>CP141131.1:24638102-29638102 GCA_035236585.1 Warburgia ugandensis
CAAAAGACCAGGCAGCCCTTTCCCTTAGGGTTTATCATCTTGGGTGGCTCCACTGCGATTTTAAGGAATCAAGCAATCCTTTCCCTTAGGGGTTACCATCTTGGGAGGTAGAATAATTGACAATCTGTTCCTCAGGGTTTACCATCTTGGGCAACTTCACCTTACTTGCAATTAACTAGGTAGCCCTTTCCCTCAGGGTTTACCATTTTGGAAGGCGTCATCATAGTTTACCAGGCGGCCTTCAGGGTTTACTATCTTGGAATTGACCATTTTATCATAGTTTGCATCATCATAACAGTTAAGCATAGTTAATCAGACTATCATGTGACAATTTCAATAAGTAATTGCAATTCATATCACCCATTCAACCAATATGATAATCTATTCATTCTACACATTCATTATGTTAATTTCAAGTGAATATATCAACAAGAATTTAAGCATAAAGAAGGGTTTAGGATCCTTACCTGCGTCCAAGGTACATTTCACAATTTAACTGCCAACATTGTTCACATCATACTCAAAATCTCTACGACGAATGCAAGTTCTAAGTAAATTTCTGAATTTCATGCAATTTACTATAATTACTTCTAGCTCCCTATTCATAATGGCTTTGATTTAACCTCATATATTTAGATTGACAATTAGTATGCCAATTAGTCGCTCTTTGATTAGATCAGCACAATTTGTTTTAAATCCATGGTCCAAATCGAGCATGTACCCCTAGAAGTTTTGATTTCCAACATTTAAGGTAAGTTATTCAACATGTCAATGATTTTAATCATAATCCATGGTCTGATTGCCTTTCCTAACATTCGATAATCACAGATTAAGTTTTGAATTGTCAGATCAGATCTTCCATCAAATAGTCCATAATTGGTCTATTATTTTTGTCATAATTCATTATTGATGGATAATTGAAGTCATATTGTACACAGATCTACATTCTGATAGTATTTTTATGCTGATATCTCAGTTTTTCCCTACACTATCAAGTTTTTGATAAAAAATTCAAGGACCAATTGTTTCTTGATTGATGATCCGTCTTCATGGATGAAAAGATTAGGTGTGATTTATCCAAATCACAAAATTTTCAAAATTTCACATTTTTAGGGGTTCGCCGAAAAATGTTGCCATTGTAGGAGAACGTGATCGAATTCCCGTCATCGCCGGCGACACAGACGACTTGTTTTTGAGAGATTTTTCATGGGAATGTCCAAAATTTGATGAATTTTTATTTTTTTAGTATTTTTCCTCTTCAATTTCTACTAAACAACCATTTTTTGCTAGATTTTTCAACATTTTTTAGAACTCACCACTATTACTTTTTTGGGTGTGCAGATTTTGGTGTTGTTCCTTGACGAATTTTCGTGAAACCAAAGGGGTTTCATCATCCAAGTTCGTCGAAAAATTGGTATAGGCATGGAAGTGAATGAAAAGATGAAGTGGCAGAAGAGAGTTGAAGGGTTACCTGAGTTGAGCTTGCAGTTGGTGCAACTTAGGGATCGTAATCCGCTTCACTTCCCATCACCAGTGAAGTAGGGATCCAACGAGGAGAGGGGAAAGAGTTGATAGTCGTTGTGGTTTTGTTTTGCTAGAGAAATAGGAATTGCCAGAGTCATGTGCGTGTGGGGCTTGATTAAAAGAGGGGGAGGCTAGGGAATGGGAGAACGACAGGGAAGGGAGGGGAAAGCTGATGAGTAGGGGAGAGGGAGGATTGAAAGGGGGGAGCCGTCCGGTGTTGGCTTCCTCCTTTCCCCTATTACAGACACGTGGGAGGGGGGATGGAAGCAGTTGAGCACACGTGGTGAGTCTGACTCCCATGTGTCAACTCAGTCCTCATAGGTTAGCTTGGAATAGTATGGACAGGGGGGAGCCATTATCAATCTGGATCCCTCTTTTTTATTTGTAAAACTTCAGGACTTAAGGGTCCTAGTCTCTGTTTCACACATTCTTAGTGTCATTGGAAAGATCTCATTGAGTACAATTAAAAAATTGACCCTTCATTATCAACGTCAATGTGTTTTAATTTATATTTAGATCATTTTGAAATCATTACATTTATGACAAAATTTTCATTTGAATGGAAAATTCATTTTTAACTACTCTTTAGGACACAGGTGTAACAACACTCCCCACTTAAAGAAATTTCATCCTCAAAATTAAATTAATACTTGAGCCCTTAAATAGTTTCGGGTATGCTTGCTAGATTTCTGACTCCAGCTCTCACGTGGCTTCTTCTGTCCCATGATGTTGCTATATCACCTTTACAAGAGGTATCACTTTTCTACGCAAAACTTGTTCCCTTTGGTCAACAAGCTGTGTTAGTTTCTCCTCATACGAAACATCCTCTTGAATGATAAGATCTGTCCAGTTAAGAACATGAGAAGGGTCTTGCTCATACTTTCAAAGTATTGACATGTGAAAAACATCATGAATTTGCAATAATTATGGAGGTAAGGCCTAACGATAAACAATTTCTCCAACCTGCTCTAGAATCTCAAATGGTCAAATAAATCAAGGAGATAACTTTTTCACGTTTGTCAAAACGTGTACTCTTGATCTTGGCCGAGCTTTTAGGAGCACGTAATCTCCTATATCAAACTCAAAAGGTCGCCTCCTTCGGTCAGCGTAGCTCTTGGTTCTATTCTAAACTGTCAACAACTGCTGCCTGATTTGCTTGATCTTTTCTTTAGTTTTTTTTTACTACCTTAAGGCCTAACAATGATGTCTCACCAACCTCTACCCAACAAATTAGGGATCGGCATGGTCTACCATATAATGCCTCAAAACAGTGCCATCCCTATATTGGACTAAAAATTATTGTTGTATGAGAATTTCACCAATAGTAGATGTTCGTCCCACTTCTCTTGAAAGTTTAACACACAAGTTCTCAACATATCTTCAAGCACCTGAATCACTCTCTTTGACTATCCATTTGTCTAGGGATGAAATGCGAGCTAAAAGTCAACTTTGTACCCATCACTTCCTGTAAACCCTTCCAGAACCAAGAAGTGAACCTTAAATCTCTATCTGACATAATGGATATAGGTACCCCATGTAACCTTACAATCTCACGTATGTACAATTGATTAAGTGTCTCGAGTGAATCAGTAATTTTCACTGGCAGGAAGTGCACTGACTTGGTCAATCTGTCAACAATCACTCATATGTTGTTCAACCTTACTTATTACGAGGAAGACCTATCACAAAATCCATGATAATGTGCTCCTACTTCCATTTTTCCATTGGTAATGATTGTAGTAACTCTGCAGGTTTTTGATATTCTACTTTAACCTACTGATAGGTCAAACATCTAGCAATAAATTCAGCTATGTCCTTCTTCATGCCCTTCCACCAAAAGTGTCTCATAAGGTCATGATGCATCCTTGTACTACCAGGCTGTATTGAAAATTTAGATCGGTGTGCCTCGCTCAGCAATCCTCTCCTAACCTCATCAACTAGAGGTACCATAAGTCTACTCAAATTACCATTACCCATAAAAAGAGTCCATGGTCCAATGCTTCATACTCTCACTATCTTCTATTTGAGCCTGTAAGGTTTTTTGTAGTATAGAAGGTTGGAAATTCATGTGACATAAAAATACACAACTTTTAGATGAGCCAACATGCAAGTCATACTTTGTCAATGACTCACGTGCCTTTTGTTTGAAACCTCGAAGTCTTGCCATCAGACCTTTAGAGTTTCTACTCAGTGCATCTACAATAATGTTTGCCTTTCTTGGGTGATAATGAAGTGTGAAATCAAAGTTCTCCATGTATTCAACCCATCTAATCCGCCTTAGATTTAAATCTTCTTGAGTAAAGATGTACTTCAAAATTTTGTGGTCAGTGAAGACAACAAACCTTTCATCATATGAATAATACTTTCAGGGTTTCAATGCAACCACCACCACTGCCAGCTCTAAGTCATGAGTGGGGTATTTCTTCTCATTTGGCTTCAATTGACGAAAACCATATGCCACTACTATTCCTTCTTGCATCAGGACACATCCCAGTCCTAAGTGTGAGGCATCACAATACACAACATAACCCATACCTCACTTAGGAATGATAAGCACAGGTGTTGATGTTAATCGTCTCTTTAGCTCTTGAAATGATTGCTCACATGAATCGTTCCATTCAAATATCGCACCCTTTTTTGTAACCCTTGTCATGGATGCTGGAATGCGTGAGAAGTCCTTCATCATGGCTATAACCCTCGGCCTTTTCCAACTCATCATGGCTTCATTCTTTGATGGGCCGATTGAAACTCCATCACAAAAGACTACATGCCTAAGAAATTTTTTTTACCTTGATTCCCCAAAACTCACACTAACTAAGTTTCACACAGAGCTAGTGTTACCTGAATAACTGTAATGCAATAGACAAATATTGTTCATGCTCCACCTTAGACCTCAAGTATATCAACACATTGTTCACAAACATGACAATGTCTTGATTTAAATAAAGGAGGAAGATTCGAATCATCAAACTCATAAATGCTGTTGGAGCATTTGTCAAACCAAACAGTATCAGTACAAATTTGAAATGATGATATTGAGCCTTGAATGCCATCTTAGGGATATCTTCATCCCTTACTTGTAGCTGATGGTATTAGATCACAAGTCAATCTTGAAAATACACGTAGATCCCCTCAGCTAATCAAATAGATCATTAATCCTTGGCAATGGCGATTTGTCCATGATAGTCACCCTATTCAATTGCTAATAATCAATATATAACCTTAGTGTGCCATTCGGTGAGGTGCAACTAAAATTGAAAAACATCAGGGTAAAGCTCAATAGCAAAGTTAACTTCCTTCCTTGGAGATAAGCATGGTAATTTATCAGGGAAAACATCTACAAATTCCCTCTCTTACTAGAATGGATTCAATATTGGCATTAGCATCATCACCACCCACCATGGTCACCATCCACCTACTATAGTCTTCTTGGCATTTGTAGCCAACATGGACTTGTAGGCAACTATAATCCCCTATGGTGGAGAAATAAAAATGAACTCTACTAAGCAAGACAAAAGTAACCCTCTTCGACTGCAATAAATAATAGCATGATACTTGGGCAAGAAATCCATTCCCAAGATTACATCATAAGGAGTAATATCCATCTAGTAATATATCAAATCACTAATTAGGCAAAATCCATCCCAAATTAAATCAAAATAAATCATGATCATGTGTATCACAATTAGCATAACAAAATCTCACCCATGTACAACATCAATACAAGTAAAATCATAACGTATCTATGTAAGGATAATCCATATTGTCGGTATGTATAAATTAGTGATAAAAAGATTAAACAAATGATTCAATTCTAGGCAAATCCATGCTATATGTACAGTTGAGCCTATCAGCTCGCTATTGAAAAACTTATGCAAAAAACCAAATCTCAAATCAAAGCATGCATGTAAAAATAATCTCACAATTCATCTTAGTTCAACCCATGATCATATTGTAAGTACCTAGAAGCCTGCCAGTGCTACATGCACTCGCTCTCATTAGCCGCCTTCATCGACTGCCCAAAAGTTTAAATCGTGAATTAAACTTCAATTATATGCACGATGAAATA
Source organism: Warburgia ugandensis (assembly GCA_035236585.1). Lineage (NCBI taxonomy): Eukaryota > Viridiplantae > Streptophyta > Magnoliopsida > Canellales > Canellaceae > Warburgia > Warburgia ugandensis. The sequence goes on from CP141131.1 coordinate 24,643,696, forward strand.
CAAATCATGCGTTACCCTATGACCTGTCATGTTATTATTACATTGTGGACAAATCTGTTTGAGTTAATACTCATCCTTATTTGCAACTCAACTTGCAATGTTGAGTTTAGTGGTTTGGTGTCCAAGTCATAGACAATTGAAGATGAAACAAAAGAATGTGTTTACCAAGGTTAAATAGCACTCTAACCCAAGTATGAATTAGTAAGAATGTACCTTATATGACAGTATGGTCTAGTTGGGTGTCTAACTGTATCACTTCATAAACTCTTCCCTATGTCCTTTGCTTAAAGGTGGGCTATGAACCTTTGACTAACACATTTGACCTCTGTGCCAGTTGACATCCTTGGACACGTGGCCTATTGCTACTTTGCACACTGTCCTTTGATGTTCCAAGCCTAGGGATATCCCTCCTATAATGACCTTATTGGACATACTTAAAACAAACCTTAATGGCTATTCCAAATAGTAGAGAATGTGTCTAAGTACTCTGCACTTGAGGAGGATATCCCTTCCTCCTCTTGCCCTTGCAACTATGTGAGGGAGACTTCCTAAGTCCAATCCTCATCTAGTCCAATGCCCTTTATAGATGATGTCATCTGTTCAACAACTTCTTATATAGGATCACGTGCACACAATGTAGATCCTCCAGGACTAGAACCCTCACTTCCAATCCCAACTATGCATGTGCCTTTTTAGAATATCAAATAGTTATAATTAATAAACCTATCAAACAAGTTGATAATCATTAAGAGTCAATCCTGGTATATCTTAAGGCATCAAGTAAAAACATTTTCTCTAAAAAAATAATAATTTTAAGCTAGGAAAACAAGTTTTTACCTAAGTGACCGATCGCCTTGCTCTGATACCTACCTATAGCGTCCCCAATCCCGTGATTTAACAAAATCAAATGTAGTGATTGGCCCGAGCAAGGCCTACGTGGCCTTTATTATTATTATTATTTTCACAATATATATCACAGCGGAAGTATTAAGAGATCTAAGTGCTCTTGTCCTGTACAAGTCACGATTTAACTAATAAAAATTTCTTCTCTTTTAACCACTAAATTCTATCAAAATTTCGGCATAGTCTCCCCTGTTTTTCAGACTTATGCATTTAATGCATGCAATGCGGTTTACCTGATGGACAATATAATAGTTGTAAAGCCAGTCTCCATACTATTTATCATAATACATCACTAAGGAAGGCGTCATCATAGTTTCGTGGCGGTGCTCGAGGCTTACTATCTTGGGATTGACCATTTTATCACAATTTGCGTTATCATAAAAGTTAAGCATAGTTAATAAGACTATCATATAACAATTTCAATAAGTAATTACAATTCATATCACCCATTCAACCAATATGATAATCTATTCATTCTACACATTCATAATGTTAATCTCAACTGAACATATCAACAAGAATTTAAGGATAAAGAGGGGTTTATGGTCCTTACATGCATCCAAGGTATAACTCACATTTAACTGCCAACGTCGTTCACACTGCACTCAAAACCTTTGCGAAAAATACAAGTTCTAAGTGAATTTTGGAATTCCATGCACTTTGTTATAATTGCTTCTAGCTCCCTATTCATAATGTCATTAATCTAACCTCATATATCTAAATCTACTATTAGTGCGCCAATTGGTTGCTATCTAATTAGATCACCACCATTGGTCTTAAATCGATGGTCTAGGTTAAGCATGTACCTTTAGAAGTTTTTTATTTTCAACATTTAAGGTAAGTTATTCAACATGTCTAATTTTAATCATAATCCATGGTCTGATTGTCTTTCCTAGCATTTGACCATCACTGATTGAGTTTTGAATGGTCAAATCAGGTCTTCCATCAAATAGTCCATAATTAGTCTATTATTTTGTCACAATTCATTATTGATGGATAATTGAAGTCATATTGACCTTATGATCATATTTTTAAAGGTGTGATGCTGATATCTCAGTTTTTCCTTGCACTATCAAGTTTTTGATAAAAAATTCAAGGACCAATTGATTCCCGATCGATAATCCATTTTCATTGATGAAAAGATTAGGTGTGATTTATCCAAATCACAAAATTTTCAAATTTTCACATTTTTAGGGGTTCGTCGGAAAATGTTGCCATCGCTAGAGAAGGTGATAGGATTCCAGTCATTGCCAACGACATAGATGACTTGGTTTTGCAAGATTTTTCATGGGAATATTCAAAATTTGATGAATTTGTGTTTTTCATTGTTTTTCCTATTCAATTTCTATTAAACAACCATTTTTTGCCAAAATTTTTAACTGTTTTTAGAACTCTCCACTGTTACTATTTTTTGCAGATTCCAGTGCCGTTCCTTGATGGATCTTCTTAAAACCAAAGGGGTTTCACTCAGGATCACTCAATGAACAACATGAATGGTTTAGATTTTCGATTCAACGTTGTTACTCTCACTATTATCATTGAATTCGACAGGTTTTTCTTCACCGTTCCAGTTCATTGAAAAACCGGTATAGGCTTAGAAGTGAAAAGAAAGATTAAGGGGAAGAAGAGAGTTGAAGGGTTACCTTGGTCGAGCTTGCAGTTGGTACAACTCAGAGACCGTAAGGGAAAGAGTTGACAGTCGTTGTGGTTCCGTTTCACCAGAGAAACAAGAACCACCGGAGTCGTATGCGTATGGGGCTTGATTGGAAGAGGGGGAGGTTGGGGAATGGGAGAATGGGAGAATGAGAGGGGAAAGTTGATGGGTAGGGGAGAGGGGGGAGTGAAAAGGAGGAGCCATCCAATGTTGGCTTCCTCCTTTCCTTGATTACAGACACGTGGGAGGGGGGTTGGAAGCAGCTAAGCACACGTGGTGAGTTTGACTCCCACGTGTCAACTCAGTCTTCATAGGCTAGCTTGGAACAGTATGGACAGGGGTGCCATTATAAATCTAGACCCCCCTTTTCATTCGTAAAACTTCAGGACTTAAGGATCCTGGTCTCCGTTTTACGCATTCTTAGTGTCGTTGGAAAGCTCTCGTCAAGCACAATTCAAAAATTGACCCTTCATCACCAACTTTAATTTATATTTAGATTATTTTGAAATTACCGGATTTACGGAAAAAAATTCATTTGAAAGGAAAATTCATTTTTAAGTACTCTTAGGACACGGGTGTGACAATCTTATATTGGGATTTGCTGTGTGATAAAGTGTATAGTGAAAGATGGACCCATTATCGATTTGAGATCTTTTTGTATGCTAAAGCTTTATGTGTTTGTGATATTGGATTATGCTTTTTAGATGATAATATTGATGAGTACATGACATTTGATTTTAACTTTTGAATGGAGCATTATAGATCTATGACATTGGACCTTATTGTAAATAATTTCATGTTTATTTAAATTCTTTAATTGTTAAAATGCGTTTATCTTTTGTCAATTTAATTAGTTTAATGTTATGCCATCTATCTCTTCTTCTTTTTTTTTGAATTTTTTAAGGATCGTTGAGATTTTTTTCAAAATATTTGTGAAAAAACTTGCTGGCTTTTTAAGAACGGAACACCAAATCATGCAAACGTTAACATGTTGTGTTCCAACAAGCAAATTGAAACTGTCAACGAAATCGACAACTAAGTTCTCACACCTTACACCCAGGACCTGGAGTGAACAAGAAAGCTGCCTTTTTCTGCTGACCACTGTGATAGATGGCTTTTGACATAGGCATGGTTCTACTAGAGCTTTCCACATCTTTCTTATCGATGGAAGAAACCAAGAGTATTATGCATATTTGATGTACTTCTTCTTTTGTTCTTGATGTTTAATGGAGGGCATTGGTGTTACCATATACCTAGAATTCGTATTCTGGGCAATCCGAGGTTAGGCGATACCTAATTCTCTTCTCCGTTGTATGATCTTAAGATTCTAAACCGTCCAATAGAAATTGTTATTGGCAGCCCTGAAAACATGGACAAATTCATTTCAGCATAGACAAAACAGCCATAAAACCTTCGGACTGTTCATTCTTAAATAACTTTTACCCATGTTTTAAGGCTATAAATGGCTTGGGGTTAAAATTTACATGCTAAAAATAGAATGATTTACATTGTAGTTATTTCATAGACACGTTTTGACTACCGAGAAAGATGTCTCAAACTAGTTTCATGTTTATGTACTGTACAGGGAGATGGAGGCTACAAAAATACGGACTAAGGATACGGCCTCCAGACAAGAGCAATGAGCACAATCGTCTTCGATAATGGTCTCACTGGTGGCGCCTGCTATGAGGACAAGTGTGTCAACTCTCCCCAGTGGCGTTCGTCAGGCTCAGTCATCGTAACAGCAACCAATTTCTGCCCCTCAAAGTATTCGAAGCCAACGGGAAATTACTGCAATCCCTCACGGAAATTAACAACAATGCCTATGTTCACAAAGATCGCCAAATATAAGTCTTTGTTCCCATCATGTCCCATGTGTCAAGACAGGCGGAGTCAATTTCGGCTAGATGGCAATCCTGTTGCTGGTGCTAGTGCTCAATGTTGGAGGTGCCGGAGATGTTACGGCCACGTCGGTCACAATTGGCGGAGGAATGCGAAGTTGCAAGGCGAAAGCTTGTCATTTCGAGTGACTACGAACAGTGGAAGGACAGGTCAATTACATAACGTTGCGCCAGCGAACTGGAAAAATCGGGCAGACTTTTGAGGATTGAGCACGGTTCCAGGGACAGACGAATGCATGTCTTTATGAGAGAGAGAGAGAGAGATGCCAGTCACAATTGGCAGATGAATGGGAAGTGGCAAGGCCAAAGCTTTCCATTTCGAATGACTAGAAGCAATGGAAGGACAAGTCGATTACGATGCGCCAGCAGACTGGAAAGTCGGGCAGACTTTTAAGGATAGGGCGCGGTTCTAGGAACATACGAATGCATGTCTCTGAGAGAGAGAGAGAGAGAGATGTGCAGATGAATGCGAAGTGACAAGGCCAAAGCTTGTCATTTCAAGTGACTGCAAGAAATGGAAGGACAAGATAATAAGATTATGTTGCACCAGCAAACTGGAAAGTCGGGCAGACTTTTGAGGATAAAGCACGGTTCTAGGAACATACGAATGCATGAAGAGAGAGAGATAGATGTCAGTCAAAATGTGCAGATGAATGCGAAGTGGCAAGGCCAAAGCTTGTCATTTTGAGGGATTACAAGCAATGGAAGGACAAGTCAATAAGATTACGTTGCGCCAGCAAACTGGAAAGTCGGGAATACTTTTGAGGATAGACCACAGTTCTAGGAACATACGAATGCATGTCTGAGAGAGAGAGAGAGAGAGAGAGAGAGAGAGAGAGAGAGAGAGAGAGAGAGAGAGAGAGAGATATGTCAGTCAAAATGTGCAGATGAATGCGAAGTGGCAAGGCCAAAGCTTGTAATTTCAAGTGACTGCAAGAAATGGAAGGACAAGTCAATAAGATTGTTGCACCAGCAAACTGGAAAGTGGGGCAGACTTTTGAGGATAGTGCACGGTTCTAGGAACATAAGAATGCATGTCTCTGAGAGAGATGTCAGTCAAAATGTGCAGATGAATGGGAAGTGGCAAGGCCAAAGCTTGTCTTTTTGAGGGATTACAAGCAAGGGAAGGACAAATCAATAAGATTACGTTGCGCCAGCAAACTGGAAAATGGGGCAGATTTTTGAGGATAAAGCACAGTTCCACGAACATATGAATGGATGTCTGTAAGAGAGAGAGAGAGAGAGAGAGAGATGTCAGTCACAATTGGCAGATGAATGCGAAGTGGCAAGGCCAAAGCTTGTCATTTCGAGTGACTATACGCAGTGGAAGGGCAAGTCAATAAGATTACGTTGCGCCAGCAAACTGGAAAATCGGGCGGACTTTTGAGGATAGAGCACGGTTCTAGGAACATACGGATGCATGTCTGTAAGAGAGAGGGAGGGTTTGGCAGTGTAGACAAGTCTGATTAATAAGAAAAGGATGTGAATAAGACCTTTTCTGTCTCTACTCTCTTCAAAGATAATTGCTGTGATTGGAATGATAACAATTCTGTTAATTTTACAAATTAGTTTGCTAAGCATATAGATTCATTACTTCAAACGGGCAAAGGATTCCTGAGAGCGAACCCATAACCAGATCCGCTGCCAAATATGTCCATTTCCCAAACTTTCTCAATCCTCCATTTCGATCAAGAAGTGGATCCCGGATGTGCTTTTAGTTGAACAATTAAATGTTTAGAATCGGCATAAGCATACACCATACAGGAGCTCCTTCCATTAAAGGGAGAAATTATGCTACTTTTGAACGGATTTTATGGAACAATCTGACATTTCTCAAAGTGGTATTGTAATAAGCCTTTCTTATCGGGACTTGCTTTCCATACAAAATCCGAGAACACTAACGATCAGCTGTAATGTGTAGAACAAAAGGTAGAAGAATACAAGAGGGAGAGAACAATGATCCCTTGGTCCTCAAGAAAATTTATTTAGGATTTCCATTCAACAAAAAATAGGAAGGGGAGCCTCAGTGCAATGGTAAAAGTTGTTGTTATGTGTCCGGTTCAAGACGTGGAAACAGCCTCTTACAAAATGCAAGATATGGCTGTGTATTTAAGGCCCTTGTGGTCCGCCCCTTCCCCTAACCCCGCATAGGTGGGAGCTTCGTGCACCAGGACTGCCCTTTATTCAACAAAAAACAGAATAAAGAATGGTCATTTAGGATTACAATCAACCCGTTAAAACTGATTTTATGGACAAATTTATAACTATGTTGTTTGACGATATGCTGTTATGAATGTTGTATAATTGAATACAGTGTAAATTCAAGTTGACTTCAAGAAATTTTTGAACCACTGAACAGAATTCTTGGGGTATCTCTTAAGCTTGTCCTTGTAGTCAACATAATATAGTCCAAATCTAGAGGTGTATCCAGCTGCCCACTCCCAGTTATCGAGAAGAGACCACACGAAATATCCTTTTACATTACACCCATCTTCCCTGCATGAACCGAAATTCACATGATAATTGAATCATAACTCAAATTCATAAAGATTCAAGGGAACCAGCCTCCTCTCAATGTAGTACATGTATGCATTAATACATGCATGAAGAAAGATAGAATTCAGCTCCTTTTCAATAGCAAAGACGCAAACATATAGGTAAAAAAAGTACTTAATTTCCAGCATATGTACGTACATGCATGTGTATAAGTACATATTCGCATAGACTTTCAAGGTGTGTGAAGAGGTAGACTCCCTTTTTTCATGCATTGTGACATTTTTGTATAGATATAAGCCACTCATCATGCTCACAATGGTTAGATAGGCTAAATACCAAATTCATGGCCATTGCTTGCTTTACCCACAGTTTTGTTGTATATGAGACTAGGATTACTGTATGTGCAAGGATATGAAAGATTCCATCCTGTTGTTGATCTTAAGAAGTTCAGATAAAGAAAAAAATTAAACAAAAAAAAAGGAAAATGAAAAGGCTAGAAAATCTTATAACAGATCAGAGACCCAACATAGTCCATGGGAGAATATTTTTTGGGAATATATGATGTGGCCCAGAAGATGATTGCTTAGGATAACCAACCCATCTGGGTCACAAAGATGAGAGAGAATGATTAATTAAAAAATCAATTAACTTACCAGATAGAAGATAATAAGCTCGACAGGTAATCGTTATGATATTTGATCCTTTTCTCATCCTTGAGAGCATCCTTGACAGAGATAAAGGGGTTGTTCGGATCGTCCATCCCTACAGAACCAAACATGAGAAATTTCTTAAGACTTAAACTTGCTAATTTTCCGTAAATGCTTGATTTAGAGAAGAAACACCAGAAGAACTATCACATTAATTTTCTGCAAGTATAGATTACCATTTTCAGTGATGAAGACTGGTGGGTTCCCATACTTGTTCTTGATGTAATTCATCAATTCTCTCAGCCCTCGAGGCACAATGTATAACCATATGGAAGAAGCCTGAAATTTAACATTCTCAGTGTAAGTTTACTGAAGAAAAGAGCGTAAATAACGTTTGGTGAGCCAAACGTATGGTAACTAGTCTCGTTAAGCTGTTCTGGCTCTCATGAGGGACATGAAACTTGGAGCACTTCTCGGTACCTTGTCTCCTATTGCTTTCAAGCCCTTGAAGGCTGCCAAGATCAACAACATTATAAGCAGCAAGTAAACATAACTTCAACTGATATCACAGATATATAAATACTGAAATCATCGAAACTTACGGAGCGTAATAGCACCAGAATCTGCTACAGTATCATTTAACAAAACACCGATTATATTAGTCGCATTGCGCCTCGCATAATAAGTGGTGTAGTGATTTACACCCACATAATCCAAGGACCCTTTTACCAGAGCAGCCTCTGATTTGGAGAAAACCGGCAGCCGGTCTCCAACCCTTTGTCTCATTGAACTTGGATAATCCCCAAAGAATAAGGGGTCTATGAACCTGGGAATGCATACAATTAGTTCTATAAAATCCGAGTTCAAGATTCTGCATGGATTGTTTTATCTAGCTGTTGAGCTTTTCAGCTCGGTTTTAAGGCATCCAAAAGCAAGGGATAAGCTTTTTCCAGATTGCAAATACGAAGTGTAAGACTAAAGAACAAAAAGGAGTGACAGAAAAGTTGAGAGAGCAAGTTTACCATCCAAACTGGAAGTCTTGAGCTCTCTGAGCTGCATCAATGTCGTCTTGAGAGTTTGACATGGGTTCATACCACATGACATCGAAAGCTATCCCCAGGGACCCATGTTGTTTTGCCTGCACTGTCATTGATTAGAAGCCTATCCATGCATCTGTTCGTTCATAACATGTAAGCCCACTAATGCCCACATGCATATGCACATAGAGAGAATCATGCAGTGAAGCACAACGGATTGCCTCCTTCACAAAGACGGTTCAAAGATACCTAATGGTGGGTTATAGAAGCTGAGCGGCTTGGATCACTAAATGCCTGGGTTTATCGAGTATGGAGCCCAGCAGATGAATGGTTTTTCGTTGAATGGCTTGGATCACCACCAAACCCTTGGGTACCACTTAAGATGACTCAAAATAAGGGCAGCGGGTCCGGGAAGGGGCGGACTACAAGGGTTTATAGTATGCAACCTGTAATTTCAAGATCGTACAATGACAACTTTACCATTGCATCAAAGCTCTCCTTAATATGGCTCCATCGGAAGAATGACTTGTAAATTGCCATAGAGACAGCTCAAAGCAAATAGATGAGATTTTGTGCAGACGTAAGTTTCATATTTGCAGTTTATGAACTATATTATATATTCACCTCGTATTTTTTGCGATAAATGTCGGCTGCAGTAGCATGAGCGAGGAGAACATGGTGGGCTACAGTGTAAGGTTCAGTTGCAGAATTTCCACCTCTACAGAAGAGGCGGAGAAGAGTGGAGCATCTCCCTGGTGCTTGAAGTCCAACATCGTATCCTTGGATTGCAAAAGTGTGGGGCTCATTGAAGGTTATCCAGCGTTTCACTCTGTCCCCGAATTTCTCAAAGCATGTTTCTGCATAAACCGCAAAGTCCTTTCTGCCAACATATTATCAAGCTCAATTTAGTCATTTAAATTAGAACTAGGATATTCTAGTCATTTTAATTTAGATTTACACAAAAATGAGTATTAAGGGCCCAATGGGCTGTTCTAACTTCTCAATACTGTTGCTGCCCACGAGTTATTTGATCATTTCTTGGTTAAGAAAACCCAAAAGGGAGGGTCTTGATCGTGGGCCTAACATAATCCAATCACGGTGGTACCGAGATCACTGAACTAGATTCATGGCATCCAACTGACGAGAAAAAGGGGTCACCTGGCTAAGAGTTGGTGGCCCAGTGGCTAGTGATTCAGACCAATTCATTTGGCAGGAGCCTGGGCCCACTATCTTATAAAGGCCAAGGCTGTTAATCCATTTTGTGCTCTAAAAAGAAGTGGCTACGATCATCCTGCGAGAAACTTCATAAGGCATGCAAAATCTGGGTCCTACATTTATCTTTTTCTTGACTTAGTAGATTCTAGTGTTTATCAAATTTAAACGACCTACGAAACTTCCTAATTGCTAATTTTTTTCTCTTTTATAGGAAAGGAAAATTACAAGAAAAAAATAATTGCTAAAGAAGATTACATGATCTGGGGGTTGAGCCAGCCATTGTATTTGTCTTGTATAGCTTGAGGAAGATCCCAGTGATAAAGGGTCACGTATGGTTGAATTCCTGCAAATAAATAAATAAAAATATATAACCATTCTTTTCTTTTCATTTAATTTTATAAAATATTTATAAAAAGCAATAGGTTGAATTTTCACCTTTGGCCAATAAGGCGTTGATGAGATTATTGTAATGATCAATTCCAGCATGGTTTATTTGCCCACTTCCATCTAAACTCAATAATTAATCAGAATATAAATATTTGAAGGTTATTTACTATATGAATCGGAAGTTTGTATAAAAAGAGAGAGTTTTTACTTGGAAAAATTCGAGACCAAGCAATAGAAAATCTATAAGCATCCATTCCCATGTCTGCCATAAGCTGCACATCTTCCTGCAATGGACAATCAAGATTGCACAACAGTTATTGAGAGTGAAAGTTTGATTGTTCTAGCATCCAGAGAAATGCATTTATGACAACCACATTTCGTACAAGAAAACATTTTTGGGTGCTAGGATCGTCCCATCCTCAACGTCAGATGAATGGGCCGGATCAACCAACGGTGGGGCTCTCCCATGAAGAAATTGGGAGCCACAAGGCAAGCCTGGCATTCCTCTTGTTTGAGATCAACTGACATTTAAGTTCCAAGAGTAGAACTAATCCGAGATTGAGACTTACAGGGTAACGGTGGTACTGGTCGACTGCAACATCAGCATTACTGAAATCAAGCACCTTACCTTCAAGCAAAGATACACATTTGTAAGCCTACTGGCATAGTGGTACAAAAACAAATGAGCGGTGCAGTCCTCGCCCAATCTAACATAATTTTACTACGTTACTTCTGGTCTCCAATCCACTTGAGTCTTACAAGAATTCAAATGTGCCACATTGGCACAGAACATAAAATATTTTAGGCCGTATACGATTATACATGGGCTGATATAGATCGAAATGGACTGGTTTTGTTTTAGGGGGAGCTTTAGCTCTCCATGTAATTTGGAGGTCATAGGTTCGAAGCATGGAAATAACCACTTGCAAAAAATACAAGATAAAGCTACGTAATAGCAAAATACTATATGACATGATAATAAGACTTGAACTCGATAGGAATTTAGTGGGTTAGGGTCTAGTTTTATCATGTTAGTATTATTTTCAAGTTATATGTTAAAAATTGTGTTGTATTCTAGTCAACCAACGTTGACCCATTTAACTTTCAACCTGTTAACTCGTCGTATTGACCCTTAGTGTTAAAAACTATAAAATATCATATTTAAATATAAGATAATTTTTGAAAAACCATCCTATATTATTATAAGAATATTTATGGTTTCTAAAAACCCATCCTATATAATATAGGACAGTTTTTAAAAAATCATCCTACATTTTTATAGAAATATAGTAATATAGGATGATTTTTTAAAAACTATCTTATATTAATTATAATATAAGAAGATTTTTGAATAACCGTCCCATATGTATACCTTTCTAATTGTGCTAGAAGAGTTGTGTCATGTCGACTCATTTAATAATCGGATCGTGTTTGAGTCACAGGTTCTTGACATGATTATTAATTCGTATCAATTCATGTACTGTAATGGGTCAGTTTTGACATGCCAACTTGCCACCCTAAATATATTGCATACGCAGGAGCTTTGTGCCGTTTGGTTAGTGCTCTTTTAGGCAAAAGGAGCAAAATGCAAAAGAAAATTACCGAATGAATGGGCAAAAGTGTCCCATACAGTTGGCCCCCTTCCATCCTCTTTGACTGCGCCCTCGTACTGTGAACACACACCAGCAGAAGAGAAAATTTGTCATCCACCACTGCCACAATAAATGCTAATTCATGGGAGGAATAAATGGTGCCCTTTCTGGTTGACCCAATTGATAGTGGCGTCGACTGAAGAATTTACACTTCTGTAATTAGCTGTAAAGAAGTTTGAATTCCAATCTGCCCATCACTCATTCCAGCGGTATTCTTATTGGAATTGACGAGTGAAGGCGACCCCAAAATTCCCCTTCTGTCGTATAAACAAGGAAAGATAAAGTCTCCGCTATTCTTTCTCCCTCCTGTAGAGAGAGAGAGAGAGAGAGGGAAAGTCCATGTTCAACGATCAAAACCACTGCTTTTGGGATGCCAGGGTCTCTAATATTTGTGATTTTGGAGGGCTCCAACATATTGAAAGAACGAAGGAGCTGGATTCGTGTGGTTCTATCAAATTAAGTGAGTGCAGGTATCACCTCTAAGTAGATAATTGAATTGGACCCATGATCCCATCAGACTGAGGAATAAAAAAAATGAAGATGAGCCTCTTGGCATTCTTTCCAATAAATCAGAGTCAGAGATAGAGGTTGTCCGCAAATTTACAGCAGAAATCACTAAAATGGTCCATTTTTATCTCACTAAATTTCTCAAGAAAAACAAGAAATTCGTGGATATATTTTTGTAAATGGGATAGAGTTTCTCAAAGATTTACAACAAAATGATTTTCCAGAAAGAAAAAAAAAAGGAGAAATATATTCAAGAAACTAGGATTATATCCATGAAAGCTACAAAACTTTTACAAATGAATTTACAATTCTCTAACATTATTCAGAACTTGGAACATTTCTTAACTTTATATTATTTCATCAAACAGACAGAGGACTGGGCACTTCTATGTTAACCCATTTCCCCAAAAGAGATAAAAGTTTTCAATAAATTAAGCCTGAAAACTGAATGAATTTAATCCCAAAAAAAAACATAATAGAAGGAAAATGACCCATAACCACCGAAGTAAGATGACAAAAGGGAATTCCGCCACCAATAATCCCAACAAAAAGTAGATGATTGTGACATGATCTTCTCTTAAGTACACCAAAATTTTCAGGAGATTTAACCATATAACTGGCACAAAAAAAAGAAGAAAAAGACCGGATAAAGTCTTGATGATTTTGTTTAAACTGCCGGGAAAACATGAATGCAGTGAAACATTTTCTTCCAAAAGGAAAAAGAAAGAGAAAAATACCCACCTGATAAGCGGAAGAAGCCGTTCCAAACACAAATCCCTTGGGAAAATCCCCCCTACTTATGGTATGATCATCCGAAAAGCATCTCTGGATCCCAAAAACAACCAGAATCAATGCAAAAACACGCTTTCTGAACGACATATCTTCTCTACTACAGAGAGAGAGAGAGAGAGAGAGAGAGCAGGAATAATTGTCTTAGAATTGGAAGTTCATGTGAGAGCAATTTATATGGAGAAAGAAATGTAGACTGTGGAAAGTGGAGACGAAATGGGACTCCTTTTTCACACCTTTCCATAACACAGAAACTAGCATTCACGTCCGGTTCTACATCTTTGTTTGCTGTATCTAGCATGATTTCGCATTCCTTATAACAGGTTCTGCCATACAGTCGAGGGAAGATTGCTATTCTCGGATACTGGTGTTCACGCTTTCATATCGTGGGCTGAGAATTCGGGTAGTTATCCCAGTGGCTCACGCCAATGTCTCCGCATTTTAGCAAGTGCATGTGCAGCAGTAAAGGATGGTGGAGGTGTCATTATCGACGTGGGGACCAGCTTTTATAGCCATGAATGAATTCACACGGTATGAGATCTTCTTATTAACATGCACCGGCCTGTATGAAAACCTACTAAAAATGCCCAAGCAGTATGATAATGCTTGATTATCTAAACTAGCTAGAAACAATCCAAATTTTGACGGTAAGTTGGATGAGAATTGGTGGTCTTCCTTGTTATTATAATCTCGCGAGACCAGGCATCTCTTGCTTGCCGTGTAATTCCAATATTTTTGCCTTTTCCTTTCCTCCATAGAATCTTGTGACTGGGGTGACTCACATTCAAGCTTTTATCTTTTCTTTTATTAGTTTTAGTTGAATCTTGAAGCATTATAATATCAAGTTCCTGCTCCCCAGCTGCACGGCTTGCTGAGCAAAACCGTTGGATTTGGCCATCAAAGCACGATCCGGTTATCACGTTCACCAGATTCAGACTTTCAATGACTTGGACGTATCTTATCTTATAAACATATTTTGATTAATATCTTAATCAAGGGTCTGTTAGGCTTTTCTGGGTAGGGAAAGGTCAGCAGCAGTAGGCCACCTTGGGATCTTCACCAATCACTGTACGCTGAAGGGACGTTGATTAATAGCATTTGATAGATTATCACAGCCACAATTGTAATCAAGGAAGAACCCATGCCCTGGGACGTCAGACTGTGGAACCTCCAAAATAAAAATATGTCACCAATTAGACAATCGTACGGCCTACAATGATAGTGAAAAGAAAAGATGGATGAGAAGTGTACTCCCCTTTCAACCTAGACTTTCCTTTTTGGAGTTTTTATTGTGGCCATTTGCTTTAGTTAGAGTACGCACTCGAAGTGGCCACCTGGCTAGTTGATGAAGGGGGATGTATAATCTCCCAACAGTTACTTGTCAATTGAAAACATTAGTTATCACCAAGGCGATGAGTCCATAGAGAGGTGAGTTTTGACGCAATAGTATAAGTTGTCATCACGGTTTACGAATTCAATATATAAAAATAGTTTTTTACAAAATGCAAGATATAATCGCCGTCCTTTTCTTGAACCTCAAATTCGAAGGAACTTTATGCACGAGAGCTGCCCCTTTAATGAAGTGCATACATGGTGGACTAGGATGACTGCTGACTTGGTATTAAATGCTAGGACTAGCAGCATGCATCGTGTTTCTTGTCCATCAATATCCATCGTACTCCAAAAGTTGGTGATGCAGGTTCAAAATTTTCACAGAACGCATTTTCTTTTCTGGACTAGCATCAGTTTTTCTTTTCTTGAGTGATTCAATGCTCCTACATCTTTTAGCCAAATTAAGTGTGAAATAAACCAGCAAAAGTTCACGTATATAAGTTGGAAGCCTTCTAATACTACATCTAATCTTTCTTAGAAAAACATCAATGGGAGAGTTCAGAGAGATAAAGACAGAGAAAAAGAAGGCAGGAGGGATGTATTAACTGTATTGAAAAGCGACCTACACCCCCTCTTCAAAAGTGGGAAGGAGACTTTAGGTTTATATACTCTGCCAACTTGGAAGTACAAGTAAATCTGGGCTAAGACCTTTTACCCAGAGTTGCTAGAAGGGCCTCTTTCTGTGCTTAGGTAGGGTCAAGACCAGGATTGCTTCTATAAGTACAATATAACGGAGATTAAGATAGACTACCAACTTCGATAATCCGAAGAGTAAAATCTAACTTGCACCTTTGAAAAGAAACAATCACTCCGAATTTTATAATATAATTCCTAAGAAAATGATAAGATAAGGATACAATCCAAGCTATGAAAGAGATATTCCTTGGGGTTTTCTACATTGGAGCTCTTTCTATTTAGAATTGGTGAAAAAAAGGTTTCATCCTATTTATATATAAATTGATACTCCGGCTTTTCGCAAAAAAAAATTATTTCTTTCAATACTCACTTGTTAGGAAATAAAATAATTATTATTAAAAATTACTATTCATCTATTATTATTGTATTTTTAAGAAAGGCTCTATGAAAAAATGGACGTCGAGTCAACTCAGCTCTATCACTGATTGCGTGCTTGGTGGTAATAGTTTTTCCAACTTGAAACAAATTAACCCAAGTCAGCCACGTTTAGCGTGTCTTCTGAATAATATTTTGATTATTTTGCTGAATGGTTAGTTAAAATATTATTCATTTGACTCCCCTTGTCATCCAAACCGAGCCATTGTTGGAACTTGGATTAAGTGTGAACTCCAGCTTGAGTATCTTAACTCTGATTAGTGATGGGATGTTTCCAAATATTTAATGAGAAATGGCTTCCATTATTCACTTCCAGTGCGTGTACAAACATTTGGTAATTTTAAATTTTCAAAGAAAAGAAAAACTCTTCTTCCTAGACTTGCTTAGAAGATATTACTATTAAAATCATGAAAATTGTCTTCAAAGAAAGAGATGTTTTGGAAGGTTCTTTTCACCGGTTGCATGCTTTCATTAATTTAAGTATATTATTGTAACCTTTACCCTCTTCACAACCTTTCAGCCTTTCAGTTCCCATTAGGGTCTCTTCCACGTGATATCTTTGAAGTTTGAATTATACCCATTAATGGGTTGCCTGAGATAAAGTTTAATTCCTATATTTAGAGGGATATAATATATCCCATTTCCACATTATTATGCAGACACTCGTGATCACTTTGTGAAGAGCTTTTATTTGATATATTTGCTTATCCTTTTTCTTTTTCTCATATTTGAATAATGAGAATATATATATATATATATATATTGATTGGCTGGAAAAAAGTAGAAAGCATAAAAAGTTTGAGAAAATAACAGTTAAAAACTTTTTTTCAACCAATCAAATGTTACCTACACTTATATATATAATCAGGATATGCCAATGTGTTAATGCATGACAGCATGTGGGTGAGGAAGCAGGAAATATTTCTGGTATTTAATTACTAATCTTTAAGTGTTAACTTGTTTATAGAGGTTACTAAAATTGAATTTCGCCATATAGTTAAGAATACTACCAAAAGTTAATTGCAAATATTTTGTTTCTTTTGGGATAGTTAGTTACAATTCTGCTATATATGGCACTGCATCTCTGACCAAGAGTAATATGATACTGGCTGCCGTTGGAAATATAGAATTGGAACAAGACATTTGGCCTGGGAACAAAACGAAATACTAATTCCAAAATTGACAATTAGGGTTTTAGGGTTCGGATGTCATTGGAACAGCAAATTGTCTTTTCCTTCTTTCTCTCGAACAGGAACATTTGGATATCGCTTTACAATTTCGTCTCATAGATCTCGTCACTTTTTCATTTTTTTTTCTTTAGAAATAATAAATTGAGGCATTAATTTATGGATGTCCAAGCGTTCTTTTAAAGATTCATGTCATTTATCTTGTTCAACTTCCTTTAAATAGGTACTACTAAAAAATCATGCCCATTAAAGATCATATAATCTATGTTACTTTGGATGAAATATTATAACCATTAATTTTAAACTAAAGAAAAAAGTAAAAATTCAAATTATTTGATTGTCATAATTATTTACTGACATATTAAATACTAAAGTTACCAAACTACCAAGGGAGAACAAAACTAGAGCCAAAATCGATAAGGGCATTTCATCCGGCATAAGCATCTATAAATTTGACGTGGCATATCCGACAGGCCTAAGAAATATATGAGAAAAAAAGTCAGATTAACTCCCAAAAAAAAGTGATTCAGATACATATAAAAGCCAAAAAAGGTCAGATTAACCCTAAAAAAATGATCCAGATATATAAGAGCATTCCATCCGGCATAAGCGTATAGAGAACTGGCAAGGGCATTCAATCCGGCATAAGCATCTGGGAATGTGAAGTGGCATACTCATAAGTCCTAAGAAATACATGAAAAAAAGGTCAGATTAATTTTCAAAAAAGTAACCCATTTCTAATAAACAAGTCTAAATATGCCTAGCTGGATGCCTCACATTGAGGCCTCAGTTTTATCATGTCTTTTTTAAGTCTTGGACAAGGTATTTCCTCCATTTTTTCTGTCACCTCTCTCTCTCTCTCTCTCTCAAAACATGGGCACATGTCAATTTCTAGAAAAAGGGGAAAGAGAAAGGTGGATTTGAGGCAGCAACCCCAATCTTGAACCAAAACACAAACCGTGAACATTAAAGTCAATTGGTGGACTAGTTTACGCCACTAACCCACCAGTATAAAATGCAAGTGGGACTCGGTGTCGGTGTCGGTGTCGGCGTCAGTCAAGTTGGTGATCAATGATCATGTGCCGAGATGATGAGAAATTTCTTGAAACGACAGGCTTAAAATAATGCTATTTTAGGGCTCCACCCTATGGTAAGTTGCCTTGTGGCAACCCAATTTTGCATGACGGGCCTCCCCTTAACTTTATTTGAGAAGTTCTTGTCCCATCAGATGATCATATCGATCGCTTTCAATAAATTGTTCCTTTTGCCTTTACGGAAAAACCGGGATAGACTCTAGCATATAGAAAAGAGAGGAATTCTAGATTAAAGCTCTATCCGAGAGCATTCTGGAACCAACCTTTTTCTAGCTGAATCATCCTAACGCATTCCCGTTATTTCTTCACTTTTGGATATTTAATTGGTAACAAGGCGTGTGGATTAGACGATTCTAAGCCATCCATTATTTATCAAAGTTTAGAGCTTATACGTTTTTAGATACAAACTTTTTAGATACCACAATCATCCAATCTACATCTACACCCTATCTAACTTATTTGACATCCAAAGCTGAAGCAATAATATGAGTGATTTATATCATGGATTAGTAGATTGCAAAAAGTAGTTCCTCTATATTCTCGTATAGAGCATTTATTTAGCATTTCTAAAAAAGAGCAGCGTGTTGCATTAAGCTCTTACATATGCAGGGTCAAAAGAAAGGACAAACTACAAAGAAATCAGAGTATACAATTTTACCTGTGGCTTTAAAGTCACACGACAACAACTTCATTGTTACGCAAGGCTCCCCTTCTCTATTTAGAAAAAGTTTTGTAAGTCGCCCACATTCAACCACCAACCATACAGTTGCTTGAATGCTTGAATAGTCCGTATATTTTTCACAAGTTTTGGCCCGCAAGATAGATGAATGGGTCAGATTACTAAAGTAGGATTCAGTGTCATTATTTTCATTTTGAATGTTGTAAAATGTTGACCGACTTCCAAATTGGAAAGTCATTCTTAGTGACCGTGCGAGCCCAACTTCTTTGAACGACTGGCATAGCTTGGGCCGCATGCCAAACATATATATCACACCCCGGACTGATCGTCCAACAGAAAACAACGGTTCACTAAAAGCCCAATGGTTCAGATTTTGCTTGGTGTTATGGTAGAGTTGTCATCGTGTGACCTTTAGGTCACGGGTTTAAGACATGAAAACAGTCTCTTAAAAAATACACAAGATAAAATTGCATACTATTAACCCTTGTGGTTCGCCCTTTCCTCAGATGCCTAGTATGTGGGAGCTTTGTACACCAAGGCTGTTCTTTTTGGACCTTAAACAAGTCTGCCTGGATCAAGTCTCAGGATCATCTGATCAAGCCATAATGAGCAACGCGACGGACATGTTTTCAGCCCATCGGTGCTGCCTATCTTGGCATTGCGATGCTGCGATAGTGCAAGAAAATCAGAGGAAAGTAACGGTAGGTTGAGAGTTTGGGCCAATCCTATATAAGGACAGGGCCCAAAAAGACCATACTTTGGATGTCCTCTTGTAAGTGCCCTGCCCTACAACCAAAAGATTGGAGTTTCAAATTTCAATTCCACAAACGACCCTGGAGAAAGGTAAAAAAGAGAGTAGATCATCTCGTCTAAAATTGGAAGAATATCAAGAAGCTAACTTAGCGTGGCTCTGGTTAGCGATGATGTAGTACAAGAAATGGTTCAAAAAATTCCACTTCAAGAGAAGATATTTTGTGTCTCAAGTTTCACTATTAGTTTATTGAAATACAAGAGCCTGATCTAGTCGAGATAATCAGATATCAAGGAGATCTCTTTATCTAAGGCCTAGGTGAGTACCAATTTTAGAAATCGAATGGATTCAGTTTTATACATATGCAAGGAAGGTAATTAGAAAAGAAAGAAGAACTCATGTCTAGTCCTGGTGCACAAAGCTCCAAGGATCCAAGGAAGAGATACATTATAAAAGTCTATTGTATGCAATTTTACTTTGCATTTTTATCTAAAGGTTAGGTGAATACCAGGTATAGAAATTGAATGGATTGGGTCTTATACATATGCGAGGAAGGTAATAAAAAAAAGAAAGAAGAACTCATGTCCTGTCTTGGTTCTCAAAGTTCCAAGGGTCTGGTAAAGAGACAGATTACAAAGGTCTACAGTATGCAGTTTTACTTTGCATTTTTATCTAAGGGTTAGGTGAGTATCACTTTTAGAAATCAAATGGATTGGGTCTTATACATATTTAAGAAAGGTAATAAAAAAAGAAAGAAGAACTCATGTCTTGTCCTAGTTCGCAAAGTTCTAAAGGGTCTAGGGAAGAGACAAATTACAAAGGTCCATAATATGCAGTTTTACTTTGCATTTTTATCTAAGGGTTAAGTGAGTACCATTTTTAGAAATTGAATGGATTGGGTCTTATACATATGCGAGGAAGGTAATCAAAGAAGAAAGAAGGACTCATGTCCTATCTCGGTTCTCAAAGTTCCAGCAGTCTAGGGAAGAGACATATTACAAAGGTCTACAATATGCAGTTTTACTTTGCATTTTTATCTAAGGCTTGGTTGAGTGCCATTTTTAGAAATCGAATGGATTCGGTCTTATACATATGCAAGGATGATAATAAAAAAAGAAAGAAGAACTCATGTCCTGTCCTGGTACACAAAGTTAAGGGTTCGGGGAAGAGACAACTTACAAAGGTCTATAGTATGCAGTTTTACTTTACATTTTTATCTAAGGGTTAGGTGAGTGCCATTTTTAGAAATCGAATTTATTCAGTCTTATACATATATGAGGAAAGTAATAAAAAAAGAAAGAAGAACTCATGTTCTGTCCTGGTTCACAAAGCTCCAAGGGTCCAAGAAAGAGATGGACTACAAAGGTTTATATTACGCAGTTTTACTTTGCATTTTTGCAAGAGGCTGTTTCCACTGCTCAAACACACCAAAACTCATGTTGTGTAAGTTAGCCAAATCGATACAATGAATTGCCTGCTTATATTAACTTCTTACCCTACAATCAAATTCAATGTAGATTGGTGTGTCCTCGCAATCTCGTCTATTGATTCAACAGCGCCGTACTATAGGATGGGAAAACATTTTGGGAGCTTTGTGGCAAGGAAATGGACATGTAGGGTTGGTTGAGGTAAACTTCTCCTCATGTATCATTGAGCCAGGGTCCAGGAATTTGACTCCTACATGCTAAAGGAGTTGATAGGTCTGGCTAGGCAATGAAGGAGCGAAGGGTCACTTTATGGTCCAACCCTGTCATTCGAGAGAATTTCAAGACCAACTTCGAAGGTCCTACTTTATGAACCCAAGCCCTTGAGAGAAAGGAGATTTTCTAAGTGGGGCTTCTTTTTCTCAAAGCTTATTCTAGGTCTACTGGAGCCTCCAATGCAAACCAAGCTGAAGTTTCTATGCTTGTGAGTGGAACAACACAAGCTTGTGAAAAAAAGGCAAATCAATCGATGATAATGCTCTCTTCTATACTTGTATAGTTGACTGTCACAACTATGTTTCCTTTAGAAGATTTGCACATTTGAGTCTCTTCTATACTTGTATAGTTGATGATAATGCTCTTCTACAATCATGTGTAATGTTATCATTTAGTTACACAGATTAAGCAATCAGCTTCATCATCGGAGATTTGAGCTGTATAGCAATGAGTAGTACCTTAGTCTAACCTTTTGCTGTTCTCTCTCTCTAATAGGGTGTTAGTGGACCCTCAGATGGAGTGAGTTATCATGAGTTGGTGATGACTTAATATGTCTTGAGATGAAGTCTTATAGAATGAGATGCCTTGATATGTTATGAGGGTTTCGCTTCAAATGGGGTTAGCTAGAATGAGATGAAGTGGTGACCTAAAAAGAGAAAATTATTTTTTTGAAGAAATAGTGGATAGAGAAGAAAAGCCCTCCTCGTGGCCCTACAATCAACTAATGAGATGCTCACAAAAAAGGCCTTGAAAAAGAGAAATGATATTGTAAAAACACTAAATGTTGTTATTCATATTCATTGATGACTATGAAATGAGAATACAAGGCAAGTTCAAACATTAAATGCTGTTATTCATATTCATTGATGACTATGGAATGAGAATACAAGGCAAGTTCACTCCTCTAGCCAATGGATCTACTCAATCATTTATGCTTGAAAATTATCTCTTCATTCCCATCTAATGTTCTGATCTTGTAATTGGTACTCCAAAAACGCCAAGGTGGTGGGCATTTTTCATTCAACCAAGAGATTATGTTATGTGAGTCTCCCTTGATAATTGAGGGAGACAATTTAATGGAGTTCAAAATTTCTATTCCTTTGAGGATGAAGCTATCTTTAGCCTCATTCCAATTTGCCAACCAAATGGACCTGTAAATTTGAAGATTTTTTCACCATGGTCATTTCTAAGAATACCTCTGATTCCTGATCTTCCCAGGTTATCAAAACTTGCCTGTCAAAGTTTAATTTAAAATGACTAGTTGGAGGAGTGGTGCAATTTGGTTTTATCTTTGATTTGCTCTACTTGCAATGAATAATTTCAATCATTTGAAAGTGATTTCACTGATTGAGAAAATGTTCAATTCAACCAATAAAGAGGCCAAAGTGCTGCCCATCTAATGGTTTTTTCCTCTAGCGATCCCATCTTTTGCTTGCCTCCAAAAATGATGGAATTTCGTTCATTCCACAGGCACCACATTGCAGCCATAAAAGCAAGCTCCCATAAAGTCTTTCATTTTGCAGTTTGCTTTAGAATGTGACATTGAGATAATAGTTGATCAACATATTTTGGCATGGTCCAACTGACATCTAGTTTGCTCTAAATAAAGAGCTAAAGGTTGAGTGTTGTCGGGTAGTTCATGAAGAGCCAAACCTGTCCCTTGAGATCAAGTTGTTGTAAGTCAAAATCTTGCCCGAAGAGAGAGTCCATGCAAAGAGGAGATACACAAGTAAATAAACTGATTTAACAAAGTACACTCCCTTTAGCAGGAGTCCAAACTATGCAGTCACTATTTTATGGGTTCATTGGAATAACATTGACTCTAGAGAGCAAATCTAAATATTGCTCTACTTCAAGGTCCTTTAAATTGTAAATGAAATGTATTTCCCATTGGACGGCTCCATGATTGATTTTCAAGTAGTTGTGAACTTTCTTTTTCACATGCCCACTACGCTAGAATAGTCTTCCACATCTTTATTTAAGTACTTGACTATCCATCCAAACATCTAGTCAAAAGTCAAACCTTCTCTCATCATCTTGATAGAGCTTTGTATTGCTTTGAAAAAATAGGAGGTTTTTTTAGATATCTCTCCAAATTCTCAATCCATTTTTTGCATTCTTTAGCATCCACCCAACATTCATTGCTAGATTGTATCTGTTTAATAATCTTTCTCTAAAGAAACTTTTACTCATTTACATATTTCCATAGCCACTTACAAAAGATAGCATGGTTCATTTCATTAAGCTTTCTTCTAGCAAGATCTCCTTGTGTTTTTGGTGCACAAACTATATTCCAAGGGACAAGATGATAGTTCTTTTTCTCTTCTCCACATCCCTACAAAAGATTCCTTTGGAATTGCTCTATTTTATGAATAAATTTGTCATGGCATTGGAAAGATGACAAAAGGTAATTGGGAGATTTGCCGTGGATGATTTTAGGAGAGTGAGACTAGCTTCCTTTGATAACACTAATCACTTCCAACTTGCAAGCTTATATTGACATCTTTGAATGACAAGGTTCCATTGCTCTACATCAGGTTAGGCAAGAGCTAGCCATGGTCCTAAGTAATAACATGGAAAGTCAACAACCTTGCATCCCAAGCACCTTGCAAGTTCTAAAATAGAATCGTCTTCCATGTTTATTCCAAAAACCTCAAAAATTTTAAAATTAATTTTTTTGCCCTGAGATAATCTCATGTTGAGAATGGCCTTGATACGTGGTCCTTGGGAGTTATTCAAGGTCCCAATCATCTATTGTATCATCAACGTATTGAATACTTGAAATTGTGAGATTGGACTCCACAATAATAAAGAGATATGACAAAAGGAGATCTTCTTGTCACACTTCTCACAAGCTTTTGAAGAAACTATCAGATGTTTCGCCAATAAGCCCTAAGAAATGTGGTGATTTGAGGAATTCTTTGATCCAACCCTCCATTTTATGCTGAAGTTCATTTTCTATAGCATCATATGTAATATCTCCCATTCAACCTAGTTGAAAGCTTTTTTTGGATCAAGCTTGAATTTGAAATTACTTATTCCTGAGTTATTCATCATACCCAAAACTTCATTAGCCACTATAGCACAATTATAAATATTTTTTACTGAGATGAATGTTGATTGCTATAGAGATGATGACAATTAGTGTCTTCTTGAGTCGATCTTCCAGAAGTTTAGCCAACATTTTATAACATCCTTTGATCAAACTAATCAGTTGGAAGTCCTTTAAAATGTTTGTTTCTTACTTCTTTGGAATCAAGGCAATGAAATAGGCCATGTTATGTATATTAATTCTTTCACCCCTATAAAATCCATCAATAGAAGCAATAACATTAGGTTTACTATAATTCGAGCATGCCTGGTAGAAGCACAGGAAGAAATCCTTCAATCTGGGGCTTCAATCTCCTTCACATCTAAAATTGCCTCCTCGATCCCCTCTTCTAGTGAATGGGGAATCCAACTCTTCTTTTATAGGTTCAAAGATCTAGTCGGAGTATAGGTTCCAGAAAAGGACAAAGCAAGTACTTAGCTATGTAGAGCCTTTTGTAGAAATCTATCACCTCCTTATATATTTGCAATTTACTCTGATTTATTTGATCACTCACCATTACTGAGTAATTCAATTCGATCTTCTATGTGCATTGGTAGAGGGATGGAAAACTTAGCATTTTTGTCACCAACTTTCAACCATTTTACTCTTAATCTCTGTTGTCATTTTAGCTCCTCATAGAATTCTAAGGAATTGAATTGATCCTCCAATTCACGTCTTCTAATAGCATCCTCTTCGGAAAGTGTTCTCGTCCTTTAAATTCAGCTTGATGAATTCGAATTGGAGAGAGGCTAGATGATTTTGATGATTCATCTCAAGTGATCTTGCCTATTTTCTCAATTGCTTCTTCACAAACTTTACTTTTACTGTCAATCACTAACCTGTATTTATAGCTAAAATCAAGGCAGCTTTGATCCACAAATTCTATAGTTTTTGATGAATTCCTTCATCTTCAAGCCATGCTACTTCAAACTAAAAAGATTGGGGCCCCAAGATTCAACAAATGTTTTAAGTATTATGGGTTTGTGATCAAAGGATCCATCTTGTATTATGGAGCATGAAGAATTAGGGAATAGAAAAAGTCAGTCTAACTTGCTCAAAACTAGGGGTTTTGCTTATTGGACCAAGTGAATGTGCCGCCACTTAGGGTGAGATCAACCAAGTCATACTTTTTTAATAAATATTGAGAAGTTCATAGATGGTGAAATTTGTAACACATTAATTCTTTGTTTACCTTTTCGATGATGTTAAGGTCACTATCCAATATCCATGCACCACCCTAAATCATGTATTATGGTATATCTCACTTCAAATTCAATGTACTTGGACATTTTCTACTCTGTATTCAACGTACTTGGAGATTTTCTAATCTATCTTTTCTAACTTATTTAGAAATTTTTTTATTTATATGGATTAGTTGTATCTAGGTATCAACTAATTAGCTACCCATCATGCCTCCCACTTTCACACGTTCTCTGCTAAACTTTAATAGTGGGTGTTATTGTTAATGGAAAACTTCTATTTGCTAATAATTCTTATCTTCATTGTCCACTTTTTGCTTTCTCATAATAGTTGGATTATTCTCTTCGAGTTTATCCATTTTCTCTCCCCTGCACTAGCTGTTAGCTAACTAAGCAAAGGACTCTTCTCTTTTCCACTTATGATTCCTTTACAACCAATTAGTCCTCCTTCCCCTTTTTCTCTTGTGCACTATGATGTGTGGGATCCTGCTCTACGCTTGTTGCATCTACCTCTAGCTACCATGACTTTGTTTCATTATCTTCATGACTAGACTCCCCGCTCATGGCTCTATCTTCTTAAAAGCTACCGCTTCTATAATGCAAGCTTATCCTTGACTCTCTTTTTTTTTTATAGAGTGTATCACTAAATAATACAAAAGGGTTACTAATGAAGTAATTAGAGTGATAAATGGTTACAGTTGTAGAAATCATAGAAAGTTGGGAACCATCAATTACCTTTACAATTTGGATATTTTGCTTGGTGTAGTAGAACCGTCACAAGGATAATTTCAAGATTAGTAACCCTTAAAAGTGCAGTTTTATAAACCTAGAATCATCCCAACATCATGATTTTTTGTTTATTGTAACATAATATAAGGACGAAGTATTTGTCATTCAAAAGAACTGAGGTATAGACTAATGTGTCCTAATCAACTTGAATATATATTGGAAAATCAGGATTTGAAAACACAACATCCTCTTCCTTGCTAAAGTTAAGTACTTGATAGCTCCATGGGAAGCTTTGAATAAAGGGTTCAAAAACTCTTCTTTAGTTTATATCCCAAGATCTTGGAAGGCGTTGTATGATATAAAATATTGACCAATCAAAAGCTTAATGATCCTGGTTAAATTCACAAATTGCTTGGATCAAATTGTACTTTGAAGGCTCAAGTTTTGGAAATCCTGGATTTGCAAGAATAGTAGGCCTTATTCAAAATTGTGAAGGAGAAACACTCATTAAGTTTAGCGGGTCATATTAGTTTAAAAGACTCAGTAGAATTAGAGATTCTTCCAACAATATTGTATTGGCGGATAAGTTCAGAAGTTTGCTCTTCTCATTGAAGGTGATTTAAGTTTGGTGATTAAATTTCTAAATAAATAGAACTCTGACTACTTCTTATAAAATTGAGGATATTTGAGTCACCTTACAATTCAGCCTTAGACATATATACTCATAGATCCGAAAAAGAGGAAGCCGACAGTCTTGCAAGAGAAGAGGTCAAAGATCAAGCATGGGAATGACAATCATTGAAAAGGGAATACTGAGGAAGCCGACAGTCTTACAAGCGAAAGAGGTCAAAGATCTAGCATGAGAATGACAATCACTGAAAAGGAAGGTTCTTTAAGAACTTGTATGGTAGCTGGTGATTCATTCTTGTTGATAGATTTTTGTACTTTTTTTCAATTTACTATTTGTTGAGTTCAATTACCATATTCTTGTAGCAAGTAGCAACATTCTTTTGACCTTATTCTAACTCTGAAGAATTCTTTTGTTACTTACAAAGTAGTTTTTTTAATCTTTCCTATCTTTGCCACCACCTCAATCGTTTTAATAAAATTATTTCTTTTTTTCTTTTTTTTAAATGATATCCTACCATGAAGAAAAAGAGGTACATCATTTTTTAATGTTAGAATTGTATGATTAGCATGACTTTCATGCTACTAGATGATCAAAGTTGTAGAAACAAGTTGAATGGCCCAATCAATCAAAGTTAGGGTCTGTCATGCAAAAGTGGAGTATCTCACATTGAACTTCCTATGTGGTCATGTCCTGTGGGAGCATTGTATAAACAATAGAAAATTTTTATTGGAAAAGGTATTTGAATTGTCATGTATGGAAGATGTGGCTCAGAAGTAACAATTGGGATCACAATCTATTTGGGCCCCACATGTACCATACAAGGGAAAAGCACATGGAAGAACATAGCCTCAGTGCACAAAGATCTCTCTTATGCAGGGTCTATGGAAGGGGCAGACCAAAAGGATCTATAGTATGCAACCTTATCTTGTATTTTTGCAAGAGACTATTTCCACGCCTTGAACTCATGACCTCAAGGTCACATGATGACAACTTTATCATTGCACCAATGCTCCCCTTCACGAAAAAACATGGCTAGGAAAACAAAAAATAAACATAAGTCTTGTTAAACTCTTATGTGCAGGAATAATTATGTTGAGTACGGCCTCATCTCATGTCCCTTAGATTAGATCGAGAGGATCTACTTTCTCCATATGTCAAAACAAAATAGAACACAACAGACACTCTAGCCTTCATAACACAATAACCAATCTTTGCTAAATACTATAAACTTCATCAAAGATGGAACACTAGGCCTGCAAAACTCCAATTTGTGTCAAAATATTAACCTTTAGAAATAATGAAATAGAAGGCGCACAGAATTCCACCTTGTATCAAATGTTGAACAAAAAATTCAAAGTTAAGTGAGATAAGAGGTTGCTACAGAAATAATAACCTTACCCGATGGTCATTGAGCAAGACAGCTTGGGTAGAACAGACCATTTAGGAGGGCAAACCAATTTTGATATACTAAGCTTCTTAATTAACTTCCAATTCCTGATGATGCAGTCAACTGAATTAAAAAAGGGTAGCCCTGGTGCATGAAGCTCCCACCTATGTAGGGTCTAGCGAAGGGGCGAATCACAAGGGTCAATAGTATGCAGCCTTACCTTGCATTTTGCAAGATGTTGTTTCCACACCTTGAATCTGTGACCTCAAAATTACATGATGACAACTCTATCGTTGTGCCAAGGCTCCCTTGATGATGCAGTCAATTGAATAATTATACAATAATCCTGAGATGGACGTCTACTCTACAGCTAATCTGAAAGTTGCCCTCGTTTGTGATATATTATGGCTTAGCTCTTCTACTATAGAACCTAACATTGGTTCATTCCATAGGGACCACACTACATCCATAAAACTTAACTTCCATAGCATTCCATTCCTTTGACTAAGTCTAACAGCAACCCATTGAGAGGAGAGCTCTCCAATAGAGCAAGGCATCACCCAAAAATATTAAACTTTTTCTAAGATGAAGCTCCACAAATTAGAAGCATAGAGGCACAAAATTAAGAAAGGAATGATCTTTGCTTTCATGGTGCTTGTAGTAGAAGTAGTCCATGAATGCCTTCTGAATTGGGTTTATCAAAAGTATTGATTCTGTTTAGTGCCCATGTCCAAGCAAAGTTAAGCACTCTAGCTAGTGTAGGGGTACTCCAAATAAGTTAATTTGGTTGTATACTAGCTCATGTAGTGGCACTAAATTTTAAAATAATATAATATAAAATTTCAAATCATGTGTGTGTGTGTGTGTGTGTTTTTTTCTTCCTAATCTCTCCTCAAATATTTTCTAAATTTTCATAACATTGTCATAGGCAAATAATTTGTTCCTAAAGTTGAACTCTATAACTATGGGCATGGATGATCCGCAGTGAGGGAGACTATCCATGTGGTACTCGCATGTGAGGTGGCACATGTGTGCATGTGGTGATATTGAAGAAAGACATGCACATACTAAAGCGGGCAGACATGTCTTGCACAATAAGAATCATAGAACCTTGTGTCCATTACATAGCATGTATATGAGGTTGAAGGTCACATGTAGACGCAAAGGGAGATTGATGAATCCTGTGTCCATATATGATTGCAAGTTTTCTTGAAACTTGGTGGGAGAATGGGAAACTGCAATCTTTGGCTAGAGAAGAAGTGGACATTGTCAATAGGCTAAACTGCAAGTTGGTTTGAGCTATTCTATCACATTTATGTTTGGAATTATCTTACATAGATTAAAAGGGAAGCCTTTGTGCATGAAGCTCCCATGCATGCAAGGTCTAAAGAAGAGGCAGACCACAAGGGTCAATTTGCAAGAAACTATTTCCACACCTTAAACTCATGACCTCAAGGTCACACAACTACAACTCTACCATTGTGCCAAGGCTCCCCTTATTATCTTACATAGATTATACCTCAAAAATCTCAAGCAGGTTTTAGATAATCCTGATATTCTAGTCGATTAATATTTTTATACTAATGCTTTTCAACTTTCTACTATATTATAAGTGTTAAGAAACCTTTTAGTGATTGCCTTATTTTAGATGGGAGGTGAATGGATTAATTAGATCCCCAAAGTATAGGCCTTACATGCATATGCCATAGGTATAAAAACTCTTGTAATTGAACTCATGTGAAGACACTTGGAGATTATTGATCACGTTTTGAAAGACGAGCCATTGCATGTGTAGGGTCAAGGACTATTGTTACGTAGTCCACGACCAAGTCCCACAAGCTTTAGGAGAGGCCCCTTTTGGTCTACAATTGAAGATTCATGGATGAAGGCCTATTTTTCAAAGGCCATATTCGAGAACTCTTCTTGTAAATATCAATAATCTAGAATGTGGTAGACTTTAGATATCTTATAGGAATATTCTAGAGGATAATTAGAACCATACAAATGTAATGATCCTAACCCTCCATTAAGGAGGTGAAAAAGGGTGAGCACCTATAAATAGAGGAGGTCTCTCATTTGTAAGACATCAACAAATCATCTCAAAATGTATCCAAGAGTTGTAAGCATCTTTAGAGCAACAAAGCTAGAGTTCTCTCTAAGTCCCCTTCAGTTGTTCTTCTCTTTAGAGATTCTGGTCAGGCTTACTTAGTTGGTGCAAAATGAGAAACCAAGCTAAGTGCTACACTGGAGTCTGAGAAGCTAAGTTCATGATAGTAAGCATATGTATATTGCATTAGATGCAATGAGAGAGAGAGAGAGAGAGAGAGAGAGAGAGAGAGAGAGAGAGAGAGAGAGAGAGAGAGAGAGAGAGAGAGAGAGAGAGAGAGAGAGAGAGAGAGAGAGAGAGAGAGAGAGAACAAAATGTGTGATATTATGTAGGCCTATGCATGTGAATGCATATGTTGAAGAGCACATTCACATGCAAACACCCATAAACATGTGCCACAAATAGTGGAAAGAGCCACAGACGAAGAAAGGGATGTATTAATAAGCTCAAATAGATGCATGTACATGGATAAGCAATGCACATGAAAAGATTATTGCATGTAGATGTGTATGAGGGATCATCGCAAGCTACTCATCTATGTAGAGAGGAGAAATTATATGTTAGATACTTGACAAAATAAATAAATAAAATGTGGTGCGCATGTGAACTAAACTCAAATTAGGACTTGTGTTAGATGATATTTTTTGGTACAAGCAAAAAGTTAGAACATAAATTAACCATTCACACACTCTCATAAATTTAATCCCTCAGCCAAAGGGAATAGTCTAAAACCTGCTGCCACCAAGTACACACTAGACATTGGCTATGATAGACGATATTCATAACATTTTCTTGTTCTAAGTTTTTAATGGATAGCTCAAATTTCAAAAATAAATGACATAAAAATGTTTTAGGAAGACATCACTGATTGAGATCGTCCAAAGGATGAGATTTTTGGGATATGTCCTATTTATGATCTAGAAAATCTATTATTTGATCTCTAAAAATATGACATTAGTTGAGTGGGGTCAATTTTGACATGCAACCCATTTGACTCATTACTCGCACCTGTGAAACTCGTGTTATGGTCACCAGTTGATAACCCATTTGGAAATGACCCGTACCTAGCTGACCCAGCAAAATTGTGCATGGGTTAACCCGTACTTGTGGATCTACTTGTTGACCCATTTTCATGATTGAAAATCGAACTAAAAAGCCAAAATAAAAGATGAAAACCACAAAATCCCACTCAAAATTGAAGATTTGAATAACTTGAGAGAGAGAAACCCAAAGCTGAAAATCCTAGTGCCATGACTCTTTGATCTCCAGTGCTTTTGATTTCTATCTAGTTAGAAGTCGTAGTTCAAATTCTTCACTTCCCCCTCCAATCCAATTCATAGGATCAAACTCTCATAGAACTTGATTTCTTCCAACAAGAAGAAGATACCCCAAGCTCATTGTGCATCACATGTAGCACTCTCTCTCTCTCTCTCTCTCTCTCTCTCTCTCTCTCTCTCTCTCTCTCTCTCTCTCTCTCTCTCTCTCTCTCTCTCTCTCTATATATATATATATATATATATATATGTCTCCTCTGTTCTTCTCTTATACCAAGTTTCGGCTTGTAGGATTTTAGTGTTGTCTGATTTTGGAGATATCTATATCAGTTTACTTATCTTTCTCTTCCTTTTTGTTGGAACATCAAGAAGGAGAAGAAAAGTGTCTAAGTGTAGGAAAGTGTTGAGAAAAAGCATGGAAGAGTCATAAAGTAATTAGATGAGATTTTTTAGACCAAAGATCTTTGATCTTTGTTTCATAGAGTGATTAGATCCCTTTATGGTTTGATCTAGTCGATGTTTTAGCTGGATTCAATTCAAGGTTAGTATTTTGGCCTCTAAGCATTGGATTCTACTTTTTTAAGTTTACTGCTTACTTCTCTAAGTTTTTTGGTTAATAATAGAGATTTTTGTTGGGACTGGTGATTTTTGTGTTATGGATGTTTCTGTGTTCTTGTAGTGTTCATGAGTAATTCCCAGTCGTTTGTTGTTGGAAATGGTATTTTTAGTGGTGTTGGAAATTGAAGTTTTTTTTTTTTTCTATTAGACATAATTTTTAGTGTTTTTTTATGTCTTTTTCATGACAATAGGAGTTTTTACTATTTTGTATCTATATTCGTTTGTACTTAAAGTGTTTTTTTAATAGTTTGGTGAACCCCCCATTTGACACCACTAGCTTCAGTTGTACTTCTAACCACTATTGCTACATTTATGATCTAATCCTTCATAAACTTTGAGCAAGAGAGAGAGAGAGAGATTAAAGTGTAAAGATAACTTTACAAGCTTGTCAAAGTAAAGGCTGGCACCATTGACTGGATGAGATTTTGGCAAGCATTGGTTTACTTGAGACAAGGCCTAGGCCACATATGTGAACTGTATGAATCAATTAAAATCTAGGCCCTTGGCTTTCGATACAAACTCTCATGTAATCATCAAACTACATTATAATTCAAAAAGTGAGCATGACATAAACATAGGAAATATTTATGTCCTTGCACCATTGAGGAAAAAAGATTCTCTTTTTTTTTTCTTTTTTTTTTTGTAATTTAGATTTTTAACTCCATGCATCTATACGTGTACGGTTCCTAAGGGATACAATTCAATCAACTGACTTCCTTGGGTTTATGAAATAGTATAATGTAAAAAGAAGTACTTTGAATCATTGCTATTTAACTCAGACCTATTCTGAGAAAGTCGAGGAATTTTGAATTTTTTATCGCAATACATAAAATATTCAACCAAAGCCGCTCCTATATAAAGTTGTAGACATTAAAAGAATCAGTGATATAAATATAATAATAAAAATTATTTTAGGAGAGCAGATCATAAATGTTATAAGTGCATACGCACCACAAGTAGCATTAGACAATACAATAAAGGAACAATTTTAGGTAGATATGGAGGGAATCATCCAAGAAATTCCCAACACTGAAGGGATAGTTATAGGAGTAAACTTAAATGGCCATATAGGAAAAGAAAATGAAGGATATGATAAGACGCATGAAGGTTATGGTATAGGTGAATGAAATGAGATAGGGAAAACTATCCTCGATTTTGCTTTGGCATATAACCTGACCATTGCAAATGCGTTCTTTAAGAAAAAGGATGAACACTTAATAACCTTTAAAAGTAGACTTCATAAAAGCCAAATAGACTTTTTTTTACTTAGGAATACTAAAAGATCAATGTGTAAGGATTGTAAGGTGATACCCGGTGAGAGTTTAATGTCACAACATAGGTCAATGCTTATGGATATCTATATTAAAAGATGAAAGAAAGGAAATGAACTTAATAGATATACAAAAACTTGGTGGTGAAACTTAAAAGAAAAGCAAATAATCTCATTCACAAATAAGTTGGTGGTAGAAGGAAACTGAAACTAACTAATATGGCTGAGTCCATTAAGAAATTGGCAAAAGATGGCTTAAGAGTATCTAAAAGTAAAATATAATTAGTAAAGGAACATGGTGGTGGAGTGAAACAGTACAAAAAGTTATTAAAGACAAATGAGAGTATTTTAAAGCATGGTATAAGATTAGAGACAATGAAAACTATAAACATTATAAGAATGTTAAAAAGGTTACTAAGAGAATAGTAAATGAGGCTAAACTTAAGGCAAGATATGATGACCTCTATAGTAGATTAGGATCAAGCGAAGGTGAGAAAGATGTGTTTAAACTTACTAAAATAAGAGAACAAAAGTGTAAGGACTTAGACCATATTAGGTGCATTAGAAGTAATGATCAAAGGGTAGTAGTCAAAGATGACTAGATCAAACAAAGGTGGAAAACTTACTTTTAAAAATTATAAAATGACAATGGCTCCAAGAATATAAGGATTGAGAATATTGTAAACCTAAATAACATTGGAGATTATAAATATGAATGTAAGATTAGAATACCTGAAGTGAAAGAGGCCTTAAAAAAGATGAAATCAAGAAAGGCCATGGGGACTGATGGATACCATTTGGAAGCATATGGGAGATACTGGAGTAGTTTGATTAACCAAGTTATTTAACAAGATTATAAAAACAACAAAAATTTTAGATGAATGGAGGAAAATCTCTATTGTACCAATTTATAAGAATAAAGGAGCCATACAAAGCTACACTATTTATTGGGGGATCCAACTTATGAGCCACACTATAAAACTTTTTGAAAGAGTGATTAAGAAGAGGCTACATCATGAGACAAGTGTATAGGGAGAGGAGGAAAGACCTCCACATGGTCTTTATTGACTTAGAGAAAGCTTATGATAGAGTCCTTAAAGAGTTAATATGGAGGGTGTTGGGAGAGAAAGGGGTTTCGTAGGGGCATATAGACATAATTAAAGATATGTATGAGGGAGTAGTTACAAATATTAAGACCACTAGTGGCTAGACCGATGATTTTCTTGTCACTATGGGATTGCATCAAGGATCAACATTATGCCCATACCTCTTTATGATTTTTATGGATGAGTTAACAAAATATATGCATGAGGAGATTTCATAGTGCATGCTATTTGTAGATGATATAGTCTTAATTGATGAGACAAGGGAGAGTGTAAACGCAAAGCTAGAGTTATGGAGAGAAGAATTAGAATCTAAAGAATTTAAAATCAGTTGAACTAAGATAGAATATATAGAATGCAATTTTAGCAAGGAGAGGAGTAAGAGTGGGACATCAGTTAAGATTAATAACCAAGAAGTCCCTGTAAAAGACTAGTTTCAGTAATTAAGATTAATGATTCATGAGAGCTTTGAGATTGAGAGGGAGGTTACCTAGAGAATCCAAGAGATTTGGAACAAATGAAGGTGTGCATCTAGAGTTTTGTGTGATTGGTGGGTGTCACTCAAACTAAAAGGAAAATTCTATAGGATAGTCATAAGGCTGGCCATGCCCTATGGATC
Organism: Warburgia ugandensis; assembly: GCA_035236585.1. Lineage (NCBI taxonomy): Eukaryota > Viridiplantae > Streptophyta > Magnoliopsida > Canellales > Canellaceae > Warburgia > Warburgia ugandensis. Next base: position 24,678,786 of record CP141131.1, read on the forward strand.
AAAGTGTTGGGCAGTTGAGGAACATCGTGTTTATAGGATGAGCATCACAGAAACGAGGATGTTGAAATGGATAAGTAGCAAGACAAGAAAGGATAGAATTAGGAATGAAAATATTAGAGGAAACTTAGGGGTGACACAAATAGGTAACAAGATGAGGGAGATTAGAATTAGATGATTTGGACATGTGCAAGGAGACCCGAAATGGTACTAGTTAGAAGGAGTGAGGCAATGCAAGTAAAAGGTTCTAAAAAGGCAAGGGGAAGGCCCAAAAGTACGTGGATAGAAGTGGTGAGAAAAGATTTAAAAACTTTGAGATTAAATGAAACCATGGTACTTAATAGTTGGGAATGGAGGAACAAGATTCATGTGGCTAACCCCTAATTAGCATAAGGTCTTGATGATAATGAAGATGATGAAAGCCACTCTTGTATAAGGCATGAGGTATTGTAATGTAGTAGGCATAAAGTCTTGATGATGATGATGATGAAAGCCGCTCTTGTATAAGGCATGAGGAAATGTAATGTAGTAGGCGAATCCACCATCTTAGCTAATGACACAGGGATTTTCAGTCTCTGCTCTACCAGTTGAGCTATTCCAACCATTCCCAAAGATTTCCTACATGTGTATATCACATGCATGATCATTGAGTCATTGAGCAAGTGGTAGGTATTTGGAACACAAAGTCATACGTGTATGCATGTGTGAGATAACAAGGTCACATAGTGCAACCTATATATATATATATATATATATATATATATATATATAGAGAGAGAGAGAGAGAGAGAGAGAGAGAGAGAGAGAGAGAGAGAGAGAGAGAGAGAGAGAGAGAGAGATTTCCACTTTCCTTCCCTGTTTCTTGTATTTTTGTGCTCGGTGGTGAAGAGGAGGGACCATAGTTGGTAATGTTGGATAGAAGAGGGTGGTGGCACATATGAAAGTTTGTGGAGGGGATGTGCAAAACATGCTATGCATTTGCTCTACCTTTCCTATCCCACCCTGTTCGCTCCTCTCAACTAGGAATGCCAGTCCCTATGCTCCCATGTGCCCCCTTCTCTCCATACTACCTTCACATGCACCTTCTACACCTCCCACGCCCATATTTCCATCTCCTCTCTTCCCAATCACCCTTTTGCCTTCCCCCCACTTTCATAATATCCAGACTGCCCCCTTCTTCAATCTCCAGTAAACAATGATATCCGTTGAAGAAACCATTTTGCAAGTTTCTCATCTTATAATAAATTTATTAATATTAACTAGGTTGTATTGTACTTGTACTTTGGGTTTGTTGGATCGTAATTGCTACCATTCTGAATACAATATAATTAGGACCTTATTATTGATCTCCTTTATGACATCCAAAGGAGGTCTGCATGATCTAAACCCTCCATCTTTATGTTAATTGTTTAAACTATACATCTTTAAGCATTAACTAGGCTTCAACAAATGAGATTTTCTTTGGTTCTACTATCTGGGGTATGTTAATAATTTACATAGAAAGAGGCAAATTTTGGATCAAAACAAATCATTGCAGTTGTTGCTTGCTCTAACATTTTCGAACAGTGGCCAAGGTAATTTGGGAGTAGAGCACCTAAATTCCAAACTCCACATGCGCCCTTGCAGATTCGTAGGCTTTTGCCTACTTCCTCTTGCTCGCAAATTGTGCCTTGCCCTTTAACTTTTGAAACAAAATGTTTGAACCAACACTCTACTTTCTATTAAAATTACGATGGCAACCTTACTTGTACTACAATAAAATGCAAATCCAACCATACCCAAGCTAATTGATTCTCTCTCTCTCTCTCTCTCTCTCTCTCTCTCTCTCTCTCTCTCTCTCTCTCTCTCTCTCTCTCTCTCTCTCTCTCTCTCTCTCTCTCTCTCTCTCTTTTATTTGATTTGCACTGTTCCTAGATGCCCTATGTATAAAAGCTCTCATCTATTGAATACGCCTAAAACCACACTTGTTAGACCTTTTGGGGTTGTAAAATAGATAGTAAAATGCTCAAACTTATATTGATTATTTGAAAAGGACCCCAAACAACTTATCTAAAGAGAAAAACACATTGCTTATTTTGAATAAGGAATTCAGTTTGAACAAGTAGCAATTTTTGTCTAGTAATATGGTGAATCCTACAAGCCTAATCCTAGATTCTTCCAATGATCTAAGGCCCTCATCAATAATCCTTGTTTAAGCCAATGAATTTTATAAAAACCTAGTCTTATAAATGGAACTCCATCAAATTCAATTTAAGCCAATTTGGTTGTCTAACTATAACTAATCAAATCAACAACAGGTTTTTATATCTCCAAGACATGCTACACCTAACAGAATGGTAATTTCAATGAGGAGCTACAGCCGTAAAGAATGACATTCAATTATCTAAAAAAAGGTTTCTAGCTACCATTCCCTCGAACTTTTTATATTTTCTACTCTCTTTTTTAACCAATCAGCTATCACCTGCTTCTTACACCTATATGAAGCAACTAAAATTATAGCTAATATATATATATATATATATATTGCTTCATTGTCATTTAGAAGATCAATATCGAATTTTCAGAAAGTAACCAATAAAAATTATACATGCACACCATGGTGGCATCATCCTCTCTTATGAAAATACCTTTCTTACCCTCTCCATCATTACTCCTGCTACACAAAACATTCCCACCATTAAAGAAATGTTCAAAAACTCAAAAAACTCATATAGGTACTGATCCCAGTATTCCATTAAGTCAAGTGATTCTACCAGAGATCCAATACAAAAAAAAAAAATCAAATAATTATACATAAATAGTAAAAATCTTTAAAAATGCAAAAAGTACAAAAAAATTATCAAACTAATAGCAATGATAAATATGGAAAACAAATATTTGGATTTCTCACTTCAAATAAGAATAATGTACATATGAGAGCAATCTGTTAAGTGTTTAATTTTGGCCAAAAGACCTTAGTTTAGCTTTTAATTAGATAATCTAACTTATCAATTTGATGAATTTTGGATAAAATATGAAAATTAGCCCAAACTGACCATCCAACCATAAATTGTCAAAATTAATGGTCAGATGATCATATGAGCTAATCAGAAGCATAATGTACGATTAGATGACTCTAATCTAGTCTTTTGTTTTGCAGATCAACTTGATCATGGCTTGGATGGTTCAGATCGATATTCAATGGTGCAAATTGATCAAAAGAGACATGAATGGATTAGGTTAAATTTCGACAGTGCAAATCATCTTGAAGATCAATAAAGAAAGAAGAGTCCTAATAAGGGGAAGACTATGGATAGGATTTTTGGAAGAAGAGGAAGTTTCCCAATAGAAAATTAACTCTTAAAGGAAAGAGGGAAATCTATTAGAGGGGAAAGTCGTGGGAGCCTAGAGAATGTTTTAGTTTTTGGGAGTTAGAGTTTTTGTCTGTTTCCTTTGGTTGCATAGTTTCTTTATTTCATGTTTTACTAAAGTCCTTTTCTTCATCTGTGACACCCCAGGTTTTATCAACTGTTTTCCCATATTTATACTCAAATAATAATAATAATAGTTTATTGCTAGAAAATAAATGGGATTCCAGAACTTAAAACTCATGATTTAGAAATTTTCACAGCGTCAAGAAAAATACCATTAAGAAAACCACGAGGGTCATTTCACCTCAAAACTACACTGAAGAATAGAACCAAAAGTAAAATTAAAACCACAGTGACATTTTTGCAACTGCAAAGATACGTAATAGTGAAAGTTCCAAAGCTCCAGGGTCTGTCCAAGATCACCACGTCATCCATATATAAACATATAACTACTATATAGTGATATGAGTCTAATATATCAATATATACAATGACTAAGGAGAATGCCAAAAAAAGCCAATACCAGTCCAACAAAAGTACACCACTGCCTCTCAGATCCGACAAGATCTGTCCTCAAGCCCCCGTCCAACTCCACTCTAGTCCACCTTCTTCCCTTTCTGACTGTCGCGCTCTGATTCTGAGGCATTGCAAAATAAAGCAATGCCTCAGCAAGCCATGCTTACGCAGGTGATATACATTCAAAGTAATCTCAATAAAAACAAATCACATGGCGCAAGGCATAAAGATCGAAAGATGATCAACAATATATATAAAGCCTTAAATCACACGATGAAGGACATACCAAGTCCTTGTAATAAATAAGATATCATCAACCATGATATCAAGACATGCACAATCCAAGAAAATATAAAAACACATGAATGCATGTGAAAAGTATCAACATCATACACAGTTAAGCATTATGAGTGTCTCACATACACTCACGGCAATGTGGGGTCAGCTCTTTGTACCATCCGCTTTCACCCTTGCACCCTCACGGCACTCAGGCACTCACGAGAACGACGCGTACCACTTTTGCTTTCACCCTTTCACCCTCACAGGCACTTAGGCACTCATGGGGTGAAAATTTGCATCCTACCACAGGATTAATAGTCTCAAATACCAAGTCAAAGCGACTCCCACATGTCAAGAAGACCACAATCAAGTGAATATCTTGAAAGATATAAAAAACAGTACATGCAATACCCACCAGAAAGATAGCACACACATGAGCAACTACATACTAAAATCAATCTCATGCATATGGTAAGGCATAAACCACATGTCTCAAAAACTCAAATCACCAAATCATCCTTTGAGAATCATGGAAAAATTGTGAATGAAATCACCTACCTCGGTATCGCACTATCCCAACAAACGTGTAAACGATATCAATGTGTCTGCCCTGATGTACTTGTCATGTCATGGTTAATGCATATAACCAAAATCTAAAGCCTGATCACCTACTGATCAGCTTGATTTGAATCATCTAATAACATTTACTTGTTTTGCTATTAAAAAGTTACTCCAAACTAGATTTTTGTCTTAAATCTAGGTATGCCTTGTTAAGACGATCACAACACCTCTTTCGAATCGTGATTTGGACCTCTATAGCTCCTAAAATCAAGGTTTAAAGGAATAAATGGTAAAAAAAAGACCAAAATCCAAAAAATGGGCCCGCCACACGTGCGGCGCATGCCGTCTGCACGCACACGCACTGCGCTTAGCGGGTGCGTCTGTAGAAACGCTCTGTGCGTGGGGGCTGAAACAGTGCGTGGCGCTTTCCAACCTCACTGCGTGAAGCGCCATGTTGCGCTCCCTCGTCCGTGCGTTTCCTCCCGTTTCGGTCGTCGTTGCCGGAGACGACGACCGGACTGGTTCGCTGTCACCAGCGACCCCAGGTGCTCTATTTTTTGTGACTTTTACACTTCTAAGTCTGGTTTTTCATGTACATTCCATTTCCACTTTCCATTTTCACAAATCCCTCCTAAATCTATCGTTTTTTCACGATTTTTGTCTCGTTTTCAAAAACTCTCATACTACGGTTTTTTGGGTTTTCGGCGTCCCTAATCGTCTGATCGTCATGAAATTTCGTGGGTCCTTTCCTCTCCTCATCATACTCAATATGAACGGTCCAGATCTAAATCTAACACCATCTCATCAAAAAAAATTTAGTGAAAACAGTAAGCACGAATTTTTGTAAACATTACACGTTCATGCCATTTTTTCGCCATTTACAAGTTAAGAAACCTTAAAATTTAACGCAAAAGGGAAGGGTGGAGTGAGCCTACCTTGTTCACGGCTGTTCAAGGGTGAAGAAATCCGTCTCCACGGTGCGTGACTGTCCATGTGAAGCAAAGAGAATTTGAGAGGGAGGAGAGTGCGTTTTGAGCACTCTCTCTCTCTCTCTCTCTTCCTTACCTTAATATATGTTTATGTTATTATATTATATTATATTATTTATTTATTTATTTTCTTTTTCTTAAAATAGAAGAAATGTTACATCATCCCTCCCCTCTCATCTTCTTCTCCTTGGTCCACTCCCTGTCTTATTCCCCTCTTTCTCACGTTACTGTTTTCTTGCTCCATCTCTTTTCACAGTCCTCTCCACGCCTATCTTCTATCCACTCTCTCTTCTTTCTCACGTTTTCCCAATCATCTCTATTTCATCCCCAACCCATCACCCAGCTCATTTTTTTTTCACCTCCTCTCTTAGTTCTCGTCCATCCATTCCCCTACCTCTTTCCTTATCTCCCTCTATATTTCTCTCTTTCTCTCAATGCCTCATCTCCCTAAATCACCACTGCCCAACCACTTCTCCAGTCGCCAACCTCTCTCTTCAGCCCCAGGTTCCCTGCTTCCACTGCACTTGCCCAAGCTGAGGAAGCATGCTCCTTGCGTCAGCCTACAAGCCTCCACCAGCCCTACTCTAGCACCGCACCATCTACGATCCTCCATTTATCTCTCGTTATCTCTCTCAAGCCCTTGTTCTCCAAAACCCGATGGCCAAGCTCCCTCCTTTGCTTCACTGGTCACCCCACCCTCCATCGCACCTCCACAGTAGCACCCAACACCTTCTCTATCCTTTATCCAGAACCCTAATCACCAGTCACAAATAGTCGGCTTTGTCATCTACCTAAAGAATATTGGCAAGCCTTTTTGCAGGTCGTCCGTCAGTCGTGCCCAACCTATCTCCATCTCCTTATTCCTCTGTTCACCGGGGCATTGACTAGACTGATTGGATCCCCAGCTTCTCCTATTCTCCAACCCAACATAGCACCATCTTCTGCTCCCTTCCATCCCATCATCATCCTCTACTTCATTGCCAAACGCCAGAATCCATACCCAGTCGACGTCCCAAGCATATCCGTCTTCAGGCCAGTTGACTTCCCCTGTTTGCCACGCTCCACCACCCAATTCTCTCTACCTCTGCCACACCTAGATCTCTAAGCCCCATTAATCCCATCACCGAACACCATCATCGACAAACCATCTTCCTCTCTTTTTTTTGTTTACAGAATGTTTGACGAAGTTTCAGGGAAAATTCCCTTTTTGCCCTTATTAGAAGATTTTTATTTACATTTTTTATCATATCTGCATTCTGTTTTATTCCTGCATACTGTATTATTCTCAATTAATCCAGAAACTATTTTATCTATCCATGTTTAACTAAATCAATGGTTCTAGTTTAATTTTAGGATATCTTCAATTTCTCATCTGTTTCAATTCCGATTTTCAATTAACTTTCAAATCTGGGTTATAGGACATTATAAAGCATGTTTATCATCACTAATCTTCAATCTGAGAATCTAAATTCAGATTTGAGCCATTAAATCTCCAAATTCTAATCTAGCCTAGATCTCTTAGAAATTTTAGAATATGCCTAATCCCTCTAGTGGATCATTAATCAGAAGTACTAGAAACATGTTGATGAAGGCTGATCATGATTTAAGATACCAGATCTGTAGAATTTGAAGATAAATAGTCTAAGAAAGTTTAAAAAAAAAAATTTAGTTAAATTTATGCTTTCTTTGGATTAGACCTCTGTAATTTCATTGATTAAACACATATGAAGTCTGATTTCTCTTTCTATTAAATTTTTTATTTAATTTTAATTTGTGAAGAATTAAATTTTATTAAAACTCCAAATTCATAAATTGTGTCTCTATGGGATCAACTCGTACTTGCATAAGCTATACAACAATAGCTCGTGCACTTGTAAAAAACATCAACAAGTTTTTGGCACTGCTACTAAGGACGAGTTTTCATAAAATTTAGTTAAAAATCCAAAAATAAATAAATAAAATGAAAAACTTAGGAATTACATATTTTTAGAATTTTAGGCATGTTTAGGTGTATTTTTTAATTTTTTTAAGTGTATATTCACCTTGTTTGCTGAATTTGACACTTATTTCTAATTTTCTTTTTTAAGAATCCCTAAATTAACATTCAATTCTCAATGATGTCTAATTGTTGTTATCTATGTTTATATAAGGACTAACTCGTTCTCAATTCGTAGGTCAACAAATCCATCTACATCAAAGTTTTATTCTGTTATACTTCTATTGAATTTCATAATATCAAAAATTTTGGGTACATTCACTACATGTACAAGCCAATACTATAATTCTCTTAACTTCCTCAAGACCTATTTTGTTACTTTTGATCTCTCTTCCATTACCGTCATAATCTTTTAGTGAATTATTTACCATAATCTTCAAAAGTTTATGCAAACCGTCTAAGTTAAAACTTGAATCCTCAAAAGGTTGTCCATGTGTATAAATCTATTCTCTAACAAAGTTTTCATATAGATATACTACTTTTATACTCTCATACTATTCTCTCTTACTCTAAGGACTATTCTAAAAGTACTCTATGTCCTACAACAACTATAAATCTTGTGTCTTCTTAGAACTTACTAACCCTTGTGGGTAGCATTTGTTTCTACAGTCATCCACATTACTTGTATGAGTTATCTCTGTAACTCATACCTTATTAATCGACAATCAATGATTAACTTCATATGACTTTTGGACATGTTAGACTGGCTATGAGAGGATTGATTGGGCTCTGATTCCAATTGAAATGACCTGGGTGTTCATAATACATTTTTGTAATTCTTTTTGAAATGTCGAGCCCTAAATATTTAGAAAACAAACAGCGGAAAACATTTTTCATGAAAAGACCCTTTTAAAAATCCCGAGTGCCATTTTTCTATTCTCAAAAAGGATTATTGGCGAAATGAGTGCTACATTTCTACCAAAAATTTAGCAGAAATTCTTTTGTTTTTCGAACATTAGACATTTAACGCATGTCATTGCGAAGTACCTGATAAACATAATTTTTATAAAAACAAGAATAAGGGAGACCCATCTCCATCCCATCACATTTACAAGCGTGACTAAGCATTTTGAAGATCACAATAAATGAAAACCAAAGAAACAAACACGACTTAAAATATACCTGCCAGGATCAATGCAGTCATAGTCACAGCCACACAACCACGACTTCAAGTTACATATCTATATACCCATAAAGTAAAGTCATATTAGATCGAAGTGTTACTTCAGTCTACTATTTAAATGAACCAAAATGCAAACCTAGTTGATATACCTGATTTGCCATCTTGAACTCTCTAACGTAGTCCTCTGCTTGATTTCCCCTGTTCTATTTCTTCAACTTGAGACATTGTAAAAAATTTACAATGTCTCAACAAGCTTGCACTGGTGTAGGCAGTTTTCACATCTATTTCACCAAGTTTTTAATTCAATTCTAAATAATACCTCAAATCATTTTTCATGCAATTTCTAAAGAATAAAACAATCAATTCAAGGATAAAATACATGTTTTAAGTTGCATGCCAATCTCAGTTCACGATTTCATGCTAAAATATTTTAGATAGTGTCAATATAAAACCTGCACCACTATAAATACATATTTTTCCAAATGATTGAATCATCATAGTAATCTTAAGTAAATTGCAATATAAAACAAATCAGAAATTACAAGTAAGCATAACTTAAGAACTATGTGAAAGATACACATAGAATTTGATAATTCCAATGCCATAAGAGCCTCAAAGTATTAAAGTAGTCATCGATTAAACCACGAATGTTGGCAATCCCTAACCGACAACATCATCACGTGCACATATGCACCCCATTGAACACATTAGCTAGTTGGTCATGAATACTCATTTAAAGACTATCATCAAGCCCATCTACGTGGGTCACAAAATAGAAATCCTATAGCACACTATGCTCATGACCAGATCACTAAATCGTACCTCTCTGGTATCTAGAGAATAGCCACCACAGCCTCCACGACGACTATGGATACATCTCGAAAGGGTGCCATGACCACCTCCAATGGTTGTTCCTACTGCAGTAGTCGAGAAAAATGATGCCACTTTAGGCATGAATACTTACTACCTTTGGTGGTTAGAGGCAGGGAGGGACCTTGTATAACCTCTTAGCATAGTGCCCACCAGGCTCATTAGCCTAAACTAAGATATATCTCAATTTCAAATGATCTTAAATCATATAATATACATATCTCGTGCAAAATCATGTGTTTCTTTATCTCATCTCAAAACATGGGATTGATGCAATTTTAATTATAATAATTTCTTTAAAAAACAAACAAGAGCATATAACAAGTAATATCTTTGTCGTTTCTCATATAAAAGCATGCATAATGGCTAAGAAGATATAGAGACATAATTCTCATGCTTCATTTTCAAACATTGCATTCTTAAAAAGCATAAAACAAGGTATCATGATGAAGTGTAAATTCTATGATAGTTAAGTAATCTCAATTAAAAAATATGATAAATTAATATTTGATTATTTAAAATCTTAGGGGCAAATAGATGTTAAAACCACTTACCTCTTAGGAGAAATTCTCAGTTTGGCTATGTTCCTTCTTCAACTCTGTTGATGTTACAGAGATCTTGTCAATTTTGAATCATATACAATTGAGTACATGTGAATTTTGTTTTAACGAAAGTCTGACAGTTTAGATCATCATAAACCACTTAACTTTTCATTGACCATCTATTCCATAGAGGAATACATGATCAGGTCAGTCTTAGATCCATCATCCATTCACCAATTAGTGTCCATGATTTAGATTTGTCTTTTCCATTGACATAACCCCCTTGACAAAAAATCAAAATCTAAAAGTTTACTCCAATAAGTTGCACTGATCTGACTTAGTATTTCAAGATCTGATTTCCTATGTTCTCGGTTATATATATATATATATATATATATATATATATATATACTATAAACTCAAAGTCATGACCATATAGCCAAGGTCCTTGATTTAATGATTTTCTTAACGATCCACTTTATTCGAGCAATTGCGTTGGCTGTTACAAATTAAAGCTCATTAACTAAAATCCTAAAAGACTATTGGAGTTCTAATCACTTACTAAACAATGTATGTAGTGGTAATTGATGGTCCTCATTCAATCCATTAATTTCCTAATAATTAGTGCCCTGGTCTTTTAGAAGTTCAAAGTATGCTTACTTAATATAGATCAAAGTACATAATAGTGGTGTGTGACTACCAATTAGACATCGCTAGGTTCCTCTTCCATCACTATCTGATCGAATGGTTAAGATTGTTCGATGGATGTTTATCCAATTTCCACAATTATATCATATTTAACCCAATTCAAGGTTCAAGAATTCATTTGTAACATCTGATCATTGATCAGACATTACAGGATCCCTGTTTGAATAGTGACAGATTGGATGGCCTAGATCATCCGATCTGTTCTACTTCAAAATGATACAATTTGAGTCATCCTATTATTTTTAAAGATGGGGGACTCAATGTCAGCATCTGATCATCGATCAGATGTTGTCAAACGCTATTTACACAATAACACATCGGATGATCCATATTGTCTGATCTATTTTCTAACATAGATCATCCATTTTAGTCAATTCTTAACCACAAAATGCATGTATTTAACTACTTTTAAGCTTAATTTACAAGTTGAACAATTGGATCAATGTGGATCAGGTTGCAGGAGTCGAATCACCCCTATCTGAGCTCCAATCGAATGATCAAAGCCTCAAACTAGCAAACCAATGCTCCTAAACCTCTTCGTTTGTTAATTACAAATAAGATCAACAATTCTAATCTTGTTTCAGTGTGAATCAAATTAGCCCTAACTGAAAAAAAAAATTGGTGTTTCCTATTCTACAATCAAATCAAACAAGGAAACAGAGAAGTTGTGGGAAAACTAACCTTGATGGGTGCCCACAACGTTGGATCATGGCTGGAGAAAGCACCATTTGATGGTTTTTTTGGCAACAGTCCACGCTTGCTATTGTCCCCTTTAATTCCAGCATCATTTCTCCCCCGATGGCATTGAAACCAAAGGGGTTTTGTTCCTCAACTCTTGAAGACTTGATTGTACGGTTGGATCTCCGATCAAAGCCACCATTGTCATTGGCGAAGTCTGCTTCTCCAATGGCTATAAATCTCTTCTCCCCCTTTCCAGTGCTAACTAGGGTTTTCAGTCGCGCAAAGCTTCTTCCCCCTCTCTTCTTCTCTTCTCCTTCTTCCTCCTCTCCTCCTTTTCTTATTCTTCTTCTTCTCTTCTCTCCATCAAGTTTTCTCATTGGGTTAAGAAGAAGAGACCCGACATCTGCGTCGGGTTCCCATAAGTGGGGGGGAGGTGCCAATATCAATTTGGCCACCTTCTGTTTATGGTTTTTAGGTTTTTTTTTTCTATCTTATTTTTACCAAAATGCCCCTCATATTCAAACATCCATATCTCCTCCATCCGAATTCTGATTTTTGAAAACTTAGCATTGTTGTAATCGTTTTTCCGAGTACAATCCAAATATGAAGGTATTAGGATCTACTTTGATGTATTTCAAAAGATAAATTTAGTGAAACCTAAATATGAAGATTTTCCCATTCATATTCATCAAAATTAATTTATAATCCTTTAAAATAGGATTTAAAAATTAGGAACGTTACACCATGGAAAGTCAATTGCTTAAGCTAATAGTTTCTAGGCAAGCTGCACCACAACCTCAATATCATAATGACTATACCTATTCTGAGCATCCCTATTCCACTCCTTCCTGGCCCCCATCAAGCTCGACATACAATGAATACTATCAAGAGCCAGTGGATGCACCTAATGCATTCACAGGTCCTAATAATTATTAACATAAGACAAATTACCAAGATTACACTGGATGGGCTAAATATCATGAACAACCATGGTCTCAGGATTACCAATATCAGGAAGAACCACAATGGTCCCACCCTGGTCAGCACTACCATGATTATTTAGAATATCAGGGTCAACCATCATGTTTTCAACCTGCTCAGTCCTTTTTCAGTACCCTAATGCCACAGCAATACCAACCTTATTAGTCGTTTCCTCTACAACATGAAGAACCACCATTAGAAGAGCAACAATTTTTTGAGAGAATAAAACAAGTCATAGCTGCTAACCATAAGGAAATGAGATAAGAGATGGATAAATGGGTAAAGGAAATGAAACCAATATGGAAAAATACTAACAAAAACATTACTGAAATTATAAAAAGGACTAAGGAACTAAAGCAAATTGGGTATAATGAAGAGCTAATTATTACTGATATTAGGATGAAATTTTCTTATGATCCTTTGAGCCAAAAAGTCCACAACCATCCTTAAAACCTTCAACTCAAATATACTCAAACCATGTCTTGCCCTTACAATTATGATGAAGAGACTTCAATTGATGAAGAAAATAAAACTTCAAAAACATCCAACCCAAAACCTCCTACTTATTTTTATGACTTTGATGAAAACACATCTATTGAGGAGATGAATCAGTTCTTGGATATTGTGCCTTTGATGGGCACTTCTCAATGGCAAACTAGACTAGAACTCTCTACAAAGCCTGATATTCTAATTGAACCTTGTAAAGTAGAAGATGTACCTAATTAAGACCTATAGACCTTATTTGAGCAATCATGAGACAGTCATTTAGGTCCATCTAAAATCTTGCATGTGCTAGAAGAATAGGAAGAGAGAGTCCATTAATGTACTAGCCTTACATCAACCTACTTTATGGTATACATCAGAAGATAATCAGGGTTTAAGTCAAACCCTGTCCCCACCTCTAGTAATACAAGAACAACCTTTTAGGAAAGCACAGAGTCAGTTGATACCCTTATTTTAGGATAGTAATAGGGAAATTGAGAAAAAATTAAAACTGATTATATTGGTCTATGTTATCCCACAATTTGGTAAAAAAGAAGACCATTCATCTCCATGTGGTCCAACAAAATGCATGGTAGTATACAAAGTCATTGTGTTACCATTAACTCAAATTTCGAGGTGGAGGAATTATGATTACAGTGAAATTTTGAAGATGGGGGATCATCAATATGTGTAATACATATAATTACACAAATATGATAAATAAAGTTATATTTTTACAAAGAATGAAATAAATTTATTTTGTTGATTTTAAAGTAAGTTTTAGAGGTGAAAATGAAGATTGGAACAAGTGCGTTGAGAAATTTGGTTAGGCTGAAGTGTTGGAAGAGATGATTAGGTTAATAAAAATAATTAGAAATAAATATTTTAAGAAATAGTAGGAGATTTGTTTATTTCTTAAAAGTTGACCTTGAGTGGGTTGATAAAAGAAAATAATAATAAAAGATACATTGATGTTCAATAAAAGACACTAAGCTAAGCTTCATTAAAATCTTAGGATAAAATCTCAATCAATTAACTTGAAATTTAAAAATTAGAGGAATGGTTGTTTTGGGTACAATTCAGAAAATTTCTCTTTGATAGGGTATAATTCGAAATTTTTGGATAGTAGGGGTTGTCAATGAAAACCAAGAATGGGAGGGTCCCAAATTTGAGGCTGGATGGGGGGGGGGGGGCATTCAGCCAACCACATGGGTAAACTCTCCCATGGCAGTTGGCTGGTTCCATGTGCCATTTGTCTTACCCCACCCTACATATATAATGAAGAAGAAAAGGAAAAAGGGCTGGAATTCCAGCCATGCGTGGAGAGGGGAGGAGAAAGGCAAGGAAGAGAGGAGAAATCAGCTAAAATTTCCAACCATTCAAACTCCATCAGGTAGGGGAGACTAGTAGGATGATATTCCTAATGGAAGCTTGGATTAGCTAAGCCAAAATCGTAATAATACCATATTTCTAAACCTCAAAATTTCTAGGTTGTGTAGCTGAACGAACCGTTGCATGATTCTAGAAATCTCTTTGCATATGTGAATGATTGTTGCCTTAATCCTTGATCTTTATTTGCATGAGCTAAATATTTGTTCCATTAACATGCATTCCTGATTTGAACTTGTTTTTAGTTGGTCAAATTCGGCATTTAGATTGTTAGATCATACTCCATTATTCCTGACTACATGCAGTGGTAAAGAACATGGTTTTGGTTCTCATGCTAAACACCCCTTGTGATCTATTTCTTTCCAAGATTCCTTTTTGGGTTCTCTTTTTTGGGTGGATAATCTTTGTACTAATGCACCAAAGTGGAGATTTTGTGATGTTTTCATTGAATTCTTGGTGATGCAGCATTCAAGGTGAAGTAGGGATCAGGCACACTAGCCTCCTATTCACAGGTGGGCAAGTGATGCCCAAATTCCCAACCAATGATTTGTTTAGTGTGATTTAAATCAAGACTAAGTAACACTTGGGTCGTCAAGAGCACGTAATCACATTTCATTGTAAGTAAATTTTGTTCCACAAAATCTTGTTTAGGCTGAAGAGCAATGGATGGGGGGAAATGGCATCACCACTTGTATAACACGTGCAAGAAACAATGCCTAACTACTGTCGCATGACGCATTAGCTTGGGCTTGTCTAAATGATTGTAAACTTCTCATGGCTAAATCAATAACTTGGACTGAATATCTTATTAAGTAGTTAAAGAAAGAAATCAAGATCCTAGTTCAAATCAAAGATTTAGTTTCCTGGGTTGATTATGTAGAAAACAATGCATGGAAAGCCTTACTTATAACTTTTTCTGAATTACAATTCATTTGGCTGAAGTTGTATGATTGGAGATGATAGGAAGTTAATGGGAGAGTAGTGAACTGAAACTCACTCAAATAATTGCAATAGATAATAGGAGCAAGGAACTGCCTAGGTGTTGGTAGCTCCTATGCAGGTGGGTTCTTGAAATTGGGAACTTGTGAATCATCTAAGCTCCAGTAACAAAAAAATTTTAAAAAAATTAATCCTTAAGTGGAAAACTATGGGCAAGGTAGGAAAGAATTGGAATGTCAGGTTTTGGGTGATAATTGGAAATGAAAGATTCAAACTCATCTACTGGAAAAGTCGAGTGGAGAAGACGACTAGAATACTCGAGTTTCAAATAATTCCAGTCACGGAATTTTAAGTGTAAATACTAGACTTACAGGGAACTCTAGGAATTTCAGAATTCCATTGAAAAGGAAATCTCTAAAACTTAAATCTTTTTAACTTAGGAATGTGACCACTACTAATGACCCTCCTAACTGATGATATAAAGAATGAAAAAAAAAAATTGAACTAAACAAAATGAGAGGCAAGAAGGAGAAAAATTACCAAATTACCCTTGGATAAAAACTAGGATAATTTGAAAAAAATTAATTAAAATTAAAATTAAATCAAACTTAAGATTGAAACCTCTTATAATGTTTCTACTTAAACTTAACCACATAGGCCTTCATCTATGATAAAGCCAAAGCCTCATAAACCTTGGATTTGTTTTATAGGTAGATAGTTTTAGTTTTTGTTGGCATTTAGGCAAGCGCTCTATGAGCAGCTGTGAGTCCTGATGATTTACAAGTTTTATCAATGTTTTGGGCAGGCACTCTTGGAGTGTCATAAGTCCTGGATTGCTCTGCTGGTGCTCTAGGAGTATCGTAAGTCTTGAGACCCTACGCTAGGAGGTATAGTTGGCCAATGACCTATGAGATGATTTGATACCAGCCCTGCAATGGAACCGGCGGACAGTAGGAGCATCTTATCGTGGGAAAGTGCTCTAAGTGGTAGCCGAGTAGCCCCCATGAGGTTTGGTGAGTTATGGTTCGTGCAGGTATCCACGAGCAGACGTAAAGGTCACAGTAGTCACCAGTGGGTGACGGTAAGGCCCTACGAGCATAGGTGTCTAGTCCGTGCTATATTTATGTGGATCATGTCTCAAGCATTAGACCTCATCTAGGGTGATAGGACTGTATACCATTGTAATTGGAGCGATCAGTTTTCCCACGGCGATGTGGGCATGACTTTATACGTTTGCGGATTAGAGGTTTTTTGCCTCGATTCGACGACATTGGTTTGATATGCATAGATTTTAACAAATTAGTTTATTTTCGTAGGCATTAGTGATCTCCATCACACATGCATCAACCATCCTTTTTTAGAAATTATATATATATATATATATATGCATAATTTTACATATGCTTATACTTATGTTATCGCTTGAACTATTTTAGGCGTTCTAGCTTGTATTAGTTTTTTCACCCTACTGTGAGATGTTGTTTTTGCTCACCCCTTTAGCCAAACATTTCAGGTGACACCCCAGGTAGTTCACAAGCACATGATTCTAAGAAGGTAAAGGTGTCAGGATCACTTTAGATGTGAGAAGAACATACTTTTTGCTGTAGTTACTTTTGTTAAAAATCCATGTATAGGATTTTCCTTTTGGAGTATTGTACATAAATCAAGACTTATGTTAACACTTTGGATACTTGTAGTATAATTTCCTTAAGTTACTTAAAAGGATTTTGACTTTAATTGTGACTGTGGTAGATCCTGTGGCATGTGTTCCTTATATTCAAAAACAAGAAATTTTTCACTGCCTTTAAAATTAAAATGAATAAAAGTTAGAAAAACTCAGGATGTTACAATATGACTCCCCACAATTAAAAATCCTGTTTTAATGTTACCACCACAAAAAATTTTAGGGTGGAGGCAATATATATATATATATATATATTCCTACGAGATTCTGAAGTGGCGTGAGAAATCTCATTATTTCATCTTAGGGTTAGGATTAGGACAAATAAGCTGACCTAATTAGCTCTAGGTTTAGAAAATTAGGTTAGGTCATGTCTGGCTAAAGACATAAAACTTAGAGTTTCTTGGGAGGCAACCCTGATATTTTTCAAATCTCCATCTTCCATTATCATATAGGATCTTATGTTTTCCAAACATTGAGGACAATGTTTCATTTAGGTTGGGGGTGTAGATGCATATAGAAATTTTGAATTTTGTTGAGTTTTCTTATTTCTTTTGAAAAAAGATGATGAAAAAAAAAAAAAAAAAAGGTTTTTAAGGTAGAGTTCCCTTGCTGTGATGAGAAGTGGCTGTTCAGAATTTAGTAATTCCATTATTTTCACCTCTTAATGAGAATGCATATGATTAGTTTTGCATATCATTCATGTATTAACGCATTTTATGAAAGTTAATTCTCGGAAACCATTTACACACAACACATAGTCAAGACTAATAGAGAGGTCTGACTTAGAGACCCTGAGGAATATTAATGGAGACCTATAACCTAGTGAGATTTTGAGATTATCTTCTTTCAGAGAATTATAAGTAATTTCACAATTTCTTCAATGCATATAAATTAGTGGGATCCTGTTATCCTTGTTTTGTTTAAACATCAAGAATAAATAAGAGTAATAGCTTTATTTCTAAAAAATTTATTGAATCTGATAGGCTTTAGGAGACCTAGGAAATGATTTAGGTCATCCTTGCTTAGCCTAGAGACATAAAGCCTACCCAGTATATCTTACCACTAGTTAGCTCCTTTGAGCCTATTATTAAACCTTTTCTTTCCTAAACCCATTTACCTTAACCCAGAACAAGCCAGTAAATAAATATCCATTGCCCATTGTCAAAATAAGTAGAGTTAGTAGAAAAGTTCAAAAATAGGACAAAAAGTCAATGAAGCAAGAAAAATAAGTACTCTTTCTTCCAAAGAAGTGAAGGGAAAAAAAAAGTGAAAAAAAAAAAAAAAATTTCTTGTAAGAGAAAGACAAAAATCTAAAAAAGAGATTCACTTCACGTACAACCCAAAAAAGAATTTGTCTTAAGAAATATTCAATTGAAGACCTTTACTCAATTTTGAATCTTTAAAATCCTTATACCCTTCTTTTTGAACCTATCCTAAGCCTACATTTCATCCTAGTTAAATACCTATTGAACTTAGGTAGAATATAGCCTTAAAGAGGAGATAAAAAGAAGGAATTAAGGTAACAGTCACCTAATATTCATGATGATAACATCCACTCTCAGGGGTCACTTTCCTTTGTCTCATGAACATTTAAAAGATTTATATGAACCATTAGCTTGTTCGATTCAATCACATAATTAAACCTCAAGACATATTTTCAATTGAATTTAAGCATATCCAGTTAGAAGTCAAGATTTAAGTGGCAGTACACACATATGCACTCTGAGAAATAACTCAAATAAAATGTCTTTAATATGTGTATGATGTGTAAAAGTGTTAAATCTTCTCTATTAAGTTGTAAAAAACTAGTAGATTACTAATGAATGAGGATTCTCTGAGATAAAATAGGGGACTTAGCCTCATTGAATTTTGTGGGTATATTTACTGTAAACCCTCACGAGGCATAACTTGTCTACTATGGGTAACCTAGGGAATCAAGGGCTTGTTGCATATACCAAATGCAATCATAAGTACCTATGAAAGTGGCACCTTGTATTAGTTTTTGAAAATAGTTTTCTACCTGTTTTGGTAAGGACTAGCAGAATGCTAGTTGGGGGTGTTAAGTGTTTAATTTTAACCAAAAGACCCTTAGTTTAGCATTTAATTAGATAATCTAATTTGTCAATTTGATGAATTTTGAATAAAATATGAAAATTAGCTCAAATTGACCATCCAACTATAAATTGTCAAAATTAATAGTTAGATGATCATATGATCTAATCAAAAGCTTAATGTACGGTTAAATGATTCTAATCTTGTTTTGTTTTGTAGATCAACCCAATCATGGCTTGGATGGTTTAGATCTATATTCAACAATGCAGATTGATCAAAAGAGGCATAAATGGATCAAGTTAAATTTCAACGGTACAGATCATCTTGAAGATAAATAAGGCAAGGGTGGAAGGTTTCCTAAAGAAAGAAGAGTCCTAATAAGGGGGGGCTATGGATGGGATTTTGGGAAGAAGAGGACGTTTCCTAATAGGAAACTAGCTCTTAAAGGAAAGAGGGAAATCTATAAGAGGGGAAAGCCGTGGGAGCCTAGAGAGTTTTTAGTTTTCAGGAGTGGAGTTTTTGTTTATTTCCTTAGCTTGCATAGTTTCTTTGTTTCCTGCTTTATTGTAGTCCTTTTCGTCATCCCTCTCCTCTCATCTTCTTCTCCTTGGTTTGCTTCCTCTCTTATTCCCCTTTTTCTCACATTACTGTTTTCTTGCACCATCTCTTTTCCCAGTCCTCTCCATGCTTATCTTCTCTCCACTCTCTCTTCTTTCTCACATTTTCCCAGCCATCTCTATTTCGTCACCAACCCATCACCCAACTCCTTTTTTTTTTTTGGCCTTCTTTCTTAGTTCTTTCCCATCCATTCCCCTACCTCTTTCCTTATCTCCCTTTGTATTTCTCTCTTTCTTTCAATGCCCTATCTTCCTAAATCACCACTGCCCAACTACTTCTCTAGTCGCCAACCTCTCTCTCCAGTCCCAGGTCTCTTACTTCCACTGCACTTGCCCAAGTTAAGGAAGTGTGCTCCTTGCGTCAGCCTGCAACCCTCCACCAGCCCTGCTCCAGCATCGCACCATCTACCATCTTCATCTATTTCTCATTATCTCTCTCAAACCCTTATTCTCAAGAACCCAATGGCCAAGCTCCCTCCTTTGCTTGGCCAATCACCCCACTCTCCATCGCACCTCCACACCAGCACCCAATGCCTTCTCTATCCTTTATCTAGAACCCCAATCACCAGTCATGAATAGTCATCTTTGTCATCTACCTGAAGAATACCAGAAAGCCTTTTCATAGGTCGTCTACTAATCATGCCCAGCCTATCTCCATCTCCTTATTCCTTTGTTCACTGGGGCATCAACTAGACCAATCATCCCCCCAGGTTCTCCTGTTCTCCAGCCCAACACATCACTAGCTTCTCCTCCCTTCCATCTGTCATCATCCTTTGCTTCATTGCTAGACCCTGGAATTCATGCACAGTCGACGTCCCAGGCATCTCCGTCTTCAGCCCGGTCAGCTTCCCCTATTTGCCATGCTCCGCCACCCAGTTCTCTCTACCTTTATCACACCCAAATCTCTAGGCCCTCTTCATCCCATCACCAGACACCATCATCAACAAACCATCTTCCTCTGTTTTTCTGTTTACGGGAAGTTTAAGGAAGTTTCAAGGAAAATTTCCTTTTTCCCTTAGTAGAAAATTTTTATTTACATTTTTTGACCTTATTTGCATTTTTTTTTATTCCCATTCTATTATCTGCATACTTTGTTATTCTCAATTAATCCAAGAACTGTTTTATCTATCCATGTGTAACTGAATCAACGGTTCTAGTTTAATTTTAGGATATCTTTAATTTCTCATTCGTTTCAATTCTGATTTTTAATTAACCTTTAGATCTATATTATAGGACATTTTAAAGCATGTTTATCATCACTAATCTTCAATCTGAGAATTTGAACTCAGATCTGAGCTGCTAAATCTCAAAATTCTTATCTAACCCAGATCTCTTAGAATTTTTAGAATTTGCCTAATTTCTCTCGTGGATTATTAATCAGAAATACTAGAAACATGTTCATGAAGGATGATCATGATTTAGGAAACCAGATCTACAAAATTTGAAGATAAGTAGTCTAGGGAAGTGAAATTTTCTTATTTTTTTAGTTAAATTTCTGTTTTCTTTGAATTAGACTCCATAATTTCATTGATTAAACACATTTAAAGTCTAATTTCTATTAATTTTTTATTTAATTTTAATTTGTGAAGAATTAAATTTTATTAAATCTCCAAATTCTTAAAGCTCATTCCTGTGGGATTAACCCGTACTTGCATAGGTTACACTACAATAGCTTATGCACTTGTGAATGAGATAGGATCACTCCACCCTCCTCTTTGCGTTACATTTCAAGGTTTATTCACATGTAAAAGCCGGAAGAAAAAAAAAACGCATGAACATGTAGTGTTTACACAAATTCGTGCTTATTGTTTTCACTAAAAATAATTTGATGAGACGGTGTCAGATTTAGATCTGGATCGTTCATAGTGAGTATGATGAGGAGAGGAGAGGACCCACAAAATTTTGTGACGATCAGACAGCTAGGGACGCTGAAAAACCCCAAAAAAATAGTATGATGGGAGTTTTTGAAAACACGATAAAAATCTTGAAAAAATGGTAGATTTAGGAGGGATTTGTGAAAATGGAGGGTGAAAATGAAATGTACGAGAAAAACTGGACACATAGGTGTAAAAATCACAAAAAACAGAGCACCTGGGGTCGCTGGTGACGGCGAACCAGTCCGTCGTCATCTCCGGCAACGACGACTGGAACGGGGGGAAAATGTAGGGACAAGGGAGTGCCATGCGGCGTGACTAGCATGCACCACGTGCGCGGTGCTCCGAACGCGGGCCACGAGCCTTGTTTCGTCCCCCACGCGCAGAGCGCGTCTACAGATGCACCCGCTACCCCGCACGGGTTCTGACGTGAAGCGCGTCC
Organism: Warburgia ugandensis; assembly: GCA_035236585.1. Lineage (NCBI taxonomy): Eukaryota > Viridiplantae > Streptophyta > Magnoliopsida > Canellales > Canellaceae > Warburgia > Warburgia ugandensis. The sequence goes on from CP141131.1 coordinate 24,700,859, forward strand.
ACAGTCGCGCCCGCCATCCATCTCCTTTGTCTCATAGTCAATTGATTTGAATATGAGACAAAGGAGATGGATGTAATACATCAAAGACTATGATTTTTCTATCCATTACCATCCTAGAAAAGCAAACATAGTCGCTGATGCATCAAGTAGACAAACAAGAGCTGTACTTACAAACATCACCATTAAATCAGCTTTTGTAGAAAGAGTCCTCAAGGCCCAAGAAGGGGATACAGTAACTCAGGGATTGTGTACAAAGACAGGGTTTTGTAAGGGTACAGATGGGAGTATACGTTTTCAGGAGAGATTAGTGGTTCCCACAAATATAGACTTGAGAAAAGAACTATTACAAGAAGCCCATCAATCTAAATTTTCTATACACCCTGGAGGTACAGAGATGTATCAGGATTTGAAAAGAAACTTTTGGTGGGAAGGCATGAAAAGAGACATAGGAGAGTTTGTGGCTAAGTATCTAAATTGTCAACAAGTAAAAGCTGAACATCAAAGACCAGCTGGAATGTTACAAACCCTTGAACTTCCAGAATGGAAATGGGACAATATCACCATGGATTTTGCAGTGGGATTGCCAAAGACAAGGGAAGGTCATGATATGATTTGGGTGATTGTGGATAGATTAACAAAGTCAGCACATTTCCTTCCAATTAAACAAAACCATTCAGTTGACAATCTAGCTAAGTTGTATATAGAAGAAATAGTAAGTCTTCCATGGGATTCCTTTATCCATCATCTCTGATAGAGATGGGAGAATTACTTCAAGATGTTGGAAGACCGTACAACAAGCATTGGGAACTTCACTTAGATTCAGTACAGCATTTCATCCCCAAACAGATGGTCAATTAGAAAGAACTATTCAGATATTGGAAGATATATTGAGGGCATGTGCATTAGATTGGAAGGGAAATTGGGATGAACATCTTCCATTAGTGGAATTTGCTTATAACAACAGTTTTCATGCAAGTATTGGTATGGCACCATATGAAGCATTGTATGGGCGACCATACCGATCACCAACTTGTTGGAGTGAAGTTGGAGAAAGGAAACTAATGAAGTCAAAATTGGTGGAACAGTGTACAGACAAGGTTAGAATGATAAAGGAGAGGTTGTTAACAGCACACAGTCATTAGAAGAGTTACGCGAACAAAAGATGTAGAAATCTGGAATTCGATGTGGGAGAGCATGTGTTTTTAAAAATATCACCAGTTAAAGGGGTTATGAGATTTGGAACCAAAAGCAAACTCAGTCATAGGTTCATTGGTCCATTTGAAATATTAGAATGAATTGGTCTAGTGGCTTATAGATTAGCCTTACCACCACAACTCTCTAAAGTACACAATGTATTTCACATATCCATGTTACGAAAATACCTACAAGATGATACTCACATACTTCAAATAATACCAAAGGAACTAAAGCCAGATCTAACCTTGGAAGAAAAAGCGATACGGATCTTGGACCATAAGGAATAGAAATTAAGGACCAAAACAATTCCTTTAGTCAAAGTCCTATGGCAACATCACTCTGTCGAGGAAGCTACATGGGAAACAGAGGTAGAAATGAGGAAGACACATCCAAGTTTATTTGATTAAGTTATAGTATTATAAATTTCGAGGACGAAATTATTGTAAGGGGGGGAAGATTGTAATGACCCCGAATTTTTGTAAATTATTAAGGAAAATTAATAAAGTTTGAATTTTTAGAAATTCTGGGCTAGAATATTAGGTTATTGAAAGTTCTCTTTTTATAGATATTATATTATGAATTAAAACATAGAAATTATGGATGTACTTGGAAAACTGATTGAAACAACATTAAGTACGTTCAATTCTGAGTTAAAATGAAAAATCCTTAATTTTTCCATTTGGGGGTAAAATGGTAATTTTACCCATATCCCATATCCTAGAAATAAGACCTCAATATTTATGAAGTACTTAGAAGTACGATTCCAACGACACTAAGTACGCTCGATTCCGAGTTCGGACAAATATTGCCTATTATTCTCCAATTTTGGAGTTAAAAGGGCAAAAAGTTCTTTTTACATAAAAGTGGGGCCCACAAAGTGGGCCAACGTTCTAGAAGCACCAATAATTGCTCAATACATTATTGCTGGTAGTGGAGATTGTAGTGGAGAATGGGATGGGAATGGAGAATGCATTAGTAATTAAAAATTCCAAAGTAATAAAATATCTTATCGAAAGAAATGATAAAAAATTCAAATTTGGCTATAAATATGTCCCAAAATTTTCCAAAAATGTTCACAACCTTAACCACGAAATTTCAGCCCCAAATTCCCCTTCATCCCTCCCCAAACTCTCTTTTCCTTATTTCTCTCTCCTCTTTCTAATTGGAACAAGAGACCTAAATTCAATTAGGCACTCCGTTCCAGGTAGAATCTCATAAATTCCACCATTCATAACATCCTATACTATAGTATATACAAAAACCCCAAATCAATTTCATGATCCAAAGATTCCAACAACGGAAAATTACAAAAACGGGGACAATCAGGCTATATTATCATCAACCGGTAATTCTCTTAAATTGGGCATCAAATATACAATTTTTCTCCAATCAGGTAGGTGGACCTACTTTCTATACATATTTATTATGGTTTAGAGTAATTTTTATTTTTTTTCTAATTTAATTTGAATGAAAAATTGTAAAAATAAAGTAAATACTAGAGCCTTCAATTCATGGTGATAGAGAGCTCAGATGGAAATTATGAGCTTTCCAATCGATCCAGAAGGATCCAAAAACCCTAGGGTAAAATTTTCAAGAAAATCTAACAAGGTTTGGACCCCAATTGAGAGAGATTAGTTCTACTGGGCCCAGATCAAATTTGGACCCTAGGAACGGCTGTAAACTTTAATTTAAGATTGTGGAGTCATATGAATTTCAAATTGAGATCAGAAAGAGGTTATGGAAAGCTTGTATGTCTAGTTTCTAATAAAGTCATAATATATCTAAAACTTATTACTGAATTATTCTGTATTTTGGAAATAAGTGTTCAATTTCTAAGATCTTCATGATCTGAGGTGATCAGATCTTGAAAATTTATTTTAATGATGATATAATACTGTAATAAAGTAATAAAGTAATATCTATGGTTAATTTGGACAGATATGGGATAAATTAGGGGATCTACCCTTTATGGTAGAAAAATCCTAAAAATACAAAGGGACCCACTTGATCAATGAGATCAAGTATGATCAGATCCTTGAGATGGATTAAATGGATGATATTATGATGGAATCCAGTTAGATCATGGATGAAATGTGACAAAATCAAGTGGATATGATTTTTGGATCTTAATTGATTAAAAGCCCTAAAGGTAATTAAAACCTTTGATCTAAAGGAAAACACCTAAGATCTAATGGTTGGATCATATTTAAAGGTTTAAAATAATCTTAATATAATTAGTTTAATTGTCTTTTATTGGATATAGAAGTGTAAATGTGATTTATGTTCTAAGTTTTAATTGTCTTTTATTGGATATAAAAGTGTAAATATGATTTATGTTCTAAGTTAGAAAGCATGATAGTGTAATCTTTAAATTTTAATATGATATGCCCTAAATGAGTAATTTGTTAGTATATTTGATTATCTTAGGATCATGTTAGTGTAAATTAGGATTTAAACATGATTTCATTATGATAGAAGATGTGTTTCATAACTTAGGATCATGTTAGTTTTATTTCACTAGCTTAAGTTACATTCATAGGAAGAATATTAGTATATAGTTGTTAAACTTATATTTGATTTATGCTTTCAAGTTGATGATTTACTTATTGTCAAATTTTATTCAATTGTTAAGTAGTTGTTAAGATATAAGGAGCATAAATCACAAAAAATGTAAATTAATGAAATATAGAGATTCATGGACAACTAAGATGAATGAATAATTTTGACTTAATAAGGGCTATAGTTTGTAGGACAATATAATGAATAATTTATCATTTCCTTAGCCCAAAGTAGGAAAATAATGAACATCCATGGATGACATTGTGCATATCTATGGAAATTAATTAAAATCAAATAGAGAAGGGACTTAAGGTAAAGAGCTCATAGGAACCTTGTCAAAGGTTGAGCTAGTACCACTCTAGTGGACTCTGAACATTGTGGTTATAGGGGGTATACAAGAGCCAAGTATTTTTCCCTCACCTCCCATTGACGTAAGAGAGGTCTAAACGCCTCCTTACATGAGGGTTGTATTAACCACTTTTTGAGCAGACTTTAACTAGTAAGTACTAGTCATCCTGAAATAAGGAGGAGTTGTCTAGTAATAGGAAGAAATAAATTATCTTCAACCAAGTAAGACACTAATTGGTTGAATAATAATAATAATAACATAAAAAGATAGCAAATTATCTAACTCTAATAAAAATAGTAAGTAAGATAAGGATGATCAAACAAGATGAGGTCTTGTATGATCAAAAACAATATGGAAAAAGAAACATCAATGTAAATTAGATTGTTATATATGATATATATAGTATTTGTATAGATGATATTAAACCCATGGATATATGATATTCAAGGAAGAAAGATTCAGATCATCCTACATAAGGATGATCAAAAGACCATGTAGTATGTACCTTTGATTAGAAAAATGACATTATACATATGATTTGACAAATATATGTTGATCGAGACTATGGCAGATTTCAAGGAGTAAGAATACTTATTGAGGTAGGTGGATTATTAAGAATGCCTTTACATGAAGATACATGTCTAATACATTATCTTATGTTTTGAAGTATTGACATGTATGATACTAATATATGAAGGTAAATACCTCAAATTGAAATATGATCCAACCAAATGATGAGGAAAATAAGTATTAAATGGTCAAGTTGAGAATTGAGAACAACCCTAAATGAATAGGAAAGTAGAAAATATTCCAGTCCTAGATAAACAGACAGATAGTCTGATATGTATAAGTATTATTTTACATACAAGCTTGGAGGCTTGTGGTTTTATTTTAAACAGGCATAGGCCTGGGGATGCTATGTTAGGAGAGTTAAGAAGGTTTGGCCACCCACTCTCTGAAACTTGATGATATTGAATACTAAGCCTAAGAAAGGCTAAAAGTCGGGTGGGGCATTTATGGGAAGGCTACCACTGTGACAGTCATGGTCCTCCCATATGGACATGGATATTGTAATTTCCACTGAGAATGGTATAAGTGGATTATTGAACAGTTATCCGGGCGCATCAGACGGATCGATCGCAAGCATAGTAGTCCTTAATTATTTTGCATTATGATGCATATGAGGTTAGCATAGTGAAATGCCTTAAGGGATGGCATGATGAAATGCCAGGTAATTGTATATTACCAATATTTTTTCCAAGAAGGGAAATTCCCTATATAGTAACTAGCTGAGATACAAATCTCTTATTATGAAAGGAGTTGATCAACTTTGTATAAAAATGATTCTTGATTATTTTTACGATTTTAACGGATTTGTCCTTATACAATATGTATGTATAAAGGTGAACACAAATGACAAGGAAATGAGATGTCCTTATAACTAATAGTTATATATGAATGTGTTTATGATAGAATGAATTATGGGATACTTGAATATTGAGATTATACTGTCAATAACTTACATTCTTAACCCCTACCAAACATAGCTTGTTGAGATATTGTAAATGTTTGAATGTTTACAATATCTCAGATACAAAGAAGGAGACTTATGAGCTCAAGACTTGAAGAACTATTGAAGAATAAGTAATCAGGGTATATCCCTTGAAACATTGTATTAGAACATGTATTGAATTTTGAACCTTGTAATTTGGATTGTATATTTGGACAAGTATTGTAAGGATACAATGGGCTGTGTACTGTGAACCACTAGATGGATCCTGAAGTTTAATAAAAGTATATTCCTTCAATGGAATTTTATCTTATACAAAATTCTACTTATGTTATGTATGAGGTGGTGACTTAGGTTTTATAAAACAAATTCTAAAAAAAAGAATTTCTGTTGCTTTGGTTTGTGAAAATTTTTTACTCTAAGGGCCCTATCTTTACAAAATGTATTATAAAATATGTTATAAAAACCCGGGTCGCCACAGTTCAAGACCTCACTTTGGGTTTTGAGTATGGGTTGTACTTTAGTTAAAAATGTAATGTGACCTGGATGTCAGAATGTGGATTATGTTAGATGTGATGGCCGTATGGAGAGACCCTGGGTATTTGGTAGTGGCTATATTTTCTTATTCTTTGTTGGAGTATATTTTATTGAAAACAACATTTGATTGTGGATGGGTGTAGAGACTGAGTCTCCCTTATGATATGTATTATACATTGTTTATCAGGTGATTTTGTATTGCACTAGTCATGTGCAATGGTCCAAATTTTAGAGGAAACTCTGTCGGATTTTCGATGGAAATGGTATTTCATTTCACTGTTAAATCTGTAGTTTTGTGGTTGTATGACTCTCCGGACTTTGGAAGAAATGCTTTCGCTTAAGTTTTTATTTTTGGTCACTTTAGAAATATTTCTTTATTAAAACAGGGATCCCAACTATTTTTGTAAAATTATTATTCTAGTGTGTAGAAAAACCCGGGGTGTCACAGAAAAATATCAACACAATCAAACAAAATTAAACTAATAACACCAATAAATTATTATTTTTTAAAAACCATAAAGTAGAAAATTTTGAAATTATAAATTATCATTAGTTTTCAACCTTTCGAAAACTATGAAAGGAAGAAAAATGTTGTTAGCAGAAATATGTTGGTGAGGAAGAAAGAAAGAAGAAACAATGGCTATACTTTTGGGTTTTTTGCAAAAATGTTATTACATTTTGGCATTTTTGCAAAAAAGTCTATTTTTTGAGATTTGCAAATATGCCATTAGGATTTCATGAGCTTTACAAAATTGCAATTATGTTAGTTTTCCATCCTCCTTCCCTGTTAGGTTTTTTGAAATTCTGATATTACCCTTCTCTAATTCAAATTCAAGTTCCATACTTTGATCAATAATTGGTGATTAGGTTGCCGACTTTAGCCATTAAGTCCAACGAGTTGTTAATGGAAATTTTCAGTGAAACTTGATACATAATACAATTGAATAACAAGAAATTTAATGGTATGATTAGATTTTAACAAAAAATAACCAATGGTGATGTATTCAATCATAAACATACTATGTTTATTAACCTATGCAATAGTACTTGTTAAGTTACTTTAATGAAATTCAACAATTTAAACTTTGATTTCTCACTAAAAACTAATATAAAACTCTTCCTAACACATATTAGAATATAATCAATGATCTGAATCAATATAAAATACAATAAATTAAAGAAAATTTTAAGTTTAAAATATAAGCAAATTAGTGTTATTGTTCACACAAACAGAAACACATTGCATATTTAAGCTCTTCATTTGATGCCTTTTCGAATGAAAATTAGGAATCTAAGATGTCGGTCTTCTTCTTCTCAATGTATTTTATCAATAATGATTAGTTTTAGAGATTTTAGTTGATTAACGAAACAGAAAATCACTCATAAAGTCCTCTTACTCACTATCATTTGTCGGATAAAATTTTAAACTTACCAAGTCACGAAAAAACTTGGAATTCTTCTTAAAAACTCATTAGAGCTTTTCAATCCGACTCATCCGATCCGTCATCCAAGTTTTTTGGATGATCCGATCAGCCAGATTGGCCCCTCACCGAGTGGGATCACCTGGTTTTTAAACTATGCATTAAAGCAAAAAGGCACCTCTTTCAAAATAAAGAAAGAGCAAATGAGAACAAGGAAGATAGAGGATGGCAATATAGTGGTTTCCTCCGATTTCAGTGACATTTTCATAGAGCCTCGTTACTTGGGAACGCCGAGCTCGCCCCCATTCTTTAGCGAATTTTCTCTTTTGTTCCTCGATGGCCATGAGCTTCTGCAGTAGAAGCTCAAAAACCAGAAGCCTACTCAAGGCTCCGAGAATGAAAAGAAGCTTCAGAAGATCGAAGAAACGTTTTGAAGGGCTTCGCCGAACCAGCTCCCAAAACGCTGTTAATGCCTGCGGAGGCGGAGGTGGCGCTGGTAGAAACGTTGCAGAAAAGCTTGAGGCTTGAAGAGCCTGATCCCTGGAAAGGGGGTGATGAGAGCGGATCGCCTGTTTGAAGAAACAGCTGATTATATCGTTTTGTTAAGAACCCAAGTGGCGATTTTGCAGAGATTGGTCTATTTTTATGGTTCCAGTGAAAAAAAGGTTGTACATTAATAGCATCCATGGAAAATCCCTTTACTTCCTTTTTATTTTCCATTTTCTCCTCTCTCTCTCTCTCTCAACATTTTATCGTCTTCTTTCCTTGGAATTGCTTCGCATGAGATAGAATGTGTAAATTAGGTTGTTATCCTTTGGTGGGATTTTATGCTATTTTCTGTACTGGGAAAAGAAAATTGATAGAAAACTCTGGCACAAAAACGCAAGATCCGATGAGCCATCAAGGATGTGGCACATCATTCTGCTCCTTAGTGTTAGCATTTGCTAGTTTATAAGCTTCACGGAGGCATGCATCATGCACGAAGTTTACAGCATTCCTGGCTTTGCGTTTCTATTCTAGCGCCTGAGTGAAACTCCATCTCTTCATATTCGAGATATTTGCGAATGCTACAGCAGGATGCCACCACACGGCTGGTTGTAGTGTAGCTCCCCAGTTTTCCATAAAGGCGCCACCTTTGCTTGATCCTACCCCGTGCATCTGATTTCTCTACAACTAGCACACGAAAGCGGGGTTTTTACAATTTGAATGTAGTCTCCCAGAAGATGGAATCATCTACCAGGGTCGTCGCGCCCTACTGTGTGTTCCTGGTGCTCATGTGGCCGGGAACTGCAGTTTTCTTACTGAGATTTCTGTCTGCCTGGGAAACCTTTTACTTCTGTTTTGGATGATTTGGAGGGGCTAAGATGGAATAGAGGGCTGCGTTTATCATTTTTGGTCCTTCGAAATTTACAAAAAAGGGTCGTCGCTTATAGACTTCTGCCGTAGCCGAGTTTGTGGAGAGGACGTGAGAGTTTATTAGAGAGAGGGATGCCGATGCGGAAAAAAGCGTGTGAAGATTAGGTTGTATAGTCGTCGGCAAGACTTTTAGAGGTTGACTCGCCCAAGAAACAAAAAATACACATCCTTGTCGTGATTTAACTGTTAGAGTCCAATCAAGACGAAGTTATGGCGTTTCATATGTCCTTTCTGGTAGTCTTCTCTTAATGTTTTTTACACTATTTGGAGGAAACGGGGCAGCCAGGGTTGTTGTAGTCATAAACATGCATGGCATGATGCCGTTGCATGTGTGCTAACTAGTCACAATCTACAGGAAGTAGGCATTTTCAAATCTCCACAATTGATAGGCAATTTGTTTGATCCTTACAATTAAGGTGGTGACTTGCCATAGTACTTGTAGTTACTACGCCTTGTGAATTATTTTTGAAGGATTTTTTTCTTTTCTTTTGATTTAGTTTCTATTATGCTAACACTACATTCTATATGCTGCATGAGTAAAAGATCAAATCATACTCACAGGCCTTCCAGCCCCATTGTGAAACCCTGACCACTGCATAGTGAAAGAATACAAAGTCAGGGAGAAGGATGGTTTGAAGAACGTATTCTTCTTGCATTTAAATGAGGATTAACTTGTATTTATGTTTATACTAGAGTGGTGATAAGAGTTTCAAGTCTATGGGATTCTCAAAAGGATTAGAATCAAAAGTTAGAGCTCATCACAAGTCAATAAAAAATAAAAGAAAATGATATGTTGTCAAGGATCATCGGTAAAAGAATTGAGAGATTTGGAGATTTTATTCTTATCTTTTAGCATCGCCTTCAAACTCAATATGGGTTCCACTTGATCATTCGTGGTAACGAACTCAAATTTTAATATAAACAAATTATGTTTGTTTTTATGCAAAATGATAGTTGATTTCTATATGTTTAATACGTGTATGGAAGATCACGTTTAGCAACGACGGATACTGCCCTAATACTATCACATAGAAGTCACAAGGTGATTGAAGATTGAACTTTGAATTCTCAAAGCAGAAGTTGAACCCATCAAGCCAACAACTGCTGATGAAAAGGAGTGTTATTCACCTTTCACACTTGACTTTGAAATAGTGGATTGTTTTCTAGAACACCACTAATGGAGTGCATGTGGAAGAAGAGTTATTGTGCATGCAATAACATTTAAAGAAAGCTAAAGGGATGTCCAAGGCTTAGGAGAGTCACACAAGTCTCTTCTTTAGTTCTTTTGTTTGCTTTGTTTTGCTTATTAGTTCATTAGTGAGTAGAGCCAATTAAATTCTTTTTATCACCAATGTTTAGTTATCACTCAACCTTTAAATTAGATGGAAAATAAAGAGATGGATTTGGCTTTTCTTATGTAAGAATATAGTCCTTTAGGAAAGCAATTTTGGATGGGTTATTAAAGTGTTTTGAGCTCTTTGGCTGCTCTTTCTTATCCCAACTTGTTTGAAAAACATTTCAGCAAGTATTTGCTTGTATTCTATTTGATCTTTCAGAGTTTAACTTATCAATTTTGACTCCTGGATTTCCCTTTACTCTTTTCTTTTGATGATTCATATAGCTTGATTGCATATGTTGTGTTAAAGCACTAGGTCTGAAACTAAGATTTATATTTTGTTGATCGTTGAGGTACTTTCTTATTAGAGCTTGCACAATTAGCGAGCGTGTTTGCAAGTTGATCATTGAAAAATGAAAATTGTGAAAATGTCATCTCCCAATATGTAGAGACCAAGCCGAATTTGAAGATGAAAACAAATCCACACTCATAAAGCTCTCCTAGTTCAAGAGAGGCAATGGGGGACCAATTAATATATGTTGTTTGGCGAATTATCCATTGGTAATAAAGACTTCAATAATGTGTAGTGTGATGTAGTTGCAAAAAATGCTTCACATATTGTATTTAATTGTCCGCGAAAATATGATAATAAGTTGGTGCATGATGAAGGAATGGAATACCTACATGTTCAACAAAACTAATAGAAAGATTATACACATTCCATCTAGGAAAGAGTACATGCCCAAACCTATATTAGGATGATCTCTCTCTATGGCTTTGACATTAATTGATATGGTATTAAATAAAAAGAAGTAATCAAAATTCAGTTAGAGGAGAACTTCACATCATAAATTGAGAGAATAACTAATATTTATTTTTCAATCCTCCTATCCAACACAGTACACTGCTTTCCTTCAAAAGAGCTTGAAAGCAATAACCAATAAGAAATTAGATGATTAACAAAGGAAACTAGTAAGAAGAGAAACTTAACAGTACTCTAGCAAACTTTATTCATTCCCTAATCTATCACACAAGATGCATAGTTTTGCATTAAAAGAAAATGCATGATGGGTAACTTTGTATATTTTTAGGATCCAAGCAACATATGATTCATGCCTACCTTAGATGGCTCTATTAGGGATAGTCTAAATAAGATGAGCAGCTATATCACTAAGAAATTTAAAATAGAGGGCCTAACATGCATTTGTTTTCAATTAAACTATGCAATGTTTTGCATGATAGAAATTCTAGAGAGCGCATTTTTGTAGTTGTGTCTTTGAAAGAGATGCATGATGCCAAAGACTTTGATCTTTAACCCCCTAATTATAAGCCTCTAGTTTGTGTCCTTAAAAATCATTTGGTAGTAGAAAATGCATGGAAACTAATGAAAATGGAGATAACTTTGTATGTATATGTGATTTTTATTGTCTGTTTTGTTTTACATGAAACTAGTATACTTGCCTCATGTAATGCTTGAGATGACCCATTTGTTTATTGAGCTCCAAACCATTATTTCAAGTGGGGCTTGCTTCTTTCAAAAGTAAACACAATTCAACTATGGCCTGCTACTTTTTAGAATAAAGTGAGTGAATTTGAGACTTCTAGGCATTAAATTCATTCTACAATGACTAATGGAAAAGGAGAAGGAAAGAGATAGTTTTTTAGCAAACATTTACAACAATAAATAGGAAACATTAGAGAAAAAAGAATAGTAAATTGTTATAATATATGGATAATTATAGTTTGAAAAAAATAAATAAGAAAGGTTAGAGAGAGAGAGAGAGAGAGGTACTCTACTATAATCAAAATTTTGAAACTCAAACAAAAATGCTATATGGCTGAAAAAGAGAGGATGGATAAAGTAAATTCTTTGGGGGCCTATCCATTCAGCTAATGATGTAGCATAAAAATAAAATAATTTACAATTTAAAAAATGCCTATGTGGCATAAGATAAATATTGGGTCAAGTGCTGAAAAAAATGGCATTAGCTTAATATATAATGTATTCTAATTTCAGCTACGAATCAAACTCCAATTGGCAAAAACGGACATTTTTTTTAACTAACATATGAAATCTTATTTCCACTCAAAATTAAGAAGAGTCCCAACTAAAGTTGACGCTTAAACCATGTTGGAAGAAGTCAACACCAACTGAGCATGACATGTTTCTAGTTTATTGTAGTTGGTTTAGCTGCTCTTTGTTTTGGCATTTATATTCACAAGAAACACTTTGAAAAGGAAACGTGTTTCGAAAATGCATATAGTCTTGAAATTGCCATTGTAAATGGGTTGAATTTTCAAACCAATGCCATTTTTATTTTTTCAATAGTCTTTTTTCTCAATTTCTCTAAACATGCTTCTAGGTTTTGGGTTTCCTAGTTTTTCTAGAACTATTTTCTAGTGGTTTTGGGTTTGTTCTTACCTAGAATCAAGTCATTCAAAGAAAATCACTTACTACTTAAGACATCTCAGTCAATTTCTTGATTATTAGTGGGAATAGTAATTGAAAACTTATTTTTGTATTCTTTCTTATTGGTCCAGTGAGAAGATGTGTGACATATATCTAGGGCTAATAGAAATCATAGTACATAAATCCAAGGAGCAAGTGGGCAGAGAGATAGTAAAGGATGAATAAGTTATTCATATAAAAAATGGGAATTTCATGCTTCTTCTATGAAAATCAAAGGGAACATATTAAAAATTTTGTTCCTTTTACATAAGGTTACTTTTTCTATTGCATTATATGTTTCTCCACCCTTATTTCCTTTTGTTTTCTAAGATAATTCCCTAAGTATAGCATGAGCTTGATCTATCTCTCGTTTTAGTTATCAAGTCTCTTTCCTTATGTGCTAGCAAATTACAAGGCAAATCACTTACACTCTCTTAAATCTAATCCTAGGCTCAAGCGGAAAGCAGCAACTCAAGTAATCTTCTCTACTTCAACATCTTTAAATTTAGATAACATAAGCACTATCCATTACTCTAGTACTTTGATTCATCTACAATTTTTAATTTTTAATCAATATATCTCTAAGATAAACATTAGGATTACAGTCTTAAATCTCTAAGATTCATCCATTCTAAATCTCCTTTCAAATCCAAGTTGAATAACTTTAGCTGGACATGTTGCGAATTCAATAGGTATTTCTCCAATTAGGTTTTGAAATCCCCTTTCCTCCTTTTAGTTTCTCTTTGGTTTATTAGGAAGCAAGACATATAAGAACGTGAATATCCTACAAAAAAGTCTTAGAGAGAGAGAGAAAAGAAACTTGCATCTATTCAATTTGGGGCAAAATGAACTACTTGTCACACTTAGGTAGTGTCGATTTCTTTGGATGTTGTTTAATTATTGATTTTTACCATGACTCAATCAAGAGTATTGGAAATTAGTTAGAAGTAGACTCATCAAGAAAACCACAAATGAAAGCCATTAAATTGTCCTTATCCCCACCAAAGGGAACAATGACGACTTGAATTTGCAACCGAACTCTTCCTTATCCAATCACCACCCTAAGGAAAAGTGATTACTTTAATCTGTGACTAAGCATATTTCCAGGGGCAGAAACTGAGACGTTTGCAACCAACTTAGCTAGACATTGTTGGCACCTATAAAGGTCTCTTTGACAATAAGAATGCACTTTGTAAACCATTTTCATTTCTGTAACTTTATGTGGCTTTCCGAATTACAATTTCCATAAGGGAAGTGATACACTTAGTCTATTTAAGCAAGCCTCAAATGAGGCTACTTCTCAAGATGTTACATGTCCCATTTAAACCAAGTGTTTAATGCACTTTACCGGTCAAAGGCAATTAACACATGGTGTGCTGAGAGGATGCTCATTTCTAGTCCTAAGAGCAGCTATTTATCATTTTTCTTTCATGAAAATGTGATGTCTTGTTTAAAGGGAATTGAAATGGATACATCAAAGTACTTTATTTATTTATTTATTACAACAAAGAATTATGAAGCAAACTACCTTGAATCTAGTATCCTATTTGATATCTCCATTTTTTATGTCAAAAATAAGAAATTGAAAATCATAGAAATCGATTCCCATCAATTTCTTGCTAACTTAAGAAAAGGCCCTCTAGTACATGTCGAATCCAAGTTGGCTGGTGATCTAAATCGATCATTTTCTTGGTCACGCCTCGAGACTTCAAACATCATTTCCATCGGATGATCATAACTCTCCACTTTCACTTTTAAACACTAGATTACTATCTAGGACCATCCGATAGAGAGATTTTAGACCCACAAACCATGAAGTTTAAACCTTAGACCCACCATGCACTCCGTGGAATATTAGGCCTCGCAAGTAGCGGGGCGTAGTGTTGGGTTCGAGGTTGGTGGGAGAGACGTAGAAAGGAAACGTTTCAAAATTTCACTCCGTTTTCGTGTTCTTGTCCGCTGCCTTGCCTTGTATCTGCGCCATGGACGACGATGAAAATCCGCCGCTCGCTGTTGAAATCAACCAACTTAATGTGTCAGAATCTTCCGACATGTCGGCAAATGAACGAAATACCGGGGAGAATTCCGTCGGGGTTACCATTATCACCGGTTATCTCGGGGCTGGAAAATCGACGGTAACTTATCTTATTTATGATATATAATTTCTGAAATTCACAGATTGAGAATTGCCTACAGAAATTTGGTTGAGATCTCAGAAAATTGGCACCGATTCTCTCAGTGAAAGAAAACACTATATTTTCCGAAAGACTGCTGTTTTGTAAATGAGTTTTTTATTTCTTTGTATATGATTCAAATGAAAAAGCTAATATTAGTTTTATGCTCGGAGAAAAAGTGCGATTTTGAAGTTTCACCTCTTTTTTTTTTTGGGTGGGGGGGAATGGCTCAGCTGAACTAGAACTGGAATGACCAGAAAATTGAAGTAGTTGATAATTTTGGGGATTTTGAGTTGCAAAGTGGTCATCTGAAGAAGAAATTTTTATCTAATTTCTTGAGAGGAAACGATTTTGATTTCCTGAAATTCTGGTACTTGTCCTCTTCAAAAATTGGTCTTTCCAAGTTTGATCTTCTATCAGTTACTAGTCACGAAAGGTTTACTTTCATATTGGTATTTTCTTTCTCGGTCCATTAGTCAATATAGCAGTGAATTTTATGGTGAATTCCCGGTAAATTCACCTGTCATGGCTTCCACCTACAATCTGGAGTCTTTGTTAACATGTTGGATTTCATCTAAAGGTAGGAGGCATTCCATGAAAGAGTGGAATCTACCATAGAAGTCGATTCTGTTGAATTCCATCTTGATTAACGGCCCATTAAGACTCTTGAATTCAGCGAAGGTTTACCTTCTGGAAGTTCTCCATACTTCATCTGAGAATTCATTGTGGGTTTCATTTGGATTCTTCAGAAAGTTATCCTGAGGAGACAATGCACTCCTCATATTGGTCACTGCAAGCTTTTAATTGATATTTAGCCTTTGTGTTTAGGAATTGTCTATATCCGTTGCACATTGACAACTCAATATCTTAAGAAATGGCATTGCAGTCTGCCTTTAAGCTCTGCTATTTTGTAGGATTTGGATTCGGTACAAAATATTACTCTATATTCTAATAGTTGAAGATTTTTTTGCATTAAAATTTTCGTTATTAGTTATGGTTATATCCTGACGCTATTAGTTATGAAATTTCTTTTATACTTTTGTGTCTTTGTAGCTCAAGAAACATGTTTTTAAATCTTTAATTTAGATGTTATGATCCAGATTGCATGGAATTAACTGTTGAATTTTCAGTTAGTTAACTACATCTTGAATGCTCAACACGGGAAGAAAATTGCAGTCATCTTGAACGAGTTTGGTGAGGAAATTGGTGTTGAGAGGGCGATGATTAATGAGGGAGAGAGTGGGACACTTGTTGAAGAATGGGTGGAGCTGGCGAATGGATGCATTTGTTGCACAGTCAAGCATAGTCTGGTTCAAGCGCTCGAACAACTAATACAGAGAAAGGAGAGGTACTGTTTCTTGTTAAGCTTGTATTCAGTCAAAGGTATTTAGCCTTGTTTAGTTGACTGCATGTGGAGCTGTTGAACTTATCTTTCTAATTCTAAATTTTGGTTTATGGATGTGGCACCGTGTCAAATAAAGTTATCTTGTGTTATAATTAGGAAAACATTTCATTTTAGGAAATAAACAAATCCTTATGCTTGTTAGTACAGATTTTGTGAGTTTCCAACAACTATTCTACTGTTGACTTTGGAGAAGCTTTGCAAGAAATCATCCAAAAAGACAAAGGAAAAATAATGAAATCTTGTCTCTTTAGCTAGAAACTTGTTGAGGCACGCTCAACAAGAAATTTGTTTAATTGTTCTTATTGCTGCAGATAAAAGATTATCATGTGGTGTTTCCTCCTTTTTGGGTAGTCATATGAGAGACCTACATATCTAACATATGATATGTGATTCAATCATTTGGAACAAAAATCTTATTATTTACTTTATCTTAACCTTGGTCACATCTGAGTTTTCCACTATATCTTCCGAGTTTTCCAGTATATCTTCTTTTTCCATTTTTCTGAATGGGTGGTTTCCCACCCGCAAACTCTTGCTTGTGAGACAGGGGACTTAACTAACTAGGCTTAAGTGCACAAATCCAAGTCGTTGTGTGACTACATCTAATGCTTTCTGTCAATTCATTTTGTATACTACAATAAAATTTCGAAAATTATTACATAACTGTGGATATGGCCTACATATTAACTTGTAAGTTTTTAACTCCTTCTGTATGAGACCTCATGTGCATTTCTGATCCTGCGATATGGTGTGTCTCTAAGTTAGAAATAAAGTAATATTTGTGGTAAATGTCTGTTGGTTTTGGTGTTCTACAGACTGGATCATATCTTGCTGGAGACCACCGGATTGGCCAATCCTGCTCCTCTTGCTTCTGTTCTATGGTTGGATGATCAACTGGAATCGACAGTCAAACTCGATTCCATTATCACTGTGAGTTTTTTTATATTCAGATAAACTGTTGTTGGATTGCTTTGCTTCCATTCTGGAGAAGATATTAGAGCTCACAGAAAATACGTACTTCAAGTCTGGGCTCGGCTCGGCTCAGCCGATTAAATCACCCCATAACACAGAAAACAAAAATGAAGTTGGCTTCCTATCCACTTTGTTTTAGTACTGTTTATGGGAGCTTCGGTAGTTAGAGAGTTGGCCGCTTCATTGGCCTCCCAGAAAATCGTGATTAGGATCTGGTCGGAAATTTGCTGCTTCACCTTCATGCCCCGACGATACATTTGCTGTGCCTGGAGTCTCCTGGATCTGCAGGTGGATTATAGAAAATTGTTAACTAACTCAGGCCCCTGAAGAGAAGCAGTTCATTCATCAAAGTTATTGGTTTTTTCATGAAGGCAAGTGCTAAATCATGTGATAAACTGGCTCTGGTGATCTCTGATAATGTCAATGACTCTGATAGGGACAGTATGGGGCAACAAGGATCAACAAATTTCTAGGCAGTTGACAGAGAATCAAGTAGTTATAATTTGCTGGTTAAGGCAGTTGTAGGAGGATCAGGTGGTTACACTACACTGGTTAAGGGAGGAGATACAGTAACATCCAATCTGTTGAGAGGAGGATTACAAAATATAGGCAGTTACAGAATCAAGTAAGGAGGATAAGGGATTGCCTGGAATCGAGGGGGGGGAAGAAGGGGAGTGGGAGGAAGTGTAGGGAAGGAACTAGGGTTCCTTACTTTCTATTTGTTTGCTTACATTTTATCAGATTTTTAGCTTTGGTTGCCATGAAATCCGTTGTAATTCTCACCCACCATGAATAAAATAGTTTCATTCCTTGTTGAATGCCATCTGCTACAGAAATTGAACCAGTACGCCTATCAGACTCCTAACAACTTTTGGTTGGTAATGGCTGAGCTGTTGAATATTAATTGCAGTCATCCTATCCGTGGAAGGCCATTTCATGTACAACTGTTTTGGCATGTGATGGTCTAGGACAGTCTGCTGCCTGTTTTGGAATAGAGAATATGGTCATCCTAGCTGGACAAATGACGAGACAATGTTCGCAAACTGCCATTAGCAGCGTACGCCACCTATGAATGAGCGAATGGAGGTCCATTGGTTGGTTGTGATGGACATTCTCATTATGACCCTCCCATATGTAGCATGTCAAATGACATGGTCCTAATGATTGAACAGTGGATAGCCTGTGTTTAGGATCAGTAGTTCTGAACCACTCAGTCACAGCTAGTGTTATTTAAGTGTAATACTTGTGTGGTAGGCCGAATTGATTCAAAGCCAAGCGCATAAGAAAGAGGTTGTCATTGCAATAAAGGAGTATAGGTTTGCATGTTTCCACATCATTGCTATGAAAGGGGCATGTAATGGTATCCTGACTAGCCAGTGATTGAATGCTTGGCCGGGCAGGTGTTGATTACATCTTAACTGGAGGAGTAGCTTGATCCTCAGTTGACATTGAGACACCCAATTTTTCTCCAAATTAGCAAGGATGTGGGCTGAGTAGGATCAGTATTTTGAATGCTATCAGGTGTACTTACCATGCGGTTTATGGATCCAATGCAGTTTATCACACTTATCAGGAAATGGTCTGAATGCAAGAATTTTGGCTACTATTTCCTCTTGTAGTGTTGAGTTTAGAGAATTTCCAC
Organism: Warburgia ugandensis; assembly: GCA_035236585.1. NCBI lineage: Eukaryota > Viridiplantae > Streptophyta > Magnoliopsida > Canellales > Canellaceae > Warburgia > Warburgia ugandensis. Next base: position 24,719,826 of record CP141131.1, read on the forward strand.
CCTTCTCTTTGTATCAATGATATCACTAACATGGATTTAGGCCCTTTGCTCTGTGCAACAATCTGGTTGTTCTCACATGCCATTCTATTAAAAAGTCGTGCTTAATATCTCAGAATTTACTAGACCACAATCTATATGTATGGGAAGATTTTCTTCAGGCAGCTTGTTGTATAACTGCCAAGTTCATTGCTGTCATAAATAGTTCTTCATTCTATTTACAACCCTTTATTGAAGTGTAAATGCAGCAACAAAGTCCTTTAAGCCATCTGGTAAATCCCTCTGACCTGACTTCGTGCTATCTCGAGATTGACATTCATGCATGGATTGATGAGTATATTTGTCCTCTCTAGAATCAACTGGTTGTGCTTCATGTTATGTAGATGCCTGTAGAGAGTGCCTCTGGAATGAAACTTTCACATAACCTTGGACTCATATGATTCTTGATAGTGTGACAAATATTGGGCCATCCAGTCTGCTGTCGTTCTCCAAATGACACAGGTCTCAACTATCATGATATGTTATCATCATCATCAAGACCTTATCCCGATTAGGGGTTGGCCACATGAATCTTGTTCCTCCATTCTCCTCTATTAAGTATACCATGATATGTTAACAAGGCCAGAATTTATTCTAGTTTGCATTAGTTTGTCGTTATGCTAGTAGAAAGAAACATTGTGTTTGGGAAAGTCAATCTCAAACAATGCTGTCAAGTTGAATCAGAGTTTGCAGTCTGTTACACCACAGGATCGCTTTGGGCAGTTACACTCAAAAAGGGCTGGTCCACCTGACAATTGACAGGGGCAGCAGAAGGCTTCTGTTTGTTAGGAGAAAATAAGGACAGTTGGCAAATAAAATGAAGTCTGTTATGAAATTCAGCTAGAGAAGATCAAGGAGAATCTGAGAAAGAGAGAGAATTTGGGGGCAATAAGAAGAAGTAACATATAAAAGAAAGGGGAAAAATGTGAGGGGGGGATGGGGGATGGTGTAAGGGAGGTCCTAGCTCCTCGAAAGCTCAGGACTGCTGAATTTTCTTTTTCTTTCTTCTCTCCTTAAACTGCAATCTGTTATCAAATACAGACGCCTGGATCTTCTTCACTTTTTAATTTTATCATTGTACCTCTTGTTGCTGGAAATCATAACCTTGATTCATCGAGGGATTGTTGTTTCTATCAATTGGGATTGGAGCAGTTCGATCATGGAGCATGGTTAGAACCAGCATGGAACTAACAGAACTCTTGGAGAAGGAGATTGAAGGAGTCAGGGGGGAGCTCAGTGACATGAAGGAAAGCATCGGTCAATTACAAACCAACATCAGGGATTACATGAATACCTGTTAGAGATTCGAGATTGGATAAAAAGGAAAGAAGAACCAGAGGTGGAGCGTGGAAATACAAAAGCCACTGAGGTCGATGAGACTTCCAGCAGTGATCGACAGAGTCCATTTGGTTCGATGGATTAGTCTCAACCTGAATATCATTCCCAAAGACTGGATTTGCCGTATTCGACAGCAAGGAACCATATGGGTGGCTCTGTCACGCAGAACTCTACTTCTAGGTTAGCTAGATCAATGATGAGGAGAGGGTGGCAGCAGCTGCTGTTTGTTTAGAGGGGGGAGCTGTCCATTGGTTCCTATGGCTAAAATCACAAACTCCTTTCTGATTATGGTCGTCTTTCAGGTCGTCATTGCTAGTCGGATGATGACTACGAATCGCTGTTGGTGTTTCGAAAACTTGGGAGCATTTCCGACTACCTCCAGTTGTTCGAGTTGCTCTCCGGTCCCTTATTATATCTCTTGGACAATATGTTAAAAGCTGCCTTCGTAAATGGGCTTAAGGAACAATTCAAAGCCGAAGTCAAAATGTTTAGGCCTGCTACGTTGGCTAGGCTCATGGAAGTGGCCCATAAAATCAAAGAAAAGAATAATGCCCTGGATCAGATAAAAGCTCGCACCCACCGGTTGGGCAATAGGCTGCGGTTGTTGAGGCCCAGTTTGTTTTACCCAAACCCCTTGTCGATGGAAATGGGCTACTAAGGGCAGAATCATAATTTGCCCACCTCTCTCCCACAGCATTGAATGTTAGAAGGGCTTACACATAAAGGTCAACTGCAATCAATGCACTGACAATTCTATCGTCGGATGATGGGAATCTCTCCGGCAACCAACCAACATGGAGTTGTAGCAAACGCCGGCCCAAGGTTTATGCACACCGTCAAGTTTTGTTGCTCGCCAACAAGGAGGAAGATGGCTCGGATACCGTCTTAACACTTCTGTGAAAAGCAAACAACTAACGGGATCTGGAGAATCAACCTTTGGAGTTGTCCTTAAACTCTGTTGCGGGATTCACGGCCAGAAATGCCATGAAATTAAAAAGGTATATCAGAAATTGTGAGGTCCTTGTTTTGATAAACAATGATGCCACCCATAACTTCCTTGCTAAGCGTATTATCGCTGATCTGCAATTTCCAGTGGACTATTCTCGACGATTTGGAGCCCAGGTTGGGGACGGCCATTGCATCAGAGGTGAAGGCGTATGCTTAAGGATTACATTGACTTTGCAGGGCGTTACGTTAACTCAAGATTTTCACCCTTTTAATCTCAGCAGAGCAAAAATGTTCCTCAGGATTGCTTGGTTGGAGATTTTGGGGGAAATTGCCTCCAACTTCCGCAATCTTATAATGCAGTTTATGCTAAATGGATACAAGGTTATACTCAGGGGGCATTCATCCCTTTCCTGCTCTCTGGTTTCCCTCAAGTCCATCCTAAAGGTTATTCCTAAGGTTGATTTGGGCTACATGATTGAGTACCAGAGTATGGACGCCGATTCACTTCATCTCCAGAAGAGTGCCTCCCTGCGCTGGCTTCGCTATTACAACAATTCTATAATGTCTTTGATCAATCTTTGGGACTGCCTGTCGCTCGCACCCACAGCCACACCATACAATTGATTGAAGGAACACAACCACCACACAGTAGACCCTACCGCTGCCCACACTCTCAGAAAAACAAGATTGAGAAAATCATCAAGGAAATGCTGCTTTTAGGTATCATTCGGCCCAATAAAAGTCCCTTCTCCAATCTTGTGTTGTTGGTTAAAAAAAAAAAGATGGAGGGTAGAGGCTTTGTGTAGATTATCATGCCCTGAACAAGGTGACTGTTCTCGACAAGTTTTCCATCCCTACCATTGAATAACTCTCAGATGAGTTGGGAGGTACAGCCATATTTTCCAAATTAGATCTCAAATCCGATTATTATCAAATACGCATCAAGGAAGAAGATGTAGCAAAGATTGCCTTCCAAACACATGATGGGCATTACGAGTTCTTGGATATGTCGTTCGGCTTAACTAATGCTCCAGCAACATTTTAGGCCCTTATGAACAAGATATTCCACCTTCATTTATGTAAGTTCGTCCTCATCCTCTTTGATGATATCCTGATTTATAGTTGTTATTTCACCCTGCATCTCGAGCACATCATGATTGTCTTACAATTACTTGGGGAACACTAGCTAATTGCCAATATAAAGAAGTGTTCGTTTGCATAGCATTCGTTGGAGTACCGACGTCACGCTATTTTAGCAGATGGTGTGGCAGCTGATACATTAAAAATAGACTGTATGCTTTCTTGCCCCATTCCTAAGGACAACAAAGCATTATAGGGATATTTGGGGCTCACAGGTTACTACAAAAAGTTCATCAGGAATTATGGCCTCATTGCTGCTCTCTTAACTAAGTTACGCAAGAAGGATAGCTTCACTTGGATATTGGAGGCCCAGACAATATTTGAAGCCTTGAAACACACAATGACATATATTCCTATGTTAGCTGTAGCTGACTTCTCCAAGACATTTGTGCTGAAAACTAATGCATCTGGCAAGGAAATCAGTGCCGTCTTAATGCAAGAGGGTCAACCTATGGCCTTTTTCAGCCAAGCCCTCTCACTTCGATCTCAATTCAAATTGGTTTATGAAAGGGAACTCATGGCTATAGTCATAACAATGCACAAATGGCGATATTATCTCATGGGTCATCATTTTGTCATTCTCACCGATTAGAAGAGCCTTTGATTTTTGATAGACCAATGGTTGCTTAACGATGAACAACAAAAATGGTTAACGAAGCTCATAAGATTTGATTTTGACATTTAATACAAGTCAGGATCTGAAAACAGAGTAGCTGACTCCTTATCCAAGCTCAGGAATTGTATGCTTTCAACGACATTGACCATGAAGCGTGATACCAATTGATAGAAACAACAATCCCTCCATGGATCAAGGTTATGATTTCCAGCAACAAGAAGTCATCATCGTCATCATCAAGACCTTATCCCAATTAGGGGTCGGCTGCATGAATCTTGTTCCTCCATTCCCCTCTATTAAGTACCATGGCTTTATTTAGTCCCAAAGTTTTTAAATCTTTTCTCACCACTTCTATTCACGTTCTTTTAGGCCTTCCCCTTGCCCTTTTAGAACCTTTACTTACATTGCCTCACTCCTAACTGGTGTCATTTTGGGTCTCCTTTGGACATATCCAAACCATCTAAGTCTAATCTCCCTTATCTTGTTACCTATTTGTGCTACCCCTAAGTTTCTTCTAATGTTTTCATTCTTAAATCTATCCTTTTTTGTCTTACCACTCTTCCATCTCAACATCCTCATTTCCACGATGCTCATCCTATGAACATGATGTTCCTTAATTGGCCAACACTCTGATCCATAAAGTATGACCGGCCTTATGGCCATCCTATAGAATTAAAAAGGGAAGAAGATCCAGGCGTCTGTATTTGATAATAGAGTATAGTTTAAGGAGAGAAGAAAGAGAAAAAAAAAAACAAATTCAGCAGTCCTTAACTTTTGAGGAGCTAGGACCTCTCTTACACCGTCCCCCCTCCTAGTGTGGAATGGAACTCATGTAAGAAAATTGCAATGTGAGGTGAAGATTATGGAATAACCAATCTACCATGGAATAATAGGAGGCCTTGCTTGAAGGTGTATCTGAGATGGCTATCATGATTTATCAAAAGGTCTTGAACAATGGGACGAAGTTGGGGATCCCTTTGTATCTCATCAGATAGTGAATCCAAATCTGAGCATTGGGCAACGGAGACAGCAAGGAATTGAAGTAGTGGGTCGTGTCCCATTTTTGGCTAAAAGGGTGTGGAGAAACTGCATCTCCCGCTTCATGGTCAATGTCGTTGAAAGCATAGAATTCCTGGAGCTTGGATAAGGTGTCAGCTACTCTATTTTCAGATCCTGGCTTGTATTAGATAAAATCAAATCCTATGAACTTCGTTAACCATTTTTGTTATTTGTCATTAAGCAGCCTTGGTCCATCAGAATTTGAAGGCTCTTTTGATCAGTGCAAGTGACAAAATGAGAGCCTATGAGATAATGTTGTCATTTGTGCCCCACTATGACTATAGCCATGAGTTCCTTTTCATAAACCAATTTGGACTGAGATTGAAGTGAGAGGGCTTAGCTGACAAAGGCCATTGGTCAACCCTCTTGCATTAAGACAACATCGATTCCCTTGCTGGATGCATCATTTTCTAACACAAATGTCTTAAAGAAGTAGGGTACCATTAACACAGGAAGGGATGTCATTCGTGCTTCAAATGCTATCTGGGCCTTCGATGTCCAAGTGAAGCTATCCTTCTTGATCAGCCTAGTTAGGGGAGTAGCAATGAGGCTGTTATTCCTGAAGAACTTTTTGTAGTAACCTGTGAGCCCCAAAAATCTTCGTAGTGCTTTGATGTCCTTAGGGATGACCAAGAAAGCATACAGTTTATTTTTGATGTATCAGCCGCCACATCATCTACTGAAATAATGTGCCCCATGTACTCCAACGAATGTTGTGCAAATGAGCACTTCTTTCAATTAGCAATTAGTTAGTATTCCCCAACTAATTGTAAGAAGAGTGTGATGTGCTTGAGATGCATGGTGAAATTACAACTATAAATCAGAATATCATCAAAGAAGACAAGACGAACTTACGCAAATGAGGGTGGAATATCTCGTTCATGAGGGCCTGAAATGTTGCTGGAGCATTGGTTGGGCCTAAGGGCATAACCAAGACCTTTTGATAAATCGCAATAGCCATCCAGGATATACCTTCAAGCAAGGCCTCCTGTTCTTCCATGGTAGATTGGTTATTCCAAAATCTTCGCCTTGCATTGCAGTTTTCTTGCATGAGTTCTATTCCACACTAAGAGGGAGACATTCGGGATTCCTCTACACCTATAAGCGTTTTTCTATGGTGCTCCACTAGGAAGGTATGCACCAGGATATCCAGTGATACGTCTCCACATGTGATGTATGTCAAAAGAACAAGTATGCTCTAACAAAGCCTACTAGACCACCTTTGCCCCTTCCTATACCTGAACTAGCATGGAATGACTTGTTGATGGACTTCATTTGTGGTTTGCCTAAAGCCCACTGATTTGTCACCTTATTGGTCGTGGTTGATCGCTTCACCAAATTCAATCATTTCCTTCTTCTTAGCCACCCTTACACTGCAAAAGATGTTGCCCATCTCTTTACTAAGGAAGTAATTCGATTACATGGTTATCCATAGTCAATTGTTTTTTATCGTGATCGCGTATTCATCAGCCATTTCTGGACAGAACTTTTTAAACGGGCTGGTACCTCATTGAAAATTTGCTTCGCTTATCATCCCCAAACGGATGGACAGACTGAGGTGGTTAACCGTTGTTTGGAGATGCATCTTCGTTGCTTCTTTGGCAACAAACCAAAGTCATGGCCTACTTAGATATGTTGGGTAGAATACTGGTATAATACTACTTATCAGAGCTCTGCAGTAATGACACCCTTTAAAGCCTTATATGGTCGAGACCCTTCCACGTTGCTAACATTCATTGGTGATGAATCCCTTTTGGAAGAGGTTAATCAGCAAGTGGCTGCTTGTGATTCTGTTTTAACAGAATTGAAACAGAATTTGGAATCAGCTCAGTCCCGCATGAAGACCTAGTCTGATTCACATTGATGAAATCTCAATTTTCAGCTAGGGGATTTTGCCTATTTGAAGCTTCACCCCTACAGCCTCAAGTCCCTGTCTACACAAGTCAATGAGAAACTATGTCCTCGCTGTTATGGACCCTATGTCATACTAGAAAAAATTGGGCAGTTGGTGTATTGTCTAGAGTTACCACCGCATGCCAAACTTCACCCTGTCTTCCATGTCTCCCAGCTCACACCTACTGCTACTGCTACTGCTACTGCTACTGCTACTGCTACTGCTACTGCTACTGCTACCCTGACGCCTCAACCATTACCGGCTTGCCTTTTCGAAGATCTTGAAGTGAAAGTATATCCTGCAGCAAAATTCGCTATTCTCCTACCACACATTTGGAGGTTCTGATCCAATAGGAGGATCTTCTTGAACATGAAAATACGTGGGAACTCTTTGATGTCATCAAGACTCAGTTTCTTGCCTTTCACCTTGAGGATTACGTGTCGGTTTTAGGGGGGTTATTGTTACACCGCAGGGTCGCTTTGGGAAGTTTTACTCAAGAAGAGCAGATCCACCTGGCAATTGACATGGGCAGTAGGAGGTTTATGTTTGTTAAGAGAAAATAAGGGCAATTGGCAAATAAACATGAAGTCTGTTATGGAATTAAGTTAGAGAAGATCAAGGAGAATCTAAGAGAGTTTAGGGGTAATAAGAAGAAGTAACATATAAAAGAAAAGGGAAAAACATGGTGGGGTGAGGGGGAATGGTGTAAGGAAGGTCCTAGCTCCTCAAAAGCTAGGGACTGCTGATCTCTCTCTCTCTCTCTCTCTCTCTCTCTCTCTCTCTCTCTCTCTCTCTCTCTCTCTCTCTCTCTCTCTCTATATATATATATATATATATATATATATATATATATATATATATATATATATATATATAGATATTCCTCTCTCCTTAAACTATACTTTGTTATCAAATACAGGCGCCTGGATCTTCTTCTCTTTTTACTTTTATCATTGTACCTCTTGTTGCTGGAAATCGTAACCTTGATTCATTGAGGGATTCTTGTTTCTATCAATTGATCTATCACAATCCCAAGTAGAGTCAAATAAATTAAATGCAAAGCTGCAGGAATTTTGGATTCTTTAAGAATATTAGGAGCAAATATAAAATAATATTGAAAACTTCTGGAAAAAATAAGATTCATGGTTAACTATTCCATAATCTACTATATTCAAGCATAATATTGCGCTCACAATATTACCATCTTGTTCCATTGTTCTTCCTAAGAGTTTATGTTTCTACTACTGTTTTTATTCCAAGTTCCAAACAACAGTAGGACACTTTTGCAGGTCCTACTTCCCATATTTAGCATTGTACAACATTTGATACTGGTCAAAATATTAAATGGTGGCCTCTGTTTTGTCAAATTATTATATTTCTTCAGATACATGCCATTTCTTTTTCAAATAACAGTAATTTTTATTGTGTTTTAGCTTTTCATGTTAGCTTCTGGAATGGTCAAATATTGACAATTCCTTCTTCTAAGTTAATCTGATTGAATTTCTGATGTCTTAGTAACACTATCGTGTTAGATATCTAGATATTGTAGATTGGAATAAGTTAACTTATCAAGTAATTCAGTCTCATTCAAAGAAGCTTTATCAATGGGGAGTCTTAATTGATGCAGGAGCATCTCATCCCCCCCTCAAAATCATGAAGAATTACAAGGAAAAGGAAGAAGAAGGTAGGGGAAAGGCAGAATTGCTGCTCAAGTGTACTATTCAAATGAACAGAAAAACACAAACAGTGACATGACAGTACCCCCCTTACGTTATTTTTGGGAAGCTTAACATGTTTGGAAGTTTGGCACTTTCTAGTCTAGTAGTTTCTTTTTTTAGGGTTTGTATTTCTGTTAGTAGTTTCCTATTCTAGTTAGGAGTGTTTTCTAGCTTGGACTGGAAGATTTATTTGGAGAAGTTTAGGGATCTATAAAAGGAGTGTGAACACATATTGCAATCAGTTTTTAAGTATTGAATAAAATTTTGACTTTGCTTTCTTTTTTCCTTTTTTTGTCTTCTTGTTTATTGATTCATGACTTTAGCTATTTTGGACAAAAGTAGCCGAAAGTTTAAGATAGAGAGAGTGTTATTTCTGGAATTCAGATACGCTTAACCCTCGGATTTCTCTTCCTAAGGAAAATTTAGTTTCAGCTTTGTTGATACTTCCTGCTGAATCAATTGGTATAAGAGCTAGAGACGATTCCTCCAAGATGCAGAAAATTTTACAGATGAAGAAATCATGGAGATAGCAACTAATATTATAACTCACGTGATGAAGAATCTTACCCCACAGTTGGAATTTTTTTTCAAGCAATGTCTATGGCCTCAACCCACTGTCCAAGACAACCAAGGAAACTGTGAGGAAGTGCGTCAGAAACAAGTTGCAAATGATACTTGACTCAAAGACAATTGCATTTTGATGAAAAACATGTTGGTAGTGCCAGGGATGCTACTGTTTCCAACAATCCCCTAATCTTGTCTCTCAAAAACTTCAAAACAAGCAGCTGTGATGGGATGGAGAAAAGAATGTCGAAAGGACAAAATCATTACTTGAAGAGCAACAACTGTTGCCTGTTCAAGAGAATGTATGGGATGATTTTGAACTAGAAATTTGGGGGGGTCTACAAAAGCTTGAAATAAGTTGATAAATTACATTCACTGCCTAAACTTCTTTTGAAGGAATGTTCATGTGTTATTGGCTCTCAAATTTGTCTCTCCAGGTGCATTTCATCCCACCCTCAAAATCATGAAGAATTACAAGGAAAGAAAGAAGAAGATAGGGGAAAGGCATAATTACTATTCGAGCATACCATTCAAATGAACAGTAAAACGTGAACAGTGACCTAGTCTTCTTACTATTCACATGAACGGTGCCGTGAACAGTGCCCCCTAAGTTATTTTTAGAAAGTTTAACATGTTTGAAAGTTTGGTACTTTCTAGTCTAGCAGTATCTCTCTTTTGGAGTTTATATTTCTGTTGATATTTTCCTATTTTATGCTTCCTCTTCTACTTTGGAGTTTTTTAGCTTGGACTTGAAGATTTATTTCATGGAGAAGAAGTTAAGGAATCTCTAAAAGGAGTGTAAACACATATTATATTCATTTTTTGAGTATTGAATAAAACTTTGAGTTTGCTTTCTTTTCTGTTTTCTTCCTGTTTACTGATTCATGACTTCGCCTGTTTTGATAAAATTAGTTTAAAGTTTGAGTTAGAGAATGTGTTATTTCTGGTTTGCAGATAACTCTCAACCCTTGGTTTTCTCTCCCCTGAGAAAATTGAATTTCAGCTTTGTTGATACTTCATGTGCTGTCACTAACGTAGCCATTGAATATCGGTGTGTCATATAGAACCAGTTATAGACATTACTTTGTTATTGGGAACTATCAAAGTTCAAAGAAACCGTATTGTGACACCCCGGGTTTTCTTCCCATAATTAATAATAATAATAATTTACAAAAATAGTAAGTCAGGATCCCTGAACAAAAATACTTTAATTTCTAAAGTGACCAAAAATAAAAACTTAAGCGAAAGCATTTCTTCCAAACTCCGGGGAGTTATACAACCACAAAACTACGGATTTAACAGTGAAATGAAATACCATTTCTACCGAAAATCCGACGGAGTTTCCTCTGTAATTTGGACTATTGCACATGACCAGTGCAATACAAAATCACTTGATAAATAATGTAGAATACATATCATAAGGGAGACTCAGCCTCCACGCCCATCCACAATCAAATGTTGTTTTCAATAAAAATACTCTAACAAAGGATAAGAAAATATATCCATTACCAAATACCCAGAGTCCCTCCATACAGCCATCACATCCAACATAAATCTACATTCTGACATCCAAGCCACATTACCTTTTTAACTAAAGTACAGCCCATACTCAAAATCCAAAGTGAGTTCTTAAACAAACCTGGTCATCTCTAAACATCGTCTGTGCTTCATTGGAAAGCTGCCATCACTTTTACTTGCTCTGTCAGTGCATCAACTTGCTGTCACTCTATGCTTGTGTAGGTGATATACATTCAAATTAAACTCAATAAAACAAAATCACATAGCGCAAGGCATAAAGATCATAAAATGATCAAACATAATAATAAGCCATAAATCACATGATGAAGGATATACCAAGTCCATGAAATACATAATATAGCATCAACCATGATATCAGGACATGCACACTCCAAGAAAATCTAAAAACACATGAATGCATGTCAAAAGTATCAACATCATACACAGTCAAGCCCTGTGAGTGTTTCACATACACTCACGGTAATGTGGGGTCAGCTCTCTGTACCATCCGCTTTCACCCTTGCACCCTCACAGGTACTCAAGCACTCACAGGAACTACGCGCACCACTTTCGCTTTCACCCTTTCACCCTCACAGGCACTCAGGCACTCACGAAAAGTTGCATTGCACACTCGCTTTCACCTTTCACCCTCACGGGCACTCACAGGTTGAAAAATCGCATCCTACCACAGGATCAATAGTCTCAAATATCAAGCCAGAGCAACTCCCACATGTCAAGAAGACCAACAATCAAATGCATATCACGAAAGATATAAAAAACAATGCATGCAATAACCACCAGAAAGATAGCACGCACATGAGAAGATACATGCTGAAATCAATCTCATGCATATGGTCAGGCATAAATCACATGCCTCAAAAACTCAAATCACCAAATCATCCTTTAAGAATCATGGAAAAAGTGTTAATGAAATCACCTACCTCGTGTGGCGAGTTCATCCATTGTCCACTAGTTGATCAATCCCGTACGCTTCAATCTATACAAGACATAAAAATTCTTTTCTTAATAACTTCACTTACATATAGTTATGATTTAACTATCTGGTCTTATGTCCTTATATCAAGGGTTGAATTTATGTGAGCCTCTAAATTTAGTGTTCTCCACAAGATGACAATGACTGATCAACTATTTATAAATGATCCATATATTAAGATTGGCTAAAGATGGTCTAATCCACATTTTTCAGGTAATCCGATGGTCCACATTTACTAAGAGCGGTCATATCCACCCTTTTCAAGTGATCTGACTATACATATCTACTAAGAGTGGTCAGATCTACCTTTTTCAGGCAATCTGATGGTTAAGATCTACTCTAATTGGTCATATCCAACTAATTTAGGGTTGGAGAAGTCATCCGTAGTGTCTGATTATCCATCAGACTTTCAAAAGTTACTGTGTGAACAGTACCGATCAGACGGTCCAGATCGTCCGATCTACTTTCTAGCACAGATCGCTAATTCCATCAAATATGACTTATCTCAGGCATCGATCTACCCATTACTAAGCATGGATTAACAATTTAATGGTTGGATTGTCTTTAAATTTAGATCTAAGATCAAAACTCACGAATTTATCAAAATTTCAACAAATCAAGATCTGGGTTTTGTAGATCTTACCTAAAGAATGCGTAACCGTGCTTTTCCCCTTCCTAGGCGTGCTAGATTGGCTCTGATCTGTTGTGAAACGATCCATCCCTAGCTGGGCGCACTGTTCATAGCTCAATCCACAGTCATTTCTTCTCCGATCGTAGCAAATCCAAAGGGATTTTGCTCACAACTTCATGCTGAAGAGAATGAACGAGTTGGAGCACCAATCCATGCCGCCATTTTCTCCGGCGACCTCTGCAACTCCGAAAAAATAGAAACCCTACGTTTCTACTCCGTCATGGCTAGGCTCTATTCTCCGGCGCACAATCTCTCCTCTTCTCCTTTTCTTTCTTTTCTCCTCTCTCCTCTCTTCCCTCTTCCCTCTTCTTCTTCTTCTTCTTCCCCCTTTCTTTTCTTCCCATCGGTTTCCCCCTTTTCAATGAGGTTGGGAAACGTCTGTTTCTCAATTTCGTTTAAGTGAGGGGGTGCCGTTATCAAACTGGCCCCCCTCCCTTTAAAAAAAATTAGACGATGTTACACGTATCAAATCCCAGAGTGAAGCAAATGGGTGTGAGTTCTTACTTGATGCCATTGAGCTTGTAATCTTCTAGTCAATGAAAATTACTCACTCTTAGGCACCTGTTTGAAAGACAACACTTGAATTGGTGCTTCAGTTGTGAAGATATTTCAAGACCAAATTTCTGGGTAGATTGAGGTGGGAATCAGAAAAGTCATGGTTTTAGCAGAAATTTCTACTTACTAGCAAAAGACTGTCCGAGTCAATCAATGACTGACCTGTGTCAGCTTCATTTATACAACCAAGAGCACTGCTACTACCACATAATATTACCCAGAAATCAGTCTAAAGTTAATGCTTACAAGACCATATGATCCATGATAGGTTGTAGTACTTCAAAGATACTACTGTCTGTTGATGCGGCATGCTCCATCCTTCCCATGGTCAACATGTGTATGTCCACACGCATGTTTAGGCAGGAGACTTGTTTATATCTCTCTTGTTGGTGTATGCATGTGAGCTTGTTGTCCCGGACTTGCATTACAATGCCTGTGACTGAGGCTTACAGGCTCCAAGGAAGGCCTGTTTAGCATGTGGATGTGGCCTGAGGGACTTGGGTCCGTGTTCCTGGATCTGTAGAACAAGGCCTGATTCTAGAAGGCTTGGTTTCTAGAGAAATCATTGTAAATATATAGATCTTATATAATATAGTCTCGAATACTCTAAGAGAATGGTAAAGTAATCTCAAAAGAGTAGGAGGGTTCCAGAATACAATCTTGACCGTTGATATATTAAAATTTGGAATAATCTTAGCCATCCATCGAGGAGATGGATGGAGAAGAGGAAGTATAAATAGGGGTTAGCTCCTTGTTTGTAATCAGCTCAGTTAAGCAAAATTTATTGGAGGGTAATTGAGGAAGTCCCTTTCTAAGTTCTCTCATTGCTTTGTGAGCGAGTGTAGCCCTAGCAAGTAAGAGTGAGGAGTTGAAGGCTTACTTGTGTTTTGCAAAGGAGTTACGCACAAGTAGTACACGGGTTTAGCATAAGTGAAATTGCAACCCTGTGACTGTTGGTAACAAAGCTGAGGTTAGGCTAAGGTGGGAGAGTGGTTCAAGTTGGGAGAGCTTGTGGTGATTTTGTGAACCTCGCAATAGCGTCATGGCAAGTGAGTCAAGAGTGACCAATATGCCTGTGGAGGTTCAACAAAGGATTAGGAGGGAGAAGTCCAGAGATCCATCAAGGGAGTTGGCTTTGGATGCTCGCCTCACCACATTGGAGGAAAGGTTTGGTAAGTTAAAACAAACCTTGTATGAATGTTTGGATAAGTCTAGTGCCTTCATGGACACATTGCATATTCTTAAGGCCGACATGTAAAGCAGGATTGAGATGTTTAAGTATATGGATGCTAAGACCACTGAGAGGGTAGAGTGCATGTCTGATTTCCTTGAGACAACGAAAGGCAAGATAGCTGAGGTAATGAAGAGGTAACTGGTGTAGAGGATGTGAAAATTCATTTGGCCCTATTAAAGAAGGTTATAGCTAGTGAGGGAGGATTTGGACCAAAGGAGTTTGCTCCTAAGGTCAAGATCCCTGAACCTACGAGCTACAAGAGAACCTATGATGCCAAGGACTTGGAGAATTTCCTATGACAAATGGAGCAATACTTTAAAGCTGCCAAGATTTCTGAAGAGGCCATGAAGGTGGATATGGCAACGATGTATCTCATTGATGATGCGACGCTATGGTAGAGACGAAGGTATGATGATGTAGTAGATGGTCGTTGCACCATAGTCACTTGGGAAGACTTTAAGAAAGAGATCATAGCACAATTCTTCCTAAAGAATGTAAAGTATTTGGCCCGGAAGAATCTGAAACGACTAAAGCATACGAGATCTATTCGTGAATATGTCAACCAATTCACGACTTTGCTCTTGAATATCACGGATAAAACTGAGAAGAACAAGTTGTTCTTCTTCATGAATAGGTTGCAACCTTGGGTGGAACAAGAGTTGCAAAGGAGGGGAGTGTAAGACCTGGCCACTGCACTCTCAACTGCGAAGAAATTAGTGGAGTTTCGATAAGAGAGTTGAAGGCACTAGTGAGGAAAAGAAGAGCAAGGTTAATAGAGGCAATGACAGGGAGGACAAACCTAAGGGTCGTAAGAAGGAAAGCAAGGAGGGTCAACGTGACTCCAAGGGCAAAGGTAAATTCATCCCTCAATGCTCTGGTTGTTTTATATGCGATGGGGATCATCGGGCAATAGACTGTCCAAAGAAGAAGACCCTCAATGCCTTGGTGATTGAAAGGGTGAACCACAAGGTAAGGGATGAAGATGAAGGGGAGGAGCCTACAATGGGGGCACTTAGACTCCTCAATGCCATGATGGGGCAAGCATTAAGGAGCAAGCTTGTTGCCTAAGCAGGGAAGAGTTTGATGTATGTGGACGTATGCCTCAATGGCAAAGGCGGACAAGTCATGGTGGAAACGGGAGCCAATCACAACTTCATCTCAGAGGGGAAGGCTAAGAGATTAAGCCTCAAGATGAAGAAGGATGAGAGCAGGGTAAAAGTGGTAAACTCTGAGGCTTGGGAAGTGCTTTGAATGGCCAAGGAAATAATGGGAGAGTGGCAAGGCACCATCACTTTGACAATAGTGCCTTTAGATGATTATGGGGTTATCTTTGGAATGGATTTCGTCACTTCAACTAAGGCCATCCCTATACCACACCTTGGAATATTGAGCTTCTTTGATGAAAAGACTCCTTGCACGGTCCAGGTGTTGAAGGATGGCAAGAAGGAAGAGAAGATGCTATCTACCTTGTAGTTAATAGAGGTATTCACAACAAATGTGGAGTCGGCATAGCTAGGCTTATGTCGTCTAGATGCCATCAGGGTGCTATGGTTTGAAGGGTCCGAGGAGAAACCGGTGGTTGACAAAGGTGTGCCACAATGGGGGAGCTCTAAGAGGAACAAGACCAAGAAGAGATGTCCAGGGAGCACGGCAGATGCTAGCTGCCACATTGATGTGCAGGAGTCACAACAGCGAAGGGTAGCAAAGCAGGAGTGCAAGAGGTGTGATAGCTCGCAATAGTGTAAAGGTGCACACAACATAAAGGAGACAAAGAAGGTCCCCATAGAGTACAAGAGTGGCTAGATGCCAAGGTGCAAGAGGAGGAATGCAGCAAGGCATCTCATGACGGTCACAAGGTAGCATGGGACTTGCCCAAAGGTGAAGATTGTGATGCCAGTTGAGATGTGTTGACAAGGGCGTCGACGTTATCAGGTGGGGGAGAATGTCACAGACTTGCATTGCAAGGCCCGTGACCAAGCCTACAGGCTCCAAGAAAGGCCTATTTAGCATGTAAATGTGCCCTGAGAAACTTCAGCCCATGTTCCTGGATTTGTGGAACATGGTCTGATTCTAGAAGACCTGGTTTCTAGAGAAATCCTCGTAAATATCTAGATATTATGTAGTAGAGTCTAAAATACTCTAGGAGAAAGGTAGAGTAATCTAGAACGAGTAGGAGGGTTGCAAAATACAATTTGGACCGTTGATGTATTGACACTTGGAATTATCATAGCCATCCATTGAGAAGGTGGATGGAGAAGAGCAAGTATAAATAAATGTTAGCTCCTCATTTGGAATCAGCTCAGTTAAGCTCAATTCATGGGAGGGTAATTGAAGAAGTCCCTTTCTGAGTTCTCTCATTGCTTTGTGGGTGGGTGAGTATAGCCCTAGCAAGTGAGAGTGGGGAGTTGAAGACTGACTTGTATTCTGCAAAGGAGTTGCACACAAGTGCTACATGGCTTTAGGATAGGCGAAACTGCGACCCCGTGACATTGTTCTTTGCTTATTCGGTGCTTGTTTCTGTGGGTGAGTTCATTTGTCATGTTCAGGGGGTGAGCATGACCATGTCCTCATGCCCAAAATTGGAGAGCTAGGCTAACAGGTGTTCTGAGCTGTTGCAGATTGCAAAGGAATCTCTTCCTTGAGCTCCGAACCTTGACTCATGATGTTCTTTTCCTCAAGACAACAAGAGTTGCTCATCTGAGGTGCATAAACCAGAATTTGCAGGCACAGTCTAGTATCAATTTGCTACAATTTCTTCATTTCTTCCATTACTGTACATGAGCTATGGTGATACTTACATTGCTGTGCTCTGCAATTTGTGTGGAACCCTCGATCTTTGTCTTTCTTTCAATTTTCACCAACAGCTCTTTGTTAAACTCAATTGGTTATTCAATACTTGCATGGACTTTGTTTCTCATTTCTTACTATCTACACTTTTCTTTGGTCCACTTCTCTCCTGTAACCATGGTTAAGCTCAATTACTTACTGAATCAAAATGAATGTCATGTCAACTCGTACACTAACAATCCAATCTCCATTTTCATTGGCTATATTTTACCACCAATTCTTTAGCTGTTGGTGCTATTCCATAGAACATGATTGTATTGGAGTCCTTTTACATGTGTGTCTTCCAAGTTGCTTTACTGAAGTAGTTTCAAGTTAATAGTCTTCTTTTCCCAACTGATTTACTTGGCATATGAAATTACTCTTAATCATCTTACAAGTATATCTTTCTTGTTAGGATGCTTATTTTCTTATGGCAACTAGGTCAATTTCTTATTTCAATGTCTTATTGTGTATGGTGCTGCTTTCCAAATAGGTTGTGGATGCCAAGAACCTCAGGCTGCAGCTCGATAACCATTTAAATTCGTCCACATCTCCCGAAGCATTTCTTCAGATTGCATTTGCGGTGATTATCATGCACTTGTTCATGAAAGGTGTCATGGGAGGAGCCATGAGTTAAAGGGCTTGTCCCACCTTCTACTTTAATGCTTTGGCTAGTTTTATATTATTTAGCTAGTCTTGATCTTTGCTAGACAGTGTTTTAAACTGTATGATTTCTCCATATTCTTATGCAGGGATTTTCTGTTGTAGGATGTTGTAATTCTTAACAAGGTTGATTTGGTTTCTCCAGAGGATTCTGTACTTACAACCTTAGATGTTCTTGATGGCTTGGAGAAGAAGATTCGTGACATTAACTCCCTTGCTAATGTCATTCGTTCTGTACGATGCCAAGTTGATTTATGCCAGATATTAGATTGTCGGGCTTACGATGCAAAGGTTAGTGGAAAATCTCTTAATCAATCACAGTCAGGTTCAATTCTCTTTTTAACGGATAGTTAGAATGGTTTTTATGTTTCCTGTTTATCTAACAGCATGTGGCTCACTTGGAAGCATTATTGGAAGAAAGTCAATCTGTACCTGCTGCAGTTCATCATGATAATAGTTTAAGAACCTTGTGCATTTGTGAGCAGACAGAAGTTTATCTTGATAAGGTAGACCAATTTCTTTTCTGTAAACTGATTCTTGCTCAGTTAAAAAGGTGCTATGCAATGACCTTTTTCTTGCATTCTTATTCTGCATGATCGCATTTTAGATATAGCTGACACCCAAGGTTGGCAAAGAAGGTGGTCCACTTGTGTTGTAGAAAGATAACTCTTGCATGGAGAAGAATGTTAAATAATACAAACTTGAGAAAAGATATTTATGGAACTAGAATAACTTTCTTTTAGGTTTCAAGCAGGGGAAGGGCTTGAATGATGGGTTTTGAAAGAGCGGGGCTTGCAGTGTAATCTTAGTTCAACTGGAGGTGCAGTACAATTTTGTTGCTCTAGAAGGTGCATGTTGGGCCAGGAAGAAATGAAACTTGATAATAAGCAGTGTTCAGAAAGAAATGGAGCTCAATTTATTGATGAAGTGGATGACTTACAGGGAACCTTACAATCAATCAAGCAAAACGAAGACTAATGGAACTAGTAGGAAGTAGGAACCTCAGTTCCTCCTCTGCACTTCCCACTCCCTTCTACTTTCTTCCTTTTCCCCTCCCTCTTCACCTCCTTTTATCTTTTCTTTTTCCTTCCATTCCCGTCCCCTTCTCAGAATGGTGGATATCTCAGATATCCTAACTTTGTAACAGCATCGGATATCTCGTATATCCTAATCGACTTCCTGACTTAGTTGTTATATAACAACTAATTATATCCTAACCAACTACTGCCCTAGATCATCTTCTGGAGAAATCTTTTGCCAACAAGTGTATTTCTGTTTCCTTGCAATTATATCTTCTTTCTGGAATACGTGTGGTGTATGGGAGGTCTAACATTACCCCCCCCAAGTAGTTTCACCTTGTCCTCAAGGTGAAAGGAGGGAAATTGAGTGTCCAAATCCTCATAGAGCTCCCATGTGCTATCACACTCAGGTAGGTTTTTCCATTTCACCAAAACTTCGGTGCATCCATTTGGCAATGACCTGATTTCCTGGACGGAGTCAGGATATAGGACAAGTTCCATTTCCTCAGTGAGTCCAAGAGGTAGGGGTTGAGATTGGGCTGAATTGGACAGGGCAGCCTTTAGTTGGGAGACGTGGAAAACAGGATGGATCCGGGTGGTGGAGGGTAAATCAAGGCGGTAGGCTACTGCGCCAATGCGCTCCAAAATAGTGTAGGGGCCGTAAAACCGGGGGCTAAGTTTTTCATTGGGTCGTTTAGCCAGTTTCTTGAACTTAAAGGGCTGGAGTTTCAAAAAAACTCTGTCCCCTACCTGGAACCGGGATGTCCTCGCGCCTTTATCTCGCTTGGGATTTCATTCTCGACTGGGCTTTTAGAAGATTACTTTTCGCTCTTGTAAAATTGTATTCCTATCGTGAAGTTGCTCGTTGACTTCCTCCACGACCGACCCTTCATTCGAGAGCCGTAACACAAGAGGGAGGATCACGCCCATAAAGTGCTTTAAAAGGGGTCATGCCAGCAGCTCCTTGGAATGTAGTATTATACCAGAATTCAGCCCAAGGAATCCACTTGGGCCAGAGCTTAGGATGGTGGTAGGTGAAGCAGCGCAAATAGGTTTCGAGACAGCGGTTGACGACTTCCGTTTGGCCATCCGTTTGAGGATGGTAAGCAGTACTCATCTTTAACTCGATCCCCTGCCATTTTGAATAGTTCAGCCCAAAATTGGCTAATAAAGAGACGGTCCCTGTCGGATACAATGGATCGCGGGTAACTGTGTAATCGTACGATGTCCTTGATAAAAAGAGCAGCCACCTCTTGAGCAGAAAACGGATGGCCCAAGAGAAGGAAATGGCAGTATTTGGAAAGACGGTCTACTACCACCAGAATAGTATCCAGCCCCTTAGATTTGGGTAAGCCGCCAATAAAGTCCATAGAAATGTCATCCCAGACTTGTTCGGGAATGGGTAAAGGCTGAAGAAGACCTCCAGGTTTAAGAGCTTGGTATTTATTCCGCTGGCATACCTCACAAGAAGCCACAAATTGCTGCACATCCTTTCGCATTCCCTTCCAAGAGACCACATTAGAAAGCCTTTTGAATGTCCTAAAGGTCCCTGAATGTCCACCTGTTGGAGTGGAGTGAAATTCCCTGAGTAGGATGGGAATTCGAACAGAAGTTTTAGGGATAGCTAGTCTATCATAGAAGAGCAAGTGGCCATGACGCAGAGAGAATCCTTTGTGATGGTTCAGGCCAGCCAATAAGTCCTGGAGGATGGGGCCTAAAGTCCCATCGAGTCTGATCTCCTCTTGTAAAGTTTGTAAGGCTGAATGCTGGACTACTGAAAGAGCAATGAAAGGAGAAGGGTGCATCAGGTCTGATGCATGCTCGGGCGTATGTTGTGTGCATCGGTGAAGCCTTTGTTATCTATTCCGGAGAGGGCATCACTGCCCGATTATGCTTGCCTGGTTTGTAGTGAATGTCAAAGTTGAAACCCAGTAATTTGATTAGCCACTTCTGCTGCTCACTGCTAAGGACGTTCTGGTGCAGGAGGAATTGGAGGCTCTTTTGATCTGTTAAGATAGTGAACTTCTGGCCTAACAAGTAATGGCGCCACTTCTGAACAGAGAGAACAACCGCCATAAGTTCCCTTTCATATACCGATTTGGACTGAGCACGGGAGAGAGTGATTGGTCAAGAAGGCAATTGGCCTTCCCTCTTGCATGAGAACTACTCCAATGCCTTTACCCGACGCATCGCTCCAAAATGAATGGCTTGTTAAAGTTGGGAATAGCTAGTACGGGCACCGTCGTCATGGCGTGCTTTAAGTTGTTGAAGGCTTGTTGTGCCTCCATCGACCAATGGAAGCTATCTTTCTTGAGAAGATTGGTCAGGGGTGCAGCAATAATGCCATAGTTTTGTACAAAATTGCGATAGTACCGGTGAGGCCCAAAAACCCCTTAATGTCGTAATATCTTGTGGAGTAGGCCAGTGGAGCATACAGCCTATCTTTGAGTTATCAGCGGCGACTCCATCTGCTGAGATTATATGGCCTAAATATTCCAATTGAGATTGTGCAAAGCAAAGACTTCTTTTTGTTAACAACTAAGTTATGAGAGGCCAACAATTTCATTACCATTTCCGGATGTCAGTAAATGTAGGTGAATATCGGGGATCAGTAAACAAGTATGTCATCAAAGAAAACCAGGACGAACTTACGGAGATAGTGGCGGAAGATGTCGTTCATAAGAGCCTGAAAAGTGGAGGGTGCATTGGTCAGGCCGAAGGGCATGACCAAAAACTCGTAGTGGCCCTCATGCGTCCTAAACGCCGTCTTAGGAACATCCTCTTTCTTGATGCGAATTTGATAGTAGCCGGATTGAAGATCCGCTAGAGAAAACAAGAGCTCCACCTAGTTCGTCCAATAATTCATCAATTGTTGGGATGGGAAATTTATCTGGAACGGTGATCTTGTTAAGGGCGCGGTAATCCACGCAAAAACGCCAACCTCCATCTTTCTTCTTAACTAAGAGTACTGGGCTGGAATAGGGACTAGTGCTGGCCTGAATGATGCCCGCCTCCCACAATTGTTTGATGATCCGCTCAATCTCGTTCTTTTGGCAGTGTGGATAACGGTATGGCCTGATATTAGGTGGTGTTGTATGGTCTGGGACCCTGATGGCATGATCTTGTGGTCGGTTAACAGGCAATTTCAATGGCTGATCAAAGAGATGGGCATACTGGTCTAGTAGAAGTTTTAGACGGGGTTGGTCCGAAGGTGGTGGTTGCGTGTCCAGCTCTAGCTGAAGGCCTTGATACTCAACCATGTAGCTTGCACCGGAGTAGGGGATGGCACGTTGTAGTGCTTTGAAGGATAAGAGTGACCTGGACAGGGATGGGTCGCCCTTAAGAGTAACCCTCTGGCCCTGCACGACGAACTCCATGGTGAGCTCGAGGTAGTTGGCTGAAACGTTGCCAAGGGTACGCAGCCATGCCATGCCCAGAACCATGTCTGTTCCGCTCAGTTTGAAGGGATGGAAATGGTGTTTGATGACCAACCCAGGAAGGCGCAGACTAGGTTGCGGCATACCCCAGAACCACGGATGCAAAATCCATCTCCCACCTGTACTCCGAACGACCGAGTGTTGGTGATCGGAAGGTGCAGGTCGTCAACCAATCTCCGGGATATAAAATTATGGGAAGCCCCCGTGTCGACAAGGACCACTACTTCCCTGTGTTCCAGAAGCCCACGTAATTTCATAACGTTGGCGACCGACATCCCGACTAGAGCTTGCATGGATAGCTCAAGTCGGGTCGTTTCCTCCTCGCACTGGCCTTCATCGTCGGGGTTCTGGGTGTCCCGATCTTCCCCTTCGTCGCCATCCTCGCCTAAAAGAAGGACCTGCAACTGGCGATTCTTGCATCGATGCCCCGGAGAAAACTTTTCGTCGCATCGAAAGCAAAGCCCCATAGCCCGTTTCTGCTGAAGTTCTTTCTCTGTAAGTCGCCGGAAAGTGTCCCGCCGGGCCGGGGAAGGTTCTCCCATGCGGGCTGGCCGTTCTCCCCGAAACCCTAGCTCCTTCGTCGTCTCCGGAGAGCGGGCGTAGGTTTGTGTGGGAAAATTACGAAATTGCCCTTGTGGGCTAGTTTCAACAAAAGGGCCCTTTTGGGAAGGCCCATGACCCCCCGATGTTCGAGGTCCAGGTCCACTCTTGTTCCCTTGGGCTCGTACCGCTTGAAGCAAGGGCTTCATTTTTTTCCTCGATCTTCTGGGCTAGGTCCATAAGCCCAGCTAGCGAAGTGGGCCGGAACATCTTTACTTCGGCCTTTAACTCCTCCCTTAGCCCATTTAGAAAAGCCCCCCTCAGCAGGTCGTCGGGCAGATCCACCAGGGGTCCCGACATCAGCTCAAAATCACGTCGGTAGTCGGCGACGGAGACAACCTGCCGGAGTGACAACAGGGCCTCGTAGTCGTCGTCCGACTGCAATGGCCGGAACCTGTGGAGAAGGGCAGTCCGGAAAATCTGCCAAGAATGGACCGGCGATCGGGCGTCAGTCCAGAGAAACCAGTGGAGGGCTTCTCCCTCCAAACACACAGACGCCGCCGTCACCTTCTCCCCTTCCGGGAGTCAGTTTAACTGGAAATACCGCTCAGCTCGACAAAGCCAGCCATGAGGGTTGTTGCCGTTGAAGATCGGGAAGTCCAGGCGTCTGGGTTCGAGCCTCGGGATCTCCGACATCACCGGCGGGACCTGGTTATCCCCACCCGATGACTCCCCTGTCTCCCGTGCTTGCCGTCCTCTATCCCCAGCTTGATTCAAGGGCGTTTCTTCCCCACCCTGCTTCTGTCTCATCCAAGCCCGGATCTCCATCAGGTACTCTCCTATAGCTGTGACGTTGGTTTGCAATCTTCCTAGTTCTTCTTTCATGCTGCCTACTTCCGATCTCACATTCTCTAAATCTTTTTCCATGTTCTGTGCTTTTTCTGATCTGGTTCTTACCATGTCCCACGAATGAAACCATGCTCTGATACCATTGTTGGGCCAGGAAGAAATGAAACTTGATAATAAGCAGTGTTCAGAAAGAAATGGAGCTCAATTTATTGATGAAGTGGATGACTTACAGGGAACCTTACAATCAATCAAGCAAAACGAAGACTAATGGAACTAGTAGGAAGTAGGAACCTCAGTTCCTCCTCTGCACTTCCCACTCCCTTCTACTTTCTTCCTTTTCCTCTCCCTCTTCCCTCCCTCTTCACCTCCTTTTATCTTTTCTTTTTCCTTCCATTCCCGTCCCCTTCTGTAACAGACTGGATATCTGTATATCCTAACTTTGTAACAGACTGGATATCTGTATATCCTAACTGACTTCCTGACTTAGTTGTTATATAACAACTAATTATATCCTAACCAACTACTGCCCTGGATCATCTTCTGGAGAAATCTTTTGCCAACAAGTGTATTTCTGTTTCCTTGCAATTATATCTTCTTTCTGGAATACGTGTGGTGTATGGGAGGTCTAACAGTGCACCATGTAAAAACACCTATTTGTAAATGATAGGTCTAATAAAGTATGTACTTGTATATTGTATTAGTCATTTCTGTTACTGTATCCATCTTTTCTAATTTTTTATGATAAAAGGGATCCCTCATCTGAGGAACTTCTATTCTCAAATAAAAAGCTTGTGTTCCTGTAGTTTAAGATTTGAAAAGATCTCTTTAGTTTTAGGAAGGCCTGCTAAAGGAAATCAAAATAAAGCATTGCTAGGTTGAAAATTTCCTCTTCCAAGAGGACTCTTGGTAACGTGAAATAAGAAATTTATTTATGATTCTGAAGTTATACCCTGGACGGACCACATCTTGGGGATACTCTTCCAAAAGCACTCTTAGAGCAGAAGTTAAGACAGGAAGACAAGCCTGAGTGTAGACCCTCCCTTTCCTTGAATCTCGTGAAGATTATTTAAACATCTTTATGATTTAGAGCTTCTCTTTCTAGTACAGCATATTCTTTGAAATTTTCCCCAGCATTTGTTTCCTCGAAAGGTCTTTCCACTTGTTAGTTTCAAAGTCTAACCTACAATCTACAAATAGCTTCTTGTGAATATGGCACTTGTTGCAGTTTGACACAGTTACTAAATGAAAAACAAATTCGAGAAACAATATGTGAAATACCATTGGAAATTTTACATGAAACAGGAAACGTGGAAACATCAAGAGAAAACATTTTGGAAACTTGGGAGGGGAAGAAGGAAGTAGACAGGGACAGGGACAGAGACAGAGACAGAGACATTTCTCTTTTAATGGCTGCAAATCCTTGAAAGGGCCTGATGTTTGGGTTTTCTGCTGAAAGTATTTTCGACTTTGCTTGCCCTTTTCTCGGCATCTCTTGCAAGTTTTTCGTCCCCTATTGCATATTTTCCTGTTTTCTAGGGTTACTGCAAGGGGAGTGAAAGAAGGATAGAGGGAAAGGAAAATGTGGTCACACAAATATAGGGTCAAAATATTTTAACTTGAGTTTATATGAAAGCACGTCTGTAATTGAAGAGGTGTTTCCCGTTTGTTTGAATAGAATTTCCCATCTGTTTACCCTAAGTTTTATATGAGTTTCTCATTTGTACTTTAGGTGTCTCCCAAACGTATTAGATGCATTTCACAGGAGTTTCACTAAAGATGGTCTTGTATTGATATGTGAGATGAGCTTTTGGAGAAACGCCTTTCTCATGCCCTATTAACGTATTTGGTAACCCTAGTTTGACATACATAGATGTTATGAAAGCATTGAACTCTGATAATATGAGCTCAATTTGCATTTACTTGGCAGTTTGAACTGGTCTTATTAACATCAGGTGAACTGTCCAGAAATCGTGTACCACTGCAATACTCTCAATGTGCCAGAAGTGTCACAGTTTTCTTGTTTCATTTCCATCTCTTCATTTTCATGTCCTTTGACAAGGATTCACAATTCCTTTTTCTTTTTTGCTGCAGGTCCCTCTTCTTTAAAACCTTGACCCCTCTCTTCCTGTTCAAATAATCTTAATTTCTTTTCCGCAGATCCGATTGTGGCTCGAGGACATTCTCTGGGAAAAAAGTTTTGATTTGGATGTTTATCGTTGTAAAGGGATTCTGAATGTCCATAGTTCTGACCAACTACATACAATACAGGTAATTGTCTTTCAAAAATACAATTCAAATATGTGCATATCACTCGAACTACTTGTTTATACTCATATTTATGTGTTTTCTGCATTTTTCAAGTATTAGTCTTAGACAATTAATGAAGTGGGTTTAAGAAGTTTTACGTTGCTGCTCTTTAGCAGGCTGTGAGGGAGATATATGAGATTGTCCCAGCTCGAAGATGGCAGCAGGACGAGAATAGGATGAACAAGATTGTATTCATAGGAAAAGCTCAGAACTTGATTAATCATAATCTTTCACTTATATAGGCTTCTTAGGCATATATTAGTAGATTATGAGAGAGCTCCTATCTTATTGTTTTTCCTAATGGTCTGCAGGTAGAAATCTGGACAAGGACGTACTTAGGGATACCTTCAAAGACTGCACTTCACCAAAACTGTAGTACATATTTTGGTGCAGTTACAATTGTGTTCATTTCGCTTGCTGAAACTTATGTTGTTTTTTGAATATGAGTTGAATTGGATGCATTCTAAAAAAATTCAATGTTGCTTTGGCTTCAGCTTCAGCTGTAGGCTGTTTAGCTAATTCTTCGGCTCATTGGACATGCTCTACAAATTGGTCACAGAGACAAATTTTGTCCATTTTTTCAGTTCTAAGTTTCCTGATTGGTCTATTCCTTATCCTCACTTCTTCTTTTCCTATTTTGGGCTTCATTACCTGCTTCCCAGAGAAGCTTTATGATGGTAACATAAAGTTGCAAATGTGCGAGAAAGAGGCATTTGTCATGCATGAGGTACTTTGTAATTTCTTTTACAAACAAATTTTGGTATGATGTTATTTGAAATTTTGCTTTTGATTTGAGGCTCATTTGAATGGTACCTTGTGTTGCAAACTTGAAGAAATGTTTGTATCCCATTTTGGCTATGAGAGGGTACAACATTGTCAATCAAATCCATAGATTTAGCTATCCTTAATCATCATCATCATCATCATCATCATCATCATCAAGACCTTATCCCAATTAGGGGTCGGCCACATGAATCTTATTCCTCCATTCCACTCTATTAAATACCATGGCTTCATTTAGTCCCAAAGTTTTTAAATCTTTCCTCACCACTTCTATCCACGTTCTTTTGGGCCTTCCCCTTGCCCTTTTAGAACCTTCAACTTGTATTGTCTCACTCCTTCTAACTGGTGCCGTTGTTGGCCTCCTTTGAACATGTCCAAACCATCTAAGTCTAATCTCCCTCATCTTGTTACCTATTGGTGCTATCCCTAAATTTCTTCTAATATTTTCATTTCTAATTCTATCCTTCCTTGTCTTACCACTCATCCATCTCAACATCCTCATTTCTGCAACACTCAGCCTATGAGTATGATGTTCCTTAACTGCCCAACACTCTGATCCATAGAGCATGGCCGGCCTTATAGCCATCTTATAGAATTTTTCCTTTAGTTTGAGTGGCACCCGCCGATCACATAAAACACCCGATGCACATCTCCATTTGTTCCAACCCACTTGGATTCTCTGGGTAACCTCCCTCTCAATCTCTCCACTCTCATGGATCAATGATCCTAAGTATCTAAGTGGTCTCTCATGGGGACCTCTTGGTTATCAATCTTGACTGGTGCTCCACTCCTACTCTCCTTGCTAAAATTACATTCCATATATTCTGTCTTAGTTCGGCTACTTTTAAATCCTTTCGATTCTAATGCTTCTCTCCATAGCTCTAGCTTTATGTTGACACCCTCCCTTGTCTCATCAAGTAGGACTATATCGTCTGCAAATAGCATGCACCAGGGAATCTCCTCATGCAGATGTTTTGTTAACTCATCCATAACTAATGTGAAAAAGTATGGACTCAATGCCGATCCTTGGTGCAATCGGACAGTGACAGGAAAATCACCAGTCACGCCACTAGTGGTCTTAACATTTGTTACTGCTCCCTCATACATATCTTTAATTATGTCTATATACCCCTGAGAAACCCCTTTAACACCCAACACCCTCCATATTAACTCTCTAGGGACTCTATCATAAGCTTTCTCTAAGTCAATAAAGACCATGTGTAGGTCTTTTCTCCTCTCCCTATATTTCTCTATTAATTGTATTAGTAAGAAAATAGCTTCCATGGTAGACCTCCCAGGCATGAAACCAAACTGATTCTCTGATACAATTGTTTCATGTCGTAGCCTCTTCTCAATCACTCTTTCAAAAAGTTTCATGGTGTTGCTCATAAGTTTGATCCCTCGATAATTAGTGCAGCTCTGAATGTCTCCTTTATTCTTATAGATTGGTACAATAGAGCTTTTCCTCCACTCATCAGGCATTTTCTTTAATTTTATAATCTTGTTAAACAACTTGGTCAACCAAACTACCCCAATATCTCCCATATGCTTCCAAACCTCTATTGGTATACCATCAGGCCCCATGGCCTTTCCTAATTTCATCTTTCTCAAGGCCTCTTTTACTTCAAGCATTCTAATCCTACGTTCATATCTATAATATCCAGTGTTATTTAGATTTATAGTATTTTCAATCCCTATATTCTCAGGGCCATTGTCATTCAACAATTTTTGGAAGTATATTTCCCACCTTTGTTTGATCTCAGCATCTTTGACTAATACCCTTTGATCATCACTTCTAATGCACCTAACATGCTCTAAGTCCTTACTCTTTTGTTCTCTTACTTTTGCAAGTTTAAACACATCTTTCTCACCTTCTCTTGTTCTACTATTATAGAGCTCATCATATGCTTTAAGTTTAGCCTCACTTACTATTCTCTTAGCAACGTTTTTAGCATTCTTATATTGTTCATAGTTTTCATTATTTCTAATCTTCTGCCATGCTTTAAAATGCATTCGTTTTTCTTTAATAGCTTTTTGCACTGTTTCATTCCACCACCATGTTTCCTTTGCTAATAGCCTTTTACCTTTAGATACTCCTAAGACATCTTTTGCCACTTTCTTAATGGACTCAGCCATATTAGTTCACATGGTATTTACTTCTGTTTTATAATTCCAATTTCCTTCTACCATCAACTTATTTTTGAATGAGGTTATTTTCTCCTTTTAAGTTCCACCACTTAGTTTTTGGATGTGTATTAAGTTCAGTTCTTTTACTCCATCTTTTGATATGAATATCTATAACCATTAACCTATGTTGTGAGGTTAAACTCTCACCGGGTATCACCTTACAATCCTTACATATAGATTGTTCATTATTCCTAAGTAGAAAAAAGTCTATTTGGCTTTTATGAAGTCCACTTTTAAAGGTTATTAAGTGTTCATCCCTCTTCTTAAAGAGTGTATTTGCAATGGATAGGTTATATGACAAAGCAAAATCGAGGATATTCTCCCCCATCTCGTTTCGTTCACCTATACCATACCCTCCGTGTATTCTATCATATCCTTCCTTATCTTTTCCTACATGGCCATTTAAGTCTGCTCCTATAAATATCCCCTCAGTATTGGGAATTTCTTGCATGACTCCCTCCATATCTTCCCAAAACTGTCTCTTAATTATATCTTATAGCCCTACTTGTGGTGCATATGCACTTATAATATTTATAATCTGCTCTCCTAAAATCATTTTTATTATTATAATTCTATCACTGATTCTTTTAACGTCCACAACTTTATCCTTTAATTCCTTATCCACTATTATTCCTACGCCATTTCTATTATTTTCCTTTCCTACGTACCATAATTTATACTCATCTATTTCTCTAGCTTTAGCCCCTTTCCACTTAGTTTCTTGGATGCAAGCGATGTTGACTCTTCTACGTTTTATCGTGTCTACTAACTCCAAACTCTTACCTGTTAGTGTTCCTATATTCCATGTAGCGATGCGAATCTTATGTTTTGGAGATACCCTATTTACTATCAACTTTCTCGACCTCCATGGTATGCACCCATGTCCACTTTTCACTGCACCTGGGTTCTGATGCAACGCGTCGCTTCCGAGGGGACGCTCTAGCAGCCCTTGCCCATTTTTCACTACACCCGGGATCCGATGTACCGCGTCGCTTCTGGGAGAACGCCCTAGCAACCCTTGCCTATTTTTCACTGCATCCGGGATCCGATGCAGCGCGTCGCTTATAGGGAACGCCCTAGCTTGAGCGAATTTCAGATTTCGATTCATGTCATGTTGGGGTTGCTATAGTTTTTAAAAGCTGAAGATGATTTTCATTAAAATCATCTTCAGCTTCACCCTTGCCGGCTGGCTACCTGACGCAAGGGTGGCCATATTTTAAGAAGCTGAAGATGATTTTCATTTCTCCCTCACAAACTAATATACAAATGCATATTTATTTGTAAGAAAGAAATAATAGAATCATCTTCAACTTTCCCCTTGCCGGCTGGCTACCTGATACAACGGTTGCCATTTAGCTATCCTTAATGTATGCAGATATTCCTTGATTACAGATATGGATTATATCCATGTCGGTATTTGAAAATTTGATTTTGATTTGTGGCTCATTTGAATGGTACCTTGTGTTGCATACTTGAAGAAATGTTTCTATTCCATCTTACTCATGAGAAGGTACAACTTATCAGTCAAATCCATAGATTGAGGTATCTCCAAGATGCGCAGATATTCCTTGATTACATTTATCTATATCCGTAAGGTCTGGTATCACAAGGATATCTTCTATCAGGTTCATGCAATATATGAGGGTTGTCTCACTGCTTCAGTGTATACAACTGGTACTCTTTTAAATGTATATGATAGGAGTTAATTCCAGTCTGGTCTCTATTTGTTTTTATTAAAATAGAACATAATGGCACACTGATGTTCTGTTTTGAAAAAACAAAACAACTTTTCTTTTCTTTTTTCTCTCTAAAACTTTCAAATCCAAAAGAGGTATAGGAAAAACCTACTAAAACATTAGTACAACCATATACTCTTGTGGTCCGCCCCTTCCCCGAACCCTGCATATGCAGGAGCTTCGTGCACCGGGGCTCCCCCTTTTTTATATAGTCTCAAATATATTTAAGATATGATGTACTATACAACCATAAAATTTCACATTATGAAAATATTGCAACTTTGGATGGCTTTCATTCAGCAGAAGCATTCGTAAGCGTCAGTCAGTCATGAACCCGCAAAATAGACAAGTCAAATATGTAACATGTGTTTATAAACTACCTCTCTCGTTTCTTCTAATTGATACTCCCTCCGAATTTCGTGGCAGGCTTATCTTCATCAGCTGCTAACTCTTCTTCCTCAAGTCCCTCATCCCATAGTTGATTGGTCAACCATTTGCTAAATAGGGTCCATCTACACCAATGTAGGCACCATCATTGGCGACCCAGTTGTCAGTGGGATCTAAATTGTCAGGTCAAATAAAATATGCAGCAGTTCTCTTCTCTTTAAGTCCCTATTTTGCTAAGAACTCCCAACAATCAACTGGTAATCTTTGGAATAAATTGAGAACATGGAGTTGTAATGATGAAGGGGAGCCTTGGTACAATGGTTGAGTTGTTGTTGGTGACCTTCAGGTCACGGATTCAAGGTGTAGAAACAGCATCTTGCAGAAATGTGAGGTAAAGCTGTATAGTATAGACCTTTTGTGATCTGCCTCTTTCCTAGACCTTGTACATGCGGCAGCTTCGTGCACTGGGCTACCCTTTTTTTTAGTTGTAATGATCTCCCGGTCTTTGGAGTTTGGGGAAAAGGTGATGTAGTAATTTATATTTCACATTCCCAAAACAACACATCAGGAGGTAAAGTCAAGAATCCTATTCATAGACCAACATATGAGAAATTAACTTCATGCGACATAGTTTTAAGTTTCAACAATTTTCTTGGTCCCCTCAACTAAGGTATGAAACTTTTCACATCTGCTAACAGAACCGGATTATTTCACAGTATACGTCTTCAACTGGTGGTTGCTATCTATGGAAGATCTTTGATCTTTGTGCCCACGTAATTACATTGATGAAATCTTTGAAATTATTTTAAGAACGTCCTCCTTTGCTAATACTGTTTCTAAGAGTTTCTTTTAACTTTAAAGCCCTTGTTCTTGTTTCGTTATCAGTCAGCAATTCGTCTAACTTGTTCTTAATCTCCTCCCTTGGGATGATCCCATCAATATCTGGGCCCAATTCCAAACCAACCCTCCAAACCTCACAACTCTAATTCCTTCACAAATTGATAGGCAAAGTAAGGCCAACATAGGAAGGGAACTGCATTTGTTAAGGCCTCCATTGTTGAATTCCAACCACAATGGAACTAGAAGCAAGCAACGGAAGGGTGACTGAGTGACTCAGCAACTGCTGCTGAGGTGACCAACTCACCGTTCACCCTTGATCAGCTACTCTGGCTTGAAATCCACCTGGATATGCAGAAGTTTGTTGATTAATGAGATCTGGTCTAATGACCCAGAGGAAAGGCTGGCAGGAAAGCTCAAGTCCAAGTGCCAGCTAATGAAATTGACGTTGATCAAGCCCTGTGAGGCTGCAAAAGGCAACGTAGATGACTGAGTTGGTAGGCTGTTGATTGAGCCACCTTAGACTAGTGTTCTCTGGCCCGTAGTATCTGGCTGGCTTTCCAAGCCGGTTGCCACTGAGCAACATTCCAACTGAGAGCAGTTTGGGAATCAAATCAAATGCCGATGGCTCGATTTTGTAGTTTGAGTTGCAGAGAATCCTGTCAACATTTTTCACAAGTTGGATGTTCTTGGCCATAAAACTGAAGATGATCTTCTGCATGGCTAAGTCACCACGGCAGTTCCACATGAAGTACGCTGTGTTCATAGCATGCATGGTTGGAGAAAGCTTGAATATTTGCTGTTTCCGTCGGGTTCCTGCAGGTACAAGATTTGTTATTATAAATCCATGCACAGTCAGCAATTGCCTTTTAGGAGTTGTAAGAGCCTTTCCCAGCTAATTGCAGAAGGAAAAGGTAAAATGAAGACAAGGGCGATGATTGTTTAAGAAAAGCAGCAGCCCAAGTTCTTAGGAATGCTCTATGCATGTCTGAAAAGCTGCCAATAGGAGGGACAAAATCATGTTTCAGGAATGAACTCAATCCGTGGTCATTTAAAAGCCAAGCAAGAGAAAAGTGTAAATGAAGATCAGGAGAGCTGATATAAATGGCCTCTCATGGTCTTACCATTGGCATCAATTATTCAATCCTCAATCAGCTTTGGAATGTGCAATTTCAAACCATAGTGTTGCAGGTACAGGCCAAAATGCTGCTTTCTGCAGCCCCCATTCTCTCAGCAACTTGAAATGCCCACACCGCGCCTTGCTCAGCTATGTTCCATGTCTTATCATCATCTGACTCGTTGATCTTTCTTATCAGCTCCTCCAAATGAGTAGGCATGCAAATTTTTAATAGAATCAGTTAGCTTTTCATTCCTGTCTTCTTCTGGCGCCATCCCATCTGGTATTGAGACTAGACGCAAAAAGCCTTGATCAATACCATTTGCTGCTAATCCAGCTATGATATGTTTGTGATAGTAATCTGTGTTGACAAATATGATATGGAATCCTGATCTACTAGGCAGTGTGAGAGCTCTCCATTATGGGTATGACTTGGCCTTGAGCTGGGTATGGTATAACCACTGCATGTGGCTTGCCCATGGCTCTCTTCTCGTCTGCGTCAGCATTATCTTACCTGCATATATTGCTCTTGTGACTTCGTTTAGCTATTGTTTATTCTTAGCTAAATTTTCGAATGAATAAATTACTCTTTGGATGCTGATGATGAGGAACCAATTAAAGTGTGTAGATCAGGGTACCTAGTTTTAGAATGAAATAAAATACTACATATGTGGCTGTATGATCTGATCTTCTTTGATCATCTCTATTTCGTTTGCCTCTGCATAAGGTTTCTAGTTTTCTTCTCTCCATTTGTGTAGATCACAGAATATACAAAATGGGTCCGATGGGTCGACGACTGTACCATTCGCCTTCTTGTCACCATCTTTGACACCACGCATGGAACATCTCATGAATCAGCAATCAATATGTACAGGTCGTCCATCTGTTTATCTTGGTTCCATTCATCTTAACGTAGATCCAGCACCACTAAAAGTGAAATGGCCCATCACATCTCAAACCAGCTCACTCCATCTCTATTCAACTAGCCCCTACTTGAGGAGTAATTTCAGAAGCAACGAAAACGAAACAGTAACGTACTGTTAACTCCATCGTCCTTCCAATCTAACTTGATCACAAGGGAGATGGGTGTGAGGGGGACCATAAACGAGGTTACACCGTTCGCTTCCCCTAAAGATTGAAGTGATGGACCGGCTGAGCGGTGAAAGCTTTATTTATATGAGTTCCAGTAAGCATGAAGCCTCAAGAAATAGAATTCTTTCTCAACAAACAACTAGTAATTCTCAAAAATGCTAGGTAAGACTGCGTACTATTGACTCTTATGATCTGCCCATTCGCTGGACCTTGCATGTACTAGAGCTTCGTGCACCGGGCTACCCTTTAGTTCTCAAAAATAACAGAACAGGAAATCCATTGCCTGATCAGTATGGTTCACAGGCTACGAATTCTAAACGATAAGAACCACCGAGCTTGTCTATTCAGATCCTTTATGGGCCAGTCTTAAGGTGAGCCATGTCTTATTAAAGTGACAGCAATATGAGGTGCTGCCAAAGGACCATATTTGGTGAGGCCCACATTTGCAAGATTCAATTTGCTCATTTCATCTCTTCAGCATCAAATCTCTAATAGATCAAAAGCATGTGATTTGGATGATTTTAACATCTAAAAAGTATATTTAGAATCACAAGGAGTTTGAAAGTTTGAAAGACAACATACAGCCTAAGATGCTAAAATCATCCAAACCACGTGCCTTTGAATCTACGAGACATGTAAAGCTGGAGTAATGAGATGAACAAATTGAATCTTGCGAAGGTGGCTTCATAGTTATTTATCTACACCATTCATAAATTTAGATTTTGCATACCTCTAGTAAAAGCCCTGCCTGTACAATCACAGCAGCCCCCAGGTCCTACTTCACCCTCGCTAAACAGTGAGGACCAAGAACCATTGTCATGTACTTATACATGGTGTTAGTGGTGCTTGAGATGAGATAAGCTAGATGAGATCAGGTTAAATTTTGCCATGAGATAAAGTAAGGCGATTGAAGGTATCACCTAAGATGGGTTGAGAAGAGATGGAAGATACAGTTTAGATGACTTCATATGGCTCATTTCTATTTCAAGCAAAATACGAGGGTGGGGCTAAATTTTAGAATGAGAAGAAATGATTCGCTTTTACACTTGGAATGGCATGAAATAGATGAAATAAGATGGCTTGAAATGGAAGTGAAATGCAAATACTAACAGTGAAGTGAGACAAGATTTCGATTTCTCATCTCATCTCAAGCCCCACTAACAGTGAGTGATGTTGAGATGCTTTTCATCACATCTCACCTCAAGCACCACTAACAATGATATGGCCCATATCATCTCATCTCAAGTCAGATTGCGTCATTTCAAACACCAAATAACACCCTATTAAATACTTAAATTTGTTGATAGTTACATTTAAGAAATGGTCACATAAATTTGTTGATTGTTACATTTAAGAAGTGATCCACATTCAAAGACCATAATGGATATAATTCCGTGTCGGAATTTTCTAACTAATTTGATCTTTTGTGCCATTCAAGGGTCAACACGAAAGATATGAAACGGGTCCCTCATGGTAGCAGTGGACCTGCTGTCTGATTGTCTCATAAGAAGACCATACCCAACAAGTGTTTCCTTAGAAGCTATTTTACAATAACCACGACAAATCAATTAAATCAATGATAAGGAGAAGTACACTTGCTTGCTTCAGCAAGATGTACAAATTAATAAAGGCCACGTGGCACACTTTCTTAATATATGTGTTTTTATATGGCATATGGCATTTTTCTTGGAAGTGATTGCAGGAAAACACAAATCCTAAGGAAAAAAAATACCACAAGACAAAGCTCAAACAAGCAAGTGCCTTGCTTGGAAGTCGTACTCACTTAATTGAAACCAAATAAAATAGTCACAAAATGGGCAATTTGTCACGGACTTGCATTGCAAGGCCCATGACCAACGCATACAAGCTACATAGAAGTCATGTTTAAACTGTGGATGCGGCCTAAAGGACTTAGGCTCGTATTCTTGGATCTGTGAAATAAGACCCGATTCTAAAAAGCCTAGTTTCCAGAGAATTCCTTATAAATATCTTAAATCTTCTATAATAACCTAGAAAACTCTAGGAGACTAGTAAAGTAATCTAAAAGGAGTATGAGGGTTCCAGAAGATGATCTGGACCGTTAATGTAATGACACATGTAATGGTCTCAATCATCCATTGAGGAGGTGGATAGGGGAAAGCAAATATATATAGGGGTTAGCTCCTCATTTGTAATTAGCTCAGTTTCAATTAAACTCAATATAGTTAGAGTGTTTCCTTTCTAAGTTCCTCTCATTCCATTAGTGGGTGAGTGAGTATAGCCCAACAAGTAAAAGTATGAGTGAAAGGCTGACTTGTGCTTAGCAAGGAAGTTGCGCACAAGTGCCGCATGGGTTTAGCAAAAATGAAACTGCAACCCCGTAACAAATTGCTCCAATCAGGAGCATGTAACAGTTGTGGAGTCTTAATGGACTAAGTCCAAGCAATTACTGATGATCCTGATCCTTAATCCAAAGCCTCATTTAGGATTGTGTCTAGAAAATTAAGCCGCTGAGTTTTATGCACATTTAGCCTTTTTATGCGATGGGGCTAACATGGGCAGATTCAAGGTATACGAGATCAACGGACAGTATTCTCTTGCATGTTCCAGTGTATGATTATTCTTGAGTATGATTTCAAAACAAAACAAAAAAAACCAGATTGTATCATCCAACAGAAGTGTTTTTTTTATTTATGTATGACACTAAACATCCCCAAAGGACTAGGAAAACATTATCACCTATGCGAACCCACAAGTTTTGCCATGGAGCGCAAACACACACACACACACTATACTTTCAGAAAAACAGAATTTAGCATAGGCCCATTTGTACAACTGTAAATTCTGTAGCTGTCCATTGTTAATTGGATTAATCTCAATCATAAATGACACTACACGGGGTACAACCCGCTCCACACTGCTACTTACTTTCCATCATGGCCCTAACTTTGCTGGATCTGGCCCCTTCACCAAGGGAATACCCAAGAGAACGACTGTTTTTAAGACACTCAATGTGAACCACTGTAAGAAGAGGCTCAGGTTTCTTGAAACATGAAAATAGCCTCTTACAAAAATGCAAAATAAAACTGCATACTATAAACCCTCTGTCCTCCGTTTCTTAAAACCCCACGTATGCAGAAACTTCGTGCACCAAGCTGCACTTTTTTTGAACGTGGACCCCTGCTTATTCAAAGTTTCCAGCCGTTAATTTCTGGTGATCATAAATACATTTCTCCATCTGTTTGTAATTATCCAATCCTTGGGTCGTTTGGGCTAACAAGATATCTGAAGCCAGAAAAATAAGATGAATCGGGCCTCATCAAGCAAAGGTGGGGCACTATGTATGCACTCCACCAGTAACTAACCATATGGTTGCCCTCTATGTAGAATCACACCATGTGAATCATAGGATTTCAATAAAAAATAGGACAGCAACTAAAATTATCAAATAATTGATCCTCCAGGAAGCGATATAGAGCAAAACGCAGCTATTAACCAACGCACACAAAGGCCAGCCTCAATCTGTTGAGCACCCGGATGACTCCGCTAGCAACTAGAGCAGGCCAGCTCACTTGGGCCAGAAGCTACGATATAAGCAAATAAAATTAGTACCCTTGGAATAGAAGGTTTTTTTGTTAATTTAGCGAAATTTCATTTCATATTATAACCCCCTTACATCAATATACATGGATGCTTTTCATTTCTATTAATTTACCGATGGTTTATATCTTCTCTGTTTATTTTTTTTAATGGTATATCATTCCTACTTCCTCTAAACATTTTATTTTTTGGACCAAACACTTGGTATTAGCTTAGCGGGATAATAAATTTATCAGATATTAATTTAAGGGGATTTTACTGTATCTATTACAAGGAAGTCGAGAATCGACTTGGGAAGTTTTTCAATAATCTCTCTAACTATTACCGTAACAAAACAGCCTCTCACAAAAATGCAAGATAAGGCTGCATGCTATAGACCCATGTGGTCCACCCCTTTCCCCAACTCCGCATACGGAAGAGCTTTGTGTACTGGGCTGCCCTTTTTATCTGCGGTTTAGATCTGAGGCTTCAATATTATGACAACTTATACCACACTTTGACAAGCCAGCAGATAAATGCGTAGAAGATTAGAAGAAATTAGCAATGACGGAGCTGAACAACACCTGATGTAAGAAGGTCGTTCTTTTTAGTTAAATAGCTAAAGCAACCACTGTTACTAAATGCCATCCATAAAAGAATAGGAAAGTGTATCTCAAAATCAATAAAGAACTTCTTACTGCCACATACAGTTTCTCTGCTTACTAGCTTTGAGTTGAAGCTGGCCGAGAAGGTCCCAGGTAGTTTGTCACCAAGCCCACAATGGCAAACCTGATAAAATTAAAGGATTAGAACCCCTGTCAAAAATAAAAACCCACAACTTGCAAAGAGAAGATTGAAACGATCAAAGACAAAAGAATTTATACTTGGTCGCCTGTCAAGGACATGACCATAGAAGGAGAAACCCAATTTGTGCAGAAAGAAGCCGTATAATTTTAGAATTTTCACTTTTCACTAATTATCAACTATAGATAAGCTTCCAAGAAGTGAAATTTCTCCATCTCTGTTTATGGAATTATCGTCGTAAGGAAGTTCCATTTTAAGATCTCAAGATGACTCGAGGATCTATTAGCATCTAATTTAAATCCCTGAAATGGAACAAATTAGGGTAGAATCCAGGTGAAAGCACCAGACAAAAGCCAACGAGATCCCTTAGCAGTGGATAAAGAGCAACTGGAAGGAAAAGAAGCACATGATCCTGTGAAATGTTGTTACTATTTATTTATATTGAAGTGCAAATACAAGTTATCTCAGGTTTGAGAATATAAAATAATACCAGGAATAATTTATGTAAAGCTCATTTTAGGACATAAATGACTTGTTTCTACTATCTAGAAACCCTAAACCAAAGCTCTCTCCCCAAGCCAAGAACTCTACTGTTATATGAGAAAATTTGCAGATCCCCACAAAAAGGTTCAGAAGTGCTGAGAACTACCGTACCTAGGCATCTTGCGTCGGACCTAAAAAGCCTCCGAGAAGGCAAGAATGCCAAGACCTATACCAAGAGAAATGCTAGGCTGAATGTCCTATCGGGCACTTCCCAAAAGCACCTCACAATTGCCTTTTCAGCCCCCATGTCTAGATGATTCGACCCATTCATCTGATTGCTCCAGCTTTGGACATCCCCCAAACAAAAAAATTACAAAGAAAGGCATGTTACTAGGAGTTGATTATTAGACCATTGTTTATATAAAGTTTCAAAGTAGCTGTTTCTTGTGATCAAAAGTACAATGCTTCATAGCTGGAATTATCCATTCTGCATGTTTTGGACGACTAGTCATCCAAATCTAGAAAAATCAGATAAATGAGGAGCTTTAGGAAATGCCCTGTGTAGTTTGGTTGACCAATTTGTTTGACAAGATTGTAAAATCAAAGAAAATGTCGAACGAATGCAGGAAAAGCTCTATTGTACCAATTTATAAGAATAAATGAGACATACAGAGCTACACTAATTATCGGGGGATCAAACTTATGAGCCATGCTATGAAACTTTTTGAAAAAGTGACTGAAAAAAAGCTACGACATGAGAAGTGAATTGGAGAACCAATTTGGTTTCATGCCTAGAAGATCTACCACAGAAGTTATTTTCTTACTAAGACAATTGATAAAGAAATATAGAGAGGAGAAGACATCAACATGGTCTTTATTAACTTAGAAAAAGCTTATGATAGAGTCCCTAGAGAGTAAATATAGGTGTTGGAGAAGGGGTTACGTAAGGGTATATAGACATAATTAAAAATACGTATAAGGGAGTGATAACAAATATTAAGACCACTAGCGGCAAGATTGGTGATTTTACTGTCACTATAGGTTGCACCAATGATCGGCATTGAGCCCATACCTTTTCATCTAATTATGGATGGGTTAACAAAACATTTGCACGAAGAGATTCCATGATGCATGCTATTTGCAAATGATATAGTCTTAATTAATGAGATAAGGGAGGTCGTAAACACAAAGCTATAGTTATAAAGAGAAGCATTAGAATCTAAAGGATTTAAAATCAGAATAGAATATATAGAATACAATTTTAGAAAGGAGAGTAGAAATGGAACACCACTTGAGATTGATAACCAAGAAGTCCACGTGAAAGACCACTTTCAGGATCAATGATTCATGAGAGTGAAGAGATTGAGAGAAAGGTTACCCAAGGAATCCATACGGGTTGGAACAAATGGAGATATGCATATTGAGTTTTGTGTGATCGGAATGTACCACTCAAACTAAAAGAAAAATTCTATAGGATGGGCATATGGCTGGCGATGCTCTATGGATCAGAGTGTTGGGCAGTTAAGGAACATCATGTTCATAGGATGAGCGTTGTGGAAATGAGGATGTTAAGATGGATGAGTGCAAAGGCAAGAAAGGATAGAAATAGGAATGAAAACATTAGAGGAAACTTAGGGGTAGCACCAATAGGTAGCAAGATGGGGGAGATTAGACTTAGATGGTTTGGACATGCCCAAAGG
This sequence comes from Warburgia ugandensis, assembly GCA_035236585.1. Taxonomy (NCBI): domain Eukaryota; kingdom Viridiplantae; phylum Streptophyta; class Magnoliopsida; order Canellales; family Canellaceae; genus Warburgia; species Warburgia ugandensis. Next base: position 24,760,456 of record CP141131.1, read on the forward strand.
AGACCCAAATCGGCACTAGTTAGAAGGAGTGAGGCAATGCAAGCAGAAGGTTCTAAAAGGGCAAGGAGAAGGCCCAAAAGAACGTGGATAGAAGTGGTGAGAAAAGATTTAAAAACTCTGGGATAAAATGAAGCCATGGTACTTAATAGAGGGGAATGGAGGAACACGATTCATGTGGTCGAACCTTATTTGGGATAAGGTCTTGATGATGATGACGACGATGATGATCATACAATCTTCATTCTCATCCATATCCATGCTCTCATTATTTTTCTATTTTTGACCTTTGCATTTTGCACTTATCTCAAATATATGTACTTGTTAGCTACATCTTTGTTTGGCTAGAAGCAATCAAGAAAAATAGAAGGTTTATTGATATTCAGAGGGAGTACTGTTTACAGATTGACGAAGGAAACAAAGAAGAAGAAGAAAGAACATAGTTACACTCCAGCTCCCACTCAGGCAATCCCCTTGCCTGCCTTTACTGGACTCTTCCTTTTTCTATCCTTCTCCCTCTTTCTCCTCTCCTTTTCCCTATATACTTCTTCTCCTAATTGAATTTACCTCCATCGTCCTCCTCCTCGTCCCTCCTCTCCTAACTTCACTGCTGTAACTGAATGTGTTGAGGCTAACTGCCTGGATGTCTGGGAACCACTTCTTCTGGAGTAGGTTAATCCACACCCCCACCCCCCCCCCCCCAAAAAAACCATCACCTCGTCCCCAAGGTGGAAGTCAGAAAAATTGGGATTGAATAGTGTCAAGAAGCTCCCAAGTACTGTCATGATTAGGGATACCTTGCCATTGAACCAGTACTTCAAGCTGACTAGTAGGCAGAGTTTTGGAATCTTTAATGGCTAAGGGATAGACACGTAACTCTAGATCTTCTGAGAGAGAGGAGGGTAGTGGTTGAGGGCTAAGGGGCTGGAGAAGTAGTAGGTTTTAACTGAGAGACATGAAAGACTGGGTGAATTTTGGTGGTGGGAGGAAGTTTAAGGTGGTATGCCACTTCACCAATTCGCTAGATCAACTTGTAAGGACCGTAATACCTTGGAATGAGCTTCTCATTGATGCAAGTGGCCAGTGATTTGAGTCTATAAGGTTGAATCTTTAGATATACAAAGTCACCTAGTGAGAAGGAGAAGTCCCTCCTTGAATCAGCTTGGGATTTCATACAAGCTTGAGCCCTATCCAAGTAGTCTTTCAATTCAACTAACACTACGTCACGTTGGAAGAGCTGGTTATTGACTTCTTCTACAAGAGAGCTATCTCCTGGAAATTTGAGTAAGATAGGCGGATTTTGCCCATATAATACCCCAGAAGGGTCATCCCAATAGAGCCGTGGAAGGTGTTGTAGTACCAATATTCAGCCCAAAAATAACCAGTTGGGCCAGGTCTTGGGTTTACTGCTATTAAAGCAACACAGATACATCTCCAAGCAACGATTAACGACTTTGGTTTGTCCATCCGTTTGAGGGTGGTATGTGGAGATCATTTTTAAGGTGGTGCCAGCAATCCTGAATAACTCCTTCCAGAAATGGCTAATGAAGATGCGGTCACGATTGGTGATGATAGAGCGAGGATAACCATGTAGTTTAACCACTTCTTTGGCAAAAAGAAGAGCAATGTCTTTGGCTGTATATAGGTGGTTTAGGAGGATGAAGTGAGAATATTTGGTGAGGTGGTGGTCCACTACTACCATGATGGAGTCGTATCCTCGAGCCTTGGGTAGACCACCTATAAAATCCATAGTGATATCTTCCCAAGAAGATAAGGGAATGGGAAGAGGTTAAAGCAACTCAGCAGGCTTAGTGGAGGCATACTTGTTTCTTTAGCACACGTCGCATGCTGCTACAAACTTCTAATTATCATTTCTTATACCATCCCAATGCAAGACCTGTGAAATGCACTTGTAGGTGCAGAAAAAACCCGAATGTCCACCATTTGGAGTGGAATGAAATTCATGTAGTAGTAAAGGGATGCGTGGGGATAGTTTGGGCAGTACTATCTTGTTATGGAAGTAAAGTTTCCCATGCCGTAAGGTATATCCTGGGTGGCTATGTGCATTGTGGAGGAGCTGTTGACTGATGGCCTGAAGCTTGGGGTCTTTCTGAACTTCTGCAGAAATATGGTTTAGGCTTTCACATTGGGCCATTGTGAGGGCATAGAGGCAGGGGTCATGTTCACAGGAACCAGGCTGAATTTCAATGGAATATGCGTTGTGCAGAGGAACTAGTTCAAGGCAGTCCAGCACATAAAATTCTTAGTGTCTAGACAGGGCATCTACCACCCGATTGTCAGATCCCAGCTTATATTGAATTTCAAAGTCGAAGCCCACTAATTTGATGCCACTTCTGCTGCTCACTGTTTAAGACGCGTTGATCCATGAGAAAGCAGAGACTCTTTTGGTCAGTCTGTATGATAAAGTGCCATCCTATCAAGTAATGACACCATTTCTGGATAGATCAATGGCCATGAGTTCTCTCTCATATACCTATTTGGATTGTGAACAGGCAGACAAAGCTTCGCTAAAAAAAGCGATGGGTCTGCCCTCTTGCACAAGTACTGCCCCTATACCCTTACTGGATGCATCCGTCTCCAAGATGAATTGTTTAGAAAAATCAGGGGTAGCCAGCACAGGTACTATGGTCATGGCCTGTTTCAACCGGTTAAAGGCCTGCTGAGCAACTGCATCCTAGTGAAAACTATCCTTCTTGAGAAGGTTTGTCAGTGGTGCTACTATTGTTCCATAATGTCGTGCAAACTTCCGGTGATAGCCTGTAAGGCCCAGGAATCCTCTTAATGCCCTGATATCTATAGGGACTGGCCAGCTGATCATACAGTCTATTTTAGAAGCATCCACGCCTACACCATTAGCTGAGATTACATGGCCAAGATATTCTATTGAAGTTTGACAGAACAAGCATTTCTTCTGGTTAGCAACGAGCTTATTCTTGCTAAGGAGCTGCAAGATAGTAGTTAGGTGTTGCATATGTAGATCCACATCTGAACTGTAAACTAAAATGTCATCAAAGAATACTAGAACGAACTTATGGAGGTGTGGCTGAAATAGCTCATTCATAAGGCTTTGAAACGTGGATGAAGCATTGGTCAAGCCAAAGGGGATAACCAGGAATTCATAATGGCCTTCGTGAGTCCAGAAGGCTGTCTTGCATACGTCTTGCTCCCTAATTCTTATTTGGTGGTACCTAGACTTGAGATCCAACTTGGAAAAGATTGTGGTACCTCCCAATTCATCTAGTAGCTCATCAATGGTTGGGATAGGAAACTAGTCAAGAATTGTTATCTTGTTTAGGGCTCTATAACAACACAAAATCGCCAGCTCCCGTCCTTCTTCTTGACTAAAAGCACTGGGCTGGAGAAGGGGCTGGTACTGGGACAGATAATGCCAGCGATCAAGAGCTCTCTGATGATGCGTTCTATTTCGTTCTTCTGGCAATGGGGGTAGCGGTAAGGTCAAATGTTAGGAGGCTCGGCTCCTTCCTTTAATCGGATGGCATGATCCTGCATTCTACTGGGAGGCAACTGCAAGGGTTGGTCGAAGACGTGAGGAAACTGCGCCAAAACAGGTTCAACCCTTGAAGGAACACTAACAACAGTAGTGCTGGTAAGGCTCAGAAGACCCTGATACTCAACCAAGTAGCTATCACCGGCACCTGGTCTGAACTTCAGAAACAACCTAAGGGATGCCAGAGATTGAACCAGTGAAGGATCACCTTGCAAAGTAATCCACTTGCCGTGCACGACGAAGGCCATGGTGAGGTTTCGGTAATTGGTTGAAACCTCACCGAGGGTTTGGAGCCAAGCCATTCCAAGAATCACGTCAACTCCACATAGCTCAAGGAGGTGGAAATCTTGATGGATCTCCATGCCAGGCAAAAGGAGCAGGAGATTCCAGCAAATCCCTACTCCCTTCACGCAATGCCCATCTCCAACCTGGACTCCAAAGGATCGATTGTTAGTGACTGGTAACATGAGCTTTTCCACCAATTTCCTGGAGATGAAGTTGTGGGAGGCTCCACTGTTGATCAAAACCACCACCGTGGTTTGCCCTAATTTGCCCGTCAATTTCATGACCTTGCCCTATGTAATCCCTATGACGGCATGCAAGGACAACTCCATCGGAGGGGTTTCTTCGTCAGGCTGCTCTTGCTCTGATCGCGTTTGGTTTCCATCCGAAGCATCATCGTGCTCGCCATCAGCCAGGAGGACTTGCAGCTGCCGATTTTTGCAACAGTGGCCGGGAGTGAATCTTTCGTCGCACCGGTCGCAAAGCCCTACGGCTCGTTTGTGCTGGAATTCCAGGTCGGTAAGGCGCCGAAAAGAATCACGACGGCCAGTGCTAGCATCAACTGCGCATGTCTCCCGTTCCCCCTTGCCAGCCATCTCCTTCGTCACCCTGGTCCTCTCCCTCCCTTCTTCTCGGCAAGGAGATGGTTCCATGGTAGCCTCTCTTTGCCTCATCCAGTGCCGGATTTCCAGCAGGTAATTGCCCATGGCCATGACATTATTCTGCAACCAACCCAGGTCTTCTTTCAGGATGCCAACCTCCCCTCTCACATTCTCCATCTCTTTCTCCACGTTTTCTGTTCTTTCCATCCGGGTCCTGACCATACCCCAAAACCGATAGCTTTAATACCAGATTGTTAGCTACGTCTTTGTTTGGCTAGAAGTAATCAAGAAAAATAGAAGGTTTATTGATATTCAGAGGGAGTACTGTTTACAGATCGATGAAGGTAACGAAGAAGAAAGAACATAGTTACACTCCAACTCCCACTCAGGCAATCCCCTTGCCTGCCTTTACTGGACTCTTCCTTTTTCTATCCTTCTCCCTCCCTCTCCTCTCCTTTTCCCTATATACTTCTTCTCCTAACTGAATTTCCCTCCATCGTCCTCCTCCTCTAACTGTCCCTCCTCTCCTGACTTCACTGTTGTAACTGAATGTGTAGAGGCTAACTGCCTGAAGTTCTAGGCTAACTGCTTGGATGTTTGGGGACCACTTCTTCTGGAGTAGGTTAATCCAAAATGACCCTGCTTCCCTCTCTGCTCATTGTAATCCTCATCAGTGCTCATCTACAGCACTGCATAAATACAAAGAGATAGTTGACAACAAGATATCAGAGTTCCATTCGTTAAATGGCATTTGACCCATCAATTACATGGCATTTGACACCTCAGGAGTTTGAGCCTAACACTGCCACAGATCTCAAACAACAAAACAAAATCATCAAATCGTCCTCCTTTCTACAACATGAACATTAATTCACAATCTTCCACCAATTAAACATGCCTACTGGAAAATGCAGTCCGTTCTGATCCTTATCACATATAACTTTTATGGGTACTTTTGCTGGAACTGACACTAGCCAGCTACAAAAATTCACTCCACTGCTTTCCATTTCAATCCGTAAACCTGTGTATATTACCTATCACCATAAAGACCAAATACTATTAAGCTGGATCATGGCATTCTTGGTTGAAGACGTACCATCGCATTGAAAACATGTGTCCATGTGAAAAGAGAGTTGACTAAATCTAGAGTCTAGAGCAGAGCTTTTGGCTTGCCCAAGCATACCACTTTTCTTCCAGTTTTTCTCGCAAAACAAAAAGTCTAAACTAGTTTGCTTCCAGTTGCATATGCAACTAGAAAAAAAGGGCAGCCCAGTGAACTAAGCTCTCGCGTATGTGGGGTCCACAGAAAGGATGAACCACAAAAGGTCTATCATTGCCGCAGCCTTACCTTGCATTTGTACAAGAGGCTATTTCCACGCCTCAAACCCATGACCTACAGGTCACAGTGACAACTCAACCATTCGCCAAGGCTCCCCTAAAAAGAACAGGAGACATATCATTCTTCAGTTTTCTTCAAAAAACTAATTGCTGTCTCTACTAAATTTACACCAGGTGATGACCCTTCTCAAAGGAATAGTTTAATACAACCGTGTTTTGTAACTTGTGCAGCAAGTAGCAACAGTGATTTCAGTGACATGGTTGATGTCGTATCCAAATGGTCCAATCCAGTATCTTTCTCAGAATTACAGGTTTTATTGCAAAGATGAAATTCATATAGCAGAAACCTACCAGTACTGTTAGTTCCTCTACCACTGTTGCTCAACATGGATCCCTTAATCACAGTCGTAGCTTTTACAGCTGAAAAGGATGAAGCAGAGGACACACAACACTAAGATCAAAGCATTTCACTTAGAGGCAGTGAATATACTTGATACACACTTTGAATCTTGTGGCACTGATACCAAATGGCCTATCCTCACATCACAAACAGAAAGAGGCAACAAAAAGGAAAATACAGCATATTGTTAGTGCAATTTGCAATACGTTACGCACAGGAAGTGAACACAGAGGCTCCAACTTGATGTGAAAAATACTATTAGGAATCAGTGCTCATAAAGAAACATTAGGAAGATTGGTTAGATGAAATTGATCAGAAGATGAAAAGAAGAAACATTGATGTTGACAATTTTACAAACAATTAGCTTGTCATTCCATTCATCATCATCATCATCATCGAGACCTTATCCCAATTAAGGGTCAGCCACATGAATCTTATTCCTCCATTCCACTCTATTAAATACCATAGCTTCATTTAGTCCCAAAGTTTTTAAATCTTTCCTCACAACTTCTCTCTACGTTCTTTTGGGCCTTCCCCTTACCCTTTTAGAACCTTCTACTTGTATTGCCTCACTCCCTCTAACTAGTGCCGTTGTTGATCTCCTTTGGGCATATCCAAACCATCTAAGTCTAATCTTCCACATCTTGTTACTTATTGGTGCTACCCCTAAATTTCCTCTAATATTTTTATTTTTAATTCTATCCTTTCTTGTCTTACCACTCATCCATCTCAACATCCTCATTTCGGCAACCCTCATCCTATGAGTATAATGTTCCTTAACTGCCTAACACTCTGAACCATATAGCATGGCCAACCTTATAGCCATCCTATAGAATTTTCCTTTTAGTTTGAGTGGCACCTGCCGATCACATAAAACTCCAGATGTGCATCTCCATTTGTTCCAACCCACTTGGATTCTCTGGGTAACCTCCCTCTCAATCTCTCCACTCTCATGGATCAATGATCCTAAGTACCAAAAGTGGTCTTTCACGGGGACTTCTTGGTTATCAATCTTGACTGGTGTTCCACTCCTACTCTCCTTGCTAAAATTACATTCCATATATTCTGTCTTAGTTCAACTAATTTTAAATCCTTCAGATTCTAATGCTTCTCTCCATAACTTTAGCTTTATGTTTACACCCTCCCTTGTCTCATCAATTAGGACTATATCATCTGCAAATAGCATGCACCAGGGAATCTCCTCGTGCAAATGTTTTGTTAACTCATCCATAACTAATGTGAAGAGGTGTGAACTCAATGCCGATCCTTGGTGCAATCCTACAGTGACAGGAAAATCACCAGTCACGCCACTAGTGGTCTTAACATTTGTTACTGTTCCCTCATACATATCTTTAATTATGTCTATATACCCCTGACAAACCCCTTTACCACCCAACACCCTCCATATTAACTCTCTATAGACTCTATCATAAGCTTTCACTAAGTCAATAAAGACCATATGTAGGTCTTTCCTCCTCTCCTTATATTTCTCTACTAATTGTCTTAGTAAGAAAATAGCTTCTATGTTAGACCTCCCAAGCATGAAACCAAACTAATTCTCTGATACACTTGTTTCATGTCATAGCCTCTTCTCAATCACTCTTTCAAAAAGTTTCATGGTATGGCTCATAAGTTTGATCCCTCGATAATTAGTATAGCTCTGAATGTCTCCTTTATTCTTATAGATTGGTACAATAGAGCTTTTCCTCCACTCGTTAGGCATTTTCTTTGATTTTATAATATTGTTAAACAACTTGGTCAACCAAACTATCCCAATATCTCCCATATGCTTCCAAACCTCTATTGGTACACCATCAAGCCCCATGGCCTTTCCTGATTTCATCTTTTTCAAGGCCTCTATTACTTCAGATATTCTAATCCTACTTTCATATCTATAATATCCAATGTTATTTAGATTTATAGTATTTTTAATCCCTATATTCTCAGAGCCATTGTCATTTAACAATTTTTGAAAGTATGTTTCTCACCTTTGTTTGATCTCATCTTCTTTAACTAATACCCTTTGATCATCACTTCTAATACACCTAACATGATCTAAGTCCTTACCCTTCTGTTCTCTTACTTTTGCAAGTTTAAACACATCTTTCTCACCTTCTCTTGTTCTTAATCTATTATAGAGCTCATCATATGCTTTAAGTTTAGCCTCACTTACTATTCTCTTAGCAGTGTTTTTAGCATTCTTATATTGTTCATAGTTTTTATTATTTCTAATCTTCTACCATGCTTTAAAGCGTATCTGTTTTTCTTTAATAAATTTTTGCATTGTTTCACTCCACCACCATGTTTCCTTTGCTAATAGCCTTTTACCTTTAGATACTCCTAAGACATCTTTTGCCACTTTTTTAATGGACTCAGCCATATCAGTCCACATGGTATTTACTTCTATTTCATAGTTCCAATTTCCTTCTACTATCAACTTATTTTTGAATGAGGTTATTTTCTCTCCTTTTAAGTTCCCCTACTTAGTTTTTGAATGTGTATTAAGTTCAGTTCTTTAATAGCTCGTCATTCCATTATCACTAAATGCACTGAGGTTTGAGAGATCTCAAGTAAAGAGATGACTTGTGTTGGATTGTAGAAATCAATGATCAAGCCATCTATCTTGAGTAGCCTAACAAAAGACCACATTGGCATTGACAGCATGTAAAGGCTGAGTACTATTCTGGTAGTAGCACTTATTGTAGTGTGATTCACTCAGTGACAATCTAACAACAGTCCTAATAGTTATTTCTTTGAGCATCTAAGCATCCATTGCCTCGTCCTTCACGTATGTTAGAGCCATGACTACGACTAAATGAACCGTGTTGAGCAATATACGGTAGAGGGATTAAAAGGAGTACTAATACTTGAGTTCAACCATTCAAATTTTCTCACTTAACAGTAAACTCTGTAACTCTAAGAACAATGGCATTAAACTCTTATGATAGAGTTGCCCAGAAGCTTAAAGTTCATTGCCCAGCAGCCTAGCTTTCTGAAGAACAATGGATACTGATGTATCTCCTTTCTTTAGGATTTACAGTTGTGAATGCAACTCAAGAAAAATGGGCAGTTGCCAAGCCAAATGCTTGCTTTAGCTAGAACTTAACCTCTTTTGAGTTGGACGCACTTATTGTACGGACTTATGTTTTCAATATCATGCTATAACTCAACTGATAAGTGATAACTAATTTGACTTTATGGGCCAACCAACATAAGAATATGAACTAGAAGAGGATCGATGAACTCAATGGCTGTGAAAGACCAGTGTCAAATACCAATAAGGTAGTTTCAGATAAGAAATGGAACAAACTTGGGTTGGCCAGCATGAGTAATGGCAATAATCGTGCAATATTGTTCTTCAATGAAGGAGAAGAAAGAACTAACGATATGGTTTCTGTATTTGGAGGGGTTGGAGGCTCCAACGGAAGTTGAAAAAACCATTGATAAATGTATGTGTCACAGAGAGAGAGAGAGACCAATACCATGTAAACAATGAAAATGACGAATCTTGTAGAGACTCATTTCTTTGTATTTGTAGAGTTGCCGTCATGTGGCCTTGAGGTCATGGGTTCAAGGAGTGAAAACAGCCTCCTATAAAAATACAAGGAAATGCTCCGTACTATATACCTTGTTGTCCGCCCCTTCCCGGACACCGTATATGTCGGAGCTTCGTGCATTGAGCTGCCCTTTTATAGATAGTCAAGCCAGCTCCGACAATTACTAATACATACCAAAAAATAGCAAAAGTACAAGAATCAACTTGGCTGGAGACGGCTAAATAATATCTTCAGTAACTTTATTGTAAGTGAATTTTGTAGTCATTCAATTAGAAGGACAATTTTACATTTAACTCTTTCCAGGATCACCTTTAGCAGAATCAAGGAATTTTGTCCTTTCTAAGTTTCAATTTTTCCTAACAGCTGCGATTGCAAAGTTGATGAATCGATTCCTATCTATTAGAAGCCACTAAAACCTGATTGAGAGAAATGTATAGACATGAAATTGCTCCGTAGAAAAATGAATCATTTCTAAAGATATAAAAAAAAAACTTATGTTCTACCCTCCTTTTCATTGATCTTCTTTACTTTATTTAGCAAAGTCATGCACAGTTCTGTTTGTTTATCCATCAGCTTTTTAGTGCAAAATTTGCCAATCTAGAGAACATTCTACTCCGCAGATGATTGCCAAAAATCCCATCTCTCCACCAGGTACAATCAATGGGATGGAATTTTGCCTTGAGGACAAGGTATTAAAACACGTATTTAGTTTCCTGCTTACTGCATATATATTTTTTGATTATCCTGCAAATGGTCTAGAAGACTTCAGTTTTCTTATGCATCAATTTGAGTTCACTATTCCGTTAAGGGCTGGTAAATACACCCTCATCTCAGAATCCCAAAGCAACAGAAAGGACTTCTACTGAAACTAACCGAATAACAAACGATTGCAAATATTTGAAAGCCGGAGAGAAAACCCAAATCAGGAACCACACGATAAAATTAAACGCAACCAAACAATACCTACTAGACTTTTAGAAAGTTCTAGAAAAGCAGATCAACCAGACAACAAAATTGCAATTTCAGCAACAGGTACAAACATGGATTTAATCCTACACAAGCAGAGATACCATTATCCACATACGGAGAAACAAAAAGACCTAATTCAATACACATCCAAGATGTCATCACCAAGCAAATATCTAAAATACCCACCTGGAAATTTGATGTCCACATGTAAATAAGTTAAAGACCAAGATCTAAAATCGTGATAAAAATACAAACTGTTAGCGAGAAGAAAGGATTAGATGCTGAAGGAATTGGATTACTGACCCTGAACATAACCCCGGAGATTCCAAAAATAATAGCTATGAAACCAGAGTAATCGACATGAAGATCTTGAGGAGATATTGCTGGAGGAACATATGGTTTGGCTGTTGAAGGTTGCCTTGGATCAGTTGCAGATGAAGAATGGTGGGAAGACACCCTCTCTCTCTCTCAATGAAAAAGAGCACCCAGCCGCTCCCCACGGGGAAAAGAGAGGAATTTGATAGTAAGATGTCTTTTGTGGCACGGATTTCTCTACTCTCTAGTGGCCCCTTTCCATTGTGCCCGATGAGCTTCGATTTGGTCTTGAGTTGGGAAGAATTGGCCACTAGCGATCAAGAATTAAATAATGGTGCGAATTTGTTATTTTATAATTTCAGAAATGGCCAATCGGCCAACAATTGAAAATTTATGTATATCAAGATAAAATCAAAACTACTGCATAGCAGCGCACAAGCACTTAGATGAGTTTGTGACCAGGTTTTTATATAATAAAATATTATGACTAAATTCTTATTAGTTAATCAATGCAATGCATCATAGCACATTCGTAGTGCATACATATATCCATATGCCTCTATATCTAAAAAGAATAAGTACAATAAATTGACAACTCAAGTAATTATATGATGCATCAAAATCGTAAAAGTATGAAATCAAAATAATCATCTTGACAACTTTTGTTGCCTATGTAGTTTTATTAAACTCTTATTGGCATATCTACTAATAATATCTTGCATACCCATATAGGTTCATCTAGTGCTCCTCAAGAGTATAAAACACAAAAATCTCACAGGCTCAGCTATGCTCATGTCAACTCTACTACAACGTGTACCCTTAGCATAGTAAAGAGTGTACCATTGTATCTTCACATAAGCATATGAATATGTCTCGAAAGGGTACTATGATCACTATAAGTGGTTGTACCTTCTATAACAATCGAGAAAAATAGTGTCATTATTTAGGTGTAAATACCCTACCACCTCTAGTGGTCGAAGACTAGGATGGCTAACCTATAAAAACATCTCCTACCATAGCTCTCATTAGGCTAATTAGTCTATCTCATATTTGGGCATCATTATACTCTCATATATTTTGCAAAATTTTATGCAAAAATTCATCCATGTACTTATCAAAATCACATAATTATAATAACTTTACTAAGCAATTTCACAAGTACATAACCATAGCTAACTTTTGAACTAAAGTAATTGTTAATATATAGTTTTAAAAATTACTTTAAAAATATAGTTTTCATTACAAAAACTTAGGCCATAACAAAAGTATTGTTTAGCTTCAAATTTCATGATTTTTAAACCACTCTCAAATGCCAAATCTCTAGCATTTTCTTATATAAAACCAGATATGATATAAATACAAGTCATGTTCTAAACTTTACCAATTTTCAAGTAGAAAGAATGCTTAATATCAGTCTAACATGTATTCTTAAAGACCATGTTTTCAAATAACTTAGCAGAGTTGTTAGCAGTTCACTTTTCATTACTCAATTTTAGAGTCTTATAAATATTATTCTTAGGTTTTGTTTTTAAGTCAAAATAATAAGTAACATGATAAAAAAAATTCATTAAAAAACTTTAACAATTTGAAATTTTTGGGGCTAAATTTATATTTTAAAATTCAATTATGGAATACAAAAATTTTTGAAGTTAAAACAATTAGCTCAAAAATTAATCTAAAAAACAATTATTAATAAAAAAATATTCTCATAAACAAAATTAGAGGTTCAAACTTTACAAGGAGGTTTATTTAACCGCACCTCTTAGGTGTTTCTATTAGCATATCTTATGTGATGTTGTCACACATGCTATTTTAAAATTTTGAAAATACAAGATTGCATGGAATTTTGGAATTTTGTAGAAATTTGAAAATTGGGGATTTGAAAATTTTTAGAGATGAAATCATAGACTTAAACCACAATATTTGGAATGTACATGAGAAATGAAATTCAATGATACTAAGAATGCTAAAATCAGAGACCAGATGAAAATTGGCTAATTATGTTAATTTTTATTTAAATTTTTTTAAAAAAGGGTAGAATTGTAATTGCACAAGTAGGGCCCATGAAATGAGACACCTAAAACGAAGAGTTAACTAGCATTTAATAGCATGGCAATGATTACTGTCATAAATGCTGGTAATCATTTCAGAATTAATAAAAAAATATTTTTATAAAATAAAATAAATTTAAAATAAGAAATTATGGGGGGTGGGGGAATTTAATTGGGCCTCCCCCCTCATAAATGCCTCTATCGTTTCCCCCACTGCCATAAACACTCATTGTTTCCCCTACCATCGGCGACGACGTTGGAGACAATGCCTCAAAGTTGATGCCGACAAACGCATAGCGGCTTCCCTTCCCCCTTTGGTGATGAAAATTTCTTGTTTTCACTAGCCAACTACTAGAGGTAGCCGTCCACTCTTCTATCCCTTTCCATTGCCCACTATTTCATTTATTTTCAATCTGTTGACATAGAAAAATGACGTGGAATGACATTTTCCAATGACTTTGTGGATAATATTGTTTTTGTGAAAACAATTGATGAAACAGTGTCAGATTGGTTATCTGAACCATTCATCTTGTGTATCTCAACATGTGACGACCCTGGTTTTTCAATACTTTTTTTTTTATAAAACTTTTTGAAAGGTGGGGCCCCAATTTTATAAAAACCAAAACAACGAAAAACAATTTCAATTGAATTTCATTTTTTTGAAAAATCTTGAGGTCAACCATTGACGCAAAACAAGATATTTTTTTGTTTTTCAAGTAAACATGTTTAAAATAGATTTATTATTCCAGGACTCATCCAGTCATTAGCCACATTCCCATAACAATATAATCAAGTCCAATAACATATATATACATATACAGTCCATGTGAAATCAGAACATACCTCTAAATGAGACTTCTCGATCACTATTCTTCTAACTCCTCATATGTCCTATTTTTCTTTAATATCTGAGGCATTGCAACAATAACGCAATACCTCAGCAAGCAATGCTTAGTAGGTACATAGACATTTAATGTATATCAATGGAAAAAAATTGAATAATCGTATTGATACAATGAGTAAAGCAATTTTCTACAAGAATATAATTATTTTAAGCAATGCTAATAAAATCTCAAGACATCATATAAGATAAACATGAATCTCATGGATTTAAAACATGATATGATCTCATATAAATGACCATACAATAATAATAGGGTACCCTTAAGGTATGTGGGTCCCACGAGTGTCCCATACACTCACATCATAGATCATGAGTACTCATATCAAACCTCTGAGTGTCGTCACACCCAGGCATACCATCACATCTCCATGCTCATCATGCAAGCACATAGAATAAGAATATGGATCGTCATGCCGCAGTAGCAACCCTCCAGGGTCTTAACCACTGCTGCTCCCCATCGACACCATAACAGGAGAATTAATGTCCGTCCCCATGAAAAGGCTCGGACTGGTAGTGTGGACTATCCATGTTACCAAACCCCTACCGAAAGCCATCTGCAGGCAGGTGTCTATCATATCACAATCACATCACAAATCTCGGAGGGTGGGTGGCCGGTCCTCTCCCTCCTAGCATGACATCCACCGGGTGAGAGCACCCGTCATAAAACACAAAACACGAAATCATGTATATAAAAAAACCAAGAGCACTCATGGCTCGCAATCCCTAAGGCACGCCTCTCATCTCGGGGTTAGCCTCTAAAAGGACCAGCCACTAAGCCTCCACTTTCCTTTCTCATGAAAACCCATCAGTTTCAGTGATGCAATAAGGAAGATCATTTCTATTTATGCATAATTAGGTAATATCAATCTCATGAAACCATCGGTCATAAATACATTTAATACATGATTGAAATCAAAGAGCGATAATAGCATAAAACTCTAAATCTCACAACATTATTGACAATAATAAGTGCAATTTAAATCACAATCACTCATGATGCTATGATAATGCAAGGTTTTAAAATCAAAACAAAACATTAAATGTTATCACATACCTCAATGTGAGATCACCCAACTCAAGCATATAATCTTCTTAGCTTGTACGTTCAGATGTACCTGTCAGTATAATAATACTATTTCGTGTTATTTATTATATTATAATGGAATCTATTATGATTCAACCATTAGATCATCCTCTAAGATTTCTAATTATGATTTGGTTCTTAATTTAGTCTCATCTTATGTTCATCTGTTTGTTTTTGTGTGTATCTAACGTTTATACCTTAATTTGACGGTCAGATCATCATCAAATCAATAATTTCCCAAGATACCAATGGTCTAGATCAATTTCTAGAGTAGTCACGCTAATATTCCCTTTAGAACCCTTATTTATTATCATACTTTATCTCATTGTTCAAGTCTTGAGGCCTAATCACCCTTTAATTAGTCAGTTCTAAGTTATTAATTAATATTTTATAATTTAACTAATCTAAAAGTAATTAAATATAGGTTTTCAAGCTAAATCTATGTTCGCATCATCAATACTGTCGCAACGGATGTTTCTGCTCGTGATTTGGACCTCTATACCTCCCAAAATCAAGTTTTTTGTGAAAAGACTTCATAAATTAATATATTAATTTACAGGGTGTCGGGTGGTGCACCGAGTTACACCGGCGCGATGCGGGAACTAGCACCGGCGAAGACGACCGGCTTCTGGCCATTGCCGGTGACCCCACAGGTGCCTAAATCACACCATTTTTTCACCATTTTGCTCAAATTTTCATATATTTTTCATTTTTAACACTCCTTTGGCTTGATTTTGCCAAAAACTAAGATTTTTATGCAATTTTTTCTCATGTTCCTAAAACTTCCCTATGTACTGTTTTTCATGATTTTCAGCAACATCAACCGTTGGATCTCTTTCAAATTTAAAGGGCTTGTTCCTGAGTTCCTTATGCCCTAAATGTAGGGGGGGCAAAATATGACACGACACGATAACACGACACGAACCCGACACGAATTTAGCAGGTTCAGGTCGAGTCTTATCGTGTTCGTGTCATTTTCGGGTGACCCGAAAATGACACGCCAAAAATCGTGTCGTGTTCGAGTCAATCAATTTGACCCGTCGTGTTTACCTGTTTGACACGCGACCTATTTACTCATCACCTTGACATGATTCTAACCTATGGAATGGTTGAAAATATAGGACGGTTCTTGAGGAACCGTCTTATATTACTCATGTAATATAGGACGGTTCCAGAATAACCGTCCTATATTGCTAGTTATATAGGACGATTCCTGAAGAACCGTCCTATATTGCTAGTTATATAGGACGGTTCTAGAATAACCGTCCTATATTGCTAGTTATATAGGACGGTTCCTGAATAACCGTCCTATATTGCTTGTTATATAGGACGGTTCCTGAAGAACCGTCCTATATTGCTAGTTATATAGGACGGTTCTTGAAGAACCGTCCTATATTACTAAAAATTAGATTAAATGTTAAAAATCATTAATACATGAAGATTCAAGCATGAGTAAGCTATATATGTGGATAAGAATAGGTATTGACTAATAAATATAAAAAATAACAAATTTTTCCTAATTTTCGTAACTTATTTTTTTTGGAAAAATTACAAAAAAAAACTAAATTACAAAAAAAGAAGAAGATGAAAACATTATCACACATGAATACACAACATAGGAAAGCTCTATATGTGGATAGAAATACTTTTCAATGAAGAAATACGAAAAAAACAACGACTTTGTATTTTATTTTTGTAACTGATTTTTTCGAAAAAACAGTAAAAAACCTAAAAACAAAGTCAAATATAGAGCAAAGAAATATAAAACTCAAATGGAATGTTTCTCATACACATAGAACTAAAACCCATCAAGATCTATGAAAAATAGTTAACGAAAAACAAAAAAATTGAAAAAAATAAATACAGATTATAAAATTTGTCAATACATACCTTTTTTTGCTTAAATATATGAAAGATCGAAGAGGAATGGTCGTTTTCACCTTCTCAGACTAAAACCCATCAAGATCTATGGAAAATAGTTAACAAAAAACAAAAAAATTGAAAAAAAGGGTACTGGCTTTTATGTTTTTTATAGAACTGTATACAGATTGTAAAATTCATAAATACATACCTTATTTTGCTTAGATCTGTGAAACATCGAAGAGGAATGGTCATTTTCACTTTCTCAGTAATTTGGACCGCTGGAAGATTGAAAATTTGAAATTAGGGCTGATCAAGGTGAAAAATGATATATAGAACAATATAGGACGGTTTTTAAATAACCGTCCTATAATATATAATGAAATATATGACAATTTGTTTATAACCGTCCTATAAGTTATATAGGATGGTTATTTTATTTATTAGAAAGTTATAGGACGGTTGTTAACATGTTGTTGCATAACCGTCATATAAGCTATAAAAGTTATGTATTTAATTAATCTTAGTTGAGGATGTGTTTAAATAAAAATAGTTATTAAGTATAGAGTAAAGAAAGAGTTATGTAATTAACTCATCTTAATTTCATTAAGGATGAGCTTCAAAAGATAGAGCATATATGTAATTAACTCATCTCAGTTGAGTATCAACTTAAAAATAAAGTTATATAAGTAACTCATACTGTCATACTCAATTCAATAGTTGTTGAGGTTGAGGATGAGTAAAGTAAGTGTTATGTATTTAACTCATCTGATCTCAGTTGAGGATCAGCTTAAAAAAGCAAAGTTATGTAAGTAACTCATACTCAATTCAAAAGTTGTTGAGGATAAGTAAAGAAAGAGTCATGTAATTAACTCATTAGGTAAAAATGACTGAATGAGAATAGAAACAGTTATGTAATTAACTTAGTAGCTTGAGAGTTGAGAATGAGTATAGAAAGAGTTATGTAATTATCTCATTAGTAGATAATGAGTATAGGAACGGTCTAAAGGGAATAGTTATTAGTTATGTAATTAACTCATTAGGTGAGGTAAGAATGAGATCAGAGAATAGGAGTTATGTGTTAAATTAACACAAATGTTGAATGATATTACTAAGGGAGTTACTAAATTTTACTCTACATGAATGATGGATCAATGGATTATGGATGAATGAGTTATTCCTAATATATTATCATCAATTGGGAGTTAGAAATGAGAAAAAAATATTGACTTATATGAGTTAGATACATGATATTCATGAATTTGATTAAAAAGAGATATATTAGATCAATTGGTGATGACATATGAAATTAACATAAGAAAATCATTAGCATTTATAATTTTATACAATATTTGACAGTTAGTTAGTCTCTCACTTCACTTGTACTTGTACAAGTTACAAAACTTGGTTAACTAATTTTGTACTAAGTGTGACTTGTAAGTTTGTAACCGATAATGTGTAATATCCTTAATTTTTAGGATAAAATAGGAAATTATTAAAAAAATTTAAAAAAATTTATGGATGAAATTTTTTCCTAAAAACATAAGAATTAGAAAGTGCTCGTCGATACGAATCCAACGCCACCAAGAACGCGAGAAACGGAGCTCAAACGAGGGAGTTATGAGCCGTCAAAGTTGGAAGGGCAAATTGGTCATTTGATAGAGACGTATTAGACAGGGGTCCAAATTGATATTGGCACCCCCGTCTTCCACACGTCTCTACCAGTGCCGGAAAAATGGCTAGAGAGACGTGGAAAGAGACGTGTGGGGAAGAGTTTCTCTTCCCTAAGACTCTAAAACCCTATATCTATGCTCCTCTAGGAGCCAAAACGCTCCACTTTGAGCGTTTTCTCTGAGTTTTATGCAGAACCCTAGCTTGAAAAGATTTCATTTTTCTGGCGAGTGGAACCCCGGCAACACGAGCAACCACGGCTAGGTGCAAGGTAAGCCTTAAAACTCTATTTTTTAGTATTTATTAAATAGAGAAAATAATAAGAAAACCATTTAAAAATTTGAAAAAAATCAGATTTTTTTAGGAACTTTAGGCACGCTACTGTTGGAGCGTGATTTCACGGACCAAACCTTTTCCGTTTGGAAATCTCACCGTCCAACTAGTGCACAAGAGACCCAAGAGCATACCCTTTAAATTTGGGAGTGATCCAACGGTGGATTTCTCCAGAAAACCCAAAAACCAGTACCTAGGGAGGATTTTAGGAACTTGGGAAAAATCATTTTAAAACCATGGTTTTTGGAAAAATCAGTGAAAAAGGAGGGCATAAATGGATTCTAGAGAGAATTTTGAAGAAAATGGCGCAAAAATCACGCAAAACGGAGCTCTGTAACTTCACCGGAGGCGACCGGAATCCGGTCGTCTTCTCCGGCGTCGTCAACGGCGTCGGCGCCCTGGCGCTGACGCCAGGACGCGCACTGAGACGCACCCAGGACGACGTCACACGACGTCGTCGTCACACGCGTGCGCGGCGCCGCGCACGTGTGGGGAGGGCGCAGGTTGACGGTCGCGGCGGGGCCGGGATGCGGCGCTCGTCCTGTTCGGCGTTTGCGTCGGCGTGCATCTTCGTGCGCCAGTGTACGCCGGTGTAAACTGGAGGAAAAGGGGCGCCGCCGGTTTAAACCACCTTATGGTGGTCCGGCAGGCCCCATTTTAGCGTAGTTTTCACTAAAACTTGATTTTTGGGAGCTAGAGAGGTCCAAATCAGGATCCGAAAGAGGCGTTGTGACCGTATTGACGAGGTGGACCTAGTTTTAACTTAAAAACTTAGAAATGACAACTTTTTTCTTTAGAAAAATTTTAAAATAGTGATGTGACATGTATAGGTGCACGTGAATATACCAGTTAAATGGAGTTATTAGCAAGCTAGTGGTCTCACACTGAGGTAGGTGACGACAACTAATGTTTTGCCTTGATTTTTAAACCATGTTTAAACATAGCATCATGTGTGATTGTGTTTTAAAATTCAATTATTATTTACCGTGGATTTCATGCTACATTGCGTACAGGATGGTTATTCCAAATTGAAATCTTTTACTGAATAAACTTATTTCAAATGCTTTTACAAGCATGATGTTAATTTGTTATGCTTAATTAGAGACTTATTTCTTATTATATATATAGAAAATGCATGGATTTACATGGAAATGAGAATAGAGGCTTATTAGTTGGTCCTTTGATAGGCTAACCCCAGGATGAGGGGCATGTCTTGGGGATTGCAAGCTATAAGTGCTCTTGAGTTTTAGCATATACATATGATTTCCATGTTTTATATTTGATGACGGGTGCTCTCGCCCGGTGGGCGTCATGCTAGGAGGGATAGGGCCGGCCACCCACCTTCCGAGATTATGATGTGATGAGTTTGTGATATGATAGACACCTGCCCATAGATGGTATTCGGTAGGGGTTTGGTAACATGGATAGTCCACACTACCGGTCTGAGCCTTTCCATGGGGACAGACGCTAAGTCTCCCGTTATGGTGTCGACGGGGAGCGGCGGTGGTTGATACCCATGGAGGGTTACCACTACAGCATGATGGCCCATATTCTTATTATGTGTGCATGTATGATGAGCATGGTTATGGATGATATGCCTGGGTGTGACGACACTCAGAGGTTGACTACGTGTACTCCTGATCAGGGATGTTAGTGCGATGTGGTGGGACCCATTACCTTAGGGTGCCCTTATTCTGGATGTATGCTCCATTTTATTGATTCATGTCATGTTTTAACTCCGTGAATTTCATGTTTTAGCATATGGAATAAATTGGCATTTATTGAACATGGCATTATGATATCACTATCTTCATAAATGTTAGATTTTTCATCAGTATTGTTCATTATTTCTTGCATTTATTACATTAATTGTCTATGTACCTACACAAGCGATAGCTTGTTGAGGCATTGCTTTGTTTTGCAATGCCTTAGATCTCGAGCGCGATAACAGGAAAGGCAAGGCTGTTGAGAAGCCGTGAGAGCTGCTGAAGTCCATTATTCTATAGTGTTAGGCAAGCATGTGAGTCATTAAACAGGATTATCATTTGGATTTTTATTATGGACTGCATATTTTATATTGGGATGTGATTTAGATCTTTGGACATATGTTGGACATTTATATGAGATGTTATGATGGATAGACCCTGGGCCATATTATTATTGTCTTTTGGACGTATATTTGATTTAAAATAAAGGCGCCTATTTATTTGACGTTGATTTCTACATGGATTATTTATTTATGTTTAAAATACATGTACGCCATTTTGAGAAAGGAAAAATTAACACCCGGAGTTTTAAGATAGGTTTAGTAAAATGTTAAATAAATCTTTTCTCATGGGATCCCAAATGCTCTTATTTAAAATTCCATTAAAAAAAAAATTATCTTAAAAATCCGGGGTGTTACATAATGTGTAGCTAATCTTAAAATGTTTGATAAGAAAATTAGAAACAGTGTATAGGTGTAGCTAAGTCTTAGGTTATAACTTATAGTTATAGCAAACAACCGACCAGTATGTGGGCTTTAGCTTAAGACTTCTAATTCAATTGGATAATTGGATTTGGGCTTACTTACATACAAAAAGACAAAACAATTGCCTTGAGAATTAGTATATAAAGAGTTATATAGTTATCTCATTGGTGGATAATGAGTATATGAAGGGAATAGTTATTAGCTATGTAATTAATTCATTATGTGAGGTGAGAATGAGATTAGAGAATATGAGTTATGTATTGAATTAACACAAAAGCTTATCAAGAGAGAATTAGAAAGATATTGATATGATAACTTTGGTGAAACTAAAATTAATTATGGATTGTGGTCTATACTCTATAGTGAAAACTGAAAAGAAGTGGCATTGATGGTAAAATGAATAATAATCATGAGAGAAAAAACACATGTTGAATGATATTACTAAGGGAGTTACTAAATTTTACTCTGCATGAATGATGGATCATGGATGAATGAGTTATTCCTAATCTATTATGATCAATTAGGAGTTAGAAAAGAGAAACAAATATTGAGTTATATAAGTTAGATACATGATATTCATGAATTTGATGAAAAAGAGATATATTAGATCAATTGGTGATGACATGTGAAATTAATATAAGAAAATCATTAGTATTTATAATTTTATACAATATATGATAGTTAGTTAGTCTCTCACTTCACTTGTACTTGTACAAGTTACAAAACTTGGTTAACTAATTTTCTACTAAGTGTAACTTGTAAGTTTGTAACTGACAATGTGTAGCTAATCTTAAAATGTTTGATAAGAAAATTAAAGACAGTGTGTACATTAGCTAAGTCTTAGGTTATAACCTATAGTTATAGGCTTATAGCAAACAACCACCAGCTAGGCTAGGGCGCTTTAGCAACTTAGCTTTAGCATAAGACTTCAAATTTAATTGGATAATTGGATATGGGAATTGGGCTTACTTACATACAAAAAGACAAAACAATTGCCTTAGACTAGATTGACTTAGTAGACCTAGATAATTATTAATTAGTTAAACCTTTATGTTTTCATTTTGTTTTCCCGCCACTACAAGGGGGGCCCACACGTCGGATCTAACATCAAGGACTCAAAATATTTGACAAATGATTGAAGTGTAAGTTTCATTAACTCTAGTTGCCACTTGCCAGTTTGGAATTGGAGGAAAGAAAACTATCTGTCCCTGTCAGGCAGGCCGGCGCCAAGGCTAGGCCGTTTGCCGGCACACGCAGACTGGTCACTGGAAGTCTGACACATCACAGTCACACTCACAGATTGGTAAAGTACTAATAAACCATATCCATATGTGTAAAAATAGGACGGTTAGTCCTTAACCGTCCTATAAAACATAGCATATAGGACGGTTATGACATAACCGTCTTATAAAACATAACATATAGGACGGTTATTTCACAACCGTCCTATAAAACCCATAACATATAGGACGGTTATTTCACAACCGTCCTATAAAACCCATAACATATAGGATGATTATTTCACAACCATCGATAACATATAGGACGGTTGTGAAATAATCGTCCTATATGTTATGTGTTTTATAGGACTGTTGTAAAATAACCATCCTATGTTTTGTGATTGGTTTGGCTCCATTCACTTGGGAGCAGTTTTTTTACTAAGTCGTAATAGGGAAATCGAGTCGTTTTATGTCGTGTCATGTATCCAACACAACTCAGTCAATTAATTGTGTTACACAGGTCGTGTCGTGTTATTTTTTTAAGAACTGGGTCGTGTACGAGTCATAGGTTTTTGACACGACTATTAATCGTGTCGTGTTCGTGTCGACCCATAACTCTAATCGTGTCGTGTTCGTGTCGCCGCAAACACGACCCGCCAACCCGAATTGCCACCCCTACCTAAATGGACGGTTCGATCTTTGTTTAAACTATGTTTATATGCCTATTGACGCTCCAACAGTAGCGTGCACATGTTCCAGGAAAAACCTCGTTTTTTCCCCGATCTCCATGCATGCTATTGATCTATATTCGCACCTATAATATGGCACTTATGGGATTAGAGCTTACCTTGCATTGTTGATGTTGCCGGAGCCCTACTTGCTAAAAAACTTGAGTTTTTATATATGTTAGGGTTTTTGGAAAATAATGGTGTGATGAAGAGGAATGAAGAGATGATTGAGGAGCAGGCTAGAAAAGAATGTGTTTGGGAAGGAGGAATGAAACTCTTCCCTTTTTACATCTTCCCTCAGACGATTTCTCCAATGAAATCGTAGGATCTGATAACGGGGATGATGGAAAGGGGTGCCATTATAAATTCAGGCCCCTGTGCTTTCGAGCTCTGCCAACTTACCAAATGGCCTTGTAACTTCGACAGCTCATAACTTCTTCGTTTGAGCTCCGTTTTTCGCATTCTTTATGTCGTTGGAATCGTATCGACGAGTACATTCTAGTTTTTAAAATTTTAGACCAAATTCTATGTATAAATTTTTTATTTAATTTATTTAGTTAATCATTAATTTATAATTAAAATTGAGGATATTACACAACACCAGGAACAAACCCTCTAAATTTTATGAAGATCTAACTGCTAATGATGCTAGAAAACATTAAAAATAGTGTGGAGGGAAAATTTTTTATAACTATATAAAATCGGTTAAAACCTCATATTTAGGCAACATTAGTTGATGAGATTGACATAAAACAAAAATACACAAAAATTCAATCAGAATGACATAAAGATTGCAGGATTTGGAGACTGTATGCATTGCCAGTGATGACCGGAATCCAGTTGCTATCTCTAGCTACGGTGGCATGTTTAGAGCATCCAAGACGCACTCCGATGATAGAGACACACATAGGACGTAGTCCATACGCATGTCACTATGAAGCTGAATTTGGATTATTATCTAGATATTGATTCTGGACTGTTTATTCACTAAAATCTCAATTGTGGGAGCTATAGAGGTCCAAATCATGATTCGAGACTTCCGTTGAATTCATCTTTGATAACATAGACTTAGATTTGACATAAAAACTTTAATTTTACCACTTTTAAATTGGTCAAATCACAAAATACTATTTAATAACCTAGATCAACCGAATCAATGGATGATCAGGCTTTAAAAAATTGATTATATACATCAAATATAAGATGATTTAATGGATTAGAAGAACATATCTCAAATGATTATCAAGAAAGGTGATCTTGACTGTTGATCTGATTATGTGCCTTAGGACAGGCTGATCAGAGAACGATTTGACCGTCAGATGGATATGTAATCATGGATATACATATAAATCACTAAAAAAATGTAGACATTAGGTGGATCATGATGAAAATGATTAGAATTGATGATCAAATGTTACATATAAGTGATAAAGAGAGATTCAATGGTTGAATTGTCTTCAAACTTCATAAGATGAAAGAAATTGGGCCTTTATTGATCAAGGGACACAAATTGAATGAATCATGACTTAGATTGATGATAAAAAATGATGGGTGATTGTCTAGATGTTAGAAAAACCAACATCTAGTTTAGGGTTGGCTCAATCGAGGGTCAATCAAATGATCTGGACCATTAATCTAGGATTAACTATCAAATCAAGGAAATCATCACTTGGATTGACATATTTTTGGGATTTTAGAACACTAAGTGATCGAATGACTTAGTGTGACTTGTGATGTGGCAGGCACGTTAGAGCGCGCGAGTTGATATAGCCTGTGCGTCTGATTGGAGTACCATGTTTTTGAGGTAGGTGATTACGTTTGGAATTTTTCTATGATTTCATAGATCATGACATGTTATCTGGGAACTTTGAGGCATGTGTTTTACGCCTATCATGTTTTTTATTAAAATGTATTCATTATACATATTTGATGTCATGACATTTTAATCTATATGATTTCTCATGTTTTGAGACATTACTGGTGATGTATATCATGCTTTTTAACTCAAGCTTATTGAGATGTGTTACACATGAAAGTTTCTATGGTTTATGTCATGTTTTGCTATTTTATGACTAGTGTTTCTACCCAATGGGTACTATGCTGGGAGGGTTGTAGGGTTGGCCACCTGTCCTTTGACTTTATGATATTTATAATTAGACACTAACTCCAAAATGGGGCAATGTACATAGGTGGTGGTATTATGAGTAATCCCTACTATGGGACCATCTCCTCATGTAAGAAGGAGGAAGTCTCCTATTTTGGTGTCAACGGGGAGTAGCAATGGTTAAGACCTTGGAGTGGTTGCCACTGCAGCATAGTAGCCCATATTCTTATTCTGTATGCTCATGTGGTATGGTTGTATTGGGTGAAGCCTATGTGGGTAGCTAGATGTAGGCAGGTCTATGGGCTGAGTGAGCTACCTAGTGTGCAAGTTATAGCTAAGGAAACCTAGGATTAAAATGAATACTTATTGCCAGTGATATGAGCGTAGTGAGACACTCTTTTGGCTTGATTATGCACGATGCACTATTAATCATGACATGCAAGTATATTATGATGTGAACATGGATTCTTATTTACTTTTTACGGACTCATATCCATGTATTGCTTATGCTCTGCATGCCGTGGTGATTAGATTTGATATTGTTTTATTTAGGCAAAAAGCATGCTTTAATTATTATCATTTCTTTTAGAGCTATGAGTTTGCATGTGTTATTTATTATGAATTGATTGATGATTTAACACTCATTGTAAATGATTTACTCTATGAGATTTGCCATGAGATTGATATCCTAAACAAACTATTTTATCGCATATTTTATTACTTGTAATCACCTACATAAGCAATAGCTTACTGAGGCATTATTTTGTTTTGCAATGCCTCAAATTTGGAGCACGATAGCACTAAGAGAAAGCAAGTGGAGCAACACTAATTGAGTGTGGACTACGAGGACCATCTGCTAGTTACTACTCCAGAGACTAACTTGGTGTGTCTCTCTAACTTGTGATTAGACTCATTTTGGGTTGTAAATGTATATTATTATGTGGATGGTTCTGGACCCATACTTTTTGTATAGTATATATGCACTTACACATATGTGTGTATGATGTGGTGATCATGGATGGAACCCTGGGGATTATAGACATTTCGTTATTAGTACCTCTTTCATGGCTGATGTTTTGATTATACATGGTTTTAAATTGAACATACTTTGCGTATTGATGCTTTTTTGTCATGGTTTGGACTTAATTGACCCTCAGGGTATTCATTTTGTGCATTTCCCTTAAAATGATTATGGTATCTATATTAAATGCGAGTTTTCTATTTCAGGGATCCCATCTATTTTATTAAATATTATATATATATATTGAAAAAAGGTTTTAGAAAACCTAGGGTGTCACAAATGTCTCATGTGATATCTAAGATATGTGTCATTTATTCTGTGATATTTTTTGTGATATTTGGGATATATGAGATGTGTTCTATGATATCTTTTGTGATATTTTTTGTGATAATTGAAATATGTTTGAGAGATATTTTATTGGTATTTTCTAATAAAAAAACAATGCATCAACCAATTAGAATATAATGACCCTCAAAGTATGAGTAAATCAAAGCTGTTGATGTGGATCGAAAATCATTGGATTCTCATCAACTTTAAATAGACGGCCAACATAAGATGTAAGTCTACACCAACCATTTATATGTTTTAGCTGGGCTTAAGCAATTGTTATTCAAATTTACTTTAGGTGGCCTATATATGAGTAATTTGAGTCCTTCTGTATACTTTGCTCAGTAATTTGATGGTCGTCAAATTTTCTTTAACAATGTGAACATTAAGCATCACTAACTATAATCTAGGTTGATCTGTAACTCTTGAGTACTAGTGGATCTAAAATCATGGTGATATAAACCATCACTAGCTGCAGATTGTGTAAGCTTAGCTAACAAAAAAATAGCTTAATTATTATTTTTATAATTAATTAATTAATATTTATCGAGAGAGAAGAATGAAATAAACTAAAAATTCCCAAAAAATGGTCATCGTTAACTTGAAGATTATGTTACTCAAATTACATAAACTATTAAAAATTCAACAAAGCAGCTAAAAGTGTCTGTGAGGCCTGGATGTTCGTCCACCACATGAACAATTTGGATAGTAAAATAGTTGGATCCACATGTACTATAAGCTATAATAGAATTGCCCAAAAGACATTATAATGAGGAGTTACAAAGTAAAGTGGATGGTTCATACTATCCTATCCCACGAGATTCTTTCATTGGATGATGCTGATCTTTAGTATTGGATGGTTGAAAAAGTTGTGAAGTAAAAGCATATAAGGCCACAAGTGATCAAATCGATAAAGATCCTTGCCAAAAAAGATGAACAATTAGCCAACCGCTATGGCCCCACTAAACATGGGGTAGAATAAGTGATTCTCTTAATGAAGCGGGCTAGGCGAGAGGATTGATAAGAAACTCTGCAACAGTCCATTCAAAAGCTTACTTATGCATGGCCCAGCCAATCGACAATCAGGGACCCCACACTGCGACATATAGAAGAATGATTTAGAATAAGATCACTAGATTATATGCCCACTTGTGTTTCTATCAAGCAACAATGGTTTATTGCTCTACACACTAAACTATTCCAAAATACATTTGATCAAGTGGTCAAGATCCACCATTGATTTCTTAGCAACAAGAAATTTGTTCCAACCCTTCCTTATGGAATGGTCAAAGATCTATTATAGTGGGCTAGCTTGCATGAGTCATGTAATTGAAAGCCTATATGCATGGGCGTAAGCATTAGTAGTAAGCTTTTTTAAAGTGAAGACACCAATTTCTTCTCTTTCTAAAAAAAATATGTTTTGAAGTTAATTTTTCTTTCTCTAAAAACAAGCAAATTTTACATTATGAAGAGAAGTTGGCATGTCTTTGATAACACCAAACATATCAATAGTGATAA
The DNA here is from genome assembly GCA_035236585.1 of Warburgia ugandensis. Taxonomy (NCBI): domain Eukaryota; kingdom Viridiplantae; phylum Streptophyta; class Magnoliopsida; order Canellales; family Canellaceae; genus Warburgia; species Warburgia ugandensis. Next base: position 24,788,736 of record CP141131.1, read on the forward strand.
TGTTATGTATAACAAAGATGTTACAGTTAAATAAATCTTATATCTCAAACATGCCTAAGATATAACAGCTGAATAAATATGATATCTCACATATACCTAAGATATCATTGTTAAATAAGTTAGATATTTGAGATATGCCATGATATCTAAAAACGTCTAAGAAACATAGTTAAATAAATCCCCTAAAAACGCCTAAGAAGTATTTTGATAATTTTAGTTGTCGATTCTACCAGATTGCTCTTATGTGAAAATCTGGAATGGTAGGTACATTTAGGATGTCCTGGGGTACGAAGGTAAATGCAATAAGACGATTCCTATCAAAGTAGTGTTAATTGAAGATTGCAATATTATGAAATATTGGAAAAAAACATAGAAAATCAGGCCCCCACTCTCTCTCTCTCTCTCTCTCTCTCTCTCTCTCTCTCTCTCTCTCTCTCTCTCTCTCTCTCTCTCTCTCTCTCTCTCTCTCTCTCTCTCTCTCTCTCTCTCTCTCTCTCTCTCTCTTGCGCGCATGTGCTTGCTCGCTCAAAAAAGCTCGACATTCGTCGGCAACAATTCCCATTGTCTCTCTGTCTCTCACGTGATCTCCTTTGGTCCAAAAAACCCTAGATTGCCATCGACGATATGGTTTTCGGTGTTTTTGTTAGGTTTTAGATGGAAAAGAAGGGAGAAAACAGCCGACAAACAACAGCCATTCTCGTTTCTCTTTCTTCCTCTCTCTTGATTGTCATTGAATCTTAGAAAACCCCTTTTCTATGCTACAATTTCAAGGTTTCTAGTTGGATTTGGAAGAAATCGACTATAACCAGCAATGAAATAGCCGTTGACTGTCACTTTGATCACGACTGATGTGCGCGATTCATTGGCACCACTGTTTCGTCTCCGACACCTCTGTCTTTGTCTCCGGTGCTGTTGTTTTCCTCTCTAACGATAGTAAGTCATAAACTGTGTGTGTGTGTGTGTTTCATAGAATAATAGCTGAAAAATCAAATCCAACCACCTTCATGTGTCGGATATCTAATCCATGGTTGGAGCAGTATTTTCCAACTTTGTTTTCTCCTTCTACCGACGATCAATAATAGATTGGAACTCCAGCAATCCTGTTCAAGTTTGATCATCCATCGATGACTAGAAAAACACCATCGGATGCCATTTATCTGGATTTCTCAGTCAAACGTGCGATCATCAACTGATCTAAACCGTCAATCGACAAGTGTACTAATATCTTTCATTCCCGAAATATGATCTCAATTTCCCATTTAGATTTATTGTAAGTGTACTGATCTCTAATCCAAGTACTCGAATATGTAAGAATTGACTAACAGTTGACATATTAGACGTAGATCTACAAGTTGATTGTTCCACTTTGTATCCCAGGTGTAAATCTATGCACGAATGATATGATTTTGCATTTCAGCCACTGGATTTGTAGATTGTGATGTGGTTTTGCATCATAGACTTAGATCTTTGACTTCTTGTTTCGGTTTTAGATCTTGGATGATAGATCTATATGCTGGAGATTCATTTTATATCTTAGATGTTAGAACTACAAATTGTAGACTTATATCTATGATTGATGTTGGATTTTCGATTTGAATATTCTGATCTATGCTTGATATGCTATCATATAATTTGGGCATTCAGATATGTCTTATGTAATTTGGAATATTCTGATCTTTGTTTTAACATTGATCAGGTACTTGTGTGATCATATTTGTACTTGATGTTTGATTTGGTATTCAGTATGAATGGATCACTGCTTTTATACTTAATTGTGTATTTGAAGGAGCAAATTTATATTTTTATGTCTTGCTCGATATTTTGTATGGTCAAAACTATATTCAATGTTTGATTGTGTATTTAGTATGATCAAATTGACGTTTTAATACTTGGATCAGTCTTTGTACAATCAGATCATTATTTGGATACTCAATTTGGGTTTAGTATATTTTGATCTATATTTAAAACTCAGTTATGGATTTTGATATTTGTTTCCATATTTTGAATATTCGAATCTGTATTTGGAAATTAGTCACATGATTTGGGAGCCTTGGAGCAACAGCAAAAGTTGTTGTCATGTGACCTTGAGGTCATGGGTTCAAGGCGTGGAAACTGCCTCTTGCAAAATGCAAGGTAAGGCTATGTACTTGAGGCGCTTGTGGTCCGCCCCTTCCCTGAACCCCGTTTAGGCGGAAGCTTCATGCACCAGGGCTGCCCCTTTTTATTTGATATTTAAATTTGTCTCAGACAATCAACTTCTATCTGAAGTATTTGAATTTGTAATTGATGTCTTGTTATGAATTAGATTTTTTATTTCGATGATGAAGTTCTCTGTTATCCATTTAGTTATCAGTATTGTGTTTGAAATTTGAATATGTTTTGATGATCTGTTTTATCGGTATTTGGAATATAACCAGTGGAACTCTAGTTTAGATGGATTTGGACTCTCCTAACGAGCTTTAAGGAATATTTGTTTATGCCTCTGTGGTTAGGTAATCTAAACCTTATCTCATCAATGGGGTAGTGTGCTCGTCTAAACCATATGTCAGGGGGCATCACTTCTGAACTAGATCTTTGGATCTTCTGGCCAATGAGTGATCAATGTTGGATATTTAAACTCGCTAGCTAAGAGCATTTGTCACACTACCACATTTGGTACTCTGAACCTTGTCTAATTAGTAAGGTGGGTAAACTCATTTGGATTGTATGTCAATGGGGATGATTCCAATTATGTGTATTTGTATGCACCAATGGTAACATTTCATCTATTTATATCTAGATGAACTTGTCTAGGACACATGCCAAACAATATCTTTTTGACTATTTGTATTTGAATTGTAGTTGTGTATATGAACGTATTGATAGAAGAATGTATTGCTAGTATTCTTCGATATGAGAATACTTTTTGGATTTGGATTTATGTGAATGATTTTTGAAGAATACATTTTAGAATTTTAGTAAATGTATTTAAATACACTGACGGCATTGCTTTAGCAACTTGTATTTGAGTGCACCGATTGAATTCTTAGATTTGAGAGCACCTTTCTGAATTTGGATTTACATGAACGATTTCTAAAGAATGTGTTTTAGAATATCAGTTTTCATTTGTGCATTTGAAATTATAACTTGGTATGTATTGTGGCAACATCTTTGTTTTGAACCTTTGTATTGAAGTAAATTAGACAATTTTTTTGTAGTGAGTTCAACGAAAGTTATGAAAAGTTATTTGTGAAAAAAAAATGATTTATGAATTGCGTTATGATTTGGTATAATATTTTGACTTCTATTGTATATTGGAATTGTAGGAATCTCCAGTTATTGAAAATTCTATTTTATGATATTTATCCCAATTCCATGGATAATGCTTATGAAAAGAATTATGAATTGTTAAAATATATGTTTATATGCTTACGTAAATGCAAGCTTGCTAAGATATTGAAGAATTTGACTTGAAAGAAAAGTAGCTTGAACCTGAAGGGACCTTGGAGGAGAGATTGTTGAGTTATTTTGAAGACTTGGAATAATTATATATGATTGAAAATTTTAAGGTAATGGATGTATGAAGGATACTGTTATTAGACAATTGTGTAATAATTTTAGATAGAGCTTATTTGGAGAATTTGTATGCTATATTTGAAATTTGAAAATAAGTTGAGATGAGATAAGAAAATTTAAATCTTATCGACTACCTAAGGATCTGTCGCATCTTGATTGATTGACAAAAATAAATACCATTTCGGCTAGGATGATTTTTGAGGGCACGACAAGACAGAGACTCTAGTTGTATTTTGAATTATGAAACAAAATTTTAATATGTGCATTGCATTGTATGCATTAAATGCATGTCTAAAAAATTGGGGAGGCTTTGTCAAATTTTCATTAAATATAAGCAAGATGACACTTGAGTTTTCAACAAAATTGTTTCCATTGTGTGTGTGTGTGTGTGTGTGTGTGTGTGTGTCTAAAAACCTTGGCCATCCAAAAAAAAAACATTGTGCTTCTTTCTGAAAAGTTATGCTTAAACCACTACTTTCATGTGCATAAGGTCTATATGAAATCTTTAATTTTATGGAAGTTTAAGTTAAGCAATACCAAACCAAAAGATATATATTTCTCAAGTTATGACAGTAATATCAAAGCTAAATGCATAATCATAAGCAAAATGTGCAAAAAAGTTAACGTATTAGAACAATTTCAAACTCAATTTTGATGCGCTACAATCTTACTCATAAAAATGTTTTTTTTTTTTTTTTAGATCTCGTTTTGATAAAAAAAAATTCATGAAACAAGATTTGAACAATGGTCATTAACATGGTAGTAAACTCTCACGAGAAAAAGTGTATGCACATTTTAAAAAAAACATGGTAAACAATAGTGCCACAACGTGGCTGATAAAACTAATGAAATTCTAACATTTTATCAACCAAATTTCCTTGCTAGATAAACATCAAAATTGGTCTTCTATTCATGATCCAAATTGTCAATAACAATCATGAAAAATTAAGCAAAAATAGTAGCTAAATCAGTGTTAATCTTAGGCTACAAATACCACTAATAATAAGCACACATACGCATTGAACATCATTCTAAAAAAATATCAACACTTGGATCATAACACATGGTTTTTTTTAATCAGTGCTTGCTTACTATAAAAAGTGCTCAACTTAAGCATGAATAACCATGTATTTAGGCGTCCTTAACATGTCACAATTATAGACCAAATAGTAAGCAAAATAGTAAATTGGACATTTATTTCTAATGCTTAGAAAACATCTAAAAGATATGCTAAATTTAGTTCAAACTTTGTTGCAATCATGCTCTTACTGCATACATTCAAATATGAAAATTGCAAGAAGATGTGTGTTTTTCATTTTGCAAAACATATGAAACAATTTTGAAAAGTCTTGTAGTTTTAGAACCACCTATCTACAGTCAAGTTGCTTGAAATCTAATGGTTTTCTTCTTGAGCTTTTTCCCTTGCTCCCATGTTTTCTCCTCTAGTTTTTGGACTGTTATGAGTGCTTGGATTCCCCTTTCTTTCTTTTCTTCCTCTTGTTCTCTCCTTTTCTCTTTTCCTTTCTTTTTCTCCAAGATGTCTGGCTGTAAAAAACAAGAACTAGGCTGGGATGTCTTTCTCTATATACAGCTTTCCTAAGGTATTTCACTACTAGTTAGCTTCTTTGTTACCCAAACATTCTATTATTTAGTCTAGGATCAATGTTTTAAGCCCTCTAAGTTAGCACATGCTTCTAATTTGGTCTAGGTTCAAAGTTTTCAACTAACAAAAAAACTCCACTTCATGGGAGGAGATGTCTTGTTGTTTATGAATGTGGACTCATCTTATAGACATTTAAGTCTACACCAATCTCTGCTCTAAGATTTCCTTATTTTTGTGGGCTTACAACATCTTATTCCACTTTTTTTATTTTTCAATCGATGACATCTCCCATGGGCCATCCTAAGTCGGCTTTAGGGCTAGAGTGTGGGATGTCTCTTGTCTACTTGCTCGGCCTCCCTAATTCAATGTTCTTTCATTGACTCCACTCACATACACTATCCAAGCTTATGCCCTCCAACTTCCTAGAGAATGTCTACCCTAGCTCAAGATTTGTCATTTCTCTTTCATCTCCTAAACATTTGAAGACATGTGTATATAGTATCTTAGCCGTTTTTGAAAAGTGAATATCGTTTTATCTATGAGTAGAAAAATGTACAAAAATTAGAGGTATTATACTTTTAGGGGCGATTTCCTCATTATTTGACTTACTCTCAAAAGTTTCACTTAATATACTTGTTGTAATTTTAGAGTCAAAATTTGATTCATTAGTTGTAACAAATTAGAGGAACTCTATACTATATGTAATAGAAGCATCTGAGATAAAAAAGATGAAGAAACTTAAGTTGAGGGATAGTCTAAAACTATATCATCATCAAAAATCAATTTATACAACGGGTTTCCCATGGGTTTTACGCAAAACCCTCCTTTATTCGGGCTTGGGACTTGCAGCAGCAGAGTTTACTATATATAAAAGATTTTGTTTCTAAGAAATATAGAAAATGACATGGGCATTTAGGGTAAAAAACAAAAATAACAAGAGCAAGTCAAAAAATTATTCTGAGTGAGTTAACTCTCTCTCTCTCTCTCTCTCTCTCTCTCTCTCTCTCTCTCTCTTTGTGTGTGTGTCTAACTCGCAACGTACATGTGCATATGACTTTACTATTATCATTGATAAAAATTGTATGTCACAGCAGTACATCCCAATAGAATGAACACCATGTTTAAATGAATTTCAAAGTACTTTTCAGAAACTCTTTTGAAAATATTTTAGTTTACATACATACATACATGAATAATCATTTTATTAATCACTACTTAGACATTGGGTTTTCTCAAATTCATTTACTAGGTTGTCCCTTACAGAATATCTTTTTCCATAAGGGAGTGAGTTCTGTATTAGGCATTCTACATTATTTATGACCTTAGTATCTTAGTACACTTAGAATCAATCTATATTGGACATCTTCATGTAATACACTAAATAAATACCAACTTCCCCTAAAAGTATAGATTCATTAAGCCAAAGGTACATTATGGTTTTATTCATCTAATAAAACTTTTCCTAAATGTATATATAGTGTCTACTAAATGTTCAGAAGCATCATCATAATGTCATGTGTGTGAAGCACTTTCACACACATTAATGTATATTTATGGTCTCTACCAAAGATAACAATTGATCATTTCTGTCTCCACCTAAGTCATAAATGACAGGCATAATTGATGCATTCTTTATTTTGTTGATACAAGTCTTGTATCAAAGACAAAAGTTTTATTTCTTTCATTTATATCACCTTCTTTGATATAAATAACTCCTCCAATTCTCTATAATTTGCTTTAGCTAACTTTAATTCTACATCATGATTGAGGTACTTCATAATGGTCATCATTATGTAGTTCTTCTAAAAGATCTGGCTTGTAAATATTTTTATCTAAATATAGTTTTTCTATAAATTATGTTTTATTTATTCAACTTTGTAGACTTGTACTTTTAAACAATGAAATGATGAGAATGAGATCAACTAAAGTTAGATAAAACCTTTCCTAAGACTATCATTATTTACATTCAGAATTTTTGTCTACTCATAAATTATGCTCAAAATTATTTTGGTCTATCCTAGCTTTATTATCTGTAAATACTACATGTCCCATTTGACTCCCTTGGGTACTTGAGACCTATTTTGCTCACAAATCTAGCCAAACTGATGCCTATGGAAGGCAAAACAATGCTGGATACAAGTAAGTTATAAATATAGGACTATTGGAGGTGGACAATATGGACAATTTAAATCTAAAAAAGAAAAGAGATGCTATTTTGCATGAGATTATAGTGGGACTCTAGATGGGATTGTATATAGAGCAAATTACTAGTGATGACATGGGCGCCTAACTGAATGCAGCACATTTTACAACCTTGTTTGTAAACAGTGAGCGGATATGATTACAAGCCCCAACCAACTCGAGCAAGTGCTCAACCCATGGCACATTTGCACCTGAATAGCACCTAATTCGTGCCCAACCTAGGAGGCAAACACAGACTCATAGCTCAACCCATGGCACATTCACACTTGAATAGCACCCAATTCATGCTCAAAACTGAGAGGCAGACACAAACTCATAGTGGGCTCATCTACTTCCCATGTGTATTTGATCGATAATTGGGCCAAAGAAACAATTTGAATTTAATCAATTTATTTGTATCAAGATACTTGTCCTTATCCAAAAATTGTCCACGGTTACTTACATTGTTTCTATTGCAAAATGCTGAATTTATATTCATAGTGTTCTTATTCCCAGAATTGAAACACATTATAATTCTCAATTCTCTACGGCGATTAGGAAATAGAATATTTTCATTCACAAGAAAATCATAATGATTTTTATCTCCATTCACAAGCATCTTTCCATGTTGTGAAATAGTTACATTGGAATAGCTCTTCTCAACATATCTTTTTTTTTTTGTATCCTCAATTAGTTTGGTGTTCCCTTCACACTGTTCATTAGACATCACCATCTACTGTTATTCACTAGTGGCCCAAAAATAATGCTAAAAGGACACCACCACGCTAGTATTGTGAGGAATGTGTCTAAAATAGAAGGATTTTTTTGTTATTGCAAATATATAGTTATATTTTTGCATTTTTGCAAAAAGTCTTAACATTTTTTGAGTTTTACAAATTTGCCATTAAATTTTCTTGAGCTTTGGAAAATTGCCATTATGTTACTTTTCAGTCCTTCATTGTTTGTTTTTTCAAAATTTTGATATTATTCTTCTCCATTTCTCTTTGTTAATCAACCAAAATCTCTGAAATTGATTGTGCTGGATAGAAGATATTGAGAAAAAGAAGACTCAAGTCTTACATTTTCAACTTTCATTCAAAACGGCATCGAACGAAGAGCTTAAAGTCTGTTACTTGTTGCTGTTAGCGTAAATAGAAATAGTATTTTGCTTATATTTTAAACTTGAAATTTTCAAATTTATTGTGTTTGTATTGATCCAAAATATTTATTATGTTAAAATTTTTGTTAGTAAGAGTTTCATATCAGTTTTTATGAGAAATCGATGTTTAAATTGTTGAATTTAATTAAAGATGCTTAACAAGTATATTGCACAGGTTGGTGAACATGGTATGTTTGCAATTGGATATCTTACTATTGTTTGGTTTCTATTGAAATCTAACCGTACCAATAGATTCCTTATTATTAAATTGTGTTAGACCGAGTTTGATTAAAACATTCTATCCAAAAGTCATTGAATTTAGTGGCCAAAGTTGGCAACTTAATCACGTCTACCTTTGTAAGTTGGCAGGTAGGTTGAAACGTATTATGGCATTTTTGCAAGAAAACCCAACATTTTTTCAATTTTGCAAATTTTCTATTAAGTTTTCAAAATCTTTGCAAATTTGCCATTATGTTTATTTTTTATATTATTTTTTTACCAAATTCCAATACTACCCTTTCTTCTTCCGGTAATCCCTCTTTTCGACACATTTTTTGGCTTCCCTTGTTCCACTCTTTGTTTCCAACACCCCCACCCCAACACCAGTATCCAGACCAGCCCCTCCCCCACACACCCCCAATTGGTCAGCGCAACCAGGCCTCACCAGGCAGCCCCACCCCCACTCCCAACGCTCACCGCCCCCCCCTCAGCGGCCCCCACCGCACGGTGCCCACCTCCCACCCCCAATGCTCCCCTCCTCCCCCCTTAGTGGCCAAAGTTGGCAACTTAATCACGTCTACGTTTGTAAGTTGATAGGTAGGTTGAAATATATTAAGAGAGAGAAATAAAATGGTTTTGTGTGTGTGTGTGTGTGTGTGTGTGTGTGTGTGTGTGTGTGTGTGTGTGCAGATTTGCCATTACTTTATGGCATTTTTGTAAGAAAACCCAACTTTTTTCAATTTTACAAATTTGCCATTAAGTGTTTAAAATTTTTGCAAATTTGTCATTCTATTTATTTTTTCTGTTATTTTTTACTAAATTTAAATACTGCCTTTCTTCTTTTGGCAGTCCCTCTTTTCGACACATTTTTTTGGCTTCCCTTATTCCACTCTTTATTTTTGGCACCCTCACCTAGCACCGGTATCCAGACCAGCCCTTCCCCCACACACCCCCAAACTGACCAGCACAACCAGGCCTTGCCAGGCAGCCCCAGCCCCACTCCCAATGCTCCTTGCCCCCCACTCCCCAGCAGCCCCCACTGCATGGTAGGTAAGTTGAAATGTGTTAGGAGAGAGAAATAAAAAGGATTTTTTGTGTGTGCAGATTTGCCATTACTTTATGATATTTTTTGGAAGAAAATCCAACATTTTTTAAAATTTGCAAATTTGCCATTAAGTTTTCAAAAAATTTGCAAATTTTCCATTCCATTTATTTTTTTTGCTATTTTTTACTAAATTCTAATACTACCGTTTTTTTCTTTCAGTAGTCCCTCTTTCCGACACATTTTTTGACTTCCCTTGTTCCACTTTGTTTCCAGCACCCCTACCTAGTACCGGTATCCAGACCAGCCCCTCTCCCACACACCCCCCAACGGCTGGCACAACCAGGCCTCGCGGGGGCAACCCCACTCCTAGTGCTCCCTCCCCCCCCTCTTCCTCGCTCATTGCTGCAGCCCCCACCCCCGCCTCCCCGTCCCCACCCTTCCCCCCTCCATAACGGCCCTACTACATGGTGCCCACCCCTACCCCTAAGACTCCCCCCTCGCCCCTTAGTGGCCAAAGTTGGCAACTTAATTATGTATAAGTTTGTGAGTTGATAGGTAGGTTGAAATGTATTAAGGGAGAGAAAAAAAAATGGTTTTGTTGTTGTTGTTGTTGTTGTTGTTGTATTAGATTTGGCATTACTTTATAGCATTTTTGAATAAAAACCCAACATTTTTTTTAATTTTGTAAATTTGTTATTAAGTTTTCAAAAATTTTGCAAATTTGCCATTTTGTTTATTTTTTCTTCTATTTTTTACTAAATTCCAATACTACCCTTTCTTCTTCCGGTAGTCCCTCTTTCCGACACATTTTTCGGCTTCCCTTATTCCACTCTTTATTTTTGGCACCCCTCTCCATAGCAGCCCCCACTGTATGGTGCTCACCCCCAGCCCTCCCCCCTTAATGGGCAAAGTTGGCAACTTAATCATGTTTACATTTTTTGAGTTGGTAGGTAAGTTGAAATGTATTAGGGGAGAGTTTTTTTTTTTTTTGTAGATTTGACATTACTTTATGGCATTTTTGTAAGGAAACCCAACATTTTTTCAATTTTGCAAATTTGTCATTAAGTTTTTAATTTTTTTGCAAATTTTCTATTCCATTTATTTTTCTGCTATTTTTTTTACTAAATTTCAATACTACCCTTTCTTCTTTGGGCAGTCCCTCTTTCCCACACATTTTTCGGCTTTCCTTGTTCCACTCTTTGTTTCTAGCACCCCCCAATCCGCACGCAGCCCCCTATTGTATGGTTCCCACCCCTAGCGCTCCCCCTCCCCCCTTAGTGGCCAAAGTTGGCAACTTAATCATGTCTATGTTTGTGAGTTGGTAGGTAAGTTGAAATGTATTAGGGGAGAGTTTTTTTTTGTAGATTTGACATTACTTTATGGCATTTTTGTAAGGAAACCCAACATTTTTTCAATTTTACAAATTTGTCATTAAGTTTTTAAATTTTTTGCAAATTTGCTATTCCATTTATTTTTTCTGCTATTTTTTTACTAAATTTCAATACTACCCTTTCTTCTTTGGGCAGTCCCTCTTTCCCACACAATTTTCGGCTTTCCTTGTTCCACTCTTTGTTTCTAACACCCCCAGCCCGCCGCAGCCCCCTATTGTATGGTTCCCACCCCCAGTGCTCCCCCCTCCCCCCTTAGTGGCCAAAGTTGGCAACTTAATCATGTCTATGTTTGTGAGTTGGTAGGTAAGTTGAAATGTATTAGGGGAGAGTTTTTGTGACGACTCGGGTTTTCAAATGAAATTTTAAATACAAACTAATTTCTAATACAGGATCGATCCAATTTGAAATAATTTTTGTCAAATAGTGCAATGTAGAGGAAAATCTTTTCTTTCAAATTCACTTTGAAACACCCCGAGTGTCATTTTTCTTTTATCAAAAGCAAGGATTCTCGGTGAAATGAGCGCTCATTTCTACAAAAAATCCGACAGATTTTCCTTCGTTTTTTGAACATATGACATTTAACGCATGTCATTGCGAAGTACCTGATAAACCTTGTTGACAATTTTAAAATATAAATGGAGACTCTGTCTCATTTTCATACATCTAACAAAACAAAAACTGTTTACCTCAAAACAACACACCCAGAACCTCCACAGCACAACTCAGTCACATAATTCTTCCAAATTTTCATAATTACATACAATGTAGTCTCTTCCTGATTTATCATATGATAACTTCAGTTGAAAGAACAATTCTTACCTGTCCTCTTATAAAGTTTCTGTCGGTTCACTCTTGTCAATAAGTACCTCCTATTCCTTGGAAGTCCTTTGTTTTGTGATACTGTCAACATGCCAAATCTGCTACTATTCTTTGTATCTGAGGCATTGCAAACCACAGCAATGCCTCAGCAAGCAATCGCTTGTGTAGGTGGAGTAAGATGCAATATTTTATATAAATAGAAATCATGATAATCATATATAGATCAATTTAGCAATGCTGAATCATGCAAACAACAATTCAATTATCATTTAACTTGAAATCATTTAACATTATCAAAATCATGAATCCACCCCAAAATGGAAAGAATACCAATGCATTAGTACAAAACACATTTGAAATGCAAATTATGTAGACACATGTCAAACTTACAAGTCATTTACATTTCCTGATACCAGTCTTCGCTCTTACGAGCCATTTCACATATCAAATGCCAACACGTCGTTGTGTGTATCAAGTACACAGCAAACAATATTATCCTCTTTGGCGCAGTGAGTCGGCGCAGTGGGTTAGACCCAAAGACACACCTCAAGGCTTTACTCCTGAGAGATCGATAGCTCGTCCAGCCAGGAACCAGCCCGAAGGCCCGCCCACATCATAACGACCCCTTAGGACGCGTCAAGCTCTCCAAACAATGGGGCTAAATCTCAGGGATCGGTAGCTCGTCCAGCCCGAAGGCCCTCCCACATCATAACGACCCCTTTCGCTCTTATGAGCCACTTCACAATTTTCTGGTATCAGTCTTACATTTTCTCACACTTGGTTTACAATAATGCATAGCTTATGCATAAACCATTTATTCATGATTTAATTTCAGCATGCACATTCATCTTATCTTTCATATAAACATAAAAGATTCATTTCAATACTTGAAATTCATGCACACATGCATATATAGCGAAAATCATAGCAATCTTAATTCCACCTACCTCAATTGGAGATCTTCTAATTCACTGACGCGAGTACTTCATTCAGTTCGCGTACACGCTCCCTATCAGTTACCTATGTAACAATACAAACACATGTTCAGTTATAAAATTCTAGGACTTTTCCTAACTTCCCTAACACTATTTGGCATAAGACAAAGTGACAGTGTTCATTACTGTGCAAAAGGCGTTTCATTAGCTATTGGTTGATAGCTAATTTAATGGCAAACAGTTATTAGATTTCCAATCCACGTCATTGGCCCTGGATTGACTATTCACTACTTTTCTTAAGTGACCGCAAGTCACTATCATTATTCAGAGGTCTTAACCCTTGATTCTTAACTAGATCAACTCTTGGTTTGGAGCTGGGTGTTATTTCTCATGCTATAGTCTTCAATACAACCTATAATTGTATTCTTAAATCAGACTGATATAATGAGTATCATGAACAGTTCATATCACTCAATTTCTTTCTGTTAGTTTATTCAAATTCTATACTTTATATCATATCTAAGCTAATTCACAGTTCAGGAATCCACATGTGGCCTCTAATCATTTATCTGACATCACAAGGTGTTTGTTTGAATAGTGATAGATCGGACGGCCTAGATTATCCAATCTGTTTCACTTCCAATTCATATAATTATAATCATCCTATCATTTTTTATGATGAGGAACTCATCTGTGGTGTCTGATCGTAAATCAAACATCATGAAGTTACTGTATGAACAGTACCCAATCGGACGGTTGAGATTGTCCGCTCGGTTTTTAGCTTAGATTAGAAGTTTTTGTGTGATCCAAGCTACATCATGCCCTAAATTACCTATCCCTAAGCTTTGATTTAAAAATAGACGGTTGGATTATCCATAAAACTTAGATATAGCATGAATGATATGATTTAGCTAAAATCTTGAAATCAAGAATAGGGTTTTGTAGATCTTACCTTCTAGATGCATTTCCATGCATTTTCCGCCATTGGATTGGTTCAGATCAGTAGTAAAACCTCCAATCTTAGCCGTGCGATGTTCCCCTCTTCAATCGACGGTCAAGATTACGTCGGATCCCCCAATAACCTTGGGGTTTTGTTTGTCTCAATGTGCTAAACAAAATGACCAGTCGGATTGTCGATCTGAGCCGGCGTCGTCTCTGGCGACGGCCTGGAATCCGGCTACCCAGGAAAACCCTCGTTTTCCTTCAACGCCTGCACATAGCTCTCTCTCTCTCTCTCTCTCTCTCTCTCTCTCTCTCTCTCTCTCTCTCTCTCTCTCTCTCTCTTCTTTTTCTTCTTCTTCCTCTTCTTCTCTCCCTCTCCCTTCTTCTCTTTCTTCTTCCTCCTCTTCCTTCCCCGCCAGTTTCCTCTTCATCATTTTTTTTCTTTCTTTTTCTGTTGCTTTCGGGAAGACAAACCCGACGTTTGTCAGGTTCGTTTAATGAGAGGGGGGTGCCAGTATCAAATCTGGCCCCCCTCCTATTGAGGCCTTTCCTTTTTTTTCTTTTTTAATGTGCGATGTTACAGTTTTGTTTGTAGATTTGACATTACTTTATGGCATTTTTGTAAGGAAACCCAACATTTTTTTAATTTGTTATTAAGTTTTATTTTTTTTTGCAAATTTGCTATTCCATTTATTTTTTCTACTATTTTTTTACTAAATTTCAATACTACCCTTTCTTCTTCAAGCAATCCCTCTTTCCCACACATTTTTCGGCTTTCCTTGTTCCACTCTTTGTTTCTAACACCCCCTAGCCCGCACGCAGCCCTCTACTGTATGGTGCCCACCCCAACGCTTCCCCTCCTCCCTTAGTGGCCAAAGTTGGTAACTTAATCATGTCTATGTTTGTGAGTTGGTAGGTAAGTTGAAATGTATCAAGGGAGAGTTTTTTTTGGTGTAGATTTGACATTACTTTATGGCATATTTGTAAGGAAACTCAATATTTTTTTAATTTAGCAAATTCGTTATTAAATTTTTAAATTTTTTACAAATTTGCTATTCCATTTATTTTTTCTGCTATTTTTTTGCTAAATTTCAATACTACCCTTTCTTCTCCTCTTTCCCACACATTTTTCGGCTTTCCTTGTTCCATTCTTTGTTTCTAACGCCCCCGCAGCCCCCAACCACCCCCACCGCTCCCTGCCCCTACCCTTTCTCCCCCTCCCCGCTCACTGCAGCCGCCAACCGCCCCCACCTGCCCCCCGTGCCCCACCCCCACTCTCGGCAGCCCCCAACCAACCCCACCGCTCCCTGCCCCTTCCCTTCCCTTCCCGCCCACCGCAGCTGCCAACAGCCCCCACCCTTCCCCTGGGCACTCGCCCCTACCCTTTCCCCGCTCACAGCAACCGCCAACCGCCCCCACCCTTCCCCTGGTGCCCACCCCCCTGGCAGATGTCCAATGTCCTGCAAAACCTGATCAACAGTATACCAAAATCTCGCTGTTGGAGTTTTCTCTCTTGAGATAAGCAATGACATTCTTAGAATCACCTACACTACTAACGGGTACCACCGAAAACAAAGACAGTGGTCAATGGCATTCATTGCAGCCAATACGTAACGGCATCTAACCATGCAGACCGTAAACCCGCCAACTTCGACTTGTTCCCAGACAACAGAAACAGACCTTCATCAGAAATCTAATCCTGGTTCACCATCTGTATATGCTTCCCCCTCAAATCATCACGAAGTTCTTCGAAACCCTAACCCTAGTTCCAGTTCTCTTACTCCTGCTGCCCTCAGGCTATGGAAGCCCGCTGCTCAGCGAAACCTCAGAAATCAATGGTCGAAATTGTTTTCCTGCAAGGATCGATGGGTCTCTGCATCATCTCTTGGAAGATCTCATGCCACCTGTCTTGTCAATGCTCACCTTTCGCAGAGGTAAACTAGAGAGTAACTCTCTTCTTCTTCCCTGCCTTTTTGTATTTTTGAGATTTTGATGGCACAATTGGGATTCAAGTTAGGTTTTTTTTTCTTCTTCTTTTTGGATCAGTTATACGCCTTTTATGCATTTGGGTGTTCTAAGTGAAATCCCTGAGATTAGGAAGAAAGCTTCCGAGAAACTGGCTCGGCAGCAGGTAATACTTTTGTTTTTATATTTAGTTCCTTTTTTACTTTTGATAGCATAGTTTTGGGATTTAAACTTAACATGCGCGCATATCTTGTATTATTTTGGTTTTATTATTTGTTCAGGCATTCCTTAATTAGTGGCTGTAAGTGTTTGGTTCTGGTTTGTTTGAGAAACGTTTATACGTTTCTGGCTCAAGGACAGTGACAGTATACAGAACCCCATGGTGTTTCAGTGTAGTTTTGGTTTCAAGGTTCTACTTGGATTGATTTCCTGCCGTTGGTTGGTAGAGGCACAGGTTTTTATTTGTAGATTGATGCATGATCTCACGGCATAAAATAACTACAAAAATTATGAATTCGGCTACTGTCTGGAATTGTGGAACTGGTGAGCAAGCCACTTATTTTGATACTTCCACCTCAGTTACAAAGTTAGGCTTGGGGGATAAACTGGCAAGGCAGCTACTTGGAAAATTCCGGAGACCTTTTGGGAGAAGAAAGGGAAAAAAGCACGATTATGCTGAAACTTTGGTTTTTTTATATGAAATGGGAACTAGGATTGCAAAATTATATTTGAGAATTTGACAAGTTATTTATGACGTTCTTGCTTAATTACATACATTTATGTTTAGTTTGGAAAATCTTGTTGAATATGAAAAATGCAGAACTTAAGAACTATGCAGAATCAACTTGAGAAGCGAAAAAGTTGAGACCAAGTTTGAAATTTTTTCTAAGAAAAATGTCACAAAATTTTGAACGAGTGCTGACTGTGGCAGAGCATATCAACCGTAATGATCAGGAATATTCAAAATTTGCAGGAACAGAGGTCAGAATGTTCCAGTACAGTTTCTATGTTTGTTTCCTTCCCACAAAAGAATGTTTCAAGAATTTCATCTGCAACTGGAGCAACAAGTCCAATATTATTACCTTGTAAACTTCTATTGAAGTAGCCAAGTCAGTTGAGTATTGACCAACTAGATGAGAAGATTTCTTGTACTGATTTTAGAGCTACATATCTGTACTTCTGCTTCCAAAGCTTGTTTAGTGAAAGATCATCATGACTGGGCCCAGGGCAGGAATGGGGTTTGCGGTGTGTTTTGAGTGATTCTGGCAATTCAGTCACAAAACTTACCATTGCATTCCTATGCTTCCAACAGTTTGTTTATGGTTTTTCTCAGATAAGTCTCAATGTGATTTCTAAATAGATTTTTATGATAATTGAATTTATATGTAATGGGAGGGTTTGGACCATATGCAACAGGATATAAGCTAGCTAATTCTCTGATGGTACAAAGTGTGAGCTAATTCCTTGTTCCCTTTTTAGCATTTACACAGTATTCCTTGTTCTCTATTGACATTTACAAAATGCTCTTTTTTTTTATTGTTTGTGTTGTTAGAAATCTGTCATTGAATTTTTGCACAGTATATGTTGGCCAATTGTATTTATAGTCTTGTTTGCATATAATATATGGTGAAGTTGCAATATACATTTCCAAAGAAATGTCACCAGTAAGTTGACCAAGTTGAGTTAAATACAGCACAGTAAATCATAAATGCTGGATTTGTGTCTTCTCTTGCAGATGCTTCCATTCTCTGGATTCACTTCCATTGTTGTCTTGACATCATACTTACGTGTGCGTTTGATCTGACTTAGGAGCTTTATCGGAGCAAGCTTGTATCTGCTTACAAGGATGTGGTATGTTTTCTCAAGCTGGAAGATGACATGATGTAGCTTCTGGATTTCAATGCTTTATTTTCATTGTTGAAAAATTCCATGGTCCATCCTCAAGCATAAGTTAAAAAGAGAAGTAAAAGCATTCATTGACTTATACATGACTGTTACTGTGATATGTCATGATAAAGCTACAACATACTGCATAAACATACATGAATTATGTTTTATTAAATGATGGAGAACATTATTAATAAACACATGGCAGCAAGTGCAAACAGCAAGAGCTGGAAAGAATAATTTGTTATTCATGAAATCATATTGATCCTAAAGAACTGATGCTAAAAAACAATAAAAAAGATGTCTATGTTCTTGTTTCAATCTTCATGTTGACATGTTTCTGGCATGCATATTAAGCAAGTGATCTGTCAGAGAGTTTTTGAAGATTGATTATCTTGTTATAATAATGCGGTGTTGAATAATGAATTTTGGAGTTTGGGTTGGCAATGAGAATGAAATGCAGCTGGCATTTTTATTTTTTGTTGCAGTTATTTTCTGAAATTGATAGGTCCTTGGTTCTGGTGTAAACTGTGTGGTGATTTGGGTCATTTACCTGCCATAATCCCACCCCTTTTTATGGGACTGTCTCATATTGTGTAATGGACAAGCCTAATGCCTGCTGGAGATGATAATGGGAGTTACCACTCAGATTCTGTGATGGTGGGAGAAGACCTCCCTCCAACCGTCCAACATAGCATCGATTTTTCCCTTAAACTCACATACTTGGATTTAGGCAAAAGGTTCACCTACCTACTGGTTGAGAATCAGATTGAAGCTTTATTACTATCTCGCGCAGTCCCTATATGTCTGCAACACTTTCAGAGGACTGCAAGTCCCTTGAACTAGTCTTAGCGGTATTTGCAGGACTTTTTAAGTGCATGCATCAACAATCCCTGATTTATCCATTGTGATTTTGTCCTGGCTTAGTGTTGGGTAATCTGATACTGCCTATTGGTGGTCTACCAGGTTAATATCTTCAATCAACACAGATGTGCTACATATTATGCAGGATTGGAAGTTTGGAAGAAGATTTTATCCATGTTAGTTATATAGATGGTTTTGACTTAGGGAGACAACAAAATAACATACAAGTAAAAATTGCCTTTTAACTCCATGTTAAAATTCCTTCTACCATACATTGAGATCTCCTTGCCAATCTACTTGATGATTTTCTCAATGGTTAGAATGTTCTCAAGGATATGACTTCATTCCCTTCCCCCTCGACCTTTTGCCATTTAAAGGTAATTACAATGGAATGGCATAAAAACTTCCTGGTTCTAACAATACTTGTCCAGTTAGTTTTTTTTTTTCTTTATACAATTTCTTGCAAGTACCAGTTACTATCAATCTAGTATTATTTTAGTAATGGCCATGTTTACAAGCTGAGTGTCCTATCAATTTTGCAGAATGCTTGACTGTATAGTTTGTTGTTTTACTTGGGCTTAGTATTTGCAGTGCAGATTAATCTGGGAAGTTCCTAGACACCTTTTGCCATTGTTTTTTTACATTTGACGTGCCCAGATGCACAGTAGTGACTACTAACTAGTCAAAGAAATTTTGATTATGTTTCTTTAGTGGATTTTCTCTACAGGTGGTTATTGTTTCTAATATGATGAGTGCATCTGGTTCTATGCATTGTTTCCTCAAAGGACAAGGCACTCCACTTGTACAATTTTGCAGTCATCAGGCGGATAGCAACGATGCTGGCGATGGTGGTGGTATCCCAGTTTTCTTATCTTTATCAATCTCGAGTTTTGGTAGGCATTTGGATCTTTTCAAAGTTTATATCCCTGTTGTATTAGCAGCTCAAGCTTACAAGAGGTTGTTCAATGTGGATGTACCTTATAGCTTGCCAAGCATCATGGACCTTGAAGAGATACATGATATTGAATATGAATGTTGAGAAGCTTCAAGTTTGTAGCTTCTGAACTATATGTTTTTGGCTGTGAATGTTAGGAAGCTCTAAGTTTATAGATTTAAAGCTCTATGTTATTGAATTAATGCAAGTTTTGAAGGCCGTGAGGCTTGGGAAGATTCATGATCCCTTTCCTAATGTAAATTTGAGAACATTTGAAGCTTGGTGAGATTCACACAAACACTTGTTTTTCGTCAAGCTATACATTTTATAGGCTCACTATGTGTTTATTTATTATTTCTCACTTCTCTCTTCTAATATTATCTTCGCTCTTTTAATATTTTTTTTATTGTCTACAGACTAATGGTCCAAAAACAGTTTGTATCACTAAAAAGTTGAGCCCTCAAGCGCTTGAGCTACACAAGGAGGTCCTTGGTAATTTTGGGCAGAAGTCCATGTGGAGCAAACTGTTTGGCAATCCAAAACATTAATATATTGGTCCACATCTTATATATTGCTGTACTTTGATATAATTTAGACACATCCTTATGGTGAGCCATACTATGAATGATTTATAAAGTGATTAATTATTATGTCTAGTAACTGATTTAAAATACCTAAATCACAAGTTCACTACAAGTGAATGTAAGGGTTTCTATAGAATTCTATAAAGGGCAGCCCTGGTGCACAAAGCTCCCACCTATGCGGGGTTTGGGGAAGGGGCGGACCACAAGGGCCTAAAGTACACAGCCTTACCTTGCATTTTGCAAGAGGCTGTTTCCACGCCTTGAACCCGTGACCTCAAGGTCACAGGACGACAACTTTTACCGTTGCTCCAAGGTCCCCCTTCTTTCTACAGAATTCTATCTTAATTGTAAATCCACTTCTCTAGAAATTGATTACTAAAGGTTACAATTTATACTTTTTCATTCATGTGACATAAATATTATGATCTTAAGACCTTTGTTTCACATTCTAGAGTATATAGGTTTGCATATGTATGAATGGGCCTATAAATAGGTTTAATTATAAGTTTTTGTATATATTGGTGGACGCACATGCAGGTAGGTTTAATTATAAGTTTTTGTATATATTGGTGGATGCACATGCAGGTTTAGTTACAACTTTGTCTGTGGTGGATCCACATAGGTATAATTATATGTTTGTGTATATATAGGTTAGATGTAAACATATGATAGTTGAGCCCATAATAATAAAAAAAAGAGAGGCTTTATTTAAATAAGCCCGCATGCATATTTAGTGTACATGCGGTGCGCCCATTGTGTATTTATTTAGTATTATGTAGGTAAGCCAAGCATTTTTCTATTAGCAATAATATATTTTATTAATATTTGAATGCCACAAAAAGACAAATTTTTATAGCTTGGTAAGCTATATGAATCTTGCCGAAATGCAGAAAAAGCCAAAAGCTTACATCTTGGCAAGCTATATCAATTTTGCCTAGATACATGCAATTGTTGCCATCATATGTGAAGTTTGTAGATTGACAAGCTATAAGGTACATTCACATTGAATAACCCCTTGTTAAGCAGAACTTTGAAATGTTCATTTAAGTTGCATCTCGGAGAAAAATGTCTGAGTCTTCTTTGGTTTTTCTTATTCTAAGCATGCCAACATCATGTTCTCATCTCTCCTTGTATTTAAATGTATATTCAATTTGTGACTTCACTGTACGTTGCAAGTGTTGCTCGTATGTTCTTACCACTTTATAAATTTTCAAGCCAATTGGTAAACTTTTGGCACATAGCAAGAACTTGTCAGTGTAAAGATATGGAATAGTTTTTTAAACAGTCTGGCTACCCAATTTACTGCAGAATCTCATATTTTCTTTACTACAGGAGGTATATCTGAAGGCATGGCATCTCAAGGATGTGATATGCTTGTTTTTCTACCCTTTATATGCTTAGAAATCATCCACTTGGAAATATATCCAACTTTAATTTTGATTTTTGGTGCACTAAATGAATTCTTTCTACTGTACATATACTGGGCTATGAATGTGCATCTTTACAATTTGAGCTGTTTTGATTTTCTATCAATTGCATGTAGTAATGTTTATGATCTTCAAACAATTTCAGAAAATTTGGCCCGAGAGCTTGTGCAAATGTTTGTCCTAGAGCTATGTTTGAAGGTAACAACTTTATTCTTTGTCCTTATGTATTAGTACACTTCTGGTGCACCCAAATCTTCTGTTGGGACTTACTGTTGAATCATTTCCGTGCATTAGTTTGAGATAATTATGATTCTGTTCTTTGATATTCTTCCTATCGGCCCTTGCTTTGTTTGTTAATCTGTTTATTTTCCTTTTCTGGTATTGGTTATCATGGATAGAGATTGCTTGTGCTTGAGCTACTCTCAACCAGTTGTGAAGGAGCTGCAAGTGTACAAACCAGTAGATTAAGTTGGTCAGATGAGGTTTATCCAGGAGAGTTCAGTGATTTGAGTATATGTGAACTGTACTCCGAAGAAAGTTGTGAGCCACTCCGTCCAACGATAAATGGTTGGGAATCTGATGGATGTATGACTGGCCAACCTAAGCATCCTCCAGATCGAGAGGTTTTACAGGTATATCCTCTCCATGCTGTAAGTCAAAGATGCTGTTAAATGCCTTATAACCACTCTCTCACTTCTCATTATTCCCACAGAAACTTATGAAACATGGTTACTGACACTTAAGTGCCAGAGATAAAGAAAAGCTGCTGGCTGCCATTATTCTGTATAAATGTATTAATTTTTGGAAAAAATTACAATATCCAGATTAACAGAAGAAAGAGTCAACTGCCAAAATGCTGTGGGTTCAAAGTCATGTCTCACCTATCAACAATAAAAAAAGACATGGGAAAAATGAAAAAAATTTGTAAAGAAATCATTGAGGTTCCTGACCCTGTCAACAAGCATGTCCTTATTACCACTTACCACGTTTTAACACAGATAGCAAGTCTAGAAATGGTGGTTGATATTGGGAATGACAAAACGACGCGTCTGTTGCTGAAAGCTGGGCCTACGATAGAAGATCAAGGACAGGACCTCAGATTGTCGCCATTGGTTTTCGTTATTGTGTGCTTATTATTCATGAACTTATTCATTGGCATGCTCCAAATACTGAATCCAAAATGATATAGTCCAGATCCATTATAAATTGTGCCCCATTTTCATGTAAAATTGGCAGTTTTATTTTCCTTCTACAAGTGGAACTCAGATATCAAAGAAACAGTTTGCAAAACAGGTTCAAGTCTGAGGCATGTAGAATCTAACTGAAGTTGATTCCAACTGCAGGTTTATCTAACAACATGGCTCGCAGAGCTGAATGTCGACATGTATAGGTAAACAGAAAATGAATAATATCAGTCAAGATCTCGAAATTCCTTGGGAAACGTTTTCATGTTAATTCTTTTCACATTGGTTTCCGCTGCTAAATGCTTTTGTCTGCCTTACCCAGGGTTGATCAAATCTTTTGTATGGTTGGGGAAGAAATGCATGTCAAGCTTTCATGAAGCTTTTCCATTCAAGCAGAAACATATGAACACAGTATAGTGAGATGTGAGAAGAAAATAGTTTGAGCAGAATCTCTCTGATTTGTCCAGAAGGAAAGTAATCCTCTAAATATTCTTATTCTTTATTTTTTCATTTCTTGTTAATTGTATTGAAAGATTGATGTTTGCCATTCCGCCGTCCCAAGTCATGCACCAAGGTAGTGTATCTTCATCTCTTCCATCCGAATTGATGCATGGACATTGTTATTGATTTAGAATTCTGGATTGATGGCCAGTGTTTGTGGATGTGTTATGGATTTATGCGTATCATGAAGCAATGCTGTGATGGTTGCTTGGTAACACTGCAAACAATGGCCTAGTTGCCGATATGGTCGAACCATTCCCTGGCGATTTTCACCATATCTTTGGGTCTATGTAATGTAAAAAGTGCTCAGCTGCCACAGTTCTTTATTGTACTTGCCACCAGAATAAATTGGAGAAATTGAAAAGGTCAGCCACATGGCCTTCAGGCCGTCCATCAAACCTTGTCTTTCGGATGATCTTTACACTCCGGTCAGTTAAGATACTTTTAGGATCATTGAATGAAGATACTTTTGGTGCATGAATTTCAAAGATGCAGTGATCAAACTGGCTGGTCTGTATGACCAAAATCAGCATCCTGAAAGTCGATAATTATTGTCTATTTATTTTTGTGGGTTTGTCTAACTGCAGAATTGATAAACCAGTGCCACATTCTCCTATGGCAGTTATGCGTCCTTCCCTTCCGTCCCGCCCCGTCCCTCCCACATGCCCATCAGTGGAATGGACTAGCGTGCCTGACTTTGAACGCACTGGCCTACTGTCAACGGTGATGATGGCTCTTTGGTGCCTACCAGTGGGGCTACAAGGGTTTCCGTGAATGTGTTTTCACTCCAAAGGGCGAGTTGCCATGAATTTATCTCGGAGAAAACCTTTTCCTAGAAATTATTCATGTGGGGCAGTTTGACATCGCGAAAACAGTTGAACAATGCTAAGAGAAAGGCACTTGCTTAAAAGGAGTACAAATCAGACGGGAGCCACATCTGGCACTTTTGGAATTTGCTTTTTCTTTGTAGTCATTTTCTAGAGAAAATGCCCCGTGATATGTACGATTTGTTGGATTCATTGGAGGAAAACAAGTTTCAAGAATGGTGCCACATGGCTCTCACTGATTTATAACAAAACTATCCATGAACGATGATTTGGTCTCTCAGAACAAATGAAAATTTTGTCCAAAATAGCCCGAGCTTTCAAAAGCTGTTTTATCTTTGTGAATAATTTCATTCGTGTTTTAGGGTTTGCAACTAGCAGGCAAGTTAGTAGAAGTAGCGGCACTAGAAGGGCCTCTCCATGCTACCTAATAAGTTATAGATGGAAGGTGCCAATTTGTTTGTGTGTTCTTCCCACTCAAAAATAGCATTCCTTCCTCCTAAAAGCATTTCTATAATATATATATATATATATATATATATATATATATATATATATATATATATAGACCATTGACAGATTACCAAGAGAAAGAGGTATGTTTGCTTTATATATTGTATCTATACAATATATAAATACTAATTTACAAATATAATAATATAAGATATTGCATGATTTTATGCGTTATGCAGAAGAAAAACAAGGAACGATATTTTGGTATAGGTAGAAGGCTATTCGGGGAAGAGTGGGAGGCAAACAAAAAGTGGACTTCTACCAGTGAAAAATTATTGGTGCTAAAAGTAAAAAAGTGTTGTTTTACTATTAGTATTTATTATTCTAATGGATTCGACCAATGATTTTTACCACCACTAAGAATGAAATATTGTTGTTATAGGCATATTTTTTTAATCTCACACGTGCACAAATAGTAGTAATAATGATGATGATGATGGCAAAAACAGCAACAACTAGTTAGGTGCATGGGTGTGATGTATCGATTAGTAATCTTCTCGATTATTCTTTTTGATAAAATTTTCCTACCATTTCTTCAAAACAAAGGTGGATCGAAGATGCCCAAGGAAATATGGTAAATATTTAGTTGCTATCTACTCTCAAGTTCTTATATTTTCAAGCCTAACTTAATTATTCTTAATAAAGTTTTACATTTCTAAAACTTGATCATTACTTTTCAAGCCCCATGCTCCCTTTTCTTATAGAAATTATTTTTCCATTTTCTTCTTAAGCATTTTCATTTCAAGTTGTTATTGTTTGTGTATGCAATCCACTATGTCGATTTAAGTAGAGTCCAGACTGTAGCGATCCATAGTTGCCATCTTTTAGGTGATAGTTAGATTGGTCTTGTAAATTTTTTATCGATTTGATTAGCCAATTTGATGATTAAGATCATATTAGTTGACAAGATTATTGAGTATTATCTATCTAAATTGATTCTCAAAATATTAATGGTTTTGATCATTAACCACTTTGGCATCATATTATATATGGAGAGAGAGAGAGAGAGAGAGAGAGAGAGAGAGAGAGAGAGAGAGAGAGAGAGAGAGAGAGAGAGAGAGAGAGAGAGAGTTGAACTTTCCTTGTTCAACTAATTGTATGATATTATATAATAGAAAAATAAAAATTAGAAGAAAATAAATAGGATAGATTTAGAGATGAAAATAAGGTGGGTCAAATGTGACACAAGGTGAGTCATTTAGAATTAAGAAAAATAAACAGGATAGTTTGAAATATGGTTATATTAGAATAATAATTTTTTTTTTTTTAATATTAATATGGTTTCATTAGGCTAGAGCATTCCTTATAAGTAATGTGATGCATTGGATCTTGGATGCAGCGGAAAATGGACAAGGGCTACTAGGTCATTCCCCTAGAAGCAGAACGGTGCATTATATTTAGGGGGTAGTAAGAAATACGCAAGGGATGCTAAAGCATTCCCTCCAAAGCAACGCGTCTCATCAGAACCAAGTGCAATGAAAAATTGGCATGGGTTCACATGCCATTCGGGAAGTGTGCGGGTAAATAGACTAACTCAAGAGAATAAGATTCGTATTGCCAGATAAATTGGCATGGGTTCACATGCCATTCGGGAAGTGTGCGGGTAAATAGACTAACTCAAGAGAATAAGATTAGTATTGCCAGAATAATATTTTTTTAATATTAATATGGTTTCATTAGGCTAGAGCATTCCTTATAAGTAATGTGATGCATTGGATCTTGGATGCAGCGGAAAATGGACAAGGGCTACTAGGTCATTCCCCTAGAAGCGGAACAGTGCATTATATTCAGGGGGTAGTAAGAAATACGCAAGGGATGCTAAAGCATTCCCTCCAAAGCAACGCGTCTCATCAGAACCAAGTGCAATGAAAAATTGGCATGGGTTCACATGCCATTCGGGAAGTGTGCGGGTAAATAGACTAACTCAAGAGAATAAGATTCGTATTGCCAGATAAAATATAGGCATATTGACATATAAGAGTCTAGACCTAGTAGATATGATGAAACATAGGAGAGTCAACATTGCTTGCATCCAAGAAACAAAGTGGAAAGGGGCTAAAATTAGAGAAATCGATTGGTATAAGCTCTAGTACGTATGAAAAAGATAATAATAGAAATAACTTGGGGATAGTTATAGATAAAGAATTGGAGGATAAATGTTGCGGACATTAAAAGAACTAATAAAAGAATATACTAATAAAATGTGTTCCAGGAAAGAAAAACATAAATGTTATAAGTGCATATACACTACAAGTAGGGTTAGAAGAGAGAATTAAAAGAGTTCTGGGATGATATAGAGGGAGTCGTGCAAGAAATTTACAACATAGGGAAGATATTTATATGAGAAGACTTTAGTGGTCATGTAGAAAAAGGAAAGGAAGGATATGACAGGGTACATATAGGGCACAATATTGGATAAAGAGATGAAATAGGGGAAGCTATCATTGATTTTGCTTTGCCATATAACCTAGCTATAGCAAACACATACTTTAAGAAGAGGGATGAACACTTATTAACCTTTAAAAGTGAACGATATAAAAGCCAAATAGACTTTTTTCTACTTAGGAATAATGAAAGATCAATATGAAAAGATTACAAGTTGATACCCAGTGGAGTCTAAACTCACAACATAGGTTAATGGTTATGGATATTTACTTTAAAATATGGAAGAAAGGAAATGAACTTAATAGGTGTTAAAAAAACTAAGTAGTAAAACTTCAAAGAAGAGAAGATAACATCATTTATAAACAACTTGATAGTAGAAGGAAACTGAACAATGAAACAAAGGCAAACACCATGTGGACTAATATGGCCAAGTCCATTAAAAAAGTAGCAAAAGATGTCCTAAGAGTATATGAAGGTAAAAAAACAACTAATAAAGGAAACTTAGTGGTGGATTGAAAAAGTGCAAAAAGTTATTAAAGAGAAACATGTATGTTGTAAAGCATGGCAAATGACTAAAAATAATGACAACTTTGAGCAATATAAGAATGCTAAAAATATTGCTAAGAGAGTAGTAAGTGAGGCTAAACTCAAGGTATATGATGATCTCTATAATAGTTTAGGATCAAGAGAAGGTTAGAAAGATGCATTTAAACTGCAAAAGTAAGAGAACAGAAGAGTAAAGACTTAGACCACGTTAAGCGCATTAGGAGTGATAAAGAAAGGGTACTTGTAAAAAGTGATGACATCACACATAAGTGGGAAAGTTATTTTAAAAAATTACTAGTTGACAATTACCCTAGGAATAAACGGATTGGAAATATCGTAAGCCCAAATAATGTTGGCTAACATAGATACAACCATATGATTAGAATACTTGAAGTGAAAGAGGTCTTGAAAATGATGAAATCTAGAAAGGCCCTAGGGCTTGATGGTATACCAATAGAGGTTTGGAAGTATGTGGGAGATACTAAAGTAGTTTGGTTGACAAAATTATTTAGTAAGATTGTAAAATCAAAGAAAATGTTAGATGAATAGAGGAAGATATATATTATACTAATTTATAAGAATAAAAGAGACATATATGGTCATACTAATTATGGGCAAATCAAACTTATGAGCCATACTATGAAACTTTTTGAAAGAGTGCTTAAGAAGAGGTTACGACATAAGACGAGTGTACTGTAAAACCAATTTGGTTTCATACCTGGAAGGTCTACCATGAAATCTATTTTCCTACTTAGACATTGATAGAGAAATATAAGGAGAGGAAAGGATGTCCACATGGTCTTTATTGACTTAGAAAAGCTTGTGATAGGGTCCCTAGAGAGTTAATAAGGAGAACTAGTTTGGTTTCATGCTTGGGAGGTCTACCATGGAAGTTATTTTCCTACTTAGACATTAATAGAGAAATATAAGGAGAGGAAAGGATGTCCATATGGTCTTTATTGAATTAGAAAAGCTTATGATAGGGTCCCTAGAGAGTTAATATGGTAGGTGTTAGGCAACAAAGGGGTTTCATAGGGGTATATAGATATAATTAAGGATATGTATGAGGGAGTAGTAACAAATGTTATGACTAATAGTGGAGAGACCTATAATTTTTCTATCAAGATTGCACCAAGGATCACCATTAAGCCTATACCTTTTTAAGTTAGTTGTGGATGAGTTAACAAAACATATGTACGAGGAGAGTCCATGTTATTTGTAGATAATATAATTTTGATGGATAAGATAAGGGAGGGCATAAACACAAAGCTAGAGTCATGGAAAGATGCATTAAAATCTAAAGGATTTTACATTAGTCTAACTGAGATAGTATATGGAATGCAATTTTAGTAAGGACAAGAACGAGATTAGAGCACTAGTAAAGATTGATAACTAGGAAGTCCCCCCAAAAGACCACTTTTGATACTTAGAATTAATAATTCATGAGAGCAAAGAGATCGAGAGAGAGGTTGCTAAGAGAATCTAAGCGGGTTGGAATAAATGGAGATGCGCCTTTGGAGTTTTGTGTGATTGGCAGGTGCCACTCAAATTAAAAGAAAATTTCTATAGGATGGCTATAAGGCTAGCCATACTCTATGGATCAAAGTGTTAGGTAGTCAGGAAACACATGTACATAAGATGAGTGTCATCGAAATGTAAAAGTTGAAATGGATAAGTAGCAAGACAAGAAATGACAGAATTGAGAATGAAAATATTACAGGAAACTTAGGAGTAGCACCAACAGGTAACAAGACGAGGGAGATTAGACTTGAATGGTTTGGACATGTCCAACAGAGACAAAAAATGACACCAGTTAGAAAGAGTGAGTTGATCCTAGTCGAAAGCTCTAAAAGGGCAAAGGGAAGGCCTAAAAGAATGTTGAGAAAAGATTTGAAAACTTTGGGACTAAATTAAGCTATGACTCTTAATAAAGGGAAATGGAGGAACAAGATTCATGTGGCAGACCCTTAATTGGGATAAGGTCTTGATGATGATGGTTTCATTGGCAATTAAAAAGTTTTTTTCTTTATTTACTCTTCATACCAGCCCAGGAGTATGAGTGGGGCTCCCTTTATCAAAGACCTTTCTTTTGTCTCTTGCTCCCATTTCCTTCTCTTCCTATCAAGAAACAAGACTGCTACTCTCAGCCTTCTCAATCTCTTTCCTCAATATATTCTCTCTCTGCTACTCTCTGTTGATTCACCTCTTTCTCTATCCTTCTTTCGTTTACTCTTTATGACAAACAAAGAGTCCATTTGAGGGATTTTCTTATTGTTCAAAAACCCATCCCCTCCTCCCTCCCCCCCACCCCCCTCTATATATATATATATTTGCAAATGAATAAACCATAAATTATTTAAGGGGTTTTGTCCCACTAATCGAGGTGTTTTGTGCAAATCAAATCCATAAAATCTTGCTATTTTGAGGCCTTTTCCATATCTTATCCACCTAACCATTTCAAGGACTGCAATTATGTTAAACCATTGAAAATTAGGTATGTTCTATCTTTATTTGCATTGATGGGTTTGACAAATGAGATTGGTATATGTGTCATAATCATAATACTTGTTCTTTTATCCTTTTTTATTTTTGTAGTGCTAGCATTTCTTTTATTTGGTGAGATCTAAATTGACTCAAATATTGTTCTTAGCATGTATAATAGTGAGAAACATGATTTCTAGGTTTGTAAACTTTAGTTTATTCATTGCAAGCAAAAAAGCATGGTTATGTCTTTCTTGCCCATTAAATGAGTCCCTTTTCTATAGTAAAATCCTATAGTAATAGAATATGACAATTCAACCATGATCAGGTTGTCAATTGGTTGGGTGATCTGGTGCACTCGCTTCACTCATTTAATGGATGGTTGAGATCAACAACGCCCTTGACTTGAAATGCTTCATCTTGTGTGGTTTTTGGGTGCTTACACTGATCTGATCTTGGATATATTAAGCTATGGGAGCCATGGTTAATTCATTCAAAATCAGATTTGTTAATCCGATGATGATGCAAGCTTATCTAACCATTGATCTTCTTAAACTTTTAAAACTTAGAGTGCAGCCATAATTTTAATGATCTACTAGCATGAATCTGCATGTTTTTCATTTAAATACATTTTTTTAGGTGGATGCACAACTTAACCATGATGGGATCATAAAAAATTCAATCGATCATGGCTCAATCAAGTTGTCTAATGATGGGCAGTTTGCATTAATCTATGTGCATCGTTCACACCTTTGATCAAAGGGTGTTTTGGATGTTGTAACTCTTACTTAATGATGAGTAGATTAGACTGTGGGTTCCCATGGTTGTCCTCCCCATGATCAATTCCTTTAATCGGATGTCAAAATTGCAAACTACAAAACTAAACAAGTTTATCTATTATTATTAACACAATAAATAACAAAGAAATCAAAATTAACTCAATGATGTTAGATTATAGTATTGAAGCGTCAAACTTGTTAGCAAAATTAGCACAAATCTTTTCTTCTTCTTTTTTTTCCTTTTTCTTTTTTATAATATAACTCAACCTATGTGGTTTTATGATCTCTTAGTTGATTTCAAGCCTAGATAGAGGTGGATTGTGTCAAGTGCCAATTGGTGTAAAATGGGCTAGGGCTGCATCGAAACCCAGATTAGGATTTTTCCTTGTAAGCAACATGCTGCATTGGATCCCAGCTGCAATGAAAAATGGGCAAGGGTTGCTAAGGCATTCACCCTAAGCAACACACTACATTAGATCTTGGATGTAGTGGAAAGGAGGTAAACATTTTTTAGATGTATGCAGGTAAAGAGACTAGCTTAGGAAAATAATATTTGTATCACCACATGGAATATAAGCACATTGATAAGTAAGAGTATGAAGTTAGTAAATAGGATGAAATGTAGAAGAGTCAACATAGCTTGCATTCTAGAAACGAAGTAGAAAGAGGCTAAAATAGAGAAACAAATGATTATAAGCTCTAATGCATAGGAAAGGACAATTATAGAAATGGTGTAGTAATAATGGTGGATAAAGAATTAAAGGATGAAATTGTAGATGTTAGAAAAACCAATGAGAAATTTTTTATAATAAAATTTGTCTTAGTGGAGAAGATCATGAATCTTATAAGTGCATACACCCTATATGTAGGGTTAGAAGATAGAATTAAGAGATAGTTCTAGGAAGATATGAAGGGAGTAATGCAAGAAATTTTCAACACAAATGTGATATTTATATGGACGGACATAAATGGTTATGTAGGAAAAAGAAAAGAAACTATATGATAAGGTACATGGAGGGTATGATATTGGAGAAAGAAATGAGATAAGGGAAGCTATCCTCAATTTTTCTTTGGCATATAACCTAGCTATATTGAACATAGACTTTAAGAAGAGGGAGGAACATTTACTAACCTTTAAAATTTGATCATATAAAATCCAAATAGATTTTTTCTTACTTAAGAATACTAAAAGATCAATGTGTAAGGATTACAAGGTCATATCTAGTGAGAGTTTAACCACACAACATAAGTTAATAGTTATGGATATCTATATTAAGAGATAGAAGAAAGGAAATCAACTTAATAGGTGTTCAACAACTAAGTGGTGGAACTTAAAAGGAGAGATGATGACATCATTCACAAACAAGTTGATTGCATAAGGAAATTAGAACAATGAAATAGAAGTAAAACACCATATAGATTGATATGGCCAAGTGGCTGAGTCCATTAAGAAAGTGGCAAAAGATATTTTAAGAGTATTTAAAGGTAAAAGGCAATAAGCAAAGAAAATTTGGTGGTTGAAGTAAAAAAGAGCAAAAATTTATTAAAGAGAACCGTGTGTATTTCAAAACATGAAAAAGGACTAGAAATACCAAACACTTGGAGCAATATAAGAATGCTATAAAGGCTACTAAAAGAGTAGCAAGTAATGTTAAACTTAAGGTGTATGATGATCTCTATAATAGATTATGATCAACAGTAAGTGAAAAAGATGTGTTCAAACTTGTAAAAGTAAGAGAATAGAAGAGTAAGGACTTAGACAATGTTAAATGAATTAAAAGTGATGACCAAAAGGTTTTAGTCAAAGATTACAAGATCAATCAAAGGTGGGAAAGTTACTTTAAAAAATTGCTAAATTGCTAAATGTCATGAGAATACAGAGATTGAAAGAACCATAAAACCTGATAACTTTTGACTATATAGATACGACTGCAGAATGGAAATACGTGAAGTAAAAGAGGCATTGAAAAAGATAAAATTAGGAAAGGCCCTAGGGCACAATAGTAAACCAATAGAGGTTTAGAAGTATATTGGAGATGCTAGAGTAGTTTGGCTGGCAAAGTTTTTAACAAGATTGTAGGATCGAAGAAAGTGCCATAAGGTGGGTATTGGGTGAGAAAGGGATTATCATTGCGCCAGTACCTTGTTACATTAGTTATGAATAAGTTAACAAAACATCTTCACAAGAAGATTCCATGGTGCATGTTATTTGCATGTGACCTAGTTTTGATTGATAATACAATGGAGGGCATAAACACAAAGCTAGAGTTGCAGAGAGATGCTATAGAGTTTAAAAGTATTTATTAGCCAAATTAAGAAAGAACATATGGAATGCAATTTTAGCAAGGAAAGGAGTGGGAGTGAAACACCAATAAAGATTTATAACCAAGAAATTCCCCCAAAAGACCACTTTTGATATTTGGGATCGATGATTCATAAGAACTAAGAGATAGAGAGGGATGCTACTCAGAGAATCCAAGTGGTTTGGAACAAATGGAGATGTGCCACTAAATTTTTGTGTGATCAACAGGTGCCCCTCGAAGTGAAAGGAAAATAATATAGGAAGGCTATAAGGGTAGCCATGATCTAAGGATCAGAGTATTGAGTAGTTAAGGAACAACATGTACACAAGATGAGAGTAATTGAAATGAGAATTTTGAGATGGATGGGTGGTAAGATAAGAAAGACTAAAATTGGTAGTGAAAATATGAGAGGAAACTTAGGAGTAGCACCAATAGGTAACAAGATGTAGGAGGGTAGACATAGATGGTTTAGATATGTCCAATGAAAACTGAAAATGGTGTTGGTTAGTGAGTTGATCCAAGTTAAAGGCTCTAAAAGGGCAAGGGAAGGCCCAAAAGGACATGGATAGAAGTTGTTAAAAAAAATTAGAAAAACTTTTGGACTAAATGAGTCAATGACCCTTGATAGAGGAGATTGGAGGAACAAGATTCATATAGCCAACCCCTAATTGGGATAAGGCTTTGATGTTGATGTTGATGTTGATGTTGATGATGATGATGATGATGAGTTAGAGACAGAATGTGTTCTGAAGTCAAAGCAAAAGTTAAAATTTTTGCCAACACATAATTTGAAAAAAATCTTCTAAATCTCAAATGGCCAAAAATGCTTAATATGTTTGGTCAAAAAATAAAATCAGAAAGAGGTATCACAAAACTTTGTTATCACAAGAATTGAATTTTTTTTTGTAAATCTAGGTTAGCATAGCTAATATATTTAATCAAAATCCTAGTAATTGGTAGTAAAGAATTTAAAGATTTCAATAGATGTACATGCAAAAATCTTTTGAAACTTCCAAAACTAAAGATACTAAGCAATCCTGATGAAAAAAGTAGGATTTCACAGAAGTCATTGGTAGATATTGGAAATGAAAAATCATCAAATTATATAACTTTACACTTGGCTAATGTTAACTTACTTACTAGATCATATAATTATTCACTAGTTACTACCAATCAATTGCTAACTCAAATATGTTTTTAAATGTCAAACAACATAAAATGCCCAGCATGTTCTACAAAAATCTTAAATAAAAAACAAAGAATGGAAGATATATAATTCTACATTCATGCATTATTAAACCAAAGAATAAACACAATTCAAAATAAAATGCACCACTAATCATGAGGAGAAACACAATCCAATGTAAATCTTAGATAGCATGTAAATAGATCATATGTTTAATCAAAATGATAAGTCACCAACATAAAAAATTGAGAGCCTTCAAGAGATATGTCAGTGAAAATCTTTCAAATCCTCTAAGAGAAAGCTAGTGACCAACCATAGGGTGGGAGTATGGTGCAATAGTGCAAGAGTGAGCCTCATGAAGGTTATGATTTTGAGGCTTCTCAAAGGGTGTGTGTGAATGAGTGCACTAGTCCATCATTAAAAGAAAGAAAAAGCAAGAAGGCATTACCAACACTCTTGAAAAAGACATGATTTTGACAAAACTTGTTACGCATTTTAGAAATAAAAAAAAAGGTTTTTTACATGTACAACTTGACGTTAATATAGCACACAATACTTAACATATTCATAAAAAATCCTAAATTAGAATAAAATAGAGAATTATATATATACAATCCTACACTCATGTACCTCTAATCCAAATAACCAACACAATTTAAAATAAAATGCACTACTAATAAGAAGGATAGACATAATGAAAATGAATCTCATATAGCATAACATGGATAATGTGTTTGATTAGAGTAGTAAACTACTAACAAAATATTAAAAGCCTCGAAGAAATATACGTATAAATATCTTCTAAAATTTTTGAGGGCAAGATAGTGATAAATCGTCCTAAGTAAGACACAATTTTGATAGAACTTGTTATCGATTTTAGAAATTAAAAAATAAAGACTAATAGAAAATAAATTAAATGAAAGAGATGAAGAAAAACTAGAGAAACCCAAAATTTTGGGGCTCTGGAAAAGTGTTCTTTTGAGAATATTCTAATTATAAAACAACAAGTAGCAAATCAAAGACCCTTTTGTAAACTTCAAAAATTGTAAACTTACAAAATATAGACAAAAAATTATTATAAAATTTCAACAATTGTATACATGAAAAAGTATAAAGACTGGTCCCAAGAAATTAAGAGATCAATGCACTATCCCAAGAGTGCTAGTACTATCTTCTCACCATTTTCTCTTAGGTTATTATTTTTATTTGTCCATGAAATTTAGTTCTAAACATTGAAGATAATGTTTAACTTAAGTCTGGGGTGGGGAATTTCAAATTTTGATGTTTTCATTTAAGTTTTCAAAGAGATTTTATTTAAAAAAAATTATTTTTAAAAAATAATAATGAATTTTTATTATAAGTTCCTTTACTAGGCTGAGAATTCAAAATTTTTGAATATCAAATTATCTTATAAATTTTAGCTTATTAATAAATTTGTATATCATTAATTCATTAATTTATCATTTTTTAAAGTTTTTCATAAAAAATTAAACTCAAAATATTCATTGCACAAAATAGCTATATATATAGTTTAAATTGAGAAGTAAATATTACTTAGAGATTCAAAAGAAGACCTATGGGGACTTATAACTCAAGTGAGCTTTAGAGTCATTCTTCCTTTTTGAGGGTTATATATAAATTCACAATTTTTTTTTAACAAACATAATTTCCTAGTTGGTCTTGTTATTCTTTGTCTTAGTCAACTATTGAGAAAACATCTGACAGACTATAACATATATATCTTGAGTTTATGGTCATTTTCAAGTCATATGAAACCTAAAATATGATAGAGCCCATCCTTGGTAAACCTAAAGCCTTTAGCCTTTATAATGTTATTTTCCAATAGTTAGCCTCTTGAACATTTATATTAAGCATTTTCTTTGTTAACCAAACAAACATTACCCACATTTAACCCTATAATATATCCATTAC
The DNA here is from genome assembly GCA_035236585.1 of Warburgia ugandensis. Classification (NCBI taxonomy): domain Eukaryota; kingdom Viridiplantae; phylum Streptophyta; class Magnoliopsida; order Canellales; family Canellaceae; genus Warburgia; species Warburgia ugandensis. The sequence continues at coordinate 24,824,880 of CP141131.1, forward strand.
CTAGTTGTTTTAGAAATAGGTAGATGGTTTAAGATTATCTGGAGAAAAAGTATGGACAAAGTACAATTCAAGAGTTGAACATCAAAAAAGGTTAAAAGAAGAAAAGTTAAAAAAAAGGCTATATATAAAGTCAAGTTAAAAAAGAAAAGAAAAGTATAGCCAATGAGAAAGAAAGTTCACTCTTGTGAATAAAATAAGAAAGAAAATAGTGAATACACTTTTAGAAGACCTTTACATATCTTTCAGACAATCTTTGTTTATCCTTATACCCATTCTTTTGATAACCCCTACCTAAGCCTTTATTTCGTCCTAGTAGAAGTCCTAACTTGATCTTAAAACTTGTACGCCTTAGATATGATTATAAACAAATAAGACAATTGATAGAGTATGATCTTCTTAATAGTTGATATCCTTTCATAAGACTATTATTATTCTTTGTAAGTTATCATTCTTTTGTATGAAAATATGAGAGATTTTTTTGGATTTGATAAACAACATTCTACTCACATATTAATAAGAGGGTAACCACTTCTAAAGACTCCTTTCATAAGACTATTATTATTCTTTGTAAGTTATCATTCTTTTGTATGGAAATATGAGAGATTTTTTTGGATTTGATAAACAACATTCTACTCACATATTAATAAGAGGGTAACCACTTCTAAAGACTTCTTTCTAAGTGATAAGAATATTGTATAAGAATTAAAGTCAAAACATATTTTTGGACGGTAATTTAGGTTATATTTGACTTAGAAACTAATAGTTATATGTTATATTTGACTTAGAAACTAATAGTTATATATATATATATATATATATAGCAAGCACACACTCACATTCTGAGATTTAATTAATTAATGCAGCATCTTTAGCATAATGATAGGATTTTAAACTTTTGTTTACCCTTATTGGCAAGCTAAAGTTAGGTATTTAATATGAGTTGAATAAAAAAAATTCTCTCAGATAAATAAAGGACTTTAATAAGAGTTTTCAAAAATATTTATGGGTATCATTCTTGGAAACCCTTACGAGAATACATCTTGTCCACTAGAGGTAACCTAGGAGTCTAAAGGCTTTCTACGTATGCTAAATGAAGAGGACAACACATACGAAAGTGGCTAGGAATTTTTTATATTTCTCATTTTCTTATTGAGTCCCTGGCAACGACATAAAAAATTGGATGTGTTCTAAAAATAACCTGCAAGTGCATAGCTCCATAGTAACATAGATTGTGCAAGTATGGGACAATCCACAAAGACTCTATTAAAAAATAGATTTAATTGAAGTATATTTTAATCACTTTAGCCTAGCCAAAAATTCAATTAATTATTAAAATTACTAAAAATAAAGGAAGCTTACTAAAAATTATGAAATCACTTAGAAATAAAACCTAGGGTCTAGAATCTATTACAATATAATCAAATAATCCTATGACTAAGAATTTGAAATTTTTGCAATTCAATTAATATTTTTTCTTAAAGTTCTAGTTCAAGTATTTTCTTATTTTAAAGAATTAACATATATTATCATATTTACTCAATGCATAGTTTTACTTTTAAGGGCACAAACTATCAAAGTTTTTTTTAAAATATTAATCCTTACTAATTTAACATAGTTAATATCTCTACCCTAGGAAGTACAAGATAAAACCTGTGAAGAAATCTTTAACTATTTGAATTAGTGTTAATTTTCTTAAAATAATACCAAGCACAATTTTTGTTCCAAGTTTTACTTAATAAAAAATCCATTCAATTACACCATAACTTTATCCTAACATTAGGAAATAAAACTTACCTACTCAAGCTGGAAAATTAAATCACGAAAAATTTAGAACCAATAATTATAATTACAAATTACAAATAAAATTAACAATTCTAACTACTAATTAAAATTCAATTAAATTAAAAAATAATTTAAAAACTATATAAAAACTTCTCATTAATTGAAAACAAGATTAAAATGGTTCCAAAGTAAAGAAAATCGCAGAAACAATAAATCTTATGATAAGGAGAGAATTCACTAAATTGTTATCGTGTTACTCGACAAAATTGCTTCAATCTTTCCATCTCACACTATCTTCGATCTTTCTTCCTCTAATCAGCACATTAATATTGTTGTGTCACTCAATAAGAGCATATAATATTTTTCAATAGCCAAAACCCAAAGTAGAACTTTAACACTAAAAATCTAAAGTATATGCATGTAAATCCAATGGAAATTACGTGTAAACTAAATATGGAAAAGGGCTTGTTTTCTATCTGATCTTAGTGAGATAATCATGTGGGATTATAAGTGATAGGATAAGGTTGTCATTTCTTGACAATCAACAAGATATGAGTTATAAAAAAATTTAGAAAAATCCAACAAGATATGGATGGAAAATAGGCATGTAAAAGATGGAGTACTCTGATGTAAGATTTGATGATGGAAAGAAATAGCTAGAGATGGAATTTTTGGATGAAATTTTTTGGAATGATAAGATATAGGATGAAGTAGTAAGAAGTGAGTTTCAAGGTGATATTTTTATAAAAATAAAATAGTGGAAAGGGGTAAAATTAGGTGTGAAAGTGAGAGTAAGGAATAGGGGATGGATAGAAGGAGTTAGGGAATCAATTTTGGGCTGAGATTTGTTGGTAGAATAGGGTATGGGATCAAGATATTAGGGCATAAAAATCAGGTATGGGTGGCATAGAAAAAATAAAACAAAAAGGATGATCTTTAAAATATCCTTTTTAACAAACCCTAATCTTGCAAAATGTGAAAATAACCCTAATTAGTGATCTTTATAATAAAATAAGTGCTAAAAGTTGTTAAATATAGAGATACTCTATGTAATACTTTTATACTTATCAATGATCTTGAAGTTAACCAAAAATATGCAAGCAAGAGATGATATTAGTTTAGGCAACCATTTGTTAAGAATTGGAAAAAGTGAAGAAGAAACAATTCATGATGATTGTTGATTATTTTTTTCAAGTGCATGGGCTATTATAATAGGGTCAATCCCATGGGGACTCGACTTAAAAATAATGGAGTTTAAATAAAATTTAATTTTTCACAAATTAATAAATTTTGTAAGAATTAAATAATAATGAATTAGAAAGATCTATTGAATGAATGAAAAATACAAAAATCTGAATTCAAAAGACAGAAAATTAAACAAAATATTAATTAAAATCCACTTCCTAGCTTAATTATAGAAAAATTCTTCATTTCTGGCCGCATCCAAGTCAAGTAACCTTTATCAGATCACCCATAACAATCTCTGATGTGTCATGCATCAGATCTTATTCACGAATTTTCTTAATTTTTTTCAAATTAAAATACGAGAGCAACATATCTTACTACGCCTGCAAGTGAGAGAGTGTTATTAGAAAAGCAGTGGATAATTAAGGCAGTCATCTATGATTGCGCGCATGTGACACTAGGTAAACAGTTATCTTATCCCTATTCACAATCCATGATTAATTTAGTCTCTGTTTACAATCCATGAATAGTAAGAATTCATGAAGATTTCACTAACTTTGGCCACCGATTTCTTCTACTTTATGATGAAATTTTACAATGAAACTTGGTAACCAGAATAATTTGATATTAGTATATTCAATTGTATGGTTAGATTTCAAGTCAAGATAACAAAAGTTAAGATATTCAATCACAAACATAGGCTATTTACCAACCTGCAGAACAGTACCTTTCAAGATTATTTCATAAAATTAAACAAATCAACCGTTAAATTTCAAAAAATATATATATATGAAACTCTTTTTAACTCAAATAAAAATATAATCAAGGGATTAGATCATTTAAAAACTCATCAAATAGACCAAACTAAGGGTGCAAAACTTTAAGTAACTCATTGTTACTGTTCATACAAACAATAACAAATAGCCAACTATAATAATTTCAAGTTACGAGATTTGGAATGAAAATTGAAATTCAAACATCTAGATCTTCTTCTCCTTGATGTCTTCTATCCAATGAACCAAATTTCAGAGATTTTTGTCAAGCAACGAAGCAAGAACCAATATACAAAGCATCTCTATTCACTAGCTTGTGCATGCACTATTCATCTTCTTCAACCTCCATTTTTCTCCAAATTTTTAAGCCTTTTTGTTCACTCCATCTTCGATCTAGTTTTTACAGATAGTAGAAAGTCTGTTTGAATTCAATTTTTAGTAATTTCCTTCTCCATTCTCTTTCCTTTTCTCCAAAGTATTCTAAATCAACTAAATTTCTTAATTTTTACTTAGTTTCCTATTAGGAAACTATTTCCTCTCTCTTCAACCATTTAACTTTCTGTCATTAAACATAAAATCCCTTAGCATTCTCAATTCTTTTGTGCTCATCGTTTGGAATTGATGCTTTAGGATTGAACTAGAGTTCTTGCTTCTTGATTTTGATATAGATAAACTGGATTGATCTAAGTTGTCCATTTTAATCTAAGCTTGATTGGAGATTTAGGATGTTGATTGGCTTGATTTAATTGCATAGATCATGATCTACCACCTGCAAAATAAACAAAACAACCTAATTAGTATCATACAACATTCAATTTTACACATACTTACCTTGGATCATCATCTAACCTTGAAAATTTACCAAATTATAGTTAGATTATAAAATTTTCAAATGATATATTTTTCATATAAATTTCTAAATAATATATAAGAATATAAATGAGGGTAATTTATACAATAATGGACTCTTAACAATGATTTTGTTAGAATTTCCAACGAGATGATAAAATAATAAGAAGCCAAATGCAACAAGGACAATTTAATTGATATAGTCTTCCTTGAGTTAAATACACATCTTCCAGATGAAAAATACCTTTTAGAAAGTCAAATTTTGACTTCAAAAAGTAAGTATATTAATGACTTAACTAGCAGCACCATTGCCAAGTGTATCAACAATGCATTACATATTATAGCTATAATACTACCACAGATGATGCCAATACAAATTATCCAACAAGATTATGTCCCTATAAATTAGATATGAAGATCAACTGTCCCATCATGTTACTTAGAAATTTGGATCCAAAGAATGGCTTATGCATTGACATGAAGCTAACATGTTTAAACTTCAAAATGATTATGCCAATAGCTAAATATCCTTTCGATGACATAAAGACACAAAATTTCTACTATTTACTATATCTAACAAAAAGCAAAGACGTACAATTTCAGTTTAAAAGAAAGCAATTTCCAATAAGGCTCATATTTGCAATGATAATAAATAAAGCTTAAAGTCAAACAAGACCTTGCCTTGGAGTCTACTTACCGGAACCTGTTCTTGAGCTACTTCCAGAAATACCACACTAGTATTCATAAGACTAACACTTACAACTAAAATAACCTAATATATATGAAAAATATTATGTGCAAAGAAATTTTTCTCAATAAAGCTACTGATTATGTATTGATTATCATGTAATTTCACATTTTCAATCATTTCTACTGTTCATCATTATATTCATCTTAAATATAAAGTTTATTTCTATTCCTTAATATTAATTTCCTGTATTTTTACATTGTACTGATTAAGATGAAGTAATTAACATAGTTATTTTTTATTTCTATACTTTTCTATCACTAATTATTTATTTTACTTTGAAGTTATTAAGTTGAAATAATTAATCTCGGTGCTCTTGATGAATTCTACCCTTTAATATCTCTAATTATTTGTTTATTTACATTTTGATATATAACAAATGACTAATTATCAGAAAATAGCTGATCTTAAAGTTTGAGATATCAAATGGACAATAAAATGAAAAGTGCATCACATCAAAAACTTTTGTCAATTTAACACTTCAGTTGGTGCTTACAAAATAGTAATTTAACACTGTTTTACACCAAAGAGGTAAATATATACTCATAAAAATACTTTATCTTTGTTTTTGTAGAAAAAAAATACTTCCTCTCTTGCCTTATAACTTTATGATATGCAACTATTACAAATATATGTACATATGATTCACATGGCAAAATGAACTTACTCAATATCATGTTCAAATGATGGCATGGGTGAGTAAACCTATTATATCTTATTTTATGTTAGTCTCTCTTATTCTACCTTCCGTTTATCTTCCCTTATGTATTTTTCTCTCTTATTTTTAATTCATAGATGTAATACGAGTGATAATTAATGTCAATGTTGCTAAAGATATTAGCAGTAAAAGAGTCAAATATGTAGGTTGAGCAAGTTTTGGGCGGGTCATCATGGGTTGTGAGTCAAACTTATATAGGTTGCATTGCCCATTTTGCCCATAGGTCAAACATGTTTACCTGCTATCAACTTGTTTGTGATTGACAGTTCACATGTAAATGGGTAATTTATCATTATAAACATGAAATTTGTACGAGATTACTACAATGTAGAGATTAGTGATCAAGACAATTCCACAAAAATTAGTGAGGCTTAAGCAGATAAAAAGCAACGAGGAAGCTTCTAAACTAAGGTCGATTAAACATAGAACTACCATATGATGCATGCCCAATACGTTAGTGTAATAAGGGGTTTGTGAGTGATTAAAAACTAATTGTAATAAATCATACAAGCAAGTTAGATGGATAATTATCTGATGCTACTCCTCTTTAAAAATGAAACACAACAATGATGATTGTTTTCATTATCAAACTTGCATATTTCATGAATGCTTATAACAATTTCACAAAGCAAATTGGATTATTGATATAAATGGAACATGAGATTTAAACATTATGCAAACATCCATTCTAACTTGATCCTCTCTTTTGTATACATCTTAAAGATGGTAAAAGGTTAGAAATATGCAACCATCCATGTCTTTATGACAATAAAAGTCACATGTCAATACTGCAATTGCAAGAGTTTTACCTTGATGACTCAAAGAAACAATAGCAAGAGTTACAAAAAGTAAAGACTAGTACAATTTGGAGGGCAAGGCAACAAATTCCACATGCAAACATCATTACAAAGAGGACAAAGAGTTAATTTAGGTTCCACTCTAATACTAAAACTTATCACATATATCCAACAATGGAGGTCCACTCTACATTATATCAAAGTTCTAGCAGTAAAAGGTATTTCTTCCCTTTTCAATCACCAATAACATGAATAAGTGTATGTATGTATACATACATACATGTATGTATAAAAATGTATAAAACATTATAAAAGAAAATATGGTTTTACCTCTTGTATCATAGCCATACAACCAACTCTTTGTGCATATCACAACTTCATTAGTTTATGGTTGGAGAGAGCTTCAATATTTAGTGAGAACTCAACTTCTAATATTAAGAGTTGAGTTTGAAGTAACTATAGTGATTGATATCGATAACAAATTAAAGAGAAGTGGATGTTCATTGCTGTTATTCTTTCAATTTTCAAGGATATCCATATTTGCTTGTTGTTGGCATTCACATCTTTGCTTTTTTTAATAGAGTTTCACTCTAAATTGTTTGATGCATTTTCTTCATCATCATACTAATCAAATTCCTACATTTCATATAAAACATATTATAGAGTAATATATTGATAACAACTTAAAGATTTGAGACACAAAATACCTTATAATTTGCATCGATATCACCATCATGCCCACTTGCACCAGTTGTCACAACTGAAGGTTGAGAAGGAACTTGCACAAATTTTTTTGTAGCATATTCTTCAAAAAGCGTTTTTAAGGAATTTTCAACATTTTTTACCTTATCTTACCAACTTGACTCATAAATCTTTATATAGCAAAACAAGTTGTGACTTGTGGTGAGGATCATGAATGACTCACATCGATAGTATCATAATATATGAATCCTAATATTTTTCAAGTTTCGGTTTCATCTTTGCTGCCGTGCTACTAATAATATCATCTTGACTCCCAATCCAAGAGATAAAAAGAAAAAGAAAAAGAAAATTTAACTTAAAAAAACACTAATATAATAGTTAATTTTTAGAAAGTATAAGCAATGGTTACATAATACATTGAGAAAAGAAATAAGTAAAACTTATGTTACCTCTTCAAGTAAGTGCAATTGAATCTTCCACATACTTTGAAAATATATGATTGATGTTGAGTAGTCTGACCTCGACCAAACACTTTCAATTTTCGTAATTAGCTTCAAAAACTTGTATCAACTCTCCTCTTTCTCACTCTTCAAGAGTTAGAAACCACTTATAACCTGCATCCACTAATTGCAAATGATCAAATATAGTGCTGTGGCGACCCGGGTTTTTATAACACATTTTATAATACATTTTATAAAGATAGGGCCCTTAGAGTAAATTTTTTTCGCAAACCAAAGCAGCGGGAATTCTTTTCTTTAGAATTTGTTTTGTAAAACCTACGTTACCACCTCATATATAACATAAGTAGAATTTTGTATAAGATAAAATTTCATTGAAGGAATATACTTTTATTAAACTTCAGGATCCATCCAGTGGTTCACAGTACACAACCCATTGTATCCTTACAATACTTGTCCAAATATACAATCCAAATTACAAAGTTCAAAATTCAATACATGTTCTAATACAATGTTTCAAGGGATATACCCTGATTACTTATTCTTCAATTGTTCTTCAAGTCTTGAGCTCCTAAGTCTCCTTCTCTGTATCTGAGATATTGTAAACATTCGAACATTTACAATATCTCAGCAAGCTATGCTTGGTAGGAGATAAGAATGTAAGTTATTGACAGTATAATCTCAATATTCAAGTATCCCATAATTAGTTCTATCATAAACACATTCATTGATAACTATTAGTTATAAGGACATCTCATTTCCTTGTCATTTGTGTTCACCTTTATACATACATATTGTATAAGGACAAATCCGTTAAAATTGTAAAAATAATCAAGAATCATTTCTATACAAAGTTGATCAACTCCTTTTATTATAAGAGATTTGTATCTCAGCTAGTTACTATACAGGGAATTTCCCTTCTTGGGAAAAATATTGGTAATATACAATTACCTGGCGTTTCATCGTGCCATCCCTTAAGGCATTTCACTATGGCAACCTTATATGCATCATAATGCAAAATAATCAAGGACTACTATGCTTGCAGTTTGATCCGTATAGCGCCCGGATAACTGTTCAATAATCCACTTATACCATTCTCACTGGAAATTACAATATCCATGTCCATATGGGAGGACCATGGCTGTCACAATGGTGGCCTTCCCATAAATGCCCCACCCAACTTTTAGCCTTTCTTAGGCATGGTATTCAATATCATCAAGTTTTAGAGAGTGGGTGGCCAAACCCTCTTAACTCTCCTAGCATACCATCCCCAGGTCTATGCGTGTATAAAACAAAACCACAAGCTTCCAAGCTTGTATGTAAAATAATACTTATACATATCAGACTATCTGTCTGTTTATCTAGGGCTGGAATATTTTCTACTTTCCTATTCACTTAGGGTTGTTCTCAATTCTCAACTTAACCATATAATACTTATTTTTCTCATCATTTGGTTGGATCATATTTCAATTTGAGATATTTACCTTAATATATTGGTATCATACATGTCAATACTTCAAAACATAAGATCATGTATTAGACATGTATCTTCATGTAAAGGCATTCTTAATAATCCACCTACCTCAATAAGGTATTCTTACTCCTTGAAATATGTCATAGTCTCGATCAACATATATCTGTCAAATCATATGTATAATGTCATTTTTCTAATCAAGGGTACATACTACATGGTCTTTTGATCATCTTTATGTAGGATGATTTGAATCTTTTTTCCTTGAATATCATATATCAATGGGTTTAATATCATTTATACAAATACTATATATATCATACATAACAATCTAATTTACATTGATGTTTCTTTTTCCTTATTGTTTTTGATTATACAAGATCTCATCTTGTTTGATCATCCTTATCTTACTTACTATTTTTATTAGGGTTAGATAATTTGCTATCTTTTTATGTTCTTATTATTCAACCAGTTAGTGTCTTACTTAGTTGAAGATAATTTATTTCTTCATATTACTAGACAACTCCTCCTTATTTCAGGATGACTAGTACTTACCAGTTAAAGTCTGCTCAAAAAGTGGTTAATACAACCCTCATGTAAGGAGGCGTTTAGACCTCTCTTACGTCAATGGGAGGTGAGGGAAAAGCACTTGGCTTTTGTATACCCCCTATAACCATAATGTTCAGAGTTCACTGGAGTGGTACTAGCTCAACCTTTGACAAGGTTCCTATGAGCTCTTTACCTTAAGTCCCTTCTCTAATTGATTTTAATTAATTTCCATGGATATGCACAATGTCATCCATGGATGTTCATTATTTTCCTACTTTGGGCCAAGGAAATGATAAATCATTCCTTATATTGTACTACTAACTACAGCCCTTATTAAGTCAAAATCATTCATTCATCTTAATTGTCCACGAATCTCTATATTTCATTAGTTTATATTTTTGATGATTTATGCTCCTTATATCTTAACAACTACTTAACAATTGAATAAAATTTGACAATAAGTAAATCATCAACTTGAAAGCATAAATCAAATATAAGTTTAACAACTATATACTAACATTCTTCCTATGAATGTAACTTAAGCTAGTAAAATAAAACTAACATGATCTTAAGTTATGAAACGCATCTTCTATCATAATGAAATCATGTTTAAATCCTAATTTACACTAACATGATCCCAAGATAATCAAATCTACTAACAAAATACTCATTTAGGGCATATTATACTAAAATTTAAAGATTACATTATCATGCTTTCTAACTTAGAACATAAATCACATTTACACTTTTATATCCAATAAAAGACAATTAAAACTTAGAACATAAATCACATTTACACTTCTATATCCAATAAAAGACAATTAAACTAATTATATTAAGATTATTATAAACCTTTAAATATGATCAAACTATTAGATCTTAGGTGTTTTCCTTTAGATCAAGGGTTTTAATTACCTTTAAAGCTTTTAATCCATTAAGATCCAAAAATCATATCCACTTGATTTTGTCACATTTCATCCATGATCTAACTGGATTCCATCATAATATCATCCATTTAATCCATCCCAAGGATCTGATCATACTCGATCTCATTGATCAAGTGGGTCCCTTTGTATTTTTTTAGGGTTTTTCTATCATAAAGGGTAGATCTTCTAATTTATCCAAGATCTGTCCAAATTAACCATAGATATTACTTTATTACATTATTATATCATCATTAAAATAAATTTCCAAGATCTGATCACCTCAGATCTTGAAGATCTTAGAAATTGGACACTTATTTCTAAAATACAGAATAATTCAGAAATAATTTTTAGACATATTATGACTTCATTAGAAACTAGACATTACAAAATTTTCATAGCTTCTTCTCATCTCAATTTTGAGTTCATATGACTCCACAATCTTAAATTGAAGTTTACAGCCGTTCATAGGGTCCATATTTGATCTGGGCCAAGCAAAACTAATCGTTTTCAATTGAGGGTCCAAATCTTGTTATATTTTCTTAAAAATTGTACCCTAGGGGTTTTCGACCCTTCTGGATCGATTGGAAAGCTCAGAATTTCCATCTGAGCTCTCTATCACCATAAATTGAAGGCTCTGGTATTTACTTTATTTTTACAATTTTTCATTCAAATTAAATTACAGAAAAATAAAAATTATACTAAACCATAAAAAATATGTATAGAAAGTAGTTCCACCTACCTGATTGGAGAAAAACACTATAATTGATGCTCAATTTGAGAGAATTACCGGTTGATGATAATATAGCCCGATTGTCCACCTTTTTGTGATTTTCTGTTGTTGGAACTGTTGGATCTTGAAATTGATTTGGGGTTTTTATATATACTGTAGTATAGGATATTATGGATAGTGAAATTGATGAGATTCTTCCTGGAATGGAGTGGCTAATTGAATTTAAGTCTCTTGTTCCAATTAGAAAGAGGAGAGAGAAATAAGGAAAAGAGAGTTTGAGGAGAGATGCAGGGGAATTTGGGGTTAAAATTCCAGGAAAGATTTGGAAATTTTGTGGTTAAGGTTTTGAAAATTTTTGAAAATTTTTGGGACATATTTATAGCCAAATTTGAATTTTTTATCATTTCTTTTGATAAGATATTTTATTACTTTAGAATTTTTAATTACTAATGCATTCTCCATTCCCATCCCATTCTCCACTACAATCTCCACTACCAGCAATAATGTACTGAGCAATTATTGGTACTTCTAGAACATTGGCCCACTTTGTGGGCCCCACTTTTATGTGAAAAGACCTTTTTGCCCTTTTAACTCCAAATACTTCATGAATATTTAGGTCTTATTTCTTGGATATGGGATATTGGTAAAATTATCATTTTACCCCCAAATGAAAAAATTAAGGAATTTTCATTTTAACTCAGAATTGAACGTACTTGATGCCTCAATATTTACTTATATAACTTACTAATAATGGAACTATTACAAATATTAAGTGACAGTTCAAATTAGAGACAGTAACAATTGGATTTGGAATTCCATTTTTTATCAAGAAGATGAAAAAATGCTTAGTTATAAAGTAGAAGAGCTACATAAAATAAAGGTATAATAAATTAATGCTTAACATATATATATATATATATATATATATTGGAAACTTATCTTTGTGATTCTAGAAACATATACTACATTTATAAACATTATGGCAAGCATTTTATGGATCCAAAATACTTTTACAATTGAAATTTTAAAAGTGCGTCCAAATCAAATATATTGAATTTACATCTGTACAATGAAAAATGCATAACTTTAAGAGAAATAGTGGCAATACTATCTAAAAAAATGATCACTCTCATTTCAGAGGTATTCAAGCTCTATCTCTTCTTATTCAAAATATGTATGTGCCATGTCAATTATAAATTCTTAGAATGCAACAATCTTGAACATAGCATCCACTTAATTTCCATAAGCAAGCAAGACATATACCTTTTTTATTGTTATGAACTACTAAAATAATTTATTAGATTTTGACTCAATCCTTAAAACTATTTACCTCTTTTTTAGACAATCTAAATTTCTTACTTGATGACAACTTTTGTTATAATCACAAATGCCTACTCTAACATTTTAGGAGGATAAAATCTGCAGAGTTGACAACCCCACTATGATAGCTAATGAACCCTTGCAACACAAAACCCAATCTTGAACATATTTATGGTTGCAAAAAATAGAAACTCTCTTATGTACATGTTTTTAAATATTATTGTACATATTCTATGATTACAAAAACATAAATTCTTCATGTACTTATTGTAGAATACTATATGTGTGTCATCTTTTCTTTCCTCTAACTTTCAAAGTGATAGGTTTGACATATTAACTTAGTATTCGTCCTTCAAAAAAAAAAGAAAAGAAGAAGCCTAATTTGTGAGTCAAAGTTCTTGTATCATGATTCTAGTTCAACAATTGACATCAGTTCACCAATCTTCTTCTCCAATTGGCACTTGTTGTTCTTGGATTCAAGGTTAAATTTTACACTTTTCCAAGACTCTACTAGTAGTATTCCATTATTCTTAAGGGAAAAATTTGCTCCCCTTTTTGTTGATAAGCCTGCTAGGATGACAACATCTTGATTGTGTTTTTTGTTATTGTTTCCTTGATCTTTTTTGTGCGAGACAAAGATTTTTTAGTTTTGAGAATCTTATTTAAAATTTATTTGTGGAATAATCTAAAAAATTGTTCTTGCTGCTTATTTCTTTGGCAACCCTTATTACAAGTGATTGTTCAACCTTATAGAGTGCCTTTTACAAAATTATTTTTAATAATTTTGACACATCATTTGATGTTTTAGGCTTGTTATGCCTCATATGGCTAGCACTCCACTAGTAATAACAATAAAGGAAAAGTATAGTTTATAAGTTTTTTACATTTTAGACGCCAATAATTTATATTTGAAGATCCCATCCTTGAATCATCTAGATTTCTTCCACCTTTGGTCCTTCCATCACACTTTTGTTGATGCCTGTCAACAAACATTGACTAACACTAATGTGGGCCCCATAATGTATATTCTAATACATTGGAATAAATTTTTACTGGATCATTTACTAATAAAAGTGAAAGAACAACAATTTAGAGACTAAAATGTTGTTTGTGAATAGTTTTGTATCTCGCTGGAAAAGATAACGAGAGCTTTTCATCACTGAGATTAAAAAACCCCCATATAATGCTCTTTTTTTAGAGCTCTAAAATTTAGTTTTCAGGTTTAGAGTCTTGAAGCCCTAATCTATGAGTCCTTAAAAGTTCGGGTGCATTTTCATGAAAAATGAATGCAAATATGATTGAAGAAGATGATCGAAGTTTTTTGTCGGTGAGATTTAAAAAATTTCATATGATGCCCCTTTTTGGAGTTCTAAAAATGGTTTTCAAATCTGCAATTGAGAGGTTCCAAACTACAAATCCTTAAAATTTGGACAATTTTCAGTCATGAATATATTTGAGGCTTCGCTAGAAAGAGGTTGCCTAATTTCATGGTGGGCACCTTGAAAACCTTAATTTATGCTTTACCTTCTTTTTTTTTTTGGAAAAAAAACTTTAGGTCTAGGTTTTAGTTAATTCGATCTATAAAAACCTTATATTTGGAAAATATTTTGTGGGAAGTAAGTTTATTTTTTGTTAAAAAGTGGTCGCTGGAATTCACCTTGAGAGGGGGGAAGAGAGATATAGAAGTATTCGAGAATAACAGTTTAGTCCTTATACTATTTTTTTTTTTTACTTTTGTCCTTAAATGATCTAGTAAAAATTTATTTCAAAATATTATAATATACATCATGAAGCCCACACCAAATTACAAATGTCATGGGTTAGGTTAAACTGGGCCCGGCCTTGCTTGTACCTATGTAGGATGGAGCAGAATAGAAAAGGAAACCAGTGACCCGCACCTATTATGGAGCAAAAGACTGTGAGCTGAGATGGGGGTGGGGTGGGGAGAATAACCCGCTGATTCAACCCTCACTATTTTACTCACACACACAGTGCCAGTACTTTAGTATGATTCTTTAGTTAAAATGAACATTTTTGTAAAAATCATATGCAGATATGTAAAAAGGTTAAAAACCCTAGTTTTTCTTCTATGTTGTTTCTCTTTGTCAAGCCCAGCTTCTCTCCTATCACATAGAGAAGTTCTTTGACTATTCTTTCTCTCCAGTCAAGTGTAGCCTTGGTTTGGCTCCTTTGTCGACCAAAGTTTTTTTATTCTAGTTTTCTTCTTCTATTACTTCTAGTTTTCCCCCTTTTTATACTTTATCTCTTTTTTTTTAATTTTATTTAAAAATTGCTACTAGAAAATGTGTAAAATTTGAGGAGTTTTTTTCTTCTTCTTTCTTTTGAGAGTGTTCACGGGATAATAAGGAGAAGGGAGAAGGTGGACTTCAAAAAATCACATGCATTTTACCAATTACTCCCCCTTTCTCTTGTAGGTCAAGATGGGTTTTTCACATTCTACCCAGCCCCAGAATAGGTTATGAATCTCTGTGACATGAAGGGGGGCAGTCCCCTTTGCATCCCTACATCAAACGTTCATCATTGAAGACAATCGATGGAAACAGGACACAAAGATTTACAATGCAAGATTACTAGATAGTAAAATTTCACTAGGGACTAAGTTATAACAAAAAAAAATGAAGGTATAATTTAGGATAGCGAAGTGTAAAAAACGTGTGATGTAGGACTAAGTGTTGAAAAGGTATCCAATAGGGTGCAGCGAAGGGAGGCTATCCGTGGATATAAATGTCCTCGTGACAAACATCCTTAGCAGAGCTCATTGTCCAAATCATTTCCTCTCATGGGCACACCCTAATACTGGTAACAGAAAATAAAAACAAATAAATCCTAATCTTCCTCTTAAGATCCCTGCTGCAAAACAGTAATCGGCTTCAGTCAAACTCCAAACCCTAAATGGAGTAACGAGCACAGAACCAGAAAACTGGAAAATACAGGGCTTTTGCTGCACAAGAATGTCGTTGAGATTACTGTTCCTCTCAAAAACCCACTTCATCTCTAAAACTTTAAACCTTAATTTGTTCCGAAACATCTCAACTTTCCCATTCCTGTCCCAAGACCCCCAACTCGAAGAACCAATCCCATCCACACCATTACCTCCAAATCCCTCCACCGGAAGCCCATTGTACCACGAAAACTGGCGAAAGCCTAATATCAATTCACCCCTTTCCCAAACCCTGATCCCTCTTGGGTTTCTGCCCCAAAACCCTACTCTTCCTCCCCCAAAAATGCAAGCATTCTCTCAAGCCCTAGACGCTTCGAGTCTGATGAACGTTTTTGCTGATTGGATGACTTCGCAACGTTGGGCTGATATGAAACAGCTGTTTGAGTTTTGGATTCGATCACTTGATAAGAATGGGAAACCTAATAAGCCTGATGTGAATCTGTTTAATCATTATCTTAGGGCTAATCTTATGATTGGGGCTACTGCGGTTGAGTTGCTTGATCTTGTTGCGCAGATGGATGATTATGGGATTGAGCCGAATACGGCTTCGTTTAATCTTGTTTTGAAGGCTATGTATCAGGCTAGGGAGAATGAAGCTGCTGAGAAGTTGCTCGATAGGTAAGCTGTCCTTCTTTCTCCTTTGTGTAATCGTGGTTCTATTTGTTGTTGTTTTATGGTTTGAATTTACTCTTAGTTATGAGTGTTTATGTATTTAGTTTTAACATTTCTTTCTTTTATTTTTGGGTTCGAAATCTTAGACTAAGATTTGAGGATGTTGGATTGTTTTTATCTTATTACTTACTTGCTTTTCCTTTGAATTTAGCTGTTTCCTATTTAGTGGTGAAGTTTTCATAGTATTTTATGGGGTTAAAACATTCCGTTAAGGTTTTATCTTTTAAAAATGTTTCTGATAACATAACTCAAAGAAAGGAAGACAATGGTTGGTTTTCACTCCTGATTACAGTTATAATATTTGAAGTCAGGGAATAACTCAGAAAGCTAAACTCGTAGTAAAATTCAACCTCATTAGACCATTTTCAACTGTTAAACAGTATGTCTCTATGTGAAATTCAACTACTATCACTGAATTTATAGTAGGAGAGCACTTATGGATGCTGGTTAGGACTCTGAATCGATAAGCATCTAGGGTTTTGTGTTAAACTAGGATTTAAGATGCTGAGTTGGTTTTCTGTTATTAAGTTTGAATAAGTCTTCCTTTATTGGTTAGAAATTGTGCTATTTTTAGGATTGGAAGTTGTTTTATCAGCTTTCACTCTTTGCTAATGTTTCTTGTACACAAAACCCAGAAAGAACGACAATAGTTTGACTGAGAATAATTATAAGCTTTGAATCTAGGTTTTCTACTTGAGGAAACTGTATGGTGCAATTTTGCTCTAGTTGACTACCCTTAACAGTGAAACGGTATGATCAAAGATAAGCAATTGGTTTGTGCTGCTACATTTTACCCCTTGATCTGTCACTTAATTCGTGGTAAAGGAACACGTTAATAAGGATGATTACAATGCCTGGGGTTTCCTTAAATTTAATAACTACGAAAATGGAAATATTTTATCGTCTTGAGTTGTTGGTACTACCACTTGATTAGGCAATGCAACAATCATCAAGTCAAATACTAACAGCACGAAAGACTCCCTAGAGTCAGTATTCAGTTAGTCGTTACTGTCTCACTTTTGCCGATCCTCCCTATCCTCCCTTAACTTCAATTCTTTCTAGTTTAGACGGAATGCTTATTCCATGATTGGAGACAATGGACATCAGATTAAACTAGAGCTGGTTTTTACTTGCAACTTGATGCTAATCATCTTCTCAGGTTCCTCACTAATATACGTGTACCAATTACAGAAAGACTGAATCACATATTGAACATTATCTGTGAGCTGAACTTGATCTTATGGAATTGATCTTGTTCTGATCAATTCACAAATCACAATTCAACCTCAACGATTGAGCAGTTGATTGTGCTTCTATGTCTGTATGGACAGTTCTTAGATCCAGTGAGGGTGATGGTATAGGCAGAAAAAGGATGAAAAAATAACTTACATGTTGTAGAGGTGCATTTTCTTTATGGTTTTTGAGAAAGGAAGTCCTCACAGAAATGCAGAAATGAGACTAGTCATCTAGTTTTCTATCCATGGCGATAAAGTTCTAAAGAATAAAGATTAGGTAGGAAAGAGTTTAATAAATTCACTTATCATTAGTTAAAGGGAAAAAAAAAGATAGGAATTTCATTTACTGGCCAAGTATAAGGTAACAACTTTGGGGGCAATAAATACTAAGGATCATAGAGTGACCTGCACTTGCACCCTCTACCATGTCACACAAACAATGTATTGCAGGTACGCTCAAATAAGCTTGACAAACATGAGCAATTAAGTTGTAATTTGCTACCAAGTAACATCTGAATAATACATTCAAATAGTATCACACCCCTCTGTGTAGACCTGTAACTATGAGCCCTCAAGTCCAACACTAAAATGATGTGGCTGAAAGGAAACACAACTGAGGCTACTTGTGAAGCTCAAAGAGAATTCAACAACTTTATAACTGTAGGCTTTGAAGCTTAAGAAAAGCAGGAGAATAAGTAGAAATATCTCAAAATGTTGGTAGGGATCTGCCCTTGTGGAGTAAGCCAATTGCAATCCTTATGCTTGTTTTTAGCTAGTTGCAATAGCAAGGAGAAGAATTAACTATGTAACTGAAAAATCTCGATGTATTCTTCAAAGGTATTATAGTCAATGAGGGGACTAATTGATAATAGAGTTTCATAATTTTTATATGAGTTTGTTGTACAATTTTTCAGTCGTATAAAGAAAATATTTGTATGATTAAGGTATTAAAAAAGTGTTTTAATAGCCTTATCATCTTTTACTTGCATAAGCATGTAGAATTTGTCTTTTGATATATGTCCATAGATAAAGAAAGAGAAAACAGTTTTTCAGTGTTCAATACATTATATATTCTCATTTGATCTCATTTTTTGTTTATATATTTGATTTTTACTTTTATTTATAAGAGCAGACTTAAATGGCCATGTAGGAAAAGAAAAGGAAGGATATGATAGGATACATGAAGGGTATGGTATCAGAGAATGAAATGAGATGGGGGAAGCTATGCTCGATTTTGCTTTGACATATAACCTGATCCTTGTAAACACATTCTTTAAGAAGAAGGATGAACACTTATAACCTTTAAAAGTGGACTTCATAAAAGCCAAATAGACTTTTTGTTACTTAGGAACACCGAAAGATCAATGTGTAAGGATTGTAAGGTGATAATTGGTGAGAGTTTAACCTCACAACATGGATTAATGGTTATAGATATCTACATTAAAAGATGAAAGAAAGGCAATGAACTTAATAGGTATCCAAAAACTAAGTAGTGGAACTTAAAAGGGGAGAAAATAACCTAACTCACAAATAACTTAATGGTAGAAGGAACCTGGAACAATGAAACAGAAGTAAACACTATGTGGAGTAATATGGCTTAGTCCATTAAGAAAGTGGCAAAAGATGTCCTAAGAGTATTTAAAGGTAAAAGGCTATTAGTAAATGAAACTTGGTAGTGCAGTGAAAGAGTGTAAAAAGTTATTAAAGAAAAATGGGTATGTTTTAAAACATGACAGAAGACTAGAAATAATAAAAACTATGAACAATATAAGAATGCCAAAAAGGTTGTTAAGAGAATAGTAAGTGAGGCTAAACTTAAGGCATATGATGGTCTCTATAATAGACTAGGATCAAGAGAATGTGGGAAAGATGTGTTTAAACTTGCAAAAATAAGAGAACAGAAGGGTAAGGACGTAGACTACGTTAAGTGCATTATAAGTGTTGATCAAAGGGTACTAATCAAAGATGATGAGATCAAACAAAGGTAGTGAAGTTACTTTTAAAACTTGCTAAATTACAATTGCCCCGAGAATATAGAGATTGAAAGTTCTGTAAACCTAAATAAAATTGGACATAGACACAACCATAAGATTAGAATACTTGAAGTGAAAGAGGCCTTGAAAAAGATGAAATAAAAAAAGGCCTTAGGGCATGATGGTATAACAATAGAGGTTTGGAAGCATATGGGAGATACTAGAGTAGTTTGGTTGACTAAGTTATTTAACAAGATTATAAAATCAAAGAAAATGCCAGATGAATAGAGGAAGAGCTCTACTGTACAATTTATAAGAATAAAGGAGATGTACAGAGCTGCACTAATTATCTGGGGATCAAACTTATGAGTCATACTATGAAACTTTTAGAAAGAGTGATTGAGAAGAGGCTACTGCATGAGACAAGTGTATCGGAGAACCAGTTTGGTTTCATGCCTCAGGGATCTACCATGGAAGCTATTTTCTTACTAAGACAATTGATAGAGAAATATATGAAGAAGAGAACAGACCACTACAGTCTTTATTGACTTATAGAAAGCTTATGATAGGTTCCGTAGAGAGTTAATATGGAGGGTGTTGGGCTAGAAAGGGGTTTTGCGAGGGTACATAGACATAATTAAAGATATGTATGAGGGAGTGGTGATAAATGTTAAGACCATTAGCTGAGAGACCGGTGATTTTCCTATCACTGTAGGATTGCACCAAGGATTGGTATTGAGCCCACACCTTTTCACGTTGGTTATGGATGAGTTAACAAAACATCTGCATGAGCAAATACTATGGTGCATGCTATTTGCAGATGATAAAGTTTTAATTGATGAGACAAAGGAGTGTGTAAACACAAAGCTCGAGTTATGGAAGCATTAGAACCTAAAGGATTTAAAATTAGCTAAACAAAGATGTAGCATATGAAATACAATTTTAGCAAGGAGAGGAGTGGGAGTGGAGCATCAGTAAAGATGGATAACCAAGAAGTCCCTGTAAAAGATCACTTTCGGTACTTAGGATCCTTGATTCATGAAAGTTGAGAGATTGAGAGGGAGGTTACCCAGAGAATCCAAGTGGGCTGGAACAAATGGAGATATGCATCTGAAGTTTTGTGTGATTGGCGGGTGCCACTCAAACTAAAAGAAAAATTCTATAGGATGGGTATAAGGTCGGCCATGCTCTATGGATCAGAGTATTGGGCAGTTAAGGAACATCATGCTCATAGGATGAGCATAATATAAATGAGGATGTTGAGATGGATGAGTGACAAGACAAGAAAGGATAGAATTAGGAATAAAAACATTAGAGAAAACTTAGGGGTGACACTAATAAGTAACAAGATGAGGGATATTAGACTTAGATGGTTTGGACATGTCCAACGAAGATAAAAAACGGCACCAATTAGAAGGATTAAGGTATTACAAGTAGAAGGTTCTAAAAAGGCAAGGGGAAAGCTCAAAAGAACGTGGATAGAAGTGGTGAGAAAAGATTTAAAACCTTTGGGACTAAATGAAGCTATGGTACTTAATAGAGGGGAATGGAGGAACAAGATTCATGTGGCCGACCCCTAATTGGGATAAGGTCTTGATGATGATGATGATGATCTTTGATTTTCACTTTATATGTTCAGGACCATGTTGTATGAGTACATGAAGATTGGATTTTACATGGCAAATAGAAATTCCCTTCTTATGGTTTGATATAGCCGTTCACATCTCCTTCCTCCCTTCTCTTTCATATTTGGCTATTACTTCTATTCTCACTCTTGTAGTACCGAAATTTTTGTTTGAAGTTAATAATCCTTTCTTCTGATTCTTCAATTCTCCGTCCACATGAGTTTTATTATTTTTCATGAAACCTAACTACAAATATTTTTCCCCTTCTGTAAAGTTTTGCTTGTGTACTTCTCCATTGACTTAAGTGCAACTTATAATTTATTAAGTGATGCCATTCTCAAAGCGGAAGGGCAGCTTTAATTGCTCTTTAAATGGCGATAATATTTTCTTTATTTAAAGTTTAGCCTTATCTTAAGGGAATCTCATCAAATTTCTCATTGTAAGCAAATCTCAAAACCCAAATTACCTTTTCAGCTACGTGGGTCTATGCTCTTCCTCCCTCCTTTCATTCATAAATGTAATAAAAACCCACCTCTTTATTTTACTAAGTTCAATTTTGTTCTCATTTCTATGATTTGCTTGGATCATTGATTTGTTATTCACATCAATTTGCATTCTTCAGAAGGGGAGCCTTGGCATAATGGTTGAGTTGTCGTCGTGTGACCTAGAGGTCACGAGTTCAAGGGGTGGAATCAGCTTCTTGCAAAATGCAAGGTAAGGCTGTGTATTATAAGCCCTTTGCGGTTTGCCCCTTCCTCGAACCTCGCATATGACGGGAGCTTAGTGCATCGGGCTGCCCTTTTTATTAATTTGCATTTTTCCATCTTACTTGTCTTCTTTCTCTCGCCCTTCTCACTCAGTCACATGAAGTTAGCCCATGATACTTGTTATACTTTGGAGCACTAGATCCTTTTTCCATTGCGCTACCATAGAGAACCTTAGAGCATCTAGTTAGACTATTTATGCAATGATAAATTTCTACTCAGGAAATATTTCAGAGTCGAAATTTAGTTACTCTGGAAGTATGTAGAGTAGATACTTCTTTCATTTATTCTATCTTCTAACCTAGCTTATGGTGAGTATGCACTTATAACATTTATGATTTTCTGTGAAGATATAAAGGGAGCCATGCAAGAAATTTCCAACACAAAGGGGATATTTATAAGAGCAGACTTTAATGATTATATAGGAAAAAAGGAATGATATGATAGGATACATGGAGGGTATGGTATTGAAGAAAGAAATGCGATGGGGGAAGCTATCCTTGATTTTTCTTTGACATATAACCTAGCTATAGCAAACACATACTTTAAAAAGAGGGATGAATACTTATTAACCTTTAAAAGTGGACCATATAAAAGCCAAATAGACTTTTTTCTACTTAGGAATACTGAAAGATTAATGTGTAACGATTGTAAGGTGATACCTTGTGAAGTCTAACGTCACAACATTAGGTTAATGCTTGTGGATATCTACATTAAAATATGGAAGAAAAGAAATGAACTTAATAGGTGTCCAAGAACTAAGTGATGTAACTTAAAAGGAGAGAAGATATCATTATTTACAAACAACTTGATGGTGGAAGAAAATTGAAACAATGAAACCGAAGTACATACCATGTGGACTAATATGGTCAAGTCTATTAAGAGAGTGGTAGAAGATACCCTAGGAGTATCTAAAGGAAAAAGGCAACTAATAAAGGAAACTTGGTGGCGGATTGAAAAAGTGGAAAAAGTAATTGAAGAGAAACAGGTGTGTTTTAAAGCATTGTAGAGGATTAAAAATAAAGAAAACTTTGAGCAATATAAGAATGCTAAAAATGTTGGTAAGAGGGTAGTAAGTGGGGCTAAACTTAAGGCATATGATGATCTCTATAATATATTAGGATTAAGAGAAGGTGAGAAAGATGTGTTTAACTTGCAAAAGTAAGATTATAGAAGAGTAAAGACTTTGACCACGTTAAGTGCATTAGAAATGATGAGAAAAGGGTACTAGTAAAAGGTGATGAGATCAAACGAAGGTGGAAAACTTACTTTCAAAAATTATTAAATGACAATTACCCTGAGACTGTAGGGATTGAAGGTTGAGTAAACTCAAATAACGTTGTACATTATAGATACGACCATAGGATTAGAATATCTTATATGAAGTGAAAAAGGCCTTGAAAAGGATGAAATCAAGAAAGGCCTTGGGGCTTGATGGTATGCCAATAGAGGTTTGGAAGTATAGGGAAGATACTGGAGTAGTTTGGTTGACAAAATTGCTTAATAAGATTGTAAAATTGGAGAAAATGCCAGATAAATAGAGCAAGAGCTCTATTGTACCAATTTATAAGAATAAAGGAGACACACAGAGTTGTACTAATTATTGAGTGATCAAATTTATGAGCTATACGATGAAACTTTTTATAAGAGTGATTGAGAAGAGGTTACAACATGGGACAAGTGTATCGAAAAACCAATTTGGTTTCATGCCTGGGAAGTCTACTATGAAAGCTATTTTCTTGCTTAGATAATTGATAGAGAAATATATGGAGATGAGGAAGGATCTCCACATGGTCTTTATTGACTTAGAAAAAGGTTATGATAGGGTCCATAGAGAGTTAATATAGTAGGTGTTGGGCAAGAAAAGTGTTTTAGGGGGGTATATAGACGTAATTAATGATATGTATGAGGGAGCAGTAACAAATGTTAGGACCACTAGCGGAGAGACCGGTGATTTTCCTATCACTATAGGATTGCACCAATGGTCGGCATTGAGCTCATACCTTTTTATGTTGGTTATCGATGAGTTAACAAAACATTTTCACGAGGAGATTCCATGGTGCATGTTATTTGCAAATGATATAGTTTTGATTGATAAGACAAAGGACGGCATAAACACAAAGCTAAAGTTTTGGAAAGATGCATTAGAATCTAAAAGATTTAAATCAGCCAAACTAAGATAGAGTATATCTAATGCAATTTTAACTAGGAGAGGAGCTGGACTAGAGCACCAGTAATGATTGATAACCAAGAAGTCCTCCTAAAAGACCACTTTTGATACTTGAGATCAATAATTCATTATAGCGAAGAGAATGAGAGGGAGGTTGCCCAGAGAATCCAAGTGGTTTGGAACAAATGGAGATGTGCCTTTGGAGTTTTGTATGATAGGCAGGTGCTACTCAAACTGAAAGAAAAATTCTGTAGGATGGCTGTAAGGTTAGCCATACTTTATGGATCAGAGTGTTGGGCAGTTAAGAAACAATATGTACATAGGATGAGCATCACCAAAATGCAGATGTGGAGATGGATGAGCGGCGAGATAAGAAAGGATAGAATCAGAAATGAATATATTAGAGGAAACTTGGGAGTAGTACCAATAGCTAACAAGATAAGGGAGATTAGACTTGGATGGTTTGGACATGTCCAACGGAGATTGAAAACAGCACCAGTTAGAAGGAGTGAGATGATCCAAGTCAAAGTGTTGAAAAGGGCGCAGGGAAGGCCCAAAAGAACGTGAATAAAAGTGGTGAGAAAAGATTTAAAAACTTTGGGACTAAATGAAGCCATGACACTTAATAGAGTGGAATGGAGGAATAAGATTCATGTGGACGACCCCGAATAAGGATAAGGTCTTGATGATGATGATGATTGTTAGTTTTACTCTTGATTTATGGTTGACTTCTGGCTTTTAGTGGTGCAAAATCACTCATAATCTCGCCCATCCAAGTCTGCTCCTGGATCCATCTTTTTGAATTTGCTCTTATATGTTCCTTCTCTATCATTTTAACTATTTTGTTCTATGTGAATGATGAATGTACAAATATATGCTTACATCTTAGCTCATCCTTATCTTTGACATTGCTGATATCAAGCTAGCTTGTGTCTGCACGATAATGGATCTTCTTCAGACCATTCCAGATCTGCTTTTTGGGCAATTGGTCTAGATTTTCTTATATGAGAGTTCTCCTTCTCTATGGAACATGAACTTGCTTTGGATTTTATTTGCTGCTTGCTTTCTCCTTTTTTTTATGGTTATTACCATTAGCAAGTTGCATATCCCTATTTGACATGTACAAAATTTATTATGCACAATTACTTGGATGGTTTATTTAATCTGAACTAATCAACTTTTGGAGCTAAATCCTTTTCTGGAAAGCATGCTGAACTCTTGCTTCAATTGTTCGTCAGTTTGTCGTTTCTCTCATATGTAATACTTCCTAATGGATGGTTTGCATCTTCTCTTCTGCACGACATGCAGTTGATGAGGGATGAGCGCAAATTCCACTGTCATTGAGAAGTTAAAATGGTGTTCGGCTTTTAGTGTCTGATGCTTAAAGGAAAAAGGTAGAGCAGAATTCTCTTTTAGCCTCAAACCACAAAGGTTACACAGCCTTACATAACTCTGCTTATGCCTTGATGTATTCATAGTACTCTGCTTATGCCTTGATGTACTCATAGTTTGCTTGTCTATGGGCTCATCAACTAGATCACTATATGTTATTCTTAATTTATGATGGGGGGCTTTGGATAGCATTACCTGGTGAAAAAGAGATTTTTATGTGACATGTGCCCATCTGTCTTTGTGATGGATCTTTTATTGATTGATATCAGGATGCTGCAGACAGGAAAGGATTCATTGCCAAATGACGAGTCATATGACCTGGTTATTGGCTTGCTCTTTTCAATGAATCAAATTGATTCTGCCTTGAAATATTTGGATTTGACCTTGAAATCTGGTTATATGGTATCGATGAGGGTGTTCACTGATTGCGTAAAGAGTTGTGTGAATGCTGGAAGGTTGGATACATTCGCATCCATCATAGAGAGGTGCAAGGTAGGGTGTACTTCTTAGTGTTCCTTCGGTATAATTCTGTCATTTTGTTTGTCACAAACAACTCTACTTTTGTGGGCGTTTCAGGCCATGGATCAAAACAAAGCCTTGTGTCCTAGCTGGAACTTGTGCAATTATATTGCAGATGTTGCATTGCAAGCAGATAATGGCAAGCTCGCATTCTATGCCTTAGAATTCTTGGCTAGATGGATTGCTCGTGGGGAGAATGCTAGACCACCTGTTCTTCTTTCTGTTGATGAAGGATTAGTTGTTTCAGCATTAGGAACTGCTGGTAGGACTTACAACTCAATGCTTTTGGATGCTTCATGGGCAATCCTGAGACGCTCATTGCGACAAAAAAGGGTTCCAAACCCAGAGTCTTATCTAGGAAAACTATATGCTTATGCTTCATTGGGAAATTTGCAGCGGGCTTTCAGTACTTTGCATGAATTTGAAACTGCTTATGGGGATTACACTGAAGCCGAAGAGGATCTATTTTCGCCATTTACTTCCTTACATCCACTGGTTGTAGCATGCTCCAAGGATGGATTTGCAACATTGGATTCGGTACGTATGTGCTCATCTTATTCTTGTGCACATTCAGAGTTACTCTTTCACAAATTACCTATCTTGTCTGTTTTTCCAATGGATGGTCTTAATATTTCAAATCAAACTCCTTTTTCTTTCTAATAATATAGAAGTTTATGGGTTCTTTCATTTAATTGAGTCTTTTCATGTTCCTGAAGAAAGTGAACAATTGCATTTGTATTTATTTACAACAAAAAAATGAGCCAAGGCCTTCTAGTGTACTGGCACTAGAAGGATCCTTCCCAATGGTATGTTATGGGTTGGTCTGCTCATGGATGTGTGTTCATCAGCACCCCCCCCAAGAAAAAGGAAAAAAAGAAAAAATTAAGAACCAAAGTAAGAGTTCCAAGTTGAAATATTGAAGGTAATTCCTTGTCTTCTGCATTCTATATGAAAGCAGTTCAGAGCATGGTGGAGGATCAAATTTGAGTTGCTCCATCAATCATGAGGACTGTAATACTTGATGATATCAGTTAATGCAGTGTGTTTGTCTGTATCTGGTAGTCTGTGTATGTACATATATGCATTGGAACATGTCCATCTTTTCCTCTTCTATTTCCCCTTTCTTTTCTTACTGTTAAATGTTTCTCAGGTATATTTTCAATTGGAGAATTTAAGCCGTGCAGATTCTCCATACAAGTCTGTTGCAGCTCTGAATTGTATAATATTAGGCTGTGCAAACATATGGGACCTTGATCGGGCTTATCAGACATTTGAAGCCATCAGTAGCACTTTTGGGCTGACTGCTAATATTCATTCCTATAATGCTTTGATGAGTGCATTTGGGAAGGTCAAGAAGGTGATCATTTCTGAAATTCCTATAATACATTCCACATTATTTACTATGTTCGGATGAAAATATCCCAGGTTTTCCCCTCCATGTACTCGCATATTCATGTTCTAACAAGTTGCAGACTGTTTATTGAAATATTCCTTTTTCTGAAAATTCCAACTGAAACAACTAATGCAGACATTTGAAGCATCAAGAGTTTTTGAGCATTTACCAAGCGTGGGTGTGAAAGCAAATGCAATGTCATACTCATTGCTTGTTGATGCGCATCTCATCAACCGAGACCATAAGGCTGCTCTGTCTGTGATTGATGACATGGTACTGATCTCCAGATAAATTACTCCATTTCACCTTAATGAATTGCATTTAAATAAGCTAAAACTTGGAATAATTGACCATTGGGCAGGTCAAGGCGGGTTTCACTCCTTCCAAAGAGGCTCTCAAAAAGGTCAGACGGCGATGCATGAGGGAACTTGACAATGAAAGCGATCAACACATGCAGTCCCTAGATTGGCACTCGAAGTACAGAATGGGCACTGAAACTCGCAGAGACATGCTTTTTGGACTTGATTATAGCTCTGAATATTCATAAGAGGTATTTCCTCTCACACATTATTGTCACTTCATCTACAAACTCCTGAGAGCAAAGGATAGTTGTGCCGCTGAATAGAAAACTGGTTCTTTTTCAATTCCAGCTTCTAAGTGCAACCGCGGAAGGGTCTTTGGATTATTTCTCTTGGATTCATCTCAGGAGTGAGCTTCGTGTCTTGATGTTCTGGTTCACCAAGTAAGCTTCTGATTCCCACAGTAACTCTCCAGCAAATCTGACACCGTTGCTTGTAAATTGCCTTATTGTACTCAAGTTTGAGTTGTTCAAAGGAGAGAATAATCTAGGGTTAAGGCCTCTGTAATCTCATTTTCTTTTAATTTCTTTTTGTATCTGCTTCGTTTCTCAACTTTTTTTGAGGTTATTGAGGAGCTGGAACTGCTAGTGATGAGCATTCTGGATCCTAGAATGTCCAAATGACATGCATGGATACTGATGACAAATTGTCAGACTTGCGAATAAATGAATAAGTACTCACGGCTGTTTTCTGAATAACAATACTGACGTGATAATGTCCATCATAGTCTCCATACAAGATTATGGATTTGGGATTTTTATGTTTGGGGAACAGCCACTTGTAAAAATACAAGGTAAAGCTACGTACTATAGGCCCTTGTGGTCTGCCCCTTCCCTGGGTCCCGCATAGGCAGGAGCTTTGTGCACCGGGGCTGCCCCCTTTATGTTTGGGGAGTAAAAAATGAATTGATCACGGATGGGCATCTTGTCGTAATGAATTCTTATGCTTCTGCCTTATAACTATTTGTTATAATTATTCCGAAGGATATCTTTGAAGGGTCTAGCCAAGTTAATGTTTTGACATGTTCCTTGGACTCTTGCAAAATCATTAGTGACTGATCTTCTGATACCACGCATAAAAGTCGCCTTCCCGGAGTTGGCCTGTTTGGCATAAGACAGGTCCCGCTTATCTTTTGCAGTGTTCCACCTTGTCCTGAAGCCGTTTGAATCTCAGTAACCAAAGCATGTGTGGGAGCAGGGCAAGAGAGGCAACAGACAAGCTTGTTGAAGGCTGGGAGCTGTCTAGGAATTGAGAGATCCGTAGCAGGATCAACTCTCTTAATTAGGAGACTGATTTAAGTGAGGTCACAGCAACTGCGTCAATTAGTTCTAACATCCCAGCTTGTCCTCAGAATGTTTTTCGTTTTAGTTTTGGGTCATGCTTTGGATATTCGTGCTGTTTATACTGTATAATGAGTGTTTGAGAAGGAATTTTTGTGATTTATCTTTCTTGCTATCTCCAGCATTACTGATTTTGCTGATGATTAATAATTCGAGAATATGGGTTGCTTCTACTTGTCTGAGAATATGGGATGTATCTACAGCATAACTAATTTTGCTGATGATTAATAATTCATTTCATGACACCTTTTCCGACTCAATCTGGCTGGTCCGACTTTTGGATGATCGGACTCATTCATCTTGCTTGGAGAGCCCTAGAGTGGTCAGACTTCAATAGGCAAGGATTTTTGCGGCTAGATCTTTCAAAGTTAGTTTCAAAATGCGCTCGGAAGTGAGTTCCCGTAGCATTTTCTTTTTCTAATTTGTCTTTCACAAGGCTCATCTGGTGCTCTTGGAGTAGTTAATTAAAAAGAAAAAGAAAATAATGGCAACTTATTCAACAACTTCATGGGTATAAAATTATATTATTATGGAAAAGCGAAACATTATTATCCTCTATTTGAATGATATTATTATAGTCAAATTTAATTTGAGGATGGAAATGTTTGAAAAAAAATATATAAATAAAATTTTATAAAAAGGAAAAAGTTGTAAAAATCAGAAAATTTCCCAAAAAATGGGGTTTAAATAGAAAAAAGAACAAAGTTCAAAAAGACATGTTTGAGTGAAAAAGGGGCAAATTTTTAAACAAAATGATAAAAGAACAGTTTTTTTTTTTTTTTTTTTAATCTATGGTTGCTGGTTGAAATGACCAAATCTGAGGCCGGATAAACTCAATTGCTATTGAGGCAGATTCTTCCAGCTTTCGGCCGTACCATCTGAGCCACATTACAAAGAGGAGAATGATGGATGATACAAAAGATCATAACAAAGTTCCATTTATTTATTGAAAGAGATATTATGATTTGAAAATTAAATATTTTAGTAACTTCCCATATTATCGTTTCGTGCTATTTTACTATTGTTGTGAAGGACACCAGTGATCCTAAAAATCATGTGATACGAGTCGTTAGCAGATTCAGAGTTATTGTATTGAGGTTAAAGAGATTCATAGCTATAACAATTGCTAAGTTCATAAAATTCATGGAGAAAATCATATCTTTAAATTATTGGAAGTATATACTATTAATGAGGAATGCCAAATAGATGTTCTTGATGAGAGCATTAGTGTACCGCCTTTTCTAGAGGTCACTTTTGCATGATCTGACTCATTCATGTGGTAGCACTGGATTTGAATGTCTAATGAATAACAAAGAAGGGGTATTTGATAATTCTAGCATCCAATACATTGTAATTGGCACTAAAGCTTTCTAGTGTGCCAGCACAAGGAGTCTCTCACTTAAGTGACTAGAGTTTAAGCCTGTGCATAAAAAAACAAAAAAAGAGTTTATAATTGAAAGTAGACCAGTTAAAACTTTATAAACAAGGATAACACTAGAATCATCCCATTCACATGCTCTTCGTCCTATAGATATCAAAAGAAGGAGCAATCAGATGAACATGTGTGATCATGCAAAGGTGGCTTCAAAAGAAGTGGTACATAGATGCTCTTTAACACTAATATACGCTTGCTTGTCCAAACTGGATTCGCTAAACTTAACTTAGAGGCATGCATTAAAGTACACTTCTTAAAAATAGTTGAAGCTTTCCAAAGTATGCAGGTGATCATGTCCAAAATTTAATCGAAGCTAGACTCAATCTATACCTTCAATAATTTGCATCATCAAATTATGTTCATACTTTCATCTCCAAAGTTATGAATGCCTCAAGTCAATATGTACAATCTTAGAAACCCTAGCAAAATCCTCTTAGAGCATTAAAAGCCCTAGTAGAACAGAACCTTCCCAAAACAAAAGGAACAGAATCACTCTTGAAGTTTAGGGGAACTCCTTGCCTGGGTAGTTAGCATAAAAGATCACTTAATGTAGTCCGCGAATAAAGACTTAAGACAGATTGCAAGATCGTGATTTGACAATCTCCTGCAGCTGATCCAATTTCGAATGTTTGAATATGCATTTTCAATTGCCTAAAGATGCCCTTCAAGCATTTTTAACAAAACGATTTCAATGATAAAAAAAATGCAGCCCTGGTGTCTAAAGCTCCTGTCTATGCGGGGTTCGAGGAAGAGGTGGACCACAAGGGCCTAAAAGTTTTCAATGATCTCCCCACTTATTTGAAGCTAAAAACAACTCAACAAATCGTCTTGGCTTTTTGAAGTATCTGTTTTGTGCTATGCTTCTTTTGTGAAGAAGATTAGGGATCGGGAGATAAGTATATATTTAGATAAAAGGGAATTATTCAATTATCTCCGATTAAAAATTGTTGTTGCCAAAGAGAAGCCCCCATAAATATTTTCACATAGAAATGACTCCAACAAGAATAAGGGGTATTTGGAGGCCCACAGAGGAAGCCATGCTCTTTCTCTCAAACAAGTAATCTAAAGGATGGTTGTCAAGGAGGACATAAGAACTGCAAAATCCAACTAAGACGGATGGAAAAATTAGGTTCTGGTCCTTTAGCTGGAACTGATTGTCCAGTTCTAATTCTTTGCCCGTGGAATTGAATTAATTTTGGTCTGGCTCCAATTGTATGCCTGAAGTAACGGATCAGGACCCAAAACAAAACAATTAGATATTATATATTATCTCTGGATAGATGAGTAATTTTAGATTAATTTTTACAAGGTCTAACTAATAAAAGTAAATAAGTTATTTAACCTAATTAAATGGGAAAAAACAAAACACCAGATTTTTTCTAAAACAACAAAAGGCCCAAACTCAAAATCTAACCCTACAGTCTAAACCTCTAAAAACTCTCTCTCTCTAACCACCCCATGTTGTTTGATTGCAGAGGATGGCGCCAGAGAATAGTACCAAATTGTGGGTTTTCTCTGTGCGGTTTAGAGACAACCTTCATGCATATTAAAAGGTGTTAGTGGTTGGGGCGAGGGGATTGAGTTAGAAATTACTCAAGGACTTGGTACTCTCAAGAGTTTCGGAACCTTAATGTTATAGACATGAATTGACAGTTCTTGTTAGGTATCATATTTTGTGTTTGTTGTATTATTGAGTCCAAGTTTCTTAGTGTTGAATTGTTTTTCTGATGTTGTGTATTTTTGGTATTTGAAGTGATTAAAATTGAAAGTTGATTTAAGTGAAATAGCATTTTTTCATGTTCATTTGAGCAAACTTTCCAACATATAAAAGGATGAAATTTGGCTGTAGACATTTTCTGAGAGAATGTTGATACTTAAATATAACATTTTTATTTTTTTTAGCTATTTATCTTAATAAACCCTTGGCGAGGACAACTTGTCAAACTATCTTTCATAGTCATACACTCATTTATTCTCTTATATGGCATTTTGTATCCTCTATTTAGAATCTCCTTGAAATGAAAAACCACCACAATGTTGAACAACCAATGATAATAGACGTTCTTGCATTAGATTTCCACAAAAATCTTGATCTCGAATTTTTGCTCTTTGAGTACCTATTTTTATGCGGCTTAGATACTAGAATTACTTGAAGTAATATGATCAATAAAGGGCTGGGAACAGCTATAAAAATGCATGGTAAGGCTGCATATAATTGGTCCTTTGTGGGTCCACTCTTTCCTCCATCAATTGGGTTCTGATCCTTAAAGTTGGAGCTGAGTTGTGGTTTGGTCTGTTTCTAGTCTTGGTGAAATTGGAATTATCGGATTCCAATTCTACATGGAATTGGACCATTGACAGCCCTAAGTCTAAGCATGTGGGTTTAACAACCATCATTTCTCTTCACAAAAAAATCAAATAGCAGATATTTTCCAAAATAATCAGCAAAGTTATAAGCTCTCTATAGAGCAGCTCCAGTGCACGAAGCTCCCGTCTATGCGGGGTCCAAACAAGGGATAGACCACGAGGGCCTATAGTACGCAGTTTTACTTTGCATTTTGAAAGAGGCTATTTCCACACCTTGAACCCGTAACCCAAGGTCACACGACGACAATTTTTACCATTGCACCAAGGCTCCCCTTCTAAAGTTATAAGCTCTCTATCTCTCTTAATTGTTCCATACAACCATTGCATCCATTTTGTATGGAAGGTATAGTGGAAAAGATGAGTCGGCCCCATTCCGCTTGTGTCTTAGGAATTTTAAGGTACCAAAATAGACATAAAGAGCAAAAAAAAGTGGGGCCGGCTCACCTTTTCTATCACGCCTCCCATTACTTGACAGAACCAGTTGTATGAAATAATTACTTTTCTTTCTTTCTCTTTATTTTTTTATTTTTTTTACTATTGAAGAGGCTTGAAAACCAGAACTAAGCGTTGCCAATCCAAGTTCCTTTCCATTGGGATGGGTGTTTATTATGACCAGTTCTTCTTGAAGAAGACCATGAACCTAATTTCTAGTTCTTGCCTCATGAGACTATTTATGGCTGAACATATCAGGAAATAATTCCAAACCCGTTTGGGATTAATGGAAGGCCTCTGTGGTAAAAGTGTAAGTGAGGCCCACCCTTCATCTTTACCATCAAAGACTACAAATTTTGGGAGACGCCGCTATTATTATTCTCAGCTATTTTGAGTGCCGTGGATTTTATTGTCCTCCATTTCATAACTCTAAATTTGGACCATAATGGGTTTATATTATGCATCCTTACCTTGCATTTTGCAAGAGGCTGTTTCCACACCTCAAATCTGTGACCTCCATGTACTCCCCTTCTATTTCATAACTCTAAACAACTCATAAAAACAATGGAAAGATCATTCAAAGTATGTGAGCTTGGGACGCCACTCATCTATAGTAAGACATTTAATATGAATGGTTTAGAGTATTAGAAAGATGGACCCTCCAGTGAAAATGCCACAATGCGTTTGTTCTAAAGTGGTGTGGGGTTATCAATTCCCAAGAAAATAAATTGTTTTCTTTGTGAAAATTCTCTTCCTAAAGATGATCATTAAATCATTTCACAAGAAACCTTCATAAATTATGCAACAATGTTTTAAAATTTCTTAACACTTCGGATGTTTGGACTCAATTATACTTCGAAACAACCACCAAAATAGATCTAAGAAAACTGAATTCTTTCAAGAATCCCAGTGAGAGCCAACGCTGAAATGCGCGCGAATGGCTGTCAGTTAATCTGGATTATCTGAAATCTGATCTGAACTGAATCCGAATTTATAGATTTATGGGTACTCAATCTCATGGAATTTTTGCAGATTTATTATAGATATGCTAATTAATTCCGATGGAATTTTTGCAGATTTGTTATAGATATGCAAATTAATTTAGATGTGGTACGGATCTAAGCACTGGATATCCGAATGAAAAAAGGGCCGCCCAGTACATGAAAAGCTCAGGGAAGGGGCATACGTGCATCTATATATGTGATTGAAATTTTATATTTTAGTTTACGTTACTAAAATCCAAAAATAACAGTACCCCAACTGAGAACGAATTTCTTAAGTTTAGATATTGAGGATAAAATCCGAAGTAAAATCCAACGAAAGTAAGCGTGTGAAGTAGTCTACATCATTTTTTTTTAATGCATGCGGGTTTTCTTTTATAAATTTAGGCCTTACATCAAATTCACCATATCAAAATAGGAAGCCCACGAGAAATGAAGGTACTTGATGATACCAACCACTGGTGTTGGGTCTTTGAAAAAATTAATAAAAATAGATGGTTATAATTTTTCAGCCAAAGACGCATAGTCTAATAACATTCAGCGGGTATAAAATTTAACCCTCTAGACAATCTACCCATTATATGAACGTGATGATAGCTAGATCTAAAAAAAAGGGTTCATTGTGTATGAAAAAAGAGCATGGACTCCTGCACACACTCTAGAACGTGGACTCCTAATGGGACTGTTCTTCAAAACTAGACCCTAAGAACTTCATTAAAATCTCCTCCATCTTATGGCGCAATAATCCAGTACTTGCCCCAACAATCCCCTAGCCACGTACTTTTGTTCTTTAGCCTAAAGCGAAGTGTGTGTGACTCATGGCGATGAGGTATGCATGCAATACTGATGGTATCTAGTTAAACCATGGTTTAAAACCAGGTTATCTAACTCAGGGATCGGAAAACATGAGCGTGTTTTTGGTAAGATCGCCGAGTTTCTTGGTTACTCGATAAGTATTAAAATTTTAAATTAGAATCTTGATTTTAGTAGAAATATAAATCTTTTAATACTCAATTAAATGTTAGCAGTACTTTCAAATCTGTAGAAACTTTCTAGTCTAAGATGGGCCAAAATATATTGAAAGTCAACTTACTAAATAATTCAAAAATCTTTCCTCTTCTTAATTTTATTTTATCATATTTTGAATTCTATTGCTACTAAACTTTGATATGGTTTACAATCTTCAATTTATTGTGTTAATTCATAATGAGAAAATTAAAACAATTGAGAGACCAATGCTTGAGTACTTCAAGAAAATCTTCTTTCTTGTGATCCAATTATGATTTTATAAATTTTCATCTATGCATTATACAAACATTTATTCTTGTCTAAAGTGATAAGTCCAAATCTTTATTTTGTAGGTTTATCATTGCTATTGTTTTTACAATTCTTTTGTACTTTTTGTATTTGAAAACATTTTTATTACTTATATTTAATTATTTTTGTACTGGAGGATCACTCAACTCAGTAGAAAACTAGGATAGGTAGCTATCCAAGTTTACGGAGTTTTTAAACAGAGTCGAACAATCCTCAACTTCAAGGTTGACACGTACGTTTTCTCCTTTGTTAATCCTTTTTTATTTTCTTTTTTTCCATTATTGAATCGTGGATGCCGAAGGCTCTCCCCTTTGGAATGGTACTAATCACTGCGGGTAGTGCATCGCCAGTAAGTTAGGCACATTGGGTAAACTAGGGGGCTAAAATTATGTGCAGGATTAAAATGGAGAATGAAGACCAGGATGAAAATGGGAACCAACATGGTTCAGGTCCAATCCGCGGGACAGAAGCCATCGGCAAGATAAAGGCCAATAAATGTTGGAAGCTTAAAGGCTTCACAGACCAAGATAAATTCAAGGGCAAACATGACCAGCCAGATTAGCAGGTTTTACCATACCTGTCCTCCGAGATAAGAAGCACATTTGTTATGGCGATTTGTCATATGTGAGGCCAACGGACGTGTTGTGCTTTAGCTTTTGCAACTCAAAACATACTGCAACTCTGACTCACCTGTAATATCTCGCTCCATCCTGTTAGTGATTAATCTTGTGTGCTAGATTAGCTGAACCGCCACTGTTAACATCACTCCAGATCATCAACTTTGGGTCCGAAGCAAGAACATCATGCAATCAAGAACTATCATAGGGTATCTAAATGGCTAACCCAGTCAAGAAACTGTGAATCTAATTTACTCTTTCATTCTTCCTTGTAAGAGCTCTCTTCTTTGATCCTGAAGAGCCTTTCATAATTGAGGCCCTGGAGTTTATACAAATTAGACACAATTCAATGATCCCTAATTCACGGATGAAATAGAGGCATGCCTCTTCTTATCGCCCTCAATTGCCAGGGAGAAGTACAAAATCAGTTAACAGCTAAGAAGATTTCTGCATCACGACGAAGCAGCAGCAGCAGCAGCCTTCTGAAAGCATTAAGGCAATTTAAACATGTTACAACAAACAGGAAATACGAGTAAGATCCTTCATCCAGCCACAGATAAACTTGACGACTGTGCAATTTTTGTATGCACCAGTGGTTAGAAAAAAAATCATACAACAGGCCAAAGCAGCACCATCAACAGTCCAAATGGCAATGATGCTTACATACAGGTTGACATTGAATGAATCCATTGAAAGGCATAAGATAGTAACTGATTTAGAAGTTAGATTAAGAAAGAAGAATCACACGTATGTATATTTTTCTTACATAATTTATTAGGTAACAGAGAACTTCAGATTAGAATGAGGAATCAAATAACTTCTTGTTAATCTAACCATTCAAAAGTAAAAAAAAGAGAGTAAGATCTAGTAAATGCATCAAACAGTATCAATTTAACTTTTGACAGAAATAATTACATATAAGAGAAATTAAAAGACAGAGTTCTCTTAATTAAGGTCTTGTTAGTTCTTATCACATTTCTTTTAGTGCAAGCTGGATGATTCTCTGTTTTCCAGTAACTGGAAAAGACAAGAGGTATCAATTTTGGCCTTTTTTGGAAAAAAAAAAAAATTTAATTAAAATTTTTAAAAATGAGAAGAAGGGGTGAGAGAGAAGGGAGAACTAAAAAGGACAGCCCCAGTACATGAAGTTCCCACGTATGCAGGGTCTGGGGAAGGGCCAGACCACAAGGGTCGATAGTTCACAGCCTTGCATTTTGCAAGAGGCTGTTTCCACGCCTTAAATGTTTCCTACTTTCCTCATTTAATGTTTGATTAATTGAAAACAAACCATGAAAAATTACTAAGGACAAAGTACAACCATGCAACTTTCTGCATGTGGTAGCCGTTAAGGTGCTCATGATGAGCAGAAATTTGGTCGGACATCATGCACAGACAATCACCTAACTACGTCATCATAGTTGCTGTTCATGGCAGCAACTTCACCATTTCCCCCAAAAATGCATAGATTGTTTAGAGACTTGCATTTTTTGCTGAGTTTTCTAGCAAAAGGGCAGAAGGACAAGTTCAGTGTTAATTGGCTGAATCAGTCTTACTGCTGGAAAAAACTGTAGGCTTAAAAACAGATTTTTGGGGTCAACAGAAGACTTAACTCCTACCGGCTATGATATAACAGTCAGCCTCTTAAAAGATGTCTTCATTATATGTGTAAATAGCAGAAAAATTGCAACATCAAAACCAAACAAGCGATGAAAACCTCAAAGAATGATGAAATCTTAATTAAATTGATATTTCATGGAGACTGGCTCAATTTACTGGAAACTTACCCGTTTCTGTTCTTCCATGTTTGCCTTGATAAGAGAATAGATTGCAACACCAATGATCGCTATCATGGTACCAATGGCAGTCTGTGTGGAGATCTTATTGCCTGTGTAATTTGCAAGCATTAGAAGAGAGAAAACATACAGTATCGCATTCAGATCATGTAATATCCACAAGTGTTGGTAAGAGAAAACAGAGGGCCAAGATGATTCTGGGACAGAAAACCTGTAGTATGCCATCACATAAAATAATTTTAAAGTGACACCCCCTGAAGCACTACATAAAGGTTCCTATCCACCGCCCTTCCCTTGCCAACCTACTGGCAAATGTTTGCACCCTGCGGAACATGGGGAAAAAAGGATTCTCTACTGAAATCCAACCATTGGTGTCCTGAATCACCTCCAACCTTCAGACCAGTTTTCACCATACACAAAGACCTTCAAGAAGTGGTACACACATGCTTCAAATAAGTAAAACACCATTATGATCAGAGAAGGCAACATAAACTGTTTGTTTCTCAACTCTAGCACACCTCTAGTTCTAGAGGATTATAGTTACCTATGGAAGATCCATCAAAGTTGAACTTGGTTGAATCAAGTAGCAACAATGACAATTCCAGATACCCCAAATCCTTGAAGCCAGAATTCAAGGCAATCACCCTCCATTTGGCACCACCTCATTAGATAAAATCCTAAAGAAGAGCAGCCAGTTGATGACAGAAAACTTTTAATACCACCACGCCAATGGGAGATTCCTCACCTAAAAGATTACCATCTTTCCTCACAAGGCCTTACATACTAGCACTAAAGAAGTGACTTGTAAGAGAACTATCATCTCCCCAACAGAGGATGGGAAATGAAAGCCCCACACCAATGCACTTCAATATAATGGCATAAACCAAGTCACTCTTACAATGAGCACAGAAATTGCTTGCTTCTGCTTCACACCAAATAAACCTATCAAACTGGTCACTAGCAGTCATACTCTTATTCACTGTCCAGCAACAAGCTGCAGAATAAGAAGAAGAAGAAGAATCTCACAGACCTCAGATGAAAGGAAAAGTTTCAATACTTCAGAATCACAGAGGAAAGGAGTATCACCACCTGAAAGAAGTTAAAAAGGACAGAAGATGCGATATTGTCATTGGAGGACAAAATCCAAGAGCTTCTGCCATCTTAATAAAGAGAAATTCAACCTTTTTCAACAACCAGCAAGCAAAAGTTCCATCTCCTCTTCTTTGTAAGTTAATGTTATAAGACAATTCCAATCTACCTCATCTCCTGTCCACTTAAAACAATCAGAAGTGCATGCGATTCCATGGGGAAAAACCGAAATTCAACTATGGTTGTCCAATGTAATAGACCATCTGTGAGCCAGTTATCATCTCGAAATCTAATTCCACCTCTCTCCACAGTAAATCCAATCCTGATATTGATGTTGTCTTTCACTAAACCAAACCACACCTGCTACAATTTTTTGGCCATTTTCGACTCCCCTTAACTAGTGGCAACCAGGTCAGAATATGCCTATCCAATGTTTGACACTCTCCACTATAAGTATCCATACTATTTTCCCATTAAGGATCAGAATCTTCCAAAATAAGGTGCCCATTCCTAGCCAGTTTCCTAAGCTTACAAACAGTTTCCAATTAAAAACCCATAACCATCTCATCCTCTTAACTCCGCTCGCATGGTTTTATGAACTCGTGGCTGGTCCGAAGCCCGACTAAAGGAGGGTTGTGTTAGATTGCTAGCTAGTGTAAAATCTTTTGGCAAATCCTATGTCATGAATCTAGAGACTAAGACATTCCCTCAGGCTAGGAAGTTCCCTGAAAGTGCCCTCCCGTATTGGAGCTTGGATGCAGTGAGAAATGGGTAAGGGCTGCTAGGGTGTTCCATGGGTAAGGGCTGCTAGGGTGTTCCTTCGTAAGCGACTGGATGCATCGGATCATGAGTGTTGTGGAAAATG
Organism: Warburgia ugandensis; assembly: GCA_035236585.1. Classification (NCBI taxonomy): domain Eukaryota; kingdom Viridiplantae; phylum Streptophyta; class Magnoliopsida; order Canellales; family Canellaceae; genus Warburgia; species Warburgia ugandensis. Next base: position 24,865,208 of record CP141131.1, read on the forward strand.
GCCAAAGGATGATAGATCATTCCCTCGGAAGTGACAATGCATCAGAACCCAGGTGCAGTGGGAAGAAGACAGGGGTTCCCATGATGTTCTAAATGTGTGCAAGTAAAGAGACTATCTTAGGAGAATACGATTTGTATCACCATATGAAATATAGGCACATTTACATATAAGAGTATGGAGTTAGTAGATACGATGATATGACGGAAAGTCAACATAGCTTGTGTCCAAGGAACAAAGTAAAAAGGGGCTGAAACTAGACAAATCAATGAGTATAAGCGCTGGTACATGAAAATGACAATAATAGAAATGACTTGGGGAAAGTGGTCGATAAAGAATTGAAGGATAATGTTGTAGACATTAGAAGAACCATTTATAAAATTCTAGTAATAAACCTTGTTCTAGTAAAGAAGATCATAGATGTTATAAGTGCATATGCCCTGCAGGTAGGGTTAGAAGATAGAATTAAGAAAAAGTTCTGGAAAAATATGGAGTAATGCAAGAAATTCCCAACACAAAGGGATGTTTATAGAAATAGACTTAAATGGTCATGTAGGAAAAGAAAAGGATACGATAGAGTACAAGGAGGATATGGTGTTGGAGAAAGAAATGAGATGGAAGAACATTTTGTTTCGGCATATAACCTTGCTCTAGCGAATACATACTTTAAGAATAGAGAATGACACATTAACTTTTAAAGTGGATCATGTAAAAGCCAAATATGACTTTTTTCTACTCATGAATATCGATAGAGCAATGTGTAAGGATGTAAGGTTATCCCAGTGAAAGTTTAACCACACAACATAGGTTTATAGTTCTCAATATTTACATTAAGAGATGGAAGAAAGGAAATTAACGCCATAGGTATCTAAAAATTTAGTGGTGAAACTTAAAAGTAGAAAAGATAACATCATTCACAAACAAATCAATGGTAGATGGAAAGTGGAACAATGGAATAGATGTAAACACAATGTGGACTAATGTGGCAGAGTTCATCAAGAAAGTGGCAAAAGATGTTCTAGTAGTATTTAAAGGTAAAAGGCAACTAGTAAAGGAAACATGGCGGTGGAGTGAAAAAGTGCAAAAAGTTATTTAAAAAAGAAAAGAAAAAAGCAGGTGTGTTTTAAAGCATGATAGAGGACTAGAAATGATGAAAACTTTGATCAACATAAGAATGCTAAAAAATTTGCTAAGAAAGAAGTAAGTAATGCTAAAATCAAGGCGTATGATGCTCTGTAACAAACAAGAGTCAAGAGAATATGAGAAAGATGTGTTCAAACTTGCAAAAATAAGAGAACAAAAGAGTAATTATTTAGACCACATTAATTCCATTAAAAGTGATGACCAAAGGGTACTAGTCAAAGATGACGAGATCAATGAAAGGTGGGAAAAATTACTTTAAAAAATTGCTGAATGAGGATTGCCCTGAGAATACAGAGATTGAACGTACCATAAACCCAAAATAATATTGGACTATAGAAATATGATACTTGACGTGAAAGAGGCCTTAAACAAGATGAAATAGGGAATGACCTTGAGGTGTAATAGTATACTAATAGAGGTTTGAAAGTATATGAGAGATATTAGAGTAGTTTGGTTGAAAAGTATTGGAGGAAAAGCTCTATCGTATTAATCTATATTAATAAAGGAGATATATAGAGTTGCACTAATTATCGTAGGATCAAACTTATGAGCCATAACATGAAACTTTGGGCAAGAGTAATTGAGAAGAGGCTATGATATGAGACGAGTGTATCAAATTACCAATTTGAGTTTATGCTTGGGAGGTCTACGATGAAAGCTATTTTCCTACTTAAACAATTGATAGAGAAATATAGGGAGAAAAAGAAGGATCTCCATATAGTCTTTATTGACTTAGAAAAAGCTTATGATAGGGTCCTTAGAGAGTTAATATGGTGGGTGTTGGCCGAGAAAAGGGTTTCATGCGAGCATATAGACATAACTAAGGATATGTAAGAGGGGCAGTAACAAGTATTAAGATTGTACCAAGGATCACATTCAGCCCATACCTTTTTAAGTTAGTTATAGATGAGTTAACAAAACCGCTTCATGAGGACATTCCATGGTGCATAATATTTGCGAATGACATAATTTTTTTATTGATAAGACAAGGTAGGGTGTAAACACAAAGATAGAGTTGTGAAGAGATGCTATGTTCTAAAGGATTTAAAATTAGCTGAACTAAGATAGAGCATATGAAATGCAATTTTAGCAAGGAAAGAAATGGGAGGATGCACCAGTATAGATTGATAACCAAGAAGTCCTTCAAAAAGACCACTTTCAATAATTGGGATTGATAATTCATGAGAGTGAGGAGGTTGAGAAGGAAGTTACCCATAGAACTCAAGCGGGCTGGAATAAATAGAAATATGCCTTTAGACTTTTGTGTGATTGGCGGGTGCACTCAAACTTTTTTGGGCAGCCCCGGTGCAAAAAGCTCCCGCCTATGCAGGGTTCGAGGAAGGGGTGGGTCACAATGGCCTAAAGTAGGCAGCCTTACCTTGCATTTTTGCAAGAGACTGATTTCACGCCTTGAACTCTGACCTCAAGGTCACATGAAGACAACTTTTACCATTGCGCCAAGGCTCCCCTTCACGGGTGCCACTCAAACTGAAAGGAAAATTATATAAAATGGCTTTAAGACCGACCATGCTCTATGAATCAGAGTTTTAGACAGTTAAGGAACTACATGTATATGAGATGAGCATAGCCGAAAAGAGGATATTGAGATGGATGAGTGGCAATACAAGAAAGGATAGAAATAGAAATGAAAACATTAAAAGGAAACTTAGGAGTACCACCAATAGGTAACAAGATAAGAGCGGGTAGATTTAGATGGTTTGAACATGTCTAAAGGAGATCGAAAACAGCTCTGGTTGGAAGGAGTGAGTCAATCTAAGTCAAAAGCCTCAAAAGGGCAAGGGGAAGGTTGAAAAGGATGTGGATAGAAGTTGTGAGAAAAGATTTAAAAACTTCTAAACTAAATGAAGCTATGACCCTTCATAGAGGGGAATAAAAGACCAAGATTCGTGTAGCTAACCCCTAATCAGGATAAGGCTTTGATGATGATAATGATGGTGAACCATCTCATCTGCTTACTTCCATCTTCACTCCCAATAGTCACTTTAAAGTTTCCCAAGTCTCTTGGCAACAACACAAATGTAATAAGGACATTAAGTTAATTGAAAGTTAGCAACCACAGCTTTAGTAAGTATGCTTGTTACACCTCCCATATATCAAACTTATTCCAGGATGAGGAGGTAATTGCAAAGAAGCAGAAACATGTCTGTTGGAAAAAGATCTTACAGATATGCAGATAAGCTGATAGAAGATTATCCAAGGATGTAATCACTTGGTTAGGATATATAGATACAATCAGTTAGTTAGGATATAACAAATAAGTGATGCAGTCAGTTAGTTAGGATATACAGATATAATCAGTTGAGTTGGATATACCAAATAAGTAGTTAGTATCCAATCTGTTCAATCTGTTACAGATTTAGGCGGGAATAGGAGGAAAGGGGAAGATAAAAGGGAGAAGAAAAGGGGAGGAGGGGAAAAAAACTCAAAGAGAGATAAGAGGAGTGGGGAGTGCAGAGGAGGAACTTCGGTTCTCACTTCCTACTAGTTTCAATAGGTTTTTAGCCTGGTTGATTTTTGGAAATTCAATGTAATTCTCCCCAATCATCAAATGAAGTAAGCTTCATTTCTTCTTGAATATTGCTTTCCCTCAAATTTTATTTCCCCATGGTCTAACAATGGTATTAGAGTCTGGTTCGACTCTTAGGGCATGGTAAGAACCAGATCGGAAAAGGCAAAAACCATGGAGAAAGAGTTGGAAAATGTGAGAGAGGAGGTGGGGAGCATGAAAGACGACTTGGGACGATTGCAAACCAACGTCACGTCTATAGGGGAGTACCTAATGGAGATCCGAACCTGGATGAGGCAATAACAGGATGGTGCGGAAACCTTTCCAAATCCTGCGGGAGATAGAGGAAGAGCTCGAGTATCTGAGGCAGGAAAGTCATTGGGTGGGGACAACCAGGGTCCTTCGGCGATCCCCGGAAACCCTAGAATTGAACCCAAGCGACTGGATCACCTGATCTTCAACAGCCAAGACCCTCACGGCTGGCTATGTAGAGCTGAGAGGTACTTCCAATTGAATCGTCTTCCCGACAGGGAGAAGGTGACGGCAGTGTCCGTCTGCTTGGAGGGAGAAGCCCTCCACTGTTTTCTTTGGTCGGATGCTAGAACGCTGATTCGATCCTGGTTGTTTTTCTAGACTGCCCTCCTCCAGAGATTCCGACCATCATAGTCCGACGACGACTATGAGGCCCTGTTGTCGCTGCAGCAAATCTCCTCTGTCGCCGACTACCGCCGGGACTTCGAATTGCTATCGGGCCCCTTGGTGGATATGCCCGAAGAGCTGCTAAAGGGCACCTTTCTCAATGGGCTATGGGAAGAGTTGAAGGCCGAAGTTAGGATGTTTCGGCCCGCCTCCCTAACTGGGCTCATGGACCTAGCCCAAAAGATCGAAGAGAAAATTGAAGCCCTCGAGCGGGTAAGAGCCCACAAGCATAGAGGTGGGTCTGGACCTAAGTCACCGTGGAATAATGGACCCTCACTAAAGGGTCTTGTCTTCGAGTCTAGCCCACAAGGGCAATTCTGTAATTCGCAGCCCCAACCCTTCACCAGACTGCCGGAGAAGACGAAAGAGTTAGGGTTTCGGGGAGAAAGGCCCTCACACACAGGGTAGTCTTCTCTGGCCAGGCATGACTCTTTTTTGCGATTATCGGAGAAGGAATTACAACAATGAAGGATGATGGGGCTTTGCTTCAAGTGCGACGAAAAATACTCATCTGGACACAGATGTAAGAATTGCCAACTCCAGGTACTGATTCTCGGGGAAGAGGAAGAAGATTGCGAGGATCTGGACTGTTCAATCATAGAGAAGGCCACCCCACCTGAAGAAGAGACAACCCAACTGGAGCTATCTATGCAGGCCCTCGTCGGGATGTCAGTTGTCGACGTGTGAAACTAAGAGGGACTTTGGGTCATCGGGAGGTGGTTGTCCTCGTCGACATGGGGCGTCCCACAACTTCATAGCTTGAAGGCTGGTCAACAAGTTGCAAATCCCAGTTACCGACACCAAGCCATTCGGCGTACAGGTGGGAGATGGGTTTTGCATCAGGGGTGACGGAGTCTACCGGGATCTCATTCTGGGCCTCCTTGGGTTGGTGATCCAGCATCACTTACATCCTTCGATTTGAGTGGAACTGACCTGGTACTGGGGATTGCTTGGTTGCGAACCCTCGGCAAGGTTTCTGCCAATTATCGGGAACTCGCCATTCAGTTCATAGTACAGGGCCAGAGGGTAACCCTCAAAGGCGACCTGTCCTTGTCCGGGTCCGTCTTGTCCTTCAAAGCCCTTCAGCGAGTCCTACCCAGCTCAGGCGCTAGTTATGTGATTGAGTACCAAGGCCTGCAAGTTGAGAGAGAGCCGCACCCACCTCTAGACCATCCTTGGCTAAGGGTTCTCCTGGACTAGTATGCCCATATCTTCGACCAGCCACTACAGTTGCCAGTTCACCGGCCACAAGACCACGCTATTAGGGTTCAGGACCATACTTCACCTCCTAATATCAGACTGTACCGCTATCCGCACTGTCAAAAGAATGAAATTGAGCAGATCATCAAAGAATTATGGGACGCTGGCATTATCCTGCTGAGCACAAGTCCCTATTCCAGCTCGGTATTGTTAGTCAAGAAGAAAGATGCTGGTTGGCACTTCTGCGTCGATTATCACGCTCTCAACAAAATCACCATTCCAGATAAGTTCCCCATCCCAACCATTGATGAGCTATTGGACGAATTGGGTGGAGCCACCATCTTCTCTAAGTTGGATTTGCAATCCGGGTATTACCAAATTCGCATCAAGGAGTATGTTCCCAAGACAGCTTTTCGGACGCATGAGGATCACTACGAGTTCTTGGTCATGCCGTTCGGCTTGACCAATGCACCCTCCACTTTTCAAGCTCTTATGAATGACTTCTTTCGCCACTATCTTCGTAAGTTCGTGCTGGTTTTCTTTGACGACATACTTGTTTATAGCACTAATATTCACCTACATTTAGAGCATTTGGAAACTGTACTGCAACTATTGGGCTCTCACAACTTAGTAGTTAACAAAAAGAAATGTTGTTTTGCCCAAACTTAATTAGAATATTTAGGCCATGTAATATCAGCAGACAGGGTAGCAGCGGATGGCTCAAAGATAGACTGTATGCTTAAATGGCCTACTCCACAGGACGTTACAGCATTAAGGCGCTTCTTGGGACTCACCGGCTACTACTGCAAGTTCGTTAAGAACTATGGAATTATCGCTGTGCCCCTTACCTGTCTTCTCAACAAGGATAACTTCCATTGGTCCATTGAGGCACAAAAAGCCTTCAATGAGCTAAAGAGAGTCATGACGACGGTTCCAGTATTGGCTATTCCCAACTTCAGCAAGCCTTTCATTCTGGAAACCGATGCTTCGGGTAAGGGCCTTGGAGCTGTTCTCATGCAAGTTTCAGCCAAGCACTCGGCCCCCCACCCAATCCAAGTCTGTGTACGAAAGGGAACTCATGGCAGTTGTCCTAGCTATCCAGAAATGGCGCCATTATTTGCTAGGCCAAAAGTTCACTATCCTAACAGATCAAAGGAGCCTCCAATTCCTCATGAACCAACGCATGCTCAGTAGTGAGCAGCAGAAATAGCTCATCAAATTACTTGGTTTCAACTTTGACATTCAATACAAACCAGGAAAGCATAATCGGGTAGCCGATGCCCTCTTCAGAATGACTCACAATCGCCTCACTTATGGACGCACCACCTCAAAACCTGAGGGAGCATCAGACTTGGCGCACAACTCTCACTTCCTGGCCCTTTCAACCATCCAGCATTCAGTATTTCAGATATAACAGATGAGATCAGACAAGATGAGACTTTATGCCCCATCCTACAGGACCTACTGGTCGGCATAAACAGTCATAAGGGCTTCTCTCTACGGCATGGTCACTTGCTCTTTTACGACAGACTCGTTATTCCTAAGACTTCTGCTCAGATTCCCACCTCACTCTGGGAATTTCACTCCACTCCAGTAGGTGGGCATTCAGAACATTCAAAAGGCTTTCTAATGTGGTGTTCTGGAGGGGAATGAGAAAGGATGTTCAGCAATTTGTGGCTTCTTGTGAGGTATGCCAACGAAATAAGTATCAAGCACTCAAACCTGGGGGTCTTCTTCAGCCTTTACCCATCCCCGAACAAGTTTGGGATGACCTATCCATGGATTTTATTGGAGGCTTACCCAGATCTCAAGGACTGGGTACTATTTTGGTAGTAATAGACCGGCTTTCAAAGTACAGCCATTTCCTTCCATTGGGCCATCCGTTTTCTGCTTAGGAGGTAGCCACTCTTTTTGTTAAAGACGTAGTGCAGTTACATGGATACCTGTGTTCCATTGTATCCGACAGGGACCGCCTCTTTATTAGCAAATTTTGGACTTAACTATTCAAGTTGGCTGGGACTGAGCTGAAGATGAGTACTGCTTACCATCTGCAAACGGATGGACAAACGGAAGTCGTCAACCAATGCCTAGAAACATACTTGCGCTGCTTCACGTCACACCATCCTAAGCTATGGCCCAAATGGATTCCTTGAGCTGAATTTTGGTACAATACCACATTTCACGGAGCTGCAGGGATGTCCCTGTTTAAAGCACTTTATGGGCGAGATCCCCCAACCGTGTTAAGGCTTTCAGATGAAGGGTCAGTAGTGGAGGAAGTTAACAGGTAGATTCGAGACAGGAATGACATTTTACAAGAGCTAAAGAGTAACCTATTAATAGCACAGGCCAGAATGAAATCCCAAGCAGATAAGGGCTGTAGAGACGTCCAGTTCCAAGTAGGGGACCTGGTCTTTCTGAAACTACAACCCTTTAAGTTCAAGAAATTGGCTAAAAGACTTAATGAAAAACTTAGCCCCAGGTTTTATGGTCCCTACCCTGTCTTGGAATGAATGGGCGAGGTCGCCTACCGCCTTGATTTACCTTCCACTACTCGAATCATCCCGTTTTCCATGTTTTCCAACTAAAAGCGGCCCTATCCAGTTCAGCCCAACCTCAACCCCTGCCCACTAGCCTCACTGAAGAGTTGGAACTTGTGATGTATTCAAAATCCATCAAGCAAATCAAGTCACTGTCAAATGGTCGTAAGGAAGTTTTGGTAAAGTGGACACACCAACCTGAATGTGATAATACGTGGGAACTCTATGATGTGTTGGACACTCAATTTCCCTCCTTTCACCTTGAGGACAAGGTGAAACTACTTGGGGGGTGGGGGGCTGGTTAATGTTACTCCTCCCATATATCAGACTTATTCCAGGAAGAGGAGGTAATTGCAAAGAAGCAGAAACACATCTGTTGGCAAAAGATCTTACAGATATGCAGATCAGCTGACAGAAGATTATCTAGGGATGTAATCAGTTGGTTAGGATATATAGATATAATCAGTTGGTTAGGATATAACAAATAAGTGATGCAGTCAGTTAGTTAGGATATACAGATATAATCATTTGAGTTGGATATACCAAATAAGCAGTTAGTATCCAATATGTTCAATCTGTTACAGATTTAGGCGGGAATGGGAGGAAAGGGGAAGATAAAAGGGAGAAGAGAAGGGGAGGAGGGGAAAAAAAACTCAGAGAGAGAGAAGAGGAGTGGGGAGTGCAGAGGAGGAACTTCGGTTCTCACTTCCTACTAGTTTCAGTAGGTTTTTAGCCTGGTTGATTTTTGGAAATTCAATGTAATTCTCCCCAATCATCAATGAAGTGAGCTCCATTTCTTCTTGAATATTGCTTTCCCTCAAATTTTATTTCCCCATGGTCTAACAATGCTCCACCCATCGTAGGAGCTACATCTATTCTTTGAGTTTGCTAGTTTTCTTTCTACTCTCAATCATTGAGGATGATAGGTTATTTGATGGCATGTCCTCCAAGAGGGAGGAAGTGCAATATGCAAAACTCCTGTGGTTTTATACATCAAAAAATTGCAAGCCTCATTATCCTATTGAACTCCACATTGGCTCAAACCAAGAAACTCTTAGTCAAATTGAGCCTAAGATAAAGACTGCTTCAAATCAATCTAAGCATGCAGCAAAATTGCCTATGGTAACCTTCTTATCCTTTCCAGAAGCACCTACATAGGCTGTAAATGAGAGAGGAGTGACAAAAATGTAGGATTTATAAACTCTTCAATACCTTCAGTTAGACCACAGTTCTCCACCCTCGTAAACAAGCAAGCATAGTAAAGTAAAGGATGAAAGATGATCCCTTTTAAACTAAATATCTAGAATGAAAAAAGGCCAACTGTGCTACCATTAATGAAAGGATGAAAGACACATGAGATAACCAACCACTTTAGGCAATATCTCCAACAAGTAATTAAGACTTTGGAATTGGATCCACAGAGTTATCCATGTCCCTGAGGTTAGCTTCATATAACAATGTCACTACACCATTAGTACCCTAGTGTTGATATATTTTTTGCAAATAAGGATCCCATCAAGAATATGTCAACCTTCACTTGGAATCCCTTGGAAGGGGAAATGATAGCTGACAGGTATGTCCCAAGGCCTGAGTGGCAGGACCTTGGCCACCAACTTACATATACTGCTAACCATTCCAACAGGAAGGAAATCTTTAGCATCCAAAACCCCTCCTTTTTGGGGTATGATTAGTAGAATTAACATCTACATTAAATCAGTTCGTTGACTGGAATTCAAATATAACAACTCCATGATGTCCTGGAACTCTATTATGAATGCAAGAGGATAAGCATCTAGCTACAAGCATGTCCCTTTCACTGCTGAAAAGTACCTTTATTGCTTCCTCTAATTTCCTTTCCATGCGAGTGCCTCAACAAATCAAGAGCCTCAAGAGTTGTTTCATACTTTCTTACTCTGAGGTTGAAATGGTTACAATGTAGAGACATGGACTGTTTCCTTTCTGAAGTTAACCTATCATATTATACAAATTTGGCTTGAGTTTTGACTGATGATATTTTAATACTGCAGAGAGGAAGTTGTTTCTTTGTGTAGTTTGTATAGAGGACCAATGTAACCGCAACTGGTAGTTGGTAGATGTTACAAGTTTAGTCAATCAGTCTTGAGTTTTCAACATAATGGCATTAGAAAGTATAACTGTCCATTTTATATTGTATAGAGTTCTTGTACATAAACTATACAAAAATATTTCAAATTCTTCAAGAGAAAGAGCTGAATAATGTGTTCTGAATTGCATAATTCAGACAAGGGAAAGGAGAAAGCGTTACCAAACACCACAATGGAGAAGCCAATCACAAAGACTCGCTTCAACACATTTCCTACAGCATGAGTAAGGGGTGCAACTCGTTCCAAAGTGTTTGTGGCAATCTGCAACAGAAAATCATACATAGTGGAAGAGATTAAAGGTCACCATCAATGTGAACAAATAAATGGAAAAGTTGAAGCAGAAAGAATGACTGATGCATCAGCATAAACAATTCCATAAACCACTTGTCACAGTCAGCAAGCACTGTTATATAATGGGAATAAAGCTATCAGATAACCTGATTGTAGAGATGGTAAAACATCCCAATCCAAAACAAATCAGAGATGAACTTATAAAGACCAACTTTAGTGATCGCATCAGCAAACCCATGCTGCATCAGCTTTGGTCCCTCAATCTGAAAGAAAATTCAACAAGGTGGCACCATCACCTCATCAAAATAAAATTCAATCAAAGAAACAGCAGTCAAACTTCAATAACTGCAAGGAAGATTAGAAACTTACAATTACAGCAGGAGGAATGCAAAAGAGGAGAGCAATTATTGAGATATAAGCATACAGATTCGTACTGTCCATGTCAGTCTGTTAAAATATGAATAAGAAGGGGTGAGTCACCAGGAACTAGCATGTATACAAAGAAGATACTATTCTGACCAGCACTAAGCTCAGCTTGCCAGCTTAGGGTACACACCTGCTTGGTTAACGTCATAATTTATTTTTATATTCTTTATGCAATAGTAGAAAAATAGTTTCTCAGCGTCTTATATAAGCAATGTTCAGGCATAAACGTCTGATTGTCCATGCTACATTTAGGTAGCTAGGAATACCTACTTTTTCCTAATGTGCCACCAGAAAATTACCAGTATACTAGACTGCTTTGATTTGAGCACTGCAGTGCATGTAAAAAGAGTAGCAATAACTGTGAGCAATCACCAGAGTAACATTCATGACCTAGCCTATACAATTACAAAGTTGTTATTTGAATAAACACCAGCAACATTCTGCAGAACCTCAACCTACAGGATTACAAGGCTATCATTTTGTATCTTTCTTTCTTTTCTTTCTTATTCTTTTTAAGAGAGGAAAATATATTAGGTAAGAACAGATACCAGAATAGATGAGAAATCACAAAGGGGGATCGGACAACCTGGCTCCCCTCTTAGTAAGGTAGTCCATGACATTATCAGCAGATCTGCAGAGGGGAGCAAAAAGACAAGGCTACTCATCTCATTAAACACTACACAAGTTCTGCAAGCCTATGGTCCAATTAGTTGGCTGCAGCCTGCCACCAATCACTGAGCTTAGTGTTGCAATTACAAAGAATGTTGCTGAAATATACCATTGCTTTCTTTGAATAGATGCTTCTGTATGTAAAAGAAATATTTGAAATCATTGCACTGATGAAACCAGTCCAGTTGAAAGAGAGTTCAGTCAATGAGGCCATAGATACACCTAGAATACAAAATCAAAGAAGATATCAGTAGATAAAAGACACAATATCCCTCAATTTATATGAAGATCTAATGTCTACTGATCAGATAAAAATGGTACAAGTAGAGAGATGAAACAGATGTATGTAGAAGACTTACCAATAACAACAGGGGCCAGTGACAGCCACAGAGACAACGGAATCGGGTGTCCCAGAACAAACTGAGAAGCAGCAGCATTGAAGAAAGGCTCCAAAGCTATGTCAGAATCATCAAGATAATGATCATTTGGTGACAACGGAAGGAAATTCAAAGGAGTCAGCACTTCACAATCTTCAAAATGAGCAAGCACATGCATGCTCTCCAAATAAAAGAACATCATGCAGCAGGTTAGGTGCATGCACTATGGGGGCCATAACTGCTACAAACCCTAAGTCTGCAACATGAATTGCAATAGCAACAAATTGGTCATAACTGCCTCACAGAAGATCTTTTAGAAATCACCAATAAACTGATCATATCCATGATCAGTGGATTTGATAACCAAAGTGACACCCACTTAACATTTTGGCATTTACAAACTGTTTCAAACTTGAAACTGTTTAAGTGTAAAGGCCTTTCTTATAAAGCTTGGAGCACAACGTTAACTGGATTGAAGGAAGGTTCAATATGAAATGTCACCAACTTTTACTTGCTGCTAGCTACTAAAAACTATACTCTTGAATTTTGTTATTATAAGGAAAAGGGAAGGCAATCTAATCTTTGAACAGATGAATATAGCGTCTAATGCCTGAGAGAATTAGGAATGACAAACATGCATCAAATCATACCACCATAACACACAGAATGATCAAAAGATGACAAAAATAGATAACTGGAAATACATCGGGTTTAAATATTTATAATATCAATGGCTATAAAAACACCCAAAGAATACACTATCAGGAATGGAATAAAACAGGCTCAAACCAATATGGAACCTAAAAATAGCTACTCATAATCACAAGCATAGGAGAATTACCACAATTATATTAAATAAGTAATACTAGACCAACTGTTCTTGTGAGTTCTCAACTAGCAACCAGCTCAGGCTAGAGCATTTCTAACTCATAAGATTCTTTAGCATGTAATCTTCAAAAAAATTTCAAACAGATACTATATAAATATTCATGAAACACACAGGCTGCTGGTTTGGGGGTAGAGTACAATACTAAAGGTCCATGGACTTCCAGGCCCGCTTGAGCTGGCTCGCAGGTGGAAGCATGTACGCAACAAACCCTCCCCAAATTTTTGACATAACACATGAAATAAGGTGTTTGTGCACAATTCAGCAGATTCATTTCACTATCAACAAAAACATCAGTTTAAACAAGCAAACTTGGCTAATGTCACATACCTTTGACGGTGTGTGTGAAAGATACTGCAACAGCTGCAAATGAGACATTTGACATAACATGCCCCAGTGCATGACAAAATGCAACTGGGGTGAGGAGTACTAGCAGATCCTTGCCAAGTGGCTATCAGATTAAAGGAAAAACTATTAGAGAATTCAATTCATCAGAAGGCCCCTCGTACAGGAGTCAACATAAGAAACTGAAGTTGAAACTTACAGCACGTTTTGGTAGACCAACAGCCCAACAAACAAGGCAGTATGCGACCCCAACCAGGAGATGTACAACAGAAACAAAACTGGAATCATAATAAAGCATGTGTCACATAAGAAAGAGCATAATAAAGCATTTTATTAAAAGTATTACCATCACTATCAGCCAATATTTATAGTTGACAGACTAGCAGAAAAAAAAAATGTTGAAACAGTAATGACAACCTTGTTCATTCACATGAACTAAAAGCAGTATGTAGCTAAAGTTAAATTTAGATGGACAACTTACTATGGATATGGGAAATAATTGTACACCTTCTTGTTGAGTATATTGAAAATTACATTCAAGAAATACCTGCAGATAAAAGGATAATCAGTAAAATCAAATCCGTGTTGCATTTTGTGGCAGAAAATCTGTACTTTCAGGACAACAATCTTTCTTCCATAAACTCATAAGGTGATATCCTAAAGCAATAAGTTGGCATAAAAATACAAATGAACACATACAAAAAATGTATTCCCCCTCTTAAGAAGTAAACAGCTTACTGATAAAGAGGAGGAACATAGTATTACTGATAAAGAAACTTTCAGATAAACATTCATATTTTAGTGTGCTGAGAAGTCCCTGCTTATTCACATTTCTCAGATTTCTTAAAATAAATCCACATCTTCTTAATAAATTATTCATCAAATTTTATATATTATTTGAAAATCAATTAGAAATCCAGATGAAGAAAGTTAGATTGGCATTTCAATTATGCATTTTTATTTATTTATTTTTTCCGAAAGCTACTACATGTTCCAAAATTTCCAAATACAAACTTTTGATGGCACTAAAGCACACAAGAAGATAGTTGATATGTGCATAGTCCACATAAATACACAGCACGGCAGTGATAAATGCAAAGTTTCAAACATATGTAAGCATATATAAATAAATAGTTAAATTATTTGTGCAAATATAACCTTTATTGGAAGAAATGGGCAGACAGAAGTGCCAGCAAGGCCACTTGTTTGATAATCTGAACTATTTATCTGGTACGCCGTGCTATGGATGAACCATTTAAGTTTATGGATTTTAAACGGAATGTAGAAAATTCAAAAACACCAATCGACACTATCAAACAATGCCTCCTCAAAATCAAGGCTTAGAATCGTCCATTCTTTTTTGTTTGGCGCCCATTCATAGCAAAGGCCTAGAAAATTATGCTCTCGATCATTGAACAACTGGGTCCCACTTTATTGATGACCAGTCAGATTTTTTGACTGGAAAAAGACAATCGCATCACATCCATCATGTAACAGCTTAATACCATATATGTACATAAATTCAGAGAAAATATGGATAAAACGAAAAGACAAACTAAGGCATGTCTTAATGTGAGGCGTCCATCTACACTTATCTAGGCATGTTTTTTGGAACATTCATGCCATTCATCTTATTCACCCTCCCCGAGATTGGCTACCGCCAAAAAACCACACCCACGGAGGATTATAACCATGTTACTAAAAGGGTAGACCCGGTACACAAAGCTCCCATCTATGCGAGGTCAAGGGAAGGGGCGGACCACACGGGTCTCAAGTAGGCAGCCTTACCTTGTATTTTTTTAAGAGGCTGATTCCACATCTTGAACCAGTGACCTCAAGGTCACGCGACGACAACTTTTACCTTTGCACCGTGCTCCCCTTCATCGTAACCATGTTACTCTAAATGAAAATTCATGACCATTGATTCTAAAAGTGAGAAAAAGGGAGAGTCAAAACCGGTCGATTGGAGTGATTTTTTAGATTATACTAAACAAGGAGGCGACAACAAAATGAATGGCGTCGGTAAACGATGTATAGTTGATGCCTCACATTGAGGCATGCCTCAGTTTAACATTTCTGTAAATAGTAAATACATATGCCTAGATATGAAGAGAAATGCACGGATACATATCAAAACATTAAAAATAACCACTATGACTTACCACAGGAAGAAAAATCCACCAGTAATCAGGGCCGGATACTTCTTCGCGAAACTCTTGGAAGGCTTGACAACCCTGCAATCACTAACAACGCACTAAACACCTACAACTAGACAAACCTTGCAGAAAAGACAAACAAAAGCCAAAAATTGAAAATTTAATAGAGAGAAGAAAAGAATTGCCAACCTTTCGCCGTCAGCATCTGCAGCAGCGGCAGCAGAAACGACCGGAAATTCAACAGAGCGGTTCTTCCTCGACAGCAAATTCAAGCCGCAAAATCTCGACACCTTGCTAGAAAATTCAGTGCGAGAACACAAGTTGTGTTTCTCAGGCAAAGGCGAAAATCTAGCTTCGATAGGGCGAGTCTTCTGAAGGAGCAAATTTGAGGAAAGCCTAGATGATGACAAATATAGTGAAATAAATCGCGTGCGAGGAAGTGGAAGTGTCACAGGACTTCCTATAGAAGCCATATCCAAAACCAGAATTTAGAGATTTCAGGAAGCAAAATCTAAAATTCTGGAGAAAAAGAAACTACGGCGCTCCAAATCCTCGAGATAGAAACTCCAATTGAAATCGCAACCTAGATTACAGATTTCAGGGAATAAAAACTAGATATCCGGAGAGACAAACTCTGAAACTTCAAAAATTTCTCGGGATAGATTCTAAAGCTCTAGAGAGAGTAACTCTGAGAGTGAAACCAGCACCGACAATTAGAGATCACGGATTTCGGGAAATAAAACCTACAACTCTAGAGAGTGAACTGCAGAAACTGCAACTCTGATCCAGAACCAGAATCTCACTGATTTCAGGAAATAAAAGCTCAGATTTCTAGAAAATTAGCTCCGAAACTGCGACTGTTCTAATCAGGAAACGTCCTAGAATTTCAGCTTATGCAGACGCAGAGACGGAGAAGAAGTTGAACTTTCTTCCAAATTGAAAGCTTCGACGGTAAAAATCTTGAATAAAAAAACTGCAGAAATCGAGAATCAGAGAGGGGGTAGGGGCTGAAGAAATCGAGAACAAAGATTGTTATCTTGATGAGGCGAGAAACCCTAGGAATTGAAAGGGAATGGGTCTGTAAATGGCGTCAGAGGAAGTTGCAGATGATTTGGCACCTAGTGGGAGTTTGTTCTTCTGGTTTATGTCCAGTTCCAAAGAGTGAATGTTTGAAGTTTGTTGTCTTAATCAGGCAGAGTCTCTTATTTACTCTATATATTTTGTTCCCTTTCATGTTCCCGCTCCCTTTCACGGGAGTCCTGGGGTCCGGGTGAGATTCACGGTTAGGGCCGTCTGAAATGGACGTCACTGGTTGGACTTGTTAAAAAAATTTAGAGGCAAGGCTCCGTATTATATAAATTCTTTGCAATCCACTTTTTATCTTTTTCAAATTATAAGTGATAATATTTTTGCAATATCTAAAACATGACTAGCAAATAAATGGCTGGATCAAAAAGTAACCCTTGCCTGAACAAATTCTTCCAGCCATCTTTTACTGTGGAAAATATATTGGAATCTTAAAAGTAAGAATTTGCAGTTGGACAGAGCCACGTGGTGCCTGCAACTGAAGTGTTTACGCAACTTAAAGGTTTCATCTCATGGGTCACTTCTTGCCAGACAAAATTTTATCTATTGATCAAGGATAACCTTAGTCCAACGTCGCCGTCTTACGGGTTAAAGGCATACAAATATTCTTTTATAAAAAATACAAGCTAAAGTTATGTACTATGGACTCTTGTAGTCATTCTGTTCTTAGATCCAAGGCTTTGTGCAGCGGGGAATAGCCTTTATAAGCAAATGCATCACAGAAGATGGCCAGTTTGGATCACCCAAAAGGGAGATCAGATATACACGTATAGTTTGATGTACGCTGTTAAATTAGTATTCTAAGATGCATGTAGACATATACTAGCATATAATTGTTTCTTTTCTCAAATTCAAGTTAGAGATAAAGCAATATTAAGCTCACCCCCAGTGTTAGAAGCTCCTTAAAAAGAGCAGATAATAAGAGTCTATAATATGCAGCCTTATCTTGTATTTTTTCAAGAGGCTGTTTCTGCAACTCGAACCCATGATTTCAAGGTCACACAATGACAACTCTACCGTTGTGCTAAGGTTCCATTCTCCAAATCCTGTAAAGAGATAATAATAAAAAAATACCAATCACTTGTAAAAAAAAAAAAAAAAGAAGGAAAAAAACGCTGACCATCATCGAACCAGGGTCAGCCATTTGTGGTCATAAGCGGCTGCGATGGGTTAAAGGCATAAAAATATCTCTTGTAAAAAATTCAAGGTAAATTTGTGTACCATTGGCTCTTATGGTCTTCTTGTCCCTGGACTCAGTATCCGAGACTGGCCTTTATAAGCAGATGCATCACATAAGATGGCCAGTTTGAATCACCCAAAGGGGCGACCGGATATGCACGTATAGTTTGATGTACGCTGTTAAATTAGTATTCTAAGATGCATGTATACATATACTAGCATATAATTGTTTCTTTTCTCAAATTCAAGTTAGAGATAAAGCAATATTAAGCTCACCCCCAGTGTAAGAAGCTCCTGAAAAAGAGCAGATAATAAGAGTCTATAATATGCAGCCTTATTTTGTATTTTTGTAAGAGGCTGTTTCTGCAACTCGAACCCATGATTTCAAGGTCACACGATGACAAGTCTACCATTGTGCTAAGGTTCCATTCTCCAAATCCTGTAAAGAGATAATAATAAAAAAATACCAATCACTTGTAAAAAAAAAAAAAAAAGAAGGAAAAAAATGCTGACCATCATCGAACCAGGGTCAGCCATTTGTGGTCATAAGCGGCTGCGATGGGCTAGCCGGTCCCCTATCAGCCTCCAATTCTTTAACATATTTATGAAGTTATGAAGTTATGAATTTAAAATGGGGAGGAGCATCCCTCCAAAGTGCCAAAGGCCATCATCCTATACCTAACTTTGAAGTCATCTTCAATTGTATAAGAAATCAGTTTCTATGTTTGGATGGGTATGATAAGCGTTAGGATAGAGAAGGCAAATCCTATGCCACTCTTTTGGAAGGATGTCTGCGTACTTCTTCTCCTTGTTGTCATAAAGCATGTACTTTTAAGCAGGCTAATTAGAATTTTCCTTTATTAATGATGAAGTGAATAGTCTATGATTGGTTAATGATAGAATGACTCCGATAACCATATACAATATATGGTGTAAGGGTATGCAGTTTGCCAACTTGTCGTGTGCCTAACATGCCTTTTATGACCTACCAAACCATTGTTTGTTTGCAGGTCCATCTGGCCTGGTCACAACATAGTTTTTATCTAAGTTTGTAAGAAAAAGTTTACTGAATCTTCTGTTTACTTTGACTCCGTTTGGTCATGAAGCATGGATCTGCTGTACTATGTCATATTAGTGAACAAATTTACACCTTAGAATTATGATCTTCTATATAATTTTGTTCTACTTCCCTCCACTCTTATGAGACTAATCCAATCATTCTTCTGTTTATCAGGTTTATTGCTGCTGACCTATAAGAAAAAGAAGTAACAAAGTATCTACTAAAGCTGACTAGGTATGTTATTGTGTGACACATTTATGATTAAATTCTATTTTTTTGGTTTATTACTAGAAACCCATTTTGACAAATGTTCTCTTTTATGTTCTTTCTTTTGCTTGATTCCTATGTTTTCTACATGTTTGGCTCACTGTTCATGCATTTTCTTTGACAAAAACCTTCAAATTAAAGCTAAAAGCCATTGGTTTTATGGATCCATAACCATTTGACAACATTGATTCTAAAGGTGAAAACTAATGTGTGGATGGCTCAAAGAGCGGGTGTTTGGCCTTGAAGAGAGAGAAGGCAAGGCATGTTTGCCTCTTGATCTACCTACCTTCACTCCTTGGAAAATTTCCAATTAAAAAGAGTAAGTTAGTTCAAGGAAACTTACAACCTCCGATGAGAAAAAACTTCAAGAAAAAACAGATATCCTATTGATAAATAGAAGGTCCTACTTATAGTAGGATGTTACAGTCATGATAGCTAAAGTCTTGCTACTTACAATGAAACTAGCTCCGCTAACTAACCATGAACAACTCAATTAACACATGACTCAACCTACACGTCAATTAAATAGTTATTCTAACTAACCCTGTTGGCATGAGCACATATCATTCCTCCCTCCTTAAAGTGGGCCCTTGTCCTCAAGGGCCAAATCTGGAAATTTGGTTTTCAAATCATCAAGGTTTCCCAAGTTGCATCAGTAGGAGATAACCCATTTCAATGAACTAGGACTTCATCTTTTCCCTTACAATGGCGCTTTTCCAGAATGGCTTATGGAAGTGGTCCCACCAAATTATAATCATGAATGTGTGAAAGTTAGGGCACAAGCTGTTCATTCTTCGCAAGATGTGGCTTTAACATTGAAACATGAAATACTATGTGTATTTTGGTTCCAGCTGGGAGATCAAGTTTATAGGCGACTAAGCTAATTTCAGCAATCACTTTGTAAGGTCCATAATACTGTGAGGCGAGTTTCCCATTCCAATGCAACACCAATGAACCTTGCATTTATGGATGCAATCGCAAGTAAACCCCATCACCTACACTCAACTCCTGTTCTCTGTGTTTTTTTTATCATGAGCTTGCTTCATATGTGCTTGTGTGATTTGAAGAGCATGTCACAGGTCCTTAATGATTGAGTCTCATTTCTGAAGAGTATCCTCCACTGAGCAAACTTTGGCTATACCAGGAGCATACGATAAAAGTGTTGGAGGAGGGCGACAGTATACAGCTTGGAACAGTGTCATTTCGATTGTTAAATGCCAACTTGTATTGTAACAATAGTTAGCCCTTGAAATCCAATGTGTCCACTCCTTTGGCTAGGAACTGGTGAAGCATCGTAAATACATCTCTAATGTGCGATTGATGACCTCTATTTGTCCATCCATTTGCGAATGATGCACTGAACTAAAATTGAAATTAGTTCCATTGAGAGTGAACAGCTCCTTCCAAAAATTGCTTGTGAATGTTGGGTTGCGGTCACACACAATTGATTGGGTCGTAGTCGTAGTATATGGATGGCTAATTGAAATGAAAAAGGCATACTTGGACTGGCAATCAATGACCACAAAAATTGTAGAGTTTGCATGTGAGGGAGGTAATCCCTCAATGAAATCCATAGAAATGTCAGGCCACACATGGCTGGGAACAGGCAAAGGTTTCAGTAGTTTGGCAGG
This sequence comes from Warburgia ugandensis, assembly GCA_035236585.1. Classification (NCBI taxonomy): domain Eukaryota; kingdom Viridiplantae; phylum Streptophyta; class Magnoliopsida; order Canellales; family Canellaceae; genus Warburgia; species Warburgia ugandensis. The sequence continues at coordinate 24,885,807 of CP141131.1, forward strand.
GTGGGTGTTCTCTATTTTGTTCCTTTGATAAACATCGCAATGACATATAAAGTTCCACAAGTCCTGGCTCATGCCTTGCCAATAAAAAACTCCTCTTAAGTGATGAAGAGTTTTATGGAATCCTCATGTTTACTATTATGGAATTAGCCCAAAATATCTGATAGTAGAGGAGAATCTTTGGCCATGTAAATCCACCCTTTGAAGAAGATAATAATGTCTAGGAATTTCCATGGGCCCTTTGAGTTTCCATCTTGATGGAGTTGGAAGAGACATTGGAATTTGGGCTTGTCTAAAACTTCTTGTTTAATGGCTTCAATCCATGTTGGAATAGGGTGCGAGATGGCCAAAATTTCCCCAATGTCATCCATCCTAGATAAGGCATCAGCCACTATGTTGTCCCAACTCTTTTGTACTCGATCTTAAAATCATAACCCATTAACTTGAATAGCCACTTTTATTGATCAAGGGTGGTAATCTGGTCCCATAAGTATTGTAAGCTCTTTTAATATGTCCGTACTATAAATTGGCACCCCAGAAAGTAAGGCCTCCACTTCTAAATCGCCAGGACTAAGGAAAACATCTCCTTTTCATATGCGGACATGAGAAGGTGTTTACCTTTAAGGGCCTAACTGAAAAAAGCAATTGGATGCATGTTTTGCATTAGAACTGCACCTATCCCAGTTCCTAAAGCATCACATTCAACCACAAATGATTGGGTGAAATCAGGAAGAGAGAGCATAGGAGCTTTAGTCATTGCTTCTTTTATCTAATTAAAGGCTTCAAAGGTTGTAGGAGTCCAAGTGAAAGAATTCTTTTTTAGCATAGTAGTGAGAGGAGAAGTGATATGCCCATACCTTTGGATGAACTTGTGGTAGTATTCAGTTAAGCCTAAGAACCTGCATATTGCCTTTGGATTAGAGGGCTTGGGCCATTGTATAATCATTACTTTATCTAGATCAACGATACCCTATTGCTGGAAATTATGTGACCAAGATAGTCAATTTGTTCCTGTCCAAATTGGCACTATGAGGCCTTCACGAAAAGCTTGTTAGCAGAGAGTATCAAAAAAGTTTTATGCAAGTGAGAAAGATGATCTTCCGAAGTGCGGCTATACACCAAAATATCATATATAAAAAATACTAGGATGAATTTGCAAAGATAATCTCTAAAGAAATTGTTGATAAGTGCTTGGAAAGAAGGAGGGGCATTAGTCAACGCAAAAGGCATGAGGAGAAATTCAAAATCCCATGATGAGTTCGGAAAGTAGTCTTTTCTATGTCTTCAGAAGCTACACGAATTTGATGATAGCTTGAGCTCATGAAGGAGTTCATCTATTATGGGAATTGGGAACTTATCTTTAATGATCTACTAATTAAGAGTGTGGTAATCCACACACACATAGTAGGAACCGTCCTACTTCTTGACTAGGATAATCAGGGATGAGTAGGGGCTTTGGCTTGGCCTAATGATTCCATTCTACAGCATTCCAACAACAAGTTTCTCAATCTCATTCTTCTAAATTCGAGAATATCGATGAGGGTGGAGGTTGATTAGTCCACTTCCTAGATGTAATGGAATCTGATGACCTTGAATGCGAGGAGGGGGAAAACCTACTGGTTCTTTGAAGATGTTAGAATATTGTGAAGAAGAGAAGTAATGCTGAGATCAGTAGGAGCTTGAGGATGGGCCTGCAAGGCATACAATTGAAGTAGCACTCCCTAATTCCTTTGTTGAATGGTACATCCCATCTCACTATCACTGATGAGTTTATTTTGAGGAGAAGATAAATCTCGTAGGGTGACCTTGTTAGAGTTTATAAGAAACTACATTGTCATCTTAGAAAAATCCCACGTGAGTGGTCCAAGGTACTTGACCATTGTGTACCCAAAACAAGATCATAACCATTCGATGGTAATATATAAAATCAACATGGGAGGGCACTCCCTAAATCAATAATGGAACATCATTGCATTTGTTAGAGCTAGTAAGCTTTTCTCCATTAGCCACAATCACCTCAATTGGTCGATCCTTGGAGAGTTGAAGATTGGCTGGATTGGCAAGGGCATTGTTTACAAAGTTATGAGTGCTTACGAAGTCGACAAGAATGATCACCACAACTCCTTTGAGCATCGCCTTCTAGCACAGTGTGGGAGGTTCGAGTTCCTACTATAGCATGGAGAGAAATAACAGGGGTTTCATTATGTACTTCTTCAATTGCTAATGTAGATTTAAGAAACTCCTCAAGTTTGTCGTCATCAGGCTAGGCAGCTTCAAGAACAAAGAGTTGCTTACAGTCATGGCTAGGGCGATATTTGTCATTGTATTGAAAACATAGACCTTTCTCTCTACACTGTTGGATCTCCTCTGGGGTTATTCACTTAGAGGGCAATGACTGCCAAGTGGTGCCAATAAAAGTTGGATGGACATCCCATACTGATCCTCTTTGTTGAGATGTATTACATGCTTTATAAAGGTGGGCTAATCCAATGGCAGCTACCAAAGAAGTAGGATTTCCAGCCTTTACATTTGCTTGAATATTATCCCGCAATCTGCTTATAAAATAACACACCAATTAGAAAGGCAATGCTTGTCTTGTTCAAGAGAGAAGACATTCAAACTGGGTTTGGTACTCACATGCGGAGCTAGTTTGGCATACTTTGATAAGGTCAGCAAAGGAATCCTGGAAAAATGTAGGCCCATACGTGGCATGAACATCTTATTTGAATTTGTTCCAAGTCATATGTCGTTCTACTTGTTTCAATAGCTAGTACCAAAGTTGTACATCCCCCTCAAGATCATAAGAAGCCAATGCCACCTTTTCTTCCTCCAATGTATGTTGTAAATAAAAAAACTGCTTTGAGTGGCATAACCAACTGGTTAGATCCTCATTTCTATTAAAGCATGGAAAATCTAGCTTAACAAGCCTAGGTGCACTACGATGAATGCCACCATTTGAAGAAACGAATTGTTTGTCATGTTCCCCTGGGTGAGAGCTCAACCCTGCTTCATGCTTCTTGGGGAGATTAGAAAGTCCTTCCTTGATTGAGTTGATAGCATCAAATAGATTAGCAATTCTATCCACTAAGCATACTTGACCTTGGGATAGTTTCTCCTTTCCAATGGAAAGTGATCCAAAGTCCTACTTGAGCTTCTCTAATCACTAATCCATGCCTGGCTCTGATACCAAACTAATGCATGGATGGCTCAAAGAGGGGGTGCTTGGCCTTGAAAAGGGATAAGGCAAGGCACGTTTGCCTTTTGATTTGCCTATATTCACTCCTTGGAAACTCTCCAATTAAAAAGAGTAAGTTACTTCAAGGGAACTTACGACCTCCAATGAAAAAAAAACTCTGACAAAAACTAGATATCCTATTGATAAACAGAGGGCCCTATTTATAGTAAGATGTTACAATCATGGTAGCTAAAGTCTTACCACTTACAATGAAACTACACTAACTAACCATGAACAACTTAATCAAAACATGACTCAACCTACATGGTAATTATATAGTTATTCTAAGCCTGTTGGCACGAGCACACATAAAAAACCATAGTTTTCATGGATACCATTGACTCTAAGAATGTAACATTTTGAACAATTGTACCATTCCAAATAACATGTCATTGTTAGTAGAAAGTTTCATAAATTTGTGAGGCAATACCTTTTCCATTAAGATTTTGCATAGTTCATTTGGATCTATATGTTGGGATATAGATGAATATTATATACTTCTTATCAAAATATAAGTCAAATACTTAAAGATGATAGTGTCTAATCAAACTACATTTAAGTGGTTTTCATGTACATCTCTACTTCTACTATAATGATTAAGTTGTCTAACAATGGATGAAATGGATAATGGACGATCTCCATGCCGTTAGAGATAGAGAAAGAGAAATTAGAATGAGCACTAAACAAATAAATCATTTTAGAATAGTAATAAGAGAAAGAAGATTGCCTATCAGTGATAAATAAAGAACTCAATAGAGGGAATGTAATTAATGTTGATCACTACTAAGAAGAAATAATATGACAATTAAGGACAAAGAGCACATGAACTCAGCAAAGCATTAACAAAGGGGAATGGAAATTAGAAAAGCAAGAAATGATCATTAGAACCAAGAGAAAGCATATAAGGGAAAACCAGTATGAAAGGAATGGAGGAAGTTGATATGATTAGAGAAGGTAAGATTTATAACTTTAGATAATTTTAATACTAAGTGAACCTATTTTCCCAATATATTAGAATAAATGATGGGAAATCATTTATAGGAGCCTCGAATAAAATTGTTACAAATGCTAGGCAACGAATACACTTAACACATTTAAGAACTAAAGCTCAAATAATAAATAGTGGAGAGAGACAAGATCCAGGAAGAGAGTGAAATGTGCATCAAAGAGCAATAATATGCAACTCATGTGAAGAGATTGTTAAATTACAAGCAAAGGACAACTTAAATGATGTTCTTCAAAATAATTTATACATGGCTTGCTAAATCAAAATACAATATAGTGCTAGCCATACATGATGGAGATTTAGATCAAAATAGCAAAAATGTTGGACAAACAATATGTCTAACTCATTTCAGAAGACAAGATTTAGAAAGAGGAATTCAAGACATGACTTTAAGACATATCAAAGGCGATGGAGGATGGCCCTTATTTCGTCGAGTCCTTAAGAGCGGAATACTTCTCACAAGTACATATCTACTAAAGCAAAATACTCACCCTAGGAAGATATACGTGTAAGAGTTGATTGAAGACCCATGTATGTAGGCACTATTTGAAGAACCCACATTGGGAAGCTACATATGTGAAGTATTTTTACTGATAAGCCCAAGTGTATGTACATGCATTTGAAGACCCCGCATTGGGTACACATACACATAGGAGGTTCAATGTCCCTACTTTGACTGGGTTGAAGTCTTTTCAATAGAGAAGATTGATGGGGACCATCATGGTACATTTTTTTTAATGTTATATTATAGTTATAGTTTTACTTTAGATATTTACCAATACGAGTATTAGGTTTCTTAGTGTGTTGTGAGTTAAGTAGGGACAATTTTGTCTTTTTTATAAATTAGGATTGGATGTCCCCTACTTAAGATCCTTTTCTCTTTTGTGTAAGGAGCTTTTGATAAATAGTGAATGAAGATTTTGTTAGACTTGGTGGATTCCTTGTTCTAACTTCCTTCTTGTAAGCATGAAGCTGCTTTTGGTACAAGGCCAAATTACTACCATTTCATCATATTTTGTAAGCCAATGATTTCTCTACTTTATCTTTTAATAGTGGATCTCTATGCTATGTGTGGTTGCATGACCCTAGATCAGAATCTTAGTTAGGACTGTTCATCAATCAAAGGGACAATCCAGATTAAAACTTCAATCTTACCTTAATATGTAAAGATCTGAGACGATTTGCAGATCCTGCAATTTGTTTTAAACCATTCATGCTTATTAAGGATATTTTCTACATGTTAAAATGCTAGTGATAGTTTAATTTATGTTTTTCATTTAAATTAATTCAGATATGATCTCAGCATATATATTAGGCCATTTTGCACATTACTTGTGACATATGTATGAAAATTGTTTGTCTTACACTACTCATCATTACTCTTTAGGTGTGTGATAACACACTTAATTGCCATTACACATGGGGTATTACCCTCCCCATGGGACGCATAGGTCTCTCGCATTATGGTAAGTCTTTGACTATTCGCCTCAAGGGCCTACTCATCGCTAGCCTCGCCAAAGGGCTCATAAACTTGCTCTCACTATCCTTCATGCTCATTGTCGACATCCTTGGCCTCTATAAAAGCATTTAGAGGGTTCTAGAAGGGCATTGTATAGCAACATGTCCAAACCCTTGACATTAATAATACCCAGTGTTGTTGTTTGTCCTTGAACTCTATCAACATTGGATGCCAATCCCTGAGGCCACAATTTGACTTAATCAAGCCTAGTGATTGGCTGAGCTAGGCCTACGTGGCCTTACTTCTCCTTCTTTATTTCTCATAATATGTATCACAGCGGAAGTATTGAGAGAGCTAAGCGCTCTTATCCTATGCACTTGTGCGTTTGATTGACAAAATCTTCTATTCTTTTTTTTTTTTACTACTGAGTTCTACCAAAATTTCGGCAGAGTCTCCCTATTTTTCGAACTTATGCATTTAACGCATGCAGTGCGGTTTACTTGATAAACAATTTTACAGTATAAAACCTTAAAGGAGACTCAGTCCCCATACTATTCATCATGAACACTTGCTTGATAACTAGGAGTTCAAGAAAGCCTCATATATGCCCTATCAAAATAAAACATATAGGATGCATACAGCTAACTGTCAAAAAATGAGATATAACTCATGCTCGGTGTCAACACATATATACATATACAATACAAAATTTTGCATCTCCAATCAGGCTTTCTTCATTTCATTCAACTACCTTTTCCTTCTCGGCTTGACTGTTACCTGCAAAATAATAAGGTGATCTGCGAAGCCCCGTAAGGGAAAAGAACTAAACCCATGTATATCCAATCATTCTTGTTGAGCTACACTCAAAAGAACATTCAAACCCAATACTAGAACATTCATTTCCATTTTAACCGCTCATCTACAAAGTAGTTAGCATGTACTATCAAGGCATATGGGTATCAGAAAAGAATTGCATTTTATTCCAAATTCAGATATGACACAACAGCCATAGCATGCAAACAAGCCCACCCCATAAGAATTTCCCATTCATGTCCAACCACAAGATATTCAATAGATGAGTAACTAAGTTATGGACCTCATGGAAGAGTGAAAATGCAAACCATAAGCATAACATTACCACCATGATCTAGTAGTCATCTCCCTCAAGGTTTACCATCTTGGGCAGCCCACTATGAGTATCATCAACAAGGCAGCTAGACTCTCAGGGTTTACCATCTTAGGCAGCGCCAAAGTCAGGTTCCCTCAGGATTTACTGTCTTAGGCGGCTTCACCTTAGTCGAAATCAACCAGGCAGCCCTTTCCCTCAGGATTTACCATCTTGGGTAACTCAAATCTGCCAGCTCATCCCTCAGGGTTTACCATCTTGGGTAGCTCCACCGTGATCCCAAAAGACCAGGCAGCCCTTTCCCTCAAGATTTACCATCTTGAGAGGCTCAATACTTGATAGCTCATCTCTCAGGGTTTACCGTCTTGGGCGGCTCCACCATGATTCCAAGGAACCGAACGGCCCTCAAGGCTTACTATCTTGGGCTTGACCGTTGTATAACAGTTTGCATCATCATAATAGTTAAGGGTAGTAAATCAGACCATTACATAACAATTTCAATAAGTAACTACAATTTATTTTTTTTATCATCCATTCAACCAAGGTGATAACATATTTATTATACACATTTATAATGTTAATTTCAAAAGAACAGATCAACAAGAATTTAAGGGATATAAGGGTTTAGGGTGCTTACTTGCTCTCAGGGTACAACTCAAGGTTCAACTGTCAGAACCGTTCACACTGCTCTCAAGCCTCTGCAATGAATACAAGTCCTAAGTAAATTTCAAAATTCCATGCAATTTTTTCTATAATCACTCCTAGCTCTTTATTCACAATGTTCTTGATCTAACCTCATATATCAAGATCAAGGATTTGTACACCAATTGGTGGCTATCCAATTAGATCAGCACCATTGGTCTTACATCGATGGTTTAGATTGAGCGCATACATTTAAAAGTTTCAATTTCCAACATTTTAGGTAAGTTAGTCCACAATTCAATGCTTTGAACCATAATCCATGGTTTGATCTCCTTTCTTGACTTTCGATCTTAGCTGATCGAGTATTGGATGATCAGATAGGATCTCCCATTAATTTGTCCATAATTGGTTAGTCATTTTTGTAATAATTCATTACTAAAGGGTAATTGGAGTTACATTCTACCTAGATCTACCTTTTGATCATCTTTTTAATGGTCGGATGCTAAGATCTCAAGTTTTTCCTACGCAATAACAAGTTTTTTATTACAATTTCCTGGATCAATCAATTCCTGATCGACGATCTGTCTTTGCGGATGAAAAGATCATCCGTGATTTGTCCATATCTGAAAATTTTCTATTTTTCACATTTTTTGTTGGGTTGTCGGAAAATGTCATTGTTGTCGGAGAAGGTGATCGGATTTCGGTCGTCGTTGGTGACACAGGCGACCTCATTTTTTTGCAAAATTTCTTAGGAATGCTCAAAATTTCCTAAAATTTTGTTTTCCAGTGTTTTCCCCTTTTGATTTCCACTCAAACCATCAATTTTTGCTAGATTTTTCAATGATTTTTGGACTTACCCTATGTGCTGGTTTTTGAAGATTCCAATGTTGTTTCTTGACGGATCTTCATGAAACCAAAGGGGTTTCACTCAAAAATGTCTAAGGAACAATATGGATGGTTGATTTTTGATCCAATCTTGTTCTGTTCCCTGTATACCCTGAATCCGACGGATTTCTTACTGTCCCAGCTAGTCGAAAAAATAGAACGGGAATGGGCAAAAATGCAAGAGAGAACTAAAAGGAAAGACAGAGAGGAGAGTGGGAGAGAGAACCCACATGCTGGATGATCTCCTTGCTAGCCCAACTTAGGGTTACCTACTCGAGATGAGGGAATGCCACTGCCGGTGTTGTCCTCGCGTGACGCACAGGCACAGTGAAGAGAGGGGGAGGGTTTTACAGGTGTGTGGGATGAAGGGGTTGATGTGAGGAGGATGCCGTCGTTGAGCTTGCCGGAGAAGAGGGTAGGCAGCTTGATCAGAAAAGGGGGAGAACCAGGGAAGGGAAGGACGATCAGTAGGGAGAACTGAAAGGGGAGGGGGGTTGCCAGCTTTTGGCTTCCTCCTTCCTATTTGCAGATGCGTGGGACCAAAACTCCACGCAGTGAGTTCCACTCTCGCATGTAGAGTTGTTCCCACGTGGCAATTCGGCCCACGCTCACTAGAGGGGGGTGCCATTATCAATTTGGACGCCCTCCACATTGGTGGTAAAACTCTTGATCTTTTGTCCCAAACTCTATTTCACGCATTCTTAGTGTCTTTAGAAAGCTCTCTCCGAGCACAGTCTAAGGAACGACCTTTCATCATTAATTTTCAATGTCCTTGATTTTTACATTTTAATTACTTGAAATTTTTTTTTCATACAATTTTTGCTATTTATCCTTTTTCACCATATTTGTGAAGATTAGTGTGCTAATTCACATTTTAATCCACTATTTAGGGCATGGGTGTGACAGTAGTAGTCGCTTGTGTTTTAGGTTGTTGACGCTCAATGTAAATTTAGCCCCACATTTATTCTGTGTAGTGGGTCGGGTTTGAGATACACTCTAATTCTTACACTATTTGATAAGCATGATCCAAGGAATTTATATCATGGGGAATGAGTTCTTTCTAAAGCTCAGGGTGAAGGCCTATCCCAAACCTAGAGAAGGTCGCAAAGGGATCCTCCCTTACATTTCACCTCATCATAAATTCATCGAACTGAGCAATACACTTAGTGACAAACAGAACTCCCTGACGTAGGTTCTACCATTGATCTAGTAACCTAGAATGGTAGGACAAGGGAACGAATTTCTGCGTTAGCCTTTTCTTCATGTTCTCCCAAGTGGAAATGGGTGGATGCATGGCTATAGCTACCTGATGCTCTAAATGGTACAATAGAGCCTAGCTTGACTGATCATTTTAATCTTGCCAAACTGGATCCACTGTTCAAACATTTTATACTAGTCAAAGTAATGATCTATGTCCAAAAGTCATTTAAGAAATTGCTTTGGATTCATTTCACCATCATAGGTAGGGGCCTCAAGCTTGATAGATTTCAAGGCCTCAGTGATATGTGGATCATAACCATGATAATGGTGATTACCTCACTCATGCATAGCCAATCTAGCATACGCATTACCTATGCGAGATATAGGTTACAACTTTAAGGCTTCTATGTGAAAACCATCATTTAATTGTGCTATCATTTTAACATGCTAATTGATTATACGATTATTCAACTTAGCCAATTGTGCCTAAATTTTCTGAAGGATTTTCCTAAGTTGTGAATCCATTGGCTGGTAGGACTAACCACTACAGGTGGACATATACTAGGACTCCCTAACACATTTGTTAAGTATTCAATTTTGGTCAAAATACCCCTAATTTAGTATTCAATTAGAGCATCTAAGCTATCAATTTCAAGATTTTACATAAAATATTTTATTTTAGCTTTAATTGGCCATCGAACCGTTGAATTACAATATTTAATGGTTAGATGATCATAGGAGCTACTCATAAGGGTAAAGAATGGTTTAGATGATTCTAATTGGGTCCTGTGCATTGCAGATCAATCAACTCGAGCTTGGATAATCTATATCAAATCAAGGAGATTAGATGAGGATGATGAAGCTTCCTAGAAAGAGAAGACTTTGAAGACTCCTGGGACACAAGAAACTTGAAGAATGGAGAACTCTTGCAGAGTTTAGCAAGATTGGACTGCTGGTGGACCCCAGTCTCTCTCTCTCTCTCTCTCTCTCTCTCTCTCTCTCTCTCTCTCTCTCTCTCTCTCTCTCTCTCTCTCTCTCTCTCTCTCTCTCTCTCTCTCTCTCCATTCCCACGTTCTTGCTCTTCTATCCATCCTCCTCCATGTCTGATTCCTCTCCTTGGCTGACTCACTCTTTCCCTCTCCTTCCCTTTCTCTCCATCGTTCTCAACTCTCTGATTGAACTCCTTCTATTCCCTCTTTCTCTCTGTCATGCCCGCCTCGTCTCCCTTTCTCTTTCATTTCTCTGTAATTGTTAGATCAACGGCATCGAACCAAACACCAGCTCACTCCTCTACTCCACCAACACCTCCACGGTTCGGTCTTCCTCTTCTGCTTTTTCACCCATGCATCCTCTCTTTCTCTACTCCCTAATCACCACACCTGAATCTGACCAACCCCCAGTCATTGATCCTCTATCTTTCCCACTCTATTCCTATATGTGTATCTCTTTCTCACCCCCTTCTTTCTATTCTCAATTCTCAGTCCACTGTCTTGCCCCTTCTCCAATTGACACCCACAACCTAGCCTGCATAGCACCGTCATCTACCAGCATCATCGCACTAGCCAAACAGGACAATCGTCATTCCCAGTCTTCTATCTTTCTCTATTTCTACCTCGCTCTTTGAATCACGGTTCTCATCCCTCTCTCTTCATACACACTTCCTTGGCTGATCACCTAGCAAGCAGATCATTACCACCCGGCTCACTCCGCTTTCTTTCTTGTATAAACCACTTTCCAATTCTCTCTTCTATCTTTCTTTCTCACCGTGCATCCCTTCTTTGCTTCATCATGCTGCCCAGATACTCATCACACCATACCCTCTCTCTCTCTCTCTCTCTCTCTCTCTCTCTCTCTCTCTCTCTCTCTCTCTCATTGGCCACTCGCCCCACTGCCTTCCTCTGATTCCACACTGCACTGCCCTGCATCAACCTAAATCACTGCTTCTTCTCTCTCTGCTTCATCTCTCTCCGATCTCTTCACCTTCACCGGCGTCGATCTCCAGTCGACTAGGAGGAAGAAAACCCGACATGGGTTTTCCTCCTTTTCTCTCTTCTCCCCCTCTATTCTCCTCCTTCTCCCCCTTCTTCTCTGGCTTCTCCCTCATCATATTCCTGTAGTTTTTTTTCGTTTAATTATTATTATTATTGTTAATTCTAATATTGCCCTTGCTACTTTATTTCTAACCTCATTTCTATCCTTTTGTTTTATTTACTTCTGTGTCCCTATTTATTTCAGTTCTGTTTTATCCGTATTTTGCTTATCCAGGAACTGCTTAATCTAGATCAGATCAATTAAGGTCTAACCCAATCAACAGGTTAGCCTTAATCAGCCAAGAATTGCTTGTTTTTCATCCGTTTCTTATCTGATTCCAAATTAAATTTACAATTTCATTCTTAGGACATTCCTTAGCTTATTCAACATTTTTTATCTTCGATCTGAAATTCAGAAATCAATATGATCTGCCCAAATCCCAAAATCACAAATTACTCCAAATCTTTACCATTTTGAGGAATCTGACAAATCCGACTAGTAGATCTTTAATCAAGGATGTTCTGAAGACATCAATAAAGGTTGATCAACTTTCAGAAGATCAGAATTGAAGATAATTAAGTTATGGAAGTAGTTTTTTTTAATGTTATTTGGTTTATTTTATTTCTGATTGAATTGAAAATTCTGTAATAGTTAGAAATTGAACTGATTTGAACTCTGATCCTAATTTCATGAATTCCAGTAATTTTTTGTTATTTTTTTAATTTTAGATAATTAAATTTTATTTAAAACTCCATCTTTTAAAGTGAGTCCTTGTGGGATCGACCCGTATTTGCATAGCTATATTGCAATAGCCTATGCACTTGCGGTTAAACATCAACAACATTATGACTGAACACCCTGCCACTCTATGGTAAGTGTCATAAACTTATATATGCCATGCTCTAAATCTAAATGGAATGAGCAGGCAATATCTTTGAAATACAACTAAACACAACACCCTATATTGTGTTTTGTAGAGTTTTTCCTAAGTCAAGAGTCTATGGGGAGATGAGGTAACAAATAAAAACCAATGTATATCCTAAGTAACCTTATGCTCTGATACCAAATTTGATGTAGGATACCATGCAAAATGGCCTAATCTACATGCTAAGATTAGATCATAATTAATTTAAATATGAAAAACACCTACCACTAGCATTTTTACCATGCAAAAAATAGCCTTAATAAGAATGAAAGGCTTACAATGAACCACAGGATCTACAGATCATTTTAGATCTCTACCGATTAAGGTAGGATCGAAGTTTTTTGTCCCTCTGATTGATGAACAGTCCTAACTGAGCTTAGAATCTAAGGTTTCAATAATTTAATGCAAAGTAACAATTATAGATTATTAATGATGTAGATCATGTAACCCCACGCAAAGCAGAGATTCTATGTTAAAAGATAAAGTAGAAGATTTATGAACTTATAGAAAAGGATGAAAAAATATTAATTCGGCCTCCTACAAAACTTGGCTTCACGCTGACAAGAAGGAAGCTAGAACAAGGAATCCACCAAGTCTAACAAAATATTCATTCATTATTTATCAAAAACTCCTTACACAAAAGAGAAAATGATCATAAGCATGGAATATCCAAACCTAATATAGAAAAAAGACAAAATTTTACTCACTTATATCACAACACACTAAGAAACCTAATACCCTCAGTGGAAAATATACAAAGTAAAACTAAACTATAGTATAACATAAAAAATTGTGGGTTGATGGTCCCCATTAGTCAAAGGATGCTAATAAAGCGATACTGCAATTGTGTAAGAGACATCGTTGATAGCACAAACTTTTAAGCTTCATGACTTGCAGATCCAATCATATGTAGTTAGAAGAAACCAAAGTATTTTTGTTGCTCATAAGGGAAAATAAGGTTACATTGTAAATCTATACCAAGTCAATTGATTTAGCTACATAGAGCTCATATAGACAAAGGCAAACATTTTAGACAAAATATTCAAGGGTAAAAACATATTTTCTATTTTATATCTATGGGAGTACATGTAGGTGAGAATCTTGCAAGCACAAGGACAGGTGTATACACATTTCTAGCACATGGGGCTATTTATTATTAGAGTGGTAATCTTTTATCTATTGGTGGGAATAGATCGTTCCTTCATCAAATTTATATTTATGATATTGAGTATGAAATTGAGCATTGCATGGCTAAAAATAATATTTCAACATGAATATAATAGAAAGGTTGAAATATACTTTTAGACGAATGCAATCCATTTTCCCATGTATTTTGACACCTTTCTTAGTGCGATGACTTACAAAGCTGTATACTTCATATCAAAGATCAACCACCAAGGCAAAGACACTATTACTGACCCACAGTTTCACAAGTGGTAGCTATTTTGAGTGCAAGGGATGTAATTGGCAAAGGAGAGGAAAGAGACATCATTATGCAAACTAGATCGAGAGAGTTTAAGAATATCATAAGAATAACATGATTTTATGATCCTTTATAATGTCCTTTGTTGTTTCCTTATGGAGCTCATGGTTGGCATGTTGGAACACAACACGATAACAGAATAGTCAATTAGTGTGACTGCTACTCATATATGTTTCAGGTAATTACATGTCACTAAAAATATTAATTTCCTATTCAAACTATATGTGCAATAAAATGAATTGATAATTTTTTAGATAGGAGAAGGTGATAAATGGTTAATTCTCTGTAGTGGATGACTATTTAACAATGTGCAGTTGACAACTTTGTAAAGATTGAGATACAAAAGTTAAATTAATAGATCACCAACAAGATATCAAAGTGGAATTAAACCAAGGACTATAAGATTGTCTAAATACACGGGAGAATTGTGCTAATAAGTGATAAACGTTTCTCTATCTATAATCCTTGCATCCATATCTTAAATGAATACATATGTAACTATAGTAGTCACATTTCATCCAGGCAACGTAGGAAGGAGAGCAATACTTCCTTCCAGTCATATGGGAAGTCCACATGACATGTATAACCATTATCAAGATGCAATGATGTTGGTGCAAAAGTATAGAAGCTAGATTTGTTTATTGCAATGACACATAATCCATCATGAGAAGAGATAAAAGGTGACCTACTACTTGACAACTTCCTCAAGATAAGCCAGATCTACGTACTATAGTGTTTTGAGCAAAGTATGAAGGATAGGAGAAGGATATTTTTTAGAGAGGCATCTTAGGAAAAGTCCTTATATATGTACATGTTGTTGAGTTTCAAAAGCGAGGATTGACACATACACACGCGCGCGCGCACATGCACATGCACATTTGCTAATGATCTTACATGATAAGACAAATTAAATAGTCCAAGAACCTACAACAAGATTGTCCAAGAAAAAATACCAAATCATCAGAGGAAACTTTCTTTATGTGATCTAGTGATTACACATGTGATACATGGCCCATGTGGAAGGCATAACACCAAATCCGTGCATGAGAAATGAAAGTCGTAAAAAAAACATTATCCTAAATAATTTGCTTCAACATATTGTAATGAAATGATTTATACCCAATTTATCAAAGATGTGATAATGGATGGCAAGTAATGTTGCATGATGATAGTTTTTAAGAAGATTTGTGTATTGGATTACAAATCGAGAGGGATCGCATATATCATATGAAAACCACCAATAACTACCAAGATGGAAGTTATCCTATAGAGGTTATTACAATGAGCATTATGAAAATTTGGTTGCCAATAGATGGCAATATCATATAACACATTGTTGCTTCAAAGATACAGCTACCATATTAATGTGGAAATATGCTCAACCATAAAGTCTATGAAGTGTGTGTAAAAATATATTCGTAAGGGACCAAATCTTACCACTCTTGGAATAAGGCTAGGGTTAGACCACAATGATATTAAGCAATTCATTGATGCAAGATGGTGTTTGGCCTCCTAAGGCACTATAGAGAATTTCCTTTGTTGTTGCATTACAAGTGCACTTGCCCAAGAAACATCAATTGAGATACTATAGTCATCAAAATATCTCTGAAGTATTAAAAATGAGTGCATGCAAGAATCATGCATACAAAGTTCTTCAAAACAAATGTTGTTGATCCACATTACAAGAGAATATTTTTATCATGATTCCCCCCACAAAAAAAAAAAAAAACCAATGGATTGAAAAAGAGAAACATTGGTGAAAAAGAGTTTCTCATATGAGGGTCTTGTGCATTATTTTGAAGGAGAAAGTTTTATCTAAGGTTGACTTTGAACCATATTAGAGGACCACCATCTTTTGATGATGTGCTCAAAGTTAATGGAGTCAGATATTCAACATTCAAACAAGTTATTAAAGATCTTGGACTCCTTAAGTGTGATAACATTATGAGAGAATGCTTAAATGAAGTTGTAACTACACATGCTATTGGCCACGAGAAAGTTATTTGCCACAATTTTGACTACTGGATTCCTACAAAAGCTAGACAGTTATGGAATTACTTTCACTTGAATATCTTAGAGGATTATCAATTTGTAAATTCATCAACAAAATTCCCACAATCAATCATCTACTACTAGACTTGAATTCATTATTGATGTAGTACAACAAAAGTGCACTTGAATTTGATTTGCCAATGAGTATAGTTAATTTTGATGATGATTCACAAACACCTACAATGATCCTAGATGAACTATCTATATCAGTTTCATTAGAGGACTTGGATTCAGTTGATAAATTGAATCATGATAAGAAGCATGCATTTGACCTTGTAATTGAATCATTTGAGAGAAAAAATAGATAAAGGATGGATTGTAATTTCAATAGTAACATCAAGTATCACAGCAATGATAATGTCAAGTGGGTGTGCATTAACTTCAAAACTAAAGATACTGATTCATATAGATGCAACATCAATGTGTTCAATAAGTAAGTAGTCTAACTTAGCCAAGCTCATAAGGAGACATGTGTAGTCATTTGGGTTGAAGTATCAATGGCAGGTCAATATGCTTTTGAGGCATTGGACAGAACATTACAAGACATATATTGATAGTGAGGACTTACTTGGGGAAAAAGTATTCATTTTAGGAGGAGACTTCTATCAAGTACTTCTAGTTATATAACATGGGACTAGAGTTGAAATGGTCAATGCATGTAATGTTAAATCATCATTATGGTCAAAAGAGTGGCACATTTGCAACAAAATATGTGAGCAAGGAATGATCCATTCTTTTTAGACTTTTTATTACGTATTAGTGATGGCAAAGAGCCTTAAGTTGTGGATGGCATGATAAAACTTTCGAATAATATAGTGATCCCAAGGGACAATAAAAATTCAGTCTCCAACTTAATAAAAGAATATTTTTAGATATGAAAGGAATGCTCATGATAAGGACTACATGGTGAAAAGAGCTCTAATTACCAAAGCAAATAAGTATGTTGAAAATCTAAATGCAAAGGTGACATATTTATTTCTAGGATAAGAAGTCACCTATTTTTACTTGACATTGTTGAAGATGATAAGAGGGGGAGCCTTGGCACAAAGTTGATGTCTTGTGACCTTAAGGTCGCGAGTTTAAGGAGTGGAAACACTCTCTTGCAAAAATGCAAAGTAAGGCTGTGTACTATAGACCCTTATGGTCCGTTCCTTCTGCAAACCCTACATAAGCAAGAGCTTCATGCACTGGGGCTACCCTTTACATTGGAGGATGATTCATGAAACTTATATCAGCAAGAACATTTGAACTTGATATCACTAGATGGCTTACCTCCACATAAGTTGGTCCTTAAACTAGGAGCTTCGATAATTCTCCTACAAAATATAGATCCTACAAGAGGTTTATGTAATGGTGCAAGACTAATATGCCGAGGATTTCATAGGAAAGTCATTATTGTAGAAGTGGGTGACAAATCAATTATCTGTACAAGGGTTTTATTATCACAAATACCTCTGAAGCCATCAAAGAATATAGACATGCCATTTGTACTTAACAAGATATAATTTTCAGTGATATTATATTTTACATTGAATATTAACATATCAGAAGGACAAACAATTCCTAATGTAGGGATTTCCCTACCAGAACATGTCTTTAGCCATGGGCAACTTTATGTTTCTCCTTTGAGAGGACTTTCAAGAATAAAAACAAATATTTTAGCAAAGAAAGGAAAGTTACAAGGCAAACAGGGAACATACACAAAAAATGACATCTACAAAGATGTGCTAATCTCATGTGACACAAGAGAGAGATAAGTTATACATAAGGTAAGTCAAATATATATATATATATATATATATATATATTCAAAAACAAAATATGAATTTCAATTTCAATCACTATAGAGTATGGATTCCTATATTAGATACTAGCTTAAGATTTTTACTAGCTTCCATGGGTACTAATTGAGATCAATAACATCTCATAGCATATCATAGGATTATCAACAAGACAGAGAATGCATACAAAATGTTGTTCTTATTCAATCAATAGATGATATTAGGGTGTTTGGTTTCCTTTTAACTCCTACAAGAGTTTATATGAGGCCAGTCAATGTAAACATATCTCAAATTGTGTCCTTTTACAATTCAATTTTGTCAATGGATACTACATTTGTCATCCAATTTTGTTAATTTCTTTACAAATATTGTATCTCTTTATATTTGTTTTGGTTCATATTGTATGTACACATAGAGCTACGTGCCTTTTTTACTAGTGTGTATTTATGGGAGTCACTTTCTATATAGGACTCCATATTACCATTTATATATTTCTTTCCATCTTTGGTTTAAGAACAACTCCTATGCTTTGACTAGATATGGACAGCTTGGTTGTAACTATACTAGCTTTGGGGTCATAAGTCTTTACCACTGGACCAATCAAAACCGGAGTAGAAAAAGAAAAAGAAAATTCAAGCTATCACATTGTCCAACCTAGTTGGCCTCCTTGGGTTGCCCATGTCCAAGGTCTTCTTAGTTGACTCATCTTAGCCACTTGATCAACTGATTTGCAGCTTGGATGTTTACTCTCATGCAATGTTAATCCAACAATCACTGCCATACATTTGATCAATTTAACATCATATATGTAGTGTAAGATGAAGTATATGAAATTTGTGGTGGTCAATCAAATGTATGATAAGTTGCATGCAGATCACATTGTTATGATGAGATGATTATTCAATCATTGATTAAGCAAATTGATCTCCTTATGATCCTGTCACATCTTTCACGATTCTCTCATGAATCATTACTGTTGATCACTATGTGGATTGTGACATGGAGGGTAGATTTTCACTTTTTTGCTTTCCTCATTAAAGAAAAAAATAAAAGCTGCTCATAACTAGCTAATTTTTTCAACTGCTAAGAACATGTAAGTGGATGGTCTGGACCTACAACTATTACAATTCCTCAATTATTGCGAGAAAAAGTTATGCATGAGCTACTTTCCATTCCACGACTAGAAAAGATTCAATAATAAATGATGAAACAATGGAAGACAACAAAACCCTTGTAATATCATGTAGGCATGGCAATTCAGGTTGGCTGGTCGTGTTCATGTCGTGTCGAGACTAACCTATTATAGGGTATGGGTCAACATGAACATGACCTGCTTAATAATTGTGTCAAGAACCTGTGACTTGAACACGGTATGATTATGAAACGAGTCGACATGACATGACTCATGTAACATGATTAAATAAATATAAAATAACTAATATAAGATGGTTTTTGAAGAACCGTCCTATATTACTATAGTATTATATGACTGTTTTTGATAAACAGTCCTATATTACTAGAGTAATATAGGACTGTTACTATAGTAATATAAGACTGTTTTTGATCAACTGTCCCATATTTTCAACCCGATTGGTTAACAGCTTGCGAGTTAGATTGGTCAACACGACGAATTAATAGGTCGTGTGTCAAACATGTCAACACGACGGGTCAACATTGATTGACCCAAACACGACATGATTCTTCACGTGTCATTTTTGGGTTGATCGAAAAATGACATGAACACGATAAGACTTGACCCTAACCCCCTAAATCTGTGTCGGGTTCGAGTTGTGTGATTGTGTCGTGTGATATTTTGCCACCCCTAATATCATGTACTTTTAGGAAGTTAACACACAACTACACCTATAGATACGAGTGGTCTACATTTTCCTTTCACTGTGACTCATGTTATAAGCTAACTGCACAAATAGAATAACAGTAAATTTGAATAACAGTAAATTAAGTAACATAATTAGTCGGCATATGCCAAAAGGCATCTAGTGTAGTTAGACGCATACCTTATGCATCTCCTCTCATTATACTTGGTTGAAAGTTCGAGGTGGCACTTTCTTATAAGAGATTTCAATTAGATTTAGGACTTAAGATATGCTTATAAGTAACTTGCTTCGCAACTCTTAGTTATGAGCGGGACTGTTGATATAGGCATTGATGTTGAGCTTTTATATGATATAAATTCATGTAAAATCTATGGACTGATATGTGCAACTAAAACTCCATCTAATCCATCCATTCAATGATCCAAACAGTTCATCCAGATGGGTCATATGCCAAAATTCTTCTTCATGTACAAGATGATTGTAGGAAAACTTTCCTCCAATGAGGTGACTGTAGCAATTATTGTCCTAGAGATTACTGAGTAGATTTGAAATAAAAATTGTAACTAAAATCCTGAAAAATTGGAGGGTTAGGAATTAGTGTAGCTATGATCATCCAACAGCAAGGTAGTGTTGATCATCAAAAGCTGGAATCTACATGTGTTTCTAGTCTTAACTTAGTCTACCTCTCTGGACCTCATATAATTTCTTCTTCATCTCATGCAAATCAAGCTTCCATTCCTTGCTTATTCTCATGTTGGGAACTTCTAGGAAAAGAATAATCCTAGTTGATCAAGAGGTTAGATTAGATTCTCTTAATTACAGTGGGGCCCACCACTTTCGAGATCAATGGACCTGATTGCATGAACATGATTAGCAATTACTTCCATTGTTTATGAGGATATTGACCATCTGGGATTCGCTTTCATCACGAGTCTACAACCATTTGACAAACTCAGCCATGGCATGAAAAGTGCTGAACTGTTCAACGCACGGCATGGATCACGCTATTTCAGCTTAAGAAATAAAATGTTCGTAGTAGCTAAAACTATGCTGGGGATATGGCCCATATGTAGCAGGAGTATGATCCGTGACCTGTAAGGGAGAATGGGCCATCCAAATGGATCCATCACATGAAAGGCTTCACATTTGAGATGTGGGTTCTCTCGATGGTTTACCATGATGAATGGTTGGCCCAAATGTTGGCCTTTTATGTCTAGCATAGGCTATCACAAAAGGTCCCTCTAGATGATGGCTTTTACCATCCCAATATGGGACTTGCAAGATGGGAGCCATAGCTTAAGGGTTTGTATTTCTGGACCCACGAATCCTTTACCTTGTGGCATAGGATTACAAACAAGGTTGCATTAAAAGGGTAGCCGGGTGCACCCGCATATGTTGGATCCAAGGAAAGAGCAAACAACAAAGATCTATAGTACACAGCCTTACCTTACATTTACACAAAAGGTTGTTTCCTTGCTTTATTAACCCATGACCTCAAGGTCACATGATAACAACTCTACCAATGTGCCAAGGTGTTCCTTCACAAGGTTGCTTTGCCCAAAAATAAGAAAAGGAACCCAACTATTCCATTTGAGAATTGAGTAACATTTAAGATGAGTCCTACAAGTCACAATCTAGAAGATATCCGAATTAGGGGAATAGACCCTCCGTAAAATGACCAAATCTCCAATTCTTCCCCACAAGTAATTGCTCCCACTATGGATGTGTTCATATCTTTTTGATAGTAGTATACTGGTTTTCCTATCCTTGATTTTGAGTGCTCATGTGAGAGTTGATCTACGACCAGAAATGTCCATCAGACCTCTATCTGATTCTGATCTTCTCACCCTTGTGGCCTTCTTGATCGTGGATGCAACTCCTGCGCTATCTTGCGATCTACTCTATAACTTATTAAAGGAATTTCTTGTTTACATTTCAAATAAAAAATAATGAGTCTTACAAAATTTATGGTTTTAACCTTAAAAAAAAACTAAGGGAGTAATATAATTGCTGCGTCCCCTATGCACAGTCTTCAACCCTAATTGTCAGGTAGAGACTCCTTATGCCACTTCACTAGGAGACTTTGGTGCCATTTTTTATTCATTAGCCTCTTTACCAATGCTATGGATAACTATAATTCTACAAGGGTTCAAATTTTTGAAAATCTGAATCATTCAAATCTACAAGGGTCCTTGACTTAGATGTTCCATGCTTCAAATTCGCATCCATTCTTAGCCACTTTTTTAAAGTTGTAAAATGAATGTTTAAAAGTTTCACCATTCATTTTATAACTAAAAGTAGCCATGTCTAGGATGATCAAATAGCTAAGAACTTTGAAGCAAGACTTATCTAAGTCAATGAATACATAAATGATTTAGATCTTCATAAATCTAAGCCCACTAGCGTTATAGCCTTTGTACAATTTAGCAAGGGGCTCGATAAAATTAAAAAATTGGGAGTACTAATCACTTCCAAAAACTAATCACATATATAACAACCTTTGGAAACAAACTAAAATGTAGAATTGATGCACAAAATATTTATCATTGAAAAAAACGCCACTTTTTAACGTTAAAGCCAATGCCAACTTGCACACTCATCAAATCCCTCTTTGTATGCAACTACTTCCTCTCATTAACATGTTTTAATTAGGTACATAAAGGCAGCTCCAGTCACCAACAAGAATTGGAAGGAGATGTGGGAGTATTCTTCTTTTTCCTATACCACCCATTCCCCAACATTTTGTGCCTATAAAGTGTAAGTATTAGAAGCTAGGTAATTAAAGAAAAAAGATGG
The DNA here is from genome assembly GCA_035236585.1 of Warburgia ugandensis. Classification (NCBI taxonomy): domain Eukaryota; kingdom Viridiplantae; phylum Streptophyta; class Magnoliopsida; order Canellales; family Canellaceae; genus Warburgia; species Warburgia ugandensis. Next base: position 24,908,263 of record CP141131.1, read on the forward strand.
TTGATGTGTCTGCCCATGTCTAACTCTCTCATAAAGATGATAAAACCTCGTGCCTATCTACTGCTTGTCTCATAGAAAAGGTGGCCTGAGCTCCTCCCAATATTGGTGATCCATAGCCTAGAATAGCAAGAAAGAGCTGCTTGAGAGTGTCTCATGCATTAGATAATTTTGACCCTCTGATTGTTCATCAAGTTTATATCAATTTGATTTTCCTTTCTTTTATTTTTGTTTTTACTTTTGGAGTCAAATTTTCCACCCAAAAAGAACAATATGAATAATCTGAATGGCTTATTTCAGACCTATTTGTATCTTTTCCTATTGGTGTAAACTGCGGGCCATGTATTTATAATTACATACTAAAATCTGATAAATATGGTGTACCCCATAGTAACCATGAGCTTTGTTCATTTTGTAAAGTGATAATTTTATTCTAAATAAATAACTTGCATCAGTACACAAAAGAGATCCATTACAAAAAAGTACAAGAAACAATAACATACCATTAAAGCACAACATACAGATAAGAAACTAAACTACCTATACATCATCAAAATAAAGAAAACTAAACCAGACTATCTTGGCACTCAAACTGACTAAACTTGTAATTGATAAAGAACAGTGCAGGGTGAATGAAAGAAGGTGGTCTGCTACTCCACCATGCACTAACCCAATCATTAGAAGCCCTAGTAGCTAACAAATCAGCCACCTATTTTGCTTCCTGTAGACATGGCTAACTAAAACTCTCGTAAAAAGTCTCAGAAGCCTGAAGCTCTCCTTTGTTATGTTTCGACATGTCCATTCTCATCTAAGAATTCACAACTCTTTTTCCTTTTTACTTTTTCCACCACAAGCTTCGAGTCTCTCCCAACCTACAATTTTTCATATCTTATGCAACATCTGTTCTTGGAGTGTTCTAAAGTTTGGGAGAGTTGGCACTTCATGTTGAGGAAATTTGAGCTGGCACAGGTGTTGCCAAATTCAACAAGAAATGCTTCACACAATGGAGGTTGAGAAGAACTTCTAGAAGAAATGGAATACTTTTGAGGCTCATATGAATTGGAACTCAAAGATGTTTTGTGGTCCCAAGAGAGGGTTATTTGTACCTTGAGGTTCCACTGAAGCCTAGCAAAATTTGTACATTATTAGTTGATATAGTGCTGTCCATTAAGGTAATTAAAGAGCATTTGCAAAAGCTCTACCTTTTACAATACTTGGAAAACAACTTTTTCCACAACAAACAAGAATATCAAAACTCTCAAACAAAAGCAACACCTACTATAAAAAAGACAAAGGATTCCATGACAAGTAAGAGTACCACAATTCTCAAAGGAATACAAAGGGTCTCTCTCTCTCTCTCTCTCTCTCTCTCTCTCTCTCTCTCTCTCTCTCTCTCTCTCTCTCTCTCTCTCTCTCTCTCTCTCTCTCTCTCTCTCTCTCTCTCTCTCTCTCCACAAAAACAACACTCTCACAAAGAGGATAGAGAGCGAGGTTTTATAGATAAAGGGTCTTCAAGACTGGCTTAAGAAGTGAGTATGGATTTTCTTAATGGCTTTTCTTTTTAGCTTGTTCTCCTTCAAAATTATCTTCACGTCATAGCTTTCAATCCACAATAGCCATTGTATTTGACATTCTAGTTATTGGAGATGAAATAGATCCATTGCACTCTTCAAATTACAAGAATGGAAAATAATTATTACTCGACGCTGATTTTTGGATTGATTAAATAACTTATCAATTGACTAAAGTGTAGTTTTCTAGAGGATTTTATACTTTTGACCCACTAGATTTGTCTATTAGTTGGTTGGATTGAAATCTAGAAGTTCTAACCTATTTTGGCCACTCTCAAGCTACTGGTTGAAGACATTTCTTTGGCTGACTAGCTGTAGTAGAATTATAAGAGCAAAATAATGTTTTCCATTCTAGTCGGTTGACAATGATACAGACCCATTGACTTCATTCTTGGTGAAGTTCTTATTTATCTTCAAGTTCAGATCTTCTTGTCAGTCGTTTGATTAGATCTTTATTGATTGACTGTCAAACCAATAACACTGGAGAGCATAGACCAAGATAGGTCATGGCTTCATCCCCAAGGGACTGAAGCCAAGTCACAACTTGATGAAGCAAAGACCAAAGTGGGTCATGACTAGAACCCCTGGAAGTATATACTAGCTTGACCTAGGCTCCATATTTACAACGTTTGAAGTAAAAAAAAGTCAAAGAGAAAAAACATCAAAAAATTTGGGGAACACAAAAAAGGTAACAAAAAAGACAATAAATTTTTTTAATTATGAAAAATAGAAAATAATAATAACTAATTTAACAACTTCTCAGGCATAATGTTATATCATTATAGAAAATAAACACCATTATCGTAAATAAGAATTATATTATTATAGGCAAATTTGAAGCATATGATTGGAATGTTGGGAAATTTGCAAAGACAAAAATTTGTAAAGTTGGTGTTTTTAAAACAAAAAAATGGAAAAACAAATCAAAAGGACGAGTTTCTTGAAAAGGATAGGTCCTTTTGAAGTTTGATACGGCACCTAAAAAAGACATTACGTTTTAAAAAAAAAGGAAGAAGTTCTTTGTAACTATGAGGTGCTTATATCTCTTCTAATTACCTTAAACCAGTAAGAAAACATAGTTTCTTACCTTAAGAATAGGAGAGAGTGATTAATAAGGCTTATCATGAGACCTTTTCTTGAATCTAGAATTGATTATGGTCGCTTAAAATGGAAGGAAAAAACCCCTTTTTTAGTTTTGGGCGCCTTGATAGTTACTTTGGGTAGCCAATGAGGCTGAGACACCAAAGTGGTAGCTACCATAATCATGGCATCGTCAAAAATGCTATTGCAACTGTCCGGTGACAATTACTCAATTAGAGGACTGCTTGGCATCAGCCAAGGTCACTTCTATAATTGTGTTCAGTGCTATTATGTAACTATCATCACAAGGAAGATGTGCCAGATGCTTTCATTTGTTGAGTTTCCACCGGAGTAGAAGCGAGCTCATTTGGTACCACAAGAGGAGAGAGAGAGCTTCTGGTGCCAAACACTGTTGAAATGATTTAGGAACATTCAATTCTAGTATTAGATGTCTTCTTGAAGTAGTTTGTCATTGTCTAGTGCTAATGGTACTAGACTTCTTCTCTAAGGCCTTTGAGGTTGTTTGGTGCCAATGGTGTTGGACTTCCTTCTTTGAAGCAAAAACTGATGACCAATGCCACTTTTTTTTGTGTCCAATTGCATCTTTTGAGCCTGAAATACTTGTCAAGTGCTACAAAGATAGTTAGATCTACAATATCAATGTTTTGTTATCGTTAAAAAAGAAGAAGAAAAGGCCTTGATCTAACTGTTTTCATGGAAGAAGTGAGCCTATTCATGCTTTACATAATCAAAATTTTAAAACTGCATACATTTAGCTACAAAAGCAAAGGAATTTAAAGATTATGTGGTCGAAGAGATAATTAGACCTCTCCCATTGAGTACACTTAAATTGAGTTTTGATGGGGCAAGCATTAGGAATCCTGATAGAGCAGGGTATGGGGGATTGTTAAGTGATGATGAGGAAATAGAATCCTGGATTTTGCCGGACATACTACGTTTTCTGATTCTCATGGCATAGAACTCACAACTGTTAATCAAGGAGTACAAATTTTTTGGCAGCAGAATTTGACAAATGTGATGTTTGTGAAGGATTCCTTGAACGTCAATGGTTAGATCCTCATTAAGTTGCAAATTCAAAGCTTCAAATTGTCTTTCTTCCACACTTTGAGCTCTGCAAATGGTGATGCAGATGAGCTAATGAAAAAAGTGTGTATCTCATAACTCATAGAGTGAGATATTTAATTCAGTCTGTTTGTGGATAGTCTGGGATGTGATTTTATAGTCCTTTTGGACTCGCTATTTTGTGTATGCTATGATCAGTGGTTCCTTTGAATGGTGTTTGTAGATCATTTTGGTCAATTAATAAAGCTATGCCTCGTTACTGTTCAAGGGAAAAAACAAAAAAAGATTGCTGCAAGCTTAAGCCCATACAAAAGCGCACTTGTCTGCACAGTTGTTTGTGTGTCTGCTAAGAAAAATGATATATCTCATAATAAATCCTTCAAGTGGGTTTACTAGGACACCACATCCCTCTAGTTGTTCGTGGATTGGCTTAGGACGAGCCATCCAAAGCCAATTGAATATTGTGAGAAGTGGGTGGCTTCCAATTTACCAACGGCTCCTGCCTAGTCTCTTTCATAAGTTTTGATGGATGCCACTTTGTAAGACTTTCCAGTTGGACGCAAATATAAGAAGGTCACTGATCAAACAAACCTTAGAAGTCCAACTAACCCAAATAAGTTGTGAGTTCCACTCTTACCCTTCATAAATAATTTGACATGGGCTTTTATAATAGTCCATGCACATAAAAGTTCAGAATTTACATGTGCAGCTAAAAATTACACATGGGCACTTGTTTGATTACATGAACCATGTATTCACAGGGATTTGTCCTAAAAATTGCAGCCAAACGATGCACAAATCTTCTTAGCAAACTATTAGCATTGTTGGATTACCATTCAACCTAAAATCGTAAGCTAATAGGAAGAGGGGTGACAATATTTATGTCTAACACACCCTTTTGCGTGGAAGGATCCTCTTTTTTGAGTGCTCTTGCAAGTGGACCTAAGCGCAGGCTCATCTATCTTAGATTGAAAATTAATTTGACAAATGAGGGTCTTAGGATTCTAACTCGTGACTTCAGTAAAGTTCTATCATGTTGGATTACCACATGACCTAAAAGTTAAGCTAATAGGGAGCGGGCAACAATACTTTATATGTCTAACATAAATTGCCTATGGGGCACAAGTGACACGTCTCACGCTGGCTAAAACCCAAAATCCCCATAGAGGATTGGGATGTTTTGTCTCCCGTGGGCCATTTAACTTTAGCTTTATCCTTTTCACTATCAGAACTAGTTCACAATACCGTCAGACCTGACAACTCTTTAAGTAGATCATGAGATGGGAGGATTTGAACCTCGAAGAAATCAAGGTTACCTTGAGCTATGCAAGGGGCTATTTCTTACATTTTATAATAGCAAAGAATTATGAAGTAAACTATTTAAAACTTATAATCGGAATTCTTAAATTTATTTGAAATCTCCCAACAAAGAGAAAAGTGCCACTGGGAACCTCTGATCAAGCACAATGAGCGAAGGTGGCTTGTTGTTTGTGACTAATCGCGCTAGATGGCTTATGGCAAATTTCACAACTATTTACCTTTAATAGAATGCTCTCTTGAAATCTGTGAATCTACATTGAATCTGAACCGAGTTACATACAAACTCTTGACCACCCGTTCTTGCAACCAAGAGTACATTTTCCGCAGATGTTTGGGTCACCAATTGTGGACGATTTTATGACTAGTAGATATTCAGAGTTGAGAGAAGGGGAGCCTTGGCACAATGGTAAAAGTTGTCGTCATGTGACCTTGAGGTCATGGATTCAAGACGTGAAATCAGCCTCTTGCAAAATACAAGATAAGGCTGTGTACTTTAAGCCCTTGTAGCCTGCCCCTTCCCCGGACCCTACATAAGCGGGAGCTTTGTGCACCGGGACTGCCCTTTTTAGATATTCAGAGATGAAGAGATGAGATGGACGTGTTATGTAAAAGCATATGCCAAATAGTAACTTACCACGTGGTAGCCTACTAGATTGTTCCACCTAAACCAATTTTTCTTGGATCTCTAAATGACAATTTGGCTTTTCCTTCTTGGCTGTGAAAGTGGAGATCATGTTAGTGGGGCACACACGGGTTCTATTGTGTACTTTTCACCTTTCATTAACGAGTTTGGAAGCCTTTAAGCGAAAGGCAACTTCGCAAAGCCGGATTCACTTTTATGGATCCACATCTCGTGAATCCACTCAAAAGGTCCATTCCATCAACCAAAGGGTGGGTCAAACCCCAAGAGCCAGCAACTTGAAATGACTGAAATACTCATACAAATGCTTAATGATCTGTCCTATAGGTTTGTTTCATCGTACATACTGATAGATTATCCATAATTTGAGTGGTCTAAATCATGTCTTTATGAAGTATGTGACACATAAAATGTGTAGTTTGTGTTGAAAGAAACAGCCTTTGTTTTTAAAAATTAAGCAACCAGCCACGAGCCAGGCACCTTACTAACATTACTTAAATCTTTATAACACGTATCTGCTTCTGACTCATACATTTACAGGCAAGGCCTGAATCTATTCCTCATTGAAGTGCCTTCCCAAGACGTGATTTTACAAATCTAAAAGTTAGTTAATGAAGAATTGTAAGGGTTCTGTAGTTAAGAAAATATATTGTCACCTTATGTTTAATTAAACCTATGGGTCAATTGGGTTCATAAGTTTGTGCACAGCCATGACAAAGTTAAATTTTTCTGCATTCTGAGAGCAAACAGTCTTGGTAAGATCCCGGTCATTCTCAGCACCATGACAGAAAAGGTCAATTTATACGTCCTTTAGTCTGCAAAATTACTAGGAAAGTCACTATGACACTAAAGCACTCTCTTCCTCGTTGACATGCGAGCTTCCTCAAGGCAAAATCACCTTTCTAGCAGCTCTTTATGATTAATTGCTAACATTAGTAGGAATTTGATCAATTACACTGGAACTCAACTTGAGCAAGTGGAAAATGAACAAGGCAAGAAAAAGGCTGTCTAGCAGGACTCTTTTGAGGGCTGAGTTGAATTACTCTCTCGTAGAGAAGACATATTTGGCCTTGAATTTTGCTGTACATAAATTATGTTTCCCTTTAAATGGTGAACAGATCTCAACCCAACAAAAAAGAAGTAACCACTAATTACTTACTAGCAGACAATAGACAGCTTGAGGTTTAGAGCTATATTTTTTTGTGGAGAGCTACTAGCATGACTACTGTGCTCATAGTTACAAAGTTTGAAGTGAGAAAATTGGCAATTGAAAAGATTAAAAGATTTTGGCAAAGGGTTAGGAAAAAGATGAATTTTTTTAAAAATTATAAGAACTTAAAGAAAAAAATAGCAATTTATTTAATAATGTTTTAAGCTTAGAATTAACTTGTCCTATATAAAATAAAACATCATATCCTAGATAAGAAATATAATATTATAGGTACACTTGAAGCTTAGTGTTAAGATGGTGAAGAAAACCCAAAAATATAGAGTAAAAAATTTAGTTTTTTATTGTAAAAGATGAACTTTAAATAGAAAAGGGAAAAGATATCTATAAAGACAAGTTTTATGTAAAAAGAACATTTTAAAAAGTTTCATGTGGCTCACGAAAAAGACTATTTTTTAAAGCAAAAAAAGAAAAAAAAAATAGAGTTTTTCTCTATTATTTTGCTGGTACCATGAGATGACACTTGTCATTTGCTATGTATTTTCATCCTATGGCTGAAGTGAACAACAAAAAATTCAACCAAATATTCATCTTGTGGTAGTGACAATGTTTTCTTTTTGAGTGCCAATAGGTACACACACGAGAGAGGAAAGGAAGGAGCACATGCCATTTTTCATATTTGGCACAACATTTTTTGCAAATATATTCTTAGAATATCAAAAATAGGCAATTCATGAGAAATCAATTCATTTGGACAATACTAGCTATTTGTTTTATATCGTTGAAAAAATTAACAAAAATGAATTGTTATAGTTTTTTACCTAAAGAAATATGGGTTAAAAACATCCGATGAATATGAAATTTGTTGCCGAGACTATCTAATCAATTCCTAGCATGATGAACAGATTAGATTTAACAAAAACAAGTTCCACTTGAGTGTGTACACCTATTGGGACTCTCCCTTTTATCCGAGTTTGAATAATTTTATCCAGGTCTTTTTGCTGCCTAAGTTAAGGAATAAAATCACTGCCGTTCAAGTTCATCCCAATGTTGGTTATTACCAGGGCAAGCAAATTCCTACATGATCTCATGGTTGCTCACCTAGAACAAAGCTTGCAATTACCCTTCACGATGGTGTGGGAAGGGAGCAGGCCACAGTACATAAATCAAGTATAGCCCTTGACGTGGAAATCTTCCATTCGGACAGGGATATTTATGTCCTTTTCATGGTTCCACGCCCATCCGTGACTAAGGTTATTTTCGTCATTCTATCCTTATAAATACTCCCTCGCTCTTCTCACTCTTTCGTTGCGCCAGTGACATTGACGGACTATGCCGTCTAAGGACTGCTGCAACCAACCACAATCTTCAATTGGAAGCACGGAAAATGAAACAAAAATTTCCAATCGACCTTCATAGTAACATGATTTCTTCCATCTGATCTGCAAATTAAGGTCAGAGTTCCATACGATCTGTTCCTAATTCTAGCACTGAACCTCTTCATTCATGTCATTTTTTCATAATTTTGTCAATTTCAATTTTCTCTTATTTTTTTCTGCATTAGAATATCCTGTTATCTCTTTATCTTTTATCATTCATTCTTCAATTTTATTTCCTTTTGAATTGATTATCTCATTCTGTTACATAGTTATCATGCCATTCGATGTCAGCAAATTAAGAGTTTTGACTTAGATGATGATGTTTGGAAATCTCTGTAAGTTCTAATCTGTGCATTTTACTTGAATTTATTTTTTGAAGATTGTTGTTATATGTGATTCTACATGTTAAGCTGGAGGGTAAGCGGAAACACTTCATGACACACCTGGGGATAAAATATGCTTGGTCTAATCAGTAACAATGCAATCTCAGTTCTTTCATGTTTGGAAAACTTTTGTTGCTATTCCTGAGAACTTTACTCTTTAAAGCATCTCCTCAACTTATCAGGTAGCTACACTCCGTGCATTCTAGTGGTTGTGCGCTGACAATCACTTGAATTGAATTCTCCGGAGTGGATTTCAATTCTCATCTGATATCTAAAATGGTTTCATGGGTGAGAATTGAGTATTTTTACCAGTTGGGTGTTTTGATTTGATTCTCAACATTTTTTACTTTGGTTCAACCAGAATTAGATTTATTTTATTTTGTTTTGTTTTCAATTGAATGTTAGAATCATGCACCCAAGATCAGTCTTGAACCTGTGACCTCCCATGACAGAAGCCTTTCTTATTCCACTAGCTTAGAAGGCCGAAACTCAACCACAATCACGTTCCAGGTGAAAGGAATAATGTTGGAATAGATTCTGGGAGTTCGTTTCTTAGTTAAATATTAGAGTCCAAATGCAAATATTCCCCTACTACTATAATTATTTACTAAGTCATGCTGTTTGGGAAATAAGATTAGATGGTCAAATTCAGATCAACCTTGTACTGATTATTATATCTGTTTCTCTCCATCTTTTGGTTGGTCCCAAGTCGTAAAGACAACAGCACAGTGAGAATAATGAATTTCTTGTATTATATGTAGAAGAAAACTACAATGGCTGATGGGTAAAGAAGTTTTTTATGCTGATATATATTGATCTTCACTTTTTGTTGTTTTCAGTTTTGTTTTGTTCCAGGTACTTTATCAATCTTGTCTTTAGATCTCTCTGACTATTCCTCTCTTATCTCTTCTTTTTTTCAAATAAGTGAGATATCCCCTAACAAGAGCAGTTGTTATTGCTTAGAAGGAACAAATGGGTGTTGTTCGCTGGCCTGATGCACCATTTCGGTGTCTTCCACATCATGATCTTTTTCCTTGCAGAAACCAGCTTCAGAATTTACCTGACTGTGTTAGGTGGCCCCCTCTAGCCTTTCGAAGTGCTTACAAAAGCAAGAGGTAGCTTCAAGTACGTAATCTATTTAAATTTCTTTCATAAGGTTTGCTGAATTTCAATTTAATCTGGAGTTCTGGCAGGAGATGTTCATCCATGCAGCATGGTTTTGGTTTGATCAGAATATCTGTGCAAGCTAGCAGGGTATGGATGGAGTACAGATTACCTTGCTGTCTCTTTGTAAATGAATATAGATATTTTGTTAATTTAATCATAATTACAAAATTCTCCAAATAATTAAATTGGTTTCTGACAATGTCCAGATTTATTGGTCTCTAGAGTTAAACTTTGTAAACCTTGGATAATTAAAAAACTCTTCAATTTTGTTTATTTTCCAAAAACACAAATTTACAGAATTAAGAGTGAATTGCATGAATATGATCTTTGAACATATCACATTATTGTATTTTTTATTCTATTTACAATTTTCAAATGAAAAAATTGAACTCCTTTTCAGATCATGCATTTTCCCAACTTGTTTCTCAACTTTCCCAAGCCTTTCTTGGATTTTCCAAATATTTATTTTGTAAATTTATTCCTTTATCTGAACTTAATAATCATGGTTTACATTATTTGTGATTAATAAAGAGACATTGGATAGAAATCAGAGGAATATAAGCTGCAACTAAAGTTAGGTACATTTTCTTTTCTTTTTGAAATGGTTGTTAATTTTATCAGATTACAGCCTTTTCAAAACAAGAGAGAAAATTTTGTCTCCAGGATGAAAAGCAGCACCAAAAAACTCCAAAACTTAACAACATTCACCAGAAATTTTTGCCAGTCAAAACTAAAGTTAGGATCATGATCTTGAATTGTTATATTAGGGGGACTCCAATGATGCCTTTGTGGAGACCATTGAAGGTGGGGATGGTTTTCCATCGGATAGCCATTTGGAGACAGTCAGCAACGAACTTGCTGCCACAAGAACAGCTTTGGCTGAGGCTAGAACCAGACAAGAAGCCATTGAGAAAGAGAAAAACCAGTTAATTGAAGAGCTGGCACAGTCACAAGCAAAACAAAAGGAGTATGTTGCTACCATTAAGCATGACAAGGAGTTGGCAATTGCAGAATTGGAGGCAGCTAAATCTATGTTCCATCACAAGCTACAAGAGTCACTGGAAGAGAAATTTGCATTAGAATCTAAATTGGTTCTTGCAAAACAGGATGCAGTTGAACTTGCAGTGCAAGTTGAAAAGCTGGCAGAAATTGCCTTCCAGCAAGCAACCTCTCACATATTAGAAGATGCTCAACTGAGAGTTTCAGCAGCAGAAACTTCTGCTGCAGAAGCAGCATTTCGCATTGAGGAACAAATAAAAAACACTACGGATGGTATGCTGCTATCCATTGTTGAACAGTCCAAAGATACAATAGACAAGGCTTTGGCTATGGCTGAACAAGCAAGTGATCATGCGAAACAGACTGCAGTGGTTTTTTCGGATGGAATTAACTTGCTTGATGAAGTTTCTTCTTTGCAATCTGACAATATCAAATTACGAAGGACTATAACCACTTTAGAATCTCAACTGTTGCTTACGAAAGGGGAGGCAGAGAAACTGAAGTCTGAGTTGGAGCAAGTTCAAGTACAAGCAAGGGCATCTAAGCTTCGTGCCAGTACTGCAGAGAAAGAGTTGCTTGAATTTCAGGAATCAACCAGAACAAAATCATTACAGCTGGAGGAGGAAACAAAGTCTTTCCTTGAGAAAATGAAGAAGGAGGCAGCGAGAAGGGAAAAAGCAGCTGCCAAGGCTTTTAAGGCTGAATTAGAGAGTGTGACGGCTGCTGTTGAAGCAGCCAGGGAAACTGCCCGCTTGAAAGATGATGCGTATATGAGAAGGTGTTCTGCTCTACAAAGATCATTAAACTCCTCTGAAGCTGCCTCTAAGGTTTGGAGACAGAGAGCAGAAATGGCTGAGTCGCTCTTGCAGGAGGAAAGAAGTCCTGCGGAAGACGATGAAGTGAATTATTTGGTTAATGGAGGGAGAATAGATCTTTTGACTGACGAAGATTCACTAAAGTGGAAACTACTGACCGATGGTCCTCGAAGAGAGATACCTGAATGGATGGCACGTAGAATCCGAACCATTTGTCCAAAGTTCCCTCCTAGGAAGGTTGATCTTTCTGAGGCTTTGACTGTGAAATCTGTATCTTTGGACTTGCCAAAACCAGATGAAGTATGGTCTATTGCTCAAGAGAAGACAAAGGAGGATGATACACTTGTTGAACATGTGTTTGAGAAAGAGATCATTGAGAAGAAACGGAAGTCCTTGGAACGTGCTTTGCAGCGGAAAACTATAAAATGGAAAAGGACTCCAGAAGAAACAAAATTAGGTTAGTTGCTTGGACATATCCATGTTTACTTTCATATTTAAGATGGTTCCCCTTATACTAGATTAATGAATGAGAACATACAAATTGACATGGCCTTGGATGCAGAGCCTGGCACCGGCACCGGACGCGAAATTGTGGTTAGTATTCCTCATAAGACTTTAAGGTTACAGAGCGGGTAAATGTCTTTGTCTTTGGTATTGCTCATGCACTGGATAATACTAATAATTTTGTCCTGGAAGACCTCATTATTAGTTTTTCTACTAATTTGAAGTTATAGAAGAGCCTATGTTCTTTCTTTTATTTCTTTCTTTTAATTCTTTTTCTTTTCCTTTTTCAAAATTGAATCTGAATTGGGTGTATTATGAAATGTTGAAGGAAAATCATCAGTTTTTTTTCAGTTATATTTCTCGTGAATGTTTCATTTATTTCACATGAATAAATTATTTTGAAGTTACTTTTTCACGTTACTTGGTCATGGAATACCTGCTTTCCTAAACCATTGTGGCAGTTTGCAGTTTCTATGCTTGTTTTCTCTCATAGCTCCACTAAGTCTTTGATGATGCACTTGCTGGATGCAAAGTTATATTTGTGCATCTCCTTATGGCAATTTATGCTATTTGTGTATTATGAAAGTTACAATGATAACATATAATCTTTGACTTCTAACTTGTACATATGGATGTCTGCAACTTACATGTTTGCAAACACATCGGTACGAATTCCACTTGAAATAAGTCCTGTGAAATTGATTGAAAGCAAAGTCAAGAGAAGGAGATTGAATGATGATATCATGCTAATGACATGGTGCCTGTGCATGTCTGCCGTAGGTAGATGGGGTGTCATCCTCACCTTACTCGTAAAGTAGAGTCACATCAAGTTGATATCAGCAGTTGGGCTCTATCTGCATCAGTTTTGACTGAAAACTTCTAAGATTTTGTTTTGCTTTATCCAGAATCTTTTATATATTTTTGTTGGGTTGCGAGTTCTAAAAGCCTCTAAGTTCGTAGAAGTTGACCAGTTTGTATACCTTCATTTCTATATTGAATTTGGGCTGCTTTTTTCTGGAATATTATATCAGAAAGGTTTGGCTGCGTGAAATTGTAACAGAATAAGGACAATTTCAAGAAGTGATTGGGAATCTTTAGGCAGTCCTGGTAATCGAAGTTTTTAAACTTTTAACATTCTTGTGACATCAGTATAAATAACTCTTTAATTGAACTGTTCTAGGTTAGTAAGTCTGATATAGGGGCTGCGAGTAGTTTTCCATCATCTGTTCACATTGTTCTCATGTAATCAGCGAGTCTACCTTGATGGAGTCTGGGAAATTTGTTTGCATGAAGGGAATCTTATAAGGTCTATGATAGATTGCCATGTTAGAGTATCTGAGGTAACATGATTAATAATGCTTCTGAAGTAAGAACTCATTCTATATAAATCCCTCTTTGCAGTAGAGAAAAGGACACTGAAGAATTCTGCCAGCTACAGATTTCTAGTTGGTATTCTGTCCCTAGTCTTTTCTGATTAGATGGTGGCATTAGGAAAACCAACAGCTACAACCTGGACTGGCCTACATGTGGCCTTTATGAATCTAATATTGATGACAACATTGGTTGAATTAGCATTAGTATACTGTGGGTCTAGCATCCGAACTTGCACCAAATGTTTTCTTTTAGCATTTTTGGAGATTTCATGTTAATGTCATTCAGCTTGTGATGTGAAACCGGAGTGCTGATCAACATAGTGTTTATTAGACTCAGTGATCAAGTATTGACTCACTGGACTGACTTGATTTCGGCCCTATCAAGTCAATCGCAAACTAGGCCTAATTGCTTGTGAAACTTTGCTGGGTCAATCATCAGGTTACTTGAGTATGCCCAATTTTACATCTGTAGGAATCTTGACCAAGAATGGGTTTATTACACCTTTAAACTGAATCCAAAATTTCCTTTACAAATGCTTCTTGTTTTTGTAACCAAAAAGTAGATCTTTGTTGGACATTGCATTACCACCGATATCAGATGTCAATATCAGGTCATATAAAAATGTATTTGAATTGTTATTGTATGTGACCTTTTTATTTGCTATACAAAGTTGTCTGATCTGTGTCCTTCAAGAAGTAATACTGAGTCACCTCAAGAAAGGTCCTGGAGCTCCAAGAGTTTTGAATAGGAAGCTTTGCTCTTTCAACATCTAAGAATAAAACACTTGGATGATATTTTAATGGACTGTTCCTTCTATGCATGTTTGTTACCATATGCATGTTTCGGCATGTAATGGTAACTGCTCACGCCTCCTCCAAATTCTATGACATTATTTTATCATATGAAACTCAGTAAGTTCTCGGTTACATAATACTGTGGCATGTATTCCAACTATGTGGATGTTCATTTCCAAGCACCTGGGAAGGGCAAGTGTGAGTTTTGAACATATACATGGCACTTATACTCTGTGACTGTTCTCTTTCAATTCCCTGCAACTTCCTTTAGTTCCACCACATGTTGTTTTAGTATATTTACTAGGAGAATCCAATCTAAATTGCTATTCTGGAACTCACTGTATTTATCACTTATCTTTTGTATCTTGATTCTAATGTGAAGTTTCAAGGTTTCAACTGGGAGAGCTGGAGAAGGCAGTGGTACCTAGAACTAGCTACTAAAGCTACTGATTTATCTAATTCTGGAATAACGGCAGTTTGGCTTCCACCGCCAACAGAATCTGTTGCCCCTCAAGGTTTTCTTCTATGGATTGCATTTGTTCCAATTTTATTGAACTGTTGTCAAATGCTTATCCATCTTATGGTAGATATCTTTCATTGCTTAGCTAAATGCCCACTAGGATTTTGTATGATTATATGTATCGTAAGATGATTGTAAGTTTACATCCTAAAGATGTTAACCCCTAATACCAAAATGACTTAAAACTGGTTCTTGAGAAAAGTTAGTCTAGGGAGTGTCACTTCCAGTTACTGGCTGAAGCACTCCTGGTTGCCAAAAGGTTCAGAAGATTGAGGGGAAGATCAACCTCCTGATCACTTATCTATATCACCTCAAAGAGATAGCCCATGCAATTCCTCCCTACCTAGCTTATCTGCCATTCATATATGCTTTTATCACAAGTGAGATGAAATCTTGCAGTTAATCATGTTCAGCTTTCTTGTAGCTGGGTCAGCTTCAGATTAATCTCAATTCAGACATCTGGTAAATGTTCAACCAAAACTGACCCAATTTTGAGGCAGCCTGTAGACCACTTGCGGAAGGTACACTACAGTCAATCGAAGCTCACTAATAGGAGAACAAAAGCATAGCAAGAAAGATGAAGACGTGATAAAGAGTGGTGGTTTTGTTTTGATGTCATTATGGTGATAAATTAATGTTAGCACTTGCCGTGGAAGTCACATTTTGCAAAAGGATTAAAAGAGTGTGGACTACTATAGTGATAATTGATCTCTTCCAGTAATGGGCTTCAGAAATATATATTTTGTAGGTTACTTTGGACTAATTTATTTGACAATGGAATCTTTTCTCATTTCAAAAGTGCCAAAAGTGGTGTCTTTTGGTTGGCACTATGAATAAAGGGATGAAGGACGGAGTTCCTATGTAGAAAATAAATAAATAAATAAATAAATAAGGATTTCAATGGCCCTATGTTGATCTAGACCAAAGAGAGAATTAGGATTTTGTATGGCGAAAATGTAGAGAGAGAGAGAGAGAGAGAGAGAGAGAGAGAGAGAGAGAGAGAGAGAGAGAGAGAGAGAGAGAGAGAGAGAAATTATATGATGCAACGGGTCTCATCATGGGCATACTAAAAGTGGATGATGGACCTACTTTTTCTTTTATATATTTCCCATGATCCATACTGTTCATCTAATTCGGCCCATCTCTGATTCCCTAGATATTCTCACATCATTGGATATCTCTTGTTCCTTTATTTTTGGACATTTTGAGGCAACAAAATAGACAATATAACACAAAAAAGAACCAAACATGGGACACCGTCTTTTTTTCTTTTTTTTTCTACTTCAAAATGTTCAAAAATGAAAGAT
Source organism: Warburgia ugandensis (assembly GCA_035236585.1). NCBI lineage: Eukaryota > Viridiplantae > Streptophyta > Magnoliopsida > Canellales > Canellaceae > Warburgia > Warburgia ugandensis. The sequence goes on from CP141131.1 coordinate 24,924,364, forward strand.
GTACATGCATCTAAAGCATTTGAGATTTTGCACCCAGGCCATTTGAGATGAGGCGAATCTGATGAATGGTATGATGCGAATCCCATGATGAGACCAGTTGCATCATATAATTCCTAGGGAAAGAGAAGAATTTGTCTTGTAAAGAAAGAATGTCTACCCTAGACTGAAGAGATGATGAAGTGTGAAAGAAGAGGAAACATAGAAGTTAGAATAGGAGAGAAGATTCATAGTAGTAGTAGGAGTACAAGAAGAAGAATTCAGTAGTATAAGAGAAAGAGGAAGATTCAAGAATAAGAAAGGGACATTTTCTTCATTCCATCTAAGCAATAACTACTAAAAATGGCCCTTTTCAATCACTGACATAGACTTCTCTTCGAAACTTTCTGTATCCATTAAAAATAAAATTAGAAGCTAAGTTCCCAAGTTAAACATTTTCCAACCCTAGAGAACAATTTAAAGAAATGCCCTAGAAACACAACAACTCATTTTCAACATGACCAACTCTAAATAGACTCTCTAAAGATGTTCATCTTCTAAAACATCTTCTAGAAATCATCCATCTGATAAAAGTATTGTGTCTCTTACTATGAAACACATTTTATTTTGGCCCCAATTCTTTTTTTCCCTTTCTTTTGTTCAACGTTATTTTTTCAATTTCTTTTTCTTTATCTTTGGATATCCTTGATTTCATGTGGGCTACTGCTACATCACACCTGGTCATGTGGGCTTTCTCACTGCACATGCAGTAGTCATACTTTTACCTTATATAACAGGTTTTATCTGGAATTTCTGGGTTTTCTTAGTTTAGAAGTCTGAAGTGGGGAAAGGAATTCTAAATACAAAAGGCACTGGGATTTGGTCTTTACTAGTATGAGTGTTTACAAGCATCTGCAGTTCTGTTGTACTGAAATTTTAGAGAAATGAACAATATTCATATGGTGTTCCAGTTGTCTGATTTCTTTTATTTGCAATTTCAGTTTATTTTCCTGTGGTTCTTTTTTTTTTTTTCCTTAATTTTAAGCAGCAATTAGTTATATCCTCCTTACCTGAAAAGTTTCAACTCTTTGACTTGACTGGATTTCATTATCTCCAGTGAATATTTCTCTAACGGATTCCAGTCCGAGTGACCTTATTAATTAAAGTGATACATCTGCATTATCAAGAAGGGGAGCCTTGGCGCAACGGTAAAAGTTGTCGTCATGTGACCTTGAGGTCACGGGTTCAAGGCGTGGAATCAGCCTCTTACAAAAATGCAAGATAAGGCTGCCTACTTTAGGCCATTGTGGCCCGCCCCTTCTCCGGACCCCGCATAGGCGGGAGCTTTGTGCACCGGGGCTGCCCTTTTTTTTTTTACATCTGCATTATCAAATCATACAGCTGCTAGACATGAGGAGAAAGAACATACAAGGAAAATTCAACCTTTCAGTCATCATCTTCATCATCAAGACCTTAGTCCGATTAGGGGCCAGCCACATGAATCTTCTTCCTCCATTCCCCTCTATTAAGTATCATGATTTCATTTAGCCCCAAAGGTTTTAAATCTTTTCTCACCACTTCTATCCACGTTCTTTTGGCCTTCCCCTTGCCCTTGTAGAACTTTCAACTTGTATTGCCTCACTCCTTCTAACCGGTGCCATTTTTGGTCTCGTATATACATTTCCAAATAATCTAAGTCTAATCTCCCTCATCTTGTTACCTATTGATACTACTCCCAAGTTTCCTCTTATATTTTCATTCCCAATTCTATCATGTCTTGTGTTGCCACTCATCCATTTCAACTACATTCATCCTATGTCCGTGATGTTCCTTAACTGCCCAACACTTTGATACATAAAGCATGGCTGGCCTTATAGCCGTCTTATAAAATTTTCCTTTCAGTTTGAGTGGCACCCACCAATCACACAAAACTCCAGAGCCTCATCTCCATCTGTTCCAACCAGCTTGGATTCTTTGGGTAACATCCCTCTCAATTGCTCCAATCTCGTGAATCATCGATCCTCAGTAACTGAAAGTGGTCTTTTAAGGGAACTTCTTGGTTATTAATCTTTACTGACGCTCCATTTTTGCTCTTCTCCTTGCTAAAATTGCATTCCATATACTCTATTTTAGTTTGGTTGATTTTAAATCCTTTAAATTTTAATGCTTCTCTCCATAATTCTAGCTTTGTTTTTATGTCATCCTTTGTCTCATCAATTAAAACTATATCATCTGTAAATAATATGCACCGTAGAATCCATGCACCATAGAATCTCCTCATACAAATGTTTTGTTAACTCATCCATAACTAACATGTAAAGGTACGGCTTAATACCGATCCTAGGTTCAATCCTATAGTGATAGGAAAATTATCGGGCTCTCCGCTAGTGATCGTAACATTTAGTACCTCTCCTTCATATATATCTTTAATTATATTTGTATCACATTAACTCTCTAGGGACCCTATCATAATCTTTTCTAAGTCAATAAAGACCATGTGAAGGTCCTTCCTCCTCTCCCTACATTTCTCTATCAATTGTCTAAGTAGGAAAATGCTTCCATGGTAGACCTCCCATGTATGAAACCAAACTGGTTCTCCAATACACTCGCCTCATGCTATAGCCTCTTATCAATCACTCTTTCAAAAAGTTTCATAAGTGTGGCTCATAAGTTTGATCCCCCGATAATTAGTGCAGTTTTGTATGTCTTCTTTATTCTTATAAATTAGTACAATAGAGCTTTCTCCATTCATCCAACATATTTTTTTTTTTTTTACTATCTTGTTATACAACTTTATCAACCAAACTACTCCAATATCTCCCATATGCTTCCAAACCTCTATTGGTATACCATTGGCCCCCTGGGCTTTTCTTGATTTAATCTTTTTCAAGGCCTCATTCACTTAAGGTATTCTAATCCTACAGTCGTATTTATAATGTCCAATGTTATTTGGGTTTACTGTACTTTCAAACCCAATATTCTTAAGGCAATTATCATTTAACAATTTTTGAAAGTAACTTTCCCACCTTTGTTCGATCTCATCATCTTTGACTAGTATCCTTTGGTCATCACTTCTAATGCACTTAACGTAGTCTAAGTCCTTACCTTTCTGTTCTCTTATCTTTGCAAGTTTAAACACATCTTTCTTAGCTTCTCTTGATCCTAATCTATTAAAGAGAACATCATATGCCTTGAGTTTAGCCTCACTATTTCTCTTAGCAACCTTTTTAGCATTCTTATATTGCTCAAAGTTTTCGTTGTTTCTATTCCTTTGTTGTGCTTTGAAAACGCACCCGTTTTTGTTTAATAACCTTTTGCACTTTTTCACTACACCACCAAGTTTCCTTCCTTTTAATACTCGTAGGACATCTTTTGCCACTTTCTTAATGGACTCGGCCATATTAATCCACATAGTGTTTAATTCTATTTCATTGTTTCAGTTTCCTTCTACCATCAACTTGTTTGTAAGTGATGTTGTTCTCTCCCCTTTTAAGTTCCACCACTTAGTTTTTGGACACCTATTAAGTTCATTTCCTTTCTATCATCTTTTAATATAGATATCCATAATCATTAACCTGTGTTGTGAGATTAAACTCTCATTGAGTATTACCTTACAATCCTTACACATTGATCTTCTGATATTCCTAAATATAAAAAAGTATTTGGCTTTTATACAGTCCATCTTTAAAGGTTGTTAAGTGTTCATCCCTCTTCTTAAAGAATGTGTTTGCTAAGGATAGGTTATATACCAAAGCAAAATCGAGGATAGCTTCCCCCATCTTCTTTCGTTTTCCAATATCATAACCTCCATATACCCTATCATATCCTTCATTTTCTTTTCTTATATGACCATTTAGGTCTGCTCCTATAAATATCCACTTTGTGGTGGGAATTTCTTGTATGACTCCCTCTATATCTTCCCAGAACTGTCTCTTGATTCTATTTTATAACCTTACTTGTGGTGTGTAGGCACTTATAACATTTATGATCCTCTCATAGAACAAGTTTTATCATTATAATTCTATTACTAGTTCTTCTAACATCTACAACTTTATCCTTTAATTCTCTATCCACCACTATCCCTACACCATTTATATTATCGTGCTTTCCTAAGTACCAAAGTTTATACCCTTCTATTTATCTAGTTTTAGCCCCTTCCACTTGATTTCTTGGGTACAAGTGATGTTGACTCTCTTATGCTTCATCATAACTACTAACTCAAAATTCAACCTTTTAATGTTGCCTCATTTCATGTCAAGTCTCTAAACCCTGATAAATTCTTCAAGATTTGCTCAATCTTTTTATTTTTCACATGGTGAATGTGGAGGCAGAAGGGCCTTTGGTCCTTTGACTGTAGATCCATGAGATTGAAAATTTTGAAATATAAAAAATTTTAGAGTGCAGATCAAGGAGATTTGCTGATTGGGCTACTAGAAAGGTCTTTTGACAAAAGTTGTACTCAATAGCAATATAGATGAGGCCAGAATGTATGTGGGCATTGAATATAATCTAAAGTACATCGTGGAGGAAAATGGAAGGAAGTAGCAATCATAACTTTTCCCTTTCAGTCAAAATCATCTTCAAATCCTTATCCGAATTTGGGATCAGCTACATTGAATCTTGTTCCTCCATTCCCCTCTATCAAGGGTCATGGCCTTATTTAGTCCAAAAGTTTTTAAATATTTTCTCATCACTTCTATCCACATCCTTTTGAGCCTTCCCCTTGCCCTTTTAGAGCCTTCGACTTGGATCGACTTAATCCTTCTAGTAAGTACTTTCTTGGTCTCTGTTGGACACGTCCAAACCATCTAAGTCTACCCTCCCTCATCTTGTTACTTATTGGTGCTACTCCTACGTTTTCTCTAATGTTTTCATTTTCAATTCTACCCTTTCTTATCTTGCCACTCATCCATTTTAATATCCTCATTTCAGGTACGCTCATCCTCTGTACATGTTGTTCCTTAATTGCCCAACACTCTTATCTATAGAGTATGGCAAGCCTTACAGCCATCCTATAGAATTTTCCTTTCAGTTTGAGTGGCACCCACCAATCACACGAAACTCCAGAGGCACATCTCCATTTGTTCAATATATTCATGAATTTAACATCCCACAATTTGAAGTAGGAAGAGGAGTTCATGTGAGTATTGACAGGATTTCTATTATCTGGTCGCTGCAAATTCTTGCTGGAATTAAAAGAGAAATCAATAGAATCAAGGACCAATGGAGGCTTAGGGGGGTATATGAAGCATTTTGGACAGAATCAAGTAAGCATCTGGTGCTGGGGAGTGGCACCATAGGGAGCTAACCTACACTTTGAATATGCACATCTGAGTTGAATGCGACTGCATGAATGAGAAAGAAGGGTCATAAATGCTTATTCCCCTTATAGAGAAATTCCAGTTGAAGCAATTCATTTGAATATCATTTGCTATAGTTAGTTTGACTATCGTATGTGACAAGAGGCTAAACATGGTTATTCGCTAGTTGAATGACTGAAACAAAACTAACAAGTTCTGGCTGCTTACACTGTGGAAGAAGCTGGAATCAAGAATGCACTTGACACTGGAAATGGCTGCTTGTTATCTTCTCTTGTATCTTGCTCTCTTCTCCCTAATCTTATGATAAAATTGTATGCCAAACAACAAAATACCTCATTCTCACATACATTTGTAGGTTAACCTGTTGTTTTTCTCTTTCTGATGCCATCTGGCACTGGTGTTCTTATGCCAACATAATCGAGCAGGTGTTCACTTCATAGTCTGTCCATTTCTCCTCTTTTTTTCTTTTCCCTTTATAACGACAAGTAGACGTTAACCTGCAACCTGATGGTTGCAAATGAATCACACTTCACCTAGGATAGGTGATTAATGCCACTTCAGCATCTGACCCACTGAAAGAAAAGAATCCGCACATCCATGAATATGTAGTTGTTACAGCTATATACACGTGTATGTGTGTCATTATATGGACATTGCACTTGAATCGATATGCTTCTCTTTTCTTGGACTGAGTATATTAATTAACCAAAGATTCACATGTGTATCTGGATATACACGACAGTCTTATTTCAATACATCTATTTGAAATATGGACATTTCAGGAAGCTGAATATGTGAGCAATAATCTGTATCAGTCAATTGTTCTTGTTGGTGCTTGGGATGAGTAGTTTCATTGTTTCATTCATGCATACAGGTTATTGACATTCTTTTTTTGGTTGGCTGATCATTTATGGAATGCATTACAGGTTATATGCCTTCTGATCTTTACAACTTGAACTCTGCTTACGGTTCAGAGGAAGATCTCAAACATTGTGTAGAGGAGATGCATGTTCAAGATCTTCTGGTATGTTTAAACCTACTATCTTGGAATGTTTTATCTCTTTTGAGTGAACAATAGTTATTTGGTGCACTTTCAGGGTGAAGTTTTGAAAACTCAAAAGTTGGTTTCTGTTTGTTTGCCAAAAACAGATAAGTTGGTTTCTCCTTCTGCTGGAGTACCAATTCTTCTAAATGACAATTGACCATGGATCAGTGATTAAACCGAGTTTCATCAGTTCAAGCATCAATGGTTCTTCTTATGAGAAGCTACATTGAATTTCTGTGTGTCAAATGCCATCATATGTTTGTAGTTACTTGTAGTGGATCCCAAAACGAAAATATGTTTAACAGTGATGACATGGTTGTATGCTTTATTTTCTGCTGACATCAAAACACTTAATAGTTCCCTTGTCAATGCTTGGGAGGTTTAATGATTTTTACAAGCATGCTCTGCCATTCTAAAGGTGTTGGACATTTCTGCAGGCCCTTGGGGATGTTGTACTAAATCATCGATGTGCCCAAAAACAGGTGTGGTTGTCTTATATTCATTGCTTGCTTATTGGTGCTAGCCAGATTGTTAATCTGTACGACAACAGATGATATTCAGCTGTTGCTAAAGCTTTCAATTATACTCTCTACTGGATCATTGGGAAATGTAACCCCTAATTGGGATATCTGAAGCCAGATTTGTTGCAGAAAGGTTTCCTAAGGGTCTGACTACATGAAACCCTATAATTATAGCTCAAATCTACTAAAAACCTTAAAATGCAAAGTTTACATTATGAGATTTCTGATCCTGACTGAAAACTCGAAGTTACCTTTGAAAGGTAGTAGAGAAATAGTAAGATTTCTCAAGAAGATAACTACTCCATGTCTCTGTCAGTGAAATCTGCTGATATCACTCATACTAGTGCAGACAAGAAGTGAGGTACCCTTAAATTGCAGAAAGGGGAGACAAAAGTGCATTCAACTATAGATTTAGCCACCAGTAGTGTTTATCTTCTCAGACATGTTGCTGTTTGACCTTCCAAGAATCACGGAATCTAACTTTTAATTTTCATGGAACTCTTGGCATTGGATCGGGGCAACTTAGTCTCTGCTCCAAAGAGATTTTGACTAATCATAGCTGTAAGAAATTTATCATGATTCTTGTCCCAAATACATCAAGCCATACTATTCTAATATAAAACTCATAAACTGTCGTTTTCACAGAGAGATCTGCATTACAGCATGACCTAGTATCACATAATAAGTTATTACAGTTCAATTTGTTGCCACTTTTAGCATAACATCGCAGATTGTTTTTAGAAAACGTAATTAGGTGAATTTTTCACTCAAATGACTATTCTCATCCAAGAAAGCTCATTTGTTTCCTTTTGAACTCCTCTGTTTTAGTTGCATGAAGCACTATCTCTTTCATTATGAAGTGAATCCATGATTTTTGAGGTCATATCTTATCCGATTCCAATTGATTGATTCCAGAGTCCAAATGGCGTGTGGAATATTTTTGGTGGCAAGCTTCCTTGGGGACCTGAAGCAATTGTCTGTGACGATCCGAACTTTCAGGGCCGTGGAAATCCTTCAACTGGTTTGTAACAGACCTGATTTGACAACTTCAGGAGCAGATATGATAGCTCTCTTGCTTTGATTTCGCAGGCTCACTCTTTATCTTATTCATTCCTCAAATTGGAGAAGCAAAAAATAAAGAGAAGGCTTCCAATATCTAAAGATTACTATGTGGTTAGATGCATTTATTTGTTTCATAAAGGCCTGCATCCATTTTGTCGTGCCTATTAGCTTATACAAATGGAAATATCCAAACAAGTTAATTCATATATCATTTTCCAATGTTTCTGTTTCTTCAAATGGTTATCTTCTTTATCTCTTAATCATTCAAGAAATGAAAAAAAAATTGTAGCGCTAAATTCATGTTCAGTATCTGAATTAATGCTACAGCTTTTTATCTCTATATACAAGGAGTTTTATGTTTTGATATGATATATGCGAGTGCATTGTTGGAATTATCAATCAGACTCGTATTCTCCTATCTTACTGGATAGTCTGCAGCTTGATTAGTATATGAGACTTAAATGTGATGTACCGCACACCATGTTCAAGTTCTTCTCTTGCAGGCTAAATCTTGTTAGTTCAACTGTTCTTAATGTAATCAAGGATAAATATTGTATTTACCTATATCAATAGAGGAATTTCTGTGCAATGCCCATGATAGAACTAGGAAACTGGCCTGACACATCAATCTGGTTATAATTTCCACACTTTACTTCTTTCATCTGGTTTCTCTTTTCAGTTTGATATTAGTTAGGGAAGGCCCAGTTTTATTCTGTGTCCTTGTAGCTTGAAGAGAGAAAACATCAGGCTATTTTTGTGAAGCTGGACAACTAAAATTTTTCAAAGACTTCTAGTCTCTTAGTATCATCTCATTGGAACTGAAGGTACATTGGTATCCATATTCTAAGAAATTATGAAAATACCATGGTCTCTCTTCTACAGTTCCTCTGTGGCTTTTGGTTACTGTAATTGTAGTGTATGTTGTGCTTTCTGACTGTTACTGAATACATTGTCTTCTATCTTCTGAAAATACTTTTCCTTTCTGATTATGGTTACATTCAAAAAGTGGGCATATTAAAGAATCTCTGACATTATATATATACACTATTTTCTTTCTTCTCCCTACTTTAATTATCAGATGAAGCATATGAAGTTCTTAGTTACTTAAAAAATCATCAATTCATATAGTTACATAATGGCCTAAAAAATATCATGTGAAGTTTCATGGTGAATTTGGCCTTCATTATCTGATCTATGTTATATCATTGTGTTAGGGTTCTGATCTAGGCAGGCATCTATCAGACTAGTACTTCACGAATACTCTAAGAAGCCACTGCATGAACAAATGAAAATTGTTTCAACTTATTAGTCTTTTATCTCTATTTCCAATATATGGAGGTATTCTACACAAGATCATCTTCTCATATTGACTGGAGAGATCATTATGGAAATTTCCTTTTCTAGAGCTTAGAGAAGTTGTGCTGGATTTGATTTATCGTGCCTAAAGGTTGAAGATTATTGCTATTCATTTAACAAACCACTGAGACTAGTGAATGCTGAAATTTTGCCCCCAGTTATCTCATATATTAACAGTGAAAACCATTTGACATTTATCTCAATTTCACTTCATGTATTCAATCTCATATCTGATGAATTGTGCACATCATTGGGATTTAGTGACTGTCACTATGTGCATATTATTGTTTGCAGGCGATATCTTTCATGCAGCGCCTAACATTGATCATTCCCAAGAGTTTGTACGGAGAGATATCAAGCAGTGGTTAAACTGGCTTCGGAATGATATAGGTTTTGATGGATGGCGCCTTGACTTTGTAAGGTGAAAAAGTTATTTTGTTATTAAAGATTTTAGCTTCTTTCATTTAATTCATGTTGCATCGATCAGTTGTCATCTTTAGTGTTAAATTTTTGGGCAGAAGATAAATGTTTTCCAGCCGTTGGATGACTATGGCGAGAAACATGTGACATTTTTTTACTTTTTATAGAGGGTTTTCAGGTGGATATGTAAAAGAGTACATAGAAGCTTCAAATCCTGCATTTGCAATTGGTGAATATTGGGACAGTTTGGCATATGAAGGAGGAAATTTATGTTACAACCAAGGTACCTACTCCGATTAATGAACTCAATTTCTTGACTGTTGGTATTCTAACCTTTCAGGTTTGCTCCATTAGGTTATCTACTTCTCTTTAATTAAGGGATTTCTTGTTTAAAAATTTATAATTTTCAGGATGTAGCATAACAATCACATGGGCCTTTGCAAAAGATAGAGGGTTTATAAAAGTTAACTTGATGTTTTATACTGAAACATATCAAGAGACCAACATTCACACTGCCACCTGTATGTTGGTAATGTTGACAGGCATTTAGAGGGATGCTTGTTCTTTCAGCTGCAACTTTTTCTGTGATGCTGATTTGCAGCTTAGGAACTACACTGGCAGTCTCAATGTTTAAATAATAATTTACTGTCCTTACAATAAATTGATTGTTTAAATGCTAAGCACCTCCAGATGAGTATTGGAAGGCATTCCTTGAGTAAGGAGTGGCCAATGGTGGCTTTAATTTCATTTGTTTTAATCTGCCTCAGCATTGTTGCTACAAGAAGTTGGTTCCCATTATCTATCTTCAGTTCGAACAAATTATTCTAATTTGTGCTATTGTCTCTTCCTAACACTTGATTTCCACCAGGAATTCCAATATATAAAAAACAATTAACCGTCCTTAATATCTTGTGTTGTTTAAATGCTAAGAAACTCCAATGACTGCTAGAAGGCATTCCTTTCAGAAGGAGTAGTCGTGGTGGCTTTGATCTCATTGGTTTTGATCATGCTAAGCACTCCTGTTGAGTACCAGGTGTTACTTTAGTGAGGAGAGGTACATGGCAGCTTTAATCTCAGTATCTTGACCTTCCTTAATATGTTGTCTTGTTTAAATGCTACGAACCTGCAATGAGTACTAGGTGTAAGGAGCAGTCAATGGTGGCTTTAATCTCATCTATTTTGACCATGCTAAGCACTCCTGTTGAGCACTAGAAGGCATTCCTTTAGTAAGGAGAGGTCAATGATGGCTTTAATCACTTAGGTTCGGTTCATGCTAAGCAACCTCCAATAATATATCTTGTCTTGTTTAAATGCTAAGCACCTTCAATGATAACTAGAACGCAGTCCTTTAGTTAGAAGAGGTCAATGGTGGCTTTAATTTCATTGGTTTTCATCATGCTAAGCACATCCATTGAGTACTAGAAGGCATTCCTTTAGAGAGGAGAGGCCAATGGCCACTTCAATCTCACTAGTTTGATCTGCCTCAATAATTTTACCACCAGAACAAGTTGGTTGCCACAATCTATCTTTAGTTTCAAACAAGTTATTTCCACATGATATTCTTTCTTGTGGGCCTTTCTTTGGGGAAAAAGTGAATGGAGAGAGCTTCTCAGCTGTATAAGGTGGGTTCAGTATAGTGGCTAGGGTGGGCCCTAGTAGTAAGGGAGGAACGCATAAATCCAGGGAATTTGATCACCTCATTATAGATCCTTTAGCAATAAGGAGCATTATTTTGAAGCTGCAGTTGAAAAGGTGAAGTAGAACCTTGCTCTTTGATCTATGATTCAAAACAGTCAAGCACTCATGTTTCAGCTGAACTGTATATCACTGCTCTCAATTAGGTTTTTGCTAGTTGAACTATTATGATACTTCTTATTTCAAAACAGAAACAAAAAATTGAAGGCTTTAAAAGTCTTCCATGATCTATTTTTTGAACTAGACTTGATGAAGCGAAGAAAATTGATTGGCATCAGGACTTCTTAACTAAAGTTGATCCACAAACTGCTTATTTTCTCTTATTTTTCTTACCATTTTAGCTAAAGAATTTGCCTTTCTTGATACTTGAGATCTTTTTTGGTTGCCTAGATGTCCATCGCCAACGAATTGTCAATTGGATCAATGCGACGGGTGGTACTTCATCTGCATTTGATGTCACAACAAAGGTACATCCCGCGGCTACCTACATTTACAGTATAGAAAAACATGTTTAGAACATAGGTTATTGGATTCTTTTTCAAAGAGGATCTAACATGGGGACCATTGCATATTTCTGAATGATTTGATCATGTTTGTTACGGAGTTGGAAACTGCTACCATAGAGGGTCTTGTGCATGGGTCTTGGTTCCTACAGAGAGTTTTGCATGGAAATGCATACTTTCTTTTGTTCTGTAAGATTATCCCAATTGCAATTTATGAGGCTCATTGATTGACTAAGGATTTAATTGGTTTGGATTTAGTTTTAGGGTACTGTTTAGTTCCACAGGAAGTGGGTAGCATGAATGGTTCACAATAACATGACTTTCTAGCATTCAATATGCTTCGGTTGACTTGGCCAAGTCAACTTGGAAAATCAAACTACTGATCTCTGCTGGCAGTTTTGAACTGTAGTTTGACACCAAAAGAAGGGCCTGAGAACACTCTAAGTTCAATTTAACAATAAATTGAAATACTATTCACTTTTTCAAATAATCCTAACCTGCTGTCAACATCTTAAGATTCAGAATAGATCCCCATAAGCAGAATCAATCAAATACCTACTAATGATTGTTGTTGCAGTCCAAAATTGAAAATTGCATCTAAGACCTAATAGATTTAGCAAGAAGTACAGGCCCAGCAAATAATGGTCCTGGCGAAGAACCCATTGGTCTATTTCCATAGACCACTGGTGGTCCTGTACTCCTGTTGCTACCAATTATGACTTTCGAAATCAATCTTAATTCTACATTTTACAGCTCTTAGTTGTTATATCTTCTCTTCTTTGTTAGAGAATCTTCTTGAGAATTTACTAGGATTTGTTCTGGTGGGCCATAAAGGTTTCTGTAGAGGAACCTGGTTTAGATTGTTGGACAGCATTTTTGACATTGGCAATGGAGCAATTCCTTCTGGATCATCCACTGCCTATCTTCTAAGTCTCCTTTCAACACTTATCAACAAAATGGATGTGTATTCTGGCTGTGCTAGGCCATGCAACGGTTCCTAGTTTGAAACAGTTACTAAGCATCGCACAGTTGATCTGAAATAGGTCTTCTAGTGTTGAGACATCCAGGCCATTCAACGAACATGTAACCATCAACTTGAAGATGTTAATGCTTATCTATGTTCACTGTGGAACAATCCACTCCAAAAAAATTCTTCCTGAAGTTGGCAGTTTGCATTAACCCTGTCTGGCATCATGTAAGATTGGCAGACCTGTGCCCTGGTAATGGTCAACTACTGAAGGGCACCCAGTATACGATACATCACACTGGACTTGACACTCCTTAGCTTTCATCTCTTGCTCAAGATAACATGGGTCATAATGGATTTGGAATTTATCTTTCACCTTCTTTTTCTTTTCTTTTCTTTTTTTTTTTTTGCGTTATTGTTGTAAGTTGTTTTAAAACTTTATGTAAGTTCTCTGTCTAGGAATTCCTTCTCTCTTAGTTGCCTGTGAATTACTCTCTTACAAGTTGCAGTTGTATGTGTTCAGGGCATTCTCCATTCTGCTTTGCATAACCAGTATTGGAGGTTGATAGATCCCCAGGGTAAACCAACAGGAGTCATGGGATGGTGGCCTTCACGTGCTGTCACATTTTTAGAGAACCATGATACAGGGTCCACCCAGGTAGACCTGTTTTCATCTCTTATTCTGCCTATCTATGATTGATTCACAAATTATGTTTTGATTGTAATACATTGACAATCTGCCAATCTTTTGTGCTCAAATTATGAACTTTCCCTTGCCTTTTGATTCAAAGATATTTAAGAAAACTAGGAAAAAGAGAAGGTAAAGGAAAGGAAAAGAAAAAGGGAGTTAGTCAAATAGTGTTTTGGGTTCATCATGAAAATCAAAATAAGTGAAAATATGAGAGATTCTCCACAAATCATGGCAATCTGTTCCTCCTGGAAATTGATGTAGTCATAGGGGAGAGTAAATATGGGACTAATCTTTACCTTGTATATCTCCTGGCATTGTAGAAGAGGAAAGAAGTGGAAAAGAGTATACTAGGATGTGATGATCATTAGTAAACTGATAGGGGCCTGCCAAACTACCAACCCTCCCAACAAGAAAAAAAACACACACAGAGCATATAAACGCATGCACACATGCACAAAAAGATGGAGTATTTTTGGTGAAAATTGAGAAAGAGGATACTGTTACATCAACTGAACCTAAGGAAGGCAGATTCGGCCAGTATTATACAAGAAGAGGAAAGGACAAAGTGTAAACAGCATTCAGTTTTACATTAGTTTACTTCTGTTAAGGGCAGTTACATCAGTTAGAGAGAGAGAAAAGGCAGTTACGTATGGAGAGAAGGGAATATAAAGGGAAGGAAAGAAGAAAGAAAGGGGGGATTGTTTGAAGGAATGAAGTGGAGGTTCTAGCTTCTCGAAAGCTAGAGAATTGTATTAGTAGAAAAAACGTATACTGGCAGAACCAACATAGTTCTGCATTTTTCTTTCTGATTGTAATTACAACTCTGTATCCTAAATCTTTTGAAAGGGAATTCAATTGAAGCATCTATCAGATACAGATGTGATTGCTCTAATGAACGGTGTCATGTTGCTTATGTTGTGCTGGAGATGGAATCCAGATATTATGACATTTGATGCAACTTGAAATATACTTATATGTGTGCATATATAGATGTTCCCCAAATAGTAGGTACCAATCAGGAGCCTACTTAGTATGCCTTACCCTAGGGCATTGTTTTGGGAAATCTAACCCATTCATCATGTTCCATGTGTTAAATTAGGCTAGCCACTAGAAATTATGAGAATTGGAAGATTTTCCACAAGCAAAAATAAAGGGCAGCCTGGTGCACGAAGCTCCCGCATCTGCAGGGTCCATGGAAGGAGCGGACCACAAGGGTCTATAGTACCCAGCCGTGTCATAGGCTAAAATATCCAATGGGCGTGAATATAGATGTCAGAAGATTTTCCACAACAGTGTCATGTTGTGCTGGAGATGGAATCCAGATATGCTGACATTTGATGCAACTTGAAATATATGTGCATGTGTGTGTGTGTGTGTATAGAGAGAGAGAGAGAGAGAGAGAGAGAGAGAGAGAGAGAGAGAGAGAGAGAGAGAGAGAGAGAGAGGTTCCCAAATAGTAAGTGCCAATCAGGAGCCTACTTAGTATGCCTTACCCTAGGACATTGTTTTGGAAGATCTAACCCATTCACCATGTTCAATGTGCTAAATTAGACCGGATGCCAGAAATTATGAGAATTGGAAGATTTTCCTTTAGCAAGTGTGAATATAGTTGTTGGAAGGTCCAGGAAGCTCACTTTGGAACATGAGAAACTTCCTGCTTTTTAAAATGGGGATGCCTGTTTCCCTGAAGTGCTTTGGGAGTGGGAAAATTTAGGGTCAGCACGCTTCCATTTTGGCTTTTCTTCAAAGTTACTTTTTAAGGCAAAATGCGCCTAGCAAAACTAAAACTTGCACCATTAATACGCCACACTTTTTGACTTGATTCATGTTATTTCTCTAATTATTCTTCAACTTGCCGTAATTTTGTGTATTTTTCTCGTTAAGCTAATCTTTTGACTTTACACATCCCATTCCAAATTCAAGTTCCATTTTTGCCTTTCAAGATTGGCTACTTTGTCTTTTGTTGTCCAAACCTTTTGTTTCGTTTATTTTATTTGGTTACGACAAGTTGGAGATCTGCAATTCACATCCTGTAGATGTGTACAACTGCGGGTCCTTGTTTATTCAGTTGTTAATATTCCTAAATGCTAGATTTTCTGCCATTTACAATGGCTGCCAAAAATTAGTTGCTTTTGTTAATTTACAAGATTCATTACTGTGATTTCTTCTAATTTCAGGGGCACTGGCCATTTCCACGGGATAAGCTTCCTCAGGGTTATGCCTACATTCTTACACATCCAGGAACGGTAATTCAAACACCACCTTAACTCTTTATGAATGCTTATGTACAATGCCAGGGGGATCCTTATTATTTGACCAATGATAGCAATAAAAAGGGCTTGGCTATTTGAGGCTTGTAGTTTACTAATATGAGGAAAGGACTTGGTGATAAATGCTTCCCCTTCTTTCAGCAACTAGTCTTAGAGTCATTTTGTTACTACTAATCTTTTTTGCCTTTGGTCATAAAACCTAAATTGATGGTACCTGCTAAACAAAGGGAACTGACTTGTCATTCCAAAAAAGATAACAAATTTAAAAGATTCGATTTGTTTTTATAATTTGGATTTTTGGGAGATGAATACTTGAAGATGAAATGCTGTTCATTAAAAATTAAAGATCTAGAAAAGCATTTGCAAAACAAGATCAGCCGTCAGTCGTATGAATATTTTTATATAAACATCTAAAGCACCAACTCTTGAATAAACATGTAGAGCACCTCACTGTAACGAGAGACAGCATCATATTTTGTTTAGAATTCAGTTAGCTTGCATTTCAGATGCGGAGATTTCATTTCTAACAATGCTAAAGTTACTCTCGTCTTGCAGCCTACAATATTCTATGACCATTTCTATGATTTTGGTCTTCGTGACGTCATAACAGAGTTGATTGAGGCTCGGAGACGGGCTGGAATCCATTGCAGGAGCTCCATCAAGATATGCCATGCAAATAATGATGGCTACGTTGCCCAAATTGGTGATTCCCTGGTGATGAAGATTGGGCACTTTGACTGGAATCCTTCCAAGGAGAATACTTTGCATGGGACCTGGGAGAAGTTTGTCGATAGGGGCTCTGATTATCAGCTGTGGTTGAGACAGTAAACTCCATCTTTTCTTCATCCACGGCCCCTCCTAGCGCTAGCATTCACCCGTAACCCATGGTTATTCATAGGTCCTGTATTCCATTGTAACATTCTCGAAGTGTATTTCATATGAAGCTGTATTACTCTGAGTAATTCTTGGAAAGGACTTGCTGGAAGGGTCAGAACTTGGTCAAGTTAATTGGTTTGGATGGGATTTAAAGTTCCAATCATTTCCCCTAAACTCTTTCTTAAGAAATAAAAATAACTCATTTCTGTCATCGGTTATCGCTTTTGAACAGTGATGGTCAGGAATATCTAACATCTATATCTCGATCTCAATGTGAAATTAGATCTCACGACACTCAGAACTTTTTGATAATTGCAAGTTATTTTTTATCATACAAAAGGTGCTACTAGCGAACAACTGGAAGGCTTGAATCTGGGCCTTTAAAGGAACTCAATAGGGTGTCAATTGGCTGGCTAGTGGGGCCAGACTGTGGTGCATACTTGGCCTATGTTTGCTGAAACCCAGGCTCAAATCAAAACTTGTATAGCTTTGAGATTGAACTTTCTAATCAGTCTACAGAGATCTACTAGGAAAACATGCCCATGACAGGCTTCCGAGCTATCCTCCTCATATCTTCGGAACAACACCAAATTTGGTTACGATATGACAAGAGTATTGCATCCTTCTACTAAATATAATAAGAATCCTATTCTTGTCTGCCTGGGGAGACTTGTAGAACAATCATGACATTAGCATCCTCCTATTATGCATTAGCATTTGTTTTTAGTCGCGTGCGAGAGATCTTCCAAGTCTCCTAGAACAAGGTGTTAAGTTGTTAAGTTTGCATTTATTTTGTTTGATGACAAACAAGTCCTGCTTAAGAATTAGATTCTAAATGCACAACAGACTCCCTCAGAAGACTCCAAGAATTTTAAGACTACCGCGGTTTAACAACAAGGGAAACTGCAAGGAAGGAAAAGAAGGGACTAAATAAAAGAGAGTGCCCAAACAAAGGAAAAAGGCCAACCTATTTTCCTATTTGTTTCTAACCAAACTGTAGATTTTGGGTAAGCATGATATTTTTCTTTCTTTCGTTATTTTTTAATGTTGAGGAAAGAAGCTCCTTCTTACGCTACTACGTTAGAAGGCCTTTGCTCAAATCTTTGGGTGCATTTTAACCCAAGTTAGAAACTCATTCAAACCAGGGAATTTCAGTATTTTAGTTTCATTGTAATGCTTCAAACCTTTTTCCTCCTGATTCAATAGTGTACCATATTGCGGATTCAAGCATTTCCAGGCAGCATGAGCCTTCCTTCATTGGCTACACAAATTGCTCAGCACAAATTTCAAAAACTTATTGGCACCTTCAAGACAGCTCACCGGATGCTGAAAAAGATTGGCAAAGAGAAAATAAAGGGCTTAGTGGGTTCACTTATCTTCCCGCTTATGTAAACATTGGCCTCTTATGTGGACTGAAGAATAATTTTCTCATCTTTGGGTCACCATAAGTGGCAAGGGTCTATTAACATGCAGAGAGTAATTCAGGACTCAAAATGAAAAAAGGGTACATGACATTTCAAGCTCACCAAGGAAGTCTTTAGTGAACTTGCAGAGAGACGTGAGTACAAAGAGAACTAATGTTTTATTTGCACCGAAGCCAAATCTCAGGATCCATGGAGATTCGTGGATTATCAATGAGATCACAGAATTATAAGTCTCTGCAATTGCTTTCGTTTTCTTATAGACCATTTGTAAGTTGCAGGAAGAAATTTCTGCCATTCTTATGCACGTCATGTACGGACGTTTTCTTGACTTGAGGCAATGATTTAGATGGGTTCTTTTTTACCATCTGAATAGCAAGTACGGACCAAGTTGTCAGACAAGGCAATTTCCATCTTGCCTAATTGCTCGAACCCTTGAATTAATTCATTAAATGATTAACAGAAAATGATGTAGAGCTAATTGAAAGTTGTGACATAGTCCATACAGACTGCATATTCAGCACGTCTTGTAAAAAACAGCGGTCAAGAGCAAGTTATAGATCAATACTGTGGGGAAGGCTGATCAAAGAGGGGTTCTTCTCTAATTAAGGTGTATCTGGCCCGACCTCAGCACTCTTCTTGGTGAACTCTTACCTTTTCCAGTGAAAACAATTAGCTGCCATGGTCTTAATGCTTGATTGATTTGAATATATTTTTTTGTTGCTGTAAAGTTATGAGCAAAAACAAGGAAAGCTTCTCAAATTGATTTTACAAACTTGTGGATCTAATGACCCAAAGGTAGAACACACGTTAAATTTACTTCAATTGAGCTCATGCATCACCATGAGAAATTGATCACAGGGACTACAATGCTTCTACAGGCCCCTGTATTTCCCACCTGTCTTCAGCACCATGAAAAAGAAGATAAACAGAATATATTATGTATGATCTACAATTGAACTAAGAATCTGATGCAGGAAGGATAGACCTCTCTATCCAGTGTTCATCACGCTCTGCTCTCCTTCTCCTCCTATCTCTAGTTGTCATCTTCTCACCATAACTCAAAAAAATATCAGCAAGATCAACTAGCCCCACTTCCCTTAATCTCTTTCCCACCTCCTCAAACATAGCAACCCCTTCTTCATTTGAAAAACTATGCAGAAACCTATTGTAATCAAACCTAGGCACTTCCACTCCTCCATTCATCATCCTCTCCAAGTATTTAGTAGCTCCCAATGACTTTCCAAGCTTCACCAACCCCCCAACAAAAATAGACTCAAAATTCACAAGTGGATTTGGCCCCTTCCTGCCTCTCTTCCCCAAATGCCCCTGTAAAAGCATAATATAGGTATGCATAGTTGGCTCAATTCCTCTCTCGGCCATCTCTCTAAACACCTGTGTTGCTTCACTTGCCTTTCTCAACCTCAACAACCCCTTAATCAACCCATGATAAACAACCAAATCAGGCTTCTCAATGCCCTTCACAATCTTATAACCTTCTCTAACTCTCCTTCTACTCAGAAGCCCATAAACTAAAGCTGCAAATACCACATTATCGGGACTGAATCCTCTCTTAATCATATCATCAAACAACATATGAGCTATAAGAAGCTTCCCATTCTTACACATCCAACTAATCAAAGTCCCATAGCTAGAAACACACAAATCATGATTTCTATCCTTTCTTATCAGCTGAAAGAAACCCATTGCTTCCTCAAACCTATTATTTTTCAGAAAAGCCTCCATAACTTCCTCAAATGCACCCATATCTGGTTCTAAACCCTCGTCCACCATCAAATTCCAGACTTTACAAGCTTCCACCAAATCACCACTCTTACAAAACCCAATAACCAAATACCCATAAGTAATCTCATCAGGTTTAATCCAATCCTTGATCTTCAAGACAATATATTTGGCTTCATCGACCAATTTTTGTCTACACAGTGTTTCCGCCACTTTGTTCAAAGTCTCCAAACTATAACCAAACCCATTTTCGTTCATCAAATGAAACACTCCAACGCATTTCTTCATCTCTCTCGCAGCTGCCAAAGTTTTCACAGCTATTTGAATTGTTCTATCCGTGAAAACTCGTTTCTCGGCTATTTCGTGTAGGAATTCCCATAACAGTTCGATATTCCTTGATTTTCCAAAAATGTCCAGCATTTTGTTGTAGGTGGTGGATGAGTGTGGGAAAGTCGATTGGGTTTCGGAGAATTTGAAGAATCTGTAGATGGGTTTCCATGAATATGGGAATTTGTTGCAGACTTGGAGGAAGAATTCGTGGGAAAGGGCCAACTCTATGTTCTGGAGACGGGAGAAGAGTTTGGTGTCGGGGGAGTTCTCTTGTTGGTACAGAATGGTGCACACTCGAAGGAGTTGGGCTTCGTTGACTGGAGTCGGAAGGGGCTTTTCCGGTTGCGGAGCCGATAAGTTTCGGTGTTGCAGGTGAAAACGCAGTTTCGGAAGATATCGGAAGGATGTCTTTCGGGTTGTGTTCATTTGGGTTTTTGTGGAGGTGTGGAGATCTTTCATATGGGCTCGTAATAAATATATCCATGTAGACGCTCAAAAATGTCAATATTAGGTGATCTAAGCCGTTCTTCTGATCGCCATCTTAGAAAGAGAATATATGAACGTTTCAGGATCATCTTGGAGAATAGAATATATCTGGCTCCAAGTACAGGTGGGCCTGTATTTTGGTGAATCCAACTTCAAACAGTCTACCTCCTTGGCCGTGTCTTAGATAGCCACGCCTCAGAAACTAACGGATTGAGTGATCATAGCCTTTGGTTTTGAGAGTTGCAAAATGGATGGTAACATGTTTTTGGCTGGTAGCCGTCCATTTTACAACGAAGTTTCTACTTCCCAATTCGGGGATAACTAGAGTTGGTACTTGGGCTATGAGAGCATCTATGCCAGGTTTCGTGTGCCAATTGGTTCATCTTCTTAGGCATCACACTAGAAAGATGACACGCAACGTTATGCATATAAGAGAGAGAGAGAGAGAGAGAGAGAGAGAGAGAGAGAGAGAGAGAGAGAGAAGGCAGACCCCTAGTAAATATGTAATTTTCCCTAAAAAATAGGAGAGAGAGAGAGCTGTAAATGTGGAAAAAGTTACCTCTCTCAAGTGTACAAAGTAGGGGAGACATCATTTACATTACTCTCTGAGTTTTCAATTTCCTATGCTAAACTAACTTCACTATGAGATGTGGTTTAGCAATTAAAACCCACCTTTCTAAGATGTGATTCACTTATGTCACTGCTCCAACTTCAGATTTCTCACAAGTAAAAATCACATGGTTTGAAAGCTTTGGATGATTCTAGCTTTTTAAGATATTATGTATTGTTTATGAAGTTTCTGAAATGTACTTTTCTCAGCATAAGTTTTCATATGGTTTTTAGATGCTAGAGTCATCCAAATAACATGCCTTTTTATCTATAAAATTTCTATATTTAAAGTAATGAGATAAACGAGTAGGATCATTAAGAAGTGGGCCCCATAAAATGTAAAGTGAGGTCAATAGCATTCCTCTTCTTTTTATACCATTCTACTTTTTAAAATTAATAATAATATTAACTAGTGGTTAAGAAGATGAATGGTCCGCATGACGAAAACCTTGTCTTTGTAGCGAGATAACCAATGGTGTAGTGTGATCCTAGGACCAATGTATAATTCATTTGGACTAGGAATTTATATTTCTCCCTTGGATAATCTTAACACTTCTCCAGTCAAGTAAGATATTCCTAGCTATGCCTTTTAAAAATATCTTGAGTAGTTCTTACAAAAGATTAATTGGGGTTGGAATTGTATGATGAACATGATTTTTGATTCATGGAAATGGCATACATCCAAGATGTGGAGCTAGAAATTAATTGTTTCATGAACCAAACCTCTGGGTTCCAAGTTCTTCTAAATAAGTTGAAGGGGTGTTACAAAATCATGAGGAATGCTGGTGTAAAGCACAAAGACACCTCAACAACTATGCAATTCTCCACTTTTATATGATGGACTCCAAATATCATTCATCCATGTCATTCATCTATCTCCTAACTTTGCATATCTAATGACCCAACATCATTCCAAAAGGGAGCCTAGCATCCAAGAAATGGTGTTTTGGTTTGTTGAATATGAACCATTACTCATATAGAGCTTCTAAATGTTCCTATGTTAACCACATAAATAGCATTGTTTCTTGGATGCTAGAGGTGCCCTATTGCTATGACATTTTGCACCAATAGATTCCAAAGCTGAGAGAGTCAAATAATTTGTACAGGTCAATGGTATGTGGGCTCACTATGCAAAACTGGAGCAGTTGCACAAGTAAATGGTTGTCGTAGTACGAGCATTCCTCACAAATTAATTTACCAACTACAATTTGTGTAAAGCAAATTTCTTTGAGGAGTAGTTTTATGTAGGAAAAGTGAAAGAAATATTAAAAAAAACCAAAAGTTATTCAGGTTGAAATAAGAAATATAAGTAGAGAGGAAGTGAGAATCATGCTAATTTCAAGAAGAAAAAGAAGATCAATTATATCAAACAACACTTAGGACTAACAATTAGATTGAATTATGAGCTGTCTGAATGAATCCTATTCAAATGGATAGGATATGGATTGAGAAATTCTATCTGTGGAATGGATTTTGATTTATTTTTTAATATTTTTTTGTTTTGAAATGGATTTAGATTGAGGTTCCAAATTAGCAAATTGTCTGATCTAATAAATAATTATTATAGGATTGAAATAAGCCCACATTTCTTTTAACTTTATTACTATTAAGAGCCAAAATTATCTATTTACATATTAAATGAATAGTAATTAAAAAATAGAAAACAATTGATGTGTTTATTGCCTTACCTAGTCAATTATTCATCTTTCTCTTTTTGAATATTAGGTCGAGAGGGCAGCCTTTATCTTTTTCTTTTCAATTGTGGTCATTAAGAAAATGCTAATTTTTGCTTTACATTTCTTCTATTTTAATGGTTTGGTTACTTACAAAATGGTTTTTGAGCCCTTTTGTGTAGGTTCTTTAAGGATTCTAACCATTCAACTTATCTGGCCTATCCTAGATGCCATAGGTAAACCATTTTTTAAATTACTCAAAATCCTTGTTTTTGGCAATTTTTCAAGTTATAAAAGGGCTAGTATTTGTGGGTTGTGGAATTTTCTATGTTAGACCATCCATTTTATAACTTAGAAACACCCCAAAACTCAAGGTCTTGGAGTTATTCAAAAGATGAGATTTTTTTATAAAAGAGTTCTTATTTTATTATCATGATTGAATGTTATCATATATAATTTTAGGTGTCAAAATAGACAAATATGCTTGGATAAATGCAGCAAGATTATCATCATAGTATAGGAAGGGAATTTAAAAATTCATAGAGTTTGCACTTAAGAAAGGTAGTGACTATAATCGCATGATTGGCCATGCTCTAGATGTGAAAATATGAGAAAGTTAATTGTAAGCAAGTTGAGAGTGCATTTGTGCTTCAATGGAGTTGATCAAAGGTATCATCCCTAAATTTGACATGGAGAATAATTACCTTAAGGACCCTCAACAAGGGCAAAAAGATGTGAATATGGAGACAATATATGAAGCATTTAGAGATAGTACAGCTGCATCAATGTTGTCTTGTAGGTAGAGATGCTACTTGGATAGGAAAATAAGGGTTACTCCCAGCTAGATCTCAAAAAAAAAGAAGAAATGAATGGGTAGAGTTTATAATGCAATTCTACAATGTATTATACGCACTCCACCCAATTTACACAATTGTAATTTAATTAAAATTTTAAATTTATTAATACAAAACTTCTTCATTGAAACAGTAAATGTGTTTGCTTGTTGTGTAGTTCTTTATTTTGTCTTTCAATTCATTAAATTGATTGTGATTATTTGAAGTGTGGATGAATGAATTGTGTGGTTTGTTTAGTTTAATTGTACATGTGGTTTACATAGAATTAATAGCAATGTCAAAATTATGGGTGAAATTTATGGTATGTATGGAGTGTTAAAGTAAATGTTCCTAAATGAGAAGTTTATTATATAGGAATATACTTTCTAATAGAAGGATGGATACTATAATAACAATATATGTGGTTTGAGTGAAAGTAATAGCAAGGCAAAAATTATGGTATAAGTTGGAGTGTGGAAGTAAATGGTTTGTGTTGATGAATAAATTGTGTGGTCTATTTAGTTCAATTATATACGTGGGTTAGCATGAAATTTATAGTAGGGTCAAACACATGGGTGAAATTTATGATACGTATGGAGTGTGGAAGTAAATAGTTGTTAATGTAGAAGTATATTATGTAGGAAGATACATTGTAATTGCGAGATATGAATATTATAATAGTAGGATGTGTGGCATAAGTGGAAGTAATTAATAGCATGGTAAAACTTATTGTATGAATGGAGTGTGAAAGTAAATGGTTTTAAATGGAGAAGTGTACATGTTTATGTAGGAAGATACATGTAAAAGGAGGATGTACATGTTTATGCAAGAAGATACTTTGTAATAGCAGGATGAATAAATTGAATACAGTTACATAATAGCATGATGAAATTTTTTAAGATGGTTTAAGAAATAACCATTCTTAAAATTCACTTTTTAAAGATAATTTCTTAAACTATCTTAAAACATTTTTTAAGATGGTTCTTGTAACTTGTCTTAGAAATTTGACTTTTTAAGATAGTTTGTAACTCATCTTAGAAATTTGATTTTGTAAGATGCTTTTGTAACTCATAATGAAACTTATCTTAACAAAGTCTTTTTAAGATGGTTTGGAAACCTCTTTAAAAACTTAATTTTAAGATAGTTTATGAAACTATCTTAATTTCAACTGCTTTTTCTAAGATAGCTAGGTAGAAGATGTTTTGGAAACTATCTTAGATTTATGATTACAACCTTGTTCAAGACCCTCTTGTCTAGTGGTGATTAGCCTCAAGTCCAAAATTCAAACA
Organism: Warburgia ugandensis; assembly: GCA_035236585.1. Lineage (NCBI taxonomy): Eukaryota > Viridiplantae > Streptophyta > Magnoliopsida > Canellales > Canellaceae > Warburgia > Warburgia ugandensis. Next base: position 24,949,451 of record CP141131.1, read on the forward strand.
TATAGAATACTATAAAAAAATGAACCTAAAAGTATAAGAATAAGATATACTTGAAAGCGAATTAAAGTTAAAGTAAACTAGTTAAACTACATTAAAAAAGGTAAAATAAAACAAATGCAACTCAATTAAACTAAATAAAGCTAAGCAATGCTAAAGAAGAATTGAAAAGAAAACCATTCCTTCATGGGTTACTAATGAACCCTGCCCTCAATTAAGATATTTCTTCAAGCCAATTAAAAAACTCTATATAAAAGTTTCCTACTTTCTACAAAATAGTTAAACTAACTCCCTTGAGTTTTAATATACTTGTTCCCAAGTGTGTTGATTTCAACTGTTATCAAGTGGATTCCTTCTTTCTTTTATTTTTCAAGTACTTTTCTTTTATAGCACTCAAAATCAAAAGATTCGAAGTAGTAGGTTAAAGTAGGAGTAAAATTTTCAAGCAATGTGAAACAAATGAAATGATCAAATTAATTATGAATTAAATTAAAAATGAATAAAGTCACCAAGCTATGAAATCTAAAGTTTTGGAATCCACCACATTACTAATTATGAACATTCATAACCAAGTATCATTGATTTAATGTATCACATGTCAATATAACACCGACAAAATATGAACATGGAAGAAGTGTTTATGGAAGACCTAATTTAACTGTTTTCTCAATCAAATGACTCACCAACTCAATTAGTATGTATCCAAATCATAGCATGTATCCATCAAGATCATAAGGCATCTAAGCATTCATAACTATCATTCAAATATCAAGCTAAATCACATATATAAATCAGTCTCTAAACTATGAAAATTACATCACAGTTTTCACCAAAAAAGTACTGATTATGTATGTTAACTATATAGCAAACCATAAGAAATGATAATTTGATCTCTTAAATTTAATAATAACTCATACATGAATGAAATTATTGATCTAGTGTGGCTTTTGTCCTCACCTTAGATGGAAAATTTAGGGCTCATAGTGATGGATCTGATCAACAGTTAAAAACTGTATATTTTCACCATTCAAAACTAACTCCTAGTTATCCTAGTTAAATGCCCAAATCTCACCTATTAAAGTCACTAATCTAAACACTAGATTACTAATTTTATTTGACTAAAAACTATCTACTGACAACCTCAAAAATGGTGATCAAATTGTCATAAAATTTACTTAAAATAGTACCAAACTAGTGCATGAATTAACATCTAAAATGGTTCTCTAGTAACCAACTAAATATATGAAAATAAGATTTATACCAAGCTGAAATTCATGGAACTAATCATGCTAAAGTAGTAATTAAATATGACCATAGAATGATGCTAAAACAATGGAAAGAATACATCTTAAGCCAAGCCCAAAGCATGATCTAAACTATCACATGAAACCATCCCAACATAAGTGATGAAAGAGGCATGAGGCAAGTATGAAAAGTACACAACCAAAAATTAAGTTAAATTTAACATAGAATATCATGAAAGAAATTGTAAAATGTGATTCTTAGGTTCGTAAATTTTCTAGCCATGTATATGATTGGTGAAAATTCATGGGGTGGTTGTATACTTCTACTTAATCCTAAGGTAAACTTAGAACAAAGTAACTCCAAAACTAAGCTAGGATAAAATAAATGAACAAGCCTGGAGTATGAAACTAAATCTACATCATAGAGCTAGAAAAAAAATGCATAGAATCATGGGATTCAAACATTAAAATAGAGAATCAAAGATTAACTAAACTTCAAGTTGAACAAAAGAGAATGAATTTTATTGAAATTAATTTTTAAATCATTTTAATAACACAATAAAAATAAAAAAACTAAAACAAGAATTCCCAAACCCTGATATATTATAGATGGAAGAATAGTAGACCTCCTTGTTATGTCACACATCAAGTTTTTGCAGCCCTCTACGATCTACTTGATACCAAGCTAAGAGCTATCATCCTTGCTCTATGTCATCTTAGTTTAAGGAGAAGAGAAACCCTCAGATAGAAAATGCAAAAAAAAAAAAGAAGAAAAAAAACTCTCGAAGCAAACATGCTCTCCCTCTTAGAAAACTGTCCTTCTTTTTGTAAATTAGCCTCTCTCTCTCTCTCTCTCTCTCTCTCTCTCTCTCTCTCTCTCTCTCTCTCTCTCTCTCTTGCTTAGGTGATTTTGTATTCTTTCCCATTGTGTCATGCATTCCCATTGGTCCACTTTAGAATATCTTTCTTAAATGCCTCCCTCAAATCTTAAAATTTCTCTCAAAAACTCATATAAGATACTTAAGTTCATCCCCATTTTGCCTCTTTCCTTTTTCTCTCCATTTCTCCCAAAAATTTTCACTCTAGCCAATCCTTTCCCAATCAAAATCATTCACTTTAGAGAACTTAGGAGATACTTATGTGTACATCAATCCCAGCCATTGATTCATCCCTTAGCTCATTGACTTTCAGTTGTAAATTTTATGTTTTTCTCACTCTAAAGTAGAACATCTTTTAAACTCCTATTTTCTCTTCATGGGAGCACATTTCTTCTAGCTCAATAAGAAGGGGGAAATGTGTTCTCACGTAGGCCTTTTATGCATGTGAGGTTGTGAAAGAGAGAGGGTAGTAAAGTGCATGTGGGTCCTAGTTACATGGCTTTTCTGAATTTAGAAAAAGGGTGAGGCATGTAACATTCTTTTTGGCTTACATGACTTCATGTGGAAGACTACTAGAATGGTGTGCACGCATGCATGTATGGAAAATTTACTACTCTGGCACTTGATAACGATAGTCCAACTTGTGTGATTAAGAATGGTTGGGCACATGAGGTTTTTTACTGCTTTGAAAGTGTTATGGGCTCCCCCAATGCACTTTGAATTCTTCTACTCTTGGCTTTTGAAATGTAAGGCCTAGGTTACACTTAGATGATGGACTAGCTTTTTTTTGGGGTTTCAAATCATAAAAAATGCATAAATTGCATCATTTTTAGTAACGAATTGAGTGATTCAAGGGTTTGCAAATGCAATTTTTAGGGGTATTATATATATATATATATATATATATATTACAAACCACAATAGCATAGTTTTTAAAATTAGTATTGTGCTAACCATAATAGCATAGCATCAAGAAAAGGACACATAAATCAAAATAGCACAATACTAAGAAAGAATGTTGTGTAGCACTAAAATGTGAAACTAAATGTGGTGTAGCACTATCAATATGTCGCATAGAATCAAACTATGAATTAGGGAGATGTTATTAAGTAATTAACTCACTTTCACGTTCCTTCATTGGCTAATAATATCCAAAGCTTTGTTCATCATTAGGAAGAAGGTTTTAAAATAAGGTAAGAGAATAAGAAATAAAGTAAAACATATTTAAAATAGCGAAAGCAATGTAAAATAAGTTTAGCCCTCATTTGATTATTCTTAGGAGAAATTTGGGTGTCTATAGATATCTTACTTTGAGTGATAGACTAACAAAGTCCAATAGTCAAAGTAATAGACCCCAAATTAGAAGAAACAATCAAATGAGATCCTAGCTGTAATACCCATTTGGGGCATTTATAGAGATATAAGGGCAACTTATGGCATTTGAATTAACTAATTATTAGGTTACAGAGATAAGCAATGATAGATTATTTCTAATCAATAGTCTAAGCACTTTATTAAGTGATAATCATGCATCTATTGTATTAAGAACCAAGACTAAGTCACCACATATAAATTTGGTTAATAAGACCTAGCCTTTTGAAGGTAAAATAAGCAAAGATATGAGATTTTAGTCTATTATGATGGATTATTAAGTCCACCCCTAAGTCCTCAACAAGCTATGGAGATCACAAGTAAAAGTTTGAGAAAACTTATGAAAGAATTATATCTTGAAATCCATATACAATTAGCCCAATACTAATTCTCTCCCTGGAAAATTCTACAATATTATAGTCTAGAGTCCAAATGTCAAACATGTGGAAGAATAAAATAAAAATGAATTTAGAAGCAACTAAAGACAAGAGACACTTGAAAATAAACAAAATTTAAACTACATTAAAAAGTAAAATAAAACAAACTCAAAACAAAGGTAAACCAAACTAAAAATGCTAGACTAAACCAAACAAAAGCTAAAAAGGAAATTATAACTTAGAGGTTGCTAATGAACTGATACCTTCAATTAAGATAACTCTTTAAGCTCTTCCCAAGCATTAGAAGATTCCAAAATGCTTTGAATACTTAACTAGGCAATTAAAAACTCTAATAAAATTAACTATTTTTCACAAAGGAGTTAAACTCACTCCCTTGAGTTTTAATATACTGATCCCCAAGTACATTATTATACTTGTTCTCAAGTGGGTTCCTTCTTTCTTTAGTTTGTGAGGTACTCTCCTTTTATAACACTTAAAATCAAGAAGTTTAGAGTGCCAGATCTATGGGAGAACAAAATTCTAAGGTAGAAAGGGGTATAATTGACAAAACAAGTTTTACTAACTTCATCAAAGTGAAATACTATGTTGCACTATTTTGATTAGAGAAATGGTAATAAAAAATAATAGAGACAAAAGTAGTGCAATGCCAAAAAATTTCACAAATCAACCAAAATTGTTGCACTAAAATTTTGCACCATGCTAACCAAAATGGTGTAGCCTTAAGAAAAAGTAACATAGACTAAAATAGCATAGAGGTAAAACTTTATGCTAAGCTAACTAGAATAGTGTAGCTCTAAGAAAAGGTAACATAAAATAAAATAGTGCAACGCTAAGAAAAGGATGTTGTGCATTGCTAAAATGCAAAACTAAATGTACAATAGCACTATTAATATGTCAAGAGGATTAAACTAATGAATTAGGGAGGTGTTACAAGTAATTAACTTCCTTTGAAGTTCTTTCATGCTGATAATATCTAAAGATAATCATTAGAAAAACTACATTTTAAAATAAATTATGAGTAAAGTATGACTAGAATAATGTTTCACCAATGATATTAACCTTGGCCCACATACAAATTAATATATCATTCCATATTGTGGGCCACAGTTGTTCAATTGGGTATGATTAGGAAAAACTTTAGCTAGAAAGGGGCATTGCGTTATAATATGAGTAAATTGTATAGCTACTCTAATCCAAGCCTATTGATATTTCATGCCTTTATAGCTTACTATAAAGCAATGCATATTCACGGTGTTCAAAAATTGATTGTTAGATGGTGACAACTCTCAAATTGTAGTGTTAGATTAGAGTTAGAAGCTCCCGATAATATAACTAGAATTCCTAAAATGGAGCATTACATCCATAGATTTGGGGCATTAGATCATTAAAAGAAATGGCATGCTTCAACAAGCAGCAATGTATATGGATCAAAGAATATTGAAGCAAAATAAAACACAATCAAGCAAAACAACCCTTAATCTAAAAAAATAAATAATTCCATACCAAAGACCACATCTAGAAAATGGTAAGCTTCAAAGCCCCAATTTCTGGGAAAAAATACAAAAAAAGACAAAGTATAATAGATAGTAAACACAACAAACAATAGTAAATGGAAACTTTCTAATGATAGAAAATAAATTGATAAACATTTAAGATACAAACAATGCCAGAAATTTATAAGTCTTTGAAGATTCCAAACAAAGTCAAAATGGTGCAAAATCTCAAAAGAATAATAAGAAGATATGATCTTTGAGAGAGAGAGAGAGAGAGAGAGAGAGAGAGAGAGAGAGAGAGAGAGAGAGAGAGAGAGAGAGAGAGAGAGCAATATAAGGGGACAATGAAAAACCCAATTGTCCACATGGACATTGTGATGTCCAAAAATTTATCAAAATTTCCTAAGTAGTGAATAGACTCTATGACATAGATATCCATGATAAGATTTCATGACATTGATGTATATTGTTAATAGACATGGATTTTCTATATATAAAAAAGGGTAGCCCCAGTGCATGAAGCTCTTGCATATGCGGGGTTCGGGGAAGGGGTAGACTACAATGGCCTAAAGTACACAGCCTTACCTTGCATTTTGCAAGAGGCTGTTTCCACTCCTTAAACCCATGACCTCAAGGTCACATGACTTTATATATCCAACACCAAATTGGAGGTTTGACCAAATATTGGAATATTGTAATTCACAAATAAGAATATTCTCAGTGTCCATAAACATCAGCTAGGGCATTTGATATCTCGATTGACATACATGCTGGTAAGATCTTGTCTCGAATGAAACAAATATGGTTCTGATATATTCAACCCTTTTCTTTCTCTAGCTACCCCTTTTTGAGGAAAGAGAGATCTAGAAAGAAACAAAGTGGCCCAGGGAAGCAAAAGGGCAAATGTGGGTCCTCTTTTAAAGTACCATGTTGAATTGAATTTGAAGTTGATCGAGTAAGCTTCCTAATCAAGGTCATATTACAAAATTCCTTATCAAGTTTCTCTCACATTAATTGATTGCTAGCTTTCAAAATGATAAAATACCACTATGGTAAAATAAACTATCATGAATCATCAAGAAAATTTTCCTTTTCCTTTATTCTTTTACTTTCTTGTGAGAATGTCTCATAAGCACCAAACTTAAGGAAGCATCTACTCTTAAATTAAAGGATATGGAAAATCCACATTTGTTCTAGTTAGAGGATTGGTGAATACTGATTCCTGAGTGGATTTAGAATAGCATCCTCTTCTAAATGCATGCGTGCGTGAGAGAGAGAGAGAGAGAGAGAGAGAGAGAGAGAGAGAGAGAGAGAGAGAGAGAGAGAGAGAGAGAGAGAGAGAGAGAGAGAGAGAGAGAGAGAGAGAGAGAGAGAGAGAGAGAGAGAGAGAGATTATATGATGCAACCACCTTCATTATTGTTGCATCATAGGTTGCAGAAATGGATTCTGGGACCACATATAGGTTTTCAAGTATTTAAACTATCATCTTATTAGGCTTATTTTAGATGACCTAGCAAAGTGTGAATCATGCAAAGAAATTACATACTTATAGAGGTCAAACTTATCATTCATGGAGATTTTCCAAGTCTAGATGATATAGACAGATGCAAACATGATAGATCCACCCAAGGTGTCTAGGGAAAATGTTTTGGTAAGGAATTTAATATATACTCATTAACATGCAAATAAAACATGAGATAAGAATGACTTGCCCAAATTAAATATGGTGATCCAACTATTGTGGATACTAAGAGCAAGAGATTGCCAAGTTCACTTATCATTCTCTATTGATTCCTGAGAAATGTTTAAGAGTATGTTTCAAGAATTAGAAATGAAGATAAGATCAGTGGTAGAAGTCATGTCAAGATTTTTAAGACGTTTATGGCTACTTAGTCATACTTTATAAGACACCTTCAAAAACTATCTTCTTAATCAAGCTTTATTAAGAAGGTTTAGCAAACCATCTTCTAAATTTAGACTTCAAAGATAGGTCATCTTTTTAATTTGGTTTTTTAAAGATAGTTTAAGATCACCATCTTCTTAATGATGACTTTTTTAAGATAAAAAGGATTTTCTAAGATGATTTTGACTAACTATCTTCTTTATGCTCTTCCTTTGAAATTTTATAACTCCCAACAAGGAGTTTAAAGACAATTCCCCCAAACCATCTTCTTAAGTTCTTACTACTAAAATTTTAACTCCCACCTTCTTAAATTTACTTTCTAAGACATATTTGTGTAACTATCGTTTTTTTATTCCAAAACAGTTATGTAATAATCATTTTCATTTTGTAATCTTAGAAACCACCAATCTGAGTAGTGAATATTAGTGCGGCACAATTCTCATGGGATAGAATTAATGATGCACTAATTTATTTGGATTTTCAATAATAATCCTTTCATAAGTTTTCTCAAACTTTTATTTTTGATCTCCATAGCTTGTTTAGTGGTCTTAGAAGAGGACTTAATTTATCAATCTTAAGAATACTTAGATCTTTGGTTATTTTGTCTTAGGAAGGCTAGGTCATGTAACCAAATCTGTAGGTGGCAACTTAGACGGTTTCTAATACAATAACTAAAGGATTTTCAATTGATAAAGTGTATGGCCTATTGATTAAAAATTGCCTATCTTTTCATATATTTATAACCTAATATTTAGTTAATTCAATTACACAACTCTCCTTATATCTCTATAAATACCCCAAAAAGGTATGATATGTTGTTTTGGCATCCATCTAATGTATCAATAAGTTATTGTATGAGCTAAAAATGCTCATTCCATACATATACAATAAGCAAAAGTGTAAAGAAAATAATATAATAATAATAAATTAGCTAGGTTTTTATTGATCAAATGAAAGTGACTACATATCTCCACCCCTTGGGGTTGTTAATTATATATTATTAATAAAAAATAAAATATATGATTATTAATCACATTCTTTGATTACATCCATTAATAGGTGTTACAAGAGCCATGGATAAAAAGGGACCAAAAGCAAAGTCTATTCTGTGGTCAGGTCCAAATGATAAAATATCACAAGGTCCCTAAGATGGCAAGGCCAGAAGCCTACTTGGTGTTGACTAGCACATACTCAAGCTAAGAAACTTGAAGACCATGGTTTATGCCTAAGCTAGGTCAAGTGGATAATATGTCAACATAAACAAGGGCTTAGTGTTTATCCAATAGTCAACTTAGACCCGAATGGTCTAAGTTGGCTAGTCAATCCCTAAGGCAACAACATCAAGGCTAAGACCATGATATTCTAAGGCCCATGATGGCTAGTTATTGGCATCAACATAGAAGGATAACGACCTATAAAGTCCAAGCCAAGATCCTAAGGAGCATATACCACTAAGGATAATAGTTAGACACCCATGGGACTGAAGTTACACCAAAACTTTAGAGAGCATATACCAAAACATGTAATAGCTAGACTCATATCTCTGCTAAACACATGAAAATAATAAGAAAGCAAGGTTTCTTACCTTGCAAATAGGGAAAGAGAATTTTATAGACTTCTTTGAGAATTTTTCTTAAATCTGAATACAATTTCAAATGTGATTTTAGATGTTGGAATGAAGGGGGCAACCCCTATTTATAGTTTTGGGAGTATTGATAGTTATTTTGGGCAGTCAAAGAGGCTGAGTCAAACACCCTAGGGTTCCAACAATCACAATATTGTCTGCTTTGGGGCTCCCATACACCCCTCACGGTTTTGTTCTTCCCAAGTTTCCTAGGAAAAATGCGTTGTGACCGTTAGAGTTCCCCAAACTCTTATAAACAGCCCAGTTTCCTCTCCCCAGGCAATGTGGGACCAACTCTTTGTCCCTCACCCCAGCCTAAAAGCCTGCCAGCCTTCTCTTGGCCCGCCCTCATCGGCCCAGGGCTTCACATCTTCCCCCCTTAAGGAACACGCATCCCCGCGTGATAGCCACGACCAGGCACCCGCGTGCGGCTAGCCACCACACCACGAGGGGAACTGGCTCTGATACCATTTGTAACACCCTGGGGTTCCAACAATCACAATATTGTCCGCTTTGGGGCACCCATACACCCCTCACGGTTTTGTTCTTCCCAAGTTTCCTAGGGAAAACGCGTTGTGACCGTTAGAGTTCCCTAAACTCTTATAAACAGCTCAGTTTCCTCTCCCCAGGCAATATGGGACTAACTCTCTATCGCTCACCCCAGCCTAGAAGCCTGCTAGCCTTCTCTTGGCCCACCCTCATCGGCCCAGGGCTTCATACTGAAACACCAAGATAGTAACTACCATAACTGTGGCACTAAACATGAATACTCTTGTAACCTTCATGTGCCAATTAGAGGATTTCATAGTATCGGTCAAGGTCATTCATGTAATTGTGTCAAGCACCATTTTCTAAGTGTCACCATAGGGAAAAGGCAATAGATACTTTTGTTTATCGTGTGTCAACTTGCATAGAAGTGAGACCTTCAAATGCCACTGAGAAAAGGATAAGAATGTCTAGTTCAAGTGGCACATAATGCCCTCTTTTGAAGCTTTTGGGACCATTTAGTGGCAGTGGTGCCATACATATTCTTTTGGGGTCTTCGGGGTTGTTCGGTGCCAATGGTGTTGGACATCTTTTGAGGTCTTTGAGTGTCAATGTTTTTGGACTCCTATTTTGATGCCTTTGAATTCATCTAGTGTGAATGGTCCTCTTTGGAGTAAAAAATAGGAATGATGGTACCTTCATGTGTATTTAGTTCCTACTTTTGGGATAAAAATGCATGTGTGGCACCAAATTTCTAGGTTCACTTTTCTTTCTCTCTTTTTTTTGCATTTGAACAGTTTGTCCACCAACTTTACATGCATTTGTTTTCAGGTGACACTAAAGTCAAAACATTGATTTTTGAGATAAGGTTTGTCAAATCTGGGGGTTTCATATTTCCTTTCTCAATAAAGAGGGGATGGTAAACTTATCTTATCATTTTATCATTCTTTCGTGGAAGAGGTTTTAGCCCAAACTATTTGTCACCATTTCATATTCCTACTCCGGTCTCTCAATTGCCATTTATACTTAAGCCCATTTTGGTTTCAAGTAGCACAAGACTTTCATTAGCAATGGACTAATTGCCTTGCCTTCAAATTGAAACCACTATGTTTGTCTAGTACCACCTATCATAGTAGCACATAAAGTACTTTTCTTCTTATAAAAGATGTCGAAAACTAATCTTGGACATGGCTCATACTTTTCTTTAAACCAAGAGCCTTTGTTAAAAAATGGCCAAGTTTATGGATGTTCTCTTGTATGCCACATGTTGATCCTTAATAACCCACTCCTTGTGTCATAGAAAACTAGGAAAATGCAAGGTCAAACTTATTCTATGCAAAGAATGGTAGCCACTGCTAAACTTGGAAGAAGTAAGATTGACTTCGGTAGAAATTTGAGCCTTACTTTATTAGATTCTTATAATGATGTCAAAATTTCTATGCCCATCATATTTATTCTAGAAGATACCCTTGGGGTGAGAACTTTGACGTTATCAAGATGATGACTAATACTAGGTTGGATGAATGAAAAAATAAGATTGTTTCATGATTCGAGGATAAATTGTATGAAGTGCAAATTAGGCATGTAGTTCTAGTCATGAGAGGAATTTATGACAAGAGTTATGAGTATTTGAAGGTGTTTATGGAAATGTGGTGCCCAAAGACCAAAGCTTTTATGGTCCTTTTCAAGAATTCAAGATCATTTTATGGTCCTTGAGGTTAGCAATCTTCCTATTACTTGAAGATGTTATGAGAAATATAATCCTGGGAATGATTTGTTGTATGATGAGAACCAGTCCCCTAACTACTAGGCAATTATTCCATAGATTTATGAGAACTGCTCCATGATATATTGTCTTAGTTTTTCCAAACAACAGTTTTGATTGATGTTGACTTCATTAACAAGCAAAAATGTAAGCCACTATTGGAATCTAAAGAAAATATAGAGAATATATCTCGTAAAGAATTTCTAGATGCCTTCTTAAGTAGGTGGTTAAGTAAATATTTGTTCCTAGAGGTGGCATTCACCCTAAAGTTTTTCTAAAGTTTAAGTAGGAGAAGATCAAGTAGTCTCTCTTGCTTCTCGTCTTACATCATATTTAAGTGGGTTTTATAAAGACTATCATCATAAATGGGATTTTTTTGAGGACTTTGTGATAAATTTTCTATCCCATTATTTGATTATTTAGCTAAAGTTCACTTTTTTAGCATAATGAATATCGAAACCATTGAACTCGATCTTCCTTTGATGTTATAATATGAAGATGACCATAGAAGCATTCACTTGGTTCAATTTCTGAAACAAAATCCTATTGCCATTCAGAATGGATTATATACCCATGAGTCCTTCTCCCAAGACATTACCCTTCCAGTGGGCCCTACTAAATTAGTGTAGGACGCTAAAAATTTATCAACTAATGATAAGGAGTACTTGATCTCGCTTAGAAAAGATTTTCTTTTGTGGCAAGGGTTCCTACATGGAAGTCTCCCATTACAACTCTCACTACTTTTCACGCTATCACAGATATAACCAAGGCATCTCAATGAACCAACAATGTTGTCAATAAAGTTGACATGATTTCATCAATTAGGGTTTGGCACTCAACTTGTGAAGCTCAAACTGACATAAAGCTCATGGCGAAAATAAGAGGCCTCACAAGAATTACAAGCAATTATGTAGATTTGTATTGTAATCTTCGTGCACATTAGTTCTCTTAAGACTTTAGACCCTTAATTAAATCTAAACTAATTCAAGTTGAAGCAAAAGTTAAGGGGATGAGTAACATGCCTCTACTCTACAAGAAAATTCAAGGGGGGAAAAGACAATAAAGAGGAAATGCCTAAGCATGGAGGGGGTATCTTTTCTTTTATCTTTGGTTGCAAATGTGCAAGCCACATGTTCTTCCAAATCAAGGATAGAAAAGAGGAATTGAAGAAAGTACACATTTTCAATGGAAAATCTTTCCGAGCCATTTAGAGTCCAAATAAGCTTATTTTTTGAATTCACAAAAATGGGTCTTGATAACTATTTGGATCATGTTGTTAGGGAACCTAGCGAGTTTATTTCTATAACAAGTATTTAAAATTAGGTCAATGAATTTTGCAACTTTAACTCTAAGAGAAGGATCACATTGTGAATGACTAGAATTGCCTAATTTCTCCTATAGTGGGGAGATAGAAGCCCAATGATCAAACCTAAGTTAATTTGAGTGTCATCTCTCACTCTTCATATAATTCCTTTGGAAAGAATTGGTCTAACATCCATAATGTCTTTGCAAATGGGTAATTGGTCACATGACTTTTAAATTTGAAAGAAATGTTTTTTATGTAAATATTTGGATTCATCTACTTTAACCCATATATAATCATTATTTGTCAAAATTGACCAAACGAACTTAGCCTTGAATGTTGAGTTCATAAAAGAAAGGTTTTTGAAACCATGTCTACCCCCAAACTTGCTGATGTAGATATTATCCCATGCCGCATAAATGCCCCTTTTCATCATTATCTTGGTTCTATAAGAAATCTCATTGATGCTTCTATTAGTTTAGAAGGAGAGTCTTGGGAATATGACATGCACTCGTTAAATAGTTAGGAGTTCCATGCATAATTGATTGAATGAGAACAATTCTTTCAGCACTTAGAAGAAGTTTTTTTTTCTAGTTTGGAGCTCATGGGCTCATAAGAATGCCAAGATATTTTTGCCCAACAAATACAGAATGGATATTAAGCTCTCTCTTGATGGAAACAATTTTTTTATGATGAAGATTCTTAGGAAAAGATGTGGCTAATCTTTGGTTGATTTCGAGAAATCTTCATTGGAGCAAGGGACTCTTTAGCCAACATGGAATGAAATATGCTCAGAGCACCTCCATGCCCAAGATAGAGATATACGGTGACAAATGGTCACCTTGGTGAATCCCTCTCAATGTTTGAATCATTGAGAAGGAGGCCAATTAATAAGAACTACATGAGAAACTATGGATATATAATGCATGATAAGCTTGACAACATTTGAAGGCAAACCAAACTTATTGAATATGGCCTAAATAAAATTCCATTTAATAGAATCATAGGCCTTTGAAACATAAGTTTGATAACCACATTTCCTTGTTTGGTAGAAGATGAAATGAACGAAGAATTTCTTGCACAAGAAGTGAATTTTCCTAAATACATCTTGATGGAAGGAAAGAAAATTTTTCATTGTCAATTAAGAATGGTGGTTCCATTTTGATTTTGTTTGCTAAAACTTTAGCAATAATTTTTTACACTACATTCAGAGCTCAATTAGTTTGAAATTCTTGCATTTCTCCACTCATGGTCTTTTTGGTATAAGAGTTATATAAGTGAGACTAATTGCTTTTGGAAAAGCTCTAGTTTTAAAAGAATGCAAAACCAAAAATTGAATGAAAAATTTCAACATAAACCATGCATGTCGAAAAAAATTAGCATTGAAATTGTTTGGTCACTGACTTTAGATGGATCAACTGAAAACAAAGCCCTGCTCAACTTCCCTCAAAGATACTTCAGCTAGAAGGGTGGTAATACAATGTTAAGAGAACTTTATCAATAAAATCCAAACATTTCCAAGGGTTCTTAGGTGTTTCAATAAGTTGTGGTAGTGATTGACCAGAAGGTATTCAATGTCTTTTGGATTGGAAAAACAATTAGATTGATCATCTTTAAGTAAGAAAATTCCATTCTTTTTCCTTCTTGTATCAGCTATAAAATGGAAAAAAGTAAAATAAAAAAATAGTGTTTTGATCTCCAGTATTTAGTCAATTAGTTCTAGCTCTTTGTGATCAAAAGATTTCATTGGCTCTTAAGGCATTGTGAAGTTTCACCGTTGCTCTTTTGTCCTCATCCATGTAAATAGGAGTTTGGGATTAACTATCTTTGAAGTGTTCCAAAATCACATTAACTTCTAGATCAATATTTCCAAAAGAAAATTGCTCCAGATAGAAAGAAGAGGTCTAGGATTTTGTAATTCAAGATAAACCAAAAAACCAAGTGGAGCCTTTAACCTTAAAGTTCCATACTTTTGCTAATATTTTATGGATATTGATCTTACATTGTCTCTATATTTTCAAATTTAAAGGTCCTACAACCACAAAATGTTGGTGGATCCATGTCAAGTACAATAGCATAATGGTATGAGGACCATCTTGGTAGGTGACGAACATGAGTATTTGAGAATTGAGAATGCATTCACAGTTGAATAAACTTCAATCAAGTCTATCCAAAATAAGATTTCTTTGGCTTTGATCATTTGACCATATAAATGGGTCCAACAAAACCTGGAACAAATTGTGAAAATCCCAATTTTCTGGAATTATTTGGAATTTTTATGAAAATCGAGGTGGATTATTATATTCAATATAATATTGTTTTTTAGAAAAAGCATCAAGTCTTGAAATATAGATATTTGGAATCATACTCAAAAAACCAGTTAGAATGGCTGTAAGCATGTTAAAATCCGAGCTCAGGTGAGAAATTCCTATTTTTCTTAATTTTTGTGAATTTATACTTACCCATAGGAGTAAAATGGTCATTTCACTTTTGTGTGGGGTCCACAAAAGTTAGCTGAGCTAGGGGACAGCCAGCACAAGGAATATCAATGATAAAGAATAAAGATGATGATGAATCTCTTTTGATTTTAATAAGAAAAGAATAAAACTTATTTTTTTTTAAATAATAGGAATTTTAATTAAAATAATTCAAAAATAGCCCTATAAATACCTCTCCCACTATTCACACAAAATTTCAGATCCCTACTCTCTCTCTCTCTCTCTCTCTCTCTCTCTCTCTCTCTCTCTCTCTCTCTCTCTCTCTCTCTCTCTCTCTCTCTCTCTCTCTCTCTCTCTCTCTCTCTCTCTCTCTCTCTCTCTTCCCTTTACATCACAGGGCACATCTGCAAACACATTGGAGGGAATATTCCCTCAAGGAACGTCAAGCGTGTCTGAAGATGTGTCATCCTCGATAGATTAAGGTTGCTACCTAGAAACCCTAATTCAATTAGCCATCCAATTTTAGCCATTGGATTTCAAACTCCATTGTTGAATGGGTTTAGGTTGGCCTGATCTATAAAAGCCCTAAGATTTCAAATTGATTGGGGGTGTATTAATCGGTGATATCACATGAAAACAGTAACTCTGACATACCATAACAGTTACTTTTCATTTTTCAACTTCCTCCGGCAACAGCACCGGCCCAAGTTCCCATCATCCGATTCCCCTTACTTCCTTCTTCATTTCCCCTCTCCTATTTCTCTTTTTCAACACCAGCAAGCACTCCAGTGGTAAAGAATTACAAAAACCCTAGTCGTTCGGCTAGAGCTTCAATATCCTGCAAAATTTTATCTCTCCATCTCAATTCTTTGCTCCAAATGGGATCCAGGTACGTTCCCTTCTTTTTCCCCTTCATTACAGGTCTTCCAAGTGAGATCTCTAGCCTCCCAGGGATCTCCTCAGTAGTCGATTCGTCAAAGACAATGGATCCTGCATGTATCATTGAGATCCCATTTTACACTGCTCAAACAAAAACTCTTAACCGTTGGATGAGATTCTAGGGCCCAAAAACCATGGGGGATGAAATATGGGCCCTTAAAGTGGTCAAATCAGGGAGGATCGGGGAATAGGTGATCCAACGGTCTAGATATGAGCCGTCTCGCCTATCCCAGGTTATCCCTCCCCATACATTGGCAATCACAGATAATGAGGGCTAGCCACTAATTGATCCGTCGATCTGTAAATCACAGAAAGTGGTACTAATTCCCAAGATCAGTCAAATCTAACATGATCAGACCTTAGAATTATAATCCATTAGTGACCTAATGATGTGATAACTTAAATAAATGGATTAGATGTAACTTATTTGGCAGATCTTAAGATCTTGACCATGAAAAGTAACAAAATTCTTGAAAATACATATTAATCTCCTTAATCAGATTGATCAAGGATGATCAAAAACTGTAATTCAATATGGATGATGATCTAATGATAAGATTATGAGACATGAATGGCCTGATGTGGCTAATTTGGGATAGATTGAGATCTATGCCCTTGATTTTGATAAAATGACTAAAGATCTTATTGATCGATTGGATCAATAAAGATCAGATTATATGATGAGATGCATCAATGATCTAGTGATGATATCACATTAAGATAATGTAATAGATCTAAATAAAAATGAAAGATCAAGATCAAAACCCTTAATGGGATGAAAAATGAATAGAAATCGAAATATGATCATTGGATCAAAATGGACAAATGTGATATATTCAAATGAGCATGTGAATTATTATATTCTATTGTAAATGTTCTTTTAATTGCTTAGTAAGTGTAATTATTAAATTTATTTATTTACACTTTAATGTTCATGTCACGTAAATTACATAAAAAAATATAATTAATAAAAAATAGATATTGATGGACATTTATAATAAATAGAGGACATGAACTTAATGATAGTAAGGGCTATAGTTAGTAGGACAATATAAAGAATATCATTTCCTTGGCCCAATTTAGGAAAATAATAAAGCCCATGAATGATATTTTAAATGTTCATGGATATTAATTAAAATCAAGTAGCAAGAATACTTAGGGTATACTAGCTCATCGGAACCTTATAAAAGGTTGAGCTAAGGCCACTCCAGTGAATGCTGAACATGGTGGTTAAGGGGGTTGTCTAATGGAGCCTCACTCTTCCCTCACCTTTTGACAACATTTGTTGAGGTATAAACACCTCCTTACATGAGGATTGAATTAACCACTCTATGAACAGCTTTTATCTGGTAAACCTTAGTCAATTGAAAATAAGAAGAGCTGTCTAGAATTAGGAGTGCATAAATTATCTTAACTAGTAAAACATTAACTGGTTGAATAATAATAAAATCATAAAAGGATAGTAAAATATCTAATCCTAATAAAAATGATAATTAAGATAATTAAAGATCAAACAAGATCCATAGCGAGATCTTGAATGATCAAGAATAATAAGAAACATAATATTGTGTTAGTATGTATGTTTTTTAATTAGTATGAATGTTAGATTTAAATCTACATCAATAGATTAGACCCTTAATCAATATGACCTAAGGAAAAAGATCCAAATCATCCTATGTAAGGATGATCAAAAGAACAACCAGGAGGTATAAATGAGTTGAGGAATGACTGTATGTATATGATCTGACAGATACATGAAGGATATGATGATCAAGATCAATGGGATGATAGATTTTTGAAAGTAAAGGTAGGTGGACCTTAAGAATATATTCAATGTAGAAGATACATGTATTTTACATATGATCTTATCCTGATAACTATAGATTGATTATAATTGCCTTAGAATTGTTTATGAATCAACAAATAATGTTGAAATGAATACAAAGTGATTGATTAAGTAATTATGAAATTACATAAGGCAACAAATGATATTGAAATGAATACAAAGTGATTGATTAAGTAATTATAAAATTACTTAATGAGTAGAATGAGAATATTTGAACTACATAAGTTGGACCCCCAAATCTTAAGGAAAGAAGTTATAGGCATGTCCTATTATAACCATACACATAATCTATAAGTATTGAAATATTATTTTCCATACAAGCATGGAAGCTTGTGATTTTATTTTAAGACAGGCTTATACCTTGAGATGCCAATGCTATGAGAGTTATGAGGGTTTGGCCACCCACTCTTCGAAATTGATTATGATGATACCTTGCCCAAAGAGAGGCAAAATGTCGAGTGGGGCAATTATGGGAAGGCCGCTACTGTGACAGCCATGGTTCTCCTAATACAAACATGGATCTGTATTTTTCACCATGGTATCAGTGGAGTATTGAGCAGTTATCTGGGCGATGTGCGGATTGAGACTGCAAGCATGGTAATCCTTGATTATTTTGCATTATGATGCAATTAATTTTGGCATAATGAGATGCCTTATGTTATGGCATGATGAGATTCTAGATAAAAGTTATTACCGATGATATATTGGAAGATAATTTCCAATATAATATGATTAAATATTAACACCTAGTGTTAATGTTGAAATCAGTTTGGAAATGAGATATTTTTGATGATATTGACTATATTCATGATTTTAAATGCTTTTATGTATATGTAGTATATACATATAATACATATGAAGAGAGAAGGATAAAATTGTTATCCAATGTATAAATTAATTTATATAATGCATATAAAGAATTGTTGATTTTGAGATATATTGATTATATTTCTTAAATCCCCTACCAAGCATAACTTGTTGAGATATTGTAAATGTATGAATGTTTACAATATCTCAGATACAGTTAAGGAAAATTAAAATCTCAAGACTTGAGGATAATCATCATCGAACTACTTATCAAGGTATTTACTTTGAGGACGATTGTATTAATTGTTTCATAATTCTAATTGTAATATTTAGATAAGGTATGTAATGACTATAGGGGCTATGTATGTGAGCCATTGGATTGATCCTAATTTTAATAAAAGTATTTCTATTGTTATTATAATAAAAAAATTATTTTATACAAAAATCTATGTATGATATGTAATTTGAGGTGACACTCGGGTTTTTTGACAAATCAATTTCAAAGAAAATATGTTTTCGCTATTTGTATTTTTAAAAAATTTCAAAAATCAAGGCCTCACCTTGGCAAATATTTATGAAAATATATTTTAAAAACCTGGTTAATCACACAAATAGCCCAAAGAAATTACAAAGCTTATACAAATCTAGATTATTAGAAAATAATCCTCCCCATTTTTCATTAAGTTAAAGAAGACAATTAAAATCACTCACAAGAATCCAAGGTGAGAAAAAGGAAATTCTATCTTCTTCAAGAAGATTACACAGATGTCTTCTAGCCATTAAAGAAAAGGATGCATAGATGATTTTAATTTCTCCAATGAAAGAATTTATTGCAAACAATTGGATTTAGGTGAAGGCTAGTGTCATTCAAAGAGACCAAAAATCGACCAGACGAATTTATTGCTAGGATAATGGATTAAAAAAGGTAAGATGTATTAAATTTATAAAGAAGAAATTCATTTGAAGGACTATTGATCATTTTTTCAGAAAGGCAAATAACATCTAGGTGATGCGATCTAACCATTCATGTAAGGGCTCCCCATATAGATCTCTTATCAGCCCCATGCACATTCCAAACCAAAATTTCAATTTTAAATAGAAGGGAATCAAAATGTACTTATTAAGATCCAATTGGATAGCAAAATTTTCCTTTGGGTTTCATTTTTATAAGTTGGATACATTGGGAAGTGATAAGACCTCATGAAGCAAAAAAAACTATGACGATGAATTTCATTACTTATTCTTGGGTTCATTTGAGCAACTACCATACTCAAATGTGGAATGATCAAAGAAAAATTATGGCTAGTGCATTGCTATTGTTGATTTTGTTTCTTTTTTAACTTTGGAGAATTTTTTTACCTCTTTAGAGATCATCTTTTCTTTTCAAACTCATGTGTAGTTTTAATGGTGACAACTCTACCATCTTTATTTTCTTCATTTTGAGGGGTTTATGGGTAAAGAAATGCATTACAAGTACGTTTACAATGGATATACTAAAGATATTGTTGTATTCCTTTTTCTTCCTAGTAGAAGAATTTGTTCTTCATGATAAGGCCTTTGTAGCAAAGGAATAGATTGTCAAATGTCTCCAAATAAGTCAACAGTCAAATACCAATCTATTCCTATGTAAGTATAGCCAACCAGAGCCCAAAGGAGATTGTTTTGCAATTTTGCGAGTTCCTCTCTTAAAAGATCTTCAGCATTGATATCATACAAAGATGATTGCTCTGAATTTAAAGTCGAAGACACTTGAGGAATAGGATTCTCAACTTCTTCAAGAAAAACAATGTTAGTGCTTGTTGTTGTTTAATCGCAAGTGCATAGGCTATTGTAGTATAGCTAATGCAACTTCGGGTTGATCCCACAGGGACTTGACTTAAAAAATGGGAGTTTAAACAAAATTTAATTGATATAAAAAAAATTTAAATAACAAAAATTATTAGAATTGGAATCAGAATTCAGATCAAATCAAATCAACTTCTAAAAATTACAGACTTTTCAGTTCCTAAATAAAGCAAATAAATCAAATAACATGAAAAATACTACTTCACTAGCTTAATAACTATCAATATCTTCAAATCTGGTCTTCTCAGAGTTGATCAACCTTCATCAATATCATCAAAACTTCCTTGATTGGAGATCTACTAGTTGGATTTATCAGATTCCTCAAGATTGTAAAGATTTGAGCTAAATTATAATTTTGAGATTTGGACAGTCCAGATCAAGTTACTAATTTCAAATTAAAGATTAGAGACTTTAATTAAGTCCAGGGATGCCCTAAGAATGAAATTGAAAAGTTAATTGAAAAACAAATAAGAAATAGAGGAGAAATTGAGGGTTTTTGGTTGAGTAAGGCTAACCCGTTGATTGGGTTAAGCCTTAATTGATCTAGTTAGATTGGATTGTTCCTAGATAAGAAAATATAAATAAAGTAAAACTAGAATAAAACAGGACAGAGAAGAAAATAAAAAGAGGACAGAAATGAGATTTCAATCAAAGACCTAAGGGTAAAATTGGAATTACAATGAAATTCTAATTAAAACGAAAGAAAAAAAATAGAAACCCGACAGAGGAGGAGGAGATGGGGAAGAAGGAGAAGAGGAAAGAAGAGGAGGAGGGAGCACAAGGGAGAAAACCCGAATCGGGTTTCCTTCTCTAGGCCAATAGGTGTGATGCACAGTGCTGGGCAATTTTCAGCTAGTGAAGAGAAAAGAACCAAGCTTTACTAGGTAAAGCTATCCAACATCTGGATTTGGAGCAGTGGTCTAGGCAGGGCCAACCGACGAAGAGAAGAAGAGAGTAGTGCATGGGCAGGGATGAAGAAGTGGAAGAGCCAATCAGTGACAGGCTCTACTTGGCGGTGAGCAAAATGAGAGACAGAGCTGATGTTGGGCAGTTCGGCATAGAGCATTGATGACGCTGATGATTGGAAGCCAATGAAGGGAGCTGGGGCACACAATCTGGCGAGTGAAGGATGAGATGGGGATGAGCAGCCTGGGCTGTGCAGTGTCGTGCGGTGCGGTGTGAGAGAGACAATGTCGTCGAGTGAAAGAGAGAGATAGAGAGACGGAGAGAAGAGTGGGCGATGGAGGCAGAGGTCTGGCTTGGGTAGAGGATAGCCAGAGGAGCCAATGGTGAATAGAGGAAAATAGAGGGTGGACTGGGTGTGTTGGGCAATGAAGAACCAGTGCTAGGTGGTGAGTTATGGTTTAGCCTAAGGGGGGTTAAAGAGAAGAAGATAGATAAGATGGAGAGAAAGATGTGATGGTTTGTGCGTGAGATGAGAAGAGAGGAGTAGAGAAAAAGAAGAGAAGAGATGGTCTACTCCTCCTATGTTCCAGCCAAGGAGCTGAAGAAGAGAGAGGGTAGAGAGAAAGATGGTGAGAAAGAGAGGGAAGAAGAGGAAAGAGGGAGTGAGGGAAAGAGTTGAGAGGGGATACGGTTGCTCTTTACCTCTTATTACTTCCCCCTTTCACTTTGGAAACTCCTCCACAATTACAAGTTGCCTTTTCTATGCTATTTCCTTTTGTCCATGATTCCCAATTGATTTCAATTATCTCTAGGAAACTATCACATCCATCTTTATGAGTGATCTGGCCCACCCAATGCTCTTTAGGATAATTTGTACTGTTAACTTTTGATCTTAGTCATCCATGCCTCTTTTAGTTAATCTGCAAAATAAAAGACCAAATTAGAATCATCTAAACCGTACCTTAATTATCTAAAGAGCTATAATGATCATCTGACCATTGATTTTGACAAATTAAGTTTTGGATGGTCAATTGGAGCTAAATTTTACAATTTTGAACGGTTAGATGATCTAATTATATGCTAAATTAGGGGTATTTGGACTAAAATTGAACACTTAACACCCCCCCAACCAGCATTTTGTTAGTCCTAAGCATAACATGAGAAAAACTAAATTTCAAAATTTATTTTCAAGTCAACTCCTCTTTTTCCTCAGAGAATTATCTTTAATAAATCATCAACTTTAGTATACTAATAAAAATGAATGAAGAATTCAAAACCCTACCCATATGCTAAAGTCATTTCATTTAAGCTCATACCTCAGAGTGAGTGTGTGAGTGTATAGTCTACATATAGTATAATCTTTATCTCTAATTAGACTTCTAATTTTTAAACTTCATTTGCAGTATGTTTTGGCCTCAATTCTCACTAATGATATATACTCAGAAATAAAATCTCTCAGATAGAGGGTTCAAATCATATCTCTCTTTTAATTATATGAGAAGAGTCAATAAAAGCAAATTTATCTCACATATTCTCATGAAGAACCGGAGTTACTAAGGAATTTAATTGTTGATCCCTTTAGAATGGATGCCATCACCTTTGAATATTTAGAAATGCCACTCTTTTAGATCATATACATTCATATCCTCATTAAGATTATATTTCTCTTAGAATCAATAGGTCTTTAACTGGGACGAAATTTAGGCTTAGGATAGGGTACCAAAGAAAGGGTATAAGGTTATTCAAAGTTTTTTCAAAACTAAGTAAAGGTCTTCTACTAAGGTTGATAATTCTTCTTTACTTTGCTTAAGTGAATATTTCTTTTTCCACTTTTCTTTGCATTCTTCAAACTTCTTCTTTTTTTTCTTTCTTTCTTTTTTTTACCTTTTGAATCACTTTGAAGAACTTTTGTAACAGCCCGAGGGCCCACACCCTGTAACGATATTGTCCGTGCCGGAGTGCCCATACACCCCGCACGGTTTTGTTCTTCCCCAGTTGCCCAAGGAAAAGGCCTCGTTGCAAGGGAAGTTCTCATCACTCTTATCAAGAGCCCAGTAACTTTCCCCCTAGCGATGTGGGACTAACTCTCAATCTTTCACCTTGCCTAGAAGCCTGCCAGCCCTCTTGGCCCGCCCTCATCGGCCAAGGCTTCACAACCTCTCCCCCTTAGGGGACACGCGTCCCCGCGTGTCTTACCACACACGAGCGCCCACGTGCGGCTAGCCACCCACACCGGGTCGGGGTTTGGCTTTGATACCACTTGTAACAGCCCGAGGGCCCACCCCCTGCAACGATATTGTCCGTGCCGGAGTGCCCATACACCCCGCACGGTTTTGTTCTTCCCCAGTTGCCCAAGGAAAAGGCCTCGTTGCAAGGGAAGTTCTCATCACTCTTATCAAGAGCCCAGTAACTTTCCTCCTAGCGATGTGGGACTAACTCTCAGTCTTTCACCTTGCCTAGAAGCCTGCCAGCCCTCTTGGCCCGCCCTCATCGGCCAAGGCTTCACAACATAACACCCCGGATTTTTTTATTTTTATATATATATAATAATGGCATTTTAAATAAGAGCATTTGGGATCCCATGAGAAAAGTTTTATTTAACATTTACTAAACCTATCTTAAAACTCCGGGTGTTAGTTTTCCTTTCTCAAAATGGCGTACATGTAATTTAAACACAATAAATAATCCGCGTATAAATCAACGTCAAATAAATAGGCGCCTTTATTTTAAATCCAATAAACGTCCAAAAGACAATAATAATATGGCCCAAGGTCTATCCATCATAACATCCCATATAAATGTCCAACATATGTCCAAAGATCTAAATCACATCCCAATATAAAATATGCAGTCCATAATAAAAATCCAAATGATAATCCTGTTTAATGACTCACATCACTATCTAATACTATAGAAAAATGGTCTTCAGCAGCTCTCACGGCTTCTCAACAGCCTTGCCTTTCCTGTTATCGCGCTCGAGATCTAAGGCATTGCAAAACAAAGCAATGCCTCAGCAAGCTATCGCTTGTGTAGGTACATAGACAATTAATGTAATAAATGAAAGAAATAATGAACAACACTGATAAAAAGTCTAACACTTATGAAAATAGTGATATCATAATGCCATGTTCAATAAATGCCAATTTATTCCATATGCTAAAACATGAAATTCACGGAGTTAAAACATGACATGAATCAATAAAATGGAGCATACATACAGAATAAGGGCACCCTAAGGTAATGGGTCCCACCACATCGCACTAACATCCCTGATCAGGAGTACACGTAGTCAACCTCTGAGTGTCGTCACACCCAGGCATATCATCCATAACCATGCTCATCATACATGCACACATAATAAGAATATGGGCCATCATGCTGCAGTGGCAACCCTCCATGGGTATCAACCACCGCCGCTCCCCGTCGACACCATAACGGGAGACTTAGCGTCTGTCCCCATGGAAAGGCTCAGGCCGGTAGTGTGGACTATCCATGTTACCAAACCCCTACCGAATGCCATCTATGGGCAGGTGTCTATCATATCACAAACTCATCACATCATAATCTCGGAAGGTGGGTGGCCTACCTATCCCTCCCCAGCATGACGCCCACCGGCGAGAGCACCCGTCATCAAATATAAAACACGGAAATCATATGTATATGCTAAAACTCAAGAGCACTTATAGCTTGCAATCCCCAAGACATGCCCCTCATCCTGCGGTTAGCCTATCAAAGGACCAGCTAATAAGCCTCTATTCTCATTTCCATGTAAATCCATGCATTTTCTATATATATAATAAGAAATAAGTCTCTAATTAAGCATAACAAATTAACATCATGCTTGTAAAAGCATTTGAAATAAGTTTATTCAGTAAAAGATTTCAATTTGGAATAACCATCCTGTACGCAATGTAGCATGAAATCCACGGTAAATAATAATTGCATTTTAAAACACAATCACACATGATGCTATGTTTAAACATGGTTCAAATATCAAGGCAAAACATTAGTTGTCGTCACCTACCTCAGTGTGAGACCACTAGCTTGCTAATAACTCCCTTTAACTGGTATATTCACGTGCACCTGTACATGTCACATCACTATTTTAAAATTTTTCTAAAGAAAAAGTTGTCATTTCTAAGTTTTTAAGTTAAAACTAGGTCCGCGTCGTCAATACCGTCACAACGCCTCTTTCGGATCCTGATTTGGACCTCTCTAGCTCCCAAAAATCAAGTTTTAGTGAAAACTACGCTAAAATGGGGCCTGCCGGACCACCATAAGGTGGTTTAAACCGGCGGCGCCTCTTTTCCGCCAGTTTACACAGGCGTACACTGGCGCACGCCGACGCAAACGCCGAACGGGACGCGCGCCGGGTGTCTTCGGCACCGTGACGCACGCGCGCGTGCGTCCAGGTCCCACCGCGACAGCCAACTGCAGTCCGTTCGCGCGCATCGCCGCGCACACGTGGGACGCCGACGTCATCTCCCTGTGCGTCCTGGCGTCAGCGCCAAGGCGCCGATGCCAGAGAAGACGACCGGATTCCGGTCGCCTCCGGCGGAGCTACAGAGGTCCGTTTTGCGTGATTTTTGCGCCATTTTCTTCAGAATTCTCTCTAGAATCCATTTATGCCCTCCTTTTGCACTAATTTTTCCAAAAACCATGGTTTTTAAATAATTTTTTCCAAGTTTCTAAAAACATCCCTAGGTACTGGTTTTTAGGTTTCTGGAGAAATCCACCGTTGGATCACTCCCAAATTTAAAGGGTATGCTCTTGGGTCTCTTGTGCACTAGTTGGACGGTGCGATTTTCAAACGGACTAGGTTTGATCCGTGAAATCACGCTCCAACAGTAGCGTGCACACAGGTTCCTAAAAATCTGATTTTTCCTAATTTTTTTAATGTTTTTCCTAATTGTTTTTCTATTTAATAAATACGAAAAACATAGGTTTGAGGCTTACCTTGCACCTGGCCGGAGTTGCTCGTGTTGCCGGGGCTCTACTCGCCAGAAAATCTAAGTTTTGCAGGGCCAGGGTTTTGCGTAGCACTCAGGGAAAACGCTCAAAGTGGAGCGTTTTGGCAACCTGGGGATGGTAGATATAGGCCTAGAGTCCTAGGGGAAGAGAACCTCTTCCATTCACGCCTCTTTCCATGGCTTCTCCGGCGATTTTGCTGGATCTGGGTGCAGACGTGTGGAAGACGAGGGTGCCATTATCAATTTGGGCCCCTGTGTTATACGTTTCTGTCAAATGACAAAATTGCCCTTACAACTTCGACGGCTCATAACTCCCTCGTTTGAGCTCCGTTTTTCGCGTTCTTGGTGGCGTTGGACTCGTATCGATGAGGAATTTCAAATTATTATGTTTTCAGGAAAAAAATTTCATCCATAAATTTTTATTTTAATTTATTTGATAATTTCCTATTTTATCTTAAAAATTAAGGATATTACAACTTTTCTTTTCTTGATATTCATTTTTCTACTTTCATTGCAACTAAAAAATATTTCTTCATTTATCTCTAACTTATCTTTTCAATGAAATGGGTAATGGATAATTTACACTGGGGTTAATATGGGTAAGGGTAAATTGGGTGACAAAAGAAAAGGCTTAATAAAAGGCTCAAGTTAGCTAACTAGCAATAAAAATACTTCTGGGTAGGCTTTATGTCTCTAAGTTAACAACAAGGATGGCTTAAATCATTTTCTAGTTTCCTATAATCTATCAAATTCAATGAACTTTTAGAACTTTAAAAGTTATACTTTAATAATTCAGGTAATTAGCCAATTTTAAGAGTTTGTGGGATCAATTTTCTTTACGCATGCTGAAAAAAATTATGAATATTTATAACCTCTAAAAAAGAATAATGGCTCTAAAGCTCACTTATGTTATAGATCTTCACTAAATTCTTCAGAATTTCTAAGTTATAGCTACTTATCAATCTAGATTATCTATATGCAACTGCGTGTATAGATGTGATCTGAGACTTTGATTTCATAGAATACTTAGAAAATAAGTAAAATGATGAATTATTTATGTTTAGTTCTATTAATATGCTAAAGTTATCTCAATTATACTTCAAAAATCCAATTATTATCATAGTATAAGAATTAACATGAAATATTTTCAAAATTTTCTCACCCTTTCTTTTTTTTTTGAAAAATTAAGAAAATTACCTAAAAACCTAAAAAAAATAGAATTTGTTAGAATTCTACACCCCCCAACCTGACAAAAACATTGTCCTCAATGTTTAAAAAGTAAGACCTAAAATGAATATGGGTGATGTAGAAAACAACAACAAAAATACAAATGATGATATCAAGGGATCAAATCCACTCAATCTTGATAAATAGGATGCTCTAGAGTTATTGACTCAACTTTTGGATTCTCATATTCCATGAAAGGCTTTAAATGTTGACCATTCACTTTGAAATAATGATCAATCCTGGTATCCTCAATCTTAGCGATCCCATGTGGAAAACTTTTACTATATATGGAATGGTCCATCGAGAACTAAGTTGGCCTAGAAATAGGTGGAGTTTACAATTGTAAAGTAGAACCTTCTAGTTTGGAGTAAAGGATTTTCTCATTATGTTTTTTATCATGAAAAGCTTTCATCTTTTCTTTATACATCCTATTATTCTCATAAGCTTCTTGCCTGAGCTCATCCAACTCATTAAGTTAGAGTTTTCTATGTGAGCCTGCTTTATTCATATTGAAATTAAAGGTCTTTATTGCCTAGTAGGCTCTATGTTCCAATTCCACAGAAAAATGACAAGCCTTATTATATACAATACGATGGCGAGACATACCAATCAAGGTGCGATGTGCAGTCCTGTAAGCCCAGAGTGTATCAATCAGTCTAAGAGACCAATCTTTGTAATCTAAATTAACAAACTTTTGAAAGATTTGTTTTATGGCCCAATTAAATACTTCTACTTGTCCACTTGTTTGTAGGTAATACATTATTGCATTTTTATGTGTAATATTATATTTTTTCATTAGTGCTTCAAATGATTTGTTGCAAAAGTGTGTACCATTATCACTTATAATGGCTCAAGGGGTCCCAAATTTAGAAAAAATGTTTTCTTTTAAGAATTTAAGAACCATTTTGTGATTATTATGCCTACGTGGGATAGCCTCAATCCATTTTGAAACATATTTTACAACCAATAAGATATAAATGTAGCCAAAAGAAGGTGGGAATGGACCCATGAAATCTATACCCCAACAATCAAAATTTTCTAAGACAAGGATAGCCTTTAAAGGCATCATATTTCTATTGTTTATTCCTCCTAACTTTTGACATTGCTCACATGATTTATAGAACACATGTGTGTCTTTGAACAACGAAGGTCAATAGAAAACACATTGCAAAATTTTTGCAGCTATTTTCTGGCAGAAAAATGTCCACAACATGCTTCTGAATGACAAAAGGAGATGACACTATGTTGTTTTAATTTAGGGACACATCTCCTAATAATTTGATCTGGGCAATACTTAAATAGGCATGGATCATCCCAGAAGTAGTGTTTAACATTGGAAAAGCATTTTTTCTTTTCTTATTTAGTCCAATGTTCATGAATCTTCCCTATGACTAAATAATTTGTAATATCAACAAACCAGGGAGGATGGGAAACATCAAAAAGTTGTTCATCAGGAAAAGTATGTTTAATTGACAACTCATCTAAAGGCTCTGCTAGGACTATGAGAGACAAATGGTTAGCTACAACATTCTCTACTCCCTTTTTATGTTTTATTTCAATGTCAAACTCTTGGAGTAAGAGAATCCATCTAATTAGTCTAGGCTTAGCCTCTTTCTTAGAAAGAAGATACTTTAGATCCAACCAAGTAAGATCTAAATTTATCCAATGCGAAGGCAACTGCTAAGAGTTCTTTCTCCATAGTGGAATAGTTCATTTAGGTGCTATTTAGGGTCCTACTGGCATAGTAGATGACGTATGGCTTCTTCTCTTTTCTCTGCTCTAGTACAACTCCTACAGCATAGTACTAGCATCACACATGATTTCAAAGGGTAGACTCTTGTTAGGTGGCTACATGATAGGTGCAGTGGTCACCTTGTCTTTCAACTTTATAAAAGATTCTTGATAGTCCTTAGTCCACTCAAAAGAGGTATCCTTTGTGAGGAGGTGGCATAATGGTCTAGATATTGCACTAAAATCTTTAGTGAACCTCCCATAGAATCCTGCCTGACCTAAGAAAGATCGAATGTCCCTAACAGATTTTGAAATGGGTAGATTGGTAATTATGCTAACTTTGGCTCTATCTACCTCTATACCTTTGGATGACACTATGTGACCTAGGACAATTCCCTTAAGAACCATGAAATAACATTTTTTTCAATTAAGCACTAAGTTTTTTTCTTTACAACGAGTTATGCCTTTTCTTAGATTTTCAAGACATGTTTCAAATGAATTTCCAAAAACAAAAAAGTTGTCCATAAAAAACTCTGAAATTCTCTCTACCATATCACTGAAAATGCTCAACATGCAATATTGAAATGTGGCAGGAGCATTACATAATCCAAATGGCATTCTTTTGTAAGCAAAAGTGCCAAAAGGACATGTAAATGCAATCTTTTCCTAATTCTCTAGTACAATTTTTATTTGGTTATACCCTGAATAACCATCTAAGAAACAATAGTACTGATGTCCTGCAACCCTTTCTAACATTTGATTAACAAAGGCAAAGGAAAATGGTCATGCTTGGTGATAGCATTCAACTTTTTATAATCGATACACATATGCCAACCAGTGGTAACTCTAGTGGGGATCAATTCATTGTTGGCATTAGTAATAACTATCACTCTAGACTTCTTTAGAACCACCTGAGTAGGACTTACCTATTTGCTATCACTTATGAGATAAATGTTGCATTTGACGAAATGGTTTAGCTTCATCCTCTAGATATATCCTATGGGTGTAGATTAAAGGGTTAATGCCCTTTATATCAGCTATGGTCCATCTCTAGCACCTTTATGTTCTTTTAAAGTGTACTAACTAGGAGGAAATTATTACAGAAAAAGTCTCTTTTTCTCCTAAATAGGCATATTTTAAATTTGATGGTGGAGATTTCAATTCAAGCTTAGGAGGTTCTACGGATTATGGAAGGGGAGTGGACTCCCTCGATGGAAGGTCCTCGAAATGAGGTTTACATTTTTCTATATCCATTATAAGAATAGAATCAAGGAGGGCATTAACTTCCTCTATTAATGCATACTCATTAAACTCATTAAAATGGGCCAAATAGGCCCCAAGTGGGTTTGACAAGGAAGATGACTGAAACTGATCTTACACAACTAATCACTAATGTGCAAGTCATTGATAGTTTCACCAGGTTGCTCACAAATGTTAAAGATTTTTATCTCTAATGTCATATTTCCAAAGGACAGTTTCATGACACCATTTCTATAATTAATTAAGGCATTGGACGTAGCCAAAAAATGGTTGTGCCAAGATGACTGCATTTCATTCTTCTCATTCACAGCCGATTGTGTATCCAGAACTAGAAAATCTACAAGGAAGCAAAATTGTTCTACCTAGACTAGCACATCCTCTATTACCCCTCTCAATGTTTTCACAGAATGATCAGCTAGTTGGAGTGTAGTAGGTGTTGGTTTTAATTTACCCAGACCTAGCTTTTCATGTACCGAGTATGGTAATAGGTTCACACTAAATCCTAAATCAAGCAAAGCTTGGTTAATCTTATGGTTGCCAATAATGTGAGTAAGAGTGGGGTAACCTAGATCTTTGTAATTTGGTGGTATGATGTTGAAGAATAGAACTGACCTGTTCAGTCAAAAATGCCTTCTTTTGAACATTTAGTTTTCTTTTTATGGTGCATAAGTCTTTTAAGAATTTGGCATATGATGTGATTTTTTTTTATTGCGTCTAAGATCGGTATCTTGATCTTGACTTGCTTGAAAATCTCTAAAATCTCATTATTAGAGGTAGACTTTGAAGCTTGACGCACCTTTGAGGAAATGGAGCACATATCGGACATGGGTCAATAGGTGAAACAACGTCCTTCTATTTAGAGTTTTCTTTAACTTTCGTGGATTTTTCTACCTTTTTAGTCTTTTGGCTCAACTTTCTTAATTATTTTACAACTCCTAAGAATGGTAACAGCCTTAGTTTGTTCCATGATAGAGCGGGATGTTTCATCAGATGCATTAGTGCTAACCGCATGCACTCCCTTAAGGTTTGCTTGTGGTTGAGTTGAGAACTTTGCTTTTTCCATACTTTGCATCCATTGACTTATCATGTTCTTTATTTCATTCATAGACTGGTTGGTTTGTTTCAATTTGGTTTCTAATTGAGAAATTTTCCTCTCCTAGTTTTGAACGTGTTGCTTGTTGTTATCCTCTACATGCCTTTTAGGTGGGGGCAAGTAAAGTCTAGAAGAAGGGGCCTGATGAGTTTGGTATGGTAGTGTAAGAAGTCCTTGGTTTTGTTGATGAGATTGATATAGTCCTATTGTGGAACATTAGCAGCATGTCTATTTTTCCAACTAAAGTTTGGATGGTTTCTCCAGTTGGGGTTGTTAGTCTCTGAATATGGGGAGAAAGGTCTTTTATATATATTAAGTGCATTAGCCTGATTATGAGTACCTCTTGGAATGCTAGAATGGTAGGGAATTTCTGAGTAAGATGAGTGGTACTCTCATAGATGATACACAATTGTTCTTCTTTATTTGAGTTTTTTTCCCCATTTCTATGGCTTCTACTTTTCTTGTTAAGGTTGTTACTCTGGCATTGATATTATCTTTTTCAGACATAGAATACATGCCTCCCCTAGCATGGGTGGTATTGGGCTTAGGTCTATCTATATATTCTATTCTTTTTAAGTCAGCCCAAGTCTGTGCACTTTCAGTTAGCCATTCCAAATACTCCACCTCATCTAGTTGTTTGTGGAGAAAGTTACTATTACACATCATCTCTACGAATTGGTGCATGTCAGAATTAAGTCCTTCATAAAAAAAGCTAATGATGAGCCATGGTTCATAGCTATGATGTGGACAAGTAGGTAGTAGATCTTTAAACCTTTCCCAACATTGATAGAATGATTCTTTATCCTTCTAGGTAAAGTTCATTATCTTACAACAAAATGTATTTGTTTTATGCATAGAGAAAAAAAATTTCAAGAATTCCTTAATCATTTTATTATGGGTTCTTATGGAACCTGATGGCAGTGCATTAAACCACATTTTTGCTTTTTGCTTTAAAGAGAAAGGAAAAAGTTTAAGCTTAGTAGTATCAAGACTTATATTTTGTGTTCTCTGGGTACTACACACCTCATCAAATTCTTTAAGATGCAAGTAAGGACTCTCACAATCTAAACCATGGAATTTGGGAAGTAATTGGATTACTCCAGTTTTTAATTCTAACGCACTAGCATTCTGAGGAAAAATTACACAAGATGGTGTGCTGGTGCGTATAGGCTATAGGTAGTCTTTTAAAGTTCTGCCATGAAAGTTTTCATAACCCTCATTATTATTATCCCCATGTTCACTCTGTTAGTCTCATTCCTTATTGTTATTTCATCTCCAATCTCTATTTGGTTGATGATTATTCCTCCTTGGTGGAGGTTGATATTCATTGTCCATCAAGGGTGGTGGGTTCTTATTCATGATGAGTGGAGGCTCTTGAGTACCATGGGTGAATTACCCATTGAGCGTTGATCAGTCATTGATGTGGCTTGATCTTGTTGTATGTCTTTTTGGTCATACTTGACTAACCTTCTGGTTTTGTCTCGTCTCCAAAAGTGCATACAAGGAAAGCTTCTTTTTCTTTTTCTTTTTTCTTTTTTTTGGAAAAACTAACCTAAATGATGGAACCTAACTTCTAGAATGATGCACAAAAAAGGGCACACTCAAATAATCCTAGGGCTAATAAACAGCAATATTTTGACTCTCTTGAATTTGTATGGGGATGACGCTTTTTGATTAGGCTAGTCTAACACTCCTCCTCTCTTTTAGATTTGACTACTACTTATTAATTAGGTTTTGTTCTAGAGTGGTTAATACAATCCTCATGTCAGGAGTCATTTAGACCTCAACATATGTCAATGGAAGGCGTGGGAAAATCACTTGGATTTTAAGACACCAACTATAACTACAATGATCAGAAGCCACTAGAGTGATAATAGATTGTGTCATATTAAGATGGTCCTACAAGCATGTGATGACCCTATAGATCTCTTCTAATTGATTTTAAATTAATATGAAAGGTAAGGTTGTGCGTTTGAGGTGATTATCCTAAGTGGGCCAAGAGGTGGTGATGAAATCCACCATTGATCTTATGGGGGTCGAATTCCCTTACTAATTAATTTTCACACACCATGGAAGTTCAATTAGCATATAAATCACCTTAAAATATTAAACGTGCCCTAAGAATGCAATTAAAACAGTAAACTAATGCAAAATCCTAAAAATGCAATAGTTATAAAAAATGCTTTCTATATGCAATTACACTACCAAACAATGCAAATTAGTCTAAATGCAAACCTTAATCTAAGACATAAATGAGTGAAAATACTTACAGTGAGGTTTCTGATGAAGATCAAGTGTGAGTCACCTTTTCCCACACTTGCCCTGTATTATACAACCCTTTCAAAATTAAAATAGAAATTATAATTTACAAAGATCGTCACTACAAGATCCACTCAAAATAAAAAATAAAAAATTCATATTCTAGGAAAGTAGGGAAATTTCCATTTTGATGAAGAACCACTTGCTAATTTCCTGAAAAATAAAATTAGAAATAAGTACCAAATTCAAGAAACAAGGTGATTATGACCTAAAAAAATTTTAAAAATACATTTAAATTTTTTTTAAATGCTAAGGAATGCAATTCCTAATTTTTTTATTTTCTAGATTTTTTTATTTTTTAAATGTTTTAAATGTTTTGAATTTTTATTTTTTTTATTTTTAATTATATTTTATGAAAACTCCTTTGCAGATCTCTAGTAACCTGCCAATAACTTGTTGTTATTTAATTACAAGTGCACGGACTATTATAATATAGCTAATGCAAGTATTGATCGATCCTATAGGGACTTGACTTAAAAAATGAGAGTTTAAAGAAAATTTAATTGATAAAAATTTAAAAAAAATTAGTAGAATTGGAATCAGAATTCAGATCAAATCAACTTCTAAAAATTATAAAAAATTTAATTCCTAAATAAAGAAAATAATATTTTAAAAAAAAACTACTTCCCTAGCTTAATAACTATCAATATCTTCAAATCTGGTCTTTTGAGAGTTGATCAGCCTTCATCGATGTCTTCAAGATTTGTCAGATTCCTCAAAATTATAAGGATCTAGGCTAAATTGTAATTTTGAGATTTGGACGGTCTAGATCAAGTTACTGATTTCAAATTAAAGATCACAGATATTAATTAAGTCCAGGAAAATTGAAAAGTTAATTGAAAAACAGAGGAGAAATTGAGGATTTTTGGTTGAGTAAGGCTAACCCGTTGATTGGGTTAAGCCTTAATTGATCAGGATGGATTGGAGTGTTCCTGGATAAGAAAAATATAGATAAAGTAAAACTAAAATAAAACAGGACACATAAGAGAGTAAAAAGAGGACAGAAATGAGATTTCAATTAAAGAACCAAGGGTAAAATTGGAATTACAATAAAATTCTAATTAAAACAAAAAAATATAGAAACCCGACCGAGGAGGAGGAGATGGAGAAGAGGAGGAGGGAGGAGAAGGGAGGAAACTGTTAAGTGTTCAATTTTGGTCAAAATACCCCTAATTTAGTATTTAATTAGAGCATCTAATCCATTAATTTTAAGATTTTACATCAAATATTTCATTTTATCTTTAATTGGCCATCCAACCGTTGAATTGTAAAATTTAGTGGTTAGATGACTATTACAGCTAATGAACGATTTAGATTGCGTTAATTGGGTCATGTGCATTGCAGATCGATCAACTCAGGCGTGGACGCTCCAGATCGAATCAAGGATATTATATGGAGATCAGATGAAGTTTCATGAAAAGAGACTGAAGACTTTGAAGACTTGCAGAGTTCTAGCAAGACCATGATACTAGTGGACCCCACCTATCTCTATCACTCTATCTCCTCTTCCTTCTCTTTCTCCTCTCTTTTCTCTCTTTTTCTCTTATCCCTCTCCTTTCTTTTCTCTCTCTCTTCCATCTCTTTTTCTCCTTCTCTTTCACACATCTCTCTCCCCCTCTCCCTCTCCTTTATATTCCCCTTCTCCACTACCCAAAAAGGGACGTTTTTCCCCTCTTAGGAGGGTGGGGCTGGCTGACTTTCTCCCTCTCCTCTCTTTCCCTCACTCCCTCTTTTATCCCTTCTTCTTTCCTCTCCTCACCTCTCTTAACCAGCACACATTCTCCTCCTCTCTATCTCCATTGTTCTCTCTTTCTCTATTCTTTGCTTCCCATCAGACCTACTGCCAGGCCAGCCATAGGTGCGTGACACACCTAGAAGGCCTGGCATTAGCTCTCCACTCTCCTTTCTCCTCTTCTATCTCGTCATCTCTCTCTTTCCCCCTTCGGTTTGGAACCCAAAACCTCCAGTCTCTCCATTCATCTTATAAGCCCATCTTTCTAGGCTTCCTTGCCCCAGGCTCCTCTACTCCCCATCGTCTTCACCGACTCTGTTCCAGACGACACCCATAAAGGGCGTTGTTTTTCTCTCACTGAAAGAGCAACCACCGGCCAGTCGACGACGCCTAGAAGACCCAAATCGTCTGGCTCTGCTCTAGACAATCCCGCATCTCCGTAGAACTGGCCATCTCTAGCATCCCCATCTCCTCCTTCTGCCCTTTTCCTCCTCTTCCTGATCCGGCGTTTTTCTCATCGCCGGTCGGATCCGGAGTGCATGCCCACTTTTCTCCTCCCCTCTCCGAGTCGGACGCCCAAGGAGAGAAAACCCAAGTCGAGTTTTCCTCCCCATGGGCTTTTCCTCCTTCTCTTCCCTCCATCCTTCTTCTTCCTCTTCTCCTTCTTCCCCATCTCATCCCGTTTTCTCCTAAAACACGTTTTCACCTGGTTTTTCGTTAAAAACCAGAAACCCCTAAAATTTTGGTTCTGCCCCTGGCAGATCTCAAGAATGCCAACTGAGTCCCTGTTTTAATACCAAATCTATCCTTTTTCAGAAATCCCATATGTGTCCTTAGACTAATTCCAACTGTGTCCTCATTTTAATGACATCTATGTCCTAGTTTTGTTTTATTCACATTTTGACTATCCAGGTACAGTGCAATTCAGGGACAGTGCAATCTAAGGACAAGCTTATTCAGGATGCCTTTTAGTTTTATTTTCTGTTGTCTTTTGAATAAATAAGTGTGCAAACTGCAGAAATTGAATAAATTTGGGTTTTAGTTTATTTTTAGTATAGTCTTTGTTTTTATTCTTTTATTAATTGAATTTTATTGAAAACTCCATCATTTTAAATCAAGTCCTCGTGGGATCGACCCGTACTTGCATAAGCTACACTACAATAGCCCGTGCACTTGCCGTTAAATAATCAACAGAAACCCAAATCGGGTTTCCTTGTCCAGGCCAATAAGTATAATGAACGGTGCTAAGCAGGGCTGACTGGTGAAGAGAGCAGTGCCTAGGGCAGTGATGAAGAAGTAGAAGAGCCAATCGGTGCTGAGCTCTACTAGGTAGTGAGCAGAATGAGAGACAGAGCCGATGTTGGGCAATGATGATGCTAATGATTGGAAGCCAATGAAGGGAGCTGGGGCATGCTATCCAGCCAGTGAAGGATGAGATGGGGATGAGCAGCCTGGGCTGTGTGGTGCCGTGCGGTGCGAGAGACAACCCCATCGAGTGAAAGACAGAGATAGAGAGACGGAGAGAAGAGTGGGCGATGGGGGCAGAGGTCTGGCTTGGGTGGAGCCGATGGTGAATAGAGGAGAACAAAGGGTGGACTGGGTGTGTTGGGCAGTGAAGAATCAATGCTGGGTGGTGAGTTACGGTTCATCCAGAGGGGAGTTGAAGAGTAGAAGATAGATAAGATGAAGAGAGAGATGTGATGGTTTGTGCATGAGATGGGAAGAGAGGAGTAGAGAAAGAGAAGAGATGGTCTACTCCTCCTACGTTCCAGCCAAGGAGCTGAAGAGAGAGAGAGAGAGAGAGAGAGAGAGAGAGAGAGAGAGAGAGAGAGAGAGAGAGAGAGAGAGAGAGAGAGAGAGAGAGAGAGAGAGAGAGAGAGAGAGAGGGAAGAAGAGGAAAGAGGGAGTGAGGGAAAGAGAGGAGAGGGGGCTATGGTTGCTCTTTACTTCTTATTACTTTGTCCTTTCTAATTTGGTTCCCCCCCCTTTACTTTTGGAAATTCCTCCACAATTGCAAGTTGCCTTCTCCATGTTATTTCCTTTTGTCTTCTAAGAAACTATCATATCCATCTTTGTGAGTGATCAGGCCCATCCAATGCTCTTTAGGATAATCTGCACTGTTAACTTTTGCTCTTAGCCATCTATGCCTCTTTTGGTTAATCTACAAAATAAAAGACTAAATTAGAACCATCTAAATCATACCTTAATCATCTAATGAGCTCTAATGATCATCTGACCGTTGATTTTGACAAATTAAGTTTTGGATGATCAATTGGAGCTAAATTTAAAATCAAGCTTAATTTTATAATTTTGAACGGTTAGATAATCTAATTCAGTGCTAAATTAAGGCTATTTGGACTAAAATTGAACAATTAACAATGTTATATTTTGCCACATGGACAGCCAAGTTCATATCGATTAGACAGTTGATGATGCTTGGTGTTACTTGTTTAGAGTCACTTCATCCATTGGTGAAGGCTGAGGGTAAAAAATTCTTCCAACAGAGTTTTAGTTTGTGAATTTATCATAGTCATATTGAAGATAAACAAAAAGGGGAGCCAGGTGCATGAAGCTCCCCATATGAGGGGTTTGGGGAAGAGTCGAACCATAAAGGGTTTACAGTATGTAGCCTTACCTTGCATTTTGTCAAGAGGTTGTTTCCATACCTTGAAGATAATACAAGATAATTTCTCCTTCCCTGGGGACTAATATATCCTTTAGTGGGAGATTATAGAGAGGTGAAAAATACTTCCTCATGTTTAGTCCCTTTAATGCTTCTTCAATCTCACCCTCATTTGAGAGATCGAATCTAGGCATTGGAGGGTCTAGTGATTTGTTTCTAGAAAACTAAAATTTGTGTGAGGGAGAATGGTTCCTAAAGTAGGAGAAAAGGTGGAGAGTAAATTGCCTAAGTTTGAAGGTGAGATTTCTTTTTAATAAATTCAAATGTGGTTTGACAAGACAAGTTTTTATTTGCATCTCCCATTAAGCCTTTCATTTAAGCAAACAAGAGAAATTATAACATGAAAACTTTAAATGTTTGAGGTTGAACTTTAAGCATATAATGATATCTTTTGGGAACCTTGTTAATCAGTACCAAAAGTATAGGAATAAAGCAATTGCATTCAATGCTAAAGTCTTGAATTTTGTGGTATGAAAGATGTAAGGGAAATCCATAGATGGATTGGAGTTGGAACTCCCATTTAATGTGGATCATGAGTTCAATGACTTCCATCAAATTGTCTTGGTCTTCTTTGTATCTTGAGCAATCTTTTGAAAATCATCATCTTCATTATAACGAGACTCTCTTGTACAATTCATACCCACAGTGTCATGCTTATTAGCGTCAATTATTGGATTGCATCTCACTTTTTGTATTGAAGTGCCAATATTGATTTTACTCGTGGTGGAAGTATTGTCCTTCAATTCTGAATCTAACAAATTATCCACTTGTTCGAATGTAAAAGAGCTGGGTTGATGAGCTTTTTGCATTGTTTGAATTGTCTTCATCTTTAGACTTGATGATTTCCTATTTCTTGGGCTTTTCTAAGATATTGTGGCATATCTCAAGTGCGTAGCTTATTTAATAATGATATCCTAGGCATATGTGAAATATCAAGTTTAATTAACTGTGATATCTTAGACATATGTGAGATATCGGGTTAATTTAATTACTATATCTTAGGTATTGCGAGATATCGGGTTTATTTAACTTTATCATGATTGATATTTTGGTGTTATCAGATATACGCCAACCTCTATTTATAGTGTAAAATTGTTAGATATATTTTGATTTAGTCTCCAGCTGTTACTAGAATTCTAGAGGTTGTTATCTTTGAATAAGTCTTCTAGTCATGCCATGCCACTGGAGACGTTTCCTAGTTTTTAGCTGTGTAGTTGCTAGACATCAGCAAGTAGTTTAGATTTAATTTGCTTTCTTTTAGAACTTCTATTTGTAAGCTTGTCTATTTATATTTCAGTAAGGTACATGAATAAAGTGAAGTGTTTTCCATCAAACATTTTAACTACTGAAATTTTAACATTCTGGTATCAGAGCCTCACGTAGGCCTGAGAAAGCATAGCTGCAGCTAGCTAAACTATAAGTGAAAGAGAGTGATGGCAACAAAAAATATGTTCGTGCAACCTTCGATTCCCAAGTTCGATGGACACTATGACCATTGGGCAATGTTGATGGAGAATTTCCTACGTTCTAAAGAATACTGGCATTTGATGGAAAGTGGAGTTCCAGTTGCACCTGTTGGAACGATAATTACTGAGGCGCAGCAGCGTCGTATTGATGAACAGAAACTTAAGGACATGAAGGCGAAGAATTATCTCTTCCAAGCTTTGGATCGATCCATTCTCGAGACAATTCTCAAGAAGGACACATCCAAGGATATATGGGACTCTGTGAAAAAGAAGTATCAAGGTTCGACACAGGTTAAGCAAGCACAATTACAGGCATTAAGGAAGGAGTTCGAGACACTCCACATGAAGGCTGGAGAGACAGTGAACGAGTATTTCGCACGTACACTTACAATTGCGAACAAGATGAAAGCTAACAGTGAAGACAAAAGTGATACATCAGTGGTGGAGAAGATATTGCGATCTATGACTTCAAAATTTAATTATGTAGTTTGCTCTATTGAGGAGGCTCAAGACACTAGCAACATGTCTATAGACGAATTGCAAAGTAGTTTGCTTGTGCATGAGCAAAGGATGAGCAACCCCGATGAGGAACAAGCCTTGAAGGTGACCTACGAGGGATCTGCTAATCGAGGACGAGGTCGTGGAGGTTACAGGGGACGAGGTCGAGGCCGAGGACGTGGAAGGGCAAACTTTGATAAATCTACTGTCGAGTGCTTCAATTGCCATAAATTAGGGCACTTCTAGTGGGAATGTCAAAGCAAGGAAAGCAACCATACAGAGATTTCTGCGGAGATGCTACTCATGGCTCAGGTTGGAGATGAACAACTCAAGAGTGACGATTGGTTCTTGGACTCCGGCTACAGCAATCACATGTGTAACAGAAAAGAATACTTTGCAGACTTTAATAAGCAATTTTCTGATAATGTGAAGTTAGGAAACAATGCAATTTTGGTGGTCAAAGGAAAAGGAAATGTGCGGTTGCAGATCAACAAACAAATACAGGTAATAACAGAAGTATTTTATGTGCTTGAATTGAAAAATAATTTGTTAAGTGTTGGACAGCTCCAAGAGAAAGGTTTAGCCGTGCTTATTCAACACAACAGCTGCAAGATTTATCATCCTAAGAGAGGTGTTATTATGAAATCTGTGATGTCCTCCAATCGCATGTTCAAAATTGCAGCAGTCGTCTCCTCAACTAGTACAACTTGTTTCAA
Organism: Warburgia ugandensis; assembly: GCA_035236585.1. NCBI lineage: Eukaryota > Viridiplantae > Streptophyta > Magnoliopsida > Canellales > Canellaceae > Warburgia > Warburgia ugandensis. Next base: position 24,990,390 of record CP141131.1, read on the forward strand.
TACAGTAACAGAAGATATTGGTCAATTATGGCATTGTCGATATGGTCACTTGAGTTTCAAGGGACTCAACACCCTGCAGAAGAAGGAGATGGTATTTGGGCTGCCGCAACTGATAAAACCATCAAGAGTGTGCAAGGAATGTCTGATTGGGAAGAAACAACGAGATCCCTTTGCTAAGAAGAGTTCATGGAGAGCTGAGTTGCCACTACAATTGATTCATTCTGATTTATGTGGTCCTATTCAACCGATTTCCAACAGCAACAAGAGGTACTTCATCACATTCATCGACGATTGCAGTCAGAGGACATGGATTTATTTCTTGCACGAAAAATCCGAAGCATTTAAATTCTTTAAGGAATTTAAAGCCAAGGTTGAACGTGAAGCGGGTCTGCCAATTAAGGGTCTACGAACAGATCGTGGAGGTGAATTCACATCATCCAAATTCACAAGTTTCTGCGTTGAAAATGGGATAAAAAGGCAACTTACTGCTCCATATTCGCCATAGCAAAATGGTGTTGCCGAGCAAAAGAATCGTACCATTATGAATATGGTTCAAAGCATGATGATCGGGAAAAATATCCCGAAAAGTTTCTGGCTGGAAGCTGTTAATTGGGCAGTACATGTTCTCAACAAAAGTCCAACACTAGCAGTGAAGAACAAGACACCGAAGGAAGCTTGGAGTGGGGAAAAACCTTCTATTGGATATTTCAAAGTCTTTGGGTGTATAGCTTATGTGCATGTGGGAGATAACACTCGAACTAAATTAGATCAACGTAGTACAACTTGTATTATGTTGGGAGTTAGCGAAGAATCAAAGGCGTATCGACTCTATAATCCCATTAATATAAAGATAATTATCAGTCGAGATGTTGTATTCGAAGAGGGCAGCTGCTGGAAGTGGGAAGAAGAATACACAAGCTCAATTCAATCTGAATTGGATTGGAATGACAATGAAAGTAATGCTGAAGTGGATGATGATCAGGAGCAGGAAGTAGAAGAAGATGTTGATTAAGGTTATGTGCAGGAAGATGAAGCTCTAGAACAACAACTGCCAAATACCGTGTCGCAGCATCCTACATCAACAAGCCAACACACTCAGTCTCCGTGGATGTAGGACTATGTAACGGGTGAAGGGTATCTGATGATGATTTTGAATCACATCTCATTGTTAGCGGAGGAGACGATCCTGTTCACTATGAAGAAGCCAAAAAGAATCCAATTTTGAGGAGAGCCATGTAAGAAGAAATTGAAGTTATAGAAAGAAATGGAACGTGGGATTCAACTGAGCTTCCAGCTGGTGCAAAAAGGATTGGAGTCAAGTGGATCTTTAAACTAAGCGGGATGAAAATGGAGATGTCAGCAAGTATAAAGCACGATTGGTGGTTCGAGGATATACTCAAGAATATGGTGTAGATTATAAGGAAGTGTTCGCTCCTGTTGCTCGCATGGAGACTATTCGATTGGTCATTGCTGTAGCTGCTCACCATGGATGGTCCATCTACCAATTGGACGTAAAATCTGCCTTCTTGCATGGGGAATTAACCAAAAATGTTTTCATCGAACAACCACAAGGATTCGAGAAAAAGGGAGAAGAAGGAAAAGTCTACAAACTGAAATGTGCTCTATATGGATTAAAACAGGCCCCTTGGGCCTGGTACAGCTTCATTGAAGGATATTTTCTTAGCCATGGATTTGAAAATTGTGAGTACGAACCCACGTTATTCACTAAGGTGGAGAAGAAGAGTATCTTGGTAGTGAGCTTGTATATGGATGACTTGATGTATACAGGGAATGATGATAAGTTGATGATAGAGTTCAAGAGGTCCATGAAGTTAGAATTTGCTATGACTGACATGGGAAAAATGAAGTTTTTTCTCGGTCTTGAAGCAACACAAAAAGCTGATAGTATTTTTGTGTGTCAAAAGAAGTACATGACAGATCTTTTACAGAGATTCGGAATGAACAACTCAAAATCAGTTCATAATCCGATGGTTCCAGGAAGTAAATGTCACACCCCGTCGGGCCCACAGCAACGATATTGTCCCGTGCGCACCGAAGTGCCATGGGTTTTGCTCTTCCCCTGCGTCCAGGGGAAAACCGGTTGTTGTAGTTAAGGGACCCCATAGCCCCTTATAACTCACAGCCCATCACCTCCCCTAGCGATGTGGGACTAATCTTAAGGTCTTTTGGCTCCGTGCACCTTGCACTAACCTCACCCCTCACCCACCCTAGGGAACGAACGTCCCCGTTCGCCGCTAGCCCACACCGGGTCGGGGTTTGGCTCTGATACCATTTTGTCACACCCCATCGGGCCCACAACAACGACATTGTCCCGTGCGCACCGAAGTGCCACGGGTTTTGCTCTTCCCCTGCATCCAGGGGAAAACCGGTCGTTGCAGTTAAGGGACCTCATAGCCCCTTATAACTCACAGCCCATCACCTCCCCTAGCGATGTGGGACTAATCTTAAGGTCTTTTGGCTCCGTGCACCTTGCACTAACCTCACCCCTAAGGTGCACGGAGCCAAAAGACCTTAAGATTAGTCCCACATCGCTAGGGGAGGTGATGGACTGTGAGTTATAAGGGGCTATGGGGTCCCTTAACTGCAACGACCGGTTTTCCCCTGGACGCAGGGGAAGAGCAAAACCTGTGGCACTCAGTGCGCACGGGACAATATCGTTGATGTGGGCCCAACGGGGTGTGACAGTAAATTAAGCAAGGATGAAGATGGAAAAGGAGTTGACAAGACGCTCTACAAGCAGATGGTCAGGAGTTTAATGTATGCTTCAGCCACACGACCGGACATTATGTACAGTGTGAGTCAAGTAAGTCGATTCATGGATAATCCAAAGGAGCTCCATTTTCAGGCAATAAAGCGAATCATACGCTATCTCAAAGGAACATGTGAACATGGATTGTTCTATCAAAGAAATAAAGGAACTGATCTAATTGGTTATACAGATAGTGACTATGCGAATGATGTTGAAGACAGAAAAAGTACATTAGGCTATGTATTCATGATGAGTGAGGCTGCTATTTCATGGAGTTCGAAGAAGTAACCGGTGGTGAGTCTATCAACAATAGAAGCAGAATTTATAGCTGCCGCAGCAAGCTCATGTCAACCTGTGTGGCTCAAACGGATACTTGAGGCAGTAGGAAGAAATCAAGCAAGCCCTATAGTTATCTACTATGACAATAGTTCTACCATAAAATTATCAAGGAATCCAATTATGCATGGGAGAAGTAAGCACATTGATGTACGCATTCACTTTCTAAAGGATCTTACAAGAAATGAAACAGTTGAGCTGCAACATTGTAGTTCACAAGAACAAGTAGCAGATGTCATGACTAAGCCGCTCAAGTTGGAAGACTTTGTTCGAATGCGAAACAAGCCAGGAGTTGTAGCAAATGTAAACTGAATGCATCGGATGATTCAGCTTAAGGGAAGGAATGTTAGATATATTTTGATTTAGTCTCCAACTGTTACTAGAATTCTGGAGGTTGTTATCTTTGAATAAGTCTTCTAGTCATGCAATGCCACTGGAGACGTTTCCTAGTTTTTAGCTGTGTAGTTGCTAGAAATCAGCAAGTAGTTTAGATTTAATTTGCTTTCTTTTAGAACTTCTATTTGTAAGCTTGTCTATTTATATTTCAGTAAGGTACATGAATAAAGTGAAGTGTTTTCCATCAAACATTTTAACTACTGAAATTCTAACAAAAATGTCATGATTTGTAGAGAGAGAAAATCAACTTCAATACATGTTTTTTAGAGAGAGAATAAATGAGAGCCTTGATTATCTCCTTTCCTTCCTCTCGTAAAAAAGCTCACAATCTAGAGAAGAAAATCCTGTGGAGCTTTTTGGTTCGGTCCTCAAAGTCTGAATCTCTTCACCATGTAAAGCCCACTCCATGGCATCTCTTCCCACCCAAGGAATTGGAGAATGATGCTTCAACATATACTACCATTTTCCACTTCTCCTATTTAACTTGCTGAATCTCTTCTTCAACCAAAGCATTGAACATCCTAAAACGGCAACATGAATACCCTTTTCAATCTTCATCGTGTCCTTCCGTGTTTAAATGGATCTACAAAGATCTTGCTCCGTGGGCCAAATCTCGCATTTCCATCTCCAATTTTATGGAAGCCCAGTAACATGCTGCGCTTCTTATCTTCAATTGTGGTGCCCACCTCTATGTCGATTCCTATTATGCTTATGTGCAGAGCAGCGCGATGTTCATAATTTGGGGCCTTTTGCACCTCCTGCAAAGATACCCCGGGATGATCTTAGATTTCGACTTGATGTTTGATTGCATGGATAAACCTGTTTTCAGAATGTCTGAATAAAGGGCAGTCCCAGTGCACGAAGCTCCCGCCTATGCAGGGTCTGGGGAAGGGGCGGGCCATAATGGCCTAAAGTAGGCAGCCTTACCTTGCATTTTTGCAAGAGGCTGATTCCACGCCTTGAACCCATGACCTCAAGATCACATGATGACGACAACTTTTACCATTGCGCCAAGGCTCCCCTTCTTTCAGAATGTCTGAATACAATAGGGAAAGGAAGCCGCTGCTGCCTCTGTTTGGGTATGCTCTACCAAACAACATTTTGACATCCCATTTCTTGACTGGAATTTTTTAGGTTGGTAAGAATTTAGGACTGGACTTAATTGCATCTCCATTGCACTTGTGTTCCATCTGACTTCTGTTTCTTCATCCATCCACTTGGGGACCCACTCCCTGGATAGCCTTGTCAATGTCTGTTCATTGTCAATTTGTTGTCGGTTTGGATCCTTCAATTGGGGAAGTGACCATTGCATCTCGGGAGGCCACTCCCTCCGTCCCATATTATTAATCCCCTTTGAAAAAACACAGGTTTTTTAGAAAATCATACAGATGCATTTACACCTTATGCCCTATCATGACCACAATATTTATTAGTGTCACGTGAATCTCTTGATATGTTAAAAGGTATAGTAGAAACTTATAATTAATAATTATTGACTTTTTCTACTGGACAAAACTTTTGGGACAACTACATGTTAGTAAGATAAAAGGGCAGCCCAGGGCACAAGCTCCCACATATGCAGGGTCTGGGGAAGGGGTGGACCGCAAAAGTTAATAGTATGCAGCCTTACCTTGTATTTTGTAAGAGACTGTTTTCACGCATTAAACCCGTGACTTCAAGGTCACATGACAACAACTACAGCACCAGCAACTATAGATTAGTAAGATGGAGGGAGTACTACATATAAATGTTGTCCTCGAAGAGACGTTGGATATGTTTAAATACAATAATCGGGAAAGATTCATTGTTACCTGCAAGTCTACGAGATTTCTAATGGGCCAAAGAGCTTTTGGAATCTTCTGATGTTTAGTAAGTTCAGAAACTTTGGTAAACAATAGTCTAAGTATGTAAGTGGGCATCGAGGAAGGGACAGACTACAAGGGGCTATAATAAGTAGCCTCACCTTACATTCTTGCAAAAGACTATTTTCACGGCTTGAACCCATGACTTCAAGGTCATATGACAATAACTCTACCATTTTTATTAATTGAAGAATATAATCATTAAAAAATGTGTACAAACTGTCATGCCCTGACACTGTTCATAACAATGGGAGGCATTTTTTGGACCTCCAGGAGACAAAGTAGTACAGTTTTTTCTTGCTTTTAATAAAATGGAGTCTGTAGGTCACTACGATCAATAGACTCCCTTTTAACACCAAACAAAAGCAAAGTGCATCTTTGTGGCTACACAAAAAGGAAAAACTCTACAGAACCTGCAGCTGTCAGATATAGTGCCTAGCAGCATTCTGTCTGGATACATTTGTGGCATGACACTCTCAGCACCCAAGAGAGAAATTTGACTTGACACATTAGAACCAATGGTTTAACAGTAACAAGAGAAACATTAAGAGGAAGTTACAGTGCCTAGCGACAATTTAATTAGATACCATTGTGGTATGAGATTCTTAGCGGCGGACTTAACTAAGAGTCAAACTTAACCTGAAATGTTGGAGCCTGGTAACATCAAGTTAGATTTTGATGGCCCCAAAGAAACCGGCAGACCTCCAATTTGTCATAATCTGAGTACAGTATCAGTTGCTAGCGATTTTCTGATCTGTTGCATGCCTCAAGAAAAATTTCACTGTTCCATGATAACTTGGCCCCAACAGCCCAGTGGGTTTTGGTTCGTCAGGGGAACAATCCAACACCAGGAACGAGTAACAACAATAATAGCAACCAATAAGTTCATAACATCAGTAATCACAGAGAAGGTTCTAGATAGGAGGGGGGCCAAAGTCGGCTTACATTCACGTGGGAGGGGTAACTACTATCTGATCAGATTACATAAAAAAAGAGGATAAGGCACAAAGCCTTCTCCAACTCTCTCTATGTTCAATCTCTCACTCACACACTAACATTACACACAAATATATAGGATTCTACTTATTTGGGTATAGAACATATGCAGATCCACCCTTATATATAATACATTATCTATTGCGGAAAGTTGCCAAACAGGGCCAACTTTTACACGATAAGCCCCACTTTTGAACAGACCAGTCCATTATATTTCCATGTCTTTGTATATATTGGATCTCAGAGGTCACAGTAATGGGATGATTGATTATGTCAAAAATTGACTCATGCATAAAGTTTATCATGGGTTTTACTTGCCAGACTAGGACCGGCAGTGGCGAAGTTGATTGGATGATTCTAAGTTTCAAACATTCAAAAAAACTGCATTTTATTTATAAACTATGAATCATCATGGTGTTTGGCCAGATGGATCTTCTATGAATCTTACGATGAAACATCATATGAGTGGATATGCAAGGATTCAGATAGGCTGAATCACTCATGTTATGATCATATGCATCCTTCGTCTCTTTGTTCCCCGTTATTTGGCTGATGTTCTTCGTTCCTTGTAAAATGATCTAGCCATGCTGGTTTGGATTCTTCAATCCTCAAGGGCATTTTGATTACAGAGAAGTGAGCAGAAGGAGAATGTCTGGTCAATTGATGGAAGCAACTTCTATGGTGGAGGCTGTCCCAACCATATTGGTAGTGGTATTCACTTAAATGGTTTAACTGAGAAACTAAATCCATATTGAACGAGCAGGATTTAGTTGGTTTGCTCATCTGATATGGGCCCAGATATTTACTTGTAAAAGTAATGGAAGCATTGAAAGGACTTGATCTATACAAGTGCAGAAGGTGGTGACACCTCTTATAGGGATGACGAAATAGGACACGATAACAAGACTCGAACTTGACCTGGATTTAGTGGGTTAGCGTCAAGTCTTATCGTGTTCGTGTTGACTTATTTGACTCAGGCCCTGTTAACCCCTCATGTTGAAAACAATCCTATATTATATCTAAATAAAAGACGGTTTTTAATAAACAGTTCTATATTGTTATAAGCATATATGACAGTTTTTCAAAAACTATCTTATATTATATATAATATAAGATGATTTTTGAAAATTTGTCCTATATTTTTATAACAGTATAGAATGATTTTTCAAAAGACATCTTATATTATTTATAATATAAGATAGTTTTTTAATATTCGTCCTATATGGTACATTATTCTAATCGTGTTACACGGATTGTGTCGTATCTTACTCGTTTAATAATTGAATCATGTTCGAGTCACAGGTTCTTGATACAATTATTAATAGATTTGTATTTGTGTCAACCATATATTCAAATGGGTCAGTCTTGACATGACACGAACATGACTCGCAAACACGATTTACCACTCTTGGCATCTTATGGTAAGGTTTTTTTTTTTTTCTTCTTCGGAATTGCTCATGAAACTTGGACTAGCACATGACGAGTTAGAACCAAGGACGAGAAGAGTCCTGCATCTAATTCAGTGAAGTCTTTGCATATTACCCTTATATATAGTACAGTTTTCCAGGATCATGCCGCGTTATTTTAGCTTTACAAATCAGCCACAAATTGGAAAGGCTCATCTAATCCGGTTAATTTGTTCTACTATTCCAGAGTATTATGTGTAAATTTATATGAAATTATCTGGGAGAAGATTGAAATCACACCATCAAAAGATGACAATCTTGGAGATCTGATCTGATATCATTTTCTAATGAATGGTGGACCAAAGCAATCGAAAGGTGTCTCTAGACTTATCTATAAATTTTTAAAGTGATCGATGGTATATGTTACTTAGGGATGCCAAGACGGAGGTGCCGTCCACGATCCACATTTATTCAGACAACGAAACTTAAATTCGTTCTAACAGCGACACCTGAAAGCTCAAGATCTTTGTCATTTTATAGCATCTTATCCGTTAGAGGCGGGAACCTGGCACGGGGGTGCGGAAAGCGTCACCGGAGGGTGTCGCCGTCATCCTCCATCGTCGTCGTCGAAGCTGTCGGTCTTTTTCCACAGAAACAACATAGATTAGTGATTTGATGACAGGAGTATTTTTTATATTTTAAAAAGTATAGCGGTAAAAATAAATAGAATGACAAATTTATAAACTTTTATAAAATTTACCAAATCATAAAAACTTAAAAACAATGAAATTAACCCAAAAATAAATTCAGAAAAGATGCATGCGAAAATGATCTTTCCCGTTGCCTACAGGCTAGCTAAAGAGTAAGAGGGAGGAAAATTGTCAATATAGTTAAATAGAAGCACATTTACGGTGCTGCTATAGAAGCACCCCACATTTGCATGAAGCGGTCAAAATCATGCGGACTGGATGACTCGGCCTCGACGGGTGAGAGACATTGCGCGGGGACCATCTTAATTTACGAGATATCTGGAGCTGAAGGAATCAGATGAACACGTCCGATCGTTCAAAAGTGGGCCCTTCTATATAAGTGCGGTGCTTCTATAGCAGCACCTGAAGACGCTCCACCTTATAACGATCCCACCGGTTCATCTCATTTTAGTTCCACTAGATATCTCCTAAACCAGAAATCAAATAGGTCTGGACAATATCTATAGTTCTTAAAATGTGTTTTTGTTCTTCGAATTTAGACCGTTGTATTTATACCAGTCGTTTCAACCATGTTTACTGCTTAAAAAAATAAAAAATATGTATTCAGATGCTAAAATCATCCGATCTATTATCCGAAGCAGTAGGAATCAGATTAAGGATCAGATCATTCTATAGTGGACCCATATATGCAAATAGAGTCTATTTGGCTTTTGGTGACAGAAGGGCATTTTGAGCGTGCTCGAGCGGGAGACCACGAGAAGTGACTTCGATGCAAGTGTGGACGGGCTTCGGATGCCGATGTGGCACGTCAGCGGCCACAGAGAAATTATGAGAACCCAACGGTGGCAATCCGCGGTGCTTTTTTCTCCTCTCCCTCAGCTTCACCCAAAATAACGAAGTAGTGGACACCAGGTGACTTTCTTATTGGAAAAAACCCACTGCCAACTCTTAAAATTACGACTGGAACCACCTGTTTTCGGGACTGAATGGACGAGTGATACTCCGATCTTGAATTTTAGAAGGTTTATACAGTGTACGCGCGTGCAAAAGCCAAATTCAGAAGATCTTAATTTTGGGCTTGTCTTTAAGGAGCCCCAACATTTTATTATTTTAGGTGAGACTTCAATTTTTCATTTTCACCTTTAAGTTATCCCTCTTCACGGGATTGCAAACGGCAGGCTAACATCAACATAAAAAACTAAAAAAATACCTTAAATACGAGTACAGGAGGAATCAAAATTATCCGCTGTATCTATGCCGATTTGCACAAAGGTTGGGAAAAGTCCAAAAATAAAATGTTAAGACTGCTTAAGACAAGCCGAAAACTATTGAAGCCAATCAAAGACACCAAGCTTAAAAGCAATCCACACTCTTCTTCTTGTGGGCCACGGCTTAGATAGGACATGCATCAAGGGCTGATCCATTGACGATCTCAACCACTGTTATGAATTTGTAAAATGGATTATTTCATGCCAGTAACTTTTTACGCTAATTATAGATGAGTTAACAAAGTATATGTACGAGAAAATTATATGATACATGTTATTTGCAAATGACATAGTTATGATTGATAAGATAAGGGAGAATAAATTCAAGTTACATCATACTATAGAGTTTAAAGGTTTTAAAATTCGCTGAACTAAGATAAAATAAATAAAATGCAATTTTAACTACGAGAGGAGTGAGAGTGAAGCATGAGTAAAGATTGATAACCAAGAAGCTACCAAAAATTGACCACTTTCAAATCAATAATTCAAGAGAATTGAGAGATTGAAAGGTATGCTACTAGATAATCCAAGTGGTTTGGAACAAATGGAGATGTGCTTCTGGAGTTATGTATGATTGAATATTGCCAGTCAAATTGAAAGAAAATTTTTATAGGATGGGCACTCATGCTATGTAGAAAAAAAGTGTTGGGCAGTTAGGAACATAATGTACATATGATAAGCATAGTCAAAATGAGAAATTGAGATGGATGAGTGATAAAACATGAAATGATAGTATTGAAAATAAAAAAATTAGAGGAAACTTAAGATTAACACCATTAGATAATAAGATGGGGGAGGGGGAGACTTAGATGGTTTGAATATGTTCAATGGAAACCAAAAACAATATTGATTGGGAGTATTGAGTCAATTTGAGTCAAAAGCTCTAAAAGGGCAAGGAGCGTACCTAAAAGAAAGTGGATAAAAATGGTGAAAAAATATTAAAAAACCTTTGAACTAAATGAGACCATGACTCTTGATAGAGAGGAATGGAGGAAGAAGATTTATTTAGCCGAATCCTATGTGGGATAAGGCTTTGATGATGATGATGATGATGATGAATGCTTACTGATTGCAGTATGAGACGCATTCAAGTGACCATATCTTCTAAAGCCTTCTTTGCATAATATGACTCATTCATGTGATTGCTCAAACTTGCATTAATTTGATCGTCACATTAAATTTATAAGAGAAACCTTAGTGCAATATTAGAGATATCGTTATATGACCTAAAGATCGTGGATTCAAGGTACGTAAAGAGCCTCTTATAAAAATGCAAGGTAAGATTGCATATTATAAACTCTTTATAGTCACGAGCTATCCTTTACTCACCTTTATATTTCTATGTATAGCTTTCTAGTGCTAGTATTCATCACATGAGCGAGTTGGATCGTGGAGTGTGGGAACCATGATGAGTTGGACGCACCATAACATATGCCTCAATGTTGGGTAGGACTAGGCCTGGCAATTCGGGTTGGTGGGTCGTGTTTGTGTCGACACAAACACGACATGATTAGAGTTATGGGTCAACATGAACACGACACTATTAATAGTCGTGTCCAAAACCTTTTACTCTAACACGACCTGGTTCTTAAAAAATTGACACGACACGACCCATGTATCATGATTATGTTACTGAGTCGTGTTTGGATGACACGACACGACACAACATGAAACAACACGATTCATTAACACGATGGTTATGATCACCTAAAAAGTTGGCCGCAAATGAATACTTCTGATCTTCTGAAGTGGATGCCTTTATGCAAATGCTTTATCGATTAAGTCATTGGAGCTCTCAATGTTGTCTAATCCTCCTTAGATGCAGCAATGAGGTTCTATAACAGAAATTGCATCTACTTGTTTGAGTTCAGCACATGCCACTTAAATGCTTAACTTGGGTCAGATTTCCTCTTTCAAGAACTTCATATTCATGCTTTCTTGTGTAGGGTGAAGAGCCAGCTAAGGAGGCTAGCACGGCCAATGTATTCAAACCCTCCTATTCATGGGGAGAGAATTGTTGCAAATGTTATCGAGGACACAACACTTTTCAATGAATGGAAAGAACAGAAGAAGACTAGATGGGTCTTTCAGTTATAAACTAAAATTTTCAACCCCCACATGAATTCTCAGGATGGAATTCATTTCCCCAGCTCCTTTCATGCTCCACATGACAATTACACAGACAAACACAAAAAGCATTACCAACTAGAGCAACACAGAAAGCACATGAAGTTTCGAGCTGGTTTGTGTCTTACCAGTTCTTTCATGCTTCAGATGAACAAAAGCAACCTAGTGCTTATAATTCAAAAGGAAGAACAAAAGAAGATCATATGGGTCTTTTAGTTATGAACTAAAATTTTCAACCCTCACATGAATTCTCAGGATGGAATTCATTTTCCCAACTCCTTTCATGCTCCACAAGACAATTACGCAGAGAAACACAAAAAGCATTACCAACTAGTATTGGTGAACCTTGATCCATACCAAATTACCAATAAAGTTCCTATAATATTTTATTTAGAAGCAACACAAAACTTTACACTACTCACATAAGGTCCTAAAAGATATTCAAATAAATCAAATAACAGCAATAGTAGTAAATAACTGAGGATTAAGTAGCACATGAGAGAAATCTACTTCCATCAATATATCAAGCACAACAAATTAATATAAGTTATGAAAATTATACAAATTAATCAAAATGAATTGTTCCAAAGTCTTTAGTTGGTTGAGGTGGTCCTACGCTGCTACTTATGCTTACAATGTTTTCAGCAAGCTCATCCATGGCAACTGTAATGGTAGAGTCTACAACCATATAGAATATACATGCATTAGTTATTACTAAGCTGACATAGAATATAGTTTAAATATAGAATCATAAATTATTATCTTTCAATCCATATAGACAATCTCTTACACAAATCAATGCTTGCACTGTATTTGGCTTTAAAGCAGTTCTATATTGGTCAAAAACCCTACCACCAACAATAAAAGTAGACTCTGATGCAACTGTAGATATAGGAATGCTCAAGACATCACGAGCCATGGTAGCAAGTTCAGGATACCTAAAATTAACATTTGAATCAAATATAAATGTAAATAAGATTATAAAAAAATATTATTTTTATGAGACAAGAGATTATTAATCAACCAACCTGTATTGATTGCCTTTGCAGAATGTAAGGATGTCTAGCTTTGACTCTTGCAACCTTGGTTCATCCAAATAAAACTCCAATTGTGTTTTTTGCATAGCCAAAGAACATTCTTCACTTTCAAATGAATTAAATTCCTAATGCAAATGCAATTATATTATTCAACTTAATGTAAGACAATTTATAGTAAATTTTAATATCCTAAGTGACATATAATGAAAGATATAATTATAAATATAATTACATTCATAACATCTAAAACCTCTTGACTCTATGCCAAGTTCTGTCTATCATCAGCATCAAGAGCACTACCTCTAGCCATTGAGGAAGGTGAGGAAGGATTAGGGAAACTCTTAACCATATATTCATTGAAGAGAGAGAATAACTTTTTCCGAACTTGAGCAAACTCCAAGCAACCATTACCAAACAATTTCTTGTATGAGAATTCCACAAAGGAGAGCTTATATTGAGGATCTAACACACATGCAATTACCAAAATGGTGCTGAAAGCAGACCAGTACTTTAAAAACTTGGCAAACATTTGGGTGGACATATGCTTCATATAGTCATCATCACTTCTCATGTATTGTGTTAAACTCAAATAAATTACAAATGATGCACGAAAGTAGAGATTTGATGTGGGATACTTGGATCCAGAAAACATGCAGGTAGCATCATAAAAAATTGCCAAAAATTTCAAAAATTTTGTAGCCTTTTCCCATTCACCGATAAAAGGATAATGCTTATAATTTGAGTCACTTCGTTGTAAGTGACAAAATAAATGTTGGTAACAAAGAGAACTTTCAAGCATTACATAGGTTGAATTCCATCTTGTATGACAATCTTGTCTTAAGCTCTTTTTTGTCTCAATTGACATGTGATTCGCACACTCTAAAAAATTTTGTTTTCTACCTTGCAATGCTTTGACATACTTGATACTCTCTTGAATTTTTTGAATAGCATCATCTATTTCTTTCAAACCATCTTACACAATCAAATTCAAAATATGACAACAACAATCAAGATGAAGGAACTCTCCACCACAAACACGAGTGTTTCTAATGTTTAATTGATGCCTTAATAGCTCAATAGAAGAATCATTAGCATAAGCATTGTCTAAAGTGATTGAAAAAATCTTTTTCTCAATCCCCCATTCTACTAATAATGAGTATATCCTTTTTGCTAATGATATTCCATTATGAGGAGGTGGTAGGAAACAAAAATTTAATATCCTCTTGTATAAAACCCACTCATTATCTAGAAAATGTGCTGACTTATATAACCATCAGTGATACAAGAAGTCCACAAATCAAATGTCAAACTTATCCTACCAGGTGCCAACTCTAACATCTCTTTTATACATTCTCAGAACATTTGCTTTTACTGTATTTCTACTAATCAAATACAAATCTACACATAAATATTTTAGTACAGCTCTAATTCCATTATACTCAACAAATTGGAAAAGGCAAGTCATGCATAACAATTGCAGCTGCTACTAACTCATAAAAAACTTCATGATCAAACTTATTATCTGAACTTAATGACATACTCCCCTAACTTTGAGAAAAAAGCAACTGGCTTCTATCACAAGAAGAGCTCCATTGACAAGTCTTTATATGACGTTTTAAGTTACTCGTACCAAATTTGTGTCGCAAATATATATCGCAGAGCACTTCTTGCATTTACACCTTTACCTTCCATCTTCTGATATCGGAAGGTGTTCAAAAAAATTCCAAACTAGAGACATTAGCTTCCTATGCTTTTTACCTGTGTTGGATTTTGAAACTAACTCCACGTTCTCCAAATTAGCAAGCTCATCATCGTCGTTGTCGTGCAGCATATTCAAATTATCAGAAACATCATTGCTCCCAACTTGTGCCTATATTGCAATTGACAAGTAAAAGTTAGTTCATAGTAAACACCAATTACTAATAAGTGAGTGAGGAATGAAAAGAGAAACATAATGATAAAGAAATAATAAAAAGACACACATACCTGTGGTGATGTAGGTGTGCTGCTTATTGCACAAGAATGGTTGAAGTCTTGAAGATATCTGGGAAGAAAAAACTGGAAGAGATATAAAACCAGCTAGGGTTTCACTGTTTCACGTAAAAGATCTAAATGTAAACTGGAAATGTATTATTCCTTCCACTCTCTCTCATCAAGTTAGTAAATAAAAGGTAAATTAAAAACATAATACAGGACGGCTCAATAACAACAGTCCTATAATATCATAAAATAAAGGACCGTTACAACACAACCGTCCTATATTATTGGAAAGTACAGGATGGTTAATGAATAACGGTCCTATTTTAATTAAAAATATAAGACAGTTAAAACATAACATTCCTATAATTTGGAGAAACAAATAGGACGGTTAATGAATAACAGTCCTATTTTACTTAAAAATATAGGATGGTTAAGAAATAACAATCCTATATATGTTTAAAAATATAGAATCGTTATTTCATAACCGTCCTTTAAGTATTACAACTGTAATATAGGATAGCAATAATACAACCGTCCTATATATATATATGATGGTTATTTGAAACTTGTCCTATATATGTATTGTTTTACTATTGTATATTTATCTAATATAGGACCGTTATGTACAAATCG
Organism: Warburgia ugandensis; assembly: GCA_035236585.1. NCBI lineage: Eukaryota > Viridiplantae > Streptophyta > Magnoliopsida > Canellales > Canellaceae > Warburgia > Warburgia ugandensis. The sequence goes on from CP141131.1 coordinate 25,005,911, forward strand.
TCTTATATTTTTAAACATATAGGACAATTAATTCATAACCATCTTATATTTTATAATATTTCTTAGTAAAATATATTACTCATATTTTTGAATCATCCTATATTTTAAAATATAAAGGACGATTATTTTGTAACCATCCTTTATGTTACATCAGTTGCCACTTGCCAATGTCTATGGAACCGTGTCTGTGCCAGTCTGCTAGCCGCCGAACAGCCTCCTCCAAACTCCAATTAATGAAACTTCAACTTCAATCATGTTGTCAAACATTTTGATGTTTGACATGGGGCCTCTTGCAGTGGCAGGCCGACAACAAAACAAAATCAAAGTGCACGATGCATACGATGGAAAAAACTTGTCAGGGAGGTGGTTTGAAGACCAAGCCTCAACTTTGACATGTTTAATTGGGGACCACTTAGCTCACTTGGCTTTGTTCATCTAATCTTGCACATAACTTTAATGATAATGTTACTTCTGACACTACATTTACTTACACAATTACACTTGTTAGATAGTTAACAAGTTTTCTAAGTGTCATATCATATACATTGCATAAATGCTCATGGTTCTCTTATACTAATTCCATATCATCATCATCAAGACCTTATCCCAATTAGGGGTCGGCCACATGAATCTTATTCCTCCATTCCACTCTATTAAATATCATGTCTTCATTTAGTCTCAAAGTTTTTAAATCTTTCATCACCACTTCTATCCAAGTTCTTTTGGGCCTTCCCCTTGCCCTTTTAGAACCTTCTACTTATATTGCATCACTCCTTCTAACTGGTGTTGTTGTTGGTCTCCTTTGGACATGTCCAAACCACCTATGTCTAATCTCCTTCATCTTGTTACCTATTGGTGCTACCCCTAAATTTTCTCTAATATTTTCATTTCTAATTCTATCCTTTTTTGTCTTACCACTCATCCATCTCAACATCCTCATTTCTGCGATGCTCTTCCTATGAGTATAATGTTCCTTAACTGCCCAACACTTTGATCCATAGAGCATGGTCGGCCTTATAGCCATCCTATAGAATTTTCCTTTTAAGTTTGAGTGGCACCTGCCGATCACATAAAACTCCAGATGCACGTCTCCATTTGTTCCAACCCGCTTGGATTCTCTGAGTAACCTCCCTCTCAATCTCTCCAGTCTCATGGATCAATGATCCTAAGTACTGAAAAGTGGTCTTTCACGGGGACTTCTTGGTTATCAGTCTTGACTGGTGTTCCACTCCTACTCTCCTTACTGAAATTACATTCCATATATTCTGTCTTAGTTCGGCTAATTTTAAATCCTTCAGATTCTAATACTCATACTAATTCCATATGTCATCACCAATTGATCTAATATATCTCATTTCCATCAAATTCATGAATATCATTTATCCAACTCATATAATTCAATATTTATTTTGATTTCTTACTAATGTTTCTCATTTCTAACTCCCAATTGATGATAACAGATTGGGAATAACTCATCCATGCAGAGTAAAAGGTACTCACTCTTAGTAATATCATTTAACATTTTTAATTTTTCATGATCATTTTACCATCAATGCCAAATGTACTACTTTTCACTATATACTACAGTCCATCTTTTGTGCTAATTCAACAATTGATTTATTATACCAATATAGTTTATAACTTGGTAAATTCATATTTGTTGGCATTGTTGCACCATATGTATGAACTAGAATTTGTTTACTAACCAAATATTATCATGGTTTACTTGTTTTTCATTATATGTTTGGTATTTTATTTTCCCATTTCCATATATCTCTATATCTCATTTTCTTTGTCATTTTATTCAAATTTTAAAGATCACTTTTTCATGCTCTAAATTTTTATCATATATTATTTATCATTGTCAAACTCTTCTCCCTTACTAAACTTATTTATCTCTTGAAATTCTTCCAAAGTAATATCATTCCTATTTTGAAAATTTAGCCATATTACTATCTCTTATGTAGAAATGTTAACTCTTACATTTATATTCATTTATTATTATTTTCAAAGTTTATAATAAGTCTAATAATTTCATTTATTTATACATTAGTTTCATCATATTTTGCAATTTATCACTCCTTCTCTTAAACTCCACTATTCACTTAGTAAAGATCACACACACACACACACACAAGTATTGGTGTATTTTATTTCTATACATGTATGTTTACTTAAAACTTCAAGTTAGACCTGCATATTATACATTATATCTTTACCCATTGTAATGTTTTTCACTTTTTCTTACTTGTTTCTTACTTTTTCCTATATTGGGATTCTTAACTTAATAAGTAGTATCTCTAGTTTTTTCACTAAGTAATTCCTACTTATATTATACTATTCCTTCATGAATTAATTACATAATTCCTTCTATTCTCATTCTCACCTAATGAGTTAATTACATAACTCTTCTCTTTCTATACTCATTATCAACTAATGAGTTAATTACATAACTCTTTATATTCTCATTCTCATCTAATGAGTTAATTACATGACTCTTTCTTTACTTATCCTCATTCTTCAACTAATGAGTTACATACTCATCCTCAATAATGAGTTAATTACATAACTCTTTCTTTACTCATCCTCAACAACTAATGAGTTACTTACATAACTCTTTTTAAGCTCATCCTTAACTAAGATACTTTATGCTTTAAGGCTTAAGCAATATCAATTATTCAATTTCATTGTAGACAACTAGTTATAGCTTAGTAGCCTACAATCTACTGCTATATCAATTATTCAATTTGCTATATTTAGGAACTACATAATGGTTAATACAAAATCATCCTTTATAACACAATAATATAAGATGGATATGTAATAACGGTCTTATATTTTGTATAAGTATAGGACGGTTATTTACTAATTGTCCTATATTGTGAATCTGACGCTTATTAGTTATAGGATAGTTATTTATAAACCGTCCTATGATTATTACTAAATAAAGGATTGTTAATTAATAACCGTCCTATATTTATCATAATATAGGGTGGTTTTCATAGAACGGTCATCTATTGTTTTGTTAATATAGGATTATTATGTTAGAACCGTCCTATATTTATCTTTCTATTATACATTATTAACCTTTCTTTCTCTTGCCTTTCACTGTTTCACATCACATTTGTGCCCTAACCCCTAAGGAAATTCCTTTGAAGTCTAAGCTCCCAAACCAACCAAACCCCCTTCAACCAGAACCAAGGCAAAAACCAGAAGAGTGAGAAGAAGGAGAGAAAGTGTGCTAGCCGATCAAGGGGAGAGAAGAACTAGAGAGTAGAGAGTGAGAGAGCAAAGGAGAAACTCAAAAATCGATCGCTCACCCCTGCCTAAGTGCCTGCTACACCTCAAGGTCCTCAAGTAATGAGAAGAAGAGAGAGAGAGAGAGAGAGGGAAGAGAAGAAGAACTGAAGAAGAACACAAATATAAGAAAAACTATAAGAGGCAATGGAAGTAGGTTCATCAGGTACCTGGTTCTGCTCTTGGAATCTCTATGTTGCTATTTTCTGTCCTATTTTTGTTATGTAACACTCTTGTTGCAGTACATCTCACAAGATAAGGTTAAACCATTAAGGTTAACAATATTCTTCATTTGCAATCTGCATAGTTGCAAGCTTATACAACTTCGTGATTCATGATTGCATCTTACACAAGTTATTCCTCCTTTGCATGATTCATGATTGCATCTTACACAAGTTATTTCACTTACACTTTTCAATTTTCAATTTTCTAACTGTAGTCATTTCAATTTTCATTTGTGAAGCAAACATGGAACATGAAGAAGTAGAACTACAACATGAACATGAAGAAGTAGTACAAGAACACTTAGAAGTCTAAAGCCAGGGGGCCAACAAAAATGGAACATATAAATAAGAGATCATCAAAGGGAATAAAAGAACCTGTACAATTCAATAGTAGAGGCCAACCAATAGGTGGTACTGCACATGCTTATGCTAACTTCATATATTGCACTGTTAGAAGACTTGTGCCAGTCTCAGTGACTGATTAGAGACTTGTATCACCATAAGTCAAAGATGCAATATGGAAAATGGTCAAGGTGTGTAAATTCTTTTTACATATAACATAATATGTCCCTTATATATATTGTTTTTGTTTGCATATAATACACTAAGTCACTACTCACTAGTCAGTAGTCACTAACTTGCTTTTTCTTTTGTTTTGTAGTCTACCTTTGCGGTATCTAATGAGTGCAAGAAGCAAGCATTGCTAGGAGCTGGTGAACAATGGAGGAAATGGAAGAGTGAGCTTGCAAGGAAGTACATACTTCCAAATGCCAACAATCCTTCTAGGCTTAACATGGTTCTTCAGTTGTATTCCTACTTCCTTGACCAGGAAGCCTGGAATCAATTTGTACAGTATAGGCTATCTCCTGATTTTGAAGTAATCACAACTTGAATTAGCCAAGCTAAATTTTGATTCTTATAATTATTATAGTTGATTGTATTTTGATTACATTACTTTGATGTTCATTCAAAGCGTATAAAAGGATAAATGGAGCGTGCAACTAGTCATATGCAGCACCACCTTTCAAGGGTTGGCTACGCACGATTAGAGGCCGAAGAAGTAAGTACATCATGTGACATTTCATTTGTCTAATCATAGTAGATTTTTATTTTATTAACTCTAACTTAGTGTCTCTCTTAATAGCAAAAGAAGGCTGGGACAACGGAACCCATCAACCGTGCTCTTCTTTGAAAAATGGCACATTTGAAATGGCATAACTCCCCAACCTTTACTAATGAAATAAATGCATCAATTGCATCTAGAATTGTAAGTGGCTTAAGACCTTAAGTTTTATGCTTTTACTTTATGTGCATACTGCCTAGTTAACTAGTTTTATACTTTCATACTCTTACATTATATAAATATTACATATATAATAGGAATTTGATCATGTTATGATATTTACATGTGCAGGAAGAGTTGACCAAAGAAAGTACAACTACATGGACTCTTAGCAGCACTGCTGCAAAGGGGGGACATCCTATATAGGGCAATGATCAACAAGGATGAGCACCCTGGGCGGGTAAGGGGCCAAGGCCCCGGTGTTGTTCCTTCCAAGTTCTTCCCTAAACAAAAGGCTCCTACGCTACAAGAATTTGAAGAATGGAAGAAGCAAACTATTGTGGAGATATATAGCAAGGTGAAGGATCAATTGTTGAAGGAACTCCAAGGTGGCGAAAGAACCTCATGTTAGGATGTTGGCCTTCAAGCTCAACCTCAAGTTCAACCACCCCAATCTGACAAAAGCTACACTCCTCCATCAGACGAAGAGGTGGCAAATCAAGTACTTGAAGTTGATGTCCCAATCAATGATGTATGTATATTGACATGTTTACTTTTACAATGTTTAATTATTTAGTAACTTTTTAGTTTACATCACTAATCATTATATATATGCTATTTCTCAAATGTAGGTGAGTCAGTGCATGTTGCAGCTACATACATCTGAGAACTATGTGGCTGTGACAACACTGTACGAGGTTCGGCCCATGACTTCCGCCACCTTGCATGACAAGTTGATGCATCCACACACTAAGCTCGTGTGCATTACTGCTACTATTCAATTGGATTCTCCCCTTCCATTTATAATATAAGGGGATGATATTGAAACTATTGGGGATGCAATTGGATATCATGTGAGTTGGCCAGAGGAACTTATCAAACCAATGATATCCAATTCCAAGGTATATATATTCTAACTGTAGTCATGACATCATTTTCTACTACCTTTTTTAAGTCATCCTAAATTGTTAATTGATTAATATTGTCTGCAACATGTCGGATCAACAGAAGCAGCACAAGGCGCAATAGAAGCGAACCTCCTCATTAGTAAATTATAATGTAGTGGCAAGTGTAGTCCCATCCCAGTCTTCCCAGGCAGTTCTATATATTTGCATAGTTGTATCATGTTACATGCGGACTTGAACAGTGCAACAACTAACAAGTTCAAAGCATTTGAAATGTAGTAAGTTCAAAAGAACATTACAGGTGTAGTAAGTCCAAGTGGACTTGAAAAGTACAACAAGTGAAGGAAAAGAAAAGCACTACACTCATTGTAAACATTTGTTAGGTTCCCACAAGCTCAAAAAGTTTTATTGTTCTATCCTAGGTTAGAATTTGTGATCTTAGATTCTTACTTGAAGTAATGATTAGAGATAAAAAAAAAAAAAAAAGTTTTATTATCTTATCCTAAGTCAGAATTTGTAATCTTACTTGAAGTAATGATTAGAGGTGTTTTATGGAATTCGTGTGTTTCTTTTAACTTTCATCATCATAATCATCAAGACCTTATCCCAATATATGACAAAATTTGATCTCAATGTCTCTCTTCTTTTATATATGCCAGTATGCCAGTATACCAGTATATGTTGTATATATTCATTACTAAATTATGAAATGTTACATCTACAATGTAGGGATCAGGTGGAGGTTCCACCTAACATGCCTCCATTCCTAAGAGTGCTGTATAGACTGGCCAATGAAGATAAGGAAATGAGCCCTATAAGGATAGAGGCAGGTGTGCTTGTAGACGATGTGGTTGAGGTTCCACTCTTCAAGGCATACCTCTTAACCATATGTAATATGGATCAATTGGAATACATGCACATCGTCTATATAGGGTATGTCATCGTGTAACTGCTTTATTAGAGTTAGACTGTTACAAATCAAAGTAACATTACTTGCTTTTTTAATAACACTTGATAATTATTTAACATTAACCCAAATTCCTAATGTAGGTATTTGCATGATAAGTTGCAAAGATTAGAGGTCAAAGACATTTACAAGTTTCTTGACCCTTTCTTGTCTTTCGATTTGACCATTTGCCCATGGACAAACAAAGTGAAGATATCATTCCTAGGCTCATGGGTTGTGCAAAGGGACAAGCTTTACTGATTCCCTACAGTAGTGGGTACGTTGTAACATATGTTGCTAAATAATGTCATTTCAATTTCATAATTCATACATATGAATATCTATATCAGTTAAGATTTGAGAGCATACAATTAAATTATTATTTTTATAGGTCTCATTGGATGCTGTTAGCTTTGGATGTGCATGGTAGCCATGCAATGTTTTTCGTTCACGTGGAGCTCACATCGTCTATATAGGGTATGTCGTCATGTAATTGCTCTATTAGAGTTAGACTGTTACAAATCAAAGTAACATTACTTGCTTTTTTAATAACACTTGATAATTATTTAACATTAACCCAAATTCTTAATGTAGGTATTTGTATGATAAGTTGCAAAGATTAGAGGTCAAAGACATTTACAAGTTCCTTGGACCATTCTCTAGTCTTTCGATTGGACCATTTGCCCACGGACAAACAAAGTGCATATATCAATCCTATGCTCATGGGTTGTGCGAAGGAACAAGCCTTACTGATTCCCTACAATAGTGGGTACGTTGTAACATATGTTGCTAAATTATGTCATTTCAATTTCATAATTCATACACATGAATATCTGCATCAGTTAAGATTTGAGAACATACAATTGAATTATTGTTTTTATAGGTCTCATTGGATGCTGCTAGCTTTGGATGTGCATGGTGGCCATGCAATGTTTTTTTATTCATGTGGAGCGCATATTCGGGAACACCTGATGGAAATTATAAACAAGTCTTTATTATTCCTTTCATTATAATATAACTACTTACCTGATAAGTGGCAACTATCATAATATTCATAATCTAATGCTTTTTAATTATATGTGTGTAGTGCATGGCATAAATGGGCTGAGCGGGAAGGTATTGACTACCCGGCAAAACTCAACTGGAAGAAGGTCAAGGTAAGGTTTACTAATTACTGCTCTTTAGACTTTTTACTATAATTTTAAACCTGAACTTATTTGACATTGGTCTGTAGTGCCCTAAACAAAAATTCAATTGGGAATATGGGTATTATGTTCTCAGATACATGAGAATCCTCATTCGTAATGAATTTATAATCTCACAATTGAGAAAGGCAAGACTTATTTACCAATGTTACATTTTTGTTTTGTATATTTCCTGACTGAATCTAAGGTTACATGTATGAACTAAGTTATTATATGTTTCTTACAGGTGAATTTGGGAAGCAAGAGTTACTCCTAGTTGGATCTAGATGATATTAGAATGGAATGGACAGATCATATTATGAATCTTAATTTGTAGTTCAATGATGTAAATGAATGAATCAATCATGTATATACATTTTAGTCAAATATAATACAAAGATCAGTTCATTTCTATGGATGTGTTCTATTTTTCTTTTGATTGAAGTACACTATGTGTCAATGTATGTGCTTTCTTTATTTCAAACTTTCAATGATGGGATTGGAAAGTTGGTGTCTTGAACCAGACATATGATGTGGGGTGTGGTTGTCCATGAAGAAGAGTGAATGCATCATGTATGAGTGATTGGGGATGCTTTTATTTGTTAAATTCAATGTGAACTGTATGGAGAAGTTATAGAATGTTAGAAGTGAATGTGTACAATGATCATAAATATAGCAGGTTGAATGTGAATGTGTTACAATGTTATTTTATCACATCAGTCCATTTCTATGGATGTATTCTATTTTTTATTTTGATTCAAGTATGCGTCAATGTGTGTGCTTGCTTTATTTCAAATTTTTAATGATGGGCTTGGGAGGTTGGTGTATTCAAGGCTTCAAGACGAGGTTGTAATATGTGCGGTTGGGTATGGAGAGAGAGAATTGTGTGTGGACATATTGGACACATGGACAGTAATACTAGAATTGTTATACTTTTTAACTAATATAGGATGGGTATTTAATATCGGTCCTATATAACTAACTACATATGGTTAACAAATAACCATCCTATAGAATCTTAAACTATAGGATGGTTACTTAAAAACCGTCCTATAGAACCTTAAAATATAAGACGCCTACTTATTAACCGTCTTATAGAACTATAGAAATATAGGATGGTTTTGTATTAACCATCCTATAGAACCTATAAAAATATAGGACTGTTAAACCTTTAATTATATATGATAGTTGCTTATTAATCGTCCTATATAACATACAAAATACAGGACCGCTATTTATTAACTGTCATACATCAGTTTAAATATAGGACTATTACTCAGAAATTGTCCTATTTAGTGTAAAAGAATATGTCGTGACTCGCAAGTAGAACAGATCAACGCTATGTGTTAACATGCCACGTGTGATACAAGTCAACATGAAGTTTTACCAGGTCACATGTTAGACGGGTCAACACGACAGGTCCTAATGGTTGACACGAGCACGACACGATTTTGAGCGTGTATTTTTCATGTTGACACAATGGTAACAGTTGTCATTATGTGATCTTGAGGTCACAGGTTCAAGGCGTGGAAACAATCTCTTGTAAAATGCAAGGTAAGGCTGTGTACTTTAGGCCCTTGTGGTCCGCCTCTTCCCCGAACCCTACATAGGCAGGAGCTTTGTGCACTGGGGCTGCCCCTCCTATTTTTTGGGTTGACACAATCAATGACACAAACATGATAGGACTAGACCCTAACCCGCTAAATGGGTGTCGTGTTCGAGTCGTGTTATTGTGATGTGTTGTATTTTGCTAGGCCTAATTGGACCCTTGGATGAGGAATTCAGAAGCATCAAGTTAGGTTCTCAATCTCTTAATTGGACAATGAAGCATGACACTGCATATTGGAAGGGAAACCCTAATGTTCAATCTCTTGTACTCGTGGAGTTACTGAAGTGTAATGATACAAGGACACGGGGAGCCTAGATCATGTGTCAGGTGAAGTTCTCGTAATTGCCTATGCTATTTCTTTACTTGGATGTACTGTAATACTGATTGTATTGCTGATGGTGTTGATTCTTGACTCAAGAAATTTATGTACTTTTTTCTTCTAAAATTGCATCAAGGATTGTATGTATTGATGGACACATGTTTCTCCTTGCATTACATGATTGGGTTGAAGAAGCAAAAGCTAGTTTTTAGCAATCCAAGCTAGCAAACTAGTGCAATCATCGGTAATTTACTACCTACGCTTCGTGTGCCATAGGTGTAGCTCTGCATACTCTAGACCCATTGGAATTGGGTGGGAAATGCATGCCTGTCTATGTTTAAGTACTTCCTATTTGACATACCATCCTTCCATGCAGGTATAAAATATATGCTGAAGGCTATGCTTGGTTAGTGAGCTTGAAGTATATTATGTCTTGCAATTCTATTGTGCTGATAATAGACCCACAATATATTATGTCTAGCAGTGAACTTGAAGTATATTAGTCATGGTCTCATTCCAAAGAGAAGTTATTATCATATTAGTCCTATCAACTTATGTGAGTCTATAAAGATATCACAGAACATATGTCACATATCCCAAATATTACAAAAGATATCACAGAACATATACATATATTTGGATATCACAAAAGATATCATAGGAGACATCACAAGAGATGTGCCAACAAAAAACACCTAAGATGCATGGTTAAATAAACCCCCTAAGTCTATTTTGTTTGATTTGAAGATGTTTGAAGGGTAGAGTTCCCAAATTTTTTGCATTATGGTTGTTTATGTTTAATCCAACCACAACATTGACAAATCCAAGGATGAGGTTCATAAATGACTTCTTGCACGATTCCATATTTTCCCAAATTGATAAACGAGGGAGGTTGAGAGTTTGAAAAAAATTGGAACAATTTTAATTCTATGGGAATTTGATGACCAATACTTTGGAGGAAGACAAGGGAGATCGATCCAAACCGAATGATAAAAATCCGATTGATTGCATTGTTTGGAAATTAGCTAGTCAAGGAGAAATCAGTAGAGCATGATGATTAATAAAAGGTGCTCCAAATCTAACTTCCTCATAATATGATACTTTGAAAAACTAGAAAAAAGTAAAAACCATTACCCAAATGATAGACTGAAAAGTTACACAAAGATGATTGAAAATGGTTGAGTTTAGGTTGGACTCCAAAACATAGTTTCCTTGAGTGCAAGTCTTCAACAAGTACTATCTGCAAGAACTTGTTGCTCGTCAAGCTTGATTTGAAAACCCTTTCGCAAATCTTTAATCTCTAGAAAGCAACTTTGAAAACTAGTTGATTTTGAGTTAAACCATTTCCAACTTGATTGAACTCCAAACTTAATTGATTCTGCCAAAGTTTTCCTTACCATGGGTTGAGAGAAAATCCCAGTCTCATATCTCCTGGGTTACATACTATATGATTTGCATAGTTTGATTAGACATATTAAAGTTCATAGCATCATTTCTTTATTTATTTCTATTACTCTCATTATTTTAAAATGGTTTTATTGGCTTCTTTCTAAAAAATTAAACCAACCAAATCGAGGTTGTTATGTTATTAGCTTTTGACATCATGAGTATGAGTTTTCAAGCTCTTCCTTGAATATAAGTTAGATTGTAATTAATTGGAGGCCTTAAATGACCCGGCAAAAGTCTTTATTTGGCATCATGATCAATGCCACTAGGAAAAGAACCGCCAATAACTCCATAATTTGGACCAGGTGAGTCATGCTAATCAAGACTTAGGTCATTTAGAAATTTTTTTGTAAAGCAAGTCAATCAACTCAAGGGACGTTTTCATAATTTAATTTGAGTAATTAAAACACCGTTGTTGTTGTTGATTGGTTGAATACCAACCAACTTCTCCCCGTGTGATGTGCTTCATCTGCGCCATTCATTAATTCAGCATTGACGAATCTTAATGGAGGCCTATGGTCAATCCCCATAATGCAAAATCTTGTGCATGGCATTTGCACGAGATAGAGATAATTAATAAATGACTTTGGAATTGTGATTTTTTGTCTTTAGAAATTAACAAATTTAAATAGCCATTCTTCAACATGGGTTGATACTATGGGACTTTGAGGTCGGGTTGATGCTATGGGACTTTGAGGTCAAGGGTTCAAGACATGAAAATGGTCTCTTAAAAAAATGTAAGATAAAGTTACATACTGTGGACCCTTGTAGTCCGTCCCTTCTCCAAATTCTGCATAAACGAAAGTTTTGTGCATCAGGCCTGTCCTTTTATCCTCTAACACTAAAAAGAAGCATAGATAAAATAGGAGAAAGTGGAGATGCAAAGGATTAAACCCTATGGGCTCTACATTTGAGCTACGTCCCTGGTGATTATGAGAATACATGCTGAAGAAAATTTTGACATCATATTATGTTTTGAAATACAAAAAATTGTGAGTTAGAGAATCAGATGAACGGATGTGATCAACCGAAAGCGGGGTCCACTGATTAAGAGGGAGTTATATTTTAAAATCCACTGCCCATGTGGGGCCCGCAAAAGTCTTAGCATCTTTTCAATCAATGATGACCTCACATTGGGACCAACTTTGTTGATTCCAAAGCAGTACCAGTCAAATAGATGAAATCATTAAATTTCCAAGGGTATTTTAGTCAAATAACAATCTCCAGTCAAAATCCATTTCTGTAAAACACGGACCCCGCCGTAACTTCCACGCCCTCTACAACGAGTAACTTACTCCATAAAACCACATCAACGGCTGCGATCATCGAACTAAAATATCGAGCACTTCCCCTCACGAGTCCATGCAGTTACCATTTATACCTAGAAATAAACGGTTGAGATTCGTTCTACTTTCTGAACTTGCCCGATCTTTAACTAGCCGGTATTGTACTATAAAATTCCCTCTCGACAATTGAGGGTCTTTTATTGTTTTTCAATTTCCCCCCCTCTTTCTCTCTCCGTCCCTCGGAAAGCTTGCGCTGCAACTTCTCTCTTGTTTCGAGTTCTTGATCTTTCAATGTCGATGGAGAAAGAGAGAGAGAATCATGTCTACATGGCGAAGCTTGCTGAGCAAGCTGAACGATATGAAGGTAAATGGTGAACGCTTTTTTCCCTTTCATTTTTGCTTTTTTTTGGAATTTTTTTGACCTGCTGTTGCTCTATGCCGGAATTTTTTTATGATTCAATCATTTGTTTTAGCTTGGTTGATAGATCGGTAGATTTTCCTTTAAAGTGGGCGTTCACATATGTGTTTTTATGGATGGTGGTGGGTATGGTCGTTGTTTCGGTTTTCTCTTTACTCGATTCCGTGCCCCAGAATGTCAATACAGTATCTGATCTGCATTTCATTCTTTTGAAGGATTTTTTCCTTTTAAATATGCTCTTTCTTCTGCATTATGCTTTAGTTTTGAGTTCTGGATTGGTTTTGATGCTTGGAGGTGTGACATTTTGTTAGATCTATTCGAATGCATACGAAGAATGCTGAGATCGGTCATATTTTCCCGCACGGTTAGGGTCTCTGATAATTTCTTGTTGATTTCATGCTTTCAGTATATTTTCATGAATTTATTATATTTTGTTGCCAATAATATGGCTTTAGTGTAATTTGTTTTAACCTGATTGTGGGCTGCATATGGAAGGATACACTTTTTGTCATTGATTAACATTTAGCAATATTTACTCTTGGATCTTGTTGATGAGTTTGATGGTGTGGGTAGATGAAGCATTCGTGGTGTTATTGACATTTCGCTGTTCCATGAGGTCTATGTTATGTGATCTACATTACTATACTAGCAAGTCTTGATGGTCTTCTTCTCGGAGCTTAGCACTTCAATGCCGTGCAAAATTTTGGAAATATGATCGAAACATTTGTATTATTTAAGTATTTAGTGTGGGCAACTGGTGTCTGCATATACAGATATAATAGTGCATGCCACTTTCGTATTGAGATATGCTGCTGGGGTTGTAATAATTTCCTCCTTCCTCATTTTGGCTCATCGTTGTTATTCTCCTAATAACTTCATTTCTTTTTCACCATGCACTGGGATATAGAGTGCATGCTTTTCACTGTGAATAGGATTACTTCACAGAGGATATGGCCATCATGTACCACTTGCCAGTGAAGGGTCACAGAAGTGAAGAACTAATTTCTAATCTCAATAGGATTTCACAATCCCCCAGCTATTCAATCGTTATTGGTGATTGGTATGCCAAAATTACACAATTGTGAAGAGGTACTTGAACTCTGGGCAATGGAAGGGGTGAATGGCCAACATGCTAATGGAAAAATCCACAAGCTAGAAGTGCATTTAACAAGAGTTGCATGGAACACCAAGTGCTAGAGTGTCTATCTTTCTCCTTGCCTGTTTGCTTCTTCTTCTTCTCTTTGTCCTTCAAAGGATCATCGGAATGACTCCTTGCAGCCTGTAGGACCCATGCTTCTGCTTAGTGTCAGGGTTCTGCAGGTATCAATTCTCTTGTATTTCTTCTCATTCTTTATCAATGGAAAATCAGCTGACTCATTAGGGGTTTATTTTTGTTTGTAATCAGCTGAAGAAATGTGTTATTTGGTCATAGATTTTCTGCCTTATATATCTGGTTTCCATCGCATGTTTAGTTTTGTCTAGAGATTCAAGATCCTGATGGGTGTTGCCATTTTCTCTTGTTGCTATTCTTTTTTGATATTTTGTAAGGAAACATGTATTTTAATAATTTATGAAATAGGTGAGGTCTTGTCTTTTGGAATGGATAGATTTGTTGTTATATAGACAAGGGCAGGGTTAAGAAGGGTGAACACTATCATCATTTCCTGAGATGATGTTTAAACACTGTTCTTGGATTTGTTCTTGTTATTTGGCCGTTTTGTAAACATTTTGTAGTTGCCTTTGTGAGACTCAATCTTGTGATCCATTCCCATATGCCATAGCTTGGAAACGGCACCTTTTGAAGATCGAACTATGCGGCGAGATAGTTGAGGAGAGTTAGGTTACCTATTTGGTTAATCTGCTATTTAGTTTATGGTTTCCATATGGTGAGGACATACTGGATGAATTTTGTGGCTCACTTTGTGGTTCGCCCCTTCCTTGGACACAGGATATGTAGGACCTTTGTGCACTGGGCTGCCCATTTACTTTGATGGTGAACAATCGTCTAGAAGCAATAACTTAGAGGAGAGGAAGGGAATAAAATTCAAAGGGAGAACATAATGAAATAAAGATTGTTCATGCTTTGTGATGCTTTCCTATTGTTCTATGGACAAAGATATATGCCAGGTGTTTTGCAATGTTCATCCAAATTGTAGTTAGGTGTAGTTTGGGATTTTTCGAAAATCGTAATCTGGAAAGGCCTTTCCCTCCCGGTTTGCATGTCCCATATGTTCAAAACTGCATTGACTGAAACATTGCGATGTTTGTGAGCTGTGTATTTTGGCACATCTTTTTATTGCTAATTTTGACATAAATATTTAGGCCTAGACCTCTCGTTCCTGGAAAATTTTGTAAGTTTTTTTGTATGATTGTTTTTTTGTAGTGTTATATACTTTCTAGAGACTGGATCTGTCAAAAGTTCAATTACAGTGTTAGGAAGAAATAATTTTCTTGCCATAAAGGGGCATCCCCGGTGCACGAATCTCTTGCCTATGCGGGGTCAGGGGAAGGGGCGTGCCACAATCATTGTTCTATTTCGTGAAACCAATAACATCCATTATTATATTTGGGTAGTAAATGCCTTCCTTTGGTGCTTAAAAAAGAAAAAGGAAATTAATCTCGGCAAAGAAACTTTTTACTCATGTCATGCTTAGTATAGACTCTTTCTTGAAATGGTAATGTATTCGAGGCTTTTCAAATTAGAGACTCTGTCCAAACCATAATCTGAAAAGGCCTTAGTTCCAGTTCAACATGGTCTTTATGATCAGAAGTGCATTAATTGAAACACTTTGATGTGCATGAGCTATACACATTTTGGAAGATCCAATTTAAATTGCTTAGTTTGAAGGAATTCTTAAATTGTAGAACTTCCATGCCTGTAAATTTTGTAAGTTCTACTGTATGTTGTCTTTCCACTGTGTTTTATACTTTTGAAACAGAAATAAAGAGCGAATCAGGAAAAAGATCTATTAGAATGTCAGGAAGAAATAATTTTCTTGCCATCATTTTTCTATTTCACGAAACCAATAGCATACATTATTCTCATTAAATGCCATTCTTTGATGCTTAAAACATAAAATGGAAACAAATTTATTCTTGCATGCTTAATTAAGACTCGTCCTTGAAGACTTGAAATAGTAATGAGAGAAAAGGCTTATAGATGAATTTAGACTCTTTCTTGAAGACTTGAACTGGTGATGGGGGGAAAGGCTACTATCGTGTGAGTTACATGTTATCATGTTATTATATTCTTCAAATTCTGGGCAGCTGTAAGAGGATTTTTTTTTGTCATTGTTAAAGTTATGTGTTTTGAATCATTAGTTAATCGTATTTGTTATTGTTGATGATACAGAAATGGTTGAAAGTATGAAGAAAGTTGCAAAACTTGATTCGGAACTGACTGTGGAGGAGAGGAATCTCCTCTCTGTGGGTTATAAAAATGTGATTGGTGCTCGTAGAGCGTCATGGCGCATCATGTCCTCAATTGAACAGAAAGAGGAGTCAAAGGGGAATGAACAGAATGTTAAACTAATTAAGGGTTATAGGCAGAAAGTGGAGGAAGAGCTCTCAAAGATCTGCAATGATATCTTGACCATTATAGATGAACATCTGATTCCATCTTCTGGCTCTGGAGAATCCACAGTGTTTTACTACAAGATGTAAGTCCTTTGCTCTGAAATCTAGCTGGTGAGTTAATGTTTTTCTTCTAGATACTTGTTGGTTGTCTGAGGTGGTTGCACGCGTTGCTATATGCTGGTTTTCTTTCGTGTACTATGTTTTACCATGGCCAGTAAATGTTCCCTTGGCATAAATCTTGGGAAGTGATGTTGACATATTATGAGAGCACTTGACATAAATATGCTAGTGACATGTATGATAATACCCTTACGATCTACAAGGGAGATATGCTGGAGCCTCAATGCATCATACTATACGTTTTTTGTTCTTTTAAGGTGAAATTGTCTGTTTTGCATAAATAACATACCTTAAAAATGAAGTTCTTTAAAGTTCTTATTAGAATCATCTAAGTTTATGGATGATGTAGAGAATTGATCATCAAGATGTGCACCTTTTATGTGACGGGACTGCACTGAGTGCTGGAAGTCTTCAAAATGAACAAGTTTCTTAGGATCCGTGTTTCATTGGATTAGGCTGATAAACTGCTGGATTGCACATTTGTTATATATTAATGTATGACCTGCTATGCTTTTGCAAACTATTAAGTTACCAGGAAGCCTATGTGAATATGCATAAGCCACTATTAAATTTGTAGGAAGATGGGTTTGAACTCTTGGGCAAGGTGCAATGCGGAACCCCAATGAGCTACAAATTGAGTCCCAAACTTATATTATCAACAGATTATGCTTTCTAATAAGGCATGTTTTAATTGTAGTTTATACTTGGTAGAATATGATTTGCATGCTTTTCTTAAATTCTCAATTTTGGGATAATAATTGTTTTATGCCTGATTTTCTACCGTTCATCTTTAATCCAAGGAGTTTGCACCTCCATCCTGCATACGCAAGTTGTGGATAAATAAGGAGAAATGAGAATGTAAAAGTACTTAAATAATCTTGTTTAGTTATTTTTCTGCTATTGGATGTTATGTGCAGGAAAGGTGACTATTACCGCTATCTCGCTGAGTTTAAGTCTGACCAAGAAAGGAAAGAAGCTGCAGAGAACTCATTGAAGGGCTACCAGGTAAGTTCACACTAAATTCATGTTTACTCCAAAATGGACATTAATGATTCAATAACTGATGTAAATCTTCCTTTATATGTTTGTTAGGCTGCTTCCAACACTGCTAACACGGATCTTCCCTCAACCCACCCAATCCGCCTTGGTCTTGCACTTAACTTCTCTGTTTTCTATTATGAAATAATGAATTCCCCTGAGAGGTACGTAATTTTGGCAATATAGTTCTTTATTCTTTGATTTTGTGTTTTATTTTTCATGTCTTTGAATATTGATGAAATTATCAGAGCATGTCATTTGGCAAAACAAGCATTTGATGAGGCAATCGCAGAGCTGGATACATTGAGTGAAGAGTCATACAAGGACAGTACATTGATTATGCAGTTGCTGAGGGACAACCTCACTCTTTGGACATCAGATTTACCTGAAGATGGAGGTAACAAAATTTTAGTAATATAACAAATTACTGCCAGTCTTGCCTGTACAAAAAATGCAAAGTCTAGGAAAGAAACTGGTTGACTGATAATTTGGCAATTTGAAAATCATGATTTTGAAATCAACATAAAACAGCCTTGGCAAAGTGGCTACCATTTATGTAAGGGAAATAATATTCCCATGCCCTGCATTTGCTTTACTCCTCCCTGTGGTAAAGTGCTGACTTTGTTGTTAGAAAACTAAAAAGGGAATCATAAATACCCAAAACCATTAAAGGGATGGGAGTAACACAAATACAGGTGGTAGGAATATCATTTCCCTTTCTATAATCTATACTTTGTTATTAATTTCTTAGCTTTTTTTGTTTCTTTAGTTTAGAAGCACAGATTTTTAAACAACTATAGCAAAAAAGGGTAGCTCGGTGCATGAAACTCTCCCGCATGTGGGGTCTAAGGAAGGGGTGGACCACAAAGGATCTACAGTATGTAGCCTTACCTTGCATTTTTGCAAGATGCTGTTTCCACACCTCGAACCCATGACCTCTAGGTCATATGGCGACAACTCTATTATTGTGCCGAGGCTTCCCTTCTTTAAACAACTATAGCAAAAGGTGGAAACAAAAAATTCTTGGCCCTTTTGTTCCAAGAAAAAGAGCTTTTTATGTTGATATTGCTGTTTTTTTCCTTAATGAATGCATAAATTCATTAATGAAAAAGAATAGGACAAAAAATGGACTCAATGCAAAACAAACCAAGGCACTTTCCTAAGGGTGTCTAGACCTTGATTATAATATCTAAGTGCATCTAGTTTGCACGTAGGAGGAATGCATAACCATGACTTGCTAGTTTTAGACTTAGAGGCCTTTGTGGCTAATATATTTGCTACATTATTAGCCTCAAGATACATAAGTTTAATAGAAATTCTAGAAAACCTATTATGTTTGAAAGCATGCCTCTTGATCATCTCTTTCTTCCACATCAAATTCGACCTCTTTTCCTTTGCCATTGCTTCCATCACTAACTAGTAGTCCCCCACAATTTGTAATCATCATCATCATCAAGACCTATGTAGTCACAGGCACACCCAGGCGCAAGGGGTGTGCCTTGCGCCCAGAGGGACTAGGCGCGCCTAGGCATCAAGGGGCAAAAATTTTAAATTTAAATATTTAAAAAAAGAAAAAATCTAAAAAATTGTAAAAAAAAATCCAAAAAAATTTAAAAATATAAAGATATGAATAAATACTTGTCAACAATACAATAACAAGCTAACAACCTAAGGACTAAGGAGCTAAAGGTTAAATCAAACAATCAATCATACAGTTATATACAGAGAAGTAAGTTGAGTCTTGAGAAACATACAAATACAATAAACAATGAAATAACACGGAGTAACAGCCAGGGAGGGATTACTCCCTCAATCTGCTGTGGTCTCATCATCATCGCCATCTTCCTATAAATCCAGGTACAACAAACAACCAAACAATAGTTTTGTAAATAAAGTAAAGCAAATGTCAAAGTTAACTATTAAGACTTAAGAGCTATTTTCCTGCACCTCTTTTTCCTAATCAGGAAGATCAAGACCATCATTAGAATCATCTCCTTGAGAAATGTTGACATCCTCCTCCCCAGTCTCCTCATCGCCCTGCTCTTCTCCAATATCCTCATTTGGTTCTTAATGAGCATGAGCTTGAGATTGAGAAATGTGGCTCCCCCTCTGCCCCTCCCTTGCCTCTGATATTGCCTAGTAGATGGAGCATTGTGTTCACTTGATCCTTCGGCAAGCTCAACTTCTAACCAGGTGAGGTCATCATCTTGATGCACCAGATCATCTCCAGCATCTTTTGGAACAATCCATTCATCACTTTCGTCGACCTCTCTTAACAGAATAGGATCTGTAGACGTTTGCATTTTCAAACGATCCTCATGTCGACGAAGAAGGCATTGATTGTATTGAAAGAATACTAGATCGTTCAATTTCTTAGCGTGCAACCTATTCCTCTTCTTAGTGTGGATCTGAAAAAAAGAAAAGAAAAAAAGAAGTAAATGTAAATTTAGAATACAATGAATGCTATACTAAATTACTAATAACTAATAACTAATTACTAGTACTGTACTACATTTTAATATCTAAGTAGCTTACATTCTCGAAGACACTCCAGTTGCGCTCGCAAGGAGATGCACTACATATCTGGGAGAGGACCTTACTGGTGAATATTTGAAGCTATGGGACTTCAGCCCCAAAGGTAATCCACCACTCACCTACATTTTGGAAAAAAATTAAAGTTAAAAAAATAAATAAAACTTAAAACATAAGATAACATAAAATACGTATAAGGGGCTAGGGTTTTTCTTTTGCGTATTGCCAGGTCATTGCCAAACAAGCCTCTAGCATGTCTATAAAGAGATATCGGATCTATCACCACGTTAGCCTTATCTCCATCATATAACCTACTAATGGCATGCATTAGACCATTCTTGATATCACCATTACGCTCAATTTTAATGTCATGGTCATAATAGATAGACGGGTTGAGGTAATA
The DNA here is from genome assembly GCA_035236585.1 of Warburgia ugandensis. Lineage (NCBI taxonomy): Eukaryota > Viridiplantae > Streptophyta > Magnoliopsida > Canellales > Canellaceae > Warburgia > Warburgia ugandensis. Next base: position 25,026,496 of record CP141131.1, read on the forward strand.
TCCTGCTGTATGCAAAGGCTGGTGAAGCTGAGAACTCCATCTACTGTTGATAATCCCCAAACATGAGTGGCCTGGCGCTCATCCCCTGTTAGATTGACTTGAATCTTGGCTTTGGCCCTGACTATAGCCTCAAAGATGTATCCCATCACTGGATTCTCCTCACTATCCACCACCCTCAACACCTCTATGAGTGGAGCCATAATCTTCAAACAGAATAGGATGTAGTTCCAGAAGCTGGTGCGCGATACAATCTTTTCAGCTCTTCTACCCTCAGGCCTTTTTGGCCATTTACTGTTCATCCACTCTGAATAGTGGAACATTGCCCTCAGCTTTGTCTTAAAATTGTGGATGCTCTCTAGGCTCAAGAAGTTGGTGGCAAAGCGCGTCACTGCAGGTCTGACTAAATTCCTTTTCTTGTAAACCTCCTCATAAGATAAAGGACATGTGTGTGGCTATATATAAAAACCATCAACGCCCTAGCTTCTGCCACAGTTTTCTTTACAACTGATAATTTCCCTATGTCCTCCAACATCAAATCAATGCAATGAGCTACACAGGGGGTCCAATATAAATATGGCCTCCTCATCATCAACTCCCTTCCCGCAGCAACGTAGTTGGAGGCATTGTCAGTTATGACCTAAAATACAAAAATGGTTAAATTATATAAGATGAACTTGCAGTATATGCTTCTAAGCAATTTAAAATACTTAACAACTTATAAATATAAATTTAAACTGTTACCTGAACCACATTGTTCTCTCCAACTTCATCAATCACCTCCGTCAACATGTCAAGTATTAGGCTTGCACTTTTGACATGTGCATACTCATCAATAGGTTTCAAAAATACTGTCCTAGTTGGACAGTTCACCAAAAAGTTGACAAGGGTGCGACCCTTGCCACCTGTCCACCAATCTAACGTGATGGAGTACCCATACCTATAAAGGAATAATACCATGGAGCACTCTTGTTGTTAGTATCAGTGTCACCTTGAGACTTAAAAGTAATATACAAGGTTGCAAAAAAGACAGCGAACACATACTTAATCCAATCACCTTTACGCTGATCTATGTACTCTTTTGTCTCCTTTATTTGCTTCTGAAGAAAATTCACCCTCAACTCGTGATATGAGGGTGCCTTGAAACTTTAGTCATATAAGATTATACGATATAAGATTAGGTAAGAGTCTAAACAAATATATAACTATTTATTATAAAAAAAATATAAGATATATACTTGGACCATGTTGTGCAATTGCCTCTAATATGGTATGAAATGAACGACTACGAGCAGCATTGAATGCAATGCTATGTTCATAGAATCAAGAGGCAATATAATTGCATGCCTTTGTTCTAAACTCTTTATTGTATGCTTAATTCATTGTCGTCCATTGCTGCATGGGTGCCTTTCCCTTACCCTTACTCTGGGCCTCATGGTTGGGAGCTAAGAAATAATCAATAGGCCCTTTTGTTTGTTGTGCGAAATCTTAAGCCTCTCATCCCCCCAATAGAAATACTAGCAGGTCTGGTGCTATCAATCTCCTGCACATCCTCATCATCATCATTCAAGCCAAACAAATTTTCTGGCTATTCCATCTCCCTTGTTATTCTCTCTCTAGTCTCTTTCTTCTTCTTTGTTTCATTCATATAATCTAAATTTTTTTAGATATTTCAGGAGTAACTAGAGAGCATTTCTTGGCATTCCTATGCCCACCTGTCAAATGTTGCTTTAATCTAAAAATTCCTCCACTATATCTATTCCCACATAGCTTGCAACATACCAAATTTTTATCATTTGGATCTCATGCCTCTACATATTCCCACCCCGGATCCATTACTCTAGAAGAAGCATTGCTGGAGCCCCTTGATGATGACATATTGTTGTAGACCTGATGTATCAATAGGAATACAGGAAACTATTGGAGGCTTTAGAGTGGAATGGAAAGTGGAATCAAATCAAGAAATCAGAGATTTAAAAGAGAAAACCTGCAAACAAATGGAACAAAAAAATTAACAGTACAAAATAAAAAAAATACTGTTGTTAGTGAAAAAAAAAAAGTAAGAAAAAATGTCAAAACATTGTATTGATAAGTTGTTTTTAGCATTCCTAGTATTATCCTATGATGACACTTACACATTTGTTTCAAAGATGGAAAAAATAAAAAACCCTTACTGTTTTTTATTGGTTTCTGTTAAAAAAAAAAAAAAAAAAGTCAATTAAGCTCATGGGTCAATCGTTTTTAGCATTATGATAGTGAGGATATGCATATTTGCTTAAAAAAATGAAAAAAATACTGATTACTGATGTATTTATCAGTTTCGGGTAAAAAATTCCAAAAAACTACAAATTTATTGTATATTACACTAAATCAATGAAAACGGATGGAAAGAATGAAATAGAGTTTTCGTTTTTACCTTTAGAGTATACATATGTTGAGTTTTCAAAGAAAAAAGAAGCATTATGCAAAAAAATTGAAAAAGCGATACTGGTTTTACCTTTTTTGTACAAAAAAACAAAACAATGAAAGTAAATACTAAATAGAAGTTACAATCTTACTATTCTTACCTCAATTACTTGGAGTTGGATGGAAGATCAAAGGCTTAGAAAGGAAGTAGTCGAGTGGGGAAAAAGAAGAACGAAAAAAAAAAAACCCCATAACTAGGGTTTTATTTTTAAGACTGTCGATACCCTTGGAGTGGGCGCATTAGCGCTGCGACTTAAGTCTCTACACCTGGGGTAAGTCGAGTCGCATGCCATGCGCCTTGCGACTACTAGATCAAGACCTTATCCCAATTAGGGGTTGGCCACATGAATCTTATTCTTCCATTCCACTCTATTAAATACCATGGTTTCATTGAGTCCCAAAGTTTTTAAATCTTTCCTCACCACTTTCTATTCATGTTCTTTTGGGCCTTCCCCTTGCTCTTGTAGAACATTCTACTTGTATTGCCTCACTCCTAACCGATGCCTTTGTTTGTCTCCTTCGAACATGTCCAAACCATCTAAGTCTAATTGCCCTCATCTTGTTACCTATTGGTGCTACCCCCAAATTCTCTAATATTTTCATTTCTAATTCTATCCTTTCTTGTCTTACCACGCATCCATCTCAACATCCTCATTTCTGCGACGCTCATCCTATGAGTATCGTGTTCCTTAACTGGCCAACACTTTGATCCATAGAGCATGGTCGGCCTTATAGCCATACTATAGAATTTTTCTTTTAGTTTGGGTGGCACCCGTCGATCACATAAAACTCCAGATGCACATCTCCATTTGTTCCAACCTGCTTGGATTCTCTAAGTAACCTCCCTCTCAATCTCTCCACTCTCATAGATCACTGATCCTAAGTATCGAAAGAGGTCTTTCACGAGAACTTCTTGGTTATCAATCTTGATTGATGTTCCATTCCCACTCTCCTTGCTAAAATTACATTCCATATATTCTTTCTTAGTTCGACTAATTTTAAATCCTTCAGATTCTAATGCTTCTCTCCATAACTCTAGCTTTATGTTTACACCCTCCCTTGTCTCATCAAGTAAGACTATATCATTTGCAAATAGCATGCACCAAGGGATCTTCTCGTGCAAATGTTTTGTTAACTCATCCATAACTAATGTGAAGAGGTATGGACTCAATGCCGATCCTTGGTGCAATCCTACAATGACAGAAAAATCACCAGTCACGCCACTAGTGGTCTTAACATTTGTTACCGACTCCCTCATACATATCTTTAATTATGTCTATATACCCCTGAGAAACCCCCTTACCACCCAACACCCTTCATATTAACTCTCTAGGGACTCTATCATAAGCTTTCTCTAAATCGATAAAGATCATATGTAGGTCTTTCCTCTCCCTATATTTCTCTACTAATTGTCTTAACAAGAAAATAGCTTCCATGGTAGACCTCCCAGGCATGAAACTGAACTAATTCTCCGATACACTTATTTCATGTCGTAGCCTCTTCTCAATCACTCTTTCAAAAGTTTCATGGTGTGGCTCATAAGTTTAATCCCTCGATAATTAGTGCAACTTTGAATGTCACCTTTATTCTTGTAGATTGGTACAATAAAGCTTTTCTTCCACTCATCAGGCATTTTCTTTGATTTTATAATCAAGTTAAACAACTTGGTTAACCAAACTACCTCAATATCTCTCATATGCTTCTAAACCTCTATTGGTATACCATCATGCCCCATGGCCTTTCTTGATTTCATCTTTTTCAAGGCCTCTTTTACTTTAGTTATTCTAATCCTACGTTCATATCTATAATATCCAATGTTATTTAGATTTGTATTATTTTCAATCCCTATATTTTCAGAGCCATTGTCATTTAATAATTTTTGAAAGTATGTTTTCCACCTTTGTTTGATCTCATCTTCTTTGACTAATACCTTTTGATCATCGCTTCTAATACACCTAACATGATCTAAGTCCTTACCCTTTTGTTCTCTTACTTTTGCAAGTTTAAAAACATCTTTTTCATCTTCTCTTGTTCCTAATTTATTATAGAGCTCATCATATGCTTTAAGTTTAGCCCCACTATTCTCTTAGTAGCATTTTTAGCATTCTTATATTGTTCATAGTTTTCATTATTTCTAATCTTCTGCCAAGCTTTAAAAAGTATCCGTTTTTCTTCAATAACTTTTTGCATTGTTTCACTCCACCACCATGTTTCCTTTGCTAATAGCCTTTTACCTTTAGACACTCCTAAGACATCTTTTGCCACTTTCTTAATGGACTCAGCCATATTAGTCCGCATGATATTTACTTCTGTTTCATAGTTCTAATTTCCTTCTATCATCAACTTATTTTTGAATGATGTTATTTTCTTTCCTTTTAAGTTCCACCACTTAGCTTTTGGATTTGTATTAAGTTCAGTTCTTTTACTCCATCTTTTAATATAGATATCCATAACCATTAACCTATGTTGTGAGGTTAAACTCTCACCAGGTATCACCTTACAATCCTTGTATATAGATCATCCATTATTCCTAAGTAGAAAAAAGTCTATTTGGCTTTTATGAAGTTCACTTTTAAAGGTTATTAAGTGTTCATCCCTCTTCTTAAAGAGTGTATTTGCAATGGACAGGTTATATGACAAAGCAAAATTGAGGATATTTTCCCCCATCTCATTTCGTTTACCTATACCATACCCTCCATGTATTCTATCATATCCTTCTCTTTTCCTATATGGCCATTTAAGTCTGCTCCTATAAATATCCCCTCAGTGTTGGGAATTTCTTGTATCACTGCCTCCATATTTTCTCAAAACTGTTTGTTGATTATATCTTGTAACCCTACTTGTGGTGCGTATGCACTTATAACATTTATAATCTGTTCTCTTAGAACAATTTTTATTATTATAATGCTATCACTAATTCTTTTAACTTCCACAACTTTATCCTTTAATTTCTTATCCACTATTATTCCTACGACATTTTTGTTATTTTCCTTTCCTACGTACCATAATTTATACCCATCTATTTCTCTAGCTTTAGCCCCTTTCCACTTAGTTTCTTAGATACAAGCGCTGTTGACTCTCCTACGTTTTATTGCGTCTACTAACTCCAAACTCTTACCTGTCAATGTCCCTATATTCCATGTAGCGATGCGAATCTTATATTCTGGAGATACCCTATTTATTACCGCCTTTCTCAACCTCCATGGTATGAACCCATGTCTACTTTTCACTACACCTGGGTTTTGATGTAGCGCGTCGCTTTTGAGGGGACACTCTAGCAGCCCTTGCCCACTTTTCACTACACCCGGGATCCGATGTAGCGTGTCGTTTTTGGGAGAACGCCCTAGCAACCCTTGCCTATTTTTCTCCGCACCCAGGATTCGATGCAGCGCATCTCTTATGGGGAACGCCCTAGCTTGAGGGAATGTCTATTTTCGATTCATGTCATGTTTGGGTTGCCGTAGTTTTAAAAAGTTGAAGATGATTTTCATTTCTTCTTTACAAACTAATATACAAATGCATATTTATTTCCAAGCATAAAAGAAATAACAAAAATCATCTTCAGCTAAACCCTTGCCGGCAACTTGACGCAAGGGTGGCCGTATTTTAAGCAACTGGAGATGATTTTCATTTCTTCCTCACAAATTAATATACAAATGCATATTCATTTGTAAGAAAGAAATAACAGAATCATCTTCAACTTCCCCCTTGCCGGCTGGCACCTGACGCAAGACCCTCCTCCTTTTTCATCCGGGCTTGGCACCAGCATTGGCCGAGTTAGTCCCCCACAATTTGTAAGTTCTGAAAATTGAAATTGGATACTAAAGAAAGCCCAAGGAATAATGACCACAATTCCATGCTATTGTTAGATTGACTCCAAGCTAGATGCTGTAGCATGCAATAAATTTTCCATTATCATGCCAAATCACTCTGCCTGCCCTAGTTGTGCTTGGATTCTCCAACTTAGATTTGTCAAAAGTAAGCTAAAGATAGGCTGAAGGAGGAGGTTCTCATGAAACATTGATATATTTGGGAGTGGCTTGTGTAATATTTGTTTATTTCCACCGATGTAGGAGTTGATGTAGAATACTAGGGCTAGTCCAAAAATGAATTTGCATATTGTATAACTCTTACCATCCTTGAAGAGATGATTGCAGTCCTTGTTTTAAATATCTTGCTACCAATAACCTCAAAAGTTGTGAAATCTTGATAATTGATGCCATAGAGGTCCACAAGGATAATCTATGATGGTCTCACCTTGGAGTAGGGCCAAATGAGGGAAAATCCTATTTCTTTGCTTGACCATAAAGGGGATAGTATGTTTTTGCCATGTGAAAGATCTTATAAAGATGCAAAAATGTGGGTACACAATGGTGAACGAGAAGCCAAAGGAACATCTAAACTTGAGGGAGGCAATGAAGTTTTCAAATATGCTTCCATCTATCTTGTTGGTAGGTCATAAAAGAGTTTTGATTGGTGCTTCAAATCATTGCTATTTGACTAGGTCCTATTTTGAAAAAGTTGAGGTATTTCAAATTGTTTGTTAACACAAAGTAAGGGAAAACCTTTGAAATGATTTCAATATTGGACCTTGGACATAGAATAGCTCCGAATCAAATTTCTTTGGAAAGAAGATCATTTGTCTCATGGTAGCCTGCTCCAGTCCCCTTACAAAACTTTCGTGATTGGGTTAGCCATACACTTCACATGTTTCTAGCGATTCACATAACATCATTAAATGATACAAGTCTTGGATAAGAATTTACCACGCATTAGAACTCCCTCGTTGACAATTCTTTACTCCAACAGCATCTAGAGTTCCTCGAACAATGTGATATCTAACACCATGTAAAACATGTAATAACAAGATCTGACAAAAAAAATTCCATCAATGGCTGGTTTCCAAACGAGCTTATCATGCTATATTGGAAAAGGACTTTGTGCCCTAACTTCACTCTATATATCGAAGAGGAAGAGATCCAGAAAGGTTGTTTTCCATTACCCCAATTGCTAGTCCATCATTTGATCGAGAGTATTGGTTTATTTCTTCTTGCATTGTCAATAAGAGTTGTGTCGATTAAAGAAGTATTTTTCTGATCAAGCCATTTGTCTGTCCATACCTAGATGTGGCTCCCATCAGTTTGAGACCATAAGATACCCTGTGCTAGTGTACGACTTGCTCTTAGTATAGCTTTCCAAGCTACTAAACTAGACAATTTGATGTTAATATCTCAGAAGGATTGCTTGCCTAAGTATATGGCCTTGTAATCTTGACCTAGAGAGATGATGGGTTAGTCAAACTCATCCAGCCCAGCTTAGCTTTGAAACATTGATCCATAACATTAAGATCACAGAGTCCCAAACCACCATTATATTTGTGCATACAAATTTGATTGCAGCACTGATAAAGCTGCAAGGCGTAATAGGACATACCTAAATGTATCTAGCCCAACTTAGCTTTGAAACATTGATCCATAACATTAAGATCATGGAGTCCCAAACCACCATTATATTTGTGCATCCGAATATGATCCCAGCTAACGAAGTGAAGGCTCTTTTTTATCTATAGGGTGGTTCCAGATAAAATCTCGCTGTTTTCTCTCACATTTTTGGAGGTTGCTTTGCAGCATTGATAAAGCTGCAAGGCATAATAGGACATACCTAAATGTATCAGCCTTGACTAAAGTGGTACGGCCTGCTTTAGAAAGAAAACGTGACTTCCATCCATTTTCTTTTGAACCTGAGCAACTACATATTGAAGTCTTTAGGTGCGGGTTTTTTAGAGAAAAGCGGAACCTTCAAATAAGTCAGCATCACATCTTTGTGGATATGGAAGGCTTTTCCACTGCTTTGATGGCTTTATGATGCATACTAGAACCAAATGTCAATGGTGATTTATCCAATGAGATGGAGAGTCAAGATTCAGTAACAAGAGTATCCAACAAGTTGCTCATTTATCCTGAGTTCAACATAAAATAAGTGAGAGTTAGGCGGTTGATTCTTGCATAAGACCTAGGCCTGTGATATAGCTGTTTAAAGAAGGGAAGCTTTGGTGCAACAGTGGAGTTGTTGCTGTGTTTGAGGTGTGGAAACAGCCTCTTGCCATAATGCAAGGTAAGGCTGCGTACTATAGATCCTTTGTGGTCCGCCCGTTCCTCAGACCCTGCATATGTGGGAACTTCGTACACCGGGCTTGCCCTTTTCTTTATTAGAATTAACTAGATACTGAAGGGGAGCCTTGGTGCAATGGTAAAGTTGTTGTCGTGTGACCTTGAGGTCATCGGTTAAAGGCATGGAAACAGCCTCTTGCAAAAATGTAAGGTAAGGCTGTGTACTATAGGCCTTGTGATCTGCCCCTTCCTCGGACCCTGCATATGAGGGAGCTTTGCGCACTAGTGCTGCCCTTTTAATTGACTTGCAACTATAATTTTACTCCCAGTTGCTCCCCAGATCTCTCCCACCCTTTCCATCATCCAATCATTAATGTTGTCTGTGGGACCTTTAAAGCCTAGCCATGATGTCTTACATGGTTTTAAAGGGGTTTTTTTGGCTTATCACTTCGATTAAGGAGTTGTTGTCTTGTCTGCCGTGATCAATTCAAATGGCAATTGAATTTGAAACACAACAATAGTTACTCAGATAGAACCATGACCAGGGAAAGGACAAGGTCATGTTTCCCAGCACTGGGAGAACTATGGATATTGAAGGATCATTTCTGCTCCAGTGTCTCGAGACCATCCTGGAACGTGATTTTTTGAAGCCTAATCTGACCCGGTTATTCTAGCTATGGAAGTAAATGCCTCATCTAAACTATTCATTCAATGGACCAAGCCTGCATGGCTGCTACCCTGTGCAAAATATTCAATATACCCTCTCGGTGTTCACTTGAGTGTGTGTGGATTCCACTAGTTGCAGGTTTCGGCACCCATTTTGTTTGAGTCATGATTGAAACATCTATGATCTAGGTAATCATTAATGTTTCCTCACGCTAGTTATCCATCCTTCAGTTTGCTTCTGGTGGTAGTCATAATTAATATAGATATTATTTTCACATTCTAAGAAAAGAAACAAGAGAAGGTAGCCTGATCGCATATGTGAACCAAATGTGGCAGGTGAAGATGGGATCAAGTTAGGTGAGGAAACAACCAAAGCCGCTGAATCTGAGGTAAGACTTTTCTTCTGATCTCCTCACCGTTTCCCCAACATTATATACTAAGGCTAAGTCTGATATCCTGAAAACAAAATGAAATTGCAGCAGCAGTGACAACCGTATGCAAGCTAGCCTCACTCTTAATTGGAGCGGACGCCTCTGCTTGCTGGTAATATTAGCTTTTTTAGCCAGATAAATAGTTTGGTCTTTCGTGGTTTCTCTTCTTTTCCTTTTCTTCTGACAATGACAATGAAGATAAAGCATTTGCTATTAGCTTTGGCTCAGCGTTTATGGTGAGTGATGGAGGCAGCGTTTCTTTTTTTGGTGTTCCTGTCACCTACCACACTAAATTTTTGTTCGTGTCATGGACCTCTTTATTTGACTATGGCCCCTTCTTATATTTTTTCCCATAATGTAAGCTTCTGTCTTCTGCGTGCTTGTTGAGTATCTTGTTATCTCTTTGTTACCCATTTGATGATTATGGCTGTGTTCTTGCTTGTGAGTGGCATTAGATGTTTTATCTTTCAGGTTTCATTTTGATAGTGTGGAAGGACTGATAAATTTTTCATAACTGATGTAGTATGCTTGCTATTAATTGATCTTTTATAACCTGGAGAAAGGTTTTGCATGAACAAGCGAGGAAGTTACACATATTTGTTTTAGCTTGCGAGAGATGTAGCCAGTACGACTTTTAGTTTGAAATTTTTAAGAAAAAGAAAATCAATAGGCATGATTGTCAGCCTAGACTGACGGCATCCAAGGCATGGAATTTCGTATTTAGCCTATGTAAGCTGCTTGAGCATGAAAAAGACCGTGACCGTAATGCTTTTAAGCGTGGACTCCTCGTACGAGTGTGTAATACAGCGTTGGGTTGGGTGGTAAAGATTCTTCAAAATTTCGAGCAGAATTTATGCAGAAATATGGTGGAGATGAGTTGAAGGGGTACATTCACCGACTTCACAGGCGAAAGGTGGCCAACATAAAAAAAAAAATGCCTAGGGCAGCCCTGGTGCACGAAATTCTTGCATATATGTGGGTCTGGGGAAGAGCTTGCTCATAAGGGTCTACAGTATGCAATCTTACTTTGCATTTATGCAAGAGGCTGTTTCCATGTCTTAAACCAATGACCTCAAGGTTACATGATAACAACTTTTCCATTGTGCTAACAATCCCATCAACATAAAGAAAATGTGTTAGAAAATCAGTGGTTAACTTTAGAAGATAGCACGATATCTAAGCCATTCATGTTTCTAAATATTGTTTGATTGGGGAATGAATAATTATGCTAATTGGATTATTGTGTATTACTTCCTTTGTCCCATATTATTAGTCCCTTTTAAAAAGGCCAAGGTGCATAACTAGACTCTACCCTTTAATAGTACTTCTAGTCAATTATTCTGTGGGGAGTGGGGATGCTGTTTCAGCAACTATTCCTACTAATCTAGTGTGATTTTCATGATCTGTCTTTAATTCGGGGGGTGGGGGGAGAGATTTGCAGCCCAGGTGTTGAGGTAGTGGTAAAAATTTGTTCTTGAGACCCTCATGACATAGGTATAATAGAATTTGAGAACTTAATGGATGTTTTATGATGTAGTTCTAACTGAACCCCCCTCACCTATAAAGATGGAGGCGTCAAATATGGTTGTAGTTGGGGACAGCAAACTGACCCAGGAGGTGCCCTTCAAGGCCTATGGGGACGTCTTTGCACCAGGCTCACTGCCAGTCCACCACTTAAGCCTATAATTTGCTAAACTGTGTTTGAATGCAAAACTGTACTAACTACTTAAACAGGATAAATGAAGCTTCACTTTAAGACCTTATTAAAGATCCTTAATATATCACTTATCAAGTTTTTAATATGATAAGTGTATTATTGAATAATTAATATATATTGACTTCTTGTAAACAAATATTTTGAATGGACTAGTAATGAGTATTTTTTTTTTTTTTCATCTTTAAAATTCAACCTTTCATATTTTCAACTCAATTGAAACTTAGGCTAAGGTATCCAATTGGCGTGGTTTTTGGTGCGCAGATATCATTAGTGGTTCAAATAAGGTGAATGGATAAGATCTTTCAAAGATCCTGCCTATATGCTGTAAAAGCAGCGTCTTCCATCAAGAATCATTTTTCTTCCCTCTCAGAACATCAGTGCCTTTTAAAGTATGGCGTTAGATCATAAATTATTGATCATAAAATGTTGATCCTGATCATAGGAAAACGGACGATTACAAGTTGGAGCAAATAGATGAACGGTTGGATCATCCAATGACGGGATTGCATCATTCAAAAGTGAGCGTGTTTTGTAACAAATCGCCATGATAATGCCTTGATATGATAATATTAAATCATCTTTCGTTTATTTGGGTTGTAAAGCTTTACAGTTTACAGAGTTCTATATGGTGGAGGCGCATTGGGTACCTAGGAAAATAGAAGTTGCAGTGTGGGCCTCGATCGTTCGTTGAATTTGCCGTCCTAAGATAGGGGATACCAAAATCTCAGACCCAACTGATATCCCTTAGGTGGGCCCTTCCCGTAATAGTATCATCTACGTAGTCTACAACCAATAGTGGGGTCCGTATATAACTTTGTATTAATATATGTGACTTGCCCAAAAAATAAAAAGCCCATTTATAGTGCTGATGTAAAAGTTGTGGGGTCCACGTAATGGATTATGCTTTTTTCCATTGATGGGGCTTACCTTCATGTGATCTGACCCATTCATCTAATTACTTGGGCTTTAAATGTCTCCATAACTAGGGGCGATAATTATGCATTTGCATGATTAATTCTTGAGCTCTTTTGGACTACAAACTGTTTGAAAAGCCATTCTTCTTTTGGCAAAAATATAAGGTAAGTGTGATTAAAAGTTTTTTAGTGATTAACCCATTTATGCCATGAAAAGGAAAATGAGTACTGTAAATCAAATTTGTCATCTTTATTAGACGAACTTGTCATTTAACGGAAAGTCGATTGACTAAGGAGAGAGATTAACTCTTGGATGCGGTAAGCATGCGTCCTGCTACAGACCAGGCTTTTGGAAAAGCCAGTCACTGAGTCGCCATTCATGTCTTTTGATAGCCTAGACAAATAATTCTATGATCCTTTTTTCTTTTTTTTAGTGCAACAGTAGAGTTGTTATCATGTGACCTTGAAGTCATGGGTTCAAGGGGTGGAAACAGCCTGTTGCAAAATGCAAGATAAGGCTGTCTGCTATTAACCCTTGCGGTCGGCCCCTTCTTTGGACCCTGCATACACGGAGCTTCGTGCACCAAGGCTGCCCTTTTATATTTCTAGTGGACAATGCCTTAGGAAATTAAAAAGACTATTAATATTCAAAGTTATCATAAAACAAATTGCTAAAAGAACACATCATACAAAAAATGGCCTACGACATACCCTTCAAAAAAGACTAAAGACATTGTAAAGTTACCGAAGTGCTTCTTAGTTCGACTATATCATGGAAAGGAATCCTAGCACTGATGATGCCCCCAAAAAACGATCTCTACTTCTCCACAAAAATATCCTTAGTATACTAAAACTGATAGGGCAGGTGATGACTATCCTATTTGATGATTCTATAAAGTAGTGCTCAGTAATAAAAGTAAAACATAAAGTCAGATGATATATCCCAACTTGGTAGATTACCAAATCTTGAACATACATCTTCTTCTTGGTAAATAAGGTTAAACAAATAATAGGAAAATGAAAAAACTTTAAAAAAAAACCAAGAAATCACTTGTTGGTCCACGGTGTTGGGAATTCATCAGAACGTTGGGTTAGGAGTTTCATACATACTCTGAGAGGGGGGGAGAGAGATTAGTTTAGTTTTCAAAGTCCTGGTGGACCATATTTGGTGGAAATGGAGAAAATAGCCTGTAGCAAAGCAAGATTATTCCTTTAAAAATATGCACACCATAAAATAATAAGTGGGCACCGTACTTCCCCTATTTTAAGTTTTTGTTTTTTGTTTTTTTAACAGCCGGTAAACTACTTTTAAAATCGTTATAAGATCGCTACTTTCTAGTTAACAAACCTCACATGGTATGTAAAAGCCCATCAAGGACAACAAGTATAAACCATGAAACCATATGTGGGCTCGATATTTTACTAATCTAAACCATAAAAGCTATGACTAAAAGAAGTTATGTCATATGGTAATAACTTCAAGTCAGCCCACTTTTTAGAAGCTCTAAACCATTCACATCATAAAACATGCTTAAATGACCCATACCCCAAAAATCTCATCCAAACCGATGTTAGAAGATCTAAACCATTCATAAACATTTAAGAGTTGGTCATATAAGAGTTAAGCCTATATGTTAGAAGATTTACACTATTCAAATCATAGGCCAAGCCATGTAAAAGTTTGGTTCATAGGCCATCTAAGCTATAATAAATGATGTGAATGGTTTAAATCTTCTAAAATGTGACAACTTAGACATATTACTTGTGAAAGATATTCGATTACTGTATAATTTAACATTTTGGATCATAGCTTTTATAGTTTAAATTTGTAAAATGAAATAGAGAGTTGAAATAGAGAGTTGCACAATATCCTACCTATTTTTCATTCTGTACGTATCACCAGCCTTGTGGAAATAGCATATACCCATTATAAAGTGCAAACTGAAAACTTTTAGGAGTTTGACTCCCAAGCAAAAGCAAGGCACTTTGTTGATTAAGGGAGAAGTACAAAGCAATGTGAAACTACTGGGAAAAAAAACCACAAGTCCCAATAGAATGTACCACGTGGCATTCATTTGCACTTCTCGTTCAAGCAAGCAAGTGCAATTTTACTTAATATTTTTCCTGTCTTTTAATGCTGAAATTCATTTCAAAAGAAGAAAAGATACATCAAATTATGACACACCGACCTGACATGGAAAGGTCAACATAACCACGTAATAAAGTGACCGTGCCAAAAAATTTCCCCTAGTACTGATGTAAAGTGGGCGTACGAAATCAAGCCTGGTGTACGATTTACCTAAGAGATCAGAAAGAAGGAAGAGAGAGCCTCACGATCTTTGTTCTTTCCAGTGCATGTATCTTTATATTATCTACTCTTTTCTTCACCTCTATGAAGGGGAGCCTTGGCGCAACAGTAAAAGTTGTCATCGTGTGACCTTGAAGTCACAGGTTCAAGGCGTGGAAACAACCTCTTGCAAAATGTAAGGTACAGCTGCATACTACAAACCTTTGTGGTCCACCCCTTCCCTGAACCCTGCATAGGTGGGAGCTTCGTGCACCAGGGCTGCCCTTTTTCTTCCCCCTCTATTGATGCAGTGTCTCCTTGTTTTTGTTACTCAGATGATTTTCTTATGGGGAGCTCCTAACACAGGCAAATGGTCTCATTTTTGTGAAAATTTTTAGTTTAAGTAATTCGCTTGGGTCTTCGGTATTAAGTACCTTAAGTAATTGCCTCTCCTTTCTCCCCCAACCGTAAGGTGTAAACAGTGATGCTGAACCTATTGCTCAATTCAGAGTTCATAGAATGTAGCAATGGGGTATAGATTTCCAGTGTCCGAAGTACTACATTTTACCAAGTACTCTGATAAATAAATTTTGGTTTCACTCCTACATATTCCCTTCAACAAACTTCCAGCAGTCTCGAAAACATCATTTTTTAAGTGAAGGGGTCATTATCTGGAGACTTGTACATAGAACTCCAAGGTAAGTACCACCCTGACCCGGATCTGGAAGGAGCTACCTTTATACCACAATCCCAATGAAATGGCCAAGTTGGATTAGCACTTAACTTTTGGGTGGACAGATAAAAGAGATTCAAGAAAAACAAAAAAAGACTACTTGGAGTGTTGGAACACACTGCTCAAACATCATGCTCTAGGAGCTTGAAATAAACTTCAGAAAGATAGAAAGATCAGGATCCAGACAACAAGTACCCATGGAGATAACTGAAACAATCTCTAATGCATGCACATGGTTGGTTAAGATTTAAGATATACAGTGTTTACGATGTTTTCAGCTAATGATAGTACGCGACAACAATTTTGCCTTATGGTAGTTAGATGTATCCACTATACTCTGTTCATAAAAAGGATAAAAAGAAGGTCCATGTATCATAGCAACCACAATTACAGCATCAGGAAAAACTATAGTGAGGATAATGCGGATGTATATACAAACTCATGTGCACCATTATACCTGAAGGTCTGATTTATGATTCTTCCTTAATGAAAAAACTCTCAGGTAGCGAGAAATCTTCCTCCTGATTTAGAGCCTCAATCTCCTCATCCTCTGGTTTCTGACTTTGGGAAGAACATAAAAATGTTGTAAGGGCTTTTATACGATGATCAGTTTCTATGTCTACCAAGAGTGTTATGAAAAGCAGGTAAAAACTAGCTGGGTTGAAGAACCACAACTATGAGACATTCAAAGCATCTGATGATACCCCAGCACAAAAGTCTATGGTACAGACTGATGTTTATCATGTCAACTAATCACCCACTTCTTTTCAGAATATCAACTAATGCATCAGCATATCACTGAAATATCTAACAGCGTATTTCTGATGAGTGAAAAAATAAAGAAAATTCGAAGATAGTAAAAAGAAAGGCTAGCAAAGCATCTAAATAATGAGAAAAACAACAATATTATAGTCTGTGTATCATGAATATTCTGAAGTGCTTACCATGGACATTGATGCTGCCAGAAAGGGAATCTATGAGTGCTGGTAACAGATTCACTCAACAAAATATTCAATGAAATTATTGTCACAGAATGTAACAAATAACAAAACAGATGATATTGTTGGTTCTTGTTTTGAAAATGACATACTGCCTTCACTTAACATTTCTTTAGTTAGATGTTAAAGGTTGTTACAGTTCTCAAAGGTTTTGAAGAGCCAATAAACAGTTTCTAACAAAGTGAGGAGACCCAACACGAGAACAAGGGGACGCGCATAGCTTTCCAGTCGGTATTACACTGTTTTATCACAACATTACAAAGTGGCCAAAAGTATTGCTGCACTTGAATTCAAAATACAAGTTGATTTTCTAATAGCCATTATAAGCTCCTCTCAATATTTTGAACGAGAAAATTGTTGGGTTTCAGCCGTTTTCCTAGTATGGGTGTTGATGTACCCCTTTTCAATGGGGCATCCAACTTATGTGAAAGGAATGGAATGTTCTGCCCGATGTGATACATTTCAATTGCTGATACCAACAAAAACACTCAGGAATTTGAGATTTTCCACTTCCTCCTATAGCAGGCCTTGAGGTGCATTATCTAAATTTCACAGTTTACCAAAAGCATGGGGATAAAAAATCTCTCAGTTGTTTTCAAGAGTAGGAATGAATGTTTACCAAAGTTATGAGAGGAAATGAAGAAAAAAGAATCTAGAAAAGTTTAGTGCTCTTTTGAGTTCAAGCCATATCCAAGTTGGATAGGTAGCCCATTGCATCCTACAGGCTGTGGATTTGATTCACTACGATACAACAATAAAAACAAAACTACTAGTGTTATAACCTACAGAGAGTCAAGAAAATAGTCAATTAAACATAAGAATCTGCTCTTGGACAGAAGATACTGATCGGCTGTCAAGATTCCATATAGGCAAAATAACAACCAATATCTGTGGCACCATGAGATAAAGCCTATAATCAATGGTATTGAAGTATGCATTTTAGATTACCAGCATCTCTAAGTTGAAGAAACGATCCAGCAGCTGCAAAACCTCATCAGGTGAGAAGTGTCTTCCAAAACTGCCAAATTGATTACATAAGATGGTAAGGAAATGTAACGACACCATAACTTTATATTAGAGCGGTACTATTTTGAGACTAAATTCCCAGTAAGAAAATTCAAATGAAGAGATAAAACCAACCTCCTCCTCAAAAACTCCATTAGTCCATAAAGAACAAAGTGGCGATGGATACCTGCAGAAACAACCGCTCAGAAGGACAGTTAAGTTCATGCATTACTACAGGCAGAAACAATAATACTTATGAACAGAGAGAAAATGCTCCCTGTGATCCAATATATCCGGTTCTATTGATGCCTGCCAGTGCATGCTGTGGCTAGAATATGAAATGGTCTGGCAGCAATAGAGGCTCTCGAGATTCTTTACCTTCAAATGTTGCTCTTTTAAATGATGCCTTTGAGCCAGAGACAAGAGGGTCATATGGAAATTCTCTTCATCAACAAAACATTTTGATGTTCTTGTTATTTGTTAATCATCAAATCCCCACAGAGCTTTACTGGTTGGTTGGCCTTTCTCTGGAATATATCATGAGCCAGGGAGAGTATCAACTGAGCCTGTTGTTTCCAGAAGATCAATTTTCTCCACTAATCCATCTTATATTCGTAAAAGCCAGCATGCATTTACCAGTCTTTAATTACATACCTATAATCTTCAATGCCCCGTTGACTTTATGTTTCCAAAAGAGAAATTAGATCTTTCAGGTATACATGTTGGTTGAAGGCGATTTTGCTATTGCAAGATTTCCTCACTCACTATTGGAACATGGAACTTGGTGGATAGTACTAATGAAATCTCATTTTAATAGTTAATATTCTTATGTAAGGCATGCCGCACATAAAAAACTAGATGCATGCTAGAATACGGAATGATGAGTCAGTCAACTCTTATCTCTTTTTTCCATTCCAAATGTACATTGTCATAAAGCTGAGCCTATCAAGTAGCTTCCCATATAGCGACCAAACATCTTCTACAAATTTTTCAAGGACATGGCAGTAGTAGCAAGTTGGCAAATCATACTAGCTATTGTAGCAGTCAGCTAACAAGACGACAGTGGTACAAGGTGCACAAGCTTTTCCATGTTGCCATGTTAATTGTATTCAGGTCTCTCGCGAGTATCAGAATATTTTTTTCATTTACATATCTTGAGGCTCATATTCAAGTGCATTGAATTTTCTTTTTATTTCCTGAATCATCATCATCATCATCAAGACCTTATCCCAATTAGAGGTCGGCCTTTTTATTTCCTGAATAGGAAGTAGAAATTCAATTTCAGGGCATGCTTTTGTGTCGAACCTTTTGTCTTATTAACAGTTATTCAATTGAGACTGTAAAGTTGATTTTTATGATAGAATAAAATGAATTCAGGATATATGTAACCCAGAGCAAATTATCATAATACATGCTCTATAATAAATAAAGGCACCCCCCATGGCGAGCACATGACAGATGGGGACAATGGCCAATCAGAAGGAGCAGTTCAACCCAATTACTTTCATACTCCACACTACACTTGTTGACCACCTTCGCCAAGTCTGGCAGCCAAACCAACTAGTCAACATATAGAAAGGGGCTCGGAGTTACCGTCGTGTGAACAGGAGGCCACAGGTTCGAGGCATGAAAACAGCCTCTTGCAAACATGCAAGGTAAAGCTGTGTACTATGGACTCTTTGTGGTCTGCCCCATCCCTAGATCCCACATATGCAGGAGCTTCGTGCACTGGGCTGCCCTTTTTTACCTTTTTTCTATACAAAGGGGCTCACACCAAACATGACACCTAATGTTCCCAGTTCAGTAATGATTTCAAGAACCAGTAAATGCCATCCCTTGTTCTGGTCACTGCATTACATCTCTTCTAGCGGTTCATACAGTCCATAATAATAATATTTTTAATAATATCACTACTATTCTTCCTTTTAAAAAATTTCCCTACTATTTGTGTTTGTCTTCTTGTTTCAGTAGAGATGATCTCAACATCTCAATAACAGAAATCCTAACTAAATCACCTGAATTTGAAAAAAAAAAAAACAAGAAGAAGAAAAAAAACCTAAATTTCCTAGCAATAGGCACAAATTAATTGGTGAAACAAATAGTGGATTAAACTCCAGACTCCACAAGAATAAATTCAACCAAATAATTACCTTGTAATTTGGCCGGAGGATAGATTTCCAAAGCTTCTAACACTCTCAGTTCCAGCTCAACCTGCGAATGCTCCTGACAAACACAACTCAAAAATGAGAAACAAGAAGAAATAAATAAGTAACACCTAAAGAGAGAGGAAATTTAAAAAGAAAAAGCGAAAACCTTGGGAAGAGAAGAAGCAGATGAAGGAGGAGCCTGGCCTTGAGAATGCGCGGAAAGACCGTCTCGTTCTTCTTCTTCGCCTGCATGTTCCATTGTTTGTTCTTTCCGGAACCCTATCTCTGTTTTGCCCCAACGGAATCCTCGAAAGTATCGGAACGAGGGAAGACGAAAAGGAAATAAGAAAGAGGAGAGAAGAAATTAATGTCCTAGAAATGTTTCATTTAGTGATCTGAAAATGTTGATCGTGCATTCTTGCGACGAGTAACTATTTGATGCTTCTGACTGTTTCTCACGTACGAAGCTCTACGGTATGCAAGGTCTAAGAAATTAAAAATGTCTATAATATATAGTTTTATCTTGCATTTTGCAAGAGATTGTTTCTAGGCTTTTAATCCATGATCTCAAAGTCATATGATTACAACTTTACCATTGTGTCAATGACACACCATTTTATGCTTTTAACTATTCAGCTCAATAATTATGATTAAAATACTTTTTTAACTGAAGAAACTAGAAGCTAGAAGCAATTAATAGACATGAGTAGGAAGAGTGAAGAAGATAAATGGGTCAGACCATTTAAAAGAAGGATTTTGAATGAAGGGTCAAAGACTCAGTCTTGAAAGCTCAATCTAGATAGCATCTCTCTCTTTCTTTTTCCTTTTTTAGATACAATTACACACTCACAAGCAAAGAATTACCAAGAAAATTTATTTTTAATCTGCAAGGGTTCTCCTTTCCTTGAAATAACCTACAATTTCTTCCTCTTCAAGTAACCCACGTAGTAGCTTGTAGACATTTTAACCATAAATTCCTTTGCTGGTTTGGATTTCTTCCACCAATTTGATGTGAGTCGAGAACCAGACTGGCATCATCAATTTGATGGCAAACCCCTTGATGACTTCCACCCACACTTCATATGCGACTTTACACTTGTCGTGGGTATCATCTACATGGTTCATACATAAACAGCAGCGGCTAGGCCTTAACCAAGCTTTTGATCCAAGGCATTCCTCTGCTGTTGGTTTCTCTAGACTTGCCAACAAAGTGTAGTTGCACCCATTCTTATAAGATTGGGTGTGATAGGGTGGGTTAGGTGGGGCAAGACACTGGTGGGGCTGAGCAGGGCTGCCAAAAACTGCCCGACCCACCCACTGCATACCCTAAGCAGATGTTGACTCTAGACCTCTAGGGCGTTAGGGCCTGCTACGATGAATGGTAGGGATCCATGGCACTTAGGACCCACCATTTGTAGTCCTAGGATATGCTTTTGGGAGGATGTAATGTCATGGATATGCAATAAAGCAGGTTAGGAGGGTTTGTTACATATCTGGACACCTTTGTTTAGTTCGAAATAGCCCACAGGCCCGAGTTTGTTTTACTCTAAAAAAGATCCACTGATAAGGCATTAAACTCTTATCTCCAATGTGGACGAGTGATCACATTGATTTGGGACTAGCAAATTATAAGCACAACTATTGCGCACAAAATGGATAGGCAGATTGAATCAGATCCAATGTGCATCAATATGGATCACATATGAATTAAGGGTTTCTGATCCACACAAATCACTGATCAAAAACCCCAATCCGTACCATATTCAAGTACGAATCACGGATTTCTGGATCATTAGTCCATCTAGAACAAGTCATGTAAAATTGTGGATGTTGACTATTTATTTCAAATATCTAAATAGTTAATCTTGTTTAGAATGCTTCAAATAGGATAGGTACCAAATTCCAAGAGCAATAGATCCCTATAGCTTATAGGTTATAGAACTTGAAAATTGGAGCTATTGATTTTTTTCCTCTTTTCCAAGTAATAAAATAAGTGTTTTAGGGTCATCCAAATGCAAAGATTTTTCATGGGTCATCTATTTTGCATGCCAAACAAGATTAACAATTATGTCTTTGAAAAGAAGTATGCGACCATAGTTTATATTATTTTCCAATTTACTTTTTCAAAGTGCCCTTTTAAATGGATATCCTCAAGTATATCCATGCAGGCTGCTGATTTAATGGATCAGATTGATTCAATCTATTTTCACCTGTGGATCAAATTTATCCTATCTATATCCATGGATTTTAAATGAACAAAATTACAAGCAATTTAGATACACAAGCTGCATATTTGAGAGGCATTGCCTAGCAAAAGGAGAGTGTTGGAGGAAAATTTAGATCAATAAGAGGTTTAACCTCCTTCAAAAGAAGAGTTCATATAAGATGGATATTGATGTTTTGATAGAAGGGGAATGATAGTATAGGGTACGAGATTGCAGCGGCTTGCCGATGTGATGGATCCCACTTGTGGTTGATTAGAACTGTGCATTTGATTTCACTCACCTTAATGACTAATACTCCAAGGCCAATAGGACCGGATAAGTAGGTACTTTGATCACATTATAATAGTTGGAAACATTGTTAAAAGAACAGTACATATTGAGTAGGAATCACACTCTTCTTATACTTAAATCATCCAAATGGCTTGATGTTTGGGATGCAAGATATCTCAAACAAGATAAATTAGATGGACGGATTTGATGAAACATGGTAGGGTCCTGTTGTGCCTATCTATAATGGATTGGAAGATCTAACAATCAGGATTTTAATATCTAAAAGAACACAATCACATGCATAATGGAGACATAAAGACTTACGTGGTTCGGCCAAACTTTGCCTACGTCCACAGAGAGGAGGAATGTAATATGTTCAGCTAAAATAGAAGAGGAGGAGGAGGCTCATAGCCTCCTCCAACCCTCCTCTATTTTTCTACAAGCTCTGGCAAAGGGCGGGCCTATACTTGAACCTAGAATTAATGTTTTGTTAGGGACCTGGGTCCCGGACGTCCTTTCTCATCAGAATGATTCGGGTCACCCATTCAAAATGATCCAAGCCGTATATCTCCTAAGTATGTTATTGATGACCTATGGCCAAACTTAGATCCAATGTTAACACTTAATGCTTCTTGATTCCCACATTGTGGATGTCAAAGCATTCCAAATGCCAAGTTAAAAAGCCTAAATCATCCCAAGGTGAAAGACAAAGCAAGCTCTATCATATAAAAGGTTTGGATGATCGAACAGTGCGACCTAATTGTATGAGCATCCACCATAAGAACACTACTTAAACCACATGAATTATTGTAATAGGACACGCGAATTGAAAAAGAGGGTAAGACAAAAGGAGAGAAAAAAAATTCTATCATTTACTTTTGTCCTTTGTATGACTTTTCCAAGCATCTTCCAAAGAAGACAAATCCTTTTCACCCAAGCAAGAGCAACTTGGAAAATAATATTAATATTAATATTAATTAATTAAGGCAATGTTAACTGTACATGGATTAGAAGAATGCTTTAGTGGAGGATGTATGTATATATATTAGGACAAGAAATTTTATTAGCACAAATCTTTTGCAACAAGAACCATCCTAGTTTTTTTTTTTTTTTTTGGAAGGAGAGATTAGAACCATCCTGGTTGAGTTTGACAATCATGCATAAAATAGTTCTGAATCAAGGGCTTGATCTGCAAGGTTTAAGTAATTTGGTTTAGTGGATTACATAGAACAATCTAGCATGATCCAATGAACCGAATTAACCCTTGCCAATCGAGGCTTGAGCCATCAATTTGTTGGAGCCAAACCAAAGCAAAATACCCTCTCATCAAGCAAGACATTCATTGTTTCTACACAAAAATAAGAAATAAAAATCAAACATTTATAAAGAATTCCAGTTTTATACTTATATTTTCTAATTTAAAGATATGTATGACTTTTCCTAGTAAGTTTTGTAACTATGAGAGTTGTTACTTGGAAGTAAGTTGATGGATTTACAACCTTGATCAACAGTAGACAGGGAGATTGCAAAAACTTTAATGGGTATTTTACAAACACTTTAATAGGTATTTTAGGTATTAATTCACCTTGAAAGGAAGTAGACATTATTTCCTCCATGTTTGAGAGTGGGACAACCCATGTTTTTATCTAACCTACTAAAAGATCCGTCACCCTATAAAATATTGTTTGTCATATATTTTAAGTCATTAAAATAGACTATCAAACTCTCTATGCTGCTTGTCCAAAAATTAAATGGGAATTGCAAGCTCCATGATGCTTGCATTGCATGACATGGACTTTAATGAATTATTTAAGTAGTTGGCAAGTTAAATTTGTCTTATTTGCATCTAAGAACTTTGTTATACTTTCTAGTGGGAAAGATGAAGTTGCAATCAACAATGAAATGTTGTGATAAAGAAATACACTTTTGCTTAGCTAGCCACTAATTTGAAGGGACTTTTTCTTTAGAAGAATGTACAATGTACATGCTTGTCCAAACAGCCAGTATGGTAGACCCACCTTCACCACACATCTTAATATGTGTAAGAACTAATCAAACAACAACTTTTAAATCCTCAAAAAGTCTCATGAACAAAGGCGTGCAACATAATTAATTTTGAGAGTGACTTCATCCAAAACTTGAGTGGGATCCATGAACAAAAAAGTGAACAAATTTTTATTTCTTTAACTCTATTCATTTGTGTGTGCGTGCGTGTGCATGTGTGTGTGTGTGTGCGCCACTTAAGATAGAGTAAGTTGACTTGAAATGAGATGAGATGAGACATATCACTATCTTCTCATCCCACTGTTAGTGGTACTTTTAGTACAAGAGCCCTTTGGCAGCAATACCACCTATATAGGTGCTAAATCACCATTTTAGTATAGAAGCTATAATCAATAACTTTGTGTCAAATTGGTGGCAGGTCTTAAATCACTACAAATGAAATGGAGGTGGCAACAAAACCACTTGTATAAGACAAAAGGCCACGCTTCTCACTATCTAAAAATGGATGTTAATACCATTTCATTTCATTTTAGTGAAACTTTCCATTTGTTGTTTATTACTTTTTAAAGGCATAAATTTGTTTTTATAGTAGTTAAGAGCTGTTGCTAAATAATACCTCCACTAGCGGTTTTTTCCTTCAGGAATGTGGGTGATATATGAATGTAGAAATATTATTCCCATGCTTGCGCATTGCGGGACTTGTATACCACTTGAGAAGTCAACGTTTGTTGTATTCTAAAAACATCCATAAGTTGCTTTTAGATATGGAATGAAGTCATTTACAAAAGAAGTGTATTTCCCAAATGCCTTAGTGTCAATTACCTAACATGTAATGAAGTGTCAGACAATAGGTATCATCTAATACAAATCATTCATAGAAAAATGTACTATATCATTTCAAAAATTATTTGTCTTTGGCAATGCAAGACAATAAAGTATCATGTGTTGAGCTCTCTAATACATGCCAAAAATCTGATGTATCAAAAAGTGACTGCTACAAATAACTTATTAGCATTAGCATTAACATTTCATTATATCATCCCACTACCCATCCATCAACCCTTCTCTAGTTATTTGTTGATGTTTTTCGCAAGTGCACGGGCTATTGTAGTATAATTATGCAAATACGGGTCGATCTCACAAGGACTCGCTTTAGAATTTTGGAGTTTTTAATAAAAATTAATTATTTAAAAATCAATCAATGATAAAATTACACTAAAAAAAATTCAGACTTCATAAATAATTTATCAATGAGAATTACAAAAGTTCAACACAAGAATAAAGGAAATTAACTGAAGAAACAAGAAAATTCCACTTCCCTAGATTGGTTATTGTCCATTTCTTCATATCTGAAAGTATGAACTTCGATAAAACTCCATCAGCATCTTTTTGGTACTCCTGATTGATGATCCACCGTATGGATTAGGCAGATTTCAAAAATTCTAAGAGATCTGGCCTAAATAAGATTTTTGGGCATTAGACGGTTTAGATCACTTTCTGGGACTCAAATTAAAGATCAGAGACATTAATCATGACAATGGATGTCCTCAAAATGAATCTGTAAAATCAATTTGAAATCAGAAGAGAAACAGATGAGGAATTGAAGATTTTGATTAGTTAAGGCTAACCCGTTGATTGGGTTAGACCTTAATTGATCTGTCTTGATTAATCTGTTCCTGGATAAGCAGAATAAGGATAAACCAGAACTGGAAGAGTCAGGGACACAAATGGAAATAAAACGAGGACTCAGATGGAATTAAAGCAAAGGACAGACATGTAATTAGATATAAAGAGTGAAGGGCAAAAACAAAATTTTATTAAAGATCTGGTTTTTAACAAAAACCATGAAAAAAAACCCCATGAAGAAGAGGGAAACCGGAGGAGGGAGAGAGAAGGAAAGGGATGTTTTTCCAGATACGGGAGTAGAGGAAATTGGGGGAACGCTAGTGCTGGGTTAGTTACTGTGACGACCCGGGTTTTTATATGATGCAATTTTGATAAACAGGCGAGATCTCTTGTTTTGTAAATATGAAATGCATGAAAATCTTTTTCTTTTGGAAAACAATCTTTCATAAAAACCCCAAGTGTCAAAACACATTCTCAAATTATCTAGCCATGGCAAAGTTTAAATCAATATTATTCCCAAGAAAGTGTTAGTCACAAATTTCACTATTAGAGAGTAACTACAATTAAGTAACATTGAAAGATAAGGTAGGGGTTTACTTACTTGTACTGAGTTTGGGTGTCTCCTAGCACAAGCGTACCTTGCCCTTAAGTATTTACTTTGTGTCTGAAAAATGTTAAGGATTGGGTGAGTATATATTATACTCAGTAGGAGCCTATCACTACTAGTTTTATAATGCATGAGATGTTCTAAAATCATATGTTCTTTCAAAACACATGCATGTCTGAATACCCAAGTTTAATATCGATATTAAAATCCATTGTCAAACTGAAATACTAACGACTTAAGAAATATTATAATCCAAGTCAAAATTATCATATATCATAAACATAAAGATATGCATTAGATGCTCAGCTGAATCCAACTCATGGATATCTAGTATGGTATGGTCGACCAACCTCATATCATGCCATATGCAATGCAAATAACTCCACAAAACCATAGGGTCCAACTATGCCCACGACCTCCTCGTCGTGTGGTCCCCGGGTACCTGAGGACACTCTATCATAGCCTCCACGGGGCCTGTGACACGTCGACCCAGTGCCGTGACACCAGTGGTAGCCCCCTATACCACATGCAGTCGACGTAGGGACTTGCCTCTTTTTGGGGGTGGTACCCATCCACCTAATAGTGGTAGAGGCTGGGTGGCCAACCCAGACCCCTCGACATAGCACCCACGAGCTTACTAGCCCAAATCACATAAGATCAAACAAGCTAAAACCTCTTTTCAAAACCTGTCCTCTTTGGGTCCCTCACAACTGCCTGGCCCTCGACACTCCAGCGTCTTTTGGCAACCCTCAAGGACATGCAATCTTTGCAAGAACTTAATGCTCATAGATCATGCAATGTATGCAATAGTTTGCAAAACATATCTACGCATAATGTGTGTACAAAACATGCCTATGCATAAAGCATTTGTCATGTGCATGCTAAACAAGTCATATACTTAAATCATGTATTTGCAAAACAATCATAGTTCTTTTAAAAGAATCTAGTAGCGATAGAGCACCTACCTGACTAGGTTGCGCTAACCCCTTTGTCTTTGGACGCTCCTGAACATGGTTTGGGGAATCAAGGTTAGTTTAGCCTATCTTTTATGGGTTTTAGAATGGTTGGTCTTATTACTTAGGCATTAGGGGTCCATCCCTATGCCTATGGGTGTCCTAAGGTCCTAATTGGGCCTTAGTATTATCAATTTTCCAAAGGTCCAGTGACCACGCGTCACCATCCTATTCTAAGGGTCATGCCCAACTTTGATTGGGCCTTGATCAGGGATTTTATAGTTTGGATGTGTCAGCGTCGTCGACACGGACACAACGCTTTTTGCGACGCCTCAATCGGAGCTCTAGATCTCAAGTTATAAGTGTTTTAGTGTCGCACGTACATAAGGGTCTCAAGAATGAAAAGACGGAATGCTAGGGCGTTGTGCGTCTGCGTCGTGTGCCTCGGCTTCCTTAAGGAACGAAAAACCCACGTACCGCTAGCGCGTTGCGCGTCTGTGGCGTGCGCCTAAGCGGGCACTTCTGCAGACACGCCGGGTTTTCTACCCGACTGTCTCTTTTGCGGGCACGTCCCCGTTTGGTTTTTCAAACGTAGTCAACGTGTGACATTCCGACTGGAACGTTCCGTCGTCTGGGGGACCGGGGCATCCTCAGGACACCCTGGTTCGACCTGTCGAACCAATGCGGCCTAGGGGACGTCCCTGGGTCCTCGGTGAGTCTACAGGGCTCCATTTTGCATGGTTTTTCATGCAAAAACCTAAGGAAATTGACCTTAGAACTATGGTGGAGATGGGTTTTGAGGGATCTTGGGCATACTTGGCTCGTTGCTGGGTTTTTCTCCTTGTTTTCCCCTCTAGGTCACTCCTCCACAACGGTTTTCTCCAACCTTTTGGGCTGCCATTAGAGGCGCCCAAGAGCTCTATTATAGAGCTATGAGAGGGTTCTGGAGGGGGCTCTCACCGCCTTTGAATGGCGGTGGAGAAACCTCCAGAATGGCCGTGATTTCTCCTCCAATCACCGCCGTTCTAGAACCCTCTAGAGGTTGAAGGGATGAAGGGTGCCCGTATCAAAACGGGCCCCTATGTTTTGCAGGCTAAAACCGTTTTTGTAAAACTTACAGTTTTGCCCCTGAACTTCAAAGGGCCATAACTTGCTCATTTTAACTCCGTTTTGGGTGATTTTGGTCTCGTTGGATTCCTTTTTCTGAGATGCACCTAATGGTACCATTTTTAGGACCAAATTTATGGGTTCAGTCAAGGTGAATAGTGAAATGACTAAAATGCCCTTATCTTCAAAAACTGATATTTTCATTACTTAACTTGGAATTTCAATATTACAAAATTGGAGTCATTACAGTTACACTTGGCCGAAGCTAGGAGATGCAAACCGGAGGAGAAAGAGATGCATAGAATCCGGGCGACTTTGAAGGGGAGAAGCTGGCCGGCTGGCTGTGTCTGTCTTAACCGATGCGAATGATGGAGACGCCTAGCTAGAGGGTGCTCTAGTTTGGTGCGTGGAGATGAAGACTGGAAGCAGAAGTGTGCTTGGGCGGTGCAGTGTGTGGAGGAACGTTGAGAGCTGGGAGAGGTGTGGAAGTAGGGCTAAACATGGTTCTGGGCAGTGCGATCAACAAAACCAAAACAAAGAGGGGAGATGGTGTGGATGAAAACTATAGAGTGAGGGACGATGCGATGGAAGTTGGAGAATACAGTGGGGAAAAGAGTGAAGTTGAGAGAGAAGTGGAGTGGAGTGCTATGCAGTGGAAGGGAAAAGAGTGAAATTGGGAGAGAAGTGGAGTGCTACGCAGTGGAAGGGAAAAGAATGAAGTTGGGAGAGAAGATGGAGTACATAGATGGATAGTGAGAAAGACAGAGATGGGAGTGGGAGGTGGGGTGAATAAAAAATAAAAAAATAAAAACAAAGATGGAGAACAAAGCTGGAAATGGTGCTGGCCTGGGTTTTTCAACAGAAAGAAAAGAGGAGCAAAGAGAACGAGTGAAGGAGTGAGGAGCAGAGAGGGGGAAACAAGAAAGAAGAGATTGGGTCCGTGAGAGAGTAGATAGCAACTAGAGTATTAGAGATTGAGAAAAACAACGACAAAAAATATGCCATGAGAGTACAATGACTAGCAAACTAAGGAAAGCAAACTAAAACTCCAAAAAAAATCAAAACTCCAAAAAACTCCCCTCTCCACTCATACGGCTCCCGTCTTTATAAATTTTTTTCCTTATTTTTCTCCAACAAACTTCTCTTATCCCTATCTAGGACTCTTCTTCCTCTTCTATTTCAATTAGGACTCTTCCTCTTGATCTTTACGTGATCTGCATTGTTGAAATTAGATATGATCCATCCAACCCTCCTTTAGTTGGTCTGCAAAATAAAAGACTAAATTAGAATAATCAAAACTATACATTAATCTTCTAATAAGCTCTAATGATCATCTAACCGTTGATTTTGAGAAAATGAAGGTTCAGATGTTCAATCAAGCTAAATTTTGCAATTTGGACGGTTAGATGATCTAATTGAATGCTAAACTATGGGTCTTTTAACCAAAATTAAACACTTAACATTATTTGGAACCAAATTTTCAATATAGCAAACAATGCAAGGACATGCATCCACCACTACTCTTCATCAATTTGTTTTTCCTTTCACATTCTAGGTATGGAGTCTTTGAATCTACACCAAGGTAACACGCTCCCTAAAATGTAAAAACCAGCATCTATCATTATGAAACATTGTAAAAAAGAACTACGATGAAGATTTTGATGGCTAGATAAAATTAATGTGTAACATTAGAAGTCGTGGTCTCTTTCACTTTTACTCCTAGTTAAGAAAAGAACTTTTCTAAAGGTGTGCCATTCCTACAATTTTGTCTACACTTAAGAATGAGATTCAAGTGATATTCAATAGACAATTCGTAAGAAATCATGAAGAAATACTGCTTTCTTTGCCAACCTTAACAAGTAACCAGATATAAAGTAACCCTAACTTCTAAGAAACCATCTAAAACTTGTTAAACAAAATTAAATTTAGCATAAGATGTAAGCCTTGTTTCTACTATAGTAAGCTGCTAAAAGACATGATACGATGTCTTTTCATTACTTAATATCTTATATTTTGTGGTTCCTAAAAAGAAACTAAAGCCACTGCTTACATTGATGGAAACAACAACTCAATTTGTCAATCTCAAAAGAACCTAAATTAGAAAGTGGATCCTTGCAAGATAAAGAAGGAATTGAAACAAATAGCATGCAAGTTAAGGAATAACGTGAACACAGTTTTTTGGTGAAACATATGTTTAGAAGGAATAATTATCCCTTGTTCTCATTGTTTGTTAATCATATTATTGATATCTTCTTTAATGTCATATTCATAAAAAAGAAATAGGAATTCTGTATCAAATCTCAAGTATTTTCATGCACTTTGCCTATGGATATTTGAGAGATATCTATGTTTATCATGTGCCCATAGTCTGAAATGGGAGATTGAATACTTAGACTTACTAGAGGCTTCTAGCATTTGCCATCCCTATTAAAAGATCAATGCCACTAAAAGTCAACTAACTATGCTAGATAAGATTGTCCTTTTTTAATATACAATTGAGTCAAATTACTTGGCTAATGGGGACAAGTATATCCTAAACATCAATGTATCACATAAATCCATAAGTTTGGATTTAAATTTGAAAAGATGATTGAGAAACTAGTGTACACAAGGAAGATGTCCAAGTAAGTGAAGTTGTAGCATGTGTTATTCCTAGGAAGTTTTTACTTCTCATTTCCATGCTACTGTTTGGTTTTCAATATACATGTCAAGTCACTAGAAAATTGTCCAAGTCATTGATTGTAACACGTGTTATTCCTAGCATGATATAGCATATTGATGGGTTAGTCTCATTAAATGCACTAGAAACAAGCTTCAATAATACATTGATGTCGATATTAACAATAATAACCTCTTTAATATCTATGATCTTTTGTGCCAATAGACCTTCACTATGTCCAATTTGTAAGAAGAATGAAATAGAATATTTCACTAATTTTTTGTTCATTATTATAAGAAATCTAAGAAAGAAAAGACAAAGTAAACCAAAAAAAAAAGAACAAGGAAGATGATGATTGAGTGGTGGTTTAACGTGGTTCAAGGAAATTCCACTAAACTTCATATGTAATCATGAAAATTGAAGACCATTACCTCTTAATATTATTTGCATCTTACATATAGAGTTGAATATAAATTTCTAATATGTAAATCAATGTTGCTTAGGCTTGCAAGAAAATCAAACAACTAGTTCAATATAGAGACGGCGATACATAAGCATGTAGCATTAAATCTAATTATTTGGAAGGCTCTAAAAAACAAAACTTTTTAACTCTTCCTGTATCATAACCTTCCTAAACCATGTAATCTACATATGATGTCATGTGAGATATACTTGTTTTACTATCACTTTTTTTAAAGTTAAGTAATTGCTCAATAATTCCTAAAGGTACATAATAAATATTAATGTCAATAAGAGGTTAGTAAATGCTAAATCACCAATTGGTCATTGTGTTCCTTGTCCTTCTATTTCTATTCATATGCAATCAATATAATTGACAACATCTACCTTTTAATATCCTCTACTTCTTTCCTACAAAATTGAGTATGAATTTCTATCGCGTGAATCATTGTTGCTCTAGCCTATAGGAAAATCAAATGATAGGTTCAATATAGAGAAAGCAAATACTAGTACTTGCTCATGGACAAGTTTTATCTATAACATCTAGTGTGTCAAATATGCAAATCTAAAAGAAAGATCCATCAATAGAAAGTATAGTTAAACAAACCATGCTACAAAATTTGTGGAGATAAAGCAACAATGGTAAGTTATGGGATTAGTTTTAGACAATTGTGGAGGCTAAAGTCTATGAAACCTTGCAAGTTCTGATGCCTAGGCAACTTAACTTGTTGTTTTTGTTATGTTGGTTTACCATTTCTAAAGAAACACAACTTGGAGCCTCAGATCATAAAATATAGATCTAATAGACTAAACTTGTGATTTATGTCTTGTGTTAATTGTTTTGACCAGTATTCAGGCTACATTAGATCATTTGGATTTGTTACTAGACTCTTAGTGTGATACCTTAATTTCTAATTTCCATTTTATGTGATTTTTGATCATTTTTAAATTGAAACAAAATGTCAATTTGGAATTCAACTTTTCAAGTCTTGAGGAAATGAGTTTTAAAAAAATATAAAATTGACTATTAAAACCTCAAAATTTGAAATGTGCTCGAAAAGAGCTTTCTAATGACACCATGAACACAGAAATCAAAGTTCAAACAAGAAAATATGAATATCATGAATAAGGAGCCAAAGATTAATAATGGCACCTCCTCATACAATATTTTCCTAAAGGAGGTATATGAGTGAGAATGACAGCCCATTTTTTCATTTTGACATTGGATTTTCATAGGTGACGGGGAACCGATGACAATGCCCTCCTCAAATCTCCCTTTCTCTCTTGTGATCATTGTCAAACATATCAGAAAAACATGTTTTTGCTAACGATAGACCTATGTCCTTCTTGGACAATTAGAAAGAGTCGACCGAGTATTTCCATTGAGATTGGGCCTAAACAACCATTAAACGTAGTATACAAGATAGATCTGTGAAAACCCATCTTCGATCCTCTTCCCTAATAATGTTGGGTTGGGTTTTTGTCGGGACTTGGACAAAAAAGTCTATTTTTGCCAATAATAGAAAATCCATCTTCCCTAGGCGATTAGAGGTTCATTTCTAGTTGGAATCTGGGTGAACAACAAGTACATAGTTTGGCACCAAATCCACCCCAAGCGATCACCATTTTCTTCTTTGGCAGAAAACCCTTCTCCTATCATCTTCTTTAGTGATAGTAGTCAAAAAATCTCTTTCCATGATCAATTGGACAAAAAAAGGGCTATTCTAATCATTCCTTCTTGGATTTCATTCACCAATCAATGGTCGGATGTGTCAATCTAAGACCTAGTCACTTCATCTCTAGAATTTGTTACCGATTTGCAGTTGGAGCAATTGATAGGAGATTTCCAATACTATGTGCACCAATCAGTGGGCATATTTGTCAATCTGAGACTGTGTTGCTTTGTTTTCAAGATTTGTTATCAAATCCATAATTGGAGTGACAAATTAGTAAACCCCCAACTCCCTAAATGTTAATCTATGGTCAAAAAAGCAGTTTGAGCCATATAGTTGTTGAACAATAAAAAATGTAATGGTAATTTTCGATTCCTTTTCCTCCCTATTTTTCGTTGATGTAAGGTTAAACATGTAGTTATGAGACTCTCTCTCTCTCTCTCTCTCTCTCTCTCTCTCTCTCTCTCTCTCTCTCTCTCTCTCTCTCTCTCTCTCTCTCTCTCTCTCTATTTTCAATGCTCGAGCATGTCGATCTGTTGTCCATCTCCATGACTTAATATCAATGCATGATCAAAGCAATATATCAATGAATTTTTATGCCCCACACACCAATTTATAGCTAGAAATTATATCTACAATTCCTATCCATCAATGAACATTCAGATTAATCAATGACTAATCTCAAAAGATCTGAATCATCAAAAGACATGTAGGTTTTTTGAGAAATACCAAGTTTCATCACAATTTGATCTTGGTTTTGATTTAAATGTTGAAAATGGCATGAGATGTAGAACTACTATTTTTTAACATGTTTCATGCTTGGATCTTGTTTGATTTTTCTTGTCAATTCATGCCTTGAGCTTCTATTAGTTGGTGAACTTGGTCAGTGACCTACCTAATTTGAAATTACTTCATAAGAATTGAAATTCAAGTATGCTTTTTAAGATATATTGCATGAATAAACTCCCTCATGGGTTCATGTTGATTTTGAGGTCAATTATATGTCTATTGGCTTCTAATTTTTTGATAAGACGTCTGTCACTTGTTGTATCTTAGTCATTAAAGTACGTTACAAATTTACTATTTTTAATAATGAATTTATGATTTATACATAAGTAATTTGTGTTTCTTCTTAACTGTAAGTATGTGGTGTGTGTGGAGGTTTAGGCATTTTAATTGCCTCGGATGATCATTGTTAGCTTGTTAAATTACAGGCTTTAAAGTTTTCTTTTTGAAGTTGAAGTTGATAGCTCATGTTGTCTATATTGGAACAAAAAGTTCCTAAAAATTTGAGAGATTTTAATATTGAGAAGATGATACTTTGAAAGATAGATTGTTAGATTTTAAAAATCCAATTCGAAATAGTGAATATTGTTAAATTGATGGAAATTCTAGTCCATCTAATTTAATCATTGATGAAAATTGTTTTATTTGAGTTACAACTAAAAAGGAAACCATTGAACATGATTTTGGGATGAACAACATTGTTTATGACTTCAAATGACCCAAGTACCCTTATTTACCATCTTGACCAAAATGGAGTGTATTTTTAAGATTGAATCAAATAACTCTTTGATTTTTCTTCTTCAAACAACTTTGTTTATTTTAAACTCTCAAATTTATAACTTTACCCCCTTTGTGTCATTTTCCTTTAGTTTTTGAAAGTTGTTTGAGTATAACTACTCACATGTTTTTAATCACTCGACCAAAACATCGAGGTGATCTTAGGTCAACTTTCATGTCGAGTGGGATATTAAAGTACCCTAAGATTTCACATTTTAGACACGCAAATGGAGATGGGCCTGATGGAGTTATGTTAGGAGATACGAGTTGGCCTATCGCTTCCAAAATTGATATTACATTAGATACACTGCCTATTAAATGGCCACTTTGGGGTACAATAGTCACAGTTGCCCTACTTATAAATATCTATAGTACCCATGCAGACGTAGTGGAAGTCTTTCCTAGGTATCGATGAGCACCCAACTTGTTCTAGATTGGCAAATCGATGAGAATAGTGGCATCCCATTTCTTTATATATTTTTTGAGCATGAAAGTTAGTTCTAGATGAATTTGTTTTCATCAATAATGAGTACTCATGACCTAATTTGGCATGGATTTGCCTGCCTTGCAAGCTAATAGCCTTGAAGATGATTTGGCATGAATTGACTTGTTTTTTAGTTAAGATGTGATTTTAGTATTTTAATGCTTTATTATCACTTCATTCATTTTGTATGGTTTTAATCAAGCTTGATTTATCTCAAGTTCATTGAGATGATGGAATTATGCATAATGCAAGCTTGTTAACAAATGAGATAGATGCATATTGCAT
Organism: Warburgia ugandensis; assembly: GCA_035236585.1. Classification (NCBI taxonomy): domain Eukaryota; kingdom Viridiplantae; phylum Streptophyta; class Magnoliopsida; order Canellales; family Canellaceae; genus Warburgia; species Warburgia ugandensis. The sequence continues at coordinate 25,061,882 of CP141131.1, forward strand.
GGTTGGACTAATGAGATGTTAGTCCAGGTTTTAAAAGAAAAGTAACAAGATTTCAAATACATGTTAATTCATGAGTATGATATATACCTAAGTTTTCGTTTTTGTAGTTCTTTCACTACCCACTGAGTATACCCCAAATACTCACCCCACCCACACCATAAATAAGCATGAAAAGGAAAAAAAGTGAGGAGGGAAAGGTGAAATAGAAAGTTGAACAACTCAGCACCAATCAACCAGCAAGGGCACATAAGACTAAGACTTGCTTTTGGGGTTTTACATTAATATTTATTTTGTTGACTATGCATATATGTGCACTTTGGTGTAGAACTTGTATCCTATGACTATCCGTGTAATTTGATAGTAACAAACACTTCTTGAGATAAGCTTTTTGCAACATGTTTTACTTGGTTAACTTTGTTTTAAGGTTAAAATTCTCACTATGGTTTCCACACTTCGTATTTTAAGAAAATAACTTTGAAAAAGAAAAAAAGTTCTGTTGGTTTAGTTTTTGAAAAAGAATTTTTAACTACAAATCTTGAATTTGAAATAATTCAAATTAAGTCATTCAAAAATCTAAATCATCATAGTTTTCATATCAAAGCCCAAGTTCACTTCATTCATAGCCAATCTCTAAGTGGAGTCGTAGATGGTCAACAAAACAAAAACAATTGCTCCTGTGTGAGCAAAAATAAAACTCGCACAGGGTGTTGTGGATTGAAAATAAGAAGCACCCAGAGAGAACGTGAGGACAACTCTATGATCAGACGACACTCCCTCTGAGGCTTTGAGACAAGGGATTACTACATAGAGGACATTTTTGCTGATGATGTAGATGATGGATCAATTTCTATAGAATCAAATCTAGTCCATTGCAGGTTTAGGAGTGGGCAGCTCAAGAAGACTCTTTTAGGATGGGAGAACTTACTAGAGTTGGTTATGAAGATCACACACACACACACACACGCGCGCGCGTTTGTCACAAAAGAAAGAACAAATAAAGGGCTATGCTCCCTTGTGTTTCCTCATGAGCTCATTACATAGTGCCAATGGCTACAATATGAGATTTTACAACAAAATATAGCAATTGCTAGGATTACCCAATGAATGCGATTCCCCAAGCATGGCCATCTAAGCAAGGGCAACATTGTAAACAATTTAGATCTTCATAATTTTGAGCCCCCTTTGAAGTCATAGTTATCTATATAAGTGAGGACAGTGCACAGATGACTTAAAAAATAAAAATAAAAATAAAAAGAACAAGTAAGGATACCAAAGTTTACACAAGAAGAAGTAAGAGAAGAAGGATTAAAGTTTACAATTGGTAACTTTGTAGGAAGAAAGAATTCTTATGATCCTTCTAGATTTTATCTTATTATATGGTTTTGCTTTCTCTACACCCCTTAGGCTTTTGCTTTCATAGGATCAAGATTCAGCTTGTGATATGGTTTTGTAGAGGGTTTTGGATTTTGGGAATGAAAGTTGTAGTTTGGGGGGCGGGGGTTTCTAATTATACTATGGATTTGAGCAAGAACAACTTTGGATCTCTATGTCAACTACAATATAATGTGTCTGTTTTTTTTTTTTTTTTTTTGCATCTCATATGGTATTCAAGTATTCATAATTAGTGTTTTGCATCATTTGGGGTCTAAACCTGAGCAAACAAGATTTATTCTTACTGCATTGTTAACAAACAAATCTTCAACACAACATTGTACTAATGCAGGCCTTAAGCAACTATCAGAACACATCAACTTGTAGTTACCACAAGAGCTCCATCACCGATTCATTACAGTCTTACACAATGCCAAAAGCTTTGATAGCTATAATAATGCCTTTGCAAGCTATATCTCGCTAACAAATGAAGCTACTTGCAACCATTTCATTTAAAAAATTGAAGCTACTTGTTTGTAAATAACATTCGATGTAAGGTTACAGGTTTAACATATAAAAGCAGCTTATTAGAAAATGTAAGATAAAACTACGTATTATTTACTTTTGTGGTTTGCCTTCCGGTTAAACATTTGAAGGTAAAGCTGCCGTCACCTTCACGTAACCCCTTTTACTCCGCTGTCTAACACTCCCCAAGCCATAATAATGCAAAACATGCCCAAATTAGAAAAGTAGCCAACCCATAAACCCTCAAATCATCATCCCTGGTCCCGCCTTTAACCTAAGGAAAGATAAATGACGAGCCTAGCTTCGTTTCCGAACCCAGCGGCTGCTGTGCCGGGCCTGAGGCTCGGGCACGAAATTGCCTTAACCCGATCTTTATTTCAACCTTTGCACTATTTCCTTATCTTGTCTCGGCCTCTCCGTTTCTCTTCACCTCAAAACAGCTCCAAACGGAAAAACAGAAAACCCTAAACCTAGATTTCCATATCGTATTTCTACCCTTCAATACCATAGTTTCGGCCGCCATTGAAGGAACTGTTAATGCTACCTTGTAGAATGTTCCTTGCTCAGTTGCTTCAGAACGGAAGGGAGGAATTTAGATGTTCTTCTTCCCAGTGGTCTTCTTTTCAGTCTTCGTTTCTTCTTATTTCATGTCTCAAATTGATATTTTTCTCTACTCATTGCTGTTTGGAACTAGGTTGCGGGTCCTAGTTTTCAGACACTGCTTAAAACGGCAATTTTCAGTCGCTGGTAGGAATAAATCGAGATCTGAATTGAGGTTTTGGCGTTTGCACGATCGGAGCAATGGAGCAAATGAGTAGTTCTAAGGTACGTGGTTCTCTTTCATGGTTCATTCTTGCTGCTAATGATTTGGCGCATTCATAGGTTATAAGCTATGGGTTTTGGATTGAAACATAATAATTGTTTGATGGCTTTGGCATGGAAAAAGAATCCATGATACATTGTTTGAAAATGGATTCATGATTTGATGGCTTTGCATGGAAAAAGACTCCATGATAAACTATTGCATATTCGTAAACATGATTGCAAAATGCTGTAAGGTATGAGAACCTTCAGTTCTGAACATGTTTGGTCGTTAAAATCATTGCAAAAATTCTAATATGAACCTTTTAGTAACGTAACTTTTTGGGCCCTAATCGATGATGGACCACTAGTTCTGGTGGTTGTTGGAGGATAACTGGAAACAATGGAAATTTTGGAACAAATGACACCACCCGTAGTTTTTCCTATTCTTGGTTCAGAACACATTGTACCTAGTTCCAATCTGTGTTGGGTTTCATTGAGTTTGGTTTTGAATGGAAAGCAGCAGTCAGGTCATAGATTTTTGTAAATTGCTGCATGGTTAGTGGTACTAGTAATGAGTGGGCATCGTATTCACAAGTTCGGCTGAGCATTATGTATGTGATTGGCCAATTCTGAAGAAGTTTCAACTGTTTGCTACATGAGATTTTTCTTGAGTTTGGATATATATACCATCAACAACTGAATTGTTGGGGAAAAACTGGATTTTTTTCAAGGAGGCTGTCATTTGGTATTATTTCTAGTGTGCTTGTGCTTTGTAGGAATGTTATTGGGCTTAATGCAAGCATGTGGATGAGCATGTGCAGCTGCAGCTATCATAGTACAATTCCTTTTTGTTAGGTTAGAGAGATAGTCATTGTATTGTCAATGTGATGAATATTCATCCCTAAGAATTCAGTAAAGAGAGTCAAAGTAGTCTCTAATAGAATCTACCTGCCAGATATTAAAAATCTGAACTTGAACTGAATCGCGTAGCAAGCTACACAATTTTGGGAGGATGTGTTCTGGTAGGTGTGTTTATATTCTTTTCTAGATCTCCATATGTTGGTGGAAACGGTAATTATTGCATTGGGATTTGCAATAAGAGTTGGGGGGGTGGGGGTGGGGGGAAGGTTCTTTGGCCTTCATAGTGAAGAGATAGTTCTTGCTCATGATGATGCAAAATATGGAGCTGCACCTTCTAGATTCCAAGCTTTCTTTTGCATGGCTTCCTATCAAAAGCAAATCCTTTGAATATGCCATAATAGAAGGGGCTTATCTCTATGCATTGTGCATTAAACGAATGCAAAATCTAAACTTTAGACTTCTTGGCCATTGTGCCAATGGCATGTGTGCTATAGAATTATTTTGAGGGGAAGGAATATTAGAGTAGAGCTAGGTGGTTGTTTTGGGAGATTTTTGGTCATGCTATGTACTGAGCTAGAGTCTATGGGGTACTCCAAACTAGAAGTTCCAGGAATTGGGATTCCATTAGAAATTGTGATAACCTTGAAACATCTAGGATTTCATCTTTTGTGTTTAGCCTGGCAAGTCATTCCCTAAAGCTAAATGTTGAGGGACCTTGTGCATGCTTTCTTTGGCCCTATGGTTGCAATAGTTCTAACGAAGCAGAACTTTGGGCACTTATCCTTCATCTCTGGTTGTTTGTGCATTATTGTCTGGCTTGCCCTGGGAGGTGACACTTTAGATGTTATTGCTTAGGCAAAGGAGGAAAGCATATGATTAGAGTATTGTGTTTCTTCTTCTATAAGCAAGTTAATTTAGGGGTGGCAATTGGTTGGGTTAGTCCAAATTTTGGTTGACCTTAACCTTGAACCTAATGTTTTTGTATCACGTTGGGCCCCAACAGTTCGTATATTGTCCACTTCGGCTGGGGGACTGATCGAATGCGTAAAGTGGACTACCCATGATACCACTCCCTACGCATTTGCCCTTCTATGGGATGGGTGTCTAATCATCTTGCAAAGTCAAATGGTGGGTAGCTGGCCCTATATCCCTCTTAGCATAATGCTGCCGAGTAAAAATACCCAAGCTTCACGATTTTGCTCTTCCCCAAATCGAAAACATGTATACATTAAGAGGGATGTCTGTCTTATAACTAGTCCAGCTCTCTCTTCACAAGTGATGTGAGAGTTAACTCTTGGGATCCTTTCCTCACATGGGATCAGCTTGCTTACTTAGGGCCGACTCAGCACGCCCCATCTCCACGCTTAGGGAACATGCATTCTCACGTGACCACTTGTTTAGTGGCAAACCACGTACAACTAGCCTCAACACTACGATGAGAACTGGTTCTGGTATTAATTGTAACACCCTGAGCCCTAATAGTGTGTATATTGTTCACTTTAGGCAAAGCCTCATGGTTTTGCTCTTCCCTGTAGGGAAAATGCATACACACTAAGAGGGATGTTCATGTCTTATAACTAGCCCAGCTCTCTTTTTTCGGGCGATGTGGGACTAACTCTCAGGTCCTTTCCTATCTAGGATCAATTTACTCAGGGCTCCCTCTAGCACTGGCTCCATTATTTCCCCTTGAGGAACACACGTCCTCGTGTGACCACTTTTGGCCAATGAGCGTAGCTAGCCTACAACACGAGGGGAACTGGCTCTGATACAAACTGTAACATTCTATGGTCTAACTGTAACAATATTATTTGCTCTGGCTTAAGCTTTACGGTTTTGCTCTTCCCTGCTAGAAAACGTGTCATTCATTGGCATTAGAGTGCAGAGCGGACAATATTTTGATTGTTGGAACCCCGGTTGTTACAGTTTTTGTTCTAACCATAACCCTGACCTAAAACTGTGTTCGTGTCATAGTTTTCTGACCCGAATGCTTTTTGGGTTAATTTGGATCAAGTCCCCGTAATTGACCTTGATGCCTAATACCTATTTTTTATCACCTGAAATTTTTTGATTGCTAATAGCTTTTATGTAACTAAAAATTTTCTCGTTAACACCTCATGTAAACTGCTTGAGGCGGTTGTTACCAGAGGTGAAGATCAAAGAGATGATGTTGATGACAGTGTTGGTGCATTGCTTGCTGTCTCGTGAAAGAGAGAGATGAGAGGGCAAAAGGGTTGTGCTCATGGGGGCTTCATCCTTGGTTAGTGTGCATAAAATAGCATATGATGCTCTAAGTTTGTAAAGTTGAATGGGGTCGTGCAGCATTTTTTAGCAGGTTACGTGTAATCATGTTCTTCTTTGTGAACAGTTATGATTTGAAATGTCAATATGTAAATACATTCAAAATAGTAAGGGTCAATTATGGTCATAAAAAATTTGACCCTAGCCCGACTCTAAACCAAGAATCCTGGCCCTAACCCGACCCTTATGGGCCAAATGAAGTTGGTCTCCTAATTGACCTGACCCTTTGCCATCCCTAAGTTATTGTTTCTGTCTAATTAATTTTCTCCCTGTATATTTGTTGATCTGCAACAAGCTAGTTTGCAAGCTCCCTCAAATAGAGGGGAGTTGTGATCTCTTGCAATTTGGATGGTCTTTGCGGCCCCTGGAATTTTTCTCATTCTTCATATACTATAACTGTAGCCAAATTCATATCAAGACCAGTATAGCTATCGGTATTGCATAAGACAGATACATTCAATACTTCGAAGCACCATATAAAAAAGGGGCAGCCCTAGTGCACGAAGCTCCCCCCTATGCGGGGTCCGGGGAAGGGGCGGACCACAAGGGCCTAAAGTACATAGATTTACCTTGCATTTTGCAAGAGGCTGTTTCCACGCCTTGAACCCGTGACCTCAAGGTCACATGACGACAACTTTTACCATTGCGCCAAGGCTCACCTTCCGAAGCACCACATAATGAGGAAAAAAAAAAAAAGCTAAGGAAAAAGGCCAATCAAAATGTGTAATGCATCATAGCATTGTTCAGCAGTGCTATTAAACACATTACCTTTTTTGCACAATAACTTATTGTCTGATGCATGTGATTTGATCTAAGTTGAGGTTTTCATATATCAGTGGTCAGACTTATGTTATGATATTATCCTAACCTTGTCATATGCTACATTGCATGTTCTTAGTGATTGATTAAATTTAGTTAATCTTGTGCTAGTATTGTTAGATCTTCAAAACGATTGTTTTTTGTTTGTAATAATCTTGGTCAGACTTACTGAGATATCATTTTGTACTTGCTTAAATAGGTTCTGGTATTTGGATCATTCAGTGAAGATGAGGCTAGGTTATTCCAAAGTCAGTCAGTTAGAGATGAAAAGAAGCCTTGGGAAAGAGGTGAACTGCAGTTTGGCTCTTTGGATTTTGCAGCTGTAAGTTCGTTGGGAGGTTTTAATGTTGAATCCAAACAAAGGGGTCTGTTGCAAGGGTCAAATGTCCACCAGAAAGTGGAGGTGGTGAAGGTGGAACCACCTAAGAGAGAAAAAACAACCACAAGTGACAGTATTCAAGGGATTTCATCAAATGGAAGTGCAAAAGGTTACTCTTATTGCTCCCTGCACAGTGATGAGAAGAGAGAAAAGACAACAACAGGTGATAATATTCAAGGGATTTCAGTAAATGTGGAATCAAATGGAAATACAAAAGGTAACTGTTATTGCTCTGCTCACAGTGATGGGGAGAGACAGACTGAAGATGCTACTGTAAAGTTGAATTCTATGACCATATCTCAAAATAGAAGTGGTCTTCCAAAGCTGCCAGAAAACCCAAGAATACATGTCTTTGAGGATGAAAAATCAACTGACATAAATTTACCTGTGACTGGAAACTCTATCATTGATGAATTTTTGGTTGATTCATCAACAGTTATGGCTCCCCAAAAGCTGCAGAGGACATCAAATGAAAGGGGAATGACTGCTAAAGCTCTTCTGCCACGAGGCTTAATCAACTCTGGGAATTTATGCTTCCTTAATGCATGTTTGCAGGCTCTTCTCTCCTGTTCTCCATTTGTTCAGCTTCTTCAGGAACTAAGAACTCGTAATATTCCCAAGGTTTTGATATATATTTTTAAATGGTTGTTGTTTTCTGTTTGTCGAATATTGTATTTGATGTTGCAGAATACAGAGTTAGTTGCCAACATAAAACTATAGAATTTACATCTCATTTTCAGATTCTTATCATCATCTTTTATGTTTTTTTCTTCAGATTGGCTATCCCACATTATGTGCATTTGTTGAGCTTATCTCTGACTTTGATATGCCCACTGATTCAAGCTTGAAGAAAAATGAGAAGATGGTTCTTGAAACAGGAAGGCCTTTCAGCCCCATTATGTTTGATACTGTTTTGAAGAACTTCACTCCAGATCTACCAACAAGCACATCAGGCAGGCCAAGGTTAACTTTTGTTTCTTAGATCAATTGTATCTGAACTTAATTTTATTGAGGCATTGCACTCTTTCTGGAAAAGTACTAGCCATCGAATATATGCAACCTGTTGTGATTATTGTGCTTCATCTTTCTGCATTTGATCAAATAAAACATCTCTTATCACATGCGTGTGTGCTGTCAGAGCATGACAGGTTTATTCCATCCTTGTACTAGTGCTTTGTATATTTTCCACAACCACCAAAGGTTTTCACATCAGCATTTAGCTTTTTGCCTTTATCTCTAGCTTTTATCCTTGTCGTTTACCCTTTCCCTGGACCCTGCATGCGGGGGCGCTTCGTGCACAGGGCTGCCCTTTTATCTCTAGCTTTCATCCCCTTTCTGCATTTCTTGTTGATTTCTCTGAAAGACATTATACTTTTAGTGAATCTGATCATTCAACTATTCTCTGACTTTTCTATGTTTCTATGTGAAATAGCATTTTGCCTTTGAAGCTGGATTGTTTAACTTGTAACTGATGGTCAAATATGGGCATTTGGTCCCGCTTATTGCATTTTATTTGTCAACTGAAATTTGTGGAGAGCACTGTTCTCTATTTCCAAATCTCTCTTGTAGTATCTATATTGTTTGTGCTAGAAGAACTGTCCATTCTATTTTCTGGCATGTTTTCTTGTGAACATTTTTTGTTGTTAAAGTTGGCACTAAACATTCAAATAATTTGCAGGCAGGAGGATGCTCAGGAGTTTCTGAGTTTTCTTATGGACCAAATGCATGATGAATTGCTAAAGCTTGATGGTCATTTGTCAAGTTCGGATGGGGGCAAGATGTCATTAATGTCATCCATGGAAGATGAGGACTGGGAGACGGTTGGGCCAAAAAATAAGTCTGCTGTAACAAGAATACAAAGCTTCATGCCATCAGAATTAAGTTGCATTTTTGGAGGGCAATTAAGAAGTGTTGTAAAGGCAAGGGGTAAGCCAAAACATTTACACACGATAAATACATGTTTATGGGCAAATGCCTATTTGACCAAACTTACTAATTTTTACTGCTTGCTGTAGGAGATTTAATGTCAATCTTTTGATTCAGTGTATCGTCTACCCATCATTTTGTTGATCATAAGAAGTTTTGGATGACCCAACTTGTTCTTAAGCTTCTAAGAGATGACTTGTTAAATCTATTAATTAGTTAAACATATGGGAGTATATCATGAAGCCAAATCAGCTATTTACTTGCATGTTATAACAAATTTATCCAGTTTAAAACATTTTCATTCTTGATTATTTATTAATACTATCTGGATGATTTAGGGGGGTTTGCAATGTCAAAATACTTCATATGGTGGTTGATAACTAAGTTTAAGGTTCATATTGCATGAAAAGTATTGCTAGGGTCTATGTAGTTTGAGGTGCGAGGCGCAAAGGGGTGCGTCTGGAGCCTGGGGTGCTTGAATCATGAGGCGCAAAATTTTGTTTTTAATAATTAAAAATTAGCTAAAAATACAAAAAAAGCATGAAAAATGCATCATACATGAAGACACAAGCATGGGTAAGCTATATATGTGGATAAGAATAGGTATTAACTAATAAATAAATAAATAAACAATTTTTTTCTAATTTTTGTGACTTTTATTTTCAAAAAAATTAAAAAAAACCTTAAAATACAAAAAAAAAAAAAAAGATGAAAAAATTATCACACATGAAGACACAAGCATGGGAAAGCTATATGTGTGAAATACGTTTCAATGAATAAATACGAAAAAACAAATACTGTTTTATATTTTCGTAACTGATTTTTTTGGAAAAACAGTAAAAAACCTAAAAACAAACTCAAATCTAGAGCAAAGAAGTATAAAACTCTAATGGAATTTTTTTTATACATATAGAATTAGAACCCATCAAGATCTATGGAAAATAGTTAACAAAAAATAAAAAATTGGAAAAAACCTTATTGTTTTTTACGTTTTTTTACATAAACTGTAGACAAATGCTAAGATTTGTAAATCCATACCTTTTTTTGCTTAGATCTGTGAAAGATCGAAGAGGAATGATCGTTTTCACCTTCTCAGTAGGTTGGAAGATTGAAATTAGGGTTGGAAGCTGAAAAACGAATTTTTTTTTGAGGTTTATAAGTTACCGGTTAACCAGTCTGCTCCTAGAGTCGGGGGCACGCTTGAAAGGAGCCTCCAGGTGCACCCAGGTGCGCGCCTCTTTTCCTCTACTCCTTGCACTCTCCTAAGCGCATACCTATCGACTTGCACCTAGGCGCGCCTCTAACTACATAGGCTAGGGTATTTAAAGTTAAACCTTAATGCTGAACCCTTCCAAATTATGAATATCTGAGAGAATCATCTATTAGTTTGCAAAGTATATGCAGCTTTGTCCAAGAACTGCTAGTATAGAAGAGATTGAGGTGGAGATGAATTACTGAGGAGAAAAGAGAAGTGCACCCACCTTGAGAGCCGTTCTTATTTGATGTCTTCTTCTACAAGGAGATTAGCACTTTCTGTCCCTCCTTACATAGCAATGTCATATTCCATTGACAACTTTTGTATTTTTGCTTGAAAGTCGAGTAACAATTCTTTACTTAGGTCTTGCCTTGACAATCCTGGTTGCTTAATATCATGCATTAGGAGATAAACTATGGAACAACTGTAAAATCTGAAGAGCTGCCCTTGGAACAGATGGAAACTTCCAAAACCTTCTTTGGAAATCTGCATTTCTTATGATGACTTTGACTTTTGCTTTGTTGGAGTCCTTTGTACTTTGAACTGCATTAAATACCATGGCCATTTGTTTCTAATAGTTCCGCTTACCTTGTTCAGTCCTGTTCGTCTCGAGCTCTTGCATCAAAGTTATCTTGATGTTACCTTGAGTTGGTGTGTGAGTCAAACAACAATATATTCATCTTCTTTTAATATGGTTGTGTTTCTATGCTTCTCACTAAAGAACTTGACATATAAGAAAAAATATAGCCATCCAGCATAATTACCTAGCACGATGTGAATCTAACAAATCGCATTAAAATTATAACTCTTTTAGCTTTCCAATTGAAGGAGTATAAATCATGAAACCTGGAATCCAAGCCCGGATGAAAAAGGAGGGTCTTGCGTTAGGTGCTAGTCGGCAAGGAAGAAGTTGAAGATGATTTTGTTATTTTTTTCTTACAAATAAATATGCATTTGTATATTAGTTTGTAAGGAAGAAATAAAAATCATCTCCAGCTTCTTAAAATATGGCAACCCTTTCGTCAGGTGCCAACTGGCAAGGGTGAAGCTGAAGATGATTTTGTTATTTCTTTTCTGCTTGCAAATGAATATGCATTTGTATATTAGTTTGTAAAGAAGAAATGAAAAACCACCTTCAGCTTCTTAAAACTATGCAACCATAACATGACATGAATCGAAAACTGACATTCCCTCAAACTAGGGCGTTCTCCATAAGCGACGCGCTGCATCGGATCCCGGGTGCTGTGAAAAATAGGCAAGGGTTGCTAGGGCATTCTCCTAGAAGCGATGTGTTACATCGGATCCCGGGTGTAGTGAAAAATGGGTAAGGGTTGCTGGAGTATCCCCTCGGAAGCAACGCGTTACATCAGAACCTAGGTGCAGTGAAAAGTGGACACGGGTTCATGCCATGGAGGTCGAGAAAGGCGATAGTAAAGAGGATATCTCTAGAGCATAAGATTCATATCACCACATGGAATATAGGGACATTGACAGGTAAGAGTTTGGAGTTAGTAGACGGGATAAAATGTAGGGGAGTCAACATCTCTTGTATCCAAGAAACCAAGTGGAAAGGATCTAAAGCTAGAGAAATAGATAGGTATAAATTATGGTATGTAAGAAAGGATAATAATAGAAATGGCGTAGGAGAGCAGATTATAAAGTTGTGGACGTTAAAAGAATCAGTAATAGAATTATAATAATAAAATTTGTTCTAGGAGAGCAAATTATAAATGTTATAAGTGCATACGCACTACAAGTAGGGTTACAAGATATAATCAAGAGACAGTTTTGGGAAGATATAGAGGAAGTCATGTAAGAAATTCCCAACACTGAGGGGATATTTATAGGAGCAGACTTAAATGGCCATCTAAGAAAAGAAAAGGAAGGATATGATAGAATGCATGGAGGGTATGGTATAGGTGAACGAAATGAGATGGGGAAGAATATTCTCGATTTTGCTTTGTCATATAACCTGGCCATTGCAAATACACTCTTTAAGAAGAGGGATGAACACTTAATAACCTTTAAAAGTGGACTTCATAAAAGCCAAATAGACTTTTTTCTACTTAGGAATAATGAACGATCTATGTGTAAGGATTGTAAGGTGATACCCGGTAAGAGTTTAACCTCACAACATAGGTTAATGGTTATGGATATTCATATCAAAAGATGGAAGAAAGGAAATGAACTTAATAGGTATCCAAAAATTAAGTGGTGGAACTTAAAAGGGGAGAAAATAACCTCATTCACAAATGAGTTGATGGTAGAAGGAAACTGAAACTATGAAACAAAAGTAAATACCATGTGGATTTATATTGCTGAGTCCATTAAGAAAGTGGCAAAAGATGTCTTAGGAGTATCTAAAGGTAAAAGACAATTAGTAAAGGAAACATGGTGGTGGAGCGAGACAGTGCAAAAAGTTATTAAAGAAAAACAGATGTATTTTAAAGCATAGCAGAAGACTAGAAATAATGAAAATTATGAACAATATAAGAATGCTAAAAAGGTTGCTAAGAGAATAGTAAGTGAGGTTAAACTTAAGGCATATGATGAGCTATATAATAGACTAGGAATAAGGGAAAGTGAGAAAGATGTGTTTAAACTTGCAAAAGTAAGAGAACAGAAGGGTAAGGACTTAGATCATATTAGGTGCATTAGAAGCGATGATCAAAGGGCATTAGTCAAAGATGATGAGATCAAACAAAGGTGGGAAATATACTTTCAAAAATTGTTAAATGACAATGGCTTTGAGAATATAGGAATTGAAAATACTATAAATCTAAATAACATTGGATATTATAGATATGAACGTAGGATTAGAATACCTGAAGTGAAAGAGGCCTTGCAAAAGATGAAATCAAGAAAGGCCATGGGCCCTGATGTTATACCAATAGAGGTTTGGAAGCATATGAGAGATATTGGGGTAGTTTAGTTGACCAAGTTGTTTAACAAGATTATAAAATCAAAGAAAATGCCTGATGAGTGGAAGAAAAGCTCTATTGTACTAATTTATTAGAATAAAGGAGACATATAGAACTGCACTAATTATCGAGGGATCAAACTTATGAGCCATACTATGAAACTTTTTGAAAGAATGATTGAGAAGAGGCTACGACATGAAACAAGTGTATTGGAGAATCAGTTTGGTTTCATGCTTGGGAGGTCTACCATAGAAGCTATTTACTTACTAAGACAATTAGTAGAGAAATATAGGGAGAGGAGGAAAGACCTCCACATGGTCTTTATCGACTTAGAGAAAGCTTATGATAGAGTCCTTATAGAGTTTATATAGAGGGTGTTGGGCGATAAAGGGGTTTTGCAAGGGTATATAGACATAATTAAAGATATGTATGAGAGAGCGGTAACAAATGTTAAGACCACTAGTGGCGAGACTAGTGATTTTCTTGTCACTGTAGGATTGCACCAAGAATCGGCATTGAGCCCATACCTTTTCACATTGGTTATGGATGAGTTAACAAAACATCTACACGAGGAGATTCCTTGGTGCATGCTATTTGCAGATGATATAGTCTTACTTGCTAAGACAAGGGAGGGTATAAATATAAAGCTAGAGTTATGGAGAGAAGCATTAGAATCTAACGGATTTAAAATTATCTGAACTAAGACAGAATATATGGAATACAATTTTAGCAAGGAGAGTAGGAGTGGAACACTAGTCAAGATTGATAACCAAGAAGTCCCTGTAAAAGACCACTTTTAGCACTTAGGATTAATGATTCATGAGAGTGGAGAGATTGAGAGGAAGGTTACCCAAAGAATCCAAGTAGGTTGGAACAAATGGATATGTGCATTTGGAGTTTTGTGTGATCGGCGGGTGCCACTCAAATTAAAAGGAAAATTTTATAGGATGGCCATAAGGCCGGCCATGCTCTATGAATCAGAGTGTTGGGCAGTTAAGGAACATCATGCTTATAAGATGAATGTCGTAGAAATGAGGATGTTGAGATGGATGAGTGGTAAGACAAGAAAGGATAGAAATAGAAATGAAAATATTAGAGCAAATTTAGGAGTATCACCAATAGGTAACAAGATGAGGGAGATTAGACTTAGATGGTTTGGACATGTTCAAAGGAGACAAACAAAGGCACCAATTAGAAGGAGTGAGGCAATACAAGTAGAATGTTCTAAAAGGGTAAGGGGGAGGCCCAAAAGAACGTGGATAGAAGTGGTGAGGAAAGATTTAAAAACTTTGGGACTAAATGAAGCCATGATACTTAATAGAGAGGAATGGAGGAATAAGATTCATGTGGCTGACCCCTAATTGGGATAAGGTCTCGATGATGATGATGATGAAATTAGAATGACAATAATAATAAAAAGTTTCTTATGTCTGTTGCACCTTATAGGTATCCCTTTTGGGGATAAGGTCTTGATGATGATGATGATGATTTGCACCTTAGAGGTATGAGGACTTGATATTAGTAGACATACATATGGGAAATCATCTTCTCCAAATTTCTCCTTGAACTTATCACACAGTTATGAAGTTCCTGAACCACAAGGTTGCATGCTTGCACAAGTATTTGCAAAGAAGTTCGGTTTATTTGTTTCAACTTGAAGTGTCTGCCCAGTCATGTGGACTCTGTGTACCTTAATCAAGGCCTTCTCAGATTGAGAAATTCTCTTGATAGCCCCTTACTAAGCATTTGCACCTTATAGGTATGAGGACGTTATATTAGTAGAAGTCATATGGGAAATCATCTTCTCCAAATTTCTCCTTGAACTTATCACACAGTTATGAAGTTCCTGAACCACAAGGTTGCATGCTTGCACAAGTATTTGCAAAGAAGTTCGGTTTATTTGTCTCAACTTGAAGTGTCTGCCCAGTCATGTGGACTCTGTGTACCTTAAGGCCTTCTCAGATTGAGAAATTCTCTTGATAGCTCCTTACTAAGCATTAAAAAGATAAATGGCCTTTTCTGGGATATATAAAAATTTAGAATGAAGTTAATGGCATGATACTGTTGTAGTCCTTGGCAGCTATCATTTTTGGTTGGCAGTTTTTATTGGTTTGGTCTTTCTTACAAAATTTATGAAATGTTTACTAGCCTACCCCTTGAAGTCTAAGAAAGAGCATTATATGAAAATCACATCAGTTAAATGCCTTATCTATCTATATGCTGAATACGGCATAGTGTATACCTTATTTTTTCAATTTGTTTTATTATTTTGGAGAGACTTAAAATGAGTGAGGCTTAACCCTTGTATCTGTTTTCGTGATTCTATTTTGAAAGGCTGTTTTCATAATTCTTATTATAAATATGATAAAGAAGTTGAAGTATTTTTTCTCCAACTCTTTTGATCTTTTGTTAATCAATTTTCAATAGTTTGTAGTTTGCATTTCTTCTCTTGTAATATGACATTTATGATGTGGAGGACAATTATATAAGAAAGATGCATAGCATATTTTAGAGTTTTGGATTCAGGGGGTGGTGGGGAACAAAATTGGACCTCTCTTATCAATTCACTCTATTGTCTCTCTCTCTCTCTCTCTCTCTCTCTCTCTCTCTCTCTCTCTCTCTCTCCGCCTGTAAGCTTTTAAATATGATTGTATTTCCCCCAAGTTGTTCTGAAAAAGGGAACAACAGTAACCAAAATCATACTGGAAGTTGACCTGACAGAAACTTAACTTTCATCATTCTGTCACATCATTTAAAGTTGGAGTTGTTTGGGGAGCAATCAGGGCCTGAGTATTGATTTATTTAAGCGGATGATCGCCTTTCCTGTCAGCTCATCTTTTATTTTCTTTGTTGTGATAGAAGTTTCTAGCATAAGCTCAAACAAAGTTGTGGTTGCATATGCATAGGGGCAGCCTGATGCACAAAGCTCCTACGTATGCCGGTCCAGTGAAGGGGTGGACCACAAAGGGTCTATAGTACGCAGCCATACCTTGCTTTGCAACAGGCTGTTTCCATGCCTTGAATTCATGACCTCAAGGTCACATGATGACAACTCTACTGTTGTGCTAAGGCTCCGCTTGTGGTTACATATGCTTAAATCTGGTAATTGTCTTTATTATGTATTTGTGATCAGATCCATGGATATTATTCAAATGAATCAAGATTGCTACTAAAGCAAAAGGGTCAGACACCCCACTGTTCTTTCTTTTGAAGCAGAAGACATTTTTTTTGTCCTTTTCTTGAGCTTTTGTGAGAATTTTTTTCTTTTCTTCCTACCTTAACTGCTTTCATTTAAGGTAAAATTTCTTCATCATTCCTTTTATTCCCTGTTTTTCTACGGCCCTTCTTGTTAGTTATTTCTACTCGAACTTAAAGAATTCTAATTAGAGGTCAACTCTCTCTCTCTCAAATTTCTTTGTCACTGTATGTAATATACAGTTCAATTTTAAAACTACTTTCATGCACTAACGTTCAATTGGTGGCCCTGATATCTATCTCTTCTATATCTCTCTCTACACCACCTTGTAAACAACACCAACCATAGGCCACAAGTAATTTATGTCAGTAAAATTCTGAGTCCCACTTGAGATTGTTGTTCTAGCCTTCTAGCTGGCAACTGCAATAAATTTTTAAAAGTCCAAATCTAATTAACTATCTTAGTCTTTAGTACCAATGGGAAACCTCTATGAATCATTTGTCTATAATGCTCTTTTATAGATTAGAGTCATTTGTTTATAGTGCTTTTTTATAGATTAGTTCATAAGTGTATTACTTACAATACGGGAAAATATTTATAATTATAGATAAGGATCATTTTTTATAAAAATCCAGATATGCTTCATCTGGCTCCTGGGCAATTTGCTCTTATAATACTAGAAAAAAAGAATTCAGAGGAGGGCCCATATATTGCCCTAAATGGTATACTCTCTCATGACATACTTCAGAAGAGAGATTGGCTGCAGTGTTAACTTCTGTAAGCACATGAAAAACGAGAAATAATTTGAGCTTCGCACATCTACAGAACTTCATGAACATCCATACAGCTGTTTGCTCAATGCATCACCATAGGTGCTAGTTTGACTAGATCAATGGTGTTGATTGATAATCTTGTTTCTTTGTAGGTAACAAGGCTTCTGCCACAGTTCAACCCTACCTCCTGCTCCACCTTGACATTTTCCCTGAAGCTGTCCATACTATTGAAGATGCACTTCGCCTGTTTTCTGCTCCAGAAATGCTGGAAGGTTATAGGACATCCACTGGGAAGGTACACTTTCTATCTTTTTAGCTTTACTTGTCTTCTTATCTGAAGGACAAAGCTGCTAGAGTGTGAAATGATGGTTCAATAAGCTTATTAAAGGACTTCTGGTTTATTTCAGCAGTTCGCATTTTGCATAAATAAGGAGTGTAAAGTGATGGTAACTGTAGGTGTATTTCAATATTTTGTTTTTATTGAATTTCATGCATTTCTAGTTGCACCTGCATCCACCGTGACACACAATTGAGTCTTTCTTTTTCGAGATTTTCTGCAGGCTGGGTTGGTCACTGCTAGCAAATCTGTAAAGATACAGACACTTTCCAAGATGATGATATTGCACTTGATGCGATTTAGCTATGGAAGCAGAGGAAGTACCAAACTGCTTAAACCAGTCCGCTTTCCTCTTGAGCTGTTCCTGGGCCGGGAGCTACTCGTCTCTTCGTCTGCAGAGGTAAGGCCCCATTTGATTTTCTTCTTTCTTCCCCAATTGTTCAAAGTTGGTTTGGCGTTCTAGTCAACGTTCTTGTAATTCTTGTATTCATCTCTGCTGGTAAATTTGTACGGATATTAAAAAAATGCTAAAATGTACGTGTGGGGCCCAGATGATTGGTGAGCCAAATACATTCATATTCTCAACATGTTAATACTTGATTCCATAAAGATCTTTTCAATTGGATGATCTTAACCTTTTTGCCAGTAAGATCTTTCCACCTTGTGCCATTGACTTCACCTTTGAGTGGTAGTGGTTCTGATCACTGGTTGGAAGATTCGCTTGGGTGCGTGGCATATCTAAGATGCATTCTCAATTATTAGCAGTTTGGATCTCCTATATCTGTGTGCCGCTAGTGCTTTTCACGGGTGCATATTTCCAGAATGAATTCCAGTTTTGTTGCATTTGAATTCCATTCCTCTTGACTTAGTGTTTGTTCATCGTGAAGAAGTGGTTTCCTCTTGACCGTGTTCAGGGGCGTAAATACGAGCTTGTGGCTACAATCACCCACCATGGAAGGGAGCCCTCCAAGGGGCATTACACGGCTGATGCAAGATATTCTGATGGCCGGTGGTTGCGGTATGATGATGCTTCGGTTGCCAACGTGGGCATCAACAAGGTGTTGCATGATCAGGCATACGTTCTCTTTTACAGGCAGATATAGGTGTTTCCCAAGGAAACCAGTGTTGTAAATCATTTCATGAGAGTTTCCCACTTGCAGATTAATGAGAATGACAGATAAGGTGATTTACTTCCTCAGCTAGTCCTGACACTCAATAGTGTGATGAGATTACACCCTGCAAGAGGGGGCTTTCTTGATAGAATGGCCTTACTGATGGTCTTTAATGGACTGAAAGCCTGGGTTTCAGGTGAAGAAGACTTAAAGTACATATATTTTCTTGATCTCAAGGAGCTGGAAGCCAATGAGACAATTGACCTAATATCTCTTTGTTCTTGTGTATAAAATCTGCTTAACAAGTGAGAAAGTTATAATGAGATGTATCTGTTCCAAATGCTTACGATGATTGTTGGCCTTGGCTTTCTGACGGCTATACATGTATGAACTTATGGTACCAGGAAGATTGCAATTCTAATTGTTTTTTTTTTTCATTACCAAGCAAGCCTTCCTTTCAGATACCCATTATGATATGTAAATTCCAAATTTTTTCCTTTCAAGTCAACGTGAACGCTGGCTTACACATAGCCTTGAGACGTGCGGTCGTCAATGGTTGGCCAGCATGCAGCTTGCTGTTTACTGAAATTAGAGTATGGTTGATTTACACTTTGTTTGCGAGTGAGGGACTGCGTGTGCAGCCAGCGTTCTGGTTAAATGAGAAGTCAAACTTGCGTTTCTGGTCAATCATCAAGGTTAAAAGCTGCAAAGCAAAACGGTATGGCGGTTGTGATTATGCTGTTTTACTGTCAGCGGAGTGGACTACTTGGATTGTTACGTTCCCATCAGTCCTAATCATGTCCGTTAATCAAGTGCGCCCCGGAGAACTTCCCAGTACCAATTGTTTATATGCGTATGCGCTTTGAACACTGGGGCGGTATTTACT
Source organism: Warburgia ugandensis (assembly GCA_035236585.1). NCBI lineage: Eukaryota > Viridiplantae > Streptophyta > Magnoliopsida > Canellales > Canellaceae > Warburgia > Warburgia ugandensis. Next base: position 25,081,345 of record CP141131.1, read on the forward strand.
TCTTAAGACGTTTAAGAGCATCTACTCTTACCGAGACTCATAGGCCTTGATCTGCTAGATGAAACGGTCTTGTTATTTGCACGAATGCCCGTTTGGGCATATGGACTTAGATCCTAGTTTGTAATTTCATTAGACAATGGAAGTTGTGATCCTTGTCTATGATAGTTGGATTTATGGCTGGGGAGTTAATTACCACTAACCACGGACTTCTACGTCCGATCTGCATCTCGAACTTCAATCGGATCACAATGGGAATATAGAGTCGAATATTTATGATATTTAGATTATCCATTTATGTGTAACAATGGTTGTGTATAGTCCTTAGTCATCTTTGGCTATGGCATTTATTTAAATAATTTTATTTTTTGAAAGACGCCCATGCTCAGCCTTGAATGTAAAGGGCAGCCTGGGTGCACGAAGCTCCCATGTATATTGGGTCCAGAGAAGGGGCAGACCACAAGGGTCAATAGTACAACAGCCTTACTTTGCATTTTGCAAGAGGATGTTTCCACCCCATGAACCCGTGACCTCAAGGTCATCAGACGATAACTCTACCGCTACACCGAGACTCCCCTTCAAGTTGCAGAATGTGCAGAAGAGATATTGGTTAGGATGTGTATGGAAGCCTTTTTTATAGTGTCTTTGTTATTTGTGCTTTTGGATCAACCCCAGAAACATGTTTGCAAATTTTTTGGTTTCATTTTCTAAGGAAGAATTATTCTTGTATATATATATATATATATATCATTCGAAAATGTAGTGAAATGAGATTTGCATCTTAATATTTGCTTCTAGGCTCTAGAAAAATAAATGAAAAAATTAATTGCTAAAGACACCCTAATCAATTCGATAACAAAGAAGGATAGAATTGCATTATTGGTAAGATATTTTAAAATTTTCTCAAAGCTTACGCTTTGTTTATTGCAATTTTTTTGGAAGTGGTTGAAGAAAAACATTAAGTCCCACGAAAAAGTGTCATGTGGCATTCCTTGGTCGGTACTTCTTGCTCAAATAAGCAAGTGTTTTGTTTGGTAGGTGTACTTTCTTTCTCCTTATTCTTTTTCTTTGCCCCTTTCATACAAAGCACATATTTAAAGCGGTTACATCTTACTTAGCACTACTACTCCTACCTAGTAATTGCATAGTCAGATGGAGAACTTGTCATGCCAAGCATTACAGACTTTGGAAGATGCCGCCATAGCAGCTATTCTATTTGCTGCCTGTTACCTTCATGGTTTGCATGATTTGCCTTCCTGCTCGAGAATGTGCAAGCACCTGCCAGCAGTTTGTTGAATCGTCTTAAATTCTCATGAAGGGATTGAATTAGCTGCACTGCATCAAGCACCACCTCTGAATCTCCCTTCAGAATAACAATTTTTACCTTTTTTTCAAGAACCAGCATCCCTCTTACAACAATCTGCCCAGCATGTTATAGAATGCTCGTGTTATCTATTACGATTTATGTAAAATTATCATGCAGATTCAATTATTTGAAAAATATACATTTAAAGTCGTGCATGTTTTGTATTGATATTATCTGAAATATACATATCCTAATAGATTTCGACAACATAATAATCAGATTTCATATACATAACCACTCTCTTAATATATAGGCAACTGATAAAGCAAACTTTGCTGAGTAAAATATGTTTCATATTAACTCATAAGCTAATGTTACAGAGTCCAAAACACTCAAGAAAAAGTTTGTATTTTTCTGAATTCTGGAGATGTCTCCGGTTCTTGTGTAATCTCGTTGAGCCAGATTATGAGCTATGGTTTTGTTTTTGATCCAACTGCTATGACCTGCAGCTGGGTTCAACACCAATCACATTGTATGACTTGGGTCCCTTGGCAATCTCCCCAATTTTGTGTGTTTTGTTCATTCCCATGCCAAATGTCCTTATAGTCAAACACTCTTTCAAAATGTACTGCTAATAATGTACATCCTTATACAAATCATTGCACCATCATTGTCAATATCACCCACAACATCAAATGGTTCCATATTCACTGCAACGAAAAGCTGCCAGTCTGTGTCCACTGAAGTGACCACTTCTTGCCTTTTGGGGGGACCCTGCTTACTTGATTGTCAACTTGCATCCATGCTTAAACACTGCATTCTTTAAAGCCTTTATATGAAATCAAATATCCAGCGAGCCCTTTTGTGTCAATGACGTGGAAGCCTCTAAATTTAAAGTATATAATATAGAAAGTGTCACATTCCCGCCTTAGTTACAACTTTGAATCCCATGCAAATGTCTTTGGTATTTAATACAAAATCTGTCTTGCCTACAGTACCATTTTGATTGCTTGTGGATGACAACGGGGCAGGTTGAACTTGGGGCCACTCTATACACTTTTATGGGGCAAAAAACATGTGCCCTGATGGGAGTTTGGAACGGGTGCAGGGCAGTGAGGAAAGCATCCAAACCCAACGTGCAATGCTTACACATATTATTATTATTATTATATTAAGAAAGAAACAAATTTTGTAAAATCATATATAAATATATAAAAGGGTTATAAGAAGGGCATTTTATAAAATCATACAGGTCAAGATGGTTTTTCATAATGTACCCCACCTTGCAATAGGTTGCAAATCTCACTGACCCGCTGTGAGGTAGGGCAGGCAAGAAAAATAAATCATGGGGTAGGGCAGGGCAGGTGAAAGCCTGTCTCCCCCACACCTACCCACTGCCATCCCTGAAAGTAGGGGGTAACTTTCTTTGAGGCACCCCACCTTTACAAAATAGAGCCACTTTATGACTGATCTAGTATGTTTAAATGATATTTAAATTCGATATCTAAAAGGGCAGCCCCCGTGCACAAAATTCCTGCCTATGCAGCGGGTGCTGGAAAGGGGCAGATCACATGGGTCTATAGTGCACAGCCTTACCTTACATTTTTGCAAGAGGCTGTTTCTACGCCTTGAACTGGTGAGCCCAAAGTCACACGTCGACAACTTTTACCATTGCACCAAGCCTCCCCTTCTTAACATTGATTGGGTGATTCTAGCACATGAAAGAATGTTGGTTGTCTCATCCAGTTAACTGATTTTTGATATATTAAGGAATTTTAACTAGGAGAACCATACTAATGGACTGGGTCAACCACAGGTGGCTCTAATTGTGTAAAATAGAGCCTCAGTTTTCATTCTCCTATAATATTCAAAATTTTCTTTTCTCATCCTTTATCCAAAACTCCCGATTCCTATCTTGTTCAAGTACCAAAAACACTTCTATATGGAAACAACTGGTTAGAATGTAAATTTTTCCCCCATTTGCAAGTAGTCATGGAGTTGGTTGCCTGCCCCTCCCTCGGGGGTCGCAAGTCAAGATGACATCGTCGTGGCTGATAGCCTTGAGGATGTTGCAGTACGCATTCACGCGTGGAATTAGTGCAGTAGATACAAGTGGCCTCTTTTAAAGTACAGGCGGCCCTCATCCAGTTGGGAAAGTTCCAACAGTCTAAGGACTATGAATCTCCTCACAGGTGGGTATATTCCGCATTAATAGAGCCTCACTTGTACTTTTGTTGTGTGATTCAGCCAAGTATCTCAAAGAAATTCCATTACAAAAGTACATGTGAGAAATCAATATCGTCAGCTTTTGTGTCATTGAGAACTTGTACTATAGGACCCTATCTTAAGATTACAAGGCTCTAACATAGTCAAGGCAACCTCTTATATATATTCTCATTTAATCTATCTTACATGGTGTTACTGGTGCTCCAGATGAAGTGAGCTGCCTTAACATGAGATGACTTGAGCCCGGTTGAGAAGACCAAATTTGGCATGAGATAAAAAGAGATGACTACAACTTCAATTAAGCAGCTAGCTAAGCACCGCTAATAGTGCAATGAGGAAATGTCACTTCATCTCATCTGTCTAAAGTATTAATAAGAGTAATATGGTCCATCTTATCTCAAGTCAGCTCACTCCATCTTAAGCACCACTTAGATATTTGTTTTAAAGTAGTTGTTAGGACATAGGACTGTCCCTCGAAGATGTAAAATTGGACTCACTAGTTCAGTGGTTTGGATAACCAAAGTGTTCGATCCCATAGGCACTTTAAGCTGTGGGTACACAGAGACATTAAACATGTTGAAAGAGGATTAATAAAAGAGTTCTGATAGGTGTACACGCCTTGAGAGGAAGAAGAAGTCCATGACCTTCCTTTCCATATATGATGAATTATCTTTATGATCTAAGTCGTTCATCATCATGTTCTTCATACAAAAAATAGAAAACTCAATAAAAATCTATGTATTTGGGTGATCTAGCTACTTGTTTTGGGTCTTTGAAATTCTTAATAAAAATAGATAATCATTACTTCTCATAATGAAATATAAGCTAAAAAGCTTCCAATGAATATAAAATTTGATCTCTAGCTTATCTAAGCCATTTCATATATTATGAATGGCTTAGATATATAGAACAAAGCTTCATCATCTTGAAAAAAGGGGAATGAACTTCTTCTAGTACTCAAAAACGTGCACGCTTGCCGAAACTCTTTAGAATATCATGAATCACAACCACTTGGTCAGTTCCCTTGTGCTGCCTTGTTTTTGTATGCAAGGGCCCACCTAGTCCAAAGTCATGTAGATTGGATGGGTCTTAGAGTCAACCATATGCAAAAATGTACTTAGAAAGTATGGTTTAGGAAGTTAGTATAATCAAAGGGGCACATCGAATAATCAAAAGCATAGGTTTTCTGGAGAAATCAAATGAATTGGTAGGATCAAGCAAAGTGGGTGGTTATACGACAACCTACCATGTGCTGGCTCTTCATGATAGCATTCCTCCCTCTAAACATACCTAAGATGGAGTCTTGGTATTTTCAAGCGCTAAAGCTAGCATCTTAGTTTCAGATCCTTTTCACTTCTTCTTCTTCTTCTTTTTTTTCTTCTCTAAGGTGTCTATTTTGTTCAGCTCTCATGTTTAGCCTCCTAAAAATTAACATCAATTATGATGATTCTAAATGACTTTGTTTTCCCATTGTTAAGTATCAAAATTTGAACCACAAAGAAACATAGGCTACAAGCACTTAATCGGAATTATTTTTGTTGGGTTACTTGTGCAAGTTATCTAGAGGAACCCGACAAGATGAAACTGTTAGTCTTCCAAAAAGTATGAGGGTTTGATATTAAGATGCTATCCTAGCCTTTGAAAATATAGAACTCACCTAAATGTTCTTCTTTTAAATTTGAGTCTTTCTAGGAGTCTATACTCAAAGCCTTGGAAGAAGTCCATCCAACCTTCAGAGGTCCTATTTGAAAGATCTATACCATTAATCACATTTGGTGTATAAAATTAGGTAACCCAAAGAAATCAATGAATTTGGATGATTTAAAGAACTTATTTTGCTTCTTTGAAACTGCTATAAAAACTAATAATCCTAACTTTGAACGCCAAAAAACATAGCTTGAAAGCATCCAATAGGACATAAGATTTTATAGGTAGACTATTTAAGCCATTTCGAACATGATGAATGAGTTAGATCCATAAAAGAGTATAACTATATGAAACAAAAGGTGGTGCCACTTCTTCCATTCTTTTAAACCTCTAATCCTACCTTGACTCCTTAGATTTTATTCTTATGCATTAACTCTGCAATACTCCATTACCCTTTATTTGCATTTTTGAAGCATTTGAGAAATTCAATTCCAATTATATAGCTCACTTGGGTGCCCTTAACTCTTTGAGAGAGGAACTTCTATCTCACTCTTCAACAAAGCTACGATTCTAATTGGGTTTGCAATTTTTAAATTCCTAACAACTTATAATCTTGTTCTTACCTAGATGATCCACTTTGAGAAATTTTCATCAATTGGATGATTATAACATATGCTCTTTTCAAGTTGAAAAATGGACGGTGAATTTTTTACCTTCCATTTTAAAAGTCAAGAAAACAATGCTAGATCATAACACTTGAGATCTTCGATGCATGACACATTCAAGATATAGACAATATTATGAATGATTTAAATCTTTTAAAATATAGGCTCAGTTAGGTGGTTAGCCTATGAAAAGAGGTATGTAGATGTTAGTCACCTTCGCTTATCACTAGACGATGTACCTCTCACTTTTCTTAAGTGATATTTCTAATTGGTTATTTTATGACTTCCGGTGATATGCACATTCTTTGAAGATCTAGGAATGCTAAACCAAAAGTGCTTCAACTTTTTGAATGAAGGGCCCGCTGCAAGATTATTTACCTTGTTCATCTAATTGCTTTGGCTTTGAATATCTAGTAATCCCAAAATCATGCAAATTGATGTTCTGATATCTGGAAAAAATTTATTTCTATATTGCTTAGAAACTTTGTAAAAAATTAACTAAATTTAAGCACTAAATTCTTTTTGACATTTTTACTAAAATACTGTAACTACTCTAAAATTTTAGTCATTTTCTATGATTTTAAATTATGATTTTAATGGGGATAATGAATTCAAACTAAAATTCCATTAAATTTAGTTTATAAAAATGACCTCTTTATGGGCTTAAATTTTGGACTCGAGAATATCAAATTTGGAATGTACGTGTCAATATGATCTCAACGACATTAATTTTGTGTGAAACGGAGATCGGGGTGGAAAAACTCAAAAGTTTTACTAATTTAGAGGGGTCAAAATTTGATATTAACACCCTTCAGTGGACTAACACATGCGGCGCGACAGCTGGGGCCACGCTTCGCATGCCCCTCCCCCACGTCGCACTGCTGAAACGGGAAAGAAGAGGGGATTGCCAGAAAACTCGGCGACCCAAAACCCTCCTCTCCTCTCCTCTCCTATCCTCTCCCCTATCCGATCTTCCCTTCCCTCTCTGATTTCTCTACTTGTTCCCCGGCTTCAGCATGTAGGCCTCCAGATCAGGTTCCGGTGCCTGATCTCTCTTCCCGGAACCCTAGTTGAGTTGTCACCAGCAACATAGGGAGCCCTCGATTAGCCCCCTTGCTTGGGCAAATCTCTTGTGGCCAACGACCCCCTCCTTCCATTCCTTTTTTCGGCACGGATGGAACCCTAGATCGGGTTTCTCCTCAGGCGGCCAGGCCACCCATATGCTACCCTGTTCACTAGTGACGGATAGGGGCCTGATCACCTCTCTCTCTCTCTCTCTCTCTCTCTCTCTCTCTCTCTCTCTCTCTCTCTCTCTCTCTCTCTCTCTCTCTCTCTCTCTCTCTCTCTCTCTCTCTCTCTCTCTCCATCAGCGAGCAAACCCCCATCTTCCCCTGCTTCTCTTCCCCATCAGGTTCAAGCGGTGACCGAATCGGTAGCCAGCCGCCACACATCTGAAAACCCTCTCCCTCTGCCGTCTCCTTTTTCGTCACCGGCTCAGCTAGCCATGGGAGGGCCAGTGAGCCAGAACCCTCTCCCTTGTTCTTCCCCTTGCCACCAGGCTCAGGAGTGAACAGCCTGCCAGCCCTGCCAGCCACCAGTTTCCCCTTTCCCTTGACTCCTTTTAGGGAACCGGGTGGACCCGGTATGCCTTAATAAACCCTTGATTTTGACTTGCGATTCTGACCAATCTAGGGGGAATCTTAGAGATCTGAAAGTACCCTCGCGATTCTCATGGCGAGTGGAATGATACCCATCTTCCTATTTTTCAATCAGGGAAGATCTAACTGTTGATTTGACCAGACCTTTGATCAGGGTCAAATCATCTAATTTGTGATGATCTGACTTTATTTTTTTTATTTTTTATTTTTCCTGATCCAAGTAATCCGTAGTGATCCTCATGAAAGGTAGATCATGGATTTATGTAAGAATGTTGGGTCTAAAGCATTTATAGAGATGATTTAGCTGATATGGATCAACAGAAGATCCAGGTATGAAATTGGATCCAAATTTATGATCTGAACCGTTTAGAATTCTTAATTGGATTAATTAACTAGAATTACTAAATTATTATGTGTTCTGGGGTGATCAGGTGAGGATCGGTGATGAGATCAGCATGGAGATCTGATGATTGGGCAAAGTTGAAGCAACCCGTAGACGATCCGGCCCAACAGACAGCTAGATATTATTCAGATTGACTTGTTCAAGGTAAGATTACCGTTTTAATCATTTGATGGAGTGATTTGATTTCAATTATATATGATTGAGCATGATATCCATATAGTAATGCCCTCTTAATTGATTTAAATAATAAATTTCCTAAGATTGGTGTGATCTGAGCTTAGCACCTCTAGAATATGAAATGATATAATTAAAAAGTGACTAAATGATTATGAGTGGGCCCAATTAAGCATGATTCGAATTATTAGCCAATTAAGGCTACCCCTGCCTTGGGATTTCATGGTTGGGAATCATTGGAATGTCTTATACGCGATGTATTGAAAGACTAAAGCGTAATAATGTGTAATTGAGAATCCAAGTTAGATAAAGTAGATTATGAGTATGACTGGATGTGATATATATCCAGGTGATGGAATTGTGGTGGATTGTGCTAGAGATGGGTTCAACTAAACTGAGAGGTACAGACGAGTAGTACATCGTCTGAGGTGGGTGATTTCATTGATCATGACCTGTTGTCAAAAGTTCTTGAGGCATGTGTTTTGCGTCTTACTATGTTTACGTAAAGGTGTTACTTCTTGTTGATGTCATGACATTCGATTTTACAAAGAACTATGTTTTACATGTGATGGACTATACTTTATCATGGGCTTTGATCGTACCTATTGAGGTTATTTTACATGAGAGTTTTTCATGATTTCATGGATTATGACATATTATTTTTGAACTTCGAAGCATGAGTTTTATGCATTATCATGTTTTCATAAAAATTCCTTTATCATACATGGTTGATATTACGATATCTTGATGTACACGATTTAACCCTATATTTCACTATATGACTGATATTGCACTACCATTGTCTTGGATTGGATCTTATGGAGATGGTTACTCATTGGAGTTTCTATGCTTTATTGATTGGAATAATTGAGGTTGTGATGGGCTGCATTTCCCCTGCATGAGTGCTTGAGTGCCCGTGAGGGTGAAAGTGAGATTAGAATTCGTCTTTTTGTGAGTGCCTAAGTTCCTCGTGTGGGTGAAAGCGGGATTGGAATGCGTCCTTCCGTGAGTGCCTGAGTTCCCCATCATGGGTGAAAGGGTGAAAACAAAAAGTATCGAGAGTCAAGCCCATGTTGCAGTGAGTGTAGTTGAGACATTAATAGGGCTTGACTATGCATGATGTTTTGTTGATTTTGACATGCATTACATTATTCTATGGACACATATTTTCATTATTTTGATGGACGCATATCCACTTATTTATCTCATGCCTTGCATATTGTGATGGTTTGACTTGATATCGATTTGTCTAGACTTATGATTTTCATGTGTTATTCAGCATGGACATTTGACTATTTGACGTGCCCTGCACATGTTTTATTTTATGAGATTCACTATGACCTTGATACTTTGCACAATAAGATTTTATCGTATTTATTATTGAATGTTAATCACCTACACAAGCATAGCTTACTAAGGCATTGCTTTGTTTGCAATGCCTCAGATATAGAGAGTTGCAACAGGTGGATGCATTGATAGAGCAAGCAAAAGCAATGATGGTTCTTAGTGAAGCATTGAAGACATTTTAGAGATGATAAGGTTTGTTCAGGATCTCACTTTAGTTATTGTTTATAGACTGTACTTTAGTATAAATTGCAATGTGACCTGGATGTAAGAATATGAATTCATGTTGGATGTGATGGCTGTATGGAGGGACCCTAGGTATTTTGTCATGACTTGACTTTATTATCCATTATTGGAGTATACATTTTATTGAAAATGGTATTTGATTGTGTGGATGGGTGTGGAGACTGAGTCTCTTATATGTCATGTCTTATATTATGTTTATCAGGTTATTTTGTATTGCACTTGTCATGTGCAATGGTCCAAAATACAGAGAAGACTGCCAGATTTTCAGTAGAAATGGTATTTCATTTCATCGTTAAATCTGTGGTTTGTGGTTGTATGACTCCTCAGATTTTGAAAGAAATGCTTTTATTCAAGTTTTTGGTTTTGGTCAAACTAAAAATAAAAAATTTTATAACAGGGATCCTGACTATTTTTATAAATTTCTATTATGTTGTTGGTAAAACTCTGGGCATCACAAATACCCTTAATTTATATTACATAGATATGTTACCCTCATAATTGAATGTGTACAAATAGGTAGTTGTTACTCTTGGCATGACAAATTCTCATTTTGGTTGTACTTGGATTGTAGACATAGTAGTAGTAACCGCTTTAAATATCTGCTTAGTGTAGAAGCGGCAAATAAAAAGATTAAGAACACATGAAAAGGATGCAACCCAGTTGGAGTCCTCTTTTGGATGATTTGATCCCTTAATCATGTCTACTATCTTAGATTAGCTAGCCTCTAAATTTTATGATGGTTTTTTTTTAAAAATCATATCCATTGACCATCTTAACCATAAAATTTAGTATCTAAAGGCCTCCGATTGGCACGAGTTTTGGTATACAGCCTAAATGGGGTAAGTTGAATAGGATGAATGATTCAAATAGCCAAAACTAAGACCTAGCTAAGTTTTGTCATTTCCTACATTCTTTTCCAACATCCTACTAGAAGAACTCTAACAAAAAAGAGTACAACTACCAAACAAGGCATTTGCTTGCTTGAGTAAGAAGTAAAAGTCAAGAACCACCACATGGCACTTTTTCCTCATCTTATGTCTGGGAATAGTAATGGGGCAGGTTTGTGAGGGTTTTCACTTGGCTCACCCCCGCCTTGGGTCATTAAAATTTGCAGCCCATTGCAGGGCAGGACACACTTTGAACAACTAATTTTGACTTCTCCCACCCCATCAATTATTACTAGTTGGGGTAACTTCTTCCTTTTAAACTTTTGCACAACCATACATTTGTTTGAGATGAAAACTTGATCACCCTTACTAGGATGTTATTCTCTCTTTTATTTTGTACATAGAAATGGATGTCATGTAAATTTTGGTAGAGAAACAATATAATTTGATACTAATGATTATTTGTCTCAATAAAAGTTTACAAAATTACCTTTGCTTTTAACAAAAGAAAAAAAAATAAAAAGCATATGCATTTTTATATGTAAATAATTATAGAGTGCCATGTTGGATCATGGGTTTCATCCTTACTACGGTGGCCCTTAACCGGGTCTCTCTCTCCCCCCCCCCGCCCCTTGACAGTTGATAAAGTGAAGGTTTTGTTACGGTTTCTTTCAAATGTTGGGAATTATGCTACTTATAATCAACTTTTTAGCTTCACTTAGCTGGTTTGGAGATTGAAGAAGATTATTGCTACTTAAAATTGGTAATTTGATGGGGATTTTTCATTATTTCCTTTTCTAGTTTAACATGTAAGAATAGTTTTATAAGACATTGGACCAAGTAAGATATGTTTCTTGTCTATTATGGTGCAAGAATGGATCATGAGGAGCCATGGCAGCAAATTAAAAGAGTTTGCATAAAAAGAAAATAGGGGGATATCATTTTGGAAGAGAAGCCAATATGCTGAAGATTTAAGAGATAAGATATCCACCTAAAAAGGACCACATAAGAAGGAAGATCTCCCTATATTTTCTAGGAAAGGAAAGTATTAGATACAGGGAAGAGGAAACATGGCAAGGACGAGATAGTTGGTTAGATGTTATTCATATCATAAATAGAGAGAAAATTCATGATTTTCAAGATTACGTCAAATACTTAATAACAAAGGTTACACTTGGGGGTCTTTTAGCATATATTTTTTTAATCACAATCCAATCATCAAGCTTGCATTGGCTTATTAGTCGATTAGGGGTGTTTTAGAATAAATCACTTTTTTTCTTTGATCAATAAATTTATTGATCTCAAGACCTCATAAATATGGTCAATATATCCATTCAAGAGGCCTATGCATCCCACAAGCAAAGAAGTCTCTTCATCTTGCAATTGGAGGAAACACAAAAGAGTATATAGTAAAAGAAAAACCAATATTACATAATTATGATCTAGGAAAAATTGAAAAGAAAACAAGAACTAGTTGAGAAAAAAACTGTTCCTATTCTAAATATTGTTTACTCCTATTAAACTTTTAGTCAACCCAACTGGTTGGCAAGAGTAGTAATAGTAGTAGTAGGAGTAGTAGTAAGTAGTAGTAGAAGAAGAAGAGTAGTAACAGTAGCAGTAGAGGAAGAAGATATACGAAAAAATGTGAGACTTGAATGTGTTTAACTATGTAATTAAGAATTAAAAGATAATTGGTGAATTATAAGGATATATGAATTTCTAATTTTAATATAGACTTCCACACTAAATAGAATTCTAAAATTTCCAAGATTCTTTAAAATAAAATTTTGTAAAAATTACATGTGTTTTAGTATCTAATGCTCCTTAAAAGTAGGATGGAAAATTTCCTTATTAAGTAGTATGTATGTGTGTGTGTGGGTTAGTCAATTGGTTTTTCTTAGCACCCCATACTACGTTGGGTCACATTCATTTGCCCCCCACAATGGGTGCGGGTCATTGATCTCCTACCTTGTCCTTGCCCCAAGTAGGTGTCGAGCCTTTGTTTAACCCTTCCCAAGTGTGTGCAGTGTAACAGCCGCAAAATTCTACTTTTACATAATTGAGGTATGAGTTTCTAGGAGAATAACTTTTTATGGGGTTATTATCAGGAATTGAAACATAAGTAGTTAGATTCCACTCAGAAAATGGAATCCAACGACCCAAAGAATGATGAAAATGGAGTCCGAATGATGAAGTTGTGGGACTTCGAAGTCAGGGCTATTTTGGTAATTAAAAGAAAAAAAAGAAGTTAGAACTTCGGAATTGAAATCATCAAATCTAGATTCTACTCGTCGATATGATTTCAGCAACACTAAGTTTTTTGAAATCGGATATGGGACTAATAAATGGTAATTTTCTTACAAAAGGGTATTTTAGTAATTTCATTAAGTGGGCCCCACTTGCAGGAGTTGGAATATGATTGTCAATGGAGTTGAAAAACATCATTAGTATGACTTACCTTTTCTTTGACTAGCATCATTTGTTTAGAATACAAAAAACATCATAATTAACAACAAACATAAACTATTTAAAAGAAAAGGAAGAGAAAATAAAATAACTTAGTTGAGGGGGCACATTTGATAATGGCACCCTCCCACTTAAACCGTAAGGAACAAATCTACGATATGTTCCTGAACTCAACCAAGAACTAAAAACCGATAGAAAACGATGGGGAGAGAGAAAGAGGAAAGAAGAGAGGGGGAAGAAGAAGAAGAGGGAAGAGGAAGGAGAAGAGAGGAGAGAAAAGAGGAAAGGAGGGGAAAAAGGCAGACTTGCACGAAATAGTGGAGTTTAGAGTTTTTCATTGCCGAAAAAGGAGGAGCTCGCCTGCTATAAGGGAAGCTCGAACTCCAAATCCAGACTGTCACCCTACTCATCTTAAGGGCACGAGTAGAAGCCCTTTTGTTCTGCTACGATCAGAGGAGGAAACTAGGGTTTTTGAGGTTGGCCGAAATTGCAGGCCGTCACTAGAGACGACGACGACTAGGATCATTGAACTGAGCTGGCCATCTTCCCTGGCTGGCCTAGGAGAACAAGAACCCCATGATTATGAGGTGATCTGGCATGATTTAGGCCATTGATTGAAGGGGAAAAGTTGTCGAAAAAATCTATTTGCTGGCAATTGTCACCATTTTTCTCTACAAGGAGGATTGGGGAAATCGTTTTTCCGTGCAAAGATGCCAAATCAAAGCCCACTTTGGCCAAAATCGTAGGTATCTGAGCTTTGGACCATCTCTAAACTCATTTACATCCATGTATATATGATTCGAATGGTGGATTTCTGAGTTCTTGAGATCTTTTCTATGATTGCTTGGCTTTCTATCTCGGATGTATGTGCGATTCATTCAAATCTTGCTGAAATTGATTTTTCTAAGCTGTGAAACTTGGATCTGGGGGTAGAAACGAGTTAAATCTTGGATCAACTATAAATTTTCTTTTCTAAGATAGGTAAATCTTGATTTTCAAACTGATAGAATATGGATCTGAACTTATGCACATTGCAGGATTGAATCAATGTTTTTCTTGAACCCTAATGAGGAAGAAAACCTAGCTCTTTTGTTGTTAACGTTGAAGAAGGGGAAATTTCAGACGATTTTATTCAAGGAAATTACATATCACGATTTTAGGCTTTTATGGCAAAGAATGAAATTTCTGTTATTGATGTTTAAGAGAGGGAAACATTAGATGATTCTATCAAGGAGATTTCATAGTGCAATTTTAAACAAGAATTTAGGGTTTCAAGGCCTATAGTGTAGAATTTGTGTTGGGGGTGTAGTATCAGCATTACACGCCGATCTATACACTTGCATGGGCGCTAGCAGAACAAAACAAGCGTATGGAAGGGATTTTAGGGAGAAGGAATTTTGGGATTTGTTGAAATATTCAAGGGATCAGCTGCAACTACAAATGTATTAGAAAGAATAGGGATGAGAATAAGAAGGAGATTTGTTGTGTTTTGATTAAGGACAAAGAGTATGGGGTTTTAGAAAGTAAAGTGAAGACAAAGAATAAAGGGAATTGGAGGAAGGAGAAATTTACATGGACATATAAAAACCATTGGTATTGCAATAAGGCTTACAATAGAAGGGATAAGACAATTTGCTTATACTAAAATATGTTTTGTTCGTTTTGTTGTTGTAGCATTTGTGTGCATTCTAAGTCAATTTAATGACCTGAATAAGATTGAAGCACATGGTAGATCGTGGAGAAGAGGGCGATTAAAGCTAGTGGAATTTGATGAATGCGTCACATGAGGTAGCTGGATATTTTAAGAAAGCATGTCTAATAATAAGATGCATGGTCTAAGCATGGTCTTATTTCTGATTATGAATATTATGATATTGAAAGGATATAATTGATATTGGATATGCTTAGAATTATAATGATGAAAATAATGTTAAGTAAAAGAATTGCATGTTTATAATTCATGCTTAATGTGCACCTACTATCTGATAAACATAATTAAGACTTGTACATCTTATATGATTGTAAAATTATGTGATGGTATATGGGTACCATGTCAGTATGTGTGATGTATGAGTCTAGGTTCATAAGATACATCCTTGGTGAATTATCACCAAATAAGTGAGGATGTTATTCTTGTTATGAAATATGTGAACAGGCAAATCGCCTACTATTATGATTATTTTACATTCGGGCATGGAGGCCTGAGAGTTTTGTTTTAGATAGCATATGCCTAGGGATGCTATGCTAGGAGAGTTATGAGGGTTTGGCCACCAGCTCTCCAAAATTTATTATGTTATGGATACCAAGCACAATGTGTTGCTAAAAGTTTGGTGGGGCAATTATGAGAAGGCCGCCATTGTGACAACCATGATCCTCCCATACGAATATGGATATTATGATTTCCACTGAGGATGGTATAGGTGGATTATTGAGTAGTTATCCGGGGGCGCTGTACGGATTCAGACTGCATGCATAGTAGTCCTTATGTTTGATGCACTGTGGTGCTTATATGATGGTATTATGTGATGCCTTATATGATGTGGCATGATGATATGCCTTATATTATTTTCTCAGCCATGGCTGAAGGATTGTGGACCCCGTATAGCAAGGGGCATGAGGATTATATTGATGTACCATCAGAGGCCGGATGATTATGAACCCCACACGATGAGGGGTATGATTATGAAACCCAATATAGTCTGGGAATGTTTATTATGATACTTATTAAGTACATTCATAATTTTGTACGTCTTTTAACAATTTCCATAGATGTGGATAAGTGCTATATGTATATGATCGAGGATGTAGTTTCATATAAGTTTTCATAAGGGTATATGCATGGGAAGAACTATTATGCAGAGTATGGTTTATGGAATTGGATTATTTTATTTAAATGATAAATGATAATTGTAAATACTTGATTTATTAATGGATTATTGATATTTATGAAACATGCTAATAATTGATGATTAGACTATAAAACATGTTGATAAGTGGTTTAACAATGGATTAATGAATTATGAAGTGTATTGTAAATTCAAGTCAATATAAATGTTATGAGAATGAATATTCTGAATAATGCAAGTTAATTAATTCATATCTAAATTTAACATTCTTCTTAAACTCCCATACCAAGCATAGCTTGCTGAGATATTGTAAATATTTTATATTTACAATATTTCAAATACAGAAAGACAGGAGAAGATGTACACAACATGAGAAATCCAGCAACCATACTTCTACTATCAGGTATACACCTTAATAAAGTTTCTGTATTGTGCAATTAGTCATTTGAATTATGATAGTTGGACATTTAATATGATGTTTATAGGGGCTATGTAAGTGATCCACTGGATGGGTCCTGTTTTTAAGAAATCAATATCTATCTTCTAGAAAAACTATATATATATGTATGTATAGCGTGAGCCTAAAGGTGACATCCGGGTTTTTGAGAAAATGAATTTCAAAGAAAAATCTTTCGCTGCTTTAGTATTTTAAAATTTAGAGGCATGCCACCTTTTTGAAATAAAATTGTAAAAAAAATTCATGAAAAACCCGGGGTGTCACATGCAGGGCCCTGGTTTAACACTTCCCATTGTATCCCTAGATTTGAGGGTTTGTATTTCTAAGTGAATTGCTCCCAAATTTTGTGACATTACCCATCCATTTATGGGGCCTAATAAATAATGAATCAAATGATAAACCAATGTACTTTGCATAACAAACCAATCATATCAGTAGCCACCCAAGAAAAACTATAGAGTCACATATGGAAGCAATGTGTAAGGTTTTGCTAAATAAGTGCCCCAATTACTGAAAGTTGTCTATCGAAGTTGGTTACAGACATTATGACACCTCTTCTCATCACCTTGGTCAAAGGTTCAAGGTGTCACTTTTCCCTTATTAGGGAGATTTCAAGTAGATTTAGGAATTGGGACATGTGTATGCGTAGTTTGCTTCATAACTCTTTGATGCATAACAACAACAACAACAACAATAAGTGCCCCAATTTTGCATAAAGGGCCCCCACAATTGAATTATCTAATTTATTCATTAGATTTTCTAGCTTTGAATGAATATCAGAGATTGAATGATTCTAGCATCTAATTCTTACTTCTAGTCATAGAAAATGTACATGCATGTTAGAAACTTGGTGTCATGGTCTAAATTTAGTTTTGATGGTACCTTTGGATGGTGCCCTAATTCTTGTTCTTTAATAAAAATTTACCATTAGAAAAGGTTTTACATAATGGGTCAAATAATTAGGATTCTAGGATGCTATAAACAATTAGAAACATGGTTCTTAGGATGCTAGAATCTTGTAGTCATCATAATTTTAATTTTTGAGATATCAAAAGTAGGGAAATTTGATTAATGGGTCAAATCATTCAATGGTGGGTTCCCTTCCAAAAACTAATGAATGGGTCACATCGTCCAATGCTAGGTTCCTTCATGCAAAAGTGGGGCACTTCTATAACATGAAATGCTTCCGATTTAAGGGTAAACACTTCTGTTTAAGTCATCCTTGGCATGGAAAAATATTTCCAAAGCTCACCTCGTATTATTAGAGCCACATGCCATTCATCTGGTAGATCTTACCTAAATAGGCTCCCTTGGGTGACAAGGGTTCAAGAGTGTGCTTGTGTCTACCTCTCAGAAAAGAGAATGGCCAAAAAATAAGTAGAAATCATAGGATTGTCTAATAGGAACAAATTTCGATGTCTACCTCTCAGAAAAGAGAATGGCTAAAAAATAAGTAGAAATTGTAGGATTGTCTGATGGGAAATTTTGCATAAATAATTAATATTAGAGATTAGTACATTGATGGTGTAGATCATTGACTAGTTGTCCCATATTTGTACCTTAAGCCAAGTAAAAGTTATGTTGTAAAATAGAAATAACTATTGAAAATGAAACATTTGAGGGAAAACTACATGGGGTCGTGCACAAGACTATAATTCATGGAGCTAATGGCACTATGATTGGCAAAACACCTTATGGGTATTCAAGTTAAGAGCCATGCTTGTCTCATTTAAAATATTTTGCTCATTATTCATGCTATAAATATTATATTTCTCAAGAACTTGTGGATTTTCCAATTTGAAGAATGGTAGGTACTCCTTGAATTTATTTTATTTTCCCTTTTAAAATTTTAAAAAATATAAGTACTCTTTCTTTGGTAAATAAGACGAGTTCCGTGATTTTGGCCAATGAAGATTGGATGGATAAATGTTATTGTTATTTTTAAATTTAAATCTAATTTACATGCAATTAAAAGATTTGTGTTGTAATATTTTATTGCATGAGTGCAAAATATAAGAAACTTTGGGACTAAATGAAACCATGGTATTTAATAGAGTGGAATGGAGGAATAAGATTCATGTGGCCAACCTCTAATTGGGATAAGGTCTTGATCATGATGAGTGCAAAATATAATAAATTTCATGAAAAATATAAAAAATTAGTTTATTTATATATTTAGTGACGATAAAATATCTCATATACAACTTCCTTTTATCACCAATGATATTATGCACTTTGCATGCATAATAAAATATAGAAAAGAATGAACTACTAGTCTACCAATTAATATAGCACTAACAAATCATGTAACTTTCTTATTTGCTTTAATTGAACTAGGTGATGTACTATTATGTATTATGTATAAATTAAACTATAAATGCAATTTCTTTAAGGAGACATCATAACTAGATGTTGGAAACTCGTTTATTTTACTTAATATCTAAAATATGAGACAAAAGTACCTATCTCTAGCCATGCTAGCATGTGTAGATGTCGATCTTGAATATCTAATCTTCATATTTTGATAGAGAAAGTTTTTAGAATTTTAGTAAATCCTCATAGAAGGGATGATGAAACCTAAAATATAGTTTCTTTGCAAGGTCAAAGCTTTTCCACAATGATTTTATTCTAATATATATTCTACTATCAAGCAAGTATATATGTGTGATGGACGATTTTGAGAAAATTTTGGAAAACTCACTGTTTTTCTAAAGTATTTTTAAAATGTTTAAAAACATATATCTAAGATGGTTTGAAAGTCGTCTTCTATCCAATTGTCTTATAAAAGTGGATGAAAATAAGACAATTTTTAGAACCGTGTAAAAGTTTTTAAAGATGATTTTCAAAACTAAAACTTTTTAAGACGGTCCTATGACCATCTTAAAAAGTTTTTTAAGATGGTTATAGAAAGTTATTTTAAAAATAATTTTTTATAGCCATCTTTAACAAGTTTGTATTCTTAAAAAGAATGATTGTGTATGTTCTTGCTATTACAATATTTATCCATGCACATTTAATATAAAAATTCAACATCCATATCTTCCTACTATTACATTCTTCCTAAAATCTTTCACACTTCCAACATCCACATTCAATATAAAAAATTTAAAGGCATGAAAAAAAAAAACTTCACAAGTAAAGACCTACATCCATACTTCTCCATATACACTCATTTACTTCTATACTCCAACATCCATAATTACCTGTAAAGTATAGGCCTACATCCACCCTCTAACATCTCCTCATTCAAATAAATAGATCATGTATACTTGAAGCAATTAAAAAATACAAGACACATTTAAATTCACTATTTAAATGAATAAGTTTTGTTTTAATTAATATAAAATTTTATTTTAAATTACTACAAGTGTTAGTAGGGTGAAAGTATAGATCAATCAATGTTGAATTTCATTACATACTCAGCTCATTCATATATTATTTTGTCGAGATCTATTTGGAAGTAACCGTTGCTTCTCCAATTTGATAACACCACTGCTTATAAGACAACGTATTTAATTTACTTTACTACTTTAAAGTCTATTATATACTTAAATGTTATTTCATGTAGCCAACCCCAAATATTGTGAAAAAAGTAAGATAATGACTAGTATAGTATCTTACCTTTCTCAATTGTTGGAGCTTAACACCATTGCATATTAAGGTTCTCATGTGTCATTGAATAAAGCATTCACTCTCCCAATTTGATTGTGTCCAGCACATTGCACAATAAAGAAAACAGAAAGAACCAATATATATATATATATATATATCATATCTAATTGCAACTTTAATTTATATGTAAAGTAATTAACTAATTTTCTTTACCTTGACATTATTCTACATGAGTTTTGGTGGGTTCGTAGTCCCAGTTTGTTCAACCTATCTTAATCATGCACTTTAAAATTTATAATTCAAATGAATTAGATATAAATAAAATATTGTCTATTAGTCATTAAACTATTATAATACATGGAAAGATTAAAAATAGTGGGGTATGAATGTACACTCCACAAGAATATAAAAAATAATGCATGCCTGCCATGCACATCTAAAACCAATAGCATCCAATGAGACCTATATACACAATCATATAAATTATAAGTAAAGTTTACATTACTTAAAATTACATATGTGTGCAAAATATAATTTAGAAGGGCAACTAGTTAAAACTTATGCATTATTGTAGGAAATCATTAAGGCCTACTCCATCAAGGAGTGGAAGAACCTTGGTACAATTTTATTGACTCACCTCTCCATGAGTCATTGCTCTCGCACTTCATAAAGAGCACTAGGGTTAAGGAATTTGCAATGTCCTCAACATCTAGTGCCTACATTTTATTGTGCAAGTATTTGTTGAAAAAAAAAATTACCTATCATTATAGATTGACATGTAATGTTAAAGGTTCTAATTGAAGCATATATTTGTATGTATGATATAAGAGACTATGTGCATGTACTCGAGTTAATCTCATTTACAAATTTTTACTAGGTCCTCTCTCATGAGTGGTAGTAGAGAGCCTTCAAGGATAGAGGCATGTCAGGCGACACTTTTAGTTGATATATAGATTGTTGATGTAAAGTTGCATAAATTATTAATTAATATAAAAATTTTCATTGAAGACATTCAATTTTATTATGAAAATAAACATAAATAATAGTATCATTTTGATTGCTAGAAGGACAAGGGCTAGTGAAGAGGAGGTCAGCCTTGATGACACAAGCTACTACTTTTGATTAACATTAGATGCAAATACTATACAACTATTTGATGTCTCTAAAAAAAGTTGTAGAAGATGGTGGTGAGACAACATACATACCTTGGATTTTAAGAAAATGATATATCATTCTAGCCAAGCAACATGCTATCCAATGGCCTCTTAAGTGGTATAAATGTCATTGGCTTCTATAGAAAATGGTAGACAGGCATTCTCTTAACAAGCCACAATAAGACACATGCTTAATGTATGGTTGTTGAGTTTTCCGCAAGTGCATGACTGTTGTAGTCTAGCTAGTGCAAGTCCGGGTCAATTTTCGTAGGGACTCGACTTAAATGTTGGAATTTACATAATTTTTAATAATAAAATTCAATTTCATTAAGCAACCCATGAGTACACAATTTTGAATTTAAACGAATTTAAATACAATAACAGTCCGAATACAAATTTCCTGTCTTGATTGTTGTGTCACGTAACATACAAGGCTTAAAATTGCAGAGTAAAAGGGTTAACTGAGAATAAGATAAAACAAGAATAAAGCAAAACATGGATTAAGAAAAAGGCTAAAGGACAAAGTGGATACATCTAGAATTAAAACAATACAAATAGGGAAAAAAATAGAATGCAACCTAAAATTACTAAAGTTTTAACAAATTTAAACAGTAAAAGCTAGGGTTTAAATATAATAAAGTATTGTTCATGAACAGTAATGAACAGAGAATAGATAAGGAAAAATGCTGACGAAGGGAAGAAAAATGTAGGGAAAGGAGAGAACACGGGGTGGAGAAATGGAAAAAGAAGGGAGAGGAGGAGGAGGAAAAGAGGAAGCAGAGGCAAAAGTCGATCTAGGTTTTCTTCCTCTGAGCTGTCCAAGCCGGTGAATAAGAGGAATGAGCGAAGATGTAGTGAACAGGGGAAAGACTGATGTTTGGGTATGTCTATGCGTGATGGGATCTGGACGGTGGTTGAGCAGAGAAGGGGATGTAGACGCCAGTTCTGGTTCAGATAGGGGAGAAGAGAGATCTAGTCCAATAGAGATAGATATAGGGAGAAAGAGCATAGGGATTTCCATGCAAGCCTCCTGGTGTGTGGGGAAGTATAAAGAGCAAGAGAGAGAGGAGAATGGGAAGGAATGATGAGATAGAGGGGTGCGAGTCTGGGTTCATGCGCGCAGCAAAGAAAAACGGTGAGGAGGGAGATCGACGGTGAGATAAAGAGGGAACAAGGGAATCTAGGAGAGAGATGATGCCTGGGCATGGTGTAGACAAAAGGGAGCTTGGGTGGTGGAGTGTGGAGAGTGAGAGACTGGAGAGAAGGGAGTAAGCTGGGATAGAGTAGAGACAGCGTGGAGAAAGAAGGTGAGAAAAGAGATAGAGGGGGAGTTGGGTGTTTGATCTGGTGTGGTGTGGTGCAGTATGGTGACGAAAAGAGGAGAGGAGAGGGTGAGATCGAGAGAAGGAGATGAGGGAAGGTATAGAGAACAAGAGGGAGAGCTGTGTGAGAGGGAGAGCATGAGAGAGGTGGAGAGGAACTATCCTTCCACCTCTCTCTGCTAGGAGGGAGATTGAAGCTAAAGCCCGTATTTTCCTAAGGAATGCTATATAAAGAGCCCGAATAACTTATATTTTTTTTAGTGGATTCCCCATGCTTGCTCCATACTATGCCCATCAACTTGTACAGCCTGCCCATGTGATGTCTCTCATGCGATGTCCATACTATGCTGTCTCCCATGCGATAGTGCCATGTGACAACTACATGCATTAAAGATCTTCTAATATTGCATCTATACTGTATATCATTGGGCCCATGAAGATGACTTTATCTACATAATCTTGGTTAATCTGCAAAATAGGAAACTATTTTGGAATCATCTAAATTACATACCTAATTAGTTCTAATAATCATCTAACTATTAATTTTTCAAATCAACGGTTGGATGATCAATTAGAGCTAAAATTAATTTAAAATTACAAATTTGCCCAATTAGATGATCTAATCAAATGCTAATTAAGGGTTATTTTAAACAAAATTGAATACTTAACACACCCTCCAAACTAGTAGTCCCTAGCAAAACATGTGAAAAACCGTTGAATGTGACCTAAATTGCTGTTTTTATAAGTACTCATTGTTGCATTTAGAATATGCAACAAGCCCTTAAACCCCTAGGTTACCCCTAGTGGACGAGTTAGGCCTCATAAGGGTTTATAGTGAATACACCCACAAAATTTTGAAATATTAATTTAGAGTCAATTTTCACTTTTTTCTCAAATAAATATATCAACTTTAGCATGTGAATGAAAAATTCACAACTCTACCCATATGCTAAAGACATTCTGATTTAGCTTAATTCTCAGAGTATGTGTGTGGGTGTAGTCTACATATAAAATAATATTTATTTTTAAATAGACTATAACTTTCGACTCTATTTGAAACATGTTTTGACCTCAATCCTCAATAATGGCATACACTCAGAAATAACATCTCTTAGATAAAGGTACAAATCATATCTCTCTTAAATATGTGGGCAGAGTAAATAAAAACAAATTTATCTCACATATGCTCATAAATGAATGGGAGTTACTACAGAATGTAGTTTTGATCCCCTTAGAAAGAATAAGATGTCATTGCCTTTGAACTTTTAGAAGTATAATTCTCTAAATCCTATATTTTCATAGCCTCATGAAGACTATATTCACCCTAAAATCATTAGGTCTTTAACTGGGACTACATGAAGGCTTAGGATGGGTTAAAAAAGAAGAGGTATAAGAATATTCAAAGTTTCCTAAAAAATAAGTAGAGGTCTTCTATAATTGACAAGTCTTTATTTACTTTGCTTGTACAAAAGTAAATATTTCTTTTTCCACTTTTCTTTGCACTCTTCAAACTTTTCTTTCATTCCGTTTTTCTTTTTTTACACTTGAATCTCTTTTGAAGAATATTTCTTTTCTCAATATTCACTTTTATGCTTTGATTGCAACTAAAATTTATATTTTCATTAATCTCTAACTTATCTTTTGAAGAAATAGGTAATGGATATATTATAGTGGGTTAATATGGGTTAAGGTTAGTTGGGTGAGAAAAGAAAAGGCTTATATAAAAGGCTCAAATTGGCTGATTAGTGGTAAAAATATATTTTTTTGGTAGGCTTTATGTCTTTAGGTTAACAAAGATGGCCTAAATCACTTTCTAGGTTTCCTATAATCTATTAGATTCAATGATCCTTTAGAACGTTAAAGATAATACTCTAATTATTCAAGTAATTGCTCAAATTTGAAAGTTCATGAGATCAAGTTTCTTTAAGCATGCTGACAAAAATTAGAAATATTCATAACTTCTCAGAAAAAATGAACGGCTCTAAAACTCACTTAGGTTATAGGTCTCCGCTAAATTTCTTCAGGATTTCTTAGTCATTACTACTCATCAATTTAGACTATCTATATGCAGTTGCATGTACAGATGTGATATGAGACCTAACTTTAATGGAATACATTAGAAAATGAGTAAAATGATGAATTAGTCATGTTGAGGTCCATTAATAAGCCAAAGTTGTTATAGTGTAGGAATTGACCTGAAATTTGATTTTTTTTCTTTGAAAAAATCAAGGAAATCACCTAAACCCAAAAAATAAAATAGAATAGAATTTACTAGAATTTTACACCCCCCAACCTGAAAGAAACATTGTCCTCATTGTTTAAAAACCTAGGATCCTATATGATGATGGAGAGATATAGAAGATTTAAAATAAAAAAAAAAAACTTTTGGGGTGCCTCCCAAAGAGCGCTAAGTTTAACGTCTTCAGCTAGACTTACCCTAATATATCCTAATCCTATCAATGAAATGACAAGATTTCTCATGCCACTTTAGAATCTCATGGTAGTCTATATATTGCCTCTAACTAGAGATTTTTGGTTGCGATAACATTAAAACATAGTAGACCACTACGATTTTGAGTTATGGGGAATCAGATTGATGATCCCCTATTTTCAGTATTTCACAGTAGTCAATATAATTCTGCCACCTTATATTTTGAAGTGGTGATAATACAATGCCATTTTGACATACCATGAATTGCATGGGATCAATTTGAGATGAATTGTCCCCTTCTAAACCAATTTTTGGGGCAACAATGACAATTGCATTCAATTTATCTTTTTCCTCCAATTCCATGATATTGTCCTAAAATGGGGATATAAGCTGACTATGTTCTTCCCTAAAAGTTTGTTCTTGTATTACTAGATGCGGGGACAAGGTTAGACTCAAACCCTTATTCTCTTTTGATGTGAGACCAATACATCAATTAACATTCTTTCTTCATGTTCTGTGGGTACATGTAAGGTTTCATATGGGCCTATATGACTATCTTGTGGTTGTTTGAATAAATTCTATAGGTCCAAGTTAGGTACATCTTTGTCATGACATGACTCAATTGGAACTATAGGGGAATCTACTCTAGCTTGCCATTGAGAAGGGTTCATTAAAGGCATAGTATCTAACAATTCATTACCCTCCTCAATGGATGTATCTTCATCAGAATCATAACAATGACTAAAATCTGCCTCACGTATATCTATATCAGAGGTTTCTACGGATGGTTGGGGACTTTGTATTTTAGAATGTTCACATAAAATTTCAATCATTAATAAATAGCTTATCATTATTTCTATTTGGTTCCAATTCTCCAAACCTTTCCATAAATGTAGCATGTAATCAACCCATCTCTTCATGACATTGTTTAGTAAATTTTGCAAATAATGTAAGTGTCGCATTGAATGTGTCTTCCTTCTGTGCTAAATGCATCGACTCGAATGGCTCATACTGTTGTGGCATTGGAGTATTAGGAAAGGTTTGATTAGGTTGGAACCATGACGGTTGTCCCTGATTTTCTAGATAATTCTAATAAGGTTGAGCAGTGTAGGACCATGCAGGTTGTTCCTGATATGGTTGATAATCTTGAGACCAATGCTGTTCATGATGCCTAGCCCATCCATTGTGGTCTTGATAATTTGTCTCAGGATAGTAGTTGTTGTGTTAGGTTGTGTAAATGCACTAGGTACATCTACTGACTACTGATAATAGTCATTGTTTTTGGAGCTTGTTGGCCACAAATTAGAGGGATATGTGTAGTTTGGATAAGTGAATGAATTCTCATACTGAGGTTGTTGAAATGTCTCAGTATTTTGCATATAAGCGTATAAACTTTCCATCCTATCTATCGATGTATGAGACAAATAAAAAATTTACCCTATTTTTATTTCATACATATCCTCATAATGTGCCCACTTATCCTTTTCTTCTTCTTCTTCTTCTTCTTCTTCTTCTTCTTTTGTTATTTTTTGTTTTTAGATGAAAAACTACTTAACTAATACAACCTAAATGCCAATGATAGGGCAGACAATTTGATTCTCTTAAAATTTTGTGGCGGAGAAGCTTTTAGATTAGCCTAATCTAATGCCCCTCCTCTCTTTTAGACTTGTCCCATTGCTTACCTATTAAATCCTATCTAACCAACCACTTCACACCCTCCTCAGCTAGCTATAGGCAGTCTGAGTCATAGAATGTGCTGGTAGATCTAGTCGTTTAAAAACTAGCGTAGTCAGTTAAATAAGAGCCACTAGAGTGGCAATAAGTTGCCTCCTTCCAAGAAGGTCTTATGAGAATGCGGTGGGCCATATAGGTCTCTTCTAATTGATTTGAAATTAAATTGAAAGGTTGTGATACATGCTTGTGGTGATTCTCCTAAGTGGGCCAAGAGGTGGTGGTGAAATTCACCCTTGATCTTGTAGGGTCGGGTGACCTTATTATTATTATTTTTCCATTCCATGGAAATTTAGTTAACATATAATCACCTTAAAGAAATTAAACATGCCCTAAAAATGCAATTAAAATTAACAACTAATGCAAATCCTAAAAATACAACATATATCAAATGTATTCTATATGCTTTTGAATTAATAACCATTGCAAATTTAATCTATAATGCATAACCTAAACTAGAACTTTTAAGGAGTTTATAAATTTCTCACAATGGGGTCCTAGAAAATGTATTCTCGTACAAGGGTGGGGCCATTTACATTCCACCTCCACTTTTAGGTTACGATAGTGTAACGACCTGGGTTTTCACATTCATTTTTAAATGCAAAACTAATTCCTAAGGTGGGATCGATCCCTATTAGAAAACACCTTAAGAAAAATTATGCAATGCAGTGGGAAAATATTTTGTTTTAAATTCATTTTGAAAACCCCGAGTGTCATTTGCTTTCAAAATGAATAAGGAAATTTTTGAAAAAGCGAAGGACATCATAAATATTTTCTAGGTCTGTCCAATCACAACGCACGATCCAACTGTAGTAATTACAGATACATGTCCAAAGGGTAGATCATATACTTACATTTCTGTTTGCCTTCTCTTCATTTACTTGATTGTAGCACTAACATATTATGATGCTTCTTCTAATCTTGTGCGTAGATAATCTGTAAATATATATATATATATATTTGGGTGAGTATTCTTCATACTCAGTAGGTAATCTGATACTACTATTTTGAAAACTCATCATGCAACATGCATAATTCAAGGAGCTTTTCATGTAAAACATTAGTGATTCCTTTTTTTATAAACATGCATATGTGTGCATAAAATGTAAGCTCGTTGATGCAATTTCAATTAGGGAATTCGCATGCAGGTTGGGATTCAAGGTTTTGTTCCCACTGCAAGTTGCCTCATTCGGTGATCTACCCACTTGGAACTTAATATTTTGTTCGCACCGCAGGCTGCCTCATTCGTCTATCTGCCCACTTGGAACTCAAGGTTTTGTTCCCACCGCAGGCTGCCTCATTCGGCGATCTGCCCACTTGGAACTGAAGGTTTTCCTATACGGGTTGCCTCATTCAGCGATCTACCCACTTAGCATAGCGCCCACCAGGCTCATTAGCTCAAAAAATATAGATATATGTAATCCAAATCACAATCACCATAAATCATGCAATTTATGCAATGCATTTCAAAACATGCGAGCAATGCATTCATAAAATTAGTTCAATGCAAGCAATTGCATTCAAGATCATAAGGAAAATCTGCATACACATTATGCAAATATCATATCTCAAAAAGCATACTAAACGCGGTCATCAAGATTTTAATAAATAAATCAATTAGATGTGAAAATGCATTAAAAACTTAGTAGTATCAAACTACCTACCTCGCTGTTCCTTGAAGTGCGCTCTTCATTACTCAACCTCGAGTCCCTTTGTAAAACCCTGGATATTAATTGATAACAATGATTCAAGTATCATTTCCATACTTTATGGATCATTACTTAGACTTATAGATTAACGGCTAGATCTGCCTTTTAGGTTATAAGTCATTGCTTAAATGTGTTTCCAGGCTAGATCTTTCGTATAGATCTAATGTTTAATGGTTAAGTTTCCTTGAATGTCATCAAGATCATGCAATTGAATGGTCAGATCTCATAGATCACTTGTCCCAATGCTCAGAATAGGTCTATACTTGATTTGAACGGCCAGATCTATCATTTAAGGTCTAATATGTGTACTTTGGGGTTAATCCTAAGCTATTAATCCCCTAACACCTCTAATGGATCAAGTCATTTGATCTGATCATCTTTGAAATGGTAGATCTATGAGAATTCTATAGTTTTTGGGCTATAATCATGTAAAATAGTTCCATGATCCTAATTTTCATAGTCTTATTAGGTCCGTGTCATGAATATGAACACAACGGTTCTTTTAGATCATCAATCAGATTTATATAGCCTCTTTAATTGGGTTTTTAGTGTTGCGCCTCAAGGGACGACCCAGATGTGTCAACTAGGGCCCTGCGCGTCATGGGTCCTAAGACGAGTGCGTGACCTGGTCCAACCGCTACTACGTTCACGCGCATGTGCATACGCAAGTGACACACCAAGGCGTGCGTCTTGGACTATGTCGCGTGGAGGCGTCTTCGGCACGGCACACACTCGGTATAGCTCCTGGGGCGCTCGTGCATCTCAGTCGAACTGGGATCGTGCCCGCACGGTCGCACGCACCCTAATGCCTTGCCAGGAGCGCGTTCTCGGGCACGCATCACATGCGGCGTCCCTGGGGCCCTAGTTCGAGGGTTCTGGAATGAACCCTTCTTCCCCAGCATGTTCTCTGGCTAGAAAACACCAGATCCAGCATGGATCTGGGCCAGAAGAGAGGAACGAACCCTTCTTCCCTGGCGTGTTCTTCGGCTGGAAAAGACAAAATCCAGCATGGATCTGGGCCGGAAGAGAGGAACGAACCCTTCTTCCCCAGCGTGTTCTCCATCTGGAAAACACCAGATCCAGCATGGATCTGGGCCAGAAGAGAGGAACGAACCCTTCTTCCCTGGTGTGTTCTCCATCTAGAAGACACCAGATCCAACATGGATCTGGGTCGAAAAAGAGGGAAAAGCCAGAGAGGGGGATGGGTTCTTACCTGGGCAGCCTAAGATGGCTCCCCCTTTTCATCGGCGTGCAATTTCTCCTTCTTCTTCTTTTTTCAGTCAGAACCCTAGCTTGAGTAGCCGGAAGAGAAGGAGAAGAAGATGATCGAGGAAGAAGGGGAAGGGGAATGGCTTTTTTTATATTTAAAGCTAGTGAAGTCAGTGCTGCCCAATGGTGGTGCCACCATTTTTTCGATGCCGCCTTACAGAGGCAGTGCTGTTGAGTCGGCTGGAGGTAGGGGACGACAAGGGGGTATCGTTATCAAAATGACCCCCTGCGTTTTCAGCTCGTTTTGTTTTTAAGTCTAAATTACACAAATGCCCCTAACTTGGTCATACGAACTCCGTTTTCAGTGTTCTTTGAGGCATTTGATTCCATTTCGAGTGTAGAATCTAATGATTCTGATTTTTCTCATAAATTCCTTGGTTTCATATTTTAATGAAAATAAGACATCCAACCACCTATTAAGGTGATTTAAGCATATTTTAATTCCCAAAATAAACAAACCAAACATCATGATTGATCGTGGTTGTAAAAGTGCTATAAAAATTTGAGTCATTACAAATAGCCCACTCTTCACCTGTATTATTAAAACCTTGAATTGTAAAAATAAAATAATTACTTGAAATCCTCACTATAATTCACCCAAAAATAAATTACAATTATCCTAATTAAACTCCTTGAATTTCTCCTTTCTTTTCAAATTTTCCTACAAAAATAAGAAATTATCAGTAAGTACCAAAAATTAGGAGAAATTGAATTTATGCACTAACAAAAATTTTAAATGCACTTAAAATTCCTAAAATGTTAAAACAATGCAACTCCTAAAGTTTTCTTCTTCTTTTTTAATTTTTAATTTTTAATTAAAATTTTTGAAAACACCATTGCGGGTCCCCAGCAATGGTGCCATATGGTTGTTGAGTTTTTCACAAGTGCAAGGCTATTGTAGTCTAGCTAGTGAAGTTCGGGTCAATTTTCATGGGGACTCGAATTAAATGTTGGGGTTTACATAAATTTTAATTATAAAGTAATAGAAATAAAATTCAATTTCATTAAGCAACCCCTGAGTACAAAGTTTTGAATTTAAATACAATAACAGTCCGAATACAAATTTCCTGTCTTGATTGTTGTGTCACGCAACAAATAAGGCTTAAAATTGCATAGTAAAAGGTTAACTAAGAATAAGATAAAACAAGAATAAAGAAAAACATGGATTAAGAAAAAGGCTAAAGGACAAAATGGATACATTTGGAATTAAAACAATACAAATAGGGACAAAAATAGAATGCACTTAAAATTACTAAAGTTTAAACAAATTTAAACAGTAAAAGCTAGGGTTTAAATATAATAAAATATTGTTCATGAACAGTAATCAAAGTTACTGTTCATGAGCAATAACCGACGGAGAACGTATGAGGAAATATGCCAACGGAGGGAAGAAAAATGCAGGGAAAGGAGAGAACACAGTGTGGAGGAGGAAAAGAGGAAGCAGTGGCAAAACCCGATCTGGGATTTTTTCCTTTGAGCTGTCCGAGCCGGTGAAGAAGAGGAATGATAGAAGATGTAGCCTAGTGAGATGCAGTGGACAAGGGAAAGACCGATGTCTGGATCTATTTGTGCCTGATGGGTACTGGACGGTGGTTGAGCAGAGGAGGAAGGGCATGCAGACGCCGATTTTGGTTTAGACAGGGGAGAAGAGAGATCTGGTCCAGTAGAGATAGACAGAGGGGGAAAGAGCATAGAGATTTTTGTGCATGCCTTCCGGTGTGTGGGGAAGCAGAAAGAGTAAGAGAGCAAGAGGAGAATGGGAAGGAATGATGAGATAGAGGGGTGTGGGTCTAAGTTCATGCGCAAAGCAAAGAAAAACTCTGAGGAGGGAGATTGATAGTGAACTAGAGCAATGACTGAGTACAGGAGATAGAGAGGGAATCTAGGAGAGAGATGATGCTTGGGCGTGGTGTAGACAAAAGGGGGCTTGGGTGGTGGAGCATGGTGAGTGAGAGATTGGAGAGAAGGGAGTAAGCTGGGAGAGAGTAGAGAGAGCATGGAGAAAGAAGGTGAGAAAAGAGATAGAGAGGGAGTTGGGTGTCCTTGTCCTCAACTTCAGGCCATCGACCAAAGTATTTACAAGGAACAACATAGCACCCTTGGGCCCTTACTTGGCCAAGGTGTTCTTCTTTATTGCCCAAGCCCTATACAAGATACCATCCTTTGCAACAGTGCTACTTATAGTTTCTTTACTTGTGCTTTTTTAGGTCCTATACAATTTATAATAACATGATCAATTACATGAATTAATCTATATTATATATAATTCTAAAAATATAACAAAGGTAGATACATGCAACCACTTAATATTCAAGAAGTTGTTTGTGCAACAACTTTATTTTTGTAAGTTTGAGCATTATGTCCCTCCAAATGCGCCATTTTCCATAAGATGACATGGTCAATGGGATTCATAGTCCCAACTTTCTTTTGATGCTAAGAGAGAGACTAAAGTGAGGTAATCAAATATAACTAAAGCATATTTAGAAGGAACTAAACCTGACAAATACGTCTTATTCTTCCAACCTAGCATAGCATAACATAGAGAGGTGGTGATGCTTATGATTGATTGCACATAACTTTATCCCTTGAGCACTCTTTCCCTATATGTGATACAATAAAAAGTATCTAAGCACGTTTGTAGTTATAATTAATTCAATCAAACCTTGGTTTAACATATGCTTTAAATGCAAGAGACAAGCAGCACTGTACAAATTCATTCTATGCATCCTAGGCAATAATGTTGGAATATAGGCCAGGGACTCTATATAGCCTTGATGGATCATCTACATATATATATATATATATATATATAGTTGCAGCAAGGTAGCTCTTTCATGGTATCCATCATTTACTAGCTCCTTACAAAGCACGCTTCATCTTATCATTAGATATATTATAGGCAGACTATAAAGTAAAAACAAATAAGTTGCTCTACATGGAAATAACAAGATAAGGTAATTATTATATTATACAAAAGATTTACATATCTTGACCATCTTGCATAATGAATCTTTGATTGTTAGCAATACATGTCTCAAATCATCACACACAATAGGCACTACGCTTGTTACCATGTAGCAAATGTAACTAATATAGGAGGTTGTATGATGACCTATCTGTTACCCCTTATTGTTGTACTTGATAACATCTTTTATACCCTTTGACTTTCTCTGAATAATATTTTTCATTGCCATTCATCCTTTCCCCTTTGTTTTATGAGGGTTACTTAAGTTTAGTTGTTCTTCATATTCTTGATTTTCTTAGTATTTCATTCTTCTTGCACAAGGTAAAACATTTCATTTAAAACAAATGCATCAGAAATCACTTTTGCATTCAACATGTTCAATAATATATTTATATTTATTTTACAATAGAAATAATTTAACAATAGGCCATAAAATAACAATTCTCATTAGAATCACAATCTAGTTGAAAAGAGTCATTATAAATAAGTGTAAACATGCATAAATATATTTTAAAGTTCTATCTAACACACTCCAATAGCAAACAAGAACACGATGGAATCAAATCCATGTAATTCATTTAAAAACATAGGTTTTGACATTAAAATAAATACCTTATTTCTACCAAAAATCTAACAGTCTCCTCTATTTTTCGAACTAGTGCATTTAATGCATGTAATGCATTTCACTTGATAAGCCATCACTTCACACTCCAAAATATAAATGGAGTCTCAATTGCCCCACCATTTCATTCAAACATTAATTTTGATTGTATCCATTCACCATATAATCACTTGAAACTGTCACCAAAATAATCATAAAGATGCATCTTCATTAGAATAAATAGCTATGCACTTCAAGTTTGTAAGTGTACCATTTACAAATTCTAACAAAGTTTATCAATTCTGATAAAATCAAATCATATCATGCAAAACTGAGAGTTATGCACTTCAATAGTTCAAGAGAATCTCAACAAGATAAGGGGAAGCAAAAAGAAAGAAATGAACCGATGCTAAGCACAAAATCCCACACCAAAAAATAAAACATGCACAACAAATAAGATAAATAGAGGACTTCTATCAAACAATCAAATATTTAAACCATTGGATGTTAAGTTAACAAATAGTAGATGGCATCAAAAGTATAGGCAATAGGCATGCATTCAAAGATCCTCCAAGAAGATCAGGAAATTACATAATATGTTTTCTAAGATGTTTCATCACTGGAGGTTTAGAATTTCCTTAAATGTTCATCATTGAAATCCAACAACAATATATCAAAGGGGACATGTAAGTAATAGTATGCACATAATGCATTCAACAGATGGATTTACCACACAAACCTTTACATCAAACACTCATAAGCATCATAGGACTCTATGAACTAAAACAACTCTTGATCATAAGCAAAAGTATTAGTTTGCATATTGGCATACACTATGAAAATCCAAATAACAAAATAAAGTAGCAATATCTTGGATAATGAAAAAGAAAGACTAGGGAAAATGACATGGAAATAAAGAGAAGAAAATATAAAGAGATAGAGGCTAAGAGAAAGAGGAGTGCATGTTTATTCTTCTTTATTGAAGAGTACATTTTCTTCTTCTTCTTCTTCTTCTTCTTCTTCTTCTTCTTCTTCTTCTTCTTCTTCTTCTTCAATGAAGGGAAGAGATCTAGAGAGCTTAGGCAGTGCTAGAGCATTGACATTGCTAGAAAGGAAGAAGGATTATGATGTGATTATCCTCATCAGAATAAACACCATATGGATAATAATTATCAATTGTTTTATAGGGAAGAGAATGGGGGGTTTAGGCAAGAATGAACACCTCTTACTTGTTTTTACAATCAGTGTTGATGTTCAGTTGCTAGCGAGAAAGAATGGAAAGAGAACTTAGACTCTACATCTGGGCTGTTTCACTTACAAAATCCCACCATCTAAGACAGATATATATATATATATATATATATATAGAGAGAGAGAGAGAGAGAGAGAGAGAGAGAGAGAGAGAGAGAGAGAGAGTTTCAGGGGAATGGAGACTAGGGGGTGATAAGTTTTATAAGTGACACTTATAAAACATGATTTTAATACTTCTTTTAAGATGGTTTTGAAATCCATCTGAAAGAAAACCCTTTTTTTTACTTTGTAAAGATTTTTTACAAGTATCTTATTATTTTCTTCCAAATTTATTTTTTTTAATTTTAGCTCCCTCCAAAGATATATATATATATTAGTGATTTGCAATTAAACAATCATGCAAACATAAATAAAAGTAACACAAAGAACATCAAATTTTTGGATAAATCCTCATTAACCATTCTTTGTTTACATACATGCACATACATATCTCATCAAATGTTACATTTTAATTTGCCCCGTTTCATATAAATTGTTTTTAACCCAAGCACCCTCCTAACCATTATCATACACATAATCAATCTCATTCTCACCTATTACATCAATTGATGGCATTGCTTCAGTAATACTGGGGTAATCTATTGCAATATTTCTTAGGTCATCTTCATCATAAAAGTCTATATGAAAGGCTCATAAAATAGTTGACCATCTTATATCTCACATGCCTATGTAAAATACATGTTTCGCTTAAGATGCCAAGATAAATTGATCATTTTTACAGCCCGTTTTAGTGAGCCCAACCATTATCAATTTAAGGGCATCAGTTTTGATGGATCTTTTATATGTTCCACCTAATAAATACAAACATAGTTTTACAAGTATAATCTAGTGCTCATATCTATTGTATAACCCCATAATAAGTATCATTTGTGACAATTGGGTTTTTGTCCTTTGAATTAGAAAAGAAAGTAGCATTAGCAAGTAAGCTAGCCCCACTATTCTATTGTGCTTTGAATTTGCTATTCTTTTGTGCTCTTGAGTTATCATGCACTTTTGTGTAAAAGTAATAACTATTAATGGTATATCCAGCATACTTTATTACTTCTGGTTGACATCTCATCACCATTCAACCCAAAGATTTATATATACTTTGATCTAGAATATCTTGCTTATCTTGAACATGTGTATATTAAGTGGGATGGTTGTTATAATTATCTAATAAATTAGTGATACAATTAATAACAAGGTAATGAAGCGTTAATTCATCTTACTTTCTAACAAAGCTAAGTAGTGAGATGCAACAATGCTCATATTGCAGCCACTTCTATTTCTTTATTTCTCTTGGATATCATACTTTCAAGAACGCCATGTGCTTGCTACAACGAGAAGATCTAAAGCAACATATTACCCTTAAATAATTTATACATAATATAGAGGAAAATGTGAAAGCAACATGAGAGAGTCTCAACTTAATGTGTAATTGAACTTCATCAGCATTGTTTCTCAAGACAAAAAGGTGTATTTGGTTTCATTCTTTATGTTCAATAGTCGAGATACTACCGCTCTAGTGAGGTTCACCAACTTTTGGATCAAATTCACCTGATTATTTCTTTCTCGGGATTGCAATTGCATCCACTCCTGATGTGATGACCCAGGTTTTCACATGCATTTTTAAAATGCAAACATAACTCCTAATGCAGGATGCATCCCTACGTGAAAACAATTTTATAAAAACAATGCAATGCAGCAGAAAAATCTTTTGTTTTAAATTCATTTTGAAACCCCCGAGTGTCAATTGCTTTCACAATAAACAAAGTAGTTTTGAAAATTACTGTAATCATAAATGTCTTCCCAGGTCTATCCAATCACAGCTCATAGCTCAACTGTAGTAAGTACAGGTACATGTCTAAAGGGGTAGAGAGTTTACTTACATTCATATTTGTCTCTTCTTCATTTACTTGATCGTAACACCAATATGTCATGGAGTTTCTTCTAATCCCTTTTTGGACTAATATGTAAAAATAATATATTTGGTGTGAGTGTTCCTTATACTCAGTAGGTTATCTGATACTACTATTTTGAAGACATGGTAGGCAACATGCATAATTCAAGGCACTTTGTCATGTAAAACATTAGTGATTCCTTTGCATATTTATGCATAAAACATAAGCTCATTGATGCAAATTCAACCATGGAATCTTTTACTGAAATATATTATTTAATGATATAAATTTGACTGAAAATCATAGAGTAGAAATCCATAGATTCATGAAAGAAAATCTCGGCAAACATAGCAAACCACGAGTCAAATCTAATAATCGCGAAACTCTTAAAATAGTCATCTTTCAAAGCAGATGCAGTATCATGTTCATGAGTCTCTCGGCGAACACATCATGCCAACTAGTCATGAGTACTCATATACGACCATCTCAATGCTATATGCATATCGATAACACCGAAATCATAGGGTCACTATGCTCACGATCAGCACACAGCTACATCGTGTGGTTTCGGTATCTAGAGACCTACCCACCATAGCCTCCACGGTGACCATGGCTATCCCCGAAAGGGTGTCGTGACACTTCCAGTGGTCGTCCCTATTTACCACAACAATCAGGGAAGGAACAATGACATTTTTTGCAGCGATACCATCCACCCTTTGGTGGTAGAGGCCAGGCAGCCAACCCCGTACATAACAACCTCTCATCATAGTGCCCACCAGGCTCAATAGCCCAAAAAGCATATATATATATATATATATATATAAAGAATCCAAATCTCAATCATTGTAAATTATGCAATTTATGCATTTATTTGTAAACCATGCTAGAGATGCATAAGATCAGTTCATGCTAGTATCTCATTCAAAGCCATAAAATATGAAGAAATTTTTTGCATACTTGTATAAGAACATCATATCTCAAAAGCATGCTAAAAATGATAATAAAGGCAAGATAGAGTTTAAGATGAATTGAAAAACTTAGTAGTATCAGACTACCTACCTCGATGTCTCATGAATCGCGTTCTTCATTACTCGACCTAAACCCATCTTCATGAAGCCCTGGATATTAATTGATAACAAGGATTCCAATATCATTTTCCATCCTTTGTAGATCATTACTTAGACTTATAGATTAACGGCTAGATCTGCCTTTTAGGATCATAGATCCTTGCTTAATACGTTTTCTAACTAGATCTTACATATGGATCTACTATTTAATGGTTAGACCTTATAATTTAGGGATGAATACATGTAATCTAGGGTTGATCCTGAGCTATTAACCTCTAATGGATCAATTCATGAGATCTGATCATCTTTGACATGTTAGATCTATGAAATTTCCATAGTTTTTGGGCTATAGTTATGTAAAATAGTTCCTTGATCCTAACTTTTATGATATCATTAGGTCTGTGTCGTCAATATGATTGTAATGGTCCTTCCGAATCGTCGATCGGAGTCATATAGCCTCCTTAATCACAGTTTTAGTGTCACTAACCTACAGACAAACCAGATTTGTCCATATCGGGCCTGTGCGTCACGGTTCCCAGGACGCATGCACGTCCCGGTCGAACCGAGACAGCATTCGTATGCGTGCGCATGCCCAAGCGACGCACTATGACGTGCATCCTGGACAGCATCACTCCGAGACGTCTTTGGCGGGGGTAGCGGCATCATGGCTCCTAGGACGCTCGCACGCCCTAGTCAAACCAGGACCTGCGCTCGCACAGTGCGCGTGCCCGCAGGTTGCACTAGGGACCGCGTCCAAGGAGCA
The DNA here is from genome assembly GCA_035236585.1 of Warburgia ugandensis. NCBI lineage: Eukaryota > Viridiplantae > Streptophyta > Magnoliopsida > Canellales > Canellaceae > Warburgia > Warburgia ugandensis. The sequence goes on from CP141131.1 coordinate 25,119,485, forward strand.
CGTCCCGCGCCGCATCCCCGGGACGATCGGGTTGAGGGTTCCAGAACGAACTGGTCTTCCCCAATGCATTCGCAAACCAAGAAACACCAAATCCGGCAAGGATCTGGTATGGTAAAAGGGGAAAATCAGAGAGGAAAGAGGGGCTTACCTAAGTAGTCTAGGAAGGTGCCCATCGCCGGTGGTGCGCCCTTTTTGCACTCTGAAACCCCAGCTCACCGAAAAATATGAAGAAAGAGGAAAAACCAAATGTCTGGTGAGACTAGAGGAAGAATGGGGAAAAAAGAGAGAGAGGAGGATGGCCGGCCTGAAGGAATGACCTGGGCAGTGCCGGAATTTGCAAGGAAAAACTGGAGGAGGGTTTTTCGATTTTGCCCGAAACCCTAACTTGAAGTAGCCGGAGATGGAGAAGAAGGCATGATTGGAAAGGATGGGAAAACGAGCTTTATAGCCTATGAAGGCAGTGCTGCCCAATGGCGGTGCTGCCATTCTTTGCGGCTTTGTACATGCATGCGGTGCACAGCACCGCCTGGCCTGAGGAAGTCAACGCATGAGGAAGACGATGCAGGGTTGTCGTTATCAAAATGACCCTTGCATTTTTGAGTCTTTTTCATTTTTTAAGTTCAAATTACAAAAATGCCCTTGATCTTTAAACTTCCATAACTTGGTCATACGAGCTCCGTTTTTAGTGCTCTTTGAGGTATTGGATTCCATTTTGAGTGTAGAATCTAATGATACTGATTTTTCTCATAATTTCATTTATTTTATATTTTAATTGAAATTAAACATCTAATCATCTATTATTATCATTAAACATCATGATTGATCACGATCGTAAAATAACTTCAAAATTTGAGTCATTACACGTAATAAATACTCTGTGAAAAACTCCATTGTTTCTTCTAAAATGTAACATTCAATAATGTACCCATCTAACTGATTGTGATTTTCTACATACCATTTTAACACTTTTATGTACCTCTCAAATGGGTACATCCATCACAAATAAACAGGGAGTCTAACCTTATCAATGAGGTACACTGCTAAGTATACCATGATATTAAAGAAGGATGATGAAAAGATTGTCTTAAGCTTGCACAAGATTGTAACATCCTCTATTTTTTTTTTAAAGGAGGGGGGGGTTGATAACAGCACCCCCTCACTTAAACGAAATTGAGCCCAACCTCGATGAAAAGGGGAAACCAATGGAAACAAAAGAAAGGGGGAAGAAGAAGAAGGAGGAGGAGGAGGAGAAGAAGAGGGAAGAGAAAGGAGAAGAGAGGAGAAAAGAAAGAAAAGGAGAAGAGGAGAGATTGTGCGCCGGAGAATAGAGCCCAACCATGACGGAGGAGTAGTAGAAACGTAAGGTTTCTATTTTTCCAGAGTTGCATAGGTCGCCGGAGAAAATGGCGGCATGGATTGATGCTCCAAGCCGTTCATTCTCTTCAGCATGAAGTTGTGAGCAAAACCCCTTTGGATTTGCTTCGAGCGGAGAAGAAATGAATGCGAATTGAGCCATGAACAGTGCGTGCGGGTAGGGATGGATCGTTTCACAGCAGATCGGAGCCAATCTAGCACGCCTAGGAGGGGAAAAAGCACGATTACGCATTCTTTAGGTAAGATCTACAAAACCCTGATCTTGATTTGTTGAAATTTTGATAAATTCGTGAGTTTTGATCTTAGATCTAAATTTAAAGACGATCCAACCGTTAAATTGTTAATCCATGCTTAGTAATGGGTAGATCTATGCCTGAGATAAGCCATATTTGATGAAATTCGCGATCTGTGCTAGAAAATAGATCGTACGATCTGGACTGTCCGATCAGTTACTGTTCACACAGTAACTTCTGAACGTCTGGCGGATAATCAGATGCTACGGATGACTCCTATGACCTTAAATTAGCTGGATATGACTAATTAGAGTAGATCTTAACCATCAGATTGCCTGAAAAAGGTAAATCTGACCACTCTTAGTATATATGTACAGTCAGATCACTTGAAAAGGGTGGATCTGACCACTCTTAGTAAATGTGGACCATCGGATTACCTAACAAATGTGGATCAGACCATCTTTAGCCAATCTAAATATATGGATCATTTATAAATAGTTGATCAGTCATTGTCATCTTGTGGAGAACACTAAATTTAGAGGTAAATCCAACCCTTGATATAAGGTCATAAGACCAGATAGTTAAATCATAACTATATGTAAGTGAAGGTATTAAGAATTTTGTTTTTATGTCTTGTATAGATTGAAGCATACAGGATTGATCAACTAGTGGACAATGGATGAACTCGCCACACGAGGTAGGTGATGTCATTCAAAATTTTTCCATGATTCTCAAATGATGACTTGGTGATTGAGTTTTTGACGTTTATGATTTATGCCTTACCATATGCATGAGATTGATTTCAGCATATAGTTTCTTATGTGTGTGCTATCTTTCGGGTGGTTCTTGCACGCACTATTTTTTATATCTTTTGTGATATTCACTTGATTATTGGTATTTTTGACATGTGGGAGTCACTTTGTCTTGATGTTTGAGACTATTGATCCTGTGGTAGGATGCATTTCTTCACCCCGTGAGTGCCTGAGTGCCCGTGAGGGTGAAAGGGTGAAAGCGGGTGTGCAATGCGACTTTTCGTGAGTGCCTAAGTGCCTGTGAGGGTGAAAGGGTGAAAGCGAAAGTGGAACGCGTCGTTCCCGTGAGTGCCTGAGTGCTCATGAGGGTGCAAGGGTGAAAGCGGATGGTATAGAGAGCTAACCCCACATTGCCGTGAGTGTACTTGAGACACTCATAGGACTTGACTATGTGTGATGTTTAATACTTTTGACATGCACTCATGTGTTTCTAGATTTTTTTGGATTGTGCATGTCCTGATATCATGGTTGATGATATCTCATTTATTTCATGGACTTAGTATGTCCTTCATCATGTAATTTAAGGCTTTATATATATGTTTGATCATCTTACGATCTTATGCCTTGCGCCATGTGATGTGTTTTCATTGAGTTTACTTTGAATGTATATCACCTACACAAGCATAGCTTGCTGAGGCATTGCTTTGATTTGCAATGCCTCAGATACAGAGAGTGACAACAGGTTGATGCGCTAACAAAGCAGGTAAAAGTGATGGCAGCTTCTAGCAAAGCAGGGACGATGTTCAGAGATGACCATGTTTGCTCAAGACCGCACTTTGGGTTTTGAGTATGGACTGGGTATTTGCTAGTGACTATATTTTCTTATCCATTGTTGAAGTGTATTTTATTGAAAACAGCATTTGGTTGTGGATGGGTGTGGAGACTGAGTCTCCCTTATGATATGTATTATACATTGTTTATCAAGTGATTTTGTATTGCATTGGTCATGTGTAATGGTCCAAATTACAGAGGAAACTCTGTCGAATTTTCGGTAGAAATGGTATTTCATTTCACTGTTAAATCCGTAGTTTTGTGGTTGTATGACTCCTCATATTTTGGAAGAAATGCTTTCACTGAAGTTATATTTTGGTCATTTTAAAAATCAAAGTTTTTTTTTTAACAGGGATCCTGACTATTTTTGGAAATTATTATTGTATTGTGTATAAAAGAACACGGGGTGTCACATAGATGGTCATAGATTTCTTATGATTTGAAACATCTACCACCTTCTTACACAAAGCATTGAAGAAGTAGTAGAAATTTGTAATAGATTCTTTAACTTTATCTGGTAGCATCGAATGTATTGCTATAGGAAAGAGTTGTTGCATCAAGGCATGACAATCATGCAATTCAATCTCTAACAGTTTTGACTCTTCCATTGAGACAATGTTTCTAAAGTTTAAAGAGTAGTCATCTATGACGTTAAGCTTTGACAGGGTTTTGCACACTATTCTTCTCTCCTCCCTATTGAGCATATAATTTGCTTTAAGCAAAGATGTTCTTTTACTGCCCCGATCTTGTGAATGCAACCTTCTTTTTAAACACATCTTCATAAGATACATTTGAGCTGTAAGTCCATCCTTTGTTTTTTCAGTATGTCAAACAAGGTACTAATTAAGTTCTTGTAGACATTCTTTTTAATATGCATGACATCAACTTGTCATTGTTAGTTTCCTTTAGTCAAGTTACTAATTAAGTTCTTTTTAATATGCAAGGATTTCCTTTAGACAAGTTTAAAGAATATTAATTTCTTTCTTCTTCCAATAACTTGTAGAGTTGTTGCCACATATACCTTTATTTTCTTTCCTCTTCCCCCATGATAAATTAAGGTTTTCAACCTTTTCAATACTTGTCGTTGTATCAATAGGACAAGTATTATATCCCTTTACAATATATTCTATCAAATTATTGTATGCAGAAAGTTGTTTACGATCCACAACATATAACCTTTAGGATGAATGACTCTTCTTTGTCTGCATCACAAGCTTCAACCCCTACATGTCATAATGTCTTAAGATCGTCAATTAACAAAGTCAAGTACACGTCAATGTTGTTCCCTGGTTGCTTGGGACCGATATCAATATAGTTAACACCATGATCTCCTTATGCATGCACAATAATAGCAAGATATTATAATAAATCATTATAATAGGTTAATAGCTATACCTACTACTTATAAAACCATGGGGATTAATCCTATCTGTAGATATTACAAGTCATAGGTTTCTTACTTCTTTTCTAAAAAGGAGGAGGGTCTTGCATCAGGTGCCAGCCAGCAAGGGGAAAGTTGAAGATGATTCTATTATTTCTTTCTTACAAATGAATATGCATTTGTATATTAGTTTGTGAGGAAGAAATGAAAATAATCTCCAGCTTCTTAAAATATGGCCACCCTTGCATTAGGTAGCCAGCCGGCAAGGGTGAAGCCGAAGATGATTTTAATGAAAATCATCTTCACCTTTTTAAAACTATCCCAACCCCAACATGACATGAATCAAAAACTAACATTGGCTCAAGCTAGGGTGTTCGCCATAAGCGGCATGCTGCATCGGATCCTAGGTGTGGTGAAAAATAGGCAAGGGTTGCTAGGGCGTTCTCCTAGAAGCGATGTCTTACATCAAATCCTGGGTGTAGCGAAAAATGGGCAAGGGCTGCTAGAGTGTCCCCTCGGAAGTGACACGCTGCATCAAAACCTAGGTGTAGTGAAAAGTGGACATGGGTTCATACCATGGAGATCGAGAAAGGCGAAGGTAAATAGGGTATCTGCAGAACATAAGATTCGCATAGCTACATGAAATATAGGGACATTGACAAAATGATTTTGGAGTTAGTAGACAAAATGAAATGTAGGAGAGTCAACATCGCTTGTAGCCAAGAAACCAAGTGGAAAGGAGCTAAAGCTAGAGAAATAGATGGGTATAAATTATGGTACGTAGGAAAGGAAAATAACAAAAATGGCGTAGGAATAATAGTGGATAAGGAATTAAAGGATAAAATTGTGGACGTTAAAAGAATCAGTGATAAAATTATAATAATAAAATTTGTTCTAGGAGAGCAAATTATAAATGTTATAAGTGCATACGCACTACAAGTAGGGTTACAAGGTATAATCAAGAGACAGTTTTGGGAAGATGTGTTTAAACTTGCAAAAGTAAGAGAACAGAAGGGTAAGGACTTAGAGCATGTTAGGTGCATTAAAAGCGAAAATCAAAGGGTATTAGTCAAAGATGATGAGATCAAACAAAGGTGGGAAATATACTTTCAAAAATTGTTAAATGACAATGGCCCTGAGAATATAGGAATTGAAAATACTATAAATCTAAATAACATTGGAAATTATAGATATGAACGTTGGATAAGAATACCTGAAGTAAAAGAGGCCTTGAGAAAGATGAAATCAGGAAAGGCCATGGGACTTGATGGTATACCAATAGAGGTTTGGAAGCATATGGGAGATATTGGGGTAGTTTGGTTGACCAAGTTATTTAACAAGATTATAAAATCAAAGAAAATGCATGATGAGTGGAGGAAAAGCTCTATTGTACCAATCTATAAGAATAAAGGAGACATTCAGAGCTGCACTAATTATCGAGGAATCAAACTTATGAGCCACACCATGAAACTTTTTGAAAGAGTGATTGAGAAGAGGCTACAACATGAAACAAGTGTATTGGAGAATCAATTTGGTTTCATGCTTAGGAGGTCTACCATGGAAGCTATTTTCTTACTAAGACAATTAGTAGAGAAATATAAGGAGAGGAGAAACAACCTCCACATGGTCTTTATCGACTTAGAGAAGCTTATGATAGAGTCCCTAGAGAGTAAATATGGAGCGTGTTGGGTGGTAAAGGGGTTTCTCAGGGGTACATAAACATAATTAAATATATGTATGAGGGAGTAGTAACAAATGTGAAGACCACTAGTGGCGTGACTGGTGATTTTCCTTTCACTATCGGATTGCATCGATGATCGGCATTAAGTCCATACCTTTTCACATTAGTTATGGATGAGTTAACAAAACATCTGCATGTGGAGATTCCCTGGTGCATGCTATTTGCAGACGATATAGTCCTACTTGATGAGATGAGGGAAGGTGTAAACATAAAGCTAAAGTTATGGAGAGAAGCATTAGAATATAAAGGATTTAAAATTAGCCGAACTAAGACAGAATATATGAGAGTAGGAGTGGAACACCAATCAAGATTGATAACTAAGAGGTTCCCGTGAAAGACCACTTTCAATACTGTAACATTTCTTATATTTTAAGAAAAAAATAAAAATAAATAAATAACTAAATAATATAATATAATAACATAAACATATATTAAGGTAAGGAAGAGAGAGAGTGCTCAAAACGCACTCTCCTCCCTCTCAAATTCTCTCTGCTTCACGTGGACAGTCACGCATCATGGAGACGAATTTCTCCACCCTTGAACAACTGGGAACGACCCTTCCCTTTTGTGTTACATTTTAAAGTTTCTTAACTTGTAAACGACGAAAAAATGGCATGAGCGTGTAGTGTTTACAAAAATTTGTGCTTACTATTTTCACTAAAAAAATTTGATGAGACGGTGTTAGATTTAGATATGGACCGTTCATATTGAGTATGATGAGGAGAGGAAAGGACCCATGAAATTTCATGACGATAGAACGGCTAGGGATGCCAGGAAACCCAAAAAATTGTAGTATGAGAGTTTTTGAAAATGAGACAAAAATTGTAAAAAACAATAGATTTAGGAGGGATTTGTGAAAATGGAAGGTGGAAATGGAATGTACATGAAAAATTGGACTCAGAGGTGTAAAAATCACAAAAAATGGAGCACTTGGGGTTATCGGCTACGGCGAACCAGTCCTGTCGTCGTCTTCGGCAACGACGACCGGAATGGGCGAAAATACACAGACAAGGGAGCGCCACATGGCGTGACAAGGGCACACCATGTGCAGGGCACGTGGACTTGTGCGCGTCACGCGCGCTGTTTCCATCCCCCACATGCAGAGTGCGTCTACAGACGATCCCGCTACCCCTCACGGGTGCCTGACGCACAGTGCATCCATAGAGGCGCCTGCCACGTACGTGCGGACTGCACACATCGTATGGTGGGCCCGTTTTCTTATTTTTTGAGGGTTTTTGACCCTTTATGTATAAAAAATGTGATTTTAGGAGCTACAGAGGTCGAAATCACGATTTGAAAGAGGCGTTGTGATCATCTCAACAAGGCAGACCTAGATTTAAGACAAAAATCTAGTTTGGAGTAACTTTTTAATAGCAAAACTACTAAATGCTATTAGATGATTCAGATCGAGCTGATCAATAGATGATCAGGCTTTAGATTTTTGTTATATGCATTAACCATGACATGATTTATGGCATGACAGGTACATCAGGGTATACACATTGATATCATTTACACGTTTATTGACATAGTGCGATATCGAGGTAGGTGATTTCATTCACAAATTTTTCATGATTCTCAAATGGTGATTTGGTGATTTGAGCTTTTAAGGCATGTGATTTATGCCTTACCATATGCATGAGATTGATTTCAGCATATAGCTTCTCATGTGCATGCTATTTTTCTGGTGGTTATTGCATGCATTGTTCTCGATATCTTTTATGATATTCACTTGATTGTTGGTCTTCTTGACATGTGGGAGTCGCTCTGACTTGATATTTGAGACTATTAATCCTGTGATAGGATGCGATTTTTCACCTTGTGAGTGCCTGAGTGCCCGTGAGGGTGCAAGGGTGAAAGGGTGAAAGTGGATGGTACAGAGAGTTGACCCCACATTATCGTGAGTGTACATGAGACACTCATAGGGTTTGACTGTGTATGATGTTGATACTTTTGACATGCATTCATGTGTTTCTAGATTTTCTTGGAGTGTGCATGTCCTAATATCATGGTTGATGATATCTTATTTATTTCATGGACTTGGTATGTCCTTCATCGTGTGATTTAAGGCTTATTATATATTGTTTGATTATTTTATGATCTTTATGCCTTGCGCCATGTGATTTGTTTTTATTGAGTTTACTTTGAATGTATATCACCCGCACAAGCATGGCTTGCTGAGGCATTGCTTTGTTTTGCAATGCCTCAGAATCAGAGCACGACAGTCAGAAAGGGAAGAAGGTGGACTAGTGTGGAGCTGGACAGGGGCTTGAGGATAGATACTGTCAGATATAGACACAGAGTGGTGTACTTGTGTTGGACTGGTATTGGCTTTTTGGCATTCTCCTTAGTCATTGTATAAATTGATAGATTAGACCCATATCATTGTATAGTGGTTATATGTTTATACATAGATGACGTGGTGATCTTGGACAGACCCTAGAACTTTGCAACTTTTACTATTATGTATCTTTGCAGTTGCAAAAATGTCACCATGGTTTTAATTTGTGAGCATGCTCAAAATGTTTACTTTTGGTTCTGTTCTTCAGTGTGTTCTTCAGTGTGGTTCATGAGTTTTAAGTTCTGGGATCCCATCTATTTTCTATCAATAAACTATTATTAGTTTCGTATAAATATGGGAAACAGTTTGTCAAAAACCCGGGGTGTCACAGATACTTAGGATCATTGACCCATGAGAGTGGAGAGATTGAGAGTGAGGTTACTCAGAGAATCAAAGTGGATTGGAACAAATGACGAAGTGCATCAGGTGTTTTATGTGGTCAGCAGGTGCCACTCAAACTAAAGGAAAAATTCTATAGGATGGCTATAAGCCCAGCCATGCTCTATGGATCAAAGTGTTCAGCAATTAAGGAACATCATACTCATAGGATGAGCGTCACCGAAATGAGGATATTGAGATGGATGAGTGGTAAGACAAGAAAGGATAGAATTAGAAATGAAAATATTAGGAAAATTTTAAGGGTAGCATAAATAGGTAACAAGATGAGGGAGATTAAACTTAGATGGTTTGGACATGTTCAAAGGAGACCAACAACGGCACAAGTTAGAAAGAGTGAGGCAATATAAGTAGAAGGTTCTAAAAGGGCAAGGGGAAGGCCCAAAAAGAATGTGGATAGAAGTGGTGAGGAAAGATTTAAAAACTTTGGGACTAAATGAAGCTATGGTATTTAATAGAGTGGAATGGAAGAATAAGATTCATGTGGCTGACCCCTAATTGGGATAAGGTTTTGATGATGATGACAAAGCCTATGAGATTCTCCATTGGTTTATTTGCTGGATGGCGTAAATAACTATTAGCTACCCTTTCCTTAGCATTTCCATACTAGTTTCTTTATTATTTTCATAATATGAAACATTCTTTTGTACCTTAAAATAGGATAAAAAATCATAGGATCTTTACAAGCATGTCTTTCACTTGCTCAGTTGAATTCTTCTTTAACATCCATCTTAATTGTCCATAAGTTGGACATATAGTTTTATCCTTGTGTTCCTTCCTATACAAAATATAGTTGTTGGTTTAAGTATGTATCTTCTCACATTTCAGCCCTCGTTTATCCATGATTTTCTCTTTCCCACCCATGTGGACCTTACCAGCTTATATTCCTTCAATGTCATTTTATCCACACTTTCAAGACATGTAAAAATTTGATCCAAAAACCAAATCTTGATTTCACATTGTATAGTTCAATGACTATAGGCAACTTAGTGAAATCATACACCCAAGGTACAATGGGTCATTGACTCCTTCAATGTAGTGTGGATTTGTTCAGGGTCATCTTAGAAGTCATCGTATGCATCTCAAAAATCAATGTTGCTATATTATCTGTGACACTTTCTATAGTGTCTTCATAGTCACATGTTTTCACCTTATCGAGGACCCCTGGGTAGTTCTTATCCACATTAGATCCATGAGCGATAACTTTCATCGATTCCAATGAAGCACATGTTCTCTCAACTTGCCCACAGTTACCTTTTCCATGTTTTCACATCTCGAACATGGAAAACACATGCAATTATATTTGCACCCCCTTCCCTTGGTGAAAACTCAATGAAAATTTTCATTCATCTTGATATTCTCTCAATGATTGTGCCATAGTCATCTAAGCATATTTGTCCATTTTGGCAGCCAAAAATAAAAGCTCTCAATGCCTTTCAAACATGAAAATCAATAATGAGCTATCAATTAGGCATTTTAGCAAACATTGGGTATGTGAAGAAAAAGTAGAAAAAAACTTATCATGCATGCATGGAGATTTTTGAACTCTAGGTTGGGACAAAAGCAACAACAAACATGAGTGATAGATCCATACAAGGTAAAAGACTTTAGGAGAGGAATTATCTATCTATAATCACACAAATGAAAATATGTGGACAAGCTAGTAAGACTTACCCACTTTGATTGGGAGATAGTACAAGTTCAAAGACAAGCCGTAAGTTGAATTCACACTGATCCTTATATTTTTAATTAAATCATATAGCAAAGCTTTTAGCCTGTGTAGTTTGATATAGTTGGATGAAGGTAGATGGATGAGAAATAAGAAAGAAAAGAGGTATAAAATTTTCATATAATGGTAGGTTTTTTTAAGATGGTTTTCAAAAACCATCTTCTTAAGTAGGTTTTCAAAGGCAGTTTTAAAAAATCACCTTCTTAAGTATGTTTTTTTTATTATATGTTTTTCTTAACTGTCTTCTTAAATAGATTTTTTTAAGATAGTTTTTTCTTAAATGTCTTATTAATCAGTATTTTTTTACTATAATTTTTTAACCATCTTTTTAATCTTGATTTTTGAAAAGAGTTTTCCTAACTATCTTTGTAGTCATGCATTTTTTAAGATGGTTTTTCTAACTGTCTTCTTATATAAGTCCTTTAAGATAGTTTCCTTCAGTCATCTTCTTAAGCATAGTTTTTAAAGATGATTTATGGTAACCATCTTCTTAAATAGGCATTAAAAAAATTATTTTCTCAAACAATCTTCTTAAGTTCTTCCTATAAAAATCTTCAAATTTTTTAACTCCCTCCAATGACTTTTTAAGACAAATTTTGAAAATTTGTCCTAAATAAGATCTTCTAATACGATTTTTTGTAACCATCTTAGTTTTTTTTTTTTTACTAAGATAGTTGCATAAAAATTATCTTCTTTTTGTTGTCTTAGAAAATACCAATATTAGTAGTGAGCCTTTGTAGGCACCAAGAATACTTTCTCATAGACACGATGTCTTATTTTAGAATTAGAAATGTTGCTTCCCTAGAGCAAAAAGGTTTAGGATCTTAACACCTAGAGATCAAGTTCGTGCTTGGTTCTGGGGCTTGAAAGTGTTAGGCATCAACCCCACTCAACTAAGAATATTTTATGTAATAACCCCAATTTTTGTAAATTGATTTGAGAAAATCAATGAAAGTTTGAAATTTCAGAAGACTCGAGTTGAAATATTAGGTTAAAAGCAAATATCTTTTCATAGAGATTAAATAATGAGTGGAAACTTATAAATTAGTAATGTACATGAAAAATCAAATCAAATGGCACTAATTTTGTTAAATTCTGAGTTAGAACAAAAATTTTTAATTTTCTACATAAAAGGGTAAAATGGTCATTTTCACCCATAACCAAGATTTAAAATTTGAATATTTGGAATGTACCCAAAAAATTGGAAGGTAATTGAAAAATAAATTCCGGCGCCATTGAGTACATTAAAATCCGAGTTTGGATCAATAATATCCATTTTTCTCCATTTTATGAATTAAAGGGCAAAATAGTCTTTTCACATGAAAGTGGGGCCACAAAGTAGGCCAATGTTCTGAAAGTAACAATAATTGAGCAATGCAATACCAGATTAGAGTGGAGGAAAAGGTGGAGGTGGAAACTCCACCCATAAATAAAGAAAGAAAGAGATTTTTATGAAAAATTATTTTAAAATTAAAAAAATTGCCTATAAATAATTCTGAAAATTTCACAAAAATTTTCACAACTTCACCTCAAAAATTCCCTAGACGCCCTTAGAAAATTAGAGAAAAAATCCTCCCCCATCTCTCTCTTTTTTCCTCTTTCTCTCTCATCTCTCTACAATAAAACTAAGAGCCCTAAGTTCAATTACCCACTCTGTTCTAGATCAAATTTCACAAATACCACGATCCATATTGTTCTAAATTCCCTGATCTACAAAACCAGCAAAATAATTTCAAGATCCAACGGTTCAATAAACGGAAAAAGACAAATCAAGATTTATTTGGTGTGTTTTGGCATACAGCAAGGATTTATTTATTTTGGCATCAATTCGTCAATTCTGAGAAAATTAGGTAGGAGGATATCATCCGATATTCAGTTTATGTCATTTTTATATTTTTAATTTCGTGAAATTTGATTTTCTGTTAATGTTTTGAAAAATTAAGTCCCGGTGAAAACCCTCCTGAACCCTTAATCATATGTGATTCAAAGAAGAAAGATTCAAATCATCATGCTTAAGGATGATCAAAAGACCATGTAATATGTACCTTTGGATAGAAAGATGACATTATACTTATGATTTGATAGATATGCGTTGATCAAGACTATGGCAGACTTTAAGGAGTAAGAATACCCTATTGAGGTAGGAGGATTTTATAAATGCATCTATATGAAAGATACATGTTGAATACATGATCTTATGTATAGAAATGTTGACACGTATAACGTAAATACCTTGTGCTAAATCCTTATGATCCAACCAAATAAGATATGAAATGGTTAAATGTAAAGTTGAAGAAAACCCTAAGTGAATAGGAAAGTAGAAGATATTTCAGTCTTAGATAAACAGACATATTGTCTGATACGTGTAAGAAATATTTTACATGTGAGCATAGAGGCTTGTGGTTTTGTTTTAAATAGGAGTAGGCATGGGGATGCTATGTTAGGAGAGTTATGAGGGTTTGGCCACCCGCTCTCCAAAATTTGTTGATGATGAATTCCATGCTTAAGAAAGGCAGAAAGTCGGGTGAGGCAATTATGCGAAGGCCGCCACTATGACAGCCTTGGTCCCCCATACGGATATGGATTTTACATTTTCACTGAATATGGTATAAGTGGATTATTGAGCAGTTATCCGGGCACATTGTATGGATTAGACTGCAAGCATGATAGTCCTTTGATTTATTTTGCACTATGATGCATATGAGATAGGCATAGTGAGATGCTTATACATGGCATAATGAAATGCCAAGTAATTGTATATTACCAAATTCTTAGGAAAAAGGAAATTTTCAATATAGTAACTGGCTGATATACTGATCTCTTACAATTGAAAGAGTTGACCAGCTTAGTTGGGAATGAGAATTGAATATTTTCACTATTTTGATGTATTTGTTCATATACATTATGTATAAGGATGTACATAAATGATAAAAGAAAGGTTATAGAAATGAGATTGACGCATGATCATGTTTATGACAGAAATGAATAATGGGATTAATGAGTATTAGGATTATATTGTCAAATTATGTTACTTCTTTAATCTCCTATCAGGCATAGCTTGCTGAAATATTGTAAATGTTTGAATGTTTACAATATCTCAGATACAGATAAGGAGAGTTAGGAGCCCAAGACTTAAAAGAATAATCAATCAGGGTATATCCATTGAAGACATATATTTTATTTGAGAGCATTAAATGTATTGAGAGTTTTTATTATATCTGAGTTTTGAAATTTGGACAAGTATTGTAATGAAACCGGGTTGTACAGTGAACCGCTGAATGGATCTTGAAGTTTAATAAAAGTTTATTCCTTCAATGGAATTTTATCTTGTATAAAACTCTACTTATGTTATAAAGTGATGACTTGGGTTTTACAAAACAAGTTATAAAGAAAAGAATTTTCACTTCTTTGTTTTGCAAATTTTTTTTACTACTAAGGGCCTTGTCTTTGTAAAATGTATTATAAAAACCCTGGTCATCACATTTTATACTAAGTAGGATGATTAGATTGTTTTAAGTTACTAGAGAAGATGGTTATTCAATTATTTCATGCATGTTATCCTAAGGAATGTGAGAAATGTTTCAATACTTCAATTATGAAAAAAGGCTACACTAATTGTGCAAGATATGAGGATAATAATTGCTAATGAGAGGTGCTCCTTCTTCTATAATAACAAGACAAATGCCTTCATTGTGTCATGCCAAAAGTAATTGTGCTAATTGACTTGAAAAGATGGTTCTCTTAGACTATATGTTGGAGAAGAGTTTCCTACGTGAAGGAGTGTGCTAGACTCCTCTCCTTTCTCTCCCCTTTGGAGAAGGTTTCCACTCTACTCTGGAAATCAAGATAAATGTAATCTATAAAGTAGGAAATCTACTCTAAAAAGCATGAAATAAACTACTTTGATGACCTACTTTACAATATAGGAAAGCAAGAAATTAAATGAGAAAAAAGGAAGGATATTATGCCCTCCTAGGCAGAGAAATAAGAGAACTAGAAAATGAATATAGAAATAGCCCAATATTACTCCAAAGTATGCTCTTAAAGAAGTCTCCTCCTTGAAAATATTTGAATTAGAATTTCCCTCAAGACAATGTGATAAAGTAATTTACCCTTACACGTTCTACTAGAGTTTTCTTATCCTTTCTTAGGCCATGAAAACCTTGAGAAAGATTTTCAATAATGGAGCAATCTTATGGAAGAATTGACTTTGCTCTTAGGAATACACCTTATATAACATATTAAGGGATACCTTCCACCAATAAGATTGCAATGTCCATATTTCTCTTACAGTTATCTCAGTCATGTGGCTGCAAGAAGTTGAGTCATGAAGTGAATGTGGCTCATGTGGCCCATGGACACATCACTATCTAGATGCTTCCATTAGCTTCTAGAAAGGAGCACATGTCTAGTGCTCCCGAGTAGTGAGATCACATGTCTACTTTTAAGTTCATGAGGCTGTAGCATGGACTATTTTGGAATGCACTAAGTATTAATGGTGGTATAAAGCAATAGTAGGATCATGGAACCACATGACAGGGGTTGTGTGGCCACATGATGTTCCTATCCATGTTTAGTATTTTTCATGCTCTCGACTATTGTAAGGCCTTTTGGCTGAATCTTCTTTGGTATCCAAATAGATGAAACGTCCAAAAATAAATGTAGATCATCATTAGGCCACTTTTATTTTGGCTTGTGATGATTAAGACGATGTCATTATCTAGTGTCTTCAACCTCCCAGATGATGTCACTACTATAATTAGAGGAATGCTAGGCCAAAGGCCACAGATGGACCTTAGCTAGAAGCATCTAACATTTAGCATTAAAAGGGTCCACCTTTGATGATCTAATATGTTCATCTCATTACTCTAGATGTGGATAACTAGTAAACCAAAGCTCACGCTGAATGGATGATTCAAGCATCAGAAAGGCATTGTTTTTTGAGAATTCAATTTACAGTGTTATTCTACAAAATTTCTAATTGTTCATTTCTTGTGATAAGAAGTAAAGTGTTTCAAGTGCTAGAATTTGATCCACTTGCTACTAGAACTATTGGTTATTCAAACATAGAGCAATGAGATGAACATGTCATATCATTTAAAGGTGAACCCCCTTAATGCCAAGAGTTGGGTGCTTTTGGCTAATTAGAATATTCACATAAAAGAAACCATCCAACAGATGCATTAACATCTAGAGTAACAGCCACAAAATTGTTAACAACTTGGATAGCTACACTCGTATTTCAATTTTTTTTCTTAGTCACATAGATAAAGAATTTGGGGCTCGTAATATTTCGCTTTCTTGTTCATAAAAGGTAGAATCAAGGGACAACAATAAGAAAAACTCTCTAACTTCTAGCTTCTCAAATTTTGTGCCTCTCTCTCTCTCTCTCTCTCTCTCTCTCTCTCTCTCTCTCTCTCTCTCTCTCTCTCTCTCTCTCTCTCTCTCTCTCTCTCTCTCTCTCTCTAGATATAATGAGATTTAGCTACAAATCCTATCATTGCTGCCTCACTCTTTACCTCTAGTATTAAGTCAACAAACTTCAAAATTGATAAAGAAATCCTAGGGAAAAAATGAAGACGAACATAAGTTGCATGGCTAAAGACATTTTACTTAAATTTTGAACCTTTTATTATATCTATCTCTTCCTATAAAAGTAGAAGTTAGAAAAATAGTATCCAAACATATTCTTAACTCAAGGATCCAATTAGGGCCATCTATGTAATCCTACAATCATTAATTGGTGATAGACTCCCTTTGGAGTCTATCATGATATACATTAGATAGACTCCCTTGTGGATGAGATATCCATTTGACATGCAACTTAAGCCATGTGGTCACCTTTAATGGTCTACAAACAATTTGAATCAACATATAAAGCTTAGAAGTTGTTGTTTCTCTAGATTGCTGAAATAACTTTCTTATAGTTGGTGAAGTAGCCATGAGAGAGAGAGAGAGAGAGAGAGAGAGAGAGAGAGAGAGAGAGAGAGAGAGAGAAGAACTAAGAAACAAAAATGACACCCAACCATGACCCATATTGAGACATCCAAATGAAGAAAGTTTCAAAGCTCTTTCAATGGGAGATTTTACTAAAAAAACATAGAATAATGGTAGAAGAGCTTGTTTTGAAATTCTTCAAAATATTCAAACAAAGAAAATTGTCAATAAGGAGAAACAATCCCCAAGCCAATAGCCATCTTATGTTGAAGTTGCATGACAGCTCTGCAAATAACTAGATGGTGTTGGATAATTGTCCTAAGCATTATTCTGAGGAAGATAAGGTGCTTTTTAATATTTTAAAGAAAAAGATGAACATATTTTTATAGAAAAATACCCTAAATTTTTAGAGGAAGATATTATTTCTAACATTAATGAATGAAAACAATCATCAGTTGGTAAATTATAAGGCCCTAATGGTATGTCTTTTTCTTAAGAGATTAAGACACAAATTTGGAGAATGAGAAAGGACGTAAGAGTTGACAATCCAGGAAACAACTATTTTGTATTTAATTTTAGAGGTTATAAGGAGTTCTAGAAAATTAGGGTAGGAAGCCCTTGGATGATTGAAAGGAAGCATCTTCTATTGTAGAGATGGATGCCCCAATTTGACCCAATAATTAATGTCATCTCAAGATTGCCATTTGGATCCAAATCACCAATGGTTCTTATGCGTCTTGAACATAAAATTCTCTATGGCTAGAAAACCAATATGGATGGTTGCCACAACAATGGAAATGTTAATTAATTTCTCTAAGGGCCTTACCAAAAGGTAATTTATAGAGTTTGTGCGAAAATTGATCTCACTAAACTAATTGCTGATGGGACACCATTAGGACCATATCAGTCTTCAAAGTGGGTTAAATTTGTGTATGAAATCTCTTAAGATTGTGTAATGATTGTGGCATGGTTAATGCTCCTACCAAGGTCTGTCACTGAGCTCAGATCAATATGGAAACTACGAAAAAATCACCAAACGATATATGGGAGGAAATCTAGGCAAAGGTGGAGATTAGAAAAGGAGCAAGGACATTAAAGACCAAGGAAGAGTTGAACTAGATAAGTTCCATTGGTTTTGACTTACTTAACATGAAAATGGGAGAACTATCAGATCAAGATATGCATAATGTCCTAAATCTTGGGAAGAGTAATGGTGTGGAAATTAACTAGAAAGAAAAGTGGAAAAAAGTCTAAGAAGATTAGGTCAAAATAAAAAATACATATTCTAATCTTAATGCTAACCAACCCTCAACCTCTAGAAAAGACAATAAAAAAGAGCATTTTCTAAAAATAAGAAATGGGAAATGTTAAAGGAAGCCACAGTGAACCTTCCCATAGCTTTGACATACAAACATTGGATGCATGGAGTACCAGTTGAAGGTTTGGTGAGAGAATGCATTCCAAAGGAGGAGCCAATTCCACCAAACCTTGACCAAAACCCAAACATCAAGAAGCTCCTTAAGTGGAAAGACAAGGAGATCTTTCATGAGGAACTTGGAACGTGGAGGAAATTTGGAGGACATGCATCACAAGTATCCAGTTTTAGAGAGAACAAAGGCTAGGTACAAATTTGGAGAAAACCATTGCTAGAATAAGGAAGCAATAAGAAAAGATAAGAAACTTAATGCTATAGAAGAGTTGTCTTTAGGTAGAAGTCCCAATAAAGTTGATTTGGCCCATGCAGCAAATAACCTTTAAAAAAACTAGGGTTCTCCATATAGATCCTTAACTGGAACACCTTAGGGGTTAGGAGGAGAACGTTTTGGTAAAATCTTGACCTATCCTCATGGATAACAACCTAGATATTGTTTTCTTGTTAGAGGCTAGGATTTTTATTTCTTAAGAGAGCGTGATCTTGAATAAACTTGGTTATATTTTTCATAAATGCATTATTCAACTTTTCATATGAAGATCTGGCAGTCTCATCCTACTGTAGGAGAGTCGTGATGTTGAGATCAAGGAAATAGCTAAGCCTAGACAAGTCATCTGTGTTTTTGTTACACATTGAAATAATCAGTGTAAAGAATCTTTTATTTTACCTAGTGTTTATGCTTGTACATACGAGGTTGTCAGAGGGGTTACGGAATGAAATCAAAACATTAAATTCACTCTACCATTACCTTTGGGTGCTGATTGGTAATTTTAGTGTTATGAAGGACCCTAATAAGAAAAGTGGATAGTGGATTACTGGACATGGGTTCTAATGGCCATAAATTCAATTGTTCTAATTGTTAAGGTTGGCAAAAACAAGATTAGAGAAAGATTAGACAGTGCCTTCACTAATATAGACTAGCTTCAAAAATCTCACAAGTCTAAGCTTTTTGTATTAACAAGAGTCGGGTCAGACCAAAATCTATTACTATTCAATGACAGCTATGAAATAGGAGGCTCGAAAGGAGGCCATTTGGATTTGTGAATATGTGGACTTCTCTCCAAGATTCAAATGGTTAAAGAGAATGGACCACAATTTGTAATAGAAATAGGGGAAAAAGTGTGTTCTAAACTTAGCATCTTAAGGGACCCATTTTAAAATAGAAAAGAAGAACCTTTGGTAATGTGGATGAGCAAATTGGAAATATAATTCACAAAATAGACCACATCGAAAGGATTAAGAGTCATAGGATCTAAGATCAAGAAAGTGAACATGTTAGATGCATGATTGGAACTTAATCGATGGCTCAAGAACAAATAAGACCATTGGAAGTAGAAAGCTAGGATGAAATGGTTAATGGAGAATGGTGCCAATACAAAAATTTACCTAGAAGAGTCAAATCCAGAATTCTCAAGATCAAATATTTTGATGGTCTTTGGCATTAAGGCCAAAAAGAGGTTACCCAAGCCTTACATCATACATTATTGAGTTTTAGAATCCACCTTTTGAACTATTACTTATTTTGAAGCTTAACAATAAAGTTTGTAGAATGAATGGAAGTACCTAGTTGGTCTAGTTACTCTCGAGGAGTCTAAATTGTACTATTTTGCATGGAGCCCAACAAGGCTCCTATACTTGATGGCTTTAATGATTTTTCTTTCAAAGATATCAAGATATTGTTGCCATTGATATATGACAGTTAGTTAAGCAAAGGTGTGTGTTTGAATGTGTGTATCAGTCGTGAGGCAAATAAAATTTTCATTACCCTTATACTAAAGATCCTCAACTCTAAGTGTATTGATAATTTTAGACCAAACAGTCTATGTAACGTGATTTATAAAATCATAACAAAACTTGTGGTTAACAAACTTAGGCCATTGTTATCTATATTGATATCCCATAATCAAAGTGCTTTTATTCCTAGAAGACAGGAAAAGTATAATATTTTTGTTCAACATGAAGTCTTGATTGCCTTTACAAAAAATAAGTATAAACGCAAAAATATGGCTGTCAAGGAGGATAATGCTGAAGCCTATGATAGTCTGAGTTGGGACTTTAATAGAACCACTTTAGAAGCCTTTAATTTTCTTGATAAGTGGATTGATCTTACCATGAGTTGCATTTTCACAACTAAGATGTCTATGATTGTTAATGGTTATAATGTTGATTAGTTTAAATATAAAGACGTATAAGGCAAGAGGATCTTTATCCCCTTATTCACTTGATGTTATGTGCTCAAGTGTTTGCTACTATTGATAAGTATGTTGAAATGCAATCCTTAGACACCATGTATTTTTTTAAAGGAAATCTAGTTGTTTCTCAAATTTTCTTTGAATGATCTAATTTTCTTTGTCAAATCTAATGCAAGGAATTACATTATAATTAAATATATTTTGAATAGGTTCAAAGTGGAGGCATGTGTTTCAATTATCCTAGAAAATAACAAATGCAATTTCTATGAATACTCCTAAAAACATTTAAGGAAATTCTTGATATCAACTCAAATTTCATGAATTAGTTGTTATCAAGAGTTAGTATGACCACTCTTGTTGATTAAAGGATACAAAAAGAGCCCAAAGGAAATTCCTCTAGAAACATTCAAATTCTAATGGAAGAATGCACATTATTAATTGGGGGAAGCTTGTAAACTGAAAGGTGGTAGAGGTCTTGGACTTAGGGACATGTCATATCTTAATAAAACCTACATGATGAAGCTTAGAAAGAGAATCATCATGGATTTTGATTTCATCTGGATGAGATTCATAAAGGTAAGATATCTTAAAAAAAGACAGTTTGTTTGAAGTCCTACCTAGAAGGAATGAGTTAGCAGTTTTGAAAGAAATCTTAAAAGTTAGATAATGTCTTAATGAAGAAATCACCATGAACTATTAGATCAAGGGAAAAAATTAGTCTCTAGTTTGATAATTGGACCTTATGCAAACCATGTATGTATGAATTTCATTAGTTTCATACTGGTTGGGTTAATAAAATTGATACTATTAATAGCTTGTTGAAATAAACTATTAGAACATGGGGACAAAGATAGAATCATCGGGGGTGGGGTGATTTGGTGAGAAAATTCTGAGATTAGGCCTAAAATCAATGAGGATGATGATATTGCTTGGACTCTAAATCAAAATGGAGATTTCAATATCAAATCAGCCTACAATTTAGGGTCAAGGTATGAACCATTTTAACTTTATAGTTTGGGAAGCTTTTTGGGGAAGCAAATTTCACCCATAGAGTTAAAGATTTCCTTTAGATTGTGGCTAATGCTAGATTACTTAATAAAACCACATTACAGTGGTGCTAGAATCGATCTGACTTGTGTTCAAGATACTTACCAGAACCTTAAACACCATTCGATGTCATAGGTTCTTATCCATCTCTTAATGGCAAAGAATAAAAGATAATTTACAGGGAATTATGTACCCTAACTTAGTTAATTGAGAATTGGCTTACTACTACTAGAAGGTAGAAAGGAAGAATAAGAACCTTAAGTGCTAATGCTTGTAATTACTTGCCTTGGAACATTTAGAAGGATAGGAATGAGATGGTGTGTACAAGTGCTCAATAGAATACCATTAGAATAAGATTTAGATGCAACGATGAGGTGATTGAGATCTCAAATATGGATACCAAAAACACTTATTACTATAAGAAAGATCTCAATCTACTCCACAAATGGAAGTAAACATGATTTGAAGAGAAGTATGGTAACAATGTACAGGTTAGATTAGATGGATCCCACCTAAACCATGAATACTACTTTCTCAATTTTGATGGAACAACAAAAGGTAACCTAGGTAAAGCTAATTTAGTAGGGGTGATTTGAGATCATAAAGGGAAGTTCATTGCAAGATTTGTAATTTTACTTTATAAACAACGAAATAATGTAGTTGAATGGGCTGCTCTTTTAGAAGGATTGAAATTAGCTCAATCACTAAATAATTAATTGATAATCTCATTGTGCAGGGGGATTCAGAGGTGTTAATCAAAGTGTTAACCAACTAACAACAATTATTGTAAAAATGTGAGAAGCATGAGGAAGAAAGTGGAGAAACACAAGGAAAGGTAGAGGAGCTAGCCGCCTACCCAAATATTCACAGGGGAATAGAGTGACAAATGCCTTAGCTAACCATGCTATTGACGCTGAAAATACATCTTTTTGGCTGAAGAATCCACCTCCTTTTATTTTGGATATTACTAAAGATGATTGTATGGGCTTATGTTTCCAAAACTTATATAACTAGTTTCTTCAGTAAATCAAACTCTTATTTGACCTAGAGAGAGAGAGAGAGAAGCATGCTCTAGTTGGCACTAATAAAGGACCTACAATTTGTGGATTAGAGAAATCCATTTTTCCTGACTTTGATACCACATGTACCTAAAACTATGATAATTGGAGGATTCTAGTATCCAAAAACCTAAATTTGTAGTTACTAAATGTGGTGTTCACATAGGTTTTCTCAATGCGTATATGCAATCATAAGTCAATTTTCTCATATGCCAGAGCCATCCAATCCCAGCAGTTTTTCGATTGTAGACATCCAAAGTGAATGGGTTAGATTAATCAAAGGTGGGACAATTTCCTAAATTTATGGAGATTTATTTTTTCCCCCCTAAAGATTACCTTATGACAGAATTTCAAAAGCTCCTTCTGTTCCATTATTTAAAAAAGCCCCTTTTGATCATCACCTTCTTTCTTTAGTCATCGGTGCTAATTATACGTAAGGTTTGCTCAATCACAGCGATGTTAACCTTCAAATTCCTGGCTACAAATGGGACTTTGACGTGTAATTGAGACCGTTGATTTGTACTTCGTTAGGAGAAAATCAAAGTAGTTCTGGTCCCACGTAGAAGAAACATACGATGGATCAAAATCAAGGTTTATTTCGTTTTGGCTGAACCCCGTAAGGCCCACAACATTTAGTGATCGATCGATCAAGGTCATAGGATCGTTTGATCCTGGTCAAGGCTAATTTATATTAGATGAAGGGAGCTGATCTATGGCTTGAAGCACATGTGGGACCTCGTAACTGCCATCAGGAAAGAGCCTGACACTGAAATGTCTTTTTAGCGTTTTGCATTTGGAAAATGCGTAGGATATCTGTGTGGCCCCAATTATAGTTTCCCATGTTCTTCTCCCGTGGAAAGCTTTCTGGCAACCTCCATTCATCGGATAACAACCATTCCGGAGAAGCTAACTAGATTAACAACCCAAATGTGGGCTCCATCCACATATGTTGGACCAATCGAATCGCAAGTGGGCTGAATCTTTACTCGCATGATCTTACTGGTCCTAACCTTCTTAGATGGGCCAATGATCCAGCTCATTGCTATTTACAGCTGGTAAGATGGGACCCAGAAGACCAACGAATGAGATTTTCAACAATCTGGGCTCTTCATATTTTTAGGCAATCAGAACCATTCATCATATGCGGTTGGGCTTAGATAGATTGCTCCGTTCATCTCATACATTAATGGATCCTAACCCTCTGATTATTGAAGGTCGAACAATTTATAATTTTCTGGAGTAACACAACACAAGCATCTAAAGAAATCAATGGCTCATAATTTTCAGATTTCAGGGAATGACCTATCTAAAAATGGGACAGAAAAGATGAACGATCTTGATCAATAAAGGGGCCCACTTCTAATTTATCCATCAGACTACGGAATATGTCATACTCGCCCGACCACCATATAGTTTCTTCATAGCAGAGAACAAAAAATCCTACCAACTATGCTAACGGCGTCCAATAATAAACGTGACTGCGTTTATCTCCTAGTGGGAAAAACTAACGGCTCATTGACGCCGTTAACCTGCTTGACCCATGAAAGCCAGTTAAACCCGCCGGCGTCAACTCGTCGTAAAACCCTCAAAAATAGCAAAAATAACAATAAAAATTTCCAGAAAAAGAAAATAAAGTCCTCACACAATGGGGCAGCCGCGCCCTTTTTTAATTTTTATTAACTACGCTTCTGAGGCTCGGATTCGAACCACCTAGCTTCGTGTCATCCGGGCCTCAGCTTAGGATCCGAGCCTAGCTTTTGTTTCTCAGTTCGTTGAAATTTTCGCACTATTTCGATTACTTTATCTTGGGCCTTGCTCTGGAAGCCCTCTTCCTCGTTGCTCAGCTCAAAGAAAAAGAAAAAAATAAGAAATCCGAAAGGAAGAAGAAACGGGGAGATGAACGCATTTTCTTCTTCGTTTGAAACCCTAGCCCTAGCTAGGGAAGAGAAAAATCGGACGGAACTCACGAGATATTGGTTTTGATCGGCATTTGAGGACCATTGTACATCCGAGTGAGTTCATTTTCTCCACCGAAACCCTAATTTCTGCTCTGTTGATATTGCATGCACTTGCTGTTGAACGATTTTGCCGCAACTTGCGTTCTTTGGCTTGTTTGGAGGTTTCGTGTTCGGATTTTGGTCCATTTCGTGACCTAATTGGGGAAATTGAGTGTTTTATTTGGAGAATGGGAATTCCTTGTTGGTGTGAGCTTGTGAGGAGTTTTGGGGAAATGGGGGTTTCCTAGGGTCTGTGATCTGCTTGGTTTTAAGGGTCTTTGTTGCTTTGTTTGTGGTTTTGGTGTTTCTGATGAATTTACTTGTTTCGCCAGTTGTCGTCCTTTTCGGGGTTTCCCCACGTGATTTACTTAGTTTTTCCCCGGGTTTCTTCTGCTGGAGTGCTTCCTTTTCCGAATGCAGGTTTTGTTGTTTTAGGCTGTGATTGTGTGAGCTTGTAGAAGTTTCATCAGTTCAAGAATTTGGGCACCAAACTGTGCAAGTAGAGCCAGTTTTTGCAGATTGACGTCTGGATTTTTTGAAGCTCGATTTTATGATGATTTTCTATCTAGTTCATAGAATTCTCTTCCGTCTGTTTTCTTTTGTGGCTTTACTGGCTTCTTTAGTTAACATTGTCATGCTTTTGAAAATCCGCACAATTCTGCCTACTGTTATGCATTTCAATTCAAGCTTTCAGGTGAAACTGTGGAGGTGACTTGAACAGTTAGCAGGTTGACATTTGAATGTCTTTCTTTTGAAGTTTCATTTGATAGTAGTTCTGTTTTTAGGTTACAGAATTTTCCCAATTTGTTTTCTTTTCTAGCATTACTACCTTTCTTTTGTTTTTGGTGAAGTATGCTGCCTTCTTTAGTGAATATTGTGGTGCAGATACGCCTGATGTCGTTCTTTTGTAGTTTCATTTGATAGTAGTTCTGTTATCAGGTTATAGAAATTTTCTAATTTGTTTTCTTTTCTAGTATTACTACCTTTTTTTTGTTTTTGGTGAAGTTTGCTGCCTTCTTTAGGGAATTTTGTCATGCATATCTAATCTGCACAAGTCTACCTTCCTTTTTGTTGATACTGAACCATGGAAAACACTATCTTGTGCTTATTTGTCATGACGTGCTTGTTGAATTCAGAAGAGCATAGAAATCAGGTTGTTGACTTTGTGAACAAACTCTGTTCCATGCTAAAAGTGGTTTAGATGTTCCGCTTTGTCCTGGGAATGGATAGTTGTTTTTCTTCTTATGAACCTCGTCAGATGCTAGTCATATTTTTATACTGTTGTTCAACTATTATATCCTGTTTGAAACCATGTTAATGTTGTGAGAATAAGATTTTGCAGTTTTCTCATGAAGATTTTATTTAATATGCGTTTCTATGGCTTTTCATGCATGTCATCGTATCATTTTGTCACCCATCCACACTTATTTCTGGCAAACAACTCAGCTGCCTTTTCTGTTGCTTAGATATTCTTGTGTTTTTAATTATGTCCCGTCTTACTCCCATATTCAATTTATACAATCTCTCCCCCATCATCTCCTGTACAGAACTTATGACTGGATTGCCCTAACTTCCTTTCAATCTACCCCCGTTGCAGCAGGACACACACAAGTCATTGTTTTATGTTTTTTTATATATGTGTGCTGTTAATATTTTGTTGTTTCTCATGTGCCATGCTAGCAATTTGCCTCTTCATGCAGGAATATGTTGGAAGCTCTTGAAGCGGCACTGCATTCTACATGAGAAAAGCAACCTCCAAAGGTAAAATTCTGCGCTATCCCTCTCCATATGTTATTTATTTAGGTAGTTGCTAGGGGTTATGCACTATTTATTTGTTATACATCTACGTAAACATATAAATCAACTTGGTATGAGCTGGACTATCTTGCTAGACTTCTGTCTGCAGTGTCTGAGATGGATCTAGTATTTTGTGCCTGATTTGAGAATGATCAAGTGCTAATATGAAAATAGAATATCACAAAAATATATAAATACCATTTGTTTAAAACCACATTGTCAGCCTGCTGATACACCTGCTTTTAAGTAAGATCTTCTACCAACTTGTTGTGTGGTTATAACAAATAATTCTCTTAATTGGTTGACTTAGCTAAGGATTTGGACTTTGTGAAGCACACTTATGAGAGTTGGCATTGACTTGGAAAATCTTCATACAGTATTTTGAGCAAAGCTTTTGTGGTAAAGTTGTTAGTGGTATCTTACCTTTTAACATGACAATAACTATGGCTGACCTTTACTAGCTTACTTGCTGTACTGTTGCATGAGCAGCCAAAAGAGTGCATCCTCAAGCTTAGGATTCTTTGAAGAAGGAATCTTCTGAAAAAAAATGTGTCCTTTCCAGCTTTAGTCAGTCCAAAGAAATATGTAACTTGTAGAGTATGTGCCAATTCCGCTATAAACAAAAATCATCATTATTAATAAGTTGCATGTTCTTGAATAATTAGATGGTGTTGTAATCTTCTTTAAGATTGATTTACTAGTGGAAACTATTATGCTTGGTTGAGTTGTTGGAAAGGAGACTGAACCTAGCTTCAGTATCATTATTAATATATGGTGTTGAAGTAGATATTGGGTAACATATCACAGAGGTCTGAAATCAGAAGATAGGAGTTTGCAGCCAATCATAGCAAGTTGCTTGTGCCTAACAAATTCATGATATCCAAACTAAAATGCAACAGAACCCCAATGCATTAGCAAGGAAGACGGTGTTATAATTTTGACATGAGCTGTTTCTAGCATCGGCACATGTATACTTAACCCAAAAGGGAAAAAAAAGAAAAAAGAAAAAGAAAAAAATGTCTTTCAAGTATTGATGACAATTTTCACAATATCTATTGCATCGTTCAAATGTCCCTCTATAATGCTTTTTCTTTGGATGACATTGGACCACATTCCATCATTCCCATTTAGGAAAAGGGGCAGCCCCAGTGCACGAAGCTCCCTTGTATGCGGGGTTCGGGGAAGGGGCAGACCACAGGGGTCAATAGCATGCAGCCTTACCTTGCATTTTGCAAGAGCCTATTTCCACGCCTTGAACCCGTGACCTCAAGGCCACACGGTGACAACTCTACCTTTGCGCCAAGGCTCCCCATCATTCCCATTCCTAAAGTGGAGAAGAAAATCATGCATGGCAAACCATTTACTGGTAGAAGAAGAAGGCTTCTTATGGAAGACCGAAGTAAACACAAAAAGATGATAAAACAATTTGCAATTAGTCAATAAATTGAAAAACGAACTTGAGCACTAGCTCATTACAGCTTGGGAAAAGGAAGTGTGAAGTAACACAAAAAGATGAAAATGAAACAATTTGCAATTACTTGATAAATTGAAAAGTGAACTTGAAGCAATAGCTCATAACAACTTGGGAAAGGGTTGCGAATTCTCTAACACTGACAATCTCCTACATCAATAGGACATGTTTTGGAAGGAAAAAGTAGAACAGGAGAGCAGCAGCATTCAAAGCAAATATGCACATATTGCTGATGCCAGCATAATATATCTTGACAATTGCCAGAAGTAGCTCTTATCACCGCATTTGTTGTGGATATAATTTGAGGAGAGAGAGAGAGAGAGAGAGAGAGAGAGAGAGAGAGAGAGAGAGAGAGAGAGAGAGACCCTTGGAATGGTTGAATGTGTGTTGGTGATTTTGCACCTCACACTTAACACATATATATATTAAACAAGGATAGTTACATGCTCTTAATTGGACAATGTGGGACTAAAAACAAAACAAAACAAAGACTAAGACTAAGTAAAGCTATACAATACTGTGTTATATTCAACACTGCCTCCAAGCTGAAGCATATAAGTCATATGCACCAGGCTTGTTACAAATGTATTTAATTTGAGGTCCTTTGAGAGATTTCGTGAAGATGTCTGCTAGTTGATCATTTGAATTGAAGAAGCTAGTAGCAAGACATCTCGACAAGATATTTGCTCTAATAAAATGACAATCCACTTCTATGTGTTTGGTCCTTTCATGGAAAATGAGATTAGATGCAACATGTAAGGCTGCTTGATTATCACATATTAGCTTCATACTTCCATCCTCTCTGAATTTCATCTCCTGGAGTAGTTGTTTCGGCCAAGTAAGTTCACATGTTGCTAGAGCCATGGCTTGGTACTTAGCTTCTGCACTTGATCGGGCAACTCTATTTTGTTTCTTGTTTCTCCAAGATATTAAGTTACCTTCAACAAAAACACAATATCCTGAGGTAGAACACTTGTCTGAAGGAGAACCAGCCCAATTAGCATCTGTGTACCCAACAATTTGAGTGTGGCCTTTATCTTCATATAACACACCTTGACCTGGTGCTCCTTTAATATATTGAAGAATGCGAACCACAGCATCCCAATGGCTATCACATGGTGACTATAGGAATTGATTGACTACACTTACAACAAAATAGATATCTGGTCGAGTAATGG
This sequence comes from Warburgia ugandensis, assembly GCA_035236585.1. Lineage (NCBI taxonomy): Eukaryota > Viridiplantae > Streptophyta > Magnoliopsida > Canellales > Canellaceae > Warburgia > Warburgia ugandensis. The sequence goes on from CP141131.1 coordinate 25,148,372, forward strand.
TGAGATAATTCAGTTTACCCACAAGTCTCCGATATCTTCTAAAGTCTGCTAGAGGCGCCCCCTGTCCCGGTACAAGCTTAACATTCGGGTCCGTGGGTGTGCCCATGGGCTTACAATCTAACATATTAGTCTCTTCTAAGATGTCTAAAGCATATTTTCTTTGTGAAATGGCAATACCTGTACTAGACTGAGCTAGCTCAATTCCCAGAAAATACTTCAGTTTTCCTAGGTCTTTAGTTTGAAAGTGATGGAAGAGAAGTTGTTTAAGTCTCTGAATGCCATCCTAATCACTGTCTGTGATGACAATGTCATCCACATAAACTACTAGATAGATACACTGACCCGAAGAGTTGTGCTGATAGAAAACAGAATAATCTGCTTCACTCTGAAGAGTTCCAAATTCCTGAATAATAGAGCTAAATTGTCCAAACCATGCTCGAGGAGATTGTTTTAAATCGTATAGAGAACGGCGCAATTTGCACACTAAACCAGACTTTCCTTGAACAATAAAGCCAGGCGGTTGCTCCATATAAACTTCTTCTGCTAGATCACCATGAAGGAAAGCATTTTTAATATCCAGCTGATAAAGAGGCTAATGTTGCATAGCAGCCATGGAGAGGAATAATCGAACAGAGGCAACCTTCGCAACTGGGGAAAAGGTGTCATCATAGTCAAGACCATAAATCTGAGTATAGCCCTTAGCAACTAGGCGGGCTTTCAGTCTATCAACTTGTCCATCAGGACCCATCATAACAGTATATATCCAACAGCAACCCACTATAGTTTTACCAGGTGGCAAAGGAACCAAGTCCCAAGTACCATTCGTATGCAAAGCAGTTATTTTATCTACCATTGCCTGTCTCCACCCAGGATGTGAAAGAGCCTCACTGGTGCTTTTAGGAGCAGAAATAGAGGACAAGGAGGAAACAAATGCATAATAGGGGGAAGATAATCGATGGTAACTCAAAAACTTATAGATAGGATGAGTATTACGAGTAGATCGATCACCTTTTCAAAGAGCAATAAGCAAGTTGGCAACTGATTGCGGGGCCGAAGTAGGTGAAGCTGGTGGGAAAGGGAGATTGTCATTAGGGACTTCAGTGGAACCTACAACAACTTCAAGAGGAGGCCAGCGATGATAAACTTGAAGAGGATGAGAGACATCATCCGCAGGCGTGGAAATATAGGGAAGAGGTAAAATTTTAGAAATGGAGAGTGGCTCAACAGTGGATGAGAAAAATGGTGACTGCTCAAAGAAAGTTACATTTTCTGAGAGAAGATATCGATTACTGTCAGGAGAATAACAACGATACCTCTTCTGAAGCCTAGAATATCCCAAAAAGATGCATTTTGTGGCCTTGGCGGAAAGCTTATCTTGCTGAGGTGCAAGGTTGTGTACAAAACAAGTACATCCAAAAACATGAGGAGGAAGAAGATAAAGAGGTTGTGTGGGAAAGAGAATGGAATGGGGAATCTGATCATGTAACACAGAAGAAGGCATATGATTAATTAAGTAGCAAGTAGTGAGAATAGCATCCCTCCAGAAACGAAAAAGAACATGACTGTGAAGAAGTAAAGTGCAAGCTGCCTTTATGAGATGACGATTTTTGTGTTCAACTACTCCATTTTGTTGAGGAGTGTGGGCACACGATGATTGGTGAAGAATTCCTTGTTGAGACATAAAAGAAGAAAAAGCTACAGAAAAATATTCTTGTGCATTGTCAATACGCAAAACAAGGATAGCAACATTAAATTGGGTTCGAATTTTAGCACAAAATTTCTTTAAAATTGAGAATAATTTAGATCGATTTTTCATAAGGAATAACTAAGTACATCGAGAATAATCATCAATAAAAGTTACAAAGTAATGAACACCCAAACTAGAAATAGTACGACTAGGACCTCAAACATCAGTGTGGACAAGTTCAAAGGGGGGTATAGCCCGATTAGTGAGATGCTTTGGAAATGAAACACGAGTATGTTTTCCATGCTGACAAGACTCATACTCAAGAGATGACAAAGTAGAAAAATGAGGGATCATCTTTTGAAGTTTGGAGAGACTAGGATGGCACAAACGATTATGAATAAGAGCAGGAGAACTAGTGGAGATGCAAGTGGCAGGAGTTGCAGGTGATGTGAGATGGTAAAGGCCTTGAGACTCACGCCTTGTACTAATCGTCTTCCCCGCACCCCAGTTCTGCAAGATTATAGATTTATCAGAAAAAGTGAGAGAGCAATTAAGAGTGCGGGTCATTTTATGGATGGAAAGAAGATTAAACGGGTACTTAGGTACATAAAGTACAGAGGTGAGAGGAAGAGTAGGAAGGGGATGAGCCAAACCAATTTCTTTAGCTACAGTTTTGGAATTGTTGGCTAGAGTGACGGTAGGTAAAGTAGAAGAACAAGTAAGAGAGGAGAAAAGGTGTTTGTTACCAGATATATGATCAGAAGCTCCAGAGTTTAAAATCCACGGGCCAATAGAAGAAGACTGAGTAAAGCAAACACTGGGATTACCAGAATGAGTGACGAAAGCAACAGAAGATGACTTGGCTGCTTGATATTGGAGGTACGCATCATAGTCACTACCAGTTAGGGTAATATTTTGAGATGTGGAGCCCTCAGGTGGGTCGGGTAACTGGGTGTCAAATGACTGGACAATGTTAGTAGTGCGAGGAGGTCGCCCGTGTAGTGGGTAACACTTATCCCGAATGTGTCTAATCTTATTACAATATGTGCACTAAGGATGTTGTCCTCGATTACAATCACCACCATTGCCGCCTCTAGTGTTTGCCTGAGAAGCCAAAACTGAGGAATTTGAAGGGCCATCAAAAGTAACTGTCTGAGTAGAGGAGATACGCAACAAGTAGGCAAATACTTCATCTAATGAGGGCACCGAAGGGCTAGCTAGAATTTGATCTCTGATGGATTCAATGTTAGAGTGGAGCCCAGTGAGAGTCAACACCTTGAAAAACTTATCGGTCTGTGTTTGTTGGGCTTCTACACCATCAGTAGGAGGCATTAGAGACAAGAACTCCTCCTTGAGGGACATCTTTCCTATGTAAGTCGAAAGATCCATGTCCTGTTGTCTAACATGAACAATGTTAGAAACAACTTTGTAAAAACATTGAATATCATTTGTGTATAAGCCCTTGGCCTGGGTCCAAAATTTGAAACATGTTTTATGGGCACGAAGATGATGAAAAACTTTGGGATCCACAGATTGCCATAATAGGCTGCATACTTGTGCATCAATTTTTTTTCATTGCACTTTGTCTGCAACAGAAATATCTTTCTCTTTCTTGACCAAATGGGCTTCATAACCTTGACCCATAAACCATAATTTCACAGAGGCAGACCAAGACAGATAATTTTCATTACCAATTAATTTCTCATACATGATAACAGGAGATCCAGAAATTACAGAAGTGAAAATACCATTTTTAGAAGCCATGATTACTTATCTGGGTGGTTTGTGGCGAAAATCGGCGGCAACAACAATCTAGCAGCAATAGTAGCGATCTGGGAACACTAGAGGTGACAGAGGGGTGACCGGCAAAGAAGCACGATTGCCAAAGGAATTGCTGAAATGGATACACAGCCAACTCAAAAGGGGGAAAAAAAGAAGGAGAATGTAGATAATTAGGGTTTCTCTTATGGCTCTGATATCATGTTAAAGTGGAGCCAAGAGAGAGAGATAGAGAGAAACCCTTAGAATGGGTGAATGGGTGTTGGTGATTTTGCACCTCACACTTAACACATATACATGCTAAACAAGGATAGTTACATGCTCCTAATTGTACAATGTGGGACTAAAAATAAAACAAAACTAAGACTAAGGCTAAGTAAAGCTCTACAATACTATGCTATATTCAACAGAACTTATGGGTTTATATGGTCGATCTTGGATGGCTTCATGTGGTACAATCTTTTCAAAGCTGGATTAATAGAATATTAGTTGGTATTTAAGGAGGTGGTACATATATTTTCATGAAACTGGATCAATCTGTGTTCATTGCACTTATCATGAGGGAAATATCGTAGAACACATTCTTCAGATACTTATTTGATTTTTTGAGAGGTCACATTCTCCAGATATTGGCATGGTTTTGATGTGTATATCCAATAAAATACGGATATACATGGACAACTGAACATGTTTTTGTTATTTATTTATTTATTCTCTCTGTGTAAATGAGTTTGTCATCCTTATGATGTTGGGCTTTATTTTGTTTCACTGGGCTTGTATTCTGCAGGACAAAATTGAAGTATAGGAAAGAGGTGATTGCAAGATTTTTGCTGATATGTACTGGAGCAAGTTGATGAGCACTCCTATGGAGCTAACTTGAGTTACTGACTGCATGCTGTTGGAGCATGATTCTTTCCTTGCATTGCAGGAATGAGAATGGCATAATCTTTCTTCCAAGGTAGGCTTCTTCTCCTGCAAAATGTATCTATTCTGGACATGTTACTGGCAGGCTTATCTATGCCTGGCAATGAAGTTGCAGAGAAGGTCCACAGTTTCTTTGAACAAGACAACAGGTTCCTGCAGCAGCATCAATCACAAGTTGGTAGTGGAAATTGACCAGTTCTAATTAACAATCTGTGGGTTGGCTACGAGATTCAAAACCAAGCCATCTGAAGTCTCAATCTAAAGAATTACAATATACAGTTATCTGGTATGTATTATTGCAAACCTCGTAAATTTTTCCTTTTTCTTCATTAAAATCATTTGTGTATGTTAATTCTATTCCAGTCTCACCTGTTTACATTTTGGTTGTTTCTTTTCTAATAAAAGATGCTATGTATTCGTGGATACATCTTAGAATGGTTTTTCTAATAATGATTGAAGAAAATATGTCTTTGTGGAACATTCCAGTCTTGCTTGTTTACATTTTGGTTCTTTCTTTTCTGATAAAAGGCGGACACACACACAGACACCCATGCACGCACGCTCACTAGAACTCTATCTTTATTTTGGTACCATTAGATCTGGAAAGAGGAAGTGGCTGGCAGCCTTCACAGGTGCTGTCTGGCACAGACCTTACACAGTTAAATTTAAGACTCGAGTTTGCCAAAACCCTACCCAGAACTTAGCGGTTGAGTAGAAATGTTTTTGTGTGCTGTCCTCAGGGTTTCCAAGCAAGTCCAAATCAGATAGAGTTTCCAGGAGAAGGTACAGTACCTGACATTGTTTGACTGAAACGGGCTTAGTTACTACTTGATTACGGCAAGGAATGCTCCCCACCGCCTCTGCTTCACGAGAAATTCTGAAGTACTTGAACCTGCTGAGTCACCTGTCAGTATTGACTTTCTTGGTGGCCAGCAGCTGCTCATGAGGAATCAACAACCAGGTGTGCCGCAACCTCATCAGCGGCAACAACAAGGGCTAAATGATGTGCAGCTGTGGCAGCAACATTTCATGTACAAGCAACTGCAAGAACTTCAGAGACAACAACAACTTCAGCAACTAGATCAGGAAGCGAGGAAACAGAATTCTCTGAGCCAGCACACTGCCATTACAAAACAAGGAGCTGATGATCAGTTACCTGCATTTGTCAATGGGGCACCAGTTCACGATTCGTCGAACTATGTGTGGCCAGGTGATCTTATGGCAGGAGACAGTAAGATACCTAGTAGTTCACAGATGTTCATGGTTGGTAACATGAACTGGTTACAGCGTGGTGGATCTTCTGCTATGCAGGGATTTCCAAATGGGCTTATATTGTCACAGGATCAAAGTCAAGCTTTACAGACAATGGGGCTTGTTCCTGAACAGCTTGATCAATCTTTATATGGTGCTTCTGTTGCTAGCACAAGAGGTTCTTTGAATCAGTATCCTCAGTCGCTAGGGAGTCCTCATGATGGTACTGATACGTTGATGAAGGCTTCTGGAAATCAAGCGGATAAACCAGTAATGCAATCATCTGCCTTCAATTCTTTTCAAAATGATCAATCCTCTGTGTTCCCGGATCAGTTTTGCCTACAGGATGCTGTTTCAGTTTCTAAACAAGGTTTCCAAGGGAAGAATTTGTTAGGTCATGTTCCCTTGCAAGCTCAAAACAATGGTATTGTATCTGGAAATTTTCAACAGTTGAATTCCTTGCCTAGGAATGTGACTGCACATGAAATCCAAGGGAGGGAGGAGCGCGCTGGTTGGGCTGGAATTTTACAGGAAAAATCAGCGACACAGGTTGGTACTTCTCATGGCATGGTTAATCTAGACCCAACTGAGGAAAAGATCTTGTTCAATGATGATGGTATCTGGGATTCTTCATTTGGTAGGACAAGTGCCTCGGGAACCATAGGTTTGCTACCAGGGAATCAGCTGGAAGGTACTGATTGCTTAAACATCTTCCCATCTGTTCAGAGTGGGAGCTGGAGTGCTCTTATGCAGTCAGCAGTGGCAGAAGCTTCTAGCAGTGACACAGGGTTACAGGATGAATGGGGTTCCCTAAGTTTCCAGAAAATGGAGGGTTCGTCTGGGAATCATCCTTCAGCAGATGAAGGGAAGCAGACCACAACTTGGGTTGATAGCAATCTCCAAACTGCCCCTTCTTTAACTTCAAGACCCTTTCCACTCTTTGATGATGCAAACATGAGTCCGAGTGGTTGTGGTATCCCTGGATTTCAGCAACCAAGTACCAAATTTTCATTTGAACAGAGTGAGAGAGTTAGAACTGGATCCTCCAATGATGCTCTTCAGCAATCACCTAAATATTCTGGCAAGTGGTTAGATCAGGGTTCACAGCAAAAGCCACTTCTTGAAGGGAACATTCAAGTTCAAACACCTATGCACTTGGGAAATGCCTTTGAAGGTGTTTGGGCAAGCCGGAATATTGAGCAGTCCCGCAACGCTGGAAACTCTGATATTGAGTTAAATCCGCAGAACATGCCAGATTGTTGGTCTCAGCAACAGAGTGCAACTTCTTATAATATTGGTAATCAGTCATGCAGTAAAGCAAATGGTTGGAATATGAACGAGGCACTTTCACCACGTGCAGATGGTATGTCAAAAATCTGTGATAGTGAAAGCCCCGTGCAGCATGCTCGGAGCAATGAGCGCAACAGGGCAATGCATATGGAAAGGGATCATGATGGGGGTATGTGGAAGTCTACTGGTAGTCGGGTGTCTGTTTCTTTCACTAGGTCTACTGCTGGAGTGGAACGGTTAAAATCTGGTGCTGGTAGTCCACAGGTGCATACAGAAGATTCTTATATGGGTCATTTTGCTGTTTTACCAAATACAAGCAGTTCAAAGATCAATCAGGAAATGAATCAGCAGGTCCTCGGTAGTAATCGTCTTGATTACAGGAAGCATGCCATTCTTGACTCTTCTGTGAAATATAGAGGAAATGAGAATGTGGGAAAATATCAGCATCAACAGAGCATGAGCCGAGTTCAGGAATCATCCATGAACAATTCTGACAGAGTATCAGGTGAAACATTTGATAGATGGCAGGAGAATTCCTTGCAGAAGGAGATCTCTAATGACAGTTACACATCTGGTAATTCACATTCTGGTCAGCGTTCTGTTACAGGAGGTAGCATGAGAGATAATGCCTGGTTTGGTTCAAATGATTCTCGTTCTTCAGGCAGTGGCAACCAAAAGTCTGCAGGTCCAATTGGTCGGAAACCTTCTGGGGTTCGCAGATTCCAGTATCATCCGATGGGAAATGTGGGACTTGATATAGAAGATTCGGATGCAACTAAGCTTGGTATGCAACCACAGGGCTCATCTCAGGCAGTCAGTCGAGTACCAAAAAGCCAAGAGCAAGGATATTTTGGTCAATCAAAGTTTGTTGGTCAGGCAGTTTCCAACAGTACCGTGAATATGGATAAGGTGAACATTGCTTCTCATTGTTCTTTATTGAGAACTATATTGGTTTTCTGGGGTTGGTTTAATTAGCTAGCAAATGTTAATAATGAGTCTTCCCTTACACTGTTGCTTATGTGATTTGAAGAGAAATGGAAAAGCAGGAGAGGATGTGCCTTTGAGAGGCTTTCATCCTGGCTACGATACTGCTATATCTGCTAGCTTTGATGGATCAACTGCTTTCCCGGCACTGAAAAGAACCGGTCCAACAAGGTATCTGAAAACTTGACATGTAACTACTTACCGAATTAAACTTTATTTGTATGTGGTTCATTCTTGGATTTGTTTGGTAAAACTTTACTTGTTCATCTCTCTTGTAACATTTGCAGCCAAAATATGCTGGAGCTTCTTCACAAGGTGGACCAGTCAACGGAGAACACTGTAACAGGGATTGGGTCTTCTGATGAAAATTCATCAGATGTGGCAGAAGCAGCTCCATCTGATGCATCCATCGCTCATCTACAGCGTAGTTATTCTTCTGCTTCCCAAGGCTTTGGCTTGCAGTTGGCTCCTCCGTCCCAACGGCTGCCTATCTCAAACAATGTCTTGTCTTCTCAGACCTCATCACAGGCCTTTAATGATCTTATTTCAAGGCGGATTGATCCAGAAGTTGGAGACAGGGGTCAGACATGGATGGCTGTATCTTCTTCGCAGTCTCTGCCTTTGATTCATGAAGTTTCTCAAAGGGAATACAGGGATAATAAATCTAGCATGTCAGGACAAACAGGCAATGAAATGTCACACCCAAATATTCAAGGAAATTCCACTGTTACTGCCCCGATCTCTTACCCAAAAAATCAACAATATCTTCTCAACGCAAGTGGACAAGCAGCAAATAATCACTCTATGAATCTTTCTTTTGGAAGCCAGCCTGATATGAATGCAAATAGTAAACTTGCTACCTACTTTAGACAGACACACGACTCCCATGATGGAACCCCAACAGACCAATCTGCTCATGTGTCATTCTCTGGTGTGGTTAGCAGGTTGTCACCTTTCAACCTTGGTCCTCATCCTGAGAGTCAAATAGGTATAGCATCTGCTCAAGCTTACTCCACTGGAACTGGCCATTCTCAGCCAGGGAATATGAATCCTTCCTATCAAAGGAATTCAGGCCAGGATCCAGTTTCTCATCCTCCAGTTACTTCTGGCATGCATCAACAGGGTGCCTTCTCGACAAGATTGGATAATGCGTGGACCAATGTACCAGCTCAGCAGCATTCATCTGGTACTGCACCACATAAAGTTCCACCCAATATCTTCCAGTCCATTGGCCCATCAACTAACAATTTGGGACCTAATTCCTGGACGCCAAATAAGGATGACGATCAGAGTTTGAAGAATGGAGGAAATGGTCCGTCTGAGTTTGGCGCTTGTACCATCAATTCACAGCACTTCACCTATGGAGAAGAACAATTAGGGAAAGAGAACTCTGTGCGACAACAATCATCTGAGAGGATTGACTTGGCTTCGCAGAGAGATATTGCAGCACAAGGGAGAGAACTGGTGGCAAAGCATCTTGGTGATACAAATCCAGCTGCTTCTAACAAATTAATTCATTCTCATCAGCAGGACCATGGTAAAGGAAAGCATGGACAGGAGCCGCCCCTGGTTACCCAAGCTGAACATATCTCCCTTCGGAGTGGTTCAACTTCCAATAATGAAATTGAAGCATTTGGCCGTTCTTTAAAACCATCTGAGGTTTTGCGTCAAAATTATGCCCTACTGCACCAAATGCAGGCCATGAAGGGCTCAGAGACTGATCCTAGTAGGAAGGGTGTGAAGAGGCTTAGAGAGGCAGAATCTGATGGTGATGTACAACATACAATTGCTAAGACAGGCCGGCGATTTCTATATGGTTACAATTCAATGGCCAGAGATGCTGCAGATGATGAGCTGAATGCAACATCTCGACCCTCATTTCCATCGTCAGATGCTAAGATGCTATGCTTTTCATTGGAGGGAAAAGATGGTCAAAATGTGAATCCATCTTCTCAAATTCATGTTAAAGATGTACCATCTCATGCTCAAAGTCACTCTAGTCATCATATTATACCACCTACATGTACTAGAGGAACTGAGCATGCAAAGATCGATCCACAGATGGCACCCTCCTGGTTTGAACAGTATGGGACCTACAAAAATGGTCAAATTCTGGCGATGTATGATGGACTGAACAGTTCAAGGAGGGCTGCAAAGGCAGCCGCTCAGCAATTCTATTTTGGAAAAGTATCTGACAGTCAGCATGCCCATTCGATGGGGGATCAGGCAAGTGCTGGTGATGCCAGTGCTTGCAAAACTCCAACCAACATGATGACTGCTAAAGAGTACTTCCCTTCCCCCCAGCCTTTACCTCTAGTAGCTGTTGAACAAGGTTTGGTTGTTGCAAGGCCAAAGAAACGTAAAACCATGTCATCAATGCTTCGACCATGGCATAAGGAAGTTACACAAGGTTCTGAGAGGCTTCAGAATATCAGGTGATGACAAGTTCCTATCTAGGATCATTCTTTCAGTTTATATTTGAAATTGGAAAAATAAGTTGCTTGGAGAAGTAGTTAATTCTTTCATTCAGTATGTTGAGGAATCTCTTTCTTTTATCATTTGCAGCATGGCAGAGCTTGATTGGGCACGGGCTGCTAATCGGCTAATTGAAAAGGTTGGCTTGTAGTTCACTGAATGATGATAGTGAATTGTAATTTCTATGATGGTAAAGCCCTTGTTTTAGACCATGGTCATCCCCTGTAGTGTTTATATTGTAGTGATTATTAAACCACCTGAAGGAAGGGGGTGTGTGTGCCCTGGTAGTAATAAGGGGGAAGCGTTATCATCTAAAATTCCTGTGTTTTCCTTCTAATTCTAGTGGATCTGAATTGAACCAGTGTCTTTTCTGATTTCAGGTGGAAGATGAAGCTGACCTGATTGATGATCTACCAGTCATGCCTCAACCAAGGAGAAGGCTTATTTTGACTACACAGCTAATTCAGCAACTTCTCCGTTCCATACCATCAACTATTTTGTCTACAGAGGCCACATCTCAGTATGAAAGTGTGACTTACTTTGCTGCTAAGTTGGCCTTAGGGGACGCATGCGGTAGCCTGGTTTCTTGTTCAGGAAGGGATGATACTCATGTGCCCTCTGAAGACAGAAACATGTGAGGACTGTTTTCTAGCCATATAACTATGAAATGAATTTTACTGTCATCTATATGTGAATATTCATGCCTGTGGATATGTATAACTTATGTTCATGCATGTTGGGTCACTTCAGTCTTGACAAGTGCTTTGTAATTCTAAAGATAGACCTTGTTAAATTTCCAGGTTATCTGGGAACCTTGAGGCTTCTGAGATGGTAGGGATTCAGTTTTTCTTAAAAGTTGTGGAAGACTTCATTGTCAGAGCAAAGAAGTTGGAAGATGATTTGCTGAGGTATAAGTTCAATTGGATGGAATTCATTGCATTTTCTATATTTTTCCCTTATAGACCTACTAAAAGCATGTTCTAACATTATTTCAAGTTCTGACGGCTGAAGGGTAATATTGTTTTTCTTAGTACCTTTTTCTCTGAAAATGGGACAAGTTTGAAGCCGGAGGCTATGAACTTGACTCACACTTGAATCTGGTACGCAAATCCCACAGTATCATCAGTAAAGCTTGTGTGGATAATTGTTGTGATTTTATGGCCAATGGATGGAACTATATATGGGACTTTTAAGTTCCTAGAGTCGGAAATGCTGAAACTGAAAAACAAGAAAATGTATAATATCAGTGACGAAAGCTACAGTAGTACCAATAGTCGAACTTGAAGCAAATGAAGTAAAAAACATCTCTGATAAGATGCTTGTGTGACTTCAGTAATAGGGAGATCTTTGGACCTATCCTCTTTAATCTCATATCTCAAACTGAGGATCGCAGAGATGATTGTTATCACACAAGACTTGCCATGGGATTACAATTGTGGATTGGTAATGGCTGGAGCTCTTATGGTCATGACCATATTACACAAACATACATGGAAATGATTTGGGACATACATGTGACTTCAGTAATAGGGAGCTCTTTGGACCTATCCTCTATCCCAAACTGAGGATCACAGAGATGATTGTTACTCAAGACTTGCCATCGGATTACAATTGTGGAGTGTTAACAGCTGTAGCTCTTATGATCATGAACAGATTACTCAACCATTCATTAATTTAGGACATTATTTTTTGAGTTAGGAAGAATGTGTTGACAGAAACTGTAACTCCATCTATAAGACAAAGAATTGGGTTCAATCCCATGGACTATCTTAGTTGGAGATACCCAAGACAGGTTAATGACATTTGAATATTGTACAAAAAACCTGGATATGTTTAGGCTTGGTGATGTGGAGTTTCTGCTCAGCTAGTTTCTTTATGTTATCTTGGAAACAAAAAGTGCTAATGTATGCTATGGGCTATAGAAGTCTCTAATAGCTCAGTGTGCATATTCCCCTTCTGTGTAGCTGCAGAGGTGTATGATCACCTCTGGTGGTAAAGAAAGGGCAGCCTGGTGCACGAAGCTCCTGCATATGCGGGGGTCTGAGAAAGGTGTGGACCACAAAGGTTCAATAGTACGCAGCCTTCCCTTCCCTTGCATTGCAAGAGGCTGTTTTAGCACCTCAAACCTGTGACCTCAAGATCACATGATGACAACCCTGCCATTGCCCCAAGTGTGACGACCCATGGTTTCATATGCATTTTTAAATGCAAAACTAATTCCTAATGCGGGATTGATTCCTATTTGTACACAATTTTATAAAAACAATACAATTTAACAGAAGAATCTTTTTATTTTTTATAATTCATTTTGAAAACTCTGAGTGTCATTTACTTCCAAGAAAACAAAATAAGTTTTAGAACTAAGACAAAAAATATATGCATTCAATATATAGCCAATCACAGCTCACAGTCCATTTGTATAAATTACGTGTCCCAAAAAGGATAAATCATATACTTATATTCACTCTTGTCTTTACCCTCACTTGATCATAACTCTAAAACTTCCTGATGCTTCTTCTAATCCTGCTTGAGCTGATCTGTAAAAATATATTTTTGGTTGAGTATTTCTCATACTTAGTAGGTGATCTAATACTACTAATTTGAAAACACAGCATACAACATGCTTAACTTAGAAGGGTTTTTCAGGTAATAAAATCATACAACCATCTTATCTAAATATGGGTATTCATGCATAAGCCATTTACACATTTTATGTGTTCAAGTAATAGAATTTTTAGCAAAATTGATCAATCAATAATATAAAAGTTATTAAATCCCTTAAAGGATAATAGATCAAACAAAATGCTAGAAATCCTAATCCTATGGTAATTATTATGCACATAGATATCTCGATGAATATATCAATTGACTGGTCATGAGTACGCGTTTGAGACCATCTTATTATGCATGGCAAATCATCATCATCATCATCAAGACCTTATCCCAATTAGGGGTCGGCCACATGAATCTTATTCCTCCATTCCACTCTATTAAATACCATGGCTTCATTTAGTCTCAAAGTTTTTAAATCTTTCCTCACCACTTCTATCCACGTTCTTTTGGGCCTTCCCCTTGCCCTTTTAGAACCTTCAACTTGTATTGCCTCACTCATTCTAACTGGTGCCTTTGTTGGCCTCCTTTGAACATGTCCAAACCATCTAAGTCTAATCTCCCTCATCTTGTTACCTATTGGTGCTATCCCTAAGTTTCCTCTAATATTTTCATTTCTAATTCTATCCTTTCTTGTCTTACCACTCATCCATCTCAACATCCTCATTTCTGCGACACTCAGCTTATGAGTATGATGTTCCTTAATTGCCCAACACTCTGATCCATAGAGCATGGCCGGCCTTATAGCCATCCTATAGAATTTTTCCTTTAGTTTGAGTGGCACCCGCCGATCACATAAAACACCCGATGCACGTCTCCATTTGTTCCAACCAGCTTGGATTCTCTGGGTAACCTCCCTCTCAATCTCTACACTCTCATGGATCAATGATCCTAAGTATCAGAAGTGGTCTCTCACGGGGACCTCTTAATTATCAATCTTGACTGGTGCTCCACTCCTACTCTCCTTGCTAAAATTACATTCCATATATTCTGTCTTAGTTTGGCTAATTTTAAATCCTTCCGATTCTAATGCTTCTCTCCATAACTCTAGCTTTATGTTTACACCCTCCCTTGTCTCATCAAGTAGGACTATATCGTCTGCAAACAGCATGCACTAGGGAATCTCCTCATGCAGATGTTTTGTTAACTCATCCATAACTAATGTGAAAAGGTATGGACTCAATGCCGATCCTTGGTGAAATCCGACAGTGACAGGAAAATCACCAGTCACGCCACTAGTGGTCTTAACATTTGTTACTGCTCCCTCATACATATCTTTAATTATGTCTATATACCCTTGAGAAACCCCTTTAACACCCAACACCCTCCATATTAACTCTCTAGGGACTCTATCATAAGCTTTCTTTAAGTGAATAAAGACCATGTGTAGGTCTTTTCTCCTCTCCCTATATTTCTCTACTAATTGTCTTAGTAAGAAAATAGCTTCCATGGTAGACCTCCCAGGCACGAAACCAAACTGATTCTCCGATACACTTATTTCATGTCGTAGCCTCTTCTTAATCACTCTTTCAAAAAGTTTCATGGTGTGGCTCATAAGTTTGATCCCTCGATAATTAGTGCAGCTCTGAATGTCTCCTTTATTCTTATAGATTGGTACAATAGAGCTTTTCCTCCACTTATCAGGCATTTTTTTTGATTTTATAATCTTGTTAAACAACTTGGTCAACCAAACTACCCCAATATCTCCCATATGCTTCCAAACCTCTATTGGTATACCATCAGGCCCCATGGCCTTTCCTGATTTCATCTTTCTCAAGGCCTCTTTTACTTCAAGCATTTTAATCCTACGTTCATATCTATAATATCCAGTATTATTTAGATTTATAGTATTTTCAATCCCTATATTCTCAGGGCCATTGTCATTTAACAATTTTTGAAAGTATATTTCCCACCTTTGTTTGATCTCATCATCTTTGACTAATACCCTTTGATCATCGCTTGTAATGCACCTAACATGCTCTAAGTCCTTACCCTTCTGTTCTCTTACTTTTGCAAGTTTAAACACATCTTTCTCACCTTCTCTCGTTCCTAGTCTATTATAGAGCTCATCATATGCTTTAAGCTCAGCCTCACTTACTATTCTCTTAGCAAGGTTTTTAGCATTCTTATATTGTTCATAGTTTTCATTATTTCTAATCTTCTGCCATGCTTTAAAATGCATTCGTTTTTCTTTAATAGCTTTTTGCACTGTTTCATTCCACCACCATGTTTCCTTTGTTAATAGCCTTTTACCTTTAGATACTCCTAAGACATCTTTTGCCACTTTCTTAATGGACTCAGCCGTATTAGTCCACATGGTATTTATTTCTGCTTCATAGTTCCAATTTCCTTCTACCATCAACTTATTTTTAAATGAGGTTATTTTCTCTCCTTGTAAGTTCCACCACTTAGTTTTTGGATATGTACTAAGTTCAGTTCTTTTACTCCATCTTTTGATATGAATATCCATAACCATTAACCTATGTTGTGAGGTTAAACTCTCACTAGGTATCACCTTACAATCCTTACATATAGATCGTTCATTATTCCTAAGTAGAAAAAAGTCTATTTGGCTTTTATGAAGTCCACTTTTAAAGGTTATTAAGTGTTCATCCCTCTTCTTAAAGAGTGTATTTGCAATGGATAGGTTATATGACAAAGCAAAATCAAGGATATTCTCCCCCATCTCGTTTCGTTCACCTATACCATACCCTCCGTGTATTCTATCATATCCTTTCTTATCTTTTCCTACATGGCCATTTAAGTCTGCTCCTATAAATATCTCCTCAGTGTTGGGAATTTCTTGCATGACTCTTTCCATATCTTCCCAAAATTGTCTCTTAATTATATCTTATAACCCTACTTGTTGTGCATATGTACTTACAATATTTATAATCTGCTTTCCTAGATTCATTTTTATTATTATAATTCTATCACTGATTCTTTTAATGTCCACAACTTTATCCTTTAATTCCTTATCCACTATTATTCCTACGCCATTTCTATTATTTTCCTTTCCTACGTACCATAATTTATACCCATCTATTTATCTAGCTTTAGCCCCTTTCCACTTGGTTTCTTGGATACATGCGATGTTGACTCTCCTACGTTTCATCGTGTCTACTAACTCCAAACTCTTACCTGTCAGTGTCCCTATATTCCATGTAGCGATGTGAATCTTATGTTTTAGAGATACCCTATTTACTATCGCCTTTCTCGACCTCTATGGTATGAACCCATGTCCACTTTTCACTGCACCTGGGTTCTGATGCAACGCGTCACTTTCGAGGGGACGCTCTAACAGCCCTTGCCCATTTTTCACTACACCTGGGATTCGATGTAGCGCGTCGCTTCTGGGAGAACGCCCTAGCAACCCTTGCCTATTTTTCACCGCATCCGAGATTCGATGCAGCGCGTCGCTTATGGGGAACGCCCTAGCTTAAGCGAATTTCAGTTTTCGATTCATGTCATGTTAGGGTTGCCATAGTTTTTAAAAAGCTGAAGATGATTTTCATTAAAATCAAAATCATCTTCAGCTTCACCCTTGTCGGCTGTCTACCTGACGCAAGGGTGGTCATATTTTAAAAAGTTGAAGATGATTTTCATTTCTTCTTCACAAACTAATATACAAATGCATATTTATTTGTAAGAAAGAAATAATATAATCATCTTCAACTTCCCCCTTGCTGGCTGGCTACTTGACACAAGGGTTGCCATCTTTTAAGAAGCTGGAGATGATTCTCATTTCTTCCTCACAAACTAATATACAAATGCATATTCATTTGTAAGAAAGAAATAATAGAATCATCTTTAACTTCCCCCTTGCCGGCTGGCTCCTGACACAAGACCCTCCTTTTTTATCCGGGCTTGGGACCGGCATTGGCGGAGTTATTATGCATGGCAAATACAAAACATAAATCATAGGGATCACTATGCTCACGACTAGCCCTCGCAGAAATCATCTTTGGAATTTAGAGACTAGCCTCTATGATAGACTGTGGATATGTTTCGAAAAGGGTGTCGTGAACACCTCCAGTGGTCGTTTCCCTATTATAGCAATCGAGAAAAATAGATGCCACTTTGGGCACGGATACTTATCAGCTTTGGTGGTTAGAAGTGGAGAGGCTAACCCCATACAAACAACCTCTTAGCATAGTACCCACTAGGCTCACTAGCCTAAAACAGATATATGTCCTCCAAGTTTTAACATATACCAAATTATACAATTTATGCAACTTGTTTTAAAACATGCAATTAATGCATATATGAAATTGTTATATCATTTAAGAATAAAATTGAAATATGAAAGATATAAGCAGTAGCATTTTCAATCAAGATCATGAATCATGAGAATAATTTGCATGCTCATTATAAGAATACCTTATTTCATTATCATTTTAAAAACAGACTAAACGCGAAATAATTTCAAGTAAATTGTTTAAGTTTGGAATTTAGTTGAAAACTTAGTAGCATCAGACTATCTACCTCAAGGATGCCACTTAGTTTGCATTTTTTTTTTCAATTTGAACCCTGAATCTCCTTCAAGGTCTTTGTGGGGGTCCTGGATATAATTTAAGGATAAAGATCCAAGTATTATTTTTCATTCTCTATTGATCATTAGTTAAATTCATAGATCAATGGCCTAGATCATCAATCTAGACTCCTATCCTATCCAACAATGATAAGATCTATGATCCAAGGATTAATGTACTTAATTCAGGGTAGATTTGGGTTTATAGATCTGCTAAATTATCCAATTGATCGCTTCTTGGGGTCTAATCATCATTGATCTTTTAGATCTATGATATTTTTAAAATTTTTAGGTCATGATCAGTTAAAATTGTTCCCTGATCCAAAATTTTATTGTATAATTAAGTCCTCGTCATTAAGACGAATTTAATGGATCTTTCCGATCATCAATTGGACTTGTATAGCCTTCTAAATTAGAGATTTTGTATTTCAAATTTAACAGTCCATGTTGAAATTTTGGATCTAGAATGCGACAAAACAGGATGCGTCTCGATTATCAGGATGCAAGTGCGTCCTAGTCAAACCATGATAGCTCCGCATGCGCGGAGGTGTGCCGGGATCGTGCGTGTCCAAGATGCGTTCCAGAACATGTCTTGGGCACAGAGATCGGTGCGACGGTCTGATTTGAACCTTCAGATCACTTATTTTCGGATCAACATTTAAGATGAGTTAAAATTTGAAATTTACATATTTGGGGATCATATCTCTTGTTTGAGCTACCCTTAAGCATGTATCATCTTGGATCCACTGGTTTTGATTTCTTTGGTGATCTGCTAGCTGGTGAGACTAGATCTGGCCTGGATTTGAGGGAAAAATGTCGGAGAAGGGAAATGGAGAGAAGGGGGGAGCTTTACCTGACAGTTAGAGGGAGTTTTGGTGGGATTTTTCTTGTGAGTATAGAGTTGTGCTTTTCGGAAACCTAGTTGCTGGAAACAATGGAAAAAAATGAAATAGCCCGGAGGGAGAGGGTGTGATGGAGGAGAGAGGAGAGTGAGATGGGGGAGATGGAGGTGTATTTAAGGCTGATGATTAGCCTTTCTTGTGGGCAGTGCGATCACCGACTTTCTCCCTAGGCGAAGGAGTCAGAGACAAAGGGGGGTGCCGTTATAAAAAAATGACACCCTTTAGTTTGATCTTTTATCAACATGTCCTTAGACTTAAAAGTTCCGTAACTTTCTCATTCGAACTCCATTTTCAATCTTCTTTTGTATCATAGGATTTCATTTTTTGAGTAGAATCTAATTATGACAATATTTTCAATAATTTCTCACTTCTAAATTTCAAAATTGATAAAACATTCATCCTTTTGTTCAATCCAATTTTTTCAAAAATAAAATAGGACTTAAAAATACAGTGGTTACATGACTACCCCTAAAAAGAATTTCATCCTTGAAATTTTGCAATGTACTACTCACCAAAGAGTTCAGGATATTGTCCATTTCCAATTCCACTTCTCATGTTTCTTCTTTGGCAGACGCATTCCTCCATTAAACTTTTAAGTAATGAAATTTCTTTACTTGCAACTTCGTGATCTTCTTCTCTAGAATTTGAATTGGTTTTGTTTTCAAGGCCAAGTTTGATTGTAAATCGACTGGCACCCGCTCAAGTAAATGCATGAGATTCGGGATATATTTCTGCAGCATGGGTATTTGAAAAACATTGTGAATTTCTTGTAGTTGTGGTAGCTAGGCGAGTTTGTACGTAGTCAACCCAATTCTATCTAGAACTTCGAATGGACTGATGATTCGAGGACTGAGTTTTTCCTTCATACCAAACCTCATAACACCCTTGGTCGGAGAAATCTTGAAAAACACATGATCTCCAACTTCGAATTCTAACTATCTTTCACCTTTCACATGAGACTTGATTCTTCAACCAAAGTTTGTGTCTCAATCATTATTTGTCTTTATCAAAAGTGTTTGATGATGGATGTCACTGTTAGGTTCGCAGTGAATGCTTTACTTCGTTACCATTTGCCTGTATCATGTTACTTTCATGTTTCCTCTATTCTTATCCTTTATTGATACATTATTCAATCATTTATCAAAAACATCGTCGACAACCATTAAGTCTCAACTATCAGTAGTAGCATCAGTATCGGTGCAATGGTTGGTTCCTTCAATTTCTAAAATTTAGCCTTTCATGTGTCACCTCATACTCATCTTATCCTTAATTGTTATCTTAAATCATAGTCATCCAATATGCTATCATAGCATTCAGTAAGGTTTAAGAAATTCTATAATTTTGTCACTGTTTTAGATTGTTTCCTATTTCATTTTTGCCTCATAATTAGATTCTACTCGAAAAATGGAATATAACGATACAAAGAACACCGAAAATGGAGTTTGAATGAAAAAGTTACAGAACTAAGTGTAAGGGCATTTTGTTTAAAAAAATCAGAATGAGAGAGGGCTTTTTTTTTTATAATGGCACACCCCATCCGTCTCCGACTTCTTCATTGAGGAAGAATGTTGGTGATTACACTGCCCATGAGGAAGGCGGATCACTGGTGTTAAATACAAATTCTTCTCCCCCATCTCTCTCCTCCATCGCACCCTCCTCTCTTTCTTCTTCTCCTCTCCCTATGGGCTGTTTTGTTTTTCTCCATCGTTTCTGGCAACTAGGTTTTTGGCAAGCACAACTTTGCACTTATCAGAAAAATCCTACCAAAACCCTCTTCGCCTACTAGGTAAAGCCCCTCCACTCTCTCTCCATTTCCCTCCCGCATTTACCCCTCAAATCCAGGTTGGATCTGGTCTTACCAGCTGGCAAATCATTGATGAAACCAGAACCAGTGGATTTAAGGTGATGCCCACTCAAGGAGAGCTCAAATGGGAGATCTGAGCCATCCGATGAATTCGTGGGACCCCAAAAACCCCGGATATGTAAAAACAATCAAATTTTAACTCATCTAAGACATTGATCCGGAACTGGGTGAATTGACGGTTCTTATCGGATTGTAGCACTAACCTCCAATCTCTGCTCCTAAGATGCGTTCTGGAACGCATCTTGGAGACGCATGATCCCAACGTGCCATCGCGCGTGTGCAGAGGGTGCGGGGCTATCAATGTTCAACCAGGACGCACTTGCATCCCGGGAACCTAGACACATCCGGTTTTGTCGCATTTTGGATCTAGAATTTCAATTTGGACCGTTAAACGGATTTGAAACACAAAATCTTTAATTTAAAAGATTCTACAAGTCCGATTAACGATCAGAAAGGTTCATTGGATTTGTTTTAATGACATGAACCTAATTATACAATAAAATTTAGGATCAAAGAACAATTTTAATTGATCATGACCTAGAAACTACAAAAATCTTATAGATCTATAAGATCAAGGATGATTAGACCCTAAGAAGTAATCAATTGGATAATTTAGCATATTTATAAACCCAAATCAACCCTGAATTAAGTACATTCATCTAGATTGATGATCTAGGCCGTTGATCTGTGAATCTTATTGATGATTTATAGAGAATGAGAAATAATACTTGGATCTTTATCCTTAAATTATATACAGAAACCTCATAAAGACCTTGAAGGAGATCAAGGGTTTGAATTGCTGAAAAACGCGAACTAAGTGACATCCTTGAGGTAAGTAGTCTGATGCTACTAAGTTTTCAACTGAATTCCAAACTTAAAATGATTTACTCGAAACTATTTTCATATTCAGTATGTTTTTGAAATGACAATAAAATAGCGTATTCTTATAATGAGCATGCAAATTATTTTCATGATCTTGATTGAAGATGCTACTGCTTATATCTTTCATAGCCTATTTTTATTCTTGAATGATATAACAATTTCATATATGCATTAATTGCTTATTTTGAAACAAGTTGTATAAATTGCATGATTTGGTATATATTAAAACTTAAAGGACATATTTCAAGCTAGTGAGCCTGTGAGCACTATGCTAAGAGGTTGTTTGTACGTGGTTGGCCTCCCAGCCTCTAACCACCAAAAGGTGGTAAGTATCTGTGCCCAAAGTGGCACCTATTTTTCTCAAATGCTGTGGTTGGAAATTGACCACTGGAGGTGTTCATGGCACCCTTTTCGAGATATCCATAGTCGATCATGGAGGTTGGTCTCTAGATACCAGAGACACGATTTCAACGAGGGTTGGTTGTGAGCATAGTGGTCTCTATGATTTCTATTTTGTATTCACCATGCATAGTGCATTGAGATGGTCTTAAATGAGTATTTGTAACCAGTCGGCAAATGTGTTTGTCGAGATTACCCATGTGCATAATAATTGCCATAGGGTTGGGATTTCTAGCATTTGGTTTGATCGATTATCCTTTAAAGGATTTAGTAATCTTTATATTATTGGTTGATTGATTTTGCTGGAAGTTCTATTACTTGAATATATAAAATATGCAAATCGTTTATGCATGAATACCCATGTTTACATAAGATGATTGTATGATTTTATTAACTGAAAAACCCTTCTTAAAGTTATGCATGTTGTGTTTTCAAATTAGTAGTATCAGATCACATACTAGGTATGAGAAATACTTAATTAAAAATATATTTTTACATATCAGTTCAAGCAAGATTAAAAGAAGCATCAGGAAGTTTTAGAGGTATAACAAAGTGAGAGAAGGTAAAGACAAGTATGAATGTAAGTATATGACTTATCCTTTTGGGGACACGTAATTTATACAAATGGACTGTGAGCTGTGACTGGCTAGATCTGGGATGCATACATTTTCGTTTTAGTTTTAAAACTTATTTTTAATTTTCTTAGAAGTAAATGACACTTGGGGTTTTTGAAATGAATTAAAAAGAAGAAGAAGATTCTTTTGCTACACTACATTGTTTTTTATAAAAAAAATTTAAATAGGGATTGTTCCCCTATTAGGAATTAGTTTTGCATTTAAAAATGCATATAAAAACCCGGGTCGTCACAGTTGGTATCAGAGCTTAGTTTTATCTTTTCACAGTCAGTTCTGCATGTCCAAAAGTCATATACGATTAGAATAAATAAGAACAAGTAGTAAAATATAAGTTATAGAAATAACTAGTATAGGAAACAGTATCAAATGAGAAAGAAATACATCATAAGTGAGTTGGCAAAAAAGTGAGTTGGATTTAACAAATACTGAGGAATTGGAAGGTACGAACCCAACCAAAAATCAAGTCTAAACTACTTAGGGTTAAGAAGTATTGAGTAGTGGAGTAAACAAGGAAACTATTAATCTGTACAGGGATAAAAATAAATGAATGAATAATCTGATGAGATTAATATCATTTTGAGTGAAGAATGGGAGTACAAGATGATGTCTTTAGTAGATAACTTTGACTTATACTAGATCGATTGAGGTGATACTCCTAAAGAACTTAGTCCTATTCTGGATGAGTTACATAGAACTTTGTGAGAAGTAAGTGTTATCTTCCAGTAACAACTTGAGTATAGTAGAACATATCAAAAAATAATTATAGTAAATGATACTTTATGTGATCAAGAGGAATGCTGCACGATTATGAACGTGTTACTAGATGTAAAAAACTGAATTTGAGTGGTACTGCAAGGAATTTGACTAGAACAATAGTTAATAGAAGATTTTGATGATATTCTACTTGAGGATATTTGGTCTGTAATGATAGATGGATTATGAAATCTAAACGTGAAAAAGAAATGAGCTTATAAGGTAGAGAAGCATCGTATAGAGGTAATAGACGAAAATTTCAATGGATGATTCATTGGACAATTGAGGAATTCGATGTTGTTATTTGAGAAGTTTAACGTTACTTGGAGGTATTCAATTCATAATATCTGTTGACAAAAAGTGTGGATGTGATATCTATTTTATGTAACAAATTCTCACTTCTAAAATTCAAAACTGATAAAACATTCATCCTCCTGTTCAATCTAATTTTTTAAAAATAAAATAGGATTTAAAATTTTGGGTAGTTAGAACAAGGCTCCCCTATGGTGGTCAATAACGAAATTCCAGAAATGAGAGAGCTAATGTATGCTTGACCTGAGGTGTTCCTGGTAAGTTGAGGGAGAAAAACTTTCTCGAGGAGCCACTAATCATTTTTATATTAAACTATGAGGTGTTACTTTTTTATCTGTACCATCTTGGCAATCATCCAGAACATACACGAAACAGAAGTAGTCTCTAATATCTGTAATGTGTAGCTTCTCTTATACAAGAGTGCATTCCTGAAGGGTCATTTCCTTCTGTAAGGTTGCTGTGTAGTAGCTTCAAATGCTAGTGCTGCCAAGCTGGAGTTCTTGGAGTCTTGGACAATATGAACTGGATGTGTGCTCATATTTTTGAAGGGAGAGATGCAAGTTCAGGTATCTATCATTGAGAAGCATGATATCATAAACCAAAGAAAAATAGTAGAAAAGGAGAATGGAAAGAAAGATTTGAACTTCTCGGAAAAGTTCTGCTTTGATTTCTAGGTATAAATCATCATTCAAATAATGATTTCTAGGAAAAGGAGAAGGGTCATTTCCTTCTGTAAGGTTGCTGTGTAGTAGCTTCAAATGCTAGTGCTGCCAAGCTGGAGTTCTTGGAGTCTTGGACAATATGAACTGGATGTGTGCTCATATTTTTGAAGGGAGAGATGCAAGTTCAGGTATCTATCATTGAGAAGCATGATATCATAAATCAAAGAAAAATAGTAGAAAAGGAGAATGGAAAGAAAGATTTGAACTTCTAGGAAAAGTTCTGCTTTGATTTCTAGGTATAAATCATCATTCAAATAATGATTTCTAGGAAAAGGAGAAGGGTCATTTCCTTCTGTAAGGTTGCTGTGTAGTAGCTTCAAATGCTAGTGCTGCCAAGCTGGAGTTCTTGGAGTCTTGGACAATATGAACTGGATGTGTGCTCATATTTTTGAAGGGAGAGATGCAAGTTCAGGTATCTATCATTGAGAAGCATGATATCATAAATCAAAGAAAAATAGTAGAAAAGGAGAATGGAAAGAAAGATTTGAACTTCTAGGAAAAGTTCTGCTTTGATTTCTAGGTATAAATCATCATTCAAATAAGAATGATAAAGAACAGAAGTTATTCCTTCTAAAATTATTACACCCTTACATGCTTATAAGATAATCATGCTAAAATATCATGTCGTTAAGGCTTTTTGTGGGTCCTTTGTTGTCTAGCTACTGTCAACAAATGGAACATTGAGACTCCCTGAAAGCTACTGTGATCTGAACATAGATCTAAAATTATCATTACCATCACATGCCTTTCAGATTATGTGCACAAAATTGTTTCATTTTTGAACCATCTGCGAATAAGATTACATAGGGACTAAAATTTTGAGATGTTGAGAGGCTTTTAAATTCTCAACATACGACTTGGTGTTATGAGTAAGTGAATGCTCCTTAACAAGTCTGGATCATCTCATGATACAAGTCTTAACAAAAAGTACAAAGGACAAGTCCTGCTTAGGTGCATCAAGAACCTAGCAAGAGATATCAAGGTAGCATGGTACTCCATACACAATGCACGTGGGTACTGTCATGAAGATTGTTGATACAGCAAATTGTCACTTGGTGGGCTCCATATCTCATATTAAATTGAGTATTTAAAACTTTTGTGATAACCAATTCCCTTCTATACTCGCATCCATCATTTGCATAAATAGTAGATTTTATAAAATCGTTGGTAATGGAGCTCTAACTCATAACTATAAATGGATGCCACTGACAAAATTTTATCTGAATATACTCCAATTTCTCTTGCATCTTATCTCACAATTCTAAGGCTTGGATCATAAAGTTATCAAGTTATGCTTTGTTGTTGTAAATAATATGCATATTTTATATTGTTTCAATTATTAAATTACAGTACTGAAGTAAAACACCAAAGAAGTAATGCATATGTTAATTTGGTACAAAAAGTTGTTCTATTATTTTTGCATGGTGGATAGGGCAGCCGCGGTGCACAAAGCTCCCGTGTATGTGGGGTCCAGGAAAGGGGCTGACCACAAGGGTCAATAATTTTTGGGTGGTGGATGGCATCATTAATTAATGAGATGGAACATCTTACGAGTGAAGACTTAGTTGGAGCTGATTCTTAGTCAAGCAACAAATGATATAAAAAAGGAGTGATTTGCAGCCCACCAGTGGGCCACAACAGCAGGAAACTATTTTGAGAGCAATCAACAAGGAAAAGAAACAAGATTCATAAAATTGACAAGGCAAAGATCTGCTTGCCTGTCCCATCTGGATCAGGGAGGCTGCTAAGCATTAACTGAAAAACGACAAAATCCGCCTTGAAAGATACTGCTTTTGTCTAAAGTACGATTTGATAGTCAAAATTGTTAGTTCTCAATTCTATTCCAGTGGTCATTTTGTTTTACCTACCGGAATGGAACATTTGGTGTTTCTCCCATTTCCTTGTTTCATTTTGAAAAATTTCCTCATCTAGTTTGGAGTTGGATGGCTTTTACTAATTTATATTGTTTTTAATTTGGTGACTTTTTCATTTTGTGTTATTACCAATTAAGTGCATTATTTAGATAAACTTAACTTGTTCAAATGATTTAACTGAATTATATTATTTTGTTAGATAGGTGTAGAAATTTTCTTTTAGCTGTTTTAATGAAATGTGGTCATTAGGTCTTTTGGTGGAAGCAGGGAGTGCGAATATCATTTTGTTTAGTTATTAGTAATTACCCAGAAACATCCACTAATTTATATCCTCTATTAAGATATCCAATTCTTTGCTCCCCAAAGACCTTATTCTGTTGTGTCTGAATTATGACCTGAAAGCCAAAGATAACTCAAGGGAAAAAAGTATTACTGTCAGCACAGGTAGAGAAACCAATTTATTTATCTTTTTGGAGTGAAAATCAAAAGAAAGATGCGACATCATGAAGGAAGTTTCGGGAGCCAGCAATCAAGTGTGATTTGCCGTGCACTGAAAGCGAACTCTGCCTGGAGCTGTTGCAAGTGGTTGTGGATACCATGATCATCTTCATCTGCAACATTAGGAAGGGAGAAAGTGATGCTAAGACTCCGAAGCTTTTCTTCCTAGGAGAACTGGTCGACCTCCTATTCCACCTTGGCATCAACAGTCTCGCCTTCCTGCTCGTGGACCATGGTGATAATCTCATGATTCTCCAGTTTCACATGTGCTGCCTGGTCCTTTTCATTTGGGTTCAAGAGGCTGGAGAGTGGCATTGAATTGCAGAACGGAGGCTGGCTAAGAGTGAACTTTAAGTTGTCCTCCACTGCCTACTTGGCATCTGCCATGTCATCCTGAGCTGCCTGATCCATGCAAGCCTGGGTTCCTACCCTTGCCTCAAACAGCGCCATGCATCAGAGGCGGTTTGTGATGGTTTGCAAGGAATCACTTGTCCCAGGCAGCAAGGCACCAGCACATGGTTGTAAACTGGTCCACCATGTATTGCTATGGTTGTCAAGGTCAATAGGGGTGTCAACATAATACATTTTACTCTGAAAGTCATAAGAAAGGGCTTGCTTTTTTTCAAGCTTGAAAGGAAAGAGGGTTTTGACGGAAACCTGATCCCAGTACCCATTGATTTCTTATTTTCTTATTCTGGTCAGCTTGTAGCTAGAAGGCTGTTGGTTCTTCTGGAAGCTATGTGTGTCAACTAAGCCCTAGATGCTAGTGTCTTATCTTCTCTAGGATCTTAGGATGCACTTACTAGAAGTAATTTCTAGGATCCAGCCAGTCCAAACTTGTTCTCTTCGCCATTATCTCCATCTTCTCTTGTGATATGTAGTTTGACTGATCTGTTTATTTTAATTTGGATATTCTTAGTACCACCAATGTCCTCACTTATAATATGTGCGGTTGAACTATAAATTAAGATCTTTAACTAACCTGACTGTTTGGCCGCCTCTAACAACCAAGTATCAACATGCTATATCCAATATTGAGCACGAAACAGGTGTCCTGTATCCCAAACCATTCATTGTTATAGTGCATTGTTTGTTGTGCCTCTTTATTGTCCATCATATCGTCTATGCATTCAGTTTCTTTGTGATCTATGTTATCATCCTACAATGAGGGGTGACTCAGTCCAAATAGCCACTTAGTTTCCTCTTAAGATCCAACTATTGGCTATCTATCAAATTGGAGGAAATGACTTGGCGTTTGGGAGGAGTGTTTCAGAGGAGTAAAGGGTGTTGTTCTGGAAACAAATTTGAGAAGGGATCTTGAGACAATATCTCTGATCTTTTCTGGCGTTGCTTAATTTTAAGTTTCCTGTTTTTTGTTGTGAGGCAATGTACTCTCTTAGTTACATGTTACGTACCTCTTTGCTGAATAATGGTTGAACATCCCTTGCCATTTTTGTACTGTTGTTTACCTCCTCAAGTTGTATTGTGTTAATCATTGAACCTCATGGAGGCAAAACACATTAATGCGTGTTAATATGTTGAAGGGGGAACATATATGTTATTCTTTTGTGTTTACTCGTTGGAAAATGGTTTGCAAAGCTTTTATCTCCTTGTTGTGTGGATTAAACATTTATTTAGTAATAAAGACAATTCTTTGGAGGGTTCCATCTTTTATGCTTATGGGTCTAAAAAACAGTTGGATGTTCAATGGTGAGGAAGCAATGCCTCTAAGTGCATCCTCCATATCCATTGGGCTTTTAACTGGATAAGGATTTTTGAGTGTTTTGCCCGCTGTTTTAATCTATTGACTGAAATGACTCGCTTGGAATTTCCCAACTGCAGATAGGGTCTTGTGAGATTGGTTCAATGTGCTGGAATGTTGTAGGCTGCACATTGATGAAATGTCAAGGAATAGTCCAGCAATATCAGACTGATAAGAGATCTGGAGATATCTATCAGAATGTGTTTTTTTCTGTTATCAGGGATGTTTATATAATTTGGGAAGTTGGAATTTTTGTTTCCAACGTTATTGCCCTACTAAAATAAATATTCTTGTGATAGGTCCTGTTCCTGGTCAGAAATATAGTGAAATCGTCTTTCCCGTTCTTTCTCCAGACCCTTCTACCAATGTGATCCTTCTTATAGTCTTTGGGTTGAAGAGATCTTTTGAATATCATGGGTAGTACTTCATGACAGAGCCTAAGCCCTTAAGATTAATCACCTTTAGCATGGATGTCCTTGGCTTGGATGAGGAACTCTCACATTATCTGCAATGCCAACCAATGGTTAAGGACTTGAAGCAATGTAGACTCTAGTGGAGTTTCTTCAACTAATGACAGGTTTTCCTCAGAAGCAATGTCTGGCTGTGTCTGTTCTTTTTGCAGACAATGAATTTCAGGACATTGTTACTAATCACATGGTATATATATTAGAGAAGGTATTGGTGGGGAGGTCTTAAACATTGGTTGTTTCTAACATTGCTTTGCATATGGGTGTCTGTTTGTTCTTTTATTTTGATATTCACTTTTTACTAATAGCTACACCTCTTGTCGTTTTAAGTTCCTCTTTTATAAGGATTTTTATATCTCAAAGAAAAGGAAAAAAGGAACTATATCTTCTCTTACACTAGAAGTTATAAACTTGCAGTTACAGAACCTCATAGGACGAGAAACCTTAGCTGTTGATAGGTTTGTAGGCTCCTGAAGGTAGCTTATGCCTCATTTTAGCTCCTAATGGAAGTTATAAATTTTAGGAGATGACTGAGTAGGCACCGTAGTCCCCAACAACTTGGTAATATGCCATTTCTATCTAAATCAAGCCCTTTAGTATCAAATGAGGAGAAAAAAAGAAAAGAACTGGTGGACGTTTTACAAGTACATGCGTGAAGGATAATAGTATGCACTTGCCCTTTTCCTTTTTATCTTCCCTGCAAGCATCTCCTTTGGGTAGAATGGCATTATAGAACTGGTATATGTAGGACCTTCAAATCCCAAGTTGGGGATAGATAAGAATTGAAGGAAAAAGAAGTCAATGAAACTTCTACCTTTCTTCTTGTCAGTTCTGAGAACTACATGCGTTGGAAAAGGTGACTGTTTGTAGGGTCTAGAGCATCTAGTTTTTATTTATGTTCAAGTGGAAGGATGATTAGACTACAACTAAATGCATTTAGCTAGAATAGTAACAGCTCAAAACTTAAAAAATGTGGTAATATGTCTTGAAATCAAAATTTTCATGTGTGGAAGTAAACATATTTGTGAGGATGACAGCCTAGGGCTTGGATATTTTCTTGAGACTCTACAATCAGTTTTCTGTCCCATTGCGTTCTTTCTCGTTTTGAATGATAGGCATTTAGCTAGACTACAATGAAAAGCATTTAGCTATAATATTAATAGCTCAAACTTCAGAAATGCAGTAATATGTTTTGAAATCAAAATTTACTTGTGTAAAAGTAAATCATAATATCTGAAAGGTTGAGAGCCTAGAGCTTGGATATTTTCTTGACTCTACAATCAGTTTTCTGCTCTGTTGCGTCCTTTCTCCTTTGGAATGATAGTCCAAATATTTGGTAGTCTAAAGATTATGCTTGTCACCTCTTTGGCTAGCATATACATCTGGAAGTTAACAAAAAACGTGTATTTAATTTTTTCACTGTAGCTCCTCTAATGCTTTCTCTTGATGATGCAGACTTGATAAGAGACCTTCGATTTTGGATATAAGAGTAGAATGCCAGGATTTGGATAAGTTTGCCATGGTCAATCGCTTTGCCAGATTCCATGGCCGGAGCAATACAGATGGAGCAGAAAGCTCGTCCTCCGAAGCTACTGTCCGGAAAATGTTCCCCCAAAGATATGTGACTGCACTTTCAGTGCCCAGAAATCTTCCCGAGGAGGTGCTTTGTCTCTCACTTTAATCATTAATTAATTGATTTTTTACCCTTTTGCCATCAATATTTGTGCTTTTATGGCTTCCTCAATCCTTACATTCACCACTTGCACAAGTACAAGATGAAAACAAGAGCAAGAAAAAGAATTAGGGAAATCAAGCTGCTTTCACTTGGGTAACCAGTGCTTGAAGTTGTGGCTGGGTTCTAGATCAGTTTGAGGATCCAAGGTGCGTATTGGATCGAGGCTTTGATCAGAGGAACTGAGGCATTCTGGCAAATGCAGGTCTGTGTATATTCGTGAAATTATAAGGATAATTTAGTTCCCTACATTTTTCAAAGAGGGAAAAGGAGGGAGAAATGGTAGCCCCTTTACTTTGTCAGAATTTATATGGTAATTAGGTAATTCCAAAAAGTAATAGGGAACATGGCACCAGTGCAAATTTTCAGGGTTATGTTTTGCGCTGTTAAAATGAACACAAGTCCTAGTTGGCCGCCATTGTTTTCTGTTTGTAAATTCAAAATTTAATGAAAATTTCTTCTGTTTATGAGGGATTGTCAAAGACCTCTATTTATCTACCGTAAGTTTTGACTATTTAAGTGATCCGAGGAGTGGTTCAGACCCAAGAATGATTTCTGCTACTTGCACAAAGTTAATATCGTCTTATGTAACTGCTACATAAACAAGCAAAGTTGTTACCAAAGTAATGATATCCACTTTATTGTGTACCTTCCTGATGACCTACTCTGTTGAACGCCCTACCAAATGCAACCCATAGCCTAGAAGAATGCCCAAATAAGAAAGCCAGTGGACGTCATTTCTCATTTTTATTTATGCGCATGGGAATTGTACAGAATTGTTCTGTTGACTATTGCCTTCTGCTGTTAATTGCTTTGTTCCACATAAAAAGGATTACTAACATTCACTGATGCCAGCATCTATTGTTGTATTGTCTTGTACATTTTTTGTGGTTGTATTAAAGACAGAGAATGTCGTTTCTTTTACCCGCCTTCTGATGGGATGTGCACAAGCCTGAGCTTGTTTATACTCTCTAGCGTATATTGCAGTTTCTGAAATGGTGGTGTCCTGGGCATCTCAGTGAACATGTATTTCAGGAATGTTCCCTTGCAAAGCGTCCAAAAGATTTAGCTACTAGAGATGGGAAGCGAACAGATGGCCAGGGTTGCGAGTGGATAAATTATTTGAGTTTGAAATTAATGTTAATGTTGATATATACCCCCTTGCCTTACTTGGGGGCCACCCTTCTCTCTCTCTCTCTAATGGCCATGTGTCTGCTATTTTTATCTTTGTAAACTTTCTGGGGCAATTATTCTGGTGTTAGCTAAAGCTTGATACCGATGAACTGCTCATTATTACTGAATGTTGAATGTTGGACCCGTACACTCATGAGCAACCTGTGACCTATGTGAGGGAAGACGCCTTGAGGCGGTGAGCGGCGAACAGGCTGAAAGATCTCAGTTATGTACTACCCCTGCAACCAAAGTGATAGAGGAATACTAGACAGCTTAGTAGCACTTCATGAATTAGCCTGGGTTAGTAAGAATTGGTTGAGCTCCCATCTGCTGTTGAGGAAATGTGATTCTCTTTCCATCCATCGTGTCTCTTTTAGCAAAATGTCAGCATCCTTGTTGGCTTCTCTAGGAATGTATGTGTTGGAGGGCAACTTGCACTTCATCAGTCCAGGTGAAAATCTGCTCAAATATGTCATCATATTGCCAGGGAGGATCCCTAATCTTCTTGACCCAAGCAATGACATTGCTAGTCTCCTTCCTCTATAAAGGATACCATCGAGTTCTTACTCCAAATTCTCAGGCACTCTGGAATATCGCTTCCAGTTCTGCCTTTGTGGAGTCTGTCACACCTATAAATCCAACTGTTTCAAACAGCTTAACCCTTTCATGATTTCTAACAAGGCCTCCAAAGTCAAGAGCTCTGGTTCCCTAAGTTGGACCCGTCAAAGTTGATTTTGAAAGAAAGCACCAAATACGCTTTAATGGTTTAAAATCTCTGGAATTCCTCTCCTTCCACATACACCCGAGAGTGAGGGGAAAACAACACTTCAACAAATCATTGTCTCCAAACCTTCAATGTCAGCTTGATTCGTTGGTGTGGTTACTTTGTCATCTTATGATTTGAAACTTATTCCACTTACAAAACTCGCATTAGCATAGCCATCTCCTGTCCTGTCTATTGCTACTAGTTAGGTTTCGTAGAGTGATTTCAGAAACCAAACCACCGATAGATAGGAGTCTGGCCCACTTAAACAACCTCACAAAGTAAAGTTAGGCTTTGCATGAATAGGGACAACGAATGAACATGTGATAAGTGTCCTCATCATCGTGATTGCAGTCCGTGACCCGTTTAGAACTTGGGGACCAGTTTTGATTGCGAAGACAAATCAGCACGTCTTGTGTGTTATGATCATCAATTGGAAAAGGACAGATTTTTCTTAATTTTTATTTTATTTTTGTCTTTTCCATTTTTGTTGCCTTTTTATTCATAGCGATTGGGCTGTTACTATTACCAAGAGTTTATTTGGATTTTATTCGTTTTTTCCTCTTTTTGTTGTTTTATGAATATTCGTATAAAAGCTGCCAGGGAGACGCAGAAAAGAATTTTTTACATTGAAAAATAGGAAATGAGAAGAGATTGTGTTTCAGAGAAACTGTAAAATATGTAAGAGTATTGTTTCTTGGCTCCATAATTGTTGGAAAACTAGATTCCTCGGACAAGCCTTGCACAACAAGGGTGATAGTTTGAAATTTCAATTGTTATGCAGGGATAGTTTTGTCATTTACCACTTCTAAAATTTCAACAACCCGTTTTAAAGTGTTCCTCAGCCAATAGAGTAAGTAGGCTCCGGCTCGGGATTAGCCCTACGCTCTTGTTTTGGTTTGCAACTATGCCTTGAACTTTGATTTTTTTACAAGTATACCCCATCTCATCTATCCGTCTGTAAGTAGCCCATTTGGATGGAAGTCGTCCAATGGGAATTAAGTGGGGAAGGCGTTTTGGGGATTTTTATCCCCCATCTTGTCAGAAGAGAAAAAAACCCAACGGAAATGTGAAACAGATTTGCAGCCTTTCTCCTCTCAATAACAGCTGCAACTTTAAGAGAATCTGCTCATTTCTTTAACGATGGATGCCTGAGTTCGTTTGAAGAGTGATTCTTTGAAGGACCCACTTATATTATTCTAATAATCCACCAAAACTAGCTCTCTTTACATAATTAAACCAACTAACAAAGGGCAGCGTGGTGCATGAAGCTCTTGGTATGCGGCGTCCGGAGAAGGGCGGACCACAAGAGGTTTATAGTATTCTACTTTATATTGCACTTTTACAAGAGGCTGTTTTCACTCCTTGAAATCATGACCTCCAGGACACACAGCGGCAACTCAACTACTGTGCCAAGGTTCCCTTTCTATAATTAAATACCCCGAAAACACCTCCCTCTTTCATTTTTTGTTCTTCCTACTTCTTGGCTTTTCCTGCATGTGTTATGAAAATTCAATTATCATATCATTCGATTAGAGTTTTAACAACCCTTTGGGGGAAGATCTTCTCATCTAAGAAGCATTCCAGTTTCATCCCTATTTTTTTCTTACAGAGTATCTTCGCGTCTCAAGGTGCCACCTTTCTCTAATCCTGAAAGATCCAACTTGGATTTCTTTAGGAGGAAAATGATCTTTTCCTATTTCTTGCTTTTAGTGTTTCTTTGATAATGTATAATATCTGTTTGCATTTTAGGTTGATGTATCTTCTCATTTTAGTCTAAGTATGAAATTTAGGATATTGATGCAATTTTTTATTTAACTTGCTTAAGATCGCAGCCATGGATGAGGTTAGTGCTTCTAGACAAAACAAATACTAGTTTATCAAGTATTTTTACTTTAATGCCTAAAAAATCATTGCATATTTTGCAACTTGAGAAATAATATTGTAGCTCAAGGTCTTGATTCATCTATTAAGGTTAACTCATAAATGTATTTCTCTAATACCTGATTTCATGTTCCCCTTTAATAGGATTTACTTGGTACTTTTGAGTATTGGGATGACATTGGGGGAATTAATTCGTCTAATGTATTATATATGAGCTAGGGTGAAGAGAGTGATACAGAATTTCTAATGGTTCCCTTCTCAGAGGTTGACTTGCCTCTCAATAGTAACAAATTTGACTAACATGAATTTAGGCTATAATGTTAAACATGGGGATCTTCTATTTTAAGGACAAGGGATAGAATTCCCCAAAATGTCATCCTCACTTAACGCCCATTAGAGGACTTCCATTCAAAGGAGCTAGTTGTAGATGGGCTAGATGAGATGGGGTCCTACATCTTCACTTGGCTAGTGAAGGTTTGCAAAGATGGAGGCAGCTGTGACTGGCATCTTCACTTTGCTAGAGGATGAGCACCCAAGGTCTGGGTCCCCTGAAGCTATGACGAAAGAGCTTAAGGGTGACGGAGAGGATGGACTGAGCTCCAGGAGGAAGGTAAGCCTTCGTGAAACCTTTGAGATCAACATTTCAAAACCAAGGATCTATGCTAGTAAATGGAAGGTTATCCCATCAAGGTCATGCTACTTTTGTGACGGACCTCACCTCATGCGAGGTTGTTCAACGAGAAAGGTCCTACACGACATGGTAATGCACAAGCAGGAAGAGGAGGAACTTAAATCATAGAATTTAGCATAATCAAGTATGCCAATAAATTTCACAACAATAGTTGAACTTGAAAAGACCTTGGACAACAAAATTGTTGCCACAAAAGAAGCATGGAAGGAGATGCACTACCAACATCACAAAACCCCAGGAGAAACTAATAGCTAGTAAGGATGTTGCCACACATGAGGATGCAAGAAACATGGCTTGCAGCAAGTGAACACTACAGGAAATGTGAAGATGGTATAGCTAGGTACATTGCAATGCCTAACGGCAATAAAGGTGATAACAACTAAAGAATCCTAGGGGAAAATAGTGGTCAACAAGAGTGCTACCATAGTCGAAGGAATGAAGAGAAGAGTGCTATAACTAAAGAGCTCAAGGAGGAGCAAGACCTAACGTGAACATGCAAGAGGTACGAAGATTAGTAGTATTCATGAAAATGTGCAAGTTGCCCACAAAATAAAATGGGATTTAGCATAGTGAAAGTTAAGCATCAACTTTGAAGTGCAGGGAGAGGACCACAAGACCATAGGGAGATGCAAGTCATACAAACACAAAACGTGTGATCTAATGGATTTCTTGACATCAGGAAAGATGTGTCGACCAATGTGTCAACGTTATTAGGTGGGGGAGGCCCCTTTTGGTTCATGGATTTAGCCCGAGAGACTTTGGTCTACAATGGAAGATCTATGGATGAAGGCCCATTTCTGGAAGCCTTATATTCTACAACTATCCTTGTAAATGCCTAGAATCTAAAATGTGGTCAACTTTAAATATTTTGTAGGAATGTTCTAGAGGATAATCTGGACTATACACATGTAATGATCCTAACCCTCCTCTCAAGCACAAATTGGATGCTCTTGGGGGTGGATATGTGACTTGATTTAGGGTCTGCTTTCTCATCTACTTCAAGAAAAAAACTTTCGAGTCAACATCCTCTTTGATTTACAGGGATAAGTATCGGATTATTTTTTGAAATTTCTAAATGTGCTTTTCATTGAGGTGGAAAGGAGGTAAAAAAAGGGCATTCTCGATGCAAGAAGCTCCCGCGTATGCGGGGTCCGAGGAAAGGGCGTGGCACAAGGGATGGAAAGCAGGTGAGCACCGATAAATAGAAGAGCTCCCTCATTTGTAAGACATCTTAGAATTCATCCAAGAGTTGTAAGCATCTTCAAAGTAATAAAGCTAGAGTTCTTTCCAAGTTCCCTTCAGTTGTTCTTCTCCTTAGAGATTCTAGTCAAGCTTACTTAGTTGGTGTAGAGTGAGAAGCCAAGCTAAGTGCCACACTAGAGTTTGAGAAGCTAAGCACATGACACTTGGCGCAATAGTTGAGTTGTTTTCGTGTGACTTGGAGATCACCGATTCATGGCCTGAAAATAACCTCTTACAAAATGCAAGTTAAGGATGTGTACTATAGACCTTTTGTAATTCGCTCTTTTGACGGCCCCCCATATGTGCAAAAGAGCTTTGTGCATCGGGCTTTCCTTTATATATGAATATTAGATTCTTCCAAAATGTACAAGGTTATGTCTTTGAAAGAAGGCTCAAGAAATCTCACACTTTACTATTATGTTTAATTCTCAAGATTAAAATATGACCCGAAGTCTGTCACAAACATAAGGCAATTATTCAACAGCACTATATATATGGGTGACTTAGGCATCTTTTGCAAGCAAAGTAAGCCCCACATACCTCTTGGTACTCATAAAACATGACAGCAGAATCTAACTAAGGACACACTCTTCAATTAACAAGGAATAGCCTCACCATATTTTCTCTCTAAGAAAAATCAATCCAAGTTGAGTTGAGCCAAGACTAATTGTCAGGTTTTGTCTAGAGTAAATAATGATGACCATTTTTAACATGATGAGTGTACCTCATGGATGATTATCAATATCCATTAAATTTATGAGGGATAGAGTGGATGCTTGCTTAAATCTAACAGGATAAAAAAGATAAAGGAATGGCCCTTCACATTAACACCACACTGCAATATGGACTGCCAAGCAGATTGGATTACCACTTCACTCAATGAATCCACAAAGACCTATTGCATGACTTGATGCACGCCTTCCTCTATAGTGAAATTGTACTAGCCCTTGAAAAATCATCGCCACAAAGTGGCCATCTTACCTTATTTTGCTATAAATAGGAGGTGACCCCCTCCCGATGAAACAATGAGAAGTTAGTAAGTGGGAAAATCTCAAAGAGAAATCCTATTCACCTTGGAAAATCCTTTTCAGGCGGCTTGGAGAAAAGAGAGTCTTGGAGAGCTTCCTAGAGTCAAGGGATTCTTAGACTTTGTCTCGCCTCCCTTTTGGAATCAAAATACTTGACGTCAAAATTTTCAGAACTTTCCCAAATGATGGATTAGAATAAAAGAGTCTCAAATGTGTTGGTAGTATCTTTGTTTCGATCCATGTTCATGTATCTTTTGATGTAGCGGAGCTAGACCGCTTACCATTGCAAGCACATTTTTCTGTAATTTATTGAGATACTCTCTAGATTTGAAACTCGTCTACCAACTTCTTTCATTTCTCCAATTTTTTTAAAATATCCAACTTCTTTCATTCCTCCAACTTTTGAAAAAATATCTGAGTGTACAATAGAAGTGACATATGAGCCTAAAATGCTAGAGTTGTCATGGTGAAGCAGGCCTGTTATGCAGCAGAACCACTGCGATGAGTAGTTGGCGCTAATGTCTGCTAAAATTGGTGTATTTTATTGTTATTTATATTTTACTTTTCTTTCATGATTGTAAAAGGACGTGCAAGTGCAAGGGTATCTCCTACTCCCTATCTAGGTTAGTTTTTTTCTCCATAGTCACCTCTAGCTAAGTGATTAATCAATCTCTTTCTCATGCTTAATACATCATGCTATAAGACTAGTGAAGAACACTCTTGTGGACTAAATGGTTGTGACATCCGGTCTCTTTTGGATTAATAATCGAGGCAAAACCTAAATTTCAGAGGACTGTGGACCTCAAAGTGCTTTGTCTTTTATTTTCTTTACTCACCCTCTTGTACTACATCATGTACATTACTTTCACTTCTTGTCATTTTGTATTTCTTTAGGATATCTTGGTTAAGGACCCATGGCCTAACGAACTACTAAGCTGCCTGTATTTCTATTTCTTTGTTTACATGCCAACAGTGAGTTGCTTGCATTTCGTTTACTTTCTTCTCATTTCCCCATTCTTAAGGGATGGTTGAGCCACTCGCCTTTTTCTGTATTTATTTTCATTCCAGTACTGTGTCTTGTCCATTTATTTACTTTAGAACTTGTTATGGGCTGTTCAAGGTAACATAACTCCATGTGTTTGTTTGGCTGCTATCATCCTCCCATGTATCATTTTCATCATGTTTACTTTCATGTACTTTTTCTATTTCTTTAGACAAACCTTGTTAAGGACCCATGGCTTAATGGCCCGCTAGACCACTAAGTTTCCACTGTTTATATTTCTTACGAGGCATCTAATTAAGATCAAGCCTCTTACGCTACTAATTGGATAAAAATTGCCTCAGCGTTATGCAACTCTGGACTGATGGACATGTAGTCCGCTGCTAGCATAAACACTTCTAACTTGACTGTTAACAAGACCACTAACCATCGACTTGGAAACTTTGTGTGTCCAATTTGGCATCAGGTAAGGCCAAAAAGACGCAAGTGGCGGCTCCAAAATCCTAGCTTTGGTGGAACAATCGTACTGCTAAACCTGATAAGCTGGGTGCACATCCCATATCAGCATACGACATACCTACACATTCCCAAAACTAAGTTTCCTTGTAGCCATGTGTAGAAGTTCTCACTCGTATGACCTCTAGAAAGTTCGTGTTCTGCAAATACTATGGTTACACATTAAGGTCTTTGCCCCACTCTTTGCTGTAGGAAGCATTTGGTTGTTTTGTGGGCCGTTCATTCAGACAGAACTCACATATAATTCAATTCCATCTTGATTGATCCTATTGAAAGTCTGCTTTGTCATTGACTAGTTAGGTTTTCAGATTATAGGTTGATGACAGATGAAATCTAATACTACGAATTTACATACATATGAATTCAAGAGCGCATTCCACGAATGAGAAAAGACTCGAGAATCCACCATTAAAAATGTAATTGTCTTTGGTTTTGGATATGAGCATCATAGTATATACAAGGAGTCTAGACTTAGAATGTAAAATGAAAAGACATGAGGCATTTTTGGGGCATTAAGACCCTTGATTAATTTTCCTAATCGGTCCTAATAGCTCTAGATTTTGCCAAAAGATTGTTACTAAGAAAGTTACATAACATGTTAAGTATCTTTCTTAATCACTCTAATTAATGGCGAATAACTTGTGAGGAGAGATTTAGGTGCCGAATTATCAATGCAATCGTAGCAATTGCTAATGCTGGTTCAATCTTGGGTGACTAGGGTTAGAGACTGTGCATGTCTCATCATCACCATCGAGACCTTATCCTAATTAGGGGTAGGCAACTGTGCATTTGTGCAAGTCTAATTAGAGAGAGAGAGAGAGAGAGAGAGAGAGAGAGAGAGAGAGAGAGAGAGAGAGAGAGAGAGAGAGAGAGAGAGAGAGAGAGAGAGAGAGAGAGAGAGAGAGAGAGATGATATTTCCACCCCCTGTATTTGCCTTACTTCCTTTCCTTAATGGTTTTTTTTACACTTAGTTTATTATAAAGTGTTGACTTTTAAGTTAGAACTAAAAAGAGTATCTTAAATGACAAAAAAACTATTAAAGGGGTGGGAACAAACTGAATGCAAGGGGTGGAAATATCATTACCAAAAAAAGAAAAACTGGTTCAATTTCGATGACTATTGACTTTTAAGCTATATTGCGTATCTATGGTGTAATATAAGGAACGACATATGTATGCTGGAACTGAAAATTCATGCCCAATGACTGATTGTAGCCTATGTTTTTAAAGGTAAAAATTATGACCATTTAATATAATTGATTTTTTCAAAGACCCAAAAGAAACGGTTAGGAACATCCAAACGCATTCATTGCTTGTGGATTACCTACTTTTGGCATTTTGAACATGATGAATGACTGAGATCTCCAAATAAATATATGCCTTGCATGGAAAATGAGTGTGGGGTTGTAATTTGAGTTCTATATCTATGTCATTTCTAATGTTATAAACAATCTAGACATGCAACAAAGTTTTACCTTGTATGAAAAAATGTACAAGGACACCTTTCTCTCCTCTTGAGTATGTATGCAATAAGAAAACAATAAAAAAAGTAATCTTCCACTTCGCAAAGTTAAAAGTGAAATGTGAACTTCAAAATCCTAACTCCTTGAAGCTATAAAAACACTAACAAAGGGTGTTTGAGCTTCATCTAAACTCATTCATATTTTCTAAGTAAGGCCGTTAGTCAAGATGGAATAGACTTTTACAGCGGGTTCCACAATTTTTACCATGTTAGACTCCACCTGTCTTCAAGATTGAATTGAATTCTAGTTAATTGGCTCTTCACTAGAGTATAAAAATATGAAGAATTTGGTCCTCTATGTAGTACTGGTAGTTTCGTTTCTGAAAACCCCTACGAGTAGCACGGAATTAATATGAATGTAATCTTGTTTAGATAGTGTAGAAGTGCCACCACGAAGAACTTTTGACCACTTGCTTATGCCAGAAGAATCCATATCTGATTTTGGAAGAATACATTAAGAGCCATTCTTTTATCCCAGTGTCATTTTCATTAAAGACAACACTTGTGAGGCACAGGGTTGACAAAAACAGTTCTGGTGCCCATGTCCGTAGAAAGATTCATAGGTTTCAATGTCTTTTTCTTGTCATATTGATGTATCAATCAGCTTATCACAACCAAAAAGGACGTAAATGGTCATACTAGACTAGTGAAATGACATAAGTTGTACTTCACCGAAAATGTGAAAATTAGATGATTGAGTTGATTTCCATAAAATCTACAAGCATGATAGTCTGCCATTTATTTAGAAAATTAAGAAAGAGGTCTTTTCCACCTTTATACTAGTATGGACATACACTTTAGGTAATTAGCTTAATAAATTAAGTAGGTTTCAATAGTTTTCCCTAGAATAGTACATTTTAGTTTTTGGTAAAAGAATTAAGGTCAATACAGTTTTAAAAAAAGAGATAAAGATTAACACAATAACTAATAATTTGAGGACACATCAGAAATAGGTGTAAATGGTCCAGTTCTATTTCCTTTCTAGTAAAACTAGAATTGGACCATTAGGATTTTAGCCAGTTTCAAATAAGAGCCTTTTCAAAGTTGGGTTCCTAGCCGTAAGAGCCTAACTTTATTTCTCAGTTCCTAATTGGGTACTTGTTAGCTTCAATACATGATTGGAGAAAAGAATAAAAAGCAACTTAAGATGCTGAAACTTTAGATTTTGCATTAGTTTTGTCTATTTAATTTTTATATATTCTTTAACCATGGATTTGCAGGTATATAGGCAAGCAATAAGACAACACAATGGCTCAATGTACATGTCATTTTGGTAACCATAGCCTAAAAGAAGTTAATAATGGCAGGAATAGACAAGTAAAGAATACAACATAATAATCAGAGAGAAATAGGGAAGAGTTGGGGTTAGGGGATTTGTGCGCACACACGCAGAGAATAGTTTTTATTTATTTATTTATTTTGGGGGGTGGTGGTGGTGACAGCTTTCTAGTCATGGGGCATAAACATTTTCAATTTCTCCCTTTTACTATATTATACCATCAAGAGGTTGGATTACTTATGACTAAACCATAATGTGCCATTTGTAAATAATCTAAAAAATAGAATGAAATAAATGAAAAGAAAGTTAAACATATTTATTTAGTAAATAATGTTACATTTAGTACAAAATTATAAGGGCATTTTGTCTAATAATATATGTATATATATATATATATATATATATTGTTTTTAGACCCAATTTAGTCCTTAGGGCATGAAAATATGATTGAACTCAAGCATGATTTGAGAATATACTACATGTTTTATCTCCATGTTATTTAATTTGAAAGCTAAAAGAGATAGACTTTAGTGTAGGATACCAATTATGCATATGATATAGTATTTATATAGATTTGATATGAGACAGGCGTATGGCCTGATATTATTGTTATTTTATATACATGCATGGAGGCTTCATAAATTTTGTTTTCCATAGACATAGGCCTAGTGGATGCTATGTTAGGAGGGTTGTAGGTTCAGCCACCCATCCTCTAAAATTATGATATGATAGGCACCTTGCCCATAGCAAGACTAAAAGTCAGGTGGTGAAAATTATGGAAAGGCCCCATTATGATGGTCTATCTCCCTATATAGACATTGCTTATTCCATAGTTAGTATTAGTGGAGCATGGAAGTGAATCCTGACAGGGATGTATGCTGCAACATAGTAGTCCATTAGATTTTAGCACGGATGCATGCAAATGATGACGTTGTATGTCATGATAATATGCTTGGTATGAGTTATCATGACCATTATGTAGACTCAACTGTGGCTGGATGTGTGTGAGCATGTATAGTTGGGGAATGACCACTATGAATATATATTACTATTTTACAAGTTTTATGTTATTTAACTCATACTGCTATTTAGAATGTTTGCTCAAAACTTTGATCATGATTTACGTATGAGATTGCATCACTAGATTTATTTATGATACTTACATCTATTCAAAATGTTTGTTCTAGATTCTCATCACGATTTACACATGAGATTGCATTGCGGATTTATTTATAATACTTACTCCTATTTAGAATATTTATTTGAGATTTTGATTGTGATTTGTATATGATATTGCATTACTGCATTTATTCATGGCATTTATATGAAATATTATGAGAATTTAATATTCTAAAATTTGAGATTATCTTAATTTAATAATGCAAATTATTGATGCATAATGTTTTGATATAATAAAATAATTATTAAATTTAAAAAATATTTTTTTTGAGTTTTCATATGCATCGTATTCCCCTACCAAGCATAGCTAGCTCATATATTGTAAATATTTACAATATCTCATACTCAGATAGATTGAAGTAAAGGAGAATAGAGCAAGCAGTTGATTGTCGATTTATTTATATTTGAAGGTAAAGATATTTAGATTGTATATGTACATGTGGCATATTTCGACTTTGGTTGTAATAATATAGGGATTATAATCTGGATAGATCTTGAAGAAGTAAATTTACTTAAAAATAATTTACTTGAAAAGAAAATTTATTTTGTTTTTAAATTTTAAAATTAGATTAAATTAAAGAATAGATGAAGAGTAAAAAGATTATGCTTGTGGTGCTAAAATGAATTTCAAGGAAAACATTTTTTGTTGTTTGTTTTCTAAACATTTTTCCAAACTTGGGGCCCCATATTTAAAAAAGAATTGTGAAAAAAATGTTATGAAAACCTGGATCA
Organism: Warburgia ugandensis; assembly: GCA_035236585.1. Lineage (NCBI taxonomy): Eukaryota > Viridiplantae > Streptophyta > Magnoliopsida > Canellales > Canellaceae > Warburgia > Warburgia ugandensis. The sequence goes on from CP141131.1 coordinate 25,191,714, forward strand.
TCACATATTCGAATTATGATGGTCAAACATCTAAAGATATTACCATTACAAGGATTATTCAAGTGGGATTGCCACCTTTGCATGGTTATCTACATAAAAGTTATTAATATTGCATTAATTATCCAAGTGGGGCTACCGCCTTTGCATGGACTATCCTTGTAATATTATCATTGCATGAATTATCCAAGTAGGGGCTTGCCACCTTTTCACAGACTACCCACGTCAAATATTATCAATGCATGGAATCCAAGTGGCTTGTCACCTTTGCATGGACTATGTATATAAAATATTATCATTTCATTGATTATCCAAGTGGTATTTCCACTTTTGTATGGATATCTATACATAATATGATCATTATATTGATTATCTAAGTGGGGATAGACTATCCATATAAAATATTATATATGCTTGAATTATCCAAGTGGGATTGTCACCTTTACAAGGACTATTCACGTAAAATATTATTTTTAAGGTGCACTTGCCTGTCAACCTTACATAGGTGACACATAATCATTTTTCTATGAGTGGTGCATGGTTACCTTTGCATAGGCTATTCATGACCATTAGCTTTTGGTCATAATGAAAAGATACTATCTTGAGATGGATTGATCTTAGTTATCAAACTTTCGCTGGATTGATTTGGCTCTTGGGTTTACTTTAGGATGGATCGATCTAGACCATTAGTTTAAACTTTTAAACTGATCATTTGAATTTGGGCTAGATCATGACTTGGATTTGGTTTTAAACTAAATCCCTTCGATTTAGATTGGATCATGACTTTGTATTTATCTTTATGCTAGATCACTTGGATTTGAGATGGATAATCACTTTTGGTTACATTTCAAGTTAGATTTTAACATTCCTTAGGCCAGGGCTAAATATATGCAATTAGATTATACTTTAGGCTTGATGTAAGCATCTACTAGACTATAGCTAGATCAAAGCCATTAAATTGTATTTTTGGACTTGAAGTTAGCAATCACTAAGCTAGGGCTAAATTTAAAAGTCATTAAATCTAATAAAATGGCTAAATCTAATTAGCATCTATTATAGTAGGACTAGATCTAAGTTACTAAAACTTGTTTTTGGACTAGATCTAAACATCCTCTAGACTAGAGCAAGATCTAGGCAATTGAATCTTTATCTTAAGCGAGATATTAACATCTTCTAGGCTAGGGTTGGATCTAAGCTATCAGATTTCTATCTTAGGCTAGATCTTAGCATCACTAAGCTAGGGGCTAGATCCAAACCATTAGATTTCTTTTTGACTTATTTTAGAATTATTTAGAGATAGAGTTTACCATTTACTTGCTCCTTCCTAACAGTGTACCAAGAGTTTTTTTTATCTTTAGAAGACTTGAAAGGGGCACCTTATTTTGGGAGTAGGTACCCACTTGATTTAGCTTTAGTTCTCTTTCCTTTTTTTATATTTAAAAGTACAAGAAGGGGAGAGGAATGTCTGGTTTTGTTTGTGGGCCCACTCTCCTATATGTTTCCAAGGTTCTCCAATGAACTTTCTTTCTTTTTGTATTATTATTTTTTATCTGTGTAACTTAGGTAAAAGAGGCATCTCTTATTGTCTTTTATGGGGCCCACTTTTTGTTTGAAAAAAAAATTGTACAGATTTAGGCATTGGATATGCCCTGAGTGGAGAACAATAAAGACAAGATCAAGTAGTTAATGTCTCCTCGAATGGAGAACAAATGGGCACATTAGATGCTTCCTAAGATAGGGAACAAATAGGCAAGAATGAAGTATTAATGTCTCCTAAGATGGAGAACAAACATGCATGCATGCATGTGTGTGTGTGTGTGTGTGTGTGTGTGTGTGTGTGTGTGTGTGTGTGTGTGTGTGTGTGTGTGTGTGTGTGTAATTTCATAAAACCACATTCCATACTAGGGCCATACACAGTCAAATGGATTCAAAGTATAAGTGTGTGCTAAAAGGAAAACATGCTGCAGTATCCACTGGTCACAACTAAATATATCATCATAATCATTTGTCTTAAAAGTTCATACACCAACATCACATTCAAATTAAATTGTTAGCATAAGTTATATTTGTAGTTATCCATAAGTCAATGCTAAGTCTAGCTTGAACCGACATTTGTATCAGGTAGAGGTCACTTTCACTTTCCCCTTCTCCTTGGCACTAAGTATTGTAGAAATCTCACCTAAAAAAATGTTAGTGGGTGGTGAGCATAGCTACTCGGTTGGAAAAACACTAACATGACCAATGGAAAAAGCATGGCAAGCATAAATGCATGTCTAGGTAAGCATGTTGGCATACAACAAGTATATGGATAGAATAATGATCTAGTAAGGACATGTTAATAACTTCAGCTTGTGCCAGGTTACATCATGATTTGAAGTATTGAAGGACATTTGTATCGAGTAGTTCTTTCATGATTTTTATGAGCAAACTTATGCATGATTAAGAATGCAAAAAATCAATAAAACTGTCTTGGCTAAACTGCTTCAATCAAATTGTCTCGGTTAAATTGTATATGTAGAAATGCTATCGATTGGTAAAACATCTTCATGTATGTCTCATCAACTTGACGTAACTGATTGGGATCATATCTATATACCCTAGCTCAACTCTTTAGTCAACAACTAAATCAAGTACTAACTCTGTGCTGAGTGGCATAACCATCCCAATGCATCAGTTCATGTCAACCATCACATCATATCATTTCTAGACATCTATGCAATACTAGTGGGGCTACCGCTGCCCTAGGCAACTTCCATCATCCACTATGACAGCCATGGATACCAACACGATCTAGTTTCAAGCCGGCCTTCATGGGGTTACTTGTTTATCTTAAGAGCAGCTCTGTGAAACTTGCTCTAGTCTCAGAGCCATGTGTAAGGGTGGGTATCAAGTCAGAGGTTAGGGGCCAGCCTGTACCTCCTAGCATAGTGGCCTCGAACTTACAATTGCCCTGTGAGCTAGGAACTTGCAAATTCTTGTGAACCATTACAGTACAAAGCAAAACCTAAAAACAAAACTAGATATATAACTACTCACATTCATATTTGTTATATCACAAAAGATCCATTACAAGACTCTTTCATCTTTGAGATCGTGTTCTTCTATCTATGACAAATGAGGTTAATTCGTGTCATATTACCTTTCACATTTCACTGTCTGTAATAGGTGCATCTTAGATGCATCCCTTTTCATGTCATTTCTTTTCAATGCATTTTATTTCAAGACTTTTCCATGCATTTCTTTTTAAGACTTTTTCTATGCATTTGCTTTTCAAGACTTTTCTATGCATTTGATTTTCAATGTATTCTATGCATTGCTTTTCAATGTTTTTTGTGTACTACTTTTTAAGGCATTGAAGCTTTCTAATATCATGGTAACTATTATTAAAGCATACTTTTCAAGGAGTTCACAAATGATTGATTTATCAATTTCTAGCTAATAGGTTAGGTGTCTATGAACGTGTTTTCATAGACGATGATTGCCCAATTAGCCATGATAACTTACTTCAACATCTATAATAATTATCATGAAGATTCCCATCAAGTTTGATAGTTATTTATGCATAGCATGAGTATTACCATAACTTTTTCCATAGATTTGTCATATCATTTGTATGTTACTTTTATGGCATTTCCATAGTCCATTTCATGTCATTTTCCATGTCCTCTTCATAGCATTAGTTTGGCATTCTAGAGCATTTCTATAGCATCAAGTGTCATTTCAAGTCACCTTTCCTAAACCATATACATGTTATCCTCTATGACATTCCATAGCATTTCAATGACATTCATATAGCTTTTCAAGTAGCATTCACAAGTCATATGCATGTTATCGTTCATAGTGTTCCATAGCATTAATGTGGCATATTATAGCTTTTGATGTCCTTCATATAGTATTTCATGTAACATTAATCACTTGTTTAATATCTAGCGTTCGAACGTGACATATCCTTAGACTATGAGAGCTACTTAGATGAAATGGCTTACTTTCTTTAGGACTTTAGGTTCACATATTCATCATTTCAAACCTTAACACTACTAAGGTCTCATTTGAATGGTCTTATTTTAGTGGGAGTTCATTTGTTAAAGTACCCCCCTTAATTATCAAGGAGACCAGGCCCAATTCTCACCATAGAGTGGTTGAATATTCTAAGTCCAATTACACACAAATTGAGTGAATGAGTCATAAGCTTTAAAGGCATATCCACACCACCTCTCTAATCAATATTAGCTTTCACTTAGATCATCAATTTAATAGGAATTAACTCTCCAAAACACATCATGGTAGTGTACTACACCAATCCCATAATCTATGGTTTCTAGCACACTCTCATGACACGTTTTGGTGGTGAATTTCTTATATAACTTATGCAAGGCCTTAGGACTTATCGACACCCTTAAATCTTTTACCATTTTAACATCCATTCTAATATGATTTCTTTCAGTAAACTAGGGGTTAATTTGGTTATAAGAAGGGCTAATGCTTAGGCAATTTATAATAGCCCAAGTGCTCTTAAGAGGTTTTCTAGGTTTTGCACTTCAAAGTTTATGAATTCAGTAGCTCTAGATTAAGCATTTTATTTTATTTTTGTTACTGGACTTATGAAACATCATTAGTGAATCAAATATTTAGATAAAATTCTAAGATTTTTCCCCACTTAGGGCTCCTCAAAATGCATAAGTTACTGGTATCATTTTTTGTAGGGAATGTAGAAAAAGATCCAAATTTAGAGGGCCTTAAGGTAAGATAAACCTTCAATTATTATCATCTAAATAATTAATTCTTAAATTAACTTGATGATAGATAAAATCATAAAGAAATCCCCAATTTATCAGGTATTTTGATCATCCAATTGGATCGTAAATTTGGTCCTTTTCCTAGCCCAAAATTGGGTTTACAAACACCCCATTTTCACTCCAATTTTTCTAAGGGCTGCCAAGCCAATTTCTTTAACAGTAAAGCCATTGATTCATACTTAGAATCATACGCAAATAACCTCCAAGGGTAACTCAAGGAAAAGGGCTCCTAACAATGAGTAACTCACTATTCAAAACTTAGTAAAATGGAGCCATTTCCACGGTTGAAATGGCATCATTTTTCTAGCAAAATTTTCTTAGAATTTCCATGATAAAACTTAGATCTAACATGCATTCATGCACATATTGAATACTGATAAAATAATCATCAATGTATATATATGATCTTAGAAAAATTAGAAGCATTACTAAAGCAAAAAACCCCCTTAAAAAGATGTCATTTGCCCCTTGCAAATGGGCCTTCATACAAGCATGAATATCATACTAATTTTTCCCAAATTTCACCCATATGAAGCATCATAATAAAGCTTGAAATTAAGTATATCAAGCATGGTACAAGAAGATCAACTCTAAGATGGTGATGATTTCTTGCCAAGATAGCAAGTAAAAATTCGACCATGCTAAGCATACAAGCATGCTCTTCAAACAGTCCCAAGGTGAGCATGATAGTTGGGTTTCTACATGGCTAATCCATTGAACCTATTATGGTTTCTCCTAGTGCCCCCTACCCAATTTGAAGCCTCTCAATTGCTGAAGATTGAGCGCCCATGCATTGAGTTCTTTTTCAAAGTTTTTGGACTTCAAGGTAGTGCAATGTCTAGCTCTATCTTCTTCCTCGTTTTCCATTATTCTTCCTGCACTTCTCCTCTAGTTTTCCTCCTCTTCTTCCTGGTATTTCCCTCTAATTTACTAGTTCTCAATTAGTTTTCCAACTTCCACAGCCGACATATAGGCCTGGTTGTCCAAGGTGGAAGGAGGAATGATTTTTGTCCTTGGGTTGCCTCTTTTATCACCCTTCTATACTCTATCTTACATAGAAGGGAACAACTGCCTTGCATGCATGTATATAGGCTACAACTTACTCTCCTTCATGTGTGGTGTATGGTTTTCGCATACATGCAAGTGTAGTTGTTCCTTCCTCTTGGATTGCCTCTTTTATCACCCTTCTATACTCTATCTTACATAAAAAGGGACAACTGCCTTACATACATGTATATAAGCTACCACCTCACTCTCCTTCATGTGTGGTGTATGTTTTTCACATGCATGCAAGTGTAGCTGTTCCTTCCTCCATTGAATGTCATCATTGCATGCCATATACTCAAGCATTGGTGTATATCGTTTATTAATCACATGCACCCAGTTCTAGTTAGGATAACATACACCATACCAATATATTAGTCTACCTCTCTCCCTCACTCTCATAAGGTAAATATAATATATATATATATATATATATCCACTTTAAGTATTAACTTTGAATACATTGGTTCCTAATGTAACGCATACACACTTCTACTTATAATATAGTAATTACGGTATGTTTTCTCATGTAATACATCTATAGACTAAGCCAATCTTCTATTAAGCTCTAGGTCTTAGTTATGATATTCATTAACCACCTAGTTTCCCATCATTGGCTTACATGTTCTCTATGATGCCTTCATAGGCTTATAGTTCTATACTCCATATATTCTTGACTAAGCATGTTTCTTAACTTCTCAAGTTAATCATATGAACCAACTTATTGGTTCTCCACTTGATGTCATGGTGACTATCTAGCACTTGATCTTAAATAATTCTAATAAAGGTATTATATAAAAAGGAAAAATTACCCCATTTTTTCTGATAGCTTAGTAGAATTACAATATTCCTACGTATTACAAATAGAGTAATAGTAAGATAATATGCTACATCAGATATTGCTATAGTTGATGGAACAATGGTAGTGAAAGGCTAATTAGGTGCTATGGGTAGAGCATAATCCAACATTTTGGAGAACCACTTTACATTGGCACCTTGACTAGGTAGATCTATCCCACTGTCCGGACCCCACCTCTGCATTTTTGGAGTATGGGATGACTTGGATGGGTAGATAGAATAGAACCTATCAGTTACACCTTTAAGTGATGCTATGGTCCCTTAGTTGGTTTTCAATCTAAAAGAAGAATCTAAGAATAAAACTGACCTTCAGTTGAATAGAATTCTTGAAAATGAACTTTTTCTTCTAGTGCAATAAAATCTCCTCATATATTGTTCTTACGCCTCTTTGCGGGTTGGCAGTAAGTATTTATAGAGTTTTGATGGGTTAGAGAGATGGGAGTGGTGGCAACAGAGAGAGAGAGAGAGAGAGAGAGAGAGAGAGAGAGAGAGAGAGAGAGAGAGAGAGAGAGAGAGAGAGAGAGAGAGAGAGAGATGAGTGTGTGTTGTGTGCAAAAGAGAGAGAGGTGTGATTGAGAGAGGCTATGGGAGAGGGAGAGGGAGATGTGGGTGTGTCTAAGGAGAAAGGAAACATGGAGTGAGCTACGTAGTGGGCCCCACTTAAAACACATGGGAGAGAGGAAATGAGAAGAGAGATCATCAGAGAGATTTGGGAGAGTATAAGTAGGAGAAAGAGAGAGGGGGGTTAAGAGCAAATATGAATGAAAAAAGGGATTAGGGCCCACTATATTCTCTACAAGGAAGAGAGCTTGGGAGAGAATGAAAGAGAAAAAGAGAGATACCACAAGAGAGAGAAAGAGAGGGTCTAGGTGGGCTATGCAAAGAAGAAGACAAAAGAAAAGGGGTGATGCAGCTGGTTTGATGCATGAGAGAGAGAGAGAGAGAGAGAGAGAGAGAGAGAGAGAGAGAGAGAGAGAGAGAGAGAGAGAGAGAGAGAGATGTGGGTGGGGTTAGGCAAGAGAAGAAGAGACAATTGAGAGAAGGATTGACAAAGAGAGCTGTAGAAGGAGGGACTTGGGTTTAGAAACGATGGGGCAATTGGACGATGAGATGGAGAATAAAAGAAAAAGGAATTAGAGAGATGAGAGAGAGAATGGAATGGAGAAAGACTAGGGAGTGAGAGATATAGGGAGTGGTTAGAACTAATATGAGAGAGAGAGGGAGGGAAAGAGATTAGGAAAAGAAGAGAGAGAAAACAGAAAGAGAGAAACGTGAGGGATAGTAGAGAAAAAAAAGAAAATAGGGAAGTGGTTCCCACCTCTTTCTCCTACTTCTTTTATTCTCCTAGATTCTAAGAAGAAAAGAAGAAAGATAGTTTGGGAGTGAAAGGGGCTAAAGGAAGTAAGGGCTACATTTTAGTGTTATCCTATTCTTTAAAAGGAAAGAGGCCTTCCCTTGCATTCACGTGAACTACAGTCTCTTTCTAATGATTTCATGTTAACTACTTCTTATTTAATAATATATTAGGTAATTATAATGGTAACTATTATGTTTATTATCAATGTGTTATATTAAGCACTTGCCTTTGAGATGAGACCTATATTAAGGGCACATAAAGATATCAAGCCTTCTAATTAATAAATGATTATCAATTTCTTTCATGTCTTTTGATCTCACCTTGGTCCAACATTTATAGAATAATGATCCTCTAAGTCTTTTATGAGTGTCATCTCCCCAATAGTAATCAAATTAGTTGCAAGACTACATCATCATGCCACAATACCATAAAGTTACGGTTTATGCAATTTCTCATGTGGACCTAAGATTAATCACTATATAGTATCATGTATCATAGCAGGCCTCTTTAATTAGATTGGCTCACAATAAACTATTCTTTAAAAGGAAAGAGACCCTCCCTTGCATTCACGTAAACTAGTGTCTCTTTCTAATGATTTCATGTTAACGACTACATATTTAATAATACAGTAGGTAATTATAATGGTAACTATTATGTTCATTATCTGTGACGACCCGGGTTTTCCCATGCATTTTTAAATGAAAAATCTAAATTCCTAAGGCGGGATCCCTATTTGAAAAACAATGCAATGCAACGAAAAAATCTTTTATTTGGAATTCATTTTGAAAACCCCGAGTGTCATTTGCTTTCACAATATCCAAGGTAGTTTTTGAAAAGCTTTAGAAATCATAAACGTTTTTCCCCAGGTCTATCCAACACAAAGACACAGCCCAACTGTAATTAAATACAAATACATGTCCAAAGGGTTGAGAATTTACTTACATGTATAATTGTTTCCTTTTTGATTCGCTTGCTCGTAGCACTAACATAGATGTCCTTTACTCATGGATGGAATCATCCTGAAAAATGTTAAGGATAGGGTGAGTATATACTATACTTAGTAGGAGTCTATCACTACTAGTTTTTAATACATGCGATCTTTTAAAATCATGTGCTCATAAAAACATATGCATGTTGTTCGAATAATCACGTTCAATATCGATATTAAAAGCCACTATCAAACCGGAATACTGACTACTTAAAGAAATATCATAATCCAAGTCGAAAGTAATCATATATCATAATCATAAAAATATGCATCAGATACTCAACTAAATCCAACTCATGGATATGTATCATGGTATGGTCGACCAACCTTATATCATGCCATATGCAATGCACATAAATCCACGAAACCATAGGGTCCCACTATGCCCATGACCTCACCGCCATGTGGTCCCCGGGTACCTAGGGACACAAGATCATATACCTCCACGGGGTATATGACACTTCTTTGTCGTAAATCATGCAATTTATGCAATCGGTTGCAAAACGTGCATGCAATGCATAAAATCTGCTCATGCTAGTATTGCATTCAGAGTCATAACCCTGCCTAGAAGCCTGCCAGCCTAGAAGCCTTGTCAGCTCTCTCTGGCCCGCCCTCATCGGCCCACCCTCGTCAGCCCGCCCTCATCGGTCAAGGCTACACTTATCATGCAATCTATGCATGTAGCACATGTCTTGGCAATACATGCACAATGTATTTTTCAAAACCTGTCCTCTTTGGGTCCCTCACAACTACCTGGCCCTCAGCACTCCAGCTTCTTTTGGTAACCCTCAAGGACATGCAATTTTTGCAAGTACTTAAATCATGCAATGTATGCACTTGTTTGCAAAATATATATGTATATGCAATCATTTATGAAACATGTCGATGTACAAAACATTTATCACATGCATGCTGAATCAATTCATGCTAAACAAGTCATATACTTATAACATATGTTCTCAAAACAATAATAGATCTTTTAAAAGAATCTAATAGTGATAGAGCACCTACCTGACTATGTCGCGTTAACCCTTTTGTCCTCGTACGCTCCTGAACATGGTTTGAGGACTCAAGGTTAGTTTGGCCTATCTTTCGTAGGTTTTAGAATAATTGGTCTTATTACTTAGGCATTAGGGGTCCATACCTATGCCTATGGGTGTCCTAAGGTCCTAATTGGGCCTTGGTTTCCTTAGTTTTCCAACGTTCCAGTGGCCACGTGCCACCATCCTATTATAAGGGTCATTCCCACCTTTGATTGGGCCTTGATTATGGATTTTATAGTTTGGATGTGTCCGCGTCGTTGACACGGACACAATGCCTTTTGCGGCGCCTCAATCGGAGCTCTAGATCTCAAGTTATAAGTGTTTTAGTGTTGTATGTACACAAGACCCTTAAGTATTAAAATACAGAATGCTAGGGCGCTGTGCGTCAGCGTCATGCGCCCTGGCTTCTTTAATAAAACAAAAATTCGATGCCCGCTAGCGCACTGTGCGTCGCCAACGAGACCAAAATCACCCAAAACGGAGTTAAAATGAGCAAGATATGGCCCTTTGAAGTTCAGGGGCAAAACTGTAAATTTTACAAAAACAACTTAACCTGAAAAACACAGGTGCCCGTTTTGATATGGGCACCCTTCATCTTCAACCTCCTAGAGGTTTCTGGAACGGCAGTGTTTCAAGAAGAAACCACCGCCATTCTGGAGGTTTCTCCACCGCCATTCAAAGGCGGTTAGAACCCCTCCAGAACCCTCTTTAAAAGCCCTATAAATAGAGCTCATGGGTACCTCTAATGGCAGCCCAAAACCTTAGAGAAAACCAGGCTTGAAGCAGTGACCTAGAGGGGAAAACGAGGAGAAAAACCCAGCAATGAGCCAGGTACGTCCGAGATCGCTCAAAACCCATCTCCCCCATAGTTCTAAGGTCAATTCCCCTAAGTTTTTGCATGAAAAACCATGCAAAATGGAGCCTGGGAGAGCCACCAAGGACCCTGGGACGTCCGGTCCCCTAGTCGATGCAGACGTTCCAGACAGAACGTGACGCGTCGAACGCGTCGGAAGAAAACCAACGGGCGCGTCCAGGGACACACCCGCTAAAGAGGCAGACGAGCGGAGCGTACCACGTGTCTATAGATGCGCCCGCTGAGGTGCACGTCGCAGACGGGCAGCACGCTAGCATGCGTCGACTTTTTTTTGTTGTTAAAGAAGCCAAGGCGCATACGCTGACGCGCAGCGCCCTAGCATTCCGTATTTTAATACTTAAGGGTCTTGTGTACATACAACACTAAAACACTTATAACTTGAGATCTAGAGCTCCGATTGAGGCGCCGCAAAAGGCGTTGTGTCCGTGTCGATGACATGGACACATTCAAACCATAAAATCCCTAATCAAGGCCCAATCAAAGGAGGGCATGACCCTTAGAATAGGATGGCGGCGCGTGGCCACTAGAACTTTGGAAAACTGAGGATACCAAGGTCCAATTAGGACCTTAGGACACCCATAGGTATAGTGATGGACCCCTAATGCCTAAGTAATAAGACCCAACTGCTCTAAACCCATAAAAGATAGGTTAAACTAACCTTGAGTCCCCAAACCATGTTCAGGAGCGTACGAGGACAAAAGGGTTAACGCGACCTAGTCAGGTAGGTGCTCTATCACTATTAGATTCTTTTAAAAAGATCTATTATTGTTTTGAGAACATATGTTATAAGTATATGACTTGTTTAGCATGACTTGATTCAGCATGCATGTGATAAATATTTTGTACATCGACATGTTTCGTAAATGATTGCATATACATATATGTTTTGCAAACAAGTGCATACATTGCATGATTTAAGTACTTGCAAAAATTGCATGTCCTTGAGGGTTACCAAAAGACGCTGGAGTGCCGAGGGCCACAGTTGTGAGGGACCCAAAGAGGACAGGTTTTGAAAAATACATTGTGCATGTATTGCTAAGACATGTGCTACATGCATAGATTGCATGATAAGTGTAGCCTTGACCGATGAGGGCGGGCCAGAGAGAGCTGACAAGGCTTCTAGGATGGCTGGCTTCTAGGCTGTCAGGCTTCTAGGCAAGGTTATGACTCTGAATGCAATACTAACATGAGCAGATTTTATGCATTGCATGCACGTTTTGCAACCGATTTCATAAATTGCATGATTTACAATGAATAAGTGTCATATGCCCCGTGGAGGTATATGATCCTGTGTCCTTAGGTACCCAGGGACCACACGGCGGTGAGGTCGTGGGCATAGTGAGACCCTATGGTTTCATGGATTTATGTGCATTGCATATGGCATGATATGAGGTTGGTCGACCATACCATACTAGAGATCCATGAGTTGGACTCCATGAAGCATCTTATGCATATCATGATGTTATGATATATACGTATATAATACTTTCAATTTTGGATTCAGTTGAGCATCTGATGCATATTTTTATAATTATGATATATGATTACTTTCGACTTGGATTATGATATTTCTTTAAGTCGTCAGTATTCCGGTTTGACAGTGACTTTTAATATCGATATTGAACGTGATTATTCGAACAACATGCATATGTTTTTATGAGCACATGATTTTAAAAGATCGCATGTATTATAAAACTAGTAGTGATAGACTCCTACTAAGTATAGTATATACTCACCCTATCCTTAACATTTTTCAGGATGATCCCATCCATGAGTAGAGGACATCTATGTTAGTGCTACGAGCAAGCGAATTAAAAAGGAAACAATTATACATGTAAGTAAATTCTCAACCCTTTGGACATGTATTTGTATTTAATTATGGTTGGGCTGTGTGCTGTGACTGGATAGACATGGGGAAAAACGTTTATGATTTCTAAAGCTTTTCAAAAACTACCTTGGATATTGTGAAAGCAAATGACACTAGGGGTTTTCAAAATGAATTCCAAATAAAAGATTTTTCCGTTGCATTGCATTGTTTTTCAAATAGGGATCCCGCCTTAGGAATTTAGATTTTTCATTTAAAAATGCATGGGAAAACCCGGGTCGTCACATTATCAATGTGTTATATTAAGCACTTGCCTTTAAGATGGGACCCATATTAAGGGCACATGAAGATGATCAAGCCTTTTAATTAATAAACAACTATGAATTTCTTCGGGATCTTTTGATCTCACCTTAGTCCAACAATTATAGAATAATGATCCTCTAAGCCTTTTATGAGCGTCTTCTCCCCAGTAGTGTATACAATTAGTTGCAGGACTACATTATCATGCCACAATACCATAAAGTTATGGTTTATGTAATTTCTCATGTGGGCTTAAGATTAATCACTGTATAGTATCATCTATCATAGAAGGCCTCTTTAATTAGAAGGCCTTGAAATAAACTTTTTACTCTAGTTTGGTGGTTTTATCTGGTGGGATCAAATAATTTGGAGTTAAAATTATAGCTAGCTTTGATATATTGACCCATCATTAAACACATGAGATCTGATCCTCAATAGGATCCAAATTGATTGTAAGGAGGCCTACAGTGGCCCTAGTTATAATATAGGGTGTTTTGTTAAAAGTACCTCCCAAACATCTTGCATTTAAAATAACCTTGAATATAGGTTAAGCTTCTATGTTCGGTTTCTTATTTTCTTACTTCCCATAGTAGATTTATAGCTTTGTAGAATAGTTCTTCAAGTATATTTAATAATTGTTGCAAGTGCATAGCTCTATTGGAATATTGAATTAGCAAATATGGGTCGATCCCCTGAGGATTCTATGATTAATGAGTTCAATTAAAACATAAACTACCATACTTTTTACCTAGCCAACATTGAAGGAAAGAAAATAAATCTAAATATCTAACTAAGCAATTAACCAAAGCAAGGAAATAAAGCAAATAAACTAACTAAGGAAAAAAAACAATTACTTCATAAATAAACTTGATTACAATGATCTTAAGTAGAATAAAGAAAGATAAAACAAAGCAAATAAAGAAACTTACTTAAAGCATCCACTATTAGAGTCCTTAGTTGTACACTTCTCTTCAACCCATATGACACTAGATTACCACCATTCTTTTCTCATCCTTAACCCAACATGTCATAAGCCCAAAGTAATCCCTAACCATACTTTAGAAGTTAAAAGGAAACCTTAGCTACCATAAAAGGGCACAGGGCTTCTCTTCCTTCCTTATATTCCCAAATCTTTAAAAAATAAAAAATAAATAAAGGAGAAAAGAGAATGGATTATGCATGTAATGACATGTAGAAAGGAGGCATGTAATGGAAAAATGGTGGAAGAATCATGAAAGTGGGAGAAGGTATGGAATGCGTGCAAATAAAATTAGGAGTTTGCATGTAAAAGCTATGAGAGGAAGGAAGGAAGTGAGATGGATGCATGTAATGGTGGAGTGTAAAGCGTGTGACACAGTGGAATGGGGTGTGCATGGAATGGAATGGAAAGAGTGGGATGCTTGTGCATACTAATGCAATGGAGTATGATCCTGTGGTGGATGTTATGGTGTGAGCTATACTAAAACATGCAAGGAAAGATGGATGTGTGCAATGCATGAAAAGATGTTATGCATGAAAAAGAAAATAAAAAAGCAAGAATAAGATTGTGTGCAACTTAAATGGGTTATTCAAGATCTAAAGAAGAATGTGTGCAATTTAGCATGAAGGGATGCATGTAAAACTTAAGGTTATGCAAGGAGAAAAAATATGAAGAATGGGAGAAGAAGAAGAAGATGGGAAAGAGAAAGAAAGGGAAGTGGGTATGGATGAGCCCTTTACCTCTTCTCCATTATGTGTGAACGTGTGATCTTATGTTAGCTTTGGCAAAGGTGATCTCCCTCCCTCTATTTCTCCTAAGTATGGCTATCAAGGTCTAGGAAAAGGTAAGAGATACCCTTAGGCTTCTTTTTCACCTCTATTTATAGAGTTTTAGAATGGTAGCCTTAATGATTAGATGGTTAGGATCTAGAGGAAAGTGGAAGGATTAATGATTGAGATTTAAGATGATAGGAGGAAGAATTGACTAAGGTAAGAGATGAAGGAAGCATGGGGCATGGCATGCCATGGATTGGGAGTATGAGACATGGAATGCTAGTAGATTAGAAGGAAATTTAGTTCAATAGAAGGAGATAAGGTGGAAAGGAAAAGAGGATAGGTGGGAAGGAAAAAGATAGATAGGAATTAAGAAAGAGATAGGAATAAAGGTGAGAAAATAAAGAAAAATAAAAACATATGAGAAAGGCAGCATGGGATTCAATATGGTTGCATAAGAAGTTGCAAAAAGTTGAAAATAAAGTTGAGCCATTGGACTGGAATGAGTTGGGGGATCTTTCCTCTTTAGGATTTTATCTTGGATTCTCATGGAGTGGGTGGGTATCTAAGGTTTGTGACTCTCCTCTGATTCATTCTTGACCCTTGGATTATCATTGCCTTAGCTTAAGTGGATGATATTCAGTTAGAATATTCTTATCCAAAAAGATCCTCTTTAAGGACCCTTTTTCTCTCCACCATTGGATCAGGATGTCTTAGATTGTATTGGACTAGATTCAATTGAAACTTCCTTATCCATGTTTAGTCTTCCCTTATTTTTCTCCCAGCCCACCATAATTTTCTCCAACCAATGAGGTATAAGGTGGGTGTGATCTCTTCACCATGTAAAAGATGTTTTTCTCCCCTTAAAAATAGGTGGGCCGCCCACCAAAAAAATCTTCACCAATGAGGCAAGGTTCTGGTCCTCATTGCACTCTATCTTCTCATTGCTATACAGACAAGGATAGAGACCGTCGTGAGCCGGCTAGCCCACACAGCTCCAAGCAAGTAGGCGACTTACTAAAGAGATTGTCTTAACCTTGTGATTGGCATCTTTCCTCTTTCTTGTGAGGTCCCATACCACCAGATGCATGAGTTTGAATTCAATTGAATAACATCTTTTGGGTCAAAAAGCCAAAATAAGTTATTCAATTTTAGCCCTTATAAAAATAAAACTGATTCTTGAACCTCTTTCACACTCATGTCACATCAAGGTAATGCAAAAAGGGGTTGTTGAAATACTAAAAAACTAGTCTATTTCAATCCATTAAAACCTTGATGATTCCAAGTTATTGAAGATGAAACTAGAACCACAAACAAATTCTTCGAGCTCAATTTCATTCTCATGGGTTGATAAGAATGTACATGAACAAAGATAGATCTTGGCCTTTCGTACTTGAAAAATAAGGATGTTTTTCAATTGTAGATTTTTAGTAAATTGTATCTCTCTTCATTCCTTTATTTTCTTCACTTATATTTCTTTTCTTTTTCATGTAAAAACATGGGATTGAGTGTGACTCACCACCTTGCATGACAAAAATTGTATTGCCCCTTAGGTGGTCCCCAATTGTGGTTACGTAAAGGCAAGAGTGATTCGAAGAAGTCTTTATGCGAGCCCCAGTCTTCTTACTTGTTTTATTTCAAAGAAGCTTTTATTGCATGTGATTTTAACATATATAATTTGAGCTACTCTTAGAAGCTTCCCAAGGTAGTACATAGCTTGCATGCATGCATGGGAACTACTATCACCTTACTTTTGATATGAATACCCTTTTTAGTACAAATAAGGTGGATGTTTCACTTAGGATTTTTTACTACTCTTACTTTGATAATAGCACCTAACTTTTATTCCAAGCTTCTTGCACTTCATATTTGGCATGTGTGATCCTATGATATAGATTGGACTCTAAACTTTATCTTTTTAGGGTTAAAATTGTGCAGCTTTTCATTTATACCCTAGAGCTACAAAAATAGAGAATTAACCATAATTAGTAATATTTATAAAAAGTTCAAGGCTAAAACCTACTAAATATAGAGGTGTATGTGTAATATTTCTATATATATATATATATATCAACTAGTTGTATAGTAATAGAGGTTCATTGAAAGGCAATATAGCCTCCATGCCCCTAGTTTTATTATTTAGTCTATTTATTAAAATATTTCTGACATTGTACATGCATAAAGTAGTTGAATAGACCATCTTTTCCTTCTTAACACAAGACAACTTAACTATCCTATTTAGTAAAGACCAATCTTTGAAGTGAGTGGGGTTAGTGCGTAACAACACCTTCCAATTCCATAATTAAGTTACAAGCATGACCTTTGGATATGTAGGTCCAAGGGCTTTTTTCCTAGGTGGTGACTCTAACTTTATCAATAAAGGATGAACTATAATTAATTCGTCCTAAATTCCCACAATCAAAAAATACATGGTCAACCAACCTAGAATGAGAGAGGCTAGTGGCATCCTAAGCAAAGAGAAAACTACAAGGTTTCGAGTGCCATATCCCCTAATATAAATATTCTCCATTGCCTACATGTGTCAAAGAGGGCAATTGGCAACATTTGTTGGTTATGCATATCTTTGTTCTCTCTCTTCTAATATTCTAAAGGTCCCACCCATTTTCTAATTCAAGCTCTTCCTATCTCACTATTCTCTATCACTAGTGTTTTTCCATAATCTCTCTCCTCTATCATGTGTTATCCCTTCCATTATACTATATGGGGCCTACTATTCTAAATCCATGTGGGTCCCATCTATCCTCCCTATCTTATGGCCCATAGCAACTTTCTTCTTTCCAAATTTAGTCAGGTGGCCAAAAAATTGAGTATACTACTTTTGAAGAAAATTAGTGGCTCTATAAGATGTTACTATACTTGTACAACTGAAAGTTTGAGTCAATTACTTTTAGAACTTATATATATATTATTTTTGTGGCTTAAGAAAATTTTGTTAACTAAATTTGGAAGATAGTAAACTAATGTCAAAATCAAATGGGCTTCATTTTTGGGTAGAAAACAAACAAAGTAGATAGTGGAGATCATGAAGAATAAGTTAGCTATAAAAAGGAAACTCCAGGAATATTTTACTATTTTTAGAAAATAGTTCACTAGCTATGGAAACCAATCAACTATTTAGCAGACAAGATGTTGGCTGGTACTTCAAATTTCAAATCATGCTTGCCTAGTAAGCTATATCCATTCCAAACAACTAGATTATCATCTTCAAATGATTAAAAGTCAACTATACTATAAAATGGAAACCTCAAAAGAGCAATTGAAGTGACTGAAACCACAAGAATGGAAAATCAGGCTCTAAAACTCACACTCAAGTTCCAAGCTCTCACTAGAATAATTGTTTCCATTTGTTATAGTAAAATCCTTTATCTCTTTGTTCTTTAGTTTGTGTATAGTAACTTTTAATGGATAACCTCTTTTTGCTACTCACCCATTGTATTTGAGGGAGTTGTGTTCTCCTCTTATTCTTGAAAGGGTATTCCAAGAGATTGTAAAACACTAAGTTGTTGCAAATCCTCTGTTCCTTGTTTCCATGCCAACGTAGTCTCAAATGGTATAAAATCTTGCAAGGAGTTAGTAAATCCTCAAGGTGGGATAGCCTTGCAAGACTCAAAGTAGGGAATACTTTAGGGGAATAGAAATAGTTGCCTTGATTAGCTGGAAAATAATTATAAGTCTTTATTTTTAGTTTTTGTGTGCCATTGTCTTTTTTTCTGAAATTGTTCTTGTTGTTTGAGCAATTTGCAAAAGTTTTTAAAATTTATTATAGGGCCCAATTCACCCTCTATTGGGACCTCATAGTAGACAAATGGTCTCATAGATTCCACTAATGGTGGTCTTAGTTGATGTTCCTACAATTAAATTGTAAAGCAACATAGTTGAAAATATCATATCGTGGATGACATTTTTGGTGTATGGTCCATCTTAGAAATTGCTATACCTAGAACCTATGCACTTGGAGTTATAGGCTGCTAATTACTCTCTCTCTCTCTCTCTCTCTCTCTCTCTCTCTCTCTCTCTCTCTCTCTCTCTCTCTCTCTCTCTCTCTCTCTCTCTCTCTCTCTCTCTCTCTCTCATATATATATATATATATATTCGGTGCACTAAGTCACTTTAAATCCTAAATGCCTGATAAAAAATCAAGGGCAAATTAGAACTATATTAATGTGGCATTTATAAGTCAAAAGAATTCCCTTCTTGATTAAAAAGTAAAAGTTTTAAACAGGGTTTGAGGGTGTAGCCACACCTTTATGTCCCCTCAATCCTGCCAAAGAACCGAAGCAAAAAATATGACCTCCACCTTCCTTCTGTTTTGGAAGTTGTTGTGTTTGTGTGGAATAGAAAGAGGAAGAACTTAGAAGCCCTAAATCTAAAGCCAAAAGGAAGATATGTGTTTGATGTGGCTTTGAAGAAGGGGAAGAAGGAAGAAATTGAAAGTCTAAATTTTTAGTTGAAATGATTGTGACTTGTAGCCTCGAAAGCCACAAATTTATAGAACAAGAATCTTGATTTGTAAGTTGAAGCCCTAACATGGATGGCTCTACTTGAACCCAAAAATGGAGCATGTGAACATGAGAGTCCATCATCTTTTTGTACATTCCTTTAACAACTTCTACAAGTTTTCATCGCTTTCGGTGTTAACTTTTAGACTAAAATCTCAAGCTGATGGTTATTTGATCCCTGTCTCTGAAGCACCTTCCACTTATCTTAGTGATTGACATTAACATTAAATTGGATTTTTAGTTTTTTATTGTGATCTATACTTTAAAAGATTTCTACTAAAATTGTGATTGATGTGCTCTAAAAGGTATAACCTAGCAAACATCATAGGTTTCAAGCTCAATATGGGTTTTCAATGTGAAGTGACGTCCCGAGTGAATCAAAGAAAGAAACTAATCTAATTATGATACTAAAAGAGGTTGGCATATCCAAGATCTAAGCATAATGAAGGAAATTAGATGGAGCTCCTATGTTTTTCTCTTCTATATGTCTTTCTTCTAGCCGTTTTAAATATGGATTTCTTTACCTCTTCTAGCAAAGAGTTCCATAGAGCAGTTCTATCAGTTTCTTTCTTCAATAAGTGGTCCTTTTGGTCTACTTCAATGTTGTTTCTCCTACTTCTCTTGTAGGGAGAGTGTTCAGGAGGAGAAATGAAAGAGAGTAGAAAAGGAGAAAATAGAATGCCAAAGAACTCTCTCTCTCTCTCTCTCTCTCTCTCTCTCTCTCTCTCTCTCTCTCTCTCTCTCTCTCTCTCTCTCTCTCTCTCTCTCTCTCTCTCTCGAAGACTAGCAAGAGAAATTTAAAACTAAATTTTATGATGACACAAAATAGACAAGAGACAGTCAATTAACCAAATTTTACAATTGAAGTTCCAGTGCAAATTGGTGTGGAGGTTGGAAATCAATACGCCCAACATGAAAATATTGACACTACTCAAAGAGAAGTCATTGTAAAATTTGTTCAAGAGGATTTTTAGTTGGAAAACCCCATTGGTTTACTACTCTATGATTCTGAGTAAAGGCAATACATTCTTACCATGAAACATAAAAGATAGAAATGACTCTTAAGTGAAAGCATACAATAGCAACGAGAGTAAGAAGATAGCATAAAAGGCAAAAGAGGTTGCCCCTGATTTTGAATCAATGAAAACTTAATCTGATTATCTTGAACATGATTTTCCTACCCAAGATATTGATGATAAATAGAACCACATTTTCACTACTATGTAAAACCATACACCAAATTTCATTCCAAACCCATCCATCACCAATCAATCCTCCCTCAATCCCAAATCAATCACTCTAACTAGGTCATGAACCAGCTCTAATAGAAACTTGTATTCCACCTCTATTGAAGAGATTTAAGATGCAAAATTGCAAGCAGGTAACAACTCATATGAATCTGAGTGAGAAGATTTCATTAATTACAATACTGAAAAAGTTTATCCTTCTATTTAAAGAAGTTTAGCAGGCAACATTTCTGATCATAGTTCTTTAACTCTGAATCCATATTAGACAATGATGATAATCCAATTGATGTGGCTTTACCCAGTAAAATGGAACTCAATGAGACAGCCACAAACACATTGGAGATAAAAAATGATGAGTCAAGAAATGGAGGAAACTCCTTGTGTTGTATATCTACAGAGACTCGTATATGACTTTGATCACTTCATCCAACAAGAAGCCAAATTGCCAAAAAGTGTGTCAACACTGTACAGATGTCTAAGGAGGTGCAATCCGCTACTTAAGCTACATCTTCATCTTAATTTCCCTATGAAAGTGTTAGCTTGGAATGTGAGAGGTGCACATGGAGCACCAGTTTGGAGACATGGTAACCATATTATCATTAAGAACGACCTTGATTTAGTCTTCTTTTTGGAGACTCAAATCTAGGATGCTTCTGATTTTCTTCTAAATGCAAAATGAAAAAAATGTTTTTTTCCTTGCAAGAAAATTATCCTTGTTTTTGTTAGCTCGAGAGGATAGTATATGAAGCTCCAATAACTTTCATAATTTGAAAGGTGAATTCGAACTCAAATACCCCATGGCCCAAAGGGAAACAAGAAATGTGCCTCCTTTTATTTTGATTACCCACCAAAGCCATAGTCTAGAACGGGTTCAAAATAGAACATTGTGCTCTACTTCCCCCCTCATACGTTTCTTCCTAGGGAAACTCCTTTTCAATTTTCTCAAAATTTGGAGAGCATTGAGAAGCAAATTCATCTATCCCCTCAAAACACAAATTATGGTGAGGGGATCAAGAATCTGATTCTTTAGGGGACTCGAAGCTCTCTATATCGAAATCAAAAGAAAGGATGTGCAAATATATGACGAACCAGAGAAGATTTCTGAGAGACAATGGCAGGTCTGAATTTAGGGGGCAAATAGAACTTCTACAAGGCACAGTGGATGAAAGATGATGGTTTGGAATGAGCACAGCGGAGGAGGAAGTGGAAGCAAATATTGGAAATGGACAAAATTACGGCTGAAGGGAGATTGACTATTATGACCTGAAACACACTATCCCAAGTCTTGAACTAGGTCCCACTTAGGGCTTCTCTTCTCATGTGTCATAATCTGTGAGACTGGTCCAGAAGATCTACGTGACATATCATTCTTAGACTTGTTTGATTTATCAGGTTCATATTGACACTTCACATCTAACGGACAGGATGTGATCATATCTATAAATATACCGCTATAGATGAAGACTGATGACTCTTTGAAGATGCGTGACGACCAGACTCTTCATCATTCTTTTGCATAGGCCTAGACATAGACGAATTAGGTGAGATACTGTTGGTTGCAACTCTCCTCTCTAGCTTTTCTTTTGCCTCCATTTTGTTTCTTCTTTTCTTACTTTCTTTCCATGTCCATTAACTGACGAGTTAGGCTTTTGACTCATAATGCAACTAGGATTACTTGATTCTGCCTGATGCAATTGAGTTGTTACGTTAGGATCTTCCAAGATGCTAGAATTCTTAGGCCTATACCTACTCCGATGAGGATCTGTTTCAACTTCACTAACCAAGGGATCAAACTTGCTGAGTATTGTAGGAGAAATTGGAACAGTACCCATCTTGGCCCTTCTTTTATGCTGGACTGTGTTCCATGTTCCATAAACCTGTTCCTTGCCACCAGGGGTTGCTGGAACAGTACAAGTAATATCTTTCTCCTTTCCTTTTTCCTCAGGTTATGTCCTGCAGCACTTGGACATTTTTCTCTATTATCTCCAACTTTACCACAGAGAGTGCAAAGCCTTGGGATCCATTCAAAACTAAAGGCTGCCAACGAGCTTTTGCAACAGATTCTAGAAACGTTCTGGACTCAAAGTGGAGCAACCATATTCACCTCCACACAAAATCTGGCAAAGGCCCCTCTGGGATTATCTAGGACAGATTCTGTCATCTAAATAAAAGGGCAGCCCAAGTGCACAAAGCTCCCACATGTGCAGGGTTTGGAGAAGGGCAGACCACAAGGGTCAATAGTACACAGCCTTACCTTGCATTTTGCAAGAGGCTGTTTCCACGTCTGGAACCCATGACCTCAAGGTCAGACGACGACAACTCTACCGTTGCACCAAGGCTCCCCTTCTATTCTGTCATCTAAATGACAAGCTATTATCTATCCTTAGTGGTCACCCCACCTTCTAAGCAATAGCAAATAGAGCTTCAGACATTCGGTATCCCAAGGAAGTCCTTTAAGTCTCACCCATATAGAGTACCAATGATTAGATCTTGTGTGGGAGAGGTGGATGTCCATTGCTATAAAGCCAGATAGGAACTCCTAATAATCCATAGGTAGTTCGTTAGGGCATGAATATAGTTCTCCTTTCTGAACAATATGAATGCAAAATAACTTTGTCCAACAAGAACGATGCCTTAAGGAGACATTAAGGTGATCAACCTCGAATAAGGTTCTTTTGAATTAATGTTCTTCACAAAGGAGGACTACATCCATGCCTTAAACTGCTCACGGATAGTGGGACTTCCTATTTGGCCTTATAGAAATGGACACCCATCTTCTTGCCCTACAAAATCAGATCACTCATACTCCTATATGGATGAGGAACTGGGTAATCAATACCTCCAGTTGGATTCATGAAGAAGAGAACTTCCTTCCCAAAAGACCAGAGCCCCAGCTAGTTACTAGCTTTCTCCAGAGAACATTCCAGTGGTGACAAGAATTGGTTTTTCATTCCCTACTCTCATGCTCTAAGATAACATCCAACTCAACCTTTCTAAAGGGCGGCCAAAATGACTTCAGAGTCTTGCATCAGAAGATTGTTTGAGGAATCCCAAAGAGGGGGACTACTTGACTTGGTATATATGGCAACAAAGAAATGGCTATGGCTACATTCTTATCAGGAAGGGGATAAAAATAAAGAAGTTACTCAATTTATTTATATTTTTAATTGTTTAAAAGGAACGACGCATATGAAGAAATCCAATTTGCAACTGTTAAACAAATGGCACTAGACAAATCTTTCTCTGTACTTGTCTAAACAGATCACCATCTGTTGGACGCCTCCCAATTCAGGTTATGTGATGCTCAATTTTGATGGATCATCAAAAGGGTGATTATGTGACACTGGAATTGGACAACTTCTTAGAGATAAAAGAGGTATTTGTCTAATGGCCTATATACCTATATTTACAAGAAAACAAATAACATTGTTGAGTGGATCGCATTCGGGGAGTGTTTACTACATGCTATCCACTTAACATTCCCTTCATTCATATATAAGGCAACTCTCAGGTGGTCATTCAAAGTATATAGGATAAATCTTCCAAAGTATCTTGGCAATTGAAGATGATTAAGGACTGTAGACAGTTGCTTGTGCAATTCAAAGCATGGAAAATAACACTTCTGTGAAGGCAATCAACCGGCAGATATTTTGGCTAAGAGAGTAGTGGATAATATGGAAACAAATATTTGGGATAATTGTATTCCCTTTTTGTTGCCTAAGGGATGATTTATAGAGGTTCTTTTGTAAGAACTAAGCAGTGTTCTTGCTTTCTTTTTTAATAAATTAAATGCCAAAAAAGTTGAATATATTTTGGTCCTTGTCTAGTCTAGATTTTAGATCTTTCAAGAATAATAATTAAAATGAA
The DNA here is from genome assembly GCA_035236585.1 of Warburgia ugandensis. Lineage (NCBI taxonomy): Eukaryota > Viridiplantae > Streptophyta > Magnoliopsida > Canellales > Canellaceae > Warburgia > Warburgia ugandensis. The sequence goes on from CP141131.1 coordinate 25,216,182, forward strand.
GGGAAAAAGAAAAAACAGAAAGGCGAAAATTATTCAGTATATTTGGGGTACAGAGTGGTACCTTCTCTCTCTTCCACATGGGCTCCACTACCCCATTTTTAAGTGATCCAATCTTTCGTTGAATTTCTCACACCCTAAGACGAGTTCCGAAAAATCTCATCTTTTAGGGACCTCTACGAGCGCCATCTTCGGACCTTTTGCAGTTAAGAAATGAACAGTATTCTAAGGAGAGAGAGCTTTTCTGTTTTCATGATCCATTTTCCATCCACAAGAGGTCCAAGGGGTTAAGCCTTTAGAGGTCCCTAAACGATGGGTTTCTGGTAATTGTATGATGAAGTCGCCATAATCACAGAAGTATTTAATGTGCATACAGTACAAAGAGAGGGAAGATAAGTAAATGTGACCAATAAACATATCCACCAAATACTTTTAAAGATGAAAGCAAGTAAAATTATGACCAATTCCTTGCCCTCTCCCCCTTGAAATGATGGTATCCCTCCGTACCACTCTTTTTCTCATGCATGATTAAATATTTCATATCAATTTAACCCATTCATTACTGTTATTTGTTGTCAATCTAATGCATCTTTCGTTGTGTTAGGAATGGACTGGAAAGCTGCACAACAAATTTCATGCCTAACAGATGTTCTTTGCCTTAATTCAAAATCATGACCGTCCACTACTTTTCTTGAAAGCCGAGTGGTTAAGATTGTTCAAATGCATTGACTTCTCGTGTGTTATTTATTTTTGGCATTTTGAACAAGATGAATGACTTAGATTAAAAACGGAAAATGTTTTACATATATGAAAGGGGACATGTACGTGAGCAAAACCTTAGGTGAAATTTGGTTCGAAGAACAACGTAATTCCTTGAACTTTTACTTAGGGGTGGCAATTCGGGTTGGCGGGTCGTGTTTGTGGCGACACGAACACGACACGAATAGTGTTACGGGTCGACACGAACACGACACGCTTAATAGTCGTGTCAAAAACCTATGACTCGTACACGACCCGGTTCTTAAAAAAATGACACGACACGACCTGTGTAACACGATTAATTAATTGAGTCGTGTTGGATACACGACACGAAATGACACGACACGACCCGACATATTAAAAAAACTGCCCTCTCAAGTCAAGTCCCAACTCCCAAGTGAATAGAAGTTATAGAACGGCTGCCAAGGCCCGAACGGGCCAAATCCCAAAACAACCACAATAAAATAAACTAACATATAGGACGGTTATTTCACAACCGTTCTATAAAACCCTAACATATAGGACGGTTGTAACATAACCGTCCTATATATCATTGGTTTTATACGACGACTGTGAAATAACTGTCCTATATATATATATATATATATATTACAAATTTTATAGAACGGTTGTGAAATAACCGTCCTATATGTTATTTTATAGTACGGTTATTTCATAACCATCCTATATGTTAGGTTTTATAGAACGGTTGTGAAATAACCGTCCTATAGTTTACTTTTTATAATTTTATTCCACTCCACCGTTATGACTGATCTTCTGATTCTGACTGAACTGTATCTTGAATCTTTGATCACCTGAAGCAATGACAATGAGGTTCTGGAGCAGAAAATCAGAATTGAATAGCATGGGTCTTTCAGTTATGAAGAACTAGACTTTCAACTCAAGTTACCAAGTACCAACCCCCACATAAATTGTTAGGAGGGAATTCATTTCTCCAACTCCTTTCATGCTCATTGTCACTGGTCATTGCTATATCCATTGAATTACTGGTGACTGATCCACCACACCACACGACAAGTACATAGACAACCAAATTACCAATAATGTTCCTGTAATATTTTGTTATTTTATTTAGAAGCAACACAGTTCTTTATAGTTTAGTATTACACCACTACCACTCACCGACTCACTTCACAAGTTCACAATTCACATGATATGTGAAAAAAAGAGACTGAAATGAATCAAATAACCACAATAGTAGTAAATAAATATGGATTAAGTAGCACATGATGGAAATATACTTCCATCAATGTATTATGTATCAAACACAACAAATTAAAATAAGTCATGAAAAATATACAAATTAATCAAAATGAATTGATCCGTAGTCTTCAGTTGGTTGAAGTGATCTGCAGTTGCTACTTATGCTTATAATGTCCTCGAAGCTCATCCACGGCAATCGTAATGGTAGAGTCTACAATCATATAGAATAAACAAGCATTAGTTATTACTAAGCTCATATAAAATATAATGTAAATATAGAATTATAAACTATTACCTTTCAATCCATATAGCCAATCTCTCACACAAATCAATGCTTGCACGGTTTCTGGCTTTAAAGTAGATCTATATTGGTCAAGAACCCGACCACCAACACTAAAAGCGGACTCCGATGCAATCGTAGATATAGGAATGCTCAAGACATCACGAGCCATGGCGGCAAGTTTAGGATACCTAAAATCAACATTTGAATCAAATATAAATGTAAATAAGATTACGTAAAAATAGTGTTTACATGAGATTATTAGTCAAACAACCCGTATTGATTGCCTTTCCGTAATGCAAGAATGTCTAGCTTTGACTCTTGCAATCTTGGTTCATCTAAATAAAGCTCCAATTGTGATTTTTGCATAGCCAAAGTACCTCCTTCACCTTCAAATGAATCAAATTCCTAATGCAAATGCAATTATATTATTCAACGTACGATAAGACAATTCATACTTCATAGCAAATTTTAATATGCTAAGTAGTAAGCGACATATAATGAAAGATACAATTATAAATAAAATCACCTTCATGACATCTAAAACCTCTTGACTATATGACATGTTCTGTCTATCATCAGCACCTGCACCTCTAGCCACTTATGTAGATGAGGAGGAAGGAATAGGATAAATCTTAACCTTATATTCATTGAAGAGAGAGAATAACTTTTCCCTAACTTGAGCAAACTCCAAGCAGCCACTGCCAAACAATTTCTTGTACGAGAATTCCCCATAGGAGAGCTTATACCGAGGATCCAACACACATGCAATTGCCAAAATGGTGCTGAATTCAGACCAAGATTTTGAAAACTTGGCAAACATTTGGGTGGACATACGCTTCATATAATCATCATCACTTCTCATGTATTGTGTTAAACTGAAATAAATTACAAATGCTGCACGAAAGTAGAGATTTGCAGTGGGATATTTGGATCCAGAGAACATGCAGGTGGCATCATAAAAAGCGCCAAAAACTTCGAAATTTTTGTAGCCTTTTCCCATTCAATGAAAGAAGGACAATGCTTATAATTTGAGTCACTTAGTTCTAAGTGACAAAATGCACGTTGGTAACAAAGAGCACTTTCAAGCATCAAATACGTTGAATTCCATCTTGTAGGACAATCTTGTCTTAAGCCCTTTTTTGTCTCAATTGACATGTGATTCACACACTCTAAAAATTTTTGTTTTCTACTTTGTGATGCTTTGACATACTTGATACTCTCTCTAATTTTTTGAATAGCATCATCAATTTCTTTCAAACCATCTTGCACAATCAAATTCAAAACATGACAACAACAACGTAGATGAAGGAACTCTCCACCACAAACAAGAGTGTTCCTGATGTTTAATTGATGCCTTAATGTACCAACAAGAATCATTAGAAGAAGCATTGTCTAAAGTGATTGAAAAAATCTTTTTCTCAATCCCCCATTCTACCAATAATGAGTATAACTTTTCTGCTAATGATATTCCATTATGTGGAGGTGGTAGGAAACAAAAATTTAATATCCTCTTTTGTAAGACCCACTGACTATCTAGAAAATGTGTTGTGAGACTTATATAACCATCAGTAATACAAGAAGTCCACAAATCCGATGTCAAACTTATCCTGCTAGGTGCCAATTCTAACATCTCTTTTATCTTTCCTTTTTCTCTTTTATACATTCTCAGAACATCTGCTTTTACTGTATTTCTACTAATCAAGTGCAAATCTGCACGCAAATATTTTAGTAGAGTTCTAATTCCATCATACTCAACAAATTGGAAAGGCAAATCATGCATAACAACAGTACCGCTACTAACTCACGATAAACTTCAGGATCAAACTTATTATCCGAAGTCGCACTTAGTGACACTGACATACTCCCCTGACTTTGAGATAAAAGCAACTGGCCTATATCACGAGAAGAGCTCCGTTGACAAGTCTTTATATGACGATTTAAGTTACCAATACCAAATTTGCTATCGCAAATGTATATTGCAGAGCACTTCTTGCATTTACACCTTTGCCTTCCATCTTCTGATAGAGGAAGGTGTTCAAAAAAATTCCAAACTGGAGACATTAGTTTCCTATGCTTTTTACCTCTATTGGATTTTGAAACTAACTCCACGTTCTCCAAATCAGCAAACTCATCATCATCGTTGTTGTGGTGTAGCATATTCAAGTTATCAGAAACATCAAGCTCCCAACTTCAACTTGTGCCTATATTGCAAAATGCAAATGACAAAAAATATTAGTTCACACTGACAGTAAACTAAACACTTCAGAGTTCACCAACAATTACTAATAAGTAATAAGTAATAAGGGAAGGGAGTGAGTGAGTGAGTGAGTGAGACACTGAGACTTGAGAGTTGAGACTCGAGAGTGAGGAAATTGAGAGGAATGAAAAGAGTCAGACTCATAATTTTATAGAGAAATAACAAAAAACAAACACATGACATACCTGTGGTGCTATAGTAGGGGTGCTGCTGCTCATCGTGTTAGAACTTAGAAGGGTTGATGTATGAACTTGAAGAAGATATCTGGATTCTGGTCCTCTGGAGTCTGGAAAGGGAAATCTGAAACAGATGTAAAATTGTAAATTATAAAAGCAGCTGCAAACCTGCAAGCCTTCAACTTCAACCTTGGGTTGGTAACGTTGGTTATGTTACTTATGTATTACAGTATTAACGGTCCTATATATATATTTATAAAATATAGTACGGTTATGTATTAACCGTCCTATATTTTAAAAATATAGAACTAAGCATTTACTAACCGTCTTATTTTTTGTAAGCTTTAACATATAGGACGGTTACGGACTAACCGTCCTATTTTACATAATAATATAGGACGGTTAATTACTAACCGTCCTATTTTACACATGGTTTATTCCTTCATTACCAATCTGTGAGTGTGACTGTGAGTCTGTGAGACTGTGACTGTGAAGTCTTTGATGTGCCAGATTTTCGCTTTTCAAGTGACCACCGCTCGACAAAGACTGATAGCCTTCTTTCCTCCAATTCCAAACTGGCAAGTGGCAAGTGGAGTTAATGAAAGTTAAAACTTACACTTCAATCATTTGTCAAATATTTTGATGCCCCTAGTTATTGTCCTTAATGTTACTTAACTAAGTTAACTTACTTGTTAGATAACTTAGATAGTTAGATGTCATGAATCATGATAGATGATCCGAGGTGGGGCGGGGGGCCCCTTGTAGACTTGTAGTGGCGGGAAAACAAAATGAAAGTTGAAAACCTGAAAAGAACATAAAGGTTTAACTTTAACTAATTAATAATTATCTAGGTATACTAACTACTAAGTCAATCTAGAGTCTAAGCTAACTGCCTAAGGCAATTGTTTTGTCTTTTGTATAATTGTATTGTATCATGTAAGTTAAGTAAGCCCAAATCCAATTATCCAACTATAAGCCTATAACTATAAGTTATAAATAATCGTATAACCAATTTCTTATCAACCATTTTCAGTTTAGCTACACATTGTCACATGTCAATTGTTACAACTTACAAGTTACACTTAGTAGATAAGTTAACCAAGTTTTGTAAGTTGTACAAGTAAAAGTGAAGTGAGAGAGAGACTAACTAACTGTCATATATTGTTGTATAAAATTATAAATGCTAATGAATAATGATTTTCTTATGTTAATTTCACATGTCTCACCAACCAATTGATCTAATATATCTCTTTTCAATCAAATTCATGAATATCATGTATCCAACTCATATAACTCAATATTTGTTTCTCATTTCTAACTCCCAATTGATGATAATAGATTAGGAATAACTCATTCATGATTCATCCATGATCCTTTGATCCATCATTCATGTAGATATTGTAGAGTAAAATTTAGTAACTCCTTTAGTAATATCATTCAACATTTGTGTTAATTCAACACACAACTCCTATTCTCGGCTCACATTCTCACCTCACCTAATGAGTTAATTACAATGTTACATAACTAAATAACTAATAACTATTCCCTTGGGACCCTTCCTAGTTCCTATACTATACTCATTATCCTCTAATGAGATAATTACACAACTCTTTCTATACTCATTCTCAAGCTACCGAGTTAATTACATAACCTGCTTCTATTCTAGTTCAGCCTACCATTCTTACCTAATGAGTTAATTACATGATTCTTTCTCTTTCTTTACTTATTATCATTTATCAATGTTATCATCAACATTCAACAACTTTTGAATTGAGTATGAGTTACTTACATAACTTTGCTTTTTTAAGATGATCCTCAAGTGAGATCATCAGACATCGAATGAGTTAAATACATTATATACATAATTAACACCAACTTTACTCATCCTCCCTGACCTCAACCTCAACAACTATGTTGAATTGAATATGATAATATGAGTTACTTACATAAGTAACATAACTTTGCTTTTAAGCTGATAGATACTCAAGTAACTCAACTCAACTGAGAAGTCTCGAGCCTCGAGATAGTGAGATGAACATAATACATATATGATATATGCCTATATGCTATTGCTCTGTCTTTTTAAGCTCATCCAAATATCCTTAACTTAAGGGAATTAAGATGAGTTAATTACATAACTCTTTCTCCACTCTATACTTAATGACTAGTTTTATTTAAGGACATCATCAACTAAGATTAATTAAATACATAACTCTTATAGCTTATACAACTCCTATATTTCAATATATAGATGGTTATAAACAAACCATCCTATATTTAAATATATTATAGGACAGTTATTTTAAAACCGTCCTATATTTAAATATATTATAGAACGGTTATTTTGAAACCGTCCTATATTTAATATATTATAGAACGGTTATTTGAAAACCGTCCTATATTTGATTATGTTATAGAACGGTTATTTGAAAACCGCCCTATATTTAAGTATATTATAGAACTGCTATTTGAAAACCGTCCTATATTTAAGTATATTATAGAACGGTTATTTGAAAACCGTCCTATATTTAAGTATATTATAGAACGGTTATTTGAAAACCATCCTATATTTAATTATATTATAGAACGGTTATTTGAAAACCGTCCTATATTTAATTATAATTATAGAACGGTTATTGAATAACCGTCCTATATTAGTATATTATATAGAACGGTTATTTTAAAACCGTCCTATATGGTTCTATACATATAATATATCGTTTTCACTTTTCACTTTTCACCTTGGTCATTCTCAGCCCTAATTTCAATCTTCCAAGTTCCAACCCAACGATCCAATCCAACCTATACTGAGAAGTGAGAAGGTGAAAACGACCATTCCTCTTCGATCTTTCACAGATCTAAGCAAAGAAAGGTATGTATTTACGATTTTTTGCATCTTTAATGTAATTTCGTATACAGTTCTGTTACTTCTGTAACCGTAAAAAGTAATAAAAGAACACAATCTGATAAATAAAAAAACCTCTGTCTGGTTTCTCTGATCCTTGCCTTGAACTTGTTCTGTCATTTCGTTGTCAAACACCTATTTCTCAGATTTTGATTTATGTTGTCTTTCATTTGAGTCTGGAAACGGGGTTTGTTGGGAAAAAGATGGATGAGCAAAAAAAAACGGACCTGGAAGCCTGGAAGTGGAATGGGATTATGGGAGATATCAGATATGTATGTTCCTCTGACGGAAAAACCAAACATATAAATTATAAAGGTTCTGAGTCTTCTGACTTTGCCCATAGTTCATTAGTGCTGAATCAGTGAATCCTGATAGATAGGTTCTCAGAGAACTGCATCTACTGAAATAGTCTCCACTCTCCAGCTGAAATGTAGAGCAGACTGAGCAGTAGAAGAAGCAGGACAGATGTCAGAAGATTGAGGGAGAGAGACATTAAACTAGTTCTTTCTTTTACAAAATGGACACAACATTACCTTTATCTAATTTATCACAAACTAGCTACAAACTTATATCCCAATTTCTTCTTTGCCTTAAGGGAGCCCTAGAAAAAGAACCAAATCAAGAAAAATCTCTCAAAAACTAAATTAACATATCTCATATCTCGCATCAAACAATGTCGATTTTCAACATTTTTGATGTGTTGGAACCGTTGAAACAAGAGGAATGATTAAGTGATAGTTGACCAAAATAAAAAATAAAGGATGAAGGAACATAACAGATTTTTTAAATTATTATTAGACTGGAATGAATGTTTTGAGATAGGAAACTTAATGAAATGGCCAAATCAAGCTACAAATAATGAATGTTATACAAAAACAAAATATCACATTTTTTTTCCACTCTGCATACTGGAATGGCATACTTCTAGGGCTATGACACTATGCCAACATCACAAAAAATGGGAACATGCATAATTGCTTGTTTGAAGAGATAGAGGGAGCAACAATCTGACCTTGTAGGAGGCTTCCAAAGATAGTCTCCACTGTCAAATGAAAAATTTGTGATGGTTTTCAAGGGTGCTACTGCTTATTATCCCTGTATAATTGTATTCCTCTTTTCTTGTCTAACTGTAGTCATTTTTATTTTGAAGCAAACATGGAGCAAGTAGAAGAGGTACAAGTAGAACAATTACAACACACAGAAGCAGAACAATCAAGGCTATCAAGCACATGTCCATCAGTAACACCACCGATGGTCAGTGTCAAGAGAAAGGTCAGGGGGAGGGGCCCAACGCAAATGGAACATATAAATAAGAGAACCTCAGTTGGAATAAAAGAAACAGTACAATTCAACACTAAAGGCCAACCGATTGGTGGTGTTGCACATGCCTATGCTAGCTTCATATGTTGCACTGTTAGAAGACTTGTGCCAAGATCGTTGATCGATTGGAGACATGTATCTCCACAAGTCAAAGATTCAGTATGGGAAATGGTCAAGGTATGTAAATTCTTCCTACATATAACATAATATGTCCTTTATATTTATATGTTTTGTTTTTGTTTGCATATGAATCACGATAAGATACACAAAGTTGCTGCAATACTCACTAGTTAGTCACTTTAACATGCTTCTTCTTTTGTTTTGTAGTCTGCCTTTGACGTATCTCGATGAGTGCAAGAAGCAAGCCTTGCTAGAGCCGGTGAAGCTTGGAGGAAATGGAAGAGTGAGCTTGCAAGGAAGTACATACTTCCAAATTCTCATGATCCTTCTACGCTTCACATGGTCCCTCGCTTGTATTCCCGCTTCATTAACCAGAAGCATGGAATCAATTTGTACAGTATAGGCTATCTCCTGATTTTGAGGTAATCACAACTTGAACTAGCCAAGCTAAATTTTGAGTCTTGTAATTATTATAATTGATTGTATTTTGAATCTTTGATCACATTACTTTGATGCCCAGCAAAGCGTATAAAAGGACAAAAGGCTCGTGCACAAAACCACACGCCGCACCACCTTTCAAAGGTTGGCTATGCACGATTAGAGGCGTATGTAGTAAGTATATCATGTCACATTCCATTTTTCTAATCATATTAGATTATTATTTTTATTAACTATGACTTAGTGTCTCTTATAATCTTATTACAAAGAAAAGAAGGCCGGGACAACGGATCCCATCGACCGTGCTATTCTATGGAAAATGGCACATTCGAAAGGGCGTAACTCCCGTACCTTTGCCAACGAGACAACCGCAACAATTGCTTCAAGAATTGTAAGTGGTTTAAGACTTTAAGTTTTATACTTTTACTTTATTTGCATACCGCCTAGTTAAATACTTTTATACTTTTATACCCTTGCATAGTATATTATTTAAATATTACATATATAATAGTGATTTTATCATGTTATGATCTTTATGTGTGCGTGAAGAGTTGACCCAAGAACAAGAAGAAAGTGCAACTACAGTGGACTCTTAGCAAGACTGCCGCAAAGGGGGACATCCCGTATAGGGCAATGGGCAACAAGAATGAGCACCCCGGCCGGTAAGGGGCCAAGGTCGGGTGTTGTTCCTTCCAAATTTTTCCCCAAACAAAAGGCTCCTACGCTACAAGAATTGGAAGAATGGAAGAAGCAAACATTGTGGAGATATATAGCATGGTCAAAGATCAACTATTGAAGGAACACCAAGGTGGCCGAAGAACCTCATGTGAGGATGTTGGCAGCCCTCAAGCCGAAGCTCAACCTCAAGTTCAACCAAAGAAGAAATAATAATAGCCGCACTCCTACTCCTACTCCTCTATCGATGAAGAGGTGGCGTAACAAGTACTCCCAATCGTTGAGGTATGTATATTCACTTGTTTAGTTTTACAATGTTACTTATTTACTTTTGTTTTTAGTTTACACTTTACATTACATCACTAATTATTATATATATGTCATTTCTCAAATGCAGTGTGGGTCGGTGCATGTTGCCTACATACATTTGAGAACCATGTGGCCGTGGCAACACCGTACGAGGTTCGGCCCATGACTTCCGCCACCTTGCATGGTAAGTTGATGCCTCCACACACTAAGCGTGTGTGCATCACTACCGCCATTCAACCGTATGCTCCCCTTCCATTTCCAAATAAGGGGATGATGTTGAAACTGTTGGGGATGCAATTGGATATCATGTGTGTTGGCCGTAGAAACACATAAAACCAATGATATCCAATTCCAAGGTACATATATACTAACCGTAGTCATGGCTTCATTTTCTCCTACCTTTTTTAAGTCCTCCTAAACCGTTCATTGATTAATATTGTCTCGCAACATGTCGGACAATCGGATCACGAAAAGCAAAGACAAGGGGCAATTGAAGCAAACCTTGCCGTCAAGAAATTCGGCATAGTGGCAAGTGTAGCCACATCCCACCTTCTCGTGTAGTACTAGTTCTATGTTTTTCCATAGTCACTACTCACAAGTCATAAGTCGGTAGTACTAGTTCTTTAGTTCAAAACACTTGTAAGGTGCTCACTACCACTACTCACAAGTCACAAGTCAAGAGTCACAATGTTATTATTGTTATATTATAAAATATTCTAATTTTACCTCACCGGGTTTCTTCTTTTATATCTCAAGTAAGTATATCAAGATATCTTTGTATATATTCATTACTAATTTCTAAAATGTTACATGATTACATTTACGGTGTAGGTATCGTGGAGGTTCCACCTAACACACCTCCATTCCTAAGGGTACTGCATGACCGGCCAATGAAGGCAACACAAATACAATGAACCCCGTAAGGATAGAGGCAGTGTGCTTTCAAACGATGTGGTTGAGGTTCCACTCTTCAAGGAAGACCTCATAGCCATATGTAATATGGATCAATTGGAGTACATGCACATCATAGTCTATATAGGCTACGTCGTGTAACTGCTCTATTAGAGTTAAGACTTACCAATCAATGTAACATTACTTAATACTTGCTTTTTTAATAAAACTTAATAATTATTTGACATTAACCCAAATTTCAAATGCAGTATTTGCATGATAGCTTGCATAGACTAGAGGTCAAGGACATTTACAAGTTCCTCGACCCTTCTCTTGTCTTTCAATTGCCTCATTTGCCTAAGGACAAACAAAGTGAAGATATCATTCCTGGTCTCATGACTTGTGCGAAGGGGCAAGCATTACTGATTCCCTACAATAGCGGGTACGTTGTAACATAGGTTGCTTAATTATGCCATTTTAATTTCACAATTCATAGTTTCATACACATGAATACTACATCGCTTAAGATTAGAGAAAATTCAATTGAACTATTATTTTTATAGGTCCCATTGGATGTTGCTAGCTTTGGATGTGCATGGTGGCCATGCAATTTTTTTTGATTCATGTGGAGCACACATTCGGGAACACCTTATGGAAATTATAAACAAGTAAGTCTTTATTATTCTTTTTATTATAATATAACTACTCACCCCAAGCAACTATAATAATATTCATAATCTAATGCTTTTCAATTATATGTGTGTAGAGCATGGTATAAATGGGCCGAGAGGGAAGGCATTCACCACCCACCAAAACTCAATCGGAAGAAGGCCAAGGTACAGCTTACTAATTATCGCTCTTTAGACTCTTTCATATAATTTTAAACCCGAACTTGTTGGAAATTATATTTTGAAACTTTTATGTTGTCTTTGGTGGCATTGTTTTGCGTTGCCCTCAACAAAAATCAGATTGGGAGTGTGGATATTATGTTCTTAGATACATGAGAACCCTCATTCGCAATGGAGTTTCGCCTCACAATTGAGAAAGGTAACACTTAGACTTACCGACCAAAGTTGCACTTTTGATTTGTATATTTCCGACTTAATTCAAGATTACATGTCTAATCTCCGAACTAAGTTATTATATGTTTCTTGTAGGTGGATTTTGGAACCAAGAGTTACTCCCAGTTGGATCTAGATGATATTAGAATGGAATGGACAGATCATATTATGATTTTTAATTTGTAGTTCAGTGATGTAAAATTGTAAATGAATGTATATTATCATTCATGTATATACATTTTACTCAAATATAATACAAAGATCAGTTCATTTCAATGAATGTGTTCTATTTTTATTTTTATTGAAGTACACTGTATCAATGTATGTGCTTTCTTTGTTTCAAACTTTCAAATTTCAATGATGTGATTGTGAAGTTGGTGTTTTGATCAGCAGATGGGTTAATCATCAATTTTCAATGATGGCTTAGATCGGCAGATGGGTTGCATTGTATCATGTATGTACATACAATCTACAAATACAAGATGAGTGGTTGATATCATATCATGTATTGTATCATGTATTGGAGAGGGAGTCATATATGGAATGGAGGTTGATGATTGAAATTACTGATATATACTGAAGTTGTAGATATGATTCATATAAATATGATACTAAAAAACTTTCAAATTTCAATGATGTGATTGTGAAGTTGGTGTTTTGAATGGAGACCTGATGGACATCCCTGCCTATACAGGCAATTTCATTCATTTGTTGAGGAATGAGGATAAAATTAAAAATGCCAAAGTTCGTAATGATTGTCTCGCATTGGTACCGCCTGGGCCTATTGATAATTGGAATGATATAGTCATGGAGATGGTGCTAAGTGATTGATATGTTGGGCAATTGTGATGATTGGAGCCCATGATTCTAAGCTACCAAGTTTTTGACAATCGGAACACAATTATTTGTGTGAACAGAAAGAGGGATGAGGAAGTTCCACTAGTTGTAATTATATCATGTTTGCAAGCTTTCACTTATCTGTTGCCAATCAAATGTGTTTTATCAGAAGCTTGCAAACTGGAAGGTCAAGTTGCTTCGGCTTACATTTCAGGAAATCCTGCTTCATTCAGATCTTGAATCACAGATTTCTGGATTATATTTTGTGAATTCCTGTTTATAGTTTGTCACTCTCATGTCTTTGCTTTCTTTTCATATTCTCTAAGATGCACCCGAACGAGAACCTGGAAGAAGTTGTTCCTCTGAGAATATCTTTATAGTATATGTGTGAGAATAACTCATTAACTCTTAACAGTGGCTCTAGAAGAACCCTCCATTCTCCAATATAACTTAGTAATATAGGACGGTTAGTGAATAGCCGTCCTATATAAATAGTAATATAGGACGGTTTGTGAATAGTCATCCTATATAACTAGTAATATAGGACGGTTTGTGAATAGCCGTCCTATATATAAGTTATATTATATTTATAATTACTAATATAGGACGGTTTGTAAGTAACCGTCCTATATAATATAAATACTAATATAGGACGGTTACTCATGAACCGTCCTATATTTTCAAGTGTTAAGGTAATAAGGTCATGAGTGGGTCGCGTGTCAAACAGGTAGACACGACGGGTCAAATTCATTGACTCGAACACGACACGATTTTTGGCGTGTCATTTTCGGGTCACCCGAAAATGACACGAACACGATAAGACTCGACTCGAACCCGCTAAATTCGTGTCGGGTTCGAATCGTGTTATCGTGTCGTGTCATATTTTGCCGCCCCTACTTTTACTAAAACGTAGGATTATCACCCGTATGGAGCTGTGTTTCTCACCTAGAGCACAAAATAACCTAGATTACACGGAGATTCTATACCAAATTCCGATATTAGGTCCTGAACTTTAAAGCATCCCATAAAACTCAACTCCATCACCACAGGGAACAAAAGGAAAATGCAAAAGCTTTGCATTCATCATGAGTCAAGTTAATCCTCAAGAAGCGGAGAAAAATCTTTTCAATATAAACCTAGTTTTAAGACGCGAAAGTTAGGTTGCTGAGATGGATGATTTCCCTCTTTCATTTCGTTTCATCTTTTCTTTTACCAGCTTTCCTTCTTCTTTTCTCTAACATTTTCATTTTCAGTTTTATTCTTTTAACATGCCGGCAAAACTGAAAAAATGACAAATTCGTGATTTCTTATATATATAGGACAGTGTTAATTTCAGCTGTTTAATGCAGGTGCAAGGAATAGGTAACATCTAATTGGCAGAGAAAATGTAGAAAACAGAAAATGTTAGAGGAAATGGCATTTAGAAACTTTTTTCGGGCCAATCAAATGTTAATGCTCTTTACACCTGCACCTTCTTCTTGAAATTACCACTCCATATATATATATATATATATATCAGTGTTTAAAAAACCGATCCAAGTTCTCCACTGAGTCAAGTGATCCTACCAGTGATCTAATACAAAAATAATTAAATAACTAAATAATAATATATACATATATAATAAAAATATTAAAAAAGTATTTAAAAAAATTTTGTCAACCTAATAGCAATGATAAACCTACAAAACAAAGATTTAGATTTCTCACTTCAAATAATAATACATGTTTGTATAATCTATGGACGAAAGCAATCAAATAAAATTAAACTAACACAAAAATATTAAAACAATAATCTAGAAAATTTTGAAATTATAAATTATCATTTCTTCTCATCTTCAAGAATTATGGGAAGAAAGATGTTTTTGGCAATAATATGTTGGTGAGGAAGAACTAATTGGTTTATTTTTATATTCAAGTTCCATACTTTACAACAGTAACCTGTCATTAAGTTGTCAGACTTTGGCCACTATGTTCAATGACTTCCCAATGAAAATTTTCAGTGAAACTTAGTGTTTAATACAATTAAATAACAAAGCATCTATTGGTACAATTATATTTCAACAAAAACAATCAATAGTGACATATTCAATCGTAAACATACTACGTTGATCAACCCACACAATAGTATATGTTAAGCTTCAATAAAATTCAATAATTTAAACATTGATTTCTTACTAAAAACTGATATAAAATCCTTTGTAACATAGATTAAAACATAATCAATACTTTGAATCAATCAAAATCACAATAAATTAAAGAAAAATTCAAGTTCAAAACCTAAGCAAAATACTGTTACTATTCACATGACACCAGCGAGTAGCAAATTTTAAGCTCTTTGTTAGATGTCTTTTCGAATAAAAATTGAAAATCTAAGGCTTGGATCTTTGTCTTCTTAATATCTTCTATCCAACAGAATCGATTTAGAGATTTCTGTTGATTAACAAAGCGGAAAATCAAGTGCAAAGTCCTCTTGTTTACTGTCGTCTGTCAAGAGAAGGGTAAAATTTTAAAACTTACCAAGTCACCGGGAAACTTGGAGATCTTTCAAAACCTCATCCGAGTTTTCTGATCCAACTCACCCCAATTCATCGAGTCAATTTTATAATGATGTCATCCAAGTTATTTAGGGGACCTGAGATCCCAGTTTGGCAATCCAAATCATTCATCTTCTGTACTGCATCTTAGGAAGACAATTAGCCAAAAGATATCTGCTGGATTGACATCAGCCAATTACCAAATTTTGGAGTATTGATGTATCTAAGATGTAGCCAAGAAGATAAAGAATTTGGATCTTAACGATCTTGGTCCAACATGTCGTGCATGTTAATGCATGAACCAATGTACATGTGCAAATTGCATTACTGAAAACAAATTTAGCCGGATATTCCTCTCAGAAGATCTATCCCTGCAACCTGCGTATGGTTATGGTTCAAGACCACAAATCCGTTCTTTGAGTATTACATGTTCTTGTTGGAGGAAGAAAGAAAAGATTAATCTTGTGAACTTGTCATTTTTCAATTAACAACTCAGGAACTGCTTCAGAAACTTGATATTAAGTCAAAATCAAGTGATGCGTTACAGCACAAGCTTACATTACATTGCTGCTTCTCCCAACTTTAGCAATAAGAGTGACTCGCTTCGACAGATGGGAGTTCAAAATGAAAAAAATCAAATAAAATTGAATGGGATGAATGAGTGTTACAATACCTTGAGATTGGGCCTCAACTTGGGACAAATCATTTGACTTAATAGCTTCAGCACCATTTCAATCTCCAATGTCTCTATTCTATTTGGATTTTCAGAGCCAATGATGACAAAGGACTGCAGTTTGACCTGTATGTCCAGTGGAGACCGACTGGAGTAGAAGTATTTCGGTCAGTTTGAGCACCAAAAGCACGTTAACAATGTTCAAACACTCAGACAATAAGTAGCCAAGTTCAAATCTGAAACTGAATTACCAAATTTCCAAGTCAAGTTTGAACTTTGCATATGGTTAAGAAGTTTCAACAAAACAAAGATTTTGTATACTTTCTTACAAAGTTACCATTCATCAAAACTAAAATGAGAACTATGAGAAGAGAAAGAATGTCCACATCCTTGTTTTCATAGTTCTGTCCTTTCTAATTTATATGTCGGTGATTAGCTAATAAAAGATGTTACAATTGCCACAAATAGCTATCAACGGCCAACTGAAATTTTTATTTTCATAAAATCAAAAGAGCCATTACCAGCAAAAACACGCAGTACCAGCAAAAACACACAGTGCAAGTATCATTTTTCTAAAAGAATCACATATCCCCTAAGTACCTTTAGAAAGCATTTCCATTAATATTCTCAAAGGTAGTATTATACACTAAGAAGCATGATAACAAAATACTGTTTTTTTTTTACCTTTTTCCTTGAAAAAGACCTGCATTTTTTGTGAGCCATATCATACTTTAAAAAAGACTTGTCTTTTTCAACAAAACCCATCTTTTTTTATTTTTTCAATTTTTGTTTAAAACCTGTCTTTTTTACAAAATAACAAATTTTTCTTTTTTTTTCACATTTACATTTTCAACTTTCTATGTTAAGTTTCTTTTTCCTTTTACAACTACATGCTTTTATGATATTATCCTTTCACGAATTTTCATCTTTAACTTTTATTTTTTGACTTTTCTTCAACATTTCAATCCTAAGCTTCAAGTCTATTATCTCTACAGCTCCAATCATTGGCTTTTTATTTCTTTTTTTGTATTTTCAAAAAATTTCTAATTTTTCCAACTCTAACTGTTCTCTTCTGCTTCGCTTGGCTCTGAATTTGTAATTGTGTGTGGGAGTTTGGAAATTATGTTTAATTTTACGTATAATAACATCACTTTCTACATAAGTTGTTAATAGATTGTATATTTACTTTTTATCTTTTACAATTTTCAAAAAATTCCTACCTTTTTGCCCTTTCTTTTCCGAATTTTCCAACTTTTTCCACTGCCATCCCTTTTAAATTATCCAGACCATTTTTCCATATTTTTGCCATCTCTTTTCTGTATATTTCCAATTTTAACATTTTCCTTGCCGACTTTTTTCGAAATCTGAACTATGAGACCATGCTAAGAAGTAAGAACATGAAAAGGCAAGTATTCAACTAAGTACACAACACTGATCATTACTACTTAACATTCCATTTTGGAAATTCAGATACACTAGCATATTTCTTGGTTGCTGATGATATAGAGCCGCTGCCCATGAAAACACATGGTGGGACAGCTGGTGGCAAGGGATCCAGATCATCCAGCATTTATGAGGATGTTCCTGCCCATTTGAAACTGCATTTTCAACACAGCATCTCGCCAGCAAAACTCGTCCTAATTTTGCAAGGGGATGAGAGCAAGTACCTAAGAGCGTAAATGACATCTTCCTCAACAGAAAAATCTTCCCAAGTGCCAGCTGATTATTTCTTTAAGAATGGCTTTTGGCAAACAAGCAACCGCTGATCATTGTCATTCTGGAGTTCAATCACCCGCGCATCCCAGCGATTCTGCGATGCAAAGACACGTGCTTTCTCTATCACTTGAACTTTGTCGCATAAAACAACCCAACCCTGCCAAGCAGTCATAATGATTAAACAAACCATAAGGAATAATACATAATTCTGAGATATGTCAGAGGTGGCAATTTGATTGGCTACTGTTAATATAATTTGTGAGCATGTGTCGGAGTAAAATAAATACTTGAAAAACCAGTGTCAAAAATTGTTTCCAAAATTCAAACAACTTCATCAAAATTCAAAGGTTGAGTTTCATTGAAGCCAGAGCATTGGTCGTGTTTTCCATCTCTAAACCTTTCTGGGTGTAAAGGATTAGAGTGTAGAATCACAGAAAAGAGAAATGTCAATCGATCACCCCTTCCATAGATAAAAGGATGATGGGCATAAAATATTTCATGGCCACTGCAAGCTAAAGTATCTAGCCGAAGCAACCACATGGAACTGATCAGTCTACCTCTGGGCGCAGAATCCTATCCATCTCCAAAAACAAGCTGCCAAGGCCGCACTCTCCTGAACTGAGAAGATGTGAGAGAAGCCCCATTCCATGAATCATGTCATATGTACGAGGATATGTTGGGAAGGGTTCACACCTGTGCAACAGTGATCAATGCATCTGAAAAATCATGCTACAAAACCAACAAGTAGCAAGTACTACATCTTTTTTGGCATATAAAGCTACCCATAAATTTCTGCTTATAATCCTCCATGGAGCAGGTAGTTAAAAGGGAGAAACAATATGCATGTGGAAACATTAGAGAAATGTTCAATAAAGTATTTAAATTGCTGTCAAGAAGAACTGTAGCAAGAGGACACAAATGAAACAGAGAACAGTAAAATTGAACTGAACTAGAGTACAATATCATATTGGGTTGTTTAAAGAACATCAAGATGTACAATTAGCTTCAAGATCCAATGATGCTTTGGAAAATCATTCATATAGCCAGATAATTTGGAAAATGAATGGGGTTAAATGGGACTAGATTTGGATCTGTTTGTTTATCTGGTATAATTAAAGGCCAGACACCAACTTGTGATGTAAACTAGAATACAGTGGCAACAACATACCCTCACAAACTGCTGGGATGCAATAACAAAAGGTTTCTAACTTAAAAGAATTAAACAGAATTTTTACTTATTTTCTGTTTGCAAAACCTTTAATAAATCATTTCAACATTCCCTCCCAATGTAAGTGCTCTCTTTAACTTCATCCTTTGATGTAGTTACTCTATTTTATGCATTTTTATTATGAAAATTATGAGTTTAACTATACAGTTCTGAGTTTGTGCCTAAGAGTGTAACCACTAACCAGCGTATGCATGCAAGCACATGCATGAAGAGAGGCATATGTTATATTGCAGTTACCCACATGTTATGCACTACTGAGAAAATACAAAGCATACTTGCAAATTCTGATGGAATTCATTTGATGTAATTTCAAAACTTACTATAATTAGGTACTACTGACAGCTTTTCCTTGGGAATGAGAAAATTTTGCTCTAAGCACTCAATTGAATGCTCTAGAACATAAATCAGCTTGTCAAGAATTTTCCAACCTTACTTACCAGTCATGCAAAACACCAGCGAAACCTCGATCTAATATTAGAGGAAGCGTGTTCAGGGTTCTTATGGGCACAACATTCATCGCCCAAACAGCATTTTGTGCCTCCAAGAATGCAGCATTTAATCCACCATAATGAGCACTCATGTCCATCACATTCCGTATCATGTTATACGGAGGTAATGGGTCTTCATCACCAGGCCTCTTTGGATGGTCTGAAAAAATCAAGGGGGTCAACAAAGACCAATAGTTTTTCAAAGCTAATCTCCAAAAATGAGAATCTTCAAGAAAATCCTCTGGATATACTCCTGCAGACAATAAATGAGAATCAGTTGCAAGTACTGCACCAATATTATGTCTGGATTAAATAGCAAGCCTCCTTTGATATCAACAACATGCAGTAAATAGCATATCAGACATCAGAAACTATCACAAGATATGATGGAAAAACCAAACTCACAAAACAATCTTTGTCAGAAAGATACTTACCATGGACCGCAAGTTCAACTGAGCTCAATTGATGGTAAGCAGGCCAGTGAGACCTGTTCTGCACAGGAACCCAACGTCTGCTGGTAGTTCCACTTATACAGGAGAGGAGAGGCTGATAATATGAATCTTCATCATTATCATATCTACAAAGGGGAGGTACATGGCCCCACTTGCTACAAATCAGAGCATTAGCAACAAAGACTTAGATTCTTTATCACAAAGAAAATTGGTTAAGCTATTTTTTGAAGCCAAAGGATTAGAACAAAAACATTAAAACGGTTCAAAGTTTTTGACAGTCACGTGACCCAGAAAACCATTTCCAACACCCCCACCTAACTCCTCTATCAGTTCCCCAGAATCAAAAGGTGCATACAATATTCATAGGGACCAAACAAAGTACTATCATCATCATTCAAAAATGTTATAAAACAAAATTAAATGATTAAGGAAGAGGAACAAGTATTATCCTCACCGAGAATTATAGCATTGAACATCTGCAGTTTTCTGCCAAACAAAAGTCTCATCTTGCTGAGCTAAGAGACTCCAACAGATTTTCTGGGTTAAATCCTCAAATGGTGTGAAGATGTTTCTGTTCTTTGCACCACGTGACGGGTGTGATTTGCTTGTGGGTGATGTTAAAACAAAGTACCCTCCAGGTTTGAGCACCCGATCTACTTCAATAAGGAAAGCACCATCTGTCTCATGGAGACATTAGAAGAGACAACCAATCAGTGAAAGAAAGACACTAATATCCCATCTATATCATACCAAATGCCATTCCAGAAAAGTTCTCCACTATACAAGGTAATAAATTTGCTAATTCGAGATGCAGTTCTTAGAGCAGCAGACAACGCGATTAATTTTTCATCAAAGGTTTGGAAAACCATCCTCCCATTCCTTTAGTTTGAGGAGAATGTCATAAGTCTTTCTAGTAGATGATACTGATTCACAACCAACCTTGATTTTCAACATTTCTTTCGTATACAGCAAAGCAAAAGCAAAAGCAAAAGCCCCATATTAGTAAGGCTCATTATATGGCTCAGTAGACATTACTAGGGTATTTATGCCTTGTGAAGATTTATTATCACCATAATTAATAATTAAACGGGGTGGCTTAACTGGCCATAAAAGAACAGTCACAATGAAGACACTCTCCTTTCCTCTATATTCTTTCTCTGTACCATAGTAACAATTCCAAATCTAGTTTTCTTAATATTGTCAATGCTCAAGCATTAGAAGTGGACTAACACATCAAGATCCGCAGGAGAGCAGTTTATACTTTAGAGAAGACCAGGGAAGAACTGTGTGACTGACATCAGTAGCCATCAGGTGAGAATGGGTTTGCAAATGCAAATGATGATGCAAGATATTAGATGCTTTTGGCGATTTTTATATAGCCTTTGACAACATATGAATGTTGTCGGCTGGTCTTTTACTGATAATTTAGATAAGAAAAAAGGGAAAACAAAAACAGTTTCAGATGGTATTAACTTGTCTTTCTTGAAAAGATAATGAGCTCTTTCTTATCAAAGAAAGAGATACAAAGAAATATTAGAACAAGGGAGGGAAAAGATACAAAGAAATATTAGAACAAGGACCAACTCAAAAAACCCTTGAGCAGAGCTTGTCCATTATATTTGCTTCCCCAAAATATGACAAAAAAAGAAAGCTCCGCCCCTCTAAAATTCATGATTCACCAATAATATTGTCGACTGTCCACAGAGCAATGCTATTGATATATCCACGCAAAAGCATTTGCTGAATCACCATCTAATGAAGCTTTCCTCTAGCTCATTAATGAACAGCTGCAGACTAATACAAGAAGCCTCTCAGTCTGTTGAATCTTTGATGCAAAAAGACCTCAAGCATGCCTCTGCATTAGAACCCTCGAAACTCCTCTGAACTTAGATGGGCCCAGATGCCTTAAGGATCACTCCTAGATATTTTTTGCAATGGTAATTAGAATTACCTGCAGTAGGAATCCCAGTAATGCTCATTCAAAGATAAACTAGTTGATATTTCTAAGCCTCAATGTTTCCTTCAATTTCTAGAAAAGGATTATGTTGATAATCAGCAAATTCCTCTCTCTCTAACACCCAATTAACCAGAAAAGGCTTGATCTCCTTGATAAACTCATGAAAGGATGAATCAGTTTCAACTAATTTCCCCCTTTTAATGATTTTGATGGAGGATCTATGTTAGCAATTTTTGGGGGATTGAACTGAAGCAATACCTTTATGTAGAAATTTTTTAGACTCGCATAAGATTGATGAAGTCAGGCAAGTTTTACTTTCCTGTTGTCATAGTCTCTCTTGCTTTTAGGCATGGATATTATCTCATAGCTTGATACTTTGTCTTGACGTTAGCTATTTGGATAGACATTTTCTGGGAATGATCTTTTTTTCTATCCTGTTAGTCTTCTGCAGACACTACTGCAGTCGGTATAAGGATGATATTTTAACCTGATACTAGCTATTTGGTTAAACGCTGTCTGGGAGTGATCTTTTCCTTATACCCTGTTAGTCTTCCACTACTGCAGTAGTGCGTATAAGTATGAATTGATCCATAGGGAGTGGTTAAGTCAGTTGCCCCAGGATTCTGATGGTAATTTAGATGAACTGAATGCTCTCACAAAGATACTGTTCAAAAA
Source organism: Warburgia ugandensis (assembly GCA_035236585.1). NCBI lineage: Eukaryota > Viridiplantae > Streptophyta > Magnoliopsida > Canellales > Canellaceae > Warburgia > Warburgia ugandensis. Next base: position 25,239,157 of record CP141131.1, read on the forward strand.
AATTCCTTTTTCTATCTCTAGTAAGATAACTAGTAATGACTCTTCAGCTTTATCATTTCATATGTTTAGCACATTCCATCACTTTCTTTGTGCTATCTTTATCTGTTAGTTAATTCCCCAAACAACTGAATTGCAATGAAACATTTAATACTTCCTATTGCATCTAGGCCTCTGAAATGAGGACATTTAGGGTAAGTTATGAAGCTGGTGAACTCTATCTTCATGATATTTGTCAATCATCATTTTCATTTGCCATCCATTTAGAGCTTATCAAACATAAGACCAGGTGACACTTAGGCAGACTCAACTTAGTCATTACTAGAGCATATCTTCATGAGTTATTCATGAAAATGTTTCAGTGACATAAAAAGATTTTCTATGAGAAATGGTGCTACTTGTTTACAACAAGCTCTCTGGATTAGAGTGTTGAGCATTTAAGGAAAAACAAGTACACTTGTTTAAAACAAGCTCTATGGATTAGAGTGTTGAGCATTTAAGGAAAAACATGTACATAGGATGAGCATAGCCACAATGAATATGTTGAGATGGATGAGTGGCAAGACAAGAAAGGATAGAATTAGAAATAAAAACATTAGAGGAAACTTAGGAGTAGTACTAATAAGTAACAAGATAAGGGAGGGTAGACTTTTGATGGTTTGAACATGTCCAAATGAGACTGAAAATGGCACCGGTTATCGATCCAAGTTGATGATGATGTCATGACCCTTGATAGATGGGAATGGAGGAACAACATTCATGTAGACAACCCCTAATCAGGATAAGGCTTTGATGATGATGAACTGCAATAACCGAAGTAGTAACAAAATTTCTATGCCTTCTCAATCTGTTTACCTTATTATTAAGACCCTTCTCTTGTCATTTATATTTGGTTATACAGACATCACTTTCCCCATGGACAATTTCTCCATAAGCGCATAACTAGAATGACTGGTACTAATCAAATCCCTTGAAATCTAGGTCCTGTATCTGCTCCTCCTGTTCCAGCACTCTTTGACCTACGCATTGCCTTAAAGTAAAGTGCATTAAATCAAAAGCACTTGTGAATCTCTTAGTAACTTATTGATGTCAGATCTAGACCATTTCTATAGGTCCTGGATTAAGATAGGTACAGGACAAGCGTTTTGCAGGAGAGCAAAAGCAAAGGATCAGCCTTTCAAGTTACTGATAACTGGATCTAGTAATTTCTTAGAGGTCTTATCATATTCAAAATGGATATTTTTATATTAGAGATGCAACTGTAAGACAATACCAACTAGATAATTGCCTAACCCTTCTGAAAATTCATACATATAAAAGAAAAAGAACTACTGTTAGGGGTGAGAATACATATTCTAATAGAAAATTTGTTACATGAAACAAAACCGATGGTCACTCATTCCTTTGGTCTATGCCCAATGGTTGAACCACTGAACCACATGTTTATATAATAGTAATCCCTCCACAAGCTAGCCATGAAATCGATGTCAGTGGTTTCTTTTGATGATGACTAGTTCTTACTGCAATAATATGTACCATCAGTTCCATTGGGAATTCCTGGAATAGTGAACCTCTGTAAATCATCATTGGCCTCGTTTATTATCACTGTGGCTATAAAACCTGCTGTCCTTTTATATCATATATTCCACGATTATCTTTAGGACAAGTCAGGACAATATTTTATATATATATATAGACTGACTCTCATTTTGGCCCCTTCCCCAGACCCCGCATAGGCGGGAGCTTCATGCACCGGGGCTGCCCCCCCCTAAGTTATATATCTCATCAATATTAGTTATGTACTGATATATGGACCATAAGAGAAGTTTCTAATGAAGCTCTTAAATTCTAGAGAGAGAGAGAGAGAGAGAGAGAGAGAGAGAGAGAGAGAATTTGGCATTTATTACCTCATCAAATTGCCAAATTGTAACCACAAATTAAGGACGTACCTTTGCTGTCCCAGATGATTCCACACTGAGCACAGTGAATCATGTCAAATGTCAGAGATGGATAAGGAAGTTGTCTTGAAATGAAGCTGCCAATAATCGCAGGAAGACCCCTCTCAAGAGACAGCTGAACTTGACTCCCAAATATTTCATAAGCCGCAACACAAATGGTCATTAGGTTTAATGAGAATAAATGGGCTCCGAAGCTGCCAAACCCACAGCCGATATCCAATACATTGCGGACCTATGATAAAAAGAGGAACAGAACAAGATATGATTTTACATAAGGATCAGAGAAATATCCAATAAGACCACATGTTTATAAATTTCAGCAACTTAGATCCCTCAAATATCTATGAATCAAGTACTAGAGGAAGATGGTCAAATAAATACACAAATATCCAAAGAATCAAATATTATGACTTTCAGGTTGTTATATAGGGAAGGTAAACATCAAGCTCCCCAGACCAAAATAGAGAATGGAGAAAATTTTCTTTTAAAAAAATAGAGGATGGATAAACTAATGAAACTGTCACTAAACAGTTAGGTCCAAAAAACTTCCACATTATGCCCCACAGTCTAGCACATAGCTACTTCGGCAGCTAATCTAGGTTAACAGAGAAATATGGGACAATTCCTTTATGCTAGTTTGAGTAAAGAAAATTTTCACAGTACAGTGTTTGAAATAACATCAATGTATTTCTATTGTAAAGCTCTTGGCTAGAGATGGAATTGGTGTGTATTTTATGAAAGTATATTTCTCAACACTGACCAAAGAATATAAAGCCACCTAAATATGTTGTAAAGCTAATATACTGCCTTGATTCATCAAACACTTACCAGTTACCTGCAAGGTAAGCAGTTGCTATTGGGATCTGTGTATACTTTTCCAACAGGTCTGTCCTTTAATGGAACTGCAGCTTTTATGTTATAAGAGTGCAGGATGAATGCAAAGGTGTGAATTCAATCAAAGTTTATGAGATACTATTGATTCTGGGCTTGACGATATCCAAGGGAGTCCTCACCTTGCAACTACCAGAACGAAGTGCATAGCTAGAAAAAAGAACAGGTTTGCAACAATACCGGGCAATATGGAGAGGGAAAAATTACTTGAAGCTTAGATTGGATTATTGCTATAGAAAAAATCATAAATTCACAATGGAGTGTACCCAACAATGGACCTTTGTGGAATTAGTTTAGATAATTCTTCTTCTTGCCATGTCAAAGGGATTTGGAAGGGCCATAGAAGTATATGGTTAGTAACTGCCACCAAGACAGTACAGTAATTTACTCTTGAGGAAAATTGTCCTAATCTTAACATATTAGTAATACTTTACATATCAGAGCATAGGTTACTAGATATTAATCTTGCATAAGTAATACAGTTTATAAAAGAGAAAGAAAGCAGAATATAAAAGAAAGGAGAAAACATTTGAGGGTCTTAACTTATTTCATCAATCAATTAAATGTAAGTGATACAAGTCAAGTCACAAAATACACATAATACTCAAGAAAGGTTTGCTGAACAAAATATTCTTTTGAGTAAAACACGTTTAGCTTAGTTAGAGCCCCCACGTTTAGCTTAGTTAGAGCCCCCCCCCCCCCGCCTTCTGATAATGCATGCCTTCTTGAAATTTTTCAACCTTGATTCCAAGAAATTAGTGAAATTGCCCTAGCACATTGATTTCTAGCTGTCTTTCCTGATTTTCCTTAAGACTATGTCTTTCAACTATAACTAGCAGTAAAGTCATATTATTTTCATCAGCACCAAGTACAATACCTGAGAAGAGCATACTTGCTAAACAGTGAACTATGTGACTTATGTGTTGCCGTTAATTTTAAGTACCTGATGTAACTTGTCAAACCATGGCCTGGGTGCTGGCTTTAGCTTATAGAATGTCTTCTCAAGTATTTCTATCAGCTATCTCAAAATCTTCAGGTCACTGCATCTATACCTCTCATCCTTCAAGGACCCACAGAAATCAAGCCAATGACTGATCCCCCTGAACATGTTTGCCAAGGCAAGAATGGATTTCACCAAGTGCTCTTTACCACAGGACTGGACATACTATCACAGTCAATGCTGTCTTCAAATGTATGCCTTGCTTACTAAACTCACCTGGTGCCTGCCTATAGATCCATCAATTATAGCTTCTATTTGCAGAATACCAAATTTTTCATTTGCAGGTCTAGCTGTGACTTAACTCCGCCAACGACGGTCCCAAGCCCGGATGAAAAAGGAGGAGGGTCCTGCGGTCAAGTGCCAGCCGGCAGGGGAGAAGTTGAAGATGATTTTGTTATTTCTTTCTTACAAATGAATATGCATTTGTATATTAGTTTGTGAGGAAGAAATGAAAATCATCTCCCTCTTCTTAAATATGGCAACCCTTGTGTCAGGTAGCCAGCCGGCAAGGGTGAAGCTGAAGATGGTTTTGTTATTTCTTTTTTGCTTGCAAATGAATGTATATTAGTTTGTAAGGAAAGAATGAAAATCATCTTCAGCTTTTAAGAAATACGGCACCCCAAATATGACATGAATCGAAAACAGACATTCCCTCAAGCTAGGGTGTTCCCCATAAGCGACGAGCTACATCGGATCCCGAGTGCAGTGCAAAATAGGCAAGGGCTGCTAGGGCGTTCTCCCAGAAGCGATGCGCTACATCGGATCCCGGGTGTAGTGAAAAATGGGCAAGGGCTGCTAAAGCGTCCCCTCGGAAGCGACGCGCTGCATCAGAACCCAGGTGCAGTGAAAAGTGGATATGGGTTCATACCATGGAGGTCAAGAAAGGCAATAGTAAATAAGGTATCACCAGAACATAAGATTCGTATCGCCACATGGAATATAGGGACACTAACTGGCAAGAGTTTGGAGTTAGTAGACGCGATGAAACGTAGGAGAGTCAACATCGCTTGTATCCAAGAAACCAAGTGGAAAGGGGCTATAGCAAGAGAAATAGATGGGTATAAATTATGGTACGTAGGAAAGGAAAATAACAGAAATGGCGTAGGAATAATAGTGGATAAGGAATTAAAGGATAAAGTTGTGGATGTTAAAAGAATTAGCGATAAAATTATAATAATAAAAATTGTTCTAGGAGAGCAAATTATAAATGTTATAAGTGCATACGCACCACAAGTAGGGTTACAAGAGATAATCAAGAAACAGTTTTGGGAAGATATGGAGGGAGTCATGCAAGAAATTCCCAACACTGAGCGGATATTTATAGGTGCAGACTTAAACGGCCATGTAGGAAAAGATAAGGAAGGATATGATAGAATACACGGTGGATATGGTATAGGTGAACGAAATGAGATGGGGGAGAATATCCTCAATTTTGCTTTGTCATATAACCTATCCATTGCAAATACACTCTTTAAGAAGAGGGATGAACATTTAATAACCTTTAAAAGTGGACTTCATAAAAGCCAAATAGACTTTTTTCTACTTAGGAATAATGAACAATCTACATGTAAGGATTGTAAGGTAATACCTTGTGAGAGTTTGACCTCACAACATAGGTTAATGGTTATGGATATCCATATCAAAAGATGGAGTAAAAGAACTAAACTTAATACACACCCAAAAACTAAGTGGTGGAACTTAAAAGGAGAGAAAATAACCTCCTTCAAAAATAAGTTGATGGTAGAAGGAAAGTGGAACTATGAAACAGAAGTAAATACTATGTGGATTAATATGGCTGAGTGCATTAAGAAAGTGGCAAAAGATGTCTTAGGAGTATCTAAAGGTAAAAGGGTATTAGCAAAGGAAACATGGTGGTGGAGTGAAACAGTTCAAAAAGTTATTAAAGAAAAACGGATGCGTTTTAAAGCATGGCAGAAGATTAGAAATAATGAAAACTATGAGCAATATAAGAATGCTAAAAACGTTGCTAAGAGAATAGTAAGTGAGGCTAAACTTAAAGCATATGATGAGCTCTACAATAGACTAGGAACAAGAGAAGGTGAGAAAGATGCGTTTAAACTTGCAAAAGTAAGAGAACAGAAGGGTAAGGACTTAGATCATGTTAGGTGTATTAGAAGCGATGATCAAAGGGTATTAGTCAAAGATGATGAGATCAAACAAAGGTGGGAAACATACTTTCAAAATTTGTTAAATGACAATAGCCCTGAGAATATAGGGATTGCAAATACTATAAATCAAAATAACATTGGATATTATAGGTATGAACGTAGGATTAGAATACTTGAAGTAAAAGAGGCCTTGAAAAAGATTAAATCAGGAAAGGCCATGGAGCCTGATGGTATACCAATAGAGGTTTGGAAGCATATGAGAGACATTGGGGTAGTTTGGTTGACCAAGTTGTTTAACAAGATTATAAAATCAAAGAAAATGCCTGATGAGTGGAGGAAAAGTTCTATTGTACCAATTTATAAGAATAAAGGAGACATACAGAGCTGCACTAATTATAGAGGGATCAAACTTATGAGCCACACTATGAAACTTTTTGAAAGAGTGATTGAGAAGAGGCTGCGTCATGAAACAAGTGTATCAGAGAATCAATTTGGTTTCATGCCTGGGAGGTCTACCATGGAGGCTATTTTCTTACTAAGACAATTAGTAGAGAAATATAGGAAAAGGAGGAAAGACCTCCTCATGGTCTTTATTGATTTAGAGAAAGCTTATGATAGAGTCCCTAGAGAGTTAATATGGAGAGTGTTGGGTGGTAAAGGGGTTTCGCAAGGATATATAGACATAATTAAAGATATGTATGAGGGAGCGGTAACAAATGTTAAGAGCACTAGTGGTGTGACTGGTGGTTTTCCTGTCACTATAGGATTGCACCAAGGATCGGCATTGAGTCCATACCTTTTCACATTGGTTATGGATGAGTTAACAAAACATTTGCATGAGGAGATTCCCTGGTGCATGTTATTTGCAGATGATATAGTCTTACTTGATGAGACAAGGGAGGGTGTAAACATAAAGCTAGAATTATGGAGAGAAGCATTAGAATTTGAAGGATTTAAAATTAGTCGAACTAAGACAGAATATATGGAATGTAATTTTAGCAAGAAGAGTAGGAGTAGAATACCAGTCAAGATTGATAACCAAGAAGTCTCCGTCAAAGACCACTTTCGGTACTTATGATCAATAATTCATGAGAGTGGAGAGATTGAGAGGGAGGTTATTCAGAGAATTCAAGCGGGTTGGAACAAATGGAGATGTGCATCTGGAGTTTTGTGTGATCGACGGGTGCCACTCAAACTAAAAGGAAAATTCTATAGGATGGTCATGAGGCTGGCCATGCTCTATGGATCAGAATGTTGGGCAGTTAAGGAACATCATACTCATAGGATGAGTGTCGCAGAAATGAGGATGTTGAGATGGATGAGTGGTAAGACAAGAAAAGATAGAATTCGAAATGAAAATATTCGAGGAAATTTAGGGATAGCACCAATAGGTAATAAGATGAGGGAGACTAGACTTAGATGGTTTGGACATGTTCAAAGGAGACCAACAACGGCACCGGTTAGAAGAAGTGAGGCAATACAAGTAGAAAGTTTTAAAAGGGCAAGGGGAAGGCCCAAAAGAACGTGGATAGAAGTGGTGAGGAAAGATTTAAAAACTTTGGGACTAAATGAAGACATGGTATTTAATAGAGTGGAATGGAGGAATAAGATTCATGTGGCCGACCCCTAATTGGGATAAGGTCTTGATGTCTAGCTGTGACTTCCCCAGGAGTCTGTTTTATAGAGGGCACCATCCCCTGTCCACAAGGTCTTTATCCACCTACCAATGGACATTGCTTCCTTAAGTGTCAGTGGTCGTCCACAGCATTTGCTTTATTTAGTTAACAAACATAATGTTCGGCGGAAGGTTACATGATATTCTCTGATAGAAACAGTACCCTAGTGCAAATTTCATCATTGCATAGCTATCTTCAATGCATTATAAGTGTAGCAAACCATCTAGCAATCATCAAAAAGGTTTTTGGAAGCAACAAACTCATTCAAAAAAGTTGTCGTCATATGACCTTGAGGTCACGTGTTCAAAGCGTGGAATCAGCCTCTTGCAAAATGTAAGGTAAGGCTGCCTATTATAGGCCCTTGTGGTCCGCCCCTTCCCCGGACCCAGCATAGGCAGGGAGCTTCGTGCACCGGGGCTGCCCTTTAAACTCATTCAAAAAGGATAGAGAAGAAGAACAAAGAAGATTGTCATAGTACCATTGGTTAGCATTCTGGAGTCGGACGTTCTTCTTTAACTCAAGTGCTTTGACTCTCTTTAATATTTCTAGTGTTGTTTGAATAAAAAATCTAATCATTTGGTTGGCTACAATATTATGAGATTCTGTTTGTTATGTTTGTCGTTTATATATTGATAAATTCCATTTTATCTTATAAGGAATCACATATAACAACTCCTTAAGCATTGAAATTATCATTCAATAGGATGATGACCTTTATATGTTATCTTCATCTGCTCAAAGATATGAATGTTCAGCCTTGGTCTTGTGACTTTTTATTCAAATATGTTTCTTTCTCTTAAACTCAGTAAATGTTAACCATTATCATGATTAACATTTAGATAGATGAAGCACTATAAAGGGTATCCAGTCCTTCAACATATTTCAGATGCTTGCCAACTTGTTCTTTTGCAAGTATGCAAGTAATAGACTATTATAATAGGCCACATTTATCTTGTATTCTTTCTTAATTTGAACAAGTTATCTTATTACTTCCTTGGCACGTTAAACAAGATCCAGTTTCGAGAGTCACTGAATCCAAGTGACATGAATCCAACAAAAAGATTGATCGATCCTGGAGGTGGGCATCATATTGAGAATTTGGGTGATGATTTCATCTTCCGGATCGCATATCTAAAAATGCGCCTCAATCTATACAAACTGGTAACTGGCTTCTTTCTTCTATTTAAATTTATTTAGATTTTTTTCAAGTACAAACTTGCAACCTTTATTCTACTTCATTTTGACAAATTCAAAATTTTATTGTTCCCAAACTAATTTTGTTACATTTAGTTAACAAGCTTCTTTCTTCTATTTAAATTTACTTCTAAGTTTTTTCAAGTATAAAATTACAACCTTTATTCTACTTGAACATTTTGGCAAATTCAAAATTTTATTATTCTCAAACTAATTTTCTTACATTTAGTTCTACCACTGACTATAGTGATCAATCACCAAGAAGGACCATCCTTAAAGCGTGTTACTTTCTCTTGGAATAAGTGTAAACTTTTTCAATGCTTATTTCATAATAGTAGTTTGACTTTGTTAGACCTCCCATACACCACACGTATTCCAGAAAGAAGATATAATTGCAAGGAAACAAAAATACATCTGTTAGCAGAAGATCTTCAGATTTCTCCAGAAGATGATCCAGGGCAGTAGTTGGTTAGGATATAATTAGTTGAGATGTAGTCAGTTAACAATCAAATGATGTAGTTAGTTAATGAAGTCAGTTAGGATATTACAGACATCCAGTCTGTTACAAAGTTAGGATATACAGATATCCAGTCTGTTATAGAAGGTGGTGGGAATGGAAGGAAAAAGAAAAGATAAAAGGAAGCGAAGAGGGGGTGATGAAGGAGGAGAAGAAAAGGAGGTCAAAGGGAGTGGGGAGTGCAGAGGAGGAATTGAGGTTCCTACTTCCTACTAGTTCTAGTAGTTTGTGTTTTGTTTGATTGATTTGTAAGGTTTCTTGTAATTCCTCCACTTCATCAATAAAAGAACTCCAGTTCCTTTTGAAAACTGCTTATTATCAAGTCTCAATTCTTCCTGGCCCAACAATGGTATCAGAGCATGGTTTCATTCTTGGGACATGGTAAGGACCATATCAGAAAAAGTACAGAACATGGAAAAAGATTTAGAGAACGTGAGATCGGAAGTGGGCAGCATGAAAGAAGACCTAGGAAGGTTGCAAACCAACGTCACAGCTATAGGAGAGTACCTGATGGAGATCCGGGCTTGGATGAGACAGAAGCAGGATGGGGAAGAAACACCCTTGAATCAAGCTGGGGATAGAGGACGACAAGCACCGGAGGCAGGGGAGTCATCGGGTGGGAATAACCAGGTCCCGCCGGTGATTCCGAACAACCCTAGGCTCGAACCCAGACGCCTAGACCTCCCGATCTTCAACGGCAACGACCCTCATGGCTGGCTTTGTAGAGCTGACAGGTATTTCCAGTTAAACCGACTCCCGGAAGGGGAGAAGGTGACGGCGGCTTCTGTGTGTTTGGAGGGAGAAGCCCTCCACTGGTTTCTTTGGACCGACGCCCAATCACCGGTCCATTCTTGGCAGATTTTCCAGACTGCCCTTCTCCAAAGGTTCCGGCCATTGCAATCGGACGACGACTACGAGGCCCTGTTGTCACTCCGGCAGGTCGTCTCCGTCACCGACTACCGTAGGGATTTTGAGCTGATGTCGGGCCCCCTGGTGGATCTGCCCGACGACCTGCTGAGGGGGGCTTTTCTAAATGGGCTAAGGGAGGAGTTAAAGGCCGAGGTGAAGATGTTCCGGCCCGCTTCGCTAGCCGGGCTTATGGACCCGGCCCAGAAGATCGAGGAAAAAAATGAAGCCCTTGAACGGGTCCGAGCCCAAGGGAACAAGGGTGGGCCTGGGCCTCGAACATCGTGGAGTCATGGGCCGTCCCAAAAGGGCCCTGCCATTGAAACTAGCCCACAGGGGCATCTTCGTAATTTTCCCACCCAAACCTACGCCCGCTCCCCGGAGACAATGAAGGAGCTAGCGTTTTGGGGAGAACGGTCATCCCGCACGGGAGAACCTTCACCGGCCCGCCGTGACACTTTCCGGCGACTTACGGAGAAAGAGCTCCAGCAGAAACGGGCTATGGGGCTTTGCTTTAGATGCGACGAAAAGTTTTCTCCGGGACATCGATGTAAGAATCACCAGTTGTAGGTCCTTCTTCTAGGCGAGGATGGCGACAACGGGGAAGATCTGGAAACCCAGAATCGCGACGATGATGGCCAGTGCGAGGAGGAATCGACCCGACTCGAGCTCTCCATGCAAGCTCTAGTCGGGATGTCGATTGCCAACGTGATGAAAATACGAGGGGTTCTGGAACACAGGGAAGTGGTGGTCCTTGTCGACACTTGGGCATCCCATAATTTTGTATCCCGGAGGTTGGTTGACGACCTGCACCTTCCGATCACCAACACCAGGTCGTTCGGAGTACAAGTTGGAGACGGATTTTGCATCCATGGTTCTGGGGTATGCCGGAATCTAGTCCTGCGCCTTCCCAGGTTGGTAATCAAACACCATTTCCATCCCTTCGAAGTGAGCAGAACAGACCTGGTTCTTGGCATGGCATGGCTGCGTACTCTTGGCAACGTTTCTGCCAACTACCTCGAGCTCACCATGGAGTTCGTCGTGCAAGGCCAGAGGGTTACTCTTAAGGGCGATCCATCCCTGTCCAGGTCACTCTTATCCTTCAAAGCCTTGCAACGTGCCATCCCCTACTCAGGTGCAAGCTACATGGTTGAGTACCAAGGCCTTCAGCTAGAGATGGACACGCAACCCCCACCTTCGGACCAAACCCGTCTAAAACTTCTACTGGACCAGTACGCCCATCTCTTTGATCAACCGTTGAAATTGCCTGTTAGCCGACCACAAGATCATGCCATCAGGGTCCCAGACCATACTACACCCCCTAATATCAGGCCATACCGTTATCCACACTGCCAAAAGAACGAGATTGAGCGGATCATCAAACAATTGTGGGAGGCGGGCATCATTCGGGCAAGCACTATTCCCTATTCTAGCCCAGTACTCTTCGTTAAGAAGAAAGATGGCGGTTGGCGTTTTTGCGTTGATTACCGCGCCCTTAACAAGATCATCATCCCAGACAAATTTCCCATCCCAACAATTGATGAACTATTGGATGAACTAGGTGGAGCTACTGTTTTCTCTAAACTGGATCTTCAATCCGGCTACTATCAAATTTGCATCAAGGAAGAGGATGTTCCCAAGACGGCATTTAGGACGCATGAGGGCCACTACGAGTTTTTGGTCATGCCCTTCGGCCTGACCAATGCACCCTCCACTTTTCAGGCTCTTATGAACGACATCTTCCGCCACAATCTCCGTAAGTTCGTGCTGGTTTTCTTTGATGACATACTTATTTACAGTCCTGATATTCACCTACATTTAGAGCATCTGGAAATGGTACTGAAATTGTTGGCCTCTCATAACTTAGTTGTTAACAAAAAGAAGTGCTGCTTTGGCCAATCTCAATTGGAATATTTGGGCCATATAATCTCAGCAGATGAAGTCGCCGCTGATAACTCAAAGATAGACTGTATGCTCAACTGGCCTACTCCACAGGATATTACAGCATTAAGGGGTTTTTTGGGCCTCACCGGGTACTACCGCAAATTTGTACAGAACTATAGCATTATCGCTGCACCCCTTACCAGTCTTCTTAAGAAAGATAGCTTCCATTGGTCAATGGAGGCACAACAAGCCTTCAGCAACTTAAAGCACGCCATGACGACGGTGCCAGTACTAGCTATTCCCAACTTTAACAAGCCATTCATTCTGGAGACTGATGCTTCGGGTAAAGGCATTGAAGCAGTTCTCATGCAAGAGGGAAGGCCAATTGCCTTCTTCAGCCAATCACTCTCTCCCCGTGCTCAATCCAAATCGGTATACGAAAGGGAACTTATGGCGGTTGTCCTCGCTGTTCAGAAGTGGCGTCATTACTTGTTAGGCCAAAAGTTCACTATATTAACAGATCAAAGGAGCCTCCAATTCCTCCTGAACCAGAACATCCTTAGCAGTGAGCAGCAGAAGTGACTCATCAAATTACTGGGTTTCAACTTTGACATTCACTAAAAACCAGGCAAGCATAATCGGGCAGCTGATGCCCTCTCCAGAATAGATAACAAAGGCTTCACTAATGCACGCAACACCTCTGCCCCTGAGGATGCATCAGACCTGATGCACACTTCTCCTTTCATTGCTCTTTCAGTAGTCCAGCATTCAGACTTACAAGCTCTACCAGATGAGATCAGACTAGATGGGACTTTAGGCCCCATCCTCCAGGACTTATTGGCTGGCCTGCACCATCACAAAGGATTCTCTCTTCGTCATGGCCACTTGCTCTTCTATGACAGACTCGCTATCCCCAGGACTTCTATTCAAATTCCCACCCTACTCAGGGAATTTCACTCCACTCCAGCAAGTGGACATTCAGGGACCTTTAGGACATTCAAAAGGCTTTCTAATGTGGTCTTTTGGAAGGGAATGCGAAAGGATGTGCAGAAATTTGTGGCTTCTTGTGAGGTATGCCAGCGGAATAAATACCAAGCACTTAAACATGGAGGTCTTCTTCAGCCTTTACCCATTCCCGAACAAGTCTGGGATGACATTTCTATGGATTTTATTGGCGGCTTACCCAAATCTAAGGGGCTGGATACTATTCTGGTGGTAGTAGACCATCTTTCCAAGTATTGCCATTTCTTTCCATTGGGCCATCCGTTTTCTGCTCACGAGGTGGCTGCTCTCTTTATCAAAGACATAGTGCGGTTACACGGTTACCCGTGCTCCATTGTATCTAACAGGGACCGTCTCTTTATTAGCCAATTTTGGGCTGAACTCTTCAAAATGGCAGGGACTGAGTTAAAGATGAGTACTGCTTACCATCCTCAAACAGATGGCCAAATAGAAGTCGTCAACCACTGTCTCAAAACTTATTTGCGCTGCTTCACCTCCCACCATCCTAAGCTCTGGCCTAAGTGGATTCCTTGGGCCGAATTCTGGTATAATACTACATTTCAAGGTGCTGCTGGCATGACCCCTTTTAAAGCACTTTATGGGCGTGATCCTCCTACTGTGTTACGGCTTTCAGATGAAGGGTCAGTAGTGGAGGAAGTCAACAAGCAACTTCACAACAGGAATACAATTTTACAAGAGCTTAAAAGTAATCTCTTAAAAGCCCATGCCAGAATGAAATCCCAAGCAGATAAAGGCCGTAGGGACATCCAGTTCCAGGTAGGTGATAGAGTTTTTCTGAAACTCCAGCCTTTTAAGTTCAAGAAACTGGCTAAGCGACCCAATGAAAAACTTAGCCCCCGGTTTTACGGTCCCTACACTATTTTGGAGCGCATTGGCATAGTTGCCTACCACCTTGATTTACCCTCCACCACCCGGATCCATCCTGTTTTCCACGTCTCCCAACTGAAGGCCGCCCTGTCCAATTCAGCCCAATCTCAACCCCTACCTCCTAGACTCACTGAGGAAATGGAACTGGTCCTGTATCCTGACTCCATCCAAAACATCAGGTCATTGCCAAATGGGTGCACCAAAGTTTTGGTGAAATGGAAAAACTTACCTGAGTGTGATAGCACATGGGAACTATATGAGGTTTTGGACTCTCAATTTCCCTCCTTTCACCCTGAGGACAAGGTGAAACTACTTGGGGGGGGGGGGGTAATGTTAGACCTCCCATACACCACACGTATTCCAGAAAGAAGATATAATTGCAAGGAAACAAAAATACATCTGTTAGCAGAAGATCTTCAGATTTCTCCAGAAGATGATCCAAGGCAGTAGTTGGTTAGGATATAATTAGTTGAGATGTAGTCAGTTAACAATCAAGTGATGTAGTCAGTTAATGAAGTCAGTTAGGATATTACAGATATCCGATGCATTTACAAAGTTAGGATATCTGAGATATCCGATGCATTACAGAAGGTGGCGGGAATGGAAGGAAAAAGAAAAGATAAAAGGAAGTGAAGAGGGGGTGATGAGGGAGGAGAAGAAAAGGAAGTCAAAGGGAGTGGGGAGTGCAGAGGAGGAACTGAGGTTCCTACTTCCTACTATTTCCAGTAGTTTGTGTTTTGTTTGATTGATTTGTAAGGTTCCTTGTAATTCCTCCACTTCATCAATAAAAGAACTCCAGTTCCTTTTGAAAACTGCTTATTATCAAGTCTCAATTCTTCCTGGCCCAACAGACTTTCACCCATCAGTGATGTATGTCTATATTCATGTATCACTATTTGATCTTAACACCATTCTTCTCTTCTCAGCCTTTCCATGGCCACTACAATAATATACATGTGAATTGATAGAAAGAAAGAGAAAACTAACTTTGAGGTAATTCTGACAGTTAAATGTTCTACTTACAAACTGGCATGTATAATAGGCTCTTAGAAACTAGACTGTACTGACTATGAGATAAAGATACACCAGCATACCTGTAAAGAATACGTAACATTTTCTAAGGCATCAAAAACACATTAAGTCATTTAGTAGTTTTCCTTGTTGTCAGCTCGATAAGTAGGCATCTTTGAATAAACATAAGTAACATTCAAGACAAAGAGTGTTTAATAGTTTATTACCATGAAAATATGCTTGCGCTTTGCTTTTCTGCAGCATGGAAAAACTAACAAGCACATAGATATGTGAAAGAAAGACAAAGGCAAGCCCAGGACTATCAGAAATAACAGAGGAAAATAAAACAAGCAACATCATAACCTCTATGTGCACCTGCAAACTGATAGCATATGAATGGCCTATAGTATAATGAATTAAAATCAATAGACACTATAATCAGCCTGCCAGTCCAGCTATAACACTGACATGACAAGTGAGGTCAAAACAACACTAAAACAGGAAAGACTTACACCAGCTTGAAGAAATTCAGAATCACTTCCTAATCCTATCATCTCTGCAATTTGGCGAGAGTAATATTTGACACCGTCGGCACTCATGCCATCCTCTGATTGAAAAGCAATTTGATTCTCCTCCAATAACATCAACCTAAATATCATTAAATCAATGAGAAAAAGAGAAATGGCAACAAATATTTGATTTTTGTCTTTTTCTATTTCAGAAGCTAGACACAGACACATCCACAAGCAGCCTTGAAACCATGGCCTACCTTGGGAGAGGCTCCTTAGCTTGAAACAACTAATTCATTAAGATCTCAATAGCACAAACACAGAAAGCTCCCGTTGCAAGTCATCAATCATCACCATGCACACTCGAAGAAAGAAGGAAGACATAGGAGAAGACACAAATGGCATTTGGTTTTCGTTTAAGTTAATTAAAGTACTTATATATGTCCTATGAATTGCATATATTTTGGTTAGACAAAGTGCAATTTAAGTCACAGCAGTCTTCTAGTTCATGCTTTAAAATTTTTTTCTGACTATATGTAGTTCAGAAAGTTCAATAGTTTTGGTTTAAGTGCTTGATCTGAAGTGCTCATGAAAACAGAACTGAGTGCTAATCTATTAAGGGGGACTCTTGTATACTTCATGGTAGATGGAGCTAATGTTAGTACAAACTTGAGCAGGAGTTACCTCCAACTGAAAGAGTTTGACTGCATATCCAAAGAGAAGTGGGTGAGAGAAGAAAGGATGGAGATTCAATATCCTAGTATGAATTAGTGTGAGTATAGGAAATTGATATAAGGTGCTCTTTCTACTGCAGTTCTTTTGTAGCTATCTTTGAGGTCAAAATGCTCATGACACATGAGGTCTCTTATAAAACCACTCTTGTAGCTTGGTGCTAAATTAGTTGGTGTTGTGATGATATCAAATGAGTTGATTCTTTTGTTCCTGGGTTTTCAGTTTACATTAGTTATTTGCGTTTTCTGATTTTCTTGGCAGTTTTCTGCTGACTTTTCATGGGAACATCACAGTGAGAAGTTGGGCAAGAAGAGGGGGAAAGTGATTGGCAGTTGAAGACATATGCCAGAAAGTTTCTAGCATTGTATAATGGAAAAAAAGTTTCAACCGTAATTAATCTGACAACCTGTCCTCAATTATTGACTTTAACTTAATAGATTGAAGTATGCTATTTCAGTTTTTCCTAGGTTATGGTTTTGAACACCGCCATTTTTATTTTTATTTTTTGGAATGGTAAGACTGTCATGTCTATTGCAAATAAACATGATTGAAATGCATAAAAGGGGGCAGCCCCAGTGCAGGAAGCTCCCACCTATGTGGGGTTCGGGGAAGGGGCGGACCACAAGGGCCTAAAGTACACAGCCTTACCTTGCATTTTGCAAGAAGCTGTTTCCACGCCTTAAACCCGTGACCTCAAGGTCACACGACAACAACTTTTACCATTGCGCCAAATGCATAGAATGGAAAAAACAAAAAGTACCAACCTTTTAGTCATGCTTCCGGAAGAAAGAAATTGGTCTTTGCTGATCTTGACATTTCCAATCCAAATGACATCTCTACCAGCTGGCCACCTTAGTGGGATCTTGTACTCTTTTGGAGGACGAACCAAGCATCGGTGTCCCACTCTTGATACTTCACAATGCCGATCAAATTCCTCCCCATCATGAAATCCAGCTAACAGGTTTGCGGAGACATTATAGCAAGGAACATGGTTCTCTCTTTCCTTGCCACATACATCAAGCTCCCTCGGGTGAGTTATCCCAAGTGAAAGTGATCTTATCTCCAAAAATTCAGTGGCTGCCTGCTCTTGTAACCTTCTGTAGCTCTTATAAATCTCAGGTATGGAAGAGGAACCAACAGAACTCAACCTCCTCGAAGAGGAAGAGCCTAAGACCACAACTAATGCAACTGCACTAATGATGCACAACAGTATCCATCTAAGGGGTGGGCTACGGCCAAAATTCTGCTGGACCCAGGGCCTTCTCATGTCCAAACCAACTAGATAGACAACCTCCTTTAAGAAACGAACTGAAGATGGTCACAAAGAACCTCTCTCTTCACTCCAAGTCTTTGGTGCATGTGAACGAAAAAGGAGGACAATGACATGAGATCAAACTTTTCCTATCCGAACTTGAGCAATTCCTAGAAGATTCAAGACATGGCTCTATTGTTCTCCCAACTTAAATATAACCACATTATCATCTGCTAACAAGGCACGGCTCAAGAAATCAAAATTGTCGGAAATCCAAACGACGGTATACAAGCAAACAGGAGCTTTAACAGTGGAATCAGAAGCACGAACTTAGGATCCAAAACGGAAGAATGTAAGATCTGAATCAGCAGAAACCACCTATTTAAAGAGAAGCACCCCATCAGGGAGTCAAAAGGTAATCAGATCAAGTAAACTGACTTTCAAACACTAACTAACGAAGACTGAATTTTCAGATCAAGAAGTCACTGAATTTGCAAAGCTAACAATCAGCTATACTAATTAAGAAAGTAAATAAATCTACAAGCAATTTCCGCCAAACTTAGGTCAAAACCTCCTCCAGATCAGAAATTGATACAGCCAAAAGAATCTGACCTTTAATTCAAAATAATTATAAGAGATCAATTCGCCAAAACATAATCCTACAACACTCTTTTTGAACAAATTCCCTCAGAAGAACGAAATATCAGATCAATGCCAGCCGCATTTAGAGATCAAAAGAAAAAATAAAGGAAGGAAGCTCCAGAAACATCCCAAATGACGATTTTCCCCAATTGAAAGCGCAAAAGAGATGGATTGCGACAAGAAACAAACAAGATCAGATCTGAACTGAAAATCAAGTGAATTTGAAGGAAAAAGCAAAAAAAGACACGATGAATCAGTCGCTCGAGATGAAGAGCAACGAAAGTTTTCGCTACCGAATTCGTTTTCTTTCCCGTTTACAATTTGTTTTCACGTACCATGTGGTAATGCAGATAGTGATTCGCCATTTTCGCTCTCCAAAGTTCTTCTTTCGGTCGATTTTCTCCCCTTTCTACGGGTTCCGGTTGCTGGCCAACAGAAGGAAGCAAGGTTTTATAGTAGATCAAGGACGCGCACGTCTAGACAGCAGATATCGCATTCCTCGACAGAAAAGGGAATGATTATTTGGAATTTATTGTCTTGGGATGAAATTCCCACTAGCTCCCTTTTACCAAAACTGGATCGACGGCAGTGATGGCAGCACCTTTTTGTTGACGAAAATGCCCTTTTGATTGCCATTGAAATATTGAATCATCGTCGGCTCGTGTCTGGTGGGACCGTGTGACAGGGAAGATCATTTTCCTTTTCTTATAACAGAGGCTGTCCCCACTCCTTTGAAACGGAAATAGTCCCTACATATATGAGCAAACACATGCAAACCGTGACCAACTTGTATAATCCATCGGGATTAAAAGATCTAGTTATGATTCTACTAGATATGTCATTTTTATTCCAAAATCAATTTTACGGCATAAACGCTTATAACCTCCCTTCTATGCCCTGCAATAATGATTCCTCTAGCATTACAATCTTTACCCAGCGCCATACTTTTCACTCTTTTTTTAGCAATGGCAGTATCTCTCGTTGCCAATGCAGATTTTTTTCATTTTTTCTGCAAAAAAGTCATCAAAACTGTGAAAACAAGAAAATGAAAAAGTGGTTTTGGCAATAATGCCACGAGAAGAGTAAGCCTTCAAGAATAAGAAAGCAAGTCACTCACACATTCTCTTAAATCTAATCCATAAGGGAAAAAATGACAAATCACGCTTGTGACCCATTGTATTTGAAGGAAAATGTTGAGTTGTCTTCGAACAACTTAACTAGATATTTGTTGACATATGATCTTAGGCATTTGAATCATAAAAAATTTTAGAAAGTGTTTTCCCTAGGAGACAGTCTTTCCCTAAGAGATGGCTGAGTACACTTATAAGGCCTATTGATTAAGAAAAAGTTAGTGATATATTTGTCCCTTGTTTTTTATTTCGAGCCCCTTGCTAAAATTATTAGAACAGCTCTAACTTTGTGTTGCCCCAGAGTTCTAAAGATCTTGCCTGTTCACAATGTTGCCTTGGCTTAGACGACTCATACTTCAAAATTCCATTCCATTGGGTGATTCTTCTTTGTAAAATAACTGGTAAAACTTTTTACCTTCAATGTTTCAACTCAAGAAAGCAAAGATCAGTATCACCATGTGAATAAAAATTTTAGATTATAACTCATCTAAGACAAAGAAAATACTCTTAACAGTTCAGATCTTCGGATATCTTGGCCGACATGAAGCTACAGCCATTCGGACAATTTATTAGGGTATCCATAAGAAAAATTGCTCACTCGATACGATTGTAAGAGATAACAATTCACCTAACACGATCTTTGGGGTGAACAAGAATTGAAGATCAATGGGCGCAATTATCAAAACTAGTCTTGATCAACCAATTATAATTGTGTGCTTTTGAGTACAAACAATGTTGAGGACATTTGTGACCATCTCTCGTCGCTTGTGTGAGTGCGATGGTCGTCTAAGCAATACATTATTGATTTAAAGGGCTCTATGGTCATTTACGATCCACGGCTTGATAAGACAGCTGCTTTAAGCATAAAATTAGGAGGAATTCTGGTATAAAGCGGGACAGCACGAGGCCCCCATATGTCATTAATCCGAGCCGTTCATTTTACATAAGTGACTTTGGATTTCTGCCTAAAAATTCATTATAAAGAAAGTCATTGGCTTCCAACAAATTGCGTTTCTAAACAGCTTCCTAACAAATCCACCTGCATATAACAAGATGAAAAGATTATTCGTCCGATGATATCGGGTATCTTTTGAAATGAATTCTGGACTATGAGATATCCAATGTTAGTTGCACGAGATGAACGACTTGGATCAATAATGTGTAGAGCTCACCATAAAAAAAGTGGAGGCGCTTCGCATTTGCTAGGGACTGTGCCGCTTGCCAGCATTCCACCAAAAATATACCGTTGTCTTGAGCTTTACACACATTCCTCTAAAAATATACCGCTGTGTAGACTTTTGTAATTAAAGAATGACGTTAAGTAATGACAGTTGGTGATTTATACCCCACTTTTTATCTGTTTGGGCCCCATAATCTGTCATAATTAAACTTCTTTTTATGGGGAAGCTTGGGGATAATGTATGGGCTCCTAACTTCAAAACTAAGATAAAGCCTGGTGGATCATGTGCATTGCATTACAAAATGAGAATGGTACCATGACGTGGCACCTTGTGGTTGGTTCCACCCGGCTGATGCTGCCATGATCTCGACCATTCACCGTGTGGAACTGCGAAAATTCAATTGCTTGTAAATGATGCTCGTGGGACAACTTCAACCGTTTGATTATAAGATTTGAATGCGATGGATCATTAATTCTTCAATGATTGTTTTTGTGACTTGACGTCTGCAATCAGGCAGAAACATAGATCGTTTAAGTCAATCTAACACATTCTTTTTCCTTCTTTTGAGCCCTTCTACATTGGTATCACTCTCCCAAAATAAATGAACAAAATAAATGAACAAACAGCCCCGGTGCACCAAGCTCCCAGCCTATGCGGGGTCTGGGAAAGGGGTAGACCACAGAGGCCTAAAGTACACAGTCTTATCCTGCATTTAGCAAGAGGCAGAGGCTGTTTTTACGCCTTAAACCCGTGACCTCAAGGTCACACGATGACAACTTTTATCATTACGCCAAGGCTTTCCTTCTATAAATAAACAAACAGAGATAAAAGAATAATTAAAATAAAAAGAAGTACAAAACAAAGAAGAGTGTTAAAGGATCTCTGTGGTTACTCTGCATCATTGAAGGTCTAGTTGGTGAACAGGTGCACTTTATCACTAGGCTAGGTACTCATGCATAATAAAAAGGGTCAGCTTGGTTCACAAAGCTCCTGCATATGCAGGGTCCGAGGAAGGGGCAGATCTCAAAGGGTCAATATAGTAGGCAGTCTTATCTTGCACTATAAGAGATTATTTCTATGTCAAAAATATGTAACCTCAAAGTCACACGACGACAACTCTACCATTACACCAAGACTCCCCTTCTTACTCATGTATATTGCTTGCTAAATATTCGTCTTATAACCAAGATTTTGTCCTTCTTAAGAAATATATGCTAATAAGTTTCTTTGCCATATTTGAAAATCATTACAAATTCCATATAGAGGGTTGTTTTCCATATTTTAGCTTTTCATGTAGAAAGCTCCTCGTGGAAACAAATTCCCAGAAAGTAACTCTCTACTTGTGTTGCTTTCCACATGTAAAGGTGGCCGCAAAGGTAAAACTACAAAGGCTCTTAGACTCTGTCGTTTATGAGTATTGGGTGTTTGAAGATTTAAGGGCTTGAAAAAGAACGGGGTGTTCTTATCTACCAATGACCCATTTCTAATAAATGCATTTCTTAGGCAAGCAAATTTAATTTTTGCCAATTTCTTGAAAAATACAAGGTTCTTTGGCATGAGAAATTCACTTTCTAAATAATTAATAAGATGGTAATTAAAAATTCAAATTGCGATCTCCTAAACTTTCTTCTACATTTCATGACTTGTTCATTTTTATAGGTGACTTCTTCTTTTTTTCTTTTTTTTTTATAAAATACATCAAACACCATATAATTTCACATTATTAACCACTCCTCTAATATATTTTTCTAGTTTTTAGGTAATTAAAAAAGCCTTTGGTATCATCAAAAGAGTGTAAATAGTGTCATCACATGCGGGGAATGTCGAACCTACCATGAGAATAACTTGTGAAAAAAGGGATTAATGTTTGCTTTTTGGAGGCAATAATCTTTTCATATTCCCATGGATAATTCTACTTTTTTTGTGAGAAAGTAAGAATACTATGAGGATATGACCTAGTCAAAAGGGTTATTTTTCCATTCAGAAGGTGGTGAGCGTTATTTCCTCTTCTCTGTTTTCATTCTTTTTCTTCCTCTCTTACTCCTCTACTTTTCCAAAATTCCAATTCATAAGATGACTACCCTTTTACTAACAATCAAAAGAACCTATGCAATTAGGAACAATTATAATTCTAATATGTATATGCAAATGATTTTGTTGTGAATATATTGCTCTGGAACATTAGGTTTGCAAGAAATACACGCCCTTAATGTCTCATCGACAATTGATATAGGTTAGTTTGGGAGATTAAATATCAAGCCATGAATCTATCTAATTCATTATTGTAGAAACCCTTGTTTTTGTCACATTAAAGCCCCTTATCATCAAAGGAGTATCTCAACTAGTCCCAACACTCATCTGCAAAAGTTGAAAAAATCTATGGTCCTACATAAAACTACCATCACAGGCTCGGGTAGCCCTATCCCTGGTCCGTAAATGTAATAAGACACCACTAAAGAAGAAATAGGGCCCTCCTACCAATCAAGCCCCATAGCTGTAACAAAAAGATGCCCATTTTCTCTTGGAATAAAGACAGCCACATTTGCGGCTGCATTAACCCTTCTCGAAGCACCACTTATCTCTCAAAGAGTATTTCATTTTGGCCAAACCAAAGGTTGCCTACTAGTTGGCCCCCAAAGATGCCGTCAAAGTTAAATGTAAAATAAGAACATCATTTCTCTCTTAGCATGGCTAAGACAACAAATAATGCTTGAATCATGATACCACTCTATGAGCCTTTGGCCAATCAAGCCTTATAAACATTAGTGTCCCAAGATGACTAGTGGTGTATATGATCACTAATGATGCAAGTGTCCTTTATTTTTATTTGTTTTTTGCTCAACTCTACCACTATCAGTCCCAAGCCCAAATAAAGGGGAGCATTTTGTGTCAGGTGTCAGTCAGCAAGTAAAACCTTGACAAACCCCATCCATAAATCTATTTTTGACATTTCCTATGGCTAGGGCTATTTGAGTATTTCCTCGAAAGAGACATGCTACAGGAAATCCATAAATGGTTTGGACATACACAATAGAGACAAAAAACAACATCAGTCAGGAGTGATGTGATCCAAGTCGAATGTTCTAAAAGGGCAAGGGGAAGCCCCAAAAGAACGTAGATAGAAGTAGTGAGAAAAGATTTAAAAGTTCTAGGACTTAATGAAGCTATGACACTTAATAGAGGAGAATAAAAGAATAAGATTCATGTGACCAACCCTTAATTGGGATAAGGTCTTGATGACGACGATGATATTTTTATCTTCATTTTCATAAGAGAAGTGCAATGATATATCTTACTCCTTATTCTCACCTCTAACAACAAGGTTACATATTCCCTCCACAATCTTCACTTGTTAAGTCACCAACATGTCTTAAAACTACTATAGACCATTCCAATAGGGCAGGTGAATATAGCCATTTGGCTCCTCTCACATGGTAATCAAGCCAAAACCTTTATCTCTGCCGTGGACTAGTAAGCCTTCTGTTTATATTTTTGCAATTTTTTCTTTTTTGAGGATAGGTCTGGTTAAGGACATAAGGCCTTGTGGCCTGCTCCACCTACTTTTTTTCCCTTTCTCATTTAAATTCATTTACAAACATCATATACATCATATTTTGCAAGGTGATTGGTCCACTTTTGGCAGTAACATAACTCCACATGTCTACTAACCGCCTTAATTTCTCTTGCTTCACAGGCCTAGTTAAAAACCCAAGGCCTTGTGGGTTGTTGGACTACTAAGCCTCCTACTTTTTATATTTTTTAAGTCCTATCAATACACAGCGCAAGGATCCGTCCAATTAAAACATGAATTATATAAAAATAGCATCAAGGGGTATCTGACCATAGACAAGTGATACTTGCGTACCACCATAAACTAGATTAGTTAATCAGTCCTAAAATTAACCTAGAACCTTATAAGCCCAGCCTAGCACTCTAGCTTAGGCAAAGGATAGGGGCGTTCCAAACCCTCTTTTAATTTTTTGGTGGAGCAATAGTACCACTAACACGTACATGTCTCGCAGATGCCAAATATATATCCTATATCACTACATCTACTAATAGGTTATCATCATCATCATCAAGACTTTATCCCAATTAGGGGTCGGCCAACATCTACTAATAGGTCCATCACTTAAAACCTCATTCATGATGTCGAATTTGATGAACTTAGTGCACGGGGCTGGAATGACATTTTAAGTGTGATTAGAGACAATGTGCCATATAACCTCTTGAGAGTGACACATATGTCTCTCTTGCCTTACGGTATGGCAAATACATAAGTTGGCCCTTTCCTAACAACCACATTTTAGATCACTACAAAAAAATTAATCTAACATCAGGTGAATAAATCGGTATAATTGATCCAATATCACAGCCACAAATCCATGTTGTTGCCATTGACATCGCCTTGATCCAACAATCCTAGTCCCTTAATATTGTCAAGGCTAACCTAGCCCATCCAAAGAAGGTCATTGCGATGGTCTAGGAAGAAGCACATATTTTATTATTTAAACATCTTTGTGTCGATCAACACTGGTAAACTTATAGTCATCAATAAACAACTCACATGATCTTGTTGCGTTCCCTTAACCCTAAGTAAGGCTTCTTGGATCAAGAATATAGGGTCATTCGATCAAGACAAAATTAGAGACAATGACAAGGATTTGATCTGCCACTATATGAGGGGATTTGATCGTGCCTTTCTTCTTACATCAATGTCATTGTACTTTGTAGCACCAGGGCAAGTTGCTATTAAGAACCCAACTCTTGTAGGGGCCAACAACTACTTGGCATCTCTCTTGGAATATGTTTGGTTCAGGTTCAAGTGGTTGCTTTTCTCTTTAGTTGGGGATTATATTTAGGAGTATGCATGGGGAATTTGCTTTGTGAATTTTTGCTCGTATAAGAAAAAAAATATTTGAAGAGGAGCCTTAGTGCAATGGCGAAGTTGTTGTTGTGTGACCTCAGGATCACAGGTTTAAGGCATGGAAATAGTCTTTTGCAAAAATATAAGGTAATAATGTGTACTATAGACCCTTGTAGTTTGCCCTTCTCCAAATTTCACATATGCAGGAGCTTGTACATACGGGCTGCCCTTTATAAGAAAAAATCTTTCTGCCTAAGTGCCCTTCTTTGCACGAAGGGCAACCACTTTGTCTATACTCCACTTTGAATGTCAAGTGATTAAAAAAGCTGTGGGTAGGCTACTAGGAAGCCTGATCTAGAGTGTAACTTTACCTTGTTGGGGCTACTTTTGCATGAAGGCTCCCAGCTCTGGTTGATCCAAACCGTTATCTGGAATGTGGTCCCGGTCCACGATAGCCTTCTTTCCTCGTATTTCTGATCAGAGCTCCCGGTAAGAGTCCACGCTGGAGAGCGTGATCAGTGGGTCCACCATCTACTTAGATCGGAACATGGTGCAAAATCAACGGCTACAATGAGACGTACGTGTCTCCAGCAAGCCTCAGAAATCGATTGTGTTACATTGGATCCTCTGGGTGGTCGAACCGCGTATTCGTACGCCAACCTTTCGTTGTCTCTCGCTAGTTCTTACTTGTTTCAGAGAGAGCGAGCGAGCGAGCGAGAGAGAGATGGGGGAGGAAAAGAGGCATCAGATGATGCAAAACTTGTTCGGGGATCAATCCGAAGAGGAAGAAGAGGAAGAGGAAATCGATTTCGAACAAAACGCGGACCGGCAAGAAGGTTATCCGTCGGTAAATCTCTCTCCCTCTCTCTCTCTCTCTCTCATCAGCAAAAAGTGAAAAATTGATGAAATAAACCTGAAACAGAAATTTTGACTTGGTTTTGTTATCCTTATTCTGGGTAAAATCCCTCTTTGACGGGAAATCGTTGAATTTTGAGCTATATATCGATTTCTCTTGGATCCATTTGTAGTATTTGGACGAATTTCATCTATTTGATACGATAGTGAAAGTTTGAAACCCTTTTAGGTTGTGATTCTGCTGTAAACGCTTGAAACCGTGCGGAAAGGGACAAATAGTTAAATACTTTTAATTTGTTCAAGGGATTGCAACTATCAACAATATATAAAAGTATCACCGTTTTATTTTTTTAGCCTGTAATGACAAGGATATTGTTCGTGAAAAAGGAACAAATATGTTACTATAAATCTGGCATGTATGCGACCGATTTGCAAAGAAAGAGAAGTTCTCGTACTCTGATTCAATTAATATCTACAGGGACCACTGGTTTTGTAACTCTTAAATATAATTTATCTCTATTGTCAGCTGTTCTCTAAGGGGCTTCTGTAAGAATGCTTAACTAGACTCATGGATGCTGGTGGAAGAGCATAAAGCTAGCACTATGTCTAATGCGGTCTGTTTATTAGAGTTACAATAGTTCTGGAAGGTGACATTGCATACTAGAGTAACTATGCACGTTAAGTGGTTGAGAGCTTGACTGAGCAATTTCAGGTAGTTCAAATGGGGATAAAGTCTGGAGCTGCAGTGTGATTGTGAGGATCTACCCAACCCTCTGTGTCAATGAGGATGTTAATGTGAGAAATGTCCTCAAAGTAGAAAGTTTGGGGCAATGACATGTTCCTTCAGGCTCTCAAGGAAGAGGACTTAGATCAGGGAGACATATTGGAGCCACGTGGTAGTTTGTGGGGAATCTATGTCCATAGGAAATTGTGCATCTTGTGACGTGATGTGATAACATGATACAAAATACTAGCATTGAATGATTTTTAAGGTGTCGATGGATGGAAAATGAGGTATGATGGTATACTTAGAGTCATGTCTGCAACCCATGACACTATTTCTATGGGTGAACCACTGTTCTAGGTGGATCCTCTTAGGCAAATTCCTGTCAGACGTATTGGAGCTGTTTAAGCCATGGTACTTAATAGAGAGGGATGGAGGAATAAGATTCATGTGGCTGACCTCATAATTGGGATAAGGTCTTGATGATGATGAGGACGTATT
Organism: Warburgia ugandensis; assembly: GCA_035236585.1. Taxonomy (NCBI): domain Eukaryota; kingdom Viridiplantae; phylum Streptophyta; class Magnoliopsida; order Canellales; family Canellaceae; genus Warburgia; species Warburgia ugandensis. Next base: position 25,266,603 of record CP141131.1, read on the forward strand.
GAAGCTGTGTGGTAGTTTGTGGGGAATCTATGTCCATACGAAATTGTGCATCTTTTGATGTGATGTGATAACAGGATATAAAAAAGAGCATCAAATGATTTTTAAGGTGTTGATCAATGGAAAATGAGGTATGATAGTACACATTGAGTCTTGTTTGCAACCCATGGCGCTTGGGTGAACCACTGTTGTAGGTGGATCCTCTCAGGCGAATTGCAATATTCAAAGAGTGGTCTTTGCCATCTGAATAGGTATCATGCTTTCTGTTGGATGTGAGAATAATCTTCTTTGTTATTCATTTGCAACAGTTGAGTTGTTGCCGTGTGACTTGGAGGTCATGGGTTCGAAGCGTGGAAACAGTCTCTTACAAATATGCAAGGTAAGGCTGCATACTATAGACCCTTTGTGGTCTGGACCTTCTTCGGACCCCTGCATACACGGGAACTTCGTGCACCGGGCTGCCTTTTTTTATCTATGTTTTGATAATAATAGAATGATTTGTAACTTCTCAAGTGTTTGCGCTTATCAGGCTCATCTTTTTGCTTCTCTATCTATTTTTCTGTCCAGTACTAGAATTGGAAGTCTGGTAACAGGTGAACAATGAAAGAAATGAATAGTAAAAGATTACATGGTCAAAGCATTCAAGAGCCAGTCTCCAAGCTGGACACTTTCCAAAACAAGTTCATCATCATCAAGACCTTATCCCAATTAGGGGTTGGCCACATGAATCTTATTCCTCCATTCCACTCTATTAAATACCATGTCTTCATTTAGTCCCAAAGTTTTTAAATCTTTCCTCACCACTTCTATCCACGTTCTTTTGGGCCTTCCCCTTGCCCTTTTAAAACTTTCTACTTGTATTGCCTCACTTCTTATAATCGGTGCCGTTTTGGTCTCCTTTGAACATGTCTAAACCATCTAAGTCTAGTCTCCCTCATCTTATTACCTATTGGTGCTATCCCTAAATTTCCTCGAATATTTTTATTTCGAATTCTATCTTTTCTTGTCTTACCACTCATCCATCTCAACATCCTCATTTCTGCGACGCTCATCCTATGAGTATGATGTTCCTTAACTGCCCAACATTCTGATCCATAGAGCATGGCCGGCCTTATGGCCATCCTATAGAATTTTCCTTTTAGTTTGAGTGGCACCCGTCGATCACACAAAACAAGTTAATAAACAAAAATGCAATAAATGTTAGATGAACATGAAATGAAATATCAGCAATTGACAATGAACTAGTTGAACACAAGTGCAACCTGGTGCACGAAGCTCCCGTGTATGAAGGGTGTGGGGAAGGAGTGGACCACAAATGGAGTGAAAAATTAATTTAGTCAAATTAGAACCAGTCTCCAAGTTCATAAGAGTGTAAGTGAAATCTCTAGTTCAGGAACTTCAAAATAGATCCACCAATTGGAATCTAGTGGTGTTGATCATTGAAATGTGAGATTAGAATTTTGAGAAAGTCATCTGCCAACCAAAATTTCCCTCCGTTCTTTCCTGTTTCCTGTGGAACTGATATCCAAGCAGCAACAATTTGATTTTTTTGTCTATTTATTATGTTGCTACAGTCCTAAGCATTAGTTTTGAAAATCAAGAGGACTGGAGAAATGAAAATTTGGTAACACCCCATATAGATTGTTTTTTGATGTTGTAAAATATTTGAACTGTAAGTGCTAGGTGATCCTGGTCTTTTCTTTTGGTGACTCTGATGTGTGCTATTCACCAAGATGAGGAGCAACTCCTGCATTTGTATTGCTAATGCCTCTGGCACCTTTGACTTTGAATTTCATTTTGTCCATGTTGATCTCTGTAACATGGTAAAGTGGAAACTTGATTTGCCTGTCGATTGGATCTTACCTTTGGCAGTAGGACCTCAGATTGCAACTTGGCATCATCTGGGTCCTTAATCTGGTTTAGTAGTCTCATCTATAAATAAATATGCTATAGTTATTTATTAGTCTCTTGAAATATATGTATTTCATTTCTTAGAGACAACATTTCTAACATAAGTGGAGTATTATGAACTTTTCTTTGAAGAAGGGAATATAATAACTTTAGTAACATTTAGTTTTACAATAATATATGTACTTGAAAGGAGTTCAAATTACCATAAAAATCAGGGAAGACTTCAACTGTATCTGCAGTATGGAAACTTCAAAACAACGAAACAAAATTTGACTCTTGCTTTAGTTAGTTGAACCTGAAGCCTGAAATTCACCGTTGCCTTTTTTATGGGCCTAGTCCTATGTTTCCAGGTATCCATAATGACAAACACATTTGAAGTTTGTTAGCCTCGTTCGCATGTAGGACCTCTAGTTTACTTCTTTTTTGATTGCATCATAGAAATTCTCTGAAGTAGCTTGAGAAAATTAAAGCAAGATAGAATCTTAAGTGGTTGTATCACACATTATTTGCTATATCTTTTTGATCCAGGATGAAGGAGAGGGTGAAGCAGACATTGAGGGCGAAGGTGAAGTTGAAGTCGAGGGACAAGGAGAAGCAGAAGAGGAAAGTGAGGCGGAATTACATGATTTAGATCCAGATCGAGGAGAAAGTGAGGGTGAGAGGGCTCAGAGTTCAGCAGAAAGAGAAATCAGTCATGGGCTTGAGAGCGAAGGCAAAGAAGTTGAAAGTGATGAACAAGAGTATGGCCAAAGGGTGGTAACAAGCAGAAGGCGTGAAATAATTGCTAGTGCATCAGAGGGATCTGAGGAGAACCATTCTGTCGAGGATGACGGGGAGGAGGTCAATCAGGCCAGGAGGCCAAGGTAGCATCCACAGTTTTTTACATTTGTACTCTACTAGATTTATCTTGACTTTTACTTGGTTTTCCTGGGTGTTTCAACATCCCGTTGGTACATGTGGGTTCCAATCCACCCGCCATTCAAGAAAAGAAAAAGAAAAAGATCCTGTTTATGCATGTTGTATATCAGTATATGTGTATCCTTCTGTCTGGGCTTCTTTTTGCATTATGTGTAGTGGGACTTATGGGGCACAGTCTCCTACTTAGAGTGCTGCTGCTTCAGAATTTCATGTTTCCTGGTTTGGGGCCTCAACAGTTTACTTAGTGTTCTTTGATTGCTTTTTGTTCCAGCAATCTACTCTTACTTCCTGTTGTTTTTTTGTAATTACTATTGAATTTCGCTGAAAACTCTGAAATATTTGCCTTGCATCACAATTACTACCTTCTAAAGATCGTCTCAGACCATTCTTGTAACTAGACAACCTGGGAGATATCTACTTCTTCAGTATAATGATTGCTACAATTGTGATTTTACAGTATTGTACAGTGTTTTCCATTAGAATACCTGGAAAATGGGTTTGGCACAAATTTTTTTACTTTTCCTGTTTTCTTAAAATTGTGTATGATATACTGATATATTGATTTGATAATACATCCTGTTTCATAAACTACACTTAGATGCTGAACTGCCTCTAACATTGCTTTTCTGCAGCCATTCTCCAAGTGAGGAGAAAGATCACACCCATGTTTCACAATCAGCTCCTGAGATTCGTGATGTATTTGGAGATTCGGATGAGGATGAACTCGTTGAGTATGCAGCTCAAAATGATCTTGAACAAGATCTGCAAGTGAGTGTGAGAAGTAAAGCACGCTAGGAATGTTTCTTGGTTTTGATGCCATGCATTTTAATGGTCTAAATAATTATAACTACTTTTTCTTTGGCCAATATTCGTTTAATTATGCAAATTCAGGATGATAAGATAATACAAACACCAGAAAGTGATAAGTTAACTCTTTTTGCTTCTTCTGTTGTTGCCTGTACAAAAACCTTTTCCTGATCTTGTAGCTCTCAAAAAGTGGACTTTCTTAAGTGTGTTCCAACTCATATTGGTTTTTTATCTCCCTCTTTCATTGTTTTTTCTGGGTAAATTGACTTAGAATGATTGTTGCAACACCATCTGCTTTAGTTCTTTGTATTTCAAAGGGAAGAAATTAAAGGTCTCATTAACTTCTTGTCTTAGCATTCCCCTGTTGAAGAGGAACGTTCTCCTATTGAAGAAGAACGATCTCCCATTGAAGAAGAACATTCCCCTATTGAAGAGGAAGGGAGCTATGAGAAAGATTTGAGGCCAGAAGATATAGTGCAAGATGAGGAAACTCAGTATGCTCAGTATGAATCAGAAGAGGAGAACCTTGAGCAGAAACAGAAGGAGAAACCAGTTGGCCCCCCTTTGGAATTAGAGATTCCGCTACGTCCACCTCCCGGTCCACCAGAAAAGGTACATCTCTCCTGCTGTATCACTTCTGTTCTATCTCTCATTGAGGTGGTTGTTGATGGCACAGTGAAGCTGCTGTTTATACAGAATTACTATTAGGGCAATTGTAAGCAATCCTTTATGAAACTGTAATGTACCTCTGGTGTTTGTAAAACAGTTGGGTGGTGCTCGGATACATCTCGTTGTGCTGTATTTCAAATGGTCTACATGCATGCACATATTTGTTCCACATTGCTGTAACTTGCTAGTGGTTTATCCTTTGGTGTATGTAGAGCTGTGCATACAAATGCTAGTGTTTGTATTGTATATAGCTTGCCAACTGGTTTGAGCTGAAAAGATTCCCGATTAAAGTACCAGTCTGGATTTGTTAAGTTCTTCTGTATTTTTCAATGACACCCCACACTGATGGGATTATCATGAAACCAATTGAAAATCAATGCTTGGTTAAATGCTTAAGAACACGGTTGCAACAGCAAATTCTTTTTTGTGAGTCCTGACTACTGTGACACGAGAGCATGTTACCTTGACAGATCAACTCGCTGTACTTTCATTCTCTTTATATATATATATATATATATATATATATATATATATATATAGATCAACTCGCTGTACTTTCATTCTCTTTATATATATATATTTAAGTTGGGAAGGAGGTTCCTAGCATGTGGTGACATTTTGATCCTAAAATTGGTCGCGAAAATGTCAATAATTAAATTTTGCCAGATCAGATTGTGGATCAGTCTGTTTCATGTACAAGCCTGAAATTTTCATTCACTAGTTTACAGCCAAACCTGTTTTCTTTGAATTTGGTTGGTCTTCCACTGTTCGTTTAGTCATCATTTGTAGATTTCTTTTTGTTTATTTATGTTCTTGGTGGTCAAGATAAGTTTTTATGGATAACACATAGCCCATGAACGCCTTGAACCTTGTGACCTAAGTGCAGTACTATGTTGACACAGGCGCAAGTCTCACCTAGTTGCACGACTAGTACTCTAGGTGCAGAATTAATTAATTAAAATTAAAAAGGAAAATCCAAAAAATAAGAAAAATTGTAGGGACATAAATACGCTCGCAAGGAGTTGTAGTTTTTAGCATTAGAATGGAAACCTATGGAGATGAACCCCAAAAACAAACAGAGAAATAAAAAATAACAGTGTATTTCATGTTTTTTAGTAGAAATTACACAAAAAAAAAAGTTAAAAAACATGAAAGATATCAACAAATTTGAAAAGAATGAATTGGAGTTGTCATTTTTAGCATTAGAATGGAAACTGGTGGATATTTGTTACAAAAACAAGCAGAAAAATAAAAAATAGTATTGTATTTCACTTTTTTCTGTAGAAATTACTAAAAAAAAGTAAAAAAAAAAAGAAATATATTAAAAGAATGAAATGAAGTTGTTGCATTTAGCATTAGAATGGAAACCTATAAAGATTTGTTACAAAAAGAAACAGAAAAATAAAAAATAGAGTGCATTTCACGGTTTTCAGTAGAAATTACCAAAAATAAAAAACCATAAAATATGAAAGATTTTAAAATAATGAAATAGAGTTGTCGTTTTTGCATTAGAATGGAAACTTATAGAGATCTGTTACAAAAAAACTGAAAAATAAAAAATCCTAATGTATTTCACATTTTTCTGTAAAAATTACAGAAAAAATAAAAACAGTAAATACAGCATTAAAGATATGAAATAAATGAAAAGAATGAAACGGAGTTTTTGTTTTTAGCATTAGAACGTAGATAGGTTGAGATTTCAAACAAAGAACAAGCATAAAACAAGAAAAACCAACAAACGTGCTGTTTTTATCATTTAAAAAAGAAGAAGATAATAATAAAAAGAAAGATTAATCTTTAGTTTCTTACCTTCAATTGCTTGAACTAGGCTTCAATGGTTGATGGAAGATGAGGAATGGTTGCAAGAGTACCTGGAATCGAGGGGAAAGAGCTCTGGGAAGAAAAAGAAGAAGAAAACATGAGAGAAAAAGGGATTTATACCACTTACTAGCTACTGGAGGCGGGGGCACAAAAGTTGCCAGTTGCTAGTTGCAACTAGTCTCACAGAGACTTTTCCCCCTAGTGACTGGCCCAAATCAAGTTTTATAGGCTGTGACTACGTGCGCCTGGTGACTAGTCGTGCTTAAGACGACATAGGCACAGTAGAAGCCTTTTAGTGACACTTCTGTAGGAGGCCTCCTAATTTATCAATTTAATTATCCAGATATTTCTTGAAGGGTGGTTATTAACTGGTTACTAGTGGTCTAGTGTTTTATATCTGTGCAATGAGAGTTTACTTGTATGGAGGAATGCATATATATTCACTCCCTCCTCTTGATAATGGTTCATGAGAGTTGCTGTTGCTATACTGGAATGCTATCTGCGGCCACCATAGAAGTTTAGTAAAGTGAGAACTGCTATTATGAAAACAAACAGATTGCTGACAGTCATTGCACTAGAGCTTTATGCATTATACGGATAGAGAGCAACCAGCTGGGATCATTCAATGTGATGCTATGACCAAGGAAAAACCCATGGAAATACCCACTGCATAACAAGTGCAAAATTTCATACCCATGAATCCAAGGGCAGCTTACCTCTAACATGCCTTTTGTGTAGATTAAAGGTGTTCAGCATGTCGGAAATGGCTTCATAGGTTAAATAAAATTTCATGTCCATCAATAATTTATCCCATGCTTTTTAAGTTGAAAATTATAGCAATAGTTAATCCTATTTTTCTTAAGTTAAAGATTACACAAAAAAAGAGGATAAAGTATCTAACGGACGTGAGATTTTGTACTTAGCCTATCTAAGCCATTCACGACATGGTGAACAGCTTAGGTCTATGCAAAAGGCATGTAAAGTCACACTTAGGTTAATCCAAGTGCAAGGTACCCTTGGACTTATATATATGTGTATATATAAAACAAAAATATATAGAACAAAGATATAGAAATGTGTGCTTTTTTTTTTTTGCAATTCTTTACTTCTATAATTTTCCATAAATATTTCTCTGTAACTGCCTTACTCTCTTATAACTGCTTAGTCTGTACACATATCATATGCATTTATACACACACATATTATACAGACTTCTATTATGGAGCTTTATCAGTCATTTCAATTTTGAAATCCTATATTATTCTCATAAATACTTCTAGCCAAAATCTTAGTCATTCACTGGATGATAAGTTGGAAACTTGCTTCGGCCTTTGTTGGTGTGATAAATAAGGCTTTGACAGTATAGAGAGGGTTCCTGCATCATGTCAAGGTGATTAATATTACTCTGTTAACCAAAAAGTCAGGGTACTTCTTGTGGAGGACTGTCCCTTTTCTATTATTGTAAACTTCTAATTTTTATGATTCTTTCACTCTTTTAATTTTTTTCCTGTCCAAAATCTTATTGATGTGATTCATTCATAAGTTACTTGGTTCTTTGACCTTAAGCTTGAGTTGGCTGAGTTGCCTATATAAAATACTGGGTTCTGCGGAGTGTTGGTCTAAACAGGAAGCATGTTATATTGGTACATTATACTTCGGAAGATCTCATTTCTGTTAGATAGATAGTATTGGATGCATCTAGGCATTGCTTCTTTGTGTTTGTAGGCTCATGGATTATTAAATTGCTTATTTTCTTACTGAGCAGGTCTTGTAGTGGATTTCATTTCATTTAATTCATGTATACTAGGATAAATCCTCATAGATACATTAACTTCTGGTCTTAAAATTTATTCCCTTATTGGATTCTTCCATTGTGCAGATGAACATGATCAAAGTTTCTAATATCATGGGCATTGAACCGAAACCTTTTGATCCAAAGACATATGTGGAAGAGGATGTGTTTGTGATGGATGAATCTGGAGCTAAGAAACGTATACGCTTGGAGGACAATATTGTGCGTTGGAGGACTGTTCGAAATCGTGATGGCACAATATCTGTAAGTAAATGCCTCCAATATTTCATGCTAGTTATCATCTTACTGAACGATGCAATCATAACCTCAAGATCTTGATTAGACCTAGAGCACTGTCAACTTTACATTGTCTCTGCCTTGATTCATCAAATATTGATTTCTTTTTTTATATTGATTAATGGTTTTATGTTGGCTTGTATGTCACTTTTTGTAGCTTGTCTGGTTATCATCTTTTGAAAGCTGAATTCATCAATGCCTAGAAATGCTATTTTGTGGATTGAATTGAGTTGCTTTCTTTGTGGAACTTTTGCCCTTCCGTTTCTTGTATGGGGCATGTATCTTATTATGTTAATAGTATGCTATCTTAAGTATTCGAACTGACACTGAGAAAAGAGCTTTGGAACATAGACCCATTCTTTTAGAACCCAATGAAGTGGTACAGGTTGCCTAACCATCTAACAGTTGAACTTTTCTCCCTAGTCCCTCAAAAGCTGTGTTAAAAATTAAATTATATTGTAAAGGAAGTGAAGAGTTACTTTCAACTCTGGAGAATAGGCTCATTGACCAAAGGGATAGCTGTTGTAGGATCAATCAACGGTTCTCATTTTCTGTTTAACATGTACTCTGCAACTGCATGAGGAAGATTCCCTCATTCAATCGTTTGTTATAAGCTAGAGAATTTGGCGGGCTTGTTGATGTTCTAATCTTGATTGTTTTAAGAGTTACAGCATGAATGAAATTTAGCTACCCTGTAGACACCATCAGTAGTTCCACTAGTCTGTAAAAGTAGTTCTAGTTGTCTGTGACACCATCCAACTCTGTAAGCAAACTTTCTTCTAGGTCATTTGGCCTGTATGCTGCTAACATCTGCGAAAACCATCAATAAGTGATGCTAAACATGGAGAGAGCAGATGTTCTCCCATTCTGCTTGCAATTAAAGTTATTTTTATTGCATAGGAGAACTATGCTCCTGACAGATGGAAGAGTTGTCCACTCCCATTCCTTCCACAAATAGAATTTTCATCCAATAGCTTGGATTTTAATTCCAACAGTATCGTAGCATCGAGTTGTTGCATGGCATTAGTTCCTTTCGTGCAATTTTCATGTCCATAAGACCCTTAGTTCATACTGCTGTCTTCCTGCTTTTACAGCCCCATTTTCTCTCGTGTCTGGCACTTTTGGTTCTTCTTATCATTACTTGTTTCTCAGTTCAGATGCTTGTTTACTACCTGAGGATTGTTACATTTTTAGATCTGAAATAAATAGTAGCCAAGTTAACATTTGAAATTCAGCAAAATTAGTCTCTGATTTGATACCATTAAGTTGTATTTATGTTTTCCTGGTTCTACTTGATGCTTCATGAGTTTCCTGGTTGCTTTTACAACCTTTCTGGCACATTTCACCCAGGAAATCTGTCTCCACCTTTTGGCAAAAGCATGTCTAATGGGTGCTGTTATTAACTGGGAGCTGTATGATATAAATGAATGGTCAATATGTGAATACCCCATTTTAGTTATCTAAATCAATTGAAAGCTATGTAGTCGCAGGTGCAAGGGGTGCAACTTGTGCCTAGAGGGACTAGGTGTGCCTAGTCGCAAGCCTAGGTGTCAAGGTTCAAAATTAAGTATTTTAAATTAAAAAAATTGAAAATAAATCCCAAAAATTACAAAAAATTAGGAAAACATAGGAATATAAAGATATGAATAAATACTTGTCAAATGGGTGAAATGGAATTCTCAAGTAATAAATCAACATGTCAACAACAACAACAACCTAAGGTTAAATCAGACAATCATACATAAAGAAGTTTAGAAACATACAAATACAATGATAGTCATAATATTAGTCTTCCTAGTCCTTGATACTCCCTCAAGCTGCTGTGGCCTCGTCATTATCGCCATCATCTTTCTGTAAATCCAGGAACAATAAACAATCAAACAATGGTATAAAAAAATGGTAGTGTATTTCATGAATTTTTCATGAAAGTAACAAGAAAAAAGCCGTAAAAAAATACAAATTATGAAAAGGATGATGTAGAATTGTCATTTTTTAGTATTAGATAGGTTTTTTTTAGCATTAGTACCAGAATTGACAAATAAGTAGTGAAGTATTTCTTATTTTTTAGAAGAAAGTACATCATCATCATCAAGAACTTATCCCAACTAGGAGTTGGCCACATGAATCTTATTCCTCTCTATTAAGTACCATGGCTGCATTTAGTCCCAAAGTTTTTAAATCTTTCCTCACCACTTTTATCCATGTTCTTTTGGGCCTTCCCCTTGCCCTTTTAAAGCCTTCTACTTGCATTGCCTCACTCTTTCTAACCGGTGCCGTTTTGGTCTCCTTTGGACATGTCCAAACCATCTAAGTCTAGTCTCCTCATCTTATTACCTATTGGTGCTACCCCTAGATTTCCTCTAATGTTTTCATTCCTAATTCTATCTTTTCTTGTCTTACCACTCATCTATCTCAACATCCTCATTTCTGCGACGCTCATCCTATGAGCATGATGTTCCTTCACTGCCCAACGCTTTGATCCATAGAGCATGGCCGGCCTTATGGCCATCCTATAGAATTTTTCTTTTAGTTTGAGCAGCACCCATTGATCACACAAAACTCCAGATGCACATCTTCATTTGTTCCAACCCGCTTGGATTCTTTGGGTAACCTCCCTCTCAATCTCTCCACTCTTGTGAATCATTGATCCTAAGTATCGAAAGTGGTCTTTTACGGGGCCTTCTTGGTTATCAATCTTGACTATTATTCCACTCCTACTCTCCTTGCTAAAATTGCATTCCATATATTTTGTCTTAGTTTTGCTGATTTTAAATCCTTTAGATTCTAATGCTTCTCTTCATAACTCTAGCTTTGTATTTACACCCTCTCTTGCCACATCAATTAAGACTATATCATCTGCAAATAGCATGCACTAGGGAATCTCCTTGTGCAGATGTTTTGATAACTCATCCATAACTAGCGTGTAAAGGTATGGGCTCAATGGCGATCCTTGGTGCAATCCTATAATGACAGGAAAATCACCGGTCTCGCTACTAGCAGTCTTAACATTTGTTTCCGCTCCCTCATACATATATTTAATTATGCCTATATACCCTTGCGAAACCTCTTTCTTGCCCAACACCCTCTATATTAACTCTCTAGGGACTCTATCATAAGCTTTCTCAAAGTCAATAAAGACCATGTGGAGGTCTTTCCTCCTCTCCCTATATTTCTCTACCAATTGTCTTAATAAGAAAATGGCTTCCATGGTAGACCTCCCAGGCATGAAACCAAACTGATTCTCTTGTACACTTGTCTCATGCCGTAGCCTCTTCTCAATCACTCTTTCAAAAAGTTTCATAGTGTGGCTCATAAGTTTGATCCCTCGATAATTAGTGCAACTTTGTATGTCTCCTTTATTCTTATAAATTGGTACAATAGAGCTTTTCCTATATTCATCAGGCATTTTCTTTGATTTTATAATCTTATTAAACAATTTGGTCAACCAAACTACCCCAATATCTCCCATATGCTTTCAAACCTCTATTGGTCTACCATCAGCCCCATGGCCTTTCTTGATTTCATCTTTTTCAAGGCCTCTTTCATTTCAAGTATTGTAATCCTACGTTCATATCTATAACATCCAATGTTATTTAGGTTTATAGTATTTTTAATCTCTATATTCTTAGAGCCATTGGCATTTAACAATTTTTGAAAGTACTCCTCCCACCTTTGTTTAATCTCATTATCTTTGACTAATACTCTTTGATCATCACTTCTAATGCACCCAACATGATCTAAGTCCTTACCCCTCTGTTTTCTTACTTTGCAAGTTTAAACATATCTTTCTCACCTTTTCTTGTTCCTAGTCTATTATATAGCTCATCATATGCCTTGAATTTAGCCTCACTTATATTCTCTTAGCAACCTTTTTAACATTCTTATATTGTTCATAGTTTTCATTATTTTTAATCTTTTGCCATGCTTTAAAACACATCCGTTTTTCTTTAATAACTTTTTGTACTGTTTCACTCCACCACCATGTTTCCTTTACTAATTGCCTTTTACCTTTAAATACTCCTAAGATATCTTTTGCCACTTTCTTAATGGACTTAGCAATATTAATTCACATGGTATTTACTTATGTTTCATAGTTCCAGTTTCCTTCTACCATCAACTTATTTTTGAATGAGGTTATTTTCTTTCCTTTTAAGTTCCACCACTTAGTTTTTGGATACCTATTAAGTTCATATCTTTTCCTTCATCTTTTGATATGGATATCCATAACCATTAACCTATGTTGTGAGGTTAAACTCTCACCGGGTATCACCTTACAATCCTTACACATTGATCGTTCAATATTCTTAAATAGAAAGAAGTCTATTTGGCTTTTATGAAATCCACTTTTAAAGGTTATTTAGTGTTCATTCCTCTTCTTAAAGAGTGTATTTGCAATGGTTAGGTTATATGACAAAGCAAAATCGACGATAGTTTCCCCGATCTCATTTCATTCACCTATACTATACCCTCTGTGTATTCTATCATATCCTTCGTTTTCTTTTCCTACATGGCCATTTAAGTCTGCTCCTATAAATATCCCTTAAGTGTTGGGCATTTCTTGCATGACTTTCTTCACATCTTCCCAAAACTATCTCTTGATTATATCTTCTAATCCTACTTATGGTGCGTATGCACTTATAACCTTTATGTTCTGCTCTCCTAAAACAAGTTTTATTATTATAATTCTATCACTAATTCTTTTAACATTCACAACTTTATCCTTTAATTCTTTATCCACTATTATTCTTACGCCATTTCTGTTATTATCCTTTCTTGCATACCATAATTTATACCCATCGATTTCTCTAGCTTTAGTCCCTTTCCACTTGGTTTCTTGGGTACATGCGATGTTGACTCTCCTACGTTTCATCGTGTCTACTAACTCCAAACTCTTATTTGTTAATGTCCCTATATTCCATGTGGTAATACGAATCTTATGCTCTGGAGATATCTTATTTACCAGCGCCCTTCTTGATCTCTATGGCATGAACCCATGTCCACTTTTCATTATACTTGGGTTCTGATACAGCACTTCGCTTCCAAGGGGACACCTAGCAGCCCTTGCCCATTTCTCACCACACCTGGGAACCCATGTAGCGCGTCGCTTTTGGGGGAAAGCCCTAGCAACCCTTGCCCATTTTTCACCGCACCTGGGATCCGATGCAGTGCGTCACTTATGGGGAACACCCTAGCTTGAGGGAATGTTAGTTTTCGATTCATGTTATATTAGAGTTGCCATATTTTTAAAAAGCTGAAGATGATTTTCAATTCTTTTTTACAAGTAGGAAAGAAATAACAAAATCATCTTCAGCTTCTCCCTTGCCGGTTGGCACTTGACGCAAGAATTGCCATATTTTAAGAAGTTAGAGATGATTTTCATTTCTTCTTTGCAAACTAATATACAAATGCATATTCATTTGCAAGAAAGAAAGAAATAATAAAATCATCTTCAACTTCTCCCTTGTTGGCTGGTACCTGATGCAAGACCCTTCTCCTTTGTCATCCGGGCTTGGGACTGGCATTGGTGGAATTTTTTTAAGAAGAAAGTAACCAAAAGAAAAGTAAATAAAACTTGCAAAATATGAAAATATTGATATAGGATTGTCGATTTTAGTATTATAATGGAAACCTTTACATATTTATTACAAAAATGAACACAAACAAGAAAAACCCTACTGTATACTATGTTTTATGGTTTTCACTGAAAATAATGAAAAAAAAAGAGGTAAAAAAAATGAAACAAGACCATAGAAATGTTGATTTTAGCTACATAATGCAAACGTATGGATGCATTCCACAAAAAATTAGAGAAAAAAATACTGATATATATATTGCAATTTTCGTTGAAAAATACAGGAAACTGAAAAAACAGTAAATACTACATTAAATTCATGAAAAGAAATGGAAAAATCAAGCATTATCATTAAAAATGGAAAAACGGCACTGTGTTTACTGATTTTTTCAAAAAATGAATAATAGATAAATATCCAACGAAAATCTGTAATTTCTTACCTTTAACCACTTCAAGAAAGCTTCAATCACCATTGGAAGATGAGGATGGTCGCAAGAAGAAGAAAGGAAGTTTGGGAAGAAAAAGAAGAAGAATTGGAAAAATAAGGGTTTTATATCACTTATGGTGTGCATGGAGTCGGGGGCGCAGAAAGTCACAGGACTAAGCATGTCTAGTAGCATTGAGCCTTAAACCCACTATGCCTGGCCTTAGTCGAGTTGCAAGGCTGCGCCTTTTTGCGCCTAGCTACTAGTCAAGCTTGCGACTACATAGATTGAAAGATTACATCAAATGCGCAATAATGATAATCTTTAGGCCTACAAAGATCCCCAATATAGGAGGATGGGAAAGCATGTCGAGTTAACAATCAATATATCTTGGAGTTGAGTCATCACACCTGAGGAAAGATCATGTGGCACTGGATATGCCTCAACTACTGCCACCACCAGACTTCTGAGGCTGCAGTTGTGTAACTGATGCTGCAGAGCTACAGATTGGACAAAAAATATATATGTTTGCAGATTTAATCCCATGGAGTGAACTCGCCGATGACTACTGATCTGTCCTTTATACAAACAGGATCATTTTGGCATTGAAGACAGCCTTCTTCTGTCTACCTAGAAAGGAGATAAAAGGGTTTCTTGTAGCCAAGGAAGGTTTTGGTTTCTAGATAGAGAAAGATACCCTTTTATAGATCTCCATGGTGGCTGAAGGTGATTTCTTCTCAAAATAAAACTCTTTTTTCTAGCCTGAAACCTACCTGAGGGCCATTACAAAATTTTCAATGCTGTTTTCTTTGCTAGAAGGTGATTTTCAGTCTCACTTTCTTATTTCTCTTACTCTTATTAGTGGGTGAATCTTACTTTGTTTTCCTCTCCATTTTCTTTACTTTTCATCATCAACATCATCGTCTTGTTTACGTTCTGGTACCTCTTTGGGCGGTATTTGGGGAAGAAGGGCCTCAATATCTTCTTCTTCCCCCAAATGCTTCACCTCAGTAATGGAAGTAGTGAAAACCTCACATTTGAGGACAGTTCTCTGTTATTCCTCTAAATTTTTATTCTTTGAACCTAATTCTAACCTGTTTCAATTGCTTCAGCTGATTACATTTTAAGTACGCCAAAAAGCTTCAGCTTTACTCCCTTTCTAACCCATTTTCAATGCTTTGCCTGTTTCATTTCAATGATGGCCAACTTACTAGCAAGTTGTGTTGCTAACTCATTGCCAACTCCTACTTCCAACCTCTCTTCTTTACTTCAGCTGTTTATAGATCCTGCTCAACTAACTTAGTAAACATGCTTCAGCTATGAGTTAGCAACCAACTCTTTTTTTTATATGTTTTCTCTTTTATCTCTCTTTCTTGTTCTTTTTCTTTCTTTTTTTGGGTGTTGTGAATGTTAATTAGTTCTGTGAATGAGTTGGGGATGGTTAGACCTTCATTTTGGCACCTTTCCCAGTCATTCAAGATCAGTGTTTGATCATGAGTAAGAGTACATAGGGAAACAGATCATGAAGTCAGCAAGGGGGTGTAATTTCCCTTGTCTAACCCTTGCAGCACTTCTATAAATCCTTTGTAAAGCATAAGTCCGCCTTCAACTCCTCACTCTCAATTGCTAGGGCTACACTCACTCACTCACAAAAGCAATGAGAGAAATCAGAAAAGGATTACTTCTAGTTGAGTTGCTTCCATTGAGTTGAGTTACAAATGAGGAGCTACACCTTATTTATACTTTCTCACCCACATCCACCTCAATGGATGGCTAGGATCATTACATGTGTCGTTGCACTAATCGTCCAGATCATCTTCTGGAACCATTCTATAAAATATCTTTGTTCTATTAACTTCTAGAGTCATATGGAGCATCTATATATTTACAGGGACACTCCTAGAAGCCAGACCTTGTAGAATTAGATCTACGAACACAGGCCAAAGTCTCTTGTTTAAGTTTTCCTATAAGTGCACAATAGTCAATTGTAATATCATGTAGGGTCGAATCCACATGGAGGATATAGTGAGAAAATAAAGTACCAAAATTGATCCAAACTAATTATCCTGAAACTAATGCAAAATTAAGGAAAGATGATAATTTTTTAATTTAATGGAGAGAAAATGGATTTTTATTCTAACTTAAATTGCTAGGATTAAAGATTACTTATTTTAAATTAGATCCACTACTTATTTATCTTCTTTTATAACTCAAGAATTGAATTGAAACTACAATTACTATCTCAGAAAATATTTCTTTGAAAAATTAATTTAGAAACTTTTAAACATTAAAAAACCTAGATAATTCGTCCAATTCTAAGCTTTCTATGTGAAACTGGAATATAATAGATCAAAGATCAAATCCAAGCATCCACTATGAAAAGTAATAACACAAAATCAAAGAATTATACTAAGGATGAAATTATCTTTTTCAAAGTAATTGTCATGTTATGTTAAGGTTGTCATACTTTTAAGGAGTTGAAGATGATTTTCATCATCTTTTTTCTTACTTATTAACTAATATACATATGCATATTCATTTTGCAAGTAAGAAGAGAAAATAACAAAATCATCTTCAACTTCTTCAAAAAGGTTTTACTTGTCGCCTGGCACCTGACGCAAAACCCTCCTTTTTTATCCGGGCTTGGGACTGGCATCAGCGGAGTTAAAAGGTTAGCCTTAGTGCACGAAGCTTCGGTGTTTGCGGGGTCCGGGGAAAGGGCTAAAACTAGGGAAATAGATGGGTATAAGCTCTGGTACGTAGGAAAGGATAGTAACAAAAATGGCGTGAGAATATTGGTGGATAAAGAATTAAAGTATAAAGTTGTGGACGTTAAAAGAAGCAGTGATAGAATTATAATAATAAAACTTGTTCTAGGAGAGCAGTTCATAAATGTTATAAGTGCATACACACCACAATAGTAGGATTAGAAGATATAATCAAGAGACAGTTTGAGGAAGATATAGAGGGAGTCATGCAAGAAATTCTCAACACAGAGGGGATATTTATAAGAGTAGACTTACATGGCCATGTAGGAAAAGAAAATGAAGGATATAATAGGGTACATGAAGGGTATGGTACTGGAAAACAAAATGAGATGCGAGAAGCTATCCTCGATTTTGCTTTATATATAACCTGACCCTTGTAAACACATTCTTTAAGAAGAGGGATGAACACTTAATAACCTTTAAAAGTGGACCCATAAAAGCCAAATAGACTTTTTGCTATTTGGGAATATCGAAAGATCAATGTGTAAGGATTGTAACATGATACCTGGTGAGAGTTTAACCTCACAACATAGGTTAATGGTTATGGATATCTACATTAAAAAATGGAAGAAAAGAAATGAACTTAATAGGTATCTAAAAACTAAGTGGTGGCACTTAAAAGGGGAGAAAATAACCTCACCTCACTCACAAATTGCTAAATGACAATTGCCTTGCAAATATAGGGATTGAAAGTTCTATAAACTTGAATAACATCGGACATTATAGATACAATCGTAAGATTAGAATACCTGAAGTGAAAGAGGCCTTGAAAAAGATGAAATCAGGAAAGGCCCTAGGGCTCGATGGTATACCAGTAGAGGTTTGGAAGCATATGGGAGATACTGGAGTAATTTGGTTGATCAAGTTGTTTAACAAGATTATAAAATTAAAGAAAATGTCGGATGAATGGAGGAATAGCTCTATTGTACCAATTTATAAGAATAAAGGACACATACAAAGCAGTGCTAATTATCGGGGGATCAAACTTATGAGCCGCACTATGAAACTTTTTGAAAGAGTGGTTGAGAAGAGGCCATGCCATGAGACAAGTGTATCAGAGTACCAGTTTGGTTTCATGCCTGGGAAGTCTACCATGGAAGCTATTTTCTTACTAAGACAATTGATGGAGAAATATAAAGAGAGGAGGAAGGACCTTCATATGGTTTTTATTGACTTAGAGAAAGCTTATGATAGGGTCCCTAGAGATTTAATATGGAGGGTGTTGGGCGAGAAAAGGGTTTGGCGAGGGTATATAAACATAATTAAGGATATGTATAAGGGAGCGGTAACAAATGTTAAGACCACTATTGGAGAGATTGGTGCTTTTCCTATCATTGTAAGATTGCACCAAGGATTTGCATGGAGTCCATATCTTTTCACATTGGTTTTGAATGAGTTAACAAAACATCTGTATGAGGAGATTGCATGATGCATGCTATTTGCGGATGCCATAGTTTTAATTGATGAGACAAGGTAGGGTATAAACACAAAGTTATAGTTATAGAGAGAAGCATTAGGACCTAAAGGATTTAAAATCAGTCGAACTAAGACAGTGTATATGGAATGCAATTTTAGTAAGGAGAGGAGCGGGAGTGGAGCACCAGTCAAGATTGATAACCAAGAAGTCCCCATAAAAGACCACTTTCGGTACTTAGGGTCAATGATTCATGAGAGTGGAGAGATTGAGAGGGAGGTTTACTTAGAGAATTCAAGTGGGTTGGAACAAATGGAGATGTGCATCTAGAGTTTTGTGTGATCGGCGGATGCCATTTAAACTAAAAGAAAATTCTATAGGGTGGCCATAAGGCCGGCCATGCTCTATGGACCAGAGTGTTGGGCAGTTAAGGAACATCATGCTCATAGGATGAGCGTTGCAGAAATGAGGAGGTTGAGATGGATGAGTTGCAAGACAAGAAAGGATAGAATTAGGAATGAAAACATTAGAGGAAACTTAGGGGTAGTACTAATATGTAACAAGATGAGGGAGATTAGACTTAGATGGTTTGGACGTGCCCAATGAAGTCCAAAGATGGCACCAGTTAGAAGGAGTAAGGCAATGCAAGTGGAAGGTTCTAAAAGGGTAAGGGGAAGGCTTAAAAGAACTTGGATAGAAGTTGTGAGAAAAGATTTAAAAGCTTTGGTACTAAATGAAGCCATGGGACTTAATAGCGGGGAATGGAAGAACAAGATTCATGTGGCCGACCCCTAATTGGGATAAGGTCTTGATGATGATGATGAAATTAATTAATTTTCAAAATTAATTAATTAAGGCAATTACAACTTTGAAAAGTCATAAGTGGTATTTCTAACCTAATAATAAGGTCACTTTAATCCTAGGCAAAAGAAAATTAGCCTATCATGATTTTTAAATTAATTCTAGAATTTATGAAAAATAAATAAGAATTTCTAAAAAATACATCTTTTTAATTAAGGAAACTACTTTCTAATATATATTTTTTAGATTACTCATAACATTCTCTGATGTGCCATGCATCAGATCCTATTCACAAATTTTCTTAATTTTTTTTTTCAAACTAAAATACCAGAGCAACACTCACTGTGTCTGCAAGTGAGAGCGTGTCACTAGAAAAGCAGTGGATAACTAAAACAGTCATGTGCTATTGCGCATGTGTGACACTAGCTAAGTAGTTATCTTATTCTTGTTTACAAGCCACGATTAGTCCAGTCTCTATTTATAATCCACAAACAATTAGAATATATGAAGATTTCACTAACTTTGGTCACTGATTTCTCCTACTTTCCGATGGAATTTTTCAATAAAACTTAGTACCTAGAATAATTTGATATCAATAAATTCAATTATGTTGTTAGATTTCAAATCAAGATAACAAAAATTAAGATATTCAATAATAAACGTAGGTTGTGCGACAACCTGCACAACTGTACTTCAATATTATTTTATAAAATTAAATAAATCTGACCATCAAATTTCAAATTTTTTTTATATTAAACTCTTTCTAACTCAAATAAAAACATAAGCAAAGGATTAGATCATTCAAAAACTCATCAATATTAAACCAAACTAAAGGTGCAAAACTTAAGCAACTCATTGTTACTGTTCATGCAAACAGTAGCAAGTAGCTAACTTTAATCAATTCAAGTTACAAGATTTGGAATAAAAATTGAAAATCAAGCACTTGTGTCCTTTTCTCCTTAATATATTTTATCCAAAAAACAAATTTCATGGATTTCAATCAAGTATTGAAGCATGAACTGAAGCACAAAGTACCGCATTCACCAACTTGTGCATGCACTGTTTATCTTCTTCAACCTCTGTTTTTCTACGAATTTTAAAGATTTTTTTTCACTCAATGTTCGATTTGGTATTTATAGATGATGGGAAGTTGGTTTCAATTCAATTTTTAGCAATTTCCTTCTTATTCTCCCCCCCTTTCTCCAAAAAATTCTAAATCAAACTTAGTTTCCTAATTTTCCTATATCCTCTCTCTTCATTCTTTCCACTTTCCATCATTAAATATGGCCAACACCACATGACAAATCCCTTAGCATTCTCAATTCTCTGATGCTCATGATTTGGATTGGATGTTTGAGGATTGAATTGGAGTTCTTGCTTCTTGATTTTGATCTAAATAATTTGGATTAATCTAAGCTATCCATTTCAATCTAAGTTGATTTAGAATGTTGATTGGCTTGATATAACTACATAAATCTTGATCTACTACCTACAAAATAGAGAACACAACCTAATTAGTGCCATGCAACATTCGATTTTATACATACCTATATGGTTAGATTATAAAAATTTCAAATGATATATATTTCGTATAAATTTCTAAATAATATCCTAAAAGTATATGAAATGCTGTGCTAAATGAGGATAATTTATACAATAATGGACTCTTATCATCTCTCAGGCCACATCCACAGATTGAACAGGCCTCTTTCAAATTCTGTAGGCCTTGGTAATGGACTTCGCAACATAAGTCCATGACATTCTCCTCTACTTGATAATGTCGATGCCCTCGTTGACACAGCTCCATTAGTGTCACAAACTCAACCCTCTCACATGAGCTGTGTGTCCACACCTCACACGTCCCATGCAATCTTGTAAACCTCCTGAGACATCCTACCTCGTTTCTCCCTTTGCACACTGGCACCCTGCCATTCTTGTGCTTTACATAGACTTTCCTTGTCTCCTTCATGTTGTATACACCTTTGTAGAGCTGTGAGTTCTTGAGCCTCCTGTGCCTCTGCGTGGTTGTCCTTTGTTGTTGTGCCTCTTGCACATCAATGTGGCATCCATAAGTCGTGCTGCTTGCATGGCTCTTCATGTTCTTTTCCCTTCTGAAGCTCCCTTTTTGTAGCACAACCTTATTGACCATTGGTTTCTCCTGGGATTCTTCAATCCTCTGCAACCTCATAGCACTTAGGTGTAGTAAGCCTGGCTGTGTCGTCTCCACACTTGTTGTGGATTCCGTTACCAATTGCATCGTAGATTGCATCTTCTCTTGTTTCTTGTTGTCATTCAACATTGGGACCGTGCAAGGGATCTTCTCATCAAAGAAAAAACCTCCACGATATGGCATTGGGATGGCTAGTGCCAAGCTAAGGAAATCCATTCCTAGGATAACCTTATAGTCATCCATAGGTATTGCATTCAAGTTGATAGTGACTTGCCACTCTCTAACCTTGATGGGTATGTTTTTGGCAACTCCAAGCACCGGCTTAGCCTCAGAGTTTATTGCTTTTATCCTACCCTCATCCTTCTTCAGCTTGAGACCTAAGCTCTTAACCTTCTCTTCTGAGATGAAGTTGTGAGTTGCTTTAGTATCTATCATGGCCTCTTTGCCTTTGCCATTAAGACACGTTTATACAAATCAAATTTTTTCCCATCTAGGCAACGGGCTTGGCCCCTGAAGCCAGCCCCTTTATGGCGTTGAAGAGTCTAAGTGCCCCCATCTTAGGCTCTTCTTTATCCTCATCTCTTACCTTGTGGTTCACCTTTTCAACCAACAAGGCATTAAGGGTTTTCTTCTTTGGACAGTCAACTGCCCTATGATCCCTATTATATATAAAGCAACCAGAGCGGTGAGGGATGAACTTACCTTTACATTTCGAGTCTTTGACGCCCTCCTTGCCTTCTTTCTTATGACCCTTTGGTTTGTCTTCCCCACCGTTGCCTTGATTAGCTTTCCCCTTCTTGTGTTCATTGGTACCTTCAGCCTTCTTGTTAAACTCCATCAATTTCTCCGCGGTTGATAGTGCAATAGCCAAGTCTTGCACTCCTCTCCTTTGCAATTCTTGCTCTGTCCAAGGTTGCAACTGATCCATGAAGAAGAACAACTTGTCCTTCTCGGTCATATTGGAAATGTTCAGGATCAAAATTGTGAATAGGTTGACATATTCATGGATGGGTCCCGTATGCTTTAGTCGCTTTAGATTCTTACAGGCCAAATACTCCACATTCTCTTAGAAGAATTGGGACTTGATCTCTTTCTTAAAGTCTTCCCATGTAGCTATGGTACAATGGTCGTCGATTATTATTATATCTCCTTCTCTATTATAGCATTGCATCATCAATGAGATACATTGTAGCCATATCCACCTTCGTGCCCTCCTTAGAAATCTTAGCAGCCTTAAAGTACTACTCCATTTGCCATAGGAAATTTTCCAAGTATTTGACATTATGGGATCCTTTGTAGCTGTTAGGTTCTAGAATCTTGACTTTAGGAGTGAACCCCTTTGGTCCAAGTCCTCCCGCCCTAGATACGGCCTTCTCTAGTAAGTCTAACCGAATTGTCACATCCTCTAGTTCGGGTACTTCCTCATGTACACTAGCTATCTCACCTTCCATAGTCTCAAGATGGTCAAACATGCTCTTCACCTTTTTTGTGGTCTTTGTGTCCATGGACTTGAATACTTCAAATGTACTTTGTATGCCATCATTGAAACTATGCAAGGCATCCATGAAGGCACTAGCCTTGTTTAAACAATAGGAAAGAGTTTGTTTGAACTTACCAATTTGAGCTTCCAAAGTAGTGAATCTAGTGTCCAAAGCCAACTCATATGATGGGTCTCTGGACTTTTCCCTCTTTGACCTAGGCTAGGCTTCTCCGTGCACGTTAGTCACTCCAGAATCACTTTCCATGATTCTATCACTAGATTCTCACAAGCAACTCCTACTTTGGCCTGCTTTGATACCAACTCTCCCTAACCATGCTTTTGTATCAACTATTATAGGGTTCCAATTTCCCTTGCCTAACCGCGTGGCACTTGTGCGAAACTCCTTTGCAAACGCATAAATCAGCCTTCAACTCCTCACTCTCACTTGCTAGGACTATACTCACTCACCCACAAAAGCAATGAGAGAATTAAAGAGAACTCAAAAAAGGACTTGTTGCTTCCAATGAGTTGAGTTACAAATGAGGAGTTACACCTTATTTATACTTGCTCACCTTCATCCACTACCTCAATGGATGGCTAGGATCATTACATGTGTCATTATACCAACGGTCCAGATCATCTTTTGGAATCATCCTACAAAATATCTAAGTTCTACCTACTTCTAGAGTCATATGGAACATTTCGATATTTATAGGGACACTTCTAGAAACCAGGCTTTTAAAAATCAGTCCTTGCTTCGCAGATCTGCGAACATGGGCCTAAGTCTCTTAGGCCGCATCCACAGACTAAACAAGCCTCCCTCAAAGCCTGTAGGCCTTGGTTACAGTCTTCTCAACATAAGTCCGTGGCAAGAGGCTTTTTTTAAAACCTGTTTTCATAAATGCCTTCTATCAAGGAAAAATAAACATAAATGAAATAATGGCGAGTGGAGGTTTCTATCAATAATCCACTTCTATAAACCATCAGCCGCCATCTCGAAGTGATTCAGGAGATCAGAAGCCAAAAAGGCTAAAAGAGAGCACGGAAAGTGGGAAATCCTGTTTCTGGGGTTTCTCCAACTTTGGGTGCTGAGACTGCAGAAAGGGTCCTGAGCTGCTGGCGTGCCTGTGATGTATGAATATTCTCTGGCATCAGATGGTGGTCGATAGCATTAGCCCACTGACTCATGCAGCCTCAGGTAGCTGTCCAAGGCCCTATGATTCCTCGGGATGAATGATGCTGCTATATTAGATGTGAGGCTGTGACTCGTGCAACACATTGTTTTCATCTTTTCTATGTTAGGATTGATTTGAAGATGTTCATCTCCATTAGGACTGCATTTTGCTCACCAATATGTACTTTGCAAACAACTATCATCCTTCATCAACCTTTAAGTCCTTGTTAAGCTAAATAGACACAGGTTTTAACCTAGTGGATTGGGTGCCTAATCCCTTCTCAGTCTATAACCAAATATGCCTCATAGAATCTCTGGTACATTTTTAAGTCATTATGGGTCCTAGAACCCTTCCCTAGGCGGTGACTCCAAGTATTTCCCATTGCCAAATTTTTATGTAGGATGTGGGAAGATGCTTGATATTTTTGCTGCTAGCTGAAATTACTATGTCAACATGATAAAAGATACAAATATACCCCCCAGTACAGCTTACTCCTTGTAACTGGAAACTCCAAAAGGGGAATATGGAAGTCTACTATGAAGTTGAGCCTCTCCACCTCTTCTTGGTTCCGCTCCATATTTCCTTACTCTTCTCCTATTAGAATGGGAATCATGCTGCTACACCAACACTTGGGTACCATTTCCTATACCACTGTTGGCCTACCATCAAGAACCCCTGCTCCAATGCAGAAACTTGAAGTTTGTAAATTTTAAAGGAACAAGGGTGCAGTTCATTCTAGGTATTACTGTTGATATACACCAGTATCTGGCTACTCATTCTTCTAATTAATGCAATGGGACATCATTGTTATCTGACCCGCAAATTTTGAGGATTATTAACTATCCAAACTTGTGTCCTAACTCTCTCTTCTGCAAGCTTCAGGCTAGATCTTGGCTTCCATATCCAGGTCTTTCAGAGAACCAAGAAATGTAACCCAAATCAAACAATCATGGAGTAGATGCTGTTTAAACAGATTCATTAGGTCCTTTGGTCATAAGCTCAGGTAGCCATGGGTTAGAGGTTCTAGATTAGTAAGCAAAGATTGCCTTCTCCCTCAGAATCCTTATGTCTTTCTGTTCTCAAGATAGTTAATTATGCTTCTTTTCTACTCTGATTTTCCAATCTTACTTGAAGAAGTTACAGACCTCAGATCCTGGCTGCCCATTGTTGAAGTTCCACGATTGCAGCTATGATTTCTGAAACAACTATGTTTGTTCACTTCTTTATCTACTTCTCAACATTGTTGTCTGTGCCTACTCTATCTTCAATCCTGGAAAACCCTAAACTCTTGTAGAGCTGATTAACTTCAAAACATAGATTTGAGCCCTTTGCTGGGCTGCAGGATGGCTGTCAGGTGCACAAACTACTCTCTTAATCCCCTTTTTCTTCTTTCCCTTTGTCTTTATCTCCTTTTAACATTTTTGTTCTTGTCTAGATTTTTCTTTCTTGTACCATATTCCGATGCTAACTATTCCTTTTACAACATAATCCCATTTGTTGCACCTCCAGTCTCTAGATTACCACTTCACCATAAATCATCTCCTCTCTTCCTCTCTAATGTTTGGGGTTTACTTCCACACAACAGTGACATCGACTGTCTAACTTCTCCTTTATTTTCCCTCTGCTTTTACACAATTATTTGCTTCTGTTCTTCTAAAGTTGGTTTCAAGTTTATAAGGATACAATGGATTTCTTTACGCATTTGATGATAACTAAGCTGCAAGCAATAATCTGATTTACTGGACTAAATCCATATCCTTGTGAATGCGTGCAGATGTATGTGTTGGAATCTGATGGAGCATCCATTTTGAATTCTCCAAAGAAAGGATTCATGGATCCAACCATAATGTTTTAATGTCATTTTAAATAATTTACTCATAGATGTAGTTACAATAGAATATCTACCCAGAACTTGAATATGTTAGGTAGATATTGTGTTCTGCTTCCATAAAAAGGTTTACAATTAGGATGGGTAAGACTTATGTTGTAACTTTTAGGAGCTGTGGCTTTCTGCATGTGATATGGGTATTAGTTCCAATAGCTACCCTCATTATCTCCTTCGACCACTCTAGTTCTTGACTTGCTTCTTCATTCATGTACCATATTCAAATGCTATCTACAATCCTATCCACCAGAAATTCATATACTCCCATTCAGCAATATGCAGTCTCCAGGTTACCATAGATCATTGCCCGTCTCCTGCATGATGTTCTTGATCCTGTATAACCTGCATTAACATCAAGTGTAGTCCTACCATGCATTCTTCACTCCATTTTGGATACAGTGTTCCACTTTTGTTCTTCCAAGGTATTACCAAGTTTTGACTACTTTATTGTCTTGGTGATAATTAAGTGGCAACTGGCAAGTGATATTCCCATGTTCTTGTTGAATGTGTGCACATTTACAATTTGGCACTTTAGGGAATTTCAGAATTGGCGAACTCAAAAAAAAAGATCCATAATTTTGGTCACTTTTTTTTTTTTTTTTTTAATATTTAATACTTTTCAATGTGGTTAGAATAGAATATGTGCTGGGAATTATATATCTTAAGTAAATATAAAAAAACATATGGTAAATGGAAATTTATGCTATGAATTCATAAAATTATTGACAGTGGAAATCTCAAAGTCTATGAAATGTCGAAATCTAAGATGTATCCGACACAGGTACTTGGCCTTTTCAGTAAAATCTGCAAGTCGATGCTCACATTTGATGATTTGTATGCAGTGACATCATATGATTTATTTTCATTGGCACCAATCTGCGCTTGAAATCCATTAATTACTATCCTTATTTGATTTGGGACTGAGGGACATATCGGAAGGTCTTCTTTGGAGTCTCGCTTCCTTTTGATGACTCCGAGCTTTCACCTTTTACCACTTTTTTAATTTCCTAGGATTAGATGTTTTCAATACGACCTACTGATGCGGCTTGACGTGTTTATTTTAAACTCGTCCTTCCCAAGTGCACAACTCTTGGTTCCTTTTTTACTTTGGGTTAGTTTGCTGCATGCTTTTACTTTGTATTCGCTTACATGCTAGAATATAAAGTATATAACTTTGTCACTTTAGCCATATATGAGAAATCATTTGAAATTGAGTAATGAACTAGTCTTAAATTTGAAAGTTTTCCATCTTTTACAGCATGAGAGCAATGCCCGGTTTGTGAGGTGGTCGGATGGCAGTTTACAGTTGCTGATTGGAAATGAAGTACTTGACATAAATGTGCAAGAGGTGCATCATGATCAAACACATCTGTTCCTTCGGCATGGAAAGGTGAAGTCCTGCAGTCTTTTTCATATATCTTTTCTAAAGCCCATCTCCTCTTACTAGCTTCTATGATTGGTAAACAGCCATTTTGATATTTCAAGGTTTCTTCTTTGATTCTTAGGTATAGTTTCTTTGGAAATTTTTATACATTTGAGTCATTTGTTTTGGAAATGTGATTGATATTGATTGTGCCATATCCTGCCAAGTTCAAATTGTTTTTTGTTCTGCTGTGTCTGCGTGTATCTTCTTTTTCCAGTTTTTGACACCATATGCTGATGCAGGGAATCCTGCAATCTCAAGGGAGGCTTTTAAGGAAAATGAGGTTTATGCCATCTTCCTTGTCATCAAAGTCACATAGGCTATTGACTGCTCTTGTTGACTCACGACATAAAAAGGTCTACAAGGTGAAGAACTGTGTTACTGACATTGACCCGGAGAAGGAGAAGGAAGAGAAAGAGAAGGTACTTACAAGTGTACTTCTTGTTTCTAAGTGGCTAATCCTTCTCTTTTGAATGGTGAGTGGACGTGAACCCACAACCTCTTGGTTGTGGACTGAGGCTCTCAACCAACTTGACTAATTGCTTAAGCCTACAGGTTGTATTTCATCTGGTATCTCTTTGCAGTTTAAAAGAGATTTCTTTGGAGTCTAAATATTTCTGAAATGAAAATTTAATAGTGCTTGGGAAACCATTATATTTGGGGATTATTATTGGTGGTGTTGTTGTTTATCATTTATTTTATTTATTTTTTCAGTTAGTTTTACTCACTTGATGGTAACAAGATTTACAAAATGTTCTTTTGCAGGCTGAAGGTCAAACAATCAGAGCTAATGAACTTCTTCACAGAAAACGGGAAAAAGTTAACCGGAAGTATGCACAAACTGCAGACAGAGGGCGCCAACTTTCACCTGGCTTCTTAGAGGGAGCACTAGAAGAGGTATACTTTCTCTGTTTTATTTATTTTGACTTTCATGTTCTTCTATTGAGTAGTGACTAGTTGTAATGTAATAAAATGACATACAACACAATTTTCCTCTTGAAACTTGCCCATATTTTCAGATTTTAGTGAAAAAATAGAAGTTCATAAGTTGCAGCAATTGCATATTTGTTCTCAAACCCTTTGCTGATTGTTGTTTCCTCTTCATTTTTATTTTCAAAGAGGAATAAGAGCGGACAAATAAATGGACAAAAATCATTGAAATGTTTCTTATCCTATTTATGTAAAACCATCCAGGTAAAATATTTCATACCTGCTGTTAAATGAAGTATAGAACAGTAATTTCCCATTCTGTACTCACAGATGTTATACCCATTTATGTTGATGTATCCACATTTATATGTGTGGAAGTATCCATTGAGTAGTCTGATTGTGTGGATATCAACTGGCTCATATGCTATGGACTTTCCATTTAAGTTACAATTCATCTAAAGCGCAGTCTGTAGGACCTATGCTTATATTTGAGCACTGTGTGCCATATATTGGATCCTTCTGCCGCTCATTTTCTCCTTGAAAACTTAAGCAACTGTTTTTTTTTTTTTAATCGAATCCAGTTGATTTCTAATCCTGTCTAAAGAAATTATTTTTCCAAGAATGATATAAACCTACAATATGATAGACAAAGTCAACCTTACTAGTGGCACTGCAACCTGATTTAAGAATATCCATATCTACCTCAAAGCTAACGGTGTCTGAATATGCCTGAGAATAGCATGAGAACCAAATCACAAGGGAAAAGAAAACAAAATGAAAATTGTGTACTTCAATCAATCTTCCTTCTCCCTCAGGATGATGAGCCTGAGGATTACTATGAGTCTCGTCGTTCAGCTGCTCGGCGTCGCTTTGAGGAAGATATGGAAGTAGAAGCACGGGCGGAGAAGCGAATAATCAATGCAAAGAGGGTGAGTATGAAAATGGCTTTTAGTGCATATCCTTTTTTCCTTCATTTGTTGTTTTCTGTGCTTGCTTATATTTACAGAAGTTCTTATGTGTATTATCAGTCACATGTGTCAAAAGATTTGCCCCGCAAATCATCCTTGCCAGCTGTTCATTCTTCTCGGCGTCCAGTGGAGGAGTTCTCTGAGAGTGAGAGAGAGGAATCCGAGTATGAAACTGATGATGATGATGATGAAGGTGAGAGGTCACCAGTAAGGAGACGGGCAGCACAGCTAGAACATGAAGAAGAAGAGGATGATGATGAACAAGAGGTGGAAGAAGCAGGAGGAAATGAAGCATCAGAGGAAGATGAAGATGAGGTATGGAAGTCCTTGTAGTATCTCCTAGTTTGCATTTACTTGACAAGAATATGTGCCATTCGTATCTGTTAAGTATCTGAAGTGCACTTGATTTCAAGATATTTACGGTTTATCATATGTTGTATTATGTTTCTGTGCATGTGCACGTGCATGCATCGGTGTCTGTCTTCCTTAAAAATATATGATTTTAACTGGCCTTAGAAAGGTAAACTAAGGTCATGCTTGTTTGGATACGAAAGCTTGCCTTTAGGATGGCAAAAACCTTAAAAAGACCTGTGATATATCTGTGTTATCTGAATGAGAAAATGTATACGATAGAGAAATTTCCTAGTTTGAAACTGGAACCATAATGTGTGAATCCATAAATGTGGATTACTTGTCCATAAAAACTTGTATTAGGTTCACTGGATCGTTGTAACCAATATTATTCCATGGTTGCAAATGGATGGATTAGAAAGTCCAGAAAAAGAAAGTGTTTCAAAGATACTGTGTCGGTGCGCATGTGTGCATGCATCTGTGGGTCATGTAGGGATGAATTTACACAAACACATAAGATTTATTATTCACATTGGCATCTAAATCAGCTCTGTCTGTGCATGCATGTGTGCCATAGTCACATATGCATATTTTCATGATTTTGATCTGATTTGCTGCAGGAGCCAAGACAAAAGAATAAAGGATCTGGAGGACATCTCAAGCGCAAAGAGATTGAATCAGACCCTGACTCTCCCCAAAGAAGGCCAGCAGCCCATCGGCGCATGGCAGTCGTATATGACAGCGATGAGGATTGACAATACAAGCATAACACTGGTAAATCCCTATGTTATCTATTGACATGCATGAGAGCGACTTGCAAATGAAATTCAGAAACCCCATATTAGATAGTTCCTGAGTTACGTTGAGATGCACTTATATTCGAATGCACATGTATTCAATGGTGGTGTACAAGTTGGGACGGTCACCACAAACTGACATGTACCACATGCTCCTCTTATATGTGTCAGTTGTAAATCGGGTTCTCGTTTATCAAATTCTGTATTTCTCGTCTTGTGACTGGTTGAACTTTTGCATCCTTCCGAATCCGGAAAATTCTTTAAATCATCTGGAGCATCGCAGTTTGAATCCCTGATCCAAGGAAGCATAGGTCTCAAGAGAGCCACTAAAGGAAAATCTGACTTTTCCCAATCCAGTGCATCAAAATATAAAACTGAGCTTAATGACATTTTATGTTCGTGCCCCTTTTTCTTTTGTCACCCCTCTATACGTGTGTTGTTTAGTGTCTGACCACAGATTTTTGTGCTTTTGAGGGTCGAAGTTATCTGAATGTTGATTCTTATGGATTAAGAAATTATTTCCTGGATACAAAATGATTCCCACCACTAAGAAGGAACATGTTTGAAATGTGTGAAGGAACATGTTTCACATGTGTTCTTGGTATTATTTGTAGGATTGGCAGTCTGGAAGTGATTCATGCTCGCAAAAGTTCATGCATCGCATTATGCAAGATTGCTCATGGAAGACTGTTGCCCAGGTCATCAACCATGGGTGTTTGAACAGAAAAACAGTAAAAGCTAAAGCGATCTGCAGTTGTATGTAATCAAAATCAGATCATTAGCCCCTTCACAATTTGCCATTTCAGCGTTCTGTTGGGCCACTCAGGAAGAAACAGTGTCTTCCTGGGGTGAGGTGGAATGTTGATTGAGTTTTGCAAGTGTTCCAAGAATTGTCGGCAAGGATTCAGGGAAATATAATGTATTAAGTAAGGTGACCAGAAAAAGAAGAAGTTAGTTTAGCTCTAACAGTTGCGTAAGTGAATCTTTCGTTTAAGGGCCTTGCATTGTGTGCATGGTAACATTTTTCAACTGTACTGCCCCTTATAGAAAATGCAGTTTATTCTCTGTACATATAGGATAGAGTTGCAAAAGGGGGGGCCTTAGCGCTACGGTAGAGTTGTCGTCGTGTGACCGTGAGGTCACGGGTTTAAAGCGTGGAAACAGCTTCTTGCAAAATGCAAGGTAAGGTTGCATATTATTAACCCTTGTGGTCTGTCTTTTCTCCGGATTTCACATATGCGGAAGCTTCGTGCACTGGGTTTATAGGATAGAGTTGCATACGATGTAGTTATGCGGGTGTTTAATTATGTGCTGTAGCCATGGTTTGATACCCAAAAGGAGAGCCTTGGCATAATGGTAAGAGTTGTAGTTGTGTGACCTTGAGGTCACGGCAAGGCGTGGAAACAGCCCCTTGCAAAATGCAAGGTAAGGTTGTGTACTTTAGGCTCTTGTAGTCTGCCCCTTCCCTGGACTTCGCATAGGCAGGAGCTTCGTGCACCAGGGCTACCCTTTTTTCCTATGGTTTGATACCCAACCTAATTTTCCCAGTCAAAACTGTTTGGTGCATTTTTACCTCGATAGGTATGACTATTTTTTCAAAAAGGGTTGGGGAGGAATGTGTTATCTGGGAATTAGAATTCTCCAGAGCCTCTTTCTTGCAGGCCCATGTATAGACGCTCCAAATAAGAGAGTCTGGCTACACTTCTTTTTTCTTGGAGCCCATCTTTGCATGGTCTGTTTCATAGACGTGGTTGCTCATCCTCTAGCGTGTTAAACACTCAATAATTTGTAGATATGATTAGTCTCTTATTTAATAAAGTTGTAATTTGAAACGGACGCATCAGAAACTTTCGTAAACGATGTTGATCGGATTAGTAAAACTATGGTTGGGTTTACCTCGAATTTGTTGCATTTACTTTGGAAAATGCTTCCAGATGCGGGGAAAGAAAGCTATCTAGCTCTTTGGATGATCTGATCTATTTATCACATTTGGCCGGCCTAAGCTAGCTTCATAGGTAGTGAATGATACTAGCAATGTTACTACTGTTCTTAAATATGTCCACTGAAATTTTTAACCAAAAAAATTAGTTGCTTCCGAACATATTGAATGGTGTTAGATACCTCAAATCTAGTGATCATCTACGATGGAGCAGAAGCAGGAATGGAATGGTCGACCAGTCAGTTAACAGCGGATCGCTTTAGCACTAAGCTACTGAGAGATGGGTGGACAATCAACGGATCCTCTATTTTTTCATCTATTTTTTTTTTATTCTTGTTGCTAAGAAATGAGTAAAAAGCTCTCTCTGCAAATCATTTTTTGAACAATTGGATCAATGTCCTTTCCAACGTCTCGAGAACTCATTAGTATGTGATTGTCGTGATGGGGATCACACTAATGGAGGGCTTTACTAACATAGGCCTTACCTTTGCATGATCTGACCTGCTTATCTCATTCGGCATCCTGCATACAATCGG
Organism: Warburgia ugandensis; assembly: GCA_035236585.1. Taxonomy (NCBI): domain Eukaryota; kingdom Viridiplantae; phylum Streptophyta; class Magnoliopsida; order Canellales; family Canellaceae; genus Warburgia; species Warburgia ugandensis. The sequence continues at coordinate 25,299,449 of CP141131.1, forward strand.
GTGTTTGGCAAACTAAGACATTGTGCTCAAAATTCCAACTGTATTTGTCGTCTAAATAGATTAACTGGAGACAAATCTACTATTGAGTGGACCCGCTTCTGAATAGTCTGACCATTTCATCTAAATGCTACACCTATCCATGTCCTGTAGCTAGGTGGATTCTACAGGGTTGGAAGAATATCTGATACCCAAGTTATTCAGGATGAGATGTTGGAGAAAGGACTTGTACCCTCTGCTGTTACTACAACTTGATGATAGATGGGTCGTGCAAAACAGGCAGGATTGGCTTGACCCTCCTTTGCCATTCTAAAATGGTCAAGGAGTCGGAGCCACCTACAGTTATAACCTACACAACTTCAATACTTTGAGAGTTATTGCATTTTGATTGGTTGATACATTAATTTTTTTTATTAAAAAAGAATAAAATATCTGTCATAACGTATATAAGATATCACAAAAAATATCTCCAAAGATATCATGGAGCATATGTCACGTATCTCAGATATAACAGAATATATGACACATATATCAGATATCACAGAAAATGTGCCAATATAAATGCCAAACATTCGATATTAAATGAACCCCCTAAGTATAAATGTAGAACACAGAATGAGCACATACTTCCCTCCAAATACAAGATGCTAAATAACTTTTCTTCAAAAAGGTCATCGTGTGTCATTTATAGTACAATTATCACAATGAATGTAAAGACCTATTGAGTCTCAATGATCTAGAGAGAGGGGGGGAGAGAGATTTCCAAGGCACTTTATTTAATGTTTCATATTCACATCTTCTTCTACACAATCTAGAGAAAGAGAGAGCGAGTGTCAGACTATTAGGATTAAGGCATCTTACAATTTGGGGGTTTTGTGATATTGAAAAAATTTGAGTAATTTCATTTCCCCATTATATTTAAGTTAAAAGTCTAACTTAACCTTATTTACTTATGGAAAAATAATAAATTAAGGGTATATCTAGCCTTATAAAACTTAAGCTAAAAAAAACTGATCTACCCTTAGCTAAACAAATACTAAATTTATAATACCAAAGGTATAATAATTTAATTTTTTTATCCTTACTTTCAGTTCGGTTCTTGTAGCATAGAATTAGAACCTGATCAATTTTTCCATTGGCAAATGACTAAAACCAAACAATCAGTTATAACTGAAGGAAGGACTAGAACCAAATTTTTACATGCGTCATTGAATTTCCACGAGGTAGCTAGTCTGTTTGTCCTTTTTAGGGACTCCCATGAGTGCAGTGTTGCTTAGCGATCACTCAACTATAAATGGTGGCACCAGGACTTCTCGTTACGCTTACCAGTCTAATATATTTGATTACGTATATGCAGCATCTAACTTTCTTTGTTTTCTACCTTGTTATCACTTGACTGAAAATATATAGATTCTTTTATGTATAACTGTTTTGAAGGGAGCCTTGGCGCAAGGGTAAAGTTGTTGTCATGTGACCTTAAGGTCACGGGTTTAGGGAGTAGAAATAGCCTCTTGCAAAGATGCAAAATAGGCTGCATACTATAGACTATTGTAGTCCGTTCCTTTCTTAGAGCCCGTACAGGCGAGAGCTTCGTGCACCAAGGCTACCCTATGTGTCAGTGCTTTCTCTGTAAGATATTTAATTAGTAGATAAAATAGTCTATTTTGTACAAAGTGAGATCCACACGCATTCATCTTTTAGAGCTTTTTTTTTTTTTTTTTTCCTGAGATGGTTTTTGCACATCTTGGATGATAAAGCTAGCAAATGTTTCCTGTAAGTAGTTTGTCTATGTGGAGGACCCATGTCCTTATTTGGTGCTGAAATTATAGTCTTGTCTTCATAAAGTCCAACTGAGAGTAATCTATAGTCTACAGAACATGCCAATGGCGGGACCCTTGATATGGACAGATGGGCTACTTTATGGCGTAGTTAGAGAAAACTCCATTTTTCCCAATTTTGTTTAAAAAATTGCATCTTGTACTATATCAAAATGATAAAAACCAATTTTTCAATAAAACTTATCCTTTTCAAGTTGCTTATTTTTTTATATTTAAAACGTGTTCTCTTTTTTTTTTAAACACCTTTCTTTTTCATTTTGGATTTTTCTTAGTATTACAATCCTAAGCTTCAAGTCTGCCAATAATAATATAATTCTTATCTAAGATAGTGATATTTTATTTTATCTGTATTAATATAACTTTATCCCTAATTATTTATAAAAGGAATTGCTCTTATTTTGCTTTCTTTAAATATTTTATAATTTTTAAAGTTTGCCTTCTTTTTCTGACATTTCCGGCCTTTTCTCAAAAATTTTAACTTTTTCACTCGTCCACTTTTCCAGGGCTTCAAGTCTCTAATTTACTTTGATTAAGCCATATTATACCAGTACAGGTCCCCTCAAAAAGGTCCAGCAACCACAAGGCTGTATGCCATTGAGAGAGTTGCTGCAACTACCAGCATGTGGGTTCAATGATGACTTACCATTCAAAAGGAGAATATAAAAAAAAAAAAAAAAAAATATTTCTTTTTCAAATAGAAGATATTGAATACACGAGAGCAAAGTAATGTCTATATAATCCAATACATTTGTAGATTAATCTACAATCCATTCTCCAACATCAAGGAATTAGTAGAAGATTTTCAAATGAAATTAGACAGCAATTAAATGACTACATTGCATGAAAAATTAAGTAATATTTTGTCAAATTTCTCATATATTTTTCATGAATCTAGTTAGGTGAAAAAACGTGTAAAATATCCACGTAGAAACTATATATAAGCTCCCTTGCGAGCTCTCTTCTTCACAGTACTCAAACAACTCCTATCTTCTCTACAGCCAACCCAACCATGACTCCTGTCGATCTTCTCCTTTCTTCTCTCTTCATCGCCATCTTAGTCTACGTACTGCTTAATCTGCTCACTGCGTTCCTTAACCGTCACCCCCTCCCTCTCCCTCCAGGTCCCAAAGGATGGCCAATTCTAGGCAACCTCCCCCAACTGGGTCCCATGCCCCATCACTCCCTGGCCAAGATGGCACAAATCTATGGGCCCCTCTTCCATCTACGGATGGGATCGGTCCACGTCATTGTCGCTGCCTCATCGACGGTAGCTTCACAATTCCTGAAGACACATGATGCCAATTTCTCCAACCGCCCACCAAATTCCGGTGCTAAACACATAGCTTACAACTATCAAGATCTTGTTTTTGCACCATATGGAACTCGCTGGAGGACGTTGAGGAAGATATGCGCAGTCCACTTGTTTTCTACTAAGGCGCTTGAAGATTTCCGGCACGTCAGGGAAGGAGAAGTGTGGGCCCTGGCCCGCGCTCTATCCGTGGGTGGAGAGGTGAACTTGGGGGAGTTGCTGAACGTGTGCACCACCAATGCACTGTCGCGAGTCATGCTAGGGAGGAGAGTGTTTGGAGAAGTTGGGGCAGCAGACCACAAGGATGCAGGGGAATTTAAGGAGATGGTTGTTGAGTTGATGGTTTTGGCCGGTGTATTCAACGTTGGAGATTTTATCCCGATATTGGAGGGTCTGGATTTGCAGGGGGTGGCTAAGAAGATGAAGAGATTGCATAAGAGGTTTGATGATTTCTTGAGTGGGATCATGGAGGAGCACGCAAAGGTTGGTGGTCCCGCGGGGCATGTTACGGATCTCTTGAGTGTGTTGATGGGGCTGAAGGGAGACGCTGATGGAGAAAGGACGCTTACTGATACGGAAATTAAGGCCTTGCTTTTGGTACGGACACTCTTTTTCTCTCTCTATCTCTCCTTCTCTTGGTATGCTACGGAACTCTCATTTCTGCAGGAACAAGTGTCATCCACAAACCATGCAACTGTGGGAACCACCTTCTAGATATTATTTCCAAAAATTTACATCAGGCAATCTTTCTACCAGGGTATTGGTGATACTTGAGATGAGATGATATGGGCCATCTCATTGTTAGTGCCGCGGTGCTTGAGATGAGATGAGAAATCTCAATCTCATCTCAACTCTATGTTAGTGGTTTGTATATCACTTCTATTTGAAGTTATCTCATTCATCTCATCTCATTTCTAGTTTGAAAGAGAGACATTTATTCTTTCTTCCTATTATTTTGCTTGAGATGGAAATGAGCCATATCATGTCATCTCAATCATCTACTCCATCTCACATCAACCCATCTATAATATCAACTCCAACTCATATCCACCCAACTTAAATGATATTTTTAGTCACCTCACTTCATCTTACATCAAATTTAGGTTATCTTAACTCAGCTCAAATAATCTCAAGCAAGATCTATGTCACGTCATCTTAAATTAGCTCCTCTCATCTCAGATACCACTAACACTGCAATATATTTTAGAGATATTAATTTAAGGTGCACCTTACATGAAAACCAGCAGACCTATGACTTGGATGGTGGGCCGACGGCGATGTTTGAATAGTGATAAGGACTATAACACCAAAAGAAGTCTAGATTTCTGAAGATCAGAATCATTTATGATTTTGTCATCTATGGATTATGCTTTGAATTTCTCATCCAGTGAATGACCCTACAAGTTAATTTTCTCTTTAGTCAAATAACTGGTGGAGTGTCTAAGTTTGGCACGTTGAGACGACTAAATCTCAATTGTGAAGGTCACAAGTTTGAAACTCCTTAAAAAGTCTGCGAAAGTGCGTGTCTTCACTTCTCAAAAGAAAAAAAATAAATAAAAAAAATGTAAAATGACTAGTAAAAGTTTTCACTACAAGCAAGAAGTTGGTAGAATATTCAAAGGATGAGAATTTGGAAGAATGGGGGACATGTATCACGGCTAACATTGTGAATTTACAATTATACTTGTCCATACACTAAGCGGCATGCTCGTGAGTCGCGAGGGTATATCTCACAGATAACCTATTCATGGCATTTCGCTCCTGCCAAAACCCAGACTCTTTGAAACGGTAGACGGTTGGTTGTACCATACGTATGCAAATGGGTAGCTGGATCCACCCGACTGTCAATGGTCCAAACCGCCTAGGCAGTAGCTCGTGCATCCGCGACCCAACTGCCAGATTCGGAATCCATCGGACAAGTCCAAGCAATTCCATCAACAAACAGTCAGATGAAGGACCTATCATTGACCAAAACGGGAGAACATTGGAGGAAGTAATGGGGGGGGGGGAGGGGAGAGGGCAGCCCCAGTGCACGAAGCTCCTATGCATGCGGGGTCTGAGGAAGGGGTGAACTACAAGGGCCAATAGTACACAGCTTTATCTTGCATTTTACAAGAGGTTGTTTCCACGCCTTGAATTCATGACCTCAAAGTCATACGATGACAACTCTACTGCTGCACCAAGGCTCAGTGGGCCCTTCTTGCAGCATGGGCTAGCTCATCTTGAACTTATCAACCTGCTTTCAGCTTGATAATTTATTTACTCTTAGAGGATGCTAAATGAAAGCGTTCTAACTTTTTGCTAGAAGGTGTCTATCCATAGCCGATCTATCTAGTTCATTCAAATTGCTTTGACTTTCGATATGTCTCCTAATATAAAAAATTATATGAATTGATATGTGATAAGATGATATTTTTCCTTTTTGAACATAGACAAATGTTTACAAAGTTTTTTCCAGCTGTTTATAAAAAGAAGAAATCTTTAGATATTAGAAGTATCCAGTATGATTTTTGTACTAACATACATCCAAAGCCATAAAAATTAGATAAACTGAGTAGATCATCTATGCGTGGACTCATTCAAGCAAAAAGTGGGACCGCTACTAATATGGTTGAGATCATTAGGGAAGTGTAAAAATATGTGCAAGGAGTATCTAAAGGTAAAAAGGCAACCAACACAGAAAACTTAATTGTGAAGTAAAAAAGTGTAAAAAGTTATTAAAAAAAATAAAATAATATTGTTACTAAGTTCTTCCTTTTAATTGTCCAGGATTTGTTCACGGCAGGAACCGACACATCATCAAGCACGGTGGAATGGTCCCTAGCTGAGCTAATTCGCCACCCAAACATCTTACAAGAAGCTCGGCGAGAGTTGGACTCAGTTGTGGGCCATGATCGCCTCGTATCAGAATCTGATTTGGCCCACCTCCCAGTTCTCCAAGCCATCGTCAAGGAAACGTTTCGACTCCACCCATCAACCCCACTTTCCCTGCCTCGCTTGACATCCGAAAACTGCGAAATCAATGGCTACTTCATTCCCAAGGGCTCCACACTCCTTGTTAATGTGTGGGCTATAGGTCGAGATCCATCTGTGTGGCCCGAGCCACTCGAATTTCAACCGAGTCGCTTCCTCCCCGGAAGCAAGTATTCCCGTATAGATGTTCGAGGCAACGATTTTGAAGTCATACCATTTGGAGCTGGCCGGAGGATATGTGCTGGGATGAGCCTAGGCCTGCGCATGGTCCAATTCATGACTGCAACTTTGGTCCATGCATTTGATTGGGCATTGCCACAGGGCCAGATGCCAGAAAAGCTGAACATGGAAGAGGCCTACGGGCTCACCTTGCAAAGGGCAGCGCCCTTGAGGGTGCGCCCGGTGTCTAGGCTAGAGCCACATGTTTACAGTAAGACTACTTAGTGCAAAGTTGCTTCATTAGGATGAGTAAATATTTTGACGAGTCCCTGGGTACAAGAACTGTCCAATTGGAAGGTGCTTTGTTTTCCAATCACGCGTTGAAGTTTGCACATGATGTTTAAGAGTATTTTCCCTCTAATGAAAGTCAGCTTTTACGCATCAATGTGGAAATTGCGTTATCCGAGGACTAAATGAAACTGTTTTAATTCACGGTGAAGCTACAATTTTCATCTATGGACTCAGTAGTGTGAAGGGGAGCCTTGGCCAAAGTTACGGGTTCAAGACATGGAAACAGCTTCTTACAAAATGCAAAGTAAAGCTGCATCCTATTGAACCTTGTGGTCCACCTCTTCTCTGGACCCCGCATATAAGACTCAATAGTGTGGATCGGCTATTGCCCCGGGGACCCTCGTCAAACAATCTGAACCATTGAAAGCAATCATCATCCTATTTTGACCTTTATATATTTTGAAAGTTAGACACACAAAATCACCACTCATAGCCTTGAACCCTTGTCACCCAGGTGAGAGAATCCGCCTTGCACCACTGCACTAGAAGCCTGTGTTCTCGGAAGCATGAAACAAGTGAGCCAAAACTTGTGCGAACAATATCGCCAATCCAGTAGTGTTTGTTATTACTGAGAATATCCAACTGCCATTATCATTCTTTGCATATGACGTGAGTCTAGCTTGTGTTCGATCTCAATGACCTAACATGCTTGAAAGAATTCCCTAAAATGTGTATTTCTCTAAACAGATTGACCATAAGTTCATCCAGATCTCGTGCAATTACAAAAATTTTGCAACCTCCGTAAACAAATAATACTTGAGATTGTAGACTGAACATTTGGGACTAACCAAGAAAATGCAGTGAAAGGGAAGCTAAAAAAGGGTAGCCCGCACACGCGGAGAAGGGACGGACTACAAGGATTAATAGTATGCAATTTTACCTTGCTTTTTGCAAACTTGAACCTGTGACCTCAAGTTCACACGAAGACAATTCTACCATTGCGCCAAGATTTGGCATACAGTAAAAAGAAAGCACTGGGGAACAAAAAGTCTGTGCATGCTCACATGTGTGTTTTGGATAACGGAATTTATTAAATGATAAGAAGAAGGGGAACCTTGGCGCAACGGTAAAAGTTGTCGTCATGTGACCTTGAGGTCACGGGTTCAAGGCGTGGAATCAGCCTCTTACAAAATGCAAAGTAAGATTGTCTCCTATATGCCCTTGTGGTCCACCCCTTCCCCAGACCCTGCATAGGCAGGAGCTTCGTGCACCGGAGCTGCCTTTTAGTTTATTAAATGATAAGAGATAAACTTATAGAAAGTTATCGAGGAAGTGAGCAACAAAACAATACAAACGCCACCATCCAATAGGCCAATAGCTCAGAGAGATGTCTGGTAGCCGAGTGAAACGAAGGCCGGAAGAGGAGCTACTATAGCCGGTTATAGAGAAACAACACGAAGTAAATGAAAAGAGCCTCCCAAGGACTATTAATTTCTAAAAGGGAAGTTTCGGTGCACTAAGCTCTCACCTATACGAGGTCTAGGATAGAGGTGGACTACAAGAGTTTATATAAGCAGTCTTACCTTGCATCTTTGCAAGAGGCTGTTTCTATGACTTGAACCGTGATCTCAAGTTCACGTGACAACAACTTTACCTCTATGCCAAAGCTCATTAATCTGTGTGGTCTTAAAACGAATCAAGAGATCATCCAACCCCAGCGGGAAGCAATTGATACGGTTGATATGCGAATCCTCAATCCTCTCGGGTTGCGGCACATTTCTCAAATTATAAATCTCAAGGCGACTGTGCGTCCTCTGAAAATGCTTGGAGAGATCAAAATGGTTGTTGGTGCGATGAATGGCCATGTTGGGCGGTTAAGCCTAGACACCTTGTTTAGCAAGAGAATCTGCAGTTTTGTTTGCAGATCTGAGCACTTGCTGAACGGAAAACAATTTGTTGATGAGGTGGGACTTAGCTCGATCTGTCAAATTGACCACCTTCCTGGCAGCCTCAAATGGTTTCTTGAACTATGCAATTGTACTAGAATCGCCCACGTCTCAATAGCAATAGGTGGCAGCACTAGGGCATCAAACACCAGCAGTTAACGTGGCAATCTCGGCATCATTCCAAAAGCTAACTTAAAGGACCATTGTAGAAAAGAATTTGATCGGCTTGATCATCCATAATGATTCCACCTGGACTAGCTCGTCAGAGCACCTCCGACTACTGATTGTAATTGGCGTCTTCTTTCAGATGCAACTTGATGGTTTACCATGCTACCTAAAACCTAAAGCTGATAAGAACTGTGACAATAATAGTTATGTCTCTAACACACCTTTCATGTGGGAAGTTATTTTTGATCTCTTTGCACATGGATTTGATAAATGGTATGTCTTGGGATTCACACTCACAATCTTTTGATCAATAATGCTTTGGGACCATGTTGGTTTACTATTCGACCTAAAGTTTAAGTTGATAGGAAGTTGACTAATAATATTTGTATCTCTAATACACCTCCTCATGTATAAGGCCATTTTTGAAGGTGAATATTATTTTAAATGGCAGAATTTGATTAATAATACAAGGGAGGAAGTAATCACAAATCTAGAGTTATAAAGAGATGCTATTGAGTCTAAAATATTAAAAATTAGCTAAACTAAGGTAGTGTATATGGAATGTGATTTTGGTAGGGAGAAGAATGGGAGTACAGCACCAGTTAATATTGATAATACTTAGGATCGATAATTCATGAGAGCAGTGAGAGGGATGTTAACCATAGAATCCAAGTGGATTAGAACAAATGGAGATGTGCCTTTAGAGTTTTGTATGATAGGCAAGTGCCATTCAAATTGAAAGAAAATTTATATAGGATGGCTATAAAGCTGACCATGCTCTAAGGGATCAGAGTGTTGGGTAGTTAAGGAACAACATGCTCTATCACAAAGCATTTGTTTATGAGATTGACCAATATTTTGCCTTGAGATACAAGCTTTAGGAACTATAAAGAAAGGAAAGATTAAGCCAGACATAAGGTAATCATCAGAAAGTATTTGTCATACCCAGAAGATCTCCATGCACTCTAATATTATGACAATCATAAATATTATGGCCACAAGATAACCCAAAATTGACTCTCTCAGTCCTACGTCTAAGAGAGTATCTAGCAAGGTATTCCCACTTAAGAGGTTATAGGAGTAGGACAATTTAGCCTAGAAGAAATTGGAAAAATGATTGCTCAGAGAGGATCATAATGTATTTACCACAAGATGTTTGGGCATGACATGGATAAGTGTTGGATTTTCCTTTTGCATATTGCTAGTCTATTGGAAAAAATATACTCATTAATGAGATCTTGGAAAAAATTCTAGAGTTTGTACCAACTCTTTACATGAGCCACTTCCTACTGATCATGAGTGAACTACCAAAACCATTGGTTAGAGATTGTAACCAAGAATTGCGCAGAGAACTTGTCATCCTCACCATCTTGGAGACTGCCATACAAATCAAGCTTGGCTCCTTGCCGACTCTTGTATGTTTCTATTGTCACAGATAACAAGGGCATGAAATATATAAATATTATGGCTTGATGATGTATATATGAGAACTCATTGTTGATGGGATAAATAATGAAGATATTATTTCTACTATACCAACACGCAAACCTTGAGCTTATGTCAACAAGCTGCCTTCAAAAAACTTCATTGAACGCTCCCCCCCAATTGTTGAAAAGGTGTGAAAATGCACTATTAAAATGGCCTTCTTCCATTCTCACAAGGCCTAACGAAATTGAACATCAAGATGAAGCTGATCCCAATAAATTCTACACATACCACAAGATCAATGGCCATAATGTTGAGCATTGCTAGAACTTGAAGGCCCACATATGACAATTGCTCTTAAAAGGTTCAAAGGAGTTATTGTATGTTCCCCTATACAAGCCTCTTCCTTATATCTGTAAACAACCCATGATTAACATTGAGCCGCCTAGGACATCACCTAAGCCTGCATCAAGGCCTTAGCACCTAATGGTCAATCATCAAAAGTTTCATATATATCACCACTTCTTCCTCCCCCAAAAGCTGAGTCCACAATCTTCCATATCTACCACAATGACTATGGACACAAGACAAAAGATTGTCTTGTCATGAAGATACATACCAGTGATATCCTATAGGTTTGCATTGATGTCAGAAACCTTGTTGTCTAATTTTGAATTTTTAGATCCATTTCATACTCCACAGAAAAGCCACCTTACCACATCGAGTCCCTTGTTGTTGTTGTTGTTGTTGTTGTTGTTGTTAAGGGTTGTATTTGTATTTTAAAATCCCTACCAAAAGACATGAGCAACTTCCAAACAATTAATAAGGTAAAAAATCACACCCAGTTTGGCTCATCAAATAGTTTGTCAAGACCCTATCCCTTAAGGCAAAGCCTAGTTGATCCAAACAATCAACGAGGTCAAAACTGCACCTAGTTTGGCAAAGGCAAAGCTCCTATCATTTACCTTCATTCTAAAACAAGCTTTTACCATAATCTCAGGGATAGAATAAAGACCCTCATCTTAAAACCACCGTCACTACCAACCATCTTCAATAACACTTCTCAATTTATCCTCACATGTACTCAATTTACGCAAAAAGTCTCCCATGTCACTCGTGAGTGCTGCAATTTTAAAGCATCCAACTTAGCTCAAGATTCCCCAACTCCACATGTTAAGGACAGAATGCTTATTCAATCCACTGAACATGATGATGAGGTAATCATGCAATTTAAGAAAACTCGAGGAGAGATTTTGTATGGTGATTACTCATGGACTCTCAAAGACACCAACTAGCAGTCTAGGAGCAACTGAATTAAGCTTAGGTCCCAACTTACACTTCTTTATAGCAATTGGGGGCTATCATATGGGCTATGTATATGTTCAAAGATGTCCCCTTTAATGATGTAGACCAGCTCCTAGAAGGGATCAATCACAATAAGCCATAATTCCTTATTATTGAGTGTCCAGGGATGACGATGCCAGGAGTATTACTAGATAATGACTTAAAATTAACATGTGCCCTTTTTTATCAGGGTTATGGACATATGACAATACCAAGAGATTAATATATGGGGTTATGGACATGGAATTACCAATTGGACCAGCCAATGATCACCTTTCAAGTTGTGGATATTGTAATCTCTTTCAACCTCTTGTTAAGAGGGCCTTGGATTGATGCAGCAAAAGTAGCATCCTCTTCACTTTATTAGAAGCTTAAATTTGTTAAAAAGACCATTATTTTCACTACTTTAGAGATGATGATAGTCTATTGGAGTCTTAGAAACTGAAAAGTTTAAACCTAGGTTTAATTTAAGTCACGATGAAGGTCAACTCTATGGTTTCACCTTTTATGAGATATAATATATTCACTTGAACTCATCTCAAGATGAAGCTATCCCTCTCCCTTGTGCAGAAAACAGGGTAGAATCAAAAATCACATGAAAAGTGTGATACTTTCTAGGCACTACTTTACACAAGAGAGTCTAGACCTTTGGACCTTCATAGTAAACATGCATTGTAAGCAGGGCCCTAATGGTTTGGGATATTAGGATCTAAGGAGGAGAATAGTACTAGCTCAAGGTAAGGGATTTACATGAAAAGACTTTCAATGGGTGATTCTAGAAAGAAGGAGAAGCACAACAATTTTATGACTTCCCAACGCCATAGTTTGATGAGAAGATTCAAACAATGTTGCTGGGGTTTGAAATCTTCTTTGGCAATCTCATTTCTAATTTGGAAACTGAATCAAGTGTTAGCAATAATGATATGATCATGTATGACCTCATAGATAACAAAATATGGAAATTATTTAATGGATAGCAGTCATGTTAGTCATTGAAAACACTTTTGTACCTCCACCTCCCCTTATACTCGCATTAGCTCTTTAAATAACCGGGCTATGGAGTATTTCACTCAAACTAATCTTGCTTTCCTTGTCCATAATTTTTTTTTAATGTACTCCCACCTTTTGAATCATTGAATCTTGATTTTGAGTATCCTTATGTCTCTTCTTTTTTTACATCTTTATTTTATTGACCACTCAAAAGATAATGATGACGATCCCTTATACGACCTTATGAAAATGATTAAACAATAAAAAAATAAATTGAGCTAAATCTGATGATGATGAACTTGAAAACATTAGTGTAGTGTTGTAAGAAAATAAACAAGGTCTTTCATTTGCATTAACTTAACCTAAGAGAACAATAAAAACTAATATCTCTACTCATGAAGTACAAATATGTGTTTGTTGTTCTTATGAGGATATACCTGGAATCAACATGGATATTCCTTGAGGTGGTTCGCTATCCATAATAGTTAGCCAATATTGGCCCTATCCAAAAGAGGGATGGACAAATTAGGGTCTGTATTGACTTTCGAGATCTAAATAAAGCTAGGCTCAAAGATAGCTTTCCACTTTCCCACAATAGACCTCCTAGTTGATTACATAGCTAAATATTCCTTACTCTCCTTCACAGATGGTTTCTCAAGATACAATCAAATTAAGATGGCACTTAAACATAAGTTCAAGATATCATTTCTCACTCCATTAAGAACTTATTGTTACAAAGTGATGTTCTTCACCTCAAGAATGCATAAGCCACCTATCAGAGAATGGGCACTAACTTGTTGCCTGATATAATAAACAAATAAGTGGAGGTGTATGTTGATTACATGATTGTTGAGTTGCTAATGTGAGAAGAGCATGTATTAATAGCCAGGCCTAGGTTGTTAAAGGGTTAGGTGAAGGTCAAAAGTTGGGGCAGTGGAGGCCATTAAAGAATTTTTTTGATAGATTGTGCCACTATCAATTGAGAATGAACTTTAACAAGTGTGCTTTGAAGTTACATCTAGAAAGCTATTTGGTTTCATGACCACTTAAAGACGTATCAGAGTTGATCCTTTAAAGATCAAAGCCATTCAAGAGATGATCCTACCCAAAACTAAGAAAGAAATCTGAGGTTTCCTCAGTCATGTTCAATACCTACGTAGATTCATCTCCCTACTAACCACCACTTCTGAACCTATCATCAAGATCTTGAAAAAGAGTACCTTTAAGACTTGGAATGATGAGTTCTAGAAAGCCTTTAAAACCATCAAGGATTACCTTTCCTCTCCACTGGTCCTCATGCCTCTAATCTTGAAGAAATCACTATCATTATCCCTTTTGGTCCATGACAACATGATGGGTAGCATGCTTGCACAACATGATGAACATGGCAAGGAAAGGAAATTTACTACACTAGTAAGAAGTTGCTAGATTATGATAATTAATTTACTCTAATTGAGAAGACATGGCTTGCTATATGAGCTACTACAGAAACTCCAACATTATACTCTTGCACATAAACTCAAGATTGTCGCCCAACTAGATCAATCAAGTACCTCTTAGAAAAAATGGCATTGTTTAGAAAAATGGCATGATGGTTACTCTTATTATCTGAGTTTAATTTCAACTACATCTCCCAAAAGTCCATAAAAGGCTATGCCATTTTAGACCACTTAGCCAAACATCCCATCATTGACCCTTCCTATGTTTCTTCAAAATCCCCTAATGAAGAAACCCTCAAAAATGAAAAATCCATACCCACCATTACTTAGAAAACTCCACTAATAAGACTTATCTAAAAGCCAACCAACAATCTTACCCAATTACCATCCACCTCATCCTTGCCAAGCCCTTTAACTTAAGAGAATCTTGATCCTAATACATGGATACTTTACTTTGATAGAGCATCCAACATTATTGAACAAGGACTAGGATAATTACTTATCCTATGAGGTTTATAATCTAGTCACAGCAAAGCTACTCTCTTTGTGCACCAATAACATGGCAGAATATGAGGCCTCCATCGTAGGGCTAGAAGCGACAATTGCACTAAATGTAAAGAGAATTGTACTATATGAAGATTCAAACTTAATTGTCAACCAAACAACAAGACATCGATAGATTAGAGAAGAGAAGTTCATACCATACATAAATCATTTGTAGTAGCTATTCCATAAATTTGAGCATGTCTCATTTCAATATATCTAAAGAGAAAACCAATGTGTTGACCCATTGGCATCAATTGCATCCCTCACTTCTTGAAAGATAATTATGAGCTTATCACGATAATGTGGTTTCAAGAACTAGCCTTTGTCCATGACATTGAGGCTGATCACATATCTTTCATAGGACTAGTCTCAATTTAAGAATAGGAGATGGTAGACCATGGTTTAATGATGTCTTCTAGTTTATCACTAGGGGTATTTATCCCCAAGGATCCACCAACAAAGATAAGAGAAATCTTAAGCAATATGCTACCCAATTCATTATATGTGGAGAGGATCTCTATAAAAGATCTTATGATGGGGTACATCTTGATGTGTCACGACAATAAAGAAGTAATTAAAGAGATCCATGCCAGAGTTTGCTGTCCACATATTAATGGCATCTTTGGGGCATGAGTATATGTAACATCCCAAAGAAAAGATGATTCTAATGACACCAAGTTTGCAGAAATTGGAGTTTGGATGGAGGAGATATGAATATTTAAATATAAAGGACATTTCTATAAAGATAAGATTAAAAAAAATAAAAAATAGATGAAATGCTTAAATGAAGGGGGGCATATTTGATAAGAGAACCCCCCTCACTTAAGGAACCTGAGACAATGTCGGATCTGTTTCTTCCCAAACCCGACAGACAAAAAAAAAGAAAAAAAAGAAGGAACCCAATGAAGAGGGAGACCCGGCAGGGAAGAAAGAGGAGAAGAAGGAGAAGAAGAGGAGAAGGGAGAATGAGAAGGAAAGGAGAAGAGAAGAGAAGAGAGGACCGAGTTGTCGGAGTTGATGGGCACGTCGACGAAATGGGAGAAAACGTAGTGAGGGTTTTTGCTAGAATTTATATGTGGTGTCGGAGAAGATGACAGCTCGAATCAATGATTTGAGTTGGTCATTCTATTCATGAGACGACTCGAGTTTTCACATGCATTGTTAAATACAATAATTAATTCCTAGGGTAGGATCGATCCCTATTTGAAAATACTTTTAGAAAAACAATGCAATGCAACGAAAAAATCTTTTGTTTTAAATTCATTTTTGAAAACCCCAAGTGTCATTTGCCTTTAAGATGAATAAGGAAATTTTGGAAATAAAGAAAATCATAAATGTCTTCCCAGGTCTATCCAGTCATAGTGCACATTCTAACTGTATTAACTACAGATACATGTCCAAAGGGTGAATTATATACTTACATTTATACGTGTCTTCTCCTCATTTACTTGATTGTAGCACTGACATTTCCTAATGCTTCTTCTAATTCTTTTGGAGTTAATTTGTAAAAATAATATATTTGGGTGAGTATTTCTCATACCTAGTAGGTAATCTGATACTACTATTTTGAAAACTCGGCAGGCAACATGCACAATTCAAAGAGCTTTTTCATGTAAAACATCAGTGATTCCATCTTGTGCAAACATGCATATTTATGCATAAAACTTCAGCTCATTAATGAAATTTCAATCATGGAATCCTTTACCAAAATCTAGTATTCAACGATATAGACATGACTAACATCATAAAGTAGAAATTAATAGTATCCATGTAAGAAGAACTCGACAACACATTAAACCAATGAGTAAAATATAATAATCATGCAACTCTTAAAATAGTTGTCATTCAAAGCAGATGCTGGCATCGCTATAAGTATCATGCGTATGGTCTCTCGGCGAATACATCAAGCCGACTAGTCACGAGTACTCCTTTACGACCATCTCAATGCTATATGCATATCGATAAAACTGAAATCATAGGGCCAACTATGCTCACGATCAGCACATAGCTAGAATTGTGTCTCTGGTATCTAGAGACCACCCACCATAGCCCTCCACGATGACTATGGATATGTCCTCGAAAGGGTACCATGAACATCTTTAGTGGTCGTCCCTGTTTACCACAGTAGTTAGGGAAGGGACAATGCCATTTTGGTAGTGATACCATCCACCTGTGGTAGTAAAGTCCGGGAGGCCAACCCCATACAACCTCTCAGCATAGTGCCCCACCAGGCTCATCCGCCCGAAAAATATAAAATAATATCCTCTTTGGGTCCCTCACACTGCCTGACCCTCACAACTACCTAACCAGCATCTTTTGGGCACTCTAATATCTTTTGGCAACCCTCAAGGTTATGCATCATATGATGGCATTATGAGATGCTTTATATGATATGACAATCCTCAATCTCAATCATCATAAATCAGGCATTTTATGCAATTATTTTCAAGACATGCTAGCAATGCATAAAATCAGTTCATGCTAGTATCATATTTAAAGCCATAAAACATGAAGACAAGTTCGCATACTAGTATAAAAACATCATTATCTCAAAAGCATGCTTAACACGATAATAAAGGCAAGTTAGAGTTAAGATGCATCTAAAAACTTAGTAGTATTAGACTACCTACCTCGATGTTCCTTGAATCGCGTCCTCCATTACTCGACCCTGAGTTACTTTTGTGAAATCCTGAATATCAATTAATAACAAGGATTCAAGTATTATTTTCCAACCCTTATGGATCATTACTTAGACGGCTAGATCTACTTTTTAGAATCTATAGGTCTTTGCTTAGCGCGCATCTAGGCTAGATCTCACATATAGATCTAATGTTTAATGGTTAGATCTTTTATTCAAGGGCTGATATATGTACTTTGGGATTAATCCTGAGCTATTAATCTCCTAACATCTTTAATGGATCAATTCATGAGATCTGATCCTAAATTTTATAGTCTCATTAGGTCTGCATCATCATTACGAACGCAACGGTGTCAATCAAAGTTATATAGCCTTTTAATTGCGTTTTTAATGTTGCACATCAACGGACGAACTAGAATTGTCCACGTAGGGCCCGCGCATCATAGTTCCCAGGATGCGTGCGCGTCTTGGTCGAACCAGGACTGCATTTGCACATGTGCGCATGCCTGAGCGGAGCGCCAGGGCACGTGTCCTGGACAGCGTAGTGCGGATGTGTCTACGGCACTAATGCAGTGCGTCTCAGCTCTCGGGGCGCTTGTGCGTCTTGGTCAAACCTGGGACCGTGCTTGCACGGTCGCACACCCGAAGCAAAGTATTCACTGACCACAAGAGCCTCAAGTACTTCTTTACCCAGAGCAATTTGAACATGAAGCAATGCAAGTGGATGGAATATCTCAAGGACTTTAACTTCACCATTCAGTACCACCCTGGGAAAGCTAATGTTGTTGTAAATGCCTTAAGTAGGAAGTCGAGATTAATGATTACCAACCTATCGACTTGGTTTAGATTTCTTGATAGGATATTGCAGGCACGTGTCAAGGATACAGAGACTTAGAACAAGACAGACAAGGCCGATTTTACTAGAGGACTTGATGGTGGTGTCAGATTTAGGGGCAGACTGGTGGTTCTTGTAGATGTAAGCTATTGCACCAATTACTTCAGGAGGCTCACTCGTCCTAGTATACAATTCATCCTAGAGGTACAAAGATGTACCAAGACCTAAGGCGACACTTTTGGTGGAACGGGAAGAAGAAGGATATTGGGGAATGTGTGGCACAATGTTTGACCTCTCAGAGGTCAAGGTAGAGCATTAGCGACCATCTAGGTTGCTTTAGACATTAGATCTCCCAAAGTGGAAATGGGACCACCTCACCATGGATTTCATAGTGGGCCTTCTAAGAACAGTGAGCGGACATGATATGATATAGGTTATTGTCGATAGATTGATGAAGTCCCCACATTTCCTCCCCATTAGACAAAACCAGACCACGAATAGCTTGGTGAAGTTGTATGGCAACAAGATTGTGAGCCTGCATGAGGTTCCCTTGACAATCATTTTAGACTGAACACTCGATTTACATCAAAGTACTGGCAGATTATGCAGGAAGCCTTGGGGTCGAGACTGAGATTTAGCACAACATTCCACCCACAGACATATGGCTAGACTAAAAGGACCGTCTAGACTATTTAAGAAATATTGAGGGCTTACGTCATGAACTGGAAAGGTAGCTAGGATGATTATTTACCACTTGTAGAGTTTGCCTACAATAACAACTATCACACGAGCATTGGCATGGTTCTGTACAAGGCACTTTATGACAGACCTTATTGGTCACCTTTATGTTGGAGCAATGTGGGAGAGAGACACATTATGAAATCGAAGCTGGTGGAGCAATGTGCTAAAAAGATTTGACTTATTCGAAAACGATTGTTGACAACCCACAGTCACTAGAAGAGTTATGCTGATAGGAGGCGGAAGGACTTAGAGTTTGTTGTTAGTGAGCATGTGTTCTTGAAAGTTTCTCTTATGAAGGGAGTGATGAGATTTTGTAGCAAGGGAAAGCTCAGTCCCAGATATATTGGCACTTTTGAGATTTTACGAAGAGTTGGAGTTGTTGCGTACCAGTTGGCCTTACCATTGCAGTTAGTAGGCATTTACGACATCTTCCATGTGTCCATGTTGAGGAAGTACGTGCCAAACCCATCCCATGTACTTAAGCAAAATCCTAGAGAGTTACAACTTGATTTGACGTTTGAGGAGAGGTTAGTATGAATCCTAGATAATAAGGTCCATGAGTTAAGAATTAAGATCATTCCATTGGTCAAAGTCCTTTGGCAACACCACTCTGTACAAGAGGCCACATGGGAGATGGAAGATGAGATGAGGCGGACGCACCCAAAGCCATTTGTATAGTTGTATGTACAGAAATTTCGAGGACGAAATTTTTTTATAAGGAGGGGATGATGTAATATCGCCATTTTGGAGCAATACATATAAATGCATAATCATGAATTTTCTAAATTTTGTGGAAATTGGACTTCTAGGAAATTTGAAAATTTTAAAAATTTATTTATTGGTTGAAACATCAATATTTAGAGTGTATATGAAAAATGAAATCCAACAACACTAAGAACACTAAAATCAGAGTCCGGACAAAAGTCTTCTAATTATTTTAATTAAGGTATTTTAATAAATTAAATACAAAAGGATAGAATGGTAATTATGCATGTGGGGCTCACTAATAGGGCACGAAAATTCATGAACTAATAACCATCATTGTTAGTTAAGGGGGTGATTACCAGCAATAAATGCTAGTAATTATTTCACATTTAATATGAAAATAAAATAAGATAAAATAAATTAATAAACCTTTAATGGAGGCTTTAAATGTGCCACCTATATTTATTTCTCCCTCATTTCCCCCCAACTGTGTCTAACGTAAAGTGCCGGCGCTGGAGATGACGACCGACGCCGACCAAACTAGCATTTCCCACTGTGCACAGACATGGCCTACAACCCCCTTTCTGCCTTCTCTCTCTCTCTCTCTCTCTCTCTCTCTCTCTCTCTCTCTCTCTCTCTCTCTCTCTCTCTCTCTCTCTCTATTATGTCTTCCCCTTTTCTCGTACCACCAGTGACCACTACACTAAGGTAGTTAATTGCCAGCCACCATATAAATGCCAACAGACTGCGTTTCACGATGGAGAAGAAGACTTTCACACACAACAGCCGTAAGCCCCTATCTCTTCCTCTTTCTTCCCAATTTCCATTTTTTTCCCCTCTTCCCGTGCTTGCTAGATTAGTTTTCTGGCCATCAGGCTATAAGTAAACAAGAACTAACTAATTAGGAAAACACACCCACATGAAAGACCCAGATGGATGATCTGAGCCATTCATCGTGTTTCTAGGCCCCCAAAACCCTATGAACAAGAAAAATAATAAAATTTAGTGAAGATCTGGAACATAAATCAAATGAGAACAGAAAGAATGGCCCAAACGCTCATCTAGGATGAACATCGGAGTTGCACACTACAACACAAGTGCTGGACGCGACCATGTGCGTACAAATGCCGTGTGCGCCGTTCTTGGCAGCGACAGGACGCAGGTGTCTCTTGACGATTGAAACTCACCTGCGTGTGTCCTAGTGACTGAGACACACACTTGCGCATCCCAAAAGTGTATCACATGCAGTGAGCATCCTAGTGATATCGTTTTTCACAATTTCCAACCCAAATTTTAATTTGAGCCATTGAAATAGACTTGAAACACTAAATTGACAATTTAGGAGGTTATATAGGTCCAAATTGTGATCTAAGGCATCGTTCGATTTGTCTCGGTGACATTGACCTAAATTTATCATCAAAACCTTGATCTAACCACATCTAATTAAACCAAATCACAAAATCTCACTCAATTACTTAGATTGGCCCGTTCAAGGGATGATCAAGCCTTAGAAATTGAACAAATACGTTACATAAGAGATGAATTAGTGGAATTGCATATAGATTGAATGTATTTATTGAGAAAATTGATCTTGACTGTCGATCTGACCATGAATCTTAGAATTGATAG
Organism: Warburgia ugandensis; assembly: GCA_035236585.1. Taxonomy (NCBI): domain Eukaryota; kingdom Viridiplantae; phylum Streptophyta; class Magnoliopsida; order Canellales; family Canellaceae; genus Warburgia; species Warburgia ugandensis. Next base: position 25,320,422 of record CP141131.1, read on the forward strand.
ATTAGAGAATGATCGGACCGTCAAATCAATATATAATCATGGATATACACTTAAATTGTTAAATAAATACAAAAATTGAACCAATTGTGATAAATAAGACTGGAATTAGTGACTAATCATAGATTGAGGCTATAAAGAATGATCCAACAGTTCGATCGCCCCCAAACTTAACAAGATGAGAGAATTTAGTGATCAGGAGACATCGAATTGGCAGATACTTAGATTGATAATCAGAGCTAGCAGATGATCATTTAGATGAAAGAAAAACTAACATTAAGCCATGAATTGACTTAATTAAGTGTAAATCGAATGATCTAGCCGTTGATCTAGGATTAACTACCACGTCAAGGGACTTGCCAAACTAATTGCTTCATAATTGGGATTTGACAAACACCAAGTAATACAAATGAAGAGTGAAATAGACAATGGAGCACATTTAGAGTAGTAGATGACGTAGTGTAGTCCTGTGATCTAATAGGTATATTAAAACGAGCAAGTTGAAGTGGTTATGTGCCTGATTAGATTCTTCACTCATTGAGGTAACTGATTACATTTAGTATTCCCTTTATTTCATGGATCATGATGTGTTCATTAAGGGTTTCATTTACAGTAGTAGTTTGATGTATGGATATGTATGTTAACCTTATGTTTTACTGAGACTATCTTCAGCATGTGTTGTTGATGTCTATATTATCCTTTTTTTTCACATGATCTATGCCTTATTTTTTATGCATGATTATTGTTGTATTAGAACACCTTATTGACTTATTCTTCTCTAGATTGATTATGTATGCATTTTCAATACTTGATTTTGTGTTTTCGCCATTTTATGGCAAGTGTTTCTACCCAGTGGATGCTATGCTAAGAGGATATTAGGTTGGCCACCCACCCTCTAAATTTACATATTATAGACACTGTCTTGATATTGGAAAACTATGTGTAGTTTGTGGTAATCATGAACAGGCTACCCATGCACGTCTAACCGACTTTCATGCCTCAATGGATACTAGTCTCCCATTTCAGTGTCAGTGTCAGCGGCAAGCGTAAGTGGTTTATACCCCGGAGTGGTTGCCTCTACAACATAGCAATCCATGCTCTTCTTTTGTATGCTCATGTAGTATAGATACACTGAGATGTCTATATCCTGATGCATCCACAGCGTGACGATGTACCCTTAGGGTTGTGACGACCTAGCTTTTTGAAACATGATTTGTAAAGTATTTTGAAAGGTAGGGCCCTTAAGAGTGTAAAAAAATTTCGCAAAACAAAACAGTGGAAATTCTTTTCTTTAGAACTTGTTTTGAAAACCCAAGTCACCATTTCATACATAACATAAGTTCAATTTGTGTACAAAATAAAATTCCATTGAAGGAATATACTTTTATTAAATCTCTAGGATCCATCCAGTAGTTCATAGTACAGCCAAATCTATTACAGTACTTGTCCAAATTACATAATCCAAAACTCAAGCTCACCATACAATAAAACTCTCAACAAAGAAAAATACATGTCTTCAAGGGTATACCTTGAAGATTATTCTCTTCAAGACTTCTATCGTCTTTAGCTCCTAACTCTCCTTCCCTGTATTGCAACAAGTACAATATCTCAGTAAGCAATGCTTGGTAGGGGATTTAAGAAACATAATAATTGACAAGGTAATTCCAATACTTCATAATCTCATTATTCTTAAACATACTCTTTACTTTGTAAGTTATGTATATCTATATACATACATACCCTTCATGGGTAAACCAGTTAAATTTGTGAAAGTAGTCAAATATCATTCCCAACTAAGCTGATCAATTCTCTTCATTTTGAGAATTTAGTATTACAGCTAATCTTATACTGAGAATTTTCCTTCTTGGGGAATATTGGTAATATACAATTACCTAGCATTTCATTATGCTACAACATAAGCCATTTCACTATGCCTATTCTCATATGCATCATAGTGCAAAATAATCAGAAAGGTTGCTATGCTACAGTTTGATCCATACTAGCTCGCTCAGATAACTGCCCTGCTCACCACTGATACCACGGTGGAAAATATTATGTCACTGCCCGTATGGGGGGGCAAGACTTTCACAGTGGTGGCCTTCCCATAATTGCCACCACCCGACTTTTAGCCTCTCTTTGGGCAAGGTATCATCATATCATCAAATTTCAAGGAGCGGGTAGCCAAACCCTCATAACTCCTCTAGCAATAGCATTCCCCTAGGCTTATGCCTATTAAAACAAACTCACAAGCCTCCAAGCTTGTATGTAAAATAGATTTCATATATATCAAACCATATGTCTGTTTACTTAGGGCTGAAATATTTTCTAGTTCCCTATTCACTTATAGTTTAGTCCTTAACCATCTTATATGTGTTTGGTTGGATCATAAGGTTTTCAAGAGATTTAATACAAGTATTAACATTACTCTTGTCAACATAAGATCATGAGTACAATCGTGTATATCTCATGTAAATGCATTGATCAAATCCTCCTACCTTTAAGGAGTGATCTCTCTTCCCAAATCTTCCATGATCCTAACTGATGTATGTAATCTGTACATCCATACATATTGTCAATATATAAATTTGAACAATCCTATTGATCACTAGATCTAATGTTTAGAATGATCTTTAGATCACTCTTATCTAAGTATTTTTCTATCTTTTTTGTGTGTCCATCTCCTTGATCTTGATCTTTCGTAGATCCACTGATTGACAATCTACACATGGTGATAAAGATCAAGGTCCTAGATCTTCTATCATCTAGTTCTTCTTTGATCTAAGTTCAGTTATTGGATCATCCCTATGGAGGATGATCTTGGTTTTCTTCCTTGAATCATCTTTGATTAAGGGTTTGGATTATCTAATCTAATGAACTATAACAAGTATACTAATCAACATGCATACTAAGTACAATATAGTATTCTTATTCTTATTATTCTTGATCATCCAAGATTTAATGGATCTTGTTTGATAATCCTTATCTTACTTACTGTTTTTATTAGGGTTAGGTAATTTACTAACCTTTTATGCTCTTATTATTATTATTCAACTAGTTAATGTGCTGGTTGAAGGTAACTTATTCAAGCCTAAATCTAAACTGCTCCTCTTATTTCCAATTGGCTAAGGCTTATTAGCTGAATGGGTGAACACAAAGTGGTTACTTCAATCCTCATGTAAGGAGGCGTTTAGACCTCACAAACGTCAACGGAAGGTAGGGGAAGAGCGAGGCTCTATTAGATAACCCCCTTAACCACTATGTTCATCATTCACTAGAATGACCATAGCTCAACCTTTCATAAGGTTCTTATAAGCATGTTGACCTTAAGTACTCTTTCTAATAGATTTTAATTAAGTCCATGAATATTTATAATGTCATTCATGTGGTTTATTATTCTTCTCCTGGTTTGGGCCAAGGATTTGATAATCCTTATATTGTCCTACTAACTATAGCCCTTACTAATTAAGTCCAAAGTACTCCATTCTTAGTTGTGCCATGAAACTTTACTTTCTCATTAGATTACATTTTTGATGTTTTATGCTCTTTATCTCATAACAAGTAGATCTACTAATAACATTTAACCATAAATGGATTATAAATTCAAAGCATAAAACTATATAATTTAACACTTAATGATAATGAGACAAGGTACTTAAAATTACTCTAACATGATTTCCAACTAATATACCTTAATAACTCAATTTAAACTAACATGGACTTAAGGTATAATCTCATACTATAGCATAAACTTATATGAAATTCTAGCATGGTCCTAAGTTAGAATGGCATGAAATCATACTAAAGTGCCCCTAAGATAATTAAATCTAGCACCTTATGATAACAATGAAATCACATATCATGCTAAAGTCTAAATGTTATACTGGTATGCTTTATAACATAATCATATTTAAAATGCTATTATATAAAGTGAAACTAATTACATTAATATTTTTAAAAACCTTTACTCATGATCCAACCATTTGATCTTAGATCTCTTCCTTTGATTAAGGGTATTAGTTATATTTAGAGGATTTTCTTTATTAAGGTCCAAAGATCATAGTGATCCATTTTTGTCATAATCCATCCATGATTTCTTGGATTTCATTATATCAACATTCATTTTATCCATCCCAAGGATCTGATCACACTTTATCTCATTGTTCAAGTGGGTCATTTTGTATTTTTAGGAATTTTCTACCATAATGGGTAGAACCCTTAATATATCTCATATATGTCCAAATAAACCATAGATCTCACTTTATTTCAATAATATATCATTAGTAAAACATATTTTCAAGATCTGTTCATCTCCGATGTTGAAGATCTAGGTAATTGGAAACTTGTTTCTTTAATACAAAAAGTTTTACTGAATATTATGTCCATTTTATTATTTCATCATAAAATAGAGGTTTCAAGCTTTCCATAGCTTTTTTTTATTATCTCAATTTGGAGTTCAGATGGCTCCGAAATTGGATCTGAAAGTTCACAGTCTTTCCTCGGGCTTAGATTTGATCTGGGCCCAAGGAATGGACGGCCTAGATCTTTCGGGCGGAAAACCAAGCCGGGCGGAACGCGCTCGGTTTGTCAGGCACGTCCACTGTGATGAAATGCGGAAGTGCCCGCACAGGGCATCCATGGATGCGCGCGAGACGTCGTCCGTCCGATCGGTAGATTGGACAGTCCGTTTGGACCGTCCAATTAATCCCTTCTCAATTGAGGGATCAAACCTTCTTAGATCATTGTGAAAATTCAACCCTAGGGGTTTTGGACCCTTCTAGATCTATTGGTAAGTCAGAATTTTCATCTGAGCACTCTGTAATCCTGAATTAAGGGTTCTATTATTACTTTATTTTTACCTTTTTTATCATCAAAATAAATTACAGTAAACTAAAAATTACATAAACCATTATTAAAAATCTATAGAAAGTATTCCCACCTACCTGATTGAAGAAAAAACCTTGGTTATATGCCCAATTTAAAAAGAATACCTTTTTGATGAAGATATTGCCTAAGATCCACCTTTCTTTCAAATTGCCGTTGTTTGAACCATTGGATCTTGAAATTTCTTTGGGAATTTTGTAGAATAGATATGTTGGGAAGTTTTGGATGATGGAATTGATGAAATTAGATCTGGAACAGAGTGCCTAATTGATTTTAGGTCTCTTGTTCCAATCTAAAAAGAAAAAAGAAATTGAAAAGAGAGATATCTCTTGGAAATTTTGGGTTTTTGGGGAAGGATCTAGGTCTAATTTTTCAGGGAGAGTGAAGAAAATTTTGTAGGGATTTTATAATCATTTTTGGAGGGTTTTTGGGGTTGTATTTATAGGCATTTTGGTCTTTTTTTTATGATTATAATATTTAATTTTTTATTATTACATGGCATGAAAGTCTCCCATGCTCTATTTTTCTTCCCCAAGACCAGATGGTGTTTTTTGACCCATGACTTCACATGGGCTGCTCATAAGATTCATTTTTGGGTCCCTTGTGGGCCCCACATGGTGTAAAAAGACCGCTTTGCCATTTATGTATAAAATTTTGGGTTTTATTCTCATGATCTCGGATTTGAGTGCACTTAGTGGCATTGGATTCGTATTTCTCAGGACATTCTAAATTTTGATATCTCATATTTTGATTTTTTGGGTAAAATTACTATTTTACCCTTTTGTCCAAAAATGAAGAAACTTAAGGATTTTTCATCCGAATTCAGAATTTGTCTTGCTTACAGTCATTTTGAAGGGTTTGCTAAGTTTAATTTTAATTTTACATGTCTTATTATTTGATTATACTTTTATAAAAAGTATATTCTAAATAACGCTAATATTTCAGCTTGAAATATCTGAAACTAAAACTTTATTGATTTTCTCAATCAATTACAAAAATTGGGGTTATTACAAGGGTAAAGCCTATATAGGGCTAGATGTAGGTCGGCCTACGGGCTGAGCTAGCTACCTGGTGTGCAAGCTATAGGTGAGGGACCTAGGGATTAGAATGAGTACTAATGAGTTGCATTTGTGTTTTGAGATGATAAAATTGATTGTATTTGACTTTATTAGATGCACAAGCACACATTATCCATGTCTTGCCCGCCATAGTGGTTAGTTATGATATCTTTACATTTATGCGCAAATCATGCTTTCGACTGTCATTGCTTTTACTGCAGACTCTTGATTATCTGTGTATCATTTATTTCTGGATACCGATGATTTAACTTATTATATGAATATTTTACATCCATGAGATTGATCATGACTTTGGTATTTCTATGTCACACCATCTATATTCTATTTAATATTAAATGTGATCACCTACACAAGCAATTACTTGTTGAGATATTGCTTTGGTTTGCAAAGCCTCATATTTGGAACGTGACAGCAACGAAGGCAAGCAGGTAAAGTAGTAGAGAGGACAACGAAGACCATATGCCCCATTCATAGACTGAATTGATGTATGCTTCTACTTACTTGATGTTGTCCTTTTTGGGTGTTATAAATTCACTTATATTATGGTGATAGAGTTGGACTTGACTCTTATTAGTGTTATGTATATGGATTTATAGTTAGAGTTGGATGTGTTAAATGATGGATGGAACCCTGGGATTTCATTTTAGTTCGTTTCGTCACTTGAATCTTTTTTCATGACTGATGTTTGTCCATGTTTTCACTTTCTTGTAGAGTATTCCTTATAGTGTATTTGATTTTATTTGTTGCCATGGGTCGAATTACATTTGGGGTTTTCTTTTGGCATTTCACTTAATATGATTGTCGCGATTATAATTGCATTTTTACATTTTCTAGGGATCTCGACTATTTTAATTATTATTATTATTATTATTATTATATGAAAAATGGTTTTAGAAAACTTAGGGTGTCACATAAGCAGTTTATCACCCCTAAGGATATCCAAATCAGGTCTTTGGGACATTCAATAAGAAGGTCACAAGTGAAAGATCTAATTTTTAAGGAAGAGTGTAATATCCTTAATTTTTAAGATAAAAATAGGAAATTATTAAATAAATTAAAATAAAAATTTATGGATGAAATTATTTCCTGAAAACATAATAATTAGAAAGTGCTCGTCGATACGAATCCAACGCATACCAAGAACGCGACGGAGCTCAAGCAAGGGGAGTTATGAGCGGTCAAAGTTGTAAGGGCAAAATGGTCTTTTGACGAGAAACGTGTTACCCGAGGGTCCAAATTGATAACGGCACCCCTGTCTACACGTCTCTACCAGTCGAGCGAAATCGCCGGAGGACGTGGGAAGAGAAAACGTGTGGGGAAGAGTTTCTCTTCCCAGAACTCTAAAACCCTATGCTATGCTCCTCAGGAGCCAACGCTCCACTTTGAGCGTTTTCCATGAATGATACGCAAAACCCTAGATCTGTAAAAACTTGACTTTTCGGCGAGTGGAGCCCAGGCAACACGAGCAACTCCGGCCAGGTGCAAGGTAAGCCTCAAAACCTATGTTTTTCTGTATTTATTAATTAGGAAATTAATTAGGAAAACGTTTAAAAATTTTGGAAAAAAATTAGATTTTTAGGAACTTTGTGCACGCTACTGTTGGAGTGTGATTTCACGGATCAAACCTTGTCCGTTTGAAAATCGCACCGTCCAACTAGTGCACAAGAGACCCCGAGCATACCCTTTAAATTTGGGAGTGATCCAACGGTGGAATTGCCAGAAAACTCAAAAACCAAGTACCTAGAGAGGTTTTTAGGAACTTGGGAAAAATCGTTTAAAAACCATGGTTTTTGAGAAAATTAGTGAAAAAGGAGGGCATAAATGGATTCTAGAGAGAATTCTGAAGAAAATGGCGCAAAAATCACGCCAAAACGGAGCTACGCTGGCTCCGGCCGGGCGGCCGGAATCCGGTCGTCTTCTCGGCGTCGTCAGCGGCGTCGGCGCCTGCGGCGACGCCAAGGGCACTCCGTGACGCACGAGGGACGGCGTCACATGGCGTCGTCGCCGCACGCGTGCGCGGCGCCGCGCGCGCGTGCGGAACGTGCGTGGTTGGGCTGCCGCGGTGGGGCCGGGACGCGGCGCGTCTGGCGGCCGTGACGCACGCGCGCGTGCGTCACGGTGCGCCGCGACGCGCGGCGCGCGTTCCGTGCGGCGTACGCCGGCGCCGTGCGTCTTCGTGCGCCCGTGTGCGTCGGTGTAAACCGGCGGCGGAAAGAACGCCGCCTGGGTTCAAACCACCTTATGGTGGTCGTGAGGCCCCATTTGAGGGTAGTTTTCACTAAAATTTGATTTTTGGGAGCTAGAGAGGTCCAAATCACGATCAGAAAGAGCGTTATGGCCGTGTATTGACGCGGACCTAGTTTTAACTTAAAAACTTAGAAATGACCACTTTTTATTTAGAAAAATTTTAAAATAGTGATGTGACATGTACGGGTGCACTCGAATATACCAATTAAAGGGAGTTATTAGCAAGCTAGTGATCTCACACCTTGAGGTAGGTAGCGACAACTAATGTTTTGCCTTGATTTTTAAACCATGTTTAAACATAGCATCATGTGTGATTGTGTTTTAAAATGCAATTATTATTCTGAGTGGATTTCATGCTACATTGCGTACGGGATGGATTTATTCCAAATTGAAATCTTTTCTTGAATAAACTTATTTCAAATGCTTTTACAAGCATGATGTTAATTTGTTATGCTTACTTAGAGACTTATTTCTTATTATATATATAGAAAATGCATGGATTTACATGGAAATGAGAATAGAGGCTTATTAGTGAGGTCCTTTGATAGGCTAACCCCAGGATGAGGGGCATGTCTTGGGGATTGCAAGCTATAAGTGCTCTTGAGTTTTAGCATATACATATGATTTTCGTGTTTTATATTTGATGACGGGTGCTCTCACCGTGGGCGTCATGCTTGGGAGGGATAGGGCCGCCACCCACCTTAGAGATTATGATGTGATGAGTTTGTGATATGATAGACACCTGCCCATAGATGGCATTCGGTAGGGGTTTGGTAACATGGATAGTCCACACTACCGGTCGAGCCTTTCCATGGGGACGGTGACTAAGTCTCCGTTATGGTGTCGACGGGGAGCGGCGGTGGTTGATACCCATGGAGGGTTGCCGCTATGACATGATGGCCCATATTCTTATTATGTGTGCATGTATGATTAGCATGGTTATGGATGATATGCCTGGGTGTGACGACACTCAGAGGTTGACTATGTGTACTCCTGATCAGGGATGTTAGTGCGATGTGGTGGGACCCATTACCTTAGGGTGCCCTTATTCTTGTTGTATGCTCCATTTATTGATTCATGTCATGTTTTAACTCAGTGAATTTCATGTTTTAGCATTTGGAATAAATTGGCATTTATTTTGAACATGGCATTATGATATCACTATTTCCATAAAGGTTAGACTTTTCATCAATCTTTGTTCATTATTTCTTGCATTTATTACATTAATTGTCTATGTACCTACATGCGATAAGCTTCTTTGAGGCATTGCTTTGTTTTGCAATGCCTTAGATCTCAGCGCGATAACGGGAAAGGTAAAGAATTTGTTGAGAAGCGTGAGAAATTTCTGTGAAGACCATTTTTCTATAGTATTAGACGGTGATGTGAGTCATTAAACGGGATTATCATTTGGATTTTTATTATGAATTTGCATACTTTGTATTTGGATGTGATTTAGATCTTTGGACATATATTGGACATTTATATGGGATGTTATGATGGATAGACCCTGGGCCATATTATTATTGTCTTTTGGATGTTTATTTGATTTAAAATAAAGGCGCCTATTTATTTGACGTTGATTTATACGCGGATTATTTATTTATGTTTAAATTACGTGTACGTCATTTTGAGAAAGGAAAAAAATTAACACCCGGAGTTTTAAGATAGGTTTAGTAAAATGTTAAATAAATCTTTTCTCATGGGATCCCAAATGTTCTTATTTAAATTGCCATTATAAAAAAAAAAAAAAAAATTTCTTAAAAATCCGGGGTGTTACAAAGAGGGAGCCCTATAATCAAATCCTAGGGGCAAATTCTAGCCTAAATGAAAGGGAGCATATGTCATGAAGGAAGTCTACTATGGGAACACAATTAAACAATAAGAGATAAATGACACAAACATCAAAGGAATAATTAATATAGATTAACTCAAAATATATCATGCTTAGACCTCTAAAAAACCCTACTTGTATGTGTATGTACCCTAGGGGCATTAGTTCTTTAGAGCTATACTGGACCTAATTTTTTAATATATAAATAGCTACATAAGAAACTTATCTTTCATAATTGTAGTCTTAAATATCCATAAGCTAACATTTTTCCCACAAGCTATCTCACATTCTCATACTAAACAAAATATAAATAAAAAGAAAAAGAAAAAGAAAGAAAATAACAATGATAATGTGTTCCCTTGAAAGTGATGCACTGCATCAAAATAGGTGCAATGAAAAGTATGCATGGGTTCCCATGTCATTCTAGAAGTGCATAGGTAAATAGGCTAATCAGGAGAATAAGATTTATATTGCTACATGGAATATAGGCACATTGACGTGTAGTTGAAAGTATGCGTGGGTTCCCACATTGTATGAGAAGTGTTGGGTAAATAGGTTATGGGTATCAACTTTGGTACGTAGAAAGAAAAATAATAGAAATGGTGCAAGGATAGTGGTAGATAAAGAATTAAAGGATAAAGTTGTAGATGCATGTTATGTGTATACGCACCACAAGTAGGGTTAGTAGATAAAATCAAAAGATAGTTTTGAAGATATGGAGGGAGTCATGCAAGACATTTCCCACAGAGAGGGGATATTTGTAGAAGCATATTTTAATTGTCATGCAGGAAAAGAAAAAGAAGGATATGATAGGGTACATAAAGGGTATGGTATTGGTGAAAGAAATGAGATGATGAAAGCTATACTTGATTTTGTCTTAGCCTATAACCTAGTCTAGCAAATACATACTTTAAAAAAGAGGGATGAACACTTAATAACCTTTAAAAGTGGACCACATAAATGCTAAATACGCTTCTTTCTACTTAAGAATATTGAAAGATCGATGTACAAGGTGATACTCAGTGAAATCTAACTTCACAACATAGGTTAATGGCTATGTATATCTGCATTAATATATGGAAGAAAGGAAATAAACTTAATAGGCACCCTAAAATTAAGTTATGGAACTTAAAAGGAGGGGAAATAGCATCATTTACAAACAAGTTGATAGTAGAAGGAAGTTGTAACATTGAAACCAAAGTAAACACCATGTGGACCAATATGGCCATGTCTGTTAAGAAAGTAGCTAAAGGAAAAATGCAACCAAGAAAGAAAACTTGGTGGTGGAGTGAAAAGGTGAAAAAAGTTATTAAAGAGAAACGGGTATGTTTTAAAGCATGGCAGAGGACTAAAAATAACAAAAACTTTAAGCAATATAAAAATGCTAAAAAGGTTGCTAAGAGTAGGTTGCTAAATGAGATTAAAGTCAAGGCATACATGTTCTATATAATAGATTAGGATCAAGAGTAGGAGAGAAATATGTGTTTAAACTCACAAAAGTGAGAGAAAAAAAGAGTAAGACTTAGACCACATTAAGTGTATTAGAAGCAATGACTAAATGATACTAGTTAAAGATGATGAGATCAAACAATGATGGAAAAGTTACTTCCAAAATTTGCTAAATGACAATTACCATAAGAACATAGGATTGAAAGTATCATAAACCAAAATAAGGCGAACATTATAGATATGACCATAGGATTAGAATACTTGAAGTGAAAGAGGCATTACAAAAGATGAAATTAGGAAAGGCCCTGGGGCTCAATGGTATACTAATAGAGGTTTGGAAGCATATGAGAGATACTGTAGTAGTTTGGTTAACAACGTTGTTCAACAAGATTATAAAATAGAAGGGAAATACTGCATGGAAGTTATTTTCTTGTTTAGACAATTGATAGAGAAATATAGGGAGAAGAGGAAGGACCTTTAGATGGCCTTTGTTAACCTAGAAAAAGCTTATGATAGGGTCTCTAGAGAATTAATATAGTAGGTGTTGGGCAAGAAAGGGGTTTCATGAGGGTGCATAAACATAATTAAGGATATGTATAAGGGAGCGGTAATAAATGTTAAGACCATTAGTGGAGAAAGTGGTGATTTTTCTATTACTATAGGATTACACCAAGGATTGGCATTGAGCTCATACCTTTTCACCTTGGCTATGGATGAGTTAACAAAATATCTACACGAGGAGATTCCATGGTGCATGTTATTTGTAGGTGATATAGTTTTGATTGATAAGACAAGAGAGGGTGTAAAAACAAAGCTAGAGATATGAAGAGATGCATTAGAATCTAAATGATTTAGAATTAGCCAAACTAAGACAGAGTATGTGGAATGCAATTAGAAAGGAGAGGAGTGGGATTGGAGCACTAGTAATGATTGATAACTAATATCCCCCTTAAAAGAATACTTCTTATACTTGAGATAGGTAATTCATGAGAGTGGAGAGATTAAGAGGGAGGTTACCCCAAGAATCCAAGTGAGTTAGAACAAATGAAGATGCACCTCTGGAGTTTTGTGCTATCAAAAGGTGTCACTCAAACTAAAAGGAAAATTCTATAGGTTGGCTATAAGGCTGGTCATGCTCTATGGATCAAAATGTTGGGTAATTAAGAAACAATATGTACATAAGATGAGTGTTAATGAGATACGGATGTTGAGATGGATGAGTGATAAGACAAGAAAGGATAGAATTAGAAATGAAAATATTAGAGGAAACTTAGGAATACCTCTTATAGGTAACAAGATGAGGGTGATTAGACTTAGATGGTTTGTACATGTCCATTGGAGACAAAAAATGACATCAGTTAGAAGGAGTGAGGTGATCCAAGTTGAAGGTTTTAAAAGGGCAATGGGAAGGCCCAAAAGAACATAGATAGAAATGGTGAGAAAATATTTAAAAACTTTGAAACTAAATGAAGCCATGACACTTAATAGAGGGGAATGAAGGAACAAGATTCAATGACCAACTCCTAATCGGATAAGGTCTTGATGATGATGATGATTAGAACAAACAAGTCAAGGCTAACTAAGAAAGCATCAACATTTTAAGTCATGAAAGATCTTAAATAAATAAAAATGAAGGTTAAAATGACTTGCCAAATTAAAAGCAAGTGCTCAAAGTATTAATTCCTTCTTAATCTGATTCAAGTCACATCATTATTCCCAAGGGAGTTATCATCATTATGACTTCCTACAGGTCCATCAATTATTCTCCCTTGGACCCTTTGTCCTAAACCTAGACAGTCATATTCTTCCTATGTCTCATATTAGTCACTCTCCAAGCAATCCTGATTACTATCACAGTCTTGGTATCATGTTCTGCTAAGGAATGGAGGGTTTCAAGTATAGAATACTTCGTTCATCATACTCAAACTGTGTCATAAGGCGTGTTGAATAATAGAAGGAACTATGATCATATCCGACTAGGGGCATGAAATTGGTATTTCCACAACTGTAAAGGAACTACTCTCCATTACAAGAAGGCATCTAATTGCTAATTTTTGCATCCATATTTTCTAATCAATCTACCTCGTCACTTTTAGTAAAGTTACATAGAAATCTATGAGTACCAAACACAAATCTAGTAGCGACTAGCTTGTGAATATGAGGTTAGGAGATAGGAAGACTCTCCAAAAGCCAAAGCTGCAATAGGAGAAAGACGAAAAAATAGAAAAAATAAAAATGATAGAAGAAACTCTAGATACTTGAGCTAAACTCACATGGAAAACTCCAATAATTCCATGCTAGGTTCCTACGCGTTCCACACTACACTCATCAAAGCCAATGAGAGCCTAGAATGGAAACAAAAAGGGATTCATGTGATGATTCATGGCTTGATCAACAACTTACAATAGCTTAGAAGGGGCTCTAGGATTCTATAAGTGAATATAAGTAAATAAAAACAAGCAAAGAACACAACTCACATAGTTTGCTCACTGTTTCCTCCTAAGATTCCATCTACAAAGTCCTCAACAAAACAATCCAAGACAATTAACCTATTTGTCCACCATCCTCCAAGGGCATATACATGTTCTCTTCTACTTCATTCAAATGAAGAACCTATAAAACAATTGAAATTTGGTCTCCCTCGTTGGTGGTTCTAAGAAGCCCATATCATTCTGGTAAACTCCCATCAAGTTCCTAAAATCTCCAACAATTGGACAAATCTCCCCATCCACAAACCTAAAGACATAATCCTAGAAGCCTATGCAAGCCAAAATCAACCCATATGAGAGAGCATATAATTGATCATTTGCACAATAATGTGTACCAAATAAACATTTCTAGAAACCAAGAATTGTATATAAGAGCATTTATGCATTATTTTCAAAATTCTAAGCTTATCTAGCATTTCACAAAAAATGATGAAAAGAGTAAATAAGTCATAGATATTAAGAAAGAACTAATCAATTCATCTAAATGTAAATAAACAAATATCAAGTTTTTGAAAGTAATAAATAAAGCAAAAAGGGTTTTCTCCTCCGGATGTCCTCTCCTCATCTATTGTGTCTTCCATGACCTCCACATCCTACACGAGCAGGTTTGGCAGGTGGCTAAGGCTAAGTTTAAAACTGAGGCTAGGGCTGCATGGGTGCAGGCTAATCACCAACTCTTGCTACCACAGGTGCTCTCGACATTACCCTCTCCATCATATGGATCTCATGAATCACTAGGAGAACGCTTATCATAGGAATCTGCAAGTCAAGAACTTTGAAAACTAGCCCACTTTAAAAGAGAGAGACCATGGAATGAGAAGTGAGACAAATCTGAGCATTGAGCTTTGTGCGTGACTGCTATGAGCTGCGTCCAGCCAAGCCAATGTCTCCAAAATCATTTTGCAGAAAGTGTGAACACCAAAATAATGGAAGGTTAGGATTCACTCAAGAGAGAAAACTAAAACTGAAGATAATTATAAATTTCACCAATTGCTAGCCCTTAGGTAGGATGACATGGCAATCCTCAAGGCGAGCCTTGGGGAGCGTGATCTCTTGATAACCCTAGAGAGTGAACTCAGACACAAGAAGTCTCGGAGGCTGCATCACTGGAATCCTCCATGAGCAAGAAAGGACATGATAGTGTTGCATGGACCTCAATCCCTGACATCAAAACAAAAGATTAGGAAATCAAAGCCCATGATATTAGTCCAGAGGAACTCCTTGACATTTCAATCCTCAAAAATGGTTTGGCCAATCCACCTCCCATATCTTTGGATGCTGGCCATAGGAGAGAGGTCCAATAATGCTAGGCTCGCCATAGTGTGACGAGACACCAGCACTCGATCCTTGATGACAAAGGAGACCTGAATATGCCTGTAAACCTCAGTGGTAGATCATCATCATCATCAAGACCTTATTCCAATTAGGGTCTAGCTTTTGGTAGATAGATAATGATTTTTGAGTCAAAGACCATAAAAAATAGTACTAGATCAACATCCGTTCCCTGAACATTCAAGTATTGATGGGCAATCTACTAGGTCACCTACACAAGAATAATAAACTTGTGAGAACCTAAGCAAAAGCAAAGTAAACACAAGTCCAGGGTAGGATCCATTACATCATCCATGGACAACTTGTCTAGGATCATCCTCCCAAAATCCCTCAAAAGTCTCAAAGGTACAATTTAGGTAGCGAGATAGGACAAAATTAGAGGGTCCATCACTCTCTCTCCCTTCATCTACTTCAGCTGAAACTCAGGAAAGTGAAGAAAAAAGATAGCTATATGAAAGATCATTGAGACAGGCAAATCAGGTGTTGAGAAATAAGTAAAATGAAAGGAACAAGTCCTCAATAAGCTCTCCTCCATTAGAAACCAAATGTTGGTCATTGAAAGACCAACAGTAGCAGTATGCGAAAGCCGCGATAGAAAGCACTAGCAGTCAGCAAACAAGCCCTCTCTTTGATGTTTCTTTTTTCAATTTGATTTGCTTGATTTTTGTAGCTCCTACTTTGGGAGGTCAATGTTATTAACAAGGATTTCGCAACATCAAATTCAACTTTAGATGGCAGATGCATGGGCGGTAAAAGGATAAGGTGGACCCGGCTTAGAGTTTGGTGGTCCAATATCATTGGCGTGCTGAGCTAGTCTTTTATGCAGACCCTGCCCCCCAACTTCTATATTGCAACTCCAGTCTTTATTAATTTGATAGATAGAATAGGTGGAAGATTAATGGTTTCAATCAGAGAAAATGGCATTTCTGAAGAGAGAGAGAGAGAGAGCAACATCAAATTCAACATGAATATATGTTGTCCCCATAGAGCCAACGCTGCTGTCCACATAACAATGAAGCACTTAACGTCACAAAAGTGTTTCGCTAGTGTTTTCTCAGTAGAACGATCATAGCTAAGCATATTAGCAAATTCTAAAATCTAGCGAATCAGCTTGGATTATTTAAGCTATATATACGACACGAAAAGAAAATCCGATTAGCGAGACTTTATCTGAATTATAGTTCAGATGAAACGGGCGATCACCGAATCAGCTCCTAAACGTAGTAAGGTAAGTACCCTCACGTAATGACGGAACTTAGTCCTTCTCTTTATTATCTTATTATGAGTAAGTAGTTCAGATGGCTTACTGGAGAACCACCGAGTCAAAAGTTAAGCTAGATGAGCGTCTCAAATTATCCAATGGGGATGCCCAACTACGTGGTGGCACAGAAAAAAGGGTCCTTCTGACAATTTACCCATTTACACGCGGACATGCACGTGTAAATGCGTTGGTACGTGAAAGCATTTCATCGCTGGTCCATTAAGCGCGTA
Organism: Warburgia ugandensis; assembly: GCA_035236585.1. Classification (NCBI taxonomy): domain Eukaryota; kingdom Viridiplantae; phylum Streptophyta; class Magnoliopsida; order Canellales; family Canellaceae; genus Warburgia; species Warburgia ugandensis. The sequence continues at coordinate 25,337,218 of CP141131.1, forward strand.
TTTTACCCGCACCCGTAAGAAGTGCTCAATCCGCTAGTGACATCGTAAGATACCTAGGGTACATAGAGGATAAAACAAGCAGTCACCTCCCCAACTTCGTCTGCATCCGCTCGAGGGGCATCGAATTTTCCAACAATCCAACCTAGTCCAGTAGAAGAAAAGAGCAAAATAATCGACAGCTTTACACGTGAAAATTCCAAATCCGATCAAGAACACAGCCCTTCAGATCCAGTCTAAACTAGGTTACAACCTCAGATCAACTTTTTCGCGATCTGCATCTCCCAGTCCCCAATAAGCTAGGTTTTTCTCCACTCTCAATTCATTCTTTAGGGTTTCTTTGATGAATTTCGCCTTTTAGCCGTGAAAATGAGAAATCTGGAAGAAATCACAAGCATCTCCTATCCTCAATCACCAATACCAGATTTTCCAGTGATAGAAACTGAGCGCGGTTCTAGATTGTACATGTCGTGGCTAGCTGATTGCCATGGATTGTGGTATAATATCGCTCTCGTTATTCCATCATTTCTCTTCGTTGCTTACTTACTCTCTCAGTCTACAAGAAGCTTCACGAAGCTCTCTCATGGGCGTTCCTATATCATGACTGCGTATTACGGGCTTCTTTGGCTCGTTAGTCTTCTGAATCTGGCCTGGTGTGTTTTACAGGTATGCAATTTGTCTTTTCTTTATCTCCTTACTTGCAATTGTAGGGTTTTCTTCATTTGTGCTGGTGCAAATGTCGGGTTCTTTCTGTGATTTTTGGCTTCTGAAATCTCATGGATACCTCGGTTACTAAGTTTCACCATTTAATGATTAGATTGCTGTCTATATTCATGAGTCTAGGCGTTGGATGCGAGGTTGTGCGCTTGAAATTTGTTACAGAATAGATGAATCAAATTCCTGAAATTAGATTTGCAAGGTTGTGCCTTTAGAATTGTCTGGCAAGTAAGTCCCTAGGTTGAATTAGTTTCATGGCTTGTAACTAAAAGAGCCCGAAATGCGGTGAAGTGATTCATGACTTATAAATAGGTCTGAGTTCATTTCACCATAAACTTACACCAGCATCGAGCATTTCACCCATTCAATCTATCACTTTCACAAGGAAGAAAAAATCGATGGATGACTATCTCAATTTTAAGCCTGGAATGGTTCTGATCAACATTTTTGGTGGTTCAGCCAGAAAACATCTGATTTCAAACAGGAGTTAGAGAGGAAAGCCATGTAAGAATACTGTTGCAAGCTCCAATCTGGAAATTTTGGTAATGGGAGAGCTTGGGAGGTCATATGAAGTCACATTCGACTTCAGCATCCCCACAGCAAAAGGCCCGAGCTGTGAGTGACACTGCTCCATCAACTTCATCTTCTTCTTCTGAGGCAGAAGATGTGAGAAGAGGATAGAACTTCCTAGAGTGGGTTGAGAGAAAACCCCAGCAAAAGATTCAGATTTGTGGATCCAGAGTGCTTCTTTATGGGGGATGCAGGAACAGTATCTCAAGACAGAGAAAGCAGGACAGAATTGTCAAAAAACCCCATCTATACGTGATCAAAATGCCATTGGAAATCAGTTGGATGAGATCAGAAAAACAAACAGAAACTTGGATTAGGAACAGAACCAGTAAGTTCAGTTTCTGATGCGGCATCACTATTGCTTTGTTCATTGATGCTTTGGAGGGATATTAGGAAGGGAACCAGTGGAGAAGGGTTGGAAGAGGAGGGTATGAAGCAAAAGAAGCAAGTCCAGTGCACTTGCAAAAAGGTGTTTTGGTCTTATGAAGCTTCTGTCTTTCAATTCAGTGTATTTTATTTTTTTAGTTTGAAGGCATCTTGGTCTTTTGACCAATGGATACTGCCATCCTTTCGCATACAACTAATTTCCTTCAACTTGCACAACCTAGCATTCGATTCTGGAAATACAAGATAGCGTAGCACAAGCCATTAGTATTGAATTACCAGTCATTTTAATTACTTGCTTCTAATGTCATGCATTAATTACAGCGCCACTGTAATTAATTCCATGAGCACAATCCAACCCCCAACCCCTCCAAAAAAACAAAAAGGGTTTTCAAAGATTGAGAGGGAGTTTAGCGGTTGAATTTGAAGTTGTGATAATTAGGTTATTTTGGGTTGAGAGCTTGGAGTTTAGTCTAATTGACTTTCTTGAATAGATTCGTGGTTATAATATGATTGAGGTGGTATCAGGTTTTGTATTGTTGAGATTCAGTAGGAAATATATGTTTAGTCAACTATGTGAACAATTAGATATCCATGTGCTGTCACTTAAGCCTTTGTTATTGACAGCACTATGATCTAGCAACAATTAATTCTCTAGTGTGATCATGAATCACTTTCTGGCAGCAAGGATAAAATGCAGGCCTGCAAGATGGTTTTGCTTATGCACAGGAACTCAAGTTTGTTATTTGGAGATAGCTCAGAAAAGGATTGCATATGTGCCAACTGAGAGATCCTTATTGTTGGGATCAGATGCCAAAGTGCAATTTGAGGGTGTTTAGGACTTCTCTACAATATGGGCATGATCCAAAGAACAGCATTGCAGGATTGTCTCATTCAATATGGCTTCATCTTCTAGGGGATTTAATTATTGTGTGCCTATCAACTGCTGCCCTGAAAGTATTATGGCATAGCTCTTCAGGGACATGTCAGTGGATTCAGTACTAGAGCTATGTTATTGACCAGCTGGCAGAAAAACTAAGAAACCACATCTTTGTAAATTAAATCCAGAGACAAGAGAAGCCAACCATATACATTAATCGAAGAGAACAGAATCAGGAAAGATGTAGTCCAACGGAAAAATAACAAAGACAAAGCACAAAACTGTCTGCTTAACCTTCATCATGGTGTTAGGAACAATACAAAGATCAGACATCTTCAGTATGGAAGGCACGCATATTAAAAGTGAGGGGAGTTTTTTATTTTTAACAAGGAAAAGTTGATGCTTGCTCATGGGCTTACCTAATCAACATGTATCTATTCACAAGGTATAGGAGCAGAGAGATCTCAAGCTTTCTCAACACATACTATTTGTTACTCTACGACTTAGTGATCCATACAATTTTTTGTAATCACTTAAAATATCATAAGTTAACTGCTTGTGTGGTTATAGATTTATATGGTTTTATCGCAGCCGGTCCCAAGCCCAAATAAAGGAAGGTTTTACATTAAGTGCTAGTCAGCAAGTAAAACTTCTGACAAACCCTATGCATGAATTAATTTTTGACATTTCCTTAGGCTAGTTCGTTTCTTGTAAGTGACACCTTGCATCAAATCTTGAATGCCATGGAAAATGGACAAGGGCTGCTGGGGCATTCCCTCGGAAGCTATGTGCTGCATTGGATCCTGGGTGCAGCGAAAAATAGGTGAGAGTTGCTAGAGAGCCCTTGGAAGCAATGTGCTGCATCAGAACCCAGGTGCGGTGGAATGTGGGCATGGGTTCCCATGCTATTCTGGAATTGTGTGGATAAATAGGTTAGCTCAAGAGAATAAGATTTGTATTGCCACATGGAATATAAGCACATTGACATGTCAACATGCTTGTATCCAAGAAACTAAGTAGAAAAGAGATAAAGCTAGAGAAATTGATGGCTATAAGTTTTGGTACATATGAAAGGATAATAATAGAAATGACATAGAATAGTGGTAGATAAAGAATTAAAGGATAAAGTTGTAGACGTTAAAAGAATTCGTGATATAATTATACTAATAAAACTTGTTTTGGGGGAGAAAATCATAAATGTTATAAGTGCATACATACTACAAGTAGGGTTAAAAGATAGAATTGGGAGGTAGTTCTGAGAAGATATGTAGGAAGTCATGCAAGAAATTCCTAACATAGAGTGGACATTTATGGGACCAGACTTAAATGGTCATGTAGGAAAATAAAAGGAAGGATATGATAGGGTACGTGGAGGATATGATATTGGAGAAAGAAATGAGATGGAAGAAGTTATCCTCGATTTTTCTTTGGCATGTAACCTAGCTATAGCAAACACATACTTTAGGAAGAGGGATGAACACTTATTAACATTTAAAGTGGACCATATAAAAGCCAAGTAGACTTTTCTACTTAGGAATACTGAAAGGTCAATGTGTAAGGATTGTAAGATGATACCCAGTGAGAGTTTAACCTCACAACATAGGTTAATGGTTATGGACATTTACATTAAAATATGTAAGAAAGGAAAATGAACTTAATATGTGTCTAGAAGCTATGTGGTAGAACTTAAAAGGAGAGAAGACAATATCATTTGCAAACAAGTTGATTACTAAAAGGAAACTGGAACAGAAGTAAACACCATATGGACTACCATGTCTAAGTCCATTAAGAAAATGGCAGAAAATGTTTTCGGAGGATTTAAAGGTAAAATGCAACCAATAAAGGAAACGGTGGTGGAGTGAAAAAGTGCAAAAAGTTATTAAAGAGAAATGAGTGTTTTAAAGTATCGCAGGGGATTAAAAATAATGAAAACTTTAAGCAATATAAAAATGCTAAAAATGTTCTTTAGAGAGTAGTGAGGCTAAACTTAAGGCATATGATGATCTCTACGATACAAATAGAGGTTTGGGAGTATATGAGAGATATTAGAGTAGTTTGGTTGGCAAAATTGTTTAATAAGATTATAAAATATAAAAAAAATGCCAGATGAATGGAGGAAGAGCTCTATTGTACCAATGTATAAGAATAAAAGGAGACATAAGGAGTTGCATTAATTATCAGAGAATCAAAGCTATGAGTCATACCATGAAGCTTTTTGAAAGAATGATTGAGAAGATGTTTCGGCTTGAGATGAGTGTATCGGAGAACCAATTTGGTTTCATGCCTTGGAGGTCTACTGTGAAAGCTATTTGCCTGCTTAGACAATTGATAGAAATATAGGGAATGAGAAGGACCTCCACATAGTCTTTATTCACTTAGAAAAAAGCTTATTATAGGTTTCATAAAGATTTAATATGGTGGTGGTTGGGCAAGAAAGGGGTCTCACGGGGGTAATTACGGATACGTACGAGGGAGTAGTAACAAACGTTAGGGCACTAGCGGAGAGAGTGGTGATTTTCCTATCACTATAGGATTGCACCAAGGATTAGCATTGAGCCCTTATCTTTTAAGTTGGTTATGGATGAGTGAACAAAACATCTACATAAGGAGATTCTATGGTGCATGTTATTTGTAGATGATGTGGTTTTGATTGATAAGACATGGGAGGGCATAAACCCAAAGCTAGAGTTATGTATTGATGCATTAGATCTAAATAATTTAAAATTAGCCTAACCATGATCGGGCATATAAAATGCAAATTTAGCAAGGAGAGAAGTGGGATTGGATCACTAGTAAAGATTGATAACCAAGAAGTCCTCCAAAAAGACTACTTTCGATACTTGGGATCAATAATTGATGAAAGCGGAGAGATTGAAAGGGAGGTTACTTGGAGAATCCAAGTGAGTTAGAACAAATGGAGATGTGCCTCTGGAGTTTTGTGTGATTGGCAGGTGCCACTCAAATTGAAAGGAAAATTCTATAGGATAGCTGTAAGGCTAGCCATGCACCATGGATCAAAGTGTTGGGCAATTAATGTGATGACTCGTATTTTTAAACTTTTTCTTATTCTTTTGAAGTGCTAGGCCTCTAGTTAAATTTCTTTTAAAACACAAATAGGGAAAATGAATTTTTTATAAGTAGATAAACTTTCGAGCATCATTTTTCATTTACTTAGCATGGATTTAACGATAGAATGAAATGCTCATTTTTAAAGAAAATCTGGCAATCTCCTCTATTTTTCTAACTCTATGCATTTGACACATGCGATGCGAATACCTGATAAATACAATTCTTCATAAAATTTGAGTTTAAAACATTTGAATATGATATATACATAAAACATTCCCTTTCATTGCCTAGGACTTTCAGTCACAACCACAATCACATAAGTTTCATAGTAATTACATGTCCATACATGTTCATAATACAAAACGTAGTCTCACTCTTAATGGTTACAACAATTATAGCTCGGTTCTCAACTTACCTTTTCTCCCAAAATCTTTTATACCCTTTCTTCTGCTCGAGTAGCAGCTCCTATCATTGAATTCCTCTGATATGAGATATTGTAAACAAATACAATATCTCAGCAAGCTTATGCTTGTGTAGGTGGAACAAGATTCTGCATATATAATGAAAAATCATGATTTCTTATAGAAAACAATCTCATGTTGAATAAAATAAAACTATGCTTATCTAGCATGTAGTTCAAAATCACATAGATAAATTCTCAAAATCATAAACTCATGGTGCATGTCCATAAACAATATTCCATCTAGGTTTAAGTTTCAGTATTAAGGTTATGAATACAAAATCTTGTTGAGCCTATGCCATGCATTTCACTTAACTCACAGTGCATGCCAAATTGTAAATTCAATCAGAAATCATAAACATACTCAAACTATCACATACATGCATACTCATCCAATCTTAATATTGCATAGCTATTGACAAAATTGGCAAGGAGTAGAAGTTTATTTGGCAGATGATTGTGAGAGAAGTTTTCTGGAATTGAAGAGAAGACTAACTTTTGTGCTTGTTTTATCATTGCATGAAGGAAGCGACTAATATTTTTTGTATACCGATGCATCTGAAAAAGGCCTGGGATGTGTGCTCATGTAGAACGACAAAGTAATTGCTTATGTATCTAGACAATAGAAAAACCATAAGCAGAACTACGCAAAACATTATCTAGAACTTGTCGCTATTATTTTCGCCTTTGAAGATATGGAGGCACTACCTATATGGTAGGAGATTTGATGTGTTTATTGATCATAAGAGCCTTAAGTATATTTTCTCTCAAAGTGACTCAACATGAAATAGAGGTGCTGGTTGGAGTACTTGAGAGATTTTGATTTTACTATCTAATATTACTTGGGCAAGGCTAATGTAGTTGCTAACGTCCTCAGTAGAAAGTCGAATAGTGTGATTGCCAATATTTCTATTTGATCAGCTTTTTTGGATTGAGGCTTGCAAGCTGAGCAGTTGTATGAGGAGATTCAAGCCTTATGTGAGAAAGACAAATTTGAGAAGGGATGTGATGGTTGTGTGAGGTTGCATGGGAGATTTGTTGTAACGACAAGTCTAGAGTTGAGACATGAATTGTTGAAGGAAGTGCATGATTCTAAATTGATCATTCATCCAGGCAGTACAAAAATGAATCAAGATTTAAAGGGAAATTTTCGATGTTTAGGAATGAAGTGGGATATTGGCAAGTCTGTTGCACGGTGCCTCACCTATCAGAGGGTGAAAGCTGAGCACCAGAGATTGGTAGGTTTATTACATACTCTAAAGCTTCTAGTGTGGAAATAAAATCACATAACCATTGACTTTGTAGTTGGTTTACCCAGAACCTCTAATGGGCATGATATGATATGGGTTATTGTGAATTGACTGACCAAGTTGGCTCATTTTCTACCGATACGGTAGAAGCAATTGCCTGAGAGTTTAGCTAGATTGTGGATTAAGGAGATAGTGAGTTTGCATTGGTGTGACACTTACAATCATATCAGATAGAGATATCATATTCACATCACATTTCTGGCAGAGTGTACAGGAGCTATTGGCCTTTTCTCCACGATTCATCATTACATTTTATCCCCAGACAGATGGACAATCGGATAGGACCATCCAGACTCTTGAGGATATGCTGAGAGCTTGTGCACTTGATTGGAAGGGTTTTTTGGACGAAGACCTTCCTCTGGTGGAGTTTTCCTACAACAACAAATATCATTCTAGCATCGGATGGCACCTTATGAGGCATTATATGGTAGGCCATGTCGCATAACTACTTGTTGGAGTGATTTAGGCAGCGACAGTATGTCAAATCAGAACCGATTGAGCAATGTGCTGAAGAGGTCAGATTGATACAGAAGTGGCAATTGGCGGCACAAAGTAGATAGAAGAGCTATGCAGATTTGAGGCGTGGGGATCTTGAGTTCAAGGTTGGTGATCATGTTTTCTTGTGAGTCTCACTGATGAAGGGAGTAATGAGATTTGGGTTAAAAGGGAAGTTAAGTCGAAGGTATGTGGGCCTCTTTGAGATTTTGGAGAGAGTGGGTCAAGTTGCTTACCAACTTGCTCTACCTCCTTAACTCTCTAAGGTTCACATTGTTTTTCATTTATCGATGCTGAGGAAATATGTTCTACATTCCACACATATTCTTGAGCAGGTACCAGTAGAGTTGCAACCTGATCTCACATTTCATGAACGTGCAATATAGATCTTAGATAGGATGGAACAGAAGCTAAGAACGAAGACCATTTGATTGGTCAAAGTACTATGACTACACCATTTATTTGAGAATGCCACCTAGGAGACCGAAGACGAGATGAGGAGCACACATCAACAATTATTTGATGAATGACATAAGGACAATTTCAACGGTGAAATTTCTTTAAGGGTGATAAAATGTAACACCCTCATTTTTGGATTCTTTTTTGTGTAATTAGATTACATTTATAATTAGAATGTAAGAAATTGAATTCCATAAAAAAATTGCGTTTCGTGAAATTTTTATATTTGAAAACTCAAAATTTGACTTCAAAATATCAAAATTTGAAATGTACAAGTTAAGATGATTCCAATGACACTAAATTCGCACGAAATAGAGGTTCGGGTAGAAAAGCTCCAAAATTTTACAAAATTGGAAGGTGGGTTGAAATTGATAATGGCCCCCCTCCCCCCCCTAAATTGTAATCCCACTTGACACGAGTGGGAGCCTAGCTTGACATGTGGGGTTGAGTCATCACGTGAAGCTCAACTCCCGAGGGGCATCTGAGCCCTAAGAGATCAGACGGAAAGGAGAATTCGGGAGACCGAATATCTCCCCCCTGTCAATCCTACCTGTCACGCACGCAACGCTGATGATCTCTCCTCCTATCCTTCTTCGACGCAAGCTTTCCATTCTTCTCCAACGCTGGTAGGGAACCTCAAACCAGAAAAACCTTGCTGCTTCACACTTTGCCATTTTCGCCTCTGCTTGCGCAATACACTGGCGACCAACAACCACGAGCTGCACCGATAGAAAACCCCTTACCAACCTTTTTCTTTGTCATTGAACATTGCACGAGCCGGCTTCTCACGACAGCCGCGTGGTGTCGCCTAAGGCAGCAGCTCTGCGTTGCTTGGAATTAGTTGCTAGCGATGCCTTTTCCAAGCTTCCTCCTACTTCTCCCTGTTCCCCAAGCTTTTGATCTTCCCATTTCCATTGCTAAAGACTGCTTTTTGACGATGAGCAGAACCGTTGGATACAGTGCTGTAAAGTGGGGAAGACCGCTTGAGATTTGAATGTTGTGTTGATCCTCAATGATCCAAAGCTTCTAACAGTCCACTAGACGAGGATCAAACCGATTGGTGGTAACATCAACATCGATTCTCATGGATTCCTTCCAGATTTTGATTTGGATGCTACGCATAAAATAAAACCTAGAAAATTTAGGAATTTCAGCTGAAATTGAATGCAATTGTATCATTGTAGGCTAGGGTCAAAAAAATAGAAAAGACTCGCTAGATTTTCAATAAAAATGAGCACTTCATTTTACTGTTAAATTCATGTTTTGTAAATAAAAAATGATTGTCAGAGGTTTAGAAAATACTTTTCATAAAAAATAATAATAATTCCTTTTCGCTACTTGTTTGTAAAATAATTTTAACTAGATACCTAGCACTTCAAAAACAATTTAAAAATAGTCATTTAAAAATCCTCCTCACAGTTAAGGAACAACATGTACATAGGATGAATGTTGCTGACATGTGGATGTTGAGATAGATGGTGGCAAGACAAGAGAGGATACAATTCAAATGAAAGCATTGGAAGAAATTTGGGAGTAGCACCAATTGGTAACAAGATGAGAGAGATTAGACTTAGTTGGTTTGGACGTGTCCAACAGAGACTGGAATGGCACTAGTTAGAAGTAGTGAGGTGATCCAAGTTGAAGTTTCTAAAAGGGCCAAGAGAAGGCTCAAAAGAACGTGGATAGAAGTGGTGAAAAATAGTTAAAAACTTTGGGACTAAATGAAGTCATGACACTGAATAGAAGGGAATGGAGGAACAAGATTCATGTGGCTGACTCGTAATCGGGATAAGGTCTTAATGATGATGACGACTTAAAATATCTTATTTTAAAGAATTGTCACAAGTCACTTATAAAAGTTGTTCTAAGGATTTTATGTTTTTACAAGTTGTTGTAGAAGAGAGAATTTGGAATTTTGATTGTGTTTGAGCGGGGCTCTTATGATGGGGACCATAATCCCATTTTTTTTTTTGCAGTTTTGTTTACTTGGATATTAGGTTTCTTAGTGTGTTGTGACTTAAGTGGGGGGCAATTTTGTCTTTCTATAGATTAGGGTTGGATGTCCCTTACTTAAGATCTTTTTCTCTTTTGTTTGAGTAGTTTTTGGATGAATAATGAATGAAAATTTCGTTAGACTTAGTGGATTTCTCGTTCTAGCTTCCCTGAATCACTTTTGTACCTAGATCCTATCCATAATCAGGACTGTTCATCAATTAAAAGGATGATCTGGATTGAAACTTCGATCTTACCTTAATTGGTAGAGATTTGGGGCAGTCTGCAGATCATGTAACTCATTGTAGGCTATGCATTATAATTTAAGACTGATTTTCTACATGTTGAAGTGTTCATCATAGTTTAATTTATGTTTTCATATTTAAGTTAATTCTGATCTGATCTCAGCATATAGATTAGGTCATTTGGCAAGCTGTCCTACATCATCTTGCAAATGGAAAAGAAAGATAAAAGGGGCCCCAATTTTGTATCGAACACTTCTGGATAGGAGAAAGTACTATAATTTAAATCTCTTAATTCTATCATGGATCTTGACTGGGTTGCTTTGCTGGCACATGGGAGGGAATGGATGTTGAGTTGGCTGAGTGCTGAAGCTCTTGACTGGTTATTGTTAAACCTGTCAATGGGTCTGAATTTTCTACTGTCTCATGTATGTTTAGTACTTCAGTAAATTGGTTTTTTTGTTGCATTGAATTTAGAGTTAACAAATAGTACATGCAAAGACAAAATTAGAGATCTAAGAATCCAACAGAAGAATAGAGGAAGAAACAAGCCAGAACCAATCTATACCAGCTGAAGTTACACTTTCGGAGTGTCTTTACCTTTTCAGTATTTATTTCTAGAGGTCTCTAGTCTTTATCAGGAGTTACTTTAATAGTGTTCCCTGTAACTTCCTATCTGTCAGTTTCTACTGAAAGATCTGATTGAACCAATGACAAAGCATGAGAGTGTCACCTACCAAATTAGGTAGAATTCTTCCTCTATCCATTCTTGTCAAACCAAATAGATTTCATTAAGTGAATGGATCTCATTTTTTATTTTTAACTGGAGCTTTGCTTGGGTTTTTCTTCTCTGTTTTTTATTCTTTCTTGTAATTCTGTTTGCTTTTAGTTTTTACTTGTGTAAGGCTTATCTATGGTGCCTACAAAACTTGCAGTGTAATGATGGTGCCTACCATATAAAAAAGATCCTTATGGTCTATATTTGTCAAACTGGAATCCAGTGGATTTTTGTGACAAAAGCCTGTTCCTTATTTGATTTCTTTCCAAGACCTTGCCAATTTTCTAGAGTTTTGGTTCATATTTGTATTTTCCCTTTTTCTCACCATTTAGTTATATCTTCTAAAGTCCAAAAGTTCTCTGATTCAAAATTTAGTACCTGACTGATTTAAATTTGAGGCTATAATTTTAAAGTATGCTTCTTGGGATTTGTTCACTTTATATGGGAGGATTACTTGGTTCCTTTATTGTTTCATTTGGGACCTGTGGCAATAAAAGGGGTCCAATCTATGTTGTTATGGAACCCCAGTTACCGTCAGCCAAAAGGGTGGGAAAGCTTCCTTTGGAGTCCCCGACTTTTATGTTTTTCATATAATTGTTGATTTTGTTCAATATACGTGATGTGGAGGTGGATCCATGTATATTGGTTCTAGTTGTCCCATTTCCCTTTCGTTTTTAAGTTCTCTTACTTTAGTTTTTCTAATTTTCTTATATCAAGTTATTTTGTATCTTTTATTAATTTATTTTGATTCTTTGCGTATCTCTTAAGAGAGAGAGTAGATTCTATACACAGAACTTGGTATTCCCCAACCCCCCCCCCCTCTCTCTCTCCATTTCTTTATCTTTTCTGTGCTTGTACCTGAATTTATTTAGTTTTATTGTTACCATCCATGTTTCTCATAATACGTTTTGTTTTCTCAGAATAGATTATTGCCAAATAGCATAAGAAAATGAGCAAGTACTTATGTGGTTAATGCCTATTTCCTGAACGTTTTTTTTTTTCAGAAACTTGTAACAAACTTTCACTGAAAGAAAACAGGAACATATGGCATATTAAACAGTAGTCAGTACGTACATCTGCAGCACTCAGCCTAAAATATTATTGTGGGCACTTCCTATATGGTGGCAGCATTAACAATTGAAATCTTGGAGCAGGAGTTCATCTTCCTATATTTTCTTTCAGCATGAATATTTTTCACAATGTAATGTGCTTGGTTACCCGCATTGTTTATTTATCCAAAGTAGAAGCTTATTATTTAAAACTTTGGACTCAGTGGAATATGGTGAACCCATTCACTTGCTTTATTGGTCAAAAGGCTAAAATAAAAAATGTTTGGATTGTTCAAGACATTGCTTCTTTGGGTTTGGATAGTCAGTTTGCTAGTAGATTTACTATTACACTGTTAACTTTCATTAATATAAGATAACCACAACAAATTTTCTTGTTCTTTTTACTCTGGCGGTTGATGCATGACAATTTCGGGTCCTATCTTATTCTGGACCTTTTTCTGTTGGAGACAGGCATGGCAGTGCACTCCTGGGAAGGAATTGGCATGGAATGTTCTATCTTTGTTTACAGCATCTGGCATGCTATTTTTGGAAATTAGCTTGTTAGCCTTTTTATTTCAAGGAAACAATGCTAGAGGATTGGAAGCTCTGACACGAACATTTGTAATATCGGGTGTCATTCTTGGTGCTGATCTGCTTCTTAAGGTAATTTAATCCCCATATCAGCAATTTTTGACTCCCCTTTCCTGGGTAGAGATTTTTCAGTAAAAGGTAAGCAAACGATGTCCTTGCATGCAGTGAATTTCAAGTGATGTCATTTTGTTTAGTGAACCAAGTGCAGCATGAAAACGAACTTTAGGTGCGGGGGTTTTCTCTCAGTTTGCTCTCTCACTTCCCCTTTTGAGCCTCATGTGACTTCCTTTTCCTAATGCATAGTTGCTAAATTGTTACATCAAAATTGAGGACCATAGTGCAGGATAATCTACCCAAGGCAATGGTTAGGAACTTGCTTTTGTGTCCTCCCACTACTACCTCTACCTCTACCACTGTTGTCTAAATATCTTTGTTGTGGTTACCTTCAGCCAAAATCAATTATATAATTCTATTTTTGTATTCTTGTTTCAAAAGTACTGGAACTTTGTAAGGTACGGTCAGTGCATACACTAGCTTCCTAGATGCAGCCAACATGTAACATGTCCTCTCTGCGTCCTCTTTTTTAATCCCAATGGTTTGGTTTAGGGCACCAGTCATTGATTCTATCTTAGGTAGGACGCACTTGCAAATTTTTGTATTGTCATTGTGTGGCAGCATGGGGAACTAAGAATAGCTGTGTAGATGTTGTCAAACTTATAACCCATCTGTGACTCGATAATTATCAACTTGGTTTTTCACCTTACAGTTTGTATTGCATTTTATCTTATACTGATTCTATCTTTTTCTGAACCACCGTCTTTCCTCAGGCAATCTATTTATTTGGATTGGGGGTCCCGTTGTTCGCAGACAGTGAAGAGACTAATTGGGTTAAATGGGGTTTGTGGGTTGTCCACAAGCTACTGCTTACCATTGTCTATGGCGTTATTTTGTTCATGCACCACACAAGATGGCGAGATAGGTTGCCTGGTAATTTCCACTTTGATTCGAAATCTATTCTGATAATTTAATACTGTCTAGGAACCTTCTCAAATTAACTTTCTTTTGAATATTCCTGTTCTTCCGTGCAGCAAGACCTGCATTTTACAATTACATCAATATGATGTTCATATTGAATGCACTAGCACTATTTGCATGTGTGCTTATAGGAAATGGAGCTGGGTTCGGCTTCTGGTATGTAATTCAAATTCTAAAATCCATCAGCAATGCAACTAGCATTTTGAACAAATGAGTTTCCAATATTCCAAACATCTTGTTTTCTGTTGCAGGTTGTACAACCTTACAACAATATGCTATCATTCCTTCTATCTTCCTTTTCTCTATGTGATATTTCTGGCAGATTTTTTTCAGGTTAGTTCCTTCCTTGCTACTTATTTTGGTTTTATGTGGTACTCCTTAGTTTGGAGAATGATATCTTCATGGTTTTCTTATATATATATTTGTAATGATGAAGCCAGAAAGAAAAGGAAACTGTACGAGGTTTTTGCTTCTACACCAGCCTTGACCAATTAATGTGATCATGAGCCTCTGTCTAAGTTGACAAGGATGATGCCCACCACCACCCTAAAATAGGGTTTTGCAGCTCAAATCAGCTTAACCAACCCCCGTTCTTTGAGATGTTAAACCGTAGAAAGGGTGTGGTGCCCTTGAAAAGTCATTTGCTGGACATACTAAGAGCAGAGATGCAAAGATGCAACTGGAGTGTGTCAAACCTTAAAACCCTGACGCAGTTATGAACTATATGAACTCAATCAGAGGCAAACAGCCTGACCTGAATTTTGAACCAAAATGGTGGATACTACCAGCGGAACCAATGCAAAGTGGGTCTCACTCTGGGCTGAATTTCAACTTAGTATTTAGAAACCTCAGCTATTTCCTATATGTTTCATATCACCTAAACTCAAGCATATTGTACGTCTTAGTTTGATCTTAGTGGGCTTGAACTCAACCTGACATTAGATTGCATGCAGAATCAAACAACCCAACCCGATTATAGTCTGAATTTCATGTCTGAAACAACTCACAAATTGTTTCTCGGACTTGAATGTGGCTACATGGTAATCCAGATTGAATAGCAGGTTAAGTTGGTGACTCTGTCCGGGTGTAGAAATCTAGACATGATTTATATTGATTATTATTTTCACCAAATTCCGCAATTGATACAGATACAAAACAAAATATTAGCTGCGTTTGAAAATAAAAGGCAATTGAACTTGTAATTGAAATTCAAGGTTTAGTTTCTGTGATTCTGGACGCGTTCGATGTTCACATAATGATGTTGCACCACTTCATACCTGCCCTTTTGGTGAACGTAACAGTGGAGAAAGTAGCATCCTTGCAGAGCAAGAGAGGCCAAAAAAGGAAGCAATGCCATTCATTTACGGAAGTTGTGGTTGCATTTTTCCTAGAACCCTATTAACAATTCTTCTTTATAGTCTTCAGCTGCCCACTGCTTTGGCACAGTTTCAAACTGGAAGACTCGGTATGCCATCACAACTTACCTTATTTTGTACATGAAGAGAAAAGCGAAACATGATTGACCTCCTGCTCCAATCTCCTTGGCCTTTAAATATAAATGCTTCCCTACAATCTACTATTATTTTTTGTTAATTATATGTACACCAAGCGCAGTTCTCTTTCTGAAGCTGATTGCTTCCCATGATGAGCATTACAGTAGGAAGTTTTGAATACTGACTAATGCTGTTGGTTTTCTTTGCATGGTATATAACAACGAAAGGAGGAAGACTTGCATTTGGAGAATGTATACTATTCTGAGATGAAAGATGCTGGGTTTTTTGATGCGGATTGGGATTAGTTATTCACACACGCCTGAGTGTACTAGGTTTGTAACTTGTGGATACCAGGTAACTTTGTATGAAGTGACATTCTAGTATGATGTAAATAAACACAATATATGTCGGAAGAAAAGGAAAAGAAATTCTTGTTTCAGATGTATCATATATATGAATTATCCTCGTTACGGTTGTGGAACTAACTCTGTTCGCTCCCCATTGGGATGAAAAAGTTTGATTTTGAGTGTTGAGACTCACCCACCAGCAGCCTCGGAACCATGACCTAACACATGAAAAGCCATTTTCTTGCGCTAATATGCCAGAAGTCTGAGTTGCAGACCTTGAACATAATCAGCCCCACCTTCCACTTGATCACGGCTGTTCATCTGATTTCTGTCGTACGAGAACCACTCCTACTATTATGAAGACTGGTTAAACTTCCCCTGGCTAACTGAAGAAAAAGATGAGTTGTTTCTAGACTGCGGAAATCATTGTTCTAGCGGTTTCTCCTCCCTGGGTCTGCTGGCTATGGACACTGCTGACTATGAAGTTCTGGTGATTTTGCCCTAGAAGGCTGATTGAATGGTTATAGCATTCCAAAACAACGGCACTTTTGGAGGACTTCTGTTTGGGAGGATGGTTCATCGCTTGCAACATTACCGATGCATTCCTCATAAAAACATGAGACGCATGTCTTCACTTATGCTGGATAATTGCATGTAATTATGGAGTGATTGTGCGTAATCTCATGCCAACGGTGCCCTAAAAGACTACCATTTCCCTTTTCTACGCTAGCTCTTGAATGCGATTGTCACTTTTCCCTTCTCTACGCGAGCCGTTGAATGGTGATTATCACGTTATTATATCATTGGAGCAATATATGGGGTCTATCACTTTTCCCACTTATATTGGCAGACCACAATGGGTCAATAGTATGCAGCCTTATCCTGCATGGCAAGATGCTTTTTTCACCCCTCAAACCCTTGATCTCAAGGTCACACAACAACTACTTTTCCATTGTGCCCAGGTTCTCCATCTTGAATGTGCTATGCCTCCAAAATTTTTGAACATCAAAACAATCTTAACCTCTAATCCGTCAATATTTTGTCTTCCCAACTTAATACGCTATCCGTGTTATCCTAACAAGGATGCTGGCTGGATACATAACCACCAATCCAGCAGTTCAGATCCCTGAAAAGCTGGGTCCAATCCCTCTAATTATTGACGGAGATGCTTAGTTTTACACTCGTAGATGTAGTATGCAAGCACATTGGTGGAATCCTTTATTATAATCTTTCATCTGGACGGTAACCCGGGTGACTAATTGCAATGTTGTGTTCTTAGGGCAAACCATAAAATGCTCTTTTCCAGCGGTTCAACGTTCCTGAGTCGTTAAGTTGAGCTGTTATACGGTGGATGCGCATATTTTCATTTGGAGAATACTAGGGACTTAAGTAAAAGTGGGACCCTATAATTCTGATGATCCAAACCGTGGGTTTGAGTCAGATTCCATGTTCGCATGTTGGATTTGAATGTACAATCTACAGAGTGGCGTATTTGCTTCAAGCCATTAACTAGCTGTGACTTCTTGATGGTTGTTGTTTGATGCAGGGGCATATTTGCTTCAAGCCATTAACTAGCTGTGACTTCTTGATGGTTGTTGTTTGATGCAGGGAAGTTGAAGTTGATGTTGATGTTCTCCATCTTTCTTTGTCAGTATGTTTTCTTTGTTTCCCGATGAATTTGAAGAGAGCATAGCGTGAAGAGTCCGGGTACTTTCAGACGCTATGCCATACGGTGCCTTTTCATGATTGTTGGCATATTTTTCAGACACATTCATGTTATTTGGGATCTCTAACATTACTTGCACGCCAAAAATTGCTTTTATTTATTGCTCCTGTTGCTTTTTTCTTTGAATCACAATTATTAAAAAAAAAAAGAAACAAAACAACTCCACTGCTGCAGGACCCAGGCCTGAATAAAGGAAGAGGGTTTTGCATTAGGTGCCAAATGGCAAGTAATGCCAACAGCAAATCTCATGCATGAATCAATTTTTGACGTTCCCTAGGCTAGGATGTTTTTCATAAGCAATGCACTGCATCAAATCCTCAATGTAAAAATGGACAAAGACTACTAGGGCGTTCTCCAAAAAGCAATATGCTGCATTGGATTTCTTATAATAAAAATAGGCAAGGGTTGCTAGATTGTTTCCTCAGAAGTGACCCACTGCATCATAATCCAAGTGTCGTGGATAGTATGCATGGGTTCCTACGCCGTTCAGGGAGTGCATGGGTAAATAGGCTAAGTCAGAAGAACAAGATTAGCATTGCTACATGGAATATAAGCACATTATCGACATGGAAGAGTCTAGAGTTAGTAGATATGATGAAATGCATCAGAGTCAACATTGCTTGTACCCAAAAAACCAAGTGGAAAGGGGCTAAAATTAGAGAAATCAATGGGTATAAGTACTGGTATGTAGGAAAGAATAATAATATAAATGACATAGGAATAGTGGTAAATAAATAATTAAAGGATAAAGTTGTAAATATTAAAAAAAAACTAATGATGGAATTATACTAATATAACTTCTTCTAAGAGAGAGAATAATAAATGTTATAAGTGCATACCCACCACAAGAAGGGTTAAAAGATAGAATTAAGAGACAATTATGAGAAGATATACAAGAAGTCATACAAGAAATTTTCAATACAAAGCAGATATTTTCAGGACCAAACTTACATGGTGATGTAGAAAGAAAAAAAGGAAGGATACAATAGGATACATGGAAGGCATGACATCGGAGAAAGAAATAAGATGAGAGAAGTTACCCTTGATTTTGCTTTAGCATGTAACCTAGCTATAATAAATATTTAAGAAGGGGGATGAACACTTATTAACCTTTAAAAGTGGACCATATAAAAGCCTAATAGACTTTTTGTACTTAGAAATATTAAAAGATCAATGTGTAAGGACTGTAAGGTGATATCTAGTGAGAGTCTAACCTCACAACATAGGTTAATGGTTATGAATATTTACATTAAAAAAGAACGAATATTTATGTTAAAAAATAAAAGAAAGGAAATGAACTTAATAAGTGTCCAAAAACTAAGTGGTGGAACTTAAAAGAAAAGAAAATAGCATCATTTACAAATAAGTTGACAGTAGAAGGAAATTGAAATAATGAAACAAAAGCAAACACCATGTGGACTAAGATGGCCGAGTTAATAAGAAAGTAGCAAAAGATGTCTTATCAATAATTAAAGGTAAAAGACAACTAGGAAAGAAAACTTGGTAGTGAAGTGAAAAATCACAAAACATTATTAAAGAGATAAGGGTATGTCTTAAAGCATGGCAAATGATTAAAAATAACAAAAACTTTGAGCAATATAAAAACACCAAAAATGTTGCTAGAAGAGTAGCAAGTGAGAATAAATTCAATGCATATGATGATCTCTATAATAGATTGAGATCCAGAGAATGTGATAAAGATGCGTTTAAACTTTCACAAATAAGAGAATAGAAGAGTAAGGACTTAGACTGCTTTAAGTGCATTAGAATTGATGACGAAAGTGTACTAGTAAAAGATGACGAGTTTAAATATAGGTGGTAAAGTTACATTTAAAATTACTAAATGACAATTATCCTTAGAATATAGGGATTGAAACTACCGTAAACCCAAATAATGTTGGATATTATAAATACGACAATAGCATTTAGAATAGCTGAAGTGAAAGAGGCCTTGAAAAGGATGAAATTAGGAAAGGCTACAGAGCTTGATGGTATATGAATAGAAGTTTAGAAGTATATAAGAGATATTAAAGTAGTTTGGTTGACAAAATTATTTAATAAAATTATAAAATCAAAGAAAATCCTAGATGAATGGAGGAATAGCTCTATTGTACCAATCTATAAGAATAAATGAGACATACATAGTTGCACTAATTATCAGGAGATCAAATTATGAGCCATACCATACAACTTTTTGAAAGAGTAATTGAGAAGAGGCTACTGCATGAGATGAGTGTGTTGTAGAATTAGTCTGGTTCATATATGGGAGGTCTACTATAGAAGTTATTTTTCTGCTTAGACAATTGATAGAAAAATATAAGGAGATGTAGAAGGACCTTCACACTCTTTATTGACTTAGAAAATGCTTATGATAGATTCCCTAGAAAGTTAATAACTGAATAGAAAGTGCTTGCATTGCCGCAAACTCTTTGGATCTTTGCCGTGATCTAATTCCAATCCTAAACATGATTTTACATTGTCATTTGATCACATTTGCATATCTGAATAGGCCAAAGAAGCAATAATTATGGACTAGAATTATGAACATAAAGAAGAGAGAAACTCTATTAGTCAAGGTCTAATGCTTTAGTTTAGACACATCATATGGATTATTAGATGAAAAACAAATTGGATAGTGGGGAACTGCTACGTATTTTCTTGTAGCATTATTTTTCTTCTTTTTCTTTAGGTTGAGAAGCGAGTTGATTTAGACTCCCCTGTGATTCGTAGGGTTTTTGCAACCTAAACAAGTGAGCAAATGGGTTTTAACGTTGGAATTAGATGTCCAAGTTTCCTTTGACACCAATTCATCATTTTAATGGATAGCTCTTCATTGTTGGCAGAACATCATTCCCATCTAACCCAATTTGCCTACCTCTCCAGGCCAAATCCAAATGCCATATGACAGCGTCCATGGACCACTTTTCGAAAAGCTTGTGGATTAGATGATTCTAGGGTCTAAAGAGTTGTTCTTGGAAAGGGATAGGTTGGAATCATCCAATCCGCATACCCTTCTATCTATTTGATATTCGAAGTGGATAAAATCAAATGAAATGAGTTGGATCATGCAAAGATGGCTTCCTCTAGTAGAGGGCATACTTAAGAAGTGGGCTTTCTAGCAGATGATCTGGCTAATATTTGCTACCAATTCCGAGAGGGCTTACTCTACACCAGCCATCTCTCCATCTTTTAGACTTTTGACTATCTTCAACAGTAACTTTTTACTGCTTCAATGTGAACGTAATTTTCACTGTCATCTGACTTCAGATCCACATGTAATTAAAGGGACGGAAGAAGCTGCGGCAGCTCTCGATGACAAATAAGGTATCCTCTCAATGCCATCATCCGTCGTGTCAAGAATGTGTGGTAGTAACATGGTTTCCACCTATGATAAATGGCACCCTTTTCACTTCATCTACTATTTCTCTATCCTCATGAGACGCGCATTCATCTTGAGCTCCTTAACAATCGTCATGACCTCGATGCAAGTTTTTTTATCCTTTTTTTTTTTTTGGGTCAAATGCAAAGGCTTAACTAAACATAAAAGCATAACAAAATAATTCCAGTTTCCTCAACCCTCGTACATCATGATCAAATACAGAGCTAGAAAAAGAAGAAGTCGCATTTTACATTTCTATGGCCCTGTCTCCACATTGGATCAAGAACAGGGTCAAAGGGATCAAAAACTTCTAATTCGTAAATCATAGATAATCTCTTAACCATCCCATGAAATAAGTGGAGGATTCCATAGTGTGATGTGCATCCAAACGTAAAGGCTAACCCAAACAAAATAGACCCGGGTTTTTCTATTCCCTAATATATATCAGCATCAAATACAGAAGTACAAAAAGAGGGAGTAACCCAACCTGTTATACACATGAACACAAGAAACTGATGAAAACGACACTAAAAACTTGTTTCCTCGTCTGAAGACTCAACCACGACCGGGGCATTTTCTTTTCCTGAGACCTCCTTTGATTGGTTGATCACGATCTTGGAGTGCCCACACGCCTGTAAATGCAATTTGAGACCAAGAAGTAGAGCTTCCCACTCTGCCAAGTGCTTAAGACTTCCAATGAAAGAAGCAGATGCTGCAATGAAGCGGCAACCTTGATAGTAGTTATCAGTGAACAGAAGGTAACAGATTCACCACCACCTAACAATGTCACCAAATAATATCACTAGATGCAATCCAGAGATGGCCTGAATTGCAGAACAACCAGACTAACAGTAAGATCTCGACTGTTTTAGGTAATGGGTCACCAGTTCACAGAAATAAGCTGTTCGTGTGATTCAGTTGGTGGGTAGGGGTTGGAGGTTGGAGGTGGACTGGTCACAGTAAAACTTTGTCCAACCCCAGCTCCTGATGTATCTTAAATTCAACAATGTACTCATGTAATAGTACAGCAGCAGAAACTTTTGAATCAGAGGGAGTCGCACCTAAAATTAAAAGCAAGAAAGATGCATGAAAATACAGAAGTATATCCCGATACAGAAGCACATTTAGTTTATATAAAACTACAATGAAGAAAACTTTAAAGGAATTAGAAGTCGATCAGCACATTCAGTACAGGACGACTATAATTAGCAGGCCAACCTACATATTTCAAGCAAAATCCTGTGAAAAATTAGTCTCCTCTCTTTACAAACTGGTCGACATGGAATGTCATAAGATGTAACCAGTGAACCTCAATCCCTTTACCAACCTTTAATCAATTTCTGCAGTCTCCAATGCATCCAACAAAATTACCACTTACTGCTCATTTATCAATGTTAAGCCTACAACAGAGAATACAGCATCCAACTACAAAGACCACAGGTATTCTTTTGCACGCAGCAAAGAGATATGCAAAGCACCCGTATGCTCAGCAACCAATGATCAAGTGAAAAATCAAACAGTCTAAATCTATAAGCTGGCACCCAATAAGAATGCAGCCCCATTTGTCAGTATCCACCAGATTGGAGGATTTTCCTTTCTTTGCTACAAAAGAAGAACTAAAATAAACCTACTCACACACTCTCCTAAATCTATTACTCGTCCATTACTGGGATGCAGGGGGTCAACTTCGAATCAGTGATCCAGCATTAAGAAGGGAGGCACCTTCATGTCATCCAGGAAATGTCTGAGAGTCTGAAATTTTTCTTTGGCAACACTGGAGGAATTGGCAGGCATTATCGTTCAACTAGCTAAGAGAAAATTTTCATGATCCAGTCAATGAAGTCGAAATTTAACCGAACCACTCATACCATCCAGGAAATGTTTAGGAATCTGAAATTTCCTCTTAGTTTCTTGCAGTCTCTGATTTTAACAGAGACGCCGAGGCTTAAGACTCATTGATAAATCCATCTTTTCGACCTTCGAACCCAGGCCTCATAAGCTTCTTCTCCCGTTTAGCAATTCGCCGCATTTTCTTTTGCTTAATTCTATCTGCTATATTCTTCGCCCTAGTCTGCTGCTTCTCATTCCTACTATTCACCGTATTCTCCACTCTCTCCTTCCACTTCTGCACATTCTTCTGATGCCTCTTCTTCTCCTTCTTCATACTCTGCTTCAACAGCTTCGGGTCATCATGAACTTTAAAACCCATTGCTCTATTCGCCGCCGATTTCCACGAATGCGTCTTGGCAACAATCTCACCTTTCACTGGATCTTTCTTCGCTTCTTCCAATTTCTTGGCCTTCTCAAGAATCTGTGGTTTGGAATGCTTCTTCTTCTTCCTGTTCCGCTCGTCCTCCTTCCCAATCTTAACGTGACCAAATGCAAGTTCCGCAGAAATATCCTCGTCTTCCTTTGCCGACGAATTTCTACCGGAATGGCTGGATTTGAGTTGCTTTTCTTCTACTTCCGCATCTCGTTTTCGTTTCCCTTTCTGAAAATCTCTCCCTTTACCACTTTTCTCGCTATCAGTAGCTCCAGCATTCCGATTCGATCGAAGTTCTTCGATTCTACGATGTAGCCGCTGCCGTAGTTCTTCATAGGTCACCGATCTGTCATCTCGCATCACAGGAAGGGTATTTTCAGTTTCCACTCCCTCTTCATCATTTTCGCCGGGATTTTCTTCCGATTTTTCTTTTTCCAAGCTTTTCTTGAGTAGATCTAGGGTTGTGGAAGATTTTTCGGGATCAAGACGCACTCTTCGAGCTTTCTTGATGTTTTCTTTTGATTCTTTCTTTGCTGAAGCTTTTCCTACCTTGCTCAGGCCCTGGAACCACGGTTTTTCCTTGTCGTCGACTGGGAGGTAGAATCTTGCGGGAATTAGTTCGACTAGCTTGTCGAAGAACTGCGCATGCTCGTGTATGTGGGCTTTGAGATCGATTTCAGTGGTGGAGGAGGATTTCCGTGATTTTTTCTTCATTTTCGGTGGGAGGGAAAAACCTCAGTTAGCAGTCGATAGCTTCGGTCTCAAAACCCTAAACCTTATGGGAGGGAGGTTGTGTTATAAAGAGTGCGATTTTGCAGCTGATTGGCACGGAGCAACAATCCGTGGATTAAATTACTCGTGGATAGTAGATTTTCTCCGTGCAACTTTTGCTGCCTTAGGATATTTATACGATTATTTATATTATTTATTAAACAAATTCTCCTTCTTATTTTTATGGATGATTAAAAATATAAATCTGCTACTATTTTATGAAATATTTTTAGTATGGAAATCTACCCAAACTATATATTATTACTGAATGTGAAAAATTAGAGAGGGATTTGTTATAGAAACATAGTAGTGATATAAAAACTTTGCATATGGTTGGATGAGAGAAATTGTGTGAAGAAAAAGCCAAAGGTGACCTTGGAATAAAGAATCTTAGTCATGTAAACTCACCTTACATGGCTAAGTTGCAATAGTTATTTACTGTAGAAAATTGGTTTTGTAGTTTTTCAAAGGAGGTAGAATTAGAACTCTTTACCTTGCAGCCCATGCTCATCATGCATGGATGATTTGAAAAATAAGAATCAAATATTTTATAATAATGATGTATTTTCTAATAATAAAATATGGTTTAATTTGAAATCTCAAGTTAGTAAAGTTATGAATCTTGTTAAACTTCTAAAATGACATGAAAAGGTTCTTAAGAATAATTACATTCCAATGGATTCCACCTGCTGCAGGTGTCATGAAATTAGACTTTGTGCTGCTTCTCAAGGCAACTCATGACCTGCTGACATCGGAGGAATTTTAAGGATAAGCAAGGCAACATTTTTACAGGGTCCTATTGATTTATACATAATCAAACCAACCATGTTGCAAAATGGTGGTCGCTTGCCTATGGATTATGGTTAGGTTAAATTTTCTGTTAAGGAAGCGTAGCTCTGATACTACTGTTGGGAATGTGCAATTTTGATATCATTGTTGCGATCTAGATCTGCCGATCTGTACAGATCTAGCCACCAGATCTGGAAATATGAGATTGGGAGGAACAATTACACACAAATAAACACAGAGATTTACATTGCTTGGCCTGATCTAACCTACGTCCATAGGGAAAACAGAAGAACTATCATTGTTGAGGAACAGATTACACTGAGGAGGAGGAGAATTAGATTAAATCCCCTCTTTACTCTACTCACTCACTCACTCTTTTTCTCTAACAGATCGACTTTGATTTGTTTCTTACGCCATTGTTTAGCAGTGATCGGATCTCCCCTATTTATAGGGTGCAGATGATCCAATTGTCAAGATCTGCAGCACGTCAGATCTTGACAAATCTATAGATTCTGCTTACCAATCTTGACCGTCTGGTTTGGCCAGTGTCAATTTCAACTTTTTTGGCACCGACTCTTGACATTTCTGATGCAGCTGCTCTTTTTCTGTTGCAGGTGTTTCTGGTCACATGAATTTGTCAGTTGAATGTACAACTGAGCTCACATGGGTGTAAACCTAACATTTTCTTGCTCATAGATAAATGAATATTTAGAAGCAATGGTCAAGAGTATGAATTCACTCCAATATTAAAGGAAGAATCTAACTTGTACGACAAGGACCTTAACTATAGACGCTTACATTCATAGAGGGGGGAATATGGTCGCAAATGCCTAAGCTAAGGAGGCAGTTAATACAGAGAATTCAAATAAGTAGATTTCTCATCCACCCAATTTTCTTTTAAAATTGTTATGGGAGGATGTTTATGAACCTCCGAAAGGTAGAGTTGTGTAGTTTTTAAATTTTTTTAGAAAACATAGAGTCTATTGGTTTTAATAATCAATAAACACCCTTGTTGTACAAAAAAAAAGTATATATTTTTATTTAAATTGTTTAGATCTCCAATCCTTCAAACTTTCTCTAACTAAATGTTGTGCCATAAATATCAATTATCATAACTTCTTAAATCTCTATTAATCTTGCTTTATCTTATGCTTTTTATTCTCATATTTTTAATTTTATCTCTCTTCCTATTTTTGCTCTTAAAATCAGCTATCATAATTTCATTT
Source organism: Warburgia ugandensis (assembly GCA_035236585.1). NCBI lineage: Eukaryota > Viridiplantae > Streptophyta > Magnoliopsida > Canellales > Canellaceae > Warburgia > Warburgia ugandensis. The sequence goes on from CP141131.1 coordinate 25,363,240, forward strand.
ATTTTCATTTCCAATAATCCTAGATTTTTATGTGCTTATTTTTTTTTCCTCACTTATCCTCTTTCTTTTAGTTAGTCTTGGAAAACATGTGTGCCTTTTCTAGTATAGATAAAATTATTAAAAGTTTTTGTTTTTTGTTTATAAAACAAGTAACTTACATATTAGGTCTTTATACAAACACCTTTTCCATATGTATCCTCAAGACACAAACCCCTCAATGTACACCCTTGCAGAACATATCCCTAGGACACTTCCCAATAGGCAAGCACTCTACATCCCCTAAAAGCGATTTGATGCACTATCTCAAACCCATGACTTACCTACACGAGAGGCGTCTTAGCCTAACCACTAGGTTATATTGGCTTATGTACATATAAAATTACTAGAAGTTATTTTCACATACGAAGCATATCTAAAGTTTTGTTAAAATTGACTTGATATTGGCTTGAATGTTAGAAGCTTCTTTTTTAATAGGTAACTCACACACCTAATAGGCCTTTAGGTTTTTATATATACACCCTTTCTATGTGTATGTACACCCTTGCAAAAGGAATCCCGGGGATACCCCCCTCAACATGTAAGCATCCTACATCCCCTAAAAGGGATGTGATGCACTATCTCAAACTCATGACCTACTTACAAGATAAGCACCTCAGCCTAACCGCTGGGTTATATTGGCTTATGCATATATAAAATTATCATAATATTTTCACAAATTAAGCATATCTAAGGTTTTGTTAAAATTGACTTCATACATTATTATAAATCTTCTTCAATATCTTAATTGAAACACTTAGAATTATGCTTAAAAAAGTAGTTTAAATAGGTGATTCAATGAAGTTACCTCATTGTATCAAAGATTAAGGTATTAAATTTGGAGTGCTAGCATGAGTCCACACTCAAGGAGAGTAGAATGAGTTTGCCCACTATTTTCATCACATAGTAATTTTTTAGAAGATCTAAGCCATTCACCGTGTAATGTCCCTAATTTGTAAATCTCAATTTAAATAAATTTTGGCTTACATTACATTGAGATAAAAGAAAACATTAAATTTCTAATTTTTGAGTCCTAGAAAATGTGATTTTCACATACATCAAACCAAGCATTGAAATCCAATATTTAGGTTGTACTAAAAAAATAGAATCCAACAATACTAAGTATGCGAAAATTGAAGTTCGGATGAAAAAGTTATGAATTTTACAAATAAATAACATTTCAGTAAATTCACATGTGAGCCCCACATTAACATGATAGCACATGACAATGTCTAATACCTCAATTATGAGCTTAAAAAGATTTAAATAATAAAAGTAATAAAATATCATAATATTATTACATTCTCTATATTAAATAAAATATATTAATATATAATATAAGGGAGGCCCTAAATTGATAACCGGAACCCGCGTTCTAAAAGGAAAAACAAACCAAAATCGGTTTGTTACTCGACACAGAGAAAAGAAGGACGTAAGGAGAAGAAAGAAGAAGAAGAAGAAGAAGAAGAAGAAGGGAAGGAAGAGGAAAGGGAGAGAAGGAACGAACACCGAAAAATATTAAGCGACCGCTACTGATATTAGCGAAGCAGAGAAGCACTTGTCAGAGAATAGATCTGGTGGAGCAAATGATGAACAAGATCAGTGATTTGAATAATTGATCTCACTTCTCACACAAAAACAACCAAACTCATGTGAGATCACAATGATACGACTATTTTTTGTTATTTTCCGGCATCAAATGGAGGCAAAATCTCACCTGATTTAATGGACTGAAGGTAAAGACTTGATCTACAAGACCCATAAGTTAGATTTGAAAAATTATGAAAATATTCTGACTATATATAGTTGCCGACAGCCACTATTTTCTGGTCTTCTCTAGCGACAACGAAACGTAAAAATTATATATTTTGAACCCCCATCTACGCACTCATGTCAACGGATTTCTAGTTGGAGATTATCCAACTGTTGAATTTTGATATAAGCATGGTGGGTGATAGGGTTGTTTTGATAGAAGAAAATGGCGATTAGATTTTGAGAACTGAACTATCCAATGTACGGTGCTTATAGTGCCATAACTTCACTTGCAGATTAGAACAGGTTAGATCAATGACCAGAATAGTGCATGCATAGACAAGATCGAGCTATAGATCGCAACAATCCATCTACAATCAATCATCCAAAACAAAATATGACCCTAGAATTGCATGTACAAGGGCAAGATTGAAATATCTGATCGTAGATTTTATCAGTTTTTGTTTGATTTGATACAACGCATATTAGACCTAAACCCTAGATCTTCAATCTAATAGTATGAATACCTAATTTAAGTTATAAATTTACAAGGATTAGACATAACAATCTCAGTTGTTGATCTAATCACTAAAGATTCTACAGTAGACCAATACATTTGAATTAAAATGAGTATATCTTTATGTTACAACAATTAATAATCAATTGGAGTTCCAAATTATCAACGAAAGCTCTGATTATTGATCTATAAGTAGGAAACCCTGATCTAATCGTAATTGTTAGATCATAGGTTCATTCATGGATGTATAGAATGGGCAAGAAATGATCTGAACCATTGAGTGAAAAAGCACAATCAATTGAAAGATGTGCAAATATATATTGTTATCTAAGATTAATCTATAATCAATAAGTTATATTAATAATAGATTTTCTTACACAATGTGTAGATTTGTGTGCTATTGGATTGGATGATTGATGACTGGATCGTATTAAACTAGCAGAATAGGGAACCTGAAAAATAGGTAAAAACTAGAGAAAATAAAAAAAGAGAGACAAGGTGAAAAACCAAAGAGAAGAAGAAGTTGATGCCCAAAATTTTAAAAATTTAATGCATTCCCCAACTCTGTTTTCACCAAAATGAATAGAAGCATAACATATTTCTCCATTTCAATTTCTTTTGATCTTTTTTCCTGCTTAAGCTTTCCTATTTTTGCTCCCATTTCCATGTTTTTCTTTTAATGGATGACCGGGTAAACTAGGGCCACGACACCAGGAGTCTGAAAAATCTAAGCTGTCCACTCCATCCTATGGCCACTACGGTGCACCAATCTCAAAGAAAGTTTGGAGCACCTGACCTGATACGTTCTCTGTGATCCATCCTTGATTGGTGAAACACGTTAACAGTTTTTTCCTCCAATTTTTTTTTGTATAGCATGAAACATTTAGTGCTAGAAGGGGAGACTTGGTGCAACGGTTGAGTTGTCACCATTTGACCTGGAGGTCATGTGTTCGAGGTGTGGAAATATCCTCTTACAAAATGCAAGGTAAGGCTACCTACTATAGGTCCTTTGTGGTCCACCCTTTCCCCAGATCGCATATATGCAGTGGTGTTGATTGTTGACAACATTTAGACTGCTTTCCATTTGAATGTACAGCTATCGGACTATAGACAGTTTCTATTGCTGTCGTAATATGAACTTTCAACATTGTGGTTTTGGGTCTAGATGAACCCAAACTGTATTTTCTTCCCGACAACTTCAAAATCACCTTGCACTTTATCTGTCAACTTCGCTTCAAATAGGCACGGATCTTGCGGCTGGTCTCACTTGCAGTCTGTTGATGCTACATTGGATGAGGTTGTAAAGTTGCTTATTTCACTATTTAAGATCTCGATAATTCTTCAATAGAGTGCACTTGATCAAATCCAAGATAACAATCTGAAACCACAATCAGCTTCGTGTCCTACATGAGGAAGCCAAGAGTCAGAACTAGCGGAAGAAATATGAAAAGTCAGTTTGCTCGCAAAATCATACCAAGGAAAGATTTGTATATCCCAGTTAAAACAATAACAACGGTCAGTTCAAGAAAAATCCTGTTGCTCAGGTGATCTCGTTGCATAGAATGGAAGAAATAAAACTAGACTTCTGTTTCTTGCAGGAATAGCAACCTTTTTTTTTTTCTTTTTTCATTTTTCTGAAGATAGCTGAAAATATGAAGTTCAATCTGAAAATTTGCTTGTCAATCTCAAACTAGGAACAAGCACAAATTTTCAGAAGCCTGGCTGCTGGTTTGCCAGAAAGAATGCTGTAACCAGCAGCTAAATAAAAGAGTAGAAATGTAATGAAAATATAAACTGCTACAGAACTATGTAGGTTGACTTTAACCTTCATGTAGGTGTTAGGTCAACTAGTCATTTGATTTTAGAGGACCAGAGTTGTCATTATAGTGTGATTTGTACAAGTCACATGGAACCAGATTTGCTAATGTGTCCTCAAGTGTTCAACAAGAAATCTAGAGATATAGATGATTCCATACAAGATCTAGTATATTTAATAAGACTTGGTATATACAAGACATAGTATAATCTCGTATATACTTAATAATAGTTGTATAACAAAGAAACTTCAAGAAGTACCAATACAGTTTCAATCTTCAAATCTGAATCAATTCATAAAAGTCTCAAGTAATAGGATAAAAATAAAAAAATAGCAAATAAGACATTAATCATTTTACAAAGCATTACCTATATGGACTAAATGCAAGTAATGCCAACTTCTTTGCAGAAAAAGAACAGAATGGAAAGCTAAAACAAAAAGGGAAAAAGTTGTTATTAGAGATGCCAATATTAATCTATAGTGAAAAGAATAGGAAGCATAACTTAGAGGATGGATAGACATTAGAAGTTGCACCAACATAGTGCCAGGCAATAGCTTCACATGAGGAAATCTCTAGCTTACTATTGTGTTATAGTTTTAACTTAATTGGCTTAGAAGGTCAGTGTCCGTTTAATTTGAGTTCTTAAGGTATTGTGAGAAGAATTTTATATTATTTAGTGGCTATTATTTAGCAGACATTTGTGTTTTCCCCCTGATGACAAACGAGATACATATCAGCAACTCAACCTGTCTCAACACATGTTGACATTTTTCTAGACACTTCTGAACATTACTAAAATGTCTTCAACTTAAAAGAACTTCACTTCGCTTAATGTAGAGTTACAATTTATTATTTTATTTTTCCTTCCACACTTAATTATTTTGGAACAGTTTCTTTTTTGATCTTTCCATCTTTACTTTGTTTCGAGCTTCATTTCATTCTCTCTCATATATCCTTAGGCCATTGTGCTTTTCTATGAGCATGATGGATTAATCCATTGTGATCTTGTAGCTGTTGTAGTTACTTAATCATAAGATTTCTTAGGTTGTTCAGTAAGCAACAAATATTTTGTTTTTCAAATTATGATTGCTTTTGTTAACATGTGTTTGGTAGTTATTGATTTTTAGGGTTTGACATATCAGAACTCTGGCAAATCTTGACGGGCAAGTCAGTGTTCTCGAATGGTACATTACTGGTCTTCTAAGAGTAGTATGGAAAGGTTTCCATTTCTAATCCGAAGTCCTGAGCTTATATGATTTAGGAATTAGAAATTTCTACTTTAAGTCAGTCATGTATCACAAGTAGTTTGCTACTGGGGAAGTTAAATTTTTAAGTCAATGTGGTTATGCAGCAGGTAAATGTTTCAGTTACCATAATTGGACAAAATTTTATTTGATTATGGTCAAATGAGTTCCCTTTCTCTTTTTCTATCCACTCGTTGTGCTTTCTTCTCTTGCAGAGAATTAGTTATTCTTCCTAAAGGCATATGATATGGAACTGGAGCAGCATGTCGTTAGAAAACTTGATCCTTGTAGTGAAAATAGTTTAAAACATGATTATAACCTGAAAATTGTGAGTCTTTGAGAAAGGGTGTGCAATTCAAAACTGAACGCTCCTCGCTAGATTTCGGTAACTTCTGAATTTTATTCAAATTCAGAGAAAAGGAAGAATTAAAAGGAAAAAAGAAAGAAAGAAAGAAAGAGAAAGTAAAACTGAAACTTTATTGATCATACACAACCCAACTGATTAGAATAGAAAAAACCCATTCCCTTTTATAGATTTAAGGGAGGGCTTGCTGGACTCCTATGTAACCTAGTACTTGTTTCCCTTACCAACCTATTAAAGCATATGAAGATCTCTTTTAAATAGAAACTACTAAAATAAATAGAAAATCTAAAAGAAGAAACTACAAACTTTTCAAAATAAAAAATTTGATCCTATAAATAGTATGTAGACATCAAAATTTCACTCTCTCAATGGACAAGTCTTGCCTTTAAATTAAACAAATTCGCTTCATGAACCAGAATGACTAAATTAGCCAAGTTTATGGGCCCACATCCAGATTGGATATGGACACCCCATATATCTATGCTAACTAGCTTGGACAAAGTTGTGGGCCCATTACCATGAGATGAAATGTGCCCTCAAGGTTTAAGATCATTCTTAGCTCATGCAGGCCACATCCATATCAAATTATTCTAAGGTGATCAACACTCAGCCTAGGTTAGTCCTATCCAAATAAGTACCCTTCAGGTGATTATCGCTCTTTAGCCTACATGGGCCCTTATAGATAGAAGCCAAATAGACTTTTTTCTACGTAGGAATACTGAACGATCAACGTGTGAGGATTGTAAGGTAATACCCGGTGAGAGTTTAACCTCACAACATAAGTTAATGGTTATGGATATCTATATCAAAAGATGGAAAAAAGGAAATGAACTTAATAGGTATTCAAAAACTAAGTGGTGGAACTTAAAAGGAGAGAAAATAACTTCATTCACAAATAAGCTGATGGTAGAAGGAAACTGGAACTATGAAACAGAAGTATAAACCTTATGGATTAATATTGCTGAGTCCATTAAGAAAGTAGCAAAAGATGTCTTAAGAGTATTCAAAGGTAAAAGGCAATTAGTAAAGGAAACATGGTGGTGGAGTGAAACATTGCAAAAAGTTAAAGAAAAACGGATGTGTTTTAAAGCATGGCAGAAGACTAGAAATAATGAAAACTATGAACAATATAAGAATGATAAAAAGGTTACTAAGAGAATAGTAAGTGAAGCTAGACTTAAGGCATATGATGAGCTCTATAATAGACTAGGAACAAGAGAAGGTGAGATAGATGTGTTTAAACTTGCAAAAGTAAGAGAACAGAAGGGTAAGGGCTTAGATTATGTTAGGTGCATTAGAAGTGATGATCAAAGTGTATTAGTCAAAGATGATGAGATCAAATAGAGGTTGGAAACGTACCTTCAAAAATTGTTAAATGACAATGGCTATGAGAATATAGGGATTGAAAATACTATAAATCTAAATAACATTGGATATTATAGATATGAACATAAGATTATAATACCTGAAGTGAAAGAGGCCTTGAAAAAGATGAAATCAGGAAAGGCCATAGGGCCCGATGGAATACTAATAGAGGTTTGGAAGCATATGGGAGATATTGGGGTAGTTTGGTTGACCAAGTTGTTTAACAAGATTATAAAATCAAAGAAAATGCCTGATGAGTGGAGGAAAAGTTCAATTGCACCAATTTATAAGAATAAAGGAGACATACAGAGCTATACTAATTATTGAGGGATCAAACTTATGAGCCACACTATGAAACTTTTTGAAAGAGTAATTGAGAAGAGGCTACTACATGAGACAAGTGTATCAGAGAATCAGTTTGGTTTCATGCTTGAGAGGTCTACCATGGAAGCTATTTTCTTACTAAGACAATTGGTAGAGAAATATAGGGAGAGGAGGAAAGGCCTCCACGTGGTCTTTATCAACTCAGAAAAAGCTTATGATAGAGTCCCTTGAGAGTTATTATGGAGGGTGTTGGGTGAGAAAGGGTCTTCGTTGGGGTATATAGACATAATTAAAGATATGTATGAGGGAGCAGTAACAAATGTTAAGACCACTAGTGGTAAGACTGGTGATTTTCCTATCACTGTAGGATTGCACCAAGGATTGGCATTGAGCCCATACCTTTTTACGTTGGTTGTGGATGAGTTAACAAAACATCTGCATGAAGAGATTCCCTGCTGCATGCTATTTGCAAATGGTATAGTCTTACTTGATGAGACAAGGGAGTGTGTAAACACAATGCTAGAGTTATGGAAACAAGCATTAGGATCTAAAGGATTTAAAATCAGCCAAACTAAGACAGAATATATGGAATGCAATTTTAGCAAGGAGTAGAGTAGGAGTGGAACACCAGTCAAGATTGATAACCAAGAAGTCCCCATAAAAGACCACTTTCGGTACTTAGGGTCAATGATTCATGAGAGTGGAGAGATTGAGAGGGAGGTTTACCTAAAGAATTCAAGTGGGTTGGAACAATTGGAGATGTGTATCTAGAGTTTTGTGTGATCGGCGGATGCCATTTAAACTAAAAGAAAATTCTATAGGGTGGCCATAAGGCCGGCCATGCTCTATGGACCAGAGCGTTGGGCAGTTAAGGAACATCATGCTCATAGGATGAGCATTCCAGAAATGAGGAGGTTGAGATGGATGAGTGGTAAGACAAGAAAGAATAGAATTAGGAATGAAAATACTAGAGGAAATTTAGGGGTTATACCAATAGGTAATAAGATGAGGGAGATTAGACTTAGATGGTTTGGACATGTCCAAAGGAGACCGAAAACGGCACCGGTTAGGAGGAGTGAGGCAATGCAAGTAGAAAGTTCTAAAATGGCAAGGGGAAGGCCCATAAGAACATGGATAGAAGTGGTGAGAAAAGATTTAAAAACTTTGGGACTAAATGAAACCATGGTACTTAATACAGAGGAATGGAGGAATAAGATTCATGTGGCCAACCCCTAATTGGGATAAGGTCTTGATGATGATGAGCCTACATGGGCCCTATCTGAATAAGTATCCTACACGAGATGATCATTTGTGGCCCATGTGGACCCTATCCATATATACTAAGGTTGTGATCACTTGATGCAGAACATATCCATATAAATAAGAGGTTGCCCTAAGATTTGCATGGACCTGCCCTCATTATGAACATGAAATGAAATTAGCTAGAGTAAGCCTCTAATGTGCATAGTTAGGGGTAGCTTGCTTTTATGGGATCATCCCTTCTAAGGAAGGTGGTTGCTTAATGAACTAAACCTAATGGGTTATAACCAACACTCAAAACTATCATGTACAAAGGATCAAGGAGACTGAAGAGTTATGTTTTGGTTATTTCATATAAACCTGTAATTAAGGGTCTTTTTCTTTGCTATATTCATTTTATTAAAAGGAAGTGTAATTAATGGCCACTAGAGCTAGAGGAATATACTCAGAGCACTTGATATAGTGAAATATAATTCAAACCCCTTTATCTTAAAGAGATTTGCCCTTCATGTTTCCTTTTATGAATGTGATTATTTGCTCATGTCATGGATTACAAAAATTGATGCTGACACCGTACAAAACTTCTAAACATATTGAACTTTCCAAAATACTCTTTAATCACTCTTCATGTGAATAAAGCCACATGAACAGTAATTCTGTTCTTCTTGTTCTTGTACATTCTTAAAATCCTTTTCAATAATGATGCACCTGCACCATTTGCTGCCCCTTTAAAAATACACGTCCTTCAGTTCAAAACTGCAGGGCAACAACTTGGTGTCATTGTCCTTTATCTAATAACTATGTCACCCAATTTCCATTAGAAGTTGGTTTCTGATGATGTAAATCTTCTTACCCATTTCTTCTTCAATAGAGAATATTCTCTAGTTGTATTCTTTCGAATGCTCCTTTCTTCAATAGTATCGCCCAAGCATCTTTAACTAAAGGACTGTTGTTGAAGCTTAATTCCTCGGTTGCCTTTGGTGGATCTTTCAGTAAAAGACTGCTTCCAACAGCTTCTTCTTCCATATTTCCTTGATTTTCATGGTTAGCAAGTGCTTGTCCTCTATCTCCTCAGTTATCTTGGATGCTGGGTTGAGGCTGTACATATTGCTTGAAAAATGTAGTGATAATTTCTATTTTTTGGGTTGTAAAATCAGCATTCAACTCATCTTACAACTGCATGATTTATTGTTGTAAATCCTCTGTCAAATTCTGCTGGGAGACTTCCTTCACTTCTTAAGAGCTAATCTTCCAAGGTGCTCTTGCTTTGATACCAAATCAAACACGGCAAGAAGTAAGTAAACTCGATCGCTGTAGAAAAAATAGCTTGAAACACGAGTTCTAGGAGAGAAAATTGCAGTCTTTGAGAAGGGGTTTGCAATTCAAAGCTCAATGCTTCTTATTAGATCACTTTTATTTAAGAATATGTCAAATTTAGAGAAAAGAACAGAAAAATAAATCAGAGTGCGTGACTAAAATTAGAAACCTTATTGATCAAAAGCAATTGAACTGATTACAACAGAAAATACCTATTCCCATTCATAGACTTAGGGGAGGGATTGCATGACTCCTAAGTAATGTTTCCATAGTAACCTATTAAAAGGCAAAGGAACTCTTTCAAATAGAAACCAATGGCATAAACTAAAAAAACTCAAAAGACGGAGCTAGAAAGCTTATCAAAGTAAAACAACCAATCCTCTAAACAGCACAAGACTTCTAAGCATATTAAACTTTTGAAACTCTAAGTCACGTGAGCAGTAATTCTGTTCTTCCTTTTCTTCTTCTTTTCTTCTTCTATTTTCAGAAAATCCTTTTCAGTAATGATGCTCATGCATCAGATACTGTTTTCCAATAGCCCGTACATCCCCTTAACCCCATTTTATGTTTTCCTGATTCTCAAGCAATAAGTGACTTACATCACGTATACTTTCCTCTATACTAAAGAAGCCTATGGAAGGGTTCTAAATATAACACTTTGATCGGTTCTTTTCACTCACTCTCTCTCTCTCTCTCTCTCTCTCTCTCTCTCTCTCTCTCTCTCTACTCTTACCATCTTCTCTATCCCTTCCTGTTTCTTCTTCCACCTCTGTCCTTTCTATATGTTTACATTTTCAACTTTTTAGCAATCCACCATTTTGTGCCTTCTGATCCTTGTTATCTTCACTGAATAAAATGTATGATTTCCCCTAAACTACTAGATCTTGTTGATGCAGAAGGCTTGAAAACTTTCATAGCAAATACATTTTTCTTGTTAAATTGCTGCATTGATTCAGAGAAATGTGAAGAATGTTCATCATTGGAATGGGGTAGTCTAGCATTGAACTTCTCTCATGTAAAATTTCACTTCGCGGTCCTCAATTAGAATTTTAGGAACAGGGTTTCCTATTTCATCACCTTGGGATATCTTGATCTCATATATACCGTTAGGGTACAGGTATTTCAGCATCAGATTTGATCTCTTTCTGCATTCTAAGGGTTTACAAGTTATAAGTTTCTTTTTCTTTAGTTTTTTTCTTCTCTGAAGTTTAGAGACACCCTAAGATTCTTTTATTAGAGGTCTCCTGGATATTTTCTTTTATATATATTCTTCTGTTATTTGCTGGGAACCTTCAGTCTTGCTGAGGAAGTTGATATTTCACTATTGGAAAGGGGTGTTTATATTGCAAGCCCTTCCTAAACTACGCCAGCTTTATGAGACTCCATATCCATGTTTAGAACATGGTAACTGGTTAGTCCCTCATGCTCAAGATATCAATGCATATATATTGATTCAATCAGAGAAATCCAGAGAAAACTCTGACTAATGTTGAGATGCTAGAATGTCTCAGCATGTTCTGTCAATCTGACTAATGAAACATGGATCTTAAAATCATTTATGGACAATACACTTCCATCTTTCTGGTGCTTTGGGGGCTTTTCCAACAGTATTCAGGTGTGAATCAACAAAAATGATGTGAGATAGAGAGAAATATGCAAGAGAAATTTTTTATTCATCCAAAACTGTCTTCTCCTCTCAATTACACACATATAAAAGACCAGAGACTCCTAACAATAACAACTTTCCCAAAACATAGAAACTTCTCCCCCAAGTAACCTTTTCTTATAAGGGCAGCCCCATTGCATGAAGCTTCTGCCTATGCGGGGTCCGGGGAAAGGGCAGACCACAAGGGCCTACAGTATGCAGCCTTACCTTGTATTTTTACAAGAGGCTGTTTCCATGCCCTGAACCCGTGACCTCAAGGTCACATGACGACAACTTTTACCGTTGTGCCAAGGCTCCCCTTTATATATGTGTGTGTGTGTGTGTATGTTGAACACACACACCCACAAAGCACACCTCTAACACATGAACTGCTATGTACCACAAGGGAGTCCCTTCTTGATCCACTGCACTAGAAGGCATTTACTCTTTTCCCGCAAGTTACTTATAAACAAGAATCCATGGCCCCGAAGTCACGAGAACTTCAAATTATTAAAACTACTCTTAATCGAAAATAAAACATAAAAACACATGATTCCCAATAAGAAATCAATGGGAAGCATAAGAAGAAACTCCAGCTATTGACATGTTTTCCAGGAAACAAACAAATTCTTATCCTTTTAATCTTCATCAGCAGGCTGCTCCCTTCTCATTTCAGGCACTTCCATAGATTCGGGGCATGAGTCAACCTCTCCCTCTGAGTTCTTGATGTTATATTCTTAGCAGTATGGTGAGAGACTAATTTTCTTGCAGTTTAACTAGCAATATTCATCGGTAAGATGTGTTTCTTTAGAGAGATACATCCATATTTTGTTGCCAAGTCCAAATCTAAATTGCCAATGCTGTTGATCTGTTTGCCTTTTGATAGATGGACCTTCAGAGAGTGCATTGTGGCCTTCCTGACTGATAATTTGAACCTTTCTGTCAGTTCGGCAGTTTTTTTTTATTTTTTATTGCCATTTGGAAAATGATCACATGATCCCACTAATAGAGCCAATGAATCAGCTTTCCGACCCCTCATCTTCTTGATAGCTTGCTCTGGCATACTTTCTCCTGTCATAGTCCTTGGTGACCCCAACCGATCAGTTTCAAAAGTAGCAACTTTAGCTGTCCAAAGAATGCTCTTAGACTGGCAATATTGCAACAGGCATGATTTGAGCTTTGCAGCGTTGTTCGCAATTACTTTTTCTCCAATCATTATGGAACAAGAAAACGATCCTCATTGCTATTTTCCCCACTAGCTCACATGAATATCATCATTCTCATCCTATATTAGTGACATAATATTTTTCAGGAACTAGAAAAACATTGTGTGGATGCCTGACCTCGGTACATATCAAGAATCAAAGGATCACAATCTAGGGCCAGAATCACAATGCATGGTCTGACTTTTGCCATAATTTTGAGAATTGATACCACTTAGAATATCAGTGACTGGACAAACCAAGCAGATTTAAATACAGTGACTATCATCCAGAAAACTTCATTAATTCACTATAGGAAGCAGAGAGCGCCATTATTCTTGTGATCTCACTGATAACACGACATGCAGCGACCTTCACATCCTCATATGAACGTTCCAAAAGTTCTTCGGCTATCAATGCCTTCATCGATGGATGAAGGGCATTTATCATTTGACTTGGATGGTGATTGTTTCACCTTTGATAAACAACTCTCAAATTAGTCAGGAAGTCAAAATAGTTATCCAACAGTATATGGAAATTTGAGATGTGATTCCAACTTCCATAAGCTGTTCCTCCATGGTCCTTAATACAACCTCAACATGGATCTGATGAATTTTCCATTTCGTCATTGCACCTTCAAGTTCTTGAATGAGAGCTCTTGTCAATTTCTGATGAATGAAATTGCCAGCAGTCCTACTGTAACAAACCCACCGAACCCAACAATAATCTAAGGATTTTCCTTCGCAAATTTGATCTTTCTGGTGAGGATTTCCTTTGGTGGATTTCATCTTTCACTTGTCGGATGTGATTTTGTCGAACTATTTAGATCTCTAGTGTCTTCTGAAATCATCGTTCAGCACATCCTTTGATTACAGAAACTCCCAACACTCCGTTGTTCCTATGGCATTGGAGGCAGCTGTAACGGTTTCTCTAGATGATTTGCCATTGCCTATGCAGTCACAGGCGTGACTAGTCGCTAGGCTAAAAAATGTGCACCCCCTGGCGCAAGGGGGAGAAGTAGCAGTGCGACTACTTGTGTCTTGCGACTTCTGCGCCCTCGATTCCAGGTGCCCTTAAGTAACATAAAACCCTGATTTTTTAATTTCTTCTTCTTCTTTTTCTTCCCAGGGCTCTTTTCTTCTTCTTGCGACAGTCCTCATCTTCCATTGCCCATTAAAGGCTTGTAAAAGCTTGTTCAAGTGATTGAAGGTAAGAATCTACGGATCTATGCTTTTTGTTTTTATCATATTTCTTAGAAAAAAGGAAAAAACAGTACCTTTTTTTTTATTGTCAAATTTATGGTTTAATGCTTGATGTTTGTATGAATTCTCAACCTATCTACACTCTAATACTAAAAACAAAAACTCCATTTCATTCTTTTCCTTTATTTCATATTTTTAATTTATTCTGTATTTTTAATTTTCCATTATTTTTGCTGAAATTTGTGAAATATATCAGTATTTTTTTATTTTTTTTTATTTTTTGTAACAAATCTTCATGGGTTTCCGTTACAATGCTAAAAACAACAACTCCATTATTATTATTATTTTTTACTATCTTTCATTTTTTTTTCCTGTTATTTTCAACTGAAAGCTGTGAAATATACTACAGGTTTTTATTTTCTGTTTGTTTTTGTATCAAATGTCTAAAGGTTTCCATTCTAATGCTAAAAATGACAATTCCTCATCATTTTTCATATTTTGCATCTTTCCTTTTCCTTTTTTGGTTAATTTCTTTTGAAATTCATGAAATACAGATACTATTTCAGTAGTTCTTACTTTCCTAGGTAAGAAAAGAAACAAATCTTTGCCATTTCCATTCTAATGCTAAAAACAACAATTCCATATCATTCTTTTCATATTTTGCATGTTTCTTTTTACTGTTTTCTAGTGTTTCCTTGTTAACTTCCTTATGAAATTTGTGAAATACAGTCCTATTTCCTATGCAAGAAAACAAACAAATCTCCATTGTTTCCATTCTAATGCTAAAAATGACAATTCCATCTCATTTTTTTCATATTGTGTATGTTTCTTTTTACTATTTTTTAGTTTTTTTTTTGGGTTAATTTCTTTTGTTTGTTTATAGGATTCATCTCCATAGGTTTCCATTCTATGATTACAAGTCTACAATATGTCATCAACAATGGGCTCGAACAATACATCATCTAGATTAACAGATTCAGGATGGGAATATGGAGAAGCAAGGGATCTATTAGACAAAAATTTGGTGGTGCAAGCTATGTGGAAACAATTATAGTGGTAGAATCATTAGATTGAAACAACATTTGATAGGTGGACATAAGAATGCGAAAAAATGTGCTCTTGTCACTCTTGAGATAGCCTAGAAGATATTAGATTGCACGAATGAAACAAAGAAGAAGAAAGAAAATAGAGAGAGAATAACAAAGGAGATGGAGTGACCAAAAAATGTTTGGCTTGCAAGATGGCGATCATGATGACGAGGTGGAGGAGATTGATAGTACTAGTGTTGGTGGTATTTTCACTGGGAGCAAGAGGCGTAAGACACCCATGCAACAAACAACAAAGGGCCTATTGACTATCTCTTTACTCCCAACCCTAAGGGTAAGAGAGGCAACCATTCAACATACAACAATGAACAGAGCATGTAAGAAACAGTTTAAGATGAGTGTGTGTGATTATATTACCTTGGTTTCACTAAAATAGCATTGCATTCAATGCCGTTTGTTGTCATTCTTTTCAGACCATGTTAAAGGCAATTGCGCAACATAGTCCAGCTATGTCTTATACTTTTAATAGTTAATAGTACAATACTTGCTTTTGCCTATTCTTACAATCTTTATGTTACCAAGGTTTTAAGGCACCCTCTTACCACAAGTTGAGGGTGAGTCTTCTTAAAAAGCAAGTGGAGAAGACAAAAGACTACATAGAACAACGTAAAGTTGATTGGATTAGGTATGTGTTCTTTTTCTGCCACATTTCAGATTGCCACAAATATTCCTCTCAAAGTTCAATAAAAAAACTTACAAACCATTTCATTTATGTTTTTAAGGTATGGCTGCTCGATTATTTCAGATTGGTGGACCAACGGCAAGGGCTGCACCCTTGTCAACTTTCTGGTGAACTGTCTGACTGGGACAATTTTTAAGAAATTTATTGATGGGTTTGAGCACATTAAGAGTGCAAACTAAATAGTTGACATGCTCGAGAAGGTAATTGATGAGGTCAGAGAGAAGAATGTGGTCCAATTAATTGTTCAGTTTCATATCTATAATCTGTTAAGTATTTAACTTGTTTATAATATATGTTAACCATATATAATTTTACATTTGTCCTCTTTTAGGTCATAACTGACAATGCCTCCAACTATGCGGTTGTGAGAAGGAAGTCAATGGTGAAGAGGCTATAGTTATATTGGACACCATGTGCGGCATGTTGCATTGATATGATGTTGGAGGACATAGGTAAATTGCCAAGTATGAAGAAAATTGTGGCAGAAGCTAAGGCGATGATAGTGTTTATTTATAGCTACACTTATATATCCTTCATCTTATGAGAAGATTCACAAAGAAAAAGGATTTGGTCAGACTTGCAGTTATGCGCTTTGCTACAAACTTCTTGGGTTGGAGAGCATCCACAATCTTAAGACAGAGTTGAGGGCAATTTTCCGTTGTTCAGAGTGGATGAACAATAGATGGCCAAAAGACCTGAGGGTAAAAGAGTTGAAAGAATTGTTTCTCATACCAGCTTCTGGAACCATGTCCTCTTTTGTTTGAAGATCATTGCCCCACTTGTAAAGATTTTGAGGGTGGTGGATAGTAAGGAGAAGCTGGCAATGGGTTATATTTTCAAGGCCATAGTTAGGGCAAAGGAAAAGATTCAAGCAAATCTAACAAGGGATAGTATCAAGCCACTCATATATGGGGAATCATAAATAATAGATGGAGTTCTCAGGATATTACCTCAACCTAGTCTTCTACTATGATAATGACATTGAAATTAAACGCAACATTGACGTAAAAAATAGCCTAATGCATGCCATTAGTAGGCTATATGACATAGAAGAGGTTGACAATGTGGTAGATGAGATATCCATTTACAGACATGCTATTAGCTTGTTTGATAATAACCTGGCTAAATGCAAGAGAAAACCCCTAGCCCCTTGTAAGTGTTTTATATTGTTCTAATTTTGTTTGTTGTGTTCATAGTTGACTTCTTTAACTTTAATTTTTATTTTTCTTAGACAACTTTTGTAGGTGAGTGGTGGATGAACTTTGGGGCTGAAACCCCACATCTTCAAATGTTCGCAATTGAGGTCCTCTCCTAGATATGCAGTGCATCTCCTTGCGAGCTTAACTAGAGTATCTTTGAAAACATAAAATACTACTTGTTACTTACTACTTTCATTCTATTCTAAATTTATAAGCATTTTTTTCTTTTCAAATCTAGGAATAGGCTACATTGCTAAGATGATGAACGATCTAGTATACATTTGTTACAATCAGTGCCTTTGTCATCGACATGAGGATCGTTTGAAAATGTAGACATATATGAATCCCATTCTATTACTAGAGATCGACTAAAGTGATGATGGATTGTTCAACAGGATGCCAAAGATGATCTGGTACATCTAGGTGATGACCTCACCTGGTTAGATGTTGAGCTTGCTGCAGAATCTAGTGAACATGATGCTCCATCTACTACGCAGTAATAGAGGCAGAGAAGGGGGTCGAGGGGCAACTACATTTCTCAATCTCAGCCAAAACTAGAGTATGAAGTTGGAGATGAGTTGGTGAATGAGACTGATAAGGAGGATGTGTGTGTCTCTCAGGGAGATGATTTTAAGGATGATCTTAATCTTCCTGATGAGGAAGAGGTGTAAGAAGATGACTCTTAACTCTAACATTTGTTTTACTTCATTTATATAAACGTTGTCTGATTGTTTATTGTTCTTGAGTTTATAGGAAAATGGCAATGATGATGAGGGCTCGAGGGAGTAAGAAGGATAGTAGTATTTGTATGTTTCTTAACTTCCTTCTTTGTGTCTGAATAGGGAGCATCAGTTGATGTTGTTTGATTTGACCTTGGGTTGTTCATTATTTAACGATTCCATTTTACTCATTTGACTCATATTTGTTCATGTATTTATATTCCTATGTTTTACTCTGTTTTTGGATTTATTTTGTAATTTTTTCTTTTTAATTTCTTTTTAATTAATTAATTTGTGCCTAGGGAACTAGTTGCATGATTAGGTGCATTTGGGTGCGCCATGCGCCTATGAATACATAGGCCATTGCCGAAGCTTTTGGAGGTACCAACAACAAGGAGCAACGTGATCAGAGCCCCAAAACAAGGGCTTGCTAACCAGGTTTCTATTAATAACTATACAGTTACTAATATATAGTTTACTTTCAAAAAACAAAAACAAAAGGAACGAAGAAAAGCCGTAGGAGGAGGTAACTCTTCATCGAGCTTCATGACTATGTATTTGGTAATTGTTCACGATTTGAAAAGTATGAGAGTTGTTACCTACAAATGCTGGAATTTGACGAAACGGATTTGAGAAAAGAAGCACGCCGTCATAATGAGCAGTGCAAGTTGATAGGGGAAGTCCATGACTCTTAGGTCCACTAAACAACCAATATCCAAGCCATATAACCAGGGAAGCCCACAACTGACCAAGAAGAGCAACCATGGCAGACAAAAGCAAAAGCTGTGCAAGAACATGTTTCTCGAATGTTTACTGATTCATCCAATCCAATACTGACCATTGAGAAGTTGAATCCACACAATTACCTCAATTGGGCTCAATCCATGAAGTTAATTATGAGAGAAAAAGAAAAGATGGGATGCCTAGATGGAAGCACAGAGAGGCCAACTGATCCTGCAGCTACCAAAAATTGAAATGCAGAGAATTCTATAGTTATGTCTTGGCTGATTTGTTCAATGTAAGCGATATTGGGGGATGTACCTTTTCTTGGAGATTGTTCAGGAAATCTGAAAAGCTGCGTATACGAAAAAAATAAAGCATATGCTTCATTTGGAATACAAAGTAGAGAGATTCGGATGTCACTGTGTACTTCAACAATTTGATGAACATGTGGTTGGAGAAGGATCATTATCAAACTCTAGCCTGCAATTCTGGTAAGATGTCTGTGGAATGAAGAAATCTATTTAGAGATAGGATTTTCAAGTTCCATACAGGTCTGAATCCAGAATATAACCAGACATATGCATTAGTGTTTGAAAGAGGTGTCCCACCACCCCTGAATGAAGTGTTTTTCATGGTGTAGAATAAAGAAACTAGGTGGGCAGCAATGATGAAAGACAAATCCTAAGATTCGGCTATGGTAAGCTCTAAGGACCATGGGCCCAATAATAAGAAAAAGAAAGATTCCAAAGATTATCTCTGATGTGAGAAGTACAAAAAACGGCATCATACCTTTGACACTTGTTGGGAGATTCACAGGAGGCCAAGACAAAATAAAAAAGGAGGCAGCACAGGTGAAGCTCACATGGTTGAGGTACTTGTGGAAGGAAGTAGAGCAAGAACTATGTTTAATGAGCAGATTGCAAAGCTCAAATGCCTGTTATTTTCTGGACCTTCAAAGACACATGAAGCCAAATTTGGTAACTACTTTACCGCATTATGAGTCATATTTAACACTATACGCATTCCTTGGATTATCGATTCTAAAGTTACTCACCATATGACAAGTGATCCAACAATATTTATCACTTTTAGATATAAAAAAGTAAGCATTGCAGATGAAATAGAATCATCAATGGCTCAGAAAGGCACCATCAAAGTTTTATCTAACCATACTTTAAACTGTCTTACATGTTCCTAAATTATCTATTAATTTGATCTTCGTAAGCCAATTAGTGAAAAGACTAAATGGTTTGGTGCTTTTATCCATTTGAATGTTTCTTTCAGGATCAAGCTTCAATGAAAAGAATTGGGCTTGCTGAGGAAAGAGGTGGTTGTACTACATCAAACAAGGCTGAGAAATACCAGCTGGCTATCATAGTGGCCGAACAGGAGATAAAGATATCAGGATGTGGCATCATCGATTGGGTCATCCTTCCCTTTTCGTTCTCAAAAAACTGTTTCCTAATCTCTGTCATGATCTAGATAAATCCAATTTCAATTGTCATGTATGTGAGATGCATAAGCACCATTGTGTCCCGTACCCAATCGTTATTAATAAAGCATATGCTTCATTTGCAATAATTCATTCTGATGTTTGGAGTCCTCATATTGAAAATGCCTTTGATCATAAACGATATATCACTTTTATTGATTAATACTCTCGTTTAACTTGAGTCTATTTGATAAAAGAGAAATATAAAATTAGTTGTACTCAGTTCAATGTGTAAATCAAAAGAGTGCATAATGACCATGAGGGTGAATACCTAGCAAGTTCATTACAAAAGTTCTTTGCAGAAAAAGGTATTCTCCACACTAGATCATGTGTAAATACTCTAGCAGAAAATGAGCTTGTAAAAAAGAAGAATCGTCTACTCTTAGAAGTTGTTGTAAGTCTTTTGTTTACAAATAATATACCTAAATCTTTTTGGGGTGATGCAGTTCTTCCAGCCACTGATCTAATCAATAAAACTGCATCTAGGGTCTTGGCTTACAGATCACCACTTCACGTTTTCCAAGAGTCGGGTCCTACTTCCTTTCAAATAAATGAGCTTCCACGTAGTGTTTTTTGGTTGTCTTCTATGTCCATCTCGAGGGAGCCGTGAAACTAGACCCTCGAGCCATGAAATGCCTCTTCCTTGGGTACTCAAGAAATAAAAAAGGCTACGAGTGTTTTTGTCTGTCCACAGCGATTATATATTAGTCACAATGTCATGATCTACTACTGGATATTGCACCTTTGTGGGAGGCAACTTGGTGACCTAGCAAAGTAAAAAGCAAGATGTGGTGGCTCAGTCAAGCACAAAGGCTGAATTTGGAGCCACAGATGTAGGCATATGTGAACTAATATGGATACGGATCATTCTAAGGGACTTAAAGATTGGGATTGATGGACCACTAAAGCTATATTGTGATAAAAAGTCAGCTATAGCAATGCACATAATCCTGTAAAACATGTGGAGGTTGATTGACATACTATTAGGTAAAAGCTAGACTCCAAAGAGCTGTGTATTCCCTGAGGCAGAAAGCAGAAATTGAAACATACTCCTACAGTTTCCCTGCTACTTGCTAGAAAACATTTCTATATTTTGTTTTGGAAATTAACAGAACCTGGAAGTATACCAATTGTGATTAAAAGAGTTGAAACTTCTAACTTCAGATAGGAGCTTTCTTAACAGATTGTAACTTAGCTATTAGAAGCTACCAAGTTAAGTGAATTCTTCTAGCTTTTATAAAGATAATGAAAAGCACAAAGTCTCCTTTGCTGTCTGAAATTTGGTTTGTATCGGAGTCACTAACTTTTCTCTCTTCTTGATGATCTCAAACTATCACCTGTCTCAGGGAAACAGCACCCCTGATTTTCCTTCCACTGAGTCAGCCCCTAGTTCATATTGGGTTAATTAACCATAAGAAAAAGCAGGATAAAAAAGGAAGTGATATGGACTAAACAGGAACAGGGTAGAAACAGAGGCAAGCAGAACAATTTCCAGATTATAATAGGAGAAAGATAGAACAATTCCACTCTGCTGGATATTTGCTAACTGCATGCTTACCTGGAAACTATTTTGCACTGACGGTACTTCCATGTGAGTGACCAAGCTGTCAGAGAAGCTCACCCTCTTAAGAGCATATAATTCTGCTGTGTTAACATTTCCAAGAATCAACCACCAAGCTTCCTCTTTTACCTGCAGGAAATGTTAATGTAAGGAAATTGTTGCTCTAGACACTAAATTGCACAGGGAATCTTTTACCTTTGGAAAGCGAGGGGCAAAAGCTCTTGATGTAGTGCTACGAGAATTTGTTTTTCTCAGCTTAATGTTGAGAACAGATGAGTCTGTCCCTCCCTTCTCCGTTCTTTGAACCAGTACTTTCACTTGAACTCGAGGAAACTGCTGCAGATCCTGAGGCAACACACAATCACATGCCAAAGATAGTGATATCAAAATGCTACTTACACGTGCATGAGGAAACATGTAAAAAATATGTATCTGTATCTGTCTAGGAATGAAGCAAGTTTAGAATGATGCACATGAAGGAGAAACATATAAAGCACATGCACTAATATCTTCACACTACCACAGGATTCTTTATTTGCACTACACATTACAGGGCAGATGAGTGCAGTTATCGGTGCCTAAACAACGTTTGTTAGATTGAAGGCTTGTATCACCCTTCTGAAATTCACAAAAAGACATCTCAGGAGACCAGTTATTTGGAAGTCCAATGATGTAAGGATGCATTTCTAGTGAATTTGAATTACTACTATTCATTTTCTAACCATTAATCAAAAGTCTGGAGGCTTCGGATTGTCCCACAGGTTTGAATTTTGGAGCATAAGTCATCTATAGCAAGGCTTAGAGAAAAATGATTTGGATCGCTAAAAAATTAAGCCCCGCTTATTTTTTTCAATGAAAAATGTATCTACAGATAGCACCTCCTGTAAATACAGTAACATAGGGTTTCCTACACGAGAAATGGGATGAAATGGCAAGGCAAGGCCACCCACCCATGTGGCTGCTCAAGGACTATAGCTCACATCCAAACATCTGATTGGAAAATGGCTACACCCATGAAGCTCCAGCAGAAAGGGAAGGCCTGCAAGGCCATATGCCCATGGGTGTAGTTGGCTGATGGAAGCTTATGTGGGCGGTCTTCCTACCAGAATGCCTCTTTGGTCAAAGAGTCAAGCCAGTGCATGAAGCTAAAAACTTGTGTGAAGTATGTTTTTTTACTTCGCCCATAAAGGTGTGACTTATGTTAAGGTGATAATGATGCTATCAGCTTAATCTCTCTCAGCTGATTATAATAAATGTGGCTCAATACTTGAAGAAATCAGTGGACATTTATCTTCTAATTTTAATTTATTCCATTGGGAGCTTTAGCCAACAAAACAAGGAAAAGCAACACCACAATATCATGGGAAACAATCTCTTTATGGACAAAATTCTAGAACGACATATATATGCATTTTAAGTATCATGAATTCCGGACATTGACAAGTGGAAATTATGTGCTCTCCTGTGTCGAAACATTTTTCAGAGTCAGTACCTGGTAATATGGCTCGAGAAAAGGGACGTGACAAATTGTAGAGATTGAAATAGCAAAGTAGCATGTCATGATATGCAAACAAATTGATCACCCTTTGAATGAAATACATGCATGTTGGAATGCATTCACCATTATTGCTGTGACGCCAGAAAGATCTAGATTTTCACAGACTCGCAAACCAAACCTGATACAACTGTGAAGCAGGAAAGTCTTGGAGTAACATCTGTAACTTTATCCTTGGGAGATCCAATAGCTGTTGCACATTTGTGATTCCTTTCTTGCCAAGGAAACTAAGGAGGTCATCATTCATGCAAGGCAACATCCATAAGGAAGAATCTTTGTCATACCATAACCCCTGGCAGCAAGTACAGTAACACATCATAGATGTAGAGGAAACTAGGATATATTTCAGCACGATAAAAAATAAACTTACAAAACCATCCATATTTATATATGAATCGTAGTTATTCAATTAAAGGGACTGGCAGATGATATCTGCAGTAAAATCATAAAACTAAAGAAGAAAAAAATCAGCTGCTGACTATATGAGCTACTGCATAAGGTGGTTAATTCTAAATTTGGTGTTCATATCATCAAAAATTAGTTTATGTAGACACAGAACTTTATCAGCACAAACTAAACAAATATTATTTTTAAGGTTCTATAGTTAATATTCTAGACATTGATGCCCATGGCCTATATTGGTTAACTGCATAATAAGTTTGATACTAATGGTGGACTTACTTGTTTTTGTAAGAAGCCCTCAGATACTAACAGATTTACTACATGCCAGCACATATGTGCTATTCTATGTTAACTAGTATTTACCCATGGACTGATGGCTACTTTGAAATGGTTTTCCAGAAGCATAAGGTTGAACTCTATGGGATAATAAATCTTTACAAGCTAGTTTTTGTTTCATCATCATCATCATCATCATCATCATCAAGACCTTATCCCAAACAAGCTAGTTTTTGTTTATTTAGCTAATTTCATATAGTAACGGTTCTGTAGTATTTGCTCCTCCATTGGATCCTTCCTCTCCTCCATATTTCATCTCAAGATGTATTGAAGAAAGACTATCATTGGCTTTACAAGATCTTGATCCTTCCACAACTGAACTCTATACTTTGATTTCTTGGTTCATTATCAATAAAAGGGTTCTAGGTTCTACTTTTTCAGGACCATGCTGTTACTCTTCCTGATGATAAGGCTCATGGTGGTTAGGCACTTTGCTACAATGATGACTTATCAAGGTGAGCAGCTCTTCCAACTGTGATTCCTGGTCCATGTTTCTATTTCTCTAATTAGTTTCCGAAATACGACTTGTTTGTTATTTACTTTTTAGCAAGCTGACAATTCTTCTAGCAATTATGACTTATTTGTAACTCAAGAAATTGCTGGGTTCTAATTCTTACCGTGGGAATTTCCTGTTTAACTGTAATCTCAGTTTGCTATTAATTTTCATTACAATTTTAGTTGTCAATACGAGTACTGTACTGGCTGGTACAGTGGTATTTCCGGTTTCAGTAAAAATCTGGCACAAAATCCAGCAATCCCGGCCAAATACCAGGAAATACAGGCAAATTCTGTTCATACTGGCTGTTAATTGTGTTTCGGTCCAGTATTCACTCAAAATGCATATTTGCCTATAGTTTTTCATTTTATTTTTTTTCAAAAATAAGCTAATCTAAACAATTTTTGACAGTTACACGAAGGGATATAGTGGTCAATTACTTATTGTAGCCGAAGGGAGGTTTATTTTCACAAAATAAAAGGTTTTGAGAAATTTTCTATGCCTGAAACCATAACCATCTGGTCTCATGAAGAAGATGACCCAGAATCACTTTGAAATCTGAATTTTTTCTGGAAAAAATTTCATGACTGTTTATCTTGGAAAAACTACAAAGACCCATCAATAGTTCCTGCCTTTTGGAGTTTTAGAACGGATTTGAAAATTTGCAATTTGCTGGTTTGTGGTTCGCTGTTCATGGAAAGAAGATGACCTATAATCACTGTGAAAGCCATTTTTTTCCAAAATGATCTTCACATGGAGTGTTTTCCATGGAAAAAAACTCAAGATCCATCAATAGCTCTTGATTTTGGAGTTTTGCTGGGATTTGGAAACCTGCAACATGCTGGTTCATGTTCACTATTCATAGGAAGAAGACGAACTCCAAAGACAGGGTTTCTTCATCTTTCTGTTCTTTTCCTCCAATGTTGAGCTGAAAAGATTGGATTTCATGCAAATACAATGTTTGTCAAATTTTCCCTATTGATTTTCCTGAAATTTTGGCTAATTTTTTGTATTTTTAATTAGTTTTTTTGTTCATACCAGTCAATAATGGTCTAGTTGGAGGCCTAGACCTGTATGCTGACCAGTACAGGATTGACAACTAAGATTACAATATTGCAACTATTTTTCCCTTTTCCTTCTCTTCATTCAAGCTGCAACTACTGTTTGTTTCTGTTCTCTAAATTTTTTGACTCACCTTCAAGTACCAAATATTCGTGGTTGAAATACCAACATTATCAGTCAACTCTAATTTCCAAATACTTGTTGCTGAAATATCAGTTCTTTCTCTGAAGATGGATAAATTATATAATGGAAAAAGAAAATTACAAAGGGGACAATTTTGGTTCTGACTGTTTGTTAAAATTGTAAGAAGATTACCTGCATGACCATTTGTAGAAGATGCATGCAAGTTATTGCGCTTGAAAGCCAGCCACTGTTGGCAGATATATCAATCATAGCCTGGATGATACGTATACTTTGATCCAGAACGGACTTCAAATCAGTGACATAGTCACTGATTGGCAATTCTAAGTGTGAAAAGTGTGCCTGAAATTGGATTAACATGTAAGATGGAATAATAATGTAAAAAATATGGCATTTATGAACAGAAACCAGGGAAATAACAAACTCGAAGGATGCTGGACATTAAATGTATATATTATCTCAGTTAAATGTGACTATAAGCTCCTGACCTGGAAAAGTAAATTTGCTTTCACATGTGGGTCATCAAGGCGATGCATGTCCACCAAATGAGGAACCTTTCCAGATAATGCCTCATTGATATTTTCCTAAGAGAATAAAATATATCAATAAAAATAAGAAAGGAATAAAAACATGACAGAATCACACTTCAAAGAAAGAAAATTTTGTCCTTGATGTGATAGCTACAACTGATAATGAGTCTGCAAATATCATGACCCCCCACTTTAGCCAGTCCATTTATGTTGTCTTCTTGCAAGTGGCTAGGTTGGTACCTCAGATGTCTTATTAACTTATTGATTTACTATTAAGAAAAAGAATCTTTAGTACTGAATTTTCATTGCAGACAAAAGGAAAACTGAAATCTCTTGCAGAAGACAAAAACTGAAATCTCTTGCAGAAGACAAGCACAAAAACAATTTACCTACCTTTTCAAAGTAGACATACACAAATAAAAAACTTGGTTATGGAATATTATAGATCTGATGATTAATAGTCCTATCATTCTTGATACTGCACAGCAAATCTAAGCCCTACTTGGCATGATGTATTCTGGTTCTAATAACATTTCCAGAATCTATCAGCTCCCTTGCTAGTTCTTTGGCCAGTAATAGGCAGTATATAATCATAAGTACTTATGAGGAGTTGAACATTATTAGCCAATTAAATCTGGTGTGCACTTGATGCAGCACCAGAGAGATGACTTCAATGTCATGTGGCTTCTCTCTAGTTCCAAGTCAAGATATGAGGTAGGCTGACTCTGTGCACAAATTCTTGGTAGTTTTTCTCCAGGTGATGTTTTACTCCAGACTAAGCTGAGCATCAGTATCCGAGTTAAGCCATCAATCATGGTTGAACTATCTGCTAGCAGCTACAGGGGTTTGTCAATAAATCCAGAATGGTGGACTTGTTGGAGGAAGAGGTAGCCTGGTGAATAGATTGAGTCATGGAGGCCAAGGCTGTGGAGCTAGGACTTGTTCGTATTATGACCATGTTGCCATACAATAGATTTGCCAGCAGCAGCAAAGAGGAAAAAAATGCAAAACCAATAGAAAGAGAGAACAAACACATGATGCAGTAGTCGTCTTTGCTTCTCTGTTGCCAATGTAACTTTAGGACGAGATTATTGAGGAGAGAGGAAAAGAAGATGAATGGAGAAGATACGTGAAGGCAAGTGAAAAGGAAGCTGAGATTCTAGCAAGGTCTCAACGAGATTTCAAAAACTGTGGTTTTAAAGATTTTGACTCTTTGATGTAAATCGTATACCATTGGTCTACCTCGCTACGTTCACTAAGGCTTATCTTGAAGAGAATTCCTTCATTCACTCCTTGTTTATAGCCGCGCCTCCTCAGGCAGAGCTTAAGGGGGAGTACAGCCTACCATTGGTGTTAAAGGAAGAACTGCGAGGAGCCAACCCTAGTACGAGAGGACTGGGTAGGGCCAACCTATGGTGTACTGGTTGTTATGCCAATAGCAGTGCCGGGCAGTTAAGTTGGTATGAAAGAACTACCACGCCGCAGGAAATCATTCTCTATACAAGTTCGCACGAGGTTTTTGAACAGAACTTCGATAAGCGAGAGGTGTTTAGGGATGATTTTGTGATTTTATGAAGACACCACTGAGCTGCCCCGAAGCATGAACACAAAATATGATATCTAACATCCTAATCTAGGAACAGCCCTAAAATCACGATTTTAAGGAATATCCAAACAGGGCATGAAGTAACTTTATCTGTAACAGTGTGTGTTTGGTGATTACTTAGTGGTCAGGGAGATTTATCTTTAAACTAACGTATCAATCTTTACTTACTTTTAGGGATATGTGTGCATAAAGGTTCTTCAACTGCAGATTACCTCTATAATACAGTTTATAACCATGTACTCTTCAAGTGAACAATAATAATCTCATGGCATTTTTTCTTTTGTACTTTAACCTCTTCATATAAAACACACTTTCTGGTGTAGACACCCCATTTTGGCTTGATTCAATCAACACAGAAAGATCCAACCTCAGTCCTCAGTTTATCAAAGATGGTCAATTCACACCTCTCGTAAAGAATGCCAACTTATATAAAGACAAGACATGAGGTAAGCCAAAAGGACTCACAAGCAGTGGTAGACGCCACATGGCATTCATGCTACTGAAATGTCAGCGGCTGCCAGAAGCCCTGGCAGCCACTCACAATTCTAGCTGGCTGAGAGTTATAAGTAACTAGAATCTTATAATTTGAGGCAATGGACTAAAATGCCCTTACCTTGCCCATAAAAGTGAGTTCCCATTGAAAGAGGAGACCCTTCTGGCCATTTTTGTTTGAGAGACTTCCTAAAATTTGGGAATTCCCTCTCTCCTTATATATATATATATATATATATATATATATATATATATATATATATATATATATGGGGAAGAGAGAGAGGAGCTTGAAGAAAGCTCTCATGGAGATCTAAGAAGCTGATCCAAGCAGGACTTCTCCAATGGTAGATCCGACAAGGAATTGTTCAACAGCAGCTGTCTACTATCACATCAGGACAAAAGTCCCCCTTTTTAAGAGGTTTTAGTGAGGTCACACCTTACAAGATCATTAGCTTTCTGATAGATTCTCTTAAGTCTAGTAGACTTTTCCATATGAAATGATGCAGAATCAACAGCAAACAATATGGGTAGGGAATCATTATCTCTTATATACCTCAATTTTCTTCAAGATAAGAGAATTAGGCTAGATTACTTTAGATCTTGAAAAAGATAGTCTAGATCTAGTTCCTCTACATGTCTCTAGATTAGATCTAGTATGTTTCATGTTTCAAGTCCCTGTTAATTGTAGATCCTGAATGTGCATACATATTCCCATGATTTCACCACTTAGAAGTAGAGTTTCATGTTATAGAGAGTTTTCCATAAATCTTCCCATGCATGCTATAGATCTGAGATTCTAGAGGGGTTTCAAACATTTTTCTTTAAGGAACCTCACTAGAGTCTCACTGAGTCTCTTTTACATGATCTAGTGGTTCTTGATGGTGAAATCCATGACTTAAGTACTTCTCTTGAGTTTTCTTCAAAATCTTGAGAG
Organism: Warburgia ugandensis; assembly: GCA_035236585.1. Lineage (NCBI taxonomy): Eukaryota > Viridiplantae > Streptophyta > Magnoliopsida > Canellales > Canellaceae > Warburgia > Warburgia ugandensis. The sequence goes on from CP141131.1 coordinate 25,392,324, forward strand.
AATTCGTAAGATCTTGTGCTACAGCTATAAGATCTGAGAGAATTAACTTGCAGGTACAGAAAGGAGTGAAATCTGCACCCAGGAATGGATTTCCATGAGAAAATGGGGAGAATGGTGGAAATTTGACTAGGCAAATTCAAAGAAGGGAAAAAGCACATTTCCTCTGTTTGCCCACCAATTTTAGTAGCCAGCAGCCACCAGGTGCTACACTGGCAAGATTCTCTTACATTTAATTACAATTATTGAAAATGACCATAATAGAATGGTCAGTGGCAGGCTAGCAGCTGCCATAAGGTTTAGCGGCTGCAAGATACTTCCAGAAACAAGAAAACTTCTCTTTAAATCATGATGAAAGTTCACAAGGATTCAGATCTGATGCTTGTCAATTATTCAATCATGCATGTTGCAGCACATCATTGCCCTATTACATTCAAAACTTTAATTCGCTTGACCAAATGACCACATTAACCCCTAGTTTATCTAGTAGAGACCAGTGTGAACCAGGCATGTTGGGTCCCTGATGCCTTCCCAGCTTGTAACCACTAGCATACCTAAGAATCTTTTAACATCCGTAAACCAAATTTGGTCCCAGAGCCCTAGGTTCTTTTGGTGGCTACTCTAATTTTTCCAATTTTCTATCTTTGCCGATGGGTTAGTGCGATAATTGAGGACTTGCAGAATCCAATGGTGATTATTAAGTCTTACCAAACATCTGATACAAATACCCCAACATCAAGCGTCAAGAAACTTAATATTCAGCTCTTCTTCTCTTCCCTTTCTTGTTTTCCTCTCTGTTTCTCACTATTTCTCCATTTTAACAGTCATCAACACTTTTATTACTTTTATAAACTTATCTAGGGCAGCCCGGTGAATGAAGCTCCCACTTACGCGAGGTCCAGGGAAAAGGAGGACCATAAAGGGCCTTCTATACATAGCCTTACCTTGCATTTTGCAAGAGGCAGTTTCCATGCCTCGAACCCATGATCTCAGGTCACATGGCGACAACTCAACCATTGTGCCAAGGCTGTAGGGTCTGGGGAAGGGGCAGACCACAAGGGTCTATAGTACACAGCATTACATTTTTGCAAGAGGCTGTTATCATGCCTTGAACCCATGACCTCAAGTTCATTGCTCCAAGGCTCCCTTTCATTCACCTTTCAATGAGACGTAAAATACAATGTCAAATTCAGAAAGCCTGGCCTTACTATAACTTTATTTTGGATGACGCCAATTGAGAATTTTAATTGCAACATATGAAGAGTTTGTACAGATACCGCTATTTAATCAACTACAGTATGCAGCAGTGACAAGAGTATAGAATTATACTTTATCCCCCAAATCAAATATTTTCTTTTTCTGATTTAATATAGGCGTTTGCAAACAAATTCTGTTCTCCCAATTCCATGCATCATCGGTTTTTCAAAATATGCACAAAACTTATATCCAGACCCAAGGACATTTAATCTGCAAAATATATTCCCCTAGTTATAATCTCTTGCAAAAGGTTATGAGCTAGAACAATGAGATATCAAAAAGTACTATTAAAATCAGAAAAGGATTACTCTGTGAAAATGAAAAAACATGCTGTTGTAGTCAAAGAACACTGATGAACCATATCAGAGTGGCTTGGAAGTGAATTTGGCTCAACTAGTAATTCTATATCCAGTAACACATAAGACGAGTTCAGTATTTTTAATCTTCTGACACCTGTTAAAATCCGGCTAGTGAAAGTAAAAGAGAGGATAAAATAAAATAAAACACCAAGGAACATCGGATAGGCATATTTGGAAGCTCATCATACTCAGAAGCAGTAAGCTTATTCACTTAGATAATTTAATAATTCTTTCTTTTACTATTCACTTATTGAAAGATCTAAGTAAATATGTTCCTTGATCCCATAGAGTACCAAAAATGAGCTACAATTCTTATCATCTGTGGTTCATCTAAGAAATGACTTGTATATATGAACTATATGGAGATTGTAGAGCAGAAAGATACCTCATTATGCCGCACTGGAAGCTCATCATACTCAGAAGCACCAGCAAGAATGAGCAGGAAAACCTGGATTGAGTGTCAAAAGATTGTCAGAAGGTGCATTAGGAAATTTAATACTTTAGCCATTAATGAAAATTAAATAAGCAAGAGTTCTTCAAGGGTAGTAGGGGTTCTGAAACTTACTTCAAGTGAAGTATCAGGGCCTATGTTTGAACCAAACATTGATACTGTCGTGTAGCTAAGGTAGTACTGAGAGGCTATTGAACCCAACATCAGAGGCTTGACACTGTTTTCATTCACCTTGATGCATCCACTATCCTCAAGATCTTCAAATGTATTTTGCACTAAACTGCTTATGGGAAAGATCAAGATTGTGAACCACCAACTAGGACAGGGATCCACAGAATATTTATGTAAAGAAAATCCCATGAATCAATTGACTAAGTTCTTACCTTGAAAGATATGAATCTAAAGTTTCAGGTTCAGTATCTTCCAAGCCATAGTAAGCCGGATTGACAACCTGTCACATGGGGATGCCTACAATTATGTCTTCATACAATACCAACAGCCAACATATGGCAAACAGTGTACTGAGTTCTAGTCATAAATGTATTAAATAACACTTAATAATTCTACCGTTGTTTGAAGTTTGAAACATACAATGTCAATGATTCAAAGCTTTTAAAAGATTACCATTTTAGCATGCTCCATGGTATATTGGACTTTTTCTAGCCCAAGAGAAACTAATGAAATAAAAAAGCAACCATTCTTTTCTAACCTCATTCCAAGGAGATTCTGAAACTATAAAAGATTAGGTGTCCTACATCTTTTATATGCAAGATAAATGCCAGCCAGGCAATAGCATCATCACAGCTGGAATTCCAGATTCATATCACACATTTTCCTTTCTGCAATATGCTTAAGATCTTAGTCATATCTAGATACCTAAGTCATAATTGCTAGCATTGGTTCACACCCTTGATCAGTCAACTGGCCAGTCCATGATACAGGAAACAAGTTAATTCAAAATATGATAGTATGTCTGGAAAAATATGTTTGTAACTGCTCCTTTGAATTGGAAACACCAAAACATACTTCTCCCGCATCCTCCCACAGCTCTTTCTTATCTTACTTTTATCATAATCACCAACAATCCCACTCTTCTTCCTCGTCACACCACACCGTTCAGAAACTTACAGCTCAGTTTTCTAGGGTGATTATTAAATGGCTGTAGAAAGTAAAATGAGCTGGGCCAGGAGCATGGTTAGTGCTGGAAGTTTTTTGATGCAGTGGAATCCCTGTAAAGCAAGGCAACCAAGGAAGGGAAAGACAGAGACAAACAGCAGAGTCAGTGCCATCATAGATAAAACTTCCAACCTTTCCTTCTTTCCTTATCTATTTTATTTATTTATTTATTTATTATCATCATTTCTTTCAGAGTGAACCAGGAAGGCGACTGCTACATGTTTTCTCAAATCTCAGCTCGCTCACATAAAAACCCCTCAAACCACCACCATTTCTCCTGCCTCATACAGATGTTTCCTCAACTTGTCAGCCTCAAAGTTCTCTTGATGCTTTGGAGGGTCTCATTATGGAAAATCATACACAGGTTATCTAGATCTTTCATCATCAGCCAATTAAACTTTCCAGTTTGTTACATCCTGTTGCACTTATTCCCAAATGTAGTTTTGAAAAGCAAAGATATTAGACATTTTTTCAATAGAACATGACTTTTAAACAAGTTATATTAGTTGCTTGTATTCAACTGGATTCTAGGACTATTGAAGAGATATAAGGAAGGGAACCAAACGACAATTTACTCCAACCTACATTGCTATTGATATCAAATGCAACTGGGTATTTAGAACAAGTAGATGAAATATTTTCAATTTGATTCATCTACTAATTAATATATTGATTGGGTAATAATCTATTTTCAGGTTCAGAGTGTTTCCGGCAACCAAGAATGAGTTTTGTTTGACAGACTCATATGAAAATAAACAGAAATCAGATCATAACCAAAAAGGTACCAGATCCTCTTATGCATAGGCAATGTAATGATAAAAAGGCTGGAACATCCAGCGCCTTGAAAAATAAGTTTGTTACAGGAAAATAAAATATATATCCAGCTTGATCACTTATTTCCAGTATCTTTATAGTAAACAAATACAGAGCACCTGCCATGGCAAGCGGTTCCCTTAAAACATAATGCAAACATATGTTTAAGCCTGCCCATGTACAAGTTCCCTTCTCTACAAACTTCAAAGTGGTTTAATACCACTGGCTTTGCTCGACTTTGATCTCCAGCAACTCTGACCAGACAAGATGGGGAAAAAAGGAAGGGTAGAAGGGCTAAACACAGATAGTCGTATACATTACATGGCTATGCGAAACACGATGAGAATGGTGACCTGACATTAATCAATTAAAAATAACATGGATTTTTTTGCTTATTGTTCTAAACAACTTGTAGGGGTTCTTGTTTCTTGCTCTTAGATTTGAGATTTTTGTGATGATGATTTGAAGCCACATCATTCTTTCTATGACCTCAACCATTCAACTGAAGTAACTAAATTACTTTATTTAGGTCTTTTTGAATTTAACCAGTCGCATTTATATCTTTTCAGCAAATACTGAGTAACATTAGAATGCTGCAATAACTTACCAAAGGTCTTCCCTGGATCTAATTTTTTATAGTTTGGACTATTACTTCTGACACTTCATTCTAATTTCCTAAATCTAAAGGGAAGCTTAGTACTTATAATTGAACATGAGCACCTGGTCTAGTGGTAAGGTTTTCTTGTTCCCCAGCCAAAGGTTGTGGGTTCAAAGTAAGGTAGCCACCATCCATCAGAAAAAAAGAGATGGGATTTATAATTAAAGTCAACCTCTGTATAAAATGATACTCCAATTTGAATTCCATAACATTGATTCCACACGTCAACACACTGTAGCATGAAGTGTTTCATTAAACATTGGTTTGCTAGACAAATTTATGTTCCAAAAAGAATGAAATGAATTATTACCCAGTCAGCAAGTGCAAAAAAGGATTTAAGTCCAATATAATCAGTCAAAACACAGGAGTTAATTCATGACTAACTAGCATACTGAAACTATTAATTTAAAAATCTTACCAATCGACGGAACAAGTAAGTCCATGTTAGATAATGCATGGCGTCCTCTTTATGACAAATGGTTCCAGAGACAATCTCTGCATTGAAATGATCGTGCAACTGCTCCCTCAAGCTACTTTCAACCGGGAAGGGTTCATAAAGAAACTGCCAATTAACAGAGTAAATAATAATTCCAAATATTTACCAGAAAATTATTATTTGTTTACTGGTAACTAGTTTCAACCTTTTTGTAAAAGCTCTTTTTGGGTTCATGAACAAGAATAACTGCTTTCCCATGCTGGTCAAATTGTGGCCGACCTGCACGACCCATCATCTGCAAGATATCTGTAATGGGAAAATCAACATACCTTTTTGCTTTCCCATCGTAATATTCTGTTCCCTGAATCATAAGAGATACCATTCAACACTGAGATGGAAAAGATAAACACAAGATAACATGGAAGCCACAGATTTAGGCTTCTTTACCTTAATAATAACCAGATGAGCTGGAAGGTTTACACCCCAGGCTAGTGTGCTGGTACATACCAAAATCTATGACAGAAAAGGAAAAAGCTCAGTCAATATAGAAAATAAAAATGTGGCTTCTCAAGACATTTAGCCAATGGTAGAAGGACACCTGGATTTTATTGTTCGCAAAGAGTTCCTCAACCAAAGACCTATCTCTATCATTCAATCCTGCATGGTGCAATCCGATCCCAAACTGCAAAGTGTGCCTCAAGTTCTGATCAGTGACCTGAGAAAGAACCATTTCAAGTGCATCTTCTGCCATATTCAAGAACTGCCTTGGATTTTCATCTGACGCTGCATACTGCGATAATGTATTATATAATTAAGCCCATCCAATTCAATAGTTTCACTGACACCTTTATTAAACATCTTACCTGAATAAGATCCAGTGCTGTAAGTCTTGTTTGTCGACGAGATGAAACAAAAATGAGAACCGGTTTAGTAGGAGAATGTGTACAAATGGCAGCATATGCAGGTTTGTTCATGCTATTCATTCTTGGGCAGTAAAACTTCCCCGGATATCCCTGTTCAAAATGTGTAGCACATTCCAGGTTGTGTTCCAATTAGGGAATACAATCCAAAAGTGAAAGAATACAACTCATTTATTCACTAATTACAAATTTCCACTAGTTCCGGAAGACACCAGAAAAATGAAATTATATGAATGATAAATGAAATGAGAGATTGAGAAAATTCAACTCCCCCAAAGTATGCAGGCCTTCATGTAAAAGTAAAACACCACATACTCCTCCACTCAGCCTTCCTGATAGCAATTGTTGACAAATCATGTCCTGGATCCTGGGAAGTGCTTCAAAGAGGTGCTTGCTTATATGGCTGTGAGGTGCATGTGCCTTGGGAATAGAAGTGTTAAAAGGCATAACTCTTGGAGATACGTGGAATTATGAGATCTTATCTCTATCCACCTGCTCAATTTAAACCTAATCTAAAGATTAAGATAATCTTAGTGTGGGGGAGAATGGAAGAAAGGCTACTTTATGAATCAGAACATTTAGTATCAGAAAATTAAAAGCCTTGGGTTTCTGCATGCTAGGGTTTTTGAAGAATGAATATTTCAGAATTGCTTTGTAAAATATGAACTCAGTGATTTTCCCTCAAAGATTAACTTCTGGATTGCAAATCTCAGGGAGAATAGGCACATATTGCAATCTGTTACATCAGCAGAACCTGAAGAAAGCAGATTTGGCAAATATTATACAAGAAGGAGGGAACAAAAATAAACAGCATACAGTTATAATTGTTTACCATCTGTAAGGCAGTTACGTATGAAAGAAAGGGGAGGACATAAGGAGGAGGAGAAGAGAAGGGAGGGGAAAATGATTGAAGGATTGAGTGGAGGTTCTAGCTCCTCGAAAGCTAGAAAATTGTAATCACAGAACCTTGTATACAGAACAGTGAAATCATAGAATCTTGTATACAGACAGAACCTACAGAGTTCCGCATCCTTTCTTTCTGAGTGGAATTGAAAATCTGTATTCTAATCTTTTGGAAATTGAATTCGATTGAAGCATCTATCACAATCATAGTCCCTCTCTACCTTCAATCTCTTTAACTGGAATTCAACTTTTTCCATTACATTCCTAGGTTTGTGCAACTTCTTAAATGGATGGATGTCTGAGGTTCCTACTTATTGTTTGATTTGATTTTGAAAATGAACCCTAATTTGTTCTAGATTTTCCTACACTTAGTTTTGTCTTAATTTGTCATTCTCTTTTTCTGATTTTTTTTACTTGGTTTCTATTTGTTGGTTTTCATATGTTTTTCTGGTTGTTTCATTTTTAAAAGTCAGATGCATGCCTTGCCTCAGGCCCCTTTCTTTTGAAACACTCTGTTAGGTCTGCTTAGGTACAGTTCAAGTTTTGACCACAGTTTAGGCAATTTAGAAGTATCATGGTCATGTGCACAGAAGTTAAGGTCAATCACAACCATGTGTGTGCACAGGTATAAATTAGATGCAGCGACAGAAGCAACAGTGTTCCAGCACATCCAAACAATCATTCAACTATTTTAACCAGGATTTTCATTCACAGCTAGAATTGTGCTTAGTTACAATGTAGAAATCTATGTGTAACATGCATGCACTTGCCTGGATGTGAACTTCAAGAGGTACAGGCCTCACACTAGGCTTGAAATTGAACAGCCCAATGTCCCCGACGCCCAACCAGTCTGCTAAATCACTGAAATAAATGGGGAACAAAAGGAAAATTGCATGAGATATAGATGCAATCAGACAGAAACATGCTCCCATCAACCTAATTTATGATAACATTATAAAACAGGTGATGTCCCAGAAATGGAGTTTGAGATGGAATGACGTGAACAAACTACAATTCAGAACCATTAATTTTGTCTGAAATCTTAAGAGAGGTTTAACTGGTATCTATTGAAGGGCTCAAAGGAAGAGGAGAATTAAGCTCCTAGAAATATATAAATCAAATAAGGTGTGTGAGAGCAGAATTGGAAGGTTATTAAATATTAATAGTTTTGCTTAATATGTAGAAGTGTTTCTTTAAATGCGTGTGCTTCCATAGCATGCGAGCAGCTATGCTCATCTTTACGCAGAATACAAAAGCATGAAAACAGTACGTCACTCTATTCTTGAGAGAAATAAATAAATAGTTATGAGGTGCTTTAGGAGGTTGTCTAACATATTCACTAAATTTGACCAAGATGGGGAAATTCTTTCGGAGACAAGTACTTGTAAAGTGTTGATTTGCAAGTACAAGCACATAACAATATCTTCAATGATACAGGTAATGGAAATGGGATTAGATCACATTTACCAGAATCTATTTTCAGGTAATTAGTTCATTCATTTTTTATGGGAGGTACTTCTCTGTTTAGGAAAAGAGAGTTACTTCATGATAACTTTTGTGCGACAGACCTGCCTATTTCATGCATAGTTTTACCTTGTCTTAATCTTTCTCTTCCCCAAATAAGTTGATCCCCTCGTTACTTCAGGTCATAGGAGATGAATGAAGTAATAGTAAAACACAGATTTTTCATTAAACAACTCCTTACACTGGAAGGATGGCGCTACAGCAAGTTTGATGGGAATGACATTTGGTTCTACATTTTGATTAATGCCAAAATAACTAGGTTGACGAACCTTTATGGGCACCATCAAACAAAACTTTACTTGAAGATTTACTTCTGTAACACCAGGGTGTACTACCATAATTTTCAGCATCCTAGGGCATTTCTGCAGTGGGCATATGTTTATTCCTCCTCTCATTGGACAGAGCATTATCAGAAGTATCTATTCAAATCTCATGTTAGGATCAGCAAATCTGTCAAAGATATTCATCAATTTCAATTTTTGGAGCATGCCATTTAAGCCAAGGAGGCTACAGTTGCCAAAGGTACATCGCAAACATCTTTAAGGAAAGTTATTTGCCTGATGGTAGCCGTCAAATTTAATGAATGGCTTTGATTAAACTTTCTGGTCACATGTTAATTTTGCAACCACCATAGCTTGGTAACCAATTTAAACAAAAGTAGATAAGGAAAATGAGAAGTAAACAAAAGAGAAAAGACGATAGCCAGAGTTAATGCGATGTTTCTCCATTTGCAGTAGAGATGATCTGACCAATCTAAGCTTTAAACAGAAAACGATTTCGCTTAGAAGGGGGATGATTTGATTTGAGGAGTGTTATGGGTTAAGGAGGGATTACAATCAATCTATGAATTGGAAGGCATGTCATTTATGATAGATGCACTTGCCTAAATAGAAATGGGTATGGTAATGTAATATGGGCCTTCTGTGCAGAATTACTAACCCTGGATCGTCTATAAATATTGATAACTTGGCAGACATCTTTGTCAGCAGGAGAGCACACCCCAACTTATCTAGAGCATATGAATGAGACAGAAACACTCCTAGTTAGACGTGCATGATTGGGCCCTGCCATAGTTGTTAATAGCAAATCATTTTAGCTACAATGGCCAAAGTTTTGACTTCAGATAAAAAATTGAAACACGATATTTCAGCTGAAACGACCGATATGATTGATATTTTACTAAAGCTTTGAGTTTTAGCCTGGAGACTCAGGACTGAAATGAAATTCTCAACGGTGGGCCCAACAGAAAAAGGGTAAAAGGCATAAAAAGGGGAGTAAAACAAAAAAGGGGGTAAAAATAGAAGGGCCCACATGCTCGAGTCAGATTTACATGGCTTTCTTATTTATAAGTCTAGTTTTTATTAGTAAGAGTTTTCTGGGAAGAGGAAGCTTAGCAAAGAAGTGTTTCTGTTCACAAGGATGCTTTCTTTAGTTTACTTCTTACCCAAGTCAAGTCCATCCTTATTGTTTTAGGAGTCATTTATTTGGTTTCCTTAATACTTTAAAGAGGGAGGAAAGTCTTAACAATTAAAAAAGAGAGGCCATGACTTCCCACCCAAGTCATGTTCAGAGCTCTATAGATACATGAGCAAGGGGAGAGAAAACTTACAAAGTAAGTTTTTCTTTTCTAAGGATGATTTTAAAGTTTAATTCTTACCGAAATTAAGTCCTTTTTTGCTGTTTTAGGAGTCTTTTAGTTACTTTCTTTAATAGTTTACAAAGGTGGGAAAGTCTTAACAGCTATGAAAGAGAGCCCATGACTTCCCACCAAGTCTGTCTAGAGATCTATAAAGACATGATAGGGGGGCTTTATTTTACAGCTTTTGATGATTAATTCAATTTAATTCATTTGGTTCCTGGCTCTTTTTCCTGCTTTGTGATCTTCTTCGGATTTTGGGTAAATATTCAAGATGGATTCAAGGGTCAGAGGTGCATTTTGGTTGTGCATACACCACCACTTTGGAAACTCAGCAGAGAGCCCCACTTCTGAATAACTGTTTATTCAGAAGGATTTGCTGCTCATTTCTAGTTTTCTGCTCTCTGTGCATCAATTCCTCCTTTTTGGCTAATATATGCAGGGTTCCATTGACAGATGTGGTCTCCATGAAGACTTGCTTGCAAGAAAAATTCTAAAAGATGGAGGTTAGAAATGTGTGGGTAGGTGTGTGGGGGATAGGGGTTTGTTTCTGTTTCTGTTGGTGTTGAGATGTTTGCCTGCCATGTTTCCTCATGCAGTTACTTTTTTATCATGAATAGAGAATAAAAAGTAGATGATACTAAATTTGTGAAAGGAGATGTTAATCCATAAGTTCAATAAGAGATTTGTGAAATGGGGACTTTGTGATGCAGTTGTATAGAGGCCATGGAGGATAGGGTTTGACACAGAAAATCAGGATTTCCTGGGTTTGAAGCAGCCAGACATGACTCTTTCTGGATATTTCATCTCATTTTCTTTCATGGTAAAGGCTTCTGAACAGATTGAGTTCATCAATGGGTTCAACAGCCGGGTTCATAGGGTCGATTTGGAGCAGAAATCAGGTGCCTTGTCTAATTGAACACCCAAGATCAAAACTTATTCACTTAGGCAAGAGTTTAGGATTTATCTAGCAGCCTGTTCGGTGTTTCTCCCAGCATTCATTTCCTCTCCATAAAAATTCTCTCTATTTTCATGGTTCTTCTCAATAAAGATGTATGACCATACTGCATGCTGCAATTGATTTCATGTCCTCAAACAGCAAGAAATGTATGCTCGGAAGAGTCTCTCTTTTGAAAAAATGATGGAAGAACCTCATATGACTCCATTTCCATCACTGCTACTTTTGGTAGCCAGGTAACAGATAATGGGATACATTACAATGAATTTTAGATCAACAATTTGTTCAGTTTTTTCAGTTTCTTTAAGGAACTTTAACCTCAACTAGTTGCAGAAATTCTCGCCCAAAACTTATTAAATCTTGTTTGTCATAGTCAAGGAACACTCTGATGAAATTTGAGACTGATTTGGAGTCCTCTAACTTGAGAAATACCATTCCTCTGTTGCTCTTGCTGCTTTATAATGGGAACTATGTCTTGAATATTTTGTTAAGATTTTTAGCTTTAATTTATTTTTAGAAAGTAAATTATTTGGGAGCCAAATCACATTTGGAATCCTAGTGCATTTAGGAAGTGATTAAACAACTAGTCTCAGGGTTTAGACTTCTTTTAAGTGGTTGCTAGGTAGGCTGATTTTTTAGGAACAAAGCTTCTCTAAATTTCTATTTACATGGTAGATCTTCAAAAAAAATTCATTTAACACTTGATTAATGTCTATTTTATGTACAACATACCGAGCATTTGCCAATGCTGTTGAAAGTCCCACAAAACGCACCGCACGTTCTGTTTGTGATGATATGTATCTCATCCTAGAAACAATTACCTGCAAACAGAGGTTCCATTATTAAAGACTCCGAGAAGGTACAGGAAAGTTAAACATAAAGTCATAAACCCATAATGTTTATAATATAATGGCCATTGGCAGTAATGTGTAGTCCCAAGCAATGCAATGATGCCATAGAAAGAAAAATGCCTAGTATTTTAGAACCTGCTACCTTGATGTAAAACTTATAATTTCATAACAATATTTTTAAGGATCACTTCAAGGAAGCATAAGACAACCAAAGGATGAAGCAGGAAGGAGACTCCGGGTTATGGAACTAGCACCACCTGTTGTTAAGTCAAAACATATACTCTAGTCCCAAACTTTGCATTAGAATCTCTTCTGCTCAGTTGCATAAAGATTTCACTAACTGAGGTTTCACCTAAGTCTAAAATGTAAAACCAAAATAACTAGTGATAAAATTATTTTTAAAAAATAAATAAATAACTAGTATTCTAACAAATTCTTATTGCATTACTTTCTCAATTATGGCTTTAAAAATAGCCTGTCATTTAGAATCATCAAATACCTGACACAATATCCTGGCATGTTTACAAGTAAAAGAATTGACTGATCATGCTCCAGCCATTGTCCTTTTTATTTAATCAGAGAATTTCTTGGGATAAACTGTTTCATAGTTATGATAGACCTCTGAAAGAATAAACTCAAAAAAACTTTCCTCGAAAGCATCGTCAAGCAGCCAGATAACAATAATATTGGAAATAAATCCTAAATTCCAGACTTGTTGTAAACAAGTTTGACCTAGTAAAAAGTTTCATCTGTTTTTGCTTAATGAACCTACGATGCACAATCAGTTAAATACTTGAGTTACTTCCATAAGCACCCGCCATCCACAGCACTTGAGAAACAACAAAAACTGTACAAGAATATTTCGTGTCACCGTATGACCTGGAGGCCACAGGTTTGAGGAGTGGAAACCGCCTCTTTTTTATTATGGAATCAAAGTGGTCATATAGAGAAGTCAGATCCAACAAGTTTTAGAAGGAAAACGAAACAAAGATTGCCTATAAATGCTTGTCAGGATCTCCAGGACCAGGATTGAGTAAAGGGCAGCCCCGGTGCACGAAGCTCCAGCCCATGCAGGGTCCGGGGAAGGGGCGGGCCACAATGGCCTAAAGTAGGCAGCCTTACCTTGCATTTTTGCAAGAGGCTGATTCCACGCCTTGAACCCGTGACCTCAAGGTCACATGACGACAATTTTTACCATTGCGCCAAGGCTCCCCTTCCAACATCTAAGGCTGTAACCTCAATGTTTGAGTGAAACAGAAAATAGATTCCAGCATCTAAGGCCGTAACCTCAATGATTATCTCGCACCCTAGGAAAATTTTGAAAATGGGTCAGCACACCTCCTTAAAGCCAAGTTTCAAAATCAGCATAGACAATGAATTTGGGCATGCAAGAAAACTGTCCCTATGTTATATCTACATAAGGAAGAATAGTTTCATGGATGTCCCTGACAGTAGGAAGCACAGAATTTATTAAAGAATAAAGTAGCAAAAATGTTCATAAAGCAAACTGAAATTTTACCTCAAGAATCGGTCCACGATCAGCACCAAGTAAGTGAATCTCATCCAAAATCATGAGTCCAACCTGAAAATTTTAAATTGCTATGTTACAAGTAACCAGACCAAGTTTGGAAGTATGGTCAGTTAACCTCTGACATCCAGCTGCAAAGACTTCAGATGAATGCAGATGAATAAATAATTAGTGAAGAAACAATAGAAGAAAAGAAAAAGAAAAAAAACCTTCATCACATAGCTTCGACTATGCCAATTACGACTGATACCATCCCACTTTTCAGGAGTTGAAATAATGATATCTGCTGATAGTAATGCCCTGAGATCTGGAGTAAAATCTCCAGTCATTTCAACCTGATAACACAATCATTTTTTAATTTTTCTTAGCATCAGTTTATATTGCTTTTCTGTGACACAAGATAAGGGTAAGGAAGTACCATCTTCTTTCCAAGCTGAAAAACCAGCCTCTTTCTCCAGTCATTCATTCTTTCTCGAACAATAGCCTTCAAAGGTGCAATGTAAATAACCTGCATAGAGATGATCATTCAACCATCATCTTTCAATTTACCTTAACAAACAAAATACATACCTTCATATCGGGCTGAGTGTTGAAGAGGTGAAGCATAGCAAGTTCAGCTGATATAGTTTTTCCACTTCCTGTTGGAGCTCCTAAGAGAACATTGTTGTCCGTGTGATATAGTACATGGAAACTCTGCAAAGTCAACATAGGTGGTCTCTCAGCTTTGTTAATAATTATGATAGTCAAGAAACCAGAAGGAGACATATCCTTGGAGAAGAGCCTAAGAAACGTCAGCTGGACCTGTGTTTGAATTGGATTGAAATGTGAAAATTTGTACAAGTCTTCATAGACCTTATTGCCAAGAGAAGTCACAGGCAGAGGTTTCAGGTCGAGAAGTTCAGTATGTGACATATGCATCTGAACAACACATTTTCATTAAGGTGAATGTACAGGAAAGGATCACAAACATAACTACAACAAGAGTACTTTTCTAAACATCACCTCAGGCAAAGTGAGATTCTTGAAAGAAATTGTATGGAAAGCCTCTGCACTCAACCAAGAATCAGAAACAGCACGGATATAGTACTGCGGTGGATGTGGTTCAAATATTGGTACAGTAAAAGAAAGCTTTTGAGATTCTCCCTTTGCCATCCGCTTGTTCAAGGTGAAGAGCTCTGAGTGGTAGATATGATCATTCTCAGTATCCTACTCCAGAAAGGAAAAAGATTGGTCAGTCTAAGACCTCGCTTAAGATGTTGGCAACTGATTGCATACAACCTAATTTACATATACCTGTGTTGTCAAACAAAATATGCCACAACAAGTACCATTTCTAGCCTCACGATATCAACATAAGTTCCATAGAAAGAAACATATCCCTTTGAGATCATTGGCATCTCAGAAGAAACATGTAGGCAAATCAATTTAAAGCAGGTGAAACATTCAATTAAAGATCCTTATCTTGCCTCTGAAACACAGAATCATGAAACATGATATGACACATACCATTAGAAATGACATATTACTTCCAATCCAGTCTTGATTGGTGAGGAACTACTAAGTTAAACACAGAGATTCATTCAAAGTAATTGAAGCAACTAAGAGAATATTCTTGCCAAACACAATTGAAGAATGGAACAAGTTTTCAAACTGATTACCATACATTATGTCTTTTTGGTGGATACAAAATTAGAAATGGATATTTGCAACTCCACCTAATTTCCTCCATTTGGTATGAGGAACTACATTAGAACCCAAAGACACACTAAGAAAGTAAAAGGACCTAGGCGAAGATTTGTGCCAAAGATAGTCAGGATGGAACAAGTTTTCAATCTGAATATGACTTCCTCAAAAATCTTGACAAATTAAGAACATTAAAAACCTAAAAGGGGTTTGCTTGCCAGGGAAATCTGACCATAGTTCATTTGGCAATCTGGACTCAACTAGTATATGTAAGTGTCTTGAAACCATAGGTATATTAAGGCGGCAGCTTTAAATATGAACTGCCAGCACTCATCATCATCATCAAGACCTTATCCCAATTAGGGGTCGGCCACATGAATCTTATTCCTCCATTCCACTCTATTTAATACCATGGCTTCATATAGACCCAAAGTTTTTAAATCTTTCCTCACGACTTCTATCCACGTTCTTTTGGGCCTTCCCCTTGCCCTTTTAGAACCTTCTACTTGTATTGCCTCACTCCTAACCGGTGCCGTTGTTGGTCTCCTTTGAACATGTCCAAACCATCTAAGTCTAATCTCCCTCATGTTGTTACTTATTGGTGCTAGCCCTAAATTTCCTTTAATATTTTTATTTCTAATACCGGTCCCAAGCCCGGATTAAAAAGGAGGAGGGTCTTGCGTTAGGTGCCAGTCGACAAGGGAGAAGTTGAAGATGATTTTGTTATTTCTTTTTTACAAATGAATATGCATTTGTGCATTAGTTTGTGAGGAAGAAATGAAAATCATCTCTAGCTTCTTAAAATATGGCCACCCTTGCGTCAGGTAGCTAGCCGGCAAGGGTGAAGTTGAAGATGATTTTGTTATTTCTCTTTTGCTTGCAGATGAATATGCATTTGTATATTAGTTTGTAAGGAAGAAATGAAAATCATCTTCAGCTTTTTAAAACTATGGCAACCCAAATATGACATGAATCGAAAACTGACATTCCATGAACTGCCAGCACTAATGTGAAATTTCAAAATATCATTTATTGTTTATAAAACCTACAAGTTGAAAACCTAAAAGAAACAAACCCACACAATTTTATGCCCAGTCAATTGAAATGATATAAAATAGGCATGAGACAGTGCAACTGCCTATTTCATGTTTTTGTTTTCCCCAGATGGTAGACCACTTAAAAAGTTCATTATAATACATGCTATTTTCTCATTAACACAAGGTGTATGTGCGCCCGTCAAGTGTAGCAGGGTATAAATCATAAAAGCATATGTGGGCCCGATATTTTAGTGATCCCAACTATAAAAGCTCATCATCAAGACCTTATCCCAATTAGGGGTTGGCCTCATGAGTCTTATTCCTCCATTACCCTCTATTAAGTACCATGGCTTAATTTAATCCCAAAGTTTTGGATCTTTTCTCACCACTTCTATCCACGTTCTTTTGGGCCTTCCCCTTGCCCTTTTAGAACCTTCTACTTGCATTACCTCACCCCTTCCAATCAGTGCTGTTTTGGGTCTTCTTTGGACATGTCCAAACCATCTATGTCTAATCTCCCAATTCTTGTTACCCATTTGTGCTACCCCTAAGTTTCCTCTAATGTTTTCATTCCTAATTCTATCATTTCTTGTCTTGCCACTCATCCATCTCAACATCCCCATTTTCGTGGCACTCATACTATGAATATGATGTTCCTTAACTGCCCAACACTTTGATTCATAGAGCATTGTCAGCCTTATGGCCATCATATAAAATTTTCCTTTTAGTTTGAGTGGAACCCGCCGATCACACAAAACTCTAGATGCACATCTCCATTTGTTCCAACCCGCTTGGATTTTCTAGATAACCTCACTCTCAATCTCTTCACTCTCATGAATCATTGATCCTAAGTACTGAAAGTGGTCTTTTACGAGGACTTCTTAGTTATCAATCTTAACTGGTGTTCCACTCCTGCTCTCCTTGCTAAAATTGCATTCCACATATTCTGTCTTAGTTCGGCTGATTTTAAATACTTTAGATTTTAATGCTTCTCTCCATAACTCTAGCTTTGTGTTTACACCCTCTCTTGTCTCATTAATTAAGACTATATCATTTGCAAATAGCATGCACCATGAAATCTCCTCATGCAAATGTTTTTTAACTCATCCATAACCAAGATGAAAAGGTATGGGCTCAATACTGATTCTTGGTGCAATCCTATAGCGACAGGAAAATCACTAGTCTTGCCACTAATGGTCTTAACATTTGTTATCGCTCCCTCACATATCTTTAATTATATTTATATAGCCTCGGGAAACCCCTTTCTCACCCAACACCCTCCATATTAACTCTTTAGGGACTATCATAAGCTTTCTCTAAGTCAATAAAGACCACGTGAAGGTCTTTCCTCCTCTCCCTATATTTTTCTATCAATTGTCTTAGTATGAAAATAGCTTCCCTGGTAGACCTCCTAGGCATGAAACCAAACTGGCTCTCTGATACACTTGTCTCATGCCATAGCCTCTTCTCAATTATTCTTTCAAAAGTTTCATGGTGTAGCTCATAAGTTTGATCCCTTAATAATTAGTGCAGCTCTCCATCTCTCCTTCTTTATTATGAATTGGTACAATAGAGCTTTTCCTCCATTCATCCGACATTTTCTTTGTTTTTATAATCTTGTTAAACAACTTGGTCAACCAAACTACTCCAATATCTCTCACACGCTTCCAAACCTCTATTGGTATACCATCGGGCCCAATAGCCTTTCCTAATTTTATCATTTCAAGGCCTCTTTCACTTTAGGTATTCTAATCCTACGTTCATATCAACAATGTTCAATGTTATTTAGGCTTACAATATTCTCAATCCCTATATTCTTAGAGCCATTGTCATTTAACAAATTTTTAAAGTAAGTTTCCCACCTTTATTTGATCTCATGAACTTTGACTAGTACCATTTGATCATCACTTCTAATGCACCTAACATGGTCTAAGTCCTTACCCTTCTATTCTCTTATTTTTGCAAGTTTAAACACATCTTTCTCACCTTCTCTTGATCCTTATCTACTATAGAGGTCATCATATGCCATCAGTTTAACCTCACTATTCTCCTAGCAACCATTTTAGCATTTTTATACTATTCATAGTTTTTATTATTTCTAGTCTTTTGTCATGCTTTAAAATACACTCGTTTTTCTTTAATAACTTTTTGCACTGTTTCACTTCACCACCATGTTTCCTTTACTGATTTTCTTTTATTTTTAGACTCCTAAGACATCTTTTGCCACTTTCTTAATGGACTCAACCATATTAGTCTACATGGTGTTTACTTCTGTTTCCTAGCTCCAATTTCATTCTACCACCAACTTATTTGTGAATGAGGTTATTTTCTCTTCTTTTAAATTCCACCACTTAGTTTTTGAATACCTATTAAGTTCATTTCCTTTCTTCCATCTTTTAATATAGATATCCATAACCATTACCCTATGTTATGAGGTTAAACTCTCACACAATCCGTACATGTTGATCTTTCGGTATTCCTAAGTAGAAAAAAGTCTATTTGGCTTTTATGAAGTCCACTTTTAAAGGTTATTAAATGTTCATCCCTATTCTTAAAGAATGTATTTGAATTTGGCCAGGTTATATGCCAAAGCAAAATTGAGAATAGTTTCCCCCATCTCATTTCCTTCTCCTATATCATACCCTCCATGTATCCTATCACATCCTTTCTTTTCTTTTCCTACATGGCCATTTATGTCTACTTCTATAAATATCCCCTCAGTGTTGGGAATTTCTTGAATCTCTCCATATCTACCCAAAATGTCTCTTGATTATATCTTCTAACCCTACTTGTGATGCGTATTGTCACAGGTAGTAGTTTCACCTTTGCTAAACCCATGCGGCACTTGTGCGCAACTCTTTTCTTAGGCACAAGTCAGCTTTCCACTCCCACTCTCACTTGCTAGGGATGCACTCACTCACCCACAAAAGCAATGAGAGAACTCAAGAAATGAGACTTACTCAAAGAGAACCTATTATTTCTTACTTGATTAATCTAATTTGCTTACAAATGAGAAGCTTACTCCTATTTATAGCTGTTCCCCTCCATCCACCTCCTCAATAGATGGTCTAGATTATTACATGTGTCAATACATCAACGATCCAGAACATATTTTGGAACACTCCTACGCTTTCTAGACTACTCTACCATTTTCCTAGAGTATTCTAAACTACTATAGAAGATCTAGATATTTATAAGGAATTCTCTGGAAACCAAGCCTGGAATCGAGCCTTGTTCCACAGATCCAAGAACACAGGCCTAAGTTCCTCAAACAACATCCACAAGCTAAACAGGCCTTCCTTGGAGCCTATAGACTTTGGTCACAGGCCTTGCAATGCAAGTCCGTGACATTCTCCCACACCTGATAATGTCAACGCCCTCGTTGACACATCTTTATTGATGTCGTAAGTTTGCCATCGGGCACATCCCATGCTGCCTTGTGATCCTCATAAAATGCCTTGCCGCCTTTCTCCCTTTGGACATTGGCATCCAATCACTCTTATGCTCCATGGGGACTTTTTTTGTCTCCTTCATGTTGTGTGCACTCTTGCACCCTTGTGCACCATTGCGAGTAGTGGCACCTCTTGTGCTCCTAAGCTGCTGCCCTTAGCTGTTGTGCCTCATGCACATTAGTGTGGCAGCTTCCAGCCACCATGCTCCTTGCACGTCTCCTCCTTGTCTTGTTCTGTTTGGAGCTTCCCCGTTGTGGCACAACCTTATCAACCACTGGTTTCTCCTTGGACCCTTCAAACCATAGCACCCTAATGGCACCTAAACAATGTAAGTCTAGCTCTGCCGACTCCACATTTGTTGTGGATCCCTCTATAGCTGCAAGGTAGATAGCATCTTCCCTTGCCCCTTACCATCCTTCAACATCGGGACTGTGCAAGGGGTCTTCTCATCAAAGAAGCTCAATATTCCTAAGTGTGGCATAAGGATGGCTCTACCCTTGGTGAGGAAATCCATTCCAAGGATAACCTCATAATCGTCCAAAGGCACAACAGTCAAAGTGATGGAGCCTTGCCACTCTCCCACCTTGATGGGCACCTCCTTGGTTACTTCAAGCACAGACCTCGCTTCAATGTTTATCGCCTTTATCCTGCTCTCATCCTTCTTCATCTTGAGGCCTAATCTCTTAGCCTCCCCTTCTGAGATGAAGTTGTGAGTAGCTCCTGTGTCCACCATAGCATGTGTGCCTTTGCCATTGAGGCACACGTCCACATACATCAAGCTCTTTCCTGCATGGGCAACATGTTTGGTTCCTGATGCCTGCCCCATCATAGCATTGAGGAGTCTAAGTGCCCCCATCTTAGGCTCCTCCCCTTCATCATCATCCCTTACCTTGTGGTTCTCACTTTCAACCACCAAAGCATTGAGGATCTTCTTCTTTGGATAGTCTACTACCCGATGATCTCCATCGCAAATTAAGCAACCAGAAAGTCAAGGAAGGAACTTACCTTTGCCCTTTGAGTCATGTCGGCCTTCCTTACCTTCTTCCTTCTGAACCTTAGGTTTGTCCTCCTCGCCATTACCTCTATTAGCCTTATTCTTCTTCTCCTCACTAGTGCCTTCAGCCTTCTTGTTGAACTCCACTAATTTCTCTCAGCTGAGAGTGCAGTGTCCAGGTCTTGTACTCTCCTCCTTTGCAACTCTTGTTCCGCCTAAGGTTGCAACCCATCCATGAAGAAGAAGAACTTGTCCTTCTCATTCATATCCGAGATGTTCAGTTACGAATAGATCTCGTATGCCTTAGTCGCTTTAAATTCTTTCGGGCCAAGTATTCTACATTTTCTGGGAAGAATTGGGCTTTAATCTCTTTCTTAAAGTCTTCCCAAGTGACTATGGTGCAGCAACCATCAGCTACATCACCATATCTTCGTCTCCATCATAGCATTGCATCATCGATGAGATACATTGTTGCCATATCCACCTTTATGGTCTCCTCAGAAATCTTAGCAACTTTAAAGTACTGCTCCATCTGTCATAGGAAATTCTCCAAGTCCTTGGCATCATGGGTTCCCTTATAGCTTGTAGGTTCAGGGATCTTAACTTTAGAATCAAACTCCTTTGGTCCAGATCCTCTTTCGCTAGCTACGGCCTTCTCTAACAAGGCCAATCTCTAGACAGGTTACCACCTCATGTAGCTCAGCTAACTCTCCTTCCACTGTCTCAAGGCGATCAGACATGCATTCCACCCTCTCTGTGCTCTTGGCATCCATGTATTAAAATTCCTCAACTATGCTTTGCATGTTGGCCTTAAGACTATGCAAGGTGTCTACGAAGGCACTAGACTTCTCCAAACATTCAGACAAGGTTTGATCTAACTCACCAAACCTTTCTTCCAACGTAGTGAGGCAAGCATCCAAAGCCATTCCTTGATGGATCTCTGGACTTCTCCCTCCTTGACCTGTGCTGGGCTTCCACGGGCACATTGCTCACTCTAGGCCCACTTGCCATGATGTTACCACAAGCTTTCCCCAACACTCGATAAGCAACGCCCCACTTCCACCTACTCTGATACCACTTGTCACGAGGTCGCAGTTTCACCTTTGCTAAACCAGTGCAGCACTTGTGCGCAACTCCTTTTGCTAGGCACAAGTTAGCATTCCACTCCCACTCTCACTTGCTAAGGATACACTCGTCACCTACAAAAGCAATGAGAGAACTAAAGAGATGAGACTTACTCAAAGAGAACCTGTTAATCCTTACTTGGGTAATCTAATCTACTTACAAATGAGGAGCTTACCCCTATTTATAATTGTTCCCCTCCATCCACCTCCTTGATGGATGGTCCAGATTATTACATATGTCAATACATCAACGGTCTAGATCATATTCCAGAACCCTCTTACTCTTGCTAAACTACTCTATCATTTCCTAGAGTATTTTAGACTACTATAGAAGATCTAGATACTTACAAGGAATTCTATGGAAACCAAGCCTTCTGGAATCGGGCCTTGTTCCACAGATCCAAGAACACAGACCTAAGTTCCTTAAGCCATGTCCACAAGCTAAACAGGCCTTCCTTGGAGCCTGTAGACCTTGGTCACGGGCCTTGCAATGCAAGTTCGTGACAATATGCACTTATAACATTTATAATCTGCTCTCATAGAACAAGTTTTATTATTATAATTCTATCACTGATTATTTTAACATCTACAACTTTATCCTTTAATTCTTTATCTACTATTCTTGCTACACCATTTCTGTTATTGTCCAAACTATAAAAGCTATGACCCAAAAATGGTAAATTATATGGTACTCTTAAAATTATAGCTAGATATCTTTTGCAAACAATAACTCCAAGTAGGCCCATATTCTACAATATCAAAACCATTCACATCATTGACAAGGCATAGATGGCCTATGACCAAAAAATGTCATCCATAACGGGTGACATTTTTTTGTCATAGGCCATGACCAATGATGTGGACCCAATTCTTAGATGGCCTATGACCAAAAAAATCTAAAATTTAAGATTTAGGCTCACATTTTAGAAGATCTAAAATGTGAATGGTTAGATCTTCTAAAATATGAGCCCAACTCTTACATGGCCTATGATTTGAATCATTTAGATCTTCTAAAATCTGGACTCAAGTCTTACATCTCCTATGATTCGAATGGTTTAGATCATCTAAAATGTGGGCCCAACTCTTTTGATGGTTTTATATCTTCTTAAAATGTGGGTTGAACTCAACATGGCATATGATTTGAACGGTTTAGATCTTCTAAAATGTGGATCAAACGTCACATGACCTATGATTTGAATGGTTTAAATCTTATAAAATGTGGGCCCAACTCTTGCATGGCCTTTGATTTTAATGATGTAAATATTATAGAATGTGGGCCAAGCTTTGACATGGCCTATGATTTAAATGGTTTAGATCTTCTAAAATTTAGTCCTGACTCTTACATGGCTTATGATTTGAGTACTTTAGATCTTCTAAATGTTGCAACTCTTACATGGGCCTCGATTTGGTGGACCCAACTCTTACGTGGCCTATGAATTGAATGTGTGCCCGTGGTTCAGATCTTTGAGATATTAATGCTTTACATTGAGAAAGTCCTCTAAGTACACGTTATTTACAAGCTATACCATGTGAGGTTTGTAAACTACAAAATTGCACGAGCTATAAAAGTCCTTTTTAGTGGTTTACCAACTGGAGAAAATAAAAACATGATATCTGATGTTGCAGTGTCCCAACTAATTTCCATGGTGCACATATCACCAGCCAAATTTATGTGTACATTCTCAGGAATGTATGTCCTCACTAAACATTATCATTTTATTTATGTAATGCTTATTTTGCTTATATTAATAACAAAGTTACACATTTAGTCTCAACACTAATGCCAATTATACACGAAGGGGAGCCTTGGCACAACGGCAGAGTTGTCGTCATGTGAATTTGAGGTCATGGGTTCAAGGCATGGAAACAGCCTCTTGCAAAATGCAAGATAAGGCTGTGTACTATTGAGCCTTGTGATCCACCCCTTCCCTAGACCCCACATGTGGGAGCTTCTAGGTTATAATAATAATTTAACTGGTCATACTGTGTGTAAATTGAAAAAGGCCTTGTATGGACTTAAGCAATCACTGCGAGCATAGTTTGGAAGATTTGCAAGAGTGATGATAGCCATGGGATATAGGCAAAGTCAAGAAAATCATACATTGTTCATTAAACACTCGTCTCTAGGGAGAGTCACAGCTCTCTTGGTGTACGTCAATGACATAATCGTAACAGGAGACGATGATAAGGAGAGACAGTTTCTAAGTCAATGTTTGGCTAAGGAATTTGAGATCAAGGCATTAGGGAGATTAAAATATTTTCTTGGTATCGAGGTGGCTCACTCTAAGCAGAGCATTTTTATCTCCCAACAAAAGCATGTTACAGATCTTCTCAAAGAAACTGGCAAGACCGCATGCAAACTAGCAAGTACTCCGATAGACCCGAATCTTAAACTTGGAGAGGCAGAAGAGGATGCTACAACAGATAGAGAAATGTATCAACGCTTGGTGGGAAGGCTCATTTATCTATCTCACACATAACCAGACATAGCATATGCAGTGAGTGTGATCAATCAGTTCATGCGTAGCTTGAAGGAAGTTCATCTACAGGCAGCTCACCGAGTGTTACAATACCTCAAAGGGGCACCAGGTAAAGGTATTCTGCTCAAAAGGAATGGAGGGTTAGCACTTGAGGCATACACAGATGCCGACTATGCTGGATCAATTGTTGACAGAAGGTCAACTTCTGGATATTGCACCTTTCTTGGTGGAAACCTCGTGACATGGAGTAAGAAATAGAATGTGGTAGCACGGTCTAGTGTAGAGGCAGAATTCTGAGCAATGGCTCAGGTGTGTGTGCGAACTACTATGGTTGAAGATTATTTTAGAAGACTTGAAGATTAAGTGGGATGGTCTAATGCGACTCTATTGTGATAATAAGTCTGCAATCAGCATAGCCCACAACCTGGTACAGCATGATCGAATGAAGCACGTCCAAATTGACAGACATTTCATCAAAGAAAAATTGGACAACGGATTGATCTGTACACCTTATGTGTCTACGCATGGCCAACTCGCTGATGTCCTTACCAAGGGGCTAAGTAGCTCAGTGTTTCAAAGTTTTGTATCCAAGCTGGGAATGGTGAATACCTATTCACCAGCTTGAGGGGGAGTGTGGGAAAACAAAAATTATAGCCTATATTTTACACTTGCATAGTAATTAGACTATTTTAGGGGAGTTTGTTTGTAACAGCTTGTATTCCTAGTTAGGCTAATTTAGTTAGTTTCCTATTTTGTAGAAATATCCCATAAATCATGGGATTTGAGATAGACTAGTTAGTTTCCTTTTCATAGCAAGGATTTTCTGTACAAAGCAAACACCGGATGCATTTTTAAAGAATGAATGAAATCCTAATTATTCCATAATTCTTAATTCTCAATTTTTATCATTAGCAAAGACTAAAAAAAGGGCCAGACCTCCACCTTTGCAGAAGCACATAGCTCAATAGTCTAAAAAAGGCAATGGAAAACATCATCATAATTCCATAAATACCAGCCTAGCAAGGTTTGACAAGGGGGCCCCCAAAAAATTTGACTTCAATGGACTACCTAATGGAGGAACCAATAAACTAGGATTTTCAGCTTCCCAACTCTATCAATAATGATCACAATATACAACAAATGAGAAAATAAAAGCAAAAACCACTATCAAACTATGATCTATGGCCACAGACATTGGGACACTGATCCAACATGGCAACTTCTCAAAAACCCAATATGAAGACACAGCAACTTCTCAAAAACCCAATATGGGGAAATGGCAAATAAATAAATAGATAAAATTCTTAGTAATAAATTTTAGGGAAATGGTATTCCCACCTTCTGCTAGTTTTTGTGGGTATTTGCAGCTCTAAAGTGTAGGCTTTTACAGTAGAAAACCATAAAAGCAACTGTAAATGCCCAAAAACCCAGCAGGGCATGGGAGTAAGGTGAATACAAGTGGTGGAAATATCATTTCCCTAAATTTTATTATTAATTTAGTAACTTTAATATTTTAATGTTATTATCAATTAGAGACCTTATTTAGTAATTTTTCCAAATTAAGCCTACAATTCTGTGTTTAATCTGTTGATAAATCTTAACCCTTGTTTCTCTCTTTTAGCTGTCAATTTGAGGAATGCAAATCAGAGGCTTAGAACCTTCACAGGAGTTTCAAATTACATGGATGGCATACCCCATAGGATGGCCTAGTGAATTGATGGTGCTGATTATTTAATAGAATTTTCAATTCTTTGGATGGATGACAAAAACAGGTTACTAAATTAGGCGGTTCAGATTATTCATAAGGGTCCTGAATTTCTTTCAGCACAAGTTTGGGGTCACTCAATCTAGACCAAGTTTGCTTGATCTTGGTTTGACCAAAGCTAACTTGAGCCAGCTAGATATTGGGTCAAAAATCTTTTTTCCCCCATATTGTGCTACTTGAACTAGACACTTTTTGCAAAATGTTAGGATGAGCTAGGGTGAGTTTGACGTGAGCTAAGGTGAGCTTAACCATGTTTGACTAGAATTTTATATTAATATTTGATATCAAAATAATCTACATTTAGACCCAATTCTTAAGAAAATTTTGTGGGCATAGATTAAGTCTTTTGCAAGAACATGTTTGTGGGCATAGTTGCATGCCATGAAACCTGTTTGTAGGCTCTCCATGAATACCATGAAGCATATGTGTGAAGCCTCCTTGCATGCTATGAAGCCTATTTGGTAGCCCTCTTTGCTAATGATGGAACATGTTTATGGGCCCATCATACATATTATGAGGCCTATTTTTGGGGCTTTGACAACTTTAATTTGAAAATGGATGTAGATAGCTTCTAGGGCACATGTTGTAAATAGCTTCTTTTTTTTGAAAATAAGATTGGATAACTTCTGGGCCCTACCATGCAAACAACTTCACATTTGAAAATGGATGTGGATAGCTTCTTGGGCCACAATGTAAATAACTTCTCATTTGAAAATGTGTGAGAATAGCTTCTAATTCCTACCATGTAAAGAGCCTCCATTTGAAAATGGGCGAGGATGGCATCTAGTGCCCACCATGTAAATAGCTTCTTACATGAAATGGGAGATGGTAGCTTCTAGGCCCACCATGTAAGTAGCTTCTTATGTGAAAATATGTGTGAATAGCTTCTGGGCCCTACCACGTAAATTACTTTCATTTGAAAATGGTTGCACTTAGCTTCTAGGCCCACCAAGTAAAATAGCTTCTTATTTGAAACCAGTATGGATAGCTTCTAGAGCCCACCATGTAAATTAGCTTCTTACTTGAAAATGGGTTTGAATATCAAATTTCATTTATTTGAATATGGGTGTGGATATCAATTTCTTATGCTCAACCCCCATTTTCTTAAACATTTGCAAACTCGGGTGAAAAGCAACTCCCCCATTGTTTTTTCTCCAAGCTAAAAGAGTGTTCAATTTACACTAGAAATAGCCCTCAAACTCAAGACTCAACTCATATCGAGCTAATCTAAGACCTCCTCCACTAAAAATAAGTTAGGACGAGTCTTGCGAAGCCCTTGCCAACTCAAGATCGACTAATAATGAGATTGCAAGAGTTAAGACAATAATTGGCCAAGCTTATGATGGACTAAAAATGAGCTAGCAAGAGTTTCATGAAAATTAATATAGCTCAAGTTGGACTAACTTGATCAAGCCAGATAATGACAAAGTTGGTCAAACCTGCCCCAAATCAACTGAAATTGGATGAAATCGAGCTTGACTAACTCCATATAAGACAACTCACCTATGCAACAGCCAACTAAAGAGATGGAAGGATCAATGTGGTACTTGAGTGTACTTTGATGCTTCAATTTTTTAAATTAAAATGGAAAGGGCAAGACAAAACAGTTGTTTCCTCTTTTCTAAAATTTTCTCATCCGTTGGACTTGAGTACTAAAAACAGAGGCAGAAAATAGAAAAGACAAGACAAAAACATCAAGAAAAGGAAAAGTAAAGTAGTACAAAAGCAACTTTTCTCTGTAAAATGACAATAATACCCTTATTCTGGGTTAAATTTTCAAACCATGATCCTTTCAGCTGTGAAAAAAAAATAAAAAATTACACATGACTGGAAGCATGTCCTCATTTGTCGACACACGTATCCTGTCAACAGGCATGTCTGGCCAAAAATAGCCATGTCCGCGAATCGTAGCTATCAATAATGATCAACCATCAATTTCTATAGATATCTTGAATAGAATAACCACAAAATTCCTTATCTTCCCAAAGATATAATCAGCCACTTGATTTTTTTCACAGACCTGAGAAATCTTAAGCTACGCTTCAACCACAAGATTCACATCCTTTTGACAACGAAATAACGTTTTCTCACATAAGAATCAGATCTATGGTGTATATTACCAGTTAACTGACACAGAACCATCTTGAACTCAGTCCTCACAAAAATAAAACCAACAACTTCCACAACTTCTGCTTGGAAAACATGTGATCGTTCTTCCCTAAGAAAACAATGACCTGATGTTGAGCATACTTCAGTAGCAAGATATAGAACTGCTGTTTAAAATGGTGTTGCTGCTCATTTTTAGCTGGCCAAAAAATCCTTCTCTCAAGGCAAACATCAAAAACCTGCCTACTTTTTTGCAGCAATCTCAGGCAACTAGGTCCCAACCACTGGCATTGAGGCACTGTTGACTGAATAGTACAGAGCCACACAGGAAAATCACACTAGAAAATGGTGGTCTATGAGCCTTTCTAAAACCAATACGAAATCCAAATCAAGACACAGATAGATTGTATCTATTTCCAACTAGCAAGGAGGATCACCATTCACTGGCGGACTCCTTTTGGAGCTATATGTGAGCAAGGTAAATCGGTGAAATGATTTTCTTGCTGAATGGCTGTGAAAAGTTAACAGAATGAGGGATATTAGTCCGAATGCATTAAGCGCCGTTGGAGAGCCACGAAGATGAGGTTTGATATTAAGAATCTCCTTGACAAATTCATCAATCGGAAGCCAGCTCATACATGAACAGGAGCAAACTGGGCCATAGATTTCTTTCAAAATACAGTTGCCCCTGTAAAGGATTTGACATTCCATTCACTACCTTTCCTTTTTTAGATCTTAGAGATATTATTCATGATGATTGTATTGGTTGAGAGAAATAGTAGAATAATGACTTTTTTTCTTGGGGCGGTCTCATTAACCTCAGCTTACCTACCAAAAAAAGAAAAAAGAAACCAATAGTCGGGAAATTAAAACATAAGATGAGGCTAATTTCCTCATTCAACACCCTTTCCATAAACCATAACTCAATGCTTTTTGTAAACACTTCTCTTTCTACAGTGGACTACAGAATCATCCTCCCTAAATCTGAATGGATGCGCTGGAACCATGGAGAATTCCTCTAATACCCTCAATCCACGTAGAACTTCTGGCCTTCTTGACAATTAAACTCTTTTCTGTGCCTCAAGAGGAATTCTAAAGAAAAATCTGGAATCTGACACCCTTAGTTTGTGCAACTAGTATAATTATGGAAACTCTATATGCTTTACTGGATTTTTTACAAAGATTATCTGCACCAAGACTATGAATTTTGATGGTAGGGTTTTTAATGCTAAAAATGTTTTCCTGATATGAGTCATCCTTGTATGAATACTTGAAGATGTCTAGAGAATGCTCAGTAGAAAAAAGTCAAGTCTTATGATTCATTTATGGTGCAAACAAATGATAAAAGAGTTCGTAGAAATAATATGTTCAAGAGAAGGTTAGTTAACACCTCAACTAGAATCCACCAATGCTCGGCAGTGCCATGATAGCGATCCTTCCAAGTGAAATCTGGTGTAATGAGAAAATCCACCTACAAAAGCAAGTTAAAGTTAAGTTTCATGCTATCATCTGAAAAAACTAAGTTGGAGTAGCAATCACCAAGAACCATATGTTACCTTGAGGACAGTTCTTGTGATTGGACTTACAGTAGCAGACAAGTTGATCCATGGAAAATATCCTAGGTATTGTTTGATTAACTTCCAAAACAAGTTTAAATGAAAAACGGTCAAGCATCTGATATTTAATAATGAAAAGAATGCACTAACACCATCTTGCAAGAAAAAGAATAGAAGGAAAAGTGATACCTTTCCTGCAGGATAGTAACGAACTAGTGCACCAATTTCTTTCTCCTCCATCTCAAGCAGTCGATCTAATTCAGCTTCTCTTTCTTCAAGCTTCCTCAATATCTGCATGAGACACATATCTTAAATAAAATTTACTACATAATAATTAAAATTATCAAAACTGGGAAAACTAGATGATAAACAAACATCTGCAGATATATCTTTGTCGAACTGTCTGAGGGGATGCTGGTGAGGCCAAATTTGGCGATCCACAGCCTTGCAATATTCCAACATGAACAAGGTCATTTCAGCCCAACCTCTGCGAAGACAAATTTCAAATAAAGCACGCATGATGCGGGCCAGGCTTGCACTGATGTAGGCTGCATCAGAAATTAATGAAAAGCTCTCTATTGATCCCCGGGATATGTACAGCTGCCAAATACAACAAATATAAATCAAAATAATATGTCAAAATAACCATGATTGCAATATGGCAGTTACTATCAAGTACCTGAATGAGTATTGAAATTTTTCCATGTTTATTAGTCGGACCACCCTTCACTTCTAATGGGCAAGATATGCGAGCCAGGGTTTCTAGCTCGTTCTGCTCTTCTTCTCTAACAGCAATATTTTCAAATTCGGAAGAATGTGCTACCATGTTAATTAACTGCAGCAAACAGTGCAACTGAAATCCTTAACAGATGTAAGAAAAATGTAAAATGAGAGAATTACAACAAGCATACGAAGATTCAAAACTACCTCACTTTCATTCATGTGGCGCCTAAGCATTTCATTGTAGGTTTCAACGCTTGAGTATTGGATATAATAATGACTAGCAATACGACCCAGCTCTGTACAGTAAAAATTGCCACTTTTCTCATCAAAGCGCATCATTTTTGCTTTATCGAGGGAACGTGCAGCATCAGTCACAAGGGATCTCTGCTTGAAAATCAGTGAAGGATCACCAATGACCTGATGTAAAGACAAAGGGTGAATGTTGAAACAAGGATGCTGCAACAGCATTCTCGGTACATTTTGTGAAAGATGTGATGGAATCAATTTGTAGATAAAGAAATTGAGTGCCCAAGCACTTCATGTTATAAGATCACCAGAAATCATGATTGAACATTCAAGAAACATGAATCTCCTCTCAAAATGGGAAAGAAATGTGTTTATGTTAAGATCTTTTCTGAAAAGTGTCAGAACTTTTCCACTGTTGAAGAAATCATCCACAGAATTCAAAAATCACTTGGCGTAAGAAATATAAACAAATACAAAATAAGTGTTCAATGGGAACCAACATTTGTCAAAGCATGTATACCAATCACAACAAGTGGATGTACACTTCAATGCAACGCAAGCATTTCTCTGAGTCACTTATCCTGGTTGAAACATAGGAAGTAAATAAACAAATATGCAGATGGAATACGATACCATTATACGTCCAACTGTTTGTTCATGTATCATATGAACATAATTAGAAAGTTGTGGATTTATGAAACATAGATGCAGGATATGCATATGGACGAATAGCAAGCTCCTTTGATAGGGTGTAGCAAAACCACTATAACGCAGCACGAAATGTGGAAAAAGTAAATAAGGAAGAAGATCACTGCCTTCCACCTCAAAATACCATTTTCAATCAACAAGATGAAGAAGTCTTGAATCTGTGAGATAATAAAGATATTCAAACTTCCATTGAAAAGACAAAGGGAAAAACTTTACAATGCTTTCAACTTAAATATAAACTCCACTTCTAAATAAGAAACACAGTTAACAAACTCAAAAGAAACTTAATATTAAGTGCGAATTTTAAAATTAAGAAATCCAACTAATAGAAACTAAAATCTAGCGAAAAGATAGCTGCTTGGTCGCTAAGCATCATACATCAGTGAACAAAACTCATCCTCAAGTAGAGCACAATGTCCACTTGAGGGCACTCCCTTATATCCATAACAATCGGGTTGTTGGTTTTTTTCTTTTTCTTTTTTTTTTTTCTTTTGGTTGTTGATCCAATGGCTGGATGACTGCAAGACCCTCCAATAGTAGTATGATACCTCTGATCCCACACCATGACCCTTTCATGGTCGTAAGATCCTCGATTCTTGCAAGTTCACTTTCATCCTCGGAACACCGCCTGCAGGAACATTGTTTCTTGTTCCGTCATTGGCAGCCATGTTCCGACAGTCCTCACTTTGATATCAAATAACATAACATGAAATGTGAAAAAAATGAACAAGGAAGAAGATTACCATTCTCCATCTTGAATGCACAAGATGAAGAAGTCTTGAATCCACACGATAATGAAGAAATTTAAATTTCCATTGAAAAGGTAAAAAAAAAAAAAAAAACTTTACAATGCTTTCAACTTAAATAGACCATCCACTTCTAAACAAGAAACAAAGTTACCAAACTCAATAGAAACCTAACATAACGTTGCTAATCTAAAATTAAGAAATCCAATTACTCGAAACTAAAATCTAGAGAAACGATAGTTGCTTGGTCACTAACCATCCTACATCACACTATTAAGAAAAGGACAGCAACAACGCAGTTGTAGAGAAACTGTTAAAAGTATGGTTCAGCTACCATGCTGTCAGATATTATTATACTTGTATCAGTCTAACCAAGCTTACTGCATACAAGCCATTGTGTGCAACTCGAACAGGCCATCAAACTGCAGACACTAACATTGACTGCCAATAAGCATAGCTTGGAAATTGAACTGATTGAATGATCCCAACCATCTAACTAACATATTTTAAATTAGAAGACCAAATTTTATACATAGCCAGTAGGTCTTTCTCTTGTTCTCATGTTGAAAAATACTCGTACCTGTAACAACAAACTGAAAAAGAAAAAAAATACAATAGGTGATATTATACATTTGGAGGAGACACAAGGAATTCATGACTCACCTCCATAGCTTTTGCAGCTACAGAAGAACAGCCCAAGCGAAACAGGAGATGGAAGCAGTTTCACTGTTCTAGGTTGTTCACATTGGATGCCATGTTACTGGTTGAGTTAGAGCTCCCAGTAGTATTGTTCACCAAGCATTCTACATTTCATATTAAAACTACTTGAATTCTGAAAATAATCTTTGCAGATGAGTAACTAATTGATAAGGAAACTTTACTACTTAACATCAAGAAACTACTTGTGACATAAAGATTTCTGATTTCCATCATTTGTTATCTCAACATAAAAAAGGGTAGCCCTGGTGCATAAAGCTCCCGCCTATGCGGGGTCTGGGGAACGGGCGGACCACAAGGGCCTAAAGTACACAGCCTTACCTTGCATTTTGCAAGAGGCTGTTTCCACACCTTGAACCCATGACCTCAAGGTCACATGACGATAACTTTTACCATTGCACCATGATGACATCATTTGTTATTTCAACATCTTGACAAAAAAATATTTTGCTACTCAGGAACCTAAAGCCAACAAGATATACATCAAAATTTCTTTTTCCTTTTTTCCCTTTTTTCTCTTTCTTTTTGGTTTTGGAAGATTATTGAAATGTATTTCAGATAATTAAAGCAGAATCAGTATGATGCATGAAATTGAGTCTATGCCATCCTACATATTCCACAAGCTCGTAAGAAACTTGAAAAGTGCTTTCAAATAAGCAAAAAGATACAATAAATTACAGAACATGCACACCTCTTGCTAACTGAAATCATCTTTAAGATAAGTTAACAAGTCAGTAAAATGCATGAAACTGAGATTATGCCAAGATGTCAAACTTAATTCATGAGGATCCTACATATCCCACAAGGAGCTGGGAAAAAACTTGAAGTGTTCCCATATACCTCATCCCATCCTATACCATATGCGAGTGGATTGGCTTTCATCCTTATGAAAAGATATGTATATCCAAGCCAAGCACAAGCTTCCTTAACATTGGTCACAGTGCCCAAGGCCACCTCTGCATTCAGATTATCTTTCAAGGAGCTAATAAACTGCATAAACCAAAAAATGCACGAATTATCATAAATAATGCATGGAATGGAAATATAACCTGCAGTATGCAGAAGTAAAAGGCTGATAGTAAATTAAAACACTAAGGCAGAGAACCAACTCAAAAGTGGCATGTTGTCAGTTGATAGCATACTTAAAACCAGATCTTAAATCTTCCGCATTACAAACTAATGCAAAATGGCAATTTTTTTTTCTGGTAAATGCAAAATGGCTGTTCTGTGTTAATAGGGAACAGAACAAGGAGATGCTCACATGCACAACAATCCAATTTGAACTTAAAACAAGTAATTGAAAGAATGACAAGGAATAATATGATGATCATCCAGCCACAGTCAAGTAACATAAATATATGAAGCTGACATAAAGAGCTCCACATCTTTGCCAACATCTAGTTGGAGCTTCACAGAGCAATATTCAGAAAAAAAAAAGGGTAAGACCCACAGAGCAATTATAAAAGATGTCACCATACTACATATATGAAGTTGCACATAAACACTGAAGAACATAAACGAGGAAGTACTTCACCTGACTTTCAATAGGTAGTTGACTTGTCAATAATCGCAGATAGTAGGCCAGCTTGTCATGAGATGTAATTATAATGCCCTCACCACTTTTGTCAAACTGTGGTCTTCCAGCACGTCCAAATATCTGAAAATGGGATTCGTCACAAAAACTTTCACAGTAAAAACAATGAAACACCAAAGCTATGTTAGATATCCCGTATGATTAAGCAATAAAATGGGTCCCCGAGTTAGTTGCTCATTGTGAGACTCCACACCTGCATAACATCAAGCATACCCAAGTCTCGCCATCCCCCAGCTTTTGGATCATATAATTGAGTCCCCTGAAACAAGAACATCAACATGAATAAGATGGCGAGAAAAGATTATACTTTCAGACAGGAAAACAATATGGGACTACAATCATGATATTGTATCGACCATTCAACCAAATGGAGTGTTTTAAGGAATAGCCTGATGAATCTTATTAAAGCAGAATAGGAATCAATAGCTCCCCATGCACTCAATATCAAATTGTTACTTTAGTATCCTGACTTTCTGAAGCATAAGCAGACGAACAGTTTGACATCAAATCATCACTTGAGACAATCACCTCATGTCCTTGACATGAATTAGGCTGCCTGATACCATGAAAACTTGTTTATCAAATGCAACCTCAATGGAAAACCTCCTCCAACCTGCTCATGGGTAGGCTGAAAACCAACAGGCAAGGCTGGATAACAGAATTACAAACACATTTCATCTGTTCACTGCCCATAATGGCTCAGTCATAATAATATAAAACATTATAAATATAGACAGGTTTAAAAAAAAAAGAAGGAAAGAAAGAGAAAAGAAAAAGGGCAGCCTGGTGCTCGAAGCTCCCGCATATGCGCTTACCTTGCATTTTTGCAAGAGGCTGTTTCCACGCCTCAAACCCATGACCTCCAGATGGAAAGGGGGGCAGCCCTGGTGCACGAAGTTCCCACGTATGTAGGGTCTGGAGAAGGGGTGGACTACAAGGGCCAATAGTACGCAGTCTTACCTTGCATTTTGCAAGAGGCTGTTTCCACGCCTTGAACCCATGACCTCAAGGTCACACGACGACAACTCTACCAAATGACCTCCAGATGTGACATAGAAACATTTGCCAAAGAAGTGCGTAAGCTGAACTGGCCTGTTATGCAGTCTGGACTTAGGATTAAATAACTGTTATCAATCAAGACCAGTTGAAAGTATGAGTATCAGATCAGCATGAGAGCCATCTCTTCTGAATAGAAACCCCAAACAACAACCACAGATACTCAACGTTTCAAGTTATTTAGAATCTACTATTGGAGATCAAAGAGAATTAAGTCATTCCTTTGGATAGACTCAAATTTCAATCACTTGGTTGAATTATCTTCAGTCTCAACTAACCAATATACTTACCAACTTATGCATGTATTTGATCTTATCTTCTCCCTTGATAATAGGATGTGTAACTATAAATACATGTGTATATAACAGTCAAAATCAATTGAATAAAATAAATTCTTTCAACCTTCTATGATATCAGAGTTACCTTCTCTCACAAGACAAGGTCCTTTCTTTTCTTTCCCACCAACAATGGCCTCATCTGATACTTTCTCCTCCACCATGGGCATCTGTGACCCAAACCTCAATGATGATCGAGAAGATGAAAAGTCATCACCCTCAATGCATTGGCATCTCCCCATTATAGTGACCAGTTCCAATTACCTGTTATGGCAGTGCCAATGGCACTCCATTCTCATTGGTTACAACTTTATGAACTTCTTTGATAGCTCCTACCCTTGTCCAGCTGCCACCATCACCAACTTGGACAACAAAACCATGCCAAACCCTGAGTTCTTATATTGGATAATGCAAGATGTCTTCTCAACGCCATCATAGCATCTATTGCACAACAATTGTTTCTGCAAGGTCTCATCTAGCATGGACTGCACTGGGCGCCTTTGCTCCAGGAAGTCCTTAACAAGAATTCTTCTACTGAATGATCAACTATTGCAACTACGCAGCAGATCCAACACAGCTACTTGACCGTGTAGTTCATATTACAATATTTGATAGAACTCTCCATAAAGAATGGTTCATGTCGTCTGTTTATGCTTATGCTCAGGCTTTCCTTCGAAAGAGACTCTGGCATGATTTGAGTATCTTACGTTGGTCAAATGCATGATCAAACTCATCATTGAGAAGTCTGTCGACATAGAAGATCTCACCCCACAAGTAATGAAGGTGGAGTCTAGAATATAAAGAACTCACAGCCACTGTTCAGACAAGAAATTATCCACTCACCTTTGGAGATCTCTATAGCCTCGTTACAAGCTATGAGTTCTACCTTGCTAGTGAGAATCCTACTGAACCTATAGCCCCAGTTCTCCAATGGTTCACAATCCTACAACACCAATAAACAATCTAGAAAACCACAAGGGATCAAGATCCAACTCTAATAGCAATCACAATGGCAATAACAGCAAGAAATCCAATTACAATCCTAGGTGACGGCCTTTGTGATGTCAGATGTGTGATAAGCAAGGTCACATAACTAAATTTTGTCCAAATCTTCACCCCACTCCGGCACCATCCTCCTTCAATCCAACAGCCAATTACACCTCTTCTCACGCTTCAGTCAATCTCCATGGGTCTTGGACTCAGCAGCCTCACACCACATCACTTGGACTTGTGCAATCACTCATTCAACTCTAACTACATCGGGCCCAATGAGATCACAATAAGGATGGTACAAATTTGAAAATAACCCACATTGAGTCCTCTACACTATCATGCCTTTCATTCATCCTATAGATCTTCTTTGTGTACCATAAAATAAAAAAGAACTTTATTTTAAATGTAGAGGAACACATGTAGACTTACCTTAAAGGCATTAATCGTGCCAAATCCACGAATGAACATATTTCCAAGCCTAGAAGAACCCAAGAGTAGCTAGCATCTTTTCGCATAGTTTAAATGTCATTTAAGTGTATTTTGCTGTTCTATTTCATGTTTTAAGTTGTTAGGAGCATTAAACCCCTCATAAGTGACTTTTAGTCAGGGTATTTATTTCTTTTTATTAAATTTTGGTTTTAAATGGGGGACTACATGTAAAAATGAATTTTACATGTTATTGAAAGAAAAAGATTTCTCCTGAGTTTTCTAGGGCTTTTCCAGGGTTTCTCCCTAGGGCTTGCTTTTCTTCTTTTGAGATTTCACCTTTGTAAATCACCACTTGATTGAAATCACTCCACAAGCTGATATCAGAGCAGCAAGATCACTGTGATGGCTTCCGATGGAGTTAAAGATGCTAGTGTTTTGCAAAATAACAACATGCTAGGTGTTATCTTGGAAACCTTCAAGGCTTTATAGGCATCTATGGGTCAGATGAATTAGGCAATGGCAAATATGCAAATCCAATATTGAGGAACCATTCCCACCAATGATGGACCTCATGATGGAGTAGTTCTTGAGAGGTTTGAACACGAAAACCTTAGGATACTACCTAAACACCTCATTGTTCAACTGACTGGTCGTCTTGAACCGGTTTTAAACCTCAAATGATTGGAAAGTTTTATTCCTCAAACGATTCTAGCGATGAAGAGGATGTTTTGGATGCTTGAGGGGAACAATTTGAAGGAAATAGGTCTTTCTATGGGGGTTGACAACAATTTCGAGGAGAAAATTTACCATGAAACACATTATAAAATGAACATAGATCTTTCATCTTTTAATAGGCAGTTGCATGTTGAGGAATTTCTGGATTGGCTCATAGAGATGGAGCAATTCTTTGACTATGCCAACATCCTGGAACACAAGAAGGTGAAACTATGGCCAACAAATTGAAAGGAGGTGCATCTATATGGTAGAAATAGTTACAGATGATGCACATGAGGATGGGAAAAGAGCCAATTAGATCCTGGCCGCACATGAAAAAACTTTTACGAGGCCAATTCCTTCCGTGTGATTATGATTAAAGGTTGTTCATGCAGTATAAAAACTACCGACAAGGCATGCAAAGTGCTCAAGAATATTTGACAGAATTTTATAGACTTTTCATGCACAACAAGTTGATGGAAACTGATTCCCTGAGGGCTGCTAGGTTTATTGGTAGTTTGAAACCACTTTTACAAGAGAAGGTAGCAATGCAAGAGATTTGGAGTTAGGGTGAAGAAATCCGATTGGCCACTAAAGCAAAAATGTAGTTAGAAAATTTTTCTTTTTGAACAAATAATCAGGGCAAGCGTATAGAGGAGGATTTTCCCATTTTAATGGAGCACAGCAAAAAGGTAAAGAAGTTACAACAGGCGACCAGAAGCCTACTTCTTTGAATACAGTCTCTAGGGAACATTCCCCCATCAACCAACCCAATCAAAAGAAGAATTTGGTGCCCCAGGGACAACCAATTCCCTAGGGCACACAATCGAATCAGCAAGCAAATCCATATGCTTTTCCCAGGGGAAATAAATGTTATCATTGCGGAGACGGGCATATTTCTTTGAACTGCCCACAGCCACATACTAGGTTTGTTAATGCACTGCTTCAACAGGAGGACGAGTAGCCTGACCTGAACTAGATGAGTCATTTAATTATGGGCATGGTGAAGAAGAAGATTTAGAGGATGAACAGTGGGCTCATGCAGATGAAGGCAGAAGTTTTGGGCTTCTGCATACGACAAAACATATTGCACCTGAGTCACAGCACCATAAGATATTCCGTACCAAGTGCACATTGAATGGGCTAGTTTGCAACATGATTGTGGATAGCAGCTATGAAGAAAATATTGTAGTAGAGGGGTAGTTGAAAAGTTAGGACCAAATGATGCCATATCCAAGACCATACCAAGCAGTGTGGATTCAGGATGCACATCAGCAACACATCACACGCTAGTATAATGTTTCTTTTTCAGCGGGCAATGTTTATTTTAATAAGATTTTATTTCATGCTATGGACATGAATATTAGCCATATTATTTTCGGGTGTCCATGGCAGTACAACTATGATGTTACTCAGAAGGGCAAAGACAACCTCTCTGTATTTTACAAAAACGTAAAGAAAATTGTTCTTGCTTCTATAAGCATGAAGGACCAACCTAAAGCTTCTCCAGTGGAGGGGTGTGTCCTTCTTCTCACTTAGAAATTCATGGAAGATGCTAGGGATACAGGAGAAATTTATTTTATGCTGTCAAAAAGAGGAATGCAGCCCACTCAGATACCAAAGAGTTTGAGGCCTCTTTTTGAGGAATTTGCTTTAGTGTTTCCTGATGAGTTACCAAATGGTTTGACACCAATGCAAGATATTTAGTATGCCATTGATCTAGTGCCAGGTGCAAGTTTGTCGAACCTTGCACATTACAGGATAAGCCCTAAGGAACATAAGATCCTTCAAGGTCAAGTGGAGGAGTTGTTGCATTAGGGATTGATTCAAGTCAGCATGAATCACTATACTGTCCCAACCTTATTAATACTGAAGAATGGTAGCTTGTATGTGTGTGGACAGCAAGGCAATAAATAAGATCACAGTAAAACTCCTATTCCTTGTTTAGATGACATGCTGAACATGCTAGATGGTGCACGAGTGTTCTTAAAAATTGATTTACCAAGTAGCCATCGCCAAATCAGAATACACTCAGAAGATGAGTGGCAAACTACATTAGAAATTAAAAACGGCTTGTATGACTAGCTGGTTATGCCATTTGGGCTCTCTATGGACCAAGCACCTTTATGGGCCTTTATGCGCCTGATGACCCATGTGTTGAAGCCACTAATTGGAAAGTGTGTAGTTGTAGACTTTGACGACATACTCATTTATAACAGATCTGTATCCGACCATTATGTCGATTAACGCACTACCTTCGCCGTCTTGCAGGAGCATAAGTTATATACGAACCAAAAAGTGGAGCTTCTTGACAAATCAGCTGGTATTGTAGGGTTACATGGTCAGCAATGGAGGTATCAAGGATGATGAAGAGAAGATAAAAGCTATACAGGAATGACCTACTCCAAATAACATGGGTGAGATAAGGTCGCTTCATGATTTAGCCACATTTTATCATTGTTTTGTAGGAAATTTCAAGACCATAGTTAGTCCTATGACCAACTGCTTGAAGAAAGGCAAATTTGTGTGGACTCTAGAGGCAGAAAAGAGCTTTCAGATCACTAAGAACAGACTTACAATAACCCCAGTTCTTACCATCTCAAGCTTTGATAAGTTGTTCAAAGCGGAGTGTGATGCTTCCTACATCAGAATCAGAGCCATACTTTCTCAGGAGGGTCAAACAGTTGCATTTTATAGTGAGAAACTTAGTGATGCTCATAAGAAATGGTCCACCCATGATCAGGATTCTTATGTTGTGGTGAATGCATTGAAGTACTGGAAACTATGTAGTTAAAGGTGCGCCTAGGCGCTAGTTGAAGGTCAAGCGCTTGGGAGGGGGCCGGCACAGAGTATATGAGGCGCACTCGCCTGGGCGCCCCTTTCAGGCACGCCTCCGACTCCAGGCGCAGACGACTTCACCCGGTAACTTATAAAACTCATTTGTTTTTTCGTTTTTCACCTTCCAACCCTAATTTCAATCTTCCAACCTCCTTAGAAGGTGAAAACAACTATTCCTTTTCAATCTTTCATAGATCTAAGCAGAAAAAGGTATGGATTTATGAATTTTACAATCTGTATACGGTTTCTGTAAGAAACGTAAAAACCAGTACTGTTTTTTCAAATTTTTTGTTTTTTGTTAACTATTTTCCATAGATCTTGATGGGTTTTAGTTCTATATGTATAAGAAAACATTCCATTTGAGTTTTATACCTCTTTGCTTTAGATTTGAGTTTGTTTTTAGGTCTTTTACTGTTTTTCCAAAAAAGTCAGTTACGAAGATAAAAAGTCTTCGTTTTTTTGTATTTCTTCATTGAAACGTATTTCTATCCACATATATAGCTTTCTCATGCTTGTGTCTTCGTGTGTGATAATATTTTCATCTTTTTTTTGTAATTTAGGGTTATTTTTTTAATTTTTCAGAAAAAAAAAAAGAAAAAAGAGTAGTTACGAAAATTAGGAAAAAATTGTTCTTTTTTATATTTATTAGTTAATACCTATTCTTATATACATATATAGCTTTCCCATGCTTGTGTCTTCATGTATGCTGTATTTTTCATCCTTTTTTTGTATTGTAGTGTTATTTTGTTCAATTTTTCCGAAAATAAAACTTACAAAAATTAGAAAATTTTTGTTTTATTTATATTTATTAGTTAATATCTATTCTTATATACATCTATAGCTTTCCCATGCTTGTGTCTTCATGTATGCTGTATTTTTCATGCTTTTTAAGAATTTATTAATGATTTTTAGCTAATTTTTAGCTAATTTTTAATTATAAAAAATATAATTTTGCGCCTCAGGCTCTAGGCGCGCCCTTTGCGCCTCACGCCTTTAACTACGTAGACTGGAAATGTTACTTAGTCTAGCTTGAGCTTGTGCTCTATATTGATTATGAGGCACATCAATAGTTTGATCAATTTTAATCATATGCATGCTTGTTGGATTACTTTCCTACAAGAATTCATGTTTGTCCTAAAGCATAAGTCAGGTGAGTTGAATAAGGTAGCCAATGCCTTGAGTAGGAGAGTCACTTTGCTAAACACTTTAACTGCTAAGGTTACCATCTTCGAATGATTGAAAGAAGTATATGCAACAAATATATATTTTCAGCAGATTTAGGATGCTTGCAACTCCAAGCAGCTAAGTATTTATTTGCTACATAATGGCTTCTTTTTTTGGCTTCACGTTTGTACACTCAGCAAAGTTCACCACGTGACCAAATTCTTAAGAGAATTGCACAATGTAGGGTTAGAAGGGAAACCTTAGAGCAACGGTTGAGTTGTCAACATATGACATGGAGGTCCCGAGTTCAAGGCATGGAAACAGCCTCTTGCAAAAATGCAAGGTAAGGCTGCATACTATAAGGCCTTCATGGTCCACCCCTTCTCTAGACCACACACACACAGAAGCTTTGTGCATCGGACTACCCTTTTCTTAGGATTAGGTGGCCACCATAGACGAGACAAGACCATAAAGATGGTTGAGAAGCATTATTTCTAGCCACACCTTAAGCATGATGTAGGTAGATTTGTATAGTGCTCTGCCACATGTCAAGCTGCAAAAGGGCATGCATATAACACCGGTTTGTGTATGCCATTACCGGTTCCTGATCGGCCTTGGGAGAACCAGAATGGATATCATTTTGCCATTCCACACACATAAAAGCAGCACAAATTGGTTTTTGGAGTGATGGACAGATTTTCCGAGATGACACTTCATGCCGTGTCATAAGACTGCTAATGCGACTCTTACTGCCAATTTTCTTTGCAAAAGTGGTGCATTTATATCCAATTTTGAAGTCGATTACATCTGATTGCACTCGTAAGTTTTTGAGTCATTCCTAGAGGACTTTATGGTGTCATCTCAATTCAGTTCTCCAGTTTAGCTATACTTGTCATCCACAAACAGATGGCAAGAAAAAGGTTGTCAATTGGACATTTGACGACAAGTTGTGCAGTTTGTTTGATCATAGACCTAAACAGTCGAATATTGCACTAGCACAAGCTAAGTTTAACTACAACATATAGAACCGGTCCACAAGCAAGACTCCTTTTGAGGCAGTTTGTAGGATCTGAAGCTCTCTCACCTTGTTCCCTTCCCTCCATTTCTGGTTACAATGTAGATTGAAGCATTTTGATGATTTTATTGTAGCTATTCATGAAGAGATTAGGAAACATTTGGGGTAGTCTAATGCAAAGTATAAGGCAGCAACAGATCAATATCATTGGTCCAAGACATTTGAGGTCAGCACTTAAGGAATGGTATTTTTGTCAAAATGATGTTTTCCAGTGGGTACATACAATAAGTTGAAACCAAGGAATATTGGCAAACATCGCATCATCAAGAAGATCAACGACAATGCTTATATTGTTGGCATTCCAGACATGATGAAAATCTCCAAAATTTTAAGCATGGCAAATTTGTTTGAGTACCATCTGTCTACTTAGCCATCTACGAACTCGAGGACGAGTCCTCTCCAAGTGGAGGGCACTGATGTAGAGGAACACACGTATGCTTACCTTGAGGGCATTTTTTGGGCAAATTACTAAGAAAGAGCATATTTCCAAGCCTAGAAGCATTTATGAGCAGCAAGAATCTTTTGGAGTAGTTTAGGTGTCAATGTAAGTATATTTTGCTGTTTTATTTTATGTTTTAAGTTGTCAGGACCATTATACCCCTCATAAATGACTTTGAGGGCATTTATGTCTTTTCATTATATTTTGGGTCTTAATTAGAGAAACTGCATGTAAAAACGAATTTCACATCTTATTGAAAGGACAAGACTTCTCTTGAGTTATTTAGGGCTTTTCTACAATTTCTTCCTAGGCCGTGCCTT
Organism: Warburgia ugandensis; assembly: GCA_035236585.1. Lineage (NCBI taxonomy): Eukaryota > Viridiplantae > Streptophyta > Magnoliopsida > Canellales > Canellaceae > Warburgia > Warburgia ugandensis. Next base: position 25,436,085 of record CP141131.1, read on the forward strand.
TGTTCTTTTGAGATTTCAACTTGGTAGATCTTCGCTTGATCAAATCACTCCATAAGTTTCTATATCTCAGTTTGGTACATCTAATTAAACATCAGTTGAATTTTTCTCACACTACTTGCTTGTGAAGGATCTCACAACTGGGCGACAATACTATGCAGTCTATGAAAAAATAGAACATAGTTACTCCCTTTTTCAATTTTGGCTATCATCATCTACACCAAAAGCTTTTGTTGGAGAATGCATGATTACTAGTGGTTGGTAGAATCGACTTGGCCATCTTGCTTTAAAAGTTTTCCATAAAGTACTGCAAAGTCAATCTCTTGCAGTCAACGATCAAGTCACCTATTCTCAATGTGTCTCTTGTAATTTTTCTAAGAGTCACAAATTGCCATTCAAGGTCTGTACTTCAGTTAGCAATAAAACACTTGAACTGCTCTTTTCAGACGTCTAAGGACCTGCCCATTTATGTCAATCGATGGCTATAGATACTATTTACTGATCAGTTTTCTAAGTATTCTTGGATTTATCCTATAGTCACTAAGTCGGATGTTCTCTCCATACTACCTTCTTCAAATCCATCATTGAAAATAAACTTAATTGAAAAATTAAAGAATTACAAACGGACAGAAGCTAAGAGTTAATCAAACTTTTAAAAATTCCCAGAATCACATGGAACTTGTCACTGGCTTACAATACATGTCCTCACACACCTGAGCAAACGGTGTGGTTGAATGCTGTCGTGGGCAAGTGGTAGAAACAGCCTTAAGCATGATGCACTATGTCTCTCTTCCAACAGTATGTTGGACATATACCTCTGCAATGGTTGTTCATCTAATAAATCGTCACCCCACCAAAATCCTTGGATATAACTCTTCTTTTATTGAACTCTTTCAAACACCATCCAATTACCTCACCCTGAAAACCTTCGAGTGCTTATGTTTCAATGCCTTAGGCCCTACACATAAAACAAACTTGAAGATCACTATAGGCCATGTGTATTTCCAAGGTATTGTCACCAGCAAAAGATACAAGTGTCTTGACTTGTCTACTCAAAAATTATTCATTTTCAGTCACGTAATCTTGGACAAATTGGTCTTCTTCTTTCTCCACATTCATCTTCACTTACCCAAAGTTTGTAATGTCACCTCCTATCCATGGTTGTTCGGTCAGGGCGCTCCCTTCTCCAACTCCAAGCTCACATGCAAACGCAATCCACTTGAGCCACATCAATTTGCTCCTATGCACAGCCATGTTCCAAATGCTAACAACAGTTTACCTTGTCAACATCCCAGCTCAAGCAACTCGCCACTACTGGTCAACTCTCACTCTTCACCTGCCCCAAATGCCCAACCATCATCATCTCCTGCATGCCACTACTGTCTCTCACTCACTCCTGGCCTTACTCTCAGCGCAACCACATTCTACACCTGCCTCAAGCAACTCGTCAACCAATATGCATATATAGCGAGTCCCTTATCCTTGTAAACCAGTGAGCCATCCAATCCGTTGTAAGGATCTCAAACATCTAGCAGACCCCTGAACTCACCTGCCAGAAAATCTCACTTCCTAGAAGTGACACCATGATCACCAGGTCCATGACTGCTCCCTTCCACCTAAGGGCCTCTTCACTACTACCAAACATCCCATCCTATGGTCCTACCTGACTTTGAACCCAAAACAATGCACTCAAAGATCCTCTATGGAACCTGTGTGCTTCTCCTAAGCACGCAGCAATTATTCACAACCAAACTTGGTGGTTAGTAATCTCACAATAATGTCACCAGATGCAGGTAGATTATCCAGACTAAATGCAACCCTAATGCCTCTATAAAACAAAGAAAATCTCACATGGTAGCTAAATGTTTTCACCACAGACCTTAGATAAACTATCGTGACACATTCAGTCCTGTAGTCAAACCAACCACTAGCAGCTGGCCCATCCGTCAACTACACATGAATAATGCATTTCTTCATGGCACTTTAGATGAGGATGTGTACACGGAACAGACCTGAGGATTCATGGATCTTTCCAAAACTAACTACATTGGCAGACTTTGCAAATCTATTTATGGGCTAAAACAGATTCCCAGATCCTCGTACCACAAGCTAGCGAGTGTTCTCACCTCACATGGCTTTGAAGAGTCAAGTTCAGATCCTTCCCTGTTCATCTTTAAGCACAAAGGCACACTAATCTATTTTCTCATTTAAGTTGATAACTTTCTCATAATTGGCAATTCTCCTTCCATCATAAACTCGATCCTTCAATCTCTTGCCTCAATGTTCTCAATTAAGGACAAGGACAATCTTCACTTCTTTATTGGTGTTGAAGTCCTTAAATCCAGCTCCGGTGTTCAATTAGGTCAATGGAAGTACATCCTTGAACTCCTAGAGCAGTCAACATGAGTGGGCCTAAACTGCCGCTTATGCCTATGGCTGTCAATATGTCACCCTCTACCTATGATGGAACATCTCTTGAAGACACACGCGAATACTGTAGTATTGTTGGACCTCAGTAATACATCTTGACAAGGCCTGACATTGCCGTCACAGTTAATCATCTTTCGCAATTTATGCAGAGGCCTACCACCTCCCATAGAACAGCATGCAAAAGATTATTTTGGTATCTAAAACACACCATAAACTATGGCCTGCATATTAAATGAAGTTTGCCCTACTCTCATGTGGAATATGCTCATGCCAAGTGGGCTAGTGACAAAGATGAGGGGCTCCACATCTGCATATGTTGTTTTCTTATGCAATAATGCTATCTCTTGGAGCTCTAGGAAGCAACCACTAGCTAGATCCTCAATCAAAGCCGAATTACATGCTGTAGTAACTGTAACAGCAGAACTAGCAGGGATAGAAGCACTTCTAAATAAATTGTGTGTCAAACGAACAAGTTCTCCAACCTTCACTATGATAATGTGGGCAGCTTTTACCTAAGCGCAAATACAATGTCTCCTTCTCACATGAAACGTGTGGTAATTAACTTCTATGTTGTTCGAGATTGGGTTTGCAAAGGATTTCCTTACGTAAAATATGTAAGCACCTAATCACAGTTAGCTGATGCACTCACCAAACCACTCACTCTAGATTCAAGCTGCTGCACAAGACTGGCATTCTTGATGGAAGGCCAATCTCAAGAATGCCAATCTTGCAGCGCATATTGGATCAATGGAAAATCGAGTCAACTCCTTTGGATAGAGACTCAAATCTCAATCACTTGGTTGACTCATTCTCAGTCTCACCTAACCGATATACTTACCAACTTATGTTTGTATTTGATCTTATCTTCTCCCTTGATCATGGGATGTACAACTATATATACATGTGTATATGATAGTCAAAATCAATTGAATACAACACATCCTTTCAACATTTTATCTGCCATGCCTCCTTTATTTTCTATTAGTCAATAGTCATATGACTACCTAACTGAAAGACAATCGACTAACTTCCAAAGTAAAATAAATATGACCAAGCATCTACAGGCGTATGGGTTCTAATCTGAGCAAGTAATGAACAACATCCAGGATACTTATAGAAAGATGTGTCAGATCATAAAATCGATAAAATAATGCATAAATTTGCACAATTCTGTAAAATGCTGTCGATGCATTTCTGAAAACCTGTTAAAGACAATGGTTTGTAGTATTGTCACAAATTGTATCTTCAAGAGGTAAAAATTTGCAAATTATATTAGTTTGAAATCTAGGCACAAAAATAACTTAGTAAGAATCTGCTTGTTGTGTTACTAAACCAACCTTTATAACCACAGTGTGAGCAGGTAGATTAACTCCCCATGCCAAAGTTGCAGTACACACAAGGACCTGAAGGCACAAAGCATTATCACAGTTCTAGTGAACCTTCAATGAGATAAAGAACTATGCAAGAAAAGTGATAGGGTTTACTTTCAGGAGGCCATCAGAGAATAGGCGCTCCGTGAGGCCTCTATCAGAACGTAACATCCCAGCATGGTGAATACCAATGCCATAGTCAAAAATTTCTACGAGTTCTTTGTTTCTGGACTTCTGTACTTCTTTCTGCAAAGGAGTGGTCATCCATCAAAGACACTCGTTGAGAATTTAACACCCCCCCCCCCAAAAAAAAAGAGAAAAGAAAAAATTTCCCAATACACCTTACTTTTATCAAGGAAAATTGTGGATGTGTGTCATTCTTAAATAACTCCACTTCATCCATTCTTTGCGCAATTTCCATCTGCTTCCACGTTACAAAATACTTGTATTCATGAAATGTGAAATGCAACGTGTCACAGCTCTAGTGCATGGGATACTTTTATTCATGAAACATAAAATGTGAAAGAAAGGTGTCACAGTTCTAGTGCATGAGATATAATAGCATAACTTTCTTAACTGGAAAATCTCGGGATAAAGAGCTAGTAAATCTTGATCACTTAACAATGATGCCTTATTATCATGTCACAAGGAACAGAGTTCACAGTGTCCACATTTGTAAAGACCCTCATCTATATATTCCAGGACAAACTAAAATATACATGTACATGGAACAGAATATCATAGCACTAAAGCTCACACTGGTTCATGCAGATTAGAGTACAACTCCTAACTATAAGAACCAACCATAGCTACTGCTTAAGAGTCAAGGTTCTTGGTGGTGTCAGCTCTTCAGTTTCTTTGGTAGGATTACATGTGGATCTGATTAGACTGGGGATGTTGGGTTTGGAGTGGTTGTTATTCCCCTGCAAGAGGAGCTTGAGCTAGGGAGGGTAACTGTTTTGGTGTCATGATAGGAAAATATCAAGAAATATGGAATAAATAAAGGAAGAAAGCCTGCTACAACCACTTTGTACGAAAAAACGGGAATACTTTAGTTTATGGGGCATATTTTTCATTCCCTCAACATGCAGTGTTCCATTTCACTCAAATAAAATATCTGTTCTTAAAGTATCAGGACTGGTCACACATTGACTATGTAAAGAAATACTCAGTATGGACCTAATAGTTTTCTTGTTATTATTTGTTAAAAAATATTACTGATGAAAACCAAATCTCAGGAACTCCTGATACAATAGTGTCTTTAAAATATAACCAGCTAACCTAATGATCTGCCCTGATATTATATAGGTAAATGCTTCACTGCAACTTGAACCTCAAAAAAGAAATAGTCACTGTGAACGCACTCGTTATTTGAAGCTCAAGTAATCATGTTTCAACAAAAATTTGCAGTGGGCAACTTCTCATTTTTAAGTGTTCAATTTTGGCCAAAATACTCTTAATCTAGCATCAAATTAGATCATCTCATTAATCAATTTTGAAATTTTACTTAAAATTTGTATTTTAGCTTCAATTGACGATCCAACCATTGATTTGCAAAATTTAACAGTCAGATGATCATCAGAGCTAATCAGATGTATAACCTATGGTTTAGATGATTCTAATTTAGCCCTATGTTTTGCAGATCAACCAAATTAGAATTGGACAGTTTAGATCAAATTAAATGAACCAAATCAAGGAGCAGCAAAAGACAATCAGGACACCAATTGCTAAAACTTGGATGAGGGAGATGAAATTGAATTGGAATAAAAAACAAACTCCTCTAAAAAATCTATATAAAGGGGGTAGCACGGTTGAAGAAAAAAAGGACACGTAGGAAGGTGGTATCTCTCTCTCTCTCTCTCTCGTACCCTCTCTTTCTGCGTCCAATTGAACCCAAAACGCATCCCCATCACCTATCTCTTTCTTAGTCTCTCTATCTCGGGTTTCACCAAGCCACCTCACTCTCTCTCTAGCTCTCTCTTTCTCACTCCTATCCCTTTCCCTATCTCCCTTGTTCTCTCCCTCACCCAGATCCACCGTCTCACTTTCTCTATCGATCTCTCCCTATCTCAGTCTCTATCTTCCTCTGTCTCTCCATCATAAGAGAAAAACCAGCCCACACCATAGCAGGAGTTTCCACAATAGTTTCCCACTTCTTCATTCTCTCTTTCATAGTTCTTCCTTCTTATTCCCTGTTTTCTGTTACTCCACTTTTTCCCTTGTCGTCTCCAGCAGTCGCTTCTTTTTGTCTCTCGTCTGCTCACAATAGTTTTTTTCTTGTAATTCCTCACAGATATTCATCAAAATAACTTTTTTTTACAAGCTTCCAATCTTACATCAAAAAACCCAACTCGGGTTTTCCTTCAAATCCTGAAATCTCCACATCGTTTCATGTTTCAAACAAAAACAACTCCCTGTGTTTCCCACAGCTATGGGTTGAAGAATAGGAAGTTTCGGGCAAAAATCCAATTTTGCCCATAGAGCTTTTATTTGAATACCTAATACATTCCAATTTTGTCTTTTAGTCTATTTTGTCTTTTTCTTTATTTATGTAGGTTTTAGCTTGTTCTCAAATTAATTCCAAGAATCAGTTAATTTAATCCAGTTTGATTTAAGCCTAATCGAATCAACGGTTTAACTTAAACCAACAGGATAATTTTAATTACCGATCTTTCTTTCATTAGAATTCAAATCAATTCATAGATCTTGTGTTTAGGATAATTCATAGCTGATTCAATAGTCCTAATCTTCAATTTGAAATCCAGAAATATGTTCTAAGCTGTCCAAAACCCAAAATCTTTCCCTAATCCAAATCATCAAAATTTTGGGGAATCTAAACAATCTAGCCGTTGAATCTTCAATCAAGGATATGAGTCAGAGATTAATGAAGGCCAATCAACTTTGACGACACCAAAATTGAAGAAATTGGCTATAATCAAGTTACAGAAGTAGATTTTAGCTATTATTTCTTTCCAATTCAGAAATTTTGTACTTTTGATTAATGCAATAGATCTGAATTTTAAGTTTCTTATTATTCAAATTTTGTTGTTTCTATTTATTTTTGGATAATTAAATTTTATTTAAACTCCATCTTTTTAAGTCGAGTTCCTGTAGGATCGACCCGTACTTGCATAAGTTGTACTACAATAGCCCGTGCACTTACAAAAATGTTAAGTGTTCAATTTTGGCCAAAATACCCTTAATCTAGCATCTAATTAGATCATCTCATTAATCAATTTTGAAATTTTGCATCTTAGCTCCAATTGACCATCCAATCGTTAATTTGTAAAATTTAACGGTCCGATGATCATCAAAGCTAATCAGATGTATAACGTACAGTTTAGATGATTCTAATTTAGTCCTATGTTTTGCACTTCAACCAAATGGGAATTAGATGGACCAGATCAAAGTAAACGGACCAAATCAAGGAGGAAATTGCTTGGATAGGAAAGAAATTGAAGACTGTTAAAGTAGAACCAAGAGAGAGAGAGAGAGAGAGAGAGAGAGAGAGAGAGAGAGAGAGAGAGAGAGAGAGAGAGAGAGAGAGAGAGAATGGGTGAATGTGTGTTGGTAATTTTGCACCTCAAACTTAACACATATATATACTAAACAAGGATAGTCACATGCTCCTAACTATACAATGTGGGACTAAAAATAAAACAAAACTAAGACTAAGGCTAAGTAAAACTATACAATACTATGCTATATTCAACACTCCCCCTCAAGCTGGAGCATATAAGTCATATGTACCAAGCTTGTTACAAATGTATTTAATTTGAGGTCCTTTGAGAGATTTTGTGAAGATGTCTGCTAGTTGATCATTTGAATTGACAAAGCTAGTAGCAATACATCCCGACAAGATCTTTTCTCTAATAAAATGACAATCCACTTCTATGTAGTTGGTCTTTTCATGGAAAACAGGATTAGATGCAATATGTAAGGCTGCTTGATTATCACATATTAGCTTCATACTTCCATCCTCTCCGAATTTCATCTCCTGGAGTAGTTGTTTCAGCCAAATAAGTTCACATGTTGCCATAGCCATGGCTCGATACTCAGCTTCTGCACTTGATCTGGCAACTACATTTTGTTTCTTCCTTTTCCAAAATACTAAGTTACCTCCAACAAAAACGCAATATCCTGAGGTAAAACGCCTGTCTGAAGGAGAACCAGCCTAGTCAGCATCTGTGTACCCAACAATTTGAGTGTGGCCTTTATCTTCATATAACACACCTTAACCTGGTGCTCCTTTAATATATCCAAGAATGCGAACCACAGCATCCCAATGACTATCACACGATGATTGTGGGAATTGACTAACTACACTTACAGCAAAAGAGATATCTAGTCGAGTAATGGTGAGATAATTCAATTTACCCACAAGTCGCCGATATCTTCCAGAGTCTGCTAGAAGCTCCCCCTGTCTTGGTACAAGCTTAACATTCGGGTCCATGGGTGTGTCCATGGGCCTAAAATCTAACATACTAGTCTCTTCCAAGATGTCTAAAGCACATTTTCTTTGTGAAATGGTAATACCTATACTAGACTAAGCTACCTCAATTCCCAGAAAATACTTCAGTTTTCCCAGGTCTTTAGTCTGAAAGTGATGGAAGAGATGTTGTTTAAGTCTTTGAATGCCATCCTGATCACTACCTATGATGACAATGTCATCCACATAGACCACTAGATAGATACACTAACCCGAAGAATTGTGCTGATAGAAAACAGAATGATCTACTTCACTTCAAAGCATTCCAAATTCCTGAATAACAGAGCAAAATCGTGCAAACCATGCTCGAGGAGATTGTTTTAAACAGTATAGAGTACGTTGCAATTTGCACACTAAACCAGACTCACCATGAAGGAAAGCATTTTTAATATCCAGCTGGTAAAGAGGCTAATGCCGCATAGCAGCTACAGAGAGGAATAATCAAATAGAGGCAACCTTCGCAACTGGGGAAAGGGTGTCACCATAATCAAGATCATAGATCAGAGTATAGCTCTTAGCAACTAGGCGGGCTTTAAGTCGATCAACTTATCCAACGGCAACCTACTATAGTTTTACCAGGTGCCAAAGGAACCAAGTCCCAAGTACCATTCGTATGCAAAGCAGTCATTTCATCTACCATGGCCTGTCTCTACCCAGGATGTGAAAGAGCCTCACTAGTGCTTTTGAGAGCAAAAATAGAGGACAAGGAGGAAACAAATGCATAATAGGGTGAAGATAATCAATGGTAACTCAAAAAATTATAGATAGGATGAGGATTACGAGTAGATCGATCACCTTTTCTAAGAGCAATAGACAAGCTGTCAACCGAATGAGGGCCGAAGTAGGCGAAGCCGGTGGGACAGGGAGATTGTCATCAGGGACTTCAGTGGAACCTGCAATAGCTTCAAGAGAAGGCCGGCGATGATATGTATGAAGAGGACAAGAGACATCATCCGCAAGCGTGGAAATATAGGGAAGAGGTAAAATTTCATAAATGGAGAGTGGCTTAACAATGGATGAGAAGAATGGTGACTGCTCAAAGAAAGTTACATCTGCTGAGAGAAGATATCAATTAGTGTCAGGAAAATAATAACGATACCCCTTTTAAAGCCTGGAATATTCCAAAAAGATGCATTTTATGGCCTTAGCAGAAAACTTATCTTGCCCAGGTGCAAGGTTGTGCACAAAACAAGTACATCCAAAAACACGAGGAGGAAGAAGACAGAGGTTGTGTGGGGAAGAGAATGGAACAGGGAATTTGATCATGCAACACAAAAGAAGGCATACGATTAATTAAGTAGCAAGCAGTGAGAACAGCATCCCCCAGAAACGAAAAGCAACATGACTGTGAAGAAGTAAAGTGCGAGCTGTCTCTATGAGATGACGATTTTTGCATTCAGCTACTCCATTTTGTGGAGGAGTATGGGCACACGATGACTAGTGAAGAATTCCTTGTTAAGACATAAAAGAAGAAAAAGGTGCAAAAAAATATTCTCGTGCATTGTCACTACGTAAAACATGGATAGCAACATTAAATTGAGTTTGACTTTCAGCACAAAATTTCTTAAAACTTGAGAATAATTCAGATCGATTCTTCATAAGGAATAACCAAGTACATCGAGAATAATCGTCAATAAAAGTTACAAAGTACTAAAAACCCAAACTACAAATACTACTAGGACCCCAAACATCAATGTGGACAAGTTCAAAGGGAGACAGCTCGATTATTGAGACGCTTTGGAAACAAAATACAAGTATGTTTTCCAAGCTGACAAGACTCACACTCAAGAGACAACAAAGTAGAAAAATGAGGGACCATCTTTTGAAGTTTGGAGAGACTAGGATGGCCCAAACGATTGTGAATAAGAGCAGGAGAATAAGTGGAGATGCAAGTGGCAGGAGCTGCAAGTGATGTGAGATGGTAAAGACCTTGAGACTCACGCCCTATACCAATCGTCTTCCTCGTACCCCAGTCCTGCAAGATTACAGTTTTATCAAAAAAAGTGAGAGAGCAATTAAGAGTGCGGGTCATTTTACTGATGGAAATAAGATTAAACGGGCACTCAGGTACATAAAGTACAGAGGTGAGAGGAAGAATAGGAAGGGAATGAGCCAAACCAATTCCTTTAGCTAAGTTTTGGAACTGTTGGCTAAAGTGACAGTAGGTAAAGTAGAAGAATAAGTAAGAGAGGAGAAAAGGTGTTTGTTACCATATATGTGATCAGAAGCTCCAGAGTCTAGAATCCACTGGCCAATAGAAGAAGACTGAGTAAAGCAAACACTGGGATTACCAGTCTGAGCGACGGAAGCAACAGAAGATGACTTGGCTGCCTAATACTAGAGGTACGCATCATAGTCACTACTAGTTAGAGTAATATTCTAACATATGGAGCCCTCTGATGAGTCAGGTAACTAGGTGTCAGATGACTGGATGATGTTAGCAATGCGAGGAGGTCGCCCGTGTAGTTGGTAACATTGATCCTGAGTGTGTCCAATCTTATTACAGTATGTGCACTGAGGACGCTGTCCTCGGTTACGACCACCACCACGGCCGGCTCTAGTGTTTGCTTGAGAAGCCAAAACTGAGGAATCTGAAGAACCATCAAAAGTAACTATCTGAGTAAAGGAGAAACGCAATAAGCGTGCAAATACTTCATCTAATGAGGGCACCAAAGGCCTAGCCAGAATTTGATCTCTGACGGATTCAAGGTCAAGGCGGAGCCTAATGAGAGTCAACACCATGAAAAACTTATTGGTCTGTGTATGTTGGGCTTCTACACCATCAGTAGGAGGCATTAGAGACAAGAACTCCTCCTTAAGGAACGCAATCTTTCCTATGTAACTCAAAAGATCCATGTCCTGTTGTATAACATGAACAATGTCAGAAACAACTTTGTAAAAACATTGAATATCATTAATGTATAAGCCCTTGGCTTGAGTCCAAAATTTGAAACATCTTTTATAGGCGCGAAGATAATGTAAAACTTTGGGATCCACGGATTGCCATAATAGGCTGCATAATTGTGCATCAATCTTTTTCCTTTGCACTTTGTCTGCAACAGAAATATCTTCCTCTTTCTTGACCAAATGGTCTTCATAACCTTGACCCATAAACCATAATTCCACAGCGGCAGACCAAAACAGATAATTTTCACTACCAATTAATTTCTCCAACGTAATAAAAGGAGATCCAGAAATTATAAAAGTGAAAATACCATTTTTTGAAGCCATAATTACTTATCTGGGTGGTCTGCGGCAAAGATCAACTGCAACAACAATCTGGTGGCAGTAGCGGTGATCTGGGAATGCCAAAGATGACAAAGGGGTGGCCAGTAAAGAAGCACGATCGCCAAAGGAATTGCCAGCAGAGATACAAAGGCAAACCAAAAGGAAAAAAAAGAGAAGGTAAATAATCAAGGTTTCTCTTATGGCTTTGATACCATGTTAAAGTAGAGCCAAGTGAGAGAGAGAGAGAGAAACCCTTAGAATGGGTGAATGTGTGTTGGTAATTTTGCACCTCACACTTAACACATATATATTAAACAAGGATAGTTACATGCTCCTAACTGTACAATGTGGGACTAAAAATAAAACAAAACTAAGACTAAGGCTAAGTAAAGCTATACAATACTATGCTATATTCAACAAAGACAATCAGGACACTAATTACAAAATTTGGATAAGGGAGAAGAAAAGGAGTTGGAATCAAACTCAAACTCCTCTGGAAAATCTATATAAAGAAAAGGCAACACAATTGAAAAAGAAGGCAGGTGGGTGGTTCTCTCCCCCTCTTCTCCTCTTTCCCTCCCACATGCTCTCTCGCTCCACCACACCAACCCCATCACAGTAGCCACTTTCTTTCCCTTCTCTCCATTCTCTTTATTCTCTTTCTCACTCTATCAGGTTTCACCTAGCCTACCCTTTCACTGCATTTTCACTATCTCCCCCTTCTCTCCTTTTTTCCCTCTCTACTATCTCTCTCGCTTCCCATCTCTTGTCCTTCTCACACTTTCCTTCTTTGCTCTCTCTCTCAATCTCCTCCTTCGCCTAGTCCAAACCCAGCCAGAACCCTTCTCTCTCACCTTCCCATCTCTATCTCTCCCTTCTCCTCTTTGTTTTTCTCTCATCCCATGTCTGCTCGACACGCACCTTCTTCACTCCAATCGAGCCGATCTGCACCAGCCCATCCCATCTCCTCTTTCTCCCCCCTTCTTTCCTTGGTCTAATTCTAGAAGGCAACCGAGCCAAGCGGTCCCAAGTGGCGACCTAGCCAAGGCTACCTACCACCACCAGAACCCACCTTTCTCCCTCCTATGGCCGATGTTGCCTAAATAGCACGCAAAGTCCGATATCTTTCTCCCCCATCTCACTCTCTCATTCTCTCTATTTCCCTATTCCTCCATCACCTGCACTCCCTCTCTACCAGCTGGCGCTCCATCAATGCAACCTGAGCCAACCACCGAGGAGCACCTCTCCCCCTCACCACACCTTTTCTTCCTCTCGGCTCCTTCCCTTCTCCCTCCTTGTTCTCCTCTAGTAGCACAGCCCCGCGCCAATTCGTCTCCTCCCTTGCTCCACCAACGACTCTGGCAACACCCCCTCTCCACCTCTGTCACCTCCCCATCAACACACGCAATCTTTCCCATGCTCCTCTCTCTCCTTCTCTTTCTTATTCCCTGGTCCTCCCTTCCTTGTGGAAGAAAACCTGAGACGAGGTTTCTCTGTCCTCCTTCCCTGCATCTCTATTCCCTTTGCTTTACCGTCTTCTCCGTTGAACTTTCTCTGATTTTCATTTAAAATCAGAAAATTGGAAATTTTCTAAATTTGCGCTCAAAACAATAATTCAAATTCCATTCTCATCCTTTTCTCATCTTATTCCAATTTTATCCTATCCCTGTTTTGCTATCTAGGTGCTGTGTTATGCTCAACTCAATCCAGGAACTATGTTATCCCAACCCGTATTATTTAAGCTTAACCAAATCAATGGTCTAGCTGTAATAAATAGGATTTCTTCATTTTTTTTATCTTTTCCATATCAGATTTTTAATCAATTCTTAGTCTTGTTCTTAGGACAATTCCTAGTCTTGAACATTCCTAACCTTCAATCTGAAAACCAGAGATTCGATCTAAGTCACCCAAAACCCAAAATCATTCTTAAGTCCAGATCATCAAATTTTGGGGAATTTGAATAATCCAGCCGTTGGATCTTTAACTAAAAGTACCAGTGAGAGATACATGGAGATTGATCAATGTTGATGATATCATATTTGAAGTAATTTGTTATAATCAAGCTAGGGAAGTAAACTTTATTTGGTTTTTAATTATTTTTCTATCTTTTTGAATTTGGATTTCCGTAAATTTTCATTGGTTAAATCGATTGGAATTTTAAATTAATTTTTATTCAACTTCTATCTCTTTTTTTTCATTTTTAAACAATTAAATTTTATTTAAAATCCATCTTTTTAAGTCGAGTCCCTATGGGATCGAACTATACTTACATTAGCTACACCACAATAGCCTGCGCAATTGCAGTAAAACAATCAACAAGTTTTTGCGCCATTGTTTGGAACCCGCAACAGAGTTTTCATAAAATTTAATAAAAAAAACCAAAAAATAAAAATTCAGAAAGATAAAAAATTTAGGAATTGCATTGTTTTAGCATTTGAGGCATTTTTAAGTGCATTTTTAATTTTTCTTAGTGCATAATCACTATATTTCCTAAATTTTGATACTTACTGCTATTTTTATTTTTTAGGAAATTGGAACAAGAAGAATTCAAAGAGGATCTCAATTAGGATAGTAAAACTTTTATTTTTAGTGAATTATAGTGAGGACGCATTGTATTTTTTTAAATCGTTATTCATTTAAAAGGGTTGTAATAATATTAGGTCAAGAGTGGACCATCGTAACTTGGAAGTGGAGATGGAATGTAAATGGGCCCACCCTTGTACGAAAAGATCTTGTCCAGGACCCCACTGTGAGAAATCCTAACTCTTTAAATTTCCCAAACTAGGGTTTGCATTATTAAAATAATTTTGCATTTTTTGGTAGTATAATTGCATATAAAAAGCATATTTTATAATTATTGCATTTTTTAGGGTTTGCATTAGTTTATTGTTTTCAATTGCATTTGGAGCACGTTTATGACTTTAAGGTAATTTATATGTTAATCGAACTGCTATGGAGTGTAGAAATTAATTAGTATGGGCACCTGACCCCACAAGATCAAGGGTGGATTTAATCAACACCTCTTGGCCCACCTAGGATAATAAGCACAACTACGCAACCCAGCCTTTCAAATTAATTTAAAATTAATTAGAAGAGACCTATAGAAGCCATCATATGCTCATAGTACCATCTTAAAAGGACGCGATTCATTGCCACTCTAGTGACTTCTAAGCATTGTGGTTATAGCAGGTGTCTTAAAGTCCAAGGGATTTTCCTACACCTTCCATGAACGTCTGTTGAAGTCTAAATGCCTCTTGACACGAGGATTGTATTAACCACTTTAGAGCAAAACCTAATTGGTAAGTAGTAGTCAAATCTCAAAGAGAAGGGATAGATTAGGCTAATCTAAAAGCTTCTCCCCACACAAATCAAATTGTCTGTTTACTATCCTTAGGGTTGTTTGATTTTTGTGCTGTATCATTGTCCATCATTAGCAGTTAGGTTGCATTAGTTAAGAGTAGTTTTTCTCATTTAAAAAAAAAAAAAAATACTCATTCATTGTATACAAAGATTTATTTCATTATATATAAAGATTGATTGTGAAGGGGAGCCTTGGCGCAACTATAATTGTCGTCATGTGACCTTGAGGTCACGGGTTCAAGGCGTGGAATCAGCCTCTTGCAAAAATGCAAGTTAAGGCTGCCTACTTTAGGCCACTGTGGCCCACCCCTTCCCCAAACCCCCGCATAGGTGGGAGCTTCGTGGACCGGGGCTGCCCCTTTATAAAGATTGATTAGAATGGCCTATCAAGAAGGGAAAGGGGCTAAAGCTAGAGAAATAGATGGGTATAAATTATGCTATGTAGGAAGGGATAATAACAGAAACGGCGTAGGAATAATAGTGGATAAGGAATTAAAGGATAAAGTTGAGGAAGTTAAAAGAATCAGTGATAGAATGATAATAATAAAACTTGTTCTAGAAGAGCATATTATAAATGTTATAAGTGCATATGCACCACAAGTAGGGTTACAAGATATAATCAAGAGACAGTTTTGGGAAGATATGGAGGGAGTCATGCAAGAAATTCCCAACACTGAGGGGATATTTATAAGACCAGACATAAATGACCATGTAGGAAAAGAAAAGGAAGGATAGGATAGAATACACGGAGGATATGGTATAGGTGAACAAAATGAGATGGGGGAGAATATCCTCGATTTTGCTTTGTCATATAACCTAGCCATTGCAAATACACTCTTTAAGAAGAGGGATGAACACTTAACAACCTTTAAAAGTGGACTTCATAAAAGCCAAATAGACTTTTTTCTACTTAGGAATAATGAACGATCTATGTGTAAGGATTGTAAGGTGATACCCGATGAGAGTTTAACCTCACAACATAAGTTAATGGTTATGGATATTCATATCAAAAGATGGAAGAAAGGAAATGAACTTAACAGGCATCCAAAAATTAAGCAGTGGAACTTAAAAGGAGAGAATAACCTCATTCACAAATAAGTTGATGGTAAAAGTAAATTGGAACTATGAAACAGAAGTAAATACCATGTGGATTAATATTGCTGAGTCCATTAAGAAAGTGGCAAAAGATGTCTTAGGAGTATCTAAAGGTAAAAGGCAATTAGTAAATGAAACATGGTGGTGCAGTGAAACATGTGGATTAATATTGCTGAGTCCATTAAGAATGTGTTTTAAAGCATGGCAAAAGACTAGAAATAATGAAAACTATGAACAATATAAGAATGCTAAAAAGGTTGCTAAGAGAATAGTGAGGCTAAACTTAAAGCATATGATGAACTCTATAATAGACTAGGAACAAGAGAAGGTGAGAAAGATGTGTTTAAACTTGCAAAAGTAAGAGAACAGAAGGGTAAGGACTTAGATCATGTTAGGTGCATTAAAAGCAATAATCAAAGGGTATTAGTCAAAGATGATGAAATCAAACAAAGGTGGGAAACATACTTTCAAAAATTGTTAAATGACAATGGCTCTGAGAATATAGGGATTGAAAATACTATAAATCTAAATAACATTGGATATTATATATATGAATGTAGGATTAGAATACCTGAAGTGAAAGAGGCCTTGAAAAAGATGAAATCAGGAAAGGCCATGGGGCCCGATGGTATACCAATAGAAGTTTGGAAGCATATGGGAGATATTAGGGTACTTTGGTTGACCAAGTTGTTTAACAAGATTATAAAATCAAAGAAAATGCCTAATGAGTGGAGGAAAAGCTCTATTGTACCAAGTTATAAGAATAAAGTAGACATACAAAGTTGCACTAATTATTGAGGGATCAAACTTATGAGCCACACTATGAAACTTTTTGAAAGAGTGATTAAGAAGAGGCTACGACATGAAACAAGTGTATTGGAGAATCAGTTTGGTTTCATGCCTGGGAGGTCTACCATGGAAGCTATTTTCTTACTAAGACAATTAATAGAGAAATATAGGGAGAGGAAAGACCTCTACATAGTCTTTATTGACTTAGAGAAAGCTTATGATAGAGTCCCTAAAGAGTTAATATGTAGGGTGTTGGGAGATAAAGGGGTTTGCAGGGGTATATAGCCATAATTAAAGATATGTATGAGAGAGCGGTAACAAATGTTAAGACCACTAATGGCGAGACTAGTGATTTTCCCATTACTATAGGATTGAACCAAGGATCGGCATTGAGCCCATACCTTTTCACATTGGTTATGGATGAGTTAACAAAACATTTGCACGAGGAGATTCCCTAGCGCATGCTATTTGCAGATGATATAGTCTTAGTTGATGAGACAAGAGAAGGTGTAAACATAAATCTACAGTCATGGAGAGAAGCATTAGAATCTAAAGGATTTAAAATTAGCCGAACTAAGACAGAATATATGGAATGCAATTTTAGCAAGGAGAGGAGTAGGAGTGGAACACTAATCAAGATTAATAACCAAGAAGTCCTTGTAAAAGAGCACTTTCGGTACTTAGGATCAATGATTCAAGAGAGTGGAGAGATTGAGAGAGAGGTTACCCAGAGAATTTAAGCTGGTTGGAACAAATGGAGATGTGCATCTGGAGTTTTGTGTGATCGGCAGGTGCCACTCAAACTAAAAGGAAAATTCTATAGGATGGCCATAAGGCTGACAATGCTCTATAGATCAGAGTGTTGGACAGTTAAGGAACATCATGCTCATAGGACGAGTGTAGCAGAAATGAAAATGTTGAGATGGATGAGTGGTAAGATAAGAAAGGATAGAAATAGAAATGAAAATATTAGAGGAAATTTAGGGGTAGCACCAATAGGTAACAAGATGAGGGAGATTAGACTTAGATAGTTTGGACATGTTCAAAGGAGACCAACAACGGCACCGGTTAGAAGGAGTAAGGCAATACAAGTAGAAGGTTCTAAAAGGGCAAGGGAAAGGCCCAAAAGAACGTGGATAGAAGTGGTAAGGAAAGATTTAAAAACTTTGGGACTAAATGAAGCCATGGTACTTAATAGAGAGGAATGGAGGAATAAGATTCATGTGGCCGACCCCTAATTGGGATAAGGTCTTGATGATGATGATGATTGGAGAATTTGAATCAAATGGGAATAATGAGGAGCCATTTATTATTGATGATAGGATGAAAATTTTATGTGATCATTCTGAGCTACAAAGTCCCCAACCATCAATGTAAACCTCTAGTATAGATGTACTAGAGGCAGATCTGAGTCATTGTTATGATTCTGATGAAGACTTCCATTGATGAAGAAAATGAAAATGTGGAAACACCCAAGCTAGATCTACTCGTGTTCTGCTTAATTTTATGAATTTAATGAAGGCACATCCATTAAGGTGAAGGAATTGTTGGAGAATGTGCAATTAATGCACACTTCTCAATGGCAAGCCAAAGTAGAATGCCTTGCAAAGCCTGATATTCCAATTAAGCCTTGTAATGTAGAATATGTACCTAATTGGGACCTATAGATCTTATTTGAACAACCATTTGATAATAATTTAAGCCCACCTGAAATCTTACCTGTATCTGCAGAACAGGAAGGGAAAGAGTCTATTGATGTACTGGCCCGACATCAACCAACTCTAAAGTACAAATTAGAAGATAATCAGGGAATAAGCCAAACCATATCTCTGCCTTCAAAAAAACAAGAACAACCTTCTAGGAAACTGTAGAGTCAACTTATATCCCAATTTTAGGAAAATATAAGGGAAAAGGAGGAAAAAGATACACTAAGTACAATGGTTAATATTATTCCTAAATTTGGTCAAGAAAAGGACCATCTATCTCCATATGGTCTAACAGAATTTAAATTCATAGTAGTTCACATCATTATAGTGATACCACAGACTAAATTTTCAAGGTGGAAGAATTATATTGATTACCGCAAAATTTTGAAGATAAGGGATCATCAGAGCGGTCCCACTTAATTTACAATCGTGGGGTCTACTGTGTCATAATGCTACCATCACCAAAAATTTCATGGTGGAGGAAATATATTTGACTATTGCGAGATTCTAAAATGGCATGAGAAATCTTGTCATTTCATTGTTAGGATTAAGAAAACTCAGGTACCAGCTAAGTCTAGATTAGGGTACTTTAGGATATGTCTGGCTGAAGACATTAAACTTAGCACTTACTAGGAGGCAGCCAAGAGTTTTTTGTAGAAAGTCTTAGTATTCTACATCGCCCATATTCATTTTAGATCCTACTTTTTAAACATTGGGGACAATGTTTCTTTCAAGTTAGGGGGTGTAGAATTCTAGCAAATTCTAGTTTTTTTTTTTTTTTTTCTTTAGCTGATTTCCTTAATTTAAAAAAAAAGAAAGGGCAGCCCCAATGCATGAAGCTCCCGCCTATGCAGGGTCTGAGGAAGGGACGGACCACAAAGGCCTATAGTACACAGCCTTACCTTGCATTTTTACAAGAGGCTGTTTCCACACCTTGAACCCGTGACCTCAAAGATCAAATGACAACAACTTTTACCGTTGCGCTAAGGCTCCTCTTCTGATTTCCTTAATTTGCAAAAAATAAATAAATAAATAAATATTTTTAGGTCAAATCCTACACAATGATGAGAATTGGATTTTGTAAAGTATAGTCCAGATAACTTTGGATTATTAATGGAATTGTACATGATTAATTCATCATTTTACTCATTTTCTCAAGTATTCCATGAAGGCTGAGTCTCAGATCACATCTGTACACACAGTTGCATATAAAAGGGCCGCCCCAGTGCATGAAGCTCCCGCCTATGCGGGGTCTGGGTAAGGGGTGGACCACAAGGGCCTATAGTAGGCAGCCTTACCTTGCATTTTGCAAGAGGCTGATTCCATGCTTTGAACCCGTGACCTCAAGGTCACATGACGACACCTTTTACCGTTGCGCCAAGGCTCCCCTTCACACGCAGTTGCATATACAAGGTCTAAATTGATAAGTAGTTGTAACTTAGAGATCCTGAAGAAATTCAAAGGAGACCTATAACTTAAGTGAGTTTTAGAGCCATTCAAAAAAAAAATTTAGAGGTTATAAATGTTTCAAATTTTTCTTCAATGTGCTTAAAGAAAATTTGATCCCATCAATTTTTAAATTTCGCCAATTACATGAATTATTAGAATATTACCTTTAAAATTCTAAAAGTTCATTGAATCTGATAGATTATAGGAAACCTAGAAAATAATTTAGGCCATCCTCATTGTTAACCTAAAGATATAAAGCCTACCCACAAGAGTATTTTTACCACTAGTTAACTAATTTGAGCCTTTTATATAAGCCTTTTCTTTTCTTACCTATAAATAACCTTTACCCATATTAACCTAGTATAATATATCCATTACCTATTTTCTTTGAAAGATAAGTTAGAGATGAATGAAGATATACCTATTTTTTTCGAAAGATAAGTTAGAGATAAATGAAAATATACTTTTTAGTTGCAATAGAAGTAGAAAAGTGAACATCAAGAAAAGAATATTCTTCAAAGAGATTCAAAAGTGTTGAAAAGAAAGAAAATGTGTTGATAAAGAAAAAAAAAAGTGAAAAAAGAAATATTCACTTCAATACAAGTAAAGAAGAATTGTCAACTTAGGTAGAAAACCTCTACTTATTTTTGAAGAAATTTTGAATACCCTTTATACTTTTTCTTTTGTACCCTGTCCTAAGCCTACGTTTCGTCCCAATCAAAGACCTATTGATTCTAGGATGAATATATTCTTGACCGTGGAAGAAAACACGAGATGGGTTTTCTCTAATTTTCTCCTCCTCCCCTCCTTCCCTGCATCTCTCTTCCCTCTACTTCACCGTCTTCTCCATCAAGCTTTCTCTATTTTTCAAATAAAATCAGAAATCTGGAATTATTCCAGATTTGCCCTCAAAACAATAATTCAAATTCCATTCTCATCCTTTTTACATCTTATTTCAATTTTATCCTATCCCTGTTCTGCTATCCAGGTTCTGTGTTATTCTCAACTCAATTTAGGAACTGTGTTATCCAACCCTATTTTATTTAAGCTTAACCAAATCAACAGTCTAGCTTTAATAAAGAGGATTTCTTTATTTCGTAATATTTTTTATATTAGATTTTCAATCAATTCTTAGATCTTGTTCTTAAGACAATTCCTAGTTGATTCAACATCCCTGATCTTCAATCTGAAAACCAGAGATTTGATCTAAGCCCAAAACCCAAAATCATTCTTTAGTTTAGATCATCAAAATTTTGGAGAATCTGAACAATCCAGCCATTGGATCTTTAATTAGAAGTACCAGTGAAAGATAGATGAAGGCTAATCGATGTTGTTGATATCATATTTGAAGTAGTTTCTTATAATCAAGCTAAGGAAGTGAACTTTACTTATTTTTTAGTTAATTTTCTGTCTCTTTGAATTTGGATTTCTTTAAATTTTCATTGGTTAAATAGATCTGAATTTTGAATTAATTATTATTCAATTTCTATCATTTCTTTTAATTTTTGGACAATTAAATTTTATTTAAACTCCATCTTTTTAAATTGAGTTCCCGTGGGATCGACCCGTACTTGCATCAGCTACACTACAATAACCAGTGCACTTGCTGTAAAACAATCAACGGGAAAAAAATCAACACTCATAGAAGGGGATTCTTCAAAGCTATTACTTGTTTAAGGCGATCAGTTCTTAGAAGTTGCCTCCCACACTAAAGAGATTCATGCAATGTCTTGTCTTCAAGAATTCTCTTTTGGTTGCCTTCCTATATCAGCGAATTGCATACTGGATCCCTAGCTAAATGGGGTGCTACAAATTCTCACCCAAGTCCTTATTATTTGAATCTCAAGCAATCACGTTTGAGCAAAAATTTGCAGTGCGTTGCTTTTCGTAGAAGGGGATTCTTCAAAGCTATTGCTTGGACAAAGTTTAAGGTGCTCAGTTCTTCCAAGCTGGTTCCAATTATTGGGGAGATTCATGTTATTCCACATCTCCATGAGTAATCTTTTGGTTGTCTTCCTTGTTAAGAAAATTGTATAGAGGATCCCCAGCTAAATAGGGTGCTAAAAGTGATTATTCGTAGATGGAGCATTCTCTGCCCCCTTCAAATTCTTCCTTTTTTGTTTATTTCCAACAGAGAAAATCCTCAATCATTCATTCTGAAATACAACATCTTGACTCGCAACTTGAGCACTTAGAAACTTGGATAAGTGCATTGTCTCACACCCAAGAGGTTGTGGGTCCAAATCACTGCTTACCCATAAATAAATAAAAAATGAAAAGAAAAAAAGATGAAACATCTTGATTTGACAGATCAAATGTAGGTTGTTTGAACTTTGAGCATCCTAGGTTGTAAAAGAATAGTGTTGGGCAAGTACTAGAAGTATATTCATGAACCTTCTTGAGATCATCTCTTTTCTTTCTTTCTTTCTTTCTTTTTTCTTATACTTACTTTTATCATTAGGCTGATCTATCTCTTGACAGAAATGTAAAAGGGCAGGATCTTGTGACAGTGATTCCTTCCTATCTGTTACAAAGATTCCTCTTTCATGGAATAGATCTAATATTGTTCATGCAATCAAATGTCTGAGGGCTAATATTGTTCAAGCAATCAAAATTTTGAAAATCTTATGCTTCTCTTCATGTCCCACTGTAATTCTGTTATGCCACAGATGGAACATTCTCTATAAACGTAATAGTGAAGCATGAGATTATCTCAAGTTCTAGATTAGAAAGGGGTTGATTCTCCAAAGAATTCAGCCTATAACCCTTTATTGAATGACAAGATTTCTATTGATACTTCTCATCATGGACTAAGGGGGCATTTAGTTAAAAGTTTCCACTTTCCTCTTGTTTGATGTCTCCTTTCCAGTTCCTCAGTCTGTTCCTTGCCCACCATTGTGGCTGGCAAAGTCCCAGTCTTATGATTGAATGAGCTGGCAGCTGTTGCCAGTGTTTGCTGCCTATTCCTTCATTACCTAACAAGCTTTCATGTGGTGAAAAGTCAGATGCCAATTTCGAGATATGCAAACATGCCATGATCATATAGAAGGACTATTGAGAGTGTTTGGATAGGTGATAATATTTGAGTATATACCCAATTACCATCTTCACATGCGAATGTGAAAGGGAAATTCCCTGATTGACATTTGACCATTGGTATGGAGACCTGATGTTATCTACTGTTAAAATATAACAGGTGAACACAGCTCTTCATTTTCTTGACCATATTACCTTGATTTATGAAGTCCTATCCTTTATCTTTGAGGACAGCAATCTTGAAGACTGGCTTCTGAGTGTAAGACCGTCTGTTCTTCCGGCCCCCTAGAGTCTCCTCCATTCAGGTAATTCAAATTGTTCATTTTTCACCATTTCACAGAAGATCCGCATAAATTTGATGCAACTTTTTGTACGAAGTGTTGCTTCAACTTTATATTGCATTAGAACTCTTTCTATTCTATTCTCATATGTTTTAGGTGAGACTAACTTAGAATCAAACGGCAGCTACAATCATGCCATATGAAGGTTGCAATACCACCCTATTTTCTTCATTTTAAACTACTATTCTTCAACTTGAACCCCGGATTCAGTGCCTCATGTGAATTAGTGCAATATTGATAGATTTCAATCTCCCAAACCTTCAAAATCAAACTGAAGTTAGGTCCATCATCAAGAAATAGCATCCAAATTCCCTTGACACGTTGTCCAGGGAAAGGAAGCTGATTATTTTTCCACCATCTCTTGAGTACATTAGAGATTCAGGTTTCTCCATCTTGACTGAAGCCATGAACTGTGTGATTAGATCTCATTCATAGTTTGAGACACTCCTGAAGAATGACTCCTAATTATATAGTGCGCAAGGAAGCTTCTGCGTATACTCCCAATCCACCATGGAGATGGGGTTTACTTCAATAACCATGTAGCGCACTCCCGGTCTCAGTATTTGTAAAATGCATTAGAACAGCAGTTTGGGCTAAACAGTGTTGTAGCACCACAGCTAGTTGCTTTATAGATGGACAGTCTTGGCTCCAATATCTGAATGAAAATAGGTCATCACCACTAAGGGATATAGTTTTTACAATGCGGGGATGCCACTTGATCCGAAACTTACAGATTATGTAAACTCTTAACAATCAAATGTTTTGTTCATGCTTGCAACTTGTCCTCCATCTCCTTAAATGACCTTGGCATTTGCTCTAAAGATGGAGCAATGATCTTAAACAGATCAAGAAGTTCTCCCTGAGATCGTAGAGAGCCTGAAACACATCATGTATAGTCTCCTTCAACCACAAAATAACTTGGATAGTTCTGCCTTGATGTTGGGAAGACCTATATGCAATGCTCCCATATTAGCTTCATTTAATTCAATATTATGGTTGGTCCTGAATGCTCTTCTCAAAATAAGATCCTAAAGACCCACACGCTACTTCTTTCTACATCTCTAGCTTCACCAAGACTTGCTTTTATCTTTGTATCCTAGTGTTGAACATCAATTTTGCAGTTTTGATGATATCCAATCGGTACAGCCAAAGCACTTCATAGTGTAAGAGCGACAATATAAATCGAACCTTTGGAACTTTGAGTCCATGACATTAACTAGCTTTTGAGAAACTAAGCAAAGGAAAAACCATTACAACTACAGCCAAAAAGCTGAATGAAGGACATATAAGGTTTGTAAGAGACCAAAGATATTCAAAAATATGGTATGAAGTGCAATGGAGATAATAATATAATAAACGAGAGATGTCAGTGACCCTAACCAAATTTAACAAGAAAAATTACCAATATTTTTGCTGTTTTCCCTGTATCCTTTCGTGAATGAACAAAAACCATTGCTTGATGTCCTTGCTTTAATGAATCTGAAACCTGAGTTTTTAACATTCTGTCATGTATCCCGAATACAAGACAATCAACTGCAATCAACAATTATATATGAACACCTGGGAATTAATAAGAACATCAATGTGAGAGATGACACCTTGTTGTAGCATATCTCATTCAACAGGCTGTTGCGAGCAGCAAAGTTTTGCTCGCTTATTCCAATATACTGTTGTGCAAGAGGAACTGGACGGTAGCTAGAATCGAAAAAGAACAGTCCCGTTTCAGGGTTCACCCTCAAAAATTGTGCCACCTGTATGTAGTACAGAGGCTTAGCACTTCTTTTGGAATAATACATAGAATCCATTCTCAAAGCTATGTAAAGAATCAATTTTAGGTCAAGAAAACCTCCAAATAATTGGGTAGGGTTGCTGAAAGGCCCACGATTCGTATCATACTCTGTGTTGATTCAACCTATGAGAAGCAAAACAAATATTTTAAAAACAGGAAAATGATTATATGACCGACACGCATGCTTAACCAAAATGATCAAGAGAGAGAATACTAGCATGGATACACTTGTGAAAATAAATTGATTTCTAAAGATCCGATAAACACTTAAACAAGCTATGTATGTATGTATGTATGTATGTATGTATGTATGTATATCTTAGCTAAACCCTTTGCATAGGCTCGCTGAGCATTTGTATGGTCTGGAGAGGGTTACTTGTCTTATAGTTTAGCTGCTTATCTGTCTTTGGATTCATCTATTGTTGTTTTGTCTGGTTCAATAATACCGCTTACTTGGTGAGCTTTAACAACCTCCTAGGCCAGAAGCTTCTCAAATCTCAAGCATGTACTTTTCTAGTTCGAGATCAACATCTTGGGACTAATGTGGGGTCCACTCAAGGGCCTACTGGAGAGGTTATGTGTGGAGGAGAAACCATACATTTTTAGGTTCTCCATGCTCCCTAGTTGGAACCTCTAAAGGGTCCCAATGTTTTGCGCTTGAGTAAGACTGAAAAAAGACGTACAACCTTGGCAAGAACAATATTTGGCAGAATATATGACTTGTGCTCCTTTAGGTTCTCTAAATTCTATGGGCAGTGTAGCTACCAAGATCAATGCAGTCAACTATGTCTGTACTAGAAGTATAAATACAGAATGGTAGGTAAAAGGGTACTTCGTTGGAGCCACATCATATTAAGTTACTCTTTTCACTTTCGTATTCAGTTATTACGATTATGAAACAATTATAAAGACCCCAGCCCCTTTTTCTTGCTATGGGTCTAGACTAAAGGGCAGCCCAGTGCACAAAGCTCCCACGTATGCGGGGTCCTGGGAAGGGGCAGACCACAAGGGTCTATAGTACGAAGCCTTACCTTGCATTTTTGCAAGAGGCTGTTTCCATGCCTCGAACCCATGACCTTAAGGTCACACAATGACAACTCTACCATTGTGCTATAGGTTTAGACTCTAGAATTTAAATGCAAAACCACCATAGAGTAGCTCACTTACATTTCACCACAGCCATCTCATAAAGAACAGTAACATGATATAATCCACTCAAATCATGGCAATTTCTTTGTGGCATGATCTGATCTAACGTTTCCAATATTTATCAGTTGAAAAAACATGGAAGATGAATAGCTATTCACACAAATCATGGAAATTTCTATTTTTGTATGATTCTATTTGTGATCTTCATCCACTTAGTGCAGTCCTAAATTGTTCTACTATGAAAATATAACACCATTAAAAACAGCTTACATTGTGGACATATACAGAAATATTTTGGTTGGATTAGGATGGAATCAATGACCTCTGAGAGAGAGAAAGAGAGGAAGGAAAAGGAAACAAGATTGGAGCCTACAAAAATAGGGCTACATCTTTAGTTCCTGTATCATTCTTCCATTAGAACTGAAGAAATGCTCAAACTCCCAACTGGTTAACCAAGTACTCCTGGTTTCCTTTGCTGAGATGGATCCAATTAAGCAACCTTGTCAGCAAAAGATACAAGGGTACCCTTGTATCTATCATTCCTTATTGTATACAGTCACATACATACATAAGTACAACCAGACAAACATCTATTTAAATAAAAATATATATAAGCCTACACAAGGATGCTCAATATTTATACATACATACATACATACAGATAGATAGATAGACAGAGAGACACACACACACAAAGGGAGAGCAAGAGGAGATAAATATAAGGAAAAAGCAAGGACATATAAATAGCTGAGAACTGAGGCAAGAATCATCAGCAAATGTTAGCTGAATGGTTGCTACCAACTTTCCATAAATCCAAACACACAACAGCAAGAAACTTTTTGAGGTAAATAACAAGTAAAACCTCTATAGACATACCTGACGAAGGGTGCGAGCAACTAATGCCTCTATTACAGGGCCTCTATCATCATTAAGCAGGTGAACTTCATCAACAATCAAGAGCTTGACAAGCATTGACAGTGACATATCACTGCTTTTGCGAGTAATGACATCCCATTTCTCAGGTGTTGTCACTATCATCTGAACAATAAGCCAGAATGTGAAGCCATTATTATTCTCTGTTCCCACAACCACACAAGTAGGAATTAACAATAAATGGAAGTAACCTGAGTTGCTTCAAGCTCATTCTTAGAGAGTTGCATATCGCCTGTAAGCTCTTTCACGGTCAAATTCAAAGGACCCAAACGATGACCAAAAGTCGATGTGACTTCTGCAGCTAATGCCTATAAAATAGTATGATCAAAACAGATCTTTACAAAATAATCAACACGCTAGAGTAAAAATGTTGATTCAAAGGTATACCTTCATTGGAGCAACATAAACTATTTTGAATTCATTTTTACGCAGAATACCATCTTTAAAATGTTGTGCAATCTGAAAGAAAAAATAAAACCTTACTGATCAAACTAAAAAAGTTTCAAACAGTTGAAAGTAGGGGGAAATGCAAATGTATATTAAGTGAGAGCATTCAAATAGTAAGGCAACACAAGGTGTTCAGCAACAACATAAGTTTGATACAACAAAGTAAAGCACAGACATCTCACTTAATCACTCACCTCATGCAGAACAGCTATCATAGCAATATTCGTCTTTCCAGCTCCAGTAGGTGCACAAACCTACAAGTAATTTCATAGAGAACACTTGGAAAGGAAAAACCCAAAATCTTATTGTCTTTATTATCCAAAGCCACCGGAAAGTGCAACAGCTAGATTATTTTATTTTCATGAGCAAACTGAAAGAAGATAAAAGAAGAGGATTACCAGTATATTTTCATTTGTTTGATATGTGGTTTGAAATATATGGCTCTGAATACGATTGAGTGATTTGTAGCCATGGAAAGCAGCTTGAGCAAAATCATCTAACTCTTTTATCTCAATCTGATGATGGAAAGCAATGAAGAAAATAATGGTTAATGAATCACCCAAACGTAAACAACTATTTCAAAAATTGCTCAATAAATTATTATACAATGACATGGCAACCATTAAAGACATCATTGTACAAGTAGAAGCCGTTAGAATCTGTGACAAACCACATGGTATTCAAGCATTATCAGAAGGGGAGCCTTGGTGCAACGGTAAAAGTTGTCGTCGTGTGACCTTGAGGTCACGGGTTCAAGGCGTGGAATCAGCCTCTTGCAAAAATGCAAGGTAAGGCTGGCTACTTTAGGCCATTGTGACCCGCCCCTTCCCTGGACCCCGCATAGGCGGGAGCTTCGTGCACCAGGGCCGCCCTTTTATTTTCAGATAGTCTAAATGTACTGCATTCCCCAAACTATGGTAAATCCAACTACTGTGGCATGAACATAGAGGGATTTTTGCCAGTCAATCCTTAATATGTAACCTACCCCTAATAGGGATAAGGTCTTGATGATGATGATGACATCCTTAATATGTAAAATATGTGCCTATTTGTGACAGAAGATTAAGAACTAACTAAATAGTTAAGCTTTTTGAAAATATTTCAAATATTTAAGAAAATTCTAAAATGGAAGTAATTTTTCTATGCTATTCTTAAAAATACAGATTTACTCTTAAGAAACTCATTAAACACACAATTGTTCGAGAATCTCCTCCCTTCTTCTACTCCGTCCCAAAGAGTAAATAGGAGAAATTCAATCTCCACTAGAAATATATTGGGGAAAAAAAAAATGCTTCGAAAATCCCCTTTTCCCTCTCCTCTGTCCTCTTTCACCTCGTCCTTCTCTTCCTCCCTCACCAACCTCCCCTCTCACTGTTTCCTTATTTTCTCAACCAAAACAAGACTGAACTTCATTTGGTTTCAGAACATGTAGATATAACTGATTGTTCCCTCCACCACTCCAATCCTTTTCAACACCATTTAAGGATGATAAGAACACAGTGAGCTATTCCAAAGGCCAAAGAGATGGATAGTTTATGCTTTATTCTGAAACAAACTGCACATTATAAAGTAGAATTTAGTGAATTGCAAAGACGGCATAAGATAAATGCCCATATAAATTCAGTATTAAGCTTTTCTGGAAGATTCAAACTTCAAAATGGTAACCCATCAATGCTCATATAGAGACAAACCAAACATTCAGTTTTGGACCAAATCTACCTTTAAAACAGAGGCCATAAGAACCGACTAAAAATAGACTAAAAGTTTGTAACATAGAAGAAGAAAAAGCTCTCTCTTCACATCTAATAAGAAACATATTTATCTATTTACCAGAGAGAGAGAGAGAGAAGAACCATCCAGTTTACTTTTAGTTGCTCATTTGCAGAAAACAGAAGTAGAAACACTGAGATTGCAAGTGAAGTCCAACATCTCGTACAGTGGAAAAGGGGCTAGAACATCACATTATATCTAAATAATAAAACACCATCTCTATAGAAAGAAGGACATAGGAAATGCTGTGATATGTGGTGGTGCCAACATGCACTAGCAAACCATTTGTGGATATGAAACAGGAGAAATGGATAAGCTGGTTCAATAAAGTTGCAACTTGTTCACCCGTTCCAACTTTAGAATTCCATAGACGTCTGGATTTGTCAGGTTGCAGGGGAATACCATGGTTCAGTGTCTGACATCTCAGCCCAGATCAGTTTCCCCTCTTCCAAATGGTTTTTATTCTATTGCCTGAAACAAGGAAATATTGGCTCACATGTCTGCATAGGTTGATGGTGCTTTATGAACCCCTCTCAGGATAACATGCCTCACCACTCAAATGGAAAATTAATAATTTTACAAAGCAGTGCAGACTTACAATGTTTTGGGAGACCATTTTCTGACAGTTTACAGCTTGGTTAGTGCCTACTTTTGTGACTAACCCGGTAGGTATTTGCATATTATTGGCAAAAACTCTTTAAAAGGATTAAGAGTTAACTAACATAGGTATGTGTGAGATTTAATGCAACAAATCCATTTATCTGATCCTGATTAGGAGAGAAAAGGCTTTCCTAATTTCTCAAGTTTCTATGTTCCACTTCAGAGCATATTTGTGGTAACATCCTAGCAAATTAAGTACCATATGCTCCTGTGTGATTCTCAAGAACCTCAGCAGTTAAATGCAACCAATATGAGTTTTTTAGTGTCAATATCATCAGCTCCTTTACAGAATTTTAATGATTCAAATGTTTAATTCAGTACTTCAGATAACCCCAGACACTTTGCTCCTATGTTACTAGTGTTGGGTAATTTTGTGTACGGTAGAAGGACATAAACCACAAAAATGGCAACAAAATGTCACTGCATAACAAATAAAGCAAAGATAAATAGGCAGATGTGCGGAAGTGAATTATCTTCATTATTTACTCTAGTCCCTGCCCTTTTACCCACAGAAACTTGCAGAAGTTTCTTAGCTAACTTTTTTACAGTATTAACATAGCAAGAAAATAAAAATAACTACAAATTCTTTCTGTTATTAAAAATAATCATAAATACTTGGAATTGTTAAAAAGAACAGAAAAAAAAAAAAAAGTTTCCTCTGTTAAAGACATAGGTCTAGTGATGTTTTCTTCATGCAGATCAAGCAGATACGAGCTGTAAAATGACAAAAACTTCCAGAAGTAAAATTATGACTAAGGATACCCTTGTTGATGTAAGACTAAACTAGCCACACACTTTGCAAGCCATGACCACTGGAACCCTCAAACTTAAGAAGATGCACAATGATTAGTTCAAGGGCTGATCAAGTTCATGAAAAAACAGAAAAGAAGGTGAAAGGTACCAGCTTTTCCCCAGGTTTCATTTGGGCTGTTGGTGTGGGGGGTATTCTGACTTCTTCATATCCCTTAAAGTGTTTTCGCAAAGTTCCATGAGGAAGTGCAGTACCAGACAAGCCTTGGCCATTACCAATCAAATCATCAAAGGGACGTTTCTTCTCACTTGCTTCAAGTAAAGATGAAAAATTTCCTGCAGACAAATCCTGATCTACCCCTTGTTCTGACCCATGTTTATGTCGTTTTTCCTCCTTCCGTCGAAGCTTCTCAATTTGCAGTTCAGATTCGGTTCGAATTGTTACCTGAATAAAGATTAAATATTAACAACTTGGCCAAAGACAAATAATTCTAGCAAACCTGATAGAACAAACCTACTCCCGTAAAACATTTACCTGAGTCCCATAGCTAGGCATACGTGGTTGGGAATTAGAAGCCATTTTCTCGGATTTTAGCACAAGAAAACCTCTACGAATAGCGTCAATAAGTTCTTTACGATGCTGCAAAAGGATAATCCACCACAATTGTCAGAAACAAGCAGATTACTGTTACAGAGAAAAAAGCTCATAATGGATGGCAGCCTCGAACTGCCAATAAACTCATTAAGGTTTACAACTAATGAAAGCACCCAATTGTATGCAAGCAAAAACTCCATTTACATAAACATGGAACCTATAAATCTAGCAAAGTCTACAGATTGATGCATAACTTTCAAATACACTCAGTGGCATGGCAAAACTAATAGATCCAAAAGCTGGGATAAAATACATGACACGGACCAAATAAGGAGTTACTGTCACAACCAAAGGGATCAATCTAAAAGTATTCTTAAGCAGACATTCACCACCCTTAAGAAGCTCACAAATTCTGGCAACAATTTTAGCAATGAAAGGACGTAAGAGTGGTTACATATCCTTACTGATAAGAGATCTTGGACCATTTCAAAGGCACTATCCCCAACGAGATCCAATAAATCGCCAGCAATCTAAACAAGAGAAGATAAGAAATCAAGATGAATTTAAGGAGTATGTTGTACATTTGACACTACAGTTCTTCAGATTCAACTTTGGAATGCAGGTGTGTAAATTAAATAAATATAGAAAAAAGAGCTAATAAACAATACCTCATCACCTGCTTTGTCAGATTCAAGCAACCGACAAAGAGCCATTGCTAATTCATCTCCTGAAAGCTGTGAACCTCCTTTCTTAACTATCAAATCACAGGCATCTTTTAACCATCTCAAGCTAAGATTTTCTCTCTCAGCACCAGAATATCCTTGTGCTGAATCATGGCAAGCATTCCATTCCTCATGGAGAGAAGTAGAAGTCAAATAAGTCTCATCAGTCAAAGGCTCACAATTTTCCAAAGGCGTCTCCACAAGAAACCTTGCTGGTGCTTGGAAAGCAAGATCACTACCAAATTCAGTCAAATTATCAAGATATCCATTTGTGTGCCTTTCAGTGGCAGGTGAAGCCTTGTGATCACTAGACTGCAAAGAGAAAAGCCTTTGAACCAGTGAAGCAACTTTCTGCAGGCTAGCCTCTGAAACAGAGTAACCCAGCATCGTCTGCAGTGCTACCCTGAATGCATATTTACCAAATGGTCGTCAAAGTCTGAAAGAGCACATGAGAATAAGAAACTTCAAACCTACCAGCTCCTACAAGTTCCTACGAATACCATGCAAGCCTCAACAGAGTAGTTAACTTCTGTTTACCTGTTGAGTAGGGGCATTTTCATTATTTCTAACTGTTATGCTTGGAGTGGGTATACAAAGCATATTTTATTCTTTAAATGCCGGTCCCAAGCCCGGATAAAAAAGGAGGAGGGTCTTGCGTCAGGTGCCAGCAGGCAAGGGGGAAGTTGAAGATGATTCTATTATTTCTTTGTTACAAATGAATATGCATTTGTATATTAGTTTGTGAGAAAGAAATGAAAATCATCTCCAGCTTCTTAAAAGATGGCAACCCTTGTGTCAGGTAGCCAGCCGACAAGGGAGAAGTTGAAGATGATTCTATTATTTCTTTCTTACAAATAAATATGCATTTGTATATTAGTTTGTGAGGAAGAAATGAAAATCATCTTCAACTTCTTAAAATATGGCCACCCTTGCGTCAGGTAGCCAGCCGGCAAGGGTGAAGCTGAAGATGATTTTAATGATTTTAATGAAAATCATCTTCAGCTTTTAAAAACTATGGCAACCTCAACATGACATGAATCGAAAACTGAAATTCGCTCAAGCTAGGGCGTTCCCCATAAGCGACGCGTTGCATCGGATCCCGAATGCGGTGAAAAATATGCAAGGGTTGCTAGGGCGTTCTCCCAGAAGCGACGCGCTACATCGGATCCCGGGTGTAGTGAAAAATGGGCAAGGGCTGCTAAAGCGTCCCTTCGAAAGCCACGCGCTACATCAGAACCCAGGTGCAGTGAAAAGTGGACATGGGTTCATACCATGGAAGTCGAGAAAGGCGATAGTAAATAGGGTATCTCCAAAACATAAGATTCGCATCGCTACATGGAATATAGGGACACTGACAGGTAAGAGTTTGGAGTTAGTAGACACGATGAAACGTAGGAGAGTCAACATCACTTGTATCCAAGAAACCAAGTGGAAAGGAGCTAAAGCTAGAGAAATAGATGGGTATAAATTATGGTACGTAGGAAAGGAAAATAATAGAAATGGCGTAGGAATAATAGTGGATAAGAAATTAAAGGATAAAGTTGTGGACGTTAAAAGAATCAGTGATAGAATTATAATAATAAAAATGATTCTAGGAGAGCAGATTATAAATATTATAAGTGCATATGCACCACAAGTAGGGTTACAAGATATAATTAAGAGACAGTTTTGGGAAGATATGGAGGGAGTCATGCAAGAAATTCCTAACACTGAGGGGATATTTATAAGAGCAGACTTAAATGGCCATGTAGGAAAAGATAAGGAAGGATATGATAGAATACACGGAGGGTATGGTATAGGTGAACGAAACGAGATGGGGAGAATATCCTTGATTTTGCTTTGTCATATAACCTATCCATTGCAAATACACTCTTTAAGAAGAGGGATGAACACTTAATAACCTTTAAAAGTGGACTTCATAAAAGCCAAACAGACTTTTTCCTACTTAGAAATAATGAACGATCTATATGTAAGGATTGTAAGGTGATACCCGGTGAGAGTTTAACCTCACAACATAGGTTAATGGTCATGGATATTCATATTAAAAGATGGAGTAAAAGAACTGAACTTAATACACATCCAAAAACTAAGTGGTGGAACTTAAAAGGAGAGAAAATAACCTCATTCAAAAATAAGTTGATGGTAGAAGTAAATTGGAACTATGAAACAGAAGTAAATACCATGTGGACTAATATGGCTGAGTCCATTAAGAAAGTGGCAAAAGATGTCTTAGGAGTATGTAAAGGTAAAAGGCTATTAACAAAGGAAACATGGTGGTGGAATGAAACAGTGCAAAAAGCTATTAAAGAAAAACGAATGCATTTTAAAGCATGGCAGAAGATTAGAAATAATGAAAACTATGAACAATATAAGAATGCTAAAAACGTTGCTAAGAGAATAGTAAGTGAGGCCAAACTTAAAGCATATGATGAGCTCTATAATAGACTAGGAATAAGAGAATGTGAGAAAGATGTGTTTAAACTTGCAAAAGTAAGAGAACAGAAGGGAAGGACTTAGAGCATGTTAGGTGCATTAGAAGCGATAATCAAATGGTATTAGTCAAAGATGATGAGATCAAACAAAGGTGGGAAATATACTTTCAAAAATTGTTAAATGACAATGGCCCTGAGAATATAGGGATTGAAAATACTATGAATCTAAATAACACTGGATATTATAGATATGAACGTAGGATTAGAATGCTTGAAGTAAAAGAGGCCTTGAGAAAGATGAAATCAGGAAAGGCCATGGGGCCTGATGGTATACCAATAGAGGTTTGGAAGCATATGGGAGATAGTGGGGTAGTTTGGTTGACCAAGTTGTTTAACAAGATTATAAAATCAAAGAAAATGCCTGATGAGTGGAGGAAAAGCTCTATTGTACCAATCTATAAGAATAAAGGAGACATTCAGAGCTGCACTAATTATCGAGGGATCAAACTTATGAGCCACACCATGAAACTTTTTGAAAGAGTGATTGAGAAGAGGCTACGACATGAGACAAGTGTATCGGAGAATCAGTTTGGTTTCATGCCTGGGAGGTCTACCATGGAAGCTATTTTCTTACTAAGACAATTAGTAGAGAAATATAGGGAGAGGAGAAAAGACCTACACATGGTCTTTATTGACTTAGACAAAGCTTATGATAGAGTCCCTAGAGAGTTAATATGGAGGGTGTTGGGTATTAAAGGGGTTTCTCAGGGGTATATAGACATAATTAAAGATATGTATGAGGGAGCAGTAACAAATGTTAAGACCACTAGTGGCGTGGTAGTGATTTTCCTGTCACTGTCGGATTGCACCAAGGATCGGCATTGAGTCCATACCTTTTCACATTAGTTATGGATGAGTTAACAAAACATCTGCATGAGGAGATTCCTTGGTGCATGCTATTTGCAGAC
This sequence comes from Warburgia ugandensis, assembly GCA_035236585.1. Taxonomy (NCBI): domain Eukaryota; kingdom Viridiplantae; phylum Streptophyta; class Magnoliopsida; order Canellales; family Canellaceae; genus Warburgia; species Warburgia ugandensis. The sequence goes on from CP141131.1 coordinate 25,471,590, forward strand.
GACATAGTCCTACTTGATGAGACAATGGAGGGTGTAAACATAAAGCTAGAGTTATGGAGAGAAGCATTAGAATCGGAAGGATTTAAAATTAGCCGAACTAAGACAGAATATATGGAATGTAATTTTAGTAAGGAGAGTAGGAGTGGAGCACCAGTCAAGATTGATAACCAAGAGGTCCCCATGAGAGACCACTTCCGATACTTAGGATCATTGATCCATGAGAGTGGAGAGATTGAGAGGGAGGTTACCCAGAGAATTCAAGCGGGTTGGAACAAATGGAGATGTGCATCGAGTGTTTTATGTGATCGACGGGTGCCACTCAAACTAAAGGGAAAATTCTATAGGATGGCTATTAGGCCGGCCATGCTCTATGGATCAGAGTGTTGGGCAGTTAAGGAACATCATACTCATAGGCTGAGTGTCGCAGAAATGAGGATGTTAAGATGGATGAGTGGTAAGACAAGAAAAGATAGAATTAGAAATGAAAATATTAGAGGAAATTTAGGGATAGCACCAATAGGTAACAAGATGTGGGAGATTAGACTTAGATGGTTTGGACATGTTCAAAGGAGGCCACCAACAGCACCAGTTAGAAGGAGTGAGGCAATACAAGTTGAAGGTTCTAAAAGGGCAAGGGGAAGGCCCAAAAGAACGTGGATAGAAGTGGTGAGGAAAGATTTAAAAACTTTGGGACTAAATAAAACCATGGTATTTAATAGAGTGGAATGGAGGAATAAGATTCATGTGGCTGACCCCTAATTTGGATAAGGTCTTGACACCCATGAGCAGCCTCGACACCCTAGACCTTCCTAGGGAGAGACTCCTTGCACCACTGCACTAGAAAGTCTTTGCTCATACCAAATCATATATATGTAGATTGATATTGATTCATTTAAAAAATGTTTTTAAGCAAAAAGACAATTTATAATTCCTCTTTATAGTACTTCCATGCAACTTCTTCCATTTCTCCATTTTCATATTGCGTAATAGCAACATCATTTCTGATTTCACCAAAAGCAGGTTGCAGTCATTTTCTTATTCTGCATAATCTCAAGAATGGTTCCAGACATTGGAGCTACTTTTGAGGCCTAACAAACAAATGAATCAAGAATCTCTAGAATGATAAAGTCGTAGGATATAGGGCTAGATTAGAGGAGTCAATGGATACTTTTCCCCAAATTTTCTGCTTTTAGAACTCAAGCTTATTTTTGTCCTCAGAGAAGATACCCGTATCATAGCATTCATTGCTATTGTCTATTTTCACTTGCTTTTTGTCTTCATCTTCATTGAAGAAATTGATAAAAATAAAAATAAAAAAAAAGCTTTCTCGATGTAGAAGCCTCAAAAGGAGGACCTATGCGACCTTAGGCTAAAGAATAGAAGAGACATCACAACAGAAGATTAAAATAAATTGGTTCAAAAATAAAACCACAATTGCCAGGTTGTGAAATGGAATGGGGAAGCACAACACAAAATGAAAGCAGGAAGCATGGGAGAAAAAGACGATGAGAAATGAAAATTAGGAAGGGTAAAGAAATATTGTGAGAAATTCAGCAAGAAAATGTTTCTGAAATGGTAGAGAAGCATCTAAGGAAACACATAAGAAACATCTAGAGAAATACATCAGGACCATTTGCAAAATATAGTATGTAACTATGCTGAAGAAAAGTAAAGAAGGGCAAATGCGTCTCCATGTGTTTCACATAAGTTTCCTCATGTTTCCATAAGTTCTCCAGGTGTTTCACTTAAGTTTCTTATACATTTTCCTCATTTTTAAGGGAAGTTTCATTTTCCGAAAACGAGTTTCTAGGAGACTAACTTCTGACCCTGTACAGGAGTTTCTGGCAACTATGGATCAAACAAGTAATCAGATTCGGTGTCAGAAAGAAGGTAGGCTGAAGTTGTGCAAGGCTACACTAGGTGCTTAAAAGGCTCCCATGTGTTTCACACAACTTATGCAAGGCCCAATGTGTTTGACATGAGTTTTCCTCATGTTTCCATAAGTTCCCCAGGTGTCTCCTTAAGTTTTCAGGTGTTTCCCATAAGCTCCCATCATTTTAAGATAAGTTCCATTTTGGTTTCAGAAATGAGTCTCATGGGAAACTAGTTTCAAGCCTGTGGAGTCTCTGGTAACCATGTACCAGACAAGTAATCAGACTTGGAGTCAAAAAGATGATATATTGAAGTTATGCAACACTATATGGGTTGCTAAAAGGCCTCCCCCTGAATCCTAGTCCATGTCCCTTTCTGATTTTCCCCAATACAGTTGCCAGTGTTGTTAATTGATTATTGTCTGGTAACACTCTTTTGATCGATATTGTTTCAGTGGAATTTCTCGGATCAGCAAAGCTGAGATGGTTGCCGGCCTATTGGACAGAACTGGATCATTTTATTTCAGAAATGAGTTTCCTGGGAAAAGAGTTTCCAAACCTGTAGAGAAGTCTCCAGTAACTATGTGTCAAACAAGTAGTCAGATTCAGTATCAGAAAGGTGACTGATTGAAGTTATGCAAGGCTACATGGGCTGCTAAAAGGCCTCCTCTGAAACCCAGTACACATCCCCCTCTGATTTTCTCCCATACAGATGCCAGTGTTGTTAATTCCTTCTTGTATGGTGACACTCTTTTGATCCATATTGTTTCAATGGAACTTCTCTGATCAGGAAGTTGCCATGGTAGCTGGCCTATTGGACAAAACTGGATCACGTTATTTCAGGAAGGAAAGGTTAGCGTATATGTAACTGAAAAAGGATCTCTTTTGATTCTTTACACTGAAACATTTCCTATTTCCATATAAGTTTAGGCAACTATGTTAAAGTGCCTTTAGCCCACACATATCCCTTTTCTTGACGAGCTTGGAACAAAAGATCCTAGACTAATCATATATCATCTGACTGCCACGATCACGTCATGCAGAATAGATAATGCATATGGAATATGGATGAACCTTTGAACCTCCTCTTTTTCTATTGGCAGATAGTGTGGGGGTCGGGGTTGGCCATCTCTCTTTGTTATTCTCCACCTACTTGATTGGAGAGTTTCTTAGCTTGAAATTGGGCCTTAGGCCAATATCTTCCAGCCATACTTTCGACAACTGACAGAGCATAATAGGAGATCTAGACAGGAGAAAGGCAACAGAAGTATTATGTTGACCAACATCCAGAGTGGCCAAATTAATGAGTTGCCTGTTGGTGTCTCTTTTTATGAATTAAGGGGATTATGCAAGTTTCTGTTGCCTCATCACCTATAGAAGGATACTCCAGGCATTCTCTCTTCCTCCAGGCTCCTTCAAACTTAAATTTTATGATTCTAGATCTGGCAGCCCTGGATGGCTAGTATTTGAGACATTGTTAGAACAATTTTTCTCATCAGGACTTCATTCATCAGACGGTCTCTTGAGATGCATACCCACCTAGACATATGAATTCGCCGTACCCTTCACTAAAGCTTTTGTACAAGATTCTTGTTAAAGCACATAAAAGTAAGCTTACTGTTCAAAATGTATGATCGTCATATTTGTACATTGTGCATGTGGATATTCAACTTTTCATGTCAAAACCTATACATAAGATGAAGTCAATAGCAATAGGTAAGGGATGTTTACATTTTAACAGTAGTTAGGCTTCAATAATGTTAGATTTTCATGCAGACAAACCGTGAAAATAATATAGGGATCAAGAGTGTCCATGTGAAGAAATTATGCCAGAGATTAACATATGCCTAGCAGCATTGGTAGAGATAGGTAAAAGGTATTGCGCAATGAGTTTCAGATAAGAGTCCAGAATATTTACTTTAGTGAGTACTTTTCAAATCGATGGAAACAATTAAAAGCTGTAATTAGAAAACTGATATATTAAAAGATTATAAATACCAAAACCGACATGACTTAGAAAATATCAACAATTTCAAAATGCATAAAACTAAAAGATTGCAAATATCAAAATTAAAAAGTTTAATCAGCATTCTTACCTTCATTGTTGCTTTCATCAATCACACAACAAATAAATAAATATGTTATGCAGTTATCATAATCAGCATTAGGCATCATGTTTGAGTACAGGATGGAGATCAATTACAAAATGTACAACAAGATGGCAGACAAGTACTAAATGTTTTTGAGGGAAAATATGATTCTTCTTTAACATGTATGTCTCCATAGTAGCCTTTCAAACCAAATTCCTAGCCTGCATGCAAAATGTTATTAACATTATGGCATGTCCATGATTCTTTTTGAATATTTATGTCTCTTTAGTGGCCTTTTAAACCATAATCATAGCGTGCAAGCAGAATATAATTAATAGAATGCATGCATGTGACCATGAATGAACCATAACCATCTTCAACAAAAGTCAAACTTTAATGATACAAATTTATAAAGGGAGATTCCTAGCAGCATTCACTACTTACTTCTTTTCATCTTTTGTTTCATTCCCATCAGCACCACTGAAAAGATCATAAACAACTTCAGCCACTCCCTGAAATACTTCTGAGACCACTTCACCATCTATCAACTCCACTACTGCAGCAAGAAACTGTCTATATGCTTGGTGGACATCATTTGGAGCTGGAGCATAAGCGAAAATGAGATAGAGAGAGTAACATGACAATGTTGAACACTTTCCAGTAGACAACAGTGGGATTTAGTTGAACACTATGACATAAGACTTGGTAATTAATTTGCTTGTATCAATGTTTTGAAAACTTAATTTTGATTAAAAGGTCATAAGAAGATCGCTTTAACTAGTGTCTAAAAAACTGAATAGTTTGTCTACCCACATTAACCTACAAATCCATTGTATATTAAGCAAATAGAGTGCTTTTAGCCCTTCGAAACCTACTTCTTGCGCCATGTGGCTTTCCCTTGAACCTTATTTTTCCTAGAGCCAGATACGAACTGTTGAAATTTTTATTTTTTTTATTTTTTTCCTATGTCACTAGTTGAATGAATGGGCCCCTAAAGAATTTCCTTAATAAACCCTCTCTTTTTTTGCCACATGGCATTCCTATCTTAATTTCTTCAACTTCTAATTTTAATTGAATATTTAAATACTTATTCCAACCATCAATTTCGAGAATCTCTCTTTAATCTTTCTTATTTCTATTTCTAATTCAATACTCCCCTCATATTATAATCTTATATATTATTAGTTGAATAAGTGGGCCCCTAAGAGTCATTCCCTGACCTCAACAATATTATCTATGCTTTTGATGCAATTGAAGAAAAGCAAAATCAGTTTAGATTCTTGTACCTACATCCCACTGAGGGACAATCTTCCGTGCTAAGTCTGAATCATCATGTGAACTTCCAGATCTGACAAAAAGAAAAGAAAAGAAAACAATACACGTTAGACTAAAAGTAATCTTCTTCCCCAAGTGAGCAGTAAATGTCTTTTGCACAGAATATAACAACTAAGACCAAAAATATCCAGCCCTAACAAGAATGAATAATCATATCCTAATGAATATCCTATCCAATAAAACCGCATGGCCATCAACACAGTAAATCTGTGAAGAATTACATATGCAGGGTAAATTCAGAGGGCCCACTCCGTGCAATCCACCTATCATTTGATCGACGGTCGTCAGATGTAGGTATAGTTCAGTTTCATGTAACTACATGGATTTTATTGAGAGGTATGAAGCAAGAACTCTGCCAGCTTACAACCAATATACCTTCCACCTTTGTTCTTATTTACAACTACCACTTGTATTATTCAAGGAGAAGGTAGGAGAGTTTTGTTTCTTCTAATAGGCAATGGGCAAGAAGTCCTCGTTGAGAGGCGTGAAGCAATGAAGTGCTTGCTTACAACCAATATCCCTTTGGTCTTCTTTCACATTTGCAACTCCAACTCGTGTTATTCAAGAAGAAGGTAGGTGAGTTTGTTTTCTTCTAGTCCTTATTCTAATAGGAGATTATCTAGAAGTCCATCTGGACTCCAACCATTATAGGGGGATTAAGTCTGAAAATTATATTCAATTTTCATATGACAAAGCACAAGTGCAGTGCTACTCTTCTGGGTTGCTTCCTAGCTTGCATTAGAAACTCCAAAGCAGACCTTCATAGTGTTATCATTGCATGTTATTTCTTGAACTATAAATCTTAGTTTCAGACACGAAAATTATCAAAAATTTACAATGATACTGGCTATTCACCAAAACTTCAAGAGGTTTTGTCCTAAGTTTTTCAAAGATTAAAAATAAAAAATATGTAATTACCTTTTTCAGTAAACATACATGTTGCAGCAATACATGCAGTCCTACTTAGGGACATGATTCTCTTTTCAGTTTCTACTTTCTGCAAGCTTCTGGGTTAGGATTAGCCAGGAATTTCTCATACAACATGGTTGAGTTAAATATCTCTTCCCTCTTTGATTTTCTCCTCTAAAAATTCATGAGCGACATTTTCTGAATCTGAAATCCAATTGTTTTGCAATTAGTTTAATTCCCTCTAGCTCCCTAAACCAGTTTCTCAAGCTCCTCAATCAATCCTCAGTCTTGGAAAGCCTTAGGTGTCCATTAATTAATCCTATGCCAGAAATGCTTATAGTTCAAAAACTTGTGGTTGTCCACTGCCTTATTGATCACAGAGTGACCTTTTAATCTGACATATTTCTCCTACCTGTATGTTAGGTCCTATAGACCCCTGTGGGGCTGAGCCCAAAACCCGCATATGCGGGAGCTTTGTGCACTAGGGCTGCCCATTATACCAACTTAAATGAGTTATCTTTCTAACATAACTTGATATAATTTGCTAGTTCTGGGATATAAATATCACAACAAGAATATTGGAGTTTAGATATCTTCCCTCCGTATCACTGATATCAGCTCTCCTTTCTTTATTTTACACATTTTTCATACTGATTTATCCCCATTTTTCCAGGGAATCCAAATCAGCTTGGTGTAGGCATGAGCTTTAATATTATTCCGACCTAGAGAAATGGTTCTTTCTAATATAATTTGCTGATGCACAGTAACATATACCATTACCACCACAAGAAAGTAGGAGTTGATGTCTTCTCGCCTAAGTTTCAATACAAACAATCCTCTCTTTATCTTAGACCTTTCTCATTGGTTATTCCAACATTCCTGAAGAATCCAATCAAGGTTAATTTGGGATTAGTCATAAGCTTTAATTGACAAGTCAGTAAGATAATTTGCTAGTCCTCAGCATAGTTACAAAGTTCAATTTAGGTATAAATCGGCAAGCACATATTCAGAATCAATGTCTGGGATGAGTCAGGAAATGAGGCATGATTAAGAAGTTAAATTAATTTTAGCTTGCATTTTAAGTAGGTAGCAAGAAGGGGAGCCTTGGCGCAACGGTAAAAGTTGTTGTCGTGTGACCTTGAGGTCACGGGTTCAAGGCGTGGAAACAGCCTCTTGCAAATGCAAGGTAAGGCTGTGTACTTTAGGCCCTTCTGGTCCGCCCCTTCCTCAAAACCTGCATATGCAGGAGCTTCGTGCATTGGGCTGCCCTTTTTTTATTTTAAGTAGGTTGCAAACAAAATTTGAGAACTATGTGAATTATTAATGAAAACTGTGTTTATTTTTGTGCTTAATTCCTTCTGTTTAATGGGTGGAGGGGACGAGGGGTGTCAGGCAAACTGGATTTATGAGAACCCATTACCTGAGCACAGGAGAGGCCCTTCTACCACCACTGCAGTAGTACTTAGCTCAATTAGGTATAGTTCCATGGAACTTGAAATGTAAGAATGAAGCATTCAGGATCAAATGTCAGACTATTTAAAAACGCTTCATTCGAGACATTGGAACAGTTACGGAAGTTGACATAATCTCTCCTGAGTTTCAATATAGCTTCTCCTTCCCTCACTTATACTTCTCTTATTAGTGAATTCCTACGTTTCCAGGGATTCTGATCCATATCAAATGCGATCACGTGAAGCAAAATTCGTCCATAAGTAACAAGTTCACTTATAAGTAGTAAACCATACAAAGAATGAAACTGAAAAATAGAAACAAGCTTAAAAGTAACAACAGCAACCCATGAAATAAAATTAGCATACTGATACGACAAGCTTACATCAACTATATAACGTGTACCAGAAAACATACAACGGTGAACGAATACCGAACTGCAGAATAAGAACTAATTAAATCTGATTAAAGAAACAGTAGGAAATTAATCAACGTTTGCTTTAGACGAAAATGGGTTCATGGAAGAAGTACCTCCGAGATTGTCTGTTTTGGAGGATTTGTTTGCGTCGGAGATAGGCTTGATCGACGTCGTAAGGTTGTCTGAGAGAATTTGTCAAACGAGGAAGCTGAGCCAGCATTTTCAGAACCCTAGAGAATTGGGGAAGAGATTGGGAATTTGGCGGAGACAGTACTGGCTGATACAGCGTTCGTTTCTGACGAACAGCGCCTGTAGAGCAGCGTTTGGGTCTCGCTATTTCTTCGAAGACTGATGTGACCACAAGTCCTGCTTACAGTACCGTCACAACAGTTTTATATTTCTTTTTCAGGAGAATCCACCCAATCCAAGACGTTCATCTGATTGGCCTTTTCTCAGATTACATAGCTACCAAATCTCAGTTATGTTGGATTTCTCTCTCTCCACTATTTTAGACCTTTCGAAGCCAAAAATTAGATGGTGTAAAAGATGAGGCGAATCATATGAACATCTTGTATTGTTAAGAAAACTGAAAAGGTGGTCTAAATGTTTAACTTCATGAACGCGTATGATATCTCAGGTTGTATCACATAATTACTCTCTCCTTCTCTTTATTAGACTCTGTCTTTTACGGCCATTAGTCCCACATTGACTATATCAAAGAGAAGGGAGTATAAGCATCTATGTATAAAGCCTTCCTTTATATTGTGTGTGAAAATAAACTTTGCATGAGTGTGCCCTAGTTAGAATCATGTATGTGCATAGTGTCCCTAATGTGAGTTATCCATATGAGTAAGCTCATTGCTATATAGACCATATAAGGCCAAACTCTCTCTAGCAGGGCCCATTGGTGTGAAAGGAATGTGCTATGGTATTTTTGAAAAACTTGAAGGCCAAGTAAGTTGTCTTGTGAAGGCATCCCTTGACCATTCCTTGCACCAACTCCTCTCTCTCTCCTCATCTCTTTAGTTAATAGCTTTATAGAGTCTGTCCAGAGACATTCTTTGTTATCTCTCTTAGAGTTTGTCCATTTTGGTAATATTATATTTTCTCACTTTTAGATTTTACCCATTTTTGTATCACTCTATTCTCTCTCTTTTTAGAGTTAGCATTTTTTGGCATCACTCATCAAGAGTTCTTCTTGTTAAGTTCTCTAGTTCTTGACTTCAATTTAGAAGAATACCTAAAGAGTGTATCTTTCTAAAGATCTTATTGTCAAGTTGCTAAACTTAACAAGTTCTTCTTGGTTTTCAATTTGTCTTGGAACTTCAAATTCCTAATACATTTTTATCTTATTTCTAAAGTAAATAAAGTTCTAATATTGTTTATATTTGAGAGTTTCATTGTTATTTGAAGAGAGATTTTGAAGATTTTATTTTATGGCATTCATCTTGGAGACAAAGTATGGACTGATTCTGATAATACAAATCAATTTCAAGTGCAAATTAAGTATGGCTTGGTTGAATCTTGAGGTTGCACTTATTAAGAGGTTTCAACTATCTTCAAAAAACTCATTTTGATGTGTGCCTCTTCAACTCTCTCTCTCTCTCTCTCTCTCTCTCTCTCTCTCTCTCTCTCTCTCTCTAGTGACAAAAACATTGCCAAAGCGATCCCAAAGGACCACCTAATCAAGCTTATTGCACAACCAAATTTGCATCGATGCCCCTCTGAGTTCTACATTTATGTGGGCTTTTGTGGATCAATGCATTGGATTGATATTAGTTTATAGTTCATGCTAGCACAACTTCTTGGTGTGAATGGTGTTCAACTTGGGGCATATGTGAGGGATGTGTGCGTGTGCATTTCTAAGATGATCCTAACAATCATCCGTAATGGGAAAATGGATAGAGATATTAAAACAAATAATTGGATAGATTCTAGGAAATAGAGAGAATAATGTCATCTAATGGAATGAATCTTGGGATATTTTGTGCATAAGATGTGTACTATAAGATAAATTATTTTGATCAACAACCATCTAGGTCCTACCTATAAAAATAGTATTCCACAAGCAAGAACCATAGAAGAAACCAACACGCATTTAGATTAGATAGCTACAATTACAATGTTATGCTATTATGTACGCTTAAAGGATTCCACGGTCATCAGAACCCCTCAATTCTAGGCCATATCTTAAAATCGGTCAATGGGAAAAATCAAATCATTGAAATTAATCCAACCCCACTAATAAGCAATTTCTAGGTGGGCCCATTTAACACTACATAGATGCATGGTTTAGATCAATACAATCTAAAACTACTAGAAAGTATATTGTAAGGATGAGCATTTCAAAATAATTCCTATGCATGAGAGAGAGTGGGCATTAATTTGTTTTGTTTTGTCTAGGACGAAAAAGAAAGAACTGACTAGGTTAGTATGAGAGGGCAAGCTTTATTAAAGAAGAGAAGCTATTCTTGGCCCTAACAAGTTTCTCAGTGGAAATAGAACTTTTGAAGTATGGAATTGTTGGGAATTATGGAGGATTGTGGGGGTCTTATTTGTCTAAGTATTTTATTGAAGGGAACTAATTGAGAAGTTTTTTGTAAATTCGAAAGTACTAATAGGATGTTTGCCAATTCTATTATAGGAATGTCCGAGCAGATGTTCATGGAAATTAGACATCAAGCTCACTTATTGGATGTACATGGACATCTACCTTTGTCTTTTTGTGTATTTGGTCTATATTTAAAGACATTTAGTTTTGTCTTTATGTGAACCTCTACTATTATAATAGCAATTTATTTTGAAATTTTTTGAGATTGCATTATCCACATTATAGGATAAATTATGAGCAAATAAATACCATCAATGATATTAACCTATCCCACATAGAAAATTAATATATTATCATACCTTGTTGTAATACCTTAAAATTTTGTAATCATTTGGTGCACCTAATGCAAATGAGATTTTCTTTTATAACTATGAGAATATAGCTTTGATGGTTGGGTAACTTGAGCATGATACTCCTCTTACCTGAAGTAGGCGTCTTCCATAGAATGAAGGCCCACTATTAAAATCCACATAGCTTCAACATTTGGAGCATAAAGAGCCCATGCATGGTTAGGACATATTTTATTTAAAGTATAGGAATGTAATTAGTACAGGCTCATAATGATAATTGGTTAAAAATGTGTTCTAAAAAGGGCCCATGCAAGTAATCTAAGACTTGACACCAAGCAACCCAACTTTTGAATTAGGAAAGTGGTAGTATAAGGTGACTAGGACTATTTTTAGTAGGTGAGTAAGAGTAGAAAAAGATATCTTATACTAGAGGTTGGAATGGCTCATATTTCAAGTGGGAAAGAGGTGGAATTTTAGTAGGAGTGTGCTATCTTGGATAGCAAGGAAACCAAAATAAAAACACTTATTAGTGAAAGAAGTCTCAACCTAAACCAATTTGGCTGTAGAACATCCAAGAGAGGAGAAAGACGCCCAACTTGGTAGAAGCATTAATAGAGGAGAAAAGCTAGTGAAGACACTTGAAATTACATGAGATTCATCTACAAGGTAGGTGATTCTAAAACTACAATGTTTTCATCAATTTTTCCATTTTTTTTTGGATATTTATTAACTATGTTTATCATCAGTGATTATGTGCATGATATGCTAGAAGTTTTGTATGGATAAAATTTTCACCATACGAGTAGTAAATAAAACTTTTTTCTAGTAGCTTGAGATAAACATGCATTTTATGCATTTTTCCTAACCTATGAGCATGTTTTGTTAAAGGACATCTAGCCATGTCAAATATTCTTGAGTTAAACATTTTTTCATGGATATTATGTAATGATAAAAATGCCATGTCCATGATAACTCTGCTAGGAATTGTGGAATGATAAATTGCTTGTTTTTTTAAATTACTGTTGATGATGTTTAGCATGAATATATGACTAATATTTAGATGTTATTCAACATGGTTTTTATGATTATTGGTATCATATTTTAACATGAATTTATGACTGGTTTATGTGTTTATTTATCATGGTAATCATGGTTTGATAAAGCGTCTTTTAGGATGAGTTTTATCAATGAAATTCCAGCTCGATATTTAGCATATTCAAGCACTATTTTGAGCAGATTTTTTCAATGTGTAGTATTTTTTTTCTATTGGTATGTTTACTATTATGTTTGTGGGTATTGTTTTTAACCTAGCATTTAGTATTTTATCCCATATGGTTTCTATCTAGAAATAAGCCTAGGAGAGACATTTTTCTTAGGATGAAAGATGCAAGTATGGGTTGGTTGAAATGTTGAAAATAAGTCACTATTTTATATGTTTTTCTCATGGTTTTAAAAACAATTATGATATTACTATTTTAGCATGAAAAATATGCATGTTTAGATTTTCTTTTGATCCACCTAAAGATCTAAAAAAATTATGTTTTTATAGTACTATTATGGGCATTAAAAATAATAATGTTAGCATATTATTTTTAAAAGATTATAATGTCTTATTTAAAACAATTTTTGGATTGAAATCTTACCATGATAACTAATATTTTTTAATTAAAAACTATATAAAAAATCATATTTTTGAAACTCCAAAGTTGAGTTATGAAGAGTTGATTTTTAACAAGTTGCAATACTATAGGAAACATTATTTTTGAGAACCTAAATTAAGATAATTTTTAAGCTTTTATGCCTAAAAATGGCAAGTTCTTAAATATGACTTGAGGCTATATCATGTTTGAATTTGGCATAAAGATATGCTAGGATTTTGATGTTTTGCATTTATTTTTCAAAACAATATGATGATTTTTTAGCTTGAGAATAAGTTATGATGAGAACTATGATTTTGCTCGAAAAAGAGCTATCATATGATTATATGTTTTGAAAAGTGCATTAATGAGTTTTACTTGAAAGTTTTGCAAAATGTATATGGGTATAGTGGTATCAAGGTTTTCGAGATTTGAATCCAGCAAAGAACCTGCTGGGAGCTATGACATGAGGTTTCTACAAGTTGACCACTTGGCTTCTAACCATAAGAGGTGGTATGCACCCACACCCAAAAGATAGCATTTTTCTCGATTAGTGGTAGGAATACATAGTAGTTGACACCGCAACCATTTGAGATAGTTGTAGGCCTTATGAGGATGCTGTGGAAGTCCTTCTTGATGCACCAAAGGGCACACGATTTTGCCTGATTATTCGTAAGCATAGTTTGGATCTCACAAGATTTTTATTTTATTGATGCTTACAGGGGCGACATTGATGGCTTGATATATGAACTTGGATTTATAGTTGATAGGTGAGTACTCATGACCATATTGGCAGATGTGGTAATGAGAGTTAGAAACCTTTATAGGCAATAGAGTATGATAGGTTGTTAGTTTGATATCATTATAAAAAATGATTCTAATACATCATAATTTTACTTGAATTTTTAAGTTAATATATTTATTCTCTATACATAGAGAGTTGCACAAATACATGTGTACGCCAAGGCTTTTCTACAATGCATTACATTAATGAATAATAAGAAGTTTAGTTGTGTGATTTTCATAGATGAAAATTATAACTTCAAAATCATCAAAGTGATTATGTGCCATAGTTTTTGAGTTTTCAATTTTAGTTTTATCTCCTGAGTATATCCCCATATACTGAGCCTAACAAAAAGCCTGCAGCTTAGCATGGAAGGAACTAGGAGCAAAGCTTAAGGATTTGTTGGATGAGAAGCTTAGAAGAAAAGTGAGGTGCTAGATCATTTTGAAAATTTTGTGTTCTTATTGAAGTTGTTGGTTATTGATGTAATAAAGCACTATGTGTCAAACTTTATTTTGGTAAACTTTTTATTTATGATTGGGCTATGAATGATAAACTATAGGAATGATTTTTAAAATAGATTGGTATGAAATGTGACTCATACATAAGTTATGGTTTGAATTGGATATCTTTTGTGTATTTTTAAAATGATTTTATGAAAATTATTATTATTCATGATTATTTTGCAAAGAAAATTTCAAAATAGGGATCCCATCTTTCAAAATGAATTTAAAGTATTAAAATTGCACTTCAAAAACCCAGGACATTACAATTGTGGGCCAAAGTTGTTCAAATGGTCCTGATTATTAAACAAATTAGTTAATAAGGGGCATTACATTGAATCATGAGTAAATTGTATAACTGTGATAATCCAAGCGAATTGATTTTTATACCTTTGTAGCATGGTATGAAGCAATGCATACTTGGGTTGTTTGAAAAATGATTGTTAGATGGTGGAAAAAATCTACGTACTATTATTCATGAATGAATTCAATCACTTTGACAGACTTATGAGACTTTTTATCCATTATTTTTATTGTTAGAAGGTGATAAAAATTATTTACTTTGTCATGAGGTTAATTAACGACTTCGATCATCCATAACATGTCCTAATGTCTAAATGGTTTGGATCATTAAATTGAGTGGGACCTACTTGTGTCTTTAGATTTAATATATACATTGCCATGGAATCTCAACTATCCATTAACATATAATTTGGTAGAAGAGAAAGACCAGCTTACTTGCCACCTCCATGGATCAAAATAGTAAGGATTCAACTAGTTCTCTCACTTAGATGAATGGAACTTAAGGACACTAAGATGCATCATCTTTTTGGAATCAAATAAATTATAATCAACAGAGCAAACTCATGAATGGATGGGATCATCCATATGTATATTATACTTGGTTCATGGCACACTCAACAGTAGGACCAAGCAAGTTTTGTCTTTGCATCTATGTATTGCAAAATTATGGCCTTCCAAACTAGGATAGTCTTCTAATAGATGACCTCAGAGAGAGAGAGAGAGAGAGAGAGAGAGAGAGAGAGAGAGAGAGAGAGAGAGAGAGAGAGAGAGAGAGAGAGAGAGAGAGAGAGAGAGAGAGAGAGAGAGAGAGTTTTTGGATGTCCATGAACATTGCTAGCAAACATGGAGCTTGGCCAAGTATTGGAATATCTTGATTCATGCCAATTGACAAATACTTGCAAAGTTGTTGAAATTTAGTCTTGAAATAATTTTTTTTTATCAAAAGTGAAAATTCATTAATATAAAAAGAATTACAATGCAAAGGACCTCATATTAGGACTTGGCTTAACTTTTCTAACCCTATCTTAGTTCATAATATCATATTGTAGTGCATCCCAAATACAAAACGAAGCCAATTTGATGTAGAACTAGATGCTAACTTGGCTAGACCATCAACAACATAATTAGACTCCCTAAACTCATTTTTTAAATAGGACTTGTTGACAATTATTTGGGATCTCGATACTAGGCCTTGTCAACTTCCAGTTCATCTACATCATATTCTTCAACGACTTGTCCCAAACATCTTCTAACATACTTTGAGAGTCCCCCACTATTTGCATATTAGGTATTTTAAGGGTAGATGGAAATTGGAGACCATGAAGTAATGCCATCCACTCATGTTAGTTTACTTGTGGAGATAGATGCTATATCCAGTAATAAACATGCCCCTAGAATCTCTCAAAACACCACCTACTCCAGCATGAACAGGATTATAATAGCTCACCTATCACAACAAGTTAGATGTAATCATTTGGAAGGGGTTCCCACATCTCTTTATGTAATGACCCCAATTTTTGTAATATTAAAATCCCATAAAAAGATTAGTTTTAAAGATAAGGGCATTTTGGTCATTTCACTAGTCGCCTTGACTGAACCCAGAAACTTGGTCCTGAAAATGGTACCATTAGATGTGTCTCAGAAAAAGGAATCCAACAAGACCAAAATCACCCAAAACGGAGTTAAAATGAGCAAGTTATGGCCCTTTGAAGTTCAGGGGCAAAATTGTAATTTTTACAAAAACGGATTTAACTGCAAAACACAGGGGCCCGTTTTGATACAGGCCCCTTCATCTTCCACCTCCTAGAGAGTTCTAGAACGGCGGTGATTGGAGGAGAAATCACCGCCATTTTGGAGGTTTCTCCGCAGCCATTCAAAGGCGGTGAGAGCCCCCTCCAGAACCCTCTCTTAGCTCTATAAATAGAGCTCTTGGGCACCTCTAATGGCAGCTCAAAACGTTGAAGAAAACCCGTTGAGGAGCAGTGACCTAGAGGAGAAAACAAGGAGAAAAACCCAGCAACGAGCTAGGTACGCCCAAGATCCCTCAAAACCCATCTCCACCATAGTTCCAAGGTCAATTTCCCTAGGTTTTTGCATGAAAAACCATGCAAAACGGAGCCCTAAAGACTCACCAAGGACCCAGGGACGTCCCCTGGGCCACACTGGTTCGACAGGAACTAGGGTGTCCTGAGGACTCCCCGGTTCCCCAACGAGCAGGATGTTCCAGTCGGAACGTCCCACGTCATTCCGCTTGAAAAACCAAACGGGTGCGTCCAAGGACGCGCCCACAAAAGAGACAGTCGCGCGGAAAACCTGACACGTCTGCAGACGCGCAGCGCTAGTGGTACGCAGGTTTTTCGTTCCTTAAGGAAGCCAGGCGCACGACGCAAACGCACAGCACCCTAGCATTCCGTCTTTTTATTTTTAAGACTCTTATGTACGTGCGACACTAAAATGCTTATAACTTGAGATCTAGAGCTCCGATTGAGGCACCGCAAAAGGTGTTGTGTCCGTGTCGACGACGCGGACACACCCAAATATAAAATCCCTAATCAAGGCTCAATCAAAGATGGGCATGACCCTTAGAATAGGATGGTGGGGCGTGGCTGCTAGATCTTTGGAAAACTGAGGATACCAAGGCCCAATTAGGACCTTAGGACACCCATAAGCATAGGGATTGTGGCGACCTAGGTTTTTATAACACATTTTATAATACATTTTGTAAAGATAGGGCCCTTAGAGTAAATTTTTTTTTTCGCAAACCAAAGTAGCGGAAATTCTTTTCTTTAGAATTTGTTTTGTAAAACCTAAGTCACCACCTCATACATAACATAAGTAGAATTTTGTATAAGATAAAATTCCATTGAAGGAATATTCTTTTATTAAACTTTAGGATCCATCCAGTGGTTCACAGTACATAGCCCATTGTATCCTTACAATACTTGTCCAAATATACAATCCAAATTACAAAGTTTAAAATTCAATACATGTTCTAATACAATGTTTCAAGGGATATACCCTGATTACTTATTCTTCAATTGTTCTTCAAGTCTTGAGCTCCTAAGTCTCCTTCTCTGTATCTGAGATATTGTAAACATTCGAACAGTTACAATATCTCAGCAAGCTATGCTTGGTAGGGGATAAGAATGTAAGTTATTGACAGTATAATCTCAATATTCAAGTATCCTATAATTCGTTCTATGATAAACACTTAATAACTATTAGTTATAAGGACATCTCATTTCCTTGTCATTTGTGTTCACCTTTATGCATACATATTGTATAAGGACAAATCCGTTAAAAATGTAAAAATAATCAAGAATCATTTCTATACAAAGCTGATCAACTCCTTTTATTATAAGAGATTTGTGTCTCAGCCAGTTACTATACAGGGAATTTCCCTTCTTGGGAAAAATATTGGAAAAATATTGGTAATATACAATTACCTGACATTTCATTATGCCATCCCTTAAGGCATTTCACTATGCCAATTTCATATGCATCATAATGCAAAATAATCAAGGACTACTATGCTTGCAGTTTGATCCGTACAGAGCGCTCGGATAACTGTTCAATAATCCACTTATACCATTCTCAGTGGAAATTACAATATCCATGTCCATATGAGAGGACCATGGCTATCACAGTGGTGGCCTTCCCATAAATGCCCCACCCGACTTTTAGCCTTTCTTAGGCTTGGTATTCAATATCATCAAGTTTCAGAGAGTGGGTGGCCAAACCCTCTTAACTCTCCTAGCATAGCTTCCCCAGGCCTATGCCTGTTTAAAATAAAACCACAAGCCTCCAAGCTTGTATGTAAAATAATACTTATACATATCAGACTATTTGTCTGTTTATCTAGGACTGGAATATTTTCTACTTTCCTATTCACTTAGGGTTGTTCTCAATTCTCAACTTGACCATTTAATACTTATTTTCCTCATCATTTGGTTGGATCATATTTCAATTTGAGGTATTTACCTTAATATATTGGTATCATACATGTCAATACTTCAAAACATAAGATCATGTATTAGACATGTATCTTCATGTAAAGGCATTCTTAATAATCCACCTACCTCAATAAGGTATTCTTACTCCTTGAAATCTGTCATAGTCTCGAGCAACATATATCTGTCAAATCATATATATAATGTCATTTTTCTAATCAAGCGTACATACTACATGGTCTTTTGATCATCCTTATATAGGATAATCTGAATCTTTCTTCCTTGAATATCCTATATCCATGGGTTTAATGTCATCTATACAAATACTATCTATATCATACATAACAATCTAATTTACATTAATGTTTTTGATCATACAAGATCTCATCTTGTTTGATCATCCTTATCTCACTTACTATTTTTATTAAGGTTAGATAATTTGCTATCTTTTTATGTTCTTATTATTATTCAACCAGTTAGTGTCTTACTTGGTTGAAGATAATTTATTTTTTCCTATCACTAGACAACTTCTCCTTATTTCAGGATGACCAGTACTTACCAGCTAAAGTCTGCTCAAAAAGTGGTTAATACAACCCTCATGTAAGGAGGCGTTTAGACCTCTCTTGCGTCAATAGGAGGTGAGGGAAAAGCACTTGGCTCTTGTATACCCCCTATAACCACAATGTTCAGAATCCACTAGAGTGGTACTAGCTCAACCTTTGACAAGGTTCCTATGAGCTCTTTACCTTAAGTCCATTCTCTAATTGATTTTAATTAATTTCCATGGATATGTACAATGTCATCCATGGGTGTTCATTATTTTCCTACTTTGGGCCAAGGAAATGATAAATCATTCCTTATATTGTCCTACTAACTATAGCCCTTATTAAGTCAAAATCATTCATTCATCTTAGTTGTCCCTGAATTTCTATATTTCATTAGTTTACATTTTTGGTGATTTATGCTCCTTATATCTTAACTACTTAACAATTGAATAAAATTTGACAATAAGTAAATCATAAACTTGAAAGCATAAATCAAATATAAGTTTAACAACTATATACTAACATTCTTCCTATAAATGTAACTTAAGCTAGTGAAATAAAACTAACATGATCCTAAGTTATGAAATACATAAAATTGTACTTCTATCTTAATGGAATCATGTTTAAATCTCTAATTTACACTATCATGATCCTAAGATAATCAAATCTACTAACAAATTACTCATTTATGGCATATCATACTAAAATTTAAAGATTACACTATCATGCTTTCTAACTTAGAACATAAATCACATTTACACTTTTATATCCAATAAAATACAATTAAAACATAAATCACATTTACACTTCTATATCCAATAAAAGACAATTAAACTAATTTTATTAAGATTATTATAAACCTTTAAATATGATCCAACCATTAGATCTTAAGTGTTTTCCTTTAGATTAAGGGTTTTAATTACCTTTAGGGCTTTTAATCCATTAAGATCCAAAAATCATATCCACTTGATTTTGTCACATTTCATTCATGATCTAACTAGATTCTATCATAATATCATCCCTTTAATCCATTCCAAGGATCTGATCATACTTGATTTTATTGATCAAGTGGGTCCCTTTGTATTTATTTATTTTTATTTTAGGGTTTTTCTACCATAAAGGGTAGATCCCCTATTTTATCCAAGATCTATCCAAATTAACCATAGATATTACTTTATTACATTATTATATCATCACTAAAATAAATTTCCAAGATCTGATCACCTCAGATCTTGAAGATCTTAGAAATTGGAAACTTATTTTCAAAATACAGAAATAATTTTTAGAAATATTATGACTTTATTAGAAACTAGACATTATAAGCTTTCCAGAGCTTCTTTCTGATCTCAATTTGGAGTTCATATGACTTCACAATCTTAAATTAAAGTTTTCAGCCGTTCCTAGGGTCCAGATTTGATCTGAGCCCACCAGAATTAATCTCTCTCAATTGAAGGTCCAAACCTTGTTAGATTTTCTTGAAAATTGTACCCTAGGGGTTTTTGACCATTCTGGATTGATTGGAAAGTTCATAATTTCCATCTGAGCTCTCTATCACCATAAATTGAAGGCTCTTGTATTTACTTTATTTTTACCAATTTTCATTCAAATTAAGTTACAGAAAAATAAAATTTACACTAAACCATAATAAATATGTATGGGAAGTAGTTCCACCTACCTGATTGGAGAAAAATAATATGATTGATGCCCAATTTGAGAGAATTACCGGTTGATGATAATATAGCCCAATTGTCCACCGTTTTGTGATTTTCTATTGTTGGAACCGTTGGATCTTGAAATTGATTTGGGGGTTTGTATATAATGTAGTATAGGACATTGTGGACAATGAAATTGATGAGATTCTTCCTGGAACGGAGTGCCTAATTGAATTTAGGTCTCTTGTTCCAATTAGAAAGAGGAGAGAGAAATAAGGAAAAGAGAGTTTGGGGAGGGATGAAGGGGAATTTGGGGCTGAAATTCCAGGGAAGATTTGGAAATTTCGTGGTGTGAAAATTTTTGGAAAATTTTGGGACATATTTATACCCTAATTTGAATTTTTTTATCATTTCTTTTGATAAGATATTTTATTACTTTAGAATTTTTAATTACTAATGCATTCTCCATTCCCACTACAATCTCCACTACCAGCAATAATGCACCGAGCAATTATTGGTGCTTCTAGAACGTTGGCCCACTTTTATGTGAAAAGACCTTTTTGCCCTTTTAACCCCAAAATTGGAGAATAATAGGCAATATTTGTCCGAACTCGGAATTGAGCGTACTTAGTGGCATTGGAATCATATTTCTAAGTACTTCATGAATATTGATGTCTTATTTCTTGGATATGGGATAAGGGTAAAATTACCATTTTACCCCCAAATGGAAAAATTAAGGAATTTTCATTTTAACTCAGAATTGAACGTACTTAATGTTGTTTCGATCAGTTTTCCAAGTACATCCATAATTTCTAATTTTTTAATTTATAATATAATCTCTATAAAAAGAGAATTTTCAATAACCTAATATTCCAGCCCAGAATTTCTAAAAATTCAAACTTTATTAATTTTCCTTGATAATTTACAAAAATTCGGGGTCATTATAGGGATGGACCCCTAATGCCTAAGTAATAAGACCAACCATTCTAAAACCTATAAAAGATAGGCCAAACTAACCTTGAGTCCCCAAACCATTTTCAGGAGCATACGAGGACAAGGGGTTAGCGCGACCTAGCCAGGTAGGTGCTCTATCGCTACTAGATTCTTTTAAAAGAACTATGATTGTTTTGCAAATACATGATTTAAGTATATGACTTGTTTAGCATGCATGTGACAAATGCTTTATGCATAGACATGTTTTATATATACATTATTCATAGATATGTTTTGCAAACTATTGCATATATTGCATGATCTATGAGCATTAAGTTTTTGCAAAGATTACATGTCTTTGAGGGTTGCCAAAAGATGCTGGAGTGCCGAGGGCCAGGCAGTTGTGAGGGACTCAAAGAGGAAAGGTTTTGAAAAGAGGTTTTGGCTTATTTGATCTTATGTGATTTGGGCTAGTAAGCCCGTGGGTGCTATGCCGAGGGGTCTGGGTTGGCCACCCAGCCTCTACCACTATTAGGTGGATGGGTACCACGCCCAAAAAGAGGCAAGTCCCTACGTCGACTGCATGTGGTATAGGGGGCTACCACTGGTGTCACGGCACTGGGTCGACGTGTCATAGGCCCCGTGGAGGCTATGACCGAGTGTCCTCAGGTACCCGTGGACCACACGGCAAGGAGGTCGTGGGCATAGTTGGACCCTATGGTTTATGGACTTATTTGCATTGCATATTGCATGATATGAGGTTGGTCGACCATACCATACTAGAGATCCATGAGTTGGATTCAATGAAGTATCTTATGCATATCATAATGTTATGATATACATGTATATGGTATTTTCATTTTTGGATTATGTGATCCTTTAAGTCGTTAGTATTTCAGTTTGACAACGGATTTTTATATCGATATTGAACTTGAGTATTCAGACATGCACATGTTTTGGAAAGAGCATCTGATTTTAAAACATCGCATGTATTATAAAACTAGTAGTGATAGACTCCTACTGAGTATAGTATATACTCACCCTATCCTTAACATTTTTCAGGATAATTTCATCCACAAGTAGAGGACATCTATGTCAGTGCTACAAGCAAGTGAATCAAAAAGGAAACAAGTATACATGTAAGTAAACTCTCAACCCTTTGGACATGTATTTATTTACAGTTGGGCTGTGTGTTGTGACTGGAAAGACCTCGGGAAAAACATTTATGATGTTTGAAGTTTTTCAACAACTACTTTGATTGTTGTGAAAGCAAATGACACTCGAGGTTTTCAAAATGAGTTTAAAACTAAAGATTTTTCGCTGCATTGCATGGTTTTTATAAAATGGTTTTCAAATA
Organism: Warburgia ugandensis; assembly: GCA_035236585.1. Lineage (NCBI taxonomy): Eukaryota > Viridiplantae > Streptophyta > Magnoliopsida > Canellales > Canellaceae > Warburgia > Warburgia ugandensis. The sequence goes on from CP141131.1 coordinate 25,494,227, forward strand.
AGGATGCATCCCGCCTTAGGAGATTAGATATTGCATTTAAAAATGCATGAGAAAACCCGGGTCGTGACACTTTATTTGGCTAAGGGATCTTTTTTTTTTTTTCCCCCATATATCTCACAATACTTTCTCCGTATGTTCATAGAGTGTCCAATCAATGAAGGTGTTGGAGTATTCTACGATTGTGGCAAAGCATTTTAAAAATATATCTTCATTCTAACATTTTTTATTATGCACAACCTGGTTGTAGGTGTTCCAAATTTGCTAGGCAAGGAAGCGTGAGTAGCAGGGGATTAGAATAGTAAATCTGAATTTTTGTTTTCTCAACTTCGTCCAACAAAGGATAGCCTCGTTAATGTTCACCTAGTCCATCACTTGTTGTTGGAGCACACTACATAGACAAATTGAAAGCATCTGAACTTTGGGATGACAAAGAAAAAAGAGATCTATTTTAGAATCAGTCACACAAGAAGTAATTGATTAGTGGAAGAAATAACAAAGTCTTTGCTTGGTCTATAATTGATATACTAGTACACTTATAAATTGCATTTGTAAACCCTTGAACCACTCAATTTATCATTTAGGGTTTATTTTATATCTTGTAGGATTAAGGTTAAAAGAAATAAATTGTGAATTTTTGGCAATTTGAAACCATAAAAAGAAGCTAGTCCATCATCCAAGAAAAACCTTCGGCCCATATTTTTGAAAGCTTAGAGTGGAATAATTTAGAGTGTAGTGAGTAGTCATATTACTTATAAAACAATCAGAAGCCTCGTGCACATGACCACCTTTATCCACACAAGATGGGCTGTCATTATGAAAAGCAAATGTGATAGATATTCCACCCATCCATGCAAGCATTCATCACACCAGTAAGATCTTAAGTGAATCCATGCAAGCCACAACGAAGTTACACATTTTTGCACCCATCTCTGAATTCATAAATGTTAGAAAAGCTAGGTCGCACATACTTACTCTCTCTCTCTCTCTCTCTCTCTCTCTCTCTCTCTCTCTCTCTCTCTCTCTCTCTCTCTCTCTCTCACACACACACACACACACACACACACACACACACAGGCCACATAAAAACATGTTTTTGTTCCCAATTATTTAGCAAGTGATGTTTTTCCAAGAGGATAAAATCATTTTCATGAGAAAAGAAAGGGAGTTTCCATAGAGAAAAAATAGGAAAAAAATGTTCACTTTAGAAAGTGAATAAATAGGAAACCTATGCTTGGAAATCAAAAAGTTTTGAGAGAAATCAAGGGCTAAAATTAAAGAATACTTAGGACTCTCCTAAGTTGTCAAAAATGGACATTTTTTAGCTAGAAAAGTGGCTAGGCTGGAACAAAAAAAGGAAAGAGAGAATAGGGGACAAATCTAGGCATCTTAGAAGAGATTCTAAGAGATATTCTAAGATATATGGGAGATATTCAAGGAAACTTTTTTAAATGGACCAATGAGAATGCATGACACTTAGGAAAAGCAAAGTACTGGGAACATGACACAAGGAAAGGAGAGCATGTTTCTAAAAGAAAGAAGGGCACTTATTAGAAGAAATAACACATTATATTAAGTGGAACATAAGAGCAGTTTTGATGTTTTGTAAGGGAGTGGAAGATGCCTTATAAAGAAATATTTTTTAACATGAAAGAAGTTGGTGATATTTCTATTTTAGAAGGGGAGGTGGAGTTTAGATGTGTAGGAAAAGAAAAGGGGAGGAGACTTGGCTGGGTTTACTAATAGAGGACATGTTTTTTAGAAATATCACACACACGCATAGAGAGAGAGAGAGAGAGAGAGAGAGAGAGAGAGAGAGAGAGAGAGAGAGAGAGAGAGAGAGAGAGAGAGAGAGAGAGAGAGAGAGAGAGAGAGAGGAAAGCTTGAATGTTTTGGGCTCTTTCTCTACATTATTGATCTCTTAGCTGATTTTTTGCTATGGAATTGGGATGATTTTACCTTTGGATCCTTCTCTTTTATTTGGTTCTCTCTTATTGTGAGTTACATACATATAGGGCTGGATGGTTTCTCTCTTTAAAGGGTTCTATAGTTGGATGATTATATGCCTTCAAGATTTTTTTTGAAGTCTCTTTTCCATGGTGAGTGACATATCGAGGAGAGTTTCTGTTAGCTTTGCTTGGGTTTGGAGGAGATCCTAGATGAGTTTGATGCATTGCCTAGTCATAAAATTGTGTGCCCTACTCTACCACAAGTTCATATTTGAAAAAATAAAATAAAAATTGAGAGAGAAGATAGAAAAGATGTGCCCACCTTGAGTCCCACTTCCTCGTGTTTCTTTCTCTATCACCTAATCATTCATTGTGGAAGCCTAAATTTAAGATTTTCTTAAGTTAAAAGAGTCCTACTTTAGTTTTAAATTTAAATGATAGGTGGAAATGTGGGTGCATCCTAAAAGAGTCCTATCTTTCTCCCTAAAAGGTTCAATTCATAGGGGTACTTTTTTACTTCATGTGTGATGATTAAGGAGTTAAAATATGGTGTCTACACCACCATGTAAATTGCTTCTTATTTGTAATAGGAAGGGATAACTTTAAGAGCCCATCATACTAATATTTTCTTATTTGAAAATAGAGGTTGATAGATTTTAGGCCCAATAATGCAAATACTTTTTTCCTTGAAAATGGGTGTGCATGTCAACTTTTGTTTGTTTGAAAAAGGGTATGTATATCAATTTCTGAGGCCCAACTCTCATTTTCTCAAATTCTTGCAAACTTATGTCAAAACATTCCCTCTTTTGTTTTCACCAAGTTAAAAATAGCCTTCGATTTACGCTAGTGGTGGACTAAAACTTGAAAATTAGCTCAGATTAGCCTACCTTAAAATTTCTTCCACTAGCAATGAGATAGGTTGAGTTTTCCAAAATTCTTTTAAGCTCAAGGATGACTAACATTGATTTTGCAAGAGCTAGACTAGCTCAGGCTTATTGGCCTAGCTCATGTATGACTAACAATGATCTTACTCGATGATGGAAAAATCAATTAAACTCACCCTAGATTGGCCTGTTTTTATGCAATTGAGATTGATTAACACCTACTAAATAATTCGTACCCTTTCACTGCAAAGTAAATTGCTAGTTAGTATAGAGATATAAAAGGTAGTAGTTTAGTAGATCTCTTAGCAAAGAGTCCCAGTAGAAATCAACATCCCTTTTCTCCTTCATTTGTGAATGTTTTTTAAAGGACTAAACTGTTCATCATGTTTGATGTACACAAATATGTAAGCCTAGACAAACCAATGGATTAGGATGATCCTAACAACTTGTTTTAGTTGTTTGAGAATTTTATAAACATGATAATTATGATTATTTACTTAAAAATATGGCTTAAAAGCATTTAATGGGCATGAAATTTGGTGCATAGCCTATTTAAGACTACATATAGAAACTATTTTTAAATTTCTATCTCTAGAGTCTAGAAGCAAAAATGATAGAATCACTTTGATTTAGATGTACTTATGAACTACTAAAGCACTTAAAGACAAAACTTTACCAAATCCATTTCTAGTGTTTTCTTAGAAACAAAAACATGAAAAACCCCCAAAAAAACCTTCCTGAAGAGTCGCCTAATGGTACATTTAGATACCACTTTTTTCAAAATAAAATTGGAATCAAATTTTGAAATGTAGCCTATTAGCTATAGCTTTTCAAAGCATGTTACTTTTTCTTTGTTTAATGGGGTGTCTAAAAGGACCAGAAATAACTTCTATATTCCAATCCTTTTTTGCCAATCATGCAATTAAAAAAAAACTATAAAAATTATATCCAAATGTAGACTAAGACATTCTTAATGTGGTAAATGGATCTAGGTATTTATTGCAAAAAATAATAATCTATTTTAAGTATATGTACTTATTGAATGTATTATGCTTGTGTGAGTAATGAATTTTTTTGCATTAGAAAAGGTTAAAAGACTAAACCAAAGCTTGGAAGTAAAATTCGTATAGATTTTTCTTAAGAAAGGAAATTTTTTTTATAGAAATTTCAATCATCATATACTTGCCACATGGAGGTGGAGATTAGGATAAACTGTAGCTATAAAATAATATAATTTTATAAAGTAGGTCTAGATTACATTATAATATACTAGGATTAAGAGAAGGTTAGAAAGATGTGTTTAAACTTGCAAAAATAATACAACAAAAGGGTAAGGACTTAGACTACATTAAGTACATTAGAAGTGATGATCAAAGGATACTAGTCAAAGATGATGAGATCAAACAAAAGTGGGAAAGTTACTTTCAAAAATTGTTAAATGACAATTGCCCTAAGAATATAGGGATTGAAAGTTCTGTAAACCTAAATAACATTAGACATTATAAATAAGACCGTAAGATTAGAATACTTAATGTAAAAGAGACCTTGAAAAAGATGAAATCAAGAAAGGCCTAGGGGCTGATGGTATATTAACAGAGGTTTGAGAGCATATGGGATATACTAAAGTAGTTTAGTTGATCAAGTTGTTTAATAAGATTATAAAATCAAAGAAAATGCCAGGTGAATGGAGGAATAGCCTTGTTGTACCAATTTATAAGAATAAAGAAGACATATAGAGCTGTACTGATTATTGGGGGATTAAACTCATTAGTCACACTATGAAACTTTTTGAAAGAGTGATTGGGAAGAGGTTATGACATGGTCTTTATTTACTTAGAGAAATCTTATGATAGGGTCCCTAGATACTTAATATTGAGGGTGTTGGGTGACAAAGGAATTTTGTTAGGGCATATAGACATAATTAAAGATATGTATGAGGGAGCTGTAACAAATGTTAAGACTAATAGAGGAGAGACCAATGATTTTTCTATCACTGTAGGATTGCACCAAGGATAGACATTGAGCCCATACCTTTTTATGTTGGTTATGGAAGAGTTAGCAAAACATTTACATGAGGAGATTCCATGGTGAATGTTATTTGCATATGATATAGTTTTAATTGATGAGACAAGGGATGGTGTAAACACAAAGCTAGAGATATGAAGAGAAGCATTAAAATTTAAAAGATTTAAAATCAGCCGAACTAAGACAGAGTATATGGAATGCAATTTTACTAAGGAGAGGAGTGGGAGTGGAGCACCAGTAAAGATTGATAACCAAGAAGTCCCAGTAAAAGACAGTACTTAAGATCAATGACTCATGAAAGTGGAGAGATTGAGAGGGAGGTTATCCAGAGAATCCAAGTGGGTTAGAACAAATATAGATATGCATCTAAAATTTTGTGTGATCAGCAGGTGTCACTCAAACTAATTTTTATTTTATTTTATAAGATGGCTATAAGGCTGGCCATGCTCTATGGATCAGAGTATTGGGCAGTTAAAAAACATCATATTCATAGATTCAGTGTAGGAGAAATGAGGATGTTGAGATGGATGAGTGGCAAGACAATAAAGGAAAGAGTTAGGAATGAAAACATTAGAAAAAACTTAGGAGTAACACCAATAGGTAATAAGATTAGGAGGGTTAGACTTAGATGGTTTAGAATTGTGCAACAAAGACCGAAAATGGTACCAGTTAGGAGTGAGGCAGTGCAAGTAGAACATTCTAAAGGAAGGAACAAAAGAACATGGATAAAAGTGATAAGAAAATATTTAAAAACTTTGAGACTAAATGAAGCCATTATACTTAATAGAGGGGAATGGAGGAATAAGATTCATATGGCTGACCCCTAATTGTGATAAGGTCATGATGATGATGATGACGAGGTCTAAATTACATTAATAGGTCATGCTGCAAAAATCTCGTCCATAAACCTAACCTTCTAATTGCTTAATATGCTCAAACCAACAAAGGCTTAGGGCAACTAGCGGTGAAGATCTTCTAGAGATGGCTTACATAACTTGGGGATTGTCTAATGAGCGAATGAGATCAGTCGGGCCTAGTAGTACGTTTACCTATCAGAGCAAAAACTTGTATGCTTGGCCTACTTACTTTACTTTCATAAACAAAGTTCTATATTCTAGTCAAGCGAAGAATTACAAAGCATTTCACTCACACATTATCACTTATACATGCTCTAAATTTAATTTTCACTTAACAAAAAATATAACAACTTAAACCAACAACAAAGCATATTCTAGGAGAGATGCCCAATTATTTGCAATCAATTATGTTGAACCATTGTTAATTAAGATTTTGCAAGGCAGCGAGAAGTGAATCTCTGGCCTCGCGTTGCCGACCGGTACACATTCCAAACTGCTAAGGCATGGGCCGTGCGCCCGCTCTACCCGATTCAATTAATTAAAGGCAAGGCACGCAAATCAAATTAAATAAATCGTGGGGTTAGGGAATATGAGGGATATCTTGTACCGTTGAATAACATATAAATTGATCCCGACAGCATCTCCTCCGCAACACGTTCTTTGAGTCTGATCACAATGCTCTTAGGCTATTCTAGTCAGCCCTTGTTCCCTTCCATTGCAAAAAGAAACAGCTTAAACGTGTTTACAAAGAAACAAAAACAAACTCAAAAGCTTAAAGAAAGTTATTGCCACGGTCGTGGGGACAAATACCTTTTCTGGAGCCTACGCGAACCCCACGCGGCACTATTAGATCATCAAATCCAATAGTTGACGTCCCAATACTGCTGTTGATCATGTCTTGATCGCGTGATCCAAGGCCCGTGATGAGCCTGATCCATGAATCTTTGTTCACATTCAGTTAATACACTTATCCTGTTTCATGGACAAACACATGCTTAATTGCCTAGACTATATAAAGCCAGAGGATAGCTCACTTGGCAGAAGATAATGTGCTATCTTCCAAAGAGCACCCCAAAAAATCTCATCTAATCGGTACCTCTAGGGTAGGCTCCCTTCTCTTGAAGTATAAAGGGAATTCTACAAAGATTGAACCTTATGTTGACGCCATTTTACACTCTAAAGGATAAGCTTGTCGTAAAGGTATACTTTGGATGAGATTTTTGATGCTTTCTATTTTAGGAAAGAGTACATTGAACCGACAAAATTGATCATTAAAAAAAAGAGAATGAGGCTGCTTACTGGGTTTATAATACAGGGGGAATATTATTGGGATGCACAGTGGAGGAACCCCCTTCCACAAGGTTGATATGAAGTCTAAGGTAAGTTTCATCCTCCTTTTTGACCTTTTTGGACTGAGTCTTTGGTTCTACATTATTAGCTTCACCAACGATTGATCGAACCCATTGGAGAGCTAGTAGCTTAAAGATTATGCTGATTGGAGGATTTCAAAATTGTACTTTTAACCCAGATCCACTGTCCCACGCTTAAGGATTAAAATAAAAAACATTTATCTATTTGTCGGAACTATATAATCTATCGGCTTGATTTTTGTCTTCAAGATATCCATTATGGGAGAAATCAGATGAGTCGTTTTGATGAACAATAGGTGGGGCCCATTAAATAAAAGTTGGTTGCCTGACGCTAACTTATCATGAGATCGGGTCCTATTTCTCGGCAGACATCTTCATGGGTGAGTGATGCGTACCGTAAGACGGTAGGAGAGGCTGATTGGGGAAACGTGGTTTAGTGACCCTTGAAGAATCAGTTTAAAATTAATGTAACTTGATTCTAAGCTAAGCACCAAATAAAAAAACCATAAACCTTAGATGTTAAGCTGGCTTGCTGGAAAAGGGTGAATCCCCTTCCAATACTCTTATTTGGCAGCTTATGGCTATCTCAGTAACATTTATATCATCCATCCATTTATAATGAATGCATATTTGAGGGTGTTTTCTTTCTTTTTTAAGGGATATTTGAGAGTATTTCTAGAGAATTTACACTAAAATTAGGGTATTGTCAACTTGTAAGCACCTCGAGAATTTACACTTAGCCCTTGCAACTAAGGATCTCATTTCTAGATTAATGGTACTATGGTTTCCTACATACAATTACTTTATTTGTTTCATTTTCTTTTGTAATAGTACTTCCTTTTACTTTGGCCAGCACAAATGTACTATTATATGGCATCTCATTGTACTATGCTACCATTGTTGTTGTTGTTGTTGTTGTTGTTATTCGAAGAGATATTTCAACCACTACAAGGAAATATTAGATAGTTGAAGGGGGGCCTTGGCACAATAGTAGAATTGTCGTAGTGTGACCTTAAAGTCATGGGCTCAAGGTGTGAAAACATCCTCTTACAAAAAATGCAAGGTAAAACTGTGTATCATAGACGCTTTTGATTTGCCCCTTCTCGAAACCCGTATATGCATAAGCTTCATGCACCAAGCTGCCCTTTTTAAAATAATAAGTATGAGTCATTTTCAGTCCACCCCTATCTCTCAATGATAAGTCTCTGCCACTCTCTCATGCAATCTAACTTCCTTTGCACCCACAAACCAAAGAGGGACAAAGAGACTTCACGGTATATTCTACAAATTTCCGACTTCATTCTCACCTAAAACCTAAGAAAGCTTGACATGCTTAGATCCCACCTCTTAAGGTGGAGATTGGGCCACCGTTGGAGAATGAAGCAAGATCCACTCTAGGATGAATGAAGCAGGATCCACTATGGTGTTGACATTAAAGGTCTTTATTGCCTAGTAGGCTCTATGTTCCAATTTCACACATAAATGACAAGCCTTTCCCTATACAATACGATATGGAGACATACCAATCGGGGTGCGATGTGTAGTCCTGTAAGCCCATAGTACATCGATTAGTCAAAGAAACCAACCCTTACAATTTGGATTAATAGCCTTATGAAGAATTTGTTTTAATGACCAATCTGTACATAGTTTATGGCCAATAAGATGTAAATGTAGCCAAAAGAAAGTGAGAATGGCCACATGAAATCTATTCCCCAACAATAAAAAACTTCTATAACAACGATAGGGTTCATAGGCATCATATTCCTACAGTTTATTCCTCCTAACTTTTAACATTGCTCATAAGATTTACAGAACACATGTGTGTCTTTAAACAATGGTGTCCAATAGAAATCACATTGCAAAATCTTTGTAGCTATTTTTTGGGTAGAAAAATATCTACCACATGCTTCTAAGTTACAAAAGAAGATGACATTATGTTGTTCTAATTTAGGTACACATCTCCTAATGATTTGATCTGGGCAGTATTTAAATAGGTATGCATCTCAGAAGTAGTGGTTAACATTGGAGAAGAATTTTTCTTTTCTTGTTTATTTCAATGTATAGGAATATTTCATGTGACTAAATTATTTGTAATATCAACAAATCAGGAAGGATGAGAAATATGAAAAAGTTGCTCATCAGAGAAAGTGTCCTTAATTGGCAACTCATTTAAAGGTTCTGTTAGGACTAGGCAAGACAAATGGTCAGATACAACATTCTCTACTCCTTTCTTATCTTTTATTTCAATGTCAAACTCTTGGAGTAAAAGTAGCCATCCAATTAGTCTAGGCTTAGCATCTTTTTTAAAAAGAAGATACTTAAGGGTTGAATGGTAAGTGAATATGCCTATTTTAGATCCAACCAAGTAAGACCTAAATTTATCCATTGCGAAAACAATTGCCAAGAGTTCTTTTTTCGTAGTTGAATAATTCATTTGGGTGCATTTAGGGTCCTATTGGTAGAGTAGATGACATATGGCTTTTTTCCTTTTCTTTACCCTAATACAGCTCCTACGGCATAATCATTAGCATCCCACATGATTTCAAAGGGTAGATTCCAGTCATGTAGCTGCATGATAGGTGTAGTGGTCAACTTATCTTTTAGCTTTGTAAAAGCTTCATGACAATCATCAGTCCACTCAAAAGGGGTATCGTTTATAAGGAGGTGACATAATGGTCTAGATATTGCACTAAAATCATTAATAAACCTCCTATAGAATCCCACGTGGGAAAGAATGAATGTCCCTAACAGATTTTGATATGGGTAGATTGATAATTATATCAACTTTAACTCTATCAACCTCTATACATTTGGATGACACTATGTGGCCTAAGACAATTCTTTTATAAGCTATAAAATAGCATTTTTCCCATTTTAGCACAAGGTTCTTTTCTTTACAATGACTTAAGGCTTTTCTTAGATTTTCAAGACATGCTTCAAATGAATTACCAAAAATGGAAAAGTCATCCATGAAAACCTCTAAGATTCACTCTACCACATCACTAAAGATACTCAACAGGTATGTTGAAATGTGGTAGGAGCGTTACATAATCCAAATGGTATTCTTTTGTAAGCAAAAGTACCAAAAGGACATGTAAATATGGCCTTTTCCTAATCCTCAAGTGTAATTTCTATTTGGTTTTACCCCGAGTAACCATCTAGATAACAATAGTACTGATGTCCTGTAACCCTTTCTAACATTTGAACAACAAAAGAGAAAGGAAAATGGTTCTTCCTTATGACAACATTCAATTTTCTATAGCCAATGCACATATGCCAACCAATGGTAATCACAGTGAGGATCAATTCATTGTTGGAATTAGTTATTATTATCAGTCTAGACTTCTTTGGAACTACCCAAGTAGGACTTTCCCATTTGCTATCACTTATGGGATAAATGATTCCCACATCAAGCAACTTTAAGACTTCCACTCTTATCACATCTTTCATATTAGGATTTAACCTTCTTTGCATTTGACAACATGATTTAGCTTCATCCTCTAGATATATCATATGAGTATAGATTAAAGGGTTAATGACCTTTATATCAGATATGGTCCACCCTATAGCACCTTTGCTTTCTTTTAAAGTGTCTATTAACTTTTTTTAATGGCATGTTTTTAATTGGGAGAAAATTATTAGAGAAAAAGTCTCTTTTTCTTTTAAATAGGCATATTTTAAATCAAATGGTAGAGATTTCAATTCAAGTTTAGGAGGTTCTACTAATGATGGAAGGGGAGTGAACTCCCTCTGGAGAAGTTCCTCGGAATGAGATTTTCATTTTTATGTATCCATGATATGAACATAATCAAGGAGGGCATTAGCTTCCTCTATTAATGCATCCTCACTAAACTCTTTAAAGTGGGAAAAACAGGCTTCAAGTTAGTCCGATAGGGAAGATGATTGAAAATGATCTTGCATAATTGAATTTATCATGTTGACATTGTGCAAGTCATCAGTGGGTTCACCAACTTGCTTACAAATGGTAAATATGTTTAGTTCTAATGTCATATTACTCAAGGACAGTTTCTTGTCAACAATTCTATAGTTAAGTAAGGCATTGGATGTAGCAAAAAATGGTCATCCCTGGATGATTGATATTTATTCTTCTCATTCTTCATTAGTTGTATATCCAGAACTAGAAAATCTATAGGGAAGCAAAAGTGTTCTACCTGGACAAGCACATCTTCTATTACCCTTCTTGGTATTTTCACAGATCGATTAACTAACTGGAGTGTAGTAGACATAACTCACCCAGACCTAACTATTCATATACCGAGTACGATAGTAGGTTCATACTAGATCCCAAATCAAGCAAAGCTTGATTAATCTTATAGTTGCCAATAATGCAAGTAAAAGTAGGGCAACCTGGATCCTTGTATGTTGGTGGTGTATGATATTGTAGAATAAAACTTACTTCAGTCAAAAATGCCTTCTCACGAGCATTTATTTGTCTTTTTATGGTGCAAAGGTCTTTTAAGAATTTGTGGAATTTGCTTTATTGTGTCTAAGTGTCACGACCCGGGTTTTTATATGATGTAATTTTGATAAAAAGGCGAGATCTCTTGTTTTATAAATATGAAATGCATGAAAATCTTTCTCATTTGGAAAACAACCTTTCATAAAAACCCCGAGTGTTCAAACACATTCTCAATTTATTTAGTCATGGCAAAGTTTAAATCAATATTATTCCCAAGAAAGTGTTAGTCACAAATTTCAGCTATTAGAGAGTAACTACAATCAAGTATCATTGAAAGATAAGATAGGGGTTTACTTACTTGTACTTAGTCTGTGTCTCCTAGTAAAAATGTTCCTTGCCCTTAAGTATTTATTTTGTATCTGAAAAATGTTGAGGATTGGGTGAGTATATAATATACTCAGTAGGAGCCTATCACTATTAGTTTTATAAATGCATGAGATGTTTTAAAATCATATGCTCATTCAAAACATGTGTATGTTTGAATACTCGAGTTCAATATCAGTATAAGAATCCATGATCAACTGAAATACTCATGACTTAAAAGATCACATAATCCAAAAATTGAAAGTATCATATATATATATATATATATGATGACATCATGATATGCAATAGATGCTTCATGGAGTCCAACTCATGGATCTTTAGTATGGTATAGTCGACCAACCTCATATCATGCTATATGAAATGCACATAACTCATCAAACCATAGGGTCCACTATGCCCACAACCTCCTCGCCGTGTGGTCCCCGGGTACCTGAGGACACTCGGTCATAGCCTCCACGGGGCCTATGACACGTCGACCCAGTGCCGTGACACCAGTGGTAGCCCCCTGTACCACATGCAGTCGACGTAGGGACTTGCCTCTTCTTGGGCGTGGTACCCATCCACCTAATAGTGGTAGAGGCTGGGTGGCCAACCCAGACCCCTCGGCATAACACCCACGGGCTTACTTGCCCAAATCACATAAGATTAAAGAAGCCAAAACCTCTTGTTAAAACTTGTCCTCTTTGGGTCCCTCACAACTGTTTGGCTCTCGTCACTCCAGTGTCTTTTGGCAACCCTCAAGGACATGCAATCTTTGCAAGTACTTAAATCATGCCATGTATGCACTTGTTTGCAACCCATATATGTGCATAATGTATATGCAATCATTCCAAAACATGGCTATGTACAAAGCATTTATCATGCATGCTGAATTAAGTCATGCAAATCAAGTCATATATTTAAAACATATGTTCTCAAAATAATAATAGTTCTTTTAAAAGAATCCAATAGTGATAGAGCACCTATCTGGCTAGGTCGCGCTAACCCTTTTGTCCTCGGACGCTCCTAATCATGGTTTGGGGAATCAAGGTTAGTTTGGCCTATCTTTTATGGGTTTTAGAGTATTTGGTCTTCTTAATTAGGCATTAGGAGTCCATCCCTATGCCTATGGGTGTCCTAAGGTCCTAATTGGGCCTTGGTTTCCTTAGTTTTCCAATGTTCTAGTGGCCACGTGCCACCATCCTATTCTAAGGGTCATGCTTACCTTTGATTGGGCCTTGATCAGAGATTTTATAGTTTTAATGTGTCCGCGTTGTCGACACGGACACAACGCCTTATGCGGCGCCTCAATCGGAGCTCTAGATCTTAAGTTATAAGCGTTTTAGTGTTGTATGTACATAGAGCCTTAAAGATAAAAGGACGGAATGCTAGGGCGCTGCGCGTCTGCGACGTGCACCCCAGCTTCCTTAAGTAACCAAAAGTGGACGTGCTGCTAGCGTGCTGCGCGTCTATGGTGTGCGCCTCAGCGGACACATTTGCAGACGCGCGGCACTTCTCCGCCCGTCTTTCTCTTTAGCTGGCGCGTCTATGGATGCGCCCGTTGGTTTTCTCTCAGACGCGTTCGACGCGTCTCGCCCGGAGTGGGGCGTTTCCGTTGTTGGGGGACCGGGGCATCCTTGGGATGCCCTGGTTCATCCCTGAGGAACCAGTGCAGCCCTGGGGACGTCCGAGGGTCCTTGGTGGCTCCCTAGAGGCCTATTCTCCATGGTTTTTAATGCAAAAACCTAGGGAAATTGAGCCTAGGACTATGGGTGAGATGGGTTTGGGGAGTTTTTTGGCGTACCTGCTTCGTGGCTGGTTTTCTCTCCATGTTTTTCCCTCTTGGTCACTGCTTCATGATGGGTTTTCTCCAACGTTTTGGGTTTCCATTAGAGGCACCCAAGAGCCCTATTTATAGAGCTAAGAGAGGGTTCTGGAGGAGGCTCTCACCGCCTTTGAATGGAGGTGGAGAAACCTCCAGAATGGCGGTGATTTCTCCTCAAATCACCACCGTTCCAGAACCCTCTAGAGGTTGAAGACGACGGGGTGCCCGTATCAAAATGGGCCCCTATGTTTTTCAGGTTAAGTCGTTTTTGTGAAATTTACAGTTTTGCCCCTGAGCTTCAAAGGGCCATATCTTGCTCATTTTAACTCCGTTTTGGGTGATTTTGGTCTTGTTGGATTCCTTTTTCTGAGATGCATCTAATGGAACCACTTTCAGGACCAAATTTCTGGGTTCAGTCAAGGTGAATGGTGAAATGACTAAAATGATCTTTTCTTTAAAAACTAAACTTTTCATTGCTAAACTTGGAATTTCAATATTACAAAATTGGAGTCATTACATTCTTATCCCCTTAGGGGAATTTCGCCCCCGAAATTCTGCTATATACAGTCAAAAGATCTCGGGGTACTTTTCTCGCATTTCTAACTCCGGTTCCCAAGTTTCTTCTTCCATATGCGCATTTCTCCACAAAACTTTGACTAAGGGTATGTCCTTGTTTCGCAGCTTCTTATTCTGACGATCCCGAATCTCAACTGGTCTTGTCTCTAGTCTGAGATCCTCCGTCATCTCTATGGGTACCTGGTTGATGACATGAGCGGGGTCAGGCACGTACCTCCTTAGCATAGACACTTGGAATACATTATGCACTTCGAATAGCTGAGGGGGTAGCGCAATCCTGTAGGCTACTTTTCCCACTTTCTCCAGGATTTTGAAAGGTCCTATGTAACGCGGACTATGCTTACCTTTGATACTGAACCTCATAACTCCTTTAGTGGGAGATATCTTCAGGAAAAGGTGCTCTCCTATGTCGAATTCCAATGGTCTCCTCCTTCTATCAGCATAGCTCTTTTGGTGGCTTTGAGTTGTGAGGAGGCGGCTTCTTATGAGTTTGACCTTCTCGGCACATTGCTCTACCAGCTCGGACTGGAGCACGCTGGATTCTCCAACTTCACTCCAACTGGTGGGTGATCGACGGGGTCTCCCATAGAGCCCCTCGTATGGAGCCATGCCAATGCTTGACTGAAAGCTATTGTTGTACACAAACTCGATTAGTGGTAGGTTTTCATCCCAACTCTGCTTCCAATCAAGGGCACAAGTTCGCAACATATCTTCGACTATCTGAATTGTGCGCTCTGACTGTCCATCGGTCTGTGGATGGAAGGATGTGCTATAGTTCAAGGAAGATCCTAAGGATTTTTGGACAGACTTCCAGAGTTGTGAAGTGAAGCGGCTATCCCTATCTGAAGTGATACTAAGGGGTATACCATGTAGACTTACTATCTCTTTGATGTATAGCTGAGATAGTCTGTCAGTGGATTGGGTATGACGTATAGGAAGGAAATGGGCTGTCTTAGTTAATCTATCAACAATTACCCAGATCATGTCATGACCCTTAGAGGTCTTGGGTAGCCCTACGATGAAGTCCATTGTGATATGGTCCCATTTCCATTCGGGTAACTCAAGGGGTTGTAACAATCCCACAGGTCTTTGATGTTTAGCCTTTACTTGTTGACATGTTAAACACTTTGCCACAAATTCTCCTATGTCTCTTTTCATACCATCCCACCAATATTGTTTCTTTAAGTCTTGATACATCTTAGTCCCTCCGGGATGTATTGTATACTTGGACCGATGAGCCTCTTTTAAAATTTCTTGTCTTAACTCTTCATTAGCCAGTACCACTAATCTTCCTTGCATGTAAATGCTACCATCTTCCCTTTTTGTAAATCCTAGTTTTCCTATGAAAGCTTGTATATCTAGATCTCCTTTCTGTTCTTGCTTAACTTTTTCATTAATAGCCGATTTTATTGTTAGACCTGCCATAATGATCTTGTGCTTACTTATGTCTGGTTTCCATGTGATTACTTCTTGTAGTAGCTTCCATCTCTTAGTTAATAAACTTGCACACATCCCTTGGGTTTTCCTGCTTAATGCATCAGCTACCACATTAGCTTTTCCAGGGTGATAATGAATGGAGAAGTCATAGTCTTTTAAGTATTCCATCCATCTTCTTTGTCGCATGTTTAAGTCTTGTTGGGAAAAGATATATTTAAGACTCTTGTGATCTGTAAAAACTTCAAACTTTTCCCCATATAAATAATGTCTCCATATTCGCAAGGCAAAGACTATGGCTGCTAATTCCAAGTCATGGGTTGGGTAATTGACTTCATGCTTCTTGAGTTGTCGAGAAGCATAAGCGATTACCTTCCCATGTTGCATAAGTACGCAGCCTAGGCCTTATTGCGAGGCATCGCTGTATATCTCAAATCCCCCACTTCCTGAAGGTAAGGTAAGGACAGGTGCGGTAGTCAACCTTCTTTTTAGTTCTTGGAAGCTTTCCTCACATTTATCAGTCCATTCAAATCTTGTGTCTTTCCTGGTCAGCTTAGTTAGAGGTAAAGCCATTTGTGAAAAACCTTCGATGAATCTCCTGTAATATCCGGCAAGTCCTAGGAAGCTTCTTATTTCTGTGACTGTCTTAGGTCTTTCCTAGTTCTGTACTGATTCAACCTTAGTGGGATCAACTGCTACGCCATCTTGAGAAATAATGTGTCCTAAGAAATTAACCTTTTCCAACCAAAACTCACACTTACTGAATTTTGCATATAACTTGTGTGCTCGTAGGGTGCTTAATGTTATCCTTAGATGTTCCATATGGTCTTCAGGAGTTTCAGAATATATTAAGATATCATCCACAAACACTATGATGAATTTATCTAAGTACTCCTTGAACACCCTATTCATGAGGTCCATAAACGCGGCTGGAGCATTAGTCAAACCAAAAGACATCACTTTGAATTCATAATGGCCGTATCGAGTCCTGAAGGCTGTCTTGGGGATATCTTCTTCTCTAACTTGAAGTTGATGGTACCCTGATCGTAGATCAATCTTAGAGAAGACTTTAGCTGACTGAAGTTGATCAAAAAGATCATCAATTCGGGGAAGAGGGTATTTATTTTTAATGGTGACCCTATTCAGCATCCGATAGTCTACGCACAATCTCATGGAGCCATCCTTTTTCTTAACAAAAAGGACTGGAGCTCCCCACAGAGACATGCTAGGTCGTATGAACCCTTTGTCAAGTAGTTCACATGGCGGGTCTTCAGTTCTCTTAGTTCTGCAGGAGCCATTCGGTAAGGAGCTTTGGAAATGGGGGAAGTACCGGGTATAAGGTCAATGATGAACTCAATTTCCCTTGGTGGAGGTAGACCTGGTAAGTCCTCAGGGAATACGTCAGGAAATTCTCGGACAACCTCGACATCCTCAAGCTTTGGTTGGGGATTCTTGACGGATTCAATCTTGGCTAAGAAGAAGGGGCATCCTTGAGCAATGTGTTTAACTGCTTTCATGGCAGAAATAACACACGCTCCAGAATAATCCTTTCTTCCTTGGAGGGTGAAAGTGTCTCTATTAGGTAGGGTAAAAGTGACACGCTTCTGACGACAATCAACAAAGGCTTGATGAAAGGCTAGCCAGTCCATACCTAAGATGATGTCGAAGTCATTCATATCTAAGTGGATAAGGTTGGAATGTAACAAATGGTCCTTAATCAAAATGGGGACATCCTGGAGATAAGAATAAGTGGGGAGTGCCTGGCCTACAGGAGTCATGACTTCTAGAGTGAAGTCTAGGTCCTGTGGTATAATGTCCAAGGATGATGCAAATTCCCGGGATATGAAAGAATGAGTGGAGCCTGTATCAAATAGAACTTTAGCAGGTGTATCATAGATAGAAAGAATACCTTCAACGACTGCATTTGATGCTTGGGCTTGACTGGAAGTTAGGGCAAAGACACATCCTTTGCTTTTTGGAACTTGATCTTCTTTACGCTCTTGCACTTTCCTTTTTGGACAGTTGCTAGAAAAATGTCCTAATTCTCCACAACTATAGCAAGTGATGTTGAAAGTGGGACATGGTTTGCCTAGATGATTTCTGTTACACCTAGGGCATGCCTTTCAGTCTGGTCTTCTTCCTTTATTTTCAAACGGCTTTTTGAAAGGTGGCCTAGGTCCAAATGATTGAAAGGGTCTCTTTCCTTTGTTCCTCATGGTGTTGATGTTCTTAGTTTCTCTTATTGCTTGGTTCCTTTGATAATCTTTTTCATATACGGAGGCCATCTCTACGGCTTTGGTTACTGTGGAAGGTTGGAAACCTAGAACTCTGTTCTTGAGTCCTGGGTTGAGTCCATCTACAAATCTTTCGGCCGCATCTTCCTCATCGGCACAAGCACGGGGTGCAAATCTTCGGAGGCTGATGAATCTACTTTCATACTGTTGGACGGTCATATTTCCTTGTTCTAGGTCCATAAATTCCTTTTCCTTTTGTTTCCTTATATGTTTAAGATAATATTTGTCATTAAAGACCTTTTTAAACTCTTCCCATCCTATTGTTTCTTGCTGATCAAAATAAGTTCTTTCTGCTGTTTCCCACCAAAAGGTAGCATCTCCTCTAAACACAAATGTGGCCATGGGTACTTTTCTTTCTTCAGCTATGTTCATGGCCTTAAATATCTTTTCAATATCAATTAACCATTTTTCAGCTGTAGATGCTTCATCTTCTCCTGTGAATGAGGGAGGTAGTTTCTGAAACCTTTCTAACTGAACCTCAGTCCTATCTATTGTTTTATCAGGGGAAGGATCTCGGGGGGTAGGAGTTTGGCTTTGACTATTCATGTATTGTCCCATGTTCTGTAAGAATTGTTGGAATAACTCAGCCATCCCGTTGCCTGACCCAGTGGAGTCCACTGGTGGGGCTTCAGGTCTTGGAGCATTACTTCCTTTCTTTCTAGGCATCTGTAATCACAAGGCAATTCACCAAATCTCAGTTTGTGTTGTCCTATTACCCCTTTCTCTTTCATGGATGAAACTTGATTATAAGTTATTCTCCTCATAACTGGGTTGTGAGTAACGTTAAACCGTGCTCTGATACCAACTGTCACAACCCGAGTTTTTATATGATGCAAATTTGATAAAAAGGCGAGATCTCTTGTTTTATAAATATGAAATGCATGAAAATCTTTCTCATTTGGAAAACAACCTTTCATAAAAACCCCGAGTGTTCAAACACATTCTCAATTTATTTAGTCATGGCAAAGTTTAAATCAATATTATTCCCAAGAAAGTGTTAGTCACAGCCCCAGCTATTAGAGAGTAACTACAATCAAGTATCATTGAAAGATAAGATAGGGGTTTAGTTACTTGTACTTAGTCTATGTCTCCTAGTACAAATGTTCCTTGCCCTTAAGTATTTATTTTGTATCTAACAAATGTTGAGGATTGGGTGAGTATATAATATACTCAGTAGGAGCCTATCACTACTAGTTTTATAAATGCATGAGATGTTTTAAAATCATATGCTCATTCAAAACATGTGTATGTTTGAATACTCGAGTTCAATATCAGTATAAGAATCCATGATCAACTGAAATACTCATGACTTAAAAGATCACATAATCCAAAAATTGAAAGTATCATATATATATATATGATGACATCATGATATGCAATAGATGCTTCATGGAGTCCAACTCATGGATCTCTAGTATGGTATGGTCGACCAACCTCATATCATGCTATATGAAATGCACATAACTCATCAAACCATAGGGTCCACTATGCCCACACCCTCCTCGCTGTGTGGTCCCCGGGTACCTGAGGACACTCGGTCATAGCCTCCACGGGGCCTATGACACGTCGACCCGGTCTTAGTGACACCAGTGGAAGCCCCCTGTACCACATGCAGTCGACGTAGGGACTTGCCTCTTTTTGGGCATGGTACCCATCCACCTAATAGTGGTAGAGGCTGGGTGGCCAACCCAGACCCCTCGGCATAGCACCCACGGGCTTACTTGCCCAAATCACATAAGATTAAAGAAGCCAAAACCTCTTGTTAAAACTTGTCCTCTTTGGGTCCCTCACAACCGCACGGCCTCGGCACTCCAGCATCTTTTGGCAACCCTCAAGGACATGCAATCTTTGCAAGTACTTAAATCATGCAATGTATGCACTTGTTTGCAACCCATATATGTGCATAATGTATATGCAATCATTCCAAAACATGGCTAGGTCATGCAAATCAAGTCATATATTTAAAACATATGTTCTCAAAATAATAATAGTTCTTTTAAAAGAATCTAATAGTGATAGAGCACCTACCTGGCTAGGTCGCGCTAACCCTTTTGTCCTCGGACGCTCCTGATCATGGTTTGGGGAATCAAGGTTAGTTTGGCCTATCTTTTATGGGTTTTAGAGTAATTGGTCTTATTACTTAGGCATTAGGGGTCCATCCCTATGCCTATGGGTGTCCTAAGGTCCTAATTGGGCCTTGGTTTCCTTAGTTTTCCAACGTTCTAGTGGCCACGCGCCACCATCCTATTCTAAAGGTCATGCCCACCTTTGATTGGGCCTTGATCAGAGATTTTATAGTTTGGATGTGTCTGCATCATCGACACGGACACAACGCCTTTTGCGGTGCCTCAATCAGAGCTCTAGATCTCAAGTTATAAGCGTTTTAGTGTCGTATGTACATAGAGCCTTAAAGATAAAAAGACAGAATGCTAGGGCGCTGCACGTCTGCGACGTGCGCCCCAGCTTCCTTAAGTAACCAAAAGTCGACGTGCTGCTAGCGCGCTGCAAGTCTACGGCGTGCGCCTCAGCGGGCGCGTCTACGGACGCGCCCGTTGGTTTTCTCTCAGACGCGTTCGACGCATCTCGTCCGGAGTGGGGCATTTCCGTCGTTGGGGGACCGGGGCGTCCTTGGGATGCCCTGGTTCATCCCTAAGGAACTAGTGTGGCCATAGGGACGTCCGAGGGTCCTTGGTGGCTCCCTAGAGGCCTATTCTCCATGGTTTTTCATGCAAAAACCTAGGGAAACTGAGCCTAGGACTATGGGTGAGATGGGTTTGGGGAGTTTTTTGGCGTACCTGCTTCGTGACTGGTTTTCTCTCCACAATTTTCCCTCTTGGTCACTGCTTCACGATGGGTTTTCTCCAACATTTTAGGCTGCCATTAGAGGCACCCAAGAGCTCTATTTATAGAGCTAAGAGAGGGTTTTGGAGGGGGCTCTCACCGCCTTTGAATGGCGGTGGAGAAACCTCCAGAATGGCGGTGATTTTTCCTCAAATCACCGCCATTATAGAACCCTCTAGAGGTTGAAGACGACGGGGTGCCTGTATCAAAACGGGCCCCTGTGTTTTTCAGGTTAAGTCGTTTTTGTGAAATTTACAGTTTTGCCCCTGAACTTCAAAGTGCCATATCTTGCTCATTTTAACTCCGTTTTGGGTGATTTTGGTCTCGTTGGATTCTTTTTTCTGAGAAGAATCTAATGGTACCACTTTTAGGACCAAATTTCTGGTTTCAGTCAGTGTGAATGGTGAAATGACTAAAATGCCCTTTTCTTTAAAAACTAAACTTTTCATTGCTAAACTTGGAATTTCAATATTACAAAATTGGAGTCATTACACTAAGATTGGTATGTTGATCTTGAATTTCTTGAAAATATCTAAAATCTCATCATTAGAGGCAGATTTTGGAGCTTGATGCAACATCTGAGGAAATGGAGTAGGGATAAGACATGGGTCAACAGGTGAAGTGGGGTCCTTCTATTTAGAATTTTCTCTTAGCGGAGTTTTCTACCTGTTTAGTCTTTTGTGGCTCATCCTTCTCAATTCTTTTACCACTCCTAAGAATGGTAACAACTTTAGTTTGTTCCATGGTAGATCTCAATGATGCATCAGATGCATTAGTGCTAATCACATGCACTCCCTTAGGGTTTGCTTATAGTTGAGCTAAAAACTTTTCGTTTTTCATATTTTTTATCCTTTGACTCATCATATTTTTTATTTCATTAATAGCTTGATTGGTTTGTTTCATTTGGGTGAGGCAAGTAAAGTAAAATAGAAGGAGGTTGATGAGTTTGGTATGGTAGGGCAAGAAGTCCTTGGTTTTGTTGGTGAGATTGATTTTGTCCAGTAGGTCCATTTTTCCAACCAAAAATTGGATGGTTTTTCCAGATGGGGTTATAATCCTCTACGTATGGGGAGAAAGGTCTTTTATAAGTGTTAAGTGCATTAGCCAGATCATGAAGTACCTCTTAGAATGCTGAAAAGGTAGGACATTCTTGAGTAAGGTGGGTGGTACTTCCACAAATGCTACATACTTGTTCTTCTTTATTTTTTTCTTTTATATTTCTATGGCTTTTACTTTGTTAGCTAGGGATGCTACTCTAGCATTGATTTCATCTATGTTAGACATGGCATACATGCCTCCCCTAGCATGGGTGGTAGTGGGCTTGGGTCTATCTATATGTTCTATTCCTTCTGAGTCAGCCTAGGTCTATGTACTTTCAGCTAGCCATTCAAAATACTCTTCTGTCTCATCTGGTTGTTTGTTTAGAAAGTTGCCATCGCACATCATCTCTATAAACTGACGCATATTGGAATTAAGTCCTTCATAAAAGAAGTTGATGATGAACCGTGATTCATAGTCATGATGTGGGCAAGTGAGTAAAAGGATCCTTGAGCCTTTTCTAGCATTGATAGAATGATTCTTTATCATTCTGAGTAAATTTCATCATCTTACAGTGAAGTGTATTTGTTTTATGCATAGGGAATTTTTTTCCAGGAATTTCATAGTCATTTCATTCCAAGTTCTCATGGAACTTGCTGGTAGCACATTAAACAACATTTTAATTTTTTTCCTTTAAAGATAAAGGAAAAAGTTTAAGCCTAACAATATCTAAAGCTATATTATGTTCTTTGAGTACTACATACCTCGTCAAATTCTTTAAGGTGTAAGTAAAGACTTTCGCTATCTAACCTATGAAATTTGGGAAGTAATTGTATTTCCCCCTTTTTAGTTCAAAGCACAGCATTTTGAGGAAGAATGGCACAAGATGGGATACTTGTGTGTGTAGGCTGAAGGTAGTCTTTTAAAGTTCTCTCACAAAAGTTTTGATAACTGTCATTATTATCCCTATGTTCACTCTGTTGGCCCCAATCCTTATTATTATTTCACCTCCAATCTTTGTTTGGCAGATGACTATTCCTCCTTGGTGTATGTTGATATTCATCATGTCACACCCATGCCCTAAATAGTGGATTAAAATGTAAAAATCAAGAACATTAGAAATCAATGATGCAAAGTTACTCATCAGACTGTGCTCAGAGAGAGCTTTCCAACGACACCAAGAACACGCGAAACGGAGATCGGGAGCGAAAGACCCAAGAATTTTACCATCGAGGTAGAGGGAGTCAAAATTGATAATGGCACTGCCCCCTCTGATGCGTGTGGCCCCAAAGAGCCACGTGGGAGGAGCTCTGCACGGGGGAGTGGAACTCACCGCGTGGAGCTCTATTCCCACGCGTTTGCAACACAGGGAAGAGGGAGCCAAAGCTGGCAACCCTCTCCCCTTCCACTCCATTCCCCCTTCCTTGGATGTCCCTCCTCTTCCGGTCAAGCCCCACCCGCCTAAGTACCAGGTCGTTCCTGTTTCTCAGGCGAAACAGAGCCACATCGTCCTCCATCTCGCTGAAAACTTCACTCCATCGGTGGCATCTCACACTGTAGAGGTCGGGTAAGTCCCCTCCTCCACTCCTCTTCTCTCCCTTATTTCCCCATTCTTCTCCATTTCTAGTTCTTCCTCAACGCACGTATTGCGTTCTTTTGAAGAACTAGACGGTGAAAAAAAAAAAATGTCAGATTCAGGGTATACAGGGAATAGAATGGGATTAGATTGAAAATCTAACCGTTCATATTGATCCTTAGACGTCTCAGAGTGAAACCCCTTTGGTCTCATGAAGATCCGTTAAGAAACAACAATGAAATTTTCAAAAACCAGCACCTAGGGTTAGTTTCAAAAACATTGAAAAATCCAGCAAAAAATGCATAGTTTATGTGGAAATCAAAAGGGGAAAACACTGGAAAACAAAAATTCAAGAAATTTTGAGCATTCCCATGAAATTTTGCTAAAAAATGACATCACTTATGTCGCCGGCGACGACCAGAATTCGATCATCTTCTCCGGCGACAGTGACATTTTCCGGTGACCCCTAAAAAAAATTTGAAAAATGAAAAATTTTCAGATATGGACAAATCACGTATGATCTTTTCATTTGTGAAGATGGATCGTCGATCGGGAATCGATTAGTCCATGAAATTGTGATCACAAGGTTGGTTATGCGTAGGGAAAATTTGAGACCTTAACATCCGACCGTTAAAAATGTGATCGGGAGGCAAATTCAAGCCAAATATAACTCCAAGTAATCATTAGTAATGAATTATCACATAAATGACTAACCAATTATGGATAAATTCATGCGAGATCCCATTTGGCTGTCCAGTACTCGATTAGCGAATATCGAAGGTTAGGAAAGGAGATCAAGACATGAATTATGGCTAAAAGCATTAAATTGTGAAATAACTTACCTATAATGTTGGAAATTAAAACTTCTAGAGGTACGCGCTTGATCTAGACCATCGATGTAAGACCAATGGTGTTGATCCAATTGGATAGGGACTAATTGGTGTGCAAATCCTTGATCTAGATATATGAGGTTAGATTAAGAACATGGTGAATGTAGAGCTAGAAGTGATTATAGAAAATGGCACGAAATTCTAAAATTTACTTAGAAATTGTATTTGTTGTAGAGGTTTGAGAGTAGTGTGAACGGTTCTAGCTGTAGAACTTTGAGTTGTACTTTGAGAGCAGGTAAGGACCCTGAACCTTTTCATTCCTTAAATTCTTGTTGATCTATGCTCTTAAGATTCACCTTATGCATGTGTTGAATGAACATATTATCACCTTGGTTGAATGGATGATAAAAATTGTAATTTCTCATTGAAATGGCCATGTTACAGTTTGATTTACTATGCTTAACTGTTATAAAATGGTCAAGCCCAAGATAATAAGCCCTGAGGGCTGCCCGGTAAGCTATGATGACGCGTTCTAAGACTGTAAACCTTGAGGGAAACGGCTACTTGGTCGCTTACAACTAAGGTGAAGCCACCCAAGATGGTAAATTCTAAGGGATGAGCTGTCAGGTATTGAGCCTCCCAAGATGGTAAACCCTGAGGGAAAGGACTGCCTGGTTCTTTGGAATCATGGTGGAGCTGCCCAAGATAGTAAACCCTAAGGGATGAGCTGTCAGGTATTGAGCCTCCCAAGATGGTAATTCCTGAGGGAAAGGGTTGAATGGTCTTTTGGGATCACGGTGGAGCCGCCCAAGATGGTAAACCCTGAGAGATAAGCTGGCATATTGAGTTACCCAAGATGGTAAACCTTGAGGAAAAGGGTTGCCTGGTTGATTTTGACTAAGGTGAGCCGCCCAAGATGGTAAATCCTGAGGGAATCTGACTTTGGCGCTGCCCAAGATGGAAAAGCCTAAGGGTCTAGCTGCCTTGATGATGATACTCATAGTGGGCTGCCCAAGATGGTAACCCTTGAGGGAGATGACTAATGGATCCTGATATAATGCTAGGCATGTTTAATATTACTGAGGAAATCATTAATGAGTATTCAACTTTGTTGGATGTAACGCTTATGGTTTGCATTTAACTTTAGAATGAGGTCCACAACTTAGTCACTCATCTATTGAATGTCTTGTGGTTGGACACGAATGGGAAATTCTTATGGGGTGTGCTTGTTTGCATGCGACGACTATTGCGTCATATTTGAATTTGGGAAAAGCTGTAATTCTGCTCTAATACCCATAAGCCTTACTTGATAGCACATGCTAACTACTTTGTATATGACTAGTTAAAATGGAAATGAATGCTCATGTCGTATTGAATGTGCTTTTAAGCGTAGCAACGAGAATGTCTGGGTATGCATGGGTTTAGTTCTTTTCCCTTAATGGGCTTTGCAACTCACCTTATTATTTTGCAAGTACCAGTCAAGCCGAGAAGAGAAAGGGGGTTGAGTGAATTGAAGAAAGCTTGATTGAAGATGCTAAATTTTGAGTTGTATATGTAATGTATATACATGTATATATGTGCTAATGCTGAAGATGATTTATATCTTATTTTTTGACAATGATCCTTATGCATCCCATGTGTTTATCTTGATAGGGCATGTATGAGACTCACTTGAACTCCTTGTTAATAAGCATGTGTTAGTGGTGTAATATGATAGATAGTATGGAGACTGAGTCTCCCTTAAGGAATTTATAATTGCTATATTGTCTATCAGGTAAACTGCATAGCATGCGTTAAATGCATAAGTCCAAAAAATAGGGGAGACTCTGCCGAAATTTCAGTAGAACTCAATAGTGAAAGGAGAAAAATATTCTTATCAGTAAACAATGACTTGCATAGGACAAGAGCACTTAGCTCTCTCATCACTTCCGTTGTGATACAAATTATGAAAAAAAAAAACGAAGCCATGTAGGCCTAACTCGGCCAATCGTTAGGCTTGATTAAGCCTAATTGTGGCCCCGAGGATTGGGGTCAGGACACATCATCCATTAGAAGTGGTGAGTCCTCATTCATGATGAGTGGAGGGCCTTGACTATCATGAGGTAAGTTATCCCTTAATCGTTGATCAGTTATTGTTACGAATTGATCTGGTTGCATGTTGTTTTGGTCGTACTTGACTAACCTTCTGATTTCGTCTCATCTCCAAAAGTGCATACAACAAAAGTTTCTTTTACTATTTTTTTGAAGAGATAACTTAAATGATGTAACCTAACTTCCTAGAATGATGTACAAACAAAGGGCACAATCAAATAATCCTTGAAGCTAATAAGCAACAATATTTTGATTTTCTTAAATTTGTATTGGGACCATTCTTTTAGATTAGTCAAATCTAACAATCCTCCTGTCTTTTAGATTTGACTACTTCTTTCTAGTTGAGTTTTGCTCTAAGGAGGTTAATACAATCCTCGTGTCAGGAGGTGTTTAGACCTCAATTGATGTCAATGGAAGGCATGGAAAAATCACTTGGATTTTAAGACATCCACTATAATCATAGTGCTCAGAAGTCACTGTAGTGACAATAGATCACGTCCTATTAAGAGTGTCCTACGAGCATGTGATGGCCTCTATAGGTCTCTTCTAATTAATTTTAAATTAATTTGAAAGGTAGGGTTGCACGATTGTGGTGATTATCCTAAGCGGGCCAAGAGGTGGTGACTAAATCCACCCTTAATCTTGTAGGGTTAGGTGCCCTTATTAATTAATTTTCACAATCTATGGTAGTATGATCAACATGTAAATCATCTTAAAGAAATAAATATGCCTTAAGAATGCAATTAAAAGCAATAAACTAATGCAAACCATAAAAATGAAATAATTATCAAATATGCTTTATATATGTAATTATATTGCCAAATAATGTAAAATTATTCTAAATATAAAAATAAAAAGAGCGAGGAAAACTTACAGGAGGTTTCTAATGAAGATCAAGTGTGGGCCACCATGTCCCACACTTGCTCTGTTTTCATATAACCCTATTAAAATTGAAATGGAAATAAATTGTAAGTTATAATGTGCTTCACTAAAAAAAAGGAAAAGTCCTATTTTATAAAAGTAAGGAAAATCTATTTATTTCATAAAGCTCCACTTGCCAATTTCCTCTACTTTTTAATTTCTTGAAAAATAAAAATAGCAATGAGACCAAATTCAGGAAATAGAGTGATTATCGACTAATAAAAATTAAAAAATGAACCTAAAAATGCCTAGAATGTAAAAAAATGCAATTCCTAATTTTTTATTTTTTAAAATTTCTAAAATATTTGGATTTTTTTATTAATTTTTATGAAAACCTCATTGCAGTTCACTAGAAATGGCACTAAGAACTTGTTGATTATTTTACTGTAAGTGCACGGGCTATTATAGTGTTGTTGATGCAAGTATGGGTCGATCCCGTCGGGAGTCGACTGAAAAAGATGGAGTTTAAATACAATTTAATTATTCAAAAATTTAAAAATAGTATAAATTAACTAATAATGAAATCAAAATTCATATCTATTTAATTGATGAAGATTACAAAATTCCAAATTCAAAAAGATAGAAAATTAACTAAAAATACATAAGATCTACTTACATAGCTTAATTATGACAAATTCTTCAAACCTAATATCATAAACTTCGATCAGCCTTCATCAATCTCTCAATGGTACTTTTGATTAAAGATCTAATAGTTGGATTGTGCAGATTCCCAAAATTTAGATGATTTGAGCTAAATAATGATTTTGGATTTTAGACAACTCATATTTGATTTTAAGATTGAAGATTAGAGATGTTGGATAAGCAAAGAGATGTCCGAAGAATAAAGTTTGAAGATTAATTGAAATTTTAATGTGAAATAAATCATGAAATAAAGAGATCTTATTTGTTGGGGCTAATTATTGATTAGGGTAACCTTAATCAAATCGGATTAGGATTATATAATTCCTCGATAAATAAAACAGAGATAAAGAAAACTAGAATAAGCTGAAAGGGATGAAAATATAATTGGAATTATTGTTTAAAGGGTAGAAACAAAATTTGACAAAAATCTAATTTAAAATGAAAAAAAAATAGGGGGAACCCGACGAAGACGATGAATAGTGTGGGCAGATGAGAAGAGGGGAAGAGGAGGAGGAGGGGAAGAATAGGGGAAAACCTAGTTTGGGTTTTCTCCTACTGAGCTTGTGGGAGCTTGTTGGTTGTGGATGAAACAGAGATAGAGGGAGCCATTTAGTGGTAGAGAGGAGAAGCTAGGACTCTGGTGCATATCGGGCAGAGAACAAAACAGAGAAAGGAGGAGAGAGGGGGATAAGGGCGAGAGGGAGGAGAAGGGAGTGGGGGGTTCAATTTTCAGATTCTTATTGGAAACTGAGATAACGAAGATGGGAGAGATGAGCTGGTCTAGGATTTGTGCGATTCTGTGATAGAGAGCTACCAGTGAGGAAGGAGGTCATTGGTGCAGGGGAGAAGTCAACGAGGAGCAGTGTTGGTCGAGTGGAGAGGGAAGAAGAGAGGAGAGGAGGAGAAGAGGGGGATCGATAGACAAACATCTGAAAGAGCTATAGGGAACTGGGATAGTGTGGGTGGTAGAGATGGGAAGAGAGAGGGAGTAGAGAGGAAGAGAAAAAGGTAGAGAGGTGAGTGAGATAGAGAGAAGGGGCTGGCTCGGACTGTTCAGGTAGTGATGTAGATAGAGAATACAAGAGGCCGCTCACAGACTGATGTGTTGTTGTTGATTTGTACGGTGAAGCAAAAAGAGGGAGAGAGACATGGGCAGGGAGAGAGACATGGGCTGGGTTGCCGACTTCATGGTGAAGCAGAAAAAGGGTGGCAGAGATGGATGTGAGAGAGTTAACAGAGAGGGAGAATGAACGAGAGAAGAGGCAAAGAGGGGTAAATGTGAGAGGAAAAGAGAGGAAGTGGAGGGGGAGAAGTGGGAGAAAAGGAGGTGGTGCGGCAAAGAGGGATGCGTGAGATGGGGGTGCGGGAAGAAGAAGAAGAAGAAAGTAAGAGGGGAAGTGAGGGAGAAGGGGGAGGAAATTGGGAGATAGTTCTTGCGGTTACCTCTTCTCTATTATTGAATATCCTTATAAATGACTTCCCCTCCTAATTTTGTTCCCACCTTTCCTTCTTTGGTCCTACTTTCCTTGCTTAGAATAAGATTTTCTTTCCAAACTCCCTCACTTTGCTTACTTCTAATTTCTTTTCTTGGTTTCCACTTTAATTTGTTTCCCAGTTCTCTCATAATCCATCGTACTGTGTGATGTTCTTTAGGATGATTTGCCACCATTGATTTTGATTTGAGCTATGCAACCCTATTTTGGTTGATCTGCAAAATGTAAGACTAGATTGGAATCATCTAAACCATACATTATACCTCTGATTAGCTTTGATAATCATTTGACTATTAAACTTAGTAAATCAATGGTTGGATGGTCAATTGGAGTTAAAATTCATATTTTATTTAAAAATTACAAAATCGATCGGTTAGATGATCTAATTGAATGTTAAATTGGGCGTATTTTGCCAAAATTAAACACATAACATCTAACCGACCTTTCTTCAGATGATCATATTTCTCAAAGTCTTTTTGAAGATCTTTTTTGTTGTTTTCGCTTAACTATTCATTTGTGGTTTATAGGGTCAGGATATGTGTCTCCCAATTTTGAAAAAACTGAAGGGGCTATTGACTTCCCTTCAAAAATGAGAGCCATTGTCGATAACGATTTTATATGGGACACCATATTGTTAATGATATTCCTTCTTATGAACTTAGTGACACTTGCTGGTGTCCATTCAGCCTATGACTCAGCCTCAACACTTTTTGTAGATTAGTCAAAGGGGATTAGGATGAAATCATGCCCTCAGAGGAGGTTAAGAAAACATTTTTGATCACATCAAGTCCTTGTGTTGCAAGGTCCAAGATGAGGTTAGCATTTTGAGCTCAATTATAAGTTTGTGCATTACGTTGGCATGCTCTTGCCATTTCGTGCATTTTCTAAAGTAATCAATGATATCTTTTAGCATAGTTTGCCTATAAGATGTATGTGTGAGTATTTTCTTAACCAACATTTTTTCGTTCATCTAAGGCCCATAGACTCCTTCATGTATCTCTTGCAGCAACTTTTCCACCTCATTTTCATCCACACATTTTAGTAGGATCCCATTGTAAGATCTTTTTGCACCTATTACAAATTTGTGGGCTAGGTGCCTAGTAAAACTTCTTTTTCATTTGTTTGCACCCTTTTGATAAAGTTTTGTTTTGAATGAAGTATCGTATGTCACAATACTAAGGCTTTCCATCTTTGAATTTCCTTATTACCTTCACTGCACCTACATATAGAGACAAAGACAAAGTGATGAAACCTGGAAGCACATGCAACCACTTCTTTAGTTTTGACTTTTATAGGCTTGATCTTTGCTTTTTCTTAAGTTTTTAACATCAAAATTAGAGTAGTGAGTGCCTTCACAAAATGATTATTGGCCTTTCTAGTGAGTTTGAAGCCTATTATCTCATATTTTATGACAAGATGATCAAGATAATCCCCACAGGGCTACAAACTTTCGTCCTTGATTTTCCATCTCCATTTTCCTTGGAAAATGATCAACATGGAATTTTTGTAGACTTGCAATTTCTTGACATCCAAGGCTATTGCTGCTTCGAGTCTAGCGATGCATGCCTATATTCTACTTCATTATTTGTGCATGTGAACAACAATTTGATGGAAAATAATATGTGATATCTGATGGGTGGTGCTTATGCCATTCTTGCTCCTTCTCCTTCCTTGTTGGAGGATCCATCGAAGTACATTTTTCATAAATCATCACACTCTCCTACACTCAAAATTTTCTCATTGGATCATCTATTACCCAAGAAGGATATGCATCTGGGTGTTCAACCAAATGATTAACAACTGCTTTTACTTTGATGTATTTCTAAGCAACAACCATTGAGCCATTCTCCCAATGAGGGCATTTTTTTTAAAGAGATATTTCAAAGGATCAGTCATGCAGATAAATAGACTTCATATGCCACCATTTGATGGCAAAATGTTCCTGCTATACACAGGCGAAGCAAGTATGTTTCAAAATCATGTAACTTTATTGATATTCCAACATTTTCTTGCTTAGATAATGTATGGTACTTTCTTTCTTGTTGTGCTAAGATGCAACCCCTTGTGGACCCACCGATTGTGTGAGAGAGTAATAATGATTTTCCTGAGAGTGAAGGTCCCAATGTTGGTTGATGGGCCAAATGTTCCTAGATCTCATCGAATGCCTCTTGCACTTTTCTTCCATAGGTCATTGCATCATTTCTTAACTAACTTGAGGATGGGCTGACAAGTTATGGCCAGTTGTGTGATGAATTGGCTAAAAATTTGTAGCCTTCTAGGAATCTTCTAATTTCTTTTTCAGTATCGGGAGATTCCATCTCTTGAATTTCTTTGATCTCAGAGGTGTTTGCCTTTATGTTCCTTTTACTTATCATAAATATGAGAAGTTTCCATAAAGTTACTTTGAATATGCATATTGGTGGGTTGAGTTAGAACTTGTAATTTTGAATCCTTTTGGAGAACTTTTCCAATGCCACAACATGGTTCATTTTTTCCTTTTGATTTTATGACCACATCATTTAGATGGACCTCTACTTTTGCATTATGTCATGCTATGGGATGGTGGAAGCCCTTTGATATGGTACATTTTTCAATGCGAAGGGAATGACCATGTTAATAAAAACTCCCCATGGAGTGATGAACGTGGTATTTTCTTGGTCCTTTAGGGCCATATGGATTTGATTGTGACCTAGGAATCCATCCATGAATGATAAGGTAGCATCTCCTATTGTGTTCTCCACTAATACTTTGATGTGTGGCAAAAGGAAACTATCTTTCGAGCAAGCTTTGTTCAAATCTCTGAAATTGATACACATTTTGATTCTTCTATCCTTCTTTGGGACCAAATTGATGTTGGAAATCCATGCAAAAGTATTGGGAGACTGACGAACATGATTGAGAATTGTTCTTAAGCTTCGTCTTTGATTTTGTCTCTCCATTCTTTTCTCATTCTCCTTAATTTTTGTTTGACAAGTTCAATGTTAGGATAGAGAGGGATCCTATGCTGGACAATTTTTGGGTTGATTCTAGGCATATCCTCGTAGGACCAAGCAAAGGCATCTTAAAGTCTAATTAAATGAGCAACAAGTTTCATTTTCTTAGTAGAGGTCAAGGTACTTCATGATACAGTCCATCCCATATAGATAAAGCCAACCTGAAGAGCCCTGCCAACAAAAGGAGACTATTAGATAAGAATGATTGGGTAAGTATAAGAATGCTAGGTAAGGATTATTAGATAGAGTTTGAGTTAATATAGAAAAGATCAACCCTTCTTCTTAACTCCTACAAAATTGGAGCCAGAGACAATGTTGAAGGCTTCTCTTGTACTTGCCTCTTCATAATAAAATCTATTTTCCCCTCTTACCATCGATATAGGCCAAATTAGCAGAACCATGTAAATCCGTTATGTTGTATGTATTTGTAATGATGTTTTAATTTTAGTTTCTGCATAACAAGTGGTATCAGAGCTGGTGAATTCTAGAGGAGTGTAGGAGGTAGATCGAAGTTTAGTTCAAAGCCAGGCTGAAGTGTAACCTAGATCCAGCTTAGACCTAGGCTGACGTGTGGCCTAGATCCAGTCTAGACCTAGGCTGAGGAAAAGGCCAAACCATATTCATACTAGGTGCGGCCCATGTCCACATCTAGCCTGGGTCATCGAGCCCTGATCAGACAACGCCCAGATTGGAGAACATTTTTTGGTAAGTCTTTTTCGTTGAAAAACCAAAAAAAAAAAGAAAAGAGGAAAGGGGGAGGGCAATAAGTTAGGGTTTTGATTCTTACCATTTTATATCAGTGTTTAAATTCTGTTAGTCTCAGCTTGATAATGACACCACCCACTAAGGTAAAAAATAAACTAGCTTCAAATTCATAGGTACACCACCTATTGTAATGACCCCAATTTTTGTAATATTAAAATCCCATGAAAAGTTTAGTTTTAAAGATAAGGGCATTTTAGTCATTTCACTAGTCGCCTTGACTAAACCCAGGAATTTGGTCCTAAAATTGGTTCCATTAGATGCGTCTCAGAAGAAAGAATCCAACGAGACCAAAATCACCCAAAACGGAGTTAAAATGAGCAAGATATGGCCCTTTGAAGATCAGGGGCAAAATTGTAAATTTGACATAAAAGACTTAACCTGAAAAACACAGGTGCCCGTTTTGATACGGGCACCCTTCATCTTCAACCTCCTAGAGGCTTCTGGAACGGCAGTGTTTCAAGGAGAAACCACCGCCATTCTGGAGGTTTCTCCACCGCCATTCAAAGGCGGTTAGAACCCCTCCAGAACCCTCTTTAAAAGCCCTATAAATAGAGCTCTTGGGTGCGTCTAATGGCAGCCCAAAACCTTGGAGAAAACCCATCGTGGAGCAGTGACCAAGAGGGGAAAACGAGGAGAGAAAACCAGCCACAAAGCAGGTATGCTCCAAAACTCCCCAAACCCATCTCACCCATAGTCCTAGGCTCAATTCTCCTAAGTTTTTGCATGAAAAACCATGCAAAACGGAGCCTGGGAGAGCCACCAAGGACCCTGGGACGTCCCCCGGGGCCGCACTGGTTCGACAGGGTCGAACCAGGGTGACCTAAGGACGATCCAAGTCACTAACGGGCGGGACGATCCAATAGGAACGTCCCACGTCGACGTCCGTTTGAAAAACCAAACGGGCGCGTCCAGGGACGCGCCCGCTAAAGGGACAGACGGGCGGAGTTGTAGCGTGAGTCTGCAGATGCGCCTGCTGAGGCGCGCCTGCAGACGAGCAGCACGCTAGTGCACGGAGAATTTTTGTTACTTAAGGAAGCAGGGCCAATGACGTTGACCCGCAGCGTCCTAGCATTCCGACTTTTTGTCTTTAAAGACTCTATGTATATACAACACTAAAACGCTTATAACTTGAGATCTAGAGCTCCGATTGAGGCATAGTAAAAGGCGTTGTGTCCGTATCAACGACGTGGACACATCCAAACCATAAAATCCCTGATCAAGGCCCAATTAAAGGAGGGCATGACCCTTAGAATAGGGTGGTGGTGCGTGACCACTAGAACTTTGGGAAACTGAGAATACCAAGGCCCAATTAGGACACCCATAGGCATAGGAATGGACCCCTAATGCCTAAGTAATAAGACCCAACTACTCTAAACCCATAAAAGATAGGCTAAACTAACCTTGAGTCCCCAAACCATGTTCAGGAGCGTACGAGGACAAGAGGGTTAACGCGACCTAGCCAGGTAGGTGCTCTATCACTATTAGATTCTTTTAAAAAGAACTATTGTTATTTTGAGAACATATGTTTTAGATATATGACTTGATTTGCATGTGATTTGCATGAATTAATTCAGCATGCATGTTAAATGCTTTGTTCATAGCCATGCTTTGAAATGACTGCATATACATTATGCACATATATGTGTTGCAAACAAGTGCATGCATTGCATGATTTAAGTACTTGCAAAGATTGCATGTCCTTGAGGGTTGCCAAAAGACGCTGGAGTGCCGAGGGCCAGGTAGTTGTGAGAGACCCAAAAGAGGACAAGTTTTAACAAAAGGTTTTGACTTATCTTATGTGATTTGGGCAAGTAAGCCCGTGGGTGCTATGCCGAGGGGTCTGGGTTGGCCACGCGGCCTCTACCACTAATAGGTGGATGGGTACCACGCCCAAAAAGAGGCAAGTCCCTACGTCGACTGCATGTGGTATAGGGGGCTACCACTAGTGTCACGGCACTGGGTCGACGTGTCATGGGCCCCGTGGAGGCTATGACCGAGTGTCCTCAGGTATCCGAGGACCACACGGCGAGGAGGTCATGGGAATGGTGGACCCTATGGTTTGATGTGCATTTCATATAGCATGATATGAGGTTGGTCGACCATACCATACTAGAGGTCCATGAGTTGGACTCCATGAAGCATCTATTGCATATCATGATGTCATCATATATATATGATACTTTCAGTTTTGGATTATGTGATCTTTTAAGTCATGAGAATTTCAGTTGATTATGGATTCTTATACTGATATTGAACTCGAGTATTCAAACATACGCATGTTTTGAATAAGCATATGATTTTAAAACTTCTCATGCATTTATAAAACTAGTAGTGATAGGCTCCTACTGAGTATACTATATACTCACCCAATCCTTAACATTTTTCAAACATCAGTAAGCACTCAAGGACAGGATACGTCTATATATATCATGGTTCAGGACAGCTCCACTCACAAAAAGAGGACATTTATGTTGGTGCTAT
This sequence comes from Warburgia ugandensis, assembly GCA_035236585.1. NCBI lineage: Eukaryota > Viridiplantae > Streptophyta > Magnoliopsida > Canellales > Canellaceae > Warburgia > Warburgia ugandensis. The sequence goes on from CP141131.1 coordinate 25,529,895, forward strand.
GAGCAAGTGAATCCAAAAGGAAACAAATATACATGTAAGTAAACTCTCAACCCTTTGGACATGTGTTTGTACTTAGTTACAGTTGGGCTATGCGTTGTGATTGGAAAGACCTGGGGAAAAACATTTATGATTTCTGAAGTTTTTCAAAAACTACCTTAGTTGTTGTGAAAGCAAATGACACTCGGGGTTTTCAAAAAATGAGTTTAAAACTAAAGGTTTTCAGCTGCATTGCATGGTTCTTATAAAATGGTTTTCAAATAGGGATGCATCCCGCCTTAGGAAATTAGGTATTGCATTTAAAAATGCATGGGAAAACCCGGGTCGTAACACCTATGGCCTAAATTAATACCATACAGAATTACAAAGGCACACCCCCTGTACAAGAAAATTTAGGATGCCCCTCAAATTTGTCAAGAATACATTTCCTAAGGTTTTTGATAGTTCTAGACTCAAACCTACACTCCAATTTTCACAATTTGATTAGAAAAGATAAAAAACAAAATTTAAGAACTCATGGAGGAGTCTAGTTTAGGAAATATTATGGCTAGAGCCATGATACAACTCAATACCACTAATTATACTCCATGGAGACCTATGATGAGGATCTTTTATACTGTAAAGATCTTCACAACCTACTAGATAATCAGGGAAAAAGACCTAAGGGAGTCTTAGAAAAAGACTAGATTAAAATGAACAAGAAAATTATAAGTCAGATCAAATAGTAGATCGATCATAGCATATTTCACCACGTAGCCCAAGAAGAAAATTCCTAGATTCTTTAGAAAAAGTTAGAGAATATGTATCAGGCCAAGACTGCTCAAAACAAGGCCTTGTTAATGAAAAGGCTAATAAATCTCAAACTAAGGAGAGGAATGACTATAACTGAACATATTAGTAAATTTTAGAATCTCGTAAATCAATTGGGATCAATGGTGCTACAATTAGGAGATGAATAGCCGGCCCTACTATTGCTAAGTTCACTACTTAAAAGTTGGGAGAGACTAGTAATCTCACTTAGCAACTTAGCTCTAAAAGCTAAATTGACTATGGCTATGGTCAAGGATGCCCTATTCAATGAGGAGGTTATAAGAAAAGAAGTTGGTACATACCAGACACATGAACGGGTAACAGAAAATAAGCATAACTGGAGAGATAAGCACAGGGGTGAAGTAAGAGTAGACAAAGGGGGAGATTGCAAACTTGAAACAGAACAAAGAGTTAACCCAGAGGACAATTCGAGTGCTTCCAATTCTACATTCCAGGTCATATGAAGAAGGGTTGTCAAAAACGAAAGAGGGAAATGGGACAAAGCAAACCAAAGGAGGACAATGGTGAAACACTAGTCACTATCGCTCGAGTCATAATAGTCCTCACTATTGAGGAGGAATTGTGTCTACATGTGGCCAAGAGTGAAGTAGAGTGGGTGATAAACATAACAGCTTCCTATCATGCCATTCCGCATGACTTCTTCACCACCTACAGCCAAGGGGACTTTGGCACTATAAAGATGGGGAATGACAGTTCCTCAAGAATAATTACGATTGGTGATGTGCAAATAAATACAAATATTGGTTGCATAGTGGTGCTAAAGGAGGTACGGCACATACAGGAACTTAGGTTGAACCTGATCTCAATCCCAGCTTTTGACAGACAAGGCTACTCCACTTACTTTGGCAACAACACTTGAAAATTGATGAAAGAAGCAATGATCGTAGGAAAAGGGCATATTTGTAGTGCATTATATAAGATGTACATGAGAATATCTAAAGATAGTCTTAACGCAGTGGAGGATAAAGCATTACCAAAACTTTGGCACAAAAGACTAGGTCACATGGGTGAGAAAGGGCTTTTCACACTTCCAAATTAGAAACTCATCAAAATAGCCAAAGGTATAACTCTTAATCGATATAATTACTATTTGTTTAGCAAGTAACATAGAATTATCTCTTCTTCTAGAAATAAAAGAAAAGAATTTTTGAGTTTGGTGTACTCTAATGTATGTAGTCCCATGGAAGTAGAGTCACATGGCGGGAACACATGTTTTGTAACCTTTATAAATGATGCATCTAGGAGAGTATAGGTATATTTTATATAGAATAAAGAATAGGTATCCAAATGCTTCATGAAATACCACACGATTTCGGAATAACAAACTCGAAAGAAATTGAAGTGTCTTAGAACAAACAATGGAGGAGAATACACTTCAAAGGAGAAGACAGTTCCATGTACCCCATAGCACAATGGATGTGAAGCCTTGGCCGATGAGGGCGGGCCAAGAGGGCTGGCAGGCTTCTAAGCAAGGTGAGAGACTAAGAGTTAGTCCCACATCGCTAGGGAGAAAGTTACTGGGCTCTTGATAAGAGTGATGAGGACTTCCCTTGCAACGAGGCCTTTTCCCTGGGCAATTGGGGAAGAACAAAACCGTGCGGGGTGTATGGGCACTTCGGCACAGACAATATTGTTGCAGGGTGTGGGCCCTCGGGTTATTACAAGTGGTATCAAAGCCAGTTCCCCTCGTGGTGTGGTGGCTAGCCGCACGCAGGCGCTTGGTTGTGGCTATCACGCGGGGACGCGTGTTCCCTAAGGAGGGAAGATGTGAAGCCCTGGGCTGATGAGGGTGGGCCAAGAGAAGGCTGGCAGGCTTCTAGGCTGCGGTGAGGGACAGAGAGTTAGTCCCACATTGCCTGGGGAGAGGAAACTGAGCTGTTTATAAGAGTTTGGAGAACTCTAACGGTCACAACGCATTTTCCCTAGGAAACTTGGGAAGAACAAAATCGTGAGGGGTGTATGGGCACCCTAAAGCGGACAATATTGTGATTGTTGGAACCCCAGGGTGTTACAAATGGTATCATAGCCAGACCCCGACCCAGTGTGGGTGGCTACCCGCACGTGGGTGCTCGCGTGTGGTAAGACACGCAGGGACGCGTGTCCCCTAAGGGGGAGAGGTTGTGAAGCCTTGGCCGATGAGGGCGGGCCAAGAGGGCTGGCAGCCTTCTAGGCAAGGTGAGAGACTGAGAGTTAGTCCCACATCGCTAGGGAGAAAGTTACTGGGTCTTGATGAGAGTGATGAGGACTTCCCTTGCAACGAGGCCTTTTCCCTGGGCAACTGGGTAAGAACAAAACCATGCGGGGTGTATGGGCACTCCGGCACGGACAATATCATTGCAGGGTGTGGGCCCTCGGGCTGTTACAAATGGTATCAGAGCCAGTTCCCCTCGTGGTGTGGTGGCTAGTCGCACGCAGGCGCCTGGTTGTGGCTATCACATGGGGACGCATGTTCCCTAAGGAGGGAAGATGTGAAGCCCTGAGCCGATGAGGGTGGGCCAAGAGAAGGCTGGCAGGCTTCTAGGCTGGGGTGAGGGACAGAGAGTTAGTCCCACATTGCCTGGGAAGAGGAAACTGAGCTGTTTACAAGAGTTTGGAGAACTCTAACGGTCACAACGTGTTTTCCCTAGGAAGCTTGGGAAGAACAAAACCGTGAGGGGTGTATGGGCACCCCAAAGTGGACAATATTGTGATTGTTGGAACCCCAAGGTGTTACATATTGTTACAGAGGTGACTGATAAGGAGCACTTACGCGAATTGAATGAACTACTCGCACCAGTGAATTAGAAGATCTCCAATTGAGGTAGGTGGAATTAAGATTGCTATGATTTTCGCTATATATGCACGTGTGTATGAATTTCAAGTATTGAAATGAATCTTTTATGTTTATATGAAAGATAAGATGAATGTGCATGCTCAAATTGAATCATGAATAAACGGGTTATACATAAGTTATGCATTATTGTAAACCAAGTGTGAGAAAATGTAAGACTGATACTAGGAAATTGTGAAGTGGCTCATATGAGCGAGAGGGGTCGTTATGATGTGGGCGGGCCTTCGGGCTCGACGAGCTACCGGTTCCTTGCTGGACGAGCTACCGGTCCCTTGGATGTAGCCCCATTGTTTGGGGAGTTTGATGCGTTCTGAGAGGTCATTATGATGTGGGCGGGCCATGGAGTCGTTATGATGTGGGCGGGCCTTCAGGCTGGATGAGCTACTGATTCCTGATTGGATGAGCTACCGGTCTCTCAGGAGTAAAGCCTTGAGGTGTGTCTTTGAGTTTGGTTTGTCTTTAGGTTTAACCCACTGCGCCGACTCACTGCGCCAAAGAGGATAATATTGTTTGCTGTGTACGTGATGCACACAACAACGCGTTAGTATTTGATATGTGAAATGGCTCGTAAGAGCGAAGACTGGTATTAGGAAAATGTAAATGAGTTGTAAGTTTGACATGTGACTACATAATTTGCATTTCAAATGTGTTTTGTACTAATGCATTGGTATTCTTTCCATCTTGGCGTGGATTTGTGATTTTGATAATGTTAAATGATTTCAAGTTAAATGATAATTGAATTGTTATTTTCATGATTCAGCATTGCTAAATTGATCTATATATAATTATCATGATTTCTGTTTATATAAAATATTGCATCTTACTCCACCTACACAAGCGATTGCTTGCTGAGGCATTGCTGTGGTTTGCAATGCCTCAGATACAGAGAATAGTAGCAGGTTTGGCATGTTGACAGTATCGTAGAACAAAGGACACTCAAGGAATAGGAGCTGCTTACTGACATGAGCATGCCAACAGAAGCTTGGGAAGAGGACAGGTATAAAAAAATTGGTCTTTGAGTTGAAGTTGTCATATTAGAAATGAGAAAGAGATTGCATTGTATGTAATTATGAAAATTTGGAAGAATAATGTGACTGAGTTGTACTGTGGAGGTTCTGGGAGTGTTGTTTTGAGGTAAACTGTTTTTGTTTTGTTAGATGTATGAAAAGGAGACAGAGTCTCCATTTATATTTTAAAATTGTTAACAATGTTTATCAGGTACTTCGCAATGACATGCGTTAAATGTCATATGTTCGAAAAATAAAGGAAACTCTATCAGATTTTTGGTAGAAATGAGCGCTCATTTCACCGAGAATCCTTGTTTTTTATAGAAGAAAAATGACACTCGAGGTGTTTCAAAGTGAATTTGAAAGAAAATATTTTTCGCTGCATTGCACTATTTTACAAAAATTATTTCAAATTGGATCGATCTTGCATTAGAAATTAGTTTGTATTTAAAATTTCATTTGAAAGCCCGGGTAATCACAATGGAGTAGTTGAAAGAATGAATTAGATCATTGTGGAGAGAGTAAGATGCATGCTCAGTATGGCTAAGCTACCTAAGCCATTCTAGGGTGAAGCTGTGAGAAACGCCTACTACCTGATCAATAGATCACCGTCAGTACCAATGCACTTTGAAGTCCCATAATATAAGTGGACTGGCAAGAAGGTGACCTATTCGCACCTGAAAATATTTTGATGTAAAGGTATTGTGCATGTATCTAGGGAGATGAGATAGAAACTAAACTTGAAGTCCTCTCCTTGTATCTTCATAGGATGCGAAGATGAAGAATTCAGATGCAGACTATTGGACGTTGAAGTTAGAAGGATCATCTGAAGGAGAGATGTAGTGTTTCAAGAGAATCAGTTTTATGAAGAATCAAGACAAGCTAATAGAGAGATGTTAATGCTCTAGATCTAGTACCTGATTCTATACTCATATAGGTTGACTCAAAACCTCTGATAGATGCTGAAGAAGAGGCAGAGGAATTTTAGCAAGGTGAGCATCAACCATCTGCACCAGAAGATGTAGGAACATCAAATGTTGGATCAACTTCTCAGCCAGAAGATGAACTTCAGCCAAATGGGTGCAAGTAATGCAAGAGGAAATTAACTCGCTAAAGAAAAATTAGACATATGAGTTAGAGAAACTTTCCAAGGGAAAAAGAGCATTGAAGAACAAATGTGTCATCAAGATGAAAAGAGGTAGCAATAAAGAACCTGTAAAGCACAAAGAGCAATTGGTCATCAAAGGAATCAAGCAAATGAAAGGAATTGACTTTGACGAGATCTTCGCACCAGTAGTGAAGATGACATCAATTCGAAACATACTTGGACTAGCGGCAAGATAAAACCTGGAGCTTGAACAGATGGATGTAAAAACAACCTTTCTAGATGTAGATTTAGAAGAAGAGATATACATGGAAAAATCAGAGGGTTTTGAAGTTGAAGAAAGGAAGCATTTGGTGTGCAAGTTGAAGAAAAGTATCTATGGTCTTAAGAAAGAGCCAAGGCAGTGGTACAAAAAGTTTGACTCATTCATGATGAGTTAATGTTTCAATGGGTAGCTATAGATCAGTGTGTGTACATGACATGAAAGCAAGAAATTTATGGTTGTAACAGGAAAAGTACATTGAATGAGTAATTAAGTGGTTCAACATGGAGAGCACTAAGCTGGTCAACACTCCCCTTGGCAATCATTTCAAACTGAGCAAATGAATGCGTCCCTCAACAACATAGGAAACAAACAGAATAGCAGTGATTCCTTGCTCATCAACAGTTGGGAGTCTAATGTATGTGATGGTGTGCATAAGGCCCGATATCACTCATGCAGTAGGTGTTAAGAGCAGGTTTCTGTCTAACCCAAGCAAAGATCATTGGCAAGTCATGAAGTGAATACTAAGGTACATGAAGGGTACATTTAAGTTGTCCTTGTGTTTCAAAAGTATAGAGACAATCCTAGAAGGATTCACAGATGCTGATATTGCAGGAGATCTTGATGGAAGAAAGTCAACATCAGGGTTTCTTTTCACTTTTGTTGGGGGAGTTGTATCTTAATTGTCCAAGTTGTAGAAGTGTGTGAGTCCATCGACAACAGAAGCTGAGTATAATATTGTAGATGAAGCTGACAAGGAAATGTTGTGGATAAAGTAGTTTCTCTAGAAATTCACTATCATGTAAGAAGAATATAAGATACATTGTGACAATCAAAGTACTCTAGACTTGAGAAAAAAATCAATGTATCATATGTGCACAAAATACATCAATGCAATGTATCACTAGATACGAGAGGTGACAGAAGAACAAATGTTAAAATTGAAAAAGATTCACACTGATGAGACTTATGTAGACATGCTAACAATGGTCATAATGTATGAGAAACTGGTGCTATGTAGAAACATAGCAAGCATGGACTTAGACTAGCAAAGTATTGCATGAGAATGGAGGGGGAGAATTGATATAGTCCATCCCATACTGAGAAAGTCAACCTGAAGAACCCTACCAACAAAAGGAGACTATTAGATAAGGATGATCAAATAAGGATAAGAATGTTAGATAATGATGATCATATAAGGATTATCAGATAGAGTTTGAGTTAATGTAGAAAAGATCAAGCCTTCCTCTGAACTCTTATAAATAAGAGCTAGAGACAGTGTTGAGGGCATCCCTTGTACTTACTTCCTCATAGTGGAATTTGTTTTTCCCTGTTTCTGTGGATGTAGTGACATAAATTTATTGTGTTGTATGTGTTTGTGTTTTAATTTTAGTTTTTGCATAACACTTCAAACCTTAAGTTCTTTTTTATCTTCCTTGTTCAATAAGTTGATTATTTCTATTTCTTCCAAATTAGGTTGGGCATTATGATCCCTTCTCTCAAGATAATCTATTTCTATAGGGAGATCATAATCTTCATCACAAGTTTCATTTTTGTAAAAGGTAAAGGCAGGCTTAAAAATCTCATTTATTCATTACAAGAAGAGAGTGCATTAATAGACTCATATACCACGGGTAGCAGGGTTACATTAAACTCAAAAATGAAGACGAATTCAAAATTGGTAGGGATAAGAATAGATGCAACTTCTTTGAAATCAAACATGGGCCAAGTTTCCAATAGGGCTAACTACCTGGCAAAGCCATCTACCAATTGGCAAATGAGATAAGGTCATTTGCACTGAGATCTTCTTATTTGAAGTCATAAGTGGGGAGCACATATAGCTGATTGGAGTTTGGTTTGAGAGGAATCTCATTTCTCGAGGAAAGTTGCTCTATTAAGCTAACTTCTAGGGTTCTTCATCAATGTCCTTAAGGTCAAACTATGACACATTGAACCCTTGACTCTTTTTCAATAAATGTATTTTGAGAGCCACATTGTCCTCTAATATGGTATTCATTATCAATCTCATAATAGTGGTTTCATTGCACATCTTATTCATGTCCTCCATAAAGGATGGGTTAGTACTGGATTCAACCATAATGAGACTAGGAAAGGCTTCTAATTTTAGAGGTTTGAGTGTGATTGGATAGAATAGTCAAAGGGTGAAGAGGATAGAACAAATTGGGTATCTAGTATGTTGCCTCTTTGATCTCTCTACCACTACTTTATCCCTATGTTTCTCCTCCTAACATGGGCACTAGAACCTTTTAGAAGATGCACAATTGCTCACGGATCTAATGTGACTTGATAGTGGATGAACAGGTGGCCCCTACGGCAACCTTAAACATTGTCCTGGTTCTAGACTCTGCTTCCAGTTACGCATTGCTTAGCTCTATTTACGAGTACTGTAGGTTCTAACTCAGGCTGACTATGGTTCAATTAACACAACTTAAATGTGATAGGCTGAGGGTTGAGCTTTTTGTCCAACTCAAGGGTTCATGGTGTGTAATATGATGCCCATGATGTAAATAAAGGTCTGTACATGTGGTGTAGCTTTAAAATTACTTGCAACTGCATGAATCAATGTAGAAATTTGCACACAACAAAGGTTGACCCCATGAGAAATCTCAGGAATTTTCAAATAATTGGAGCTTAGTTAAATCACATGTCTTTAGCCAAAGAGAGATTGAAGTGATTAAACTAGGAATGGAAATAACATGAAAATGGAAACACAAACTAAATAGAATTTTTAAAAAGGTAAAGATCTATAATGGAATTAGAAACTTTCTTAACTAAAAGGCATTCAATAAAAAATACTAAAGCAAAGCTAGGATGATCTAATGTAGAAAACTTATTCTAAGGAAACATGCTAACAACAACACCTTCTAAAAATAAAACTTTCTTAGACTCAGAACTTTCAAAAAATTAAACTTTCTAAAGATTAAACAAAGTAAATTTCTAAACTAATTTGGGATGCAAATAGCTGAACAAAAAAATGCTAAACTATCATGAACAAGGAAACAACTAACCATTTGAAGACAAATCACCAAGCGCATGACCCATGGAGTTGTGTGCCTAGTTCATGGGGTTAGAATATGGCTAGAATGCATGAAATAAAAGCTTTCTAAGTGTGATATAATCAAAATAGTAACTAAACTAACTAAAAAGATAAATGGGTTCCTAAGGAAACTAGCAAATAAAGTGTATAAAATACTAGAAATTGTGCATGAATTTTGAATTGTAAACAACCACATGTATAGTGCCCATGATACTTAAATAAAATAAAGTGTGGATAGAGACATGGTGTGTGTGACTCAAAGCATGAATCATGAACATAAAACGAAAATTTAAAGGACTTCAAGCTTGAGATTAATAAGGAGAAACTTTGCATTAAACATAAACTTTATTGGATTGAAATCAATACATGAATTGTGTGTGCATGTACATAGATGAATATAACTGAATATTGGGCACTTTTTCAATGACTATAATTTGATTCCAATCAAATCTTAAACAAACTCCACTCATCTTAAATTAAAATTAGATATCGTGCATGTGAAACCCAAAAGAGAAATTAAGAGAATAAGAACACGAAGATGGGAAAGAGAATAATAAGAACTAGTCCTAAATCTAAGTAAGATACAAGGAGACTGATGAGGGGAACTGTTCTCTTGGCTATGACTACAAGACAAAAGAAGGTTTGAATCTTTGAGAATTGAGCATAAAAACTAAGCAAAGTGGAAGCAAGTGTTAAAATATATTAAAGACAAACTATATATATGAAACTTAAACAACAAAGAAAATAATAGACAAACAATGAAATCAAGGAAAATAAAGCATGGAACAAACCTGGGATTGAAGTACAAAAAAGAAAGAAGCAAAGAAATAAGGAGGCATGGAGAACAAGGAAAGACAACCAAGAAGGAGGGTGTTCAAACCCTTAGCATGCAAACAAGAAGAAGGCGTGGAATTCTAGCCTCGGATGGGGTATGGAGTTCCTTTTTTGGGAGATGAGGTTTGGATGATATTTATAGATGAAGTCCCCTCCTCAAAAGATAAGATTTGATTAAGTTAGAAAAGGAATTGTAGGTAGGACTCTAGAAAAGTGGGTGGAAGTGGGAAAAAGATGGATTTAGAAGGCGAGATAAGGTGGACTTTCTAAAGATAAGCAAGTGGAGGAGAAAGCACCACACTTTCAAGGGATTTGGCAAGGAATCCCTTCCTTTAAGGTATCTCATATGGGGGGACAAAAAAGAGTGGAAAGAGCGAGGAAAGAGATGGAAGGTGAAGCAGAAGTGGGCAATCTTTAAGGAAGGTCAGAGATGCCACTTTTTTCCTATTGGTCCACCTAGCATGCTATCTTACCATTTTGGTTATCACCTAATTTTCTTTCTAATTATCCCTTAAAAATCATAGCATGGATAATTGCTTGAAATCTTCATCCATTAGTGTGACTCCATGTCGAATAGTTTCTTTGGCTTAGAGGCTCACTTTGAGGACTCCTTGCTTGATGGCTTGGTTGCTTAGCTTCATGACTTATTTAGCTGGTCACCTTCTATCATGTCTCAATGAATAAGGTGGCTTGCATGGCTCTCATGCAAAGGTAGTGGAATTCATGTCTTTTTCATTGTTTCCTTGGACTAATTTACTTGCTTATAAATGATCTTGAACCTTGTTTATTCTTTAAAATAATGAACTTTAGGTCCTGGTTCTCCAATTTAATCTTGATATTCAATTCTCATTTTAATTAATCTTGACCGATGGATCATCATTTCAATACCTACAAAAGATAAAAGATCCTAATTAAATTTTAACAAATTATGATTATTCACATACTTACTTTGTAGATTATCTTTTGAACCTGCAAAATATCAAACTCTTTAATTATTAGGTAAGAAATGCATGTGTTTTGAATTTTTAGAAAAACCCTATAATAATCCTTATAATTGATAATAGATGAGATACTGATTAGGCACTTTTTATACAAAACTGAAGACTTATCACAACCCCAACTAGCATTTTGCTAGTTCCGAGCAAAACATACAAAAAATCATGAATACAAAAATGGTTGTCATTTTCATAGGTACTTAAGATGCATTTAGCATATTCAAAAAGCCTCTAAACCCCTAGGTTATCCCTAGTGGACTAATTAGGCCTCGTAAGGGTTTATGGTGAATATACATAGAAATTTCAATAAGGCTAAGTTTCTTATTTTATATCAGATAACTCTCTTCATTTAGTACTCTACTGGCTTGAACAACTTAATAAAGATCAATTAAAAATTACACGAGTTGCCATGTACCAAAGCCATTATATTATAGTTATATCTTTGAGCACAGTGTGTGTACAGATATACATATGCTCCTTTGAAAGATGTCTTGACCTCGCATTCTCATTGATATATATATATATATATATTTAGAAATAAAACTCTTAGTGAAAAGGGGCCAAACAAAATTCTCTCTTTAGGTGACTGGATCCAACAACTTAATGGTTTACATAATCTTTATAACACCGACGAGAGAAAGGATATCATCCTTAAGAATGGATGCCATTACCAAGACCAAAGGAATAGCTCACCTTAATTCCTTCTTAATTATATCCTCTTTAAGGCTATCTTCCACCTTAAGATCAATAGGTCTTTAATAAATGTTGGACAACTTTACTTTTTGATTACATTGAAGTGAATATCTTTTCTATTTTTTCTTTCTCTTCATTTTTCTTTTTGTTTTGTATTTCTATGAAGGAAGGCTTTTACTTTGTAAGCACTTCGATATTTTTCACTTCTTTTACTTTTATCCCTTTTCTACTTTTTCTACCCTTTTTTAAAAGATAGATAATGGATATTTAATTGAGTTTCTTTGGGTTAAGGTAAATGGGGTTTTGAAAAGGAAAAGGCTTACCAAGAGGCTCAAAGGATCTAACTAGTTGTATAATATATTAGGTGTTCTTTATGTATCTAGGCTGAAACAAGGATAACCTATATTAATTCCTAGGTTTCTTAAAGCCTATTAGATTCAATAAATATTTAGGAAAGAAAGTTAGTACTCCTATTATTTCTTAGCAATTGACCAAAATAAAGAACATTGGGATCTTTCAAAGTAATGTAAACTGAAGAAAATCTGAAATTATTTATATCCCTCAGAAAAATGATAATCTCTAAAACTCAAAAGGTGTAGACTTTCACTAATTTTCACAAGGCCTTTAAGTCATAATCATCTATTTGTCTAGACTATGTACTATGTGTAAGTTTGTTATGACATTTAACTTGCATAAAATACTTTAAGACATGACTAAAATGCAGAATTAACCATATGCAGGTCTATGAAAAAGTTAAAGTAGGAAAAATACTAAGCCTTAAAAAATTAAATTCGCATCACAGTAAAGGAACTTTGAACTTAAAAACTCAAAAACTTGAAAAAAATAATTCTTCAAAGATATTAGAAAAATTCATAAATCTCATGTATATCTACCCCCAACCTGAACTAAACATTGTTCCAAATGCATTGAAAACATAGGGCTCCTAAATGATAAATGGGTAATGTAGAACGATGAGACTCCCTAAAAACACTATATTGCCTCCTTGTAAGCTCTAAGTTTAACATCTTCAGTGTGACATATAATGTTGTGATAGAATACAATGATGGATGTAAAGCTTTATGATTGATGTAGATGTCATGGGACATGCTAAGGTGGGTCTTGGTAGACTGGTTCTTTTAGCAAGATTTCTTCTACTTTAGGGTTGACCAACTCTAGATAGGGTTTCAACTTGTGCCCATTTACTTTGAAAATCTCTCTATCCTTTTTTATCTCGATGGCCCCATGAGGGTAAACTATACGTACTATGTAGGTCAAGACCATTGAGATCAAAGGTTTCCAAGAATAGATATAATCTAAAACTATATAAAAGGACCTTTTGTCCTAAGGTGAAGGACTTTAGCTAAATGTGCCTATCATGATGACTTTTCGTGTTGTCTTTATATATCTTGGCTAACTCATATGCATCTTTCCTTAGTTCATCCAACCCATTAAGTTGGAGCTTCCTATGGTCCTTGCAGCATCTAGGTCAAAATTGAGCTTCCTAATAGCCCAATATTCTTTATGCTCAGGTTCTACTAGTAGGTGGCAGGCCTTTTCGTAGACCAACATGCCTATAGGGTTCTTATATGCACTAGATAGGCCCATAAAGCATCACTAAGTCTTAAAGACCAGTCTTTGGATTGACTGTTTTTAATAAGATCCACTTTATCTCCCTATTTGACACTTCTACCTTGTTCACTAGTATGAGGATGATAAGAGGTAGCAATCCTATGGCCCTGGGAAACCAAAGTGTGTAAATATATTTTCCTTTAGAAACTTGAACACCACATTGTGGTCATTAGTCTTACATAGTATGGCTTCTACCCATTTGGGCACGTAGTCCACTCCCACTAGGATGCATAGATAACCAAAAGAGCTAGAAGAAGGTCCTATAAAATCAATATCCCAAGCATCAATGGCCCTCACATACATTATACTTCAGAGGCATTATACTTCTTTTTCCATGCTTCGTAGTTGCAGACATTGAGGACATGCTATGCAGTAAGCATGTGAATCCTTGAAAATGGTCAGGCAATAAAAACTGCACAGCAAACTCTTTGCAGATGTCTTTTAAGAAAAAAAATGGCCCTCACATGCATGGTCATGACAAAATAAATGATTTTATGATGTTCATTATCTAGTATGTATTTCTTAATGACTTGATCAAGACAGTAATTGAACAAGTACAGATCATCCCATGAAAAATGCTTGACTTTGACAATAAATATTTTCCTATCTTGTTTAGACCAGTGATTAGGCATTTGACTCATAGCAAGCTAATTGAATATATCTCCATAACAAGGCAAATGGAAAATGAGCTACAATTGTTCATTTGAAAAGGTTTTTGTTATATGCCCATTTTCACTACTAGACTGCACAACTAACCTAGATAAGTGGCCAGCTACAACATTTTCAAAACCCTTCTTATCCTAAATTTTTAAATCAAACTCTTGTAGCGATAATATCAATTTGATCAGCCTAAGTTTGCCGTCTTTCTTAGAAAGAAGGTATTTCAATGCTGCATGATTCAAATAGATTATGGCCTTAGATCCTAGCTAGTAAGATCTAAATTTATCCAGTGCAAATACAACATGCAACAACTCTTTTTTTGTAGTGGAATAATTGAGCTAGGCTTCATTTGATATCTTACTAGCATAATATATCACATGGGAAAGTTTGTCAATACATTGCCCTAACATAGTCTTGATTGCATTGTTTGAAGTATTACACATTGCATTGTTTTTCAAATGCTTTCATACAATTATCATCAAAGTCAAATGTTGTCTCCTTCATAAGTAAATTACGTAGGGGCTTAGCAATTTTACTAAAGTCCTTGATGAATCATTTATAGAAACTAGCATGGCCTAAAAAGAACTGGATTTTCTTCCCCCCTCAGACGAGGAAGGTTAAAGATGAAGTCCACTTTGACTTTATCTACTTCTATGCCATTACGTGATATGATGTGGCTTAAAACAATGCCATTTTGTACCATAAATTGCTATTTTCCCATTTTAACACTAAATTGTTTTCCTAGTAAGGATAAGTTTTAAATGGTGTAGGCACTTATCAAATGAGGAACCAAATATTAAAAAATCATCCATAAACACCTCTAGGAACCTCTTCACAATATTAGAAAAAATGCTCAACATACACCTTTGAAAAGTACTTAGTGCATTATAAAGTCCAAAAGGCATATGATGGTAGGGAAAGATCCTAAAAGCATAGGTGAAGGTAGTCTTCTTCGGATTTGATTATAACTAGAGTATCCATCAAGAAAGCAGTAATAACTATGATCAGCTAACCTTTATAGCATTTGGTCAATAAAGGGTAGAGGAAAGTGGTATTTCCTTGTGACCAAGATTAGATTTTGGTAATCTATACAAACTCTCTACATGGTAGTCATGTGAGTGGGGACTAACTCATTATCCTCATTGTATATTACCATGACTTCAGACTTCTTAGAGTAAACCAGAACTGGGCTGACGCAAGTGCTATCAGATATAGGGTAGATGACACTAACATCTAAGAGTTTTAACACTTCATCTCTCACTAGCTTTTTCATATTAGGGTTAATCTCTTTGATATCCCCTATGTTCCACCCTATAGCCATCTTATGTTCTCTGACAATATTAGGAAGCTTACCTTCCTATTCTTGATCTGGATTTGAGGCTATGATTACTGGCAAGGATTCATTTGGTGAATATTTCAAGTTTTCTAGGAGTGGCTTAACTACTAAAATAGGTGGTTTTTCTACTGATGGTATTGGGACATAATTTGAAGGAGGATGAGGTTCCACTAAAGATCCCCATTGGGAGGTATCTATTGTAGATGTAGCATCCAAAATATTATTTACCTCATTAATGGATTTGTTTGTATCAAAATCACCATTAGGATGCGCTAGACATGCTTCAAGTGGGACTAGAATAGATGATGGTGTGTTAGCATCTTGAATTAGACCTTCAATTAAATATACTACATAGGAATCATCTAAGTTTAGATGTTAATGATTGGCTTAAAAAATATTGAGCTTGACATTCATGTTACTGAAGGATAATTTCATCACATCATTTCTATAATTGATGATGGCATTGGACATTGTAAAAAAATGGACGTCTAAGAGTGACTGAGATCTAACTATTGAGGTCTGATAAAGGTTGGGTATCTAGGACATTAAAATCTATAAGAAAGTAATACCGGTCCACCTGTATTAGAACGTCCTCAATCATACCATGTGGAATCTTTATTGATCTGTCTACAAGTTGCAATCTTGTTTTGGTTAAATTAAGATCACCGAGTCCAAGTTGCTTATAGACAGAAAATAGCAACAAGTTTACACTGGCCCTTAAATCTAGTAGTTCCCTATCAATGAAATGATTTCTGATAACACAATAAATAGTAGGAGAACTTGGATCTTTAAACTTAGGAGGGGTTTGATGCTAAATCAAAGAGCTCACTTGCTCGGTGAGAAAGGCTTTCTTATATACATTAAGCTTGTGCTTTCATGTGCAGAGCTCTTTGAGAAATTTGACATAACTAGGAATATCTTTAATAGTATTGAGTAATGGAATATTGATTTGAACAAGTTTAGACACATCCATTATCTCATTGAAATTAGTCCCTTTCTTAGCCTTATTTAACAACTGAGGGAATGAGGGTTTAGGCACATAAGGTGCCTTCACCATAGGCTTAGATAGAGTAGGAGGTTTCTGTTTTTTCTCTTTCTTCTTTGTTGTAGTTGGTTCATTATCCTCTAAGTTTTCCATGGTCTACCCTACCTTGTTATCAACTTGACGGCCACTCCTATGGGTAGCTAGAGACTTTGCTTGTTCATGTGGTTTACTTGAATTGGGCCCTATTTCAAATTGTGGCCCTTGGGTTTGGAATTGGCTGACTAGGAAACTGTCCCTTTCCTCTATCATTCAATGTAGTAGCCAATTGACTCATTTATGTCTCTAATTTGGAAATAGCTTAAGAATTGACATTAGCTGACTGCCAACTCTCATTCTGTAATTGGTGTAGCACCTTGTAAGTCTCCTCATTTTATTTTAGGAGTAACTAAATATTGTCCTCATTTGATGATTTCTTTGGTCATTGAGGAAGTTAAAAATTAGGTGGTTGCCAAGAAACTGAAGTTCTAGGATGTAGGGGGTTCATAGATGTACCTCCCTGGTAATTGTTCTTAGACCATGACAAATTAGGATACTTAGCTCATCCTAGAATGTAGGTCTCATAGTATGGATTATTGATAGGGTTACAATATGCATTCGAGCATTCCCTTGTTCTAAAAGATATTCAATGTACATTCAATTAGATAGGCAAGTTGTGGTGAAATGTACAGAGCTAGAACATATAACACAAACCTCCTATGGGGGCTTAGTGGTTGAATTGACAGCCATGAAGGCATCTAGTCTTGAATCAATTTTTTAGACCATATTTTCAACTTTGTCCATACGTTCAACGAAGGAATCAAACTTATATGACATATCTATGGTTACTCCAATTTCATAAATTCCTCCTTTCTTTTGAGGCTAGGTATTTTTCTCTCTTCTCTTAGAATAATCCCATTGTTAGGAATTCTCAGCTATGGTCTAAAAAAATTCCTAGGCCTCTATCTTATTTTTCAACATGAGGGTCCCTTCACTAGCTGTATCCACCATTTGTCTATTTTGAGGTGTAAGTGCCTCATACAAGTGCCAAACTTGCACTACTACATCTAGTTTATAAGAGGGTTAAAAATGTACATAAGAGACTATTTAAAATCCATCTTATATGGAGCCATCTTATGAAATAGGGGCAAATATAAGATGGTTCAAAAATCATCCTATATTATAAATATTATAGGATGGCTAATGAAAAATTGCTTATATAATTTGTAAAATATTGGACAGTATTTTTAAAAACATCTTATATTTTTCACAATTTTTCAAAGGCAGTTTTAAAAAAAGGAAGATTTTTCAAAAACCATCCTATATGCTTACTGATATAAGATGGTTTTTTAAAAACATCATATACCCTTACTTTAAGGAACTCCTAATTTAGCATTTAATTAGATCATTCAATCACTTAATTTTGTAATTTTTAGCTTAATTTTGTATTGTAGCTTAAATTAATCATCTAACCATTAATTTGAAAATTTTAATGATCAGATGGTGATCAGAACTAATTAGATGTATAAAACATGGAGTAGATTATTCTAATTTAGTCTTCTGTTTTACAAATCAACCAGAATGAACTTAGATGGCTTATATTGAACTGATCGATACTAGATCATCATAAGGCTACATGGATACTACAATATAAGATGGAGAAGTTTAAAGGAATAAGAAAGAAAATCTTATTCCACTTTTCACTTTTGGATACTACTTCTAATTAAGGGAAGTTTTAAAAGGAAACAAAATTTAAGAAAGATGAAGTTGGAGGCAAATGAAGGAACTATAAGAGATGAAACCAAAGAAAAGAAAACATAATGTTTTGAATGGAAGAGGAAGGAAGGAGAGCTAGAGACCAAATTTACAAAGATCGAAGATGGAAAGAGCCTTAGCTTTAAAAGGAATAAGAGAACCAATAGTAAGAAGACATTTGTCACTCAAGTTCATCGGGATTCTTAAGAGGACTACTGTAGGATTGCTTAAACCGTAGGAGGATGATCGAGAAAGAAAGTAGATTGAAGAGGGGACAATTTTTGAGGATTCTCACATCTCTCTCTCTCTCTCTCTCTCTCTCTCTCTCTCTCTCTCTCTCTCTTGGTTTTTCTACATTGTAGACCAAGAAGGAGAACTGAACCTAACTTCTTCCTTAGTCATCCTTCCCTGTGTTGAGTTCTCCATAGAGTTTCTTCACCAGCTTCACCATAACAAGAGCATTTCTACTTTCCTTGTTCTTCAGTTCCTGTCTATAGTCACCAATCACTGGGATTTCCCTTCATTTTTCAATTGTTCTTTGTTAATCATTGTTTCCATCCCTATTTTCTCCTTCAGTTCACTGCCATTTCCCATTGTTTCCATTTCATTATTTGTCGTCTCCCTCATTTTGTCAAGTTTTAAACATTTTCCCTTCATTCCATCACTATTTCCTTTCCCTGTTCTTCCCTATTCTCCATTTGTTTGCCCCTATTCACTGTAGATTTTCTCTTTGTGTTTTCCCCAATATTATCACTTTATTTCCTGGTTTTGTTCTCTATAGATTTTCAATTAATCCTTAGATCTTCACCTTAGGACACTTGGTAGCTAATCCATTGGTCTTGATCCTCAATCTATCATCCAGAGATTAATGGAGGCTGATTAACTCCAATGTGATTAGATTTGAAGAAATTTGTTACCATCAATCTAGGAAAGTTCATTTTTGGTTGTTAATTCATTTAATTTTCTATCTTTTTAGTTCAAAAATTTGTACTTTTTATTAATTTAATGGATCTGAATTTTGAGTTTTTATTATTTATATATTGTCCTTTTATTTGTTTATGGTAAATTAAATTTTATTTAAACTCTAATTTCTTTACATCAGTCCTCATGAGATTGACCTGTACTTGTATAAGCTGTACTACAATAGCTTTTGTACTTGGAAAAAACAATCAAATAAGATTTTGGCACCATTTCCAAGGACTTGCAACGAAGTTTTCATAAAATTTAATAAAAAATTCAAAAATCTAAAAAATTCAAAAATTCAAAAAAATAGGAATTGCATTGTTTTGTCATTCTAAGCATTTGTAGGTGTATTTAAAAAAAAATAAAATAGTTCATAATCACTCTATTTTTTGAATTTGATACTTGTTGCTATTTTTATTTGATAAGAAATTAGAAAACAAGGAATTCAAGGAGGGTCTCAATAAGGATATCCAAATTTTTTATTTCGAGTGTAGTGAGGACCATTTGTATTTTTTTTATTCATAATTCATTTAATAGGGTTCTAATAATACAGGTCAAGGTTGGACCATTGTAATTTGGAAGTGGAGGTGGAATGTAAATGGTCTCACGCTTATAAGAGAAAATCTTATTTGGGACCCCACTGTAGTAGTCCTACCTCCTTAAAATTTCTAAATTAGGAATTGCATAATTAGAATAACTATGTATTGTTTGTTAGTGTAATTACATATAAATTCCAAACTTTATAACTGTTGCATTTTAAGGTTTGTATTAGTTATTATTCTTAATTATATTTAGGGCACGTTTATCACTTTAAGGTGATTTATATATTGGTCAAGCTTTTATGAAGTGTAGAAATTAGTTAGTAAGAGGCGCCTAGCTTCATAAGATCAAGTTTAGATTTCATTATCACCTCTTGGCCCACCAAAGATAATCACCACAAATGTGTAACCCAACCTTCCAAATTAATTTAAAATCAATTAGAAGAGACTTATAGAAGATATCACATGTTCGTAGGTTCCTCTTGGAAGGAGGTGACTCATTGCCACTCTAGTGGTCCCTATCTAACTAACTACACTAGTATATAAATGACTAGCTCTGCCAGTGCATTCTATGATTCAGACTACCTATGACTAGCAGAGGAGGGTGTGAAGTAATTGGTTAGGTTAGAATCTAATAAATAAGTAATGAGGCAAGTTTGAAAGAGAGGAAGAGCATTAAATTAGGCTAATCTAAAAGCTTTGCCCCCACACAAATTCATGACAATCAAATTATCAGCTTGCTAGCCTTAGGGTTGTTTGAATTTTGTGCTCTATCATTGTCCATCATTAATAGTTAACTTGCATTAGTTAGGGTAGTTCTCTTCTTAAAAAAAGAAAAATAAAAAGAAATAAACAAGCTTTTGTAGTATGCACTTTTAGATGCGTGACAAAACCAAAAGGTTGGTGAAGTACAACCAAAACAACATACAACCAGATCAATCACCATCAATGACTAATCAATGATTAAGGAGTAACTCACCCCATGGTAGTATTAGAGGTAATTAAGGTCCTCCACTCATCATAAATGAGGACCCATTGCTTCTAATAAATGATGAATATCCACATCCACCAAGGTAGAATAGTAATCTACTAAATAGAGATTGGAGAAGAAATAACAATAGGGAGTGGGACCAATAAAGTGGACATGGGGATAATGATGTATATCAAAACTGTCATGGTAGAAATCTAAAAGACTACCTACAGCTTAAATGTACCAATAACCCATCTTATATCATTTTTCCTCAAAATGTTGGTGAATTAGAATTAAAAATAGGAGTTATCCAATTACTTCCCAAATTCCATGGGTTAGATACTGAAAGTCCTTACTTGCATATTAAAGATTTTGATGAGATATGCAATACCTAATGAACATAGAACACTGGTCTAAATACTATAAGGCTTAAGTTATTTCCTTTCTCTTTAAGGGAAAATGCTAAAATGTGGCTCAATGCATTGCCGACAGGTTCCATAAGGACCTGAAATCAAATGAATAGGGAATTCTTGAAAAAATAATAATAAATTTCCCTACACATAAAACAAATACACTCTACCAAAAGAATAATGAACTTTATTCAGAAGGATAAAGAATCATTTTATGAATACTAGGAAAGGTTCAAGGATCCTTTACTCACATGCCCCCATCAGGGCTATGAACCAAGGTGCATTATTAGCTTCTTCTATGAGGGACTTAATTTTGATATGTGTCAGTTCATGGAGATGAGGTGCAATGGTAACTTCTTAAATAAACAACTAGATGAGAAGAAAGAGTATTTGAAATGGCTAGCTAAAAGTGCATAGGCCTAGGCTGACTCAGAAATAGTAGAACATCCATATAGGTCTGAGGCCACTACCGCATCTACTAAGGGAGGCATGTATGCCATGTTTGACAACAATGAACTTAATGCCAATGTATCATCCCTAACTAGAAAAGTAGAGGTCATAAAAATGTGAAAGAATAACTATAAAAATGATGAACAAGTATGTAGCATTTGTGAAAGTACTGCACATCATACTTAGGAATCTCTCATCATTTCAACATTTCAAGAGGTACTTCATGATCAAGATAATGCACTGAGTACATATAAAAAACATTTCTCCCCTTACTCAGAGACATATAACCTCAACTAGAAAAGCCATACAAATTTTAGTTGGAGAAATGGACCAACTACTAATGTCTCATAACTTAGCCTTACCAACAAAATCAAGGACACTTTGTTTCAACCCCATACCAACTCATCAATCTTCTACTCCTAGACCTTACATGCCCCCACCTAAAAGGCCTGTAGAGGACAATTTACATCAACTGATGCAAAACTAAGAGAGTAAGACTTTTAAATTAGAAGCTCAAATGAAACAAGCCACAAAGGCTATGAATGAAATGAAAAAAGTTCCCAACTCTACCACAACAAACCCTAAGGGTGCGCATATGGTTAGCATTAATACATCTAATGCATCATCAAGCTCTGCTATGGAACAGACCAAGGCCGTCACTAGGATTGGTAAAAGAATTGAGAAAGATGAGCCAAAAAAGATTGAGAAAGTTAAAAGACCCATTAAGGAATAAGAAAATTCTAAAGAGGTTGTTGAACCATGTCCTATTCCTACTCTATTCCCTCAAAGGTTGTGTCAAGCTCCAAAGTCTATCTCTAATGATAAGATTTTAGAGATTTTTAAGCAAGTCAAAATCAACATTTCAATCTTGCACGAATAAAACAAATCCCATTTTTTATTGAGCAAGTTAGTTCCATTCTTCAACATCATACATCACCAAAATACAAGGATCCAGGTTGCTCTACTCTTACTTGCATTATTGGCAAGTATAAGATTAATCAAGCTTTGCATGATTTAAGATCTAGTGTTAACCTACTACTGTACTCGGTATATGAACAACTAGGTCTGGGTGAGCTTCAACCTACTTCCACTATACTCCAGCTAGTTGACTATGAAGATACCTATGGGGTAATAGAAGACGTGCTTGTCCAGGTAGAATAGTTTTCCTTTCCCTTAGATTTTTTTAGTTCTAAATACACAACCAGTGGTGAATGAGAAGAATAAAATACTAGCCATCCTAAGATGACTATTTTTTGTTATGTCCAATGCCTTAATAGCAGACATGGTGTCATGAAACTGTCCTTTTGTAATATGACATTATAGCTAAACATTTTCAACATTTGTAAGCAACCTGGTGAAATCACTGATGACTTGCATAGTGTAAACATGATAAATTTAGTTGTGCAAGATCAATTTCTTTTATCTTCCTTATCGAACCCACTTGAGGCTTGTTTGACCCACTTTAATGGGTTTAATGAGGATGCATTAATAAAGAAAGTTAATGCCCTCCTTAATTATATCCCTATCATGGACACATAAAAATGGAAACCTCATTTAGAGGAATTGCCACCGAAGGAGTCTACTCCCCTTCCATCATCATTCGAACCTCCTAAGCCTGAATTGAAATCTCTACCGTCAAATTTAAAATATGCATATTTAGGAGAAAGAGTAGCTTGTCCTATGATAATTTCCTCCCAATTAGAAATATCTCAAGGGGAACAGTTAATGGACACTTTAAAGGAACATAAAGGTGCTATATGATGGACTATTACTGATATAAAGGGCATTAACCCTTTAATCTATACCCATTGGACATATTTGGAGGATTATGCTAAAACATGGCATTAGTTGCAGAGAAGGTTAAGACCTAATATGAAAGATGTGGTTAGAGCAGAAGTCCTTAAGTTGCTTAATGTGAGAATTATTTATCCCACAAGTAATAGCAAATGGGTCAGTCCAACTCAAGTAGTTCCAAAGAAGTCTGCAGTAACAGCGATCACTAAAGCCAATAATGAATTAATACCTATTAGAGTTACCACTGGTTGGTGTATGTGCATTAACTATAGAAAGTGGAATACTGTCAATAGGATGGACTATTTTTCTTTTCCCTTTATTGATCAGATGTTAGAAAGGGTTGCAGGCACCAGCATTATTATTTTCTAGATGTTTACTTAAGGTATAACCAGATATAAATTGCACCCAAGGATCAGGAAAAGGCCACCTTTGCATGTCCTTTGGCACTTTTACTTACAATAGAATGCCATTTGCATTATGTAATACTCCTACCACATTTCAACGGTGCATGTTGAGTATCTTTAATGATATGGTAGAGAGAATTTTAGAGGTTTCATGGAGAACTTTTCTATTTTTAGTAATTCATTATAATTTAAGAAAAGTCTTAAGTCGTTGTAAAGAATATATATATATATATATATAGTGCTGAGTTGGGAAAAGTGCCATTTCTTGGTTCCTAAGGGAATTGTCCTTGGCCACATAGTGTTATCCAAAGGAATAGAGGTAGATACTGTCAAAGTTGACCTAATTACCAATCTACCCACCCCTAAATCTATTGGGGATATTCGCTTCTTCTTAGGTCATGCAGGATTCTATAGGAGGTTTATTAAAGATTTTAGTGCAATTTCCAGACCATTGTGTCCCTTCCTTACAAACGATACCCATTTAAGTGGACTGAAGATTATATGGAAGCTATTACAAAGCTGAAAGACATGTTAACCACTGTACCTATTGTGCATCTACCTGATTGGAGTTTGTCCTATGAAATCATGTGTAATGCTAGTGATTATGTTGTAAGAGCAGTACTAAGCCGAGAAAAGGGGAAAATCCATATGTTATCTATTATGCAAATAGGACCCTAAATAGCACTCAGATGAACTATTCCACTATAGAGAAAGAACTCCTAACAGTTGTCTTCACCTTGGATAATTTCAAGTCTTACTTGGTTGGATCTAAAATAGTCATATCTACTAATCATTCGACTCTTAAGTATCTTCTTTCCAAGAAAGATGCTAAATCCAAACTAATTAGATGGATTCTTCTATTCTAAGAGTTTGACATTGAGGTAAAAGATAAAAAATGAGTAGAGAATGTTTTCGCTAATCACTTATCTTGCTTAGTCCTAGCAGACCTTTGGATGAGTTGCTTATTAAAGATACTTTCCCTAATGAGCAACTTTTTCATGTCTCCTAGGTTTGATGATATTGTAAATTATTTAGTCACATAGAATATTCCTAAACATTAGAACAAACAAGAAAAGTAGAAATTCTTTTCCAATGTTAAGCACTACTCTGGGATGATCCATACTTGTTTAAGTATTGCATAGATCAGACAATTAGGAGATGTGTACCTAACTTAGAGCAAAATAATGTCATCTCCTTTTATCAATCAAAAGCATGTGGTGGACATTTTTCTATATAGAAAACAACTACAAAGATTTTGCGGTGTGGTTTCTACTAGCCTCATTGTTTAAAGACATGCATGTTTCTATAAATCATGTGAGCGATGTCAAAAGTTAGGTGGAATAACTCGTAGGAATATGATGCCTCTCAACCATATCCTTGTTATAGAGGATTTTGATTGCTAGGGGATTGATTCATGGGGTTGCTCTCAACTTCTTTTGGCTACATTTATATCTTATTAACAATGGACTATGTATCCAAGTGGATTGAGGCTATCCCATGTTAGCATAATGATTACAAAATAGTTGTTAAATTCCTAAATAAAAAAATATTTTTCTAGTTATGGGACCCCTCAAGCCATTATATAGGATAACAGTACCCATTTTTGCAACAAAGCATTTGAAGCACTTATGGAAAAATATAACATTACACATAAAGTTACAACATTATATCCCCCACAAATAAGTGGACAAGTCGAAGTATCTAATCGAGCTATAAAACAAATTCTTCAAAAGAATGTTAATCTAAATCCTGAAGATTGGTCTATTAGATTGACCAATCCTCTCTGGGCTTTTAGGATTGCAAATTGAACCCCAATTGGTATGTCTCTGTATCGTATTATATACAGTAAGGCTTGCCATTTGACTATGGAATTGGAACATAGGCCCCACTAGGTCATAAAGATCTTTAATTTCAACATGGATAAAGTAGGTTCACATAGAAAACTCCAACTTAATGAGTTGGAAGAAATCAAGTAGGAAGCATATGAAAGTAATGAGATTTATAAGGAAAAGGTGAAAGTTTTTCATGATAAAAACATAATGAGAAAATCCTTTATTCCAAACCAGAAGGTTCTGCTTTACAATTCTAAGCTTCACCTATTTATAGGTAAGCTTAGATCTCAATAGACCAGTCCATATATAGTTAAAGAAGTTTTTCCATATGGGATCGTCAAGATTGAAGATGCTAGGATTGGCCATACTTTTAAAGTGAATGGTCAATGTTTAAAGTCTTTCCTAGAATATGAGAATCTAGAAGTTAAGTCCACAACTCTAGAGGATCTTATTTATCATGATTAAGTGGATCTAATCCTTTATAACATCTTCTGTATTTTTGAATCTGTCGTCTTCTACATCACCCACATTCATTTTAGGTCTTGCTTTTTAAACATTAGAGACAGTGTTTCTTTTAGGTTGGGGTGTACTCTAGAAAATTATATTTTTTGTTAATTTTTAGCTAATTTTCTTCATTTAAAAAATAAAAATAAAATTTTTGCTTAAAAAAATTTGTGAAAAATTTTAGGTCAATTTTAACACTATGATGAGAATTGGATTTTTCTGAAGTATGGTCTAGATAACTTTGGTTTATTGCACATGATTAATTCAACATTTTACTCATTTTTAAAAGTATTCCATAAAAGCTAAGCCACATATCACATCTGTACACAAAGTTGCATATGCATAGTCAAATTGATAAGTAGTTATAACTTAGAGATCCTAAAGAAATTTAGTGGAGATGTATAACCTAAGTGAGTCATAGAGCCATTGATTCTTTTGAGAGGTTATAAAAGTTCCAAATTTTCTTTTTCATGCCTAAAGTAAAGTTTGATCCCATCAATTTTTAATTTTGGTCAATTAGCTAAATCTAATCGGTTATATGAAACCTATGAAAGGATTTAAGCTATCCTTGTAGTTAACCTAGAGACATAAAGTCTACCCCAAAGTATTTTTACCACTAATTAAACAAATTTGAACCTTTTATATAAGCCTTTTTTTTTTCTTATCCATATTAACCTAGTATAAATTATCCATTACCCATTGTCTTCAAAAGAAAAGTTATAGATGAATGAAAAAAATACTTTTTAGTTGCAATAGAAGTGAAAAAGTGAATATCAAGAAAAGAAATACTCTTCAAAGATATTCAAAAGTCTTGAAAAGAAAGAAAAAGTACTAAAAAAAGAGATGTGAAGATGTGAAAAAATAAAGAAATGTTCACTTCAATGCAAATAAAGAAGAATTTCCAACTTTAGTAGAAGACCTCTACTTATTTTTGAATACCCTTTATACCTGTTTCATTTGTCTTAAGCCTATATTTCATCCCAATTGAAGACCTATTGATTCTAGAAGGAATATATTCTTGATGAGGAAAAGATAGGATTTAAAGAGTAGTATTTTTAAAAGCTCAAAGAAATGACATCTTATCCTTTCTAAAGTGATCAAAATTAAATTCCTTATCAACTCTTGTTCCTTCATAAGTATATGTGAGATAAATTTGTGTTTATTGACTCTACTCACATATTCAAAAAGAGATATGATTTGAACCTTTTTTTGAGAGTTTTATTTTTAAGTGTATGCTATTAGCGAGGATTGAGGTCAAAACATATTTTGAATGAAGTTCAAAAGTAAGAAGTCTACTTAGAGATAAGGATTATTGTATATGTAGGTTGTACATACTCACTCTGAGATCTGAGCTTAGTTGGAATGTATTTACAATATGGGCAGGGTTAAATTTTTCATTCATTTTCACTATCAAGCTAAAGTTGATACATATGTTGAAGATAATTATATGAGGAAAAAGTGAAAATTAACTTGAAAATAATTTTTGGAATATTGAGATTCATTTTTTTGTACGTTTTGCTCGGGACTAGCAAAATGTTTGTTGGGTGGTGTGTTAAGTGCTTTGATTTTACTTTAAAAAACTCCTAATTTAGCATTTAATTAGATCATTCAATAACTTAATTTTGCAATTTTTATCTTAATTTTGCATTTTATCTCCAATTAATCATCTAACTATTGTTTTGAAAATTTTGATGGTCAGATGATCATCAGAGCTAATCTGATGTATAAAGCACACAGTAGATGATTATAATTTAGTCTTTTGTTTTATATTTCAACCAGAATAAACTTGGATGGATCAGATTGAACTGATTGGTGATAAATCATTAAAAGGCTATATGGACCCTACCATACAAGATGGAGAAATGTAAAGGAATACGAAAGAAAATCTTATGCTGCTTTTCTCTTTTGGATACCGCTTCTAATTAAGGGAAGTTTTAAAAGAAACTAAATTTAAGAAAGATGAAGCGGGTTAAAAATGAAGGAACTGTAAAAGATGAAGCCAAAGAAAAGAAACGCAGAATGTTTTGAATGGAAGAGGAAGGCAGGAGAGCTAAAGACCAAATTTAGAAAGACCAAAGATGGAAAAAACCTTTGCTTTAAAAGAAAGAAGGGAACCAACAGTAGGAGGACATTAGTCATTAAGTTCTCTAGGATTCCAAAGAGGACTACTCAGACAATGGGAGGACAACCGAGAAAGAAAGCTTATGAAAGAGGGGACAATCGATTTGAGGATTCCCCACTCATCTCTCTCTCTCTAGCTTTCTACATTGTAGACTGAAAAGGAGAACCGAACCCAGCTTCTTCCTTAGTCATCCTTCCCTCCTTCCTTCCCCATGCTAAATTATCCATAGACTTTCTTCACCACACCAGGAGCACTTCTCCTTTCCCTGTTCTTTAGTTCATGTCTATAGTCACCAATCACCATGATTTCCTTTTTTTTTTAGTCACCATTGCCATTCCTATTTTCTACTTAGGTTCATTACCTTTTCCTATTGTTCCCTCTCCCTCGTTCCAGTCAAGTTTTAGATGTTTTTCCTTTGTTCCATCACTCTTTCCTTTCCCTGTTCTTCATTGGTTTTCTCCTATTCACTATAGATTTTCACTTTTTTTTGGAAAACCCAATTCGGGTTTCATTCCGATATCCCCATCTCGCTTAGGTTCAAGCAACTCAAAACAATGCAGGGAGCTATTTGAGATAGCCCCCTATCATTTCCTTCCTCTCAGGTTTCACTTTAAAAAAAATGAAAATTTCAATACTACCCATGCACCCTTTGCTTTAATTCCATTCACATCCCAAGTTTGTCTTATTCTTATCCATATTATACTTTATCTCTATTTTGTTTTGTTCACATATTAGTTTAGAAATTAATTAATCCAACCTTGTTTGACTAAAGTATAATTGAATCAATAGTTTAGCTTAAACCAATAGGATCCCTTCATTTCTAGTCTTATGCTCATCAGATTTTCAATTAATCTTTAGAAACTCACCATAGGACACTTCCTAGCTAATCAATTGGTCCTAATCCTCAATCTTCAAATCCAATTTTATAGTCCAAACTGCCAAATTTTTGAGAGATGTGTTTAATTCGACCATTGAATCCTTAATCAGAGATATTAATGAGGGATTAATGAAGGCTACTCAACTCCAACGTGATCATATTTGAAGAAACTTGATATGATCAAGCTAGGGAAGTTAATATTTAGTTTTTAATTCATTTAATTTTACGTCATTTTAGTTCAAAATTTTATACTTTTCATTAATTCAATAGATCTGAATTTTGAGTTCATTATTATTTAATATATATCATTTCTATTAATTTGTAGCAAATTAAATTTTATTTAAACTCCAATTTCTTTAAGTTGAGTCCTCATGGGATCGACTCGTACTTGCATAAGTTGTACTATAATAGCCCGTGCACTCGTAGAATACAATCAAATGTTTTGAAAAGTTCATAAGATGGTTTTTCAAAATTCTTCCTTTATTTATCATAATATAGGATGGTTATTTCAGAAACCATTCTATGTAGTGCATCCTTCTTAACCTTTTTTTTTTTTTGGTTGGTTTCTATTTGCACATTCTTCCTTCAATTACATTTTTTAAAATACATTAATTCAACAGTTGCTATGAGACAAAATAACACATTCACTTCACTTTTGTAGGCTACAATCATTATATAAATTTAGTTCCAACATTCCACATTTAACTTCTCCATACACTTCACATTGAAATAAAGAAAGCACACTCATAGATTCACACTTCTCCATAGACAACTATATGTCTGGTTCAACACACCAATTTTCCCTCATTGTAATGAAAGCACATGCATACTTCAATTAAAAGAAAAATGGAATGCATACATAGAAATGAAGTTATGTTTTGTATTTCATTGAAGTAAAAATATTTACATTCATTAACATTAGTGAACTACAAATTAAAATTCATGGTATATTCTATCCATTCCACTCTAATGTCATCTGGATCTAATTAGGAGTAACTCTTGCTTCTCATATCTGCCTGCAAGAAACACATAATAAATTAGTTCAGACATGCAATCTTGGAGTCAATCATGGAATGTAGAAAATTGTAACAATGATTAGTAATTGTCTTACCTTTCTCAGTTGTGAGATTGTAAATTCATTGCGAATGAGGGTTCTCAAGTATCTGAGAATATAATAACTACACTCCTAATTAGATTATTGTTTATGGAACTACTCATTAAAGACAATAGAAAAGGTTCAATTATCATGTGAAATAAGTTTACATTATAAATTATAGTAAAGAACTAGTAAACCATACCTTGACCTTTTTCTAATTGAGTTTTGCTCTATGGTCAGTACCGTCTAGCTTAGCCCATTTATACCATGCACTGCACATGTATCATTGAAAAGCATTAGATTATGAATAATATGATAGTTATTAGGTGTCTAGTTATTATAAAGAAGGAAATAATAAAGAGTTGTTGATCATTTTCATCAGCTGTCCTTGAATGTGTGCTCCACAAGAATCGAAATGCATTGCAAGCCCATCATGCACATCCAAAGCTA
Organism: Warburgia ugandensis; assembly: GCA_035236585.1. Lineage (NCBI taxonomy): Eukaryota > Viridiplantae > Streptophyta > Magnoliopsida > Canellales > Canellaceae > Warburgia > Warburgia ugandensis. The sequence continues at coordinate 25,560,319 of CP141131.1, forward strand.
GTAGCATCTAATGGGACCTATAAGCATAATAATTCAATTGTAAGTTTTAAATTTTAACTGATATAGATATTCATGTATATGAATTGACATAATTTAACAACATATGTTATGACTTACCTACTATTGTAGGGAATCAACAAGGCTTGTCCCTTTGCACAACGCAAGAGCCTAGGTATGATATCTTTTATTTGTTTCTCTATGCACAAATGCTCCTTTGGTCCAGAGATGACAGTAGGGTCAAGAAATTTGTAAACGTCCTTGACCTCTGATCTTTGAATTTATCGTGCAAAGACCTACATTAGGTTAATGTCAAATAATTATCACATCTTGTTAACAAAATAAGTGATGTCATTTTGATTTTTAACAGAACAGTTACATGACATACTCGATAGAAACGACAATGCGTGGGTACCCGAGTTGAGCCACATTACATATGGTTAAGAGGTCCTCCTTCATGAGTGGAACCTCAACCATGTCTTTAGCAAGCACACCTGCATCTATTCTTATGGGGCTAATTTCATTATCTTCATTTACTAGTCTATACAATCACATCAGGAATGGAGGCATGTTATGTGGAACCTCTACCCAATCTTTACACTGTAGATGTAACGTTCTAGAAATTAGTAATGAATATATACATATATATATATATATATATTATATAAGAAGAGAGACAGAGAGACAGAGAGATTAAATTTTATCATAAAAGTATATATAAAAACCTAAAATGGGAAAATCGCTATGTCAAAATTTACTGTCGGGGGTGGGTTGGCCTTAATGGCATCTTCCGCTACTTTTGATGAACAAACTTGTTGTAGATAGTATAAATCAATTTAGGAGAGGATTTAAAAAATGTATATGAAGATGATTTTATGACACCATATACATACCTTAGATATCATTTGTTTGATATATTTCTTTGGCCAAGCCACATGATATCTAATTGCATCCCCGATAATTTCAATATCATCCTCTGGTATCGAAAATGGTAGGGGGCATCTGATTGGATGGCGGCAATAATGCACACACGCTTAGAATGTGGATGCATCAACGTGTAGGGCAACATGATAGAATGAACCTTGTATAGTGTAGCCATAGCAACATAGTTCTAAGCTATATGTAGATGCAACATACGCTGACCTGCTTGCAATTGAGAAATAACATACATATAATCCTAAAAAGAATACTAAATAATTAAACATTGTAAAAGTAAACATGTCAATATATACCTCATTGACCGAGAAATCTCCTTCAAAGACTTACTCTACACCTCTTCTTCAGATGAAAGAATACATGTATTTTCAAATTGGGGTTGAAGGACAATACTCTGACGTGTACTTCTGTAACTCCAAAGTCCTTATACAAATCATTCTTCACCTTCTTATATAACTCCTCGAAGGTTTTCTCCTTCCATTGTTCCAAGTCTTCTAATGGAGGATTCTTTGAATTAGTGAAGAACTTGGAAGGAATCACACTGCGGCCTTGCCCCCTTACTCAATCAGGGTGCTCATTCATGTTACCATAGCCCTGTATAAGATGTCTCCCTTTGCAACTGTGCTACTTAGAGTCCTTATAGTTGTATTTTCTTTGGTCAACTTCCTGTACATGTAGTTATTAGAACATGATCAAATCCATACATATAATATAATCCAAGGGATACAAAGGTAGGCACATAAAACCACTTATGATTCGTGGCACAACTACTGTAGTATTTTCATTAGTGAAGGTTTATGAGTTATACCCTTTCGAATGTGCCATTTTCTAGAGAAAAGCGCAGTTGATAGGCTTCGTGGTCCTAACCTTCTTTTGTTGTTAAGAGAGATACTAAGGCAAAGTTAATGAAATAAAAATCTAGTCTATTTAGATAGAAATGAACTTTCACACCTACTTACTTTTTCTTCCTCTAACTGTGGGTAGCCACCCCTGAAAAGGTGGTGCGACATATGCTTAGTTCACACACCATGTGTCCTTTTATATGCTTTTCCTACACATCAAAGGAATGTAATCAAAATACAATCAATTTTAATAGTTAGAGGAATCAAATTTTGGGTTAGTTGTAATTACCTCAAAATTAGATGAAAGCCTAAACTGTACAAATTGATTCCATGCATTCTAGTCAATGAAGCTGGACTACAAATTAAGGACAATGTTAAGCCTCAATGGATCATTGACATTTAATAGTATATACTTTCTTGCAAGCTCACTCTTCCATTTCCTCCATTATTCATTGTCCCTCTATAATGTTATCTTCTTGCACTCATCAGAGATGGCAAAGGCAAACTACAAAATAAAAAGAAGCATGTTAATTTATGTGAACAAAAATAACATACGTGACATATTATGTTATATGTAGGAAGAATTTACATATGTTGACCATGTCCCATATTTCATCTTTGATTGATTGAGACATGTCTCCAATCATTCATTGATACTGGCCCCATGCTTCTAACTGTGCAGCATATAAAATTAGCATAAGAATGTGCACTAACACCTATCACCTACCCTTTATTGTTAAATTGTACCATCTCTTTTATTCCCTTTGACTTTCTCTTAATTATATTTTCTATTTCTAATCAGCCTCTACCCCTTTCTCTTGATAGGTATACATGACCTGGAATGTTCTTCATGTTCCATGTTTCCTTCACAAGTGAAAACCGTACAATTAGATCAGTTGGAAATAATGATAATTCAAAGAAACAACAAAAAAATGTAGGAGAAAGCTAGATAATATTTATAATGTAAAGATTAAGACACTGAGTGTAACACCTCGGGGTTCTAACAGTCACAATATTGTCTGCTTTGGGGCGCCCATACACCCCTCACAGTTTTGTTCTTCCCAAGTTTCCTAGGGAAAACGCGCTGTGACCGTTACACTCCATGTAAACTTACAATCTCCTTAATATATAACTTTCCCAAACTCTTATAAACAACCCAGTTTCCTCTCCCTAGGAATTGTGGGACTAACTCTCTATCCCTCACCCCAGCCTACAAGCCTGCCAGCCTTCTCTTGATGAGGAAATGAAAGAACAAGATCTAAAAGAGTGGTATTTCTAAATATTCAAAGGTAATGACATCCATTCCAAAGGGATCAAAATAAAGAAATTCTTTAGTAATTCCCGTTTTTCATGAGCATATGTGAGATAAAATTGCCTTTATTGACTCTTCTCACATAATTAAAAGAGACATATGATTTGAACCCTCTATCTTAGAGATGTTGTTTCTGAGTGTATGTCACTAGTGAGGATTGAGGTCAAAACATATTTCAGATGGAGTTTAAAAGTATAAGTCTACTTAGAGATCAAGATTATTCTATATGTAGACTGTACATGCACACACTCACTCTGAGATTTGAGCTTAAGTGGAATTACTTTAACATATGGGTAGGGTTTTGAATTCTTCAGTCATTTTTATTAGTATGCTAAAGTTGATGTGATTTATTGAAGATAATTCTCTGGAAAAAAAGAAAGAGGAGTTGACTTAATTTTTGAATTTTTGAATTTTGGTTTTTCGCATGTTTTGCTTGGGACTGGCAAAATGCTGGTTGGGGGTGTGTTAAGTGTTCAATTTTGGTCAAAATACCCCTAATTTAGCATTCAATTAGATCATCTAACCATTCAATTTTGCAAAATTTAGCTTGATTTTGAATTTAAATCCAATTGGCCATCCAAACCGTAATTTGTCAAAATCAATGGTCAGATGATCATTAGAGCTCATTAGATGACTAATGTACGGTTCAGATGATTCTAATTTAGTCTTTTCTTTTGCAAATCAACCAAAAGACGAATGGATGGCTACGATTAAAAGTTAACGGTGCATATCATCTTAAAGTGCACTGGATGGACCAAATCACTCATGAAGATGGATGAAATAGAAACCATGGATAAAATGGAAATAACATGGATAAGGTAATTTGGAGGAGTTTCCAAAAGGAGTACCCAAATTAGCAAGGAGCAAAAGGCAACCCCTTCCCCCACTTCTTTTCCTTTCCTTTCTTTTTCCTTCTTTCCTTCCTTTTCTTTTTCCTTCTTTATTTCTTCTCTTTCCATTCCACTTTACTCTCATGTTATTTCTCATCTCCACCACGTTTCCCTTCTCTTGTTCCTTCACCGCCCAACCTCTCCCTCATCTCCTCTTGGCTGAACCATAGGAGGAGGAGACACCTTCCCTTTCCCTTCTTCTTCTCACCTAATCTCATCTCTTGCCATCTCTTTCACCATCCCTTTCTTCTCTACTTCCCATTCTCCTCTTCTTCCCTCCCTCCCTCCCTCCCTCCCACCTCCCTTCTTTCTCTCTATCTCTCTCCCTTATTCTCTCACAACTCTCATTCACAACCGCCCTCTTTTTCTCCTTCTCTTTCTCTCCTCTTCTTTTCATTCTCTCTTCTCCTATCTCTCTCCATTCCTTCTTCTCCTAACTCTCTACGCGTGAACTCTACCTCTGTCTCACTCTATTCTTTCACCACTCCCCGATTCCAATCTCTCTCTTTCTCTCGTCTTTCTCCTCTTTAGCTAGACGGCTCTTCCCCCTGCCCAACACTTTTGCTCCTCCCAGCCAGGACCGCACCCCCATCCAGATCCTTCTCTAGGTCATCACCACCAAGTTCGGCAAAATCCATCAGCGCCTAGACCTATCCGGGCGGCCTACACCAGCACCTCTGCATTATCGTACTTGATTACTTCGCCATATTCCTAGTCACCGGTTGGACTTCCCAGGCGTCATCTTCCCCGTGCCCGAGAAAGCTCAGGCATCCTCCATCTTCACCGGCCAATTTCGCACACTCTGGATCTCCCTCTCTCTGATGCTCCTCTGTTTCAGCAACTTCCACCGTCGTCGGGTTTTTTTCCCGGTGTCGGACATCCCAGAGATGGAAACCTGGAACGGGTTTTCTCCCGCCCCACTTTTCTCCACTTTTCCTCCTTTTCCGTTTCCTCTTCTCCTTCTTCCTCTTTCCTTCTTCTCCCTTCTCCCTTCCCCTCCATCACCGGCTTCCCCTTCTTCATCGAGTTCGTCTAGTTTTTTCTTAAAAACCAGATTTTTAGTGTAATTCCAGTTATGCCCTGGCCCATTTAACGAAATTACAAATATGTTCTTTCTCGTTAATTCCATCTATGTCCTGTGCTATTTCGGTTTTGTTTTATCTGCGTTTTTCTTATCCAGGAACTGCCTTCTCTACCAGATCAATTAAGGCCTAACCCAATCAATGGGTTAGCCTTAATCAAACCAAATCTTCAATTTCTCCTTCGTTTCTTCTCAGATTTCAAATTAATTTTATAGGTTCATTCTTAGGACATCCCTAGACATAATTAAGTATCCGATCTTCGATCTGAAATTTATCAATCAATTTGAACCGTCCAAATCTTGAAAAGAAAAATTAGCCCAGATCTCTTTGATTTTAAGGAATCTGACAAATCCGACTGGTGGATCACTAATGAAGGACGTGATGAAGACATATATGAAGGTTGATCATCTCTCAAGACATCAGAGTTGAAGATTTTGATAGTGTTTGATCTAGGGAAGTAGTTTTTTCTCATTATTTGATTTTGTTTATTTTCTTTAGGAATTGAAAATTCTGTATTTTTGAGAAGTTGATTAGATCTGAACATTGATTCTCATTTCAATAATTCCAGTAATTTTGAGTGATTTTTTTTTTAATTTTACATAATTAAATTTTATTGAAATTCCTACTTTTTAAATCAAGTCCTCGCGGGATTGACCCGTACTTGCATAAGCTACACTACAATAGCCCGTGTACTTGCGGTTAAACAATCAACAAGTTTTTGGCACTGTTACCTGAGACTTGGAAAGGAGTTTTCATAAAATTTAATTAAAAATCCAAAAAATTAGAAATTTAAAAAAATATATAGAAAAATAAAAAAATTAGGAATTGTAATTTTTAGTATTTTAGGAAATTTTAGGTGCATTTTTCAATTGTTTTTAGGGCATAATCACCGCGTTTCCTAAATTTGGTACTAATTTCTAATTTTATTTTTCAAGAAATTGAAAAGTGGAGGAATTTGGCAAGTGGATCTTTACCAAAATAGAAACTTCCCTGCTTTCCTAGAATAGGATTTTCTTTTTTCTTTTGAGTGAATCTTATAGTGAGGATCCTTGTAAATTGCAATTTTCATTTAAAAATTTAACGGGTTGTATAATACGGGGCAAGAGTGGGATAAGGTGGCCAACACTTGAGCTTCATCAGAAACCCCACTGTGAGTTTCCTCATTCATTTATTTCCTAGATTAGGGTTTGCATTTAGAATAATTTGCATTGTTTGGTAGTGTAACTCATATAGAAAGCATCTTTTATAATTGTTGCATTTTAGGATTTTGCATTAGTTTACTGCTTTTAATTACATTCTTATGGCATGTTTAATGTTTCAAGATGATTTATACGCTGATCAAATTGCCATGGTGTGTGAAAATTAATTAGTAAGGGCACCCTACCCCCATAAAATCAAGGGTGGATTTCATCACCACCTCTTGGCCCACTTAGGATAATCGCCTCAAGTGCGCAAACCTTCCTTTCACATTAATTTAAAATCAATCAGAAGAGACCTATAGGGCCATCACATGCTCATAGGACCCTCTTAATAGGACACGATTTACTGTCACTATAGTGGCTTTTGATCACTGTGGTTATTGGGGGTTATCTAATAGAGCCTCGCTCTTCCCCCACCTCCTATTGACATTTGTTGAGGTCTAAATGCCTCCTTATAAGAGGGTTGTATTAATCACTTTGGTTAGAACCTAACTGGTAAGTAGTAATCAACTCCTAAAGAGAGGAGGAGCATTAGATTAGGCTAATTAAAAAGCATCGTCCCCACAGAAAATCAAGAAAATCAAAATATTGCTGCTTATTAGCCTTAGAATTATTTGAGTGTGCCCTTTTGTTTGCACATCATTCTAGAAGTTCGGTTGCATCATTTAGGTTAGTTTTCTCAAAGACAAAAACAAAACAAAAAAACAAAAAGCAAAAAGCAAAAAACAAAAAACAAAAAGAAGCTTCCCTTGTATGCACTTTTGGAGACGCGACAAAACCAAGAGGTTAGTCAAGTACGACAAAAAGGACATACAGTAAGATCAGACCACATCTATGACTGATCAACACTCAAGGGGTAATTCACCCCATGGAAGTCAAGGAGCTCCACTCATCATGAGTGAGGACCCACCACCCCTGATGGACTATGAATATCAACCTCCACCAAGGAGGAATAATCATCAACCAAATAGAGATTGGAGAAGAAACAATAGGGAGTGGGACCAACAAAGTGAACATGGGGATGATAATATTGAGGGTTACCAAAACTTTTGTGGTAGAACTTTAAAAGACTACCTTCACCCTACACGCACCAGCACACCATCCTGTGTAATTCTTCTTCACAATGCTGGTGCATTAGAATTAAAAATGGGAGTAATCCAATTACTTCCCAAATTCCATGGTTTAGATAGTGAGAGTCCTTACTTGCACCTTAAAGAATTTGATGAGGTGTGTAGTACCCAACGAACACAAAATGTAGGTCTAGATACTGTCAGGCTTAAGCTATTTCCTTTTTCTATAAAGCAAAAAGCAAAAATGTGGTTTAATGCACTGCCATCAAGTTTTATAAGAACCTGGAATGAAATGGCTAGGGAATTCTTAAAGAAGTTTTTCCCTACTCATAAAACAAATACGCTTCGCCGTAAGATAATGAACTTTACCCAAAAGGATAAAGAATCATTCTATCAATGCTGGGAAAGGTTCAAAGAACTACAACTCACTTGCCCACATCATGGCTATGAACCATGGCGCATCATCAGCTTCTTTTATAAAGGACTAAATTCTAACATGCGCCAGTTTGTAGAGATGATGTGTAATGGTAACTTTCTCAACAAACAACCAGATGAGGCGGAGGATTATTTGGAATGGCTAGCTGAAAGTGCACAGACCTGGGCTGACTCAGCAATAATAGAACATGTAGATAGACCTAAGCCCAATAACACCAATGCTAGGGGAGGCATGTATGCTATGTCTGAAAAAGATGATATCAATGCCAAAGTAGCAACCCTAGCTAGAAAAGTAGAAGCCGTGGATATGGGGAAGAAAACCTCAATTAATGATGAACAAGTGTGTAGCATTTGTGAAAGTATGTCACATCTTACTCAGGAATGTCCTACAATCCCTGCTTTTCAAGATGTACTTCATGATCAGGCTAATGCACTCAATAATTATAAAAGACCTTTCTCCCCATATTCAGAGACATATAATCCCAACTGGAGAAACAATCCAAATTTCAGTTAGAGAAATGGACCTAATGCAAATGTCTCACAACCAGGCCCATACCAGAGTCATCAACAACTAAACCAAGGACTACTTGCTCCACCCCCATACCAAACTCATCAACCTCATTCTCCTAGATTTTACTTGCCCTCACCCAAAAGGCATGTAGAGGATAATCAAGTTACTCAGAATCAGGAGAAGAAAATTTCTCAATTAGAAAAGTCTGTGAATGAATTAAAAAACATGATGACTCAAATGATGCAAAGTATGGAAAAAGAAAAGTCCCAGCTCAACCACAAGCAAACCCTAACGGAGTGCATGCGGTTAGCAATAATGCATCTGATGAAACATCAAGCTTTACCATGGAACAGACTAAGGCTGTTACCATTCTTAGGAGTGGTAAAATAATTGAGAAAGATGAGCCTCAAAAGATTGAAAAGGTAGAAAAATCCACGAAAGTTAAAGAAAACTCTAAACAAAAGGACCCTGTTTCACCTGTTGATCCATGTCCTATACTTGCTCCATTTCCTCAAAGGTTGCATCAAGCCCCAAAGTCTGCCTCTAATGATGAGATTTTACAGATTTTCAAGCAAGTCCAGATCAACATACCAATCTTAGATGCTATAAAACAAATCCCATCATATGCCAAATTCTTAAAAGACTTATGCACCATAAAGAGAAAATTAAATGTCCAGAAGAAGGCATTTTTGACTGAACATGTTAGTTCTATTTTTCAACACCATACACCACCAAAGTACAAAGATCCTGGTTGCCCCACTCTTACTTGCATTATTGGTAACTACAAGATTAACCAAGCTCTTCTTGATTTAGGATCTAGTGTAAACTTATTACCATACTCGGTATACAAACAGTTAGGTCTGGGTAAACTGAAACCAACATCTACTACGCTCCAGCTAGCTGATCGTTCTGTAAAAATACCGAGAGGGGTAATAGAGGATGTGTTAGTCCAGGTAGAACAATTTTGCTTCCCTGTAGATTTTCTAGTTCTAGATACACAACTGGTGGTGAATGAGAAGAATGAAATACCAGTCATCTTGGGACAACCATTTTTGGCTACGTCCAATGCCTTTATCAACTGTAGAAATGGTGTCATGAAACTGTCCTTTGGCAATATGACATTAGAGCTAAACATCTTTAACATGTGTAACCAACCTAGTGAAACTGCTGATGATTTGCAAGTATTAGCATGATCAATTCAGTTGTGCAAGATCAGTTTCAGTCATCTTCCTTGTCGGACCCACTAAAGGCCTGTTTGGCCCATTTTAACGAGTTTAATGAGGATGCATTAATAGAGGAAGTTAATGCCCTCCTTGATTCTGTTCCTATCATGGATATAGAAAAATGGAAACCTCCTTTCGAGGACCTTCCACCAAGTGACTTCATTCCCCTCCCATCATCAGGAGAACCTCTTATAGAGCCTGAAATTCCAAATAAGCCTTTTAATGCAGAATATGTACCCGATTGGGACCTATAGCCTTCATTTGAACAACCATTATATACAAATTTAGGCCCATCAAAAACCTTGCCTATGCCAATAGAACTGGAAAAGAAAGAGTCCATCGATATACCGTCTATACATCAACCGACTCTAAGGTACACACTAAAAGATAACCAGGATGTAAGCAAAACCATGCTCCCTCCTCTATTAATACAGGAACAATCTTTAAGGAAGGGCAGAGTTAGCTTATACCTCAATCTCAGGAAAATGTAGGGGAAAAGGGGGACCATTCACATCTATATGGTTCAAAAGAATTTAAAATCACGATAGTTCACATTGTTATAAAGATTCCACCACCTAAATTTTCAAGGTTGAGGAGTTATATTGATTACCGTGAAATTTTGAAGATAGGAGACCATCAAGGTGGTCTCATTCAATTTACATTCATGGTAATCTACTGTGTTATAATTCTACCATCACAAAAAATTTCAGGGTGGATGAACTATATAGACTATCGTGAGATTTTGAAGTGGCATGAGAAATCTTGCCATTTCATCAGGAAAACTCAAAGATAAATCAGGATATGTCTGGCTGAAGACGTTAAACTTAGCACTCACTGGGAGGCAACCTAGAGTTTTTCATTTTTGTTGTTTTCTACATCACCCATATTCATTTTAGGTCCAACTTTTTAAACATTGAGGACAATGTTTCTCTCAGGTTGGGGGTGTAGAATTCTAGCAAATTCTAGTTTTTTTTAGGTGCACTTCTTTGATTTTTCAAAAAAAAAAAATGAAATTTTTTTAGGTCATTTCCTACACTATGATGAGAATTGGATTTTATGAAGTATAATCTAGATAACTTTAGCTTATTAATGAAATTAAATATGATTAATTCATCTTTTTACTCATTTTCTAAAGTATTTTATGAAAGCAAAGTCTCAGATCACATCCGTACACGTAGTTGCATGTAGATAGTCTAGATTAATAAGTTGCTATAACTAAGAAATTCTGAAGAAATTCAGTGGAGACCTATAACCTAAGTGAGTTTTTTGAGCTATTCATCCTTTTTGAGAGGTTATAAACATTCCAAATTTTCTTCAGTGTACTTAAACAAAATTGATCCCACAAACTCTTAAATTTGGCTAATTACCTGAATAATTAGAATATTACCTTTAAAATTTTGGAAGTTCATTGAATTTGATGGATTATAGGAAACCTAGAAAATTATTTAGGCCATCCTTGTTATTAACCTAGAGACATAAAGCCTACCCATAAAGTATTGTTACCACTAGTTAGCCAACTTGAGCCTTTTATATAAAGCCTTTTCTTTTGCCACCCAAATTACCCTTTACCCATATTAACCCAATATAAAGTATCCATTACCCATTTTCTTTGAAAAATAAGTTAGAGAGGAATGAAGAAATATCTTTTAGTTGTAATAAAAGTACAAAGTGGATATCAAGAAAAGAAATAGTCTTCAAAGTGATTCAAAAGTATTGAAATATAAAGAAAAGACTAAAAGAAAGAAAGAAAGAAAAAGACGAAGTCTGAAGAATACAAAGAAAAGTGGAAAAAAAGAATATTCACTTCATCAAAGAAAAAAAAAAGAGTTATCAACTTTAGAAGACCTCTACTTATTTTTGAAGAAACTTTGAACATCCTTATACCCTTTCTTTGGTACCCTGTCCTAAGCCTATGTTTCGTCCCAGTTAAAGACCTATTGATTCTAGGATGAATATAGTCTTGATGAGGAAATGAATGGACAGGATCTAAAAGAGTGGTATTTCTAAATATTCAAAGGTAATGGCATCCATTCCAAAGAGATCAAAACAAAGAAATTCCTTAGTAACTCCCATTTTTCATGAGCATATGTGAGATAAAATTGCCTTTATTGACTCTTCTCACATAATTAAAAGAGAGATATGATTTGAACCCTCTATATTAGAGATGTTGTTTTTGAGTGTATGTCACTAGTGAGGACTGAGGTCAAAACATATTTTGGATGGAGTTCAAAAGTATAAGTCTACTTAGAGATCAAGATTATTCTATATGTAGACTGTACATGCACACACTCACTCTGAGATTTGAGCTTAAGTGGAATTACTTTGGCATATGGGTAGGGTTTTGAATTCTTCAGTCATTTTTATTAGTATGCTAAAGTTGATGTGATTTATTGAAGATAATTCTCTGGGAAAAAAAGAAAGAGGAGTTGACTTAATTTTTGAAATTTTGAAATTTGGTTTTTCGCATGTTTTGCTCGGGACTAGCAAAATACTGGTTGGGGGTGTATTAAGTGTTCAATTTTGGTCAAAATACTCCTAATTTAGCATTCAATTAGATTATCTAACCATTCAATATTGCAAAATTTAGCTTGATTCTGAATTTAAATCCAATTGGCCATCCAAACCATAATTTGTCAAAATCAACAGTCGGATGATCATTAGAGCTCATTAGATGACTAATGTATGGTTCAGATGATTCTAATTTAGTCTTTTCTTTTGCAGATCAACTAAAAGATGCATTGACGGCTACGATCAAAAGTTAACGGTGTAGATCATCTTAAAGTGCACTGGATGGACCAGATCACTCATGAAGATGGATGAAATAGAAACCATGGACAAAATGGAAATAACATGGATAAGGTAATTTGGAGGAGTTTTCAAAAGGAGTACCCAAATTAGCAAGAGCAAAAGGCAACCCCTTCCCCCACTTCTTTTCCTTTCCTTTCTTTTTCCTTCCTTTTCTTTCTCCTTCCTTATTTCTTCTCTTTCCTTTCCACTTTACTCTCACGTTATTTCTCCTCTCCACCACGTTTCCCTTCTCCTATTCCTTCACCGCCCAACCTCTCCCTCATCTCCTCTTGGCTGAACCGTAGGAGGAGGAGACCCCTTCCCTTTCCCTTCTTCCTCTCACCTAATCTCATCTCTTTCACCGTCCCTTTCTTCTCTACTTCCCATTCTCCTCTTCTTCCCTCCCACCTCCCTTCTTTCTCTTTATCTCTCTCCCTTATTCTCTCACAACTCTCATTCACCACCACCCTCTTTTTCTCCTTCTCTTCTTGTCATTCTCTCTCCATTCCTTCTTCTCCTAACTCTCTACACGTGAACTCTACCTCTGTCTCACTCTATTCTTTCACCACTCCCCGAATCCAATCTGTCTCTTTCTCTCGTCTTTCTCCTCTTTGGCTGGACGGCTCTTCCCCCTACCAAACGCTTTTGTTCCTCCCAGCCAGGACCGTACCCCCATCCGGATCCTTCTCTGAGTCATCACCACCCAATCTGGCAAAACCCATCACCGCCCAGACCAATCCGGGTGGCCTACACCAGCACCTCTGCATTATCGTACTTGATTCCTTCGCCAGATTCCTATTCACCGGCTGGACTTCCCAGGCGTCATCTTCCCCGTGCTCGAGAAAGCTCAAGCGTCTTTCATCTTCACCGGCCAACTTCGCACACTCTGGATCTCCCTCTCTCTCACGCTCCTCTGTTCCGGCAACTTCCACCATCGTCGGGTTTTTTTCCTGGTGTGGGACATCCCAGAGACGGAAACCTGGAACAGGTTTTCTTCCGCGCCCCTTTTATCCACTTTTCCTCCTTTCCCTCTTCTCCTTCTTCCTCTTTCCTTGTTCTCCCTTCTCCTCCATCACTGGCTTCCCCTTCTTCATCAGGTTCGTCTAGTTTTTTCTTAAAAACCAGATTTTTAGTTTAATTCTAATTATGCCTTGGCCCATTTAATGAAATTACAAATCTATTCTTTCTCCTTAATTCCATCTGTGTCCCATGCTATTCCGATTTTGTTTTATCTGCGTTTTTCTTATCCAGGAACTGCCTTCTCTACCAGATCAATTAAGGCCTAACCCAATCAACGGGTTACCTTAATCAAACCAAATCTTCAATTTCTCCTTCGTTTCTTCTCAGATTTCAAATTAATTTTATAGGTTCATTCTTAGGACATCCCTAGACATAATTAAGTATCCGATCTTCGATCTGAAATTTATCAATCAATTTGAACCGTCCAAATCTTGAAAAGAAAAATTAGCCCAGATCTCTTTGATTTTAAGGAATCTGACAAATCCGACTGGTGGATCACTAATGAAGGACGTGATGAAGACATATATGAAGGCTGATCATCTCTCAAGACATCAGAGTTGAAGATTTTGATAGTGTTTGATCTAGGGAAGTAGTTTTTTCTCATTATTTGATTTTGTTTATTTTCTTTAGGAATTGAAAATTCTGTATTTTTGAGAAGTTGATTAGATCTGAACATTGATTCTCATTTCAATAATTCCAGCAATTTGGAGTGATTTATTTTTAATTTTACATAATTAAATTTTATTGAAATTCCTACTTTTTAAATCAAGTCCTAGTGGGATCGGCCCGTACTTGCATAAGCTAGACTACAATAGCCCGTGTACTTGCAGTTAAACAATCAACAATGACGGACATGTCTGTCCATGTCTGATAACTATATGGTACACTATGCATGTAGAGGACTCACATCCAACTACGTTCGGCCATGGATACCGCACGGGCTACACCAGTCCTCATGGGGGCACTGGATCACAAGAGAGCAGTCTCCCCATGATACAATACTCTCTACAATAGGCCCTTTTAGGGCAATTATCAACTTTCAAAAGTCAACGGCCAACTGATCTTCTTAGCATAACAACTAGAGGGGTCTTATAATTTGCCTCAGGCTAGGCTCAACTCTCACGAGTCGCCTAATTCCAGGCTAGGCACAACTCTCTAGAGTCGCCTAATTTTCCTTCATTAACATGTTTTTTCTTACTCGTGGAATTCATATTGAGTCACAATTTTTCATTCCATAATACATCATACAAATTCAATTTACAAACTTTCATTTTGCAAGCCATATTTTAATTTACATAATCATTGACTAGTTAATTCTAGTCTTTAGCATAGGTATGCATATAACCATGGTTCAACATTTCTAAAATCATATCTTGTACCATACTATGTATCATTCAACAGAAAATTAGCAATTATTTTGATTACAAATTATACTTATCGTAGCTCAATTACATTGCACACTTATAGAACTTACGTTCGTGAATCAAAAATTTCAATTCACATAATATCAAGCTATCAAACCATGTTTACTAAATAATCATCATGTGCACCTATTTATGCTCACTACTGAGGTTTATGTGCCATGCCTAGGTGTTGTGCGCCATGCACACTGGTCTGTACCCATGTAGTATCAGTGAGTAGTACACTAGCGTAGTGCGCTAGGCTCAGCCTATGAGCAGTGCTTTGGAAGGATACACCATACCTAAATGAGGTGTAGTGTGGTGAAGCAATATTTTGTGTCTGATCAGAACATAATGTATTGGAATAATGGATGTATGCTAGGTACTAAGGGCTAAACGCGAAGCTGGTTAATCATGTGAAGGGTGTGATGTGGCCTACTCATGCGCTATCCGCCAAGCACACCACCCATGTGCTGGCTGTTATGCGCGCAGTCAAGGTGCTGGGCTTTATGTTCCATGTGGAAGGTGTCATGCACACTGTGCTGATTATACTACCTAAGTGCTGGGTGCAATGCATGATGTCTGAGCTAGGCGTTGTATAAACATGCATATACTAATGGTAAATATATTCCATGCAATAGCTGCTACACCTTTTCCTTGCAATAGGTAGCAAAACTCACTATAATGAATACATGTTCCCGCATGATGGGTTCTAAAGTTTTGTATAAGTTACATCTATTACATTTTGTAAACCGTGCCCCACTTAGATTTATAGTTAACTAAATTTTTCATTCTTGAATCCATTATAGTGGACAGTAACATGTCAATGTTATGGTGAGACTAAAAGAAACCATAACACTAAACTAAACCACATAATATTCGTTGCACAATCTCGGTCTATTCTATGCCATCACCAAACGAGTTTAATTAAATCTAGGTTCCAGCCATGTAAGATCAAAACCATGGGTTTTTTTTTATCTCCAAGTTTTGCAAACAAAACAAACACTAGCACACAGTTTTTATGACGTGTGCATGAGGCCTTAGCAAAGAATATCCAGCCCCAAAAGCGTTGATTTCTTATTTTCATACCTGTACCATGAACAATTATAGGATTTAAAAGCCTTGCCACTATACATTAACAATAAGAGAGTGATCGAAAATTCAATCAAGCCCTACAACCAGACCCAAAATCCTGATTTGCAAGATAAATTAAGATGAAGATGTGGTTGCATGTAAATAAACGAATCTTATATTTATTTGAGATGCTAAACCATATGGAAATATGTGCACAATTCAAATAGTATTTCTCCTTTTCAAAGACAAAAGAACATAACACATATTGGTATGAAGCAATGAGTCTATCTATAAAAAAAACCAACTAGTTTAGATAATTTCCTATGCCCCTTACCTCGTAGACAAGATCTTCTATTCCAAAAATGTGCGGTATGGCTGATCCTTGGTGCATCCTCCTTCTTCTTCTTCCCTCTCTCTCTTTCTTTTTCTCTCTTGCTCTTGCTCTTCCTCTTTCTTTCTTTCTCTCCCTTTCTCTCTTTCTCTTCCTCTTTCTTTGTGTTTCGCATATCCTTTCTTCTTCTCCCCTTCTTATCCTAATTTCATTTGACTTTGCTTCTTTCCTATCCCATCTCCTGTCTATCCAATCTAATTTGTTAAGTATCCTATCTTTTCCTAATTCTCTATATTTATTCTTATCTTCTTATAAATTTTATCCCATATCTGATTCCAATTCGATGTTTATCTTCATCCTTTCCCAACTAACCAGAATTATCTAGGTTCATTGCACCTGGACACTTCCTGGCTTTTGGGTAGGGAATTTCTCCAAAAAGGTTATCTTTGGAGACTTGAGCTCTAGTTCTAGAGTTTAGTCTCTTCATTCTATAGCTATTAGGGCATTTAGCTTCTTGTTGTCAATTCTATGCAAGAAATATATATATATATATATTATAAAATGTACATTATTACAATCTTCTCTACTTACAAAAATTTTGTCCTCAAAATTTCAAGGTAGTACAGTGAACAACTCTGGAAACCTTTGTCTCATGTCACTTTTCAATTCCTAGGTAGCTTCTCCAATCATATGATGATGCCATAAGACTTTGACTAACAGGATAGTCTTGTTTCTCAAAGTCTTCTCCTTCCGGTCTAGGATCCGTACTGGCTTTGTCTCAAAAGTCAGATTAGATTGTAGTTTAATTGGCACTTGCTCCAACACATAGGTAGGATCGGGAACATATTTCCTGAGCATTGACACATGGAATACATTATGTACCTCTAATAACTGTGGTGGAAGTGCTAGTCGGTATGCCACCTGTCCAATTCTTTCCAGAATTTCAAATGGTCCTATGAATCTAGGGCTCAGTTTGCCCTTAATTCCAAACCTCGTTACTCCCTTAGTTGGTGAGACCTTCAAGAAAACATGATCTCCAACTATAAATTCAAGATCTCTATGCCTCTTATCCGCGTAGCTCTTTTGTCTACTATGGGTAGTTAATAACTACTTCTGGATAATCGTACCTTCTCTGCACACTGCTCAATTAATTCTGACTTTACAAATTGTCGTTCGCCAATATTGCTCCAACAAGTTGGTGTTCGACATGGTCTACCATATAATGCCTCTTACGACGCCATACCAATGTTAGAGTGGTAACTATTATTATAAGCAAACTCTATTAAGGAAAGATGTTCATCCCAGTTACCTTTCCACTCTAAGGTACAAGCCCTGAGCATATCTTCAAGTGTCTGAATAGTTCGCTCAAACTGTCCATCAGTCTGCGGGTGAAAAGCTGTAATGAATCTTTGCGAGGTACCAAGTCCTTCTTGTACACTCTGCCAAAAATGTGATGTGAATCTGCTATCCCTGTTAGATATAATGGTCAAAGGCACTCCATGTAAACTTACAATCTCCTTAATATATAACTTTGCCAAACTCTCTAGTGATTGTCTCAGTCGAATGGGGAAAAAGTGTGTGGATTTAGTAAGTCTATCTACTATCACCCAAATCATGTCGTGTCCACTGGAGGTTTGGGGTAATCCCACTACAAAGTCCATCGTAACATGATCTCATTTCCATTCTAGGAGTTCTAAAGTCTGTAATAGTCCTGCTAGTCTCTGATGCTCTGCCTTCACCCTTTGACAAGTCAAAAATTTTGCCACACACTCACCAATGTCTCTTTTCATGCCCTGCTACCAAAAATTTCTCTTCAAGTCTTGATACATTTTTGTACCCCCAGGGTGAATGGTAAACTTTGAGTTATGTGCTTCTTGTAATATTTTCGGTCTTAGCTTGACTACTGCTGGCACTACAAGTCTACCCTGAAAGCGTACTCCTCCATCAGTACCCATTGAGAATCCATTCATACTACTCATGCCCTGAGTTTCTTCACACTCCTTTTGAGCTTGCAATATACGATCTGTGAAGGCTGATCTTATAATGACATTTGCTATCCTTCCTTTCATCTTCCTACTGAGAGCATCAGCTACGACATTAGCCTTACCAGGATGGTACTGGATGGTAAAGTTATAGTCTTTTACCTTTATTTACCTTTAGTGGAATTCTCGTACAACAATAGTTTCCAATCTAGCATAGGGATGTCACCATTTGAGGTGTTATATGGTAGGCCATGCCGATCTTGAGTTTGTTGGGCAGACGTTGGTGAGACATCATTACTAGGCCCTGAGGTAGCTAGAGAAACCATAGAAAAGGTAAAGCAAATCAAGCAGCAGTTGTTGACAGCTCAGAGTAGGACTAAGAGCTATGATAATCGAAGGAGGCGACCTTTGGAGTTTGAGGTAGGAGATTATGTGTTCCTAAAGGCGCGACCAAGACTAGGAGTGACATGTTTTGGCAAACATGGGAAGTTGTCTCCTCGATTTATTGGACCGTTCGAGATTGCAGAGCGTGTAGGCAAAGTTGCTTATTGACTAGCTTTACCTCCACAGTTATCATTGATTCATAATGTTTTTCATGTGTCAATGTTGCGGAAATATGAGCGGGACCCTTCTCATGTTCTTGATTGGACAGACCTTGCCATTCAAGAGGATGTCTCTTATGAGGAGAAACCAATACAGGTGGTTGACCGTAAAGAACAGGTGTTGCGTCGAAGAGTGATACCACTTGTGAAGGTGGTATGGCAACATCACGGGACAGAAGAAGCCACATGGGAGCTGGAGTCTGAGGTTCGGCAAAAATACCTAGAATTATTTGAGGACTCAAGTATTTATCTAATTTCGAGGAGGAAATTTCTTTAAGTAGGGGAGTGTTGTCACGCTCATGCCCTAAATAGTGGAGTAAAATGTAAAAATCATGAACATTAGAAATTCATGATGCTAAGTCACTCATCAGACTGTGCTCGGAGAGAGCTTTCCAATGACACTAAGAATGCGCGAAACGGAGATCAGGAGCAAAAGATAAAGAACATTACTATCAATGTGGAGGGGGTCCAAATTGATAATGGTACCCCCTCTACCAAGCGTGACCCAAAGAGCCACACGTGGGAGCAACTCTACACGCAGGAGTGGAACTCACCGCATGGAGCTCTACTCCCACGCGTCTTCAAACAAGAAGGAGGAAAAGCCGGCTACCCTCCTCCCCTTGCACATTTCTGGCAGTCCTCCATTCCTGATTTCCTTGGTTCTCCCCCCTCTTCTGATCACTTTCCTGCAAGTTCCTTGCCCTCTTGCCTCTCCCCATCCCCTTATTTCCCTTAACTCCATTCTTTCAGGCGAGACACAACCCAGCTTCAACTGCGATGAGAAGGGAGGCGGGTTACCATCTTTGGGTCATATTTGTACACGCTCAACCCAGGTAAGCTTCCACCTCTCCCCTTGCACATTTCCGGCAGTCCTCCATTCCTGATTTCCTTGGTTCTCCCCCCTCTTCTGATCACTTTCCTGCAAGTTCCTTGCCCTCTTGCCTCTCCCCATCCCCTTGTTTCCCTTAACTCCATTCTTTCAGGCGAGACACAACCCAGCTTCAACTGCGACGAGAAGGGAGGCGGGTTACCATCTTTGGGTCGTATTGGTACACGCTCAACCCAGGTAAGCTTCCACCTCTCCCTACTCTTCCCCATTTCCTCTTCTTCTTCAATGCGAATATAGCGTTTTTTGAAGGACTGGACAGTGAAAAAAACATAGTCGGATTCAAGGCATACAAGGAACAAAATGGGATTAGATTGAAAATCTAACCGTTCATACTGTTCCTTAGATGTTTCTGAGTGAAACCCCTTTGGTTTCATGAAAATCCGATAAGAAATGACACCGGGGATTGGGGTCGTGACACGAATCCTCCACTACCGATTGGCAAGGTCAAAATAGGCGCTGTGGTGAGTCTCCTTTTCAACTCTAGAAAACTCATTTCACATTCATCAGTCCATTCAAATCTTTTCTCCTTCATAGTCAGTTGAGTCGTAGGTTGTGCTATGTGAGAAAATCCCTCAATAATTCTCCTGTAATACCCTGCTAACCCGAGAAAGCTACGGATCTCTAATACAGTCTTTGGCCTTTCCCAATTGATGATTGCTTCTATCTTCTCAGGATCAACTACAATACCGTCTGCAGAGATAACATGCCCAAGAAACTGTACTTGGTCAAGCCAGAATTCACACTTTGAGAATTTTGCATATAACTTATGAGTCTGGAGTGTGCTCAACATGATTTTCAAATGCTCTCGGTGTTCATCTCGACTACTAGAGTAGACTAGAATATCATCAACGAATATAATGACAAACTTGTCAAGATATTCTCAAAATACCCGATTCATCAAATCCATAAAAGCTGCAGGTGCATTCGTTAGTCCAAAAGGCATAACTAGGAATTCATAGTGGCCATACCAAGTTCTGAATGTTGTCTTCGAGATATCCTTGTCCTTTATCCTCAACTGATGATAACCAAATCTCATATCTATCTTTGAAAATACTTTGGCTTACTCTAACTGGTCGAAGAGATCATCAATGCGTGGCAATGGATATTTGTTCTTAACTGTGACCCCATTCAATAATCGATAGTCTATGCACAGTCTCATAGATCCATCTTTCTTTTTGAAAAATAATACAAGGGCTCCCCATGGTGAGACACTTGGTTGAATAAATCCATAGTCCATCAACTCTTGTAACTGCACCTTTAACTCCTTTAGTTCAGTTGGTGCCATGCAGTAAGGGGCCTTAGAGATTGGAGCTGTTCCTGGTAGTAGTTTGATAGAAAACTCCAACTCTCTTTTTGGTGGTAACCCAGGCAATTCCTCTAGAAAAACATCGTGAAATTCCCATACCACTTCTATTTCTTGAATCTCTGGCCCTGACTCCTCCTGAGTCACTACATTAGCTAAATAGGCTGGACATCCCCTAGTTATAAGTCATGATGCCTGCATTGCTGATATAATGGTCATTATTGGGACATTTAGCCTTCCCAGTCTAAAAGGGGAGCCCTGGCACAACGGTTGAATTGTTGTCGTTTGACCTGGAGGTCAAGGGTTTAAGGCACGAAAACATCCTCTTGTAAAATGCAAAGTAAGACTGCATACTATAGGCCCTTTATGGTCTATCACTTCCCTGGACCCCGCGTACGCAGGAGCTTCATGCACCGGCTTGCTCTTTTGATATGTAAAAAAGATTAAGAAAAAATGTGAAGCCATGGGCCGATGAGGGCGGGCCAAGAGAAGGCTGGCAGGCTTCTAGGTTGGGGAGAGGGACAAAGAGTTAGTCTCACATTGCCTGGACAGAGGAAACTAGGCTGTTTATAAGAGTTTGGGGAACTCTAATAGTCACAACGTGTTTTCCCTAGGAAACTTGGGAAGAACAAAACCGTGAGGGGTGTATGGGTGCCCAAAGGGGACAATATTGTGACTGTTGGAACCCCAAGGTGTTACAAATGGTATCAGAGCCAGTTCCCCTCGTGGTGTGGTGGCTAGCCGCATGTGGGCGCCTGGTCGTAGCTATCACGCAGGAATGCATGTTCCCTCAGGGGGTAAGATGTGAAGCCCTTGGCCGATGAGGGCAAGCCAAGAGAAGGCTGGCAGGCTTCTAAGCTGGGGTGAGGGACAAAGAGTTAGTTCCACATTGCCTAGGGAGAGGAAACTGGGTTGTTTATAAGAGTTTGGGGAACTCTAATAGTCACAACGCATTTTCCCTAGGAAACTTGGGAAGAACAAAACCATGAGGGTTGTATGGGCGCCCCAAAGCGGACAATATTGTGACTGTTGGAACCCCAGGATGTTACACTGAGGTTTGATTAAAGGGGTTACATTTCAAAATTGTGTTAGCAAGCAAAAGAACTGAACATTATTTAAGATGGTCAATTCCATGCTCGCTAGTTTAGGATTATTTGAAAACTAAGTGAGAAAGGTACTATTCTCACTATGTCACATTTTAAACAAAGTTCCTTAGAACAAAGTTGAGGTTACTCCATATGAGTGATGAAAATGGAGGGAGAGAGAGAAGGAGAAGAGAGAATACAAGATTTGGTAATATAGGATTTCTAATATTTGAGGAAAATTTAAATATTTTTTGTTAAAATATTAAATTTCCATGAGTCATGTTATAGTAAGCCTATTCTTGCCATCTTGTAACTACAAACCCCTCTTGCTAATAAATAAAAAGGGAAGCCTTATTTTTCAAATCATTTAACGTAAAGGTCTAAATATTTGAAAAAAAAAGAATAACAAACATATTCACTAAAGATTACTCATTAGGCTTGTTAAGGAAATAATTTTAGCTCATAATCAAAGAGCATGATAGTGAGAACCATTACAAATGAATCATAAACAAACATAGCTGTAACAAGGGCAAGAAAGAATTAAATGAGCGAAAAAAAAAATCATAAACCAAATAAAACAAGCAAACTTATCAAAAGTAACACTCGATCAGCTTCCTTTAGCAAATGAAATAACAAAAGGGTGGAAGAACTAATTTTCTTAACAGACTTAACATTGAGGGTAAAATATAATTGTTCAGGTGGCAGAATTTATGATAGCTATAGTTGAATGAGCAGGTCTTTTCTTTTCCTTTTTCCTTCTAAACGTTGTGGGGCACTGAGCAGATTTTGACCTGCAACCTTTGGTTTGAGTACCAAACACCTTGTCAATGAGTTAAATAGTCATTGCTCTCAAATGGAACAATCTATGTTTTATTCAGATTCAAATTGAACATTATGTTATACTTTGTAATAAGAGAATGCAAAAGATTCTTATAAGGTTTATTTCTAATTCATGCTAGCACTAATGTTTCTTTTCTTTCTACAAATCTATGACTCGGTCCATAACGAATATGGTACAAATCCAACATGTTCTTTTATAGGGACATGTTTATCATGCTTGCAAGAAATAAGAAGGTTGATGAGACTAAACATGTTTGGGAGGATCTGAAAAGAGAGTAAGTTCTATTTGATCAACATACTTATGGTGACATTATCGAATCCTTCTTAAATAGTGGCTTGACCTCCCTAGGAATGGAGATTTAGAACATGCTTACAAAGAAAAACAAGATTCGAACAAAAAACAGCAACCCTAGGGCAAGATAATAACAAAGAAAAGGTAGAAAATGGCAAGATAGAAATTCCAAGAGCAGTTACCTTTTTCCATTTCCTCTTATCCTTTTTCTTCTCTTCTTCTTCTTCTTCTTCTTCTTCTTCTTCTTCTTCTTCTTCTTCTTCTTCTTCTTCTTCTTCTCCTCTTCCCTCTCTCTCCTTGCATCAGGTAGCATGGGTGGGCGCACTGTCTGTCACAACCCCGTCGGGCCCACAGCAACGATATTGTCCCGTGCGCACTCACGTGCCACGGGTTTTGCTCTTCCCCCACGTCCAGGGGAAAACCGGTCATTGCTATGAAGGGAGGCATTCCCCCTTATAACTCAGGCCCATCACCCCCCCTAACCGATGTGGGACTAACTCTCAATCGTCACCCCCTCGGCCTTCTCCTCTTCGCCGCCATCACGGTACCTCACGGTGCCTGAGCCGACAAGGCTAGATCTCTCCCCCGTAGGGGACACACGCCCTCGTGTGACCGAGGCACGCATGCAGTTAGCCATCCACCCTCGGGGTCGGGGTTTGGCTCTGATACCACTTGTCACAACCCCGTCGGGCCCACAGCAACGATATTGTCTATCTAGCCTTGCCGGCTTAGGCACCGTGAGGTACTGTGATGGCGGCGAAGCGAAGAAGGCCGAGAGGGTAACGGTTGAGAGTTAGTCCCACATCGGTTAGGGGGGGTGATGGACCTGAGTTATAAGGGGGAATGCCTCCCTTCACAGCAACGATCAGTTTTCCCCTGGATGCGGGGGAAGAGCAAAACCAGTGGCACGTGAGTGCGCACGGGACAATATCGTTGCTGTGGGCTCGACGGGGTTGTGACAAGTGGTATCAGAGCCAAACCCCAACCCCGAGGGTGGATGGCTAACTGCATGCGTGCCTTGGTCACACGAGGGCGTGTGTCCCCTAAGGAGGAGAGATCTAGCCTTGCCGGCTCAGGTACCGTGAGGTACTGTGATGGCAGCGAAGCAGAGAAGGCCGAGGGGGTGACGGTTGAGAGTCAGTCCCACATCGGTTAGGGGGGGTGATGGGCCTAAGTTATAAGGGGGAATGACTCCCTTCACAGCAACGACCAGTTTTCCCTTGGACGAGGGGGAAGAGCAAAACCCGTGGCACGTGAGTGCGCACGGGACAATATCGTTGCTGTGGGCCCGACGGGGTTGTGACACTGTCTCTCTCTATCGCTTGCACTCTTTATCTCCTTCTTCTCTTCGCTTCCTCTCCTTACTTCGGGTAGCACAGGTGGGCGCACTCTCTCTCTATCTCTCTCTCTCTCTCTCTTCCTGCTTTGGGTAGCACAGGTGGGCACGATTGGTTTCTCTCTCTCTCCTCCTTTTTCTTCTTCTCTCTCCTTACATTAGGTGGCACGCTTTCCCTCTCTCTCTCTCTTTCTCTCCTTCTTCTTCTTCTGGGTTTTTTCTCTAGTAAGGAAGTGTTTTTCAAAATTTTGGTCAAGGGTGGGGTGGGTGGGGCTTATAAAGGAAAACAAATATAGAATGGTTCAGGGAGAACCGTCGTATGTTCACCACCAAATATAGGATGGTTCTCCCAAAACCGTCCAAAACCATCCTTTATTCTAAAGCATATATGACAGTTAAGGATAAACCATCCTACATTGGTGCTAATATAAGACGGTCTTGGAGGAACCGTCCTATATTTATGTTCTTCAAGAACCATCCCATGGGTAGTGAATATAGGATGGTTCTATGAGAATAGGCCTATATCAATGATAACACGAGGATTTTTGGGGAAACCTTCTTGTATTCTATCTTATTTATAAAAGACCCACACTAGCCACAAACTAATATGCAAGGGATATAGGTGGGTTCTTTGGTAACTGACCTACATTCATCATAAATATGGGAAGATTTAATCTTAACCATCTTATATTTAGTAACATGTATAGGATGGTTTTTTTATAACCATCCTATATTTACTATTATAGAGGATGGTTATTCAAAAACCGTCCTCTATTTAACTTAAATATTTCTTGCCTATGTTCTCTATAATAAAAGCTTTTCCCTATTTTTTGGATCTTGAAAATCTTAGTAACCTATTAAGGGTAGATGGGGCCCCCATCTCTTATTTCCCTAATGTATAACTTGTGATTAGCAATCAAACATGTGATGACTATCTTGATTAATTATATAATTCCTTCAATTCAATGCATCAAATGTTACAAACAATTTCACATGTCTCCTCATATACAATCTGAACCAACCCAAGCACCATCCCCACCATCATCACACACATAATCCAATTCATTCTCCCCAATTAGATTGACTGATGACATGTTTGTAATGATATGAGGGTAATCAATTGCCATGTCACCTAGGTTGTCTTCATTGTAGAAATCACATGGGGAGATTGATAAAATAGTTGACTATCTCATATCATGTTCGACTTGCACATAAAATACCTATTTCACTTGAGAAGTTAAAATAAACTAATCATTTTGATAGTCGACTTATTGAGGTTAACCAATGTCAATCCAAGAGCATCAATTTTGATATTATCTTTGTTGTGTTCCACCCAATCGCACTTAAACACAACCACAGTTCTACAAGTATAATCCAACTCCCATATCTCGCGTATAACACCGTAATAAGTATCGTTTGCTACAATTGGATTGTTGTCCTTTAAGCTAAAAAAGAAAGTAGCTTTAACAACTAAACTAACACCACTACCTTATTGTGCTCTTGAGTTATGACGGTCATTTGTGTGAAATCGATAACCATTGATGGCATAACCAGCATACTTTATTACTTCTGGTCGAGGTCCCACAGTCATCCAACCCAAGGATTCACACATATGATGACTTGGAACGTCATCATCATCATCATCATCATCATCATCATCATCATCATCAAGACCTTATCCCAATTAGGGGTTGACCACATGAATCTTATTCCTCCATTTCACTCTATTAAATACCATGGTTTCATTTAGTCCCAAAGTTTTTAAATCTTTCCTCACCACTTCTATCCACATTCTTTTGGGCCTTCCCCTTGCCCTTTTAGAACCTTCAACTTGTATTGCCTCACTCCTTCTAACTAGTGTCATTGGTGGCCTCCTTTGAACATGTCCAAACCATCTAAGTCTAATCTCCCTCATCTTATTACCTATTGGCGCTATCCCTAAATTTCCTCTAATATTTTCATTTCTAATTCTATCTTTTCTTGTCTTACCACTCATCCATCTCAACATCCTCATTTCTGCGACACTCAGCCTATGAGTATGATGTTCCTTAACTGCCCAACACTCTGATCCATATAGCATGGCCGGCCTAATAGCCATCCTATAGAATTTTTCCTTTAGTTTGAGTAGCACCCACCGATCACATAAAACACCCGATGCACATCTCCATTTGTTCCAACCCGCTTGGATTCTTTGGGTAACCTCCCTCTCAATCTCTCCACTCTCATGGATCAATGATCCTAAGTATCGAAAGTGGTCTCTCATGGGGACCTCTTGGTTATCAATCTTGACTGGTGCTCCACTCCTACTCTCCTTACTACAATTACATTCCATATATTTTGTCTTAGTTCGGCTAATTTTAAATCCTTCTGATTCTAATGCTTCTCTCCATAACTCTAGCTTTATGTTTACACCCTCCCTTGTCTCATCAAGTAGGACTATATCGTCTGCAAATAGCATGCACCAGGGAATCTCCTCATGCAGATGTTTGGTTAACTCATCCATAACTAATGTGAAAAGGTATGGACTCAATGCCAATCCTTGGTGCAATCCGACAATGATAGTAAAATCACCAGTCACGCCACTAGTGGTCTTAACATTTGTTACTACTCCCTCATACATATCTTTAATTATGTCTATGTACCCCTGAGAAACCCCCTTACCACCCAACACCCTCCATATTAACTCTCTAGGGACTCTATTATAAGCTTTCTCTAAGTCAATAAAGACCATGTGTAGGTCTTTTCTCCTCTCCCTATATTTCTCTACTAATTGTCTTAGTAAGAAAATAGCTTCCATGGTAGACCTCCCAGGCATGAAACCAAATTGATTCTCCGACACACTTCTTTCATGTCATAGCCTCTTCTCAATCACTCTTTCAAAAAGTTTCATGGTGTGACTCATAAGTTTGATCCCTCGATAATTAGTGCAGCTCTGAATGTCTCCTTTATTCTTATAGATTGGTATAATAGAGCTTTTCCTCCACTCATCAGGCATTTTCTTTGATTTTATAATCTTGTTAAACAACTTGGTCAACCAAACTACCCCACTATCTCCCATATGCTTCCAAACCTCTATTGGTATACCATCAGGCCCCATGGCCTTTCCTGATTTCATCTTTCTCAAGGCCTCTTTTACTTCAAGCATTCTAATCCTACGTTCATATAAAACATGTGCATAATATTAATTAATTTAAGTGAGATGATTAATGTATATGTCCATATGCAATTACAAATCAATTAATACATTACATTTCAACACGGTAAGAAAATGCAAAATAAAGAAACCCCAAAGAGAGTGAGCACTTACTCAATGTATAGCTAAACTTCATTGATGTTAATGTTTTGCAAGACAGAAAGGTGTGCCTGTCTCACTCCTTATAATCAACAGTAGATACACGACCACTCGATAGAGGTCACTGACTTTTGGATCATTTAATCTACTTGATCATTTGTTTCCCTACATTCCAATAGCATTCACTCCTCATAAATACTCGATGCAAAACCACACCTCTTTTTCTTCAATGGAACATTTGGTGATACACCCCTCCGGTCAATTGTGATTTTGTACATACCTTGTAACACCTTCATGTACCTCTCAAATAGGTACATCCATCTCAAATAAACTCATTGACAAAGCCTAACCTCATCAATGAGGTGCACTATTAAGTGTACCATGATATCAAAGAAGGATGGTGGGAAGATTGTCACATGTTCACATAAGGTTGTAACTAGATACTCCTATATTTCTTGTAATTTGGAGGTATCCAACACCTTCTTGCATAAAACATTAAAAAAGTAGCAAAACTTAGTGATAGATCCTCTAACATTATCTAGTAATACTGAACGTATTGTTATAGGTAGGAGATATTGCATCAATGCGTGACAATCATGTGACTTTATACCTAAGAATTTCAACTCTTCCATGGAGAAAATATTTCTAAAGCTTGAAGAGTACTCGTCTGGGACTTTGATCTCTGACAGGGTTTTACCTATTATTCTTATATTCTCTCTACCAAGCGTATAATTTTCTTTAGGGAAGTGAGTTCCTTGGCTGCTCCTATCCTATGGATATGACCTTCTCTTCAAAACCATTGTCATGAGATTCATTTGAGCTACCAGTTCATCCTTTATTTTTTTGGGTATGTTGAGCAACGTACCTATCAAGCTTTCACATATGTTCTTCTCAATGTGAATGACATGCATATGGAACAAGTATAGGGATTTCCAATACACAAGTTCAAAGAATATTGACTTCTTTTCTAACAACTTTTAAAGATGTTGTCATATGTACACTTAGTTGCTTGCTTCTTCCCTCACGAGACATTAATGTTCTCAAGCTATTCTAATACTTACCGTTCAGTCAACCTCTTTAGATGTGTCCTAGTCTCCACACTATCATTAAATTACCCCTTCTTAAAATAGTATGGATGGTTTCTATGCAACCATTTTCTGCGGCTTAAGAATGCCATCTTTCTGCCATGTTGAAGCCATATGGCATATGTTTGGTCACTACAAATAAGACAGGCATTGTATCCCTTCAAAGTGAACCCTACCAAATTACCATATGTAGGAAAGTTGTTATTGTCCACAGTAGTATATCCTTAAAGGTGAATGTGTATTTCTTGTATGCATCATAAGCATCAACCCCTACTTATCATAATGTCCTAAGATCATTGATCAAGAGAGTTAGGTCCATGTTAAAGTCATTCTCAGGTTGCTTGGGACCCAATATTAACATAGTTAACATCATGAACTTTCTCTTCATACACAACAAAGTTGGAAGGTTGTAACAAACTGTTATAATAGGCCAACAACTATACATGCTGCTCATAGAATCATGAGGTTTAATCCTGTCTGTAGATATTGCAAGTCATAGATTTCTGGGTTTTTCTCCAAAATTGGGCCGCATGGAGTCTACAAGTTTTCATGCTGGACTATCTGCTGGATGGCGTAAATAGTTATCACCTACTCTCTCTTTGGCATGCTATACTAGTTTCTTCACTATTTCTTTAATATGAAACATTCTTTAGAACCTTAGAATAGGCGCGAAATACCATAGGACCATTGTAGGAACATCTTTCACTTGCCAAGCAGTTGAATTCCTCTTTGGCTTCCATATTGAATGTCCACAAGTTAGGCAGTCAATTTTGTCTTAGTGCTCCTATTTATATAAGACAGTCATTGGGATAGGCATGCACCATTTCATACTTCAACCCTAGTGTAGCCAAGTTTTTCTTTGCCTCCCATGTTGACTTAGTTAGTTTGCTCTCTTTAGGAAACATTTGACTGATCAATTTCTGTGACGACCCGGGTTTTTCCATGAATTTTTAAATGCAATATCTAATTCTTAAGGCGGGATGCATCCCTATTTGAAAACCATTTTATAAAAACCATGCAATGCATCGAAAAATCTTTTATTTTAAACTCATTTTGAAAACCCTGAGTGTCATTTGCTTTCACAACAACCAAAGTAGTTTTTTGAAAAACTTTAGAAATCATAAATGTTTTTCCCAGGTCTTTCCAAATACATGACTCACGGCCCAATCAGAATAAATACAAATACATGTCCAAAGGGTAGAGTGTTTACTTACATGTATAATTGTCTCATTTTGATTTTTATTGCTCGTAGCACTAACATTTCCTGAGGCGTCTTCTACTCGTGAATGGAGCTATCCTGAAAAATGTTAAGGATTGGGTGAGTATACACTATACTCAGTAGGAGTCTATCACTACTAGTTTTACAATGCATGCTATGTTTAAAATCATATGCTCTTTAAAACATGTGCATGTTTGAACACTCATGTTCAATATCGATATTAAAAACCATTGTCGAACTGGAATACTAACGACTTAAAGAATCACATAATCCAAGTCGAAAGTATATATATATCATAAACATAATAATATGCATAAGATGCTCAACTGAATCCAACTCATGGATATATGGTATGGTATGGTCGACCAACCTCATGTCATGCCATATGCAATGCAAGTAAATCCACAAAAACATAGGGCCCACTATGCCCACGACCTTGCCGCCGTGTGGTCCCCGAGTACCTGGGGACACTCGGTCATAGCCTCCATGGGCATATGACACATCGACCCAGTGTCGTGACACCAGTGATAGCCCCATGTACCACATGCAGTCGACGTAGGGACATGCCCTTTTTGGGCGTGGTACCCATTCCACCTAATAGTGGTAGAGGCTGGGAGGCCACCCCAAACCTCTCGGCATAGCGCCCACGAGCTTACTAGCCCAAATCATATACGATCAAACAAGTAAAAACCTCTTTTTCAAAACCTGTCCTCTTTGGGTCCCTCACAACTGCCTACCCAGCGTCTTTTGTGCACTCCAGCGTCTTTTGGTAACCCTCAAGGACATGCAATTTTTTTCAAAACTCAATAACCACAAATCATGCAATTTATGCAATTGTTTGCAAAAGATGTCTGTGCATAATGTATTTATCATATGCATGCTGAATTTATTTATATACTAAACAAGTCATAAAATTAAGTCATGCTAAACAAGTCATATAATTTATACTTAAAACATGCATTCTCAAAACAATCATGGGCTCTTTTTTAAAAGTCTAGTAGCAATAGAGTACCTACCTCGAAGTCTCCTGGAGTCGCGTCCTTCATCACTCAACCCGACCCTGGGTCTCATTTATAAACTCCTGGATATGAATGGATAACAAGGAGTCTTATTAGAAATTAGATCACTAGATCTGTCTTTTAGGGTCCATGGGTCCTTGCATAATTCTTTGTCAGGCTAGATCCTATGATGTGGATCTACTATTCAATGGTTAACTTTGTAAATTGTCCTCTGATCCTAACTTTATAGTCTCATTAGGTCCGCGTGTCCCAGTTCCCAGGACACCCGTGCATCCTGGTTGAACCGCGACCTCCTCACGTGCGTGCGCGTCAACGTGCTATGACGCGCGTCCTAGATGGCATCACACGGATGCACCTTTGGTGTAGCATGGCACGTCTCAACACCCAAGGCACCCCGTCCATCCCGGTCGAGCTAGGACCCGTGCCCCACGTCGTGCGCGCACCCGAAGGCCACACTAGGGACAGTGTACGCACTGTCGCACGCCTGGAACCCGTCCTAGGGACCCTGTCCCAGGCGTGCGTGCCCAAAGGCCGTGCCAGGGACCTCGTTTTGCACACGCACATGCATGCTCAAGCAACGCGCTATGACGCGCATCCTGAATGGCATTGCACGGATGCACCTTTAGTGTAGCATGGCGCATCTCAGCTCCCAGGGCACCCCGTGCATCCCAGTCGAGCCAAGACCCATGCCCCACACCCGAAGGCCACACCAGGGAGAGTGTACACACTGTTGTATGCCTGGAACCTGTCCCAGGCGCACGTGAAGCATGGCGTCCCTGGGACACCTTGTTCGTACAGAGCCGGCTGGAACCGGCTTCGTCGTTCTCCGGCTGGAAAAACCGCCTGGGAAAAGACCAAATCCGGCATGGATCTAGCTTAGGGGAAGTAAGATGGAGAGAAAGGGAAAGAGGGGCTTACCTGGGTAGCCGGGGACGCCCTCCTTCGGGTGGTGCGGCTCCCTTTTTTCGTTTGAAAACCCTATGTCGCCGGAACCCATGAAGAAGGGGGAAAACCCCAACTTCCGATGAGGCCAGAGGAAGAAGAGGGGAGGTGGAGATATGGAAATGGCCGGCTTGACTCGGGCCTGGCCGGAATGTGCAAGGAAAGCTAGAGATGGGTTTCTGATTTTTGCCGAAAACCCCAATCCCAAAATAGCCAAAAAAATCGTGATTTGAAGAGGGGGAGATAGGGCTTTTTATAGCCTTGCTATGGCGGTGCTGCCATTGGCGGTAGCAAAAAACTCTGGAAACAAGGTTTCTAGAGAAGTCTAGAGGAAGAAGAAGACGGGGTGTTGTTATCAAAACGGCCCCTTGCGTTTTCTGTCTTTTTCTTTTTTAGTTTAAATTACAGAAATGCCCCTAATCTTTAAATGGTTGTAACTTCTTCATACGAACTCCGTTTTTGACATTCTTTGAGGCGTTGGATTCCATTTTTTGAGTAGAATCTAATGGTACTAAGTTTCCTTACAAATTACTTCATTTAATATTTTAAATAAAGTAAAACATTCAACACAGCTCATTTCCTATAGAATGCCCATTTCAATAGCATAAATTGCTCGGGGTATTACAATTTCAACAATTCTAGAAAACCTTGACCTAAAAAATCAAATCTTGATTTCACATTGTAAAGTTATACCACTGTAGATAACTTTGTATAATCTATACACCCAACATACAATGGCTCATCGGCTTCCTCCAATGTAGTATGGAATTGTTCAATATCGTCTTGGAAGTCATCGTATGTATCTTAAAACATTGGTGAAGTTGTAGTATTTGCTACACTTCTTACAGTGGCTTCATGATCATATACACATTATGTCCTTATTGACGGCCTACGAGGAATTGCCTCTCCATGCCTCATCCAGGGATGATAGCTTTCACGAACGTCATTGAAAAACAAATGTTCTCTCAACTCACATACAATAACCTTTTTCAGGTTTCCACATCTCGAGCACAAACATCACATCGGATTACAATCATCATCTACCCTAGCTGCAAACTTTATAAACTTTTATATTCCCTCCTCATACTCTCTTGATGATCTTTTTACAGTCATCCAAGCATATTTGTCCATTTTGTCAATAAGTTAAAGTTCAGATGTATGTAAAACTTTATAGACATAAAAAGATTAATAATATTGGGTTAGGCATTTAACCAAACACTTCATGTGTATATTATATATACATATATTAGAGGATATTACCATTCAACTCTAAGTTTGGAATATGAAAGAATGATGCAAAAACATGATTGATCAATATACACATGATTGATTCATACACATGAATATTGATCCACACACAAAGCAAGGAATTTTTTTAGGAAAGTGAATTTATATCTATAAACATCAAATAAATTAATCATATACCAAAAATAAGAAAGAATACATACCCAAACCAATATCAACTGAGAAAATACAATTTTAGGACCAAACGTATATAAATCCAACTCAATGTATGAGTTTTTTTATCAAAGTAGCCAAGAGTAAAAAGCTATAGGATCGACTTGATATTTTCAAATATAATTTAAGGGTCAGTTTTGAAAAACCATCTTATGAAATAGAATTTATAAGATGGTTTCAAAACTATCTTATAAAATAGGATTTTATAGGACAGTTCGAGAAAACTGTCCTATAAAATGTGAGGAACATAAGACAGTTTCAAAAACTATCCTTTTTAAACCTGAATAATATAAGACGATTTTCATAAATGTATTATATTAGTAAAGTTTATAAGACGGTCTTGGAAAACCATCTTATATTTTAAATATTTATAGGACGAGTTTTGAAACTGTCTTATATATATTTAAGATGGTTTTGTCCTAACAGTCTTATAAAGTATAATTATATAAGACATAAGACAGGGTGTATGTTATTTATAAGATGGTTGTGTTTAAACCATCTTTTATTTTCTGTCTTATAAACCCCCAATTTTTGTAGTGTTGTTGCCATTTTAGACAACTGGTCCTATATGGTAATGGAACTGGCCTCTAAAGAATATAGCCATGATTTGGCCTTATCTTTCAATGAGAAGGGAAACAACCTAAGTTTAATAAAATCATTGGAAACATTTCAGAACTTGAATGGAGCGCATATATCAAGGAACTTCTTGATATGTAAGCATGGATCCTCTCTCTCTCTCTCTCTCTCTCTCTCTCTCTCTCTCTCTCTCTCTCTCTCTCTCTCTCTCTCTCTCTCTCTCTCTCTCTCTCTCTCTCTCTCTCTCTACCATATAATGTTGGGAGTCATTTTATACCTTTAAGTTTAAGTTTAAAGTGGTTTGCATGGGTAGGTGGTAATGTGATGCATGATGGAGTATTTAGTTCGAGTGACGCATAAAAGTCTCTCATCGCCTTATGCTCAACTATAGCTAGTGGGTCTACTATGGGGTTATGAATTTGATTTCTCGCCCCTTCTCTGTGGGTATGTTCAATCTTAGGATCTAATAGTACTAACTCAGTATTTTGAGATCTACAACCTTGCATGCACTAAGATGAAAACCTATATAAAAGATGCAACCTAATTCTAAATGCGACTCTTAACTCCATATGATGCATAATCAATCCTAATGGTCCACTAATGGGCTATTTTGATAATCTTTGATAATGTGTAGGGTGATAGCTTTTAGACTTAGATTTAGATAGCTCCTTTTATTTAGGCTCGACTATTTCTTATTAGTTAGGTTCTGCTTTAAAGTGGTTAATATAATTATCATGTAAGGAGGCATTTAGACCTCAACAAATGTAATGAAAGGCATGAGAAAATCACTTAGATTTTAGATACCCACTATAATCACAATGCTTAAAAGTCACTAGAGCGACAATAGATCTCCTCCTTCTAAAAGGTTCATATGAGCTTGATACCATATGTCTCTTACTACTTGATTTTAAATTAAAATTCATGGGCTGAGATTGCCAACATACAAGTAATTAATTTGATTACCTAGATGGGCCAAGGATCTGGTGATGAAATCTGATCCTTATCTTATCAAGGTTCCTGTGGGACCCTTACTATCAATGTTTTCCATTCATCATAAAGCAATAAACATGCAATACAACACAAGGAAAGGGAAACTAATGCCTAACTATATGCTGTCTAAAAAAAGGTTCACACCTTAACAAACAAGACACCATAACTTGACAGCCTATGCCATAGTTATAGCCAGCTTAGGCTAACCTTTGTTAAGTAGGTGCAATCTAAAACAACAACCCTAAATAAGATGCAACAAGTATAATGAATGACTCTAAACTATATGAATTATACTCACATCAAATAATGCAAAATGCGCTAAATGTAATTATACTAGGGGAAAAAAAGAGAGAGTGAGAGAGCTTACAATGTGCTTTCTAAGGAAGATCAAGTGTGGGCCACCATACCCCACACTTGTGCTGTATTATTACAACCCATTTAAAATAAATAAATAAATAAATACAAGTTAAAAGGGGTCTCACTACAAGTTCACTCACAAACTTAATCTGAGAAAATAAGAAAATCTAATGAAGCTCTAGCTCATAGGATCATCACCGCTCCTTTCACTAAATTTTCCTCACACAAAATCAAAGAAATATGTCAATTTGGGATGACTTAGCAGAACATGCAAGAATGAAGCAAAAATTTTAATCTAATGCAACCTAAAACCACAACTAGAGATAAACAATGTTAACAAAGATCAAACCTCTAATCCATTGTGATTCCCCAACAGCAACACCAAAAACTTGGTGTGGCTTTAAAGTTACTCATAACACACAAATCAATGTAGAAATTTGCAAATGCACAAGGTCGATTTCATGAGGAATGTTGCAGATTTTTAATTAGTTGGATCTTAGTTAAATCACTTGTTTTTAGCCAAAGAGAGATTAATTTAAGAAACTAGGAACAAAAATAACATGAAAATGAAAACACAAACCAAATGAAAACTTTATAAAAAATAAAGATCTTCAATGGAATTAGAAACTTTCCCAACTAACATGCATTCAATAAAAGGAACTAATACAAAGCTAGGATGACCTAATCTATGAACTTATTCTAACAAAGCTTGCTAAAATCAACACGTTCTAAAAATAAAACTTTCTAAAAACTAAACAAAGAAAATTCCTACACTAATCCAAGATGCAAATAGCTAAATAAAGAATGTTAAACTATTGTGAACAAGGAAGCAACTAACCATTTAAGGACAAATCACCATGCACATGACCCATGGAGTTGTACGCATGGTTCATGGGGTTAGAAAATGGGTAGAATGCATGAACTAAAAGCTTGCTAACATATGATCTAATAAAAATAGTAATTAAACTAACTAAAATGCTAAATGGATTCCTAGGGAAACAAACAAATAAAATGTATAAATTGCTGGATATTGTGCATGAATTTTGTATTGTAAACAGCCACATGTATAGTGCACATATACTTAAATGGAACAAAGCATGGATAAAGACATGGTACATGTGATTTAAAGCATGAAACATGAGCATACGACAAGATATTTAAAGGACTTCAAGCATGAGAATAATCAGGAGAAACTTTGCATGAAACATAAGCTTTATTGGATTGAAATTGATACAAGAATTTTGTGCATGTACATAGATGAATAAACCTAAAAATTGAACACTTTTTCAATGACTATAACTTGATCCAAATCAAAGCTTAAACACACACCAATGATCTCAAACTAATCTTTGATATCATGCATGTGAAACCCAAAATAGAAATCAAGAGAATAAGAACACAAAAATGGGAAAGAAATCAACAAGAACTAGTCCTAGATCTAAATAAGAAACAAGAGATTGATGAGGGGAACTATTGTCTTGGCTATCACTACAAGAGAAAAAAGGGCTTGAATCTTGAAGCACTAAGTAGGAAAACCAAGCAAAGTGGAAGCAAGAGTTAAAGGAGATCAAAGAAGAACTTTGCGTATGGAACTTAAACAACAAAGAAAATAATAAACAAACAATTGAATCAAGGAAAATAAAGCAAGGAACTAACCTAGAATTAAAGTGCAAAAACCAAAGAAGTGAAGGAGGAGTGTGTCCAGACCCTAGCATGCAAGCAAGAAGAAGGTGTGGAATTCTAGCCTAGTATGGGGCGTGGAGTTTCTTTTTTGGG
Source organism: Warburgia ugandensis (assembly GCA_035236585.1). Classification (NCBI taxonomy): domain Eukaryota; kingdom Viridiplantae; phylum Streptophyta; class Magnoliopsida; order Canellales; family Canellaceae; genus Warburgia; species Warburgia ugandensis. The sequence continues at coordinate 25,597,471 of CP141131.1, forward strand.
ATATGAGGTTTGGCTACTATTTGTAGATGAAGTCCCCTCCTAAAAAGGTAAGATTTGATTAAGTTAGGAAAGGAATTGTAGGTAGAACTCTAGGAAACTGGGTGGAAGTTGGAAAGACATGGATTTAGAAGGTGAGATAAGGTGGACTTTCTAAGGATAAGGAAGTGGAGGAGGAGGTGCTACCTTTCAAGGGTTTTGGTGTGGAATCCCTTCCCTTAAGGTATCTCACATTGGGGGGATGAAAAGAGAGTGGAAAGAGACATGAAAGAGGGTGGAGAGAGATAGGAAGGTTAAGTAGAAGTGGGAAATCTTCAAGAATGGTGGGAGACCCCACTTTTGTAGGAAGGAGGCGCCTCCCCCTTAAGTGTTTCACGTGGAAATCCCTTCTTTGGTAAGTGGAGAGAGAGAGAGAGAGAGAGAGAGAGAGAGAGAGAGAGAGAGAGAGAGAGAGAGAGAGAGAGAGAGAGAGAGAGAGAGAGAGAGAGAGAGAGAGAGATATGGAAAGGGAAAGGGAAAGATAAGGAATGGTTGCTTCTCCTATTGGTCTACCTAGCATGCTATCTTACATGTTGATTATCACCCAATTTTCTTTCTAATTATCCCTTGAATATCACATTTTTAATATGGATAATTACTTAAAAACTTTATCCAATAGCATGACTCCATGTGGAATGACTTCTTTGGCTTGGTGGCTCACTTTGATGGCTGCTTACTTGGTTGCTTGACTACTTGACTTCATGGCTTATTTAGCTTGTCACCTTCTATCATGGCTTGGGTACCTTTCATGGCTCTCATGCAACAGTGGTGGAATTCATGGATTTTGCCATGCGCTCATTTTTATCACCTTTGGATTTCTCATTGTTTCATTGGACTAATTTACTTACTTATGAATGATCTTGAACCTTGTTTAAGCTTTGGAATAATGAATTTTAGGTCCAGACTCTTCAATTTGATCTTGATATTCAATTCTCATCTTAATTGATCTCGACGGTTGGATCATCATCTCAATACCTACAAAAGATTAAAAAAAAATCTAATTAAATCATTAAAAATTATAATTATTCATATACTTACTCTGGATTAGCCCCTGAATTTGCAAAATATCAAACTTTTGAATTATTACGTCTAAAATGCATGTGTTATGAATTTTCGGAAAACCTTAGAATAATGCCTATAATTTATAACATATGAAATTCAAATTGGATATTTGTTATACAAAACTGAACAATTATCAACATGTAGTATGCAAAATGATATACCTTAATTAATGGTTATTTGTTTCTAAAGAGGAATGTTGCTTTAATGCGTTACAACAGCCCAACAATAGAGAAGTGCCTCTATTTTTCCATGGTGACTCCCAAATGCCATTGATCCAAGCCATTCATCTAACATCCCTAACTTTGCATATCTCATGACCCAAAAATCATTTCAAAAGAAAGTAATTGGCTTCTAAGAAATGGTGCTTTCGTCTTACAAGATACAAATCATCAGAAGCAACATTTTGCATTCAACAAACTAAAAAACAATTTGTCGAAGTCGATGACTTTTTTTGGAATGATTTATGGGCCATGAGATATCCAAAGTAGGGTGTGTTAGATGAACATCTTGGATCATTGGTGTATGGGTGGCCCACCATGAAAAAATGGAGGTACTTCACCATTGTTGGGGTGTTGTCACGCTTTATACCAGCATTCTTCATTTCTAAAATACCAACTCTACCTATTAAAGCTTTAAACACAAATACTTTTTTTAAGTTTCAGCACTTGTTGAAAAATCCTAACAAGCACTAGCTTGATTAACGAAGCTAGGCTTTTTGGGCGCACATGTAAAATATATATATGATCCATGTCGTTAAAGTTGTAGGGAATTAATTAGAGATCCATGAGGTTTTATTCCATGCCAATTGGATGTCCCCATACACAAGATATAGCATAGCATAAATCAAATGCTTTCTAGAAAATTCCTAAACTGGGCCTCATCGAGGAAGGGTCTAAATAATCAAAGAAAAATTAGTGTAATTGGGACAAGCTTATCATGGGCTGTCAAATTAATGAATTCGAACCTATAAACATGGCATATGTGGGCCGTAAAGGTGCCTAGCTTTCTCAAGCAAGCTAAAGTTTACTTGTCATTATTTTCATTGCAAAAGTCAGTCATTAGAAACATTTTTATCAGAAAAAACTAGTAGAAATCTTTATCAAATTGGAAAGTCAAAGAGTGTGTCGTAGAAAAGAGTTCGGGGGTATTGGGGATTTGCATCGATTGGGACTGTCAATGATCCAGGCCTATATGTGTATAGTTAAAGCTCACAAAGGTTAAAAGCGTACAAAAGGTTTCATTGTGGGCCCTCTTGTAATAATGAATACAAACCCAATGGATGTCTTTTAAGGGGACAACAAAGAAGGCCTTTTAAGAGGGACGGTCAGGTCATTGCAAAAATTTTCTGCATCAATCAATGGTGGAAGTTGATATAAGGGTATTTGAGCAACATTTTCTCCATAATTTAAATTCTAGGACATTTTTTTTTTGAAGGGCAAAAATTCTAGGATATATAAAAATTTGTTAATCGTGATTATTCATATCAGGACTGTTTTAGCCAACATGTCTTATTATTTATTTTTTTCTTTAGTTTCTAGAAAAATATTCTTTTGTTAATACTATATTTTTTATTTTAGGGGGACTGTTTTTTATGAAAACGATATGACGAGATACACTTACATAGGACAATTGATTCGGCTTACAGATGATGCTAATGTGACACTGACCATTTCTACAGTGAGTCCCACAAAAGGGATGCTATGTACCAAAAATGGCCTTCATGGGCCAAATCCACTTCATCCAGTAATATGACAGCTAGGACAATGTGATGATTTTAAACTCTAGGAATCCAACATGCCCCACGAAATTGTGCATTGTGCTCTCAGACCTACTTTCAAGGTTTCTCTCCTCTTTCGGAATTTCTATATTCTCTCTAGATGATAAACGGAAGAATAAGTTATTGGAAAATATAAGAGCAAGAGTGAAAAATAGAGATACAAAAAATAGAACGAAAGTATGGCTTGAGTTTCTATTAAATACATTTTCTTTAAAGTGTTATTTGCTCCCACTCTCTATATTAAAGAAATTACTTATGGGATCTCTAATAAACCATTTCAGGAATACTGCAAGCCTAAATGTAGGCCGGCTTAAGCAATTTTTGAATACCCATCCCAAATTCTTTTGAGGTGAGTAATGATCTAATTTTTGAATACCCATCCCAAATTGTTTTTAGGTGAGTAATGATCTAACAATTATATTCGATAGAATGATACTAAGAAAGAGAGTTTCAAAGAGAGAAGAAGTGTTACAAAACAGTTATTGTTGTCTATAAAATGACCAAATTCAACACCTTTTTATAGATTTTCAGACAACTCATTAGGTTTTGTCTAAAAAGTCATATTAATAGTCATAAAAATGATAATAATAATAATAATAATAATAATAAAATAATAATAATAAGGTCAAAATTATATTTAGTCCATGCATAGACACAATTAATAGCTAACAGTTTTCATAACTTTAAACGTTCTAAAAAGGGTCAACCTTTCCAAGAAGGTCAACGAGAAATAACTCTTCTAGTAGGGTTTTTGCTTTCTGTATTTTCTTTCTTTCTTTCTTTCTTTCTTTTTTTTTTTTAAGAACATAAAAGATTGTGAGGATCAACCTTCCACCAAGGGGTCGACCCTTTTTACACTTTACAATTTCAAGAATTCTAGAGAGGCTCAACCTTGTTGGCATTTACATCTTTCAAAGTTGCTAAATAAAAGAACAGCTGATATAATATTTCATTAACTACTTAATTAACAAAAAATCTAACAACATGCTACTAAATTAAATATATTTAGTAAAAAAATTTACAAAATATAATTAATTAAGTTAGTCAGGTCACTACTAAATTAGTATACATAAATAAAGGTATCTTTCCATTTTAAATCTCCAGTTACTATAAACACCTCTTAGTTTTATTAGAATTTTCGATAGTCTAAGGCCTTTAAACCAGCAACCTTATATGATAAAACCAAAGACACAGCACAAAAAGTAATACTACCAAATAAGAAGTTAAAAAAAAAAAAAAAAAAAAACTTTTTAGCAATATAAATGGTCATGTGCTAGTCCTTGATTAATGAACTAGCTCGAGATTAATTTTATATGCACTTGTCTAATATAGTGTACTTCATTAAGGTAAAAAACCAACCTTCTATTACAGTAAAGTTCCACATTATTTCTTTTTACAATTTTGGTATGAGTGACTTTTCTTTCTTTTTTTACCATATTGAACTTGGGGCTTGAATTTATTGAACAAGAAGTTGAGTTCTAGTCACTAGTTGTCACGACCCCAATCCCCAAGGCCGCGATTAGGCTTAATCAAGCCTAATGATTGGGCGAGCTACGCCTACGTGGCCCTTTTTTCTTTTTTTTTTTATATATCACAGCGAAAGTGTTGAGAGAGCTAGGTGTTCTTGTCCTGTGCAAGTCACAGTTTACTAGTAAAATATTTTTCTCCTTAAACAACCGAGTGCTACCGAAATTTCGGCAAAGTCTCCCCTGTTTTTCAGACATTATGCATTTAACGCATGCTATGCGATTCACCTTATAGACAATATAGCAATCATAATTTCCTGAAGGGAGACTCAGTCTCCGTACTATCTATCATAGTAAAACATACATGACGCATAAGGATCAGTGTCAAAATAAGATATAACTCGTTTACAGCATTAGCACATATATACATGTAGATATATACAACTCAAAATTTAACATCTTCGAGCAAGCTTTCTTCAACTCACTCAACGACCTTTCTCTTCTCTGCCTGGCTGGTACCTGCAAAATAATAAGGTGAGCTGCGAAGCCCAATAAGGGAAAAGAACCAAACCCGTGCATATCCAATCATTCTCATTGCTACGCTTAACAACACATTCAATATAACATGAGCATTCATTTCCATATTCAACTAGTCATATACAACGTAATTAGCAGGTGCTATCAAGCAAGGTCTATGGATATTAGAGCAGAATTACAGTTTTTCCCCAAATTCAAATATGACGCAACAATCAACGCATGCAAACAAGCACACCCCATAAGGATTTCCCATTCGTGTCCAACCACAGGACATTCAATAGATGAGTGACTAGTCATGGACCTCATTCTAAAGTTAAATGCAAACTATAAGCGTTACGTCCAACAAAGCTGCATCCTCATTGATGAATTTCTCAGTAATATTAAACATGCCTAGCATTACACTAGGATTCAATAGTCATCTCCCCCAAGGATTACCATCTTGGGCGGCCCACTATGTGTATCATCATCAAGGCAGCCAGACCCTCAGGATTTACCATCTTGGGCAGCACCAAAGTCAGGTTCCCTCAGGATTTACCATCTTGGGTGGCTCCACCTTAGCCGAAAGCAACCAGGCAGCCCTTTCCCTCAGGGTTTACCATCTTGGGTAACTCAATATGCCAGCTCATCCCTCAAGGTTTACCATCTTGGGCGGCTCTACCGTGATCCCAAAAGACCAGGCAGCCCTTTCCCTCAGGGTTTACCATCTTGGGTAACTCAATATGCCAGCTCATCCCTCAAGGTTTACCATCTTGGGCGGCTCTACCGTGATCCCAAAAGACCAGGCAGCCCTTTCCCTCAGGAATTACCATCTTGGGAGGCTCAATACCTGACAGCTCATCCCTCAGGGTTTACCATCATGGGCGGCTCCACCATGATTCCAAAGAACTAGGCAGCCTTTTCCCTCAGGGTTTACCATCTTGGGAGGCTCAATACCAGACAGTCCAATCCTTAGGATTTACCGTCTTGGGCGGCTTCACCTTAGTTGCAAGCAACCAGGTAGCCCTTTCCCTCAGGAATTACCATCTTGGAAAGTGTCATCATAGCTTACCGGGCAGCCCTCAGGGCTTACTATCTTGGGCTTGACCATTTTATAATAGTTTGCATCATCACAGTAGTTAAGCATAGAAAATCTTACTATAACATGACCTTTTTAATAAGATATTACAATTTCTATCATCCATTCAACCAAGGTGACAATATATACATTTTACACATGCATAAAGTCAATTTCAAGAGAACATAACAACAAGAATTTAAAGAATGCAAGGGTTCAGGGTCCTTACCTGCTCTCCACGTACAATTCAAAGTCCTACTGGTAGAACCGTTCACACTGTTCTCAAACCTCTGCAACAAATACAAGTTCTAAGTAAATTTTAGAATTTCATGCCATTTTCTATAATCACTTCTAGTTCTACATTCACCATGTTCTTAATCTAACCTCATATATCTAGATCAAGGATTTGCACACCAATTGGTCGCTATCCAATTGGATCAGCGCCATTGGTCTCACAATTCAATGCTTTTAGCCATAACTCATGGTCTGATATCCTTTCCTGACCTCTGACATTCACTGATCGAGTATTGGACGGCTAGATAGGATCTCCCATCACTTTATCCATAATTAGTCAGTCATTTCTGTGATAATTCATCACCAGTGGTTACTTGGAGTTATATTTGACCTAAATTTACCTCCCAATCACATTTTTAACGGTCGGATGTTAAGGTTCCAAAATTTCCCTATGCATCAACAAGCAATTTCGTGGACCAATCGATTTCGGATAGACGATCCGTCTTCGCGGATGAAAAGATCACGAGTGAATCGTCCATATTTGAAAATTTTCATTTTTCACATTTTTTTAGGGGTCGCCGGAAAATGTCACCATCGCCGGAGAAGATGACCGGATTCCGGTCGTCGCCAGTGACACAGGTGACGTCATTTTTCAACGAAAATTCATGGGAATGCTCGGAATTTCCTGAATTTTTGTTTTCTCATGTTTTCCCCTTTTGATTTTTGCTAGAACTATCACTTTTTGCCGGATTTTTCAAGGGTTTTTAAACTTACCCTAGGTGTTGGTTTTTGAAGATTTCGGGAACTTCATGAAACCAAAGGGGTTTCACTCTGAAATGTCTAAGGAACAAGGTGAACGGGTGGATTTTCGATCCAATCCCATTTCTCTCCCTGTATACCTTGATTCCGACGGATTTCTCACCATCCCAACTTGTCAGAAAATAGACGGGAAAGGGGCAAAACGCCAGAGAAAACTGGAATGAAAGACAGAGAGGAGAATGGGAGAGAGAACCCACCTGCAAGATGATCTCCTTGCTAGCCCAGCTCAAGGCTTAGCCGTTCGAGTTGAGGGAATGCCACTGCCGGCGTTGCCCTCGCCTGACGCACAGGCACAGTGAAGAGAGGGGAGGGTTTTTCAAGCATGTGGGATGAAAGGGGTTGCCGTTGTTGAGCTTACCGGAGAAGACAGTAGGCAGCTCGATCGGGGGAATGGGGTGAAAGGGGAGGGTGAGTAGCCGGGAAACGAGGGGAGAGGGGAGAGGGTTGCCAGCTTGCTCCCTCTTCCTGGTGTTTTCCTGTGTTGCAGACGCGTGGGAGTTGAGCTCCACGCGGTGAGTTCCACTCCCACGTGTAGAGCTCCTCCCACGTGGCCCCTTGGTTCACATGCATTAGAGGGGTGCCATTATCAATTTGGACCCCCCTCTTCTCGATGGGAAAATCCCTGGGTCTTTCGCTCTCGATCTCCGTTTTGTGCGTTCTTAGTGTCGTTGGAAAGCTCTCTCCGAGCACAGTCTGACGAGTGACTTGGCATTGTGGATTTCTAATGTTCGTGATGTTTACGTTTTACTCTATTACTTAGGACACGAGCGTGACACTAGTAGTATTGTAAATTCAAGATTTTAAAGTGTATCCATTTGGATATAAGTTGTATTATCTCTCTTGTGAGACCTTTATTAAAAGGGTCAATTAGATTTTCATTGGCTATGATATATGTGAAGGTTGTAACTCCATCTTTTATTATTTGCCTTACATAAGTATGTCTTAGACTAATATGTCTAGATTTTCCATTATATTTACTTTGATAAGCTTTTGCTAATATTACTTAACTATCATAGTTAATCAATATGGGTAGCATTGGCTTAAGCCATATGGGAATACCTAATAATAGATTTCTCAACCACTTAACCTCTTTATCAGTTATTGTTAATTCAATAAAATTTGACTCCATAGTCTAATTTGCAATACATGTTTATTTCTTAAACCCCCCAGGATACAGCTACACTTCTTAAGATATACATCCAACTAGTATTTAACTTATTGTCATCTTCATTTGATATTTAGTTGCAACTAATAAATCCTTCTAATACTACTGGATATCTCTCATATGATAAACAATATTCTTTCCTTAGCTTAAGATAACCAAGAACTCTCCATATAGCCCTTCATTGTTCTACACTTAGATTATTAGTAAACCTATCAAGTTTACAAACTGCAAAGGAGCATTACATACATTAGACTTCTAATAACATTAGCATATTTTAGTTATGCAACTGCTCTTCCTTCATGTTTCTCTAGTTCTATAATCCAACCATATGGCATTTGTTACATATTCACATTGAAGTCTAAAAAAGTTTTTCAAACCTTTTATAATTGGTTTGATTCAATGAGTAGCCCTCACTATGTTTGTGGCACCCCGGGTTTTGTAAACCTTTTTCCAACACATATAATAATAATAATAATAATAATAATAATAATAATATGTTTTATAAAATAGGCGAGATCCTTGAAATAAAAAACTCGCAATTAACATAATAGTGCAAGGGTTTAAGAGAAATGTCTAAAAGAAAACTGCGAGGGTCAACCAAGGTCTAAAACCACAGCAATAAACAAAATCAAATCATCCATAAGCTGAGCATGCTCAATCTAAAACCACAACAAATTCAACACTAGCCATGAAAAAAATAGTAATAATAGCATGTCCAAGATGTAATACCTGCTAATTTTTAAACTTCTGAAAATGCATGATTTCGTGGAACACAGACCCGTTCTGGTCACGCGTCATGCGTCCTCGTGATGCCATTTGAATTTAAATTTGATTTTGAGTTAATTTGAGCCGTCTATTCATATAAAATGTGATTTTTGGAGCTATAGAGGTCTAAATCATGATCTAAAAGATCCGTTGCGATTGTCTCAATGACACAGGTCCAGATTTAAGATGAAAACCTATATTTGAATACCTTTTAAATAGTTAAATCAGAAAATACTATTAGATAACCTAGATCATGCCGATGAATAGATGATCAAGCCTTAGAGCTTAATTGTTTACACCAAATAGGAGATGATCTAGGGGATTAGCAAAGTAGATCACATGTAATTGTTAAGAAAAGTGATCTTGACCGTTGATCTGATCAGGTACTGTGAGATTGACTGATAAGAGAGCGATATGACTGTCAGATCTAGGTGTAATCATAGAGATATATGTAAATAACTAAATAAACAATGAAATTAGAGAGATCATGATGTGAATGATTAGAATTCACTATCAGATGTCAATTATAAGTGGTATAGAGCGATCTAATGGTCGAATCGTCTCCAAACTTCATGAGATGTTAAAGATTGACCCCTTACTGATTAACAGACTTCAATTAAGTGAATTGTGATATAGATTGATGATCAAAGATTATAGATATTTGTCTAGATGTTAGAAAAATCTACATCTAGTTCAGGATTGACTTAATAGAGGGTTAATCAGATGATATGTTAATCCATATCAAGGGACTTGTCACTTGGATTTGTTTATTTTGATATGTGAAAACACCAAGTGATAGCTGACTTATGATGTAATAGGTGCATCAAAGCACACGATGTGACATTGCTTACGTGCCTAATTGGAGTACCACATTTGTTGAGGGAGGTGATTATATTTAAGATTTTTTCATCATTTCTTAAATCATGATGTGTTATTTGAGAACTTTGAAGTATGGACTTTATGCCCGACTATGTTTGCATGAGATCACTTTTCAGCATGTATTGCCAACATGGTTGCTACTCTTTTTGCGCATGATTTATACACTGGTTCTTAATACATTTTATGTGGTATTGATTCGGATTAAATGTGGCATTCACTAGTACTTTTCCTTATAAACAAGAAGTTTAAATATATAAAAAACAAAGGCTTAAAACTTTTAATGATCTCAAATGTTCAAAATATGCCCAACCTATACTTGAGATGTAACAAAAAAGTAACCCCAAAAGAAATAACTAAAGATAGATAGAGCTTTTGCTTCCATTTGGAGCCAATATTGCATCGATAAATTGATGCCATCAGAACAATAAATACAAGATAAAGACATCACATAAAGTCATCCAAAGAAGATAATGTTCTTCCCCTTCTTATGGGAAATTAAACCTAATATGGAGATGGCTCGGCATCCAATAATGATGCAACATGATAAACATTGCTTCGAATGGGAATTCAAGATCAGTGGTTGGCCCACTTAAAAGATTGCCCACGGTCATTTTAGTCCTTCCATAATTATTGATCGAGTGGGTAAGGTGGCCTACAAATATCTTCCTTCCACCTCTAAAATCCATATGGTTTGTCTTACATCAGTTAACGTCAATTGCAAATTCAGGACGAAATTCTCATTTTCCTTCAACAAGATCAGGTCCAAGTTCGTCATAGAAGAATAGTTCATTGCAAAGGTTTCTTGAAAGTTGATGCTACATGGGAAGAAGTTATTGACCTTCTCTAGCTATGATAGAAACGTGCTAATTCTAGCTAGATCCACTGGATAGAAGTGTGTCCCAGCCCTTCTTAATTAACCCATTAGGTATATGAAACTTCAACCATTCATTTACAAAGCAAATAAGAATGCTTAGGGATTTTAATTTCTGGTTTAAGCACTTTCTTCTTTTTGAGTATATATATATATATTAATTAGAACATGTTACTATTTGAAGATTATCTTGGGCTAGAAGATGGTAGACTGTGAAAACTCTATTTAAGAGTAGTAGAAAGGATAAAAGCAACGACACTGGTCCTAGCCCAAACAGTGTTGACAATAATGCAATGTTTTTTTGCCACTTAATCGTGCATTTTCTTGATAAATGTTGATACTATTTTATTACCCGTTACCGTGTTCACGGTTGTAGAAGGGGAGTCTTGGCACAACAATAGAGTTGTTGTCGATCACAGGTTAAGGCATAGAAACAACCTCATGCAAAATGCAAGGTAAGGCTACACACTATTGACCCTTGTGATATGCCCCTTCTCCGAATCCTGCATATGCGGAAGCTTCGTGCAATGGGACTGCTCACATGTTCACGGTTGCAATCGGAAATTTGTAATAAATCAATCTTGCAAGAAAGATGCAATATTTCACTGGATATCATCAGCACAGTCCAACATTGGTACCCACCGTACTAGCCTTTGGATTGTCTACCTTGTTGTCATGTGTCTGGGCTATTAGGAAGTGAGATTCTTCAACAGAGTTGCGTTTTGTTACAGGGATCGAAAAAATGGAGTCACCGCCGACATATCCTATGAAAAAGTCTTTTCTTGAACAAGGAAGGCAAACAATAACGTACCAAATGCACCCACCGCCACACACTCGGCTTTATAATCATATTATCAATTCTATTAGTAACTTTGTTTAATTGCCTTTCATACAATTTTATTGGATGGCCCTTTCAAGAGGTCTTTCAGCTATTGACTCTTTGCATAACTCAATCTTAGGGAAAGAATCTCCACTTCAAATCACTGAGTTTGCTCTTTGATGGACCATCAAATCCAAAGTTTTAATGAATAAATATGCGCTATATGCATGGTCCAATGTTTGTTTATTTTCACTAAGAGGGTATATCATCTTTCTAATACATCTGACGCTATTCTATGTGCTATCTCTATTTTTCATTTAGAATATGAGAGGAACAGCTATAACACCCCGTACTTGCACTCTCTCTCTCTCTCTCTCTCTCTCTCTCTCTCTCTCTCTCTCTCTCTCTCTCTCTCTCTCTCTCTCCCTCCTATGCATGTATGTGTACATGCACATGGGAGTCCAGAAGTAATAACTTCTTTTGATGTCCTATTTAGTAGACAACTAAAAGTATAGGGGATGCCTTAAATTGATACTATTCATTCGTATAAGCTAATATAGCCTCCTGATTAGGCTGATGTAGGGTGCTTCTAGGGTGAGGGGTGTCCCCAAGATATGTTTGGTCAGGATGTATTTTGAAGGGGTGCATGACTAAGGACATGTAGTGAAAGGGTATCTATATCAAGACCTATTGGTTGTTTGAGTTAATAATATATATATATATATATATATATATATTACTGGAGAAGGGGAGCCTTGGCGCAAAAGTAAAAGTTGTCATGTGACCTTGAGGTCACTGGTTCAAGACGTGGAATCAGTCTCTTACAAAATGCAAGGTAAGACTACCTACTATAGGCCCTTGTGGTCTGCCCCTTCCCCAGACCCTGCATAGGCGGGAGCTTCGTGCACCGGGGCTACCAGAGACTAAGGTTTGTTTGCACGAGATTTTTTATATCCGATCTAAGTTTGAGTGGCGAGATGAAAGGATCGGATGATCAGGAACTGGGAGCCTACTTGAAATGTTAGCAGTGGAAGTAGATTTGTTTGTGTCATCATCATCATCATCATCATCAAGACCTTATCCCAATTAGGGGTCGGCCACATGAATCTTATTCCTCCATTCCACTCTATTAAATACCATGGCTTCATTTAGTCCCAAAGTTTTTAAATCTTTCCTCACCACTTCTATCCACGTTCTTTTGGGCCTTCCCCTTGCCCTTTTAGAACCTTCAACTTGTATTGCCTCACTCCTTCTAACTCAGTTGTTGGCCTCGCTTTGAACATGTCCAAACCATCTAAGTCTAATCTCCTCATCTTGTTACCTATTGGTGCTATCACTAAATTTCTTCTAATATTTTCATTTCTAATTACATCCTTTCTTGTCTTACCACTCATCCATCTCAACATCCTCATTTCTGCAACACTCGGCTTTATGAGTATGATGTTCCTTAAGCACTTGCCCAACACTCGATCCATAGAGCATGGCCGGCCTTATAGCCATCCTATAGAATTTTCCCTTTAGTTTGAGTGGCACCCGTGATCACATAAAACCCTCGATGCACATCTCCATTTGTTCCACGACCCGCTTGGATTCTCACGGGTAACCTCCCTCTCAATCTCTCCACTCTCATGGATCAATGATCCTAAGTATCGGAAGTGGTCTCTCATGAGGGACCTCTTGGTTATCAATCTTGGACTGTGCTCCACTCCTACTCTCCTTGCTAAAATTACATTCCATATATTAAATGTCTTGGTTCTAATTTTAAATCCTTTCGATTCTCTTGCTTCTCTCCATAGCTCTCAGCTTTTATGTTGACACCTCCAACTCGTCTCATCAAGTAGGACTATATCGTCTGCAAAATAGCATGCACCGGGGAATCTCCTCATGCGGATGTTTTGTTAACTCATCCATAACTAATGTGAAAAGGTATGGACTTAATGCCGATCCTTGGTGCGTCAGACGGTGACAGGAAAATCACTACCACGCCACATGTAGTGGTCTTAACTTATTCTTGCTCCCTCATACATATCTTTAATTATGTCTATATACCCACTGAGAAACCCCTTTAACACCTAACACCCTCCATATTAACTCTCAGGGACTCTATCATAAGCCTTCTCTAAAGTCAATAAAGACCATGTGTAGGTCTTTTCTCCTCTCCTATATTTCTCTACTAATTGTCTTAGTAAGAAAATAGCTTCCATGAGTAGACCTCCCGGGCATGAAACCAAAGCCGATTCTCAGATACACTTGTTTCATGTCGTAGGCTCTTCTCAATGACTCTTTCAAAAAGTTTCATGGTGTGGCTCATAAGTTTGATCCCTCGATAATTAGTGCGGCTCTGAATGTCTCCTTTATTCTTATAGATTGGTACAATAGAGCTTTTCCTCCACTCATCGAGGCATTTTCTTTGATTTTATAATCTTGTTAAACAACTTGGTCAACCAAACTACCCCAATATCTCCCATATGCTTCCAAACCTCTATTGGTATACCATCGAGGCCCCATGGCCTTTCACGATTTCATCTTTCTCAAGGCCTCTTTTACTTCAAGCATTTTAATCCTACGTTCATATCTATAATATCCGAGTGTTATTTAGATTTATAGTATTTTCAATTCCTCTATTCTCGGGGCCATTTGTCATTTAGCAATTTTGGAAGTAGATTTCCCACCTTTGTTTGATCTCGGCGTCTTTGACTAATACCCTTTGATCATCGCTTCTAATGCACCTAACATGCTCTAAGTCCTTACTTCTTAATTCTCTTACCTTTGCAAGTTTAAACACATCTTTCTCACCTTCTCTTGTTCACAGTCTATTATAGAGCTCATCATATGCTTTAAGTTTAGCCTCACTTACTATTCTCTTAGCAACGTTTTTAGCATTCTTATATTGTTCATAGTTTTCATTATTTCTAATCTTCTGCCATGCTTTAAAATGCATTCGTTTTTCTTTAATAGCTTTTTGCCCTGTTTCATTCCACCACCATGTTTGCTTTGTTAATAGCCTTTTACCTTTAGATACACCTAAGACATCTTTTGCCACTTTCTTAATGGACTCGGCCATAGTATTCCACATGGTATTTACTTACATTTCATAATTCCAATTTCCTTCTACCATCAACTTATTTTTGAATGAGGTTATTTTCTCTTCTTTTTAAGTTCCACTACTTAGTTTTTGGATGTGTATTAAGTTCGGTTCTTTTACTCCATCTTTTTGATATGAATATCCATAACCATTAACATGTTGTGAGGTTAAACTCTCACCGGGTATCACCTTACAATCCTTACATATAGATCGTTCATTATTCCTAAGTAGAAAAAAGTCTATTTGGCTTTTATGAAGTCCACTTTTAAAGGTTATTAAGTGTTCATCCCTCTTCTTAAAGAGTGTATTTGCAATGGATAGGTTATATGACAAAGCAAAATCGAGGATATTCTCCCCCATCTCGTTCGTTCACCTATACCATACCCTCAGGTGTATTCTATCATATCCTTCCTTATCTTTTCCTACATGGCCATTTAAGTCCTGCTCCTATAAATATTCCCTCGAGTGTTGGGAATTTCTTGCATGACTCCCTCCATATCTTCCCAATAGTCTCTTAATTATATCTTGTAGCCACTACTTGTGGTGCATATGCACTTATAATATTTATAATCTGCTCTCCTAGAATCATTTTTATTATTATTATTCTATCATGATTCTTTTAACGTCCACAACTTTATCCTTTAATTCCTTATCCACTATTATTCCTACGCCATTTCTATTATTTTCCTTTCCTACGCATAATTTATACCCATCTATTTCTCAAAGCTTTAGCCCCTTTCCACTTGGTTTTCTTGGATACTGGCGATGTTGACTCTCCTACGTTTTATCGTGTCTACTAACTCCAAACTCTTACTGTCAATGTCCCTATGTTCCATGTAGCGATGCGAATCTTATGATTTGGAGATTCCCTATTTACTATCGCCTTTCTCGACCTCCATGGTATGAACCCATGTCCACTTTTCACTACACACGGGTTCGATGGGCGTCGCTTCCAGAGGGGCGCTCTAGCAGCCCTTGCCCATTTTTCACTACACCAGGGATCCGATGTGGCGCGTCGCTCTGGAGAGCATACAACAACCCTTGCCTATTTTTCACGCATCAGGATCATGCAACGCGTCGCTTTGGGGAAACGCCTAGCTTGAGCGAATTTCGGATTTCGATTCATGTCATGTTGGGGTTGCCATAGTTTTCAAAAATTTGAAGATGATTTTCATTAAAATCATGAAAATCATTACAATCATTAAAATCATCTTCGGCTTCACCCTTGCCTTGGTGGCTACTGGCCCCTTAAGGTGGCCATATTTTTAGAAGCTGAAGATGATTTTCATTTCTCCCTCATAAACTAATATACAAATGTATATTTATTTGTAAGAAAGAAATAATAGAATCATCTTCAACTTCCCCTATCTTGGTGTACGATCTGAGGGTTGCCATCTTTTAAGAAGCTGGAGATGATTCTCATTTCTTCCTCACAAACTAATATACAAATGCATATTTATTTGTAAGAAAGAAATAATAGAATCATCTTCACCTTCCCCCTTGCCGGCTGGCACCTGACGCAAGACCCTCCTCCTTTTTTATCCGGGCTTGGGACCGGCATTTGTTTGTGTATTACATATATGTTTGCGTCACTTCTAATGATACAACATTCAAGCAAGCAGTGAAGAAAGTGTAGACTAACTCACAATTTGTAAAGTTAGCACTAAACTTCAAAGCGGACTGTCGATTCTGTACAGGGGCTCCACATGAGCTGCTAATAGCATCAAGGACCAGAACCAATGAAAGGACATTTCTTTTTGAAGTATGATTGATCATGCAATCATTCAATTCCTCATTATTAAGAGTAAACAAACTTAAAGAAAATTTGTTTCACTAGCAAGGCCCCTTTATTAATAAAACATTCTCCCATTCTGTGGAGTCTTTTTAAATTTTGACAACCACTTGATCACATGCCCTAGTTCCTGTATAATCTTCACCGGAGACTACTTAAAGCATCTTCCCCACGCCATTCTCATAGAGGCATGCTTCATCCTTGTGCTGCTTTGTCTGTATAACTCACAGTTTAATGGTCCTTAATATTGGTTGGAAGATCCAAAGCATCTTTGTCAAGCTTGTCATCACTCGGACCAATGCTGCAAATTCTGTAAACAACTGAGAATGGCAGTCATTTGGGTGGCTCCATAATTATGTCAACTATTGAAGCTTAACTAATAAACTTATCCAACCGTTAGAATGTGATCTTGGACATAGATCCTAAACTGAATCAGATAAGATTATTTCTCATGGGCCCAGTCAAAGCTCCCGATGGTATTTTAGTCATTAAAGAGAATAAATGGACAATTTGGCCACAGTAAAAAGACTAGGGCATTTGGGTAGTTTCTTCAACAAAGAGGTGCATCCATGGATCGAAATAGAGATGCAGAATGAAAAGAAAGAAAGGACAAAATAATATTATCTCACAAATGACAGCACATAGAAAGAGGAGGAGAACAAACTGGTGGGCCCAAGTTCACCAACCAGGGGGGTTAAGTTCAGATCTAGACCTTACACATGAGTGAGTTTAGGACCGTTTTGAAAGGCCAGAGAAGGACACAAAAGCTTAGCCCGCTCACTTCCCTAGAACGCTCGCTCCTTACAAAGAAAATAAAAAAAGGTAAAAACAAAAGGCATTCAGAAACAGACACCCACCCCCCTCCACCGTCTACAGCAGCTTACATTATTTGTCTAGAAATCTCCCATTCTCCGTCCAGTTCTTCATTTCTTACTCTTTCCTCTGCAAAAACCCTCTTTCCCTCTCTGCTAGGTTCTTCTTCTTTCAGTCTCTCAAATCTTCATCATTTTCTCTCTCAAATACCTGCATTCATGGCTATTCTAGTTCTTTCAATCCTCCTCTTGGCTATGACTGGAGGAAGTTCTGGTACGTTCTCTAGTGATAAAATGCAATCTCTTTTGTAAAGGGGTCTGCAACTTCTTTCCTCTCCTCAAGCTAGATTTGGTGGTTTTTGAACATGGCTTCACCTTTCTTCCTAATAAATTTTTGTTTTTTGGACATGGATTCATCTTTATTTCTTGTGTTTTTGGCATGGATGCTCCTGGTTTTCTGTTACCTTGTTTTTCTGAAATGGCTTGTATTTGTTTTCTTTTGTTTCTTTTTGTTTTTTGACCTGGCTTGGCAACATTTTTTTGGTCCTTTGACATGGGTTCCCGTATTTCTATTTGTTTTTGGTTTTTTGAAGTGGGGGTTTACCCTTGTTTTCTTTTACTTGTTGGTTTTTGAAATGGTTCTTCTAGTTATCTTTTGTTTTTCGTTTTTTGACATCAGTATTTCATCCTATTCGATTTTCTTTTCTTAACTGAGATTTAGACCTTTGTATGACTTTTCTCTACCTGGGTGGTGTCCATCTTCTTCATTTTTCTGTTGTGACTCTCTCTTTATTGACTAAAAATGTTGTTTTGGGGTTTTGTTAGGTGCAACTTGGTGTGTTTGTAGACAGGATGTGAGTGATTCAGCTCTTCAGAAGGCACTAGATTATGCTTGTGGAGCTGGAGCTGATTGTTCTCCTATCCTTCAAAATGGGCCTTGTTTTCAACCAAATACTGTGAAAGCCCACTGTTCTTATGCTGCAAATAGTTACTTCCAAAAGAAAGGACAGGTACAAGGTTCTTGTGATTTTTCAGGCGCCGCAACAATCACCACTACTGATCCAAGTAAGCCTGAAGAAAATCCTTAACATGTGGTTTAAAGGAAGATAAGAGTATTTTACTGATTTGGTTGTTTTTCACTTGGAATTTTTTTACAGGCACTGGTGGCACTTGTACCTACCCCTCATCTGGCAGGTTTGTTTTTATGTCCTTTTTATTGGTCTGAGGTCTGTTTGTCTTGGGAAGGCTTATTTGTTTTTCTTTTGTATATGATTTTGTCTTTCCCCTTCCCTATTTGAAGAGAAGAAATCCTGATATGGTACTGGATTTTTCTGTGAGGTTTTAATGGTTCTAGATCGAGAAAGCTCCTGTGCCATCGACCATGTGCGAAGATGATTCCAGACCCTTTTCTGGTCTAAATTTGCGGCTGTTTTCATTTGAAAATCAAAGATGAGAATGTTGTAACCTTTTTCCTTCTTTTCCCAAGTGTTGTTGGATGTTGAAGGTTTGTCTAGAAGAGTAAGCTATCGGAAAATGAGAATTTTCTTGGAGGCCTTGAGTAATAATCTAATCTAACAAGAAACCCCGTATGTCATTTCCTGTGCATTTTGTTGATGCAGGCGTGAGTACCATACCAGCTATTTTCGGTTGATATCATTGATTCAAAATTCTTTCTTCCCAACAAAACCTTCCTTTTTCTACTAGAATTTTAACAGGGTTCACGCTTTCACCCTTTTGATCTAAAGTAATGGCCTTTTGCCTTCAGTAATCTATGTAAAAAGTCCAAATTTTAAGGAGGTTTCAGTAGAATCTCTTTTATTAACCTTTCGCTGATTTAAGGAGCAATCCTTTTTACCTTCATCTTCTTACTTCGGTAAGCATCAGTAGTTCTGTTTAAGGATGTTTTTAAGGTGGATGCAATCATCTAATTTTTAAGTGTATTGATGACGGGTTTGCTAGATCTACCATCCCTTTTTACTGACACTTCTGTAAAATTAGAGCCCTTTTATTTGGTTCTCTCTTTCTATTTGATACTATATTTCTTTCTTGCTTAGTCGTAGGGTTCTTTGGTGGATCGTATATGTTTCATAAATCTCTTCTTCGTCCTTGTTTCCCTCCTCTCGTTCTTTGATTGATCATTTATTGATTCCAACAGCTCTTGTTTTGGTGATCTGACTCTCTCTCTCTCTCTCTCTCTCTCCAGTGCTGCAGGAACTACACCAGGCGCAGGAACTACACCAGGCACAGGAACTACACCAAGCACAGGCACCACTCCAAACACAAGCCCCCCAGGCACTACAACAACTACTGCACCACCCTCAACTTTCACTCCCAACAACCCAACAGGTGGAGTACTGGGTGGAGGAGGAATCACCTCTACTGGTTTGGGTCCTACAGGAACTGGGCTTGGTACTGATAGCAGTGGTGCTTTGCTTGCAAACGCTGATCCGAGTCTTCTCTTTGTAACGGCTCTTTTGGGCATTTTCTTGGCTAGAATTTGAGAAAGGAAAACGCTGTTGATGCTCAGTACCTTGGAAAAGTGGTGATGTTTAATGGGTGGATGAGGTTCTCCCACTATGGAAGGTTTGGGTAGGCATGTGATTTTCTACAGTGGGTGGAGGGATTGGGAATCATCTAGAGACATTCCCCACTATAGTTTGTTTTTTATCAATCTCTCTGATGAGGAAAAAGGGGTTTTGATTCCTTTTGGGTTGGGTGATGTGGGCGGCAGCTGGTGGGGTGATAATGGTAGTCTCCAATCTCTCCCTTATTGGGTTCTTTTCCTTCCTTTCTTTTTTGTATATCTAGGAGGTAGCGATTTTATTAATTTAATGAGAATATGGTACTTGGTATTTGTAGATCTAATGGAACATATATCCTACTTCCCACGTTAATGTGAGTGGTTGCCTCTGTTTTCACCTAGCATCAGATTATATTTGGGATAGGCCCCTTTTTATTCTCGTGCCCTTACTAGATGGTAAGAATAGCTATAACTTCTTGTGGCCCTTTTTTTTCTTCTCTATTTTTATTAAAATCCATGCTTTTGACTTCGCCTTCATGGTATGATCCTAGTGGCGCTTGATTTTAGTTGTAAAGGGGTCGGTGATACCTTCCCCAATCCATTTTAAAATAAGAAAACGTCATTTGAACATGGCCAGCCATGAGTTCTACCTATCATTATCGAGGGGAGAGGCTGGTGAGGAAAAACGAGGGTGGTATATGAACGAACCATAATGTGCATGTTATTCTCTGAAGAATTTTGGTCCTGAATATGGGTCATCTTCGCAGCATTCTACATCCTGTGCTTGTTATATTACCGAAGTACCCTAATTAATGAGGAGATCCTGCTGGGGGCGCCTTTAAAATTAAGTAAGCAGGACAGGACGGGAGGCAGTAAATATCATTAATCCAGCAAATTTTCCATTTCAGTTGAGTTTCTCGACAGTGCCACCCGCATCAACTATTCCTGGATGTGTAAAATGAGTTGGCTTTTATGTAGGGCCCTCTGCGTGTGTTTCGCAGCGGTAAATATCATTAATTCATATGTAAATTTTCACCTGCCTATAATTAATATCCTTGCCATATTGTGCAGGTTGCGTAAGCACCTTAAGACATAGGCCTGAGATAACTCTTAAGGGGGCAACCAAGAGGTACCTCTAGGGTAGGCACGAGATAGCAATCTGACAGTTGTATTGGCTTCTGCAGCTAGGCATGGCGCCATCGTATCAACTTTTCCTGTGTGTGTAAAATCAGTTGGTTTTTGTGTAGTGGCCCTTTGCGTTTGTTTGGTTGCCTGCCAAATTTACGGACTTGTCAAGAGACTGAAATGACTACAGGGGCATGCAAGGCCATCAAAGCATGTCGCCGAACAGTCGGTAAGCAACAAAAACTCGACATTCCCCATGTGGCAAGACTGGATCTGTTTGACCCGAGCGGATGAACCTAGACCCGGGATCCACAAAGCCTTTCTTTAATTTGATTTTCTAAAATTTTTGATCGCGTGGCCAAGGGAGTTGCTCTTCTTGGTGTTATTTACAAAAATTTTCATGTCTAATGAGAGAGGAAATGATTGTGTTACACTTTTCAGTAGCATCAAATCTTTAACATTGGCCACAAACACAAACTAATCAAATGGATAGATATTCTGGGAAGTCTTAAATCTATCACATGGACCACAAGTTACCACTTTCCTATGATAATTGGCCATTTATCCATATAGGAGAGCACAGATAGACTGCAAAACCACCCCCAAAATTAGGCTTTCATAAAAGGTGAAAGCTACCTGATTAAAATGGCCTTAACTGACGTGTTATTTGATGAGTTCTTGTATGATGTGTGTGTGTGTGTGTGCATATAGAGCCTTTTTAAAGAAAAATACGTGCAGGTGGATCCACCTATCTGATAGTTCGAATCACGCTATCTGCCGGGGGTCCTACTAGAGATTGTGAGTCAGTTCTTGGTTGTAGTCTATGTCTTCTGAAATCAGATGCAACTGCCAAGTTTTCCGCTTACATTCAGCGAAGCATTCACAACTCAAAATGGGATTTAGCATGGAAACCACGTCAAATTGGCTCAAGATTCCGACTGGTAAGAAAGGCACTTTCCATAAATGTACTGGGCCTACATAAAAATTTACGCGTGGATCAACGTCCATCACATCCCTTACTAGATAGTTTATTTGGGAGACTGAAAGGGTTGGCCACACTGCTAGTTCGGTTCTGCTCATTTATTTTCTTATTTAAAACGACTCTTAGCCAAATCTGGAAATGCTTTGATACAATCTGTCATTTATAACAGCAGGTCTCATTAAAGCTAAGTCTGCCATTGGCACTACTAGGAGGCTTCTTATTTTCCAATATTTCCGAAACAATTTCTTTTTCCTTGTGAAATATAACAAAGGATTTCTATACTGTGCAGGCGGATAATATTCCCCTACATCATAAATGGAGTAAGCAGCCCAATGCCTCTATTTTTTTAGTGATCCATTTCATCCGTTAATCATCCTTTTCTAGGATGAGACGGTACTCAAAATCCCATCCAACGAGTACCCTTAACGTGGGCTTTCGTCCCTTAGAATTGTGAACCTTGTTAACATAAAATAGAATGTGTATTGAGTACTAGGTGCTAACATAGGAGTAGAATCTTTATTGAGTATGCAGTGTTAACATAAAACACAATCTTCATTGAGTACATCTACACTTCAAGAGGACGAGGTCTACCTAAACGTATTTATTGGATGAGATTTTTGGTATACTACAATTTTAGAGGATGATGAATACGATGAACGAAACAGATCAGTAAAAAAAAAATGCAGGTAAAAGTGCCAAAATGTCAACAACAAAAAAAAAAAACTCTGCTTATGACATGCAAAGAATATGCTTGCATAAGAACAAAGATTCTCATAAAATACCATAAGGAAAAGAATATAACATATATACATATAGATAGTGAAGTAAATAAACCAGCATGGTGAAAGAATGCCTAAGACATGTGCCATGATAGAAAAACCAGTTGCCCAGAAATGAGTTGGTTGACAGCGCCAAAGACTGGGCCGAGTTCAAAGCAAAATGACTAAACTCTCAAACTCTACCAACTTGGCTGAGTTCCGATCCGATTCATCGGATTTTGTCATGCTACATGTGAACATCGGCACCAGTTAGAAGGAGTGAGGCAATACAAGTTGAAGGTTCTAAAAGGGCAAGGGCAAGGCCCAAAAGAACGTGGATAGAAGTGGTGAGGAAAGATTTAAAAACTTTGGGACTAAATGAAGCCATGGTATTTAATAGAGTGGAATGGAGGAATAAGATTCATGTGGCCGACCCCTAATTGGGATAAGGTCTTGATGATGATGATGATGATGATGATGACATGTGAACATCAATTGAAGGGAGTCTTGGCATAACAGTAAAAAATTGTTATCGTGTGACCTTGACATCAGATGTTCAAAGTATAAAAACAACTTCTTGCAAAAAATACAAGATAAAATTGTCTACCAGCCCTTGTGGTCCACCCTTCCCCACCCATATGTAAACGCCAATTCTCTTACAAAGCCATTTTTGTTCTTCAGCACAAGCATCCATGCAAGTGAAAATCTAACACAATTCGATCACATGCATGCTCCTAGTACAACATTTTCCACCTTTGGAGATTGATATTTACATCGCCCAATATCTTCTTCCACCCGGCAGTGATAAAGGACAGATAGAGGCGAAAATTGCTAATCAACCATTCAGTGACAGGTTTCAAAGATTCCTTCGCAACTTCGGGCATTTTTCCACCAAAGCCAAAAAAAGCTGGTCCCTTGCCTTTATGCTTTATTGGCAACACGTTGTGAACATTCCTTTCCCCTCACCTTTTGCTTTATCATCTCCACAAAATGGACTCTTCGTTTGCAGGCTACCGTCCACGTGGCACGTGAGTGATCCATCAGAACCGTACGTATGGATAACTGTGGCTCAGATTCTCAATAATCTCACCGTTCGTCTTCTGTATCTGTCTTTATATGATGAGTTCTTATATGGTATTTGCAGATGCAGACCAGTGCCCGGATTTTCACGTGCTAAACAGTACATTTGCGTCTCGGAAGATGATTAGCCACACAAAACGGCCCTCAATTTTGCGGGTAGGATTGTCCGATGCATGAGATTCTGGGACAAAAGGGGTCCACAGGATCGATTTTCTCCACTAGATTAATTAAAGGATCTATTGTTATACATCCTGGTGGGCCCTAGTGATAAAACTGAGAAGATAGAAATGTACACAAAAGGATAATGAGGTTCATCTAGATTTGCATTAGGTCAACGAGCTCTATATTAATGGAAATCCTCATGACAAGTGCTTTCTAGCTGGTGCTGACCTCAGCTGTCATTTTCCTTCAATTTTTTTTTTTTTGAGCAGTTCATGTTTTTCCTTCATTTTATTTACTTGTAAGAAGACAGCTGCATCTTTTTCTCCATTTCAAGTAAACAAAAGCATTTTTTTCTCATTTGCTTTATCTTACATATTCTTTTGACTAATTCTAAACCTAAAGAGTTTAGATGCGTTAATTTGCTTCGCTTAGAAGTTGCATGTTCACCGATGCTTGGAAATAAAATTGTTCCTTAGAACAGGATTTACTGTGTGAGTCTTTATATGGTTTTGTCATGCATTTAGTTGCATGATAAAAGAACATGTAGAGCCACTCTTGATCCACAAAAATCATAGGATAAGATCATCTAATTAACATGAATTTTGGTCTGTAAGTAATTTATTGGAGCCTTGGAGCAACAGTAAAAGTTGTTATTGTGTGACCTTGAGATTATGGGTTCAAGGCATGGAAATAGCTTCTTGTAAAAATACAAAGTAAGACTGTGTACTATAAGCCCTTGTGTTCAGCCCTTTCCCAGACCCCACATAGGCAGAAGCTTTGTGCACTGGGTCTGTCTCTTTGTAAAATAATCTACTGGAGGCCAAATAAGATGATTGGGTTAGATCTTTCAAAACTGAAGCCTAACATGATAAAGAGTGGCATCTGCAGACACAGTATTTATTGTCTGGGATAAACGGGACTCTATTGTCTATTCTCAAGCATGGATCCACGAGATGTTATTTACAGTTATGCTTAAGACAGGACTTATGGATGTCCGTTTGATATGGAGGCAGAACCATGTGGTTTGCTTAGTGATTATCTATAAATCCAACGGTCTTGCTCATGCATACATTTGGCCATGTAGACCCACATGTTGAGTGCTACATTGACGACGATACTTGTAGACAATCAAATAGCGGACACCATATAGTTCTAGCCCCGTAGGTGGCATTTTAAATCTTTGTTTCTTTTTAATCAATGCCAAAAGAAGGGTTTTGGATCAAGACAGTGGGATCATCCAACCAAGGAAAACCTGCTACATCAAGCTGATCTTGTCAGTACGTGAAAGAAATGTGCCGCCTAGAAGGACGACTAATAGGAAAGAACCAATTAAGCAGCTACCTTCTTTCTAGCATCTTCCTCTTGAACAACCTTGGTGATCTGATATGCTATTCCATTATGAGATTCTTGGCCATAGCCACAACCTTCGGTTCGAGAATAAAACATCAAGAGTATAGCTGGAAAGTTCTTTAAATGTTTGAATAAAGGAACATGAAAAGGTTGGGACTTCTTAAAAAATGATTCAATTATTCAAAACTTTTGTGGCATGCTATTGGCTGTCTTAGCTAAAAGGGCAGCTCCGGTGCACGAAGCTTCCACCTATGCAGAGTCTGGGGAAGGGGCGAATCACAAGGGCCTATAGTAGGCAGCCTTACCTTGCATTTTGCAAGAGACTGATTCCACCGCCTTGAACCCATGACCTCAAGGTTATATGACGACAACTTTTACCGTTGCGCCAAGGCTCCCCATCTTTAGCTGTCTTAGCTGCCATTCCTTATAGGGGAAAATCACCCAACTTAACGAGATTCTTCTTCTTCTTATACTAACATCTGTTCTGCTCTACAAAGTCGTAGTTTTGAGTACTCATATTTTCATTAAAGTGGAGCAATATGCATAAAGACGCAAGTTCATCATCATCTATTTTCGTAATGCTTGTCACTACTTAGTTTACGAAGGGATAAATGTCTACAGACAAATTTATTCCGGATAGAGAGAAATTTGTGTGTTTTAAAGTAGGATAGAAGACTAAAATCAATGAAAACTTTGAGCAATATAAGAATACTAAAAGGTAGCTAATAGAGTAGTGAGTGAGGCTAAACTAAAAACATAAGAGAAGGTGAGAAAGATGTGTCCAAATTTGCAAAAATAAGAGAACTGAAGAGTAAAGACTTAAACCATATTAAATGCATTAAAAGTGATGACCAAAAGATACAAGTCAAAGATGACGAGATTAATCAAAGTTAGAAAAGTTACTTTAAAAAATTACTATATGACAAATGTCCTAAGAATATATAGGGTAGCCCCAGTGCACGAAGCTCCTGCCATGGTCTGGGGAAGGGGTGAACCACAAGGGCCTAAATAATATAGAGATTGAAAAAATTATATACCTGAATAATATTGAACTATATAGATACGACTGTATGATCAAGATACCTAAAGTGAAAGAGGCATTGAAAAAGATAAAATTAGGAAAGGTCATGGGGCAAGATGATATACTAATAGAGGTTTGGACGTATATGAGAGATCCTAGAGTATTTTAGTTGATAAAGTTTGTTTAACAAGATTGTAGAATTAATGGAAAAAAAATGCCAGATTAATAAAGGAAAAGTTTTATTGCACCATTCATAAGAATAGATAAGACTTATATGTTGCATTAATTGTCATGGGATCAAACTTATGAGTTATGCCATGAAACTTTGAGAAAGAGTAATTGAGCAGAAGGTACAATATGTGACCATTGTATTAAAAAACCAATGTGAATTCATGCCTAAGAGGTCTACCATGGAAGCTATTTTCCTACTTAGATAATTGATAAATAATATAGGAAAAAGGTGAAGGATCTTCATATAATCTTTATAGACTTAGAAAAGGCTTATGATGGGGTCCTATATTGGGTCACTAACATACATAAACACAATTAAAGATATGTATCAAGAAACGATAATTAATTTTAGGACCATTAGTTGAGAGACTGATAATTTTCCTATCACTATAGAATTGCATCAAGGATTGATATTGAGTCCTTACCTTTTTATGTTAGTTATGGATGAACTATTAAAACATTTGTAGGGGGAGATTCTATGGTACATGTTATTTACAGATGACATAGTTTTTATTGATAAGACAAGGGAGGATGTAAACATAACACTAGAGCTATGGAGAGATGCTATAGAGTCTAAACTATTTAAAATTATCCGAACTAAGATAGAATTTATAGAATGCAATTTTAGCAAGTAGAGGAGTGGAAGTGAAGCACCAATAAAGATTGATACCTAAGAAGTTCCCTAAAAAGACCATTTTTTATATTTGAAATAAATAATTCATGAGGGGCGGAGTGATTGAGAGGGATGTTACTAAGAGAACATAAGTGGATTGGAACACATGGAGATGTGCCTTTGAACTTGTGTATGATCAGTAGGTGCCATTAAAATTGAAAGGAAAATTCTATAGGATGATTGTAAAGATGGCCATGCTCCATAGATCAAAGTGTTGAGCAATTAATGAATAACATGTACGTAGGATTGAGCATAACTAAAATGAGGATGTTGAGATGGATGAATGGCAAGATAAGAAAGGATAGGTAACAAGATGAGGGTAGGTAGACTTAGATGGTTTGAACATGTCTAACAGAGATCGAAAATGACATCGGTTAGGAGTGAGTCAATCTAAGTTAAAGGCTCCAAAAGGGCAAGGGGAAGGCCCAAAAGGATGCAGATAGAAGTGGAGAAAAATGATTTAAAAACTTGTGGACTGAATAAGGACATGACCCTTGATAGAGAGGAATAGAAGAACAAGATTCATGTAGTTGACCCTTATTTGGGATAAGGCTTTGATGATTATGGTTTTTTCTTTGGTGGGGGCAAATTGCAGCTACTTTGTTAACAATGAACATCAACATTACATCATGATTTAAAAAAATAGCCATAAAATCAAGAGGAACCCCAACCCATAGAGAAGACTTGAGATTTTGTATCACTCTTTAGAATGTTTGTCTGCTATAGTTTTACCTTTCCTTAAAAACATAAATAAATGACGCTGACCAAAAAGAATCAGGAATCTGAACACATTTAATTCTTGTGTTTGATAATTCTACTATGATAGGCACCTTTCCCTTGCCTTGCACCTCTTTTACTTAGCACTGATAATCCCTGCATAACTACAAATGTAACCAAGTTACAAGCTAATGGAAGGGAAAAATAAGAAAAAAACTGAATCATACCCCTTAGATTGGTGAAAAACCCGATCTTGATGGTTTTACTCGAAAATGAGAGATGGAGGGAAAAAGGCATGATCACGATGCTCTTCAGAGGATCCGTCCTTGCAACTCTGTAGATGAAAGTGTGATCCTTCTATGGTGTTGAACTCAATTAGAACTGATCATGTTTGATTGTGGAAAAATGGAAGAATCAGAGAAAAAGATGGAGTGGAATAGTATTTAAGAAAAAGGGATTTTTGCCTTAGATACAATAAAGGTGAGATAATCTTGATTTCTCACGTAATTAGCAAGTTCCTAATCTGTTTTGATATATCTAGATTCTAAGACCCGCATCAGTGTACTATGGGCCCCACTTAGCAAATGATAATTTTACCCTTTGTGAAATAATTGGGCAAATTTTTTGCCCGAACTCCGATCTAGCTTTCTTAATGTCGTTGGATTTCATTTTTTGAGTATAATCCAATTCTTAATGTTTCAGTCCTAGATTCAATTTACAAAATTTATAATTTTATAAATTCACTTTATTATTAAAAATTGAGTATAAATTTTGAGGATATTACATCCTTCCCATGTGGTTTCTTGCACCGAGTAGAGTTGCCAGAGGACCTTGACCAATGGAATGATCTTAGATCTCAACTCCTAGACCTTACTATCCAGGATCCATATAGGTCTCTCCTCAAATGTCAAATTAGGTGCAACTATTCAGGGATCTACTGAAGTATGTGAGATAGGTCTGGTATGTACTTTCTCAGCATGGACACAGAGAAAACATCGTGTACACTTGCCATCTACAGTGGTAAGGCTAGTTGGTATGCCACCGGTTCAACTTTGTGTAAGATCTCAAAAGGACCAATGCACCTGTGATTAAGTTTTCCCTTGTTTCCAAACCTTGTCACTCCCTTCATGGGAGAAACTTTCAAGAATACATGTTCACCCATAGAAAACTCTAAATCCTTTTGCCTCTTGTCAGCATAACTCTTCTAGCTACTGTGGGCTGCCAATAATCGTTTTTGAATAAGCCGAACTTTTTCAGCACACTATTCCACCAGCTTGGACTTTACTATGCATCTCTCCCCCACATCACTCCAACATAAAAGTGATCGACAAGGTCTACCATGAAGTGCCTCATATGGAGCCATGCCAATACTCGCCTAGTAGTTATTATTATAGGAAAATTTAATAAGTGGCAAATGATCCTCCTAGCTACCCTTCCAGTCCATGACACAGGTTCTCAACATATCCTCAATCATCTGGATGGTCCTCTCTGTCTAGCCATATGTCTGGGGGTGGAACGCTGTGTTAAATCTCAGCCTCAATCCTAAGGCCTCCTGCACACTCTGTTAGTACTTTGAGGTAAACCGAGTGTCTTGATCTAAAATGATCATCAAGTGGACCCCATATAAGCTCATGATCTCCTTGACATACAGCTTTGCTAAGCTATCCATAATCTAGTTCTGTCTGATCAGGAGAAAATGAGCAAACTTGGTCAATCTGTCAACAATAACCCATATCATGTCATGTCCTCTAGTAGTCCTCAGAAGACCCACAATGAAATTTATAGTAAGGTGGCCCCACTTCCACTCGGGAAGATCCAATGTTTGAAGCAACCTAGACAGTTGCGGATGCTTTGCCTTAACCTATTGACAGGTCAAACATCATGCCACCCACTCCCTAACATCCTTCTTCATCCCATTTCACCAAAAGTGTTGCTTGAGGTCCTATTACATCTTCTTACCTCTGGGATGAATCATATACTATGACTAGTATGATTCCTAAAGTAACTCGCACCTCAACTCATCATCCGCCAGTACTACTAGCCTGCCCCTAAACCTGACACCACCATCCCATCCAAGTTTTGAGTCTTTGTATCGCTGATCTGTGGCTGTAGAATCCTGTCAAGAAATCTAGACCTAGTCGACAGGTTAGTAACCATTACTCTCAACTTCTTGCTCAAGGCATCTACAACGACGTTAGCCTTCCCTAGGTAGTACTGTATGGTGAAGTCGAAGTCCTTGAGATATTCCATCCATTTGCGCTACCTCATGTTCAAATCACTCTGAGTAAAGAAGTACTTGAGGCTCTTATGATCAGTGAATACCTCAAACATCTTGCCATATAAATAGTGTTTGTTGGACTTCAGTACAAATACCACCACTGCTAACTCTAGATCATGAGTTGGGTAATTTACCTCATGTGTCTTAACCTACCTCGATGCATAGGCCATTACCTTCCCATACTGCATCAACATCGCTCCTAGGCCCTTACTCAAAGCATCACAAAAAACCACATAACCACCCGAACTTGAGGGTAAGGCCAACACTGGTGTGGTAGTAAGCCTCCTCTTGAGTTCCTGGAACCTCTCCTGATAGGCATCGGTCCAGAGAAACTTTGTGTCTTTCCTTGTTAGGGTAGTCAAAGGCAATGCAATCCTTGAGAACCCTTTGATGAACCAGTGATAATATCCTATCAAACCAAGGAAACTAAGTATCTCAGTCACCATTGTGGGTCTCTCCTAATGTAACACTGCCTCCACCTTAGTCGAGTCTACAACCACTCCATCCTTTGATACCATGTGGCTTAAAAACTGCACCTATTCTAACCAAAAATCACATTTATTGAATTTCACGTACAAGCGATGTCGACAAAGTGTGTCTAGTATCGTGTAGAGCTGTTCCTTGTGTGTCTCGTGGCTAGGTGAGTAGACTAGGATGTTGTCAACAAAGACAATAAAAAACTTATCCAAGTAAGCTTCGAAGACCCAGCTCATCAGGTCCATGAACACTTCCGATGCATTGCTCAACTCGAAGGCATTACTAAAAACTAGTAGTGCCCATATCGACTCCTAAATGTAGTCTTTGAGACATCCTCCTATCTTATCCTTAACTGGTGGTATCTTGATCTCAAGTCTATCTTGGAGAATACTTGCACCTATTAGAGCTAATCGAACAGATCATCAATGTGAGGCAAGGGGTATCAGTTCTTCACAGTGACATTGTTTAGCAACCGATAGTCAATGCACAGCCTCAACGATCCGTCCTTTTTCTTCACGAAGAGTACTAGTGCCCCCCAAGGAGACCCACTTGGCCTGATGAGGTCCTTATCAAGTAACTCCTACAACTGCACCTTAAACTCTCTCAACTCTATTGGAGCCACCCTATATGGTGCCTTAAAGATGGGTAATGTACCTGGTACTAAATCAATGGTAAAGTCAATCTCTCTACTCGACAGCAATCCTGGTAACTCCTCAAGAAAGTCATATACAAACTCTCACACAACATCGATATCCTAAATTTGAGACTACCTACTATCCTCAACAATCACATAAGCAAGGAATGCTTTGCACCCTCGTGCATAACACCGTGCCGCCCTCATAGTAGAGATGATACATGCACTAGCCATGCTCTTTCTGCCCTGAAACATAATCATTGGTTGCCCAGGTACATTAAAAACACTCCGCTTCTTATGACAGTCCATGGTAGCCCAATATGTAGCTAACCAATTCATCCCTAATATGACATTGTAGTCAACCATATCTAATAGAATGAGGTCTAAGTACATCCTTACACCCGATATCTCTACTAGCATCCCTCAAAGATACTCAGTAGTCTCTATAGTCTCTCCTATCGGAGTCAAAATATCCAACCCAAATGTCAATTTATTTATGCATGCATCAAGGCAAGATGCAAAAACGCATGAGATAAAAGAATGAGTGGACCCTGTATCAAAAAGGGACCTGGCATGTCTGTCTGAGACAAGAAGAGTACCTTTAACAACCTGATTT
This sequence comes from Warburgia ugandensis, assembly GCA_035236585.1. Classification (NCBI taxonomy): domain Eukaryota; kingdom Viridiplantae; phylum Streptophyta; class Magnoliopsida; order Canellales; family Canellaceae; genus Warburgia; species Warburgia ugandensis. The sequence continues at coordinate 25,629,270 of CP141131.1, forward strand.
GAGGCCTGTGCCTACCCTGATGTGATGGCAAAAACTCGCCCTAACTAAGTAACGTACTCCTCATCTCGACCTACTTTTCCTTTTGTCCCTTAGGATACTCTCTAATAAAATGTCCTACCTCCCCACATCCATAACACTTGAATGGCTGTCTCTGAAATGGTGGATGCTGCTTTCATTGCTACTGGGGCTGTCACTGGTGTTGTTGTCTGTTAGGTTTGTTACACATTTACCTAGGGTGCGAACCCTTGTGTTTGTCACATTTCTTCTTATCTACATCCCTCCTAGGCTTAGTCTGCTACTAATGAGTTGGAGTTCTTTGTGACTGTATATCACCAAAAGGTCTCTTGCCTTACCAGGCTGATATGAACTTCCTCTAGTCCAAAGAGAATCCTTCTCAAGCATGGAGGCCATATCAGCATCATCTTGTACGATCATAGGTCGTGAAGGAATCACTCGTATCCTCAACCAGGGTGTCAACCCATCCACAAATTTGTCTGAGGCCTCCTTATTCGAGGTAAGAGCATCGGGAGCAAGTCTCCTCAGTTTGGTGAATTGGTTCAAATACTAATGAACCATCATACCTCGCTGCTCTAGGGTGGCGTACTCTTTCTTCAATGATTGCAATGCATAAGGCAAAAAATACTGGTTATCGAAAACCCGCTTAAAGGCCTCCCAGGTGATCGTCTCTGTAGACGATGAATGTGTACACATAAAAGTTTGCCACTAGAAACCTGCCTCACCCTTCAGTAGGTAGGCAGCTACTCTGACCTGATTCTCAGTTGGAATCTTCATAGCATCGAATGTTCTCTCTATCTCGAACAACTATCTCTCAGCCTCCTCAGTGTCACCGTCTTCATAGAAGGGTGGTATCATCTTTTGAAATTGTTTTAACAATTTATCTATCTTACTAGAGTTCCATGAGGCATCACCCTTAGTAGTCTTAGGTGCTGGTGGTGCCTACACATGGTGGGTCGACTAGACAGACAAATCTACCAGTGTGACTAAAGGTGTCGCCATGAGTGTTGGGTTCATAGTCTACAAAGTAGTCCTAATATGTTGCTGTATGTGTGGTATCAACCCTTACATCACTCTATTCACCCAATCAATCTCATGATCCCCCTTACCCAGGGGACTCAGTAGGAGGGATAGCTGGTGTAGCAGGGGTGGATCTTAACCTTCTTTGAGGAGCCATTTATCAGGAATTCAAGTATCACTAAGCGTAAGTTTTTCCCTCTTAGTTCTCCGTCAACAATGATTCATGGACTGTCATATACATATAAGTGGACGTTTGTAATGATTATGATGGAATAGACTAGGCTCGGATACCAACTTAAAACACCCTGGGTTTTTCTATCATTTTTTTGTAATAATAATAAATGTAGTTGGGATCCCTGATGTCAAAGAGTTTATGTACTAATATATTTAAAATATTCATTTAAAACCCCCCGAGTGTTATACCATTTCCAAAAACATCACCAAAACAATTGCAAAATTAATATAAGTATGTTGCAATACAATCAATACTAATATCAAATCCAATGTAAAAAACCAAAGGTGCCTTTATTTTAAACAATAAGTATCTAGAAAACATAATAATGTGGCCCAAGGTCTATCCATCATAACATTCAACCATGCTCAATAATATATCTATAGTAAGTGTCATAATTAGACTCAATAATGAGTATATACAACCCATAAAGATAATCTGAAATGGAGTCTATCTAACCACTCATATCGAACTATCTATTAGCAAGATAAAGATGGTACCCACTACTATCACTATCCTTCTATGCTTTTGCCTTTCCTGCTATTGCGTTCAGTATCTGAGGCATTGCAAGAAAAAAGCAATGTCTCAGCAAGCTATTGCTTGTGTAGATACATGATATTTAATATAATAATAATTGTCGAATAAAAAGAATACTCAAAATACAAATGCTGACATAAGTGTAGATCACAATATCCATGAAATACGAATGTCATAAATCATGTCAATATGGTAGTAAAATATCATGTGCAAAAAAACATGGATTTCATGGACGTAAAACATGATCTGGTAAAATCTCATATGAACACAATGTCAATAGGTGAGGCACCCAAGATAAGTGGGTCCCATGAGTGTCCCATACACTCACATAATAGGTCATTAGTACTCATACCAATCCTCTGAGTGTCATCACACCCATGCACATAGTAATATCTCAATGCTCATGATGCATACACACAAAACAAGAGTATGGATCGTCATGCTACAATGGCAACCATACTCTCGAGTCTACCGACTATTGTTTCCATTTGACACTATAACAAGAGACTCACCGTCCATCCACATGAGTGGGACCGGACCAATAGTATGGATTACCCATGATACCAACCCCTATCGAGTGCCATCTGTGGGCAGGTGTCTATTATCCCATAAATTCAGAGGGTAGTGGTCGGCCCCCTCCTAGCATGACTTCTACTGGGTGAAAGCACCTGTCATAAATCACAAAAACACAGAAATCATGTATCTCATAAAACTAGGAGCACTTGTGGCTCACATCCTAAGGCACCCCACTCATCCTGGGGTTAGCCTCTCAAGGACTTGCAACCAAGCCTCCACCATCAATTTTATGGAAATCATTAAATCTTAGTGATGTAATGAAGAAGAGATATTTACAATTCATATATATGATCTACTATATCAATACCATAAACTAAATCGATTATATAAATCCATTAAATGTGCTATCAGAATCCCATATCAAATCATAACATAGAAATTTATAAATCACAAGTACGCATAATAAAGAAACCATGTTACAAACAATCCCAGTCAATCAAGATGCTATGATAATGCAAGATTTTAAAAAACAATATGCAACATTAAATGTCGTCACTTACCTTAATGAAGGAACAACCAAATCAAGTGTGTAATCCTCTTAGCTCGGGTGCTCTGATGCACCTGTCAGTACCATTGTACTATTTTGCATAATTTATTTCCCTCAATGAAATCCATTATAAGTTTTTCTCTTAATTTATGTCTGTTTATACATCAATTTGTATAATGATCTCCTGATCTAGCTTTTGATCTAGATCAATGGTCTAGATCATCTGATTTATCTTTATTAAATCAATTTTCATAACATTCAATACTCATCTGCTTCATATTATCATTGACCGGAGTTGTAATTTGCCAATTTAATGTCTGTTGATCACAAAAGGTTTAATTTATTCCATTTCAATAGAATTTGTGGTGATCCAATTATGGATCGTTCTTTAAAGCCTCTATTTATGATTAAATCATTAATTTCAACTTTAGTTATCACAAATCAATTCAATTTCATCTTTATCTACTCATTCTAGTACATATCCATAATTTATGTCTTGATCTAGCAGTCAGATCACTCTTTGATCTACAAATTCTACAATTCTAGGTTAGATCAATAGTCCAAATCAATTTCTAGAGTGAATATACATGATCTAGTCCTTAGATACCTCAATTCATCTCTTGGGTCATCTAATTGTCAAAGTTCTAAGGCCTGATCGCCCTCTAATATTTCATGAATTTGATCTGACTATATGTGATTAGATCAAGATTATAATGCTAAAATCATGTTCGCATCATCGAGACGATTCTGACGAATGTCTCGGATAAAAAATCAGGTTTATATAACTCCCAGAATTGCAAAATGAACATTTTAGTTCATTTTTGGATAGTCTAGATCAAAATTTAGATTGGATCCACTTTTTACACCGGTTTGCACCAGTGGAACCTTTTACACTGGATTAAATAAGCATATATAGAGTCCCTGGGATGCCCTGCATTCTAGATGCTCTCACGTGCATCCCACTCAATCTTGAGAGCCCGAACGTCATCACCGCTGTGCGCAGGTGCATCTAAGTGTCTCATGGATGCATCTTGGGCGCGATGTCCATCGGGGACGATGTGCTCGGACCGTGCACACTATTTTTGTTCGATTGGAGTCCCAAATGAACCGATTTTTTTATCTTTTTTTGCCGTTCCTAAGGTTTTGAGGGTCCTTTGAATCTAATGGATGGTTCAAATTATCCATTTGAAGTGTCGTTGGGATGGATTTTCTATTGTGTTAGGTTTTTCATAGATTCAAACCCTAACCTCATGAAATCTCCAATTTAAGTATTGAAAACAGTATAAGGCAGTGAAGGAAAGCCAATGGAAGGAAAAAACAAGAAGAAAACTGAATCATACCTCTTAGATTGGTGAAAAACCTGATTTTGATGGTTTTTCCCTAAAATAAGAGATGGAGGAAAAAAGGCACGATCACTACGCTCTTCAAGCGATCTGTGCCTGTAATTTCTTAGATGAAAGTGTGATCCTTTTATGGTGTTGAACTTAATTATATCTGATCACGTTTGATCATGGAAAAATAGAAGAATCGGAGGAGAAGATGAAGTGGAATTGTATTTAGGAAAGATGGGTTTTTGCCTTAAATATGATTAAGGTGAGATAATCTTAATTTTATGCGCAATTAGCAGGTTCCTAATCCATTTTGATTTGTCCAGATTCTAAGACCCACATCAGTGTACTGTGAGCCCCACTTAGCAAATGACAATTTTACCCTTTGTGAAATAATTGGGTAAATTTTTTTTCTGAACTCCGATATGGCGTTCTTAGTATCGTTGGATTCCATCTTTCGAATATAATCCAATTCTTAATGTTTCAGTCCTCGATTCAATTTACAAAATTTATAATTTTATAAATTCACTTTATTATTAAAAATTGAATATAAATTTTGAGGATATTATAGAGAGAGATCATACTCAAGAGAATCTGAGTCTTGAGCACGTTAGGATTTTTTGTTAGGACAAAAACTAGAGAGTCATAGACTAAGGAGAGAGATCAGATTCAGAGTTCAAGTGATGGAGCTGAGTTGTGTTAGGGTTTTCTGTCGAGACTCATACAAGAACTAGAGCATTCGAGAACGAAGAACAACGAGAAGGGAGAACCAGAGGCAGAGGGAGGCCAATTGATTGTCGAGTTGAATTAGGGATTTAGGGTGTTGCCCTAATTTTTTGATATCTTATACACTTCCCATTTGGTCCAGTCCAATTAGGTTGAATTGGACCCGATCCAGACCAAATTATGCACTCTTTAGTTTTAAAGGACTGAATCGAATCGAAACACAACTCAAACCGATTAAAATCCCCTTCATTCAGCCCGGTTGGGGACCTTTGTACATCCCTAGATGATGGGGCCCACCTAACTAGCAGAAAAGGAGAGAAATTGGCACCCCAAGTAAATCTTGCCGATCAATATTTTAAAATGGCAAATATAATAGTATCCTTTTTCTTTTAACATATAATACCTTATTTTTCCTTATGACATATAGGCATTTCTTAATTATTTAACTTTTATCCTTTGTCACTAGTTAGATGAATGCCACTCCTAAAACACTTGTTTTAAGTTTACTCACCCTCTCTTTTTTATTCATATCTCAAGTGTATCTTATATCTTCTATCACTCCTTATAATTTCTCCTTATAAAATCTCTCTCTCTCTCTCTCTCTCTCTCTCTCTCTCTCTCTCTCTCTCTCTCTCTCTCTCTCTCTCTCTCTCATTTCTTTTAATTATATATATTATCATCTCTCTTCTTCTTCTTTTTTCTCTATTGATAGAACAATGAGCTTCTTATAAAATTCCAATTCTCTCCTATTCTTCCTCTAACCTTTCCTAATTTCTTTTCTTTTCCCCCTAAAGATACTCACGCCTTTCCTAAAGTTGTGGAATTTCCACTAGTAAATCTCAAACCCTATACAATAGTTTCAAAATGGATAGGAAGTATCATCAATATAGCTTATTTTTTAACTAAAAAAGGAGTTTATTTTTTAACTGAAAAAGGGAGTTTGTTTTTTAAAAACACGATAGGCATTTTCTGGATATATTATTTATTTCTTTATCAAACTTATATAATTGTATGATACAAACCTTGTCACAAGATATAAGCTTAGCCTGAACATGGAGCAGCTAACATAATAGTTATTGTAGCATCCAAAAGATTGTATTGGTCCGTTGTTTATACAGTTTCTAGCCGCTTGTTAACGATCGTATCAAGCAAAAGTTGGACCCTTCGTGTAAAGGTGGGGGGCTGGTGTCCAATATAGCGCTGCGTTTATAATAATTTTCAAGAACTCTTCTCCATTGGCCAATCCTGGATAAAATTATTTTAGGAAAACAGCCCATGGAGAGCCATTTTATATATTTCTGAATAAATAGCATTCATGTTATCGGACCCCGAATGGTAGTGGATAAGATCATTACACATTGCTAAATGAATCCACATATTGTAATCCCCTTGCAGAGAGCCCCTTAATGTTTTTCATTTGATTCACTTTAATCAAGGATATTTTATCTCAATTAATCTTTACCTAGTCTAACAATTTATCTTTTCTTTTTTCTCCTCTTGGAATGAAGTGGTGTTTATTTGCAAGCAATGATCAAGGTCAATAGTGCTACTAAAATTCCTGTTCAAAGATTCCTACATAATGAATAAGCCTTAGATCATATAGAGTAAACAAGAAAGGCAGCCCCGGCGTACGGAGGGTTCAGAGAAGGGGAGAACCACAAGGGTATATAGTATGCAGCCAACAGAGCCAACAGATATTACAAAAATAGAGGGCAAATATATTCGGAAACAAACCCCAATATGCCTTCAATCATACATGTCACCGAGTACAAGAGGAAACGAATAAGCAAGCTGAGAGCCCGTAGAATAATACATTGCCAAACCCAAACTTGGGATATTTTTTGACAACACGAATCAAGAGGTTTAAATTTGATTATCTCGGGCAAACTTCACAATCAACTCGGCTATGGAGTCTGGCCTTTCAACATGAGGAATATGCCCACAGTCGGGTATCTGATGCAGGAATGCATTTGGCAGTTCATCATGTAATCTCTGCATCGTATTAGAAGCATTCACATATTTGTTGTTCATAAGCACATAAATACCACAGTTGAAATCAAGAAGCTTTCAAAATTGTATGTGATTATGTCGATGACTTTATGCATTTTTCGAAGGTAGGTGGTGCAATACACAGGACCGAAAATCAGAATTTTAAAACCAGCTGCTACTCTTGCAAGAAATGAGGCTAGATTGCCCTTGCGAAGATCAAAGCAAAATAAATAAACTAACCAGAGCAAGCTTGTTGCTGATAATCCGGTCATCCTCCCCCCAAATAATAAGGGTCTTTTGCCTTATCTGCAGGACAAGTATCAGCAGCATCAGAACAGGGGAAACAACGGTTCTAGCAGGTTTAGAACTTCAGCTTAGCATCTATAACTCTAGTTATGGTGAATGGAATCAGGCTGCTTTTCGGCAATTCTTTTTTCATTTCTATTTCTAGTGTTCAGGAGCTGACCCCTAATCGAGATAAAGTCTCGATGATGATGATGATTTCTAGTGTTCAGAAGCAGAAACTACGAGATCACTTTCTTACTTAAGCGCTTATAAACTATAGAAACATAAAAACAGAACTTTACCAAAACCACTCCCGGTGTGGGAAACAACGGTTCTAGTAGGTTTAGAACTTCAGCTTAGCATCTATATCTCTAGTTGTGTTGAATGGAATCAGGCTGCTTTTTGGCAATTCTTTTTTCATTTCTATTTCTAGTGTTCAGAAGCTGACCCCTAATCGAGATAAGGTCTCGATGATGATGATGATTTCTAGTGTTCAGAAGCAGAAACTACGAGATCACTTTCTTACTTAAGCGCTTGTAAACTATAGAAACATAAAAACAGAACTTTACCAAAACCACTCCCTGTGTTTCTTTAGAAACGGAACATGGGAGACCCCAGAAACTGCTTCCCCAAATGTATCCTCAGACACAGTTTTAATAGAAAGACCAAGCAACAAATCCTTTGCCTGTTAAACTTATAACAACCATAAATCTCTCTCTCAGCAATTGTTACAAGAATTTTTTCATTCAGCTGCTATAGTGAATTCTTTTGATAAATCCCATAGAAGGAGATAAGGTAACTAACTGACAGATTAGCTCTTAATCACTTGGGCAGATGTGCTCATAGAAGAAGTGGTGGTTCTCCTTTCCTATGGTTCATTTTCCTGAAATGGCTACCAAGTGAAATCTGCCAACAGCTAGCAATGCGCAGCAAACTATCAATTAGTGGATCAAAAACACAAAAATTTGTCTTGTGATGCGCCACCCATACGTCACACCTACTCTATAAGAAAAACACAGTGCCTCAGGGAGGGAGATGTGACACGTGTTTGTAAGAGAATGGCTGGGAAGAATGAGTTTGTTAGACAGTTAGGAGGAGGTTAAAGTGGAGTGAGGGGGGACTGTAGGAAGGGGTAGAATAGGAAAGGAAAGAAAGGGGGACTGGTTCACTGGAGTGGGGGGGTAAGGCAGTGGGGACTCTAGGAGTGCCAGGTTGTAATGTTCTTTTTTCCTTCTTCTTCCATATCTGAGTTCTGAAACTAGAATTGTATTGTGGAAATACCAAAACACCACCTTGAGCTTTTACTCTAATTACTAGAATTTATAGTTGAATCTCAAATAGCAGACCCATCAATGGTATTAGAGCTTCGCTTGATCGTGGGGGAATGGTAAGAACTCGATTGAAGAAAGTAGACAATATGGACAAGGAAGTGGAAAACATGAGAGCAGAATTTGGGTGCATGAAGGTGTAATGACCCCAATTTTTGTAATATTAAAATCCCATGAAAAGTTCAGTTTTAAAGATACGGGCATTTTGGTCATTTCACTAGTTGCCTTGACTAAACCCAGAAACTTGGTCCTGAAAATGGTACCATTAGATGCGTCTTGGAAAAAGGAATCCAACAAGACCAAAATCACCCAAAACGGAGTTAAAGTGAGCAAGTTATGGCCCTTTGAAGTACAGGGGCAAAACTATAATTTTTACAAAACGGATTTAACTGCAAAACACAGGGGCCCGTTTTGATACGGCACCCTTCATCTTCCACCTCCTAGAGAGTTCTAGAACGGCGGTGATTGGAGGGGAAATCACCGCCATTCTAGAGGTTTCTCCACCGCCATTCAAAGGTGGTGAGAGCCCCCTCCAGAACCCTCTCTTAGCTCTATAAATAGAGCTCTTGGGCGTCTCTAATGGCAGTCCAAAACGTTGAAGAAAACCAGTTGTTGAGCAGTGACCTAGAGGGGAAAACAAGGAGAAAAACCCAGCAACGAGCCAGGTATGTCCGAGATCGCTCAAAACCCATCTCCCTCATAGTTCCAAGTTCAATTTCCCTAGGTTTTTGCATGAAAAACCATGCAAAATAGAGCCCTAGAGACTCACCAAGGACCCAGGGACGTTCCCTGGGTAGCACTGGTTCGATAGGGTTGAACCAGGGTGTCCTGAGGACGCCCCGGTTCCCCAACGAGCGGTCGGAACGTCCCACGTCAACTTCTGTTTGAAAAACCAAACGGGCGCGTCCAAAGACGTGCCCGCAAAAGAGAGGAGCGGCGGGAAAACCCGGTGCGTTTGCAGACGCGCCCTTTAAGCCGCACACCCCAGACACGCAGTGCGCTAGCGCTGTGGGTTTTTCGTTCCTTAAGGAAGCCAGGGCGCACGACGCAGTTGCGCAGCGCCCTAGCATTCCGTTTTTTTTCATTCTTAAGACTCTATGTACGTGCGACACTAAAACGCTTATAACTTGAGATATAGAGCTCCGATTGAGGAGCCGCAAAAGGCGTTGTGTCCGTGTCGACAACGCGGACACATCCAAACTATAAAATCCCTGATCAAGGCTCAATCAAAAGTGGGCATGACCCTTAGAATAGGATGGTAGCGCGTGGCCGCTAGACCTTTAGAAAACTAATGATACCAAGGCCCAATTAGGACCTTAGGACACCCATAGGCATAGGGATGGACCCCTAATGCCTAAGTAATAAGACCCAACTACTCTAAACCCATAAAATATAGGCTAAACTAACCTTGAGTCCCCAAACCATGTTCAGGAGCGTCCGAGGACAAAGGGGTTAGCGCAACCTAGTCAGGTAGGTGCTCTATCACTATTAGATTCTTTTAAAAGATCTATTAATGTTTTGAGAACATATGTTATAAGTATATGACTTGTTTAGCATGACTTGATTCAGCATGCATGTGATAAATGTTTTGTACATAGGCATGTTTCATAAATGATTGCATATACATTATGCACATATATGTTTTGCAAACAAGTGCATACATTGCATGATTTAAGTACTTGCAAAGATTGCATGTCCTTGAGGGTTGCCAAAAGACGCTGGAGTGCCGAGGGCCAAGCAGTTGTGAGGGACCTAAAGAGGACTGGTTTTGAACAGAGGTTTTTGGCTTATTTGATCGTATATGATTTGGGCTAGTAAGCTAGTGGGTGCTATGCCGAGGGGTGTGGGTTAGCCATCTAGCTTCTACCACTATTAGGTGGATGGGTACCACGCCCAAAAAGGGCATGTCCCTGCTTCGACTGCATGTAGTACAAGGGCCTACCACTGGTGTCATGGCACTGGGTCAAAGTGTCATATGCCCCGTGGAGGAATATGATCCTGTGTCCCTAGGTACCCGGGGACCACACGGCGGTGAGGTCGTGGGCATAGTGGGACCCTATGGTTTCGTGGATTTATGTGCATTGCATATGGCATGATATAAGGTTGGTCGACCATACCATGATAGATATCCATGAGTTGGATTCAGTTGAGCATCTGATGCATATTTTTATGATTATGATATATGATTACTTTCGACTTGGATTATGATATTTCTTTAAGTTGTCAGTATTCCGGTTTGATAGTGGCTTTTAATATCGATATTGAACGTGATTATTCGAACAACATGCATATGTTTTTATGAGCACATGATTTTAAAGATCGCATGCATTATAAAACTAGTAGTGATAGACTCCTACTGAGTATAGTATATACTCACCCTATCTTTAACATTTTTCAGGATGATTCCATCCATGAGTAGAGGACATCTATGTTAGTGCTATGAGCAAGTGAATCAAAAAGGAAACAATTATACATGTAAGTAAATTCTCAACCCTTTGGACATGTATTTGTATTTATTTACAGTTGGGCTGTGTCTTTGTATTTGGATAGACACTGGGAAAAAACGTTTATGATTTCTAAAGCTTTTCAAAAACTACCTTGGATGTTGTGAAAGCAAATGACACTCGGGGTTTTCAAATTGGATTTCAAAAAAAAGATTTTTCCGCTGCATTGCATTGTTTTTCAAATAGGGATCCCACCTTAGGAATTTAGATTTTTCATTTAAAAATGCATGGGAAAACCCAGGTCGTCACAGGAGGACGTCGGAAGACTACAAGCCAACGTGACAGCCATTGGAGAATACCTACTGGAGATTCGGAATTGAATGTGGTAGAAGGAGGAAGGTGCTGATGCGTTGCCCAACCCGGCCGGAGATAGGGGAAGAGCCAAAGCTTCAGAGATCGGAGAGACATTGGGAGGAGGCGACTAAATGCCGGAGAATTAGAGGAATGAACATCATCCCCGTAGATTGGATCTACCTGTGTTTGACGGAAACGATCCTTACGATTGGTTGTGCTGTGCCGAGTGGTATTTCCAACTCAACCGTATCGCTGACGGCGAAAGGGTGTAGGCGGCGTTGGTTTGTCTGGATGGAGAAGCCCTTCACTAGTTTCTCTGGACAGATTCACGCTCCCTGATCTGATCGTGGCCCCTTTTCCACGTTTCCCTTCTCCGAAGATTCAAATCTTCACAGTCCGATGATGACTATGAGGCGTTGCTCTCTCTCTAGCGGAGAGATTCCTTCGCTGAGTACCGCCAGGATTTCGAGCTCCTGTAGAGACCCCCGGTAGATCTGCCCGACTAGCTGCTAAAAGGGGCGTTCCTTAACGGGCTCTGGGAAGATCTGAAGGCCGAGGTGAAGTTATTCTGGCCTGCTTTCCTAATTGGGCTTATGGACCTGGCCTAGAAGGTAGAGGAGAAGAATGAAGCCCTAGAACGAGTAAAGGCCCTTGAAAATAGAACGGGCCCTGGGCCCAAGTCACTAGCAACCCACAATAACTGAGGGCGGAGCCCATTCTCTGAAATGGCTCAACGAGGGCAATTTTGTCATTTCATGCCAACCCTAACCAGGTTGACGGAGACGACGAAGGAAGATGGATTTCAAGCCGAGCAGCCCACCCGTGCCGTTGAACCCCCTCCAAGCCGACGCAAAGCTTATCAACGGTTGTCGGAAAGCAAACTCCAACACAAACAATCATTAGAGTTGTGTTTCAAGTGCAACGAAAAGTACTCTTCGGGCCACAGATGTAGGAACCGCCAACTTCAAGTGTTGTTAATGGCAGAGGAGGATGAGGAAACAGAGTCAGCGACCCCTTCAGCCACCGACGAAGCCCCATCTCACGAAGACGACACACCCCAATATGAACTCTCGATGCAGGCAATCGTGGGTATATCTGTAGCAACCGTCATGAAGATGAAGGGTTATCTAGGGCAGCGGGACGTGGTGGTCTTGGTTGACATGCGAGCGTCCCACAATTTCATCGCTCAGGAATTGGTCACCGAGTTGCAGTTGCTGGTGATCGCCACCAAGACTTTCGGTGGCCAAGTGCGGGATGGATACCAAGTCAAGGGATCGGACGTTTGCTGAGATCTAACCCTCCACTTACCTGGGGTTGTGATTCAACACCATTTCCACCTCTTCGACTTGAGCGGAACCGATATTGTTCTCGGCATGGCATGGCTATGGACTCTCGGTGAGGTTTTTGCTAATTACGGCAATCTTACCATGCAGTTCTTAGTGCAAGGCAAGCGAGTCACACTCCGCGGCGACCCTTCCCTAGCATGGTCATCGCTTTCTCTCAAGTCCATCCAGAGACTCATACCTAGTGCCCATGATAGTTTCATGATTGAATACCAAGGGCTACAGATCGACGGTGGACCTCAAGAGTCTGCGGTTCATCCACGAGTGACACCAGTATTGATGCAGTTTTCACATATCTTTGACCGGCCCCTACAATTGCCAGCAAGTTGCACTCATGATCATGCCATCCGTATCCGGGACAATGCTCAACCTCCGAATATCCGACCATACTGGTACCCCCATTGCAAGAAGAATGAAATTGAAAGAATCATTAAGGAGTTGTTGGAAGCCGAAATCATTCGCCCTAGCACTAGCCCCTACTCAAGCCCAGTCTTATTGGTTAAGAAAAAAGATGGTAGTTGGTGATTTTGTTTAGATTATAGGGCCTTAAACAAGATCATCGTCCCCAACAAGTTTCCTATTCCGACGATTGATGAGTTACTAGACAAGTTGGGTGGGGCTACGATTTTCTCCAAATTAGATCTCAAGTCCGGCTACTATCAAATCCATATCAAAGAAGAAGATATTGCCAAGACCGCCTTTAGAACGCATGAATGCCACTATAAGTTTATGGTCATGCCTTTCGGACTGACCAATGCTCCATCAACCTTCCAATCCCTCATGAATGACATCTTCCGCTTGTACCTTCGTAAGTTCATGTTGGTATTCTTTGATGACATCTTAGTTTATAGTGCTAATATAAATCTGCACTTGGAACACCTAACCATTATTCTACAGATTTTGGAAAAACATGAACTGGTTGTTAATAGAAAAAAGTGTCTATTTGCACAACCTACACTTGAATACCTCGGCCATGTGATTTCCGCCTGTGCGGTAGCAGCTGATAACTCACAAGACGTTCGGGCGCTACGAGGATTCTTAGGCCTTATGGGCTATTACCGCAAGTTCGTCTGACACTATGGCTTGATTGCAGCACCACTTACCTGTTGAAGAAAGTTGGGTTCAAATGGAGTCCTGAGGCGCAGGTTGCGTTCGACACATTGAAACAAGATATGACTATCATCCCCGTGTTGGCCATTCCTGATTTCACTAAACAGTTTGTTTTAGAAACTGATGCATCAGGAAAGGGAGTTGGAGCTGTCCTCATGCAAGAAGAAAGGCCAATTGCTTTCTTTAGCCAAGTTCTCGCCCCCCAATCACAATCCAAGTCAGTCTACGAGAGAGAGCTCATGGCTGTGGTATTACCTATACTGAAATAGCGTCACTACCTACTAGGCAGGCACTTCATAATCCGAATAGATCAGAAGAGCCTCCGGTTCCTGCTAGACCAGCGCGTGCTTAATCACGAACAATAGAAATGGTTGATCAAACTCATTGGGTTTGATTTTGAAATCCTATACAAGCCAAGAAGTCAAAACCGAGTAGCTGATGCTCTTTCTAGGAAAGCTAAGGTTCAAGCTTTTGTTCACTTCCCTACCTGCCCAGAAAACTGTTACACAAATTCTGAAGTGGCTACACTTGGCGACTTGATGGCTCTCTTCACTGTCCATTGTGAAGGATTGTCAGGACTGGAGGAGGAAGTTCAGCAGGAAAAAGGGCAGCCCCGGTGCACGAAGCTGTCCGGGGAAGGAGCGGACCACAAGGGCCTATAGTAGGCAGCCTTACCTTGCATTTTGCCAGAGGCTGATTCCATGCCTTAAACCTATGACCTCAAGGTCACATGATGACAACTTTTACCATTGCGCCAAGGCTCCCGTTCAGCAGGAAGATACACTCAAATCTATTACACAAGACCTCATGGCCGATCCCAACAGTCATACTGGTTTTTCATTGCGGAATGGGTGCCTACTCTTTTAGGGCAGGCTAGTCCTTCCAAAATCTTCCCCTCGAATTCCCATCTTGCTTACAGAATTTCACTCTACCCTGAATGGGGGACATTCTGGGTTTTTCCGAACATTCAAGAGACTCTCCAATGTGGTGTTTTGGGAGGGAATGAGAAGAGATGCACAGCAATTCGTTGCCTCTTGCGATGTTTGTCAAAGAAATAAGTATCAATCACTGAAACCTGGGGGTCTTCTTCAGCCATTACCCATCCCTAACCAAGTTTGAAATGGTTGATCAAACTCATTGGGTTTGATTTTGAAATCCTATACAAGCCAAGGCAGGCACTCCAATAAAATCCATGGACAGGTCTTCTTCAGCCATTACCCATCCCTAACCAAGTTTGGGATGACCTGTCCATGGATTTTATTGGAGGATTACCCAAATCACAAGGGGTGGATACAATTCTTGTTGTCATGGATCGTCTCACCAAATATAGCCATTTCCTTAGCTTGGGGCATCCATTTACAGCTCAGGACGTTGCTACCATCTTTGCTAAGGAAATAGTAAGGCTGCATGGATATCCTCGCTCCCTAGTATCCAATCGTGACCGCCTCTTTATCAGCCAGTTTGGGACAGAACTATTCAAACTAGCAGGAACTGTCCTAAAGATGAGCACTGCTTATCACCCACAGACAGATAGGCAAACAGAGGTTGTCAACTGTTGCCTGGAGACCTACCTACGTTGCTTCACTTCCAGTCATCCTAAATAATGGCCTAAGTGGATTCCTTAGGCCGAATTCTGGTTTAATACCGCCTATCATAGTGCTACTGGAATGACCCCATTCAAGGCCCTCTATGGCTGTGAGCCCCCTGCATTACCGTGCCTCACTAATGAAGGCTCGGTTGTAGAAGCAGTCAATCAACAATTGATGGATAGGAATGTTATCCTACAAGAGTTGAAAGAACACTTATTAACTGCCCAAGCCAGGATGAAATCCCAGGCAGACAAGAAGAGTAGAGATGTTCAGTTTGAAGTAGGTGCACTGGTTTTCCTCAAATTACAACCTTTTAAGTTCAAAAGATTGGCAAGGAGGCCAAATGAAAAGTTGAGTCCCAGATTCTATGGTCCTTTTCGGGTATTGGACTGGGTGGGAGAAGTGGCATATCGTTTGGAGCTGCCAGCTACCACCAGAATTCATCCAGTTTTCCATGTTTTCCACCTTAAACAGTCCTTGACAACCCCTTCTCTCGCCCAACCTTTGCCTTCCAGTTTAACAGACAAACTGGAACTTATTGTTCAACCGGAAGCGCTATTAGATAGATCAGGGTTTTTCGAAATGGCCAGAGGGAGGTTTTGGTTAAATGGCAAAATCTACCTGAATGTGACAATACTTGGGAGATATATATTGTTTTAGATGCCCAGTTTCCCTCTTTTCACCTTGAGGACAAGATGAAACTGATAGGGGATGGTAATGATGCACCACCCATATGTCACACCTACTCTAGAAGAAAAACACGTGCCTTAGGGAGGGAGATGTGAGACATGTTTGTGAGAGAATGGCTAGGAAGAATGAGTTTGTTAGACAGTTAGGAGGAGGTTAAAGTGTAGTGAGGGGGGACTGTAGGAAGAAGAGGAAAGGAAAGAAAGGGGGGGGGGGGGGGGGGTGTTGGGAAAGGCAGTGGGGACTCCAAAAGTGCCTGGTTGTAATGTTCTTTTTTCCTACTTCTTACATATTTGAGTTCTGAAACTAGAATTGTATTGTGGAAATACCAAGAGAAATAAACACCACCTTGAGCTCTTACTCTATTTACTGGAATTTATAGCTGAATTTCAAATAGCAGACCCATCATCTTGTCAATATGTTTTGCCAGTAACATAATTTATGCTTCTTAAACTTGCCATAAAGCAAATTGTCTTAGTTTGGTCCTTAGAAGTCCTCAGAAACCATAAGACTTGTTGTCCGAGTTGACTCACAACTCTGAATTCATAATGACATAGGCGAGTCAAGTGACATTTATCCTGGTAAAATTGTAAGCAACACCTCCAATAATTTCATATACATGTATGTGTGTATGTATGTGGACGTGTGTGCATGTGTGTGTGTGTTGGTATAACTCTAGCAACTTATTCAAGTAACCTCTTTCCCTAAAAACCTTCAGGCACACAAGAAATAAAGCACTCACTAGTTTCTGAAATATAAAAAACCTCATAGAGTAATTTCGGTCTCTTTTTTGCTTTGTCAAAAATCAATAGGGCACTGATGCACACCTGTTTTATCTGTGCAGTAACATTGTAGCCCCCACTAATCATAAAATCAACAGTTGCATCTTCCCACCAAGGTAGTAGACAATGTAGGCAACCAATCTGAAAAGGAAATTGCAAGAAAGTTCATACACAACAATCTAATTGAAGAAACGTGTAACAGGTGACTATTGACATCAGTTTGGTTCTTGATTGAAGTATTATTGTGAAGTTTGTGTCTTAAATTTTGGCAAAATTAAAGACAGAGAGATTGAATAGATGAAGAGAGCCTGCAATGTAGTAACATTAGACCCATAAGAGCAGATATTCACACAAAATACAAGAGATCACAAAAAGGCAAATCTGAAAGCACATAGCAATAAAGAGTTCTTATCTATCTGGAAAAATGGGTTCATAACATCCTAGGACCTAATCCGTACAGATGTAGGGGAAATTCCAGGAATAATATTGACAATGAGCTTGTATAAAAGGTTATGGCTCCTCAATGTAGGACTTACAAGTGAATAAAATGATGCAGATGACTCAAAAGTACATAATTACCATCTAAAAATATTTTAAGGAATGATTTGGTAAGGCAAGGTCAAGATAGAGAAAGCTTTCTGCCCCATAACAATAAAATGACAACAATGGAGACACTTACTCTGGTCCAATCGAAGTTGGTAAGCAGCGAAATCCTATTGAAGGCCAAAAAATTTGCAAATAACCGCAGTGGGATGCTTTTCAATAAAGAGACCTGGTGGAAGACAGGAGTTACTTGACATGGATGCAAATTTAGCATCCCCATAGAAATATGAAAAGCATAAAACAAGAAAATATGGACTGTCAAGAAAAAGAAAAATAGGAGTAATTATTAACCCATGAGCAATCAAGAGGCAGTTAACCAGTAATCATCAACCTGAGGACCAATTACAAACAGGTATGTCATATCTTAAGCTAAGCCAGAGATCTCACCCCAGCATAGGCTACTATTTTTGGCAAAGAGGACATGTTTCCTGTGCCCTCTGCATAAACACTTGCATCAACCAACACTAGCTTCTCAACCTGTATAAAGTTCAAAAAGAAAAGAGGAACTACTTGCAGCTACTCCATTGAATATGACATGCTGAGAAAACCATGTGAAGTGTTGACAGCCTGTTTCCAGGCCAGAATTTGACATGTTTTAAGATATTCTGAACAAGCAGATCTCTTCACATCAAAGTGAATACTTACAGCTTCCAAATGATTAACAGCAAAGTCAACTGCAACAGCAGCACCAAGACTTGGTCCAACTAATATCATGGGCCTTTTTATGTAGGACTTCCACAGCTTCAGTACAAGATAATAGAAAACAAATTTAGCATCTAAGATTACCAAAATATATAGATAGCATCAGCAATAAAAGGAGTTTATATTAACTTAGATGGGCTTGGGGTTTAGTAAGAGATGTTGTGAGGCTGATAGAGGGGAACTACCTGATATAGGTGCTCGCGTTTCGCTGCAACACTACATGACGGAAGCTTTTCTGGTAAAGAGAAAAGAAACTAGAAGAGGTGGACCATGAAATTAAGGAATCTTTCTCTTAACAAGTTGCAAATACTAGATAGAAAACAATGAGTTTCTTTCTGCTTGTTGACAACATTCAAACAATAGAAAATATCACCAAAGTACCAAGATCGAACCTAAGTCAGAGAAGCCCCATCCCAGAATGTCCACAGTCCAAGTCTCTAAGCCAGCATTCTCAAGTAATGGATGTGTGTATCTCCATTCTAAGCAAGAACTGACAAACATTATATTATACTGGATCAGCAAGCAAAAACAAGTTCATACCAGTTTGCATTGAGTCTTCTTAGGAAGAATTTGGAACAACCAACAAAAGATAACTCCTTAATCTTGGAGGGATGGACACACCTGTCAAAACCATGGAGGAGAACAACTGGGTCCATTTTGCTCTGTATGGCTGGCTGCACACAACTACTCATAATGCAGTTCCCTGAAGAGCTAATCTGCAATGATTCAGCATTAGCCCCACAAAGGATGGGAATATTAATTGCAAGATAGTAAGTATAAAGCTTGAAGGGGAGCCTTGGCACAACGGTAAAAGTTGTCGTCATGTGACCTTGATGTCATGGGTTCAAAGTGTGGAATCAGCCTCTTGCAAAAATGCAAGGTAAGGCTGCCTACTTTAGGCCATTGTGGTCCGCCCCTTCCCCGGACCCCGCATAGGCAGGAGCTTCATGCACCGGGGCTGCCCTTTTATAGTAAGTATAAAGCTTCACTAACTAGTTTTGAATCTTTCATTACAAGACTGCCGCCTGGTTTTCACCTTCAAGTCATATGCTTTTGGTTCTTCATACAAGCAAAATAAACTGCAGAATAAATCATCATGTTCTCAATGAAGTATTGGTACTTCTACTGTAACGATTTGTCAGTGCTACATAAATCCCAGGAAAATTTTCAAGATAGTAGCACTGCAGGTTCCGTCAAGTTCTTGGTAAGATTAATATCACCAACACGCAAATAAGACTCGGACTGCAAAGGTGATGAATTGCATGGCATGCAAGAAAGTGCACAAAGCGATCTCTTAGATGAATCAGTAGACTGTGTGACATTACCAGCTCTCAAGAAGATACTATATGATAACAACTTCCTTTTTGGACTTCTAAACCAAGTACCTTTAATAGAGTTAGAGAGAGAAGATCTCTTCTCGGAAAATAAAGAATCAAATTGTTAAAACTGGACTTGTAAGGTCATTTTAACTCTCACACCAATAAGAGTTATTCACGATCCATAGATTGAGAGTGAAAACGTCTTCTTGCTTACTGGATATTAAGTTTTCTCAAAAGGTCACTAGTTTACCTTGTATTGACCTGTCTGTTACCATGAATAAGTTAACAATTCACAACTGTTATTGACATAATAATATGCATGATTTCCTTATTATGCTCATTACATGAAACCCAAGAACTCCACCAATGTTTTGCTGCTTCTGAGCTCTATCATGCACGTTGGTACGCAATTATTATTAATAAAACCAAAAATACAGAATGCAACTAACATTACTATCATGAGCACAACCAATCACCACCCGTTTCAGCATAACAGCAACAGGAAGTATATAACCAGAAAAATCAACCAAGTAAATAGCATCTATTTCCAGAGTACAATTCATTCAAACAAGGAAAACCGAAATTCTAACGGGTGAAACTCAATCAATACAACTAAATATAGAAAGAATGAAAAAGAAAACAAAATAAAAAGAACAGAACTTCCAAATTCATAAAAAGAACACATTTCCCTGATTCCAGCCCATTTGACATTTATATTTTAAACTTATCTTTTTATACAACCTACCTCCACAGTAAGATACTAACTGGACATCAACCAAAGAGGAATTCAAAGAATTCAGTTCCAGCTTGATGGACCTCATTGAAAATGTTAAGCCGATTGACAAAGATTTCGGGTCCCAGGTATAACCCATGACAAGTGGAATCTAATATAGTTGATTTCACCAACAGGTGAATTCGACATTGCTAAGAATTCAATTCCATGTTGAGTAAAGGCTCAAAAGGATCCCAATATCAAAAAAAGAGAAGAAAATTCCACCTCTACAGGAAGCCTCTGGATTCTTTTGGCCAGTTTCCGGGCATATGGGTCTCTAATTCTTTCGACTTCTCTCGGAAGGAACGCCGGAAAATTGTGGCCGGAAGTTGTGCACTTTACCGTCGATCTGGCGAGGACCAACGTCAAAGGTAGAATCGCCATTGTTCGGATTCTAATCAGACTAGCGGGAAACAAAAGCATGTGGGCTTCTTTTGTCCGTTCTACAGCACAAGCAGCTCAGAGTACGTGCGGTGGGTCCCAACGGAAAACAGGAACTGACACAGGCAAGTGAAGTGGGCCCGAATTTATTACTGATCACAACCTTCCATAGTTTGTCCAATGGCACGGGCAACCCGGTGGGGGTATAATTAACCGGTAATCCGCTGACTGATGAACTACCCATCCGTACCCAACCCGTTTACAGGTGGGTGGCCTCGCTGGTAAGCGAGATAAGTGCTACAAGGACATTTTTTTAGGACACCAGTGAGTTGGCTGGAAGGAGAGCCTGGTGCAACAGTAGAGTTGTTATCTGTGTAATCTTAACATCAGGGGTTCAAGAATTGAAAACAATCTTTTGCAAAATACGAGATAAAGTTGCATAAATATTGATCCTTGTGATCGTTCCTATCTCGAACCTCAATAAGCGGGAGCTTCGTGTACGGAGGCTGCCCTTTTACCAGTTGGCTTCAGTTCACATTGGGCTCCTATAATATGGATGGAAGTTGCCTGCATGTGGCCTACAAAGTTCCATTAGTTTACAAGCAGTCTCTATAATTCACTTCTGTTTCCCACGAGTCCTTGGGACGAAAATGTCCCCTTAACAGTTAAGTGGAGGCAAACTGGTTTTTCTATCTTCTTCTTCTTCTTTTAGTCGAAACAGCGCGGAAATAAGGCAACAATTCATCCCCGAAGATTGAAACGTTCTTCGTCTTGCTAAAGCATCATCTAGAGACGAATTTCAGGCCATTAACCGCTAAACCTTCGCCATACTTAACAACACATAGCTGCAGGAATGGCGAGTCCACCAAAGCTTGAATCTCTTTGAATGAACAGAATCAGATTAGAACAGCATGACATAGAAATCGATCATTTTTGGACGATAATGCAGAAGACGCTTTAAAGCTTTACTTGCATATGCACCGATTAGCAGCAGGACATAACATGCCTACATCTTCATGCCTCTGAACTCTTCCACGAGGAAATTACTTCATGCTCATGTAATCAAAACATCATTCGAACTGAACGTCTATGTGGGCACATCTATGATGGATTCGTATGCTAAATGTGGAAATGTAGTTGATGCTCAAACTGCATTTTCTAACATCAATGCCGCCAATGTAGCCACTTGGATGACAGTGATTAATGGGTATAATGCCCGGCATGGACTTGGATCTGAAGCAACTTTAGTATTTGAGCAGATGTTGAAGTAAGGAGCTAGTCCAAATTTCGTCCGGATTCGATTGGCTTGCTACTGAGTGGATTTGGTTGTGTTGTTGATCTTCTTGGTTTATTAGGATACATTCGAAAAACCTAGGAATTTATTCATAGATTGCCAATTGAAGCAGATAGTATGGGCTGTCGCTCCTGTGCTTAAACGGGTCAGTGAGTTTATGATATTAAATTTAGTCTCACCTATCGTCTAAGATGAGAGGAGCAGGTTATAGCGCGCAAGTCGATGATGCTATATGTCAAACGGGATCGGCTTAGAAGACAACGACATGGTTGAAAGACACTGAGAAAATGCAGCGAGTACTAATACTGAGTGTTTGTTGGTTCTTCATGGACATGGAAGTTGGTGGCTGAAATAATGCATGCTTTGAATCTAAGCAGATATCTTCATATCTACTTCAATTGGCATTCCATTCGTGCAACCTTTGCCCCATTTGAGTAATGATGAAATGATGCATAATTGTTGTATCATTGTTATGTCAAGAATAGTAAAATGATTTTAGAAATCAATTCCATTCACAATGAGCATCTGATTTTTGAAAAATGCTACTGGATATGATTCGGTAACCATATGCTAATGGTTGGTAAAGCAGGAGTAACTCCATGAACAATCTTCGGATATGAAGAAGATATTATTTCTTACTAAAAGGGCAGCTCCGGTGCACTAAGCTCTCGCTTATGCAGGGTCTGGGTAAGGGGTGGACCACAAAGGCCTATAGTGGGCAGCCTTACCTTGTATTTTGTAAGAAGCTGTTTCCACGCCTTGAACCCGTGACCTCGAGGTCACATGACGACAACTCTTACTGTTTCAACTAAAAGAAGAAGAAGAAGGCAGAATGTCCAATTTGCCTACCGCTTAAACAGTTTTAACATTAGATTTTCTTGCCATGGCTTACGAGTGAATAGAAACTGAAGTTTAGGGTCTACCGACGCGCAAATGGGACTTTAGGGGCCTCATGCTGACATCGCTTAAACTATAGGGGGCTCAATGCAAATCGGAGTCGTGGATATACCTATTCTTAGTAACTCAAAGTGATATAAACCTCTTTGGTAAACGATGGATGTCACGATTGGAACATAAGAAATTAAGAACCACTGTTCTCTTGTCACATTGAAATTTTTAGATGGACAGAGAAAAAAGGAAGAACAAGAAAAGACCATTCACTCTCTCTTAAATTCTCTTCACTCTCTCTTAAATATGACAATTATGAACAGAGTTGCAAATCAATCATTCGTGTTTGCTGTTAAACTTTATTAGAATCTTTTTGTCTATGAAGAAGAAGCAAAATAAGATATAAGAGAAACAAGCAATTTCTAAATTAAAACTCTCATTTCTCTTTTTATCTTTATAAATAATGTGTGTGTGTGTGTCTATATATATATATATATATATATATATATATATATATATATATATATATATATATATATATATATATATATAGACACACGCAATCTTTTAATAACCTTTTTCGTATTGGACGTTCTTTTTATGATTTAAGGTGTCTTTTATCTGTAAAAAAAATTCGTGCTAATTTTAGATACTTTTTTATGTTAGCAACAATTTTTTCTTTAAGAATCTTATTTTATGTTTGTGCCTTTTTTCATAAGAAATTATGTTTCATCTTTTTCCAAAAATTTTATCTTCACGCCTTCTTCTTCGTATTTTACGTTTACAACTTATTCGTTGCGAGTCTTGGTCCTTAATTTCCAAGAATAGCCAATGAAGACTTCTGTTGATTTCCTACTTTTGTTAGAGATGTACCAAATCACGGTACCATATTAAACTGATGCTGTAAGACTATTAGTCATCCAACCGGCGCATTAGGTGGGCTATGCGTCCACAAAACCATCCCCACTAGATAAAAAATCGATCCTGTTCTGTAAAGTGGAGAAGATTTTCAGGGCATAATGTATCTACAACATGACCCAAAAAATGAACGGTGAACATCAACAACCATTTTGAGCCAACATATACATAAAATTGTTCCATATGACCTTGGGATTACAGGTTCAAGGCGTGAAAACAGCCTCTTGCAAAAATGAAGATAAGGTTACATACTGTAGACCCTTGTGGTCCGCCTCTTCTCTGGATCCGTCATAGGCGGGAACTTTGTATACGGGGGCTGGGCTGCCTTCGTGTACATAAAATCTTCTTTATAAGATGATCCTAATTATATTTAAGTCAAGCTAGATTGAACACACAAAAGATCACATCTATCTGATTGCTGCCATTTGAAATTTTCCTTAACTATTTCCAAACCACCACAGGGGAACGATTCCCACACCAGCTCCAACATACGGACATGTGCAGTTAAGACTCTTCATTTGGTGATGATCGGGAGAGGAACAAGCGTTCCACAACCATATCACATCCATCAGCAAAATCAAGCCTTTGCTTTTTGGTTGTGGACTCATAAATGGGTCCTTAATAGACCAAGATTCAAAAGTCAGTTGATTGCCGTCTGTACTCATTTCCTGTGACAATATGAAGCTGACCTTTTATCATAGCCTAGCAAATTGACGATGTTTCTATCAGTGGAAATATGAACCCTTCTTATATTTTAACCTGCTAATATATAATATTTGCATCCAACAAGTAATACCTCTGTTATATGGTGGATGTATAAGTGGAGTTTGTTCTTTTCAATGATCCAAAGCATCCATATGCCAGGTGTGTTATGTATGAGCCCTGAACCAAATTTGAAACCCATCATGCTAAGTCTATGGTTCAGAATAAAATAAAATAAAATTTACATTCTAATAGGTAAGGCTACATACTATTGATCATTGTGGTCCACCCCTTCCCCGAACCCCGCATACGTAGGAGCTTCATGCACTGGGGCTGCTATCAAATTTAAGAGAGAGAGAGAGTCTTATATCCTCCTTTTGTTTTCTTTTTAGAGGATGAAGATTAAAAGTACAAATAGAGTGGTGTTTTCTTCTTCTTTTTTTCCTCTGTTCATCTAAAAATTACAATGTGATAAGAAAGCAGTGGTTCTTAATTTCTTATGTTCCAATTGTGACATCCATCTTTTACCAAAGAGGTTTATATCACTTTTGAGGCCTAGCTCGAGTTAATCCAAATTGTTTATCTCATTTATGTCACATTGGAAGTCAAATAGCCAAAATTCACTCTTGTTAGACAAATCCGGCATAAAAAAAAACATACATTTAGTCATTTTTTGTGCATGCTTAAACATAATTTCTCAAACTCCGGTGTGTGATGAATGAAAATATGAATTGTCAATGCTAGGATTATTCAATTAGGATGATCCTTTTTTGGACAGGAGAAATGAAATGAACGATGTGAATCAATAACATGTGAATTCCATTGCATCTATGGACCACTTTTGTTGGAGCCAACCATTGGATAATCCGATTGATTTATGAGATTGTTTATCTTTTGATGTCTAATAGGCGAGATCTTCATGCACTAGGGGTGCCATTTTTTAATCCTTCGATGTCTAATAGGTTAAAAAGCAACAGGATTAGATGATTCTATCATGTCCATTATTTGTGAAAGTTTGTAAGCCATCCATTACAGGCTTTTACATGCTAGAATCATTCAATCTAAATGTTTTTTGACCTACTAGACATCTAAAACTGGAACAATCACATATATTACTGGGTCATACATGAGTACTTCGGGGATGCTCGTAGCATCCAATCCCATCCTTTGTAAGGTATGTATGATGTTGGTGTCTAAGGCACATCAAAGACATTTAGAGAAGACCATCATGATTACATGAGGTTTCGCATTTCTATGCCAAGAATGCTACAAAGACATGGTGAAAGGTTCCTTCTTGCTCGTTCAACCTTGTTTGGATACCCCACTAGATCAAATATTTGAGTAAGAGTCTGGTGTATTTATCTTTCTGAAAATTCATCCTTTGGTTGTCTTAAATCACTTTCGTCAAGCCTTTAAGAACCTTTCTAAAGAATCTAAAGAAGAGAAAAAATAACAGGACCTAATCTAACACTACAAAGTTTATCTCTGTCATACCTCTTTTATTTCCTACCTTCCATCCGTCTGTTTTCATCTAGCTACATCAGATTAGACAACCTATCTGCTTCTGGTACGACCTATCTTTTCTCTTGTTTATATCTCAAACTTGATCAAGTGCACAACCATATAATCTAATACTAAGAAATCTCAATAACAGTAGACACTACTAAACATCCTAAGGATTAGATGCAGCCTCTAAATTATTCTTTTAGAAGATTTGAGCCATTCATCATGTACACTAAGAAACTCAAAAGAAATTATCCCATTTGAAAAATCTTAACCACTGTTTTGGGTCGATGAAAATTTAAATAAAACTGAATGGTCTTAATTTCTAACCCAAAGAAACAAAACTAAAAAGCATTGAGTGATCTTAACATTTTGATTTCTAGCCTATTTAATTATTTCAAACTTGATGAATAATTTAGACATACAAAATATAATCTCGATAGAAGGGAAACCTTGGCGAGGTTTCTCATTTCTATGCCAAGAATGCTACAAAGACATGGTGAAAGGTTCCTTGTTGCTAGTTCAACCTTGTTTGGATACCCCACTAGATCAAATCTTTGAGTAAGAATCTGGTGACCTTTCTAAAGAATCTAAAGAAGAGAAAAAATAACAGGACCTAATCTAACACTGAAAAGGTTATCTCTACCATACCTCTTTTATTTCCTGCCTTCCATCCGTCTGTTTTCATCTAGCTACATCAGATTAGACAGCCTATCTTCTTATGGTACAGCCTATCTTTTCTCTTGTTTATATCTCAAACTTGATCAAGTGCACAACCATAGAATCTAATACTAAGAAATCTCAATAACAATAGACACTCCTAAACATCTTAAGGATTAGATGCAGCCTCTAAATTATTCTTTTGGAAGATTTGAGCCATTCATCATGTACGCTAAGAAACTCAAAAGAAATTATCCCATTTGAAAAATCTTAACCGCTGTTTTGGGTCAATGAAAATTTAAATAAAACTGAATGGTCTTAATTTTTAACCCAAAGAAATAAAACTAAAAAGCATTGAGTGATCTTAACATTTTGATTTCTAGTGTATTTAATTATTTCAAACTTCATGAATAATTTAGATACACAAAATATAATGTCGATAGAAGGGAAGCCTTGACAAGATTTCGCATTTCTATGCTAAGAATGTTACAAATACATGGTGAAAGGTTCCTTGTTGCTAGTTCAACCTTGTTTGGATACCCCACTAGATCAAATCTTTGAGTAAGAGTTTGGTGCATTTATCTTTCTAAAAATTCATCCTTTGGTTGTCTTAAATCACTTTTGTCAAGCCTTTAAGGACCTTTCTAAAGAATCTAAAGAAGAGAAAAAATAATAGGACCTAATCTAACACTACAAAGTTTATCTCTGTCATACCTCTTTTATTTCCTACCTTCCATCCATCTGTTTTCATTTAGCTACATCAGATTAGACAACCTATCTTCTTCTGGTATGACCTATCTTTTCTCTTGTTTATATCTCAAACTTGATCAAGTGCACAGCCATAGAATCTAATACTAAGAAATCTCAATAACAGTAGACACTCCTAAACATCCTAAGGATTAAATGCAGCCTCTAAATTATTCTTTTAGAAGATTTGAGCCATTCATTATGTATTCTAAGAAACTCAAAAGAAATTATCCCATTTGAAAAATCTTAACTACTATTTTGGATCGATCAAAATTTAAATAAAACTAAATGGTTTTAATTTCTAACCCAAAGAAACAAAACTAAAAAGCATTGAGTGATCTTAACATTTTGATTTCTAGCCTATTTAATTTTTTCAAACTTAATGAATAATTTAGATATACAAAATATAATCTCAATAGAAGGGAAGCCTTGGCACAACCGTAAAAGTTGTCGTCATGTGACCTTGAGGTCACGGGTTTAGGGCGTGGAAACAGCCTCTTGTAAACATATAAGGTAAGGCTCTGTATTATAAGCTCTTGTGGTTTGCCTCTTCCTTGGACCTTGAATAGGTGGGAGCTTTGGGCACAGGGGCTGCCCTTTTTTACAAAATATAATCTCGATGATTGAGAAAGGAAGGGTCTTACTCCTTTATACGGTTAATAGTGTGAAAGTGCACAACAGTCAATCATTCAACAAATGACGTATGAGATGTGCAATCACTAATAATGGGAGATCGACCTCAATGGTGAAGCATCGAAGTTATCAATATTCTACTTCTTAAAAGAAATTCAGATTCCATTATATTGTGTGTGTGTGTGTGTGTGTGTGTGTGTGTGTGTGTGTGTGTGTGTGTGTGTGTGTGTGTGTGTGTGTGTGTGTGTGTTCAACGTGCCTATTTTTCTCATCTTAGGAAAAAAATATATAAATCAATATAAGTTGATGTTTGAGGAATGTAATAGCACTACCAAAATATGGCAGGGTGCTGTATAATGTCCACGATTACTCACAATTCACACTCACTCTTGCGCCACTGCACTACTCATGCACCCATGATTAGTGTTTTTGTTTACAAGATATTAAAGTTGGCTAATAATCCAATGACGGCCGCCTCCATGTAAAAGTGGCAAGGCTACTTGCCATATTATTGCACTCTACAATGGCATTTTGTTTCTTTTGTGAAATGGTTAACAGACATATGCAGTCTCTAATCTTGGTCACCCAGGTGAAAGACTCTTTGTGCTTAGAAGGCTTTAACAGGCTCTATAATAGCAGTTCAATGTGATATTTTTGCCCACTTCCTCATCTTGCATGATGGCTCAGCCATGTACATCGAGCCACTTCCTCCTCTTGATGGTTCAAAGATTAAGAACTACCAAAAGAGATTGAAAAACCACGGAAGCAAAAGCCCAAAAGTCCATGCAAATCACGCTACAACAAGTAGTCTCGGTGTGTGATGTAATGAATTGTGTTGATTGGGATTAAATTAACATCCCGCTTCCCAACGAAGTCATACTCACCAAAAGCCGAAAGCCTACTTTGTATAACGGGGCAAAGCTCAACCTATCCAAGAATGGATTAGCGTCCATTAGTCCAAGTTTGCCATACTCTAATAAACTCAAATATTATCACCATCTCAGAGGTTGATGATGCTTCCCATTTGACTGTGAATGAAGAAATCTCTAAAGGAGAGGATGAACTCGAGTTGCCCTTTCTAGTCCTACAGCTCCAGAAGATGGTGGCCAAGCTACTATAAATGATTTGCTAGAGGTCAATTTAGGCACTTTGCAAGATCCGAGGCCTACTTGAATAAGTGCTTCCTTATCAAGAGAAGCAACATTATGTAACTTTTCTTCAAGTCAATAAAGGTCACTTTGTTTGGATGTATCACAAAATGCTAGGATTAGACCCTCAAGCAATTATTTGCAAAAATTAGTTATTGATTCCTCCAAGCATCTTATAAAATAACTACAAAGATGCTTCAAGCCTAAATTACAATAACAATTTGTGGCTCAAGTTGAAAAGCTAACTTTACAAAAGAAGAATGGATAAATTTGCATATGTGTTGGTTTTCATGACTTTAAAGCTGCCTGCCTAATGGATCACTTCCAACATCCAATGCAGCTGGTCGTAGGTTCAAGTCATGTGAGTCATACTAGACACACGTGCTCTTAAGAGTGAGAAGAAGTCTATGCCCTATCTTTTTCATAGATGATATATATATATATATATATATCATGTTCTCTATATCAAAATAGGTAACCCACTATAAATCAATGCTTTTAGATTATCCTAACTACTTGTTATGGTTGTTCAAAAAAATTAATAAAAATGGGTGGTCACTATTTTCTGCTTGTAAGAAAACACTAGCATTTATAAGCCATTTTAAACATAATGAATGGCTTAGATGTATAGGACAAAGTTTCACCACTCAAAAAAATAGGACCTAGACTTATTCTCATACTCAAGGGCATGTATAACTAGTGGGGTTCTTACAATAAATGATTCAAAAATTAACAAACAATGGCAAAAGGATCTTGATACATGTATCATTCACCAACAATATTTTTCCTTGGAAAAACATTAAAACATAGATGAGTGTGTGAACCATGAATAATTTGCAAGAAAGGAGGGTAGGGTATTTTTATCTTTCCCTAGGCTAGTTTGTGATTTTGTTTGAAGTGGTGATTATGGATGGTTTATAGGATTTATGTGTTCCTTTTAACTTGAATTAGTCATCTAATTTTTTTAGGGAGGAGAATGAAAGCTAGTTTGACCTTTTCTAATGGATTTATTTTAGTCTCTAACTTAGATATTCATATGAACCTAAATATATTATGAGGAAAATCATTACTTTAAAGTAAAAAGCCTTACGTCTCTAATGACTCAAATAAGTTCATTAACCAAATATCTAAGTTTACCATCTACAAGAACTAATGCATTAAGGATTGCAAATAAACCAAACCTCCTTGTTCTTCTAAGTGTTAAAACCTAGTCGATGTGAATTTGTCTTTCACTTATGTAACAACTTATTATAAGAACATAAAAGATAAACAAGAAACATCTAGAATAAGTCATGTATCATGATGAAGGAAGAACACATACACACACATCATTCAGTGACATTAATCAAAAGGGAAACACATTATGCATACTCATAATTCTAAGGTATGCAAATGAACTAGATAAATGATTTTACATACTAAAGACATATACTAAGATAGGAATTAGAAATGTACATTCTAATGTGTAAAGAATGCTAATATAGGGAACTAGAATAGAAACATGTAATGCATTCTAGTGGAAAGGAGAAAGTAGGAATTAGAGATATGCATGCTAAGTTATGCACTAGAATCATACATCCTAAGATAGAAATTAGAAACACAAAATTCACAATTTTAAGGAATAGAAAGATGTGATATGTAGATCTAAAGACTTCTATAAAATTGGAAACATGTATAGAATCACCAGCATGAAATTGATATGGGAGATTAAGAGGAGCTTTGGACATGATTTTGTAAAAAGAAGTTAATCAAGAAGCAATTACTAGTTAGACAGCATGTTGAAAATTGTGAGACTATATGTTTGAAGCATATAATAAAGGACACTTTTTTAAAAAGTTTTTTATGACTAAAAGCATTGAAATGAAACTGGGAATGTAAAGAATGGCTTAAATTGGAAATGTTGTTTAAACTAGGATATAAAACAAACATAATTTGGACATGAACCAAAGATAAAGAAAATACTAGACTACCAACATTAGATACATGAATCAAATATAATGAAAATGATAGATTACAAGCATTGGAAACTTTCTTTGAACTAGAATATAAAATAAACATGATGTGGACACATTATAATTACATCCGTAAGACAGAATTAAACATGATAAATACTTCAAATCATAAACATGAAATTAATGGAGTAGAAATATGCAAGAAAATAGGAGTTGAATACAATAAATGCTAGAAATTAAAAACATGACTAATACTAGGAATTGAAGATAATGGATGCTAGAAATTATACATATTAGAAACATAAATTTTATTTATTCTAAGCAAAATTTATAATATAGGATGCTTAACAAAAGAAGCAAGAAGTGACTTTGTTTAGTTCTCAAAAGAAGACACTTTACATTAAGGTTGATGGAAGTGAATTCTTTCCCACTGTAAGTAGCCCTGAAATTTAGAAACTTGTCTATCAGCAGCTGTTAGGGACAGAAATCATTAAATATACCATTTAACTGGAAGCAGTTTTGGGTTTCAACTTCTTCCTTCTTAGCCTCCTCAACAGAAATTCATTTTCCACCTATTCATATGTTTTAACAGTTGATGTATTTTCAAAGGAATAAGAAATATAACAGGAAGAGAGAGAAGATTCTCAGGCTGACCTACTAATCATGGAAACCAACAGTTAGAGCTTCAACAAAGACGTTAAAGACAAATTGGCTTGAGTTTGACTACAGTAATCTTGCTTCAGTCACTAGTACAAATGATTCTATAAAAGCGTCTTCTGCTATGAGACAAAGATCTGTGTTATAACACAGATCTTATCTGATAACACAGATCTTCATCTAATAACATCTTCCATGATAGTAACAACTGATCTTCAATCGTGGTGAAGGGCATTACTAGTCCCACAAGTGACTCCGGTCATGCCATGAGCAGCAAAGATTTGAATGAAATGAATGCACGGCAGAGAGTATTTCGATTTTGTCAACTTGATGGAAGGGAAGTGTGTCGTACTGTTGAGTGTCATGATGCAGAGGACGCTTATTTTTGCTATGGACTATGAAGCATTAGTGGAGTTGGATGATCTGGTGGTTGAATTGGAGGAAGGTGATGTGAAAGAGGCCATTGGAGATGAAAAGAAATGATGAAAAAGGGACAGCAATCGAAAGGAAGTAATAGACAGAGAGAGCTAACATCTCTTCCACCCTGATACAAGTTTAGAACAAATGATTCTTTTACATTCCCTTAGAGGTCGTGAATCACTAAGTAGTAATATGTTACACTTTTGGCCAACCTTTAAGGGGGATAAGAATAAGCTAATCTATGGTGTAGAAGCGAAAATGCTCATTTAATATATTTACAATATGTAAAAGTATAGAAGAAAATAATACAAAAATTTTCCTTAAATAAGATTTTACCAAGCAAGTAAAAGTGAATACGTTTCCAATCCTTTTGAGTTGTTAATTACAGATTAATAAATAAAAAAAGACAAAACTTTTGATTATTCATCATAAGAATTATATAAACAACAAAGTCTTCAGATCAACAAGTTGAACACCTTTCTTACCCTTAAAATGATCCCCAAATAAAGCTTCGTTGGACCTTTTCTCAGGCAACCATGAAATAGTCAAGAAAGCAAGGATGGCAAAGAAGGCATAGCATAACTTGGCATTCTTAGAGTCTCAGCTAGCACTAGCTGAACTCTTCTTTCTCTAGATAAAGTTTTTGCCTCCAACTAGTGATTGTTGACAAGATTTTATCATGCACATGCTGAAATTTACGCTTATCAATTCGACCGTTAATGCATGGAGCGCCAGGATCCACTCTTATCCAAGGATTTTTTTTATCTGTAACACCTCGTAATCATCTTTTGGTGGGTTTTATCAAGAAAAAGAAATGGTGCACTTAGTATGTTTTGCATAATTAAGACATGAACCAGAAGGATAATCATGAAGGATCTTTTTCATAGACAATACCGGAGAGAAAAACCTTAAAAAATAATTAAATCCTCAATAAATAAAAAATACTAATCTTAGCAGCTCCCTTAAACAGAACAGCCAACTGATGCCACATGAGTTGTGGCCTGCTTCTCCAAAGTACTAGACAAAACTTCAGCACATGAGAAAAAAAGTAAGGTGACAGAGGACCATCGACCTTGTCAGATTCCTCTAAAATGTTTAAACAACTTAGGTTACCTATTCACCAAAGAGAAATGCTGGAATAGAACAGCACAACATCCTAAGAGTGTGCCACACCTGTACTTTTGTACAGTGGACACCACTATACCACTGTTAAAACCATTCGTCTGACTTCCCTAATCATGGATATCTACTGATTCAAAATTCATATCAAAAGGCATACCTAGCACCAAAGAAGTTGTGTTTTTATTGCTGTTGGACATGGACGGTCAAAAGTACTTCATAAGCTACAATTTATATTATATTAAGCTTTTGGATGCTACCCACTTCCTTTTGGAATGGCTTTTGCACTAATAGATATCCATGGTTAAAGGGAGATAGATGACCGGTATGGATCATTGGTTGTGGGGCATACTATGCTAAAGTTGAAAAGCTGCAGGCTCTTGGACTGTTTTCACGCTGAATACCAACATTCCTCTTCACGAAAATAGCTATTCTAATAGAGAAACCACAATTCGTAATCAAAGTAATCAAACTTTTCAGTATATTGAGTCATCTAAGTTAATCACATTTTTTTTTACGTGTAAGTATCATACAAGTTTTTCTAGTTTTTTGGAAAATGTCAAAGTTGTGAGCCTTATATGATATCTAGATAGACGGAGTGAAAGACGCCGTAATATGGGTGTAGTTCTTGTGTGTATGTTATGTTGGAGAGAGAGGATCAATAGGATTATTTATCCATAGCCTAGTACTTAGATGGTCAGATATAAACCCTCATCTTTGTGAACCTGATATCAAGATGGTCGTAGGGAGAGAGAAGGCAATAACAATGAGTATGCTTCCTCATCTTTGTGAAACACACACACACACACGTAGAGAGAGAGAGAGAGAGAGAGAGAGAGAGAGAGAGAGAGAGAGAGAGAGAGAGAGAGAGAGAGAGAGAGATTTATATGATGCAATCGGTCTCATTGTGATTGCATCATACACATCCTAAAAGGTAGTTAGTGGGCTTACTGTTTTTGAATTTTTTCATGATCCAAACCTTTTATCTAATTCGGCTCACTTCATATTGCTTGCCAAAGATTTCATTGAATGAACATCTCTAAGTCCTTCATTTTTTCACCTTTTGAAACCAAAAATGGGAGGGAGCTTTTCTATGTTTCACCATCTATTTTTTGGCTTCAAAAGACCAAAACATGAAGGGCTTAGAGATGCTCATTTGATGAAATATTTGGTGCCAGTATCCAAGGCATTTGGGAGGAGCCGAATTAGATGAATGATTTAGATCATAAAAAAATTCAAAAAAAAGTGTACTTGCTCGCCACTTTTTAAGATGCCTATGATG
The DNA here is from genome assembly GCA_035236585.1 of Warburgia ugandensis. Taxonomy (NCBI): domain Eukaryota; kingdom Viridiplantae; phylum Streptophyta; class Magnoliopsida; order Canellales; family Canellaceae; genus Warburgia; species Warburgia ugandensis. The sequence goes on from CP141131.1 coordinate 25,663,802, forward strand.
CAACTGAAACATATAATTCGCACAGAGAGAGAGAGAGAGAGAGAGAGAGAGAGAGAGAGAGAGAGAGAGAGAGAGAGAGAGTCATTAAGGGTACTTTTGGGTTCAGGAGCATAACAGTGAGATTCATTAAGGGTACTTTTGAATGCGGCTAAAGAAGTCACTATGCCTTGGGACCCAAAAGGCATCTAACACTTAAGCATCAAAGGCTAGCATACCAAATCCAAAAGAACATCCAAAGGCAGTAGAACTAGGAGGTAGAGGCTAGGACTATCAACGAATCAAATACAGTTTGGATACCATCATTTTGTATCCATTTTGATGTTTTTTGTAGGCTTGATTACAGTTTCTGATAGTAGCTCTAATTTTATATACCAATATACATCCATTCTATTCAGTTTAGTTTAGATGATGGATTATTCATTCCATTTGGTTTTGCTAATTCTTTTGGAGAAAGGGAGACTGAAAATAATCATAAAGACAATAATTTTATTAAAATGCCAAAAAAGTATCTGCTACAATTTTATTCCAATGAACTTCAATGGGGAGTTTCAACACATTGAACTAACAAAAATTTACCTATTCCCACCAAGTGTTCATGAATTGGCTAAAAGCATTCTCACATAAAAATAATAGAAGATGAAAGTACCATTTTCTACAACTTTTATCTTTTCCCTCATTTGTTTGTTTCACTTTTCTTCTCCCCACAAGCAACACATAGCTACTGTATATTTAAGGCAATTTAGCTTAAATACAATAATCAAACTAGGCCACAACCCTTTTTATAAACCTTTGAGTTCTAATTTGTGAGGATGCTTAATGTCCAAGTTATATATGCTTTTCTACTTTGACTAGGTCTCTACTTCTCTTCCTCTAATTAACATCTAAGCTGATTTTCTTTTATAATATATTAGATGGTCCCCACTTGTTAGTAATGTTTTCATTTAACACATTAGCTCCTAATTTCATCATGGAATGAAGTCTTGGGTCAACAACTCCAAAAATTCATTATTCCCTCTCGTAACTAAACTAATATTGGCTCGTTTATACTTGTATGTTTTATCTAGGTTCCCACGTGAATTTCATGATAATGCTTCTTCTTAAAATTGCTTATTATATGTCCTTAAGTCATTTGCTTATCTAGTTAGTTGTCTCATCTAGTAGCTGATTCACCTAGTTGTTTACTTTTCCTAACTCCATTATCACCAATCTTGTAGTTGCACATCCTATATATAAGACATCATATCTACTTTCCCAAGTTCATTAAGAAAATCTTAGCTATTCATACACTCTTAATCAAAGTTAAAAAAATCCAATATTACTCTTTAGATCTCATCCATCTATCTCAACAATTCATCTATGGTAAGATTTGGATATTTTTGTGGAGTACATCTTAGCCATTTATTCTCCTTAATATAACATCACGCATTCACACAACATCATTAGTTAGACAAGTTAAATTCTAATAATAATATTTACAAGTAAAACAGTTATGAAATTAAAATTTTAAGGTATTACGTTCTACCATCATAAAAAATTCATCCTCAAAGTTTCATTACAATTTAATAAATAAAATTGGATGCCTTCATCTCATGTTTGCTTCTACTTCCTAGGTAGTTGCTTATAGTGAATGATGTTGCCATAAAATTTTGTCCAATGGAATAGTCTTTTTTCTTAGTATCTTCTCCTTTCTATCTAAGACCTCCATTGCTTTCTCCTCAAATGTCAAATTAGGTTGCAACACATTAGGAACTTGATCGAGAACATGTGTGGGGTCTGAGATATACTTCTATAACATACACTGCTAACATTGGGGTTTTAGAAGACGACAAAAATAAGACGGTTTAAAATTAATTGTCTTATTGAAATAAATAAAAGGCGGGTTCTATTAATAATCATCTTACAAAATATAACTTAAGAAGATCGTTTGTACAAACTATCCTTAAAAAAAACTATATAAGACAGTTTAAATGAACTGCCTTGTTTTATTCATATCAAATAATATGGTTTTTTATAATTGTCTTTTTGTGTATAAAAAACATAGTTATTGGAAATCATCATATGTTTTTTAAACTAAAGAAGATGGTTTCTTTAGAATTGTCTTTTAAAATAGCATGAAGTTCAACCAATAATTTTTTACTCTAGTTAGCTTTGGCGAAAAACTCTAAAATTGAGTTGAATGTACATGCATTTTTTCCTGAACTTGCATGTTCTATGCCAATATCAGAGTGGGTATGTATTATTTCTTATTTGTCACATGTTTAATTTATTTAGCTAATTATGGTTATAAAATTTCTTTTCTGAAGTTTTTCTTTCTTGTGTGTGAATTATTCATGTGTATGGATTAGTCATGTTTTTACATCAATCTTTCTTGTCCCAACTTAGGGTTGGAAAAATGATTCTCTGATATGTATGTTTTTCTAATTGTATATATATATTCTTTTCATACTAAGAGTTTGGTAAAATTCCTAATCCAAGGCTATTAATCTTTTCATGTCTAGAAAGTTTTCACACACATCTAAACTTCAATTTTTTTACAAAATGGACAAACATGCTTAGATGACAGCAAAAATATCATCAAGAGAATATGAGGAGGGAGTAGAAAGTTCACAAAAGCTCTCACTTAGGGCATGTGATAATTGTAATCACATGCGATATCCATGCTCAAGATGTGAAAACCTAAAAAAGGTAACTATAGGTGAGCTGAGAGAATATTTATGCTTCAAAGGTATTGAGGATTATCTATGGATGTGGCATGGAAAGGGATTTCCTCATGGGCCCTTGATAAGGGCAGAATTTGTATATCATCATGAAGACATTGTAGGAAGTGTTGTAAATAGTATAGTTGGGCTGATGTTTTAAGATGCATATGATGAGTTAAGGGACGATCATAAACAATTTCAAACTACATCGAAGGAAGTCGATAGACTGTTGTATGTTAGGTGTATAGACTATACCAAGTTATCTGTAGTGGTAAAACTTTACAACGTGAAATAGAGATTTGGTTTTTCAAATCGAGGTTTTACTAAATTATTGAAAATGATCAGCAAAATGCTGTTGGAGGAGAACAAACTGGCTAAGTCAACATAGGAGAAAAAAAAAAACCTTGGTTGCAATAGGGTTAAAGTATGAGAAGATGCATGCTTGTCCTAATGCTACATTTTATATAGGAAGGAGCACAAAGGCAAAACTGGATATCCAACTTGTGGACATTCAAGATGGAAGCAGAAGATGAATTCAACTGATCAACAAGTGAAAGATGTTCCTACAAAAGTCTTATGGTATTTTCCCTTATTCTAAGGTTCAAAAGAATGTTTACTATTACAAAAATAGTGAAGAAACTAATATGGCATGCTGTAGAGAGAGTAGGTTATAACTATTTATGTCATCTGTAGATAGGGTGATGTGGCAACTCGTAGACGTCATGTGGTTTGATTTTGGAGAAGAACCAAGAAACCTACAATTTGTAATATCTACATATGAGATCAATCATCGTAGTTTTATGAGCAGCATATATATTTTTTGGCATGTTATAATGGTTTATTACAACATTCTGCCATTGTTGTACATGAAGAGGAAGTTCATGATGTTAAATATGTTAATATTGGGTACCAAGCAACCTGGGATGACATCGACATGTACTTGGTTTCGTTGATTGATGATCTTAGGACATTGTGGGAGGTAAGGGTTGAAGCTTATGATGCATACAAGAAAGAGACATTTACCCTAAGGTTATACTACTATGGATAATAAACAACTTCCCTGAATGCAGTAATTTAGTAGGATGCACCTGTCCTATTTGTACTGACCAAACGTATGCCACACAACTTCAACATGGCAAGAAGATTGCATTTCCTAGGCCAAAGAAGATGGTTACATATAAACCATTCATACCATTTTAAAAAGAGGAAATTTAATGGTGGTATGGAGACTAGAACACCTAAAAAGAGGTTGACTAGACCATAAGTATTGGAATATATTGAAAACCTTAATGTCTCATGGGAAAAAAGAAGGCAATTAAGCATACATATGACAACAACTTTAGAAGTTGTTGGAAGAAAAAGTCAATATTCTTTGAACTTGTGTACTGAAAATTCTAGACATGCAGCATGTGCTTTATGCCTTGCACATTGAGAAGACTGTCTATGAAAGCTTAAGTGGTACCTTAATGTATCTGAAAAAATAAAGGATGGACTTGCAACTTGAATGGATCTTGTGAAAATGGGTTTAAAGAGAGGTTGCATTAATAGGTTAAGGTCAGCCAAGGAAAACAATTGCTTAAAGCAAATTAAACACTTGGTAGAGAGGAGACAAGAATAGTGTGTAAAACCATATTGAAGATCAAAGTCTTATACAGGTACTCTTCAAACTTTAGAAAAATTGTCTTCATTGAAGAGTTGAAATAGTTAGGCATAAAGTCACATGCTTGCTATGCATTGATGCAACAACTCTAGAGTATATCAATACATTCAGTGTTTCCAACTAAAGTTAGAGGATCTATCGCTAAATTTTGCTACTTCTTTAATGATTTATGCAAGATGGTGGTTGATGGTTCAAAATTGCTAGAAATCTAATAGCATATAATGACAACCTTATGTGAGCTTGAGGCAATCTTTCCACCATCCTTCTTCAATATCATGGTACACTTAACAGTGCACCTCATTGATGAGGTTAGACTCTATGGATCGGCTTATTTGTGATGGATGTACTCATTTGAGATGTACATAAACGTGTTAAAAGGATATGTATGAAATCACAATCGGCTAGATGAGTGTATCACCAAATGTTACATTGCAGAAGAAGTAGTGGAATTTTACACAGAGTATTTATCAAGAATGGATTAGAATCCCGAGAAGAAACAATCAAGTAGATTAAAACGGTCCAAAAGTTGGGGAACCTCTCTCCAATGGTCATGTATCAATCATTGATTGTAAAAAATGGGACAAAGCACATGTTTATGTCTTGTGAAACATTAATGTTGATGAAGTTCAGCCATATATTGAGTTAATAATTAGCTCTCTCTCTCTCTCTCTCTCTCTCTCTCTCTCTCTCTCTCTCTCTCTCTCTCTCTCTCTCTCTCTCTCTCTCTCTCTCTCTCTCTCTCTCTCTCTCTCTCTCTCTCTCTCTCTCTCTCTCTCTCTCTCTCTCTTTGAGGTTTGTTTCACATTTTCCTATATATCTTTTACGCGTAAAACTTAAGGGTAATCTATTTCATGCATGTTATATAATTTTCATCTCTTCATTGTAGTGAGCACTGGATTTCCTAAAAGCAAGTATTCAAGAGATGAAAAAAGAAAAAGAAATGGCTCCAATATGAGCATTGTCACTCCTTCACTACTTGGCTTCTTTAGAAGTCAATTATAATGAATTAACTCTTCATTCACTTATTATTATTAAATTGCATATGCATGCATACATTAGACATATCACTCAAGTAATATTATATACAAGTTTTAGCTCACTAGATGTTCTAGGTCATAGTATTTTTGAATCCTTGGGCTGGATGGTGAAAGGACCTCGACCAAAAGTAATAAATTATGCTACATATGCCATCAATAGTTATTGCTTTTACACAAAAAATCATGATAACTCAAGAGAATAACAAAATAGCAACAGTTTTGCTAAGTGTTGAATGTGTGTTGAATGTTACTTTTCCAATTCAAAGGATAACAACCCAATTGTACTAAATGATACCTATTACGAGGTTATATGCAAAATATGGGCATTGGATTATCCGTGTAGAATTGCAGTTGTGTTTAAATGTAATTGTGTGGAACACAACAAAGATAACATCAAAACTGATACTTTCAGATTGACTGGTTGACCTTAATAAAATTGGCTATCAAAATGATTAATTTATTTTTGCATCTCAAGGAAAATAGGTATTTTATGTACAAAATAGACATGATATGAGATGATCAAATGTTTTATCAACCTGGGACTTTAAAATGAAGATGACCTAGGTAACACTACAATTGATTACCCTTATCTTACTATAACAATGCCATCAATCAATCTAATTTGTGAGAATGAGATGGATTATGTGCATGATGTTGGCGAGGAGGGTGCTTAGGTTGGATCCTATCAAATATGACAGAAAAAATTAAAATTCATGTAACATCATGTGTATGTAATTGATGAAATTATATAACTAATTAGGTTATACGTCATGTGTCATACCAATTATTTGATTGTCTTCATGTTGTGGAAGATTTTATACCATGACCAAGGAAATTAGGGATGACAATAGGCCTCCTCAGCCCTCCACAGGTTACTAAGATTTGCAACCCTCTCTAGAATAGAGCAATGTAATAGTTTTCAATGTCAAAAAAATAAGATGGTTAAGAGGAATCTGTCTTATTTTATTCAAATACATATGGGATGGAGGGAGGGAGATCTAGGGAACAAGGGTAACCTATCCGAAATTTCACTTGGTTTAATCATAGAGAATATAGGATGGTTTTTGAAAAATTGTCTTATATTTGAATACAATGAACCAAAGCTATTCTAGCATTAAACACAATTGGGATGCACCATGGCTAAATCTTTGATAGAGATGAATCAATTTTTCATTCAACCGACCTAAGTTGCAACTTGAGTTTTGTTGAAGAGATGACATATTGGGTCCATGTTAACAATCGTGCCTTCATCTCTCTATGATTGTCCCATTTGCCCATGTCTAGATCACCATGTTCCTCCTTCATTCCTTCCATAATTGGATATGGTGATAGTTCATATGTTTCTCAATGATCTGGTGAATCAAAGCCTATCCCCCCATTGAACATAATTAGCACCCATCATGGCCAAAGCTTCAATTGACATGGTTGGCTACTTAAGCATGTGTGTTTTAGGTTGCAATTGTTGTACATTTTTCTCCATAAGGGGAGGTATTTATATGTTCATTTGATGGACCTAGAATCTCCTCTTCAAAAGGAAGATCATGGGTAAAGTGAGGTAAGCAAAACACAAAAAAGTCTATGTTTTAACTCATGATTTACATGGTTATATTTGTTTTAAGTATTCATGCAATATGAAGAATTCATATGCTCATCACATGATAAATAAGTTGTTGGTTGGTAGACTGGAAAGAATTTGAATTTATAGTGTTCACATTAGTGTCTTTGGCAATTTGAATTCCTTCAAGCCTTGAGAGAAGACAAACAAGTTACTACTACTTCAAAAAACTTCCATGCAAAGTCACTTATTTTCCATGGTAGCTCATTTAGGAATTCTAATTTTGTCTCAATAAGGTAAAATAAGTTCAGGACAAAGGAGAAAGTAAGTAAAATAGTGTACATCAATGAAAATGTAGGGACTTAACAATGAGCTCTCAACAAAGGATGTAGATCTCTCATTTAATCCTAGATGTATATATATTGAGCATATTTTGAGCTAAAAAACTTGACTTGACTGAGACTCAACTTGAGATTTTAGGAAATATTTTGTGATGATAAGGAATATAGGCTTGAGAATTAGGAAATATTTTTTGATGATAAGGAATATAGGATGGTTTTAGAAAAACTGTCTTATATTTTAATACATGTAAGATGGCTTTGCTATAAACTGTCTTATATATAGGAAAAAATTTAAGATGGTTACAATATATAAGATGGTTTTTCAGAAACCATCTTATATTTATTTCTATATACAAGATGGTTTATGGAAAAACCGTCTTATATGTGTTCAAATATAAGACAATTTTTCATAAATAGTCCTATATTCTCTATTACTAGACAATATCCTAGTGAAATTATGAACAAGTTACCCATGTTATGTCTTTCTCTTCCTCCCTCTTGTTTTCCTACTTGTTCACTTCGTCACTCCCTTGATCTCGTCATCATTCACTCAACCCCATCGAAGAGTTGATCATGCTCAACTAGTTCTATGTGTGAACTACATTGATGCATCTAGCGGCTATAGCCATTCATCTATGGTTAGGTGAAGAAGAAGACGAGAACAGTGAAAAACCCATCTTTGTCTCATAAGTTTTCCATCTCACTCTCAATCTACTGTACCAAAACACTAGTTTCATTTATAGCTTTGTGGTTTTAGGCTTATTTTCTATAATCTAAATGGTTTTGGCCTTAATATTCTCATTGTGCTTTCTTGGCATGGCTTACCACTTGGTTTTCCCCTTTCTAATGCTTTCTCCTATTCTTGCAAACTAGTTATTCTTAGACATGTTGTTCTCTCATATTTGTTGTAACCTTTTGGATATCCCTAGTTAGAAGATTTATGGATTTTTAGAGTCTCCATCAATGACCAACCCTCAATTGACCTATCCATTTATTGATGTTGGTTCATGTTTATTGAATTTATCATGAATGGAATCTGATAAAATAAGTAGCTATACTTTGCAATTGTTTTCTTGTGTTGCTGTCACCATTCCTTCTAATTCAAAGATTTATAAGTTCTCAACATTTACATCACATCTCTCCCAGAAATCAAATACTGAAACTCGCAGAAAGGTGAAATATTTTATTTTAAAGGAGAAAATAAGGATACCCATGAAACATAATGGGAAACTACAATTATCACGTTCTATAGTAAAGTTCCCCACACGTTCTTTAGTAATGTAACTCCTATTTGACAAATAGTATTTCCTTTTAGATGGATGAATAGGTTTGTGTAGCTTGAATCATTATAAAATGTCTTCCTCTCAAATACTTAGCTTTAAAGGGAGATTTATGTTTTGCAAGTAAAGATTAACTTAGTTTAGCCTTGAAGACTTGATCAATATGTCTCATTGATCTTAGTCCTAAACCTCCTTTTAATTTATGACCTATGACTTGGTCCCAACTAATTGAAATATAGATGTGAGATTAGACTTTTATAAATATGAAAACTATTTATTATTTCCGATCTATCAATTAGTTGTCTTATATACAATATCCATGAATAAATGCATTTTGGGCCTGATCGATTGATGATGAAAGAACTGTCTGCATAAGGCAATCAAAACCTTTGAATCACCTTACATATATAATTACAAAAAGCACGAGAGCTTGTAATGGTCAGAAATCTCCAAGTTTGCATCAATGAGGTCCTTGGTGCTTACACTGCATCAGGAAGTTTAACCTGTAAAGAGTAATTGAGGTGAGATTGAATGTTAGGTACGATAGTGTATAGAGCATTTTAATAAGAAAACAACTACTAAAAATGCTCATGAAAATCATATTCAAGTGTTCTTCACCAAATAAGAAGGAGAGTAAGGTAAATAGCTTTACTATGGTGATATGCCATGAGCCCCTTCCTAAATGATTGGAATGTCTAATAAAATTTTGACATTTTATGGCTTGGATATATCAATAATTTAGAATGAGAACACTAGAAAAGAAACTATAAAGACCATGGAATCTATTGTGTAAAATGAAGAAAGAAGCATAGCCAACTTTAAACTCAAATTGGTGCAAGAACGTAGGGTGTTGTCCAGATGAGAAAACATCTTGTTCTGCACCAATTTAAGCCAAACTTTTTAGCTGAATTCAAGGCCACTCTATAGCCACTATTAGGTTAGGAAAGGCCTTGATTTGGTGAAAATTCAGTAACTTTTGAAGGGCCAAAAGGTAAAGAATTTTTATAGATGATTTGTAATTGAACCTATACTCTATTCTCTAAACTGGTAATAAGAATTTCATGTCTTTCAAGTATATAGAATTAGTGTAATCTCTAGTTTTCCCTTGAAGATAAAGAGAACCTGTCAATTATAGATGAAATATTTTGATTTCTCCAATGCTTATTTCGATAGACTAGTTTCTTCAATTTGAAAAACCTTGATTTTTCTTTTGTGCCCCTTCTTTCTTGAAATCCAAGGTCGAAAATTCTAAGTTTTTCTATGGAAAAAATATAAACTTCTAGGATTTTTGGCTTTTTGGGTTTGTTTTATGAAAGTTAAAATTTAAGGATGAGGATTCTTCAAGTAGTACGTAGATTTCCTAGAAATTTTCAAGACTTTTTAATTTACTTTGCTTTATGAGTTTCAAAGAGTTTAGCACCAAAGAAAGATCCATTCACATGATCTTTGCTTTGAAAGAGGAACTCTAAAAGTGAAGAACTTCTAAAGTAGGAAAGTTTAGCATTATGTATATGATTACTCCCCAATTCAAGAAGACAATTTCATCCGTACAAGTTTCTTTTCATATTCTTTGAAACTTCAAGGAAGAAAGAACTTGTTTCCATAATCTTTGATAAGAAATGACTGATTTTGTGAATTAAACAAGTCTCTTCTCTCTCCTATTCATAAGCATCCCATACTAGAATACTATCTTAAATACAATCTATTAATCTCTTTCACCCATTTCTAGTATTAGTTTCATGATTCTAGTTTCTAATATTCATTCTAATCCATTATTTTCATATTTTTAATCATTTGTTGTGTTCAATTCCTAGTTTTAAATCATGGTTCTAGCATTTAATTCATGTATATAACATGTTTCATTCTTCATGTCATTTTATTCATGTTTTTATAAGTCTTTAACATCTAATTCTAGTACTATTTCGCTATTCCCCTCATTCCATGTTTCTAGTCCTTGATTTCATATTATAGCTTTTCTTATGTAATATTTTTACTTGTGCACGAAACAAAGAACATGAAGAAAATTCACAACATGAAGAACAATCCAGCCCAAGTACCCCTCTTAAGAGAAAGGGAATAAATGATACTATAAAGTTCAATGCTAGAGGGCAAATGATAGGTGACTATGTATTAGCATATACCAATTTCTTTTATTGCACTGTAAGAAGCATGGTACTAATCTCAACTAATGATTGGAGAAATATGTTACCATCAATCAAAGATGCAATATGGGAGATGGTGAAGATGCTTATTACATATAATATACTATGTACCTTATCTTGTAGTATGCCTTTGATTTTAGTGACGAGTGCAAGAAGAATGCATTGTAAGGAGCTGGTGAACAATGGAGAAAATGAAAGAGTGAACTCATAAAGAGGTACATGCTTCCAAATGACACTGATTTGTCAAAGCTCCACACCGTCTTTGAGTTATATTCCAGCATCATCAACCAAGATGCATGGAATGAATTTATACATACTCGCTTATCTTCTGATTTTGAGGTAACAATGTGGTTTGATTCCTTTAATTATGAAAGTCAATTGCACTTAATTATGTACCTTTGATGTGCAACCAAAGTGCATAAAAGGGAAAATAGTGTGTTGGATTAATCATATGTAGCACTAGCTCTCCAAGATTGGTTATGCCAGGTTAGAAGAACAAGAAGTATATGTGAGAGCTCATTTCTGTCTACTTATATTATAAATTTATTTCATTACTTCTGATTTAGTGTCTCTCTTGACAACAAAAAAAGGTTGGGACCATGAAACCCATCAACCATGCCATACGACATCCAAACCTTCATAGACAAAAATGTTGCCTCAGTTGCTTCATGAATTGCAAGTGCTTCTATGTGTCTACCTTTGTATCACTAGAATTATATATATGGAATTGATCATGTTTTGATAACTAAATTATGTAGGAAGAGTTAACCCAAGATATCACATCTATAGGGACTCTAAGAAGTATTGATGCAAAGGAGGAGATCTTATATACATATATGGGCAATAAGGATGAGCACCCTGGCCGAGTAAGGTCCTAAGGTAGTAGTATTAGTCCTTCAAAATTCTTCCCTATAATAAGGAGGACTACAAGTAGAGGACTTGAAGAAATGGAAAGAGAAAACAAAGACGAGTTGGGATTTTTGGAATTTTAGCGCTCCAAGTCAAGGTGTTTTCCCTAGACTCCCATTATACTATAGCTACAATCCTCCAACTACAGAAGACCTAGAAGAGCAACCGCTTGAACAAGATATGCCAATTAAGGAGGTATGTATATGTAAACATGTTTACCTTTTCAATGTCCAATTATCTGATCACCATCGTTCCCTGTGTATCTAGTATTTCTAATTTGAAAGTGGGTTAATGCATGTTGGGGCTGCAAACAGATAAGAGATGCATCATTCTTACTACACTATATGATATTTTCTTTGTGATATTGCACAGCATATTGATTCATCCATATACTAAGCATGTCTGTATTACCACCACCCTCCAACTAGTTGCTCCCCTACCATTTCTGATAATAGCAAACAATATTTATACTACTGGGGACATAATTAGATATCGTGTTGTTTGGTTAGAGAAGTATATAAAACCCATGTTACCCAAGATATATATATATATATATATATGTATATGGTGTCATAGCATTATCTACATTACATTAACAAGAAGTAGAAAAAGGCACCATCGAAGTTGACCTCCTCTCCTGCAGCACATTCCATCATAGCATAGTGATTGCCATGATACTAGTATTTATGTCTATTTTCTATATCTTGCATGAACATTCTTATATTCATTGCTAATTTATAAAAAAAATTACATCCACAATGTAGGGATCAGTTGGAGGTTCCACCTAACATGCTTCCAATTTTGACACTCATCAATGAAGATAAAGGAATCAATGCCGTAAGGATAGAGCCTAGTGTTCTTATAGATGATGAAGTTGAAGTACCACTGCTGCAATAGGACCTCTTAGCAATATGTAATATAGGCAACTGGAATACTCGCACATTATCATCTATATTGGGTATGCAATTATCTTAGCTATTAAAAATCATTAACATTAAGTATTAATAAGATGTAATAAGTAATAATGATTCCATTTTTGTAGGTCTTCACACATTAAATTGCAAAGATTAGAGATCAAGAATGTTTACAAATTCTTTGACCTTGTTGTCTTCTCTAGACTGAAGGAGCAATGGAACATGGAGAAATAAATTAAAGATGTTATATCTAGTTTCTTTTGTTATTCGAAAGGGCATGACTTAGAGATTTCCTACATTAGTGGGTAAGTTTTAATATGTCTTGGTAAATTATGTTATATAATAAAAATATTAACATCTATATAATTCAAGTTTGTAAACTTTGATTGAATGTTTATGTGTATATGTCTCATTAAATGCTACTAGTTTTAGATATGCATGGTGGCAGGCATTGTTTTTTTATTCTTGTGGAGCACACATTCATGGCCCGTTAATGGAAGTCATCAATAAGCAAGTCTTTATTCTTATATCCATTATAGTATCTAGATAGCTTATGATTATTATATTATTAGCATCTAATATTTTGACATAAATGTGAAGTGTATAGTATAAATGGCTAACACCAAGGATATTAAGCATTACTAAGTCATTAGACTATTTTATAACCTAAAGTTATAATCATACATGATATTTGAACATTTTTGTTTTCTTTGTTGTACAGTGCCTTAGACAATAATCCAACTGGGAGTGTGGATATTATGCTCTTAAATAAATGAGAAGCCTCATTTGAGATGGTTTTAAGATTTCTCAATTAAGAAAGGTTATACAATTAATTTATTGATCATCATCTTATAGTTTTCTACAATTTTTGAATGACTCCAAAATTGTATGTCTCAACTAATTTAATATATGTTATCTTGCTGGCTGATTTGGGAGCCAAGAGTTACTTCCAATTAGATCTAGATGACATAAGAATGGAATGGACTAAGTATGTTTTGACTTTTAATTTGTAAATGACTAATCATATTCAAAATAATTTTTTATAGATGAAATACAAAACAAAACTTCATTTAAATGTTGTCTTCCATTTTTCATTTGATTGAAGTTTATGTGTGATATCTTTATTTCAATAAGGGGAAGTTGGTGTGTCGAACCAAACATATGGGTGTGTATGGAGAAGTGTGAATGTATGTACATGCCTTTTTTTTTCCTTGTCTTTGAAATTTTGAAGTTCAATGTGGATGTTGGAAGTGAATGAATGTTATAGTGAAGGTGTCGAATGTGGAATGTGGATGCTAGAATTTCTATGGTTTTTGCACATACGAGAATCCAAGAATAAATAGTGTAGAAAAGAAAAGTTATCTTGCTACTATAGTTTCCAAGAGGGACGCTTGTAAGGGTGGATTCTTTTGAATGTGAAAGTTGAATTGAGTTTGAATATTGTAGAAAGACTAAAACCAAAGCACTACATTTGTCATGAACTTAAAGTGCATGTGGATTCTTTTGACTATTGCACGTGAATGTTGAATGTATTTTAAACCTCTTAAACTACAAGAAGAATGTAAAAACAACAATCAACAAAAGAAGATAGTTTTTGGAAACTAACCTTTACTATGTGAAAAATAAAATGGTTTACAATAACCCATCAGCTAAAATAGGATGGTTTATAAGAAACAATCTTATATTTTAATATTAAATAGGATAGTTTTTGTAAACTTATCTCATATTTTAAAAAAATAAATAAGGCAGTTTATTGTAAACCGTCAATTTTTGAAACCGTCTTATTTTGGGTAAAAAAAACAAGACAATTCTTAAACTATCTTATTTTAGTATGAATTTTATAAGACATCAAGTATAAGATGGTTTGGTAACCATCTTGTGTATAGGTTTTCAACCATCCTAAAAGCCCTTCTTTGTAGTAGTGATAGATATGTGTTTACATTATGTACCAATGATAGTTGCGAAAGTAAGACCAAAAGGTATGCTACTTTACCACTCCTCTCCAAGATCTCAAATGGTTCTACACATCTTAACACTACTTCCCTTTCACGCCAAATCTCATGACCCCCTTCATTAGTGAGACTCTTAAAAATACATGATCTCCAACTTCAAAACTCTCAATTTCATCTCAACTACTAGTCTAAGTTATAATTCTGAATCAATCTGCATAACTAAATACTACAAGACAAAGTTATATATTTTGAAACAATTTTATCCCTTTGCCTCTGCTATGCATATGGAGGGAGAGGAAAATTAGTTCAAATTTTTTGGATATAAGATCTAGAACTAAACATTGTAAATCTCGATTTCTTGATATTATGTCATAGTTTCACCTTTTGTATTATGCATATTATATAAATATTAACTGATTTGTCTCTCACTAACATTATAGTTTACTAAATATTTTAGTCCTACATATATATATATATATATATTAGATTGAATAGTCCAAGAATAGTATCCATCATTTCATATCTATTCTAAGAAAACTCAAATATTCAAAATCAATTTTGTATTCATTTACCCACAAAAATTTTCATTTTATATCTTAGATTATTCGAATCAGTTTAGTTCCACAATGGATAATCCATTTCAATTGGCAGCCATGGGATAAGCTCTTTCACTCTCCTTGTTTTTGTGGTTGCTTGTGTAGGGGCCCTAAATGTTTGCATTGGAAACTGACTATATACAAGTACTGATGTTAGCATAAAAGTAGCAACTTCATCCTCTTTGGCTTGGTAATATTGATCCAAGAGGCATCTAGTACATGCTTAATACAACTGCTCTCAACTCCATTTTAGACTTATGTGGACATAATATTGTCTTCTTGTTCAAAATCCTCATGATTTGAGCAAGGTGGATTGGACATACTAAATTTAACTACCAAATTCAAGAAAGATTGTAGTGTGTACTCATTAGAGCTCTTATTTATACTAATTGAAACAATTAAACAAGATTAGAGCTATAATCCCTATTACATGGTGTTACTAGTACTTGACATGAAATATAACTTGAGCTAGGTGGAGATGATCAAAATTTGAAATGAAATGACTGAAAGTTCAACTTAACATCATATAAGATGAGACAATTTTCATTTCAACTCACCTCATGCATCTGTAATAGTGAAATGAGAAAATATCACTTTATCTCAAACACAAATTTATAGTAGTATGGCCCATTGTATCTCATCTCAAGTCAGCTCACTCCATCTCAAGCACAACTAACACCCTATAACTATAGCTATATAAGTAATAATCTGCTAGACCTTTTTATTTAATGCAATGTTAAGGGTGCAATTTATCAAATGATATTGGTTGTTAGTGATGAGTCCATACTCATATTCAATAGTCAGCACCTACAATATTCAACAATTGGCATCACCTCACTAGATCAGTGCTTGATATCTCAAAAAGATTAAAAATTTTGGGCGCTTTATTGTAGGCCAAATTTCTCAAAAAGACCAAGATTTTCAAGTGCCTGATTTAGCACTAAATTTCTCAAAACTGCAAAAATTAGATGGTTTATAGAGAACCATCTTAATTAAAATAAAAATACAGTTTCTCTAAACTCTCTTATATATATTATCATATTATAAGACACTTTGATAAAACTATCTTATAAAAGAGGTTTATGAGATGGTTATAAGAAACAATCTTATATTGCCACCACATAATATAAGACGATTTTCAAAAACCATTAAACCACTTTTATAAGACAATTTTTGAAAACCATCTTATAGTGTCATTTTATAAGATGATTTTGAATAATCATCCTTTAAAACTTCTTCTTAACATAGCGTGAAGTTCAACCTGTAATTTTTACTCTCTGCTACTTCGAAAAAAAACTCAAAGATTGAGTTGGATTTACATACATTTTGTCCCAAACTTTTATTTTCTTGGTTAATATCGGTTTGGATATGTACTCATTCTTTTTTTATTATATGTTTAATTTAGTTAATGTTTATGGGTGCAAAATTCCTTTCCTAAAGCTTTTTCTTCTTGTGTGTAGACCAATCATGTTTTTGCATCATTCTTTCTTATCTCAATCCTTGAGTTAAAAATTTGAGTCCTTCTAATATATATGTTTCTAATAACTATATGTACATTTTCTATGTACATTAAATGTTGGATTAAATCCTAACCCAATGTTATTAAGATCATCAAGAGAATATGGGAAGGAATATAAAAGTTTAAATAATATGTACTTAGGGCATGTTATGATTGCAATCAGATGTGATGTCCATGGTTGAAATGTGAAAACCTAAAAAAGGTTATTGTAGGTGAGTTGAAAGAACATTTGTGCTTCAATGAAGTTGATGAAAGCTATTGCCTCGGAATGTGGCATGGAAAGGGAATTTCTCATAGGCCCTCTGTAACAGTGAATGTGTATATGATCATGAAGCCACTGTAAGAAGTAGATAGTAGTACATCTACATTGATGTTTTGAGATGCATACAACCTTGTGGTTTGCCCCTTCCCTGGACCATGCATAGGCAGGAGCTTCGTGCATCGAGGCTGCCTCTTTTACGATGACTTGTAAGACGACCCTGGACAATTTTAAACTACATTGAAGGAAGTTGATGAGCCATTGTACGTTGGCTGTATAGATTATACCAAGTCGTTTGTAGTGTTAGAACTTTACAATGTGAAATCAAAATTTGATTTTTCATATCAAGGTTTTACAGAACTATTGAAAGTCATTAGTAAATTGCTATCGAAGGAGAACAAATTGGCTAGGTTGACATGGGAGGAAAAGAAAACCTTGGTTGCACTAAGGTTGAAGTATGAAAAAATACATGCCTATCCTAATGACTGCATCTTATATAGAAAGAAGTATACAGACAAAACTACATGCCCAACTTGTAGACATGCAAGATGGAAGCTGAAGAAGAACTCAAGTGATCTACAAGTGAAATATGTCCCTGCAAAGGTCCTATGATATATTCCCCCTATTCCAAGGTTCCAAAGAATGTTTCATAATAAATAAATAATGAAGAAACTAGTGTGGCATTATGAGGAGAGAGTAGGTGATAACTATCTACTCCATCAAGTAGATAGCCCGGCGTGTTAGCTTCTATATTTCATGTGGCCCGACTTTAGAGAAGAACTTAGAAATCTACAACTTGCAATATCTATAGATGGGATTAATCCTCATAGTTCTATGGATAGTAAACTTTGCTGATGCCAGTCCTAAGCCTAGATGAAAAAGGAGGGTCTTGTGTCAGGTGCCAACAGGCAAGGAAGAAGTTGAAGATGATTTTGATTTAGTTATTTTTTCCTACTTGCAAATAAATATGTATTTGTATATTAGCTTGTAAGTAAGAAGAGAAAATAATGAAAATCATCTCTAGCTTCTTTAAAAGTATGGAAACCCTAACATATGACATGAATTGAAAACTGACATTCCCTCAAGCTAGGGTGTCCCCCCATACGTGATGCCCTGCATCGGATCCCGAGTGCAGTAAAAAATGTGCAAGGGTTCCTAAGGCATTCCCTAAGAAGCGACGTGTTACATCATATCTCGGGTGTAGTGGAAAATGGGCAAGGACTATTAGAGCTTCTCCTCGGAAGCAACGCTCTGCATCAAAATCCAAGTGTAATGAAAAGTGGGCATGGGTTCATGCCATGGAGGTCAAGAAGTGAGTAGGTAAATAAGCTATCTCAAGAGCATAAGATTTGTGTCACCACATGGAATATAGGGAAATTGATAGGTAAGAGTCTGCAGTTAGTAGATACGATGAAATGTAGGAGAGTCAACATCGCCTGTAACTAAGAAACCAAGTGGAAAGGGATTAAAACTAGAGAAATTGATGGGTATAAACTCTGGTACATAGGAAAGGATAATAACAGAAATGACATAGTAATAATAGTGGATAATGAATTATAGGATAAATTTGTGGACAATAAAAGAATCAATGATAGAATTATAATAGTAAGACATGTTCTAGGAGAGCAGATCATAAATGTTATAAGTGCATATGCACCACAAGTAGGGTTAGAAGATATAATCAAGAGACAATTTTGGGTAGATATGGAGAGAGTCATGCAAGAAAGTCCCAACACTAAAGGGATAGTTATAGGAGCAGACTTAAATGGCCATGTAGGAAAAGCAAAGGAAGGATAGGATAGGATAGGATAGGATACAAGAAGGGGGATGAACACTTAATAACCTTTAAAAGTAGACTCCATAAACGCTAAATAGACTTTTCATTGCTTAGGAATATTGAAAGATCAATGTGTGAGGATAGTAAGGTGATACCCGGTGAGAGTTTAACCTCACAATATAAGGTAATGGTTATGGATACATATACTAAAAGATGGAAGAAAGGAAATGAACTTAATAGGCATCCAAAAACCAGGTAATGGAACTTAAAAGGAGAGAAAATGTGGCAACCTGGGTTTCTGAAATACATTTTTGTTATTTATTTTCAAATGGTGGTCGACCAATTTTGCAAACATTTTAAAAACTTAAGCATCGAAAAAAAATTCTTTGAAATTCTTTTCAGAAAACCAGAATGCCACATTTCACTCACATATACATACATAATTTTGTGTACAACATATGTTTGCAAAGAAACTCATTTTATTAAAATTGCAGGATCGATCCAGTGGTTCACATACACAACCCCTTAATTACATCTTATGTACAAAATATACAAATCAAAATACAATCCAATCCTATCACAAATGTACATAGTCTTGATCAACAATATGGTCTTCGTCTTCCCATATCGTATCCCTCCATTCTTTTCTTCATGTATCTGAGATATTGTAAATATTCAAACATTTATAATATCTCAATAAGCTATGCTTGGTAGGGGATTCAAGAACATATGAAATTGTATAATTCAAAAGTACAGTATTCATAATCATCATATTCCATATTAATCACATAATTCAATTTTCATGAACCATGCCATATATGATCATTCAATCATAAAATTTATCATGTAACATCCACTATGATAATTCCAAACCACTTACCACTATATCGTATGTATATATATACGGTAAAAAATCTTGAAAAATAGTCAATATCTCAAACATCAATAACCATACTCAGATATACTGAGTTGATAAATTATCCATAATTGTGCTGGGAAAATACTCCCTCATTAGGGCAGTATTGGCATCTCACTATATCATGCATCGTATGCAAAATACTCAAGGACTACTGTGCTGCAGTCTGATCCGTACTAGCTTGCTCGGATAACTACACTGTTCACCATTAATACCATGTTGGAAAATATTGTGTCACTGCCCGTATGGGGAGACAGGACTTTCACAGTGGGGCCTTTCCATAATTGCCCCATTCGACTTTTAGCCTCTCTTTGGGCAAGGTATCATAATATCATTGAATTTTTGGAAGCGGGTGGCTAAACCCTCATAACCTCCTTAGCATAGCATTTCCAGGCTTATGCCTGTTTAAAACAAAACCACAGGCCTCCATGCTTGGATCTAAAATACTTTTTGTACATCTTAGATGATCTGTCTATTTATATTATGATCATCGTATTCAAGATCCTCATACTAAGGATATAATTTCATTTCTAGATTTAAGGATCCGCATTTGCAATGAATGATACCCATGTTCATATAAGTTTAGGGATTAATTATTTATTGTAAATGATCACCATTTCCTTTAATTTAGTATCCATATACCAAATGTTATTAAGTGTAAGGATACTCATTTGATACAAATGATATCCATTATTATTATGTTCTTATCTAAGTTTAGGAGTAATCATAAATGATACTCAAGTATTTATTATGTATTCCATCTAATTTCAACAGTTATTTCTATCTCATATACATGAATTATGATTCAAATGTAACTAAATATATTATCATCCTTAAGCATTATAATGTCTATGTATAACAACAATTCCATAGACCATAGGTCTTGTATTCTTAAAGTTCCACCTACCTTTATGTAGTGATCCATCCTTTCAAATCCTCCATGATTGATGTATGTAATCTATAAAAACATTCATATTGTCATTATTTGTATAATTTTGGATAATCTCCTATCTATATTCCTTATCTAATCTTATCCTTTTGATATAAAGGACCTAAATTTGTCTTTTGTTCCTATCATCCATATAATCTATCTTCCTTAGATAGATTATGCTATCGATCAATAGATATGACGATTAGAATGATCTTCTAACCATTTAAATCTAAGTATTTTCTATGTCTAAGTCTTTGTGTATCCATCTCTTTGATCTTAATCTTTCATAGATCCTTTGATCAACAATCTATTATTGTTGATAAAGATCAAGGGCCTAAATCTGCTATCATCTAGTTATTCTTTGATCTATGTTCAATTATTTGATCATTCGTAAGGACAATGATCCTGGTTCTTTTCCTTGAATTATATTTGATCAAGGGTTTGGATTATTTAATCTAATGATCTAGAGTTGTCTACAATGTACATGCATGAATACTTAATAAAATACAACATTGGAATTCTTATTATTCTTTATCATTCAAGATCCTATGGATCTTGTTTGATCTTGATTATCTTACTTACCATTTTTATTAAGATTAGATATTTTACTAGCCTTTTATGCTCTTATTATTATTATTATTATTATTCAACCAGTTAATGTTTTACTGGTTGAAGATAAACTATTTCATCGTAAGTCTAGATTGTTCCTCTTATTTCCAATTGATTAAGGCTTACTAGTTGAATAACTTAATACAAATTGGTTACTTCAATCCTCATGTAAGGAGGCATTTAGACCTCACAAACATCAACAGAAGGTAGGGGAAGAGCGAGGCTCTATTAGAAAACCCCCTTAACCACCATATTTATCATTCACTAGAGTGACCTTAACTCAACCTTTCATAAGGTTCCTATGAGCATCTTAACCCTAAGTACTCTTTCTAATTGATTTTAATTAAGTCCATGAACATTTAAAATGTCATTCATGGGGTTTATTATTCTCTTAATTTGGGCCAAGGATTTGATAATCGTTATATTATCCTACTAACTATAGCCCTTACTATCATTAAGTCCATGTAATTCATTCCATGTAATGTCCTTCAACTCTATTTTTCATTTAATTACATTTTAAATATAATTTAAATAACATAAGCATTAAAGCATAATAAATAAATAAGTAAATATACTAAGCAATAAAAGACATTTACAATACCATTCAATAATTCAAATGAACATTTAACATGCCATAACTATTCATCATAATCCAACGATCATATTTGATTTCTATTCATTTTTCATCCCATTTAGGGTTTAGATCTCGATCTTTCATTTTCCTTTAGATACAATACATTTTCTTAATGTGATTTTATCACTAGATCATTGATGCATCTCATCAAATGATCTGATCCTTCTTGATCCAACTGATCAAGAAGATCTTAAATCATTTTATCCAATTTAAGGGCATAGATCTTAATCTATCCCAAATTATCATCATTAAGTCCATCAATCCATATGATCTTAACTTTATATCATCTTCCAAATACATCCACACTGTCCAATCATCCTTGATCAAATTATAGATTTTACCACTTTTAAGGCTAGATCTCTTAATTAAACACAGAGCAGTCACTTCTAACCATTGATTCCATGTTTCAAAATCACACGATCATTAGTGGATTAGAATTATAGTTTGATCATTTCAAATTTCACTGATTATAGGAATTAGTAATACTTTTCTTTATTAATAGAATTTTACGTGCATCAAAACATAAATTTTTTAAGTTTAGTAGGTTCTCCTCAACGAGAGGAATCCAACCCAACTTTCTGATCTCAATTTGGAGTTAAATTGAGATCATAATTTAGATTTTAAGATTTCAGCCCCATTTTAAGGGCTAATATTGATCTTATTGTTTTTGTTCAATTAATAGATATAGGTATCCAAAAATTTTACTATGATTATGGTCCTAGGGTTTTAGACCTCCTAAATCCATCCATCGATTTAGATTTCCATTTTAAGGTCATCTTGATCATCCATTACTGTTGGACAAATTTTAGTTATTATCACAAGCAAATATAATTTAAAACATAAATTTTATGAGTTCAATACCTTATACAAGTGACAAGGAATCTATAGAAACTTTCAGATCTAAAATTGGAGCTAAATTGAGCTCTTAATTGAAGAAATAAGCTGTTAGTTTAAAAAATTAGACGGCTCAGATCTAATCTAGGCTTAGTGGGTGCAGGGATGACCAGCGGCCCTTGTACGTTACTGCTATTTGCTAGTGAATTAAGGCTGGTGACCGATGATAGGAGAGATGGTCTAGATCTGGATCGTCGAATCACCCATCACTAGATCTCCTCCATCAGTCATGATCAAAGCCCTAGATTTCATCTCCTATGGTTTTTGGGCCGTAGGAAATCATCCAACGGCTCAGAAGTTTCATATAAGTTGTCTATGATTAGATCTCTAGCATCCAAGATGGATCCATCATCTCCGACAGATCAACAATTAGGGGAGACGTTTTGGTCGCCTATAAATACCCAGGAGATGTTGGAATGAACAGAGGGGTGAAGAGTGCACCTACCTATGCTGGTCCAGTGAAGAGAAGTTCACCGGAGATGAAGGACTAACGCCAAGAAATCCTATGTCGCAGGAATAACATGTAGATGCCAAGATCTTCGATTTCGTTGCCGGAGAAGGAGGAGAACCATGGGGCTTTTGTTGAACACCATGCACTGAAGATATTTAACGGTGCAAGATCACTGTTTAACAGCTAGATTGCCCAGAATATCTTGAAAAATCCATCGGTGGCAATAACCAGCACCGAAGGTTGTTCTTCATTTTGAGTTTCCCGATGATCCACATCATGAAAACTTAGGGCTTTTGTAGATTAGCCCTATCCGACCAGATCCAACAATAAAGATTGAAAATTAATGATTAAAATATGATGGCTAATTGAATTAGGGTTTCTTGGCTGAAAACCTTGGTTCATCAAGGATGAGGCGTCCTTGGATACTCCCAATGCAGACACGGGGTCGTCTACTCGGGTGCATTTGGGGACACGCCCATAAAGAAAGAGAGAAAGAAAAGAGAAATGAGGAAGATGGAGGGGAGGGGGAGGGGGAGTTTTAATCTGGTATTTTGGGGCATTCTAGGGGACCTCGTGAAGAACATTATGAAAATTTTTTGGAAATTTTGTGGGCTATTTATAGGGATTTTTGAATTTTCCATGATTATATGTCATAATTATATTTCATTTCTTCTTCTTATTAAATTGTCATTGGATTCCCACTACCACCTCCTTCTCCACTAGTAGCTGGTAGTGGTTTGACTCATGATGACATGTTTTCTAGCCGTTGGATCCATTTGTGGGCCCCACAGAGGTGTGAAAGGACCATTTTGCCCTTTTATGGAAAAAATCTGTTTTATTCTCCCGAACTTGGAATTGAGCCTACTTAGTGGCATTGGAATCATATTTCCTAGTACATTTTGAATTTTGATGACTTAGAACTCAGAATTTGACTTATTTACAGTCATTCTGATCGATTTTTTGAGTACATTACAAATATTCAAGTTTTAAGTCTTGATTTGATTTTATAAAAAAAAAGAATTTTCTTGGAACTCGAAGTTCCATTTTGACTTTTAAAATCTCAACTTTAATTTTTAAATAATTCAATTATGTTCGTAAAAAATTGGGTTTGTTACAGAAAATAACCTCATTCACAAATAAGTTGTTGGTAAAAGGAAATTGAAACTATGAAATAGAAGTAAATACCATGTGGACTAATATGGCTGAGTCCATTAAGAAAGTGGCAAAAGATTCCTTAGGAGTATCTAAAGGTAAAAGACAATTATAAAGGAAACATGGTGGTTGAGTGAAATAATGAAAAAAGTTATTAAAGAAAAATAGGTGTGTTTTAAAGCATGGCAGAAGACTAGAAATAATGAAAACTATAAACAATATAATAATGCTAAAAAGGTTGCTAAGAGAATAGTAAGTGAGGCTAAACTTAAGACATATGATGACCTCTAAAGTAGACTAGGACCGAGAGAAGGTAAGAAAGATGTGTTTAAACTTGCAAAAATAAAAGAATAAGAGGGTACAGACTTACACCATGTTAGGTGCATTAGAAGTGATGATCAAAAGATACTAGTCAAAGATGATGAGATCAAACAAAGGAGGGAAACTTACTTTCAAGAATTATTAAATGACAATGGCTTTGAGAATATAAGGGCTGAAAATACTGTAAACCAAAATAACATTGGACATTATATATATGAACATAGGATTAGAATACTTGAAGTGAAAGGCCTTGAAAAAGATGAAATCAGGAGAGGCCATGGAGCTCGGTGATATGCTAATGGAGGTTTGCAAGCATATGAGAGATACTGGAGTAGTTTGGTTAACAAAGTTGTTAAACAAGATTATAAAATCAAAGAAAATACTAAATGAATGGAGGAAAAGCTCTATTATACCAATTTATAAGAATAAAGGAGACATACAGAGCTGCACTAATTATCGAGAGATCAAGCTTATGAGCCACATTATAAAACTTTTTGAATGAATGATTGAGAAGAGGCTACGACATAGACAAGTGTATTAGAGAACCAGTTTCGTTTTATGCTTGGGAGGTCTACCATGGAAGCTATTTTCTTACTAAGACAATTGATAGAGAAATATAAGGAGAGGAGGAAAAACCTCCACATGGTCTTATTAACTTAGAGAAAGCTTATGATAGAGTCCTTTGAGAATTAATATGGATGGTGATGAGTGTGAAAGGGGTTTCGTAGGGTTATGTAGACATAATTAAAGAAATGTATGAGGGAACAGTAACAAATGTTAAGACCACTGGTGGTAAGACCGGTGATTTCCCTGTCACTATAGGATTGCACTAAGAATCGGCATTGGGCCCATACCTTTTCACGATTATGGATGGGCATGCTATTTGTAGATGATATAGTTTAATTGATGAGATAAGGGAGGATGTAAACATAAAGCTAGAGTTATGGAGAAAAGCATTAGAATCTAAAGGATTTAAAATCAACCGAACTAAGATAGAATATATGGAATGCAATTTTAGCAAGGAGAGGAGTAGGAGTGGAACGCTAATTAAGATTGATAACCAATAAGTCCTAGTAAAAGACCACTTTCAGTACATAGAATCAATGGGTCATGAGAGTGGAGAGATTGAGAGGGAGGTTACCTAGAGAATCCAAGCGAGTTGGAACAAATGGAGATGTGCATCTGGAGTTTTATGTGATTGGAGAGTGCTACTCAAACTAAAAGAAAAATTCTATAGGATGGCCATAAGGCAGTTAAGGAACATCATGTTCATAGGATGAGCCTTGCAGAAATGAGGATGTTGAGATGGATGAGTGGCAAGACAAGGAAGGATAGAATTAAGAATGAAAACATTAGAGGAAACTTAGGGATAGCACAAATAAGTAACAAGATAAGTGAGATTAGACTTAGATGGTTTGGGCATGACCAAAGGAGACCCAAAATGGCATCAGTTAGAAGGAGTGAGGCAATGCAAGCAGAAAGTTCTAAAAGGAGAAGGGGAAGGCCCAAAAGAAAGTGGATAGAAGTGGTGAGAAAAGATTTAAAAACATTGGGATTAAATAAAGCCATGGTACTTAACAGAGGGGAATGGAGGAACAAGATTCATGTGGCCAACCCCTAATTGGGATAAGGTCTTGATGGTGATGATGATGATGAGTTTTGTGAGTAGCATGTATAGTTGTTGGCCTTTTAAAATAGTTTATTTTAACAATCTGTAGTTGTTTTGCATGAATAGGAAATTCATGATGTTAACTATGTTAATATCAGGTCCTAAGCAACTCGGGAATGGCATTGACATGTACTTCGCTCCGTTGATTGATGATCTTATGACATTGTGGGAAGTAGGGTTTGATGACATTCACCCTTAAGGATGTAATACGATGGACAATAAGCAACTTTCCTACATACAGTAATTTGGTGGGATGCACAGTGAAGGGATACAATGCTTGTCCTATTTGTAGCTACCGAACATGTGCCATACAGCTTCAACATGGTAAAAAGATGGCATTCCTAAGCCACAGAAGATGGTTATATAGAAATCATCCATACCTTTTAAAAGGGGATTTTAATGGTAGTGTAGAGATTGAGACACATCCAAAGAGGTTGACTATATGACAAGTATTGGAACAGGTTGAGAACCTTATTGCATCATGTGGGAAGAAGAAGAAGAAAGCAACTTCATAAACATATGAAATAAACTCTAAAAATTGTTGGAAGAAGAAGTCAATATTCTTTAAACTTGTGTACGGGAAATCCCTACACAGGCGGCATATGCTTAATGTCATACACATTAAGAAGAATATCTGTGAAAGTTTGACAAGTACCTTGTTCAACATGTAGGGAAAAGCAAAGAATAGACTTGTAGCTCAAATGGATCTCATGATAATGGGTTTGAAGAGAAGATAGTATCCATGGGACAGGGGAAGCTAAGGAACATACTTATTTAAAGCAATTATACACTTGATAGAGAAGAGAGAAGAACACTATTTAAAAAGTCCCAGATGGGCACTCATCAAGCTTTAGAGACATTTTCCATGGAAGAGTTGAAATTGTTAGGGATGAAGTCTTACGATTGCCTTATATTGATGCAACAACTCCTACGCTCAGCAATATGTTTAGTGCTGCCAAATAAAGTTAGATGATCTACTACTAAATTCTAATACTTCTTTAATGTTTTGTGCAAGTAGGTGGTGGATACTTCAAAATTACAAGAAATTCAAGAGCATCTAGTGACAACCTTATGCGAACTTGAGACAATCTTTCCACCATACTTCTTTAATATCATGGTACACTTAGTAGTGCACCTCATTGATGAGGTTAGGCTATGTGGACCTATTTGTTTGCAATGGACGTACCCATTTGAAAGGTACATGAAGGCATTAAAATGATATGTACAAAATCATAATCAGCCAAAGGGGTGCATCACCTATTGTTACATTACAGAAGAAGTGGAGTTTTGCATCGAGTATTTGTTAGGAATGGATGTTATTGGAATTCCAAGAAAGAAACATTTAGGTGGATTAATTGATTCAAAAGTTGGTAAAACTCTCTCCAGTGGTCGTGTATTGACTGTTGATTGTAAGGAACAGGACCAGGCACACCTTTGTGTCTTGCGAAATGTTAATGTCGATGAAGTTTAGCCATACATCAAGTAAGTATTTAATGCTCTCTCTTTGGTTCTTTCACATTTTCTTATATATATATATATATATATATATTGAATGGTAATGTATTGATGTTAGGATGTTATACATAATTTTCATCTCATAGTGAGCACACATGGACTTCCTAAAAGAGAGGTATCCAAGAGATGCAAAGAAACAAAAGTGGCTGCAAGATGGCTTTGTCATTCCTTCACTACTTGGCTTAGTCAGAAGGTATTTAATTACAATAAAATAATGCTTCATTCATTCAATTGATTTGTAATAACATATGCACATATACATTAATCATCTCAATTAAGTAATATTATACACAAGTTTTAGATCAGCGAGATGCTCCAGGTCATAGTATTTCTGAATAATTAGGCTAAATGGCAATGAGACCTCGACCAGAAGTAATAAAGCATGTCAGATATGCGATTAATGGTTTTCACTTTCACACCAAAGATTATGATAAATCAAGAGCACAAAAAGGAAGGTGTTAGCTTGGATGCTAAAGCTACTTTCTTTTCTAGTTCAAAGTAGAACAACCTAATTGTAGCTAAGGATACTTATTATAGGGTTATATGCTAGATATGGGCGTTTGATTATACTTGTGGAACTGTGGCTGTGTTTAAGCAAGATTGGGTGGAACACGACAAAGATATCATCAAAATTGATGCCCTCGAATTGACATTGGTTGACCTTAATAAGATAGGCTACCAAATGACTAGTTTATATTG
Organism: Warburgia ugandensis; assembly: GCA_035236585.1. Classification (NCBI taxonomy): domain Eukaryota; kingdom Viridiplantae; phylum Streptophyta; class Magnoliopsida; order Canellales; family Canellaceae; genus Warburgia; species Warburgia ugandensis. Next base: position 25,692,253 of record CP141131.1, read on the forward strand.
TCATCTCAAGTGAAACTTGTATTTTATATACAATATGGACATGACATGAGATGGTCAACTATTTTATCAGCCTCCCCAAGGGCTTATACGGTGAAGATGACCTAGGTGATATAGCAATTAATAACCCTTCAATCACTATAACAATGCCATCAATTTATCTAATCAAGGAGAATGAGATGGATTATATGTGTAATGCTAATAAGGAGGGTGCTTGAGTTGGATCAAATTATATATGAGGGGACAAATTAAAATGTTTGTAACATTGATGTATGAATTGAATTAATTAAGTGACACATCATGTGTCATGCCAATCACAGGCAATACATCATGGAAATAAGGGATGGGGCCAGAGAATAGGGAAAAACTATTATAGTAGAGAACATAGGTCTGGTTGTCATATATTTTAATTCGTATAAGACAGTCATTCATTAACTGTCTTTATATAGTAAAATATAAGAAGGTTTAATAGAAACCATCACATGTTTTTCAAATAAAATAAAGGTAAAGAGTGGTAGGAAAGATTCACTGGTAATAGAAGATAGTTATGAGAAACAATCCTATATTCTAATAAATATAGGACAGTTAATGTAAGACGATTGTTAAAAACCATCTTATATTAATATAATACAAGACGGTTCACTAAAAACTATCTTATAACTCCCCTCACTATGCTATAAGACATTCTTTAGAAAACCATCCTATTTTTGGAAATGACACATTATAATATAAGACAATTCTTACAAAATGATCCTATGTTTATAATATATATAGGATGGTTTTATCAAAATTGTCTTATAAAGTCCTTTAAAATAACATATAATATAAGACAGTTTGGGAAAACTGTCCTATATTCCTATGGTTGATATTTTTTTCAAAACTGCCTTATATTGAAATAATATAAGATGGTTTTTAGAAAGCTGTCCCAAAATAACATGAATACTGGATGCTGGATGGTTTCCCCAAACTGTCCTATATTCAACACTCGTATAACTTACGCCCCCGCTTCATCCCCAAAAAAACTAAAAATAAATAAAACCCTCCCTCTCCCAAATCGAAACCAAAGAGAAGGACGAAAAGAAGAAGAGGAAGAAGAAGGGGGGGGGGGGGGCGCGGGAAGTGCACACCCCACTCATGCTACTCGATGCAAGGAAAGAAAAGAAGAAAGAACAAGAAGGAGGACGAGAAGAAGAAGAGGAGAGAGGGGGTGGGGAGGGGGGGGAGGGCGGGGGTGTGGGTGGTTGGAAGACATTCACACACACACACACACACACACACACACACACACACACACACACACACACCACCTTTACTACTCAGCGCAAGGTGAGTGGGAGGAAAGAAGAGGAAGGAGGAGAAGGATAAGAGAGAGGGAACACACACGCACCCCCACCTAGCTCGTCACCATTTTTCTCTTTTTAGGTAGGCTCTCTCTCTCTCTCTCTCTCTCTCTCTCTCTCTCTCTCTCTCTCTCTCTCTCTCTCTCTCTCTCTCTCTCTCTCTCTCTCTCTCTCTCTCTCAATTTTCTTATGTGATATGCTTCTTTTTTTCAAGATCTGCTACATGCCGTTGGCATGAATAGTAATAGTATTTTGCTTATGTTGTAAAGAACTTTATGCATGATTTTCCTCGTTGTTAATCAATGAAAATCTTTAAAATTTTATCATGCTAGCTAGGAGACATTGGGAATTAGAATACCCAAATGTTGGATTTTCAATTTTCATTCCAAAAGGCATCTAACTAATGGCTTAAAGTCTACTACTCATCGTTGTTGGCATGAACAATAACAATATTTGCTTATATTATAAAGAACTTTGTGCATGATTTTCTCCATCATTAATCAATGGTAATCTATAAAATTGATCAAGCTAGCTAGAAGTCACTAGGAAAAAGAAGACCCATTTCTCAGAATTTCAATTTTCATTCAAAAAGGCATCCAACTAATAGCTTAAAGTTAGCTACTCATCATTGTTGGCATTAATAGTAGTAGTATTTTTCTTATGTGCAAGACTTGAATTTTTCCTTTAATTTATTATGTATTTTATTAGTCCAAAGCATTGATTATGTTATAATTTGTGTTAGGAAGATATATCTTCTTTTAGTGAGAAATCAAAGTTTAAATTGTTGAATTTTATTGAAGAAGCATTGATTTTAATGAAATTGTTGAATTTCATTGAAGTTTAAATTTATTAGCATCTTATAATAAGTTTTCATTATAATAAGTGTTTTGGAACTGTTATTCAAGAGTTCATATATGATTCTAGTGCTACTTTCCTAATGTTAAATTTGGTTGTTGTATAAATGTATTATTTTCACTTGTGGAGTAAACATGGAACTTGAATAAAGTGAGCATCATGAAGAACAATCCAACATGGTACACAACAAAAATGGAGCATATCATTAAGAGAAAGCTAAAGGGAATAAAAGAGATGGTATAGTTTAACAATAAAGGGTAGGCAATAGGTGATAGTGCACATTCTTATACCAGTTTTGTCTACTGCACTATTGAAGCATGGTGCCAATCTCAATGACTGATTGGAGACATGTGTCTCTATCAATCAAGGATACAATATGGGAGATGGTGAAGGTATGTAACCACTTGTTACGCATAACATACAATGTGTCTTATTTTATTTTATTTTAGATAGACTAACATGCTTGTCTTTAAATTGTAGTCTACCCTTGATGTCACTGATGAGTGTAAGAAGAATTCTCTATGATGTGTCTTAGATAATACCACAAGTGCACAACTCTATTGGAGTATAGAATCAATAAATACAGGTCAATCCTATGATAACTCTTTGAGAAATAGTGTTAATTAGAATTTAGGTTGTCTTACTTTAACCTAGCCAAACCATTTAAAAGAAGGATAATTTCTAACTAAACTAAATTTAAAAGTAACCCTAAATTGGAAAGAAACTAATAAACTATCTAAATAAGCAAGGAATTAAACTAGAAAACTTTTAAAACTAAAACTAACTAGACAAAGGAAACTTCCTAAAATTATCATTAACTAGAAAGGAAACTATCTAAAACTACAATTAATTAAGAATTAAGAAAACTATCTAAGCTACAACTAACTACACATTAAAGTAACTTTCTAAAATTACACTAACTAGAAAAGAAAAGAAAGGAACAAAGTAGCTAAGGAAAGGAAAAGAGTTATTTCATTAATTGCCAAATTATAACGAATTGTTACATAAATAGTGAAAATAAAGCAAGTAACTGTCCTTTAAATTGGGCTTGAATTTTGTTGCAGGGGCCACTTATTGTGTCACTTAATAAGAGCTTGTACACTTCTTTTCAACTCCAAATACACTAATTACCACCAAGCTTTTCATCCTCTGTATCCCAACTTGCCACAAGCAAGCAAATCCCATCTAATGATATTTGGGAATGAAGTATTAGTGCAACCAAGGAAAGAGGAATTCTAACACTTTTTCCTAAACAATTACCACCCAAGAAAGAAAGAAGAAAGATGAAAAAGGAAGTAAAAGTAGAAAGGTTACTACATTTTCCTTAAGCTGAAAACTCTTAAAAGAAGGAGGGCAACTTTAGAGAGTTTAGATGAAGAGGTGATTAGAAGTTATTCATCTTTAAGGAAGTTGAACCATAGTTGAACCTCTATGCCATTATTTGATATTATATGCCCTAACACTATGCCACTTTTCACCATAAAATGATTTTCCCAATTTAGAACCAAAATTTTCTCTTGACACCTCGCTAACATTAAAGCTAGGTGGGCCAAGCACTCATCAAAAGTAGACCCAAACATTGAGAAATAATTTATAAACACCTCAAGGACTTTTTTCACTATATTAGAAAAGATGCTCTCATACACCATTGAAAAGTCATCGACATGTTGCATAGCCCAAAAGGCAATAGACAAAGGTTCCAAAGGGATAAGTGAAGTTAGTCTTCTCTTGATCCTCAGGTGCTATTGGAATTTGGCTATAGCCAGAATATCCATCTAAGAAATAGTAATATTCATTATCGGCTAACCTTTTTAGCATTTGGTCTATCCTTGTGACTATGTTTAGCTTTCAGTGGTCAATGCAGACTCTCCATCAGGTGGCCACATGAGTGGGAACTAATTCATTATCATCATTGCAAACTACCATTACTCCAAATTTCTTAGAAACAACATGAACAAGACTAACCCATGTAGTATCAGAGATGGGGTATATGATACCTATATCTAATATCTTAAGGACCTCTACCCTAACTAGCTCTTTCATATGAGGGTTTAGTTGTCGTTGCGGTACCTGAGACATTTTAACATTCTCCTCTAAATAAATTTAGTGCATGTAAATGGTAGTGCTAATTCATTTAATGTCTAAGATGGACCACCCTATAGTTGTCTTATGTCTTTGGAGTATGTTAAGCAACTTTTGTTCCTGTTCTTGATTTAGATTTGAGGCTATGATAACAGGCAAGGTTTCAAAAGGACCGAAAAAACATTCTTTAAGCTTTCTAGTAATGGTTTTAGGTCTAATGTGAGTGTTTCCTTAAGTGGGTTTCCTGAGCTGAAGGTGGTATTAGGGGTACTATTTTTTATCTCCATTTAGGAGTATCCACTACCATTGCAACTTCAAATATTGGGTCTACTTCCCAAATGAGAATTACTTGATTGGACTTAGAGGATGAAAGGAAAGTGTCATGAACTATTCTTTCTATGACATTTACAACAAAAGATTCTTTAGAGTCCATCTATTGTGTAGCATTAAAGATGTTGAACTGGAGTTTCATATTATTGAATAATAGTTTTATAACACCATTCCTATAGTTGATTATTGCATTAGATGTGGCAAAAAGATAATGGCCCAAGATGATAGGGTTTTCAACATCTGAACTAGATATAGGTTCTGTGTCTAGGACTAAAAAGCCCACTAGAAGGAGAAACTAGTCCACCTGTATTAAGACATCTTCACTACCCCTTTAGATATTTTAACAGATTGGTCTACTAATTGTAGGGTAGTAGTAAGAGTAGGTTTCAGCTCAGCTAAACCTAGTTTCTCATAAACTAAATAAGGTAATAAGTTAACACTAGCTCCTAAATCTAAGAGTGAATTATCAAAGTAGTGTTCCCTAATAACATATGAGATTGTAGGGCATCCATGATCTTTGTATTTAGGAGAGGTTTGGTGTTGCAAAATAGAGGTGGCTTGATCAAAGAGAAAGGCATTTTTATGCACATTAAGCTGACACTTTCGTGTAAACATGTCCTCTATGAACTTAACATGAGAAGAGAAATGCTTAATGGTGCTTAATAATGGGATATTGATATTAACTTGTTTGAATACATCCATTATCTCATTGTAAGTATTCTCCTTCTTAGTATTATTTAGTCTCTCAAGAAATAGAGCCTTTGGGATATTAGGTGCACAAAGAAGGGGTTTAGATGAAGAGGATGCAGGATGTACTTTTTCTTTCCCTTTCAGAGGTTGGTTAGACTTTTCTTTCTCCTCAGGTTGTGGGGTATCCCTAGTCTGACCTATCTAATTATCTACTTGTTTTCCACTCCTAAGGGTTTTGATGGATTTGACTTGATCAGATGGTGTCGAACTAATGTCATACTGACCTTTAAGATTTGGTACTAGCTGACTAGGAAACTTTCTCCTTTTCCTTTCTTGAGGCACAGTAGAGTGCTGACCCATCTGATATTCCAACCTCGCAATTGATTGTGAGTTGGCTTGTAAGGTATGTTTTGTTTTATTCTAAAATTGAATTGTATTATTTAAAACTTAATGTGCTCTTACATGAAGATGTTCAGAGTTTCCTTTAATGACTGTTTCCTTGGTTGGGGTGGAAACTGGGGAGGCAGTTGCTGCAAAGGTATATTGTTCCTAAGAAAAGGTTGTTGAGGGAGATTCCCCAATGGACCCCCTTGGTAAGTATTCTTGGACCATAAAAAGTTTGGATGCCCAATCCATCCAGGGCTGTAGGTCTTAGCACTTGGGTTACTATTGCTAGGTTGATAATATGTATTCATAGCATTTGCCTACCTTGAAAAGAACTCAGGAAAACTAGAGTTAGAAGGATACGAAGGAGTAGAGTGATTAGGATTAGAACATATTGAATGAACCTCAGTTTGAGGTTACATAGGTAGTTAGTTCAACATGAAGACATCAAACCATTGTGTCAGATCATCTATTTTTCCTACTTTCTAGGTCAAATATCAATTTTGCTATACAAATCTAAAGTGACCCCTACTTCATATATTCTGGCTTTCCATTGCGACTGAGTATATCTTTCCATGTAGGTAATATCATTGTTGGGAATTATCAGGTAATGTTTCAAAGAAATTCGAGGCCTCCACATTGCTTTTAGTCAAGAAAGCACCTCCACTTCTCAAAAACATGGTGGGGACATTTCAAAATGAAGTCCTTCCAATGTTCTCTACATTCATAGAAATGCTCTCCCTCCTTTTGTTGGCAATTTATAATTTAGGACCTGGGGACATTAGTTTTGTCGACTGGGAAAAACTTATTCGGGAATTTATTGGATAGTTGATCGCTTGTGGTGATAGACCCTACTTGTAGATAGTTGAGTCATGCCTTGGCTTTATCCTTAAGAGAAAATGGAATAGCCTCAACCCAATAGAGTCATCAGAGAAGTTGCGAAATTTGAAAATTTCCCAAATATTGAGAAATTTCTTGACATGATGGTATGAGTCTTCCTTATCCAACCCGTAAAAAGTATATAGGAGTTGAATAACCTTGGATTCAACTCAACGTGATCTGCATTTGTTGTAGGTAATGTTATGCATGACGCTGAAGGTTGAATTGAACTAGTATAGAGCAATCCTCAACAATTTTGTCTCTACTTCCTTGTTGGCCATTTCTACGACCAAGATCTCTTGATCTACTGGAATACTTTGGCCTTTTCTAGCCAAATTATAAGGAATTGTCATGTAAGCAATGAAAAGAAACATGTAAATAAAGCAAGTAAATGTCTTTCAAATCTGGACTTGATTTCTACTATAAGGCCCACATATTGTGTCAGTCAATAGGAGCTTGTACACTTCTCTTCAACTGAAAATACACTAAATTACTACCAAGCTTTTCATCTTCTATTTCCCAAACTTGTCACAAACTAGCAAGTCCCATCCAATGATCCTTAGGAATGAAGTATTAGTGCAACCAAGGAAAGAGGAATCCTAACGCATTTTTTCCTTAGTAATCATCACCCAAGAAAGAAAAAAGAATGAAGAGGTGATTTTTCCCTAGGTGAAGTAGAAAAGGTTACTGCATTTTCCTTAAATTGGAAACCCTTCAAAGAAAGAGGGCAACTTTAGAGAGTTTAGATGAAGAGGTGATTAGAGGTCATTCATCTTTAAGGAAATTAAACCATAAAGGAGGCTTCCTTCCTTAAACATAAAATAGAAGTGGCCCTTATTTTAGGATTCATCCATTCCAAGCCTTAGGAGATAAAGTGATAAGTAGGTACATGGTGTAACCTTACCACCCAACATAAAGGCATTTAGGTAGGAACCTAGGTGGCTTATGAATGGATTTGCATGTTTTCCTCAATCGTAATTAAAAAATTAAAATGTTTCCTTATTTTTAAGAATCCATTCCCTTTTCTTAATCCAACTCCATAAAAAATGAAATTAGAAAGAGTGAATGAGGAATGATGCATGAATACTAACTAACATGGATTATGCATGAAATCTAAATTTAGAAAGTTGGTGTGTGAAACATGGAATTACAAAGTGGAAAGATAAGGAAACATGGAAAGAGTGTGTGAATGAAGGAAAGTGAGAATAGAATAGGAAATAATGTGACATGCATGCAAATGTAGTAGAAAAGGATCCATGCATCCAACTTAGAAAATGGAAAAGTTTGTGTTTGTAAATGAAAAGTGATATGCTTATACTACATTCAACTAAGATGCCTAATTCTACCATAATATCCATGAATTTCTAAATTAAGAATGCTTTCTAAATCTAATGAACTTTTATGCATAAGTTTCTAAAATTCTCCTAGAAAATAACCAATGAAAAGTAAGAAGTCAAACATAGGTTTCTAAATTAGGAAAGTACTACTTCTAAGCTAGGAAAGTGCTATATCTAAGAATCTACCATGCAACTACTTTCTAATGAAACTAAACTAATCCTAAAACATTTCTAAGATCTTTAGAAAACAAATTAACAAGTTTTTAAAACTTCAAAGTAAGAAAATCTAATATCCAAAAATGAAATTCAAAATTAAACCTACCCTACTTCTAAAATAGGAAACTGCTTAAAAACATGAACACTAAGCAAGCTAAATAGGAAACTATGCCACAACCTAGACCTACAAAGTTAACCTGATAAGTGTTCAATTTGGTATAAAAGGTACCCAATTAGTAGCCCATGTGTTATAAATTATAGGCATAATTCTAAGGTTTTTCTCAAAACTTGTGACACAAGTATTTCTAACCTAATAATTCAAAAGTTTGATATTTTAAAGGTTCAAAAGAAAATCTAAAGTAATTACACGAATTATCATAACTTTTTAGAATTTAATTAGGGTTTTCAATCTTTTGTAGGTGTTGAGAAGGTAACCCAAAGGCCAAGATTGATTAAGATGAGAATTGAAGATCAAGATCAAAAGATGAAACCAATGCTTAAATGACATCAATCCAAAGTGTGATCAAGGTTCAAAACTATCTTAGGCAAGGAAGAAGGAAATGGGAAGCATTAAAAGAGACTAAAAGAGTCCATGCAAAAATTCATATACTTTTATCACCTTTGCATGAGAATTGGAGCCATGCATGAGGTTTCCTAGTTTAATTAAGAAACTTAAGGAAGCCCAGCCATTCAAGATTTGAAGCCAAAGGACTTAGCCATGCATGTCATCAAGGAATGAGCAATCAAGTCACATGGAGTCATATGATTGGAGGATCAATTCAAACAATTATCTCATTCTAAAAGTGTGATTTTCAAGGGGTAATTGGAAGGTTTTGAGAGATATTTGTAAATGGTAACATGATCATGCATAGGTGGACCAATCAAGAGAGAAATCCCACGTTCTACTTTTTATTTTCTATCCTTTTCACCCACCACAATGAGGGTCTCCACGATTTTGGATTAAGGAGGGAGGCACCTTCCTAGAAAAGTGACGCCTCCCTCTTGCTTGGTTGCAATCTTAAGTGGTTTCCTAAATAAGTAGCCCCTAGATCTAGTTCACACTCCAACCACCTTCAATTCCTACTTCTTCTCCCCTCTTTCCTATCTTTCATTCTTTCTTTTTTATCTCTTTCCAACATCTAAATGATATATTTCGAAGGGCAGGAGCTTGATGCTACCTTCCTAAGAAGGTGACACCTCCTTTCTAATTTCATGGCAGCCACCATGACATCACTTGCTTACATCATTCCTCCACCTCCTCTCTCCACCTAACTTTCCTACCTTGAAGTCCTAGATCTGAATTCATCTTACCTTCCTAGAATAAGATCCCCTCCAATTGGAAATCTAAAATCTATATATACCCCATGGAATTCCACCTTCTTTTTTTTTCTAAATAGGGGTGTTGTATTCCAACTCCTAAAAAGGTGGAGTTTCATTCAAGGGAGGTCTAGGACTCTTTTACTTCTGTTCTTTGGGGGTGTTCCACAAATTTTCAAACTTCCTTTCTTTGTTTCTTGCACTTCAATTTCAGGTTAATTGATTCCTTTAATTCCTTACTTTGTTGCTTTATTTCTTTGTCTTCTTGATTTACTTGTACTACATAGAACTAGCTTATCTTTCCTTGAATATTGCTTTCACTCCTCTTATTTTTCTTGCTTAATTCATCAGGATCCAAGTTACTTTTTCTCTGGTAGTGACAGCCAACAGAAACAGTAGCTTGAATCTCTTTTGTTTCCCACTTATAGTTCTCTTGTTCCTTACTATGATCACCTTGTTTGTTTGCCTTGTTCCTTGCTTATTTTCTCCATATTTTGCTTTGATTTTCTCTCTTGAATTTACATGCATGATATCTGAGTTTAGATTGTGATCATTGGAGTGTGTTTACTTCTTGCTTTGAATCAAGTATAGGCCTTAGAATAGTGCACAGTTTCTAGTCTTGTTATATATGTACATGTGCACCATTGCTGGATGTAATTTCAAGTCAATGAATGAATTTACTTCAAGAGCATGATTTCTATTTAATTCCAAGAGGGAAGTACTTTTTAATTTTATGTTTTATGTTCCATGAACAGTTCTTGTTAAGTTTCTTTCAATGCCTTACTTGAAGTGAGTTTCATATAGACCATATTGCTGGAACTTTTCATCTTATGTTTCATGTACAATGTCCAACAGTTTATACACTTTGTATGCTTAAAATCTTAGGAACCCATTTAGATTTTTAGTTACTTTAGTGAATGATTTTATTATCTCACATATTAGTTAACTTTTAATTCATAATTTGTGGCCATCTCTCACTCATGAACCATGTGCACAACTCCATGAGTCATGTACATGGTAATTGGGGGACTTTTCTTTAAGTGTATTGTTGTTCTTCTGGTTCATGTTAGTTTAGTATTACTTGTTTAGTTATTTACATCTTAGTTTGGTTTTATAAAGTTTCATTTTTGAATTTTAAAAAGCTCCATTTTTAGAAAATTTAAGTTTAGGAAAGTATTAAATTAGGAATGTTTCCTTTTTAGTAAGTTTCCTTAAGTTAAGTTACTTAGTTTAATTCATTCTAGTATTACATTAAGTTCTTTATTGAATGCACGTTAATTTGTAATTCCATTGAATAGTTTTAATTTTAGCAAGGTACTTTCTAGTTTCATGCATTTTTCCTTTCGTTAGTCATTTACTTTCCTAGTTTAAATTTAAATCTAATTCAATCTCTCTCTTTGGCTTAAGTTAAGCACTTTAAGTAAGATTCATCCAATATACAAATTTGTGATATTCCTCATGGGATAGACCTCTCTCAGGTGCAAATACTACTTTAATTCATGCACTTGTGAGTAATTTTAAAACTACACGAAAACCTAACCTAAAGAAACAAAACGAACTCATTATACTACAATGAATGCAACCTAAACATGATGCTAAATCTACCACACATGCGAACTTTGAAAAAGACGCAACCACCAAAAATTAGTGAAATGCTTTGAAAAACCTATTCTTACATACATGAAAAACCTAATTGAATGTAAAGGATTGTAGCCTATAGAAATGAAGTGAATGTGCTCTTTATGTCTAGTGATAGTGATTCTCAAATGCATTTTGACAACAAGAAGAATGCACAAATAGAAATAAAAAAATATATAGAAATTTACAAGTACTTTTGCATAATATAAGATGATGATTTTTCAAAAATCATCCTATATTACGCATGTAATATAAGAAAAATTGTCTTATAGTATGCATGTAATTACATCTTAATATAGGATGATTTTTGGAATTGTCTTATGTATGTTATTATTTTATAAGGGTTAGGTATAAGATGAGTTTTAAATGTCTTGTATATATGTTTTTAACTATCCTAAAAATCACTTGTTATAGCAATGACAATGCTGCAACTGAAGAAGACCAGCAAGAGCAACCCCTCGAGCAAGATATGACAATCAAGGAGGTACATATACATAGACATGTTTACTTTTTCAATGTCCAATTATTTTATAATCATCATTAATTCTTATGTATCCACTATTTCTGATTTACAAGTGGGTCAATGCATATTGGGGCCACATACAACTAAGAACTATGTTATTGTTTCTATACTCTATCAGGTTCTCTTTGTGATGTTGCATGGCATGTTGATGCATCCATACACTAAGTATGTGTGTACTACCACCTTCCAACCAAATGCTCCCCTAGCATTTTTTATAGCAATGAATGATATTCATATTGTGGGGATGTAATTGGATATCATGTCATTTGGTGAGAGAAATATATAAAACCCATGTTATCCAAGGTGTGTGTGTGTGTAGTGTCACAGTAGTATCTGCATATAATGTTAACCAAAAGCAGCAAAATGCACCATCAGGGCAAACCTCCTCTCTAGAAGCCCATTCTGCCATAGCATAACAATTGCCACAATATTGGTATTTATGTCAGTTTTTAGGATAAAATTTATTGTCTTCAATGAACATTCTTATATTCATTACTATTTTTTGAAACTTTACATCCACAATGTAAGGATCAAGAGGAGGTTCCACCTAACACCCCGCTATTCCTGATGGAACTCTATAAACTCATCAATGAAGATAAGGGCAAAAAACATCATAAATAGGAGCATATGAATTGAGCAATATTAACCCTCAAGTTTTTATGTATCTCTCCAATGTAATTGAGATACTAATTCCCTCTACCATGGATGCAGATCGAGTTTGGTTGAACCACATAAATCTCATCCCTGTGTGTGCACAAATGTGTATTTGATATATGATCTCCTAATCTAGATCAGTCAATCCCAACAAGGGGTATAGTAGTAAGCTTATTGATTGGGTTGTCCATCAAAGCCCGAAGATGGATTCAGATTAGGAAAAAACTCTCAAAGGTTAGGAGAAAGTCACGCAAAGGTGCTGCTCTGGTGCCTTTGAACAGTGAGCTATGGGAGAATAAGAAAGAGCCAGTGCAAACACATCATAGTCTAGTGTGATCTCCTTTCACAGATCAATGTAATCCTCATGTAGATCTACATAAAATGAAAATAAAATAAAAAACAACTTACCCATGCTCATCGACCTTCTATAGTACAAAAAGAGAGATAGTCGGCAAAGGGCTTCTCCACTATAGATTGTTAGAGACTATGGAATGGAGCTAATTTTTTGCAGAACTTCTTTCTTGCAAAATGATACTACTCTATCGACAAAGGTGGAGAAATGATCACCCTAAAAGATGAAATTGGTGAGAACTTTGCATGTGAGTTTTAAGAAGAATGCATTAGGGTTTCAGCTAGGAAGGTGGCTGTAGAGATTGTGGTCTAAGAGATTGCCGAGGAGGATGGCACGGTAGAAGACCAATAGGGAGGAGAGAAAAGGTTCTCTCTCTTGAATAGATCTAACACATTTTCTTCATGAGAAGGGGAGTTTTGACAGCTACTTATGTGTCGCAATGGTCTCTAGAAAACCCGATAGAAGGTGGAGAGAGGAAGACAAGGGCTTGAGTTCTTTCTTCATTGGTGGAATGATGGATGGATCTAAGGGGAACTATGTCAGCCAACGTGATCACATGCTTCTCAGTTGGTGGAACAAACTAGGCAGTGAAAAGTTGGAAGGAGGAAGAGGGAGCATTATAAGGTATTTATATACAAAAGTTATAAGAAACCCTTGCAAAGACTAAATTAGTGTCATCCAAATTGACAATAGCACCCCTGTTAGGACTAGATTAGCAACCCCAAAATTTACATGTGACCCTTGTATGTAAAATTATCACCCCTTGATCTTGATAAAGGCATATCTCGTAAACAGTTATGAGTTAGCTTAGAAAATAGTGATGAGTTAACTCAGTAAATTGCCCTAGACTAAGTTGTGCAGTCTATTTCACACAAGTTTAGCCTCATGAACACTACTAAAGTAGCTAAAGCCAAATGGCGGACTCAAGATCAGGAGTCATGGTAATAGGAGCTATGATTGAACTCACTCCTACTATCTACACCATGTGGAGACATAGAATGGAAGACCTTCTGTATTGTACAGATTTAGTATGACCCACTAGAAGATGAAGGAGCAAAGCCTGAAGGAACCTCAAAAAAGGACTGAGCTAAAATGAACAAAAAATAGTATAGGTCAGATCATACACTGGATTGACTATGGCATTTTCTACCATGAAGCATAAGAAATAAATGCCTATGGTCTCTACAAACAATCTAGAGAACATGTACCAGACAAAAATTCCTCACAAGAAAGCCCTTCTAATGAGAAGGCTTGTGAATTTGAAAGTGAAGAGTGAAAGTTCAATTGCTGAGCACACCAATGAATCAACTTGGATCAATTGAGCTACACTTGGGTGATGAAGAGCTAGCCCTGCTACTCTTAAGTTCCCTTCCAAACAAATGGCAAACACTGGAGATCTCTCTTAGCAACTTTTCTTCAAATGACAAACTTACCATTGCAATGATCAAGGATTCCCTATTTAATAAATAAGCTGAGTGAAAATAAGTTGACATGGACCAAGCACATGCCCTAATTGCATAAAACAAAAGTAGCATAATAGATAAGGGTAGAGGCAAAAGTAAAAGGGAGAATAAGAAAAGATTTCAAGATTGCAACAGAATCAAAAGCCAACAAAGGGGGAAGTACAAGTGTTTTCACTTTAGCAAGTTGGGCCACATGAAGAAAGATTACCACATAATTAAAGAGAGAAAAAGGTAAAAACAGTAAACAGAAGGAGGACAATATTGAAACACTTGTCACAGTTGCACATGACATTGCAGTGCTTTCTAGTGAAGAAGAGTCATTTCTATATGTCGCGAACAATGAGGCAAAGTGAGTAGTAGACACAACAGCTTCCTACCACACCACACCCCATAAAGAATTCTTCGCTTCTTACAAGGAAGGTGATTTTGGCATTGTGAAGATAGGGAATGCAAGTTCCTCCAAGATAGTATGAATTACAAATGTAAAAATCAAGACAAACCTTGGTTGCACAAAAGTGCTTAAGGATGTTCTGCATATGTGGGAGCTTCAGTTGAACTTAATCTCAATTCTAGCCCTTGATCGGTAGGGCTATGTTAACTATTTTGGCAAAAGAACTTAGAAATTGAACAAAGGTGCGATGATCGTTACATGGGGAAATACTTGCTTTACATTGTATAAGACCCATATAAAGATTTGTAAAGATAGAATGAATGCAATAGAAGATGAGGCATCACTAAACCTATGGCATGAGACTCAACCACATGAAAGAGAAGATTATTTACTCTCGTAGAGAAGCAACCCATCAAATTTGCTACAGGTATAACTCTAAACCCTTGTAATCATTTTTTATTTGGCAAGAAAGAGTTGTGTTCTCTTCCCCTTGTAATTAAAGAAAAGAACTATTAAGTTTGATTTACTCAGATGTGTGTGGGCCCATGGAATTCGAGTCATTGGGCGAGAACAAATACTTTGTAATATTTGTAGATGATGCATTTAGGAGAGTAAAGGTGTACTTTGTAAAAAGTAAGGACCAAGCATTTAAATACTTCAAGAGATTCCATGCAATTTCGGAAAGATAGACATGAAAGAATTTGGTGTCTCTAAATAGGCAACGAAGCTGAATGTTCAGAGATAAATACACCTCTAAGGAGTTTGACATACTATGCTAATTGTAATATTCGGCATGAGAAGATAGTCCCATGTATCCCACAACAAAATGGAGCGGTTGAAAGGATAAATATGACCATTATGGAAATAGTAAGAGGCATTCTTAGTATGGTTAAGCTACATATAATCCATTCTGGGAAAAAGTTGTACGAACGGCCAATACCTGATCAACAGGTCACCTTCAGTACCATTAAACTTTGCAATTCCAGAATAGAAGTGGTATAACAAGAAAGTCTCTTACTCTCACATGAGAATATTCGAGTGCAAAGCATTTGTAAGTGTATTAAGGAGTTGACACAAAAGCTTGACATAAAGTCCACTTCATATATATTTTTCAGTTATGAAAATGAAGAATTCAAATATAGACTATGGGAACTGTAGACAAGACAAATCATCTGAATTAAGGACTAGTGTTCCATGAGAATCAATTCCAAGAGGACTTTAAAAAGCCTAAAAAGTTTAATGAAGCAAGTACCAGTGCTTCAAACCTAATGCTAGATCTTGCACCAATACAAACTGGCATAGAAGATATGCATGATGAATTATAAAAAGCAAAATAAGAAGACAGTATTGAGTAGGATGATGTAATGACTCCAATTTTGTAACATTAAAATCCCAAGTTAGCAATGAAAAGTCACTTTTTGGAAATAAGGGTATTTTGGTCATTTCACTATTCACCTTGACTGAACTCAGAAATTTGGTCCTAAAAATGGTACCATTAGGTGCGTCTCAGAAAAAGGAATCCAACAAGACCAAAATCACCCAAAACAGAGTTAAAATGAGCAAGTTATGGCCCTTTGAAGTTTAGGGGCAAATATGTAATTTTTACAAAAAAAGGATTTAGCCTGCAAAACACAAGGGCCCGTTTTGATACGGGCACCCTTCATCTTCAACCTCCTAGAGGGTTCTACAATGGCGGTGATTGAAGGAAAAATCACCGCCATTCTAGAGGTTTCTCCACTGCCATTCAAGGGCGGTGAGAGCCCCCTCAAGAACCCTCTTATAGCTCTATAAATAGAGCTCTTGGGCGCCTCTAATGGCAGCCCAAAATCTTAAAGAAAACCCATTTTGGAGAAGCAACCAAGAGGAGAAACGAGGAGAAAAACCCAGCAACGAGCCAGGTATGCCCAAGATCCCTTAAAACTCGTCTTTACAGTAGTCTTAGGCTCAATTTTCCTAAGTTTTTGCATGAAAAATTATGCAAAAACGAGCCCTAGAATGTCACAAAGGACCCAGGGACGATCCCTGGGCCGTATTTCTTCGACAAGGTCGAACCAGGGCATCCCGAGGACGCCCCGGTCCCCCAACAAACGAGACGTTCCAGACGGAACGAAACGCGTCGACCGCGTTGAGAGAACCAAACGGGCGCATCCGTGGACGCGCCCGCAAAAGGAAGAGACGATGGGAAATCCAGCGCATCTGCAGACGTGCCCGCTAGGGCACATGCCGCTGACGCGCAGTGCGCTAGCATTCTGCATTTTCACTCTTAAGGGCCTTATGTACATGTGATACTAAAAAGCTTATAACTTGAGATCTAGAGCTCTGATTGAGGCGCTGCAAAAGGCGTTGGGTCCGTGTCGACGACCCGAACATACTCAAACTATAAAATCCCTGATCAAGGCCTAATCAAAGGTGGGCATGACCCTTAGAATAGGATGGTGGCGCGCGGCCGCTAGACCTTTGGAAAACTAATGATACCAAGGCCCAATTAGGACTTTAGGACACCCATAAGCATAGGGATGAACCCTTAATTCCTAAGTAATAAGACCAACCACTCTAAAACCTATAAAAGATAGGCCAAACTAACCTTGATTCCCCAAACCATGTTCAGGAGCATACGAGGACAAAGGGGTTAGCACGACCTAGCTAGGTAGGTGCTCTATCACTACTAGACTTTTTTAAAAAGAACTATGATTATTTTGAGAATAAATGTTTTAAGTATATGACTTGTTTAGCATGACTTAATTCAGCATACATGTGATAAATGCTTTATGCATAGACATGTTTTGTAAATAATTGCATATATATTATGCATAGATATGTTTTGCAAACAATTGCATACATTGCATGATTTGTGAGCATTAAGTTCTTGCAAAAATTGCATGTCCTTGAGGGTTACCAAAAGACACTGGAGTGCCGAGAGCTAGGCAGTTGTGAGGGACCCGAAGAGGACAGGTTTTGAAAAAAGAGACGTTTTCGCTTGTTTGATCTGATTATGATTTGGGCTGATAAGCTCGTGGGCGCTATGCTGAGAGGTTTGGGTTGGCCTCCAACCTCTACCACTATTAGGTGGATGGGTACCACGCCCAAAAAAGGACAATGTTCCTACGTCGACTACATGTGGTACAGGGGGCTACCACTGGTGTCACGGCACTGGGTCGACGTGTCATAGGCCCCGTTGAGGCTATGACTGAGTGTCCTCAGGTACCCGGGGACCACACAGCGGTGAGGTCGTGGGCATAGTTGGACCCTATGGTTTCGTGGACTTATTTGCATTGCATATGGCATGATATGAGGTTGGTCGACCATACCATACTAGATATCCATGAGTTGGCTTCAATGAAGCATCTTATGCATATCATAATGTTATGATATATATGTGATACTTTCGATTTGGATTATGTGATCCTTTAAGTCATTAGTATTTTGGTTTGATAATGGTTTTTAATTCCAATCTTGAACATGAATGTTCAACCATGCACATATTTTGAAAGAGCATATGATTTTAAACATATCATGCATTATAAAACTAGTAGTGATGGACTCCTACTGAGGATAGTATATACTCACCCAATCCTCAACATTTTTCAAACACAAAGTAAACACTTAAGAGCAAGGAACGCTTGTGACAGAAGACACCCAGACTAAGTGCAAGTAAGTAAACCCCTACCTTATCTTTCAATGTTACTTGATTATAGTTACTCTCTATAGCTGAGGTTGTGACTAACACTTTCTTGGGAATAATGTTGATTTAAAACTTTGCCATTGCTAGATAAATTGAAAAATGTGTTTTGACACTCACGATTTTTACGAAAGATTATTTTCCAAAAGAAAAAGATTTTCATGCATTTCATATTTATAAAACAAGAGATCTCGCCTTTTTATCAAATTTGCATCATATAAAAACCCGGGTCGTCACAGATGAGCCCCCCCCCCCCTTTGCAACAAAAGTTGCAGGACCATCAAAGCAAAGCAAATAGATGGTGATGCAATTCCTCCACCTGAAGTTGAGCTTGATAAAGAAAAATAGATGAGAGGCTACATACTAATTCCCTTCAAGAAATATCCAATAACAGAATTTATTCTTCTTACTGATGAGCAGGAGCTAGAAAATTCCCAAAAAGCTTAGGATCATGCAGATAAGGGTAAATAGATGTAAGCATACAAGAAGAAATTAGCTTACTAAAGAATAATTAGACTTATGAGTTAGTAAAACTTTCTAAGGTCAAAAGAGCACTGAAAAATAAATGGGTGTTCAAGCTAAAGAGGGGTAGCAGTTGTGAATCAGTTAAAGACAAGACTTTATTGGTCATCAAAGTCTTCAAATAGAAGAAGGGAATTGACTTTGATAAAATCTTCTTATCAGTGGTGAAGATGACATCAATCCAAGCTAAAGTTGAATTAGTAGCAAGTAGTAAGTCAAAAGTTGGAGCTGGAATAGATGAACATAAAAACAACCTTTCTCCATGGAGATCTAAAGGAAGAAATCCACATAAAGCAACCAAAAGGGTTTGAAGTCTCAAGAAAAAAAGACTTATTTTACAATTAGAAAAAGAGCCTGTACAACCTCAAGCTTGTCGAAACAATTGTACAAGAAGTTTGATTCATTCATGATGAGTCATGGGTACAACCAAATTGCAGTAGATCAGTGTGCTTGTGTTCAAAGATTCCCTGACAAAAGTTTTGTCATACTCCATGTAGATAATATGTTGATCATAGGACATGTGTAGTCATGATTAGTAAGTTGAAGAAGGAATTATCCAAGTCCTTTAATATGACGAACTAAAGCCCAGCTCAGCAAATCTTAGGGATGAAAATAACTTGTGACAAGAAAGAAAAGAAGTTGTGGATATTATAGAAGAAGTATGTTGAACATGTAATGGAGAGGTTCAACATGGAGAATGCCAAGTTAGTCAACAATTCGCTTAGTAATTATTTCAAGGTAAGCAAACACACCTATCCTTTTTCAAAATAGGAGATAGAAAAGACTGCAATGGTATCATACTCTTTAGCAGCTAGGAGTACGGTGTACATAATAGTTTGCACAAGGCTAGACATTGCTCATTCAATAATCATTTTGAGCAGTATCTTGACCAATTTAGGAAGATTTTATTGGGAATCGATGGAGTGGATTCTGAAGTACCTTAAGAAAACATCTAAGTTGTGCTTATGTTTTAGAGGAGTGAAACTAATCTTGTAAAGATATATAGATTCAGACATAGCTGGAGATCTTAATGGCAAAAAATCAAACATTAGGATTTCTCTTCACTTTTATCGGAAGTTGTATCTTGGCAGTTTAAATAGAAGAAGTGTGTCACTTTGTCAACAACAGAAGCATAGTACATTACTATAATAGAAGCTAGCAATGAGATGTTGTGGATGAAGCGATTTCTCTAAGAACTTGGTATCACGTGGAAAAAATACATGGTATATTGTGATAGTCAAAGTGCTCTAAACTTGACATTTGCTATCACTAGATACGAGAGGTGACAAAAGTATGGCTATTGCAGAAAAGATCCACACGAAAGAAAATCCAGCATATATGTTGACAAAAGATGGTCATATATGAGAATCTAGTGCTATGTAGAGACATAGCTAGGATGGTACTACAACTAAAAGGATACAATGGATTCTCCTCCCAAGTGCATGGAGAGGGAGAAGTGATGAGTCCATACCCATATTCAACAGTCAATACCTATCATATTCAACAGTCAGCACTGCTTTACCAGATTAGTGCCTCATTTTTGGAAAAGATCAAAATTTTTGGGCACCTTATTTATGGGCTGGATTTCTTGAAAATATCAAGAATTTTGGGATTGAATTTGGTGCTAAATTTCTCAATACATTAAGATTTGGAAACAACCCAAATTTTGACAATTTTCAACCTAAACTCTTATAAATAGGAGTAGATGAATAGATCAATGTCATTCTTCATGTTTGTATGTATTTCTCCAATGTAATTGAGATACTAATTCCCTCTCCTGTGGGTTTAAATCAAGTTCGGTCAAAACACATAAACCGTGTCCCTCTGTGTGTGTGTGTGTGTGTGTGTGTGTGTGTGTGTGTGTGTGCGTGTGTGTTTGACATACAATCTCCGAATCTAGATCATTCGATCCCAACTGTTGGATTAAAATACTTGAGTTATCACAAAATCAAATGTCAATCATTTTTCTTTTATTTGATGCAAGAATGTCAATGACTTATTGTTTAAGGTAATGAGTTTTGCTTGTTAGCAATCATTTGTATTGGGAATTCTTTTGTTGGGTTAAAATCTAATTAAGAATTACAAAGCAAATAACTTAGTATCTTAACTCTAATCCGAATTCATTCCCCACTAAAGGAGCCATTCTTAGCTGTTTGGGGCTTAGGGACAAGTATATGGATTACTGAGTAAAGCTCTTATTTGAAGTCATGCACCCAAATGTTTTCATTTAATGATCCAAATTTCTTTTTTGGGAGTACAAGAAAGGCATTTCTAAATATAATCCCTAGCAAAGGGGGAAAAACACAACTTTAGACCTAGAACAAAGTAGATTTCATAGCTATGCTAGACATAATTGGCACTTAGTGATCCTAATTACTATTGTTCTAGATTGAATTGGAAGCTTAAGGATCTTATATATATATATATATATATATAGGCCAAAATTCCTAACAAACCACTCCATAGTCAAAATGAATGCACTCCATTACTCTTAAAATCCTTTAGGACTATTGAAAAACTCTTTCATCCATAACAAGAAAATACCACATCCCTAACAAATGGTGATTGTGGGGGAAATGGAATTAAACATGTACTAACAAAATGTGTGAAAGGTTGTGTGTTTCGTGAACCAAAAAGTTCATCTTTTGGGACTACCTAATGCTGTCATTTCCTGGTGGTGAATCAGAGCTAGAAGGTAGCCCTCTGGGGGTGGGCAGCATAACCTACAAACTTATATGAAACTCATTATTGAACTCAGGTAGCCCCAGGTATGCTTATGACTGGATTGAATCCTTACTTAGAGAGAGGGGGAAAGAAGAGTGGTCGAGCTTCTTTCACTTTTTTAGAAAAGACATTCCCTTTGCAGACTTGTATTTGCAGCAACTGTATACCATATTTTGAGGGAGAAGAATGATAGGAGAGTCCAAGGGATGTCGAAAACCATTTAGTCAATTATCAAATATTGGATCGGGAAGAAAAAGGGGGAAAAAGTAAAGAAAAAGTACACATGGATGCAAAGGAAATGTTGTTGGGTACTGTTCACTTCCCCGCCATTCTTGTAACCATCACCTGTAATCCACGTAGGTGTGTCCGCACCCCCTAGAATGGACAAGAAAGAAAGGATTTCTCGGAGCAACCCCTTGGTTCCAAACTTAGGAGTTCACTTTCCCGTATGAGCATTCGGTACATGTATAAGTCCATGGAAGAGTGAAAGGGTCATCACTATTGAGGATCTCCCCCTAATCTTACTAGGAGACAAGGCACTAAATAGACTTGATGAAGAATAGAAACTTGTTGTAAGTATATGGGATGTGAATTTGAAGTCCACAAGCACACACACTTGTTATAGTTAGTTGTCCGTTACTACAAATAACATATTTAATTAGTTGATCTCCTTCAAGTCACTTCATTGAAAATAAGAGGGGTCCTTTTGGAATCTCCACTCATGTGTTTTGCCTACATAAGGTGTCAAGCTCTACCTACAAGGTTTCCATGCTAATTTTAAAGCTGGTTAACTAATTTTCCCTTTAATGGTAAGGAGGTAGCACTTGCTTAAGAACACATGCATTGATGCTATTTTTCATCTATTTTAGTGTTTTAAGAGGAAGAGGAGCCTTGGAGAAATGGGAGAATTGTTGTCGTGTGACCTTGAGGTCATAGGTTCAAGGCATGGGAATAGCCTCTTGTAAAATGCAAGGTAAGGCTGCATACTATTGACCCTTGTGGTCCACCCCTTCTCCGTACCACACATACACGAGAGCTTCATGCACTGGTGCTAGCCCCTATTTTTAGTTTTTTAAGAGGTTGGGTCCTTAATCGTATGCTCATGACTGATTTGCCTTAACCAGGTTTCCTTAAACAAAAATGAAGTTATAAAAATTAAACTTGATCACATGATGCAAGGGGCGTTAAGGTGACTAGTAGACGTGTGGGGTTCTGATACTGCCAAAGGCTCACTAATGGCTCTAATAAGTATAATGCATATGATACTAGTACAAAAATTTTAATAAGAAAAAGAAACATCAAGCAAGTTTAGTGGTCTAGTAGGGCCACAGCCCTTAGGTTCTTAAGCAGGCTTGTCCTAAAGAATATAAAACTGTAGGAGTTTGAAGTAGAAAGTGAAATGGTGAGTAAGCTTAATGACCTAACGGGGTCACAAATCCATGGGTCCTTAACCATCCTTACCTTAAAGAAAGAAAAATTGATAGAAATTTAAACAGAGCAATTAGTGGTCCATGGGTACCTCCATAGATTAGGGAAAACTAGAGCAAAAAGTATTTAAATACAATATCATTTTCTTATACCAAGCTATGCTTCTATTTTTGTAGATAAAGAAATTACATAAAAGATTATGGTCTTACACAATTGGCGGTGGTATAGGCATACCACCTACAAAAGATGCATACAACAAGAAAAAATAATAGTATGTAGGCTACTTTTGAATTTGTGGGCTTGATTTTGAGTGGCTTATGTTTCTTAGAAGGGTTTAGAAAATTTTCATGAAAGACCAATTTCTCCAAAACTAAAGGGAGAGAAGTTAGAAGAAGAGCCTTTGGGGGTAAATGATTAACTCCTCCAAAACTCCCTTCTTCCTAAACAACAACAACTATTTTAGAGCTTTTTCTGGTTATTCTAGTGCTTTCCGCAGCTTTTTTGGATCATCCTCTACCTTTTTATCCTCCTCTATTTACAGTAAAAAGAGTAGTAATGACGCATCCTAAGCGTTAGCTTATGTTGAGGTAGATCATCTGCTCTACTTTTGTGGCTCCTAGTTGGAAGATGGGACACAAATAAGAGGATCATCCCATGGCCCTAGTGAAAATGGATAGTTGCAACTACTACTATAGCGGTTAAGGTGAGTATAGATATACCCCACTTGTCCCGATATATATATATCCCCTTATGATGATGTGGCATGGAGCATATGGGCCCATGGTGATATGACTTCTAGCTATTGGTGGTGTTGAAGAGCCATTCAATAATTTCCTTCCTAACAATGTCATTGTATGATGTCAGCTCTTTTATGCTAAATCTCATCATTGCTTAAAAGGAATAATCATGATTTTAGGCTTTAGTTGCTCTCTTTGTAGAGAAAAAAGAGCCCATTGCATTTAATGCTGCAACTTCCATAGAGGCTAACTAGGACAAATCCTTGGTTAGGCTCAAGGGGTGAGGTTTCTTTGGGTGACATGTGGCACTCTAGAAATGTTGCATGTAGCTATCTTTGTCCCTATGATAACATGAATTGCGACATACACATAATATAATCTCTTTTATGACAAATCTCATCATTGCTTAAAGAGAACAATCATGATTTTGGGCTTTTAGTTGCTGTCTTTGTAGAGAAAAAAGAACCCATTGCATTTATTGTTGTAGCTACCTTAGGGGCAAACTAGGGGCAATCCCCAGTGAGCTTAAGGGGAGAGGCTTCTTTAGGCAACACATGGCACTCTTGAAATGTTGGACGTGGCTACTCATTGTCTCTGTGATAAGAAATTGCCTAGTTATTCCACCAAGTTCTAATTTGGGGCACGAGATGGGAAATTTTGGGATGTTGCTTGGACACTCCTTGGGTATGAAGGGGATTAATGTGACAAAAACATGAGCATCTGTACATGCCCTTATTTTATTAGAGGTTAGGATAACCACATGACAAAATGTAAAACAGCCTCTCTGCTTTCCCACCAAAGATGGACTTATACTTATGAGACTGATTAGGTGCGGTGTAGGATCTACACATGACAAAATGTAAAACAGCCTCTATGTTTTGCCACCAAAGATAGACTTATTCTTGTGAGACTGATTAAGTGCGCTATAGGACCTACTACTCTTACTCCTTGTGGAACAATTTCAAAGCAAGACCACTAGTGTGCAATGCCAACACTTCTTCACACTTTGACCATGTCTTTTGATCCTTTTTTGACAATTGTTGTAGTTTCAAAATCTATGTTTAAACTACATATTTGGTCCTTGTTTCTATTTTCAATAAAGAGATATGGGTGCCTTGTACCAAATATTGCATATTTACTATATGTACAAATTTAATCCAAAATAAATAAAATGCAAGCTAAACATTTTGTCATATTGACTCAACACATGGATGACTGATTTCATCCCATGAAAATAATAGTTTCTAATTTTATGAAAAAAATTATGATTTAACAATTATTTACAATATCTCAAGAAGTACCTAAATAGGGAAAAGGTTAAGTTTTAAAATATCTCTTTAGATTACGTATCCAAAATACATGAAAATAAAACTCATCATTGATTTTGTAATAGGAGTAAAGAACCTTTCATGAGAGAAAGAAACTATTACATTAATTTATTATTGATTAACAAACCAATTATTTGTTTAAGGGCCTAATTTGGAAGATTATAATTTCATATAGTTAAAAATTAAATAGAGATTATTCTCCTTAAAAAAGTCAAAGTTGATGCAACTTGCTTCTTAATAATTCTTGAGAATTCAAAAAATAAAAAATAAAATGTTGATGTTTATAGATTGTGCAAATTGGGGAAGATAGACGTTAATGGTGTTATTTTATTTTTCTTGAGAAGATAGACATTAAAGACATTTCTTTGACCCAAATTATGACATTACATCCCCATAAAGAAAATGTGTATATCCTAAATATCTGTTATAGATAGGAATTTCTAATGGTAGGAAATAAATAAAAAAAATCTAAATTAATTAAGAAGACAAAATTTGGGTTGAGAAAGAGAGAAGTTGAGGAAAAAATATTATAAAGGAAAAACTCATTTAAGAATGCTAGGTTCCAACAGCTATTTAGTGCAGGTGGTTGCATATAACTTAGCATCTCTCCTATAATATTCTTAGTCACAAGTTGGAGTTGTAGCTTTCCCCTTCAGCTAGGTTTTAGATTTAGGAAAGTGCATGAGTGGGAGTGTGTGAGTGATTTCGCTTGTACTTAAAGGAAAAAAGTGAAGAATGATTAGTTTGGACCACTATGAGCTTGTTCTGCTTTCTCTTATTAGTGTGTGTAAAATCAAATTAAGTAGTGCATATATAAAATGTTTGGATAAGTGTCTCTACCATACTTTTGCTTTCAACGGCAAATATAACCAACCAATTTTAGATCATAACTACACAAGTATGACTTAGATCCATCAAGATGGTGAAGGATTTTATCTATGGCTCCTTGGTATTATGCTATACTTCATAAACAATTTGGATCATAGAATAGTTGGGCCCTTTTTTTTTTTTTTTTGTGGAGGTAGAAGTACAAAGCAAACCATACGTGCACAAAGCATATTCAATTCATTATTTTTATTTGCAAATTTTGGTACAAGCCAAAGCAAAGCCCTCCACCGACTCCTCCCAAATCTAATTGTAAATCTAGTCCTCAGTTAAGGGAAAAAGCAATGACTCTAAACTAAGACTGTGTATTTAGTGGAATGTTGAATTGTCTACAACAAGCTATGACAAACATTGTTTACCATATAGTTAAAAAGTTTGGATTTGGGAATATATTCACAAGGCAAAAAATTCATTAAATTTAAAAAGTACTAGGAAAATGTCCTTGAAAAGATATTTAACTTTTTAGTTTTCCTTTTTACTAGATCTACGTCCTAATAATTCAAAACTTGATAAATTATTTTTAAAGTTAAGTTTAATTTCCGAAATTTATCTTTAATTTAATAAATTTGTTGTGAATTGAACATATGTAAGAACTTTTAAATTACTTGATAAAAATAAAAAATAATACCTTTCAAAAATTTCAATTATTTGAAGTCCTTTTGTTACTATGGCTTACTAAGTATCTACCATTTAAAAGGTCCATTAACTGAAGCTTTTAAGAACTTTTATACGTTGCTTGCAACAAATCGAGTTTAGCACATCAAAGGACGAGGAATGTTATTGGCAAGTGCCACAACACCTCAAGTGGCTGTGTAGTGCCCCATTTTTGTATGAAGTGACTCACTTTGGATGATCTGGACTGTTCATTATTTTTCTCTAGGTTTTGAAATGTCCAGTAATCTAAGAAACTGTGTGGATTTGATGGTTTTGAATCTGAAACACATTTTCATTACAAGAGATGGATGAGCAAAAGCTTTGCATAAACATTGCCTTCGATTCAGCCACCAAAACGCAGGTTTTCAGGATGCTATATTCATCCAACCATCATGATTTTTCAAAGAGAGAGAGGTGGTACTGAGAAAAACAAAGGTGAATACATGAGTGCCCTTATTCATCTATAAGATAAGACATTCAAGGCTTTGAGTAATCAGATCAACAGATCAGATCATCTAAATGTGGGACCCCCAGGAAAACGTAGCTGCCATGGTGTCGCGCACTACGATAGCACCGACAACACCCATAGAATTTGATCAAAAAGTTTAGGCCGGTGGCCTACAAATAGAGAATGGCCGATCAGCTAGAAATCGACCCAACATCTTGCCAGGACTCACAGATGTGGGCCCCATCTGATGCTATCCTCAAATAGTCAATCGGGAGGATCGACTAAGCAGCATTTTAGCAGGCAGGAAACTTGCGGCATTTTATTACCAGTACCAGAAAAAACAGAAAAAGGAAAAGAAAAGACGGCGCCTTTTCTTGCTCTTGATTCCACTGCTGAGCTAGGGTTTTGCAGCAATTCCATGCCTCCCCCGGAGCACAATCCGCAGGAACATGATCATCAAAGAAGATGTCCTCCTCCTCCTCGGGGAATTGATCCTTCCTCCTTACTCACATTTGTCATTCTCGTAATTGCAGTCTTTTGTATGGTAATTTTCTCTAGATTTCTTGAAATCTCATTTTAATTACATTTTTTCCTTTTTTTTTTAATATTTTCTGGTGCTGTATACTTAATTCTCGTTCTTCTGACTGAATTTTAGTCAGCATCCATCTATTCTTTGTTTTTGATGAATTATTGGTTCGAATGTGTATTAATGCTTGCAGATCGAGGGTTTCTTTTGTTTTTTGCGATTATCATACTTGTTCTCTGTGTAGTGATTGAGTTGGATTGTAGCTTCTTTGTTCTTAGATCTGCTTCAATCAGGATCCGAAAGTGTTCCATGTTTTTGGTGTTCTATGTTGTGTCTTCTAAGCTTCTTTTGCTTGTTGTGATTATGATGCTCTCTTTTTTTCTGTGTTACTGATGAATTTTCCGTTTAAAGGTGTATTTGGATATTTCTATTTTACGTCTTTAATGTTCTGATGTGCTTATTACTTAATTCTAGTGAAATGACTGTGTTAGCACCAAAACATGAAAATGGCTCTATTTCCTTTCTGGTCTTGTGATCTTACTTCTATTGGAACTTCTTTGCTTCTCTTGTGACTGAATCTTAGATTAAGTACGATCTTTTCTTTGTTGTTGATGAATTTTTAGTCTGAAAGTGTGGTGAACCTTTCCAAATTACATGTCTAAGGTTTTCTTCTGGTTATAACTTAGATTTACTGACAACGGCTCTGTTTGCTATTCTATTCTTTTTATTCATTTACTTTTTTGTGATGATGATGTTGGATTTCTGATCTTGTGATTGAAGCTTGTTTGTTCTACTGATCTGAACCTTTGGTCACTACACACGATCTTTTACTAGTCCCATTTACCTTTGACATTTTGCAGTTTGTGTTGAAATTTTCAGGTATTAGTTCCATCATCTTTGACATCAAAAAGCAGTAGCTTCTCCATTTTGCATCTAGTTCCAGAAGGCCATGTTGGTGTCTATTGGCGTGGGGGTGCCCTCCTGAAAACAATTACTGATCCAGGTACAATTAAATCCTGTATTAATCTCTCTTAAATACTTTCCTTCTAATAACTCTTTGTTAGTTGAGGATCCTTAAACTTATTTTGGTTTAGGATTTCATTTGAAGATGCCTTTGATAACACATTTTGAGCCCATTCAGGTGACTATTCAAACAGACGAGGTAAAGTTACTACTCCTTTTGTGAACTTAATTTATGCTTGAGGCAGGGTCCCTGGAGTTTGCCACATTAATCGAAGAGTTGTCTGGGAAGTTGTCTTATTTGGCATTTTCCTTCGTTTTATGGGGTTCTTCTTCTCGTATAGGAAGCTACATTATATACATTTTATAGAAAGTTATTGCTATTCGTTTTCCTGGTCTGTCATGTGCTTCTGATTATTTTGTTTGATTATGATAAGAAATGTTGCGCATATTTCTTTTTAGATTAGTTTCTTTACTAGTAACTTGAGTGTTCTACTTGATGATAGATGCCTAAAGAATTAAATTCAATTATTTATCTGTAAGTTTAGTATTTAACAGATTTTTGTGTTGTATTGCTTGCACTCCGATAGGTGAGGGATATATCATGTGGTACAAAAGGTGGAGTAATGATCAGCTTCGAGACGATAGAAGTATAACATCTGATGTCAAGAGTCTTATTTTATTTGCAGCTCCTTATTGTATAAGCTTAAATACTACTTTGTTTATCTTTTTAGAAACTATTTGCTACAAGTTTCTTATTATCATTGAAATGTTTTCTATAGGTTGTCAATCGCCTGCACAAAGAGTATGTGTATGAGACACTGTTGAATTACAGTGTACAATATGACAAGACATGGATTTATGATAAGATGCATCACGAGATCAATCAGTTTTGTAGTGTACATACCCTGCAACAAGTTTATATAGACATGTTTGATCAGGTAATTAACCAAATTACTTAAGTACTTGAGGGTTAGAGGTGTTGATTAAATAAAATAGATGATTACCTCATTTATTGGCAAATTGTTTGATGACAATGTTTCAGATTGATGACAAAATGAAAGAAGCTATTCAAAGTGATTGCACACAATATGCTCCTGGTGTTCAAATTATAGACATCCGTGTTACAAAGCCAGCTATCCCTTGTAGCATAAAACGGAATTTTGAGCAGATGGAAGAGGAACGCACTAAGGTACATATTTCGTATTTCTGATATGATCATTTTGTTGGTATGCTTTTCTTTTTCTTTTTTTCTGTGACTGTTGAACCTACAGACCTGTGACCCACTAGGTACCAGAGGAGAGGCGCTTGTCAACCCACTATGCTAGAAGGCTTTTGCTCTTGTTGATATGTATTTATTTTTCTACCTGTTTCAATTAGTTTCATAATCTTATTTAAGTCTGTATTCCGATGCTTGGCTGTATTTACCACTTTCATGATTCAGTTTATTTTCTGTACATATTGTGTATTAGAGCTTTATCCTCTAGAATCAAGGTGTTATAAGCTGTGTATCTAGTTCATAACCAGTTTTCTCTTGCTCCTAGTTCTGAAATGAGGATATGTTGTATCCTGTAGCTGTTCCTATTTGCTGTTCTGTCAATGTGAAAAAAATGACGTGAGTTACAAATTTCCTGTTCCTGAACTCACTAAGTTAGCAATTCAGTTGCAGGAATCATGAATTCATGTTCAATCTTCC
Organism: Warburgia ugandensis; assembly: GCA_035236585.1. Taxonomy (NCBI): domain Eukaryota; kingdom Viridiplantae; phylum Streptophyta; class Magnoliopsida; order Canellales; family Canellaceae; genus Warburgia; species Warburgia ugandensis. The sequence continues at coordinate 25,722,288 of CP141131.1, forward strand.
AGACTTGCTGGGAGAAAGTTTGCATAACTCGGCCCCTTGACGATAAAGTCACATTCCTTTGCTACCCAGCACAAGCATACTGAAGGATTCTTCCGTCATGAATATTCAGCCACATCCTTTCAAAAGAATGTGAACCAGCATCAGCAGCAACTTTTGTAACTTCTTTGGCTGCATCCACTTAATCTGAAGTCAAGGCAATGCCTGCTAAAAGGTCCAAAACCTCTTTGAACAGTGTTTCTAGAGTTGTATGTCCCTTTTCTTTTCTTTTGAGCCCTCTAATATTGTCAAGTTGGAGTTGAGCAAGTTTTGAATTCTCAACCAAAAGAGAACAAACTAAAAGTTCTCCATTATGAATACAAACAAGTCAGTGCCAAGTTTCGCAATGCCCTCTTTGTTGCCTCTCCAAAAGGCATAAGGAGGCTTAAATTTTCTACTTCATTTCCCTCTAAAAAGTAATGGTTCCCCTCCCCTGGGGCTGGAATTTAACTATTTTTCATGTTCAAGCTATTGGGAAAATTTCTATCCTAGTTTATGCAACATGTTTGGCACATGACCTGCTAATTGCTAATGGCCTCTCCTCCTGCAGCCATGGATAGTGAGGGTTTATCATGCTACTTGACTGCATTCTAAAATGTCCAATGACAGTGGAATCTAGCCAAAGTTCAAACAAACAACTTAAGAATGTTACCATGTTTGTTCTCAATACCTGAGATACAGGTAGCATTCATCTTGACATTCGAAGCAGCTCATTATGTCATCCATGAGAAAGTCAATGTCTTTTGTGGCTTAAGGAAAACATGGACCACATCAAACTCGTAAAAGCAGATAAAATAGTTGTCAATATCCTAGTTCTCATTATTACAGATAATGATATATGCAGATTCTGCATCCATTTTTGTACCATTGTGCAAAAGCAAGTAGTAGCCACCATTTAAATAAGTCCTTTGTGATGCTGATATCTAATTGGTTTGGCTGTAGACTCGGGTACAATGGGTTCTTAGTGATATTGGACATTTTCCATTTTCATTGGGAAAGTGCAGCCAGCTTTTTGGGCTGTAAAAGCTTGGGCTTATCTCTTATGCCATGTGATATCTCTTCAATTTTCTCGTTCTATTCAATGGATATTCATCCTCATTTTTTATTTTTTTTTATATAACAGACTACTGATCTGAAAGATTTAAATATGCCTTAGGAAGAACAACCACATTCCAGCAAATGGTCAATATGACTGAGTGACTAACCTGAGAATCACCATTATAGAGGCCTGGTATAACAGCTTTCTAGTTATCATGAATTCCATCTTCTGCTTCTCCTCTACCTAAGTTCTCCATGATAACGAACTATTTTGTAGAGACTCTGCCTTGAGGATCTCCATGTTTGCTGCATGTAAAGCCCAATTCACCAATGATTTGGATATTTGCAAATAAATTGGTCCATGAGAAGTTTGATTGCTTGGTTTGCAGGCCTTAATCGCAATGGAGAAACAGAAGGTAGCTGAAAAAGAAGCAGAGACACAGAAAAAGATGGCTGTAACCGAAGCAGAGAAGAATATGCAAGTTAACAATATCCTCATGGAACAAAAGCTAAGGGAGAAGGAAAGTGCAAAGAAGCAACAAGAAATTGAGATTGCTATGTATATGGCACATGAGAAAACCCTGGCAGATGCCAATTACTATCGGTAAACTCTCTCTCTCTCTCTCTCTCTCTCTCTCTCTCTCTCTCTCTCTCTCTCTCTCTCTCTCTCTCTCTCTCTCTCTCTCTCTCTCTCATAGGCAGTTGGTATGATTATTAACATATATTACCATTCTCCTTTTCAGGAAATTAAAGGAAGCTGAAGCTAACAAACTGAAACTCACCCCTGAGTACCTTGAGCTCAAATTCCTTGAAGCAATTGCAAATAAATCAAAGATCTTCTTTGGAGACAGGGTATGAGGGATTACATGTAGATTGCTCTTCTTCTTTTTCTTTTACGTTGACATGCATCTAAACTTTAAATTGATAGCCCAACAGGTACCAGACATGATCGTTGATCAGAGGTTGCTGGGGAATTTTCTCAATAGAGGCAACGATTTAGAACCAGCTGTATGATTCTCTTATGTTAAACTTACCACTATCTTCAGCTTGTATAGAGAAAATGGCAAAGAGAAAGGAAACGACTGATTAGCTGTACATTATATATCATCATCTCTTATTAATGGGCAGAATTGTCCTATTTAGTGAGCATCATGGTTCTCATGATTGTATCTGGTGTTTTTGTTTTACAGTATTGGATAACAAGGTGATTCTTGCCAATGTCATTTTATGGCTTGGCAGGTGTATTGGGCTAGTTTTTCTAGGCAATGATCCTTGGTATAAGTAATGTGTGGGTGTGGTGATGGGAACTATTGATCTCCATTTCATCTTCTTGCATGATTGTCATATTGAGCATTCGTGGGTGTGGTGATGGGAACTATTGATCTCCATTTCATCTTCTTGCATGATTGTCATATTGAGCATTCATGCTAATCAGATGAGGGTAAACTGGATTTGCAAGTGGGGCTCACTGGTTGGTGTTCAATAACCATTCATCTGCTGGTCCTCATTTTCAGAGATCTCTGTGATGTTATCAGACGGATGGGGATTGGTGCTTAGAATCCTTGGAGGTTCTGGAGTCTCATTTGTGAGTTGAAGGATTGGATTCATCAACTTAATGTATTTGTTGTGCATGCAAGGCGTGACTGCTATATGTGACAGCTGATGCATTACCTTGAGATAGTGTGCACAAAGTTCATCTTCTATGCTATGCAGCAATCGGTGATGCTCACGATCAGGGGTTGGGATGAGCTATTGTTGTCTTCTAAAGGGTCTGGTAATGGTTTTTGAGTGTCGCTCACTATGCATTTTGCTGGTTGGTCAAGTGCTGTAGCAGGTTTCCGTGGTAGGCGGTGCTCTGAGCTTGGCATGCTCCAGTTAGAGCCTTTTGTTTCAAATTTGTTTTTCTGCTGGTAGTCTCATCTTTTGAGCAGTGGTTTGATAAACTGAGTGTGAGACCTGCTTCTTCGATCGTTCATTTTGAAGAATATAAGACTGAACTGAGTTTCTTGTAACGGGAAGGTCGTTCTTGGTGGGGCCTTCATGTGTTTTGTTGCAGAGAATGAATTGTTGTTTTCATGTTTCAGGGATGTGTTTCGAACTGGTCTCTAGTTTGCTTTATAATGGGATAATTGCAGCACTACGTCCTAGTAATGCATTTTTCTGTTTTGGATTTTCCACAATAGTATTGTGGTTTAGCAGTTGGTTGTTCAGATTATCTCAATCTGAAGTCTGGTGCGTCCACTTTCCCATTTTGAAGGAAAGAGTACTACGTTATAGAAGAATAGGAGCGCTGATTTCTTTCCCTTCTGTTAAAAAAATAATCTCAGCCTGTTAATGTTCCAATTTAAACTTTTAGTCTCAATTATTCAAAATTTAACCTTTAAACTGATGCAAATGTATCGAATTAACATGAAAATTTGTTAAGTTTTCATCCATTATTTGTATTATAATCCTTGTTGCAAATCCAATTATGAAAGATAATACTATACTGAAAATTGCATTTGATAGCCGCTTGCTTTTCATTTTGGGTTTTCTTCTAAACTCTTCTTAGCTATCTCCAAAAGCTGTCCAAATTTTGCTTTGCCGGTTTTCAATCTGAACTCTGTAAACCATGCGTCATTGACGCTAGAACAGGGTTTTGCCGAGCCGCTCAGGTGCAGTAAGGTCCTCGAATACCTATGAGTGTAAAATTGGTGCTCGGTCATTGTACCATTGTGAGGAATATGTTGGGCATCTTTCATGTGTGAGGTTGAGTTGTAAACATTTATAGAGAAAAGATCTCGGCGGCAATCTATTGGCCGCAATTGCCGTTGCACCTCTAGATTGTTTTCTTACTTGTTTTTTATCTCTTGAACCTCCAACTGTGCCGTTTTATAAGGCCATTTTAGTGCTTATAGTTGTCCCAAAATATTTGTCAGATACTAATTATGACTTTTCTGGAATACCTGGTCGATTACTTCTGTTAAAAGGTAGAAATGGAAATATGCACGGTGGGCATGAGATGTGAATGCATTTTTATGATCTTTTATAGGGTCTTTGCAAAAATGACACATGTAATGGCATTTTTGCAAAAAAGTTCAATATCTTTTAAGATTTGCTATTAAATTTTTGTGAGCTTTGCAATATTATCATTCTATTAATTTTTCATCTTCCTTCTTTATTAGTTTTTTTGAAATTTCTATATTACTCCTCTTTGTTTCTCTTTCTTGATGCATTCTAACAGACCTGTTAGCTTAGATATAGATGTAATTAAGTTGCCGATTTTGGCCACTAAGTTCAATGACTTTCTGGTAGAAAGTTTTAGTGAAACTCGGTAACTAGTACAATTTAATAACAAGAAATCTAATGGTACAATTGAATTTTAACAAAAACCAACCAATTGTTAGATATTCAATACCAAACATTATATTCACCAACCTGTGCAACAGTACCTATTAAGCTTTTTTAATGAAATTCAACAATTTAAACTTCAATTCCCACTAAAAATTGATATAAAACTCTTCCTAACACAAATTAGAATATAATTAATGCTTGAGATTAATAAAAATAGAATATATTAAAAAGGAATTTAAGTTTAAAACATAAGCAAAATATTTTAATGTTTACATGAACAACAACAAGTAGCAGTCTTTTAAGTTCTTTGTGGATGACTTTTTGAATAAAAATTTGGAAAATAAGATTGTGTCTTCTTCCTCTCAATATCTTCTATTTAGTATGCTCAATTTCAGAAATTTTAGTTGATTAAATAAGTGAAAAATCATGTTCAAAATTCTATTCTTCGCCTTCGTCCATTGAAAGAAATGGTGGTGGATGCAACCGCTTCTTCTAAAGGAAGAGAGCTGAGCAACTTTGCGTAAGGCCGTCGTTTGTCATAGCTGCCGTCTTCCATTGTCTACATCTGCAAGGTAGCAAGTTTGTTAGAATGTATTAACATAGAGGAATAGAGTATTATTGAAATTTTGAAAAAACTAATAGAGAAGGAGGATGAAAGACTAAAAGAATGACAATTTTACAAAGCTCACAAAAACTTAATGAAAAATTTGTAAAACTCAAAAAATATTAGACTTTTTCTAAAAATGTAAAAATATAATGACATTTTTCCAAAAAATGCGTTTTTATAAACATATATTTTTTCAAAGGGTGTTGATAGACTCACTCCTTTTTTCTTCTTGACCAGTGATACGCAATCAGATGTCATGCAACCGTGTTGTTTTTTATTTCCAAGATAGAGGGTCTCATTCCAATGAAAAAAAAAAAGAAAATCCAAACTCATACTCTCTCTACAGCTAAAATAGAAAATCAGCGACGCGAAAAGCATCATTTTGAATCCCTCTCCTTTTCTAACTTGGATATAATAGATTCAATGCAGTTATCTTAAGCATTCGCCATACACAGCTCCGAAAGTTTTTTCCCTTTGACTTTCATGGGTCTAAGATAAAATAGAAAGAAAATTAAGCAACAAAATCCTGGCTCAAGGTCTTGATTTAGGGGCTGATGTTTAGAACGGTATAACACAGATTTGTTTTCGAGACAAAGACAATTCAGCTAACCAAATACTGAGAAAGGAAACGTAACCATATATGAGCTTCTCCCACGGATAGACAGAGTATTACATCCCTTGCATTTCAAAGGGAACTAACAATACGGGTTGGAGTAAAGCTTTCTCGAAGATAGATTGGGGAGATCTACAGAAGCTAAGCTAGTACATTATAGACCTCTCTATCCAGCAACGGAGGAATTCAAGATCCAAACAAAGACAAAAACACAAGCCAAAGAGCATATTACATTTAACCCTGACAAGCACTCTCCATTGTTCAATTCCTAGCGATGAACTCTCTCTTTCTAGCTAAAGAATCAGCTTTTCCATTAGCTGATCTTTTCACATAAGAGAAGTTGACGATAGCACACTAGAACCTTGTAGAGTGTCTTGGACTTCATCAAATAAATCTTATAGCTGCCAGAGTTGGCTGAATCCCCTTTACAGATTGGTGCCTAGAATCTCCTAAAGAGCTTGTTGAATTCAGACTTGTTTAGAACCTCTAACAGTTCATGTTTTATGATAAAAAGCACAAATTTTTAGATGCTAGAATAATCCAATCCACTTCACAGATATTCCATAGGACTACCCTAGATGCAAAAGTAGGTGCTCTGAAACCAAGAATTACTCAGCCACTTGGTTTGATTCATACTAGGAGTCTAAGCTCAAAAACGGGAAAGTTCTTGCCACCTTCTTCTCATGTATAGTGATAGTTCTTATATATTTAAGTCCGTCACCATGTTTGAATGGCTTAGATAGGCCCAATATAAAATTTCATACCACTGAATACCTTGATCAAATGTTTCTTAATCTTCCAATGAAACTATCCATTTTAATAAAAGTTTCTCAGTTAGAATTATTCAAATTCATTGATTTCTTGCAGGTACCTAATTTTTGTATGCCGAACATAAAGAACCGCTTGATCTTCCAAAAGAGCTTTTAAAGGTGGTGTGGACCTCTTCCGCTCAAGTGTGGAATTCACTTTGGAGTCACAAGGTGAGAGTCCATTCTTTACGTCTCTTTTTCCATGCATGTCCATTCTAAGCTATTCATCATGAAAAATTAATGCATTTGAATGATCCAAACTGCGTGTTTTATGCTTTAAAAAAAAAAAAAAAATTAAAATGGATGGCCATAATTTTGGACTCCAAGAAACTTGTGCTAAAACCATCTAATAAGCATGAAATTTAATCTCTAACCTATCTAAGTCATTCTTAACAAGAGTTGCAGCATACACAGAAGAAAGAAGAAAAGAGACGTGGAGACTCATAAACAGGTTATTACAATACATCACAATGTCATAATCTCATCGGTTTTGCATGAAAAGGAAACGCGTGCAACTCCTGACAAATCTGTCCGCCTTAGAGTTGGGCAAGCGATTTGCTTTTTACCATACCCAACGTCTCGGTGGAGAAGCTTTAGAATACATGCATGAGATAACATTCTTGGGGATCCTTCATTTATGACACAAGCAATGTCTAAGCTAGTCCAAGCTTGTGTTTATTGCCAAGGAAGAGGGACTTCACCTAATCGCTTTTGTAATCAGATATGCCAACATGTCCAGCATAGTTAAGTAGAAGTGGAGCCTTGGCACAACAGAAAAAGTTGTCGTGTGATCTTGAGGTCACAGGTCTTAGGCGTGGAAATAGCCTCTTGTATAAATACAAGATAAGACTGCGTACTATAGGCCCCTGTGGTCCGTCCCTTCCCCTGAACCCACATAGGCGGGAACTTCGTGCACCAAGGCTGCCCTCCTAGTCAAGTAGAAGTAGAGTCTTGGCACAATGGTAGAGTTGTGGTCACATGACCTTGAGGTCAAGGGTTCAAGGCATGGAATAGCCTTTTACAAAATACAAGACAAGGCTGCATACTATTGACCCTTGTGGTCTGTCCCTTCCCTGGACCTTACATATGAGGGAGCTTTGTGTACTGGGACTGTCCTTTTTTCCCTGCATAGTCAAGTAGGACTTTGCCATTTCAACTGCACAACAAACTGCTGTTCGAAGACTACTTATATAGAGTAGTCGTTGTGTGACCTTGAGATTATGGGTTTGAGGCGTGAAAACAGCCACTTGAAAAAACGTCAATAAGACTGTACATAGACCCTTGTGGTCGGCACCTTCTCTGACTTTGAATTAGGCTATTGTTTACCACATGTTCCCCAAAGAATGGGGCGGGACTTGTGAAAGTCTCAACAGACGTAACATTCCTGTCCATACTCCATAATAATGGTCTTTGAGCCCTTTGGCTTGTAATTGGGCGCCCAGGTGGATCACCAGACTGACTTTTGCGTCCAGATACATCTGGCAGCAAGCTCCTTAGATGACCCGGGAGCATGAACACCATGCCGACTGACAACACATTGTCACGTCCAACAAAACAGAATTTTGGTCCTCGAAAGATGGCACTGTAGCATATTTGGCCCCTCGGATTTTGGTGGTCAAAGACACTCGAAAACTAGTTTCTTGCAGATAGGTTCCTTTAATTTTTGTCCCTGAAGGATTGTCAAAGACACACAAAACTGATAACTCTCCACTGAGATTACATCCACTTGGAATTCTCTGAACGTTTGAAGCTTCGGAAGATCGTGGTAACCCTCTGTTACTTTGACAAGTATGTCAGTACTTCCTCCTCCATCGCCTTTAAAGCTTGCCATGGATGAGCAGGAAATTGTAGTCCACAACTTTGGACCTCAATGTCCTCAGGTTTCACCCCTCGCATTTCAACAATAAAGGCTAAACAATCATGTAATTCCATCACATCCGTTGGCGTGGCGTTTAGGAATGCGGGCTCATTTGTAGGAAAAGCCTATTGAACTGCAACATCTGCTTCAACGATGCGTGCATCATTCACGATATTTCCACTAGTTGGGTTGGTCAGTATGCTAGTTGGCATGAATCTGGAACCCCAATAGGCTGTCCTGGCATAAAAAATGGTATGGACCGTCTGCACACGAGATGGATAGAAGTTGAAACCATCACAAGCAAGCTAGCTATCAACCAAACGGGAATTTTAGCTATGCAATCCCAGTACGCAAGTTGCATCTTGTAATCTAGTTAGATTACTCGCGCATATCCCAACATGATAAAATATGAGAAGAATTTACAACTAGGAAAATAGAGATCAAATCTCAGCTCATAATTTGATATCTCGTCAACTTGGAAGAGACATTTAGAAATTGAGTTGACTCCACCAAGACCGAGTTTTCACAGAACATGTTGTTTTTCCTTCAAGGATTGAATAGAAAAACAGAACTCAGATTAATTTTTGAATACAACAATTACAATATAAACTTAAGATAGATAACTGCCAACTAGGATCATGGTCTTATAATTAAGCCATGATTAAACAAAAAAAACTGAAAGTTAACAACCTCCTAAAAAACTAGAAAACATCTTTGACAACGTGGCAGCAGTCCTAAACACAACTACTAACACTCCTTGCTTTAGAGACTGCAAACACCAAGTTTCAATCTCAAGAACTCGAACTTGCTAACCAGTAAAGGTTTAGTGAAAACATTGGCTATTTGCTCATCTGTTCTACAATAGACAAGGGTTACAGCACCATTCTTCTACACTTCCCTCAAGAAAAACAGCTCGATGTTGAAGTGTTTAGTTTTCCCGTGAAAGATTGGATTGTGAGAAATAGTTATTGTAGCTTGATTATCAACAAGGATCTTAGTGTCTTCTTTCTGCTCAAGATGAAGATCACTCAATATCTTCCTCAGCCACAAAGCTTGATTCACAGCAACTGTTTCAGCAACAAACTTTGCTTCAGCAATGGATTGAACTACTGTTTCTTGTTTTTTTTTAGCTCCATGAAAAAACACCTGATCCAAAACTAAAACAGTATCCTGAGGTACTTCTCATGTCATCGATTGAACTACCCCAATCACTGTTAGAAAAACCAGTCAGCTTAAAGTTCTCATTTCTCTTGAATTTGATTCCAAAATCAATCGTGCCTTTGACATATCTAATCACCCTTTTTGCATCTTTTAAATGCTCTTCACTTACACAATGCATAAAATGAGAGAGAATACTTACAGCATACAAGATATCAGGTCTTGTTGCTGTGAGATACATCAGACATCCAACCAAACTTTTGAAATGTGCCTCATCCACTTTCTCGGTTCCATCTTCTTTACTCAGCTTTTTCTTATGATTCATTGGAGTGCTCATCTCTTTGCAGTCTTCCATGTGAAATTTCTTGAGAATTTCTTTCGCATATTTCCTCTGACATATGAAAACTTTACACTGTTCCTGCTTGATCTCCATTCCAAGAAAGTAAGACATTAGACCAAGATCTTTCATCTCAAAGACTTTCATTATTTCCAGCTTGAACTCTTGTATCTAATTTGAATTGCACCAAAAGATCATCTACATAAAGTGAGATGATAAGAATGTTGGCTCCACTTCTTTTAACATAAAGAGTAGATTCAGACAGGCTTTTTACAAAGCCTAAGCTGAGCAAGTGATCATCTATTCTACTATACCAAGCTCTTGGGGTTTGCTTTAAGCCATAAATAGCCCTTTTAAGAAGATAGACTTTGTCTTCTTCTCCTTCTTTTACGAAGCCCTCAGGTTGCTCTACATAGATCTCTTCTTGCAAGAAACCATTTAGGAATGCTGACTTGACATCCAACTGGTATACTTTCCAGTTTTTTTAGCTGCAATGGCAAGCAACAACCTGATAGTGTTGAGCCTAGCTACTGGTGCAAATGTATCTGAGTAATCCACACCAAATATTTGAGCATATCCTTTAACGAAAAGTCTTGCCTTGTATTTGTTGATGGAGCCATTAGCATTTAGTTTGGTTATGTACTAGTTTGGTTCTGTACACCCACTTGACCCCAATCACTTTTTTGTCTTGAGGTCTATCAACCAGTATCCATGTTTTGTTTCTTTCAATCATGAGTAGCTCCTCCTTTGTTGCAACTATCCAATTTTGATTGAGCTTTGCTTCTTCATAACATGCAAACTCACATAGAGCTATGTTGCATCTCGGATACACATCAGAAAGGAACCTTGTGCCTCTGACTGGAACATCATCTACCATATCATGTTGTCACTCACTGCCATTCTACTCTTTAGTGTCTGAGCCAGGGAGCTTGAGCTTTAGTTCTCTCAAGTTCTGATCCATCTACTTTGCATCTTCCAAGTTCCATTCTTCATCTTCTACAAAATGCACGTCCTTGCTTATAATAATGTTTCTAGTTTGCGGATGGAAAACTTTATAAGCTTTTATAACTTAGCTATAGCCAATGAAGATGCTTGGAAGTGCTCTTTTATCCAGCTTATCTCTCTTGATTTGTGGAACATGAGTGAACCACAAACTACCAAATATTCTAAGGAAATTTAGAGATGGTTTATATCCATACCAAGATTTGAATGGGGTTTGATCCTTCATGGCTTTTGTGGGAAGTTTGTTTTGAAGAAAAACAGCTATATTTGCGGCCTCTGCCCAAAATTGTTTTGGTAAGTTCTTCTCATGTAACATGCATCTTGTCATTTCTAGTATGTATCTGTTTTTTCTCTCACTAACTCCATTTTGTTATGGAGTATAGGGAGTAGTTAACTGGTGTTGGATACCTGCTTCCTCACAAAACTAGTTGAATGCTTCAGATGTGTACTCTTTACCATTGTCTGATCTGAGGGTTTAAATTTTATAGCCACCTTCATTCTCAACTCTGGCTTTGAATCTCCAAAGGACACTGGCTACCTCTGACTTATGCTTCAAGAAGAAAATCGAGTACATCTTGGTGAAATCATCAATGAATGCAATGTAATAATGACTACCTTTAAGTGAAGGTGTTCTTTGTGGGCTTGCTATATCAGTATGAATCAGTTGCAACTTTCTTGATGCTGTCCAAGTTACCTTGGTAAATGGCTTTCTGTTTTGCTTCCCAAACTAACATCCCTTACAATTTGGAAACTGATCATCAAACTAGGGTAGATCATTCACAATCATCCTTGCTTTCATCTACAACAAACCTTGATGGTGGTAATGTCTGAGCCTTTTGTGCCAAACCTCCATGACATTTTCTTTGATTGGAAAAGCAGCTTGCTCCTCCTCCAATGGATTGATTGTAAAGCTTTTTCCTTTCATTTTTACCTTGAACATTTCTTGATCAGCTGCATCTTTAATCTGGTAGTGCTTATCTTTGAAAATGACTTTGAAGCCTCTCTCAATTAATTGACCAACACTGAATAGATTTTGATCAATTTCAGGAACATAAAGAACATTTGTTATAAGCTTTGTACTTGAACAGCTAGTTATTGCAATTGTTCCTTTTCCTTTAACTGATATGCATTGTCCATTTTCAATTCTTACTTTTGATGTGTCTGTGCTCCTTATTTCCTTGAACAGATTCTTATCATGTGTCATGTGATTTGTGGAACCACTGTAAATTAGCCAACTTTCACTTGACTCACTGTGTGAGTAACAGGTTGCTACAAACAGTTGATCCTCCTCCTCTTGATTAGCAAGCTGAGCCTCCACTTCATGTTGCTAACTTTTGCTTTTGCAGATAATGCCACAATTAAAGGTTTGATATAGTCAACCTTCTTAATCAGTAGTTACCTTTATTTCTCTCTTAATTATAAGATATTTCCTGTATTATCAGTAGGTATTATTCTGTAATTACTTAGACTGTTTTTTTTTTTTTTGTAAATGTACCTCATACATATTCTATATATTATAGAATAACAATGAATGAAATCATTAGAAAATATTTTTCAATTGTGTTCTTTGACATGGTATCAGAGTATGGTTCAATCTCCTCTTCTTTATCCTAGGAATTGAATTTTGGTCCTCTGTTCACAATTTTTTATTTCTATTCCCATAATTCAGCTGCAAAATTCTTTTTTAGTGTCTTTTCCACTATGATTGATTTAAAGAAAGTATTAATGATTCTCTAGAGAAGAATGAATCTACTACTATATCAGCTGGGTTCCATATGTAGGAAACTTCTCTAATCACTCCGGAATGGCTAGATGGTACCAATTATATTTTGAATGGTCTTTGAATGCTCAAAATAAGATCCACGGGAGGAAACGTTGTGGTTTTATTTCGCGTACTAAGGCTGCACTAATAGATGTTCATTTGGAGAAATATGAAGCATGGGAGGATGAAAATTGGTTGGTCAAATAATGGCTTCTTGATGCAATGACAAAAGACATTAGATCTCTTTTTCTTCGATTGGTTACAGCAAAGGAAGTATGGGAGGCAGTCAAACAAACACATTTGGTCAATCAGGATGCATCAAAAGTCTATCAACTACATTGCGAGGTAATTTCTTTATGCCAAAATGGAGGTTTTGTTATTTCTTATTTTGGCAAACTACAGAAAATATGGCAGGAACTTGATGATATTGATGATTGTACAATGGAGTGTGCTAATGATATTGCAAAATATACCACAAAGGTTAATTCCCAATGTGTGTATATGTTTTTGGCTGGTCTTGATCCTCAATTAGATGGGGTTCGAGGTCACATACTTGCTACCAAACCTCTTCCAAATATACAAGATGTTTATGCTATGGTTTGTACGGAAGCAAATTGCCTAAGACACTATGCTTGGAGGAAAGATTGGAGAAGGGGTTGTAATGGCATCACGAAAAACGCCTACCTCAAAAAAAGATAAAAAAATGTACTCATTGTAATTGTATTGGTCATACGGTGGATACATGCTTTCGACTCCATGGATATCTGGATTGGCTTCCAAAGGGCAAGAAGGCATCTCAGGTGTCTTTGAATGCCTAGGAGGAGAACACCAATCCAAAGGGGAATTTAGCTACAACTCCTAGATTTAATACGAAGTCAGGTATGTCTTTTACTGGAAATAGTGATTGGATAATTGACATTGATGCAATGGACCAAGTCTATCATTACAAATGCCAATGGTGTATCATCTCTAGTTATTGGAGTTGGTACAATCCCATTATCCCCCACCTTAGCTATCAAAGATGTCTTATTTGTGACATCATTAAATTGTAATCTTATCTATGTTAATCAATTAACCAAATTTCATAATTGTGTTGCTCTATTTTTTCCTACTCACTGTGTTTTTTAGAACATCCATACTAAAGAGAAGATTGGCAGTGGTAGAAAATAAGGAGGATTGTACTATTTGGAGGATGGGTTCCAACATTCCAACAGAGAAGGACAAGCTTAATTGGTGGAGGAAGATTTAGTAAATAAGAAAAAGGAGAAAATTTGGTTGTGGCATAGGAGACTAGGAAATCCCTCTTTTAGCTATCTTAGAAGATTTTTTTCCTCTTCATTTAGGGGGTGTAAATTTTCAAATTTTATTTGTGAAACTTGTGCAATGGCAAAAAGTCACCCTACTATTTTCCATTTGAGTGATAATAAAGCAAATCTTCCTTTTTCATTAGTTCATTCAGATGTGTGGAAACCAGCACCATTTTCTACTCTTAATGAGATTGCACTTGAATAACTTGGGTTTATCAATTGAAGCACAAGAGTGATGTTTGCTCAGTTTTTTGCTTGTTTCATCAAATGGTGACCACTCAATTTAGCATTCCAATAAAAGTTCTTTATTCTAATAATGGGGGTGAATACTTCAAGCAAGAATTGACAGAATTCTTTCACTTAGTTGGGATTATTCACCAAACAACATATCCCTATTCTCCTCAACAAAATGGTGTTGCAGAGCAAAAAAATAGACAGTTATTGGAAGTTAATCGGTCTCTCTTGATTGGAGGCCATATTCCTTCTTACTTGTAGGGTGAAGCCTTGAATTCGGCAATCTACTTAATAAGCCGCACACCATCTAGTGTTCTTAATTTTAGAAGACCATTGGATGCTCTTTCTAATCACCGCACTCTTCCACCAATGGTACTTTTGGCTCCTCGAATTTTTGGATGTATAATGTATGTTCACTTACATCCACATCAACGGACTAAGTTTGAGTCTCTTGCTTTGATGTTTGTTTTTGTAGGATATGGAATCAATCAAAAGGGCTATAAGTGTTATGATCCATCTTCTCAGAGACTTTATGTTTCCATGGATGTTATTTTTCTTGAGAATGAACTTTTATACAAGCCACCAACTACTGATTTACTACTTTAGGGGGAGAATCAAGAAGAAGTGATTAATCATAAAGAACTACAAGCATTTTTCCCCAGAGATTTTGATTTCTCCAGTATTCAAAAGATTGAAAATGATACTACTGGTCGAATAGATGAATTGGATAGGTTGTCTACTACCGAACGACTAGAGGAAGAAAAATAGATGACCAATGAACTTACGGATGAAGATTCCGTCTCGAATTTGTTCTGGATGACAAAAAGTGATACCAATGATCAACCACATGAAGGGGAAAGGTCCCCAATTGCTGAAACAATGACTCCAAATGCCTAAGATGACTCTCTCCATGATAGTACAATGTCTCACAACAATCCAACACAACAACTAGGCCAATCTTCTCTTGAAACTCCTTTAGAGGTATACATTAATGCTAATACTACAATTATTGATTATGTTAATTTTGAATCACAATTTTCTGAATATCATCTTCCAACTTGTTCTAACCATGGTAAACCACCCATTAAATATGAGCCTGATCCTCCAAAGCTAGATATCCCATTAGTGATCATGTATCTTCTTAAAAATTGTCCAAGTCATATGCGTCTTTTGTGCTATAGTTATCATCTATCTCTATTCCTAGTAAAATGCAAGAAGCTTTAGCAGATACTAGATGGACCCAAGCCATGGCAGAAGAAATAATAGCACTTGAAAAGAATGCTTCGTAGGAACTTATGCCTCTACCAAAGGGAAAGAAGACCGTGGGATGTAGATGAGTGTTTGTAGTTAAGCATAAGGCAGATGAGACCATTGAAAGGTACAAAGCTTGATTAGTTGTGAAAGGGTATACACAGTCTTATGAGATTGACTATTAAGACACTTTTGCACCGGTTGCCAAGCTTAATACAGTTAGAGTGCTCTTGTCTTTAACAATTAACAAAGATTGGCCACTTCTTCAATTTGATGTAAAAAATACTTTTTTGTATGGAGATCTTGTAGAAGAAGTGTATATGGATCCTCCTCTGGGTATATAGAAGTACTCAAATATTACAGTGGTGCGCAAACTTGAGAAAGCATTGTATGGATTAAAGCAATCTCCTTGAGCTTAGTTCAGAAGATTCACCAAGTCTATGAAAAACTTTGGTTATAAACAAAGCAACTCAGATCACACTTTGTTTTTAAAGCATCGAAAGGGAATAGTTACTGCTTTGATTATCTATGTTGATGATATGGTAGTAACAGGTAATGATTAAGATGAAATTGAGGGCTTACAGCGACATTTGACCTCGAAATTTGAAATGAAACAACTTGGTGACTTGAAGTACTTTCTTGGGACTGAGGTAGCCTGATCAAATAATGGTATTTTTTTTTATCTCAATGAAAATACATTCTTGATTTGTTAACTAAAATAGGTAAGCTTGGATGTAAGCCTGCGAATACTCCTATTGAACAAAATCATAAGTTGTTTCAATGTTTGGATGCAACTTCTACTGATAAGACAAGGTACCAAAGACTTGTGGGAAAACTGATTTATTTGTCTCACACTAGGCCAGACATTGCTTCTGCAATGTGTGTAGTGAGTCAGTTTATGCACGATCCTCGTAAACCTCACATGAATGTTGTAGAACGTATATTGAGGTATTTGAAGTCTGCTCCTAGTAAAGGGTTACTTTTCACCAAGTATAATCACCTGAAGGTAGAAGGTTACACTGATGCAGATTGGGCAGGTTTAGCTGATAATAGAAGATCTACTTCAGGATATTTTACTTTTGTAGGGGGTAACCTCGTGACTTGGAGGAGTAAAAAGCAATCAGTAGTAGCAAGGTCAAGTGTAGAAGATGAGTATAGAGGCATGGCTTTTGGTGTGTGTAAGTTGTTATGGTTGAGGAACTTGCTAAAGGATTTGGGTGTTGACTCTCAAGATGCAATGAAGTTGTATTGTGATGACACTTCAGCTATGAAGATAGCCCACAATCTAGTTCAACATGATCGGACAAAACATGTAGAAGTTGATAGACACTTCATTAAGGAAAAACTTGAAGCTGGGATCATTATATTTCCTTTGGGGAAGTTTGAAGATCAACTAGCCAATATTCTTAGCAAAGCCATAGCTAGCAATGTTTTTTATGAGTCTTTAGGCAAGTTAGGCATGTGTGATATCCATACTCCAACTTGAGGGGGGTGCCAGAATTAAGGGTTTGATATGGTCAACTTTCTTAATCAGCAATTACCTTTATTTCTCTCTTAATTATATGATATTTCCTATTCATTATTTCCTGTATTATTAATAGGTATTATTCTATAATTACTTAGATTGTTCTTTCCTGCACTTTGCATGTAGCCTTCTCCAGCATTTGAAGTGAGGATGTGATTTTCTCTCACAATGCTGACAGGGAGGATGAATTACCTTTTTGTTTCCTGTTTTGCTCCTGTTGTTGTTTGTAGCAGCCTCTCCACTTAGACCATGGTTCTTCTTGTTCTTTGTTCTTCTTGTTTCTTTCACCTTCTTGATGCTTGACTGGCAAAGCACCTTCAATGACTCCTTCTTGCCTCATGACTCTTCTTTGCTCCTGTGCCTATAAGGAATTCAAAAGCTCTGCCAATGTAATCTTAGACAGGTCTTTGGTTTTTTCCAAGGTTGTAATGATTGCCTCGAATCTTTCAGGCATGGTTACAAGGATTTTTTCAACAATCCTTGAGTCTAACAAATCAGAACCAAGTATTCTCACTCTGTTGGCGATGCTGAGAAGCCTGTTAGAGTACTCCTTGATCGTCTCTGATTCCTTCATCTTTTGCAACTCAAAATCCCTTATCAGATTCAGCAATTGCATCCCTTTGATTCTCTCATCACCTTCATATTCTGATATGAGATAATCCCATATTGCTTTTGCTGATTTGAGGGACATAATTCGAATGAATATGGTCGAAAAAATAGTAGCAAACAAGTGGGCCTTTGCCTTTGATTTCTTTGTTTTTCTATCCTTGTGATTTTTAATCTGAGCCATAGTGGGATTGTTTGGTAGAGTAGGAATTTCATAATTCTCCTTCATAGCTTCCTAGAGGTCCAAGGCATCCAGATACGACTCCATCCTTACAGCCCAGATCTGATAATTTTCACCATCAAATATTGGAGGCGCGATCGATGAAAAACTGTTTTCTGCATCCATGACTTCCACTTGGATTCAATCTTGAACACTTACAGGTCCCTTAAGAAGAAGGCTCTGATACCAATTGTTCTTTTTCCTTTAAGGATTGAACAGAAAAACAGAACTTAGATTAATTTTTGAATACAACAATTACAATATAAACTTAAGATAGATAACTGCCAACTAGGATCACGGTCCTATAATTAAG
Source organism: Warburgia ugandensis (assembly GCA_035236585.1). Taxonomy (NCBI): domain Eukaryota; kingdom Viridiplantae; phylum Streptophyta; class Magnoliopsida; order Canellales; family Canellaceae; genus Warburgia; species Warburgia ugandensis. The sequence goes on from CP141131.1 coordinate 25,740,297, forward strand.
TCATGATTAAACAAAAAAACTGAAAGTTAACAAAATCCTAAAAAACTAGGAAACATCTTTGACAACGTGGCAGCAGTCCTAAACACAAAGGAAACATCTTTGACAATGTGGCAGCAGTCCTAAACAACATAGAAAACAAAAACCCCAAGGACACCACCACTTGCGTAAGTTTTATAGAACTCCCTCTTCGGATAACCCTACCATACATTCCTTTTGTCACAGTAGCTTTATTGTGAAGTAACAATAAAAAAAGGGTAGCAAGACCAATTCAATAACATCCACCAACTGATCAGTTTCCATAATTAAAATAAAGACAAAAGATCAATGAATGAGGAGAATAAAACCACCACTAAAGAATAAGCGGCAGAATACAGAAAAGATCAATGAATGATGAGAACAAAACCACCACTAGAGAATAAGCATTAGAATGAAGTCGCCAATACTATTTCCTACCCCATTGGACTACTGTTTCTCTAGAGCATTTTTCTGAATCAAACCAACACCAGGGACTTCATTGACATGAAAATGCTCATGAAAACATGCAATTCAGCTAGATAAATTTGTAAAAAAGTTAATAATTCCATGGATCATTCTTTGATGAGATATGATAGTTGTGACCCCGATGACAATTGAACATCTTGGATCAATGATATGTGGGTCCAACTATAACATATGTGAGGGTAGCAGAGCGGCTCACAAAAATGGCAGAGGGCTACGCACCTAAAATGCCTCATCCATCCACTGGATGATCCTAGCCTCTGTTTTCTTGGGTTATATATGGATGATTAAAAGGATGGGCACATTATGAGTGGTAAGGATTGGATCTTTCTTAAATATGAGCCCCACTGGGAGGGAGTTAAAGCTCGCCCCCTGAAACTTCTACTGAGGTACTGTTATTACGGGATTGCAGACCATGAATATGAACTACATGACAGGTCCCATGCGGATTCTACCACTTCCCATGATCCCATCCACAACAAAAATGAAAGGGTTCGGAATTTGCTAATGGAGCCCAAAATAAGGTTTCGCGGATCATTTACAGTCATAAAACAAGCCCTGTTACGTAGAAGTCAGGCAGGGGGTATGTCCTAAACCTCTACAAAGTCTCAGAAAAAGAAGAGAGAAACCAAACAGAGATGTGGAGAAACCCATTTTTCTTCCAAATTCTCAGAAATTTGTCCTCAAATCCTGAAATCCCAACCCTCTATTCCTTCCTCCAACCGTCCATCTTCGCCCCAAGAAAGGACCCACCACCATCACCCTCCCAGAACCCTCCCAAAAATCTTGAAACCCAGCAACCCAAAACCGTAGACAAAGCAGCCCTAGAATCAAATCTTCAAGAATCCCTTGATTCCCAGAACACTGATGAAGCATGGAAATCTTTCAAACTTCTCACAAGCAATTCCTGCTTCCCAAGTAAGCATCTCTCAAACTCTCTTATCTCCCATTTATCCTCTCTCAAAGACATTCACAATCTCAAAAGGGCTTTTGCTTCTATAATCTTTCTTTTAGAGAAAAAACCGCAACTTATAACCATGGAAACTATAGAAATTCTGTTGCAAGCAATGAAATCTGCAAACACTGCAGCCCCTGCTTTTGCCCTGATAAAGGCCATGTTTAAGAACAGGTTTTTCCCGCCATTTAGTCTCTGGGGCAATTTACTGATTGAAATCAGCAGGAAAAATGGTAACTTTCTTGGTTTCTTAAAGGTTTTTAACGAGAATTGTAGGATTTGTTTGGATGAGAAATTGGGGTTTATGAAGCCTGATTTGGCTGCTTTTAATGCAGCTTTGGAGGGTTGTTGTTATGAGATGGGTTCTGTTAGGGATGCAGAGAAAGTTTTAGAAACCATGTCTGTTCTGGGTGTTGAGCCTGATGTTGCAAGTTTCGGATTTCTTGCTTATTTGTATGCTTCAAAGAGTCTTGAAAACAATGTTTTTGAATTAGAGAAGTTGATTGCTGCTTTTGAATCTCATCACAAGATGGTCTTTTATGGTAATTTGATTAGCGGATATATTAAGTTGGGCAATTTTGAATCTGTTTCTGCAACAATCCTGCGTGCATTGCAAGAACAGACTGATAGTGACTCATTTCTGGGAGAGGAAACGTATGCTGAAATTGTGAAAGGTTTTCTTGGCAATGAAAGAATTAAGGACCTAGCTAAGATGATCATAGAAGCACAGGAAGTGGAAGCCTCACAGTCGGCAACCAGAGTTCAGAGCTCTATTGGTTATGGGATTGTTAATGCTTGTGTTAATCTCGGGTTGCTAGATAAGGGGCATAGCATTCTCGATGAGATGGATGCTTTAGGAGGTTCTGTTGGGCTTGGTGTGTATTCCTCTATCTTGAAGGCTTATTGTAAGGAGCATCGAACGGCTGAAGCTGCACAGTTGGTTACAGAGATCAATGCATCGGGGCTCCAGTTGGATGCTGGTAGCTATGATGCTCTGATTGATGCTTCTATATCAACCCAGGATTTTCAGTCAGCTTTTTCACTGTTTAGGGACATGAGAGAGGCAAGGATACCTGATTTGAAGATGAGTTACCTGACCATAATGACGGGTTTAACTGAGAATCACAGGCCTGAGCTAATGGCTGCCTTCTTAGATGAAGTTGTTAACGACCCTCGAGTTGAAATTGGTACCCATGATTGGAATTCGATTATACATGCATTCTGTAAGCTTGGGCGACTGGAGGATGCACGTAGAACCTTTAGAAGGATGGTGTTTCTACAGTTCAAGCCCAATGAGCAGACATATTTATCTCTTATCAATGGCTATACAACTGCTGGGACTTATTTCAGTGTTTTGATTTTGTGGACAGAGGTAAAGAAGCGGATTTCAATTGATGGAAGCACTGGAATTAAGTTAGAACATAACTTGGTTGATGCATTCTTGTATGCTTTGGTTAAGGGAGGTTTCTTTGATGCAGTTATGCAAGTTGTTGAGAAGGCACAAGAGATGAAGATTTTTGTGGATAAATGGAGGTATAAACAAGCATTCATGGAGACCCACAAGAAGCTGAAAGTGGCAAAGTTGAGGAGAAGGAACTTTAGGAAGATGGAAGCACTTATTGCTTTTAAGAATTGGGCTGGTTTGAATGCATAACAGGTGCCAATAGCAATCTTGTTCTTGTTTGTTTAGCTGAGGAAGGTTCTTTGAGGCAGTAATGCAAGCGCAAGAAGACACTAGGGATAGAGACTTTAATGGACAAGCAACCATTCATTTGACCCACAAGAAGTTCAACATGGTGAAGCTAATTAATTGAGAAGATGGAATCAATTATCGTTCTTAAAAATCAGGCTGGTTTGAATGCTTGAAGCTACCATTATCAACCCAATTATTCAATTGACTCCTTACAAAAGAGACACAAGGGGTTCACTAATCAGTTTGTTTGAAGCATTTTTTCACTTTAGAGAGGCCTGTATCAGTTTATAAGCAAGCCTTGAGATCTACAGAAGAATCTCAGTGTAGCAAAAGACAAGGAAAAGGAACTTCAGAAAGAGTGGAAGCACTTGTTGCTTTTAAGAATTGGGCTGGTGTGAATGCTTTAAAACCATTATAAAGACCAAATTTGTAGTTGATTCATGCCTTATGAAAGAGCAACCATGTGACTTGCTAATCAGTTTGAATCAGTGTCTCAATTCATGGACAGGGAACACTAGGGAGATGGAAGAATTGGAGTCCCACAAGGAGCTTCAAATAACAAAGATGAGGAGAACAAACATTAGGAAGGTGCAATACTTGTTGCTTTTAAAATGTGAGAATGCTTATGATAACCTTATGAACCCAGATTAGGGTTCAATTCGTTCCTTATGAAGAGGAAAGAATGATTAGCTAATCAGTTTGTTTGAATCGGCCTACCATTTCAAGGCTGCTTTGTAGGAGAATGGCAACTACAATGTGAATGTAGTTCACCTTGTTTACTCTTTTGCCAAACACCTTTCATCAAGTGTTTGGCAAGATTAACAGGGCATCTATTTCTCTCGTGTGATAATTTTGCTAAAGTCATTAATCCATTGTGTTTGCTTGTGTGGTGAGAATTTAAATGGTGAAATGGAACTGGTCACCAGCCAAACATAAAAAAGGTGGCCTCTTCTGGAAGAAAAGTTTCTTCATTTTTGTATTTGTATGGGCTCTCCCTGCCTACATTTTCAAGTGCATGGAGACCTCACCTGTATTTCATCTTTGTCATGTACTTTCCATGATTTACTTTATGAAACTGAACCTACCTAATAACATCCGTGGGTCTTGATGTTCCTGCACCAGTTCTTATGCTCTTTGTCTGTATGACTCTAAATGATTAAGTTGAAAAGAAATGGAAATAATAATCTTTTGTTCAGCTTTCAGTTATGTTGTCTTTTGTGTCTACAACTGTGCTTCTCACATTATAAAGTTCAAATGACAGTTAACTGAAGGAAACAACAAATGAAAAGAAATCACACTGGTGATGCGGAATGTGACTAAGGGGCATGGATGCCAAGCAACATATTTGATACTAAAGCAATACTGTTTACTTATTCATCATTTCTTTCCAGTTACAGGAATCGTAGTTTCTCTGGGGAGAACTTTTATGATAAATAGAATTTGGTAGATGGGTCTTGTAAAGACTTTGCAAATCATCTCTTTTATCTGATGGTAAAGGGCATATTTGTGGAATCAGTTAGTTGCTTGACTAAAGGAAACCAAAAATGAAAAGAAATGACACTATGGACAAGGAATGCAACTAAAGGGCATGGATCTCAAGTAACACATTTGATACTAAGTTGCATCTCTTTAGCAATTCTATTTTATGCATTTTCTGCTTTCTCATGGCTTATGCAAATGCTTATTCATCATTTTGTTCCAGTTAGAGGAATGGTAGTTTCTCTGAGGAGAATTTATGATAAATATTATTTGGTAGATGGGTCTTGTAAAGACTTTGCAAAGCATCTCTCTTATCTGAAGGTTCACCACAGATATCCCCTGGGCCATTTTCTGAGTTCAAACCTTTTCCATTCTTTTTTGTTGGCCGGGTTAGATTTATCTGAGATCAGTTAGCCGAGTACTTTCTGGATGGAATCCTTATAATAGTCTGGAAGAATCAGATTGCTGTTTATCAGTTACCTCATCTACGGCTTGCTTGTCTTGGCTTTGTACCCACAATGGTATTATGTCTTCTGAAGTGCCAGATGGGTGGATACCAAATTACCAATTTCTCTCCTACTTGGGGGGATCTCAGGTGTGTAGGTGAGAGGGGCATTGCTTCTGCGGTTGATGGCTTATGAACACGTAAAGTAATATTCTTCATCGACTCGAGTAATGATCTTTTGTATATGTTTCTTGTTAGTGTTAATATGTTCACTTTCTTGAAAAGAAAGAGATAATATACACGAAGAAAATGCTCACAAGAAATGATGTGAAGAGAAAGATATGGGGAAAATGTTGAAAGATAAACCAAAGGTCAAGCCTGAACTTACTTATCTAAGGATGAGTTTGGATATACTATCACCACAAAAATTTAATTGGGATAAACTTCCTTTTTGTTGATGATGACTGTTGCTGGAGTGTACCATTGTAGGTGACCAGCATGGTCTGGCTATCGGAAAGGACCACGTGGTCTTTCTCTCACGCTGAATGGACACATAATCTGTGGTGCTGTTAACTTCTCTTTTGTGGAGTTCTATAGATGCTTCATGGTTGAGCCCGGAGTACTCCATTGACTTGGTGGTTGCTTACCACATCGGTGGACCCAATCACATCATGTTCTGTCTAGGGCTGGTTGTAAAGTGTTCGCAGCCTTTTTATGCTGAAAAACCTGATGTAGGACAGCATGCAGAATGACCTAATTTATATGCTGAGATCATATTAGAATTAACTTAGATAAGAAAACATAAATTAAACTACAACAAGCACTTAAACATGCAGAAAATCAGTCTTAATTAGCATAAGTAGTCTACAATGAGTTACAAGATCTGCAGACTATCCCAGATCCCTACCGAGGAATTTAATACAGGATAAGAATTCTACATTATTATCGATGCAAATCACGTAACCACACGTAGCTCAAAAATTGTCTATTAAAAGACAAGGTAGAAAAGTACCGACTTATAGAACAAGATGAAAAAATAGTAATTCGGCCTTGTATCGAACGCGGCTTCATGCCTACGGAAAGGAAGGTAGAACGAGGAATCCACCAAGTCTAATGAAATTTTCATTCATCAAAAATTACTTACACAAAAGGGAAAATGATCTTAAGTAGGGGACATCCAAACCTAATCTAGAAAAAAGATAATTGCCCATACTTAAGTCACAACAGACTAAGAAACCTAATACTCTTAGTGATAAATATCGAAAGTAAACTAAACTATAACATAACAGTAAAAAAAGAAGAAGTGCGATGATGGTTCCCATCAAAACCAGATGCCTGAGACTTGAATTTATGGAGTCAGTTTCCAACTTCTTCAATATAGATAACTAGACCAAAATAAGCTAGATTGATAAATGATAATGGCTTTTAAGTTTCAGTTTAGAAAAGCTATTGCCTAAATTATCCAAAAGAGATTGTGTAAGTAGAGCATTGCTGACGAAACTTGTTTTTTGCGTCGTCATTTGGCATCTTGAAAAGTCTAATCTCAATTTATTGCATTAATTGTCCTTCTAGGTCCTTACAGGGATAGTCAGCTCTACCTTTTGGTGTCATGTTGACAACATTGACGTAGCAATGCTTGATCAAGATTTGCTTGGTCAAATTCCCTGGCAACATATAGTAAGTGGTGAAGCTCAATGACTTGGAAGTCCTTCCAGTGTATGTAGTAAGCTTCCTTAATCATGTATACCTCTACAAATCATGAACTTAGCATATCAATTTACTATTGTAGTTCTGACTTCTGACCAATATTAACTTTGCAATTGTGCAAGGCCTTGATTGGATTTCTGACCATGTTTATCGTATTACCTGTTTGGAGTATCCAGTCTAATCCCTTTTTAGCTAAAAGTGGATGGTAGAAAGTATCAACCTGAGTCTGCTGTTGTATGGTCAAAATTTCCATTAATGAGAACATGAATGGCAAACATGAACAGCATAATAAAAAGCCTGCGTTTGTTCTGAATTAAATTGATTGGAGCATAAAGTTCTAGGAAGTGGATTGATGCAAACTTATTGTAATATGTTCAAATTGTCATCCATCAAGAAAACCAAAAGCCGTTGTACTAAATGCATGGCACCTTGAGTGCAGTTCTCATTTTAATCTGACACGAGAACTATCTGGAAGAGGAGAGTCATTGAATGTAATCTCTTAGTTGAGAGAGATATCCAAGGACCCATGGAGGATGGTTAATTTACTGGATGACGCTTATTTTAGATCTACGAAAGTCAGTATCAGCTCTCTCAGATTGAGATTAAGAAATGACACATCTAGTGCCTTATACGTGGAGGGAGTTGATCTACAATTCCTGAATATCAGAAATTTTGATCCAGGAGACATTGGTTGATGATGTTCTTAGTTTTCTTTCCCTGTTCTGATTGGCATTTGAAGGGAAGCTTTGGCAAAACAGCTGAGTTGTGGCTGTGTGATCTGGAGGTCACGAGTTCGAGGCGTGGAAACAGCCTCTTGCAAAAATGCAAGGTAAGGCTTCGTACTACAGATCCTTTGTGGTCCACCCCTTGCCTGGATCCCACATAGGCAGGAGCTTCATGCACTGGGCTCCTCCGTTATTCTGATTGGTATTTTTGATGTTTTGTTGACCACGTAAGTATTTCACTTCTTCCTTAATAATGTAGCTGCAAGCGGATAAAGAACCAGTAGCGGCTAACCACCATATTACTTTTTATGTGAAGTGTTCATAAATTTATTGTTTGTCAAACCCAAGCTTGACCTCTATGTTTTAGGTGCAGGGTTGTTAGCAGCAGTTCTTTGTTACATTTTGTGTATTGCTATGGTGGGCAATCAGCATTTTTAGGAGACTTCCAAGTTCATTGATTTTACTTTCTCGTGTTTATCTGCATCATCCTGGCTAACTCCATTTCATTATAATCTTGCCAAAGGGTTAGAGGATAAAATAGTCAATATGAGCAGGTCGATCAGCTCATTTAGGTGCTCTGCTAGATCAATTTTTTTTTTTGGCATGTTTCTCAATGTTATGCACCCAATAATGCATGAGTTAATCCGCTATCATTGTTGATGTTTTCCGCAAGTGCACGGGCTATTGTAGTATAGCTATGCAAATACGGGTCGAACCCACAGGGACTCGCTTTAAGTGGAGTTTTAATAAAATTTAATTATTTGAAACTTGAAGAGAATAACAAAACTAGCCTAACCATTCAGATGTATTCATTCAAATGATGCACTTTAAATAACTTTCAATTCCAAAAAACAAAATAAAACTAATCAAAACTTCCTTGAATCACACTGTCCTTGGATAGCATTGTCCCTGGATAACATTGTCAAAACATGAATAAAATAAAGCTTAAATGGAACAGGGACACGAATGTAAATAAACAGAGGATACAGATGTAATTAAACAGGGGACGCAGATGTAATTGATGGAAATGAACAGAAATGTCATTGTTTTAAACAGGAAGGGCAAAATTGAAATTCTGTTCAAAATTTGGTTTTTAACAAAAACCAAGAAAAACCCAGCGAAGGAGATGACCGGTGAATGGAGGAGATGGATCCGGAGGAAGAAGAAGAGGGCAGCGACGCAGGAAGAAAACCCAGTTCGGGTTTCCTTCTCTGGGATGTTCGGAGGCGAGAAAAACGCCGAAGCCGTTGGCTGGGCGCGTGATCTAGCCGTTGAAGGGCTCCGGTGCTTGCCTGGGCATAGGAGGAAGATGGGTCATCTAATGTTGTCCAGAGTAGATGGGCGTCACACAGGCTAGCGAGATGAGTTGTGGGTTGTGCGACAATGGAGTTGGGTGGAGAAGGTGGTGCAATGGTAGGTGGGGATGATGCGGTAAACAGATTGAAAGCAAGAGTGTATTGGGTTGTGCGGTGAATGTTTTCTTCCGATCTAGGCTTGTGAGCGGTGGGAAAAGAGGTGCAATGGATTGGACTTGGAGGAAAGTAGTAGTGGGAAAAGAGGTAACCTGGTCAATCTTTGACCAGTGCTAGAAAGGTGCGGACAGGTTGAGTAGCCTGGCTTGTGCGGTAAACAAGAGATGAGGGAGATGAAAGAGAGATGGGGTTTGTGAGATAGAGGGGCGGTGAACTAATGGGGTTATGGAGAAGGTGTGAGCAGAGGGATCTGGGAAGTAGTAACGTGAGATAGCTGTGGAAGATGTGGAAAAAAAACTAGAAATTGAGAACGAAGATGGTAAAACAAGGAAGGTGCAATTTGCATAGAAAGAAAAGTGAAACACACAAACTTAAGGAAATTCACTCCCCCTCCCCCTCATACAGTTTTACTCTTTATAGCCTTTTCCTTCCTTCTTTTTCTCCACCTTCTTCCTTATCTTTATCAACTCCTTCCTTAAACTCTATCCTTGAAGAGTTAGTGTTCTATGGGGAAACTTTCTCCTCTTCCAATTAGAACTCCATCCCTTTTAGGAATCCTCATCCTTTTACAACTCCTCTTCCAACTAGAACTCTTCCAATTAGGAATCCTTGTTGATTAAGGCTCTTGCCTTTTTTATCTTCACCGTTGATCATAGATCTGAGCCATCCAACCTTCCTTTAGTTGATCTTTTTGATCGCACCGTTGATCATAGATCTGAGCCAGCCAACCTTCCTTCAGTTGATCTGCAAAATAAAAGACTAAATTAGAATCATCTAAACCATACATTAATTATCTAATAAGCTCTAATAATCATTTAACCATTGATTTTGAGAAATTTAAGGTTTGGATGGTCAATCAAGCTAAATTTTGCAATTTGGACGGTTAGATGATCTTATTGAATGCTAAACTAGGGGTCTTTTAGCCAAAATTAAACACTTAACATACCCCTCAACCAACATTTTGCTAGTCTCGAGCAAAACATGCAGACAACTATTTTACAAAACTGGTACAAGATGCTACTTTCGTAGATACTCATGATTGCATTTAGCACATGCAACAAGCCCTTGAACCCCTAGGTTACCCCTAGTGAATGAGTTAGGCCTCATGAGGGTTTGCAGTGAATATACCCACAAAATTCAGTAAAGCCAAGTCTCCTATTTTATCTCAGAGAATCCTCATTTATTAGTAACTTTACTAATTTTTCACAACTTAATGAAGATGATTTGACAATTTTACACACCATACACATATTAAAGACATTTTATTTGAGCTATTTCTCAGAGTGTTTATGTGTGTGTACAGCCACATAAATCTTGACTTCTAATTGGATATGCTTACATTCCATTGGAAATATGCCTTGACCTCAAATCCTCACAGGTATACACTCAGAAATAAACTCTCAGATAAGGGGTTTAACATATTCCTCTAATTATGTGACCGAATCCAACAATCTGATGGTTCACATTATTCTTTTTAACGCTCATGAGACAAAGGAAAGTGATCCCTAGGAGTGGATGTTAACATCAAGAATATGAGGGGTCTTTCACCTTAATTCTTTCTTTTTATCTTCTCTTTAAGGCTATGTCCACCTAAGATCAATAGGCCTTTAACTAGGACGAAATGTAGGCTTAGGACAGGTTTAGAAAAGAAAGGTATAAAGATTTTAAAGGTTCAAAATTGAGTAGATGTCGTCAATGAATATCTGATAGGACAACTTTTCTTTTGGGTTTGTTCTTGAAGTGAATTTCTCCTTCAGACTTTGGTCTTTCTTTTTGTTTCTTTTCTTTTCTTTTCTTCTTTTTTTCTTCTTTGGAAGAAAGACATTTAATTCTTTTTCTCACTTCTTTGACTTTTGTCCTATTTTTGAATTTTTTTCTACTCTACTCATTTTGAAGATGGGTAATGGTTATTTATTTTAATGGGTTATTCTGGGTTAAGGTGAATAGGTTTAAGAAAGAAAAGGCTTAATAATAGGCTCAAAAGGCTAACTAGTGGTATACTATATAGGGTAGGCTTTATGTCTCTGGGCTGAGCAAGGATGGCCTATATCATTTCCTAGGTTTCTTAAAGCCTATTAGATTCAATAAATTTCTAAAATCAAAGCTATTACTCCTATTTATTCTTGATGTTTAACCAAAATAAGGATAACCAGATCACACTAATGTATGTACGCTAAAGAAATTAGGGAATTACTTATAACTCTCTAAAAGAAGATAGTCTCAAGTCTCACTAGGTTATAGGTCTCCACTGATTTTCCTCACGGCTTCTAAGTCATATCTCTATATTAGTCTTGATTATGTACTGTGTGTAAATGGTTTCCGAGAAGTAGCTTTCATAAAATGTTTCAACTCATGAATGACATGCAAAAATAATCATATATATTCCCATTAAGAGGTGAAAACAGTGTATTTACTAAATTCTGAACATTCAGTTCTCATCACAGTAAGGGAACTCATCATCATCATCATCATCATCATCAAGACCTTATCCCAATTAGGGGTCGGCCATATGAATCTTATTCCTCCACTCCACTCTATTAAATACCATGGCTTCATTTAGTCCTAAAGTTTTTAAATCTTTCCTCACCACTTCTATCCACGTTCTTTTGGGCCTTCCCCTTGCCCTTTTAGAACCTTCAACTTGTATTGCCTCACTCCTTCGAACTGGTGCCGTTGTTGGCCTCCTTTGAACATGTCCAAACCATCTAAGTCTAATCTCCCTCATCTTGTTACCTATTGGTGCTATCCCTAAATTTCCTCTAATATTTTCATTTCTAATTCTATCCTTTCTTGTCTTACCACTCATCCATCTCAACATCCTCATTTTTGCGACACTCAGCCTATGAGTATGATGTTCTTTAACTGCCCAACACTCTGATCCATAAAGCATGGCCGGCCTTATAGCCACCCTATAGAATTTTTCCTTTAGTTTGAGTGGCACCCACAGATCACATAAAACACCCGATGCACATCTCCATTTGTTCCAACCTGCTTGGATTCTCTGGATAACCTCCCTCTCAATCTCTCCACTCTCATGGATCAATGATCCCAAGTATTGGAAGCGGTCTCTCATGGGGACCTCTTGGTTATCAATCTTGACTGGTGCTCCACTCCTACTCTCCTTGCTAAAATTACATTCCATATATTCTGTCGTAGTTCGGCTAATTTTAAATCCTTCCGATTCTAATGCTTCTCTCCATAACTTTAGCTTTATGTTTACACCCTCCCTTGTCTCATCAAGTAGGACTATATCGTCTGCAAATAGCATGCACCAGGGAATCTCCCCATGCAGATGTTTTGTTACCTCATCCATAACTAATGTGAAAAGGTATGGACTCAATGCCGATCCTTGGTGCAATCCGACAGTGACAAGAAAATCACCAGTCATGCCATTAGTGGTCTTAACATTTGTTACTGCTCCCTCATACATATCTTTAATTATGTATACATACCCTTGAGAAACCCCTTTAACACCCAACACCCTCCATATTAACTCTCTAGGGACTCTATCATAAGCTTTCTCTAAGTCAATAAAGACCATGCGTAGATCTTTTCTCCTCTCCCTATATTTCTCTACTAATTGTCTTACTAAGAAAATAGCTTCCATGGTAGACCTCCCAGGCATGAAACCAAACTGATTCTCCGATACACTTGTTTCATGTTGTAGCCTCTTCTCAATCACTCTTTCAAAAAGTTTCATGGTGTGGCTCATAAGTTTGATCCCTCGATAATTAGTGCAGCTCTGAATGTCTTCTTTATTCTTATAGATTGGTACAATAGAGCTTTTCCTCCACTCATCAGGCATTTTCTTTGATTTTATAATCTTGTTAAACAACTTGGTCAACCAAACTACCCCAATATCTCCCATATGCTTCCAAACCTCTATTGGTATACCATCAGGCTCCATGGCCTTTCCTGATTTCATCTTTCTCAAAGCCTCTTTTACGTCAAGCATTCTAATCCTACGTTCATATCTATAATATCTAGTGTTATTTAGATTTATAGTATTTTCAATCCCTATATTCTCAAGGCCATTGTCATTTAACAATTTTTGAAAGTATATTTCCCACCTTTGTTTAATCTCATCATCTTTGACTAATACTCTTTGATCATCGCTTCTAATGCACCTAACATGCTCTAAGTCCTTACCCTTCTGTTCTCTTACTTTTGCAAGTTTAAACACATCTTTCTCACCTTCTCTTGTTCCTAGTCTATTATAAAGCTCATCATATGCTTTAAGTTTAGCCTCACTTACTATTCTCTTAGCAACGTTTTTAGCATTCTTATATTGTTCATAGTTTTCATTATTTCTAATCTTCTGCCATGCTTTAAAATGCATTCGTTTTTCTTTCATAGCTTTTTGCACTGTTTCATTCCACCACCATGTTTCCTTTGTTAATAGCCTTTTACCTTTAGATACTCCTAAGACATCTTTTGCCACTTTCTTAATGGACTCAGCCATATTAGTGCACATGGTATTTACTTCTGTTTCATAGTTCCAATTTCCTTCTACCATCAACTTATTTTTGAATGAGGTTATTTTCTCTCCTTATAAGTTCCACCACTTAGTTTTTGGATGTGTATTAAGTTCAGTTCTTTTACTCCATCTTTTGATATGAATATCCATAACCATTAACCTATGTTGTGAGGTTAAACTCTCACCGGGTATCACCTTACAATCCTTACATATAGATCGTTCATTATTCCTAAGTAGAAAAAAGTCTATTTGGCTTTTATGAAGTCCACTTTTAAAGGTTATTAAGTGTTCATCCCTCTTCTTAAAGAGTGTATTTGCAATGGATAGGTTATATGACAAAGCAAAATCGAGGATATTCTCCCCCATCTCGTTTCGTTCACCTATACCATACCCTCCGTGTATTCTATCACATCCTTCCTTATCTTTTCCTACATGACCATTTAAGTCTGCTCCTATAAATATCCCCTCAGTGTTGGGAATTTCTTGCACAACTCCCTCTATATCTTCCCAAAACGGTCTCTTAATTATATCTTGTAACCCTACTTGTGGTGCATATGCACTTATAATATTTATAATCTACTCTCCTAGAATCATTTTTATTATTATAATTCTATCACTGATTCTTTTAACATCCACAACTTTATCCTTTAATTCCTTATCCACTATTATTCCTATGACATTTCTATTATTTTCCTTTCCTACATACCATAATTTATACCCATCTATTTCTCTAGCTTTAGCCCCTTTCCACTTGGTTTCTTGGATATAAGCGATGTTGACTCTCCTACGTTTCATCATGTCTACTAACTCCAAACTCTTACCTGTCAGTGTCCCTATATTCCATGTAGCGATGCGAATCTTATGTTTTGGAGATACCCTATTTACTATCGCCTTTCTCGACCTCCATGGTACGAACCCATGTCCACTTTTCACTGCACCTGGGTTCTAATGCAGCGCATCGCTTCCGAGGGGATGCTCTAGTAGCCCTTGCCCATTTTTCACTACACCCGGGATCCGATGTAACACGTCGCTTCTGCGAAAACGCCCTAGCAACCCTTGCCTATTTTTCACCGCATCCGGGATCCGATGCAACGTGTCGCTTATGGGGAACGCCCTAGCTTGAGTGAATTTTAGTTTTCTATTCATGTCATGTTGGGGTTGCCATAGTTTTTAAAAAGCTGAAGATGATTTTCATTAAAATCATCTTCTGCTTCACCCTTACTGGATGGCTACCTGACGCAAGGGTGGCCATATTTTAAGAAGCTGAAGATGATTTTCATTTCTTCCTCACAAACTAATATACAAATGCATATTTATTTGTAAGAAAGAAATAATAGAATTGTCTTCAACTTCCCCCTTACCGGCTGGCTACCTGACATAAGGGTTGCCATCTTTTAAGAAGCTGGAGATGATTCTCATTTCTTCCTCACAAACTAATATACAAATGCATATTCATTTGTAAGAAAGAAATAATAGAATCATCTTCAACTTCCCCCTTGCCGGCTGGCACCTGACGCAAGACCCTCTACTTTAAAAACTTTTTGTTTTTTTTTCAAAAATTTTCAATTTTTTTTTTTTTCAAGAAAACTCAAAATCTCTAGTGCATCTACACCCCCCAACCTGAATGAAACATTGTCCCTAATGTTTGAAAACATAGGATTCTATATGAAAGTTGAGAGATGTAAACTCTAAATCCTTGGGTTGCCTCCCAAAAAGCGCTAAGTTTAACGTCTTCAGCCAGACATTACCTAACCTAACTTTCTAAAACTAGAGCTAACTGGGTCAGCTTTATTTGTCCTAATCCTAACCCTAAGATGACATGGTGAGACTTCTCACGCCACTTCAAAATTTTATGGTAATCTATATATGGCCTCCACCTTGAATTTTTAGGTGGTGATATGAATATAATACAATAGATCGCCGCAATTGTAAGAGTGGTGGAACCATATTGATGATCCCTCATCTTTAATATTTCACAGTAGCCAATATAATTGCTCTACCTCGAAAATTGAGGTGAGAGTAACTTAATGACTGCATGAACTACCGTGTATTTCCTTGGACCATATTGTGACAACCAGTCCTTGTTGTGAACTAGGGTAATAACTTGACTCTACCCTTCTCTAATAGATTGTTCTTGTATTACTGGAGGCAGGGACAAGGTTTGGCTTAAACCCTGATTATTTTCCAATGTGTACCCTACAGTAGGTTGATACATATCAACTTACTCTGCTACCTCCTGTTTGATAAGCACAAGTATGGTATCAATTGGGCCTATATTATCATCTAATGTATGTTCAAATAAGGTTGCTAGGTCCCAATCAGGTACATCTTCTACATTAAAAGGCTCAATTTGAATTTCATACTTAGGATGATCTACTCTAACTTGCAATCTAGAAGTGTCCATTAGAGGCATAGTATCCAACAACTCGGGCATCTCCTTAATAGATGTGTCTTCATCAGAGTCATACAAATAGGTGGGACACGCATCTAGAGGATTAGGGTTGGATTTTTCTAAAGTGTTATGCTCTTCATCAATGGAAGTCTCTTCACAATCAGAATCAGGACATGACTCAAGTATATCGAAGTTGGAGATTTCTAAGGATGGTTGTAGACTTTGTGACTCATAAGGATTATAAGAAATTTCCATCATAGCGTCAAGAGTACATTGCTCTTTATCCTCCCTAAATTGTTTCAGTATCGCCTTAAATTCCTCACTCCCTCATTTTATTTCCTTAGTGAAATCTTCCATCATTTGTTTTAATTTCTTATTCCTAGTAGCTGTGTATTCTTGTTCTCTTATTTCACACCTATGCTGCACATTTTCTTCTAATAATGGTTCTTCCTGTAGAGGAAATGACTTATAGGGTTGGTATTGTTGTGGCATTGGGGTACTGAAAAAGGACTAAGTAAGCTGAACACATGATGGTTGACCTTGATATTCAGAATAATCATGGTAGTACTGATCAAGGTGAGACCATTGTGGTTCTTCCTGATATTGGTAATCCTGAGACCATGGTTGTTCATGATGCCTAGCCCATCCATTGGAGTCTTGATAATTTGTCTCAGAATAAAAATTGCTAGGGTATGTGAATGCATTAGGTGCATCCACTGGCTCCTGATAGTATTCATTGTATGTGGAGCTTGATGGGGGCTAGGAAGGGGTGGAATATGGATGCTCAGAATAGGTATAGTCATTATGGTATTGAGGTTGTGGCGCAACTTACCTAGAAGCTATTAGCCTAAGCAATTGACTTTCCATAACATCTGACCGATCCATCGATGCATCTAATCTATGAAATCTATCCCCTTCTTGATAGGCTCCTTTTTTTCTTCTTTTTTTTTTTATAGATGAAAACTAACCTACATGATGCAACCTAACTTCCCAGAATGATGAACAAACAAAGGACACAATATAATCCTTGAGGCTAATAAGCAACATATTGATTTTCTTGAAATTGTGTGGGGACAATGCTTTTAATTAGCCTAATCTAGCGCTCCTCCTCTCCTTTAGACTTGATTATTGCTTACCAGTTAGATTCTTCGCAAGGTGGTTAATACAACCTTCATGTAAGGAGGCGTTTAGACCTCACAAACGTCAACAAGAGGTGAGGGAAGAGCGAGGCTCTATTAGACAACCCTCAATAACCACAATGCTCCAAAGCCACTAGAGTGACAATAAATCAAGTATTAGTAAGAGGGTCCTACGAGCATGTGATAGCCCTATATTCTGATTGATTTTAATTTGAATTAAAGGCTAGGGTAGCACGCTTGAGGTGATTATCTTAGGTGGGCCAAGGAGTGGTGATGAAATCCACCCTTAATCTTATGGGGGTAGAGTGCCCTTACTAATTAATTCCACATTCCATGGCAGTTCGATCAGCAAATATATCACCTTAAAGCATTAATCGTGTCCTAAGATGCAAATAAAAGTAATAAACTAATGCAAAACCTAAAAATGCAACAATTATAAGAGGATGCTATCTATATGATTTATACTACCAAATAATCCAAATTTACTCTAAATGCAAACCCTAATCTAAGAATTTAAATGAGTGAGAAGACTTACAGTGGGGTTTCTGATGAAGATCAAGTGTGGGCCACCTTATCCCACACTTGCCCTGTATTATACAACCCTTTAAAATGAAAATAGAAAATGCAATTTATAGGGATCCTCACTACAAGCTTCACTCAAAAGAAAAAAAAATCCTAATCTAGGAAAGCAGGGAAATTTTCATGTTGATGAAGATTTTCTTGCCAATTTTCTCCGCTTTCCTGCTTCCCTAAAAAAGAAAATTAGAAATAAGTACCAATTTCAGGAAATTAGGTGGTTATGGACAAAAAAAAAATTAAATATGCACCTAAAAATTCTGAAAATGAAATTCCTATTATTTTTAATTATTTTTAATTTTTTTGAATTTTTTGAATTTTTTTAAAATTTTGGATTTTTTTATTTTTTAATTAAATTTTATAAAAACTCTTTTGCAAGTCCCCCGCAACGGTGCCAAAAACTTGTTGATGTTTTCCATAAGTGCACGGTCTATTGTAGTATAGCTATGCAAATACGGGTCGAACCCACAAGGACTCGCTTTAAATGGAGTTTTTAATAAAATTTAATTATTTGAAACTTGAAGAAAATAACAAAACTAGCCTAACCATTCAGATTTATTCATTCAAATGATGTGCTTTAAATAACTTTCAATTCCATAAAACAAAATAAAATTAATTAAAACTTCCTTGAATCACACTGTCCTTGGATAACATTGTCCCTGGATAACACTGTCAAAAGATGAATAAAATAAAACTTAAATGGAACAGGGACACGGATGTAAATAAACAGAGGATATAGATGTAATTAAATAGGGGACGTAGATGTAATTGATGGAAATGAACAGAATTGTCATTGTTTTAAAGAGGAAGGGCAAAACTAGAATTCTGTTCAAAATCTAGTTTTTAACAAAAACCAGGAAAAACCCAACGAAGGAGATGACCAGTGAATGGAGGAGATGGATTCGGAGGAAGGAGAAGAGGGTAGTGACGCGGGAGGAAAACCCAGTTTGGGTTTCCTTCTCTGGGACGTCTCGAGGCGAGAAAAATGCTGGAGCTGTTGGCTGGGTGCGTGATCCGGCCGTTGAAGGGCTCCAATGCTTTCCTGGGCACAGGAGGAAGATGGGTTGTCTGATGCCGTCTGGAGTAGATGGGCGTCGCACGGGCTAGTGAGATGAGTTGTGGGTTGTGTGACAATGGAGTTGGGTGGAGAAGGTGGTGCAATGGTAGGTGGGGATGATGCGATAAACAGATTGAAAGCAGGAGTGTATTGGGTTGTGCGGTGAATGTTTTCTTCCGATCTGGGCTTGTGAGCGGTGGGAAAAGAGGTGCAATGGATTGGACTTGGAGGAAAGTAGTAGTGGGAAAAGAGGTAACCTGGTCAGTCTTTGACCAGTGCTGGAAAGGTGCAGATAGGTTGAGTAGCCTGGCTTGTGCGGTAAACAAGAGATGAGGGAGATGAAAGAGAGATGGGGTTTGTGAGATAGAGGGGCGGTGAACTAATGGGGTTATGGAGAAGGTGTGAGTAGAGGGATCTGGGAACAAGTAGTAACGTGAGATAGCTATGGAAGATGTGGAAAAAAAACTAGAAATTGAGAACGAAGATGGTAAAACAAGGAAGGTGCAATTTGCATAGAAAGAAAAGTGAAACACACAAACTTAAGGAAATTCACTCCCCCTCATACAGTTTTACTCTTTATAGCCTTTTCCTTCCTTCGTTTTCTCCACCTTCTTCCTTATCTTCATCAACTCCTTCCTTAAACTCTATCCTTGAAGAGTTAGAGTTCTATGGGGAAACATTCTCCTCTTCCAATTAGAACTTCATTCCTTTTAGGAATCCTTATCCTTTTACAACTCCTCTTCCAACTAGAACTCTTCCAATTAGGAATCCTTATTGATTAGGACTCTTGCCTTTTTTATCTGCACCGTTGATTATAGATCCGAGCCATCCAACGTTCCTTTAGTTGATCTGCAAAATAAAAGACTAAATTAGAATCATCTAAACTGTACATTAATCATCTAATAAGCTCTAATAATCATTTAACCATTGATTTTGAGAAATTTGAGGGATGGATGGTCAATCAAGCTAAATTTTACAATTTGGACGGTTAGATGATCTTATTGAATGCTAAACTGGGGATTTTTTAGCCAAAATTAAACACTTAACAATCATATTCATGATTTTGGTATTTTGAGGCACAGCATGCTTTTTTACTTACTAAATTGAAGAATCTTTTGAAATGTGATTATGAAATCAGGAAACTTTTTGTAACTGTTTGTCATATACTTTTGGATGTTTTGCTTTGGCCTTTGCCTTAATAGTGAATTTTCAGTTGAAGTTATGACAACAAATAACCTTATGCAAGGGTTAACTCTAAAATCAGGGGAAGAAAATAGAGTTAAAAGATGTCTGTCAATTCGCATTGCACAGTCATGCTTTCTTCTTTAGCATGTGATATTTACTTGTAAGCTGCCTTTCTACACCCACATGCTACAATCAAACCTCAAAAATAAGCTAGCAAAGATGTTGATAATCTTCCTCTTGTTTGACTCGTGGTGCCTGATTTGTGCACTTGATTGGATCTTTTGGAGGTTGATCAGGGTGCGATTCTTAGTGAAAGTTTAGAAGAAAAAGAATGTATTCTTCTATCTATCATTAGAAAAAAAAATTACACTAATATATATAAGGAAGCATGGCAATAGACCTGCCATTGAATTCCATGGATTAGGCTAAAGGAAATCCCTTAACATAAGGGTCAAACTAGGAATAAAAGGAAAGGAGATTTTCATATTCAAATATGATCCTAATCTCCATTATTTATGGAAACAAACTAAGATAAGATCAAAACTAATCCCTAGAAACTAGGAACTAATTTTGAGAGAAAGTTTCCTAACATATCCAACACTCCCCCTCAAGTTGGAGTGTAGATGTCTATCATGCCCACCTTGCTGATGAAGAACTCATAGTTAGGTTTGAAAAGTCCCTTTGTAAGAATATCAGCTATTTGTTGTGAAGTTGGAACAAATGGCAAGCAAATATCTCCTGCTTCAATTTTCTCCTTTATCAAATGCCTGCCAACCTCAACGTGCTTTGCTCTGTCGTGTTGAACCAGATTGTGTCCAATGTTAATAGCTGCCTTGTTGTCACAATACAATTTCATTGGCATGGTCAAAGTTCTCTTCAGCTCTTCCAAAACTCGTTTCAACCATATCTTCTCACAGACTCCATGAGCCATTGATCTGTATTCTGCTTCTACACTACTCCTGGCAACAAAACTTTGTTTCTTACTTCTCCATGTCACTAAGTTTTCCCCACACAAAGGTACAATAACCTGATGTTGATTTCCTATCAGCAACTGAACCTGACCATTCTACATTTGTGTACACCTCAATACTCCGTTGTTCATTTTTCTTAAAAAATAAACCTTTTCTTGGAGAACTCTTCAAGTACCTTAGAATTTGATACATAGTTTCAAGGTGTTCTTCATGAGGGGAATGCATGAACTGACTCACAAGGCTTACTACAAAAGCAATATCAAAATGTGGGACAAGTAAATGAGCTTACCAACCAACCTTTGGTATTGAGATGTGTCCATGGGATCACCTTTACTATCTCCAAGTCTTTGGTTGGGATCAATTGGAGTTTCTGCAGGACGGCGGCCACTCATTCACATTTCCTTGAGAAGATCAAAGATGTATTTCCTTTATGAGACAACAATCCCTTGCTTGGATCAAGCAACCTCCATTCTAAGAAAATATCTCAGTGGTCCCAAGTCCTTAATTTCAAACTCATATGCAAGACACCTTTTCAACCATTCCATTTCAGCTATATCATCCCCAGTTAGGATAATATCGTCCACATACACAATGAGAATAGCTATTCTCTCATCAGTTGAGTGTTTTGTGAACATGGTATGATCAATTTGCCCCTGAACATATTTCTGACCTTTTACAAACTGAGTAAATCTCTCAAAGCAGGCTCTTGGTGATTGTTTCAATCCATATAATGATTTCTTTAGTTTGCATACTTTTGAGCCAAACTTCCTATCAAAACCCGGTGGTGGGTCCATGTAGACTTCCTCTTGCAAGTCCCCATTAATGAACGCATTCTTCACATCCAGCTGCTATAAGGGCCAATCAAGATTGGCTACAATTGACAAAAGTACTCGAATAGTGGTCAGTTTGGCAACAAGCACAAAGGTTTCAAGGTAATCAATACTGTATGTTTGAGTGAAGCCTTTGGCCACCAAACAAGCCTTGTATCGCTCGAGCAATCCATCTGACTTGTGTTTGGTTGTGAACACCCATTTGCATCCAACCATTCTCTTCTCTCTCGGCAAATCCACAACCTCCCATGTTTTATTTTTCTCAAGGGCCTTCATCTCTTCAAGAATAGCCTCCTTCCACTCAGGAACCTATAAAGCATCTTGTACAGTCTTTGGTATTTCCATAGAAGACAATTGTGAAGTAAAGGCAAAGAAAGTAGGAGACAAATTTTTATAAGAGATAAAATTGGACATGGGTGTTTAGTACAAGCTCTAACACCCTTTCGATTAGCAATAGGAATACTAAGATCAGAAGAGCTGGACTTAGAATGAATAGACTTGGAATTAGGTGAATTTGTTTGAATAGGTTCAGAGGAAGAATTACGTGATGACTCGATAGAGTTTAGATCAGCCTTTGGTTCGGATTCTTGACTTTGCTAAGGAGCATTGGTCTCATTGCCTTGATTTGGTTCTTTCTTGAGTAGACTAGAATTTCTTTGGTGCCTATTTCTTCATTGCTAGTTTTGTCAAGGTTATGTTATGGCTCTATTGGATGCGGACCTGGATTTTCATCAATTAAAACACAAGGTTCTAGAGGTTTAAAAACATTGGGTCCATCAGGAGTCAATGTGGCAGCGTTTTCTCTTTGAAAAACATCTAACTAATCCAAATCTTCCATAGGTGTCTCCCCCTGAAGATGAGTTTCAAATGGTGAAGACTCAAAAAAAGTGACATCCATATTGACAAACATTTATTTGGAAGTAGGATCAAATCACTTATACCCCTTTTGAGTTGGAGCATAACCTACAAAAACACACTTTCTTGCACTAGGATCTAGTTTGCCACGGTTGTGAGCATGAATATGTACAAAGGCAATGCATCCAAATACTTTTAATAGTAAGTTCGAGGACAACTTGGATATGGGAAAGTTTTTTTTTAAGACACTTAGGGGAGTTTGAAATTTTAAAATCTTTGTAGGCATTCGATTTATAAGATATGTTGCAGTAAGTATAGCTTCACTCGAAAGATACTTAGGAACTTTATATGTGAGTAATAGTGCCTTAGCAACTCCAAAAGATGCTTGTTTTTTTTGCTTAGCTATCCCATTTTGTTGGGGTGTGTTAGTGCAAGAACTTTGATGTATTACACATTTTTCCAAGAAAAAATTACCTAGGATCTTATTGAAATATTCCTTGCCATTATCACTTCAAAAAATCCTTATTTTCTCTTGAAATTATGGTTCCACCATGGAAAATTTTTTTTTTGTGAAAACTTCATCAACTTCAGATTTTTCTTTTAAAAGGTATACCCAACTTATCCTTGTGTGATCATATCAATAAAACTAGCGAACCATTTTTTTCCCAAAAGTGTTGAAACCTTATATGGTCCCCATATATCACTATGGATTAACATAAAAGGTTTTGATGCTTGATATGATCTTGGAGGAAAAAAAGTACGATGGTGCTTGGCTAACTCACAAATTTCACATTGAAATGAAGATGGACTTTTATTTTTAAGCAAACTAGGAAACAAGTATTTTAAATAATGAAAACTTGGATATCCTAATCTATAATGTCATAACATAACATTACATTCACTAGAATCAGAAACAAAACAAGTACTTTGAACTTGTCTTCTCGAGTTAGTTCCATCTTCAAGGAAATAGAGACCTCAACTTTCTCTAGCACTGTCAATCATCCTCCCCGAGGCTAGTTCCTGAAACTCACACCAGAGGGATAGAAATTAGCTTGACACTTAATATCATTGGTTAACTTGCTAATTGAAAAAAAGGTTGCAAGAAAGGTTAGGCACATGAAGAACATTATGCAAAGTTAAGGAAGGTGATATAACAATGGATCTTGTCCCAACAATTGCCGAGAGAGATCCATCTGCTATCTTGATTTTTTTCTTTGCTGCACATGGATGGTAAGTTGAGAAAAGATTAGAGTAACTTGTCATATGATCAGTTGCTCCTGAATTTATGATCCAAGAGTTGCTTTGGCTGAGATTGACACTAAGAAGGGCAATAATGAAGTTACCTTTTTGGGCCAAAGAACAAAAGGGGTTAACATTGAATTGTGGAGATTGGAAGAGTTTGTACAGGTGCTCTAGCTGTTCCTTTGTGAATGGAGATGTTTCTCAATTGACTTGCTACCCCTGGGTCACTTCATGTAAGGTTTGGAATGCCCGATTGTCGTTTCTAGATTTCTTCTTGTAATTTGGAGGCTTTCCATGGAGTTTCCAGCAAGTTTCTTTTGTGTGCCATGATTTCTTGCAGTGTTCACACCAATGTTTCTTCCTTCTTCCACCATTGGGATTAGCACTTCTAGAAATAAGGGCAAAATTATCATTTTTCACCATAGATTTGTGTTCTTGGTTGGTTAATATAACCTTCCTCCTGGTTTCTTCTCTTCTAATCTTAGAAAAGGTTTCTCAGAGGGATGACAGAGGTTCTTTCCAAGGATCTGACCCCTAACTTCATCCAAATCATGATTGAGGCCAGCCAAGAATAGATACACATGATCATTCTCCTCATTCTTTATAATTTTTACACTATCAGTAGGGCAGTCCCATTCATCATTATAGCACTCGTCCAATTCTTGCCATAATGAAACCATCTCAGTTTAGTATACTGTGACTTCCCTTTCTCCTTGTTTTGATTGCCACGGTTTTGTTTTTAGATCAAAGATCTAAGATGAGTTTTCTAAGTAAGAATAAGTCTTTCTTATAGCCTCCTACACATCTTTTGCAATGGGGAGAAAAAGATAGGGTTTACCTATGGTCTGTTCCATTGAGTTGATAAGCTAGGCCATGATTAGTGAGTTTTTTTACTTCCATGCACTCATATTCGGATCTCCAACCTTTGATTGCTTCACTTCTCCTATCAAATGCTGAAGTTTTCCCTTGCCATCAATCGTCAGCTTCACAGATTGAACCCATTCTAGGTAGTTTTTCCCATTTAACTTGTAAGAAGTTAACTGGAATGAAGTATTTGGGAAAAAGTGGTCTGTACCACTGTTTGACATGGCTGCCCCTAACGAGAAACTTCCAACAATTGTTTTCGATAAATCAGAGGTTCTTCTAGCCCCAGTCATGGCTGTCTTAGCCATTTAAAAGTAGATCAAGAGCCTAAGCTCTGATACCATGAAAGTTTAGAAGAAAAAGAATGTATTCTTCTATCATTAGAGAAAATTTTACACTAATATATATATAGGGAAGCATGGCAACAGACCTGCCACTGAATCCTACAGATTAGGCTAAAGGAAATCCCTTAACATAAGGGTCAAACTAGGAATAAAAAGAAAGGAGATTTTCATATTCAAATATGATCATAATCTCCATTATTTATGGAAACAAACTAAGATAAGATCAAAACTAATCCCTAGAAGCTAGGAACTAATTTTGAGAGAAAGTTTCCTAACACATCTGACACTTAGCATTAGCTTTCTCCGCATCTCCTATGGTATGCTCTCATTCACAGCTTTCCTTCTTATTATCTTGAGGCTTTGTATGGGATTTGGTGCAACGAAACACAAAAAACTTTTGGTGCTCTCTGTCATCTCCTCTGACCACTGCAACCAATTCTCTCTTAGTTCTTCAAAATTTCATTGATAATGACACCACTTGTTGAACTAACAATTGCACTAGTTGATGCTAGAGCTGCTTAATATTATGTTGGAAACTAATGATCTAGTCATGGAAAGTAGGATCCGATGCCCTTTTGGGGGGGCATTGGACTCTTACATCACATGATGCAAGGTTAAAGTTAGGGGAAAGAAAATAGAGTTAAAAGGGTGTCTGTCCACAGCAAAAAATCACCCAAAGATTTTCAACTGAAACCCATGAGTTTATCCACCCATGGTTTACAGAGAAAACCAAAAAAAAAAAAAAATTGCAGAAGAAAAAAGAAGAAGAAAACAACTAAATATCCAACATCATTCACTAATTTTCTCTAGAATTCTATTTAACAAAGTATAGTATAGACTTGTCAAAACATGACTCGAGCAACAAGAAACTTCCTAAAAGACTTCTAATTACAGTAGATAAGTTAAAATAATTTCTAAGTATTGTAATTTAAAATGGGAAACTTCTGAAGTAGTAAACAACTTCCAAAAGACCCAATTTAAAGCATAAATTCCAGAAATAGAAACCACCTCTGACGCCTAATATATCAAAAACTGTAAAATAGTAAGAAAATCCCCATGTTTCATGGTTCATGTGAAAAATACCACTTAACCAGTGACGTGGTTATCATTCACATGAACGGTACCCATGAACAATGCTGAAACAACTTAACTGCAGTGCATCAAAAACTGTGCAAATACTTTGGGTTATGCAATTTGTCATCTTGGATTTCCTATCATTCACACTGAGAGTTGTATGGCTACTACTTTCTGGTAAAAGTAAATGAGTCAGATGGAAAAAAAGTTTTACTCTTTCTGTAGGTGGAAGAATTGTTAACTTCTGAGATCCTCTTATCTGGTGTAGATTATATGTATAACATTTAACCCTAATTGTTCATTTTGCAGGTCTTGTATAATGTACTGAAACACCATTTTCTCCAGTCCAAATGGCTATTAATGACTGGGACTCCTGTGGAAAACCATCTCTTTGGAACTTCCTTTAATGCTGACCGAAATCTTTGGATATTACAACAGTTTTCTTCACATTCCATGAAGAAGACCAGTCCAGGTTAGTCCTTATGTCACTGTTATATACCTCTTTGATTTCTTTCTATTCCCTCTGCCTTTCATTGTTGGGGAAATATATCTAATGCCTTGCATGTTCCTTAAATATGCAAGTAGTCCGAAGGGACAAAGATGTGTATACTTCTACTTAAACTAGTGCTAATGAATACACATGTATGCTCTTTATCGAATGGCAATAACTCTTTCATCTTTATGTTTTAGTTTCAATTATTGATTTGTGCGGAGATGTGTATGCTATGATCCTTGGCACTATCCTAGTGCTCTGCTATGTAGTTATTCATGTTCTTTTCCAGTTCAAACACCAGTCCATCAGCAAACTGGCATTGGTAATTTATTGTTTTTCTATTCTTCTGGGTGGTGAGTGGATTTATGAGACAAGGAACTTAACCAACTAGTCTAAGTGCGCAAATCCATGCAATTCATTGTCTGAGTAAAAGTTTGCAGTTTCTTGAATATTCTGATGTCTTCCGAACTTTGGAGTTTATTTTAATAATAAGTGATGGCCTAATGATGCACAAATTGAACGACTGAAACAATCCTAGTGTGCCTTTGCTGATTATAGAATGTGAACATAATAAGCGATATAACATTTCCGTCCTTATTTTGATGCCTAAGAATTCAACTTAAAGATGATTTTGAACACATAAAATTAATTGGATTTAGTAAGACAATCTCCTGGGTTCCTGCCCAGAATTTTTAAATTGTTCGAATGAACATCAAACTTTGAATTTTAGGCACTACAGAAACAAACATATGCCATCACCATGTTAGATGCATTTGAAGGTGTCTGTATAGAGGGCTTATTCAACAATGAGTAGTATAGCCAATCGTATGATAGTCATACCTCACACGTGCAAACTTTTTCTCAATAATGAGATTCAAACTTTTACCCAATAATGAGTCTTTCTGGTTTGCTCTGTGGTTTTATGTGTTTTATTAACCAAGCTTAGTTGCGTGTCATCTGAGTAGATGAGTTCTAGAATTATGGACTTCCAGATGCATGATTTTATGTGTTTTATTAATGAAGCTTGGTCAAATTGAGTCTCGTCCTAGTTTGAGTTTGGAAATTATGGGGCTGCTAGATTGACCTCCATTTTTCTAACAATAAATTCCTCATGTGCTCCCTCTCTGCATATTCATAGCCTGTTTGGGTATTTAATCAACTAGGTTACTAGATGCAACTTGTGCATTTGGATTTCATGCCTTAACTAGCTCTTTGGTTGTTCATACCCTATTGAAGATTCCACTTCTTTCCATTTCTTATTCAGACAACCTAGTATCATTTTGATGCCAAGAAAGCTTAAGAGATCAAAGCCGTCCTCGTGGCGCTCTATTTCCGTGGGCTCACTGTATAGCATAACTCGATAATGAGTAGTCAGCATCTGTTTTCACTAAGTCTGTATGTATGATGCTTTGGCTATTTTTTTTTTATAAATGTAAACGGGCATGCAAGGATATATGCTACTCCCTACCTAAGCTAGTTTTTCTCTCTCTAATCACTCTAACTAAGCGACTGAGCAATCCTTCCACTTACATTGTATACTAACACCATGCACCACTAGATTAGTAATGACGACTCTTGTCGGGTAAACGGCTAAGACTTTTGAGTCCCTTCCCTTTTAGTAACCAAGGCTAAACCCGAATCTTTGAGGATCATGAACCACTAAGTGCTTTGGTTTTTATGCTTTATTTTAATTTAAGATGTTACTTGTTGATACTGTCCCTATTGCATATTTGCATCTTATATCTTATATTTACCTCAAGACATCGTTTGGTGTCAGTATCCTCACTTTGTACATTTACATTTCTGTATTGCATACTTACATTCCTATAAATTTTGTATTTCTATAGGGTGACCTGGTTAAGGACTCATGAGTTGATGGCCTGATAGACCTCTAAGTCACTTACCATTTCTCTTTGTCTATTTACCTCAGGAAACCATTTGGTGTTGCCATCCTTATCTGCACATTTACATTTTAGCACTTTATATTTACCTTGGGACTATCCTCACTTGCATGTTTATGTATGGCATACTAATATATCTACAATTTTTGTATTTCTTTATGGTGAATTAGTTTACAACCCACAGCTTAACCCACGGAACCATTAAGTCAGCTACTGTATCTCTTTCTTTATTTATCTCCAGACATCGTTTGCGCCACTATCCTTGTTTGCACTACATATTTACCTCCAGGCATGGTTTGGCACTTGTGTGCTTATTGCATCATATCTACATTCTTGCACTTTTTGTATTTCCTTAAGGTGACTTGGTTAAGGACCCATGGCTTAATGCCCAGCAAACTCTAAGTCACATGCCTTTTTCTCTTTCTTTATATACCTTAGGACACTGTTATCCTTGTTTGCACATTTACATTTCTTCAATACATATTAACCTTAGATGTCGTTTGACACCGTTGTCCTTGTTATGGCATATCTACGTTCTTGTAATTTTTATATTTCTTCGTGGAGACCTGGTTGAGGATTCACATCTTAATAGCTTGTCTTCATTGCAAGATCTTATCATAGCTTCTGGTTCAATTATTAAGCATCTTGACATACAGGGAAATTCAACAAGAAGTGGACCAGCCTATGTATGATGCACCAATTTTGAAACGGGAATAAAGTGGCTAACGCCTTAGCCACATTTGCTGCTGACAATGAGGGAACGTCTATACGTGGCTCGACATCCACTCAACTTTATGTACTATAACGGCAATTGTATGCCAAAAACTCCGTAGTTCTCTTATTGTAGCTATATAATTTCTCTTTTCATAAATAACGATGATGATAATAATAATAACAACAATCTTTTGTTTAGTGGAACTCAATGATGAGTAGTCGGTTCTTGTTTTCACTAAGTCTGTATCTATGCTGTTTTGCCATTTTTCTTTTATAAATTAAAGGAACATGCAAGGATATGGTACCCTTGCATAGGCTAGTTTTTCTCTCTCTAATCGCTCTAAATAAGCGACTGAGCAATCCCCCACTTACTTTATACGCCACCAGATTAGTAGTGATCACTCTTATGGGCTAAGCGGCTATAATTTTCGAGTCCCTTCCCTTTTAATAACCAAGGCTAAACCCAAACCTTTGAGGATCATGGACCACCAAGTACTGTCTTTTATGCTTTATTTTATCTTGCTTCACATATTTACCTTAAGACATCTTTTGGCACCGCTATCCTCACTTGCATGTTTACGTTTCTGTATTGCATATTTACATTCCTATTCTTTTTGTACTTATTTAGTGTGACCAGTGTAAGAAGTGCTAGACCTCTAAGTCACCTGCCATTTCTCTGCCTATTTACCTCAGGACACCATTTGGTGCTACTTTCCTTGTATGGATGTTTTACATTTTTGTGATGCATACACACCTTAGGACGTCATGTGGTGTTGCTATCCTCGCTTGCATCCTTATGCTTCTGTATTACAAATTTACATTCCTGCACTTTTTGTATCTCTTTAGGCTGACCTGTTTAGAACCCACTGCTTAATAGCGTACCAGACCACTATGTCACCCAATGTTTCCCTTTCTTTATTTACCTCACGATGCCATTTGGTGTTGCCATTCTTGTTGGCACTATATATTTATGTTGGGCATAGTTTGGCATTGCTGTCCTTAATGCATCATATCTACATTCTTGCACTTTTTGTATTTCTTTAAGATGACCAGGTTAACGACCCACAACTTAATGGCCAGCCAAACTCTAAAACATCCACCTTTTTCTCTTTCTTTATATACCTTAGGATATTATTGTCCTTGTCTGCATGTTTACATTTCTTCACTACATATGTACCTCAAGACATTGTTTGACGCCCACTGTCCTTATTTTGTCATATCTACATTCTTGTACTTTTTATATTTCTTAGGGAGACCTAGTTAAGGATCCATTGCTTAATAGTCCCCCGAACTACTATGACTCCAGCCATTTGTGTTATTAAAAGCACTCAATGGGGGACTCGACCCTAGAAGCTTCTAAATGGATAAAATTGCCTCAGGGTTATGCAACCATGAACCAGACGATATGCAGTTCACAAACTAACCGCTAACTTGATCACTTAACTTAGGAACCTCTTTCAACCCAAGTAAAAAGACATGGGTGGTTCAACACCCTCACCCCCTCCCTCCCAATCTTCAGAACAATCAAAACATTAAAAGGTAATAGCCTAGGTAGGCCACGTGCAGACCCCAATTCCGCATACAACATACCCACAATAGTAATTTAAGTAAAGCTAAATCTGGAGATGTCATTAGAGACTAGGTAGGAAAATTCATTGCTAGTTTTGCTTACATCTTAACTCAAACAAATAAATTTTGCTAAGTTCAGGGCTGCATTGCAAGATCTTATCATAGCTTCTAATTCAAATATTAAGCATCTTGACATACATAGAGATCCGACAAGAAGTAAACGAGCCTATGTATGATGTATCCATTTTGGAATGGAAATAAAGTGGCTGATACCTTAGCCACATTTGACAAGGACTAAAATTGGCTCAACATCCCTCCTAAACTTTTACATGTTGTCACAAATACTAAAATTGGCTCTCACCAGTTGATGATGCGTCATATCTTATTTGGAGCATTCGATTAAAAAGTCTCCAAAATAAAAATAGGCCAAGTTCTCATCCAGGAATAAAATAATAAGAAGGACATCATAAATAAATTTGCAGGTTCCGCAAAATAATTTGCACTAAGATTTGGAAAGTTTATATGAATTTGATACTACTCTAGCATAAAGGACAATAGCCACATGAGCAAATAGAAGCCATTATGGTCGTAGCAAATGCTACAATCCAATCAAATCAAAAGCAAAGGGACACCTTTGGTGGCGAAATCAAGCAATGGTTCAAGTATTGTCCAAAACTTCTGAAGAATATCTAGAATAAAAGTTTTTCCTTTTTTCTTCTTTTCTTCTCTCTCTCTCTCTCTCTTGAATGATGAAGTTGAGAGTTGTTTTGAGAAGCCCCAGGAGGTAGATATACACTTTACTTCATATAAATTATTATTGAGAGTAATGGAAAAACATTTTGGTTAAAACTAGTTTCTCGTACTAGAAATGGATTCATGCCTAATTTTGATGGTGCATTTAGAGGCAAATAGGGAGATATAGACACCATTGCTTTTCACTGTTAAGGACATACTTTCCCATCAATAAAGTCTTGGGAAATCTCTCATTCCAAGGGATGATTAAATATTGAAAATGAAACCTTAGTGGCCCTAATGTTTGTTTTAGACATAAGGTAGCTATGCAGTAGATGATCAACTCGAACAATCACAATTTTTTTACAAGAAAAGTAAGCCCATATGCTACTAGACATTCCCAAAAAACAACAATGACATTGGACCAAATAGTGTAGTATAATATGAAATACCACTTCAATCAATGACAGATAACTCTGCCAATATCTTTTCTCTCTCCAAAGCAAATATGGATGAAATAAGCTAAAATTGATCCAAGCCAAGTGAAACTATAATACTGACGCTATATGACAAATTTTCTATAATAGTACAAGTAAACTCTTGGCAAGATGAGTGTAGCATATGTATGGTATGGGCAAATATCTACAATATCCAAGAGGGATACATAACTGTAACAGCTCGGGTCCAACGGTAACAACATTGTCCGCTCTAGAGACTGGGGCCCATATCACCCAGTCCCGCACGGTTTTGTTCTTACCCAATTGCCCAGGTAAAACGCGTCGTTGTGTGTATCAGAGTGCACAGCGGACGATATTGTCCTCTTTGGGCCCCTCAACCTATCTTGGGTCCCTCAGCCTATCTTGAGGCATCCCCCTTTAGGGACATGCGTCCACGCGTGCAGCTAGCCCTCCCTATCACGAGGGAATTGGCTTTGATACCATTGTAACAGCCCGAGGGCCCCATCCAGCAACGATATTGTCCGCTTTGGGCTTTTGGCCCGCATAGTTTTGCTTTTCCCCCTTAAGGGAAAACCGGTCATTGCAAGGGAAGTCCTCAGCACTCTTATCAACAGCCCAGTTTCCCCTTCCCAGGAGATGTGGGACTAACTCTCAGTACCACCCTCTTTCCCTCAAACCATCTTGGGCTATTGCCTCAGACTATCTTAGGGCATCCCCCTCAAGCCATCTTGGCTCACCCTCAGGCCATCTTGGCAAACACCTGTGGGTTCACCTTTCCCCCTTTAGGGACACGCGTCCATGTGTGCGGCTAGCCTAACCCATCACGAGGGAACTGGCTCTGATACCATTTTTAACAGACCAGGGTTCCAGCAGTCATAATATTGTCTGCTTTGGGCGCACCCCTCACGGTTTTGTTCTTCCCCGATTGCCCAGGTAAAATGCGTTGTTTCGTATATCAGAGTGCACAACGGACAATATTGTTACCGTTGGACCCGAGATGTTGTCGGCTCCGCTATGCACTCTGCCCATGGAACGACGCATTCTGACCCGTGAGGGGAAGGAAACAAAACCTTGAGGGTTGACCAAGATACCTTGAGGGCTGCCAAGATGTCTTGAGAGGAATGCCCCAAGATAGGCTGAGGGACCCAAAGAGGACAATATCATCCGCTGTGCACTCTGATACACACAATGACGCGTTTTACCTGGGCAACTGGGTAAGAACAAAACCGTGCAGGGACTGGGTGATATGGGCCCCAGTCTTCAGAGCAGACAATATTGTTACCGTTAGACCGGAGCTGTTACAAATGGTATCAGAGCCAGTTCCCTCGTGCTGGGTCGGGCTAGCCGCACACATGGACGCATGTCCCTAAAGGGGGAAAGGTGAACCCACAGGTGTTTGCCAATATGGCCTGAGGGTGAGCCAAGAGGTTTGAGGGGGATGCTCCAAGATAGTCTAAGGCAATAGCCCAAGATGGTTTGAGGGAACAAGGGTGAGGAGGTATTGAGAGTTAGTCCCACATCGCCTGGGGATGGAGATCTTGGCTGGTTATAAGAGTTCGGTGAACTGTAACGGTCACAACGCGTTCTGAGGAGAAGTTCTCCGAAGGAAACAAAACCTTGAGGGTTGACCAAGATACCTTGAGCTATTGCCAAGATGGTTTGAGGGGAATGCCCCAAGATAGGCTGAGGGATCCAAGATAGGTTGAGGGACCCAAAGAGGACAATATTGGCTCCGCTGTGTCACTCTGATACATGGAACAACACATTCTAACCCATGAAGGGAAGGAAACAAAACCTTGAGGGTGGCCAAGATACCTTGAGGGTTGACCAAGATGGCTTGAGGGGGATGCCCCAAGATAGGCTGAGGTAGCCCAAGATAGGATGAGGGACGGGCAAGATACCCAAAGAGGACAATATCAGGTCGTTGCATCACTCTGATACACGGAACGAGGCCTCCTGAGGAGAAGTTCTCCAGATGGAACAAAACCTTGAGGGTGACCAAGATACCTTGAGGGTCGCCAAGATGCCTTGAGGGGGATGCCCCAAGATAGGCTGAGGGATCCAAGATAGGTTGAGGGACCCAAAGAGGACAATATCGGCTTCGCTGTGCACTTTGCGTACGGAACGACGCGTTCTAACCCGTGAGGGAAAGGAAACAAAACCTTAAGGGTTGACCAAGATACCTTGACGGCTACCAAGATGCCTTGAGGGGGATGCCCCAAGATAGGCTGAGGGACCCAAGATAGGTTGAGAGACCCAAAGAGGACAATATCGTCTGTTGTGCACTCTAATACACACAACGACGTGTTTTACTTGGGCAACTGGGTAAGAACAAAACCATGCGGGGATTGGGTGATATGGGCCCCAGGCTTCAGAGTGGACAATATTATTACCGTTGGACCCAGGCTGTTACAATAACAAGCTTCATGCTTATGTTTTAGCTTGGGGACGAAAGATTGGTTTGGTTGGCCTTACACTTATGGGTCATGTTGTTGCCACTTTATTGCCACACGGGATGCCAATTGGACTATCATGAAAAGTCTCTAAAATAGTACAAGAGGATGAATAGTATGACTTGACATGTGACTGCAATCCATATGAAGGATTTGACCAGCCATTGTCATGTCATTTGCCATGTGACGACTTCCAATCTATAAATAGAAAGCTAGCATCCCTTAGTCTAGACAAAAAAGGGGAGGTGAAAGAGGGATTGGATCCAATAATTGAGAGGAGAAAAAGAGTTGTAGAAGTGTTGGGGGAGTGTCAAGTGAGAGTAAGGAAGAAATCCATTGGGAACTCCTTAGAGTCAAGTAAGGCCCAAAAAATTTCTCCCTCCTCACTTTTAGGACCAAAATACTGCCAATACCAAAATTTTCAAACCTTCTCAAGTAATAGATTAAGAGTAGTAGAGTCCAAAATGTGAATGTATAAGTTTTTTTTTCCATCATTTTCATGTACCTTATGACATAGTGTATTTAATCGTCGGTGCTTATTTTATGAAAGCAATATTCATGACATTTAGTAAATGATTTTATGCTGTGAGGACTTCTGATTCTTATAGCAACTTCCTCATTACATAAAGAAATTTGAGTGTGCATTTAAATTATTATGAGAACATATGAGTTTTTAGCCATCCACGTGATTCTCTAATTTGATGTTCACAATATAGTTGACCCTAATAATGAGGAGTCAATACCTAGTTCTGCTAAGTTTGTATCTATGCTATTTTAGCTATTTTTCAATTTTAAATGTAAAGGTGAGTGTGCAGCCCCTTGCATAGGCTAGTTTTTCTCTCCCTAATACCTCTAAGCAACTAAGCTATTCCTCCACTTATTTTGGACACTAACCACCATGAGCCACTAGATTATTAACTACCACTCATATGGGCTAAATGAGTACAACTTGTGAGTCCCTTCCCTTTTACTAACCAAGGATAAAATCAAATTTCTGAGGATCATTACCAGTAAGTGCTTTGTCTTTTAACCTCTATTTATCTTAAGACATTGCTTGACGCCACTATCATTACTACATATTTGCATCGAGCGTCAAATATCTACCTCAAGATGTTGTTTGGTGTTACTATCCTCACTCTCACATTTACCTTTCTATATTACATATTTATAATTGTACTTTTTGTATTTCTTTAGGGTGACCTGGTTAGGGAGTCATGGTTAACGACTTACAAAACACTTAATGGGGTACTAGGCCTCATAAGTTGTTAATTAGATAAAATTGGTTGAGGGTTAAGCAACCATAGACTAACAAATGTGCAGTCCACAAACTGATTACTAACTTGACTGCTTAACTTACTCAGTAACCTCTTTCAACCTAGGAAAAAGGATACAAATGGTAACTTCAACACCCGCCCTCCCAATATTTGGTGGAACAATTAAACAACTAAAAAATTAATAGACTCAACATACCCACAGGAGGTAATTTGAGTAAAGCTAAAGTTGAAGAAGTTATTAAAGAGTGGACTTGAAAATTCATTGTTGGTTTTCCTTTGCTTGTCTATACTCAAAAAAATAATTTTGCTAAGTGGATGGCTTCATTGCAATATCTTATCATAGCTTCTAGTTTCAATACTAAGTATCTTGACATACAAGGAGATTCAATAAGAAGTGGACTAGTCTATGTATTATGCACCCATTTTGGAATGGGGATAGAATAACTAATGTGTTAGCCACATTTGTTGCTGGCTATGAGGGACCATCTATATGGCTTGATATCCCTTCTTAACTTTCACATGTTGTCAAAAAATATTGACATTGTCTCTCGCAAGTTGATGATGTATCATATTAGATTTGGAGCATCTGACTGGAAGGTCTCCCAAATAAAACACAACCCTAGTTCTCATTTAGCTACAAAAAAATAAAAAGGACATCATAACTAAATTCGCAAGTTCCCCAAAAACCAATTGGAACTTAGATTTTAAAAATTTATGAATTCAATACCACACTAGCATAAAGTACAATGGTCACATCAGCAACTGAAAGGCATCATAGTCATAGAAAATGCTACAGTCTAATTAAAAGTAAAGGGGACAACTTTGGTGGCAAAACCAGTCGATGGTTTGAGTATTGTCTAAATCATCTTGAGACTATCTAGAATTGAAGTTTTTCATTTTTTCTTCTTTCCTTCTTCATTTTTTTTTTTTTTTTTGAATGATGAAGTTGAGAGTTATTTTGAGAAGCCTTATGAGGTACAGATACACTTCACTTCGTATAAATTATTGTTGAGGGCATTAGAAAACCCATTTAGTTAAAGTGGGCTTCTATTACTAGAAATGGATTCATAATTAATTTTGATGGGTATTTGGAGGCAAATAGGGAGGTGTAGACACCACTATTTTTTGCTACTAAAGACATACTTTTCCTTGAATAAAGGCTAGGAAAATCTTTCATTCCAGTGCATGATTAAATGTTGAAAATGAAAGGTTAGTGGCCCTAACATCTGTTGTAGTCATAAGGTAGCTGTGCAGTAGATGATCAACCTGAACAGCCTCAATTTTTGTCACAAGAAAAGTAAGCCCACATGCTGCTAAACATTCCCAGGAAACAACATCAACATCTGACCAAAAAGTACAATATAATATAAAATACCACTTCAATCAATGACAAACAACTTTGTCAAGATCTTTTCTCTCTCCAAGGCAAATCAGGATGAAAAAGAGCTAAAACTTAGCCTAGCTGAGTGAAATTATAATACTAGAGCTATATGAGAAATTTTTTGTAATAGTACAAGCAATCTCTTGTCAAAATGACGTGGCCCATGCATGGTATGGGCAAACATCTACCATATCCAAGAGAGATACGTAACAAGCTTCATGCTTAAATTTCAGCTTCGGGAGAAAGGATTAGGTTGGTTTGCCTTCCACTTATGTGTCATGTTGCTGCCACATTATTGCCACATGGGATGCCAAGTGGACAATGACAAAATTTTCATTAAAATAGTACAAGAGGGTGTATAGTAAGACTTGACAAGTGACTGCACTCCATGAAGGATTTGACCCACCATTGCTATGTCATTTACCACACTACTACGACCAATCTATAAATAGAAAGCAAACACCTCATAATTTTGAGAGAGAAAAAAGGGAGGACGTCCAACAACAATTGAGAGGAGATAAAGAGTTGTTAAAGTGTTAGGAGAGTCTCAAGTGAGAGTATGGAAAAAATTCCTTGGAAACTCCCTGGAGCCAAGTAGGACCCACAAACTCTCTCTCTCTCTCTCTCTCTCTCTCTCTCTCTCTGGACCAAAATGGTGCCAATACCAAAATTTTCAAACCTTCCCCAATAATAGATTAAGAGTAGTAGAGTCCCAAGTGTGAATGTATAACATTTATTTTTCATCATTTTCATGTACTTTATGACACAGTAGAGCTTGTCGCTGGCAATCATTTTATGAAAGTAAGATTGATGACATTTAGTGAATGATTTTATATTGTGAGGACTTTGAATTCTTGTAGTAGCTTCCTTATTAAAATTTATCTACTTTTGTGAAACAAATTTGAGTGTGCATTTAAATTAGTATGAGATCCTAAGAGTTCATAGCCATCCTTTTGATGCTCAAATTCGATGGGCTCGCTATGTAGCAGAACCCAATGATGAGTAGTCAATGCCTACTTTCTCTAAGTTTGTATCTATGCTATTTTTGCTATTTTCCTTTTATAAATGTAAAGGCACATGCAAGGATATATGCTATCCCTGCCTAGGCTAGTTTTTCTTTCCCTAATCACTCTAAGCAACTAAGCAATCCTTCCACTTACTTTGGACAATAACCACCACGGGACCCTATATTATTAATGATCACTCATATGAGCTAAATAAGTGCGACTTTCAAGTCCCTTCCTTTTAGTAACCAAGAATAAACCAAAATCTTTGATGATCATTACCACTAAGTGCTTTTTCTTTTATGCTCTATTTTATCTTAACACATTACTCAACATCACTCTCATTATTGTATATTTGCATCTAGCGTTGAATATTTACCTCAAGATGTTGTTTGGTGTTACTATTCTCACTTACATGTTTATATTTCTACATTGCATATCTACATTCTTGTAATTTTTGTAATTCTTTAGGGTGACCTAGTTAGGGACTCACGATTAACAGCCCAATAGACCTTTAAGTCACCTATCATTTCTCTTTGTCTATTTACATTAGGACACCATTTGGTATTGCTATCCTTATCTACATGTTTACATTTTGCAATGCATATTCACCTTAGGACATGAAAACACATTTATGTTTCTATATTGGATATACATTCCTACATTTTTTGTATTTCTTTAGGGCGACCTAGTTTAGAACCCACTATTTAACTACCTACTTAACTACTACATCACCCACTATTTCTCTTTCTTTATTTACCTCAGGACATCCTTTGGCACTGCTATCCTTGCCAACACTATATGTTTACCTTAAGACATGGTTTGGGAATGCTATCTTAATTGCATAATATCTACATTTCTTTAAGGTGACTTGGTTAAATGGCCTGGTGGACTCTAAGTCACCCACCTTTTTCTATTTCTTTATATACTTAGGACGTTGTTGTCCTTGCTACACATTTACATTTCTTTACTACATACTGACCTTAGAACATTATTTGATACCATTGTCTTTATTATGTCATATATACATTCTAGTAATTATATTTCTTAGAAACACCTAGGTAAGGACCCACAACTTAATAACCCATTGAACTACTAAGACCCCCACCATTGATATTTCTTACAAAGCACTTAATGGGGTAGTTGACCTCATATGCTACTAATTGGATAAAATTGGCTGAGGGTTATGTGACCATGGACAAGCAGATGTGCAGTCCACAAACTTACTGCTAACTTGACCACTTAACTTACTTGGGAACCTCTTTTAACCTAAGAAAAATGATACATGTGGCAATTTCAACACCCACCCCTCCCAATCTTTGGTGAAACAATTGAACTATTAAAAAAGCAATGGCCTTGGTAGGCATGTACGGATCCCACAGTCGCATAAAACATACACACAAGAGGTAATTCGAGTAAAACTAAATCCATAGAAGTCATTAGAGAGTGGACTTGAAAATTAATTGTTGGTTGTGTGTTGCACCTTTATACTCAAACAAATAATTTTGCTCAGTGGATGGCTTCATCGTAAGATCTTATCATAGCTACTGATTCAAATCTTAAGCATCTTAACATACAAACAGATTCAACAAGAAGTGGACCGATCTACATATGATGCACCCATTTTGGAATGGGAATAGAGTGATTAATGCCTTAGCCACAGTTGTTGCTGACCATGAGGGATTGTCTATATGGCTTGACATCCCTCCTTAACTTTCACATGTTGTCAACAAATACTGACATTGTCTCTCACAAGTTGATGATGTGTAATATTTGATTCAGAGCATTTATGTGAAAACCCCAATTTTTCTAGAATTATTTGGAATTAATTGGAATTTTCATAAAAATTAAGGTAAAATATTATATTTAATATAAAATTAATTTTTAGAAAAAGAATCAGGTCTTGAAACATAGATATTTGAAATCATTCATAAGAAACTAGTCAGAATGACTATAAGCACACTGAAATCTGAGCTCGAGTAAAAAATTCCTATTTTTGTAATTTTTGTGAATTTACATTTACCCATAAGGGTAAAATAGTCATTTTACTTTTGTATGGGGTCTAAAAAAGTTAGGTGAGTTAGTGAACAGCCAACTCAGGGAATATCAATGATGATGAACAAACTTGATGAGGAATATGCTTTTAATTTTATAAGAAAAGTGGAAAGTCATTTAAAATAAAAATAGTTAAAATTTTAATTAAAATAATGCAAGAATAACCCTATAAATACCCCTCCTTCAGGCTTCATGAAATTGCACAGATCTCTCTCTCTCTCTCTCTCTCTCTCTCTCTCTCTCTCTCTCTCTC
This sequence comes from Warburgia ugandensis, assembly GCA_035236585.1. Classification (NCBI taxonomy): domain Eukaryota; kingdom Viridiplantae; phylum Streptophyta; class Magnoliopsida; order Canellales; family Canellaceae; genus Warburgia; species Warburgia ugandensis. The sequence goes on from CP141131.1 coordinate 25,780,564, forward strand.
TCTCTCTCTCTCTCTCTCTCTCTCTCTCTCTCTCTCTTGGCGGTCCCCACACGTGCCCTACACAGGAACCAGCCTATGCCAGGTTGGCGTGTCACGGGATGTGCCTTCCACCTAATGCTATTGACGAATAGGTTGGTTAAGGTTTTTCCCCAGTCGGTAGTCCGTTCATGGATTCCCCTCCTCCAGCACCAAAAAGATCCCAAGAGACCTGGAATCCATTCCCCGCACTCTCCTATTCAAAACCCCTCTCCTTGTTTCTTTTCCGGCTCTGGCAAACAACCTCAGCGGCATAAAGTTTACAAAAACCCTAACCGACCAGCCAGGGCTTCAAATATGTCGATGTTTCCCCCTTTCTAGCTCTCCTCCCTACCCTAGACCATATTCAAGTAAGTCTCTAACATCACCTCTTCCATTTCCTATGTTTTCTAGGCCAAAAGCCTTGGATTCACCATTGAATCCATTTCACCGATGACTGGTTCACTAGTGAAACAAATCCGATGAGGGTAATTGGGGATCCACCTATAGACGGCTCAGATGGAGAAATTAAGCCATCAGATGAGTTGGTGGGACCCCAAAACCCCCAGATCTGGGTTCATCGTTTAATTTCAATTAGATCTGGCCATTGATCTGGGAAGAGCTGATCTAATGGTCTAGATCAGACCATCTCGGCTATCCATCGATCTGTAACCCAGATTGAATCTAGGCCCTTGTTTTGATATGAAATCTTAAAACTTCAATTCATAGCTCATTTTAACTCCAAATCAAGATCGAAAAGAAGCTATGGATTCTTGGTGAAGAGTAGAATCTAATGGAAGCAAAAATTTATATTTTATTCACTGTAAAAATCTGTAAATTACAAAAAGAGGTACTAATTCCCAAGATCAGTCAAATCTGACTTGATCAGACCTTGGATTTCTAATCCATCAGTGATCAAGTGATGAGGGAACATGGAATCAAAAGTTAAATGTGACTGATCTGGGATGAATTAAGAAATTTAACCTTAATGGAAGAGAAATCTTAAAAAAGTGATCATGGATTTAATTGATCTGACTAATCCAACATGATTAGAAATTATAAAACAGTATAGATGATGATCTAATGATAAGATCATGAGAAATGAATGGCTTGATGTGGCTAATTTGGGATAGATTGAAATCTATGCCCTTAATTTGGATAAATTGACTTAAGATTTTCTTGATCAGTTGGATCAAGAAAGATCAGATCATATGATGAGATGCATCAATGATCTAGTGATGATATCAAATTAAGAGAATGTGATAGATCTAAATAAAAATGAAATATCAAGATCTAAACCCTTAATGGGATGAAAAATATATAGAAATCAAAATATGATCATTTGATCAAAATGAATAAATATGATGTATTCAAATGATCATGTGAATTATTAAGTTCTATTGTAATTTTTTTTATTTGCTTAGTAGATGTAATTGTTAAATTTGTTTATTTACTATTTAATTGTTCACGTTATGTAAATTACATGAAAAATGTAATTAAATAAAAATAGATATGGATGAATATTTACAATGAATATGGGCATATACTTAATGATAATAAGGGCTATAGTTAGTAGAAAATATAAGAAATATAATTTTCTTGGCCCAAATTAGGAGAACAATAAACCTCATGAATGACATTTAAATGTTCATAAATTTAATTAAAATAAAATAGCAAGAGTACTTAAGGTTTAATGTTCACAGGAACCTTATGAAGGTAGAGTTAAGGTCACCCCAGTAAATGTTGAACACAGTGGTTAAGGGGGTTCTCTAATAGAGCCTCACTCTTCTCCTACCTTCTGACGACATTTATGAGGTCTAAATGCCTCCTTACATGAGGATTGAATTAACCATTTTGTGAGTAGCTTTTACTGGCAAGCCTTAGTGAATTTTGAAATAAGGAGGAGCTGTCTAGAATTAGGAGTGCATAAATTATCTTTAATCAGTAAAAAATTAACTGATTGAATAATAATAAGATCATAAAAGGATAATAAACTATCCAATCTTAATAAAAATGGTAATTAAGATAATTAAAGATCAAACAAGATTCATGAAGAGATCTTGAATGATCAAGAATAATAAAAATCATAATATTGTATGTATGTTTTGAAGTAATATAAATATTAGATTCAAATGTAGAACAATAGATTAAATCCTTGATCAATATGATCCAAGGAATAAGATTCAAATCATCCTATGTAAGGATTATTAAAAGAACAATTAGAAAGTATAAATGAGTTGAGGAATGACTGTATACATATGATTTGATAGATACATAAAGGATATAATGATCAAGATCAATGAAAAGATGGATGGTTGAAAATAAAGGTAGGTGGACCTTAAGGATATATTCAATATACAATATACATGTATTTTTCACATGATCTTATCTTGATAAATGAGTTTTGATTGTAATTGCCTTGGAATTGTTATGAATCAACAGATGATGATGAAATGAATATAAAGAGATTGATTAAGTAATTATGAAATTATTTAAGACAACAAATGATGTTGAAATGAATACAAATGGATTGATTAAGTAATTATGAAATTACTTAATAGGTAGAATGGGAAGATTTGAACTATATAAGTTGGACCCCCAAATCTTAAGGAAATAAGTTACAGGCAAGTCCTATTATAACCAAACACACAGTCTGTATGTATGAAATATTATTTTTCATACAAGCATGGAGGCTTGTGGTTTTGTTTTAGATAGGCTTAGACCTAGGATGTGTTAAGTGTTCAATTTTGGTCAAAATACCCCTAATTTAGTGTTCAATTAGATCATCTAACCATTCAAATTTTTAAAAATTAGCTTGATTTTGAATTTAACTCCAATTGGCCATCCAAACCTTAATTTTCAAAACCAATGGTCAGATGATCATTATAACTCATTAGATGATTATTATACGGTTTAGATGAGTCTAATTTAGCATTTTCTTTTGCAGATCAACCAAATGAGACATGGATGGACAAGATCAAGGATCAATGCTACATATCATCCATTATGGATTAACGGTGCATATGGAATAAGCTATTAAAAGAAACTTTGTGTTAAAGGAAGATATGGAAGAGATCTGAAAAGTGCCCTTAGTTGGAAGTCTCCATGGAGGAAACCAAGTTACAAGGCAAGCGGAAAGCTCTTAAAAGTTACAAGGAAGTCAACATTAACATGGTAGGGAGAAAATTCCCCTTCCTTTCTCAACCCCTTCCTTAACGGTACAAGGCATACCCACAAAACCCCCACTCTCTTTCCTCATTCTCTCTCCTTCCTCCTTCTCTCTTGCCTTTCCCCTCCCCTTGCCTTTCCATCTTAACCACCTTCCTCTTCTCCCCTTATTCTCCTCTTCTAAACCACTTCCTAAAATTGTAGGCGGGGATCTAACCCATTAAAACTCAAAAATCCCAATTTTCATTCTCTCTCTCTCTCTCTCTCTCTCTCTCTCTCTCTCTCTCTCTCTCTCTCTCTCTCTCTCTCTCTCTCTCTCTCTCTCTCTCTCTCTCTCTCTCTCTCTCTCTCTCTCTCTCTCTCATGTACCCACTTCTCTTCTCATCTTTCCCCTCTCCTTCTCCCTTCTCCCTTCTATCTAGCTATCTTCTCCTTCTTCCATCACACTTTCTCCCCTCCTTTTTCTCCTTCTCTTCCCTGTATCTCTCTTCTCCTTCTTCCTTTACTCTCACGTCTTTTTTGGCCCACTCCTCTATTCTCTTCTCCCCATCTTTCTTTTCTCTTCTTCTTCTCCTCTCTTTCTTCTCCCCTCTACCTCTTCCCATTCTCTCCTCTTCTTCTCCTCTCCCCATTCTCTCTTCTCTACTCTCTCTATTCTTTCTCTCCTCTTTCTCATTCTCTCTCTCACGCATCTTTCTTTTCTCCCCCTCCATTCTCTTCTCACTCTCCCTCTTGGTTGGACGTGGGAAGAATCCCTCTCTCTCTCTCTCTCTCTCTCTCTCTCTCTCTCTCTCTCTCTCTCTCTCTCTCTCTCTCTCTCTCTCTCTCTCTCTCTCTCTCTCTCTGCCCCATCACTTCTCCACCATGCTCCACGTTGGAGAGCCTTCTGCTCCATCACACAACTCAGGCCAGCAACAGACATCTACCAAGATCTGCTTCACCGCCATCTCCCCCACCATCTTTTCCATGAGTCTTCATAGGCCAAATCGCGTGCCCAAGCGTCTTCTTCACCAGCCCAAAATTCCCTTTCTTTCTCCCCTTCAGTTGTGAACCGAGAACCTCCACATGGCCCAGGCAGAGTCGTAGGAATGCTCAGAGGAAGAAAACCCAGATCGGGTTTTCTCCCATCTCTTCTCCCCTCCTCTTTTCTCTTCTCCTCTCCCTCTCCTCTTCTTCTCCCTCCTCCGGTTCCCCCTTCTTCATCGGGTTTTTTTTTTCTAGTTTTTCTTAAAAAACCAGATTTTTCACTTAATTCTGGTTTTGCCCCTCCATAAAAGTCAATTCCATTTTCGTCCTTTCCTTTAATTTCATTTGTGTCCCAGTTTATTCCGATTCTGTTTTATCCATATTCTGTTATCCAGGAACTGTCGAATCTAAATCAGATCATTTAAGGCTTAACACAATCAACGGGTTAGCCTTAATCACCCAAAATCTTCAATTTCTCCTTTGTTTCTTAGTGGATTTCAAATTAATTTTACAAGTTCATTCTCAGGACATTCCTAGATCTAATTAATGTCTCTGATCTTCTATTTGAAATTCAAAAATTAATCTGAGCCGTCCAAATCTTGAAATCATAATTTAGCCCAGATCTCTTTGATTTTCATGAATCTGACAAATCCGACTGGTGGATCTATAATCAAAGACGTGATGAAGATATATATGAAGGCTTATCATCTATCAGATTTGAAGATTTTGATAGTGATTAATCTAGGAAAGTAGTTTTTTCTTGTTATTTGATTTTGTTTGTTTTCTTTAGGAAATGAAAATTCTATAATTTTGAGAAGTTGATTAGATCTGAACTTTGATTATTATTTCAATAATTCCAGTATTTTTGAGTGATTTATTTTTAATTTTAGATAATTAAATTTTATTGAAATTCCTACTTTTTAAGTCAAGTCTCCGTGGGATCGACCTGTACTTGCATAAGCTACACTACAATAGCCCGTGCACTTGCGGTTAAACATCAACAAGTTTTTGATGCCATTGCCTGGGACTTGGAAAGGAGTTTTCATAAAATTTAATTAAAAATAAAAAATCCAAAAAAATAAAAACCTAAATTAGGAATTACAATTTTTACCATTTTAGGAAATTTTAGGTGCATGTTTCAATTATTTTAGGGCATAATCACCTTGTTTCCTGATTTTTGTACTCATTTCTAATTTTATTTTTCAGGAAATTGAAAGTGGAGGAATTGCACGAGTGGTTCTTCCCCAAAACGGAAATTTCCTTGCTTTCCTATAATAGGACCTTTTTTTTTTTCTTTTGAGTGAATCTTGTAGTGAGGCCCCTTTGTAATTTGCACTTTTAATTTTAATTTTTAAAGGGTTGTAATAATATAGGGCAAGTGTGGGATAAGGTGGCCTACACTTAATCTTCATCAGAAACCCTACTGTAAGTTTTCTCACTCATTTATTTCCTAGATTAAGCTTTGCATTTAGAATAATTTGCATTGTTTGGTAGTGTAACCCATATAGACAGCATCTTTTAATAATTATTGCATTTTAGGATTTTGCATTAGTTTACTGCTTTTAATTGCATTCTTAGGGCACGTTTAATGCTTTAAGGTGATTTATATGTTGATCGAATTGCCATGGTGTGTGAAAATTAATTAGTAAGGGCACCCTACCCCCATAAGATCAAGGGTGGATTTCATCACCACTTCTGGGCCCACCTAAGATAATCACCTCAAGCCTGCAACCCTTCCTTTCATATTAATTTAAAATCAATCAGAAGACACCTATAGGGCCATCACATGCTCGTAGGACCCTGTTAATAGGACACAATTTACTGTCACTCCAGTGCCATTTGATCATTGTGGTTATTGGGGGTTATCTAATAGAGCCTCGCTCTTCCCCTACCTCCTATTGACATTTGTTGAGGTCTAAATGCCTCCTTAAACGAGGGTTGTATTAACCACTTTAGACAAAACTTAACTGGTAAGTAGTTGTCAACTCCTAAAGAGAGGAGGAGCGCTAGTCTAGGCTAATAAAAAACATCATCCCCACACAAATCCAAGAGAGTCAAATATATTGCTGCTTATTAGCCTTAGGATTATTTGAGTGTGCCCTTTTGTCTGCGAATCATTCTAGAAGTTAGGTTGCATCATTTAGGTTAGTTTTTCCAAAAAAGAAAAAAATAAGCTTCCCTTGTATGCACTTTTAGAGACACGACAAAACCGGAAGGTTAGTCAAGTGGGACAAAAAAAAAAGACATACAACAAGATCAGGCTGCATCTATGACTGATCAACGCTCAAGGGGTAATTCACCCCATGGAAGTCAAGGGCCTCCACTCATCATGAATAAGGACCCACCACCCCTGATAGACAATAAATATCAACCTCCACTAAGGAGGAATAATCATCAACCAAATAGAGATTGGAGAAGAAACAATAGGGAGTGGGACCAACATAGTGAACATGAGGATGATAATATTGAGGGTTATCAAAACTTTCGTGATAGAACTTTAAAATACTACCTTCAGCCTACACACACCAGCACACCATCTAGTGTAATTCTTCCTCAGAATGCTGGTACATTAGAATTAAAAACGGGAGTAATCCAATTACTTCCCAAATTCCATGGTTTAGATAGTGAGAGTCCTTACTTGCACCTTAAAGAATTTGATGAGGTATGTAGTACCCAAAGAACACAAAATATAGGTCTTGACACTATTAAGCTTAAACTTTTTCCTTTCTCTTTAAAGGAAAAAGCAAAAATGTGGTTTAATGCACTGCCATCAGGTTCCATAAGAACCTAAAATGAAATGACTAGGGAATTTTTAAAGAAGTTTTTCCCTACCCATAAAACAAATACGTTTCGCCACAAGATAATGAACTCTACCCAGAAGGATAAAGAATCATTCTATCAATGCTGGGAAAGGTTTAAAGAACTACAACTCACTTGCCCACATCATGGCTATGAACCATGGCGCATCATCAGTTTCTTTTATGAAGGACTAAATTCTAACATGCGCCAGTTTGTAGAGATGATGTGTAATGGTAACTTTCTCAACAAACAAACAACCAGATGAGGCGGAGGAGTATTTGGAATGGCTAACTGAAAGTGCACAGACCTGGGCTGACTCAGAAAGAATAGAGCATGTAGATAGACCTAAGCCCAATAACACCCATGCTAGGGGAGGCATATATGCTATGTCTAAAAAAGATGATATCAATGCCAAAGTAACATCCCTAGCGAGAAAAGTAGAAGCCATAGAAATGGGAAAGAAAAACTCAAATAAAGAAGAACAAGTGTGTAGCATTTGTGAGAGTACCACCCATCTTACTCAGGAATGTCCTACCATGCCAACATTCCAAGAGGTACTTCATGATCAAGCTAATGCACTTAACACATATAAAAGACCTTTCTCCCCATATTCAAAGACTTATAACCCCAACTGGAGAAACCATCCAAACTTTAGTTGGAAAAATAGACATACTGCTAATGTTCCACAACCAAGACAATATCAACCTCATCAACAAAACCAAGGACTTCTTAATTTACCTTATCAAACTCATCAACCACCTTCTTCTAGACCTTACTTGCCCCCACCTAAAAGGCATGTAGAGGATAATCAATACGTTCAAAACCAGGAAAGGAAAATTTCTCAATTAGAAAGTCAAGTAAAACAAACTAACTAGTCCATGAATAAATTAAAAAATATGATGAGTCAAATGATACAAAGTATGGAAAAAGAAAAGTTCCTAGCTCAACCATAAGCAAACCCTAAGGGAGTGCATGTGGTTAGCACTAATGCATCTGATGAAACATCTAGCTCTACCATGGAACAAACTAAGGCTGTTACCATTCTTAGGAGTGGTAAAAGAATTGAGAAAGATGAGCTTCAAAAGACTGAAAAGGTAGAAAATTCCATGAAAGTTAAAGAAAACTCAAAACATAAAGACCCTATTTCACCTGTTGATCCATGTCTTATACCTACTCCATTTCCTCAAAGGTTGCATCGAGCCCCAAAGTCTGCCTCTAATGATGAGATTTTAGAGTTTTCAAGCAAGTCAAAATCAACATACCAATCTTAGATGCTATAAAACAAATCCCATCATATGCCAAATTCTTAAAAGACTTATGCACCATAAAGAGAAAATTAAATGTCGAGAAGAAGGCATTTTTTATTGAACAGGTTAGTTCTATTCTTCAACACCATACACCACCAAAGTACAAAGATCCTGGTTGCCCCATTCTTACTTGCATTATTGGCAACTACAAGATTAACCAAGCTCTTCTTGATTTAGGATCTAGTGTGAACTTATTACCATACTCGGTATATGAACAATTAGGTTTGGGGGAAATGATACATACATCTACTACGCTCCAGCTAGCTGATCGTTCTGTAAAAATACCGAGAGGGGTAATAGAAGATGCATTAGTCCAGATAGATCAATTTTGTTTCCCTGTAGATTTTCTAGTTCTAGATACACAATTGGTGGTGAATGAGAAGAATGAAATACCAATCATCCTAGGACGACCATTTTTTGCTACGTCCAATGCCTTAATCAACTATAGAAATGGTGTCATGAAATTATCCTTTGGCAATATGACATTAGAGCTAAACATCTTTAACATTTGTAAGCAACCTAGTGAAACTACTAGTGACTTGCATAGTGTTAATATGATCAATTCAGTTGTACAAGATCAGTTTCAATCATCTTCCTTGTTGAACCCATTGGAAGCCTGTTTGGCCCATTTTAATGAGGATGCATTAATAGAGGAAGTTAATGCCCTCCTGGATTCTGTTCCTATCATGGATAGTGAGATCACTTCCCTCCCATCATCAATAGAACCCCTTACAGAGCATGAAATTCCAAATAAGCCTTTTAATGTTGAAGACACACCTGACTGGGACCTACAGACCTTATTTGAACAACCATTAGATAAGAAATTAGGCCCACCTAAAATGTTTCATGTGCCCATAGAATAGGAAAAGAAAGAGTCCATTGATATAATATCCATACATCAACCAACTCTAAGGTACACACTAGAAGATAATCAGAATTTAAGCAAAATCATGCTTCCTCTTCTATTAATACAAGAACAATCTTTTAAGGAAGGACATAGTCAGTTTATACCTCAATTTCAGGAAAATGTAAGGGAAAAGGAGGACCATCCACATCCATATGGTCTAAAAGAATTTAAATTCACGGTAGTTCACATTGTTATAGAGATTCCACCACCCAAATTTTCAAGGTGGAGTTATATTGATTACCGTGAAATTTTGAAGATAGGAGATCATCAGCGTGGTCCCACTCAATTTACATTCGTGGTAGTCTACTGTGTCATAATGCTATTATCACCAAAAATTTCATGGTGGAGGAAAAATATTGATTATCGCGAGATTTTGAAGTGGCGTGAGAAATCTTGCTATTTCATTGGTGGGATCAGGAAAACTCAATACATTTTGGTGTAGATTAGGGTAAATTATGACATGTCTGGCTGAAGACATTAAACTTAGAGCTCATTGGGAGGTAACCCAGAGTTTTTCATTTTTGTTGTTTTTTGCATCACCCATATTCATTTTAAGTCCTACTTTTTAAACATTGAGGACAATGTTTCTGTCAGGTTGGGGGTGTAGAATTCTAACAAATTCTAGTTGTAGAATTCTAGCAAATTCTAGTTTTTTTTAGGTTTTTAAGTGCTTTCCTTAATTTTTCCAAAAAAAAAAAACTAGAGAGAGAAAATTTTTGAAATTTTTTTATGTCATCTCCTACACTATGATAAGAATTGGATTTTTTGAAGTATAATTTATATAACTTTAGCTTATTAAGGGAACCGAATATAATTAATTCATCTTTTTACTCATTTTCTAAAGTATTCTAAGAAAGCAAAGTCTCATATCACATATGTATACACAGTTGCATATAGATAGTCTAGGTTGATAAGTGGCGATAACTTAGAGATTCTGAAGAAATTTAGTGGAGACCTATAACCTAAGTGAGTTTTAGAGCCATTTATCCTTCTTGAGAGGTTATAAATATTTCTAATTCTCTTCACAGTGCTTAAAGAAAATTGATCCCACAAACTCATAAATTTGGGTAATTACTTGGATAATTAGAATACTACCTTTAAAATTCTGAAAGTTCATTAAATTTGATAGATTATACGAAGTCTAGAAAATGATTTAGGTCATCCTTGTTGTTAACCTAGAGACATAAAGCCTACCCAAAAGTATTTTTACCATTAGTTAGACAACTTGAGCCTTTTATATAAAGCCTTTTCTTTTGTCACCCAAATTACCCTTTACCCATATTAACCCAGTATAAATTACCCATTACCCATTTTCTTTGAAAAATAAGTTAAAGAGGAATGAAGAAATACCTTTTAGTTGTAATGAAAGTAAAAAAGTGGATATCATGAAAAGAAATATTCTTCAAAGTGATTCAAAAGTGTGAAAAGAAAGAAACGTGTTAAAGAAGAAAAAGTTTGAAGAATACAAAGAAAAGTGAAAAAAGAAATATACACTTCAATACAAGCAAAGGAAAGAAAGAATTATCAACTTTAGAAGACCTCTACTTATTTTTTGAAGAAACTTTGAATACCCTTATACCCTTTCTTTGGTACCTTGTCCTAAGCCTCCATTTCATCCCAATTAAAGACCTATTGATGCTAGAATGAATATAGTCTTGATGAGGAAATGAATGGATATGATCTAAAAGAGTGGTATTTCTAAATATTCAAAGGTAATGGTATCCATTCTGAAGGGATCAAAACAATAAAATTCCTTAGTAACTCCTGTTTTTCATGAGTATATGTGAGATAAATTTGCTTTTATTGACTCAACTCACATAATTAAAAGAGAGATATGATTTGACCCCTCTATCTAAGAGATGTTGTTTCTGAGAGTATGTCATTAGTGATGATTGAGGTCAAAATATATTTCGGATGGAGTTCAAAAGTTAAAAGTCTACTTAGAGATTAAGATTATTTTATATGTAGATTGTATATGCACACACACTCTGAGATCTGAGCTTAAGTGGAATGACTTTGGCATATGGGTAGGGTTTTGAATTCTTCAGTCATTTTTATTAGTATGCTATAGTGATGTGATTTATTGAAGATAATTCTCTAAGAAAAAAGAGGAGTTGACTTAAAAATAATTTTTGAAATCTTGAAATTTGGTTTTTTGCATGTTTTGCAAGGGACTAGCAAAATGCTGGTTGGGGGTGTGTGTTAAGTGTTCAATTTTGGTCCAAATACCCCTAATTTATCGTTCAATTAGATCATCTAATCGTTCAAATTTTCAAAAATTAGCTTGATTTTGAATTTAACTCTAATTGGCCATCCAAATCTTAATTTTTCAAAACCAACGGTCAGATGATCAACTCATTAGATGATTATTATACGGTTTAGATGAGTCTAATTTAGTATTTTCTTTTGCAGATCAACCAAATGAGACATGGATGGACAAGATCAAGGATCAATGCTATAGATCATCCATTATGGTTTAACGATGCAAATGGAATAAGCTATTAAAAGAAACTTTGTGTTAAAGGAAGATATGGATGAGATCTAGAAAGTGCCCTTAATTGGAAGTCTCCATAGAGGAAACCAAGTTAGAAGGCAAGCGGAAAGCTCTTAAAAGTTACAAGGAAGTCAACATTAACATGGTAGGGGGAAAAGTCCCCTTCTTCTCTCTCTCTCTCTCTCTCTCTCTCTCTCTCTCTCTCTCTCTCTCTCTCTCTCTCTCTCTCTCTCTCTCTCTCTCTCTCTCTCTCTCTGCCCCATCACTTCTCCACCATGCTCCATGTTGGAGAGCCTTCTGCTCCATCACACAACTCATGCCAGCAACAGACATCTACCCAAATCTGCTTCACCGCCATCTCCCCCACCGTCTTTTCCTTGAGTCTTCACCAGCTGGATCACGTGCCTAGACGTCTTCTTCATCGACCCAAAATTCCCTTTCTTTCTCCCCTTTGGTTGTGAACCAAGAACATCCACGTGGCCCAGGCGAAGTTGTCGAACTGCTCAGAGGAAGAAAACCCAAATCGGGTTTTCTCCCATCTCTTCTCCCCTCCTCTTTTCTCTTCTCCTCTCCCTCTCCTCTTCTTCTCCCTCCTCCGGTTCCCCCTTCTTCATCGGGTTTTTTTTTTCTAGTTTTTCTTAAAAAACCAGATTTTTCACTTAATTCTGGTTTTGCCCCTCCATAAAAGTCAATTCTATTTCTATCCTTTCCTTTAATTCCATTTGTGTCCCAATTTATTTCAGTTTTGTTCTATCCATATTCTATTATCCAGGAACTGTCGAATCTAAATTAGATCATTTAAGGCTTAACCCAATCAACGGGTTAGCCTTAATCACCCAAAATCTTCAATTTCTCCTTTGTTTCTTAGTGGATTTCAAATTAATTTTACAAGTTCATTCTTAGGACATCCCTAGATCTAATTAATGTTTCTGATCTTCTATCTGAAATTCAAAAATTAATTTGAGCCGTCCAAATCTTGAAATCAAAATTTAGCCCAAATCTCTTTGATTTTCATGAATCTAACAAATTCGACTAGTGGATCTCTAATCAAGGACGTGATGAAGATATATATGAAGGCTTATCATCTATCAAATTTGAAGATTTTGATAGTGATTAATCTAGGGAAGTAGTTTTTTCTTATTATTTGATTTTGTTTGTTTTCTTTAGAAAATGGAAGTTCTGTAGTTTTGAGAATTTGATTAGATTTGAACTTTGATTATCATTTCAATAATTCTAGTAATTTTGAGTGATTTATTTTTAATTTTAGATAATTAAATTTTATTGAAATTCCTACTTTTTAAGTCAAGTCTCTGAAGGATCGACCCAATCTTGCATAAGCTACACTACAATATCCCGTGCACTTGTAGTTAAACATCAACAGATGCCAATGTTAGGAGAGTTGTGAGGGTTTAGTCACCCGCTCTCCGAAACTGATTATGATGATGATACAGTACCCAAAGAGAGGCAAAACATCGGGTGGGGCAATCATGGGAAGGACGCCACTGTGACAACTATAGTTCTCCCCATGCGAATATGGATTTTGTATTTTCCACCACGGTATCAGTGGAGTACTATGCAGTTATCCGAGTGCAGTGTATGGATTGAGATTGCAAGCATCGTAGTCCTTTGATATTTTGCATTATGATGCAATTGTATTATGGCATGATGAGATGCCTTGTGTTATGGCATGATGAGATGCCTTGTATTATGGCATGATGAGATGCTCGGTAAAAGTTATTTCCGATGTTGTATTGGAGAATGATTCTCAATATAATATAATTATATATTAACACCTAGTGTTAATATTGAAATCAGTTTGAAAATGATTTATTATTGATGATATTGATATATATCATGGATATAATGAACTGTTGATTTTGAGATATATTGAATACATTTCTTAAATCACATACCAAGCATAGTTTACTGAGATATTATAAATGTTTGAATGTTTATAATTCTCAGATACAATTAAGAAAGATTGAAAGCTCAAGACTTGTGGATAATCATCACCAAACTACGGCTTAGGGTATTTACTCTGAGTAAGATTGTATTGATTGTTTTATAATTTAGATTGCAATATTTGGACAAGGTATATAATGACTATCGACCCTATGTATGTGAACCACTGGATCAATCCTTATTTTAATAAAAGTATTTCTATTGATATTCAATTGAAATTTTATTTTATACAAAAATCTATGTATGATAAGTAATTTGAGGTGGCACTCGGGTTTTTGACAAATCAATTTCAAAGAAAATATGTTTTTGTTGTTTGTATTTTTTTAAATTTTCAAAATCAGAGCCCTACCTTTGCAAATATTTATGAAAATGTGTTTTAAAAGCCTAGGTCGCCACAATCTAACTTAAAGATCACCAAAATAAAACATAGGCCCAGTTCTCATTTAGCAACAAAATAATAAAAAGGACATCATAAATAAATCCACAAGTTCTCGAGAAACTAATTCAAACTTAGATTTGAAAAGTTTATGAATTCAATACTACACTATCATAAAGTATAATGCCCACATCAACAAACAAAAGGAATCATAGTCATAGCAAATGTTATAATCCAATTAAAAGCAAAAGGGACAACTTTGGTGGTGAAACCAATCAATGGTTCGAGTATTGTTCAAACTTCTGGAGAATATCTAGAATTAAAGGTTTTTCTTTTTTCTTTTTTCTTTTTTCTTCTTTCCTTCTTTTTCTTTTTTTTTTTTTGAATTATAATTTTAAAGAGTTATTTTGAGAAGCCCCATGAGGTAAAGATACACTTGACTTTGTATAAATTTTGTTGAGAGTATTGGAAAAACCATTTGGTTAAGATGGGTTTCTCCTGCTAGAAATGAATTAATGCTTAATTTTGATGGTGTATTTAGAGGCAACCAGGGAGGTGTAAACATCACTACTTCGCTGCTAAAGACATACTTTCCCCTGAATAAAGGCACAAGAAATCTTGCATTTTAATGTATGATTAATTGTTGAAAATGAAATAATAGTGGCATAAGGTAGCCATGCAATAGATGATTAACTCTAACAAAAGACTTGACTGCTTAACTTAGGAACCTCTTTTAGCCTAGGAAAAAAGACGTGTAGAACGACTAAAAAGCAATAGCCTAGGTAGGCGGTGGACCCCAACATTGCATACAACACACCCATAGGAGGTAATTCGAGTAAAGCTAAAGGTGGAGAAGTCATTAGAGAGTGGACTTAAAAATATCATTATTGGTTTTGCTTTACTCCTCTATACACAAGCAAATAATTTTATTAAGTGGATGGCTTCATTGCAAGATCTTATTATAGCTTCTGATTTAAATATTAAACATCTTGACATATAAGGGGATTCAATAAGAAGTGGATCAGCCTGTGTATGATGCACCCATTTTGGAATGTGAATATCATTATTATAGCTTCTGACGCCTTGGCCACTACGAGGGAACGTCTATATGTGGCTCGAAATCCACTCCTTAACTTTATGTATAGTTAGCATTTATGGTACTATAACGGCGATTGTATGCCAAGAACTCCATATTTCTCTTATTGTGGCTATCTGATTTCCCCTTTCATAAAGTAGAAGTAATAACGATGATGATAGTAATAATAAAAATCTTTTGTTTTAGTGGAAATGAAAAACCCTCTCTTTCCCTCTATGAGAAGCCTTTTGCAGCTAAACCACCTCTGGAAACGACCGCCAAAGCTCTTCCAAAGGGACGGCGGATTATTCTATCACCCAGGAGGAAGAAGACAATAACAAGGAAAGAAAATCCTCCACGAAAAAACGTTATTCAAATGTCGAAGCAAGCGAGATACAAGGGACGTAAGTCGTCCGGTTGCTCCTCGTGATGTGACACCCAATGGACAGATTGCGGAACAAGGCTCCTGCATGAATGTATCATCCGTCAGACTGTCTTTCGGATTTTTCCTTACGTCATTCGGTACAAAAAATTCTTCGGCCGGTTATTGTTGGGAAGATAGAAGTTCTGATAATGATCGCAAGCTTATATCTTCCCTGGCCCATCTTTGGGGCAAGACAACATGCAGCAGTAGATCAACAGCAGCCTCCTCATCAATCAGGGAATGTTGTTTGGCTATAAATCGGACCACCTTGTCATCATCCTTGCTAGGCTGACGAGCCTAAATTTAATAGGCGGAGGTCCCATCACATCATTGCTAGAATACAAGCTTGTTAATACTGAAAATTGATTATTCATTTCAAAGAGGGACCCATCAATTAAACTGTCCGAGCTTCACATCTAGCTAGAAAGATGTAAATTGTTTCAGTTTAAAGATCATATTAGATCGATGATTAGCGGGACCAAGCCAAATCTCACCTTATATAATTTGGCATAGCCAACGATCTTGATGGTGAGAGCCCACCGCCGTTGGGCCCACATTGATGAAGGTAAGGGCATTTCCAATTTTCCACGAAACAAGGACCAAAGTTACCAAGCGGTAACTACTTCCGTAGAGGAAAAGGAATTTGGGAATTGCGAAACCCCTGGACAGGTTCCCAAATTGGGGAGAAAAACGAGTCCCACACGGCATCGCGCTCATCTCACGATATTTCAATCTGAGACGAGATGAATGCTAGACGGACTGCAATTTCTCCTCCATTGCAGCGACCCCGGCCCTATTTGTTCCGGCTGGGACCCAATATGAGTCACCTCAGCCTTTTCCGGTTTCCAAAATGTGGTGGGATCCAGTGCCATTCATCTCGACCGACCATCATGCAGCTTTTGTTTAGATCTCCTGTCTAATTACGATCAGGATAGGACATGCCCCTGCGTGCGTCACCAGAGCAAGTTGCTGTAATAGTCCCTCATTACTGATGATGGCCCCACATTTGGTTGATCAAATTTGTTCATCTAATTTTTATGATCTAAAAGTATCAAGAATTAGATGAGCTTAGAATCCAAGACATAGACTTGTTAAATAGACGCTGAAAAGGAAAGTGTTTGGAAGCGCATTTTGATGGGCCTGAAATTTGAATGATCTATAGCATTCACCTTGCTCGGCATGGCTTATTTTTGCTAGCTGCCAAAATTCATACTCATGCTTCATTAACTATTGATTTTTCAGTTCAAAATTTTAATGATCAAGATTAACAAAGCCAAAATATATTCGTAGAATTATTTAATGAAGATACTTGGCCAATCTAAGCAAGCCGATTGTAATGAATGGTGGTTTCAATTTATTTTCCTTCAACAGATGTCTTTTCATTCCGACAACAGGGTCCTAAAAAGAATATTATATTACCTAATGAACCGTCTATAATGGGAAGTTAAAAGCATATATTCCGACGTTACACCCATCCAATCACCTCAATGTCTGGCTATGAGATGTGTCTCATCATCAAAAGTAGGGCAACACCATAACATACCCACTGTATTATAATTTCCACTAGGCTCATCTATAGTCATAAAATTCTCTCAATAATTGAAAGTTTTTAAAAAAATACCTGCCTTTTTTATGCCTTGAGTTTTCCTTGAATTATTCAAAAGTTCTTACACTTTTCAAATTCAAAGCAAATTCTAAGAAATTAATATAAATTTATCTTATAAAAGTAAAATTTTACAAATAATTTGTCACATATTATTGATAACTCTAGTAAAAATTTTAAATTAAAAATATAAACTTACATCTTCATTAAAAAATGCTAAAACTCAAATCTAAAAAAATATTTTTTTCTAAATTCTTCATAGATGTTTGCCTTATTTTTTAAATATTTGTGTTGTCAACTTTTTCCTAAATTTGAACTTTGTGACTATGGGCTCATCTAGTAGGATGAGTGTTGTATTATACTTTATTGATGAAAACTTTCATCACACCAAGATCCTCAACTAAAATCATCAAGAATAAAAGATTAGATACGCAAGCGTACTTGAAACTATAAGACCGATGTGATTCTTGAGTCTTGCAATTCCTAATCTTCCAAATTAATGCGTATGAACTTCTTGGAGAATGGTATTCTTTCTTCTCTGATGACGGGATTTTAGAAAAGAATCATATGTATAATTTGGGGACCATAACCATTTATAACTGTACCCTCTTTTCTTATTTCTTAGTTTAGCCCATCATAAAATAGAAATTAGAGATTAGGTATCTACACATAATAAAAACTATACCTTTTGAGATGACTATGGCCCATTTAACCTTAAAACTTATTAGATCACTTTAATTTAGGCCAAACCTATATAATAGCATAATATATATATATGTCCAATATCTAACAATCTCCCACTCGGAATATATATATATATATATATACATATATTACTTTATAATTGTATATCACAATATAACCTTATGAGCTCAAAAATTTTGCTATCATAAAAATATCTCCGAACAATCTCTTCCATTAATTATGCTAATATAGGATCAATGCAATCTTCATTATATATATCGTAACTAAATCCATCCATGGTCACGTATATTAGTATAACCAAACGACATAGATCAAGTATGGATGTGTAGCATGGAAATTATATGCAATGTGATCTAAGCAGGCCTATTTTCAACTGGTCCATCTTTATTCCTTATGAGATCATATCAAAACCAAATCATAGTAAAAAAATAGAACTAAATACTTTATTTCTACAGAAAATATCCATAAGCACAAGATGTGTCTAAAACAGAAAACCATATAAATACAAACTCCCACTAATTCAGTATATCATCAAATGATACAACACCCATATGAGTAGTATGCCTGTAAAAGACCTTGGGTGGTAGCCCCTTTCTAAGTGGATCCATAATCATGGAGTTTGTGCCAATACGCTCTATAGACACTTGACCGCTCTGAACTTTTTCTTTAACAACTATGAACTTGATATCTATATGCCTTAACTTCGTTGAGCTCTTGTTGTTGTTGGAATATAAAATTGTCAACTTATTGTCACAAAATAACTTAAGTGGCCTTTCAATTCCATCCACAATTTGCAGCCCTATGACAAAATTCCGCAGCCATATTCTATGATTAGATGCTTCATAGCATGCTATAAACTTAACTGCCATGGTGGAAGAAGCAATGAGCATCTGCTTAGCACTCTTCCAGGAAGTAGCTCCTCCAGCAAGTAGATAGATATAGCCTAAAGTGGAACTACGATTGTCTTGGCATCCAGCCAAGTCAGAATTCGAATACCCAATGATCTCTAACTTATCC
This sequence comes from Warburgia ugandensis, assembly GCA_035236585.1. Lineage (NCBI taxonomy): Eukaryota > Viridiplantae > Streptophyta > Magnoliopsida > Canellales > Canellaceae > Warburgia > Warburgia ugandensis. The sequence goes on from CP141131.1 coordinate 25,799,382, forward strand.
AATTTCTTGCATGTGAGCATGTAATTTTTTGTTCTCTGAAGATACCGTACGACCCATTTGGTTGTTTTCAATGATCCATTCTTGGATTGCTCAAATATCTGCCTAACATCCCAACAATGTATGCAACATCTAGATGCATACAAACCCAAGCATTCATCAGACTCCCCACTGCTGAAGCATAGGGAATCTTCTACATTTTCTTAGTTTCAAAATCATTCTTGGGGCATTGGTCGAGACTAAACTTGTCTCCCTTAGCAACAAGGGTGTCTCCTAGTTTGCAATCTTGCATGCCAAATCTCTTAAGTATCTTTTCAATATAGCTCTTTTGTGATAATTCTAGAATACCCCGAGAACAATCCCGATGCATCTGAATTCTCAATACAAAAGATGCATCCCCAAGATCTTTCATCTCAAATTTCTTTGATAGAAATCTCTTGGTTTCGTGCAACAAGCCTATATCGTTACTGGCAAGCAATATTTCATCAACATATAAAACCAGGAATATGTGTTTACTCTCATTAAACTTGTTGTATACACAATCATCAACTGCATTCATCTCAAAACCAAATGAGATTACAACTTGATGAAATTTGTAATACTATTGACGATAAGCTTGCTTAAGCTTATAGATGGATTTCCTTAATTTGAAAGTCATATTCTTTTCATCTCCCTACACAAAGTTTTTTAGTTGCTACATATAAATTGTCTTATCAATGTCACCGTTGAGAAACGTAGTCTTTACATCCATCTTGTAATAACCCCAATTTTTGTAAATTGGTTGGAGAAAATCAATGAAAGTTTGAAATTTCAAAAGACTTGGGCTGGAATATTAGGTTAAAAGCAAATATCTTTTCATAGAGATTAAATTATGAGTAAAGACTTAGAAATTAAGAAAGTACACAAAAAATTGAATCAAATGACACTAATTTCATTAAATTTTGAGTTAGAATGAAAAATCTCAATTTTCTACATAAAAGGGTAAAACAGTCATTTTCACCCATAACCAAGATTTAAAATTTGATTATTTGGAATGTACTTAAAAAATCAGAAGGTACTCAAAAAATCAATTCCAGCACCATTGAGTACACTAAAATATGAGTTTGGATAAATAATATCCAATTTTCTCCATTTTTATGAATAAAAGGGCAAAATGGTCTTTTCACATGAAAGTGGGGCCCACAAAGTAGGCCAATGTTCTAGAAGCAATAATAATTGAGAAATGCACTATCAGATTATAGTGGAGGAAAAGGTGGAGATGGAAACTCCACCTATAAATAAAATATAAAAAAAAAAGGAGATTTTTATGAAAAATTAATTCAAAATTCAAAATTTTGCCTATAAATAATTCTAAAAATTTCACAAAATTTTTCACAACTTCACCATGAAATCCTCTAGACTCTCCTAGAAAATCAGAGCAAAAGTTCTCCCCATCTTTCTCAATCTCTCTCTTTTTTCATTTTTTTCTCTCCTCTCTCTAAAATAGTACTAAGAGCCCTAAGTTCAATTAGCCACTCAGTTCTAGATTAAATTTCACAAATTGCACCATCTATATTATTCTAAATTCTTTGATCTACAGAACCCCCAAAGTAATTTTAAGATCCAACGGTTCAATCAACAAAAAACTACAAATCAAGATTTATTTGGTATGTTATGGAATATGGTGTGGATTTATTTATTTTGGCATCAATTAGTCAATTCTGAGAAAATCAAGTAGGAGGATAACATCCAATATTTAGTTTATTTTTAAATTCATTGGATTTGATTTTCTGTTAATGTTTCGAAAAATCAAGTTTCGATGAAAAATCCTCTAGATTGGCATCATGGAGGGCTCAGATGAAAAATATGATTAATACAATAGATTTAGAAGGGTTCAAAATCCCAAGATATGAAATAACAATCAATTTCGTGGAGATATGATGGCCCAATTTGAAGGAGAAAAGGGGAATGGTGATTTAAAGGTCCAATCTGGATCGTCTCACCATTTACAGGTCACCACCCTGTTTTCACCAGTGGTCACCGATAAAATAGGGCGAGACAACCAGTTCTGCTGGTTTTGTCTTATTCTAATGGCCAGATCAAATCTGGACTGTTAAAATGACTGTGAACTTCAAACTTGAATTCCGGAGTCATCTGAGCTCCAAATCATGAGCGAAATGAAGCTATGAAAAGCTTATGATGTCTAGTTTCATATGAAATAATAAAATTTAGGAAATATTGAAAGAAAAACTTTTGTTTAAAGAAACTAAGATTCTTACTTCCATGATCTTGAAGATCTGAGATGATCAGACCTTAAGGATCTGATCTATTTATGTTATAATAATAAGTATATGTGAAATTGAGCGTTTAATATGATCAATCTATGATAAATTAAGAAATCTACCCTTTATGGTGGAAGTAACCTAAAATTTGTACATGAACTTTCTTGATCAATAAGTTCAAGCATGATCAAACCCTATAGATGGGTTGGATGGAGTTAATAATGATAAGATCTAGAATATGCTTCATCAATTATGACAAAAATATGTGAAGATGATCTTTGAACCTATAATGAAGTAAAAACCCTAAATCTAAAGAAAGGACTTACGATCTAATGGTTGGATTATATTAAATGCCTCTAATGATGTAAATTGATTAGTATGATTTTATTTAATTATTATATTCATTTTAACTTTAATTTATGACATGATTATAAGATCCATGCTAAGTTATTTCTTCATTTTGATGTAAATGATCTACATGTTATTAGATGATTAGATTTAATCATCTTAGGGCCATGTTAGTACACATGATTTTCTTGAAATATCCTTAGGATAAGTAATATATGAATTAGGGTCATACTAGTTTAATTTGAGTATGGACTATAGTATGATTTCCATTTAAGATGGTAATGGAATTGTGATTTAAGATCATGTTAGTTTAATTTGATTTCATTACTTAGGGTCCATGATAGTAGTTACATAGTATTGCTATCCTTAAATTATTGAATTTATATTACTTTTATGCTTTGAAATTTATGATTCATTATTGCCATATTTCTTAATAGATTTAATTGATAATTAGTTATGATAAAGAGCATAAAACACCAAAAATATAACCTAATGAGAAATTAGAGTTTCATGACATAAATAAAAAGGAATGACTTGACTTAGACTTAATTAGTAAGGGATATAGTTAATAGGACAATATAAGGAATGATTTACCATTTCCTTAATCTAAATTAGGATAATAATACACATCCATGAATGACATTTTTTATATGATTATGAACATTAACAAAAATCAAGTAGAGATAAATTAGGGTTTACGAGCTCATAGGAACCTTATGGAAGGTTGAGCTAAGGTCACTCCAGTGGACGCTAAACATTGTCGTTAAGGGGGTCATTTAATAGAGCATCACTCTTCCCTCACCTTTTGGTGACGTTTGTTGAGGTCTAGACACCTCCTTACATGAAGACTGAAGTAACCACTTTTTAAGAAGCCTGTAGCTGGTAAGTCTTAGTCAATTAGAAATAAGAGGAGTTGTTTAGAATTAGGAGTGAATAAATTATCCTCAAACCAGTAACACTAACTGGTTGAAAAATAATAATAAGAACATAAAAGGTTAGCAAATTAACTAATCCTAATAAAAATTGTAAATAAGATAAGGATGATCAAACAAGAATCCAAGAGGAGATCTTGAATGATCAAAAACAATAAAAGAAAAGAAATACAAATTTAGAATAGATTATTATTATGTGAATATACTTGTAATATAGATTAATTAGGTTAAAAGATCTGAACCCTTGATCATATGTGATTCAAGGAAGAAAGATTTAGATCATCCTACTTAAGGATGATCAAAAGACCATGTAGTATGTACCTTTGGATAGAAAGATGACATTATATGTATGATTTGACAGATATACGTTGATCAAGACTATGGAAGACCTCAAGGAGTAAGAATGCCATATTGAGGTAGGAGGATTTTATGAATGCATCTATATGAAAGATACATGTTGAATACATGATCTTATGAATAGAAATGTTGGCATGTATAATGCAAATACCTTGTGCTAAATCCTTATGATCCAACCAAATAATGAGAAAATATACATGAAATGGTTAAGTGTAGAGTTGAAGAAAATCCTAAGTGAATAGGGAAGTAGAAGATATTCCAGTCCTAGATAAACAGACACATTGTTTGATATGTATAAGAAATATTTTACATACAAGCATGGAGGTTTGTGGTTTTATTTTAAATAGGCGTAGGCATGGGAATGCTATGCAGGGGGAATTATGAGGGTTTGGCCACCTACTCACCAAAATTTGTTGATGATGAATTACATGCCTAAGAAAGGCAAAAGGTCGGTTGGGGCAATTATGGGAAGGCCGCCACTATGACAACCATGCTCCCCCCATACAGACATGGATTTTACATTTCCACTGAATATGGTATGAGTGGATTATTGAGCAGTTATCTAGGTGAGCTGTATGGATTAGACTGCAAGCATGGTAGTCCTTTGATTTATTTTGCACTATGATGCATATGAGATAGGCATAGTGAGATGCCTTATATATGGCATAATGAAATTCCAGGTAATTATATATTACCAATATTCCCAGGAAAAAGGGAATTCCCAGTATAGTAACTAGCTGATATACTGATCCCTTACAATTGAAAGAGTTGATCAGCCTAGTTGGAAATGAGAATTGAATATTTTCACTATTTTGATGAATTTGTTCATATACATTATGTATAAGGATGTACATAAATGATAAAAGAAAGGTTACAGAAATGAGATTGATCCATGATCATGTTTATGACAGAAGTGAATAATGAGATTAATGACTATTAGGATTATATTGTCAACTTATGTTACTTCTTTGATCCCCTACCAAGCATAGCTTGCTAAGATATTGTAAATGTTTGAATGCTTACAATATCTTAGATACATAAAAGGAGAGTTAGGAGCTCAAGACTTGAGAAGACTTGAAAGAATAATCAATCAGGGTATATCCATTGAAGACATGTATTTTATTTGGGAGCATTATAAGTATTGAGAATTTTTATTGTATGTGAGCTTTGAAATTTGGATTATATAATTTGGACAACTATTGTAATGATACCGGGCTGTACTATGAACTACTAGATGGATCCTGAAGTTTAATAAAAATTTATTCCTTCAATGGAATTTTATCTTGTACAAAACTCTACTTATGTTATCAAGTGATGACTTTACAAAACGAGTTCTAAAGAAAAGAATTTTTGCTGCTTTGTTTTGGGAAAAAAATTTACTACTAAGGGCCCTGTCTTTGCAAAATGTATTACAAAATGTTTTATAAAAACCCAGGTCGTCACACATCTAATGTAACTCAAGGTCAAAATGTACCACTAATGCCATTATTGTATTAAAAGAGTCTTTCGATGAAACCGCAGAGAAAGTCTCATTATAATCAATGCCTTCCTTTTAAGTGAAGCCCTTTGCAACAATATGCGCCTTATATCTCTCCACATTAGCCTTCGAATCCCTCTTAGTTTTAAATATTCATTTGCAACCAATGGGCTTCACACCTTCAGGTAATAGGACGAGTTCCCAAACATCATTGTCTTTCATGGACTTAATCTCTTCATTCATGGCATCAATCCACTTTTGAGAATTAGTACTTTGCATGGCTTGATGAAAGTTGATCAGATCATCTTCCACCAATCCAATGTCATCCTCATGTTCTTGGAGAAACATGATATAATCATAAGAAACCACACTTCTGCTTTGTCTAATGGATCTCCTTAATGGCATATGTTCTTGAGGTTGTTGAGTTTGTTCTTTAGGAATAACCTGTTGACCTTGATTAGGGAGATTTTTAACATTGTCTTGTGGTTCTGGTATTGCTTCTTGAACAACATCAGGAATAGTAGCCTGATCATTGTCAATAACAATCGTAGGAAGAGAAATAGATTCCTCTTTAAAGAAAAAGTCTTTAACCTTATCTCTCCCCCCACACTCAATATCCTCAAAGAACCAAGCATTTCCAATCTCAAAAAAGGACCTGGTAGTGGGATCATAAAATTTGTGACCCCGAGACCATTCAGAATACCCAACAAAATAGCTGTTGACTGTTCTTGAGTCCAGTTTCTTTTCATTTGGCCTATAAGGCCTTGCCTGAACTGGACAACCTCAAATGTGTAAATGCTATATACTAGGCCTTTTGTCCGTCCATAATTCATAAGGAGTTTTAGTTGCTGCCTTAGTTGGAACTCTGTTAAGGATGTAAGCTGTAGTTTTGAGTGCCTCTCCCTAGAGTGAATCTGGTAAGGTAGTATGACTAATCATGCTCCTCACCATATCCTTTAATGTTCTATTTTGTCTCTCAGCAACACCATTCATGCTAGGAGTTTCTGGCATGGTGTACTGTGGACAATACTGCACTCCTCTAAGAATTTGGTAAATGGCCCTAGACATTGTTGTAACACCCTGAGATTTTTATGAGAATTTTTTTTTTATAATAATAATAATAGCATTTGGGATCCCATGAGAAATTTTTTTATTAATTTGTTTACTAAAACATTTCTTGAAAACCTCCGGGTGTTATTTTCTTTTTCCAAAACATCGCACTTTAATTCACAACATCAGTATAATTTCGTGATAATAGAATTGAAATAATAAACATGTCAATCAACGTCAAAATGCATTGACGCCTTTATTTTCAAACCAATAAATATCCAAAACACGATAATAGTATGGCCCAGGGTCTATCCATCATAACATCCCATTAAATGTCCATCATATGTTTAACTGTCTTAATCAAATCCATAGAATAAAAGTATACAATCCATATAGAAAGTCGAATTATAGTCCTATTTATTAACTCACATCAATATCTATAACTAAAAGTAAGGAAATCTCCCACTGCTATCACGGTTTCTCCACAGTCTTACCTTTCCTGATGTCGCGCTCGAGATCTAAGGCATTGCAAAACAAAGCAATGCCTCAGCAAGCTATTGCTTGTGCAGGTACATAGACAATAAATGAAATAACAGTAATGACAAAATAAAATATCTATCATTTATGAAGATAAAATCATTATAACTCATGCTGACATAATATCCATTTATCAAGTATGCCTAAACATGCGTTCCACGGATTTAAAACATGATATGAATCAATGTAAATGAGTATACCATAATAATGACACCATAAGGTAATGGGTCTCACAAGAGTCATATAAACAAATATCACTGATCATGAGTACTCATATCCAACCTCTAAGTGTCGTCACACCCAAGCATATCATCTCATCACTATGCCCATCATGCAAGCACACATAATAAGAGTATGGGTCATCATGCTGCAGTGGCAACCCTTCATGGGTCTCAAGCACCGTCGTTCCCCGTCAACACCATAACGAGAGACTTAGCGTTCGTCCCCATGGAAAGGCCCCGACCGGTAGTGTGGACTATCCATGTTACCAAACCCCTACTGAATGCCATCTATGAGCAGGTGTCTATCATATCACAATCTCATCACATCACAAATCTCTGAGGGTGGGTGGCCGACCCTCTCCCTCCTAGCATGACGCCCACCAAGTGAGAGCACTCATCATAAAACATAAAAATGCAAAAATCATATATATGCCAAAACTCAAGAGTACTCTTAGCTCGCAATCCCCAAGGCACACCCCTCATCCCGAGGTTATCCTATAAAAGGACTAGCCACCAAGTCTCCACTTCTCATTCTCATGCAATTCTATCAATTTTGGTTATGTAGTAAAGAAAAGAAATTTCTAATTATGCATAATATTTAATATCATTCTCATAAAATTATTTTTAATAAATCCACTTAATACATGCTTGAAAATCAAGTAACGATCATAGTATTAAATTCTAAATCTTGCAAAAATCACGATTACTATTAAGTGAAATTTAAATTCACAATCAACTATAATGCTATGATCATGCAGAGTTTAAAAATAAAATATTAATTGTCGTCACCTACCTCAACGTGAGATCACTTAGTTCGCTCGTAAAATTCCTTTAACTTATATGTTCGGATGCACCTGTACATGTCATATTACTATTTTAAAATTTTTCTAAAGTAAAAGTAGTTATTTATAAATTTTTAGGTTAAATCTAGGTCCGCGTTGTCAATACGATCACAACACCTCTTTTGGATTGTGATTTGGACTCCTACAGCTCTCAAAAATCAAGTTTTAAGTGAAAATACTCCACAAATAGGGCTAACCGATGATGTATACCAATTTGCACTGGCAGCTAGGGTTTACACCGGCATAAACCAACGTCATGAAGACGCCCAACACTGTGATGCGCAGTGGGGACGCCCCGCGTGCGTCCTCGTTACCGTGACGCACCGCCGTGTGGGTCATGGTCACCAGGACGCCACGCGTCCCGACCTTCAGCGACAGCCTCCGCCGGATCTCCCGTGCGGGCGTATGCCTGCGACGTCACCCGCCCACCTTGCGTCTCCATCGGGGCGTCTTGCTCGGCATCCCGGTGTTAGCGCCAGGGCGCCGACGCTCTTGACGTTGCTGGAGAAGACAACCGAATTCTGGTCCTCTCCGGCAAGCCTACAAGTGTCCAAATCTCACGATTTTTGCACCATTTTCTCATAATTTCGTCTAGATTTCATTTCTACCATCCTTCTGCATTGATTTTTCCAAAAACTATGGTTTTTATGTGATTTTCTTCATATTCCTAAAACTTCCCCAGGTACTATTTTTCACGTTTTTCGGCTTCTTCCACCGTCAAATTTTTCTAAAACTTAAAGGGTTTGTTCTTGGGTCTCTTATATACTAGATGAACGGTCCGATTTGTAATCTAATATGGTTTTATCAATGAATTTATGCTCTAACAATAGCGTAAACCAGGTTCCCGTAGTTTTTCCTGATTTTTCATGTATTTCTATTTTACAAATATACATATTTAATATGAAAATTCAAGAGATTAAGGCTTACCTTGTTTTGCTGGGCGTTGGTGGATGTTGCCAGAGCCCTAGTTGCAGAAAAACTAGAATTTTGCAGAGGCTAGGGTTTAGGATAAAACATGGATGTGTTGAAGAGTATATAAGGGAGATTGAGGAGCAACTAGGGAGAGGAGTTTGCATTTGAGGAGGGGGAATGAGGCTCTTCCCATTTTACGCCTCTCCTCCGATGATTTCTCTGGCGAATTTGCCAGATCTTATAGAGACGTGTAGAAGAAGGGGGTGTCATTATCAATTCAGGCCCCTATGTTTTACAGCTCTACCAATTTACCAAAATACCCCTATAACTTCAACAGCTCATAACTTCTTCATTTGAGCTCTGTTTTTCGTGTTCTTTATGGCATTGGAATTCTATAGATGTGTACTTTCTAATTTTTAAGTTTTTAGACCAAATTCTATCTATAAAATTTTAATTTAATTTATTTAATAAATTATTAATTTATACCTAAAATTGAGGATATTACAATTGTTCACCTGATCCATCATATCTGCAATAGTATTCACCATCACGGTAAGATCTGATAGCCTTAATGCTTTTGCCAAGTTGGTTCTGAACTTCAACCTTGAATGCCTTAAACACGTCCAGTGATTGAGACTTCTCATGAATGAGATAAAGGTAGCCATAACACGAGAAATCATTTATGAATGTAATAAAATATTGTTGACCAATCCATAAAGCCATAGGGAAAGGCCCATATTATCTGTATGTATTAGTTCTAAGACGTCTGAAGATCTATTAGCACCTAATCTCCTTATGTTTTTCTAGTTCCCCTTAATGCACTCAACATAGACTTGAAAGTGAGACAAATCAAGGGGATCAAGAATTCCATCTGACACAAGTCTTTTAATTCTTTGTTTAGATACATGCCCTAAACACTTGTACCAGAGTGAATCAGAATTCTCATTGGTTAATTTGCGTTTTATAACACCTGAACTCACATGCAAGGTTTCATTAAACAAGGCAATAGTATCAAGTAAATAAAGGTTATCATAAAAAGACAAAGAACTAGTACCAACAATATTTGAATTTAGAAAGAGACTAAACTGATTATTTTCAAACGAACAATAATAACCAAATTTGTCCAAAAGAGAAATAGAAACCAAATTTCGTCTAAAAGATGGTAAAATATATGTCTCTTTTAAATCCAAATAATAACCGGTCTTTAATAATAACCTAAATGTCCTTATCGCCTCAACCTCCATTGATTTTCCATTGCCCACATAGATGAATCATTCAACATCATTTAGCTTTTGGCAACTCAGGCAACCCTGCATAGACACACTTATGTGAGTAGTAGTATTAGAATCTATCCATCAAGTGTGTCTAAGTACTAAAGCTAAATTAACCTCAGAACAAACTAAAGTGAGAAACCTACCTTTCTTTGCACGCCAAGTGTGATATTTGGTACAGTCCTTCTCCATGTGTCTAGGATTCTTGCAAAAGTAATAGCCAAATTCCTCATTTTGTTTCTTTTGCTATTTCTTTTGAGGTAGACCACTTGCAGCTTCTTTATCCTTATTCCTTTTCTTATTCTTGTCCTTAGAGGTACTTGCTAAGTGAGCACTTTTAGTCATTTCTTCCTTCAGGAATGAGCTCGTTAAGAGACCATTTGTCCTTTTGGCAGTTGTAACTGACCTTAAATTGACTGAATTGTGTAGGAAGATAAAATCAAAACTAAAAGCAAGAGCAAATCCTCAGACAACTCTAGATTTAGTTCCTTCAGTTTTGAAGCAAGATGAGACATCTCCATGATGTACTCTTTGATATTTCTTTTTCCTTTATACTTCAGTGAAATCAAGTTCGATAGAATCGTACTAGTTTCAGCCTTATCGTCTTTAGCAAAATGTTTTTCAATTTTATTTAGGAGCTCTTTGGCAATAGTTACCTTTTTGGACACAGCACCCCTGAAAGTTTATGGAATTCCATGCTTCATGATCATAAGACTCATGCAATTTGAATGATCCTACTTCTCAAAGTGTCATTTTTCCTCAATGGAACTTTTGTCAATAAGGGTAGTGGATTGTTCAATCCTTAGCATAAGGTCTAGATTCATGCATCCAAGAATGATCATGATGTTCTCTTTCCATTCCTTAAAGTTGGACTCATTCAACATGAGAATATAATTAATGTTGGCAGATATGACAGAAGTAGATGCATTAACTGAAAATAGAATAAAATAACATGTTCACATAAGTTCCATTTCATACTTAAATTAAATTAAATTCAAATAATGGTAGGGTCCATCACAAGATACCTAGCACAACGTTAATATTTAGTCTTTGGATAGAAATATTATCTTATAAGCGGTACTCTTGGTGTGGTAATCAAATATTGATAATAAATCTTGTTAAACAATAAGCCTTTCTTTGGACTGACTTATTGTTTACATGGAGTACCTAATAATTGTCACATATTTATTACCACAAGTGTGCACGTAATTCATCCAAATATTGACCTTCCTTTGGACCAGTCAATTTCTGCATGAATTACATACCCACAACCATCTTGACATTCAAAAATAAATTGATTTACACAAGAGGGGATACTTTGGTAGCATGTTATTTCAATCAACTTATTTTAAAACATTAGGCATCTAAAATAAGCTTATACCAATATTTGAAATCAATTTTCTCCTTTTTTATTATCAAATATTCTAATTTTAAGGCCTGATTGACCTGATCCATGTAATTTGGCACTATTTTATGAATTTAACCTAACTAAGTGTGATTAGATCAAGGTTTTAGTTCCAAAATCATGTTCGCATTGTCAAGACCTTTCCAACAAACTTTCTAGATCTAAAATCGAGTTTATATAACTCCTAGAAACTGGATTTTTCTAATTCAGTTCACTGTTCAACGACCTAGATCAAAATCCGAGCCGGAACGGTAATTTTCGTCCAGCGTCACCAAGATGTATGCATCTAGAATGCTCGATGCAAACACTCCCACGTGCGTCCTAGATTCTAGGACGCCCAGTGTCCCGCACGAACCGTGATAGCGCTACTCTGCCTTTTGGCCCGCATGTGCTGTAAGCCCGTGACGAAGTGCCTGTGCTCGTCGTCTCCCTAGAACATTGAGCGCACGACATCCTAGGCATCGTCCAGTGGAGACAATGAGCTTAAGCTATTCATTGTGTTTTGATCATATCGGGGTCCCTACTAACCCGATTTTTGTTTTGTTTTCCCCATTTCTAGGGTTTTGAAGGTCCCTGAATCCATTTATCAGTTTAGATCATTCATTTAAGGTGTCTATATGATGAGTTTTCTACTATACCATGGTTTTCCAAGATTAAAACCCTAATCTCTTAAAAAGTCTCCTATCTAACATCCAAGAGAAAGAGGAAAACATTTTATTGTCTTCAGGAATCATTTCAAGCAATCACATAAGAAGAAAAACAGATTAAGAAACTTGTTTCTCAATGATGGAACATGAAGTTACTCTGATACCACTTGTTGTATTATACTTTATTGATGAATACTTTCATCACACCAAGATCCTCCACAAAAATCATCAAGAATGAAAGATTAGATGTGGAAGCATACCTGAATTCATGAGACCGGATGTGATTCTTGAGTCTTGCGGTTCCTGATCTTCCAAATTAATACATATGAACTTCCTAGAGATGGTGTTCTCTCTTTTCTGATGGTGGGATGTCAGAAAAGAATCATACATATAATTTGGGGACCATAATCATTTATAACTCTATCTCCTTTCCTTATTTCTTATTTTAACCCATCATAAAATAGAAATTAGAGATTAGGTATCTACACATAATAAAACTCATACCTTTTGAGACGACTATAGCCCATTTAACCTTAAACTTATTAGATCACTTTAATTTAGGCCAAACCTTACACACACACACACACACACACACACACACACACACTGTTGAGTCTTTAATTTTGCATAAAATAACCTTATGTTAATATTTTATTAGATCATTTGACAAGGTAATTTTGTGATTTTAAATCAATTTTAACTATAATCGATCATCTAACCTCTAATTTAAAAAGTTAACAATCGGATGATCATTATAGCTAATTACCAACATAAGATAATTCTAATTTTGTATTTTGTTTTGCAAATAATCTAGAGTACTTTGGACGGTTCAGATTAGCTTATTTTGATGGCTCCCATGCCACAAAGCATGGGCAAATCTAACCAATCATGGCAAATCAGACCAATCATGGAAAATCTAACAAAGCTGTACAAATCATGACCAAATCTGACTAAGGGCAAATCTGACCAAACATGGGAGGCCCCTTAATAAAGAAGAGAGGGGTCGGATTGGGGGGGAGGGTCTCCTTTCTTTTGCTTCAAGGGTAGGAGTATGATGCCTCTCTCTCTCTCTCTCTCTCTCTCTCTCTCTCTCTCTCTCTCTCTCTCTCTCTCTCTCTCTCTCTCTCTCTCTCTCTCTCTCTCTCTCTCTCTCTCTCTCTCTCTCTCCGGGTTGGAGCAAGCAGCTCCTCCCCTTTTTCTCTCTCGCTCTCCCCTTCCACCTTCTTCTTGTTTTCGTTTTTTTTTTCTCCTTTTGACAGAGAAGAGGTGGAAGGACTGTTCCTCTCCACCTCTCTCGTGTTCTCTTCTCACTCCCCGTCTCTCTCTTTCTCTCATAATCCCTCTCTTTCATCCCATTCACTGGCCATGCGTGACACACCAGGCCCAGCTTCAATCTCTCTCTAGTGCTCTCCTTCTTGTTCACTTTCATTTTCTCCTCTTGACAGAGGAGAGGTGGGAAGGATTGTTCCTTACCCATCAATCCCAATCCCGCTCTCTCTTGCCTAGTTCCTCCAGCTCTAACTCTTTCAGCCGACCTAGCCAATTTCTACCCCATTCCCCCAACTTCTCCTTTTCTTCCTAGTTTTTTGGCAAAAACACATCACTGCCTAGACCAATTCGGGCAGCTTAAGCTAGCACCCTACTCCTTCTCTCCCCAAATCGCTTCTTCTCTATCCAAAATGACCTAGTTTCTGTCATCGCCCAAACCCTCTTTTCCTTCTCTTTCTCCCGCCTACCTCTCTTCAAATCTCTCTCGGTAACCCCTTTGCTCTCGTCTCTGGCACCAACCTTTGACCATTCTTTGCTCATTATCTGTAAGCAGCCAGAGCCATACCAATCAACCAACTTCTCTGAATGGCAAGATTCCCCTATGCTCCTTTTTCCCCTGCCGAAAACCAGTATCACACCTCCTATCACACTTCCTATCACCAGCCGAAAACCCTTTTCTCCTCTATCCTTCCTCTTTCCCATCTTTTCTTCTTCCCTCCTCTTCCTCCTCTCTCCCACCATCTTCCTCACTCCATTAGATATCTGGTTTTTCGTTTAAAACTAGAAATCTGAAAAAATCCCATATTTGCCCTTAGGACTTTAATTTAAATTCCTTTCATGTCCTATTTTGTCTTTTAGCCTAATTTGCTTTTAGTTAATTCATGTTTTACGTAATCCAAGTTAGTGTTGTTCTCATATTTACTTCTAGAATATGTATTTTTACTTCTTGTTCGTTACGTGACACAATGATCAAGATAGAGAAATTGTATTTAGCTTGTTATTGCATTTAATTTATGTTAAAGTTGCTTTGTCACTACTTAGTACCTGTTGTGATCTGTTGCGTGACACAATAGTCAAAACAGGGAAGTTGTAATTAAATACCATTTCCTTTCATTTCTTTGTACTTAATTTCAAGAGTTTTACTTATTGAATGTTTAATGAATTGGAATTGGAATTTTATTAATTTATAATTAAAATTTGTGTAAACTCCTACATTTAAGTCAAGTCCCCATGGAAATCAACCCGGACTTGCACTAGCTAAACTATGGGTGACCTGGGTTCGATCTCCGGCAACAATGCCAAAAACTTATTGATGTTTTCCGAGAGTGTACAGCTATTGTAGTTTAGCTAGTGCAAGTCCGGGTCAATTTTCATGGGGACTAGACTTAAATGTAGGAGTTTACACAAAATTTAATTATAAATTAACAAAATTCCAATTCATTAAACATTCCATAAGTAACACTCTTGAAATTAAGTACAAAGAAATGAAAGGAAATGGTATTTAATTACAACTTCCCTGTTTTGATTGTTGTGTCAAGCAATAGATCACAACAGGTACTAAGTAGTGACAAGGTAACTTCCACACAAATTAAATGCAATAACAAGCTGAATACAATTTCTCTATCTTGATCATTATGTCACGCAATGAACAAGAAGTATAAATACATATTCTAGAAGTAAATCTGAGAACAACACTAACTTGGATTACGTAAAACATGGATTAACTAAAAACAAATTAGGCTAAAAGACAAAATAGGACATGAAAGGAATTTAAATTAAAGTCCTAAGGGCAAATTTGGGATTTTTCCATATTTCTGGTTTTAAATGAAAAACTAGAAATCCGATGGAGTGAGGAAGATGGTGGGAGAGAGGAGGAAGAAGAGGAAAGAAGAAAAGAGGGGAAAGAGGAAGGATATAGGAGAAAAGGGTTTTCTCCTCTGGCCGGCCGGTGATAGGAGGTGCAATGCTGGTTTCCAGCAAGGGAAAAAGGAGTAGAGGGGGATCTTGCCATTGGGAGAAGCTAACCTATTGGTATGGCTTTGGCTACCAATAGATAATGAGCAAAGAATGGTTGAAGGTTGATGCCGGAGACGAGAGCAGAGGGGTTACCAAGAGAGATTTGAAGAGAGGTAGGCGGGAGAAAGAGAAGGAAAAGAGGGTTTGGGCGATGACAGAAACTGGGTCGTTTTGGACAGAGGAGAGGCGATCTGGGGAGAGAAGGAGTGGAGTGCTGGCTTAAGCCACCAGGATTGGTCTTGGCAATGATAGAAAAACTGGGAAGAAAAGGAGAAGTTGGGGTAATCGGGTAGAAACTGGCTAGGTCGACTGAAAGAACCGGAGCTGGAGGAACTGGGCAAGAGAGAGTGGGATTGAGAAAGATGGGTAAGGAATAGTCCTTCCCACCTCTCCTCCGTCAAGAGGAGAAAACGAAAGTCAACAAGAAGGAGAGCATGAGAGAGAGATTGAAGTTGGGTCTGGTGTGTCATGCACGGCCAATGAATGGGATGAAAGAGAGGGATTATGAGAGAAAGAGAGAGATTGGGAGTGAGAGGAGAAGATGAGAGAGGTGGAGAGGAACAGTCCTTCCACCTCTTCTCTGTCAAAAGGAGAAAAAAATAATGAAAACAAGAAGGAGATGGAAGGGGAGAGTGAGAGCGAGAGCTAGAGAGAAAAAGGGAGGAGCTGCTTGCTCCAACCCGAAAAGAAGAGAGAGAGAGAGAGAGAGAGAGAGAGAGAGAGAGAGAGAGAGAGAGAGAGAGAGAGAGAGAGAGAGAGAGAGAGAGAGAGAGAGAGAGAGAGAGAGAGGAGCAGCATGCTCCTACCCTTGAAGCAAAAGAAAGGAGACCCCCCCCCCCAATCCAACCCCTCTCTTCTTTATTAGGGGGGCTCCCATGTTTGGTCAGATTTGCCCTTGGTCAAATTTGGTCATGATTTGTTCAACTTTGTTAGATTTGTCATGATTAGTCTGATTTGGTCTGATTTGCCATGATTGGTCAGATTTGCCCATGTTTTGTGGCATGGGACCCATCAAAATAAGCTGATCTGGACCGTCCAACGTACTCTATATTATCTGCAAAATAAAATATAAAATTAGAATTACCTTATGTGGGTAATTAGCTATAATGATCATCCGATCGTTAACTTTTTAAATTAGCGGTTGGATGATTGATTATAGCTAAAATTGATTTAAAATCACAAAATTACCTTGTTAAATGATCTAACAAAATATTAATATAAGGTTATTTTGTGCAAAATTAAGGACTCAACACACCCCCCAACCGGCATTTTGCTAGTCCTTAGCAAAACATGTGAAAAATTATTGGAGACAAAATGGTCGTCATTTTTGTAGGTACTCACGGTTGCATTTATCATATGTAATAGGCCCTTAAACCCCTAGGTTACCCCTAATGGGCAAGTTAGGCCTCGTGAGGGTTTGCAATGAATATACACACAAAATTCTAAAATATCATTTTCAAGTCAATTCCTACTTTTTTTCTCAAATAAATCTATCACTTTAGCATGTGAATGAAAAATTCACAACTCTACCCATATGCTATAGACATTCCAATTTAGCTTAGTTCTCAAAGTGTGGGGGTAGATGTAGTATACATATAAAATAATCTTTATCCCTGAATAGACAACAACTTTCTACTCCATTTGAAACTTTTTTTGACCTCAATCCTCACTAATGACATACACTTAGAAATAAAGTCTCTCAGATAAAGGTTCAAATAATATCTCTCTTAAATATGTGAGCAGAGACAATAAAAGCAAATTTTATCTCACATACGCTCATAAAGGAATAAGAGATACTACGGAATGCAGTTTTGATCCCTTTAGAAAGATGCCATTACCTTTGAACTTTTAGAAGTATTATTCTCTAAATCCTATATTTTCATATCCTCATCAAGACTATATTCACCCTAAAATCATTAGGTCTTTAACTAGGACAACATGAAGGCTTAGGATAGGATACAAAAGAAGAGGTAAAAGGGTATTCAAAGTTTCTTCAATAAGAAATAGAGGTCTTCTAAATTTGACAATTTTTTCTTTACATTGCTTGTACTAAAGTGAAAATATATATATATTTCCTTTGCATTCTCCAAACTTTTCTTAATTTTTTTTTTTTCACTTGAATCTCTTTTGAAGAAAATTTCTTTTCTCAACATTCACTTTCCTTCTTTGATTGCAACTAAAAAGTATATTTTCATTCATCTCTAACTTATCTTTTGAAGAAATGGGTAATGGATATGTTACAATGGATAATATGGGTTAAGGTTAGTTGGGTGAGAAAAAGAAAAGGCTTATATAAAATGCTCAAATTGGCTAACTGGTGGTAAAAATATTTTTGGGTAGGCTTTATGTCTCTAGGCTAACAAAGATGGCCTAAATCATTTTCTAGGTTTTCTATAATCTATCAGATTCAATGAACTTCCAGAATTTCAAAGTTAATACTCTAATAATTCAAGTAATTAGCCAAATTTAAAAGTTGATGGGATCAAGTTTCTTTAAGCACGCTGAAGAAAATTAGAAATATTTATAGCCTTTCAGAAAGAATGAATGGCTCTAAAGCTCACTTAGGTTATCGGTCTTCACTGAATTTCTTCAGGATTTCTCAGTCATTGCAACTCATCAATTTAGATTATCTATATGTAACTACGTATACAGATGTGATATGGGACCTAGCTTTACTAGAATATATTTAAAAATGAGTAAAATGATGAATTAGTCATGTTAAGGTCCATTAATAAGCCAAAGTTATTCTGGTGTAAGAACTTACTTGAAATTTGAATTATTTTTTTATCAAGAAAATCACCTAAAAACCTAAAAAAGAAATAGAATTTAGTAGAATTCTACACCCCCCAACCTGAAAGAAACATTGTCCTCAATGTTTAAAAATATAGGATGATGATAATGCATTGAGAAATTTGAAATTAATTAGGAGATGTGTAAAAAGAAAATTCTAAAAAAGAAAAGAAAGAAAAAAGAAAAAAAAAAAGGTACACAATTATTTACAAAGGAAAAAAAAATTCAGAGAAAAAACATATTACTGAGTTCGAAACTTCCATGGGTCCCATACAAAGTGAGATGGATAGGCCTCTGAAAATGATCGATTAGCAAATTTATCTTGCAATTAAAAATTTTTCATTTTATCACTATGCAAGATAAGTTTATCTTCAGACTGGTTTTCATAACTAAAGACACTTGTAGGAGCTCGATGCAACCTTTTTGGAAATGCAGCAAGGATGTCATATTCTTCAATGGGTGTGACAAATTTATCTATTTTTCTAACAGATTTGAACACTATTTCAACCTTTTTAGGACCAAATTTCTCAATTTTGTTACCACTAGGAATAATGGTAATTGCCTTTGTTTGTTCCATGCTTATAAGTGAAGATTTAATCTCACCTACCACATCAGTATCATCAAGGTTTTCATTAGGTGGAATAGGACATTGACCTTGATTGGTAGGTTGCATCATTTGGTACATCATATCCTTCAATTCAATCATGGAATCTGTGTTCTCTTTCAGTTAGGCTTGAATTTGAGAAATTTTCTTCTCTTGGTTTTGCATGTGTTGATAAAATTTATCCTCGACATTCCTCTTATGTGGAGGAAGATAAGGTCCAGGAGCAAGTGGTCCTTATTTTTGGTGATAGGTTTGGTATTGAGCCTTGTGTGAGAAATTAACATTATGTTTATTTCGAGGAGTACTCAAATTAGGACTACATGTCTATGAAGATGGAGAAAATTGTTTCTCATAAGAATGTGTTGGTACATAAAGTTCATCGTACAATGCAAGAGCAATAGGGCATTCCTGAGTTGGGTGCGTATTACTTTCACGAGTATTACACACCTGTTCAACTTTCTTAGAGGAAAAACTTTCCATTTTCATGGCCTATGTTCTAGTCAGGGATGTTATTTTCAATCATCTTTGTCAGTCGTAGCATAAATGTCTCCCCTAGCGAATGTGGTGGTGAACTTAGGCTCATTTGAGTAACCTACTTTTTCTAAATGAGCCCAAGTTTGTGCACTCTCTATCAGCCATTCTAAATACTCTTCTGCCACTTTTGGTTGTTTATTTAAGAAATTACCATTACACATCATTTCAACAAACTGGCGCATATCAGAATGGAGTCCTTCATAAAAGAAGCTAATGATACGCTAAAGTTCGTATCCATGATGGGGACAAGTTAACAACAATTCCTTGAATCTTTCTCAGCATTGATAGAAAGTTTCTTTATCCTTCTAGGTAAAATTCATTATGTTTCGACGGAGAGCATTAGTCTTATGTATAGGAAAGAACTTATTTAAGAACTTCCTAGTCATTTCTTGCCATGTTCGTATGGAATCTACTGGCAATGAATGAAACCACATCTTAGCTTTCTCCTTTAAAGACAAAGGAAATAGTTTGAGTCTTACAATATCTAATTCAATGTTTTGTGTATGTTGAAACATGCATACTTCATCGAATTCTTGTAAATGCGTGTAAGGACTCTCATTATCCCACCCATAAAATTTTGGAATTAATTGAATTACTCCAACCTTTATTTTAATCATACCAGCATTTGGAGGTAAATTTATACATGAAGGTATGCTGGTATAGTTAGGCTATAAATAGTCTTTTAATTTTCTTCTAAGAGAATTTTGATTGTGCCAATTATCCTCCTGTGATCTATTTTGGTCCCACTGCTTGTTATAATTCCTTCTCCTATTTACATGTGGTTGAGAATGATTCCTCCATTGATGTATATTATCAGTGAATAGAGGTGGAGGATCATCAACATTAAAGAGAGGATTATTCATCCATAAAGAAACATCTTCATTATTCATGACGTGAGGTGGTTTGTCATAATTAAAGAGGGGATTATTTCTCCATGGGGAAATATCTTCTCTATTAATGTTGGGGTACCGCTTATCATTTTGGTCAGTGTGCAGATTTTGAATGAAAATGACCATGCTTCTCTTTTTCTTTTTGTTTCTTTTTGTTTTTTTTGTTTTACTATCTAACTAATGCAACCTAAATGCTAATAATAGGGCACAAAAATTCAAACACCCCTAAGGCTAGCAAGTAGACAATTTGATTATCTTAGAATAGTGTGGGGGAGAAGCTTTTAAATTAACCTAATCTAATGCTCCTCCTCTCTTTCAGACTTGCCCCACTGCTTACCAGTAACACTTCACACCCTCCTCAACTAGCCATAAGTAGTCTGAGTCATCGAATGTGCTGGCAGAGCTAGTTATTTAAAAACCAGCATAGTCGGTTAAATAGGGGCCATTGGAGTGGCAACAGGTCGCCTCCTTCCAAGAGGGTCCTATGAGCATGAGGTGGGCCTTATAGGTCTCTTCTAATTGGTTTTAAATTAAATTGGAAGGTTGGGATACGTGCTTGTGGTGATTATCCTACGTGGGCCAAGAGGTGGTGATGAAATCTACCCTTGATCTTGTGGTATCAGGTGCCCTTACTAATTAATTTTTCCATTCCATGGCAATTCGGTTAACATATAATTACCTTAAAGCAATTAAACATGCCCTAAAAATGCAAGAAAGAAATTTTTTTTTAACAAACTAATGCAAACCCTACAAAATGCAACATGTATTCTACATGCTTATGTACTAACAACTAATGCAATTTTAATCTAATACTGCACCACTTAAACTAGAACTTTTAAGGAGTTCAGGACTTTCTCACAGCGAAGTCCTGGAAAATGTCTTCTCGTACAAGGGTGGGGCCATTTACATTCCACCTCCACTTCCAAGTTACGATGGCTACCCTTGACCTGTATTATTACAACCTTTTAAATGAATTATAAAAATAGGATAATTACATGAAATCCTCACTACAATTCACTCAAAATAAATTACAATTATCCTAATTAAACTCCTTGAATTTCTCCTTTCTTTTTCAATTTTCCCTGCAAAATAAGAAATTATCAATAAGTACAAAAAATTAGGAGAAATTAAATTTCTGCATTAATAAAAATTTTAAGATGCACCTAAAATGCCTAAAATGTTAAAACAATGCAACTCCTAAAATTTTTGAATTTTTGACATTTTATGATTTTATGATTTTTTTTAAATTTTTAATTAAATTTTATGAAAACACCATTGCTGGTCCCCGGCAACAGCGCTAAAAATATGTTGATATTTTTCGCAAGTGCACAACTATTGTAGTTTAGCTAGTGCAAGTCCGGGTCGATTTCCACCAGGACTTGACTTAAATGTAGGAGTTTACACAAATTTTAATTATAAATTAACAAAATTCCAATTCTAATTCATTAAACATTCCATAAGTAACACTCTTGAAATTAAGTACAAATAAATGAAAGGAAATGGTATTTAATTACAACTTTCCTGTTTTGACTGTTGTGTCACACAACATATTACAACAGGTACTAAGTAGTGACAAGGTAACTTAGACACAAATTAAATGCAATAATAAGTTGAATACACTTTCTTTGTCTTGATCATTGTGTCACGCAACGAACAAGAAGTAAAAATACATATTCTAGAAGTAAATCGAAGAACAAATAACTTGGATTACGTAAAACATGGATTAACTTAAAACAAATTAGGCTAAAAGACAAAATAGGACATGAAAGGAATTTAAATTAAAGTCATAAGGGCAAATATGGGAATTTTCTAGATTTATGGTTTTAAACGAAAAACCAGAAATCCGATGGAGTGAGGAAGACGATAGGAGAGAGGAGGAAGAAGAAAAGAGGGGAAAGAGGAAGGATAGAGGAGAAAAGGGTTTTCTCCTCAGGCCAGCCGATGATAGGAGGTGCGATGCTAGTTTTTGGCAGGGGAAAAAGGAGCAGAGGGGGGTCTTGCCATTCGGAGAAGCTGGCCGATCAGTATGGCTCCGGCTATCGACAGATAATGAGCAGAGAATGGTCGAAGGTTGGTTCCAGAGACAAGAGCAGAGGGGTTATCGAGAGAGATTTGAAGAGAGGTAGGCGGGAGAAAGAGAAGGAAAAGAGGGTTTGGGCAATGACGAAAACTAGGTCATTTTGGACAGAGAAGAGGCGATCTGGGGAGAGGAGTGGAGTGCTAGCTTAAGCTGCCCGGATTGGTCTGGGTGGTGATGTGTTTTTGCCAGAAAACTGGGAAGAAAAGGAGAAGTTGGGGGAATTGGGTAGAAACTAGCTAGGTCAGCTAAAAGAGCCAGAGCTGGAGGAATTGGGCAAGAGAGAGCGAGATTGAGAAAGATGGGTAAGGAACAGTCCTTCCCACCTCTCCTCCATCAAGAGGAGAAAATGAAAGTGAACAAGAAGGAAAGCATTAGAGAGAGATTGAAGCTAGGCCTGGTGTGTCACACACGGCCAGTGAATGGGATGAAAGAGAGGGATTATGAGAGAAAGAGAGAGACTGGGAGTGAGAGGAGAACACGAGAGAGGTGGAGAGGAACAATCCTTCCACCTCTTCTTTGTCAAAAGGAGAAAAACAAAAACAAGAAGGAGGTGGAAGGGGAGAGCGAGAGAGACAAAGGGGAGGAACTGCTTGCTCCAACCCCTAAAAGAAGAGAGAGAGAGAGAGAGAGAGGAGCAACATGCTCCTACCCTTGAAGCAAAAGAAAGGAGACCCCCCCCCCCAATCCAACCCCTCTCTTCTTTATTAGGGGGGCTCCCATGTTTGGTCAGATTTGCCCTTGGTCAGATTTGGTCATGATTTGTTCAGCTTTGCTAAATTTGCCATGATTGGTCTGATTTGGTTTGATTTGCCATGATTGGTCAGAAGCAAACTATCTAGAACCTATTATCCTAATTTTTAAATCTACTTGAAATCACTCCAATAAATGCTACATTGAAGGCTCCATGGATAGTCACTTGCAAATTGCTTCAAACCAATAGAGGAGTAAATGCCTTAAAGTAAGGGAAAATGCATATGGTGGTTGAATAAGAGAGGACGGGATCCCCACCACGTTGGATACTGAGCAAGTACAAATGGTTATGAGCAAAAGGGGATTGAGGAAGTCTTTCCCGAGTTCTACTTGAACTTCATAAAAGCTCGACCACCTGCTACTGAGTATCAATCAAACCGTTGAGAATTTCCAAGGGGAGTTGTCCATAGTGGAGCAACAACACCTTACTAAGCCTGTCACAAAACAGAAGTCAAGGAAGTTTTGTTCTTTGTGGAAGGGAATAGACCACCTTCCACGGATGGATTTAATGCCTTATTTTTTTCAAAAAGCTTCGTCAATGATGGGTGATGAATTACATCAAATGGTTGGTAAAGCCTTTCGAGTGTGACATTTTTGCCAAAGAACTTAAACTAACTTATGTGATGCAATTGAGTTGTCACTGAGTGATCTTAAGATCATGGGTTTGAGCCATGGAAATAGCTTCTTGCATAAATACAAGGTAAAATTGTGTACTATAGACACATTTGTCATTTGCCAATGATCTCATACTTGCTTCTCATGCTACCATGCCCATTATGTCATGTTTGAAAAAAATATTAAGAATGTTAGCATCTTAATTTGGACTGGTGGTGGCACCTCAGAAATCTTTTATCATGTTTTCTAACAATGTGCCCAGAAGGTTTTCCCAACATCTCAAAAAAGCAATTGATATACACTAGCCGTTGATGAAAGGAAAGTACCTTGAATTGCCTATTATGAATAAAACCACATCCTCAGAGGATATCATCATCATCATCATCATCATCATCATCATCATCATCATCATCAAGACCTTAACCCAATTGGGGGTCGGCCATATGAATCTTATTCCTCCATTCCACTCTATTAAATACCATGGCTTCATTTAGTCCCAAAGTTTTTAAATCTTTTCTCACCACTTCTATCCACGTTCTTTTGGGTCTTCCCCTTGCCCTTTTAGAACCTTATACTTGCATTGCATCACTCCTCCTAACCGATGTCGTTGTTGGTCTCCTTTAAACATGTCCAAACCATCTAAGTCTAACCTCCCTCATCTTGTTACCTATTGGTGCTACCCCTAAATTTTCTCTAATATTTTCATTTCTAATTCTATCCTTTCTTGTCTTACCACTCATCCATCTCAACATCCTCATTTTTGCGACACTCATCCTATGAGTATAATATTCCTTAATTGCCTAACACTCTAATCCATAAAGCATGGCTGGCCTGATAGCCATCCTATAGCCATCCTAGAGCATGACCCACCAATCACACAAAACTCCAGATGCACATCTCCATTTGTTCCAACCTACTTGGATTCTCTGGGTAACCTCCCTCTCAATCTCTCCACTCTCATGAATCATAGATCCTAAGTACAGAAAGTGGGCTTTTATGGGGACTTCTTGGTTATTAATCTTGACTAGTGTTCCACTCTTACTCTCCTTGCTAAAATTACATTCCATATATTCTGTCTTAGTTCAACTAATTTTAAATCCTTCAGATTCTAATGCTTCTCTCCATAACTCTAGCTTTATGTTTACACCCTCCCTTGTCTCACCAAGCAAGACTATATCATCTGCAAATAACATGCACCAGGGAATCTTCTTGTGTAGATGTTTTGTTAACTCATCCATAACTAATGTAAAAAGGTATGGGCTCAATGCCGATCCTTGGTGCAATCCTACAGTGACAGGAAAATCACCAGTCACACCACTAGTGGTCTTAACATTTCTTACCGCTCCCTCATACATATCTTTAATTATGTCTATATACCCCTGAG
Organism: Warburgia ugandensis; assembly: GCA_035236585.1. Taxonomy (NCBI): domain Eukaryota; kingdom Viridiplantae; phylum Streptophyta; class Magnoliopsida; order Canellales; family Canellaceae; genus Warburgia; species Warburgia ugandensis. Next base: position 25,824,571 of record CP141131.1, read on the forward strand.
AAACCCCTTTATCACCCAATACCCTCTATATTAACTCTCTAGGGACTCTATCATAAGCTTTCTCTAAGTCTATAAAGACCATGTGGAGGTCTTTTCTCCTCTCCCTATATTTCTCTACTAATTGTCTTAGTAAGAAAATAGCTTCCATAGTAGACCTCTCAGGCATGAAACAAAATTGATTCTCTAATACACTTGTTTCATGTCGTAGCCTCTTCTCAATCACTCTTTCAAAAAGTTTCATAGTATGGCTCATAAGTTTAATCCCTTGATAATTAGTGCAGCTCTGTATGTCTCCTTTATTCTTATAAATTGGTACAACAGAGCTTTTCCTCCACTCATCAAGCATTTTCTTTGATCTCATAATCTTGTTAAACAACTTGGTCAACCAAACTACCCCAATATCTCCCATATGCTTCCAAACCTCTATTGGTATACCATCAGGCCCCATGGCCTTTCCTGATTTCATCTTTTTCAAGGCCTCTTTTACTTCAAGTACTCTAATCCTATGTTCATATCTATAATATCTAGTGTTATTTAGATTTATAGTATTTTCAATCCCTATATTCTCAGAACCATTTTCATTTAACAATTTTTGAAAGTATGTTTCTCACCTTTGTTTGATCTCATCATCTTTGACTAATACCCTTTGATCATCGCTTCTAATGCACCTAACATGATCTAAGTCCTTACCCTTCTGTTCTCTTATAAGTTTAAACACATCTTTCTCACCTTCTCTTGTTCCTAGTCTATTATAGAGCTCACATATGCTTTAAGTTTAGCCTCACTTACTATTCTCTTAGCAACCTTTTTAGCATTCTTATATTATTCATAGTTTTCATTATTTCTAATCTTCTACCATGCTTTGAAAAGCATCCATTTTTCTTTAATAAAATTTTGCACTATTTCACTCCACCACCATGTTTCCTTTACTAATTACCTTTTACCTTCAGATACTCCTAAGACATCTTTTGCCACTTTCTTAATGGACTCAACAATATTAATCCACATGGTATTTACTTCTATTTCATAGTTCCAAATTCCTTCTACCATCAACTTATTTGTGAATGAGGTTATTTTCTCTCCTTTTCAGTTCCACCACTTAATTTTTGGATATCTATTAAGTTCGTTTCTTTTCTTCCATCTTTTGATATGGATATTCATAACCATTAACCTATGTTGTGAGGTTAAACACTCACCGGGTATCACCTTATAATCCTTACATGTAGATTGTTCATTATTCCTAAGTAGAAAAAAGTCTATTTGGCTTTTATAAAGTCCACTTTTAAAGGTTATTAAGTGTTTATCCCTCTTCTTAAAGAGTGTATTTACAATGGACAAGCTATATGACAAAGCAAAATCGAGGATATTCTCCCCATCTCATTTCGTTCACCTATACCATACCCTCCGTGTATTCTATCATATCCTTCCTTATCTTTTCCTACATGGTCATTTAAGTCTGCTCCTATAAATATCCCCTCAGTATTGGAAATTTCTTGCATGACTCCCTCCATATCTTCCCAAAACTATCTCTTGATTATATCTTGTAACCCAACTTGTAGTGCGTATGCACTTATAATATTTATAATCTGCTCTCTTAGAATAAGTTTTATTATTATAATTCTATCACTGATTCTTTTAATGTCCACAACTTTATCCTTTAATTCCTTATCCATTATTATTCCTACGCCATTTTTGTTATTTTCCTTTCCTACGTACCATAATTTATACGCATCTATTTCTCTAGTTTTAGGCCATTTCCACTTGGTTTCTTGGACACAAGCGATATTGACTCTCCTACGTTTCATAGCGTCTACTAACTCTAAACTCTTACCTGTCAATGTCCCTATATTCCATGTGGCGGTACGAATCTTATGTTATGGAGATATCCTATTTACTATTGCCTTTCTCGACCTTCATGGTCTGAACCCATGTTCACTTTTCACTACACCTAGGTCTTGATGCAGCACGTCGCTTCCAAGGGGACACTCTAGCAGCCCTTGCCCATTTTTCACTACATCCAGGATCCGATGTAGCGTCGCTTCTGGGAGAACTCCCTAGCAACCCTTGCCTATTTTTCACCGCACCCGAGATCCAATGCAACGCATTGCTTATGGGGAACGCCCTAGCTTGAGGGAACATTAGTTTTCGATTCATGTCATTTTTGGGTTGCCATAGTTTTAAAAAGCTGAAGATGATTTTTATTTCTTCCTTACAAACTAATATGCAAATGCATATTCACTTGCAAGTAGAAAAGAAATAACAAAATCATCTTCAACTTTACCCTTGTCAGCTAACTACCTGACGTAAGGGTTGCCATATTTTAAGAAGCTGGAGATGATTTTCATTTCTTCATCACAAACTAATATACAAATGCATATTCATTTGTAAGAAAGAAATAACAAAATCATCTTCAACTTCTCCCTTTGCAGTTCCTAAATGATAAGATTAATCATTGGTTAAAGGATGAAAATAAACCTTGCTATCTAGAGCTGCCCATATTAGCCTCTTGAAAGAGGTTTTTGGGCAGCCTTGGTGCACTAAGGTCCTGCATGTGCAGGGTCCGGAGAAGGGGTAGACTACAAGAATCAATAGTATACCACCTTACTTTTCATTTTGCAAGAGACTGTTTCCACGTCTTGAACCCGTGACCTCAAGGTCACATGATGACAACTCTATTGTTGCCCCAAAGCTCCCTTCAAACTCTGAAAGAGGTAACTACTAGAATTTCAAACTATACCATGTAGCGTCTGGTGATACCTAAAGGTGTTCTTGATGAATGTGAAGGAGCTCAAAGAAAATTTTTGTGGATCCATTCACAATCTAGCACTGGTAAGCATTTGGTCAGTTGGTCTACGGTTTGCCTTCCTAAACTACTTGGTGGGCTGGGCTTTAGAGAGATTGGGAAAATGGATGTGGTCTTCAAAGCAAAATTAGGCTGAGAGATACTTGATAGAAAGAAATTCCCATGGTACGCTATGTTACCAGCAGGTATCTTAGGAAGTCCCGCTTCTTGGAGGTGAAACCAAATCCTAAGGACTTCCCAATATGGAAGGGAAGGCCGTCCTAAATAGACTCTTTCTTAGATTGAAGTAGCCTTTCATAACCTTATGTGTAGAAGCTCTATGCCCTTTAGCCTTATAGCAAAAAGTTACTATCAAAACTGCTCGCCCTACTGAAGTACCAAAGGTACATGCAACCAAAGGAGCTTACTTAGTAATGGATTACATTGGTCTATTAGCGATGGAAAAAACTGTTGGCATGTGGCTGGAGCCATGGTTACACATTGAGTCTGATTCTAAAAGAAATGGCATCCAGCCGAACCATTATCAGATTGACATTGTGAGCCAGTTGATCAATTCTAATGGTTAGAGGTGAGGAGACCTCATCTCACAATGTGGTCCATAGGTGGAACGCAATATACTTAACATCTAGCCTTTTACCCGGCCAGAGAATGAGCTTTGTCTGGGCACTTGAATCAACAGGAAGATTCACCGTCAAATCTGCTGCCAGATCTCTAACCAGAGTATATCCAACACAAATCAAAAATCTACTTGGAACAAACTTTGGCTGCTAAGCTGCAACCGAAGGTCAAAATATTTGTTTGGTTAGTAGCCTAAAGTGAACTTCCAACTAGAAATAACATGGCATGGAATTCCATTCGTGTGGAGGCTCTGTCTCATTTGCCAGAATGACACTGAAACTAATATCCATGCACTCATCCAATATTGATGCCATTGCTGGTCTGTAGAAGAGAACTTCTGAAGCACTTGATCTGACTTTCACTGAGCACCACTCTGTGATTGAGATTGTTAATTTCTGGTATAAAAGTGGGCCTTAAAAACAAAGACTTTAAAACTCTCAGAGAAACTTCTCAAGCTCATATGGCCTGGACCATTTGAAAAGCTTGCAATGATCTTGTCCACAATAACAGACAGTTGGATCTGAACTGGCTTTGGCAACAATGGAAAGTTGCGGTACGTGAAATGGTGTAGGAAGACAACATCAATTGTTTGTTTACTCGTAAACAAAACACAGATCCTCAATGACTGCAACAGAGTGGCTTGAAACCCCTCATTGTGAAGTATATACATGGTAAGTGGGAACCACCCAAATGGGCGATGATTAAACTTGGTTTCGCTGGGGCATCTCGTGGCAACCCCGGACTTGCTGGGGCAGGTGAGATCCTTAGGGATGTTGGGGTTGACTCACATATGATCTGTGTATGTGTGTGTGTATATATAATGTTAGGATTTGAGTGAGTGAGTAAGAGATTGAATTACTATGAATGTAGGCTAAGTTTGGTCGAACCATGTAAATCTCTATTTCTATTGTGTGTGTGCTTATCATCGTCGATCCTATAATCCTAATTGTCATATCTCCAAGCCAGGTTTATACGATTGCGAGTTTCTTCGTGGTCCCATTCACACCACGAAGGGAAGAGAGCTGTAGACTTGCTGGCTAATGGAGCCCTAGATATGAAAGAAAGGCCATGTGTGGCTGTGTAATCCTCCTAGCATTTTATGTAATGCTATAAGGGTAGATGAACTAACATGCCGTGGTAGGGTTGTGGCTGACCAGGTAATGATATTTGCATTCTAATAAAAAAGGGACAAAAAGGCAGGGCAGTGACTGACTTGTACCAACTTCTCGTTATGCCTATTAGCCTCACTCGATTGAGAGGAGATGACGTAGTATGAAAGTGGCCCAAAAGATGGGTCAACACGACAGTATGAACTTATATACATGCATGTGGGTAGATCATATGAAGGAATCATGCCATGTGGTACGTGTTATAGAAAATGACAATTAGTAAATAGGAACTGCTGTAGTGCGTGCGACTTTGGTATGATGGCCCCACCTTTGGTTGATCAGAACCGTACAATGGAGAACATAGTTTAAAGAACGGTCTATAATCAATTTGTAAGAGGCACAGCTTTTTGAATGTTAAAATCATTCAACTATCTTCACATTTGGCATATAAGATATCCAGAGCAAGAGAAATAAGATGGATGGTTCTAATTAATCAAGGAGAAGCCCACCATGTGGCAGTCTGAAAGCGTAATGCTGGTATAAAGCGCTACGACACCCCAAGAATGAAGAATTGTGAAGCGCTTTCATCTTCTATTATGGCCCCACATGCCATTAAAATCAACCCTTTTGTCTGACACGACTGTCTTTAAATATCTTATGACCCAAAATTCATTTTAAAAAAAATTTATTAGCATCTTTTAGCTCGTTGAATACAAACCGTTGCTTTTGAAGAGCTTCTGACATCCGTATCTGGCAAGATGAAAGCTACATTTGCTAGACGCACCAACGGCTAAGATTAATGATATATGGCCCCACTATGGAAATGTGGAGGCTGTCGCGCTTTGCACATGTATTTCTCCTTTTTATTTCTACCAGTTTTCTAAAAAGTAGAGAATGCCTCTGGCGCAACAGTAGAGTTGACGGGTTTAAGGTGAGACTACATACTATTAACCCTTGTGGCCTATTCTTTTCCTGGATCCTGCATATGCGGGGAGCAGACCTTTAGCAAATGCCTCTTACGAGTCATTGATTTCTATGTGGACCTGTATTTGTAGCTGAATTTTGGCTTTCCTCGTCAAACCAAACAAGGGAAATTAAGTTCGGCGGAATTTCAATTTCCATTGATTTGCTGCTAACCAAACTGGTCTTAGTACACGACTTAACTAACTATAAGAGAGTAGAGATGGAACAAGTTTCATGGAAATTCCTTTTACTTGGCAAGAAAAGATTACTATTTTTACTTGAACAAGAATATACCGAAAGAAAATTTTCATGGAAAATAATTTCATGGAATCCTCTCCAGGCATTATTAAGCTGCTAAGATTGAGGAACAACTGGTTTGCCTCATGGTGTCCCACTTTTGCTTTAAAAAGCCCCCTCCTTGGCTTGATCAGACTCGTTCATCTGATCTATCCGGAATTACATGCTTAGCATCTGAAATTTGTCCTTTGAGATTGCAAGAGGAAATGGACATTTTAGAAATATAGTATAAACATAGGCCCACATTCAATGGCCAAAAGAAAATTAGAATCATTCGTTGTTGTGATCATATCCAAATTTCAGATGAACGGTTCGATCAACCAAAAGTGAGCCCTTGCTTCCTTGTGGGCTATGGGACTCATGAATGAACAGTAAAGAGTCTGAACGGACGGTCGTTATCACATAGCAAAGAAAGAAGCGTGGAAAAGGATCTCGTCATGAGAGGAGATCCCACAAACAACTCGAATTTCGAGATATTTTCACGTGATCTCAGAATCTAGAATCTAGAATCCTTGCTGCACGGCTCTCTCCTGTTTTTCACGCCATCAAAACACTGAACAGTTCGACAAGTCCACATGGCCTAAGAATCCAAACCACTCCCACCAAGAATTCTGAATATTTCATCATGGAATCTCCTCCACCTGTCAAAAACCGGTCAAATTTGTGAAAAGTTAACCGCCCCTTTTCAATCTTCAGAAGTATTATTTTACTTGACTGACAGCTCAAACTTTCCAACACTCTTTCATCATTTCAGGCCCAACTGCAATTCTTCTAAGGTGGGTGGACGCAAAACAAATCAGCAAATGTTTCTTATAGCTTTCGTGGGATCCTATCATTGCGACAATGATGTTTGACCCGAACGCACAATTGGGTTTCCTTTAAATTTAGCAGACGGTAAGTCAAAGGTTGGCATTGGATGGATTTCTTAATCACAGATTCATGTATGGTATCTCTCCTTTCTGCATTTTTTTTTTTTCATTTTCTGATGATTTTCCTCTTTTTTGGAACGAATTTGCTGGGCTGTTTTTCTTTGTAGTCAGCTTTTCTGAAGTCAAACATTACCATTGATGGTTAGAATTTAAACTTCATATGCTTTTATGACTTCTTTTTTTCCTTCCCTGAATTTAATTTGGTTTTTCTGTTTTTTTCTTCTTCATTTCTATTGATTTTTGTCTCCTTTTTCATACTATAAACTTCCTGCTTCGTTTCTTTCTTTACAGTTCTCATAGCTTCCTACTTAAGATTCTGGTGGGTGTTCCTAAATTTGATCGAAGAGGATCAGTAATGTACCGTAGTATAGATTTGATGTTCAGAAGCTCGTGTGTTCTTCCTTGAAAATCTCTGGATTTTCATTCTTTCAGGTATTGATTGTAGGATCCTGGTAATTGCGTCCTGCAAATTTAGATGAAGTACCAAACGCTTTGCTCCTTTTAAGATGTTCTACCAATTTCACCTTGCTTCCTCTTCATTTTTTCTTTTCTTCTTTATCCAAGTTGTGGCGATGACTTCTGAGTTTTATGACAGCAAACGCTCAGAATAAATTCTTCAGAGGCCTTTCTTTAACCACCACAATCAACTTCTTATATTTTCTTTTAATGCTATTTAGTTTATCTTTCCATTTAATTGTAGTTTTCTATGGTTGTCAGATCATCTGATTTTTCTTTGCTTTCTTATCCTTTTCTTGTTCTGTCCATCATTGATTGTGGTGATGGGATCTGAATTCTGACAGAAGAAGCTCAAAATAAATTCTCCAATTGACTTTCTTAGCAGAAAATCAAATTTCCTCCCTAAGTGTTTTTTTCTTCTATTTTTTCTTTCCATATAATTTCAGTGTTCCATGACCTTTAAGTTAACTGGATTCCGCTATTTTAGCAGATTATTTCCACATACAATGCACCAATGGCTTCTTTCTTCCATTTGCTCGCAGGGATTTTCTTTCAATTCAGAGTGTTTGTCTTTTTGGGCTCAAGATGTTCATTGTGGAGGATAAAATAGGTGCCATCGCCCTGATGGTCGTAGCACTTCTTTTTTTGGGCACTTGGCCTGCTGTTTTGACTCTCTTAGAGAGAAGGGGTCGCCTTCCTCAGCATACTTACCTGGATTATTCCTTCACCAATCTCCTGGCTGCTGTCCTCATTGCTTTAACCTTTGGTCAGATTGGAGACAGCAAACCTGGCATGCCAAATTTCTTCACTCAGTTGACTCAGGTCAGTCTTTCTGATACATAGTGATCAGTAAATGATTTTGTTAACCAAGCAATATGTTGTTGGTTCTGTGGAAGTCGGTAGTTTGGCATCCCTGTATGCAGTTTTCTGTCTGATTACATGCTGTTCAAGTTGCAATCTTGATGTTTGTAATGGATTGAATCTATTCATCTTACAAAGTTTTTAATTGGAAAGTTATGTTGGCTTCAAATTAAGTTTGCCGGGTTTCTATGGAAATTTGGTGAATTTGGACTAATTGGATTGAAATGTGGGGCTTCAACCTGATTACGTGAAGGTTAAGGTACAATCTTGGTTTACGGTGGATTGTATCTCTTTGTTCTGTTTTTACTGGATATATAAACAGCAAACTTTGTTTGTTTCTGAGAAAATGTTAAGTTAAATTGAATTGTGTCTACAGGCAGGCCTGGGGGTGCTAGTTATACTACAACTGGTTGACTGCCTATAACAGTTGGTTTTTAGGTCTGAACAGACTAACAGTGCCATTGTGAAGAGTTTTCTGGCGTTTACATTTATTGCATTGACACCAAGCTGTGGAAAAAGTGGCATTTATTCCATTTATGTTATTTGCCCCTTTCTATAAACAGAAACCACTGAACAATGTAGTTTCCAATTGGATTTATTTACACATTTTTATCAAAATACAGAGAAATGTAATTCTCTGTTGCAGAACTCTATTGATCTTGAACTCTCTTCTTCTGTCTTTTTCCTTTTTTCCTTGCACAGCTGTTTTTCCATCTAAGCAACTTCAATTGGTTTTAATTGCAGTCTTTTCAGGTTAAACTGGATGGGAGCGTGCTTATTAGATTCAAACACGTCAGTTTGATTGGTGGATAGTTGAAAATCTCTAATTTAACTCTTTAGGACTCCATAATACCATATGGGAATTTATGCCGGATTCAGACGCAAATATGAGTTCTCAATATATAAAGGGCAGCCCCGCTGCACGAAGCTCCTGCGTATGATGGGTCTGGGGAAGGGGCGGACCACAAGGGTCTATAGGTCTGAAAATCAATGTGCACGATAAGTCCATATTTCTACATGGTAAGCAGCATAAGCTGAATTGCACAAGTAGAATTATAGAATTACAAGTGGTATCACAAATACCAGAGGAAAGAAGAGTGAGAAATAAAATGCTTTTAGGTATGCATATTGATGTATTCACATCTCTCCACAAGGATATTTTAGATGTCATTGTCATATAGCAAGTAGGATTACCAGAATATTTCTGCACAACTAGTTGGAAAGATAGTGTCAAATTCTGTATGCAGATTGGTAATAAAAAATTTAGCATGCAAAACCCTCAATTAATATTGTATTAGAGGCCTATTAATGGAGCAATTTTTCAGGTAGTTTCAGTTTCAAACAGTGAAAATCGCAGTTATTGGAAGAATTTGGTGTTTATTACTGAAACCAGTTCCCCTATGAATTGAACCACAAGTGAAGAAATTCTCTCTAGTTTTTCTGTTTGTGTTACTTGTTTACCACTCTTGATCACGTTGTTGACTCTGGTTTTTCTGCTGTATGAGGCCTCTTTCAAAGATTAAAACTTCCTACTTGTATACATGCCAATAAGTGCATTTAGGATAGTAGCACTAGATCTTTCATGAGTCTATATACTTTTTCATACTTATGATTTATACTTTAAATGATGGATGAGTTACACTGGTCTGTTTCATAATTCACTCTTGAGTGATCCCCTTTAGAATCTTTCACTAGGTAACTATGATGTTTATGCCTTCTTAGCAACAGGTGCTAGTGCTATAAAACACCAATAAGTAGTCTACAGATGACTCTTCTTAAGAATGACGAAGTGGACCCAATTATTCTTTTATTTGCCTTCTTCTAATGTGCTGCTCCAAGAATCTGAACTAATAACTTCTTAATGTTCATCTCCTCTTCGTATCTGATCATTTTCCTTGAGCATTTGAAAAGAAAAAGAAGGGCTTACATTTTACATTTTCATTGAGTATACTATAAGTTTTAGGCACCACTCTAGTGCAAAATAATCTAAACTGCCAGACAGCTAATAATTAGCTAGGCTGACCTAGCGAGAAGCTACAGTCTTGACTAACTGGCAACCATGTTTTGGAATGAAGATGAACATGCTAACTTGAATTGAAAGCTCTCTGAAGAGATTTTTCTGCCTTTCTTTTTTCACAAGCTGATTGTTGGCTGGTTCTACATTTACTAATCTAAATTACACATGAATATAGAGAGAAAACTATTAACAAACTCATATTTTATGTGAATAGATATATGGATAAAATATAATCATATATGTGAACAAGTGTATGTGTATATAAGAGTTTTACGCTAGCCCCACCAAGACCTACCTATAGATTAGAGAGTGACGGTGATATATATATTCTTATTTTACAGTCCAGGGGCAAATTTAATTCCAGGGACTAGTACATTTAGCTCATGAAGTCACTACCCAATGGCCCAATACTAACTTCTTGATGTAGTTTCATTGATTCCTCCTAAGATTTCATTTCAATTGGAATTTGGTTATTCATGATTTACAATGATCCCTCCCTTTTAAGCATCTATGACTCAATGGTTAAAGCACCCAACTCATAATTGGCAAATTTATAGGTTCAATTCCTGCTGGATGCACACCAATAGAAACGTTCAATAAGTATATTAGAATTGGCTCTGTATCAATGGAATCTCATCATCCATACATAACGTATTGGTATAGCATATTCATACCATCACATATGAAGAGTAAGAACTAGAATTCTTATCGATATTGGAACTCATAAGGAAGAAAATGGATTTATGGATGGAATCAAACATACAGTCTTGACAGAAAAAGTATTTGGTTATTGGAGAACAATTAATATACTTCTAATGTCAAATCAGGATCAACTAGGATAGAGATAAAGCATTGGGTCAAACTCTTCTTTGGTGTCAAGGTAATAGCTATAAATAGTGGTCAACTCCCCGAGAAAGGGTAGAAGAATGAGACCTATTATGGGGCATACAGTGCATTACAGATATATGATCATTACGCTTCAACCGGGTTACTCTTTTCCACCTCTTAGAGAGAAAAGAATTTAAATCAAAATACTTAATAACAAGGTGATACATTTATACAAAACTTCTACCCCAAGCACACGCAATGGAACAAGATACAATCAAGTGAAATCCAATCCACAAAATAATTTAATGCTAGAGAAATCATTACCGCTGAGCACAGAGGGGGAGATCATAAGCGTCTATACTGTAAAATCAATTTTCGACAGAATGAAAAAGACATTTCTGGTAGAATCATAACCATAGAATACAACCCTAATCGAAATGCATACATATGTGTCATACCTTTAGTGCTCTTTATTTGGTTTTCTTCATTTATTATCATTGCATGAATATTTGTGAGAATTCTCACCTGATTTGTCTACTATTTGGATACTAGATTAGGGACAATTGGCCCTCGATTCTGTTTGCCGTGGGCGGTGGAATAGTTCTTAGCCTTGGAAACCTATCTACCCAATATGCATGGGCTTACGTGGGTCTTTCAGTAACAGAGGTGATCAGTGCAAGTATAACAGTTGTTGTAGGTAAGTGTGAATCTTCTCTACACTTTCAGAAGCCTTTTTTTATGTTGCTTTATCACATTAGAACAAAATGTTGAAGTACCTTCAACTTATTTTTTTAATTTGTCCCTACAGCATTCATTTTGTATCGAGTAAAAGGATTACTGTTTCTTCATAATCAAGGACTCAAGATACCTTGTCTATGGAGGGTTATATGCTTGTTGATTATGATTCCATACAATGACAGACAATGCCTGGTTTAAATGATTTATATTTTATGCCCTTAATCTGTAAATCTTGACTGACTTGTCATTACCATCATATCTGAAACAGGAACAACTATGAATTACTTCTTGGATGATAAAATCAACAAAGCTGATATTCTTTTCCCGGGAGTTGCATGCTTCCTGGTAGCAGTTTTTCTTGGATCTGCTGTTCACTCTTCCAATGCAGCTGACAATGAAGCAAAGCTCAGTGGTTCAAGTAATTACCAGGACAAGACATGGTATATTTGTTTCCATCAGATTTCCCTCACTGCAATTAAATGATAAGACCAGGAATTAATTTTGTTGTCTATGTGAGTTTTCAGTTTGGAGGAGATTATTTCATGTTATCATTCTCTTTTTCAAAAGTAGTCTTGTTTTTACGAACTTTTTCACTTCTGATCTGCATCTTGCCTGGAGATCGTGGTATTGTTTAAAGAGATCTTCTACGCTCACCGAACTTCAGTGAAATTAGATTGGCAGCTACATATTCAGTTCAAATCCACCAAGTAGATGCATCCCACTGACATTACCTGTCTTACCATTTTTCTTATACATCAAATGTTTCTTGTGTCTTTGTTTGCAATTAATAAGCTCTTATGGGAGAAATGAGTATTTCTGTTATTTGACATGAAATTGTTATTTATGCCTCTACTTCAGAGCCTAAGTATCAACTGATCAACTATAAATTTGACTTCTGGCAGGGCTACAGAAAATTCAGGAATAAAAGGGCAAGATGAAGGTACATCTCACAATTGCTGTATTTTTTGGATCTATTACTCTATACTCCATAATTAGTTTGTCTGCTTATTCTAGATCAGAAAAAGGATCTGGAGGAGGGAAGTTCTCATTTTACGGATTCTGGACCCAAGGTGGCCAAAGCTAAAGCTGGAACTGCAGAGTTTCTCATAGAGCTTGAGAATAGAAGATCAATCAAGGTTAGCTGCCCCATTAAATTATCTGCTGGCTTTAGAGTTACAATCTAAACATATATTTATGAAAAGCTATGGTTATACCAAAGTGGACACCACATGTGCCAACAAAGAAACACGTGCTAGCACTTACAGATAAATCTGTATATGTGGATGTATATACACATCGGTGTATGTATATGTCTGTAACGTTTTGGATATAACAGCTCATTAGTATATACGTCAGTATTTTATTGGCCATCTGAAACTTGAGCTATGAGTTGATAGTTTTAGGATCAGACTTGAAACAATTGGTTGCCATTTGACAATATACCCTTATTAATGTTTTGAAAGTCAGGAACATGCAACTTAAGTCACCTGCCATGAGAGGCCTTCTTTCTGCCACTAGGCAAGAAGGTTGTAGCTATATCCTTGCATACTGTTACCAAAATGCCCTTGTTAACTCTTAATACATGCCATTAATTGTGTATTATGGTAGCCTTAACAATTGCCATTTTCAGTAAGGTGTGAGAAAATTATGTAAGGGAATAGGAATTTGTATTCTGATGCTGCCAACCTTCACATAATACATTTACAAAAACATTGACTAGCTGTCTCTTACCTTCTAATAGAAAATCTCATTATTTGTCATAAAAAACCCCCCTTTCTGGTTGTCTTTACACCTTATTGATTGTGAGTAACATTAATCAAAATTCTCTTGATCAAGGAAAAAGTTAGAATATCCCATGTATGCATGCAAATCTCCCACTTGTGGGAGAACATCAGGAGATCCATCTTTGAATCTATGTATGATTCTTATGTATTTTTGTCTACACTTGTTGATGCATATGGTAGGGTGGAGAGAGAGAGAGAGGGTAACTTTTGTCTTTCCAAATTGCATTAAAAGCCACCATCAAGTGAGAAGAAAATGAATAAATGTTCCTGTTGAAACTTGAAACTATTATATAGTTATAGCTTAAACCATAGTAATTTTTTTTTTAATGGTCAAATCATAGTACAAATTACTCCCCTAACTTGGAAAATCCTATAACACAAATCTTAAGACTAAGATATTACCTCAAGCAAGGGCATTTCCTATAAACGGCGTGCTGCACCTTAGACTAGATGCAGTGGAAAATGGCCAAGGGATATTAGGCATTACTCTATAAGTGATGCACTACATAGGTCCCAGGTGCAGTGGGAAATGGACAAGGGCAGATGCGCTGCATCAGAACGCTTATAGATGTGCATAGGTAAAGAGACTAGCTTAAGAGAATAACATTCATATCGCTATGTAGAATATAGGCACCTTGACGTATAAGAGTATGGAGTTAGTAGATACAGTGAAATATAGGAGAATCAACATAGTTTGTGTTCAATAAAACAAGCAGAAAGTAAGTAAAACTAGAGAATGGGTACAAGCTCTGGTATATAGGAAAGGACAATAGTAGAAATGACATAGCAATAGTAGTGGATAAAGAATTAAAGGATAAAGTTGTAGACTTTAGAAGAATATGGGATAGAATTTTACTAATAGAACTTATTCTAAGAGAGAAGATCATAAATGTTATAAGTGCAAAGGCCCAAAGGTAGAGTTAGAAGCTAGAATAAAGAGAGTTTTGGGAAAATATAGAGGGAGTAATGTAAGAAATTTCCAATGTAGAGGGGATGTTTATAGGAGCATACTTAAATGGTCGTGCAGGAAAGGAAAAGGAAGGATATGATAAGGTACATAAAGGGTATGATGTTGGAGAAATAAATGAGATGGAGGAAGCTATCTTTGGATTTTGCTTTGGCACATAACCTAGCTCTAGAAAATACATTAGGAAGAAGGATGAACACGTACTAACCTTTAAAGGTGGATCATATAAAAGTTAAATAAACTTTTTTCTACTTAGAAATACCAAAAGATCAATGTGTAAGGAGTGTAAGATGATACCTGGTGAGAGTTTAACCATGCAACATACTTAATGGTTGTGAATATTTACATTAAGAGATGTATGAAAGCAAAATAACTTAATATGTGCCCAAAAACTAAGTGGTGGAACCTAAAAGGAGAGAATATAAATCATTTAAAAACAAGTTAATGGTAGAAAGAAAGTGGAACAATGAAATAGAGGTAAACACCATGTGGACTAATATGGCAGAGTTAATTAAGAAAGTGGCAAAAGATGTTCTAGAAGTATCCAAATGTAATAGGCAAAGGAAACTTGGTGATGGTGATGGAGTGAGAAAGTGCAAATAGTTATTAAAGTGAAATGGGTGTATTTTAAAGCATAGCAGAGAACTAAAATTAAAGAATATTTTGACCAATATAAGAATGCTAGAAAGCATGCCAAGAGAGTAGTAAGTGTGGCTAAACTCTAGGCATATTATGATCTCTATAATAGACTAGGGTCAAAAGAAGGTGAGTAAGATGTGTTCAAACCTGCAAAAATAAGAGAATAGAAGAGTAAGGACTTAGACCACATTCAATGCATTAAAAGTGATGAATAAACGGTACTAGTCAAAAATGATGAGATCAACCAAATGCGGGAAAGTTACTTCCAAAAATTGCTAAATAACAATTGTCCTGAGACTATAAAGATTGAAAGATTTGTAAATCCAAATAACATTGGGCCGTATAGATACAACTGTAGGATTAGGATACATGAAGTGAAAGAGGCCTTGAAAAAGATGAAATCAGGTACGTCCCTGTGGCGGGATGGTATTCCAATAGAGGTTTGAAAGTATATGTGAGATATTGGAGTACTTTGGTTGACTAAGTTGTTTAACAAGATTGTAAAATCGATGAAAATTCCAAATGAATAGAGGAAAAGCTCTATCATACCAATTAATAAGAACAAAGGAGCCATACAGAGTTGCTAATTTTAGTGAAAACAAACTTATAAGTCATACCATGAAACTTTGAGAAAGAGTCATTGAGAAGGGCTACGACATGAGACGAGTGTATCAAAAAACTAGTTCAGTTTCATGCTTGGGAAGTCTACCATGGAAGCTATTTACCTATTTAGACAATTGATAAAGAAATATAGGGAGAGGAGGAAGGACTTCCAAATAGTGTTTATTGACTTAGAAAATTCTTATGATAGTCCTTAAGGAGTTAATGCGGTGGGGGTTGGGCAAGAAATGGGGCTTTATGAGGATATATAAACATAATTAAGCATATCTATGAGGGAATGGTAACAAATGTTAGGACCACTAGTGGAGAGACCGATGACTTCCCTATCACTATACGATTGTACCAAAGATTGGCATTGAGCCTGTACCTTTTCACATTGGTTATGGAGTTAATAAAGTATATGTAATAGGAGATTCTATAATACATGTTATATACAGATAACATAGTTTTGATTGATAAGATTTAAGCGAGGGTGTAAACACAAAGCTAGAGTTGTGGAGAGATGCTATAGAGTCTAAATGATTTAAAATTAGATGAACTAAGATAGAATATGTGGAATGCAATTTTAGTGAGGAGAGGAGTGGGAGTCAAGGACCAATAAAGATTGATAACCAAGAAATCACCCCAAAAATACTACTTTCGATACTTAGGATCGATAATTCATAAGAGCGGAGAGATTGAGAGGGATGCTACCTAGAGAATTTAAGTGGGTTGGAACAAATGGAGATGTGCCTCTAGAGTTTTATGCGATTGGGGAGAGCCACTCAAACTGAAAGGAAAATTCTATAGGATGGCTATCAGGTTGGCCAGGCTCTATGGATAAGAGTGTTGGGCAGTTACGGAACAACATGTATGTAGGATAAGCATAGCCGAAATGAGGATGTTGAGATGGATGAGTTCCAAGACAAGAAAGGATAGAATTAGAAATGAAAACATTAGAGGAAACCTATGAGTAGCACCAATAGGTAACAAGATTAGAGAGAGTAGACTTGGATGGTTTGGACATGTCCAATAAAGACCGAAAATAGCACCAGTTAGAAGCAGTGAGTTGATCCAAGTTGATGGCTCTAATAGGGCAAGGGGAAGGCCCAAAAGGACGTGGATAGAAGTGGTGAGAAAAGATTTAAAAACTTTTGGACTAATTGAAGCCATGAAAATTGATAGAGTGGATGAAGGAGCAAGATTCATGTAGCTGATCCCTAATAGGGATAAGGCTTTGACAACGACGACGATGATACACACACACACACACACACACACACACACATATATATACATACATATACATATACATATATATATATATATATATATATATATAGAGAGAGAGAGAGAGAGAGAGAGAGAGAGAGAGAGAGAGGAGCCGGGGCAATGATAAATCCAAGTGCTATATATGTATGTATGTATGTATGTATGTATGTATGTATGTATGTATGTATGTATGTATGTATGTATGTATATTATTGACACACAGTAGATGGAGGATTATACTTTCTGGATTTGACTCTGCTGATAGTTTATTAGGAAATTGAGGGCTCTAACACCTAAACATTAAAGAGCAAAATGTAGATAACAGTGCAGTTTGTGAAACTACGAGACAGATGTCATTGTCTATATATGTGCATATACTATATTATCGTTTTAATTTTGATAAAGTTGGTTCTTCTACATGTTCCATATGATTTCCAGATTCTGATTCTGCTGCCACAGGTGAATATCTTTATAAACAGTCGTAAGAAATGTCTTAAGCTTCAAATCCTCATGAAACTCTTCTTTTGATCTTTCAATGCACAGGTTTTCGGATCGAGCACTTTGATTGGACTGTCTATAGTGTTCTTTGCAGGGATTTGCTTCTCGCTCTTCTCTCCGGCATTCAATTTGGCAACAAATGATCAGTGGCACACCCTGAAAAATGGGGTGCCTCATTTGGTTGTATATACTGCGTTCTTCTATTTCTCCATATCGTGTTTTGTCATTGCAATCGTCCTGAATGTCTGCTTTTTATACCATCCCATATGTGGGCTACCAAAATCATCTATCACAGCTTATCTGAAGGATTCAAATGGCAGACAATGGGCATTTCTGGCTGGCCTGTTGTGTGGGTTCGGCAATGGTTTTCAATTCATGGGTGGTCAAGCTGCTGGCTATGCGGCAGCAGATTCTGTTCAGGTTAGAATTGCTTTATATTAACTTTACTCAAGATATTACAAAACCTAGGTCTATATTCATCTCATGCCTTTTCCTCATTAAGGATCACAGCGTCGTTCTTTCCTTTTGTGCATATTTTCACTTTTATAGGCATGGTCACATAGTGGTCAGTAACTAGGTGAAATCTTTCATATCAGCTGCTGCCTCTCTTGTTTAAGGAAATCCTTTTGCAATTCTTAAATACTTTAAAGAACAGAGGCATAAACATGTATGAGCTCACAGACATTAATGCTGGTTGTGTTTTCTATGTATGTAAAAGTATGAATTAAGCAGTATGTCCCTCTATATTCATGCTATATACAATGGGAAACTTGGTTTGTTGAAATCACCATTCAGGGTCATCTAAAGGCTTCTAGATGTAAAATTCCTGAATAAACAGTTTATAGCAACGTATTTTGTAGCTACTTAATTAGTAGCCAATACATTTAGAAATCCCTATAGCTATTGCTTACCTTGTAAGTGTAATCCTCCATGGTGATTGAATGAATAACATAAGAAACTGCCATGCTGAAGGGAGAAAAGTTACATGATACATTCTACTATGTCAATGGTAAACTAAATCTCCTAGAAGGAAGAAAAGTTAGTTGTATGACAGGAAAAATGAAAAATCAAATAAATCAAGGAGTTCTGACCTCAAATTCATAAAAGAAAAGAGGAATCATAAGAGTTGCAAAAAAAATATCTCACATTACTTGTACCTAATAAGATGATTCTAGGCCATTGTAGCTTTCCTGCCATAATTGGATGACCTAGTATCGAGGGATCAAACTCATGAGCCACACTATGAAACTTTTTGAAAGAGTGATTGAGAAGAGGCTACGACATGAAACAAGTGTATCGGAGAATCAGTTTGGTTTCATGCTTGTGAGGTCTACGATGGAAGCTATTTTCTTACTAAGACAATTGGTAGAGAAATATAAGGAGAGGAGGAAAGACCACCACATGATTTTTATCGACTTAGAGAAAGTTTACGATAGAGTCCTTAGAGAGTTAATATGGAGGGTTTTGGGAGAGAAAGGAGTTTCGTGGGGGTATATAAACATAATTAAAGATATGTATGAGGGAGCAGTAACAAATGTTAAGCCCGCTAGTGGCGAGACCAGTGATTTTCCTGTCACTGTAGGATTGCACAAAGGATCGGCATTGAGCCCATACCTTTTCACATTGGTTATGGATGAGTTAACAAAACATCTGCATGAGAATATTCCCTGGTGTATACTATTTGCAAATGATATAGTCTTACTTGATGAGACAAGGGAGGGTGTAAACATAAAGCTAGGGTTATGGAGTGAAGCGTTAGAATCTAAAGGATTTAAAATTAGCCGAACTAAGACAGAATATATGGAATGCAATTTTAGCAAGGAGAGGAGTAGGAGTGGAACACCAATCAAGATTGATAACCAAGAAGTCTCCGTAAAAGACCACTTTCGGTACTTAGGATCAATGATTCATGAGAGTGGAGAGATTGAAACAGAGGTTACCCAGAGAATCCAAGCAGGTTGGAACAAATGGAGATGTGCATCTGGAGTTTTGTGTGATCGGCAAGTGCCACTCAAACTAAAAGGAAAATTCTATAAGATGGCCATAAGGGCGGCCATGCTCTATGGATCAGTGTTGGGCAGTTAAGGAATATCATGCTCATAGGATGAGCATCGTAGAAATGAGGATGTTGAGATGGATGAGTGGTAAGACAAGAAAGGATAGAATTAGAAATGAAAATATTAGAGGAAATTTAGGGGTAGCACTAATAGGTAACAAGATGAGGGAGATTAGACTTAGATGGTTTGGACATATTCAAAGGAGACCAACAACTGCACCGGCTAGAAGGAGTGAGGCAATACAAGTAGAAGGTTCTAAAAAGGCAAGGGGAAGGCCCAAAAGAACGTGGATAGAAGTGGTGAGGAAATATTTAAAAACTTTGGGACTAAATAGAGAGGAATTGAGGAATAAGATTCATGTGGCCGACCCCTAATTGGGATAAGGTCTTGATGATGATGGAGTATTCTTAAGCATCCTCTTTTTTCGTCCCCTTCTCGATGCCTGCTGGGGGACCTAAGTGAATGTTTTGAAATGGGGATGTTCATCTTTTGTAACAAGTAGACCCATGATATGAACTTTTGCCCACATTGATCTTGAGTTGGAATCTATATGTGGCAAGGAATCAAAGTCATATAACTGGCTTAATAGGGACCTACCAAATCAGTGGTTTCAGTGACACATTTGTACTCTGCAGGGCCCATGTCTGACCATTAAGATTGTGTCTACTAACGTTTGCTTGTTAATAAACTTATAAAATGTAAAATAATCAGTCCCTGCCATTTCTGTCGCACTGTAACTATCTTCTTCTATCAAAACTACAGCAAACTTCCCTGGCAGAAACTTCTTACCATCACTGTTCTTGCCCATAGAAAGTTGATAGAAACGCACATCTAAGCATGCATCATGTTCCTATGACTACCATTTTCTTGTTTGTATATACTGCTGACATGTATATGGAACATTCAAATACAAGTTTGCAATATTTATCAAAGTCCCACATATTATGGCATAGTTCTGATGTTTCCTCTTGATGCTACATCTTAAACTCAGGCACTGCCGCTGGTGAGCACTTTTTGGGGCATATTATTCTTTGGAGAGTACAGGAAGTCTTCAAGACGGACTTATATACTGCTTGTGAGCATGTTGGTCATGTTTGCTGTGGCTGTAGGTGTGCTCATGGCCTCATCTGGACAGAGGAAGACATGATCTGATAAAATACCCAAAAATCAGTTCATGTAGCCTCGATGAACTGGATCCAAAATGAGATAAAACACCATTTTATATGTTATATATCGATATTATTTTTCTCTCAATGCTGTATAAGCAGTAGTGGTTTGAATATATTATCGGTAGTATGGTCAACATGAATAAGCATGCTCGACAGGAGCGAGCTCTTCTTCGCCAACTTCAGCTGAGAAATCATTTATCTTCACTTCACAGTTGTTACCATTTGAAGGCCAAGTCTTGCTTGCTTGATCAGGATCAAGTTTGCCAAAAATGAACTAGTAATTGAGCGTTTAAGAAGGCATATTTTCAGCTGCCTGAACTTCAGCTTGGGACCCAGTGGTCCAGATGTTTGGATGTGATGTGGTTTACTAATGCATCACATGGAAAATGTCAGATTAACTTCTGTAGTCAGCAAAAGATGAGTTAACATGTAGAAAATGGAGCTGTTATGGACCAGTGGAATGAATATTATCTCGTGCTTGAAAAATATACTAAGATCGGTTGGATTCTAAATATCGTACAGCATCCATTTTTGTCGATCTAATGTGTTCAGTCTGATCTCTCTCACTTTGGGCATCATGTAGCACAAAAATCACGATGCTCGGACAGTTCTAGCATCCACAAAGTTGCATTTTTACTCATTGAATGTGGAACAAAACAGTGTTTCTAGCCATTCATTTCCAGGGTAGTCTGGGGCACAATTCTCCCGCATATGCAGAGTCCGGGGAAGAGGCAGACCACAAGGGTCTATAGTACGTAGCTTACTTTGCATTTTTGCAAGAGGCTATTTTCATGTCTTGAACCTATGATCTCAAGGTCACATGACTACAACTTTACCATTACACCAAGGCTTTACTTTTGAAAGTGGACTTTTCTAAGACGGTAAAATCATCTAAAAACCACCATTTGTGTATAGTAGGATTTAGATAAACAAGTCTGATCAACCAAAAGTAGGCCCTATCATGTAAAAGTGGGATGCTGCAAGGCAACTCCCAATCTTTATCAGTTGACAAAGCCCTGATTTTGGGATCAATTGTCATACGAGTGCATTCTGAGCAGCTGGAGTGGTTAACACTCCTTCATATATCAATTCTCCTTCAACAATAATACTTGCTAGGCTGACAAAGCAAATTGCAAAATTTCAGTCTCAAGTTTGATTTTATATCCCAAAGTCGTGTTCCATGCGGTCATTGTTTACCTTATCGCTTTTAAGAGCCCTTAGTCAAGACGGAATCCAATTCCTTGCCGGTTCACCATTTTTTTGTTCTTTTATAAAATAAAAGAAAGCGTTCTTCAATTCACCACCATCCGAGATTCGGCCTATCGTGGGTTCTACCTGGAACCCGAAATCTTTGTGGGCTTTTTACAGTCAATCAGCCAATGATAATGGAAACGAGAATTTCGCCTTTCCTCTTGGCCCCTTGGCACCGGTTAGCCAGGTGACGACATCATAGATGGTTTATTTTTCATGATCAAGCACCGGGTAGTGTTTTCAGTGATGATGTATTCACTAACTTATTATTATATTCATCGTCCATATGATGTATGCACGTATTTCACTTAGAAAATACGAGCGGGCAAAAGTACAACCGGAGCCCCTACTAAAGAGCTTCCAGTGTATGGATAATCTGCTATATTGACTCCTAGATAGACGATTTGGATCATCCAGGAGAGCAGGCCCCATTTTGTACTTTTGAGTGTGCAGGCATCATGCAATTGAATAAGAAAAATGTTTTGTGAAGGGTGCCATCAAAAATGGTTTTCTTGGCCTCCAACTCTCACCTTTGTGATTGTGGACTCGGTAAAAACTCCTAATTCTTCCTTTTTGCTTTCCATTTCACATCATATTCATGTATCCGTCCATTCTTCCTTCTCTTTTACTTGTTTTCTCTTTTTCTTTTTTCTCTATCTAAAGATTTGATTCTATAGCTATGGTCTAAACTTTGGCCGAAAGCCATCTAGTGCAGACATTATGATGATTCTCTTCAATGCATTTGGTTGGAAATTCGAGGTGACACTTTTCTTGTAAGCTTTTAGGTAGTTTTCTCTAGAACTCTTTAACTTATTTTTATTCTTTCTTTATGTTCAGCTGTAATATTCTTTATCCTCTATGGGGCTGTTTGTTAAGGAAATAATAATCCATGAATTGCTTTATCCATGTATAGTGATTTATCCTTTCTATTTGCAGCCTTAAACTTAAACAGAGTTATTTAAGAGCAAAGGCTCATGGCATTAGAGATATGTCATCTAGATTTGATTATTTTTATAGATGTCTTAATGCTTGCCAATGGCAGTCTATGAGATCAATATCCATGGATAAGTTTATCCAGTGACATTCCCCTGCCCAACAGCCCCCAAATGGTGAAACGAGATCTTGACAGGTGTTTTACTGCAAAGTCATTGGGTCATCCCGATGTACTACGTGTCCTCAGAACCTTGATAGTTTATTGGCACAAATTTGTAAAGCTTTTTGGCGTAAGGACACGTTAGACAGTAGAAAAGATTCAAAATTCCACCGGGCTTTGGAATGAACAGCAAGAAATCTGAATATTTTATTAAATAATTGCCCCCAACTGAGGAAACCAATGTTCAACCTACAGATGTGCACCCTTTTCTCAATCTTCAATCATCAAACCTCCATAGTTGCTTGTAACTTTTAGAAGAACTTTCATCTTCTAAGGGCAACGGGTGAAAAGAACAAAAGTGGAAACGTTCAGCAGAATAAAGTTTGGAGGTTTCGTTAGGTGGCAGTGATATTTGGCCTCAGGCACAAATGAGATTCCTATAAATTCAGCCCAACAGGTGCATGTACAGTATTCTGTGAATCTCTTCACTACAGGTTCATGCATGGTATTGTTATTTCCTTCTGAATGTTTATGTTTTCAAATGAACTTCTTGCTTTCTTGTTCTCTATTAACCAGCTTATTCCGTCTTTAGGAGAGGGCGAAATACTAAATATGTTTTGGCAATTATAGTTTGATCTCCACATGCCTTAATGACTTTTGTTTCTTTCTTGAGATTTTCTGGTTTTTTCTTTTTCATTTACCTTCTTTATTTGTCTGTTGATTTATGTTTCCTCTTATGATTAGGATTGGAACTACAGTGGGTCCTTTGTAAGGTAACAGAGTGTAATCAAAGCAGTTCGTATGGTGTCTGACTTAATATTCTTGTAGAAGTTTTCCTTTTACTTAATCTATTTCCTTCTTGGTTTTTTGCTGTAGTTCATTGTTTCCCCTTGATGTCCTAGTGGGTGTTTCTAAGTTTGATAGAATAGAGTCAGAGATGTACTTTTGGAATGGGTTCCGATTTCCAGAAGCTTCTATACTCTTCCTTGGAATTTCTTCATTTTCAGTGTTTTGGTTATGACCATGGGAGGAAAAGTAAGTGGGTGTTCCAAATTTAGATTGTATAAGTAAAAAAGATCTTCTTCTGAAGATGTTATACATTTTTTTCTTTGTTTCTTCACATTTTGTTTTGTCTTGGATATTTTTTCTTAGACGGGAGCCTTGGCGCGATGGTTGAGTTGTCATCATGTGACCTGGAGGTCACAGGTTCGAGGCGTAGAAACAGCCTCTTGAAAATGCAAGCTAGGCTTCCTATTATAGGCCCTTTGTGGTCCACCCCTTCCCCGGATCCCTCATACGCGGGAGCTTTTGTCCACCTGGCTGCCCTTTTTCTTTTTCTCTGTTATCAAATTGATTGTGGTGATGGCTTTTGAGTTTTGTCCAGCAACGTTCTCTTAAGGCCTTCTTTTGAGAGATGATGAAATTTCCTTCCTGGTTTTTTATTTCTATCTTTAATCTTTCCATTTAATTATAGAGTTTCATGGCCTGCAAGGTAACTCGGTTGTGCTAATTTTAGCAGAAAATAGCCGGATACAGTGTACTGATGGCTTTTCTTTTCAATATGGTTCTAGGGATTTTCTTCCAGTTGAGAGGATTTGGCTATTCGGTTTGAAGATGTATATTGTGGAGGATAAAGCAGGGGCCATTGCTTTCATGGTGGTTTCCCTTCTTTGTTTGGGCACTTGGCCTGCTGTTTTGAACCTCTTAGAGAGGAGGGGTCGCCTTCCCCAGCATACTTACCTTGATTACTCCTTGACTAACCTCCTGGCTGCTGTCATCATTGCTTTATCCTTTGGTCAGATTGGAGATAGTGAAACTGGCGTGCAAAATTTCTTCACTCAATTGAGTCAGGTCGTTCTTTCAATCTTTTGTTTTCAGTAATTGATTTTTGTTGTTTTTGGTGGAAATTTGGCAACTTTACTGTTCTTGAAATATAGGTTTCTCTCTTATTAGCTAAGGTGCAATTATATTTTGTCATACTAAATGGAATCTATTCAATATGTTGCTGAACTTTTAACTGGCAAATTATGTGAGATTCAAGCAAAATTTGCTGGTTTTGATGTAAATTTGGTAAAACTATTTGGATCTGATTGAACCTGAATGTGGGGATTGAATCTGATAACTTGTTGGGGAGAGTAAACTACTGATTTTGACATACATGCAACTGTCAACTATATTGGCCAGAAACCCATATTCCAACATAACTGTATAGAATTTTGTGTTACTTTGGATTGAAGCTTGTTTGGGACCATATAAGGATCATTGTAGTTTACAAACCTTATGTTCTTCTTATTCACTCATTTCAAAAACAATTAGGTTGCTCCATGTAAATGTCCTCCATCAGATCTACAATCAGAAAAGAGTTTTTCAAATCAACCTCGTGTTAGCTCATATTGGTAGAAGGCTGTATATGGCAATGTATTTCTTAATATATCTTTTGTGCTTACTAGAGAGGTCTCATTGAAATCTATGCCTTCTTTCTGTGTGAATCCTCTTGCAATTAAACTTCCCTTATGTCACTCTAAGTGCTCCCTTTTAGACTGTAGAATCTTTACATGGAATCATGTGGCTTTTTTAAGTTCTTAACCATCAACATACTGTTGTGCGGGGAACTGTGACATCTACATTCAATGCTTTTTCTTGTTCTGCCCTGAAAGCTAAGTGAGAACTTCCTGAGTATTTTATCTCCTCTCCGGATCCAGGATAGAACAAGTATGTCATGTTGAACTTGGGTTGAATTTTTCCTGACCATTCAAAAAGAAGAGGGTTTGGTTTTGCATTTCCACTGAATACACTATAACTTATAGGTTCAACTTCAATGAGAAATAAATCTAAGACAATAGACTGCAAGTGAATGATTTTCCAGCCAAAAGCTATGCTCTTGATGAACTGGGAGATGTGTTTCAAAAGTGAAGATGAACATGCCAACTCAGTAGCCAAACCTGTATGAGGTCTCTGGGAATTCTCTACATCTTTTTCTATCACAAGCTGACAGTCAGCTTGTATTACTAATCAATGTAAATTTGTATATGCAGATATATGTCTGTATATACACATGTACTGATATGCTCATTAGTTCACAGCCACAGTGACAAATTTCATCCCTGGAGCAAATGCATTTTGGTCATCAAGTAACTATCCAGTGATGCAATGCCATCTTGCTATTTTATCTTGTCTGTTCTTTATTGCCTTTTTTTTATTTTTTATTCCACTGTTTCTTTTTATCAGTGTATAAATGTCGATGAGATTTATTATCTGACCTCTTAAATCTTCCTATACTAGATTTGGGACAATTGGCCCTCCATTCTGTTTGCACTGGCTG
Organism: Warburgia ugandensis; assembly: GCA_035236585.1. Taxonomy (NCBI): domain Eukaryota; kingdom Viridiplantae; phylum Streptophyta; class Magnoliopsida; order Canellales; family Canellaceae; genus Warburgia; species Warburgia ugandensis. The sequence goes on from CP141131.1 coordinate 25,850,842, forward strand.
GGGGAATATTTCTTAGCCTTGGGAATCTATCTACGCAATACGCGTGGGCTTACGTTGGTCTTTCAGTAACAGAGGTGATAAGTGCAAGCATAACAGTAGTTCTAGGTAAGTCAAATTCTTTCTATACTTCCAGGGGCTTTTACAAGTTGCCTTTCAATTAGAACGAAAAATCAAAGAATCTTCGACTTCATTTTGAATCTGTGGCCACTGCAATGAATTTATATTAAGTAAACAGGAAAAAGGAATGTGGTCAACAATCATTGCTCCTGTTTTCCGTAATCAAGTAGTCAAGATATGTTTTCTCCTAATTAACTTCTATATATTATATTGGTATATCATATCTTTAGATATTGGTGATTGACTTATCATTGCCATCTTACCTGTAACAGGGACAACCATGAACTACTTCTTGGATGACAAAATCAACAGGGCTGATATTCTCTTTCCAGGAGTTGCATGCTTTCTGATTGCGGTTTTTCTTGGGTCTGCTGTTCACTCCTCCAATGCAGCTGATAATGAGGCAAAGCTTAGCAGTTTGCCAAGTAATTACCAAGGAAAGACATGGTATGTTTGTTACCACAAAAGTTTTCACTGCATTAAATGATAAGATCACAACTTCATCTATGTTTATGCCATTACCTAACTTACTGATTGCATGACAGACTTAGTACCTCTCAAAATGGGAGGAGATAATTGTATTTGTTCCTTCCATTCTTTTTCCTGGAAGTCCTCTGCTCTACGGTCTTTTTGTAATCTAATTGGGGCTGCTTTGTATGGGGACAACAATCATTGTATATTCATGCACAGTGATTATTTCCCTGCTATTTGCAACCTTAGATCATGGACAAAACCATTCTAAGAACAAAGAACCTAAGGTTTTAGAGCTGTTTTATCTATGTATATGTAATTCTGTCCACATTTAAGGTTGCAAATAACAGGGGAAAAAATCTTGTCCATTGAACAACTCAGCTCATGGGTTTGGTCTTAAGAAATCTCCTAAGCGACCGTTCAGAAAGGGGGAAAACAAAGAAAAGGAAAGAAATCTCTAAAGTTCCCCAAGCTTCAGTTCAAAATTAGATCCATCTCATATTCAGTTGAAGTCCAGGTAGATGCGCCGACACTAGTTATTCATCTTAGAGTTTCTTTATATCTGAAACTATGCTTCTCCTTTTATGTGTTTGAAGTTTACTTGCTGCATTTTCCAGCATATGTTCTTCTCTCCAGAAATTTGTGCATTCCCGGTGTAAATTTTTGTTTTCAAATAAAATCCTTGCTTTTATCTTCATTTTGACTACATCTGTTTTCTAGCCTGGAAACTGATAAGCTGTACATCTGCAGGGCCACAGAAACTTCAGAGACTAAAGACCAAGACAAAGGTATTGTCTCTTCATGATCGATGTAGTCTGGGAAGTTAGTGCTAGATAGATTCACAATATGGTTTCTGCTTGTTTTAGATGGGAAAAAGGATTTGGAGGATGGGAATACTCACTTCACGGATTCTACACCCAAAGTGAGCAAAGCAAAAACTGGAACTGCTGAGTTTCTTATAGAGCTTGAGAACAGAAGATCAATCAAGGTTAGTACTCTGTTGAGTTCTATACATGTGGTTAGAGTCTCTATAGTTATCAGTGGCATCCCGCACACACACCAAAGGAAAATCAGAGTATGCATGTCTATCTTTATGTGCCTGGATATGTCTTAGTGTCTCATATTCCAGATAGAACACTCTCATTAGTTTATGCATCATGATATATAGGACTTGGTTCTTCTATTATCCACTTGAAAGTCCAAGGCATTGGTGATATGTTTCTTGGTATGGAAATCACTACATTTTAACCAAGGTTGCCTTTTAACAAAGCATTGTCACTGATTGTTCCTCACCAATTCTTGCTACTTGTTATTAGCTCTTCTTCCTTTGCAATATTTTTCTGGGTACTAGCAGCACTCATCTTTAAATTCTCTATGCATGTTCCTTGTATTTAGAAGAGGCTATGACATGAGATGCATGTATCCAAAAACCATTTTGGTTTCATGCTTGGGAGTTCTACTGTGGAAGCTATTTTCTTACTTAGACAATTGATAGAGAAATATAGGAAGAGAAGGAAAGACCTCCACATGGTCTTTATTGGCTTAGAAAAAGCTTATGATAGGGTCCCTAGAGAGTTAATATGATGACTGTTGGGTGAGGAATGGGTTTCATGGGGATATATAGACATAATTAGTGGTAACAAATGTTAGGAACACTAGCGGAGAGACCGATGATTTCCCTACTATGGGATTGCATCAAAGATTGGCATTGAGCCTGTACCTTTTCACATTAGTTATAGATGAGATAACAAACATTTGTATGAGGAGATTCCATGGTGCATATTATTTGCAAATGATATAGTTTTGATTGATAAGACAAGGAAGGGCGTAAACACACAGCTAGAGTTGTGGAGAGATGCTATAGAGTCCAAAGGGTTTAAAATTTTCCAAACTAAGACAAAGTACATAGAATGCAATTTTAGCAAGGAGAAGAGTGGAGTAAATTACCAGTAAAGATTGATAGCCAAGAAGTCCCCCTAAAGGACCACTTTCGATAGTTGAGATCGATAATTCATGATAGTGGAGAGATTAAGTAGGATGTTACCCAGAGAATCCATGTGGGTTGAAACAAATGGAGATGTACCTCTGCAGTTTTGTGTAATCGATAGGTGCCACTCAAAATAAAAGTAAAATTCTATAGGATGGCTGTAAAGCTGACCATGTGCTATGGATCAAAGTGTTGGGCAGTTAAGGAACAACATGTCGTGGAATGAATGTAGCAGCAATGAAGATGTTGAGATGGATGGGTGGCAAGACAAGGAAGGATAGAATTTAAATGAAAACTTTAGAGGAAACTTAACAATAATAACAAGATGATGGTAGATTTAGATGGTTTGGACATGTCCAATGGAGACTGAAAATAGCACTGGTTAGGAGTGAGTTGATCCAAGTCAAAGGCTTTAGAAGGGGGAGAGGAAGGCTCAAAACAACGTGGATAGAAGTGGTGATAAAAATTTTAAAAATTTTTGGACTAAATGAAGCCATGACACTGATAGAGAGGAATGAAGGAACAATATTTATGTAGCCGACCCCTGATTGGGATAACGCTTTGATGACAATGATGATGATGTATTAGCAAATGTGTGTATTGTGTATAAGCAATGCACACTGCATTCATATAAACAGCACATAGATTTACACATAAACAGAATACAGATTTACATACAGACAGAACATAGATTTATACTGGCATTTCTGTCTACACCAGACATGAGCTGCCGATCAGTTTATTAGAAGTCATAGTCCCTTCTTGCAACTAGCTGTGGATATATTTACAGTGGCATTTCTTGCTACACCAGATGTGCTGAAGTTTGGGATTCTTTCACATTTTCAAATTTAGTTATTTTGGCAATGACATATGTAAATCTCAAAAACATGTTTTAAGCTTTCATGTCCTTGTGATACTCTGTTACTGATCTTTTAATGCACAGGTTTTCGGATCAAACACTTTGATTGGACTGGCTATAGTGTTCTTTGCAGGAATTTGTTTCTCACTCTTCTCACCAGCATTCAACTTGGCAACAAATGATCAGTGGCACGTCATGAAGGATGGGGTGCCCCATTTAGTTATATATACTGCATTTTTCTACTTCTCCATTTCATGTTTCACCATTGCTATCATCCTGAATGTCTGCTTCCTATACAACCCTATGTGTGGGTTGCCAAAATCATCTCTTACAGCTTATATGAATGATTCAAATGGAAGACAGTGGGCACTCCTGGCAGGGCTTTTGTCTGGGTTTGGAAACGGTTTTCAGTTCATGGGCGGTCAAGCTGCTGGATATGCGGCAGCGGATTCTGTTCAGGTTGGTGTTGGTTTATATTAGTGACACTCAAGATGCTAAAAGAGTTAGCACCATATCTGTCTTACATCTGTGTTTCACTATTGATGGCAAAAGAAAAATTTCCATGCTAAATCTCGATCGTTCGTACTAGCATAGCTGTAATGACTATGTTCAGGTTAATTTTGCTTTTTTACTGATTCTACTTATATTTTGCTTGCTATATCTGGAATGTCTTTGCTATTATATCTGTGCTCACACGATAGTCAGAAACTCCATGAAAGCATTGAAGTCTCTCTGCTCGACAAATATTATGGTTGTCTTTTGATAGTCTCAATGCAAAGAATTGCTAACATGAATTTTCATAAATATATTTATACTGGTGTGGTATACATGTAACTATGTCTCCCTTATAAATATATATCAAGTGCAGTATGATTCTCTATATATGACGGCAAAATATGGAGTTGCTAATGAGTCCGATAACTACCCTTCCAGGTCATATGAAACCTTGTAATTAGATGTAAAAAATTCTTTGTAGCTATGTAACCATCCCCTGTATTATTTAGTTTATGTGATTATCTACAGCTATTAAGTATTTAATGAAACAAGCTGTTATGCTAAATCTATGTAATCTATGTACTTACTGTAACATGGTGTTATACGTAAACTATTCTGTACAACAAAGAAAATCTACAAGTAGGAAGAAAGTTACAAGGAAAATAGAAACATAATTATTCTCAGAGTATGACTACTTGGGCCCCTATTGATGAAGGAGATTCAAACAGCGCTGAGGTGTACGTAGCTGTTTGATGCCATTCAAATCTGATTTTAGAACAGAGTTTCGCCATTAACAATTGAGAGATTCTTATTGCGTGATTCGATGGATTTTGAGCAAGAAGAAACTCCTCAGTGTTTTGACAATGAAATTGCTAAGAGTCAAAGCTGGCTTCAAGGGAGTATGATCTCTTTCTCACACATGAAAGGTCAGTGAACGAGGCTGCAGATAATTTGGCTAGACCAGGAGTTTTCAGACACATGCTTCTTATTGCATATTCCATTCCACTTCGGTGACATAAGAATAGAATGCTTTTGTTTCTGTTTTCTTTGCTATTTGTTCTTTCTTTCTGACTGGCTCGGTCGGCTTACTGCCTCTATCTGTCAATAACTGCAACCATTCTGGAAAAAAGAATAGCATGACAACTAAGCTAGGGTCTAGCTTGATTAAGGAAGCTACCCACTTTGGGGTGGGCCTACATGAGAAAATCTGTGTGGATCCGTACTGTTAATGTTGCAGCCAATCAATGCCCATCTTGTGTTGGTCCTTCTCTAGATGAGTATCTTATCCTCAAAACATAGCCCAACAAAGAATCAGTGGTCTACATTTTCCTCAGGTAACCTAAACAAGGGTTCATGGATCAAGGGCCTAGAGATCAGCCAAAACAAATCATTGCCATAGGAAAGGAAAGGAAAAGAATGAACGTGGTTGGGGTGGGGGGTGTTGGTGAGAAAGGAGGCCTGGGTTATTTATATATATGATAAAATGCTTGGGGAAGAAGTCAAGACCATAGCAGCCGGTCCCAACATGAGTGAGTGGTCCAGATCTTGATGACTAAGACATCTTTTAGAACTGGCAGAGATTTCCAGTGGGACGTTACAAAGCACTGGTCTCAATCCCACATTTGTACGAGGTGGAACCCAAGTTTGACCATTAAGATCTTGTCTCAGTAATGATACCTGATGCTGAATTCATAATAAGATTTTTATTATTAGTTGTGTTCTTGATTCGTCTTAAAAGTACATTGTGGAATGAATCACGTTCTCACAAGTGCCACTTTCTTGTTTGGATCTGCCATAAACATGCACATTTTATTTTATTGAAGAACATGTTGTAGAAGTTTGTAAATATATCTAACATTTGGTATGTCATTGCTTCTGATGTTTCCCCTTGATTCTATATAATCTATCAGGCGTTGCCGCTGGTCAGCACTTTTTGGGGCATACTATTCTTCGGAGAGTACAGGAAATCATCGAAAAGAACCTATATTTTGCTTGGGAGCATGTTGGCGATGTTTGTTGTGGCTGTAGGCGTTCTCATGGCTTCATCTGGACATAGGAAGACGTGACCTGATCCCAAAGAGCCAAAATCCACTCCTTGTTATGATCTACATATTCAAAAGCAACATTTCTATCTGTTATATATTATGCATGTCTTGATGTTTACATGCGTAGCAACACTGATGGCAGCATTATCAACATGAATGAATGGGCGCTATATGTAGTTCTTCATCAAATTTTGATGAGAAATGAATTGCTTGACGAAGGAAACATGCATACTTTGCTTTGACCACCAGCAACTATCAAATTATCTGCCATCTCTTGTCCATGAGGCTACTATAACATAGAATGTCTTTTACGCCACAGTAAATATTTATAGATCTCTTGGCTCAGGCCATGAGCTGGTTTCTGTCAGAATATGCATTTGAAATTCTTCCCTATTGTTTCTGAAACTCTTCTTGATTATCCATGAACCTGGTCTGTCAAGATCATAGTGCAAAATACGAACATAGAGGTAGTGGAACCGCATCGACTCTGTTTAGAAGCGGCCAGCACTAAGGCTGATTTTAGTCCGTGGCATTTCTCAGGAAATCATTTAGTTGGTTTAAGAACGTGGAATGAGAATGACTTTCTTGAGGATTAACGAGGTAATTGATTTCCTTGTGGACCTAAATTTCCATCTGAATTTGGCTTTCCGTGTGGAAGCACACAAGGAACCAGGTTGAGCCAACAAGGAAGGGGTATGGCAATATTTGTGGATTGCCATCTTGTTTGTAAGGTCTCGATGGGACTATGGAATGAAAGATAAAAATGGGCCCCGGGAAAGGGCGGACCACAAGGGTTGATAATTCTTTGAACTCATGATCTCAAGGTCACGAGGACAGCTCTACCATTACACCAAGGCTGAACAAAAGATACAGCAGACCATAAATAATTTTGTCCGCAGACAAGGCCTCTAGCTTACCTATAAAGTCTGTCCTCAGTTCGTTGTGAAGGATGGACGAAATGCATAGTCTGCTACAGAACTATGTCAAAATGTGTGGACAATATTAACGGCTACCTATCTTGGGCGATAGTTGGAGAGGAACAAATATAAGCGGGGCCAAAGTTGTGGTCAAGCTGGGAAGGACAGAGAAAAGGAGCTCTAAAAAGGGCTGCAAGCCGCTCAGAGAAGCCGAGATTAACCATAGAATGGTGAACAGGGCGCTGTTGTTGTGGACATTTTGCATACTTCTCTTACATTAGGTCTTTATAGAGTAGTCGCTCGCTTTCCCTCTTGGCGGGGAGATCTAAAGTAGAATTGAGAATAAAGGTTACTCGATGGTTTGCTTCTTAATTCTTCGCTGTAACTAAGACGGAAAAGAACTCCAAAACTCACGGCACTCTAGCGTCCAGATATGCCAAGTATTATTGGTATTGTTTCAGAAAGGAAAAAGTATATCTTCTCTAAATGTCTACGTTCCATGATTGATCTAGAAACTGTAGGGAAGAAATTAGATGGACAATAAATCAATAGCAAGTTACACAAAAACTTTTCTTCGCCGTGGATACAATTAGTTTGCACTCTATTTGTATGCAAGTTTTTGTTTTTTCGTTTTTTTTTGGCAAAAGGGTCACTACATTTTGGCATTTTTGCAAAAAAGTCCAATATTTTTTATTTTTTGTAAATTTGCTATTAAGTTTTCTTGAGCTTTGCAAAATTACCATTCTATTAGTTTTCATCTCCTTCCCGGTTAGTTTTATCGAATTTCAATATTACCCTTCTGGCAAAAGGATTGTAGTGAAACAAAAGAATTTTGTGTGTGAGTTTTTGCTTTGTTAATCAATGAAAATATCTGAAATTGATTGTGCTACATAGAAGTCATTGAGAAGAAGAAGACCTAAGTCTTAGATTTTCAATTTTCATTTAAAAAGGCATCAAGAGAAGAGCCTAAAGTCTTACTCATCGCTATTTGCATGAACAATAACCGTTTATATGCTTATGATTTAAACTTGAATATATATTTATCTATTTTGTTTTTATTGATCAAAAGCATTAATTATGTTCTAATTTATTTTAGGAAGATTTTTGTATAAGTTTTTAGTGAGAGATCGAAGTTTAAATTGTTGAATTTCATTGAAGAAGCTAATCGTACTGTTGCGCTAGTTGGTGAATATGCTATCTTCTCAATTGAATATCTCATTATTGATTATTTTTGTTGAAATCTAACCAAACATTGGATTCCTTGTTATCAGATTGTGTTAGATACCAAGTTTCACCTAATCTTTCCATCAAAAAGTTACTCAACAATGGCCAAAATTGGTAACTTCATCACGAGTTACAATTGTAAAGTAAGAACTTGAATTGGAAATAGAGAAGGGTAATATTAAAATTTTAAAAAAACTAACAAGAAAGGAGGATGGAAAACTAAGAGAGTAGCAATTTTGCAAAGCTCACAAAAACTTAATGAAAATTTTGCAAAACTAAAAAAACATTGGACTTTTTTGCAAAAATGTTAAAATGTAATGCCATTGTTGCAAAAAAAAACCATTTTTTCTTAATTGTGATTCAGTATTATGGATTCGTAAGAGCTTGGCATCTGAAAACTGAATTATTTCACCCAATTCTCGTGGAAAGTGTCATCATCCCATGCCATCGTGGCAACCTTCTTATGAAAAGCAGGTCACATGTATGTTAAACCTAATGCCACTAAGTTACAGCCTGATGCTAAAATTAACCTCCCAAGAGTTGCAAGGTAAGAGACTCAATTCTTAGAAGTGGTTGCATTGTAAGGGACTCTCTTTCAGAATAGCTATTTGGAACATTACTACAAGGGACACTGGGCAAAGTTTCTATCAAGTTGAGTTGGTGCAAGAAAGAGTAGACCCCCTAAGGGAATTGTATTATTGATAGGAATGACTGAAAATTTGAAATTCAATTCATTTAATCCAACATTCAAGAAAAATGATTTGCCATTCAAGTTCCAAGATTTTGTGAGGACAAGTTTGCAATACTTCATCTCTAGGTTTTTGCAAGTCAATTATTTAGGGACTAAACTATAAAAAATGGACCAAGCAATATACATTTGTTTCTGTTGCTTGAATTAATCTAGAAAAATTGACAAAGCACATGTTAGACTGTAGTGTGCAATTTTATATTGATAATTAATTAATTGTTTTTTATATCTGGGTAGATAGACCATCTTGTCAATGCATGAGATTTGTCTAACATTTTGGTCATAGAGATGGTGTTGCATCAACAACTCACATACTATCCTTACAATACTAAATTTGGGCTTTAAAAGACGGCAAATATAAGACTATTTTAATACAACCATCTTATATAAAATTTTATAAGATAGTTATGAGAAATGTCTTATATATTATAATAATACATAACTGTCTTATAAAAATTTTATATAATACAATTCTGGAAAACATCTTATATTATTAACATAATATAAGATGGTTTACAAAAACTGTCCTATATTTTTAAAAGAATATAAGAAGGTTATCCATAACCATCTTTTATAAAAAAATTATACGATAGTTATTGATAACCATCTTATATTATTATAATATACAAAATGGTTTTTAAAAATTGTCTTATAACTTTCATGTTTTATAAGTTGAAGTTCAATCTAAAAAGTCTTTGTACACTTTTGAACGACTTTTGGACAAAATGGACAAATATGCTTGGATGTGTGTGGAAAGATCATCAAGGGAATATGAGGAGGGAATATAAAAGTTCATTAACTTTGCACTCGCGGCTGGTAGTGATTGTAATCGAATGTGATGTCCATGCTTGAGATGTGAAAACTTAAAAAGGGTTACTATTGGTGACTTAAGAGAACATTTGTATTTCAATAAGGACTAAATGTGTCTATGAAAAAGAAGACACTCTAAGAAGTGGTGAAGATAGTAGTACAGCTACACCTATGTTTCAAGATGTATACAATGGCTTCCAAGACAACTTAGTATAATTTCATATTGCAATGGAGGAAGCTGATGAGCCATTGTGCATTGGGTGTATAGATTATGCTAAGTTATCTATAGCTGTAGAACTTTACAATGTGAAGTTAAGATCTAGTATTTTAGAACAAGGTTTTATAGAATTGTTGAAAGTTATTGGTAAAATGCTGTCTAAGGAGAACAAATTGGCTAAGTCAACTGGGAGGCAAAAAAAACCTTGGCTGCACTAGACTTGAAGTATGAAAAGATACATGTCTGTCCCAATGACTGCATCTTGTACAGAAAAGAACACAAAGACAAAATTATATGTTCAACTTGTGGACATTCAACATAGAAGATGAGAAATAATTCAAGTGATTGGCAAGTGAAAGATTTCCCTGCAAAGGTCTTATGGTATTTTTCCCTTACTCCAAGATTTCAAAGAATGTTTTGCATTAAAGAAACAGCGAAGAAACTAGTGTGGTATGTCAAGGAGAAAGTGGGTGATAACTATTTACATCATCCAATAGATAACCATGCGTGGAAGCTTGTAGACTTCATGTGGCTCGATTTTGGAGAAGAACCCAGAAACCTACAACTTGCAATATCTACACATGAGATTAATCCTCTTGGTTCTATGAGTAGCAGGTATAATTGTTGGCCTGTTATAATAGTTTGCTACAACCGTCCACTGTTGTTGTGCATGAAGAGGAAGTTCATGATGTTTACTATGTTAATATCGAGTCTCAAGCAACCTAGGAATGACATTGACTATACTTAGCTCCTTTGATTAATGACCTTAAGACATTGTGGGAAGTAGAGGTTGAAGCTTGATGCATATAAGAAAGAGACATTCACACTTAATACTGTACTACTATAGATAATAAGGGAACTTTCCTTCATATGATAATTTGGCTGGATGCACAATGAAGGGATATAATGTCTGTCCTATTTGTAGTGACCAAACTTATGCAACACGACTTCAACATGGTAGGAAGATGACATTTCCTATGCCATAGAAGATGGTTGAATAGAAACCATCCATATCATTTTAAAAAGGGGGAATTTGATGATAGTGTGGAGACTAGGATACCTCCAAAGAGGTTGACTAGACGACAACTATTGGAACAATTTGAGAACATTAATATATCATGGGAAAAGAAGAAGAAGCCAACTTCACATACAAATGAAAGCAACTCTAAAAGCTATTGAAGAAGTCAATATTCTTTGGACTTATATATTGAAAATCCCTACACATGCGACATGTGCTTGATGTCATGCATATTGAGAAGAATGTATGTGAAACTATGAACGGTACCTTACTTAACATGCCGGGAAAAACAAAGGATGGACTTGTAGCTCGAATAGATCTTATGACAATGGGTTTGAAGAGAAGGTTACATCCATAGGATAAGGGCAACCGAGGAACATACTTGCCTAAAGCAAATTATACGCTTAGCAGAGAAGAATAGTGTGTAAAACCCTAGCAAATATCAAAGTTCCAGATGGGTACTCTTTAAGCTTTATAAACATTGTCTCCATGGAAGAGCTGAAACCATTAAGGATGAAGTCTCACGATTGTCATGCATTGATACAACAACTTTTGTCCATAGCAATACGTTCAGTGCTGCCAAATAAACTTAGAGGATCTATTACTAAATTTTGCTACTTCTTTAATGCTTTGTATAAGAAGGTGGTGGATACTTCTAAATTACAAGAAATCCAAGAGCATTTAGTGACAGCCTTATGCGAGCTTGAGATAATCTTTCCACCATCCTTCTTCGACACCATAGTACACTTAACAGTACACCTCATTGATGAGGTTAAGTTGTTTAGATTTGTTTGTTTGCAATAGATTTACCCATTTAAAAGGTACATGAAGGTGTTCAAAGGGTATGTCCAAAATTATGGCAGGCCACAAGCATGTATTACCTAATGTTACATTGTAGAAGAAGCGGTTGAGTATTGCACTGAGTATTTTTCAAAAGTGGATGCTATTGGAATCCTAAGAAAGAAACATTTAGGTGCATTATATGATCCAAGAGTTGGTGAACCTCTATCCAATGGTTGTGTGTCGATCGTTGATCATAAGAAATGGGACGAGGTATACCTTTATGGCTTGCGAAATATTAATGTTGATGAAGTTCAGCCATACATTTGAGTACGTAACTAATGTTCTATCTTTGATTTTTTTCACATTAATTAATTGAATCATTAATGTTTAATAAAGTTTATCCATATGTATAGCAAATGGTACGTAATGTATTATTAATGTAGGCATGTCATATAATTTTCATCTCTGATTATTGTGTAGTATGCACATGGACTTCCTAAAACTAAGGTATTTAAGAGAAGTGGCTGTAAGATGAGCATTGTCGTTCCTTCACGACTTGTCTTCTTTAGAAAGTATTTAATTACATTGAATAATGCTCTATGATGAATTAATTGATTTGTATAATAGTATATGCGCATAGACATTAATTAATTATTTTAATTAATATATTATTTTATATATGTTTTAGATCAGTGAGATGTTATAGGTCATATTATGTTTGAATGCTTAGGTTAGATGACAATGGAACCTCAACCAGAAGTAATAAAGTATGTTGGATATGCCATCAATGGTTATCGCTTTCACACAAAAGATTATGAGAACTTAAGAGCACAAGGTAGTGGTGTTAGCTTAGTTGCTAAAGCTACTTTCTTTTCCAGTTTAAAAGACAACAACCTAATTGTAGCTAGCAATACTTATTATGCAGTTATATGTGAGATATGGGAGTTGGATTATACCTGTAGAACTGTGGTTGTGTTAAGTGCGATTGGGTGGAACACAACAAAGATAGCATAAGAACCAACGCCCTCGATTTGACATTGGTTTACCTTAATAAGATCGGCTATCAAAATGACCACTTTATTTTAGCATGTCCGGCAAAATAAGTATTTTATGTACAAGATGGACATGATATGAGATGGTCAACCATTTTATCAGCCTCCCCAAGGGACTTCTATGATGAAGACAACCTAGGTGATAAGGAAATTGATTACCCTTCAATCACTACAATAATGCTATCAATTGATCTAATCAGGGAGAATGACATGGATTATGTGCGTGATGCTAATAAGGAGGGTGCTTGGGTTGAATCTGATTGTATATGAGAAGAAAAAATAAAGTGTTTGTATTATCTGATGTGTGAAAAATGATTTAATTAATCAATTAAGTTTACACATCATGTGTCATGCCAAACACTAGTCAAATGTCAATGAAATAAATAATGGCGTAACCTCTGCACTTCACAGGTTTTTAAGATTTTAAGGGTCCAAATAATTGGTAAAACTACTTTAATCCATATAAGACAATTATTCATAAACTGTCTTATATTATTCAAACAAAAATTTATCCATGGGGACAGATCGGTGCGAAAGTGAACTCTTAATATAAGATAGTTTTTTAAAAATTGTCCTATATTCAATATCATATAGGACGATTTTTTAAAAACTGTCCTATATTTCCCCCATTAAAACTCCAAACCATACCCCCAGCCCCCTAAAAAAAGTATTTCAAACCAAAACCCTGAAGGAGAAGAAGAAATGGGGAGGAGAAAGAGGGAAGAAGAAGAAGAAAAGGGAGAAGAACAGGAAGAGGAAGAGGAAGAGGAGAGGAGAGAACTCATATGCTTGCGCCCCGCCACCCCCCCCCCCCCCGACCCTTAACCAAAACCCCTAAAACCCTTAAGGAGAAGAAGAAGAAGAGGAGGAGGAAGGGGAGAGGAGAGACTAAATGCATACGTCCCTCCACACATTTCGTGATCAATTTTCTCTCATTAGGTTGGATCTCTCTCTTTTCTTGATTTTCTACTTTTTTAATGGTTGTATATATTTAAAATTGATCATTCTAGATAGAATGCATTGAGTTTAAGAAGACTCATGTGTTAGATTTTCAAGTTTCATTCCAAAAGACATCCAAATACTTGCTTGAAGTATGCTTGGTGTCGATATTTGCGTGAATAGTAACAATACCATGTGTTTTTTACTATGTGTGTGATTTTTTTATTTGTTAGTGGTTGTAATACTTGAAATTGATCATTCTAAATAGTGAACATTGAGTTTAAGAAGACCCATGCTATAGATTTCCAAGTTTCATTCAAAAAGGCATACAAATACTTACTTGAAGTATACTTGTTGTAGATGTCCGCATCAATAGTAATAGTATCATGAGTTTTTTACTATGTGCATGATTTTCTTATTTTTTAATGGTTGTTAATGTTTGAAAATGATCATTCTAGATAATGGACATTGAGTTTAAGAGGACTCATGCTTTAGATTTTCAAGTTTCATTAAAAAAGGCATCTAAATACTTGCTTAAAGTATGATTGTTGTAGCTATCTGCGTGAATAGTAATAGTATCATGCATCTTTTTAATAGTGCATGATTTTTTTATTTACTAATGGTTGTAAATGTTTGAAATTGATCATTCCAGATAGTGAACATTGAGTTTAAGAAGACCCATATTTTAGATTTTCAAGTTTCATTCAAAAAGACATCTAAATACTTGCTTGACGTATGATTGTTGTAACTATTCATAAAAATAGTAACAGCACCATGCATTTTTAACTATGTTCATGATTTTTTGTTTGCATGAATAGTAATAGTACCATACATTTTTTACTACTTGCTTAAATTATGCTTGTTGTAGCTATCTTCATTTCTAGTAACAATACCATGCATTTTTAACTATGTGTGTGATTTTATGATTCATTATTTGTTATAAATACTTTAAATTGATCATTTTTTGTAGTGGACATTGTTGTAGCTGTCCTATTTATGTACACCAACTATGCACTTAGATGGTGGTTTTTACTAAACTAAGATATATATATATGTTGTTATATTCTAAATGTATTATTTTCACTTGTGCAGGCAAAATGGAACATGAAGAGGGTGAGCATCATGAAGAAAAGTTCAACACAAGTACACTCATTAAGAGAAAGGACGGAGGGCCAATAAAAATGGAGCATATTATCAAGAGAAAGTCAAAGGGAATACGAGAGATGCTACAGTTCAACAATAAAGGGTAGGTGATATGTGGCAATACACATTCTTAGCTAGTTTCGTTTGCTGCACTGTTAGAGGTATGGTGCCAGTCTTAATTACTGATTGGAGACATGTGTCACCATCTATAAAGGATGCAATATGGGAGATGGTGAAGGTTTATAAATGCTTGCTACATACAACATACTAGGTGCCTTATCTTGTTTTATTTTAGATAGACTAATGTTTGTTTTTACTCTGTAGTCTTCCTTTAATGCCTCCTATGAGTATAAGAAGAATGCTCTACATGGGGCTAGCAAACAATGGAGGAAATTAAAGAGTGATCTTACAAAGAAGTACATATTTCTAAATGCTAATGATCCGTCTACAGTCTACACATCTTTGAGTTGGGTTCCAGCATCATTGACTAAGATGCAAGGAATCAATTTAGATTTTGAAGTAATTACAAGCTAGCCAAAAGCTTGATTTCTCTAATTATAATAGTCTATTGTGCTTCATTACATGTTCCTTTGACGTGTAGGCAAAGCATGTGAAAGGACAAATGATGCGTGAGACCAATCATATGCAACACCGCCTCTCTGGGATTGGTTATGTACTATTAGAAGAACAAGAAGTAAGTATATGTGATAGTTCAGTTCTATCTAAATATACCTAAATTTTATTTCATTAACTCTAAAGTAATGTCTCTCTTGACAACAAAAGAAGGTTGTGACCACAAATCCCATTAATCACACCCTTCTTTATAAAATGGGACATTTAAAGGGGTGTAACTCACAAACCTTTATTGATGAAAATGCTACCTTAGTTGCTTCAAGAATTGTAAGTGGTTTTACATGTCAATTTTTGCATCTCTTGAATTATAATATATATTCATATATATGAAAATAATCATGTTCTATTAAATACATGTGTAGGAAGAGTTTATCCAAGAAAGTGCCACTACAAGGACTATAAGCATCACTACTACAAAGGGGATATTTTGTACATGCTTATGGGCAACAAGGATGAGCACATTGGCCGAGTAAGGGCCCAAGGCTGCAGGGTAGTTTCTTCTAAATTCTTCTATAAATTAAGAAATCCTCCAATAGGGGACATGGAAGCATGGAAGGAGAATATGTTGAATGAGCTATACATGAAGGTAAGGAAGGATTTCTATAAGGACCCATCTTACAATAGCTACAATTCTCCATCTAATGAAGAGATGGAGCAGCAACAGTCTAAAGGAGATGTCCCAATCACAGAGGTATTTATTAACATGCTTACCTTTTTTCTGTTTCATGTCTTAGTAATCTTCATTTATTTTTATATATAGGTTATTTTGATTTGCAGGTGGGTAAATGCATGTTGCAACTATATACAACTAAGAACTACGTTGTTGTGGCTACACTGCACGAGGCATTTTCTGCTATGCTGAGTGGTAGGTTGATACATCCACACACTTAGCATGTGTGCATTATTGCGGCCCTCCAATCAGATGCCCTCTTACCACTTCCTATAGAAGCAAACGATATTCATACTATTAGGGATGCAATTGGATATCATGTAGCTTGGAGAAAGAAGTATATCAAAATAATGATTTTCAAGGTATGTATACAATATTAAAGCATCGTATTCAACAATAACTTTAAGGCCTGAGCTAAATTTTTAAATACTATTTGCATTGTAATGTTAACTAGAAGATGCACAAAGCACCATTGAAGGTGACCCCCTCCCTAGCAACAAATTATTGTGTACCAATTGCCCCATCCCAGGTATTTATGTATATTTTTAGGATAAAATTGAATCTCTTAGACTCTTTATATATATATATATATTCTTTACTAATTTCTAAAAAATTACATCTATAATGTAGGGATCAGGTGTAGGTTCTACCCAACACGCCTCTATTCCTAAGAGGACTATCCAGACTGATCAATGAAGATAATGAAATCAGCCCTGTAAGGATAGAGCAGTGTGCATACCCATGATGTAGTTGAGGTTCCAATAATGAAAGAGGACCTCTTAGCCATGTATAATATGGCTTAGCTGGGATACACACATAATTGCTTATATCAGGTATGTCTTGTAATTACTCCATTAAGAATCAAATTGACATTACTTATTAAGAAGACATGATAAGTATTTGACATTAAGTTTATGCAGGTATTTACACGATAAATTGCAAATATTAAAGGTCAAGGACATTTACAAATTCATTGACCCTACTGTTGTCTCTGGCCTAAAGGAGCATTTTCCCAAGGAGAAATAAATATAAGATATTATGCCTGAATTCTTGGGTTATGACAAGGGGTAGGCCTTATTGATTCCAAGCAATAGTAGGTATACATGTCTTGCTACCATTCCACATAAACATGAATATGTATATAAGTTAAGTTTGTCGAATTTCAATTGATTGATTATGTATATAGGTCCCATTGGATATTGCTAGCTTTAGATGTACATGGAGGAATTGCATGTTTTTTTTTATTCTTGTGGAGCACACATTCAAGGCCCACTAAGGGAAGTCATAAATAAGTAAGTTTGACTTTTATTTCATTCATTATAATAGTTGGATAATTGATAAATATCATCTTTATTCATATATAATACTTTTACTTATATATGTGCAGTTTTAGTATAAATGGGCTAAGATGGAAAATGTTAGCCATCTAGCAAAACTGACTTAAGAAAGGTTGAGGTAAGGTTTACTACTTTTTTAATATAACCCTATAACCTAAACTTATAATTACACATGATATTTGAACCTTATGATCTGTTAACTTTATTATGTAGTGCCCTAGACAAGAATCTGATTGGGAATATAGGTATTATGTTCTTAAATATATGAGAACTCTCATTCACAAAGGATTTACGATCTCCCAATCGAGAAAGGCTCAATTAATTGACTGATCATCATTCTTATAGTTTTCTTCATTAATGTCTCAATTGATTTAATATTTGTTGTTTTACAGGTTGATTTGGGTAGCAAGAGTTACTCCCAATTAGATATAGATGACATCAGAATGGAATGGACTAACTATCTTTTGACTTTTAATTTGTAGATATCTGATGTTATTGAACATAAAATAATTTTATCACTGAAATATAATTTACAGCTGCACTACTTGGATGGACGTGTTCCTTTTTTTAAAATTTAAGTCTGTGTATGCCTTTTTTATTTCACTAAGAAGTGTGTATGGAGAAGTTCGATGTAGAATGTTAGAAGTGTTAAATAGGTATGAATGTATTTTGTAAAATGGTTTGTAGCCTCCAAAAATGAATTGTTGAACTTCAAAAACTACAGGAACAATATATAAATAGAAACCAACAAAGGAGCACACAATTTGTGTAGAAAGCATGAGCAATATAGGACAGTTTTGGAAAAATCATCCTGTATTATGCAGTTTTATAGGACGATTTCTCAAAAACTGTCCTATAATATCCATGTTTATATTAGGACGGTTTTTGAAAAATCATCCTATATTATAGAGCTTTATAGGATGATTTTTGAAACCATCATATATTGCATAGTAATATAGGATGTTTTTTAAAAACCGTCCTATAATATCCGTAGTTTATAGAATTATATGACAGTTTTTGAAAAATCATTCTTTATTAGACAAATTTATAAGATGGTTATTGAAAAACCATCCTATATTAGACACATTTATAATAAGGTTATTTAAAAACTGTCCTATATTACACAACTTCTAATCATATATAAGATGGTTATTAAAAGATTATCCTATATTAGAAACATTTATAGGACAATTTTTAAAAAGCCATCCTACATTATACAGCTTCTAATGATATATAAGATGGTTTTTAAAAAATCATCCTATATTACTCTGACTTATAAGATGGTTTTTGAAAAATTATCCTATATTTTGCATATTATAAGACAGGTATTTTGAAACTGTGATGGTTATTCAAAAACTGTTTTATAATAGTTTTAACATAAGACCATCTTATATTTGTTTCCATTTTATATGATGGCTCAGTATAAGATGGTTTTTGAACTGTCTTTTATAACCAATTTTAACCATCTTATAAACCCCTCACTGTAGTAGTACTAGTTTTGTTGCCTTCTTGTTGTAATTAGATATTCAAGCTTCATTTATAGTAATGAAATCAAGAAGAGTGAAATCTATTACTATGAATTTAGTACATAAGAACGGAAAAAGATAATGTGTAATTTATGTATGAGTCTTGATGTGTTTGGCTTCATTATTTTTCAATAATTTGTATCCAATTTGTGATATTCTCCAAAGTATGGTTCACGATGAAAATTTAAATCTTAGATTATTATGGTCCCGGCCCAACTTTTTTTTAGATATATAAAAAGTTTGATGTCAATTTTAGATTTTTCAAACAAATTCATGATGTGCCTACATTGTTTCGTCATATTTTTATTTATATTTCTAAAACTTATTTTATTTTAAAACCAAAAGTTGTAATGAGAGCATTAAATATTAACATATTCCTGTTGGTCTTAAATGTAGGTGACAATATATGGGAGACTTTTTTCCTTATGTTTCTCAAAGTCTCATAAAATATATGCACATGCTTGATAGGAGCACATATATAAAAACAAAAACATTTTTTCCTATTTTGGATTTTGGACTGAAATAAATAACTTTATAGTCACCACACTTTTTCAAGTATAAATATAATTGAAATGGAAGTATTAAAAATATTAGAGAGGGAAAGCATGTATTCATTCTTCAGCATCATAAGAAATTAGCCTAAGAATCGTCAATTATATTTACGAAGAGCTAGCATTGGCACCATCATAGTACATATATTTGTAACTGGAGTTATTCATCTTGTAGGCGACCAATGAGACAAATCACATGGTCCTAGTCGTATAGAATAGCCGTATACTCATTTGACACCAGAACATCAAGTTGTTGAACTCCTTATGGTGGAATGTGAAAAGGTCTAATATTTATGCCAAGAATTTAATTGAAACTTTATAATAGAAAGGAGACCATTGTTATGTCTAGAATATACTAGGCAAATATTAGTTTATTGGATCAGATAGAATATAGAGGATACTAGACCATAGTTTTTTTTTTCTTTCTAGTGCAATATTTTATTACATAACTAAGTTAACTTGTATTATCTTCTCCACCTTTGAATTGATACATGTTCTATGAGGATTTATATCTCAAAAGAGAAAGAGTAAGCAAATTCGAACTTTTATATGCAGTTGCATAAGATGGAGAATGCGGAAGATTGCTTACAAGACTACTGTTGTGTAATGACTCGAACATTTGACGCTATTTTTGCATCACTTTTACTAAATTGAGAGAGAAATTGATTAATTTGGAAATTTATATAGAATTAACTATATTAACTAAATTGAGAGGGAAATTGATTAATTTGGAATTTTATATAGAATTAACTATATTAAATGTTCTATTTTAACTAAAATATGAAATAAAGGAATTTGTTAGAAAAATTAGCATCATTAGATTGTACGCTCAAAATGGAATCCAATAGCTTGAAGAATGCCGAAAATGGAGTTCATATGACCAAGTTATGACCTTTTAAAGATGAGGGGCATTTTTGTAAAATGTATTTTAAACAAGAGGGATTGAAAATGTAGGGGGTCGTTTTGATAATGACACCCCCCATGCGTCATAGTCTTCTTCCTCCAGCCAGGCGGTGCACAGCACCGCCATGGGCAGCACCGCCTTCGCAGGGCTATAAAAAGCCCTCTTCCCTCTTCCCTCCCACTCTAATCACCATTACTCCTCCATCTTCTCCAGCTGTTCAAGTGAGGTTTTCGACAACTAGGATCTCAGCGTGGAGAAACCACACCCTCTAGCGATGGGCACCCTCCAGACTGCCCAGGTAAGCCCTCACACTCCCTCAAGTTTTTCCCTTCTTCCCCCGCCCAGATCCATGTCGGATATGGGTGTTTTTCGACTAGAAATCACTATGAAAATGCCTGGTTTCGCCCCAGCTACCGAATGATGACGCCTCTTGGGATGCGCTGTAGCACACCGCTCGGGCATGCGCAAGGGTGCAACTGCGGTCGCAAGTTGACCGGGACGCGCACGCGTCCTGGGAACCACAACACGCGGGCCTTACACGATGATTCTAGTTCGTTCGTTGATGCGCGATGTTAAAAATGCAAGTACGAAGGCTATAGGACTGTGATTGACGATCCGAAAGAACCGTTGCATCCGTATTGATGATGCGGACCTAATCAGACTATAAAAGTTAGGATTAGAGGACTATTTAGTATAATTATATGCTAAAAACTATAGAGATCTACTAGATCAAAGATGATCAAACCTCATAGATTGGTCTATTGGATCTATTAGAGGATCAACATGCCTAGATTTATTCTAAATTTCATATATTAACCCTTGAAATATAGATCTGACCATCCAAGTCAAGTATAAACCTATTCTAAGCATAAGGGCAGGCGATTTAGGAGATCGACCATCCAATTACACAATTTTGATGATATAAAAGTTAGTAAAGGCAATCTACCATTTATTATATAATCTCTACATGAGATCTAGCTCGATTGTGAGATCTAGCCTAGAGATCCACTAAGCAATGATAAAAAAGGCAGATCTATCCGTTAATCTAGAAATCTAAATAGTGATCTATAAATAGATAAAAAATTATATTTGAATCCTTGTTATCCATTAATATCTAGGGTTTCACAGAAGTGATCCAGGGTCGAGTAGTGAAGAATGCGATTCGAAGAACATCGAGCTAGGTAGTCTGATGCTACTAAGTTTTTAAATGCATCCTAAACTCTAAATGATTTACTTATCATTATTATCGTATTTAGCATGCTTTTTGAGATATGATGTTCTGAGCAGAATTGTTTTTATGAATTATGGACTTGAATGCGGTTACTGGCATGAACGAATTTGTATGCATTATTGCATGTTTTGAAAATCCTTGCACAAATTGCATAATTTACGATATTTTAGAGATTGCTCGTATGTTTTGAAAATGATTGCATAAATTGCCTGATTTACGATGAGTGAGATTGAGGATTGCCATGTCATATAAATTATCTCATAATACCATCACATGATGCATAACCTTGAGGGTTGCCAAAAGATACTGGAGTGCCTAAAAGACGCTGGCTAGGCAATTATGAGGGACCCAAAGAGGACATTATTCTTATATTTTTTGGGCTAATGAGCTTGGTGGGCACTATGCTGAGAGGTTGTTTATGTACAGGGTTGGCCTCTGGGCCTCTACCACCAAAGGGTGGATGGTATCACTGCCAAAAAGGCATTGTCCCTTCCCTGATAGCCGTGGTAAACAGGGATGACCATTTGAGGTGTTCACGGTACCCTTTTGGGGATATCCATTGTTGCCGTGGAGGCTATGGTGGGTTGGTCTCCAGATACCGAAGCCACACGATTCCAGCTGTGTGTTGATCGTGAGCATAGTGACCCTATGATTTCAGTGTTATTGATATGCATATAGCATTGAGATGGTCGTATACGAGTACTCGTGACCAGTCGGCATGATGTATTCGCCGAGAAATCCTTGTGCATGATACTTATAGTGATGCCAGCATCTGTTTTGAATGATAACTATTTTAAGAATTTCATGATTATTATATTTTACTCGTTAGTTTGATGTGGTTGCCGAGATTTTAATGATTTCTACTTTATGATTTTAGTCATATTGATATAGTTGAACATTAGATTTCGGAAAAAGCTTCCATAATTGAAAATGTGCATCCTTGTGCATGATACTTATAGTGATGCCCGCATCTGTTTTGAATGATAACTATTTTAAGAATTTCATGATTATTATATTTTACTCGTTGGTTTGATATGGTTGCCGAGATTTTAATGACTTCTACTTTATGATTTTAGTCATATTGATATCGTTGAACATTAGATTTTGGAAAAAGCTTCCATAATTGAAAATGTGCAAACAAGCTTATAATTTATGCATAAAAATGCATGTTTACACAAAAAGGAAAGTGCATGATGTTTTTCGTGGAAAGCCTCTTTTGAAACCATGTATGTTGCATGTCGTGTTTTCAAAATAGTAGTATCAGATCACCTACTGAATATGAGTAATACTCACCCAAATATATAATTTTTACAGATTAGTTCAAAAGGAATTGGAAGAAACTCCATGATATGTTGGTGTCACGATCAAGTAAATGAAGAAAAGACAAGTATGAATGCAAGTAAACTCTCTACCCCTTTGGACATGTACCGTAAGTACTATAGTTGGGTTGTGAACTATGATTGGATAGACTTGGGAAGACATTTATGATTACAGTAATTTTTAAAACTACTTTGTTTGTTGTGAAAGCAATTGACACTTGGGGTTTTTAAAATGAATTTAAAACAAAAGATTTTTTCGCTGCATTGCATTGTTTTTATAAAATTGTTTTCAAATAGGGATGCATCCCGCATTATGAGTTAGGTTTGCATTATAAAAATGTATGGGAAAACCTGGGTCATCACATGTTGGTATATGATAATGCCCACCTCAATAAGATACCACTTAGAAGTGCCACAATGGTATTACCAACTTAGTTGTTGATGAGGTCATTAGAGATCGCAATGGTTATGAGAAGAAATAACGGGGGTTCAAGGCCAGCGTCCCCGAGGAGTGGGGTCTGGTGGTAGCCCCGGTGGGGGTCTAAGGGGGCAATGCCCCATGGTGGCAGGGTCCCCAGCTCAACGATACGCACTATTTGAAGGTTGTAGCTAGAGTTGCAGGTCAAAAGGTATCAAGTATGAAAGCATGAAGCTTCATGCAGCCACCTTTTGTGTGAACACAGGAAACTTCTAACAACCACTCCTTTAACCCATTCTACAGCAGCTATATGGAAGGTGTGTTGAAAGGTCAATTTGATGGGCTAGTTGATGAAGACTCAAAAGCTATAAATGGGCATGCCACAAGCCTCTCAAGGACACAGAAGTTCTTTGTTAACTTGTAGTCATACTTTCCTATTATTTCTTTTTGTTAGTCCAGAAGCCATTGAAGCTCTGTTAGAGAACACATGGTGGGACGATCATCTGTAGTAAGTTATCATATTAAAAGTTTGAATAGTGTTGTCTTTCCTCTTGATTGGTGTTCAGAAGTTTCTGGTGTAAAATCGTTTCTTTACAACTATAATATAATGTTGAGGTCTTGTAAAAGTGTCACAGATTTGAGTGTTCATTACAAAATGCTTTGAGATACATGATATTCTTTGTCATACTGGAAATGGAGCACATTCTGCAAGGGAAGTTTCTACATTTGTTTATGAGGTTGTATTCATGTCTGTTAGGACATAAGTCATTGTATGCATCATTTTATTGGCTAAATTATGAAAAAGTTTTATAACAATACCATATAGTTGTCATGTTGTCCCTTTAAAAGGCGTAATGTTTGAAATTAATCAAAGAAGTTCACTCAACTACCAAAAGGTACCTTCATAGTCCAAAAACATACATATCATTAACTTCTCAGATGAAATGTTATCATGCCCCATGCACATGCGTCGTTGAAAGGGAAAAATGGATACTTTAAGTAAAACTCAAATGGAGCTTTTTTATTTTGGAGAACTAGTCCTTATTTTGGTACTGTTATTGTTTATCTGTATTTTGGCCATCTCAAATGGAGATCTAGGCTTCAACATATTTCAAAGAAGAAAACCCCTTTTTTAATCGAAATGATTTTGGTGTAGGACAATCATCAATCAAGAGAATCAGATCTATAGTGGCATTGTAGTCCACAAGATCATTGATCCTTGAAGAACTTATCTACAAAAAATCCTTGTTTCTCATGCTATAAATTTCAACCATGCTAAAAACTTGAAATTCTTGTAAGACTTTTTGTGCAAATTAAACTTTTCCTACTTGATTCGAATGTTGCATTGATTTAGAAAGGACTACCACTAGCATATGTTTTGCCCACCCCTTGAAAGACCATACTAAGTCAATGAAGGCATTTTAAAATTTAAGTCTACATAGGGGGTATTATTGTCGTTGGACACCCTATTTTAGTTTATCTATACAATAAGTTTTATTTTGTAATGAGGCAACTGTTTTATTTTCTCTCTCGGGCATGGTCTCATGGTGGGTTTTAGATCAATTTTAACAAGTTAAAGAAGGATTTAGAGACATTCTCCTCTCTAGATGCTCTCTCCCTTAGTGGAGCAATCTAAAGTTGTCCACCTAGCTAGCAAATGGAGTCAAGGCATTGGAAATGCTTCACTTTTAGCCCCATTAGCTTATTAATAGAATAAGATTTGTAAAAAAAATAATACCTTCATATGATCGTTATTCTTTGGGGATAGATGATGTAGTAACCATTTTCATTATATATTTTAAAGAAAATAAAGCTCTTGAAGTTGCACTACTATTACAGAGTTGTTATCAATCAGACCCAATCCAAGATCTTTTGTATCTCTTGGGTGTTATAAACTACAGTAGAATGTACTTTGGGATTTAACTGAAAACAAAAGATATCACATGCATAGAGTAGCTAGGTTATCAATAGATAATCAAAGAAAAGAAAGGGGGGAGAGAGAGACAAAGAGCAACTGATCAAGTAGGCAATGATTTGTTTTTGGTTTTGAAGATTTGCAAGGGTTTTCCTTTGGAGAAAATAAATACAGCTGAACAAACAAGAGAGAGAGAGAGAGAGAGAGAGAGAGAGAGAGAGAGAGAGAGAGAGAGAGAGAAAAGAAAATGACAATGGAGCCTACATTGTATTAGTAAATGCAAACTAGAACAAAAGGCTTTTCTTTGATTGCTTGTAACCTATATACTGGTAGAAATATTAGGAGCCTTGATCTAACGTTCAAAAATGCTACCTAAATTTTGTTTAGAGTACCCATTTTACCCTAAAGAGAGCATGCAAATGACACATGAGGGGTTGCTGTCAAGGAGCCAAATGTGTATCTATTTTGGACAGCAAAGGTACATCTTAGTAATTATGAGGACTTATTTGGGGAATTTTAAACATTATACCCTTTTATAGGAATACATGAAAACATTTGCTTCTCACTTGTCTTAGTGGCACTAAACTTGGCAACAATGGTTAGTACCACTCCTCAAAGAATTCATTTTAGTATATCTATTCTATACCACTTCATATGAGGGCTTCCAAGAAGAGAAAAAAAGATTTTTGAGATTTTAAATATAAAAGGCATTTTAGGAAAAGAAGATGATTGCATATTTGATATTAAAAGCAAATGTCTATAATGACAAAAAGAAGCACACATTATTTACTGATTTGCCCCATTAAGGAAGGGAAGTTCAAGTCTAAATAAATTATGCAAAGCTACTAACCAATAGCTATGTTATATGTTAGATGCTCATTTTATTCGTTTAGTTTCTAGTTAATACAATTGTCAAATATGATGATAGAGAATTGCTATCCTGCTTGTAGGAGTTGCATATTGCTATCATTTTTTCCTTAATCAAGTCAACAACTTTACACCATTTTATTACACATAATTTTCTTTTCTTTGCTTAAAGATGACAGTCAATAACCTAAAAGCAAGCAATTATTTTATCAATGTACACACTAACTTATTAAGACATTGATACCTTTCACTCCTTTTTCTTAGTAGGAGCACTGATATTCATCAATTAAATGTGTTAAATCAATAAGATATGTAAAAGAAACTAATACAACTACTTGGCAAGCAAGGTACTTTTTTTTTTTTTTTAAATAAGCAAAAAATTACAAAGCAAATCATTACAAGCTCATACACACTCAGAACTCTAATCTGCAACCTAAAGGAGAAAGTGGGAACTTGAACCAAACATTTTTTAGGAGAGATGAAAAATTGTCTCAAATTAACTGATAGCAAGCAAGTGTATTTACTGCTAATGAAAAAGCATAATTTAGTGAGTACACATGACATTTCTCTTGGGACTTGTATTTTATTTTACTCTTTCTTAAATGACATTGTTGGAGAAAAACAGTACCAAGAAAAAATGCCCACTTCTTTTTATCATTTTTCAGAAAAATATGTTTAACTTAGAATAACTGCAAATTAGCAAAGTAATATCAGTTTAGCGTGCCAAGGTAGTACGGCATTGGACCTTACGTCGTGGAAGACTAATTTCAACATAAAGTGCCCGGGAACTATGGGCCCACCGGAGGCTTTGCTGTCACAGAAAAAACTTGTCTGTAGCTAGTTTCAATGGTTACCTTGGTTTCTTGCCGCACAGTTGAGCCGAATCTGCATTTTCATTTGATCTTGCTGCTTGGAGGTCGTCTTTCCTTTGGGAAGTCCTTGGTGAATGCTTTCGGTTGCAGTTATTGCTAGATTTCGTTATGTTGGTGGGTGTCTTTAGCTGTTCTTTTTGTCTCTTTTGGTGAATTGTGAAGGTAGTTTTTCTTAATGCCATCTATCTTTTCAAGAGAAAAAATGCTTTCTTTCATCATATTGGTTTGGGGGGAGGAAATAGTTTGCATGGTTTGCTCATAGTTCCCTTTTGCGGAGCGGGTTTTACTTGCTTCTTATCAATGGAGCTGTTTGCAGTTGGGAAAGGAAATGTTGGATTAAGTTATCAGTGGATAATAGGTTTCTTTCCTCCTAATTGGTGCTTCAAAACATGAATGGAATTGTTCAGATGTACTAGATTCTAAGGTCTTAAAGTCTTGGGCTCTTTCTCCTTAAAAATAACTATATTCATGTTTTACGGGGCTATAAGTTGCAAGAGGAAAAATCACTGTTCATTGATAACCCAACCAATGATTCCACTATGAGAAATTCTTGTTCTCGTTATACGTTTATCTTATTTTATTTTATTTTATTTTAACATTTAGTTTCTCTGTTTTGCTACGTATTGGTTTTAGGTGGTCATTATTCCTCTTTGGTGGAAGCAAAATTTTTTCTTCGTTACTTATGTTGGTTAGTTTATTATTCTTTGTCCTCTGTGAGGTACTTTTGGCTATATGTTCTTTTTGTGTTTCTTTTGTTCTGGTTGTTTCAATTTAATGCAACCGGTTTTAACTTTTGTTTGCTTTCCCTTGACATGAACTCTTTTTGCAATATTTTTTTTTTCACTCTTTGTTATTAGTTTAGTATTTTGTGCTTCTGTAATTGAGGGATGGCATGTGTTATAGTTATTTTTACTTACGTTTTTTTTTCGTTTTTTTTTAGTGTATAAGTGGTTTCTGCTATTGTGTATGAGCATTTTATTTTATTATTATTGTGAAAGAGGTTCTATTTTACGTGCATTTTTTTCTTCTTTGTGAAGGGGATTTTCTTTTGTTTGCTTTCGTTATTGCACCTTCTAAGTGTTTCATAAATTTTGAGTTCATTTTTATTTGCATGTTTTCCTAAACTACCCTCTTTTGTCATATATCCTTGTTTTTGGTTCCCTTGTTCTCTTTTCCTTAACAACATGTTCTTTCTGGGCTTCATTTGTTTCCTTTATGTTAAAGAAGTTCAGCAACTGGATAGTAATAACAAAGATTGTTATTTAGAGAAATTTAATCAAGATTAAAAAAAGACATTGGTTGTTTAAATTTTGATAGTAATTGAATAACTGATAATTGCTAGGGATTGAAAGGTTCAAACATTGGAAGTTTTCCTTTTGTCCTTTTCCCTCTTATTATATTATTTATTGTTCAAGTTCATCAATTACAATACTTAGCCATTACTTTCTCTGCCATTTGATGTTCTTATTCCTCTGTCTTTTTATGACACATTGACCATGTAAAAATTACAATTATTCAGACATTACATGACAGGCATGCACAGGTTTTTATTTTAATTCTCCATTATTCTTTTGCCAGAATCTTTTTGTAACTCCTTTTAGGTTGAAAAAAAGCATGTTAAAATAGTGAAGGAAATTGATAAAGAATTCTGGCCCTTAAGAAACTAGTTATGCTGGAAACCTCCCACTTGGTGATGAGGTTCATTGCTCTTTGTCTTTCTCAATCTGTCTAGTGTTGGCAATGGCTCATGTTAGAGAAGGTTCTCTTCTTTCTTCTAGAGAGACTATCACCGACATTGACCCAAAAGTTGACTAATACTTAAGACGACTTCATTCGATCAAATAAGAAGTATGTGGATTTGTCAATTGTTGTCTCTCTAATCAAATGAGCGTTCATCCACCTTTGGGACCTGATTGCTTCTATGTTAATTTTGAAGTAGCAGATGACTCCCAAAAGTAATCCTATGCCACTCTTACATTCTTAATGAGGTGCTTTCCTTTGAAGTTACTCCATAGTCTTGTTTCCAAAGCCTGATATTTGTTGTTGTTCAATATCCCTAACTCGAGGAAAGAGCTAGGAGCCTCTATATCTAAGAGATTTTCCAATGTAAATGACACTCCTTCATGATATACTGCTGCCTCTCCTTGTGTTGGAACCAGTCATAAAGGCTACCTTCCATCAAAGTTTCACAAGAATAAGGGCATGACCAGTTACTAAAATGCTATTGCAAAATGAGCTTATGACATGTTCTTGAAAAATCTAACATATGTCATAATAACCTATTATTTTATACCATATCAGAAACAAGCCCATCTAGTGAGGGAGTTTCTACCACTGATTGAACCAAAGTAGGACATAGCGACCCCTTTCTTCCTAGTAGCATCACAACATTATTTTGCTGAAGACTTCTGGTGGTCAAAATCGAGTCTCTTGTGTAACAAATTGTAAATCAAAGATAAAACCAAAAGAATTAGGTATGGCAGAGACCAAGGGCCCTACATGCAATGCCGTTCTTCTAGAACTTAGAGTTATTTGCTTTCTGTAAGTTCAGCTTAACCACCACTTCTTAATGACATGATAAAGGACTTGGAAAAGCCTCTTGAGTTGGCTTTCTTTGAGAGAAATGACCTTGCTAGGATCTTATAGATATTCAGAATCTTTGCTAATTTTGAAACTTCTTAGTTGAACATCTATATGTTCAAGTAACTTCATATGATCTGTTGCCTGTTATCGAGTTGTTCAACATGAGGTCAAAAGCCTTGATGTTTGTCAGCCAATAACCTTGAAGTTCGAATTATTTGTTTCTGAGATTCATTCTATTTGATCAAATGAGGTCTAAGGGTGCAATAACTTTCATTAGCTTATTTATCAGTCACATGAGCGTGTTGAAAGCTTTTAGGAATTGTGCAAGGGGTATCTTTCTGTGGAGTAGTTGTCTAAAGTGTAGATTGAGCTTGAAGCTGATTCCTTGAGTTTTGTGTTGGAATAGTGCCATTGATAAGCATATAATATCTCGCCTTTATGGACAACAAATGATTAGCATTCTTGTAATGGAGACTAGATGTTAAAATTCCATTAGCATCCATATTTTCTTATCTCTCTTTTAATAAAATAGGACCTAGTATACTCATGTGCTTCAGTTGTCCTCTGTACAGAGATGTAATTAAGTTTACAGTTAGCCACTACTACGAGTGTGTTTTATTATGAGCTGTCATCATTGTTCAAACACTTCATAATTGAATCCAGTGAAAACGGGCAAAAAGTATCTGCTTTTTTACCATCCTGCATCATTATGCCAACCTTATTACAAGCCGATGGGTTCTATTGTTTTTCTTTTTGACATTCGTAACTCTGATTTGAATGATTATAATCTGTTCAAGATCCTTGAACTTTATATGTTGCTTTCTTTTGCTGAATTAGTTATGAGTTTGTTTTGATAATCTGTGGCAGGCTCCGTAAGAGATCTACAGACATGGATAATCATGTTTAGTAAGTGATATACATCTGCCGAATTTTGTCATCTGAACTTAAGGAAACATTCACAGAGTCACTCTCT
Organism: Warburgia ugandensis; assembly: GCA_035236585.1. NCBI lineage: Eukaryota > Viridiplantae > Streptophyta > Magnoliopsida > Canellales > Canellaceae > Warburgia > Warburgia ugandensis. The sequence goes on from CP141131.1 coordinate 25,881,466, forward strand.
TTTGCTATTGAAGTAAAACAAGAAAAACAAGTTGCATATATCAACAAGATTTTATCCCAAGTTTTGGGTCCCGTCATCCTCCTGTATCAGTATTTGTCTTTAATCTATTGGTATTGCAGATCTTGTGTCATAAACTTTTATGTATGGAAAAGACTTTGTCATCTGACCATACTCTCTCTTGTAAGCAATTCTCATATCCTTACTAACCAGAACCGGGGAGGGGAGTGTCGGTATTGGAAATGTCCCTAGTTCCCCGTGGCAATCCATATTGTAACATGATGGTCCATACATTTATGACATTGCAGAATTATGTGATTGTAGGATATTTTTCTTTTCACATGTAATGATATCAGAATGCAACGATAAAGTTGTCGTCGTGTGACCTTGAGGTCACAGGTTCAAGGCGTGGAAACAGCCTATTGCAAAAATGCTGTGGTCTGCCCCTTCCCTAGACCACGCATAGCTAGGAGCCTCGTGGACTGAGGCTGCCCTTATATGTAATGATATCAGGAAATGAGTTAGTGGATACTTACTCCAAAGAGAAGAGGGGCTGGGTCATAGGTTGGTTCTTGCCTCCAAGATATATGTGGGGCTATCTCTGCCTCAAATGTAACCTCTGATTCTTTATTCAAATATATATATATATATATATATATATGTATGTATATGAAGAGAGTTATATTCTCCCTTGATATATTCAATGTTAAACTTAAAGACAAATAATTGTGCTTGCCAACCAGCAAATATTTGGTGCGAAACGATATTCTTCACATCCTTTTCTATAATCTGTTTTGCAGCACTACAATCAATTTTTAGCAAAAACTTTTCGTTAAGTAAATCATCCTGAAACTTTGAGATGCATTTAACAATTGACAACATTTCTTTCTTAATTGTAGAATATTTTTTCTGGGTATCATTCCATTTACCCGAAGTAAATCTAACCGACTCTTCTTTATTGGACGAGGGATTCTTCTGCTTAAGGATTCCTTTGTAACCTATGTTAGAGGCATCAATCTCCACAATTTTAAACCATTCAAAATTAACAAGGTTTAAACAAGGAAGGGATTTTACCCTAGCCTTTATGTTTCGTACCATTTTGGTATGTTCTTCTGTCTAAGGCTTGGCATTTTTCCTAAGTCTATTAAATAAAATTGCAGTACTAGCAGCAAGATTCTGATAATAATAGGAAATATAATTTAAAGAACCTAAAAATCATTGTAATTGTTAATTATCAGTAATTTCTTCAGGAAATTTAGAAGCAAATTCTATACTTCTTTGTATAGGAATTATTCTTCTTTGGAAAATGTTATGCCCTAAGAACCTAACTTCTTGCTCAAAGAGTTTCATTTTAGGGGCAGATAATACCAAACCATTTTTCTATATTAACCATCTAAATATCTCAAGATGCTTAAAATGTTGATCAAGTGCTTTAGAGAATATTAACACATCATCAATGTAGGAGATTATAAATTGCCTGAATGGGTTAAAGATATCATTCATAATCTTCTAAAATTCGGAGGGGGCATTCTTAAGTCTGAAAGGCATGACATTCCATTCAAATTGTCCAAAAGGGATTGTAAAAGCTATTTTATACCGATCGGATTCTTGGATTTGAATTTGCCAATATCCTGATTTAAGATCAAATTGAAGAATATTACTGATCCTTGTAGTCTATTTAGAAGATCCTTCTTATTAGGAATTGGATATCTAATCCATTTTAAGACTTTATTTAAAGGTTTATAATTGATAACCAATCTTGGTTTTCCTCTTTCTTTTTCAGCTGCCTTATTAACATAAAAAGCAGTACAGCTCCATGGGGAGGAGGAACTTCTAATAAGATTTTTATTAACAAGATCATTAATCTCATTTTTACACAGCTCAATGTATTCAGAATTCATTTGAGCTGGTCTAGCCTTAGTAGGAATATTATTTTCTTTGAATCCTTCAATATAAGGAAGAGAAAGACTATGGATTTTCCTATTCCAAAATGCACTTGGTAGATCATTGTAGAGATCCCCTTGTCTTCATGTCCTCTCGCAGTTCCTTCAAAATGAAAATAATAAAAAGAACGTAATTGAAGAACAATTGAAGGAAGATGATAGAAAGCAAAATTCACCCAAGACACCTCAGCAGAAGGTAGAGGAAATCGAAGAACAAGGGAATCTCCTTTATGGCAATATCAATTGGAAAGAAGAATCTTCTTTAATAAAGGAACTCAATAATGTTTACTTTATGTCATGGTCTACTTTTACTTTATTTTAATTCATGTCTGTAATGATTTAGTTCAATTATGTATCGTATTCCAACCAATGTTAAGTCCGGAATCTGGTGTCTTTTTATAGGCTTGTTTTCGTCTGTTTCGGGCATTGCTTGCTTGGTCTCTCTTTCGGGTGCTTAGCTTGCTGCCTCCTTTGTTTCCTTTCTCCTTGTAATCCTCCCTTTCAGCACAATAAAATCCCTTTGGGGTCCTTTTTGTATCTTTTGGCTACTCTATTCACGAATCCATTGGATAAGAGTCTCTCTGTAAATTACATTTTTATTTATTCTGTTGAATCTCAACATTGGTATTAGAGCCATGTTAGGTTAAGTTTTTATGGAGTTAATAGTTTAGAACTGCAATAATAATGGGTTAGTTTACTTTTATTGCTATCTCCTAGTATGTTTTATGCACTTCTATTTTGTTTGTTTTATGATCTGGTAAGTCGCGGTAGCTCTTGATCATTGTGTTTACACTTATGTTTGACTTGTGGAACGACATCAAAGTCGTGCAAGCTTTGTCCCCTTTGGTTGATGCTTGTTGGGGTTTTTGCCGGAAGTCGTTGATAGTCGTGCAAGGCAAACAGTCGTTGTATACACAATGATCTAGGTCCTGCTTGGTTTAGCTGTAATTCGTTGACAATCATGATTTAAGATAAGCAAAATAGGATTACATAAATCTGTACTAGTACAGACAGCAGTAAATCTAGATTAACATGTTTTATTGCAAACTCTATGCTATTAACTCTATATCTGTCTGTTAAAAGATGGCTCAAGAAAATATTCATGTTAAAAATGCCAACCTTGTAGAATACCCTATAGATACTGAATCTTTATACAATTGGACTATTCCGTCCATAAGAAGTCTATAATACTGGAAAATTTGACTTCACCTCAACAAAAATAATAAAAAATATGGAATAGACTAAGTCTTGATAATACAGAGAAAATTATAAATCTCTTTTCGGAAAAAGATCTTAAGCCTTAAGTTCTGAAAAATATAAATTCATTCATGTTAGGTTAATCCAAATTGGATTTAAACTTTTAACGTTAAATTGTTTAAATGCTTCAATACTTGCGGTTCTCAGAGATGCCAGATGTCTGGATTGGGCACCTTCCTTGATGGGTGTGTTACAAACCAGTCTCTGCATTGACCAGTTTATGTTAATGTTTTTCCTGATTTTAGTCTCTCATTATTAGACCCCAATATCTTCAATGCTTTAAGTCTTCATATCAAAACTCATGGCTATAATTTTAAATTTGGATAAGAAACAATAGCATTGACCTATAGAGTCCAATTTAAGGTTCTTCCAACTCTGGTTACTAAAGCTAGATAAAAATCTCCTAAAGATAAAACTGTGTTGATAGAAACCAACCTTTTGTCCTCCGATATTGCGGTTAATAGAACCTTGAAATGGGCTGAAATAAATTTTCCCCAGTCTTGGCAGCTTTCTGAGGCTGTTCCCCCTCAACAAATTACAGGTCAAAATCTTGATCAGATAATACAAATTGAAGATGGAGATGTAGAAATAAGATTTGATAACAGAAGATCTTTTAGACTTCCTAGGATTACTTCATGTTCTGCTAGTTCTTTTAGATTTTCTAGTGACCACAAACAAAAATCGAGTTCAATAGAAGAACTTAGAATTTCAAACAATAATGTTGTTCATCCAATTTATAAAAAATCATCTCAAGATAATAATCCTACACCATCAGAGATGGATTTCAATATCTAATGTTTATGGATTTAGTCTAGGCAGTAAGATTAGAAAAATAATAAGTGATGAATTTGAACTTAATAAACATAAAGACTTTAGAAATTGGTACTTCAACAACTTCAACAAAGAAGAAGTAGACAAATATATAAACTCAAATTTATGAATATCTTAACAAGACACGAGTATTGACTTTTTAGTTCCTTGGTTTCTGAAAACTTACATTAATAATGAACTTAAATACTATTAGGGAATGGATAACTTCCAAAGGAGAAAAAATTTCTTCCAAATATCCTGCTCCAACTCCTCTGAGACTCCCAACTAACGAAAGGGCTCTAGATACTACAGCTTATCTAGATGCAACTTCTGCATTAAATGATCTAAGTAGTATAATTAAACAAAACAACTATACAAATCTCTATGTCCAAACCTTAGGTGAAAAAATAGTTGATATTGAGAAAGGAATAAATCAAATTCTTGCATATATCAACTCTGTTAAAGCTAAGAAATAGCAAATTGCAGAGAAAATTGAACCCTCAATTAAACCACCTCCCAATATAACATGATTAAAAATGGAAACTGATACCGAGGAAATCCTTAAAATACTTAAAAACAAAGATGTCGGATCTAAGTCTTAGTGTACTTTTAGCCCATGAGTTTGATATTGAACCAGATCTTGATAATATTAGTCAACATCAATACGCCCAAGATAACATCAGTGAAGGAGAAATCCTCCAAATACAAAATCAGTTTTCTCAAATTAATAAAATTGAAAGAGATCCAGAAAGAATAGATCGATATTATTATAAAAGTCCTACACCTGCAGATGTCTTAATTGAAGAAAATGATGTTTTAATACAAAATGAATATAGAGCAAATTCTATTTATGAATGGAAAATTGATGGTATGACAGATAATCAAATATACCAAATGGTACATAGATTCTTAATGTACTCCACAGTTTGTAAACAAAAATGAAACACAGATAGGCAAATCACCTTAATGACAATAGCAGGCTTTATTGGAAATTTTAAAGGATAGTGGGATAATGTCATGACCCCATCTCAAAGAGATGAAATTCTTAATAAAGTCAAAATTGAACCTAATATAAGTCAACACCAAGAAGACATAGTGTATACTTTGGTCTGTACCATAATTGAACACTTCATAGGAAGCATATAGACTCAGTTTGAAAACTCTAGGGCATTATTACAGAATTTAAGATGTCCTTCTTTAACTCATTTTCGATGGTATAAGGATGTATTCCTTGGCAGAGTCCTTCATCTGCATGATGCAGGCCAGACATACTGGAAATAGAAATTTGTGGAAGGACTTCCATACTTATTTGCTACTAGGATAAAAAATTACCAAAAATCTAAATTCAATGGAGAAATCCTCTTCGATCAATTATCTTATGGACAATTAGTCCATTCTTGTGTCAATGAAGGCATATCTTTGTGTAATGAAATCAAACTTAGAAATCAATTGAAACGAGAGAGAATCATAGAAAAAAAACAACTAGGTGAATTCTGCCAGCAATTTGCTATTGATGTTCCTAAAATAAAAAATCCTAATAAAGGGAAAACAAGACAGTTTAAAAATAATAGGAAACATTATAGTAAGACAAATAAACCTCCTGAGAAGGGCAAAGATAGAAGAAGATCTTATAAAAAAGACAAATCCAAAATAAAATGCTATAAATGTGGCAAGTTAGGGCATTACTCTAATGAGTGTTGGACTAAGAAAAAAATTCAAGAACTTCAAATAGATGAAAAATTAAAATAAAATCTTTGCAAAATAATACTCAACTCATCTGAATAAGAACTGTCAGACCATACAGAGTTTGATTCATATTCATCTGACTTGGATGATGCACCATGTTGTAATCAGTGTAATACTTTAGAAAAAGATTCAGAATATTGGAAATCCATTGTTGAAAAGAATAATTTAACTATAAATGTGTTATCTCAAACTCAACATGATCTTCTTGAAGTCATTAATAAGATAGAAGATCAAGAGATTAGAAAATTAATCTTGGAAAAATTAGTATCTTCCGCAGATCGAGAAAAGGCAGTTGATATTGACAATGTGTATCGAATGTTTGAGGTAACTAAAAGATTATGTAATAAACCAATTCTTACTGCCAATGTTTCAGTTCAAGATTTGAAACATAAAGTTAATAACCTAAAAACAGAAATTGTTTTGTTAAAAAATGAAAACACTCTATTAGATAAAAGAGTTACTAATCTTGAACAGAATAAGCCAGTAATAGGAGATACATCTAATACTGAGGCCTTTGATTCATCCCCACCTCAATATCTTGATCTAATAAGGCAAGTCACTTCACAAAAATGGTACATCAATATTACCATTTCCGTGGGTGGAGAATGGTACCGATCAGGCCTTATTGCCCTTGTGGATAGTGGAGCAGATGTAAGCTATATTCATGAAGGTCTTGTACCAACTAAATATTTTGAAAAAACTTCCCAAAGTTTGACATCAGCTAGTAATAATAGGTTAAAAATAAAATTTAAACTTAATAATGCAGTTGTGTGTAATGAAAATATATGTATCCCTGCTCTTTTCCTTCTGGTCAAAGAGTTGCACCACTATGTAATACTAGGCATACCTTTTTTGCATAATATAATGCCAATATACAAAATTGATACTAGTGGAATTTATTTCACAAAGGAAAATAGAAAATTTTCTTTCAAATTTCTGACAGATCCAAAAACACATTTGCTTAATGAAGCTAGAAGAATTCTCTTTAAAGAACAACAGATAAATTTTATTAAAGAAGAAATTGCTTACCAAAATGTCCAGAATAATATTAAGGACAAAAATTTCCAACAGAAAGTAAAAACCCTTCTTCATACCTTCCTTGAAAATCTCTGCAATGATCTACCAAGTGCATTTTTGGAATAGGAAAATCCATAGTCTTTCTCTTCCTTATATTGAAGGATTCAAAGAAAATAATATTCCTACTAAGGCTAGACCAGCTCAAATGAATTTTGAATATATTGAGCTGTGTAAAAATGAGATTAATGATCTTGTTCATAAAAATCTTATTAGAAGTTCCTCCTCCCCATGGAGCTGTACTGCTTTTTATGTTAATAAGGCAGCCGAAAAAGAAAGAGGAAAACCAATATTGGTTATCTATTATAAACCTTTAAATAAAGTCTTAAAATGGATTAGATATCCAATTCCTAATAAGAAGGATCTTCTAAATAGACTACAAGGATCAGTAATATTCTTCAATTTGATCTTAAATCAGGATATTGGCAAATTCAAATCCAAGAATCCGATCGGTATAAAATAGCTTTTACAATCCCTTTTGGACAATTTGAATGGAATGTCATGCCTTTCAGACTTAAGAATGCCCCCTCCGAATTTTAGAAGATTATGAATGATATCTTTAACCCATTCAGGCAATTTATAATCTCCTACATTGATGATGTGTTAATATTCTCTAAAGCACTTGATCAACATTTTAAGCATCTTGAGATATTTAGATGGTTAATACAGAAAAGTGGTTTGGTATTATCTGCCGCTAAAATGAAACTTTTTGAGCAAGAAGTTAGGTTCTTAGGGAATAACATTTTCCAAAGAAGAATAATTCCTATCCAAAGAAGTATAGAATTTGCTTCTAAATTTCCTGATGAAATTACTGATAATTAACAGTTACAACGATTTTTAGGTTCTTTAAATTATATTTCCGATATGTATATACATGTGTGTGTGTGTGTGTATAAGTGCACAAAGCTCCTGCCTATTGGGGTCCAGGGAAGGGGCGGACCACAAGGGCCTAAAGTGCACAGTCTTACCTTACATTTTGCAAGAGGCTGTTTTCATGCCTTGAACTTGTGACCTCAAGGTCACATGACGACAACTTTTACCTTTGCGCCAAGGCTCCCTTTCATATATATATATATATATATATATATATATATATAGAGAGAGAGAGAGAGAGAGAGAGCAAAAAAGAACGACAACTTTTACCTTTGCGGCAAGGCTCCCCTTCATATATATATATATATATCTATATCTATATATATATATATATATATATATATATAGAGAGAGAGAGAGAGAGAGAGAGAGAGAGAGAGAGAGAGAGAGAGAGAGCAAAAAAGAACGATTTTTTATGTCTTTTAGCTCCACCAACTTTGCTGCTGCCATTATGTGGACCATTTTGCTCTGAACACCATCTGGAATCACCTTAATAAACCCATTGAACACTGACCTTATATTTATTAATAAGACTCATGTAGAAGAGAAACAAATTCAAAACATACAGATAAACAGCAGACATGGAGAAGAAGTAAAGTGAAGAATAAGTAAAACATATGCAAAGAATAGAAATCTTTTAATGTGCTGTCATCTTATTGCTACTTTGAACTCTACTCAAGCATTGGTATACAAGATAACATGAGATAATTTCTTTTGAAGGCTTTAATTGACATTTACTGATGATCTCTCAAACCTTTCTGCCTTCTGCCTTCTGCCTTCTGGCATCTTATGCTTCTTAGTTGCTTTAGGTGACATCTAATGACTCAAATGATCATAATGCTAATTGAATATAATGCACTTTTTTCTCTGTTGCTGATTCTCTGCAGGGTAATGTCTGTGACATTTTACTGGTGGTATTGGCTTTCCAGAAGATCTTGCAACTTTCCTCATTCCAATCATTCTGAGCAGATATATGGCCCCTCTATATTTCTTCAATGTAATGTCTTGGTTATACTAGACCATATTACATTGTTTCTTGTAGTATATGTACCTCCATATATTGTTCACTGGAAGGCAATAATAGTAACTTTTTCATATAATTTTCTTAATTCTGGAAAATTTTCACTTCTCCAAAGACTGCGACTTTAACTTTACCAAGACTCTTTTTACCCAAGTAACTTGCTTTATTTCTGTCTTGGTATATTTAGAACGACGTGCTTCTTGTTTTCTTTGTTTTTTCAGATGTTGCATGTGAAATAATTCCACTTATATTCCAGAAATATGGTTTTGTGAAGCTTTTAAACCTAGACGGAAGGCACTGACACAACAATCCAATGTAAATACTTCCCTGCATCAATGCCGGTCTCCCCTGAGAAAATTGTTGATAAAAGCATCAGTGCCAAGCTCCAGAGTAAACCTATTAATCCTAGCCTGCCACCATCATTTGTTAGAACTTTGCAACACTGGGATATGAAGAAACTACCATCAGATGGGGCAAAACCACTTCTCAAATCATTGCAACTGTCTTTGTCATCTGTTGAGTCTATACCAAGAGAAGGTGGTGCAACCAAGAGTATGCTCTGGTCTCTCTTATGTTCTTACCATCAATGATGTCTCTGTTGCTGATTCATGTTGCACCCTAGTGAATCCTCTAATTGCATTATGTATTATTTTCTGCAGGAACTAAATCTGACATTCAAGAAAGTAATCTGCCACTTCCTAACCCCATATATTCTGGAGACAAGCTTCCAAATGACCCTGTTACGGATGCCATTTGGAAGTAAGTCATCTCCTGCCCTTTGCTGACATTGCTTGGTACATTCCTGATCTTTTTAAGTTATTTGATATGTTGAAGTTTCTTCAGAAAAGGGTAGACATGCAGCATACAAAACCATACAGGTAACATATAAATTTATTCACTGCTTGACTTTTTAAGATAACATTGTCTTAAAAAGAGGAAAAACTAAATTTCATTGCACTGCAAATTCATCAAGTTTGTGTTTCTACCTATTTACTTGTTCTTATATTGCTAAGGATAGACCAATCTTATAAAGACACCCTGAGATTTTCCTAGCAAGTTAGTCTAGGAACTGGCCTGCCAAGTCAGCAGCTCAATACTTTTCATGTTGTTCTTTTCTTACCTGTAAGATATGAAGCTTACCTTGGATCAATAAGATCAGTTTTATTACTAAAAGTTTTGTCTAGAGGGTGCAAAACGATGCATGACTGATTCAACATCCTTCTGGCCATTTCCATTGTATTGTCACAATTTTGGCTCCAAATATGGACATGTTCTAAATCAAGGTTTATAAACTAGAAAATTGAGGGTCAATTGAGAATATCTTTTTCTTTTTTCTTGTGAAAATCTTTTTCAATGGAATGGAAGAATACTTGAGGTCAAGATGACCCATGACCTAGGTGGTCTAGGCACAGAAACCCTTTAGAAAGTCAAATGCTTAGTACCTTCCAGTGGTGGAGAACTTTTATACGTTACTCATCCACAAGCTGGCTTGCCACATAAGTAGTTTGGATAATTGAAAGAGTGCTCTCAACTGGTAGTTTTGCATGCTTATGTTTTCGAGATAAAATGAACTTTCTCCTTAACTATGATCCACACCATGTGCATCCATTATATAAGTTCCCAAATGTAAATTTGAATGGTAGATATGATGCAAACTGATAATATGTTTACAACGTGCGGTTGGAACTTGGTTTAATGAACCGGATGACAATAATAAAAATTAAATACTACAAATCTTCATGCTCTGAGGTGAATGAATCAAATTCTTGGTTAAAGGATTCAATTTACTACCTATTGTACCTGTGATTTTGATTCGTATGATTTTTCTCAGGATGCTAGTTGTTGAAATGAGTGTTTATCTGCAAATGAATAGAACTACGCTGCTAATTTGTGTATGCAAGAGACTGTCAGGAATACATTGAAACATCTCATATATTCTATCGTAATTCTTCTGTGAAGTGTTATTTGATTTTGTTCCTCGGGGGAAGCTTTGAGATTGTTGATGGGTTCTATGTTGGAATTAGAGCACATCCTCCAAGCAGGGTAAATCATAAAGCTCTTGAAGCTGCAAAACAAATGCCTGAAAAGCTGCAGCTTAAGCTACAGCCTCGTTGTGAGCTGTGGCCACAGATCTTTGACAAATATTCTCCTGGAGCTAATGACATTGCACTATATTTTTTCCCTGGTGTAGTCACCAGGTTTGATTTTGCCACTTGACTGGAGCTTTATATAATTGTTATAATATAGTCAATTTTGAAACCTTGCCCTTCTGTTTCAGTTGCCAAACGAAGTATTTCTATCTCTTAGAGCTGATTGAGGAGCAGGATTTAGCTCTGCGAGGTTGTGTGAATGGGGCAGAACTACTACTATTTTCATCTAAACAACTGCCAATCAGTTCCCAAAGTAAGTTTTAATGGGAATAAAAAGTATGTTTTCCTGTCGTAAGCTTAAATTTTTTAGTTACAAAAAATGATACCATTTTGGTGGCACACAGACCCAGCAAAGTTTTCAAGAATCCCTCCAAGCCCAGTAAATGTTACAGAAATAGAAATAAAAAAAAGAAGGAAAATTTAGTTTATGCATGCCATGCTCATGATGATTGCACCACCAAAGGGCAACTAAGAGACAATCTGAGTCCAAAATTATGGTTTCCTGATCTTCCTTTTTCTTCCTTCTACTTTTGGTGTAGTTTTATGATTTTAGGCAAGCATGTGCTTTTAGATTTTCCCAAAACATTCGAGATAAATCCAGGTGGTATATTTTTCCATGTGTAGAAGCTCGTTTCAGCAGCTGACTTGGCTATGAAGTCTGTACTTCATGTTGCTTTTAGCAATTGGAACGGCAAATGATTCTTATTGATTTTATGGTCATTTTAGAATATTCTTGAAGTGTCTGATTTCTTGAGGTTGGCAGCCAGTTCTGGTACTTTTGACTAATAGATAACAATTGAAAACTTTTTCTGCTTAGAAGTCTATTTATGTTAGAAAAGGATGATTGGGATTGGAATTTAGAGCACAATTGTTATCAAGAATGGTAATATGCTTTTCTATGTTTGTGCTTTAATGTGTTATTTCTGCCTGACCAAACTAAATTTCTCTGTTGCAGTTAATTTTATACAAATTTTCTCATTATCATACAAAGCTTGCATAAATCTACTCTAATTTTGTGGGCTCTTTGTATTTTTGGGGCCATGTCATTTATATTGTAGACTGCTGTTCAGTATCTCCAAGAAGAGAATGACATGAACTCTCCCACTAGTGTATCAAAAGTGGCTTTTCCATCTTTAACCTAGCAGCTTTCTTTTGGGTTCAAACACATAGGCGAGTTTGTTTACTGCCTTGTTCACAACCACAAGGTTGCGCATTGAATTCACTTGCCATTTCAAAGGATTGCATGTTTCACAGCCATGGTTTGTGTCTATCTGTCTTTTCAGGTGACACTTATGTCCTTGATGCCCCATTTTTTGTTCACTATTAATTAACAGTTATTCACTAAGTTGGAACAAAGGTTAATATGACTACTTTGTCATTTTTCATGTTTGTTTCCTCATAACTGGCTTAAAAATGAGTTCTTCAAGTGTGATCTTAGCTGGTTAATATTTTGTATGATTGGAAATGAGTAAATGCGATCTGTGATCCAGACTTCAGCTACACCGTGTTAGCCAATGAAATAGTCTCTGTATGTCAATCTTGTGTTATCTACTGGTCATTCTCTTTTGAATGAACTAAAAAAGGGGGCAGCCCCGGTGCACAAAGGTCCCGCCTATGCGGGGTCCAGGGAAGGGGTGGGCCACAATGGCCTAAAGTAGGCAGCCTTACCTTGCATTTTTGCAACAGGCTGATTCCACACCTTGAACCTGTGACCTCAAGGTCACATGACGACAACTTTTACCGTTGCGCCAAGGCTCCCCTTCCTCTTTTGAATGAACTAAGATGAGGAATTAATTTTCATGAATAGTTAGTTAAGCATATGTTCGATTCATTTATTTTTTAACCATGTACAACCATTTTTCTGAAAAACCTAATGTGTCATAGTTTTTCTCCTCTTCCATACGTCAAAATGGTAAAGGTTCATTTCTTAGTAAGCATTATTTCAGCTTTTGTGGCTGTGGTAACTGTTTCCCCATTTTTTCATGTTTGCAAATGTTTTGGCTTTTATCTATTGAATGATATCTTCTGCCTTTTTTGGGGGATTTTTGCTAAAATGCCATTCCTTTTTGGTGTTTTTGCAGAAAAATCCCACCTTTTTTTGATTTTGCAAATTTGCCATTACATAATCGAGATCTTTGCAAATTTGCCACTCTATTATCGTTTCATTGTGAATCCCTGTTAGTTTTTTCATAATTCCCAAATTTGCCCCCTTGTTAATCATAAACCAGAAGCCATTCTTCTCTCTCTTCACAGAATCCAACTAGACCCACCAGATGTTTGTGATGAAGTCATGGGAGAAATGCCAATTCTGATTGAAATGCGCTCTCTTTTTCTTGGAATTTTTTTGTTCTTTGAACAATTTCGCCTCTTAATTGCGACATCATGCCCATCTGCGAGTTTTCCTTTATATACAGTACCAAAACTTCTAACCCCGATCTTGTTTTCCAACAAGAAGTTGTTAGTTGCATCAGTGAGTTTTCCGAGAGTGAATTCTTCTGCTCTATCTGCGTGTTTTGATGAGGTACCACTTCTCTGCCGACGAAATCTCGAGTTTTGATGGTGGATAGTGGATGATCTTGAAATGGGAGGGAAAGGAAATGCATTACTAGTTGTAGAGGCAATTGGGTTATTTGTTGTAGAGATAATTGTGGGTTGAACTGAATTGTGGATTTTCTTGCGAGTGCAAGTTCTAGCCCACACGCAATAACTGACTGTTAGAATGCCGACAAGAGATCCTACTGTACCAACAATGGCAAAAACTAACAAACCCCTTTTCATTCTATTTCGAACTATCGGTGGAGATGGTGCTGGGGTGGGTGGGGTTGAATCCCAACTAGTGTTTGTGCACTGGTTACAGATAATTCTAGAACCAGAACAAAGATTTTGAGAACCAGGATATACACCGCAGCTAATTACCTTCGGAAGCTTCAATACATTGCCCTAGAGCAATTGGTGGGATTGAGATCATTCTGGCTGGATTAAACCCATTTCCCCAACACATCAAAGTTAAGTTTCTTGTCATTAATCCGCAATTGAAGCCATCACCTGCAGAAACAGTTTCAAAAGCCGTATTGTTTTTCAGATTTTGAATGACTCCTCCCCCTCCCCTAGCAAACTAGTCTTCCATTTGAAGTTCGAATTGTGCAGCTTTGATTCACTTCTAAAGCAAGGTTGGAGAATGCAAAAGGTGGCCTCAGAAGGAGAATTCAACTGTCCGGAGTCATTTCTCCCTTTGCAAATAATTAACCTCGAAACATCAATACCACAAACATGGGAGTCACCTGCCACTAAACTCAACATGGATGAATTCCCAAAACCATTCTCTATCCGAGTCCCAATACCATTTCTACCCCAACAATGAACAGTTCTATTATTCCTCCCATTCCCACACTAAAATCCTCTTCCAAAAGTAACTGACTAGAGAGAAACATTGCCCTCTCCAAAAACCCACGTCTTCAACATCTAGCAATCCCCGAATCATTCTTATAGCATAAACACGATCATCACCCACAGAGAGATTCGTCAAGCTCACTATACCATTATAGATTCTTTGAGGTACTAATGTAGTGTTGGAAGATACCCGAATCTCCTAACAATGAATTCTCAACCCGTCGAAGCTCCTTCGTCGGTCTTCTTTTGTAATGCTTAACAAATAGATTTGCGATGAATGAGTGGGGGGCATTTTGGAAATTATAAAAAAACTAACAGTGATTTATGATGAAATAATAACGAGTGGCAAATTTGCAAAGATCCAAATTATGTAATGGCAAATTTACAAAATTGAAAAAAGTTGGGATTTTTGTGTGAAAAGGAATGACATTGTAGAAAAAATCCCCCTTTTTTTTCTTCCTTGCTTGTAAATGAATATGCACTTGTATATTAGTCTATAAGGAACAAATGAAAATCATCTTCAACTTCTTAAAAATATAGCAACCCTAACATGACATGAATCAAAAACTGACATTCCCTTAAGCTAGAGTGTTCCCCATAAGCGACATGTTGCATTGAATCCCGGGTGCAGTGAAAATTGAGCAAGGGTTGCTAGGGCATTCCCCCAGAAGCAACGAGCTACATCAGATCTCGGGTGTAGTGAAAAATGGGCAAAGGCTGATAGAGTGTTCCCTTGGAAGCGACGCGCTACATTAGAACCCAGGTGCAGTGAAAAGTGGACATGGGTTCATGCTATGGAGGTTGAGAAAGGTGTTGGTAAATAGGATATCTCCAAAGCATAAGATTTGTATCGCCACATGGACTATAAGGACATTGACAAGTAAGAGTTTAGAGTTAGTGGACACGATGAAACGTAGGAGAGTCAACATTGCTTGTATCCAAGAAACCAAGTGGAAAAGGGCTAAAGCTAGAGAAATTGATGGGTATAAATTATGGTATGTAGGAAAAGATAATAACAGAAATGGCGTAGGAATGATAGTGGATAAAGAATTAAAGGATAGAGTTGTGGATGTTAAAAGAATCAGTGATAGAATTATAATAATAAAACTTGTTCGAGGAGAGCAATTCATAAATGTTATAAGTTCATACGTACTACAAGTAAGGTTAGAAGATATAATCAAGAGATAGTTTTGGGAAGATGTGGAGGGAGTCATGCATGAAATTCCCAACACTGAGGGGATATTTAGAGGAGTGGACTAAATGGCCATGTAGGAAAAGAAAAGGAAGGATATGATAGAATACATAGAGGGTATGGTATAGGTAAACAAAATGAGATGGGGAAATTATCCTCGATTTTGCTTTGTTACATAACCTAACCATTGCAAATACACTCTTTAAGAAGAGGAATGAACACTTAATAACCTTTAAAAGTGGACTTCATAAAAGCCAAATAGACTTTTTTCTACTTAGGAATACCTAACGATCAATGTGTAAGGATTGTAAGGTGATACCCGGTAAGAGTTTAACCTCATAACATAGGTTAATAGTTATGGATATCTATATTAAACAATGGAAGAAAGAAATAAACTTAATCGATGTCCCAAAACTAAGTGGTGGAACTTAAAATGAGAGAAAATAACCTCATTCACAAATAAGTTGATGGTAGAAGGAAACTAGAACTATGAAACAGAAGTAAACACCATGTGGATTAATATTGTTGAGTCCATTAAGAAAGTGACAAAAGATATCTTAGGAGCATCTAAAGGTAAAAGACAATTAGTAAAGGAAACATGGTGGTGGAGTGAAGCAATGCAAAAAGTTATTAAAGAAAAATGGATGTGTTTTAAAGCATGGTAGAAGATCAGAAATAATGAAAACTATGAACAATATAAGAATGCTAAAAAGGTTACTAAGAGAATAGTAAGTAAGGCTAAACTTAAGGCATATGATGAGCTTTATAATAGACTAGGAATAAGAGAAGGTGAGAAAGATGTGTTTAAACTTGCAAAAGTAAGAAAATAGAAGGGTAAGGACTTAGATCATGTTAGGTGTATTAGAAGTGATGATCAAAGGGTATTAATCAAAGATGATGAGATCAAACAAAGGTGAGAAACGTACTTTCAAAAATTGTTAAATGACAATGGCTTTGAGAATATAGGGATTGAAAATACTATAAATCTAAATAACATTGGATATTATAGATATGAATATAGGATTAGAGTACCAGCAGTGAAAGAGGCCTTGAAAAAGATGAAATCAGGAAAGTCCACGGGGCTTGTTGGTATACCAATAGAGGTTTGAAAGCATATGGGAGATATTGAGATAGTTTGGTTGATCAAGTTGTTTAACAAGATTATAAAATCAAAGAAAATGCCTGAAGAGTGGAGGAAAAGCTCTATTGTACCAATTTACAAGAATAAAGGAGACATACAGAGCTGCACTAATTTCAAGGGATCAAACTTATGAGCCACACTATGGAACTTTTTGAAAGAGTGATTGAGAAGAGGCTATAGCATGAGACAAGTGTATCGAAGAATCAGTTTGGATTCATGCTTGGGAGGTCTACCATGAAAGCTATTTTCTTACTAAGACAATTGGTAGAGAAATATAGGGAGAGGAAGAAAGACCTCCACATGGTCTTTATCAACTTAGAGAAAGCTTATGATAGAGTCCCTAAAGAGTTAATATGGAGGGTGTTGGGTGAGAAAGGGGTTTCGTGGGGATATATAGACATAACTAAAGATATGTATGAGGGAGCGGTAACAAATGTTAGGACTACTACTGGCGAGATCGGTAATTTTCTTGTCATTGTAGGATTGCTCCAAGGATCGGCATTGACCCCACATCTTTTTATGTTGGTTATAGATGAACTAACAAAACATTTGCATGAGGAGATTCCTTGATGTATGCTATTTGCAGATGATATAGTCTTACTTGATGAGACAGGGGAGGGTGTAAATACAAAGCTAGAGTTATGGAGAGAAGCATTAGAATCTAAAGGATTTAAAATCAGGTGAATTAAGATAGAATATATGGAATGCAATTTTAGCAAGGCGAGGAGTAGGAGTGGAGCACCAGTCAATATTGATAACCAAAAAGTCCCCGTAAAAAACCACTTTGGGTACTTAGGATCAATGATTCATGAGAGTGGAGAGATTGAGAGGGAGGTTACCCAGAGAATCCAAGCAGGTTGGAACAAATGGAGATGTGCATCTGGAGTTTTGGATGATCGGCGAGTGTCACTCAAACTAAAAGGAAAATTCTATAGGATGGCCATAAGGCTGGCCATGATCCATGGATCAGAGTGTTAGGCAGTTAAGGAACATCATGCTCATAGGATGAGTGTCGTAGAAATGAGGATGTTGAGATGGATGAGTGGTAGGATAAGAAAGGATAGATTGGGAACAAAAATATTGGAGGAAATTTAGGGGTAGCACCAGTAGGTAACAAGATGAGGGAGATTAGACATAGATGATTTGGACATGTCCAAAGGAGATCGAAAACGGCACTGGTTAGGAGTGAGGCAATGCAAGTAGAAGGTTCTAAAAGGGCAAGGGGAAGGCCCAAAAGAACGTGAATAGAAGTGGTGAGGAAAGATTTAAAATATTTGGGACTAAATAAAGCCATGGTACTTAATAGAGAGGAATGGAGGAATAAGATTCATGTGGCTGACCCCTAATTAGGAGAAGGTCTTGATGATGATGATGATTATAGTCCCAATGTTTCAGTTGAATGGCCCGTTATCTATCAATGGTTTGAACTACAGCAGTATTAAATAATTTAATCTGATGATGTAGTTACGCAGAGTATATTCTGCAGTGTGAATGGATGGGAAGGTTTTGCTAAAAGATTTTTGTGCTATTTACTAGTCATTGTCTTTTGTATTAACTGAGTGATTAATGCTCAGAAATAGTTAGTAAATATCTGTTAGGTTCACTTGCTCTAATAACTATGTACAATATTTTGCTCAATTCTGGAATGCATTGTAGTGGTCATCCTTATCCACCCTAACAATGGTACATGTTGGCTTCTTAGTGAGTATGGTTGACCTTTTATGGTTGTTCATAACTGTTGTTGACGTTTGTGAATGGTTTATTTGTTTTCTGTGGGACTGATATCTTCTAATATTCCTCTTGAATGAACCAATGTTTGTCAATGATTTGAACTGCAACAGAATTAAATTGGAAGACGTACCTCGGGGTGTATTCCACCATTCATGGGAAACTTGCAGAAGGATCATCTTCCTATCACTGAAGACAGCACAATGGGTTTGAAAATTGACAGAATTGGTGGCATTGATGTTAGAAAAACTGACAAAGACATGCTATGTACACCTGTCCCTTCCCACAAAGTGGGCTCTCAATTTCATCCAATGGCACCAAAGTTGAATGGACTGGAGAAGGATAATCCAATCACCACTCCAGATGTTCCTTCTAGGTTTGAGCCACTGACAAGTAAGTCATCTTGCCGGAAAGCCTTTCAGAAATTAAGCAAAAATGAATTGTCTGGCAAGAGTTATCCAGATGTTCCAACCCACTTAACATGGAAATTTCTGAAATCACCCAGAAAGAGGGAAAATCTCCTAAGATTGAAGTCAGCCACTTAGAAGAAAGATATCCAAAGCCCTGAATCTGCTTCTGCTGACCCACTGACAAGTGAGCCTTCTAGTAAGAGACCATCTCAGAAAATTGGTGCAAGAGAACTTGGTGTCAAGAGGAATGCAAACTTCCCTGCGGGTTTCTCCAACCCATGTATTGTGGAAGCTTCTGAGCTCATTCAGAAAGAGGCAAAAGTTCCTAAGGTTAAGACTAGACTCCTCCGTGACTTGATGAAAGACACAGCAGAGAGCAGTAGTGCACCGGAGTTGTGCTCTAAAAGTAATTTTCATCAACTTCTCCCAGAGGTCAAGTCTGAAGCTCAGAAGCATGTGAAAGATAAAAATAGTTTCTGTGCTGAATTGGATAACAGCAGACAAACTGTGGGAAACTCCCTGGCTCTCAGTCTCTTCAGGTGGAAGGATACAGCAGTTGCAAACTCTTGGGTTGCAGATATTTACAAGGAGCTCTTACAGCGAAATCTTGGTGAGGAAGAAGTAAACGTGAAGCTTGAACCAGAATAACAAATACCATATGGCTCCAGATACTCTGTATGTCAATACATAAAAGTTTAGCTGTAGGCCTCACTGGAATCAATAGTTCTAACAGTATTGCGGGAAGCTGTTGAGATACTCGCCCAGATTAGTTAAAAAATTGCAGTTTTATAACAGGATTTATATGGTTGTATGAGTTGCATGGATTTTTCTCAATTTTTGAGTAGAAAAAGCGTTCGCAGGTACTACATTTAAAAAGCAACGGTTTCATAATTGAATGTTGACCTGAGCTGTACTGATCTTCTCAGCCTTGAGCAGAATTTGTGTTCATGTTTCTCTTCTAGCCGTTTCATTTCCCATCGTTGTTTATGGTGCAGTGCAGGAATACTCCCCCTGCAGAGAGGTAGAGGTGGTTGGACAACTCTGCACATGTGAAGCATGCATGAATCTTGTTGTCGTCTCTGGTGTGGAGCCCTTGCTCTATTCTCATACTCACCGAGTGATCCTCGCCCACTGGTCAGAGGCAACAAAGATAATTCTTTTAAAGATGTTTCAACTATGAAAGTAACACAGATGATGGAGAAAAATGTGTTTTCGTCACTTGTTGAAATGTGTTCAGTATACGTATTTATAGTTATAGTATGGCTACAATATGACAAGATAATTACATTGATTGAGGCATTGACATCCCTTGATGATGGGGATTGAGGGCAGCTCGCAGGAGGAAGGGGTGGACCACAGAGGATTTATAGTAGGCAGTCTTATCTTGTAGTTTTTGCTAGAGGCTGTTTCCATGCCTCGAAACCATGACCTCTAGGTGACGCGGCTAAAACTTAAGTATGGTTCATTCCCCTTCCCTCAAATGCTGAATTTGACATCGATCTAATTGTAAGTGATAAAACAACAACTAAAGTTTACCTATCTTAAAGTCTAAAATTTTTACTCACGTGACCTTGGTGCAGCGGTAAAAGTTGTCGTCATGTGACCTTGAGGTCATGGGTTCAAGGCAAGGAAACAGCCCTTTGCAAAATGCAAGGTAAGACTGTGTACTTTAGGCCATTGTGGTCTGCCCCTTCTCAGACCTCGCATAGGCGTGAGCCCCTTCCCGGACCCCACATTGGCGGGAGCTTCATGCACCGGGGCTGTCCTTATTTTTAAGGATATCAACATCCATAGAACTGATAAGACCTATATAATTTAGCAGATCTAAACTGGATTTTGAGTCGTTCAACGGATTATATTCTTTGATCATGTCCCTTCCTTGATGAGTCGATCTATAGATAACAAAAAAGAGGTGGAATTCAATACAAATATTAGTCTTTCAGTAGTTGATAACCTGAAAGATGATTACGATGAACGAATGGAATACGCGGAAAACATTTTAAGTGAAAAGAGGAATTTTCAGTTGGTGTTTTGATCAGGGTCTCGTAATCGGTGCTAATAGTGAGTTTCCAATGTGTAAACTGAGATGTTGGTTATCTCCGGTGTGGAATAACAACTGATAGTTGAGGCAGAGGAGAGGAGTACGTACGAGTGAAGGGGTGGTTGATACCAAATGATCTTCTTGACCGTAGATTTGACGGGTGGATCCTGCCTAATTTGAAAATGAAGGGCTCGGATTTATAGGTGGTGACATATTTTGTGAGATCGATGGCATTATTGGCGAGGAGAAGGTGGGCCGTATAGTTCGTAGCTCGACCTTTGGTGTTCTGACGAGATCCGCCATGCAATCCACCTAGGTTGTTTTGGGACGATCTGGATCATCCATTGTTGAGGCTGGCATTATTTGCAGTAGCAAGGGAAACGTCATCGTCACCGTCCTTTATGGCTTAAAAGCATGCCACCTGGGTCGTTGAAAGATATTGGGTCGATTCTAGTATGACCCACCGTAGCGAAATCAAGATTCTCCTTATTTAGGCCTCGCAGAGCGGCTAAGATCAGATCACCATCCTGGAGGGGCTGATCAATAGCTGAGAGTGCATCAGCGATTGATCGTGCAGAATGAATGTATTCTGCTACAGTAATCGAGCCTTTCTTAAGAGACACAAGGTATGTCTTTCAGTTGAGGCACATAACATAGAGACTCGCAAGAATGGTCCGTAGATTCATGCGAAATAGTTGCCCTAACAATCTGTGCTGCAAGAGGCACGGTTAAGGATGAGATTATCCAGCTTAGGACCCTTCTGCATAGCCTCAGAGATCTAGACTGCATTTTTAGGTAAAATAGAATCCCTTTTAGCCTTATCCCCAAGTGGTAGACACATGTGCACTTCCTCTTCCAAGTCACCGTATAAAAATGCATTATTGAAATCCAACTGTGTCAACCCAACCATGCACAACAGCTAGGGCCAATAAAGTTTTGATTGTAACCAATTTTTCCATTGGATAAAAAATATCAAAGAAATCCACTGTCAGCTTTGTGTTTAACCTTAAATACCCATTTACAACCCATTGGGCGTTTTTCAGGTGAAGAGAACACAATGCTCCAAGTTTTGTTAGCTTCAAGGGCTTGCAACTCTTGCACCATTCCTAGTTGCCAATGAGAAAAACCTGCAACCTGAGCATAGCTAGTTGGCGCAAAGTGAGAGGAAACGGCCAAAGTGAATGTCTGAAAGTCAGGAGATAACGTATTATAAGAAAGAGCACATGATAGTGGATAAGAAGTACTACTAGCAGTCAGATTAAAATGAGAAAGCTGATTGGCCAGATAATAGTGATAGTCTTGAAGATATCTAGGGAATTTCACTAATCTGCCAACCCGTGTAGTGTCATGTGCTAAAGGATCAGAAACACTAGTTGGATTTGCACCATTATCACTTATCAGCTGAGCATTAGATGAAGGACTAGCATGTTGTGTTTGCATTAGTCTGCATACAAGGCTTAGGGAGACCAGAATCTTTTACTGTTCTAGGAAGCACAATGTTATCAAACACATCTAGAACATCCTCTTTTACTTTATGAAATGGAAAATGTCTTCATAAAATAAGACATTCTGAGTAACATATATCCTTTTGTTGTCAATATCAAGTACTTTATAGCCCTTATAACTAAAGGGGTAACCCAAAAAGACACATGGTCAAGATCTAGGAGCAAATTTATCACGCTTAGTAGATAGTGTAGATTGTAACATAATCATCCAAATATCTTCAAATGACTATATTCGGGTCTCTTCTTAAACAACACTTCAAAGGGAGACTTGTGATTCAACAAAGGAGGAGTAATTAAGTACAATGCAATCAACACACATTCACTCCAGTAGCACAAAGGAATCCGTGATTGAAATCATAAGGCCTCGGCAACATTGAGAATATGCTGAAATTTAGTTTGACAACAGAATTTTGTTGGGGCATCTCTAGACAAAAATGAAAATGCACTAACCAAGAGAGTGAAATAGATTATGAAACATAACTTCATGCACATTATCAAAATGAAACAATTTGATTTTACAATCAAACTGAGTGTGAGCCATCTAAAAAAATGAGGGAATGATACTTTTAACCTTAGATTTTGACTTCATCAAATAAACACATGTAGCACGGGAACAATCTTCCACAATAGTAAAAAAATAATGAAAGCTATTGGAGGTAGGTAGCAATATGAAAAGGGCCCTAAACATCACAATGTATTAACTCAAAAAGTGTATTGAACATAGCATTGTTCGAGGGAAATGGAAGATGTCTTTGTTTTGGTAGATGATAGACAGAACAATGCGACTCCCTATAAGGAATTCAAGAAAAGCCTAATACATTATGTAATTTGTGAATTTTATCATATGACAAATGACCTAAATGATGATGCCACAATCTTGCTTTGAGGAAGAGAGATTCATTGGGCCTTGGTTGTAAGACTGAAGAGCAAACAGTAAAATGTTCTAAATCCAAAATGTACAAGTTGTGGCTATGTCTACCCATCCCAATCGTTGTCCTTTGTGAAAGGTCCTAGATAAAACAAAGATCAAACAAAAAGACAAAAGATATATTTAATGATTGTGTTAGACAATCAATGGAAATCAGATTAAAATGAAAATCTAGAACTGAAAGGACATGATCAAGATGAATAGATGGGCTCAAAGAAACAGATGCTTTGTGTGTTATGACTGCAGTTTTCCCATTTGGTAAATTAACCACACCATTATCAACAAGAACCATTTCCCTAAAGAAATTAGCAGAGCAACAAATGTGGTGCATAGCACCATTATCTAAAATCCATAATGCAGAAGTTTTTGTTTTTAGAGAATCCAGCAAAAGACTACCTGAAAATTATGAAATGGTGGCACTGACTTGTTCCTCCTTATTCACACTTGGTGTCTACAAAAGCTGGGTACTCAGTAAGGAAATCAATTGCTAACACAGCATTGCCATAAGATTTCCCATTGTATCCATCACACCATGTGATGAAGAGGAAGCGGAAGACCCACTTGTAAAATAAGAAGACCTGCCATCTGCCTTTCCAGCACTGAACTAGTTAGCTATGACTCGCTCATTCCGTGGTGTGCCACATTCCTTCAGCAATTGGTGATAGATCTTGTCTTTATATCCTGGAGGGAAACCGTGGACATAGAAGCATTTGTCCACGGTATGACTAACACCCCCACATTTAATACAATACTTCTTTGAGCTAGACCGAGTGCCACCTCATTTTTTTATTTCCAAAACCATATGATCTATTGCCTGCCAGGTGTTTGATGTCATGCTTCTTTGTCGTTCCTCTTGAACGACAACGGAAAACACCTTATTCATTAGTGCTAATGACTCCATCACTAAGATTTGGCTTCGAATAGCAAAAAATGACTCATTCAAGCCCATCAAGAATTGAATCACGTACTCTTCCTTGTGATACTCCATCAATGATCAAAGACCTCATAGATTCATATAGCAACTGGTCGATAATTAACAAGCTCGTCCCAAAGAATTTTCAACTATGTAAAATACTTAGTCATAGAGGTTTGTCCTTGAGATAACTCCAACAGTTGTTTCCTAAGATGAAAGACTCTTGGTTTGGTGCTTTGGTGGAATCGATCGTGTAGATATGTCTAAACATCCAAAGTAGTGTTCAAATACAAAATGATTTCTGCGATTTCTTGGGCAAGTGAGTTGTTGATCTAAGAAAAGACCATACTGTTGCAACGTCGCCACGCTCCATACATTGGATCATTGATCGGTGGTTGACGAAAACTCCCATCATCAACAAAACCCATCTTGTTCTTGGCACCAAGGGCCATTACCATGGAATGACGCCAAGAATTGTAGTTCTTACTGATCAAGGGCTGAGTCACTAGCTAGAGTTCGGGGCTATTTCCATCATGAAAAAACAACGGATGGTTACTGTCATCCAACGTTTGTGGCGGATCTTGGGTTTCAAAACGATTGTGGCTCCCTTGTCCCTGATGGGCCGGAGCTCCTCCTCCTTGGGCCATTGGCTTTATTGCAGCGAAAGATGCTGCTCTAATAACATGTTAGAGAAACCAAAAGAAACAGAGAGAAAGTGTGCATTTTCGTATTACCTATTCTATTACATTACATACAAGCACTACTTATATGTAAGGAAAAATAATAACAAACTAGAAGACGCTTTCTAACAAACTCTACTGTCAGTCTGTATACAGTAGATAAATGGAATACACCAATAGCTAAAAGATGATGTGGAAAAAATGTAAAAATAGTATAAGGAATTTTAACAAAATGGGAGGCCATGGATTCTAAGGATTGAAAAAGAACGAAAAGAAAACTCGTTAAAGTCAGCTCTGATAATATACGAAAGTAACACATCAACACTGTCGATCATTTGCATGCCTCTTTTTTCTTTCTTTAAGTCACAAGCGGGGCTTTTATATAGATAATTCACAACACATGAATGAAAGCACATGAGACACTCTTCTAGTGCCCCTAAGTAGAATCAAGACCTCGACATAGAACTTAGACCTGGATTAGTGATTGTTATCAAAATGTAAAAAAAGATGAAACACACGAAACACACAGATTTATATGTTTTTCTCTAAATTAAGGTTAGCCGTCACAAGGTACAAAAGATTTCTCCACCTTATAGACCCTAGGGTCAACTAGTGCTGAGAACTTTGTCCCTTGGACCATTGGTTTGTTGTGCAACATAATTCAATATGAGCATAGCAGAATCAAGCCAACCAAACTCCACACTCATAATAGTGATGACATTTTGCTATTCTTAATCTTGGACCTAAAAATATATTGCACTTTAATTTTTTTATTTGCTTTAAAAGCCGCATATAACCATATATTAGCTATAGGAAGTAAAAATAATATTGAAGAACTAGAGGATTATACTTCACACACAAAAGCCTAAAGGAGAATCAATTATGACCACCCATTTCCTCTCATTAACTAGGGAGTTTATTCAGTAGGTAGCATCTTAATACAGCTGCTAGGAAGCCATCAGGTTCTCAATTTCTATCCCTTGCTGCAAGAAGCCCTACAAAAAGTCAAGAGAATACCCTGTCTAAGCTCTACAAGAATGAAGCGGGACAGAAATGTTCACTGCAAGGGTCATTAGCATCTGCACCAACGCGCATTAACTTCAAAAGTGTCCGTGCTGATTGTCTTTTCTCACTTGTTTGTACTTCTTATAGAGAAGAGGCCCACTAAATTATATTTTAAAATATATTTGCTTCTGAGGCATTCTAGTGGTGGATCTGAAGTTGTCAGATAGCCCTGAGAGACAGATTCTTTGAGCAGTTAATTTAAACCCATCTTAGGTGATACATTATAAGCTTTTGCAGAAGGTCAAAGAATAATTGGCCCACCTCTACCTGGCTATCAAACTCTTTAAGCTTTTCTTCAGCCCTTGTTGCGATATAGACCTCCTCTTCTGACAGAAAAGAGTCTTCTTCTTTCCAATTTAGAGATGAAATAAAGATTTCGGGAGATGCGCTCATTGAATCTTTCCTGCCTCTATTGATGTCTTTGGTCCGTGATTTCAGTTTTCCTTCTAGGAACTAGCTTAGTGCCAGCATTTCCTTGAGGATCACATGCAGTCCAACATTGTTCAACTAATCCAAAACGTTTTGGTCTCTCAGGCCATTCGACTGCAAAACGGAAGCTTAGCTCCTCGTGAGAGTATTGATGATCTTAAGAGGATTGGGTTTGTGATCTGATGCTGGTTTTGGATTATTCTACACAACCCTTCTGGAGAAAGAGACTGCCAATCCAAGTAAGTTATGAACTTATCAATCTTGCTTAGAATAGGTTGAGGCTGCCGGTTTGACCATGTGAATTCACGTCCTTATAGTGGCAAGTATAGCAGCCCGTGATCTTCAATAAAGCTGTTGAATGAAAGCGTTCCCAGTAAGAGAGATGATGCTGTTTTTCTTTGTTAGGGGAACCAGATTATGTTGTAATACCCACCTCCACTAAGGCAGCTCCCACTTCCCAAAGATATGTTTGCAGCTTCATCGATGATACTTCTCTCTCCTGGTTATCATTTGGTTCACAAATTGCAGAAACTGAGGCCCTTCTCCATTTGCATTGATTCTGAAGCTTATGTGGTAGATGCTAATTTCTAAGTCATCCCTTGAAATGTCCCAAGAGAACGATATGCCAGCAGAGTTTTGGGGAAGGGGCGGACCAAAGGGTCAATATTAGGCTGCCTTACCTTGCATTTTGCAAGAGGCTATTTTCATGCCTTGAACCTATGACTTCAAGGTCATATGATGACAACTCTAGCATTGCTCTAAGGCTCCAATAGCATCTACATGAATAAAATCAAAGTTTTTGTATCTTCCAAGGCTCTTGCACCAAAGCCTTCTAGCATTGTGGCTCAAGGAATCTCTCACCTAGGGGACCAAGTTCCATGGGTGTCTTGTGTGTCTAACTTTCATAAAACATTTCTAGGCTTCTAGACTTAGACCATGATTGCTTCTTTGTTTACTGGGTAGCTGTAATTCAAGGTCTTAGGATCTGATAGAGAGCACACATAGAGTAACAGAACATAAAGAAGTACGTGGTTTAGCCAAACTTGGCCTATATCCACGAGAGAGAAGAAACACTGATAGTATCTAATCAAATTACAATGGAGAAGGAGGATTGAATCTGGATCCTCTCTCAACTCTACACACACACACACACACACACACACACACACACACACACACTCTCTCTCTCTCTCTCTCTCTCTCTCTCTCTCTCTCTCTCTCTCTCTCTCTCTCTCTCTCTCTCTCTCTCTATATATATATATATATATATATAAAATCTTTAGAAGTAGATCTAGATCACAGCTTCCTTACATACATACACCATGATTGGAGCATTCTTTATTTATCGGATTTTGATAGTTTGATTTGTCAGGATCGGGTTATAGATCTTTGATAGAACTGTAGTCAGTGCCGAATTCCATTTTTCTAGCATTGATTTTGAATTTTCTGATACAGTCATTTCTTTTGTTCACATGGGTATGAACCCATCAATTCTCCCCTTCAATACCCATGGAAGGAGAATATTGTTCAAATCTTCAACCTGAGCCCATCCCCTGTTATGTCTCTACATAGCATCAACTTTTTGTTCATTGCTACTTTTGTAAGCATGTCTGATGGATTCTCATCAGTGTGAATCTTCTCTAACTTTATCATCTGCTCCTCTATTACCTCTCGTATCCAATGATAGTGGATGTCATGTGTTTTATGCGTGAGTGGTACATTGAATTCTTGCTCAAGTCGAAAGCACTCTGACTATCACAATGTACCCTGTATTCCTTCTGTATAATACTAAGCTTTGGAGAAACCACTTTATCCACAACATCTCCTTGCCAGCTTCAGTTGTGGCAATATGCTCTGCTTCTATTATTGATAGAACAACACACTTCTACAACTTGAACTGCCAAGATACAACTCCCCCTGCAAAAGTAAACTAAAATCTGAATGTTGATTTTCTACCATTAAGATTTCCTACCATATTAGCATTTGCGTATCCTTCCAGGATAGGTTCTGAAGGACATGTACTACCAGTAAGGAATTATAGCTATTTTGTCTTTCTCTTGTGTTGTTGAAGGACATGTACTTTTGCTCAGTTTAAAGTAGTTGACAAGTGGAGTGTTGACTAGCTTAACACTCTCCATGTTGAACTGCTTAATAAATCATTCAACATACTTTTGTTGTGATAGCCACAACTGTCTTGCTTTTCATTACTAAGATCTGATAAGCTGGTCCTAAGTCCTTCATGTCAAAGGACTTAGATACCTCTTCAACTTGCTAATTATAGTTGCATCCTGTCCAACTATCAACATATCATCTACGTAAAGTAGAAGAATGATGAATTTACCCTCAAGTAGTATCTACACATATACACACTAATCTGCAGTCATCCTTTTGAATCCTTGACTCATCATGAATGAGTTAAACTTCTTATACTACTACCTTGGCGTTTGCTTGAGGCCATAGAGTCTTTTCTTTAGTTTGCAGACCAATTGTTTCTTCCTTGCAACTTCAAAGCCTCTTGGATGTTCCATGTGTATCTCCTTTTCCAAATCTCCATGAAGAAAGGCTGTCTTTACATCCATCTATTCAAGCTCTAGATCTTGTCTGGCCACCAGTCCAAGTATGATGATGATTGATGTCATCTTCACTACTAGTGAGAAGATCTAGTCAAAGTCGATTCCTTTCATTTGTTTGAAGCCTTTGACGACCAAACACACTTTGTGCTTGACTGGTTCTCCATTACTGCCCTCTTCAACTTGAATATCCATTTGTTCTTTAGTGCCCTTTTCTCTTTAGGAAGCTTCACTATCTCATATGTTTGGTTCTTCTTTAGTGAACTAATTTCTTCATTCATTGCTTGCATCTGTTTGCCCTTTTCTGCATACACCAAGGCTTCTTGAAAAATCTCTAGCTCCCCCTCATCAGTGAGCATGATATACTTTGATTCAGGATTTCTCTGTAAGGGAATTAGCACATGGCCTCTTGAAGATAAATTTGGGTGAGACTCATTATTTTCTGACAAGGAATTTGTGTCATCATCTATTTGCTGTGATGATCTTGCAGCTTCTGATGGTGGGGGTTGCTGCTCCCCCTACTCAACACCCTTTGCATCCTCTTCTTCTGCTTCTGGAAGATCATCATGCACGTTGTTTGTGGCATACTATCCTAGTGCAGGATTTGGAACAAAATTTGGAGCACTGGTACTTGCATCACTAGACTTTGTGGTTTTCTTAAAGTCCTCGTAGAACTAGTTCTTGTGGAACACGACATCTCTACTTTTGATAACCTTCTTTGTCTCTAGATATCATAGTCTATATCCAAATTAATCATCTCCATAACCAATAAAGATATACAGAGTTAACTTGAGGTCAAGTTTTTGTCTCAACTCATTTGATATATGCACAAAAACTTTACATCCTAGCACCCTCAAATATTTGTAGGAGACTTTCATACCAGACCACACCTTTTTTGGGACTTCAAAATTTAACAGTGTCGATGGTGATATGTTGATAAGGTAATAAGCAATACAAACTACTTTTTCCCAAAATGGCTTAGACAACTTAGCCAAACTGAGCATGCTTATGAGTCATTCCACAATGGTTCGATTCATTCTTTTAGCAACGCCATTGTGTTGTGGGGTTCATGGGACCATCTTCTCATGTTGAATATCGTAATCAGTGCAATATGCCTCGAACTTTCTAAAAGTGTATTTGCCTCCATTGTCTGTTTGGAGACATTTTAATTTCTTTCTTGTCTCCCTTTCCACCATGACATGGAATCTCTTAAAATATTAGAATCTCAACCCTTGGTACTTAGTTCTTATAAAATATATCCCACACCTTTCTCGAAGCATCACTTATAAATGTTACAAAATATTTATTTCCTCTTAAAGATTCCTCTTCTGTGGGACCACATGCATCAAAATAAACCAAATTCAACAATTCTGATCTTTTACTCATTAGAGAATTAAATGAGATTCTATGTTGTTTACTAAATAAACAATACTTACAAGGGTTGAGAAATATATCTTTGGCTATTTTGATGAACTATTTGTTTGCTAGTGTGAAGAGCCCTTTCCATCTCATGTGGCCGAGCCTTTTGTGCCAAAGGTTCAGCAATGCCTCATCTTCCTCTCTGTTAAGATTATCTTTGCATATCCTCGTGTGGGTCTTATACAGAGTGTTACAAATATGCCATCTTGCTAAAATCATTGCACCTTTTCTCAGTTTTTAGGTGATATTGCCGAAGTAGTTAGAATAGCCTTATTTATTAAGAGCTGGGATTGAGATCAGGCTCAGCTTGAGTTCCTGTATGTGCTACACTTCCTTTAGCACCACTATGCAACCAAGGTTTGTCTTGGTTTGCATATCACCAATTCTAATTATTTGGGACAAACTATTGTTTTCCATCTTTACGGTGCCAAAGTTTTCTTCCTTGTAGGTAGTGAAGAATTCCTTATATGGCGTGGCATAGTAGGAAGCTCCTCCATCTTCCACCCACTTTGCTTTACTACTAGCCATGTATAGACATGATTTTTCTTCAACTGTGAGTATGGATATGTCCTATGCAATGGTGACATGTGTTTCAGCATTATCCCCCTTTGACATGTTTTGTCCATCTCTTTCTTTAGTTTTCGGCAATCTTTCTTCATATGGCCAGGTATGCCACAGTGGTGTAACACCCCGGATTTTTAAGACAATTTTTATTTTATTTATAATAATGGCATTTTAATTAAGAGCAATTGGGATCCCATGAGAAAAGATTTATTTAACATTTTACTAAACCTATCTTAAAAACTCCGGGTGTTAGTTTTCCTTTCTCAAAATGGCATACATGTAATTTAAACATAAATAAATAATCCGCGTATAAATCAACGTCAAATAAATAGGCGCCTTTATTTTAAATCAAATAAACGTCCAAAAGACAATAATAATATGGCCCAGGGTCTATCCATCATAACATCCCATACAAATGTCCAATATATGTCCAAAGATCTAAATCACATCCAAATATAAAGTATGCAGTCCATAATAAAATTCAAATGATAATCCACTCTAATGACTCACATTACTGCTAAAACTATAGGGAAAACTAGTCTTCAGCAGCTCTCAAGGTTTATCAACCGCTTTTCCTTTCCTGGTGTCGTGCTCGAGATCTAAGGCATTGCAAAACAAAGCAATGCCTCAGCAAGCTATCGCTTGTGTAGGTACATAGACAATTAATGTAATAAATGAAAGAAATAATGAACAGCATTGATGAAAAGTCTAACATTTATGAAAATAGTGATATCATAATGCCATGTTCAAATAAATGCCAATTTATTCCATATGCTAAAACATGAAATTCACTGAGTTAAAACATGACATGAATCAATAACATGGAGCATACAACAAGAATAAGGGCACCCTAAGGTAATGGGTCCCACCACATCGCACAACATCCCTGATCAGGAGTGCACGTAGTCAACCTCTGAGTGTCGTCACACCCAGGCATATCATCCATAACCATGCTCATCATACATGCACACATAATAAGAATATGGGCTATCATGCTGCAGTGGCAACCCTCCATGGATATCAACCACCGCCGCTCTCCGTTGATACCATAACGGGAGACTTAGCGTCTGTCCCCATGGAAAGGCTCAGACCGGTAGTGTGGACTATCCATGTTACCAAACCCCTACCGAATGCCATCTATGGGCAGGTGTCTATCATATCACAAACTCATCACATCATAATCTCGGAAGGTGGGTGGCTGGCCCTATCCCTCCTAGCATGACGCCCACCGGGCGAGAGCACCCGTCATCAAATATAAAACACGGAAATCATATGTATATGCTAAAAATCAAGAGCACTTATAGCTTGCAATCCCCAAGACATGCCCCTCATCCTGGGGTTAGCCTATAAAAGGACTAGCTAATAAGCCTCTATTCTCATTTCCATGTAAATCCATGCATTTTCTATATATATAATAAGAAATAAGTATCTAATTAAGGATAACTAATTAACATCATGCTTGTAAAAGCATTTGAAATAAGTTTATTCAGTAAAAGATTTCAATTTGGAATAACCATCCTGTACGCAATGTCGCATGAAATCCACGGTAAAAAATTATTGCATTTTAAAACACAATCACACATGATGCTATGTTTAAACATGGTTTAAAAATCAAGACAAAACATTATTTGTCGTCACCTACCTCAGTGTGAGACCACTAGCTTGCTAATAACTCCCTTTAATTGGTATATTCAAGTGCACCTGTACATGTCACATCACTATTTTAAAATTTTTCTAAATAAAAAATGGTCATTTCTCAGTTTTTAAGTTAAAACTAGGTCCGCGTCGTCAATACGGTCACAACGCCTCTTTCGGATCGTGATTTGGACCTCTCTAGCTCCCAAAAATCAACTTTTTGTGAAAACTACGCTTAAATGGGGCCTGCCGGACCACCATAAGGTGGTTTATACCGGCGGCGCCCCTTTTCTGCCGGTTTACACCGGCGTACACTGGCGCACGAAGACGCACGCCGACGCAGACGCCGCACGGGACACGCCGCGTCCTGGCCCCGCCTAGACCGCCATCTGGTTTCTCCCCGCACGCGCGTGGCGCCGCGCCGCACGCGACGACGACGTCGTCCCTCGGGCGTCCTGGCGTCAGCGCTAGGGCGCCGACGCCGGAGAAGACGACAGAATTCCGGTCGCCTTCGGCGGAGCTATAGAGCTCCGTTTTGCGTGATTTTTGCGTCATTTTCTTCAAAATTCTCTCTAGAATCCATTTATGCCCTCCTTTTGCACTGATTTTGCCAAAAACCATGGTTTTTAAACGATTTTTGCCAAGTTCCTAAAAACATTCATAGGTACTGGTTTTTGGGTTTTCTGGAGAAATCCACCGTTGGATCACTCCCAAATTTAAAGGGTATGCTCTTGGGTCTCTTGTGCACTAGTTGGACGGTGCGATTTTCAAACGCACTAGGTTTGATCTGTGAAATCACGCTCCAACAGTAGCGTGCACACAGGTTCCTAAAAATCTGATTTTTCCTAATTTTTTAAATGTTTTCCTAATTGTTTTTCTATTTAATAAATACGAAAAACATAGGTTTGAGGCTTACCTTGCACCTGGCTGGAGTTGCTCGTATTGCCGGGGCTCCACTCGCTGAAAATCCAAGTTTTGCAGGGCTAGGGTTTTGCGTAAAACTCAGAGAAAACGCTCAAAGTGGAGCGTTTTGGCTCTTAGAGGAGCATAGATATAGGGTTTTAGAGTCTTGGGGAAGAGAAACTCTTCCCCACACGTCTCTTTCCATGTCTCTCCGGCGATTTTTCCAGTACTAGTAGAGACGTGTGGAAGATGGGGGTGCCAGTATCAATTTGGGCCCCTGTCTAACACATCTCTATCAAATGACCAATTTGCCCTTCCAACTTTGACGGCTCATAACTCCCTCGTTTGAGCTCTGTTTTTCGCGTTCTTGGTGGCGTTGGATTCGTATCGACGAGCACTTTCTAATTCTTATGTTTTCAGGAAAAAATTTCATCCATAAATTTTTATTTTAATTTATTTATTAATTTTCTATTTTATCCTAAAAATTAAGGATATTACAAGTGGAAACACTTGTATTGCCTCATATGCTGGCTCTTGGATCTGCCGTGATCCTATGATCTTCCCCTGCTTCTACTTTTGCTTCTTCCACTACCTCTACCTCTACCTCTGCCTTTGCCGCTTTCTTTATTTTCTATGATCGAGGCATGTGTCTAGTCCATGTTAGCTTCTTTTCTCCTATCCTCCTCATTGAATAGAGCATCCTTGACCATAGCCATGGTTAGTTTACCTTCTAGAGCTGAGTTACTAAGGGAGATTACCAGAGTCTCCTAGCTTTCAAGTAATAAACTCAGCAATAATAGAGCCTGCCCTTCATCCCCTAGAGGAAACTCTACAGATATGAGTTGGTTCACTAAGTTCTGAAACTCACTGGTGTACTCAGCTATTGATATTTCACTTTTCAACTTTAGATTTACCAGTCTTTTCATCAACAAGGCTTTGTTGCGAGCAGTCTTTGCCTGATTCATGTTCTTTAACTTTTTCCAAAGAACATAGGTGTTGTCTTCTTGGGCTACATGCTAGAAAACACTATGGGTGATCCATTGCCCGATCTGACATATAGTTTTCTTGTTCATTTTTATCCAATCTTTCTCTAAATCCCCTTCAAGTCTCTTTCCTTGATCATCTAGTGGGTCATGGAGATCTTTACAGTGTAAGATATCCTCCATTCTAGGTCTCCATAAGGTATAATTAGCGGTGTTGAGTTTTATCATAACTCCAACTACAACATTTTCTGAACGAGAATCCTCCATGGATTCTTGGAGTTTGTTCCTATCTTGTTTGAGTCAAACCATGAGAAATGGCTGCACAGTTGAGTCCAGAATAGTCAAAAACCTTACAAGTATTTGAGGGGTGCCCAAAAAATTTTCATGTATAGGGGGTGTACTTGTTAAATTTGAGGGGTACTATTTAGGGGCATCATATGTAAATATGAAGGTACTATTTTAGGGTTACTATTTCTAGTATTATTTAGAGGACTGTTCAATTTGGATAATGTTCATGAGTCAATTTGATACTATTCATGAGCCAATGTAGTACCTTATTGTTGTGACTCGATACTATTCACTACGGGTGCCAATATCAATATGAGATTAGTTTATTTTTGATCTTAGAGGGGGTGTTCTTATAAAAAAGTAGTTGATTGTTTTGGAACACAGTATAAGAGGGATAAGATCAGAAATCCTAACCTAATTTTGCCTTTTCTCTTTAGTTAGTTTCTCCTCTGGCGCTACAACAACTTCTTTGACAATTGGCGGTTCCTCCGGCAAATGGGTGGTAGTCAAATGGGAGTAGCAGTTCATGATTCACCATCAGCATTCATCGTTTTTAGCATTGGTGACTAGCAGATGAGTATATCTTCCTTCTTTAGGTGCGACGGCTGCGGTGCCTCTCAGGTACCAGTGATAATCAACTCGCCGGTGGATTCCTCCTCTCCCTGATTCTTCTTCCTAGGGGGCCGGTGAATTCATTGTCGCCGGTCCTGATCTCTCTCTCTCTCTCTTCTTCTTCTTCTTTGTTTCAAATCTGCCGGAATAGTGGTTTCGGTCATTTTTCATTGTCCGGCCAAAACGCTAACTCTCACCCCCTTTTTTTCCAGCAAAGAGTCTTACTGAAAATGAGTTCTTTGACCTGGGCTCTCTCTAATCTAGGATTTCTCTAATATGGGGCATTCTCTGATCTAAGCTCGATAGCTTGGGCTAGATGTGGATTGGGTTGCACCTAGTCTAGATCTGGCCTGGGCAGTGCTTTGGCCTGGGTCTTGACTGGATTTGGGCCACTTGTTGACCTAGGTCTAGACTGAGTCTGGGCCACTCCTTGGCCTAGGTCTAGACTAGATTTGGGCCACTCCTCGGCCTAGGTCTAGATTGGATCTAGGTTGAACTATGGCTTGTGTTGGAACTGGATATGGGCCGAGTCGGCCTGGGTTTAGACTAGCTTTGATACCACTTGCTAAGAAAGTCGCTGCTCTGATACCACTTCTAGGGTTAGATCTGCCAATCAGTGCAAATCTGACGACCAGGATCATAAGATATGATAGAGAGAACATACACACAGTAACATAATACAAAGAAGTATGTGGTTCGTCCAAACTCGCCTACATCCACGGGAAAGAGGAAACCCTGACAATATTTGATCAAATTACAATGGAGGAGGAGGATCGGAACCAGATTCTCTCTCTCTCTCTCTCTCTCTCTCTCTCTCTCTCTCTCTCTCTCTCTCTCTCTCTCTCTCTCTCTCTCTCTCTCTCTCTCTCTCTCTCTCGGATCTTTAGAAGTAGATCTAGATCACAACTTCCTTACATACATACTCCATGATCAGATCATCCCTTATTTATAGGGTTTTGACGGTCCGAATTTTTCAAGATTTGTGGCACTGCAAATCTTGATAGATTTGGCTAGTCAGTGCCGAATTCCATTTTTTTGGCACTGATTTTGACTTTTATGATGCAGCCATTTCTTCTGTTCACATTGGTATGGGCCCATCATGAAAGTCCTTAATTTTTCTTTTTATGGGGGCCTTTTTCTTTGGATTACCCCTACCACTTATGTTCAAGGAGAAGGAAATCATTGATAACAACTAAATTTCTTCCTCCCCACTCAAGTGAAAATGCTCTATCATCTTCTGTTGAGAAGTAGTCACCATCATTTGTTGACTGTTTCATTTCTTTTGATAAGAAACAAACTAGGGAGGCAAAGTAGTGGATGCGACCTAAACATTCAACATGGAGTAGTCATCTATGCTAATTATGACACAAAAAATTGTAAAACTGGACTAAGACTTCCCGTAAATTGTTTATCAACTTTTGGCCTGCAGTGATAGTCCGATACGCTATTTTCTTTTGAAATGTTGAACACTCACAGCCATGAGCAGCTCGGAACCAGTGAAATTCACAAGAGAGGCTTCTTCTTGCACAAACGTACTAGGAAGCCATTCCTTAGCTTTAACAACATTTTACTTTTTACTTTTAGTATATTACTATAATAAGTTTTTGCATGGTTATTGCGTATATAGTTAGTTATTTCCCCATATTTTCAGGTGCTAAGGTACAATTCTGAGGAGTATATTAGTGTCAATACTTTATAGATAATCTATAATGGATGATCTCAACCCTAGGGTCACAAACATCATTCACAATCTTTTCTCAGATAAATGAGGAGAAACTTTTGCTTAAGAGATAACATAAGCACGAGTATACCAAATATTTCATAAGAAAATGTTTAGACCTTTTTTATAGGGATTTTATTAGGTTTTCAAAGTTTAGAAAAGGCTATGCCAAAGTGATTAAGCTATGCACTTAATTGCAGAATGCACTACCTTGAGACATTTTCTAAGAAAACTGCTTTAACATGTAAATTAATACACATATACACAATCTAAAAGGTATATGTGAGGTTCGAAAGCTGGTAATCAATTATTCATCACAAAAATACGTCTTAGATATTGATAGTATGAAACATCCTAGAAAATCTAATATAAGAAATGATCCTAGCTGTCCAGCTGTTTGATTGTTCAGATAAATTTCCTTTTAAATATTTTTATCGTCTCCTACAAAGTAATAGCTATACACTCGTACTTCTAGTCATAGTTACCAAATTCAGATTCAAGAAAAGCTGGCAAGGAAAAAAGTTAGAAAATAATGAAAAAGATCAGGAAAAGTTCTGTAGGTAATCTAAAAATAAAAGGTACCAGGTAAATGTAGGCTCGTTCAAAGGAGAATGCATTGTTGGCTCCTCTCAAATTGACAAACAAGCGTCGTATTTGGGAGATTAAACCATCCGTCATTTGGGCATTATCTTCGATAATGGTACATAAAGAAAAATGACGACTACTGGGCGATCTTTAACTATGCTATTTTGAGTGGTAAAATCGCAACCATTGATTTCTTATAGCTGAGAAAATCTAACAGGTAGAGTAATCTAATGATCAGTATTTTTTTGCGTCTAGCTTATCTAAGATAAGAGCATGTTGATGAAATGGTCTAGAGAAGGACAATAAATTGTTCTCTTTAAGGATATCCTACAATTATTGGGGTTCAAACAAAATTATGATGCCAACAAAATCTACTTGGCATCTCCTAAGAACGCTTTCTCCTTTGGTTTGCAGGTTCGAATTGCAACTTTCCCATTTGGTCACAACCATTGACTTCTTATTGCTGAGAAAATGTAATAGTTAGAATAATCTAATGATCAGTATTGTTGTCGAAAGAAATGGTCTAGAGAAGGACCTATAAATTGTTTTCTTTAAGGATATCCTACAATTATTGGGATTCAAATAAAATTATGACACCAACACAATCTACTTGGCGTCTCCCGAGAATGCTTTCTCTTTTGGTCACCGGTTTGAATTGAACTTTCTCCTTTGGCCAAGGACTATACCAAGGAAAGTGTTGTCAAGATCTAGCTACTTGCATTGGTTTTAGGGCAGGTATTTAGTATAGTAATATGAAAATTTATTGAAATAAGATATAATTGAGAGAGAGAGAGAGAGAGAGAGAGAGAGAGAGAGAGAGAGAGAGAGAGAGAGAGAGAGAGAGAGAGAGAGAGAGAGAGAGAGAGAGAGAGAGAAATTCTACCATTCAAACCTTTGTATGACATGTATTTAAGAAAAATGGAGTGGGAGCCCACTATTTTTTTATATTTATTTGGCCTCAATTAGATATTCTTGATACCAAAAACTTAGATCTATTATAAATATCTTAGGCCATCCTTCTAGGTCACTTATCGTTGTAAGATGGATGGCAAGATAAATTTTTTTTTTGTTTTATACCATCCACTTTAGTACCAATATAGGTCCCAAAATGAATGACTTGGAGATTTCCAATAATACAAAAACATATGATTGTGATCGGTTTGACTAAATGCTTTTGATTTATGAAAAATACAGAAATGAGCCCATACCTCGTTTTTGTTCAATACAAACCCATATCAAGATTTGTGTCTAAGGAATTTGAGAGAGAGAGAGAGAGCCATAACGAGTGATTATATGGTAATGCAAAAAACTAATGGGTGATTATGTAGGAATACAAAAGTTAAGAAAATTGAAGAAAAAGGTAAAAAGAACACGTGGCATAAGGACATGAAATACAAAATAAAATGGACTCTAGCATATATAATAGTAGGCATGGGTATATAGGTTTTAGTGAAGAGTGCAAATACTAAAACCGAGACTCCCCCGACCTCCAGCGTGGGAAGAGCGCAGGAATACAGTTCTTGTTGAAGACGACCTTCACGCTAGAAGTTAAGAAGGAAACCTGACATTCTATTTGTGTGAAAAGGCAGAAAGGATAATCATGTGATGGAATAGTTTCTGTATGGCGCGGGTGCATATACCCGCAGATCATAAGCCGAGTATTTTTGGCGGGCAGGCTCTTGTGCCACGTTCCTCTACCTAGATAAGTGGGTACTAAAAATACCATCCCACGGGTATCATTTAGGTATGCCCATCCACTTGAAATGTGGACTATTATCAACAAAGATTCAGTTTTATGTTAACACATCCACATTTCAAAGGGCGAGGGCACCCCTTATAGGTAGCATTAGATAAGCCTTCCCATGTTGGGAGACGGTGAGCCAAACGAATAGAATATATTACTCATAATGAGAAGATGGGGATGATTTCTTTGCACCTGCATTTATGGTTTTTGAAATTGGGAACGAATGATATGCATTGTTGCTTGATTAATTAATTAATTAAGTCCACGGTTCTAAATGGCAAGGAGAAGGCTTAAAAGAACGGG
The DNA here is from genome assembly GCA_035236585.1 of Warburgia ugandensis. Taxonomy (NCBI): domain Eukaryota; kingdom Viridiplantae; phylum Streptophyta; class Magnoliopsida; order Canellales; family Canellaceae; genus Warburgia; species Warburgia ugandensis. Next base: position 25,921,085 of record CP141131.1, read on the forward strand.
AATAGAAGTGACGATTAAAAATTTAAAGACTAAATGAAGCCATGATACTTAAATAGAGGGAAATGGAGAAACAAGATTCATATGGTTGACAACTAATTGGAATAAGGTCTTGATGATAATGATGAGAGGGTTGTCCCCTAAATTTGCATGAAAAGGATCAAGATTTGGTTACTCTAAACGATTGAACCAAATTCTTCGAATTGGATGTCTAGTGAACGTCTAACTGAATGAGTAGTTCTGGGATGGAACATTTATATTTTCAATCGCAGGGAACGTATAGTTTGGTGAAAATTGGTTAGTCTCAGTGGTGGTTATTTTTGGTATTCAAGATATCTGTGATTAGAGAAACTAGATAAACAAGTTAGATCAGTCAAAGATGGGAGCATTATTTAAAATAAGGCACATAACTGGGAAACTATTTATAGATGTGGCCCAGAAGTTGAACGACTTGATTATCAGCCACCTGCACAACATTTCATATTTCTAACCCACAGACAAAGCCAATATCATCTCTAACCTATCTTTGCACCTCCATCGACTAAGAACTTTCAAGAGATCCCACTCTTCTCATACTTCCATCTAGCACTTTTTAGATTTTACCATCCACATCTCATTCTGAATCCTTTACCAAGCCTTCCATGCACGTACTGAATCAACTATTGTAACTCCATCTTCTAATGCTACCTACACAAATAGAATCTTCTCGATGATACCTATACATAAGGAAGGGAGACAAGAAAGATGAGAAGAAAGGAGGAGAGAGGAAACAAGAGAAAAGAACGAGAGATGAAGCAAAGAAGAAGAGAACAAGAAAGAAAATAAGTTAAAAGAATAGGAAGCCTAACGTAGCATTTAACTACTTGACTTAACTACTTGATATGCCCACCATCACCATGCCTCCTAAGACATGGGATACCTCCAAGGAATCTGCACCCATTCATCATCATCATCATCATCATCATCATCATCATCATCATCATCATCATCATCATCATCATCATCATCATCATCATCATCACCATCATCATCATCAAGACCTTATCCCAATTAGGGGTCGGCCACATGAATCTTATTCCTCCATTCCACTCTATTAAATACCATTGCTTCATTTAGTACCAAAGTTTTTAAATCTTTTCTCACCACTTCTATCCTCGTTCTTTTGGGCCTTCCCCTTGCCCTTTTAGAACCTTCAACTTGTATTGCCTCACTCCTTCTAACTGGTGCCGTTGTTAGCCTCCTTTGAACATGTCCAAAGCATCTAAGTCTAATCTCTCTCATCTTGTTACCTATTGGTGCTATCCCTAAATTTTCTCTAATATTTTCATTTCAAATTCTATCATTTCTTGTCTTAACACTCATCCATCTCAACATCCTCATTTTTACAACACTCAGCCTATGAGTATGATGTTCCTTAACTGCCCAATACTCTGATCCATAGAGCATGGCCGGCCTTATAGCCATCCTATAGAATTTTCCCTTTAGTTTGAGTGGCACCCGCCTATCACATAAAACACCCGATGCAGATCTCCATTTGTTCTATCCTGCTTGGATTCTCTAGGTAACCTCCCTCTCAATCTCTCCACTCTCATGGATCAATGATCCTAAGTATCGAAAGTGGTCTCTCATGGGTACCTCTTGGTTATCAATCTTGACTGGTACTCCACTCCTACTCTCCTTGCTAAAATTACATTCCATATATTCTGTCTTAGTTCGGCTAATTTTAAATCCTTCCGATTCTAATGCTTCTCTCCATAACTCTAGCTTTATGTTTACACCCTCCCTTGTCTCATCAAGTAGGACTATATCGTCTGCAAATAGCATGCACCAGGAAATCTCCTCATGTAGATGTTTTGTTAACTCATCTATAACTAATGTGAAAAAGTATGGACTCAATGCCGATCCTTGGTGCAATCCGACAGTGACAGGAAAATCACCAGTCATGCCACTAATGGTCTTAACATTTGTTACTGTTTCCTCATATATATCTTTAATTATGTCTATATACCCTTGAGAAACCCCTTTAACACCCAACACCCTCCATATTAACTCTCTAGGGACTCTATCATAAGCTTTCTCTAAGTCAATAAAGACCATGTGTAGGTCTTTTCTCCTCTCCCTATATTTCTCTACTAATTGTCTTAGTAAGAAAATAGCTTCCATGGTAGACCTCCTAAGCATGAAACCAAACCGATTCTCCGATACACTTGTTTCATGTTGTAGCCTCTTCTCAATCACTTTTTCAAAAAGTTTCATGGTTTGACTCATAAGTTTGATCCCTCGATAATTAGTGCAGCTCTGAATGTCTCCTTTATTCTTATAGATTGGTACAATAGAGCTTTTCCTCTACTCATTAGGCATTTTCTTTGATTTTATAATCTTGTTAAACAACTTGGTCAACCAAACTACCCCAATATCTCCCATATGCTTCCAAACCTCTATTGGTATACCATCAGGCCCCATGGACTTTCCTGATTTCATCTTTCTCCCATATCTATAATATCCAGTGTTATTTAGATTTATAGTATTTTCAATCCCTATATTCTCAGGGCCATTGTCATTTAACAATTTTTGAAAGTATATTTCCTACCTTTGTTTGGTCTCATCATCTTTAACTAATACCCTTTGATTATCGCTTCTAATGCACCTAACATGCTCTAAGTCCTTACCCTTCTGTTCTCTTACTTTTGCAAGTTTAAACACATCTTTCTCACCTTCTCTTGTTCCTAGTCTATTATAGAGCTCATCATATGCTTTAAGTTTAGCCTCACTTACTATTCTCTTAGCAATGTTTTTAGCATTCTTATATTGTTCATAGTTTTCATTATTTCTAATCTTCTGTCATGCTTTAAAATGCATTCGTTTTTCTTTAATAGCTTTTTGCACTATTTCATTCCACCACCATGTTTCCTTTGTTAATAGCCTTTTACCTTTAAATACTCCTAAGACATCTTTTGCCACTTTCTTAATGGACTCAGCCATATTAGTCCACATGGTATTTACTTCTATTTCATAGTTGCAATTTCCTTCCACCATCAACTTATTTTTGAATGAGGTTATTTTCTCTCCTTTTAAGTTCCACCACTTAGTTTTTGGATGTGTATTAAGTTCAGTTCCTTTACTCCATCTTTTGATATGAATATCCATAACCATTAACCTATGTTGTGAGGTTAAACTCTCACCGGGTATCACCTTACAATCCTTACATATAGATCGTTCATTATTCCTAATTAGAAAAAAGTCTATTTGCCTTAATGAAGTCTACTTTTAAAGGTTATTAAGTGTTCATCCCTCTTCTTAAAGAGTGCATTTGCAATGGATAGGTTATATGACAAAGCAAAATCAAGGATATTCTCCCCCATCTCGTTTCGTTCACCTATACCATACCCTCTGTGTATTCTATCATATCCTTCCTTATCTTTTCCTACATGGCCATTTAAGTTTGCTCGTATAAATATCCCCTCAGTGTTGAAAATTTCTTGCATGACTCCTTCCATATCTTCCCAAAATTGTCTCTTAATTATATCTTGTAATCCTACTTATGGTGCATATGCACTTACAATATTTATAATCTGCTCTCATAGAATCATTATTATTATTATAATTCTATCACTGATTCTTTTAACATCCACAACTTTATCCTTTAATTCCTTATCCACTATTATTCCTATGCCATTTCTATTATTTTCCTTTCCTACGTACCATAATTTATACCCATCTATTTCTCTAGCTTTAGCCCCTTTCCACTTGGTTTCTTAGATACAAGCGATGTTGACTCTCCTACGTTTTATCGTGTCTACTAACTCTAAACTCTTACCTGTCAGTGTCCTTATATTCCATGTAGCAATGTGAATCTTATGTTTTGGAGATACCCTATTTACTATCGCCTTTCTCGACCTCCATGGTATGAACCCATGTCCACTTTTCACTGCACTTGGGTTCTGATGCAGCGCGTCGCTTCCGAGGGGACGCTCTAGCAGCCCTTACCCATTTTTCACTACACCTGTGATCCGATGTAGCACGTCACTTCTGGGAGAACGCCCTAGCAACCCTTGCCTATTTTTCACCGCATCCGGGATCCGATGTAGTGCGTCGCTTATGGGGAACGCACTAGCTTGAGTGAATTTCAGCTTTCGATTCATGTCATGTTGGGGTTACCATAGTTTTTAAAAAGCTTAAGATGATTTTCATTAAAATCATCTTCAGCTTCACCCTTACCGGCTGGCTACCTGACGCAAGGGTTCTGATGCAGCGCGTCGCTTCCGAGGGGACGCTCTAGCAGCCCTTACCCATTTTTCACTACACCTGTGATCCGATGTAGCACGTCGCTTCTGGGAGAACGCCCTAGCAACCCTTGCCTATTTTTCACCGCATCCGGGATCCGATGTAGTGCTTCGCTTATGGGGAACGCCCTAGCTTGAGTGAATTTCAGCTTTCGATTCATGTCATGTTGGGGTTACCATAGTTTTTAAAAAGCTAAAGATGATTTTCATTAAAATCATCTTCAGCTTCACCCTTACCGGCTGGCTACCTGACGCAAGGGTGGCCATATTTTAAGAAGCTAAAGATGATTTTCATTTCTTCCTCACAAATTAATATACAAATGCATATTTATTTGTAAGAAAGAAATAATAGAATCATCTTCAACTTCCCCCTTGTTGGTTGGCTACCTGACACAAGGGTTGCCATCTTTTAAGAAGCTGGAGATGATTTTCATTTCTTCCTCACAAACTAATATATAAATGCATATTCATTTGTAAGAAAGAAATAATAGAATCATCTTCAGCTTCCCCCTTATCGGCTGGCACCTGATGCAAGACCCATTGCAGACCCCAAATCTCTAGAACAATGCAAACCAGCAGAGACCACTTAATCCACCAACACCATCATCTAGTCATCCCAAGTTAATGAATCATGAATTTGAGGAGATACAGATTGATTGAATGTTTTTCCAACTATTTTTGTTTGCTTTGAGACTATATATGTTCATGATGCTTGCCATATACTGAAACATGTTTGAGTTTCTACACGTGAAGTTCAAAATGCTCAGCTAAATTCATCCACTTTGTGCCAAATTCTTGTGTCATTATGCTTTCTTTGCTTTATATTCACCTTATATGCATGACTTTAGTCAGAGTTTTCCTTTCATAACTTAACAATATTTTGGGGGAAGCTTCACCTTAAAAGGAGTGTATGTGTGCTAAATTAATCAATATCTTATTTTTCATGCGATTCGATCACTCTTGCCTTTTTTATTTTAAAAAGAAAGGGAAAAATTATGTAAAAAAAGTTTGGCATGATTTCTTTCCAAGTTTTCACAATTTCTTTTCAAGGTTTTGCCGTCATTAAAAGAGGAAGATTGATAGCTCAATCCTTCTTGATTTTGCAAATAACAAAACCTTCATATTGTATATCTAAGTTGGTTTATGAGTGTTCAAGTGTATCTAAACAGAGTTACAAGCAATTCCAAAAGATTAGAGTAAGATTCAAGACTTAAAAGATTAAAGCATCAAAGTTCTGCAAGAAGCAAACAACTATTACATCAACAACAATTTGTTGTTAATTAGTTGTTTTACTAAACAACAAATAACTATCTATCAACAACTACTCTAACTGACTACCATTGGAGACATAGTCAATTGCTTTGGAGAGAACACAAGAGCCCTGCAAATCCACCCAACTATCACTTCTACTAGTCAACTTTCTTGGAGGCAAATTTTCAATAAAAGTTGATAATTTTTACACTTGATTTAAGTGAAACCCAGTTGATTGGTTCCATGGACATCCAAATCTTTTTGGGAACAAGCCAACTATTTGAAGAAAAGTCAATTATTTTTTAAGATAGGCTTTCAACAAAACAAAAACAAGCTTTATACATGATTCAAGGAAAATCCAATCAATTGCTTCCCTGAAAATGTTAACTATTTTGGGAGCAAGTTCAGCTGGTCACCTTTATCTACCAAGTCAAATCCAATTAGCTAACTAGCAACTATTTTGAAGCAAATTTTAGTTGAAAAAAGTCAACTTTTAGAAATCAAATCAATTATTTTAGGGAGATAGTCAACTATTTTGAGAAACAACTAACTACATTTTACGTCTCAACTTAAAGTTATATAGTGTTTAAAGAATCCATCCAACTATAGTAGAAGTAGTCAAGTACATGCTAAAGGAAACAAGTTTCATTATAGGTTGAGAAACAACTAACTATTAAAGTATGATTTTCATCTATTTTGAGAAGGATTCAAAATATTTTATTACTAATTAATGGAAAGTAGTCAATTGTCTATTGAAAACATTCAACTATTTTAGCAAACAAGTGAGCAAGTTGTCACTTACAAATTTGATATCGCTTGATGACCTGCATGCATCACAGATGGCTAGAATTTTTCTTTAACAAATCTATTTTCAATAACACTATAAAATGGAGACTTCAGGAGAATTCCAACAAATTTTGGAAAGAGATTGATATAAGTTTCTTAAGCACTCAAGCCCACTCATAAAGCAAGCAGTTCTAAGGTTCATGTTCCAATTCTTTCAATCTTTTGTGTTAAAAACTTTGTCTCTATTCTTTTTATCTATGTTGTACTTAAAAAAAGATATCTTCTTCTTCTCCTCTATATTCAAGAGAATGGTGTAGCTCTCTTATTCTTGGATAATTTATTAAGTGTTTGCAAGAAGGAAGAACTTGTTGTAAGTAGTCTTTTCCTTTGTTGTAGCTAGTATAGTGCTAAATGGTGTTGTAAAATCTTGTAGGGAGTTACTTTGAGAGAATGAAAACAAGTGTCTTAATTGACTATCCAAACCATTAAAAATCCTACGTCTACTTCTTGTGTGCCAAAGGTTTGATATCTAAAATTGTCTTTGATTGTTGAGCACTTGAGTTTAAAGTTTGTAAAGTTTTTAAACATTGGTTAGGGCCAAATTCACCACTTCCCTTGAGACCTCACAACTCTTACTATAGGAGGAACCTTCTTTGATGACACTAGTGTTGGAAATAACTATAGGCATATATTCTTATCTAGATACTACATTGCTCTTGACAACTGAAATGTCCATAGCACAATTGTTGCTCCAAACTTTTTCACTAAAATACAATTGAAACTTGCAAATGTGGTTGTTTGCCACAAATTTTTAATAGTAGTTATGCACAAGCATTGACTTTTCCTGGACAAATATTGTCTCTTAGGAGGGTATAATAAAAGATTATGCTGATGAAGAATAATAATTTCTCATATGGTACTTTTTGTATAACCATGGTATTAAAAATTGCATTAGCAAGAAAATAAATAACTTTGGTGAACATTCATATTCTATTTTTAGTTAACAATGGTGGTAAAAATTGTGTCAATAAGGAAAAAGACAAGCTTTTGATGATGAGCATGTTCACAATTGGCAATAGAGGGCAATGTTCATGCAACTAATTGAAGGAGCAACTCCTATGGCATATGGTAAGCTATCAACTAAAATTGTTGTATTTCAACCTTAAAAAATAGTATCTAAGAGCTATTTCAGGTATAGAGATAGGCACGCTAGACAAGTTATATGATGCAATTATTCTAGGTGCTAAACTTCAAGGAACATTGGAGCATATGAAGGAAAGGAAAAAAAAGAAGAAAAAGAACCCAACAAGGGACTCAGCTCTTCATTCTTACCTCTCTTCAATTGTAGGGTGTGGAGTGAATGCAGTTATCCCTACATTAGGCAAATTGCCAAAAGCTAAAATTGGTTGCATTATGAAAGGAAATATGCTTGAAGATACAAAGGATTATATTCCTTTCTTTATGCACATTTTTAGTTTCTAATTATCTACCAAAATAATGTAGCTTCGGTTCACTAATTGGCCCATATATTTCAAAGTGCATTTTTATGTAGCCCTTAAGTTCAAATATTTTCATCAATACCCACTCTATTAAAAAATCTATCTATATCAAGTCCTTTTTACTCCAAAAACTTGTTGAAGTCCATGTGAGATGAGGGTACTTTGGGGATTTAAGATTTAAAAAAATCTTCTTCTTCTTCTTCTTCTTCTTCTTCTTCTTCTTCTTCTTCTTCTCTCTCTCTCTCTCTCTCTCTCTCTCTCTCTCTCTCTCTCTCTCTCTCTCTCTTCTCTCTCTCTCTCTCTCTCTCTCTCTCTCTCTCTGTGTGTGTGTGTGTGTGCATAGAACTACCAACCAAATGGGTTTTCTTTGGTGATCATTGCCGTCTAAAGGGTTTTATCAATAAAAAGTTTTTGTGGGTTTCGAGAAGGAATTTGAGAGACGAAATGGGTTTGAAAAAAGAGCTAAAATACCCAAAATCAAACTTTATATTCAAATGATGATGGATGCTTCACTATTGGAGAGTTACATGCATAAAGTAAAAGGGGATGCTATCAAATATGTTGGCGATGGAAATCAAAGGTTAATGAATTTGTGGAAGCTAGGGAATTAGGTAAGTGAACTTCATCACAAGTCAACAACACTTGTAAAGAGTGATTCAAAACCCAAGTTGTGTCCAAAAATTAATAATAGAGTAGAGAGGAGTGTTAGTGGTTTTTTTACAAACAATTCAAACTGGAGATCATAAAGAGTACGGTAGAGGAGTTGTGGAATTTAAAGAAATGTTTTCCATGTTTAATTTAGGGAACAAAATTTAAACCTTCTAAATTTACAAAGTGACTATTTATTGGTAAGGGATAGTCACCCGTAGAAACTTATAGGATCATATTTAAAATTAATTCAATGGATGCCATTCGTGAAAATAATGCCTATATTGTAATATGTTGCTAATATATATTTAGTTATTGAGGCTCCCTATTTAAATAAAAACAAAAAAAGTTGGGCCTAGAAGATCAACAATCATAAAGCCATAAGGTGACGCCAATCACTTCAATATGATAAAAGTAGTGTAACACCTAGGGTTTTTATAACATTTTTTTTATTATACATAATAATAAATATAGTCGGGATCCTAGAGCCAAAAGGTTTTATTTGCTATATTATATAAAATGTTAACTTAAAAACCCCCAGGTGTTATTTCTTTTTTCGAAAACATCGCTACTACAATTATGAGATAAATATAAGTTGACAACAATAAATTTAAAACAATACTAATATCAAATCCAACATCAAAACCAATGGCGCCTTTATTTTAAACCATAAATATCCAAAACATAATAACATAGGCCAGGGTCTATCCATCATAACATTCCACTATACTTAATAACATGTCTATAGTGCATACATGTCATAATCAACTCAAGTATAAATGTATACAATCCATAATATAAATATGAAATGTAGTCTATCTCATCACTCACGTCGAGCTATCTATCAGTAAGGTGAAGATGATCCCCACTGCTATCACGGTCCCACCGCGGCCTTGACTTTCCTGTTGTTGGCTCAATATCTGAGGCATTGCAAAATAAAGCAATGCCTCAGCAAGCTATTACTTGATACGTACATAGACACTTAATGTAATAACAATTAAAACATAAAAAGCAAGTTGAATAACAATGCTAATATAAGTGTAAGTCATAACATCTGTGGAGTATAAGTACCATAAGCAAAATATCATGCACGATAAAAACATGAATCTCATGAGTGTAAAATATGATACTCTTATGGATGTAAAATATGATATGATCCAATCTCAATGAACATACAATAACCATCAGGGCACCTCAAAGTACATGGGTCCTAGGAGTGTCCCATACACTTATACAATAGATCATGAGTACTCATATTAATTTTTTGAGTGTGGTCACACCTAAGCATATAATAACATCTCCATGCTCATCATATAAGCATACAGAATAAGAGTATAGATTGTCATGCTGCAGTAGCAACCACTCCAGGGTCTCAACCACCGCCGCTCCTCGTCGACACCATAACGAGAGACTTATCGTCCGTCCTCATGGGAAGGCCTGGACCGGTAGTGTGGACTACTAATGTTACCAAACCCCTACTGAAAGCCATCTGTGGGCAGGTGTCTATCACATCATGTAACACCCCAAGGTTCTAATAGTCACAATATTGTTCGCTTTGGGGCGCCCATACACCCCTCACAGTTTTGTTCTTCCTAAGTTTCCCAGGAAAAACGCGTTGTGACCATTAGAGTTCCCCGAACTCTTATAAATAAGCCAGTTTCCTCTTCCTAGGCAATGTGGGACTAACTCTCTGTCCTTCACCCCAGCCTAGAAGCCTGCCAGCCTTCTCTTGGCCCGCCCTCATCGGCCCAAGGCTTCACACATCATAATCACATCATAAATTCAAAGGGTAGGTGGCCGGCCCTACTCCCTCCTATCATGACACCACCGGGTGAGAGCACCTGTCATAAATCACAAAACATGAAAATCACGTATCTCGTAAAACTAGGAGCACTCGTGGCTCACAATCCTCAAGGCACACCTCCATCTTAGGGTTAGCCTCTCATGGGCTAGCCACAAAGCCTCCACCACCAATTTTTTGAAAGCCACCAACCTCAGTGATGCAATAAATAAAGAAAGATATTTACTAATAATAAATAAGATACACGATATCAATACCATAAAACAATCGATCGTGAAACCTCATTCAATGTACGATTGAAATCTCATGTTAATCATGGCATAAAACTTTAAAATTTACAGATATTCGAAATGAATGAATATGTGATAATCAATCACAATCAATCATGATGCTACAATGATGCAAGATTTTAGAAAATTAAAATGCCACATTAAATATCGTCACCTACCTCAATGAAAGTACAACTAAATCATATCAGCCCCGTACTCCTCTCAAACCCTGCGCTCTAATGCACCTGTTAGTATTATAGTACTATTTCGCATTATTTATTTCATCTCAATAGAATCTATGGCAATCCAACCATTGGATCATTCTTTAAGGCCTCTGATTATGATTAGATCATTAATTTTAACCTTAATCATCATTAATCAGTGTCATTTCATGTTCTCTACTCATTTTAGTGTGTATCTAAAGTTTACACATTGATCCGATGGTCAGATAGCTCTTAGATCAACAAATTCTAAGATCTGGGTTAGATCAATGGTCTAGATCAATTCTAAGATGAATACACCTAATCTATTCCCTAGATTCATCAATTCATCCTTTAATTTATTCAATTGTTCAAGTTTTAAGGCCTGATCATCCTCTAATCGATCAGATCTAAGTAATTGAGTATATTTTTTTAGGTTTGATTAACTAACTATACTTAGATCAAAGTTTAGGGGTTAAATTCATATTTACTTCATCGAGATGATTCCAATGGACCTTTCGGATTGAAGATCGAGCTTCGGTAGCCTCCAAAATCTCAAAAAAACCTTTTTCAGATCAAAATCCAGACAAAAATCCAATTTACATTGGTTTGCACTAGCAGATCAGTTTACATTGGTTTATACCAGCATCTTGATCGCCAGGATGCTCCCATGTGCGTCCTGGTTTCCAAGATGTCGGGCGTTCCGCCATTCATAACAAGGCACGACAACGTCCCCGTGCGTGCCAAAGCGCTCGTGTGCGCCGTCTGTACCTAGGCATCTCTGACAGTGTCCTAGGTATATCGTCCATTGGGGACGATGAACCCGAGCCCTCCATTTTCTTTTGACTTGATCTAGGCCCCAAATGCTCCAATTTTTTATTTGTTTTCACCGTTCCTACAAGTTTTGTGTCTAAAGATCACATTGGATGGCTCAGATCTATCATCCGAGTTATCCTTAATGTGGGTCTAACTACGATCCATGGTTTTGGTTTCTCAGGCCTTCCAACGACCGTTGAGACCACATCTAGCCCAGATCTATGAGGGAAAAGCTAGAAAATAAGGAAAAGAGAAGGATAGAGGGTGTGGCCTACCTAATTTGAGCCAGAGAGGGGAGATCGAAGTCCATTGGTGTGTGAAGATGTCATGGTGTTTACCAGAGAATGAAGAGAAGAAGGCAAGGGTTTCCTAGGATGGTTGTCGTTAGGAAAAAGGAAAAAACATGCCCTTTGTAGCTAGAGATCCAATTTCCTCGCAGGGAAAGAGGATCACCACCTTCCTTTGTTGGTAATAGGATCAGAATGGGAGGGGCATCATTATCAAAACGACCCCCTCTAATTTGGGTCCCTTGCCTAATTACTAAAATTCCCTATGATCTTAAAAGATCCATATCTCCCTCATCCGAAATCCATTTTTGAAGTTCTTTATACTGTTCAAATCCTATCGATGTGTACTTTAATTTTAGTAGTTTTAAGTCAAAATTATATTTATAAAAAAATTTTAATTCATTTTATTACTAATTTGTTAGGAGTAAAAATTGAGGATATTATAAGTAGAGTTGGTTATAAAGGTCCAAATGACTATGTGATGGGAAAAGAAAGTACTATTGCTTATGTGACTGACATCTATCATGGAAATCAATAAGAAATACAAGCTCAAGTCAAGACTATATCAGTCAACTTGGACAAAAGATGGTGTAGGTCAGCAACATTGCTTTAGTAATAGTATTAGTTAGTCCCAAGTCACTCCATAGGTAGTGTCGGTCAAAAGTGATGTTGGTCTTCTCTTGTTTGCTTCCACACGATGCTAATCAAACTTGCTTACCTCCAAAAGTTGTGTTAGTTGATCTAATACCAGAATGCCATTGGATTCTCTCATTTCCTTCATGGGTGGTGTCGGTGAGTATGATTCGAGCGAAATTGAAGCTAGACAAATGAAAAAGTCCAATTCCATCAACTAATTACAACAATTACATAACAACATCACTCACATTTATAAGATTAACCCTGACTAGTATCAAACGATTCCATAAACTTGGGAGTTAGAGTGTGCTTTATGAGTGACCAGCACCAATTTGTTATAATGGTTTCTTTAACTAATACATTAGTTATGATGGTTACCATTTTAGTGTTTGAATCTCACTTGTTGCCCATATAATTACTAGGGTGCCCAAAACTATAAATAGGGGTTCTCCCTTCACTTCAAAGACATCAAGTCTCACTCCTATAATAAATTAAGCATCTCCAAAAGAAGCTCAATTCTTATTCCCTTTAAATCTCAACGTGAGGAACTTTACAAGTTCCCTTGCTGGTTTTAGGGTGTCTAGGGGAGGTATGAGCTTAGGTTTAACCTTGTCTCTCCTTTCTAAGGGTCATGTCATGGCTCATTATTGCTCTATTCTCTCTAGGTTTGAAAATTTGACTTGTTCTTGACTTTTGAGGATATGTTATGACCCATTTTTGGTCTATGCACTCTAGAGTCCTGGCTTGACCCGTCCGGGTCCTTGTTCATTTATGATGATGCTTATGGCTAACCATCATGTGCTCTAGGCCACCCTAGTCTTAGCCATCATGTTGTTACGTACGGGATGGACTAGTTAAGCTTAGACAAATTAGGTCTAAGATGACCATTGGTTTAATACTAAGCCATGGTTCATGTCAACATATTGTTCATAGAAGCAAGCCTAGAAGTTGGCCTTTAAGCCTAAGTAGACACCTTATCTTTTAAGGCATAAGTAATGGTCCTTAAGTTATATGACTTGAGCATGTGCTGATCCACATCAAACAAGCTTAAGATCTTGCCATTCTTAAGAACCATGTGATATAGAATCACTTAGACCTCAACATGGCTTGTCATATAATTGGCTTGTGATGGATAATCAAAGATTTTATCTTTTATTATTGGCATATAATTGAAAACCCAAAGGGCTAGATATATTTTCTAACTTTCACTTGATTAATAAAATCCCATTTGAGGGGAAAATTTGGACAGTTTGCTTGCTTTTGCTTATTTCAAATATGTGTAATGAGATTCTTCATGTGCACATCCCCATTATAGATATGGAAAAAAATAAGCTCAAATTAATTAGTATGGAGCACCAATGAACCTATTCATTTGAATAGTTCATTCTTAGATCAATGTATGTGCTTCTTTACGTGAAATAGAAATGGATGATGAGTTCCCATCAAGGATTATTACTCAACTGCAAAGGAATTCTAATAGCTATTTTTTGTTTAAATATCTGTCTAAGGATTAAGGAAAAAGTCACATGTTGAGCAGAAATCTAATCACTAATCTCATGAAAATGGAGGGTTTGCTTCCAAAATCCCATTTCTCTCCATCTCTCACTTTCTTCTCAAAACCCATTTCACCCCTCCTTAATTCCTCCTCAAAACCTTTAAATGGAGTGGCCACACATAAATAATAATAATAAAAAAATAAAAAAAAACAACAACAACTTGAGGGCCACATACAGAAGCTCTTTAAAATAAGGGGCAAGTAGTGAACCAAAGTCAATAACCAACTTGTCACTTCTAATATAAATAAAATTTGCTTCTAAATTATTATTATTATTATTATTATTATTTGTAACATGTGTCCTAAATATTCTCTAATTTTGCTCATTGCATGTTATTCTCCTTTGTTATTTGGATCATCTTGTTCCCTAGTTGTATATTTCTCCAACAGGAGCAATATAGATGTTACTATTTAAAGATGGATAGATACACCAACATGTATGGGATATGGCTGCACTTTGAGAATTCCACCAAGCAAAAAACCATAATAACTAAAGTTAAGGATAAGATTATTAGCAGTACAAGTACCTTAGAGTTACATTGCCTAAAGAAAGTATCCAACTTCCTTGCTTTGGTACAAAGATTCAAAATATAAAAGCTTGGGTCTACAATCAGATTGCTTCTTTACTTGAATTTTGTCACTTGGAGGAGTATATGATGATTGACTTATAGTTGCCAATTGGATTCTTTTTCAAAGAAGATATGGAATGAAGGAAGACAAGATTTTAAAAATTTTCCTTCTAAGTCAATATCTTTAATACTCATTAGAATTTGAAAAGCAACCAAAGATCTAGGCTACCTTCTAAACTTGAAAATATTAAATAAGTTTCATGACTACATTTTCTTAATATATAGCAGATGATGTTGGGAGTGAAAGAGCAAGTAGATTTTGGAGAGAGCACAAATTTTCCTTTGTGGTCAATTTCGGACTCAAGTAATAGGTCTCACTCTAGCAGGAATCAATCTATCAGTTGTGTTGTCCATGCCATGTCGTGTCTTGCCATTCTTCATATTTCACTTGAAAATTTTAGCAAATACCTAGGATTTATATCATAGTTTTGCAAGCTAAACCACAATACTGTGTTGTAATGAATGTGAAACTTGTGCCTTTTACTTGTGTAGGCAATATGTCAAACATTGAACATGCACTATAAGCAATCACTACGAGTCACACTAGGAACATAAGATTTACATGTCTTCCAACCTAGAGGAAAAAACCATAAGCCAAACTTTGATCAAGTCTTCCACTATGAAATAATGGATTGCATCATTTCCTTTCTAAATATTAAGAGGATAACCAAGAAAGATGACACTTTCTTCTTCTTTAACAAGAGACAACTTAAGGAACATTTTCTTCTTTATCAAGGAAGAAACTAAGAGCCAAGACTCTTTGTCTCTACCAAGGAGAAACTAAGAAAGAAATCCTTCTTTCTTCTTCCCTTCTCTCTTAAGTGGTTAACTAGAGGCCAAGAGATGCATTCTTCTTCTCCACCAAAGAGGATAATTGGGAATTGAGTAATCTTCATCCAAGAGACATCTTCATTTCATGTCCACCATTGAGGTATTAAAGATGTATCACATTATGAGACTCCCTTCCTTTTTCTCCAAGTTCCACTTAGAGACATGGGAGTGTGGTCTCTTCTACCACTACTACCTCTACCATTAGAAATATTAGGATTTATAATCCAACCATTTTATGACCAATAACTACATGAGGAGGGATATCCAAACAATCCCCTCTTGACTCATGTGGGAGGAACATCTAACAATATCCCCTTCCTGATGGATGAGAAGGGAACTCCCTCTTTCTAACAAGTCATCCAAACTTTATAGTGGTTAATTATTTTTCATTCATCATCAACTTCAATGGATATAAACCTATGCATAAAAGTTTTTTTTTCTTAGTCTTCATATCAATCAAATGCTTCCATTGAGATTAACCATTATAAGATGTAGCCATTTCCACTTTAGTCCACATGAATTCAATACTAAAGGCAACTATGGCTCTAATACTACTTGATGAGACACAGAAAAACATGCAAAACTCCTCCCTTCTTTGTGAATCACTTGAAAATTTTAGCAAACACCTAGGATTCATAATGTAATTATGCAAGCTAAACCACAATACCTTCAAGTTAATGAATAGGAGACTTATGCCTTCTACTTGTATAGGCAATATATGAAATACATATCATGAGCCATAAGCAATCAGTAACAAATCACACAAGAAACACAAGATTTATGCAGAAAACTCTCCAAGCTTGGAAAAAATTACAAGACCAAGCTCTAATCATCTTCCATTATGAAATAATAGATTACATCCATTTAGAAAAGCCATTGTATAAACTAAATTTTCCTTATTCAAAATGACTTTTGAATAAAGAAGAGCTAAATGTTAAAATTGTCCTCACAATGGAACAATAGGGAATTTAGCTAGAGAAAGAAGGAATATTTTGGGGGGTTTTATGTTTATCATTTAATGATTTCTCTATAGAAGCCCTAACAGTTGAATAACAAAAATATGTCATAGCATTGACGTTATAGGTAGCAAACAAAGAAGATAATACCTTATATTCTCTATTTGAACATTTCGTCCTTTATTCTTCTTCAATAGTTTGAGAAGAGATTAATTTTATCCGTGCCAATAATGGCCAATCTAGCCATAAACAAAAGCAAAATTTACAATTTAGTTGAGTGGAGAAACTTGTGGCAAATTCATATTTTTATGGCTATCTACAAACCAAACACAAAGAAATCATGATCGGCTCCTCTTCTCATTTGCTTATCTTTCACTTTGGAGCTTTTATTCTTCTTTTACTCACCAGAGTCTTTCTTAATAGCTTGATCACCATTTAGGTTTGTTTTAAATTCGATTACCATAATTGGTATAAGCATTTCTTACTTTCATTGGTGAAGAAACATAAATTTTCATATGTTGAAGGTAATCCTTTTTTTTATCAATAAGTTCATGCAAAAACCTTTATTTGATTACCATAAAAGGGTTTTGGTTTAAGCCTTTGTTACTTTCATTGGTGAAGAAACATACATTTTCATATGTTGAAGGTAATCCATTTTTTATCAATAGGTTCATGCAAAAACCTTTTATTTATTAAAAACACTCCTTTGCTTGTTAAAGAATTTATGCTATGACTTTTCACTTGTTAAAGACACCTCTTTCTTTTGGTTAATATTGTTAGATGAATGCTGCTCCCCTTCTAAATCCCACAACCATCACCTAATGGGATGTGGGTGTACTCACCCTCCAAAAACCTATCCTATAATGGGATGTAAGTACACAACCTCGAACCTGTGACCTATTGTAAAATAAGAAAGGCACCTCAGCCAACCACTATGACGACCCGGGTTTTATAATGCAATTTTTATAAAAACACAGCGACATCGATCTCTATTTTTAAAACAATTCATGCAAAGGATGCAGGGAAAATTTTTCTTCTGTTTCAAAAACATTGTATAAAGAGCCTAAGTGTCATGATGAACTTTCAATACATAGTGCCATGGCAATTTATAGACCAAATCGAAACAATTATTACTCACAGGATTGTTAGTCACAGCCATAACTATACATAAATAATTACAATCAAGATTTCACCAGGTACCAAAAGAATCACTAATTGAGTCTTACCTTTGCCTACTGGACTTTGATTCTAACGCCTCCTGATGCTTCTTCTATTTGTCTTTTGTTTGATTTGAAAAATAATGGATTGGGTTGAGTATTTATCATACTCAGTAGGTAACCTGATACTACTGTTTGAAAACACCGCAAACAAGCATGGTTTTGCTAAACATGATTATAGAAACATTTATTTCTATTTTTTTGTTAATCATAGGCACCTGTGCATAAACTATGTAACTCATACATTAGCAAGCTGAAATATATGCTTACATAGCATAAATAGCGGCAAATATATCGGGCGGTTATCGTAGGTATGAAAATATTAAAGTACAATTAACTCAAACCAAATGAGGATAGTGCCATGAATATGGTGCAGGTGGACATTTTAGTGAATTATGCAAAACTGGCCGGTCACGAGTACTCGTATATTACCATCTCCATGCTATATGTATAGCGGTAAAACCAAAATCATAGGGTCACTATGCTCACGATTCAGCACCATGCCAAAATCGTGTGGCTCCGGTATCTAGAGACCTACCTACCATAGCCTCTACGGTGATTATGGCTGTCCCCGAAAGGGTGTCGTAACACCTCTAGTGGTCGTCCTTATTTACCACAGCAGTCAGGGAAGGGACAATGCCGTTTTCAGCAATGATACCATCCACCTTTTAGGGTGATAGAGGCTAGGAGGCCAAACCCGTACCCCTCAACATAGTGCCTACTAGGCTTAATAGCCCAAAAACATACATAGTCCATCTCTCAAATTAACATAAATCATGCAAATGCATTTGTTTTCAAAATTTCTGCTATAAAGTATGAGAGTATGCAGAAGCATGTGTTATTTCTGCTATAAAAGTAGCAAAGCACATTGTTCAGGGGTGTCCATTCTTTCTGGCTACGCTAGAAGTCATGGAGGTCGTAAATCCTAAGTTAGAAGAGGTACATGTCGTTAGCGAATTCCCAGATGTTTTTCCTGAAGACTTACCAAGATTACCACCAAAGAGAGAGATAGATTTTACTATTGACCTGATCCATGGTACAACCCCCATATCGAAGGCACACTATCGAATGGCCCCAGCAGAGTTAAAAGAACTGAAGATCCAGTTGCAGGAATTGCTAGACAAAGGATTCGTCAGGCCCAGTGTATCTCCTTGGGGAGCTCCAGTCCTTTTTGTCAAGAAAAAGGATGGGTTAATGAGACTTTGCGTTGACTACCGATTGTTAAATAGGGTTACAATGAAAAACAAGTATCCTTTACCCCGTATTGCTGGCCTGTTCGATTAGCTTCAGTCAGCTCGTGTCTTTTCTAAAATAGACTTACGATCTGGATATCACCAGCTTAGGGTCAGGGAAGAAGACGTTCCAAAGATAGCCTTCAGACCTAGATACGGACATTATGAGTTTAGAGTGATGTCTTTTGGACTAACAAATGCACCGACTGCATTCATGGATCTTATGAACCGAGTGTTCAAAGCTTATCTAGATAAGTTTGTCATAGTATTTGTGGATGATATCTTAGTCTACTCAGAAACCCCTGAAAACCATAAAGAACATCTACGAGTAATACTGGATACACTTAAGGCACACAAATTATACACAAAGTTTAGCAAGTGTGACTTTTGGATGGAAAAAGAAATTTTTTTGGGTCATGTTATATCCAAAGATGGCATTGATGTTGACCCAGCAAAGGTTGAGGCGGTGGAGAAATGGAATAAGCCTAAAATAGTGACAGAAGTAAGGAGTTTTCTAGGCCTTGCAAGTTACTATCGGAGATTCATTGAAGGATTTTCATGCATTGCCTTACCCCTGACTAAATTGACAAGGAAAGACAAGAAGTTCAAGTGGGATCAGGCATGCGAGGAGAGTTTTCAAGAACTAAAGAGGAGGCTTGTTTTAGAGCAAAAATAACACATGCTCTGAAATTGAGTTTTAAAAGGTCGTGCCTTAATGGACGACCCAAATGTAGCCCCTAGGGTCTTGCGAACCACAGTTTTGAATGCTCGATATGGTTTCTAGGATACGTGTGCGCCCTGGTCGCACCGCAACCAAGTTGGCTCAAGTTCGTACGTCCGAATGGTGCGCCAAGGTGTGCGCTCTGGACGACGTTGCGTGGATGCGCCTTAGGCGCTGCTATGGTGTGCCTCGGCTCCTAAGACATCCCATGCGTCATGGTCAAGCTAAGAAAACTACCTCCAGCTACCTCCGCTGGAGCTGGTAATGGAATGGCTGAAGCCTTTCAGCTATTCATGCAACATATGGGGTAGTTCATGCAGAACCAACCACCAGCACCCGTGGCAAGAGCCTCTTCTCCATAAAGAATTGCTGATAGGATAGAGGCCCAACTAGAATGATTTCAGAAAATGACCCCATCATTCTCAGGGGAAGATGACTCTGCAACAGGAAAAAAATGGATCTTTGATGTTGAAAAATTATTCAAGGCTATGAAAATCCCAGAGGATAAGAAAGTTGCCATGGCCAGTTTCGTACTAAAAGGTGAGGCAGGCTTTTGGTGGGAAACGGCCGAGAGAACCTGTTTTGAAGAGAATAATGGTATACCTTGGGAAGACGCTCATCTGGTTGCCCTTGATTAAAATTGAAACATCCTGGAAGTAGGTTTGTGTAGAAATTGACTTGCCTACGGGTGTCATGACTTCTAAGGAGAAGTCTAAGTCTTGAACTATAATATCCATGGAAGAGGCAAACTTGCAAGAGATGAAGGAATGAGTGGAACCAGTGTCGAATAATATTTTGGCAGGTCTATTGCAGATATAAAGAGTACCTTCTACTATGGCATTGGATGTTCGAGCCTAACTTGAAGTGATGGCGAATACTCATCCTTGGCTTCGAGGACTGGAATTTTCTTTACGTTCCTCCTCTTTCTTTCTCTTAGGGTAGTTCTGAGCTAAATGTCCTGTTTCTCCACAGTCAAAACACACAAAACGAAAGGTACACGGCTTGCCTGGGTGATATCTCTTGCACATGGGGCAAGTCTTGGATTCTGGGTTCCTTCCTTTATAATCGAATTGTCGCTTGTGTATTTGTCGAGGTCCAGAAGGTTGAATGGGTCTTTTACCTTTATTATTTCTCCCACTATTGTTATTCTTGACATCCTTAGTAGCCTGTGTTCTTTGATAATCTTTTTCAAAGAGAGATGCCATTTCTACGACTTTTGCTACCGTGGTTGGTTGGAATCCTATCACTTGGTTTCTGAGGCCAAGGTGCAACCCATCGACAAACTTCTCTGCAGCGTCTTCCTTGGTGGAGCAAGCATTTGGTGCAAATCTACGAAGACTTATGACACTCAGCCGGAGAGGAAAATTAGATGGCTGGAGGAGAGGGGGAGAGCAGGCTTTATAATCGTGCTAAGGCGGTGCTTGCCCTATGGTGGTGCCGCCATTTCCCCTGGCACTGCTTTGCAGAGGCGGTGCTGGTGTTTTTGGAAAAATCGAGAGAGGGGGGGGGGGTTTCTGGAGAAATCGGGAGACAGGGTTAGAGGAGGAAGAAAATAGGGGATGCCGTTATCAAAACGCCCCCCTGTGGTTTTTGGCTTTTTCATTTTTAGGTGCATTTTACAAAATTGGGATAGGCTGTCAGTGGATTAACTTTGTCGTATGAGAAGAAAATGTGTTATCTTGGTTAGTCGATCGACAATTACCCATATCATATAATGTCCCTTAGATGTCTTAGGTAGCCCTAGGATGAAGTCCATAGTAATATGATCCCACTTCCATTCTGGTAGCTCAAGTGGTTGTAGAAGTCCTGTTGGTCTCTGATGTTCAGCCTTAACTTATTGACACATCAAACACCTTGCTATAAATTCTCCTATTGGCGAGCCAAAAGGACTGTTGCGTCCATAATTTTGACACTGACCCAATTATACAATAAAATGTAGGACATTCTTAGATAAAAGAGCAACTTAAAAATATCATAAAGCAACATCATATAACCTTTACCCTGTGAGCCTAAAAATAATGCCCAAATCTTATGTTTGAACATCACACAGGACCTTACCAAGATATTCTCGGACTCGAAGTGAAGACAAGCACAAGCTAAGTAACAACGCACGAGGTAGGTAGTCTGATCCTACTCTGTTTTCAAAATGTATCCCAAACTCTCAGTAAGTTACTTGTTTTTATTATTGTATTGCGTATGTGTTTTACACCACGTACGCAGGACCTGCTTTTATACGAGTTATGGATTCATGACATTAACTAAGGTACTAGCATAAGTAGATTTTATGCAATACTCGTATACTTTGAAAACAAATGCATTTGCATAATTTATGTTAATTTGAGAGTTGGACTATGTATGTTTTTGGCTATTAAGCCTAGTGGGCACTATGTTGAGGGGTACGGGTTTGGCCTCCCGGCCTCTACCACCCAAAAAGGTGGATGGTATCATTGCCAAAAACGACATTGTCCCTTCCCTGACTGCTGTGGTAAATAGGGACGACCATTGGAGGTGTCACGACACCCTTTCGGGGACAGCCATAGTCACCGTGGAGGTTATGGTAGGTAGGTCTCTAAATACCGGAGCCACATGATTTCGGCATGGTGCTAAATCGTGAGCATAGTGACCCTATGATTTTGGTTTTACCGCTATACATATAGCATGGAGATAGTAATATACGAGTACTCGTGACCGGCCAGTTTTGCATAATTCACTAAAATGTCCACCTACACCATATTCATGGCACTATCCTCATTTGGTTTGAGTTAATTGTACTTTAAGATTCTCATACCTACGATAACCGCCCGATATATTTGCCGCGATTTATGCTATGTAAGCATATATTTCAGCTTGCTAATGTATGAGTTACATAGTTTATGCACAAGTACCTATGATTAACAAAAAAATAGAAATAAATGTTTCTATAATTATGTTTAACAAAACCATGCTTGTTTGCCGTGTTATTTTTAGGCTCACAGGGTAAAGGTTATATGAAGTTGGTTTCTAGGGGTTACGCTATGATATTTTTAAGTTGCTCTTTTATCTAAGAATGTCCTACATTTTATTGTATAATTGGGTCTGTGTCAAAATTACGGACGCAACGGTCCTTTTGGCTCGTCAATCGGAGTTATATAGGCTCTGAAAATGAATTTTAAAAGGTCGCACCTTAACGGACGACCCAAATGTAACACCTAGGGTCCTGCGCGCCATGGTTCTGAATGCGTGCTACGGTTTCTAGGATACGTGTGCGCCCTGGTCGCACTGCAACCAGGTTGGCTCACGTTCATACATCCGAATGGTGCGCCAAGGTGTGCGCTTTGGATGGCGTTGCGTGGACGCGTCTTAAGCACTGCTATGGTGTGCCTCGGCTCCTAGGACGTCCCATGCATCCTGGTCAAGCCAAGAAAACTATTCGCATGCGACGCGTGTGCAAGGACAGCCCCTAGGGAGCTTGGCACGGGTGCGCGTCAAGCTAGGCGCCCCTGGACCGTGCCGTGCACCCTTGGGACGCTCGTGTGCCCTTGGGAGGCTCTCTCTCTCTCTCTCTCTCTCTCTCTCTCTCTCTCTCTCTCTCTCTCTCTCTCTTGACTAGTTTTCTCCTGTATGGTTCTCTTCGTTCATGGAGAGCCGGTGTTTTCCGACCGAAAAACTGCCCAGATCCAACCCGAATCTGGGGGAAAAAGAAAGGGAAGAGAGGGAAAAAGAGGGACCTTACCTGGGCAGCTCGAGTCGTGCCCTTCCTCCGTTGGAGTGGCTCCTACGACGCCTGCCTGAAAACCCCATGACTGGAAAAATCTAGTGAACTCGTAAAGGCCAAAGGAGGAGAAAAAGGAAGAGGAGAAGAGAAAAAGATGGCCGGCCCGATGGGAGAACTTGGGCCGTGCCGGATTTTTGCAGGGAACAAGGAGGGTTTTTCCAATTGGAAGCCCTAGCTTGGCCGGAGAGGAAAATTGGATGGTTGGAGGAGAGGGGGAGAGCAGGCTTTATAGCCGTGCTAAGGCGGTGCTCCCCTTATGGCGATGCTGCCATTTCCCTTGGCACCGCCTTGCAGAGGCGGTGCTGATGTTTCTAGAAAAATTGAGAGCGGGGGGGGGGGTGGTTCTGGAGAAATTGGGAGATAGGATTGGAGGAGGAAGAAGACAGGGGGTGTCGTTATCAAAATGGCCCCCTGCGGTTTTTGGCTTTTTCATTTTTAGGTGCATTTTACAAAAATGCCCTCAATCTTTAAACGCCTATAACTTCTTCATATGACTTCGTTTTCGGTGTTCTTTGAGGCATTGGATTCCATTTTGAATGTAGAATCTAATGGTATTGATTTTCTTCATAGAATCCTAAGTTTCCTATGTGAATTAAGATCAAACATCTAACCACCTAATAAGACCATAAACATATATTCATTCCCAAAATATACCAAGTTACAAAATCGTTGGCAACTAGTCAACATCATGGTTGGTTTTTATACAAAATGTCTCAAAATTTGGGTCATTACAACCACTAAGCTAACTTGGCTTATGTGAAAAGATTATTATGAAGATGCAAACCAAAAGAAAGATGAAAACCAAGAAACACAAAGATTTATGTGGTCACCTCTAAATTGAGGTATGCTCACGGGCTCACACTAATTTCACTATCTCCAAGGCCTAAAATTAGCAACCACAAGGTACAGAAAATTTCCACCCTCTATTGAACCTTAAGGTTGCACACACATACGTGTGGGCATACACACACATGTTTTCTAGCAAAATAGAAAATGTCCCACCTTTGCTTTTTTTGGGGCTCTAGCCCCTAGCCCCAATCAATAGGGCCCTGCCTCTTGCATCCCCAATGACCTGGACGGTGTAGCTCAACCGCATTAGGGGCCTACCGTGGACCCCAGGTTTTCAGTTCAACATAATTTGATATAAGCACAACCTGATCAAGCCAATCACGCTCCACATTCACAGCAATCTCCCACTTGGAGATTGGTTGTAAGTAACCCTACTTTCATCTTCTGTAAATGATGCAGCTTTTTCATTGACGTGGAACTTGATGTGAGTTCTTTTTATCTTTGATTTTGATGACTTACAGAAGTTGAACATGCCTTCAAGTTCTATATTATGACCACCTTAGTTAACATATCTTCAAGATTTTTGCTTCTATGTTTCTTCTTTAAAGAAAATAGACCTTCCAAACACAATCTTATGAAATGATACTTTTTGTAGATATTCTTTGTCCTATCATAAAAACCCAAGTTCTTTGTCAGATGAATTGCACTTTAACTATCACTATACGAAATGTAGTTCATTTGCTCCTTTCCCAACTTCTTCATGAGACCTTATAGGTAGATCATTTCTTTACTTGATTCTTTGCTATAACATACTCTGCTTTTGCTATTGAGAGAGTAATTATTTTTTGTAGTCTTGATACTCAATTCATTGTTGTACTCCCCAACGAGAAGATGTATCTTATAGTGCTTATGCCTTCAAGGTCCACAACCATAGCTATACTTGCATCTCCTTGTAAAGTGATATTTGATCCTCCATAGCACAATGTCATATTTGAGCTACCTCTCAGATACCTTAAAATCCATTTTACTGCCTCAAATGTTTCTTTCTAAGATTTCTCATAAATTTGTTGCAACTCCCACTACTTGAGCAATCTATGTCTTGTATGAACCATCACATACATCAAACTACCAATAGCTGATGCATATGGAACTTTAAACATATACTTGAGATCTTCCTATGCGTGTGACCTCACCTTTCTTTGAAAGTTTAAAGTGGCTTGCAAAGAAATGTTTACTAGCTTACCATTTACTATATTAAATATCTTAAACACCTTCTCAATGTATTTAGACTGAGATAGCATTAATTTCTTATTTATTTTATCCCTGTTAATCCCTGGCACAAGGATTTATTCTGGTACACCTTAGTCCTTCATTATGAATTCCTTTGTGAGTTGATGCTTCAAATTTGAAATCATATGTATGTTTGATCCTGCAATAAGCATGTCATCCATATACAGTAGAAGAAAAATATAAGAATATAAAAATCTTTTCAAGTAATAATAGGGTCAGCATGACATCTAATAAAATTATTATTAAACATGAAATAATCAAATTTGATGTATCACTATCTTGGGTCTTGTTTCAAACCATATAGACTTCTTTTGAGTTTGCATACCAAATAATCCTTCACATACTCAATATAGTCCAATTGTTGCAACATGTAGATGTCTTCTTCCAGTTATTTATGAAGAAAATCAGTTTTCACGTCTACCTGCTCTAAATGCAAGTCCTCTATAACCACAATTCTTAGAATTGATCAAATAATAGATAATTTAACAATATGGAAGAAAATCTATGCAAAGTAAATACTTTCTTTTTTCTAAAATTACTTTACAACGAGTCTAGCCATGTACCTTTTTGAGCCATCGTGCTCTTTCTTTAGTCTATATACCTATTTATTTTGCGGTGTTTTCTTTCTTTTAGGTACTTTACCCAAATCCCATGTTTGATTTGACCACAAAGACTCCATCTCATCTTTCATTGCTAACTCCCATTTATCCTTGGCTTTCACATGAAGGATATCTTCAAAACATTCTGGTCCACCATTGTTAGTCAACAATATATAATAAAGTGAAAGAGAAAAACGGGTGGAGGCTTTTATTTGTCTTGGCTCCTTCCTCAATGTAATTGAGTTGTTTTAGGGTCTATCTCTTCATTAGCATTATGTAGGTTCAAGACAACCTTCTCAAAGGTATCTTCAAGCTCTACATACTCTTCATTCTTTAATTTTCTTTATTTTTAGTTAGCAAGTCCTTATACTTAACATTATTTTTTAATACAATATTCCAACTTCTAATGAATTTCTTATTTTTGACATAAAAAAAATTGAAAGCCAAAATCAATCAAATCATATTAATGAATATGCATTTTCTATACTTAGGATCAAGTTTGCTTCTATTTTCTAAATTGACATCCACATAAGACGTACAAAAAAAAAGAGAAGAAAAGACTCTTAAGTGGAAAAAGTTAACCCTTTTCCATTCTATACCTTCTCTTGGATCTCACAATTCAATAGGGCAAAAGTCCTCTATGAATTAAATAAACAACGATATTCACAATATCTACCTCAAACTATTTAGACAACTTAACATGTATTCTCATAGTTTTGGTACATTTTATAATATTTGTATTTAGGGCTCTGAAATACCAATTTGCTATGAAGTTTTGAGAATCATCTTCCTTCTTTTGTTTTCATTAATAGTACAACACTCCTCAAACCTATTATCACAATATTCTCTACCATTGCCTAACTTTAAGGTCTTCAACTTTATTCTTATTTCATGCTCAACCAATGCTTTCCAATTTTTTTAAACATTAAATACATTTGACTTATGTAATGGAAAGTCTTTTAATTCGCATCATTTATGAATGTAAGAAAATAAACAAAGCCATTGAGGGAAGGTACTTGAGCTAGTCCCCATATGTTGGTGTGGACCAATTCTAGTTTTTGCCACTTTGGAGTCCTGACCTTTGAGAAACTCAAGTTCTTCTATTTCCCATAATGCAATCTTCACAATAGTCAAGGTCCATAGATTTCATACCTAATACTTTTCCTTTTGCAAACATATCCTGCAACCCTCTTTCTCTCATATGACCAAGTCTACGAAGTTGTGTGCTAGTATTTGCATTTGAAGATAATATAACAATCGAAATGTTTTCTTGTTGTGTGCTATTATCAATGCTCTTTTCGACACCTTCCATGAGTCATTAGTAAAGGTGGTTTTAAATTCAGACTCTACCAGTTGGCCAATAGATGTTAGATTTCTCTTCAACTAGGGTACATGTCTAACATCCTTCAGTTGTAGAAATGTTCCATTTAATAAGTTTATCTTGACATATGCTTTTCCAATAATGCTACACAATTTATCATCACCTAAATAATTTTTTTTTTGAGATCCCATTAGCATAATTATGAAGAGCATAATTAAATGAAGTTGCATGAAATGATGCACCAGAATCTACTATCCATGTGCCATGATGACCATTCAATGAAAGAATTAAAGCATTGGAGTCACTATTATTAGAGATATTTGTCAATGGTGTTCCTGATTTTTACACTCTGTTTGCTTCTTTATAGCTCCACAATCACACTTTTGATGCCCCTTCTTATTGTAGTTCCAACAACCTTCATTTTTTCCTTGTAGAGGTCTAAATTTGTTGTTTCTAGACTTTGATTTCCAACAATTCTTGTTTTCTCTCTTTGACGACCTTTCATGTCCTTGGACGCTTATGGCATTCCCCAATGCCTCACTTGAGAATTCCATGGATTTTTTGCATGACTCATTGCTTAAGAGCAAACTTATCACATCTTTGTATTGTAATCTTGAGAGAAACTATAAGGTACAAACTTCATCTTCTAAATTAATATAGACATTTTATTGGATAATAATATTTCCGAGCTCATTTAGATGTTTTACAACATATTTTTGGCTAATATAAATCAATGCAAGCATAATAGAATTAAGCCAATCAAGCTCTACACTCACAACAAGGACTTGTCTTTCTCCTATAAAAGGATTTTTATATATTAAGTGTTTATTTCATGATGGAATCAGTTATCCTTAGTTACTATATAGTTAAGTTTATTTGAAGCCCAACTTTCTCGTTCATCATTATTTTAAAGGTTTATTATTATTATTATTTTTCATTCTCTCATTTCTTAATTCATATAATCCAAATAGTGGTCTTAAACAATGAATGCTATTTATGTGTTGTACTAGTTCTAAACCAATATGATAGGTGGCATGATATTGACATCATTGGTGTATCCACTACCAAAAAAGATCAAGCGTCCAGTGTAAACAAATATTGGTTAAGCTTCTCTACATTTATTTTTCATAAGAAAAAGACCCAATTTTATTCTTAAAAGGTAAGAAAAGGAACAACTATTAAATAAAATTAAATTTTAAATTTAGACTTCTCAAGAGAAAGGGTTACTAGAATGTTTATATTTTTCTAATAAAAAAATAAATACTAGAATACAATGAATTGTTTATTTTTGAAAGAAGAGAAAATTTTGGATGTAGAGTTTTAGAATTTGCAAGGAGAATTTGAAATTTAGAATTTCAAATGGGATTTTGATTCCATTTCAATAGAATTTAAGCTGAATTCTAGCATCAAAATTTGATCAAAGTTCATTAAATATAATTTTTGAGGATAAATTCTATCATAAGTTGTTCATTTAATGTTATTAGAAGTAGAAATTTTCAAATCTAAAGTCATTTGATTAACTTCCTTTTTGAGCTACTACACGTCCAAAGTAGAAGCAATAAGATAAATAGGCCTAATCATCCAAAGGAAGGTTCTTACAAATAGATAATTATATAATTATCTAGACATATTTGTAAGGCGGGGGCCTATACTAATAAGGGATAAAAAAAAAGGAAAGTGAGAGAGAAGCATCATTACAATGGGTTATGTCAATGATAAATTCTCTATTTTGCTAGACATCAATTCACACACACACACACACACACACACACACACACACACACACACACACACACACACACACACACACACACACACACACACACACACACACACACACACACACATTTTAAGTAATTTTTGCTAAAACTAGTAGCCTTATATTCAACAAAGCCAACAGAAACAAACTAGTAAATAGAAAATAGAAAACGTAGAAACACATGAGAGAGAAGTGAGTGGATAAATAAGTTTAGGCAAATGCTGGAGAGAGACATGAAAAGACAAAAAATTTGATTATTCTATTTAAATCAATTTTGAAAGATGAAATTTGATAGGGAGAAAAAAGGGGTTTTTTATGTTATAATGAATTATGCAATTGAATTCCACCTTAAATTTCAAAAAATCAATTCCCAAAGTCCACCATGTGAGATGTAAATTCTATACCTGAATCCCTTCAAATTCTAAAACTCTACTCCTTAAACATAAATTGAGGAATGCTATATTGACCCCACTATGATGTGCATTCTAGTGACCACATATTTAGGGCCTACCTATATGTGATCCAATTCTTTATCTCGTTGCTCTAGATTTAGATGTCTTATAGATTGAAAAGCATATCATTAGGATGATTCTAGCAGTTAAAAATTGTATTTTTATATATATAAAAAATAGATTATCTATATCTAAGCACAACATTCCATTTACTTTTTAGAAGCTAGAGTCATCCAAATAATATAATATTTTCTTTATAATGCATCTAAACATAAACAAATGAGATGAATGAGTCTAATCATTCAAAAGTAGGCCCTATATAATTGTGCAGTAATTTTATAGCTTTCCTTGCATAGCCAACAATATTAACCAATCAAGATCTATGAAATGGCTTATGAAATAGGTTTATAATGATATGAAGCATGATATGAACAAGTCTGTCAAAAAATTAATTAAAGACATGTACTATTTGCATGGATTGAATTTTTAATATTAGAAACTTTGGCTCACTCATGAGATGGTGATAAACAAAATATGAGGATCATATGATTTCTCTTTCAACATTGTTCCAAGGTACTACATGCCATGCAATACTTGAGTTTAACTCTTGTAGTAGAACAAAGTATCAGTTGGAAGGCAAACATTTATTTTAAAGGGTGTTTATATCCTTCAATGCTTCAGAGATGGGGTTTGTTCATATATGTTGACCTTTTTCTAAATTTGAATGATTCCCACTTGAAAGGCAAGTACATAGGAATACTTTTATGTGACATAGGACTAGATGAGAACAATGAGTTATTTTATGTTGTGATATCAATTGTTGAAGCTGAGAATAATGAGACTTGGATTTGATTCCTTGTGCAAATTTATGTTATACTTGGGGATAACTCTAATGAAGTTATTTTTATGTTAGATAGGTAGAAAGGATTAGTTGATATTGTAAGTCATGTTTTCTACAACTTTGCTCATAATTTTTGTGCTAGAAATCTATATGTAAACTTCAAAAAGCTCCATCTTAGTATATACTTCATGCATTATTTTGGCATGCAGCATAGACATATAGGAGAAAATAATTTTATGAGGCTATAAGACAAGTTAAGGAAGCATCGAATGAGGCACATGAGTGGCTATCTGCAGTTCCTCTAAGTTGTTAGTCAAGATCATATTTTCAAACTGACTTAAAGCGTGACATTTTAGACAACAACTTATCATAATCTTTTAATGTCATAATTTCAAGTGTCAGGGAGTTGGTGGAGTTGTTAGAACAGATCTCGCAAAAATATGATGGTCTTCTTAGTAAAAGATTGCAAAATGCAAATAGGCTACAGGATGATATAGTGTCATATGTAAAGAAAAAAAATACAAGGTTTGATAACACAAGGAAGGAACTTAACATCGTTGATATCTTACTATTTTGAATGAGAGGCTACAAAACACATTTGTGGATGATAGCAAGACATGTAGTCAATGCTATCAAATTTAAATGTACCTGTCATTGATGCGATGTATGCGGCATTCCTTGTATACATGCACTTATTTGTATAAGAAATCTAAGATTGAGTGTTGTCTACTATTGTACTCCTTACTTCTATGGTGACATGTTGAGAAAGGCTTATCATATTCCCATAGTAGGGATACTAGATCTTTAATGTGGCTTATTGTCAGTATGCCTTAGCCATAGCCCCTTAGTCTTAGAGTTCACTTGGCCAACCAAATAGAATAGAACTTAGGATGGTGATGAAGCTGATGAAAGTAATTAAGAAAATAGAGGAACTAAATGTGATGACCCTGGTTTTCATAACACTTTTTAAATACAAAAATACATTGACTTACCAATATCAATCTCTAATAAAATCATTTTTAAAGAGTAAATAACAGTGGAAGAATCTTTTCTTTTAAATTCACTTTGATAAACCCCAATTGTTATTTTTCTTTCTAAAAATAAGGATTCTTGGTGAAAAGAGTGCTCATTTCTGCTTAAAATTCAATAGAGTTTCTTTTGTTTTTCAGACATATGACATTTAACTCATGTCATTGTGAAGTAACTGATAAACATTCATTGACATTTTAAAACATAAATGGAGACTCTGTCTCTTTTCCATACATCTAACAAAATAAAAACAATTTATATCAACACAACACACCCAAAACCTCCACAACACAACCTAGTCACATAAGTCTTCCAAATTTCCATAATTACATACAATGTAGCCTTTTTCTCATTGAATACAATAACTTCAATTTAAAAACCAATTCTTACCTGTCATTTTCCAAAGCTTCCATGGGGGCACTCAGTCATTAAACAGCTCCTATTCCTTGGAAGTCCTCTATTCTTAGATATTGTCAACATGCCAAACCTACTACTATTCTCTGTATCTGAGGCATTGCAAACCAAAGCAATGCCTCAGTAAGCAATCGCTTGTGCAGGTGGAATATGATGCAATTTTATATAAACAAAATCATGATAATTCTATATAGATCAATTTGTCCATGCTGAATGATGCAACTACCATTCAGTTATCATTTAACTTGAAATAGTTCAACATTTATCAAGATCATGAAAGCATGCTACAAGCAAAGAAATATCGATGCATCAATACTAAATCACATTCCTTGAAATGCAAAGTATGAAATCACATATCAAACTTACAAGTCATTTACATTTCTTGATACTAGTCTTTACTTTTACGAGCCATTTCACATATCAAATACCAATGCATTGTTGTGCGTATCAGAGTGTACAACAAACAATATTATCCTCTTTGGGCCCCTTGACAAGGGCACCTCATTCGGTACCTACCTCACTTGAGTTAACCCTCAAGGTTTTATTTCCCTCTACAAGGTCACCTCATGTGGTACCCACCTCACTCGTGTCATGAACAAAAGAATGAGCTAAAACATCACAATGTACAACATGTGCTTACACATGAGCAACTTAATCATAATTCAATCTCAACATGCACATCTATCTTATCTTTCGTATAAACTGAAAAGACTTGTTTCAATGCTTGAAATTCATCTACAAATGCATATATAGTGAACGGTTCATATTTGGGATCAGAGCCACCATTGTTGCCGGTGAGCTCTATATCTCTGGTAAAGAAAAAAATCCAGATATGTTCTTCTCTAGTGTGAGCTAAGTTTTTAGGTGAATGAAGTCTTCCCCATCTCTCCTTTCCTTCTTTAGTCTGTCTGGTTTTGGGAAGAAACAGACCAGACATTCGTCAGGTTCACTTAAGTGAGGAGGGTGCTAGTATCAAATCTTGTCCCCTTTGTTTAAGGCATTTCATTTTTTCTCTCTTATATTTATAGAATTGCCCCTCATATTCAAATACTCATACCTCCTCCATCCAAACTTTGATTTCTACAAATGTGGTGTCATTTGAATCGTCTTTTCAAGAACTATCCAATTATAGAGGTCTTAATGCTAAATTAGATGTTTATCTAGTCTTCCACTTATAAACTCCAGAAATATTAGTTTAATATGTTCTTTTTATCCCAATTTAATATTTTTCAAAATTCACTAAAATTGAGATTTAGAAATTAGGGATGTTACATTCTTCCCTCCTTATAGGAATTTTGTCCGTGAAATTCTTTTCATGTTATTCTTTAACTACTTTTAAAAGTATCCCCCCATTACAAGATAACTAATCATGTCAACAATTCCAGCATCAGTATTGATAAACAGAAAATTTCATATCATGTAATCTCCTCATATACCAATTTACATATAATTCGATAAATGGCAAACCATTTTAGATTAAACAACTCAAAATTTAATTAGAACGCATCATAAACCACATATAGTGCAATTAATGTAAACCAAACTCTTATCTAGGAGTTAGTTATTTGTGTACAACTTTAGTTCGGGTAAAATCACCATATCAATAAAATCGAAGCATCTCAGCTCAACTGTAGCAAATCTATACCAAATCTATTATGGAGCATATTAGCTCACCCATAGTCAATCATTTACCAAATCAAAACCAGAGCATACAACTCACCAACAAGCAATCATATGCTAGTCAAAACTAGAGCATATCAACTCACCAACAAGCACTCTATGCCAATGAAAATCAATCCACAATACAATCATACTATAAGCACCTAGAAGCACTGATACCAACTATGACAACTTGGGTTTTCATATGCTTATATATATATATATATATTTCAAAATAAAATTCCCAATGTGGGATCAATTCCTATTTGAAAATAGTTTGCAAAAATAATGCAATGCAATAGAAGAATCCTTTTCTTTTAAATTCCCTTTGAAAACTCTGAGTGTCATTTTTTTCATTTCTCAAAACAAGGATTTTCGATGAAATGAGCCCTACATTTCTACCCAAAATTCAATAGAGTTTCCTTTGTTTTTCGGACATATGACATTTAACGCAGTCATTGCGAAGTACCTGATAGACATTCATTTGGAATTTAAAATACGATTGGAGACTCTCTTTTTCAAATAACTTTAGACATGCAACATACCCAAGTCTTATCAATCACAGCCCAATTACAATTTACATCACATATAATATAGAAATATTACCTATCATCAACATAACTTGAGTTTCTCAATGAAACTCTATATTACCTTGCTTCTTATTTTCTTGAAATATTCAAGTAGTTTTCTTAGAGCCTTAATATCCTTTCTATTTCTTTTTTGAGTTGAGCTATGGTAAAAATGGTAGGCTGAGTATACAACATACTCAGTAGATAATCAAATACTACAAAACTGAAATCACTGTATACACATACAATGATTTGAAGAAAGGCTTTCTTAATAGTAAAATCACTTGACCATAAGCCATCACATGGAATGCATTATAAGCACACATATGCATATATATATGCATATCAACCACAAAATCTGCATCATACTTGATAAATCAAGTAACATATGATTATTTTAAAACTCATAGTAATCATTTAAACTACATGTCCATCATTTCAAAACACTAAATGTATTACATTTCAAATGACTAGCTCAAGATGTAAAAACAAATCATAGATAGCAAAACAAATACCACAAAATGTCTTTTGTCAACACCTGTCAGGTGTGAATTAGTATTTGATCATGCGAGATCATACAAAATGATCAATTCTTATAACACACTAATAAATTTGACTAGGATAAAATTATTAGTTTAGAAGAATCAATTCCTACTAAAATCCCAATGATAAAACCACCAGTGAAGCATATATGCCAAAATACAATATCTATAAAACATAAAGGTAGTTGTTAGGGTAATTGTTAAAATTCCAATTATCATCAAACCATAGATCAATAAATCTATAATTTGGCAAAACCAAAAGTTGTTCATGCTTTTTCAAAAGTATAATCGATCAATTTATAAGTGTAAATAGTTCATTTTGTCTCAAAATCAAACTAGAGTTGTAACTATGAAAATCGATCTCATACTCATTAGGTGAAAATCCACGAGGAAAGATAGGTGATCTCAAATCATCGAAATGTCCAAAAGAATTTGCTAAGTTTGGCAAACCAATGTGTTCAAAACAGATGAAAACAAATTAAAGCACATAGCTCTCAATCCAAAATGTATAAATCCATGTCCACATCGCCATGGAAAACTGATCGCTTCAATCACAGTGGCATCCAGTCCTACCACTAGGGACTAATGGTCTAAATTCTAGAAAATGACCCACATAATCATCAACATATAGACACCTATGCTCATAGGGCCCTACTGTCACCCATTGGCAACTACCGTGGCCTCTATGTCGACTCATAGATACCTCACGATCATTCCTCATTGGACCTCATGGGGGCTACTCGACTACCACTCAGAGCACTTCGGCATGATAAGATACTCCTACTATCGTTGTCTCTATTGTAGGGTTGGTATCGAATCATCTCAGAGGTCAGTGGCCAACTGCAACTCCTAGCATAGGGTCACCAGGACATACATATCACATAACATGCCTATATCTAGGTCTTACGGTACTCCTAGAGCACCTGCCAAGCAATCTGGGACTTAAGACACTCCTAGAGTGCTTGCCCATAACATCGATGAAATCCATATCCACCAGGACTTACAGTTGCTAGTATCGCGCATGCCTAATGTATCAACATATCCATATCCATCTAGATTTACAGCCACTCGTAGAGTGCCTACCTAAACCATCGATGAAATCATAAAAATCAGGGCTTACAACTATTCATAGAGCGCGTACCTAAGTATTGACAAAAATCTATCCGTCAGGACTTATGACCACTCAAAGAGTGCCTGCCAAAAACATTAATGAAATCATAACCATTAGGACTTGTAGAGCACTTGCCTAATGGTTAGTCACCAAAAGATCCACAACATACACCTTAAGACATATAAGATAGTGAACATACTTTATATAAAAACATGTATCTCAAATATTCATTTCAAAGTGTAGCTCAATGGCCAATTCAACGCATATTCATATATCCAAAGATCTTATCATATGACTTACATATCGTGTGCAAAACCATGCATTTTTAAGCAATCGTTTCAAAGTAGGAAAATCATGTATTTATGTAAACCATGATATTCTCATATATCACAAGTAAAGTAACTTTTACATACATTGAGTTATGCAAGTCATGGGTCTTTCAAAATTAAGTTGCAACATGAATTTAAAGTCATATATCAATCTACAGATTTCATTTATAAAATGCCAGATAAGGAACAAATGATAGATCATGAATCTACATGAAAATCATATGTGCAAAAGTAACACACACACACACACACACACACACACACACACACACACACACACACACACACACACACATATCAAATCATTGTTATGATAATTTGAACAATTCTGAACCAGAAATAGTTCTCAAACCATTTTCTCTTTTTGAAATTCATTTGAAACTTGGTAGTATAAGATTACCTACCTCTTAAGATGGTTTATCCTTTCTCCACAGCATTTACGGTCTTCTCTCCATGGTCAATCAACTTGCACATCAATCTATGCTATGCATAAAGTTGATGTTTATAACATCAGTTCTAACTTTCATACTAGATTAAATCCATAACTTATATTTTTTCTCATCTCTTGGTCTAACAGTTTAGACTGTCTCAAAGTCTTAAAACTATTAGACTTAGTGTCTCTCATTGATCCATGGTTAATCATTTTATCATCTAAAGGTCATATTTACTTATTCCAATATTTTATCGTTGATGTTCCTAAGTTATACATGGGAGATATGATCACATCCTTATATGATCCGCCATTTAATGTATAGATCAATGATTTAATGGTCCAACCTTCTTAAATTACATAGACTAGTATAATATTCTTTAAATAACAATTCAAATCAAAACTTGATGATCAAGTCCTATTTACTTTCAGATAAACAATACAAGACAGTCAATTCTCTGTATATGATTGCAATTCTAACCATTACTTCTTTTTTTTTTTGTTCACATCTACTACATTAATGTCCTGATCTGAACTTTTCTTTAGTTTTAGACAATTCCAGGTTTAAAGAACACAATGGCAATGTCTGATCGCAAGCCTATGTTTTCCTTGCTTGTATGAGAAACACATATGGCCTGATTCACATTTGCCATAAGTAAATTGCAGCACCTTATTCATGTGGACGCTTCCAACATAAGCAAAACCATAGAAAGAATGATTAGTAAACACAACTTTGTAACCCCTTGTCTATGCATGCATTAATGCTTGATGACACGGAGTTGAGAAAGCTTGATGTTCATGGACCAATGATATTCTCCCTTGAATGAGGATTGTCCTTAAAATTGAGAGTGTCTTATAGAAGATCAGAATGTATTTTGCATAAGAACTGGCCTCCAAAGTACATAATATAATTTCAAA
The DNA here is from genome assembly GCA_035236585.1 of Warburgia ugandensis. NCBI lineage: Eukaryota > Viridiplantae > Streptophyta > Magnoliopsida > Canellales > Canellaceae > Warburgia > Warburgia ugandensis. The sequence continues at coordinate 25,958,505 of CP141131.1, forward strand.
CCACAAGTCATATAGCGTACTGCAGGGCGGTTCCTATAGGCATGTGTCATGACCACCACCTGAGCTTTTATGCATGATTCCTAGCTTAGACCATTGGTGGAAATGTCCATACACAGTTAGAACGAGGTAATAGGCTCCGATCATGACCATGAGCCTCTGTCCATGCTGGTTCTCTGTTGAGATTCCCTTGGATCATAATTCAACCAAAGGGGCTTTGCTCTAGAATTCATAATAAACCATATGAACAGCTTGAATCTATCTATTACAGATGATCCAACAGTCACAACCCCTTAAGAGTGTCGAATCTATCTTCTACAAATGATCCAATAGCTAGGGTTGGTCGGATTTATCACTATGGGCTTTGGATCGATAATCAGAACTCAACGGTGTTACTGGAGTGCTGGACAATCTCTGATTACTCGATAATATTATAAATCATTCTCAAGTCCCCCTTAAAAACTCTAGATCTATATGCATAAATCTGATTCAAAGCAAAACAAAGATGGCTTTGTAGAAAATGATTGTCGTCGAGGAATACATAACTTGGCAATTTTTTCCTGACGATTGTTTACGCATGCTCTGTTCCTCCCTCGATCAGGTGTCATTCCTCCTCTAATCATGGCAAAAACAAAGGGCTTTTGATCAAGACTTTGGGATGAACAATGTGAAAGGCACAAATCTGAAATCCAAGCAGCCTTTGTTGTCGGCAAGCTCCATCTTTTTTGACTACATGAAAACCCCAAAATTCCTCTAGCATGGCTAGCACTTTCTAGTGAGCTTCCCTGGTCTCTCTCTCTCTCTCTCTCTCTCTCTCTCTCTCTCTCTCTCTCTCTCTCTCTCTCTCTCTCTCTCTCTCTCTCTCTCTCTCTCTCTCTCTCTCTCTCTCTCTCTCTCTCTCTCTCTCTCTCTCTACGTCAGGTTTTTCTTTCTTCTGCATTGTCGAGTTTGAGAAATAGACTAATGTCTGTTTTCCATTTTCGTTTAAGTGGGGACTTGAACGTCTGCTCTAATACCATTTGTAATACCTCGAGGTTCCAACAGTCACAATATTGTTTGCTTTGGGGCACCCATACACCCCTCATGGCTTTGTTCTTCCCCAGTTTCCTAGGAAAAATGCATTGTGACCGTTAGAGTTCCCTAAACTCTTATAAACAGCCCAGTTTCCTCTCCTTAGGCGATGTGGGACTAACTCTCTGTCCCTCACCTAGCCTAGATGCCTACCAGCCTTCTCTTGGCCATCCCTCGTTGGCCTAGGGCTTCACATCTTCTCCCCTAGGGAACATGCGTCCCTGCGTGATAGCCATGACCAGGCACTTGCATACGGCTAGCCACCAAACCATGAGGGGAACTGGCTTTGATACCATTTGTAACACCTCAAGGTTCCAACAGTCACATTATTGTCCACTTTGGGGCACCCTTACACCCCTTATGGCTTTGTTCTTCCCCAGTTCCCAAGAAAAATGCATTGTGATCGTGAGAGTTCCCCGAACTCTTAAAAGCAGCTCAGTTTCCTCTCCCCAGGTGATGTGGGACTAACTCTCTGTCCTTCACCCTAGCCTAGAAGCCAGCATCCTTCTCTTAGCCTGCCCTCATTAGCCCAGGGCTTCACACTAAACGATGCCAAAGATGTGTCCAACATAAACACAGGGAGGTCACACAAGGCTCCTTTGCAAGCTATAATACATAATCAACAAGTACCTTAAATGCTGAACTCCAGAAGAAGCAATAACAAAACTCCAAACACTAACAAGCTTATTATGTATTTTTGAAGTTTTGTAATAGTGGAAAAATGTATTTCCTAAGGGTCTTTTTTAGAAACTTGAAGAGAAGGACTTTGTATTCTAAATATTTGATTTATATGAAATATAAAAAGAGAAAGAACAATTTTTTGTTTATTGGTCATCCATTTGTGAAGCAGGATTCTAGGAACCAGTGCATACTATTAGTACACTCCCCATAGAAACTCCTTCTAGAAGGTTATCTTATCTAGAATTTATCTTGTAAACTTGTGAAATCTCATTTGTACTCTTTAATTTCTACTTCCCTACTCATCATGGAAGACTTTCTCACATTAGTTGGTTCAACAAAGGTGATTTGAGATCATCATTAAATGTATCTTAGCGGATATGAATCACCATCCTCTTGAGATGAATTTCCAAGCACTCTATCACATTTAAGCTAAAGACCTAAATGCACCCACACTTAGGGTGAGTGCATGGACTTTGTTACAAAAAATATTCACAAGCACATCCTAATCCCAGTATAAATATAAAAATATTTATTTAAATGCAAAAGAAATAAATAGTAGAATATGATGGCAACAAGTAGAATCTTTATCATTTGAAAATCAACCTTCATCAATTGTAGCTTAGGATCCCAATCTTGATGATGAAGATCTCACACCGACGATGATGATCTTGCTTTTGATGATAATGATTCCACTTGACAGTATGTGTTGGTGAAGATACTGAGTGATTCTTCATATTAGGCAAAGTGGTCACACTTCTTTGGTAGACAATAGTAGTAATACCTGTCAGGATTTGTCTCTGACTTTGATTTTATAGGTACAGGTTCAAATCCAAAAGAACATCTTCTCATTTTAGAAAAACTACTTGCAGAGTGCATCTTCTAATTACAAGTGAAATTCATATACACTTCTTAGAAAGACCACTATGATAAACAACAATACTGTAAGGTATTAAAAAAAAAGTGCTTCTTAAACAAACATCTTTGTCATAAAAAATCACCACCTAATATGACTATTATGACTAAGATTGCAAGTGATTAGAAGCTCAAGTGGCTAAACAATCTTCACATGAGTCCCCATCTTTATATGTAGGTGACATTGTAGAATCTTAAGCCTCTAAGTGCCTACCCCAAGTGCAACCGACATTAAAAGAAAGAAACCATGCATGTAAGAGCAAATTAGTCTAACCATGTAGAACTAGCTATTGCTAGGCTAAATAGGAGATCAAATATTTAACCATAATTTCATGTCAATTTAGTAAAAGCACAAATAGTAAACATGGAACTAATAACTTCTCTGGACTTAGGTCTCTTACCATTGCATGAATATTTTCTTCCAAATAAAAGCAAAGAAGGTATGGAAGATATAATTAGATATTTTTCCAAAACACGTAAGATACTCCAACAACCGTCTTGCTAAGAAGATGAAGTTCTTAAAGTTGTGAAGATTTTGATTGATATAAGTCTCCCAAATCAATTTTTGGGGAGACTTTTACAATAGTAGATTAAAAAAAAAAAGGTAAAAAGAAAGAAAGAAAGAACAATAAGTACTACTATCATACTCAAAATTAGATAAAACCATTTGCAAACAACTGAGTCATATGAAGGTTAACGACCATGAATGACTGAACCCTAGCTAATGTGATCATGCATGTTTAAAATCATTTACATGATGGATGTGTGGAATATGAAAAAGCTTGAGAATAGAATATTGAAAGCTTGGTACTTCATAAATCTAATGAAGTTCTTAATCTTGTGAAGAAGTTGGTTGATATCTATTAAGACTTTCAACAAACAATTATACTTCAACACTTCACAAAGAAGAAGACCTAGACAAAGTAGGGACATAAAACAAATACTTCCAAAAGAACTAAAATTTGTAGCTCATGGGATCTCCTAATGCCAATGGGAAAAGAGAAAGACATCAAGTTGCTTGTATTGAAGTTAGGAATACACAGCCTCAGAGAATGAATGTTATCCTATATTTACAACTATAGGGAAAAGAAAGACATCAACTGGACACATAGTGAAAGTAATGCTTCCCAAAGTAAGATAGAGTTTTAAATAGAAGCACAAACATCTATGGTGTAGACGACATCTTCTTTTCTTCCAGCATTTATGGTGTAGTCAGCGTAGCAATCATCTTCGTTTCTCTAGGCATGAGGTGTAGACGATGTTTGTTAGAAAACAAAGTAGAGAAAGGAGAAGGGAGGGAAAATTGTCTTAATTTCTCGTATGCATGAGGTATAGCTGGAGTCGTCTTTATTTCTCATGCGTATGAGGTGTATCCAACATTGGTTAAAACACATTAACATAGAAAGAAGAAAGAAGGGCAAATATGAGATTTGAAAAAATTTGACCAAAGTGTGGATGGAAACCTAACAGAATGGCATTTCTGCAAAGTTCTATAAATGGGTTTTATTGAACTGCACATCTTGGGCGTTTTTGAGATATCATGGCATATCTCATATGTGCAACTTATTTAACTTTAATATCTTGTGCATATGTGAGATATTATGTTTATTTAACTGTGATATCTTGGGCATATCTGAGATATCAGGTTTATTTAACACTATCATACTTGATATGTTTGGTGTTATTAGAGATATGTCAGATCCTATTTACAGTGTAAAATGTGCTCCTTTCTAGAGAGAGAAAAATCATATCAAACACATAGTTTTTTAAAGAGAGAAAAATCATCCCATAAAGGAAGTCTAACGAGGAGAAAACCAATTTGACACCCTAGATTGTATCTGGCACCAAATCCCATTGACCTTGCTCGTGTTTGCCGACATCACATTCCAAAAGTTGCCTCCTCCACACGATCTATCTCGCGGTCTACAAAAACCTTAATCGCCTTCACCATGTTCAGATCTAGGATCTCACTCAAAACCCTAGATTTGCTACAACCAAAACCGAGATTGCTTGTTGCAACATACAACTTCACTAATACAAATTGTACAAGTGGTATCTCTCTATATTTCTCTCGCGTCTTGGTGAATTCATTCAAGGTATGATTGTTCTTTTGTGAAATCTTGTTTTTATTGTGGAAAGATTTGTATTCTCTACTTCCTGGTCTTCATTTTGGTGTGGATTTTGCACTTTTTGTTCAAATTTAAGGATAAACTAGCTTATTGAGTTTTATGTATAGTTTGTTTGTTGTGTGCAGGACATATCATTTTGTAGATTTCATTACTGTCTTGTGTGTGTTTGATGGTTAGATCCCTTTTGCCAGTTGTAGTCTCAGTAACTTGATATCAAGCTTGTAAGTTTGGTCTTGGGTATTCATCTTTGGTTCCGAGTAATTTTTGGCTCATATTTAGTCATTGATCTTGCAAAGTAGGAGCTCTTGATGAATTGGTAGTGTGTTTTTCTATATTCATGTTAAATTATGGATCTTTAGGACTGCTATGAATGTACAAAGGGCTTTGATGTTCTTTGCTTTGAGCATGCTTGAATTGGTTTTAATTTATAGGATAAGAGAAACATGGCCCTCATATGTTCCAAGTTGAGTTTTACAAGTGGGATACCTCAGCTTAAAATAATTGTGGATGGGAGTCATTTGGGTGTGCTTGGTATGATGTGTATGGGTTCTTAGATAAATCTTTTAGGATCATGGACTCTATGATAAATTTGTAGAATTTACATTGACTGAGCTATAAAGTGAGGGTCTTAAATAGTTTTGTCTAGAAGTTCCTTAATTTTTGATGATTTTGTGTAGTACAACCCATTAGAATCATATTTGCTTTTTTTGTGGCATCAGTTTAAGATAAAAGATAAATATGATGTTTGAACAAATGACTTCAGACCTCTCTATCAATTTCCAACAAATAGTTTTGCTAGAGTCATCTACCTTCTAACTATGATTCCTTTCTCCCACTACCTCCTAATGGATTTGACTTCTAACTATGTCCATAGAATGGTTTATGAAGTCACCACAAAAAATCCTTAGCAATACAATTGTGACATCTACAATCGTGACATCTAGTGGGATTTCTAGAACTTATGGGAATCTTCAAACTTCTATTTGTTTAGTATCCACCAGTAAAACTTCTTAGCCATGTAAACATTCAAGCAAACATAGAATCCAATCATTGGGCCATCTATTTCTACCTTTATCTTGACATATTGCTTAAAATGAGAAAAAACTAGTAAGTAAAATTCATCTTGCACACTAAGGAGAACCTCTCAAAGAATATCACTAGAACCTTATGAAATCCATGTAACTTTAAGAAAAACTCACCATAAATAAAAAATGTAATATCCCTGACTTTGTTGCAATAATAGCATCAATGAGGCCTTTGTTAATGTCAACAAGACATAAACGTTGCAAGTCCTTTTCACTCAATTCTATGCTCTCAAGCATATGTTTTGAGAGATAGAAGTTGATGTAGATCAATGGTCCTCAACAAATTTCTTATAAGAACAAATGCCCCATCATCAACCCTACAATTCTTAGCTTCAGATGATTATTCTTCATATACAACAAAATAAAGAAGCACATGTACTTTGTGGACTTCTACTTGTTATTATTATTTTTATGCTTGTGTCTATGTTTATGAAGAGCTTATCTTAAAAACTACATGTGCTTCGTAAATATTTTCTAATAAAACTAGTTTGTGTTTAATGTTGTTTCTATGTATAAGAGATCAAGCAACCCTTCATTTCATGCTTCCAGCTAGCTAAAAAACTTCTTTATATAAAATGTCAGAACTCGTGAAATGCCATATTGTGATATTATTTGGTTTGCTGTAATCTTTGGAGAGAATCATGGTATGTAACAGAGAGAGAGAGAACATCATTCTCTTTCTATCAAGTCCCTAAATTCCTCATCGTGTCTGGTGATCCAAATCATAACTTTTCCAAATTACAAACTTAGATAAACCATGCAAAAGGATGAACTTATTCACCATGCTATGGGATGTCAAATGGATGGCTTAAAAAGTTTAGTATCTTTGTGATAGTTGTAGACCACGACTTACCCAAACTAGGATTAGAAGATGACATGTGTTATACATAAGTGGGACCCACTACTTCAAACAATTGCAACCATTCATCTGGTTGGGTGTCGTATGGATGAGAGATGCATAAGATTTATTCATCTTTTGATGATTGTAAGCCTTTTGATGTATTGTGCTTTTTGATGTTGAAATGAGCATCCAAGAACTTGTGCATATTGATGTAATAAATCATTTTTAACTTTAACACTATCAATGAGAACTTTCGCGTGTTAATTCTTTGCCTAGTCACATCTTCATAACATCTAAGAGTGGCCTTCATGTTAAAGCATTCTCCTTGATTTTCTCTGAGAGACATGTAAGGTCCATTAGTAGAGACCTTGACATGTAATTCACATACATATTTCAGATGTCACCAAAGGTATTATAGAACATATGTCACATATCTCATATATCATTGAAGATATCACATAACCATATGATGTACCAATAGAAATGCCCAACATGTTAAATAAACTCCTAAATCTTAATGGCAAATTTGCCAAAATAAAAAAATATTAAACTTTTTTTTTGCAAAGTTGACAAAACGTTGACGGGGTTTTTGCAAAATTCCAATTCTAAATTCGTCATCTGAATCCGGAACCGGGCGCCCGGCGAGCCTCTCGAAAAGCCAGAAACTAAAACCAATAGCCTTCAATCCCTAACCTAGACCCAAACCGAGGTAATCTCGGCGAAGCAACAGCTCTGGCCGGGCTGAATACATGTGACGAACTGGGTATATCAATCTGCCCTAAATCTCAGGCACATGTGTCTCTCTTCGCAGAACAACTCGCTGTATCTGCCCAGATTCACTAACGCAGATGATGCCTTGAAGCGCCATTATAAGAGTATTAGGTTTCTTGGTTTTGTGCATATTTCATTTTCGTTAGTAAATCCAACCCTCTTCCTCTCTTTCCTTTAACATTTCTTTTCCAGTATGGTTGCCATTTTTTATGCTTTATTTTCCCCTCTCTATTAGTTTCTGAATAATGCGTCTGGATCACAATCTGATTTCTAGTTGTGGCTGCATGGCTCAGGTTAACAATCCATGGATTCAGTCATCCATGAATAGTGATTTTCTTGTGAGCAATCGGCAGCCTTAAAATATTGGTAAAAACCATTCAATGTACGTCTCTCTCTCTCTCCCCACTTTTTCTGCCAACTATTGAAGCTGACGATTTACTAACTTGCTTTCAAAACCTTGGCACAGCTCATCTATCTCATAAGAGCCAGTACCGTTTTCTTGTTTTCATATATACTAATTGAATGAAGCTTATCTGCTTCTGATGTATCTGTTCAAATGTTTATTGGCGTCTTGCATTTGGGTTCTCTCAATGTGTTTGTGTCATGAACCGTGCATTGGGCACTTGGTGAGTGCATGACCAGTGATGAACAAAAGAAATATGATAGATGCTTGATTTCCATGGTAAATATTGTATTATTTTGATTGTATATGACCATCTGCTTATGAAAGAATAGCAAGGAATTGTAGTTGATGGTAGATATGTGTTTTAAAGAAACAATGAAATTATTAGTCTTAATTGTCATGCTTTTGTTATCACCCAGTAATGCTAGATGTTTACTTTGATGTTCATATATGCTTGATAGATTATTTTGTCATGGCCAAACGACATATAGATAATTTTGATGACCTTTCTTTTACATGTCTTCATATAAATAATTTTGTTCACATTAGCTTATTTCCATGCCAAACAGCTCTGAAGTGTTTAAGGCACGATTGTTTCAGTTGAAGCTAAAATGGAAGAAGCACATTATGATCCATCTGAATAAATAGTGGTAAGACTGCTCAGTCTGAGTGGACTCCACTCTCAAACTGATAATCAAGTCAAGTGATCGAATAACTCAATGGTTTAAGTTTCTTGAGAAAGACTTGTAAGAAGTATGTCTAAAGGGACCTGCCTTGATATGTGCAGGGCAACATTTGCTCTAGTCAGGAAAAAACAGAGGGTCATGATTTTATTTCAAAGGTAAACAGAGGGTCATTAAGACATCACGAGAAGAATGTGGTGGATTTGATGTGTAATCGTAGGTACTCTACTTAATTACAGTAGAAAATTTAAGATTGTGAGTGCTTTTAAGGTGCTTCCTTCTGAAAGTATTAGATGTTTAGACTAATGTCTGATAGTGACATCCCTGGCAATAACAACAGCATTATTGTGTTACTGATGGAAGTTCAACCATAGATTGAGTCACTTTCATGATCCTTTTCATGGCTTGTTTGATAATTAGAAAATCATATATAGGTTTTCTTGTGAGAGATTAAGCAACTTCTTGTTAATCAAATTACATTTTACTTGTTTTCTTTGCCTTTTCTTTCAAAACATAAATGAATGAGTAATTGCAACATTATGCAATCATCTTTGCTAAGTATTTAGTGGTGCTCCCTGATGAAAGTATTAGATGTTAAGACTAATTTCTGGTAGTGACATCTTTGGCAATAACAGCAGCATTATTGGGTTACTAATGGGAAGATTGACCACACATGATTATTTTGAGACACTTTTATGATCCTTTTCATGGCTGGTATGATTATTAGAACATCATATATGGGTTTGCTAGTGAGAGATTAACTTCTTGTTGGTAAAATCATATCTCACTTGTTTTCTTTACCTTTTCTTTCAAAATATGAATGAATGAGTATTAGCAACATTATGCAATCAGCTTAGCTTAGTACTTAGTGGTGTTGGTAGTGCAGGTCATTAATGATAAAATTAACAGTCAAAACTGAAACAGAAGAATGCCAGGAAGTATTTCCATTTTGACTTATTCGGGTTATTTATTGAGATTGAAAATGATGTTTGGGAGAAAAAACAAGAAAGAATGAGAAATTAACTTCACCATGACTAGATAACAATTTTCAAAGGGGCTTTTTCTTAAAATTTGGTAACAACTACATAACCATTTGCTTAGCAAGAAAATGATTTTGACTTAATTTTCAGGGAAAACGAGAGGTTTGAAGTCCAGATGAACCTGGTTTTTCCGGCAGAACTAGGTTTCCTGGTCAAACCAAACAACAGAATCTTGTTTAGTAGGTTTGATTTAAAATAGAGACAGGCTCTAGTGGTGGGATTTGGTGGTAAAGGCCTACTTAAGGACACATTTGTTATTAGAGATCCACTTAGTGAGATTTCAAAGCATGGGGGCTACCAAAAGATGTGCCCCTAAATGTAAGGGCTACATAAGGACATCACCCGAGGGTATCTCACTAAAAAAGAGCAGCCCAGTGCATGAAGCTCTAGCATATGCAGGGTTTGGGGAAGGGGTGGACCACAAAGGGTCTATATTATGCAGCCTTATGTTGCATTTTTGCAAGAGGTTGTTTCCACACTTTGAAGCCGTGACCTTCAGGTCACATGACGACAGCTCAATCCTTGCACCAAGGCTCCCATTCTTTAAATGAGGGGTGCAACACTGGACTTCCATGGAGGTTGCCTATCCTAGTACTAGTCACGCTGAAGCATGCTTAACCCGAGGGTATCTAGCTAATTAGAAAATATTTTAATTACCATTGGAGCTAATAATGCCATCTTTAATTCTGTTGAAACCTCCTAAGCAAGATATCTGTTGTTTGCTTTGAGAAGGGAACCTCTTGTTTTCCATGACAAATAAGTAAGTTGTGGAAATGGAAATTGCTTCCTGAAAAATCATTCTAGTCAAAATCATGTTCTTGCTAAGCAAATGATTTATGTAGTTTAAAAAAAATGGGCAGCTTGGTGCACTAAGCTCCCACATATGTGAGGTCTGGGGAAGGGGCAGACCACAAGGATCTATAGTGCGTAGCCTTACCTTGCATTTTTGCAGGAGCCTATTTCCATGCCTTGAACCCATGACCTCCAGGTCACATGATGACAACTCTACCTTTGTGCTAAGGCTCCCCTTCTCAAATGATTATGTTATTTACAAAATTAAAAAAGGCGCTCCATTAAAAATGGTTATCTAGTCATGGTGGAGTTCCTCTCTCTTTCTTTCAAACATTCATTTTCAATCTCAATAAGTAACCCTAGGAGGTTAAAATGGGAACTACTACTAGTGTTCTTTTGTTTTAGTTTTGACAGTTAATTTTATCAAAAAATTACTTCACTATCCACGCTCTTGCTGTTACTTGTTCATTTATATTTTGTGAAAGGAAAGGTAAAGAAAACAAGTGAGATATGAATTTACTAACAAGAAGTTGCATAATCTTTCACTAGCAAACCTATATATGATTTTCTAATTATCAAGCTAGCCATGAAAAGGATCATGGGAGTGTCTGAGAATAATTGCATCTGATCTGTCTTCCATCAATATGAATTTAATAAGTGTTTTCAACAACTTAAGTCAAGGTATTAGAATTTAAGTTTAACCTTAGCCAGAGCTATATGCTAATATGTTATACTTCTTTAACAGGTTCATAAAGGAAAATATTAAGTTCCAGGCTTACTAAGATCATAGTTTTTCTATTTTCCGTGCTTTGTTGGAAAAAGATGCTTGAAAATTTTCTGCTACTTTGTTATCTAGAATGTTTTTGAATGTCTGTACAACTGACTAATTTTGCTAGAGTATCCAAAATTCTTCTTATTTGATGTATGAAATCGAGAGTTCTGTCACAGTGGGTGGAAATTAGAAACTATTTATAACTGAATGTTGTATTTGAATTGAATTGAATTGGTACCAAAACATGGCTATTTTCTTAAGCCCAATATGGAAGTTTGATCTGAATTAGAGATTTGGTACGTTGTTTGGGAAGAAGGTTTAGCTTCATTGATCCTATGCCTTAATTTGATCTTTGCTTCTAATTTCTTCTTCTATTTGAATTCAGTAGACATGGGTCGGCTGCCAGTAAATTTTCCTGCCAAACAAAGTCGACCTGGTTCAACTCCCAGGAATCTCCCTGATCCTGAACGCATTCTTTATGAATTGATCAAAAGCAAGGAAGGGATGGGTATTTGGACAGGTGACTTGAAACGTGAAATACGATTGCCAGACAATGTGGTAGGGAAAGCTATAAAATCCCTTGAAACGAAGTGCCTTATAAAACCCGTTACTAATGTGTACAATAAGGGAAGAAAACACTATATGGCTTTTGAGTTCGAACCATCAAAAGAAGTCAGTGGAGGTTCATGGTATTCTGACGGCAAGCTTGATATGGAGCTTATTGCAGTAATGAGAAGTCAGTGCTTGAATTTTGTAAGAAAGATGAGCATTGCTACTATGGAGGGAATGTCAGACTATATTCGCAGGTCAGGTCTCCTTAAAGTTGAATTAGGCACTCAGCAAATCACTGAGATTGTACAGGCATTGGTTTTGGATAATGTGATTGAAGAGGTGAAGAGTACTGGGCGGGAGGAGTTCTCTTCTGTGCCAGTGGGGAAGGTCTGTTATCAGCTCTTCAGTAGAGAAAGTTCAGAAAGATATACCATCACGTCATTTCCTTGTGAAGTTTGTCCTCAGCTTAGAGAATGCTCACCTGGTGGTATTATATCCCCACTAACCTGTGTTTATTACAAAAAATGGCTGGACTTTTAGATGTTGTGTACTTTTTTACAGCAGAATAGATTATACAGCTACATAAAGGAATTCATTGATCTGCTTCTTTGTTGAATCAAGCTTATATGAAAGACGAGTACTCAGCAGGAGAGAATTTCTTCTGTGCCATTGGTGAAGGTCTATTACCAGCTCTTGAATGAGGAAAGTTCAGAACATATACCATTACATCTTTTCCTTGTGAGGTTTTTTGCTCAGCATAGATAACGCTTACCTGGTAGTATAATGTCCCTTGTAATGTGTGCACTTACACAAGAATCCGGTCTGTGGGCTTCCATTTTTTGAAAATATTTTCCTTGATCTGTTCTTTCATTTAATCAACTGAACAGGAATTTCATACCAGAAAAAGCAAAAATATGAAAGAATATTGATCTGTTTCTTTGGCTTCTTTGATGTCTATTAACCTTTTGTTTGTTTTTTTAACATATTTGAGCTATGTTATCACCATACATTCTTTTATCACATTAATTGAAAATGATAAGCTTCTAGGTATCTTTTGCCCAAGTCGTAACTCAGATGGTCAAGCTTCTGAATAGCATTTTCAGATGGTGATAATAACTCTTGCCGTTTCATGGAGAGAAAATTACTGAAATATTGTGTCCTCGGAAGATACATTAGACTGCTATCATTGGAAAGGAAGCTAGTCTTAAATACCTCTACCTTTTTTCTGAGACCAGTCTAATGCATCTGCCTATGTAATGTTTGAATTTCTCAGCAGGGAATGATATCTTCCCTCCCTTCTTTTGGCAATATCATCTATCTCTGCTTAGTTTCATTGTGCATCTATAAGTTGTTAAAAGTTCTTAAATCCTTGGTGGTTTTCTTTCAGTAAGAGTGCTGTGTAACTTTGCAAATAGATCTTCACCATCTATAAGAAACGATTATGACCAATATGCAATAGCTGCATTGTAACTGAGACAATCTTAGTTGGTTGGTCAATATCTTGCATGTATAAGAAATTTTGCTGCAAAATAAATGTCCGCATTTGACAGAGAAAATAACATGAATTCAATGGCCAGCAGTTGCTGTACGTTTTAGACTTTAGGCGATCGATTCTAACCCAAAAGTAGTTGTAACCATCCTAGACATGTTCTATGCATGCCAGGAATGATCCATAGTGGATCTTGTGTAACTTCAATCTCGATCAGGTTTCAAGTCAACGGACAAATATGCTCATGTTCTCATGTGTAATTATATTTCTTGTGGAGTTGTCCTAAAAATTCTAGCTTTCACGATGAGGTATACCCATGTACTCTCTCTCTCTCTCTCTCTCTCTCTCTCTCTCTCTCTCTCTCTCTCTCTCTCTCTCTCTCTCCTTTGACTTTCTACTACCTGCATTCTTTCTGCTACCTCCATTTCTAGCTTGTTGAGATGTATGTTCTCGTCTCCTTTTCTCTCTCTCATTACAAGAATCAAATACAAGTAGACGTAGGAAGCAAGTAAAAGTCCAGCCTGCCAATAAATGTCTAACGCAGTTGGTGGTAGACAATTCAGCATCTTTCCTTGAATATATCTGGTTGCAGGTTCTTTGCAATTCTTAGCTTGTGCCTTGCTCAATGGTCCTAACCATTTATATGGACGAGGCATTAATCAAAGTTGAAGTCCATGTAACAAATTTAGACCTCTAATTCCTGCAGGTTGCCAAATGCTTCTGGCACCATTGCACTCATAAGGCTTTGGTGCTAAGCTAACATGTTTGCTACGTTCAACCTTGTGTGAGGCGAACCTTTTGTTAAATTTGGTGGTGGTAATTAAGAGTACGGCAACATTTCGCGACAAAGTCAAGTTACCAAGAGCAAAGATCAAGAGGCTCTGTGATTTTAACTGCAGTAATGGGAATCCTGAGTAATCTAGGCCGAAAAAATTAAACACGGGGCAGTTTAGGTGCACGAACCTCCCGGTTATGCAGGGTCTGGGAAAGGGGAGGACCATAAGGGTCTATAGTATGCAGCTTTACCTTGCATTTTTGCAAGAGGCTGTTTCCACACCTTGAACCCTTGACTGCTTATCATATGATGACAACTTTGCTATTGCGCCAAAGCTCCCCTTCAATATTGCAATAGTAATGAGGAGGATGGGAAATCTGCAAGAGAAAGAAGGCCAAGCCTGAACATGCTAAAGGATTGCAATTGGTAACGGTAGTTAGTGCATAACAAAAACCCGCAAAAGCAGCTAGCGGAGAAAGTGGGAGAAATATTATTTACCAACTTTACTAACTAAAGCAAAAGCAATACTAGGGTAAAGTAGTAGCAGTTTAGTGGGGAGAAAATTGAGTGGAGGAGAAATAGTTGTGACACGGCGCAGAGAGAGTGGGAAGACAAAAGCTTTTGCTTTTGCGGTACGCCCTTTTAGAAAGTATGGTACGCCCTTTTACCAAAAGCAATACTATGGTACGCCCTTTTACCACCAAATACATTTTGCATGCAGGGGCTCCACTACTTCTGCTTTCAGAAAGTATGGCTAGTCCCACCGTATCCTTCTCTGGTGTTGGAAGAACTGTTTAATTAGTGGCGGATGCGTACATTTTCATTTATGTCGCACAATTGTACATGCCTTACAAGTTAAACATCAGTACATACATTTTCATTGACTAATTGCATCTTTTCTCTCGAGTGTCAAAAGAAGTGTATCTCCTATATTAGTATAGTAAAACTTTGTTTTATATATCTAAGCCATTCATCATGTTTAATAGGTAGGAGATCAGTTCATTGGATGCTTTTAGCCTATATTTTTATGAGTAGAAAATGGTGACATTTATTTTTATTAATTTTTCAAAAGCCCAAAACAAGTAGCTAGTGTCATTCAAATGCATTAAAATCTAATGAGAATTTTTGGCATGAATAACATGACAATTGACTTAGATCTACAAAAGATGTCATCATGTATGATAAAACAAGGTTGTAAACTACCGGGACTCTTCCTCAAATGGCCTCATCTATGTATTTATGCTTAATTACTCACATTATTTACTGCTGGTTTGAGTTATTCTTTAGGAAATTAATTAAGCTTTTATGTTTTATGTTTAGTTTTTAGATTAGATTACATGATATTTAGTTAGAGGTCCATTGATTTCAGTCTATGTTTACCCCATAAATCATATGCTTAAACCCATGGTTCATGTGCATAGTTTCAAGGTATTTTTTCCTAGAAAAATTGCATAATTTAGATTAGATTCTCATGCTAAAATTCTAGTTCTATGGGTGCATTCCACATTAGATTAGTTTTGCATCATAGCTCATGCATATTGTCATGATCATCCATGCATCTTATACTTTGTTTCATGCATTCTTTCTAGTTTAATTTCATGCATGCCACTTTTTTAGTTCTTTCCATAAGCATTACATGTTTTGATTTCTTAGTTAGATCATTGTTTAGGTTTAGTTTGCACATTAGGTTAGTTGAGAAAGTTTCTAATTTCTTATAAAATATAATTTCTATCATTAGTCTAGGTTAAAAATCTCATGATCTTTGGCTAGGTTAAGTAATTTAAAGTAGGGTGGTAACACACTTTTTCAATTCCTTGCCGGATTGACCTCCTTGTGTAAGAATACTACAACTGATTTATGCACTTGCAAGTTTAACTTTAAAATACATAATAGCTACTCTTTAACTTTAAAAACATTGTCTCCATGGAAGAGCTGAAATTGTTAGAGATGAAGTCCCACAATTATCAGGTATTGATGCATCAACTCCTACATGTAGCAATACATTTGGTGTTACTAGAAAATTTTGGGGGAGCTATTACAAAATTCTATTACTTTTTTTTAATACTTTGTGCAAGAAAGTGGTGGATGTTTCAAAATTACAACAAATTCAAGGCCATTTGGTGATAATTTTATGTGATCTTGAGACAATCTTCCCACCATCCTTCTTTGACATCATAACACACTTAGCAGTGCACCTCATTCATGAGGTTAGACTTTGTGGACTAGTGTACTTGCAATGGATGTACCCATTTGAGAGGTACATGAAAATTTTAAAAGGTATGTACGAAATCATAACCAGCCAGAGGGGTGTAGTTATATTACAAATGAAGCCGTGGAGTTTTACACAGAGTACTTATCAGGAGTGGATACAATTGGAATCCCATAAAAGAAACAATCGATTGCATTTCATGATCCTAAGGTTGCCAAACCTCTATTGAGTGGTCGTGTATCGATAATTGACTATAAAAAACAGGACTAGGCACATCTTTATATGTTGTGAAATGTCGATGAACTCCAACCATACATTGAGTAAGTTGATCATACACTAAGGTAAAAATTAATTATTAATAGTTATATTTTATTTGATCTCTCTATTAATTTGTGTGTGTAGTGAGCACATGGATGTCCTTAAGGCAAAGAATCCAAGTTATGCATAGAAATAGAAGTGGCCACAATTTGACCATTGTCATACTTTCAATACTTGGCTTTGTCAAAAAGTAAAATGAAAGAATCCACACTTAATAAATTACATTATGTTCTTATATATAGTCTTAATTGCAACAATCATATCTTACTTAATATGTGTATACATAGATTCAAGATTAGGGAGAAGTACCAGGTAATGGTATATTCGAATCCTTGGGTTGGATGGGGATGGGACCATGATCAGAAGTAATAAAATATGCTGGATATGCCATTAATGATTATTACTTTTATTAAAAAGACCGTGATAGCTCATGAGTTTAATAGAATAGTGGGGTTAGCTTAGTTGTCAATGCTACATTCTTTTCCAATTCAAAGGATAATGGCCAATAATGGCAGATGATATTTATTTAGGGGTTAATAAGAGATATGGTCCTTAGATTATACTTTGTGATGACTCGGGTTTTTCAGCATGTTTTAATAAAACTTTTTGAAAGGTGGGGCCCCAAATTTTATAAAAACCAAAACAGCGAAAAATAATTTCAATTCTAGAAAACCCCGAGGGTCAACCCTCGACTCAAAACTCAAAAAGTCTTTTTTTTTGAGTAAACATTTTTAAAATAAATTTACTACTTTAGGACTCATCCAGTCAACAACCACATTCCTTGTGACACCCTGAATTTAAAAAAAAAAAAAAAAAAATCTTTTTCCAATACATATAGTAGTAGTAAAATTTTATTTTTATAAAATAGGCAGGATCCCTGAAATAAAACTCAAAATTTATTAATTTTTTTTCTCAATGTCAAGGAAAAATACCCAATAAAGAAAACTTTGGGGGTCATTTACGCCCCAAAACTACACTGGTAAACAAAATCAATTTTGGACGCTTTGAGCATGCTCAAATTTAAAACCACGATAAATTATGCAAGCTGTAAAGAGATAATGATAATAAAAGTCCCAAAGCTCCAGGGTCCATCCAAAATCACTACATCATCCATGTGTAAGTATGTGCACATTATACAATGGTATGGGTATAATCTATCAAAATATACAAACACCTAGGTAGAGTCCCAAAAGTCTAATACAAGTCTAAAGACGTACACTACCATGTCTTTGAACACGAAGAGTGTATGGTCCTTAGGTCCTCGTCCAGATCCACGCTAGTCCACCGGCTTCCCTCATGCTCCAACTTTGAGGCATTGCAAAACAAAGTAATGCCTCAACAAGCTATGCTTGTGTAGGTGATTTACATTCAATATAAAACAATAGGAAATCACATGCACAAAAACCTCAGATTCATATGATGAAGAATATACCAAATCCATAATATAAATAAGGCAACATCAATCATAGTGTTATGACATGCAAAATTTCAAAAATACGTAAACACAAGTAAGCCATAACCACGTGAATCTATATCTAGAGAACAACATGAATGCATGTCAAAAGCATCGAAACATCATACATGGTCAAGCCCTATGAGTGTCTCAAGTACACTCGCGATAACGTGGGGTCAACTCTCAATACCATTCGCTTTCACCCACAACGGGCACTTAGGTACTCACAGAAAGGGCGTTCCAGTTCCACTTTCACCCACACAGGCACTCAGGCACTCATGGAAAGACGTGTTTCATGCCTCCCATCACAAGCTCAATAGTCTCAATTGTCAAGGCATAGAGACCCTCACGTGTTAAAAATCTCAGTAGTCAAGTCAATGTAACTGAAATATACAAAAAACAATGTATAAAACACGCACAAGGGAAGTAGCAAGCATATCGGCAATACATGCTAAAAATGATCACATGCAACATAGTAGGGCATAAAACCTATGCCTCAAAGTTTCAATACTATGTCGTGATTTAAGAAATCATGTAAATTAAGAATGTAATCACCTACCTCGATAACCCGGTACTCCAATTAGACGCGTAAGCAATATCAAGTAGTATGCCTTGACGTACCTGTCATATCATAGGTCATCATTGATTGTTAAACTCTCATTTTAATCATGACCCCTAAAATTTCTATTTCGTTTAGTGAGTCACATGTATTCTTATGATCACGCGTCGATCTGATGGTAAGATCACACGTTGATCAGCACATCCTAAGGTAGTTGTTCAGATCAATTGTTAGAATCATTTTTTCTTAGCAACTCAATGAGATTTGCATTTCTAATCTCTTAGATCATCTCATGTTTGACGTAGACAACCAAGATCTAAGGCTGGATCATGCATTGATCAGCTTGATCTAAGTCATCTAATGGTATTTAGTAGATTAACTATTCAAAAGGTGCTCCAAATTAGATTTTTATCTTAAATCTAGGTCTGCCTTGTTGAGCCAATCACAATACCTCTTTCAGATCGTGATTTGGACCTCTATAGCTCCTAGAATAATGTTTCTTATAAATGGACGGTAAAAAAAACTCAAAATCAGGAAAAAGGGACAGCCGCACATGCTACGCATGCGCGCGTACAGCCCACGTGTGCCCGCTTGTGTGCTACACGTGTGTTGAGTGCGTGGTGCACTGTGCAGCGAACACATGGCACATGTCGCACCGTGCATCGTACTGTGTGGCATATGCGTGACGCACCGTGTAGCGCGCACACATCACACCGCATGTCACTCGCGTGGCACGCGCATGTTGCAACACATGTTGTGCCTGGTCGTGCCGCCTGTCTATGCCTGGCGCATTGTTGTTGGGCCGCCCGTCGCACTGCAGTTACGGTGCGTGTCACACGAGTGTCACGCATGCTCTTGCCGCCTACTGTCACCATTGTTGGGGACGGTGACCGGACTGGTTCGCTGTTGCCAGAGACGACCGCTGGAATCCAGTCGCCGACGACCCCAAGTGCCCCATTTTTTTCTTTTTTTACACCAATATGTCCAGTTTTTCATTTACATTCCATTTTCACAGTCCATTTTAACAAATTTATCTGACATTTTTACATGATTTTTACCACTTTTTAAAAACCCTTGTGTTACTATTTTTGTGGTTTTTCGGCATCCCTAGCCGTCCGATCACCATGAAATTTCATGGGTCTGTTCCTTGCATCATTACATTCAAGATGAACGGTTTAGATGATCATCTAACAATGTTTCATCAAGGTATTTTGAAGACAATAGTAACTTGTATTGCTCACTGAAAAATGGCAGTCCACACCATTTTCCGGCGCTAAACAATGAAATAAACAAGAACGGAAAGGCATGGGAGGATGGCCTACCTCCGTCACGTTGGCCTTCTGTCACCAATGCACGTGTGGATCAACGGCGTCCTCGTCGCGGATTCGTCGCTAGGGATGCGATTTTCCGGTGGCTTGGTCGGTCACGAGGAATGAGAGAGGGGGGAGGGAAGTGCATTTAAGGCACTCCACCTCTTAAATGTATGTATATATTATTATTGTTATTATTATTATTATATGATTACTAGCATTTAATGTTGTAATCATCACCCTACTAACATGGATGGCTATGATGATTTTTGTGGGCCCTACTTGTGAAATGATGATTCTGCCTTTCTAATTAATTTTATTTAATATGAAAATTAAAATAATTTTCCATTTTTACTCCGATCTCCAATTTTAGCATTTTTAGTGGCATTGGACCCCATTTTCTGAGCACATTTCAAATATTAAGGTTTTAACTCGAGATTCTATCTTTAAATATCTCAAATTTCCAAAATTCATAAAATTAATTATTCTAGAATTTAAAAATAGTGAATGTTACATTCCCACAACAATATAATCAAGTCTAATAGCATAGATATACATACACAGTCCATGTGAAATCAGAACATATCTCCCAATGAGACATTCTCGATCACTATTTGTCTAACTCCCCATTAGTCCTATCTTTCTCTCAATATCTGAGGCATTGCAATAATAACGTAATATCTCAGCAAGCAATGCTTAGTAGGTACATAAACATTTAATGTAATAATAATGGAACAAAATCAAATAATAGTACTGATATAATAAGTAAATCGATATAATGATTATAAGCAATGCCAATAAAATCTTATAACATTATATACGATAAAACATGCATCTCATGGATTTAAAACATAATATAATCTAACATAAGTGAGCATGCAATAACAATAGGGCACCCTAAGGTACGTGGGTCCCACGAGTGTCCCATACACTCCTATAACAGATCGTGAGTACTCATATCAAACCTTTGAGTGTCGTCACACCCAGGCATACAATCACATCTCTATGCTCATCATGCCAGCATACATAACAAGAATATGGATCATCATGCCGCAGTGGCAACCCTCCAGGGTCTCAACCACCACCGCTCCCCATCGACACCATAATGGGAGACTTAACGTCTGTCTCCATGGAAAGGCTCAAACTGGTAGTGTGGACTATCCATGTTACCAAACCCCTACCGAAAGCCATTTGTGGGCAGGTGCCTATCATATCATAATCACATCACAATTTTGGAGGGTGGGTGGTGGGCCCTATTCTCTCTTAGCATGATATCCACTGGGTGAGAGCACCCATCATAAAACACAAAACACGAAAATCATGTATCTAAAAAACCAGGAGCACTCGTGGCTCACAATCCCCAAGGCAAGCCCCTCATCCCGGGGTTAGCCTCTCAAAGGACTAGCTACCAAGCCTCCATTGTCTTTCTTATGAAAATCCATCAGTTTCAGTGGTGCAATAAAGAAAGATAATTTCTAATTATGTTTAAATACGTAGTATCAATTTTATAAAAACATCAATCATAAATCCATTCAATACATTCTTGAAATCTAATATTGATCATATCATAAAACTCGGAGTCTTACAAAATCGTAGACTAAATAAATAAGTGCAAATTAAATCACAATCAATCATGATGCTATGATAATACAAAGTTTTAGAAATTAAAACATAGCATTAAATGTCGTCACCTACCTCAATTGGAGATCACCCAACTCAAGCTTATAATCCTCTTAGCTTGTACATTCAGATATACCTGTCAGTACCACCATACTATCTTGTATTATTTATTTCATCATAATAGAATCTATAGTGATCGACCGTTGGATCATCCTCTAAGATCTCTAATTATGATCTTGTCTTTAGTTCCAATGTTACTTGTTATAATTTAGTCCTATCTCATATTCATCTGCTCATTTTTGTTTGTATCTAACGTTTATACCTTAATCTGACAGTCAGATTATCTTAGATCAATAATTTCCTAAGATCTTGTTCAGACCAATGGTCTAGATCAATTTCGAGAGTCATCACAACTAATATGACCCATAGAACCCTTATTTATTGTTATACGTTATCTCGTTGTTCAAGTCCTGGGCTTGATCACCCTTTAATCTATCGGTTCTAAGTTATTAAATAATATTTTATAATTTGACTAATTTAAAATTTCTCAAATGTAAGTTTTTAAGTCAAATCTAGGTTTGAATCGTCAAGACGATCACAACGGATGTTTCCGATCATGATTTGGACCTCTGTAGCTCCCAAAATAAAGTTTTTAGTAAAAAGACTTCATAAATTAATATATTTATTTATAGGGGCAGGGCGGTGTTTACACCGATTTACACTTGCGGACGGGGTTTACACCGGCGTCCTTATAGTGCATTGTCGCCAGGATGCCCGGTGCATTCCGATCATCCGAGGCAGCGTGTGTGAGCGTCTTGCGCACATGTGCGCTGCGTGTGTGCGCAACAAAGTGCCCATATGTGTAGTTCACATCTGTGCGTCCCGATAGGTGTGTTGGGCACACTGTCCATGATGATGATGAACCCGGGCCGTCCACCTTGTTTTGGCTTGATTGGAGTCCCAGAAGCTCCGATTTTTTTTATTTGTTTTAGCCGTTCCTAGGGTTTGTAGGTCCAAAGATTACAATGAACGGCTTAGATTTCTCATTTGAGGTGTCCTCAACATGGGTCTAACCATGCTCCATGGTTTTGAATCCCTAGGCCATCCAACAGTTATTTTGATTAAATCTAACCCAGATCTGTGAGAGAAAAGTTAAAAAATAAGGTAAATAACAAGTTAAAGTGTGTAGCTTACCTAATTAGAGCCGAAATTTAGATATCGGAGCCCTCTAGCACGTGCAAACTTTAGTTCATTTTTGCGATATGCAAAGGAGAAAACGAGGGTTCTCCTTTAGTTGTTTAGTGTAAGAATGGAAGGGGAAACTTGTATTTTATAGGCTAAGACCCAATTTTCCCTAATGGAAGGTAGATCACTGCCTTACTCCATTAGAACTCTAGTGGAAATGGAAAAGGGGTGTCGTTATTAAAATGACTCCCTTTAATTATCGTCCCTGACAAATTACCATTTTACCCTTACACTTAAAATGGTCATATCTCACTTATCCGAACTCTATTTTCTACATTCTTTATACTGTTCAATTTCTATTGAAGTGTACTTTCTGTTTTAGTGATTTCAAAATCAAATTCCATGCATAATTTTTTTATCTTATTTTATTACTAATTTAGGGTTAAAAAATGAGGTTATTACATACTTGCAGAACTACGATTGTGTTTAAGTGTGATTGATGGAACATAGCAAAGATAACATCAAAATTGATACTCTTGGATTGATATTGGTTGACCTCAACAAGATCGACTATTAAAATGATCAATTTATTTTGGCATCTAAAGCAAAACATGTATTTTTATATGCAAGACAAATGTGATAAGAGATGGTCAACTGTTTTATCATCCTATCTAAGGGATTTTTATGATGAAGACAACCTAGGAGATACTAAAATAGATTACCCTTATATTACCAAACCAATCCCATCAATCAAAGTACTTGGTGAGAATGAGGTTATGTGGTGTGACACCCTGGGTTTTATCAACAATAAAATAACAATATATAAAAACAATGGGGATCCTTGTTTTAAAAACTTTGATTTTTAAAGTAACCAAAAACATAACTTGAATAGAAGCATTTAATTCAAAGTCTCGGGAGTCATACAACCACAAAACTACGGATTTAACAGTGAAATGAAATCTCATTTCTATTAAAAATCTGGCAAAGTCTTCTATGTATTTTGGACCGTTCCACATATCACGTGCAATACAAAATCACCTGATAAGCACAACACAAGATATGACACATGGGAGACTTAGTCTCCATGCCCCATCCACCCAATTCAAACACAATTTTCAATAAAAATGTGTACTCCAATAGTGGATAAAAAAAATCATGTCATGACAATATAGACAGGGTCCCTCCATACAGCCATCACATCCAACATGAATTCATATCCTCACATCTAGGTCACATTGCAATTTATATTAAAATATAGTCCATAAACAAATAACTAAAGTGAGGTCTTGAACAAACCTTGTCATC
This sequence comes from Warburgia ugandensis, assembly GCA_035236585.1. Taxonomy (NCBI): domain Eukaryota; kingdom Viridiplantae; phylum Streptophyta; class Magnoliopsida; order Canellales; family Canellaceae; genus Warburgia; species Warburgia ugandensis. The sequence continues at coordinate 25,982,457 of CP141131.1, forward strand.
TCTGAAATATCCTCAAATCTCCACTAAAAACTATCATCACTTTTGTTTGCTCTATCATCTCGTCAACCTGTAGCAACTCTCTGTCTCTGAGGCATTGCAAACAAAGCAATGCCTCAGCAAGCTATGCTTCTGTAGATGATTAACATTCAATAATAAATAGTCAGACATCCATGCTGAATAACACATGAAAATCAAGTCAAACCATCATGACATGCAAGGCATGAGATAAATATGTGGATATACTTCTATCAAAATAATGAAAATTTGTGTCCATAGAATAATGTAATGCATGTCAAAAATCAACTAACATCATGCATAGTCAAGCCCTATGAGCGTCTCGACTACACTCACAGCAACATGGGCCTTACTCTCAATACTTTCCGCTTTGACCCTTTCACCCATGATGGGGCACTCAGGCACTCATGGAAAGACGCATTTCAATCCCGCTTTGACCCTTTCACCCATACGGGCACTCAGGCACTCATAGAAAGATGCATTCCACTCTCGTTTTCACCCTTTCACCCACATGGGGCACTCAGGTACTCATAAGGAGATGCATCCCATCACAATCTCAATTATCTTTATTGACAAAGCATAAAAACTCCCATGGATAACAATCTTAATAAGATCCGATCAAAGACATGGTAGTGTACCATTAGTCATATGTTAAACTATATGGCTAAATCATGTAGATCCAGATGTCTTAATATCAACCATATATAATAAAGGAATTTTCATGAAAACATGATAATGCATAATTGTTCTAAATAAAACCAAATCAGAGAGTAATCCAATATATCAACATCATGCATCAAAAATCAGTGTATAACTTCCTCAATAATCAAATCAATGCAACTGAAATATAGTAGAAATAGTGCATAAGTCATGCACAAAAGAAGTAGCAAGCATATTGGCAATACATGCTGAAAAATGATCTCATGCAACACGGCAAAGCATTAAACCCATGCCTCAAAGTTTCAAATAATACGTCATGATTTAAGAAATCATGGAAGAATCCCAAATGTAATAACCTACCTCAAATGAAGTACTACTCGTCTATACCTCTTGAATCAGTCAGACCCAACTCTAGTGTAATCATCCACAATTCCATCACCTAGATACATATCACATCCAGTCACACTCCAATTCACCTAACTTGGATTCTTAATTACACAATCATTACATTTTTGTCTTTCAAAAAATCGTGTATAAGATATTTCAATGATTCCCAACCATAGAATCACAAGGTGGGGCCAATCTTAATTGGCTACTAATTCAAATCATACTTAATCAGGCCCACTCATCATCATTTAGTCATTCTTCTTAATTATATCATTTCATATTTTAGAGCGACTAAGCTTAGATCACATCAATCTTAGGTAATTTATAATTTAAATCAACTAATCGGGCATTATTATATGAATCTCATGCTTAATCATATTTAATCAATGTCAAATCAACCCATCAAATAATTAAGATAGTAATCTTACCTTGTATCAGTCAATTTGAATAACATCCAACTGTTTGCTTGATCGAATAATCCACCGATCGCCTCAATTGTGTTCGATCATCAAACATCTATGCTGATCTCATCAAAGATCCTCACCTGATCACCCCCAGATCACATAATAACTTAGTAATTCTAACTAATTAATCCAAGTAAGAATTTTAAATGATTCGGACCATCCAATTGGGTCCAATTTCATACCAGAATCATCAGTTGATCGCAGTCATTTATCACGATTAGCTAAATCATCTCCATAAATGCTTTAGACCCCACATTCTTGTATAGATCCATGATCAACATTTCATGAGGATCACTACAGAATACTTGGATCAGAAAAATGAAGTCAAATCATCACAGATTAGATGATCTGACCTCCAGTCAAAATGTTTGGTAAAATCAATGGTTGGATCTTCCCTGATCAAGAAATGGGAAGATAGATTTTGTTCCTCACATTATAAGGATCACAACGGTACTCTCAAATCTCCAAGACTCTTCCTGGATTGACTAGAATCACAGTTCAAAGTTCAAGAGGTAAGAGGGTCACTAGGTCAACTCAAACCCTTCTAAAACGAGTTAGGGTGTGAGTCAACTCAACCCTGACTCATCAAAGTCAAAGGAAGAATAGCGGAGAAGGAAATGGTGGTGATTGGGTGGTTCCCAGTCCTGGTCATCGCTCGATCCAAGCCAAGAGAGGAAGATGGAGGTGAAAACAGTCCTTGGCTCACCAACCCTGATTTGGCAGCAATCGTCATTAGAAAAGTGAAAAAAAGGAAATGGGGAGCCGGGGAAGATGGGGGAAAACCCTAACTATGCTTATGGGTGGGGGAGAGGTGAGCTGTGGGAGGAGAAATGGGTAGCTCGTGCGCACGCCAATGTACCAGGTTAGCTGCACTAAATGGAACCCGATAGGGTGATCGGGCCTTTGCTTGTCACCATCGCTTGGGATAAAACCCCATTCTAGTTTTTCTATCAATGTCGAAGGAAGTTCAGGTAGAGAAGGGAGGGGAGGTTTCCAGAGAAGAAAAGAAAAAAAAGAGGGGGGGGGGGGTGGGGGTCAGTGGAGAAACCCGATTTGGGTTTCTCTTTATCACCGAAAAAATGGTCATTACAATGCATGATAATGGTGAGGAGGGTGCTTCGGTTGAAAATGATATATGAGAGGGCTATATAGATTGTATTAGTGAGTTACAATAGTTCTAGATTTATAATTATCTCTTTTATCATGTGCTATATGGATTGAAGTGAGATGAATACTATATATGGGACATTATATACATATATATTTAAAGAATTATTTGAAAGTAAATTCTTTTGCATATTCTTGTATTTATAAAGTATAAAATGCATGAATCAATGCTAGCTATTATAAAAAAAATAAGTTTCATTGTATTTAAGTAAGAGATTGTAAAGTGAAATAAATATATATGAAGTGAAAAATATATTATATTTAATGATTTTTTAAAGTTGTTTAAAAAATGACTTCAAAAAACATAGTTTTTAAAGTCATTTGAAAAAAAATAAATTTTAAAAAAGTTCTTTTTAAAGTCATTTGAAAAAAATGACTTTAAAATGATGATTTTTAAAGTTGTTTGAAATAAAAGACTTTAAATACTCTATTTTTGAATTTTCTTGAAAAAAGTAGTTTTAAAAATCAACGTTTTTAAAGTAAATTGTTTTGCATATGTAAATGAATACTATATATGTGACATTATATATATATATATATATGTAATTGAAGATTTATTTGAAAAGTAAATTCTTTTGCATATTCTTGTATTTATTTTGTGTAGAATGCGTGAATCAAGGTTGACTACCATAAAAAATCAGTTTCATTGTGTTTAAGTAAGAGAATGTAAATAAATACATTTAAAGTGAAAAATATATTAGATTTTAATAATTTTTAAGGTCTTTTGAAAAAACGTGACTTTAAAAAAATGATTTTTAAAATTGTTTGAAAAAATGACTTTAAAAGTGGTGATTTTTAAAGTAATTTAAAAAACAACTTTAAAAACCACCATTTTTTGAAGTCATTTTTTTAAAGTCATTTGTTTAAAATGACTTATAAAAATCTCAAATAGAGGATCAAATTTTTTTCATTCTACCATTTGCTTCTCACCCTTCTTCACTAAGGTACATCCCCCCCTCTTCCACTCACCTTACCTCCTCCCTATGACCCCTATTCTCCCCTTGCCTCCTTCTTACAACCCTCTCTTCACCTTCCTAGCCTTGTGGGGGGCACCACTTGAATTCCTCGCCCCCCTTGTCCACCCTCTCCTTGTTGTGGTTAGCACCACTCGAAGTCCCCCCTGCGTCGACCACCACTCAAAGTCCCTCCCACTCTCCCTATGACGACCACCACCCCTTGCCCCCATCCTCTTTCCACCATCTCCTTGCAGCGGCAACCACCACCAGAAGCCCCTCACTCTCCCTGCATCTACCAGCCCCCAGCCCCTAGGCCCCCGCTTCCCTTCTCACCCTCTCCCTGTGGCGGTGACCACCACTCAAAGCACTTCTCCTTTCCCTGGGACGACCACCACATGAGGCCCCTATCCCCCTCTTTCCTTTCCTCTCTAAGCCTTCAACGCATTCCTCCAATGGTAGTTGCTCCTCTCCAAGTGTTCCACCCCTAGGCTAAGCTTAGTTCCTCCACTAAAGGGTTGGTTATTATTCCTCTTTTTGTCCTTCTTCTTGAACCTTTAAGTTGCTTAGTTCCATGTGTAGGAATTTGTTGAATGCTTTTTCATTCTTGTAAATTGTGACCCAAAGATCTAAGGTTATTTTTCCTTGAAGTGACAGCCAAGGGAATTTCACCTTGAATTCATTGGTTATACTCTTCATCTCTTTGCTTAGATTTTGTGATTGTGCTTTCATTCCCATGATTCCTTTTTGAACTTAGTTAATAATTTTCCCTTAGTGAATCACATGCATGTTTCTTAGAGATTGGGATAGTTCTTGAGATGTTATGTGAACTATTTTTGGCTTTACATGATGTAAGTATGGTGCACCTATTTCATGACTAGTGTGCACCATCCTTGTACTTCTCCATTTGAATGAATGACATCTTGATGATTCATAATTCTCTCTCTTGTTGATGGATATTCCTTTTAGTTGTTTTACATGTTTAGTTGTTTATATGTTTCTAGTTCATAGTTTACAGTTCAAGCAAGAGTTTTTAATTTAATCAAAAGCACCTTGATTCCTTGCACACCACTCTAGGTCTCATGCGCATGGTTCTAAGGAGTTTTTTGTTGAAATGGAAGTTTGAAACATGATTAGTACTATTATATCTTGAAGTGTTATTCTTTCATGCAAGTTTAGGTCTAATTTAGGAGACTAAATCGTAGATTACATACATATTTAGTATATTCACAATCTTAGGAATGTTTAGCATCTTGCTAGATCTTGTTATTTTAATTTAAAGTTAGTAATTCATTTCTGTCCATGCACTTTCATTATTTCCATTTACATATTTTACATCATATTTGTGAGATTTCATAGTGAGGAAACACACTAGAATCATGGGTCCCATCCTATGGTCATACACATGGTTCCAGATGCACTTCCCCTAGATTTGTTGTTTAATGATGTCTCTTAAATTCAAGGCATGGTGAACGATTGGATTGTTGCTTAACTTTACATAGTAGTCTCTATTAGTTGGTTGCATCATTTAGGAAATTTTCAATTTTCATGTTTAGGAAGTTAATTTAGGTAAGTTCCAAATTTAGAAGGTCTTAATCTTAGGAAAGTTTCATCCTTTTAAGAAGTGTGCTTTTAGGAAAATTTCCAAGTTGGGTTATTTTGGTATTTTTATATGTCTTGCCTTTAAGTTAAGCTCCTTTCTTAGTGTAGGACAAAAATTCTCATTATCTTGGCTAAGCTAGATAATTTAAGTAAGGACCATGCCTCTTGGCTATTTCTTGGCTAATCTCTTCCAAGCCTCCATGATTCCCACTTGCTTGTGTTCTTTGGTAGTTGCGCTCTTAATTTCCAGCTTAACTAGTTCATTGATCTTGTTCCTTTCTTCATTGCTTTGGTTTATGATTTTTTATTTAGATTGTTTGTTTTTTAGATTTCATGCACGAACATATTTACAACTCTATGCACAAAAGTCCTAGAATTCATGCACTCCATTTTAGAATGTTTTATGCATTCTTTCTCCTATCCCCATGCGCACCACACATGCATCATATGCACTCCTCCTAAGCTCTAGTTGCATCTTTCATTTCTATTGTTAGTCCATATTTAGAGGTTGCTCTTCATTGATAAGTTTAATTGCATGTTATGTTAGGTTTAGGTTTCATTGCTTAAAGTTGTTGCATCATCAGAATAGTTTAGTTAGTTTCTAGGTTTAATTTTAGGAAAGTTATTAAGAGTCTATTATTGTATAAATTACCCTCATTTAACATGACTTTTGATATATTTAAGATATTATTTAGATTTTTATATGAAAAAAATTTTATTTGAAAATTTTATAATCTAACCTTAATTTGGTAGATTTTCAAGGTTAGATGATGATTCGAGGTAAGTATGTGTAAATTTGAATGTTGTATAATACTAATTAGGCAATTATCTTTGTTTTGTAGGTAATAGATGAAGATCCATTTAGTTAGATCAAGCCGATCAACATTTGAGATCCTGAATCAAGCTTAGATTAAAATGGATGTCTTAGATCAATTCAGATTATAGGGTAGCCTCAGTGCACAAAGCTCCAGCATATGTAGGGTCCAGGTAAGGGGCAGACCACAAGGGTCAATAGTACGCAGCCTTACCTTGCATTTTGCAAGAGGCAATTTCCATGCCTTGAACCTATAACCTTAAGGCCACACAAAGACAACTCTACCATTGCATGAAGATTATCTAGATCAATTCAGATTATCTAGATCAAAATCAAGAACTAAGGACTCCAGTTCAATCCTCAAGAATCAAATCCAAACCATGAGCATAAGAAAATTGAGAATGCTAAGGGATTTTATGTTTAGTGATAGAAAGTGAAAAGGATGAAGAGAGAGGAAATAATTTCCTAATAGGAAACTAAGTTAAAAATTAGGAAATTCAGTTATTTTAGAATTCTTTGGAGAAAAGGAAAGAGAATGGAGAACAAAATGACTAAAAATTGAATTCACACCAACTTCCCATAATCTATAAATACCAGATCGAAGATGGAGTTAAAAAATTCTTGAAATTTTGGAGAAAAATAGAGGTTGAAGAAGATGAATAGTGCACACATAGGCTGGTGAATATGGGTACTTTGCACGTTGGTTCCTCCTTTGATACATGACAAAAATCATTAGAATTTAGTTCATTGGATAGGAGACATCAAGGAAGAGAAGATCTAGTATTTGATTTTCAATTTTCATTCCAAATATTGTAACTTGAATTGATTAAAGTTAGCTACTTGCTATTATTTGCATGAAGAGTAATAGTGAGTTACTTAAAGTTTTGCTACTTTAGTTTGGGTTATCTGATGAGTTTTTGAATGATCTAATCCATTGCTTGTATTTTTATTTGAGTTAGAAAGAGTTTTATATAATTTGTTTTGAAATTTAAAGGCTGAATTTGTTTAATTTTATGAAATAATTTTGAAAGGTACTGTGAAGGTTGGTGAATAGCCTATGTTTGTGATTGAATATCTAACTATACAATTTAATTTATTGATATCAAATTGTTTTAAGTATCAAGTTTTATTGAAAAATTCCATAAGAAAGTGCAAGAAATCAGTGGCCAAATTTAGTGAAATCTCCATGGATTCTGACTATTAGTGGATTGTAAACAGAGATTAAACTAATTGTGGAATGTGAATAGGGATAAGATAACTACTTAGCTAGTGTCACACGTGTGCGACTGTGCATGACTATCCCAATTTTATCCACTACTTTTTTAGTAACACTCTTTCACTTGCAGATGCAGTAAGGGGTGTTGCTTTGGTATTTTAATTTGAAAAAAATTAAGAAAATTTGTGATGTGGTCATATTTGAAGAAAATTTTCATGATCAAGCTAGGAAAGTAGATTTTAGTTGTTACTTTATTTAATTTACTATCTTTTTAGTTAAATTTTTTTTTGTACTTTTGATTAGTGCAATAGATCTGAATCTTGATTTCATTGCTATTTAATTTCTATTATTCCTTTGAATTAGTAGGTGATTAAATTGTATTTAAACTCCATTTTCATTTAGTCAAGTCCCCATGGGATCGACTCATATTTGCATAATACAAAAGCCTGTGCACTTGTGAAAAATAATGAACAAGTTTTTGGTGCCATTGGGGTGACTCACAACAGAGTTTTCATAAAATTTTATACAAATTAAAATTTTATACAAATAAATTTTTTAGCAATTGCATTGTTTTAGCATTTTAGGCATTTTAGGTGCTTTTTTTAATTTTTCTTAGTGTATAATCACTCTATTTCCTAAATTTGGTACTTATTACTATTTTTATTTTGCAAAAAATTGAAAAAGGAGGAATTCAAGAATGATCCCAATTAGGATAGCTAAAAAATTTATTTTTAGTTAATTGTGGTGAGGAGGCATTGTATTTTTCATTAATCATAATTCATTTAACAAGAGTTGTAATAATACATGTCAAGGGTGGATCGAGGTGGAATACAAATGGTCCCACTCTTGTACAAGAAGATCTTATCTATGACCCTACTATGGACAATCCTCACTCCTTAAAATTCTTAGGTTAGAGTTTGCATATTTATAATAAATTTGTATTGATTGGTGGTGTAATCCTCACTTTAAGATGATTTATATGTTAATTAAACTGCCATAGAGTGTGAAAATTAATTATTGATGGCACTCGACCTAACAAGATCAATGATAAATTACATCACCACCCCTTGGCCCACTTAGGATAATCACTACAAGTGCGTAACCAAGCCTTCCAAATTAATATAAAATTAATTAAAAGAGACCTATAGAGGCCATCACATGGTCATAGGACCCTCTTGAAGAAGGTGACCCATTGCCACTCTAGTGGCCCCTATCTAACTGACTATGCTGGTATTTAAACTACTAGCTCTGCCAGCATATTCTATGACTCAGACTACCTACGACTAGTTGAGGAAGCTGTGTAGTAGTTGATTAGGTTAGGATATAACTGTTAAGTGGTAGGGAAAGTTTGAAAGAGAGGATGAGAGTTAGATTAGGTCATTCTAAAAGCTTCTCCCCTACACAAATTCAAGAAAATCAAAATATTTCAGCTTGTTAGCTTTAGGGATTGTTTGATTGTGTCCTTTATTTGTGCATCATTTAGTTTAGTTTTCTTCAAAAAAAAATAACATGATCAGTTGCATTCAATGAATAATCTAAACACTGATCAAAGGGGTAATCTACAGTCTAGCATTAATATATATGATATTTTCCCATAGAGGAACAATCCCCCTTTTAATGATGATGAACCACCTCTTGTCATGGATAATAATGATGTTTCCTCATGGATGAATAATCCTCTCTTTGATGTTGATGATCCTCCACCCCTATTTAATGATAACATAAATTCATGGAGGAATTATTCTCTACCACTTAAATATAAGAGAAGAAATTATAACAAGGAATGGGATCAAAATAGAGCATATGAGGATAATTTCCATACTCAAAATCCTCATGGATGATTAAGAGACTATCTACAGCCTAATTATACCAGCACACCTTCATGTATAATTTTACTTCAAAATGCTGCTATATGATTGCTATAAAGACAAGAGTAATTCAATTACTTCTTAAATCTTACAGGTTGGATAGTGAGAGTCCTTAACCCTGTAATGACTCCAATTTTGTACTATTGAAATTCCAAGTTTAGCAATAAAAAGTTCAGTTTTAAAGAAAAGGGCATTTTGGTCATTTCACTAGTTTCCTTGACTAAACCCAGTAATTTGGTCCTAAAAGTAGCTCCATTAGATGCGTCTCGGAAAAATAAATCCAACGAGACCAAAATCACCCAAAACGGAGTTAAAATGAGCAAGATATGGCCTTTTGAAGTTCAGGGGCAAAACTGTAAATTTCACAAAACAACTTAACTTGAAAAACACAGGTGCCCATTTTGATACGGGCACCCCGTCGTCTTCAACCTCCTAGAGGTTTATGGAACGACGGTGTTTCAAGAAGAAACCATCGCCATTCTGGAGGTTTCTCCACCGCCATTCAAAGGCAGTTAGAACCCCTCTAGAACCCTCTTTAAAAGCTCTATAAATAGAGCTATTGGGTGCCTCTAATGGCAGCCCAAAACCTTGGGGAAAACCCATCGCGGAGCAGTGACCAAGAGGGGAAAACGTGGAGAGAAAACCACCCACGAAGCAAGTATGCCCAAAAACTCCCCAAACCCATCTCACCCATAGTCTTAGGCTCAATTCCCCTAAGTTTTTGCATGAAAAACCATGCAAAACGGAGCCTGGGAGCGCCACCAAGGACCCTGGGACGTCCCCAAGGCCGCACTGGTTTGACAGGGTCGAACCAGGGTGACCTGAGGACGACCCTGGTCACTAACGGGCGGGACGATCCAATAGGAACGTCCCACGTCGACGCAGGTCAACGCCTATTTGAAAAACCAAACGGGCGCGTCCAAGGACGTGCCCGCTAAAGGGACAGACGGGCGGAGGTATAGCGCGCGCTAGCCTGCGTTGTTTTTTTGGTTACTTAAGGAAGCTGGGCGCACGTCACAGACGCGCAGCGCCCTAGCATTCCTCCTTTTTTTGTCTTTAAGACTCTATGTACATACAACACTAAAACGCTTATAACTTGAGATCTAGAGCTCCAATTGAGGCGCCGCAAAAGGCGTTGTGTCTGTATCGACGACGCGGACACATAAAAACTATAAAATCCTTGATCAAGGCCCAATCAAAGTAGGGCATGACCCTTAGAATAGGATGGTGGTGCGTGGCCACTAGAACTTTGGAAAACTGAGGATACCAAGGCCCAATTAGGACCTTAGGACACCCATAGGCATAGGGATGGACCCCTAATGCCTAAGTAATAAGAGCCAACTACTCTATACCTATAAAAGATAGGCTAAACTAACCTTGAGTCCCCAAACCATGTTCAGGAGCGTACGAGGACAAAAGGGTTAACGCGACCTAGTCAGGTAGGTGCTCTGTCACTATTAGATTCTTTTAAAGATCTATTATTGTTTTGAGAACATATGTTATAAGTATATGACTTGTTTAGCATGACTTGATTCAGCATGCATATGATAAACGTTTTATACATAGACATGTTTCGTAAAAGAATTGCATATACATTATGCACACATATGTTTTGTAAACAAGTGCATACATTGCATAATTTAAGTACTTGCAAAGATTGCATGTCCTTGAGGGTTGCCAAAAGACGCTGGAGTGCCAAGGGCCAGGCAATTGTGAGGAACCCAAAGAGGACTGGTTTTGAACAGAGGATTTTGGCTTATTTGATCGTACATGATTTGGGCTTGTAAGCTCGTGGGTGCTATGCCGAGGGGTGTGGGTTGGCCACCCAGCCTCTACCACTATTAGGTGGATGGGTACCACGCCCAAAAAGGGCATGTCCTTGCTTCGACTGCATGTGGTACAGGGGGCTACCACTGGTATCACGACACTGGGTCGGAGTGTCATATGCCCCGTGGAGGTATATGATCCTGTGTCCCTAGGTACCCGGGGACCACACGACGGTGAGGTCGTGGGCATAGTGAGATCCTATGGTTTCCTGGAGTTATGTGCATTTCATATAGCATGATATGAGGTTGGTCGACCATACCATACTAGAGGTCCATGAGTTGGACTCCATGAAGCATCTATTGCATATCATGATGTTATCATATATATATATATATATATATGATACTTTCAGTTTTGGATTATGTGATCTTTTAAGTTATGAGAATTTCAGTTGATTATGGATTCTTATACTGATATTGAACTCGAGTATTCAAACATACGCATGTTTTGAATGAGCATATGATTTTGAAACATCTCATGCATTTATAAAACTAGTAGTGATAGGCTCCTACTGAGTATATTATATACTCACCCAATCCTCAACATTTTTCATATACAAAGTAAATACTTAAGGGCAAGGGACATTTGTACTAGGAGACACAGGCTAAGTACAATTAAGTAAACCCCTACCTTATCTTTAAATGTTTCTTGATTGTAGTTACTCTCTAATAGCTGGGGCTATGACTAACACTTTCTTGGGAACAATATTGATTTAAAACTTTGCTATGGCTAAATTATTGGAGAATGTGTTTTCACACTTGGGGTTTTTATGAAAGGTTGTTTTCCAAATGAGAAAGATTTTCATGCATCTCATATTTATAAAACAAGAGATCTCGCCTTTTTTTATCAAAATTGCATCATATAAAAACCCGGGTCGTGACAATTTAATGATAACATAAATTCATGGAGGAATTATTCTCTACCACTTAAATATAAGAGAAGAAATTATAATAAGGAATGGGGTCAAAATAGAGCATATGAGGATAATTTCCATACTCAAAATCCTCATGGATGATTAAGAGACTATCTACAGCCTAATTATACCAGCACACCTTCATGTATAATTTTACTTCAAAATGCTGCTATATGATTGCTATAATGACAAGAGTAATTCAATTACTTCTTAAATCTTACAGGTTGGATAGTGAGAGTCCTTACCTATATTTAAAGAATTCAATGAAGTGTGCATGACCCAAATTGTACAAAACATCGAATTAGACATAGTAAGACTCAAACTATTTCCTTTTTCTTTAAAGGAAAAGTAAGATGTGATTTCATTCACTATCATTAGGTTCCATATGAACATAGTCAGAAATGACTAGAAAGTTCTTGAAAAAGTTTCATATACATAAGACAGCTACTATTTGTCAAAATATAATGAATTTTACCCAAAAGGATAAAGAAAATTTCTACCAATGTTGGGAAAGATTCAAGGTATTATTGTTAACTTGTCCACATCATGGATATGAGCCTTGGCGTATCATTAGCTTCTCTTATAAATGACTTAATTTGGATATGTGTCAATTGTTAAAATAATGTGCAATGGAAATTTCTTAAATAAACAACCTGAAGAGGCACATGAGTATTTGGAATGGCTGGCAGAGAGTGTACAAACTTGGATTGATTCTAAAAAAGTAGGTTACACAAACAAGCCCCAAGTCCACCACCACATCTGCTGGGCCAGGAATATATATCATGACTAAATAAAGGTGATATGAATACTAAAATAGCATCCCTAGTTGGTATAGTTGAGGCCATGAAAATGAAAAAAAATTCCTCTAAGAAAGTTGAATAGGTATATGATATTTGCGAAAGTAATATGCACCCCACTCAAGAATGTCCCACCATTCCTGCATTTCACGAAGCACATCATGAATAGGCACATTCTTATGAGTGACCTTTTTTCCCATCTTCAAAGACATATAGTTTCAATTGGAGTAATCATCCTACGTTCAATTGGAGAAATGAATACAGCTTTGTGTCGCATAAGGCCCAATACCAACCCTATCACCAAAATCAAAGACCACTTGCTGTTGGACTTACATTCCTCCACATAAGAGGAAAGTGGAGGATAACTTTCATCAATTCGTGTAAAATTAGGAGAAGAAAAATGCTCAAATTGAAGCCTAATTAAACAAGACTACACAATCCATGATTGAATTGAAGGATATGATTCCTCAAATGTTGTAGACCATTGAAAAACGGCAATGTCCTACCCACCAAATGAAAACCTTGATGATGCAGATGTGGTAGGTGAGATTAATTCTTCAATTACAAACATGGAACAAATAAAGGCAATTACTGTTCTTCATAATGGTAAAGTAATTGAGAAAGTTGGTCCTAAAATGAGTGAAATTGTAATGAAATATATTATAAAAAATGATAAATTTGTTGATAAGGAAAACATCTCACCTACTAAGCCATACCATAGTCCTACTCTGTTTCCATGAAGACTGCATTAAGCTTCTAATATTATCTCTAATCATGAAAAGCAGCCTAGAGATATATTGATCTTGCCTAATGATAAAATGAAACATTCAAAAGTGCAAGATGAATTAAGTTAACTTCCCTTTTCAAAGGCCTATCTGGCTCATTTTGTATGGGACTCAGGGAAGTTTTGATTCTGTAAAATTTTTCCTCTATAAATTTTCTATATATTAATTATGTACCATTTTTTTTAAACTTTCCTTTCTTACATTCCCCATTTTGTCACTTCTCAATGCATTATCAACATCTTAATTTTTAAATATTGAGGACAATGTTTCACTTAGGTTGGGGGTATAGAATTTTAGTGAAATTTTATAATCTAACATTAATTCAGTAAATTTTCAAGGTTAGATGACGATCTAAGATATGTATGTGTAAAATTGAATGTTGTATAATACTAATTAGGTTATTATCTTTGTTATGTAGGTGGTAGATTAAGATCCATGTAGTTAGATCAAGCCGATCAACATCCTAGATCTCTAATCAAGCTTAGATCAATCCAGAATATCTAAATCTTAATCAAGAAGAAAGGACTCTAGTTCAATCCTCAAGCATCAAATCCAAACCATGAGCATAAGAGAATTGGAAATGCTAAGGGATTTTATGTTTAATGATGGAAATCGAAAAGGATGAAGAGAGAGGAAATAGTTTCCTAATAGGAAACTAAGTTAAAAATTAGGAAATTCACTTGATTTAGAATTCTTTGGAGAAAAGAAAAGAGAATGGAGAAGGAAATGACAAAAAAGAAGAAGAATCCAACCCAACTTTCCATCATTTATAAATATTAGATTGAAGATGGAGTTAGAAAAAAAGCTTGAAAATTTTGAGAAAAATGGAGGTTGAAGAAGATGAATAATGCATGTGCAGGCTGGTGAATAGGGGTACTTTGCATGTCAATTCTTGCTTCGATACTTGATAAAAATCTCTGAAATTTGGCTCATTGGATAGAAGGCATCAAGGAGAAGAAGATCCAATCAATTTTCATTCCAAATATTGTAACTTGAATTGATCAAAGTTAGTTACTTGCTACTATTTGCATGAACAGTAACAGTTAGTTACTTAGAGTTTTGAACCTTCAATTTAGGTTATTTGATGAGTTTTTGAATGATCTAATCTTTGCTTATATTTTTATTTGTGTTCGAAAGAGTTTTATATAAATTTTTTGAAATTGAATGGTCGAATTTGTTTCTTTTTATGAAATAATCTTGAAACGTACTATTATGCAGGTTAGTGAACAACCTATGTTTGTATCTTAATTTTTGTTATCTTGATTTTAAATCTAACTGTAAAATTGAATTTATCGATATCAAATTGTTCTAGGTACTAAGTTTTATTAAAAAGTTCTATAAGAAAGTAGAAGAAAGCAATGGCCAAATTTAGTAAAATCTCCATGAATTTTGACTATTTGTGGATTGTAAATAGAGACTGAACCAATCATGGATTGTGAACAGGGATAAGATAACTACTTAACTAGTGTCACATGTGTAGGACTGCACATGACTATCTTAGTTATCCATTGCTTTTCTAGTAACACTCTCACTTATAAACATTATGAGGTGCTGCTTAGGTATTTTAATTTGAATTTTTTTAAAGAAAATTCATGAATATGAAATGTTATGGGTGATATGAAAAAAAAGAAAGAAAAAAATCAATCTAAGCCACCCAAATCTCAAATTCTTTTCTTAGTCCAGATCATCAAATTTTTAAAAGATCTGCATAATCTAGCCATTGAATCTTTAATTGGAGACCTAAGGGATTGATTGATGAAGGTTGATCGGCTTGGATGTGGCCAGATTTGAAGAAGTTTGCCATGATCAAGCTAGAAAAGTAGATTTTAGTTGTTAATTAATTTAATTTACTCTCTTTTTAGTTAAAGAATTTTGGACTTTTGATTAATGCAATAGATCTGAATCTTGACTTCATTATTATTTAAGTTTTGTTATTTCATTTAATTAGTGGGTAATTAAATTTTATTTAAACTCCATTTTTATTTAGTCAAGTCCCCATGGAATTGACCTGTACTTGCATAAGTTGTACTACAATAGCTCATGCACTTGCGGAATACAATCAACAAAAGTTTAATTTTGAAAATATCTATACTTAGAAAGTTTCTATTTTCATGCATGCTTTATCTAATTTGCTTTTGATTTATTTGCCACCTATATCATGTTGGTTTGTTTTCTTTAAATGGATTACATGACCTTTTCTTTATCTCATTATTTTAATATCATTATGTTCTTGTTTGTAGTAATGATGAAACAAGAACAATATCAAATGATGAATATGGGCAAAATAAAGAGCATGAACAAGAGGCCAATATAAGCACTACTCAAAAAAGAAAAGACAGAAGACAAATAACAATGGAAAATGTTATCAAGAGAAAGTTGAAATAATTAAAGAAACTATGCAATATAATAGTAGGGGCTAGAGATAGGTGAGAATGCAACATCTTAAAGTAGTTTTCTCTGCTCCACATTAAGAAGCATAGTTCCCATCATAATTGATGATTGGAGACTTGTGCCATCCTCGATGAAAGATTCAATATAGGAAATGGTGAAGATAGGTAAACATTAATAATATGTATCATATAATTTATAATGTGCCTAATTTTCAAATATATTAATGTGTTGTGTACTTTCTGGACTGCCTTTGAAGTACCTGAGTAGAAGAAGATGTATGCTTTACAAGGAGCTGGTTAGCAATGGAGAAAATGGAAGAACTACCTTGTCTATAATTACATACCTCCAAATTTCAATGATTTGTCGAGGATGTACACAGTGACTATCATTTATTCTGGCATCATTGAACAGGATGTATGGAATGCATTTGTATAGAACTACACATCCCTAAATTTGAGGTATGTGTGAAAACAATGTTTCATTTAATTAATTACATGTAACATCCTATTATTACACTTGATTACGTGTGTGCAAATGTGCAGGCAAAAAGTGTGAGAGGAAGAAAGGTGCATGAAACTAATATGCAGCATCACTTATCTAGGTTGGGCTACGCTTGTTTTGAAAGCCAACGTAAGCATCTGTGACAATTTATTCCTTTAAAATTAATGCTACTATAGTTTTATACATATTGTTCTTTAACTATAGTGTCTTGCTTGACAGTTAAAGAAAGCTGGGACCATGGAACCCATTATTCGCTCTATCCTCTGGAAGATGACGCATTCGATAGGCCGTACTGGTCCAACTTTCTCAGATGAAACTGCTGCACAAATTACTTGTCACATTGTAAGTGTTTCTACCTCTCTATCAATTTTATACAATTAATTAGATGACACGATCACTTCCTTCTAATCAAATTTTGCAAGACATTCTTTATTGTGATTTTAAGTTTAAACTTGCAATTGCACGAATTAGTTGTAGCATTCTCATGCGAGGAGGATGATCCCATGAGGAATTGAATGATTGTGATAATACTGGTTCCTACTTTAAATTATCTAACCTAGCCAAATTCAAGAGATCTTTTAACTTAAACTAAGAATAGAAATTAACACATGAAAATGAAAATTACACAAAAACTAAAGAAATATGCTAAAATTAACAACTTGCCCAAAACACACTTTCTCAAAAAATAAAACTTTCCTAAATTAAAAACTTTCTAAAATTTATGACTTTCCTAAATTAAGTACTTTCCTAATTTGGAACTTTCTAAAAACTAAAAGTAGAAACAATTGAAAACTATCTTAGCATGCAACTATACCTAAAATATGAAGAACTAAATCTAACATAAAGTAAACAAATCAACTATAATATGCAAAACATGGTATGCATAGAATTATGAGATTTATGCATGAAAATAATGATGGAAAGAATGCATATTTGAAACATGGAAAGGGTTCACAAAACTACTTTAACTACAACAGGGAATTCTAATCAAAACGAGCAACTATCTAAAGGGATCACACCTCAAAACCATGTGCACGACCTAGTGGGTTGCGCTCATGAATCTTGAGTGTAATTCATTAATGCAAACTTAAGAGATGAATGATGCATGGTCTTGAACATGAAGAACTAAATTAAATAACCATGAAACATAAAATTTAAAGCAAATAACATAGTCATAACCTTTGCACCATTAACATTGAACTAGAACATGAATTGATTAAACTTCAAAAGTGCAAGTGGGGTGTGCACCCTCCAAGGTTTGTGCGCACCATATAAAAGTTACAACTCAACCAACTAAACTCCTATAATCTTCATCAATGTAATCCTATCTAGGCTAGAAAGCATGTGAATCAAAAAGAGAGCAAGAGAAAGCTATGGAGAATATGGGAATGAAAACAATGGTATGGCAAAGATCTTAAGGAATTCATGGAGTGAATGACTTGATCTAAAGGTCCCTATCTCTTGGCTGTCATTTCTAGATATTAGTGGCCTTTAAACTAAAGGATCTAAGGCAATTTAACAAGGTAAACAACAAGGGAAACAAAGAATAATCAACAAGCAAAAACAAGCCAAAAAGAAAGAATATGTAAACCAACCTGGAATTTAATGTGAAAAACTTAAAGACTACATGAAGGTTGAGATGTGGAATGGTTTGGAGAGATGCACTACTTTGGGGAAAAGGAATCAATCACCCAAAAGAGAATAAAAATCAAAGTAAAAGGTGAGCTAAGAGATGTAGGAAAAAGACGTCTTCTCCTTGGTGAAGGAGGCATCTTTTTCTTGCTTGATAATAGCTGCCCCAAACTGTGATGTTTACTGGCTTTTATAACTTTTCTCCTATAATTTCTAGGGTGACCTAAGAGTAAGGTGTGGTGGGGATTAAAACAAGTAATTTGGTTGACTAAGACGATGGATTAGCTAGGCCTTTAAAGAGGAACAAAGGGGGCTGCATTAGGATAACAAAAGGTGGGGGAGGCGCTTGAATTTTAGGAGGTGCAAGTTAGGTGGTGGATAAGATAAGAGAGGTAGGGAGAGAATGGTAGAAAAGAAAGTGGTGGGAAAGGATAAGAAAGAAAGAGATAAGGACAGTGGTGGAATTAGGAGGCAATGGAGATTTGTAATCTCTTAAATTCTAAGAATTTCATGTAGAACTCCTTCCTTGAAGTTGTTTCACATGGAATGCCATGGGAAAGGTTATGGTTGGGAGGAAGAAGAGGGATATAAGGATGGAGAGAGAGGATGAGGTGGAGAAACATGATTGGCTAAGTGTAACATAGGAAGTGGGGATTGGTTGGGTGGTTTGGATGGGAGTTTAGGAAGTTGGAGGAGTCGTGGAAAGGTAGGACTCTTAAGTGGAAAGTGAAATTCATGGTGCATCTAGGAGTGAGGTGGAAAGTGGGAAAAATAAGGTAAAACATGAAAAATAGAGGGTCTCTTCCTATTGGTCTACATGCCACCTTATCCTAGTGAATTTTTTCTTAATTTTCTTCAAAATATCCCTATAAATCTTAAGGATAATTCTTCAAATTCTCCACTAATTATGACCTTCCATTTAGCTTAGCTCATGTGGTTTAGATGGCTAACTTTGAGAGCTCCATTAGCTTGCCTTTATTGCTGATTTAGATGGTTCTCTTAGCTTAGCTAATTGACTCCTATCCTTAGCTTTAGTGGTTGGCTTGGCTCCTTAGCTTGTCATCTTCTTCATGGCTTGAATATGGCTAAGTGGCTTAATGCAAAGGTAGTGGACTTTGCATGGCTTGTGCATTGGCCCACTTTGGCCACCTTTAGCTCCTCTAATTGCATCCATTGCTTTTTCAAAAGATGATCTTGACCTTGATCTCATATTGAAATGATGACTTTTAAGCTTTGACTCGATCTTTTGATCTTGATCTTCTAATTTCACCTCAATTGATCTCAGCCATTGGATCATCATTTCACATCCTACAAAAATTTTAAAAATATAATTAAATCCTAGAAAAATTATGATTAATCACATATGTATCTTAGATTAGCCTCTAGACCTACAAAATATCAAAATTTTGAGTCATTAGGTCAAAATGCATGTGTTACAAATTTTGGTCAAAAACCCTAATTTACCCTTATAAGTTATAACACATAGATAGCTAATTAGGTAGTTTTTATGAAAAATTAGACTCATATTATTCTTACCCAAGAAATAACAAATACATAAACTCTAAGCAACACATCTACCAATGATGACATCTTGTGTAGGGCTATAGGCAATAAGAAGGACCGCCCTAGTCGAGTTAGGGGAATGGGAAGCAATATTGTTCCTTCTAAATCCATTGGTAAAAGTTTACCTATAGTTCAAGATCAAGAGGCCTACAATGAGTTGGTTGAGAAAATAAAAATGTATATATTTAACCATTTGTGTGAAGGAGGTCTAATAATAGTTGCTCAATCCCCTGCACATAATTCTTGCAAAGCCCCTATGCCTCCATCAAATCTAGCTACAATTCTCTAACTGAAGAAGTTTAAGAAGGACAATCGGTGCCCCTTGAAAAAGAAATTCTAGCTAAGGAGGTATATAAATAGACAAAAATAAAAAAATTCATTGTCCTTCTGTAATTCTATATCTTAACCTCTTTGTATATCTGATTTGTAGGAGGGTCAATGGCTATTGGCCCTCGATTCCCATCAAAATATTATGGCAATTGGTTCATGTTATGAGCATTAGTCAATCATTTTGTAGGGAATTAGTATACTGCCACATACTAAGCGAATGTCTATTACCATGGCTTTGGATGCCAGTGCCAGCCTATCATTCCCTTTAAAAATAAAAAATATTATAATCGTTGGGTAAGCAATTGCATATCACATTGCTTAACAAGAGGCATTAGTCATTCCCATAGAGTCCACAATATGTAATATGTATCTTACCATAATACCATCCTCATCAATAATTTTTAACTAGAGACAATAATTTAATTATTTATTATCTTTATGCAATTAATCAGCAACAACATGATCCATTGAGGTTGTCGACCATTGCACCATCACCTATTGTCACACCAATAGAACATGTACTTGTATATATGTTTGTTTTTTTCATCATAAATTAGTTTCTCTTCAATGATTAATATTATTTAGCTAAAAATTTCTACATCTTTTACAATAGCCATCTAAGGATCATGTAGAAGTCCAACCTAACATGCCTCTATCCCTAAGGTTAATCTATGGTCTCATCAACGAAGATAGGCAATCAACCCTGTATGAATCATGGAGGGAGTACTTACCGATGACATTGTTGAAGTGCTACTTATGACAGAGGGCCTATTATGAGTTTGCCTATAGGATCAACTTGAACACCCTCACATTGTCTCCTACATGCGGTATATGCACATATTTTCTTGTAAAATACTTGACATTACATGTTATATTTTCATACTAGCCTTTTTGAGGTTGAGGGTATACCTTACGAATTCCTTGACCCTGCCAACGTTTGTGGAGCAGTGGAGCAATGGCCGATGAGAGGCATGTTGATGATATTTTACCAAGCTCCTTTTGGTGCTCTAAGGATAGGGCTTAATGATTCCCTACAATAGCAGGTAAGTTTTAATTTTTTTTTTGTTTTCTTACCAACTTATTCTATACTTAGGGATTGTCAACTTTAATTACAAGTTATATGGTTGTCTATATAGGGCTTATTGGATGTTGTTCATTTTGGATGTACACGATGAGCAAACTTTCTTTTTTTATTCTTATGGATCACACATCTATCCCACCCTCATAAAAATTATAAATAGATAAGATTTTATTCTTTTCATTATTATGTATAGATAAATAATTTTTATTCATCTATAATGCATTTGAAATTTAAATTTGTAGATGTAATATCCTCAAATTTAAATCATAAATTAAATTAAAAATTATATGCATGGAAATTGTTCCCAAAAACTTAAAAACTAGAAAGTACACATTAAGAGAAATTGAATGGTATAAAGAACGTGAAAAACAGAGCTCAAACGAAGAAGTTATGAGCCATTGAAGTATAAGGGCAGTTTGGTAAATTTGAGGGGCCCGTAATACAAGGGCCTAATTTGATAACGGCACCCCTTTCCATCTTCCCTTATCAGATTTGACGTTTTCGTCGAAAAAATCGACAGAGGGAAACGTATAAGGAAAGAGTTTCTCTTCCCCCTTCCCAATACGATCTATATCTCTCTCAATTGGCTCCTCTTACCATCTTCTCTATCTTCTCCATCGAGTTTTTCCCTAAACCCTACACTATGGAAAAAAATCACGGTTTTTAGCGACTAGGGATCTGGCAGCATCAACAATTGCCAGGGGATTGAGATAAGCCTCAATCCTCAAATTCCCTAATTGCATGTGTTTATATGCATCAGTAGCATGCATGAAAAATCAGAAAAAAAAAAAAAAAAAAACGTCGTTTTCCTGGAATTTGTATATGCTATTGTTGAAACGTCAATAGGTTGATAAAATATTACTAAAACGGAGATCCAACTGTCCATCTAGTTCATAAGAGAACCACAAACAAACCCTTTAAGTTTGAGAGAAATCCGATGGTGGACGACACCAGAAATAACGAAGAATAGTACGTAGGAAAATTTTAGGAACATAAGAAAAATTGAGTAAAAATCTTAGTTTTTGGCAAAATCAAGCCAAAGGAGTGCTGGAAAGGAAAAATACATGAAATTTTGAGCAAAATGGTTAAAAAATTGTAAAATTTGGATACCTATAGGGTCACCGGCGACAATCGGACTCTGGTCGTCTTCCCCGGTGCCGGTGTAACCCGGTGCAAACCAGGGCCGCCGGTGCAACTCGGTGTAAATTGGGGCGCCAATGTAAATCGGTGCACCGTCCAACCCCCTATAAATTAATAATATTAATTTATAAAGTATTTTCACAAAAAACTTGATTTTGATGGCTACAGAGGTCCAAATCACGATCGAAAACTTCCGTTGCGATCGTCTTAATGACGCAGACCTAGATTTAACTTAAAAACTTACCATTGATCACTTTTAAATTAGTTAAATTATAAACTATTAATTAATAACTTAGATCCGGCTGATCAAAGGGCAATTATGCCCTAGAACTTGAACAAATAGAAAATATATGATACTAAAGAAGGAACAAACAGATCGAGACCATTGATCTAACCAAGATCTTGAAAAATTATTGATCTAAGGATGATCTGACCTTCAAATTTAGGAATAAATGTTAGATACGCACATAAAACTAACAGATGAACATGAGATGGGACTAAAGTTAAGAACCAAATCATAATTAAAGATATTAGAAGATGATCCAACAGTTGGATCACCATAGATTCCCTTATGATGAAATAAATAACACAAAATAGCATTGCGGTAATGATAAGTACATTTAAACGTATAAGAGAAGGGGATTATATGCTTAAGTTGAGTGAGCTTACATCGAGGTAGGTGACGACATTTAATGTTTCGTTTTGATTTTAAAACCTTGTATTATCACGGCATCATGATTGATTGTGATTTAAATTGCACTTATTATTAATCAATGATTTTGTGAGATTTAGAGCTTTATGCTATGCTCGCTATTTGATTTCAATCATGTATTGAATGGATTATGACCAATGGTTTCATGAGATTGAGATTATCTACTTATGTACAATTAGAAAATTATCTTTCCTTATTGCATCACTGAAATTGATGAGTTTTCATGAGAAAGGAAAGTGGAGGCTTAGTGGCTGGTCCTTTTAGAGGCTAACCTCGGGATGAGGGGTGTGCCTTGGAGATTGCGAGCTACGAGTGCTCCTAGTTTTCGACATACGTGATTTTTGTGTTTAGTTTTATGACGAGTGCTCTCACCCAGTGGATGTCATGCTAGGAGGGAGAGGACCGACCACCCACCCTCCGAGATTTATGATATGATATGATTGTGATATGATATGATATGATATGATAGACACTTGCCCGTAGATGCCTTTCGATAGGGATTGGTAACATCGATAGTCCACACTACTAGTCCGGGCCTTTCCATGGGAACATATGCTAAGTCTCCCGTTATGGTGTCGATGGAGAGCAATGGTGGTTGAGACCCTTAAGGGTTGACACTGCTGCATGACAATCTATACTCTTATTCTGTGTGTTTGCATGATGAGCATGGGGATGTGATTGTATGCCTAGGTGTGACGACACTCAGAGGTTGGATATGAGTACTCATGATCGGTGATACGAGTATATGGGACGCTCGTGGGACCCATGTACCTTAGGGTGCCCTGTTATTATTGTATGCTCATTTACATTGATCATATCATGTTTTAAATCCGTGAGATGCATGTTTTATCGAACTTGATAATTTGATACTATGTTGGCATGAGTTATAATGATTTTATTTTATAGATGATAGATCTTTTATTTTATCGCCACTGTTATTCGTTTATTCCATCTTTATTACATTAATTGTCTATATACATACACAAGCAATAGCTTGCTGAGGCATTGCTTTGTTTTCAATGCCTTAGATCTCGAGTGCGACAGCAGGAAGGACAAGACCGTTGAGAGACTGTGATAGCAGTGGGAGATTTCCTTTACTTTGACTCATAGACAGTGACGTGAGTAAATAAATGGAATGCCACACGACTTTCTTTATGGACTGTATACTTTTATTTTGTGGATTTAATTAAAATAGTTATATATATATATATGATGGACATTTAGATGAGATGTTATGATGGATAGACCCTGAGCCACATTATTGTTGTGTTTTGGATAATTATTGTTTTGAAAATAAAGGAGTTGATGATTTTGATATTGGTTTAATATGTGTATTGTTTCAATTGTATCGCTGCGAATTTTTAATTATGTTTTAAATTCATAATCATGATGTTTTGGAAAAAGAAAATAACACCCAGAGGTTTTTAATAAATTTTTTAATAAAATAATTAATATAAAGTTTTTAACATGGGATCCCGACTATGATTATTATTATTATTATTATTAGAAAAAAAAACGGGGTATTACAGTAGAGCATGGTTAATATAGGCTAATGTGAGCGTGACTATACAAATACCGAAACTCAATTGAAAGAATGTTAAGGTATAGAAAACAATTAATTACTCTATTTTATCACTAATTAAACTTACAATATTACAAATAATATTTATGAATTATTTTTGTTTTCCTTATTTCTGAGGTCCCTAGTGCGAGTAATATGTGATGAGATACATGAGTACCCTAATATTTGATGGTGTTGGTGTCTCTCAATTAAGAAAGATAAGACACTTTTTACTTTTCATAATCTTATATTTTTCACAGTTTTTTTATGGACCCAACTACAAGAGTGTGACCTAAAGTAAAGATGTTGTACTACAAGCCGTTGCCTTTTAAGTGGGCAAACAAGAAGAGGTATTTCAAAGTAAACATCAACAAAATACTAAGCAAATGGGCAGAGTATGTAATGAGTTTCAATTAGAACACTTGGAGTAACTAAATAAATGTAAAATATATAATAAAGTATTTTTTATTCACTTGTATGTGTTCTTTTAGTTTTCATTATTTTCTTAAAATAATATATTTTTTAAGCAATGAATGAGTGGAAACTTGGAGTGTGAAAGTAAACGAGTAAGTATGGATGAAGTGAATTTGGAGCTTTAAATAAAGTAAATATGGGGGTTGGTTTTCATTATATTCATTGAATTATATAACTTATATGGGATGATGAATGAGGGGAACTTAGAGTGTGAAAGTAAGTGAGAATGTGTATAGACTTACAAATGAAGTGAATGCAGATGTTATAGTGAATGCATGTGTTGTGGTTTCTTTTATGAAGTCTTTTCAAGATAGATGTGGATGGATAATGATGAATATGGTTGTTTTATACCCAATGTGAAAGTGAATGCATGTTTGTTTTTCATGTGTATAAAGACTATAAGAAAATTGTACTTAGTATTACATTAAATGTAAAAATACAGGTAATGATTGCAAAGTAAAAAATTTTAAAAAGTGACTTTTAAAGTTATGGATTTTTTGAAGGTGGCTCCACAAAAGTTATTTTTTAACCAACTTTTATTAGCATTTTTTACCAAATTTAAAAGCCTCATGTGTAGTAGTGCTCATCAAATCAATAGGGTAGGGGACTCATAAAAAATGTAAGTGTGACACCCTAGGTTTTTACACATCATATAAACACAAATTTTTCATAAGTCAAGATCCCTAATTTAAAATTTTCATTTTAAAAATTGAGTGAAAACAAAAGCTTTGTATAAAAAGAACTCATTTCATAATCTCGTAATCTTATGACTTACAAAACTATAGATTTACCAATGAAATGATTTTACCATTTCTACTGAAAATTCAGCAGAGTCTCCTCTATATTTCAAACCAATGCATTTAATGCATGCAATGCCACAAGTACCTAACAAACACAATAATGCATAACTACATAATTGAGAAACTCAGTCTCCATAATCATCTTCCTTGATCATTTAAAAGTTCTGACCAAAACATATACACCATCTACGAAAGAAATCTAAAAATAATGACATAGCCCAGGATTTGTCCATACACTGCCAACTCATTCAATATAAGGGTATCTACACATCCATGTTATAAAAGTGTAAATAATTACATGTATAGTCCATAAACAATATCCAAAGGTGGAATTTTAACAAACCACATACGTCTCTAAAATCTCCTTTGTACATCGCTAAAGGCCACCAATACCCTCACTTGCTCTCTATCTACTTACCTTTCCTACTGTCTCTCTCAATATCTGAGGCACATTGCAATGCCTCAGCAAGTTATGCTGTTATCAATTCCAACCCTCCTCAAATTAGTAAAATTTTTGGTTTTTTCTACCTCGATTTTTGTTTCATGCAAACTTAATGTCATTGAAGTTGTATTGATGCATACATTTCATTTTTGATAGTTTCAAGTGGAAATTTTGAGTTTTCAAAGGAATCACATCCCTAATATTATGAAATTCAATTCCTGATTCCATTCTAATTAAAATATAATATAATTACAAAAAAAAATAACACAAAATTGAGGGTTGCTATAGTAAGTCAAGGAGGATCACTTGTAGTGTAATCTTGTTTGAATACATGAACCTATTTTTATTGTTTTGAATTGGATTTATCAAATACAAATGGATTATGCATCAAATTGATATGATTTGTTAATGGAAAATGTGTTTTTTCTAGAGTTATATTCTCCCAAGTGCATTCAAAAGAAGCACTGAACTTAAGAAACTCATCAAACAATTTTAATGTAAAGAACTTGGATGTTGATTTTGGTATTACAATATTATGTGCATTACAAGTATTGAAGTAAGTTGATTGTGCAAATTATATATGTAAGGAAGAATATGTATGAAGTAATTAGAGATTAGCAAACATATTGAACATAAGTTCGCTAAGATATTTTTAAAATATCTCATATTAAAGAAGCCAATAGAGGGGGGAAATCTCTTAAGAGCAAAGATTGGTAAATTGAAGAGTTGCGGCAGCATTTGAAGAGTTTGACTGTTCCTTATTTAGTTTGTTTCATTTTAAGATATGTGATTGTACAAGGAAACGCTATGATTAGCCATTTGAGAGTTTCGTAATAACTTAGTTTTAGAAGTAAGATGTATGTACGTATATCTGTGTGTGTTTTTCTCTAATAAAGTGAGAATACCATTAACTGGAGAAGAGTGTGTGAGTGTGGTGCAAGAGTGCAAGAGTGAGTCTCAATTATGCTAGTCATGGTTTGAGTCCAGTAAAGGGTGTGTGAGAGTATTTATCTAATGATGACATGGTTAAAGAAAAAAACATAAACCCATTAACATGGGAAGAAAATTGCATCATTTGATTAATTTGAATTATAAATAAAAAATGTATCTTTTCAATAAATGGACTCGTCTTAGACAGTCCGAAGAACTATCAAAACAACCCTAAGTAGTATTATAAGGGTTATGGTTATTCCTAAATTGAAAGTGGGAATTAAAAATACAAGATAGAATTAATAATTCTCCTTGTGGAATACAAATCTGGTGGTGCTTTTGGTGGTGATTTTGTTGCTCAACCTCTCCAAATCCCTTGCTAGAGCAGTGGGTCCACAATAGAAAACCCCTGCATAAGAAACCCATCCAATTATTAGCAAATATAAAAACCTCAACGATTCAAGATTTTATAATCCCCTCCAAACAGTGAACAAAATGTTTAGGTTGGATTTGAAATGTTGCTTGCAAACCAATCCTACGCTTTTAAGATTTCAGAACAACTCACCTTGGGGGGTTGAACAAAACCTTAGCCAATAAAGGTTACTAGATCTGGTTCTAGAGATCTTAAACCCACACCAACTTTAGGGTTGTTGAGCAAACCCGAGGAGTTAAGAGTTTTTTAGGTTCTTATACTCATTCTAGAATATGTGCAGAAGGGAACTTGATTATTAAATCCGCCAGTGCTCGTGGTGTAAACTGTAAGTCGCTTAAGATCAACTTTGTTTGAGAATTTAAGCTATCAGAAGATTAGTCCCACCCAAACGTGATTTGGACCATTTATTCTGTGGGCTCCATTGTGGAGAGTACTCTTTGACCATTCAATAATTACTGTCTTTGTTGAATCTTTGAAAACGACTTATGCTTATCCAGTTAGTGGTATAGATCATGTTTAAACTATGTTGGTAGGTCCAAATCACTACGTTTTTACGTTAAGTACATTTCATAACCATTGAATCGTAAACTAAAACAGATGGTGCTTTCTTACCAATCCTTGCTCCTTCATGCCTTTTGGCCAAACTTCTAAAAACCATAGACCAATTTGGTCTCGCAAACTGCGTCCATACCTGCAAAACCAATTGTTACATTACTCTATAACCTTAGTTACAGGTATCAATTAATTGTTACCTATATTAATTTGGGAAGCTTACTAATGTCTAGAAAACCAACCTGAGTCTTTGAGAGGATATCGATGTTGTTCTTCGCCTGATGCAGTGCTTGAATTGCTGTGATTAATGCCGACCTCGCATCTCCTTCTTGGTAAACACTAGTTAGGTAATTATGCATCTCTATCACTCCCTGGAAGTTCATCAAGATAATCAGAATTGAGATTAGGATGTAGAGGGAAAGCTGGGATCGGTCATATTCTAGAGTAGTTCGTTAGTCTGATATTTCACCTGTTTCTGATTTTTCTCATGTATCTCCTTCATCACATCTCTAAACCAATCAAATGAGCTTTGTTCTCTTGTTACCCAATAGAAGTATACTTTGGAGGGGCCCTTGGTAATCCCAGACTCCCCACCATCAATCTACCAATTACCAGTAACGATTATCAGTTGCAACAAAAATGTGCATTAAAAAAGTTTGTTAGTTTATACATACAAAAGACAAGGGAAACCGAAACTCACTGCACTTGTCTGGGGATTCTGTAAGCCATGGACAATATCCTTAAGGACACTAACGAAAGGCGTTGCCCCTATACCCAGCCCAATCAGTACAACTATATCATACTTAACATGGTCTTGACATGCTGCACCATAGGGGCCATCAATGTATAATTTCGGTAGATGGCATCTCCCAGACAGCGGAGCCTGCAAATAAAAGACTATTAACGATTTCTATAACATAATTACAAATATATCATCAAGAGAAACCTACTTATAATATAATTTTACATTTCTTATAATTTTTGTTTCTTGGTTATTCTTTTTACCTCCTGAAACAGGTTATAAATTTGGTAACTCCAATCTCCCAGCGTCCGGATGTGTACGCTTATATAGTCGTCATCTGGTGCAGATGTCAATGAGAAAGGGTGCCTATATCATGACAAGACTATATGGTGAGTGGTCGGCAGAGTTATTTTATTTTTAAAGGATATGGTAAAAAGGCTGGGCACGAGTTTGGGGAAGGGGCAGACCACAAGGGTTAATCGTACACAGCCTTACTTTGCATTTTGCAAGAGGCTGTTTCCATGCCTTGAACCCGTCACCTCAAGGTCATACGACGACAGCTCTACCATTGTGCCAAGGCTCCTCTTCTTTTAAAAGATATGATATAAGTTTGTGAAAATAGGATAATATTGCCCTTTTGTAGCATAAAGCCATACCATTCAAATGGAGATATTTGAGGGCACTTAATAAATATAAACATCCCGCTTCGGCACCGGAAGCTCGGAGGCTTTCTGAACTTCAGTGACAAAACTTTTCCAGGATAAATTGCTGCCTGCAAAAAAAATTTAGAATTGTAAGTATAGAATCCATCTGAAGGTTTTTGGTCTTTTCTTTTTGTTCTGTACATATACAATGGAAGTACAATTAAGTAAAGGGCAGCCCCCGTGAAGGAAGCTCCCGCTTATGCGGGGTCTGGGGAAGGGGCAGACTACAAGGACCTATAATATGAAGCCTTACATGAAAAAAAAAAATTAGCACACCTCCAGAAGTCTAACATCGTACAATCCTGCTCTTAGAACTCGAGTGATTCTCTCTCCGGCGTATAAGAGAACTGGAACGGCAATGTACATCCATGTCTACATGGACATAAAATATGAACAAGTGTATAATGAGGATTGATATATGTGGCATATAGCATACAAATACAATTATGTATATACATGATTTACTAAGATATAATGGATAAGATGGATTCAGCGGTCCAGATTATGAGGATCATTTACTTGGGGAAATTAATACTCCAAGCCGAATGATATATTTAATGATAAAACTAACATCTCGTAAAGCATTTTTTTACCACATCTACTTAAATTAATTCACCATAATTTATACTGTAAATTGAAGACTAGTGGAGCTGTTAGGTATCATCAATAGGAAAATGAAGTTCTTGATGGTATAGATAAATGCATCGACTCACAGGTTCTAATTGTGGGGTCCAAGTGGTTGGTGATCTGAGCTAGTCCCTATTGTATATATGTATGATAAGTGGTTTAATCACTGTATATTCTAGGACCCACTATGCATGCTTTTAGCACGTCTAAACCCATCCTCTGATCTAAATCCATGTCCTTACTTTGGTGACTACCACATGATTTATCCTGTGCATACACTGGTACAAAATTTCATTGGAGTTAGATTAACTTACCGTTTTCTCCGCTACGTCCTTGGTTAGGAAGAGGAACATGGAATGAACGATGAGCAGTACGTACAAGATGATGAACAGGTGGTGCGAGTACCAAAATGCATTGAAGCCAGTGATTCGAGGAAAGGGCCACGGCAGAGACGTTGGATGGCGTCTGGGCAATCGAGTTGCAAGAGGGAATGCAACCGCCATGATGACAACCATTGCGATCCCGGTTGCTACCTCAGTCGTAGCTAGAATTTCTATGTAGGAAGGTTGATGTTGTCGGAAGTCTGCAGCGATCGTGCGCCGAAACACGGAACGGTTTGCACCGGCAATCCTTGGGAAATCACAGGCTAAGTGAGTGCCACCATGGAGAATAACCCCTATGACCATCCCCCCTGCAATCAGCTACACTAAAACAATGGAAAATGCTGTCAAAATGCATGATTGAGATGTGAGTTCAAGTTTCACTGTGATATTGTTCCATTAGTAAATTTGGATCCTTTATGAAAAGGGCAGTCGACTGCACGAAGCTCTCACGTATGTAAGGTGTAGAGAAGAAATGGACTATAAATGATCTATAGTATGTAGCCTTACCTAATATTTTTGCAAGAGACTATTTTTAAGTTTCTAACCCATAACTTTCAGATCACGCGACAACTATTCAACCATTGAGCCCACTCAATCCTTGATGAGATTAATAAATGCAAATTTGATTTGAAATTGTATTACTGACATTTAGCTTATGTTATCAAAATGATCTTAGGCTGGCAACTAATAGTTGTTTTGGTAGACGTGTGATTTGAATATGCCATATATCCAAGTTGGAGTAAAGAAAAATCAACAATTAAGATCCTAAAAGTGCAGCCAGTGCACGAAGTTTAGGCTTACTTAGCATTTTTTGCTTTGAACCCATGATCTCCATTTCACAAAGTCACAACTCAACTGTAAATAGAAATTTGACGTGAAATTGTATTATTGACATTTGGCTTATGTTATCAAAACGATCTTAGGCTGGCTACTAATAGTTGTTCTGGTAGACGTTGGGGCCCAGAAGAATCAACGATTAAGATCCTACTGATGTTAATTTTGGTGGTCAGATCATAACCATTAGATCATTCAATTTAGAATATGTAAGAGGAAAGGGTAAAAAGACGTCATTACCTTGTGGAAGTTGATGCTGTCATTGAATGGGATAACAGAACTTATCCGGCGATTTCTTCGAAGCCATGTGATCGTATTCCGGCAGACCGGGAGCAGAACAAGGGCCATGTTGAATTTTAGGGCTTCCGCAGCCCCCTTGGCAGTGCAAAGACAATAGCCCATGATCTCAAATGCAGATCTACGGCGATATTGCATGAATTTCCAGGTGAAGAGCAAAACACATGCGGTGACCCAAAATGCAACTATCCATGCTCGTCGCCATTGCGTTCGGAGTAGGATCTCACCCGATGATGGCACTCTTCTGGCTACTTGACCAGAATTCATGCCAATGGTTACCGGAATTTGATTCATCCAGAGAACTGATCTGGATGAACATTTCAGGAAGAGAGTCTCTAATTGAGACAGCTGCCATGGAAAATGTTATGTCAATAGTGTTTACAAGGAAGGAGAAGATTGTGCAAGGGTATTTTGGTTATTAATGGGAAATGAAGGGATTTCTTATAGCTACGTGCCTCTATATAACCACGATCTTGGCAATCAAGCTCTTCCATGATGAGAGCAGCGTGCTCTTCCGCTTCTTCCTGTCTCATAGAGAGCTTGTTTGTGGAAGCACTTAGTAGAATGACCTGATAGGAGCAAAGAATTACAAAAAACCACTCCACAGAAAATTCACTTAAGTTCATGCTATAACCTAGATATGTAACGGAACTTCAGTAAGTAGATAATTAGAATTCATGCTATAACCTGCTTAATTTCCGTCTCGGTGATTTTCCCATCCATATTTTTATCACACCTAAAGAATAAAAAAAAAGGTTATATATTAACCATTAAAATCCAGAAAAAGAATAATAAATCAGTGATGGTCTACTTACACGTGGATGCAAAGTAATTAAATGCAACAAAAAATGCATTATTCTTTTATCAAAAAATGGTTTTAACAAAAACAAAATTTTAAGAGAATTTCCAATATGTTCCTTCCTTAAAAGGTCTTACAAGTCGAAGAAAATTCGGGTTCTGGAACTGAAACAAGGGTCTGTGATCCGACGCCAATAATCATGTAGCTGATGTTTGGAGATCTGGGCATGTTGATCTCTTCTTCCTTCCAATGCACACAAAAGCACTTCTGCAAATTCCGGAGTCTCCCTCATCCCTAAACCATGAAATAAAATAAATGCCAAATATCATTAACAATACGCTACTAACCCACCGTGCACATGCGCGTCCACATGCAAGCAAGAAAAGAAATGGGGTGAGACAGCATAGTATTTAGGAGTTTTTTTTTCCAGAAAATAATAACTAATAACTCCATTATTATATAAAAATAGAGAAAGAATGACTTTTAAGTTTCCAAAGATGCATTAATAAAATTGAGAAGGAAAGGATGGATACAATATAACTAGAAATCAGCTCCTTGATAGTGTGTATATATAACTAAAATAGTAGATGTGTATAACTCTCTAAGTTGGTTTGTGGTTGTTGACTTAAGAAGTATACTATATATAAAGCAAACATCCCTTATACGTATATTCCAAGCAAGTGATTGCTCTAGACATAATATTTTATATATAGTGTAGAAGATACACGCATAAATATCTTACTATACTTTTTATACTTACATGCAAGAAGGGATACACAAAAGGGTATTTTGGAAAAGATACGAGAGGGCATTTTGAGAATAGGCAAAAAAAGTATCTAGGAAAAAAACTCAGAAAAGGTTAATTTTTACTGGTAGAACATTATTGAAGTAAAATAATTATTTAATGGGATTAGAAATGAAAAACTGTTGGTAAATATATACCGTTCTAATCTTGCATATGTACATCTTCATGGCTAATATATAGTAGAGATAGGCAACCTAGATCACTTCAGTATTAAAAAATTTGGTATGGCATAGCATTGATTTTTCCAAACTGCTTTTAAGAAGTTCTTAGCTAGGACTCATCTTTGCATGATCTAATCCATTCATCTTGGTTGTCCTGCCCTATTTAAACTACTTGCAAAAACTTATGCCCATTGGATACTTTTAAGTACTACTTTTTTTGGTTAAAAAAATTCAATAGCCATGGTTTAAAAACTGGAAGCCAACCAATATAAGTGGGTAAGATCATCTAAAGTGGACCTAGTTAAGGGTTATGAAACCAGTACAGAGCATTTCTATTAAAAATTACAGTTAGCACCAGACTATTTTCAGTTATACTACTAAACAGAAAAAATGGGAAAAGAAAGTCTGTCAATTTGAACGGTACTTTTTTCTATTTTTGTTGGTAATCAAATGGCCCCTGTTTGGGCAATTAAGTGGTAAACTGGCAATGCAAATAAAACACGCAACATGAAATTGGTTAATCCAACGGCAGAGATTCTCTCTCTCTCTCTCTCTCTCTCTCTCTCTCTCTCTCTCTCTCTCTCTCTCTCTCTCTCTCTCTCTCTCTCTCTCTCTGAGATTTACCGATGCAGGAAGCGAAATCGAAGCGGGCAATCACCGGTTCCTGACCCGAGTGAGCCAATGCTAGTTGGTCAAACCTCTGTTCCACCTCTCTCCAACCCATTTGTCCGCTTGCAACGCGATCGATGAATCTCAGCCGTTCGATTGCACTCCCAGCAACAGAAGTAGACTCATCTCCCGGCGACGAAAACCTCCAATTTCCGGTGTCCGCCACGTTTTCCGGCAGCAATGTCTTACTTTCTTCAATGGTGGATGAGAAGGGACACGGAACAACTTTTGCACCATCAACAGAAGAAGAAGAAGAAGATGATGATGATGATGAACAAGGAGGAGGAGAAGACGATGGAGAACTCTCAGGACCATGAATTTGAGTTTCCATTACTGGGTTCTTTAAAGAATTGATTGGACTAAGAGGAAGTTGAGAAATTCTTGATGAAAATGAACTGAGGCAAAGACAAAGTTGGCAGGGGAAAGCAATGGGATTATGAATGATGGGCTTTTATATTTGAATGACAGAAACAAAGTGTGTCTGTTCCTTGCGTTTGTATGGAGATATGACAAGTTAATCAATTTCAAAGAATCTGGACAAGAAGAAGAAAACTTGAACCTGTCAAATTGACATAAAATTTTTCCCCAAATCTACACTAGAATTTGAATGAAGAAATGGTGTATTTCTTTTATTGAGAAAAAGAGGAATGAATTTCTGTGAGAATTTTCAGAATTCAGTCCAGAAACTGGCAAGTTTCAGCATATCTAAGGAGAAAAAACATTTGAAATAAAAAAAGGACCTGGTTTGCTTCTTGAAGACAACGAAGTAGGTAATTTTCTTGATGGGTATTCAAGCCAGATCAAGAACAAAGGAAACAAAGTAAATAAAGAAAATTGTCTCAGAAAAGAAATAGCTGATGCATTGGAGGGTTTTGATGCTCACGGGAATGAAAAAACCAAAAAGGTGGTTGAATTTCAAGTGGGAGAATTGGAGAGAAGTGGGAACAGGTGAGAGTGAGATAAAGAGAGAGGAAATGCACGAAAAGTTTATGATCTCTGAGCTGCCTAACTAATTCTCTCCCAGACCATCTAACTCAGGCAATGGAGATTGAGAGATCACTCTCTTCACTTGCCTTGTTCTCGTTGATACATCACAGTCACCCCTCTCTCTGTTTCTGCTGACTAAGAAGAAATTTGCTGGGCATGCGTGTGAAGGGAGGAGTCTTTTTAGATAGATTTGCAGACTGGAATTATTGAGAGAAGGGTCAAAATCGATTAAGTTGAGAATATTCGATAATGTGGATTATCAAACTATATATGCTATCAACTCTAAGTTATGATAATTAAGTTGATTATATATGGATATTATTAATAGTTGGATTTGTTGGAGTAGTTGTTTACAGGTCAATGGCATTGATTTTCATCTATTCTAGGATAACACTAGTAGCAGTTGTAATGAATGATATAATTGTAGGGAAATTGTAGCCTTCAAGATATGTTCTTTTTTCTTTTGGTGGTGTAGGGGTGATTGGAGAAAAAGCGGAGCAAGAATAATTTGGACTACACGCTAAGGCTGAGGCCCATTTTTACCGAAGCTGATCATGCCTTACTAATCATCTACTTTGTACATCATGAGAGAAGATTTATTCCACAAAAGTTAGAGTTCTAATTTTTTTAAAAGAAAAAAAGAGAGGCAGAAATGCCATGCGAATTAAGACTCCATGATCCCCTCTGTCTAAGCCTCGCCTTTAGATGATCTGACCAATGCATCTCCTTTGCCTTTCCCTAGTTAGGCTACCTGCAAAAAAACATGCCTATTGGATCTTCTAGCAGCTAGTTCTATTAGTTAAAAAGTTTTTGAATCATGACCGTTAGACTTTTCAACTGTGGAAATTGAGGAAAACTAATAGCTAGCAACAATAACAGGCATGAATTTTTGCAGGTAACCTATTTAGGGAAGGGCAAAGAAGATGAATAGATTAAATCATCCAAAGATGGGGCTAGATAGAAGGGTCACTGATTCAGTCAGAAGCTCAGTTTGGATAGTATTTCTGAAAATAGAAAAAGAAAAAATAGGCATACGTTGGTTTTGAGGACATGTAAGTGTCAGGATGTCAACAACAGCACTCTTGTTATGAATGTATTGAAGAAGGCTTTTCTTTCTCAAGATAAGGTTTTGTCAAAACTTGTAAAACAACCCCCATAGGGTTCATTCATGTCTCAGGGAGTTCTTACTAGCAGCCTTTGTAATTACTTTTGGGTGTGTATGTCGTTGTGTGGGCGTGTGTGGGTGTGGGTGTGTATGGTATCCGGAGAAGTACAATTGGTCTAGATTGATTATCCAAATCATTAATTTTCTACATCCTCTAGGTGTAGATTAGGTGATGCCCCAAGCTCTCATTTGTCAGAGAGTCCTAGTATCTATTGTTTAACTTGTAAACTGGATCGCTGTTCAAGGAGTTTCAGAAGTAAACACTACAAAACCTTCAAAAGTCTGAGGCTCAGGACCAATCCTGAAATGCATGATTCTTGGGCATGGCCTACATAAGACAAGATGCTAGGTAATGAATGGCTCGATCTACTGTCAACCGCCTGGATGCACTTGTACTTCGTCGTTGGCCCACTATCTACCTATATGAGAGACACTTTTATTTTCTAGTTGGGCGACTATGATAAATTTCTTCCCTTCTGGAAGCTCTACAATCTGACTTCTTATCTTCAGTTTGTGTGTGTAAATCGCATCTGTACAAGTTTAAAGTACACCCGGAGTTTGGTGATCAAAACCCCTCACATTCTTGGTCTCATCTTAGACAGTCAGTCCACCAATAAACATCCCCATTGAATGATCCTAACCACTACATTTGGTTCTTTCTTTAGAGGAAAATAGAAACAGGAAACGTTCAAAAACAAAAAGCACTTGGAAAGGTTATTCCCTAGAACAGCTTATCCACACTACAACCCATGTAACCATGCATCAACATAACTAAATACTTTCTTGTTGCTTGCTGCCCGATGGCTTAATTGGTCTCAATTTGAGTAGCCGGTGTCGATCATCTTTGTCTCCCTTCTTCAGAAATAAAGTAAAAGTTTAATAAATTGATAGTCGTGCAAAGGGAATAAATTTCCACAGTCCCAATTTGGGCCAAAATAATAAATTAATAATCTCAACAAATTTATGAGATAATATTTTTTTTAGGATTTTCTTAAGGCCATGCTAAATATAAAGATCAATATTAAACTCAAATTTCTAGAGAGAGAGAGAGAGAGATTCATTTGGTTATTAAGAGAAACTTACAAGGTTGAGAAAAACTAAGGATTAAGACCAAATACATATTGACTCAAGAAAGAAAGACAATGATGGGTTTACTAGTTTAGAGAAAAAAGGAAAAAGTTTGACTTTTTTTGATAAAATAATACAAACAAAAAGGTTCCATGTATATTAATTTATTGAAATTATTTTATAAAATAAAATCTCATTCAGTTATTAGTAAATCTTTGGCCCAAGGATATTAATTTGTTGGACTTTTTTTTGTAAATTTTTATCATATAAAGGAAAAGAAAAATCACGAATACATTAATTGTCTCATCTATATCTTTCCATAGATGTGGAACTTTGCAATGTGATGAACCTTTTAAAAGGACACTTTCAATTAGATCAAACATATTTAACCTGGGTTCCATTTTCTTTCTAAGCAAACTAACATTGGGTTTAGTACAATTTCTCTTTCGTTTTTCACTTTCCCAATCTTCATCATTAAAGCCTTATCCCAATTAGGATTAGCTAGCTATTCACTTTGCCAATACTGTCACAAAATTCAGAGGCAAACTAAATTTTTCAAAAAAAAATTCCTCATTCTTAGTGTTGTGATCCAATGTTGAATAATTTGATAAGTTCTTACAATTTTCATTTTAATGTATATTTACCAAATTAAACTCCAGCTTCACGAACTTAAAATAATATTTAACAAATAAATTTATAAATCCAAATTTAAAATTAAATTCACATCCTAATAATGTTGTTTTTCCTATTTTTTTCTAGTGCTTTGTAGTTATTTCGTAATTACTTGAAATATTTACCTTGCTAATATATTCTCAAATATGAACTTTACAACTACGAGATCGACAAGTATCGAATTTAAGGCCCTTAAGACAATGACCACATCACAACACTCGCTTTGAAAAATGTCTTTGTATAGAATTAAAAAAGATCTTCTTTTACAATAAAAAGGAAAAAACTAAGTTCTAGAATGTCTAAGAAATAAAATTGGTTAGGAACTTGCTTGCTCTTAAAATGGGAAATTGAATTTTCTTCCTAACTTACTACCTTGGTTTATACTTTATATCTTATTGTAGTAAGGTTAGGTGGGTTGAAGGTTGAAGCTGTAATATATGTATTAAAATAGATATTTCTCATAAAGCTCATGCCACTGGCCCCAAAAAAGAGAATATGGAGAATGAAACTCATGTTATTCTCTACTTCATTACCTAAGATATGGATGGGGTTGGAGCCCATGACACAATGGTATCATAGGAAGTTCAAGATTCCTTGCAAGTCAATTTTATTGTTATTATGTAAAGTGGTAAGCCCCATCTATACTCCATCTAATGACTTGGGTTTAGGGTACAATTCTCTGTCTCCTTAAATGCCATGGCTAAACTTGCACGGTGGACACATGGTGGGATACTGATTTGGCCAGTAGAGGGTTGCATGAGGTCCAATATGAAGCCAAGATCCAACTACTTCGGAGAACAACAGATGGCATGAATTGTTGATTTAGGAAGGGTCTCATGTGATTGACTTGATGTTGGTCACTGACTCAAATATTCATGATTCAAACGCTACGCCTTAAAAGTAAAAAGTAATTTGATCAGCTGCAACATTTGTGTTCATCAAGAGCAATGGTCTAGTTTATCAATCTTGGATGGGATAAGCTCAATGATCTCATGCATCGATCAGACAGTTCTAACGATCATGTTACAAGCTAACTTTCTTAACTATGCATTTTGCACCTCATAAGCAAGAATATGGGGCGGGGATTGTCTAAAAGGGGACAATAAGATGCATCGTTTAGGTCATCAAGAAGCAGGGCCTCACTTGTACTTTAGCCACTCGTGTAAATACTATAAATGTGGTTGGCCTACTTAAGTTATAACGTTTAGGGGACAAGAAGATGCATGGTTTAGGTCATCAAGAAGCAGGGCCTCACTTGTGCTTTAGCCACCTGTGTAAATACTATAAATGTGGTTGGCCTACTTAAGTTATAGCGTTTATCTGATTTTAGAAACGTTTGGGTATTCAAAACTAGGCCTAATGAAGGTTTTGTGATTGGGGGGCATTTTCTACTCTTCCTTCTTATTTGTAGCCACTTAACCGACTACATAGCACACAAACTGGGTCTCAGAGACCAAGGCAGAGTCTGGTTAAGTTGATAGATGAGATGTTGAAAATGTGACCGATACTTCCCTTAGAGAAGAAGAAAGACGGAATCCTAGCTTGTATGATCAAGTAAACATTCTCTTGCAGTGCAAGAATGACTTTAGGAAGTTATTGAAGTTATCAACCGGAGCGCTTCTGCATCCGGTTGCCACTGAAAACCTTTCAAATCTGTTTTGTCAGACTGTGTACATGTTAGATCTATTACTTCCTTAACATCTTCCTCCGATCAACTTGTTGGAGGAAGGTTACAAGGGCGGCCCACCAAACACCTTCCACTGCTAGTGCAATTGGGCCCACCCATATATAGGCACTCCAATCCATTGATCTTCATAGCCATGTTTTACATATGCCATGCCCAGAGGTGTCACCTACAGATGATCTTTATTTATTAAGAAAAAACAAAAAACAAAAATTGAGTGTTAACAGAGACGGTTCATTTTTCAATCAGGAAACAAAATTCAGGATAGTCATATGACTCATATCATACTCAAGACAGACCTTAGAAGATGAACCGATCACCAAGACACGACCTCGCAGATACTTGTAGCCGTAAATGCTAAAGTTAGAGAGGGAACTTTGGTCACCTGTAAGGCCTAGACTCCAAGTGATCCGAACCGCTCATATTGTAAGCAATCCCCTATGTGGGCCATAGCCTTAAAATCTCGTCAATTGGATGTTTGTGTATAGTACCCGTTTAGAGTGGACGGCCAAACCGTTTGCCATCTCATAATTCCTGAAGCACCCCCTTCAACCATCTATTTGTCGACAACGAGCCTGAAGACCGAATAGTTTTCATGATATTCAGCCAACGACACTGAAGACCGAATAGTTTTCATGATCTTCGGCCTCGTTCTTGTTCCATAAACCATCGAGTTTTGCAGTGAAGTATGCAGGAAGACACGTGAAGAAGAAATGGGAAGCTAGAAGGTAGTCGGTGTAGCTAGCACACGAAATGAAGTATAAAAGATTTTGAAGTCATATTTCACTTGGAGTCTAGGCCTTGCAGTAGACCGGCATCTACGGCTATAAGTGTCTGTGAGGTCATATCTTGGTGATCTGAACCGTTCATATGATCTAAAAACCATTAGATATCCTGAATTTGGTTTCAAAGTTGAAAAATGAACGGTCCCTATTGAAATTCCATTTTTTTCATTAAGTTAACACTCTATTTTAATAAAAGTAGAGATCATCCGGAGGTGACAGCTTTAGTACACGGCATATGTAAAACACGGCTATGAAGATCAGTGGCTTGGAGTACCTATGTATGGGTGGGCCCCATTGCACCCGCAGTGGGATGTGTTTTTTGGACCGCTCATATAACCTTCCCCCAACAAGTTGGTCATTGCAGTGTAAACCATTTGATCACATGTATGTTTACATAAGTATAGAA
Organism: Warburgia ugandensis; assembly: GCA_035236585.1. Taxonomy (NCBI): domain Eukaryota; kingdom Viridiplantae; phylum Streptophyta; class Magnoliopsida; order Canellales; family Canellaceae; genus Warburgia; species Warburgia ugandensis. Next base: position 26,023,255 of record CP141131.1, read on the forward strand.
AACAATTAGCAGAAGTGACAAACAAAAGAACTTACCTCCAACCCTAGCAGTGGATCAAAGGCAGTGCTTAAAAGATCTTCTAATATTTTGCAATTCACGGTGACGGAGAATAAAAAACAACAGGATTTTAGAATTGCTAGAATTAGAGACCCTTAAATAATCTTTCATGGTAGTTATCCTTCCATCAAGGACATTAACTGTCTAAAACAGTTATTGACAATAAAGTATCACTACCAATAATATTCAGACTAGTAATAGGACATCTATCATCACCATAATGCTCATGTTCATTTAAAATCAAAATATTTAAGACCACAAAGGAATGATAAATTCTAACGTTCTCCCACTTGGTTCAAACATTTATAACTTTATAAATAAATCTTGACATATTAGTCTAAAATACTTTATGCTCAAATAAAGAAATAAACTACATGAATCATGGTAGTATTTTCTTTACAAACAAGTATTGCTGTCCATGTATGATGTTTTATCTTTATGAATAAGTCTCATGTGCTTATTATGAGTCCAAATATAAATATTTGTCATTCCAATCATAAATGTATATAAATAAAATAGAGACAAATTCAAGATTTCAGAGTTTCATTACTAATATATACTACAAGTATAACATCATAATTCAAACAGAAAGTGAAAAATTAGAACAAAGTGTCATTCGTGTTACATGATCTTTAAACAATGGTGGCATACCTTTTATTAAAGGATATAGAATCATCAGCTTAGTATGAATGTGTTCAATAAGCTCTTCATTAATTTTAATATGCTCTCTATCTATTAAGTACTTAATGTCAATATATTTACTTTGACTTCCACTCTTATTATTCTTAGTGAAGAACACATCAAGTAAATTGTCACAGTATATCTTCAGTGGCCTAGAGATAGACTCAACAACTAGAAGCCCAAAGATGAAACTTTTCAACCAAATACCCTATTTTCTCACTTCAAAGTAAGAAACAAATTTGACTTTCGTTATAAAAGTAGCAATCAAAGATTTTTTTTGCACTTCTCTAAGATATATTTACTCCTGCAAACAAGAAGATATATCCAGACGTTGATTTATGAGAATCAAAACAACTAGCAAAGTCTGAATTTGAATACCCAACAACATCTAAGTCATTGGTCCTTCTATATGTAAGCATGAAATCTTTAGTCCCTTGAAGGCATCTAATGACCTTCTTTGTAGCTCTTCAGTGTTCCAAAATTGGGTTACTTTGATGTCTTCCCAACATTCCAACTACAAATACAATGTTCGGTCTAGTACAAATCTGAGCATACATCAGGCTTCTAACAGTTGAAGCATAAGGAATGTTTTTAATTTGCTACCTTTCAAAGTCGTTTTTAAGACATTGATACAAACTGAATCTGTCACCCTTAATAATAAGTGCTACACTAAGTGAACAATCTTTCATCCGAACCTCTCAAGAACCTTACTAGTATAGGCTTCCAAAGATAAGCCCAAGTCACTCTTCAACCATCTTTATTAATGTTATTGCCAATGACATAAGATGCCTTGCCTATATCTTTCATATTAAAATTTTGAAAGAGAAATTGTTTTACCTCATATAGCAATCTCATATCATTAGTCACACACAAAATATCATCCACATATAGGAGTAGAAAAATAATTTTGCTCCCACTAACCTTGTGATATATACATTTATCCATAACATTCTCTGTGAAATCTAATGGAGAGATAACATTATGAAACTTTAAATACCATTGACAGGAGGCTTGTTTTAGTCCATATATAGAGTTTTTAAGCTTGCAAACTAAATGATCAATTTCGGTTCAGATATACCCATCAGGTTATTTCAAATAAAACTCTTCCTCTAAATCACCATTGAGGAATACCAATTTCATATCCATTTGATATAAATTTAAGTCAAAATGAGCAACCAATGCCATGATGATACAGAAAGAATCTTTTTTAGAAATAGGAGAAAATGTTTCTCAATAATCAATTCCTTTCTTTTGTTTGAATCTTTTTGCAACAAGCTTGACCTTGTATTACTCAATGTTACCTAATAAGTCTTTTTTAGTTTTGAAAACTCATATACTACCAATGGTTTTAGCTCTATTAGGCAACTCTACAAGATCCTAGATTTGATTATCTATCATAGAATCCATCTCATCCTTCATAGTATCATGCCACAATTTAGATTTACTACTACTCATTGCTTGTGAAAAAGTCTCGTGGTCATTTTCAACACTTATATCATAATCGAATTCTTATAAGTAGATAATATAATTAGTAGAAATTACTAACTTCCTTACTCTAATAGATCTCTTCAATGATACATCATCAACCTCCTATGGAGGCTCCTAATCATTAACTTGTTGTGGCTGATGCTCAATAGGATCTACTAAAACATTATCAGCTTGACATGGAGCTTTGTCAACTGGTTGTCCAATATCCATCATATTTTGATGGGTGTAATTAATTACTAATAACCATCCTATTGCTTGATGTGAGAGTTGATTCAGAAACACGATTTTTCTTAAAAATTAAGTTTTGAGATCTATAACTCCCACTAACCACGCTAGTCTCAAGAAATTTAGCATTTCTTGATTCTACAATTCTACTACTATGGGATGGAAAATAACACCTATATCCCTTGGATTTTTTAGCATATCTAATGAAATATGTGCTAATAGTCCTTGGGTCTAACTCCTTTTCTATGGATTATAAACTCTTAACTTTCTTTCATAATTCAAATGACATTTTGAAAATTACCTTAGTTGAAACTCTGTTTAATATATATACTACTATTTTTAGAGCTTCACTCTATAATGACAAAGGAATATTGGAGTTGCTAAGTATACTCCTCACTATGTCCATTAAAATCATGTTTCTTCTTTTTGCTACACAATTTTGATCTAGCGTGACAAGCAAAGTGTTTTGAGCTACAATATTTTACTCTTAAAGAAACTTCGCAAATGGATCAAGTACTTGTCCAATTTCTATATACCTACCATAATATTCACCACCTCTATTAGATCTCATGATTTTAATTTTCTTTCCATATTATTTTTCTACCTCTACTTTATATATTTTAAAATTATTCAATGCTTTGCTCTTATTATGAAGCAAGTAAGTATACATAAATTGTGGGTAGTTATCTATAAAGGTAATAAAATATTTCTGACCATCTAAGCTCATATCAAGATAACAAATGTTAGTATATATGATTTCTAATATGTCAAAACTCCTCTTAACACCCTTTTTGATTTGTTGGTATGCTTTCCTTTAATATAGTCCACACATAAATTAAAATCTATAAAATTAAGAGTCTCAAGAACTCTATTATCTACTAACCTTTTGATTCTATCAATGGAGATATGCCCCAATCTTTGGTGCCACAACATAGAGAATTTCTCATTCATAGCATTACGCTTAATACTAGCATTATCACGTACAACCATCACTTCATTAGATACATTATTTTTTAAATAATTTTTAAACAAACTATCATCCATTGCACCATGTCCAACAACTATTAAATTTTTATATAAATTGAAATAAGATTCATGGAAATAAAATGAAAGTTCCAATGGTACAAGTTTTGATACATAAATTAAATTTTGAGAAAAATTAGGAATATAAAAGGTTCATTCTAAATCCAATATAAAACCAATATATTATAACTAGTCTATATGTGCCCACAACTTCAACATATGAACACATTCGATTTTTAGAATAAATGCTTTGTTTACTATTCCATCTATCTCTTTTAGTTTAGAAAACCTTACATTGTATTACAAATATGGATTGAAAACTATAATCAATCCACTATGTAGTGTAATAATTGGGCAGCCCACCCAGTAACTATATTGTCTGCTTTCCATTGACGGCACCCATACACTGCCAGTAATCACGGTTTTGTTCTTCCCCGCTAAGGGAATATCAGTCGAGTCACTGCGACTCTTATAAATAGCCCACAACTCTTTCCCCTATCGATGCGGGACTAACTCTTAGTCCCTCCCACCTTCGTACCTCAACAGTCACCGCTATACGGTATCTTAGCCTTCACGGCAACGGTTCACCTCTCCCCCTTAGGGGACACACATCCCCGCGTGTCTTCACGTGAGCGCCCATGTGCAACTAGCCATCCACACCATGTCAGGGTTAGGCTCTGATACCACTGTAACAACCGAGCGGCCCACCCAGTAATGATATTGTCTGCTTTCCACTGACGGCGCCCATACACCACTCGCAGTCACTGTTTTGTTCTTCCCTGCTAAGGGAAAATAGTCATTACTGGCAGAGTCACTGCGACTCTTATCAACAGCCCACAACTCTTCCCCCTAGCAATGTGGGACTAACTCTCAGTCCCTCCCACCTTCGCACCTCAGCCTTCACCGCTATACGGTACCTTAGCCTTCACGGCAATAGCTCACAGTTGTATATGTCATTCTTCTTAAGGTAGTTATTGATAATAAAAAAAAGTTTGTACAATCTTATGTGAACTGTTACTGTGAAGGCTAAGGTATCGTATACCGGTGAAGGCTGAGGTACGAAGGCAGGAGGGACTGAGAGTTAGTCCCACATCACTAGGGGGAAGAGTTGGGCTGTTGATAAGAGTCGTGGTGACTCTACCAATAACGATCGATTTTTCCTAAGTGGGGAAGAACAAAATCGTGACTGCTGGCGGTGTGTGGGCGTCGTTAGTGAAAGCCGGACAATATCGTTACTAGGTGGGTCACCCAGTTGTTATAGTGGTATCAAAGCTTAATCCCGACACGATGTGGATGGCTAGTCGCACGTGGGCAATCGTGTGAAGACACGCAAGGACGCGTGTCCCCTAAGGGGGAGAGGTGAACCATTTCCATGAAGGCTAAGGTACCGTATAGCGATGAAGGCTGAGGTATGAAGGCAGGAGGGACTGAGAGTTAGTCCCACATCGCTAGGGGGAAGAGTTGTGGGCTGTTGATAAGAGTTGCGGTGACTCTACCAGTAATGATTAGTTTTCCCTTAGCGGAGAAGAACAAAACCATGACTGTTGGTAGTGTATGGGCACCGTCAATGGAAAGCAGACAATATCATTACTAAGTGGGTTGCCCGGCTATTACTAAAGCGTTACCATGAAGGCTGAGGTACGAAGGTGAGAGGGACTGAGAGTTAGTCCCACATCGCTAGGGGGAAAGAGTTGTGGGCTATTGATAAGAGTGCAGTGACTCTACCAGTAACGACTGATTTTCCCTTAACGGGGATGAACAAAACCATGACTGTTGGCAGTGTATGAGCCCTGTCAGTGGAAAAAGGAGAATATCGTTACGGGGTGGGCCACCTGGCTATTACAATGGTATCAGAGCCTAACCTCGACACGGTGTGGATGGCTAGCCATACATGGTCACTCACGTGAAGACACGCGGGGACGGGTGTCTCCTATGGGGGAGTAGTGAACCGTTGCCGTGAAGGTTGAGGTACCATATAACGGTGAAGGCTGAGGTACAAATGTGGGAGAGACTGAGAGTTAGTCCCACATTGTTAGGGGAAGAGTTGTGGGATGTTGATAAAAGTCGCGGTGACTCTACCAGTAACGACTGATTTTTCCTTAGCGGGGAAGAACAAAATCGTGACTGCTGGTGGTGTATGGGCGTCGTTAGTGGAAAGCAGACAATATCGTTACTGAGTATCAGAGCCTAACCCTAACATGGTGTGGATGGCTAATTGCACATGGGTGCTTGCGTGAAGACATGTGGGGACCCGTGTCCCCTAAGGGGGAGAGGGAAACTGTTGCTGTGAATGTTGAGGTACCATATAACGATGACTACTAAGGTACGAAGGTGGGAGGGACTAAGAGTTAGTACTACATCACTAGGGTAACAGTTGTAGGCTATTGATAAGAGTTGCGTTGACTCTACCGGTAATGACCGGTTTTCCCTTAGCAGGGAAGAACAAAACCGTGACTACTGGAGGTGTATGGGTGCTGTCAGTGGAAAGCGAATAATATTATCACTAGGTGGCCCGCATAGCTGTTACAATGGTATCAGAGCCTAACCCCAACACAGTGTGGATGGCTAACCGCATGTGGGCACTCGTGTGAAGACACACAAGGATGTGTGCCCCCTAAGGGGGAGAGGTGAACCGTTGCTGTAAAGGCTGAGGTACGAAGGCGAGAGGGACTGAGAGTTAGTCCCATATCATTAGGAGGAAGAGTTGTGGGCTGTTGATAAGAGTCGCGATGACTCGACTAGTAACGACCACTTTTCCCTTAGCGGGGAAGAACAAAACCGTGATTGTTGGTAGTGTATGGGTGCTGTTAGTGGAAAGCAGACAATATTGTTACTAGGTGGGCTGCCCGGCTGTTACAAAACCATTGCCGTGAAGGCTGAGATACCGTATAGCGGTGAAGTCTGAGGTACAAAGGCGGGAGGGACTGAGAGTTAGTCCCACATCGCTAGGGGAAGAGTTGTGGGCTACTGATAAGAGTTACGGTGACTCTACCAGTAACAACCAATTTTTTCTTTAGCAAGGAAGAACAAAATCATGACTATTAGTAGTGTATGGGCGCCGTTAGTGGAAAGCGGACAATATCGCTAATTGGTGGGCTGCCCGGCTAATACAGTGGTATCAAAGCCTAACCCCGACACGGTGTGGATGGTTAACCGCACGTGGGTGCTCGTGTGAAGACACGCGGGGAAGTGTGTCCCCTAAGGGGGAGAGGTGAACAGTTGCTGTGATGGCTGACGTACCGCATAGCAGTGAAGGCTGAGGGACGAAGGCGGGAGGGACGAAGAGTTAGTCCCACATCACTAGGGGAAGAGTTGGGGGCTGTTGATAAGAGTCGCGGTGACTGTACTAGTAACGACCAGTTTTCCCTTAGCAGGGAAGAACGAAACCGTGACTGCTGGCAGTGTATGGGCATCGTCAGTGGAAAGCGGGCAATATCATTACTGGGTGGGTTGCCTGGCTGTTACAGAACCGTTACTGTGAAGGCTAAGCAACTGTATAGCGGTAAAGGATGAGGTATGAAGGTGGGAGGGACTGAGAGTTAGTCCCACATCGCTAGGGGGAAGAGTTGTGGGCTATTGATAAGAGTCACAGTGACTCTACCAGTAACGACAGGTTTTTCCTTAACGGGGAAGAACAAAACTGTGACTGCTGGCGGTTTATGGGCACCGTCAGTGGAAAGCAAACAATATTGTTACTAGGTGGGCCACCAACCTTGAACCCTACACCTCTTTGCATGAGCAGCTTAAGCCACAAGAGCATGTAAGAGGTTGGTGTGTGTGTGTGTGTGTGTGTGTGTGTGTGTGTGTGTGTGTGTGTGTGTGTGTGTGTGTGTGAGAGAGAGAGAGAGAGAGAGAGAGAGAGAGAGAGAGAGAGAGAGAGAGAGAGAGAGAGAGAGAGAGAGAGAGAAGGGAAGCCTTGGTGCAACAGTAAAAGTTGTTGTCATGTGACCTTGAGGTCACGGGTTCAAGGTGTGGAAAGCGGACAATATCATTACTGGCTTGTATTATGTGAAACATTAACTATATTTGATTCATAACATACAAAAGATTTGATATTACCTTTCTTCTCTAGCCAAGCCTTCTTTTGAGGATAATCTTTCTTCATATGTCCCTTCTTTTTACCAAAGAAACACATAATGGCCTCCTTTTTGTCAGCATGGGCTACATCTTTGCCTTTTCCTTTTCTTTTGTTGACCAGCCTTATATTCTTTTTATAAATTGTCACATGTGCACTTTCACCCACTCTCGAACTAATATCCATTCCTCTTGAACACACATGGTCAAAAGTTCATTTATTGACCATTTTTCCTTTTGCGTGTTGTAGGAAATTTTGAATGGTCCATATTGAAAAGGGAGAGAATTTAAGATAAAGTACACTAAAAAGGACTCTGAAATCTCAATCTATAATGACTTTAGCTAAGCAGTTATGTCCCTCATCCTCCTAATGTGTTAGCACACTCCTTTAGTGCTAGTGCATCTCATTAATGACAAATTATTCATTAAGATGCTAACTAGTGCTTTATTAGATGACTCAAATTGTTCTTAATGGCCTTCTTAATATGTTTGACATTTTCACACTTAAGTATCGACCCATGGATGCTAGTACTAATTTGAGATTCAGTGAACATCATATTTATTCCCAACATTCATACAAAGTGTCAGCATACACTACTACATATGAGGCTTTTAAAGTCGGTAAAAAATGCTAATCAAAGTTAGTTAGAAAAACAACTTCTAAACACCTTTACATGTCCTGACATTTGAAGTTGTTTACTAAACGACTTTAGAAGTTCCTTCTTCTTATTTTGACATTACAATCACTACCTATATTTCTATATTCAATGTACCATCTGATACAATTTTCTTACAGTCTTTATACACATGAAAAATAAACATACATTCACTTCCACATTGGGTATAAAACATCCAAATTCATTATTATCCATATCTTGAAAAGACTTCATAAAAGAAACAACACGTGCATTCATTACAACATCCACATTCACTTCATTTGTAAAGTCCATACACATTCGCATTTACTTTCACACTTTAAGCTCCCCTCATTCATCATCCCATAAAAGATATATATTTCAATGAATATAATGAAAACCAACCTCCATATTCATTTCATTACAAGCTCCAAATTTACTTCATCCATACTTACTCATTTACTCCCACACTCTAAGTTTTCACTCATTCATCACTTAAAAGATATTTATATTTGAATGAAAATAGTGAAAACTAAAAGAATACATGCATATGAATGAAAAAAATACTTTATTATGTATTTTACATTCATGTTGTTACTCCAAGTGTTCTAATTGAAACTTATTACATACGTAGTCGATTCGCTTTGTATTTTATTGGGTTTACTCTAGAGTAACTCTTCTTATTTGCCCACTCAGAAAGCACAATAGCCTGTAATACAAAATATTTAATTCAGGTCACATTCTTTTATCTAGATCCATAAAAAAATTATGAAAAAATATAAGATTATGAAAAGTAAAAAGTGTCTCATCTTTCTTAATTGGGAGACACCAATACTATCAAATATTAGAGTCATCATGTATCTTAGCACGTAGTACCCGCACTCCTAATCAAAATGTTGTTTAGGGCACTATGCAACAAGGAAAATAAAAAGAATCCATAAATATCATTTATAATATTGTAAGTTTAATTAGTTATAAAATAGAGCAATTAACTATTTTTTACACATTGACAATCTTCCAAGTGAGTTTTGGGGTTGTACAATCTCGGTCACATTAGCCATGTTAACCATGCTTTACAAATTTAAATTTAAATGTATTATAGATGAATAAAAAATTATTTATTTGCACATAATAAATGAAAAGAATAAAAGCTTACTTATTTATAATTTCTACGAGGGCGGGACAGATGTGCTATCCACAAGAATCACAAAAGAAAGCATGCCTACCATGTACATCCAAAACGAGCAGCATCCAATGAGCCTTATATAGACGGTCATATGAATTGTAATTAAAGTTGACAATCCCTAAGTATAGAATACGTTGGCAAGAAAATAAGAAAATTAAAACTTACCTACTATTATAGGGAATCATTAAGCCCTATCCCTTAAAGCATAGGAAGAAGCCTACAAAATATAATCAACACACCTCTCTATCGACCATTGCTCCACCGCTCCACAAATGATATTAGGATCAATGAATTGGTGAAGTATACCCTCAACCTCAAAAAGGCTAGTTGCATCATTCAAGAAGCTGCATAAAAGAAATAATTAATACCTTTACCATAAAAATATAACATCTCATATCAAGTATTTTATGAGAAAATATGTGCATATGCATCATGTAGGAGACAATGTGAGGGTGCTCAAGTTGATCTCATAAGCAAACTCGTAATAGGTCCTCTACCATAAGTGGCAATCGAACAATGTCATCGGCAAGCACTCCCTCCTTGATTCATATGGGGTTGATTGCCCTATATTCGTTGATGAGACTGTAGGTTAACTTAGGGATCAATGCATGTTAGGTGGGACTTACACACGATCCTTAAACGACTGTTGTAAAAGATGTAGAAATTTGTAGCTAAATAATATTGATCAATGAAGATGACCTAATTTATTATGAAAAAACAAACATATGTACAAGTACCTATTCCATTGGTGCGACAATAGGTGGTGTTTCAATAGCAAGCAACCTCAATGGTGCATGTTGCTCATTAACTGTATAAAGTTAATAAACAATTAAATTGAGGTCTCTCGAGGAAGGTAATATGATAAGATGCATACTATGGACTATATAGGAATGACTTGTGCCTCCTGCCAAGGGATGTGATATGCAACTACCTACCCAATGGTTATAATATTTTCCATTTCTAAAGGGAACGGTAGGCCTACATTGGCATCCAAAGCCATGGTAATGCACACTCGCTTAGTATGTGGTGGCATACTAATTCTCTACAAAATGGCTGATTCATGCTCATAGCAGAACCAACTGCCACAATATTTTGACAAAAATCTAGGAGTAATAGGCATTAGTCCACCTGCAAATTAGATATACAATAGAGAAGTTGAGATAGAGAATTACAGAAGGACAATAAAAAATTTTAGTTTTGTCTACACATATATATATATACCTCATTGGCTGGAATTTCTGTTTCGAGGGGCCAAGTTGTCCTTTATGAACTTCTTCAATTGGAGAATTGCAGCTAGCATTTGATGGAGGTACAGGGGCATTGCGAGAATTATGTGCAGGGGATTGAGAAACTATCATCAAACCTTCTTCACACAATTGGCTAAATGTATCCATTTTTATTTTTTCAACTAACTCATTGTAGGCCTCCTAATCTTGAAGTATAGGTAAACTTTTACCAAGAAATTTAGAAGGAATAATACAGTGCCCCATGCCCCTAACTTGATTAGAGTGGTCCTTCTTATTGCCCACAGCCCTACATAGGATGTCAATGTTGGCAGTGGTGCTACTTAGAGTTCTTGTACTTATGCTTTCTTGAGTAAGAATGTCCTACAAAATTTAATTAGAAGGACATGATCATGTCATCTAATTAATTGTATAAAATTGATAGACAAGTGGAACCACTTACAATGTGAGAAGCAACTTGTACAACAGTTTCATCTAAGAACTTTTGGCCGATACTGCCCACATAATGTGCCATCTTCCAGAGGATGGAGCAATCAATAGGTTCCATAGTCCCAGCTTTCTTTTGTTGTTAAGCAAGACACTATAGTTAGATAACAATATATATAACTCAGTAGCATTAATTTGAAAGCAATAAATTGTCACAGATGCTCACTCCACGCTCTTCTAAATGAGTGCAACCCAACCTTGAGAGGTAGTGCTGCATATTAGTTTCATGCAGCTTTCTTCCTCTCACACTCTTTGCCTACACATTTGTAAATACATAATCAAGTGCAATAATCAGATGTTATATGTAATTAATTAAATGAAACATCATTTTCGCATATACCTCAAATTCAGGGATGTGCAATTCTGTACAAATGTATTCCACACATCCTGGTCAATGACATCAGAATAAATGGCAAACAGTTTGTACAACCTCGATGGATCATTAACATATGGAGCTATATAATTGCAAACATGGTAGTTCTTCCATTTTCTCCACTACTCGCCAGCTCCTTATAAAGAAAGCATCTTCTTCTGCTTAGGTATGTCAAAGTCAGTCTAAAAAGTACACAACATGTTACTATATTTGAAAATAAGATATGTTATAAATTATATAATACTTATTATTAATGTTACCTACCTTCACCATTTCCCATACTGAATCTTTTGTTGAGGATGACAAAAGTCTCCAATCATCAAATGTGATAAGAATCATGCTTCTTACACGAAGTAGAGAAAACTGCTATAAGAGGGTACATTTTTATCTATCTTTGGTCCCTACTGTTGTATTTGATAGTTTCTTTAATTTCCTTCAACTTTCTCTCGATAACCTTTTTCCATTGTTGTTCACCCTCTAGCCTTTCTCTTTTGAGTATTGCTCATGTTGGCCTCTTATTCATGCTCTTGATTTATTGCCCATATTCTTCATTTTGATATTGTTCTTATTCCATCTTTACTACAAACAAGAACACAATGATATTAGAATATTGAGATAAAAAAGGCCATGTAATGCATTTAAAGAAAATAAACCAACATGACATAAGAAGCAAACAAACTGAAAGCAAATCAGATAAACAAGAAACTTACCTTTTTAAGTGGAGAGGAAACAACTTGAAATGATGTAGATACTTCTTAAACACAATAACAAGATTTACCTCAAGCATTTCCAAAGGAATGAAGATACTTTATGATTATTCAAATAATTAAATTGTAGGTGATTCATTAGATATTGCATGTCTTAAATTAAAACTAAAACTCGTTCGTAGGAAATGAATGCAATATTCTGATAGGAAAAACACTTCTATAGTTATGTCCACTAAGTGCCAGTCGAGGCATGTTTTGAATTACTCGCAAGTGCATGAATCAATGTAGTAATTTACATGCGAGAGGGGTCGATCTTAGGAGAAATTCTAGGATTTTGTATATTGACTAGGTCTTACTTAATTAGATCACTTATCCTACCCAAAAGAGATGGTTTTTAAGCTAATTTAAGAATTAAAATAACATGAAAACTAAAACATGCATGAAAATAGGAACTTTCTAAGTATGAAACTTTCTAAAATTAAATTTTCCTAAAACTAAACCTAAAAACTAACTAAACTATTTTGAAGATGCAACAACTTTAAGCAATGAAACCTAAACCTAATATAACATGCAATTAAACTTATCAATGAAGTGCAACCTCTAAATAAGGACTAAAAAGACAATTAAAACATGCAATTAAAACTTAAAAGAAGTGTACATGATGCTTGTGTGGTGCACATGGGGATTAAAAACAATTTGGAAGATTTCTCACAAAACATGTGTCCTTTTATTGAATAAAAAATCTCACAAAAAGAGGCGCATGTACATTGAAACAAGAATGAAAGAAACAAAGAAAATAAGGAACTCAAACAAGGAAAGAACACATAAAACAAAGGACTTAAACCAAAATAATGAAGAAAGGAAAAAGAGCAATAAACTAATTAACCTGGAAATTAAGAGTGCAATGACCAAAGAACACAAGCAAGAGGGAGGTGTGGAGACTTGAACAAGAGCAAACAAGATGGAGGATCACGTTGCAAACCCTAAAGGAGCTTCAAGGTAATTGCCACAGGGAGAGGGAGGGAAGGGAGGATTAGATGGTCGTCGCAAGGAGAGGGTTGAATTTCTTGTAATTTTAAAACATCCACCACCTTCTTGCACAAAGCATTAAACAAGTAGCAGAATATTGTAATAGCTCCCCTGACTTTGTCTAATAACATCGAATGTATTGCTATACGCAGGAGTTGTTGCATTAATGCATGGCAATTGTGGGACTTCATCCTTAAAACTTTCAACTCTTCCATGAAGAGAATTTTTTTAAAGTTTGAAGAGTATCCATTAGGGACTTTGAGTTTAAACAGGATTTTACACACTATTCTTCTTTTCTCTCTATCGAGCATATAATTTCCTTTAGGTAGGTATGTTCCTTGATTGCCCCTATCCTGTGGATGCAACCTCCTCTTCAAACCCATTTTCATAAGATCCATTTGAGTGTCCATCCTTTGTTTTTCATAGGATGTCAAGTAAGGTACCCATCAAGCCTTTATACACATTCTTCTCAATGTGCATGACATCAAGCACATGGCATGGATGCAGGACTTCCAGTATGCAAGCTGAAAGAATATTGATTTCTTCTTCCAACAACTTCTACAATTTCTTTCACCTACTCATTTATTTGATTTCTTTTTTCTCCTCTAGACATTAATATTTTAAACCTGCTTCAATACTTGTCGTCTTGTCAACATTTTTGGAGGTGTCTTTATCTCTACACTATTGTTAAATTATCTCTTCTTAAAATTGTATGGATGGTCTCTACATAACCATCTTTTATGGCCAAGAAATGTCATTTTCCTATTACATTTAAGTCATATGGCACATGTTTGATCACTACAGATAGGACAAGCATTGTATCCCTTCACAGTGCATCCAATCAAATTACTGCGTGTAGGAAAATTGCTTATTATCCATAACAATATAGCCTTTAACGTGAACGACTCTTTCCTATATGCGTTGTATGCTTCAACATCTACATCCCATAATGTCATAAGATCATTGATCAAGGGATCCAAGTATGTGTCAATGTCATTCCCTGGCTACTTTGGACCCGATATTAATGTAAGTAACATCATGAACTTCCTCTTCATGTATAGAAATGGAGGGACGTTGTAACAAATTAATATGATAGGCCAACAACTATACTTACTGCTCATAGAACCATCAAGATTAATTCCATCTACAAATGATGCAAGTCTTAAGTTTCTAAGTTCTTTAACAAAATTAGGCCACATGAAGTCAACAAGCTTCCATGTTGGGTTATCTGTTGGATGACATGAAAGCTATCAGTCATTGGCATGCTATACTAATTTCTTTACTGTTTTTGTAATACTGAACAATCTTTTGAACCTTGGAATGGGTGAAAATACCATAGAACCTTTTACAGGAATGTCTGTAACCGTCTTAGTTGAATTCTTTTTTAACTTTCATCTTGACTGTCTATAAGTTGGGTATGTAGTTTTACCCTTATGCTCCTTCTTATACAAGATGCAATCATTGGGACATGCATATATCTTCTCATTCTTCAACCGTAGTGCATCTAAGGTTTTCTTTGCCTCCCATATGGACCTTGCCAATTTATTATCCTTCGATAGCATCTTACGCACTACTTTCAAGACTTTTGTAAAACATTGATCTAAAAAACCAAATCTTAATATAACGTTGTAAAGTTCTACCACTATAGGCAACTTGGTATAATCTTTACACTCAAGATACAACGATTCATCGGCTTCTTCTAATGTAGTATGAAATTGTTCAAGGTCACCCTAGAAGTCATCATATGCATCTCGAAATATTAGTGCATTTGTATTATCTATAACACTTCCTATAGTGTCTTCATATCTTCTAGGCCTAGTCGAGGACCAATGCAAAAGTACTTCTCAATGCCAAATCCATGGACAATAGCTTTCATTGATTTCATTGAAGCATAAGTGTTCTCTCAACACTCCTATAGTTATTTTTTTCAAGTTTTCATGTTTCGAGCATGGACAACGCATGTGATCATGACCACCACCTGCCTTAATTGCGAACTCTATGAACTTTTATATTCCCTCCTCAAAAATTTTGATGTTCTTGTTGCAGTCACCCAAGCATATTTGTCCATTATCTCAAGAAATTGAAGCAAATTTATGTGTGAAGGCTTGAAAAGATTAAGCTAAGAATTTTACCAAATACTAGGTATACAAGAATTATGAGTATTTAGAATAATGATGCACACATGTGAATATTTTTAATTAACAATAAAAAAGTAAAATATGGTAGATACATTCAAAAAAAATTTTAACTTTAAAAAGGAAAGTTTCTAACCATAACCATGCAAAAATTCTTAAAACATGCATATATATATATATGAGACAAACAAAAAAAATACTAACTAGAATTGAAAAATCGATATCGACCGCAAATATATGAATGTAGTTTCAATTCATAGTTGGGATTCGGTTGAGAATAGCCACAACGAAAAATAATTAAAAAAACTAAAATATAAATTGTATTCCCCCTTCTTCCCTAACCTAGAACCCTCCTAAATTTCCCAATTCTCCTCCCTCCAAGATTTATCAGGCTAGAATTTGTTGAATTAGGTAAATGTCACCCTCCCTCTCTCTTTATCTTTCTCTTCCCTTCTATCAAAAATTTTTCCCTCTCTCTCTATGTGGTTGGTAGAATTCATCTCTCCTCTTCTTTAGCGAAGATTAGGTTATATCATAGTTATTCCTAGCAACTTGGTGCATGATTTTGGTTTACTATTCCAGACTTCTTCTGAACAAAAATCAAATGAAGGTTTTTTTTGAAGGTTTTGAAGTGAAGCTGCATTTGTTTGAACTCGCTAACCATTGGAAGATTATGAAATCCACCTAGAATTTCCATCTTGACTAGATGTTTCAAAAAAGCTAATCGTAGGCTTCCATGGTTGTATTCTTTATGATTATGTCTATTGGTTCAACCCTTTACCTTTGAACCACCTTAACCAAATGACTATAGCCCCTTGATCCAAGAATTGTGGTTTAGTTTTTGCATGAAAATTCAAATTGCTAATTTCTTGTGTGATGTCCTATGGATTGAGGTGTTAAAGATGTATTAGCAAATAATGTAGATCAATTTGACCCAGTGAAGTAACTAAAAGTTTAAACTAATGAACTCTTCTACAAGTTAAAGTGTATTTGAGCCAAATGTACTCTAACTTGTCATGTGTTATCTACGCAAATTTACTACACCTCCTCCATTTTCCTAAGGGTTTATGGATTGTTGAATGTGTACATGCTAGAAACTAAAGTTTTATAAATGCTCAAATTCGGATGATGAGAAGGGATGTGGCTACATAGATTGGTGGATGAAGGTGTTGCTAGAAGAGAAGTTATTGGTAGAGATGGTGCAACTGTTAGAGAAATAGTTGCTTCATTTGATGAAGCTTCTAGGGAAGTTGTTGTTAGAGGAGCTACCAATGTAGACATTGGGTGACTGTTGAATAGATTTAATTAATGTGATTTACATTATGGATAATATACTAGTAGTTTTTGTTGTTGTCTTTGTTGATGGTATTATTCAAGTAACCGACTACTTCTTATGATCAAGTAATGTAATGCAATGACTAGTTTGCTATTTTAACTCCATATCTATGAATTATTGTTAATTTAGCCAAGGATTTTTTTTGTTCCTATTGGGTAACCTTAATTGAAATGTGATGTCATAAAATGTTCGAATAGTTTACTCTTAAGTCAACATGACACAAATAAAGCATTTGCATGATAAGACTTGCTTATTTCAGAATTTGCATAAAACTAGAACAAGAATTAACACTTTCCAAGCGACAGGTAATTCTTTGTGAATTGAACCAATCCATACAAAACATAATGAATAAACATATTAGACAAACCACAAAAGTAGTATGAGTTAATTAATAAATAGAAGGTAGTACAAAACACAATGAATGAAATGCATTATACTTATTACTGATTATAGGTAGTCCAAGTTCCTTTTTTAACAATCCCCAAATCAATGAACAAAAGTTAGAAGAACCAAGTCCAAGTCTCCATATGTTTCATCTCAACTTTTCAAGCAATGGGGAACATTTGGTCATTTTCATCTCTTCCCACTGCACATAGAAAACAAAGCACAAAAGTAGTATGAGTTAAGTAAGAAATGGTAGGTAGTACAAAAAACAATAAATGAAATGCATTATACTTATCACTAATTATAGTTACTACAAGTTCCTCTTTAGTAATCCTCAAATTAGTGAACAAAAGTTGCAAGAACCAAGTCCAAGTGTTCAAATGTTTCACCTCAACTTTCCAAGCAATGGGGAACATGTCTTAATTTTCATCTCTCCCCACTATACATATTATCTCAACCTTACAGAACATTTCATAAAGCAACCATCCAAACCTATCACTGGTTTGTGTCCCTCTCTCTAACCATTAGCCATGGCATGAAAACATGGATACAATATGTGAAAGACATGATCTCCCATAGGTATTGGAACTTGCACAAGTGCCCCACCTTATACAACATGTGAAAGACTTGATCTCCCATAGCTCTTTCATTGGCCCTCAACATACCATCAATCTCATATGTCTACCTTGTCATCTCTAATATCCCTCCACTTGATATTTGCCTCTTTCTTAGATTATTCATATAGGCCCTTGCCAAATAAGTAGAAGTTGATTGCCTATTCTTGGGAGACTTTACACATTATGAATGCTATTATATGACTTTACTTGGAACATTTAATCCTTTTGACAAATAATATATAAACTCTCTAAGAGAACCCTTTCAAAGCACAAATAAACTCAACCTAGTAATTTTCGTGCTTTGCAAACCTAATATCTCTCTTCTCTTGCATTGATATATAATGGCAAGCTTTCTAAACTCTTCCTTGCTTGTGAATTACTTGACAATGGAGAAATTAAAAGGTCCACATCCTTATTTTGCATCATAGACAAGAAATTTGGTCATCTTTCTTTTCCCCTCTAATAACTCATCTTTAGAGAATTACTCATGGTCTAATTAGTCTAGATAATTTGATGGATAGTGTTCAGTCTCCACAAGTGGAAGCCTTGACATCTTGAGTCAGTGGTCTTGCATCTAATATTTGATGGTGTTTCAATTGGTTGGGAGGATCTATAGCAATCTTGTTGAGTTGTTAAAGCTCTTTCCCAGCAATTTTCTTTACCTCTCTTACCCTAACCCTCACCTTAGTAAGGTCTTCATCATCTCCAAAATTATGATCATCTCCACTTGAAGACTCACTTGAAATCACAAGTTAGTACTCCTTGTTAGAATGCCCATCTTCATCCTCATCTAACCATTAACACCTTCACTAGCTTGCTTTCATACTTCCTTTGTTCCATCAATTGAATGTTTTTCTCTTGTTCAATCTCCACATCCTTGAGTCCCTCATCCACTATTACATTAATTGTGACTTCATCTTAACCATCTCTACTGTGGAGTTCTATGTATGTTGCCACAAATTCATATTGTTAACATGAGAAGCCATCTCTGAGACATCCACTTTTCAAATGTACAAAATTTCTACTAAGCACCTTAAAGTATAAGATCATCACTAGTTCCTCCATATAACGAATCCTCTCAACAAAGTTAAGAATGCCTAACATGGAAAGCAAGTTTTCCTCACAATTACATAATTAGCAACTTCTTCTGTCTCATAATTAATGGACTTGCACTTCACCAACAGACCTCCCTCTATGATGAAACTAAATGATGAATGAACTCAGCTTGCATATTAACCAAGAAGAGGTCAGCAGCTCTAATACTATAAGCCAAGACATATAATCCCATGAGGATATATCTAAATAATCTAAAACAAGTTGTAGACATCATGTTTTGCCCTTACTTAAATATCATAAGTTGAAATAAAATTATGCCATTAATTATCTGCATTTACTCATGCACACTTCATTTATTTATAAGCCATATATATGTGCTCCCTTCTAGAAGATGATGGAACCATCTAAATGATGGTGTGTCCATGTTGTTGCATGACACAAATAGCTAGTAAAAAATATAGATGTTGCATGCAATGTTGGAAGAGGCATATCATACTTGTGATAAAGTTACTTCACTCTTGAAAATCTTTGAATGAAGGTTTACGTAGCCCAAGAAGGCTAAAAAGACTATGTTAGATGGTGAAAGAGTGTTACACTTTGTAACATTACCCTGAGGTGAGTTCTTATTCAAGTTTTCTTAAGGAGGAGTCTTTGATAGACTATTCTAGATCTTGAGATTTATCTATATTGGTCTTCTCATCTCTTACTTTACTTGTTTAGGTACAATTTCTTTCCCTTTCTCTGTACTTTTCTTATTTTGTTAGGTATAGGATAGCACCTAAGCTTAGTTTCTGAATTTTGTGCTTTTGGGAGTAGATTTCTTAGTTTATACAGTAGTCCAAGTAGAATAGGGTTTCCTCTAGAGGGGAGCGGAGGGTTGTGTTTAGTTACATAGCCTATTCAAAACGGTTTTGTATTCTAATGGTAGAGAAGGGGGTGGGGGATCCTCCTAACACAAATCATGAGAGGATTTTGTGTTTAGTTACATAGCCTATTCAAGACAGTTTTGTATTCTAATGGTAGAGAAACTTCTCCACAGGACCCATAATTCATGTATCTCCTTTTATTTCTATACTAAAAGATTTCTCACATTCATCTTAGTATAGAAAGTAGGAAGAGATAGTCTAATTTGTATCATTCGTCCCATTAAAGAAGGGTCCCCTACTCCTATAGTAGGAGTTTCTTGTAGGACAACATAACTTTTATTTTCTCATTTCCATGATTTGATCAATGAGTCAAAGGATTTTTGAATTCTAGGACAAGATGCATGAAATAGTTATATGAACATTCTTCTCCTTCCTAACCTAAGATATACTAGCCATTCATTCAATAGAGACTAATTTTCAAACCAGATGAGGTTAGTACCTAACAACTTCCAACCCCATAATTGAGCTCATCATTATCATCATCATCAAGATCTCATCCCAATTAGGGGTTGGCCACATGAATCTTGTTCCTCCATTTCCCTCTATTAAATACCATGGCTTCATTTAGTCTCAAAGTTTTTAAATATTTTCTCACCACTTCCATCCATGTTCTTTTGGGCCTAGAGCCTTTTTCCTAGGTGGTGACACTGAGTTTACCAATTAAGAAATCATATTAACTCATCTTAAACCCCCACAATCAGAGAACAAATGATAGATAAAATAAAGAGAGGCTCGTGGCATTTCAAGAAGGAATGGGAACTACCAGGTGCTGTGCTCCTACATATGCAATCCAAGAGGTCATTCATCCAACAATATATAATCATCTAAAACCACCATATGAAGTACAATTCCTTCATGAAAGTAAAACATTATAAAATTGTTGATACTTCTATTATGGTGTGTCTTTTTTTCTCATATAATCCATGTTATGAAATATGAAAGAGAATGTAACAAGTTTTTAGGACATTGACCTATATGCATTATAGCATTATAACATTTTATTATGTTATACAACTAGATCTTGTATGCTACATAGACCCCATGGTTTTTATATACCATCAGCACAAGTATAAAATGCTATGAGCTTCTAGTGCGTCTTAAGTGTAGATTCTATGGTTATATGCACTTTGGGAATTAGGGTCTTCAAAATGGTTTAGGAAGAAATTAACTCTTATAAAGTGATTTTTCATATATATATCGTTAGAAAATCTCCTACAAATCACTCTCTCGACTTCCAATAGCTCATTTTATCATACCTAATGTCTCATGAGGTTGTATTTGACAATAGAAAAATTATGTAATCCAGTTTATCTTAGGCTCATAATCCATAAGATATGAAGAGCAATTTGATAGATTAAGAACTTAGTGTAAATACTACAGAAAGCAACACCGTGATAGCTTAAGAACTTAATGTCAAGCCTAGTGATTAATGTCAAACCTAGAGAAATCACTAGTAATAAGCCTACAAGAGAGCCCTTTCTTTGTAGGGCAAAGTGTGAGAGGGTGGAAGATATTAATCAGCTCTTTCCCATTGATATTGTTATCATGGACCACTATATATTACTCTATTGCAAAAGAGACATGATTCGCTGTTGGAAAATGCAAAATTGGTATAAAAAAATTAAATGATATTTTATAATCGATAATGAAATTAGATTCTATGATTAAAAGGCCCTAAGTTTAAACTCCAACAAGTTGTAGAAATGACCATATAGAATATAAACCCTAATACGATAACTAGGGTTGCAAACATAACCCACACATGATAATGCACTTTAGAAAACTATAAATCCAAATACCAATCCGTGAAGATAACCACCAACAAGGATTAGGATTGAGTACAAAATACCAACCGGAGGATTCCCACTTTGCTCCACCAACTCAGTAGTTCTAATGATGCAAACTCTAGAATAGTCTTCACCAAAAATCTACCTAAGTCCTTTACATTTATCTTCGTTGCCTTATAGAGTGTTTGGTTAAAAGTGTAAGGTTTGTCATGTCTCAAAGCAAAAAAAGGTTTCCTTTTTTTCTGGCTAAGAAACCAACTCATCAAACAGTTCATTAAAACATATGTTGAAGCCATGTCAAATTGCCAAATGACAGCTCAAATAGTCAATGAACGTGTTGAAAGCTTTTGTCTGCTCTTTAGGTGGAATGTAGATGACTTCTCAAATTGGAATATAATTGATTAAGTCTAGAAATCAGGGTATGATTGAAAATTTGAGACCAATAAAGGGATTTTTCCTCCCTTTTACATCCTTAAAAGAGGGCGTAGTTGAGAGGTGTTGGTTTGTCCCAAATTATGATTTTCTAAAAAACAAGTATGAAATCATGGTAAGATTATTCTAACAATTAAAGAAGCAATTTTCTTTTATTGCACTGTAAGAAATCTCAATAACATTCTAACTATGGAAGGTAGCCAAATGGTCTGATTTGGTTTATAATTCTATGCTTCTACCCAAAAAAAAGAAAAAGAGCCACCATAAGATCTCTCCAGCAACAATTATCCGTTGGCTAATCAAGCCAACTCCATCGTCGGGTAAGGACTAGGGAGGTTTTTCAACTATATTATGCCAATTTGCAAAGCAAATGGTACGATGTTGATTCTATCATCCTGAAATATGTTTTCGCCAGATTTGAAATGAAAATTCTGGGGTTTAAGAAAGGAAATCCTTTAATTTTATCGAAATACATGTTCTTTTCTTATATCAGTGACCGGATTTAGATGCTGTAAAAGTACATTTGAGCCCTGGACTTTGCTGATCGGAACCATTCATGTTCCCTCATCATGGATTAGAAGTTATCTCCATTTCAAGATCCTAACTGCTATTATTCTATGGTAGCAAAAATCAGTGGCTCAAAATTTTCAATAAAGATGAAAAGTAAAAAACCCTTAATAAGTTGGAGGTTAATGTCATTCAGGGGAGAAGATCTTTGGGACATAAAAGTCTCTAAGATGTAGCCCAAACGACGAACGACTTGGATCACGGGCCATCTGGTAAGAATTGCTCTCTCAGGCCCACAAGATGAAATAAGCAATATCTAGCTAGGAGACCAACAATTTGATAAATGCTATGTAGAAGGGAAACAAAGAAGCGCCCATAGGGATCCAAAGAGACGAGAGAAAGAGACATCTAGAATCCATGACCCTTTGACAGAAGTCCAGGATCTGGACAACATCGTGTTCAAGGGCCCAATCCAATGTGAAGGCTTGTCATATACTTCCACAACAGGAGCTCGCCTATCTCTTAATACTAGCGGATGACTTCGACAGCTTGACTTTTGTAATATTACAAGTGCTCTCTAGCTAGAAACCATGTTCAAACTGCGCAACTTTCAAGATAAACAGTAAAAAGATGAAGACAAGTAACCAGCACCGAAAGAACTCTCCCTCGATCCACTTCAAATTTGTCTCATCACATAAACAAGCCCTTGTTTCCATTTTCCTCTTCTCACAAGTTCAAGTCATCTAAGCACTTACCAGAGGAATTAACTTCAGTTTTCCCATGACCTCCACCCACGTACTCCCCATCCTTTCTTTTTCACCGTAGTGCAGGCCCTCCATGGAGCCAACCCTGCATTCTCCTCTGTGACATATCGCGACACCTGCGGTTCTGTCCCTGTAAAGTACCCATTCGGCACCGGATTCGGTTGTGGCCACCCTAATTTCACTAGATATGTCAAATGTGATTCTGGGACTCTCCAGCTCACAACAGACAGTGGCATTTACATTATATCTTCCATCGACTGCACAGGTGAAACCTTATAGTCACAGATCCACTGATGTCGACTTGCAATTCGATGCAAAATTCTGGTAGCTTCAGCCTAGACTCGGACGCTCCATTTGAAGTAACACCAGAGAACACCTTTGGGTTACTTGGATGCTCGAAGACATCTCCAGTCTATGATACAAGGCAAGAGTTGTGTGAGACTGGGGACTCGAAGGTTTGCAGAGGAGTGTACTCATGTAAAGCTGTCGCAGGCATTGGGTTGGAGCCGAATGCACCGATTTCTTCTTGTTGTGTGTATGACCCCCCAATGGGGTCTGGCTCAGGCTATGTTGTGGATCTTCCCAAGCTCCAATGCTCATCTTACACATGCGTATATGGGTATGGGGAGGACGAGGGAGATCCTGCTAAGTGGCAGTATGGGATTACGTTGCATTACAGTAATTCTTATGGCACTGATGCATGCAAGGAATGCGAAATAAGTGCTGGCGTGTGTGGATTAAACCGATCGTCGGAGTCCTCATTCCTGTGCGCTTGTCCGAATGGGGTGAACACCACCACTAATTGTTATGGACAAGGTAAGCTCATGATCAAGCCCATGGACCATCCCATGGTTTGTTTGATCCTGAAAAATATGAATTAATAGATTGATAGTGATAATATTCTTAGCAATTGGCAGGGGAAAAAAACAAAGAAGACACTCAAAACCTTGTGCTGTTCGTTCCTAATAGTTTTACCCATGTTCTAGGCTGCTATATAGAGAAGGATGATCATGTCCATGGAACGTTATTCCCGTGACCCAAACAGGAAAGTTCAATGATTCACGCGTCGTCCATGTGGATAGACATGATACGAACCAACCAACCAACCAACCCCACCCCCACTCGCTAATGATGTTTTTTTCCGGGTAGGGTATGCATGGAGCAGCTCATGGAGGCAAGGCATGGACAAGAGGCCCAGTATATTAGGTACATCCAGGTCAAAATCCCTTCTCTTTCCGCTTTTCTATCAACTGTTCTCTTTTCTACTTCGCCGCAAATTTTCCTAACAAAAATGACAGATGCAGTGTCTTCTGACAATGCAACTCCAAACTTTACATAGAGCGAAAAGTTCTACTTTTTGTTGTCTATTACAATCTAAAATCCATGTTTAGAAACTCGAGAACTCAAAAAACTCAGATAGTTACTAAGCATAGTTTTCCGCTGAGTTGAGTGATCTTATCAGCTATCCGGTACAAAAATAATTAAATAATAATATATTTTAAAAATACAAAAAAATGTATTAAAAAATGTCAAACTAATAGCAATGGTAAACCTACTAAACAAATATTTAGATTTCTCACTTCAAATAAAATATATGCTTGTATAATGCATAGATGAAAGCAATCAAATGAAAATTAAACTAACACTAACAACAACAACAAAAACCCCATAAACTAGAAAGTTTTGAAATTATAAATTATCATCTATTTCCATCCTCAAGAATTATGATAGGAAGAAAGATGTCTTTGGCAGTAATATATTGGTGAAGAACAGAAGAAGAAACAATGGGTTTAAGTTCCATACTTTAGAGTAGTAACCTGTGATTAAGTTGTCACCTTTGGCTACTAAGTTAAATTACTTTTTGATGGAAATTTTCAATGACTGGTATGTAATATAATTAAATAACAAAGGATCTAATAGTATGGTTAGTTTTCAATAATAAATAATCAGTAGTGATATATTCAATCATTAACATACTATGTTTATCGACTTATGCAATAGTACATGTTAAGCTTCTTCAATGACATTAAATAATTTAAACTTTGATTTCGTACTAAAGCTGATATAAAACTCTTGGTAACATAGATTAGAACATAATCAATGTTTTGGGTCAGTAAAAAAAATAAATAAAATAAAATTTCTAGTTCAAAACATATGCAAAATATTATTACTATTTACTCGAACAATGACGAGTACTAGCAAACTTTAAGCTCTTTGGTCAATGCCTTTTCAAATGAAAATTGAAAATTTAAGACTTGGGTCTTCTTTTTCTCAATGGCTTCCATCTATAATAACTAATTTCATTTATTTCTTTTGATTAATGAAGCGAGAAATTACATGTAAAGTCCCCGTGTTCACCATAGTCTGTCAAGAGGAGCAAAATTTTATAACTTACTAAGTCACCAAGAATTTCGGTGATCTTTCAAAAACTTGCCTAAGTTTTCTTATCCAACTCACCCATTCACCGAGTCAATTTTATGATGATGTAATCCAAGTTATTTGGCCGATCCAACTTGGTTTCCCACCAATCCGATCTGGATTGACCGATCCTCGAGTTGGATCACTTGGTTTTAAACATTGGTTAATGATTATGGTGGGTCAAGAGGCCTTTAAATTTTGGAATAGGTGTGACGATCTGGGTTTTTGAAACATGATTTGTAAAGTATTTTGAAAGGCAGAGCCCTTAAGAGTGTAAAAAAAAATTTTGCAAAACAAAGCAGCGGAAATTCTTTTCTTTAGAACCTGTTTTGAAAATCCAAGTCACCACTTCATACATAACATAAGTACAATTTGTGTACAAAATAAAATTCCATTGAAGGAATATACCTTTATTAAACTCCAGGATCCATCTAGTGGTTCACAGTATAGCCAACTATAGTACAATACTTGTCTAAATTACATAATCCAAAACTCAAGCTCACCATACAATAAAACTCTCAACAAAGAAAAATACATGTCTTCAAGGGTATACCTTGAAGATTATTCTCTTCAAGTCTTCTATAGTCTTCAGCTCCTAACTCTCCTTCCCTGTATCTGAGATATTGCAACAATTACAATATCTCAGCAAGCAATGCTTGGTAGGGGATTCAAGAAACATAACATTGACAATGTAATTCCAATACTTCATAATCCCATTATCCTTAAACATACTCTTTACTTTGTAAGTTATGTATATCTATATACATACATACCCTTCATGGGTAAACTAGTTAAATATGTGAAAGTAGTCAAATATCATTCCCAACTAAGCTGATCAATTCTCTTCATTTTGAGAATTGAGTATTACAGCTAATCTTATACTGAGAATTTTCCTTCTTGGGAAATATTGCTAATATACGATTACCTAGCATTTCATTATGCTATAACATAAGGCATTTCACTATGCATATTCTCATATAGGGGTGGCAATTCGGGTTGGCGGGTCGTGTTTGTGGCGACACGAACACGACACGAATAGTGTTACGGGTCGACACGAACACGACACGCTTAATAGTCGTGTCAAAAACCTATGACTCGTACACGACCCGGTTCTTAAAAAAATGACACGACACGACCTGTGTAACACGATTAATTAATTGAGTCGTGTTGGATACACGACACGAAATGACACGACACGACCCGACATATTAAAAAAACTGCCCTCTCAAGTCAAGTCCCAACTCCCAAGTGAATAGAAGTTATAGAACGGCTGCCAAGGCCCGAACGGGCCAAATCCCAAAACAACCACAATAAAATAAACTAACATATAGGACGGTTATTTCACAACCGTTCTATAAAACCCTAACATATAGGACGGTTGTAACATAACCGTCCTATATATCATTGGTTTTATACGACGACTGTGAAATAACTGTCCTATATATATATATTACAGATTTTATAGAACGGTTGTGAAATAACCGTCCTATATGTTATTTTATAGTACGGTTATTTCATAACCATCCTATATGTTAGGTTTTATAGAACGGTTGTGAAATAACCGTCCTATAGTTTACTTTTTATAATTTTATTCCACTCCACCGTTATGACTGATCTTCTGATTCTGACTGAACTGTATCTTGAATCTTTGATCACCTGAAGCAATGACAATGAGGTTCTGGAGCAGAAAATCAGAATTGAATAGCATGGGTCTTTCAGTTATGAAGAACTAGACTTTCAACTCAAGTTACCAAGTACCAACCCCCACATAAATTGTTAGGAGGGAATTCATTTCTCCAACTCCTTTCATGCTCATTGTCACTGGTCATTGCTATATCCATTGAATTACTGGTGACTGATCCACCACACCACACGACAAGTACATAGACAACCAAATTACCAATAATGTTCCTGTAATATTTTGTTATTTTATTTAGAAGCAACACAGTTCTTTATAGTTTAGTATTACACCACACACTTCATCAGTGACTCACTTCACAAGTTCACAATTCACATGATATGTGAAAAAAAAGAGACTGAAATGAATCAAATAACCACAATAGTAGTAAATAAATATGGATTAAGTAGCACATGATGGAAATATACTTCCATCAATGTATTATGTATCAAACACAACAAATTAAAATAAGTCATGAAAATTATACAAATTAATCAAAATGAATTGATCCAGAGTCTTCAGTTGGTTGAAGTGATCCTGCAAGGCTACTTATGCTTATAATGTCCTCAGTAAGCTCATCCACGGCAACTGTAATGGTAGAGTCTACAATCATATAGAATAAACAAGCATTAGTTATTACTAAGCTCATATAAAATATAATGTAAATATAGAATTATAAACTATTACCTTTCAATCCATATAGCCAATCTCTCACACAAATCAATGCTTGCACGGTTTCTGGCTTTAAAGTAGATCTATATTGGTCAAGAACCCGACCACCAACACTAAAAGCAGACTGCGATGCAACGTAGATATAGGAATGCTCAAGACATCACGAGCCATGGCGGCAAGTTCGGGATACCTAAAATCAACATTTGAATCAAATATAAATGTAAATAAGATTACAGAAAATAGTGTTTACATGAGATTATTAGTCAAACAACCTGTATTGATTGCCTTTCCAGAATGCAAGAATGTCTAGCTTTGACTCTTGCAATCTTGGTTCATCTAAATAAAGCTCCAATTGTGATTTTTGCATAGCCAAAGTACCTCCTTCACCTTCAAATGAATCAAATTCCTAATGCAAATGCAATTATATTATTCAACGTACGATAAGACAATTCATACTTCATAGCAAATTTTAATATGCTAAGTAGTAAGCGACATATAATGAAAGATACAATTATAAATAAAATCACCTTCATGACATCTAAAACCTCTTGACTATATGACATGTTCTGTCTATCATCAACACCTGCACCTCTAGCCACTTGTGTAGATGAGGAGGAAGGAATAGGATAAATCTTAACCTTATATTCATTGAAGAGAGAGAATAACTTTTCCCTAACTTGAGCAAACTCCAAGCAGCCACTGCCAAACAATTTCTTGTACGAGAATTCCACAAAGGAGAGCTTATACCGAGGATCCAACACACATGCAATTGCCAAAATGGTGCTGAATTCAGACCAGTACTTTGAAAACTTGGCAAACATTTGGGTGGACATACGCTTCATATAGTCATCATCACTTCTCATGTATTGTGTTAAACTGAAATAAATTACAAATGCTGCACGAAAGTAGAGATTTGCAGTGGGATATTTGGATCCAGAGAACATGCAGGTGGCATCATAAAAAACTTCAAAATTTTTGTAGCCTTTTCCCATTCAATGAAAGAAGGACAATGCTTATAATTTGAGTCACTTAGTTCTAAGTGACAAAATGCACGTTGGTAACAAAGAGCACTTTCAAGCATCAAATACGTTGAATTCCATCTTGTAGGACAATCTTGTCTTAAGCCCTTTTTGTCTCAATTGACATGTGATTCACACACTCTAAAAAATTTTGTTTTCTACTTTGTGATGCTTTGACATACTTGATACTCTCTCTAATTTTTTGAATAGCATCATCAATTTCTTTCAAACCATCTTGCACAATCAAATTCAAAACATGACAACAACAACGTAGATGAAGGAACTCTCCACCACAAACAAGAGTGTTCCTGATGTTTAATTGATGCCTTAACAGCTCAACAGAAGAATCATTAGAAGAAGCATTGTCTAAAGTGATTGAAAAAATCTTTTTCTCAATCCCCCATTCTACCAATAATGAGTATAACTTTTCTGCTAATGATATTCCATTATGTGGAGGTGGTAGGAAACAAAAATTTAATATCCTCTTTTGTAAGACCCACTGACTATCTAGAAAATGTGCTGTGAGACTTATATAACCATCAGTAATACAAGAAGTCCACAAATCCGATGTCAAACTTATCCTGCTAGGTGCCAATTCTAACATCTCTTTTATCTTTCCTTTTTCTCTTTTATACATTCTCAGAACATCTGCTTTTACTGTATTTCTACTAATCAAGTGCAAATCTGCACACAAATATTTCAGTAGAGTTCTAATTCCATCATACTCAACAAATTGGAAAGGCAAATCATGCATAACAACTGCAGCTGCTACTAACTCACGATAAACTTCAGGATCAAACTTATTATCCGAAGGTGCACTTAGTGACACTGACATACTCCCCTGACTTTGAGATAAAAGCAACTGGCCTATATCACGAGAAGAGCTCCGTTGACAAGTCTTTATATGACGATTTAAGTTACCAGTACCAAATTTGCTATCGCAAATGTATATTGCAGAGCACTTCTTGCATTTACACCTTTGCCTTCCATCTTCTGATAGAGGAAGGTGTTCAAAAAAATTCCAAACTAGAGAAATTAGTTTCCTATGCTTTTTACCTCTATTGGATTTTGAAACTAACTCCACGTTCTCCAAATCAGCAAACTCATCATCATCGTTGTTGTGGTGTAGCATATTCAAGTTATCAGAAACATCAATGCTCCCAACTTCAACTTGTGCCTATATTGCAAAATGCAAATGACAAAAAAAAAATTAGTTCACACTGACAGTAAACTAAACACTTCAGAGTTCACCAACAATTACTAATAAGTAATAAGTAATAAGGGAAGGGAGTGAGTGAGTGAGTGAGACACTGAGACTTGAGAGTTGAGACTCGAGAGTGAGGAAATTGAGAGGAATGAAAAGAGTCAGACTCATAATTTTATAGAGAAATAACAAAAAACAAACACATGACATACCTGTGGTGCTATAGTAGGGGTGCTGCTGCTCATCGTGTTAGAACTTAGAAGGGTTGATGTATGAACTTGAAGAAGATATCTGGATTCTGGTCCTCTGGAGTCTGGAAAGGGAAATCTAAAACAGATGTAAAATTGTAAATTATAAAAGCAGCTGCAAACCTGCAAGCCTTCAACTTCAACCTTGGGTTGGTAACGTTGGTTATGTTACTTATGTATTACAGTATTAACGGTCCTATATATATATATATTTATAAAATATAGTACGGTTATGTATTAACCGTCCTATATTTTAAAAATATAGAACGGTTACTTACTAACCGTCTTATTTTTTGTAAGCTTTAACATATAGGACGGTTACGGACTAACCGTCCTATTTTACATAATAATATAGGACGGTTACGGACTAACCGTCCTATTTTACATAATAATATAGGACGGTTAATTACTAACCGTCCTATTTTACACATGGTTTATTCCTTCATTACCAATCTGTGAGTGTGACTGTGAGTCTGTGAGACTGTGACTGTGAAGTCTGTGATGTGCCAGATTTTCGCTTTTCAAGTGACCACCGCCCGACAAAGACTGATAGCCTTCTTTCCTCCAATTCCAAACTGGCAAGTGGCAAGTGGAGTTAATGAAAGTTGAAACTTACACTTCAATCATTTGTCAAATATTTTGATGCCCCTAGTTATTGTCCTTAATGTTACTTAACTAAGTTAACTTACTTGTTAGATAACTTAGATAGTTAGATGTCATGAATCATGATAGATGATCCGAGGTGGGGGCGGGGGGGCCCCCTTGTAGACTTGTAGTGGCGGGAAAACAAAATGAAAGTTGAAAACTGAAAAGAACATAAAGGTTTAACTTTAACTAATTAATAATTATCTAGGTATACTAACTACTAAGTCAATCTAGAGTCTAATCTAACTGCCTAAGGCAATTGTTTTGTCTTTTTGTATAATTGTATTGTATCATGTAAGTTAAGTAAGCCCAAATCCAATTATCCAACTATAAGCCTATAACTATAAGTTATAAATAACTGTATAACCAATTTCTTATCAACCATTTTCAGTTTAGCTACACATTGTCACATGTCAATTGTTACAACTTACAAGTTACACTTAGTAGATAAGTTAACCAAGTTTTGTAAGTTGTACAAGTAAAAGTGAAGTGAGAGAGAGACTAACTAACTGTCATATATTGTTGTATAAAATTATAAATGCTAATGAATAATGATTTTCTTATGTTAATTTCACATGTCTCACCAACCAATTGATCTAATATATCTCTTTTCAATCAAATTCATGAATATCATGTATCCAACTCATATAACTCAATATTTGTTTCTCATTTCTAACTCCCAATTGATGATAATAGATTAGGAATAACTCATTCATGATTCATCCATGATCCTTTGATCCATCATTCATGTAGATATTGTAGAGTAAAATTTAGTAACTCCTTTAGTAATATCATTCAACATTTGTGTTAATTCAACACACAACTCCTATTCTCTGTTCACATTCTCACCTCACCTAATGAGTTAATTACAATGTTACATAACTAAATAACTAATAACTATTCCCTTGGGACCCTTCCTAGTTCCTATACTATACTCATTATCCTCTAATGAGATAATTACACAACTCTTTCTATACTCATTCTCAAGCTACTGAGTTAATTACATAACTGTTTCTATTCTAGTTCAGTTCAGTCATTCTTACCTAATGAGTTAATTACATGATTCTTTCTCTTTCTTTACTTATTATCATTTATCAATGTTATCATCAACATTCAACAACTTTTGAATTGAGTATGAGTTACTTACATAACTTTGCTTTTTTAAGATGATCCTCAAGTGAGATCATCAGACATCAGATGAGTTAAATACATTATATACATAATTAACACCAACTTTACTCATCCTCCCCTGACCTCAACCTCAACAACTATGTTGAATTGAATATGATAGTATGAGTTACTTACATAAGTAACATAACTTTGCTTTTAAGCTGATAGATACTCAAGTAACTCAACTCAACTGAGAAGTCTGAGCCTGAGATAGTGAGATGAACATAATACATATATGATATATGCCTATATGCTATTGCTCTGTCTTTTTAAGCTCATCCAATCATCCTTAACTTAAGGAAATTAAGATGAGTTAATTACATAACTCTTTCTCCACTCTATACTTAATGACTAGTTTTATTTAAGGACATCATCAACTAAGATTAATTAAATACATAACTCTTATAGCTTATACAACTCCTATATTTCAATATATAGATGGTTATAAACAAACCATCCTATATTTAAATATATTATAGGACAGTTATTTTAAAACCGTCCTATATTTAAATATATTATAGAACGGTTATTTTGAAACCGTCCTATATTTAATATATTATAGAACGGTTATTTGAAAATCGTCCTATATTTGATTATGTTATAGAACGGTTATTTGAAAACCGTCCTATATTTAAGTATATTATAGAACGGTTATTTGAAAACCGTCCTATATTTAAGTATATTATAGAACGGTTATTTGAAAACCGTCCTATATTTAAGTATATTATAGAACGATTATTTGAAAACCGTCCTATATTTAAGTATATTATAGAACGGTTATTTGAAAACCGTCCTATATTTAATTATATTATAGAACGGTTATTTGAAAACCGTCCTATATTTAATTATAATTATAGAACGATTATTGAATAACCGTCCTATATTAGTATATTATATAGAACGGTTATTTTAAAACCGTCCTATATGGTTCTATACATATAATATATCGTTTTCACTTTTCACTTTTCACCTTGGTCATTCTCAGCCCTAATTTCAATCTTCCAAGTTCCAACCCAACGATCCAATCCAACCTATACTGAGAAGTGAGAAGGTGAAAACGACCATTCCTCTTCGATCTTTCACAGATCTAAGCAAAGAAAGGTATGTATTTACGATTTTTTGCATCTTTAATGTAATTTCGTATACGATTCTGTTATACATGAATCGTAAAAAGTAATAAAAGAACACAATCGATAAATAAAAAAACCTCTGTCTGGTTTCTCGATCCTTGCCTTGAACTTGTTCTGTCATTTCGTTGTCAAACACCTATTTCTCATATTTTGATTTATGTTGTCTTTCATTTGAGTCTGGAAACGGGGTTTGTTGGGAAAAAGATGGATGAGCAAAAAAACGGACTGGAAGCCTGGAAGTGGAATGGGATTATGGGAGATATCGGATATGTATGTTCCTCGACGGAAAAACCAAACATATAAATTATAAAGGTTCTGAGTCTTCTGACTTTGCCCATAGTTCATTAGTGCTGAATCAGTGAATCTTGATAGATAGGTTCTCAGAGAACTGCATCTACTGAAATAGTCTCCACTCTCCAGCTGAAATGTAGAGCGGTGAGCAAGTAGAAGAAGCGAGACGGATGTCGAAGATTGAGGGAGAGAGACATTAAACTAGTTCTTTCTTTTACAAAATGGAAAAAAACATTACCTTTATCTAATTTATCACAAACTAGCTACAGCTTATATCCCAATTTCTTCTTTGCCTTAAGGGAGCCCTAGAAAAAAGAACCAAATCAAGAAAAATCTCTCAAAAACTAAATTAACATATCTCATATATGCATCAAACAATGTCAGATTTTCAACATTTTTGATGTGTTGGAACTGTTGAAACAAGAGGAATGATTAAGTGATAGTTGACCAAAATAAAAAATAAAGGATGAAGGAACATAACAGATTTATAAAATTATTATTAGACTGGAATGAATGTTTTGAGATAGGAAACTTAATGAAATGGCCAAATCAAGCTACAAATAATGAATGTTATACAAAAACAAAATATCACATTTTTTTTTCCACTCTGCATACTGGAATGGCATACTTCTAGGGCTATGACACTATGCCAACATCACAAAAAATGGGAACATGCATAATTGCTTGTTTGAAGAGATAGAGGGAGCAACAATCTGACCTTGTAGGAGGCTTCCAGTATAGTCTCCACTGTCAAATGAAAAATTTGTGATGGTTTTCAAGGGTGCTATTGCTTATTATCCCTGTATAATTGTATTCCTCTTTTCTTGTCTAACTGTAGTCATTTTTATTTTGAAGCAAACATGGAGCAAGTAGAAGAGGTAGGAGAGGTACAAGTAGAACAATTACAACACACAGAAGCAGAACAATCAAGGCTATCAAGCACATGTCCATCAATAACACCACCGGTGGTCAGTGTCAAGAGAAAGGTCAGGGGGAGGGGCCCAACGCAAATGGAACATATAAATAAGAGAACCTCAGTTGGAATAAAAGAAACAAGACAATTCAACACTAAAGGCCAACCGATTGGTGGTGTTGCACATGCCTATGCTAGCTTCATATGTTGCACCGTTAGAAGACTTGTGCCGATATCGGTGGTCGATTGGAGACATGTATCTCCACAAGTCAAAGATTCAAGATGGGAAATGGTCAAGGTATGTAAATTCTTCCTACATATAACATAATATGTCCTTTATATTTATATGTTTTGTTTTTGTTTGCATATGAATCACGATAAGATACACAAAGTTGCTGCAATACTCACTAGTTAGTCACTTTAACATGCTTCTTCTTTTGTTTTGTAGTACGCCTTTGACGTATCTCGATGAGTGCAAGAAGCAAGCCTTGCTAGGAGCTGGTGAAGCTTGGAGGAAATGGAAGAGTGAGCTTGCAAGGAAGTACATACTTCCAAATTCTCATGATCCTTCTACGCTTCACATGGTCCCTCAGTTGTATTCTGCTTCATTAACCAGAAGCATGGAATCAATTTGTACAAGATAGGCTATCTCCCGATTTTGAGGTAATCACAACTTGAACTAGCCAAGCTAAATTTTGAGTCTTGTAATTATTATAATTGATTGTATTTTGAATCTTTGATCACATTAATTTGATGTCCGTGCAAAGCGTATAAAAGGACAAAAGGCTCGTGCACAAAACCACACGCCGCACCACCTTTCAAAGGTTGGCTATGCACGATTAGAGGCGTATGTAGTAAGTATATCATGTCACATTCCATTTTTCTAATCATATTAGATTATTATTTTTATTAACTATGACTTAGTGTCTCTTATAATCTTATTACAAGAAAAGAAGGCTGGGACAACGGATCCCATCGACCGTGCTATTCTATGGAAAATGGCACATTCGAAAGGGCGTAACTCCCGGACCTTTGCCAACGAGACAACCGCAACAATTGCTTCAAGAATTGTAAGTGGTTTAAGACTTTAAGTTTTATACTTTTACTTTATTTGCATACCGCCTAGTTAAATACTTTTATACTTTTATACCCTTGCATAGTATATTATTTAAATATTACATATATAATAGTGATTTTATCATGTTATGATCTTTATGTGTGCATGAAGAGTTGACCCAAGAACAAGAAGAAAGTGCAACTACGGGGACTCTTAGCGACCGCTGCAAAGGGGGACATCCCGTATAGGGCAATGGGCAACAAGAATGAGCACCCTGGCCGGGTAAGGGGCCAAGGTCGAGTGTTGTTCCTTCCAAATTTTTCCCCAAACAAAAGGCTCCTACGCTACAAGAATTGGAAGAATGGAAGAAGCAAACAGTTGTGGAGATATATAGCATGGTCAAAGATCAACTATTGAAGGAACTCCAAGGTGGCCGAAGAACCTCATGTGAGGATGTTGGCGGCCCTCAAGCTGAAGCTCAACCTCAAGTTCAACCAGCAAGAAATAATAATAGATGCACTCCTACTCCTACTCCTCTATCAGATGAAGAGGTGGCAGAACAAGTACTCCCAATCAGTGAGGTATGTATATTCACTTGTTTAGTTTTACAATGTTACTTATTTACTTTTGTTTTTAGTTTACACTTTACATTACATCACTAATTATTATATATATGTCATTTCTCAAATGCAGGTGGGTCAGTGCATGTTGCAGCTACATACATTTGAGAACCATGTGGCTGTGGCAACACTGTACGAGGTTCGGCCCATGACTTCCGCCACCTTGCATGGTAAGTTGATGCCTCCACACACTAAGCGTGTGTGCATCACTACTGCCATTCAACCAGATGCTCCCCTTCCATTTCCAGTCGAAGGGGATGATGTTGAAACTGTTGGGGATGCAATTGGATATCATGTGTGTTGGCCAGAGAAACACATAAAACCAATGATATCCAATTCCAAGGTACATATATACTAACTGTAGTCATGGCTTCATTTTCTCCTACCTTTTTTTAAGTCCTCCTAAACTGTTCATTGATTAATATTGTCTGCAACATGTCGGACAGTCGGATCACGAAAAGCAGCACAAGGGGCAATTGAAGCAAACCTTGTCGCCGGCAAATTCTGGCATAGTGGCAAGTGTAGCCACATCCCAGCCTTCTCAGGTAGTACTAGTTCTATGTTTTTCCATAGTCACTACTCACAAGTCATAAGTCAGTAGTACTAGTTCTTTAGTTCAAAACACTTGTAAGGTGCTCACTAGTCACTACTCACAAGTCACAAGTCTGTAGTCACAATGTTATTATTGTTATATTATAAAATATTCTAATTTTACCTCACTTTGGGTTTCTTCTTTTATATCTGCTAGTATATCAATATATGTTGTATATATTCATTACTAATTTCTAAAATGTTACATGATTACATTCACAGCGTAGGTATCGTGGAGGTTCCACCTAACACACCTCCATTCCTAAGGGTACTGCATGCATCGGCCAATGAAGGCAACACAAATACAATGAACCCCGTAAGGATAGAGGCAGTGTGCTTTCAAACGATGTGGTTGAGGTTCCACTCTTCAAGGAAGACCTCATAGCCATATGTAATATGGATCAATTGGAGTACATGCACATCATAGTCTATATAGGGTACGTCGTGTAACTGCTCTATTAGAGTTAAGACTTACCAATCAATGTAACATTACTTAATACTTGCTTTT
Source organism: Warburgia ugandensis (assembly GCA_035236585.1). Lineage (NCBI taxonomy): Eukaryota > Viridiplantae > Streptophyta > Magnoliopsida > Canellales > Canellaceae > Warburgia > Warburgia ugandensis. The sequence goes on from CP141131.1 coordinate 26,060,571, forward strand.
TAATAAAACTTAATAATTATTTGACATTAACCCAAATTTCAAATGCAGGTATTTGCATGATAGCTTGCATAGACTAGAGGTCAAGGACATTTACAAGTTCCTTGACCCTTCTCTTGTCTTTCAATTGGCCCATTTGCCTAAGGACAAACAAAGTGAAGATATCATTCCTGGTCTCATGACTTGTGCGAAGGGGCAAGCATTACTGATTCCCTACAATAGCGGGTACGTTGTAACATAGGTTGCTTAATTATGCCATTTTAATTTCACAATTCATAGTTTCATACACATGAATACTACATCATTTAAGATTAGAGAAAATTCAATTGAACTATTATTTTTATAGGTCCCATTGGATGTTGCTAGCTTTGGATGTGCATGGTGGCCATGCAATTTTTTTTATTCATGTGGAGCACACATTCGGGAACACCTTATGGAAATTATAAACAAGTAAGTCTTTATTATTCTTTTTATTATAATATAACTACTCACCTGGCAACTATAATGATATTCATAATCTAATGCTTTTCAATTATGTGTGTGTAGAGCATGGTATAAATGGGCTGAGAGGGAAGGCATTCACCACCCACCAAAACTCAACTGGAAGAAGGCCAAGGTACAGTTTACTAATTACTGCTCTTTAGACTCTTTCATATAATTTTAAACCTGAACTTGTTGGAAATTATATTTTGAAACTTTTATGTTGTCTTTGGTGGCATTGTTTTGCAGTGCCCTCAACAAAAATCAGATTGGGAGTGTGGATATTATGTTCTTAGATACATGAGAACCCTCATTCGCAATGGAGTTTCAATCTCACAATTGAGAAAGGTAACACTTAGACTTACTGACCAAAGTTGCACTTTTGATTTGTATATTTCCTGACTTAATTCAAGATTACATGTCTAATCTCCGAACTAAGTTATTATATGTTTCTTGTAGGTGGATTTTGGAACCAAGAGTTACTCCCGAGTTGGATCTAGATGATATTAGAATGGAATGGACAGATCATATTATGATTTTTAATTTGTAGTTCGGTGATGTAAAATTGTAAATGAATGTATATTATCATTCATGTATATACATTTTACTCAAATATAATACAAAGATCAGTTCATTTCAATGAATGTGTTCTATTTTTATTTTTATTGAAGTACACCGTATCAATGTATGTGCTTTCTTTGTTTCAAACTTTCAAATTTCAATGATGTGATTGTGAAGTTGGTGTTTTGATCAGCAGATGGGTTAATCATCAATTTTCAATGATGGCTTAGATCAGCAGATGGGTTGTATTGTATCATGTATGTACATACAATCTACAAATACAGTATGAGTGGTTGATATCATATCATGTATTGTATCATGTATTGGAGAGGGAGTCATATATGGAATGGAGGTTGATGATTGAAATTACCGATATATACCGAAGTTGTAGATATGATTCATATGAATATGATACAAAAAAACTTTCAAATTTCAATGATGTGATTGTGAAGTTGGTGTTTTGAATGGAGACCTGATGGACATCCCTGCCTATACAAGCAATTTCATTCATTTGCCGAGGAATGAGGATAAAATTAAAAATGCCAAAGTTCAGAATGATTGTCTGCATTGGTGCCTGCCTGGGCCTATTGACAATTGGAATGATATAGTCATGGAGATGGTGCTAAGTGATTGATATGTTGGGCAATTGTGATGATTGGAGCCCAAGATTCTAAGCTACCAAGTTTCTGACAATCGGAACACAATTATTTGTGTGAACAGAAAGAGGGATGAGGAAGTTCCACTAGTTGTAATTATATCATGTTTGCAAGCTTTCACTTATTTGTTGCCAATCAAATGTGTTTTATCAGAAGCTTGCAAACTGGAAGGTCAAGTTGCTTCGGCTTACATTTCAGGAAATCCTGCTTCATTCAGATCTTGAATCACAGATTTCTGGATTATATTTTGTGAATTCCTGTTTATAGTTTGTCACTCTCATGTCTTTGCTTTCTTTTCATATTCTCTAAGATGCACCCGAACGAGAACCCGGAAAAGTCAGTTCCTCTGAGAATATCTTTATAGTATATGTGTGAGAATAACTCATTAACTCTTAACAGTGGCTCTAGAAGAACCCTCCATTCTCCAATATAACTTAGTAATATAGGACGGTTAGTGAATAGCCGTCCTATATAAATAGTAATATAGGACGGTTTGTGAATAGCCTATATAACTAGTAATATAGGACGGTTTGTGAATAGCCGTCCTATATATAAGTTATATTATATTTATAACTACTAATATAGGACGGTTTGTAAGTAACCGTCCTATATAATATAAATACTAATATAGGACGGTTACTCATGAACCGTCCTATATTTTCAAGTGTTAAGGTAATAAGGTCATGAGTGGGTCGCGTGTCAAACAAGTAGACACGACGGGTCAAATTCATTGACTCGAACACGACACGATTTTTGGCGTGTCATTTTCGGGTCACCCGAAAATGACACGAACACGATAAGACTCGACCCGAACCCGCTAAATTCGTGTCGGGTTCGAGTCGTGTTATCGTGTCGTGTCATATTTTGCCGCCCCTATTCTCATATGCATCATAGTGAAAAATAATCAAAAAAGTTGCTATACTGCAGTCTGATCCGTACTAGCGTTATAATGACCCCAATTTTTGTAATATTAAAATCCCATGAAAAGTTCAGTTTTAAAGATAAGGGCATTTTGGTCATTTCACTAGTCGCCTTGACTGAACCCAAAATCTTGGTCCTAAAAATGATACCATTAGATGCGTCTCAGAAAAATAAATCCAACAAGACCAAAATCACCCAAAACGGAGTTAAAATGAGCAAGTTATGGCCCTTTGAAGATTAGGGGCAAAACTGTAATTTTTACAAAATTGGGTTTAGCTGCAAAACACAGGGGCCCGTTTTGATACGGGCACCCTTCATCTTCCACCTCCTAGAGAGTTCTAGAATGGAGGTGATTGGAGGGGAAATCACAGCCATTCTGGAGGTTTCTCCACCGCCATTCAAAGGCGGTGAGAGCCCCCTCTAGAACCCTCTCTTAGCTCTATAAATAGAGCTCTTGGGCGCCTCTAATGGCAGCCCAAAACGTTGAGAAAAAACCGTTGTGGAGCAGTGCCCTAGAAGATAAAACAAGGAGAAAAACCCAGCAACAAGCCAGGTACGCCCAAAATCCCTCAAAACCCATCTCCACCATAGTTCCAAGATTAATTTCCCTAGGTTTTTACATGAAAAACCATGCAAAACGGAGCCCGGGAGAGCCACCAAGGACCCAGGGACGTCCCCTGGGCCGCCCTAGTTCGACAGGGTCGAACCAGGGTGTCCTGAGGACTCCCCGGTCCCCCAGCGACGAAGACGTTCCAGTCGAAACGTGACGCGTCGAACGCGTCTGAAGAAAACCAACAGGCGCGTCCGGGGACACGCCCGCAAAAGAGAGAAACACTGGAAAAAACTTGGCGCGTCTGCAGATGCGCCCGCTGAGGCGCACACCATAGACACGCAGCGCATTAGCAATGCGTCGTTTTTTGGTTCCTTAAGGAAGCCGAGGCGCATGTCGCAGACGCGCAGCGCCCTAGCATTCTGTCTTTTTATTTTAAGACTCCTATGTACGTACGACACTAAAACGCTTATAACTTGAGATCTAGAGCTCCGATTGAGGCGCCGCAAAAGGCGTTGTGTCCATGTCGACGACGCGGACACATCCAAACTATAAAATCTCTGATCAAGGCCCAATAAAAAGTGGGAATGACCTTTAGAATAGGATGGTGGCGCGTGGCCACTAGAACGTTGGAAAACTGAGGATACCAAGGCCCAATTAGGACCTTAGGACACCCATAGGCATAGGGATGGACCCCTAATGCCTAAGTAAAAAGACCAATTACTCTAAAACCCATAAAAGATAGGCCAAGCTAACCTTGATTCCCCAAACCATGATCAGGAGCGTCCGAGGACAAAAGGGTTAGCGCAACCTAGCCAGGTAGGTGCTCTATCACTATTAGATTCTTTTAAAAGAACTATTATTGTTTTAAGAACATATGTTTTAAGTATATGACTTGTTTAGCATGACTTAATTCAGCATGCATGTGATAAATGCTTTGTACATAAACATGTTTTGTAAATGATTGCATATACATTATGCACATATATGTTTTGCAAACAAGTACATACATTGCATGATTTAAGTACTTGCAAAGATTGCATGTCCTTGAGGGTTGCCAAAAGACGCTGGAGTGCCAAGGGCCAGGCAGTTGTGAGGGACCCAAAAGAGGACAGGTTTTGAAAAGAGGTTTTGGCTTATTTGATCTTATGTGATTTGGGCTAGAAAGCCCGTGGGTGCTATGCCGAGGGGCCTGGGTTGGCCACCCGGCCTCTACCACTATTAACATGCCCAAAAAGAGACAAGTCCCTACGTCGACTGCATGTGGTACAGGGGGCTACCACTGGTGTCACGGCACTGGGTCAACGTGTCAGAGGCCCCGTGGAGGCTATGACCGAGTGTCCTCAGGTACCCAGGGACCACACGGCGAGGTGGTCGTGGGCATAGTGGACCCTATGGTTTGATGATTTATGTGCATTGCATATGGCATGATATGAGGTTGATCGACCATACCATACTAGAGATCCATGAGTTGGATTCCATGAAGCATCTTATGCATATCATGATGTTATGATATATATGTATATGATACTTTCGATTTTGGATTATATGATCCTTTAAGTCATTAGTATTTCAGTTGGACAATGGATTTTTATATCGATATTGAACTTGAGGATTCATACATGCACATGTTTTGGAAAGAGCATATGATTTTAAAACATCGCATGCATTATAAAACTAGTAGTGATAGACTCCTACTGAGTATAGTATATACTCACCCTATCCTTAACATTTTTCAGGATAATTCCATCTACGAGTAGAGGACATCTATATTAGTGCTACAGGCAAGTGAATCAAAAAGGAAACAATCATACATGTAAGTAAACTCTCTACCCTTTGGACATGTATTTAATTACAGTTGGCCTGTGTGCTGTGACTGGATAGACCTGGGGAAAAACGTTTATGATTTCTGAAGTTTTTTAAAAACTACCTTGGATGTTGTGAAAGCAAAATGACACTCGGGGTTTTCAAAATGAGTTTAAAATTAAAGGTTTTTTGCTGCATTGCATGGTTTTCAAATAGGGATGCATCCCGCCTTAGGAAATTAGATATTGCATTTAAAAATGCATGAGAAAACCCAGGTCGTCACAAGCGCGCTCGGATAACTGCCCTGTTCACCACTGATACCACGGTGGAAAATATTATGTCACTGCCCGTATGGGGGGGCAAGACTTTCACAGTGGTGGCCTTCCCATAATTGCCACCACCCGACTTTTAACCTCTCTTAGGGCAAGGTATCATCACATCATCAAATTTCAAGGAGCAAGTGGCCAAACCCTCATAACTCCTCTAGCAATAACATTCCCCTAGGCTTATGCCTATTAAAACAAACTCACAAGCCTCCAAGCTTGTATGTAAAATAGATTTCATATATATCAGACCATATGTCTATTTACTTAGGGCTGAAATATTTCCTAGTTCCCTATTCACTTATAGTTTAGTCCTTAACCATCTTATGTGTGTTTGGTTGGATCATAAGGTATTCAAGAGATTTAATACAAGTATTATCATTACTCTTGTCAACATAAGATCATGAGTACAATCATGTATGCATTCATCAAATCCTCATACCTTTAAGGATTGATCTCTTTTCCCCAATCTTCCATGATCATGACTGATGTATGTAATCTGTACATCCATACATATTGTCAATATATAAATTATGAACAATCCTATTGATCACTAGATCTGATGATTAGAATGATCTTTAGATCATTCATATCTAAGTATTTTTCTATCTCTAAGTCTTTGTATGTCCATCTCCTTGATCTTGATCTTTCATAGATCCATTGATTGACAATGTACATATGTTGATAAAGATCAAGGTCCTAAATCTTCTATCATCTAGTTCTTCTTTGATCTAAGTTCAATTATTGGATCATCCCTATGGAGGATGATCTTGGTTTTCTTCCTTGAATCATCTTTGATCAAGAGTTTGGATTATCTAATCTAATGAACTATAACAAGTATACTAATAAACATGCATACTAAGTACAATATAGTGTTCTTATTCTTATTGTTCTTGAAAAATACTTACTGTTTTTATTAAGGTTAGGTAATTTACTAACCTTTTATGCTCTTATTATTATTATTATTATTCAACCAGTTAATGTGCTGGTTGAAGGTAGCTTATTCAAGCCTAAATCTAGACTGCTCCTCTTATTTTCAATTGGCTAAGGCTTACTAGGTGAATGGGTGAACACAAAGTGGTTACTTCAATCCTCATGTAAGGAGGTGTTTAGACCTCACAAACGTCAATGGAAGGTAGGGGAAGAGCGAGGCTCTATTAGATAATGCCCTTAACCACTATGTTCATCATTCACTAGAATGACCATAGCTCAACCTTTCATAAGGTTTCTATAAGCATGTTTACCCTAAGTACTCTTTCTAATGGATTTTAATTAAGTCCATGAATATTTATAATGTCATTCATGGGGTTTATTATTCTTTTCCTAATTTGGGCCAAGGATTTGATAATCCTTATATTGTCCTACTAACTATAGCCCTTACTAATTAAGTCCAAAGTACTCCATTCTTATTTGTGTAATGAAACTCTATTTTTCCATTAGAATACATTTTTGATGTTTTATGCTCTTTATCTCATAACAAGTAAATCTACTAATAACATTCAACCATAAATGAATTATAAATTCAAAGCGTAAAACTACATAATTTAACATTCAATGATAATGAGGCAAGGTACTTAAAATAATTAAATCTAGCACCTTATGATAATAATGAAATCACATCTCATGCTAAAATCTAAATGTTATACTAGCATGCTTTATAACATAATCATATTTAAAATGCTCTTATATAAAATAAAACTAATTACATTAACATTTTTAGAAACCTTTACTTATGATCCAACCATTTGATCTTAGATTTTTCCCTTTGATTAATGGTATTAGTTATATTTAGAGAATTTTCTTTATTAAGGTCAAAAGATCATATTGATCTATTTTTGTCATAATCTATCCATGATTTCTTTGGATTTCATCATATCAACATTTATTCTTTCCATCCCAAGGATCTGATCACACTTTATCTCATTGATCAAGTGGGTCCCTTTGTATTTTTAGGGTTTTTCTACCATAATGGTTAGATCCCTTAATATATCTCATATATATCCAATTAAACCATAGATCTCACTTTATTTCAATAATATATCATATTAAAACATGTTTTTAAGATCTGATCATCTCAGATCTTGAAAATCTAGGTAATTGGAAACTTAATTCTTTAATACAGAAAGTTTTTACTAAATAACATGTCTATTGTATCATTTCATAAGAAAATAGAGGTTTCAAGCTTTCCATAGCTTCTTTCCGATCTCAATTTGGAGTTCAGATGACTCCGGAATTGAATCTAGAAGTTCACAGTCCTTCCTAGGGCCTGGATTTGATCTGGGCCAAAGGAACGGACAGCCCAGATTAGTCAGGCAGAGTGAACCAAACCGGGCGGACGCGTTCGGTTCGTTGGGCGTGTCCGCTGGGAGGAATTGACGAAGCCCACTTGCGGGGCGTCCACAGACGTGGACGGGACGAGCGGAATGCCCATCGTCCGTGCAACCGTAAACGGGGCTATCGCTGGGCGCGTCCGTCACGAGCGGACGCGCCGTCGTCTCGCTTGGGACGATTAGTGCAGTTAGATTTTTCATCTGAGCACTCTATCATCCATAATTAAGGGTTCTGATGTTTACTTTATTTTTACCTTTTTATTATCAAAATAAACTACAGTAAAATAAAAATTACATAAAACAGTACTAAACATCTATGAAAAGGATTTTCACCTACCTGATTGGAGAGAAAACCTCAGTTATATGCCCAATTTAAAAAAAAAAAAAAAAAAATCTTGTTAATGAAGATATGGCCTAAGATCCACCTTTCTTGCAAATATTCGTTGTTTGAACCGTTGGATCTTGAAATTTCTTTGGGGGTTTTGTAGAATAGATATGTTGGGAAGTTTTGGATGGTGGAATTGATCAAATTAGATCTGGAACAGAGTGCCTAATTGATTTTAAGTCTCTTGTTCCACTCTAAAAAGAAAAACAAGTTGAAAAGAGATCTATCTCTTGGAAATTTTGGGTTTTTGGGGAGGGATCTAGATCTAATTTTTCAGGGAGAGTGAAGAGAATTTTGTGGGGATTTTATGAGGATTTTTGGGGTTGTATTTATAGGCATTTTGGGTCTTTTTTCATTATTATAATATTTTATTTTTTATTATTAAATGGCATGAAAGTCTTCCATGCTCCATTTTTTCTTCCCCATGCCTCATTTTTCTTCCCCAAGACAAGATAATGTTTGTTGACCCATGATTCACTTGACTTGCTAATAAAATTGGTTGTTGGGTCCCTTGTGGGCCCCACATGGTGTAAAAAGACAGTTTTGCCATTTATGCATAAAATTTTAGGTTTTATTCCCATGATCTCGGATTTGAGTGTACTTAGTGGCGTTGGATTTGTATTTCTCAGTACATTCTAAATTTTGATGTTTCGTATTTTTATTTTTGGGTAAAATTACTATTTTACCCCTTTTGTCCAAGAATGAAGAAACTTAAGGATTTCTTATCCGAATTCAGAATTTATCGTGCTTATAGTCATTTTGAAGGGGTTGCTAAGTTTAATTTCAACTTTACATGTCTTATGATTTGATTATGCTTTTATAAAAAGTATATTTTAAATAACCCTAATATTTCAGCCCGAAATATTTGAAACTCAAACTTTATTGATTTTCTCAATCAATTACAAAATTTGGGGTTATTACATAGCTTTTGGTTCAAGTGGATGCAGATCAACCCACCATGATTGGGTTGGAAATGAGTCAAACTACATTTTTGAAAACTGTTTTAAACTTTTGAATGAACAACCACCTTAATACAATGATCTAAGGTGAAGAGATCAACTCGATCGATTGGTGAGCTACCATTCAATAGGCCTCACTTTAGAAAACTATTTTCACATATTGCATCAACTAGATGATTTAAAGGCTATTTGCTTGATAGCTTGTTATCTAATTAGAAAAGATAAGATTAAAAAAATGGACAATAGAGAAGTTACAAGGATTAGTGCACGTAGATAAACTAAGATTTTGATGAATAAAGTAGATATTGAGATATTATGTATTAACAAATTGAAATATTTCAAAAATCAAATACAGCTATTTGTGTATTGAGATAAATGAGTACCAAGATTGTTAGTGGTAGAACTCTAAGATTTTGAGATATCTAGATATTGAGGGTTTGAGTAAGTTGTATGAATGAAAATTGAAGTCTTTTTCTCCCTAAATAAAGGAACAAAAAAAAAAAAACTATCGAGTTTTCAAATGTAGATTGTTTGTGGTTTTGAACTTAAGACCTCCTAGCTAAAAGTGTCAAAACCTTTTGGACTATACCAAACCAGTTGGCTAGAGAGACCATAAAAATTTCATACACTCTTTTACGAAATAAAAATGTGTTATGTGGCCAATCAATTATGTCAACACACATGCATGTATTTTATATGCTCATATATGGATATTTATATGTCATATGGGTGTGGCTAAGAAATGGTTCAGATTTTCATGCATTTCGTGTGAGGCCCACATCCATGCTTTCTTGGTGAAGCTGTGCCTTTATTCTCTCACAAATTCATTAAAAAATCTTTCCACAGATGCACTAATTGGAAATTATAAGGTGCCCACTGGTAGGATATAGAAGTAGCCAAATGCTTGATGTGAAACCTATTGATAGTCAAATCAAGTTCACATAATAGGTTTAACACTCATTCTCATTTGAAAGATTCCTATTATGTTTCCTCTTTGAAAATGAGCCACAAATTTTTTTACCCAAATTGGGCCATGTGTTGGTTTCATTCCACTTTTGCATTGGGGTTGGCTAATGATACATGAAAGGACCAAGCTTGTATCATAGTAATTTCATGTGTATCCTCATATGCGTTGCTCTACAATAGACTTACATTTAATTAAATTAATTAATAATATTTACTTCAAAGATGGAAGCATCAAGATATTCAAATCTCCCAAAAATCATCATCATCATCATCATCATCATCAAGACCTTATCCCAATTAGGGGTCGGCTACATGAATCTTATTCCTCCATTCCACTCTATTAAATACCATGGTTTCATTTAGTCCCAAAGTTTTTAAATCTTTCCTCACCACTTGTATCCACGTTCTTTTGGGCCTTCCCCTTGCCCTTTTAGAACCTTTAACTTGTATTGCCTCACTCCTTCTAACTGGTGCCGTTATTGGCCTCCTTTGAACATGTCCAAACCATCTAAGTCTAATCTCCCTCATCTTGTTACCTATTGGTGCTATCCCTAAATTTCCTCTAATATTTTTATTTCTAATTCTATCCTTTCTTGTCTTACCACTCATCCATCTCAACATCCTCATTTCTGCGACACTCAGGCTATGAGTATGATGTTCCTTAGCTGCCCAACACTCTGATCCATAGAGCATGGCCGGCCTAGTAGCCATCCTATAGAATTTTCCCTTTAGTTTGAGTGGCACCTGCCGATCACATAAAACAGTCGATGCACATCTCCATTTGTTCCAACCCGCTTGGATTCTCTGGGTAACCTCCCTCTCAATCTCTCCACTCTCATGGATCAATGATCCTAAGTATCAGAAGTGGTCTCTCATGGGGACCTCTTGGTTATCAATCTTGACTGGTGCTCCACTCCTACTCTCCTTACTAAAATTACATTCCATATATTCTGTCTTAGTTCGGCTAATTTTAAATCCTTCCGATTCTAATGCTTCTCTCCATAACTCTAGTTTTATGTTTACACCCTCCCTTGTCTCATCAAGTAGGACCATATCGTCTGCAAATAGCATGCACCAGGGAATCTCCTCATGCAGATGTTTTGTTAACTCATCCATAACTAATGTGAAAAGGTATGGACTCAATGTCGATCCTTGGTGCAATCCGACAGTGACAGGAAAATCACCAGTCATGCCACTAGTGGTCTTAACATTTATTACTACTCCCTCATACATATCTTTAATTATGTCTATATACCCCTGAGAAACCCCTTTAACACCCAACACCCTCCATATTAACTCTCTAGGGACATTATCATAAGCTTTCTCTAAGTCAATAAAGACCATGTGTAGGTCTTTTCTCCTCTCCCTATATTTCTCTACTAATTGACTTAGTAAGAAAATAGCTTCCATGGTAGACCTCCCAGGCATGAAACCAAACTGATTCTCCGATACACCTGTTTCATGTCGTAGCCTCTTCTCAATCACTCTTTCAAAAAGTTTCATGGTGTGGCTCATAAGTTTGATCCCTCGATAATTAGTGCAGCTCTGAATGTCTCATTTATTCTTATAGATTGGTACAATAGAGCTTTTCCTCCACTCATCAGGCATTTTCTTTTATTTTATAATCTTGTTAAACAACTTGGTCAACCAAACTACCCTACTATCTCCCATATGCTTCCAAACCTCCATTGGTATACCATCAAGCCCCATGGCCTTTCCTAGTTTCATCTTTCTCAAGGCCTCTTTTACTTCAAGCATTCTAATCCTACGTTCATATCTATAATATCCAGTGTTATTTAGATTTAATAGTATTTTCAATCCCTATATTCTCAGGGCCATTGTCATTTAACAATTTTTGAAAGTATATTTTCCACCTTTGTTTGATCTCATCATCTTTGACTAATACCCTTTGATTATCTCTTCTAATGCACCTAACATGCTCTAAGTCCTTACCCTTCTGTTCTCTTACTTTTGCAAGTTTAAACACATCTTTCTCACCTTCTCTTGTTCCTAGTCTATTATAGAGCTCATCATATGCTTTAAGTTTTGCCTCACTTACTATTCTCTTAGCAACGTTTTTAGCATTCTTATATTGTTCATAGTTTTCACTATTTCTAATCTTCTGTCATGCTTTAAAATGCATTCGTTTTTCTTTAATAGCTTTTTGCACTATTTCATTCCACCACCATGTTTCCTTTGTTAATAGCCTTTTACCTTTAGATACTCCTAAGACATCTTTTGCCACTTTCTTAATGGACTCAGTCATATTAGTCCACATGGTATTTACTTCTGTTTCATAGTTCCAATCCTTCTACCATCAACTTATTTTTGAATGAGGTTATTTTCTCTCCTTTTAAGTTCCACCACTTAGTTTTTGGATGTGCATTAAGTTCAGTTCTTTTACTCCATCTTTTAATATGAATATCCATAACCATTAACCTATGCTGTGAGGTTAAACTCTCACCGAGTATCACCTTACAATCCTTATATATAGATCGTTCATTATTCCTAAGTAGAAAAAAGTCTATTTGGCTTTTATGAAGTCCACTTTTAAAGGTTATTAAGTGTTCATCCCTCTTCTTAAAGAGTGTATTTGCAATGGATAGGTTATATGACAAAGAAAAATCGAGGATATTCTCCCCCATCTTGTTTCGTTCACCTATACCATGCCCTCCGTATATTCTATCATATCCTTCCTTATCTTTTCCTACATGGCCATTTAAGTCTGCTCCTATAAATATCCCCCAGTGTTGGGAATTTTTTGCATGACTCCCTCCATATCCTCCCAAAACTGTCTCTTAATTATATCTTGTAACCCTACTTGTGGTGCATATGCACTTATAATATTTATAATCTGCTCTCCTAGAATTATTTTTATTATTATAATTCTATCACTGATTCTTTTAACGTCCACAACTTTATCCTTTAATTCCTTATCCACTATTATTCTTACGTCATTTCTATTATTTTCCTTTCCTACGTACCATAATTTATACCCATCTATTTCTCTAGCTTTGGCCCCTTTCCACTTGGTTTCTTGGATACAAGCGATGTTGACTCTCCTACGTTTCATCGTGTCTACTAACTCTAAACTCTTACCTGTCAGTGTCCCTATATTCCATGTAGCAATGTGAATCTTATGTTTTGGAGATACCTTATTTACTATCGCCTTTCTCGACCTCCATGGTATGAACCCATGTCCACTTGTCATTGCACTTGGGTTCTGATGCAACGCGTCGCTTCCGAGGGGACGCTCTAGCAGCCCTTGCCCATTTTTCCCTACACCCGGGATCCGATGAAGTGCGTCGCTTCTGGGAGAATGCCCTAGCAACCCTTGCCTATTTTTCACCGCATCCGAGATCCGATGCAGCGCGTCACTTATGGGGAATGCCTTAGCTTGAGCGAATTTTAGTTTTCGATTCATGTCATGTTGGGGTTGCCATAGTTTCTAAAAGCTGAAGATCATTTTCATTAAAATCATCTTCAGCTTCACCCTTGCCGGCTGGCTACCTGACGCAAGGGTGGCCATATTTTAAGAAGCTGAAGATGATTTTCATTTCTTCCTCAGAAACTAATATACAAATGCATATTTATTTGTAAGAAAGAAATAATAAAATCATCTTCAACTTCCCCCTTGTCGGCTGGCTACCTGACACAAGGGTTGTCATCTTTTAAAAAGCTGGAGATGATTTTCATTTCTTCCTCACAAACTAATATACAAATGCATATTCATTTGTAAGAAAGAAAAATAGAATCATCTTCAACTTCCTCCTTGCCAGCTGGCACCTGACGCAAGACCCTCCTCCCTTTTTTATCCGGGCTTGGGACCGGCATTGGCGGAGTTCAAATCTCCCAAAAATGCATTCTCAAAACTACATGGAAACATTTTAAATCATTACATCTAACTTTACCCAAAATCTCAAGTAAGCACCTCATCTTTCAAAAGTATCACCTAAGGCTCCACAATTTATTATAACATCCATTCCATAATGGGCCATTAAAATTTATTATAAAGATGTGTCAGGTAAATTTTTTTAAAGAGGCAGAAAAGTGATTTCATATACCTTTTTTGTTTAACAGCTAGTTGAACTATTTCTTCTTCATTTAAAGCCCTTGTTTAGGGGCTCTTTTGTCTTGCTTAGAAATCATAAGTGAGTAAGAAATCAATTGAAGGATTTGGGGAAGCTGCTTTTCTTATGCTGATGCATCTTTTGGAAGAGAAGAAATGCCCTCTCTTTCATTTTTCCATAGGAAACTCAACTTTAAAAATCTCCATTTCCTTCTTCTTCCAGAAGCCAAAGAATGCCAAAAACCTTACATTTTAGATCAAAATTGTGGAATCGATATATTCTTTGTTTACCTTTAAGGATTTCTTGTAAGATCACAAAATCTTTTTATCTAATTTACACTCCATTTTTTCTTTCTATGTATGATTTCAGCTACTTCTACATCTTGTAGTTCTCTATTTCATGATTTTTAATCTTATCCAATCTTTTCTTATAAAAAAGGGATGCATTTTCATGACTTATATCCATCATCTCCTAATTCTATTTCCATTTTTGGGTGTAAAAAGCTCTCCATCTTCCCTTCACCTTATTTTTCCTTTTCTTGTGTATGGCAAGTTGTGAATCTCACTTATTCTTGAAGAAAAGGCAGCTTCTAACCTCTTCTTATTTCTCAAGTTAAATTAGCTACTGGTCGGATACCAAACACAATAAAAATAATTTGTTGTCTTCATTCTTCATCCTTTGTCTCTTAATTTCAAGGAGATGTTTGTTGTTGTGTGGTTTGATTTGGAGAAATAAGGTCAATTCCAAGTAAAAGATTATAAGATAGAAAGAAATATTTTTGCCTTTTCTCTATTTTTTTCAATTGTTTCTTGATTATTCTTCTCTAAAGATCTCAATTTTTTTTATGTTTTGTAGTTTGCTTGACAAACATTGCCATGCAAAAATAACTAAAATAAACAGCAAATCCAATAACTTCCACTTTGATTACGTGTTAATAAATATATTTTCTTTTAATTCATTTGCTTTTTTGTGGTTATTTGTATGGATTCTAGTTATGTCACTACTCTCTCTCTCTCTCTCTCTCTCTCTCTCTCTCTCTCTCTCTCTCTCTCTCTCTCTCTCTCTCTCTCTCTCTCTATATATATATATATATATATATACATATATATGAAATTACTTTCCTACCCTTTAAAAACTGGTAAAACAAACACATGATACAACTCCATATCAAAATTTAATGGGCCATTACAGAATAGACCATGTAAATACACATAACAAATAGTGGGGCCCTTATATGATACTTTTGAAAGATGGAATCTTTATGTGAGAAATTATGGACTAGATATTTTGATAATTTAAAATATTCAAAACTTTGTAAAATTCCATGCTAGACATTGAAAAATCCAACTGATTTTCAAATTCCTAACCTCTATTAGATCAAAGGGTTAGTATCATTTGATTGGAAGTTCTGAGCTTCTAATCATCATAGAATCGTCCCCTTACGAGAAATGATATACTAACCGCATAATGAGGTGTGGTCTAGCGATCACATTTTGGGAGCTTGCCCTTGAATGATCCAACTTGTTTATTTCCTTGCTTCAACTTTAGATTTCTTATACATGTAGTATGGATGATTCGAACTTCTATAAGAAGTGTTGTATATAAAGTTTCTAAACTGTCTATTTCTAAGCATAGTTTGTCATATATTCTTTTGAAGCTATATTCATCTAAATCACATGCTTTTAATCTATAAGATA
Source organism: Warburgia ugandensis (assembly GCA_035236585.1). NCBI lineage: Eukaryota > Viridiplantae > Streptophyta > Magnoliopsida > Canellales > Canellaceae > Warburgia > Warburgia ugandensis. The sequence goes on from CP141131.1 coordinate 26,076,272, forward strand.
TCTAAATGTATTGCAAGGAAATGAATGAATTGGATTATCCAATCACTGGAAGGCACTCTCTAGCATTCTGCACCCCATAATATGGACATTACGAATAAACCTAGAAGTTGGACATATATGGCTTGCGTGATTTGTCTTGATTGAAAGTCACAAGGGTAGAGTCATTCTTTTCTCTTGTTGTTGTAGGAGCCTATGCACAAATAAAATCCAAAAGTTTATTCTTTCATTAAGAAATTCATCTAGTACACATGGGCAGTTATTGATATCATTAACTTTATGATTAAGTTAAATAAATATGCTTCAACTATTAGAAATCTAATTTTCTCCACCATTGCTAGGGAACTTTTTCTTATGGGTTTGGATGTTTAGATGAAGGAGGACTAGAAAATAATCCACAATCCTCAAGAAGAGTAGAGTCCTATAAGAAAAAATAGAGAACATCCCTTCTCAAAGTGTTCAACAGGACTGATTAAGCTTAACTGGGAGCAATACCACTTGCATTATTCTCGCATGCCAAGGGAATTTCAATGCTAAGAAATTTTGCTAATGAGAGAAAATTGTTTAAATGCTTGATGAGTGATTAGTATCTTATTAATTATTCATTTGATATGTACTTGTATATTTATTTTTCTATGTACATGAGAGATTGACATGTGCAATGATCTAGTCAATTTAAGAATACTTAAAATATATTTGAATGTTGGACATCCACACCCATGAGCAGCTCAAATCCATGACCTACCCCCAAGGGACCTATTCTTGCACCACACATGGGCTTGTTATATTTATTTGAATCAAATTTAAAGTGTTTTAGTTACATTCACACAGTTCCACTCTTTTTACTTTTCATTTTATTAAAATGTTATGCACTTAATTCTATGTACTTCCCCTTTTAACCATTTACATCAAGATGAAAGTCATGTGCAACATTCAAATTTCTATTTGCTTGTTGGAAAAATGAACAAGAGAGCCATTTGAGAGACTAGACATTGAGGGGCTTGGTAGCTATATATGTGCAGCTTTCTAACCTATTAAGTATGGAATTCTCATGCATATTCTCTCTCTCTCTCTCTCTCTCTCTCTCTCTCTCTCTCTCTCTCTCTCTCTCTCTATATATATATATATATATATATATCTTTTTGGGTGAATTTTAAGCTTTTAGAAAATCTTTACATGGGCAAGACATCATGATCAAAGACTAATGTGGTGATTGTATCTTGGAGCTAGGTTGTTGCAACCCAATTGCTCACTAGTTAGTGGGAGGGCTAATAATCTATCTCAAGGGTAGAGTTATTTTAGTGACGTGCCTCTACCACTTGATTTTTTGTTTATTTTCAAATTATGTAATATATTAGTATTTAATTTTCAATCTTTGGTTTTACACTTGTTAATTATTTGGATCACAATCTAAAAAAAAATCTAACAATCTTGAGATAAATTATTATCTTGGTTCAAATGATTCGTGATTATTGTTTTATGAGTCAGTCAACAATTTCTCTATCATGATGATTTCTTAATTTGTGTTTGGAAGGATTTAGATATAGTGATATGTTTGGCTTTCTTTCTTAGTAATCTATTAGCCATCTTGAATGTTATAGTCATACATGCTTTGTAGGAGATGGTTAAGATAATTTTTCACTTTCAGTTAGTGTTTAAAACTTGAAAACTCAAAAAACTCAGATAGCTATTGATCCTATTTTTCCATTGAGTCGAGAGATCCTACCAACGATCTAGCACAAAAATAAATAAATATATATAATAGTAAAAAATAAAATAAAATAAAATTCTTAAACCAATAGCAATGATAAACCTCTAATAAAGATTTATATTTCTCACTTCAAATAAGAATACATGTTTGTATAATGTATTAATAAAAAATTATGGAAACAAAATTGGATTAAAAGAAAGAAGATTTCCCTGACCTTTAGATTCTAAGAATGGTACAAAATTTATAAGCATTATAGATGCACATTTCAATGATCAAACAAAATTAAACTAACACCAAAAAATATAAAGAATAAACTAGAAAATTTTGAAATTGTAAATTATCATTAGTTTTCATCTTCAAAACTATGAGAGGAAGAAACATGTTTTTGGAAGCAATATGTTGGTGAGGAAGATGAAACTATGGGTATGGTTTTGGGCTAGAAGAGGAAAAGTTTTTGAATTATTTAATAAGCTGACTTTCAATATATTTTCGCCAATCCTAAATGAGGAAGTTTCTATAGAATTGAAAGTATTGCTAACATTTAATTGGGTATTAAAAGATTTATATTTCTAATAAAATCAAGATCCTAATTTAAAATTATAGAACTTACTTAGTCACCGAGAAACTTGGCGATCTTTTTAAAACTCACATGTGCTTTTCGATCAGGCACACCTAATCCACCATGTCAAATTTATAATGATGTCATTCCAGTTTTTTTAGTGATCCGACCAGGATTCCTATGGATCCAATCTGGACTGGCTGATCCCCTAGTTGGATCACTTGGTTTTTAAACCCTGCTTTTAGTCATAGGATTAAGTAATTTACAACTATAAAAAGAAAACCGGTTCTTGCTTGTATCAAGCATAAAAGCTTTTAAGAACTCAAGTTTTTGGGCTTGGTTTATTTTGTTTGAGTCATGCTATCTTAACATTGTTAATAAAGTGCCCTCTCTCCCTTGACATTATCCATTATATTAGCTTTTGGGGAGTTACTGACCCATGCAGATTGCAATTCTCATATGAATAAAACTTAAGCATTTTAAATAACTCCATTCCTCCATAATTTGATCTTTGGCATATGGATAGCTAGTTGTCTTGCTGCATCATTTTGATACTAATGCATGTTGATACTATCTTGGTCTGTCGACCAACAAATTTCACTAAGAATAAATGCTTGACAAACTTGGTGGTTCAAGGATCCTTAATTTTAATGAAGAAAAATAATTTATGCGTAGACAAGAACAATTGCGAGCGATTGAAAATCAATGATCAACCAACAAATAATGGAAAAGATAACACTAAAAGCAGTGGATAAATCGTAGGTGAAGGGCATCCCTTATGCGGAAGACGTTTATGCATCTAATATGACCATCTCTAGTTTCCTTATTCTTGTGAAGATTTATTTCATTTGCATAGAGTTTTCTACATGCATACCATATGAGATAAAAATAATGAAAAATAGTCAATAATCATGCAGATATTATATTTTATGTGACTATTTTATTAGCCATAGATGTATTGAATTATTAGAATCATACATTTTTTGTCATGTTTGTTCTATGCATGTAGAAAAACATTATCAAAATTTTTCTGGAAGTTCATATTTGGTTATTGGATATTCAGCATATTTTACAACATGTAAAAGTTATATGTTGTTTGTATATGTTTACATATTGACTAACCCACAAAGAAGCTGTGCCAAATATCTCAATTCTTGTTTGTATGAATAATGGCGATGTTGAATACTCCATCAATTCACTTTGAGTTTTATGGCATGGTTACTAAAGAGTTACTATAGTGGATACGCATGGAGATAAGATCAGATCCATGTGCTCAATAAAGTGTCTGTTAGCTTTAGCTATTGTTGCAACATTATAGTGCTCAATCATGGTTCAAGTGCTAAAAACTGGAGCAATATATAGTAGGGGCAAACTGAAATTGCAAAAGCATGCTTACAGAAGGCAACCAAGATAACAAAAAAGTAGCTTAAGGCTTAAATCAAGTCTCGAATACCATAATTGGGATCTCTCTTGCATGCAAACATTTCTATTAGGAAAATTCTATTATCGTTGGTGGGCGGGATGATAATGGGTATATTTATTTATAAATATAAAAGAAGAATAAGATGAGAAAAAAAAAGGGGGGGGGGGGGGGCGCTGTTGAGAATTCTCTACAATGATACTGTACTACAATTGAAAAGGGGGCTCGAAGTACGAGGCATGCAAGGACACAGGATATAGCAAGTAAGCAACAAGGCTCTCCCTTTGAGACCAACTACAACAAGCTCGTGACTCTAATAGAAAAAAAGGGTAAGCTCTCTGCTCTATTTGCTTGCAATGTTATGCCTATCAAAGTAAGTGAATGCTTCTGTAACCTTAGACTCATGATGCTTAATGAAAGTTTTTACAAAAATAACAATATAATTTTTGCCTATTGCTTCTACACTGAAATATTGGCAAAAACTACTATGATCCTTATTATATATGAAAATTTGCAAACCCAAAATGATTAATCATAGGTTTTCCGTTGCTCCTACCCACACAAGGCAATCTTACTTAGATAAATCAAACATTCTGGGCCAGGTTTTAGAATGGAAGAGAAGTCATGGAAGGAACCGAATTGGCCATGCACGATGAATGGGTGGATGAAAAAAATGATAGTCTAATATATACTTGGAATTCGAAAGAATCTAAAATGTTCCCCCTCTGCATGGCAGGCAAGGTAGGATAGAGAAGAGGGTTGCCTAGATAGATGTTCTTTATAGGTATGTTATAAGTAACTAACAGAATGCAATGTTTCCTTTTAGTGGCAATCAGTAGAGTTGGAACTTGGCTCCATGAGGGAGAAGCTCACATGCTTGCATCTTTTGATTCTACTAGGTGACATGGGGGGGAGGCATGGTGGAAGCTCAGCCAGCACCACACGTTCTCTAATTGAAACGAGACTTTTTCTCCACTTCTAGAATTCCAACAGATGTGATACTAGTTCAGAAAACGAACTCAACATTTCACGTACAGTTTCAAAAGGGTTTGAGCATGGGGAACGCTTGAACCCAATTCCTGTAGTGATGAATATAAGCACAATTGAAATTCCTGAGGAGTTATATATATGGGTATTGATAAGATCATTTACTCTTTCTTGAAACCCAATTTTCCCTCCAGATAAACCATATAGCCAATAGAAATCATGAACCAAAATAGAAGTGCTCGTCCCGCCCATGAGAAAATATTTCATAGTAGCCTCATTAGACCATACATCTCTCTTGGTATATCCAGATAATAAGGCGATGATCAGTAGCTGGTTCGAGAAGATGATCAGCCACACTAGGAGTAAGACACACCCCAGACTCTTATGGGATGCAGTGGTGGGGAATTTTCTGCAATCAACAAAAGCCTGATAGAACAATGCTGCATGGAGGTAGAAGGCCCATGGGTCGTGAACATCTTTTCTCAAGGAAGAAGCGATGATGGTATCTAAGGAATAAGCATCAGCTAACTCTATGCAAGTAGCCGTGGTAAGAGAGAGGATGTAAGCTTTATCAAGAATGACTACGTGTAAAGCACGTGATGGGACCCCCCATTAGCCCTTATTACTAAGGCTTTGCCTTGACTTTTTGTCAGCCCCTTCTCTCTTTAAGGCTTTACACTCGCACCACTCGTAGCCTCTTCCTCTTGTATCTGTCTTTCTTTTTGCCTTCCTGTTCATCTAAATATTTGGTTTTCCTATTCGTTCACCTACTCTTATAGCTCGTTGTAACCTTATATTGGATTCTCAAGACTTCTGTCCTCCATCCCCCCAGAGGCAAAGAATCTGTCGTTATCTTGGCTGCGCTATTGGAGGCTCTAGGGAAGTCAGAATAGGAGAGCACTCATCGTGGAGTTATTATCAAAAAGAGTCCTCTATCAACAGGGTTTGGTAAAATCCTAAGAGATCAACAACCTAAAATGCGATTGAATATAATATCTACAACTCGAAGGGCGAAACCTAAATTAGTAGTAAAAAACCAGGGGCAACCTTGCTCGGGGTGATTGGGCATACTTTTCAAAGAGAAATTGGTTTATCCCGGTGGAATCCATTTTGTGCCCTTCTAAATATGGTGCTTCCAGGGAACCAAATCAATTGAGTTCATATGAGACATGATATAGTAAGAACAAGCAAGCGCTCTTCTTGACCCAGATTCTTTATCAATGTAACCAACTTTCATCCCTACTCAACGGGTGGGTCTTGCAGTCAAGCTCCCTTTTGGCTTTGCACTCAAGGGTCAATCTCTGTCTGGCCCAAGGAAACCTTTACATGCCTTTGTTACCTTTTGGGAGGCCTACGTTGCATAGAAACTATCCACCTGAGATTGTCCCTTGGCTCATAGGTCCTGACACAAGGTTAGAATTCTAACTCGTGGTGCATTGATCAGCCCTTGTATGATCATAAAGATAATTGTTCTTCTTAGGCCGATCTACGAGTTACCCATAATTGGTAATGACACAACTAGAAGAGGGGTAGGAGAGACAAGGTTATGGGCTACGTAACACAATTGTTTCGGGTATTGATGAGGGGTGCTAACCCAGCCACCCAACCTAGCAGGGCAGGGGTGGGTCGGCCATAGGTTCAAATCCTACTACCTTGATTGTGGATCATCTTGTGGTTATCAGATGATGAAAATAACAAAGCAGACGAAAAGGAGCACAAAATGTCAAATATGAAGTCTCATTTGGAAGCTTTAAACAAAGGTGCTATTGAGATATTAGGCCCTTATGGTATCTCGTAGACATTCTGACAATTGGGCGAGCAACTAAGTCAACTTCAAAGTGGATCTATTGTGCGAAGACTGCATTATGACTCGTGGCCATCTGCATGGTGGGGACGGCCCCTCCATTGTGGGTAAATAGGAAACCTGACTCTATGAACCCAAGGAAAGGTTGCACAATAGTAGTAGGGGGCTTCTGCTTTTTGTAGTGCTAGCATGAATGCAAGTGAATGAATCTACAAGTGAAGTGTGTAAGCATTTAAGAGAGAATAAAAGTGAGCTTTAAGAGAGAAGGGAGTCAAATACTAAGAAGGGCGTGGTGCCATGTTTTCCTCTAGTGTTTGAGTCATTCCCATTATCTGTAAACCTGACCTCTTTCCTAGAGGAGGATGCCAGAGAGCTGCTCAAAGTAACAACCTTATCCTCAATCCCATCCTTGAAAGAAACATTAGTGACAGTAGTAGAGGCCGACCCCTTTTTTAGAATAGATTAGGGAATGAAAGGAGTTTGACTTCTGGAGATGGCAAATGAGGAAAACCCTTTACTAGAGCTAGACAAAAGCTGAGAAGAGGAAGATGAAAGCTGAGAGGCTGCCCATAACTTACTCTTATTAGTTAACTAAATATTTCATAATAATAAGAGAAGGATAAACTTACATGAACAAAAATGTCAAATATGTTTTGAATCAAAATTTTGTAGAAAATCTTTCAGTTGTGGAAAGAGTTTCAGCAACTAGTCAACATGAAGGGGTTGCATTAATTTTTAAGTTGCACACTTAGTGACAATATGAGTATGGACTCCACTATCGTAAGTAGCAACCACAATATTCTATATTAGAAGACATTTTCACTGTCAAGGGAGCAGCTATCCTTTAGAAGTCCAACAAGCAGACTTTGTGAAGTACGCTTACCATGAAATCTGAGTTTATCGCTTTATATAAAGCAAGAGAAGGAGCAGATTAGCTTAGAAACTTATTAGCATATATTCTTTTATGGGGCAAGCCATGCATAGCAGATATTCCTTTGTGGAGAAAGCCATTTCCTGCTATCCCAAGCCAAGCTACTATAGCAAGGGCTAAACGCAGGACACACAATTCCAACAATGTTTGACAGTTACCACAGATTGAAGGACTAGCTAAAAGCTAGTATTGGAAACATCAGGGGGATCGGTCTACAGCCTATTAGATAAAATCATCTGTAATAACAAGCCAACCTATAATAGTAGTCCACGCATACATTGGTAAATCTTGGCATGTATGTATGAGGCCCAACAATGTTTGAAAATTACTCACCCATGGAGTGATTGCAATTGACTTTGTAAAGTTAGATAGAAATTTAGCGGATCCCTAAAAACCTAGTCTTGGAGACATTAAGGGGCATGGGTTTATAGGCTATTAGATAGAATCATCCGTAACATAACAGCAACTTAATTTACATGAGTGGAGATGCCACAAAACTATATGTTCAATGGGAAAAATAAGTTATTTTGGTGATTCATTGAAAGTATTATACTTTGAGAGAATGCAAAGTTTCTAGACTCTCTCCTTAGGATTTACATGAGTGCTAATTGGGTCTATAGCTTTTACAAGTGGTGCAAATGGTTACAAGGTACCTTTGATAGATTCATCTATATGAGCGTGAAAATGGGGCCACTTCCTATGAAAATTCAAATTTGTTCTCTAAAACACTTGTGAAATCTTATGTAAGAAATTACAAAAGAAACTTTTTCAACAAAGACGTAAGTTAGAAAGAATTGGTCGATGAAATATGAACCGGAGATTGAATCTTGATATATCTCGGGACAATATATTTTTTGTTACCATGAGATGTATTGGCTGCTGCAGATTATTTAGTCGGAATGAAATTTGGAATAATGGTAACTTTATTAGACTTGAAAATATTATACTAAGTGAAGGTTAAAGAACATAAGACATAATATCTCCTATTTGTATAATATAGTTTCAAAATTTAATTCCTATGCGGGTACCTTAGTAATGTGACTCTAAAATTTGTACCTAGTTTTTTATTTACTTTTAAATTACATAATTTGTTAGTATTTAGTTTTTTATCTTTTGTCTTATTATTGGAGCCGCATTCCATAAAAAAAATTTCTAACAACACCTACCTCATTCAACTTGAATGTGGTTAGCATTTGATTCAAAATTTTATTTATTTTTTTCTTTTTCTCAGCCTTTTTGGGCAGGCAGTTCCGGTGCACGAAGCTCCCACCTATGCGGGGTCCAAGGAAGGGGCAGACCACAAAGGTCTATAATAGGCAGCCTTAACTTGTATTTTGAGAAGATGGTTAAATTTGTTAAAATGCGACTGCTAAGCAAATCATTTGCTTGATTAAGGAAGCAAGACGATTGAATTTGTTAGAATAAGACTTAGTAAGCAAGGCAGTAGATGACTGGGGCACAAATAATAGTGGTACATCATTCCACTAATTAACGGTTGGAAGTAAACTTAATTAAGGGTATAAATAGGCTAATTGGAAGTAAACTATCAATTTGGCCTACTTGGCTTACTTGCCATAGCCCACAATGATTACTGTACCCCAAGCCCATGGTGCATGAAGTATGCTATCATCTTGGTCTTTGGGGCAAAATCGGTTATTATCCCATTGAAGGTGGTAAATTAACCTAGAAAACACGTTCCATTTTGCCTCATCTGTTAAGTCAATGGGCCTGGTCCAATTGAGAACAGATTTTGCAGAAACATAGTCTAGGTTGATGCTCAATTTTTTATAGGTTGCTCTGAGAAAGTGAGAACTGCAATGTGGCTCCTTCAAACCTGTCGCAAGGGTGAATCAGAATTTAACTACTGCTATCTGCAAACTGAAGGGGAGCCTTGGCACAATGGTAGAGTTGTAGTCATGTGATCTTGAGGTTACATGTTCAAGGCGTGAAAATAACCTCCTACAAAATGTAAGATAAGACGGCATATTGTTAACCTTTGTGATCTGCCCCTTTCCCAAACCTCCCATACGCAAGAGCTTCGTGCACTGGGGCTATCCTTTATCCTACTTGCAACTGAACAAGCCTAACTGGGGATTGTAAGACACCATGCTGTACTATGCACTTGTTGCAGTCGAGTTGTCAAGCACGGATTCAGTAGTTAAAAAAAGGTAGTCTTGGTGCACAAAGCTTCCGTCTATGCAAGGTTTGTAAAGGGGGCGGACCACAAGGGTCAATAGTATATAGCCTTACCATGTATTTTTGCAAGAGACTGTTTCCACCCCTTGAACCCGTGACCTCAAGGTCACACGACGATAACTTAACCGTTGCGCCAAGGCTTCCCTTCACGGATTCAGTACTTACATATTAAATCTGCAGAAATGCTTTTAGTGGGAATGTAATTCTAATAGCTGAGCCAAGTGAGCCTTACTCCTGAGATGAGAATTGAATTATTTCTATTGAATCGTTAACCGTTGCAGTCACCCTTCAGTTATAAGACAAGAATTGAATTCCACAAGAATCATCGATTCCTCATCTAGAATTAGATTCCAAGTGCACGGGCCGCCCACTTACATCAGGGGATTGTTATGTTGGTCCCTGTGTTTGACTTAGTTGGTGAGTTTGGTACCTTGCTAAATCCTTTGGTTTAGAGGTATAACAGCTATTAGTGTCAGATTTAAGCAACAGCCACCAAATTGACGGTCCAGAAACCTAACATCTCTTCAAAACAAAAGAACGAAAGTTTTGAAGTTTGCAAGATTTAGCTCATTTCCGGTCGATTTTGATTCCAAAAACGTGGTTTGAACGCTTGGATCCACGAATTCCTTCCACCAAAAGCTCGCAAATTCAAAGCTAGGTAGGTTCGTCAGATCTTGTTTGTCGTTGTCTCCCCGAATTTGCGCCAAAAAGATTTATTTATTTTTTTCTTTGTTTTCTCTTTCTGTTTTGTGTTTTTAATGATTGAATTTGGGGTTCAGGCAATTTCATGGCAGGAGTAACAAACACGAGCATTAAACCAATTCGTCTGCCGAGCAATCGCAAATCCTCACGTCTTCCTCCGGCAATCTCTCCATATTTGCCCAAAAATCGGTGCGAATCTTCACTTCAAATGTTCAGCCCACAAAAAACTCTCAATATAGTTGCTTCCTCTGCGAAATCCCCAAATAATACTGTTCCTACGAGACTCGACAACACTTTACCTATAAAAGGTTGGTTGTTTCTCCTTTTTGAACCTAAGGTTTTTATTCATATGTACTCTTTTTTTTCTTGAAATGTTTGTTGTTTTCTTGCTTGATTGGTTCTAGAGGTGCTAAAGATCTGGAGAAATGCCGATGCGGTTTGCTTCGATGTTGATAGCACCGTGTGTTTGGATGAAGGCATTGACGAATTGGCGGATTTCTGTGGAGCTGGAAGAGCCGTTGCCGAGTGGACTGCTAGGTAAATGTCTTTCTTTCTGGTTTTCTCATTGATTGTGCATAGTTTGTCTTTGTATGGTGTTATGCAAATGACATAAGTAATGCAAGGTGTTATTGTTATCCTTATCACAGTTACAAAGTTCAAATTTGGGAATAAGTTAACAAGTCAATTATTTGTAAATGTGTGATATCTGCAGAGAATCCGGGAAAGAATTGGCAGGAAAGTCATTATTAGGATGCTCATACCTTTATTTAGTTGGGTAATTTAGCTGGATTTACTTATAGTGTTTGAGAATTTGAAGAATTATTCATGGAATTTGAGTTTGATTTGGTAAATCCATCTTTGCTTTAGGTAAATTTGCATAGAATTTGAAAAATGTACAAGCATTTGAATGATTCACAATTTGAATCCGGGACAAACAAAATTTGAGAACTTTTTTTTTTAAATTCAATTATTTTTGGCCTTCTGTAACTAAGTGTAACAGCCCGATGACCTACACCTTACAATGATATTGTTCGTGTCAGCAAACTGGGGCCCATATCACCCAGCCTACCCACAGTTTTGTTCTTCCCCCCTTAGGGTAAAAGGCCTCGTTGCAAGGGAAGTCCTTAGCACTATTATCAACAGCTCAGTAACTTTCCCCCTAGCGATGTGGAACTAACTCTCAGTTCCTCACCTTGCCTAGAAGCCTGTCAACCCTCTTGGCCCGCCCTCATCAGCCCCCCTCATCGGCCAAGGCTTCACAACCTTTCCCCCTTAGGGGACGCGTCCCTGCGTGTCTTACAAACTTGTAACACCACGGAATTTTATGACATTTTTTTTATATAATAATAATAGCATTTGAGATCCCATATGAAAAAGTTTTATTAATTTGTTTACTAAAACATTTCTTGAAAACCTCCAGGTGTTATTTTCTTTTTCCAAAACCTCCCAATTTCATTCACAACATAAGTATAATTTCATGATAATAGAACTGAAATAATAAACATTTTAATCAACATCAAAATGCATTGGCATCTTTATTTTCAAACCAATAAACATCCAAAACACGATAATAATATGGCCCAGGGTCTATCCATCATAACATCTCATTAAATGTCCATCAAATCCATAATATAAAGTATACAGTCCATAAAGAAATGCAAATGATAATCCTGTTTATTAACTCACATCACTGTCTATAAATCAAGTAAAGGAATCTCCCACTGCTATCATGGTTTCTCAACGGTCTTGCCCTTCCTAATGTCGCGCTCGAGATTTGAGGCATTGCGAAACAAAGCAATGCCTCAGCAAGCTATTGCTTGTGCAAGTACATAGACAATTAATGAAATAAATTAAATAACAGTAATGATAAAATTAAATATCTACCATTTATGACGATAAAATCATTATAACTCATGCTGACATAATATCCATTTATCAAGTATGCCTAAACATGCATTCCACGGATTTAAAACATAATACAAATCAATGTAAATGAGCATACAATAAATAATAATGACACCCTAAGGTAATGGGTACCACAAGCGTCATATAAACGAATATCACTGATCATGAGTACTCATATCCACCTTCTGAGTGTCGTCACACCCAGGCATACCATCCCATCACCATACTCATCATGCAAGCACACATAATAAAAGTATGGGTTATCATGCTGTAGTGGCAACCCTCTATGGGTCTCAACCACCGCCGCTCACCGTCGACACCATAACGGGAGACTTAGTGTCCATCCCCATGGAAAGGCCCGAACTAGTAGTGTGGACTATCCATGTTACCAAACCCCTACCGAATGCCATCTACGATTAGGTGTCTATCATATCAATATCTCATCACATCACAAATCTCGGAGGGTGGGTGGCCGGCCCTATCCCTCCTAGCATAACGCCCATCGGGTGAGAGCACCCATCACAAAACACGGAAATCATATATATGTCAAAACTCAAGAGTACTCGTAGCTCGAAATCCCCAAGGCACACCCCTCATCCTGGGGTTAGCCTATAAAAGGACCAGCCACCAAGTCTCTACTTTTCTTTCTCATGCAAATCCATCAATTTCGGTGATGTAATAAAGAAAAGGAATTTCTAATTATACATAATAGATAATATCATCTCATGAAATCATTTGTAATAAATCCATTTAATACATGATTGAAATCAAGTAACGATTATAGTATTGAATTCTAAATCTAGCAAAATTCACTATTACTATTAAGTGAAATTTACATTCAAAATCAATTATGATGTCATAATCATGCAAAGTTTGAAAGTCAAAATAAAACATTAATTGTCGTCACCTACCTCGACGTGAGATCACTTTGGTCACTAGTAAAATCCCTTTAACTTATATGCTCGGATGCACCTGCCTATGACACATCACTATTTTAAAAAATTTCTAAAGTAAAAGTGGTTATTTATAAGTTTTTAGGTTAAATCTAGATTCGCGTCGTCAATACGATCACAACGCCTCTTTCGGATCACAATTTGGACCCCTATAGCTCTCAGAAATCAAATTTTAAATGAAAATACTCAAAAAATAGGGCTGACCGACTACTACAGCCCATTTGCACCGGCAGCGCAAGTTTACACCTGTTTATACCAGCACCCAGTTTACACTGAGTTACACAGGTGGCCCCGGTTTACACCGGGTTACACCTGCGCCCAATTTACACCGGGTTACACCGGCGACGCGAAAACCGGCTTTCGGTCATCTCTGGTGACCCTACAGGTATTCAAATCACTTGGTTTTTGAGCTATTTTGTTCAAAATTTCGTCTAGTTTTCATTCTATCATCCTTTTATATTGATTTTTCCAAAAACTATGTTTTTATGCGATTTTTCCCATTTTCCTAAAACTTCCCTAGGTACTGTTTTTTACGTTTTTCGGCAATACCAACCGTTGGATCTCTCCCAAATTTAAAGGGTTTGATCTTGGGTCTCTTGTACACTATATGGATAGTCCGATTTGAAATCTAACAGGGTTTCCTCAGTGGACTGGTGTTTCATGTATTTTCTATTTTTCAATATACCTATTTAATATTCAAATCAAGGGTTTAAGACTTACCTCGTTTTGCTGGGCGTTGGTGGACGTTGTCGGAGCCCCTACTCGCTGGAAAACTAGAATTTTGCAGAGCTAGGGTTTTGGGGAAAAACTTAGTGAAAATGGGAAAAGTGGTGATGATTAGGCCATGAGGAGGGAGATATAGGTTGTAGTGGTGAAGGGAAAGAGAAACTCTTCCTCTACACATCTCTACCAGCTCCGGCAAATTCGCCGCAGAAATCATCGGTGTTGTGAAGCCTTGGCCAATGAGGGCGGGCCAAGAGGGCTGGCAGGCTTCTAAGCAAGGTGAGGGACTGAAAGTTAGTCCCACATCGTTAGGGGAAAAGTTACTGGGTTGTTGATAAGAGTGTCGAGGACTTCCCTTGCAATGAGGCCTTTTCCCCCACGGGGGGGAGAACAAAAACCGTGGGTGGGCTGGGTGATATGGGCCACAGTCTGCTGACACGGACAATATCATTGCAAGGTGTGGGCCCTCAGGCTATTACAAGTGGTATCAGAGCCAGACCCCGGCCAGGTGTGGGTGGCTAGCCCACGTGGGCGCTCGCGTGTGGTAAGACACGCGGGGACGCGTGTTTCCTAAGGGGGAGAGGTTGTGAAGCCTTGACAAATGAGGGCGGGCCAAGAGGGCTGGCAGGCTTCTAGGCAAGGTGAGGGACTGAGAGTTAGTCCCACATCGCTAGGGGAAAAGTTACTAGGTTGTTGATAAGAGTGTTGAGGACTTCCCTTGCAATAAGGACTTTTCCCCCACGGGGGGAAGAACAAAACCGTGGGTGTGCTAGGTGATATGGGCCCCTGTCTGCTGACACGGACAATATCATTGCAAGGTGTGGGCCCTCGGGCTGTTACACTAAGGCTTGTTAGTATCACCATTAGTTACTTAATTATGTATAACTTTGTGATATGAGAGTATTGCACGCAAAGAGAGAAATGACAAGAATCTTGTATGGAGGTTTTGTGTTCTTGAACTGGCATATAAATGAATGTTGGCCCCTTAAGTGGCTACAACAAGCATGTGTTATTGGTCTAGATTGTCTCTTCCTTTATTGTTTATTCAGGTAAATAGATTACAGATTGATGTAAATTGCTTGGATGCTCATTGTAGTCCTAATTGTTGTTTGGTTTTCCAGGGCAATGAGTGGATCAGTACCTTTTGAGGATGCTCTTGCTGCTAGGCTCTCTCTGTTTAATCCGTCATTGTCACAACTTCTTGATTTTCTTGAGAAGAGACCTCCCAGGTGTTGCTGCCCTCCTCATTGTGTATTTAATTATGAACTGCTTAGATTTACTACAATTCTTGGTGCACAAGAGTATGAAAGGGTGAATACTAGTCGAAAATGTTTTTGAAGACTAGTTTCTTTCACATGTGACATTTGTGGAACTTCAATTGATATGCGAATGGTTTCTGAAGAGTCCCTCTTCCCTAATAACTAGTCCTTCCTATTTCAAGTCATGATGAATATATTTCATGATCACTTAACGATATTACTTATCAACAACTTAGACTTAATTTCAACTTTATCTAAGTTCCTGCTTTCTCATTGTAGGATTTCTCCAGGCATACCTGAGTTGATAAAAAGGCTACAGTCCAAGAACAGTGATGTCTACCTGATTTCTGGAGGTTTCCGTCAAATGATTGAAGTATGCCACTGAACTTATTGAACTAGTCCATGTTTTTTCGCTTATACTATTTCTTTATAAGCTGTATTTAGATTACTCTCTCATTAGAACTTCCTTTTTTCATATAAAAGTTGTCATTTCTTAGCAAAAGGAAAATTTACAAACAGCTTCATTCTGAAGGAGTGAAACTCTACTACAAAAGTAGGACCGTCTGCTACCTTAGCTAATCTATCTGCTATATGTTTCCTTATAACCATGTATGACCTAAGCTTCTTCTTGTTAACTAGCAAATTTATGACTTCTGTATTAGTCCAACAATTTCCAGGGAACATCCTCAACTTATAAGCCCATCAGCAAACGCCATCAGAGTGCCCCTTGTAGCTCCCCATCCTGCTCTTTTGTCTACTGGCAGTAACGACCTAAAACTCACCTCATTGTTGGTGTGCACCACAGTCTATGAACCAAGTTGACCTGGCTCTGCAGCATAATTGTAGGAGTCACATAATGTACCATCAAGTCCTTGGGATAAAGCTACCATGAGTGGAACCATCAAAGTTTAGTACACTTATACCATCTAGGAGCAGACTCCAAAAGGTAAAGGTTCATCAAAGCAGCTAGCTTTTATAAAGCTCCCTCCAAGTTGAATTGGTGGTCCCTGGGGAAACCCTTTTTAAAGCAAAGGTTGGCTAGAGCTCTTCTCACCAACTTCGATATATGAGGCCAACCTCATTAACCATATCAAACAGTGCCCAACAAAAGGTGATTGATTTTATTCAGACTAGACTTCTATTCATAAGGAGGTTAACTGTTAATGCAGCCAATGCCACCTGCACAGAAATACACACAAATCAAATCAAAACCGTAACTGCAGAGCAATCTCTTTTGTCTAACTGTTCACGTATTTACAAAAGTACACTATGCATAAGTCACAGAAGCACTCTTGCTTCCCAAGACCTCAATTTATCTCTTTTCTCTGCCAAAGTAAACCATCATCATCAAGATCTTATCCCAATTAGGGGTCGGCCACATGAATCTTATCTCCTCCATACCTCTCTATTAAGTATCATGGCTTCATTTAAGCTCAAAGTTTTTAAATCTTTTCTCACCACTTCTCTCCACGTTCTTTTGGGCCTTTCCCTTGCCGTTTTAGAACCTTCTACTTGCATTACCTCACTCCTTCTAACTGGTGCCATTTTTTGTCTCCTTTGGACATGCCCAAACCATCTAAGTCTAATCTTTCTAATCTTGTTACCTATTGGTGCTACCCTTAAGTTTTCTCTAATGTTTTCATTTCTAATTTTATCCTTTCTTATCTTGCCACTCATCCATCTCAACATCCTCATTTCAGCGACGCTCATCCTATGAACATGATGTTTTTTAATTGCCCAACACTCTGATCCATAGAGCATGGCCCGCCTTATGGCCATCCTATAGAATTTTCCTTTTAGTTTGAGTGGCACCCACCGATCACATAAAACTCCAGATGCACATCTTCATTTGCTCCAAGCCACTTGGATTCTCTGGATAACCTTTCTCTCAATCTCTCCACTCTCATGAATCATTGAACCTAAGTACCGAAAGTGGTCTTTTACAAGGACTTCTTGGTAACTCATGCCCACTTTTCGCTGCACTTGGGTTCTGATGTAGTGTGTCGCTTTCGAAGGGACGCTCTAGTAGCCTTTGCTCATTTTCCACTACACCCAAGATCTAGTGTAGCACGTTGCTTCTGGGGAAACGCCCTAGCAACCCTTGCCCATTTTTCACTGTGCTCAAGATCTGATGCAGTTCGTCGCTTACAGGGAACTCTCTAACTTGAGAGAATGTCAGTTTTCAATTAATGTCATATTAGGGTTGCCATACTTTTAAGAAGCTGGAGATGATTTTCATTTTTTACTTACAAACTAATATACAAATGCATATTCATTTGCAAGTAGAAAAGAAATAACAAAATCATCCTCAACTTCTTCCTTGCTGGGCATCAACGGAGTTTGCCAAAGTAAATAAATAAGTAAAAGAAGACCAAACAGAAGAAGCAGAATCGAATTCAGGATTTAGATCTGTGTAACAGTAGAACTGAAGTAGGTCAGTAAAAGCTTAAATAACAAAAGGGTTGCTAGATATATAACCCAACTAAATGAGTAAGATCTTGACTGTGAAGCCATATACTGTAGAAGTCATGACATCTTTATCAGTGATGATTTTCAGTTGGAGAGTCTTTGTTTGCTTGTGTTACAATTCCTGCTATTGCATTAACAAGAGTGTCAGCTTATTTAATTCAGTCTGGATCTGCAAACTGATCTTTCCTTACGGGCCTTGCCACTGTTGATTTACCACATCTAGCAACTCACTGAGGGCGGGCTTGGAATATATTCCTTAATTGGATTAGGCAGCTACTCAAGCCCTCACTAATATGGAGAACTGGACTGCATGTTTAGGAAAGTGCTAAGTCAACCAAGGTATTCCCATTGCAGGACAGGTTTACCAGTTCCAAACAGGGTCAATAAACAGTGGGTTCATGCCATTAATCTGTTGACATGAGAGACTTTATAGTAAAAAAACAGCGATGCACCAGGGTTTCAAATGTGACGTTTATCAGAAAAATCTTGATACATATTTACCTTTTGTATGGATAGGGAGTCAAGAAGGGGAGCATTGGCGCAATGGTAAAAGTTGTCGTCATGTGACTTTGAGGTCACGGGTTCAAGGTGTGGAAACAGCCTCTTGCAAAATGGCTATATACTTTAGGCCCATGTGGTCCACCCCTTTCCCGGACCCTACATAGGCGGGAGCTTCGTGCACCAGGCTGCCCTTTTTTATGGATAGGGAGTCACATATTTATGTTTTCTTGACAGAGGCCTTTTCTTCATATAGATGCAAATGGTATGTCAGTGTTGTGGCCAGTTTCTCTATTGATCAGTTTTCAATCAAAATTTGGTCGGTTGTGTAACCCCAAAGAAAGCTAGACAGAAGACAAAAGCAGAGTAGCCAAACAAGAAAATTCATTCTAGAATAGTATGTAAGTGAAGAAACAGGCAAAAGTCTCTGGCCCTTCTGCATATGAAATCAGCTTTAGCTCCTACCTGAAAGACAAGCATAGACGGTATCAAACGAGAGCATTTGATTCTGAAAACAGATACCAAACGATATATGCCAGTGGTAACTATAAGCCAATTAACCCAATCAGAAGATCACATCTTCAGGTAATGTCCCATGTGTGGTGTAAACTTGTTCCATGGTTGAGACTTGGGGGCTTTCTCCTCAGGCTACTAGCAAACATTTCTTAACTCATGCTTCCTACCTACAATTTGAGCTATTTGGATTTGGGAGGAATGCAAGAAGGACCTTCAATAGTTAAACACAGAAAACCCAGTGCTTCAAGGGATTTAATCTTTGAGGGCATGATATATTGGTGATTTCTTGCAAGGATTCTTTGCTGTTTCTGCCCCTGAGCTGCATAAATCATGGGAGTATTCACAGTTTTGTTTGATGAAGCTTGCCCCAGCTCCCACTCAAGGCTACCTTGTCAAACTTTGCTTGCCCTAGTGTAGGGAGTCGTAACTCCTAAGTGCAGGTGTTGGTGATATCACCAGAAATAAAAAAAGACACAGCAAGGTGGCTTTCTTCCGGCCAGTGGAAATATAAAAAAATCTGACTTGGTTGAACTGTTGAAAATGAAGTGTGAAATCATGTTCATATATCTACTTCTGAAGCGCCATTAATCCCAGGGACTTGAGGGTATTGCGGAAGGCATACTCAGAAGAGATTCCCTTGTTGTTTCTGATGGAATGAGTGAACACTAAGTTCCTATGGAGGTACATACAATGTCATTGTGTGCTGCTTAGAGTATAATATGGGTCATCAAACCACCAGCTTCTGCTCCCTGACAAGTCCAGTGCTGAACCTGTTGCACTGGGTCATGAAAGGATGCTAGACATGGCCTAGTTGTTATGAGGTCTGAATTCAGCTAATTAGTATTGGTGGCATTTTCTTGTTTTTCTTTCTTTTCTGGCTGGCTCAATCAATTTTGTGGTGTGACTTTTCTTCTTTGGTAAATTCCTCTGTAATTGAACAAAACTAACTATTACCTGGATTAAAATACGGGACAAAGTAAAGTCTCTTAAACTTTACAGTGTAAGTATAGAGGCATGACAAGCACATGATATGGTTTTGTTGCACCCAAGCAAGTTTTCTT
Source organism: Warburgia ugandensis (assembly GCA_035236585.1). Lineage (NCBI taxonomy): Eukaryota > Viridiplantae > Streptophyta > Magnoliopsida > Canellales > Canellaceae > Warburgia > Warburgia ugandensis. The sequence goes on from CP141131.1 coordinate 26,095,963, forward strand.
GCAAACCTTGCATACATACTAAATTATCAAAAACTTCCATTTCCAATTTCAAGGAAATACTAAATTAATATAGTCAAGCATGAGAAGAGTACCATGATGTTACCAATTAAAGGAAATACTGTAACATTTTCCAGTCTAAATGGAAGGATAAATAAAAGCTGCATGTACTGCAAATCATATTAGATTATCACAAACATTATGGTATTTGGACCTAACTTTGCATTTTTTGTGAAGCCTGTTGCATTACAACTTGGAATTCCGCTGGAAAACATTTTTGCTAATCGACTATTGTTTGGAAGTTCTGGGGAATTCATCGGGTTTGACAAGAACGAACCTACTTCCAGAAGTGGTGGAAAAGCTGTGGCTGTCCGAAATATAAGAAAGGTTAGATGTTAAGAAGATGGCATTTGTCAGAAATGATACTTATTTTACATTTAAATGATCCTGGAGATTCATGGTTGAGTATTGTGGAATTTGCAGGTTCATGGCTACAAGTCATTAGTCATGATTGGAGATGGTGCAACTGATCTAGAAGTAATGAAATTTGTCCGAAATTAATACTTTACAGTTCTATATTGGTTGTATCTGGTAACCTGGATGATAATCTGTTGGAGCTGTTATCTGCTTTTGAGTGCGCATTTAATTTTGTTAGTGTTTTGAACTTCTGCATTTAAAATTTCCTTCAGCTTGATTTGGTAGTGACAGAAAATGATTTGGCAAATTACTTTCCCCGTTTCGGATTTGTTTTCCTGTCTGATGCATCCTTCTCCTGACTGATTGATTCAATGCTATGACCTCTGAGGAACCATTTCATAGATAACTTATGGGTTTTGAAATCCAGACACTCGTCTACTATATTTATATATAACCGAGGTTACAGTGGAAAGACACGCCTATGTCATTTTTCTTTTCCTTCTGTATTACAGGCTCGGCAACCAGGCGGTGCTGACTTGTTTATTTGCTATGGAGGAGTGCAACTCCGAGACGCTGTGGCTGCTAAAGCTGAGTGGTTGGTTTTTCATTTCCAGGATCTGATAAATTCTTTGGAATAGCTTGTGCCCTTCTCCTCTTTCTTGTGTCCTCTTTACTTTCGTCTTGTAATTTTTCTGCTGGGTTGCCATTGGGGCATTGATGCCATCTTCTTAGCCAGAATGTGGCATATTATTTCTCTTGTTGAATAAAACAAATTTTTTATTTTTGGCTGTGATGTCCAATCTCTGCACTTTTTGGTTTATGGTCCACTAGATCAACATATCTAGTGGGCCATAAACCAGATATGTTGACATAGTGGGCCATAAGCCAAAAGGTAGAGTTGTCGTCGTGTGACACTGAAGTTATGGGTTCAAGGCGTGGAATACTATTGACCCTTGTGGTCCACCCCTTCTCCGGACCCTGCATACGAGGGCGCTTCGTGCAGTGGGGCTGCCCACTAGATCAACATATGACAGACAGCAAAAAACTATTTCTGGGAAATGATGGCATTTGTGCCCATGTATGCAATTTGGAAGAAAATGACAAAGTTAACAGGTGAAAAGTATCAGACCCCACTGTATTGTCAATTTCATTCGATTCCATGCCATTCCAACTAAAATTTGTCGGAAATTTTCATTCTGGTGTGACAAATGGAACGGAAATGGCTCCAATATTTTTCCGTTCAGATTATGCCCAAATCCAACTATTTTGGCTGTTCCATTACTTATCCGGTCATTTCGGTCTGAAATAGGCATGGGCATAAGTGGGAGGAGTGTATCATGACCTCAGATGGTGAAGATTTCATTGCTGGATAGCCTGGAGCCCTTCTTTTCAGGCGGCTTGCAAATGTAATTTCTGGTCAATTTGTCACCAACCAAGTGGCATGAACTCAATCAGGTGATGTCCAATCAAACCTCGACATTCGAACCAATTCTGACCGAGGACTATTCGTAGGCAATGCTCTCACAGACTCTCTAAAATCTAATTTCTGGTTAAAAGGAAAAGTTGTTAACTCCAACCTGTGACCAGACTTATTTGAAGGGGGATGTAGAGTTGTCTGCGATCAACTACACTAAATATAAATATATATATATATATTTTAAAATAATTAAATGAGATATTTGGTGGTGTAAAATGCATGTACTTAGTTCTTTGTCTTCTAATTTGTATAGAAATTTTGAAGGAACCGGACTGACACATGGGGAATTTCAGTTTGGTTATTGGAATATTACAAAATGTTGTTTAATGCCTATACATGTAAAATATTTATTTTAAGGACTTTTTCTTAAAATTATTTTTCAAAATTTTCACCAAAAATACTTAGCATAGTTTGGTGCTAATTGATTATTTCAAACCACATAAAATCTATCAACTGCATATCTAAATATTAAGAAATGCTTATAAAAGAAATACTAAAAGTACAAGTGCCCTGTACCTAAAGTGTTACAAGACATTCATCTTGTGCGTTACATCTTAGTAGGAGATTTTCTCATTGGAATTTCTTTTTTTTTTTTTTGGGTACAACTATTGTTCTAAATAAAAAAAATGTTCACAATCAGGCACTCTGTGTTTGTCTTCCTCTGCTACTTTTGCTATGATGCTGGAAATTACTGAGTCCTCTGTGTTTATCTTCCACCATGATAGTATGTGTTTGTCAGTCGAGTTACATAAAGTAGTAGAATAGGCATCTTTGTAGAATATCTTTGAGTTGAATCAGTATTCTATGGTTCTTTGTTCAGTCCTTGTTAAGCCCATGGCATATTCCTACTTGCCTGTGTGTATCGAGTGTCAATGTGTCCCAAATCTAGATTCATTCACCAAAAAAGGAACCAAAATTAGTTGAAACTTCCAAACTCTCCTTATTAGAGTCAGTCCGAGTTATCTAAAGGTGGCAATCTCAACTGTTGTCAAATTGTTGAGCCTACTTTATATTTGTCTAGCCTTGTTGATCCTTATTCGGAAAATATTAGACCTCCAAATAAACATCCGGATTATCAAGAAAAAGAGAAATGTTTGGTTTGGGTGACCACCCGAATCATTTGTTGACATTGTTGAGGAGCGGAGACAAGAAATAGGTGTAGACGATAGAATGGACGTGACATGTGGAGTTAACTGAAGATGAAATGTTTAACCACATGTAAGTAATACAGGTACTTTCTTTTGAAAGAGATGATCTGAAGAAAGGGCTGATGTGTTGGTAGCAGGCCCTGGTAGAAAAAGTTATTGACAGGTATGTTCACTGTGAGAGTCTGAAATCAAGAGTCTGGAAGACCAATGGCGGGTTGGTTGTGATTGATCTTGGAAAAAGCTTTTGCATTTGATCTTGGGAGAAGTTCTGAAAATTGCTAGAAAATTAGGAAAGCCACTAAGAATTGATGCTACATATGACATCATCATCATTGCCAGGATAAATCTAAAGGAGGCAAATTCACAACAATCTGCGTGTCCATGGATTTGCCAAAGACTATTCCTTCTGGATTGCTTTTCGGGTCTGCAAAAGATGCATCATGGCAAAGTTTTGGCTCCCATAAATTTGTCCAAAATGCGGGAAATCGGTCCTACAGAAATCAAATGCACCATGGCAAAGTTTTGGCTCCCATAAATTTGTCCAAAATGCGGGAAATCGGTCCTACAGAAATCAACTGCCCTCGGGAGAGAAGGTTTAATTAGAACACTAGTAAGGTGGAACCGACGCTTAATCAAGCAAGTCCCTAGTTAAAGACATAAAGAGCAATGAAAATAAACCAATAAAAAGATCCAACTGTTCATCCAATCCTAGGCAATGAACAAGATAAAGAGACTGGAATTCTGTCACATATGCAGAAAGAACCCAGGGAACAAATAGAGAAAGGGTACTGTAGGTTCCAAGTACTTGGTCTTTCCAAAAAAATGAAAAAATTTCCTCTGTGAAAAGCAAACATTAACTTGAGAAATGGAACAAACAATAACTCAGAAAGTCGAGAGAATCACAACCGAGTCAATACAAAACCAGGAAAAATGGTTACCTTTCTAACCGTAGAATATATATCAAAATAAAAACTAATAAATTTCAACAGAGAATTGGGTATCTTGCTAGAGGGGCTATAGAGATAAGAAAGGTAAGGTTTTGGTTGAAAACTCAAAGGCTGCAACCACGGACAATGAAACTAACGCCGTGGTTGACAGCATAAGTAAAGAAAACTTGAATGGGAATGAGACCCATATGAATCAATCTTAGATCTTGTAGAAATTGATTGTAGCCAGACTAAGGGAGAAAACATGATGGGTGGGAAACAAAGATCTGGGTGTGTCAGAGAGGAGGCGAAATCAACAACAGAAATAACGTTCAAGTTAAGACTCAACAGAGAGACCATGAACATGAATCCTGCAAGCATGGGGAGATAGTTCCAGCTAGTATGGACGGAGAGGAATTAAGGGCGTTGGAACGGGAAAGGAATGCATAGAAAGATATGAGCATAACATCAGTGAAATAAAAGGAGTTCATGTTAGAATCTACATCGTTGCTGAATTGATTGATATCCAAAGAGTAAAACAAATATGCATTGCTGAGCAGTATTACAGCTGATGATAACACCACCCCAAGTTGATGCAAAAATGTTTTGGCATTAGCTTTCTGATTAAACATTGTAATTAAATGATTACTTTCTTAATAATTGATTAAGAGCATAATCTCAAGTCAATCCAAACTTCTTTTATTGTTGGAAATAGATCCAAAATCAACGATGTCTTCTTCAATGAACCCAACTTGATTGTATTTCACCAGATAAAAAATATCTAGTAATGGGCATTATATCCATTGCAAAATCAAATGATGATTGAAGCAATTCAAGGCCATATATCATAATATTCGGACGATCAATGGTAGACGGAGGCCTAATCCAACAGAAGATGCTGGATTAAAGGCTTTCCCAACAACTTTCATGAGATTGATCTCTTTATAAGGAATTTAGATGACACAACTCCCTTACTAATGAGCTACAATCCCTCCACATCAGTTATTTGTCTGAGAAAATAAGGGGTTTGGGCGTTCTATGTAATGGGAGAGCATTGACCTTCAAATAGAGCAGCATAGATGTGATCATCGGTTGGTAAATGTTAGGAGAGGTAGATTGGTGAGATCGACAGTGGGAGGTAGACCACGCAAGATCAGCAACGATCTGCAATTGTAGATGAGATTAACAAGATTGGAGATCAGCGATTGTAAATGTGATTGACAAGATCTAAGATCGGTGACCGTGGATGCAATTGACAAGATCTGAGATAGACAATGTGATTGACAAAATTGGAGATTGACAATAGCTTACCTTTGCTTACAGATGTGGCCTGCGATGACAACCTCAATTAGTCGTGAGCAAGTCAACATTCCATATGGCAATCAAAAGTCATGTCAGGAATTGAGATCTAATGGCCATAAGCCATTTGAACATAGATCTCAATGGCACAACGATTGCTGATACCAAGCTTTATCTGACTATTTTCTTCCATCATGAAGAGGTGTAGAGACAGAGAGCACAACAAGGATCAGGTGGTGGTTAAAGGGTTGTAAAGGTGTAAGGTGTCAGCCCTCCAAAACGATAGTGCCAACCTTTGTTAAAAGTGCTCGATGGAACAATAATTGCTGGTTACAGCCCATGATCATTACCAGTAGCATCGACAAGCAGCTGTAGGTCTCCCCCAACGTCATTCTCTACTGCTCAGGGAATGCATTTGCCAATGTTGAAGCGAAAGCACTCATTGGTTTTGGCGGTGAAACTGAAGCATCTCGCAATGGCATGCCACCCATGGCATATGGGACAGAAAGCATGCCTGCAGCAAAACCCGCAAGGGAACATCACCCATGTTACGTTCAGGTGGGTAACGATAAACACGTCCCCTTGGAAGCATCTAATGCTAAAGCAGTGGCACATGCCAGTGGTTTTGTCTCATTGAAACGATGTAGTCATGGCAATGACCGGCGGCAAGGAAGATGCTGACCTGCATCGCTTGTTCAAAGGAGATTGGTAACAGATCGCTTAACCAACTGGAAGATGAAGATGTCATCGGAACGTCGGGCACAAAACAAGCGATCAAAACTCTTACTGTTCAAATCAAGGATATGGCGATCAAGGCCTCCTATACCTGCAATGTAAGCCTTGTTCGGGATCATGCAATCACCAGCATAACTATGTGGAGTCTGAGCTTCTGTCTGCGTTGGAGAGGTTTCAGGCAGACAAGAAGTGCGAGTTCGACTCCCAGGCTGTTCGGGAAAGAGATTGAAGCGAGACTAAAAGGGCTTTTCAGCAGAGAAGGAACTTCGTCGATGAGCAAGAGAACAAAGGCTCCATCATTTTCATGGAGGAAGAAGCAAAGTTACAGCTGCTTGAGGAGTTATCTCAATGAAAGAGGAAGATCGGTTATCGAAGTAGCAGCCGTCATATGTGGATCCTCTTTTCCAAATCCAATTTGTCTATGCTCTTCCACCGTTAGACAATCGCAAAACCTCATATCTAAACCTTCAGTTGATTCAAAGGAGCAGGGGCTCGGAAGGACAAAGATCATGGTCAGCGTTCGAGCAAAAAACACTCGGACAATAATGATGTTTCTTTCAACCACTGATCGACGAGTAGACAGAGAGTGAGTTGAAAAAATATGACCAACCTATTCTTCCAGCCAAGGATCGGATAGTATAACTGAGAAAGAGAACTCGGATTTGGCTTTCTGGCCAAAGATCGATGAACCAAACAACAAGAGAGAATCAGGAGTATTGATCTAGGCCTCCGGCTACTGATCGTCGAATGGATTCAAGAAAAATTGGAAAACCCAGATCTTTCTTTCTAGCTAAAGATGAGCGAACGAAACCGGAAAGGAGAACCGGTAAACACAAATCTGCATCAAAATCTTTGTCCAAGACAATCGCCAAAGGTCAGGGAGTTTTGGATTCGGATGAACAAGAAGAAGAAACATACGATAGATCTAATTGGGGGCGACAGGAATGGAGACACCAGGGCTGTCTAGAGATGCACGCATCATTTGCCGTCAATGCCATTAGAGGGTAGACAAAAAAACTACGACACAACTAGAGGGCAAAGAGAGACCGAGTAGAAGAAGAAACATTTGATTAGGGGCGACAAAGATCACCCCATAGCTCTGATACTATGCTAAAATCTAAATCTTTTCCAAATTGATTGATATTTAAAGAATAATACAAATATGCATTATATAGCAGCTATATGTTGATAAGCACCAAAGATAATGTAGATCTTTTTAGTTGATAATTCCTCTAACAGATCTTATTTGATAATAGTTTGGGAGTCTTAAGGAGAGAGAATAGTAAGAAATCTAAGTGCGTGTTTGGAAAACTTGTTTTGCTGTTTTTATTGTATTCTTTCTATTTCACAATAGAAAACCAAACTGATTTTCTACTATGCTATGTAAAAAAAAAAACAATAAAGTGATAAAAACAAGTTTTCCAAACATGCAATAAACAAGATCAAATGACTGAAAGAATCATGACAGATCTCTAATCTGGAATGGAGTCGAAAAGGCTCAAGCTGATGGTGCTAGAAAAGGTTGCAAATAGTGATAAAGGGAAGGCTACACTTAGGAAGTTACCTCATTTATAGAAAAAGAAATAAGGCTGTTCCATTACTACATTTGTTAAAGATGTTATTCAAGAGAAAATAAGTAAAAATTAGCAAGTTCTCACAAAACAAAGCAAAAGAAAAACATGAGTCCTGGATTACAGTGATGAGCTCAATATATAAAAAGTGTCTTAATTATTTCTCATGTACGAAAAAGATGAGCAATGGTAGTGAAAGCAAGAAAGTTGGAGCTAATGCTAGAAGGATGGGAATGGTTGGAGAAAATGAGGGAAATATGCGAAGACAGTCGAATCACTTACAAGCCAGATTGGTCCCTACAAGGTGATTTGTTGATGGAGCTACTAACCATGGAGTAGGTTTTTAGAACCAAACTCTTAGTATCTTAATGTTATACTGAAATAATGGTGCTTCAGGAACAACGTGAATTTGATCTCAGTCGTATACCTTCACCAAATTCAATGTCATCCCCGAGTGGACTCACATCGGTCATCAAAGAGATACTATATGGCCAAACACCATTCACTGATTCTTCAATATAATTAACCTAAAAGGGCAAAACCATCTATGGAAGAGTCAAGTAGTAGCAAAATTAAAAACACCTTTTCCTATTTTGCATTATTAGATGTGATTGTTTCATCCTAGAATGCATAGGGAACTAAAAGATCAACCTCCTGGAGATCCATTAGACCCCTTTCCAATCAAGTCAATTTATTCATGCCTTTTCTAACTTAAATGTATGTTAGTAATAGAGGTGACAAAAGTAGTAGCTCAGGTTCACATTGAGCCCCTACAGCTTGGGTGTTGTCTGCATGTGGCCCTCTAAGTTCCATTAGTAGGTTGTCTTAGACTTTAGATTATGTTCATTAGAAAGCCATGGGATGGAAATCTCTTTCTTGTACCATTAAGTGGAAGGCAGTTAGTCATGTTAACTGCCCTCCTTGTTCTTAAACCAAACATCAATAATGAAATGCCTTCTTCTTCTCCAAAGGCTTGCAGTGTTCTCTGTCTTGCTAAGGCATCATCTGGAGACGAATTCCAGGCCATTAACCCCAAAAAATTTTAAGGCTTTCGTAAATTCCATACTTAGGCAGCATATAGCCTAGGCCGTTTGAGGAAATACTATCCACACAACCATAGGAAGCTTGTGATTTATGACTCAAGAAAACCTACAAACCTGAATTGTCACTTCTATAAATGCAGAAGGTGGGCAAGGTACAGTTTTCATCTTGTTCTTCTCTCTCTCTCTCTCTCTCTCTCTCTCTCTCTCTCTCTCTCTTACTACAAAAGTTTGGACATTTGGACTTTTTTGCATTTTTTATTCTTCTGGTTCTTTGATTTTCTTTTTATTTGGTAATTTTGTTTGATCTCTTACTAGAATTTATTGGAATCTCGTTATTGACAGAAATAATGGCTGCCTTGTTGAAGAAAGGATAACAGTGAATGTTCAATGTTCTTGTGGGTGGACAAGGTCTTAACTAAAGAAAGTGCATTTGAAGAATGGCATGGTGGAATTAATTGAGATGGAAGGAATATAGCTGGTTGTGAAAATTTGGTGGAGGGATTGAACTAAGAAGTAGCTAGGACAAGGGATTACAATGCAAACAAAAAGGATGCTAGGTTATTTGGTAATATTTTCTTTTTACTAGGTGGTACCTTGGTCCTTGTTTTTAAAACGTAGTTGTGGATGATTTTCGATGGAGTTGTTATAATGAAATGCTACAATGTAGTTGCTGTAATGGGAATTTTGATCTAATAATAGAGGAAATTTTCTCTACATAGTAGTCCAAGATAAAAGGACTACATATGGCATAATAAATATAAAGAAAAGTGACCCCAATGATTGTAGGAGTTGGTCTTGCTCTTTTATATTTCTTCAATTTTATGTTTCACGTTTTTGAGAGAAAGGTAGAGAGTATACTTGGTCCAAATTGGGAATGGAATATAAAGGCAACCAAGAACTAAAATGGGGATAGATCGGTCCTACAGAAATGTGCAATCTTTAAATTGAAACTACACTAGTATAGATAGTAGATTCATCAACACCATATAAATGGAACAAGATCTATGGCAAACAATTGAAATTATCTAGAACAAATTAACCAATGCATGAAGAAGTATGAGTCAGGAGAGTTCAATAATGACCACACTTCAATTGGTATTGTTCTGACCTAATTTATAACCAAAATCTACAAATTTAGAATGGAATATTACAAAACTATTTTAGAATACGTGACTTTATCATAGAGAAGAAGATACATGGATTTTGGAGAAGATTTAGCAAATTCAATGTCCAAGATTGGGACCAAAACTACCTCAGCTCAATAACTGAAAAATTATCAACCAATCCATAGTTCTACTCTCCTTTTGCAAGAGACATTATTAGTGGCTCTAAATTGTGTAAACTCATGCCTTAGTCTTAGAGAAAAAATAATAAAATTTTACCCTTCCACCAATGGCAAATTTGACTACATGAAAAATGAAGATACTAGTGTAGGATAAGATACCCACTTGATATATACTTACTTTTTATAATCACTTGGACAACAGCCAGCAAGTCCTACCTTACATTCAACATAAACTAACATAATACAAAGCCATCAAAATAGATTTATCTAAGTTTGCAATGGATGAATTCATTAGTAATTCATACTGTAACTACACAAGGTTAATGAGTCAAAAGAGTTTAATTGTGTTGTGACAATTCTTTTTATGTTCAGTTAGCACTAGTGGACCTACAATACACTACTAATGGCTCTCGCTTCTAAAACATTAAAGGTGTGATATGACAACTTCATTGTTTGTTGTAGTTTACTTAGAGATGGAGCAAATTCATGCTTCTCTTTGCATTAATAGCCTGTGCTAGTTAACACCTCATGAGCTATCGGATATAGTAAGAAAATTTTTGTTTTAGAATATTATCAATAGACAAAATGTAACAGTTGGGGGTCCCATAACAATGATATTGTCTGCTTTGGGTGCCCATACAGCCTCGCAATTTTGTTCCTCCATTATAGGAAAACGCCTTGTTCGTGTGTATCGAAGTGCACAACAAACGATATTGTCCTCTTTGGGCCCAGCCCTTAAGGTTTTGTTTCCTCTAGGTCCCTCACCCTACTTGGGTCCCTAAGCTGTCTCCCATCTATGGGGTCCCTAAGCCTTCTCCCCTTTCAAGCTTCACCTTCATGAGGCCTTGTTGCTAGGAGAGTTCCCCGAACTCTTATAAACCATCCAATTCCCTCTCTCCAAGCAATGTGGGACTAACTCTCAATACCTCACCCATCTTGGGATTCATCCCTCAAGGCCTTCTCTATTGAGTGACTTCCTCAATTTGCTCCCCGTCAGAAATGACTTTTCTTTTTTGGGCAAAATGCCCTGCATGAACGGCCAAATGAGATGGTTACATGTGACAATTGAATCCAAAATTTCCATTATTTTTGTATTCGTAATAGTGCGAAAAGAAGGCATAGGAAACTAGGCCTCCTTCTATCCCGATATTGAGCCAAGCCCGGCACCCCTGATTGTGTTACGGATTCTGTTGCCCAAGAACAATCAAACTCTTCCTATTTGAATACCTAGGGAGAGTGAAGTACCATTCCATGGCTTGATCAGTAAGGCTCCTTGAGAATAGTCTAATCATAAGACTATCATCATGAGCCACTTCAGCACATTAGGCTGAGAAGGCCTTGAGAGATGAATCCTAAGATGGGTGAGGTATTGAGAGTTAGTCCCACATCGCTTAGGGAGAGGGAACTGGGTGGTTTATAAGAGTTCAGGGAACTCTCCTAGCAACAAGGCCTTTTTTCCTAAAGGAGTATTAGTTTATCTTGCAAAAATAGAAGCCATTATGAAGTGGGAGAGATCGAAGACTATTACGAAGATTAGAAGTTTCTTGGGATTGGCTTAATATTATCGATGTTTCATCGAAGGACTTTCCAGAATAGCTCAGCCAATGACCAAATCAACTAGGAAAAACATTAAGTTTGAGTGGACAAGTCAGTGTGAATAGAGCTTTCAGGAGTTGAAGAAAAGGCTCACATTGGCTCTTGTTTTGGCATTACCTTCGGCTACGGGAGGCTTTGTAGTATATAATGATGCTTTAGGAAAAGGCTTAGGGTGTATACTCATACAACATGAGAAAGTTATAGCTTATGCATTTAGACAACTGAAGACTCATGGAGTAAATTACACGATACACGATTTGGAGCTGGCAGCGGTAGTGTTTGCACTTAAGATTTGGCGACACTATCTCTATGGAGAAAAGTTTGAAGTATACACAGATCACAAAAGTCTGAAGTATATCTTCACACAGAGTGACCTTAATATGAGACAACGCCGGTGGTTAGAATACTTAAAAGACTATGACTTTTTTTATTCTATATCACCCTGGGAAGGCGAATGTGGTCGCGGATGCTTTGAGTCGAAAATCTCATGGAGTGTTGATGAACATATCAATAAGATCATTGTTTATAGATCGAATTCTCCAAGCACAAAAGGATTATGAGGAAATGCATGCATTAGTGGGTAGTAAAGGCTTCAATAAAGAAATTAATGGAAGCATAAGATTTTAGGGTAGGTTGGTAGTACCTGCTATAGAAGGTCTAAGACAAGAATTATTGAAGGAAGCACGTACATCAAAGTATGCCATTCATCCTGGTATTGGTAAGATGTATCAGGATCTAAAACAGAGTTTTTGGTGGAATGGAATGAAGAAGGGTATTGGAGATTGTGTTGCTAAATGTCTTACTTGTCAACAGGTAAAGGTAGAACATCAAAGACCAGCAAGACTTCTACAGACTCTGGAACTTCTAGAGTGGAAGTGGGATCACATCACAATGGACTTTGTGGTGGGACTACCTAAAACCTTTAGCGAACATGACATGGTTTGGGTCATTGTGGATAGATTGACCAAATCAACACACCTCTTACTAGTAAGACAAAGGTAGTCTTTAAAAAGTTTGGCAAAACTTTACATTAAAGAGATAGTGAGTCTAGATGGAGTTCCTTCGTCTATCATATATGATAGAGATAATCATTTCACATCTCACTTTTGGCAAAGTGTATAAGAGGGACTAGGCACGACTACAAGATTCAATATAGCATTTCATCCATAGACTGATGGACAGTCAGAGAGGATGATTTAGACACTTGAGGACATGTTACGAGCTTGTGCTGTGGAGTAGAAGGGAAACTAGGATGAATACTTACCTTTGATAGAGTTTGCTTATAACAATAGTTATCATTCTAGTATAGGCATGGCTCCATATAAAGCATTGTACAGACGACCATGTAGGACACCTACCCATTGGAGTGATGTTGGAGAGAGATAGTTTATGAAGACCGAATTGATTGAGCAGTGTGTCGAAAAGGTCAAGCTAGTCCTGAAGAAATTGTTGACAATGTAGAGTAGACAAAAGAGTTATGCAGATTAGAGATGTAGCGATCTCAAGTTTGAGGTTGGAGATCATGCATTCCTTAAAGTCTCGCCAATGAAAAGAGTCATGAGATTTGGAGTAAAAGGGAAGTTGAGTCCAAGGTTTATTAGACCATTTTAGATATTGGAGAGGATTAGGAAGGTTGCATATCATTTAGCATTACCACCTCAGTTGTTAGACGTACATAATGTATTTCATGCGTCGATGTTGAGGAAGACATTCCTGATACGACGCATATTCTTAATCAAATACCTACAGAATTATAGCCAGACTTGACGTATGAGACAAGACCTCTAAGGATTTTGGATTTCTAGGAAAAGACTCTAAGGAACAAGACAATTCATTTGGTCAAAGTTTTATGGCAACATCATTATGTTGAGGAAGCTACTTAGGAAATTGAGAAAGATATGAGAAGTAGTTTTCCTTATCTATTTTTTGATGTATAGCATAAGTTCAATAATAGAATTTTGAGGACAAAATTCCTAAAAGGTGGAAGATTGTAATGGCCCACATTGATGAGAAATAAAGAAATGTTATATTTATAAATTATAAAAAATTTGAAGTCAATTATTGACTATTATAGTGTAAAAATAAGTTGAAATGAAGCTTAACAAATTTTCTAATTATAACTCATTAAATAAATTATGTGTAATTATAATATAAGTGATAATAAAACTTTAATTTGGTAAGACTTGACGATCTAAGCTAAGAGTAGCTAAGTAGTTTCGAGTACAACTTGTCAAGGTGAAGTCTGGACTTCAAGTCACCTCCTTGACAATTTTTAAGAAGAAAATCATGTTATATGTTAATTAATTAATTATTACAAATTTTACATGTTGATAAGTCATATAAGGAAACCCACAAGGTGAAGGGTGGTTTCCATATGGACAAAACGTGTGAAAATATTTAATGGTGAAATGAATGAGACCAATAGAGAAGAGTTACATATCTGAATCACTAGATGATAATCCAATGGTTGGGAATAAATAAACAATTAATATTGGAAGAGTTACAAACATGTAATCAATTGAGAAAATTGTTACAATGAAAGTATTTATAAAGGAAACAAAGAAAAATAGGAAGAAGGGTTAGAAACATAAAATAGTTGGAGTGGAAAAAAGAAAAAAGAGGAAGTGCGTGAGACAGAGAGAAAAGAGAAAAATGAAGAGAAGATAGGAGGAAAAGCTTAAATCTAGAGTTTTTCTCAAATCAATTAGAAGCAAAGGGATTTGCATTGAAGGAAACTACATTTTAAGGTAGGGAATCTGGATCTAAACCATGGTTTTCTTTTGAAAACAAAATCGTGAGGCTGTATGGGTAGCCAAAGCTGACAATATCATTGTTGTAAGACCCTTGGCTGTTAAAAATAGTATCAGAGCCAGTTCCCCTCATGGTGTGGTCACTAGTTGCACGCTAACGCCTAGTCATGGCTATAATTGGGGACGTGTGTTCCCTAAGGGAGGAAGAGGTAAAGCCTTGAGGGATAAATCCAAGGATTTGTGAGGTACTGAGAGTTAGTCCCACATCACCTAGGGAGAGGGAACTGGGCAGTTTATAAGAGTTCGGGGAACTCTCCTAGCAATGAGGCCTTTTCCTATAAGGGAAGAACAAAACCATAAGGTTGTATGGGCAGCCAAAGCAAACAATATCGTTGTTGTGAGACCCTCAGCTGTTATACAAAATTTTCATAAACTTGTGGGATTCAAATATAGCCCAAGATTAGTCTTTGCTAAGATCTAGCCTAGGATGATGATTTAATAGCTTAGATCTAGCCTTGGATTTGTGGTTGCTAATATTTAGCCTAAGATAATAATAATATAATGGCTTAGATCTAGCTCTAACTTTGTGACTACTAAGATCTAGCCCGACATGATGATTTAATAACTAAGATCTAACCCTATCTTTGTGCTTGTTAATATCTACCTAAAATATAATCCAATAGCCTAAATGTAGCCCTGGACTAACTTTGTGACTACTAAGATCTAGCCCGACATGATGATTTAATAACTAAGATCTAACCCTATCTTTGTGCTTGTTAATATCTACCTAAAATATAATCCAATAGCCTAAATGTAGCCCTGGACTAAAGATGCTAAAATATGGCCGCAAAACAAACCAAATGTGACGATCCATCTTAAATCTGAGTGATCTAGCTTCAAAACAAATTAAAAGTAATGATACATTCCAAATCTAAATTATCTAGTCCCATAACAAATCAAAGTTCATGATCTAACCCAATCCAAGTGATATAGCCTAAGAAATATACATGAATCCATGATTCAATCGAGATTCAAGTGTTCAATGATCTCTCCACTTTAAAGAAATCCAAAACCTAAACCAATCTAAACTGAGTTTGATGACCAAGATTGATCTATCGCAAGATATCATTTAGTCATGAACAAAAGCTAATGGTCATGCGTCACCTATTCATTAACTATACCAAGTTTACAACCATGTAGATGTTACTATTTTACATTGAGAATCCATGCAAAGGTGGCAGGCCCACTTGGATAATCCATGTAGATGATAGTATTTTTGTATGGATAGTCCAGTGAAGGTGGCTAGCCTGTCTTGAATAATTCTTATAATGATAATATTTTACGTGGATAAGTATGTGCGAAGGTGATAGTCCCACTTGGATAATCCATGCAAACAATGATATTTTGTATGGATAATTCATGCAATTGTGGCAGCCTTACTTAGATAATCCATACAATGATAATACTTTACTCAAATGTGGCCAAGTACAGCTTGATGATAATTTACGAGAACAATTCATGCAAAGGTGGTCATGGAAGATTGATAATTCTAACCCGATGGGACCTAACAGTGAGAAAATCCTAAGGTGATGATAATTTTCACCTGGTAGACCATAGATATGTGTTAACCCCAAAGTGGTGATAATAGTAGTCAAGTGAACCCAATTATGAAGTCCTAATAATATAAGAATTTTGGCTATATACCTTAATTATCTTCTCATGATAAAGTATGTCATCAAAAAACTTGCTAAGACTATGACATAGTTAAACCTCATGACTCTCAAAAGTTAACATTTAGTGGTTATATGCATGCTTCTTTTCTAAAGTGAATGGCTAAAGGGATGCAAAGTTCTTATCCAAGATGCTACATAGCTCCTTCATCACCATGATAAGAGTCTTGCCATGCACATGAGGCAAAACTAACTATACCTAAATGATAAAAGAGAGAACATGTTGATGTTACACCTAATACTAAATAGAGAGGCTTCAAAGGTCACAAACTTTTATCAAGTTGAAGCACTATGAAAGTCATTTTCATATATCAGCTATCAACTGGCTTATGTCATAAAACTGAATTAGCAACCTAATTATGTGGTAAAAAGAATCAAGTAAGAACCATGATCCTAGTAGAATAAAACCTTGTGCCCTCTTGAAGTTAATCAATCATGGGCATGCATGTTCTCTACTGTAATATCAGATGGCTAAAAGGATGCAAAGTTCATGTCCAAGATGCTACACAGCTCCTTCATCACCATGACGAGAGTATTACCATGCATTTGAGGTTGAAACTACCTATATGTAAATGATTAAAGAAAAGAATGTTAATGTTGTAGGCTCCGAAAACCACAAACTCTTATGGAATTATAGTAATGCATTAGAAGACACACACATATTAACTATCGACCAACTCATTTTACTAAACTAAGTCAACAACTTAATCATGTTATAAAACTAATTTGTAATTGCCTTGAAGACCATCGAAGCCCACTGATCATTGTAATTTGCTTATATACAGTGGACCTCTAATCAATGATCTTTTCTTTGCATATATATATATATATATATTCAATAATCAAAGAAAGTCTGTATTCAATAATCAAATATTTCTATCTTATTTAGTTGCCAAAGAAATGCAATTAATAACCATGGGTAGTTGAGAAAAAGAATCTTAGCAACTGATGGAACTGGAAGAATGTATTCTACAATCACTTGATAAATAATAAACTCTACTCTACCCCAAGGGAAATTGGCACTCAATTTCCTGTGTGATTGTTTATCCATCACGCATGAAAGCAAAATTTGATGAGGACAAGCAGTTTACAAGCCCTGCACAAGTTTATTTTGTTGTCTTTAGTAACAAACTTGAGAACTAAAAAAATATATACATAATATATATTTTATAAAAATAGTTCTAAATTTATAAACAAAAATAAGTCTTGGTTGGAGTCCTTTGTCAAAAAAGCATGGAAGGAGTCCACACCATATGTTGAGCCCCACTCTTTAAATTTTGAGTGAGCCTACCCGTTCATCAGATTTGCAACCCCTTAAGATGGGTAGGTATAAAAAATTTCATCCAACGAAAGCTCTCTAACGGGCCCCTTTCAACTAAAATATAGATTGTATTAATAAAAATACAATATGATACATATATCAAAGGAAAAGAATCTGTAGAAGATTCATCTATTCTATGATATTTATGGTACTCACCTATTTATAGAGACTGTGAATTTGTTGAACAAGTTGGATCACTTTAAATATCAAATAGTAGGGTTGAATAGGTAGTGCAAACTCCTTCCACACTTTTTGAGCGTGGTATCAGGGGGTCACAATTTCACCTTTGCTAAACCCATGGAGCACTTGTGTGCAACTTCTTTGCAAAGCACAAGTTAGCCTTCTACTCCACTCCCACTTGTTAGGGTTACACTCACTCACCTACTAAAAATAGAAGAGACTAACTCAAAGAGAACCTGTTATTCTTTAGTTGAGTAATCTACAATGAGCTTGTCTGAGTTACAAATAAGGAGCTAACTCTTATTTATACTTGCCATCTTCCATCCACCTCTTCCATGGATGGCTAAGATTATTACATGTGTTAACCATCTAATAGTTGAGGACCATTGTAGAATTTTCTCTAGAAGTTTCTACATAATATCTAAGTTTCTATCTTTCTAGATATTTACAAGAAAACTTTTAGAAACTAGGTCTTCTAGAATCAGGCCTTGCACTACAAATCCAAAAATGCAGGGTAAGTCCTTTATGCCACATCCATGAGTAGCTGACCTCCCTTACAGCCTGCAGGCCTTGATCACTGGTCTTGCTAAGCAAGTCCGTAAGAGTGGATTCCAACTTAGACTACTTTTTGCTTATAAATTCACAAGTATTTTCATAAAAAGGTGGAAGCTCAAAAACAAAATGTAAAGAAAAATTAATCAGTCAACGTTTAAGATTATTCCACAAAAATTGGCTATTGATGCACCCTATCAATTATATGGACTAGAAGGGCGAGTACATGAGCGGGTCGACTCACAACGGGGCCTGATCCCTGGTCTCATCAAGCACTATATTAATGACAGAAATTATCATGAAACGGGACCACAGGGTAAGCTTCCGGGTGAACCACGCCTGTTCAAGGGACCCACGTTCTGAGTCGTTCATCTGATTTCTTGGAGACTCGTAGTTCAAAACCCGTGTAGATTGGATACGTTTACTATCAACAAATATATTGTCTGCAAACAACAGTGCACATTCAGCCAACAACAACACCGTTTTTTGGGAAGAATAAATCATCCAATCGTTGTTCCTATTTTGTGGACGAGATGTTAAATTTGAGGAAATCAGATGAACGGGTAGGATAAGCAATGGTGGGCTGCTTGCGCAAAAGCTGGGCCCCACATGGATCATGATGTCCTTCCTCCTTCCTCAATAGGTGAGAGGGTTGCCTTATAAAGTAGAGAGAGGGTGCCCCTGTCATTGTTGTAATGCCCGTTGGAGTACATTCTCTCTCTCCTGCAGTCTGTTTTCGTTTCCTCAAAACCATGACAGAAGACAGCATCCCCAAAGTTTCAGAGGAAACCATGGCTACTGCAGGCAGGCAAAGGTACTTCTTCTCTACAAAACCCTAATTTCAATTTATTCAATTTTTTTTTTTTTTTTTTTTCCCATCATCCGATTTCATACGATAAGGTTTTCCTCTTTGGAATTGTCCTAGCTCCTCCTAATGTGTAACTTTCTGTTTTGAATATTCATTTTCCCCCTTCGGATTTGTAGTTTCGTTTTCAAGTACCTGTTGATGATGCTCATGTTAGATTGCTTTGTTGGATTGATGAATTTCGCTTTGTTATAATTAGATAGATTTAACTAAGTGGTTGTGTTAAGGGTTTGCAAGTCTTAGAGATTCATGCCGTTATAAAAATTCCTGGCTTTTTTGTTCTTCTGATGGATTTTAGATCTAGGGATGCAACAATTATCTTATTGTCCTTTCTTGTTTCCATGTGATTTCGTCAATGTTTTGTTTTAGCTGAAACCAGAATCAAGAATTTTGATCAGAGCATGTGGAAAAGCAAGTATAGCAGAATAGAAAAGAAGCTACCTTACTTCTTCCTAAGTTGAAGGGGAATGTTTTGCAGTTGTTATTAAGTATTGGTCTCTTGTTTTTCTTACATTTAATATTTAGGCTTTGAGTTGAAGATGAGAACAGTTTCTGGATATAATGTCAGCATGAAGAATATTTTCTTAATCTCTTTAGGTTTTGGGTTAGGAATATATGGATTGTATTTACCTTTTTAGTAATTATTTTACTTTTAAAGTTTTAAGAAGTCTAGATTGGGACTTAAAAACAGGTTGCTTCTTCTTCTTAGGTATTCTGAAGAGCATAGTTAGAAAATTTGGATTCTAGAAAAGATTGAAAAGGGCAAATATTACGAAATTTGGGAGACTACTATCAATAATTTGGGGAACAAGAATTTAACTTTTTGATTATCATCATCATCACCATCACAACCTTGTCTAGGTCAGGGGTAGGCTACATGAATCTTGTTTCTCCATTCTTCTCTATCTCCATCTTTTTGGGCCTTCTTCTTGCCCGTTTAGAGCCTTTGACTTGGATCAACTCACTCCTTTTAACCGGAGCCATTTTCAGTGTTTATTGGACA
This sequence comes from Warburgia ugandensis, assembly GCA_035236585.1. NCBI lineage: Eukaryota > Viridiplantae > Streptophyta > Magnoliopsida > Canellales > Canellaceae > Warburgia > Warburgia ugandensis. The sequence goes on from CP141131.1 coordinate 26,115,858, forward strand.
TGTCCAAACCATCTAAGTCTGCCATCCCTCATCTTGTTACGTATTGGTGCTACTCCTAAGTTTTATTTAATGCTTTCATTTCTAATTCTATCGTTTCTTATCTTTCTATTCAACCATCTTAACATTATCATTTTGGCTATGCACATTCTATATATATGTTGTTCCTTAACTGTCCAAAACTCGGATCTATAGAGCATGGCCAGCCTTATAGACATCCTATTAAATTTTTCCTTCAATTTGAGTGGCACTTGCTGTCACACAAAACTCCAGAGCACATCTTCATTTGTTCCAATCCACTTGGATTCTTTGTATAACATCCTCACAATCCCTCCCCTCTTATGAATTATCAACTCTAAGTATCATAAGTGGTCTTTTTGGAGGACTTCTTGGTTGCCAATCTTTATTAGTGTTTCACTTCCACTTATCCCCTTTCAAAAATTGCATTCCATATAGTCTGTCTTAGTTCTGCTAATTTTAAATTCTTTAGACTCTATAACATCTCTCCACAACTTTAGCTTTGTGTTTATACCCTCCCTTGTCTTATCAATCAAAACTATGTTATTTGCAAATAATATATAGCATGGAATCACCTCATGCAAGTATTTGTTATCTCATCTATCAACCATGTGAAAAGTATGGGCTCAATGCTAATCCTAGGTGCTAACCTATAGTGATAGGAAAATTATTCATTTCTTTGCTAGTGGCCCTAATATTTGTTATTGCTCTCTTTTACATATACTTAATTACGGCCATATAGCCTTGTGAAATCCCTTTCTCAACCAACACCCACCATATTAACTCTTTAGGGACCCTTTATAAGCTCATATACCATGTGGAGGTTTGTCCTCCTCTCCATATATTTCTCTATCAATTGTCTATGTAGGAAAATAGCTTCAATGGTAGACTTCTCATGCATGAAACCAAATTAGTTTTCAAATATACTCGTCTCATGTAGTAGTCTCTTCTCAATCACCCTTTACCAAAGTTTCATAGTATGGCTCATAAGTTTGATTCCATGATAATTAGTGCAACTCTATGTCTATTTTATTTTTACAAATTGGTACGATAGAGCTTTTCCTTCATTCATTTGACATTTTCTTTGATTTTACAATCTTGTTAAATAACTTTGTGAGCCAAATTATTTCACTATCTCTCATATACTTCTAAAGCTCTATTAATATACTTTTACTCCTCATGGCCTTTTTTGATTTCTTCTTTTTCAATGTCTCTTTTACTTCAGGTATCTTGATCTTACGGTTGTATCTATATAGTTTACCGTTATATAGGTTTACGGTTCTTTCAATCTCTATATTCTCAAGACCATTGTTATTTAGCATTTTTTGAAAGTAACTTACCCATCTTTGATTGATCTCGTCATGTTTTACTAGTACCCTTTGGTCATTACTTTTATTGCATTTAATGTAATCTAAGTCCTTACTCTTTTGTGCTCTTATTTTTGCTACATCTTTCTCACCTTCTCTTGACCCTAATCTATTACATAGATCATTATAAGCCTTGAGTTTAATGCACTTACTACTCTCTTGGCAACCTTTTTATCATTCTTGTATTGTTCAAAGTTTTCGTAATTTCTACTCCTCTGCCATGCTTTAAAACACATCTGTTTCTCTTTAATAACTTTTGTACTTTTTCACTCTGTCACCAAGTCTTCTTTGTTGGTTGTCTTTTGCCTTTACTCTCCTAAAACATCTTTTGCCACTTTCTTAATGAATTTGGTCATATTAGTCCACATGGTGTTTATTTTTATTTCATTGTTCCATTTTCCTTCGACCATCAACTTGTATGTGAATGATGCTATCTTCTCTCCTTTTAAGTTCTATTAGTTTTTGGATACCTATTAAGTTCATTTCCTTTCTTCCATCTCTTATGTAAATATGCATAACCATTGACCCAGGTTGTGTGGTTAACCTCTCACCAAGTATCACCTTACAATCTTTACACATTGATCTTTCAATAATTTTAAGTAGAAAAAAGTCTATTTGGCTTTTATATGATCTACTTTTAAAGGTTAGTAGCATGTATTTACTAGAGCTAGGTTATATGTCAATGCAAAATCGAGGATAGCTTCTCCCATTTCATTTCTTTCACCAACACTATACCTGCCATGTACCTTGTCATGTCATTTTTTTTACCTACATGACCATTTAAGTTTGCTCCTATAAATATCCCTTCTATGTCGGGAATTCTTGCATTACTCCCTCTATGTCTTTCCAAAATTGTCTCTTGATTTTATCTTCCAACCCTACCTGTGGAGTGTGTGCACATATAACATCTATGATCTTCTCTCTTAGAACAAGTTTAATTAATAGAATTCTATAATTGTTTCTTCTAACGTCCATTACTATCCTTATGCCATTTCTTTTCTTTCTTTTTTTTACTTTCCCATGCACCAGATTCTTAAATAATGTTTGATATTTTGATGAATTATTTATGAATTTTGAATTGAATTTGGTAAATTTATTCTAATTGGGTAAATCTGCAGTGGAATTGAAGTATTGAGAATATTGAACTATTTGGTAAGAAATTGAGCTTGCAAAGGTTGGAATATCTCTTGAAAATTTTTGTTACTTGAGACTTTTGTAACTATGGTCAAGAGGAGAGTTTTCTTATTTAGGGCTATCTTTTCTAAGATAACCAAGAAATCATAAATTTCCAGACTACAGTTCATGTTCTCGTTTACTCATCTGCCTCTTTTGCACTCTTATTCAGCAGATAGTGCTTCAGGTTAGATACATTTGGTTCCATTTTTCCACAAATGAAAGATTGTGATTACCCTGTCATATTGTATACTACAAATAATCAGCATGTCCTTTTTGTTGTGCCTGTAACTGCATGAGTCCTGTAATATTGCCTGTGACTATCGTCAGTTGATATGGTTGCTCTATAATTTCAATATCACGTGACATTTATCTTTCTGAAAACTCATATCCTTCATGTTGATTTGATTGAGCAGAGACCTTATCTGTATTATGAGATATCATCTTTGTTACTTTGATGAACTAAATCTCCACCATCATTCTGCAGAAAGAAGCGAAAATGGGACCAGCCGGCAGAATCCTTGTTGTCATCTGGATTGGCAGTTCCAGGTGTTCTTCCTCCGGGAAGCATAGGAAACTTGGTTGGAATTACACTTCCAAGTTTGGCTCCGGTATCTGGTGCTCTTCTGGCAAATTCAGCTCCTGCAACCGGTGCATCCGTCCCTCATATCTTTCCGGTACCTGTCATCCAGCAGAATGCTGCTGCTGTTGTCCAAAAGTTAAATCAAGTGAGCTATCTGTGGGTACTTTGTGTTTTTTCTATTTGTTCCCAATATGGATTCTGAATGCTGCATTTCAATTCTTGAACCGACACAGATATGGACATGAATGCTGGTGGGACACTAGAGAAATTAATGTGATGAGATGCCTGTACTATGATTTCTGTATTGTATATATGAGACTATGGTTGGGACCAATCATAATCTGACATGCGTGCCAATAATTTGATACAAACTGTTGACATATCCCCCACCATGGATGTATATGAGACTATGGTTGGGACCAATCATAATCTGACATGCGTGCCAATAATTTGATACAAACTGTTGACATATCCCCCACCATGGATGTCATTGGTTCTGAAGTTGCTCTGACCGTGGTTCTGAAGTGACTCTGACCATATATCCCTAATTGTCCAGATGAAACTCTGCCTGCAGAAATGTAGGCGTTTCATTGAGATTGTCAAATGCGTGTAATTTTGGTTCTGGTTGGATGGTCCAGATTGGTGATATAAACACCTCTGACTTATTGGCCATCGTTTTCTTATGAAACAAACATAATAAGGCTTAACTCTCTCTTTTGTAATATCTGCGTTGAAGTTTCTGATGCTGAATTTTATGCTGTCTGTATCATGTCTTTCTCATGAACTTGACAGATGTAAGCGCTTTTGTTTGTGGTTTCCTCTCTCTCTCTCTCTCTCTCTCTCTCTCTCTCTCTCTCTCTCTCTCTCTCTCTCTCTCATAAATAATTTGAGGTATCATTGGCTATTCACTGTGTATGTGTATTGTCAGAAGCATCACTACTTTACACTAATCGAGACTAAATTAATTTTACAGATCTTTTTATAGCAATGCATTGTTTTACACTTTTGAGCATGAGTTTGCTGTATTGTTTTTTGATAAAAGGTTCTTCTTTCAGCCAAAAATACAAGATGAACCAATAGCACGAGAGATTGTCATAAATGATGCTGAACCTACTGTTCGCTACAAGCTTACAAAGCGTCAAACACAGGAAGAGGTGATTCAGCTAATCTGATTTTGCTATAGCTTGCACAGTAAAATGGTTAGTGTTTCTGATCCTTTTTCTTTCGGATTGCTATGGATTGAAGTATAGCTTCACAATTTTGCAGATACAGAAATGCACAGGTGCTGTGGTCATAACGAGGTGCGTTATGAAGGATAGAGATCTACTTACTAGTGAGTAGTTTTGTGGTCTCTGATTCTTAATTAATAGTTGTGTACTGAATCAATCTTGTAGGGGCAAGTATCGTCCTCCAAATGGAGTTCCAGACAGTGAAAAGCCACTATACCTTCACATTTCTGCTGGTGCTCAGGTAAGTGATGGCTTGCTGTTGGGAACCTTCCCTCTAGCCTATAATTACCTGCAAAACCTGGGTGGAAACATTTGAATGCATTACCCTTTTTGCAATCAAAATTGTTGTGAAGTTGAATGCATGAACTATGTGAAAATATCTTATAAACTTCTTTATTTGATTCTGAATATCTTGTTAATTTATACTTTCATAGTTTGCTGTTCCATGTTAACAAAGAGAAAGACGAAGGTCATGTAATTGTGAGGACTGCAGTAACTTGCATGTATTGAATTAGAATGACAAACTCTTTCAGAAACCTCTTTGCTTGGGCAGCTATCACTTAGGATGCAGCTCAAGCACTCTTTTTGATATTGATAAGCCAAGAAACACACGTTTTCAAATATGTACATGTATACACACATATGCACACGCACAAATATCTGTGTATAAGTGCATGTACATAAACATGAATATCTTTATATATTCACATATAAGGGTGTGCATATTTACATATATCCATATGGGAAATGTTATTCCCACCCCCCTTGATGACTTTTGCCTTACCTTTGTTGTATGCCAAAGTTACGAGTGGATCCCACAGTTTTGAATGATCTGAACCATTCGTGTCAACTGTCTTGCCATAATGAGCCCTGTCCCAAAACTTAGATTCTTTGCATGATTCTAATGTTGCTTTTTGAGGGCTATTTGCGTTTTAATATGGACGATATTACAATTGATAGTTGTCAAAACAGCTCAGATAAATCAATTTGAGAAATATTCAAAGTACGTGACTTTTGGGGCATCAACCATCCACACTAAAACTCTTAAAATGGACGGTTCAGATCATTCAAGAAGGTGGATCCCACTAGTATTCTTTGGCAGAAAACCCCAAACAAGCCTGTGTCAACAGTCATAAAAAGGTGTTGGAAGATCAATTCATATATGTACTTGTTCCAAGTAATTTATCCTTTTTTAAAAGATAGACAATGCTGCAAGTGTATTGATTAGCTGCATAGCACTATCTACTTGTGTAGGAATTCTTATCCGATGAATCTCACTTTGACTTTAACTAATGATATCGTGATGACTGGATTGACTCGTAACAACTATATGCCCCTGCAGTTGAAGGACACAGCTGGAAGAATCAAGGCAGTTGATCTGGCAGCTGCCATGGTTGAGGAAATCCTCAAACAAGGACAAACTTCGCAGCCAGCTCCTACAGCTTTCCCATCAGTTATTAACACTGGTGGACAGGTAGGCCTATACTGCTCATAAATGTAGAACTATTTCATTGAGGGGATGAAATGTGGCCGAACATGAAAGTTCTTTCATGATGATGACGCAGGTTACTCAGTCCCCGAGTACGTGTTTATTTTTAGGCTTTGACACTGATCCATCACTAAACATCGCAACTCGCATCAGTGGACCAAATGTAAGTAGCTCTTCCCTAGTGATGTTCTTTGTTTTTTCCATGAAATTTTCATGCTTCATTCAAGGTTGTAACCTTTTCTACAATTTAATATTTAGTCAGTCAAGCTAGAAGTTTATCCCATCATGTCATGTTTACTACATTTTGCCTTTTAGACAACTTACAGTCATTTCATTTTTGTAATTCCATTTTCACTTGGATTTCCACACCAAAATTTTTCTTTCTACTCTTAATTTTTCTTCCTTTACTTTATGCTATTTTTTTAGTGAAATTTTCGTTATATTTTCTTGAAGATAAGAGATTCTAATGTTTTGAAGCTTTCTCTGACGTCTCCATACAATTGGGAGAGAATGTTTGTGTGCTGGTGGTGGTTGGGATTTGTATATGCAGGACCAGTATATAAATCACATTATGAATGAAACAGGAGCAACTGTCATACTGAGAGGACAGGGTTCAGGAAATCTTGATAGTCCACATGGGGAAGGTAGTATCTTTTCCACTCTGAGCTCAGAAAACTCTTTATTTGCTAGTCGAGTTCTCCTAGGGTTGTTGTTCTTACTCATTTTCATCTTCCAGAACTACAGCAACCACTGCATTTATATTTGTCAAGTAACAACCCAAAAAATCTCGAAGATGCAAAGCGACTGGCGGAGAATCTTCTGGACACAATAAGCATAGAGTGTGGTGCTTCCAGGTGAGCAGCTTTAAACATAAGCACTCTTGTTCGTAGCACTTCTGTTGGTCTAGTTCTTTGCAGTTGTCTTAATGGATAGCTTATCTGCTGTAGGATAATAACGGCAGGACCCAGCCAAATGGATTAATTTGGCGGTTGTTGAATTTTGGTGCAAATTTATTTGAGAATTATCTGCTTCATAAAGTGAATTTATTTACATAATTTTATCCAAATTGAGCTCAGTTCTCCTGTCTGCTGTTATGATGCACATTGCACCAAATCTGAATCTAGCCACCATGAGAGAGACAAAGTCTCATGTGAAAGGACAGGAGTTGTTGTCCTTACACATCCTTTTGTTCTGACTTCTTGATTTTATCATCACCCCAAACCAAAGAGTCTTCTTTATATCCATGGTATCTATGTTTCTCACTATGATTTTAAATTTAGAGTTGAAAGCAAATTATAGCATACAGGTAAGGAATTCTTTACAAACAACACCCCCCCCCCCCCACCAAAAAGTTAGACTCACACACCCATGCACAACCTTGAAGCCTGGTCACCCAGGTCAGAGACCCGTCCTTGTGCCACTGGACTGGAAGGCCTTGGTTCAATGGATAGGCAATTAATTAATCTTAAAGGAGAGTTATTTGCTTATGTAATTATTCCCCCCCTTAAAGTTAGAGACAGACACCCATGCACAACCTCAAAGCCTGGTCACCCAAGTCAGAGTCTCCTTGCACCACTGTGCTAGAAGGCCTTGGTGCAACATACAATTTGCTTATGTAACTTTTGTCACGCATATTCTTTTTTATGTTTCTTTATTATAACAAAAGTTAATTGTCCTTCTTTTTTTTTTCCTTTTTGATATAATTACCCACTAATGCTCTGATAAAAGTGACAAATTTTAAAATTCTTCCGCTAACTTCTTTGGATCAATATTTGTGACTTCACGGCACATTCTGTCACCTGATAGGTCATGTCCCAGCTCGGTGAGATAAGCTCCAGAAGTCCAATAAGCTAGCTAGCAATTAGTATTTGTAAGGTTGATTATAGAGGTTATGTGTAGCAGGTTTACACCAGCTGGTGTTGCACACTTCACTGCAGCATATGCTGGTGGATTTCTTGCATTGATTAATTTATCTTTCCAGTGGCAGCGCTTATAAATAACATTAGCTCTTGAGTTGCAGTCTGGCTTATCAACCAAGTTCAGTAAACTCTTCTTTGGTTCAGGAACTCATCGGGTAAAGTCTACAATGCTGTTCCTCCACCGCAGCAGTTGTTAACTGGAGTACAGAGCTCCACATTGGAACAAAGAATTAATCCTGGTCCAGTTGCTAGTTTGTCATGCTCAACTATTGGTGCCATATCAGTAACACCATCTCTCGCAACAGCTGCCTCACAAATTGCATCTGCTGCTGCCATTACCAATCCTCAAGGGACACTTCCACTACCTGGGGTTGCTTTGAATTATGGACAGCCCAATATAAACACAATTTGCTATCCACGGCCTTTAGCATCTGCAGGGACTAGCTATAGTGGATATGAGGGGATATATCCCCAAGCTACACCATTGCAGCAAGTTGCTCAAGCATTGAGACAGGCACCTCCTGGGAATACTTCTGTTTTTGTTCCTACTTCAGCTGCCAGCACATTGCTGAAAGTGAATTCAAGCTCCAATTGTGAAGCAGATAAACGGCCCCCACAGAAGCGGAAGTTTCAGGAGTTACCAGTTTCCTCAAAAGGATCTCCTAATCTTGATCAGGTATTGCATGCATTCTAGTTCTGCCTGGAAATACCGCACTAGTACCTTCTTGTGCCCAATAGTGGACACTTGATGTTCATGTTTCGTTTCCTAACCATTTACTATTTATTAATTATTGTTCATCACCTTCAATGCATTTTGCAAATCCACACCATTATACTGATCCTCAGATCAGTACAAGCTGATCTGCCATTCTCATTGATGAAACTGATGCACCTATCTTTATTTTAATGGTGGGCTCCACAACACACCAGTCTTTTCCACTTTCTAGTATATAATAATTATTTATTTTTAGTATCCTTGTTGAATATATAAATTATGACCTAATTCTGTGAAAGTCAGCTGTTAAAGTAACTCAAATTTCTAACTTGGTCATTTCTGAAACCCAAGATCCTTAGTATATGTGGATCACCGTTGTATAGTATTTTCAGGTTTTATTATACATTAGATTAGCAAAAAATAACCTTCTCTAGGTTGCAGTTGGAGTTATCGAGAGGAGCCTAAATTTGGTAAATGCTTATAGAAGTCTCAAAGATGCCGGTTCCAACATAACTCAAATAACCTATGGTTTGTCTGTATTTTCCACTGTATCCATAAAAGCTAAAGGAAGGACATCATTTTCAAAGCCTTTTGAGCAAACCACAATTCTAGTTACCGTTTTATTTTGTATCAGCAGGAATATGCATTGATCAGCAGAAGACTTAAGCTTGTGACTTCTTTAAGTACTTGACTTACTCAAATGTTGTCTGATTTTCTTTGTAATGAAAATAGTTTAAAGCCTCTGATCTCCGAACATCGACCATGGTGAGCTTAATTGATCTATCTCCTAATAAAAGAATAAGAAAAGAGTCCTAGTAGGAGTAGTTGCCAAAGGGTGTGTGACGATGTTGATGTCCAGCTTCTCTGATGGATATTTTTGGGGGGTAAATCTAATAAGCCATTCATCAAGTTCAAAATTGCTTGGATAGGCTAGAGCCCAAATTTCATGCCCGTGGAAACTTTCAGCGCAACCACTGATTTTTATTTATTTTTGCTATGTTCCAAATTAAGGGTTTGATCATCCAAATGCATTGATTTTTTGCGTGTTCCCTAATTTATATGCTGAACAAGATGAACAGCTCCGATGTTCCAAAAAAATAATAATTCATGAGATAACTGGGCATTAACTTCTTCACACACCCTTGAGCGTCTACTCTTAGAGGGACTGAAAAAACAAAGAAGAAAAAGAAAAAAAAATTGGAACAAAAACATCACTGCATGCTTTCAGTCACTTTATATGTTCTTTCTTTTTGAAATTCATTTTAATAGCACTGACCTTTGCTATTTATTATCCCAGGTATTTTCTCTGACCTTTTATGAAGTTGACATGCTGCTACAGAATCTGTCTATTGGACACTTGGTTTCCAGGTTTCTCGTTGTTTCAAATCTGGTGTTGTTTTACTGGGACCCGGGTTGAAAGCTGTGGCCAGGAACTAATTAAGGATTTGATTTCATTTGCTTCAAGTAGTCTTGCAGCTTAAAAGACGAAGTGTTGAACGTCTTCGTCTTTGGTGGGCTGGGGTTACGGATCTTTCTTCATTTTATTTTCTGGAGCTTTGGCAATCAGCACACATGCCTGCACCCTAGTTGTCTTGGTCATCTTTGAAGTCATTCGACTATTATTAACAGTGCTTAACCTGTTGTTAACTTACCAGTTGTGCTTCTGTATCCGGCTCCCAGTGTCTCTGTAGCAGTCTCCTCATTATTCCTGTGAAATCTTAAACACGAGTCATCTGTCCCCAACCCCACTATTCCACATTGTTCTTTGGTTTCTACTTTTATCCTTTCATCTGTACCGAGCAGCCTGCTTTACCATCCTTACCCTGTGAGATTCTCTAGAAGCAACTAATCCGAGAATCTTCTATCTATTTCATGTTCATCGGAGACCTCAGAGAAATGTAGATATATGTTCATCAATGCTGCTGGTTCATTTATATTAATTTAATGTTTCAGAGGAGTTGAGCTTTTTGGTATTGTTTTATTTTCTATACAATCTTATTGAGGGGATGAAAAAATTGAATTTGATTTTTCAGAACTTACAACAAGGATCAGAATTTCCCAAGCCAGGTGTTCCTTCGGACAATTCAAGTGCGAGGAACGTTTCAACTATGCCACCTCCAAAGAAGTTGGTCCACCCAACGTCCAATGGGATGCCTGCACCTCCTCCAAGGTCCATGCCGCCACCACCTCCCAAGTTTTCTGTGCCACCACCCCCAAAGTTCACTGAGCCGCCTCCGAGACATTCAGAAGCAGATGGCAAAAACTCATGTCTGAAGAAATCATCAACTAAGCCTGTTCCCGGTAATACTCCATGAAGGAAAAAATAAAAATCTGCATGAAATAATCATTTTTTGTTTGCTCATAAAAGCTAAAGATCTATTCATACTTTTAACAAATCCTCAATTGACAATCTTCTTTCAGACAATCCAATCAAGTTAGTGGAGTACGGAGAGGATGACGACGATGACGAAGAAAGTGAAGAATACCCAGTAAACAATTTGAGGCAAATGGCAGTTAGGAAACCATTCTGGGCTTTGTGAATCTCAGTGGCCATAGCCGATCACTGGGAAATCCAGTAGACTGACCAACACTTAAACTGGTCCCATCTCCATTCCCCATTTTACAGCCCAGCATGGCAAATAGATGGAGAGGCAGGTGGATGGGAACTTCGACGGACAGCATCGGATATTGAGGGGTTACCGGGTGTAAGAGATTCAAGATTGTCAGATATGAGTTGTGTGCTCATATGATGATCTCTCATGGGAAATTACAAGTCATTATCTTTGGTCTTGGTCCTCATTTGAGGAGAATCGGGCATGTAAATTCAGGCTTACTTCCCCTGTTCGGGCTTTTTAAACATTTACGATAGAAAATGAAACATGTAATATACGAAATGTGAGTCTTTCCAATGATATTTAAAGCTCCTTGCAGGTTTACAAATAAGCCAGAACCTCTTTATAAGTCCTTAAAGAGGCAGCCTAGTGTACAAAGCTTGCGCTTATGCGGGTCTTTGACCAGATAATGTTTACCTTGTGTCTTTGTAAGAGTCTGTTTTCACTCCTCAAACCCGTAACCTCTTTTAAGTCATCCGACAAAGAGCTATACCGGCATATCAAGATTCCCTTCTACTTAAAATGAGTTTTTGCTGTTGGAAATCTAGATTCCATTTCGAGAAGGCCTTAGCGTTGCACTTGATGTAAAATTTCTGGACTGTAACAAAGCTCAGTCCAAATCTGACTGCAAAGGCGTCATGACACCCATAATGATGAGGAAATTGAGGATAGCGTTACAATATCTGTGAGCGGTATAAGGGAAAATGTGGGCTGATATGGGCACTCTAAAGGTTTATGCTCTTGGTTCTTGATCGATATAGTTATTTTGTTGTATGGTTACATAACCGTTATTTTGTTCCATGGTTACATATAGAAGCTGTTGCGTGTAATTACCGAAATGCTACATTCGATTAGGGTGATTGCTTCCCTTTATAGCCTTGTCTCGGTGCTAAATGAGGTTATGATTATGCCCGTCTCTGCTGAATGAAAAACATCGTTCATGTCAGGTAGCCCCAGTGCATGAAGCTCCTGCATATACGGGATTCAGGGTAGGGCAGATCACAAAGGTTACTAGTACGCAGCCTTACCTTGCACCTTGGAAGAGACTGTTTCAACGTCTTGAACCCATGACCTCCAGGTCACACGACAACAATTCTAACATTGTGCCAAGGCTCCCTTTCACGTCACGTGCTAACAGTATATGTGGCTGAGATGGTAGGCGATTCCAAACTTTTCTCTTCTGATCCAATGTTTACATAGTTGACAGCTGACCCCTAAAATTCTTCTGAAGATGATCTCAATCGTCCTGACTTTCGGTTTCTCCATCAAAAATTTCGTAGGATCCATTTTCTCTGTAGAGGACGTGGTTAGGATCAACTGGCGGAGGTGCTTTTCGGTGCTTGGTCTGTCCGTTATGAAAAGTTTAGATGACCGAATTATGGGCCGTGATTGAGCTGTCTATGCTATTGTGTTTAGCAATTGTTTACAACACTACGCCTTGTTTTCTTAAGAAAGTAGAAGAACCACCTCTGATGAGTGGTAGTTGCAGTCGTTGAGCACTTGAATGTGCCAAGGCTGCTGGCCAATACAGGCTTAGGAATGACGCTCAGGGTTGCTGTGACGTACTTTGAATATCCAGGAGCCCAGAAATGAAATCACCCACTGTTAGTGATTTTTTCGACGATCAAAATGTATTCTTTTTCAGATTCTATGTAGACTTGTGTCGCTTCCACCAGCTGACGGTATCATTTCTGCAGGCTAATGTCTCTCATAAGTTTGAAAACTTCATCATCCTTGAATAAGGGATATCATACCATTTGGTTTTTGGGGTAATCAAATTAGAGTCTGCTGTATAGAGAAACGACATAACCACCATCACATGTCCAAGTTCCTTTTGACCTTAGCCATGCTTATAAAGCAGCTTTTATGGCTCTGTGGATGGCAATTATGCCCTTAACCGGCAAAAATCCTCTTCTCACAGAATACATTTCCAACAATAGAAAACTCCTAAGCTTCCTATCAATCGATCAACTAAAGGATTGGATTGCTGGACTACTGAACATGGGTTTAAGATTTGAAAATATAGAATCGAAGTTCTCTCAATTTAAAATTAAAAGCAAAAATTTCTTAATCTCTCTCCTAGATAATAGCATATTTCCCCCAAAATCTCTTCGCTACATTCACTTTTTGGTGGGTTCTTATAGTCTGCGTGCACATAATATGCACCCCACATCACAATAGGGGACTTTTTTTGGTGTAAACGCCCTCTGCCAACATTTTCAAGTGATTCAAAATCAGCCCCTCCCAAGATGGGAAAGTACCAAACATCTCATCCAACGGCTGCCTCTACGATGGGCCACAATCCCTTGAAGCGTGGCCTGTGCTCGACAAATGTTCCCTTTCATGTCAGCACTTTTCACACCCATCCAGACTTCATCTTAGGGTTATCTCTAGGATAAGATTTTTGGTGCCCTCTCATCTTTGAACAGGGTGAACCACATGAACGAAATGGATCACTCAAAAAATGGAACGCAAAGTGTTTTTTAAAATGAATCATAAAGTGGGCTTTTGCTATTAGAAATTTCTATCCATCCATGCCTTACGATGAAAAGTACTGCTTTTCACCTGCAAATCTCTAGCTCAGTTGATCATAGATAACTCTGATATCCTCGTTAAAGTTCACTTGGTTGCCGGTTTGAGTAGTCCCGTTTCCTTTGGTAAAGAATTTCCTTTGTGTATAAGTGATTTGATTTGTTATTTTTCATTTGAAAAAGAAAAGAAAAAAAACCTTTGGTAAGGAATTTGCTTTGTAATTTTTTGCTTGAAAAAAATAAAAATAAATAAAGAAGAAGAAGGAAGCCAGAATCATTTATCTCGTTGATCATGTCTTTAAAAACATGAGGTTAGGTGGAAAACTTACCATTAAATAAAGCGATCTTGTCATGTCTCAAGCACAAAACCTATTTTTGGTGTTGAGAAGTGATATAATAGCCCTCTATCTTTTATTTATTAGCCCATTGTCAATGCTAAGGATGTTTATAATTGGAAGTAGGCTAATATTTATGAAGGTCCTAATTCTAGCCATTATTTTCTTGAGATGTAAAATGGTTAGAAGCTTCACTGTTCATTTATGACAAAGCACAAATGACTAGGATTATCTAATGGATGAAAATTTTGGAGCACGACGCATCCAAGTCAAAGACAACATTATTATGATTGGCAGCGCATCTTTATAAATCTGGGCTCACCTAAAGTTAGTTTACATCATAGTCCTTTTTTGGAAATCCTTTTATGCAGCTATGAATGTGCCTATTACTATTTTGGATTCTCGGTTCTGCTTTCCCCGGCCACATCGACATGCATTAAGATGAGGATCACCGTGACTCATCTCTTCTTTTTCTGCTTGGACTCTTGCTAATAGGAGAGCATTTTCATGGTACTGTGATAGATCCATGTGGATGGTTATATTTACGATGAAACTCCAAACCATAATAAACGCTGTGGGTGAAATTGATGGGGACCTTAAAAGCCATGAAAGAGAGCCTCCTCCTGGTAAAAGTTGCAGGATAAGAATGATGAAACACCCCCTTCTATAGAGGGCTGCTAGCCCAAGAACAGGAAGATGCAGGATGAGAACGATGAAACACCTTTTATAAGCGTCTACAAGGTAAGGATGTGTACTTTAGGCCCTTGTGGTCCGCTCCTTTCCCCGGCTCCGCTTCGGCAGGAGCTTCATGCACCGAGGCTGCTCCTTTATGACTGGATACCCATATTTTCATTTGGATAACTAGTCGCGGGCAAGAGTATGAGTAAGTCCACTCTATAAAAGGGCAGCTCCAGTGCATAAGGCTCCTGCACATGAAGGGTTTGGGAAAGGGGTAGATCACAAAGGTCAATAGTACGGAGCCTTACTTTGCATTTTGCAATAGGCTGTTTTCACGCCTCGAACACATTTTGCAAGAGCGTGCATCATTAATTGGCCTCCTAGCTGTGCTTTTGCTTACTACACCAAACTAAACTAGTTTCAGGGAACAACTTGTGAAATTCTTAAATATTATTTACAAGAGCTTTGGTAGTGGTACGTATAAGAAGAAGTAGCCGTTGCCTTTTTTTCCCTCTTGATCCTAATTTTTTTGTAGATCTAAATCATTTATTATGTTCTGAACTGTTTGGTAGACTACATTCTGAATTTCGTGCCCATTATGTGTTTCACCTTTATTTTTTTTAGTTAATCAAAATCACAATCATTTATTTTTCAAAGACCCAAGACAAGAGATTATGATCACCCATCAAATATGTGAACGACTTAGATCTTCAGAATTAAAATTCAATTCACATTCTGACAATGCTTTTGACTAGCGGCTCAATTGTCATCCGGATGTAAGCTTCATTGCCCATAATAAGACCTCAATAATGATAAAGGGCAGCTCTGATGCATCAAGCTCTCACGTATACAAGGTCAGGGGAAGGGCAGATCACAAGGGTCAATAGTAAGCAGCTTTATCTTGTATTTTGCAAGAGGCTATTTTTACGCCTTAAACTTGTAACTTCAAGGTCACACGACGATAACTCTACTATTGTGCCAAGGCTCTCCTTTAGGACCTCAATTATTCAAATAAAAAAATGTTCTCTAATTTTCTCTATATTCCTTTTTAATAGTAAATTTTCTCGATAATTACCTTGACAATCCTTTACCAAAAAAAGAAAAAGAAAATAAAAGACCTTCACAATTTACGCTGACCCGGCTCTTGTGATGACGATGTACATAGTTATTCTCGCACCCGAACTCTTGTAACTAGGTACAATAAAAAGGCTCCATTTGGAGGGACAACGACGCAGGAAAAGAAGTCCACAAATTGTCTTGTGTTTGACTCTCTATCAATTAACTACGAGAGATATTCTGCGTCAGATGTTTTTTCCCTGAATCTTCGGTGGTAAGCATCCAATTAGATTTTATAATGAGACCACGTACGAAACGATTGCCTTGTTATTCATGGATTATACTACACAATCCCACTCGAAACAATTCCATCCTTCCAAGATACATCCAAGGAGTTCCAAGTTGCGAGTTTATGGTTGGGTGCTGGTCTTGGCAAGAATTAACCGCCGAGTTCTTATCCAGATCAGTCTCTGGGACTGATTTCTGGATATCCAGATGATCTTTTTCCAGTTTAACAGCTGTATATAATTAGAACGTCCGATCTAACTGGAGTTTTTGGGCTTTCTGTTTACGGGTTCTTATTCAAGTTGGGTTGTAGATATCTGGTGAAGTTGCTGTGTCAGTTTGTTCATCTTCAATTTTTCATGGCTTCTTCATATTTTTGTAAGAAGTAAAAATGTGGTTGACATATGGTATCGGAGCCGTAATTTTCTCTGCTTATCAGTTCTATGTTAATTTAGTTTCCGATTGAGTGATGGAAACTAAACTGATGAAATATAAATGAAAAATAGGCAGATCAAGAGAAAAACTTACCATCTGAAACAGAGGATTTTGTCTTCCATTTCTTTCCTAGTATCCCGTAATTACTAGCAGAAGATAGAGAAAGAAAGATGGCGATTGCAGAGCGAGAAAAGGATAAAAACCTCCTGACTATCTCTGATCGAAATCGGAAAAGGAGATCCCAGGAAACGTATACCCATTTCCAGTTTTTTATTGTAACAGTTAAAAAGATTGGATTTTTGTTTCTGGGTCATTCTGAGAAACCCTTTTGCCGCAATCTGATCGAAAAGCAGTCTCATGACAGTTACTTTTCAGACCCCCCTATTTCTTTCCTGGAGGGCGCATCCGATTGTCACGGTGCCTGATTTTGGCCTATTACGCTCGAGTTTTCTCTCCCTCCTTTCCTCTCCCTCCAGCGATGCTCATCTGGCATGTCTGCTCGAGCAGTGGTTGTACCGCCTCTTCCTCTTCCTCTTCCTCTTCCTCTTCCTCTTCCCCTTCCCTGTTTTGTTTTGCCCGATCGGCGCAACCAATTGGACAGGCTGGCCACGCCATCTGCGTTTCGCCTGTCTTTCTTCCTCCACGCAGGATTCCTATTTATTTTTCCCTGATATTTTTCCCTTCCGACGAGGCCTGATCAGAAACCCGGAAACCCTCACTCCCCTGTTTCTTCCTCACAGGCGCACCGACGGCACGGTTCTTTAATCTGGTCGGCCCCGCCCCATCTTCTCTCTTCCCGCATGCTTCAGCCAGTGGGAAGCATTTCAGCAGTTGGGTTATCTCCAGACTGGCTCATGGAAATGGAGAATAAGAGTTTGTTGTTTCCAGATGTTGGAGATAGATATCCTATTCGTATTCGATCTCTTGCTGTATGGGCTTTGTAGAAAGAGGGTTAATGAATATGAAAACGAGTGTGAGGAAGAATGAAAATAAATTGGAAAGAAGGGAATGCATGTTTTAAGGTCTCTGGTTCTGATTTTGCATAAAAGGGGTCCGTGGTAATATAAAAGTATATTATACATATGTATATATAAGTGGTAATTTCATCTATTTAATACTAGAGTGAAAGTGACATGTGATTGACGA
Source organism: Warburgia ugandensis (assembly GCA_035236585.1). Classification (NCBI taxonomy): domain Eukaryota; kingdom Viridiplantae; phylum Streptophyta; class Magnoliopsida; order Canellales; family Canellaceae; genus Warburgia; species Warburgia ugandensis. The sequence continues at coordinate 26,133,426 of CP141131.1, forward strand.
AAAAAAAGTCAAAAGCACCCATTTCCTCTAACTTTTTCTATTTTTTACTTTTTTTTAACCAATCACATGTCATCTGCACTTTACACTTGCATTAAATAGCTGAAATTAACACTCATCACACACACACACACACACACACACACACACACACACATATCAACACACACATATATTAAATAATAATTAAAAAAGATGTAGGACGAGGATTTGTTGGGCTATTATGAAGATGATCTTACCCTGTACATGGTATAAAGCCAACATAATCAAGGCAACTATACATGCCTAAACCTAAAAATGAGTGTGGGCCCAATTGATTTACATTGTCCATGTACAATTAAATTGGGTGTTGGTTTGAAAAATTCTTCCAAATGATCCATAATTAATGTTTATTTTAAATAAGACATTAATTAATTAGTTTTAGTTTATGTTATGCTTATATGATAATGTCTTAATTTAATTTATAATTTTCTAATGTCATGTGATTAATGTGTATTTAATATTTTAGGAATAGCCACAATATCCTTAAATATGATAATACATATATTAAGTATTTAATTAAAAAGCATTAATCACATTAAGTTTTTAAATGACATTAAATTCTAATTAAACATGTTAATATAGTAATTTTATTCTACAAGAAAATTATTATATTATTATGATCAATTAGGATGAAATAGTAGAATTATTTTTATTTCTTAACTAGCCCACATGTATTAAGAAATATTTATCATTTACTAGTTTCATCATAAATTTTAGTGAATTGATTTTGTATTAAAATCTTTGCTTATAAGTAGATTTTAGTGACATGGTGATTTATATTTATTTGATTTGACTTGCATTGATAAGCTTATTATTGTGTTTGATGGTTTATGCCTCATAATTGTTAGTAAGCATGTTTATTTATTTATTTGCAGTTATTCAATCTTTAATGTTGTTTAATAAAAAATCTGAAGTTTCCTACTTAAGTGGTGACACCTATAAAGTCTAGAAGGAGAAATTTTTCTTCATTTAGGATGTATGGATCTTGACTATGCTCTTCAAAAGGAAGAGCCTCTTGAAATTATGAAAATTAGAACCAATGTCAAGATCACTTTGTATGAGTATTAGGAGAGATCTAATGGCTTAATTATAATGTTCATTAAATCTTAAGTTAATACTAGTATTCGTGGGTCAGTAGTTGAGTGTGAAAATATCAAAGATCTTATGAAAGCTATTGATAAACAATTTGAGTCATATGATAAAGCATTAGCCATCACTTCAATAAATAAGTTGTCATCAATAAGACTCACAAGCTCTAGAGATGTACGTGAGCACATTATGAGAACGAGGGACATAGCTGCTCATATGAAATCGTTACAAATTGAGATTTTTGAAGCCTTTTTAGTACACTTTATCTTGAACTCTCTCCCTTTGCAATATAGACTGTTAAAAATTTCTTATAACATGGGAAAAATGGTCAATTAATGAACTTTTGATTATGTGTGTTCAGGAAGAAGAGAGATTGATTCAAGAGATAAGTGAACGTGCACATATGAGGATCAATAAAAGAGATAAAAGGTAAGCCATCAAAAGGAAAGGAAAAGGTAAAGCTGTAGCCCATGCTAACAAAAAGGAGGTTGTTAAGGGTTTCTTTTTTAAAAAGGGGCACATGAGGAAAGATTGCCTAAAAGAAAAAGCTTGGCTATAAAATAAATGTAATCTCAAATCTTGTATATGTTACAAATCTAATATGGTTGATGTTTCACATACTATATGGTGGATTGATTATTGTTATACAATCCATATATATATATATAATATCGTGCAGGGTTTTCTAATTCAAAGGAGACTAATGGAAAGTGAATGGGGCATCTATTCAAGAAATTAGATGTGTTCACATGTTGAAACTGTGGGGACATAGAGATTAGTTCTAAAAACTAGTTTTATATTAGATTTGGAATGAACCTTTTATATTCCTAATTTTTCTAGAAATTTAATTTCTATATCATGACTTGTACAATTGGGATATTTATTTTATTTTCATAAATATTATTCCAATTTATATAAAAATTCAATACTTGTTGAACATAGTACCATGGATGATGGTTTATTTAAAATCTATTTAAAAAATAATGTCTCCAATGAGGTGATGGCTGTGCATGGTAACACTGGTATTAAGTGTAACACTATGGATGAGAAATCCTCTACGTTGCAACACCAGAGGTTGGGACATATCTCCATTGATAGAATTAAAAGGTTGGTAAATGGAGTTCTTGATACTCTTGATTTTATAGATTTTGATTCATGGGTGAACTGTATTAAAGGAAAGCAAACCAACAAGTTGAAAAAGGGTATTAAGAGGAGTTTTAACATATTAGAATCATATATATTGACATTTGTTGTCCTAATATGAGCTCAGATAGTTAGAAATATTCCATTACCTTTATAGATGATTACTCACACTTCATGCATTTCTACTTACTTCATAATAAGAGTGAAGCATTGAATGCTTCTAAAATATATAAAGTAGAAATAGAAAAACAATATGAATTTTTTTTTTTAAATAGTGAGATCTGATAGAGGTGGTGAATATTATGGTAGGTACATAGGGACTAGACAAGTACTTGGTGCATTTACGAAGTTTCTTTAAGAGCAAGGTATCATAGCTCAAAACACTTTGCCTGGCTCACCAAATTAAAATGGTCTATCAGAAAGAAGAGACAGAACCTTAATGGATATGGTGAGGAGTATGCTTAATAACTCCAATCTTCCTTTGTCATTATGGAGTGAAGCTCTAAAAACAATAGCGAATATATTAAACTGAGTTTCAACTAAGGTTGTTTCTGAAATACCATTTGAATTATGGAAAAGTTTGAGACACATACACATTTGAGTTTGTCTAATTGAAGTCAGAGAATATAATTCATATGAAAGGAAGTTAGACCCGAGGACTATTAGTGCATATTTCATTGAATATGCTAAAAAATCCAAGGGATACAAGTTTTTATTATCCATCCCATAATAGTAGAATTGTAGAACCAAGAAATGCTAAATTTCTTGAAAATGACATGGTTAGTGGGAATTATAGACCTCAAAACTTAGATTTTGAGGAAAATAGTGTTTTTGATCTAACTCGTATATCAAGTAGTAGACTAGTTATTATTAATGACACTCATCAAAATATGATGGATATTGGGCAACCAGGCGGATAATGTTTTAGCATATCTTATTAAGCATCAACCCCAATAAGTTGATGATCAAGAGCCTCCACAAGAGGCTGATGATGTACCATTGAGGAGATCTACTAGAGTAAGGAAGTCATCAATTTCTACTGATTACATTGTCTACCTAGAAGAATTTGACTATGATATAAGTGTTGAAAATGACCTTGAGACGTTTTTATAAACATAAATAGTAGCAAATCTAAGTTGTGGCATGACGCTATGAAAGATGAGATGGATTTTATGGCAAATAATTAAGTCTGAGATCTTATAGAGTTGCTTAATGGGGCTAAGACCATTGGTTGTAAATGAGGGTTTTAAACAAAAAAACACTTATTAGACAACATTGAATGATACAAGGCTAGACTTATTGTAAAAGCATTCACATAGAAGGAAGGAATCGATTATCGAAAAACATTTTCTCCTTTTCTATAAAGGATTCTTTTCGTATCATCATGGCCTTGGTTACTCATTTTGACTTAGATTTATATCAAGTAGATGTGAAAATGGAATTCCTTAATGGTGATTTAGAGGAAGAGGTTTATATGAAATAACCTGAGGGGTTTGTCTCAAGTGATGTTGATCATTTAGTTTGAAAGCTTAAAAAGTCTATATATGGACTAAGGCAAGCCTCTCATCAGTGGTATTTAAAGTTTCATAATGTTATCTCTTCATTTGGTTTCGTAGAGAACATTATGGATGAATATATATATATATATATATATCACAAAGTTAGTGGGAGCAAAATTATTTTTCTAATCCTGTATTTAGATGATATTTTTCTCGCAACTAATGATATAGGATTGCTATATGAGGTGAAATAATTTCTCTTACAATACTATAATATGAAGGATATGGGCGAGGCATCTTATGCCATTAGCACTAAGATCAATAGAGACAGTTCTCATGGTATCTTAGGCTTGTGTTAGGAAGTCTATATCAATAAGATTCTTGAGAGATTTCAGATGAAAAATTGTTCTCCTACTATAGCACCTATTGTTAAGGATGATATATTCAGTTTGAATCAATGTCTCAAAAATGATTTTGAAAAGGAACTGATTAAAAACATTCATTATGCTTCAGCTGTTGGAAGCCTGATATATGCTAAGATCTATACTAGATTGGACATTGCATTTGTAGTTGAAATGTTGGAAAGATATCAAAGTAACCAAGGTTTGGACCACTAGATAGCTGTAAAGAAGGTCACGAGATACCTTCAAGGGAATAAAGATTTCATGCTTTCATATAGATGGACAGATGACTTGGAGGTTGTTGAGTATTCAGATTCAGACTTTGCTAGTTGTGTTGATTCTCATAAATCAACATCTGGATATATTTTCTTATTTGTTAGAGGAGCTATATCTTAGAGAAGTGTAAAACAATCTTTGATTGCTACTTTTACAATGGAAGCTGAGTTTGTTTCTTGCTTTGAGGCAGCAAAACAAGGTATTTAGTTGAAGAGTTTTATATATAGGCTTTGCGTTGTTGATTGTATCTCTAGGTTAATGAAGATATACTATGACAATTTAGTTGTTGGGTTCTTTGCTAAGAATAATAAGAGTATAAGTCAAAGTAAGTATATTGACATTAAGTACTTAGTAGTCAAAGAGCATATTAGAAGGAATGAAGTACTCGTTGAAGACATTCATACTGAGTTGATGATTGCAAATCCTTTAATGAAAGGCATGCCATCAGAGTTGTTTAAAGATCCTGTAACACGAATGGGACTTTGTTCTAATTTGTGGCTTTTGTTTGAACTATAATGTTATACTTATAGCATATATTAGTAATGAAACTCTGAATTCTTGAATTTGTCTCCATTTTTGTTTGCATACATTTATGATTAGAATGACAAATATTTATATTTGTACACAGGATAAGCATTTGAGGCTTATTCATAAAGATAAAATACCACATAAAAGCTTTTTCAAAGAAGAAAATTATATTGCAATACATGGAAGGTAATACTTGTTTTTTAAAGAAATTACCACCATGATTCATGTAATTTATTTCTTTGTTTGAACATAAAGTATTTTGGACTAGTATATATGTTGATTTGTGGATTTGTAAAGTTATAAATGTTTAGACTAAGTGGGAGAATGTTAGAATTTTTTAAATTTTCTGTGGTCCTTAACATTTAAAATTCAAAATCAATTATATATCATGCTATATAAATGATGCCTGATCACTAGTAGTGTGGTAATAACTATTTTATTTTGACATTACAAGTGAATAACTGTTTTGAAACATTTGCTATCCTTGATGGAAGGATAACTGAAACTAAATGTTATTTAAGAGTTCCTAATTCTAGCATTTATGTTCCTATTGTTTTTGGTTCTCCATCACCATGAATTGCAAAGAATTGGAAGGTTTCTTAAAAGCTACTTTGGATCTACTACTATGGCTAGAGGTATGTTTTTTGTCACTTCCGCTAATTGTTTTCTATATACATGTAAACATCAAGTAGATTGGTTTACACTTATATGATATTAGAATTGAACTGGTTTTGAGATTGGTTTTTGGATTCTTTTATCTTTGATGACTTTGTGGAGTGACAAAGGAAATTATATGGGAATGGATATAATATTGGAACTAAATTGGTTTTGGCTTCTTTTATGCTGAATGTCTTTATGGGTTGATAGAGGAGCTACGTGAGAATATAGGTAATATCATAAATGAGCTAGATTAGGATTGGTTTTGGCTTCATCCAAAGTTGATACGTTTATGAAGCGGTAACATAGCATAGATAATATGAGAAAATGAATTGGTTTTTGGATTCTTTTCTATTGCATGTGTCTATGAACTGGTATAGGAAGAACTAATCACAATCTTATTGTATTCATCTTATTAATGAGTTTGGTGATGTTTGGTTATTTTAATGGCAATATGATGACTTCAGTTTTTGGTGGTATTCGGTTCCGCTAATTATTCTATTTTGGTTTATTGATTGTAGGTTCTGTTCTTGATGAGATCTTGTTGGTTAATTTTCTTAGTAATTTTGGGGCTCATGACATCTAGTGGGACAAGGCTAAATGGGGATCAACCTCTTGCAAAAATTGTTGTTCATACAGCTACATTTGCACCCCATGACTCTGCTTATGTCAAGGCCTCTCCTGATCTTCTTGGGTTGAAGGTAAACTTCTGTTTCCTTTGTCTTTAGTGTTTGGTAGAATGTATATTCTGTTATCGCATTTTCTTTTTCTTCACTAAGTCTTGAATATGTTCCTTTGTTAAAAACTTTTAGAACAATAATCTCATTCATATCAGCTAGGTGTATGACTGCGACATATTATACACATGCAAAAGCACAAGAAAAACTAAGCTCGAATACTTTGCATGGAGAACTGCTAAAATTTGCATCTCTATACTTCCATTGGTATATAAGTTCATATTTCAGGACTACATGGGAAAGGAAGAAACATGTCCAGTTTCATATATCTACATCACTCTATCTACGTGGCTAAGCATGTATGGTTATGAACTTTATATAATTGTTCATTAAATTCATCATATTTAGGATAAAACACTCATTGACTGATGAGAAACATCTCTTTGTATTTCTCAAGGTCTTTTGGATTGTCAAATCAACTCAGTTGCCTTGCCATCCATATTCTCATTTTGTAGTTGGTTAATAATGTCTTATTGGAAAATAGACTGTGGGTTATCATTTTTTAGTCTTCTGTCAAATGCACACTTTTTATCAAATGTATTTCTTGATGCTGTAGAGGTACATATTTATGGTGAAGGTGTCTTATTTAATTATTGTTGCAATATTACTCTACAGAAATGAAACATGTCACCATCACTCTAATATGGAAATAGCTTTATGAGTAACATAGCATAGATTATTTATGGCATATTGACTTTGTCACATGATTATGTTTTCTAAGAGGTTAACATATTCAATAGATAACAATTTATGCTATGTGATGTGTACAACTAAAACTTCAAAAATTTAATCATTTGTTTCAGGGAGAGAATACTCAATGGATGACCTTGCAGTTTAGTTCCCCAAACCCTTCAAATGATGATTGGCTTGGAGTTCTCTCTCTGGAAAAATTCAAGTAATGAATCACTTTTTCTAGTAGGAACAAGTGGCCTCATTGGACTACTTTGCCTCTTAAAACCAAAAGCAAACGACAAAGGTTTTGATCTACCTTTGATTGAAACTTCCAAATATCATTATTTATTTTCAGATAATCTGATCGTTAGTATCCTTCTAAATTTTCCAGTGCATCCATCTGCCCGTTTGAAAATAAAAGAGTTGAAGATTCAGTATTATGCACCTCACCTATTAAAATTCGATTTGACATAGTAAAAGAAGTAAAAATCTATAGAACCAAATGTCCCCATCTTCTTAATGTTTCTTTTAGATTCCACCTTGGACCCCTTTTAGCAAAAAGATAGATAATCTCCTTGTATTTAAAATGAAGCATGTGACTGTTTCTTCTGTAAAAACAAATATGATGCATGCAAAGAACAAAAAGAAATAAACAAATACAGAAACATAACATATTTACGTGGTTTAGCAGTGTGTTACATCTACGGGTGACTAACATTTCTTCATTATGAAAGAAACAAGAGAATAATACATTGGAGAACTAAAACTTAGATTCCATGAAAACCTCCCTTTTAATCCCTACTTGCACCTGCACTCTTTCTCCCCTTCTCTCTACTCTTGAAGAATAACCCAAAAAGTGTAAGTAGAAAGTTCGTAGAAGGGGGTTATCTGAGCTCTCAATAATCCTCTCTCCAAGACATTTAATTCTACTCGGATCTCTATCTATCTCATTGCACCTTCTAGAGATCCAATTCCATAAAAGAAAGTATTTCCTATTCATTGGACAAAACATCATCTCAAAAGAAATTTATTTCTCTAAAGAAACAAAGTGGGTAGCTCTAGCTTTTGGTAATGAATAAGACACACAACAATCTCCACATTGGCTCAATTGCAGCCACCTTGAAGATGTTTGCAATCATCCCCTACCTTTAAAGCAAGAGGTAGCCTTTCCACACCACTAACTTGAGGTTTACTATCTATCTTCAACAATGAGTGAAGCTACATCCAAGCAATACTTGAACTTTTCTGTGGAAACAAACTTTATAAGCTTGTCAATTTCATTTTCATTTTGTGTAAATCTTCTTAATAAGTATCTCTTATAGAAATTCACGCTTGCATCTTGTGATGTCTCACATTTATATGTTTGAACCTTGCATGATACACTTGATTCTTAGCCTAATAAATGGAACTTTTTACTGTCACAATATAAGTGGATGCCTTCTTGTTTCTATCCAAGCTAAGTCAATAATCCCTTCAACCACATAGCTTCTTTCCTTGCTTCTATAGTTGTAATGTACTCTAATTTTTTTGTGGATATTGCTACAATAGATTGCAATATAGATCTCCAACAATAGGCCCTCCAACTATTGTAAACACAAACCCTGTAGCTGATGTCCTCTCATCCAAATCTCATGTATAGTCTATATCAGTATATTTGACAATGGTCTTTAGCACTTGTTCTCTTTTATACATAATTCTATAATCTTTAGTAACTTTTAAGCACCTCATAACCCATTTTTATGTATTCCAATGTTTCTTTCCTAGATTGACAATATACTTGCTAACTACACTAACAACTTGTAAACTATTAGGCATTGTACACACCAATGCATAAGTAAGACAACCCACTACATCTACATATGATGCTTGAGCTATATACTCAATTTCAATATCTATAGTGAGGTATAACTTAGTAGACAACTTGAAATAATTTTTCTAAAGAGTATGTATTAGTTTAGCATCATTCATCTGAAACCTTTTTACTACCTTCTTTACATACTTCTAAGAAAGGCATGACTTTTCTACTACCATGTTCTAATGTATCTCTATCTTAGGGATTTTCTTTGTAGGACCTAGATCCTTCATGTCAGACACATTGCTCAATAAAGACTTAAAGGATTTGTTTCAAACCTTTTCTTTGTAGTAAGCAACATGCTATTGACATGTAGCACCAATCGAGCATATGAACCATCTACAAGAACTTTAAAGTAAATACAACAATCATACTCATAGTAGGTGTAGCTAATTTGGACCATATAAGAGTCAAGCACATATATCACTACCTTGGAGATTGCTTTCAGCCAAAAAGTAATTTCTTCAATCTATATGCATGGTTCCCCTTCCAAGTATCTTCAATCTATATGCATGGTTCCCCTTCCAAGTATCTTCAATCTATATGCATGGTTCTCCTTCCAAGCACTTTGGATCCTTCTATTTGTTCCAAGTAAATCTCTTCCTCCATGTTCTCATAAAAAGTGGCATCATCACATCTCACTAATCAAATTCCATATTGAACTCTATTACCACAACTAGCAATACCCTAATAGAAGTATGCTTCACAATAGGGGGGGGCCTAATTGTATTGACCTCCATCCTTTTATGAGTACCCCTTCCCCACTAGTTTTAATTTGAAAATTTTTCCTTCTTTCTTTTGGGTCAATCTCCTTTCTTCTTAACATCTAATTGTAGTTTGTTTTAGTTTGCTGTTGGCTATTGTTGTTCTATACTTGTGGTTGTTGAACATCATATATGAATGAGTTTTCTCCTTCAATTGCCGACTCATCAAATTCTATCTCAATTGGAAGTCCCCCACTATCACCAACTATGCATACCACTTTGTGACCACCATAATTTTCAACCTCATTGTATGAATTTTTATCACATGTTAAATTAACATAGAATGAGAAATTGAATTCCATCAAATTTGAATTTCATGGAAATGAATTTTTGAAAGCTCAAAATATGACTTGGCAACATCAATAATTTGAATGTACATGACGAGATGATTCTAACAACACTAAGTTTGCACGAAATTGAAATTAGGGTTAGAATAACCAACAAAATTTCACAATTTAGAAGGGAGTAAAAAATTATAAGGACACATCCTCCATCTGTTCTATTGACTTAAACTCTCACAAATGATGAATGAGAGGAACTCAATATGTGTGGGTTGACACGTCACATGGAGTTCAGCTTCCTATAATGGAGGAAAACAAAACATAAACACAAGAAGAAGAAGAGAAAAAGAGATAAAGAAGAAGAAGAAGAAGAAGAAGAAGAAGAAGAGGAAAGAGAAGAAAAGAAAAGGAAGAGGAAGGGGAGGAGGAGGAGGAAAACTTAGCTCACTACCTCTTTCCATGAGTATGCTAGCAAGAAGAATCATGAAACAACGAATAGAAAATGACAAACATACGTGCACATGAATAAAAATACACCCATTGTCAATGATTTGAGCCTTCATCCTCTCCTCCAACTTAGAACAACTTAAACCCCTTCAGTTTCACATCAATCAATGGAGAATCGACAATGGATCAGAGGAAATAGTAACGAATAGCCAAGATCACAAAAACATAGGTACGTGCATAGTCCTATTTCAAAGATATGAACCATTCATATTGTTCCTTATTCTATTTTGATATATATATATATATATATATATATATATATATAAACGTTTTGTTTCTCAAAGACTGGTGAAGAAATGACACCATAATTCAAAAGAAAGCCACATCATCAGCAACTAGGCAGAAATCAGGTGACTATCTCCTTTTTTCTTTACATTTTTCTGCACCAAATGACCATGGGATGCTCCCAAATTCATTGAAAGTGAAGGTAAGTCTGTAATCTATAGTGTTGTATAGTTCTTTTCATGATTATTCATGCTTTTTCCCACTGTATACAGTTGCTAACGACTACTGTTTTCTAGTCGTCTTCTCCGGCGACGATGATCAGATTTTGACAATGACAATTATATTTCCATGACTATAAAATATAAAAATTATATATTTAGAATCTTCATTGCTTGACCTACATACCTGTGTTGACATATTTCTAATTAGAGATCATCCAATACTTAATTTTGATCTAAAGGCAGTGCATGAGTGTAAATCCAAGATTTACAAATCTAATCGTTGAAAATATGATCAAGTAGTAGATCTACGAACCTGATAATATGATTTTCATATTAATGATGATCTAGGATAAGAATGATAAATGAAAAATATATTAACTTTACAAAATCTAATTTGATTATTCAATGCCAGATCGGTGATGATCTATGGTTAATAAAACTTGATCATATCATTGATTCATTAAATGCAACCATGCTACTCATAGATCTATAAGATCTATGACAAGATTGACATATCAATGATTTTTTTTATCTTAATATATGATTATAAACTTAGATATGTAATATCTAAACATATTGGTTAGCATATCAGAATGATTTATGTAGTGGATGCCAAATTCAAGAGTCATTCAGCCATTCAATACATGCTAAAAGATTAGATACTTTAATCTATTGATTAAGAGACCAATTAGTAAAACATTATCTATTTTCTCATATGTATGATCAATACATGCTAAAAGATTAGATAAATGAATCCTGATTACCGATCAATGATCAGATTGGTTGATTATTGATTTTAGAAGATTGAAGCCATGTTTTAGGTAGGTTGTTCTGACATCTTTAAATTATTCGTATTTTTGAACTATGACCAAATTATTGGTCTAATCAAATTAACATGTATCTAATCAAATACATGTTATAGATAGATTTTGATAAATAGATAAATGATGTGGTTACAAATTAAATTTGCATTACTCTCCATGAATGATGTATATCTTTCCTTAATGATGATATTAAATTATTTACTTTAAGGTGTAGATACTATTTGAGATATATGAATTACAATGATAAAAGAAACACAGTCTCTACTTATATTCGAAATTTTAATGATGATTTATTAGGTGAATCACATTGCATGCGTAAAATGCACAAGTACAAAAAATAGAGGAGACTATGTAGAATTTTTGGTAGAAATGAATAGTTTATTTTACCATAAGACCATTGGTTTAGAATTATTAACACTCACATTTCATATATGCATTTCGTGGATTTAATCTTCATTTTAGTTTGATGCATAACTATGATCTGATGCATGTATTTCATCGTGTGTTTGTCTTCTTGCATGCAATTGGTGTTTGATTCATGATTTATACTTGTCGCTAGCTGATGAGGGCGGGCAATGAGGATGGGTACAAAAGGCACTAGCAGGCTTCTAGGTGCTCATGGTATGGTCGTGGTTTGAGTTGAGATGAATTGTGATATGTTTTTACATGCATGATTTGATTCGTGATTTTGGTTTTTGGCTTAGATTTGCCTATGACAAGCTGATACACTCTATTATGGATTTGGCATGGATTTGCCTATTGCAAGCTTATATGCTCTAACATTGATTTAGCATGGAATTTCATATTGGTGAGCTTATATGCTTTGATTTTGATTTGGCATAAATATTTTCATTATTGAAATGAGAATTGATTCCAATGTTTTGTCACTTTATTGCTGATTTATGCATATTGACAGCGTACATTTTTCTTCACATAGGTAATTGTGATTTTACCTATACATGGATAGATTTTATCCTAAATGGATTTTTTTATGCTAATTGTGTTACCCATGCTTATAATATATTTTAAGTTGACTTAGCATAGATTTGAGTACGTTATGAGCTGATGTATTATGAGATGATTTGACATGTAATTGTTTACTCTGTGAAATGATATATTATGAGATGATATGGCTTGGAACTCAATGGATTTAATTATAATAATGTGTTGTGGATTTAAGATTCTTGTTAAGTGTTTAATTTTGGTCAAAATTTCCCTAATTTAGCGTTCAATTAGATCATCTAACCGTTCAATTTTACAAAACTTAGCTTGATTTTGAATATAAATCCAATTGACCATCCAAACCTTAATTTGTCAAAATCAACGGTCAGATGATCATTAGAGTTCATTAGATAACTAATGTGAGGTTCAGATGATTCTAATTTAGTCTATTCTTTTGCAGATCAACCAAAGGACGCACAGACGGCTGTCATTAAAAGATAACGATGCAGATCATCTTAAAGGGCAATGGATGGACCAGATCACCCATGGAGATGGATGGAATAGAAATCATGGACAAAATGGAAAGAACATGCAAAGGGCAACTTCTTCGCCCACTTCTTTCTTTCCTTTTCTTTTCTTTTTCTCTTTTTCTTTCTTTCCTTTTCCTTTTTCCTTCTTTCTTTCCTTTTTCTCTTTTCTTTCTTTTTCCTTTTTCTCTTTTCCTTCTCCTTCTCCTTTTCCTTTTTCCTTCTTTCCTTTTTCTTTTTCCCTTCCTCATTCTCACGTACCACTTTCCTTATTACCTCCACCACCAACGCACAAAACGGGACTCTCTTTCCCAACCTTTCCCACGGTTTCCTTCTCCTCTCCCCCACCTACCTCTTCTCCTCTCTATCCCCTCTTCTCTCCCATCTCCTCTCTTCCACAACCGTACCCAGATTCTCCTCATCTCACCTTCTCCTTTTTCCTCTTGCCTTTCTCTACCACTCAGCCTCTCTCTCTCATTCCCTCTTTTCACTCTTTTCCCAGCTCCCATCTCTCTTTCCCTGTCTCTTGTCAACTCTTCTACCTTCTTTGCCTAGTCTCCTAATCGTACTGCGCTGTCTCCACTCGACTGCTTCTTCTCCCAGTCCATCTTTTGCTCCACCTGTTTGCCATTATCACCACATCAGCTAGCGACTGGCATCACCGTTTCACACTCGCCTAAGCAGCCTACTCCTCCTCTAATTCTATCCCCTGCCTCCATCGCGCCAGGTACGCCTAGGCTTCCCTACTTGTTAAAGGCCAGAGCTGTGCGACACCTCCAATACCTCAACAGGCGTCGTCTTCCTCAGCCACTGACAAGATTGACACATAGATCATCTGTTGCTCCAGTTCGGCAAACCTCCACTTCACTGGACTGCCTAGAGATCCTTGCACCACCACATAACCCCCTCTTTTCACCTCCTCTTCTTCCCATCTACCTAGTACATCAGCTCAACCCCAGTACCTATGGTTTCCACTGCTCCACCACCCAGGCATCCTCTGTCTTCGTCTTCCACCGGTCCAAGATCGGAAACCCAGCTCCGGGTTTACTTCCCCTCTCCTCCTCTCCTCCTTTCCTCTCTTCTCCTCTCCCTTCCCCTTCCCTTCCTCCGGTTTCCCTTCTTCATCGAGTTCTCCGTCTGGTTTTTCTTAAAAACCAGAATTTTTGCTTAATTCCAGTTTTGCCCTCCTCCTTTTAAGATCAATTACAATTTTGTCCTTTTTCAGAAATTACATCCTTGTCCCGTTTTATTCTGGTTCTATTTTATCTGCGTTTTTCTTGTCCAGGAACTGCCTAATCTGAGACAGATCAATCAAGGCCTAACCTCTTAACGGTTTAGCCTTAATCAAAACAAAATCCTCGATTTCTCCTTTGTTTCTTAACGGAATTCAAATTAATTTTACAGGTTCATTCTTAGGACATCCCTAGACATAACCAATGCTTCTGATCTTAGATCTGAAATTCAAAAATCAATCTGAGCCGTCCAAATCTTGAAATCACAATTTAGGCCAGATCTTGACCATTTTAAAGAATCTGTCAAATCCGACCGATGGATCACTAATCAAGAATGGGTTGAAGATATCTGTAAAGGAGGATCAGCTTTTAGAAGACCAGAAGTGAAGATTTTGATGAAAATTGATCTGGGGAAGTAGTTTTTTCTCATTATTTGATTTTGTTTGTTTTCTTTAAGAACTGGAAATTCTGTATTTTTGAGAAGTTTATTAGATATGAACATTGATTCTCATTTTAATAATTCCAGTAATTGTGAGTGATTTATTTTTAATTTTAAATAATTAGATTTTATTGAAAACTCCATTTTAAATCAAGTCCTCGTGGGATCAACCCGTACTTGCATAAGCTACCCTACAATAGCCCGTGCACTTACGGTAAAACATTCAACAATTCTATAAAAGTATACTTTTCTCTAGAATAAATTTATAAATGGCCTGGAATTTCATTTGTATTTGGCTTTATTTAAATTGCCAAACTTGATGTTCAAAACACAACCACAATGTCACAAACTTGCATTACAGGGCTCGTGACCAAAGCCTAAAAGCTCCCAAGGAAGGCTTGTTTAGCTTGTGGATGTGGCTTGATGGACTTAGGCATGTGTTCCTAGATCTATAGAACAAGGCCTATTTCTAGAAGGCTAGGTTTCTAAAGAAATCCTTGTAAATATCTTAGATCTTTCATAGTAGTCTAGAATACTCTAGGAGAATGGTAGAATGGTCTAAAAGAGTAGAAGGGTTCTAGAAGATGGTTTGCACTGTTGAAGTAGTGACACATGTAATAATTTAGGCCATCCATTGAGGAGGTGCATGGAGGAGAGCAACTATAAATAGGGTATAACTACTCATTTGTAATCAACTCAGTTAAGCTCAATTCATTATAGGATAATTGAGGAAGTCCTGTACTAAGTTCTCTCATTGCTTTTGTGGGTAAGTGAGTGTAGCCTTAGCAAGTGAGAGTGGGGAGTTGAAGGTTGACTTGTGCTCTGCAAAGGAGTTGGGCACAAGTGCCGCATGGGTTTAGCATAGGTGAAACTATGACCTCATGACAATAGGCTTGCTAAGATATTGTAATGTTTTATAATATCTTAAGTTTGAAGAAATTGACTTGAAGGATAAACAACTAAAGTTGAAAGGAATCTTGGACGAGGATAATAGTAACATGAGACTATATCGACAATATATGTCTATAACTTCTATTTGATCTTTTTAGATGTGTGTGTGTGTGTGTGTGTGTGTGTGTGTGTGTGTGTGTGTGTGTGTCTGTGTACCTTTATAAAACTGGACTGTGAGCTGCAATTGGATAAAATCCTTAAAAATATTAAATATATTTCTTTCGGTATTTTAGAGTTTCTAAAAGTATTTTATTCGGTAAAGATGATACTCAGGGTTTTGTGAAAAATCTCTTTACATAAAAATGTTTCTATAATTTACATTTTAAGAATATAAAGAATAAAGTGTTTAAAACCTAGGTCATTACAGTTGGTATCAAACCTTAGTTAATCCCCTCATACCCAATCTAGATTGTCTAAAAGTCATATAAATTCAGACAAGTGAGAATTGATTGTCAAGATATGAGTTACAGAAGTGATTCATATAGGCAATATTAATGACCATGAGACAGATGCCCATACAGTAAGGTTGGCAAGGAATAAGTTGTATTCAACAATGATTTGAATATGAAAATTGAAAATTATGTCTAAATTAGATTCATGTTTTTCATGCACATTGACTTAGTGTAAAGCCATAAATAGATAAGAAAACAAGTAAACTTTTGATCCTTATGTGAATAAGTGATATGGTACTTTCAAGAGATTAATATAGTTCTTAGAGAAAATAACTAGAGTATAAGAGGATACAAATAATATCTTCAATTGAGAACATAGACATGTCATAGATTTATTTATCTAGTAACTTTGGAGAATTTATACTCCAACTTAGAAATGGTATATAAAACTTCATAAGGCATGATTTCTTTTCAACTTCAATAGTTTGAAGAAAATGTAAAGGAACAGAAATTGATTGTAATAAAAAAAGCTTGAGGAGTTATGGAATATATAACATAAGTATGAACATATTAGTGGGTGTGTTCAATTAATTCTTTGTAGTATCATTAGAAATTGTTGGAAATGTCAATATCAAAAGACATATCTTACTTTAGACGAAAGTGTTGAATCTGTGATGTTTGTTTGAGGTTAGATGATGAACTTAGACATAGTGTCTGTTTGATACAGTAAATCAATTAAAGAAATTGATTGAAATGGGAGACATAAGGATTATATTATAAGAGGAAGACATTAAGATGAAAACCATTATGCTTAGTTAACATTGAATAGAAGGATTGATGAGTGATGAAATGAGAAGTTATCTTAGAAATTGCATTTGGAGCTTAATATAAACACCACTACTTTAAAGAAATGTCACTGGGATGACCAAATGCTATGATATTATTAATGGATATCATGACAGGGGTATAGGCATTCTTTGATAAATTTGTCATAGTGTTTGTGGATGACACCTTGATGTAATTAGTGTGAGCCTAGAGAAACATCATGAACACTATTTATAGTGATGAATATATCTAGAACACACAAATTATATGCTAAATATAGCAAGTGTGAAAGTGGGTTAGAGAAAATCAACCTTTTGGGCCTATTTATTTTAAACGATAGTGTAGGCTAACCAATATAGCATTCCTTATTCTACCTTCAAGCAAGTGAGCTTTTGTGATTTTAATGATATTTGTCTTAAAGATATGAAGGCATTGCCTATGTGGTAAGAATTTGCAGAATAGTATTGACATATCAGCAAGTTAAGACTGAGTATCAGAGTGCATAGTGCAAGCGGCTCTTCATTGGTCAAGTAGATAGAAGAGTTATGGTAATAAGCGGTGTAAAGACTTGGATTTTGAACAACAACATAGAAGAAATTTTGGGACAAAATTCCTATTAGAGGAGAAGAATGTAACAACTCTAATTTTCAACCTCATTTTATGGATTTTTTCACATATTAAATTGAAATAGAATGAGAAATTGAATTCTATCAAAACTGAATTTCACTAAAATGGATTCTTTGAAGGCTCAAAATCTAACTTGGAAGCATCAATATTCTGAATGTACGCAATGAGACGATTCCAACAAGACTAGGTTCACATGAAAAGGAGATTAAGGCAGAAAACCCCTAAATTTTCACACATGAGAAGTGGTAAAAAATTATAAGGACATGCCCTTCATCTATCCTATCTACTTAAACTCTCATAGATGATGTGTGTGAGGAACTCAACACATGTGGGTTGACCCACCATGTGGAGTTCGACTCCCTATGATGGAGCAAAACAAAACAAAAACAAAGGAAGAAGAAGAAGAAGATGAAGATGAACAAGAAGGAGAAAATGAAGAAGAAGGAGAAGAAAAGGATGAGGAAGAGGAACTAGAGGAGGAAAATTTAGCTCACCACCTCCTTCCATGAGTATACAGGCAAGCAGAATTTGGCTACCGTGAAGAGATGACAACAAACATAAGTGCATACAAATAATGATAGAGCCAAGATCAATGATTTGAGCCATTCATCATCTCCACTAGCTCAAAACAACTAAAAGCCCTTTGATTTCACATTGATTGATGGAGAATCAACGATGGATTGGAGAAAACAGTAATGAATGGCCAAGATAGATAAAAGAAGAGGTATGTGTGTGATCCCATTTCAAAGATCTAAACTATTCATATTGTTCCTTATTCTATTATGAGTAAAATACTTTTGGTTTTCTCAAAGATCAGTGAAGAATTGACATTGTACTTTGAAGAAAACAGTAATATCGATGATTATGCAAAAATCCATTGATAGTCACACTTTTTAAACATTTTGCGGCCTCGAAAGGCAATGAAATACTCCTAAAATCATTGAAAATGAAGGTAAGCCTTTGATCTACAATGTTTGAAGAGATTTTCATGATTTTTTTATGTTTTTTAGGACTGTATATAGTCATCGGCAGCCACTGTTTTTCAATCATTTTCTCATGTAACAGTGACCGGATTGTCGCAAATGGTGACCGAATTTTGAGTGATTGTAAAGCATAAAAATTGTATATTTGGAATTTCATCGCTTGATCTATTCACCTATGTCAATGGATTTCTGATTAGGGATCATCCAACAGTTGAAATTTTGATATAAACACTGTGCACAAGTGTAAATCCTAGATCTACAAATCCAACCATTAAGAACATGGTCGGATAGTAGATCTATGAACTTGACGATATGAATTTCATATTAATGATGATTTGGAATAAGACAAATGAAAAATCTGTTAACATTACAAAATCCGATCTAACTTTTAATACCCAATTAGTGATGATCTATGGTTAGAAAACTTGGTTGAACCATGGTTGAACCATTGATACATTAGATACAACCATGTTACTCTCAGATCTACAAGATCTATGATAATATTGATAGATCAAGGATTTTTCTGACTTTGATCTATTGTAAAAAAAAAAAAAAAAAACATAGATATGTAATATCTAAACATATAGGGAAGAAGATCTGAATGATTTGTGAAGTTGATAATGAATTTGAGAGTCATCCAATCATTTAATTTGAAATTTAATACTTTAATACTTTAATCTATTGTTTTAGAGACCAATTAGTAAAACTTTATCTATTTTCTCATATGTAAGATCAATATGTGTTAGAAGCTCAGATTGGTGAATCTTACCGATTAGCCTTCAGCTTGGACATTTAACAATTTTAGAAGATTAGAATGACAATTTTAGGTAAGTAGTTCTGATATCTTTAAGTTATTCGTATATTCGAATTATGGCCAGATTATTGGTCTAGTCAAATTAATACGTATCTAGTTAAATACATGTTACAAATAGATATTGGTAAATAAATATATAGTGTGATTACAAATTAGAAATTCATTAGTCTTCATGGATAAAATAAATTATGTGTATCTTTCCTTGATGATGACAATAGAAGATTACTTTAGTGTGTGGATATTATTTGAGATATTTGAATTACTTTAGTGTGTGGATATTATTTGAGTATATAAGAACGTAGTATATATTAGAAATGTGAATGATGATTTATCAAGTGACACATATTGCATCATAAATTGTGAAAGTCCAAAAAATAGAGAAGATTGTTGGAATTTTGTTAGAAATGAATTGTTTATTCACCGTAAGACTATTGGTTTAGAATTACTAATACTCTCATTTCATATATGCATTTCATGGATTTCATCTCTCATTTTAGTTTGATGCATAACTGTAATTTGACCTATGCTTTGTATTTCATTGAGTGTTTGTCTTCTTGCATATAATCAAAGTTTGATTCATGATTTATACTTATGGGTAGCCAATGAAGGTGGCTACAAGCAGTACTAGTAAGCTTCTAGGTTACAGGCTTTTACTGCTCATGGTATAGTCATAGTTTGGGCTGAAATGAATTGTATGATGCTTTTACATGCATTATTTGATTTATGATTTTAGTTTTTGGCATGGATTTGCCTATGGCGAGCTAATACGCTCTATTGTGAATTTAGCATGGATTTGCCTATTACGACCTTATATGCTCTTACATTGATTTAGAATGGAATTGCCTATTGGTATAGATTTTCATGATATTGAATCAAGAAGTGATTCCAATGTTTTGTCACTTTATCATTGATTTATGTATACTAATGTGTGAATTTTCCTTCACATATGTATCTTGTGATTTAACCTGTATTGGTGTTGTATATGGATAGATTTGATCCTATATGGATTTTGTTATGCTAATTATGTTACACGAGCTTTATGATATGTTCTGGGTTGACTTGGCTTAGATTTGCCTACGTTATGAGCTGATGTATTGTGAGATGATTAGACATGTAATTGCTTATTTGTGAAATGATATATCGTGAGAAGATACAATTTGGAACTCAACGAAGTTAATTATAATAATGTGTTGTGGGTTTAGGATTCTATGATAGTATACTGTTCTCTAGAATAAATTTATAAATGGCTTAGAATTTCAATTGTAATTAACTTTATCTAAGTTGTCAAACTTGATGTTCAAAACAATTACCAAGCACAGGCTTGCTAAGATATTGTAATATTGTACAATATCTTAGGTTTGAAAAAAGACTTGAATGATAAGCAACTAAAGCTAGAAGGAATCTTAGATAAGGACAATAGTAACGCGAGACTATGTAACAATGTATGTATATATGAATTCTCTTTAATCTTTATGGATATATATGTATGCACATTTATACAATTGGATTGTGAACTACTGGATAAAATCCTAAAGAAAATTAAATATATTCCTTTTTGGCATTTTAGAATTATTGAAATGTGTTTTATTTGGTAGAGATGACACTTGGGATTTTTTGAAAATTTTCTTCACATAAAAATGTTTCCATTGTTTGTATTTTAAGAATAAAAAGCAAAAAGTGTTTAAAAACCTGAGTAGTCACATCTTTGCTTAATCCCTGCTATTAACATCTTTCTACGCACTTGGGTCCCACAACTTATAGCCTCCCTCTCCATTCTCATAGCCAAGAAATATGCACTTTCTTGACTTAGAGTGTAGTTTAGATTGTTGTACACTCTTCATAGGAACATTGGCAAGAAATCCAAAATTTTCAAAATAGAATAATTAACCTCTTCTTCTTTCACATCTTCTGAAAATTTAGAGTCTAGTGATGTAGACTGTGATTTGTAAGAGCATAACTTGTCATTTTGACTTCTTTAATCCAAAAACTTGTTAGTAACCTTGATACAATCTGGTGCACCTTACTCTATCTAGAAGGATTCTATTCATAAGTTTTTCAATTCCATTCGTCAATTCCTAGAGTAGTGCACTGCCTAATAATGCCATCATTCTTGTAGAACTCTATCAATTCCTTTCCCTTGTACTCTATCTCATTATTTGACCTTAGGCACTTTATCCGCTTCCATGTTTGCTTTTCTCTTTCTACCTTCCACTACTTGAATTTAGTGAAAGCCGCATATTCTCCTTCATGAAGTAGATCTTAATCTTCCTTTAGAAGTAATCACTTAGCTTCCTCTTTAATGATACTGACATTGGTCCCTAGACATCCAAGTTTTCATGGTCAAGAATACTATCTTCTTTGAGTTGCAATCCTAAACCTTAATAAGCACTACTTCATAAATATAGTATTTGTAGAAGTCAACTTGCATACTTTACTCCCTTTAACAACTTTGTTTTATAAAGTTCCACCATTCCATGCTCATTCACATGCCCAAGATTTTGTCATCTATGTAGGAATTTGTAGGTGAAGAGACAATAACTCCCCCTACAAGCATACTTTTCCTAATTTTGTATCAATTCCCAACTTTATGTTCCTTCATCAAAACCATAGTGTTGCTAGTTACTTTCAAAACTCTGCCTATTGTTGTATATGTATAGCCATTGTAATCTAAAGTGCCAAGGATGCCATAGTTTTCTTCAACTTGAGTACATGTCTAACATCACCCAAAGTTCATACAATGTTATAACACATTCATATGTTAACTATGTCTCTCCTAATAATCTTAAAGACAATACCATTACAGTTATAAGATTTGTAGCTATGAAATCATTTCGTATTTAGGCACAAATGGTAGAAACATCCACGAGCCATAATCCATGCATCGACAAAGTAATCTGTACCTGAAGAGACTGATGGCAAGTCTCTTTCATATGATTTTTCCATTTTTATACACTTGCTAAATTAGAGAATCCATCTTCTTGTCCTTTTCCTTTTGTCTTTTGGGGTTCTCTTCCTTGAAATGTTCCTCTTGATGATAATAATAGCATTCAACTTCTTTTATCCTTGATTTAGATTTTACATACTCCTATTTGATTGAAATTTATCATTAGCTCTTCATCAGCCTTAGCTTGACTTCTCCACAAGTCTTTCTACTTGATAATTATGGTCCTCCCACTCAGCTTCTTTCCCATCGCATTAGATGAAATATTGTTTTGATTGGCTCCTTTCCCAAACAATAAGGTAGTGACTAGATGATCTTAGAAAGGAGATGCAAAACCAACAACCCAACACCTTATCTACTTCATCGACCTTCATGTTGACTATTAATAGTTCACTGATCAATTTATTGAAACCGTTGAGATGCTTCATCAAATTTGCACTTTTGTCATCTTTAGGACATATAGTTGCTTTTTAAAATACATCTTGTTTGTAAGAGATTTAGCTATATACAAATTTCTTCAATATCTCCACAACTTTAGTGGAGATTCATCGTACATGTTGTACATAATCTCATTTGAAACAAGACATAGCAAAATGAGACTTACTGCTTTTGCCTCAAGCTTCTTCCATTCATATTTTCCATTTCTATAGATCTTTTCTTGTCAACATGGTGATTAGGTCTTTGAGTTAATAGAGCTTTCACTTTCCTCTGCCATATGAAGTTGTTCTTCCCATCAGATTTCTCAATCCCAAGCTTCGACCTTTTTGTCAATGTGGCCACCTTCATGGATCACAAACCTTACCTAGGGCTCTCATAGCTATTGTAAAAAGAAAATATAATGAGTACAAAGAACAAAAGAAATACAAGTACAAAACACACAATAAATTTACGTGGTTCAGCAGTGTTCTTACGCACATGGGTGATTAAAATTTCTTCAATATGAAAGAAGCTAAATAATGCAATGGGGAACAAAAAATTAGATTCCACCAAACCTCTCCTTTTGATCCCCATTTACACCCGAACTCTCTCTCACTTCTCTCAACCTTTGAAGAACCCAAAAAGTGGTACGTAGTGGGGAATGATCGTACAAGGGGTTTATATAAGTCCTCAAGAACCCACTCCCCAGGACATCCTAATTCCATTAGGATACTCATTATGTCATTACACCTTCTAAATACCCAACTTCTAAAAAAAATGTGCCCCTTATTCCTTGGACAGCGTGTCCTCTCAAGGGAGAGTTATTTCTCTTAAGAAATCTAAAATAAAGTCGATCCCACCAGCTGTGGCAGTGAATGAGACAGTCTCATATAAATCCAAAAATGGGTGATCCAAAAGATTTCTTTCATCTAGTACATCTCGTATGAAGCAACCAGAAGATCTTATACATTGAAGTCTAGCAAGAACAGGACCTCAATGCGACAACTTATGTCTAGCATGGTTAGTTGCACTTTTGCCGGATTTCATATCCTATACTCCTGTTGGCATGTACATTAATTGTTGCTTCTGCCCTTGGATACAATGAGAACTCATTCCGCAGGCTGCTCATATACATGCTTTTCCAGGTATTCGACAGATTATGGCATGTTCCGAGTCTGTGTAGCTGACACCGAACATGACTGCAGGGATGGACCAGAGCAATATAAATTTATTGAGCACTGTCTTGCAACAGTTGAAAGACAGAAACAACCATGGCTTGTCTTCCTTGCACATCGGGTTCTAGGTTACTCTTCTAATAGGTGGTACGCCCAGCAAGGATCTTTTGTGGAACCAGTGGGATGGGAGAGCCTTCGAGGACATTCAAAGTCGACCTTACATTCTACGGCCATGTTCATAAGTACGAAAGAACATGCCCAAATTTACGTAGTCCCAAAACTTCATAATGTTGATGTATTATTAGGTTCATGTTTCTTTCTCTGAATGTTTTCCTTGGGGGTAGGCTTCTTTCACTTCCACAGAATCTTCTGCAAAGTAATTCCATAAAAATGATTTGTCTTGAATTTAATTAGTTTCTCTTATTATTATATTTCTTTTCTTGGAGGGTATTTAGTGATGGACAGAGTGAATACACCCAGAATCTGATTATATATGTTACGATTGACAAATCAGAAATAATAGAATGATGAAGATATGCAATCAATAGGAAGTAGAATTCACACCTTTCCTGCAGTTCGTTTCTCCCATTAGTAAACCCTCTGTTTCACCAATTAGGACCCAGATTTTCCCCTCCAGTTGTGTCGGAAACTTATATTTTTCAGGAGAGTCAATATAGCTGTGTCTATGAAAACAGGGTTCTATTTTCTCAATGAAGAAATAGAACTGATTCCCTCATGTGCACCTCAAGGTTTGCAGTTGACGTATATGTCTTTCCATAGGGACAAACATTATATTTCAATTGAGATAATCTCATAGTCACAACTTTACAAAAGCTGAATTTTTAAACTTCTTTTATGAGTGCCGATGATGTTATTTAAGAATACATTTAAAGCTGCATCCTTAGACTTAATATGATCAGTAGTGATTCTCATAATAACACAAACCCAACTTAATTGTCTTAATGTTAAGTGTTCATTTTTGGCTAAAAGACCCCTAGTTTAGCATTCACTTAGATCATCTAACCGTTCAAAATTGCAAAATTTAGCTTGATTTTTAATTTGGCTCAAATTGACCATCCAAACTTCAAATTTTCAAAATCAATGGTCAGATGATCATTAGAGCTTATTAGATGATTAATGTACAGTTTTGATGATTCTAATTTAGTCGTTTATTTTGCAGATCAACTAAAGGAGGGTTAGATGGAGCGGATCTAATTTCAATGGTGTAGATCAAGTAGAGATCAAGAGGAATAGTCTTAAATGAAATAGAAAAGGAAGAAGAGTTTTAGATGGGGATAAGAAGAATTGTTGGAGAAAAACAAGGGAGTGAAAAGGCTATAAAAAGGAGAGCCGTATGTGTGGGGAGGAGAGTCTTTTTCGGATTTTTGAGTTGTCTTTGGTTTCCTTCTTCCGTAGTCCTTTGATCATCATTTGTTTAATTTATCTCTTGTTTTACTTTTCTCAAAGCTCTCTTCTTTTGATTTTGTTCGACCGCACCACTACACTTCACAGATCATTTCAGCATCTCCACTACACTAGATCTCCAGCCCGGCATCCATAGCACCACTGCACAAAAAGTCCTTTCATGGTTCAACCTATCTTTCACGTTCACAAACCAGAAGACCCACATCATACCACCCCTTCCATTTTCCCTCTCTTCTCCACCCATCCATCATCTCTTTCCATGGTCTCCATCTCACCTT
Source organism: Warburgia ugandensis (assembly GCA_035236585.1). Taxonomy (NCBI): domain Eukaryota; kingdom Viridiplantae; phylum Streptophyta; class Magnoliopsida; order Canellales; family Canellaceae; genus Warburgia; species Warburgia ugandensis. The sequence goes on from CP141131.1 coordinate 26,159,109, forward strand.
TACCACCACGCATCAACTAGCCCAACGTGCATTATCCTCCTCTGCATATTCCACCTTATCTCTCTCTACTCGACTCAGATCACCCGTTGTTTTTTTTTTACTCCTGCTCGACCACCCCAATCAACCAGGCTCCTATGCTCCATACGAACCAGTGGGACGCCCCATCCTCAGAAAAGGTGGCACTTTTCCACAGCTCCAAACGAACCAGAAGACGCCCGAAAAAAGGCATAATTTTTTCGTTCACTTCGGCTCATCTCCACCTTTGGTCCTACCAGACGCATCTCCTCCAGGCAAATCCCAGATCACCACCGGCCAGCCTTGAACCCAAGTCTGCTTCCAGCTTTTCACAAAGATTCGGCATCATCTCCAACGACGTCCAGCCAGATAGACTAGTCCGGCTGACCCAGAGGAGGAAACCCAAGTCAGGTTTCCCTCAATTTCCCCTCCTCTCTTCTCCTCTTCCTTTCCCCCTTTCTCATCCGGTCTTCTTCTTCGTGGGTTTTGTCTAGTTTTTGTTAAAATCAGATTTTTAATTAAATTCCAGTTTTGGTTAAAATGCAATGACAATTCTGTTCATTTCTTTTAATTACATCTGCATCCTCTATTTATTTACATATATATTCACATTTTATTTATATCTGTATTCCTGTTCCATTTAAGCTTTATTTTATTTATCTTTTGACAGTATTATCCAGCGACAATGCTATCCACGGACAGTGTGATTTAGGAATGTTTGATTAATTTTATTTTATGTTTTCTGGAATTGAAAGTTATGTAAAGTGCATCATTTGAATAAATCTGAATAGTTAGGCTAATTTTGTTATTTTTTTTAGTTTTAAATAATCAAATTTTATTAAAAACTCCAATTAAAGCGAGTCCCTATGGGATTGACCCATATTTGCATGGCTATACTACAATAGCCCATGCACTTGCGGAAAACATCAACACTTAATATGCTATTTGACAAATATTTATTTGGTACTAAAAAGGACAGCCCCAGTGCACGAAGCTCCTGCCTATGCAGGGTCTAGGGAAGGGGCAGACCACAAGGGCCTATCAACCTTACCTTGTACTTTTATAAGAGGTTGTTTTTAACCTTGAACCCGTAACCTGAAGGTCACATGATGACAACTTTTACCATTGCACCAAGACTCTCCTTCAAAATGCCAACTTAAGCCTTTCATTGTACAATTGTTCACTCCTGTCTCAAATTTCAAATTATATCAGCTGCACCTAATAGGCATTCATCAAGAGAACACCATCATTTGTATGTTTGTCTAGTTGTTAACTATCTGCTCTTTTCTGCTACAGAAAATATGCACGAAAGATGAAAACTACAACTACAGTGGTCCTCTTAATGTAGTTGCTGGAGGTGGAGGTAGGTCTTGCAGATTTTACCAACCTTCAGACCAAATGGTGTCTACAAAGAGCGTGATTTTGGATTTGTCAAACTCACAGCATTTGATCATTTAGGGCTTTTGTTTGAATATAAGAAAAGCAGTGACGGAAAGGTTTGTGATTCCTTCGCAATTGACCGTGATTAGCGGGACATTCTGGCCTGCACAATAGACAGCTGCCCATTGGCTTCATGATGCACGATAAATAACAATTACATGTCAGCTGGTTGCTGTAATTCAATTGCCGCAATGGTAAAAGTTGTTGTTATGTGACATTGAGGTCACGGGTTCAAGCCATGAAAATAGCCTTTTACAAAAGCATAAGATAAAGGTGCGGACTAGGGGCCCTTGTGGTCTGCCCCTTCTCTGGACCCAGCATAGGCAGGAACTTGGTGCACCTGGCTGCCCTCTTTTTATCATTTATCTACTCATAGCACACTTCAGATTGTAAATATAATGATAAATCAAAAGTTTAAATCATATGATGAACGTGCTATTTTCTGACTGTTTAAGAGCTAATATCTTTCAATAAAAATCATCAGCCCTGTTTAACCTTTTATGCATTTTTCGTCAACTAGCACCTTAATTCATTTATAGTATTTGGTTGATGAATTACAAAATGATCTTAAAAATAGTTAAAAATGAAAAACTTGGACGTATAAGTAGCGGTAATTTCAGCTGTTTCATGCAGGTGCAAGGAACAGGTGACACTAATTGGTTAGGTAAAAGTATAAAACAAAAAATATTAGAGAAAATAGTAGTTAAAAAAACTTTTCTCGTCATCTGCTCTTTACATTTTAACACCTTCCTGAAATTACCGTTCATATATAACAATTCTTAAATTAAACCATTCATAAATAATAATATGCTGCTAGTGACAGCCCTCCAACATGGATTAAACTATTCAAGAATGAAAAGCGCCCCGGGTACGGAGCAATAATCAATGTTTGGATTAAATTTCCATCTCATTGGGATTCCAATAATATAAGGAAAAAGATCACAATCCATGAATAAATTTTTTAAAGCCTATTTAGTTTTTGGGGGTCCATTTATGTGAGTGTCATTATCAAAACAAGAGAGCATTTCCTTCTGGACGAAGTAGTAGAATAGACCATGGTGTCAAAATGCACCATACTAAAGCATAAAGCGGTTTGGGCTAGTCCCCATTTTGCATGCATGATTAGGCCCGAATTTTTTATTTTTATTTTTCTCATTTTATGATAAAAAGAAGTTTAAAAAATATTTTTATTTTAAAATTTATAATTGAATAAAAAACCTAGCTACATTATCCGAGAAAATCTGCATTGTGTCCTGCATTTTGAGTTTTGACAACTAGGAGTAGAGAGGACCCTTTTCAATCTGGTGGAAGGTAGCAGAGGTAGGTGAGAAAAAAATTAGAACTCTAGTTGAATGCCCCCCTTACCAACAAGCAGACTTTGATTTCCTTGTTTTAAGGGCGTATCTGCCAAAAGTATTGCATTTAAATTCTTGAACATTTGCAATTTTTTATTTTTTTTCAATTGTTTACGCGCTATAGAAGTGCCTTACTTTTACTTTAAACGGCTTTACCTTGGATTGAATGATTTTAGCCTCTGAAACCAAAACCTTTGATCACAGTAAAAAGCATGGTTTTTAGGATGTTGGAATCATCCAATCATGATCATTTTTCGTTTAGAATATATTAAAAGCTAGGGAAATCAAATGAACAGATCATATCATCCAAGGGGCAAATCCTTCACCCAAAAGCGGGCCGCTTCTGTTGCAGCACCTCAGAGGTTGCTTCCACTTAGCATCAGGAGGGATGGGCCCTCTAAAACTAGGATTATGCGACACTCAACACCATACTAAAAGATCCTGTTTTTTCTAAGTTTGACTTGAGGTGAGATTGCAGTGGTTAAATAATTGCAATAACCTGCAACCAAATATCCCAAGGTGGAATTCGATTCTCATCGTATAACTAAAAGGAAGAAGCGATGTAGTGGATGGAGCTCACCATTCACCAGTTTTGGATGTCTGTTAGTCTAAAAGCCCATGCTAATGGATGACTCCAGCCAGCGGAAACAGGTTTTGATGGTAGAATGTAGATTTCTGTACATACAAAACCAAGTCAGGTATATAGCATGTGAAAGGCTCATTGTAAGACAGCTCGCTAGCCCGGGTCCAACATCAATGTATAAGATGGACCCAACCAATGAATAATACATGTTATTAATATTTCCCATAGTGAATCTTTTGTCAGGATAGGGTCCTCAACTTTAGTAGAGAAAATTAGAGTGGACGCATGTGTAGAGAAGATGACTCTCAATTGCACCACGTTACAGCAGCCCCAATGCATGAAGCTCCTGCATATATGGGGTGCGGGAAAGGAGTGGACTACAAAGGTCTATAACATGTTGTCTTACTTTACATTTTTGCAAGAAACTATTTTTACGCCTTGAATTGTGCCACATTACCAATCGTACATGAATGAAAACTAGCCAACCTAAAGTTAATGTAACTCTTATCATATCTGACTAGAAAATCTAAGGTTAAACTATTTTGTGGGCTCCATTAATTGGTGATCTGAACCATTCATCTCTTAGACAGTTCATGGAACCAAAACACATCACAAGGTGTAAGACAATTCAAACCATCCGTTTCTATTGTCACTCTCAGATCAGCTAAAGTTTGTGGCCCACATGTATATTTACCTTCAAAGTGTCCCAACATGATGTGGAGCTATTATATGATGCTTTGAATTGTAGATCAGTACACAGACTTGAGCACCATGTCACAAATCGAATTTGGATAAACCTCAAACTAGCAAGATTGTGAAACAGGAGTGCCTTGCAACTGTACCGGCATTCCTAATCTTCCACTCCTCTCGATGATTCTAGCTTTTCAATCGGCTGTTCCATGTGACAAATCTTCATCTTTTCAGATTGTATAGTGATGGAATCCATCCATTTTTTGGACCAGAGAACGACCATATTCAACTGGCATAAAAAATAAAAAATAAACGTGTGGCATTTTTAAAATTCCAACACATATTCGACAAATCCCATGTAAAAACTGCAAAGAAAAATTAAATTAAAAATTGAAATAATTAGAGGAAAATAACAACTCCTATTTCTTTTCGTAGAGTCCAAAAATTCTCTTCTAGTTCCTACGTAGATAATCTATAAATGGGCGTATTTTATCCTAGATTTCCAAACCAAAAATCTATGTTCATATTCCAACATTGGAATGTTGTTGGCTTTCCACAACTCGTAGTTTGATGTCTGGATGAGCGAAGTAAGTAGATCTTGTTGGATTTCAAGTTTGAATTTTTTTGGGAGAATTCTGGGTAACGGGTTTGTAATAGACGACTTCCTTCACGTGGGGTTTGATGGATTTCTCACATTTATTGCAGTTTGGGGTTATTTGGATGCCATTTCTGTTTTTGTATTGGGGTTGATATGGTTGAAGATTCGACTGGTCTGGAAAGTTTCTGTTTCTGGGTTTTGATGGGTTTTTGCTCTTTTACGCATGAAGTGATCTTATCTGAGAGATTTTAGGGTTGTTAGTTCTCTGGGTGTTTGATATTACTATTTGTTATTTGATATCTATAGGGGGCTTTTCCCGCTGTTGTTGTTTTTTCTTCGGCTTCATCGTCCATCCTGATTTTTTTTTTTTTTTTTTTTTTTTTTGTGGTTTTTATTTTGAAACATTCCATTATTTGTAGGTTTTGAGAATTTTTCGCTTTACATTTTTGAATCTTGGCATTGGTTATTGTCTCTGGAACTGTGGTTCCTGAATGCGTGGATATTTGGTATGATCAATCAAAGGGAAAAGAAAGGATTTTTGGGAGGTTTTGTGAAGTGGATAAGTGGTTTTCTGGCTAGAAATGGATATATGGCTTGTTGCAACTGCTGCAGGTGCTGGATATATAGCAAAATACTGGCAGAATGTCTTTAAGGGGAGGACAGATTTATCAGGATCTTTTGATGGAAACTCGATTACTGATAAATCTGATTCCGAGCCTTCTATTGAGAAGAAGTTTGATCAGAGAGCGGAACCAGGAATACTGGGGAGTTGTCCCATCCGCAGACGGCTGAGAAGGCGGTTAGGCAAAGATGTTGCTGTGAACAGCGAGTCTCCAAATTCTGATGATAGATATTCGGATAACTCCCGAGCGATTGTGCCCAGCCCTTCAGCAAATGAAATGCCTTGTACTAGCAGGGCTGATGGCGAAACGGTCGTGAAGATGGGGAAGCATGAGGAAACCAATGTACAATCTTGGTCGAGTTTGCAGCCACTGGTTTTCATTGAGGAAAATGATCGGGCTGATGGAGACAGATGCAAGGAAGACGGTGATTTTGTCGATAAATGCAGTTATGGATTGCATGACCAGGCACATGTACTGCAGCCTGAACTTTCTCCCAGAGGCTTCAGTGCAGGCAATAGATTTGGCAGAGATAGAAGCTCTCTTAGGAGTAAATGGACTCACCGATATTCTGTTAAACCCCTGACTTCCCTGGAAAGTTGTCTTATTGCTCAGCTGTATAAGGAACATGTAGAAACAGAAGAATACCTTTTCAGTTCACTTCCATCACCTTCGAAACCAATAACAAGGCCGTTTATTATAACTGATGGTAACCAAGTTATCAGTAGGGCCAGTATTGATCCTTTAGGTTTGCAATTTGAAAGTGACAAAAATAGTTTGCACATGAGAGAGAAGGAGACTGTGACTGAGCTTCCGCCTCTGCCTGAAGCAGGCTTGAGAGAACCGCCCAGGAAACCGAAGCTGCAGAGAGCAAGGATGCAACATGGAAGGTCTAACATGTCCAATGGGCATCAGGATGTCAAAGACTTCAATCCACAAGGTAGTTTCTTTTCATTTATTGATTTGTAAGAACCATGATATTTTCTAGACATCTTGATGAGCCTTACACTTCATGCTTAAGTTGGGTTAACTCTATAGGATGTTTCTTCTTTCACATTTGTCTATGTTTCTTGTTTCCTCATCACGTTTGTTCATGTTATGAAGAGTATTTTGTTTTCTCTGCATGTTCCTCAATGTTAGAATATGTGGAAGGCATGTGATTATTAGTGAAATGTTCTTTGATTTATTGGAGGAAGCTCTCCATCTCTATCTTAATCTATTATCTCCTGTCCTTTGTTCCATACATATGATGTTGATTTCACACTCTGAACACCTGACTCTTTCCAGTTTTGATCATGGTGCTATCACTTGCAAGAGTCACTTTTTCTGTAATCTGTCACCTTCGTCTATTATATTAGTATTTGATTCATATTTGTGGTGTCTATGTGAGATTATCCATTCTTTCTTAGTACTTCATCTGTAGTCCTCTTTGCAAAATGCAAGGTGAGGCTGACTACTATTGACCCTTGTGATCCGCCCTTTCCCTGGACCCCACATACTTTGGAGCTTCGTGCACCAGGGCTGCCCTTTCAAGATCTCAAGAAAAATACCTTTGTACTTACATAAAATATGTACAAGTAATAGTTCTTAGCTACACCATGCATAGCTTTAATTTATGGATGCAAAACCTAGATATCCTTTAAAGCTTGCTCACTCTTATCATCTGATTTCCAACTGTTGTTCAATCTATCTTCAATCATCTGATTTCCAACAGTCATACTGTTAGGACCTGATTGGCAAGGCTTATATATCCAGTTTACTGCATTGTGCTAGATTATTCTGTGTAATTTATATGGAATAATCTGCATAAACCAATAAATTGGATTGTATATCCCTTGCCAATGGGGCCCTTAATGTTTAATGGAAATAAAATATTGTTATACAATTCTTCTATACACATATTTCAGAAATTTGCAGACTACTTCATGATGATAACTGTCTATATAGACAAACGTGTTTCTTTTTCTTTTTTAATTTTGTTCATTCTCTAAAAATGCTATTCTGCAGATTCACTTGATGGACTGCTCCTTTTCTTTATTGGGATCAGTATTGGCATGATGTCCACCATGGTATCCAATAAAAGAGAAGTAGACAAATTAAGTGAGTCGTTGAAGCAGGCTCAGAACTTCATTCAAGATTTACAGGAAGAGTTGGAGATGAAAGATTCACTTACTGTAAAGGAGCTAGCAAATGAGGCTGGTGAATCTCAAGAAATTGATAACCTCTCTTTCTCTTATCAAGCTCCTGCCGCACTGCCCCCAAGCCAGGAAGCAAATGAATCTACCCAATATTTTGCTAAAGAATCACACGTTGAAATGGCAGAAGGGAATTTAGAGTCAATAAGCAAAATTGAGGCAGAACTTGAAGCTGAACTGGAGAGATTGGAACTGAACATGAGCGCTTCCTCTTTGGTTAGAGGATCATCTGGTTTTGGTGAGGTAAGACTGCATCTTGGCCGTACAAATGCTATTCCTTAAAAGTTAGAATTTACATTTTAAATTCATACCATGCATGGACACAGTCTACTCTTTTTCTTTTCTTTTCTTTTTTTCCATAAAGTTACTTGTTATTTGCTGTTGCTCGGAGTGCGCATGGTCCATTTTGGTCCAACTGGACTAAATATTTTCATGATTGAAGGCTGAACCGGACCGAATTGGGTCAGGCGAAGACCGACAGATCGGTCTTTGTTCGGGTTCAGTCCATGTCCTCTATAGGTAAAATCAATATTTATGTCCTGTTCGCTCCACTGTTCTGTATGATTTTTCATTTGCAAAATATTTTATCATATGAAATACTATTACAGTTGCATCTTGTATGGAAAAATCATATCAACATGAATAATGCCCATTTTTATGGTGAGCCTCTCAGTAGTATGGCTGACACCCAACTAGAGAACTCATACATAATAGATATAATTACTAGTAAGTTACACACCACAATCTGATGTTCTGTAATGCATCCACCCACAGGGTCCTATTCCATCAAAGACTCAAGAAACCCCAAGAATGAAAGAAAGCTTCGCAGCAGTTAACCTCTGGTCTTCTTAGTCTCTATTCAGCCAGCGGGTTTCTCTGTCTAGTCAATGTCAATATTAGACCTGATTTGAGATGGATGTTACATAACCTTATATATCTTTGACAAGGACAGATACAGCAGCAACACACTATCAAGGAACTCTTCCAAGAATGTTGATAAGAGTAAAGACACCTTAGAGACAGATTCTCCACCTTCAGGCCCTTCAGATTTTCCCAACAAGTTCCTCCTCTTATCTGATTTGGTCTTGGGTAAGTACGTTACAACAAGATCCTCAATGTCGAACACTATGCAGCACACGGTTCTAGAACTTTCCTCAAAAAATTATCAACAAACCAAAAGTTAGTTAGATTAGAAGAAACTGAAGGTGGTAAAGATATGTGGTATGCTGCAGAGATACATAAATCTTCTGTGCATATAAAAACAGATGTTACCATATCACATTTGCACAGGCAAACCCCAATGAATCAAGATTAAGAAAAAGGGGCAGCCCCGGTGCACGAAGCTCCCGCCTATGCAGGGTCCGGGGAAGGGGCGGACCACAAGGGCTTAAAGTACACAGCCTTACCTTGCATTTTGCAAGAGGCTGTTTCCACGCCTTGAACCCGTGACCTCAAGGTCACATGACGACAACTTTTACCGTTACACCAAGGCTCCCCTTCCAATGAATCATGATTATGTAATGATATTAATAACCAAGTAGAACAATGCACTCTACTTGTAAGAAACTACAAGTAGACAAAACATATGACATATCCATAACAATGATATATCTCAGTTCATAGGACTAGAACCAGAACATTGTAACTATACTTGCCAAGTTCAGTGCCAAAACACAATGGATCTTTAATAATAGAGGAATTGTCTTCATCTAAATGTGATAAGTTTCCTTCTAGCTGACGGTAAGGGGCAAGAGTGAAGCTTTAGAGTTTACTTAAATCATGAAAATACCATTACCTTCCAATAGCCTACTGCTAACATGTTTTCCACAATATGAAGGACGTGATTTTCTACAATATGGAAATAGCATTTCCTTCCATTTGTAGTCAAGACCAATGTAACCAGTAATATATAAATGCCAGGTCCATGTAGTTATTATTCCAATCCACTAATCTCTGTAAACAAATCAAAACAGGTGAAGTTACAACAAAATGCAAATGAAGTAAAGTAGTTATAATGAATGAAATAATTGTCAAGATACGCATATGACCTAATTTGACCTTCAAGCACCGCTCAAACTCATTCATATCATGTGAACCTAAAGATCGCAACTAAATTTGAGTGCAAATGAGGGCCTCCACTATTGTCGATGACAAAGAACTTTGATAAGAATCAAGAACACGTCCTCCAGTGCTAAATGCATATTCAAAGGCAACTTTAAACACAGGCATTGCTAGTATGTCACGTGCTAATTGGAGAGGGTGCAATGTTTTGTTGAATTGGTCTTCCACCACCCTAGCATATCAAATGATGGATTGTTCTTTTCACGTTCCTCTAACAAATATCTCTCAAGTTCAAACCATACTGCTTTGTTCCTCCTCCACAAGTCTCTCATACTCTAAAGTTAAGAAACCTGCCAAGCTTTCCTCTTCATCATCATCAATTCATCGCCAACATGAACAAGACTTTTGCGTAAGTTTTGACTGAGTTGACTCCCAGTAGCCTCCTCAATAACCTTCCCATCAACATCATGTTTGATGTACCAATCAAATAAATGAGTACTAGTATCTCTCCCTGCTTTTTGAGTTCTCTACTGCCAAAGTATCATAAACTTTTTCAAGACAAAACTTCAAAAAAGGCAACTTGAACCTATAATCAAGTATTACAGCAACAAACTACAATATATTCATATTAGCAAATTTGCCCTATACTTGTCAAACTCTGACTGCATACGATCAGACATTAAACTTTGACTGCATACAATCAGACTTCTGCATAAAAGCTCATCTCCATGTTTGTACAAACTAGTGGAAGCCCTACCACTTTCTTTCCTACTTTCCCTCTCCCACTACCACCATTCTCTTTGTCATTATCAAACTCATCTTCCTCTATAAAATGATTTTAGTATGGCTTGTCATCTTCATTTAGACGATCAAATGCTTTTTGAAACTGTACAGCCCTCCAATATAAGATACGTCGACTTTCATCTAGTAAACACATCTAAGCATACTGTGCTTTTACAAGTAATGCCTTCTCTCTCAACACAAGTCTTTAAAATGGTCATCTTAGACGGTGAGGATCTCACATATCTTAACAGCATTTCAAATTTACAAGATGGACTCATCCATCTCTTTCAAACCCTCACACACAATAAGATTTAAGATGTGAGCACTACATCTCAAATTCAGAAACTTGTGCTCTAAGATGGTACTCTTCCTATTTTTGGTCTTCCTCTTCAAAAAATTGATGACACCATTATTTGAACTGGCATCGTCCTCTGTAATAAGAAGTTTGTTTATTCCCTATCTTATCAAGCAACCCTCAATTCTTTTTCCCACTCTTTAAATATTAAAGGGCAGCCCCAGTGCACTAAGCCCCCGCGTATGCGGTGTCCGAGGAAGGGGCGGACCACAAAGGTCAATAGTACGCAGCCTTACCTTTCATTTTGCAAGAGGCTGTTGTGACTAGAAATTAAGTAGAAGTTTAAAATTTTATTCTGAAGTTTTCAGTCGCTATCAATATAATGTGCAGTGAGACACGTGGTGAGGCAAATTCTCTTACACTTCAGTGTAGTATTCAGAATTTTCTTCTCTGTTATGTATAACTGTAAGCAATCTCTAGTCGCGGTAGTGCAACTAGGGATATTGAGCTTAGGTTGTGCCGCCTGTAAGAGGTCTCTATAGTTTTCATTCTCAACAAAACTAAAAGGCAATTCATCTACAATTATCATCTTTACAATGACTCTTCTACAAGCTTCAACATTAAAAGCCCAATTGACAAGATGACTCCCACTAGCCCCCTCACTAGACACACTTAGTCGTTTAAAACCCAAAGTGCTTTGGGCCTTATCTTCCACCCTATTGGAAAACTTCTTGCATTTAGATATGTAGAAATTCAAATTCTTAGTCCCGCTGCTGTTTGTATGACATGCATAATCCTTAGCACAATAATTACAAGAACACCTGACCAGACTGGACTGAATTGGTGGTGAGATGTCAAAATAGTTACCACTTCAAGGTTAATATAGAATCAAATACATATCATAGCCTGCTGCTAAAAACCCTACAGTAAAAGCAAGAACTAGGGGTGTGCAAAAGACCAACTGGACCAAAAGACCAACTGGATTTTTACCCATCCAGTCGGTCTTTTTGCACACCCCTAGTTGTTGCTTTTACTGTAGGATTTTTAGCAGTAGGCTATGATATGTCTTTGATTCTATATTAACCTTGAAGTGGTATCCGTTTTGGCATCTCACTGCATATTGGAATTTCGTCTAGACTTAGTGACGTGTTCCTTTGTTGTGGAAGTTCCTTGTAACCAGTTTCAACATGGCTTTGAAATTGATCATATTTAGTTCTCAAACATAGTCCTCGCTTGGTCACAATATTTTTGTGGGAGATGACTTCAAGCACTAGTACTAGAAGGGAAGCCTTGGCGCAACGGTAAAGTTGTTGGCGTGTGACCTTGAGGTCATGGGTTCAAGGTGCGGAAACAGCCTCTTGCAAAAATGCAAGGTAAGGCCACATACTATAGACCCTTGTGGTCCACTCCTTCCCCAGACCCTGCATACGTGGGAGCTTCATTCTCCGGGGCTGCCCTTTTTTACTTCAAGTACTAGTATTGAAGTTTTCAAATCTCTAAGTTTTTCTTACCTAATGTACTTTAACTGGTACAAAAAATGTGACTTTGCTCCTACACAAGATCACTGTCAGATTTAGCTCTGGTCCGACAACTGAGATGGTGGGACCAGCTGTGTCTGCTCCTATCCTTCAATACTTCATTTAACTCAATGATGACACATTATCAGTGTGTAAGTGGCAGATGAAATGCAAATGCAACTTAGGTTTAGTGTAATGAATCCAAGCTCTCTTATAACTCAATCAAGAGGAAGCATGATATACTTAAGGGACTACAGCAACAAGGTGGTGTTCTGCTTGAGTCTTCAGTAACATGCTCGATGATGTAGAATCTGTTAGCTATTTGGAGTAACTTAGCAAAATTTCCTTTTTATTCTTTTCCATTCTCAGTGTTTGACTATGTGCTGATGATGGCGTACTGTAAGTAATTTTAATGGTATTTGGTTTGGGAATTAAGGACATGGTAGGTTCCATTTGTTTTTGCAAACTATGTCTTCTTCTACTCAAACTATCAGTAAACTTTTAGACCCACTTGAACTTGATTCTTTTGGGGAAGGATATCAGTTCTCATCTGGAAAACACAAATACATACCCTCCCAAGCCTATCTTATCTAGCTGCAAGGTCATTGAGATAAGATAAAAGCTCCCAACACAATGAAGCTATAACTGCTGAACTTTACTTCTGTTGCACCTTATACTAAGTCCATCCTATATTTTAGGCAAACAGAATCATCGCCCATTAGCGAGATGAAGGTCATTATTCAACTTTTCGCTGCATTTTTATGATTTGATCATGTGTGATTACTGTGATATGGGTGCCTTGGCTGTAGTTTTTATTTGATGTTGTTGAACCACATTTTTTCTTATCTTTGTTACCTTTAGAGAGATGAAAAAAAAAAAAAAAACCAAACAAACAAACAAAAGCAATCTCTTGTGGTTTAAGTAGAGGCGTGTGCAGAAGGCTAGCTGAAACTTGTTTAAATTTTGAAGAACCAGATATTTCCCATCTCAATACCCGGTGCAGGAGTCAAATGATTTGCTGGTATTTTCATGGCTCCTAACTTCTTGGACCATTGCATTAGTGACATTTGTTTTTCTTGGGATCTCGTAAAGAAGTTGCCTTTATGTATGCCTGAAAAATATATATCTGCACACATGTTGACTTATTCAGTTAAAATGGCTGGGATATGCATAATGCCTTCGGTCGTTTTTTGTGTATGTGGGTAGCTTAATGCCGGCTTAGCTGTTAAGAGAACTATAGAATGATGGAGAGCCTTGTATAGAAAATTGTCTAATTTAACCGGCTTAGTTTTCAAGACAACTATATCATGATGGAGAGCAAAATTGTTTATGTTCTTAGTGATGCTTGTCCATATATTTCCACTGTGATGCTCGTCAAGATAGCTCAACCCTCCAAATCTTCAATGCACTTCCCCAGAGGAACTCCCCATTTTGGGACAATGTTCCTCCGAACCAGTTGCTCTTCATGTTTGAGTCACAAGTTGTTTCCAAGTTAGGAAATTATTGATCTTAGTGAACCAATCAAACCAAGAATGAACTCAGTTTGTAATTCAGACTACATCTTATGCATATAAGTATAATTTCTGTTTTAAGAGACGGGGATTATCTTAATATTAATATTTATTTTTGCTCCTCTGGATTATCAGAGGAAGGACACATATTATTGACAGCTAGAGGACAGAAATCCAAGTACTCTTTCCTTTGTCCAAGCAAACTTCTTTGCTCTACTCTACATTTGATAACTGAAGTCCCTTTCTAACAATTGTGAATACCAAAGGGGACAAAAAATTGTCAATGGATGAATGGATTGGACTCCCTGGAATATGTTACTGCTGGAACTCCATATTATTCTGTTTATCATAGATAACTATGTTATAAATGACTTATATGAATTAGCATAAGTACAAATGATTTTCCCATGAAAGGTGCAAGGACCCCTGCTGGTCTTTGGTCACAAGATTAGCATATTGCCCTCACGATTTTTGTTATTAATACATTATACCAGTTCTTTTGAAGAAATTAGCAGTTCATTGAGTAAATCCTGACAAAATCCAGAGACTGGGTTGAAAGGAGTTCTTGTCAAGGCAAATAAACTGGGCTTGTTCCAATGACATGGTTTGAAAAATAGTTTGTTACCCCTGCTCGTTTTTGCTTAGAGGATCAAACTCTTGCTTTCACTGGCTTCCATCAACATCGAGAAGGTTTCCTGTCCATGAATGAGTTTTGAGACCACTAGTTAATCGTGTGTCTCAATTAGTTGGTTTAGTCTCCACTGCAGGTATCCGGACCCTGCATATGCGGGAGCTTCATGCACTGGGCTGCCCTTTTTTTGTCTCCACTGTATATGTAGCCAGTGGAACAAAAAGAAAGAGTTAGGTAGGTACAAAGACTTTCCTTGAGAAGCTCAGGATTTAGCATTCCTGGTCTGGTGCATAAAGCAACCCCGACTTTAGTATCTACTATGTCCTACCTTTAATTATTTGTGTTATTTGGAAAATAATAATAGGTTAGAAGGATTCTTTTTGTTAACTAAATGTTTTTTTCCTTTTAAAAAGAAATAACATATAAAGGGGCTGCCCTGGTGCATGAAGCTCCCACCTATGCAGGGTCCGGGGAAGGGGCGGACCACATGGGCCTAAAGAAATAACATATATGAATGAAAAGTCTGACAGGGCCATCAGTTCGGTTACATGAATCACTCATGGCTGTTAGTTATGCATATGAGCCACAACTTCCTCCAATTTTTTGTTGCTAGAAAACAAAATGTCCATGTCTCTGCTCGAGTCCTCTCTATTGTGGTGGGAGGTGATGGCAGGTGTTTTATAGAGTTCTGAGCACTTTGCTGTGCAATATGGCCTACAGTATCCATAGTTCTTTCCTGATCTTTTGCCCAAACTAACAGGACTCTGCTGTGAAGTGGAAAGGAAAAAAATTTCAATTATCTGCTGTATTACGCCTGGCCACTCTGCATTCCTTAATACGTGACATCATGATGCTTTGTCTTACATGAATGTTCAAGTAAATGTTTCCAATGAAAGTTGGTCTCTGGATTTGCCGCTTGTCTACTTTTCAAGCTTTGAAATCCCACAGCCTGGGGAAGCACTCCTTCAAGGCTAAGAACTGACCATAGTGTAGTATGGTTCGGCATCTTCTTTTACTAGATCAGATTAAAATTATAGCCTCATGATGAAAGATCAAAATTTTATCCAACTAAGCTACTGGTAGCACCTGAACCATTGAGAGAGAGCTTGGGCAGCATAAGTTAGAAGTAGTCAGATATCATTTCGGCAGATCAGTTCTTTTATTGGGGAGCATAAGTTGCACTTATGGAATCCGGAACCATGACATGCCATCAGAAAAGCTCAGAAACTAGATGGCTTCTTTGAAAGAACCAAAATCATTTAACGGTTGTAGTCAAATATCAAAAAAAGGGCAGCCTGGTGCACAGGTTTCTGCGTATATGAGGTATGGGGAAGGGGCGGATGAGAAAGGGTCTATAGCATGCAGCCTTACCTTTCATTTTTGCAAGAGGCTGTTTCCACACCTCGAACCTGTGACCTCCGTCGTCAAATATCATTGATAATTAAATTAGACCTAGTACTGGACACATAGTCCATAAGGGACATGCTTTCTCTGCCTGTGCGATATGAATGGTTTGGCAAAGAACCCCAGTTTATCTTGGAGGCTAAGTAGTCTCTTGGAGGGTGTTACATTGTCATCTTGTTAGAAAATAAAAAATGTAAATGTACTAGTCCAAGTAATTTTGTCGTGATTATTTCCATTACCTGATTCTGACTTTCTAGTAGTGTGATTTTGTTGATGATCAATCCCATTTTTTGCCTTCACATTTCTAAGCAGCATGTGCTGTACAATGGTTATTAGATGAAGGCCCATTGTTTGATTTATATGTTATAAAAACAACTTACTTTGCTATTTGATGCTTGAGTGATGGAAATTGTTTAGTGATAGAAGGAAGCAGACCACTTTTAGTTCCTTCCCCTGTTCTTCTTAATTTTAATTGACATCCAGGATGGCTACCTGAAATGAATGCATTTGTAGATGTCTGACTTGGATATTTCGTTGCAGCTTGATATAGACGCCATGGCTGAAGTGGTTCTAGGAGAACTTAATGCAGACATAACAAATGGGGAAAACGAGTCTGACAGAGATGCAACGGGCAGCTCTACAACAAAAGCTTACCCAGCCAACTATTCAGTTTCACCTAGGGAACTGAGTTTACGTTTGCATGAACTCATTCAGTCAAGGCTAGAAGAGCGAATTGAAGAGCTTGAGGCGACGCTTCAGCATACTCAAAAGCGTCTGAACTTAGTGGAAGCAGAGAGGATAATATCTCAGGGGGACTTTGCAAACAGTGAAATAGAATCACTATCCACGCAAGGAAGCCCAACGACAGTGGAACATGGTAACAGCATAGCTCGCCCCATGTTTCTAAACCTATCTGGCGATGCTCTAAATGCATATAACGAAGCTTGCGGTCGAAATGAGTACTTACCACATCTTAACATCAATGGATGGAAGTCGAGAAATCCGGGACATGATTATATGAGAATGTGGGATCAAATCGCGAGTCAAGAGAGTGAAGAAAATGATGATGACGAAATACCAAAGATGTTGATCAAACAAATTGTGGAGAAAAGTAGGGAAGGTTCTCCTGTAGTTCTAAATGCTCAAAGGATGCTGTTTTCAATGGATGAATAGCTACTGTTGAAATGAAAAAAATTTCCTTGTGTATGAGTTGAGCAAATGGAAACTGTTCCCAGAATGCTTCTATTGAACAAAATCTGTTTAGACTAGAACATGAAAAAAAAAAAAAAAAAGCCTAGAAAAATGGTATCTTTTACATGGTTGATCCTAACTGCTCATTTATCCATCAGGTGATTCTAACCACCAAACGGAAATCAATCCATTGGAGAAGATATGTGCATAGGGAAATGTTGTATTTGCCTCCTCAATTATCCTAGTGCTGTACTTGGCTGGTGGAACTTGACCAAACACCTTGCAGCACGAGCTGAGTCGATGGAGTATTAGAACAGAAAGATCCATTATAATGAATTTTTAGTTCTAAGACATATTTGGTGATTGTCAACCGTATCATTTGGTCCTGGTAAGAGTACATGCTCAAGAGCAGTCTAAGGAGTAAGTGATCCTTTTTACATGCATGTAAAACCCTTTTTTTTAAATCTAAGCCATTTCTCATGTTGATAATATAAAAAATCGGTAACCCATTAGAATCAATCCGTTTGGATATATCTAACTACTTTTTTTGGGTCTGTGCAAAGAGTCCCAATACACGATCAAGAGGAGAGGAAGGTGTACACGCCCATTTTTCCATGCAAGGAAAGACTTTGACTATAGAATCTAAGCTGTTCATGATACTAGGAATAGCATAGATAGGCTAAAATTCAAATTTCCTGCTCATCAAATGGTTGTAGCCTAATATTAATCAAATAAAAATTATGAGCATCCATATTTGTTAACTTTTTAAAGATCTTCCAAACATTAATTTCTCATGAATTACTCATTTTTGGCATTTATGACTATGATGAAAACTAAAAAAAATCATCTTGTGTGGCATGTATACCTTCATCTCCTCTTTAGCATGAATGCTTAACTGGACTCCTTTGCAAAAATTGGTAAAAATGGATGGTCTTGATTTTTTTACCTAAAGAAACACAGGCTAAAGGTTCAATGGGCATGAAACTTGTTCTAACGTGATGAGTGGGTTATATCTATAAAAAATAAAATAAAAAATGTTTTTATCATGCATAAAAAAAAGGACGTGTACTTTTTACACTCCTCTTGAACGCGTGATCATTTTTCTTTTAACTGATAATAGATTAAAATTATCTTACTGAGCCAAAACAGAAAGCAACAGAACAAAGCTCTGCAAAACACCTAATTCACAAATTATCCTAGATCGAAAAGGTGAACTTGAAAAGACTGCAACGTAATGCCTTGTTTGGCCAATTCATCAGCCTTGGCATTGGCATCTTCTCTAACACGAGTAAAAGAGTAGATGAAATTCTTATGGATGTGCCAAATTTCGTCCAGTTTGTCCCACAGATGCCAAGGTCCTTTATGCTCAAGCATCCATCTGACAGTACAAGCTGAATCACCCTCAACTATTGGCGAGTTAATTTTATCCTAGTGCCAAATTCAAATGCCAGTAAGCACGGCCTCCACTCCAGCTACCTTTTGCATTTGAAAACCCAATGCTACCACTGGACTCGAATATAGATTTGGAGTCCGCGTCCCTAAGAAGCTCTCCCCAACACCAGGTTTCCCTAAAGAGGCTGCATCTGTGTTGAGCTTAACCTTGGGGAGGAGGAACCCAAACAAGTTTAGTCCTAGAGAATACAATTTTATCCCACTTCCTCTGCAACTCATCGCACGAAAAACCTCCGAATTCAGCATGGCAAATAGCTCATCCGCATATCATTCGATGTATTTCCAGCATCAAAATCTTCTTGGCTAGGAACAGTCATCTGTTTCTCTCAAGCCAAAGACACCATAAGATTGTGTCAAGACCAATATGCCAAATGACTTTGAGCTTCTTCTTGGCCCGAGGTAAAAATCAAAAGGGCAGCCCAGGTGCAAGAAGCTCCCGCTTATGTAGGGTCTGGGGAAGGGGCGAACTACAAGGACCGAGGTAAAAATCACTGATCCAAAAAATTGATCATAGTCCTCTACCATATGCCAGCTTATATAAGAGATTCAGACTCTCTCTTGCAGAAAAGGCACATTGATGGCCCGAACAATCTCCTAGCCATCAAGTTATTAAGTCAAAACTCCATTTAATGCTAGAGTCCACCCAAAGGCAGGTACTATAGGATGAACAGCAGGGTCTGAACAGCATGCTCTTAGCAGGACTCTTTATTTAAATATTAATTTATTATGTTCGCTAGAATTCTTACTACTTGGATCTATACGAAGATTTGATGGCTTTGAAATAAGATCCATTCATGGAAAAGCACTTGTCACGCAGTTAAGTACATCGACAAAATCGAGACCCTGTATATGACTTTCAAATTAAGAAGTTCCAATCAGGCTCTACAAGTTGTCTTTCAAAGCCGGCCCAAGTTGCCACAGCCAATTCTATAGAAAGAAAGTGCAAGCTAATTCGAGTGTAAGCTAACACACCGGTTCACTTTTCGAACTCAGCACCCAAGGAATTGATGGGCGGCACAACCGCAACCATAAGGGACAGATTGCCAATATCTAGGCTACAGACTACTTGCCAAAGATCAGAATGCAATAAGCAAAGCACCAGTGAGAGAATGCGTATATGAAGGTTAACTGCGTCTACAAACATTTTCTGATAAAGCACATGTTCAACCATGATCAGCTCAGATTTTCCGTATATTACAATTGGACTCTCCAAGGATCAATCAGTTGCTGACTGTCAAAATTATCCACCTGTTCATTTTAATGGTCAGCCAAAGCACCGGTGAGAGAATGCTTATATGAAGGTTAACTGCATCTACAAACATTTTCTGATAAAGCCCACGTTCAACCATGATCAGCTCAGATTTTCCATATATTACAATTGGACTCTCCAAGGATCAATCAGTTGCTGGCTGTCAAAATTATCCACCTGTTCATTTTAATGGTCAGCCAGATCAAGGCCTAAATTATCTCTTAGTATCAAGCGCAGACTCCACAGGAATACTCGAGCTTCTGCTTATGAAGAGCTTTACCATCCAAATCTACCTAGATTACAAACACTGTAATCATTCTCTTCGAAACTTCAATATCTAGGGAACTAAGAAGAAAAATGACTTGACCAAGGAAAGCGAGGTAGCTACTGTAACAATTAACACATGACTCATCCTTCCCAGGGATTGCGCCAAAAGAAAAAGGCATGAATATCAGTAAATCATTTTTTTCACCAAACTGACCCTTGAACATGAAAAACTGAGTGTGAGATACATCTTACTATTTCAGATTCAAACACTACCAAGCAGGTTAAAATAGTTGACAGTAAAAATTTATCCCTGATAGATTAACTAGTTCTGTATCTTATACTCTGGATCGAATCAGACTTGACCAAAACCAATGTACAGTGAAAATATATTTTGCTTTCATTCGAAACCTTAACAGGACAAGTCTCTGCAAAATAGAGCTACCAACCACCCCAATACGCACCGTTCCTGGTACAAAATCCCTCATTCCTGTGCAAAGTGATGTTGCACCCATGTAGCACAGTGACAATAGACCGCCTCGAACACTGAAAAGAAAAACTAATTGCATTCTAAAGGAAACAATTGTATTCTGAAAAGAAACACAAGCATTTTGTGATCTTGTCGACGGCACTACCCAACTGCAACCCCTCCATGCTACAAGGTGGCAAGTGCATGCAAATTATCATCTCCAATTTACGGAGGAATGTCTTCCACCGTCAGTTTTGACATCGTTCAGACTCGCAACGCAGGAATAAAAAGCCAAGAAAAAGAGACATACAGCTAAATTATGAAAAGCTCAAGAACATGATTCGGTCGTCTACTTCATGAAAGCAGTCTTTTTAAGTGTTTTTTATACACCAAGAGACTTCTAAAGGTTGATATCGTCTGCTATCAGCCACGCTTGTTGGCATAGTCATCAGGCTCATCATCATCGTCCCTGAAACTGCCATCCAAAGGATCATTCTGATTCGGGCCACCTTGGTTAGTGCCATAGTTGTCTCCACTTCCACCAAAGCTGCCAGAAGTGCTATCTGCACCATAACCATCATTGCCAGCACCACCAACAAAGTTATCACTAACACCACCACCACCAGCACCGCCAACAAAGTTATCACTGCCACCACCACCACTTCCACTACCATAGGCACCTCCTCCACTTCCATAACCACCCCCTGTACTTCCATAACCACCTCCTGCACTACCGTATCCACCACCTCTGCCACTGGCATAGTTATCACCCCCATAATTACCAACCCCTCCACCACTAGCATAGTTATCACCCCCATAATTACCACCCTCGCTGCCATAGCTGCCACTGCCTCCACCATAACCACCACCTCCACCACCATAGCCACCAGTGCCATAACCACCACCACCACTGCCATAACCACCGCCGCCATAGCCACCTCCACCACTGCCATAGCCGCCGCCGCCATAGCCACCGCCGCCACTTCGGAAACCTCCCGTCCTATCTGTTGCATAGTTCACCCTTATCATACGGCCGTGAAGATCCTGGAGAGAAAATTGTACAGTTTGTAAGTCATAGAATTCAAATATGTGAAAGTCAAGGAGATTTCCATTTTTAACCAAGGTTATAGTTGCACGTTGAAGTTACCTTTCCATCCAAGCCAGAGATGGCAGAAGAAGCCTCCTCGGTAGATGTGAAGCTAACAAAGCCAAAGCCTCTGGATCTGCCAGTCTCACGATCCATGATCACTCTTGCTGCAACATAACCACATACTAAAGCTTCTACAAAAGAAAATAGAATGAAGACAGATAAAAAGAAATGACATGAAATACCTTCAATGACTTCTCCATAGCTTGTGAATGCTTCTCTCAGGCTTGTATCATCGGTGCCATAAGAGAGTCCTGAAAACAAGGATGTTAAGGACAGTGATACTAGGAAAATTCAAAACATAACGCATTACTGAAGAAGAAAGAAGTGTACCTCCGACAAAGAGTTTGGAGGACGACATATGCCTTATTGCTTGGAACATAGATGGACTGGATGCAGATACATTTGAGTTGATGCTCTTGGCCACAGTCCGTTTAAGTAGATTCCCAACTTTACTAGTAAATGCCATTATTCAAAACCTACACCAAGGTCATCGATAATAGTCAGCCTCAATATCTTGTTTGCTAGAGTTTACTAATACTATAAATTAACATTATATAGCTACAATTTCTCGTCTACAAGTGCAGCCATTTGTTTCAATACAGTAGTGTCAAGAATTCACAGTATAAAATAACCTACAAATTGATATTACACATTCACAGTGAAATATGATAAAGATAAAATAACAAAAGAACGCTATGATCTTAATAATATATCTACAAAAAGACTAAAAGCATCCCTCCAAAATCAACAAAAAAGAAGCAGAAACCAAGCATAAAGGGAAGTTACCCACCCAACAAGGAAATAAAACAATACAATCAACATAAAGAATCAGTAGCAGAAACATGAGATTTGGACAAAAGATGGCCAATTTGAGTGAGCCACTCATTGACAGAGAGTTTTTGTCTGACTCACAAGGCTAATGACAACTCAGTCAAGGAAAACATGCTCAACACAGGCAAGCTGATAATCAGATCAGGGTTTTAATAAAGAGCAGGAGCAATTCCCATCACTTAAGACTTTATCAATTTTGCAAAATGAATCTTGGGATAGTAACAGAAGCTTATGACTAACTACATAGAGAAAAGTGTAACCTTGGGTCAAATGGGCCAAGGTAGAACATAGTCAAAACTCAAGAGACTTGATGGTTCTCAACATCTATTGAGTGCTTGAAATAGTGATCATTATAGCTTTGTAGGTTCTAATCCGACTTTATATGCAGTACCACAGATAGGCATTTGGTGCAGTGGAACTATGAGATAAGGATCATAGAAGAAAAGTACTTTGCAGATAATATCTGTTTAATTTTCACATTTTTACTCCATCACCTTATGCGAAAGCAGCATTGCAAACAATATTGTGTCTATTTAGTTAATTTACATATTAACATTCCACTTTTGAATATATTGTTGACATCTTACTGATGCATAATAACTCCATCGATGCTGGTCCTAAGCCCGGATAAAAAAAGAGAGTTTTGCGTCAAGTATCAAACGGCAAGTAAAACCTTTTTGAAAAGTTGAAGATGATTTCATTATTTTCACTTCTTACTTACAAATGAATATGTACATGTATATTAATTTGAGTAAGAAGAAAAATAATCAAAATCATCTTCAACTTCTTCACGTATGACAACCCTAACATGACATGAATTGATCACTGACATTCCCTCAAACTAGGGCACCCTCGATAAGAGATGCTGCATTGGATCCCAAGTACAGTGGAAAATGGGCAAGGGTTGCTAAGGTACTGCCCCAAAGCAATGCATTATATCAGATCTTTGCTGTAGTGGAAAATGGGCAAGGGGTGCTAGAGCATCCCCTCAAAAGCAACGCACTACATCAGAACCCAAGTATAGTAGAAAGTGAGCATGGATTCATGTCATGGGGGTCGAGAACTGCATTAAAAAATAGGCTATCTCAAGAGCATAAGATTCATATTGTCACATGGAATATAGAGACATTGCCAGATAAAAGTTTGGAATTAGTAGATACGATCAAACTTAGAAGAGTTAATATTGCTTGTATCCAAGAAACTAGGTGAAAAGGGCCTAAAAATAAAATAAAAAAATTAGTAGATATAAGTAATAACAAAAATGGCTTAGAAATAGTAGTAGATAAAAAATTAACAGATAAAGTTGTTGATGTTAAAAGTAATGATAAAATTATAATAATAAAAGTTGTTGTAGGAGAGAAGATCATAAATGTTATTAGTGTATACACACTGCAAGTAGGGTCAAAAGATAAAATCAAAGGGCAGTTTTGGGAAGATATAGGAGTCATGCAAGAAATCCCAACACAGATGAGATATTTATAGAAGCAAACTTAAATGACCATGTAGTAAAAGAAAAGAAAGAATGTGATAGGATACATGAAGGTATGATACTGGATAACAAAACAAGATAAGAGAAGCTATCTTCGATTTTGCTTTGGCATATAACCTAACCCTGGCAAATACATTCTTTAAAAAGTGGGATGAATACTTAATAACCTTTAAAAGTGGATTCTATAAAAGCCAAATAGACTCTTTTTTTTACTTAGGTATACCAAAAAATCAATGTATAAGGATTGTAAGGTTATACCAGTGAGAGTTTAACCTCACAACATATGTTAATGGTTATGGATATCTACATTGAAAGATAAAAAAAGAAAAAATGAACTTTATAGGTATCAAAAAACTAGGTGATGGAACTTAAAAGGAAAGAAAATAATCTCACCCACAAATAAGTAGATGGTAGAATGAAACAGGAACAATTAAACAAGTAAACACCATGTGGACTAATGTGGCTAAGTTCATTAAGAAAGTGACAAAAGATGTCCTAAGAGTATTTAATAATAAAAAGCAATTAGTAAAGAAAACTTGATGATAGAGTAAAACAGTGCAAAAAGTTATTAAAGAAAAACATGTGTATCTTAAAGCATGGTAGAAAATTATAAATAATAAAAACTATGAACAGTATAAGAATGTTAAAAAGAAGTTGCTAAGAGAATAGTAAGTGAGGCTAAACTCAAGGCATATGATGATCTCCATAATAGACTAGAATCAAAAGAAGGTACGAAAGATATGTTTAAACTTACAAAAACGAGAGAACATAAAAGTTAGGACTTAAACCACGTTAAATGCATTAGAAGTGATGGTCAAAGGGTACTAGTGAAAGATGATGAAATCAAACAAAGGTGGGAAGTTACTTTAAAAAATTGTTAAATAACAATTACCTTGAGCATAAAGGGATTGAAAGTACTGTAAACCTAAATAACATTGGACATTATAGATATGACGGTAAGATTTAGAATACTTAAAAATGAAAGAGGCATTGAAAAAGATGAAATTAGGAAAGACCCTAAAGCTTGATGGTATACCAATAGAGGTTTAGAAGCATATGGGAGATATTTGAGTAGTTTGGTTAACAAAATTATTTAACAAGATTAAAAGATTAAAAAAAAAAATCTAGATGAATGGACGAAGAGCTCTATTCTACCAATTTATAAGAATAAAGGAGACATATAGAGCTGCATTAATTATCGGGGATCAAACTTGAGCTATGCTATAAAACATTTTGAAAGAGTAATTAAAAAGAGGCTATGACGTGAGATAAATGTATTAGAGAACCAATTTGGTTTCATGCATGTGAGGTCTACCATAGAAGCTATTTTCTTACTAAGACAATTAATAGAAAATATATAAGGAGAGGAGGAAAAACCTCCACATCATCTTTATAAACTTAGAGAAAGCTTATGATAGTATCCCTAAAGAGTTAATATGAAGAGTATTGGGAAGGAAGGGGTTTTACGAGAATATATAAACATAATTAAAGATATGTATGAGGAAGCGATAACAAATGTTAAGATTACTTGCAGAAAGACCAGTGATTTTTCTATCACTATAAGATTGCACTAAGGATCGGCATTGAGACTGTACCTTTTAATGTTAGTTATAGATGAGTTAACAAAGCATCTACATGAGGAGGTTCCATGGTACATGCTACTTGAGAATAATATAGTTTTAATTAATGAGACTATCGAAGGTGTCAACAAAAGTAGAGTTATGGAGAGACGCATTAAAAACTAAAGGATTTAAAATTAGCCAAACTAAAACAACGTATATGAAATGCAATTTTAGCAAGGAGAGGAGCTGAAGTGGAGCACCAGTAAAGACTGATAACCAAGAAGACCCATAAAAAACTACTTTCGGTACTTAAGATCAATAATTCATTAGAGTAGAGATATTCAAAGGAAGGTTATCCAGAGAAGCCAAGTGGGTTGGAACAAATGAAGATTGGCCTCTGGAGTTTTGTGTGATCGGCAGATGCTACTCAAACTGAAAGAAAAATTATATAGGATGGCTATAAGACTAGCCATGCTCTATGAATCAAAGTGTTTAGCAATTAAAGAACATCATATCCATAGGATGAGCACTATGGGAATGAGGATGCTAAGATGAATAAGTGACAAGACAAGAATGGATGGAATTAGGAGTGAAAATATTAGAGAAAACTTAGAAGTAGCACCAATAAGTAATAAGATGAGAGAGATTACACTTAGATAGTTTAGACATGTCTAGTAGAAACCGCAAATGACACCTAGTTAGGAGTGAGGCAATGCAAGTCGAAGGTTCTAAAAGGACAAGGGGAAAGGCTAAAAGAACATAGATAGAAGTGGTAAGAAAAAGATTCTAAAACTAAATGAAGCCATGATACTTCATAGAGAGGAATGGAGGAACAAAATTCATGTAGCCAACCCCTCATTGAGATAAGGTCTTGATGACGACGATGATGATCTTACTAATGCATAACCTATGATTAAGGGTATACTAAACAAGCAATTGCCGTCAACATTTAGATATCACCAACAGATTATGTATGCCCCAACTCAATATACAGCTCCATGATACAATGAATCAATTCTAAAGATCAACAAATCAGTTGCCTCTACTGATCAAATATTAGTTGTTAGATAAGAGCAAGTATATTCCATTGCCATATAAATCCCTTAGCTGGTAAAGTAGATAGCTAGCACTTAACATAGAATGGGAAAAGGAAGGTATTAAGCTAAAAATTGTAAATTATTCTACAATGGAAAAAGTAAGAAATTGAAGTGCCCATGAATGTCACATATCACTACATTAGAAAAATTGTCTCATAACATAAGGTAATAAAACTAATTGTTCATCAGAAAAGCTGCCCCATAACAATATGCAATAATCTGACAGGTTCCTGGTGACAGTGTTCATAATGAAGTACCACTAACACTGTTACAACAATGATTCCCCAAGAATATTGAACTAGAGAACACCATAATAACGAACATGGTTTTAGGCTACAAAGAGGGCAACCCAATTTAGCATATCACAGGAGAAAAAGAAATTTATGCAGGTAAAGATAATCTGCTAAGACCAAAGCAATTACAGCCCAAAGCCATGACAGCTAAAAGTATCACACGCTTGAATCTGTAACTAACAATACAAGAGGAAACACAACTTAACAAGGCAGAAGAAAATTAATCTTCTACATGTTCATAAAGAATCCAAAAGAACAAACATGCATAGGGCAGCTCTTTTACGAGGATAAAAAACCAAGGTTGATGAATAGTGGTTGTGTCCCCTATTATTTGCAGTGTTACTTCATAAATGAAATTATTCAAATGCTGACAAAATTAGCCAAAAACTTGGGCTGTTTTTTCGTCAGTAATTCTCTATATTCCAACAAGGGTACATATAGCAAGGGATAATTCATTATCCCTGGAGAAGAACTCATCCCCAGTAGATGAAAATAGCCCAAATAATTGCATAAGTGACAAGAGACCAACAAAGAAAAACAAAATCATAGCGAATCTTCGTGTAAAGAACTGCTTGTACATATGCAAAAACATGTAAATCAACAGAAATAAAAAACACATAACCACTGAACAGAAAGAAAACCCAAAATGAAAACAAAATCATCACCGCAAACCGTGCATTTAGACCATGACCCTCGTCTAACTACAGCGCTGACGTTTAGAATTGAAAAAGAGATCATTTTCACAGAAAACACTCAATTTCAGATTCCCTGAACATAGCATACCATCATAAGGCGGTCATTCGATTCGTAAATCACACTTACAATAGAATAACCATCTATTCGATCGTCGCACAGAAGGATCATCAACCAAATCAAACCGACATTTTTTCCTCAAACAGCAGATAACAGAGACGAAATCAGAAGAACAAATGCATCGATCATGATTGAGAAGAAGAAGGAAGCTGCGAAACCCTATAAATGTAAGGCTAGGGTTTTGGTGACGGAAAGAAAACGCACCTTCTAGAGGTCCCCCTGCAGATTTTTTCTCCGACTAAAACCCTTGCTTGAGTTCGTAGGTCAGAGAGAGGGTTTAAGAAAGAAAGGGGAAGACATTTATAGGTGCTTGAGGAAAATCGTGTCCGTCCAAAGTTCCTAAGTACAGATTCTGCCCGTCAGATTAGTTTAATCGGGACCGTCTAAAGCTGTTAAATGGGACTTCGTCGCCACCGCGTATGACGTGTGAAACGAAATCTCCCCTCCTGCCACTAAAAATGTCTCTTAAATGACCAAAATGCCATTACATTCTCAAATAACTTGTAATTAACCCGAGCATGTGCACGTGCGCTTAGAGGCCTCCTTACATGGTATAAAGAGTTATGGCTTTGAGTGGGCCTAGATTTTTAAATAACTAAACCCTATATAATGCCGTCTTTAGTTTAGATGGGTCATTATTCAAAAATTTTATTTATTGGATGATCTTAGCAACAGTATCTTTTTATTGCGACATGAATGGTGAAGCCTTTTGTCATATATTTTGTAATTAAAGAATACAATGACTAGGACAATCTAATGGATGAAAATTTTAGATCATAGCCCATATAAGTTAAGAGCAATATTATGAACAACTCAAATCTTAAAAAATATAAGCTTACTTAGAGTTATGGGTGTTTGTACCATTTAGTGGAGGGACTCGTGAGAAAAAAGGAGGCCCCTATATCACTACTAAAAGATTATCATTGAGAGAGAGAGAGAGAGAGAGAGAGAGAGAGAGAGAGAGAGAGAGAGAGAGAGAGGTTTTTTTATTAAAAATTGCTAATTAGTAATTTGGTTATTAAGTAGAGGGGGTGATAGTATTTAAGTTTCTAGGGACACATTAGTAGCTATCATAAATAAAACTTAAATAGAAATGAGTTTTTTATAATATTTAGTTATATATATATATATATATAACTAATAGTAACTCCCTAATTTGGTCCTTTTTTACAAAGAGAGTTTTCTATATGTATAGCATTGATGAGAAGTTACATACTTTTTTTTCCTTTTTTATGCTGAAAATGAACATTCACGCACTTGGTCACAGACAACAAGGCACCTCTTCTTGTTACTCTAGGTCGGAGGTTCAAGGTGCAATTTTCCCTTATTTGGGAGATTTCATGCATATTTAGGAGTTAGTATATTAGAAAAAGTATAGTTTATTGCCCTTAACTTTTCTTACATTTGAGTACCTCAACTTTTATTTTTATAGATTAGTCTTTGAGCTATTGCACAATTTTTCATCACAAGTCCTTCCATCCAATGTCTATCTATAGGCGTCAATAGACATCTAAAGTGGGCCTCACAATAATAATATAATATTTAAAAAAATTATAAGATTTGTCCAAAGTAAAGAGTGAAAATAATAGTTTAAGGACTAAACTATTGTTTGCAGATAGTACTATATCTCACCGAAGATGATGAACATAGATGAATTCTTATGATAATTTTTTAAGCAATAATCTAAACTCATTTCTTACAAAATCTTTTCTTAAATGTAATGATTTCATAAGTTGGATCAACTAGAATCTAAATCTAAAATTTGTTTTTCAAGTATCAAAGACAAACACATAAAATCAAGGTTTTTAAGGTTGTCACTCATGAAATGTGACAAAGCCTCAAATGCATATGTCATTGAAAATTATTCGAATTTTGAAGGGTTTGTAGATCAGGACCTCTAGATTCTATATTTGAAACCATTTTTCATAATCCTAAGGGAAAAAGATATCATATGGAAATATTAAATCTCACAAGTGAAAAACTCTTATCATCTTCTCTAGTGAAATTTGATGCAATAACCCCTGCCTATAACAATACATTCGATGTAGTTGGACAAAGTTAGAGGATCTATTACAAAATTCTGCTACTTATTCAATACTTTATGCAAAAAAGTGATGGTTGTTTCAAAATTATAAGAATCTAAGAATATCTAATGGCAACTTATGTGAGCTTAAGACAATCTTCCCACCATCCTTCTTTGATATCATGGTATACTTAACAATGCACCTCCTTAATGAGGTCATACTCTGTGGATCAATTTACTTGCTATCGATGTACCCATTTGAGAGGTATATGAAAATTTTAAAAGGCTATATACGAAATCTCAACCGGCCAAAGAGGTGGATAGTTGAATGTTATATTGTGGAGGAAGTAGTGGAGTTTTGCATAGAGTGTTTATCAGGAGTGGATGTGGTTGAAATCCTAGAAAAGCAACAATCAATTGCAATTTATGATCCTAAGGTTGATGAACCTCTATCTAGTGGCTGTGTATCGATTGTTGATTATAAAGAATGGGACCAGCGCACCTTTATATGTTGCAAAATGTTGATGAACTCTAGTCATACATTAAGTTGATCATGCACTTAGGTAAAATTAACTATTAATTATTATATTTTATTTGATCTCTCCATTAATTTGTGTGTATATTTGTAGTGAGCACGTGGATGTCTTCAAAGCAAAGAATCCAAGTTATGCAAAAAAAAGAAAAAGAAAAGTAGTGGCTACAATTTGAGCACTGTTGCACTTTCAATACTTGTCTTCATCAAAAGGTAAAATAAATGAATTCACACTTAATAAAGTTGTTGTCATGTGACCTTGAGGTCACGAGTTCAAGGCGTGGAATCAACCTCTTGCAGAATGCAAGGTCAGGCCACCTACTATAGGCCCTTGTGGTCCCCCCTTCCCTGGACCTTACATAGGCGAGAGCTTCATCCACCGGGGCTGCCCTTTTTTTACACTTAATAAAGTGTATTATATATACATAATCTTACTTGCAAAAATTATATCCTAATTAATATGTATATACATAAGTTCAGCAAGAAGTACCTAGCAATGCTATATTCGAATCCTTGGGCTGGAAGGTGATGGACCATGACTAGAAGTAATAAAATATACTAGATATGCCATCAATGGTTATTGCTTTTATACAAAATACCAAGACAAATTAAGAGTGCAACAGAATAATGAGGTTAGCTTAGTTGTCAATGCTATATTCTTTTCTAGTTCAAAAGATAACAAGCTAATATTGGCGAATGATACTTATTATAGGATTATAAGAGTGATATGAGCATTGGATTATAGTTGCAAAACGACAATTGTATTTAAGTGCAATTAGGTGAAACACAACAAAGATAGTATCAAAACTGATATCCTTAGATTGACATTAGTTGACCTCAACAAGATCAATTATAAAAATGATCAATTTATTTTTGGCATCTCATGTTAAACAAGTATTTAATGTGCAAGATATACAGGATAAGAGATGGTCAACTGTTTTATCATCTTTTTTGAGGAATTTCTATGATGAAGACGACTTAGTCAATACTACAATAGATCACTGTTGTATTACCAAAAAATTCCATCAATCAAAGTACTTGGTGAGAATGAGGATTATGTGTGCAATAATGGCGAGGAGGGTGTTTGGGTTGGAAACAGTATATGAGGAGGCTATATGGATTGTATTAGTAAGATAAAATAATTCCATATTAGCTCTGTTTTATCATGTGATATATGGATCGTAAGTAGATGAATAGTATGTGATATTTAATAAGTAAATAAATATATATTTGTAATTAAGGAGTTATTTGAAAAATAACTTCCTTTGCATATTCTTTTGTTTATTATGCACAAAATGCAAGATTCAACACTGATTTGTTTGAAACATTATTTGGCATCTTGTTCATTAGCGAATTTAAAGTCGTGAAAAAAATGAGTTTAAGAATGACTTCAAAAGTCCATTTTCCACTATATAAGGTCCAAAGTCGTCTCCTTTTTTCCTATATCCCTATTCATGTTCTTCATCTTATGGGTGGCATGATAGCCTCCTCGTCTCGTCCCTATATCTCTCTATGTCCTGTTTTGTTTTGGATATTTTGATTATTGGTGGCATCGAAACCATAGTAAGTATACCAAAACCTCTTGTTATCATGCATGAATTTCTTATTACTAACTATATGTTTGTATTTTGTAGATGAAGAGGGTTTTATCGCTACAGATGATGGGGTTAAGAAGTATGTTAGATTGTCGTGATTCCAATAAAAATCTTATGATTTCATTGCAAGCAACAATTGTTTCTCTCTCTAACCCTCACTATTAGAGAAAGTTAGAACCTTATGCTTTGTGGTCCGCATCCAAAATTAGGGTTTGATGAAGAGAAATGATTCCATCAAGTTTGTTGAGGAAGTTGCAGCTTGAAGCTTTACCTTCCCTCTCCCTGTTAGAGAGTGGTGTGAGATGAATACTAAGAGGCTAAATCTTGATGAAATAGTTCTATATTAGCTCTTTAATCATGATCTTATATTAACAAGATCTAATAATATGTTACATTTGATTGTAATAAAAGGATGATAAATGTGGATAAATACTTCAATTTTCTTTGTCTTGTGTTTGTTTATATGTGTGTGTGTGTGTGTGTAGAGTGTGTGAGTCAATGTTGAATTTTGTGAAAATTTGATCTTATTAGAAGTAAGGGATTTTAAAGTATATATATATATATATATATATAATTTAAAGTAAAAAATGATTTTAAAAAGTGTATTTTTGAAGTCATTTTGAAAAACGATTTTAAAAATAGTTTTCAAACTATTTAGAGTTCTAGGTTAGAGTTCAGGTTTTGGGTTTAGAGCACCAAATTTGATACCCTTGGATTGACATTATTAGTTGACCTCAACAAGATTGATTATAAAAAATAATCAGTTTATTTTAGTATCTCATGCAATGTAGTTGGTGAGAATGAGGATTATGTTTATGATAATGGTCAAGGTGCTTGGATTGCCAACAATACATGAGTTCATGGTTAGGATTTGGGTCCAAGATCCAGGGTTTAGGCTTAACATTAGGGTTTAAGGTTCGATTCAGGGTGTAGGGAGAGAATGAGGATTATGTTGTGATGATGGTAAGGAGGGTGCTTGGATTGCCAACAATACATGATGTCATATATTTTTATTTATTAATATACACACACACACACACACACACACACACACACAATTCTAGATTAGCTCACTCTCTATGTGCTTGCAAATAACAATTGCTTCTCAATCTAGCCCTTAATGGATCAATTCATTCAACAAGATCCATTTTGGATTGGACCAGGATGAATGGGATTAGTCTGACCTCTCACACGGATGGTTGACTCCCCCTTATTTTAGTAGGTGACAAATGTCCCATGCCATGTTTTGAAGAACCTCATGCAATTCTTGTTCGACATTAGGGTTTGATGACAAGAAGCATATTTTCATCATGTTGCCCGAGGATGTCGATCTTTGAAGCTTTATCATATATCTTTAGTAGAGCAAGAATGGTGTGAGCTAAATACCGTGGGGCAAGATTTTGATGAAATAGTTTCAAATTAGCTCTTTGATCATGTGCTATCTTGTATTAATGAGATGTAATAATATGTAACATTTGATATATGCAATAAAACAATAATAAATGATGACTTATTTAAAAAATATTGGGACATCCTTGTTCTTTTATTTATCTATGCATGAATCAACACTGACTCATCATCATCATCATCATCAAGACCTTATCCCAATTAGGGGTCGGCCACATGAATCTTATTCCTCCATTCCACTCTATTAAATACCATAGTTTCATTTAGTCCCAAAGTTTTAAATCTTTCCTCACCACTTCTATTCATGTTCTTTTAGGCCTTCCCCTTGCCCTTTTAGAGCCTTCTACTTGTATTGCCTCACTCATTCGAAATGGTGCCATTGTTGGTCTCCTTTGGACATATCCAAACCATCTAAGTCTAATCTCCCTCATCTTATTACCTATTGGTCCTACCCCTAAATTTTCTCTAATATTTTCATTTCTAATTATGTCCTTTCTTGTCTTACCACTCATCCATCTCAACATCCTCATTTTTGCGACGCTCATCCTATGAGTATCATGTTCCTTAACTGGCCAACACTCTGATCTATAGAGCATGGCTGGCCTTATAGCCATCCTATAGAATTTTCCTTTTAGTTTGAGTGGCACCCGCCGATCACATAAAACTCTAGATGCACATCTCCATTTGTTCCAACCCGCTTGGATTCTCTGGGTAACCTCCCGCTCAATCTCTCCACTCTCATGAATCAATAATCCTAAGTACCGAAAGAGGTCTTTCACGGGGACTTCTTGGTTATCAATCTTGACTGGTGTTCCTGATCAGAGGACTCAGTAGGTGGAGCCACGGGTGTAGCAGGGGTAGACCTTGTCCTTCTCCGAGGAGCCATCTGTCAAAATTTTACATGTCACTAAGTGTAAGTTCCTCTCTCATAGTTTCTCTCTCTACAACTATTATGGACCGTTATTCACATATAAATGGACATTCACAAGGATTATGATGGACTAGACTGGGCTCTGATACCAACTTTGTAACACCCCGGATTTTCAAGACATTTTTTATATATATAATAATAATGGCATTTTAATTAAGAGCATTTGGGATCCCATGAGAAAAGATTTATTTAACATTTTACTAAACCTATCTTAAAAACTCCGGGTGTTAGTTTTCCTTTCTCAAAATGGCGTACATGTAATTTAAACATAAATAAATAATCCACGTATAAATCAATGTCAAATAAATAGGCACCTTTATTTTAAATCAAATAAATGTCTAAAACACAATAATAATATGGCCTAGGGTCTATCCATCATAACATCCCATATAAATGTCTAACATATGTCCAAACATCTAAATCACATCCAAATATAAAGTATGCAGTCCATAATAAAATCCAAATGATAATCCTATTTAATGACTCACATCACTGTCTAACCCTATAGAAAAATGGTCTTTAGCAGCTCTCACGGCTTCTCAACAGCCTTGCCTTTCCTGTTATCGCGCTCGAGATCTAAGGCATTGCAAAACAAAGCAATGCCTTAGCAAGCTATCGCTTGTGTAGGTACATAGACAATTAATGTAATAAATGAAAGAAATAATGAACAGCATTGATGAAAAGTCTAACATTTATGAAAATAGTGATATCATCATGCCATGTTCAAATAAATGCCAATTTATTCCACATGCTAAAACATGAAATTCATTGAGTTAAAACATGACATGAATCAATAACATGGAGCATACAACAAGAATAAGGGCACCCTAAGGTAATGGGTCCCATCACATCGCACTAACATCCCTGATCAGGAGTACATGTAGTCAACCTCTGAGTGTCGTCACACCCAGGCATATCATCTATAACCATGCTCATCATACATGCCCACATAATAAGAATATGGGTCATCATGCTGCAGTCGCAACCCTCCATGGGTATCAACCACCGCCGCTCCCCGTCGACACCATAACGGGAGACTTAGCATCTGTCCCCATGGAAAGGCTCAGACCGGTAGTGTGGACTATCCATGTTACCAAACCCCTACCGAATGCCATCTATGGGCAGGTGTCTATCATATCACAAACTCATCACATCATAATCTCGGAAGGTGGGTGGCCGGCCCTATCCCTCCTAGCATGACGCCCACCGGGCGAGAGCACCCGTCATCAAATATAAAACACGGAAATCATATGTATATGCTAAAACTCAAGAGCACTTATAGCTTGCAATGCCCAAGACATGCCCCTCATCCTGGGGTTATCCTATAAAAGGACCAGCTAATAAGCCTCTATTCTCATTTCCATGTAAATTCATGCATTTTCTATATATATAATAAGAAATAAGTCTCTAATTAAGCATAACTAATTAACATCATGCTTGTAAAAGCATTTTAAATAAGTTTATTCAGTAAAAGATTTCACTTTGGAATAACCATCCTGTACGCAATGTCGCATGAAATCCACGGTAAATAATAATTGTATTTTAAAACACAATCACACATGATGCTATGTTTAAACATGGTTTAAAAATCAAGGCAAAACATTAGTTGTCGTCACCTACATCAGTGTGAGATCACTAGCTTGCTAATAACTCCCTTTAACTGGTATATTCACGTGCACCTGTACATGTCACATCACTATTTTAATATTTTTCTAAATAAAAAGTGGTCATTTCTAAGTTTTTAAGTTAAAAATAGGTCTGCATCATCAATATGGTCACAACGCCTCTTTCGGATCGTGATTTGGACCTCTCTAGCTCCCAGAAATCCAGTTTTTGTGAAAACTACCCTTAAATGGGGCCTGCCGGACCACCATAAGGTGGTTTATACCGGCGGCGCCCCTTTTCCGCCAGTTTACACCGGCGTATACCGGCGCACGAAGACGCACAAAGACGGTGACGCACGCATGACGACGTTGTGTGACATCGTCCTGGGTGCGTCTCCGAGTGCGTCCTGGCATCAGCGTCAGGGCGCCGACGCCGTTGACGACGCCGGAGAAGACGACCGGATTCCGGTCACCTCCGGCAGAGCTACAGAGCTTCGTTTTGCTCGATTTTTGTGCCATTTTCTTCAGAATTCTCTCTAGAATCCATTTATGCCCTCCTTTTTCACTGATTTTTTCAAAAACCATGGTTTTTAAACGATTTTCCCAAGTTCCTAAAATCATCCCTAGGTACTGGTTTTTGCGTTTTCTGGAGAAATCCACCGTTGGATCACTCCCAAATTTAAAGGGTATGCTCTTGGTTCTCTTGTGCACTAGTTGGACGGTGCGATTTTCAAACGGACTAGGTTTGATCCATGAAATTATGCTCCAACAGTAGCGTGCACACAGGTTCCTAAAAATCTGATTTTTTTTCTAATTTTTAAATGTTTTTCTATTTAATAAATAACGAAAAACATAGGTTTGAGGCTTACCTTGCACCTAGCCGGAGTTGCTCGTGTTGCCGGGGCTCCACTCGCCTAAAAATCATGAATTTTTGCAGGCTAGGTTTCTGAGTAAAGCTCAGTGAAAACGCTCAAAGTGAAGTGTTTTGGCAACCTGGGGAGGGTAGATATAGGCCTAGAGTCCTAGGGGAAGAGAACCTCTTCCCTTCATGCCTCTTTCCATGGCTTCTCCAGCGATTTTTTCGGATCCAGGTACAGACGTGTGGAAGACGGGGGTGCCATTATCAATTTGGGCCCCTGTGTAATACGTTTCTGTCAAATGACAAAATTGCCCTTACAACTTCGACGGCTCATAACTCCCTCGTTTGAGCTCCGTTTTTCATGTTCTTAGTGGCGTTGGACTCGTATCGATGAGCACTTTCAAATTATTATGTTTTCAGGAAAAAATTTCATCCATAAATTTTTTATTTTAATTTATTTAATAATTTCCTATTTTATCCTAAAAATTAAGGATATTACAGTTCCACTCCTACTCTCCTTGCTAAAATTACATTCCATATATTATGTCTTAGTTCGGCTAATTTTAAATCCTTCAGATTCTAATGCTTCTCTCCATAACTCTAGCTTCTTATCAAGTATGACTATATCATCTGCAAATAGCATGCACCAGGGGATCTCCTCATGCAAATGTTTTGTTAACTCATCCATAACTAGTGTGAAGAGGTATGGACTCAATGCCGATCCTTGGTGCAATCCAACAATGACAGGAAAATCACCAGTCATACCACTAGTGGTCTTAACATTTGTTACCGCTCCCTCATACATATATTTAATTATGTCTATATACCCCCGAGAAACCCCCTTACCACCCAACGCCCTCCATATTAACTCTATAAGGACTCTATCATAAGCTTTCTCTAAATTGATAAAGATCATATGTAGGTCTTTCCTCCTCTCCCTATATTTCTTTATTAATTGTCTTAGCAAGAAAATAGCTTCCATGGTAGACCTCCCAGGCATGCAACCGAATAGATTCTCCAATACACTTATTTCATGTCGTAGCCTCTTCTCAGTCACTCTTTCAAAAAGTTTCATGTTGTGGCTCATAAGTTTGATCCCTCAATAATTAGTGCAGCTCTAAATGTCACCTTTATTCTTATAGATTGGTATAATAAAGCTTTTCCTCCACTCATCAGGCATTTTCTTTGATTTTATAATCTTGTTAAACAACTTGGTCAACCAAACTACCCCAATATCTCCCATATGCTTCCAAACCTCTATTGGTACACCATCAGGCCCCATGGCCTTCTTGATTTCATCCTTTTCAAGGCCTCTTTTACTTCAGGTATTCTAATCCTACATTCATATCTATAATATCCAATGTTATTTAGATTTATATTATTTTCAATCCCTATATTCTCAGAGCCATTGTCATTTAATAATTTTTGAAAGTATGTTTCCCACCTTTGTTTGATCTCATTTCGTTCACCTATACCATACCCTCCGTGTATTCTATAATATCCTTCCTTATCTTTTCCTATATGGTCATTTAAGTTTGTTCCTATAAATATCCCCTAAGTGTTGGGAATTTCTTGTATGACTCCCTCCTTATCTTCCCAAAACTGTCTCTTGATTATATCTTGTAACCCTACTTGTGGTGCGTATGCACTTATAACATTTATAATCTGCTCTCCTACAACAATTATTATTATTATAATTCTATCACTGATTCTTTTAGCGTCCACAACTGTATCCTTTAATTCCTTATCCACTATTATTCCTACGCTATTTTTGTTATTTTCCTATCCTACGTACCATAATTTATACCCATCTATTTCTCTAGCTTTAGCCACTTTCCACTTGGTTTCTTGGATACAAGCGATGTTGACTCTCTTATGTTTCATTGTGTCTACTAACTCCAAACTCTTACCTGTCAATATCCCTATATTCCATGTAGCGATGCGAATCTTATGTTCTGGAGATACCCTATTTACTACCACCTTTCTCAAACT
Source organism: Warburgia ugandensis (assembly GCA_035236585.1). Lineage (NCBI taxonomy): Eukaryota > Viridiplantae > Streptophyta > Magnoliopsida > Canellales > Canellaceae > Warburgia > Warburgia ugandensis. The sequence continues at coordinate 26,197,610 of CP141131.1, forward strand.
CCATGGTATGAACTCATGTTCACTTTTCACTGCACCTGAGTTTTGATGCAACGCGTCGCTTCCGAGGGGACCCTCTAACAGCCCTTGCCCACTTATCACTACACCCGGGATTCAATGTAGCGTGTCACTTCTGGGAGAATGGCCTAGCAACCCTTGCCTATTTTTCACCGCACCCGGGATCCGATGCAGCATGTCGCTTATGGGGAACGCCCTAGCTTGAGGAAATGCCTGTTTTTCAATTCATGTCATGTTTGGGTTGCCGTAGTTTTAAAAAGCTGAAGATGATTTTCATTTCTTCCTGACAAACTAATATACAAATGCATATTCATTTGCAAGCATAAAAGAAATAACAAAAATCATCTTTAGCTAAGCCCTTGCCGGTTGGCAACCTGACATAAAGGTGGCCGTATTTTAAGAAGCTGAAGATGATTTTTATTTCTTCCTCACAAACTAATGTACAAATGCATATTCATTTGTAAGAAAAAAATAACAGAATCATCTTCAACTTCCCCCTTACCTGCTGGCACCTGACACAAGACCCTCCTCCTTTTTCATCCGGGCTTGGGACCGGCATTGGCGGAGTTTGAATCAACACTGACTATTATAAAAAAATCAATATCATTGTATTTAAGTAAGAGATTGTAAAGTGATAAAAAAAAATATAAACTTTTAAAGTTGTTGAAAAAAGACTTTAAAATTAGTGACTTTTTTAAAATTATTTGAAAAAAAAAAGACTTTAAAAACACTTATTTTTAAGTCATTTTAAAAAATGACTTTAAATTAATGACTTTTTAAAGTCATTTGGAAAAAAAAAAAGACTTTAAAAAGAATAATTTTTAATCTTGTTTCTAAAGTATATATGGGATCAAATTTTGTTCATCTTGTCATTTGCTTCTTAATCTCTGTCATCTACCCTTGTGCCCTTTGTAGTCTCTTCGCCAATCGACTATGCTGCACCTTGTCAAAAAACTTCATACCAGTTAAGGCACATCCTCTCCTCCCTGCCTCTCTCCCTCTCTACCTGATGGCGTTGACAGACCCCCTCCCCTCATCTTCCCTCTCCCCCTAGCTCCTCCCCATGATGATGACCAAAACCCCCACTCACCCCACCATCTCCTCCCTATGTCGATGACCACTTGCCCCACTATTCATTGTGTCAACGACAGAAACCCACCTCCCTTCCCTGCGCCGATGATCGCTCCCCCCCCACCTTATCCCCTCCCTGGCCAACAACTAAAACCCACCCCCCTCCTTGCATCAACGACCAAAACCCACCCACCCCTCTTTGTAGACAACTAAAACCCATGCTCCCTCCCTATACTGACCACGACTCCCCCAACCCCATACCCCTCCCTATACTAATGACCAAAACCCACGCCCTCTCTCGTGCCAATGACCGCTTCACCCACCCCCTTCCTATGCCAACAACTATTCCCCCTACCTCCTCCCTATGAAAACAATCACTTCCCCCAACCCCTATCCCCTCCCTATGACAATGACTATTCCCCTACCTCCTCCCTATAATGATGACCAAAACCCTCCTAATTGCCCCCTTCCTCCTTATGATAATGATTGAAATCTTGATTCCTCTATGCCTTACTTCCTATGGCGATGACCAAAATTCCCTGCTTAGACGACCTGAGTTTTTAAAACACTTTTTCACATATCTTTTTGAAAAGTGGGGCCCTAAGTTTGAAAACAATTTAGAAACAAACATCAAAAACATTTTTAATGAAATTCATTTTTAAAACCTCGTGTGTCAACCATTAACTCACTAATTAATTATTTATGATTTAGTTTGATATTTAAATTTTGAAAACTTAAATAAAACTTTTAATTTCAAGTAAATATTTTAAAAACATAGTATCCACCAGGCATATGGATATATTCACAATGGTGTAGACACCCTTTGAGATTATGTTTTGATATGTCACAGTACTATTACTCAGTCGTGATCGTAGCACCCAGATTGTAGATACTATCACTAAGTTGTGATCGTAGGATCTAGATCTCCAAGGAAAACCAAGCACACATGTTGTCACTCAGTCGTGATCACAACATTGTTCAAAATCATGGACTAATATGCTGTAGCTTATGTTTCGTGCATGGGGATCCTTTACCATTCTTCCGCTGACACTAACTGCAGAAGATGAGTCACCGCATCGCATTGGAGAAAGTGGATTACAACATGTGGCTGACCCATGATAGCCACACTTGAATTTAACCCCTTGGATAGGGTGTCTACATCATATCATAACATAATCTCAAAGGGCGGTTGGCCAATCTACATCCCTCCTAACATAGTATCCACTAGGTCCATGCCTGTTTAAAATAAAATCCTTAGGCCTACATGTCTAGATATAATAAAATCATCAGGCTACATACTCGTCTCATATCAAATCCACGAAAATTAATATACCACATGCTTAGTTGGTACCCTGTGCTGAAAATAAGCTCATTTAGCTGTCGAAGCAAATCATGTGAATGTAAAATATGTAGTGCATTTTTAAATCATGCATTTTAAATAACTAACATGCATTTTTAATCCATGAAATCATAATGTAACAACTTTTCATACATAATAATATAGCATTTTTATTCCATAAATCATGTTATAAATACTTCATGTATAATATTGCATAATAATTAACTTTTATAAATAAACTATGCGATTCAAATCTCATGCAATTATTAAAATCACATCATGGTGCATCAAGAGATCATGTTATTTTAGAAAATTAACATCTTAGATTCCACCTACCTCAAATACGGGCTATCCCAATCCTTAGAATGATCAATGGTCTCAATTTCATATTAATCAGTGTATTTGTCAAATCATGTGTGAATATATGTGATGACCCAGGTTTTCACATGCATTTTTAAATGCAAAACTAATTCCTAATGCGGGATCGATCCCTATTTGAAAAAACTTTTAGAAAAATAATGCAATGCAATGGAAAAATCTTTTATTTTAAATTCATTTTGAAAACCCCGAGTGTCATTTGCTTTCAAGACGAACAAAGTAGTTTTAAAATTTTCGGTAATCATAAATGTCTTCCCAGGTCTATCAAGTCACAGCTCACAGTCCAATTGTAATAATTACAAATACATGTCCAAAGGGCAGATCATATACTTACATTTATACTTGTCTTCTCTTCATTCACTTGAACGTAGCACAAGCATTCTCTGATGCTTCTTCTAATCCTGTGTGGAGCTAATCTGTAAAAATAAATATTTTTGTGAGTATTCCTCATACTCAGTAGGTGATCTGATATTACTATTTTGAAAACACGGCATGCAACATGCATGGTTTCAAAAAAGGCTTTCCGTGTAAAACATCATGCAATTTCCTTTTTGTGTAAAAATGTATAAAACCATATGCTCATTTACACATTATCAACCATGGAAGCTTTTATCGAAATCCAGAAATCAATGATATAACTATGTACTGCTTTACTGAAATCCAGTATGCAACCGTATAAATATGACTAAAATTATAAAGTAGTAGTCGATTAGCCCATGTAAGAAGATCTCGGCAAACACATCAAACCAACGAGTCAAATATAATAATCATGAAACTATTAAAATAGTAAAATTCAAAGCAGATGATAATATCTCTATAGATATCATGCATATGGTCTTTTAGTTTTCTTCCCACTACAGGCTGCCTCATTCGGCGATCTGCCCACTTGGAACTGAAGCCAATGGGTCAGTAAACACATCAAACTGACTGGTCATGAGTACTCATCTACGACCATCTCAATACTATATGCATATCAATAAAACTGAAATAATAAGGTCAATTATGCTCACGATCAGTACACAGTTGGAATCATGTCTCCGGTATTAGAGACCAACCCATCATAGCCGCCACGACGACTATGGTTGTCCTCGAAAAGGGTGTCGTGAATACCTCCAGTGGTCGTCCTTGTCTACCATAGCAGTCGAGGAAGGGACAATTCCATTTTAGCAGCAATACCATCCACTTTTTGTGGTAGAGGCCAAGAGGCCAACCCCGTACATAAACAACCTCTCAGCATAGTGCCCATTAGGCTTAATAGCCCAAAAAGCATATATAAATAATCCAAATCTCAATCATCGTAAGTTATACAATCTATGTAATGAGTTTCAAAACATGTGAGCAATGCATATAAATATGCATATATTCCGAATCTCAATCATCACAAATCATGCAATTTATACAACTAGTTCCAGAACATGTATGTAGTGCTTGTATAAAGACTATTTACCAAATATGCAAGCAATTGCATGCAAGATCATAAGGAAAATCTGCATACTCATTATGAGAATATCATTTTGCAAAAAGCATACTAAACACGGTCGTCAGGATTAAATAAATCAATTAGAGTTTGGAGATGCATTTGAAAACTTAGCAGTATTAGACTACCTACCTTGATCGTTGTCACTTAGCTCGCGTTTCTCTTCAATTCGAGTCCTAGAGCACCTTTGTGAGGTTCTGGATGTTATTTAGATATAAGAATCCAAGTATTATTTCCTATTTTACAGATCAATGGATAGATCTATACTATATGTTATGGGTCTCTATATTGAATCTCACTTATAATGGTTGATCTATATGATTTAGGTTCCATATAGGTATATTGATTTCCTAATGGATCAATCTATGAGAATTGGTCATCTTTAATATTGTAAATCTATGAGATTTCTATAGTTTTAGGATATAGTCATATTAAATGGTTCTCTAATCTTAACTTTTATAGTCTCATTAGGTTCGCATCATCAATACAAACACAACGGTTCTTTCAGATTATCGATCAGGGTTATATAGCCTCATTAATTGCATTTTTAGTGTCACAAATCAACGGACGAACTAGATTTGTCCATACTAAGCGTGCGTGTCATGGCTCTCAGGGCGCTTGTGCGTCCCAATCGAACTGGGACTGCGCCTGCATGGTCGCATGCACCCGAAGGCCGTGCTAGGGAGCACATTTCGAGGGTGACTTATGCCTAGCGTCCCCGGGGCGTCTGGTTCGAATGGAGCTGGATCTGAACCCAACTTTCCCCATAGATTTTCGGCTAGGAAACACCAGATCAGGCATGGATCTGGTCCGGAAGAGAGGGAAAACTAGAGAGGGAAGAAAGGGTCTTACCTGGCAGCCTGAGAGGGTGCCCATCGTAGGTGGGTGCGGTTTCTCCACACCTGCTGAAAACCCAGGCTGAAACAGTCAGAGAAGAAGGGAAAAACAATGATTGAAGTGAGAGGGAAGAGGGCTTTTTATAGCCCATGAAGGCGGTGCAACCATCTTTTTCAGTGCCGCACTGCAAAGGCCCTTGCAATGCGACAACTGGAAGGGGATGGCAATGGAGAGGAAAACGGTGAAGAAGACGAGGGTGTCGTTAGTAAAACAACCCCCTGTGTTTTTCATCCCTAGCTTTGTAAATTCAATTTACAAAATTCCCCATCATCTTCAAAAGCCCATAACTTGGTCATACGAACTCCATTTTCAGTGTTCTTTGAGGCGTTGGATTTCATTTCGAGCGTAGAATCTAATTATGTAAATATTTCTTATAAATTCCTTAGTTTCCTATTTTTATGAAAATATAACATTTATCCACCTATTAATTATATATGAATGACTAAAATAACTAATCTATAACAATTTAGTAAAGGACAAACATGTGGTTGATAAAGTGATACAGAAATAGTTTAAAATTTTTTGAGTCATTACAATATAATATCATTGCCCTATTACAAATCCTCATCTATAACTCATTATTCTTTGATCATCTTTAAACACGGTGATCTTGTCTTTACAAATCTCTGATTATAGGTATATATCTTTATTTTTATAATATCCTCAAATCCTGACCGCTGATTGAAGATCAATGATCCAGTTCATCCATTTTTTCTCAACTCTTATTGGTCTCAACATAGCATATAGTCTATTTCATATTTCAATGTTTGATCTATTGATCTGACGGTCAAATTAAATTCTAACCAGTTAGATCAATAATTCCAAGTCATCCTAACATAGAATCTTCGAATCTATGGTTATCTAAACAATCCAACCATTAGATCAATCTAGTTAATAATATAAATAGCTTAATTGTTCTTCCTAAGGTCTAATCCATTCTACTCTTGTTTATTTTCTATTTTTTTTGTAATTTATTAGGCATAACTAAGATAAAATTTAATTTAATTAATATAAATAAGATTTTGGAGTGGTCTTACCTCTGGTCACTTAAATCAATGTATGATGTTGTCTTTAATGTGCCATGATCGGGTTTAATCACCTTTGATCAAATTTTTAAGAATGAACAACTTAGAGCAAATGCTAGATCTATAGTCAAATATATATAGAATCTCAAATTAGTAGTTGATCTAAGTGTTAGGTAGTTGATCAAGGGTTAGATCATCATTAAGGGATAGATCGATCATAGGTCTAGCATCTACTAACTAATAATGGTTGGATCATGATAAAAAGTTAGATTGATTTTAGATTTGGGTTTTGGTGATTGATTAATGATTGGATCATGTTGGGTTTTGCTGATTTGGTCATGGATTTGTCATTTGGTGTATCATGGGCTAGATGGTGATGGATGGTCTGATCGGTCATAGATTAATGTGATCATGATCGTACATTGTTGTTCGCTTCAAATCACTATCGGATCTTCATTGATGGCCAAATTCATTGATGGGTTTTGTTCCTTGCATTGTGAGCATCGCAATGAACGTCTTAGATCAATGAGATCCCCCATGGATTGAGCAATAAAAGAGGTCAAAGTTAAAGGAAGGGTGTTGCTAGTGGGGCCCATCATGCAAAACAGCAAGAGAAAAAGAGGGAGAGTGGGGTAGCGACGGTTGATGGTGGCTAGTGATGGCTTTGGAACTATTACTGCCCAAAGCTAGACCATGGAGAGAAGCATAGAGGAGAGGGGAACACGACTGGCACAACTAATTAATCTGTGCCAGTTAGATGAGAGCAAAGGAGAGAGGACAAAGGAGGATGGAAAGGGGAAGAAGAAAAGAAGAGGTGCCGGTGGTGGCTAGCAACCTTGGCTCAATCGCCACTAGGGACCAAACTAAGAAGGGGGAGAGGAGGCATAACGAGGGGGAGAGAGACAAGGAAAGGAAGGAGGGTACAGTGCGCTCGCCATATCCAACTAGCATGCTCAGTCGGGTGTGTGGAGAGAGAGAGAGAGAGAGAGAGAGAGAGAGAGAGAGAGAGAGAGAGAGAGAGAGAGAGAGAGAGAGAGAGAGAGAGAGAGAGGCTTCATTGAGGAGGTAATGTTGGAAGAGGTAGAAATCCTTGTTTGCGAGTGGGTGGTTGGAGGAAGAGGAAGAGAAGTGGGGAAATAGGCTGGTGCGCTGATTGGGCTACACTGGCTGGAGAGAGAGAGAGAAAGATAGGTAGTGGGCCCGGCAACCGACAAGGAGATGCGAGCAGGGGAAGCTTGTCGGTGAGGGATCTACACAGAGGTGAGCTATGAGTCGCCAGGAGGATGCTAGTCAGAGCAGAGGTTATCAGAGGGGGGTCTGATTGGGAGCTCACTAAGGAAGGGAAAGAAGGGGAGAGATGAGGGAGGACCACTGACAGGCTGCAGCAGTGCTGGCAAAGGGCCTCGACTGACCAATGCTGCCTTGAGTTGAGCACACTGATCGATGGACTAACAGAGAGAGAGAGAGAGAGAGAGAGAGAGAGAGAGAGAGAGAGAGAGAGAGAGAGAGAGATGAAAGGGGAAAAATTGAGGGGAGGGAAAAATAAATGCTTTTTTTTTTTTTTTTTTTTTTTTTTTTTTACAATTTTACCTATCATAATTGATGGTGATCATTGCACTTTATGTCATGCATGGTTTGTCATATCTTGTGGGTCACACCTACAATTAATTTACTATTTTACACATTAATTAATTTAAATTAAATACTTTTATTAAAATAATTATGAATTTTTCATCCAAACATTGATTTTGACATAATTAGTGTCCTTGGATTCATTTTTTCGAGTAGATTGGCAATATTGATGCTTCAATAGTCAATTGCATATCTTTCATTAATTATCTTTGAAAATTAAAATCTTGAAAATCAAATTCTATGTTTCTTCTATTCAATTCAATGCCTTCACATAAAATGAATTAAATTAGGAATGTTACACCCACTCCCTACATTGACTCCTGCTGCTGTAATGATCGAATTACATATGAATGTTGTCTAGTGTTACTCTTTTGTTATTGTTTCTCTACTATTAGTGCAACTTTTTGTTTTAAATTTGAGAGTGATGTTTTTTAAAATTATTTTTATGTGTTTTTGTTATGCTATAACAAGTAGGAGTTTGTTACAAATGTATGCCTTAAAAATAATTAGTTGACATTTATCATATGCTAGTTTGAGAAATAATGGTTAGCACTATATCAACTGGCAGTGTACAAATTTTAAAAAGATTTATTAAAACCTCAAAGTGAGGATAGTTTTAAGTGACTCAAAGCTAGTTTGGCATAGAAAGAGTCAAAGTAGGTTCCAAGTTTGAACCCTTTATGTTCATTGTTGTATATGTGTCATTTGTTGTTTCCCAAAAAATAGAGTATCATTATCTTTTAATGCAAAAAGTTTTCAAACTTATTTGTGCCCAATTTAAAAAATGTGAAACTCACAAAGTAATTGACTAACATTCAAACCTAAGCTCAGGCTTCATAGTAATGAAGATGTTATGATGGAACTCTAAAACATTTTGACTCCAGCAAGTGTTATGATTGCAAAGAAGTAGGCTTTTTGGCTTAGAGATGGAAGTATTAATACTCGACGTTTCCATGTTATGACAATTTAAGCTATTTGGCTTGAAAATGTGAAACTCACAAAAACATGATTCTATATGCATCAAATTAAGCTATATGAATAAGCAATCCATGTGGTTAAAAATTCCAGTAAGGATACATCTTGCTATTATAAACAAAATACAAGGATTTTAGGGCTACTTGTCTAAAATTCTAGCACAAAATACATGGTTTTTGTGCCAATCATACATACATGCAGAATATTGGATTGATTTGTCTTGAATTCCAAAACTAATATCTTCCAATTTTGATGATTTTAGAATTTTATAAACACAAGATTGTGAACATAAATTCACATCTAAAAGCTCAACTTCAAAAGCATGAATCATAACATGCAAACATGAAATCTAAATGACAAAATATTCTAAACATTTTAGATAAACAAAAGGAAAAATACACTTAATTTTATTGAAATTAATCTTTGAATCAATAGAATAACATGAGAATAATAAAGGAAAACTAAAAATTATCCCTCCTTTAATAGCAGTCTTTCAAATTTAAATTAGAAAATCAAATTAAATAGTCAATGTCTGTGTCATGTAATGTCACCTTTGCACTCAAAAAAGCAAGTTTCTTATGTTTTGATATAATTTAATTTTGTTTAGATGCATTACATGGCCTTTTTTATTTCATTGTTCTGATATCCTTATGTTCTTATTTACGGTAAAGATGGAACATGAACAACATCTAAATGAAGAATACTAACAAAATAAAGAGCATGAATAAGAGACCAACATAAGCAACACTCAAAAGAGAAAGGTTAGATGGCAAACAATAATGGAAAAGGTTATCAAGAGAAAGTCGAAGGGAATTAAAAAAACTATCCAATTCAATAAAAGAGGAAAGTGATAGGTGATGGTGTAGCTTCTTATAGCAATTTTCTTTGCTCCACAATAAGAAGCATGGTTCCTACCACATTTGATGATGGGAGATGTGTGCCTCTATTGTTCAAAGATTTAATATGGAAAACAGTAATGGTAGGTAAAAATAATATGTATATATAATTTATTACATGCCGTCATATTTTCAAAGATAGTAACATGCTTTGTACTTTATAAAATCCCTTACCTAAGCATAAGAATACACGTGCTTTGGAAGGAGTTGGTGAGCAATGGAGAAAATGGAAGAACTATCTTATTCGCAATTACATAGCTCCATATGTTAATGATCTCTCAAGGTTATACACAGTGCCTATCATTTATTCAGATGTCATTGACTAGGACGTAGAATGCATTTGTACATGACTACACATCCTCTAAATTTGAGGTATGTGCTAAAATAATGTTTTATTTAATTAATTACATGTAATATCTGAAACAGGGCACTTGATTATATATGCACAGATGTGCAACCAAAGAGTGCGATAGGAATAAAGGTGCATGAAACTAATATGCAGCATTACCTCTCCAGGTTAGGATATACCCATTTAGAAGGGCTTGAAGTAAGTATCTGTGGTAGTTTATTCATTTCAAATGTTATTGAAATTATAAATAGTCTATTATCTAACTATAGTATATTTCTTGATAGCAAAGAAGTTGGGACTATGGAACCCATTGACCACGCCATCCTCTAGAAGATGATGCATTTGATGGGATGTTCTAGCCAAACGTTCTCATATGAAGCTACTACAAAAGTTGCTTCTTAGATTGTAAGTGATTCCACCCATCTAACCTTAACTAACTTTAACTTTATACAATAATTTAATGACATGATCATGTCCTTCTAATTAAATTTTGCAAGACAATCTTTCCCAAGAAAGCGCAAGTACAAGAACTCTAAGTAGCACTATTACTAATACTGACATCATGTTAGGGCTATGGGCAATAAGGACCTCTCTCAATGAGTAAGGACCATGGGACATGGCATTGTTCCTTCCAAATTCTTTCGTAAAAGAATACATACAATTAAAGATCCAGAGGTCTACAATGAGTTATATGAGAAGATAAAAACGTATATACTTAGCCAGTTGCATGAAAGAGGTTTTATAATAGTTTCTCAATCCCTTGTGCTTGATTCTCACACCACCGTTGTACCTTTATCAAATGTTGGCTGCAATTCTCCTACTAAAGAAGTTCATGAAGGACAATTTGCACCCTTTGAAAGAGAAATTTCAGCCAAGGAGGTATATACATAGACACACCAGAAAATTTTCATTGTCCTTATGTAATTCTCTATCTCAAGCTCTCTAATGTATACTTGATTTACAGGTTGGTCAAAACCTAATGGCCCCAAGCACCCTTCAAAACATTGTGGCAGTTGGTTCATGCTATGAGCATGAATCAACCATTTCGTACAGAATTAGTATGCCACCACATACTAAGCACGTGTCAGTTACTATCGCTTTGGATGCGAATGCCAGCTTACCATCCCCTTTAAAAATGAAAAATACTACAACTGTGAGGCAGATAGTTGCATATCACATCGCTTGGATGGAGGCACTTGCCATTCCCATGGATTCCACAATATATATATATATCTCTTATCATATTACCTTTCTCAACAACAAATTTTAGTTAGAGACCTCAATTTAATTGTTTATTAACTTTATAAGGTTAATCAGCAATAATAAGCACCGTAGGGGTCGCTCGCCATTGTACTATCAGCTACTGTGGCACCAATGGAATAGATACTTATATCTGTGTTTTTTTTTTATAGCATAAATTTGATTGTCTTCATTGATCAATATTAACTGGCTAAAAATCTCTACATATTTTACAATACCCATCTAAGGATCATGTGAATGTCTCACCCAATATGCCTTGATCCCTAAGGTTAATCTATAGACTCATCAAAGATGGGGCAATCAACCCATACAAATCAAGGAGGGAGTGCTTACCGATGACTTTGTTGATGTACCACTTATTGCAGAGGATCTATTACAAGTTTGCCTATGGGATCAACTCAAGCACTCCAACATTATTTCCTACATGGGGGTATATGCAAATATCTGCTTATAAAATACTTGACATTGTATTTTATATTTTTATGGCAGGTAATAATTATTTCTTTTATGCAGCTTCTTAAATGATGCAATGAGCCTTTTTGAGGTTGAGGGTATACTTCACTAATTTCTTGAACCCGTCATCATCTGTGGAGTGGTGGAGTAATGGCCAATAGAGAGGTGTGTTGATGATATTTTACCAAGATTTTTAGTGCTCCAAGGGAAAGGGGTTAGTGATTCCCTACAATAGTGAGTAAGTTTTAATTTTCTTGTTTTCTTGCCAACTTATTTTATACTTAGGGATTATTAACTTTGATTACAATTCATATGATTATGTATATAGGGCTCATTAGATGCTGTTAGTTTTGGATGTACACAGTGAGCACACTTTCTTTTTTGATTTTTATGGATCGTATGTCTGTCTTGGCCTTGTACCGATTATAAGTAAGTAAGCTTTTATTCTTTTTATTTATTATGTGCAAATAAGTAATTTTTTATCCATATATAATGCATTTGAAATTTAAACTTGTAGGGCATGGTTAAAATGGGCTAATGTGACCGAGACTATGCAACTATTAGAGCTCACTTTGAAGATTGTCAAGGTGTAAAAGACAGTTAATTACTCCATTTTATAACTAATTAAACTTATAATATTGTAAATGATATTTATTGATCCTTTTTATTTTCCTTGTTGGACAGTGCCCTAGATAATAGTTTATTTAGGAGTGCTGGTACTATGTGCTGAGATACATGAGGATCCTTATACTTAATGGTGTTGATGTTTTCTAATTAAGAAAGGTAAGACACTTTTTACTTTCATAATCTTATATTTTTAACAATTTTTTACTAATCCATCTAAAAGAATGTGAACTAAGTTAAATATGTTTTATTAAGACTATTGTAATTTCCAAGTGGGAAAATAAGAAGAGTTACTCTAGAGAAAATCCTCAACAAAATCTGAAGCTAATGGGCTGAGTATGTAAGGAGTTTCAATTAGAACAATTAGAATAACTACATGAATGTAAATTACAAAGTAAAGTATTTTTCTCATTGATCTGCATGTGTTCTTTTAGTTTTCATTATTTTCATTGATATATATATATATATATATATATGCGATGAATGAGTGAAAACTTAGAATTTGGAAGCAAACGAGCAAGTATGGATGAAGTGAATATGGAGGTTGGTTTTCATTATTTTCATTCAAGTAAATAAATTTTATGGGATGATGAATGAGGGAAACTTGAGTGTGAAAGTAAATGAGTATGTGTATGGATTTATAAATGAAGTAAATATGGATGTTGTAGTGAATGCATTGTGATTTCTTTTATCAAGTCTTTTGAAGATAGATGTGGAGGGATGATGAATTTGAATGTTTGTGTACTCAATAGAGAAGTGAATGTATATTTCTTTTTCATGTGTATAAAGATTGTAAGAAAATTATAGTAGGTTGTACATTGATTGTACAAATATAGGTAGTGATTGCAATGAAGAAAAGACAAAGAAGGGGAATTTTAAAATCATTTAGTAAATGAATTCAAAAGTAACTTTTAAAATCATTTATTAAATGATTTTAAAATTCTTGAGAAAATGACTTTAAAAGCTTGGTTTTTTCGTCACTAATTTTCCAAGTCAATTCTATAGAAGTCATTTTTTCTAACTAACTTCTATTAGTGTTTTCAAATGACTTTAAAATTTTCCTAAGTAGTAGCGATACTTTATTACTTCTAGTCGCGGTCTAGTTGCCATCGAGCCAAAGGATTTAGATATACTATTACTTGGAACGTTTAGCTGATCTTGAACCTATGTATGTGTATATATATATATTAAGTGGGATGATTATTGTAATTATGTATATATATAATATGTAATTAATAAAAAGTAAATTAATTCATTTTACCTTTTAATAGAGTAGTAGTAAAAGTGCAATAGTACTCATCTTGGATCCACTTCTGTTTCTTTACATAATTTGGATACTGTGCTTACTATACAAATAAAGAGATGTAAAGCAAAATTTACACTTAATTAAGTTTTACACATATATAAAATAGTGAAAAATTTAAAAGCAACAAGAGAGAGAGAGAGAGAGAGAGAGAGAGAGAGAGAGAGAGAGAGAGAGAGAGAGAGAGAGAGAGAGAGAGAGAGAGAGAGAGAGAGAGAGAGAGAGAGAGAGCATCAACTTAATGTATGGCTAGACTTCATCAACGTTGTTTCACAAGACATAAAGGTGCACCTAGTCCCATTTTTTTATGTTCAACTATTGATGTGCGACCACTTGAGAGAGCTTCATCAAATTTTGGATCATAAAATCCAAATGATAGTTTCTTTCTTAGGATTCCAATAGCATCCACAACTTGATAAAAAGCCTGTGCAAAACTCTATCGCTTCCTCTACAATGTAACATTTGACTATATACCCCTTTGGCCAATTATGATTTCATACATACCCTTTTAAAACTTTCATATACTTCTCAAATGGATACATCCATTGTAAATAAACTAGCCCATAGAATTTGACTTCATCAACGAGATACATTGTTAAGTATAACATGATATCAAAGAAGAATGATGAGAAGATTGTTTCAAGATCACATAAAGTTGTCACAAGGTGGTCTTAGATTTCTTGTAATTTTGAAACATCTATCACCTTCTTGCACAAAGCATTGAAGAAGTAGCAGAATTTTGTAATAGACCTCTAATTCTATTAGGCAACATGAATATATTGCTATAGGTAGGAGTTGTTGCATCAGTGCATGACAATCATGTGACTTAATCCCTAATACTTTTAGCTCTTCTATGGAGACAATGGTTTATAAAGTTTGAAGAATAGTTGTCTATAACTTTGAGTTTCGAAAGAGTTTTACACACTATTCTTCTCTCCTCTCTGTTGAGCGTATAATTTTCTTTAGGCAAATATATTCCTAAGTTGCCTCTATCCTGTGGATGCAATCCTCTCTTCAAACCTATCTTTATAAGATCCATTCTAGCTGCAAGTCTATTCATTATTTTTCATGACATGGCAAGGAAGGTATGAGTCAAGCTTTCACACACATTCTTCTTAATTTGAATGAAATCTTGCATATGGTGTAGATGCAAAGATTTTCTATATACAAGTTTGATTAATATGACTTCTTTCTCTAACAACTTTTAGAGTTAGGTGACATTTAGTTGCTTTCTTCTTCCCCATATGACATTAAGGTTTTCAACTTGTTTTGATACTTATTGACTTGTCAACATCTTTGGAGGTGTCCACAACAACATAACCTCTAGGGTAAATGACTCTTTCATAAGCTTCAACCTCTATGATCTATAATGTCTTTATATATTTAACAAGGGAGACAACTACACATTAATGTTGTTCCTTGCTTGCTTCAGACTCAATATCAACATAGCTAACATCATGAACTTTCTCTTCATGCATATCAGTAGTGTAAGGTTGCAAGTTGTAGATTTCGAGGATCTTTTCCAAATTAGGCCACATAAAGTCTACAAGTTTCCATGTTGGGATATTTGTTGGATGGCATATATAACTATCAGATACTCTCTCCTCGACATACCATACCAATTTATTTGTCATTTTTGTAATACAAACCATTCTTTTAAACCTTGAAATATGAAAGAAATACCGTAAGACCTTTATAATCACTTATTTTACATAATTAGTTGAATTCTTATTCAACTTTATCTTGACTATCTACAAGTTGGGCATGTAGGTATAAGCTATAGCCATTGGGACAAGTATGTATATTCTTATACTTTAACCTTAGTGCACCTAAGATTTTCTTTGCCTTCTATGTGAACCTCATTAGTTTGTTCTCCTTAGGTAGGATATTACCTACCACTTTTAAAACTTTTGTAAAACCTTGACCTGAAAACCTGTGACCCCCCAGGTTTTAACAATAATAAAATAACAATTTATGAAAACATTCGGGATCCTTGTGTTAAAACTTTGATTTTTTAATTGACCAAAAACAAAAACTCGACTAAAAGCACTTCTTTCAAAATCCCGGGAGTCATACAACCACAAAACCACAGATTTAATGGTGACATGAAATCCCATTTCTACCAAAAATCCAGCAGAGTCTCCTCTGTATTTTGGACCATTGCACATAACACGTGCAATACAAAATACCTAATAAACACAATACAAGACATGATACATGGGAGACTTAGTCTCAATGCTCATCCATCCGAATCAAATACCACTTTCAATAAAAATGTACACTCCAACAGTGGATAAGAAAAATCAAATTATAACAAAATACCCAAGGTCCCTCCATACAGCTATCACATCATTACAGGAATTCATATCCTCACATCCAGGTCACATTGAAATAATAATAACATATAGTACACAAACAATAAGAAAAGTGAGGTCCTAAGCAAACCTTATCATCTCTGGAATGTCTTCAATGTTTCACTGTGAACCGTCTTCACTTTTGCTTTCTCTATCAGCGTGTCCACCTATTGCAACTCTCTATATTTGAGGCATTGCAAACAAAGCAATGCCTCAGCAAGCTATGCTTGTGTAGGTGATTCACATCCAATAACAAATACGATATAATCATATGGCATAGAGTATCAAGATCATGGTAAATCTCATAAGATAAAACATGTACAAGGCATGTCAAATAGTCAGATGTCCATGCTGAATAATACATGAATATCATAAGTTTGGACAAATCAATATCAAGTCAAACTATCATGACATGCAAGGCATGAGATAAATACATGGATATACGTCCATTGAACTAATGAAAATTTGTGTCCATAGAATAATGTAATGCATGTTAAAAATCAACAGAACATCGTGCACAGTCAAGCCCTATGAGTGTCTCAACTACACTCAAGGCAATGTGGGCTTGACTCTCAGTACTTTTCGCTTTCACCCTTTCACCCACGACAGGACACTCAAACACTCACAGAAAGATGCATTCCAATTCCACTTTCACCCTTTCACCCACACGGGGTACTCAAGCACTCACGGAAAGACGTGTTCTAATCCCACTATCACCTTTTCACCCACACAGGCATTGAAGCACACAGGGGGGATGCATCCTATCACAAACTCAATTATCCCAATTGACAAAGCATAAAAACTCTCATAGACGACAATCTCAATAAGATCCGATCAAAGACATGGTAGTGTACCATCAGTCATATGTTAAACTATATGGCTAAATCATGTAGATCCAGATGTCATAATATCAACCATATATAAGAAAGGAATTTTCATGAAAACATGATAATGCATAATCATTCTCGATAAAACTAAATCGAGAGAGTAATTCGATATATCAACATCATGCATTGAATATCAGTGTATAACATCCTCAATAATCAAATCAATGCGATTGAAATATACTAGAAACAATGCATAAATCATGCACAAAAGAAGTAGCAAGCATATCGGTAAGGCATGCTGAAAATGATCTCATGCAACATGGCAGAGCACAAAACCCACGCCTCAAAGTTTCCAATAATAAGCTATAATTTAAGAAATCATGGAAAAATCTCAAATATAATCACCCACCTCAGACGACAAACCACTCGTCTGTACCTCTCAAATCTCGATAAGACTTCAGTCTAGCTCAGTCACCTCAATACCCATACTTGGATAAACAACACATCTAGGTCACACTTAGAATCCAATTTATCTAACTTGGATTCTTGATTATACCACATTATATTTTAGTCTTTCAATACATCGCATATAAGCCATTTCAATGATTCCCAGCCCTAGAATCTCAAGGCAAGGCCCCTGCTAATTAGCTACTAATTGAAATAATACATAATTCATCCCACTCATAATCATTTAGTCCTTCTTCTTGATTAAATCAATGCATATTTAGAGCTATTATGCTCAGATCACACCAAACTTAGATAATTTGTCATTTAATCAACTGATCGGGCATTATTATATAAGTCTCGTGCTTAATTATATCTAATTGTTGTCAAATCAACTCATCAAATGATTAAGATAGTAATCTTACATCGTATCAGTCAATATGAATAACATCCAACTATTTGCTTGGTCGGATCATCTACCGATCGCCTCAATCGTGCCTAATCATCCAACATCCATGTTGATCTCATCAAAGATCCTTACCTGATTGCCCCAGCTCACATAACACTGTAGTAATTCAAGTTAATTAATCCAATAAATAATTTTAAACGGTTCAGATCATCAATTTGGATCCAATTTCATATCTGGATCTTCAGTTGATCTCAGCCATTGATCATGATTGGCTAAATCATCTCTATAAATGCTTCAAATCCCACATTCTTCTATACATCCTTGATCTACACTTCATGAGGATCACTACAAACTACTTGGATCAGAAAAACGAAGTCAGATCATCATAGATTAGATGATCTGACCTCTAATCAAGGTTCTGGTAAAATCAACAATTGGAACTTCCCCGACCAAGAAATGGGAAGATGGGTTTCGTTCCTCACGTTACAAGGATCGCGTGGATACTCTTGGATCTTTGAGATTCCTCTTGGATTGTCCAAAATAGAGGCTCAAAGTTCAAGGGGTCAAATAGGTTAACTGAGTCAAATCGTCTCCCCCAAATTGAGTCGGGCGAGTTAGCTCTGCCCTAACTCACCAGAAAGGTGGCTATGTTGATGTCACTGCCCAAGCCCGACCAGGAGGGAGAGATAGAGGGGGAAAAGGGTCATGGCTCGCCAACCTTCCCATGGCTGGCTGAGCTAGTGCCAGAAAAGCAGAGGAGGAAGGGGAAAATGGGCTAAGGGAAGAAGCGGGCAACCCATGCGGCTAGTTTGTACGTGCCATTGTACCGCTCTGGTTGCAATGTGACATAGCCCTATCGGGAGGGAAACAGAAGAGGGAGGAGAGTTCAATGATGGGGTTTTCGGTGCATGGCTCCTTATGCTGTAGCACGATCACAAGGAACCCAACAAGGGTTTGCCAAAAAAATTGCAAGGAGAGGGAAGATGGTTGCTAGCTGGCAAGAACCCAATTTGGGTTTCTATCAAAGCCGGAAAAAGGAAGGGAAAGAGGAAGTCGCCAGCCGTGGGAGATTTTCCCAAGCAAGGGGTCTGATTGAGGGCTCCCTATGTTGCTGGTGACAACCAGACTAGGGTTCCGGGAAGGGAAATCAGGCCTCGAGGGAAAGAACTTGCTCGTGGAGAAGGGGGTTGTGCATGTCAGAGAGAGGGGAAGAAAGGAGGGAGTTCGCCGGTGGGGATAAGACCTGAGGGACTTCCACTGGTGGGGGTTGAAGGGAGGGGGTGAATGTTGAGCTTTTCCTCTTTCCGACATCCATGCCCGAGGAGAAGGGGGTTGCACACGCTGAAGGGAGGGGAAGAAAGGAGGGAGTTTGCCGGTGGGGATAAGATCGGAGGGACTTCCACCAGTGCGGGTTGAATGGAGGGGGTGAACGCTGACCTTTTCCTCTTGCCTGCATCCCAACAACACCGCCGCATCCCCCACCCCCGCGTGGTTTTTGCTTCATTTCTACTACTGCCTGATGCAGGATAGAGTAGCGACACGTGATAGTATGGCTGTCACGTGTTGAGCTTCGCTCCACGTGTGTTGTGTCGTCCTGCAGCATTAGCAACCAATGAAGATGGGGGCACTGTTATCAATTTGGACCCCCCTGAATTTGTAAAACTTCTGAATTTTCCCACCCCAATCTCCGTTTCACGTAAAATTAGTGTCATTTGAATTGTATCGACGCGTACGTTCCAAATTTGATAATCTCAAGTCCAAATTCCAAACCCATAAAGAGGTTATTTTCATGAAATTCATTTCCATGGAAGTTCAAATTTCTTATCCCCATTAAAATTATAATTTAATATCATAGAAAATGACTAAGATTTTAGAGTTGTTACATTCTTCCCTCCTTATAGGAATTTCGTCCTCGAAATTCTTTCCATGTTATTCTTCAACCGTTTAAAAGTATCCCCATAACTCAAGATCTACAAACCATACCAAAAATTTTCAAAGTCAGTGCCAATAACAATTTCATTCCATATCATCCCCTCAGATAACAACTCATACATATAACCATACTCTCATCCCAGTTAATCATTTGTTTATAACTTAGCAAAAGTGAATTACCATATCAACAAAATTGAGGTACCACAATTCGCATATAGGCAATTTATGCCAAATCTATTCCAGCGCATAGTACCTCATTATTTGGCAATGTATATCAATCACACCATATCATATTAACCTCTGAAGAGGAAATACATGCCAATTAATATAGGAACATATCTGCTCATCAACAAGCAATCCATGCTTAAACAAAATCAGAGCGCATTAGCTCAGTAACAGACAATCATATGCTAATCAAAACAAGAGCATACATGCTCAATAACGGGCAATCATATGCTAATCAAAATTAGAGCATACCAGCTCAATAATAGGCAGTCATATGCCAATTAGAATCAGATCCACAGCATGATTGTACTGTGAGTACCTAGAAGACTGCCACCTAAAAGCCTACCAATGCCCCTCGCACCCACCCTCATCTGCTACTCACAAGCATACACTATAATCCAGAACTAGATTACACATAAGAAAATACTTTCATTCTAACATACTTTACTATCACACTTCTCACCTTCATGATAAATCGGGCTCATATACGTAATATAACATAGTATCCATACCACTGCTATCCTTGAGAACTCAATGACCCAGCAATAACAATCCATCGACTAAAGAGATTATCAACCTTAGTCATCAATTTGGGCTAATCCCAGTCCATCACAGTCTCTCTATCAATAGAGATATCGCTGTCAAGGGAATTCATCCTCTTGACCATAATTCTTACTCCATAAAATTACATCAAAAGATGAGTCTTTTAGATGCTTAGCAAAATGCATAAGGGTTTCCTGTGCCCTTCCAAGTCATGGAATATACAAAACATCATTCACTACATACTCCTGACTCATCTCAGTAACCTTTAGAAATTCAGCCCATCATTTCCATACATACTATCAGTGTACTAATTTCATCAATTGGAATCACCTAGAACTTGTAATAATTATAACAAGTTTTAAAAATTGTCTTACAGGCATATTAGTCACAATACCCAAATCCATATCCACCAACACCATGCACATCAAAAGTTGATCACATAGATCATCAATACCTGATAGAGAACATCAATTCTCCCTTGTAGTGTTATCAAACAATCAATACTTTGTGCATAGCAATAACGATCTATCTCTTTTCTCATAAAGAGGATTGATGCACCCAATTAAGACCCACTAGGTCTGATAACCCTTGTCAAAACTATCGTAGTAAAAACCCATCCAGCTTAGCTGGGGCCATCTTATATGGGACCTTAGAAAGTGACACTATGTCCGATGCCAAATCAATCTCTCATAGTGTAAAATCCTAAAATCTCCCCATAAAGGATTATGAATTCTAGCACACCACATGTGCTCAATCTGTGGCTGCTCTCTGTCATCTACTGTCACACTCACAAGGTGGATTCCTTACATTAAAAAAGTACCATATTGCCTTAAAGGAAACATTAACACAAACCTCATCAATGCCCCATCTTCCTCAAGAGTGAGGTCAATAACTATCCAGGCATATTAAAAGTAATGTTTTCCTCACAGCAGTCAATTATCCCCTAATAAATAAAATCCATCCCAAGGATGGTATCATGATCAGTCATATCAAGTAAGATTTGCTCAATATCCATCCTCTTACTCATTATTAGCGTCATGACATCCAATTTAGAGACTATCATATATATACAAGCGTATTCATCGAGGAGCCAATATATAAAATACAACAATACTGGATCCTAGATCAAGGAGGATCCTAACATGCTTACCAGCAATCAAAACATATTTTTCACTGTCTGGTTCAAGGCCTGTACTTGCCTCCAACTAATGGCAAAATTTATCACTGATAATGTGGGGCCATCTTTGCCCTATCTCTAATGTTAGTCTATCTAACTCATTGTCAAATGGGACAGTCTCTAAAGGAATATCCTGAATCTTCACAATCAAAATATCTAAAGGATTGCCACTGTGATGGTGGTTGTTGATGTTATTACCACTGCTATGGTGGTTTACTAACTATAGGACATAATTGTCTAGGTGTTTATTCTTAGAACTAGTACACCTTCTCTCACCTGTATCCCAACACCACCTGATCAAATGTCTCTGGTTCAATGGTTTCAGCAGTTGTGTCAATGAAAGATCTCTTTCCCTTACTAGGTTGACTGAAACTACCCATGTCTGATCCTGCGCTCAACCTTAGTCCTAAAAGAATCCCTCTTTACATAGAGGTTATGTCTGCAACCTTACTATCAATGTAGAACGCGACACAAGCGCCTGATCCCTCAATATAGATGTCAACATATAACAGTCTATCATGGCCTCCTTCATGGTAAAGGAGTTAGGGCAAGTCTCTTCAATTGTGTATATTAGTTCAATACTGTTAAACCGTCCAATTCTTCGCTTAAGTGGTAAACTCTCTTAGTTTCCAAAAGGACTAATTATCTTAGGCCTTTTGGATAAAAATCTCAATAATGGAGGAGCACGTCCTCTGAAATAACCATCATTAGAATTTTCATAATTATATTTTTAGTGTCCTCACTTCCACTATTTCATTTTCTTGAACTAATGAATAATTTCTTAGTCATCTCAAACCAAATCAATTTCACACCTAATGAAAATTTTCCTTCATAATGACTTCGTTAGTCATCAGAAACCACACTATCATCTCTATAAGTATCTAATATAATTTGATCATAATTAATTCATCTCACCTCATTCACTTCATATATTTTTCTTCCTAGTTGATTCATTACAAAATCATTTCTATTCAAGAATTATTCTCACATATTAGTCATCATGTCCTCTAGGTAATATGCACTTCAAATCAAAATTAAAACCCCAAGAACAATTT
The DNA here is from genome assembly GCA_035236585.1 of Warburgia ugandensis. Lineage (NCBI taxonomy): Eukaryota > Viridiplantae > Streptophyta > Magnoliopsida > Canellales > Canellaceae > Warburgia > Warburgia ugandensis. Next base: position 26,220,270 of record CP141131.1, read on the forward strand.
ATAAGTATTCACTCCCATTGATCTGATACCAATATTTTCATAAGTGCAAGGACTCATTAGCTTTTATCTCACCTTATTCTCACAACAATATTCATTCTCCATACCTACTTCAATAAGTATCTCTCCCTACTTGATTCACATCATTACTACTAAGTATTATCGTAGAATGGTTGTTATATCCTTTAAGTGCTATGTGTCCCCAATCATAATTGAAATCCCTAGAATGATTTATAAGCATTTACTTTTCATTGATGACTAACTACCAATATCTCTATATACACTAAACTCACCAGTTTTTGTCTCATAATCAGATATTTCGTGCATAGAAATACTACGATCTTACTTCATCAAATTCTCAACAATTTTTCACCACATTAGGGTTCACTTGTCAAATAAATCCATCATCATCATCATCATCATCATCAAGACCTTATCCCAATTAGGGGTCAGCCACATAAATCTTATTCCTCCATTCCACTCTATTAAATACCATGGTTTCATTTAGTCCCAAAGTTTTTAAATCTTTCCTCACCACTTCTATCCACGTTCTTTTGGGCCTTCCCCTTGCCCTTTTAGAACCTTCAACTTGTATTGCCTCACTCCTTCTAACTGGTGCCATTGGTGGCCTCCTTTGAACATGTCCAACCCATCTAAGTCTAATCTCCCTCATCTTTCTCGAGTTCTCAATAGTTGTGATCATTTTATTCCTTCATCATTCTTATCATGTTATTGTTATTACAATAATTAATAGAATTTTCTAAAAATTTACTCATACTGTTCAAGTTAGAACTTGAACTCTCAAAAGTAATTCATGTAAATACATCTTCTATCATATAATAAGGTTCTCACTAGAGAAACTAATTTACAATCTTCATTTTGATTCATGATTCTAAGAATCATGCATTTCCCATAAAAACTAATTTACAATTTTGCCTGTCCATCTTCTAAAATTCTTCTCATGAAAAAAAAGTGCTTCCCACGAAACTAAAGAAGACAATTAGAGAAGAATTGTCTTCTTAAGTGTGATTTTTAAAGAAAGTTCGATGAATCTATTTTATATTATTGTTACAAAGATGGTTTATTAGAAATCATTTTCTTTTCTTTTTTCATCTTTAAAAGACTCAATTTTAGTAGTGCTTATTCCCATGTGATTTGATTGGTGAAGAGGGATCATATATATAGACACAATTATTCTTCCTCTAGTGGTTTAAATTGGGAACAAAGTGAGGCTCTGAATATGGTTAGTTTGAAAGAGAAGAAACACTTTGAAGGTCCGCATATGCAAATAGATGAAACTCATTTTCTAGATATATTGTAAGAGAACTTTCATTCGTTTCTTTTACCTTAACTATGGCTTTCACTTGTACATGCAGTGGGGAATGCCCTTTTCTTATTTTTATTCTCATGCACCTCCTAAATGATCATGGACATTTTCTCCCCTTTCTTTTGATCTTTTTTCCTTCATCTCCTTTATTTTCATCTTGTTCCATTATAACTCTTGTTGAGTTCTAATGATGTTATACATTAGTGGTCACGATTTCAATGTGTTTGGTCCATTGTGGATTTAGTTACTGGGCCAATGGGTATATGCTTGTTGGATCTCCATTATCAACTTTAAGGGATTTTTCTTTCTAATGTTTAGTGCAAATTTGGACATTTTTATTCAATGATGGATTATCTTATCCTTCTTCTAATATGCAACAATTGACTGATGAAATCATGCCCCAATGTGTAACAAGTGAAAAACAACTTTCATAGGTTTCTTTTACTTCAACTGTGCCGTTCACTTGTCCTTACACTAGGGAATGGCATTTTCTTATCTTTATTCTTCGTGTGACTCTAAGATGATCATGGATAATTTCTCTCCTTTCTTTTCATCTTGTTTCTTTTCATCTTGCTTCTTTTCAACTTGTTCAATTATAGCAGTGATAAATCTTTAAAACAAAACATTCACATAAAGAGAAAGAGGCTAGATTTATGTGGTTTGACCAGTTTTTCTTACTTCCACGGGAAGGGGAGAGAGGATAACTTTATTATGAGAGGAGAAAAAACTAAATACATACAACATCATCTTTGGCTCCAATTTATAGGAGTCCAGTGAATCAGAAATCCTGATTTTCCTCCAATCTGCCCTTAATTATAGATCTTGATGTTTTCAGAGTTTCCAAATCAGTTTTTGGTTAATCCTAATTAATTCCGATGACTTTTTGTTTTTGGGTCTAATCCAATCATTCCACTAACTTCCATTATGGGGATGGATCTTATGAATTCTCCCCCTCCATCCCCCATATTATACTTTCCTAGTCAGAATCCATTCCTGCTATGTTTCTACATAGCACCAAATTTTCATATGTTAATACCTTCGTCAACATATCTGTAAGATTCTCATTAGTGTGAACCTTTTCTAGTTTTAGAATCTGTTCTTCTGTCACCTCCCATATCCAGTGATACTGAATGTCGATGTGCATTGTGTGCATATGATACATTGAGTTCTTGCTCAAGTCTAAAATGCTTTAACTGTCATAATGTACCTTATAATCTTCTTGCACGATATCGAGTTCGTGGAGAAATCACTTTATCCACAACATCTCCTTACCTACAATAATGTACTCTGATAGAGCTACACACTTCTGTAACTTGGACTGCCAAGGCACAACTCCCCTGCAAAAGTGAAAAGAAATCCTGATGTTGACTTTCTTCCATCAAGATCTCCTACCATATCAACATCTATGTATTCTTTTAGGGTTGTCTCTGTACTTCTAAAACACAAGAACAACTTAGATGTACTCTTCATGTACCTCAGTATCCACTTTATGGCTTCTCAATGATCTATGCCTTGGTTGGAGAGGAACATGCTCACAATGCTTACTGCATGAGCCATATCAAGTCTTGTGCATATCATCACATACATTAGACTCCCAAACTACTGATGAGTAAGGAATCATGGCCATTTTATCTATCTCTTATGTCAATGAAGGACATGTACATTTGCTCAGTTTGAAGTAGTTTCCAAGTGGAATGATGACTAGCTTGATGCTCTTTATGTTGAACTACTTGATTACCCATTCAACATAGTTCTCTTGTGACAGCCACAACTTTCTTACTTTTTTGTCATGTATGATCTTCGTACACAAGGTCTATTGAGTTGGTCCTAAGTCCTTCATGTTAAAGGACTCAAATAACTCCTTCAAACTGCTAATCATGGTGTATCTTGTCCAACTATTAATACATCATCAACATAAAGTAGGAGAATAATGAATTTACCCTTATGTAGTATTTGTATGTATACACACTGATCTGCAGCCGTCCTTTTGAATCCTTGACTCCTCATGAATGAGTCAAACTTCTTATTCCACTGCCTTGGTGCTTGCTTGAGACCATAAAGGCTTTTTGTTCATCTTGCAAACCATCTGTTTCTTCTCTACAACTTCAAAGCCTTCTAATTGTTCCAGGTATATTTCTTCTTCTGGGTCTCCATGAAGAAAAGTTGTCTTCATGTTCATCTATTCAAGCTCCAAGTTGTATTTGGCCACTAGTTCAAGTATGATTCGGACTATTGTCATCTTCATTATCGATGAGAAGATCTCATATCAAAGTCAATTCCCTTCATTTGTTGGAAGCCTTTGACGACCAATCATGTTTTGTGCTTGAATGATTCTCTATTGTTACCTTTAAATACCCATTTATTTTTTAGTACTCTTTTCCCCTTGGGAAGTTTTACTAGCTCTTATGTTCGATTTTTCTTTAGCGAGCTTATCTCTTCTAACATTTCTTACACCCACTTGTTCTTGTCTGCATGCTTCAGGGCTTCCTAAACACTCTCTGGCTCCCCTCGTCAGTGAGCATGATACACTCTAATTCTGGGTATCTTTGTGAAGGAATTAGAATACATCCTCTAATTGACATCTTTGGCTGAGGCTTAGCTTCTAGTTTAGAAGTAGCTACACCATCTGATGGTCTAACATCTTCTGGCAAAGTGGGTCAATGCCCCCTTACTAAAGTTCTCTACCTGTTCTTTTGCTTCTAGCACAATTTCTAAGCCAACCTATATCGGCGTAGCATCTGGTACTAAATCTGGAGCATTGGTTCCTTCTTCATTGGCCTTTCTCGGTTCTTCATAAAATTGGTTTTCTTGAAATATCATGTCTTTGCTTTGGATGATCATTTCCCCATCAGAGTCCCACAATCTGTATCCAAACTCCTCATCACCATATCTGATGAAGATACAAGGAGTAGACTTCAAGTCAAGTTTCTGTCTCATCTCCTTGGATACATGTGCAATGGCTTTGTACCCAAATACTCTCAAGTGCGAGTAGGACACTTTTTTGCCAGACCACTTTTTTTTCTTCTTTTTTTTCTCGCACTTCAAAGTCTTGTGGTGCTGATGGTGATTTGTTAATTAGATAATAGGTGGTTCTTACAGCTTCACCACAAAATAGCTTAGGTAGCTTAACAATACTGAGCATGCATCTCACTATCTCCATAATGGTTGGGTTCATTCTTTCTACTACTTCATTGTGTTGTGGGGTACATGGGATTGTCTTCTCGTGTCTCATACCACACATTGTGTAGTATGCTTTGAGCTCCTTTGAGGTGTATACCCCTTTGTTATCTATTCGAAGGCATTTTAACTTCTTTCCTGTTTGTTGTTCCACCATCGCGTGGAATCTCTTGAAGTTTTTGAATACTTAGTCCTTACTTTTTATAAAGTATACACATCCCCTCCTAGATGCATCATCTATAAAGGTTACAAAGTATCTATTCTCGCGTAGTGACTCTACTTCCATGGGACCATATACATCCGAGTACGCCAAACTCAATAGTTATTTTCTTTTATTAATAGAATAAGAGAAAGCAACTGTGTGTTGCTTTCCAAACAGATAGTGGTTACAAGGGTTGAGAGTTATACTTTGGCTATTTTGATGAGTTGCATCTTTGATAGTGTGAAAATCCCTTTTTCTCCCATGTGACTAAGCCTTTTGTTCCATAGATTTGGTGGTGCCTCATCCTCAACTACGCTAAGACTATCTTTGCATATCTTCATATGGTTCTTGCATAAGGTGCTGCAGATATGTACTCTTACTATGATCATAGCACTTTCGACAATTTTTAGGTGCTGTTGCTGAAGTAATTGGAGTAACCTTGCCAGTCTAGAGCTGGGACTGAGATCAAGTTCAACCTAAGTTCTTGAATGTGCCGCAGCCCCTTTAGCACCACTATGCATCCAAGATTTGTTTTGATATGAACATCACCAATCCCTACTATTTTTGAGGAGCTATTATTCCTCATCTCCATAGTGCCATAGTCTCCTTCCTTGTAGGTGGTAAAAATTTCTTATGTGGAGTGGCGTGGTAGGAAGTTGCTGTGTCTACCACTCACTATGCTTTGCTATCTACCATGTGCAGGCATGATTCTTCTTCAGTAGTGAGAACTGCTTTATCCTAAGCAATGGTGGTAAGTGTTTCGCCATTATCCTCTTTTGGCTTGTTTTGTCCCATCTCCTTTTTCAATTTTCGTCAATCCTTTTTCATATGTCCCAGAATATCGTAATGGAAGCACTTGAATTGCCCCTCGTGATAACTCTTAGATCTGCTGCTAGTCTACATTCTCCTCCTATTTTTGCTCTTACTTCTTCCGTTGCCCTTGTCTCTTCCGCTATGTTATTTTCTGTTACCATGGCATGAGCCTAGTTTGTATTGGCTTCTTTTATCCAAGCCTCTTTATTAAATAGGGCATCCTTGACCATAGCCATGGTTAGTTTTCCCTTTGGTGTTGAGTTATTGAGGGAGATTACCAGAATCTCCCAGTTCTCAGGTAGTGAACTCAACAATAGTAGGGCCTAACCTTCATCCCCCAATTGAAGTGCAACTAATCCTAGTTGATTCACTAGATTTTGAAATTTGCTAATGTGCTCAGCTACGATCATACCACTCCTCAATTTGAGATTTACAAGCCTTCGCATTAGTAAGGTTTTGTTTCGAGTAGTCTTAGCTTGATACACATTCTGTAGCTATTTTTGGAGAACATAAGCATTTTCTTCTTGGGCTACATGGTAAAAAACATTATGGTTGATCCATTGTCTGATCTGACATATAGTTTTCTTGTTCATTTTTATCCAGTCTTTTTCAAAATTTTCATTAAGCCTTACTCCTTGATCATCAAATAAGTCATGAAGATCCTTACAGTATAAAAGATCTTCCATCCCGGGTCTACACAAGGTATAATTAGTGGCGTTAAGTTTTATCATAACTCCTGCTATAACATTTCCTAAACTAGAGTCCTCCATGAATTTTTTTAGTGTCTGATTCTATCTTAACTAAGTCAAACCATGAGAAATGGCATGCACAGTTGAGTCCAGAAAGGTCAAAAACCTTAAGAGGAGGTGTCTTTGTCAAATTTGAGGGGTGCCCAAAAATTTAAGTACAGAGGGTACCTTTGTCAAATTTGGGGGATGCTAATTAGGCATACAAGGGGGTGTCCAATGTAAGTTTATAGGGTTTGCTATTTTAGGGTTTCATATATAAGCTAAAGAGATGAAATCCTACCTATTTCATACGACAACTTCAGTTCGATGATTAGTGATGCATTGCTCGATAGTCAACGACTCATGCTCCTCCTACACCATCCAGCCAACTGGTTTTCATTGGCTGCCTCTGGTGTGTCTCATTCTTTGATGATCAACAAATCACTTTCACTCTCTTACCATATATATATTATTTATATAATAGATTTATATGAAATTAACAATAGAAATTCATTTATGGAAAACAAGATTGATCCACTAGTTCACATACAAGACCCATTCATTTCTATTTGTATTTGAGATATTATAAACATTCAAACATTTACAATATCTCACCAAGCTATGCTTAGTAAGGGATTTAAGAAGCATATGGAATTTAAAAACATGATTTATAATCCAATAATTCTAATATTCATATCCATCATGTTCCATTTGAATTAATAATTCAATTTCCATGAACCATACTGTGTATAGTAAATCTATCATGTAATTTACCATATGAATCTTCTATGAATGTATTTTCTAATAATTCATATATAATTGTACCATGTATATATGTAAATTGTTAAAACTATGAAAAATAGTCAATGTCGTCAATAACAATATCATATAATCCACACCCATACTATACTAGGTTCAATATCCATACCCCTCACATACGGGGTCCATAATCATCCACACCCCTCACTATATGGGGTCCATAATCATCAACACCCCTTACTCTATGGGGTTTATAATCATCCAGCCTCTGTTGGGAAATATCCCTTCATAGGAAACATCGATAACGAGCTTATACCGGCCATCTCATCATGCCATCACATAAGTCATCTCATCATGCCTCATCAGAAGGCATCTCATCATGTCAGGCATCTCATCATGCCATATCATATGCATCATAGTGCAAAATACATAAATGACTACTGTGCTACATTCTCAATCCATGCCAGCACGTCTGGATGACTGCCTAAGTAATCCATTGATACCACTATGGAAATACATTATGTCATTACCTATATGGGGAGACAGGACTTTCACAGCGGCAGCCTTCCCATAATTATCCTACCTGACTTTTAGCCACTCTTTGCGCATGGTATCCATATATCATCATTAGTTTTAGAGAGTGGGTGGCCAAACCCTCATAACTCTCCTAGCATAGTATCCCTTGGCCTATGCCTATCGAAAACAAAATCCACATGCCTCTATGCCCATATGAAAAATAATGATAATACTAGCAGGCTATTTGCCTGTCCATATATAAAATTCATAGTAATATCATCATCCTCATTAATTAGGTACTCATGTACCAAGGATGTAATTTCTTCATCTAAGTTGATGGATAAACATGTAATATAAATGGCACCCATGTACCAAGCATGTAAATTTCTCAATTTAAGTAAATAATGTAATTCTAGATCATGATCATATAATTCTAAGCATAAGATCATCATATCATTCTAATTAAATCATTAGACCTTTTAAATAATTAAGGCCTACTAACTTATGATCATTCTACTTTATGAATAATTTCAATTTTATAATTTCATAATATTAAATAAGATCATGTTTAGAACATAGATCTTACAATTAAAAAAAATCATTCTTAAGGTTCCACCTGCCTCGAATACGATAATCCCAATACTTAGAATGATCAACAATCTTGATCAATGTATAAATCTGTGTATCTATTAAGTCATATGTGCATATAATGTCATTCCTTAATCAGAATTTCATATATACATCTTGTTTGGTCTTTGATCATCCTTGAATACGATGATCTTGATCTACATGGATATCTTTACTTTGGATACCTTTGATTAATAACTGTTGATTAAAATTAACAGTTTAGATCTTCTAATTTCTAGTTTCTATTGATTTAAGTTTGCTTTATAATCCATTTCATTTTTCAAGGTTTGATCTATTAACGTTAGATCTACCTTTGATTATCCTTGTTCATCATGATCTTACTTAAAGGCTTGTCTTATCATTGAATTCTAGCTTTTGATTGTCAATCTATGGTTTAGATCACTTGATACATCTTGATCTTGACTACTTTGTATTTTATAGTCTAAATAATGCAAAACCAATCTTAGTATGTTATTAATTGATTAATGTATTGATTATCTTTCCTTAGTAAATAGGTGGTAGCTTCTTTGACTTAAATCTAGACAACTCCTCTTTATTTCCAGATTTGACTATTGCTTATTAGTTGGGTTCTGCTTTAAAATGGTTAATACAATTCTCATGTTAGGAGGCATTTAGACCTAAACTAATGTTAACAAAAGGCATGAAAAAAACACTTGGATTTTAAGACATCCACTAGAACAACAATGCTTAAAAGCCACTAGAGTGACAATAGATCACATCCTTCTAAAAGGCCCTATAAGCTCGATATCTTAAGTCTCTTCTTGCTTGATTTTTAAATTAATGTTTAAGGATTTGGATTGCTACATACAAGGATGTAGATTGATTCCTAAGTGGGCCAAGGATCTGGTGATGATATCCAGTCCTTATCTTATAAGGTTTTCTGTGGGGCACTTACTAACATTAATTCCATTCCACCTTAAGGCTGAAAATATGCAATGCAAATTTACTTTAGGTTAGTCAAATCTTGGGTTCCTGACTATTTTCTAAGTTACTTTCCAATTATTTCATACTATGCTAAATCTGACCATTGATTAAGTTTACTTATCAAATCTATAATTAAGTTAGATGTATTTATGCTTATATGTAATGCTTTCAATTATCTTATTACATATCTAAAGTTTCTATGCTGATCTAAATGCCAGATCTCATCTTAATCTCTTAAATCTATGGTTTTGATTTCAATCAATGGTCCAGATCATGATCCATTACTTGAATGGAAGATCTGACTAGTTAATTTGTTTTATCTCATCACTATATCACATATTCAATTATTTTAGATCATCTGATCATCTTGATCTAGTTAATCTAAGAGATTTGTATGGTTTTTAGCTTTTGATCAACCTAAATAGTCTTCAATTTCTATTTTTTTTTAAAATCATTTAATTAGATTCTACTTGTTAATACAATTCCAATAGATGTTTTAGATCTAAATTTAGAGTTTTATTGACTTCTAAATCGAATTTCTAAATTTTAAATAAATTTAATGGTCCATATTAAATCCTGGATCTAAAACTCATCAAGATGTCGTCACCAAGATGCACTGGAGTGGAATGCTCATTCTAGAATGCTCCGATGTATCTTGGACTCCATAACGCACTAGGGGTGTTTTTTTGTCACTGGGACACTGTGGTGTTATGGTTGCTTCGCGATCGCGTCATATGCACGGGGACATGCTCGTAGGCTACATTTTCATGTTGCGTTCCCAGTTGCATCTTTTCCGTCCAACTCCAAAGATTGGTGAGACAGTTTGATCTGGACCATTGGATCACCCATCCATAGATCTATGCCTAGGATGCATGGAAATTTTACTATTTCTACTTATTTTACGATTTTGAGGTCCCACAATTCCATCTGACAGCTTAGATCTTCCATTTGAGTCTTCTTTGGTGTGGGTCTCAACTCGTGCCACCAAATATGTCTTTTCAATAGATCTATGGCAAGGGAAACCTTACTAAACTGCCATAGATAAAGGGAAATGGAGGGGAGAGTGATGGCCTACCTGATCTTGGCCAAAGGAGACAAGTAGGAGAGATTTGGGTTGGATTTCGGTGGGTGCAAACCACTATTTATGCTCAATGGTGATTCAGTTGTTGGAGGTGAATGCCGAAAGGGGGAAAATGATTAGGGAAAGAGATGGGGAAGAGGGGAATGAAAGGGAAAGAGGAAAAATCATTTTTTGGAGCTAGGAGTGGTATGCCAAAGGAGATATTGGGAGAAAGATAAGCAGAAGGGGAGAGGGGCTGTCGGGTTAGACAGTGCGTGGAGGGCGCGTCTGGGGACATGCCCATCAATTGTCCAGGCATTGTAGTATCTCGGGTCTGTCAACACACCACATGGCTAAAAAGGGGAAAAGGGGAGAGAGAGAAAGAAAAGGAGAGGGAAGAGAGGAGGAGAAAGGGACTTGGTTGGGGAGACTTGGGAAAATCCTTAAAATTTCGTGGGAAAATTGGGCTGTATTTATATCCTAATTATTTAATTATTTTATATTTTATTCTACTTTCATTAATTAATTGAAAGTGGATTCTCCATTATTTTCACTTTCACCTTACTTTTGTGGACCCGCCCTCTCCCAAAAGTGAAATTGTCATTTTACCCTTTTGAGTAAAATAAATCCTAAAAATCAAGAAAAATACAAACTTTTCATCTGAACTCCGATTTTGTCATGCTTATAGTCGTTGGACTCAATTTTTTTTATTATATTTCAAATATTCATGTCTCAACTCCTAATTCCATTTCTATAAAGCTGATTTTCTTGGAACTTTAATTTCCAGTTTTGTTTTCAAAATCTCAAATTATCACTTTCAATAATTCAAATATATTCTAAAAATTGGGGTTGTACATAGTTGTTACCGATTTTCTCTACCCATTGATGATTGCCACATATCTTTCGACTACCTAGTTCCCTTTTTTTTTTTCTATTATTCTCTCAGATAGGGAAAAAGCCTACATCTAAAAAGGCCTCTCTAAAGAAGAGAAAAATAGTGGTTTGGGTAGGTTGGTGAAATTCGACCAAAGCCCTATTCCTCCCCATCCCCCTTCCCTCTCCCCCTTTTTGTTGTTTGTTTTTTTGATGAAAAACTATCGAAAAAAAACTATCGTCGATCTAAGCTGGTTGGTTAGGGCTGGCCTGCAGTGGCTATCCTAGTTCGATCTAGGCTGGTTTGGTCAGTTTGGGCTGATTTGCTCTGGGTTGATTTGGTCTAGACTATACATGAACTAACCCTCTCCTCGGCCTGGGCTAAATCTAGACTAGGTTGCTACTTGGCCTAGGTCTGAACTAGGCTGGGTTGCTCCTCGGCTTAGGCTAGATTAGGATTGGGTTGCTCCTCAGCTTGGGTCTGAACTGGGCTGGGCTATTCCTCGACCTAGATCTAAATTGGATCTGGGCCACTCCTCACCAAGTAGACCCAGAACTTGACCTACGATTGGACTGTATTCATGAGGAAGGTGGAAGCTTAGAACAAAACTTGTTTGTGATCTTTGGCTTCTCACTCTGGCTCTAATACCATTGTTAGGATAAAGGATCAAAACAAAAACATTCACACGAAGAGAAAAGATGCCAGATTTACTTGGTTCATCTAGTTTTGCCTACATCCATGGAACGGGTAACTTTATTATGAGAGGAGAAAAATTTGAATGAATACAACATCGTCTTTGGCTCCAATTTATAGGAATCTAGTGAATTAGAAATCCTCATTTTCCTCTAATTTTCCCTTAATTGCAAATCCTAATTTTTCCAGAGTTCCCAAATCAGTTTTTGGTCAATCCTGATTGATTCTAACAACTTTTTAATTTTGACAGGTTTGATCCAATCAATTCATCGACTTCCATTATGGGGACGGATCTTATTAGTCGTGATTTCAACATGTTTGGTTCATCATGACCTAACTATTGATCATATGGGTCTATACATGCTGGTACATTGGAATCAACTCAAGGCATTTTTCTTTCTTATGTTTACTGCAAAATTAGACGTGTTTATTCGATCATGGATCTAGCTATCAAGTGAATGGGTTCATGCGTGTTGGTTCATTGAGTTATAAACTTTTCATCTACTTTTTTACGGTTTGAATGTAAAATCAAGTCTTCTGGTGTACTCTATTTATGTAATGACCCCAATTTTTGTAATATTAAAATCCCATGAAAAGTTCAATTTTGAAGAAAAGGGCATTTTGGTCATTTCACTAGTCACCTTGACTGAACCCAAAAACTGGGTCATGAAAATGGTACCATTAGATGTTTCTCGGAAAAAGGAATCCAAAAAGACCAAAAGCACCCAAAACGGAGTTAAAATGAGCAAGTTATGGCCCTTTGAAGTTCAGGGGCAAAACTGTAATTTTCACAAAAAACGGATTTAACTGCAAAAACACAGGGGCCCGTTTTGATACGGGCACCCCTTCATCTTCAACCTCTAGAGGGTTCTAGAATGGCGGTGATTGGAGGAGAAATCACCGCCATTCTGGAGGTTTCTCCACCGCCATTCAAAGGCGGTGAGAGCCCCCTCCAGAACCCTCTCTTAGCCCTATAAATAGAGCTCTTGGGCGCCTCTAATGGAAGCCCAAAAAATGGAAGAAAACTCGTTGAGGAGCAGTGACCTAGAGGGGAAAACAAGGAGAAAAACCTAGCAACGAGCCAGGTATGCCCAAAATCCCTCAAAACCCATCTCCACTATAGTTCCAAGATTAATTTTCCTAGGTTTTTGCATGAAAAACCATGAAAACGGAGCCCGGGAGAGCCACCAAGGACCCAGGGACATTCCCTAGGCCGCACTGGTTCGACAGGGGTTGAACCAGGGTGTCCTGAGGACACCCCGGTCCCCCAGACGACGGAATGTTCCAGTCGGAACGTCCCATGTCGTCTCCATTTGAAAAACCAAACGGGCGCGTCCAGGGATGCGCTCGCAAAAGAGAGAGACGGGCGGGAAGTTCTGCGCGTCTGTAGACGCGCCCGCTGAGGTGAATGTCACAGGCGCGCAGCACACTAGCGACGCAATTTTTTTTCGTCCCTTAAGGAAGACGGGGCGCACGTCGCAGACGCGCAGCGCCCTGGCATCCGTCTTTTTATTTTTAAGACTCCTATGTACGTACAACACTAAAACGCTTATAACTTGAGATCTAGAGCTCCGATTGAGGCACCGCAGAAGGCGTTGTGTCCGTGTCGACGATGCGGACACATCCAAACTATGAAATATCTGATCAAGGCCTAATCAAAGGTGGGCATGAACCTTAGAATAGGATGGTGGTGCGTGGCCACTAGAACGTTGGAAAACTGAGGATACCAAGGCCCAATTAGGACCTTGGGACACCCATAGGCATAAGGATGGACCCCTAATGCCTAAGTAAAAAGACTAATTACTCTAAAACCTATAAAAGATAGGCCAAACTAACCTTGATTCCCCAAACCATGATCAGGAGTGTTCGAGGACAAAAGGGTTAGCGCGACCTAGCCAGGTAGGTGCTCTATCACTATTAGATTCTTTTAAAAGAACTATTATTATTTTGAGAACATATTTTTTAAGTATATGACTTGTTTAGCATGACTTAATTCAGCATGCATGTGATAAATGCTTTGTACATAGACATGTTTTGTAAATGATTGCATATACATTATGCACATACATGTTTTGCAAACTATTGCATACATTGCACGATTTGTGAGCATTAAGTTCTTGCAAAGATTGCATGTCCTTGAGGGTTGCCAAAAGATGCTGGAGTGCCGAGGGCCAGGCAGTTGTGAGGGACCCAAAAGAGAACAGGTTTTGAAAAGAGGTTTTGGCTTATTTGATCTTATATGATTTGGGCTAGAAAGTCCGTGGGTGCTATGCCGAGGGGTCTAGGTTGACCACCCGGCCTCTACCACTAATAGGTGGATGGGTACCATGCCCAAAAAGAGGCAAGTCCCTATGTCAACTGCATGTGGTACATGGGGCTACCACTGGTGTCACGGCACTAGGTCAACGTGTCATAGGCCCCGTGGAGGCTATGACCGAGTGTCATCAGGTACCCAGGGACCACACGGCGAGGAGGTCGTGGGCATAGTGGACCCTATGGTTTGATGATTTATGTGCATTGCATATGGCATGATATGAGGTTGGTCGACCATACCATACTAGAGATCCATGAGTTGGATTCCACGAAGCATTTTATGCATATCATGATGTTATGATATATATGTATATGATACTTTCGATTTTGAATTATATGATCCTTTAAGTCGTTAGTATTTCAGTTTGACAATGGATTTTGATGTCGATATTGAACTTGAGAATTCAGATATGCACATGTTTTGGAAAGAGCATATGATTTTAAAACATCGCATGCATTATAAAACTAGTAGTGATAGACTCCTACTGAGTATAGTATATACTCACCCTATCCTTAACATTTTTCAGGATAGTTCTACTCATAAATAGAAGACGTCTCAGGAGATATTAGTGCTACGAGCAAGTGAATCAAAAAGAAGAAAGTTATACATGTAAGTAAACTCTCAACCCTTTGGACATGAAGTTGTATTTAATTATAGTTGGGCTGTGTGCTGTGACTGGAAAGACCTGGGGAAAAATATTTATGATTTCTGAAGTTTTTCAAAAACTACTTTGGTTGTTGTCAAGGCAAATGACACTCGGGGTTTTCAAAAATGAGTTTAAAACTAAAGGTTTTCCACTGCATTGCATGGTTTTTATAGAATGATTTTCAAATAGGGATGCATCCCGCCTTAGGAAATTAGGTATTGCATTTAAAAATGCATGAGAAAATCCGGGTTGTCACAATTTAATTAGTATAGATAGAACTAGTCTAAGGTATATTCAAGTCATTTTAGAGGAATCAAAGTGAAAAGTGTCTTACAATTCTGGTTAGTTAACTTATATTTTAAATTTGTTAACAAACTGAATGGACTTGGGAGACTGAATGAATGATGCATGTGATTATGTAAACAACCACATGGAAAAAATCTATTCTTTCTTCTTCACTATTGACTTCTACAGTGATTTGCTTTTAGATACAGGGGTTCTTGATGGGACTTGCAAGGAATTGAGCTACTTTTTATTTTTTTTCATATTTGATTAGTAGTAGATAAGTCCATCACCATTTGTGCTAATTAGGAAACGTAGTATTTAGAAGATAAAGTTTCATGGATCTTATGGATTCACTAACTCATAATGATAATACCTTGTCTTTGTTAATATTTTGCAGTTGTATTTTCAAAATAGATTGACATGACTCCTAGTAATTCTTTTACTTAGTTGAGTCATCAAGTGAAGTTAAAACTTGGATAAGTAGGTAGTTTGTAAAAGATAAAAATGGATGCAAGAAGAGATATGAGAAGTAGTAAGAAGCAACATCTCTAACGAAGAGAAGATGCTGGAAGTGAAAAGGTGTAATGATGAAAGCAAGAGAAAAATAGTGTTATTGGAAGTCAACTAGAAGCTTCAAAGGTAGTTTAAGGAAGGTCAATATACCATTACTAGTAAGTCGAGGAATGGTAATTGCATCACCAAATGGTGTTTGACCCTTTTAATTTAACATTATTCAGCCACTAGATTGTGTAACAAAATTACTTAGAGTTATAACGACTTTTTGGGATAAGATTTCATGTATGTTTTATTTGAAACCTTGCTTTTAAAGTTCTAAATATCCTTATTTAAGGTGTGTGAGTGTTTCAAGTAATAAATATCCTCCTTTTTCCATAACCAAAAGGAAAAATAGATAGAAAATAAATCATTGAAGCAAAGTTTTGTTATATTTTAATGCATAAAATATGAGGCTGATGACCCAAATCAAGGATGTACCCTTGATGCTTTAATGATTCAGCAATATACCTTATTCAAAAATGCTTTAAGCTTTCTAGAAGGTAATAATGATGTTGTTTATTATACTAGATGTCTTAAAAGATCATTACCAAAGGTATAAGATTTTTCCTAGTCCTCTTACTATATAGAAAAGAAGTTTCATTAGTTACACTTGAGCCCTTAGTAACATTTCACTTTGGTAGGGCCATGATATTTGGTGCACTATTTTGGCATGCTTTCCCATGACTAAGATTGACAAGTTCAACTAAGCATTGTTTGAAGATTAATACTAAATAGCACATGTGCTTGGATAAGATTACATGATATTTTATTTTGACAATTGTAGGTTGAATTGCAAATCACAATTTATTGACTATAATTATAGTGCACATGAAGAACCTTATCCTTTAGCAGTGTCATGTTTTTTAGGAGAGTATATATATATATATATATATATATATATATGTTTACTCAATAAATTTAAGTGCTAAAGTGAATGGAGGATTTAAGCTTTAACATCAATGGGATTATGTTATGCATTTGAAGGTAAGAAATAAATCAAGAAGAAGAAGAAGAAGAAGAAGAAGAAGAAGAAGAAGAAGAAGGGGGAAGTGTGACCAATCCAGAGAGAGAGAGAGAAAGAGAGAGAGAGTGAGAGTAGTGGAAATCAAAATAGTGCCTTTTCTCATGCTTCCATTACCTTAAATATGCTCACAAGATATATGTTTTGAATAAGAGGAAACTAATTGGATGTGCATAAAAATCCACTAAAAGCATTATACAACAATGGCCCACTAAAAGTTGTACAACGTCCACTTTGACTAGAGACTTCATGGATCACATGGACTACAGTAGGGCCCCACATTGATCCCAACCTGTTGGTAAGGTCCTTGTCTTCGAGGACAGGAAAAAATGCTTGAGTTGTTATTCATCTTCCTTTAATAACTTGTCTTCTTCATCAGACCAGTAACCTTCAATTGAGAATAGATGGTGGCAATGAGGCCCATGTCCTACCTTGAATGGGTTGTCATAGTTGTAACGCAACCCTTTGTCATGCCTTTCTTTCAATTCAATAGGTGTGAAATGTTGGACTGGCAAAGTGTGTTGGTTGTTGTTGTAGTAAATGGGGTGTTTGTGGATGCTTGTTTTCCGAGTTGCATCTTGGACTTGTACAATTGATAGAGTCCAGCTGCATCTGATAAGGTGGTTGGTCTAGACACCTTAGCATATACTTGGAGAATATCTTTTAACCCACTAATGAAACAAATGACTTGCTGAGAAGTAGTTAGACATATAGATCGAGCAAATAGTTTCTCAATCTATGTTTGGAAGTTTGAAACACTTCCAGTTTGCTAGACTTTTGTTAGATCATTGAAGAAATCTTCATGTTGGGTAGGTCCAAAACAAGTGTGATGACCTTCTTTTAGTGAATCTCATGTAACTAGGTCATGTTCCTGTTAAGTCTACGATGAACTAGAGGTTGTTTTAAAACAGATTTCAAAAATACAAATCAGTTTTTGTAATATCCTTAATTTTTAAGATAAAAATAGGAAATTATTAAATAAATTAAAATAAAAATTTATGGATGAAATTCTTTCCTGAAAACATAATAATTAGAAAGTGCTCGTCGATACGAATCCAACGCCACCAAGAACGCTAAAAACGGAGCTCAAACGAGGGAGTTATGAGCCGTCAAAGTTGGAAGGGCAATTTGGTCATTTGGTAGAGACGTATTAGACAGGGGTCCAAATTGATACTAGCACCCCCGTCTTCCACACGTCTCTACCAGTGCCGGAAAAATCGCCGGAGAGACGTGGGAAGAGCCGTGTGGGGAAGATTTTCTCTTCCCCAAGACTCTAAAACCCTATATCTATGCTCCTCTAGGAGCCAAAACGCTCCACTTTGAGCGTTTTCCATGAATGATACGCAAAACCCTAGACCTGCAAAAATCTGAAGTTTCCGGCGAGTGGAGCCCCGGCAACACGAGCAACTCCGGCCAGGTGCAAGGTAAGCCTCAAATCCATGTTTTTCTGTATTTATTAATTAGAAAATTAATTAGAAAACCATTTAAAAATTAGGAAAAAAATCGGATTTTTGGGGGTTTTGTGCACGCTACTGTTGGAGCGTGATTTCATAGACCAAACGTTGTCCGTTTGGAAATCGCACCGTCCAACTAGTGCAAAAGACACCCAAGAGAAAACCCTTTAAATTTGGGAGTGATCCAACGGTGGAATTGCCCAGAAAACTCAAAAACTAGTACCTAGGGAGGTTTTTAGGAACTTGGGAAAAATCATTTAAAAACCATGGTTTTTAAGAAAATTAGTGCAAAAGGAGGGCATAAATGGATTCTAGAGAGAATTCTGAAGAAAATGGCACAAAAATCACGCAAAACGGAGCTCTGTAGCTCCGCCGGAGGCGACCGGAATCCAGTCGTCTTCTCCGGCGTCGGCGCCCTGGCGCTAACGCCAGGATGCACACGGAGACGCACTGAGGACGACGTCATATGACGTCATCGTCGCACGCGTGCGGGACGGCCTCGGTGGGCTGTCGCGGTGGGACCGGGATGCGGCGCGTCCTGGCGACCGTGACGCACGGCGCGCGTCCCGTGCGGCGTCTGCGACGCCGTGCGTCTTTGTGCGCCAGTGTACGCCGGTGTAAACCGGCGGAAAAGAGGCGCCGCCGGTTTAAACCACCTTATGGTGGTCCGGCAGGCCCCATTTTAGCGTAGTTTTCACTAAAACTTGATTTTTGGGAGCTAGAGAGGTCCAAATCACGATCCGGAAGAGGCGTTGTGACCGTATTGACGACGCGGACCTAGTTTTAACTTAAAAACTTAGAAATGACCAATTTTTATTTAGAAAAATTTTAAAATAGTAATGTGACATGTACAGGTGCACTTGAATATACCAATTAAAGGGAGTTATTAGCAAGCTAGTGATCTCACACTGAGGTAGGTGACGACAACTAATGTTTTGCCTTGATTTTTAAACCATGTTTAAACATAGCATCATGTGTGATTGTGTTTTAAAATGCAATTATTATTTACCGTGGATTTCATGCTACATTGCGTACAGGATGGTTATTCCAAATTGAAATCTTTTACTGAATAAACTTATTTCAAATGCTTTTACAAGTATGACGTTAATTTGTTATGCTTACTTAGAGACTTATTTCTTATTATATATATAGAAAATGCATGGATTTACATGGAAATGAGAATAGAGGCTTATTAGGTCCTTTGATAGGCTAACCCCAGGATGAGGGGCATGTCTTGGGGATTGCAAGCTATAAGTGCTCTTGAGTTTTAGCATATACATATGATTTCCGTGTTTTATATTTGATGACGGGTGCTCTCGCCCGGTGGGCGTCATGCTAGGAGGGATAGGGCCGGCCACCCACCTTCCGAGATTATGATGTGATGAGTTTGTGATATGATAGACACACCGCCCATAGATGGCATTCGGTAGGGGTTTGGTAACATGGATAGTCCACACTACCGGTCTGAGCCTTTCCATGGGGACAGACGCTAAGTCTCCCGTTATGGTGTCGACGGGGAGCGGCGGTGGTTGATACCCATGGAGGGTTGCCACCGGCAAAGATGATGGCCCATATTCTTGTTATGTGTGCATGTATGATGAGCATGGTTATAGATGGTATGCCTGGGTGTGACGACACTCAGAGGTTGACTATGTGTACTCCTGATCAGGGATGTTCGTGCGATGTGGTGGGACCCATTACCTTAGGGTGCCCTTATTCTTGTTGTATGCTCCATTTATTGATTCATGTCATGTTTTAACTCCGTGAATTTCATGTTTTAGCATATGGAATAAATTGGCATTTATTTGAACATGGCATTATGATATCACTATTTCCATAAATGTTAGACTTTTCATCAATGTTGTTCATTATTTACGCATTTATTACATTAATTGTCTATGTACCTACACAAGCGATAGCTTCTTTGAGGCATTGCTTTGTTTTGCAATGCCTTAGATCTCGAGCGCGACACCAGGAAAGGAAAAGCGGTTGATAAACCTTGAGAGCTGCTGAAGACTAGTTTCCCTATAGTTTTAGAAAGTAATGTGAGTCATTAGAGTGGATTATTATTTGAATTTTATTATGGACTGCATACTTTATATTTGGATGTGATTTAGATCTTTGGACATATATTGGACATTTATATGGGATGTTATGATGGATAGACCCTGGGCCATATTATTACTGTCTTTTGGACGTTTATTTGATTTAAAATAAAGGCGCCTATTTATTTGACGTTGATTTATACGTGGATTATTTATTTATGTTTAAATTACATGTACGCCATTTTGTGAAAGGAAAATTAACACCCGGAGTTTTTAAGATAGGTTTAGTAAAATGTTAAATAAATCTTTTCTCATGGGATCCCAAATGCTCTTATTTAAATTGTCAAAAAAAAAAAAATTGTCTTAAAAATCCGGGGTGTTACAGTTTTTAAGACCAAGAAAGCAAAGATTATGATATAGATGACACAAAGATGTAAAAATTGGAAACTTATTGATTTAGGCATGATGATCATTGTCCTTAAGGTGAAATGGCATTACTAATTTATCATCAACATGACATATCTAAGATATTTTCCTAGGAGATGTTTATTGGTTCCTACAAGCTTCTTATAAACATATGCTCTCTAAGATATCCCAAAGTTCCTTAGTAGGTTCAAGAACATCTTTGAGACATGAGTTTTTAAGAGCATAGTTAAGATTTTGTGTACATAAGAAAAATAGAGTTTCTTTTGCCATCTTTTGAAATTCATACCATCAATTTTTTTTTTTTTTCAAGTTTGGTGTTTTCTATGTAACTAGACATCTCTAATCCTAACATAGAAAGATTAATGGAAAAACAAAGAAAAGGCAACAAATAAACAATGAATTTTTATTTAAGTTTTTACGTCTATGATGGACTAGAGGTTATTTTAAAAACAAAGTTATGATGATACTAAATGTTGAAAATTACAAATCAGATTTCCAAGAGAAAGAATGCAAAATAAAGAAGATAAAGTGTCGTGGTCAAGAAAGGACAAGGAAGAAATTGGCTTATTTGAGAGAAGCCCACTCTCTAGAGAAGGACGAAGAAGAGAGAAAGAGAAGAGATATAATGAAAGTGTTTGATGAGAAATATTGTTATCTTCTCCGTTATTCCCCACTACATATATCTACGCGGCAAGTGGTCTAACTACTACTAAACTAATATACACCCACTAACTCATAACATACTAACTATCAATCAATACAAGAGACTAACTACTAAAGAACTGATATGCAGTACATAACATAAAGATTGGAAGATTATCAACAAAGATGAATCACTATCCTTAAAGTGAAATTTCATCCTAGAAGATGGTCTAGTGCAACTGAGTCTGCAAGCAATGGCCTCCCTAGGTACAAATATCTAGATGCCATGGTATGCACACCCTCAAAAGGAAAATCTATGAACTAAAAAATACACCAACTTGTCCAAGTATGTAACACCTAGCAAAAAGGAGTGAAGTTGGGAGAGAATTTGGGCACCACAATAGAAGTAGGCATATTGAGAAGAAAATAAAGAAAGTTAAAAGAGGAAAGAGAGTGAAGGAGAGCCCATAATTCCCTAGGTACCTTCTATTTTGGAGTTCAATCCCTTCTTACCGAAGGGGAAGAATCATCTTTGGACGTCTACTTGTCTCTCTTTAGAAACTACTACATGCCCCTTTGTTTTAAAGAAAAAAAAGAAATGGCAATAAGTATGCCTCCTAGAACATCTAATGATTTTCTTCTCTCCACAAATTTTAAATACTAAAATAATTTTACTGGCAAAGGTCACGTGAAGTTTGAAAATTCAACAACTCCAATAATGGATACCAAAATTGTGCATCACATTCCAAATGATAGGCTGCTAATGGTACCTACCGTGCATAAAACTGATGTGGTTGTAAAAATCAGCTTGTTGGATCATCTGACCCTTCATAATAAGAGAATTTGAGTTTAATCAACTTGGGTGTAATTTGTCCCAAGCTACACCATTAAAGCCACTCCCAGACAAACTGTCCATGGCTGTTACAATTGTCAGATTACCCTTCCAATGATCAATCAACAAAGGCTACAGTTGCATCAATCCAAGTGAGCATGTCTTGAATCTGCTTGAGAATGGGTTCTTGGCTGACATTGAATTTCCCATTTGATTTTTCATCCTTTGAAATCAAGTTTCATCAGCTGTCATTGCCTCTGATACCAAAATGCTACATGTTTGAGGGTAGAAGTAGGTGAAATAGAAGAGGGGAAGTTAGAATCAATCTTTGAGCATAAGCTTGAGCTTGTCCATGCCTTCTACTATGGATGGAATTTTGGAAAAGTTTAGAGAGAGAGAGAGAGAGAGAGAGAGAGAGAGAGAGAGAGAGAGAGAGAGAGAGAGAGAGAGAGAGAGAGAGAGAGAGAGAGAGAGAGAGAGAGAGAGACACACACACACACACACACACACACATTGGGATCAATCCTTGAATGAAAGCTTGAGCTTGTCCATGCCCTTTGAAGAAGAAGGAGGGAAAGTTGGGGTCAATCCCTGAGTGTAAGCTCAAGCTTGTCCATGCCTTTTGAGGAAGAAGAAAGGGACTTGGGATGAATCCTTGAGCGTAAGCTCAACCTAGAAGAGAAGAAGAAGAGAAAATATTGGCAAGTCAAATCATGCCTTCCGTCATACTTCTATTAACTTAAATACAGCTTGCAAGAGATATGGTTAACTAAATTTCAATAACCAAACAATGAAATCAGAGGAAACTAATTACACGTGTATAGTGACAATAGAAAATCAAATCATGCTTTTTCTCATCTTACAAGAGATATGGTTAACTGCATTTTAGCAACCAAACAACAAAATCAAAGGAAACTAATTGAATATGCGCAATGACCTACAAAAGGGGTTTTGCAACAACAGCCCACTAAAAGAGTTGTATAGTGATCACTTGACTAGAGTCATAATGGGCCACATAGATTGAAGTGTGGTCTCACATTAGACTCCTAATAGATTAAAACTAATTCGCCTAATGTATACCATAGTTTCATTATTGCTTTGGCTAGATGGAGTTGGGATACTCTAGGTGAATAGCTGGAAACTTACTATAGGTGCTCTTATTGTGGATATGATTTTCAATCCCCAATCTCTCTTGATTAGGTCTTAGTACACGAGAATGGAGTTAGATACTAATACATGAGCAAAATCAGTTTGGTTCCATCTTTGGTTACGAAGTAATGGAATATCCCAGCATTAGTGATGACACTCATCTTTTAGATATGAAAAGTAGACGTTTTCCTTTATTCTTGAATGAATGACCATATTGATATAGAAGAAGAGAGAGAATTTGATATTCTCTAATGGTAGATATTTTTAAGTAATTCTGTAAAATTACTAAGTTCAAATGAAAACTCAATTAGAATAAGGAAATCTCATCATATGAGACAAACTAACCATGACAAAGAGAGGAAATACTACTGTGAATACACCATCTTCTAAGGTCTAACATATGTTTATTAGCGAATGCACTAGTGGTGTATGTATGAGATCTTTGAAGACTTTCAATCATCTTCCATTTCATAGATAGTAGTTGATGACTTACATGTGATTATGTGCATCCAAAGATCCCAGGAAAAATATCACTTCTATATAACAAATAGAATTCAAGAGGAAAAAGTGGCCACATGTGATGATGTTAGGAGGGTGATAGTGATGGGATGTCACCAATCTAGTATAATGGAGATTTGATCTCGGCATTCTACTTGATGATTGATGTGAAGATTTCAGTTATTGCGGTTCAATATGATAGATTGGATTTATATGCATATTGGAAGAAACAAAGAATTAGTTCAATATTAACTTCTATGAAAAGTAATACAATCTAAGCCTGATAAATAACAAATTATGGTATTATAATAGTTGATGGCAAAGTGAAATGATTGAGGAAAAAGGAGGAAAAATTCATTATTTTTCCTTGATCTTTGAAAAAATGGGGCTTGTTTTCTTCTCCCAAATTATTACAGGTGTTATAAGGACATGATCTTAAATGTATATTTCAGCAATCTTTCAACATGTGGTGTAACTACATGCAGATCATCAAAGGGCCATATTTTATCATACACTATTAGGTTGTTTATATCTGTAAAATCACTAGATCTTAGGGCCACGAAGATGGATGTCCCAGACAAAAAGGGCTACTATTATAGGAGCTTAGGAATGCAAGAGGAGGAGAAAAATATAGTATTTCTTTTTTACATCATATTTGGAGGAAACTGTCGCTAGATTAATGTAGACCTTCACCTCAGGTTTCTTAATTCCAATTGAATCCTATCATTCAATTCAACTTTAGTTGGAATAAGATAATTTACAAATTGCCTTTATAATTGCTGCACTTAGTGAATGTCAAATTGCTAATACTAAAAAACTATTGTGTTATTTTCTATACAAGAAATGTCTTGAACTTTCCTTGTTTCTACCTAAGTATCTAGGTCATATTCTGACTTAATGAGGTGAAATCTTTGAGATAGGATACCCTCTCAAGACCAAGAGCACATATCTAAGATCTCCATCTAAGCAGTATTGTAGCATCCAACTCCATCTAGTATATTCTGCCTTAAGACTTGCATGACATATACCTAAGTGAATTAGGAAAAACTATGTGACCTTGAAGCTTAGAGCCTCCATTCACCTTGAGATGCACTTACAAATTATTTAGCAAATAGATATTTTGCAATCTTTTATTAAACACTGACATTGCTTGAGACTAAGAATTCTAAGTGTTGTAAATTGATCATAATGAAGAACCATTGACAACCAAATCTACAACAGCGCTATTCGATACCAGTCTGCCAACTTTTCCGACATGCCCAACCTCATTAATCATGGTCAGAACAAATATTGCCAAAATACTATCAGCATCCCATTAAAGTGAAGGGTTTTTGAACTTATAAGAGTCACCACAAGTTTGGCTTCTATTAATAGGATTTGGGATGAATCCTCTACCTATACCTATAGGTAAATGGTCCCTTAGTACCTGTCATATATACAATTGAGGTGTAATTCTACAAAGCTTAAAGCAATTACATATCAACCATCAACATCAAACTCTTATCCTAATAGGGATTAGCTACATGAATCTTGTTCCTATATTCTCCTCTATCAAGTGTCATGGCTTCATTTAATCCAAAAGTTATTAAATATTTTCTCACCACTTTTATCCATGTCCTTTTGGGCCTTCAACTTACCCTTTTAGAGGCTTCGACTTGGATCGACTCACTCCTAACCAAATTAGTTTCTAGTTTCCGTTGGACATGTCTAAACCATCAAAGTCACCCTCTCTCATCTTGTTACCGATTATTGCTACTCTTAAGTTTCTTCTAATGTTTTCATTCTAATTATATTCTTTCTTTGCACATGTTATTTATTAATAGCCTAACACTCTAATCCATAAAGCATGGCCACCCTTATAGCTATCTTATCGAAATTTTCTTTCAGTTTGAGAGGCACTCACTGATTACACTCGTCTCATGCCGTAGCTTCTTCTCAATCACTCTTTCCTAAAGATTCATAGTATGGCTCATAATTTTGATCCTTTGATAATCAGCACAGCTCTGTATATCTCCTTTATTCTTATAAATTGGTATGATAGAGCTTTTCCTTCATTTATTTATTGTTTTATTATTCTCCTATCGTCACCACTTCCTCACTTCCCTTTTATGAATTTGATCCTCATCGAAAGGCGCTCACCATTCCAAACACCTCTACTGCCTTTTCCCATCCAATCTTCTGTCCAGTTTGCTGCTGTCAACAGCTGCCGTTGATGCGATCCAATCCATTCCGATCCACTCTATCACATAATCCTTTACACTGCTAGAATACGAATTCCCTCCAACTCAACATTAACCCTTTATACCAACAATTGGGAAATTCAAAGATAAGAAAGTTCAGACGCACCAAAATTTAGGTAACAGACATTCTTAAGAGAACAAAAACCATTAGCAGAACACACACACACATATGCAGCTTGCTCCTTGATCCATTTGAGTCTAGGGGAGGTGGATCTGCACCCGGTGGCTTCCACAAAGGATACAAGATCTTACAGGATAGATAATGGTTCTTTCGTACGAAAGAAAATGGATGAGTGGAAGTCCACGTAGATCATGCGTGCTCAGTCATCCGAATTATTTATTTAGCAGGCCTTTATATAGATGACTAAAAGGACAATCCTAATGCACAAAGCTCTGACCCATGAGAGGTCCAGGAAAGGAGATGCACCAAATCTCGGCCTACCTAACAACTGTAAGCTCCTAATTCGTGGTGACAATTCTAGAAGAAAAATCGCATACTACATTCATCAAGAAAGCCTTCACATATCTACGACTCATCCAACTAGAGAAATTCCGGAGTAGATGGATTAGTTGTGCCTCAAAATGGCTCTTACCGTGTAAATTAATATTTGTTCACCCTTTCTGTCCCAAGTTAGATTTGAAACACTTGTTCATCTACTTAGATTGCCATCTCCATCCCATGCAAATTAAGCATCTTAATTTGGGTTGAACGGTTCAGATCACTCAAAGGCGGGGCCCTTTCTCAACCATAATTATGGAAAGAGAGTTTATCGTATTCCAACCTTTGAGCCGTCCATTAATCATTTAATAATATTTGATTATTTGCGTTGATGGCCCACCGGAAAAACATGGCCCAGAGATTTTGGTCCCTGAAAGTTTGAATCGCGGCAAGGTTATGGAGCGTCCTGATTATCTATGTAGACTGCAAGGACGACTTCAAAGTCAAAGTGGTCCAGCAAAACGACGGCTCAGATGGACCCTTAAGTTGTTTCCGTCTGCGCGTGGAGACTCCGCGTTTTATACGGACGGAGAGCGAGCGTTTAATTTGTGCACCAACTTATTAAATGCAGGCCGACTTCTTCCCGCAGGCCATCTCTCTCTCTCTCTCTCTCTCTCTCTCTCTCTCTTGTCGTTTCTCCGATATTTTTTATTTAGATTTTCTGCGTGCAGAAGCAATCCAGGTTTTTTCTTGATCCTTGTCTCTTCATTTGTTTCTGCTTTCGAGTTGATGCTGCAATTCCTATTTCGAGATTTAGATTCGGGGGTATCGTCTTCGAATTTGATGCCCAATTACCATCACTGATGTTGATTTTTCTAGAAAATATGTATATCATTAACTCGATTTTGATTTTGGAACTGTTAGGTTTTCTTTTCTTGTTTATCTGATTTTGTTATGATTCTGAGGATTACCATCATTAGAATCTGAATTTTAGTCTTTCCATTCGATTTGAACTGGACTCCATCTCTCTTAGGTTTTGTTTCGGTCATTCGCGATTTGTTCCAATCTCGAATTACCATTCAGATTTTTGATATTTTTCGGCCCGCTGCGTTAGGGTTTAGACAAAGGACGCAGTCGAATTTACTATCAATGTTAATACCTTCTAAATTCTTGGACCTGATTTCACTGCATTTTGGTCGCTCATCTGTTAGGTTTCTTTGGAGATCACGTGATTGACATAGATTTTAGGAATTACGAGATTTCCGATTTTGAAAGTTCTCAAAGAAGATGAAAATCTGATTGGAGCATTTCTTCCGGATGTTTTCCTCTCTTTCATTGTTAGAGATCAGACAAAGGACGAGATTGATTTTGCTGTCCACAGATTTGTTTGCGTCTTTTCATTCATTAGAATTATTCTTAAAATTTCTTGATTCTGAAGTCGTTGAATTTGGTTTCAGGACGATATATTGTGGAATAATAGGGTTAGAATTTGGATAAGCAATGTTGGAACAATTACTAATATTTACTAGAGGGGGTTTGATCCTATGGACATGCAAAGAGCTCGGAAATGCTCTTAAAGGATCTCCAGTTGATACATTGATCAGATCGTGTCTCTTAGAGGAGCGATCTGGCAATGCCTCGTACAACTATGATGCCCCAGGTGCTGCCTATACCCTCAAATGGACATTTCACAATGAGCTTGGTCTCATCTTTGTGGCTGTGTATCAGCGGATACTCCATCTTCTCTATGTTGATGATCTCCTTTCAATGTTGAAACATGAGTTCTTGCAAATTTATGATCCAAAGCGTACATCATATGATGACTTTGATGAAATTTTCCGGCAGCTTCAAAAGGAGGCAGAAGTGAGGGCAGAGGAATTGAAGAAATCAAAGCAGTCAGTGAAACCTATGGGTGGATCGAATAAGAAGAATGTGCAGATTGGGCTTCAGAAGTCTGGATTGAAAGGTAGTGGGAAGCAGAATAATTGTGGATCAAATAAAGATGGTAAAGATGGTAATTCTCGTAATAGTCGTGGGTTGGAGAATGGTAACCCAAATGTTAATGGAAATGTAATTGAAGGATCTCATTCTGCTAAGGTTGTTAAGGGTAAAGAGAATGAAGTTTCTGACAATGGGGCCTTTGATGTAAATAAACTTAAAAAATTACGATCAAAAGCAGGGAAGAAAACAGATACACTTGCTGACAAGGCTCCCAAGGTGGAGCAGAAGAAAAAGATAACAAAGAAAGCTAGAGTTTGGGATGATTCACCTATGGAGTCAAAACTGGATTTTACAGATCCAGTGGATGAGAAAGGGGACGGAAATGTTGTTCTTGTAGCAGCAAATGAGGGTGAAAGCTTGATGGACAGAGAAGTTGATGTAAGCAGCGACAATGAAAGTGAGGAAGATGAGGCAGTGGAGAACGCCAAGCCTAATGAGAAAAAAAGAGGCTGGTTCTCCTCTGTGTTCCGCGGGTACATATGCTCCTTTCATGACTACTTTTTCCCCTTCTTTTGCATGCATAGCTTACATGGGTGGTCAACTTTCAGAATGTTTCAGTTATGGATTTTGCTCTCTCTGTAGCACATAATCATTTGTTGCATTTATTTATTTACTTTTAATGAATATAGAGTCATGATTTATTTTAATACTTGTGAAGCATTTATGTATGGCTAAACAATGAGTATCTTTGTGTTGTTTTGAGCACTATGACAATTGGTGTTCTCTAAGTCTTTCAGGATAGGTAATTTTGTGTTGTCTAGTAGCTGAAATTGTGATGCTATAGAGTTTTCTTTAGTTGCACATGAATGATGAATCTCATAGTTGTGCTACATATACAATTGTTTGAAGCCAAGGATTCCTTTCTCAAGAACTACATTTTGCATTTTACCTTCAGTATTGCAGGGAATGCAGTTCTAGAGAAGTCAGACCTGGAACCAGCATTGCAAGCCCTAAAAGACAGGCTCATGACAAAGAATGTGGTATGTTGATTTGTGATTTGTTATACAAGTAATTTGCTTTTCTTATACAAGTGTATATAGAGTGGCACCACGCCAATTGGACATCACTATTTGACATTTTCAGGCCGAGGAAATAGCTGAGAAGCTTTGTGAATCTGTAGCAGCTAGTCTTGAAGGTAAAAAGTTGGGCTCCTTTACAAGGATTTCTTCGACAGTTCAGGTACATAAAGTTTTTTGTCTGTAAACTTGATGATTTGCTTAGTTTCTCTTCTTATTTTGCCTTCAAGAAGAGCCTTACATTTTAGCACATGATGTTGCTTGCAGAAAGCGATGGAAGAGGCCCTTCTTCGTATTTTAACTCCAAAAAGATCCATTGACGTCTTGAGGGATGTGCATGCTGCTAAGGACCAAGGGAAACCATATGTTGTTGTTTTTGTTGGAGTTAATGGTGTTGGAAAGTCAACCAATTTGGCTAAGGTTATGATTCTTTCCATCCTTTTGATCTTCAGGAAAATCAATCCGAACCCACCTTTTATGAAGTGGGGCCATGCTCAGCATAATTTGCTTCTCTAATGCTACCTGCAGGTTGCTTACTGGCTCTTGCAGCATAAAGTCAGTGTTATGATGGCTGCCTGTGATACATTTCGCTCAGGTGCTGTTGAGCAGCTCCGTACTCATGCTCGTAGACTCCAGGTATGGTCTTTCTTATGATTTGATTTCTTTTGAGATTAATTATGGTTGAATGAGGGTCTTATGATGAGCTTTCTGTATAGTGGGACACGAATTGGGAATTGGTACTATAAAAAGGGCAGCCCTGGTGCACGAAGATCCAGCGTGTGCGGGGTCTGGGGAAGGGGTGGACCACAAGGGTCAATAGAATCACTTGGCGCATGTGTTGGCTTGAAAAACTGTAAAACTTATTGTGTGTGTCATAGAAGAAATGCAAATGTTCTTTTCTTTTTCTGCTTTTCCCTTCTCATTAACCTCTCTCTGTCTCTCTATGAGGTAAATTTGATTAATTAAGGAAAAAGGATCACAAATTTGTAAGCTCATCTGGCCTCACTATTAATGATATGCAAGGAAATCTGGTTTCCCTGGAAGACGTCATGGTTACTGCAACTGAAGTTGATAGGCCTAGTGGTCCATTAAACGCGTCTCCCATGCCTAATGTCACTTATCACTATCATCAAGCAAAACATATACTCAGTAGGAAGAGCATGCTCCCAAATTCTTAAAACCAACTGGTTTGCAAATAGACAATCTATATAGAGAATGTCCTTTGTGGTTATTATGTTGTTTTAAAATCCATAATATGTATGAAGTGGAATAAGATAACCTGTTTGAAGCACAAGTAATCCTTTTGTAATCTTGGTTCCCACCGTAGGAGAAGCAATTTTGTTCTCAAATTAAGATGTATGGAGGAATTTTCTACAAAAAACTCATCCTGCTAATTACCGTACAACTTATAGCATTGGAAGTTGGGTCACATTTATTTCAAGGAAAAATTAAGAAGAGAAAGGAGTGCTTGGCATTGAAACAAGTTGCTGAGGATGAAATACAACTTCAGTTAAGAGATAATGGGTTCCTCTTGGAGATGTGAATAAAATTTGATCCTTGCTAATTAAAATATCTGTTCTTTCTGTGTTTAATCTAGAAATATTGCAGCTCGATAGTTTCTTATATTCTAGAAGTTTTAGGTTTAAGAAACTGAAGTCTGAATAGGAAAGTTTAGTGAATTTTGCTCAGTGTGTAAATGGATTACTAGAAATTGGGATTTTTACGACATTGTTGCCGTTGAACAAGTTTGGAAGTCTTTATAGAATTGCATGCTTTTCCCTTCAGGCAAATGCTTGGGTTGCCTGAAATTCGTGAATACTGTTCTGGTTTGTCTGTATATCCTTCTGTGGTTGGTGGGGCTGTTTTTACACGATCAACTTCATCCTTTTCAATTATATACCTTAAAGGATTTATTATTAGTATTATTATTTTTTCATTTTCTAGGACAAAGGATCAGTTCCAGTCACTGAGATTGATGTAAGCTCCACATTGCTCTAGTTTAGGAAAACTTTTGCCTCATGGTGGTCTGATTCAGTTCGAGGAATCTTCTTTCTTGTTTACATTTACCTTTCTTTCCTGTTTTATGCATGCTATTGTGCAGATGATCATGATCCTGCAGATGTATCTGTTGCATATGACTGGCTCCATTTCATTTGTTACGAAGATTATTATTATTATTTCATTTTCTAGAACAAAAGATCAGTTCCAGTCACTGAGATTGATGGTAGCTCCACATTGCTTTAGTTTAGGAAAAATTTTGCCTCATGGTGGTCTGATTCAGTTTGAGGAATATTCTTTCTTGTTTACATTTACCTTTCTTTCCTGCTCCATTTCATTTGTTACGACGATGATTAAGCAATACTTCAAAAATATAGTTAGTTCCTGTAAATACAGAGCTATAGAGTAAGCTACATGAGTTACTTGGCAATTACTTCCGTGCAGAAGGAATTTACATGTCTTTACTTCCTAGTTGCAGTTTATCTTTGAACATCATCAAATTTCTCATTTGAGAAAGTCTAGTAATGCATCTTTTGAATAACCTTCTTGTAGTTAGAGCTGTAAGTTTTAGCATATAATTCTATTTAATACAATGTGATGCTGGAAAAAGAAAGTTTCTTCTCTTGTGAATAAGTTAGTTGCATTCTGTTTCTTATTGCATGTTATGGAATATGGTTGAGTATCAACTTTTGATAAATTGGGACGTAGAATGTGACTACTACTTTGGTAATGTCCTGCTTGTGTGTATTTTTTCCTTCAGAGAAGAGTTTTCTACTTGTTATAAATTCTTAAAACAATTGATTTGTTTCTTAGCACAACATGAATGATTGCTCTCTTAAGTAGATGGAAAGTAGCAAGTGATTTGGTGAGCTGGGCATTGCAAGTGATTTCAAACTGTCTTTCAGATCCCTATATTTGAGAAAGGCTATGAGAAAGATCCAGCAATTGTGGCAAAGGAAGCCATCCAGGAGGCTACTCGCAATCATTCAGATGTCATTCTTGTAGATACGGCTGGACGGATGCAGGTAGTGATAACTAAAAGCCCCCTGTGTGTAGCTCTTATCTCACTGGAAAGTGCCTTTCAATAATGATTGTAACTAAATTCTACATTTCCAGGATAATGAACCACTGATGAGGGCGCTTTCCAAGCTCATCTCTATCAACAACCCCGATCTGGTTCTGTTTGTTGGAGAGGCACTGGTTGGAAATGATGCCGTGGATCAACTGTCAAAGTTCAATCAGGTCTAGTTTTTCTTTCTATGTAACTTACAGAATATTGACAGTTTGAGATTGTATCATAGAGCTGATGTTCTTTCACTTAACTGCAATTCGACATACTTTTTTAGGTGGCATTTTGATGATATTTTGTTTCATTAATTGTGCAATTTTTCTGCTTTTGTTCTGCAGAAATTAGCGGAGCTGTCTACGACTCCTAATCCCAGGTTGATTGATGGAATCTTACTGACCAAGTTTGATACTATTGATGACAAGGTATTTCATTGTAGCAACGAGTGTTTGAAGCCACTCTCCTGCTATAAATTTTGATCATTTTGACATAAAGAAACTATGTTGCAGGTTGGAGCTGCACTTTCTATGGTGTATGTGTCTGGAGCACCTGTAATGTTTGTTGGCTGCGGACAGTCTTATGCAGACCTCACGAAACTTAACGTGAAATCGATCGTCAAAACCCTCCTTAAATGAAAAATGTGATAGCTTACTATTTGCAAGGACTGTATTTTCGTATTGCAGAAGTATTACTGCTGCCAAACTCTCCCCCATGACCTCATCGTGTTGAAATTTGAGGTGAATCGTTGATCAAGGCTGTAATTTAAAATTTGCATTTATTGTTTGTGCTCTTTAGGCCACGTCTCTCATTCATTTCTCTTCTGTTTTTATTTATTTTTCTCTCTCTTGAATGGTAGGCCATGTCTTTCTTCTGCAAACTGAAACTTTGATTTGTTTATTACCCTGAATTTTAGTAGTAAAAAAAAGAGGGCAGCCCCGGTGCACGAAGCTCCCGCGTATGCCAGTTGCACAAGGGTTAATGGTAGTGAAAGCGATTAGGAATTACCTAACTGCAAAAAGACCAAGGAAATCCACCATATTCCACGTTCAGACCTTGTGTATCATTTTGCATTCCTGCGGAAAGTACCGATTGTCCTTCATAGGGAAGGTCCTTTATGTTTTACTCTTGTTCCTTGCTTGGGGTTGATTCTGGCAATTGCAGCTCCACCATTCGCCTTATGTTCTTTGTTATTGAAGAAAATGCGCAGATTCATTAACACAAACTTAAAAGTTACAATCTTTGTAATTCTTTTCAAAGAAAAAAAAGTGTTACAATTTTCTAGTTACAGGTTCCTATAGCATGTTTCAAAAGCTAGTACGAAAACAGAGGATGATTTTACCAGCTCCCAGAAGATAGCAGTGTAGAAGCTCTAGTTGCAAGATGGTCTGAAACCTGGTTACCCTGTTTACCAGTTTGAGATAGAGGCCTAGTGTTGAAATGGCTGAGAAGACATTTAGTTTCCTTCGTCATCTGACGGAGTGTCTGGCAGTGACTTCCCTTGTGCATGGCTCTTACCACTACCCTTGTGCCCTCTCATCTGCCAGTTTGATACTCCCAAATAGCTTTCTATCCTTTTCTTGACAACGTAAACTCTCCCTCATAGTTTTTCACTATGAACTCACATTGCTGTCTGATCTCATTAGGGTCCTTTCCTAAGCACGATAAAATAATGTTAGTATTTGTTTGGTCCACCTGAAGCTGTCCATGGTAGACAACATCTGGTTCCTTCTTCAGCTCACAGTATATAGTTCCTCACTTCAGTTTCTGCTGCTACTGCACTCCTGAACTCCAATTCCATTCTTCGATTGCCTCCCTAAAAATCTGTCCACGTTCAGTTGGTATACTGACTCTTCTACCGACTTGCTGGACCAGCAGCAGTTGAACTGGGTGCATGACTCGGTCAACTGACACTTGATTTGGAGGAATTCTAGGATGGTCGGGCTGACTATGATGGGATCATAAGGAACTTGACATGTTTTTCTCTATATGGGCCTAGAAAGATCAAGATCATTCATAATATTGGTCATGACTTGGATTATAGTTCAAAATTCTCATCATTGGATACTTTCTTCTCTTAAGTCGTAAAATGAACGATCAAGACCATTCTTAACGTTGGTCTTGATATACATAGGTTTTGGTCCAAATTTTCATGCATCAAATGCCCACAGCTACACTTTTTAGTTGTCAAATTCTCATTCACAATGTTGGCCACGACATGGGTTATTGTACAAAATTCTCATCACTGGATACCCGTTGGTACTCTTCTCTTAAAGTTGTAAAATAAATGGCAAAAGGTTTCACTTTCTATTTTACACTTAAAAGCAAGATATCCTAGGATCATCAATGGAACAAGGCATAATGGCGCTTGAGATGAGATAATCATTCTTAAGATGAGATGATACGTCCCATGTTACTGTTATTGGTGCTTGAGAAGAGATGAAGTAATATCTCCTCATCTCAATGTTAGTTTTGCTTTAGATGAGATGTGGGGAAGATCATCTCACTCCAACTCATTTTGAATGGTACATGAGATGGATGAGAAATCCCAATCCCATTGCAGGTCGCTGTTAGTAGTTTGCATATCACTTTCAGATCAGGCCATCTTATCTCATTCCTGCTTAGGCTAGAGGATGTTCATGGTCCCAAGCGAATATAATTAAGGGAAAGATGAGTGAGCAAGACATCGATTTCTTGGTCAAGCGAGTTACTGTTGAAGAAGACCCCTTGACCATTGTTTGAACGTGAAGGATGCCAGATACCTTCCCCTTTGACTAGACAAACTAATTACGTATGGAGATGGGAAATTATTTGATGAATATGTATAAATTTTGCGCCTTGTATTGCAAGTGGATGTCACTCGCTTAATGATCCAGCCATTGTTCTAATAATAAAAAATGTCCATTGAGTATACTAAGCCATCTCTTTGTTGTCATAATCTAAATCCTTCTTCTATTTTGTGACTATCCAGTTATAAAGTCCAAAATTAGACAAGTATAAAATGAAAGAAGTTCGGTTGTTAATAAAATGACTTTTAGTGGCAAATGTTTCCACCGCTAAAACTAAAAGAAAATTTGTATATTGATAAACTGAGGCACGTCTCAAATTGAGGCATCAATGTAGACATATCTAGGCATTAGTTTTGGAACATTTGTTGTTCCTTGTTTATTCTAGCAGTGAAAAATATAAATGGCTGGGACTCTTCTTTTTTCTTCAGTTTTAAAATCAATGGTTTCATCTAAAGTAACATAGGTTATGAATATCCAATTGGTGTGATTTTTTACTAGTAACCTATCCAAGGGAGGATGAAAAAGATGAAAAACATAGATCTTCTCGTCCTTCACGTGTGATTACGTCCTGGTTACTAGTATTAATAGAAAAACTAACTGCACAAGGAAAGAAAAACAAAACACAACAACAATAACTTCATTAAAGAGTTCTAGCTCATGTGCATCATCCTTTAAAATAGGGTTTTTTTTAACAATGTCATTACATTTTGGCATTTTTGTCAAAAAGTCCAACCTTTTTTTAGTTTTGCAAATTTGCCATTAAGTTTTTGTGAGCCTTACAAAACTGACATTCTCTTAGTTTGTTAAAAAAAGTTTCAAAAATCTAACATTACCCTTCTCTATTTCTCTCACTTAATATGTTCTAACAGACCACCTACCTCACAGATGAATATGTGATTAAGTTGTCGACTTTGGCTACTAAGTTCAATAACTTCCTAATGGAAAGTTTTAGTGAAACTTGATATCTAACACAATTCGATAACAAGAAATCTAATGGTATGATTAGATTTCTACAAAAACCAACTAATAGTGAGATATTTAATTGTAAACAAATCATGTTTCTTGACCTGCACAATAGTACTTGTTAAGCTTCTCCAATGAAATTCAACAATTTAAACTTTCATTTCTCACTAAAAAGTGATAAAAAACGCTTCCTAACACAAACTACAACATAATAAATGCTTTGTATCAATAAAAATATAATAAATTAAAGAAAAAATATTCAGTTATTAGAGACCAATCAATATACTTCTAATGTTGAATCAGGATCAACTATTACTCTTTACACAAACAACAACGAGTAGCAAACTTTAAGCTCTTCATTCAATGCCTTTTTGAATAAAAATTGGAAGTGTAAGACTCAATTCTTCTTCTTCTCAAACTAGCATGATCAATTTGAGAGATTTTTGTTGATTAACAAAACATTAAATCATGTGCAAAGTCCTATTTGAATGTATTACTAGAGAGAAATAGAAAAGGGTAACATCGAAATTTTGAAAAAACTAATAAGGAAGGGGGAAGGAAAACTAATAGAATGACAATTTTGAAAAGCTCAAGAAAACTTAATGGCAAATTTACAAAACTCAAATAATGTCGGGCCTTTTTGCAAAAATGCCAAAAGATAATAGCATTTTTTATAAAAAAACCGTTCAATCCTAGAGAGAAGCATTAAAGTGCTGCACCTCACATGCTGCCTTCATGTTCTCCTCACTTTTCATGGGATGATCTGATCCTTCTATCTTTTTCGTGGGATGATCTGATCCTTCTGTCTGCAAGACAGAAATGCGAATTTATTAGACATTTTAAGACCGAAATAGAGGGCCATCCATTCAGCAGCCTAATTGGTGTCACTCACCAATCCTCCTGCCAAAAGATTCCTATATGATTGCTCCCATCCCAGCACTACCTGGAGATGCGTAACCTTGGGAGGTCCCCTCGGAATTCAATTCTAAGATGTCCTCGGTTGGATAAGTTCTGCTGGCCTCACCTTTTTAGAATGGGAGATCGTCATCCTCAAAATACTGGGACATTAAGCGGTTTGCAACATAAGAAATAGAGGATTTCCAAAAGGTCCATAGTTTTTCTTTGTTAAATCTTCTATGATCATAGAGAAATTCATTTCTCTGTTTCCAAATTGCCCAAGCCAAATAACAGAAAGAAATGGAAATGACTAGCAGATGCAAGGAATTATAAGGTCAACTTATGCATTTCTTTTTCTTTTCTTTTTGTGTAAAAGGAAGAATTTTGCAAAGCCCCAATCACGCGCTCACTAGATTAGTAGTAGACGGTGGTTACCAGGCACTTTCCTGGTAGACCAAGGACCAGATGTACCATGGTCGTATAATTGAATTGAAAAATGGCTGATCTAACAGTTCCATGGGTCCATTCCATGACCAACAATTTACCTTGACTCTCTATTATGCCCCTTTGACACACAACGAAACCTGCAGGATTCTGCCAACAAAGTTCATTTTTCTCTTTTGCAAACTAGTGGCCGACCTGACTGGAATCCAATCTTTTGGTTGGGGAACAGCCACCTCACAAGTAAATTGCTGACTTTTGCTGCACTTTTACCTAGCGAATGGTTATTCGTTCAGCGTTAGACCGGAATAACACTGACTGCTGTTGCAGTCCAGGGTCTCCTGGCTTTCGGAATTGAATTCTACCGTGGATGCCACCTTTTTCTGCAGGTAAAGTCAGCAATGTTCGATTCCACCAGTAAGTGAATTCAAGAAGGCATTCCATGGAAGATGGAACCCACCGTAGAATCCAATTCCATCTCACAGGCACCATCAAATATACATATCATGTGTTGACCATTGAGATATATCCACAAGAATCTTTCCAATTGCATAATTATGGATTTATATTAGGCCCACCAAATGAACGGTCAAGAAAATGGTGATAACTTCTGGATTCGTTCGGTCAATAAATCCGATGGCTCAAGTTCCTAATACAATTCCAGTGGTTTTTGCCCATTATAGGCTTAATATGGTCCACTACTGATCACCAAAGTTTTTTTTCTTTTGGAAGTGTAAATATAGACAGGCTTAGGGAAACCTCAAACACAAATGAATCCCACTTTTCTTTCCTTCGGTTTGGTCAGCCGTCCAGCATATAAGAACAGCCACATGTTTAACTATGAAAATTATTCGTAAAGTAAACTATTCATTTGAAGCCAACACTGAAGATAGTCTACGCCTTAGAAATATCTTCTACATTGGTATTCAAAGCAGGAAGGTTAACTGAGCAGAAAGTCCGAGAGAAAAAACAAGGGGATAATAAGTCACCATAAAATTGGAGTACTAGAACTAGTCAATGCTGTTCTATTTCTTCCTTGAAGATTCGTGCACTCACCATATGATTTTTCATCCAGTAAACTCACCATATGATTTTCATCCAGTAAATGAGGAAAAATAAAATAAAAATTGATGGATACATTAATTACTTCATTTGAAAGAACAGTATATAAAAAAAGGGTATCTTGGTCAGCTAGCAATCAGACAAATTAGCAGGCCACTGGCCTGCTCTGTTAATGTTTCATGTTACTATACACCCCGAGATGTGAATTCCTTTGATTATAACCTGATGGATGTTTAACATACTTGGACCCACTTGGCCAACATCTCTCCACGAGGTACCAATCAACTCAACTTGTTCCATCTCTGCAAGTTCTTTGGAATATGTCGTAACCTTTCAAATCCACACTTATCAACAGAAAAGTATGTCTACCCACCTCCTTAACTAGCATCACTGTGATGTTCCAATCTACAATATTAATATCTGCAGTTCTCTGGCAGATATCACAGCAGATGTCACAAGCTTCCAAATCCATTCCTATCAAAGCCTAGCAGCCATTAAATTGATGTTGATTCTGGTTGGAAAGTTTGGTTAAGGCCGACTGAAGCAATTAAGAACAAAGTCCTTTAGCTTCTAAAAGCTTTTAGTTTCTAAACCCACCTCTCATTAATTTAATTTTTATCAAGAACTGGCCACTCATCTGGACTTTGAGAAGAATTGGCATGCCACCACGGAAGGTAAAAGGAGTAGGCACCAACAGTTGCACCTGCATAATTGAGAAAACACAAGGTTGAATGGTCCTTTCCATGATGATGAACATTTATGAAGCTCCCTTTTGAAACATGAATAAGCAAGACTAGTCTTTGAATGATTTACTTATTAGGGAGACTCATACCGTTGGACTGACTTGGCACAGATCATGGAAGCTCTGAACTAATTGAACTGATGCAATGAAGCCCTGGATGCATCTTACTTTAGGGTTTAGATGACACTAAGACAAATCAAACTAAGACTAGGCAGATTTAGTACATTTCGGTAAATTCAGGATAGCTTCACATAGATTTTCCGGTCAAGAGAGGAACTCAATGTCGTATTTTCTGGTCAAACTAAGACTACTCAGATGCTTTACCCACAAGTAATCCGTTGCCCATGCTGTATTATTTGTAGCCTCTTCGCCTTGCGGGCCGGAACCTAAACTGTCATCACGAGCAGAGAGAGATTAAGATACCTCGTAAATGGAAGAGAGGTAAACGGGCTCGCAGAGGTAAATGCTATTGCTCAGTTGCACCAGCGCATTTGAAAAACTACATGGCTGACAGGTCCTTTCGATGATGGTGGACATTAATGAGGCTCCAGTTAGGGGATGAATAAGCAAGATTTGTCTCGTTCTGTTTGTCTCTTAATAGGGTTACGAAGACCTATACCATTGATACTGGACTCGGTACATATGGCTCTAGAATGAGTGGGCGGAAACTGACTGGATCAATGCAAAAAAAATTTAGATGAAGCTCCTAAGGTCTTAAGGTTTAAGAACAGCAATACAAATCAAACTAAAGGTAGGTTCTATCTATGATTGTTGACTAGCATTTCGTTTCCAGTAAATTCAGGTTGGTTTATATGGACTTGCAGGTCAAGGGAGGCACTCATTATGAAATTATTCAGGACACAAATGTAACCATGAGCAAACATGAAATCATATCCATGCTCCATTAAAAGGACACTGCAGCATCTTCTTCTTGCTGGCATGACATATGAAAAGGAACTGTCACTTGTAGGCATGTCATTAATGTTAATGTT
The DNA here is from genome assembly GCA_035236585.1 of Warburgia ugandensis. Taxonomy (NCBI): domain Eukaryota; kingdom Viridiplantae; phylum Streptophyta; class Magnoliopsida; order Canellales; family Canellaceae; genus Warburgia; species Warburgia ugandensis. Next base: position 26,260,498 of record CP141131.1, read on the forward strand.
AATCATGAGAGGATATTTCCAAACCCTTGTATCCTGTACAATCTTACGCGACCCAAGGATCTGCACTAGAAACAATTCAAAGCTATCTCTTTGCTTACACTTCCAATTAGATGCATATCAGATTGATGAGGTTATAAGATATACCGGAAATGCAGTTCAATGAAACAACAGCCCAGTGCCAATAAAGAAAAAAACAATTGCACATATTCCTATTATCATTACAAGATTCAAAATTGCACATATTCCTATTATCAGATTGATGAGGTTATAAGATACACCGGAAATGCAGTTCAAGGAAACAATATCCCAGTGCCAATAAAGAAAAAAAAACAACTGCACATATTCCTATTATCATTACAAGATTCAAAATTTAATGTGGGAGACCTGTATTATCACAAACAATGCACAAGAAGTCACGACTAAACCAGATACATCAAGAATGAACAAACTGAAAATTTCATTTTCAGGTTCTTGAACATGAATAATGTGGTGAGATTTTGAAAAGGGTAAAATGAGTTCCTAAGCTCAATGCATGTTCAGATTCACCTCCGGCGTGGGTTGTTCAATGATCTTGAGGACCCCTCAAAGAAATCCAACAGATAATTCTCCAGATCCTCAGCACTGAACTTAATATACTTGTCACTGTGTCTTCCACCCTCCAGCTGACTGGCGTATCTACCCATGAACGTACGATATGCCTGAAGGACTTTCAGTGATATTGAAATCCTTAAGTCATCTCGAAGCTGGAGATCAGGGATCAGCCATGCTGTCTGGATCTTGTAAATCTCTTCAAAAGCAAGATTAAAACCCTTGAATCTCTCCTTGAGAACTGTCCTTGAAGGTGAACTCGAACCTGGATTATAAATCCCTTCATCTTTCAAGAAAGCCAGTACTAAGCTCCAGGAAGCTCTTTCATAGTTCATTGCATGCTGTTGAAATTTCCTATTGTGCCTTCGGATCCAGTTGTCTCCCAGAAGAGCTCTAAGATCTGAATTCTTAACCTTTTGAACCATGTAGTAAATATTGTTCATCAAGAAAAAGTGTTGCAAAGAACCATCCTTGTACAATTCGGATTTACCGTCCAGGTTGGATTCCAGAGTTGAGGTCACTGACCGTAGACAACGAGCCATTGGGGAATCATTCGAATAACTCTTCTCCTCGTCTTCTTCTACTGTTGAATTTGATGCAAATGATGAAGGGTGATCCTCTTCATCGCCATCTTCTAGAAGCAAATTCAACGTATCACTATAATCAGTAAGAACCTTAATGTAGTTCATGACATACTTAGTCAGATGATGGATGCCACCTCCAGGGAAAGGAGTAGTTGTAGTATTTGTCCCAACAGCATTCTCAAATTCCAGTAAAGTTCCCTTCACAGTATCTGCCAATCTGCAAAGATATTCACGACACTCGGTTCTGACACAAGAACCAGCCTCTTCTAAGAACAAAGCATCTATATCAGGTAGAAGATCTGCCAAACCTTCATACATATCGAGTATCTTGAACAGTTTCTCTGGTGCGCGAGGACTAATTGCTATTGCTTCACCAAAGTTCAGGAGCTGCAGTATTGGACCCTTTGCTGTCTCAACAAAGCAAGTCTGGCTAACCAATGCAAACTCATTGAATATCTGGTCACAAAGGTGCTTTTCACTGGCAAGATAAACCCTTATAAAAATCTTCATTGCTCGGATCCAATTCTTTATCTTGGAGTTTAAGGAACTCCATTCCATTTTCAGGATTTCCTCAATACTCAATTTCTCAATTTCAAGAATATACAGGCACTCGTCCAAGGCTTCTTTGCGGATGGTTCTGTAGGTTTGGCAGCATTCTCTGTCATATTTTGACAAGAACATTACCTCAGCTATACATTTCAGGCCAGGAATTACATCTGGATGCATCAAATCAATGATGAATTCCTCAGAGCCTTTGCCACCGTCTCTCTGAAGCTTTACTCGAGCATCCTCAAGGGGATCATCATCAACCGAACTGGTGGAATACTCATCTGCCGTGCCATCTTCACTAGAACGAAATGACAAGTGATCAGGTTCCAGAAGCTGTCTGTTCTGAATAAGAATATGGCTGAATTCTTCCTCTAGCCTAGCCATTGCTGTCTGGAGAAGACTATGGGCCCGACTCAGAAGCTCATTCTCCACCTGATCTTCATTCCAAGAAAAACTCCCTAAGCTCTCTGTCAATTGCCTGACTTGATGTACAGCCTGTAAATACTCAGAAGCTTCCTCTGGATTGCAGTCCCATATCATTGATTGATCAGACTCCCAACTCATGATCTTTTTCTGTGAAAGATTAAGTTGCTCTTCAATCTCACTTATTCCCCCTTTCTTTTCTGGGAGCTCTGTCATTCTAGACATGGACAAATGGATATCGAAATCTGAAAGGAACTTTATCATGTCTTCAGTTGGATTCTTACTTGTCCCGAGGGCTTGTACAATGTGCTGTGCTGCAGCAATCACTCGTTTATCTCTTTCAACAGTGCCCAAGGATTTACAGTCTGCCATAGCAAATAAGACAACTAGAACAACCAAGTCAGAAATGCACCCCTGTAGTTACTGGATCAACGACCAAATCCAGCAACAAACTGAGTATCTTCCCAAGCCACCAATTACCAAATCTCCAAACTAATGAAGAAGGCAACCACCTAGAACTGAACCTGAAACTCTTCCTTCCGAGACTGAGAAACAAGTGTTTAGATGAGATTCACCTCAGGTATCACCAAAAGAGAAGAGTTCCTATCTAGAGACCCAGATCATGTAGAAACTGGATTGAATCCTCAATACTGACATAGATCCACCATTGCAATAGAAATTGAAGGTTCCACATCCAACAGCTTGAGAAACAGAAACCCAATTGAGGTGAAAGGAATATTTAACCTTCTTCCTTTCAGAACTTCAGCCCAACAATAATAGATGATAACATAAAATGTGGTTTTCAATTCAATCCAACTTCTGCACAAATGGTTTCACAATAAACACTGATGTAAGAACAGCAGGTGCCGTAGGTAACGGCTTCCTAACTTAGCTGATGCAGAATTGAAATCACAAATCCATTGTGGAATTGGAATTGCGCTAAAAAGAAAGAAACAGGCGAGACAAACAGAACCTAGATCACCGGAACAAAAGCCAACCAGACACGACTGTTTACTCGGAACGACAGTTCAGGAACAAGAAAAGACACACCACCGATGATGAATATACAACAACCAAGTAGGAAAATGAACAAGAAAGGACTCTAATTTCGAGCCTTTTATTCAAAGCTTCTCAAGGAGACTTGAATATCAGAATTTCCACAGCTAGAGCATCTACAATTCTTTCCTAAAATTCGATATCAAACCAAGAAAATCTGGACTACAAAATCGCATTAAAGAACCACAAAGTCTTTCAGAGACCCAAAACTTCCCCCAAATGTTTCATATTATCCTCAAAACCCTAATTTCCTCTCTGAAAGTAAAACCCTAACTTTCTCTCTCTAAAACTAAAAACTTAAACCTTCCAACAAATTTATATGGATAAATACAACTAGACACCAGATTCCTGTGGTTCTCAAAAGAAATAGCAACTGTAAGAAGGAAAGAGAGAGTGATAACTCGACTCAGATGTTTCGGATTTCATCCAAAACCCTCGCATTACAACAACGACAGCAACAGAGAAACTACTGCCTGAATCCCGTGGATTTTGAAACGGAGTATCTCGAAACCGTGAAATAAGGAGGATGCTAACTAGGAGAAGCAGTTAGTTCTCGGAAGGAAACAGAGGGAATTACAAACAGAGAGGTTATAGATAGATTTGGACCAAACTAATCAGTCGATCTCGGAGAAAAGTTACGATTCCTGTACGAAATTGGTGGATCTTTTCGCGGTTTCCACGATGAAGAGCTCCAATGGAGATGGAAGAAGATTGTAAGAGTTTGAAATTCTAGAAATTCTAAGGGATGCAAACAAGTAAAGGAGTGCAAATTTTCAAGGGAGAGAAAGTAACCTCGAAGCTTCGCTTTTTGTGGTGGAGTTCATCTCAACCTTCTCTCTACGCAACTTCATTTCTAGCAGCTAGTCTGGTGTTCGCTTTTGACTTCGGCGCTATAGAAATTAAGACTACTGAAATGCCCTCGTTTAATAAAAAAATAACAAAATTGCCACTTTATTTCTCTCATCATGTAACCATTTTGCCATTGACATTGACGCGCGTATATATATCCAGCTGTTGCTGCAAGAGCATGTCATATGGTTGAAAAAAATAAAAAAATAAAAAAAATTAGAGAAAATAATAGTTAAAAAAAATTTCGTAGCCAATCAAATAAATAAAATAATTAAAGAAAATAATAGTTAGAATTTTTTTCTTGTCCAATCAAATGTTATTTGCACTTATACCTACAGTTCCTTGTTAAAATTATTGCTAATATATATATATATATATATATAGACACACATACACACACTATCAAGTCCATTAATTTAATGACACTGACCACGAAAGCATCTCATCTCAAAGCTGTTGATTTTGCTTTAATCAGATAATTTTAATATCGATTCACTTGATTTTAGGATTCTTCTTGCTCTAGTAGACCTGTATCCATTTGGGGTGGGACCAAAACCATTCCCATTACAAGTTGATGGTCTACAAGTATAATAACAGCGTGGATTTTAACTATCTTGGATTCTAAAAGAAAAACACGTTGAACAGTATGGATCAACATAGATTTTCCCAAGAGCATATAAGTACATGTTTGGAAAGCTTGTTTTTTACAATATACTATCTATTTTGCAGCAGAGAACTAAACTAATTTTCTACTATAAAAAGAAAAGGAAAAATATAATAAAAACAAGTTTTTCAAATAGACAATAAAAAGATAATATATTTTTTTTCTAAATTATTTACAATAATCTTCTTTTTTTTTCTTTTTTTTTTTAAAGTAATACATACACAATCATGCATAGCCTTGAACCCTAATTACCGGTACATCCTCAACTCTAAAAATATATGGCCTTAACTTGCAACTAGCACTTGCCTCTCTCGGTGGTGGGTATTGTAACGAGTTTCTCGACATAACCATTAGCAATTGTATCCTTTTCAACCTCAACTTTCATTCTAGCAAACTTCAGATCCCTAAAACCAACCCTAACTAGTCTATGCCTTCTCATAATGAGCTTTTCAACATTAATCATTAGCGATTATATCCTTTTTAACCTCAATTCTCATCCAAACAAATTTCAGCTCCCATGTAAGGACCAACGCTAATTAGTCCACCGCCTTCATTTCTTGTGCCCACACATGGATAAGTGCAGTGTCTTACGACAAAGAGATTGTGAAAGTATCCAAACGGCCAGCTCTGGCAAGTTAGTTAGAGGGAGCATTTGCTCCTCTTCATAGACCTGAAAGTTCAAATCTTATTCCTGGACTCACCGTGATGTTCACGTCGTTCGTGAGTTATTGCGATCACTTCCAAATTACAGAATATATTTATAAAACGAATAAAGATTTCATCACTTGAGACTTGTTGTTGTTTAGTACAAGGTACATCTCGTGTAGATTGGCGAGAGTAACCCATGCAACAGTAGAATCAGGTGATGTGACTAATAGATTGTTGGATCCAATCCGATGCGAAGAAAGAATATTTTATGTAATTCGGCCAAACTTGACTTAGATAAGTGATGTACATATTGTTATTTTACAATTAGAATGGGATAATGAAGTTCGTAACTCAGGCTCCTATTTATAGGAGTTCAGAGGATTATGGTCAACTGATTTTCATCGAAAAATCAGGTCTAAAGATTGGATTTTGTTTTCTTTAGAATATCCAAAATAAAATAAAATCTGATATCTAGTCTCCAAATATTGCATCTGAAGATCTCACACTGTTGAAAAGTCTAATTAAATTGGCTAGGAACTTCAATCTTCGAAGCCGCTGTCTAGACAAGTGATGTACCAAGCCTAAAGCCAATCTGATAATCCTAATGCTGTAGGTCAACAAAAAATTATAATGATCAAACAGTGATTTCTTTTATAAGTTTCTCGTCCGTACCACACTCAACCAGATAAACGGTTGTGATCATCTAAATAGTGAAAATATGCCCATTTCTACTATATGGGTACGCCTCAATTGGTAAGAGAAAGTTTTGAGAAAAGTAGGATATTTTTTCAATCGGGTTGTTTAACTTTCGATCCAGCATTTGGCTAGAAAGTAAGAAGGGGAAAATTTAAGCAGGTTGGACTGGACTTCAACGGAAGTAATCTGATTGGATGGATAGGATTTTCTGATCTAACTAATCGCTGACTAACGACATCTTGGTGATTCTGGGTCGTTGGATGATCGTACGAATTGCCGTGGGTTTTCTCACGGGAAGCAAATCCCGTTGTTTTTGCGCGGAGGTTCTTTTCGCCATTCAAGGGGTATTTTGGTCTTTCCGGTTTGAAACAGAAAGCGAGGAGAAACTCAAACGGCTGGTCGTAGAAGCCTTCGTTTTCTACAGCCTCGAGTTTGGTAAAGTCCGATGACTGCCACGTGGCCTCCTGCAAGCTCCGAATGAGGCTAATCAACGGCCACGTAATAACATTGACCAGTCAACGCAACAAAGCGTGGCGTACGGTTGAGGATTGTACACGCATGTGTACGGGGGCGGGATCTGGGGACCACACAATTTTTCTATCAATTTTACAAGTTCATGCATGAAGCGTTCGACCTGGAATGGAACCAACGGAGGATAAGTTACTAAATTACATGACCGCTGCATTAATTAATCCACTAAGCGTTTATAACGTGTGTTGATGAACGGCTTGGGATTAATAAATCATACGGAGACTATTACAGCGTGGGCCCACAATAGAGACTACTACAGACTACTATATTGGGTCTGAAATGGTCTTATAATGGTGGGAATCCGACATTCTACCATCCAATGGAATGTGATTTTGTTTGTTGAGTTTAATAGCAATCAAAATTGACATGTTATTTGATGCTATATGTTTGGATTTACATGATTTTTAGGCTATTACGGATCCAACAAAGATTCAATCAAATAAAATAAACGGATGTAAGAAAAATGTGACCCCACCGATGGCTTATGTAATCCAATTTATGCGATTATGCCGGATTATTCTATACACAATGATAGTTGGTCTTTTGCAGAGATGCTGTCGCGTGCTAGTAAAATATTGCTTAGGAGACCGGCTTCCATTTTAGCCAGACGGTTGGTCATTTTCCAATTGCAATGGTCCATTGGCTGTGGTCAGATTAATGAGAGAAATTATAACATAAGAAATGATATTGATCATGTCTTCACCTGTGAAACCAAGGCTCGCATCTTCCATATGTGGGCCATGCTCCTAAATATCCAACATTTGACAACCCTAATTTTGGACGGTGTCAACTTTTCTTAGCTGGAGGGAAAGCCTTCTATTTCAGGGAACTTCATTTCCCTTGTTTGGTTTGATTTTATTTGGTTTCCCGTCTTCTTTCTTCTATTCTATGGAGGTCTTTGAGAATTTTCTCAGCCCACATCTTTCTTCTCTCAATCCAGTTACTCTGTCGTAATTGTGGAGTATTTTCTGGCAGGACCTCTCTGCATTGGCTGTTGGAGCTTTGTCTCTAGCGGATGAATACAATACAACTTCCCAAAGAAAAATGAAAAGTCCAATAATCAAACTTAAAATGCTTTTCAATTGAAAAACCAATAGCTAGAAGCATTAAATGGATATAAATTTTTGCAGCTCAACTAAAATGGAAAGGGTGAGGAAGATGAATGGGTCAGCTCATCTAGAGGTGAGGCCTACAGGGAGAGGTTATGCAGTCAGTCTTACAGCTCAGTCTCAATAGCATTTTTCTTCCTAGAAAAGCAAATCCACCTGCCCTAAATTGGGGAGGGTGAACAAGATGAATGGGTGAGATCATCAAGAGGTGAGGCCCTATAGGAAGAGGTTAGTGAGTTAGTCCTGGAACTCAGTCTCGATAGCATTTCTTTTCTTAGGAAAGCAACTCCGTTTCAAATTGTCATACAAAACACTTTATTATTATTATTATTATTATTATTATTATTATTATTATTATTATTATTATTATTATTATTATTATTATTATTATTATTATTATTATTATCATAAGAGAACAATTACAATTCAAATTACTCACTGACACTTCAATCTTTAACCTCTACTAAAGGAGAAAGTAGTAACTAGACTTTCTTTTGTGTTGATCTCTAGATTTATGGTTAAAGATTGTTGTTTATAAGAAAGATTTATTCGGAAAACTCCATCAGTCAAGGGAGGAAAGTTTTATGCATACCTACATCTCAATTTATATCATGTTTATTAGCTGATTATTATATGTTTTTTAACTCTAACCAATGTTTATATTATCTTTGTTTTGCATGTATTTTGTGGCTAGAGAAACTGAGGATCATCATCTGTATCAGAGACAAGATTGTCTCTAGTCCACAATCACAATTTAATGGCCTTTAGGACTGTTCTAGGTCACCTAAATTGGGTGACATGTTTATATGAGTTGAGGCATCCTACATAGGATGTGTTTGTCCTAATTTTGCAATTGTTTTGGTCTCTATTTTTAGGTTCACACACTTATGAGTATATTATGAGTTATACTCTACTATATGAGTTTAAGCTCCATTAATTTTTGTCTAAATAATGCATAAATTTTAGAAGTAATTCGGTCAAGTTTTTAGGCCTAAAACAATGATTAACCGAATTACTAATTATGATTGAATGTATGCATGTTTAGGGGACTATTACAAGGTGCCTTTTATCCTTGATTTTTATTATATATGTCAACATTGATGACCTAGAGAAAGAAATCTTCATGGAGGTTCCTAAGGGTTTTAGGATGGAGATCTAGAATGTAATCTATGTAGGTTGGTTAAGTCTTTACATAGACTAAAATAATCATCAAGGCGATGGAATTGCATTTCCCGTGTGGTTATTTTCTACTATGGTTTTGAGCCAAATAGATATGACCATTGTGTATGCTCCTTTTCTTAGTGAGAGTATATTACTATTGAAATTGTATGTTGGTGGCATTCTGTTGATAGGCAATGATCTTGATATGACTCTTAAATCGAAAGAATGACATAAAATTCGGTTTGAAATGAAAGATTTGGGTGAAAACTTTTGTATCTTAGGTACTAAGATAGAAAGGGACATGAAAGCTAAGTGTCATGTCCTAGATATGTAAAAAGGTTGGAGATGTTATATATTCTAATGTTATTCAAATGAGATTTATTTCCAATCTCACATGGTGTAAAATAAATAATTATTATCACATAATTGAATCAAGGTTCTAAAAACTGACTTGTAAAATTTCTAACTTACATAAATAAATAGTATTTTCTTTTTATTACATTTTCTATACCTTCAAAATAACAAAATAAGGAACACTTTATCTGAAGTTGTTCGAACTGAACTCCCCTTTTCTCATGATTTTTTTTACCCTATGTCTTTTCTCCTTTAAGTGTTCTATAATATGAGGTATTTAAAATATTTGAATGACCTTGTGTTTGATAAGCATACTAAGTATTATACAGTATAATTATTATAAACATCAATAATTTACTATTATTACTAACAAGTTGTTCAACATTAATAACATGTATATGAAAGTATAATATTAACAATTTCATTTTAACGAACATAAGTATTTTAATTCAAACTAAAGTCAGATAATAAATACATTTCAAATCCCAAAAACATTAGTTCATGTATTCAAACATGATCAATAGAAGTAATATCTATTGACATATGTTTCATACAAGTTCACTGCTTCATTGATAGGATGATGTTCAAAATACCATCTATGGAGGCCAAACATATTGTAGCTGTTAGGGTTCCAACAATGTATATATTGTCCGCTATGTCCTTATGGCCTCACGATTTTGCTCTTCCTTATAGGAAAAACATATAATACTAAGAAATACTCCGAACCCTGAGATGCTGATGCAGTTATTGGTGACCAACTATGCTGTACATTTGTTGGCATACCAAACAACCAAGGCAAATGATTTGGGAACACTTGACAGAATGTGTTTGGAAACGCAATCTTGATAGATTTTATAGTTGGATGGTTGAATACATTCATCATGTTTGGTGTTACTTCGATTGGCTAGACACCAAAATTAATGATTATTGGATGATTCTAGTCGTCCCATTTTCAATTTATTAATAGTGACCATTCAAATTTTCAATTAAAAAAACTAGTAGCTAGAAGCATCTGATGATCTGAATTTTTGCAGCTAGCATAAATAGGAGAGACCAAATAAGATGAATGGGTCAGATCATCTACATGTGTGGCTCATCTAATTTGAGTTTCCAAACAAGTTATTTTCTGCATTTTCCTAGCAGCTCTCCACTACTAATTGCGTTTTAGGAAACTGGTGGAAATGAAAATTGATTTCCTAAGAAACGCATTTCAACACAAATCACTTTCTTTGCTAACTAGACCTTAAGTTACTTGGTTGTTGTGTTTATTTCTTATCCGACAAATTGAGAGAAAAGAAAGGGAAAAATGAAAAAGAGATGTCCCTAATCTCAAAGTAGACGCTAAAAGTTCATCCACAAAAATTTCAAGTCTAGCACTATTGATTCGAGTTTACGCTTACATCTAAAACGGGATGGAGGGTGCTGACCTCGAATCCGCACCCTCGTCTCAAAGAGAGAGAAACCACATTTCGCCTAGACTACAGGGCTACTAGCTTAGCCTTCTCAAGACGGGGCTCATATCTAAACCCATAGATGACATGCTGCACAAATTATATTTTGTGGCAAACTGACGTTTCGAAATGTCAAGGGGGGATGGTCAAGGACCTTGTCATTTTAAACTTAATCATGGGATGTCAATTGGGATGGGGCCAATGATCAATAGAGGCCATTAGAAACAAGCACAGAAAGGATTGGAGCCAATTGTGGTTGAACATTCCCATCCCAGCTGCTCAGTCAAGGCTTGCAAGTACCAGTCAATTGACTAATAATATTACCTATAATCGTACTTCTTAATTCTAGTTGACAAGATTCAACAGTCAATATTCCTTGAGAAGGAGCTTTCTTGATCAGGACGCCAACGGCTAGGTAAGTCATTCCATGCCAAGCCAGCCATTTCTGCCATCATCCTTGACCTTTACCTCCAACAACCTTGGTTGAAGTTTAATCGTGTCAACAAATTGAGAGGTGCAAACTCGTTCTCATGGGTCTTTAATCTTCATTCATGTAAGTCATCTCATCCGTAAGAAAGAGGAACACTAGTCATTGTTGAAAGCTGAAGCAAAGTTTAATGGTTTTGGTTAGATGAGCAGTCGTTCTTGAACGTATTACATTGCTTAGTCAATTCCAAAGTAGAAGACAGCATTACTTGAATGAAGCCTGACAGTCGGCTTTTCTACAACATTTGTGATCGAATTTTGAACTCGTAAACATCAATCAGCGTACCACGTTCTGCTGATCAAGGTTTTAACAATGGTATCAAAAAGTGGAAAAGCTTTAACCGGGGAGTGCCACAGGCAACAAAGCTGTAGGTTATGCGGGGCATTTTTCCATGTTAACCATCAATCGATGGCCTACAATTTTTGCTAGCAGAATGCCAGATGATGCCTTGTGGATCGTACCATGTATGTAGAATAAGGTTTATGGTTACCAACTCCAATAAACTGAATCTATTTATCCGGCATGCAACGTTAACTCAATCTTATTGCCGTTGATTTCTATCTGATGCGACGATGCTAGTCCCTTACCTAGCAGGTTTCAGCAAATAGAAACACAAACCACAGAATTAATCTTGTTCTTTGAATGTCCTTACAACTACCATCGGTTTCAATTGGCTCAATTTATCCTAACCCCCGATCAATCTACCATCCCCCATTGAGTGTTTCCTATGATCTTCTTCAATTAGGTTGAGTTTTGAGAAAGGAATGCTTTTGTGGTTTTAGATTGACTCGACATAACTGTATTTGAGTCCTGGTAGCAGCTGGGAATGATTTTTAGACTGTAAGTGCTTCTGGGCTGAAATAGAAGTAATGCACAGATATGATGAAGCTACAGTAGATTTGCTTATGATGATGTCAAGTCACTTGATTGGTCAATACACTGAGCATGTAAAGAAATATACTTCTATGTGGGGTGGGGATAGATGCTTCACCCGTCCCCAGGATGAAAGATTTTATTACATTAGACTTCGTGGTTCGGTTTTTTTACTTTAGGATCATCCTGAGAAGATAGTTTGCTAGTCTTAACTCTTAAAGCATGCTGGCTAATGTAGTTACTCGAGGCAAGAAAGCAGATTTTAATTACCTTTGTCCCAAAAGAAATGAAGGGAAAGAAAATGGCAGAAGGATTACTACACAAATACGCTCAAGGTAGAACTTGTTGCCCTTGATGAAGTTAAAGCTGTTGTGATTGAAACAATAGGTTGCATTTAAACTTTAAAGAAGTCTATGTTTGTCTTTTAGTAGCATTATGTTCTTCGGGATCATTCCAAAAAGATAAATAGTAGTATAAACTATTAAGATCTGATAGATATCTGCAATTTTTTGACAATGTGAATGAAAATGATATACGCGATTGACTAAACCACTATATTCACGAGCACAACGAAAGTGGTTAGGGAGTATGTTTACAGATTTTTGGTTACTGGATCCTGACTTGTTTGTCTGTTGGTTTGTCCTTTGCTGCAAGAAGTTACTCAGACAAGATAGTGCAACTTTGGGGTCGATTAAAGAGAAGTAGAATAGTACACTCGATTAGCTAAAACAGCTACTTATTTTTTCGGATGAACAAACAGCGATTTCATGGGCATGATGAAACTGATAAGGAAGTATTGTTAGAGGTTTAGTGTTATTCTTTCATATTTTGTTTCACTGTTAGTTTACCAGTTGTGATAGTGAAGTTACTTAGGCAAGAAAATACAATCTAAGGGTCAAATTGAAGGGACATAGACGAGTTCACTTGATTGATTGAATAGCTACTTCATTTGCACGGTAAATCTGAACTGGAATCATGATTAACAGTTTGTGATTTTCGCAGCCTCATTTGTTTCTCTGTTTGTTTTCCATTTTCCATAATGAAGCTACTTACGCGAGAAATTGCAACCTAAGGGTCAAAATGAAGAGCATCCTTACAGTCCTTGTCCATAGATAGTAGCTAGAAGGACCATATGTTTGTAACTACAACCAATGATAGTCTTGCACATTTAGTAGCAAATTGTAACACCTCGGGTTTTACACAACAATATAAAAATAATTTATAAAAATAGTCGGGATCCTTATTTTAAAAATTTTAATTTTTAAAGTAACAAAAAACATAACTTGAATAGAAGCATTTAATTCAAAGTCCTGAGAGTCATACAACCACAAAACCATGGATTTAATGGTGAAATGAAATCCCATTTCTAACAAAAATCCGACAAAGTCTCCTTTGTAATTTGGACAATTGTACATAACACGTGTAGAATAAAATCACCTGATAAACACAACAGAAGACATGACACATGGGAGACTTAGTTTCCATACCCATCCACACAATCAAATACTATTTTCAATAAAATGTATACTCCAATAGTAGATAAGAAAATCAAGTCATGACAAAATATCGAGGGTTCCTCTATACAGTCATCACGTCCAACATGAATTTATATCCTTACATCCAGGTCACATTATAGTTTACATTAAAATATAGTCCATAAACAATGACTAAAGTGAGGTCTTGAACAAACCTTATCATCTCTGAAATTTCTTTAATGCTTCATTGGGAACCGTAATCACTTTTTCTTACTCTATCAGAGCGTCCACCTATTGCAACTCTCTATATCTGAGGCATTGCAAACAAAGCAATGCCTCAGCAAGCTATGCTTGTGTAGGTGATTCACAGTCAATAACAAATGCGATGAAATCATATGGCATAAAGTATCAAGATTATGGTAAATCTCATAAGATGAATATATATAAAGCCCATAAAACATCAGACATCTATAATGAATAATATATGAGAATCATGATCTAAACAAATCGATATCAATCCTGAGCATCATGGCATACAAAGCATGGGAAAAATTACATGGATATACATCCATCGAAACAATGAAAACCTGTGTCAACATAATGATATAATGCATGTCAAAATCAACATAACATCATGCACAGTAGCCCTATGAGTGTCTCAAGTACACTCACGGCAACGGGGGCCTAACTCTCAATACTTTTCGCTTTTACCCTTTCACCCATGACGAGACACTCAGACATTCACAAAAAGATGTGTTCCAATCCTGCTTTCACCCTTTCACCCACATGGGGCACTTAAGAACTCACGGAAAGATGCATTCCAATCCCGTTTTCACCCTTTCACGCACACAGGGCACTTAAGCACTCATGAAAAGACGCGTTCTAATCTCGCTTTTACCCTTTCACCCAGATGGGGCACTAAGGCACTCACGGAGGGGATGGGGGATGCATCCCATTACAACCTCAATTGTCCCAATCGACAAAGCATAGAAACTCTCATGTGTAACAATCTTAATAAGATCCAATCAAAGACATGGTAGTGTGCCATCAGTCATATGTTAAAATATAAGGCTAAATCATGTAGATCCAGATGTCATAATATCAACCATGTATAATAAAGGAATTTTCATGAAAACATGATATTGCATAATCATTTTTGATGAAATCGAATCAACATAGTAATTCAATATATCAACATCATGCATTGAAAATCAGTGTATAACCTCATCAATAATCAAATCAATGCAATTGAAATGTACTAGAAACAGTGCATAAATCATGCACAAAAGTAGCAAGCATATCAGCAATACTTGCTGAAAAATGATCTCATGCAACATGGTAGAGCATAAAACCCACACCTCAAAGTTTCAAATAATACGCCATGATTTAAGAAATTATGAAAAAATCTCAAATGTAATCACCTACCTCAGACGAAGTACCACTTGTCTGTACCTCTCCAATCAATAAGAACCAACTCTAGTGCAGTCCTCCACAGTTCCATCAGCTGGGTATATATCACATCCAGTCACACCTAGAATCCAATTCACCTAACTTGGATTCTTAATTACACAATCATTACATTTTCGTCTTCAATACTTCATGTATAAGATATTTCAATGATTTCCAGCCATAGAATCTCAAGGCGGGGCCATCCTTAATTGGCTACTAATTCAAATAATACTTAATTGGGCCTACTCAAAACTATTTAGTTCTTTTTCTTAAAGCTATCAATGCACATTTAGAGCTATTAGGCTTAGATCATATTAATTTCAGATAATTTATCATTTAAATCAATTAATCCACATTATTATATGAATTTCATGCTCAATCGTATCTAATCACAGTCAAACCAATCCATCAAATGATTAAGATAGTAATCTTACCTTGAACAGTCTATTTGAATAACCTCCAGTTGTCTATTTGGTCAGATCATCCACCAATAGCCTCAATTGTGCCTGATCATCAGCATCCATGCTAATTTGCTAATTTCATCAAAGATCCTCACTTGGTCTCCCCAGATCAAATATCAATTTAGTAATTCTAACCAATTAATCCAATTAAGAATTCTAAATGGTTCAAATAATTCAATTGGATCCAATTTCACACCTGGATCTTCAGTAGATCTCAGCTAGCCATGCTATTAGTCTATTTTCCACATCAAGGATCATTTAAGGCCATTAGGATTCTAATTTATCATTCATCAATGATTGGCCATTGATTGGATATGAGGAACGGTGTCAAATCATCCTTCATCTGTTGTTCATTCCCTAAATTTGTGATTTGATGGTTAGAAGTGGTCAGATCTTAATCTCACCATGTTATTAAGCATTTGAGCTAATAAATTAATGAAACTTAGCTCATCTTACATTAATTTGGGGTTAGGGATGTAATGGTAGTACCTGATCATAGATCAAGCATTGCTAGGTTCTTGTTCCTTTACTATCTGATCAGTCAGTTCAAATTATCAATCAATTCCCATCTTGATCATTTAATTTAATTTTTTTACCATATCCTAGTTAATTCAATGCTCTAGAACTCGTCTGTGGCATCTGATCATTGATCAGACGTCAAGAAGTCACTGTATGAATGGTGATAAATCGGATGACTTAGATTGTTTGACGACTTTTCAGCCTAGATCGACCAATTTAGTTTGATCCAGGCTACATTGGGTACTTAATCACCTATCCCTAAGCTTGGATTAGGAAATTAATAACTAGATCGTCAGAAAACCTAGATATAGTATGAATAGTGTGGATCTAGCCAAAATCTCAAATCAGAAATAATGTTTTGTAGATCTTACCTTCTGGATGCATTTTTATGTGTTTTCCACTATCGGATAAGCTAGATTGATTACCATTTTTCTTGAGACCCTTTGATCTCACCGCACGCATTGTCTCCCCTTCGTTCAACGATCTAGATAATCTCGAATCTCCCAACAAACTTGGGGTTTTCTTTGTTTTGTCGTGCCGGAAAACATGATCAGCTCGGATTAGTGATATGACTCAGTGTCGTCTCCGACAATGACCTGAAAATCCAATGAACCCTAAACCCCCCTTTTCTCCTGCTCGCCGGCATGACGTATTTCCCTGGCGAGCTCTCTCTCTCTCTCTCTCTCTCTCTCTCTCTCTCTCTCTCTCTCTCTCTCTCTCTCTCTCTCTCTCTCTCTCTCTCCCTCTTTCTTCTTTCTCTCCTCCTCTTCCCTCTCTCTTCTTCCTCTTCTTCTCCCTTCCCATTGAGTTTTTATTTTTTATTTTTTTTGTTCTGTCGGGTTTTGGGAAGAATAGACCTGACAACTGCGTCGGGTTCCTTTAAGGAGGGGGGGTGCCAGTATCAAATCTGGCCCCCTTCTGTTTAAGCTTTTTTTTTTTTCCTCAGATGGTACACAAATTGGCATAGTTAGAGAGGAGCGCTTTAGTTATGGTCGTGTGCCATATCTATTGGTATAACTTCTTGATGAAAGTTGGCTCCCTTCCTTAGGGGAGTTTCTATCTGCAAGTTCTTCAGTTGATGTAGAGTTCTCTGGAATTGCTAGATTTGGCTTTGCTTATCAGTGTGGCTAGTTGTTTTACATTATCAAGTGTCAATTGAACTTAGAACAATGGTCTAGAAGCCAATTGTTCAAAGAAGAATTGCACTCCTTCTAAGTGCTTTGGACAAGTGGAATCAACACTCTATATGAGTGACCAAAAAGGCATAAAAATCTTGTTGATGAAAAGGACAGTTTTGATAAAGATGTATCACCTCCTAAAGCAACCTGGTACATGAAGCTGCTGTGTCTGCAAGGTCTAGTGAAGGGGCAGACCACAACAGATCTATAGTACGCAACATTAGCTTACATTTTTACAAGAGGCTATTTCCTCACCTTGAACTTGTGACCTTCAGGTCACGTGGTGATAACTCCATTGTTGCGCCAAGGCTCCCTTTCTAAATGTATTACCATCTCAAAAGACTAAATAAGAACTAACATATCAACCCTTTGCTGATAGGAACAACAGCAATGATGTTAAGCATGTCTGCAATGAAGAACCTTTTAGGATTTCAAGGTAATTAGTAATGGAAATTCACCTCAATAGATTAGGATGGTCCATCCTTTTTCAATAGTAATCCAGAATTAATTCTAGAAATATAACATAGTAGTGCTGTTTGTTCAAGCCCCAAGTTTGTTGGGAGGTCACTCTAAAATGACCTAAATTTTAGAGTTGTTCAAGGTAAGATCACTGTCTTAATCATTTGATGGATTAATTTGATTTTAATTAGATATGATTAAGCATGAGATTCGCGTAATAATGCTCGATTAATTGATTCAAATGATGAATTACCTAAAATTAACATGATCTGAGCCTAGTAGCTCTAAAATAGGTAATGATATAATCAGGAATAAGGACTTAATGGTTATGAGTAGGCCGATTGACTAGGATTTAAATTGTTAGCCAATTAGGGCGGGTCCTACCTTGAGATTCCAAGGCTAGGAATCATTGAAATGTCTTATACGCGATGTATTGAAAAATGAAAGTGTAATAATATGTAATTGAGAATCCAAGTTAGATAAAGTGGATTATGAGTATGATTAAATGTGATATGTATCCAGGTGATGGGATTGTGGTGGATTGCACTAGAGATGGGTTCGACTAAACTAGGAGGTTCATCTGAGGTAGGTGATTTCATTCGAAATTTCTCTGTGATTTCATTGATCATGACTTGTTGTCAAAAGTTCTTAAGGCATGTGTTTTGCGTCTTACCATATTTACATAAAGGTGTTCCCTACTTCTTGTTGATGGCATGACATTTGATTTTACTAAGAACCATGTTTTACATGTGATGGACTGTACTTTATCGTGGGCTTTGATTGTACCTATTAAGGTTATTTTACATGAGAGTTTTCCATGATTTCATAGATCGTGACATATTATTTTGGAACTTTGAAGCATGAGTTTTATGCATTATCATGTTTTTATGAAAATTCCTTTATCATACATGGTTGATATTATGATATCTTGATTTACATGATTTAACCCTATATTTCACTATATGACTGATATTGCACTACCATTGTCTTGGATTGGATCTTATGGAGATGGTTACTCATTGGAGTTTCAATGATTTATCGATTGGAATAATTGAGGTTGTGATGGGATGCATCCCCCCCTGTGAGTGCCTATAAGGGTGAAAGCAGGATTAGAATGCGTCTTTCCATTAGTGCCTGAGTGCCCCGTGTTGGTGAAAGGGTGAAAGTGGGATTGGAATGCATCCTTCTGTGAGTGCTTGAGTGCCTCGTCGTGGGTGAAAGGGTGAAATAAAAAAGTATCGAGAGTCAAGCCCACGTCGCTGTGAGTGTAGTTGAGACACTCATAGGGCTTAACTGTGCATGATGTTCTATTGATTTTTGACATGCATTATATTATTCTATGGACACAGATTTTCATTATTTTAATGGACGTATATCCATGTATTTATCTCGTGCCTTGTATGTTGTGATGGTTTGACTTGATATCGATTTGTCTAGACTTATGATTTTCATGTGTTATTCAGCATGGATGTCTGACTATTTGACGTGCCCTGTACATATTTTATCCTATGAGATTCACTATGACCTTGATACTTTCACCATATGATTTTATCATATTTATTATTGAATGTTAATTACCTACACAAGCATAGCTTGCTGAGGCATTGCTTTCTTTGTAATGCCTCAGATATAGAGAGTTGCAACAGGTGGATGCATTGATAGAGCAAGCAAAAGCGATGATAGTTCTCGGTGAAGCATTGAAGACATTATAGAGATAATAAGGTTTGTTCAGGATCTTGCTTTAGTTATTGTTTATGGACTGTACTTTAATAAAAATTGCAATGTAACCTAGATGTAAAAATATGAATTCATGTTGGATGTGATGGCTATATGGAGGAGCCCTAAGTACTTTGTCATAACTTGATTTTCTTATCCACTATTGGAGTATAAATTTTAAAATAGTATTTGATTATGTGGATGAGTGTGGAGGCTGAGTCCCCTATATGTCATCTCTTATATTATGTTTATCAGGTTATTTTGTATTGCACTTGTCATATGCCATGGTCCAAATTACAGAGGAGACTTTGCTAGATTTTCAGTAGAAATGGTATTTCATTTCACTGTTAAATTCGTAGTTTTGTGGTTGTATGACTCCTGGGACTTTTGAAATACAAGTTTTTGTTTTTGGTCACTTTAAAAATCAAAGTTTTTAAAACAGGGATCACTACTGTTTTTATAAATTATTATTATATTATTGTTAAAACCCAAAACGTCATAGTTCAGTATCAAAGCCTAGGTCTACTCCATCATGGCCATTCCAACAAATTCAAAGGTCATGTATAGTCCATGAAGTGAGGTGATTTCCTAATTATGAATTACAGAGATAACTCATGTGAGGGATATTGATGATTGTGAAATAGATAATGCCATGAAGGTTGGCAGATTTTCTTAGAGAAATTGAGACTTTAAGTCCTTGTATGAGCACTAGGAAGTACACTTTTATAGGAAGTGCATGATTCTTAGAATCATGAATCAGAATAACGATTGTAAATTAGTTTCTCTTAGTGAGAACCTTATTATATGATAGGAGATGTATTTATATGAATTGCTTTTGAGAGCTCAAGTTCTAACTTGAATGGTGTGAGAATTTTTTTAGAAAAGCCTGACAATTATTATAATAACAATAGCATGATAAGAAAATGATAAAGGAATAAAAATGATTATAATTATTGAGAACTTGACAAAGTTGAAAGGAGTACTGTATAATTTAAACTTGAAGTGGATTTATTTTCCAAGTGAACTCTAATATGGTGAAAATTATTGAGAATTTGATGAAGTAAGATCCTAGTATTTTTATATGTGAAATATCTGATTATGAGGCGAAAACTGGTGAGTTTAGTGTATACAGAGATGTTGATAGCTGGTCATCAAGGAAAGGTAAATGCTTATGAATCATTCTGAGGATTCAAAGAAGACACATAGCACTTGAAGGATATAATAACCATTTTACAAAAATGGTTAGTATTAATGATGTGAATCAAGTAGGGAAAGATACTTATTGAAGTAGGTATGGGGAATGGATATTGTTGTGAGAGTAAGGTGAGATAAAAGCTAATGAGTCCTTGCGCTTACGAAAATATCGATATCAGACATTAGTGGAGTGTGAATACTTTCAAATTGTTCTTGGAGTTTTAATTATGATTTGAAGTACATATTACCTGGAGGACATGATGACTAATTTGTGAGAATGATTCTTGAATAGAAATGATTTCGTAATGAATCAATTAGGAAGAAAAACATATGAATTTTATGAGGCGAGATGAAATTAATTATGGTCGAATTACATCCACCATTAATAGAGATGATAATGTGATTTCTGATGACTAAGGAAGTATTATAAAGGGTAAATTTCACTGGATGTGAAATAAATTGAGTTGTAAATTATTTTAATTGATATGACCATGAAATAATTCATTAATTGAAATAATGGAAGTGAGGACACTGAAAATATAATTATGATAATTCTAAGGATGGTTACTTGAGAAGATGTGTTCCTATATCACCGAGGCTTTTATCTAGAAGGCCCTTGGGAAGGCTTATGATAATTAGTATTTTTGGAAACTAAGAGAGTTTTCCACTTACGCTAAGAATTGGATGGTTCAATGGTATTGAACTAGTATACACAGTTGAAGAGACTTACCTTAACTCTTTTCCCATGAAGAAGGAGATTGTGGATAGATTCTGATATGTTGACACTTGTATTGAGGGATCAAGCATTTGTGTTGCGTTATTCATAGGTAGTGGGGTTGCAGATATAACCTTTATGTAAGAGGGATCCTTATAGGACCAAGGCTGATGGTAGAAACTCGGACTTGGGTAGTTCGAGTCAGCCTAGTAAGGGCAAGAGGTCTTTCATTGAAACAGCTACAGAGGACATTAAACCAGCGACATTTGATTAGGTAGTGTTGGGATACGGATGAGAGGTGTACTACTTGTAAGAATAAACACCTGGATAATTATGTCCTAAGGTTAGTAGGTCACTGCAGAAAGGGTAATAGCATCAATAGTGGCCATCACAGTGGCAATCCTTTAAATGTTTGACTTTAGAGAGTCAAGATATTACTTTAGAGATTGTACCATTGGACAATGAGTCAGACATACTGACATTAGAGACAGGGCGGAGATGGCCCCACATTATCAGTGATAAATTTTGCCATTACTTGGAGGCTAGTATAGGCCTCGAACCAAATAGTGGAAAATATGTTCTGATTGCTGGTAATTATGCTAGAATCCTCCTTGATCTAAGATTCAATCATTTTGTACTTTATGTATTTGCACCTTAATGAATATGCTTGTATATATATGACAGTCTCTAAATTGGATGTCATGATGCCTATAACGAGTGAGAAGATGGATATTGAGAAAGTCTTACTTGATATGACTGATCATTATATCATCCTTGGGATGTATTTTATTTATTGGGGGACAATTGACTACTATGAGGCAAAGGTCACTTTTAGTGTACTTGGACAAACAATAACCTCGTTTCTTTTTATGTCTACCACTAGATTTATAAATAAGACTGAAATGCCCTCCTCCTTTGGGCACTATTTATCTTCCCCATCGTTCCACCCTTCTCCGCCATGATCAGCTGATCAGATCAGACTGAAATTTCCACCATAGCTCGAGGTGCTTCATGATCTTGCCATTCTTTCACCTTTCCATTAGAGCTACGAGCATCGAGATTGGATTTTCCACCAATTTGAGAGGTAAGACTACGATTCTCCCTCATTTTTCCAATTGATTGTCTTCATTTCATAGTCTTTTGTCTTTCTTAGCATTTAAATCTAGAAAAAATTCAGAATGATAGAATTTAATCTAAGGAAAACCGTGAAATAGTAGTAGAACCACATAAAGGACTGCTCAGATAGATAATCTAAGTTGTTCATTGGATTTATTGATCCCCAAAACCTTTGGAACAGTGAAAAATGATAAAAAATTAGATCATATGAGGCCCTTATCGAGCGAAAACCGCATGGATGGTCGATGTGCATGGTCCCCGACGGACACCGGTGTGTTTTGGTGTAAATCCCAATGGTGTAGTCTAGTGTAGAAAGGGTACCGGTTTACTCTGTTGTAAATGGTCCCTGACAGTGTAGTCTGGTGTAAAGGACCGCCAGCGTACTTCGGTGTAAATGGTTTATACTAGTATAGTCCAGTGTAAAGGGCATTTAGTCCAGATTTTGATTCAAACTATCCAAAAATGAACTGAGATGTTTATTTTGCAATTCTAGGAGCTATATGAACCTGATTTTTTATTCAAAACATCTGTTGAAATCGTCTCAATGACGCATACATGATTATAGCATCAAAATCTTGATTTGAGCACATCTAGTTACATCAAACCTATGAAATGTTATCAAATAACTTATATCATGCTGATCAAGGGATAATCACTCCCTAGAACCTGAACAATTAGATGATCCAAGATATGGATTGATTTATCCAATGATCAAATCATTATATTCATCATAGAAACTAATCTAGACCATTGATCTGATCAAGAATTTAGATTTGGTCAATTTGAGAGCGATCATACCATCAAATCAAAACATAAATCATGGATATACACTAGAATGGTTAGATGAACCTGAAATTAAACTAATTTGTGATAATTAAGGTTGGAATTAGTGATCTAATCATGAATTAAGGCTTTAAAGAATGATCTAATGGTTAGATTGCCCCAAATTCCAATGAGATGGAATGACTAAGATTTTTCATGATCGGGATGCATCTATTTAGTTGATCATAACTTAGATTGACTTTAATAAAGTTAGATCAAATGATCAGAACCGTTGATCTTTAATTAATAATCAAAATTGATGGATATTATGAAAATGAAGAAATATAAGAAGGATTGAAGATCAATAAGAGCAAGGTCATCATAATTGATGACGATCAAGGACTACATGAGTCATGGATGAGGAATTATGAATAAGTGATTGACTTGAGATATATGTATGACTTGACAGATACACGGATTGATGCTTAATCGAGACTGTGGACTGATCTGAGGATTTGACAGTTGTATTTGAGGTAGGTGCAATTTAAGATGCTAAAATTTCATAAACTGCATGATTTATTTATATACTCGTGATGTGATTTGACAGATGCATAAGATTTGAATTTGCATGAATTATTATAAAATGTGATTATTATGTTACAGTATAATGTGGTATTAATGGCATGAACTATGAAATAAAAAAGACATGGTTTTGTATATGGAGGATTATTATATTATGATTAATGCCCATGGATTTTAAATGTACACCATTCATTTAAAAAGGCATGTTTTGATGGTGCATGACATGTTTTGCTATTGCATGATTTGATGTACAAGCCATGTAGGCTTGATTTGGTGCGAGATACGAGTTACATACATGATTCAATATTTTTTTTATTGATTGATATGAGACAAGCATGTAGCCTGCTGTTATGGTTTTATATCCAAGCATAGAGGATTGAGGAGTTTATTTTCGACATGCTTGTGGCTTGGGGGATGCTATGCTAGGAGGGGTATAGGGCTGGCCACCCACCCTCTGAGATTATGAGATGATAGACACCAACCCGTAGATGGCATCGGTAGGGGATGGTATCATGGGTAGCCACACTACTGGTCTAGTCACAGCCATGAGGACGGACGATGAGTCTCCTGTTTTGGTGTTAGCAGGGAGTAGCAGTCGATAGATCATGTGTTAGTTATCATTGTAGCATAACTGTTCCTTGTATTCCTGTGTACGATGTTGTGATCACGAGGGAGTGATAGCACGTGTTCTTTGTTTTCTTGTGGGATCAGGGTGCTATGACCATTGATAACTATATGGCATGGTGATATGCTTGGTAAAAATTCATGACCATTATGTATATGCCAATGTTGACTAGAGAACTGTGGACCCCTCATAGTAGGGGTGTGACCATTGATAATTATATTCCCTAGTTTACGAGTTTAACATTATTTAACTCGTTTGCTTATTCAATATCTTTATTCATGATTTGACATTGTCGTTGGACATGATTTGGCATTTTTTAGATCTATTTATGATGTTTACATCTATTCATAAAGTTTATTGGATATACTGATTTGATATTTGAACATCATATTCCATGATTTGATTTATTCATGAGATTCACATGAAATGCTTTATAAATTATATTCTAAAGTCTTGAATGATTTCCAAGTTAATCATGCAGATTATTGGCTATTAATGCAAAGTGTTTTGTGCAATGAAATGACTATTATATTGTGGAAGCAAATCTTATATTTTGAAATGCATAAGCATCTTACTCCCCTATCAAGCATTGCTTGTTGGGGGCATTGTGTTATTGTTGTAATGCCCTAAATATTGAGAGATATACATGACTAATGAGGAGCCGCATGAAAAGTGATTGAGATATCTCATTTAGAGGTATATTTTTAATTCTACTTGGACTGTATGTGGATATCTATATTATTGGACTTGATTATATTGTTGTTTGGAATGTTGCTATTGACTAGATGGGTCTTGGAGTAGTAAACTTGTTTTAAAAAGGTTTACTTGAAAAATGGAAAAAGATATATATTATATTGAGTTTTTAGTTGATGGTTAGCACTCAGGGTTTTCTTAGAATGAAATTAATTGAAATTGTTTTCCATTGTTTTTGTTTTTGGTTTTTAAAATTGGGGGCCCAACTTTCGAAAAGTTTTGTTAAAAAATGTTGGAAAAACCCAAGCTGTCATAGTTGGAATCAAAGCAAGTTCATCCACTCACAGCTAGTCCCAAAAGTCTATGTGAAGATGACAGTCCAAGGTGATAATTAGCACTGGTATGAGCTAAATGATTAAATCATTTAGTAAATTTTGAAACTAAAATAAACACCATTTAGAGGTGTTGGCAGTTGAGCTAGAAACTACAAGGATAGAGTGAAAATCATATAAAGAATTGATTCATATTGTTAATGAAAAATGACTCAAGTGGAAGTCATGAGTAATCATGGAAAAAGGAAAATGTTCAACTAAATGAAAAGTAAATTCTTATGAGAATAGTGAAGCTCTTAAGATAAGAAATCATTATATGATATGTATGAGTTAGTGTCTCTAGCTAAGAATATCCGTGTTGATAGATGATTTACTAATGGAGAAAACTTTCTGTGAGTATAATTTCTAATGTGAGAACGGTATGTGTGAAGCCTTAGAGAGTATAGGGATTCATTGTGAGTAAAGAATCAGAATAAAGATTACGAATCAGTTTCTCTGGGTGAGAACTTTACTGTATGATAGAAAATATATGTATATGAATTTCTTTTGAGCTTTAAAGTTATAGTTTGGAATGTGTGTATAAATTTTTGAAAGAGTATAACAGCTATTGTAGCTGCAATTGAGAAGGATTAGAGATGATTACAAATAATGAGAACTCGAGAAAGTTTAGAGAAATATTGTATTAACCCAAACTTGAAGTGGATTTATTTGATGAATAAATTATAGTATGATGAAAATCATTGAAAATTTGATGAAATAAGATCCTAATGTTCTTATAATTGAATTTTCTGAGTTGAGATGAAAATTAATGAGTTCTTGTGCATACAAAAATGTTGATGGCTAGACATTAGTGAGAAGTGGAGGTTTATGAATTCTTGTGGGGTTTTAATTATTAATTGGAGGTGCATAGTACATGAAAGATATGATAACTATTTTATAAGAATAGTTATTAAATAGTGATGATCATGTGGTCTAAAATGGCTAAGGAAGTCATTATGAAAAATCAATTATATTGGATGTGAGATTGACAGTTGTAAACGATTCTGATAGATATGACCATGAAATAATTGATTGGTTAAAGAAAATGAAATAGTGACTTCTGATTGGCTAAGGAAGTCATTATGATAACTATTTTATAAGAATAGTTATTAAATAGTGATGATCATGTGGTCTAAAATGGCTAATGAAGCCATTATGAAAAATTAATTATATTAGATGTGAGATTGACAGTTGTAAATGATTTTGATTGATATGACAACGAAATAATTGATTGGTTAAAGAAAATGAAATAGATATGACCACGAAATAATTGATTGGCTAAGGAAGTCATTATGAAAAATCAATTATATTGGATGTGAGATTGATAGTTGTAATGATTCTGATAGATATGAGCATGAAATAATTGATTGGTTAAAGAAAAATCAATTATATTGGATGTGAGATTGACAGTTGTAAATGAATCTAGTACTTGAGGCGAGAGAGCATGAATTGTGAAGATGGACGATTTAGAAATGTATTTGGGACCAACTGTGTCTTAGTAGTTGCACTTGTTGTAATGAATTTCAAAGGGGTTTTAACTTTGTTGCTAAAATAAGCTTCACCATCAATGTTACCTTGGCTTAGTTAGAGGTTGTATGGTAGTTATTTATGATACTAGATGGTGAAGAAGATGAGGTTGGTTATCAATGTTACTTTGATTAGGTTACAGG
This sequence comes from Warburgia ugandensis, assembly GCA_035236585.1. Classification (NCBI taxonomy): domain Eukaryota; kingdom Viridiplantae; phylum Streptophyta; class Magnoliopsida; order Canellales; family Canellaceae; genus Warburgia; species Warburgia ugandensis. The sequence goes on from CP141131.1 coordinate 26,287,506, forward strand.
TGGTATGGTTGTTATTTGATCATGATAGTAGATGGCGGAGTGCCATGCAAGAGGCATGTTCCTATGTAAATGTGGTTTGTACTAAAAATGTTACATTAATGGAAATCAATTTCCTATTTCCTTACAAATAATTTTGACTGTTGGATTTGTTTAAAGCTTTATATCCATTTGTACACTACAAACAAAGACAACTAAGATAAGTAAGAGAACAAGCATGTGAACTGAATACTGATCACTTTAGAAAAGAAATCACCTCAACTGGCATCAAGTCTTGCTTTTTCAAGTAGGCATGAACCTATGCCCATTGACCACTTTCAACTATATTAAACATGGCTTAGAATAATAAAAAACTGAGTTGTATAGATGAAATAGTGCAGCAACAAAGTGTACTATTGTTTCATTTCATTATTAGGTAATTGAATGTTTGCATTTATTGACTCAACAATTAACGATTATAGCAAGGCTACTTTCAACTAACAAGCTAACTACAATAACTTGTATGAGTAAAAAGAAAATAAAAATCTAGAGGTAGATAAACAAATGCATAAGTCCCTCCATATACTAATTTCATGCATCACTTCTTGGGACCTTGCTTGAAAAGACATGAACATTATCTTTTTTCTTCTTGCAAGTTAGTGTAGTTTACTAATTTTTAGAATTTTCTCAAAGCATGCAAATGATTGATTTATAATATCTAAAATCAATCCAAAGAAGAACATAGTTAATTTAAGATATATCAAGTTTTTAATCCAAAAATCAAGATATCTTATAAGATATGATTAACAGGAAAGATAAGAAAAAGTGAATAGATCTTCATTACAAATGAACATCACGTCCAATATAGCAGTTGCTAAAGATACAATATCTACTCAAAGGTGCATAATTTGTTGAACTTGAAGGTTGTACTAAGAGTTGGCATGGGATTGCAGCCAAAGATTTTTTGTTGATCTTTGCTACTAATGGTTCAATTTGCAAACATGGACATACATCAATGTACCTAGTCTAACAAAAAGATTGCTGATCACATAACAATTAGCGAGAGTTTGATTTATGCTAATAGAAAGATAAAATTTAATAACACAATACATCTCAGTGTTAATAGTAACTCACTTGTTTCTTTGGACTATTGAAATTGATTATCCTGAGTGGCAAAATGGTAGTTCAACAATAATACTTTGGCATCTACTATTTCCTACAGTGGAAATCAAGAAGGGCAAGCTATTGAATGATAAATAGAAAGAGCATTGTGCAAGGAAGTATGTCAAACCTTTGCTTCACAACTAGTATGGGTTTCATACTCATTGCCTTCATGAGGGTTACATTCCCAGTACAATTTACAAAGCCAATAGTGAGGCAAGAGATCAAGTAGTGCTAAAGTTTCATGGCATGAGTTATAATTTAGAGTAAAACTAGTATTTCTTGACTTCGTTTTTCAAGATTTCTCTTTGATTGTTTGTCCACTTTCTAAAACATAATTAAAATGTAATAAGTGAATCCTAATTCTAAATGAAACCATTGCAAGTAGCAATAGTTGGAAGAAGGTAACCCATTTACATGTTGATTGCTATGATCCTCTTGTTTACCATATTTGCACTTACACTTTCCCTTTAATATGGCCTTCTTCACATACCTTTTTATTCTTCATTGTTTTTTACTAGTTCTTTTTGTACTCATAGGAGGATCTCCAATTTGCACATGACAAGATGTTGTAGTGTCAATAAGTTTGATTGGAATTATTTCTTGTTCAAATGACTTACTTTTGACATCATCATACTTTCAAAGGCTTTCAATCATTTTTGATCAAGTAGGGTGGAATACTTGCTATGGTTTTCTCAGCAAGTTCCTCACATTTGTGCTTAATGAAGTTAAATTGAACTTTTGGAATATCTAAGCCATTCTAAACTTGGTTAGAGGATATAATTTCATTATCATTTGTTATGTGCACATCTTTTGATCATCTCCTTAGCATATATTTTGATGGGATCTCCAGTACTCCACAAATATTTGAACCCAAACATAGCATGGGCATAGAGAAATCATTTAAATTTGAAGCATTGACACGTGAAGTATATTTCTTTCAAACTGCATCCCATGTAATTTGAAATTATTGTAATGTCTCTTGGTTAGACTTACTTTCCTTATCTTTTGTCACAACATATGAACTAATCTACCCCTCCACGTTGCTAGTGGTCATATAGAACAATGTAATTCTTGCAACTACACCTTGAACATTGGAGAACGTATTCCTTGTGAACATAATTTGAAATTGGTTATCGTAAGTACAACTTGTGATCAATGTTGGGGCCTCGTTGAGAGATGCAAAATTCTCATTATCTTCAGCAAAACAATGCCTTTATACTACAAGATGGTAATACTCTACAAAATCTGATAGTGAAGTATATTGGTCAACATATTTGTCAAAAAAAGAGTTTATTCTTTCACTCATTTCTATGGCATTCATGCTAGCAAAGAATGTGTTCTTTAGAACACTAGGACCCACTTCTTTCTCAACTCATTGTTGTGATTTTTAAGTCAAACTCACTAGTGCACAAATCAGTTGTAGTAATTCACACGATGGAGGTGGATCCCACAAGAAATCGAACAAACTTGTATTATTAGTGGGCACTTAGTTAGATTACTTAACCTAGACGAGATAATGAGATTTTTCCTAAACTAATGATGGAAACAAAACATAACTGCAAGACATGGAAACAAGTAAATTAACTAAAGCAATCCAACACATGTAGAAACTTTCCTAAAAACAAGCTTTCTAAAAATAAGAATTTCCTAAACTGAAACATTCTAAAATTGAAAATTAGAAAGTTACTAAATAATGCATTCAAATAAGAAAACTTTAGTAACTTAAATTGAATTAAACTAAACAAAGTAAGCTAAGAAAACTAACTAAAAACATAAGTTTCTAAAAACAAAAATTTCCCAAATAAGAAACTTTCCAAAATTAAAACTTTCTAAAACTAAAATTAGGAACTTCCTCACTCTAAACTAAGATGCAAACAATGGATTAGCTACTACTATAAGATTTAGCAAGTAAATAAAGCAAGAATCTAAAGGAAATTCAACCTAATACCATGCACATGATTCATAAATAATGTAAATGATTCATCAGTTGAACATAGACTGAAATCAATGGACCTACAACTAACTATCAGGCCATCTAATATGAGAATTAAAAATACAACTTAAAAACTTAATTAAGTTCCTAAATAATTAATCAAACTAGTAGTAAACAATGTTAAGAATTAAGCATAAACAAGATGATATTTTTATGTTGTTGGAAATTCAAGCACCATGCTGTTTTCAATTTTCAAGTAATCAACACATAAAAGCATGACTTTATATACATTAAAACATTCAATTCAATAATTCTTCACTGCTAGAAACAAGTATAAATAAGAACTTTAGTTGCTTTCATTAAAACAATACCAATCTTCATCCAAAAAGTTGAATGCATAATACATAGACAAGAGGATGGAATTTGCATTCAATTCAAGAACATGAAATCTGCCCTAAACATCCACTTCAACATACTCCCATTTTTGTAAACTCAAGTAGATTGGCATGCCAAGAGAACTTGAGAAAGAATCTAAGAGAAAAGATGCTAGATGTGTTGAACTATGCAAGAAAAATAACTCTTAAATAAGATAGAACTAAAGAAGTAACAAGTTGTGAATCAAAGAGGGCAGTCAATGATCCAAGTTTTCTCTTCTCTTGGCTATCAGTACCAAAGAAGAATAGGCTTGGATCCTTGATAAAGGAGTAAGAAAATGGCAGTAAGATCTTAAGGCAAAAGAAAAGAATGATAAAGCAAAGGAAAGTGGAAGCAAAGAAAAGCAAAGTAGAGAAGAAAGCATTAACTTGATCTCCTTGAAGGCAAGCAAGGAAAACAACTCCAAGGAAGAGATCTAGGGCTGGAAAAAGCAAGGAAAAAAGCCATCCCTTCAAGAGGGAGGCGTGGAATGCATGGGGGAAGAGGGCTTCCAAGGGATAATATGTTGGAGAATTGTAGGAGAAATGAGGGGTGCAGATGGCTCCTTCAAAGGAGGGTGCAATCTCCACCTCCCCAAGATTATTTTTTTATGTCAAAACCCTCTTGTTTTATCTCTTTTGGACACTTCCTAAATTGGCTTATGGGTGATCCTAAGGTGGAGAATAAATAAAGGAAATCTAAGGATCAAGATAAATAGGAATCTAGGGCAACCATGTATGAAACTTAAATGAGAGCAAGGTGGGACAAGGCGCAACAAGGTGAGAAGCGCCTACTTTTTAGAAAGGGGGTGTCTCCCCCTTGTATAAATTGTGGAAGAAGACCTTTGGAAGTAGAAAGAAAGTTGGGAAAGGTATGTTAGGGAAAGAAAAAGATAAGGATGATGGATCGAAAATTTACGATCATGATCAAAAGATCGAGTCAAAGTCTAGATATCATCAATCCAAAGAGTGATCAAGGATCAAGGTTACCTTAAGGCACACAAAGTATTGAATTGGAGAAGTCAAAGGCAACTAAAGTGGGCCCATGCACAAGCCATGTAAAGTCCACCACCTTTGCATGAGATTCACTTAAGTCACCTAAGCCATGTAAGACATGAAGAAGGTGACAAGCTAAGGAACTTAGCCAGCAATCAAAGCTAAGGGGTTGAACCACTAAGAAGCCAAAAGAGCCCCTAAAGCCAACCATGAAGCCAAGTCAAATGAGCTCTCAAAGCAAACCATCAAGCCACTTAAACCAAGCTACATAGAAGGCCATGATTGGAAGAGAATCTAAAGCAAATATGCATGGGGTTTTTAAGAGGATAATGAGAAGATATTTGGGTAAAAATCAATGAAAAAGCACACATGTAGACCAATAGAAAGTGGTCACCTTAATTTTCACTTTTTTCTCACTTTCCACCTCACCACACAAGGCAACCACGAATTTTGTCCCTTCCTACCTAAGAGTCCTACCTTCCTAACTCCATCCTAGATCAACCAATCACCTCTTCCAATCTCAACCTTTCTTTCTTATTTCTTTCTTTTCCTCTCATTATCCTCGCCATCTACTCTTCATCTCGACTCCTACAAAAAATAAAAAACTCTAATTAAATCCTAAATAATTATGATTATTGACATACTTACCTTGGATCATCATCATCATCATCATCATCATCATCATCATCATCATCATCATCATCATCATCATCATCATCAAGACCTTATCCCAATTAGGGGTCGGCCACATTAATCTTATTCCTCCATTCCACTCTATTAAATACCATGGCTTCATTTAGTCCCAAAGTTTTTAAATCCTTCCTCACCACTTCTATCCACGTTCTTTTGGGCCTTCCCCTCGCCCTTTTAAAACCTTCTACTTGTATTGCCTCACTCCTTCTAACCGGTGCCATTGTTGGTCTCTTATGAACCTGTCCAAACCATCTAAGTCTAATCTCCCTCATCTTGTTACCTATTAGTGCTACCCCTAAATTTCCTCTAATATTTTCATTTCTAATTCTATCCTTTCTTGTCTTACCACTGATCCATCTCAACATTCTCATTTCTGCGACACTCATCTTATGAGTATGGTGTTCCTTAACTGTCCAACATTCTGATCCATAGAGGATGACCGGCCTTATAGCCATCCTATAGAAATTTTCTTTTAGTTTGAGTGGCACCCACCGATCACATAAAACTCTAGATGCACATCTCCATTTGTTCCAACTCGCTTGGATTCTCTAGGTAACCTCCCTCTCAATCTCTCCACTCTCATAGATCAATGATCCTAAGTACCGAAAGTAGTCTTTCACAGAGACTTCTTAGTTATTAATCTTGACTGGTGTTCCACTCCTACTCTCCTTGCTAAAATTACATTCCATATATTTTGTCTTAGTTCAGCTAATTTTAAATCCTTCAGATTCTAATGCTTCTCTTCATAACTCTAGCTTTATGTTTACACCCTCCCTTGTCTCAACAAGTAGGACTATATCATCTGCAAATAGCATGCACCAGGGAATCTCCTTGTGCAGATGTTTTGTTAACTCATCCATAACTAATGTGAAGAGGTATGGACTCAATGCTGATCCTTGGTGCAATCCTACAATGACAGAAAAATCATAAGTCACGCCACTAGTGGTCTTAACATTTGTTACCGCTCTCTCATACATATCTTTAATTATGTCTATATACCCCTGAGCAATCCCTTTGCCACTTAACACCCTCCATATTAACTCTCTAGGAACTCTATCATAAGCTTTCTTTAAGTCGATAAAGACCATGTGTAGGTCTTTCCTCCTCTCCTTATATTTCTCTACTAATTGTCTTAGTAAGAAAATAGCTTCCATGGTAGACCTCCCAGGCATGAAACCAAACTGATTCTCCGATACATTTGTTTCATGTCGTAGCCTCTTCTCAATCACTCTTTCAAAAATTTTCATGGTGTGGCTCATAAGTTTGACCCCTCGATAATTAGTGCAGCTCTGAATGTCTCCTTTATTCTTATAGATTGGTACAATAGAGCTTTTCCTCCACTCATTAGGTATTTTCTTTGATTTTATAATCTTGTTAAACAACTTGGTCAACCAAACTTTCCCAATATCTCCCATATGCTTCCAAACCTCTATTGGTACACCATCAGGCCCCATGACCTTTCCTGATTTCATCTTTTTCAAGGCCTCGTTAACTTCAGGTATTCTAATCCTACGTTTATATCTATTATATCCAATGTTATTTAGATTTAGATTATTTTCAATCCCTATATTCTTAGAGCCAGTGTCATTTAACAAATTTTGAAAGTATGTTACCCACCTTTGTTTGATCTCATCATCTTTGGCTAATACCTTTTGATCATCGCTTTTAATACACGTAACATGATCTATGAACCTATAAATAATCAAATGTTTGGTTTATTATCTTAGAAATGCATGTGTTATAATTTTTGGCCTAAATATTTAATTTAACGCTATTACTTATAACACGTGGGCAACTAATTATGTGATTCTTATACAAATTTGGACACTTGTCAGTCATAGAAGTCTTTAATTCGCTTATTATTTTCCAAATTACATTAATTAACCATTTTTCCCAACCATTTTTGAATTGTTCTTCTATGATAGTCTTGCTAGATTCATTCATGCCAAAGTCTTCTAAACTCCGAATCATTTGATATATTAGTAAGAATGAGGGATAGTTTCTGACCAATATCCCACAAGCAAAATTGATGGATGGTGTTATGAAACACCTCCTTAATTGATGCACCAATTGCTCCATCCTAATTAGTAATAATTGCTGTGTGATTTGTCCATTCATAGCTTTTACCATTATCTAAACAACCCCATATAAGATGATGCCATCTCATAAGTGAGTAACCCACAACCAAAAAGGCTTGTCTAGCCATGATGGTTTACTCCCACAAAAAGGGAAAATGGCATGTCATTCTTATTTGTTGCATAGGTACGGCCAAAAGACACCACATGACCAAAGTAGCCATAATCTTTATGACATCTTGGGTCAACCCAAAAGACTTGCACAGGCAATTCTCTTCATCCATGTCAATCATGAAATAAAATCCAAAATCTCTTTCGTACATCGACTAAAAGTACTGGAACATGCAATATGCATCTCCTAGCTTGGCCCTCTCTCTTTTCTCTTTGTAAATATCATTACACAAATCTTGTTCACCATGTTGTGACTGACCTTTATTTTCTATGGTTTGAAAATTATACATTGATGCAGTTCCAACTCTAGCTACATTTAGGTTATCATTTTTACTTCTTTTAGTAAATGGTATCACCTCATGTGACCCAAAGTAACATGAGCATTTGATAAAGCACATGTGATTGTGTTTCAAATTGACTGTAGTTATCTCCTACATCCCATCCTTTTGCTTGCTCAACTTCACTTGCTCCTTGCATCTGGTCTTAGAATCTCCATGATGCTTAAGTCCATTTGACTTCTATATCTTATTGCCATGCTTACAACAATCCACATAGAATGTATAGTATTGGTTGTTTCATTTTGACTTCCTATTAGATTGATTTTATTCCCAAACTCTGCAATAAATTTGGTACAAATCGAGGTTCATGCTAATAAATTGATAAGCATGCTCTCTTGGCTCAAATTTCATGCCAACATTTGGTAGAAATCAAGGTTCTACTACCACTACCTCATACCCAAAAGAATTTGTCTCATTGCCATCCAATGCCTCCTTGTCACTATCGCCCTCCACATTTTCCACTTCATGTTTCCAACTCTCCCACTCATTGCCGACTTATATTCTTTCATTTTCATTGAATGTTGATGACTCCTCTATGTCGAAAAGATGGCCATGTGAGTATTCTATGGAAACAATCTAATGAATCATCATCAAAGAGTTATCCCGAATAGGGGTCGGCTACATGAATTTTGTTTCTCCATTCCCCTCTATCAAGTGTCATGGCTTCAATTAGTCCAAAATTTTTAAAATGTTTTCTCGCAACTTCTTTCCACATCCTTTTGGAATTTTTTCTTGCGCTCTTGGAGCCTTGACTTGGATTGACTCACTCCTAGACAGTGTTGTTTTTAGTCTCCATTGGACATGACCAAACTATCGAAGTCTACCCTTTCTCATGTTTGTTACTTTTGATGCTACTCTTGAGTTTCACTAGCATTTTCATTTCTAATTATATCCTTTTCTTATCTTACCACTCATCCATCTCAACATCCTAGTTTTAGCTACACTCATCTTATGTACATATTGTTCCTTAACTACCCAACACTCTCATCCATAAAGCATAGCTGACCTTATAGCATCCTATAGATATTACTTTCAGTTTGAGTGGCACCACCATTCACACAAAACTCAAGTGGTACATCTCCATTTTTTCCAACCCACATGAATTCTCTGTATAATATCCCTTTCATTCTCTCTACCCTCATGAATTATCAATCATAAATATTGAAACTGGTCTTTTTGGGGGAATTCTTAGTTATCAATCTTTACCATTACTTCACTCCCACTCCTCTCACTGCTAAAATTGCATTCCATATATTCTATATTAGCTCGTCTAATTTAAAATCTTTTAGGCTTTGTAGCATCTCTCCACAACTGTAGCTTTATATTTATGCCCTCCCTTATCTTATCAATTAAAACTATGTTATCTACAAATACATGCAGAATCTCTTCACACTAATGCTTTATTAACTTATCCATAACTAATGTGAAAAGTATGGAAAATCTATAGCTAACATTCATGCTTACTTTTGAAGCATTCAAAAGCCAAGATCTATCCTTATTTATGGATATTCTAAGCAACCAATGAGAACTTACTTAAACAATGATGGACCAATGAGAAACAAGGTTGCAATGAAGACTAGAATTGCATCCCATTGGTGGTGATTTTTTTGGTGAGTAGCCCACCTTATTTTTAGTAGAAAAAATGCCAGTTTCTAAGGGGGAGATGTCCTCAAGTCCTTAAAGGTTATTGGTTAGAGAAAAAAATTGTGGGATGGGAGAGAATAAAGAACGAGACTTAAAGTGGATAAGGAAATCTCAATGAAATCTATGCCATTTACTCTAAGGCATAGTAATCTAATGAGTATGAATTAAAGGGCTACAAAACATAATCCTTTGGACAAGGAAACTTCTAACCAATCACATACATTCAATCTTAAGTGAAGTATGATCCAATGGTGAAGAAATGAAGAGGAGTCAAAGCTTAACCCTAACCACTATCTCACATTCTATACAAGGAGATTCAACATGATCAACTAAGCAACAAGGAAGGAGACATACTTTTTTAGAAAGGGAATGCCATTTGACTTTTGAGATAAAATTTGGAGGAAATTTCCTTAGCCATGCCATGATCTTCATCCTCCCATCTCCACCACACAAGGAAGAATGACATTCATCCATGCATCCATCCATAATAGCCCATCTAACTTTTCCTAACTCTATGAGATCCTATCTTATCTCTTTCCATTCCCCTTTATCCCCTTCCTTCTTCCTTCCTATCCTTCTCCATCCCTTTCCATTCCATCCTCCTATCCTATCCTTCCTTTCCATCCTTGTCAAGAACCCACATCCAATCCCTTTCTAATTTCCTCCATCCAATGCAGCCACCTTTGCTTAATGAATTCCATACCGCCCTCTTTTCATTCCCTCTTTCCTTCCTTCCATTCTCCCTTAAGTCTTAACCACTCTTCATTACTTCTTCTCATGATCTTAGCCACCATTCCCTAGGCCTTTCACCTTAGAACTCTATAGATAGAGGCCAAGAAGTGAGAAAGGACCTCTTATTTTTCCTTAGAACTTTAGAGCAAGCATCTTGGAGAAACAGAGGGAGATAGATCACTCTCACCTTCTCTTCCTTAGAATTACATGCCAACATCCTTTGGAGTTGAGGTAAGAGCCATCTTCCATATTCACATTCTTCTTTTCTTTCTTCTTTTTTGAGTGAGGAGTGATATAGTGAGAGTAGGAGTGGTGTGCATGCCCCTTTGGGTGCACCCTTGTCCCGTCATTTTCTCTTCCTCTCCAAGGATAACATATATGCCATGGTTCCTTACTTTGACAGGGTGTGAATATCTAAATTTCACCCTTTTAAAGTACTTCCCACTTTCTCTCCTATTTTACACGCCCCTTTCTCATCTCCACCCTTACATGTATCTCCCTTGCACACCTATCCTTTATTGGACTTGTATGCATTGCCCTTGCATGAACCTCTATTGCACGTATCACCTTCCACTCTCACTTCCATATGTTCTCCACCATTGTCTTAGATTCATGCAATCCCACTCATCCTTCCTTCTTTTCTATTACACACCCTTCCATCCTTCCATCTTGTATTTCTGCACCTCCACCATCTTCTGTCCTTACACGCACCACTAGCACTCTCCTCTTCTTCTTTTCTAGTTTGTGCACACTCTTGCACTAACTCTCTTCCTAGAGTTTTAGTAAGGAGAAGTACTTCCAAACTCTTTTTATATTCATTCTTTCTTTCCTTGGGTTTTGGGGGGAACACTTGATAAGGTCTTTCCTTCTTAAGAGTGGTATGAGTATGGTTTGATGTTATTTTGGGTTTGTGGCATGTTGGGAGACTTCCCTCTTTGCTTGTCAACTACAAGTCATGTGTCGCAACAATTAAAAGAAGTAACATTGAGGATGTTAGCATGGTTGCAATCTTGTGTACTTTGGGTTGAAAAGATGTGTAAAGTTCCTCATTGAGTGACATAATAAAGTAGAAGTTCAAGCCTCGAAACAGGATGTGAACATGTAGAGTGCCTTGTTGAGTGACATAATGAAGGAATCCTACAAAGGACATTCTAGCCATTTAATGGAGTTTTTATGTTATTTGATTTCTTTTCTTTTATGCTTATGTATTCAATTCCTTATAAACATTTGATCTTAATGAAATCTCTTTCTTTAATTAAGTAGTAGTTGCTTAATTGTTCTTACTTTTATCCTTTATTTTTCATGTTCTAGTTTCAGTTGTTAATAATTTTAGATCCATTTACTTGGTTAAATCCATTAGCTAGGTTAAATTAGATTAGCTTAGGTTTTAATGGAAACCCACTTATTAAAAAGTCTTTATGGGTTTGGCCCGTATTTGCTAGTCTATTCTATAAAAGACTTGTGCACTTCATCATCATCAAGACCTTATCCCGATTAGGGCTCAGTCACACTAATCTTGTTCCTCTATTCCCCTCTATTAAGTGTCATGGCTTCATTTAATCCCAAAATTTTTAAATCTTTTCTCCCAACTTTTATCCACTTTCTTTTAGGCCTTCCCCTTATCCTTTTAGAACCTTCGACCTAGATCACCTCACTCCTAATCCGTGCCATTTTTCTTCTTCGTTGGACATGTCCAAACCATTTAAGTCTGATCTCTCTTATCTTATTACCTATTGGTGCTACTCCAATATCTCCCATATACAATAGACCAATGCACTTGTGGTATAATTTAATATTACATCAGTAATAGATGGATAGTTTTGGAGTAGATATGTGGCGACCCGGGTTTTTGAAACACATTTTATAATATATTTTTCAAAGGCAAGGGCGTCCCCTTAGTAAATTTTTTTTCACAAAACAAAGCAACGGAAATTCTTTTCTTTTCAAACTTGTTTTGAAAACCCAAGTCATCACTTCATACTTAACATAAGTACAATTTGTGTACAAAATAAAATTCCATTGAAGGAATATGATTTTATTAAACTTCCAGGATCCATCTAGTGGTTCACAGTACATCACGGTATCAGTACAATACCTGTCCAAATTTCATAATCCAAAATATACAAACCTCACCATACATTAAAACTCTCAATACAATACAATTCCCTCAAATAAAATACATGTCTTCAAGAGGAGGTATCTTGTTTGATTATTCATCCACATCTTCTTAAGTCTTCTACAGTCTTGAGCTTCTAACCCTCCTCTGTATCTGAGGTATTGTAAACATGGAAACATGTACAATACCTCAGCAAGCTATACTTGGTAGGGGAATACAAAAACATACAACTTCATCAATATAAGAATATATACCTCGATCCTTATTTCATCATAGTCATTCATTCTTGAGTACTCTCCACATAGAGTATATACATTATTTATGTAGTACATGACAAATTAGTTAATATAGTGAAAATTGCTCAAAACTTGTTACTTTCCCTGGCTATACTCCCACTTAGAAGAGCAATACCTAGCCAAAGATTATTCAACACTTGTTCCTTACCCTGGCTATACTCTTACATAGGAGAGCAATACCTAGCCAATCCTCATACGGGGTTTTCATTCTAGGAACTCATGTAATAGCATATCATCATGCCATGGCATCATACTATGCCTATCATATGTGCATTATAATGCAAAATACATTAGGACTACTATGCTTATAGCCTCAATCAGTACAACGCGCCCGGATAACTGTATAATCCTCCACTGACACCAACTGTGGAATAATCAATCCATATCCTCATGGGGTGGACCATGGCTGTCACAGTGGTGCCTTCCCATTACTGCCCCACCCGACATTTAGCCTATCTTTGGGCATGGTATCATCATATAAGTTTCAGGAAGCGGGTGGCCAAACCCTCATAACTTCCCTAGCATAGCATTCCCAGTCTCTATCTCTGTGTAAAACAAAATCACAAGTCTCCATACTTGTATGAAAAATATATTGTACATATCAGACGATCTGTTTGTTTAACGAAGGCTGGAATATTATACATACCCTATTCTTAGGGTTTCCTTAGACTCTATATCTCATCATTTTCACCTCATTAAACTTGATCAATAAATTTGATCAAGTGGATTAGATTATGAGGCTGGATCAATTTTGTTTGATCCTTTGGTTAGATCACTTAATTTGATCATATAGTTTTGGATCACTTATCATATGTTTTGGATCCTTCAATTGGATCGCATGTTTTGGATCCTTTAATTGGATCGCATGTTTTGGATCCCTTAATTGGATCACATGTTTTGGATCTCTTAACTGGATCACATGTTTTGGATCCCTTCATTGGATCATATGTTTTGGATCCCTTCATTGGATCATATGTTTTGGATCACTTAGTTGGATCATTATTTTTTGGATCACTTGGTTAGAGCATGTATTTTTGGATCACTTAGTTGGATCATGTATTTTGGATCACTTAGTTGGATCATCTGTTTTGGATCATAAGTTTTGGACCACTTGTTTGGATCATGACTATGCTAAGGTACTAAGCATAATGATATAATGAAGGTCTATATTTTTAGATAGATAATCATGTATATCTATACATGAATCTCTCATATATCATGTATATCCACCTACCTCAAAGTAGTATCTTGATTCATACATCTCTAGTGTATTCTTCCACAATGTCCATCATGGCCTGATTTCATCCATCTGTCATACCATATATACAAGGTTATTTCCCTATTCAAGTATGTATTCCTATAGATGATACCCTAATTTTCCTTGAATCAAATTTGATTAAGGGTTTGGGATTCTCTATCTATGTTCTTCTACATACGCATACATACTATACAATACTACATTATTATTTGTTTTTGATCATCCAAGATCCTATGGATCTTGTTTGATCATCCTTATCTTGATTTTCAATTTTTATCAAGATTAGATGATTTACTACATTTTATGCTCTCATTATTATTACTCAACCAATTAATGTTTTATTGGTTGAGGGTAGCTTATTTCATTCTAAGTCTAGATTGCTCCTCTTATGTCAAATTGGCTAAGGCTTACTAGTTAAATGGTTGAACACAAAGTGGCTACTTCAATCCTCATGTAAGGAGCCGTTTAAACCTCACAAACGTCAACAGAAGGTGGGGGGAGAGCGTGGCTCTATTAGATAACCCCCCTTAACCACTATGTCCATCATTCACTAGCTTGACCCTAACTCAACCTTCCATAAGGTTCCTATGAGCATTTAATCCTAAGTATTCTTTCTAATTGTTTTTAATTAAATCCATGAATTAAAATGTCATTCATGGAGATTTATTATTCTCCTAATTTGGACCAAGGAATTTATATTCCTTATATTATCCTACTAACTATGGTCCTTACTATCATTAAGTCCATGTCATACATTCCATGTGAATGTCCATTCCTTCTAATTTCATTTAATTACCATTTCAATGAAATTTCAATTACTTAAGCATTGAAGCATAAATTTAAAGCATGAATAAACAATTAACTAAATACTTACATAAATAATTCAACTAAGAAATGAAAGACAATTATTCAATAATTGAAATAGAAATCTAACATGTTATCATGATCCAAGGGTCTTAATTGATCCATAGTCATCCTTCATCTTTTTAAGGTTTAGATCTTGATCCTTCATTTTATTTTAGATCCAACATATTATATTGATGTAATTTAATTATTAAATCATGGATTTATCTCATCCATTGATTTGATCTTCCTTGATCTACCCGATCAAGGAGATCTTAGGTTACTTTGTACCATTTAAGGGCATAGATCTTGATCTAGCCCAAATCCACATCATCCCTTCATTAAATTCCTATGATCTTATCTCAAGATCATCATCAAAATAATCAATTCTATCCAATCGTCCTGGATCATCTTGATCTAGGAGATACTATTCAATTTTAAGGGTTTTAGTAACCCTTAAGGCTAGATCTCTTACGTTCTGCCTAATAATTACAATTTAATCCACTGATATTATTTATTATGTTATAAAATAATCATCCAATAAGTTATTTGTGGTCTGATCATCCTAGATCTTGTAGATCAAGGATGTTAGTTACTTATCCACTTAATTACAGAAATTTTAATTAATTAAAATTAAAATTTTATAAGTTCAGTCCATTTGAATTATCACAAGGAATCCATCCCAACTTTCCGATCTCAATTTGGATCTCAATTGAGATCGGAATTGAAATTTTAAGATTTCAGCCCTTTTTAAGGGCTGAATTTCACCTTACTGTTTTGATCATTTTGGACTGATATAGAGGCATAAAAATTCTACTATAAACATGTATATTAAGGTTTTTGGATCTTCTGAACACATCTATCGGTTCAGATTTCATGTTTGGGGTCATGTGGGCCATGATCCATGATCAAGGGCACGGATTTCATCAAAAAGATCATGTAAATACAACTTAAAAACATGATCTAATAATTTCAGTGAATTAATAACATCAAAATTATTCCAAATAAAGTTTCTGATTTAAAATCAGAGTTCAATTAAAGTCAAAATTAATATTTCAATATTTTAGCCCGTTTTAAGGGCTGAATTTCATCCTTTCTGTTTTTGATCAATTCATTCATATATATGAATATAAATCTAACTGTGAACTTGATACTAAGGTATTAGAGTGTCTCTGAAGACATCCATCGGTTTAGATTTGTCTTTTAAAGTCATCTGGTCCATGATGTAAGATCATGGGTACTGATTTTACTAAATAACTTATATAAATACAAAGTAAAACATTGATCTAATAATTTAAGTACATTGTAAACACTACAAGGAGTCCATATCATTTTTCTAATCTAAAATCAGAGTCCTATAGAGCTCTAAATTGAAGAAATACAATTTCAGTTAAAAATATAGACGGTCCCGATTAAATCTGGGTTATAGGCAGCGTCCCGCGCCTGTAACCGCCTATCCCAGGTGTCTGGGCAGTGGTGACATGCTACAGGCGAGACGATCCGATCTAGACCGTCAGATCGCCTGCGGCTGGATCTCCTCCACCCGTTAACATCTAAAGCCCAGATTTCATATCTTGGGGTTTTTGGGCCCAAGGATCCCATCCAATGGCTCAGAATTTGGTTCTAAGCCGGATATTGAGAGATCTCAACCCTCAATGCTGGATCCGTCGTTCCCGACGGATCAACAGCTGGGGAGCTCCCTTCCTTGCCGGAAAACCCAACATTCCCACCGGAATTGAAAGAGGGGTTGACATTTCACCTACCTGTGCCGGTCTGGAGGGAAGGAACTCACCGGAGATTGAGAAAAACCAGCCGAAGAAGTTGTATAAAACCCTAGCTTTCCAGAAAAATATACAGAGATTGATCCTTGGTGTTCGTTTCCAGAAAATGAAGGAGACCATGGGGTTTTTGAATATTCCTCAGCGATGAATATTTTCAACGGTTAAAGATTATCAATAACTGGTCAGATGTGCTGAAATACAAAGAAAAACCTGCCGAAGATGGTAACACTAACTGGGTTAAGTTTCGTTTTCATTTTTCTGGAGATCCAAGGTGTAGATCATCATAAAATCAAGGGGCTTTTGTAAATCTTTATTTTCCGAACATATCCAATGGTTGAGATTTTGTTTCAATGGGTATAAAATGATGACTAATTGAAATAGGGTTTCCTGGGCGGAAACCCAGTTCAATCGGGGACGACGCGTCCCTGGACGCGCTCGACGTCTCCACTGAGTCTAGAGAGACGGGTGCGTCTGTGGACGCTCCCTGAGTGAAAAAGAACAAGAGAAGAAAGAGGAAGAAAGTTGGGGGAGTTTGGGGAAGTTTCTAGAGCTGAATTTTTGCAGCATAATAGGGGACCTCGTGAATGATTTTTGGAACATTTTTGAGAATTTTTCTGAGGTGTATTTATAGAGGTTTTGAGTGGTTTTCCATGATTACTTGAAATCATAACTTTGATTTCTTTTGAATTTTTAATTGTCATTGGATTCCCACTACCACCTCCTTCTCCATTAGCAGGTGGTAGTGGTTTGACTAATGATGGCTGTTTTTTTCTAGACGTTGGAACCCTTTGTGGGTCCCTTGTGGGCCCTATGTGGGCCCCACATGAGTGTGAAAAGACCAAATTGCCCTTTTATGGAGAAAAATCCATTTTATTCTCCCGAGCTCAGAATTGAGCGTACTTAGTGGCGTTGGATTTGTATTTCTGAGTACATTCCATATTTGGATGTCTCAGGTCTTGGTTATTTGTGAAATTACCATTTTGCCCTTTCATTCATTAAAATGAAGAAAAATACAGATTTTTCATCCGTATTCAGAAATTGTCGTGCTTACAGTCATTTTGAAGCTTTCGTCACATATGTTTTCAATTATATATCTCTCATACCTTGATTCCACTTCTATGAGAAGTGCATATTTTATAACCCTAATATTCCAGCCTGATTTTCATTAAAATTCTCAATTTCAATATTTATTTAATTTCATTATTAAAAAATTAGGGGTGTTACAAGATATTAGACTCACCAAGAGTATGAAATGATCAATATAGGAACTACTGCTCATGGGAGAAATATTCAGGTGGCGCCTATCATATAGTGGACTAGACAAATCTATGTGTGGTATTTAACAAAAGAGTTTATCAAATTGATTTTATAAAGTCACTTATAAATGATGAGACCCTCATAAGCTTATGCATATAAGGCATCCACTGAAATGTAATCCACATGTCTAAAGATGGCAATGGGGTGGATCATGATATGTTTTCACCAACCCTAGTCCCACCCATGAGTGATTCATTTTGCCTTGCTTCATCCCTTTTCATTGGGGTCATTGAAATCTACAACCTACTACAAGGTAGGCAAACTATGAAAAACCAATTTTGATTGGCCCAACCCCTAATAACTGATGTGGGTGTGAGTGTGGTGGTGGTCTTCATCTAATTGATCTAACTTGTTTAATGTTAGTTGTCTTAGGCCTCACCATTGAAACATAAAAGAATAACCCTTGGGATCGATAATGTAAATCACATCTTTTTCATGAGCCTTTTGGTGTAAATTTGAAAGATTTAATTGTTGTAAAAAATCACCTGTGGGACCAGTTTTTAATATAAAGCATTCATCTTCTCACCTTAAGCAACCCATGTACCAATTTCTCATGCCAATCTCAAAATCACATTAAGAGGCCCAGCAAATAGGAATTGATATTATCCTAAAAGAACCTTGGCATGGCCTAAATACACATAAGATGTCATTGGAAATATTATCTTGTTAGTGCTCAAGAACTATGTTGCAATAACAATGTTCTTGTCACAAATATATTTTATATGTTTAATAAAAGTTTAGCAAAAATACTCTTATCTTTAGATTACATAAATTTTTTGCCTTGCTTGGTCACTGGAATTTGCAACCCACTACAAGGTAGGCAAACTATGGACAACCCATTTTGACCTACCCATCTCTTAATAATTGATGTGGCATGGGGAGGGGTGGTGGTTTTTCATCTAATTGATCTAGCTCGTACAATGTCAATTGTCTTAGGCCTTACCATTGAAACATAAAAGAATAACACTTAGGTAACTCATGAGGATGTTCATCTGACATCATCTTTCTTTTATTGCTAGTAGCACTGGTATCATCATCTTCTAGAAAGATGACATTCTTATTGACAAAACATTTTTATTCGAAAGAAAATAAAAATGGCATTCTACATGTTTCAATACCATATGAAATAACATTTATTAGTCTTGGATTCCAATTTATTTTAATGTTGTTCTTTTAGCATGAGTCGGACATTACTAAATTCACAAATGCTTATGTTGATTGCGAGTAGAATATTCGAGCCCTCATATGACAGATCAAAGATCAATGGTCAATTTTGATTTTCTCCATCCAGGTCATCATATTATCATAGAATACTAGATTAGCTAGAGATTAATGAATTATAAACTTACCTCTAAAGCTATGAAAAGTCCATGTTGATCCACCATTGGTTTGATTGCAAACTATTTCCAAAATCCTAGATCTTCTATTTCATGTGAAGGTAGTTTCAACTAAAAGAGAAGCACTTGAATTAGAAAGGAAATAACAAAGAGGCATGAGAGAGAGAGAGAGAGAGAGAGAGAGAGAGAGAGAGAGAGAGAGAGAGAGAGAGAGAGAGAGAGAGAGAGAGAGAGAGAGAGAGAGAGAGAGAGAGAGAGAGAGAGAGAGAGAGAGAGAGAGAGAGAGAGAGAGAGAGAGAGAGAACCAAGGTGGAGTTTTCTCTTGGAATGGCTTTATGGTTTGCACCATGGTATGGACACTCCATTTTGGCTATGTAGTTATATAGGTGAAGTAGAAGGGGAGCTTTGGCGCAACGGTAAAAGTTGTCATCATGTGACCTTGAGGTCAAGGGTTCAAGGTGTGGAAATAGCCTCTTGCAAAATGCAATGTAAGGCTGTGTACTTTAGGCCCTTGTGGTCCGCCCCTTCCTCGGACCCTGCATAGGTGAGAGCTTCGTGACCGGGGCTGCCCTTTTAGTTATATAGGTGAAGTCCCAATTAGGAAACTCCTTATGACACTTTTCCAATTTGAGTGTAACTAATTTTTGGAAACTCCTTTAATTTTCCTCTCTTCATATGACTTTCTAATATTGGTTATTTGATTATCCTATCTACATATGCCTTTCTAATTATAACTACAAGTAATTAATGTAATCTCTTAGGCTGCCTAATTATGGATGATCCCTTAACTTGGCAATATGTAGCCAAGTGGATGGCATCTATCATAGCTTAAATGTAGCGACCCTAGTTTAACTAGGAGTTTCGAAGTTACACTTAAATTATCACTATAGCACCAAGGGGGTTCCCATATATGTGGACCTCACTAGTGATTTCATAATTAATCCTTTAAGAACTTCAATAACATAATCAAATACCATGGCCAATTATATTACATGCCCACTAATTAAAGAAAATTACTATCTTAACATTATTTATCAAGTTATTATCTTTTTAGTTATTTTCCCAAATTTCCCTCCTACATTTTCATATGTACTTATGTGTTTACTTGGACCATGAATGCACAAGATCATGTGGGCCACAATACTAGATAGTTTTCCACTCTCTGATTATGTTGGAATCTATGCCTTGACCTCCACATGGGTAGCATGGACATTGAGTGCCTTGATTGGGATGTTGATAAATATGATCCCACAAAGATGCCACCAACACTATTTATTCTAGTTTTGTGAGTAAATTTTCAAGGAAAACAAGGAAGAATGTGATTTTAACAAAAAAGCGAGATAGGTCCCACTAGTTGTGCCAAAAATTTTGTATGAGCAAAAATGCTCTTTCAATGTATTTGTAAATTTCATAAAATTACTAAGCAATTAAGAAGACATAATTTTCCTTTAGCATGGGGTTTTATTAATAAAACAATTATAGGGCAGCCTTGGTGCATGAAGCTCCTACCTATGAGGGGTCTAGGGAAGGGGCAAGCCACAATGGCCTAAAGTAGGCAGCTTTACCTTACATTTTTGCAAGAGGTTGATTCCACGGCTTGAACCTGTGACCTCAAGGTCACATGATGACAACTTTTACTGTTGCACCAAGGCTCCCCTTCTAATAAAACAAAAATTAGTAAATATCTTAAACCTATAAGGTTGTTAATTAAATGCCAATAAGAAAAAAGATAAAACATTTGATTATTCATTACATTACCTTAATAAACATGGCAAGGTACCATGAGCCATGAGAGATGCTAATGACATCATTTCCATTTTAGCATAAGGCTATATGCTAATTGTGATCCATGGTTTATGCAAATTAGAATATTTGTGATTGATGATTGATGCAAATTGACATCCTATCCATTTTAGCATAAGGCTATGTGCTAAGCCTAGTCATCTACACATTATGTCAACATAGACTATGAGCTAAAGCTAATTGCTACCAAGGACTAGGGTGGTCCAAGCATGCTAATTTATCCTTAGGTGATAACACCACGTCAAGACAACAAGGGATTCAAGTCTCATGGTGTGATATATATAGAAATATTACACACATATCTCTATATTTAATAGGTTTTAGCCCCTAAACTTTTCATAAATAGAACTAATTACGTTTAATTCTAATTTTTTAGGTCCAGAGTACAAATGAAAAAATACACAAATTTGTGAATTTTACCCCTAAAATAAGCAAGTTTAGTGTCCAAGCTACATCATGGACCCACATGCCAAACATGAGGTTGGGAAGTTCACCCTTGCATGCACCACTTATCTCCCTTCTTTTCCACTCTAGCTCAAGCATGCTCCACCATTCCATGTTTTACATGCCATTCCACTTAGGTTAGAACACATCCCCTCTACATCTCATCTCTACAATGCATTCTCCAATTCAAACTTACATGCACTTCTCACCCCTCCTTCCCTTCCACACCTTCTACCTTATACATTTCAGCACACTCCCTCCTCCACTTCATCACACACATCCTTCTAGCCTTGTATATATTTACTTTCCTTTTCTGTTTGGGATTTGGGAATGCAAGGAAGGAAGAAAAGCATTGTTCCTTTCTATGGCAGCCGAGGATTCCTTCCAACTCCTAAATCATGATTGTGGATTATATTGGGTTTGTGCATGTCGGGTTAAGAATATGAGAAAAAAATGGCTATATGTTTAGTGTATTATGGATTGAAGAGATGCATATAGGCACTTGTTTGCTGACACAACAAGAAAGCTAGAAAGTAGAAATCAAACCCCCAAAAAAGAAGTGACATGTAAAGAGCCTTGTTAGGTGACACCACCAAGGACTCCTATAGTAGACAATTAAATGAAGCTTTGCTTGTTTATGTTCTTTCCTTTCTTTATTTTACTTATTGTAGTCAATTTAATCAATGAAGAGTTGTTAGCTGCTATGCTTTTCTTACTTTGTTTGAATTATATGCTTTACTTTACTTGCTTAGTTATTTACTTTCCTTATTCTAGTTTATTTTATAGTATATTTTCTTTAGTTTAGAATTCTTTCATTTCCTTGAATGATGGCTAAGTTAAAGTGTCATAATTTAATTTTTAATTAAACTCATTAATCATAGAGTCCTTGTGGGATTGAAATTCACATAATGGTGGGTATTTATAGGCATTATGAAGAGAAACAACCAAAGGAGATCCAAGTTTGGATACCAAGCACTAGGAATTGAACCTTTAGAAGTAAGGGCCATACTATACCAATGCTTATATCCCTCCCAAACATCTCAAAATTAGAAAAAGAACAATGAAAGTTCTTTACCTTGAATAAAGCTTGAAGAAATAAAGAGAATCCAATAAACCAAAATTGAAGATTAGCACGGTTGTATCTTCCAAAGGAAAAACACAATTTTGGTTTTGAGACTTGATGTAGAATGCAGGGATCCCGAATTTGCTCTCTTGGCCATCTAATGATGTTAAGACACCAAAACAAATATATGATACAAACACAGGTTGGACTAATTTGGTAATTGCAGCACCACTTAGTTATGTAGTTCCTGTTATTGATAGACACCAATGGGAAGAAGCAAATTGGCAATATAAAAAAGGAGGCAACAATGCACTAGGAACACATGTCCTTTAAGATAGGATGCAACAGTGCTAGGTTGGCATGTCTTGCATTGGCATCCTTAGTGCAAAGAAGAATTAGTGTTGGTTTCAATGCTTCGAGTTTTAGTGCTAGCTTGGTGCATCTTGCATCAACAACTTTGGTGGAAAGTGCACCATCATTGTTTAGTGCATGTTGAACAGTCCTCAATGCAAATATCCACTAGTGTGGACTACATTGCCTTTATATGCCCAAGTGCTTATTTTTCCACTTGTGACATTAAGAATGTGACTACACTGAATGATTTGAGAGTTTCTCTATCTCTTCAATTATGAGACCATGGGTGTAGATGTATAATATTTATAATTGAAGGACAAGACTACAAGAAATACTTTTTGGAGCTTCAAATTACAACAAGTAAAGAGCATTGAAAGATTAGGAAGATAACATAAGTTCCAATCCAATTAGAATCAAAGGTGTTTGGAAAAATTAAAAACTCAATATTCATGAACGCATTTTATAATCTAATCCATTCAAATTGAAAATCATTAGGTCTAGATTTCACCTACAAAAGTTTATCTCAATTGGACAAGAGGTGGAAGATATCCATTAAAAAAAAGTCTTGCATTGTCTCTCCAAAATAGATTGCATATAAGAAAAATGCATGTTCCCTAGGTTTCTTAATGGGCAACTTGTTTGTTAATAGCCAACATGTGCTGCCCAAATTGTTTGCCTTTAAACAATCATAACTTTTTCTTCCTTTTTACATTTGAGCAATATTTAATGCATTAGAAAGCTCTTAAAGTGCTTTTGCAATGACCTTGTTGATCTTCACTAGATAGTATCTAGCATATTGTGATTTTTATTTTCTCAAAGTGGTGACTAGACCATTTTTAAAAACTTATCAAAATCCTGTATTTTGAAATAATCATAACTTTACCATTTGATTTCGGATTTGAATGATCTTTGATGTGCTAGAAAGATATTTTGGGGATCTATTAATTTCCATTTCTATGATTTATATATGATAATTAATAGATTTAAATTCTTTAATTATTCAATGACAATCTCTTGAATTCTTGACAACACATGAGATTTGTCAGGAGATACCGTGATCTTGTAAACTCTACACATTGAAGTAGATATGTTAGATCACAATACAAAGGCTTTTTTATCATCAAAATAAAAATGAAATTTACTAAAAAATCTCCCTTAATGATGACAAAACATTGAAAAGAAAGTTAGAAAAGATTAACAACAATGCCAACAAACTTCCCTTTCAACAAAACTTCTCCCCATTTTTGTGAAGTAAAAGGGTGAGGGGTGGTGGAGCATAAAGAAAATAATGCACTCCTCTCCCACCTCTTCCCCCCCCCCCCCCCCCAACCACCAAACCTAATAACATACACCTCCTAAAGGGCAAATGCTCCCCCTAAAATGTGCTAGTCATCACTATACATAAGAAAGAAAGATACATTTCAACAATAAGTAAGCTCCTTGTGACAGTAGAGTTCATGATTTAAATTGAAGCAGAGGTGAGAATGTCATCTTGACTAATGCAAACATTGGTGAGAATCCAATGCACTAATTACCTAAGGACCTATGGCCTTATTTGGATGCTTGTCCCTATTTTTATTGTTGTATTGAGGATCATAATAGGCATTTAATTAAGAATATACATGAGTTATTCTAATATAAAAAAGATGCTCTCTCTAGCTTATAAATTCTTAAGGAGTGTTCATTTAATGATGAACATATATACAAGTTAAGAAAGAAACACCCTTATCATTTCAAAATAAAGTCATTTGGTACATGAAACTTTCATTAAGGACACAAGTATCTATCTATTCCAAAGTTAAGCATCACGATACAAGTATCTAACCAACAAGACAACATTCAAATAATTCCAACAAGATAGAAAAAAGGAAGTAGCTTTGAATAACATCTCATAGAAACATTCAAGGCTTGAATAAGGACCAAGAAAAGGATGAGAGCAAAATCTTTCCCTATAAAATCATCACAATTAGATTCAATCAATATAAAATATTTTGAAAATAGTATATAAAAAAGCATTCGTTCATGTATCACCAATGCAATTAAAATCATTCCCTTTTTGAAACTTTAAAATGGTGAGCAATTAATGTATGAATGCATGCAATGGACTTTAAAAAATAACCAATAGTTGAAAATCATGTTTTAACTAATACATTTCTTGGAAATCATGCAAATGCAAAATATTCCTAGTTAATAATGAGAAACATAAGAATAAAGTACAAGAAATTTTGGATACCCAAATCATCTTGTTTGGAGGTCCTTTTATGCTAGTAGGAATAAATACCATAATTTTCTTATGTTAGGTCTAACATATGCATTTCAATACAATGATCCCTTCTAGTAATAGATTTAGAACATAGACATTTTGCTTTTGTAAAGTATTTTCTAACTTCAAATTCTTGTTCTTCAAAACAAGTAAATCATCTTTCAAATGCTTCTTGTCATTTTCTAGACATTCAATTTAAATTCTTTATTTCTTAAAATCATATTTTAGATTGTTATGCTCTAACTTCAGAGACGTAAAATCATTTACCTGTTCGCTAAATTCTCCACAATCAATAAATTATTTTTCATGATATTCTTTCAACTCTTTTATTTCCTTTGAAAAAGATGAAGCATACTTTTTCATGGATTTATACTTTGAACTAAGTTTATCAAATGTATGAGTAATATCATAGTGAGCATCTCATAATTCATTGATAAATAGTTGCTATAATACCTTGAACTTTCTAACTATTTATACCTCTAATGAAATCTGAATTTCTTTCCAAATATTAGAATGTGAATATGATGAAAAAAATGTGAAAATCATATAGCCTAAGCTATTAGAGGACATCTCTTAGCTAAGAAATAGGGCAAGCAATTGGATCTAGCCCATAATACTAGAAAGCTTAAGGATGTTTCCTGGCAAGGCCCACATTTTTAACCTAATACTTGGTGCCAAGCAAGCCATGTAGCTATAAAATTGGAAAGTAGTATGGGGCATTTTGGGCTAGAGAGGAAATTAGAAAACCAAGGAAAACATTCTATAATAGAAGTCCTAAATAAAATAGACCACCTTGGCTATATATACTTTTTTTTGGGCTAGCTAATCAAATTGGAAACGATTAGGAAACATCCTATACTAAGGGGCTAGTATGCTTAGGATTCTAATAAGAGAGCAGATAACATTTAATAGGAACAAGATGCTTAGGAGCAAGGAAAGATAAGTAAAACTAACTATAGAGAAAGATGTACTAGCCTAGTTCTTGTTTTTTATAGCAGCACATATTGGAGAAAAAGAGAGGAAAATGGAAAGGGAAAAAGAGAGGAAGAAAGAGAGTAGAAAAAGGAGAGGAAGCTAGGAACTCGTAGAAGTCCAAATATGAGGAGAAAATGTTGGAACAAGGGAAAAAGCTCAAGAAGAAAAGTGTTAGTTTTCATGCAATTTGACTAATGATTTTGAAACTATAAGGTTTTCCAAAATTGTTTCATGTCTTTTGCAAAGGAAAAACATATTTTTTTGTACTAATTTCATGTTTGAGTGTATGGAGTAATATCATGGTTGTAAGAGAAGAGTTTGTATTTTGTATTGAATTTAGACAATGTTTTAAGACATTTTCTAATCTCTGGTAATAAGCATCTAGTTTCTTATTTTTCTAACTATTTTGGGGATATAGTTATGCCATGTTAAGGATGTTTAAACACATGTTATTCATGCTTAGATTGGGAGATCTTAAATGGTTACTTAGAGCTATTCAAGATTTATAATTTATGGTCTAAGTGTTTTTGTTTCTTTAGAATCACTACGACAACGAGTGGTTTTTAAGATGGT
This sequence comes from Warburgia ugandensis, assembly GCA_035236585.1. NCBI lineage: Eukaryota > Viridiplantae > Streptophyta > Magnoliopsida > Canellales > Canellaceae > Warburgia > Warburgia ugandensis. The sequence goes on from CP141131.1 coordinate 26,314,064, forward strand.
TTAAAAACCATATAAACAAGATGGTTAAAAAAAGTCTTATACGGGGCCATCTTATTAAAGAAAAAATGATGGTTTCTTAAACCAACTTATATTAAAAGTATTATAAGATGGTTTTGAAAAGCCATCTTATAAAGATGTGTAATATAGGATGGCTTTTGAAAAACCATCTTATAAAGATGTATAATATAGGATGATTTTTCAAAAAACATCTTTTAAATCTTGGTTAATATAGGATGGTCTTTAAAAATCATCTTATAAAGCTATGTAACATAGGACAATTTTTCAAAAACCATCTTATAGAACTTGAATAATATATGATGATTTTGAAAAATAGTCTTATAAAATTGTAAAAAATAAGATGGTTTTAAAAAATTTGTCTTATAAATTTGGAATAAAAGATGGTTTTTTAAAACCATCTCATATTTTGCAGTTTTATAAGACAGTTTTTCAAAATCCGTCCTATATTGTATATGCTTCCTACACAATTTGTGTATTCTTTTGTTGGTTTCTATTTGTACATTATTCCTGCAGTTTCTGTAGTTTAAAATACATTCAACACTTTATTTTTGTAGACTACAATCATTCCTCAAAATACATTCACTTCAAACATTTCACATTGAACTTCTCCATGCACATTTCTCATTAAAATAAAGAAAGCACACATAGACTTTAATAGAAAAAGGAAGACATCCATATAAATGAAGTTCTATTTTCTATTTCATTGATAAAATGTTTACATTCAATAGCATCAGTGATCTACAAATTAAAAGTCAAAAGGTATTCAGTCCATTCTATTCTGATGTCATCGAGATCTAATTGGGAGTAACTCTTGCTTCCTAAATCATCTTGTAAGACAACAAATATTAAATCGATTGAGACATTTTGTTGAAGTCATTTAAGAGATGTAGAAAACTGTAAGATTGATGCTCAGTTAATTAATTCTCTTACCTTTTTCTTAATTGGGATGTCATAAATCATTTACGAATGAGGGTTCTCATATATCTGAGAACATAATATCCATACTCCCAATCAGATTGTTCTCTAGGGCATCATACAACAAAGTCAATAGAAAAGGTTAAAATATCATGTTCAATTATAAGTTTAGGTTATAAATTATACTAAAAAACCAGTAAACCTTACCTTGACCTTTTTCTAAGTTAGTTTTGTTGGGTGTTTAATATTTTTTGTCTCAGCCCATTTATACCATGCATTGCACATAAGTACGTAATAAGCATTAGATATGAATAAAGAGGATAGTTATCAGTTATCCAACTATTAAAATGAATGAAATAAAAAGGTAGACTTACTTATTGATGATTTCCATCAACTAGCCTTGAATTTGGGTTCCATAAGAATAAAGAACATTGCATGCCCACCATGCACATCCAAGGCTGCAGCATCCAATGAGACATATACATAATCAATCAATTGAAATTTACAAAACTTAACTTATATCAATATTCATGTTTATGGAATGACATATAGAAAAACATGTAATAACTTACCCGCTATTGTAGGGAATTAGTAAGGCTTGTCCCTTGTCACAATAAAAGAACCCATGTATGTTATCTTCTATTTGTTTCTCCTTGGGAAAATGTTCCTTTAGTCTGGAGATGAAAGCAAGGTCAAGGAATTTTTAAATGTGCTTGACCTCTAATCTTTGCAATTTATTGTACAAAGACGTGTACAAACTTAATGTCAAATACTTATCATGTCCTATTAACAAGTAATGTTAATCTTATTCTTAAGAGAGCTATTACACGACATACTTAATGTAAATGATTATGTGAGTGTATTCCAGTTGAGTCATATTACATATGGTCAAGAGTCCTCTTTCATGACTATAATGTCAACTATGTTGTGGGCAAGCACACCATCCTCTATCCTTACAAGGCTAATTCCTTATCTTCATTAATTAGATTGTACAATCCTCTCAGGAATGGACGCGTGTTAGGTGAAACCTGCACCTGATTCTTACACTATGGATGTAATTTTATAAGAATTAGTAATGAATATGTATAATAAGAGAGACAAAGAGATTCAATTTTATCATAAAAATAGACATAATACCTAGGATGGAGCAACTGCTATGTTAAAATTTGTTACTAAAGAGGAGTTCACCCACAATGATGCCTTGTGCTTCTTCTAGTTAACATTAGATGCAGATAATATTTACAAATTTAGTTGAGGCCTTAAAATTGTTATTAAACATGATGTTATGATACTATATACATACCTTGGATAACATTGCTTTGATATAATTCTTTGGCCAAGCTACATGATATTCTATTGCATCTCCAACAATATGATCTGCTTCTATAAGAAATGGTAGGAGGGCATCTAGTTAGAGGATAATAGTAATGTACACACGCTTAGTGTGTGGATGCATCAACTTTCCATGCAACGTGATAGAAAAACCTTGTATAGTGTAACCACATTAGTGTAGCTCTCAACTGCATATAGTTGCAACATGTATTAACTCACCTACAAATCAGAAATAACATATACATAAGAATGAATGAAGATTACTAAATAATTGAATGCTAAAAAGGTAAACATGTCAAGACATACCTCCTTGATTGGGATTCTCCTTCGAAGAGTTGCTTCTCCACCTCTTCTTCAGATGTAGGACTGCAGCAATTGTGAGATGGGGGTCAAGGGGCAACATCTTGACTTGGACCTTTGAAACTCTAAAAGTCCTTATAAAAATCATTCTCTATCTTCATGTATAACTCATTAAGCATATTCTCCTTCCATTTTTACATGTCCTCTGTTGGAGGATTCTTTGATTTATGGAAGAATTTGGAAAGAACCACACAGTGGCCATGTGCCCTTACTTGGTTAAGGTGTTTATCCTTATTGCCTATAGCCCTGTATAGGATGTCCCCCTTTGTAGTAGTGTACTTCTAAGTCCTTGTAGTTGTGCTTTCTTGGGTAGACATGTAAAACCACTTACAATTCATAAAGCACAACTAAGGTAGCATTTTCGTCAATGAAGGGTGGGAGCTATGCCCTTATGAATGTGCTATTTTCCAGAGAAGGGTATTATCAATGGGCTTCGTTGTCCTTGCCTTCTTTTTCTATTAAAAGTAATATTAAATAAGAGTTAATGAAATGAATTTAGGTATATTTAGAAGAAGAAGAAAAAACTGTCACATATACTTCTTATTCTTCTAACCATGCATAACTAATCCTAGAGAGGCAGGGTTATGATTAGTCATACGCACCATTTGTCCTTTTATACACTTTGTCTACACATCAAAGGAACACATAATTAAGCAAAATTGACTTTTATAATGAGAGGAATCAAACTTTGGGCTAGTTGAAATTACCTCAAAATTAGAAGACAGGAGGGTATGTACAAGTTGATTCCATGCATCCTAGTCAATGATGTTGGAATACAACTCAAGGATAGTTTTGGAGTCTCAATGGATCATGAGAAATTGGAAGTGTGTACTTTCTTGCAACCTCACTCTTCCATTTCCTCCATTATTCACCAGCCCCATGTAGAGTATTCTTCTAGCAATCATCAAAGACATCAAAGGCAAACTATAAAGTAAGAACAAGCATACCAATCCATCTAAAATAAAACAAGAAAGGCACATAATATGTTATATGTAGCAAGCATTTACATACCTTCACTATCTCCCATATTAAATCTTTGATTAATGGTGACACATGTCTCTAATCAATCATTGAGACTGGCACCATACTTCTGATAATGCAACAAACAAAACTAGTGTAAGAATGTGCAATGCCACCTATCGCCTACCCTTTGCTATTAAACTATACTGTCCATTTTATTCCCTTTGACTTTCTCTTTATGATATGCTCTATTTTTGTTGGCCCTCTACCCTCTCTTAATAGGTATACTTGTGCTGGATTATTCTTCATGAGGCTCACTTTCTGCATGTTCCATGTTTTCTGCACAAGTGAAAACAATACATTTAGAAGACAACAACCAAAGTTCATTTCAGAAGATTTTTAAAGCAAAGATTATTAGTAAATACATAAAATTTAGATGTAGTCAAACTTAATTTTGCCTTTTTCTTTTTCTTTCCTTTTCTCTAATTTCTTTTCCTTTTTTCTATTCATATTCATAGTTAAATTTGAAAACTTAATCAACATAAATAGCATATGAAACGAAGTATAAAGTTCGAATAGTCTCAAATATAACATTAATAAGCTAAATAATAGAGATCAAAATCTAGCTACTTTATAAGAACATATAGACAGGCTTAGAAAAAACCACCATCTAAGTGCATAGTTAGTGTATATAAATGGGATATATATTAGAACAATTAAGTCTTAGGAAAGTAGCACTAGAATCTGATATGAACTCCTGAATAATAGTGCCAAAAAAGGTCATAAATTAGTAATTAAAATTATCCCAAAAAATAGCATAAGTTGTAATATAGTTAGGACAATTTTGGAGCTCCATAGATGCTCTAATTAAGGCTAGTCTTCAGATTCTCATGGATGCTATTGTAGCAATAACTAACAGTCCAAAATCTATAACAATCTAGATTTTGTAGGCAATTTTTTATATATTATATAATCTTGTAGTAGAAAGGCATTTCAAAAACCAAAGTGTCATCATTCCTAATAAAAATTCAATAGTCTCCCCTACTTTTTGAACTTATGCATTTAGTGCATGTAATACAATTCACTTGATAAACTATTGATTAAATAACAAAATATATTCAAAGACTTTGTCTCATCACACGCTCATAATTTATCATAGCATAAACAAAGAAAAAACTGACAAAGAACTCTTCTTATCACAAGTTATAACATAGTTAATGCTTTGGATCAATAAAAACACATTAAATTAAAGAAAAATTCCAATTCTGAACATAAGAAAAATATTGTTACTGATGAAGCAAACAACAACAAGTTGCATACTTTAAGTTAATGGTTGGATGCCTTTTTGAATGAAAATTAAAAATCTAAGACTTGGGTCATCTTATTCTCAATGTCCTCTATCTTACACAATTAATTTTAAAGATTTTCATTAATTAATGAAGTGGAAAATCATAGACAAATTTGTCTAGATCATAAGTGAAATACTATTACCATTCATGTGAACAATGACAAGTAGCAGACTTTAAGCTAGTAGTGGGATGCCTTTTTGAATGAAAATTAAAAATCTAAGACTTAGGTCATCTTACTCTCAATGTCCTTGATCTAGCGTGATTAAAATTTAAAGATTTTCATTGATTAATGAAGTGGGAAATCATGCATAAATTTGTCTAGAACATAAGTAAAATACTACCACTGTTTACACGAACAAACGACAAGTAGGAGACTTTAAGCTAGTAGTTGGATGACTTTATGAATGAAAATTAAAAATCTAATACTTGAGTCTTTTTATTTTCAATTCTCTATATTTAGCATGATCAATTTTAAAGATTTTAATTGATTAACAATGTGGGAAATTATGTACAAAATTATCTAAAACCCAAGAAAAATATTGTTACTGTTCACATGAACAACTAAAGCATGCACATAAGAAAATAAAGAGAGAGAGAGAGAGAGAGAGAGAGAGAGAGAGAGAGAGAGAGAGAGAGAGAGAGAGAGAGAGAGAGAGAGAGAGAGAGAGAGAGAGAGAGAGAGAGAGAGAGAGAGAGAGAGGGCCTACCTAAAGGGAGAAAAACAATGATGGGTAAGGTGGGGGCACCCCTGCATTCTCTTTCTCTATCTTCTCCTTCTCCTTCTTTCCTCTCTTGCCTTGCGTTGAGTAGTAGATGTGGGGTGCACGCGTTCTCTCTCTCCCCTCTTCTCCTCCTTCTCTTTGGCTTTGATCTGGGTGAGGAAGGGCTTTTTGATATTTTCATGGTTTTTTTTTTTTTTTTAAAGAGGGAGAAGGTGGGGGGGGTGGGGGTGTGTAAGATGCTTAATATAGGATTTTTGGGAAAACCGTCCTATATTCCTATGAATAAAGGATAATTTTCTCTAAACCTTCTCATATTCAATGAATATAAGATGATTTTAGAAAACTATCTTATATTCTATAGTAAATATAGGACGGTTTTATAAAACAGCCTCATATTATAGTGTCGTTTTTAAAGGAAAGTTATAAGGCAGTTATTAGAAAAGAGTCCTATATTTACAAGAATATAAGAAGGTTTCTCATAACCTGTAATGGGCCACTTTTTTGGGAAATAAATAAATGTTAGAAAAAACTTTAATATGGTAAGACTTGACAACCTAAGCTAAGTGTAGCTAAGTTCCCAAGTACAATTTGTTAAGGTGAGGGTTGGACTTCAAACCACAGGGCGGGCAGGGTGTAAGATGCTTAATATAGGATTTTTGGGAAAACCTTCCTATATTCCTATGAATAAAGGATAATTTTCTCTAAACCTTCTCATATTCAATGAATATAAGATGATTTTAGAAAACTATCTTATATTCTATGGTAAATATAGGACGGTTTTTATAAAACAATCTCATATTATAGTGTTGTTTTTAAAGGAAAGTTATAAGATAGTTATTAGAAAAGAGTCCTATATTTACAAGAATATAAGAAGGTTTCTCATAACTTGTAATGGTCCACATTTTTGGGAAATAAAGAAATGTTAAAAAAACTTTAATATGGTAAGACTTGACAACCTAAGCTAAGTGTAGCTAAGTATTCCCAAGTACAATTTGTTAAGGTGAGGGTCTTGTCATCTAGTCAACCTCTTTGGAGTTGTCCTCGTTTCGACACTACCATTAAATCTCTCCTTTTTAGAACAATATGGATGGTTTCTATGCAACCATCTTTTCTAGCTTAGGAATGCAATTGTCCTGCCATGTTGAAGTTGTATGTCACACATTTAGTCACTATAAATAGGAAAGGCATTGTATCCCTTCACTATGCATCTCACCAAATTATCGTATGCAAGAAAGTCACTTATTGTCAATAATAGTACAGCCTTAACGGTGAATGTCTCTTTCTTGTATGCATCATAAGCTTCAATCTCCTACTTCCCACAATGCCTAAAATCATCCATTAATGGTGCAAAGTACATATTAATGTCATTACCAGGTTGCTTAGGACTTAATATTAACATAGTTAACATCATGGACTTCCTCTTCATTCACTGCAATGACGGAAAGTTGTAATAAACTATTATAATAAGGCAACAACTATGCATGTTGCTCATAGAACTATGAGGATTAATTTTGCCTACAGATATTGCAAGTCGTAGGTTTCGAGGTTCTTCTCCAAAATATGTCACATGAAGTCTACAAGCTTCCATGCTAGGCTATCTATTGGATGGCATAAATAGTTATCACCGACTCTCCCATTGGCATGCCATACTAGTTTCTTCACTATTTCTTCAATATGAAACATTTTTTGGAACCTTGAAATAGGGGGGAATACCATAGGACCTTTGTAGGGACATCTTTCACTTACCATCACTTGAATTCTTCTTCAGCTTCCATCTTCAATGTCCACAAGTTGGACATATAGTTTTGTCTTTATGATCCTTTCTGTATAAGATGTAGTCATCGGGATAGGCATGCATCTTTTCATAATTCAACCCTAGTGCAGCCAATGTTTTCTTTGCCTCCTATGTCGACCTAGCCAATTTGTTCAACAATTCTGTAAAACCTTGATCTGAAAAATTAAATCTTGATTTCACGTTGTAAAGTTCTACTGCTGTAGATAACTTGGTATAGTCTATATACCTAACATATAATGGCTCATTGGTTTCCTCTAGTGTAGTATGGAATTGTTTAGGGTTGTCTTAGAAGTCACAATATGCATATGAAAACATCAGTGTAGCTATACTACTATTTGCAACACTTCCTCTAGTGGCTTCATGATGATATATACATTCAGTTCTTATCGAGGGCCTATGAAGAATTCCCTCTTCATACCACATTTAGGGGTGACGGCTTTCATCAACTCCATTGAAGTACAAGTATTCTCTCAACTCAACTAGAGTAACCTTTTTTAGGTTGTTAATCTATTCCTTACATCTTTTATAAAAGCGAGACAAACTTGAGGTTGTGAATCCAATCCTCATAATTGAAGGCAGTCAAATTGTTTTCTTTATGGAGCTTGGATAGAAGGTTGAATAAATCCATAACCTATATTCAAATAAAACAACAATAAATAAGCATGCACATCAAAACACATCATATGCCAATTCTACATATCCATCATATAGGTTTTTTATCATGATGGTACTGTTAATTTTTTAGTAACCTTATCTAAAAATAAATGAACAATCAAGAACCTTATTCTTGTTGCCGTAAATAGATTCTATAGTGTCATGTGATTATTTATGATAAATTGACATTCTCTACTATGGCATGTAACTATGGACAGTCTTGGCAAAGAAAACAACTCCTTATTTATAAATGTATCATATACTTTATCACTGATATCTCTTCGCCTCCAAGCATATACAACTTCTATGCATGATCATATCTTCTCTTGGTTAAGTTAGACTAACTAACAATTATAATTATATCTAATAGTGTCATAGTAATGTATCTTATGCTACTAGTTCCAAACTACTACCAATTGCACTTACAATTTTAGTGGAAGGCCTGAAACTTAATATTTCTAAGGGTAATAACTATTCCATAGCTTGAATGTGCCAGCATTTATCCAATATATTAATCTTCTCATGAATCAAAGCAAAGAATGTAAAATGAGTACACATTTAATACGATGATTATGGATCTTATTAAATGAAACAATTCATATAACACTATGTTTTTCTTTGAATTATAATAATTTTCTACAATTCTATGTATACATGGAACATATCAATTTTCAATTGAAAAGTAGAATCACCTCTATTGATTACTCCTTCAGGCTTCATCTCTATCTATATCTCCTAATCTTAAATAATGTTACAGTTCAAATGATCAAGAGAAAACTTGAGAAATCAATTACAAAAGTAATTGCTCAAGTACAATATATGTGCTTAGATAGAGAGAAAGGAAGAGAAAGAGGAAATAAAATAACTCATCATTCCACACATAACCATTCACATCCTATGTCACCAATCATATTCACACATAGCCACCATTCACATAAAGAATTTTGGTTATTACACTTCTAATTGAGGTGGTTCCAAATCCATTAGAATACTATCTTAATTCTCTATCATTATCATAAATCTAAATATTTGGATTCAACATTGTAAACTATCTAAATTCTACATGTAGTACCAAAACAAAATTTCTCAATTTATTTTGAATTATCTCATAATTACATAATAAATTGATTCAAACATAGTAGGAACCTTTCAAACATCAAAATATTTTAAAATTTCTAAAACAATTATTTAGTCTTGGATCACTCAATTTCACAATTAATCCTATTTTCCATATATTATTAAATTTGTTTAAATAAAGGCATATTATAAAAAAGAAATCCAAAATCATTAAAGCCAAAATCCCACCATATAAAACTCTTTTTAGATCATTATCATTTTAGGCTTAGGACTTTAGACAAATATTACTTGATGTTGATAAATGTGGAATTTATAATTACACCAATACTTTTAAAAGCAAAGGCTAATTTAATAAAATCATACACATATAATTTAGTAAAATGAAAAAAATCACATGATAAAAATAAACTTTTCAAACTTTTTATTTTTATAAAAAGCTCTCCTATGTAAATATTTATATATTTATGATTTAAAAAAAATTCTATAAAGAAGTTTAACTATTCTTTTTTTTCTTTTTTTTTAAAGTTAGGAACTTACACACCCTATAGGTCTTTATATATACACTCTTTCCAAACATATCCTCAGAACACTTGCACAGCATGCAAACACCCTTTCATACATTCCCTACAGGGATATGATACACTACCTCAAACTCGTAACCTACTTATGGGAGAGATGCTTTAACCTATTACTGGCTATATATTGTCTGTTATGCCAATTTTAACCATTCTTATTTATGAATCTACTTTAGCTAAAAAAAATAGACATGATTTTATCTCTCTAAAATCCTATTGCATAATTTAGAGAAAATGTTTTTTAGTAAATAAATTACTTTTCCATAAATTAATTTAAAAAATCATGAAATTATTTTCCCTATATTTCATCACATTCTCAAACAAAATTTCATCTAAAACTCTTTCGAATGATTGATATCTAAATTTTACAAGTGAGAATGATTGAAAATTAAATTTTTTTATTTTGATATAGCAAATATGTTTTGTTAATTCCTTCTCATTTTGATGATAATAAGACAAGGGAGTGTTCCTAATCCAAGATTGCTGGTGGATCCAGAGAGATTGAGGACAATTAAGTAATGAATGATCAAGATCATCATCAAGTCCTTGTAGATCAACATCTTTTGGCTATGTTAGATCATGAAGGAGCAAACGTCTTACAATTTGAAAGGATGAACATCTCATATTAATTAGAGGAGATGTCTTGGATCAACTCTAAATGACACCTAAAAGTCATACGAAATAAACATCTTGTATTAATGGGAATGGACATCATGGATTAGCTTTGATGGATGTTAAAGATTAGCCAATAGGAGACATCTAGCACCTTCCAAATTCCTCATAGTCAAAACTTTTTTTTGACTTCCTAAAATCCATGGTCAAAATGTTTCTAAATTGCTATCATTGGTCAAGGTATGTTGATTAGTCAAGGATTATAAATTAACAAAGATTAAGGAAAGTTCTTGCATGGGAAGTTAGGGAATTCAGAAAATTACTTATTTGTAATATATATGTATGGGAACTACTTGATTATGATTAGGAAACTACTCAAGAATTATTTAAAAATACCTAAGTTTAGGAAATTCTTCTTGGGCAAGCACCTAATGGCTAGAAAGTATTCACTAACTTAGGAAACTATTATATTTTGATAATTACTTGGTAGATTTGTACATTGCATATTTGGGAAGGCCATTCCCATCCATTTAAACTCATTTGTAGTTTGAAAGATAGCATAGTGAATTGGACATTTTTTCTTTTCTTTTCTTTTTCTCAAATTGAAAGTTGAGTGCATCTCAGCTTTATATGCATCGTCTATGATCTAAGCGTGGTGAGACACCAAGTTCTGTATCTTTAAGGTGCTGATTGTTTTGTATCCTTAAAGTAGTGAGCTAAATTTTATCCATACTTTCTGTGTCTATTTGATGGTGATTTTGAATCAATGAGTGGTGAGCTATTACTTCTCTTAGTTTTGTATCTCTATGGTGATGATCATTCTATATCCATATAGTGGTGAGTTAATTGTCATGACATTTGATGTCTATAGAGTGGTGAGCAATTTTTGTGTCATATATCCTATTATCTTTTATTTTACTTGGTTATCTAGTGTCATAACAAAATATTTGTGTTTTGATTTATCATGTTTACTTGGGCATGCAAGTGTTTACATGACCGCCACGAGATATATCTTAAGAATTCTTATGTTTTCAAATACTTAAGAGGATTCAAGTGATTATCTTTGAAGAATCTATTTAATAAAGAAACCACATGTCATTCATTGAAGAATCCATGTTTTCAAGTGAGTTTTCATTTGGGCTTCTTTCATTATTTTTAAACATCATTTTGAAAATACTCACCATTGGGCTTCCTCTTTTAAGAAGATTAAAGTCTCCAACAATTATATGCCTCTCTAGTCAAATGATTTGAAGCCTCTAGTAGTTAGTAGATCATCCAATCATGTGGAGAAGATTTTTTCAATAGATACATCATCTTCCAATCAAATGCAAAGACTCTTTAACAAATCTTTCAACATATAATCAATGAAGAGAACTCTCTAATAATCATATTTGGGTGATTCAAGCATAAACAAAAGAAACATGGAACGGTTAAAAAAAAAAAAAAAAAAAAACATATTCAAGGATATTATCTACACATAGCTCAAGCTTCAACTTCATTTCTACATTCAAGCTTCTCAAGTTAATTATTTCAATTCATTGCATTTTAACTCCTCTTATGCTTCTGAAATTGTGGTCTCTCTCTTTTATTCATGATTGCTAGTTACTAGAGAGGGATTTTTCTCTAAGGGATTTTCTTCTTTTGAGATTGAGTGGTTATGAACACTAAATCTTTATGTCTATGCACTGTATTGACTTAGGGTGTCAAATCTCACAAAGATTAGTAGAAACTCAAGAAGGAGATATCCTTGAGAGACTCAAGGAGGGGATATCCTTGAGAAAGAGGAAGTAGGTGACATTATTGGGATGATCTCTATAAATCCTTACATTTTTCATTGTTTTGCTTGGATAGTGCTCATGTGATTCACTTACACTTTTTGCATGAGTTTAATAGTTTTACTTTTGCATCTTAAAGGTGTTTGTTAAAATGCATATATGAAACCTTTTGGAAAAAACCTTCCCAATATTTTTAATTGGTTATAAAGGATCTTCTAGGTGTTTGAAACATTACTTGCAAGAGTTTTTAACATCAAACACCCTGCATTCTCTTACTCTTTTATTTTGGCTTTCTAAGCCAAAATAGATCATTTTCATAAAGGGCCCAATTCAGCCCCATCATGGGATCATAGAATCAGACTTGCATAATTCTATGTACCAAAGGCAGAAGCCATCTGATATGAACCATAGCTTTGATACTACCATTGGGCCGTAGTGGAATATCTAGGCCAATGATAAGTATCTTGTAGGCGTAAAATAGGGTTTTTGGCCAAAATTCGTAGCACATGTATTTTTAACCTAATGACTAAAAACTTGATACTTTGTAGGTTCAGAGGTTAATCTAAGGTAAATAAATGATTGATTATATTTTTTAGGATTTAATTAGAGTTTTTCACTTTTTATAGGAAGCGAGATAATGATTCAACGGCTAGGATCGATTAAGATGAAAATTGACGATCAAGATCAAAAGATTGAGTCAAAGCCTTAAAGTCATTACTTTAACATAAGATCAAGATTTCAAATCATCTTAAGATCACGTGGAAATGGAATGGAAGGAGTCAAATGTGGCTATTGGCCACTAACCACTTGCTTGCCGGCTGCTCGAGCACATCTCTTTCTTGTAAGGCATGGACCTTTCCTATCTCCTGCCTTTCTAGCTACCCAATTCCTTCAAGGAGTTAGGTCCACCAGCGACAGGAACGAAGATGTAGAACTCTTTTCTCCTAAAGATCTTCAAACTCGGAGACGATAACAGACTTTTTCAAAAGCTTATGTTAAGCACTACCAATCCGCCTACATCACCACTTTTGAAGGAGGATCGGGAGCTAGCTAAGGGACTGGAGCGTCCTCTAAAGGCATAACTGACAGGTTCTATTCTATCTGTCCATCCGGGTCATCCCGTACTCCAAAAAAGCAAAGGTGTGGTCGGGAGAGTGGGTCGGATCTACCTGGAAAACAGGTTGTATTTGAAAACCCTGTATCACTAGATTGACAATACAAACCCAAAGAGAAGTGATTCGACAATAAAGAACTCACTTAATGTGAAGAGTGATACAGCCAAATCAATTACAAATGTCGCAGCAAAATTGCCTTTACTGTGAAAAGATTCAACCAAATTCTACCATGACCAATTCTCACAGTGCCAACAATAACAAGTGAACAATAAAGACTTCTAGACTCTATGCAGATTCTGACAGTGCCAGCAATAAATAAAAAGGGTAGCCCCGGTGCACGAAGCTCCCGCCTATGCGGGGTCAGGGGAAGGGGCGGGCCACAATGGCCTAAAGTAGGCAGCCTTACCTTGCATTTTTACAAGAGGCTGATTCCACGCCTTGAACCCGTGACCTCAAGGTCACATGACGACAACTTTTACCGTTGCGCCAAGGCTCCCCTTCTAGTGCCAGCAATAAATAAGTGAACAAAAAAGAACAAGCTACTTCACTAAATTATGGAGCTTAAAACCACATTATACAGAAGTGAACAATGCAAAGGTGAGCAATGCGCTTGAACCAGTCATTTTTTGTTCTTGACCCAAATAACGCCAAAAATTTTAATTTCCAAAGCCATAAAAAAAAAGAAGGAAAAAGAAAAAAGAAAACATTCACCGTAGACAAGGCCCAATTTTCAATTCCAAAGGCAAAAAGGAGACTTCATCTAAACTAAAAAGAACAAATTAAAACAAAGACAATAATATTTTAACATTCACAATGGCATCAGAATCTATCAATGAAGTAATGGATATATCTGAAGCAAATAGGGTAAAAAGTCTTAATTTTAAACTAGAACAACCATATAGAATAAACAAGAAACTGCATATCTAGCACAACTATGTAAGAATAACTGCAATCGAGACTTAAGATTGAGTAAACCGCATCTGTAGGAAGATTACAACAATGTCCCACAAACTAAGTAGCTCTGACGAAGCAAAATCTGGAATTGTTTCACAGAAAACCAAAATCCATTTCCTTAGCAATTTCCTCTTTGCCTTCCAACATTTTGGGTTCAAAATTTGGGATTTTTCCAGCTTCCTTTTGAATGGAAAGGGTTGTTTAGGTACAAAAATATCAGCTCGTTTTTTACGTCACCATAAACAGTTCAAAGCCGCATAAGATCGTCAATAAACAGGTGGGATGGACAAAAGAAATGTAGACGGCCACAAAAGAAAAAGCATAAGTTGTCAGCCTAATTTCGCTTTCCAGGTGGAATTAAAATTTTACATGTTTGGATCGTGGATTATGTTTAAAAGTTTAGGCTTCGTTCGTGAAATTGCTAATAAAAAAGAGTTTTTCCATAATTTTCTTCCGGAAAAAGCATGAAACTTTGCAGGTAGGCCGAATAATACATGAATGAGTCACATCATCATCCAATGCGAATGACGGTGGCATTTCAGTCACATAATTGAAAGTGGGGGAAGATTCTACCACAATACGAAATGTGCACAAACATTATCCGCTTTTATATTAGGATAGCATGCTTTTTTGTTTCTACCAAATAGATTCTCTCTACATTACACAGAAAATTAGAATCAACATGATTCTAATGGAGGGAGCTGTACAGAAGCAGCTGTTAAAGCATGGAATTCTCAGCCTCAATTGTAAGTTATTCATTCTTCTATATCAACGTGGAATTCGACTCTGTCGTATAACATCTAAGGCAATCCCAAATGGTGTTGGGAGTAGAAGAATGAGGGAAAAAATTGGTGATTTTGAATTGCATTTTCGAATGCTTGTAAGTACTAGGCGGGTTTCTTGGCATTTATGTTTTCATTTCTATTTATGATGGATGTCGTTGACTTTCATGGTGAGTTTGGGAGAAAATGAGAACCTATTGCAAAAATAAAGGAATGGAATTGGTGTGTTAAATTTGCATCAATACCACAAGTAGTCTGCATAAATTCAGAGAATTTGAAGTGGGCTTTTATATACTTGCAGTTTTCGGGTTAAAATGAATAGGCCATGCCGACGTTATGTCTGGACAGTAGAAAATTCTACCAATAATGGCAACTGATAGTCTTGAAAGGCATGAATTCGAATGGCCACAGAGTTTTCCATTTTGTTTTGCACACGGCACCAGGTTGAGAGGTTTTTTTTTTTTTTGAGTTACGGTAACTTCTTGAGCTGACAACAAAAATCAAAGCAGTAACTCTGTAAGATAGCTGAGGAAGGAACACAATCGGTAAAGTGGAGATGTATTTTAAGTTGAGTTTCATGAGTGCAGAGGAAGGTTTATACGATTATAGAAATGACTTGGCTCTTATATGGCACCCTTTATCCTGTTCTTCCGTTGAGAATATGGCATCAAGATGATGAACTCTTTGTAATAGAGAATTGTTTCTTTCAAATGAACTATTTTTTCTTTCTTTTCCTCAGTTGCCTTCAGATAAAGGCGATTTAAGTAAAACACTACCTGTAGGAGCTTTTGCCACAGGGATAACGTAATGGAGTAAAACTACCCAAAATTAATGATCTTATCTGCTCTATTGGCAGTCTTAAGATGTGATATACTGTAGCTAAATCGGCGTTAAAACCATCAGCTCTTTGTCCTTGAGTAATTGTATGTGTGTTTTAGTGCTGCCAATAGCAACGAATAAGATCAGTATCCATGGATAGTTTTGATTTTCAATATTATCCTGGCGCTAAGAGCCCCTGCATATTATACTACAGCAGATTTCATATTATACTATAGTAACGGTTACGTATTACCTCAAACAATTGATTTGCATGTGTTACAGTCAACAATCTCATTTATATTACAGCAGTGCCTGCTTTTATTCAAATTTGGCTCTGCTGATTTACTTGGCAAACTTGAAGTTATTAGTATGATCAAACTTGCATCAGTAATAGTTGCATAAATGATGCCTCTATCAGTTGCCAAGCAGAAAAAATAAAATAAAATTCACATACTTGTCCCTTCAACCTTTCTGTTTGTTTCTGTTCCATCTATGCTGATTACTATTAAACTAGATCTCACGTTTCTGAATGCAAACTGCATATTTGTAACACTTGCAGAGACAAATCTGTTACGCATTTATGCTTACTGAGCCAGATCTCGGTTTCCTACTGCTAGCTGAATGTATTTAACAATGTCTCCTAAGAAGGGGAACAATAACATCTTGTACGTATTATCACCCAATAACAGTTATACTTTTGAACTCAGTATTCACCCAAGAACCAATGTAAATGGTAGATATCGGTGGCTTCATTTGCAATGATGATAACAAGTGCAATTTATTTTGTTTTCTTTCTAGGCAAACAGTTGTCATCATTCTTTAATCAAACTCCGTTTATGAGATTAAGGCGAGGATGTACAGCTGATGCTAGAAGCAGTTCAGTATATTTGGAACTGTCTAAAGTAGCAAGACACGACATGCATTCTGTGCAGGTATGTGGTAGACATTCTTCCAGCTCCTACCTGTATAACATTTCTACATAAACTGGTCATTTACATCCTTCTTGTTCCTGAGTTCATTTGATCTAAAACAACTTCGTTTCAGTATCCTTGTTATAGAAAAATGTGTAGGCCTTCTCCTTTGTACCCTTTCGCACTTCCTCACTGGCTGTAGAAACTTCTTTAGTTGTGTGGAAGGAGTGGATAAAATGCAGGTGTCACATTCTGTTTTGAAGAACCTAGATCATTATACTAATCTCTTTGACAAATATTTCTCAAGTTAAATTGGCATGCACTGCTGACTTGGTAATGCTTCCAAATTCACTCCATCATGAAAATGAAGAATTTATGTATTTTCTAAAAGTCAGACAAGTTTGCTTCTTTGTGTGAAGTTGTATGGAAGTAGTACTTAACTGTCAGGCCAACCTAAGTTTAACTCATTCTAAGTTGATCAGTGAGTTCCTGGAAGTTTAGCACATTGAAACGAAATTTTGGTCCCTAACCAAATCATTGGATAGCCAAATTAAAAGCAACTTCAGAAAAGTTCTCCAGAAAGAATGTTAGGTGCAAGTTGCCTTAATAAGGTGGACTTTATTCAACCACCCTCTAGATGGTGCTGTTTCTAACACATGGTTTGGTGCTCACAGAAAATTAATCAAATTAAACTATTAAGTGTGAGATCACAACTAGGTGACTGAGATTATGCACAACCCACAAGCAGCTCGGTTCAAATAAAGCCGCAGTCATTTCTGTTTGAAACCATCTGTAGAAGACATGTCATGGCAAAAAGTGAAATAGACATTAGCGCAGCTGAGTAAAAGATAGATGTAAAATTAATATGTGGGTCTCTTACATGATGGATGACCTGCTTCCCCTGGGAACAATGCTAGAAGTGAGAAAGACAAGCCTTTAATCACTTGTTCTATGATCAGAACCCCCTTTCTTGCTAGGCTTTAAAACAAAGCTCCCCAATTGCAAAATTTAAGCCTTTGGTTTGTGAGGCTTGCCGTTAGATTTACTGTTAATTTAAAATATCCATTGAAGGCCAAAAATAGAGGACTACCACTAGTTGGTTGATATTGAATCTGTAGTGTAGTCATCCATAGAACAGAGTAGGAGATTAGTTGTATGTATCCCTTGTTTTTTCAGTGCCTAAATTATCTGTTGTAGGACAATAAGACTTTGTATCTGTGGAGGATTTGATGTGTGCAAACTGTTAATTTGTTAATTTATAACCTTCCAAAGGCCGTAAATTGGAAATTTACTTAATTGTCAGATGCAACCAAAATCTGAGACCACACTTTTGTACAAGCAAGGGAGCTATGGGGTCAGACTGGATACATGCCTTGATCTGCTTTCTTTCTCAGTGTTCTAAAAAAGTGTTCCCGTTCAAAACTTGTGATTATCACCCTCAGCAATACTTACTTGAGGAATAGAAGATGCTGTGACTGATGCCTTTAACCCGGCTTGTGCTTGTTTTTCTCGTCAGTACAGTCAACAGATGGTTAAGTTTGATTCTTTTCCATTGCTTCTCATAGGATGAAGGAAGCAATTAGTCTGTTCTCAAGGTTTATGACATGGACGAACAAGCATCCAACGGTAATCCACCAGCACAACCTAGAAGGTTAAATGTCTTAAATCACATTGAATAGCTAAGACCCACTGTGCTTCTTCCCACGCACTTCATTAACTGCATGGAAACAATCTGGGCATTCAGATATAAGAATTCTTTCCACATTCCCTTTGTTCCTCTACTAACTCCCTGGCATGGAATGACATACTTCTCCTGGATGCACAAGTTTCTCATCAGTATGGTCAACAGATGGTTAAGTTTGATACTTTTCTAGTGCTTCTCATAGGACGAAGGAAGCAACTAGTCTGTTCTCAAGGTTTTTGACCGGGACGAATGACCATCCAAGGCTAATCCACCGCTGCAACCTAGAAGGTTAAATGTCTTAAATCACATTGAATAGCTAAGACCCACTGTGCTTCTTCCTACGTACTTCATTAACTGCATGGAAACAATCTGGGCATTCAGATATAAGAATTCTTTCCATATTCCCTTTGTTCCCATACCAACTCCCTGGCATGGAATGACATACTTCTCCTGGATGCATAAGTTTCTTGCTACTTGACTTTTTTACCACTAAATCAGGTGCAGGCATTTAGGAAGAGAAGGGCAAATATGCCGACAGAAACCTATGTCCTGTTGGAACCCGGAAAGAACGAAGAATTTGTTTCAGAAGAGGAGCTCAAGGCCAGGCTAAAAGGTTGGTTGGAGAACTGGCCTGGGAATGCCTTGCCACCAGACCTTACCAGATTCAAGAGCATCGATGATACTGTTTCTCACCTTGTTAAGTCTGTTTGTGAGCTTGAGATTGATGGTGAACTTGGCTCGATACAGTGGTATGAAGTAAGACTAGAATGATAGGAGAAGTATCAAATTTAAACCACAATGTATAGATTTCTTTAAGAATATGAATGTTTTGTATTAGAAATATATAAAATGAATTTGCATTTCCTTTCCAAGTTTCACTGTTCTCTTCTCCCCTTGTTAAGCCTTGTTGTAAGCTCTCAGTTGGTGATGAACTTTGTCAGTACATGGACATGCTTGAGGTTATATTAATAATATTTGAAATGTGTTTGCATTTCTTTTGCATATCTCACAGTTTTGTTTTTACCTTGTTAAGCCTGGAAAACTGGTCAGAGCATACCTTGTTACCAGGCTTGCCAGATTCAAGAGCATCAATTATACTGTTTCTCACTATGTTAAGTCTGTTTGAGAGCTTGAGATTGAATTGGCTCAAGAAAGTAGTATGAAGTAAGATGAGAATGATAGGAGAAGTATCAAGTCCAGTGTTGAGTGTATATACTTTAAGAACATGAGTGCAACTTTTTTCCATATCTCACAATTCTGCTTTCTCCTTGTTAAAGAACATGAGTGCAACTTTTTTCCATATCTCACAATTCTGCTTTCCCGTTGTTAAGCCTGTCTGTACGCTCTCAGAACAGTAGTTGAAAGTTATAGAGTGAGAGGAAACGCATTAACATAAACCTGCCATGTATATTGTTCTTTAAGACCATGAATATCATGTACGTGTGATAAAAAAAATCTTACTGCATTTCTTTACCATATCCCTCAATTATGTCTGATCTTGTTAAGTCCGTTTTCATGTTTGGGACTAATCTTGAATTTGGGCACAAATATGCAATATGCTGAAGTGCATGAACCAGAGAGGTCATATTTTGTTGAAGGATTAACTTCAATATTACCAGAGAAGAAACTATCAGAGGCCTGGAATGTGTGGCATCCCTTCAAATAGGAGATTCGTGCAAGACTGACATATATTATTTCCTGAATATTACAGATAGAATGGGTTATCCATCAGGTACAGATCTTTCATACATTTCATCTGAAGAATACAAGCACATGGATGGAGTACAGCCTTTGATACTTCAGCGACAGAGAATAAGGTACCTTAAAAGCATTAACAATCCAGATAACAGTACAATGTTATCAAAAATCAAGAACTACAAACAGCATGACATCATCAAGTAGCAAATTCTTCCAGTTCCATATTCAGCAAAGGGCGACGTCTTGAAAAGATGAATCCAGAGTCTGCATGAGAACAGGAAAACTGTAGATGGTAAGAAATTTCTTTGAGAAACTCACAACCAGGGATGAAATAGAAAACTTCAGATATCAAACATCACTGAGACTGAGATTGGAAAAGCTCCATCTTTTGAAACTACAGCTAAGAAACACCAAAGCCAAGTTCAGATCATTCTGTGTAGTTTCCGATTTGCTGGAAGGGATCCTTGTTCTAAGAAAGTCAAGCTTCAATCTTTCAAAACCACAACTGGAAAATATCATGATCCAGTGAACTGTTTCAGTTCAATCTTAATTGGTGATATTCATATATCCACAAGGATTGAAATCAGATAGCAAGTTCCTTTAGAAAAATGCATACCCTTTAGGAATCTTTGATTATAAACGTACTACTATATCCACATGGCATGATGGTCTGACAGTCCATCATTAAGAATTTCAAAAATCCTATATTTCCAAATTATTCTCAGAAAAATTAGCGAGACTCAGTTGAATACAATCTCAGTTAGTGTTGTTCATACGTATAAGAAGGATTCTAGTTGCAGGATGACACAAGCTCTTCAGAGAACCTTCGCATGAGACTACTCAAATGAAACAAAATTCAACAACTTATACCTTGGGTGGATTTACACTAGGAGGCAAACGCCCAGTGATCTTTCTGTTTCTAGCAAGAAGACCTTTAGAAACAGGAGAAAGGATACGATCTGTTGGGCTCATATACCTGACAATAAAATGAAAAAATATATGAACATACAATAATGATTGTAATGAATTCAAGACTGCTTGACTATGTAGAATCTATACCTTTCTGTGAAATTGAATGCTTTGGGGGCTTTGAAAGACTCTGGGCCACTGTCTTTCTTGCCATCTTCACAGGAAAATTGGGTGCCTTTGTAAGTTTGCAATGGCTTCGGGGGTGTCTTCTTGATTGAATTGCTGTTCTTTGGTCTTGTTTGATTTACAGAAGGCGCCGGGCACTGTATCTCCATTGATTTGCTGACGGGTGCCTGCTCAATAGTAGCCATTTATGGCTGTAAGTAGTCCTTTATGAGACTTTCTGGGGAGAATATGAAATGAAGCACACTGATATTAGACTGAGAATTTGAAATGAGAGATCTGTATATGATATGAATTGCCACCCACGAATGAAACATGTGAACAGTCAAAGATGACCGTTAAAGTAGGAGTCAAACGGTCGAATTTGGATTCCTCTGGAGTCACCCGCAGCCAGTTTTTGATGGTCGGAAAATTGACTTTTTAAATAAACCGCTTCTAAATATATGAGTGGGGCACATTTTGGTGATCCGGACAATTGTGATGCAAGATCCTGTCGATTGGAGTATCCTAGGTATTAGTTTTGTGATGTGGAAGATGGATGCTGGCTTAAAAGGTTGAAACCATAAGAGAGAAACCTTGAATGAGAAGAGGACTAGGGTTTCCTGTCCAAAGTCGGGCTCAGTGAGTGGATAGCTGGAATCACCAAAAAGGAACCCACTTGTACTGTAGCAGGAAATATTATCCGTTGAGTTCACATGATTATATCTCGTGGCAGGAGCATGTGATGAATGATCGCCAAGTTTCTAATTCCATTGGAAGTATTCCTGCCTGTTAATAAGAGTCCTGGTAATCCCAATTCCCAAACGAAGTAGAATCTGAAATCTGACGCCACCTTCTTTTTTTTTCTTCTTTTTCTTTTCCCCTTAGATTTAAGCCGTTCATTTTGTTCGGCCTCCCATTTTTGCGAATAATCACGCCAATTAGAAGATTATAAATATTGTTTTTTATTTTTATTTTAAATTATTATAGTTTAAAGCACAAAGAAACATAGACTACGAGCATCTAATCGAAGTAGTTTTTGGTGAATAGATAATCTAAGTGAGTGCAGACAAGATGAATGTATTATATCTTATAAAACTCATGCCTAAAATAGAAAATGTGGCAGTTTTTTTTCTTTT
Source organism: Warburgia ugandensis (assembly GCA_035236585.1). Taxonomy (NCBI): domain Eukaryota; kingdom Viridiplantae; phylum Streptophyta; class Magnoliopsida; order Canellales; family Canellaceae; genus Warburgia; species Warburgia ugandensis. The sequence continues at coordinate 26,336,381 of CP141131.1, forward strand.
TCCTAAAACACTAACGGCGTCTGGGATTACCAAGACTCTTTTAATGATAAAAGATGCGCCAGACCAAAGGCATGAAAAGTTTCTAAGAATTTGTTTCTTGTGATCAAAACCAGAGCAATTAGATAAACGAGTTGAATCATCAAAAGGTAAAGCCCCTTCATGGAAAATATGGGGTGCTGTTAGAAAGCATCCTATAGGCCTGCAGCATAGCAGCATTTCTCTAACAGTAATCCTCCAACATTTAGTAGAAAAGAAAAAGATTTCATTTGATCAATTAGGATCATTCAGGCCCAACAGATCAACAGCTTTAATCATATTAATGTATGCTATATAAAGGTTATCTTTGACATGAGATTTTGGGCGGGTTCATTTTAGGTCCAAGTGCGATGGATCATATTAATTAGAACAGATTGATGTAAGAGTTCCAATTGTCTTTCTAAAGGACATTGAAGTTTGAACGGATTAAATTAAGATGATCTAAAATAGAACTTACCGATGTTTAGCAATAGATCAAAATCGGCAAACTGGATTATTATGTTAATAATCCCAACAGGCCCCTCCTTTGACTTGTATGGTAAATTATTTGGAAGATCTAAGCAATTTACCATGATTGGTGTATAAAAAATAGATAATCTATGAGAAATTAATGCATTAAGAAGATCTTGGCCGCTTGCCGCTTGTTGTAGGTTTTTGAAAAAATTAATAAAATTGGTGGGTCTAGGTTTTAAATGTAAAGAAACATATGCTAAAAGAATTCAGTGGACTTAAAATTTTTATATAGGCTGTCTAAGACATTTCCAACACAATGAACAGCTAAGATCTTTCGCAATATTCCTGTTGGAACACTAAAAGTTATTATAATCTTTCTTGTTTTTTCTGGATGGCAAGTTGATGTAGTCTATATAGGCTATAGGAAACAGTGGCTGGTTATCATGTACAAAATAAAGTATAAAAAGAGAAGGCAACCCCCTTACTTTCCATGGAGCTTCTTTAGAGAAAAAAGGAAAAGGATCTGTGGCACGGGCATCTATCCAAGTTAACAGCCTAAAGGTTGCGGTTTTGAGTCAATTCACCTCCATCCTGAAAAGGGATTTAATTGGTGTATCGAGGCTTCAATATATAGGTTTATACCAAGGCAGCTTCTTGTAAAAACAAAAAACAAAAAAGCAAAAAAAATAAATAAATAAAGAAAGAGTTTGTTTCTAAAAATCAAGGTTCACAAGAATAACAAGGAGCACATGCAAGGTTTGAGGACCTAAAAGTGACTAGGGCCATGAGTTTGGGTGTTGTATATGAAATTGGCTTTTGAAGATGAGCAACTTTGATCACCAAACAACTAGGCCATGCATATGTTTTCTGTTGCAAACACCAGAAATATATATATATATGTGTGTGTGTGTGTGTGTGTGTGTGTAATGTATATATGTAAGTATGTATATATACATATGCACATATATATGTACATACTACCTACATACATACATATATACATACACACATGTGCACATATGTAACTTCTTAGCTTTTGGTGCACCTTTTTTTTCATATATAATTGATGAAGGTCTCAGGTTTTTGTTATTAGAGTAGGTATTTGTCCAACATTCAAACCAACAAGAAACTGTTGCCTAAGTGGCACTTTTCCAATTACTATATTTGATGAATTAAAAACAATTTGGTCCAATCTCTTTAAATCATTGTAAGCTAAATGCATTAATCAGGTTATCATAGACTGGAGGACTTTCAAAAGACTATATTAGGTAAGTCTAAATGAATCTTATTACTTGTTTAGGTGGTAAGAAATGAATGAAAATTGATTTCTATGGAAAAAAAAATCTTTGTGAAAAGCATTTTATGCCTTTGAATTGAATTACATCAAAGAACCAAAAATCTTACAAGATGCAAAATTCTTGGGTTCTTTGGCAGAATTCAATGTGAAGGAGTAAAATGCTTTCTACTGAGGATTTCTTTTTCCATAGAAATTACTTTCAGCCCATTTCCATCCAACCAAATAGGTCCTTAGGATGTTGACATTTGAAAGATGCAAATGTTAAAATCTGATGGTTGCTGTAATTTCTCTGGTATTGCCTTTTGTAGTTAAGATTAGATAAACAGTTCAGATCTGATGCGCATGCCAAGATTTTGAGATAAAAGTATAATTACCATTACACAATGCATTCACCCCGTTCTTCTTTCTCATTTCCACTACACTAAGGAGTAATGGAGTCCTAGAAAATTTAGGATTGCCATGCTCACATGAGAATGGAATCAGAATTCTTTGAATTTGTTTTCCACAAAATAAAATAGCAGTCTTTGATTTGGAAATCACAATGATCCAGTTCATTGATATAGATTGCATTTTTTTAGGAAATAGGTAAATGTTCAAGGAGTTGACTCTTTCTCCTTTAGAAATTAGGTCTATAAACCAATTTTATTGAATTCAATTTAGTGTTTCTTTATTTTTATTATAATGTCGTAAGTAAATAAAATAATAATAAAACTTACTTAAATAAGTTTCCTTTGTAGATAAAGACACTTTAGGCATACCAATTGTGTTAGTTCACAACCACCAATGCCATAGACCTCACATGGCGCTAGTCAGATCACCTCAAGTAAGAGCGTTTAGTGCCATGTCGCTATGCAAATCAAGTCTTGCTAGGCAATAGATCAAATGGCACTAGGCAACAATGCAAATCAGCTAATGCCAGCATGCTATGTAGAGCATATAGTGTCAAGGTATTATGCAAAGCATCTCGTGCCATTAGTGGCATGGATGTTGGTATAACTTGAAAATTACTCTCTAGTGCATGAATCAAAGTAGTAATTTGTGTGTGAGAGAGGTCAATCTCATGAAATTTTCAATTGATTGGATCTTATTTAAGTTGCTTATCTTAGCCAAAGAGAAATGAGTCTTAAATTAAACTAGAAATTTAAACAACATGGAAATGGAAACATGCACTAAATTAGAAATTACACCAAAATAAAAATTTCTAAAAATAAAGATAACTAATGTAATTAGAAACTTTTCTAACTAACATGCACTCAATTAAAGAAAATAATGTAAAACTAGCATGAATGAGTCCAGGAAACTTAAACCGAAAGAAACTTACTAAAAAAGAGCTTTCCTAATTCTAAAACTTTCTAAAAATGAAACTTTCTAAATCTCAAAAATGAAAATTTCTAAAACTAAACTAAGATACAGACAACTAATTAAATACTATTAAATTAAGATTAAACAACTAAACAAAGCAAGATCTAAAAGAAGAATTACCCAAGTTCCATGTGCATGATCTATGGGATGGTGCTCATGATTTATGGGATGAAAAATACTCAAAATTTAGTAAGAAAAACTTAACTAACTTGTATTCTAATCAAAGAACTTAATAAACAACCTAAAAATCTAAATGGATTCCTAGGGAATCAAGCAAATATGATGAATAAGGTGTAGGAAACTAAGCATGAAGATTGAATGAAAAAATTCAAGATTTCAAGCACTTAAGAAACTCAAATGAAACCAAGTATGGAAAGTAATTGAACTAGCACTTCTTCTGCAATATAACACTCAAGATCTAAAATACTTTAATGTTGGAATCAAGCATGAACAATAAACTTCAAATAACTTTACTGATTGAATGGAGAATTACATCAACTTTAGTGCACATATTACATAGATTAGAACATGAAAAGTGCGCACTCTTCCCACACTTGAAAGTTGATTCAATTCAAACATCCAACACATTCCAATGTTCTCAAACTAAACTAAGATGATATGTAAGCAAGGCCTAAAGAGAATCAAGAGAATAGATGGCTGGAATGATGGGGCTAGCTAAGGCAAAATAAGCCTAGAACTAGTTTCAAAATCAATTATAAAAGTGGAAATCAAGGATTCAAGCTATTTTTTTTTATCTTAATTGTCACTAGTAGAGAAGAAATAACTTGGATCTTTGATGAATAAGCAAGAAAAATTAAGAAAATGGAAGCAAAGATTGAAGGGAAAACAAGGAAGATCTATGTGTTTAGAATTAAAGAAGCAAAACAAAAACAACTAAGCAATGAAAACAAGGACTAAAAGCAAAGTTCTAACCTAAAATTGAAGTGCAAAAGCAAAGAAAATATTGCAGGAATCCAAAGGAAGAACAGCCCAAAAGAAATCCAAAGTCCAAGATCCAAGAATCACCAAGCTAGAGTGCTACTTTCAAGGTTTCCTCACAATACCTCTACTTCAAAAAAAAAATAAAAAAATGGAATCCATGGAGCTTTATAGATGGCTCAGTTTTTAGTCGAATGAAGCTTATTCTAGGAAAGGAAAGTAGATCTAGATCTAAGGTTTTAATGAGGAATGTTACATGGAGGAATGAGGTAATAAGGTAACATCATCTTGGCTACCGTATGTAGAGGCGCGAAGAGGGGAAAGGGAAGGGGGGAGGGGGGTCATGGAGTTCCTTCCCTTCTAATTGCATGTCATTTAGTTGTTGAAATATAGAAAAAAAATAGAAACAAACATGGTAGGAAATATTGGGAAAGCATCTAGGGTTTGAGTTGTTTTAGATGTGAACTTGATCTAGCAATTTTCCAATTAGGAAACCACCTCAGATGACAACCAAGCAAGGGGAGGTGTCACTTTTTAGGAAGGTGCCTCCTTGCCTTTAAGAAAAAATTGTGGAACCCTAGATTGGGTGGAGGAAAAATAAAAAAAAATAAAAATAGAAAGTGGGTTTTTTTCTCTCTTGATTAGTCCACTTATGCATGATTATCTTACCAATTATAATTTTCCTCAAAACCTTTCAATTATCCTTTGAAAATTACATTTTAAACCTAGGATAATTTCTTGAATTGATCTTCCAATCACGTGACTCTATGTGGCATGGCTCCCATGTGGCTTGCGACTCACTTTTATGGTTTATTCCTTGCTGGCTTGAGTGGCTAACTCCCTTGGCTTCAAAGCTTGAATGGCTTGACTTCTTTAGGTTTCATTGCTAGACTAGTAAACCTTATGCATGGCTCCAATTCTCATGCAAAGGTGATGGAAATGTATGGCTTTTTGCACAGACCATTTTACTCACCTTTGATGCTTCCCATTACCTTCTTGCTTAACTTAAGATGATCTTGAACCTCAATTTAGCTTTGAAATGTTAAGTTTTAGCTCTTTGGTCTTCTTTTGATCTTCATCTTCAAATCTTATCTTACTTGATGTTGGCTGCTGGTTCATCTTCTCAACACCTAAAAAAGATGGAAAACCCTAATCAAATCCTAAAAGATTATGACCATTCGCATACTTACTATGCATTAGCTTTTAAACCTACAGAATATCAAACTTTTGAGTTCTTAAGTCAGAAATGAATGTGTTATGAAATTTCAAAAAAAAAAAAAAAAAACTACAAATAATGCAAATAATTTATAACACATGGACTACGAATTGGGTACATTTTTATACAAAGTTGAACACTTATCACACTCCCCCGCCCCAACTAGTATTTTGCTAGTCCCGAGCAAAACATATGAAAAATGATGAAAACAAAATAGTTATTATTTTCTTAGGTACTCATGATTGCATTTAGCATATGCAATAAGCCCTTAAACCCTTAGGTTACCCCTAGTGTATGAATTAAGCCTCATGAAGGTTTGCAATGAATATACCCACAAAATTCTATAAGGCTAAGTCCTTTTATTTATCTAAAAATTCTCATCCATTAGCATTGTACTAGTTTTAACAACTTAATATAAAGGAATGAGAAATTCTACAAGTTACCCACATACCAAAGCCCTTTTAATCTAGTTATATATGGAAGTATATGTGTGTTGATGGACCACATTAATTAGGACCTTTAAATTGCTTATTGCTCCATTGGAAAGATTCCTTAACCTCAAATTTTCACTGGTATATACTCAGAAATAAAGCTCTCAGAGACAAAGGGGTCAAACAAATTCCTACTACTATGTGATCGGATCCAATAAGATTGATGGTTCGCATAATTTTAAGTACAAATGAGACAAAGAATTATGATCCCTTACAATGGATGGCATTTACAAAACCAATAGAAGTAATTCACCTTAATTCCTTCCAATTTATATCCCCATCAAGGCTATGTTCATCCTAATATCAATAGGTCTTCAGATAAGATGAAAGGTAAGCTTGGGTACAGTTATGAAAAGAAGGGTAAAAGGATTTAAAGTCTTAAATCTAAGTAGAGGTCTTCAATGTATATTTGGACACTTTTCATTTTGGTTGTACTTGAAGTGAATATCTTCTCTATTTTTCCTTTCCCTTTTCTCAACTTTTCTTCCAATTCTTTTTCACTTTTCCTTGTTTTTCAAAGTAGTAATACTTTTCTTTGTACTATTGTTATTTTCCACTTCCTTGACTTTTTTCCTTTTTCTAAACTTCTACAATCACCCCTACTCATTTTTGAAAGGTAGGTAATGGATATTCTTATTGGGGTTTTTGTGACACCTCGGGTTTTTCCCAAAAAAATTTCTTATTTATTTGGTAAAGGTGGTGCACCAATATTTTTAGAAATTAAAAAACAATAGAAAACATGTTCTTTGAAATTTATTTTTCCAAAAACCTGGATGTCACCTGAACTGCCATATTATACATAATATAGTTTTTTATAGAAGATAGACATAGATTTTATGAAACAACAAGACCCATCCAGTGGTTCACATACACAACCCCTATAATCATTATACTAAATGTCCAAGTAGCATAAACCAAATAATTAACTACACAATACAAATACTTTATAAAAATATATACTTGAGCGTAGAAGTATGGCTATTGAACTCCTCTTACTTGTGTATGTCTTCTCCTGTATGTCTGTATCTGAGATATTGTAAACATAAAACATTTACAATGTCTCAGCAAGCTATGTTTGGTAGGGGAGAGTTAAGAAAACATATTAATTACATATGAATTAAGAATTTTACATCAATTAAAATATTCAATTTCATCATGATGCTTATATGGGATGAAGTTTACAACATAGTTCATAATTCAGTAATTTCATTAATAATTCAATTATCTGCAAGCCATTGATAATGTAGCTATTTATAATTCTTCTTCTTCATATGAATATAATAATCACCTTTTACAGATTACACTTTACATGATATATTTAATATATATATATATATATATATAATTCATTGGTATTTTAAATATTTATCATTATCATTTTCCATATGATACCATACTCCAATTCTATGGACCATACTCTGCATAATATATCTACCCATTCACTTCCCCATAAGAAAACTTTTATGAAACTATGCTCTCCAGCATATACATATAGGATTATATCATATATATTAAAATCATTAAAAGTCATACAAAATTATGAACATAGTCCATAGGTTTTATAACTTCCATTCCCAGACTATATTGGGTCTCATACATATACCCCTTACCATATTGGGTTCATACAACTCCAGCTATTACTGGTAACATCATAAAAGGCATCTCATCATGCCATCAAATAAGGCATCTCATCATGCCATCACATAAGGAATCTCATCATGCCATCATCATATAAGGCATCTCATCATGCCATCATATAAGCATCTCATCATGCTATCATATATGCACCATAGTGCATCAAATACAAAGACTACTATGCTGCAGTCTGATCCGTACCAGCGCGCTCTGATAACTGCTTTCATACTCCATAGATACCAAGTGTGGAAAATAATCTACATCATCTCTATATGGCTAGATAGACCATCATAGTGGTGGCCTTCCCATATTACCCCACCTGACATTTTGCCTCTCTTTGGGCACGGTATCATCATATATATCATATTTTAGAGAGCGGGTGGCCAACCCTACTACTCTCCTAGCATAGCATCCTTGGGCCTATGCATGTCTAAAACAAAACTCTCAGGCCACCATGCCTTGATGTAAAATAATAATATACAGGCGTCTTGCTTGTCCATAATATATATGAATATCTCATCATAATCATAATATCCTTACTTATTAGGTGCTCGCCCACCAAGGATGTAATGTAAAATCCTTGACTCATACATCACATATGATGTAACGATACCCAAGTACCATAAATGTCTTTTTATCACAATGACAGCTATGATATTTTTAAGAATAGATTGTGTGTATCCTTTAATACCATTCAGTAGGCTTCAATTATAAGCATGTCGTTCATGTAGCATTTCAAATCACAAATTTTCATTATTCACAAGTAAACAATTTTCATCATCATATATCATAAGAAATGCACAAATTTAAATGATATAATATCTATCATAAGAATAAGATCATGTTTAAAAACATGCATCTTATTATTAAGACATGCTTTCTTAATTATCCACCTACCTCGTGTGGTGAGTTCATCCATTTTCCACTAGTTGATCGAATCCTCCTTTTCCCCTAGACCAGCCAAATAAAATAATCAATTAGTAATTTCTAACTGAATGGTCTAATTGAATAGACAGAATTGACCAAGATCATAGAGCTTGATCAGTTTCCTTACCTCGATCCTTGATTGATCTCGGCCATTGATCAAGATCTGCAAAATCTTCTCTAACCGAGCTTTTGATCCTAAATCTATCATCATATTCTTGATCTACACTTCCTAATGGTCATGATAAACTATTTGGATTTGAAAAACAGAGCCAAATCATCACAAATTAGATGATCTAACCCTTGATCAATGGTCTGGTAAATTTAATGGTTGGATCTTCCTGGATCACAAATTGGAAAGCTAAGTTTTGTTCCTTGCATCACAAGGATCACAAGGGTACTCTCAGATTTTCAAAACTCCTCCTGGATTGCTCAAAATCCAAGTTTGAAAGTTAAGGGTTAAACTAGGTCAACTCAATCCTGTCCAACTGAGTCAGAGGCGAGTTGATTTGGTGAGTCAACTCTGCCCTAACTCGTTTGAACCAGGGAAGATAGGGAAGATGGAGGTGGTGGTGGCTGGTGGCGAGACTAGGTGCAGTCCGATCCTGGCCACCGAAAAATGCAAGTGGGAGGCAAAAACTTGGTGCTAGTCACCGGTGATCGTCAAGTTCCTCTGCTTAGACCCAATAGAGAACAATCACCAAAGGGAAACTGTGGGGATGATTTGGGTAGGCCAGGCGGCCTGCCTAAGGGCTTGGTCATGCTGTGCCTTGCAGAAGACAAGAGGGAAAGGGGAAAAAATCAAGTGGTTGGGGTCTGAGCACGTCGGCCGTTCATGGCCAAGCCATGCCCAAGAATCTAATCGGGGTTTTGGTACATAGAGGAGATAGGGAAGGATCTAGGCATGCCTAAACAGGGTTGTTGCTGGAAAGGAATGGAAACTAGAGAAAGAGTTCACCGAAGATGAAAGGAATCAGGGAAACCTGATCTGGGTATCCCTCAGTAGCTGAAAAAGCACAGATCCGATAAGGATCTTCTCGCAGAAGAGGAAAAGCAAAGGAGAATCACCGTGGGTGGCTGAAAGATGCTGGAGAAGGGGTTTTCTTCTGCCAGTTCAAGGAGGAAGGTTTCATGTGCAGTCAGTGAGTTGAGCTCAAGCCGCCACATTGGGTGTGAAGCCATCGACGGTGACTGGTTGGGGAGAGGGGAAGATGGGTTTTCTTTGTTGCCGGTGAGCTAACTCTAGCCGCTGTGTCAGGCGCAACGTCAACAGTGGCTGGTTGGAGAGAGAGAGAGAGAGAGAGAGAGAGAGAGAGAGAGAGAGAGAGAGAGAGAGAGAGAGAGAGAGAGAGAGAGAGAGAGAGAGAGAGAGAGAGAGCTAACATTACGTCGGGTTTCCAATGTGAGGCGGGGGGGTGCCAATATCAATTTGGCCCCCTTCTATTAAGTTAAGTTTTTTTTTAAATCTTGTAATTACCATATTACCCTTAACTTCAAAGGCCCATAACTTCATTTGGACTTTGTTTTTAGTGTTCTTTGGCTTGTTGGATTCCATTTTCTGAGTACTATCTAATGGTTTTAGTTTTAATTTCAAATTATACTTCTATAAAAAGATATACTCCTTGAAAACTCATAACCTGATCATGGAATAGTAAAATTTTGGGGTGAAATTCATCCGAACCCCAATTTTAGTGTTCTTGATGTCGTTGGACTCGATTTTTCGAGTACATTCCAAATATTCATGTTTCCATACCAAATTCCATTTCTATATAAAAAATTATTTTCTCTGGGTCAAAATTCCAATTATATTCTAAAATTCTAATTTCCCATAATAACGCCTAGAATAGGATTTATAAAATTTGGGGTTGTTACAGTTTCTTTGGGTTAAGTTAAATGAGATTTTTAGAAGAAAAGGGTTGTTTCAAGAGGCTCAAATGGTCCAACTGGTGATATACATTAGATTGGGTAGGTTTTATGTCTCTGGGCTAAAATAAGGATGGCCTACATCATTTTTGAGATTTCTTAAAACCTATAAGATTCAATAAATGTTCAAGCAAGAAAATTAGTATTCCTTTTAGTTTTAGGCATTTTGACCAAAACAAAGATACTTGGATCTTTCAAATTTGATGTTCACCAAAGAAAATATAGAATTATTTGTAACCCTGAGAAAGGTGATAATCCCTAAAACTTAAAACTTACTTGGGTATATAGGTCTGCACTGATTTCCTTAGGATCTTTAAGTTATAACTATCTATCTGTCTAAACTTATGCATTATGTGTAAGTGCGTTCCAAGATTTAACTTTCATAAAATACTTTAGGACATTAATAAAATACAGAATTAATTATATGCACTTCGATTAAGAAGTTAAGGAAGGATAAATACTAAGCTTTTAGAAATCCAAATCTCATCATAGTAAAAGAACTCTAACCTTAAAAACTCAAAAAACTTTTTTTCTTACAAAATACAAGAAAACTCAAAAATCTCATGCATATTTATACCTCTCAACCTGAAATAAATATTGCCCCTAATGTTTTGAAATATAGGACCCTAAATGAAGAATGGATAATGTAGAATAATGAGACTCTTTAAAGACCTTGGGTTACCTCCCAGTGAGCGCTTAGTTTAACGTCTTTAGCTAGATATAATATACATGATAATGATGAACACAACTCATGTGATGTATGCAAGTGTTATGGGACATACTAAGGTGGGTCATGATATATTGGTTCCTCAAGTAATGCTTCTTTCACTTCAAGGTTTACCAACTCTAGATAGAGTTTCAACCTTTACCCATTGACTTTGGAGATCTCTCCATCCTTTTCTATCTTAATGGCCCTATGAGGATATATAATATACTATGTAGGGTCTAGTCCATCGAGATCTAAGTTTTCCTGAAAATGGATGCAATCTAGAATTATACAAAAGGACTTTTTGTCCTAGGGTGAAGGACTTTCTTAAGATATGTTTATTATGATTGTTGTTCATGTAGTCTTTGTATAGCTTTACACACTCATTTGCATCTTTAAATGAGTTGAAGTTGTTTTGTGGGATCTAATAGTATCTAAGTCAAAATTAAGCTTTTTGATGGCCCAATATCCTTTATGTTTATGTTCTATTGGTAAGTGGTAGACCTTTCCATGGACTAGACAGTAAGGTGACATACTTATAAGAGTCTTATATGTAGTTCAATATGAACATAAAGTATCACTAAGCCTTAAAGACCAGTCCTTCCTATTTAGATTGATTGTCTCTTACAAAATTTGTTTTTTCTCCCTATTAGATACCTCTACCTATACATTAGTCTAAGGATAATAAGAGGTAGCAATTCTATAAGTAACACCATATTTCTTCATTAGAATCACAAATACCTTATTACAAAAGTGTTCCCCCCATTACTAAATATAACCCCAGGAGTACCAAAGCATCCAAATATATTTTCTTTTAAGAACTTGACTACCACCATGTGGTCATTGGTCTTGTAAGGTACAACTTCCACCCATTTGGACACATAGTCCACTCTTCACAAAGATGTACATGTAACCAAAAGAGTTAGGAAAATGTTCCATAAAATCAATGCCCCAAATATCAAAAGGCTCTATGATAAGAATGGGGTTTTAGGGCATCATATTTTTTTCCTATGCTCCCTAACTGTTAACATGTAGCACATGCTATGTAATAAGCATGTGAATCTCTTAAAATGGTGGGCCAATCAAAACCACATTGCAAAGTCTTTGCAGCTGTCTTTCTAGAACTAAAGTGCCACCCGCGTGTATGGTATTGACAAAAATAAATGATCTTATGATGTTCAATATATGGTACACATCTCTGAATGACCTGATCAGGATAGTACTCAAATAAATATGGATCATCCCAAGTAAAGTGTTTAACCTCAACAATGAATCTTTTCCAATCTTGTTTAGACCAATGACTAGGCATTAAACTATTTAACCTGGATATGGAACTTATGCACAAACTACAAGCATGCTAATATAAAAAAATTTCCTAAAACATGCTTTCTAAAAAATAAGACTTCCCCCCAATTAATTTTTTTTTTAAATTTATGACTTTCCTAACTAAGGACTTTCTTATATTGAACTTTCCAAAAATGCAAATCTCAATGACTTTCCTAAACATGGAATTCAGCAACTAACCTAAAGAAACATGCACTAAGCAACTATTTTCCTAATCTTGTAAATTCTAAAGAAAGAAATTAAATTCATGGAAATGAAAGCTTTAACAAATAATAACAAATCAACAACAAGCTAACAAACTAAACAAGATCAACTTAACTAACTATTTTTCTTAACATGAATGAATGCAACAACTTGGATTTCAATCCTCTAAATCAATCAAAACCATGCACACTGCTTATGTGCAACAAGCATGATTTCATCATGACTTTGAGAATGAACTTCACACTTGTTGAGATGAGGTATTAAACTAAAGGAATTGAGTGGACAATAAAGTTAACAGAGCTATGCAAACTTCTACCCTAAAAGCCTTCAAAACCACCAGTTGATTGCATGCATGGTTTTGATTTTCTTTTAGCATAGATTGGTTGGAATGACTAGAAAAATAATCTAAAATTAACTACTCAATCATGAAATAAACATGTACATTAAACATCATTATCCATCAACCAAATACATTCCATGAAATATCAAATTATATTGCATAAACAATGTTTACATGGATGGTGCGTTCCACTCTAGATGAGTACCCATCCTTGTTTCACCCAACCTAAATTCAAAACCAGATCTTAAGATGATTCCTCCTCCAACAAGTGTGAAATTTAAGGGAAAATCTAATGAAATATAAAGGCAACACTTGAAGGGAAACAATGTTAAAGTTCAAGGAAACCAAAAGAAAACTAAAAGGAAATGGAAAGCAAAGGGAAAGATAAGATTCAAGGTAACTTTCCTTGGCTGTCACTTTAAGGAAAAAATCAACGTTGGATCTTGGCCTTTAGGCAAAGAGAAGCAAAGGAATTGTAAAGCATTAACTAGCATGAAAGTACTAAGATCAAACAAGAGAAGAAGGAAGATGAACAACCTTTGAAAGGCAAATCAAACACCCAATAACTAGGTGTGGAACACTTGAGGAGATACAACACACCCTAGCAAAGAGTAGCAGCCACCCAATGGAGATAAAATTCCAAAGCAAAAGAGAGGAGGGAAGTAGGAAGAGGACGTCTCCTTCCAATGGAGGAGGCATCTTTTTCCTTTTTATGAAAGAGTCCTCTTCCTTAGGTTTTTGATGAGTTTTTATAATTTTTCTCCAACATTTTCTAGGGTAGCCTAAGAATAAGGTGTGGTGGTGATGAAAGCAACAATTTTGGATGGTTAGGATGATAGTCAAAATAGGATTTTCAAAAAGGAAATAAGTAGATATGTGGTTGCCTTTTGGAAGGGTAGTAGTTGGGAGACGCCACTTTTTTTTTAAGAAGGGGCATCTCCCCCTTCAAAAATCATTGAAACTCCTAGAAATTTGGAGAGTAGGTGGGTGGACGAGGTAGGAAAGTGGGAGGAAAGTGACAAGTAGGAAAAAAAATAGGAAAGTGAGGTTAGGTGGGGAAATTTGATTAGCTAAGCGATTTCCTGGGAAGTTGGAATTGGTTGGTTGGTTTAGATGGGAGATTAGGTGTCGTTTACCAAAAATAGTAGGTGTCGTTTACCTTAATTCCTTCTTTTTATATCATCTTTGAGGCTATGTTCGACCTAAGATCAATTGGTCTTTAGATAGGACAAAATATAGGCTTGGATAGGGCTCTAAAAAGAAGGGTATAAGGATTTCAAAGGTTCAAAATTAAGTAGAAATCTTTTGTTTGATTGTTGGACAATTGACCCTTAACTATATTGAAGTGAATTCTTTTTTGTACTCTTGTCTTTTTCTTTCAATTCTTCTCATCTTTATCTGATATCACTTTCTTTTGGCTTTTCTTTATTCTTTTGACTACGTTTTGTTTTCACTTCTTTAACTTTTCATCCTTTTTGAACTTTTTCTACTAATTCTACTCATTTTGAAAGTGGGTAATGGTTCTTTTATTTTTCTGGCTTATTTTGGGTAAATGCAATTACGGTTAAGGAAGAAAAGGGTTAATAATAAGCTCATGGGGTTAACTAGTGGTATACTATATTGGATTGGTTTTATGTCTCTAGGCCGAACAAGGATGGCTTATATCATTATTAGGTTTTTTAAAGCCTATCAAATTCAATAAACTTTCTAGAAAAAAAGTTATTACTCCTATTTATTCTTGATAGCTAACCAAACAAGGAAAGCAGGATCACACTAAAATATGCATGCTAAAGAAACTATGGAATTACTTATAACTCTCTTGAAAGAAGAGCTTCTAAGGCTTATTAGGTTTTAGGTCCCTGTTGATTATCCTCAAGGTCTCTGAGTCATACCTTTCTATTAGTCTAGATTATGTGTTGTGTGTAAATATTTTTTGAGAATTAACCTTCAAAAAATGCTTCAACACATGGGTAATATGCAAAAATAACCATATACACTCACATTAAGAGGTGCAAATGGTAGGCTTATTAAGTCTAAAAATCCAATTCTCATCACAGTAAGGGAACTCTACCTCAAAAACTTCTTGTTTTTTTTTTTTAAAGAAAATTAAAAAAAAATGCCAAACCACTTTGTATATGTACACCCTCAACCTGAATGAAACATTGTCCCCAATGTTTGAAAACATTGAACCCTATGTGAATATGGAAAGATGTAGAAGACTGGGTTTTGAAAAACAATTGGATTGCCTCTTAGGAAGTGTTAAGTTTTATGTCTTCAGCTAGATGTAATGATGAGTGCAAGGATAATGATCTGAAAAGGGTTCCTAGATAAGTCTAAGGTGGGTCATGATAATGAGGCGTCTCTAAATGTGTCTCTTCAATTTTTAGGTTAGACAGTTCTAGGAAAGGTTTTAACCTTTGACCATTTACTTATTGGATCTCACCATCCTTCTCAATCTCGATGGGCCCATAAGGATATATTGTACATACTATGTATGATTCCATCCACCTAGATCTGAGCCTGCATGGGAATAGATGCAATCATGAATTGAACAATAAGACCTTTTGTCCAAGGGAGAAGGATTTCCTTAAAATTTGTTTATCATGGCTGACCTTCACTTGGTCTTTATATAGCCATTCAAAGTCATATGCATCTTTCCTCAATTCTTCCAACTCATCGAGTTGGAGTTTCTATGGGTTCTAGTAGCATCTAAGTTGAAATTGAGCTCCTTGGTAGCCCAATATGCCTTGTGTTCTAGTTCTATTAGTAAGTGGCAGACCTTTCCAAAGACTAGGCAGTAGGGTAACATTTTTATTGGATTTTTATAGGTTGTATGATAGGCCCACAAAGCAATGTTAAGTCACATAGACTAGTCTTTCCTACGTGGATTGACTGTCTTCTCCAAAATACATTTAATCACTCTATTCAAGACCTCTACTTGGCCACTAGTCTAAAGATGGTATGGGGTGGTTCTCCTATAGTTGACACCATACTTTGTCATTAAATTCTCAAACTCTTTATTACAAAAGTGGTTTCCCCCATCACTTATTATGACTCTTGGAGTACCAAACCATGCAAAAATATTTTCCTTTAAGAATAGTAATAGTACCTTATGGCCATTGGTTTTGTAGGCTATAGCTTCATCCACTTGGACATATAGTTCACTCCCACTAAGATGTAAAGACTTCCAAAAAGAATTAGGAAAAGGTCCCATGAAATCTATGCCCCAAACATTGAATGGTTCTATGACAAGGATTAAGTTTAAGGGCATCATGTGTCTCCTTCCTCGACTTCCTAACCTCTAACAACTCACACATGTTGTGTAGTATGCATGTGCATCCTTAAATGTGGTGGGCGAATAATAACCACATTACAAAAATTTTGTAGCTGTCTTTCTAGAGTTAAAATGGCACTCACATGCATGATCACGATAGAAGGAGATGATTTTATTATACTTACTATTTAGTACACATCTCCTTACCACTTGATCGGGATAGTACTTGAACAAGTACAAGTCATCCCAGGTAAAGTATTAGTACTTGAAAAATCTTTTCTTATCTTGTTTGGTCCAATGATTTGGCAATTATCCTGTAACAAGATAATTTACAATATTACCATACCAAGGTTGCTAGAAAATTTGCAATAATTATTTGTTCAGTAAGGATTCAATTATAGGCACATTATTATTAGTGTGCTTCACCACCAATTGGGATAAGTGGTCTACTATGACATTTTCAGAACCTTTCTTACTCAAATTTCTAAGTCAAACTTATCCAGAGCAAACACTACAACTAACAACTCTTTCTTAGTGATTGAATAATTGAGTTGAGTATCATTTACTATTTTACTAGTGCAGTAAATAACATGGGGAAGTTTATCGATGCGTTACCCCAAAATAGCTCCAATAGCATAATCTGATGGGTTACACACTATTTCAAATGGTGTGCTCCAATCAGGTGGTTGAATAATGGGTTCAAAGGTCAACTTAGGCTTGAGTAGCTCAAATACTTTCTTACAAGTCTCATCAAAGTCAAAGGTAGCCTCCTTTCTCAGTAAATTGCAAAGGGGCTTGGCAATTTTACTGAAGTCTTTGGTGAATCTTTTGTAAAATCCAACATATCCTAAAAAGGAGAAGATTTATTTCACCATCTTTGGTGGAGTAAGGTTGGCTATTAAATCCACTTTAGCCTTGTCTACTTCTGTCACATTGTGCGATATTATATGGCCTAAAACTATCCCACTTTGTACCATAAAATGGTACTTTTCCTAATTTAATACTAAATTCTTTTCTTGACACCTTGCAAGAACTAACTTTAAGTGGTGCATGCTCTCATCAAAAGATGACCCCAATACTAAGATTTCATACATGAACACCTCAAAAATCCTTTCCACTATATCAGAAAAGACTCTCAACATACACCTTTGAAATGCAGCATTAGCATTGCAAAGCCCAAAAGGCATACATCAGTAAGTAAAGGTTCTAAAAGGATAAGTAAAGGTGGTCTTCTCCTAATCCTTGGGTGCTATAAGTGTAATGACTCCAATTTTGTAACATTAAATCCCAAGTTAGCAATGAAAAGTTCACTTTTTGGAAATAAGGGTATTTTGGTCATTTCACTATTCACCCTAACTAGACCCATAAATTTGGTCCTGAAAATGGTACCATTAGGTGCATCTCGGAAAAAGGAATCCAACAAGACCAAAATCACCCAAAACGGAGTTAAAATGAGCAAGTTATGGCCCTTTGAAGTTCAGGGGCAAAAATGTAATTTTCATTAAAAAACTGATTTAGCCTAAGAAACACAGGGGCCCGTTTTGATACGGGCACCCCTCTTCTTCAACCTCCTAGAGGGTTCTAGAACGGCGGTGTTTGGAGGAGAAATCACCGTCGTTCTGGGGGTTTCTCCACCGCCATTCAATGGCGGTGAGAGCCCTCTCCAGAACCCTCTTATAGCTCTATAAATAGAGTTCTTGGGCGCTTCTAATGGCAGCGCAAAAGCTTGGGAAAAACCTGTTGTGGAGAAGCAACCAAGAGGAGAGACGTGGAGGAAAACCCGGCAACGAACCAGGTATGCCCAAAATCCCTCCAAACCCGTCTTCCCCTTAGTCCTAGGCTAAGTTTCCCTAAGTTTTTGCATGAAAAATCAAGCAAAACAGAGCTTTAGAGGGCCACAAAGGACCCAGGGATGGTCCCTGGGGCGCACTGGTTGGACAGGGTCGAGCTAGGGCGTCCCTATGACGCCCGGGTCTCCGTCAAACCGAAATGCACGTTGTGCGTTGAGAAAACCGGACGGGTGCGTCCATGGACGGGCCTGCAACAGAGAACGACGGGTGGGAATCCAGCGTGTCTACAGACGCGCTTGCTGAGGCGCATGCCGTGGATGCAGGACGCGTTAGCGTCACAGGCTCCCACCTCATTTAGTTTGACCCTCTATGTACACTAGGCACTAAAAAGGCTATAACTTGAGATCTAGGGCTACGATTGAGGCGCTACGAAAGGCGTTGTGTCCGTGGACGCGCCTGCAACAGAGAACGATGGGTGGGGCACACTGGTTGGACAGGGTCAAGCTAGGGCGTCCCTATGATGCCCGGGTCTCTGTCAAACCGAAATGCACGTTGTGCGTTGAGAAAACCGGACGGGTGCGTCCGTGGACGCGCCTGCAACAGAGAACAACGGGTGGGAATCCAGCGCGTTTGTAGACGCGCTTGCTGAGGTGCATGCCGTGGACGCAGGATGAGTTAGCGTCACAGGCTCCCACCTCATTTCGTTTGACCCTCTATGTACACTAGGCACTAAAAAGGTTATAACTTGAGATCTAGGGCTACGATTGAGGCGCTACGAAAGGCGTTGTGTTCGTGTCGACGATGCGGACACACCCAAACTATAAAATACCTAATCAATTCCCAATTTAAGGTAGGCACGATCCTTAGACTATGATAGTGGTGCGGGGCCACTAAACCTTTGGAAACCTGATGATACCAAGGCCCAATTAGGACCTTAGGACACCCATAGGCATGGGAATGAACCCTTAATGCCTAAGTAATAAGACCAACCACTCTAAAACCTATAAAAGATAGGCCAAACTAACCTTGTTCCCCTAAACCATGTTTAGGAGCATACGAGGACAAGGGGATTAGCGTGACCTAGCCAGGTAGGTGCTCTATCGCTACTAGACTTTTTAAAAGAGCCATGATTGTTTTGAGAATGCATGTTTTAAGTATAAGTATATGACTTGTTTAGCATGAATTATTTTATGACTTGTTTAGCATATAAATGCATTCAGCATGCATATGACAAATACATTATGCATATACATGTTTTGCAAATAATTGCATATATTGCATGATTTGTGAGCATTGAGTTCTTGAAAAATTGCATGTCCTTGAGGGTTACCAAAAGACACTAGAGTGCCCAAGAGATATTGGGTAGGCAGTTGTGAGGGACCCAAAGAGGACAGGTTTTGAAAAGAGATGTTTTTGCTTGTTTGATCGTATATGATTTGGACTAGTAAGCTCGTGGGCGCTATGTCGAGAGGTTGGGGTGGCCTCCCAGCCTCTACCACTATTAGGTGGAATGGGTACCACGCCCAAAAAGGGCGTGTCCCTACATCGACTGCACGTTGTACAGGGGGCTACCACTGGTGTCACGGCACTGGGTTGATGTGTCATATCCCCCGTGGAGGCTATGACACTGTGTCCCTAGGTATCCGGGGACCACACGGGGGCGAGGTCGTGGGCATAGTTGGGCCCTATGGTTTGAGGATTTACTTGCATTGCATATGGCATGACATGAGGTTGGTCGACCATACCATATATCCATGAGTTGGATTCAGTTGGGCATCTTATGCATATCATTATGTTTATGATATATATGATACTTTCGACTTGGATTATGTGATCTTTAAGTCATCAGTATTCCAATTTGATAATGGTTTTTAATCTTGATATTGAACTTGAGTGTTCAAACATGCACATGTTTTGAAAGAGCATATGATTTTAACATAGCATGCATTATAAAACTAGTAGTGATGGACTCCTACTGAGTATAGTATATACTCACTCAATCCTCAACATTTTTCAGACACAAAGTAAACGCTTAAGGACAGAGTATGCCTGTGACAGAAGACACCCAAATTAAGTGCAAGTAAGTAAACCCCTACCTTATCGTTCAATGTTACTTGATTGTAGTTACTCTCTATAGCTGAGGCTGTAACTAACACTTTCTTGGGAATAGAGTCAATTTAAAACTATGCCATGGCTAGATAATTTGAAAATGTGTTTTGACACTCGGGGTTTTATACGAAAGATTGTTTTCCAAAACAAAAAGATTTTCATGCATTTCATATTTACAAAACAAGAGATCTCGCCTTTTTATCAAATTTGCATCATATAAAACCCAGGTCGTCACAATAAGAATCTGGTTGTAACTAGAATACCCATCTAGAAAGTAGTAATAACTATGTCCTGCCAACCTCTTTGGCATTTGGTCGATAAAAGTTAGAGGAAAGTGGTCTTTCCTCTTAACCACGTTCAATTTTTTATAATCAATGCAGACTCTCCATTTGGTGGTCATGTGGATGGGTACTAACTCATTTTTTTCATTTTTGACTATCGTGACCTCGGATTTCTTGGGTTCAACCTGAACGGGGTTAAACCAAGTGTTGTCAGAGATGGAGTATATGACGCCAACATCTAAAAGCTAAAGGACTTAATCTCTGACCACGCCCTTCATATGAGGATTCAGTCATCTTTAAGTCTCCTTGGAAGGTTCAGCCTTTTCTTCTAGGTGTATCATATGCATGCATACAACTAAACTAATCCCTTTTATGTCTGCTATGGTCCACCCTAGACTAGTCTTATGTTCCATAAGAACATTAAGAAGTTTTCCTTCTTATTCCTTGTCTAAGTCTAATGCTATTATCACAAGTAAGGTTTCATCTGGTCCTGGGTATAAATATTTGAGATTTTTAAGCAAGGGTTTTAGGGCGAGAGACTGTGGTTGCTCTATAGAGGGTATGGGGATAGACTTTACAGGAGGAAGTTGTTCCACATTAGGGCCCCACTTAGAGGTATCCATAATTGGAGCAACATCTAGAAGGTTGTTTACTTCCTCAATAGAGTTGTCTAAATCAAAATCTCCATTAAAATGCTTGAGACAAGCCTCTAGTGGGTCACAGATGGAAGATGGTGGATGAATGTAGTGAATTAGACTATTGAGCAAATTCACATCACAAGAATTATCGAGGTCTAAATATTGTTGATCAATGTTAAAGATGTTTACCTTAAATTTCATCTTACCAAATGATAATTTAATTACACCATTCCTAAAGTTAATAATGGCATTGGACGTCACCAAGAATTGACATCCAAGTATGATCAAAATCTGACTACTGGCAATACTGGCTTGGTGTTTAGTATAGTGAAATAAACTAGGTAATAAAATTGGTCCACCTATATGAACACATCTTCAACCAAACCACAGGGTGTCTTCATAGATCTATCTGCTAATTGCACCATGGTAGTGGTTGGTTTTAACTCACCGAGTCTTAGTTGCTCGTCAGAGTATGGCAACAACTTAACATTAGCCCCTAGTTCAAGTAGTTCCCTATCTATGACATGGTCTCCAATAATGTAGGAAATGGTAGGATAACTTGGGTCTCTAAACTTTAGTGGGTTCGCAGACTATATCAAAGAGCTCACTTGCTTGGTGTGGAAAGCCTTTTTCTAGACATTTAGCATTCTTTTTCTAGTGCATAGCTCTTTTAAGAAGTTAGAATAAGTGGGGACATCTTTTATTGCATTGAATAATAGAATATTGATTGGGACATGTTTAAATACATCCATTAAATAGTTGAAGTTTGTTCCCTTTCTAGCCTTGTTCGATAACTAAGAAAATAAGGCTCTATGCATAGAGTACCTCCATTATAGGTTCTATAAGGGTTTTTTGTCTTTTCTCTTTCTCATGTGCTTTGATTGCTTCCTTTTCCTCTCTAGTTTCCTTAGCTAGCCCTACCTTGTTGGCAATCTGGCGACCTC
The DNA here is from genome assembly GCA_035236585.1 of Warburgia ugandensis. Taxonomy (NCBI): domain Eukaryota; kingdom Viridiplantae; phylum Streptophyta; class Magnoliopsida; order Canellales; family Canellaceae; genus Warburgia; species Warburgia ugandensis. The sequence continues at coordinate 26,358,287 of CP141131.1, forward strand.
TCCTAAGGGTGGTTATAGAATTGGCATGCTTATGAGGGTTAAGGTATTGAGAACTTAACCCTATCTCAAATTGGCCCTTACAGTTAAGGATGAGTTTATTAGGCAATTGACCCTTTCCTCTATTATATAATTCAGGTAACAATTGGCTAACCTGCATCTTTAGCTTAGCTATGTCTTGAGAATTAATATTCTGCAATTGATTCAAAGACCTTTTTGTGTCTTCACTTTTTTCAAACATGCTCTGAATCATTTTCTCTAAAGATGGTTTCTTTGGTTGCTGAGATTGTTGGAAGCCAAGTGGTAGTTAAGGAACTTTCACTCTAGGAGGAAAGTTTTGGGTAGGGGGTTGACAGATGGTCCCCACAGTAGTTATTCTTCGACCAGGAAAAGTTTGGATGCCTAGCTCATCCAGGGTAGTAGGTCTTAGAATATGGATTGTTGCTAGCATTGCAATATGCATTCACTTTTTCAACAAGATAGTTGTTAAGCGCTTTATTTGACAGATAGGACGTGGTCATATGGGATAGGCTAGAACAAAGAGCACAAACCTCTTACGAAGGTTTAAGGGATGCGGTAGCCATAAAGGATTAAAAACATAGTTTTAAGCTTGTTCGCTCTCCCATCATACTTGTCCATTCTCTCCAATACAAAGTCAAGTTTATGGGATAGATTTGTATGTACTCCTATCTTATATAGACCCCCTTTCTTTGGAAGCTGGTTGATTCTCTCTTTTATTGGAGTAATCCCATCGCTGGTAAATATCTGCCAATATTTGAAAGAACTCCCAGGCCTCATTCTTTTCTTTTAACATGAGGGCCCCTCCACTTGCTACATCTACCATGTCTATTTTGAGGCATTAATGCCTCATAGAAGTATTGGACATATTGTCATTTCTCAAATCGATGATGAGTGGAATTTTTGTAGCATTTTATTCCACCAATCCCAATATTCGCAATATTGTTCATCATCCCTTTGTTGGAAATTGATAATTTCATGATGATGGCCATTTGTTTTGTGAACGGGGAAGAATTTGTTGAAAAACTTCCTAGAAAATTGGTCCCATGTATTAATGGAACCTACTTCTAAGGAATTGAGCCATGAGTTAGCTTTATCCTTGAGTGAGATCAGGAATAGTCAAAGCCTAATAGCATCATCTAAAAAAATTTGGAACCTAAATGTGGTGTAAATATTGAGGAGCTCCTTGATATATAGATAAGAGTCTTCTTGGTCTTAACCATAAAAGTTGGAGAGTAATTGGATGACTCCCTGCTTAAACTCGGATTGGTCTATAGTTATAAGAGGTAAAGTTATGCAGGATGGGTTGTTGAGTTATAGTGGTGCATAAAAATCTCTCATAGCTTTGCACTTGGCTTCTGCTTGTGGTTTAGCCATGGGGATAGGAACTTGGTTTCTATCCCCTTGTCTAAGGTTGCATTGAATCTTTAGGTTGAAAAGTGCTAACTCTAAGTTTTAACATCGATGCCCTTGCATAAACTGTCCTAATCTAAATGTCCTAATTATATGCTAACTCTAACTCTAAGTGATGAGCAATTAAATCTTAATAATTACTAATTGGGCAGTGTCTTGATTTTCTTTTCTTAGTGCATAGGTGGTAGCTTCTTAGACCTAGATCTAGATAGCTCCTTCTTTTATCCAGATTTGACTATTGCTTACCAATTAGGTTTTACTCAAAAGTGGTTAATATAATCCTCGTATTAGGAGGCATTTAGACCTCCACCAATGTCAATGAAAAGGCTTAGGAAAATCACTTGGATTTTAAGACACCGACTATAATCATAATGCTTAGAAGCCACTTGAGTGGCAATAGATCATGTCCTTCTAAAAGGGTCTTATGAACTCGATAGCCTAAGTATCTTTCTACTTGATTTTAACTAATGTTCAAGGGTTGGGATCATGACAAACAAGGATGTTGATTGATTCCTAGGTGGGCTAAGGCACTGGTGATGAAATCAAGTCCTTATCATATAAGGGTTCTGGTAGGGCCCTTACTAGCATTAATTCCATTCCACCATAAAGTGGTAAATATGCAATACAAAACAAAAGCAAACTAATGCCTACCTATATGCTACTTAACAAAGGGTCAAGCACCTTAATAGATGGGACATATAACCATGTAGCCTATGCTTTGGTTGTAGCCGAGCTCAGGTTAACCTTTGTCAAATACATATTGGACTAATGCAACAATCTTAAGTATTATACTACAATTATACATGAATGACCCTAATCTATATGAATTATACTACCATCCAATTTCAGAATTACAGTAAATGCAATTTATCCTAAAAATTAAAACTTGGTTGAGGATTACTCATAGTGAGGGATCTAATGATGATCAAGTGTGGGCCACCATAGCCCACACTTGCCTATATTATTATAACCCATTTAAAAATTAAAGTTAAAATTACAATGGGCCTCACTACAAGTTTCACTCAAATCCTAATTTAGAAAAACAATAAACCCTAATCTATGTTGATGAAGCTACTCTATAGGATCGTTTCCGCTCCTTTGCCAATTTCCCTAGCACAAAAATCAAAGAAATTGATCAATATGAGGAAAATAGAAAAAAGAAAAAAATGATGCAAAACCCTAAATTAATGCACCCTAAACCTAGACTAGACAAAAATAATCTAAGTATGGTCCACATACACAAAGCATTGTGACTCCCAGGCAATGATGCCAAAAACTTGTTATGATTTTAAAGTTAACTCGCAAGGGCACAAATCATTTGTAATGTAGCATGCTAGTGAGTTCTATTCCAAGAGGAATTGAATGATTGTGATGCTACTGGTCCCTACTTTATACTATCTAACCTACCCAAAATTCAAGAGGTATTAAACCTAAACTAAGAATGGAAATTAGCACCTAGATATGGAACTTATGCAAAAACTAGAAACATGCTAATATAAATTTTTTTTCTAAAACATGCTTTCTGAAAATTAAGACTTCCCCCAATTAAAATTTTTTTTAAATTTATGAATTTCCTAACTAAGGACTTTCTTATATTGAACTTTCCAAATATGCAAATCTCAATGACTTTCCTAAACATGGAATTCAGCAACTAACCTATAGAAACATGCACTAAGCAACTATTTTCCTAATCTTGTAAATTCTAAATAAAGGAATTAAATTCATGGAAATGAAAGCTTTAACAACTAATAACAAATCAACAGCAAGCTAACAAACTAAACAAGATCAACTTAACTAACTATTTTTCTTGACATGAATGAATGCAACAACTTGGATTTCAATCCTCCAAATCAATCAAAACTATGCACACCACTTATGGGCAGCACGCATGGTTTCATCATGACTTTGACAATGAACTTCACATTTGTTGAGATGAGGTATTAACTAAAGGAATATGAGTGGCCAATCTAGTTAACAAAGCTATGTAAAATTCTACCCTAAGAGCCTTCAAAACCATGCATTCCACCAATTGACTGCATGCATGGTTTTGATTTCCTTTTAGGTTAGATTGTTTGGAATGGTTGGAACGATAATCTAAAATTAACTATTCAATCATGAAATAAACATGTACATTAAACATCATCTTCCATCAATCAAAGACATTTCATGAAATATCAAATTATATTGCGTAACAGATGTTTACATGGATGGTGTGTTCCACTCTAGATGAGTACCCAACCTTCTTTCAGTCAACCTAAATTCAAAACCAGATCTTGAAGATGATTCCTCCTCCAACAAGCGTGAAATTATGGAAAAATCTAATTGCATATAAATGCTACACTCAAAGGAAAACTAAGGAAACAATGTTTGAGTTCAAGGGAACTAAAAGGCAATGAAAAGCAAAGGGAATGATTAGATTCAAGGTGATTTACCTTGGTTGTCACTTCAAGGGAAAAATCGACCTTGGATCTTAATCTTTAGGCAAAGAGAAACAAAGGAATTGCAAAGCATTAACTAGCATGAAGGTACTAAGATCAAGTGAGAGAAGAAGGAAGATGAACCAAACGTTGAAAGACAAATCAAATGCTTAATAACCAGGCATGGAACACTTGAGGAGATGCAACACACCCTAGGAAAGTGTATCAGCCACCCAAAGGAGATAAAATTCCAAAGCAAAAGAGAGAAGAGGGGGAAGTAGGAAGAGGATGTCTCCTTCTAATGGATGATGTTTCATTTTCCTTTTTGTGAAAGAGTCCTCTTTCTTAGGTTTTTAATGAATTTTTATAATTTTTCTTCAACATTTTCTAGGGTAGCCTAAGAATAAGGTGTGGTGGTGATGAAAGTAAGCAATTTTGGATGGTTAGGATGATAGTTAAGATAGGGTTTTCCAAGAGGAAACAAGTAGATAGGTGGCTGCCTTTTGGAAGGGAAGTAGGTGGAAGATGCCATTTCTTTTGGAAGGGTGTCTCCCCCTTCAAAAATGATTAGAAGTTCTAGAAATTTGTAGAGTAGGTGGGTGGATGAGGTAGGAAATAGAAAGGAAAGTGGGACGAAAGAGATGAGTAGGAAAAAGAATAGGAAAGTGAGGTTAGGTGGGAAAATTTGATTAACTAAGTGATTTCCTAGAAAGTTAGGATTGCTTCGTTGGGCTAGGAGTTTAGGAAGGTGGAGTCTTTGAATGATAGGACTCTTGAATGGAAAGTAAAATTCGTGGTACATTCTAAGGGTGAGGTGAAAAGTGAGAAAATAATGAAAAAACATGAAAAATAGAAGGGTCTCATCCTATTGGACCACATGCCAACTTATTCTAATGAATTTTCTGTTAATTCTCTTCAAAATATCTGTTAGAATCTCATGAATAATCCTTCAACTTCTCCACCAATCATGGCTTTCCATTTAGCTTAGCTTATATGGATTTGATGGCTAACTTTGAGCATTTCATTGGCTAGGCTTCATGGCTTTCTTGGATGGCTCTCTTAACTTGGCTTCATAGCTCAATCCTTTAGCTTGAATTGTTTGGCTTGAATTTCTTAGCTTGTCACCTTCTCTCATGGCCTATATGGCTAAAGTTGCTTGAATAACTCCCATGCAAAGGTGGTAGAAAAGCATGGTTTACTTTATCAGTCCACTTTGCCCACCTTTGGATTCTTTAATTGCATCAATTGCTTGATCTTGACCTCAATCTTATGTTGGATTGATGACTCTTACACTTTGACTCAATTCTTTAATCTTAATCTTCAATGTTCATCTCGATCAATCTCGACTGTCGGATCACCATCTCACTTCCTACAAAAAGTAAAAACCTCTAATTAAATCTTAAAAAAATATCATTAATTATATACTGACTTTGGATTAGCCTTTGAACCTATAAAATATCAAGCTTTTGATTCATTATGTCAAAAAATGCATGTGTTACGAATTTTGGTCTAAAAATCATAATTTACCCCCATAAGTTGTAACACATGGGTTACTAAATGGGTGGTTTTTATGAAAAATTAAGCACTTTTCACCTTTATTTTCAAAATTTTTAAATCAAATTCCTATAGTAATAGTATCCATTGGATCATCCTAAGTTTCTTATCCCTTTTAGAAAGTAGATATTTTAGTGTTGCATGGTTTGAGTAGACTATAATGTTAGATCCTAGCTAGTAAGATCTAAACTTATCCAGTGCAAAAACTACTATCAACAACTTTTCTTCTATAGTTGAATAATTGGGTTGGGAATCATTGAGTGCATTGCCAGCATAGTATATCATGTGATGAAGTTCATTAGCACGTTGCCCTAAAACAGGCCCGATCACTCAGTTTAAACCATCACACATTGTCTCCAATGGGGCACTCTAGTTCGAAGGTCAGATTATAGGTGCAAAAGTTAACTTAGCTTTAGGTGCTCAAGTTCTTTCATGCAGTCATCAACAAAGTCAAAAGATACCTCCTTTATAAGTAAATTACATAGGAGTGTGGCAATTTTACAAAAGTCCTTGATGAATCGTCCATAAAAACCAACATGACCTAAAAATGAGCAGACTTATTTCACTATCCTTGGAGGAGGAAGGTTAGAGATTAGATCCACATTTCCTTTTTCTACTTCTATACTGTTATCCAATATGATGTGGCCTAAAATAATTGCATTTTGAACCATAAAATGACATTTCTCCCAATTTAACATGAAATTCTTTCCCTGACACCTAGTAAGGATTAATTTTAAATGGTACAGGCGTTCATCAAATGAAGAACCAAACAATAAGAAGTCATTCATAAACACTTGTGAGAATCGATCCATCATATTGAAAAATATGCTTAATATAAACCTTTGAAAAGTAGTTGAAGTATTATAAAGTCCAAAAGGCATATGACAATAAGCGAAGATCCCAAAAGGGCCGGTGAAGCTAGTCTTATCTTGGTCCTCAGGTTCTGTGGGGATTTGGTTATAGCTTGAGTAACCATCAAGAAAGCAACAATAACTATGATCAACTAATCTTTCTAGCATTTGGTCAATAAATGGAAAGGAAAGTGGTCTTTCCTCTTGACCAAGTTTAGTTTTCAGTAATATATACAAACTCTCCACCTGGTGATTATGCGAGTAGGCCTTAACTCATTATCCTCATTTTGGATTACTGTAACTCTAGACTTCTTGGGGACAACTTGAATTTGGGCTGACCCAAGTGCTGTCAGATATGGTATAGATCACACCAACATCTAAGAGCTTAAGCACTTCATCTATTACCACCTCCTTCATATTGGTATTGATTCTCCTTTGGATTTCCCTAGATGGTTTAGCATTTTCTTCTAGGTCAATCTATGCATACACACAATAGGACTAATCCATTTGATATCTGATATGGTCCACCCTAAAGTTGTCTTATGTTCTCTGAGAACATCAACATAAGCTTCTTGCTCTTTATCTATATCTGAGGCTATGGTTACAAGCAAGGATTCACCTAGTCCTAATTAAGAATATTTTAGAATTTTAAGTAATGGCTTAAGGATCAAGGTGAGTGGTTTCTTTACTAAAGGTACTTGGATGGAATTGAAAGTAGGAAGTGATTCCACTAGAGGTCCACATTTGGAGGTATCCATTATAGGTGTAGCATTTAAAAGATTATTTACCTTAGCAATGGACTTTTATATATCAAAATCATAGTTAAAATGTACCAGACATGCCTCAAGTGGGTCTAAGAAAGATGATAGTGGACTAAAATCATGAGGTAGACCTTCAATTATATTAACTATGTAGGAATCATCTAGGTCTAAATGTTGATGATCGAAATTAAAAACATTGAGCTTGACTTTCATAATGCCAAAAGATAATTTCATCACATCATTTCTATAGTTGATGATGGCATTGGATGTTGCTAAAAAATGGACATCCAATAATTACAAGTATCTGACTACCGGGGTCTAACGTTGGCTGGGTATCAGAATAATAAAATGTACATGAAAGTAAAATTGGTTCACCTATATTAAAACATTCTTATCCATACCATGCGGAATCGTTATCAATCTATCTGCTAACTGCAAAGTGGTATTGGTTAGTTTAAGGTTACTGAGCCCAAGTTGTTGATAGATAGAAAATGGTAACAGCTTTACACGAGCCCCTAAATCTAATAATTCGCTATCAATGACATGATTTCCAATAATACAAGAAATGGTAGGACAATTTGGATCTCCGGCCTAGTATTGAATCAAAGAGCTCACTAGCTCGGTGGAAAAGGCTTTTTTTGCACACTCTTTCACTTTTGTGTGTAGAGCTCTTTGAGAAACTTAATATAAGGAGGAATGTCTTTAATTGCATTGAGTAATGGGATATTGGTTTGCACATGTTTATACACATCCATTATCTCATTGAAATTGGTTCCTTTCTTAGCCTTATTCAACAATTGAGGGAATGAGGCTTTAGGCACATAAGGTGCCTGTAATAGCCCGAAGGCCCACCCAATAACGATATTGTTCGCATTGGCACAGAGTGCCGCATGGCTTTAAAATGCATCCTTACTGGTGGAGTCTACCGCGACTCTTATCAACAGCCCAGTTTCCCCTCCCCAAGTGATGTGGGACTAACTCCTCAGTACCTCCCCGCCTTCATCCCCTCAACCTTTCTTGGGCTGACCTTAGACTATCTTGGGGTGCCCATACACCCCTCAAGCCATCTTGGCCCACCCTCAAGGTTTCTTGGCAGATGGCAATGGGTTCACCTCTTCCCTTAAGGGGACACCCATCCCCGCATGTTTCCACGCGAGCGCCCACGTGCAGCTAGCCACCCACCATCACGAGAGAGCTGGCTCTGATACCATTGTAATAGCCCAAGGGCCCCACAATGCAATGATATTGTCCACTGTGCGCTCTGATACCATTGTAACAGATCAAGGGCCCCACAATGCAACGATATTGTCAGCTTTGGTAGGCTGGTAGCCCAACCCCCTCATAGTTTTATTCTTCTCCCGTAAGGGAAAACCGGTCATTGCAAGGGAAGTCCTCAGCGACTCTTACCAACAGCCCAGTTTCCCCTCCCCAGGAGATGTGGGACTAACTCTCAGCACCTCCTCGCCAGTTACCTCGTGATGGGTACTCACGTGATAACACGCGGGGACCCGTGTCCCCTAAGGGGGAGAGGTGAACCCATTGCCGTCTGCCAAGATACCTTAAGGGTGGGCCAAGATGGCTTGAGGGGTGTATTGGCACCCCAAGAAAGTCTGAGGATAACCTAAGATAGGGTGAGGGACCCAAAGAGGACAATATTGTCTCCACTATGCACTCTACCCCCAGAATGACAGGTTCGGCAAGGAAGCAAAACGTTGAGGGCTGCCAAAGCAGACAATATTGTTACTAGGTGGGCCTCCGACTGTTACAATGGTATCAAAGCCAGTTCTCTCATGATGGTGGATGGCCCGTAGCACGTGACCACTCGCGTGGTAACACGCGGGGGACGTGTGTCCCTAAAGGGGGAGAGGTGACCCCGCAGGTGTTCACCAAGATGGCTTGAGGGTGGGCCAAGATGGCTTGAGGGGGATGCCCCAAGATAGTCTGAGGGAACAAGGGCGGGGAGGTACTGAGAGTTAGTCCCACATTGCTTGGGGAGGGGAGACTGGGCTGTTGATAAGAGTTGCGGTAGACTCTACCAGTAAGGACTCGTTTTAAAGCGGTGCGGCACTTTGTGCGAAAGCGGACAATATCGTTACTAAGCGATATTGTCCACTTTAGCACAGAGTGCCGCAGGGCTTTAAAATGCATCCTTCTGTGTGTATCAGAGTGCACAGTGGACTGATATTGTCCTCTCTGGGTCCCTCAACCCATCTTAGGTTCCTCAGACTATCTTGGGGCATCCCCCTCAAGCCATCTTGGCAGCCCTTAAGGTATCTTGGTCACCCTCAAGGTTTTGCTTCCTTCCCTTGCGGGTCAGAATGGGTCCTTACTGGTAGAGTCTACCGCCACTCTTATCAATAGCCTAGTCTCCCCTCCCCAGGTGATGTGGGACTAACTCTCAGTACCTCCCTGCCGTTGTTCCCTCAGACTATGTTGGGCCTTAGCCTCAGACTATCTTGGGGTGACTTTACCAATAAGGACGCGTTCTGACCCGCAAGAGAAGGAAGCAAAGCCTTGAGGGTGACCAAGAGACCTTGAGGGCTGCCAAGATGGCTTGAGGGGGATGCCCCAAGATAGTTTGAGGGACTCAAGATAGGTTGAGGGACCCAAAAAGGACAATATCATTACTGGGTGGGCCTTCGGGCTGTTACAATGGTATCAGAGCCAGTTTCCTCGTGATAGTGGATGGCTAGCCGCACATGGGCACTCGTGTGGTAACACGCGAGGATGCGTGTCCATAAAGGGGGAAAGGTGAACCCTAGGTGTTCGCCAAGATGGCTTGAGGGGGACACCCCAAGATAGCCTGAGGGAACAAGGGTGGGGAGGTACTGAGAGTTAGTCCCACATCGCCTGAGGAGGGGAGACTAGGCTGTTGATAAGAGTTTACGAGGCCCACATGTGGCTGGCCATCCACCGTCATGAGGGAACTGGCTCTGATACCATTGTAACAGCCCGAAGGCCCACCCAATAACGATATTGTCCGCTTTGGCACAGAGTGCCACATGGCTTTAAAATGCGTCCTTACTGGTAGAGTCCACCGCGACTCTTATCAACAGCCCAGTTTCCCCTCCCCAAGCGATGTGGGACTAACTCTCAGTACCTCCCCACCCTTGTTACCTCAGACTATCTTGGACCTTAGCCTCAAACTATCTTAGGGCATGCCCCTCAAGCCATCTTGGCCCACCCTCAAGCCATCTTGGTGAACACCTGCGGGTTCACCTTTCCCCCTTTAGGGACACGCATCCCCGCGTGTTACCACGCGAGTGCCCACGTGTGGTTAGCCCTCCCCACCACAAGGGAACTAGCTCTAATACCATTGTAAAAACCCAAAGGCCTACCCAGTAACGATATTGTCCGCTTTGGCACAGAGTGTCACACGGCTTTAAAACGTGTCACACTCATTAGAGCCATCCAGACTTTTATAATCAGCCCAGATCTCCCTCCCCAGGCGATGTGGGACTAACTCTCAATACCTCCCCACCCTTATTTCGTCAACCTTTCTTGGGCCTTAGCCTCAAACTATCTTAGGGCATCCCCTCAGGCCATCTTAGCCCTACCCTCAAGGCATCTTGGCGAACAGCTGTGGGTTCACCTTTCCCCCTTTAGGGACACGCTGCCATGCTTATGGCTAGCCCTCCCCATCGCGAGGCCACAGAGTGCTGCACGACTTTAAAACGTATCCTTCTGTGTGTATTAGAGTGCACAGCAAATTGATATTGTCCTCTATGGGTCCCTCAACCTATCTTGGGTCCCTCAGACTATCTTGGGGCATCTCCCTCAAGCCATCTTGGCAGCCCTCAAGGTATCTTGGTCAACCTCAAGGTTTTGCTTCCTTTCCTTGCGGGTCAGAACACGTCCTTACTGGTAGAGTCCACTACGACTCTTATCAACAGCCCCGTTTCCCTACCCCAAGCAATGTGGATCTAACTCTCAGTACCTCCTGGCCTTCATCCCCTCAACCTATCTTGGGCCTGACCTCAGACTATCTTGGGGCACCCATACACCCCTCAAGCCATCTTGGCCCACCCTCAAGGTATCTTGGCAGATGGCAACGGGTTCACCTCTCTCCCTTAGGAGACACGCATCCTCGTGTATTACCACACGAGTGCCCACGTGCAGCTAGCCATCCACCATCATGAGGGAATTGGCTCTGATACCATTGCAACAGACTGAGGGCCCCACAATGCATTGATATTGTCCGCTTTGGCAAGCTGGCAACCCGACCTCCTCACAGTTTTGTTCTTCCCCCCTAGTTGAAAACTGGTCGTTCCGGGGGCAAAGTGCATAGCGGAGACGATATTGTCCTCTTTGGGTCCCTCAACCTATCTTGGGTTATCCTCAGCCTATCTTGGGGTGTCCCCCTCAAGGCATCTTGGGGCCTCAAGGTATCTTGTAGCCCTCAAGGTTTTGTTTCCTTGCAGAACCTGTCGTTCCGGGGGCAGAGTGCAAAGTGGAGACGATATTGTCCTCTTTGGGTCCCTCAACCTATCTTGGGTTATCCTTAGCCTATCTTGGGGTGTCCCCCTCAAGGCATCTTGGCAACCCTCAAGGTATGTTGGTCACCTCAAGGGTTTGTTCCCTACAGAGCAACGCTCCTCAAGAGGCCTCCTTCCGTGTATCAGAGTGACGCAGTGGACGATATTGTCCTCTTTGGGTCCCTCAGACTATCTTGGGCCTTAGCATCAAACTATCTTGGAGCATCCCCCTCAAGCCATCTTGGCGAACACTTGCGAGTTCACCTTTTCCCCTTTAGGGACACGCGTCCCCGCGTGTTACCACACGAGTGCCCACGTGCGGCTAGCCATCCACCATCACAAGGGAACTAGCTCTGATACCATTGTAACAGCCCCAAGGCCCACCTAGTAACAATATTGTCCTCTCTGGGTCTCTCGTGAACCCATAGGTGTTAGCCAAGATGCCTTGAGGGTGGGCCAAGATGGCTCAAGGGGGAAGCCCCAAGATAGATTGAGGCTATGGCCCAAGATAAGTTGAGGTGATGAGGGTGGGGAGGTACTGAGAGTTAGTCCCACATCGCCTGGGGAGGGGAACCTAGGCTGTTGATAAGAGTCACAGTAGACTCTACCAGTAAGGAGCGTTCTGAGCCGCAAGGGAAGGAAGCAAAACCTTGAGGGACCCAGAGAGGACAATATTAGTCTGATGTGCACTATGATACACACGAAAGGACACGTTTTAAAGCCATGCGATACTCTGTGCCAAAGCGGACAATATCATTATTGGGTGGAACTTCAGGCTGTTACAATGGTATCATAGCCAGTTCCCTCGTGATGGGGCAAACTAGCCACACGCCTGAACGCGTGTCCCTAAAGGGGGAAAAGTGAACCCACAGGCGTTGGCCAAGATGCCTTGAGGGTGGGCCAAGATGGCTTGAGGAGGATGCCACAAGATAGTCTGAGGCTAAGGCCCAAGATAGGTTGAGGTGACATGGGTGGAGAGGTATTGAGAGTTAGTCCCACATCACCTAGGGAGGGGAAACTGGGCTATCGATAAGAGTCGCGGTAGACTCTACCAATAAGGACGCGTTCTGACCCACAAGGGAAGGAAGCAAAACCTTGAGGGACCCAGAGAAGACAATATTAGTCCACTGTGCACTCTGATATACATGGAAGGACGCATTTTAAAGCCGTGCAGTACTCTGTGCCAAAGCAAAAAATATCGTTACTGGTTGGGCCTTCGGGATGTTACAGTGCCTCCACTATAAGATTAGATGGAGTAAGAAATTTTTTCTTCTTATCTTTCTCTTGGGTTGTAGCTAGTTCATTCTCATCTATAGTTTTTGTTGTGATTTTAATCCTTAACTCACAAGCACACAAATCAATTGAAGTAATTCATGCTATGGAGGTTGATCCCACAATGAATTGAATGATTTGTGTAATTAGTGAGCCTTTACCTAAATTATCTAACCTAGCCAAATTAAGGAGATTTTTGTCCTAATCTATTATTGGAAAAGTGACATGAATACAAGACATGAATTGTGAAATTAACTAAGAACCCTAACAAATATAGAAATTGTCCTAAAACAAACTTTCTAAAAATGACTTTATTAAAAAATTTCCAAAATAATAATTTTCCTAAAAACTTTCCAAAATAAGAACTTTCCTAAATTGAAAACTTCTTAAAAATGGAATTTAGTAAATTTCAAGTGATACTTAATAAGCTAATGGAAACTAATACACAAAATCAAACCACATGCTAATCAATGAATTACCATGCATCAAATTAAGAAAAATACATCTAGAATCATGTGCATGACCTTAGAGTGGGGCACATGATTCTAATGTGAATCCTATGTATGAAAGCTTGTAAATGTGATGCTTGAATAAGTTAACTTAGCATGACATGGAATTCAATTCAAATAATAATGCTCAACACATGTAACAATTAAGGCTAGCAATCATCAATCCAATTGCATGAAATATCCTAAGATGATTGAACTTGACTAATTGAAATTCAACAGCACTTTAAACCTTCCTAAATCATCTATCAACTCTCTCATGTAATAACTAAATCCCCTCAAAACCATGCTCCCAGCCCATGGGTTGTGTGCATGGAATCAAGGTGATTTGGTTGTGATGAAGACTTGATTGACATGCTTACGAAGATGCCTTGGATATTATACTAGAAATTGACCTAAACCAATAACTAACTATAACTAAGATTTATCCCAAAAACTCATAAAGACCATGCACATATCATCTAGAGTGATGCACATGGATCCGATGATTTTTGGGTTGATTTAGACACTCAATGGAATTGTAAACAAAGTAATGCTTGACTAAAGTCCTAAATAACCACAGCAAAGATCAATTAAAAATTAAAAGTTATCACCATAACATTAATCATTCATGAAAGTAAAAGAGGTATGCTGGAATGAACTTTTTATTGCAATCAATTAAGTTGCAAGGATGGTGCGCATCATTCTTGATGTGTGCACACAATGCTTTACAACTTGCAATCCAAATTAAATCCTTCTAAACTCTTTTACTTTGGCTAGCATGAAGAGAAAGGGAATCCAATAGGAAATAAAGGCAAAACATAAAGCACACTAGGAAAATCAAAGAGGGAATAGATGGAATCAAAGTTAAACAAACTAAGAAAGCAACTAGGCAAGGGATCTACCATGGATTTAAGACAAGTTCGTTGAAGCATAAAGGAAGATTAGCTACAAATGGAGGAATGTGTTTAATGCTTAGAGACGAAAGGAAAGAGGAGAAGAAAGGGATGCCTCCACTTTTGGAGTAAGCATTCTTTTCCTCCAAAGTGATGCATGGAACCTCTTTTTGGGGTCTCTTTATACTTTATTTCTTAAGTTTTCTAAGGTGACTTAAGGTAAAGGTAGGGTGGGAAGAATATTGGATGGTTAGGATTAGAATAGGAATGGCTAGCTAGGGTTTTACTAAAGAGGCAACAAGTGGAGGATTTGGTGGGAGGAACCTCTTTTTTAGTAGGGGGCATCTCCCCCTTTTAAAAATCATGGATGGCATTTGTAAATTAGAAAGATAGGGAGATATGGACGGAGAGAGGATTGGAGAGAGAGGTAAAGAGGTTAAGAAAGAAATGTGAGGTGGAAAAGGATGATTGGGTAGTGGGTTAGGATTGGTGAATCTTAGGAAGGTGGAATGTTCTTCACATGGAATGCCTAATGAGGAATGGAAGGTGGGAGGAAAGAGAGGGATAGGAAAGGGAGGAAGAGATAAAGGTGGAGTGGGAAGAGGTGATTGGCTAGGTAGTTTTCTAAGAAGTGGGAATTGGTTGGATAGGTTAGGTGGCACTTTAAGATTGGTTGGCAGGTTAAAATAGAAGTTTAGGAAGGTGAAAGAATCTTAGAAAGATAGGATTCGGGTGGGAAAGTAAAATTCGTAGTGCCTCTTAGTGGTGGTGAAGTGGAAAGTGAGAAGAAAAAAGTGGAAAAAACATGAAAAAATAATAAAAATAGAGTGGTATCTTCCTATTGGTCCACTTGTTACCTTATCCAAGTGGATTTTCCCTTAATTATCTTCAAAATATCCCTTAGAATCCCATGGATAATCCTTTGGATTTTCCTCCAATCCTAACTTTCCATGTAGATTGGCTCATGTGGCTTGATAGCTAACTTTGAGGGCTCCATTAGCTTAAATTCATGGCTAGCTTTGAGGGCTTTCTTGGCTTGGCTTGGTGGCTAAAATCCTTGACTTTGGTGGCTGGCTAGGCTTCTTAGCTTATCACCTTCTTCATGGCATGGTGGCTTATGTGAATCACATGCAAAGGTGGCGGCCTTTTCATGGCCCACTTTGGCCACCTTTTACTCTTTCAATTCCATCTTCAAGTGATCTTAAGGTGATCTAGATCCTTGATCTCATGTTGGATTGATGACTTTTGGGCTTTAACTCTATCTTTCGATCTTGATCTTCAAGTTTCATCTTGATCGATCTCAATAGTTGGATCATTATCTCGCTTCCTACAAAAAATAAAAAACTCTAATTAATTCCTAAAAAAAATATGATTAATCACATACTTACCTTGGATTAGCCTCTGAACCTACAAAATATCAAAAAAAAAATTATTAGGTTAGAAATACAGGTATTACACATTTTTGGCCAAAAACCCTAATTTACCCTTATAAATTATAACACATGGATAACCAATTGGGTGTCTTTAGTACAAAATTAGATATTTATCAGTTTTCCTAATCTGCCCTACTTTATTATCAACTTGTAAGTCACTCCTAAGCATAGTGATAGACTTTGCTTGCTCATGAGGAATTTAGATATGTGAACTGGATCGTATTTCAAACTATCCCTTAGGGTTTGGAATTGGCTAACTCAGAGACTATCCCTTTCCTCTCTCACTAAGTGTAGTAGACAATTGGCTCATTTGCATCTCTAATTTGACAATAGGTTGGGAAGTCATATCTGTACTCTGTCTTTTCTCATTGAGGATTTGTCTAATTTCATCTTGGTGTTTTAAAGTTCTCTCCATAAATGACTGCACAATTTCCTCAAAGTTTGGTTTCTTTGGATATTGAAAAAGCTAAAAACTAGGTGGCTATTATGGAAATGAAGCTCTAGAAAAGTTTTGTGCATGGAGGTTCATAGATGGACCTCCATGGTAATTATTCTTCGACCATGACAAGGTAGGATGTCCAACCCATCCTAGGCTATAGGTGTGAAAGTATGGATTATTGTTAGGACTACAATAAGTATTTACAGCATTTGCTTGTCCAAAAAGATGTTCCATGTATGCGCTATTGGATGAACAAGTTGAGGTTAAATGTGTTGGGCTAGAACAAATAAAACAAACCTCTTGTGGAGGTTTCATAGATTCTTGGACAGCCATGAAAGTTTAAAACATATTTTCAAGCTTGTCCACTCTTCCACCCAAGCAGTCCAACTTATCCATTATCTTAATCATAGATTCATGCTTATGGGATATATCTGAGGTCACTCCTATTTTATACAAGCCTCCTTTCTTTTGAGGTTGGGTATTTCTTTCTCTCTTATTAGAATAGTCCCATTGCTGGGAATTGTTAACTAAAGTTTGAAAAATTTCTCATGCCTTTGTTTCATCTTTTAACGTGAGGGCTCCTCCACTAATTGCATCTATCATTTTCTTATTTTGAGGTGTACTATCTCATAGATATAGTGAACTTGCTGCCATTTCTCAAAACCATGGTGGGAACACCTTTACAACAACTCATTCCACCTATCCCAGTGGTCATAACATTGCTCATCTTCTTTTTGTTGGAAATTAATGATCTCCTTGCAAAAGGGATTAGTCTTATGGACAGGGAAGAACTAGTTCAGGAAATTTTTAGATAACTGGTCCCATGTGGTAATGGAGCCGACCTCTAAAGAATTCAGCCATGATTTGGCCTTATCTTATAATGAGAAGGGAAACAACCTAAGCCTCATAGAGTCATCCTAAACATTTTGGAATTTGAATGTAGCACTAATATCAAGGAATTCCTTGACATGTAGGTATGGATCCTCTCATTCTCAATCATAAAAATAGAGGAGTAATTGTGTGACTCCAGGTTGAAGCTCAAAGTGATCTGCATATATGGGTGGCCATGTGATGCATGATAGCATATTCAACTAGAGTGGCACATAGAAATCTTTAATTGCCTTGTGCTCAACTTCTACTGGTGGTTCTACCATGGGGTTAGTGACTTGGTTTCTCATCCCTTTCCTATGGGTACATTCAATATTAGGATCAAGTGGTACTAATTACATGTCCTAAGATCGACGTCCTTAAATGCATTAAAATTAAATCTATCTAAATGATGCAACCTAAATCTAAATGTGACTCCTAATTCTATATGGTGTTCAATAAACAATCCCTAATGCTAGTGAGATTGATTTGATGATCTTTGTTAATATATAGGGTGGTAGCTTTTAGAGTTAGATTTAGATAGGTTCTCCATTTATCTAGGCTTGACTATTGCTTACCAGTTAGGTATTGGCCAAAGTGGTTAATACAATTCTAATGGAAGGAGGCATTTAGACCACAATAATTGTTAATGAAAGGTGTGAAAAAATTACTTGAATTTTGAATACCCACTATAACTACAATGTTCAGAAGCCATTAGAGTGACAATAGACCTCCTCCTTCTAAAAGGGTCCTACAAGCTTAAAACCTTATCTCTTGCTACTTGATTTTAAATTAAGCTTTAAGGACTGGGATCACAAATGTACAATGATCAATTTGATTACCTAGGTGGGCCAATGATCTGGTGATGAAATCCAATCCTTATCTTACGAGGGTTCTTGTGGGGACTTACTATCAATGTGCCCCATCTACCATAAAGTAATAAATGTGCAAGGCAATACAAGGGAAACTAATGTTCACCTATATGCTATTTAACAAGGTCAATCTAACGCAATGATCCTAAATAAAATACGACAAGTATAATGAATGACCTAAACTATATGAATTGCACTACCAACCAATATACAAACTACATTAAATGCAAGTATTAATACAACCCATTTAAAATGAAAGAAATAATTGTAAATTACAATAGGGCCTCAGTACAAGTTCACTCAAAAATTTAATATAAAAAATAAAGAAATTATAATTAAGTTGATGAAACTTTAATCATCAGGATCACAACTGCTTCCTTTTCCAAACTCCACTAACACAAAATAAAGAAAGATGGTCACTCTTTTGAGGAATTAGAAAAATGTGCAAGGATGATGTAAAAATCCTAGTCTAATGCAACAACAAATCCATTGTGATTGCTAGCAACATCGCCAAAAAGTTGGTCTAACTTTAAAATTACTTACAAGCTTGCAAAACAAAGTAGTAATTTGTGAGCAAGAGAGGTAAATCCCATGATAAATCTCACATAATTTTCAATTGATTGGATCTTATTTAAGTTGCTTATCTCAGACAAAGAGAATTGAGTTTTGAATTAAACAAGGAATTGGAAACATGCACTAGATTAGAAACTACACCTAAAGGAATTTTAAAAAAAATAAAGATAATCAGTACAATTAGAAACTTTCCTAACTAATATGCACAAAATAAAAGAAACTAATGCAAAACTAGTATGAACAAATCTAGCAAACTTAAACTAAAGGAAACTTACTGAAAAGGAACTTTCCTAATTTAACACTTTCCTCATTCTAAAACTTTCTATAGATGGAACTTTCTAAAAATCAAAACAGAAACTTTCTAAAACTAAACTAAGATGTAAACAACTAATTAACTACATCAATTAAGATTAAACAACTAAATAAAGTAAGATCAAAAGAAGAATTACCCAAGTCCCATGTGCATTATCCATGGGATGGTGCATGATTCATGGGATAAAAATACTTAAAATTCAGCAAGAAAAACCTAATTAACTTTATTCTAATCAAATAACTTAATGAAAAACCTAAAAATCTAAATGGGTTCCTAAGGAATCATGCAAATATGATGAATAAGGTGTTGAAAACTAAGCATGAAGATTGAATGGAAAAATTCAAGATTTCAAGCACTTAAGAAACTCAAATGAAACCAAGCATGGAAAGCAATTGAACTAGCACTTCTTATGCAAAATAACACTCAAGATCTAAAGTACAATAGTGGAATCAAGCATGGACAATGAACTTCAAATAACTTTATTGATTGAATAAAGAATTACATGAACTTTAGTGCACATATTACATAGATTAGAACATGAAAAGTGCGCACTCTTCCAACACTTGAAACTTCATTCAATTCAAACATCCAGCACATTCCAATGCTCTCAAACTAAACTTAGATGATATGTGAGCAAGTCCTAAAAGAGAATTAAGAGAATAGATAACTAGAATGATGGGGATAGTTAAGGGAAAATATGCCTAGAACTAGTTCCAAAATCAATTAAAAATGTGGAAATCAAGAAAGGGAAGTAGGGATTCAAGTTATTTTTATCTCTTGTTTGTCACTAATAGAGAAGAAATAACTTGAATCTTTGATGTATATAAGAAAAACTAAGAAGATGGAAGTAAAGATTCAAGGGAAAACAAGGAAGATCTATGTGTCTAGAATTAAAGCAATAAAACAAAACAATTAAGCAATGCAAACAAGGATTTAAAGAAATGTACTAACCTAAAATTGAAGTACAAAAGCAAAGAAAATACTGAAGGAAGAACAACACAAAAGAAATCCAAAGTCCAAGCTCTAAGAATCACTAAGCTAAAGTGTTACTTTCAAGGTTTCTCACGAAACCTCTACTTCAACAAAAAAAAGCAGAATCCAGGGAGCTTTATAGTTGGCTAAGTTTCCAATTGAATGAAGCTTATTCAAGGAAAGGAAAGTGGATTAAGATCTAAGGTTTCAATGAGGAAAGTTTGGTGGAGAGTAAGTTGAAGGAAAGAGGTAATAAGGTGACATCATGTTGGCTGCCATATTTAGAAAGGGGGACATCAGCTTTTTAAGAAGGTGTCATGGAGCTCCTTCCCTTCTAAATGCCTGGTATTTGGTTGTTGGAAAAGAGAGAAAAATGGTAGGAAAGATTGAGAAAGCATCTAGGGCTTGAGGTGTTTTAGGTGTGAATTAGATCTAGTGGTTTCCCAATTAGGAAACCACTTAAGATGACAACCACACAAGGGGAGGTATCACTTTTTAGGAAGGTGCCTCCCTCCCTTAAGCAAAAATTGTGGAACCCTAGATTGGCTGTAGGAAAAAGATGGAAAATAAAAATGAAAAGTGGGGTTTTGTCTCTTGATTGGTCCACCTATGCATGATCATCTTACCAATCATAATTTTCAACAAAACCATCCAATTATCCTTTGAAAATTACAATTTCAACCTAGGATAATTATTTGAATTGATCGTCCAATCATGTGACTCCATGTGGCAGGGCTACCATGTGGCTTGATGGCACACTTTTATGGTTCATTCCTTGCTGGATTGAGTGGCTAACTCCCTTGACTTCAAATCTTAAATGACTTGTCTTCTTTAGGTTTCCTTGTTAGACTAGAAAACCTCATGCATGGCTCCAATTCTCATGCAAAGGTGATGGAAATGTATGGCTTTTTGCCTAGACCATTTTAGTCACCTTTGATGCTTCCTATTTCCTTCTTCCTTATTTAAGATGATCTTGAACCTTAATTTAGCTTTGAAATATTGAATTTTAGGTACTTGCTCTTCTTTTGATCTTCGAATCTTATCTTAGTTGATCATAGCCATTGGATCATCTTCTCAACATTTACAAATGATGAAAAACCTAAATTAAATCCTAGAAAATTATGACCATTCACATACTTACTATGGAGTAGCTTCTGAACCTATACAATATCAAACTTTTCAATTATTAAGTTAGAAATGTATGTGTTATGAAATTCAAAACATAAAATAAAAAATCCTACAACAATGCCTATAATTTATAACACATGGACTACTAATTGGATACTTTTTTTATGCAAATTGAACACTTATCTAATCATCTTGCTTCAAGAGCCCTTGTGATGGTTACATAACTGCACCGAATGATATTACCAAAATACCCCTTAGTGGTACCACTTAGTACCATGAACCTGAACACCGTACTATCTACTAGCACTGGGTTGTTACAAGAGCACTTTGGACTGGTGTTGTATTTAAGGTGGTCACAAATTTGGTGTCTATCCATGTCAAATTTTGTATTGTACATGATAAATATGAAACATGAGGGTCAATTTGCCCTACAAGAAAGGGGCTTAAATTTGTTTTTTATTATGTCAAATGATTGTGAGTATATTTCTTCAGCATCAGTGGTTATTAACTACATTGTCTTTATATACAATAAATAGAAAATGATCCATGATTAGAGGTTGCTCATGTATTAACTGAAATATAAATACGCAACTGCCATGATCTCTATACAATGTAGTGGTGACTTTTGATCAAAACTTGCTTGATTCAATGTCACAATATGATTTGGTTGTTGACTCAATTTTATGAGAAGAGTTGGTCCATGAGTAATATATGTGTGTCTTTCAAAGCATTGATTTGACTTGATAAGAGCATGTGGCCTTTAGAGCCTCTGTATTAGGTGTAACATTAACATGTTCTCTCTTTTATCATCTAGGTGCAATTAGCTTTATCGTAACTTAAGTACATAGTAATATCTTTTTTGTACATATGTAGGAGATGCATAACAATGTTGGGCATAGATCTTGCTCTCATTTAGACCTTTGATATTGAAGTAGAGCATGTATTGCCATTGACCAATTAACTTCAAAAGGGCATGAGGCTTAACTCTATTGGAGTCATATCATATCTTTTACAGACATGGTGTAGGTACATAATGGTAGATTCCTAGTCATTTAAGGCTCTTTGAATTGATAAAACCCACTCATGTAGAACTTCTATTCTTTAAATTAATTTGATTGATGAGACCCATTTAGTTAAAGTCTTTGATTTGTGAGACTCTTTAAATTTTAGGATTTTGATTCCTTTGAGGGTTCTTAGGCCTTAGGAAATTCACATTCGAATGACTCTATGGTCTTTAGAATTCTTTTTGTTTAAGGACTTTTAGGTCTTACAGCTTCTGATCATTCAAGGACTCAAAGGCCTCTAGAACTTCAGTCATTCTAGGATTTCAATCGTTTAATGACTCATATGTTGTAGGACTTTTAATCATCCTAGGACTCTAAGGTCTTTAGAGTTTCAATCATTCAATTATTCTTCAGTCTTAGAAATTTTAGTCATTCAAGGACTTTAAAGTCTTTAGAATTTCTATCATTCAAGGACTCATAGGTCTTATGGCTTTTAGTTACCCAAGGACTCCAAAGTCTTTAGAATTTTTGTCATTCAAGGACTCATAGTGTAATGACCCTATTTTTGAATTCCATTTTTGTGATTTTATTAAATTCAAATTGGAATGAAATGTGTATTTGAGATTGACCATTAATGGTAGATCCCCAAATCTAACCATTAAAGATGTACGAGACCATATATCTACAAACGAGCTAGCTTGAATTTCAAATTAATGATAATTTGTTGCTAAAACTATATATCAAAGGTACTTTGATTGTCTAAGACAAGATTCAACCATTCAAAACCTAATCAGTGATGATCTGTGATCATAAAACTCAATTTGACCTTTGATTAGTGATTGAATTGATAGATCGAGGTTTCTTAACACTAACTTGTGACTTGAAACAAAGATCCACAAGAATAAAATATATAAATTAGGAATCTAAATGATCTACAAATTAGATGATGCATTAAGAGTCACCCACCTGTTCAATTCAAGATTTTTGATATATTGATCTATGATCTAAATCTAATGTACAATTTGGATCTTAGATATGAATCTGTATTACTATTTGTCATTTAGATTTGACATGCAATTGACATTAATATGAATGGCTAACCCAAACTATAATTTTTCAATATGATATAAAATAAGAGTATGAAATTCTAAGAAGAAATGCATTTGGATTTCCAATGCCATTACATAAGGTAGGTTGCTCTGAATTTTAAAATTATCTATATGTTTGGATTATGACCACTACTAGTCTAGTCCAATAATGCATATTTGGGTGACCAATCAGGGCAGCCTAAGAGGGCAGCTGATGAGGGTGGGTGCAAGAGGCATTGGTAGCTTCTAGATGTCAGGCTTCTGAGTGCTCATGGTATGGCCATGGTTTCAATTGAGATGATTGTGAGATGTTTTTACATGCATGGTTTGATTCATGATTTGGTTTTTGGCATGAATTTGCCTATGGTAAGCTAATACGCTTAATGTGTATTTAGTATGGATTTGCCTATTGAAAGCTTATATGCTCTAATATCAATTTGGCATGGGATTGCCTAATTGTGAGCAAATATGCTCTAATGTTGATTTAGCATGGATTTGCTTGTTATTGAATCGAGAACTGATGTCATGTTTTATTTATCATTGATTTATGCATACTAATAACATGAATTTTATTTCAAATAGATATTTTGTGATTTTACCATTACTAGTTGTACATGGATAGATTTAATCATAAATGCATTATGTTATGCTAATTGTGGTAAATGCGTCTATGATTATATTTTGAGTTGACTTGGCATTGATTTGTATACTTTATGACTTGATATATTATGAGACGATATAGCTTACAACTTTATGGAATCAATTATAATAATGTATCACGTTGTAGGACTCTATGAATGCATTCTATTCTTTAGAATATATTTATAAATAGCCTAGAATTCCATTTTACATTTGACTTTATGTAAACTATCAAATTAGATGTTCAAAACACCTATCAAGCATAATCTTGCTTAGATATGATAATGTTTACAATATCTCAGGTTTTAAGAAATTGACCTAAAGGATAAGTAGTTCAAGCTAGAAGGAACTTGTACAAGGACAACAATAAAATGAGACTATGTTAATAATGCAAGTATATGACTTCTATTTGATCTTTCTAGACATGTATGCAATGTACCTTTATACAATTGGATTGCGAGCTATGACTAGATAACTCCTAGAAAACATTAAATATGTATCATGGCATTCCAAAACTTTCTAAAATGTGTTTTATTTAGTAGAGATGACACTCAAGGCTTTGTGAAAAAAATTTCACATAATAATATTTTTGTTGTTTGTGTTTCAAAAAGAAAGAAAAAGTGTTTAAACTGAGGTCATCACATTTAGTATTAGAGCTCAATTAATCCTTTCACATCCATTCCTACATGTCCAAAAGTCATATACAGTTAAACAAGTGAGAATTAGTTGTCTAAATATGAGTTACAAAGATGACTAATATAGGCAATGCTGATGAATGAGAAATAAATGCCACCCATGAAGGTTGGCTAATTTTAGGAAAACATGAACACTTTGGTCCATGTATGAGTAAGAGTATTCTCATGGAATATGTATAGTTCTTAGAGTAAAGAATTATAGTATAAGATTATATAAATGGTTTATCTAGTTGATAACTCTAACACTTGATAAACTTATTGACGTTGCAATTTTGGAGAATGTAGCTTCAAAATGGGAGAAGTACATAGAACTTCCCACGAAATAATTGCCTACAACAATAAGCTAAGAAAATAGACACAATAAAAGAAGTCTTATGGAATTTTGGAGAAATATAACGTAATGATGAACATATTAGTGAATATGTGTGATTAATTCCATATAGTATTATAAGAATTTGATGAAAATGTCAATGCGGAAAATTTTTGGTTTTGCTCTAGATGGAAGTATTTCATTATGATGTTTATTTAACTTCAAATCATGAACTCCTTTGAAAGATGTAGAGAGTAGTCCATACAATGATATGAGATGTAATTGTATGAACCTAATTATGGGTTTGATTAACCCTTTATCTTTTGTCTGCATGGAATGTTTTGACCATAAGTTCGAAAATACGATGACAAATAGAGAAATTATAGAGGCAGACAAAAGAATAAGAGATTATCTTGCATTGTGAACTAAGAATGAAATGAAGGAAATAGGGAGAATTATATTTAGTCAATACTGAATATTAAGGTGATAAAGTATGCTCAATAATAAATGAAGAAGTATAAAGTAAATTATACCGGACATGATTGAAAATAAACAGTTATGATGTTGGCCTTAAAGATCTAAAGACATGACTATATAGGAAGAATTTGCATCAGAGTATTAAAGTGCATAACAAAAGTGACTCTTTATAGCTCAAAGCAAACAGAAAAGCTATGCTAATAACCATAATAAATAGTTAGAGTTCAAAGTTGGAAATCATGTGATTATGAGGATTTCTCGCATTAAAGAAGTTATAAGAACTTGATTTTGCATTGATATGAGGACACATCTAGAATTATTTAAGTAATGACATGAAAATAATTTTGAGGACAAAATTCCTCTATGGGCAAAAGAATGTAATGACCTTAATTTAAAATTCCATTTCATGTGATTTAGCTAAATTTTAATTTAAATGAAATGTGAATTTGATATTTATATATTTTTGGTTTTTGAGGAAATTAACTTTTAAAAAACATGAAATTAACCATTGAAGCCTCAATAATTGGAATGTACAGAGAATAGCTTTCCAATGGTACTAAGAATGCTTGACATGGAGATTGAGGTTCGAAAATCCCAAAATTTCACTAACAAAGCTAGGAGTCAAAATTGATAAAAACATCCCCTCTCAACTTAACCCTCACTAACGACACATGTGAGATGAACTCAACCTATGGGGGGTCAACTCAGCACTTTGAATTTGACTCTTTATGGTGGAGAAGACAAGAGAGAAGAGGAAGAAGAGAGGGAAGAAGAGGTGGAGGAAGATAAGAAGCAAGAGAAGAGGAGAAAGAGAGATGACATACACCATCCATGTACACTAGCGAGGAGGATGAATCGATAGTGAAGTGGAGAGCATCTGGTATTAGTTTGGATAGAGCAAATGACACAAGGATCAATGATTTGAACCATCCATCATGTTCTATGAGGCATCGTGAGCAAAACCCCATTATTTGCTTGATGATCAGTGAAGAAACAACATTGAAAACATGGAAAAACAATAACTCAAATGATAATGATGGTTGTTGACATTTTTCAGCCAAATGATGATGAAAATACATTAAACAATTGTGGGTATGAAGGTAAACACTAGATCTATTGCATTTTTTAAATATTTTTACATTGTGAACAGTTGTCGTCAGTGATCGTATTTTGGTCTTATTTGGCAACGGAGGCTACTATATGTTGAAAAAATAAGGGTTTAATTCATTTTCTACACACCCACATCAATGAAAGTTAGATCAAAATTGATCAAACCATCCAAAATTAGATCTAACTTTGATCTATGATTGTCAATGATAGATCTACAAATCAGACCATTGAAGACAAGTTGGGACCATATATCTACATACTAGACTGTCTGAATTTTGAATTAATGGTAATCCATGACTAGAACAAAATATCAAAGGTACTTTGATTGTTAAAAACTAGATATGATCATTCAAAACATGATTGGTGGTTATTTGTGATCAGAAACTTGATCAACCAGTTTACCTTACTAAATTGCACAATATATGAGTGCATTAACAAATCAAGGTTTCTTGATTGTCATTTGTGAGACAACACTTGAACATATGAATTAGCAAATCTAAATGATCTACAGATTGGATGATGCATCAAGAGTCATCCAATCATTTGATTTAGGATTTTAATATATTGATCTATGATCTGAATCTAATGCACAATATGGATGACATATATGCATCTAGATTAGTATGTGAAGTTTATATTTGAATATGATTAGCATTAATGAATATGAATATCTAACATAAACTATAATTTTTATTGTACTAGATCATTTATTATCTTCAAAATGTGATCTTGATATTTGGATTTCAAGATGACATAAAATATGAATATGAAATGTTGAGAAGAAATGCATAAGAGTTTTAGAATCCATCACATGAGGTAGGTTGTTCTGACATCTTTAAATTTTTTTATATTCACATTATGACCAGATCATTGGATTACTCAAATAACATGTAAATGTTATGGATATATTCTGATAAATAGATAAATGTCATGGTTACAAATTGAAAATTACATCACTCTTTATGGGTGAAATAGATAACAAGTATTTTTCTTTTAATGACAATTTTAGTTTATTAGTATGATGCATTGATATAATTTGAGATATATGAATTTTAATGATAGAGAGATATAGTCTCTAATTATATTGAAAATGTGAATGATAGTTTATCAAGTAAATCATATCGCATGTGTTAAGAGCACAAGGTTCAAAAAATAGAGGAGACTCCATTGGAATTTTGGTAGAAATGAATGGTTCATTTCACCATTAAATCCTTGACTTATAATTACTAGCACTTGCATTTTTATTGGCATTTTGTGAATTTGAATTTTCATGATAGTTTGATTTATAAATGTGATTTGTATTTCAATGTGCATTTTATCTTCTTGCATGTAACCAAAGTTTGATTCATGTTTTATACTTGCAGATAGCCGATGAGGGTAACCTAAGAGGGTTGGTGCAAGAGGCACTAGTAGGCTTTTAGGCAATAGCTTGTAGGTGGTAGGATTTTAGGTGCTCATGGTGTGGTCATCATTTGGGCAGATGTTTTTATATGCAAGGTTTGATTCATGATTTGGTTTTTTGCATGAATTTGCCTATGGTGAGTGATATGCTCTGATGTGTATTTGGCTATGGTGAGCTTATATGCTCTGATATTAATTTGACATGAAATTGCCTATTTGTGAGCTAATATGCTTTGACGTTGATTTAGTAAGGATTTTCTTGTTATTAAATCGAGAAGTGATTTTAATATTTTATCACATTATCGCTGATTTATGCATACTGATAGTATGGATTTTCCTTTACATATAGTTGTACTAAAATTGAACATGGATAGATTTAATCCTAGATGGATTCTATATGCTAATTGTGCTACTTGTACTTATGATACATTTTGAGTTGACTTGGCATTGATTTGTCTACTTTATGACATTATATGACTTAGAACTCCAAATATTCAATTATAATAATGTGCCCTGTGTTTGGGACTCTATGAATGCAGTTTGTTCTTTAAAACATGTTTATAAATGGCCTAGAATTTCATTTGTATTTGGCTTTATGTAAACTGCCAAATTAGATCTTCAAAATACTACCAAGGCTTCATGAAAAATATTAAATATAAATCATGGAATTTTAGAACTTCTAAAATGTGTTTTGTTTGATAGAGATGACACCAGAGGTTTTTTGAAAAATCTTTTCACATAAAAATCTTTTTGCTTTTTCCATTTCAAAAATAAAGAAAAAGTGTTTAAAATCTAGGGTCATCACACTTAGGTCTTAGGGCTTTTAGTCATCTAAGGACTTGAAGGTCTTTACAATTCTAGTCTTTTTAAGGATGTTTAGGTCTTAGAACTTTTGGTCATCTAAGGACTATGGAATTCCTATTGATTAAAAAGTCTAAGGTCATAGGTCATTTGTTTAAATAAGAATCTTAGACAAGGAATTTAGTCTAAACAAGGAGTCTTATAGCTATAGGACTTTGATTTTCTTTAGGAGTCTTGTGAATGTAGGACTCTTTGTTTTCCAATAAGTCTTAAGTTGTAGGACTTGGATCTACTTTAGGAGTCTTAAGGTGTAAGACTGTGATTCATTTTATGAATCTTCTACTATAGGCTTTGATTGGGCTTAGGAGTCTTATCTTTTGACTCTTAATTATTCAAGGAGTTGCATGACTTTGGGAGTCATATGATCACAAGACCATGATTCATACAAGAAGCCTTATATTCATATGGCTATTGATATCATAGAAGAAAATAAAAATGGGGCCCCTTTCATTGTAATGGGCCCACTTAAATCTCACTTCATTACAAAAATATGGGCACCATTTTTTGTTTAATAACGGGCCTACTTTGTGTTGTTCTGAGAGAACTCTGAGAATGTGAAAAACTCTTGTTAGAGAAAACTATGAGTATCAAAACAAATCTTTTAGGCACAACTATCACTACTTGTAAAGGAATCCATTCATTTGAGCAAACATTTTGACCATGGGGAGCGTTCCCATCACAAAAGAGTTCATAAGATTCTAGTCTTAGTGAAAACTCATGAGGATTCCAGTCTTAATGAAAATTCATGACAAGCTCTACCAAGAAAACTAAGAGCTTGCTAAAACATGGAAAGAATAAAGAGAGAACAAGCCTCTCTCTATGGCATGATGTTATAGACTTGTGGGCAATTGGGTGAGTGGGAGAAAGAAGTTAGAGAGAGAAACAATAGGGAATAAAGGAAGTGGGAGATAGAATTATAAGTTGAGTGGGGTATGGGAGAGAAGAATAAAAAAAATATGGGGGAGAGAGAGTTGTGTATGAGTAAGAGAGTGGGAGAGAATAGTGGGTAGAGAGAGAAATAAGGAGATGGAAGGAGAGAGAGAAAGAGGGGGAGTTTTATAGAGTTAGGCTACTAAATGGGTTAGGATTTGTCTAAGATCTTGGAGGAGTCCAAACTAAAGAGAAAACTGGGAGGATCAAAAGAGGCTCAGATAGATATGATCTTAAATAAGCCCACTTATTTGACATTTTTCTCTTCAAAACTAGAATCCAAGAAAGAGTTGGAGAGGGAAAATGGGAACTCCTTTTTTACTGGCGTACTCTTAACTTTAGGAAAATAATGGGGAAAAAGATTGGGTGAAAATGGGACTCTTAAGTTAGCCCATCTTTCTTATATTTCTTTCTATTGGATGAATAAAATTTTAAGAGAAGAAAGAAAGGAAAAATGGGCACCCAATTTTGAGTGGGCTCTGCTAGATTTTAGGAAGAGGAAAGGAATTTGAGAGGGATGGGGATCTTCAATCAAAGTGGGTTCCATTTCTCACCATTCATTCCCAATTTATTTTTCTTTTTCCAGCTAAAGCTACTCTAGAATATGAGCTGCTAGAATTTCTAAATAGATAAAAATAGAGTTTTGGATCCATAGAAAAACCTTAACATAGGGATTTTAAAACAGCAGGAATTAGAAAGATCTTAACATAAGAGGCTATTTTAGGAAATTTAAACATAAGAGACTCTCTTTGGGAGAGTTCTAATTCATTTCAAACACAAAGAAAGCCCTTAGAGTCCCTTTTCTTTGGGGCGAAGGAGGGGTTCAATAACAATGCTCCTTCAACAATGTCTTTGTTTCATTGGCTGTCCAAAATAACTACTTGGTTTCCCTAAACTATAAGTCTTTGTACACTTATGGTGATGCCTATGGCTAGCCAACATGATACATAGACCACTTTACTCTTAGTAATGATGTTGTTGCCTAAGGGATTGACTAGGCAGGCTTCACCATCCAAGTCTAAGCAGACCATTGGCTAAATAATAAGACTTAGTTCGTGTTGGCATTCTATTTGCATAAGCTAGCTTAGGACTCAAACTTTATGCTAAAATAGACATTCTATCTAAGAAGGCATAACCACAGTCCTCAAGTCTCGACTTGAGTACATGGTGGACAATACATGCAGGCTCATGGCCTTACCATTTTGGGAATCATATGACATATTGTCATTTGGACTTCTTCATGGCTAGCCAAACTTTGCCTACAATTCCCTTGTGTTCTATAACTCCCAAAAACTTATTAATACACTGCTAAAATTGGGGTTTTAGAAGATGGAAAAAAATGGTGATTTAAAAGCAATCCTCTTATTAAAATTAATAAAAGATGGTTTTAAAAACCATCTTACAAAATATAACTTAAGAAGATGGTTTTCACAAACTATCCTAGAAAAGACACACACACACACACACACAAGATGGTTTAAATGAACCATCTTAGTTTCTTCATATCAAATTATATTATTTTCTTCATATCAAATAAGACAGTTTGTTATAACCATCTTATGTTTTTTTAAACTAAAGAAGATGGTTTCTTTGAAACCATCTTTTAAAACTTTTTTATTTTTAAAATAATGTGAAGTTCAACCAGTAATTTTTTACTATGGCTAACTTCAACAAAAATCTTCGTGATTGAGTTGAATTTATGTATGTTTTATCTCGCACTTTTATGTTCTCAACTAATATTGGATTGGGTATATTATTTCTTATTTTTCTCATGTTTAATTTATTTGGCTGATTTTGGGTACAAAATTCTTTTTCTAAAGTTTTACCTCCCTATGTATGGATCTTTCATGTGTATGGATTAGTGTGTGCATCATTCATGTGTTAGATTAGCTATGTTTTTGCATCAATCTTTCTTATCCCAACATAGAGTTGGAAGATCGATATTCTCTAATATATATTTTTCCAACTATATATATATATATATATTTTCTTTTGTTTTCTTTTCACACCAAGTGTTTGGTAAAATGCCTAACCAAAGGTTATTAATCTTTTTCATATATGGAAAGTCTTCACATGCATCTGAAGATGAACTTCTTGACAAAATGGACAAATATGATTGTATGACTACAGAAAGATCATTAAGAGAATATGAGAAGGGAATAGGAAATCTCATAAAGTTTGCACTTAGGGTAGGTAGTTATTATAATTGTATATGATGTCCATGTTTGAGATGTGAAAACCTGAAAAAGGTAACTATAGGTGAGTTGAGAGAACATTTGTGTTTCAACAGAGTTGATGAAAGCTATTGCCACTGGACATGGCATGGAGAGAGACTTTCTCATGGGCCCTTGATAAAGGAGGAATGTGTATATTATCATGAAGACACCATAGTAAGTGTTGCAGATGATACAACTACACCAATGATTAAAGATGCATACGATGACTTTCAAGATAATCCTGAACAATTCCAAACTACATTAGATGAAGTCAATGAACCATTGCATGTTGGGTGTACAGATTATGCCAAATTTTCTATAGTGGTAGAACTTTACAATGTGAAATTAAGATTTAGTTTTTCAGGTCATGATTTTATAAAATTATTGAAAGTGATCAATCAAATGCTACCAAAGGAGAACAAATTAGGGAGGTTGACATGGAGGCAAAGAAAACCATGGCTGTGTTAGGGTTGAAGCATGAGAAGATAGATGTTTATCCCAATGAATGCATCTTATAACAGAAGGAGCACAAAGACAAAACTGCATGCCCAACTCGTGGACATTCAAGATGATAGTGAGAAGAATTTAACTAATTGGCATGTAAAAGATGTTCCAATAAAGGTCTTATTGTATTTTCCCTCTATTATAAGGTTCAAAAGAATGTTTTGTATTATGAAAGTAGAGAAAAACTAGTATGGCATAGTGAGGAGAGAGTAGGTGATAACTATTTATGCCATCTAGTAGATAGCCCGGCATGGGAGCTTGTAGATTTGTGTGGCCCAATTTTGGAGAAGAACAGAGAAACCTACAGCTTATAATATTTGTAGACAGGATTAATCATATGGTTCTATAAGCAATAGGTATAGTTGTTAGCATGTTATAATGGTTTGTTACAACCTTCCATCATTGTTGTACATCAAGAGAAAGTCTATGATGTTAACTATGTTAATATCGGGTCCCAAGAAACCTTGGAATCACATTGATGTTTACATAGCTCTATTGATCAATAATATTAGGGCATTGAGGGAGATACAAGTTGAATCTTATGATTCATACAAGAAAGAGATGTTTGCTCTTAAGGTTGTACTATTATGGACAATAAATGATTTTCCTGTGTATGATAATTTTTCCAAATGCATAGTGAAGGGGTACAATGCTTATCTTATGATGCACATATATATGACTTCAACATGGTAGGAAGATGGCATTTCTATGACATAGAAGATGGTCGCATAGAAACTACATCCATACTATTTTAAAAGTAAATAAGATGGTTGCATAGAAACCACATCCATACCATTTTAAAAATAAATAAGATGGTTTTGTCAAACCATCTTCTTTTATTGAAAAAATAAGATGGTTTAGAAACTGTCTTATTTTGGTATGAAAATTTTAAGACATCTCAGTAAAAGATGGATTGGTATATAAGTTTTTAACCATCCTAAAAACCCTTCACTGTAATAATGATGTCCATTCTAACCTTTTGCCCATAGCATGTAGCAAAAGAGTATGATGGATAATCAACAGTTTTGGTTTTCATTATTGACATGTAATTAACAACCCAAAGGATTGAAAATATGTGCTCACTTTCATTTGATTAATAATAACCATTAATGAAAAAAATTGTAATGTCTTCTTAATATTTTTGCTTATTGCAAATGGGTAGAATGAGCATTTTTTCTCATACAAAAGTAATAAATATATTATTGATATGTTTTCCAAATTTAGTAGACATAATCAAGGGATTAACATCTGTGGGAAAGTCTCTTACTAAGAATTTAATTAGTGAGTAAGATTCTTAGGTTTTGTCAAGATCTTGGGATGCCAAGGTAAATGCTATCCAAGATGTAAAGGATCTCAACGAGCTTGAACTTCATGAGTTGATGTGACTCTCTCAAGACATTGGGATATCTCATAAGAAAAAAGAAGAAGACAAACCTAAGAAGAAGAAGGACGATGAAATTGCCCATATGTCTACCATTAATGAAGAAGTTAGTGAAAGCAATGAAGTTATCTCTCCATCCTAGAAGATTCACAAGTTCATCACAGGGAAGAATAGTGGAGAAAATTTCTTTAAAAATGCTACTAATAAGGAGGCTCCAACCAAGAAGGATCTCATAGTGGAAAGTCTGACTTCTTCTTCTTATTCGTCAAGAATGAATACTGGCTTCACATGTCTTAGCTTCTTACAATTATAGCACACAATTGTATCCTTCTAGGTAGAAATATCCAAATCTTATGTTGCCTTCCATAGAACTTCTTTCTATCGCAACTTCTTTTGTATTTCATAAACCTACAGAAGTGTCTAGTGTGAAGAGCAACTTCTTCATCACTATCTTCACACATGTCATCATCATTCAAAGTGGTATTCAAGCAATCCCTTTATCCTTTTTGTGCTTTGATTCCTTATCAACCAAAGTTCTCTGACTAGTCTCATGGGCTATCAAAGATCATAAGTTTATTAAGAGATAAATTTGACAAATCTTTATCTTCTCTTACTGTAGTGACTCCTAAACTTCACGATCTTGGTAAGTTCATGAGAGTCTTACTCAGAAGTTCCTCATTAGTAAAAACTTTACTAAGCCCCTTTAGGGGGTTGATGATGTTAGTGAAATCAAGAAAATTTTTTAGAGATAAAATCATTAAGTTTCATAAGAAACAATTCATGATCAAGTATAAGTAAATCAATTTTAATAGGTTTTCCTACTTCATACCTTCATATGTTACCTAAGTTTATCCCATATTTTGTTTTCAGATTCACACAATGAAATTCAATCAAACTCCTTAGCATCAAGAGTACAATATAGAAGATTCATGGCTTTATCATCCATCTAGATTTTCCTTTGATCATCAAAACTACTTCATACCTTCATATGTTACCTAAGTTTATCCCATATTTTGTTTTCAGATTCACACAAGAAAATTCAATCAAACTCCTTAGCATCAAGAGTACAATATAGAAGATTCATGGCTTTATCATCCATCTAGATTTTCCTTTGATCATCTTTTGCCCATTCATCTCGGAAAAGATAGTGCATTGTATCTTCTTTGACAACATATGGCTGAAATCAACCATCTTCAATCAATCTATAAAGTTCATAGCCTTAGGATTTGATGAATATTTTCATCCTAGCTTTCTAGTAACTATGATTTGTACCATCAAACATAAGAGGTTAATGTATAGATTGACCTTTTATAGAGTTGATTGAACAACTTGTTATACCACCTAAAAAACTTAGAAATGATCTTTAACTCTTTTGAAAACACTAAGAGCACCAACTTTGATACCAAATGTGGCCTTAAAAGAGGAGTGAATTGGGCCAAATGAGGTTTTTGTAAACTTTGCAAATAAGAAATCTACATATGCTCTATTTTTTAAAGATAAATGACACACATACAACAATATACACAAGAATTCGTAGTGGTTTGGGGAGCCAAACCAAGTGCCTACTTCCACTCTCTCAAAACTAGACCGAGCTTTGAGTCACTCAAGGTAATGCCCACATAGAGTTTCTACTAAATCTTATTAAGATTTGTATACCAGGTGATACAGTGTTGGCTACTAAGATATAGTGCACTTTTGCAAACAAGAAAACTACATATGCTCTATTTTTTAAAGATAACTAACACATATGCATCAACAAACACAAGAATTTATAGTGGTTCATCCAGCTCAAACACTTACTTCCACTCTCTCAAAACTAAACCCAGTTTTGAGTTAGTAAAGTTATCCCCATCTTGAGGTTCTACTAAATCCCTACAAGATTTGTACATAACCAATCGATACAATGTTGGCTACTAAGATAAAGAGCACTTGAAGAAGCTCTATCTTTTCCAAACCTTGAAAAACAATCCTTTTCAAGTAAACTGAGAGAGAGAGAGAGAGAGAGAGAGAGAGAGAGAGAGAGAGGGAGAGAGAGAGAGAGAGAGAGAGAGAGAGAGAGAGAGAGAGAGAGAGAGAGAGAGAGGTTTTACAATTTCTAAAAATAGAAAGAATTAGTAAAAGAACTTGAAGACTAGCTTGAGATGTAATCTTGATTGCTTGATATATAATTTTTACTTTCAGCATATTCTTTTTTGAATCTTCAAAGTGGGCTTCAATCTATAGCCTTTTTTTTATTGTACCAAAACAACTATTGGATTAGACCTTCTAGCCATTGGAGATGAATAGATCTGTTGAACACTTTAAACAATAGAAATGGAAACAACTATCACTTCTTGTTGACATTCTGACAAACAAGTAGCTCATTGACCAGTTAATAAGCAATTTTTCTAAGATTTTGCCTAACTGACTAACTAGTCCGTTCCATTAGTTGGTTGAGTTGAAATCTAGAAGGTTGAAACTATTTTATGTAAACCCAAGTGACTGGTTGAAAGGATTCCTCTGAGTGATTGGATATACTCGAATTATTTGAGCAAAGTTATTCCTTTTTAGTTTAATCAGTTACCAAAGGCACAAATCACTTGACTTCACTCTAAGTCACCATCTTCTTCAAGTTCAAATCTCTTCATTAATCAGTTGATCTAGTTCTAACTAACCAAAGCTACTAGTTATGTCTAAGTAATTCATGACATATTCAATAATTGGTTGATTTGCATGTTGACTAGCTGAATTGTTACTCAAGTTTATTTCTTCTTGAGTCAGGTAGTAGTAGTACTTATACATTTCACTCTTGTGTGAGAGGTTCCATTGATTGATTGAACTAGCAATTAATTGGTTGCATATGTTTAGACTTCATCAAATCTCCTGTCTTTGTTGATTGTTAATCGGTTGGACTATGACGCAAATAAGTTTGGAAGTCTTTAAGTACATGAAAATTTGTCTTTCTTCATGGGATTAGACAAGTAAGATTAAGTGATATTTCTTCATCTCATTATTAGTGGTGCTTGAGATGGACAGTGAGTCATCTCAACTCAGCTTAGGCCATTCAAGTGAGATCTCTTCTTATTTGAAGCCAGTTCATTACATCTCAAGCACCACTAACACCATGCTGGCATAGTATAAGGGTCCAAGACCACTTGCTTTATATTAAATTTATTGCGTTAGGATGAAATCAAGTTATTAAATAACTATGCAGGTAAGATCCGTTTGACTCCTGTTATTAACTTCATTCTTTTACTTCACGCATATGCATAAGATATCATATAATGAAATCATGGCAAAAGCTTGGACAAGTTTCAGGTCTGTTAGAAGAGCATGTAAATGATGTAGGACCCTCAGGTATTTTTACGTTAATACATACACACACATATATATTTCTAGTGTCAAACTGATATCTACTCTCATTTCTAATAATCGCCCTAACCAAGTAATATCTTCATTTAATTAGCTAACTCGCTGTATGTTGTTACGTATAGTTCTATAAAGGTCACATGTTACCAACAATGGAGTGTTTACCAGTATGAAGAGTGTAATATCATTTCTCTTTTGTACTCACTAGAAATTTACTTCTTATATATGTGTATGAAATTGTGCAAAGAGATAAGCTTTGTAAGCTGTCTATGCACATTGACACTCCTCACTTGGTCCAATCTTTTAAACTCGGCCTTGAATTTAAAAGATGGAGAACTACACGACCTAAGTTTGGTGGAAGAACTTGTTAGATAACCATCGACATAAAAGCCCTAACGTCGAAGGTTCCTTCTTTTTTTGGGCTTTTGCACATGGACCATAAAAATGGGTTTGGGGTGTGGTGGATTCAAACTCATGACTTCTAGGCCAGTAAAACTCTGATATCATATTAAACTAATCACCTAAAAACTTAAGCCAGTATAAAATGGGTCAACAATAATTATACGTCTACCAGAACTAGGCCAGTAAAATGAAATTATATGTTTGGCCTGCTAGAATTTCTCACTAAGATATCCATGCATTTACATTATCGTTCTCAGCCAGTTTCAAGATAGAAAAAATGACGAAGACAAAGCTTAGCACAAACATACTCCTTGTGCAACATTAAGATGCCCGCTTCCAATATGCAGATATATTTTGTTGTGTTTTCTTTGTTTTTCTTGGTTTTGGTAGGTAAACAGAGATCGACTGAACCCACGAGCATGGCTTTTGTATCTAACCTTGAGCTAAAGTGCTAACTCACAAAAAGAGACAGCCCTCATACACAAAGCTCTCACTTATGCAGGGTCTGGAGAAGGGGCAGACCATAAGGATTTATATTACGCAGTCTTACCTTATATTTTTACAAAAGACTGTTTTCATACCTTGAACTCATGACCTCGAAGTCATAGGACAAGATTTTTACCATTGCACCAAGGCACCCCTTCAAAGAGCCAACTCACATCATGCGAATATTAGTTCTCAGCTAAAAGTTAATAACCCGACGGCTTGCACCCTCAAAAGCCTTTATAAGCCTCCATGCGCAGAATGTATTGGTACCTCTCCGTGCTTTATGGAAAACAATCACGGAAGTTTCACGCAAGCAGTGAACCATCTTTCCAGTACTTGACCAGCACCAGCTGCGTGCAACTACGAGTATGCCCATTACCTGATGCCTACAACCAGCTTGCTTGTACCTTCTTGCAATTACTTGTTTATTATGCATATTTTTTAGAATCGGAAATGTCAAAGGGATACACTTAACGTAAACAAAGTTCGAGGCCACGAAACCAGTGGCGAGATCAAGGGCAAAAGACCCGACTATGGCTATCAAAATCAGTGTCTCGGCTAATAACCCGCAGCAAAAGATTTAAGGACTCCAGGGCCCCTCAATAAATTATAAGAACCGCTACAACTCTAAGTGAACCCAACTATCTAAAAGATCAGAATCGTTTAAATTGTTTGCTTTGGCATTGTTGGGCTATGTTCTAGAATTCTTATCCATTGGACTCTTGTCTTTTGGCTGATCAAAATCTTTGCAGTCCACATTACAGAACAACATAAAACGACTGAGAATTTTGAAATATGACTTATCTAACTCAACGGCAGCTTTGGCGCAATGGTAGAATTGTTGTCCTGTGATCTTGAGGTCATGGTTTCAAGGTGTGAAAGCAGTCTCTTCCAAAATACAAGATAAGGATGCGTACTATTGACCCTTATGGGCTGCTTCTTTCCTGACCTGAAATATGAAAGAGCTTCATGCACGAGAGTTGTCCCTTTTACCCATCTAACTCAAGGGCAACATTATTAAGAGTTCCAATGTTTATAAATCTGAGCCCAGCTGTAAGTTGTAGAGGTTTTTAGTTTTTTACCATTTAGCTAGAGGTTCACGGGTAAAAACAATTGGCATTTATCTCTACCCAAAAATTAATTTGCATCTCATTATTCATCTACTACCGTTGAAGACGGGTATTTTGATGGTGATATTAAAATGGAAAGCAGGTATAGATGGGCACTAGCGGACTGTTAGCCATGCTGAATAATCAAATTGTAGGTCCCATCAGAATCATTATTTGTCGAGTGAACTTCGTCTTGCTGATAGGGAAAGATAAACGACTTCCTCAACGGTGGCAGGCCGGTCACCGAATTTACGCCTTTGCATAAATTACAAGTGCGGCCCACATCTTAGTGAGTCATCTGCATCTTTTTCGATTGGATCATGCCGCAAAAATCTTTCCTAGGAACGGCTGAGAACTCAGATACGGCCATCTGGAACCACAACAGGTGGTGACTTAAATTTCTAGGTCACATTTCACCATAATTTCTCGAGATTTTTAAGCCGTTGATTTATCTCCCTACATTTACATGTAGCTAAAAAAGAGAAAAATACTTTCAAGTAGTTAATTTAAAGACTTTTTAGGCCATCCATTTAGTCTATAAAAACATCTACATGTGGTTGAAACCAAGGAAATGAGGTAAATTTAAAAAATTCAAAAATACTTGTACCAACATAAAGAAAATAGAATTCTAAATGCTCCAAGAAAAATAATAATTCACTTAATATATTATAAATATTCAGCAGATAATCTAACGGATGGAACCACCAAACACCTCGCTCCTGGGCGTACTTTATCCGCACGGATAAATCGTTGGTTTTTACGCGCGCATACTCTGCAGGTAGATGAAAAGCTTGAGAAGATGACTGAAAACGTTGTAGTGATGATTACGTGTCTTCTAAATGCAAATACAACAGTGCAGTGTCGGTGGGTGAAAGCTCAGGGAGACAGAGAGAGAGAGACGGCAATAAGTGGAGGAAGGTCTGGGTAGGGGATATTCATTAAAGAAGAAGGTGCAGACCCCAGAGAGAATTTAAAAGACATAAGAGAGAGAGTGTGTGTGTGGAAAAGAGAGAATATTCCTGGGATCAAAACCATTAAATGAAATGTCGAGCTTTTCAAAGTGTGCTAGTTTCAATGGCATTTGACTGTGGAGCAGGTGAGAGAGAGAGAGAGAGAGCCTTAAATTAGCAGGAACGCCAAGCATCTACAGCTACTATTACTACTGGCAGACTACTGCTGGAGCCTTAAATACTCCTACTTTATACTACTGCCACTACTAAGTAGCACCTTGGCTCTATCATTTACTACTGCTGCTGCTATTACTAAAAGTCAAGGTACCAAAAATTGTAATCATAATTTACTCTTAGATCTCCATAACTAATGTATCGCCCACCTAAGAGTATGCGCTCAAAGGGCAGATCTGGAGAAGTACGAAGTGCCTATCCTGTAAGATTAAGCGGGTAAAATTAACAGGAAAGCTGGGATCTGATATAGGTTAGATCAACGGGATTGGGATGGATACTGAATGATTCTTAGATAAGCAGAGTTGATTATGCGTTCCATATTGGACGATGATAATAATAATTCGATCGGTAAAATTATAAGATCCTAGAGTATGACATGTCGACGGATGATCTAGATGCAAACTCCATATCCAATTGCCCCAATCTTGATACAAAGGCTGACAGTAGTCAGAATTACAGACAGCCGGGAGAGCATTGCTCTGCATTAATAGTGAGTATATCCGAATTCAGGGAGCTTGCATGTATAGATGGGCCCATCACCTGCAAAGGAAAGAAACGGCCTACT
This sequence comes from Warburgia ugandensis, assembly GCA_035236585.1. Lineage (NCBI taxonomy): Eukaryota > Viridiplantae > Streptophyta > Magnoliopsida > Canellales > Canellaceae > Warburgia > Warburgia ugandensis. The sequence goes on from CP141131.1 coordinate 26,398,733, forward strand.
TGATTGCCTTGTGCGATCACTATCAGACAACGACGCGAATAGAGGCTCCATTACCAGCAGCTAATAGATGCTGGACCCACGCATGTAATTAGGCTCTTGCACTGAGCAGGTAGGACTAACTTAGGTATTCGAGAGAGAACCCGGACCTTCAGTGCTCCGCTTAGTACATGTAAAGTCGCCATCAAACTGCATATATGTAAGAGAAATTAAAGGCATTTTTCCTAGGCAATGTAGTAGCTGGAAAGCGAAAATGTCTGACCCATGAGTTGTGTTGGACTTGGTGATGCAAACAATCCGTCATCAAGGCTGTATGATGGATAGGCCATAGATGAAACTTCCCCTGCATTGCATGGCTGCATCAATACTTTTCTTTTTCCTTATTGAATGATAAATCATTTGGTGAGCTTAGCCTTCAACGAATTCCCTACTATTGTTCACCCTATATTCCACTAATGTTACAGCTTTTGTATTATATGAATGGCTGAGATCATCAATGCTCGAGGAAATTTGTGAATGTTATCCTTAGTGGCCGAGAAACGAAGGCTAGATTATTGAGAAAAGTGGGCACCATCAATTCTTTTATCTACGGTGCTATCCCTGATGAGCCCCAACATTTTAGGCGCCTCCTTTAAGTCCCCCCTACATATTATAAAGTTCTCAAAGAGCCATCAACTTTTGCATATGGTCTTTAAGTTACCCTTTTCTCGTGATAGATACAAACAAGCTGTTAAGAGCAAGGGCATAAGTGTTGTTTCAAGTGCTTTTCCATTAAGTGTTGAGAAGTTGATTTGGATTGTGGTTTAACTAGAACCAAATCCTAGAGGGTTGAACCTACTCTTTTACACCATGATAGGAGAGACAAATTCCACCTAAAGGGTTGTCAAAGTCCCACCAAAGATAGCAAGTGAAAATTCGCTAACCTCTTGTGCAAATATAACATGCTTCTTAATAACATCAATTAGTATTTCAATCACCACATCCTTAGATTGAGAGAGAAGCCACTAATTAGTCCTTTAGAGGAGTTAGAGAGTATTGTATGCTGAGGCTTCAAAAGAAAAGGACACTCATTGGAGAGCTTAACACTAAGGTGGAACCTAGAATTTTGAATAAGTTGCAGAAGACCAAAGTAAACTTCACCATTGCTGGTCCTAAGCCCTGATAGAATTATACTAGTAAAACTTGTTCTAAGAAAGAAGATAATAAATGTTATAAGTCATATGCATCACAAGTAGGGTTAGAAGATAGAATCAAAAGAGAGTTTGGAAAGATATGGAAGGAGTCGTGCAAGAATCCCCAACATAGAGGGGTATTTATAGGAGGAGATTTTAATGACCATATAGGAAAAGCAAAAGAAAGATATGATAGGGTACATGGAGTGTATGGTATTGTAGAAAGAAATGAGATTGGGGAAACTATACATGATTTTGCCTTAAAATATAACCTAGCTATAGTAAACACATACTTAAGAAGAGGAATGAACAATTTATAACCTTTAATAGCATATCATATAAAAGCCAAATAGACTTTTTTCTACTTAGGACTGCCAAAAGATCAATGTGTAAGGATTGTAAGGTGACATCTAGTACGAGTCTAACCTCACAACATAGATTGATGATTATAGATATCTACATCAAAGTATGGAAGAAAGGAAATCAACTTAATAGGTGTCCAAAAACTAAATGGTAGAACTTAAAAGGAGAGAAGATAGCATCATTTACAAACAAGTTATTAGCAGAACGAAACTGAAACAATGAAACAGAAGTAAATATTATATGGATTAATACAACCATGCCCATTAAGAAAGTGGCAAAAGATAACCTAGGAGTATGTAAAGGTAAAAGGCAACCAACAAAGGAAAATTGGTGGTGGAGTAAAAAGGTGCAAAAAGTTATTAAAGAGAAATAAGTGTGTTTTAAAGCATGGTAGAGGATTAAAATAATAAAAACTTTGAGCAATATAAGAATGCTAAAATAGTTGCTAAGAGAGTAGTAAATGAGGCTAAACTAAAGACATATGACAATATTTATAATAGTTTAGGATCAAGAGAATGTGAGAAAGATGCATTTAAACTTGTAAAAGTAAGAGAAAAGAAGAATAAGGACTTAGACCACATTAAGTGTATTAAAAGTGATGACTAAAGGGTTTGTCAATGACGATGAGATTAAATGAAGATGGGAAAGTTATTTCTAAAAATTGCTAAAGGACAATTACCATGAGAATATAGGGATTGAAAGTATTGTAAACCCAAATAATAGTGGACATTATAGATATGATTGTAAGATTAGAATACCTAAATTGAAAGAAGTACTAAAAAAGATGAAATCGAGAGAGGCCCTACGGACATGATGGTATACCAATTGAGGTTTGACAATAAAGGGCAGCCCCGGTGCATGAAGTTCCAGCCTATGCAGGTCTAGGAAAGGGGCAGACCACAAGGGCCTAAAGTACATAGCCTCACCTTGCCTTTTGCAATAGGCTGTTTTCATGCCTTGAACCCGTCACCTCAAGGTCACATGACGACAACTTTTACCGTTGCCCCAAGGCTCCCCTTCTGAGGTTTGACAATATGTGGGAGATACTAAGTTGTTTAACAAGATTGTAAAATTGAAGAAATTATTGGATGAGTATAGGAAGAGTTTTATTGTGCCAATTTACAAGAATAAAGGAGATATACAGAGTTGCACTAATTATCAAGGGATCAAACTTAGGAGCCATATCATGAAACTTTTTGAAAGAATGATTGATAAGAGGCTACAATATGAGATGAGTATATTGGAGAACTAGTTTGGTTTCATGTTTGGGAGGTCCACCATGGAAGTTATTTTCATGTTTAGACAATTGTTAAAGACATATAGGGAGATGAGGAAGGACCTCCACATGGTCTTTATTGACTTAGAAAAAGCTTATGATAGGGTCTTTAAAGAGTTAATATAGTGAGTGTTGGGCAAGAAATGGGTTTCACAGGGTTATATAGATATAATTAAGAATATGTATGAGGGAGCAGTAACAAATGTTGGGACCAATAGTGGAGAAATCTATGCTTTTCCTATCACTATAGGATTACACCAAGGATCAACATTGAGCCCATACATTTTCACCTTGGTTATGGATGAGTTAACAAAATATCTTCATGAGGAGATTTCATAGTGCATGTTATATGTAGATGATATAGTTTTGATTGATTAGATAAGGGAGGCTGTAAACACAAAGCTAGAGTTATGGAGAGATGCATTAGAACCAAAAGGATTTAAAATTAGCTAAACTATGATAGAATATATGGAGTGCAATTTTTAGCAAGGACAGTAGTAGTGGAGCACAAGTCAAGATTGATTACTAAGAAGTTCCCCTAAAACAACACTTTTGATACTTGGGATCGATAATTCATGAGAGGGAGTTTACCCAAAGAATCCAAGTGGGTTGGAACAAATGGAGATGCACCTCTGGAGTTTGTGTGATTGGAAGGTGCCACTCAAACTAAAAGAAAAATTCTATGGAATGCTATATGGCCAACCATGGTCTATGGATCAGAGTCCTGGGCAGTTAAGGAACAACATGCATATATGATGAGCATAGCTGAAATGCGAATGCTGAGTAAGATGAGTGACAAGACAGAAAAGGATTGAATTAGAAATGAAAACATTAGAGGAAACTTAGGAGTACTACCAATAGGTAACAAGATGAGGAAGATTAGACTTAGATGGTTTGAACATGTCTAACGGAGACTAAAAACGACACTAGTTAGAAGGAGTGAGGTGATCCAAGTCAAAGGTTCTAAAAAGGTAAGTGAAAGGCCCAAAATAATGTGAATGTGAATAGAAGTAGTGAGAAAAGATTTAAAAACTTTGGGACTAAATGAAGCCATGACACTTGATAGAGGGGAATGGAGGAACAAGATTTATGTGACTGACCCCTAATCAGGATAAGATCTTGGTGATGATGATGATGGAAGAGACCATGGGAAACAAGAGAGACTGTGTGGTGACTAGATCATTTGCTAATATATTGAAAATTAGATTTGGAGGTAATCAACTTGGAGTTGATACTAAGGTAATGACATGCTCATGCAACTCCTGCAACTTAATGATATTCCATGAAAACATGCAATGGTAGCACAATAGAAGAAGTCTAGAAGACTTTGTGGGACCATATTATACAATGAAAAGGATGGAGCTACATGTGTACATGTACTAATGCCTACAATTGCCCTAGACAATGGCCAAAGAGTACCTTGCCCCCACCATTTTCCCCAATAAGAATACTAGATCATAAGCGAAAGAAATATGTAAACGAGCCTATTGTGATCCACAACAATGTTCACAAAATAAAGTAGCAAGAAGCAAGTTTTAGGTGTAAGTTTTGTTGCAATTAGGCCACAACTTTACAACTTGTAGCCTTAGGCCAACACATGTTTGTCCTTTTTAATTTTCATGATCACCTCTTTCTCTTGTCTTTATAGCTTCAACATTCTTCCTTTCAGCTCATATCCTTATGAGTTTTACATTCTTTCTTGTATTTTAGGAAGAAGACCATGTAGAAGGCGGAGAAACTTAGAATACTAAAACTCAAGTATATGCAGTTGTAGAAGATCTCATTCTCAACAACAAGGACCTTTTGAAGTATTCATGATATTCAACAGCTCAATGGATGAGTATCTAGCAACCTAATCTTTTGCACGTATGCATAAGTTGTGTCATAAGTGGATCTAAACTAGTTGTGTGCTTTTTCATAAGACTCTATACAACAAACCAATACTAATAAACTTACATAAAGGTTTATTCTAAGAGGACTAGGGACATTTTCCATGGAAAGTTTGAGCGGAAGAGACAGAGGAAGGACTGGTAAAAGTCAAGCATCTATGCATGGGAATCTAGTAGAAGTTACTTGTTCTCACCTTTATTAATGTAGGTTCATAATTATTACCTAAGTAGTGTTAACTACTCCTAAATCACTTTGTATGCTTATGTCTGGGATTCTATAGTCCCAACAAAAGTGATGAAGGGAGGAGAAGGCTTGGGCTAAGAGTAAGAGGGATAGGAAGGAGCAATGCAAATTCAAATTCCCATGGAAGAGAATAAATAGGAAATAATGTAAGTCAACCTTCAAATGTTGGAGAGTGTGAGATTGGAAGTTGGTCGCTCAAGATGGACATGTTAGAAATACTCAAAGTTGCTTAAGGTGGAAATGCAAGTCAAGCATCTGGAGTTACTAGTGTTAAATGGTCTAGGGATTTATGTTATCTTAAGTGATTAATTTTGAATATTGTAAAGCCACTTTTTGGGCAAACACTTATATATTTTGGTCAGCTACTTTTGGGCAAACACTTAAATCTAAACGCTAGAGAAGTATTAATTCATATCTTAGTGCATTTCATACATAGCAGAACATATTAAATATATAATGTAATTATGGATGCTTGATTAGGAATTCTTGGAGTATCTTAATTGAATTTGTATAGAAAAGGATCAATTTAGAAGGTTTCAAAAACGTTTTATACAAAAGAGTTTAAAGGAAAACTAAATTTCCACATTTTTCATAATTTGAAAAGGGAAAGAAGTGGCTACCAATGGACACATTTTATCCTTCAACCAGCAGTACCCACTTTGGGTACCTTTGCCCATTGAAATATTTTACCCATTGAGTGGAAGCACCTATTATTCTATGCAATTTACTAGTCGACAAATGATGAGTCTTCCACAGAGGGCATTTTGGAAAATCATGGAATTTTTTGTTTTTAACCATTTAAACTCCTATTTTCTTTTATTCTTCTTTCAAACCAGTTTCCTAGGCTTTCCTACTCCAAAATCCAACTTTCTACATCTCCATTTTCAACAATTTTCAATCAAAGCCAAAAAATCCTTCAAAAGCCTTTGATTCCTTCTCTTCATTGCTATTATTCACTCAACTTAGAGGATCTTTCTTTGCTTTCCATTGCCTACACTCTTCAACTCTTCATAGAAGTCTTGGGACAGTTTTTCTTGTAGTTTCAATTGACGTCTCTCATTATATGGCACCTAAAATTCTGGTCCAAGTGAAAGGAGGATCAAACAACAACATGAAATGCCTTCTACACCACTGAAATTGGAAGTGACTATGAAATAGAAAATAGGAAAGAAGAAGAAAGACTAGAAGAAGAAGCACAAGAAGAAGTAGAGATGATCAAGGTAAGGATGACACATTCAATAGATTTTCTTTACTTTTAAGGAAAACAAGGCTATGTGTAATCATTGCTATTGAGATAGAGGGAGATGGGTTAACTATGAATCTTTAGATAAGTACTTTCCCACAAGTGATAGCTTTGATGGCAGTCTCAAAGACTTCATGACTATTCATGTTCCATTTTATAACAAGGCAGTGAAGTATTTTTATGGAAATCTTAAATATGAATGAAAAGATAAGAAACTTGTTTAATTTCTCCATGGAATCAAAGTTTCTTAGACATAGGCTACTATTGGGACAGTCATAAGGATACCTTACTTAGGTTGCAAAGTAGGGAAGAACATTGATAAAGCCACAACCTTTAAGGTGGTGTTGGATAATCCTGATCAAGTATAGACAAAAGATATTTATATCAAGGACATGTCTTTCTATAAAAGGCTCTTGCATCTCATTGTTTCTTATACCCTTAGCCCAAGAGCAAGAGGATTCACTAGAGAGAATGAAAGTGAAGTATCTATTCTTTACATGATAACAATTAGAAAGCCATTCAATATGGTTAGACAATTTGTGAAGCATGTCAAGTGATGTGGCAAAGAAGGTAGAGCTTCAATTTTTCATATGGCTATTACCTTACTCTTGAAAGACTTGGGTATTGACTTTTAAAGAGAAAAAAAGCTACCTGAATCAAGATACTAATGAATTCTATACACAAACATTTCATAAGATAAAGTGCAAACCCTCTAATTATGGTGCTTGTATAAGAGATAATGAAATCTTATGGCCAAGAGGTCTTGTTCCAAAAGTTGAAGTTGTTCTAAGAGCATTAAACTAACCAGCACCTACACCTACTATTCCACAGACAAAGAGAATCATCTCTAGCTAGACAAGATAATTCCACTAATCAGCCTATGATCCTTGATAAATTGGAGAATCTAGAATTGGCTCTCAACTTTAAATTTGATAGCATGGGGGACAACATCAGTGCCATGAGTTCCAAACTTGTAACAAGATTTTGTCAAGACTCTATAACATCGAGACCAAGCTGAATAACTGCATCTATGGTGAAAAATAATGAGTTGCAGCATACTTGTGACGACTCGGGTTTTCAAATGTAATTTTAAATACAAACTAATTTATAATGCAAGATTGATCCAATTTGAAATAATTTTTGGAAAAATAATGCAATGCAGCAGAAAATCTTTTCTTTTAAATTCACTTTGAAAAACCCCAAGTGTCATTTTCTCTTTTCTCAAAAACAAGGATTCTCGGTGAAATGAGCACTCATTTCTACCGAAAATTTAGCAGAGTTTCCTCTGTTTTTCAGACATATGACATTTAACGCATTGCATTGCGAAGTACCTGATAAACATTTGTTGACAATTTTAAAATATAAATGGAGACTATGTCTCCTTTTCATACGTCTAACAAAACATAAACAATTTACATCAACACAACACACTCGGAACCTCCACAGCACAACTCAGTCACATAAGTCTTCCAAATTTCCATAATTACATATAATGCAGTCTCTTTCTCATTTCTATTATGACAACTTCAATTCAAAGACCAATTCTTACCTGTCCTCTTCCAAAGCTTCTGTTGGCGCGCTCCTGTCAGTAAGCAACTCTTATTCCTTGGGAGTCCTTTGTTCTGTAATATTGTCAACATGCCAAACCTGCTACTATTCTCTGTATTTGAGGCATTGCAAACTAAAGCAATGCCTCAGCAAGTAATCGCTTGTGTAGGTGGAATAAGATGCAATGTTTTATATAAACAAAAATCATGATAATTATATATATATATCAATTTAGCCATGCTGAATCATCCAAATAACAATTCAATTATCATTTCACTTGAAATCATTCAACATTTATCAGAATCATGAATCCATGCCAACATGGAAGGAATACCAATGCATCAGTACAAAACACATTCTTTGAAAAGCAAAGTATGTAGTCACATATCTCTTACGAGCCATTTCACATATCAAATACCAACGCATTGTTGTGTGTATCAAGTACACAACAAACAATATTATCCTCTTTGGCATAGTGAGTCGATGCAGTGGGTTAAACCCAAAGACACACCTCAAGGCTTGCTCCTGAGAGACCGGTAGCTTGTTCAACCAGGAACCGGTAACTTGTCCAGCCCGAAGGCCTGCCCACATCATAACGACTATGTGGCCTGCCCACATAGTAACAACCTCTCAGAAAGCGTCAAACTCCCCAAACAATGGGGTTCAGGGACTAATAGCTCATCCAGCCAAGAACTGGTAGCTCATCCAACCCAAAGGCCCGCCCACATCATAGCAACCCCTTTCAGAACACATCAAACTCACCAAACAATAGGGTTCAGGGACCGGTAGCTCGTCCAGCTAGGAACCGTAGCTCATTCAGCCCGAAGGCCCGCCCACATCATAATGACCCCTTTCGCTTATACGAGCCATTTCACAATTTCCTAGTATCAGTCTTACATTTCTCTCACATGGTTCACAATAATGCATAGCTTATGCATAAACAACTTAATCATAATTCAAATTCAGCATGCACATTCATCTTATCTTTCGTATAAACAGAAAAAATTCATTTCAATGCTTGAAATTCATATACACATGCATATATATAGCAAAAATTGTAGCAATCTTAATTCCACTTACCTCAATTGGAGATCTTCTAGTTCACTGACTTGAGTACTTCATTCAGTTCGCGTACACACTCCCTATCAGTCACCTCTGTAACAATATAAACACATGTTCAGTTATACAATTCTAGGACTTCTCCTAGCTTTCCTAACACTATTTGGCACAAGGCAAAGTGACAGTGTTTATTACTATGCAAAAGGTGTTTCATTAGCTATTGGTTGATAGCTAATTTAATGGCAAACAGTTATTGGATTTCCAATCCACACCATTGGCCCTGGATTGGCTATTCACTACTCTTCTTAAGTGACTGCAAGTCACTATCACTATTTAGTGGTCTTAACCCTTGATTCTTATCCATATCAACTCTTGGGTTGGAGCTGGCTGTTATTTTCCATGCTATAGTCTTTAATACAGCCTATAATTTTATTCTTAAATCAGACTGATATAATGAGCATCATGAACAGTTCATGTCACCTTATTTTTTTATATCAATTTATCCAAATTCCATACTTCATATCATATCTAAGCTAATTCACGGTTCAAGAATCCATCTATGACCTCTAATCATTAATTTGACATCACAAGATGTCTGTTTCAATAGTGACAGATCGGACGGCATAAATCATCTTATCTGTTTCACTTCAAATTCATATACTTCTAGTCATCATATCATTTTTAAGGACGGGGAACTCATCTGTGGTGTTTGATTGTCGATCATACATCATGATGTTAATGTGTGAATAGTACCTGATTGGACGGCTGAGATTGTTCGATCGGTTTTTTAATCAAAATTAACAATTTTCTTCTAAATCAAACATAGTTCATACCTATATTATGCTTTTCTAAGCATGGATTGAAGAATTAATGGCTAGATCATCACCAAATCTTAAATATAGCATAAAACGCATGGATTTAACAAAATTCCACAAATTTGATATTGGGTTTTGTAGATCTTACCTTCAAGACTCATTTTTGCGTTTTACACCCTCTAGAAAGGGTTTAATCACCTCCAATCCATTGTGAAACCCTCCAAACCTAGGCATGCGTGCTGTTTCCCCTCCAATCGATGGAGAAGATCTGCTCGGATCTCCCAATAACTTTGGGGTTTTTGAACATTTGATGTTCTTGAATAAATTGATCGGCTCTGATCAACGATCTGAGCTGGCATTGTCTTGCGATGGGCTGGATCTCCGACAGCCCAAAAAAACCCCGTCTTCTTTGTTTTGTTGGCGTGCCATTAACTCCAATAGCTCCGCCCCCTTCTTCTCCTTCTCTTTCTTCCTTCTCCTTCTCCTCCTCTTCTTTTTCCTTTCTTTCCTTCTCTCCCTATTTCTCCCTCCCGTTGGGTTTTTTGTGGGTGTTCGTTTTGGGACGGTCTGTTCTCATTTCACTTAAACGGGGTGGGGTGCCCGTATCAAATACGGGCCTCCTATTTAAGGAAATTTCTTTTTTTCTTTTTTTGTGAGATGTTACATTCTTCCCTCCTTATAGGAATTTCATCCTCGAAATTCTTTCCATATTATTCTTCAAATAATTCCAAAACACCCTCATATCCCAAGATCCACAGCTCATACTAAAATTTTTTAGAATCAACATCTATAAATAGACAATTTCACATCATGTCATCTCCTCGTATTTCTATTTACATATAAATTGCTAAATGATAACTCATTTCATATCAAAGAACTCATAATTCAATTAGAATGCATCATCACCACATATAATGCAATTAGCATGAACCAAACTTTATCAAAGGGTTAATTATTTGTATACAACTTTTGTATTGTTAAAATCACCGTATCAATAAAAATCGATGCATCTCAGCTCATATATTAGCAATTCTATGCTAAGTCTATATCAGAGTGCATTAGCTTATCAATAGGCAAATTTATGTCGAATCTATTGTAGAGCACATTAGCTCACCCATTGTCAATCATATGCTAGTCAAAACTAGAGCATATCAACTCACCAATAGGCACTCTATGCCAATGAAAACTAATCCACAACACAATCATACTGTAAGCCCCTAGAAGCTTGCCACTTAGAAGCTCGCCACCTAGAAGCCTGTCAGTGCCTCTCACACCTACTCTCTTAGGTTGCCATCATCGGCTACTCACAAGTATAGATCTTAAGTCAAATTCTGATTACCCATGAGAGAATAATCTCACATAATATTATATATCACTGATATCCTAGTGAAACTCAATTACTCGGTGCTAGTAGTTCATAAAATTAAGGAACTATGAACCTCAATCACCAATTTGGCTAATGTCAACCAATCACAATCTCAATAAACTGCCTCTCTATCATTCAAGGTATTGCAGTAAAGGAAATTTACTTCCTCTGACCATAACTCATGCTATAGATGTTTGCAACAAATGATGAATCCTTAAACGTTCTGAATTAATGCACAAGGATTCCTTGTGCTCCTCTCTATTTATGAAGTATATGGCAATACTATCTATTAACACAATCATGACTCATCCAATTAACATTTGAAGATTTAATCCATCATATCCATACATTCTATCAGTGTATTGGTTTCACCAATTAATACTATCCAGAACTCATAACAATCATAACAAGTTTTAGAAATCATCTTAAAGATGTCATACTTAGAATCCTAGGCTGGTTATAACTACGCTTCAATTCAATCTCCACAAACACCATGCACCATCTTAGGTTGATAAAATAAGTCATCAATATACGATTAAGAATATTGGTTCTCTGCTGAGGTACTATCAAACAAACAACAATTAGTGCATAGTATTAAGGATCTGTCTCTCTTCCCATGAAGAAGACTAATGCACTTTATGAAAACCCACTAGGCCTGTTAAAATCCTTATTAAAAGTTCATATAGCTGGAGCTAGCTCAGTTAGGCCATTTCATATGGCATTCTAGGTAAATAATATTATACCTGATGCCAAATCCTCTTCGAATTCATTCTCTTGCATCAACATCATGAAAACTCCTTAGGAAAAACTACAAACTTTTGCACATTATCTTTGTGAGCAATCTACAGTCACTAATGGTCCACCATTGTCATACAAACAAGAATAAAACTTGGCACCCTCTGAAACATACATCATTACTTTCAAGGTGGGATCAATCAATCCATCCCAAAGATGACATCATAATCCACCATATCAAATAGGATGAGATCATCGTTCATCATCTCTCTCTTATTAGGTTCATAGGTGCCTCTTAAAAGTACTCATTAGCCTATAGTAACTTTCCTGCTGAAGTCATAATACCCAATCAAAAGGATAACACATCCATGCATATTTAAGCAAAATGGGTCCTAGATTCAAGGAAGATCATAACATGCTTACCAATAATCTAGAAAATACTCTCCACCATCTGGTTTGAAACCTTGCTTACCTCGATGTAATAGTAGAAACTCATCAATGCTAAACTGTGTAACTCGTTTGTCCTTTGGAATAGTCTTTAAAGAAATGCACTGACTCACCATAGTTAATCATCTAAAATATTTTCGCTATAATGGCAGCTGTTGATACTATTGCCTCTACTGTGGCGTCTACTAATGCTCAGGTACTTGCCCTTGCAAATAACACACCTCTTTAGCAGATAAACCCATTTCAAATACTGTTAAGCTGCATGACACCTCTGCTTTAAAGTAGCAAACTATCTCTCTGCATCACCCGTTACTCCTCAGGAAAATATATTGATCATTACTGGTCTTCTCAAGAGCCTTCTAGATAAAGGTCTCAGCAATAGAGGAACACGTCCTCTCAAATGACCATCATTAGACTCCTCATAATTACAATTTTTGTGTCTTCACTTCTACCATTCCTTTAACAAATGGATTGTTTCATGGTCATATCAATCAAAATCAATTGCAACTTTGTCAATCTCACATCTAAGGAAACTAATCTCTCATACTAACCATCGTTATTAGAAATACAACATCATCACTATCAGTGTTTGATGTAGTCAATTATAATCAATTTCATCTTATCCATTGACTTCAACTGTCTCTCCCTAATTGATTCATCATGTGATCATCTTTATTTAATAATTATTCTCATCCCTCAGAAATACATCCATAAGAAAACTAGGACCTTATTTCATCAAAATTTCAGTGATTTCCACCATGCTACAATTTATACGTTAAATAAATCTAGTTTCAAGTTTAGGTTAATACAATACTTCTCTAACTCTCTTAAGTTCTCATTAATTGTAATCATTCATTAAGTTTCTATATTTATGCTTCAATTCTCCACTCATCTACTTTTCTTTCTCATCATTTAGTAATCATCCTTATAAAATAGTTGTCATATCCTCTATGCATTATGCATCTTCAATTCATAACTAAAACTCTCAAGAAGCATTTATATAGACATTTACTTCTCAATGATAATTAGCTATCAGTATTTCTGTATACATAAAGAATAACTCATTTTCATTCCTTCAATCAATAATTCCTTTACATAAGTAGATCAACTGCCACTGATTTTCCTAATATCAAAAATTATTCATTGAATCTATCCTCAACATGTATAGACTAATATTGTAATTCTCTTAATTTTTCCTAAGTTCTCTTTCATTGTGATTATTCTCTACCCTCTTTTCATTAAAATCAAAATATAAATTTTTTTATAGAAATCATAGTCTCACAGGTTTGTGCTCTTCATCAAAATTAAAACTTGGATCCTCTAAAGGTCATCCCATGTGAATAGATCTATCTCTGATAAAGTTTTCATTTAGATATACAAGTTTTGTACTTATCCTATTGTTCCTTATGCTAGGAATTATACTAATTTCGTAAGAGTACTCCTCTTACTCATGCTAGGAATAAACATCTATTGTCTCCTTATAACTTGCCAACCCTCATGGGTTGCATCTATTGTTGCTGCCGCACCAGCTGATTGGCGTTTTGCATCATGTTGGCCATGAAGTTCGTCATTTGACTCCCCTGGTCACATGGCTTAGCAGAAGGGTTTGTTGTGCTCTGACTCATACTCTTAGGTGACATTCTTCCCTTCATTACAAGGTTCTTTTTATGAGTTACTCTCAAACTCATTAGTCGCAACATTTTTCTTTAGAGACTGCTTAAGACTTACTCAATGTGACTGGTTATGAGTGCCCTAAACCTGGGCTCTGATACCAACTGTGACGACCCGGGTTTTCAAATGTAACTTTAAATACAAACTAATTTCTAATGCAGGATCAATCCAATTTGAAATAATTTTTGGAAAAATAATGCAATGTAGGGAAAAATCTTTTCTTTTAAATTCAATTTGAAAAACCCTGAGTGTCATTTTTTCTTTTCTCAAAAACAAGGATTCTCAGTGAAATGAGAGCTCATTTCTACTGAAATACTAGTAGAGTTTTCTCTATTTTTCATACATATGACATTTAACGCATGTCATTGCGAAGTACCTGATAAACATTTGTTAACAATTTTAAAATATAAATAGAGACTATCTCATTTTCATATGTCTAACAAAACATAAACAATTTACATCAACACAACACACCCAAAACCTCCATAGCACAACTCAGTCACATAAGTCTTCCAAATTCCCATAATTACATATAATGCAGTCTCTTTCTCATTTCTAATATGACAACTTCAATTCAAAGACCAATTCTTACCTGTCCTCTTCCAAAGCTTCCGTTGGCACGCTCTTGTCAGTAAGCAACTCCTATTCCTTGGGAGTCCTTTGTTCTGCGATACTGTCAACATGCCAAACCTGCTACTATTCTCTGTATTTGAGGCATTGCTTTGGTTTGCCATGCCTCAGCAAGCAATCACTTCTGTAGATGGAATAGGACCCAATGTTTTATATAAACAAAAATCATGATAATTATATATATATATATATATATCAATTTAGCCATGCTAAATCATGCAAATAACAATTCAATTATCATTTCACTTGAAATCATTCAACATTTATCAAAATCATGAATCCATGCCAACATGGAAGGAATACCAATGCATCAGTACAAAACACGTTCTTTGAAAAGCAAAGCATGCAATCACATATCAAACTTACAAGTCATTTACATTTCCTGATACCAGTCTTCGCTCTTACGAGTCATTTCACATATCAAATACCAATGCATTGTTGTGTGTATCAAGTACACAGCAAACAATATTATAGTCTTTGGCCCAGTGAGTCAGCACAGTGGGTTAAACCCAAAGACACACCAGACCCAAAGACACACCTCAAGGCTTGCTCCTGAGAGATTGGTAGCTCGTCCAGCCCGAAGGCCCGCCCCATCATAACGACACCGTGGCCCACCCACATCATAACGACCTCTCAGAATGCGTCGAACTCCCCAAACAATGGGGTTCAGGGACTGGTAGCTCGTCCATCCAGGAACTAGTAGCTCGTCCAGCTTGAAGGCCTGCCCATATCATAACAACTCCATGGTCGCCCACATCATAACGACCCCTTTCAGAACACGCCAAACTCCCCAAACAATGGGGTTCAGGGACTGGTAGCTCGCCCAGCTAGGAACTGATAGCTCGTCCAGCCCAAAGGCCCACCCACATCATAACGACTCTGTGGCCCGCCCACATCATAACAACCCCTTTTGCTCATACGAGTCATTTCACAATTTCCTGGTATCAATCTTACATTTCTCTCACATAGTTCACAATAATGCATAGCTTATGCATAAACAATTTAATCATAATTCAAATTTAGCATGCACATTCATCTTATCTTTCATATAAACAGAAAAAATTCATTTCAATGCTTGAAATTCATATAAACATGCATATATATAGCAAAAATCATAGCAATCTTAATTCCACTTACCTCAATTGGAGATTTTCTAGTTCACTGACTTGAGTACTTCATTCAGTTCACGTACACACTCCCTATTAGTCACCTCTGTAACAATATAAACACATGTTCAGTTATACAATTCTAGGACTTCTCCTAGCTTCCCTAACGCTATTTGGCACAAGGCAAAGTGACAATGTTCATTACTGTGTAAAAGGTGTTTCATTAGCTATTGGTTGATAGCTAATTGAATGGCAAACAGTTATTAGATTTCCAATCCACGCTATTGGCCCTGGATTGGCTATTCACTACTCTTCTTAAGTGACTACAAGTCACTATCACTATTCAGTGGTCTTAACCCTTGATTCCTATCCATATCAACTCTAAAGGTTGGAGCTGGGTGTTATTTTCCATGTTACAGTCTTTAATACAGCCTATAATTTTATCCTTAAATCAGACTGATATAATGAGCATCATGAACAGTTCATGTCACCCAATTTTCAATATCGGTTTATCCAAATTCCATACATTATATCATATCTAAGCTAATTCACAGTTTAGGAATCCATCTATGACCTCTAATCATTAATCCGACATCACAAGGTGTCTGTTTCAATAGTGACAGATCAGACGGCCTAGATCATCTAATCTGTTTCACTTCAAATTCATATACTTCTAGTCATCATATCATTTTTAAGGATGGGGAACTCATCTGTGGTGTCTGGTCAGTTTTTAACCAAAATTAACAATTTTCTTCTAAATCAAACATAGTTCATACCTATATTATGCTTTTCTAAGCATGGATTGAAGAATTAATGGCTAGATCATCACCAAATCTCAAATCTAGCATAAAAAGCATGGATTTAACAAAATTCCACAAATTCGATTTTGGGTTTTGTAGATCTTACCTTCAAGACGCATTTCTCTGTTTTCCCCCCTGTAGAATGGGTTTAATCACCTCCAATCCATGGTGAAACCCTCCAAACCTAGGCATGCGTGCTATTTCCCCTCCAATCAATGGTCAAGATCTGCTTGGATCTCCCAATAACTTTGGGGTTTTTGATCGTTTGATGTTCCTGAATAAATTGATCGGCTCGGATCAGCAATCCGAGCCGACGTTGTCTCCGATGATGGCCTGGATCTCCAACGGCCCAAAAAAACCCCGTCTTCTCTATTTTACTGGCGTGCCATTAATTCTGGCAGCTCGGCCCCCTTCTTCTCCTTCTCTTTCTTCCTTCTCCTCCTCTTCTCTTCTCTCCTCTCTTCTTTTTCCTTTCTCTCCTTTTCTCCCCATTTCTCCCTCCCGTTGGGTTTTCTGTGGGTGTTCATTCTGGGAACAGACCTAACGGTGTGTTCTTATTTCACTTAAATGGTGTGGGGTGCTTGTATCAAATACGGCCCCCCTGTTTAAGGCATTTTCTTTTTTTCTTTTTTGTGAGATGTTACAATACCTTTCTTTCCCAATGTTGGTTTTTATGATCCACATTCTATGTTTTTTATGTGAGCCCTTGGTTTTATTTGACAATGTCTATTTTGACGCACTTTGTTTGACTTGATCTTGGATTCTCAAATTATTATTCTCTCCCTAATATTCCATATTTTTATTCTCTTTTAAGCCTTTAAACTTCAAATTCTACACAAAAAAAAGGGTCCTATTTCCCCCCATCTTAGGACCACACTTAAAATACCAGAAAAATTAGGGGCAATTAGATGAAGCCTAGATCAAACTTCCCAAAACACAGAAATTAGCATTTAAAAGAGTCATTTACAACAAAAAAAGGAGGTTATTTCATTATTTTGAGGCTTACATTATGACATCTTGGGTTTTTAGAAATAGATTTTCTAAATATTTTTTAAAGTTGTCAGGATTGATCCTTGAAATTTTTTTTTATTCAGTACATATAATAATAGACTTTAAATTACTTCAAGCCAAAGTACATCAATTAAATCCCCACAATATATATAATAATAGTTCATATTTTTCAGCTAGTCAAGACCTACTCGTCACAGCGCAAACACCACTAAGTTCAATCACACTATAAAGTTCGAAAGTTATAATTAATTAAAATTTGACTAAAGTCTTCAAAAAAAATAAAACTATTCCTAATTCTTCACAATTAAAAATTCCAATTCTTTTCAATCTCCTGCACATCAATCCAAAGTTATTCCTTTTGCCCTTCACCTCTGGGGTAATTTGGTGAGTAATATGAATTACCCAATAGAGAATTTAAAAACTAGCCAAAAACTACAAAAATCATGTTATGCAAGTTTTTCCTTTTTAATTTAAAGGTGTGTCATGCACTATTAAACATGACAGCATCAAATCATGGAACTTCAATCTATATTAGAACAATTACACTAAAATTGAAACAAATATAATATTAAATAATACAAATAATATCCAAGGCATATAAAAATTTGAGTTAAATCCAATCCATATCCAGTGAATGATTAATTTGTTAATCAATTCATTCAATGATCAACCTAAAGCTGAGTGACAGTTGCCATCCTACCGCAAGCAATGTTCAGTATTCTTGAGAACGACCAACATATTAGCCCGTGTCCAAACAAAATAGAAGGTTAACTATGCATGTAATGAAACCAAAGTATCAATTTGCGCTTGTCAGTGGGTACCACACCAACTACACCATTTGCATGGGACAACTAGATGAAACCAAATATGAGAGTAGTCTTCTCACGTGACTTACTCTTATCAAACATTCCTACCACAGGTTAGTACCTGTTTAGAAGCCAGTAGCCAACTAACTTCCTAGCGTAGTAATCAATTGGGGTCATATATAAAATTCCCAAATTCAAGATTCAACTCAATTGAGTCTCCTGTTTCTCAAAATTCTATTCCACTAAAGTGTCAATATCATCGTAGAATAGATATATAAAATTATCATAAAATACAATTTCTTACTAATTCAAATTATGTACAAAATCTTAGATCGACTCATAGGATTGATGATGCCAAAATATTTCCATGCCAAAATCAAAATATAGGTGTATGCAATTTTCTTGGAATTCAAATCAAAATTAGAAATAGTATGCATCTATAAGAAAGTAGGCCAAACTCATATCTAAGAGAAATATTTATGCATTACATATTTTTTATACACACACTTCCTAACAACCATTGGTTAAAAATAAATAAATGTCATAATCCTCTATAAAATTATAAGTTATTCATTATACTTCAAAATTTACAAATAAAATATACGTATCCATCATTTGAGTGCCAAAATCATAGGCTAACACATATTCGTAGATTCTAAAACATTCTTCAAGTAACCTATAGATTTCATATGAATCATTCATTCAATTTACAAGTTAAAATCCATGAGTCATAACACTACACGGCCCCCTATTTAACATAGCTATAGTTAACAAAATGCAACTCACATACGGTCTGCCAAGTACATTGATTGTCATGTGCCTAAATTACATCTAAGTGCTTAATATGCTAATGGACCTAGTCACAACTACTATTAATATCAATAAAAATCAATGAGTTTAAGTAAATAGATTATTACCAACTATCATATTTTTGTCATCAACAAATACATATATGCTAATTATTACTTGGTGTTTATACATCTAATCCATGTTTGGTGTGTTAATGGACAAATTTGGAGTTAATGCTCGATGCCTATGGGTCAAGAAAAAATCTGATGTGCAATGCATATGAGTGTAAGCCAAAATTATCACATGCCTAATCTTCCTAATGTGTCTGACCTATAGATCAATATATCATATGCCTAAGTTTCATGGTGCATCTGACTCATAGACCAACGCAACATGTGCCTAATCATTATTAGTGCACCATACAACTATAAGTCAAGATGTGTAGAACCATGCTTAAGCCCAGTGCATGGTGTGACCTTTGAGTTGAGTTGTGTCACACACTTGCAAATAGTTGAGTGCATGGTGTGGTTGTGTGATGACCCGGGTTTCATATAATGCAAATTTCATAAAAGGCAAGATCTCTTGTTTTAGAAATATGAAATGCATGAAAATCTTTTGTTTTGGAAAGCAATCTTTTGTATAAAACCTCGAGTGTCAAAACACATTTTCAAATCATATAGCCATGGCATAGTTTTAAATCAACTCTATTCCCAAGAAAGTGTTAGTCATAGCCCCATCTACAGAGAGTAACTACAATCAAGTAACATTCACTAAAAGATAAGGTAGGGGTTTACTTACTTGTACTTAATTTGGATGTTCTCTATCACGGGTGTATCCTGTCCTTAAGTGTTTACTTGTATCTGAAAAATATTAAGGATTGGGTGAGTATACACTATACTCAGTAGGAGTCTATCACTACTAGTTTTACAATGCATGCTATGTTTTAAACCATATGTTCTTTAAACTATGTGCATGTTTGGACACTCATGTTCAATATCGATATTAAAAGCCATTGTCAAAATAGAATACTGAAGACTTCAAGAATCGCATAATCCAAGTCAAAAGTAACATAGATATCATAAACATATACTATGATATGCATAAGATGCTCAACTGAATCCAACTCATGGATCTATGGTCAACCATACTCATGTCATGACATATCCATGCAAGTAAATCCTCAAAAACATAGGGCACACTATGCCCACAACCTCAGCGCCATGTGGTCCTCGGGTACCTAGGGACTCTCAGTCATAGCCTCCACGGTGCATATGACACTTCGACGGGTGTCGTGACACCTCCAGTGGTAGTCCTCGTTTACCATAGCAATCGAAGTGGGGACAAGCCTTTTTGGTGTGGTACCCTTTCCACCTATAGTGGTAGAGGTTGGGAGGCCACCGCGAACCGCTCGGCATAGCGCCCACGAGCTTACTAGCCAAAATCATATACTATCAAGCAGGCAAGAACCTTCTTCTTTTTTTCTTTTTTTTTTCAAAACATGTCTATGCATGTATCATGCAGACAAGAATCCTTTTTCAAAACATGTCTATGCATATAATACATGTCTTGGCAATATATGCACAATGTATTTTTCATATGCATGCCAAGTTCATTTATGAAATCAATTCATGCTAAACAGGTCATGTGCATAAGGATGTAACATAAGTTATATGATATATGCATAAAGACAGGACATGTAATTTAAAAACTTAAAACATGCATTAGAAAAGCAACCATGACTCAAAACATGCATTCTCAAAGCATCATGGGTTCTTTTTAAAAGTCTAGTAGCGATAGGACACCTACCTGGTTTGATCGCGCTAGTCCCCTTGTCCTCGTACGTTCCTGGACATGGTTTAGGGGAAAAAGGTTAGCTTGGCCTATTTCTATAGGTTCTAGAATAGTTTACCTCACTACTTAGGCATTAAGGGTTTATTCCCATGCTTAAGGGCCTCCTAAGGTCCATAACTAGGCCTTGGTATAGTTATGTTTGCAAAGGTTTAGTGGCCCTGCACCACTATCATAGTTTAAGGGTCATGACAGCCTTATATAGGGGCTTGATCAGGTATTTTATGGTTTAGGTGTGTCCGTACCGTTGATATGGACACAATGCCTATTACGACGCCTCAATCGGAGTCCTAGAACTCAAGTTACGGGTATTTTAGTTTTAAGAATGCACAGAAGGCCCAAAACGGGCCCTGCGTCACCGCTCCCGGGACGCACCTGCATCTCGGTCGAGCTGCAACCGGCCCGCACGTGCGGTTGCAGGCCCACACGAGGTGGGCACCCAGGACGTTAACGCATCCTGCGTCAATGGCGTGCGCCCCACAGGGCACGTCCACCGACGTACCGGGCCTCCGCCCCTTTTGCTCGTTTGCGAGCGCATCCACGGACGCGCCCGTATGTTTCCCTTTAACACACTGGGTGCATTTTGGTTCTATGGTGACCTGAGCGTCCTCAAGATGCCCTGGTTCAACCCTGTAGAACCAGAATGCCCCAGGCACTTGCCCTGGGTCTGTTGTGGCTCCCTAGAGCCCCGTTTTGCATGGTTTCTCATGCAAAAACTTAGGGACATTCAACCTAAGACTGAGGGGGAGATGGGTTTGGAGTTGTTTAAGGCATACCTGGTTTGTGGCTATGTATTTTTCATGGTTTCTCCTCTTCCCTGCAACTCCAAGAATGGTTTTTCCCAGGGTTTTGGGCTGCCATTGGAGGCACCCAAGAGCTCTATTTATTGAGCTTAAGGAGGGTTCTAGAGGGGGGTTTCCACTGCCATTCCATGGCGGTGGAGAAACCTCCAGAATGGCTGTGGTTTCCCCCTTGCACACCGACATTCTAGAATGTCGGTGATGCAGTAGGTTTGGGAAGAAGGGGGTGCCCGTATCAAAGTGGATCCCTGTTTTCTCAGGCCAATTCGTTTTAAATTTAAATATAATTTTGCCCTTGAACTTCAAAGGGCCATAACTTGCTCATTTTAACTCCGTTTTGGGTGATTCTAGTCTTGTTAGATTCCATTTTTCGAGACGCACCTAAGGGTACCATTCTAAGGACCAAATTTCTGGGTCTAGTCAAGATGAACAGTGAAATGACCAAAATACCCTTATCTCAAAAGTGAGCTTTTCATTACCAACATGGGATTTCAAGGTTACAAAAATGGAGTCATTACAGGTTGGCTCTTGTTGGTACACCATATCCTTACATGTTGTTTGGTGTATGGTGTGGCCACTATGTTCGATGCCTCACACATCTATAGACTGTTAGGTGCATGGTGCATTTTTTATTTTTTTATTTTAAAGTCTAATGCACCATGTGTCTATGCCATACTCAGTTCATGGTGTAACTACTATATCCAATGTCCCATACCATTAAGTCTAGTTCAGTAAACCACAATGTTAAATAAGTTAAGGAACATGCACACTACATATTTTGTGCAACTAAACTATCTAGTGTAACTAGAACTTGAGTTTTGTTCGGCACATGATGTGCTTGATACATCCCTATGTGCCATGTACTGAGCGTTAATTAGTGCTTGGTATTCAATCAAGTTCTCTTCAATTCAAACAATGATATTCAATAGAAATATTAAATTAGTTCTTAAATAATTTCACCATATATTTCTAAATAAATTATGATTCTCTTAATTAGGGGAAAGTTACAAGTCTGGACAGCTGCTCATATATGTTTTGCTGAATTTAACCAAAATTTTACTAAGTATGCGTCTATTCCAATTTACATAGAAAAACCTAAATTTTCTTTTATAAAATGTTTCTCCTCATACCAAAAACTTGAGATTTATTAAATTTTAAAACATCAACTAGTTCAACTATTAATTGGAATTCATGCAAAAAAGAAAAAGAAAAAGAAACATCATAATCCTGCTTTAAGTTGTCATTCTTATAAAATTTAAGTGAACGTCTAACTCAATTATCCATCCTTGTATATAAGCATGCATGCATTTAATAAAATACTACTTGGCCAATTGCTTCTGGCTTTACTTTAACCTATTTTTACACCTTAATATCAAACAATTGACTTATTTAAATTTCAAAAATTACAAAACTAATCAATTTTATTTTCTAAAAAATGTGGGCCATTACAATCTTTCCTCCTTTTAGGGATTTCATCCTTGAAATCCTACTACTTCACAAATACTATCCATAAAAAGAAAAAAGATAAAGAAAACTACTCTTCATATCTTCTTCAATCTCCCAAGTAGCTTCCTCATCAAAATGGTGTTGCCATAACACCTTGACCAAATGAATAATCTTGTTCCTAAGAGTCTTTTCCTTGTGGTCTACTATCCTTAGAGGTTTCATCTCGTATGTTAGATTTAACTGTTAACTATGACAATTAGGGTTTTTAAATGACTTATTTATCAATTCTTCTTAAAAAGCGAGGCCTCTAGTTGAAATTTTATTTTAGAAAACAAATACTAAAAATATTTTTCTTTGAAATATTTTTTATAAAAATCCTATGTCATTACTACTTTATAAACAAGGATCTAATGGTAAAATGGTCATTTCATTTTTACCAAAAATCTGGTAGAGTTTCCTCGGATTCTTAGTATTACACATTTTTTCCATGTTTTACGATATCCTTGATAGACATCAAGTCATCAAAATAATCAATAAATGAGGCTCAGTCTCCATTCAATTCTATCCAAATGTATCATAAGTTTGAATAAGAAAACATTTTTACTTTTAAGCAGATAATTTGGAGACAAATTTATCATCGCCAAAATCTATCCAACCACAACCATCACATACATTTCTCATGCGTGTCCACAAACTATAAGTCATAATATGATGGCCTAATACATCAATTCTAAAATGAACATTCACATGTTCTTATACTTCCTTTGGCATCACTATCGCTGATCTCTTTTGTAATTCTTCAATCTATGTTTTGCTTTTCTTCTTCTGTTCTACTTTACCAAATATGAGATATTGTAAACATATATAATATATCAGCAAGCTAGTGCTTGTGTAGGTGGAACAAGATGCATAAATAACAAAATACAATTTATGATTTACAAAAACAATGCTTTTAATGATACTTTATACTTGATCAAAATCATACATGTATGTATATATATATATATATATATTTATCAAAACATGATGCTCATGTTAATTGTATTAGTTTACAAAACATACATTTCATGTCAAAACTATGCAATCATTAGTTCAAATGTTTGATAAGAACCAAACTCAATCTTATTATATCATAATACAAATATGAAACATAGTTCGAGAAATTATAAATGTATGTCTAAAACATATATGTCTTCCAAATTTTGATTATCATAAATCAATCTCAAATACCATAAACTCGCAAACACATTCATATAGTAATATCCAACCAAAATTGGATTTTCAGTATGTAAAATGAAGGTATGAAACCTTAATGCATCAATGTCAATACATTTCATTTAAATCACAAAACCACAATGTATATTAGTTTCTCAAGCTCGCGAGAAAACTCAAAACATACTAAAATATGCACAAAACATCAAACTTTCATCTAGATAGTCCTTCCAAATCTTGGTGGCAAATACCCAATACAAATCCTTGAAAACTACATCAAGGATAAAACAAATTATCAAACAACATCAAAATCCTGAGCACCTAGAAGCTACCAGTGCTAGACTGCACCAGCCCTCATCAGTTACTCTCACTAGTAGAACAATGGGGATCTTATAACTCACCCTAGGCCAAGCCAACCTTGATAAGTCCCTGACTTTAACCATATCAATAAATCAATGAATGACATGAATCACAATATCTGAATGGGTCAGACCAACTCTCATGAGTCACTTGATTTTAACTATAACAATAGAACAAAACATATAAATAGGTGAGGATCAACTCTCATGAGTCACTTGATTTTAACCGTATTAATAGAACAAAACATCTAAATGGGCTAGGACCAACTCTCACAAGTTACCTAATTTTAACTGTATCTGTGAATTGTAGTTGTAGATAGGCCAGACCAACTCTCATGAGTCACCAGACATTAACTGTATCAACATAACATAGTCAGTACACAGACCAATACTAATTTTCGTAAGGCATCTGATTTTAATTTTATCAATATAACACTGACTATACACTGACAAGACTAATCACATGAGCAACTAGGTTTTAATTGTATCCATGATCACATGGATCATAGTCTTTAAATGGACCAAGACCAACTCTTACAAGTTGCTTAATTTTAACCATATTAACATAACATAGTATGTACATGAACCATGACCAACTCTTGTGAGTTGCTTGATTTTAACCGTATTTGTGATCACATGGATCACATTCTTTAGATCATAGTCTTTCACAATTAAAATAGGCTCAAAACACTTCCTCAAGCTTTATTAATGTCACTTGAAATAAATTTTCAAAAATCATGTATATGCAATTATGGGTAATCATATACCCAAGTACCACTAAACAATCTTGTAGACCTTCCTTACAAGATAAACAATAAATAGCATGTACCTTTACATGAATAGTTAAATCATCATTCAAAACACAACGTGCACATTTAACTACATTCATCACATATTCGATTCCAAAGTCATTATGCAATCATAATTCAAATATGCTAAAAACATATCAATCTTAATTCCACCTACCTCATGTGGCATTTATCCATTTCACTAGCTTCAAAACCATCAAGTGCCCTTACTGGTCAACAACTACTATTGATTGTTCAAGCTTTTATCATTAATCACTTATGAATCTGCAAAACACACACACACACACACACACACACACACACACACATTCTTATTAAAAAAATTCATTGTTTGCACTTACATCATGATCGAGGATCTCATAATCTGCTTGCTCATCATCGTTTGTACACTCAAATTATTAATCTAAACATGATCTGACAATTTAGATTATAAAAAATTATGGAACTGTCACATTTCATAACATCTATCACTATTCATCAATCATAACTACATTATCTCAGTTGTCTGGCCATCAGTTGATCAACAATCCAAATTAACCTAATTGTGTCTAGATATACTGATCCACATACATTTAATATCATCAGTTCTCAATTTGTACATATGACTATGACCCCTTGATCAATTATCATCTAATCATTATTATAAACTACTTTTCTATCTTATTTAATGCAAATCTGGCTTTTTATCTGATCATGGACTATTGAATTTGATGAATCAAAGGTCCTAAACCACTGGCTAGATTCTTGAAGTGTTAATAATGGTTCAGCTTGACTATGCAGTGTCCTTAACCATAGATCAATAGTTCAATCCCATTTTGGATTGTTGGATATGCTATACATAGATCGCTACCCTTAATACATAGTCAATTTTGACTTTTTAGGTCTTAGAACAGTGATCAAAACTCACTAATGGCATTTGATCATCAATCAAACATTGCCCATCTCTATTTCAACAGCATTTGATTGGATGGCTGAGATCATCTAATTAATAGCTATTCAAATTTTATAATTTTAATAATCTATTCAATTTTGGGTCAAAGAATTCAACTGTCACATCAAATCATTAATCAAATATCATGAAGTTGCTATTTCAACAATGCCTGATAGGACAACTTAGATTGTTTGATTAATTTTTAACCTAAAATTTACAAATCTTAGCTAGATCTAAGATAATTTAAACCTAATTTATACTTATCTAATCATGGATTTTGAATTCAATGGTTGGATTATCAAAAAAATCTAAATCTAGCATGAACTGTATGATTTAGCCAAAAAAATTCAACTTGCAAGTTGAGTTTCACAAATCCTACCTTTTAGGCATGTTTTCATGCTTTTTCCATCCTTTTGATGAGCCAAATGCTTGTTGTTTTCTAGTGAATTCTTTGAGCTCGTTGTGTGCCAGTCTTCTCTTTGATTAACGGTTAAGAATGGTATGGATTGCCAATCTTCTTCTTCTTCTTCTTAACTAATCAATAGTACATCCATGAAATAAAATGCTTGACAATTGAAATTAGACTAAACTACACTTGCCACTTTCTGCAGCCATAAAACACCCTTCCTAAAGAGTGGGGCTCGTTGGAATCATAAATCACAATTTCTTTATGCCAAAATGGGTAAACTTCCATGGCGGTCCACAACTTGAGTGGTGGAGAAGGGTATTTTCCCTTATATATCTTTGGTGGGACTTTGACAATCCTTCAAAAGTGAAATTTGTCTCTCCTGTTATGGTGGAGAAAAGAAGCTTCAACCTCTAAGTTAAGTTCTCATCAAACCAGACCCCAAATTAGCTAATCTAGACACTTAAGGGAGAAGGAGCAATTAAAATGATGCTTTTGCCCTTGGTCATAATTGCTGGTTTGGATTTGCCGTGACAAAAGAGTTACTTAAAGATCATATGGAAAAGTTGGGGGCTCTTTAAAAACTTGTAAAAATGTAGAGGCTACTTAAAGGAGATGCCCAAAGTATAGCGGCCCATCAAGGATAGCACTCCATCTACCGTCAAAGGAATTAGCACCAAAATCCATATGATTCCTTGAGTTTTTATTGTACATTCTAGGTAGATCTAAATGCTCTAGAGCATCCAAAAGAGTAAAGACACTACCTTTTCTCAACCATGGTGAGTGCGTTTTGTAGAAGTAAGCCATTTATCGTGCTTGAAATAGCTTAGATAGGCTAGAAATCAAATTCTATTACCACTAAATGCTTTTAGCCTATGTTTCTTTCAATCAGAAATCAAAACCATTCATTTCCACTAAACTTATCAAAGAACCAAAACAAGTGGCTAAGATTTCCTAATGCAATGATTTCTTCTAGATTACCTAATTTATGCATGTTGTATATGATGAATGGATCCAATCTTCCAAATAGATGATTTGAGGGCAATGTCTATTTCTTAAGACACTTATAGTGATTACTCCTACTAGACTCTTTATTATATGATAGTAAGTCAAGTGCAGCTGAAATTTACATTGTAAGAGACTTGGTATGAGTCAAATCTCTAAAGGTACAAATATGTCGGTACCCCATTTTATGATGGATGGTTATTTTTCTAAAGAGATCTAATATGTTCATGTTGGTCTAAATCATTTGTGTGGGTCAGACTTACCAAATTTCATGACCACTGGATGCTTATACAAATTTTATATGCACTTAAAATCATAGTCACTGATTTATTAGGTTTTTTCATTGACCGAGTGACCTAAAACAAGAGGTTATAATCATCCAAATGCACTTATTTTTAGTAGGTTACCTAATTTTGGTACATCAAGAAAGGTGAACAGCTTAGATCTTCCAAATGAAAGCATCCCCCATCACAAAATGGGGCATCAACTTATTTGCACAGTTAGACCTTTGACTCTTACTGGGACTCTTTTTGTAATCCCAAAAGGGGTGTAGAAGGTATGGCCAAAAGTGCAAAACTAATAGCAACTAAACCAAAAAAATAGGCTATGGTATTGGCTTTCATTTTAAAAACCTAGATCTTATTAGTATAGTATCAGTTTTACACCTAAATACAGACTAAAACTAAGAATCAAGAAATTTTAATATTAGATTGAAATACCTTATAATGTTACTTTAAATTTAAGTGCATTTGAGGGTTAAATAATAGTTTAAATTTAATACAATTTGTTACTAATTAATTATGTATTTATATTATTTTTATGTTTAATTTATTTCATGTTAAGGTTAACATCTAATATCAAGATTATTTACAAATGATCCATAGTGTTTTACCTATAGATATCAAAAGGTATAGGGTGGTTGTCAATTGGGATATAGGTGATGTTTAGGCCATTGGGTATGCAACCCAAAACATGGTCATCCAGTTTTGTCCTTGTGTGGACATCCATTTTTATTTGTGAACATTACAATATCCACATTTTAACTCCACATATGGTTTTATGATCTCCTAGCTAGTCCCAAGTGTGGATAAAGGGGGAGGGTTGGAGCAGGTGCTAATTTGATTAAAATTATTTGACAAATACTTATCATGAATTTAAAGCATAAGGCATTTCCTCAGGATAGAGCATTCCTCATAAGCGACGTGCTGCATCAGAGCATGGATTTGGTGGGAAATGGGCAAGGGCTATGGGGGTGTTTCCTTATAAATAATGCACTGCGTTATATCATGCCAATGAAAGTAGGTAGGGGTTTTCGCACCATTATAAATGTCTGCGTGTAAAGAGACTAACTTAGGAATATAAGGTTCCTATCACCACATGGAGTGTAGGCACATTAATAAGTAAGAGTATGGAGTTAGTCGATACAATGTAACATAGGACAATTAACATAGCTTGTGTCCAAGAAACTAAGTGGAAAGGGGTTAGAACTAGGGAAATTGATGGGTATAAGATCTTGTATATATGAAAGGACAACAATAATATAGTGTAGGGATAGTGGTCGATAAAGAATTAAATGATAAAGTTGTAGACATTAGAAGGACCAATAATAGAATTTTACTAATAAAACTTGTCCTAAGAGAGAAGATCATAAATCATAGGTTGAAAATGGAATTAAATGATAGTTCTGGGAAGATATTGACAGATTAATATAAGAAATTCTCCACACATAGGCAATATTTATCAGAGCATACTTAAATGTTTATGTAGGAAACGAGAAGGAAGGATATGTAGGGTACATGGAGGGTATGGTATCAGAGAAAGAAATGAGATGGGGAAACTATCCTCAATTTCGCTTTGGCATATAACCTAGCTTTAACAAATATATACTTTAAGAAGAGGGATGAACCCTTACTAACCTTTAGAAATAAATTATATAAAATATAAACATACTTCTTTCTACTTAGGAATACCTAAAGATCAATGTGTAACGATTGTAAGGTGATACCTAGTGAGAGTTCAACCTTATAACATAGATTAATGGTTATGATATCTACATCAAAGTATGGAAAAAATAAATCAACTTAATAAGTGTCCCAAAACTATGGAAAAAAGGAAATCAACTTAATAGGTGTCCAAAAACTAAGTAGTTGAACTTAACAAGAGTGAAGATAACATCATTCATAAACAAGTTGATGTTAGAAGGAACGTGGAACAATGACACAGAAGCAAACATCATGTGGACTAATATAGTTAGGTTTATTAAGAAAATGACAAAAAATGATCTAGGAGTATTTAAAGGGAAAAGACAACCAGCAAAGAAAACTTGGTGGTGGAGTGAAAAAGTGTAAAAAAGTTATTAATGAGAAACAAGTGTGTTTTATAATACAGTAAAGGACTAGAAATAATGAAAACTTTCAGCAATATAAGAATGCTAAAAGAGTAATGACTAAGGCTAAACTCAAGGTGTATGATGATCTCTTTAATAGATTAGGGTAAAGAGAAGGTGAGAAACCTATATTTAAACTTGCAAAATTAATAGAACACAAGAGTAAAGACTTAGACTATGTTAAATGCATTAAAAGTGATGACCAAAGGATACTAGTCAAAGATGACAAGATCAATCAAAGGTGGGAAAGATACTTTTAAAAATTGCTAAATGATAAATTTCCTGAGAATATAATGATTGAAAGAACTGTAAACCCAAATAATGTTAGACTATAGATATGACTTGTAGGATAAGGATACTTGAAGTGAAAGAGGCCTTGAAAAAGATGAAATTAGGAAAGATGCTGGGGAGCAACGGTATACCAATATATGTTTGGAAATATATGGGAGATATTGGAGTAGTTTGGAAAGACCAGTGATTTCTCTGTCCTTATAGGATTGTACCAGGCATTAGTATTGAGCTTGTACCTTTTCACAAGCTTAATCATGAAGAGATTTTGTATGTTATTTGCAAATGACATGGTTTTGGTTGATAAGACAAGGGAGGGTGTAAACACAAAGGTAGAGTTGTGGAGAGATGCTATAAAGTTTAAAGGATTTAAAATTAGTTGAGCTAAGACAATATATATGAAATGCAATTTTAGCAAGGAGAGGAGTGGGAGTGAAGTATAGTAAAGATTGATAATTAAGAAATCCCCACAAAAGACCACTTCTAATACATGGGATCAATAATTAATGAGAGAGGAGAGATTGGGAGGGATGTTACCCAAAGAATCCAAGTCGGTTGGAACAAATGGAATGTGCTTATGAAGTTTTGTGTGATCTACAGGTGCCACTCAAACAAAAAGAAAAATTCTATAGGATGATTATAAGCCTGGCCATGCTCTATGAATTCATACTATTGGGTAATTAAGGAACATGCATATAAGATGAGTGTTTCAAAATGAGGATGTTGAGATGGATGAGTGTTTCAAATTGAGGATGTTGAGATGGATGAGTGTTAAGACAAGAACGGATAGAATTAGAAATGAAAACATTAGAGGAAACATAAAAGTAGCACCAATAGTTAATGAGACGAGGGACGGTAGGCTTAGATGGTTAGGACATATCCAAAGGAGGTCGAAAAAGACAGTAGTTGATAAGTGTTCAATTTTGGTCAAAATACCCCTAATTTAGAACTCAATTAGATCATCTAACTGATCAAAATTGCAAATTTTAGCTTGATTTTGATTTTAGACCCAATTAATCATCTAACTGTTAATTTGTAAAATTTAATAGTTAAATGATCATTAAAGCTTATTAGATGCTTAATGTACAATTTAGATTACTCTAATTTGGTCTTTTATTTTGCAAATTAACCAGAAGAAGCTAGGATTGCTCAGATCAAAAGTGAACAGTGCAGATCACCCATCAAGAATCAACATGCATGATGGAAAGGGTTCCTAAAAGGGGATTAGTTTTAATTGAAGAGTAGGAAATCAATTAGGAAATGGAAAGCTCCAACAAAAGAAAGGACAATCAGTGGGAAGTTTCCAAAGTGGTGAAACAAAATTAGAAAGAAATTAAGGGGGAATATTTGCAAAGAGGAAACAAAGTGATTATATAAGAAAGGCAATCTCTCTCTTCAACCTTTCTCTTTGGTTGGATAGAAAAGAGGAAACCCGTCACCCTTCCCCTTTCTTTCTTCTTCTCTCCCCTTCTCATCCTTTCTTTCCTCCTGAGTTGGACCACAGGCAGAACCATCCCCCTTTTCTCTTTTTCCCTCTCCTCTCCACAATCTCATCTTTCTCCTCCCCTTCCCCCTTCTCTCCCAACATCCCTCTCTTCCCCTTCTCTCTCTTCCCCTCTCTCGCTCATTCTCTGGTCTCTCTATTTCTCACTTTCTCACTGCTCTCTCTGTCTCTCTCTCTCTCTCTCTCTCTCTCTCTCTCTCTCTCTCTCTCTCTCTCTCTCTACTTTTCTATTGCACCTCCCACCGACTTTCCCTCCTCTCTGCCTCACCTGTCCAATTGCATCACACCACCACCCCACCTTCTCCCACTTCTCTCTCTCTCTCTCTCTCTGCAGTGCTACTACCCAACATGCACCAACCAATGAATCCTGTTTCATCGTTCCCAACACAACCCAAACAGCATCTCCCCCTCTTTGTTTCTGCTTTTCTCGAACTATTTTTCTTAGACTGTCAACACCACTACAACTCTCCACCGATCGAATTCCATCTCTGTCTACAACAGTTCGGCTAGCATCCCTCTCCTTTGTCTCTCCCTCACCTCTGCTCCCTGCTTCGTCCTCTTCATCGATCTGCCCCCCACTTCTCTGTTCTTCTTCGTCATTGACCGGCAAAGAGACTGAAACCCGATTTGGGTTCCCTTTTTCTCCCACCTTTTCTCCTCCATCTCCAACTTCCCTCTTCTCCTTCAGGTTCCCTTTCTTGTTTTTTCTTTTTCTTTTTACATTTTTCTCTTAATATTGTTTTTACCCATGCCACTTTTCTTAAATTCTTGATCTATCTCCATTTTAATTCCTTCTGTATCCCTGTTCTATTCTAGTTTTACTTTATCATCATTCTGCTTATCCAGGCATTACCCAATCCAATCCAAATTAATTAAGGCTTAACCTAATCAACGGGTTAGCCTTAACCATCAAGATTTCTCAATTTCTCCTTCGTTTCTTATCTGATTTTTAATTAAATTTTAGATTTCATTCTTAGGACATCCCTTAGCTTAATTAACATCTCTAATCTTTAATCTAAACTCCAGAAATCAATCTAAATAATCCAAATCCCAAAATCCTTAATTAGCCCAAATCTTTTAAGATTTTGAGGAATCTAACTAATCCAACTAGTGGATCTTTAATCAAGGACATGTTGAGGACATTGACAAAGTCTAATTGACTCTAAGAAGACCAAATTTGAAGAAATTGACAATAATTAAGCTAGAGAAGTAGATTTTTCTTGTTATTTAGTTTAATTTTCTTTATTTTGGAATTAAAAATTCTATAATTTTTAGTAGTTGAAGAGATATAAATGTTGATTCCATTTTAGTAATTTTTGTTATTTTTTTCAAAAATTAATTAATTAAATTTTATTTAAACTCCAACTTTTATACTTGCTTAAGCCACACTATAACATCCTATGCAGTTATAGTAAATAAAATCAACAAGTTTTTGGTGCTGTTGTAGGGGACAGGCAATGCAGTTTTCATAAAATTTAATTAAAAATCCAAAATTGAAAAATTGAAATTTTTTAGGAATTGCATTGTTTTAGCATTTTAGGTGTATTTTTTTTAATTTTCTTAGTGCATAATCACTCTATTTCCTAAATTTGGTACTTATTTCTATTTTTCTTTTTAAGGAAATTGGAAAGTGATGGAATGGCCAAGTGGAACTTCACCATATAAACAAATTTCCCTACTTTCCTAGATTAGAAATTTTCCTTCTTCTTCTTTTTTTGAGTGAATCTTGTAGTGAAGACCATTGTAACTTGTAATTTTTAATTCCAATTTTAAAAGAACTGTATAAAATAGGGCAAGTGTGGACAATGTGGCTCATACGATCTTGATTAGAAACCCTACTGTAAGTTTGCCTCACTCTTTTTATTTCCTAGATTAGAATTTGCATTTAGAATAATTTTGCATTTTTTTGGTAGTGTAATTGCATATAGAAAGCATCTTTGATAATTGTTGCATTTTTAGGATTTTACATTAGTTTATTGTTTTTAATTGCATTCTTAAGA
Organism: Warburgia ugandensis; assembly: GCA_035236585.1. Classification (NCBI taxonomy): domain Eukaryota; kingdom Viridiplantae; phylum Streptophyta; class Magnoliopsida; order Canellales; family Canellaceae; genus Warburgia; species Warburgia ugandensis. The sequence goes on from CP141131.1 coordinate 26,432,694, forward strand.
CACATTTAATGCTTTAAGGTGATTTATATGCTGATCAAACTATCATGAAGTGTGGAAATTAATTAGTAAGGGCACCAAGCCCACAAGATCAAGGGTAGATTTAATCACCACTTCTTAGCCCACCTGAGATAATCACCACAAGCGCACAACCCTACTTTTCAAATTAATTTAAAATCAATTAGAAGAGACCTATAGTACCATCATATGCTTGTCGGACCCTCTTAATAGGACGCGATCTATTGTCACTCTAATTGCTTCTGAGCACTATGGTTATAGTGGGTGTCTTAAATTCCAAGTGATTTTCCCACCCCTTTTGTTGATATTTGTTGAGGTCTAAATGCCTCCTTACATGAGAATTGTATTAACCACCTTAGCGCAGAGCCTAGGTGGTAAATAGTAGTCAAATCTAAAAGAGAGGAGGAGCACTAGACTAGGCTAATCTAATCTAAAAGTATCACCCCCACACAAATTCAAGAAAGTCAAAATATTGTTGCTTATTAGCCTAAAGGATTATTTGATTGTGCCCTTTGTTTGTGTATCATTATAGAGAGTTAGGTTGCATCATTTAGGTTAGTTTTCCTAACTTAAGAGAAAAAAACAAAAAAAGAAGAAGAAAACTATAGAAAGACATGATCAGCTGCATTTAATGAATAATCTAAGCACTGATCAAAAGGGTAAATTATACCCTAGATTAACAGAGAAGATATTTCTCTATGGAGAAACAATCCCCTCTTTAATGATGATGAACCACCTTTCATCTTGGATAATGATGATGTTTCCTCATAGACGAGCAATCATATCTTTGATGCTAATGATCCTCCACCTCTATTTAATAATAATATACATCAATGAAGGAATCATTCTCACCCACATGGAAATAGGAGAAGGGACCAACTTAGAACACATGAGGATAATTGGCATAACCAAAATCCTCATGGAAAAACACTAAGAGACTATTTACAACTTAATTATACTAGCACACTTTCATGTATACTTTTACCTCTAAATGCTGGTATAATTGAATTAAAGGTAGGAGTAATTCAATTACTTCCTAAATTTTGTGAGTTGGATAGTGAGATTCCTTACCTACATTTAAAAGAATTCTATGAAGTGTGCATGACTCAACATACACAAAAAATCTAATTAGATGTAGTAAGACTCAAACTATTTTCTTTTTCTCTAAAGGAAAAAGCTAAAATGTGGTTGCATTTACTGCCAACAGGTTCCATACAATCATGGGAAGAAATGACTAGGAAGTTCTTGAAAAAGTTCTTTTCGATACATAAGATAAATACTCTTTGCCGAAATATAATGAATTTTACCAAGATGGATAACGAAACTTTCTATCAATGCTGGAAAAGATTTAAGGAATTGTTGTTAACTTGTCCACATCATGGATATGAACTTTGGCATATCATTACCTTCTTTTATGAAGGACTTAATTCTTATATGTGCCAATTTGTTAAAATGATGTACAATGGAAATTTCTTAAACAAATAACCTGAAGAGGCGAAAGAGTATTTGGAATAGCTAGCGGAGAGTGAACAAACCTCAGCTAATTCTAAAAAAGTAGGTTATTCAAGTAAGCCTAAGTCTACCACCACATCCGCTAGGGGAGAAATATATGCTATGACTAAAAAAGATGATATGAAAATAGCATCCTTAGATAGAACAGTTGAGGCCACGAAAATGGGAAAATTTTACTCTAAGAAAATTGAATAGGTGTGTGATATTTGTGAAAGTAATACACACCCTAGGAATGTCCTATCGCTCCTACATTTCAGGATGAGCTCCATGAACAGACACATTCTTATGAGCAACATTTTCCCTATCTTTAGAGACATATAATTCCAACTGGAGTAATCATTCTACTGTTAGAAATGAATATAATGCTAATATCTCACATAAAGCCAATACCAACCCTATCACCAAAACAAGGAACACTTGCTCCTGGACCTTACCTTCCTCCACATAAGAGGAAAGTGGAGGATAATTTTCGTCAAGTCATGCAATACAAGGAGAAGAAAATTGCTCTCATTAAAGCCCAATTAAAAGAGAACACATATTCCATGACTAAAGTGAATAACATGATGTCTCAAATGCTGCAGACCATTGATCAAAGGAAATGTCCTATTCCGCTAAATGAAAACCTTGATGATATGAATGTGGTAGGTGAGATTAATTCTTCAGTTACAAGCATGAAACAAATAAAGGCACTTACCATTATTCATAATGGTAACATAATTAAGAAATCTGGTCTTAAAAAGGTTGAGATAGTTCCAAAACTTGTTAGAAAAAGAGATAAATTGGTTGATAAGGAAAATGTCCTACCCATTAAGCAATATGAAATCCTTGTTCCATTTCCAAAAAGGCTACATCGAGCTCCCAAAATTGTCATTAATTATGAGAAGTAGCCTGAAGATTAATTTATCTTGCCTTGTGACAAAATAAAAAATTCAAAATTGCATGATAAATACATTCACCATTCCTTTTCAGAGCTTCTCTAGCTCATTTTGTATGGGACTAGGGAAAGTTTCAAACTTAGTAAAAAAAATTTCCTCTGAAACTTTTTCATCTATAAAAATTATGTATTTTAGTTTTTTCTCTTTCTTATTTTTCTTTTTCAGAATTTTTTTCTACATCTCCCATTTTTTGCATTTCTCAATACATTATCATCTACCTACTTTTTAAACATTGAGGACAATGTTCTCTTAGGTTGGGGGATGTAGAATTCTAGAAAATTCTATTTTTTTTTTAGGTTTTTAGGTGATTTCTTTGATTTTTCAAAAAAAGAGAAAATGGAGAGAGAATTATTGAAAAAAAAAAATTAGGTCAATTCCTACACTATGATGAGAATTGGATTTTCTGAAGTATAATCTAGATAACTTTAGCTTATTAATGACATTGAACATGATTAATTCATCATTTTTCTTATTTTTTAATGTATTCCATGAAAGCTAAGTTTTGGATAACATTTGTACATGCAGTTGCATATGCATAGTATAAATTTATAAGTAGCTATAACTTATTTTTGAGAGGTTATAAATTTTCCTAATTTTCTTCAACGTGCTTAAAGAAAATTTGATCCCATCAACTCTTAAATTTGGCTAATTACTTGAATTATTAGCGTAGTACCTTTAAAATTCTAAAAGTTCATATGAAAGCTAGAAAATGATTTAGGCCATCCTTATTGCTAACCTAGAGACATAAAGCCCACCCAAAAATATTTTTACTACTAGTTAACCAATTTGAGCCTTTTGTATAAGCATTTTCTTTTCTCACCCAAATTACATTTACCCATATTAGCCTAATATAACAATATCTATTACCTACTTTTTTTGAAAGATAAGATATAGATGAATGAAGAAATACCTTTAGTTGCAATGAAAGTAGAAAAGTGAATATCAAGAAAAGAAATATTCTTCAAAGTGATTCAAAAGTACTGAAATACAAAGAACGAGTACTGGAAAAAAGAAGAAGTTTGAAGAATGCAAAGAAAAGTGAAAAAAGAAATATTCACTTTAGTATAAGCGAAGAAAAGAAAAAACTGTCAACTTTTATAGAAGATCTCTACTTATTTTTAAAGAAATTTTGAATACCCTTATACCCTTTCTTTGGTGTCCTGTCATCGGCCTACATTTTGTGCCAATTAAAGACCCATTGATTTTAGGATAAATATAGTCTTGATGAGGAGATGAATGGATAGGGTCTAAAAGATTAGTATTTCTAAATATTCAAAGGTAATGGCATCCATTCTAAAGAGATAAAAAATTATATTCCTCAATAACTCCCGTTCTTCATGAGATATATGAGATAAATTTGTTTTTATTGACTCTGCTCACATATTTAAAAAAAAAGAGAGAGAAGAGAGATATGATTTGAACCTTTAATCTGAGAGATTTTATTTTCTAGTGTATGTCATTAATGAGGATTGAGGTCAAAACATATTTTAGATGGAGTTCAAAAGTGAGAAATCTACTTAAAGATAAAGATTATTCTATGTGGAGACTATCCACTCATACACACACTCTGAGATCTGAGCTTAAGTGAAATATTTTCAGCATATGGGTAGGATTTTGAATTCCTCATTCATTTTCATTATTATGCTAAAGTTAAGAGATTTATTAAAGATAATTCTCTCAGAAAAAAAGTGGAGTTGACTTGAAAATAAATTTTGAAATTTTATGATTTTGTTTTTTGGATGTTTTGCTCAAAACTAGCAAAATGTTGGTTGAAGGGTGTGTTAAGTGTTTAATTTTGGTCAAAATACCCTTAATTTAGCATTCAATTAGATAATCAAACTAATCAAATTTGCAATCTTTAGCTTGATTTTGATTTTAGATAAAATTAATCATATAACTATTAATCTATAAAATTTAATGGTCAGATGATCATCAAAGCATATTAGATGCTTAATGTACAATTTAAATGACTCTAATTTGGTCTTTTACTTTACAGATTAACCAGAAGAAGCTAGGATGGCTCAGATCAAACATGAATAGTGTAGATCACCCATCAAGAAACAACATTCAAGATGGAAAGGGTTCCTAAAAGAGAATTTGTTTTAATTGAAGAATATGAAATCAATTAGGAAATGGAAAGCTGCAACAAAAGAAAGGAGAGTTTGTAGGGAAGTTTCCAAAAGTGGAGGAACAAAAATTAGAAGGAAATTAAGGGGGAATGTTTGCAAAGAGGAAACAAAGTGAGTATATAAGAAGGCAACCTCTCTCTTCAACCTTTCTCTTTCGCTATATAGAAAAGAGGAAACCCGTCACCCTTCCCCTTTCCTTCTTCTTCTCTCCCCTTCTCATCCCTCTCTTTCTTTCCTCCTGGGCTGGACTGTAGGCAGACCACCATCCCCCCATTCTCTTTTTCCCTCTCCTCTCCTCCCCTTCCCCCTTCTCTCCCAACATCCCTCTCTTCTCCTTCTCTCACCCCCCCCCCCCCCGCCTTCTCTGTTTCTCACTTTCTCACTACTCCCTCTCTCTTTGTCTCAATCTCTCATTCTCTCTACTTTTCTATCGCACCTCCCCGTGGTTTCCCCTCCACTCTGCCTCACTTGTCCAACCGCACCACACCACCCCCTCTGCTTCTCTCTCTCTCTCTCTCCCCCTCTCTCTCTCTCTCTCTCTCTCTCTCTCTCTCTCTCTCTCTCTCTCTCTCTCTCTCTCTCTCTCTCTCTCTCTCTCCCTCTCTTGCTTTTCCCACTTCACTACTCCTTCCCTAATTCTCCATCTCTCTCTTTCCCTTACCTCACTCCCACACCCTATCCCCTACTCACCGTTTTTTCTTCTATTTCTCTCATCACTGCACCAAGCCAACGAATCCACCTCTCTTTTGTCTCTTTGCACTGTGGCTACCTGACATGCACCAGCCAATGAATCATGTTTCATTGCTCCCAACACAACCCAAATAGCATCTCCCCCTCTTTGTTTCTACTTTTCTCGGACTGTCAACACCACTCTAACTCTCCACCGACCAGCTTCCATCTCTATCTTCAACAATACTGGCTGATAGCCCTCTTCTTTGTCTCTCCCTCACCTCTGTTCCATGCTTCATCCTCTTCATCATTCTACCCCCACATCTATATTCTTCTCCGTCACCAGCTGACACAGAGACTGAAACCTGATTTAGGTTCCCTTTTTCCTCTCCCCCTTTTCTCCTCCTTCTCTTCTCCTCATCTCCAGCTTCCCTCTTCTCTATCGGGTTTCCTTTCCTTCTTTTTATTTTTTTACAATTTAAACATTTTTCTCTTAATTTTTTTTTTACCCATGCCACTTTTCTTAAATTCCTAATCTATCTCCATTTTAAGTCCCTCTATGTCCCTGTTCTATTCCAGTTTTACTTTATCTTCATTCTGCTTACTCAGGAATTTCCCAATCCAAGCTAGATTAATTAAGGCTTAACCTAATCAACAGGTTAGCCTTAACCATCAAGCTGTCTCAATTTCTCCTCTTTTCTTATCTGATTTTCAATTAACTTTTAGATTTCATTCTTAGGGCATCCCTTAGCTTAATTAACATCTCTAATCATTAATTTAAACTCCAAAAATCTATCTCAATTGTCTAAATCGTAAAATTCTTAATTAGCTTAGATCATTAAGATTTTGAGGAATTTCACTAATCCAACTAGTGGATCTTTAATCAAGGATAGGCTAAAGACATTGGTGAAGTCTGATTGATTCCAAGAAGACCAAATTTGAAGAAATTGACAATAATTAACTAAAGCAGTAGATGTTTCTTGTTATTTAGTTTAATTTTTTTATTCTGGAACTAGAAATTCTATAAGTTTTAGTAGTTGAATAGATCTAAATGTTAATTCCATTTTAGTCATTTTTGTTATTTCTTTTTAATTTTTATTAATTAAATTTTATTTAAACTCCCACCTTTTAAGTCGAGTCCGCATGGGATCGACTCGTACTTGCATAAGCTACAGTATAATAGCCCATGCAGTTGTGGTAAAACAAATCAACAAGTTTTTTATACTGTTATAGGGGACCTACAATGGAGTTTTTATAAAATTTAATTAAAACTTCAAAAAATCCAAAAATCAGGAAATTCAAAAATTTTAGTAATTGCATTGTTTTACATTCTTAGGTGAATTTTTTAATTTTCTTAGTCCATAATCACTCTATTTCTTGAATTTGGTATTTATTTCTAGTTTTCTTTTTGAGGAAATTGGAAGGTGAGGAAATTGGAAAGTGGAACTTCACCAAATAAATAGAATTTCCTTGCTTTCCTAAAATGGAAATTTTCTTCTTCTTTTTTTAGAGAATCTTGTAGAAAGGACCATTGTAACTTGCAATTTTTATTTCTAATTTTAAAAGAGTTATATGAAATAGGGCAAGTGTGGAAAATGTAGCCCACACTTCATCTTCATCAGAAACCCCACTGTAAGTTTGCCTCACTCCTTTTATTTCCTAGATTAGGGTTTGCATTTAGAATAATTTTGCATTGTTTGATAGTATAATTGCATGTAGAAAGCATCTTTGATAATTGTTGGAATTTTAGGATTTTGCATTAGTTTATTATTTTTAATTGCATTCTTAGGACACGTTTAATGCCTTAAGGTGATTTATATGTTGATCGAACTATTATGGAGTGTGAAAATTAATTGGTAAGGGCATCCAATCCCATAAGATCAAGGGTGGCTTTAATCACCACTTCTTGGCCCACCTAGGATAATCACCACAAGCGCGCAACTTTACTTTTCAAATTAATTTAAAATCAATTAGAAGAGACCTATAGGGTCATCACATACTTGTAGGACCCTCTTAATAGGACATGATCTATTGTGACTCCAGTGGCTTCTAAGCACTATGGTTATAATGGGTGTCTTAAAATCCAATTGATTTTTTCACACCTGTTGACGTTTGTTGAGGTATAAACGCCTCCTTACATAAGGATTGTACTAACCACCTTAACACATAACCTAACTAGCAGTAATCAAATCTAAAAGAGAGGAGTGCTAAACTAGGATAATCTAAAATCATTGTCCCCGCACAAATTCAGGAAAGTCAAAATATTGTTGCTTATTAGCCTAAAGGATTATTTGATTGTGCCCTTTTTTGTGCATCATTCTAGAAAGTTAGGTTACATCATTTAGGTTAGTTTTCCCAACCAAAAAAAAAAGAAGAAGAGAAAGACATGATCAGCTATATTTAATGAATAATTTAAACACTAATCAAAATGGTAAATTATACCCCAACATTAACAGAGAAGATATTTTTCCATGGAGAAATAATCTCCTCTTTAATGATGATGAACCACCTTTCATCTTGGATAATAATAATGTTTCCTCATGGATGAGCAATCTTCTCTTTGATGCTAATGATCCTATCCTCCACCTCGATTTAATGATAATATACATCAATGGAGGAATCATTCTCAACCACATGGAAATAAGAGAAGGGACCAACTTAGAACACATGAGGATAATTAGTATAACCAAAATCATCATGGAAAAAAGATTTAAGGAATTGTTGTTAAGTTGTCTACATCATTGATATGAACATTGGGGTATCATTAGCTTCTATTATGAAGGACTTAATTCTTACATGCGCCAATTTGTTGAAATTATGTGCAATCGCAATTTCTAAACAAACAACCTGAAGAGGCTTAAGAGTATTTGGAATGGTTAGCAGAGAGTGCACAAACCTGGCTGATTTTGAAAAAGTAGGTTATCCAAGTAAGCCTAAGTCTACCACCACAGCCAGTAGGGGAGAAATATATGCTATGACTGAAAAAGATTATATGAAAATAGCATCCCTAGATAGAATAGTTGAGGCCAATGGAAATGGGAAAATTTTACTCTAAGAAAATCAAACAAGTGCGTGATATTTGTGAAAGTAATACACACCCCACTTAGGAATGTCCTATTGCTCCTGCATTTTAGGATGCGCTCCATGAATAGACACATTCATACCAGTAAAATTTTCCCTATCTTCAAAGACATATAATCCCAACTGGAATAATCATTCTACTATTAGAAATGAGTACAATGCTAATGTCTCACATAATGCCCAATACCAACCCTATCACCAAAAACAAGGACCACTTGCTCTTGTACCTTACCGTCCTCCACATAAGAGGAAAGTGGAGGATAATTTTTATCAAGTCATGCAATACAAGGAGAAGAAAATTGCTCAAATTAAAGCCCAATTAAAAGAGAACATAGATTCCATGATTAAACTGAAGAACATGATGTCTCAAATGCTACAGACCATTGATCAAGGGCAATGTCATATTCCACCAAATGAAAACCCTGATGATATGGATGTGGTAGGTGAGATTAATTTTGCAATTACAAGCATGTAACAAATAAAGGCTTACCATTATTCATAATGGTAACATAATCGAGAAATCTGGTCCTAAAAAGGCTGAGATAGCATTGAAACCTATTAGAAAAAGAGATAAATTGGTTGATAAGGAAAATATCCCACCCATTAAGCAATGTGAAATCCTTGTTCCATTTTTAGAAAGGCTACACCGAGCTCCCACAATTGTCTCTAATTATGAGAAGTAGCCTGAAGATTAATTTATCTTGCCTTGTGACAAAATGAAAAATTCAAAATTACAAGCTAAATACATTCACCATTCCTTTTTAGAGGCTTGTCTAGCTCATTTCGTATGGGACCAGGGGAAGTTTCGTACTCAGTAAAAAAAAATTCCTCTGAAAATTTTTCATCTATAAAAATTATCTATCTTAGTTTTTTCTCTTTCTTATTTTTCTTTTTTCAAAATATTTTTTCTACATCTCCCATTTTTTGCATTTCTCAATACATTATCATCTTCCTACTTTTTAAATATTGAGGACAATGTTTCTCTTAGGTTGGGGGATGTAGAATTCAAGCAAATTCTAGTTTTTTTTTTTTTTTTAAGTTTTTAGGTGATTTCTTTGATTTTTCAAACAAAAAAAAAAAAAAAAAGAGAGAATAGAGAGAGAATTTTTGGAAAAAAAAATTAGGTCAATTCCTACACTATGATGAGAATTATATTTTCTAAATTATAATCTAGATAACTCTAGCTTATTAATGAAATTGAACATGATTAATTCATCATGTTACTCATTTTTTAAAGTATTCTATGAAAGCTAAGCTTTAGATCACATTTGTACATGCAGTTGCATATAAAGGGCAGCCCCGGTGCACGAAGCTCCCGCCTATGTGGGATCCGGGGAAGGGCAAACCACAAGGGCCTAAAGTACACAACCTTACCTTGCATTTTGTAAGAGGTTGTTTCCACACCTTGAACTCATGCCCTCAAGGTCACACGACGACAACTTGTACATGTAGTTGCATATACATAGTCTAAATTGATTAGTTATAACTTAGAGATCCTAGAGAACTTTAGTAAAGACTTATAAACTAAGAGAGTTTTAAAGCCTTTCATTCTTTTTGAGAGGTTATAAATTTTCCTAATTTTCTTCAGTGTGCTTAAAGAAAATTTGATCCCACCAACTCTTAAATTTGGCTAATTACCTAAATTATTAGAGTATTACCTTTAAAATTCTAAAATTTTATTGAATCTAATAGATTATATGAAACCTAATTTTCTTCATGAGATATGTGAGATAAATTTGTTTTTATTGACTCACATATTTAAGAGAGAGAGAGAGAGAGAGAGAGAGAGAGAGAGAGAGAGAGAGAGATTATTTGAACCTTTAATCTGAGAGATTTTATTTTTGAGAGATATTACCTCTGAGTGAATGTCATTAGTGAGGATTAAGGTCAAAACATATTTTAAATGGAGTTCAAAAGTTAGAAGTCTACTTAAAGATAAAGATTATTCTATGTGGAGACTGTACACTCACACACTCACTCTGAGATCTGAGCTTAAGTGAAATATTTTTAGCATATGGGTGGGGTTTTGAATTCTTCAGTCATTTTTATTAGTATGCTAAAGTTAAGAGATTTATTAAAGATAATTCTTTGAGAAAAAAGTAGAGTTGACTTAAAAATAATTTTTGAAATTTTGTGATTTGGTTTTTCACATGTTTTGCTCCAGACTAGCAAAATGCTAGTTGGGTGGTGTATTAAGTGTTCAATTTTAGTCAAAGTACCCCTAATTTAGCATTCAATTAGATCATCAAACCGATCAAATTTGTAATTTTTTGCTTGATTTTGATTTTAGATCCAATTAATCATATAACTATTAATTTGTAAAATTTAATGGTTAGATGATCATCAGAGCTTATCAGATGCTTAATGTACGGTTTGGATGACTCTAATTTGGTATTTTATTTTACAAATTAACCAAAAGAAGCTAGAATGACTCATTCAAAAGTGAAAGATGCAAATCACCCATCAAGAATCAACATGCAAGATGGAAAGGGATCCTAAAAGGGAACTAGTTTTAATTGAAGAATAGGAAATGGAAAGCTACAACAGAAGAAAGGAGAGTTAGTGAGGAAGTTTCCAAAGTGGAGGAACCAAAATTAGAAGAAAATTAAGGGGGAATGTTTGCAAAGAGGAAACAAAGTGATTATATAAGAAGGCAACCTCTCTCTTCAACCTTTCCCTTTGGCTAGATAGAAAAGAGGAAACCCGTCACCCTTTCCCTAGTCTTCTCCCCCGTTCTCATCCCTCTCTTTCTTTCCTCTTGGGTTGGAATGTAGGTAGACCACCATCACCTCTTTCTCTTTTTCCCTCTCCTCTCCATGATCTCATCTTTCTTCTCCCCTTCCCCCTTCTCCCCCAACATCCCTCTCTTCACCTTCTCTCACTTCCCCTCTCTCTCTTGTTTCTCTTATCTCTCTGTTTCTCATTGCTCCCTCTCTCTATCTTAATCTCTCTACTTTTCTATCATTACCTCTCTGCCTCACCTCTCCAACTGCACTGCACCACCCCCCAACCTTCTACCACTTCTCTCTCTCTCTCTCTCTCTCTCTCTCTCTCTCTCTCTCTCTCTCTCTCTCTCTCTCTCTCTCTCTCTCTCTCTCTCTCTCTCTCTCTCTCTCTCTCTCTCTCTCTCTCTCTCTTTGCCCACTTCACTGATCCTTCCCTAGTTCTCCATCTCTCTCTTTCCCTTACCTCGCTCCCACTCCCTCTCTCCTACACACCATTTTTCTTCTGTTTCTCTCATCATTGCACCAAGCTGACGAATCCACCTCATCTCCTGCTCTTCTGTCCTTCTTTATATCTCTTTCTCTTTTGTCTCTTTGCACTGCTACTACCCAACACACACCATCCCAAAAATTTCATCACCCACTGGTGAATCCTATTTCATCGCTCCCAACACAACCCAGATAGCATCTCCCCCTCTCTATTTCTGATTTTCTGGGATTGTCAGCACCACTACAACTCTCCACCAACCTACTTCCATCTCTGTCTTCAATATACAGGCCAAAAGCCCTCTCCTTGTCTCTCCCTCACCTCTACTCCCTGCTTCATCCTCTTCATCGGTCTACCCCACATCTCTGTTCTTCTACGTCACCAGCCGACACAGAGATTGAAACCCGATTTAGGTTCCCTTTTTCCTCCCCCCTTTTCTCCTCCTCCTCTTCCCCTCCATCTCCAGCTTCCCTATTCTCCATCAAGTTTCCTTTCCATTTTTTTTATTTTTTTTTACAATTTAAACATTTTTCTCTTAATTCTGTTTTTACCCATGCCACTTTTCTTAAATTCCTAATCTGTCTCCATTTTAATTCCCCTCTGTGTCCTTTTCTATTCTAGTTTTACTTTATCTTCATTCTGCTTATCCATGGGTTAGCCTTAATCATCAAGATTTCTCAGTTTCTCCTCTGTTTCTTATCTAATTTTCAATTGACTTTTAGATTTCATTCTTAGGACATCCCTTAGCTTAACTAACATCTCTGATCTTTAATTTGAACTCCAAAATATATCTCAATCATCCAAATCCCAAAATCCTTAATTAGCCTAGATCTTTAAGATTTTAAGAAAGTCGAACAGGTGTGTGATATTTGTGAAAGTAATACACGCCCCACTCAGGAATATTCTATCGCTCCTTTATTTCAAGATGCGCTCCATGAACAGACACATTCTTATGAGCAACATCTTCCCTATCTTTAGAGACATAATTTCAACTGGAATAATCATTCTACTGTTAGAAATGAATATAATGCTAATGTCTCACATAAAGCCCAATACTAACCCTATCACCAAAAATAAGGACCACTTGCTCCCAGACCTTACCTTCCTCTACATAAGAGGAAAGTGGAGGATAATTTTCATCAAGTCAAGCAAAACAATGAGAAGAAAATTTCTCAAATTAAAGCCCAATTAAAAGAGAACACAGATACCATGATTAAAGTGAAGAACATGATGTCTCAAATGCTGCAGACCATTGATCAAGTCCAATGTCCATTTTCACCAAATGAAAAGTATGTGCATATATACCCAATGTAGGAGACAATTTCAAGGTGCTCGAGTTGATCCCATTGGCAAATGTGTAATAGGTCTTTTGCCATAAGTGGCACTTCAACAAAGCTATTAGCAAGCACTCCCTGCTTGATATGTACAGGATTACTGATGCCCATATTGCTTGAGACCATAGAGTACACTTAGGGATCGAGGCGTGTTACGTGGGACTTCCACATGCTCCTAGGTCAAATTCTGTAAAAGATGTAAAAATTCATAGCTAATTAATATTAATATATGAAGAGGGCCTAATTTATGATGAAAGGAAAACCAAAGATATATATAAGTACCTGTTCCATTGGTGCGGCAACAACAGGTGCCACCGGAATGGCGGCCGATCTCGGTGCCGCATGTTGTTTCTGATTAACCATATATAGTTATTAAACGACTTCTATGAGGCCTTTAGATAAAGAATGTTAATGAGAAAGGTAGTATGATAATGTATATACCATGGACTCTATGGAAATGACTAGTTCCTTCGGCCAAGCGACGTGATATGCAACTGCCTATCCAACGGTTATAATATTTTCCATTTCTATTGAGAATGGTAGGCAGGCATTAGCATTCAATGCCATAGTAATGGAAACCCTCTTAGTACCTTGTGGCATAATAATTTCCCACAAAATGTTTGATTCATGCTCATAACATGAACCAACTGCCACGATATTTTGATAGGATTCCACGGCCAACAGGCACTGACTCACCTGTGGTGCAAATATGCAATAAATAGGTTGAGATATATAAAATATTATTACAAAATGACAATGAAAATTTATAGTTTTGTCTATGTATGTATATACCTCCTGGGCAGGAATTTCCTGTTCATGGGGAGGCGGATGTCCTTCATCATCTTCTTCATTTGGGGAATAGCAGCTTGCATCTGATGGACGTATAGTGGGGCTGGGAGTATTATGAGTAGGGGGTGCAGCAACCACCATCAAACCTCCCTCTTGCATCTGTCTAATTATATCCTACCTCACTTTCGCAACGAACACATTATAGGCTGCCTCATCATCTTGAACTTTAGGTATACTTCCTCTACCAAAGAATTTAGAAGGAACAATACCATGACCCATGCCCCTAACTCAACTAGGGTGGTCTTCCTTATTGCCCATAGCCCTATATAGGATGTCTTCCTTAGCAGTAGTGCTGCTTAAAGTTCCTGAGGTAGCGCTTTCTTGGGTAAGAGTGTCCTGCAAGATTTAATCAGAAAAACATGATCATTTGATCTAATTAATTGTAAAAAATTTATAGACAAGTGGAACCACTTATTATGCGCAAGTAATTTGCGTAGTAGTTTCATCTGAGAACTTCTCGCCAGTACGACCCACTGAGTGCGCTATCTTCCAGAGAATGGAGCGATCAATGGGTTCTGTAGTCCTAGCTTTTTTTTGCTATCTAGCAAAGGCACTATAGTTATAGAACATGGATATAATTATAGTAGCATTAAATCAAATGGGATAAATTATCATAGATGCTTACTTCGTGTCTTCTAAATGAGTGTAGACCATCCTAGATAGGTGGTGCTACAAATTTGTTTCGTGCACCTTTCTGCCCCTTACACTCTTCACCTGCACATTTTTACATGCGTGATCAAGTACAATAAATTGAACGTTACATGTAATTGAAAGAATGAAGTGTCACTTCAGCACATACCTCAAACTTGGTGGAGGTGCGGTTCTATACAAATGCATGCCAAGCTTCTTGGTTGATGACATCGGAGTAAATGGAAGGCACCGTGTACAGCCTTGACGGATCATTGACATTTGAAACTATGTACTTGTGAACAAGGTAGTTCTTCCATTTTCTCCATTGCTCACTAACGCCTTGTAAAGCACGCATCTTCTTGTTATCCGGCACGTCAAAGGCAGACTGCAAATGGAAGACATCAAATTACTATATTTGAAAAATGAGGAAAGTTATAATGTAAATAATACATGTACTTAATGTTTACATACCTTCACCATTTTCCATATTGAATCTTTAGTTGAGGATGGCACAAGTCTCCAATCCTCAAATGTGATAGGAACCATGCTTCTTACTGAAGAGTAAATGAAACTACTATAAGCAGGGGCACTCTCACCAATTTCTTGCTCTTTACTATTGTATTGGACAATTTCTGTAATTCCCTTTGGTTTTCTCTTGATAACCTTTTCCATTATTGTTTGCCCTCTACCCTTTCATTTTGGAGTACTACTACTCATGTGAGCCTCTTGTTCGTGCTCTTTGTTGAAGTCGCATTCTTCAGTTTGATGTTCTCCTAGTTCCATCGTTACTACAAAGAAACATTCAATGATATTAGAACAATACTTTTAAATGACCTTTCAATAATTACATGCTATTTAAAACCCTCATCTAAGTAAAACATGAATAATCATCAATCAACAACAAAGGAAAATATTAATTTGTTCTCCAAGACTATAGATTTGCTTATAATATGTAGTATCAACTTTATCACCAATAAAAAGGCACAATGAAAATTCAAGTGAATTATTTTCTATCATTTATCATCTACTAATACTCATTTTCATGAGACAAACTCATTTACTAATACTAATCATCATCAACAACAAAGGCAAATATTAATTTGGCAATCATCATCTTACTTGGTCATGAACTTATTGAAAACATGTTCATGGACACAACATATTAGCTACTTATGGCTATGTTATTAGAAAGCTTCCATGCCTTGAAAAGAAATGCATAGGATAGCCCATTTAATTTGTTTGGAAAGAGTGTGGGAATCTTAGGCTTTTGGAGAAAACATAAAAGAATATATTTGTCACTTCAATGATATTAGAACAATATTTTTAAATGACCTTTCAATAATTACATGCTAATTAAAACCCTCATCTAAGTAAAACATGAATAATAATCATCATCAACAAAGGTAATTATTAATTTGTTCTTCAAGACTATAAATTTGCTTATAATACGTAGTATCAACTTTATCATCAATAAAAAGGCACAACGAAAATTCAAGTGAATTATTTTTCTATCATTTATCATTTACTAATACTCATTTTCATGAGACAAAATCATTTACTAATACTAATCATCATCAACAACAAATGCAAATATTAATTTGGGCAATCATCATCTTACTTGGTCATGAACTTAAGGTCTACCTATTTGAGTCAATGTTGAGTGGCTTTTCCTTTAATATCAAATCAAAACCCTGCAGGCCTTACAGCTTCTTCAAGACTGTGGCCTTAAAAACTCAAATCAAGTAGGAAATCAATTCCCAAATCTAGTATACATTGAAATGCAGAAAGGTTTGGGTCTTGCACCATCTCTTGCTTAAGCAATGATTCTCAAAGGACTTCCATTCATAGAGCAATGATTCATGCATCATCAATTACCATTCAAGTCCTACAAGTAGTAGACTTATACCCATTTTCCACTCCTCATGACATACATATAGTCATGAGAAAATTTAAAAGAAAGAGCATGAATCTAAATATTACATGTTCCCCACACTTTCATGTACAAGCAATCATAAATGAAAACAATTTGAAATTGGTTAATAAAACCATACAATTCAAGTAACCATCATACCAATCACAAAAATACTTACTCACTGGTTCACATACATACATTGGAGTACTTTGATTCATGCCATTTCCTCAAAACATATTATAGGTTTGTTTTACCAAAATACTCAAGCTAGTTACTAGAGGTATACATTAATTGGTTTGGAGGTTAAGGTAGTTTGGTGAAGGTTCCTTGTCTTTGCTATGCTAAGCATTTTCATGTTTTCACTTTAGAATATGCAATTTTATTTTATTTTTTTGTATAGTTACATTTGAAGTGATCACTTAGCTCATAGGATGTTTAGCAAAAAGGTCTAATGCCATTGATTACTTGTGGCTATGTTATTAGATAGCTTCCATGCCTTGATTAGTAAAAGAAATACTTGATCAGTGTTTTCATGCTAGATTGTGATTACCCCATACCACATCCTAATTGCCCTATCCATACCACATACTAATTACACTGAATAACATTGATCTAGCATGAAAAATTAAATCATGAAATGAGTTTAACGAATTTTACCTAATGCGTGAGTCACCGTGGTTTTCTCCCTCTGGTTTTCTCTGACTCACGTGCAAATCAGGTCCCACTGGCTCCCATCCTCTTCTCTCCTTCTATCTTCTCCTCTCTCTTCTTATTCCCTCTCATCTCCAACATGGGTGCAGCGTGCAAATCGGCTCCCACCCTCTCCTTCTCTCTTCTTTGGCATGGGTGGTTCTCTGGCATGCAGATCGCCTCCAACCCTCTTCTCTACTTTCTCCTCTCCTTCTCTCTTCTCCTCTCTTCCATGTCTCCTCTTTTCTTCTTCCCTCTCTTCTGTGGCATGGATGCAGCATGCAAGCAAGCTCCCACACTCTCCTTCCCTCTTCTTCGACGTGGGTGGTTCTCTAGCATGCTGATCACCTCCAACCCTCTTCTCTCCTTTCTCCTCTCCTTCTCTCTTCTCCTCTCTTCCCACTCTCCTCTCTTCTTCTTCCCTCTCTTCTCCGGCGTGGGTACTGCGTGCAGACGAGCTCCCACCCTCTCCTTCTCTCTTCTCTAGCATGGGTACGATGTGCAGATGAGCTCCCACCCTCTCCTTCTCTCTTCTCCAATGTGGGTACGGCATGTCGACCAACTACCACCTGCTTCTTTCTCCTCTCCTTCTCTCTTCTCTTCTCTTCTCTTCTCTTCTCTTTTCTCTCCCTTCTCTTCTTCTCCCACATTTTCTCCATCTTGTCGGGTTGCTCTATAGGTTTTTGAGAAGAAATAGAGATAGTAAGGCATGCGCGAAGATCAAAAGTTTATACTTTTAAAGTCACTTACTTATAAATGACTTTATAAATAAACGACTTTAAAAATGTACAAAATTTTAATTTAATATTTATATATATACACCTCTTTTGTTAATTAGTACATACTCCACAATATCTAGCAATAAGTAACGTAAGAAATTAATGAAACAAAATTTTAATGATAGTGAGTTCAAGAATCAAGGTTTAGTTTAATTAAGGGTTCAGGGTTCAAGTGTTCAGGAAACAACATGGGGTTAATTTGGTTAAGGGCTTGGGGTTCATGGTACTTACATATTTAAGTGTTTAGAGTTCAAGGGTTCAAGAATACTTAGTAACCAAGTTTCAGGGTTAGGAGTTAAGGGTTCACGATTAGAGTTTAAGGGGTCAAGGTTAAGGGCAGTATGAGGGGCTCAAGTTAATTAGGGTTAGGGTTCATGCATGGTTGATCTACACTTAATTAATTATTTTTAAATGAATATATATATATATGTATTTGATTGCACTAACATTCCAATGTTTACTTCCACCACCCAAAATTGCAGGAATAGTACTCCATTTTTAAGAATTAAAAATATGAAATATAACCAAAAATTATTACAAGAAATGTACTAATAAAAGGAACATTAAACAAAATAAAGATGATAAATTAATTGTATGAAAATGTGGGAGAGTTAGCTTAATTCCCGTTCCTAACTTGTGTGTGTCAGAGTGGTTCTTATAATATATATATATATATATTCGATTTACACTAAGTGCATCACAAAGTACTATATAAAAACACTCCCAAATAAATAAAAATATGTGATAAACAAAGAAATACAAAAAATGTACTAATAAAAACACATTAAGCAAAATAAGATGAATAATTTATTATTAGTTTAGTTATAATTTTAAAGTCATTTATTTATAAACGACTTTAAAGGTACATACTTTAAAAGTAGTTTATTTATAAATGACTTTAAAATTGCATACCATTGAAGTCAACATTTTAAAATGGTTTTTGTTCAAATTATATACACCTTTTATATGTACTTACAATATCTAGCAATTAATACACAATGAAACAGATTTTTTTTATATATAGTCAGCATTACATTCATGCATTCTTTTTGTACCGCATATATATAGCTAACTTATATATCAATCCATGCATATATTATTGCTCATGACAAAAGACCTAATTATAAATTATAAATATTGAATTATATATAGATGTTGTAACTGACTAATATACATATTATTCCACAAACCCCAAAATATATATTATTTTCAAACCCAAGCACCTTCCTCGCCATTGTCACCCACATAATCCTCATTCTCACCAAGTATTGCTTTGATTGATAGGTTCGTTTTGATAACAGAAGGGTAATTTATTTCAATGTCTACTAGATCATCTCCATCATATAAATTCCTTAGACAGGATGTTAAAACAATTGACCATCTCTTATCACGTTCATCTTGTACTCAAAATACTTGTTTTGCTTAAGATGCCAAAATAAATTGATCATTTTTATAGCCGATCCTATTGAGGTCAACCAATGTCAATCCAAGGGCATCAGTTTTGATTCTATCTTTGTTTTGTTCCACCCAATCGCACTTAAACACAACCGCAATTCTAAAAGTATAATCCAAGGCCCAAATCTCTCTTATAACCCCGTAATAAATTTCATCTGCTACTATTTGCCTGTTATCCTTTGAACTGAAAAAGAATGTAGCATTGGCGACTAAGCTAACTCCACTATTCTATTGCACTCTTGAGTTATCAAGGTCTTTCGTGTAAAAGTAATAAACATTGATGGCATATCCTACATATTTTATTACTTCTGGTCATGGTCCCATTGTCGTCTAGCATAAGGTAACTGATATATAGTTGCTTGCTACTTCTTGCTAATCTTGAATCTGTGTATATTAATATATTAAGTAAGATTAATATATACATATATATGTATATACATAACATAGTTATTTAATATACATTAAGTGAGAATTTACCTTCTTATGTAGCCAATTAATGAAACTGCAACAATGCTCAAATTTTAGCCACTTCAGTTTCTTTGCGTAACTTGGATTCTTTGCCTTGATCACATCCATGTGTTCACTACGTACACATATATACACAAACAAATTAATAGATTATTAATCATATAAAATGTAATCAACCCTCAACTATTAAATTTTACATATGCATGCATGCATAATTAACTTAATGTATGGTTGGACTTCATCAACATTTCGTAGCACATAAAGATGTGACTAGGCTCATTCTTTATAGTCAACGATCGATACATGACCACTAGATAGAGGTTCGCCAACCTTGGGATCAAATGCAACTGATTGTTTCTTTCTTAGGATTCCAATGGCATCCACTCCTAAGTTACTCTTTGCAAAACTCCATTGCTTCCTCTACGATGTAACATTCAGCTATTCACCTCTCTAACCGGTTGTGATTATGTACATACCCTTTTAAAATTTTCATGTACATCTCAAATGAATACATCCATCACAAGTAAACTGGCCCACAAAGTCTGGCCTTATCAATGAGGTGCACTGTTAAGTGTACCATGATGTTAAAGAAGGATGGTGGAAAGGACATCAAGCACATGGCGTATATGCAGTGATTTCCAATATGGTAGGCAAAAGAATATTGATTTCTTCTTCCAACAACTTCTACAATTACTTTCACCTACACGTTTACTTGATTTCTTCTTTCCCCACAAGACATTGATGTTTTCAACCTGCTCCAATACTTGTCGTCCTGTTAACATCTTTGGAGGTTTCCTAGTCTTTACACACCCGTTAAATTCTCCCTTCTTAAAATGATATGGATGGTCTTTATGCAACCATCTTCTATGCCCAAGGAATGTCATTTTCCTACCATGTTTAAGTCATACAACACATGTTTGATCACTGCAAATATCATAAGCATTGTATTCCTTCATAGTACATCCAGACAAATTACCATACGCAGGGAAATTGCTTACTATCCACAAAAGTATAGCCTTTAGGGTGAATGACTCTTTCTTGTATGCATCGTATGCTTCAATGCCTACATCCCATAATGTCTCAAGATCATCGATCAAGGAAGACAAGTACACGTCAATGTCATTTCCTAGCTGCTTTGGACCCATATCAACATAGTTAGTGTCATGTACTTCCTCTTCATGCGTAGAGATGGTGGAAGGTTGTAACAAACTAATATAATGAGCCAACAACTATACTTGCTACTCATAGAACCATGAGGATTAATCCCATCTACAAATAATGCTAGCCGTAGGTTTCTAGGTTCTTCACCAAAATTAGGCCACATGAAGTCTACGAGTTTCCATGCTGGGATATCTACTAGATGGCAAAAAAAGCTATTAGCTACTCTATCATTGGCATGCCACACAAATTTCTTCATTGTTTCTGTTATATGAAACATTCTTTTGAACCTTGGAATATAGGGGAAGTACCATAGAACCTTTGTAGGAATGCCTATAAATGTCTTAGTTGAATTATTCTTTAACTTCCATCTTGATTGTCCACAAGTTGGGCATGTAGTCTTATCTGGGCATGTAGTCTTATCCTTGTGCTCCTTCCTATACAAAATGCAATCATTGAGACACGCATGTATCTTCTCATACTTCAATCCTAGTGCAGCCATGGTTTTCTTTGCCTCCCATGTGGACCTCACCAATTTATTATCCTTCGGTAGCATCTGACCCACTACTTTAAAGACTTATGTAAAACCTTGATCTAAAAAACCAAATCTTAATTTCACGTTGTAAAGTTCTACCACTGCAGACAGTTTTATATAATCTTTACATTCAAGGTACAATGGCTCATCAGCTTCCTCTAATGTAGCATGAAATTGTTCAAGATCATCCTAGAAGTCATCATATGCATCTTGAAACATTGGTATAGTTGTAGTATTGTATCCAACACTTCCTACAGTGTCTTGGTCATATATTCTAGGCTTTGTTGAGGGATGCAGAAGTTCTTCTCCATGTCAGATCCATGGGTGATAGCTTTCATAGATTCCATTAAAGCACAAGTGTTCTCTTAACACCTCTACAGTTAATTTTTTCAAGTTTCCACATTTTGAGCATGGACAACGAATGCGATTACGATCAACACCTACCTTAAGTGTAAATTCTATGAATTTTTTTGTACCCTCCTCATATTCTTTTGATGTTCTTGTTGCAGACATCCAAGAATATTTGTCCATTATCATACGAAATTGAACCAAATTTGTGTGGAGACTTGTAAAACATGAAAAGATTAGGTTAGGCATTTTACCAAACATTAGATATACATGAATTAGAAACATTTAAAATAACTATATATATATAAATCATGCATGGAAACTTTCAATTAACAACAAAATAAAAGAAAATTATGACATACACATTCACGAATGAAATCAACTTTTGAAAGAATTTCTAACCAACAACCTTGTAAAAATTATTCAAATATGCATAATACATATGAGATAAACATAGAGATCCTAACCAACACTCAAAAATTGATATTGACTAGGAATTTGTAAATGTAATTCCAATTTACAAGTAGGATTTGGTTCAGAGTAGACAAACATAAGTCTGGTTTACTTTTTGCGCATAGATAATAAACGTAGAGTGAAAAGGCACACCAAAAGTCGCCGAAATAATTCTTAAAACAAATGATCAATTGAAGTCATTTGATGAAAAATGACTTTAAAAGTCTATGATTTTAAAGTCATTTGAATATAAACGACTTTAAATGTCCACACATTTAAAGTCGTTTGTACTTAAACAACTTTTAAATTCATTTATTTCAAATGATTTTAAATGTTCATAAATTTTTTATTTAGTTATCATTTTTTCATTCCACACTAACATAAATACAAACTGAAACTAATTTTACAAACACAATCACATATAATACATACATATATATATAAACAAACACATTAACAAGGAAATCAAATTATTTTTTGATTACATCCAATGTTACATGTATATCAAATGTTACATACTAGCTATTAGATCTTGTTATGCCAAGATCAAATAGCAAATCTGCTCTTTTCATCAAAATCTGGCCTAATATTTTGTTGACACAACTCTTTTTCTTCAAAATAGGCCAAAAGTTGATGGTATAACCACCACTCTTCATCAAACCCTATTTTTGGGTGAGAACCACAAATCCATATTGTTCTCCCTTTCTTTAATAATAGGCTTGTGAGAGAAGTAGTTGCCATTTTTAATGAAATCATATGATTCTGGAGAAATCAGGATAATCGAACAGAATCTTTAACCCCATGATATGTAGAGAGAAAACCCACATGATCTACAAAATAAAAACAAATAAAAGTTAGTAACATGAAAGGAAATATTCGTGTGATTTAAAAGAAGTTGTGGTTTACTTACAGTTTTTTCCATTACACCAACAATCAAAATATAAAAATGGAAAGTAAAAAGGGAAAAATAGAGAGGCTTAAGGACCAAAGACGAATCCGTCATGTCGAAACCTTGAGAAGAAGAGGATAAGAGAAAAATTGTTACTTCAATAGCTATTTATAGATGATCAAAGACCTTAGAAGTTGTTTAGATATAAACAACTTTGAATGTCCGTTCCCGCTAAATAAAAAAATTGCGCCAAATTTATCTGATATTTTTCAATTCACTTAATTAAATGACTTCAAAAAGTAATGAAGTTTTTTATTCATTTATAACTAAACGACTTTAAAAGTTTATCACTTTTTAAGTCATTTATTTTTAAGCGACTTAAAAAGCTATTCCTGCAAAAAAAATAAAATTAGCTCGCGCCAGTTTTTTAAATTTGCTTACTCATAAATGACTTCTTAAGTCTATCTATTTAAAGTCGTTTATCTTCAAGCGATTTGCAAAATATTTACAAAGTTGGTAGTAAAATCAGCGACTTCTTTATGCCGACTTTAAAACCCTCTTGTGTAGTAGTGGTTGTTGCATATCAATTAGCCTTGCAACCGTAGCTCGTAGATGTTCATGATATTTTTTATGTATCTATGTTGTGAAAGTATGTGCTGAACCCTTCCCACATAGTTGAGCAAATAAATGGGGAGTTGATACCTAATTTGACTTTTGAGGAGAGAGTAGTATGGATTTGGGAGCAAAAGGTCCAAGAGTTGAGGACCAAGACCATTCCACTAGTTAAGGTCCTCTAGCAGCACTAATCTACATAGGAGGCCTTGTGCAAGATAGAGGAAGAGATCAAATGGACCAACTAGTCTTCCATTCTAGTGTCGATAAGGAGTAGCAATTAGTAAACCCAGGAGTTGGTTACCACTACAACATGGTGATCCATGTGTTTGATCTGCATTTTCATGTAGCAATATGAGCACGTTTGATCCATATATATTGATGTACCCATGGCATGATAACATGTGGAGGATTGGTATGACTAGTCATGACCTAATTGTGAAAGTGTGTGGTACACTCACGGGACTCATGTGTGTTGGGTGCCCTTTTATTCATGACATGCACTATGTTTTGATGTAATAAAGTTGCATGCACTTAGCACTTTCATATTTATGAGCTACAACTTATATTATAATATGCATGTTATGCTACTTTGATTTCTTATGATCCTCATGATTTATTCAAGGCCTTATATGCCTTATTGGATTTTGTTTCAACATGGATTATATGTTGATGCTATCATTTGATCATGAGGCTTGGTTATTTAGTTTTCATGCTAATGTTTCATCCATGGGACTTCATTATGAGATTTTGTTATTTATTTGTAGAACAACCTACGTATATTTGTTTAGATATTAAATGCTTACGTACCTATACAAGCAATAGCTTGTTGAGACATTGCTATGGTTTGCAATGCCTTAGATATAGAGCGGGATGGTAGAAAAGGCAAATAGGTGGAGAACCAGTGAAGGTGGCAAGGACTATTAGCATCTCGTAGAGACTATCATTTTGAAGTATGTAGTTGTATGGATTTCATTTTGAATTCGTACATGGGCTGTATATATATAAATTTTATCTTTGAACACTTTGATTTATGGAGATATCATTTTGAGTTGGATGTAGTGTCATGATGGACAAACTCTAGGTCGTATTATTTTATGTCATATTTTCATTATTATTATTATTATTATTTGATAGGGTTTTCAACTTGTCGATTTAACCTACCTTGTAATATAAGTCATTTATTACATTTGACTATATTGGATTTTTTTACAGGTCATATGGCCCTAGGGGTTTTTAAATGTGATGCTTTGGGAAAAGGTCTTTTTAGTTTAAATAAAAGTGAAATTTTTTAATCAGGGATCTTGACTATGTTATTATTATTATGTGTATTATTATTTTAAAAACCTAGAGTGTTAAACAATAATATAAGAACTCTATAGCAGATAATGATAAAATGACATGCCCCACTTGTTGTAGCTATCTTTTGCCTTTGAGTCCAATCACACTAGAGATATCAGTTAATTTCCATTCGAATGGTTCAATCATAAAAAAATCAATAGATACATTCAAAGGGTTCCGCAGCAAGTAATGAGAAACATAGCTTTATAGGCAAATGATTTCAATCTCACTCAAAAACTAGGGAAAAAACTATAATAACAAAAAAATCAAGTTTGAAACCCAGATCATATATCATCAGACATGCAAATAGAAAGAAAAACAAAATACATAGATCAAGCTAATAACCAAAATATCAACCACAAAATGAATGCCCATAAACAAAATCAGCCTATGTAGGAAAACATAAGAAAAATAGAGAGCTTGGGACTTATCCAACAAAAAGGTCAGTGAGGTTGTCATTGCTAGAGAAGAAACTTAGCCATTTGCTGCTCACATGAGGAAGGGAAAGACAAGAAGAAGAAACTTGTGGACTATGGTAGAAGAGAGAGAAGAAGTAACCATGTCTTTTCATTTTTTTTTGGGTAATATATGCTCATTGGCAATAAGAGACAAAAGACATTGGAGAATGTGGAAAACAACCTCTCCACATGGACAAACAATTGTCCAAATTGCCCCACTTTTACCTATGTTTTGAATAACTTTTTATTAGGTTGACATCTAGGTGTGGATATTCTATTGTTCAGGGACAAACTTCATAAACATGGACAACAATTGTCCAAAAATTAATAAATATGGATCTTTGACTAGACATTGGGACATCCTAATTCACTAACATGGATAAAAGTAATATTCGTGGACATTAGTTTGGACAAACTAAGATTCCAATTTATCAAACACCCTATTAAATTGCAACATTAGATAATGTAATTGAGAAAAACAAAAACCATTCTCTTCCTTCAAAAGTGTCAAAGCCCAGGTGAACCCTCTCTCTCTCTCTCTCACACACACACACAAGAGAGAGAGAGAGAGAGAGAGAGAGAGAGAGAGAGAGAGAGAGAGAGAGAGAGAGAGAGAGAGAGAGAGAGACAGAGAGACAGAGAGACAGAGAGACAGAGAGAGTTTAAAAACTCAAAAAATTTTGCTTGACTCAAAAGTGAGGCGACTTAAGTTAACTTGAAGCAACTTATAAGTGACTTGAAATTGCTTTAGTAGATTTTTATAATATTTATTTAATATAAAATTTTCACTCTACATGCACAAGCCAATGCCAATGTAACTAGTTAGGGCATTCTACTATTGTTCTTGAGGTTTTGGGTTCAAGTCACAAACAAACACAACTATCTCCACAATTACAAAATCGTCCCTAACCAATGATTATTCTATCAAATCGTTGGTAGAAATCTAATAGATGTAGATGTAAATGGTGGATAACACTAAATTATTAGATTTAGTGTTATATTTAAGAACTCTAACTCTCTCTCTCTCTCTCTCTCCATAAACTTTCTTATCGAAGGAAGGAAGATAAATAAAAATGAGAGGTACAAAAGCCTTAATCTTATTCATTAGCTTATTACATTTAATTTCTCTGTCATTGGATATTAAGAAGCTAAAAATCATGCTACCAGTAATGAGCTTTGTTGATTGTTTTCTACAAGCGCACGGGCTATTGTATTGTAGCTTATGCAAGTAGGGTCAATCCCACAGGGACTTGACTTAAAAAGATGGAGTTTAAATAAAATTTATCCAAAAATTAAAGAAAATAACAAAAATTAACTAATACTGAAATAAAAATCTAAATCTACTTAACTAATGAAAATTATAGAATTTCAAATTCAAAAAGATAGAAAATTTACTAAAAAACACATAAAATCTACTTCCCTAGCTTAATCATAGCCAATTTCTTCAAATATGATATTATCAACATCATTCGGCCTATATCAATGTCTCCAACATGTCCTTGATCAAAGATTTAATAGCTAGATCGTTCCAATTCCCCAAAATTTTAAAGATCTGGGCTAAAGAATAATTTTTGGTTTTGAATGGCTTAGATTGATTTTTGGATTTCAAATTGAAGATCAAAGACATTGAATAAGTTAAGAGATGTTCTAAAATCTGGAGATTAATTGAAAATCTAATGAGAAATAGATTAGGAAATAGAGAAATCTTGTTTGTTAAGCCTAATGTTGATTAGGTTAATCTTAATCAAATCGACTTGGATTGTGCAATTCCTGGATAGACAGAACAAAGATAAAAAAATTTGGAATAAGCTAAAAGGGATGAAAATGTAATTAAAATTATTGTCTAAAGGACCAAATTGGAATTTAAGAGAAAAACATATTTAAACAAAAAAGAATAGGAAACTTACCAAAGGAGGGAGAAGATGATGAAGCAAGGGGAGAAGAGAAGAAGAGGAAGAGGAGACTTTGGGGGGAAATGGGAAAACCCAAGTCAAGTTTTCTCCTATGAAGAAGTGGAAAGTGCCAGAAGGGTTGAGGAAGGTAGTGGGGAGTAGCTAGGGATGAGAGACATGACGGTCTCTCTTGGTTGATTGTCGGAGCCAGCCAACGAAGGGAAAAGGTGCGGTGCTATGGTGAAGAGAGGAACTATGAGAGAAAGAAGGGAGATTGGGCTATGCAGTGGCTGGTTTGGTTGAAAGATAGGGATGGTTGATGTGGAAGGGAAGAAGAGAGGAGAATAGAGGGGTCAGTAGGTTTTTGGTTTCCAACAACCGAGATGGATCAAGGAAGATGTTGGGCTAGGGCAAGCGAGCGGGAGCTTTGCTGGGTTGTGGGGGAAGCAAAAAGAGGGATGGTGGAAGAAGGGTGTTGGTGATGTGGATAGTGGAGGTGTGACATGGCAAAGAAGAGGAGGATCTGGTTTTGTGCGGTGTAGGGGGAATGGGAGAAGGAGTAGTGTAGTGATGGTTGATCTGTGTGGTGAGGAAGAAATAGAGAAGAAGGAGGACTTACTAGTAGAGACAAATAGACGTGAGAGAGATAGTAGAGGGGAGGAAGGAGATTGGATTACTGGTTCCTAGTTTCCTATTGGAAACAAAGAGAGGATGTTGGGTGGTGGTGAGAGAGAGAGAGAGAGAGAGAGAGAGAGAGAGAGAGAGAGAGAGAGAGAGAGAGAGAGAGAGAGAGAGAGAGAGAGAGAGAGAGAGAGAGAGAGAGAGAGAGAGAGAGAGAGAGAAGGAGAAGGGAAGAGAGAGGGAGTAGAGAGAAAGAGAAGGGCAAGGGGGAGAGTGCAGCCTGCCCAATATGGTTCAGATGGGGAGAGAAGAGGGAGAAGAGAGAGAAGGGGAGAGGTCTGTTCTATTTTTCCTTCTAGTGGCCTCCTAGCTTCTTATACTTCTCCTCCTTCTAATTTGTTTGTTTTCTTCTCTTCTTGGTTTTCCCTTTAATTTGTTTCCTTTTTCTCTTTAGATGTCCTTTTCCAGGATTTTCTATTATTTCTTGCCTTGTGAGTGATCTAGTCCATTCAATGCCCATTAGGATGATCTGCACCATTGAATTTCAATCTAAGCCATCCAAGCATTCAATTTGGTTGATCTGCAAAACAAAAGACCAGATTAGAGTCATCTAAACTATACATTACACCTCTAGTTAGCTTTGATGTTCATCTGACCATTAAATTTTACAAATAAATGGTTATATGATTAATTGGAACTAAAATCAAAATTAAGATAAAAGTTACAAATTGGATCAGTTAGATGATCTAATTAAATGCTAAATTAAGAATATTTGACCAAAATTAAACAATTAAAAAGCTTCTTTGTCATTTTCTATATAGAAATGACCTAGTTTGTGGTGGGATGTATATTTGTATACAAAAACTCAAACTTGCTCAATTAGATTTGTCATAATGAAGATCGTCAACTTTTTTTATGATCGAGGCTTTGAGCATTTAGATTTTATGTTTCAACAATTTAAAATTTGAGATGTCTTGAGAAAATAAGTTGCTTTTTAAATATTTTATATTGGTTATCTTTGTGTCTTCTCAAGCATAGTTGCTTGCTTATTTTAAATTCTTGATATCATTAAGTTCTTTGTACTATATGTACATGACATGTAGTTTACCTATGTTGTGTTTTTACTTGCCTATATAACTAACAAAATTCATGATTACTTGGTATATAAACAATTGAATAAAATATTATGTGTAACCTAAGTTTTCACAAACTAAATTATCTATCTTTTGCATTTTTCTCCTTCATGTATTAGAACCAACAAATATCCGAGAACTGGACCATAATAAAAAATTAGAAATGAATTTTAGACTAATAACTAAACTCCTTAATGATACAATATCAAGAAATCTAAAATCTTAATAGTCCACATTTGGTTTTCTAAAGAAATGAACTAGAAATAGACTATTTACACCCCTAAATCCCACCATTCATCTCATGGATCCCATCTTAGATAGGCAATTCATCAAAAATCATATGCATCATAGAATCTTAACTCTGCAATTGCTAATCATTGTCTCCCATTTTATGGTACATACAAAGGGTAGGGTTGAGGATCCCTTCCAGATATCTAAGATGGTATTTTCATTTAAGTGGGTGTGATCTACAAAAATTTGGCCCCATATTTCTTTAAGTTCATAACTTCTTTACATTTAATTTTTTTTTTACCATGTGAGTCCTACTAAGTGCACATGCTTTTGAGAGAGAAGAAGTCAACTCACTATTTTTCAGGAGTGACAAGCTTTATTCTATAGATTTAAGCCATTCATCATCCATGGAATGGTCTAGGTATGCTAGAGATGAAGTTTCATATTCATTTGATACTTTTAGCCTATGTTTTTGTGATAGAAGAAATATTGACCATCCATCTTTATTAATTTTTTCAAAGACCCAAAACAAATAGCTAGGATTCTCCAAATGCATTGATTGATATTGGATTTCTAATTTTAGATATAAATAACATGATAATGGCTTAGAAAGAAAAAAAAATCATGTATAAAAAAGGAAGGACATGAACTTTTTCTCCCGCTCAAAATGCATGTATGCTTGGTGTAGCTTTAAAATTGCTTGCAAGTGCATGAATCAATGTAGTAATTTGCACGCAAGAGAAGTTGATTCCATGAGAAATCTCATGGTTTTGTAGGTTGATAAGATCTTGTTTAGGTTGCTTATCTTAGCCAAAGAGAGATGGTTTTGATTAAACTAGGAATTTAAACAACATGGTGGACGTGAAAGCTTTAGTAAAAAATTGCATGAAATTAAACTAGAATGGAATGCATGATCTAACCTAAACTAATGCATGGACATAGAGGCAAGAATTAATCATGAAATAAACAACTTAACCAAGGAACAAACATCAACCATGTGCATAACCCTTAGAGTTGTTTGCAAGATCTTGAATGTGGTGTGTGTGAAAATTAAGTGCAATTTAACTAGGATGATGTGGATGAAACTATGATGGAAAAATTACTTAATGGAACATGGAAGATGCATATGATAACTTGAATGTAAGTTTCATGGAAAGTAAGCACAAAGCATGGTATGAGAATTAAGAATCAAGGAACTTTAAGCATTAAGAACAAGTAAAGAAAAGTGCACGAAACATGTGCATTATTGAATTGAAATTTCTACAAAATATGGTGTGCATATTACAAAAGTCTAGAAAGAAAAGTGCACATCTTCAAGACAGGAAAATAAACCCAAATTCCTAACTAACATCCTCTAAGTAACATGCATGAGATCCAAAGAAAAACTAAGGAAAAAGAAGGGTAAAAGTGATGAGAAGAAAGCAAAAGCAAGGATTTCAATGAACAACTAAGTTGATCCAAGGACTTCTATCTCTTAACTGTCATTACAAGAGATTTGAGGCCCTTGAATACAAGGATCTAAAGAACAAAACTAAAGGCAAGGAAGACAAGGAAAAACTTAAAGCATGAAACAAAGGATAAAAAAAATAACAAGGAATGTAAAAGATCAAGAAAAACTAACCTAATTGAAGTATAAACAAAGAGTTGAACTTGAAGGAGGAGTGGAGGAGCAACCTAAGAGATGATAAGATGGAGAACTGTCCCATGGAGGGGGCATGGAACTCCTTCTATGCCTTAGGTGTTAAGTCCCTTGGGTATTTATAGACGTTGGGCATTTCTAAAAGAGTCCTAATGAGGAATGGAAGATAAGATGGTTGTTAGGAAAGAGTTTGGTCAACAACAAGGACCTTTTGAAGTATTCATGATATTCAACATCTCAATGGATGAGTATCTAGCAATCTAATCTTTTGCGCATATACGTAAGTTGTGTCATGGTTTCAAGTGGATCTAAATAAGTTGTGTGATTTTCCATAAGACTCTATACAACAAATCAATACTAATAAACTTACAAAAAGGTTTGTTCTAAGAGGACTAGGGACATTTTCCATGGAAAGTTTGAGGGGAAGAGCCAGAGGAAGGACTAGTAAAAGTCAAGCATCTATGCATGGGAATCTAGTAGAAGTAACTTGTTCTTGCCTTTATTAATGTAGGTTCATAATTATTACCTAAGTAGTGTTAACTACTCCTAAATCACTTTGTATGCTTATGTCTAGGATTCTATAGTCCTAACAAAAGTGGTAAAGGGAGGAGAAGGCTTGGGTTGAGAATAAGAGGGATAGGAAGGAGCAATGCAAATTCAAATTCCCATGGAGCTATTGTAGGAGAATAAATAGGAAATAATGTAAGTCAAGCTTCAAATGTTGGAGAGTGTGAGATTTGAAGTTGGTCGCTCAAGATGGACATGTTAGAAATGCTCAAAGTTGCTCAAGATGGAAATGCAAGTCAAGCATCTGGAGTTACCAATGTTAAATGGTCTAGGGATTTATGTTATCTTAAGTAATTAGTGATCACATGTGAAGTCACATTTTGAATATTGTAAAGCCACTTTTTGGGCAAACACTTACATATTTTGGTTAGCTACTTTTGGGCAAACACTTACATATTTTGGTCAGCTACTTTTGGGCAAACACGTAAATCTAAATGCTAGAGAAGTACTAATTCATATCTTAGTGCATTTCATACATAGATAAGCATATTAAATATATAATGTAATTATGGATGCTTGCTTAGGAATTCTTAGAGTATCTTAATTGAATTTGTATAGAAAAGGATCAATTTAGAAGGTTACAAAAACGTTTTATGCAAAAGAGTTTAAAGAAAAACTAAATTTCCACATTTTTCATAATTTGAAAAAGGAAAGAAGTGGCTACCAATGGACACATTTTATCCTTCAACCGGTAGTACCCACTTTGGGTACCTTTGCCCATTGAAATATTTTACCCATTGAGCAGAAGCACCTATTATTCTATGCAATTTACTAGTCGACAGATGATGAGTCTTCCACAGAGGGCATTTTGGAAAATCATAGAATTTTTTGTTTTTAACCATATAAACTCCTATTTCCTTTTATTCTTTTTTCAAACCAGTTTCCTAGGCTTTCCTACTCCAAAATCCAACTTTCTACATCTCCATTTTCAACAATTTTCAATCAAAGCCAAAAAATCCTTCAAAAGCCTTTGATTCCTTCTCTTCATCGGTATTATTCACTCAACTTAGAGGATCTTTCTTTGCTTTCCATTGCCTACACTCTTCAGCACTTATAGAAGTCCTGGGAGAGTTTTTCTTATAAGTTTCACTTGACTTCGCTCATTCTATGGCACCTAAAATTCTAGTCCAAATGAAAGGAGGATCAAACAACAACATGAAATGCCTTCTACACCACTGAAATTGGAAGTGACTATGAAATAGAAAATAGGAAAGAAGAAGAAGCACAAGAAGAAGTAGAGATGATCAAGGTAAGGATGACTCATTCAATAGATTTCTCTTTACTTTTAAGGAAAACAAGGCTACGTGTGATCATCACTATTGAGATAGAGGGAGATGGGTTAACTATGAATCTTTAGACAAGTACTTTCCCACAAGTGATAGCTTTGATGGCATAGTCTCAAAGACTTAATGACTATTCATGTTCCATTTTATAACAAGGCAGTGAAGTATTTTTATGGCAATCTTAAATATGAATGAAAAGATAAGAAACTTGTTTAATTTGTCCATGGAATCAAAGTTTCTTGGACATAGGCTACTGTTGGGACAGTCATAAGGATACCTTACTTAGGTCGCAAAGTAGCGAAGAACATTGATAAAGCCACAACCTTTAAGGTGGTGTTGGATAATCCTGATCAAGTATAGACAAAAGATATTTATATCAAGGACATGTCTTTCTATAAAAGGCTCTTGTATCTCATTGTTTCTTATACCCTTAGCCCAAGAGCTAGAGGATACACTAGAGAGAATGAAAGTCAAGTATCTATTCTTTACATGATAACAATTAGAAAGCCATTCAATATGGTTAGACAATTTGTGAAGCATGTCAAGTGATGCAGCAAAGAAGCTAGAGCTTCAATTTTTCATATGGCTATTACCTTGCTCTTGAAAGACTCGAGTATTGACTTTTAAAGAGAGAAAAAAAGCTACCTGAAGGAAATTGCTTAGAAGTGGGAAACTAGGAAGATAGAAAAAAAAATGTTTGAAGGAGTTAGGTCTCCTCTTATTAGTCCGCATGTGCATGCCTATCTACCCATGTTGATAGATTCCTACTACCTTCTAATTATCCTCTTAAATTCCATAACTATAGCATACAATAAATTGCTTGAAATCTTCCTCCAATAGTGTAACTCCATGTGGTGTGGCTCTCATATGGCTTAGTGGCTTACTTTGATGGCTTAAATGGCTAAGTCCCTTGGCATCAAGGCTTGAATGGCTTAACTTCATTAGCTTTTCTTGTTAGCTTAGGAAACTTCATATATAGCTCTAATAAACATACAAAGGTGATGAAATTGCTTGGCTTTTTTTACAGGGCCCATTTAGTTGCCTTTGGATCTTTCCATTGCCTTATTGCTTTCCTTAAGTTGATCTTGAACCTTCATCGAGCTTTGAAATGATAAAATTTAAGTCATATCTCTCTCTTTTGATCTTGATCTCATCAATCTCGGCCATTAGATCATCATATCCACAACTATAAAAGATAAAAATTCTAATTAAATCCTAGAAAATTATGATTATTCACATATTTACACTGAATTAGCTTCTGAGCCTACAAAATATCAAAATTTTGAAAAAAATTCTAAAATAATGCCTATAATTTACAACACTTGGAGTACTAGTTGGGTACTGTATATAAAAAAATTGAACACTTATCAATGCTATTGAGACTCTTACTATAGTTATACATCATAAACCATAATACTACAAAAATTACCGAAAATTATAAGCAAAAAGGAAAGTAGTAGAGAAAGAAATGGAGAGAGGAGACGTGATTGTAACGTTTTGGCTATCTGGTTCAGATGGCAATCAAATTCTGTACTAAAAGTTGTAGGGCTCACCATCCTCACGCCTATGCAGGCAGTGAGAATGCAAAAGAGCTATCATCATGGCTTCCATAGATATCGATCCTCTAGGGCCTCCTTCGCCATTTATGGCTTTCTGACGATCCATGGACCATTCGGGCGTGCACGTAAAGGTTATCCATTAACTGCACTTTATTTCCCAACAAGTTCCACTTCATACCCAAACAATTTTATCTAGTTGTGATGATTAGTAATATAATACAACTATAAGTACGGCCACATGATATTTGACATTCGATAACTATCTAAACTCGTGTACGTTATTGATTTCTCTCGGAAGACTGTTCTCTTCGATTGCCTGTTGATATTATATAACCTCTTTTACAACATTTATACAAATATGATACGTATAAAGGTATCATAGAGATGAATTTTGGGCTGTTTTGGACTTTCCAGCAATTTCGGTTGTGTTTTGCCTATCTTGTTATCTCATAAATTAAAGTAGAGATGAAGTGGGCTTACCAAGAGGGCCAATAAATGCACGTACAGTTCAGATAATCTTTATATTAGGCCAAGTATACTTCTAAAGTTAAGACAATATAGAGTTACTACAACTAGTATAAATAATATAATAGCCACTAGGGTTTAGATTAAACGCGAGGGATTAAACAAAAAAAAAAAAAAGTCCTCATTTCTAGATATTTTTTAAGAGGTTTTTTCTTATCACGGTTAGGATTTTGCCTAACTTTCCAAAATAGAAGATGATGCATTTGGTTCGTCTTTTTTGGATGCTCTCTGAAGATGGCTTCTTTGTGAGACTATAATGACTCTGGTTACAAACTAGCTCAATGGCAGAAGGAGACGTCTTCCACCTCAGTGACCAAGGTTTTTAAGGCCGGGCATGTGTATGTGTGTCTATTTTTCAAAAGAAATCCAAGAGTCAACTCAATTAAACTATTCATTGGATCGCAGAAGAAATATCTAAAGTTCAGTTTTGTTGAATATTATAGTTGAGTTGATTCGAAAGCTTTCAGTAGAAGTTTGACTTACATAGGGGCCTCATATGCATATTGAATTGAGTAGTAGTATCAACTACATACACAACATATCATTGAACGAGCCAGCAAACACATCCGTCTCTCTGTGCCAATCATTCTATCCATTCGTCAATCCCAATCCTAATGTCTAGAGCGGAGTAAAAGAACCGAGTGAGGCAGAGTCAAATTGGAGAGTTGGGGCATCAGCAGGAGTAGAAGAATCTGATCTAGCACATCACCTCAGTGGCGGAAGGAGTCGTCTCCCACCTTAGTGACGAGGGGTTTGAGGCTGGGCATGTGTGTGTGTCTACTTTTCAAAAGAAAAAATAAAAAACGTGGAACACACTTGTCCAACAGCAGAGCATATGGAGAGACTAAGGGAGACAATTGTATTAAGATGAGGAATGGTGGTACAGAGCGCAACAACACGCCACAGTGGTGCAACTCCTCCACTTTGTATGTTAGGCTTCACTTATCATTGATCGACTCCGTTCATGTCACTCTCCTCACTTTGAATACCTCATGATGCAAAAATCATACAAAAAATGAACTAATATGTTGCACTCGGTTGATCTCACTCTCCTCACTTTGGATACCTCGTGATGCAAAAATCATACCTAAAATGAACTAATATTTTGTGTTTAGTTTGTTGAACATAGACCATTGCTTTGATTGAGCTTTTGTTTTGATTGTCCATGTCTAGCAACCTAAAAGCACCATTTCTTGGATATTAGATGTACATCTTTGGCCAAACTTTTGCACCAATAGGTATAAAAGCTAGGGGAGTCAAAGAAAGGCTTAGATCAAAGGTTTATGGAGGTTCCCGGAACAAAAGTGGAGTAGAACACCGTGGGATGTTGTTGCGCTCCATACCTGCATTCCTCGAAGATTTTATCAAATCATTTTCATAATATTATTAATTTAATGACGAATGATTGTGTAAGTATCAAATAATTGATACGGTTAGGAATAATAGGCGATGAATTAATAATAGCACATAATAAGTACGAAATTTGGGCCTAAAACTTGGCCAACAGGACAATTTAATAATTTCACAACCTCAGTGAACTTATGAGATAATATGTAGGATCAGTTGAAAAAATCTCAAGCTTCATAACTGCAGCTCTCATCCCTTTTGATCTACTACTTCAAGTACAGAAGTCTGTGAATGATAGAAAAGGTGCTTTAATTAACGTAGTGAACAAGTGCCACTGAAAACAAGGTAGCATTTTCATTAAAACAAGAAGATGTATGATATCAAACACCTGCGGTGGGTCATAATTTGATGCTGTGCCTATTTTTGGTTGTGGGTCACTGCAGTGGTCCATGAGAACCCACTAAATCTGGTTTGGTTAGCAGGAACATGCCTGAAAAGCCATGAAAACGGAATGAAATAATTTTTTTTCGATACTGGAGAGTGCCACTATGAAAACAAGGAGAACTTTTCAGAAGGTATGATGATTAATGAGAGGAAAAACCCCAGCGCATCATAATCCATTTCTAGACCTGGGCCACTACAATTTGTAAATGGGAACTTTCCACTTCCTGTTTGCTTTGCAGGAGATGAATGGAAACTAATGGAAATGGATACCAGCACTTTTTTTAATAGCTGTCCAGGATTTCCACTGTTTGGAATCAGTTTCTAACTTGCCATGGAAACCGATGAGAATCTTCTACTTATGCCGGTTTGGTTTGCATATGCATAGAATTCAATGGATCAAAATGGAAATCAGTTTTTGGCGTTCCATGAATCTTATTATTTGGAAATTAGTTTCTAATTTACCATGGAAACCAATGGGAATCTTCCATTTACGTCTTGCTTGGTTAGCAGGAAATGCATGGATCAATTCTTGCCTTTCGATTTGTTCCTACAGTGGAAAGCATCGAAGCTGCTTGTTTTGACAGTGAAGAGTGTCACAAGCAGAAAATGAGAGAGGAAGCAACCCCACTTTAATCGCCAACGAGAATCTTCTTATAGATTTTACCCGTTCAATTGCCTTGACCCGGAATTAATTTTAAAATAGTAACCGTTTGATCAAGAAATATTTGGTTGTAGTTGTCTCATCCGAGTGATCTGGACATTGTTGATATGATGTGAGCCCAGTCAAGAGGAAACAAATCGATAATGTGTGGGCGCAATACGGTAGGTTGAGTATTGAATCAGACGTGATGAATGAGAGCATTCTCCGCAAACCAGTGCAATATGAACATCAATATCACCATCACAAAGACCATATTATTACTTTTCTTTGACCCACAAGATAATAAAAATAAAACAACAAAAAGAATGGATATCCATGAAGCAGAAGGCGGGCAATATTCAATGATTCAACGGATAAGATTAATCCAACCAAAAAGAAAAATTCACAAATGACAATTAGAACAACTGGTGGGGATAATAGCGTCAGACCCACAAGAAAATATTTGAAAACAAAGAAATGAATAAAGACAAGGACGGAGAGAAAAGGGAGTCAAAGTAGCATGTAAATAGGGGAGGAATTAATCGAAAACTCAAAGGACTATTCTCTGGGCATGCGGAAACCATGTGACCCTTTGAAAATTCACAATAAAAATCCCCAAATAACAGCTACGTAAAATCCATCTCTGTCTTTCTCCAAGTTTCTCTCTCTTATTTATGTGACATCTACAAATGACATTAATCACTAGAAACTCATCATCAGCGTCATTATCACAACCATCTTCTTCTTCTTCTTTCTTCTTCTTCTTTCTCCTTCATGGGGAGAGAAGAGATTTCTGTTTTGGTGGTTTTTGTTTTGTTAGTTGGGTCTTTGGGAGGAGTACATAAAGTGGTAGGAGGAGAAGAAGAAGATCGGATTTCTGCACTTCCAGGCCAGCCAAAGGTGTCTTTTAGTCAGTTCTCCGGCTATGTCACTATTAACCATGTTGCAGGAAGAGCACTCTTTTATTGGCTCACCGAGGCAGTTCACGAACCTCTCTCAAAACCACTGGTTATATGGCTCAACGGGGGTCTCGATCTCTGTTCTCTAGCTCTATTTGCCTGATTTATTTTTTTCCATATTCCTTAATAGTTTAAAAACTTAAACAGCTCCTATTTGAAAGATGGGTTACAAGGCACCTTTTGTACCTATCTTTTTTGCGGTCTCTAAGTATATATATCTGGTTGTGTAAGATTTCTCTGTGTTTCCTTAGTAGTGTGGAATCATTAGCAATGAAAGAAACTGTACCACATCTCAATCTCTCCAGTGAGTTTCATCTGGGTATTTTCGATTAACAGTGATGCTTTTAAGCAGTTTCTTTAGGGAAAAAGAATAACAAGTTAGCTCTCTCTCTCTCTCTCTCTCTGATTTTGTATTTGTTAAGCAATTAACAACATACTGAACAGCAGGAAGAAGAAGCATCATATTTTGGTAGGAGATTTTAGGTAGCTTCGTCTGAAAAAGGGTTGAAATAAATATGGGAGATGATATTTACACTCTCCTCTTCAAAATGTCACTCCTTAGTCCTTGCTTCTATTAAACACTCTGATTGGCTATTAATAGCTTTACGAGATTTGTAAGCATGAATGGTTAGTCAGCAAGCACAAAAGGAGAAGAGCAGTGACATTATGAAGGGAAGGAGTGCACCTATCATTCCTGACAGTAACATCTTCATTAGAAACTAGCAGTATAGGCATCCTTGATGGAAAATAATTTCTCTGTAGTGGCAGTCTTCTGTTTGTCTTCCTTATTGTTTACTAATGGCTATTAAAATTCCTATTTAGCCGATCCTGAAACTATCAGTGAACTTGGAAGCGTCACTACTAAATGGATTGCAAATATCATTTCTCTAAGTATGAATAAGAGTATGTTTTTTCTGGTAAACTTGAGTAGCCTTTAACATGCAGTTAATCTCTCTCTCTCTCTCTCTCTCTCTCTCTCTCTCTCTCTCTCTCTCTCTCTCTCTCTCTCTCTCTCTCTCTCTCTCTCTCTCTCTCTCTCTATATATATATATATATATAATATAGTGTTTAAAAGGGTGAAATTAAAACGGATTCTTAATTAGCTGTGTAGAATATGACAGAAGCAGAACTAAATTTAGTGGAAAATGATTAAATGTATGTAGCTCTCTCTCTCTCTCTCTCTCTCTCTCTCTCTCTCTCTCTCTCTATATATATATATATATATATATATAATATAGTGTTTAAAAGGGTGAAATTAAAACGGATTCTTAATTAGCTGTGTAGAATATGACAGAAGCAGAACTAAATTTAGTGGAAAATGATTAAATGTATGTAGTCATTTAAGTGTTACCGACAGTGCTCTTTCACAACAAGCCAAAATAGCTCCAGTCACTAGCTCGACTTACTACTCACTATAGTTGGACACTTAACAACCAAAAAACCACATGAACAGAGAGAGCCTGGTGGGACCCATAATGGAGATGCCATAGCTGGAGATGCAATCCATTTGTCATTTCTTCATTCTTAGTTCTACTGGCAGGCACTTTTTTAATGGCCAGGATTGCACGAGATCATGGCAGCTCAATTTGCAGTCATTTTTCAAATGGTTAGGATTGTACGAGATTTCAGAATTTTAGGGATATAAAATCTCCATGGTTGAATCCCATCGTAAAGATTGCTGATTTTGTGTGGCAGGTTATCTAATTTATTTTGTATTAATTTCTATTAGGTCCTGGTTGCTCATCGGTGGCATACGGTGCATCAGAAGAGATCGGACCGTTCAGGTTAAAGAAGAGTGGTTCGGGATTGTACCTAAACAAGTTCCCATGGAACCTTGATGCAAACCTGCTGTTCCTGGAGACTCCAGCAGGCGTTGGATTTTCATATACCAACAGATCTTCCGATATCTTCGACACTGGAGATCAGCGCACAGGTCTGACCAACAAATCTCTTTCACTATTGCGTATTTATTAACTGAATGATCTTTGCTAGCTAATTATCCTATGTGTTCCATACTTCACAAGATCAAAGCGACCGTTATTTTCACTCAAACAGAGTTTTTTGAAACAGTTCGTGATTGCGCCTGGCCAAGTAAAATCAGTATTATTGCAACCGTCTATCCACTGGGTCCCACTTTGTGACATGCCTCGGATAACCCTAACCATCCAATAAGTGGACTACAGTGGGAACCACTGATTGATGTGATGGGAAGATATCTAGTAATAGTCACTATTATGTGTAGAGTTGTTCTCATGGGTCTCGCCAGATTAAGGATTCAGATCATCTTAATTTGATCGCAAACCATAGTATATATATTCTAGATTAGTGCATTGTACAATAGGAAATTATAAGCAGATGCCCTTAAATCATTAATCATTCTGCTCTTCTTTATTTAAAATCTGTGATAAATTCCATAAATCATTAGCACCAATCAGTGTAAGTACTTAAGTGAAAGTTCAAGTGCCTCTTTTCTTCTGGCTTAGTAATTTCTTCTGATTTGCCTTTTGGTGAAATGTGCTTCAATGGAAAAGAGACAGTGATTACTTTCTGAAGTAAAAAAACCCCAATGAATGGTTGTGATTCAGCTGAGGACTCACTGATATTCTTGATCCGATGGTTGGATCGGTTCCCACGCTACCGACATAGAGAAATCTACTTGACCGGGGAAAGCTATGCCGGGCACTACGTTCCTCAGTTGGCTAGAGAAATTCTGAAACACAATGCCATAGCTAAGCATCATCCTATTGATCTCAAAGGAATAATGGTAAGTTTAGTTTCTGTTGAATTTAATCTATTGAAGGTGAGCTTGTAGTCGCTACTAAACCATCGGACAACAGGTCGGCAACGCGGTCACTGACATATACTACGACAACTTGGGCACCGTGACATACTGGTGGAGCCATGCCATGATCTCCGATATTACTTACAAGAAGCTCCTCCATTCTTGTGACTTCCAGATGCAGAAGATGTCCAACTCATGTGAAACCACGTACAATTACGCAATGGATGAGGAATTCGGCAACATCGACCAGTACAACATCTATGCACCACCTTGCAATACCCCAGATGATTCCAGCGCCACGCGCAGATACATGCGTTTGCCTCATCGCCCACACAATTTGGTAAAGCTTCCACTATCACAATAATAACAAATAACCATAAGCATGCACAGCATATAGCATCATCATTCATCTTTCAACTATTTACAGATTTCGGTATGTGGATGCTGTCGATCGACATGCTTGGACAAACGACTTTAGATATTTTTATCACCAAAATGAGTAATTCTTTTAATTTATTTTTATTTTTATCTTAACTGTTGACTGTGCGAGGAAGGCACAGTCTATATAAGTATAC
This sequence comes from Warburgia ugandensis, assembly GCA_035236585.1. Lineage (NCBI taxonomy): Eukaryota > Viridiplantae > Streptophyta > Magnoliopsida > Canellales > Canellaceae > Warburgia > Warburgia ugandensis. The sequence goes on from CP141131.1 coordinate 26,474,353, forward strand.
CATTGCTAAAGACAAGTATTTTGTAAGGGCAGGGAATTTCTCGCAACGGTACTCCACTATTGAACACCAATTGGTTGGCTGTTGATGGTCTTTTGATAACCATAAAAAGGAAAGAATTGCCATTTTCCAGAAAAGAAAAATGCAAATATCAATATCTATTTTGTTCTTATTGAAAACGTAAACTGTAAAATTATTTTCTTTTTTCAATTCCCTAACTTATCTATTTTTTTCTTGAACAAACTAATACATTTTAGTTGCACTTTTGTGTATAAGAATGAAGGGGAGCCTTGGTGCAATTGTGGAGTTGTCGTCGTGTGACCTTGAGGTCACTGGTTTAAGGCGTGGAAACAGCCTCTTACAAAATGTACGGTAAGACTGCGTACTATTAACCTTGTGGTCCACCCCTTCCCTAGACTCTGCATGTGCGGAAGCTTTGTGCACCGGGGCTGCACTTTTTTGTGCATAAGAATCATCCCATCCCAACGGTTATAAAAGCTTGATCATCAGATCACACATTACAGCAGTCTGAGGAAATGCTCTAGATATCTAACAAGGTTTCCGACCAAATGCTGGACGGCTTTTAATAACTATATATTCCTTGTCTGGTGTAAAAAAGATTAAGGGGGGCTAAATAGAAACTACCAGGTCGTATTTGTGCATCTGTATGCATTTTCAGTTGAATTCCTTGCATTTAATGTGTAGATTTTTTTCATTTCTGGGATTGGAATTTTCAGATATTCCACCGGAAAAGGGAGGGATATGATCCTTGTACAGAAAAGTATGCGGAGATTTATTACAATAGGCCCGATGTGCAGAGAGCTCTTCATGCAAATACCACTAAAATTCCTTATAAATGGACTGCTTGCAGGTACTCTCTCTCTCTTCTCTCTCTCTCTCTCTCTCTCTCTCTCTCTCGTATGTTTCTTGTTGAGGACACGATATCCTTGGTTGATACTCCTAGCCTTTTTCCCCTTTTAACTTTGCAGCCTAATTTTTTAAGTGAGAAATAATTTCATAGAATAGCTGACAACAACAGTAGAGTTGTCGTCATGTGACCTTGAGGTCACGGGTTCAAGGTGTAGAAATAGCCTCTTACAAAATGCAAGATAAGGCTGCATAGTACTGACCCTTGTGGTCTACTCCTTCCCTAGACCCCACATACATAAGAGTTTCAGGCATAAGGGTTGCCCTTTTTTTCAAAATAGCTGCTAGAGATACAAATATTTTTGTCCCACTTCCTAACAGCCTAAGTTTATGAGTTGAATGACATTCGAATACAGTACCAAAGCTTTATTAACTGAGACGTCGTGAATTCGTACAATGAGACCTCTCATTTATTAAATTCACGTGGAAGAGCCCTAAAATGACCTTGGACGTTTTCAGTTTTTATACTTTAAAGGGAAGTGAGTTCAAATTCAGCTCAAACTCCCAAGTAAAAACATCTGAAGATCCAATTCTCACCTGTGCATTACTTTTAGTTACAACATAAGAAATGAATTCCCCTTCCCGCAATTGAATTTTAAATGACTTCAATCAATTCATAGTTCAATTCCTCGCTAAGAATTAGATTCCAAGCGAACGAACTGTTGGAAAGATTATATCCCAATCACAAGGTGGAGTCTAATCAATAACTAGGCAGAAGGAGTTAACAGTGATGAACTGGGGCGCGGTGGAAGAGCCATTAGGATTAGAAATTTCAGAAGAACTCGAATAATCGGGTGCATGGAGATTAAGCGTGAATCTCAGCAAGAAATAGGCAGCAGAATTTTGAAAAACGAATGGCGAAATGTCAAACTACCGTTTGAACTTTGAAGGCCAAAATGACTTTGATTTTCCGTTAATGCGCCCACAAATATTAGTTTTAACCCGCACACCTCCGAACGCAGCAAAACTGGAAAAGGAGCTTTGTTTGGATACTTAGGCTGCTATAAAGATTGTTTCTATTCTAGCAACTATTCAATGACTAACATTTTGTATATTATTATATCTAGTGAAATATTAAATCGGAATTGGAAAGACTCGGCTTTGTCAGTTCTGCCCATTTACCGGGAGTTAATTGCTTCTGGTGTTAGAATCTGGATTTTCAGGTTTGTCCCCATTTCTCTTTCTTTTCTTTACACTTGAAACTTCCCTTGATCATTTTCCAGCCGTTGAGAATTGGAGAAGTTTGCTATAAAAGAAATGTTGTCGACTTAAATGATACGCCTACAAAAAAAACTTAACCGTTTAATCTTAATGCTTGAATTGGACCATCTGGGTCATCTGTAATAAGGCTCTTGGATGTGATATCTCCAAAAGGAATCCCAGATCAGGTCATATAATTGTTGTTGGCCGCTGCTTAAATGATTAAAATTTTCTTCTTATTTATGTTCTTAAACTGTTCATTGTAATCTTGTCCATCTGTGGGCATCCATGAAACAGCGGTGATGTAGATTCTGTAGTGCCAGTTACTGCCACAAGATTTTCTTTGGCACAGCTCCGCCTAAGAACCAAAATTTCATGGTATCCATGGTATGTCAAGAAGCAGGTTAGTATTTGGCTTGTAATCCATTCTTTTCAGCTTTTTTATGATTGTTTATGAGCTAAAAACTGAAAATAAATGAAGAAACTGTAGTTTGCTACAGGGGGGTGAGGATATCATTCTCTACTCAGTGAAACTAGTGTTTTACTTGCCTTTAATTTGTCTGATGTTCCTTCTGAAGGTGGGAGGATGGACCGAGGTTTATGAAGGGCTAACCTTTGCAACTGTGAGAGGGGCGGGTCATGAAGTTCCTCTAGTCAAGCCTAGAGCTGCTCTTCAGCTCTTCAGGGCCTTTCTAAGTGGGAACCCTTTACCAAAGTTTTGACTCGTGTAGCGAAAATGTTCTTCCATATTTTGATTGTTATATTGAAAAAGAGACACCTTGGAGAAAGCAGAGACGAAAAGAAGAAGAAACGACAAGAAAGACATTGAAGGCAAAGATGACTTTGTCTTGCATTGATTTGAATCTTCCTTGGAGGGAATAAGGGCACAATGGTGGACTTAAATCTTCCAACCAAGGCTCGCTGAAAAGAGATCTTTTCTTCCTTTTTTTTTAATTTTCCTTTTTCTGAACGCGTAAGCTGGGATTTGATAGAAGATTGGTTTACCTCTCTGATTAAGTTTAGATGTTTGAGTAAATGCAGAAGAACTGTAATGCAGTTGCAGAATTTGGAATTTGATCGGTGGGTTTTAGAAAGCATTGTTCATTCTTCTTTCTGTTCTTTGTTTAACGTTATCAAAATCTGACAGATGCATTATCGGAGTCATTTCAAGTAAATGGCTGGTGACATAGACACCAATTTGCAATAGCCATACAGCATAAGAGTGGTCATTTCAAGTTGCTTCCTCATCAACTAGGTAAAATATTTGAAGTATTTGGGCCACCCAACATAAGTTCAATAAATAATAATAATACTCTCTCTCTCGACCTCATCTTTGGAGAATCTTTAATGTGGCCTATTGTGGCTGAAAATGAATGATAAAACCAGAAAAACTCTCTTCTTAAGACATCATCCATTTATCAACCGCAAAAGGTCCAATTTAGAACCCTTAGAGAATCCCAAAATATGAGATTTTTGGTACCTGTTCATTTGGAGGGGCAGTGAATCGGCTGATAATGGGTCATTCAATATATATATAGCATTCTTTGTATACCCAAAATGTATCAAATAACCCTATATATGGATAGATAGATAGATAGATAGATAGACACACACGTATTTGTGTGTGATGTATAAGTAGTGCAAACCATCAAGTGGCAAATTCTTTGCGTTTTTTCATGGATAGAAAATGTCCATCTAGTGCGCCCTCACGTAGATGGGATTGGTCCATATGTCACTTCTTTTAAATGCTTATAGGACCTTCATCTCTAGGCATGTTTTGATTTGTAAAATGAACATTGCATTGGAAAAAGCCTTCATTCACCAAAGCCATCTATTTTATGACTAAAAGATGCCAAGAAATAGCCAACAAATGTCTAGCACAATTGGTCGCAAGCAATTCAATATACCCTAAAAAACAATTGGTCGCAGATTCAAGTCGCCATTCACCCATTTGGTTTGGAATCAGATTTAGGAGTGTGTGTGTGGAGATATCTTCTATACCTCGTGGCAACTATTTTCTGTCTGTGGAGATAGTGACATTGGTGTGAGCTCATGGACACACCTCCCACATAAATATGGGTCTCTCTCTCTCTCTCTCTCTCTCTCTCTCTCTCTCTCTCTCTCTCTCTCTCTCTCTCTCTCTCTCTCTCTTTCTTTAAGTTTACATCTTCATAGTAGGCCCTAAATGCATTTAAAAGATGTGTGATTTGATAAATAGGCCATTTAAGTGAACCCAAATCAGATCACAGTTTTGGACACGTGAAAAAATGCAAAAAAGATAGGTTCTCACCGCATTTTTCTTCTTGCCGCCTAGTGTTTCCTACTACCTATGATGCGAAATGTGACAAATCTACATCTTTGTCCATCCTATAATTGACGATAAGGATAATTTTTTTGCTTACCTGATATGGAGGAAAAGAAAGTTAATATTATATTCAAAGAATTGATGGCTAAATAATATTTTATTACTAAAATCTAAATAAAGTTTGCATGGGGTTAGTCCATCAAGATTTTAGTTGACTTAGGAGGAGTTTGCCTAATTTTTTCCTTCCTTATCTTGTTAGATGTTATTAGTCTAGGAAGAGTTTATCCAATTTTCTTAAACTCGAAGATGATTTTAGTTGATTATGTTACTAACTCAAGTTAGTGTAATAAGAGTTTACAAGATTTTATAGAAACTCTACATGATTCTTCATTAATGAACTAGTTCTCAACCTGGGTTCACTAGAGTTTTAGCTGTGGGGACCATTTTCTAATGTGAACTAGAAACTTAACTCCACCAAAAAACAACTTCCCATTGTTTCTAATGATATTTGCTTCTTGTTGAAAAAATAAGTAGTGAACCTATTACTGTCCACTTTGCAACTAAAAACAAGAGTGCCTATAATGACCCAATGGATGAGATTTTAGGTATATGAACCATATATCCCATGACTAATGCCATGAATGGTCTTGATCTTTCAAAGTATGGGCCCATGTGGAGAAAAAGCTATTTGTACTACGTAGTCAATATCATGGACTTTGATCTTTTAAAGTATGGGTCCCTTTGGAGAAAAAGCTATTTGTACCATATGGTCATATCATAAGACTTGAGAGTTGAGATAGAGGTAGAATCTCTCTCTCTCTCTCTCTCTCTCTCTCTCTCTCTCTCTCTCTCTCTCTCTCAATTATGGTTGTATCATAGGGGTTCCTAAAATTGAGAAGTAGGTTCAATTTTTATTTTTTTTAACCATCCAAGATGTTCATCTGATACTTAATCCAAGGTGAAAACCTCTTGTAATTGTTTCCCTTATAACCTTCGTGGGAGCCATTATAGTATGAGAAAATGCAAGGTTGAGGGGGAAAATTCAGCTTTTGTTTACTGTGTGGAGCAAGGTGAAGAAGATTGGCAGCTGAATAAACGAAGAAGAGAAAGATCCGGCTTTTTGTTAAAAAATATCGCTCGGTAGGAGCGGAATAATTCAAAGTTTTGAGGGTGCGATTAGTTAAAAACACGGCTGCTTTAAAAGCATCAACCAAAAACAAGTGGGCATAGATTAGTGGCCAAAAATGCGAGCCCCATCTCAAAAAATGCCGATGCTTTTGCTTGGTTAATGGGTATGCAGACAAGAAATTTGGTGACGAATTCCAGAGGAGAATAGTGAGGAGAAATTTTGGTATTCACCGCTACCATCGGATTCAAATATTTTGATTCGTCGATCAAATATATTTTCAACAACTTTTTTAAACTTGATGACTACAGAAGAAACATCGAGCTTTTGTATGATCCGAAAGAGCCAAATAAGTCGACTATAATTGTCAACAAAATGGACATAATATTTGAAGCCATGGGAATTAACTAGGGCAGGCCCCCAAACATCGGTATATATTGGACTACGAAATTCTGATACCTGCATCCAACCACTACAGCCCATTACCACTCTATCCGCGCAGGTCCTTGGCAAAGAACTAGTAGGTTGAACTTAAACCACGAGATGATTGTCATTAGGGAATTTAGAGATAGATAAATGATTTCTACAAACAGATGGGAGATGTAAAACATTTTTCAAGATGAAAGTGCGAGTTTTGGTAGGATAATCGAGGTGCAGTGTTAGAAATAGTCAAACCTTGACCCTTACCAACGAAGATCTAACAGTAGAGAGAAAGTGTAGGCTAAAATTGTTTTAATCAGTTGTTATATGGTTTGTTGCCCTAGAGTCAGAATGCCAAGGTGGATCAACAAGCATTGGTGTTGTTGGAACATTGGCTTGAAGAGAATTGTTAGTGACTGGAGGTGTCCAAGGTAAGAAGTTTGTGACGTTCTAGGCAGCGCAAACATAATGCCAGACAGACCACATGGGGGACGGGTTTGGGCTCCATGTTGCTGATGAGATTGTTATTGTCCCTAACCACCACGCCCCTGGCCCCCTTGGTAGTTATTATTACCGGTTCAGCCTCCACAAGACTGCTCATTTTCAGCCAGCGTGTAGATCTAAGATCTCTAATCTTGGTTGATGAGAAGGGTATGCATATCCACCAAAGAGTAACAATCAAGTTTTGCTGTGACAACCATCACGAAGGGTTCATAGTCTGGACCAGATCCTGCTAAAATAGATGATGGCATCCGAGTCACCTACTAGCTGTCAAGGTGCAGAAATTATTTTCGCTTTTCGAAGTAGTCAACCATCGAAAGAGACTCCTTCAGTCTCTGTAGTTCACACCGCAGGTGCATGATGTATATACACAATTTCGGCGTGTACAAACTTTCACGAATGGCCCATACATCTCTTGAAGTTTGAAGGCCTGTGACTTGAGCAAGGACACCGGAAGGTGATGACAAGATCTAAGAAAGCAGTAACTTATCTTGTTTGATCCAGGCACAGCATGAAGGATTGGACTTTCGAGTGGAACTCTTGGATTTAGTCTCACCAGTTCTAGTGATGAAATCAATGGGACAAGAAAATCAACCATTGATGCAGCCATCAAGTTCACATCCTTCAAAGAAGAAACTGAGATCGCCGTAAAACATTGTTGTTTCGATCAAACGGACAGAGACAGGATGATGACGCTCCTTGGACGCATTGATGATTTTTGAGGAGTCACCATGGGAAAGAGAATGAAACCAGTTTTCTTCTTCTCTTAACATACAAGAAGGCCAACAATTGACTATTAACTGAAACTAGGATAATAACAATTGACTAAATCACTATGATTATGATAACAAAATCATGGCGGAGGTAGTGGATAATCATGATCGTTGACAGTCCCATCATCTTCGTCCATATGCCAATCTTCCCAAGTAGATCTGAATATGACTCCATTACTAATAGAATTTTCTGTTCTCTATACAATTTCAAGGCAAGAGGAGCAAGAAGAAGAAGTGTAAGTTGAGGAAGAGGAAGAGAAAAGAGGATTAACGTCCTTAATGAGTAAGCAACCTCACAAGCACAGTATATTACTAAAGCTTCTAGGGAGAAGACTTTAAATTCAAAGAAAAGAAAAAATTAATATCATGTCTAGAAACAAATGGATCTCAATTTTTAGAGCTATTAGACCATCAATATGGCCTTTTGAAGACAGCAATTGAGGAACCTATTCAATTATGAATATGAAGTTTTCACATAACAATAGAAGGTCAATGAGCATTCTCTTAGATCAAATAAACCTTGAACACATCTTTTAGTTTGAGAGCAATTCCTAGACATGATCTAACAGAAATTTCATTCATCTTTGAATAACAACAAAGAACTTAATAATGGCATCAAAGCAATCTAGCATAGTGATGCAAGGAGGAAGCTCTCATGTGGGTGACCAAGGTTTGAGGTTGTGTATGCGAGGTGTGTGGTACTTCAAACCACCATCTTACTTCACTGATAGATTATAGATATAAAAGAGATATGATACTGCATCCAAAGTTAAGATTTTAGAGGATTCAAACCACCATCTTCTTAAGGTATGGTGAGGACATTAGACCACCCCCAATCTACCCAATTGAGCTAAAGATCCTTCTATGTGACTGAATTTTGAATTAAAGAAATAGACATTGTGTGAAGACTACACTCCTTTCATCATAGACAAGCCACATTCATTATCGATATCCCAAAAAAGCCAAGCATGGGGCCAAACATTATGAACAAGTATAGCAACAAAAAAATAGCTTCACTAATCATTATATTTCAGTCCTATGTAAAGATTATAGAAGTGAAACACCTCCTCAACCTACTTCAATCTCAAAGGAGTTGATTAATTTCTCTTCTCGTACATCTTCTGTCTCCCTTTCAACATGGTTATTGAAGACTAGTACCCTAACTCAAACAAGAACAGACTTTAACAATCCACATGTAAAAAATCTCATGTGCAAAAAAGCTTGTAGTGACAAAGCACCAGCAACCAAAGAACTCAAACTCATCGCAAACCATCAACAAAAACACTTAAAATCTCCTCCTTTTCTTAGGGTAAAAGGTTTCTCAGAAACCTAAGAAATAGAAGAGAGTACTATTGGCATACTATGAACATGTCCTCTTTTTCTTCCTCTTCCCTTCTTCTGCAAATTTGAAAAGACATTGACAGTTAATTTGAAATCTCATTGTTCACATTAAATTTCACATTGCATGTGATGCATATAGACACTCACACAAAGGAAAGTGAGGGCCAATTTCTCACAAGATAGAGTCAAGGTATTATTTTATTAATCAAGAGATTGTAGGATATGCTCCTACCCTTGCATCAAGTACTAAGATTACATTTTCCAATTGGGCATGATAGCTAATTACATTTTTTTATGATTGAATTATATACAGACAACCTTTGATTATTAAATACATACACTCTAATTACTAAATACATACATGTATACAAAGAAAAGACCCTTGATTAAAGGTTCACTATGTATGACCAAAATAAGAAAATTTGTGGCTTTGATGATCTTCATAATGTGGCCGATATTAATCTTACAATGTGATTGGGTTATTAACTCATTTTTGCAATGTGAACTAGCTGATCATTAACATAACATGTCTTCCAAAGCATCTATGGACTTGATAAGAATGTATGGCCTTCAAAACCACTCTTTCTAGTATTAGGTGTATAAGCTTATCCTCTCTTTAATCTTTTAAGTAGCTAATTGAGGTCTCAAATACATGGTAATGCTGTCATCATGGAGATGAAGGAGCTACATAGTATATTGGGCCTAAATTTAGCGTTTTTTTGACCATATGATGTTAGAAGAGGATACGTGCACTACCATTGAACAATTAACTTCAAGAGGCTACTTTAGGCCATTGTGGCCCGCCCCTTCCCCAGACCCCGCATAGGCGGGAGCTTCGTGCACTGGGGCTGCCCTTTTTTAGGGCTTGAGACTTTGTTAAAGGTGTTTTGTATCCTTTTCAAACATGAATTTCTACCAATTAGGGTTTTTGAATTGATGAAACCCTTTTGCTAAAATATTATCTGATGTTAAAGCTTTTCAGTTGATGAGACCTGTTTGGTCAAAGTCATTGATTTTTGGTAATCTTTGAGCTAGCAGGCCCATTTGGCTAAAGTTTTAGTTTGTGAAACTCTTCAAGCTACTGTACTGGGTTCATTCAACTAGAGTCCATATTTTGTGGAACTCCTTGAACGATAATACCCATTTAAATAGAGCCTTTGTTTTGTGAGACTCTTCAAGTACTAGTCCTATGTAGCTAAAGCCCATATTTTGTGGAACTCTTCAAGCTGTAGAGCCTATGCATCTAAAGTTTATATTTTGTGGGACTAGAATGGTGAGGCTCATTTGGCTAGAGTCCATATTTTGTGAGATTCTTTGAGCATCAAAGCTCATTTGGCTGGAGTCCAGCTTTTGTGGAAGTCTTTAAGAGGTGGGGCCCATTTTTCTAGAGTCCTTTGCAAGATTTTTTAAGCAGTGGGGTTTGCTTGGCTAGAGTTCATATTTTGTGGGACTCTTTGAATGGCAAGACCTATTCAACTAAAGTCCATATCTTATGAGATGCTTAGAGCGAAGGGCCCCATTCAGCTTCAAATTCTCCAATCATTCAAATTATGTCTGAATTTTGGAGTTAAATTTAAATTCAAGAATAATTAATAAAATCATTAGATATTTCTTTATAAACCTAGCTATTTGCTTTGTGACTCTTAGTTTTTGAAAATCTAGAAAAAAAAAAAAAAAAAAATTGGAGACAAAGTCTAAGCACTAAATCAAGTTGGTTAAGTGCCTATGTGTTGGTTAAGCGCCTATGTGTTGGTTAAAGTCCACTAAGTATTCTAGGTTCATATTTCATGAGAGTCTTTGAGCAGCATGGCTTATTCAACTAGAGTCTATATTTTTTTTAGACTCTTCGAGTGGCAATGCCCATTCAACTAGAGTCCATATTTTATTAGATTCTATGAGTGACAAAGCCCATTTGGTTAGAGGACATATATTGTGGGACTCTTTGAACTATGGAGCCGATTTAGCTAGATTAATATTTTATGGGACTTTTTGAGCCACAAGGCCCATATGGCTTGGGTCTTCATCTTAGTACTTATAGATTTTCACTGAGCTTGAGAATCTCAACTTGGACCCACTTTTAGACTTTGACTACATTAGAAATCTTAATTAGGGTCCACCTTAGGAATCTTACATTGATAGGAATTTGATTGCATTTGAGAGTCTCAATTGAGGCCCACTATAAGAGGCTTAGACCTATAGGACTTTGACTACGTTTGGGGGTCTCAATTAGAGTCTACTTTAGGATTTTTAGGCTGATAGGACTTTGGGATTCTCAATTGGGGTCCACTTAAGGAGTCTTACAATTGAGGGATTTTTAAGTGTTGTTAGGACCACTTTAGATTGAACAGAGAGCAAGAAAAGGGGTGCCTAGTTTTGGATGTGAAGTAAGACCTACTTGCTTTCTTCAAATTCTCTACTTATTTGTTAGGGCTCGCATTTGACTCCTTTTTATTAAGGAATCTTTCGTGTCTAGGTCTCTGCAAAGCTTGTAATTTTTAGAATCCATGTTAACTTAGGACTCCTATTTGGGACCCAATGTTGGTTATCAACTGGGCCCCTCTTTGAGACCTTATTTGTTTAAGAATCCACAAAGGTTAAGTTTGATCAATTGGGACCACTCTAAGACTTTAACCATTTAGAGTCTGCAGAGTTTAAGTTTTGTCTTGATTGTTAAACAAGGCCTACTTAAAACCCTTATCCATTTAGAAATTTTCTAGTGGGGCCCTAGTCTTAGTGAGATCTACCTAGGACTCTTTTCTTTTTACATAACTTTTAGAAGTTTGAGAGTCCTTTTCTCTTTTTCTTGATTTTTAGTTTTTTTTTTTTTTTTTTCTTCAATGAATTTGGATGACAAAGTGAGGAGTTAAGTCCAGTTGGAGACAAGTCTCATTTTAGGTCATTGGTGGGACCATTCTAGCACCTTTCTAGAGAGGAAGACCAAAAAATCTTAATAGAGCATGGTTTGCTTTATTCCATAAGGAAAAATTTGCCAAACCTTGGCCTTAATAGAGGAGTCTCCTAGGCATAATGAGCTTTACCTGGAAACACCAATATAATAAGATTCAAGGAAGAAAGAAAAGAGTCTCTCTCTAGGTGACAAGCTCTATACATAAGATAGAGAGAGATAGAGAGAGAGAGAGAGAGAGTTACGAAAAACATTTCTTTTTTGGCCAATTTCTGATTTCCTTTTGCTTCTCCCGATCATCGAGCCTAATCGAATTGACTCTTTTCCCTACGCCCCAACATCTCACTTTGTTTCATCCTTCCTCTGTATCGTTGCTTGAATGAAGACATCCGATCGGCACGACATTCTCAAATGCCCACCACTAGCCCTTCTCCTTTCCAGGTATTGATTTTTAATGACATTTCAATCATCGTGGTCGACAGGGAAGAAAGAAATGAATGAATGTTGTTTTGAAAAAATGTAGAATAATACACCTATAGAGACAAAACGGGAATCAACTTAATTGTTGAACAATCTCTTGGACCAATGATATAAATCTCTTTGTATCTCTCTCTTTCTTTGTATGTCTCTCTGAATCTCTATGTGTGTTTCTCAATGCCTCCATGTGTATTTCAAATTTGGCTAAAAGAGACATTTATATGCTTTTCTGAGTAGGGAGTTACAAGAGTTTGAGAGAGTGGGAGAGCGTAGGAGTGAGAGAATGTGGGTGAGAAGGAAACAAAAATAGAATATGGAGTTGGTTGGGAGAAAAGAGAAACAAAAGAATGTGAGGAAGAGGATGGGAAACCATAAAAGAGAGAGAGAGAGAGAGAGAGAGAGAGAGAGAGAGAGAGAGAGAGAGAGAGAGAGAGAGAGAGAGAGAGAGAGAGAGAGAGAGAGAGAGAGAGAGAGAGAGAGAGAGAGAGAGAGAGAGAAATTGGTCCCACTCTAAAAAGGAAATATGAAAGAGAAAGAGGTTCCACCTACAAACAAGGTGGATCCCATTTGAAACACTGAAACTAAGGCATGCATTATTCTCTCCTGTGAGATAGTCTTAAGTATTTTCAGGATAAGGGAGCCCCCTCATGGGAATTTGTACAAGGAATAACAATGGTTCCCACCTTTTGACTAAGTGTGTCCATTTGAAGCGTCATAAGAAGCTACATGTGTAGGATTCTCCCCTGAGAGGCTGCAACCTATCCTAGGTAACAAGGAACCATCACATGCGTTTTCAATTTGGAATAAGGGTGGGCCGTTTTGAAGTTCTCTAAAAGATTACATCTGTATGGCTCTCTCCCACAAGAGATTCCTAACCATTTGAGAGATAAGAGAGCTCTTCATGGGGTATTTTCATTTAGCATGGAAATGGCTCCCATCTATAGAAAAGGTGGATTCTATTTAATGCTCCCTAAGAACTTAAAAGATAGGGATCTAACTCATGGAAGAATCATAAATGTTTAGAAAGATAAGAAGCCCTTACATGGAGCATTTCTATTTGGCCATCAATGGGGTCCCACCATTAAATGAGGTGAATCCCATTAATGAGTTCCTAAGAAAACTAAATATAAAGGATGTCTCCCTCCACGAGAGAGTTCTAAATAGTTTAGAAATAAAGAGCCCTTATGGGTGTTTTATTTTTTTAATAATTGGAGCCCACTTCTAAACAAGTTGGGTCCCATTTGAATCCTTAAATATAAAGGACTCTGTCTTCGTAATGAAGTCCTAAGTATTATAAAATTTGAAGAGCTCCTTATGGGCAATTTTTAGGTGCCACACAAGTTTAAAAAGGGTTCACTACTACAGTAGAGGATTTCAAAGATTGTTAAGAATATGGATAGAAGATATTAGTCATTCCCAAACCATCTTCTATCCAACCATCTTTGAAGATCGGTTGAAAAGAAGATGGTTACAAAATCATCTTTAAAAAGTACTTTTAAAAATGATTACAAAATCATCTTTAAAAATATTTTTAAAGACATTTTTAAAAATCGTCTTAAAAAATGTCAAACTTTTAAAGATGGTTGCAGAGAAACGACTTTAAAAGTCTTCAATCGAATAGTGGTGACATTCAAAGATTGTTTCAGAAATCAATCTTTAAATGTGGTGGCATTTAAAGATAGTTTCAAAAAACTGTCTTTGAATGTGAACTATTTAAAGATGATTTTGGAAAACTATCTTTAAAACTTTCTTCAAATTTTCTTTTTGGCTATAATATACAACGTTATTTTAACATTCTATTATAATCTTCCTGTGTAGTTAATAAACTATTGCTATTATAATCTTCAAATACATGACAAAAGAATTAGCATTCACTTTCACATTCAACATCCATGCACTATGTAAGACCTAAATATACAAGACACCTCTATGATGTCTCCAAAAGACCAGTAACACCCTACAGTTTAGATGCCATTAAAACACCTGCAGACAAGTTCTTCCCACTTGGAAAACCAGTAACACCTTGCTACACATCCACATTTCTCAATACACATTAATAAAGAATTCAACATACACATTTAACATGCACATTTTCCTGCAATCTTCAAAGACATCAAAAAGGAATGTTTAGTAGTCCATTCTCCAAGCCCAAGCAAGATGAATGACTAGAGGGCCCCGAGTGAGAACATCCAGTAGTCCAAGAGAGATTAATCTTAGTCAACCTTGTTTCTTCTATGGAAAACACAACTAGCCCAAGGAGCTCCAATCATCCAGCCTATAAGAGTCTAATCAAGAGATGAAAATGTGTGAACAGGAGAGCGAAAAGCTAAGGAAGAATTGTTCTACATTACTTCAAAGACGAGTAGCCTTTCTTCACTAACCAATCAAAAACCAGTAACTTGCTTATAAAACACCTATAAACAAGATGCTACAACCAAAAAAATCAGTCGAAGAACAACAATTAAAATTTGATATCCTACTACTAACCAAAGACCTACAGTAAGCAATGGTCAAAAACCAATAATAGGAATCTAGATGCCTATTTGCTCCAACCACTAGCAAAGAAGAAATAGAGCAAACAATGAATAATACACAACAAAAACCAATAAACAATATGAAAAATGATAGCAAGACCAGTATTAAACAAATTGCAACAACTTTCTTTAACTAGAATTAAGAGAGGCTATTGAAAAATCAATAACAAGACTTCCTATACTAGTAGCATCAAAGGAAAAACATCCAACAAAACCTGCAAATCAAACTTTTATCCAGCCAATAACAAAGGAGATAGGGAAAAGATATGATAGGTAAGAAAGCAATAGTGGAGATTGGATAGTAAGAAGAAGATACCTTAACAACCTATAAATAAAAAAAAGAAATCGTAAACTGTAACTAGACTTTCTCACCAACCTATACAAGACCTATAGACTAGTAGCCCCCTATAAAAAACTCATGGAACCTACTACTTTGGAAGGCATGTGCAGGAGAACTCAATGCCTAAAAATAATAACCTGCAAATTAGTCCCGCATTCCTCTCTTTGAAAACCCCATAATACCTTTCAACACTTCCCTCTTACAAACCTATAGTAAGACTATTATTCTTTTCTACATTCTTCCTTGTCTTTTCTTGGAATCCAATAGCCTCTAACCCTCCTACAATCTTCAAAGACATGAAGAAAAAATATAAAAAATCAACATTCACATTCCACATTCGATACATTCACTACAACATCCACATTCAACATAAAAATTTCAAAGAAATGGAAAAAAAAACCTTCACAAATACCTATATTGACACTTCTCCATACATACCCACATATTTACTTCGATACTCTAGCATCCCCTCATTCAAATAAACAAACCACTTATACTTCAAGCAAATAAAAAAATAGAAGAAATATCCATATAAATGTAGTGGTATTATATTAATCAATATAGAAATTTACATTTGTAGTGTTCTTATATATGTTTGAGGAATATTGATCAATCATAATTAAAAGAAATTACACACACAACCTATTCGCATCTTTTGTCATCTAGATCTAATTGGGAGTAACCTTGCTTTCCCAATCGAGAACCACCACTACCTACAAGACAACATATATATATATATATATATATATATTTAATTTATTTGACACATTCTTTCAATTGGAATCCATATAGAAATGTGGAAAAATATATCAATAAAGCGCATCCTACGTTTCTCAATTATGGGCCCTAACATCATAATGTATTAGGGTTCTCATGTATCTTAGAACATAGTATCGACACTCCCAATCAGATGATTATCTAGGGTACTACTTAGCAAATAAAATAGATAGGATTAATAAATATCATACTTAATAGCAACTTCACATTATATATAGAGTAATTAACTAATTTTCCTTACCTTGGCCTTCTTCCAAGTAAGTTTTGGCAGGTTTGTAGTATATGTGAGTTCTGCCTATTTACACCAAGCACTTCAAATTTATAACATAGAAGCATTAAATATTAATTAAGAATAGATTAGTTATCAGTTATTAAACTAAAACTCACTTATTTATTATTTTCATCAATAAGACACAATGTATGCTCAATAAGAATAAAAAAAACAATGCATTCCCATCATGCACATCCAGAATCATCAACATCTAATGACCTATATATACAATTATACAAATTGTAATTAAACTTACATTCCTTAAATAATATATGTGTAGAACATAATTTGACATGACAACAAGTTAAAACTTATACAGTATTGTAGGGAATCATTTTCTACCCCTTTGGGCAACATAATAACCCTGGTAGAAGATCTTGTGCTCATCTCTCCACAAACCATTGCTCTGCGTACCGACAAATGATAACAGGGTCAAGGAACATCATTGACCACTAATCCCTCATTTTATCATGTAAGTACCTGTAGAAAAGAAAAAATTATTGCTTATCATTACTAATTAACACGTAATGTCAAGCAGATATTTGCATACCTAATATAAGAGAAAATGTGTGAGTGCTCAAGTTAATCTTACTTACAAACTGTTATGAGGACCTCTACCATAAGTGGTACTTCAACTACGTTATTGACAAGCACTAGCTCTATCTGTATAGGGTTGATTACCTCATCTTTGTTGATCAATGTGTAGAGGCTCCTTAGAGATATAGGCATGGTAAATGGAAGTTGCAACTGATTCATAGAATTTGGCTACAGAGTTGTCGAAATTATTAATCAATATAAAATTGTTCATTAAAGGCATTCATCTTTATTATGAAAATAAACATAAATACCAGTACTAAGTTAATTACTAAGACGGAATATGATGATGAAGAGGAGGTTGGCCTCGATGGCACTTGCTACTACTTGTGGTTCACATTAGATGTAGATAATAAATAATTAGATTGATGTCTCTAAAAAATATTGTTGAATGTGATGATATGACAACAGATATACCTTGGATAGTATGTGATATCCTATGTCATCCCCAATGGTATAAACTTGATTAGCTTCTATCAAAAATGGTAGGCAGGCATTCTATTAAAGGGCTACAGTGATACACACACATAGACACACTTAGTCTTAAATAGTGACAAAGTTTTTAGTATTATTCAAGGGGAGCATGCATTGACCCACCTACAAATTTGAAATACTAGACATATAAGAATGGATGAGGTAAACCAATTAATTGGATAGTGCAAATAAATAGTGACAAAGGTTTTAGTATTATTCAAGGGGAGCATGCATTGACCCACCTACAAATTTGAAATACTAGACATATAAGAATGGATGAGGTAAACCAATTAATTGGACAATGAAAAAGTAAGCATGACTATGTGTATACCTCCTTGGCCAAAATTTCTACTTCAAAGGGTGCAAGTTGCTCCTTCTCATCTTCTTTAGCAGGATGCTTCTAGTGTGTGATTGAAGTTTAAAGGTAGGAGCTTGCTCTAGACCTCTAATGTCTCCAACTCCTTAAGTATACTCCCTGTTATCTCCTCGTTCAACTCATTTTGGGATTGATCTTTCAATTGAACTTTTGGCTACCTAACAAAGTCCACATTGTTGGCTTTAGTTACCTTTTGACTAAGGAATTTGGAAGGAAGAACACCATGCCCTTGGGCTCTTAGGTCAAGGTGCTCCTCCCTATTGCTTAGATCCCTATATCGGATGTCATCCTTTGCAGTAGTGCTACTTAAAGTTCCTGTAGATGTGGTTTCTTTGTTCAACTCATCTTGCACAATTTACTTATAAGAACACAATCAATTTCATTAATTAATATAATATATACAATGTGTGTGTGTGTGTGTGTGTGTGTGTGTGTGTGTGTGTGTGTGTGTGTGTGTGTGTGTGTGTGTGTGTGTGTGTGTGTGTGTGTGTGTGTATTTAAGCAATATAAGGGTAGACACATGTAGCCTATCACTTACTATTTGAGAAGCACCTTGTGCAATTGAAGGTTTGGGCATTATGCTCCT
This sequence comes from Warburgia ugandensis, assembly GCA_035236585.1. Classification (NCBI taxonomy): domain Eukaryota; kingdom Viridiplantae; phylum Streptophyta; class Magnoliopsida; order Canellales; family Canellaceae; genus Warburgia; species Warburgia ugandensis. The sequence continues at coordinate 26,492,277 of CP141131.1, forward strand.
CTGTATGCAGCATTTTCTAAAGGATGGCACAGTTAATGGTTTTTGTAGTCCCAACTTTCTTTAAATGTCAAAATAGACAATAAAGTTAGGTAATTCAATATACCTATGGTATATTTATACAGAAATGAACTCTCATTGGTACTTACTTCTTATTCTTCCAACCTGGTGAGATAGTGCCATATATGATTGATCACATGCACATCTCTTCCTTTTCCACTCTTTACCTACACATTTGATGCAATTAAAATACATAATTAAGCACAATTGACAATGTAGGTTATAATAAATATAATCAAACCATGATTTATTACATACCTAAAATCAAGAGATAATTGGCACCATACAAATTCATCCAATGGATTATGGTTAATAACGTTGGAATATATCTTAAGAATGGTATACAACCTCGACTGATCATCTACATTTGGAAGTTTGTAGTTCTTAGCAAGATAGTTCTTTCATTTTCTCTATCGTTCACCAACTCCTTGCAAAGCATGCATCTTTTTGCTATCAGGAACGTCAAAGGCAAATTATAAATTAAGAAGGAGCATGTAGGTTACTCTACTAAAAAATAATAAGATAAGGTACATACTATATTATATATACTGAGTGTTTACATGACTTCACCATTTTTCATATTGAATCTTTGATTGATGGTGACATATGTCTACAATCATCAATAGTAATAGGCATCATGCTTGTTATTGTGTATAAAAGGTATATCTTGCCCCTTATTGTTGAACTGACAAAAAATTTTATTCCTTTTGGCTTTCTCTTAATAATCTATTTCATTTTTGTTTGCCCTCAGCCCTTTCTCTTATGAGGGCTGCACAGGTTGGATAGTTCTTCATATTTTTATTTTCTTCATGTTCTATTTTTCTACACAAGTCAAAACATTTCATTTAAAACAAACACATTAGAAATCAATTTTGCCTTCAATATGTTCAATAATTCACTTCTCCCTGCCAAATATAAAAGAAAACTTTGAAAACAAACAACAAAAATATTTTTCTTTGGAAGACTTTTCTAGAAACCCCGACTGTCATTTCTTTCCAAAAACAAGGATTTAAGGATGAAATGAGCTTCTCATTTCTACCAAAAATCTAGTATACTTTCCTCCATTTTTCTAAATTTTATGCATTTAACATATGTAATGCTAATCACCTGATAAAATTTTTTAAAGTAGTTTTAAATTAAAACATTAAAACTAATTTCTTCCACTCCAAGAACCTCTAATGAAAATTACACAACACATTGCTTAATAGTCATATAAAATATTTGTCCATAACTTCAATTTACATATACTTTACAAACTTGAGTCTAACAATTGAAGCAAACTCTAAACCTTAATGAATCTCACCTTCCAACTCAAGAAGTCTTGGTATTTGCAGTTTCTAACTCAATAATTTGTATGTTTTCTTTTAACTCATGATGCTCTTCTTTCTACTATAATTCTTCAAATCTAAGATATTATAAATAATTACAATATCTCAACAAGTTTGTGCTTATGTAGGTTGAATAGGATGCATGTATATATGAAGAATCACAATTTACATTATAGAAACATGAGCCTTGGCACAACGGTAAAAGTTGTTATCATGTGACCTTGAGGTCACGGGTTCAAGGTGTGGAATCAGCCTCTTGCAAAATGCAAGGTAAGGCTGCCTACTATAGGCCCTTGTGGTCTGCCCCTTCCCCGAACCCTGCATAGACAGGAGTTTGGTACACCGAGGCTGCCCCTTTTTTTAATTTCCATTATAAAAACATCTTTTTTGACATAAATTCATATTCAAAACAAAACCATACTATTCCCAATTTGGTTCTAGACAAAACATGATGCATATGTAAACTCATAATTTCATAAATCATATCCAGTCTAAGATGAAACCAAATCACATACGAACATAGTACAAAATAAAACTGTGTTTATGTCCAAGAATTACATTTAAACACAATCAATATCAAATTTCATAGCACAATTACAAATCATATTTAAAGATACAAAATTTACAAAACTTTCATATTTTAGAAGTCTATATCAAATCTCTAATTCAATGAACAATTACAAATCATATCAAAGATGTTCCATTCATGGAGGTTTCATAATTTTAGAAGGTGCAAAGGATGTTCAAATTGCCAATCATCTGCCTCCAAAGCCAAAAAGCAATAAAATACAATGTACCAAGAGACCTAAGATGCTCCCTCTCTCTCTATCTCATTTTAACATTAGACAGTCTGTAATAGCATATAAAAAACATAAAGTACAAATTAGACATCATATTCAACCTATAACCTGTAACAAACGATGTTTACCATTTTCCTTATGCTATTATAGGTTTTGATTGGGCATACAAACTGTTTGAAGTGCAAAGAGAGTATTCTAATGTTACATACTATTTAATGTTGGATACTACCTATAACAACATGTAGAAAACATGATAGTACATCTTATAGTCATCCTATGCAAACTATAGCAACATATTGAAAACATGAATTCCGATATGGTACCATAAGCATACAGATAACAGGTTGAGGCACATGATACATCATCATCTAACTACAAGGACCAATAGGTCAAATAGCTAGCTAGCCCCAACCAACATCAAAATTGATACTAACATGCACGCCAATTTTTCTCAGCACTGAGAGAAGGATGTAATTCCTACTAGTCTTAAGCAATAGAGATGGGTATTAGCAAATAAACCCTCTAAAAACTAAATAATCTAAACCATGAAACACAATATTCATTGTTCTAACATGTGCATAAGCTTTCGTAACAGGATTTTATAATCCTTGATTTTATTGTTATTATATAAGCACTAGCTTCAAAAAAATAAAAGAAAGTAGTCCATATATCAGTTAGAGTATTATCTCATTTCAAGATTAGCCAATTAAAAGGTACTTATCTAGTATTGGTCAAGTCTGCACAAAATCAAGGTTATATAGCCTTGAAAACTCCTACCTTTGAGCACCTATACGAAGGAAATACAAAAATTATTCTATTCTTTGATAGTAAATAAGATTTTGTTGCCCTGAAGGAAAATCAAGTCAAACAAAGAGAATAAGTAACATCAATCTTAATCACTACTATTAGTTTGTTAGAAGCATATTAGACAACATAAATTTCTATTGGAACATGGATAACGCAAAATTTCCATTTGAACATGAGGAGGGTGAGATCTTTATCTAGCATTTGATTTTAGAAAGTAAGAAATACTAACTCAAATCTCTTTATTTGTTTTCAAATTTAGTTTCACCATGCATTCTTTCAATTTTCCATGTTTCGCATAGAGCAAAACACCAAGTTAAATACATCACAAAGAGGGGAATCCTACTCACCACCTACACAGAAGAACAATAATAATTTTTACAGATTATACTAGATAGCTATTTATTTAAGATATGAGAGTAAATACCATATTGAATTGTTCTAAAAGAATATGAAGGTTAGGAAGGATAGGTCAAAATCAATTTTAAAAAGCATAATTTCATTAAAATCCTACTAGATAACATAAACTATATCTGAAGACTTGTTGTCCATGGTGATGTTTAATAGACTACCTTAGTCAGATAGATAGATAGATAGATAGATAGATAGATAGATAGATAGATAGATAGATAGATAGATAGCAATAGATAAATACACATACAAAGAGAGAGAGAGAGAGAGAGAGAGAGAGAGAGAGAGAGAGAGAGAGAGAGAGAGAGAGAGAGAGAGAGAGAGAGAGAGAGAGAGAGAGAGAGAGAGAGAGAGAGAGAGAGAGAGAGAGATTCTTATCTTACATTTCATTCTCACCTTCCTTTGTTACTTGTGTTGTTTTCCATATTCCTTCTTTTCAATCGAGTAATCAAGAAGAAACTATTCTAAACAACTACTACCAAATCTTTGGAATCCTAAGTTGCCCATATGGGATAAATGAAGATCGTGCATGCACAAAGCATAGATTGAGGACCAAGGAAAGATAATAGCCAAGTTGACTAAAAGGATAAAGCTCAAAGGAAAACTCATTAGGCAAAGTAAATTGTGAGTGAATGAAAAGCAGTTCCTACGTATTTTAAATGGACGAAGAGACAGATTGAAAGAGAGGCTACCAAAACCATTGATTGCAAGCCCTATAAGCATAGATGAAATCAATCCATAGTTGGCTTCACATGTTAGCGATCCTAGCCTCTTACTCTCTCCTTACAGTTGCAAACCAAGAATATGCCATTTTATAGGCTCTAAACAAAGAATCCATCAGCTGCAACTGAAAGAAGAAGGGTGATTTCATTGTAAATCTATAGTTTTGGATCCATTTTGTTTGGATCTAGTGAAAAACCAAAAGTTTTTGATACACCTTCAATCGTGAGAGAGCTTTGGAAGGATGAGAGAGAGAGAGAGAGAGAGAGAGAGAGAGAGAGAGAGAGAGAGAGAGAGAGAGAGAGAGAGAGAGAGAGAGAGTTAATTGATTACTTCCTTTGATGTTTTTACTTCCTTTTTATAATTTTCTTATAATTTCAAATTAAAATCATACTATAACATTATAATACTTGTTTTTAACATTTTTTAGTCATAATTACTAGAGCAGTTACATCATTATTATATTAACTCATCATGGTTCAATTTTAGCCATTGAAAATGCTAAACATACTATCATTAAGAGTTATTTGACAAGGCCCATGGGTGAAATGATAAAAATACCCATGGATGTGTTTTTATCAATTTTCAACCCCTAAATTCATTTCCAAAGAAGGCTCAATCTAATTTTGGTTTTTTTTTTTTCTTAATTGCTCTAAACCAAAAATTTTAAGTTATTATTTAATTATTTCATTCTTAAAATTTTAAATTAATCTGTACAATGGAATTATTATTTTTCACATATAAAATTTTGGTCTATTACATGGAATGTCCCCAAGCATAAAGCCTTAGGATGTTATCAGGCACAATGTCAAAACTTTTCATACCTTTGGATGTCCCTAGGCACAATGTTAAAGCACTTTAGGTATGGGAAGTCCTCAAGGAAAATATCAAAACATTTAAAGCCCTTAAAGTCCTTGGGCACATTGTCAAAAGATTTCTAGTACTAGGATGTCCGAGGCATAATGTAAAACATTATCAACCTTAAATAGTTAGTTTCTTTTCAATCAATCATCATAACCTTGATGATATAACATAATAAATACCTCCTCTATCTTGCATGGTCAAACTGTAACACCCCTAATTTTTTTATAATGAAATTAAATAAATATTGAAATTGAAAATTTCAATGAAAATCAGGGTGGAATATTAGGGTTATAAAATATACACTTCTCATAGAAGTGAAATCAAGGTATAAGACCTATATAATTGAAAACATATGCGACGAACGCTTTAAATTGACTGTAAGCACGTCAAATTCTGAATACAGATGAAAAATCTGTATTTTTCTTCATTTTAATGAATGAAAGGGCAAAATGGTAATTTCACAAATAACCAAGACTTGACACCTCAAAATTTGGAATGTACTTAGAAATACGAATCCAATGCCACTAAGTACTCTTGATTCTGAGCTCGGGGGAATAAAATGGATTTTTCTCCATAAAAGGGCAATTTGGTCTTTTCACACTCATGTGGGGCCCACATGGGGCCCACAAAGGGTTCCAACATCTAGAAAAAAACAGCCATCATTATTCAAACCACTACCACCTGCTAGTGGAGAAGGAGGTGGTAGTGGGAATCCAATGACAATTAAAAATTCAAAAGAAATAAAGTTATGATTTCAAGTAATCATGAAAAATTCCAAATACCTCTATAAATAGCTCAGAAAAATCCCAAAAATTTCCCTAATGATCCTCACGAGGTCCCCTAACATGCTAAAAAATATCAGTTTCATAAACCTCCCCAAACTCCCCCAATTTTCTTCTCTTTCTTCTCTTGTTTGTTTTCACTCAGGGCGTGTCCACAGACGCACTCGTCTCTCCAGACTGAGTGGAGATGTAGGGCGCGTCCCGGGACGCGTCGTCCCCGATGAAACGGGTTTCCGCCCAGGAAACCCTATTTCAATTAGACATTGATTTATACCCGTTGAAACAAAATCTTAACCATTGGATATGTTCGGAAAATGGATATTTACAAAAGCCCTTTGATTGGAGGATGATCCATTTCTTGGATCTCTACAAAAATGAAAACGAAAGTTAACCCATTTAGGGTTACCATCTCCGGCAGGTTTTTCTTTGTATTCCGGCACATCTGGCCGGATACTGGTGATATTTCACAGTGGAAAAACCTTCAGACTATGGGATCTTCAAAACCCCCATGGTCCTCACAATTTCCGGCAACAAAGACGAAGAATCAACTATGTATATTTTTTTCGGAAAACTAGGGTTTGCTCCGGCTGGTTTTTCTTCCTCTCCGGTGAGATCCTCCTCCCCAGACCGGTACAGGTAGGTGAACCACTGCTTGTACTTTCATTTCCGGTAGGTTACCATGGTTTTCCGGCCATCACGAGGTCTCCCCAGTCGTAGATCCATCGGAGACGATGGATCCGGCTTGGGTGATGAGATCTCATCACAGACGGCTCAGATGAATCTTCTGAGCCGCTGGATGGATTCCGGGGGCCCAAAAACCCCAAGATATGAAATCTGGGCTTTGGATGTTAACGGATGGAGGAGATCCAACCGCAGGCGATCTGAGGGTCCAAATCGGACCGTCTCGCCTGTAGCCAGTCACCACTGCCCAGACACCTGGGATAGGCGGTTACAGGTGCGGGACGGTGCCTGTAACCCAGATTTAATCGGGACTGTCTATATTTTTAACTGAAATTGTATTTCTTCAATTAAGACTTCTATAGGACTCTGATTTTAGATCTGAAAAATAATATGGACTCCTTGTATCCTTTTACATGTACTGAAATTATTAGAACTATGTTTTAAGTTGTATGTACATAGTTATTTTGTAAAATCAGTATCCATGATCATAGATCATGGACCAGATGACTTTAAAAGACAAATCTGAACCGATGGATGTCTTCAGAGACACTCTAATACCTTAGGATCAAGTTCACAGTTAGATTTATATTCATATATATGAATGAATTGATAAAAAAAAATAGAAAGGATGAAATTCAGCCCTTAAAACGGGCTGAAATATTGAAATATTAATTCTGACTTTAATTGAACTCTGATTTTAGATCAGAAACTTTATTTGGAATAATTTTGATGTTATTAATTCACTGAAATTATTAGATCGTGTTTTTAAGTAGTATTTACATGATCTTTTTGATGAAATCCATGCCATTGATCATGGATCATGACCCACATGACCCCAAACATGAAATCTGAACCGATAGATGTGTTCAGAAGATCCAAAAACCTTAATTTAAATGTTCAAAGTAGAATTTTTATGCCTCTATGTTAGTCCAAAATGATCAAAACAGTAAGGTGAAATTCAGCCCTTAAAAAGGGCTGAAATCTTAAAATTTCAATTCCGATCTCAATTGAGATCCAAATTGAGATCGGAAAGTTGGGATGGATTCCTTGTGATAATCCAAATGGACTGAACTTATAAAATTTTAATTTTAATTAAATAAAATTTATGTAATTAAGTGGATAATTAACTAACATCCTTGATCTACAAGATCTAGGATGATCAGACCACAAATAACTTATTGGATGATTATTTTATAATATAATAAATAATATCAGTGGATTAAATTGTATTTGTTAGGTAGATCTTAAGAGATCTAGCCTTAAGGGCTACTAAAACCCTTAAAATTGAATATTATCTCCTAGATCAAGATGATCCAGGATGATTGGACAACATGGATGTATTTTGATGATGATCTTGAGATAAGATCATAGGTATTAATGAAGGGATGATGTGGATTTGGGCTAGATCAAGATCTATGCCCTTAAATGGTACAAAGTAACCTAAGATCTCCTTGATCGGGTAGATCAAGGAAGATCAAATCAATGGATGAGATACATCCATGATTTAATAATTAAATTACATCAATATAATATGTTGGATCTATAATAAAATGAAGGATCAAGATCTAAACCTTAAAAAGATGAAGGATGACTATGGATCAATTAAGACCCTTGGATCATGATAACATGTTAGATTTCTATTTCAATTATTGAATAATTGTCTTTCATTTCTTAGTTGAATTGTTTATTTAAGTCTTTAGTTAATTGTTTATTCATGCTTTAAATTTATGCTTCAATGCTTAAGTAATTGTAATTTCATTGAAATGGTAATTAAATGAAATTAGAAGGAATGGACATTCACATGGAATGTATGACATGGACTTAATGATAGTAAGGACCATAGTTAGTAGGATAATATAAGGAATATAAATTCCTTGGTCCAAATTAGGAGAATAATAAATCTCCATGAATGACATTTTAATTCATGGATTTAATTAAAAACAATTAGAAAGAATACTTAGGATTAAATGCTCATAGGAACCTTATGGAAGGTTGAGTTAGGGTCAAGCTAGTGAATGATGGATATAATGGTTAAGGGGGTTATCTAATAGAGCCACGCTCTCCCCCCACCTTCTGTTGACGTTTGTGAGGTTTAAACGCCTCCTTACATGAGGATTGAAGTAGCCACTTTGTGTTCAACCATTTAACTAGTAAGCCTTAGCCAATTTGACATAAGAGGAGCAATCTAGACTTAGAATGAAATAAGCTACCCTCAACCAATAAAACATTAATTGGTTGAGTAATAATAATGAGAGCATAAAATGTAGTAAATCATCTAATCTTGATAAAAATTGAAAATCAAGATAAGGATGATCAAACAAGATCCATAGGATCTTGGATGGTAAAAAACAAATACTAATGTAGTATTGTATAGTATGTATGCGTATGTAGAAGAACATAGATAGAGAATCCCAAACCTTTGATCAAATTTGATTCAAGGAAAATTAGGGCATCATCTATAGGAATACATACTTGAATAGGGAAATAACCTTGTATATATGGTATGACAGATGGATGAATCCAGACCATGATGGACATTGTGGAAGAATACACTGGAGATGTATGAATCACGATACTACTTTGAGGTAGGTGGATGTACAATGATATATTAGAGATTCATGTATAGATATACATGATTATCTGTCTAAAAATGTAGACCTTCATTATATCAGTATGCTTAGTACCTTGGCATGGTCATGATCCAAACAAGTGGTCCAAAACTTATGATCCAAAACAGATGATCCAACTAAGTGATCCAAAATACATAATCCAACTAAGTGATCCAAAAATACATGATCTAACCAAGTGATCAAAAAAATAATGATCCAATGAAGGGATCCAAAACATATGATCCAATGAAGGGATCCAAAACATATGATCCAATGAAGGGATCCAAAACATATGATCCAGTTAAGGGATCCAAAACATGTGATCCAGTTAAGGGATCCAAAACATGTGATCCAATTAAGGAATCCAAAACATGCGATCCAATTAAAGGATCCAAAACATGCGATCCAATTAAAGGATCCAAAACATATGATAAGTGATCCAAAACTATATGATCAAATTAAGTGATCTAACCAAAGGATCAAACAAATTGATCCAACCTCATAATCTAATCCACTTGATCAAATTTATTGATCAAGTTTAATGAGGTGAAAATGATGAGATATAGAGACTAAGGAAACCTTAAGAATAGGGTATGTATAATATTCCAGCCTTAGTTAAACAGACAGATCGTCTATATGTACAATATATTTTTCATACAAGTATGGAGACTTGTGGTTTTGTTTTACACAGAGATAGAGACTGGGGATGCTATGCTAGGGAAGTTATGAGAGTTTGGCCACCCGCTTCCTGAAACTTATATGATGATACCATGCCCAAAGAGAGGCTAAATGTCGAGTGGGGCAGTAATGGGAAGGCCCCACTGTGACAGCCATGGTCCACCCCATGAGGACATGGATTGATTATTCCACAGTTGGTGTCAGTGGAGGATTATACAGTTATCCGGGCGCGCTATACGGATTGAGGCTGTAAGCATAGTAGTCGTAATGTATTTTGCATTATAATGCACATATGATAGGCATAGTATGATGCCATGGCATGATGATATGCTATTACATGAGTTCCTAGAATGAAAACCCCGTATGAGGATTGGCTAGGTATTGCTCTCCTATGTAAGAGTATAGCTAGGGGAAGGAACAAGTGTTGAATAATCTTTGGCTAGGTATTGCTCTTCTAAGTGGGAGTATAGCCAGGGAAAGTAACAAGTTTTGAGCAATCTTCACTATATTAACTAATTTGTCATGTACTACATAAATAATGTATATACTCTATGTGGAGAGTACTCAGGTCTATATATTCTTATATTGATGAAGTAGTATGTTTTTGTATTCCCCTACCAAGCATAGCTTGCTGAGGTATTGTACATGTTTCCATGTTTACAATACCTCAGATACAGAGGAGGGTTAGAAGCTCAAGACTGTAGAAGACTTAAGAAGATGTGGATGAATAATCAAACAAGATACCTCCTCTTGAAGACATGTATTTTATTTGAGGGAATTGTATTGTATTGAGAGTTTTAATGTATGGTGAGGTTTGTATATTTTGGATTATGTAATTTGGACATGTATTGTACTGATACCGTGCTGTACTGTGAACCACTGAATGGATCCTGGAAGTTTAATAAAATCATATTCCTTCAATGGAATTTTATTTTATACACAAATTGTACTTATGTTAAGTATGAAGTGGTGACTTGGGTTTTCAAAACAAGTTTGAAAAGAAAAGAATTTTTGCTGCTTTGTTTTGCGAAAAAAATTTACTGAGGGGACGCCCTTGCCTTTGAAAAATATATTATAAAATGTGTTTCAAAAACCCGGGTCGTTACACAAACAAAGGGAAAGGATTAAGGATAAGTAATCACATACATAAAGTACATGCAAATTTTGGGGAAACTCCTAATTAACCATCCTTTAGTTACATATATCAAATGCTATATTTTAATTTGCCCTCTTATATAAATTGCTTTCAATCACTCAAAGCACCCTCCTCACTAATATCACACACATAATCCATCTCATAAGAATTTAGCCTTTTAGAATTTAGTTCACAACATGCTCTAGTATGTTCTTCAATGGTAAGCTTTGATATCAAATATATCCTATTAAAGTAGGAATTGTAAGCCAAGACTTCTCAATTAAGGAATGATGGGAAACTTTTTAAGGATCCATAAGCTTACATCTAGAGCTTGGAACCCTTAGTTCCAACACCATGGTACTTCTCTTTTTTATTTGGTAATTTTTCATCTCCTCAATATAACGATATATCCATCCTCAATCATCACATGGAAAACAAAATTAACAAAAGAAACTAATAAGTAAAGCATACCTCTATTCTTTAATAGGCTAACAATAGCAATGCCATCTGAGTGTACAAGCATAGGAGAAAGATAAACTAGTCTTCTATCTCCTTTACCCACAGGTGCAACCACCCTCTTCATCTACGAAGATGGAACAACTAGTATTGCCTCGTGATTTGGACTTTGTATGGCCTTATGTGCCCAACTAATTAGCTCTTTCCTAGCTTGAAAAGGCATGGGATTGCTCAACTTTTTGCAGAAGCAGTCATAGCACTTGTTGGATTTCTTTTTTAGTTCACAATCGAAGCATCTATGCCTTTACTTCCATAAACTTTCCTATTACCTATATTCACGAAGGCCTATGGAAGACTAGCATAGACCTACTCTTTTTCATGTTTTTCATCTCAAGAGGTGTCTTAGAGCAAGTCGATCAATACAAACAAGCTCCAAATAGAAGTGCACAATCATGATAACGATCAATATATGACCTACATCACAAATGAACATGCTCAACAGGAAAAGGGCCTAGCTTATTGAAAACCTAGTTTTTAAAGGCGATTATGTAAAATTATATTTAAAAACCTAGTTTTTAAAGACAGTTTTGAGGAAATGTCTTCTTACTTTCTTCAAAAATTTTCAATCTTTTTAACTCTCCCACCAATAACTTCTAAGGTAGGGCTATTCTTGACGTACCTATACCTCAGTAGTATCATGAACATAATTCATCTTATTCTCACTATTACATTGATTGATGGCATCGTTTTATGAATACAAGGGTAATCTATTACAATATCACCTAAGTCATCTTCATCATAAAAGTCCCTCACGAAGGTTGATAAAACAATTGACTATCTCATATCACTTTCGTCCTATACATAAAATACTTATTTTCCTTGGATGCCAAAATAAACTAATCATTTTTGTAACCAATCTTATTGAGGTCAACCAATGTCAATCAAAGGGCATCAGTTTTGATGCTATCTTTGTTGTGTTCCACCAAATTGCACTTAAATACAACCATAGTTTTACAAGTATAATTCAACACCCATATCTCTTGTATGACCCCATAATAAGTATCATTCACTAGAATTGGGTCGTTGTCCATTAAATAGGAAAAGAAAGTCATATTGGCAACTAAGCTGACCTTAATATTTTGTTATGCTCTTGAGTTATTACGGTCTTTTGTGCAGAATCGATAACCATTGATGGCATATTTAACATACTTCATTACTTCTGGTCGAGGTCCCATCCCTATCCAAGCTAAGGATTTATATATAACATCTCACTGATCTTGAACCTATTTATATTAAGTGGGATGAGTGTTATACTCTCATAAATGAGTGTTATACTCTCATAAATTAGTATACATATGCAATTAATAACAATTGAGTGAGATATTCATTGATTTTACCTTCTAAAAATTGAGTGAGGTATTCGTTAATAACAATTAATACCTCTCTTTCAAGAAATCTCTATGCTTACTATAATGAACAGATGTAAAGTAATATTTACCCAGAAGTTTTAGACATATTATATAGGAAAATGTGAAAGCAGTAGGAGAGAGTGTGTGTCAACATATTCAATGTATGACTGAACATCATCGACATTGTTTCACAAGACATAAAGGTTCTATTGGGCCTGTTCTTTATGTTTAATGGCCGATACACCCCTTTGGCCAATTGTGATTTTGTACATACCCTTTCAACACTTTCAAGTACCTCTTAAATGGGTATATCCATTACAATAAAATAGCCCATAGAGCCTTACCTCATTAATAAGCTACAATATTAAGTGTACCATGATATTGAAGAAGGATGGTGGGAAAATTGTCTCAAGCTCACAGAAGGTTGTCACTAGATGGTCTTAGATTTCTTGTAATTTTGAAACATCCACCACCTTCTTGCACAAAACATTGAAGGAGTAGCAAAATTTTGTTATAAATCCTCTAACTTTATCCAACAGTATTGAACATATTGCTATAGGTAGGAGTTGTTGCATTAGGGCATGACAATCATGCAACTTCATCCTAAATAGTTTTAGCTCTTCGATGGAGTTAATGTTTCTAAAGTTTAAAGAGTAACCATCTAGGACTTTGAGCTTTGATAGGATTTTACAAACTATTCTTTTGTCCTTTCTCTCAAGTGTATAACTTGCTTTAAGCAAGTATGTTTCTCAGTTGACCCTATCCTATAGATGCAAACTTATCTTCAAACCCATCTTAATAAGATCTATTCGAGCTACAAGTCCATCCTTTGTTTTTTAAAGCATGTCAAGGAAGGTACTAGTCAAGCTTTCATAGACATTTTTTTCAATGTGCATGATAACAAGCACATGCTGCATATGCACAGATTTCTAGTACATATTGACTTCTTCTTCTAATAACTTTTAAAGTTGTCACCACTTATATGCTTTGTTACCTTCTTCATCCCCAAACAAAGATTAAGGTTTTCAACATGTTCCAATACTTACCGTCCGATCAATATCTTTGGATAGTCCTTGTCTTTGTACTACCATTAATTTTTCCCTTTTTAAAATAGTATGAATGGTTTCTATGCAACCATCTTTTATAACCTAGGAATGTCATTTTTTTGCATTTGTTTAAGTCATATCCCCCACACCTGGTTACTACAAATATGATAGGTATTGTATCCCTTCACTATGTGTCCTGCCAAATTACCATGCACAGGGAAGTCGCTTATTATCCATAACATTATACAGCTTTAGGGTAAATCATTTCTATATAGGAGGCTTTTAAAGTTGGTAAAAAATGCTAATAGAAGTTAGTTAAAAAACGACTTCTATTGAGTCATCTTCAAAAATTGATAACTTTTAAAGTCATTTACTAAACAACATCAAAAGTCATGACTTCTAAAAGTCATTTAGTAAACAACTATGAAAATTGATAACTTTTAAAGTCGTTTAGTAAACGACTTACAAAAGTTTTAGATTTTTTAAGTTGCTTACTAAATGACTTTGAAAATCCCTTTTTTATTTTTTACATTGTAATCACTACTTGTGTTTCTACATTCAATGTAACACCGGATACAATTTTCTTACAATCTTTATACACATGAAAAACCAACATATGTTCACTTCCACATTGGGTATGAAACATCCAAATCCATCATTATCCATCCACATCTATCTTGAAAAGACTTCATAAAAGAAACCACAATACATGCATTTGCTACAACATCCACATTCACTTCATTTGTAAGTCAATACACATTCACATTTACTTTCGCACTCTAAGTTCCCCTCATTCATCATCCCATAAAAGTTATATAATTTAAAAAATATAATAAAAAGCAACCTCCATATTCGCTTCATTTATAAGCTCCAAATTCACTTCATCCATACTTACTCATTTACTCCCACACTCTGAATTTCCACACATTCATCGCTTAAATATATATATATATATATTTCAAGGAAAACAATGAAAACTTAAATAACATTTGCAAGTGAATGAAAAAATACTTTATTATGTATTTTACATTCATGCAATTACTCCAAGTGTTATAATTGAAACTCATCACATACTCAGTACATTAGCTTTGTGTTAAGTGTTTAATTTTGGTCAAAATACCCCTAATTTAGCATTCAATTAGATCATTTAACCATTTAATTTTGCAAAATTCAGCTTGATTTTGAATTTAAATCCAATTGGCCATCCAAACGGTAATTTGTCAAAATCAACAGTCATATAATCATTAGAGCTCATTAGATTACTAATGTATGGTTCAGATGATTCTAATTTAGTCTTTTCTTTTGCAGATCAACCAAAAGACACATGGACAGCTACGATTAAAAGTTAACGGCGCAGATAATCTTAAAGAAGATTAGATGGGCCAGATCAACCATAAAGGTGGATGGGATAGTTTCTTAAACAATAATTGAGCTCAAGTGAAAATCATGGACAAAAAGGGCAACTTGCAATTCTGTAGATGTTTCCAAAGTCAAGGGAGTGGACCCAAATAATCATTAATTTTTTACTTTCTTCCCACTTCTCTCTCTCTCTCTCTCTCTCTCTCTCTCTCTCTCTCTCTCTCTCTCTCTCTCTCTCTCTCTCTCTCTCTCTCTCTCTCTCTCTCTCTCTCCTTATTTTTCTTCTTTATTTCTTCTCTCTTCCTCTTCTCTCATTCTCTCTCACGTTCCCGACTTTTTCCCCTCTTCTATTCTCCTCTCTTCTCTCTTCCTCTTCTCTCATTCTCTCTCACGTCTCTCTCCATTCTACCTTCTCTCCCTCTTCTTCTTCTTCTTCTTCTTCTCCTTCTTACCCACTTCTTCTCCTCTCTTCCCATCTTCACGCACTTACCCCTACTCTCCCTCCTTCTGCATGATTCCTCTCCCTCTCCCAACAGACATCTCTCACTATTTCTCTTCAACCCAGCCTGCCTCCTCCCACTGTTCTCGTTCTCTCACTCTTAATCTCTCTCAGTTCTCTCTCTCTCTCTCTCAACCACATCACCGCAAAACCCAGCCCTCTTCCATTGCTGCACAAGCCTCATTCTCTCCTCATCATTATCTCTCCCGTACCCTCTCTTACTCGCATCCTCTGTTAATCCCACGCCCAGAAAAGGCGTCGGTTTTTTTCCTCATCGACAACATGCCCATATCGAAAAAGAAAAAACGACGCTCAAGCAACGTCCAATCGTGCGATGCCATAGCCCTCTGCTCTCTGTTGTCTCTAGTTCTCCCTCCCATCTATCTCTCATTTACTACTCTTCATCTCTCTCGTTCACGCTCTCTCAATCCCAGTTTCTCTTTTGGGCCCCCAATCTTCACCTTCCCACCGATAAGGAACTCCCTTGCCCCATCTAGCACCATCAACACCCACACCAAAGCCGCACCTCTACAGGCATGAACCCAGAACCAGACGACGCCTATCTCCTTCTTCGGCGAATTTTTTTTCACCTTTGGACAACCTAGGGGAAGGAAACCCGAACTGGGTTTCCACTCCTACGTCCCCACTCCTTCTCTTCTCTTCTCTTCCCGTCGTCTTTTCTCCTTTCTCTTTTCCTCTCCTTCTTCTCCCTTCTTCCCCGCCTTCTCTAGTTTTCATCGTTTTCCTGGTTTTTTTCGTTAAAAACCAGAACCCCAGAAATTTACAAGTTTGCCCTAACAGATCTCAAGAATACCAACTTTGTCCCCTGTTTAATTCCATCTGGGTCCCTATTCTATTTACATTTATATCCCGGTTCTATTTTATCCCCATTTTGACTAGCCAGGGATAGTACAATCCAGGACAATGCAATCCAAGACAGCTTGTTTAGTTTTATTTTCTGCTTTCTTTGGAATAAATAATTGTGTACATTGCAATAGTTGAATAAATTTGAATTTTAGTTTATTCTTAATTTATTTCTTGTATAGTCTTTGCTTTGGTTCTTTTATTAATTGAATTTTATTGAAAACTCCATCATTTTAAATCAAGTCCACGTGGGATCGACCCGTACTTGCATAAGTTACACTATAATAACCCGTGCACTTGGGTGAAACAATCAACACTTCGTATTTTGTTGAGGTCTACTTTAGAGTAACTCTTCTTGTTTGCCCACTTAGAAAGCACAGCAACCTGTAATACAATATATTAAATTCAGGTCACATTCTTTTAGCTAGATCCACAAAAAACTATGAAAAAGTATAAGATTATGAATAGTAAAAAGTGTCTTACCTTTCTTAATTGGGAAACACCAACACCATTGAATGTTAGAGTCCTCATATATGTCAGCACATAGTACCCGCACTTATAATGATACTATTATCTAGGGCACTGTTCAACAATGAAAACAAAAATAATCTATAAATACTATTTGTAATATTGTAAGTTTAATTACTAGTAAAATAGAATAGTTAAATGTTTTCTATACCTTGACATTATTTGAAGTGATTTTTGGTGGTTATACAGTCTCTGTCACATTAGCCCATGTTAACCATGCTCTACAAATTTAAATTTCAAATGCATTATAGATGAATAAAAAATTATTTATCAACATATAATACATAAAAATAATAAAATCTTCCTTATTTATAATTTCTACGAGAGTGGGTGGATGTGTGATCCACAAGAATAAAAAAAAAAAAAGCATACCCACCGTTCACATCTAAAATGAGTAGCATCCGATGAGTCCTAAATAGACAGTCATATGAATTGTAATTAAAGTTTACAATCCCTAAGTATAGAATAAGTTGGCAGAAATCCAAGGCCAATAGGCATTGACCTACCTGTAAATCAGATATACAATAGAGGGGTTGATATAGAGAATTACAAAAGGATATTGAAAATTTTTAGTTTTGTATATATATACCTCCTTGATTGGAATCTTTTTTTCAAGGGGTGCTGGTTGTCCTTCATGAACTTCTTTAGTTGGAGAATTACAGCTAGCATTTGATGGAGGTACAGGGGCATTGCAAGAATTATACACAAGAAATTGAGAAAATATCATCAAACCTCCTTCACACAATTGGCTAAATATATTTGTTTTTATTTTCTCAACCAACTCATTGTAGGCCTCCTGACCTTGAACTGTAGGTAAACTTTTACCAAAGAATTTAGAAGGAACAATACTACACCCTATACCCTTAACTCGACTAGGGTGGTCCTTCTTATTGCCCATAGTGCTACATAGGATGTCATCGTTGGTAGTAGTGCTACTTAGAGTTCATGTACTTATGATTTCTTGGGTAAGAATGTCCTTTAAAATTTAATTAGAAGGACATGAGCATGTCATCTAATTAATTATAAAAAAAAATTGATAGACAAGTGAAATCACTTACAATGCAAGAAGCTATTTTTGCAGTAGTTTCACATGAGAATGTTTGGCCAATAGAGGCCATCAAATGTGTCATCTTTCATAGGATAGAGTGATCAATGGGTTCCATCGTCCCAACTTTCTTTTGTTGTCAAGCAAGACACTATAGTTGAAGAACAAAATGTATATAACAATAGTAGCATTAAATTGAAATGAATAAATTATCACATATGCTTACTTTACGCTCTTCTAAATGAGCATAGCCCAACCTAGACAAGTAGTGCTGCATTTTAGTTTCATGCACCTTTCTTCCTTCCCATTCTTTACCTGCCCATTAGTACATATGTAATCAAGTGCAATAATTAGATGTTATATATAATTAATTAAATAAAACATCATTTTTGCACATACCTCAAATTCTACAAATGTGCAGTTCTGTACAAATTCATTCCACATATCTTCATCAATGACATTGGAATAAATGGCAGGCACTATGTACAGTCTTAATGAATCGTTGACATATGGTGCTATGTAATTGCGAACAAGGTAGTTCTTCCATTTTCTCCATTTCTCATCAACTTCTTGTAAAGCATGCATCTTCTTTTGCTTAGGTACATCAAAGGCAATATGCAAAGTATGCATCACATTAAAATATTTGAAAATAAGGTGGCAAACAAACCGAAAGAAAATCAGATAAAACATGCATGAAAATAGAAACTTTCTAAGTATAGATATTTTTAAAATTAAACTTTCCTAAAACTAAACCTAGAAACTAATGAAACTATTCTAAAGATGCAAATCCTTTGAGCAATGAAACCTAAACCAAACATAGCATGTAATTAAACTTATCAATAAAGGATACCTCTAAAAATGGACTAACAATACAAATAAAACATGTAATTAAAACATAAGAGGAGTGTGCATGATGCATGTATGGTGTTGATTTTTTTCTACAAGTGCATCGACTATTATAGTGTACCTTATGAAGTACTAGTCAATCCATGGGGACTCAAGTTTAAATAAAATTTGATTAACCAAAAATTAGAACAAATGACAAAAATTAAATAACAATGAATTATAAACTCAAATCTATTCAACCAATGAAAATTACAAAAATCTAAGTTCAAAAAGACAGAAAATTAACTAAAAAACAAATAAAATTCACTTTCGTAACTTGATTATAATACATTTCTTCAAATATGATATCATCAAAGTAGATCAGCCATCATCACTCTCTCATTGATACTTCATATTAAGGATTCAATAGCTAGATGTTCCAAGTTCTCCAAAATTTTGATGATCTGAACTAAGAAAGGATTTTGGATAGCTTAGACCTAATCTATGGATTTCAGATTGAAGATCAAGGATGTTGAATCAACTAGGAATTGTCCTAAAAATATGATCTAGGAATTGATTGAAAATCTAATATGGAAAAGAACAAGAAATAAAGAAATTCTCTTTATTAAAGCTAGATTGTTGATTTGGTTGAGCTTAAATAAAATAGGATTTGAATAACTCAGTTCTTAGATTAATTTGAGAACTACACAAAACTTGGATAACATGAATCTAGATAAGATGAAACTAGAATAAGATGAAAATAGAATTAGAATTATTGTCTAAAGGGAAAAACTAGAATTTTCTTGTTTTCTGGTTTTAAACAAAAAAATAGAGGAAGCTGCCCAACGAAGATGATGAAGAAGGGGATAGAGATGAGGTGGGAAGAAGAGGAGGAGAAAATAGGGAAAACCTGGCTGGGGTTTTCTCCTACGGTGAACGGAGAATGTGTTAGAGGGAGCTGGAGACAAGGGAGATAGAGGTGCTATGGTGGAAGAAGAACCCGTCAATTTCTAGGTGATGCTAGCGGTGATGAGACAGTAAGAGAATAGGGAAAGGCTTAGTTCTACGGTAGACCCATACTGCAGCAGTCCTTCCTCCTTAATTCAGACAATCTAAGAGAGGGAGAGCTGGAAGTGGAGGTTGTGTTGATGGGGGTGGTTGGGAGAGAGAGAGAGAGAGAGAGAGAGAGAGAGAGAGAGAGAGAGAGAGAGAGAGAGAGAGAGAGAGAGAGAGAGAGAGAGAGAGAGAGAGAGAGAGAGATCATTGATGAGGGTTGGGATGGTGGTTCTCCTCTTGACGATTGTCGGAGTTGGCCAGCGAAGGGGAAGGGTGATGGAATTCTAAGAATTCCATATTCAAGCTTGGAAATTCAGGAAAAAAAATAGCAAAAGAAAGAGGATGAGAGAGAAGGAGAAGAGAGGGGTGGTCCGGGAGTGAAAGAGAGGAAGAGTGTGATAGCATAGGAGGAGAGTGAGAGAGATAAGGAGAAGAGAGGGGGTGGTCGGCTTCCTACAACTTCTTAGTGAAGATGCCCTTTTTTCTACTATCCTCCTTCTCCTTTTATATAGCATCCTACTTCTAATTTTGTTCACCCACTTTCCTTCAAGTTCTCTTTATGGTTAATTATTCTCTACTATTGGAAACTCATCAACCCCCCTTTCTATTTTCAAAGATATCCTTATTTTTATGCTAGCAATGCCTTCCACTTTGGGTCTCTTCTTTTCATGGGTTTCTTATTCTTTCTTAGTCTTCAATTAGAAATTATTCCCTCTTACCTTGTGAATCATCTAATTCATTGATTTGATCACAGCCATTCAATGCTCTTTAGGGTGACCTGGCACCGTTAATTTTGATTTGAGATATCTAAGCCACAATCTAGTTGATCTACAAAATGCAAGACCAAATTAATATCATCTAAACTATACATTACACATTTGATTAATGTTGCTAATCATCTGACCATTAAATTTATCAAATCAATGGTTGGACGATCAATTGAAACTAAAATTCATATTTTCTCTAAAATTTTCAAAATTGATCAGTTAGATTATCTAATTAAATACTAAACTAGGGGTATTTTGACCCAATTGCAAAATTCAAATAATTATCTTCAACAAATCATCAACTTTAGCATACTAATAAAAATGAATGAAGAATTCAAAACCTACAATATACTAAAAATATTTCACTTAAGCTCAGATCTCAGAATGGGTGTGTGAGTGTATGGTCTACATATAGAATAATCTTTATCTTTAAGTAGACTTCTAGCTTTTAAACTCTATTTGAAATATATTTTGTCCTCAATCCTTATTAATAGACATACACTTAGAAAAAGAGTCTCTCAAATAAAGGGTTCAAATCATATCTCTCTTTTAAATATGTGAGTAGAGTCAATAAAAATAAATTTATCTCACATATACTCATGAAGGAATGGGAGTTACTAAGGAATTTAATTTTTTAATCCCTTTAGAAAGGATAAGATGCCATTACTTTTGAATATTTAGAAATACTACTCTTTAAATTCTATTCATTCATATCCTCATCAAGACTATATTTCTCTTAGAATCAATAGGTCTTTAACTGGGATGAAATATAGGCTTAGGACAGGGTACCAAACAAAGGGTATAAAGGGGATTTAAAAATACTTCAAAAAATAAGTGGAGGTCATCTAAAGTTGACAATTCTTCCTTACTTTGTACTAAAGCGAATATTTCTTTTTCCAATTTTCTTTTTGTATTCTTTAAACTCTTTTTTTGCAATACTTTTTTTTTTCAACACTTTTAAATCTCTTTGAAGAATATTTATTTTCTTGATATTCACTTTTATACTTTTATTGCAACTAAAAACTATTTCT
This sequence comes from Warburgia ugandensis, assembly GCA_035236585.1. Classification (NCBI taxonomy): domain Eukaryota; kingdom Viridiplantae; phylum Streptophyta; class Magnoliopsida; order Canellales; family Canellaceae; genus Warburgia; species Warburgia ugandensis. The sequence continues at coordinate 26,514,031 of CP141131.1, forward strand.
TCATTCATCTCTAACTTATCTTTTAAAGACAATAGGTAATGGATAATTTATACGGGGTTAATATGGACAAAAGTAATTTTGGTGACAAAAGAAAGGCTCATATAAGGTTCAAATTGGCTAACTAGTGGTAAAAATACTATTGGTAGGCTTTATGTCTCTAGGTCACCAATCAGGATGGCCTATATCATTTTCTAGGTTTCCTATAATCTATCATATTCAATGAACTTCCAAAATTTTAAAGGTAATATTCTAATAATACAAGTAATGTGCCAAATTGAAGAATTTATGGGATCAAATTTACTTTAAGTATACTGAAGAAAATTAGGAACATTTATAACCTCTCAAAAAGAATAAATGGCTCTAAAACTCTCTTAAGCTATAGGTCTCTACTAAATTTCTTCAGGATCTCTAAGCTATAACTACTTATTAATTTAAACTATGTATATGCAACTACACGTACAGATGTGATCTGAAACTTTGCTTTCATGAAATACTTTATAAAATGAGTAAAATGATAAATTAATCATGTTTAATCCCATTAATAAGTTAAAATGATCTAAACTATACTTCAAAAAATCTAATTCTCATCATAGTGTAGGAATTGACCTAAAAAATTTTTACCAATTGTTTTTTGAAATTAAGAAAAAAACTAACTAAAACTAGAATTTGCTAGAATTCTACACTCCCAACCTGAAAGAAACATTATCCTCAATGTTTAAAAAGTAGGACCTAAAATAAATATGGGTGATGTAGAAAATAATGAAGAAGAAAAAATACAAAAGATAATACAGAGGGATCAAATCAACTCAATCATGATAAATAGGATCCTCTAGAGTTGTGACTCAACTTCTGAATTCTCATATTCTAGGAAAGGCTTTAAAAGTATGGCCAAACCTAGCATCCTCAATCTTGATGGTCCCATATGAAAAAACATCATTTACTATATATGGACTAGTCCATTGAGATCTAAGCTTACCTGGAAATACTTGAAGCTTAGAATTGTAAAGTAGAACATTCTGGTTTGGAGTAAAAGATTTTCTCATTATGTTTTTATCATCTAAAACTTTCATCTTTTCTTTATATATCCTATTACTCTCATAACCATCTTGCCTAATCTCTTTTAACCCATTAAGTTGGAGTTTTTTATGTGAGCCTGCCTCATCCATGTTGAAATTAAAGGTTTTTATTGCCCAATAAGCTCTATGCTCCAATTCTAAGGCAAATGACAAGTCTTAGCGTAAACAATATGATAAGGAGACATACTAATTGGGGTTTGATGTGTAATCCTGTAAGCTCAGAGCGCATCAATCAGTTGAAGAGACCAATCCTTACAATCAGGATATTAGTCTTTTGAAGAATTTGTTTTGTGGCCTGATTAGATGTTTCAACTTATCCACTTGTTTGTAGGTTATGCTGTGTTGCAACTTTATGGGTAATGTTATAATTTTTTGCAAGTGCTTCAAATGGCTTGTTGCAAAAATGTGTACCATCATCACTTATAATGGCTCGAGGGGCCCCAAATTTAGAAAAAAAAATGTTTTGTTTTAAGAATTTAACAACTATTTTGCGATCATTATGCCAACATGGGATAGCCTCAATCCTCTTGGAAACATAGTCTATGGCCAATAAGACATAAATGTAGCCAAAATAAGGTGGGAACAGCCCCCTGAAATCTATGCCCCAACAATCAAAAACTTCTATGACAAGGATAGGATCGAGAGGCATCATATTCCTATGGTTTATTCTCCTAACTTTTGACATTGCTCATAAGATTTACAAAACACATATGTTTCTTTAAAAATGAAGGCCAATAGCAACCACACTGCAAAATCTTTGCAGCTATTTTCTTTGCAAAAAACTGCCCACCACATGCTTCTAAGTGACAAAAGGAGATAACATTATGTTGCTCTGAGTCAGGTTCACATCTCTTAATTATCTGACCTGAGCAATAATTAAACAGGCATGGATCATCCTAGAAGTAGTGCTTAACATTGGAAAAGAAATTTTCAACAATGGTCCATCCTATAATACCTTTGTGTTCCTTTAAAGTGTTTATTAATTGTTCCTCCTAAGATGCTTCTAATTAGGAGGAAAGTATTCAAGGAAAAGTCTCTTTTTATCCTAAATATGCATATTTTAAATATAATGGTAGAGATTTCAATTGAAGTTTAGGAAGTTCTACTCATGATGGAAGGGGAGTGGATTCCCTTAGTGGAAGTTCCTTAAAATGAGGTTCCCATTATAGGAATAGAATCTAGGAGGGCACTAATTTTCTCTATTAATGCATCCTCATTAAACTCATTACAGTGGGTCAAACTAGCCTCAAGTGGGTCCTACAAAGAAGATCATTGAAAATGATCTTGCACAACTAAATTTATCATGTTGACACAATGCAAGTCATTAGTGAATTCACTAGGTTGCTTACAAATATTGAAGATGTTTAGCTCTAATGTCATATTACCCACCTTGTATTTTGGTGGTGTACGATGTTGAAGAATGGAACTAACTTGTTCAATAAAAAATGTCTTATTTTGCACATTTAATCTTCTTTTTATGGTGCAAAGGTCTTTTAATAATTTAGCATATGATGGGATTTGTTTTATTGCATCTAAGATCAGTATGCTAATCTTGACTTGCTTGAAAATTTCTAAAATTCAACATTAGAGACAGGCTTTAGAGTTTGACACAACCTTTGGGGAAATGGAGCAGGGATAGAACATGAATTAATGGGTGAAGTGGGGTCCTTCTGTTTAGAATTTTCTTTAACTTTAGTGGATTTTTCTACCTGTTCAGTCTTTTGTTGCTCATCCTTCTCAATTCTTTTACCACTCCATGGTAGAGCTAGATTATGCATTAGATGTATTATTACTAACCACATGCACTACCTTAGGGTTTGCTTATGGTTGAGCTAGAAACTTTTCTTTTTCCATATTTTGTATCCATTGACTCATCATACTTTTTATTTCATTAATAGATTGATTGGTTTGTTTAAGTTAGACTTTTAATTGAGAAGTTTTCCTCTTCGTTTTGAATGAGTTGATGGATATTATCATATACAGGCCTTTTGGGTGGGGGCAAGTAAAGTTCTGAAGCAAGAGGTTGATGAGTTTAGTATGAGGGTAGGGCAAGGAGTCCTTAGTTTTGTTAGTGAGGCTAGTATGGGCTCAGTTGTGAGACATTGGCACTAGGTCTATTTTTTCAACTAAAATTTGGATGGTTGCTCCATTTAGGGTTATAAGTCTCTAAGTATGGGGAGAAAGGTCTTTTATAAGTGTTAAGTGCATTAGCTTGATCATGAAGTACTTCTTGAAGTGTTGGAATGGTAGGACATTCCTAAGTAAGATGGCACTTGTTCATCTTTACTTGAGTTTTTCTTTCCCATTTTTATGGTTTCTACTTTTCTAGCTAAGAATGCTAATTTGGCATTATTTTCATCTTTGTTAGAAATAGCATACATGCCTCCCCTAACATGAGCGGTAGTGATCTTAGGTCTATCTAGATGTTCTACTCTTTCTGAGTCATCCCTAGTCTGTGCACTTTCAACTAACCATTCCAAATACTCTTTTCTTCATCTGGTTGTTCATTCAAAAAGTTGTCATTACACATCATCTCTACAAATTGGTGCATGTTAGAATTAAGCCCTTCATAAAAGAAGTTGATGATGTGCCATGGTTCATAGCCATGATGTGGGAAAGTGAGTAAAAGATCCTTGAACCTTTCCCAGCATTAGTAGAATGAGTCTTTCGCCTTCTGAGTAAAGTTCATGATCTTATGGTGTAATGTATTTGTTTTATGCATAGGGAAAAACATTTTTAAGCATTTCCTTGTCATTTTATTCCAGGTCCTTATGGAACCTATTGGCAATGCATTAAACCATATTTTTTCTTTTTCCTTTAAAGAGAAGGGAAAAAGTTTAAGCCTAATAATATCTATGCTAGTGTTTTTTGTTCATTGGATACTATATACCTTAGCAAACTCTTTAAGGTGCAAGTAAGGACTTTCACTGTCTAACCCAGGGAATTTGGAAAGTAATTGGATTACTCCCATTTTTAGTTCTAGTGCACCAACACTTTGAGGAAGAATGACACAGGATGGGGTACTGGTGCATGTAGGCTGAAGGTAATCTTTTAAAGTTCTGCCATGAAATTTTTGATAGCCATCATTATTATCCCCATGTTCACTCTATTGGTCCCACTCCCTATTATTATTCCTTTTGCAATCTCTATTTGGTAGATGATTATTCCTCTTTGGTGGAGGTTGATATTCATCATCCATTAGAGGTGATGGGTCCTCATCCATGATGAGTGAAGGGCCTTAGCTACCACAGGATGAGTTACCCCTTGAACATTGATCAGTCATTGATGTGGACTGATCTAGTTGTATGTTGTTTTGGTCATATTTGGTTAACCTTTTGGTTTTTTCGCATCTCCAAAATTGTACACAATGAAAGCTTTTTTCTCTCTTTTTCTTCGTCTTTTTTTCTCTTTTTTTTGTTTTGTTTTATTTTTTGGGAAGAACTTGTGACGACCTGGGTTTTTGAAACACATTTTATAATACATTTTTAATAGGCAAGGGCGTCCCCTTAGTAAAAAAATTTTGCAAAACAAAGCAGCAAAAATTCTTTTCTTTTAAACTTGTTTTGAAAACCCAAGTCACCACTTCATACATAATATAAGTACAATTTGTATACAGAATAAAATTCCATTGAAGGAATATGATTTCATTAAACTTCTAGACTCCATCCAATGGTTCACAATACAGTCCGGTACCAGTACAATACCTGTTCAAATTATATAATCCTAAATTTGCAAACCTCACCATACATTAAAAACTCTCAATACAATACAATTCCCTCAAATAAAATACATATCTTCAAGAGGATGTATCTTGATTGATTATTCATCAACATCTTCTTAAGTCTTCTACAGCCTTGAGCTTCTAACCCTCCTTCTCTGTATCTAAGGTATTGTAAACATGGAAACATGTACAATACCTCAACAAGCTATGCTTAGTAGGGGAATACAAAAACATACTACTTCATCAATATAAGAATACATACCTCAGTCCTTATTTCATCATGGTTATCCATTCATGAGTATTCTCCACATACAGTATATACATTATTTATGTAGTACATGACAAATTAGTTAATATAGTGAAGATTGCTCAAAACTTGTTCCTTCCCCTGGCTATACTCCCACTTAGGAGAGCAATACCTAGCCAATTCTCATATGGGGTTTTCATTCTAGGAACTCATGTGATAGCATATCATCATGCCATGGCATCATACTATGCCTATCATATGTGCATCATAATGCAAAATGCATTAGGACTACTATGCTTACATCTCAATCCGTACAGCGCCCGGATAACTGTATAATCCTCCACTGACACCAACTGTGGAATAATCAATCCATGTCCTCATGGGGTGGACCATGGCTATCACAGTGGGGCCTTCCCATTATTACCCCACCCGACATTTAGCTTCTATTTGGGCATGGTATCCATCATATAAGTTTCAGGAACCGGTGACCAAACCCTCATAACTTCCTTAGCATAGCATCCCCAGTCTCTAACTCTGTGTAAAACAAAGTCACAAGCCTCCATACTTGTATGTAAAATACATTGTACAAATCAGACGATATGTCTGTTTAACTAAGGCAGGAATATTGTACATACCCTATTCCTAGGGTTTCCTTAGTCTCCATGTTTTGGATCACTTTGTTTGATCCTTTGTTAGATCACTTAATTTGATCTTATGTTTTTGGATCACTTGTTTGGATCATGTGTTTTGGATAACTTGTTTGGATCATGTGTTTTGGATCACTTAGTTGGATCATATGTTTTGGATCACTTAGTTGGATCATATGTTTTGGATCACTTAGTTGGATCCTATGTTTTGGATCACTTAGTTGGATCATGTGGTTTGGATCATGACTATGCTAAGGTACTAAGCATACTTATACAATGAAGGTCTATAATTCTAGACAGATAATCATGTATGTATACACATGAATCTCTAATATATCTTTGTATATCCACCTACCTCAAAGTAGTATCTTGATTCATACTTCTCAAGTGTATTCTTCCACAATGTCCATCGTGGTCTGGATTCATCCATCTGTCAAACCATATGTATAAGGTTATTTCCCTATTCAAGTATGTATTCCTATAGATGATAACCTAATTTTCCTTGAATCAAATTTGATCAAGGGTTTGGGATTCTCTATCTATGTTCTTCTACATACGCATACATACTATACAGATACACATGTAATACAATACTACATTAGTATTTGTTTTTTATCATCCAAGATCCTATGGATCTTGTTTGATCATCCTTATCTTGATTTCCATTTTTATTAGGATTAGATGATTTACTACATTTTATGCTTTCATTATTATTACTTAACCAATTAATGTTTTAATGGTTGAGGGTAGCTATTTCATTCTAAGTCTAGATTGCTCCTCTTATGTCAAATTGGATAAGGCTTACTAATTAAATGGTTGAACACAAAGTGACTACTTCAATCCTCATGTAAGGAGACGTTTAAACCTCACAAACATCAACGGAAGGTGGGGGAGAGCGTGGCTCTATTAGACAACCCCCCTAACCACTATGTCCATCATTCACTAGCATGACCCTGGCTCAACCTTTCATAAGGTTCCTATGAGCATTTAACCCTAAGTACTCTTTCTAATTGATTTTAATTAAATCCATGAACTAAAATGTCATTCGTGGAGATTTATTATTTTCCTAAGTTGGACCAAGGAATTTTTATTCCTTATATTATCCTACTAACTATGGTCTTTACTATCATAAAGTCCATGTCATACATTCCATGTGAATGTCTCTTCCTTCTAATTTCATTTAATTCAATTTCCATGAAATTTCCATTACTTAAGCACTAAAGCATAAATAGGCAATTTAAACAAATAATTCTAAAATTAAATCAACTAAGCAATGAAAGACAATTATCATAATGTTCAATAATTCAAATAGAAATCTACATGCTATCATGATCCAAGGGTCTTAGTTGATTCATATTTATTTTTCATCTCTTTAGGGTTTGGATCTTGATCCTTCATTTTATTTTAGATCCAACATTTTATATTGATGTAATTTAATTATTAAGTCATTGATTTGATCTTCCTTGATCTACCCGATCAAGGAGATCCTAAGTTACTTTATACCATTTAAGGGCATAGATCTTGATCTATCCCAAATCCTCATCATCCATTCCATAAATCCATATGATCTTATCTCAAAATCATCATAAAAATACATCCATATAGTCCAATCATCCTGGATCATCTTGATCTAGGAGATACTATTCATTTTTAGGGATTTTAGCAACTCTTAAGGCTAGATCTCTTAAGATCTGCATGATCAATACCATTTAAGCCACTGATTTTATTTATTATATTATAAAATCATCATCAAACAAGGTATTAGTGGGCTGACCATCCTAGATCTTGTAGTTCAAAGATGTTAGTTACTTATCCACTTAATTACAGAAACTTTAATTAATTAAAATTAAAATTTTATTGGCTCAGTACATTAAAATTATCACAAGGAATCCATAAAAACTTTTTGATCTTAATTTGGATCTTAATTGAGATCAAAATTGAGATTTTAAGATTTCAGCCCGTTTTAAGGGCTAAATTTCACCTTACTGTTTTGGACCAGTGTGACTGATCAAGAGACACATAATTTATACTATGAACATGTTTATTAAGGTTTTGGGATCGTTTTAACACATCCAACGGTTTAGATTTTAATTTTGGGGTCATCTGGGCCATGATATAAGATCAATGGCACGGATTTGACTAAATAGATCATGTAAATACTAATTAAAAACAATATCTAACATGTTAAGTGGATTATTACCATAACTATGAATCCAAGGAAAGTTTTTTATCTAAATTTAGAGTTCAATTAAAATTCGAATTAAGATTTTAAGATTTCAGCCCGTTTTAAGGGCTGAATTTCATCTTTACTGTTTTTTATCAATTCCTTCATATATATGAACACAATTATGACTGTGAACATGATCTTAAGGTTTTAGAGGGTTCTAAAGACATCCGTAGGTTCAGAGTTTTCTTTTAAAGTCATCTTGGCCATGATCTAAGATCATGGGTACTGATTACATATATAATTACAATTTGAAACATGAATATAATGCATTCAGTACCTAGATCAAGGAATCCATAGAAGCTTTCCGATCTAAAATAAGAGCTATATCATGCTTTTAATTGCAAAAATAAGATTTTCAGTTAACTGAATGGACGACCCATATCAAATCTGGGTTACAGATCTAGGTTACATCCTATCCTAGGTGGTTGGGCAGTGGTGACTGGCTACAAGCAAGATGGTCCCATCTGGACCGTCAGATCACCTGTGGCTAGATCTCCTCCACCCGTTAACATCAGAGGTCCAGATTTCAGATTTTGGGGTTTTTGGGCCCCAGGAATCCATCCATCAGCTCAGAAGTTACATCTAAGTTGTGGATGGATGGGATCTCAACCCTTAATGCTGGATCCATCGTATCCGACGGATCAACGTCTAGGGAGCTCCCACCTTTGCCTGAAAACCCAAAATACCTACCTAAAATAAAAGAGGGGATTGAGATTGGCCTACCTGAGCTGATCTGGGGGAGAATATTTCGCCGGAGAAGGAGAAAACTAGCCGTAAAAAGTAGAGAAAACCCTAGCTTTTCTGAAAAATATGCAATCTCAATTTCTCCATCACCATTGTCGGAGAATGTGGGGAACCATGGGGCTTTAATAGATCACCCCATGATGAAGACTCATAATGGTGCAAGATCAAACTTTACTGGGTAGATTTTCTGAAATACATTGAAGAACATGCCGGAGACGGAAAACAGTACTGGGTTCATTTTTGTTTTGAATTTTCTGGAAATCTAGGTAATGGATCATTGTGGGACCAAGTTATTTTGTAGCTTACCCTTACAAGAACATATCTAATGGTAAAGATTTGGTTTCAATGACTAAAAATGGATGGCTAATTGAAATAGGGTTTTCAAGCGGAAACCTAGTCCCATCTGGGACTACGAGTCCGTAGACACGCCAGACTTCTCCACTCAATCTAGAGAGCCTGGTGCGTCTCTGGACACACCCTAGGGGGAAAAAAAAACAAGTGAAGAAGAAAGGAAAATTGGGGGAGTTTGGGGAGGTTTTTGGAGCTGAGATTTTGCAGCATGCTAGGGGACCTCGTGAATGATTTTATGAACATTTTTAAGAATTTTTCTAAGGTCTATTTATAGGTGTTTTGAGTGGTTTTCATAATGACATGTAATGAGTATGGTTTTTCCTTTTTATTATTTAATATATATTAGATTCCCACTGCCATCTCCTTTTCCACTCGCAAGTGGTAGTGATTTGACTAATGATGACTATTATTTCCAGACGTTGGATCTCTTTATGGATCCCTTGTGGGCCCCACATGTGTAAAAAGACAAAATTGCCCTTTTATGGAGAAAAATCCGTTTATTCTCCTGGGCTCGGAATTGTGCATTCTTAGTGGCGTTGGATTTGTATTTTTGAGTACATTCCATATTTTAATGCCTCAAGTCTTGGTTATTTGTGAAATTACCATTTTGCCCTTTTAGTCATTAAAATGAAGAAAAATACAGATTTTTCATCCGTATTCAAAAATTGTCATGCTTACAGTCATTTTGAAGCATTCATCGCATATGTTTTCAATTATACAGGTCTTATACCTTGATTTCACTTCTATGAGAAGTGCATATTTCATAACCCAAATATTGCAGCCTGATTTTCATTGAAATTCTCAATTTCAATATTTATTTAATTTCTTTACCAAAAATTAGGGGTGTTACAGAACTACCCTAAATGATGCAACCTAAATTCCTAAAATGATGCATAAACAAAGGGCATAGTCAAATAATCCTTGAGGCTAGCAAGCAAAAAGATTTTGATTTTCTTGAATTTGGGTGGGAGAGATGCTTTAAATTTGCCTAATCTAACTCTACTCCTCTCTTTCATATTTGACTACTGCTTACCAGTTGAGTTCTGTTCTAAAGTGGTTAATACAATCCTCATGTTAGGAGGCATTTAGACCTCAACCGATGTTAATAGAAGGCATAGAAAAATCACTTGAATTTTAAGATACCCATTATAATTAGAGTGCTAAGAAGCCACTAGAGTGACAATAGATCTGTCTTATTAAGAGGGTCCTACGAGCATGTGATGGCATCTCTTGGTGTCTTCTAATTAATTTTAAATTAATTTGAAAGGTTGAGTTTGGCGTTTGTGGTGATTATCTTAGGTGGCCCACGAGGTGGTGACTAAGTCTACCCTTGATCTTGTGGGTCAGGTGCCCTTACTAATTAATTTTCACACTCCATGGGAGTTTAATCAACATATAAATCACCTTAAACCAATAAACATGCACTAAGAATGCAATTAAAAACAATAAACTAATGCAAACCCTAAAAATGCAACAATTATAAAATATGCTATCTATATACAATTACACTACCAACCAATGTAAAATTATTTTAAACGCAAATATATTAAGAAAATAAAAATAAATTAATAAAAACTTACAGTAGGTTTTCCAATGAAGAACAAGTGTGGGCCACGATACCCCACACTTGCCCTATTTTAATATGACCTTTTTAAAATTAAAATTAAAATTAAAATTGAAATTATAAGTTACAATGTTCCTCACTATAAGATTCACTCAAAAACAAAGCAAAATTCCTATTTTAGTAAAGCAAGGAAATTATATTTATTTGATGACACTCCACTTGCCAATTTTCTCCTTTTTTAATTTAAAAAAAATAAAAATAGTAATAAGTACCAAATTCAGGAAATAAAATGATTATTGCACTAAGAAAATTAAAAAAATACACCCAAAAATGCCTAAAATTCTAAAACAATACAATTCCAAAAAAAATATTTTTGGATTTTATGGAATTAAAAAAAATTATTAAATTTTATGAAAACTCTATCGTGGGTCTGTAGCAAAAGTCCCAAAAACTTGATGATTATTTTTCATAATTGCATGGGCTTTTGTAGTGTAGCTTATACAAGTACAAGTCAATCCTACGGGGACTCGACTTAAAAAGATAGAGTTTAATAAAATCTAGTTAACCAAAAATTAAAATAAATAACTCAAATTAAATAACAATGAATTGTAAACTCAAATCTATTCAACCAATGAAAATTACAGAACCCAAGATCCTTATTTAGTCTAGATCATCAAAATTTTAGGGAATAAGCTTAATCCAATCATTGGATCTTTAATTAGAAGTGCTAATGAGAGATTGATGAAGCTTGATCAATGTTAATGATATCAGATTTAAAGTAATTTGTTATAATCAAGCTAGAAAAGTGAACTTTATTTTTTAGTTAATTTTCTATTTTTTTAACTTCAATTTCTGTAATTTTCATTGGTTAAATAAATGTTATTTTTAAATTCATTATTATTTTATTTTTTTTCATTTATTTAAATTTTTGGATAATTAAAATATATTCAGACTCCAAACGAGTCCCCATGGTTTCAACCCGTACTTACAGGAATTACACTACAATAGCCTGTGCACTTGCGATAAAACAATCAACACTTTGTTTGATCTCATCAGCTTACTAATACCCATCCATCATTACTTCTAATGTACTTAACGTGGTTTAATTCCTTACTCTTTAGTTCTCTTACTTTTGCAAGTTTAAATACATCTTTATTAACTTCTCTTAATCTTAATATATTATAAAGATCATCATATGCCTTTAGTTTAGTCTCACTTACTACTCACTTAGCAACATTTTGAGCATTCTTATATTGCTCAAAGTTTTCATTATTTTTAGACCTTTTCCATGCTTTAAAACACACACATTTCTCTTTAATAACATTTTGCACTTTTTTAATCCACCCCCTAGTTTTCATCATTGGTTGCCTTTTACCTTTAATTACTTCTAGGGCATCTTCTGCTACTTTCTTAATGAACTTGGCCATATTAGTTCACATGGTGTTTACTTCTATTCCATTGTTCTAGTTTTCTTCTACCATCAACTTGTTTGTGAATGATGTTATTTTCTCTCATTTTAGGTTTCACCACTTAGTTTTGGACACCTATTAACTTCATTTCCTTTCTTCTATATATTAATATAGATAATCCATAACCATTAACTTATATTGTGAGATTAGACTCTCACCGAGTATCACCTTAAAACCCTTACACATTGATCTTTCAGTATTCATAAGTAGAAAAAAGTCTATTTGGGTTTTGTATGGTCCATTTTTAAAGTTTAATAAGTGTTCAACTCTCTTCTTAAAGTATATGTTTGCTATAGGTAGGTTATATGCCAAAGGAAATGATGTTTTACATCTTAAGTCTCAAGCACAAGAATCAATTATAGTAATTCTCATGAGGAGGTGATCCCAAGTGGAAACACCCAATTATGATATTAGTGGATCTTACTTAAATTATCTAACCTTGCCATATTAAGGAGATCTTTTTTCTAAACTAAAAATGGAAGGCTAATGCATGAAAAGTGTTAAAACAAAAACTTAACAACTTTGCTAAAAAACACATTATAAAAATAAAACTTTCCTAAATTAAAAGCCTTCTAACTATGGAGACTTCCTAAAATACTTCTTAAGCATGCAATTTCTAAAGAATGCAAGTGTACTAATGGGAATGAATATAACAAAAAGGTTTTAGCAATAAAACACTATTTCTCTAAACTTTCTAGATATGAGAATTCACTAATTAACAACTATTCAAACCATAAGCTAAATAAGATAATCAAACTAACATGCATACACTAATTACCTTTCCTAACATGATTGAACTCAACTAATTCAAACTTAAACATCATTCAAAAGCCTCTTTGAATCAACTTATAATCAATACTACTAAATCACTCAAGACCATGCGCACATCCCATGATTGGGGCTCATGGTTTTAAGGTGTGTTGGTGTTGATTTACTTGTTGATTTGAGATGGAATAATGATGAACTGCCTAGATGACTTGAATGATGCTAAGAATGGGTAGGAAAACTTATCAATGTTGCCCAACTTTCAACCTAAAAAGCTTTTAAAACCATGCACTCAACACTTAGAGTGGTATGCATGGTTTCAACGAGATTTTAAGTTGATTTTAGTTTGAAATCTTAAAACACAAATTCCATTAAACATTAAACCAAGAGATCAACAACATGCAAATAAGCAAACATAAAGAGATTATTATCATTCATCAATCAAGAGAGATCCATTAATCGTTAAATAATATTGAAGTGAAAGCAAGATTACAAGGATGGTGCCTTCCACTCTAGGTGAGTACGCACCACGCATTACACCAAAATAAATTGAAAATATGATGATTCAACACTTCTTACACCAACAAGCTTGAAGATCAAAGAGAAAATCCAATAGGAAATAAAGGTAAATCTTCGGGATTCTAAGGATAATTCTTTGAATTCTCCTCCAATCATGGCTTTCCATGTAGCGTGGTTTATGGGGCTTGAAGAGAGGTCCATTGGCTTGGCCTCATGACTGGCTTAGATAGCTTTCTTGGCTTAGCTTGATGACTCAAATCCTTGGCTTTGGTGACTGGCTAGGCTCCTTAGCTTACCACCTTGGTCATGACATGAATGTGGCTAAGTGGCTTAAGTGAAACCATGCAAAGGTGGTGGACTTTGCATGGCTTGTGCATTGACCTACTTTGGCCACCTTTGACTCCTCCTGTTCCATCTTCAAGTGATCTTAAGATGATCAGGATCCTTGATCTCTTATTAATGTGATGACTTTGAGGCTTTGAATCAATCTTTTGATCTTGATCATTAATTTTCATTTCAAACGATCTCAATCGTCAGATCCTCATCTCGCTTCCTAAAAAAAGTGGAAAAATCTAATTAAATCTTAAGAAAATATGATCAATCACATACTTACCTTGAATTAGTCTTTAAACCTACAAAATATTAAAAAAAAATTCTTTTAAGCTAGAAATGCACGTGTTATAAAATTTGGCCAAAAACTCTATTTACCCATATAAGCTATAACACATGGGTTACTAAATGGATGGTTTTTATGCAAAATTAAATACTTATCACACCCCTAACTAGCATTTTGGCAGTCCTAAGCAATACATGTGAAAAATTATTTTATATTAACAAATACAAAGTGTCACTTTCGTAGGTACTCACGATTGCATTTAACATATGCAACAAGCCCTTGAGCCCCTAGGTTACTCTTAGTGGACAAGTTAGACCTCATGAGGGTTTGCAATTAATATACCCACAAAATTCTCTAATATTGAGTCTCCTATTTTATCTCAGAGAATCCTCATTCATTAGAACTCTACATGTTTTTCACAACTTAATGGAGATGACTGGCAATTCTACAATTATACACATATTAAAGACATTTATTCTAATTATTTCTCAAAGTGTATGTGTGTGTACAACCACATAAGTCATGACTTCGAATTAGATATGCTTAAATTCGATTAGAAATGTTTCTTGACCTTAAATCCTCACAAGTATACTCTCCAAAGTGAAGCTATCAGATTAGGGCTGGAACATATTTCTCTCATTATGTGACTAGATCCAATAAGGCTAATGGTTCACATAAACTTTTAAGTGCTAAAGAGATAAAGGAAGTGATCCCTATAATGGATGTTATCGCTAAGAATAGTAGGGGTAGTTTACCTTAATTTCTTCCTATATATATATATATCCTCCTTAAGGCTATGTTTCACCTAAGATCCATAGGTCTTTAAATTGGATGAAATGTCGGCTTCATATAGGTTCAGAGAAGCAAGGTATAAGGGTTTCAAAAGTTCAAAACTGAGTAGAGGTTTTCTTTTGATTATTGGACTTTTTCTTTGACTAAAGTGAATATCTTTTGTTCTCATCTTTTTCTTTCAATTTTTTCTCTATCTTTATTTTTTATTGGAAATAACTTCTGATGTTTTTCACTTCTTTAACTTTTTGTCCTTTTTGAACTTTGTTTCTACCAACCAACTCTACTCATTTTGAACATGGGTAATAGATAATTATTTCTTAGTTTTTTTGGGTTAAGGTAAGTAGGGTTAAGAAAGAAAAAGGTTAACAATAGGCTTAAGGGTCTAACTAGTAGTATACTGCATTGGGTAGGTTTTATGTCTCTTAAGTAAACAAGGATGGCCTATATCATTCCATAGGTTTCCTAAAGCCTATCAGATTCAATAAATTTTCTAGAAAGAAAACTATACCCCTATTTATTCTTGGTAATTAACCAAAACAAGGATAATAGGATCACATTAAATTCTGTATGCTAAAGAAAATGTGAAATTATTTATAACTCTCTGAAAGAAGACACTCTAAAACTCACTGAGCTATAGGTCTCCATTGATTTTTCTCAGGGTCTCTAAGGCATACCTTTCTATTAGTCTTGACTATGTGTTGTGTGTAAATATTTTTTGAGAATTAACCTTTATAAAATGCTTCAACAAATGAATAAGATGCAAAATTAGCCATATGCACTTCCATTAAGAGGTAAAAATAGTAGACTCACTAAAATTTTGAAAGTCCAGTTCTCATCACAGTAAGGGAACTCTATCTCAAAAATTTTTTTTTTTTTTTTTGAAAAGTTCAAGAAAAATCAAAATCTCTATGTACATCCACACCCCCAACCTAAATGAAACATTGTCCTCAATGTTTGAAAACATAGAACTCTATGTGAAAATGAAAATATGCAGAAGACTAAGATTTGAATGACATTTGGGTTGCCTCCCAAGGAGGATTAAGTTTTACGTCTTTAGCCCAACATAATGATGAGTGCAAGAATGATGATCTGCAAGGTTCCCTGGACAATTCTAAGGTGGGTGATGATAATGGAGTCCCATAGCAATGTCTCTTCAATCTCTGGGTTAAGTAATTCTAAGAAAGGTTTTAAACCTTGACCATTTACTTTTAAGATCTCACCATCTCAATCTCAATGGCCACATGAGGATATATTGTGCATACTATGTAAGGTCCAATCCATCGAGATTTGAGTTTTCCTTGAAAGAGATGCAATCTGGAATTATACAACAATACCTTTTGTCTAGGTGTGAAGGATTTTCTTAAGATTTAGTGATCATGGTTAACCTTCATTCGGTCTTTGTATAGTCATGCAGATTCATATTCATCCTTTCACCATTCATCTAACTCATTGTATTGGAGTTTTTCATGGGTCCTAATAGCATCTAATTTGGAATTAAGCTTTTTTATAGCCCAATATGCCCTATGTTCTAGCTTTACTGGTACGTGGCAGCCCTTTTCATAGACTAGGCAGCAAGGTGACATTCCTATAGGAGTTTTTATAGGCAGTGTGTTAGGCCCATAAAGCATCAGTGAGTTTCACAAACTAGTCTTTCTTACTTGGATTGACTATCTTCCCTGAGATATGCCTAATTTCCCTATTTGATACCTCCACTTGCCCACTAGTCTAAGGGTGGTATGGGGTAGCTATCCTATGGTTAACTCTATACTTTTACATTTGATTTTAAAACACTTTATTACAATAGTGTTCCTCCCATCATTCATTATGGGTCGCTGAGTTCCAAACCTTTCAAAAATATTTTCCTTTAAAATTTTTACCACTACTTTATGGTCATTAGTTTTATAGGGTACAACCTCCACCCACTTGAACATGTAGTCCACTCTCACTAGAATGCATAAATTGCCAAAAGAATTAGGGAAGGATCCCAAGAAATCTATGCCCCAAACATCAAATGGATCTACAACAAGGATTGAGTTTAAGGGTATTATGTGTCTCCTCCCTAGACTTCCTAACTGTTGGAACCTCACATATGCTATGCAGTAAGCATTTGAATCTTTAAAAATGGTGGGCTAATGAAAACTACACTACAAAATTTTTGCAGCTGCCTTTTTTTATCTAAAATGACTTGCATATACATGATCATGACAAAAGGAGATAATCTTACTATGCTCACTATTTGGTATGTAGCATTGTATGACCCGATTAGGATAATACTTGAATAGGTGTGAATCATCCCAAGTAAAGTATTTAACCTTGGTAAAAAATCTCTCCCTGTCTTGTTTGGTCCAATGATTGGGCATTTGTCCTATAATAAGATAATTTACTATATCTCCATACCAAGGTAAATAGGAAATGTGCAATAAGTGTTCATCCAGAAAGGATTCAATTATAGGCACATTATTGCTTGTGTTCTCCATCACTAATATGGATAAGTGGTCTACTACGAAATTTTTAGAACCTTTCTTGTCCCAAATTTCCAAGTCAATTTCCTGCAACAGGAGTATCCAACAGATGAACCTAAGTTTTACATCCTTTTTAGAAAGGAGGTACTTTAAAGCGGCATGATTTTAGCATACTATAACTTTAGACCCTAATAAGTAAAATCTAAACATTTCTAGAGCAAATAGTATAGCTTACAAATCTTTTACTATGGTCAAATAGTTGAATTGCACATCATTCAATGTTTTACTATTGTAGTATATCATGTGCAAAAGTTTATTGATTTGCTGCTCCAAAATAGCTCCAATTGCATAATCTAATGCGTCACACATTATCTTGAATGGTGCACTCTAGTTAAGTGGTCGAATAATGGTTGTAGAGGTCAACTCTGCCTTTAATCTCTTAAATGTTTTCCTACGGTCCTCATCAAAGTCAAAAGTAGCCTCCTTCGTTAGTAAATTACAAAGGGGCTTGGCAATTTTGTTGAAGTCTTTGATGAATCTATTGTAGATGCCAGCATGTCCTAGAAAGGAGTAGATTTCTTTCACCGTCCTTGGTAAAGAAGGTTGGCTATTAAATCCACCTTAGCCTCATCTACCTCTATCCCATTATGTGATATAATGTGGCTTAAAACTATACCACTTTGTGCTATAAGATGGCACTTTTCCTAGTTTAATACTAAATTATTCTCCTAACACCTTGCAAGTACTAACTTCAAAAGGTGTAGGCACTCATTGAAAGAAGACCCAAATACCAAGAAGTCATCCACGAACACCTCGAGAAACCTTTCTACCATACCAAAAAAGATGCTCAACAAACACCTTCGAAAAAGTGGCTGGAGCATTGCAAAGCCCAAAAGACATATGTTGGTAAGCAAAGGTCCCAAAAATAGAGGTGAAGGTAGTCTTCTCGTGATCCTCGGGTGATATAGGAATCTAGTTATAACCAGATATCGATATAGAAAACAATAATAAGTATGTTCGTCCAACATCACAAACATTTGGTCAATAAAAGGTAAAGGAAAGTGGTCTTTCCTCATGACTGGGTTCAATTTTCAATAATCAATGTAGACTCCCCACTTGATGGTTATGCGGGTGGGTACTAAATCATTCTTCTCATTCTTGAACACTGTGACCCTAGATTTCTTGGGTATAACCTAAACAAGGCTGACCAAGTGTTGCCAGAGATGGGGTATATGATGCCAACATCTAGAAGCTTAAGGATTTCATCTATGGCCACCTCCTTCATGTGGGGATTCAGTCATTTGGGGAGGGGGAGGAGAAGAGAGGGGAAGAGAAGAGGGAGAAAATGGAAAACCCGTTTTGGGTTTTTGTCCGTTGGGTGACAATGCCGATGACTAGAGAAGAAGCTCGAGATGGAGAAGATGAAGGGAGGGAGAGAAGAGGTCGAGTTTGGGCATGGAGGGTGATCTCAAGCTGCTTGAGCAAGTTGGTTGATCATGGTGGAACATAGCAAAAAAAAAAACCGGTGACTCCGGTGATTGTTGGACAGAGACAATGCAAAACTGGGCTCACCAACCGGTGCTGAGAATTCCGATCGATGTGGGAGAATAGGTGATGCTGGGCTGACAACAACGATTCTTGTCGGGGTGTGATGGACTGGAGAAGAGTGACTATGCAGAGAGAGAGAGAGAGAGAGAGAGAGAGAGAGAGAGAGAGAGAGAGAGAGAGAGAGAGAGAGAGAGAGAGAGAGAGAGAGAGAGAGAGAGAGAGAGAGAGAGAGAGAGAGAGAGAGAGAGAGAGAGAGAGAGATGGGGATTGATGATGGAGATAAGAGGAGGGAGCCAGAGAGAAGAAATGAGGGAGCTGGGCAAAGATGGGAAAGAGATAATGCCAGGCTTTGCTAGGCAGAGCCATCAAGTGGAGAGAGAGAGAGAGAGAGAGAGAGAGAGAGAGAGAGAGAGAGAGAGAGAGAGAGAGAGAGAGAGAGAGAGAGAGAGAGAGAGAGAGAGAGGAGGGAGCCAAAGAGAATAAATGAGGGAGCTGGGCAAAGATGGGAAAGAGATAATGCCAGGCTTTGCTAAGCAGAGCCATCAGGTGGAGAGAGAGAGAGAGAGAGAGAGAGAGAGAGAGAGAGAGAGAGAGAGAGAGAGAGAGAGAGAGAGAGAGAGAGAGAGAGAGAGAGAGAGATAAGAGGGGTGAAGTAAAGAGACAAAGAAGAGAGAGATGGGGAGTGAGAGAAGGAGAAAGAGAGGGAACGTGGGAGAGGAGGAGGAGAGAAAGAAAGAGGGAGAGAGAAGAGGAGAATAGAAGGGGGAGAGAAGAAGAATGAGAAGTGAAGGGTGATGGATCTCCTTTCCTATCCAGCCAAAGAGGGGTTGGTTAGAAGAGGAGAGAAAAGAATCTTCCTCTTATATAAACTTCCCCTCTGTCCAAATCCATGTCTCCACTACAGTTAAGACTTTCCAACATGGGATTACTTCTATTGTGCATCATTCCATTCCCATGTTATTTTCCTTTTGATAAAATCTTCTCCATGATTCCCAATTAAGATCAATTTTCTTTTAGGAAACTATGCTATCTTTCTTTGTGAGTAATCTAGTACAGTCAATGCTCTTTATGATAATCGGCACCGTCGAAATTTGATCTAAGCCATCCATGCCTCTTTTCGTTGATCTATAAAACAAATACCAAATTAGAGGCATCTAAACAATACATTAATCATCGGATATGCTCTGATGATCATCTGACCATTAATTTTGATAAATTAATGATTAGTTGGTCAATTGGATCTAAATTCAAAGTCAAGCTAAAATTTGCAAATTTGATCAGTTAGATGATCCAATTGAATGCTATATTAGGGGTATTTTGACCAAATTTGAGCACTTAACACTCCAACCAACATTTTGCTTGTCCCGAGCAAAAAATGCTAAAAACCAAATTTCAAATTTTTAAAAATTATTTTCAAGTCAATTCCACTCTTCTTTTAGAGAATTACCTTTAATAAATCCATCAACTTTAGCATACTAATAAAAATGAATGAAGAATTTAGAACCCTACCCATATGTCTACATATAGAATAATTTATATCTCTAAGTAGACTTTTAAATTTTGTACTCCGTCTGAAATATGTTTTGACCTCAATCCTCTCTAATGGCATACTCTCAGAAACAAAATCTCTTAGGCAGAGGGTTCAAATCATATCTCTCTTTTAAATATGTGAGCAAAGTCAATAAAAACAAATTTATCTCACATATATTCATGAAGAACTAAAATTACTAAGGAATTTAATTTTGATCACTTTATATTGGATGAGATGCCATTACCTTTGAACTTTCAGAAAACTACTCTTTAAATCATAACCATTCATTTCCTCATCAAGATTATATTTCTCCTAGAATCAATAGTTCTTTAACTAGGATGAAATGTAGGCTTAGGACAGGGTGCCAAAGAAAGAGTATAAGGGTATTCAAAGTTTCTTTAAAAATAAGTAGAGGTCTTCTACTAAAGTTGACAATTCTTTCTTTGCTTTGCTTGTACTAAAGTGAATATTTCTTTTTCTACTTTTCTTTGTTTTCTTCAAACTTCTTCTTCTCTTTTTTCTTTGTATTCACACTTTTGAATCTCTTTGAAGAACATTTCTTTTCTTGATATTCACTTTTCTACTTTCATTGCAACTAAAAGGTATTTCTTCATTTATCTCTATCTTATTTTTTTAAAGGATGTGGGTACTAGATAATTTATACTATCTTAATATGGGTAAAGGTAATTAGGTTAGAAAAGAAAAAGCTTATATAAAAGGCTCAAATTGGTTAACTACTAGTAAAAATATTTTTGGGTAGACTTTATGTCTCTAGGTTAATATCAAGGATGGCCTAAATCATTTTCTAGGTTTCCTAGATCTATAAAATTCAATGAACTTTTAGAATTATAAAGTAACACTCTAATTATTCAGGTAATTAGCTAAATTTAAGAGTTGGTGGGATAAATTTTCTTTAAGCACGATGAAGAAAATTAATAACATTTATAACCACTCAAAAAAGAATGAATGGCTTTAAAACTCACTTAGGTTATAGGTCTCCACTAAATTTCTTCAGGATCTCTAAGTTATAACTACTTATCAATCAAGATTATCTATATGCAACTGCGTGTACAGATGTGATCTGAGACTTAGCTTTCGTGAAATACTTTAGAAAATGAGTAAATGATGAATTAATCATGTTTAGTTCTATTAATAAGCCAATGTTATTTAGATTATACTTTAAAAAATCCAATTCTCATCATAGTGTAGGAGTTGACAAAAAAAAAACCATTTCTAAAATTCTCTCTCTTCTTTTTTATATAAAAAATTAAGGATATCACCCAAAAAACTACAAAATATATATATATATATATATATTAGAATTTGCTAGAATTCTACAACCCCAACCTGAAAGAAACATTGTCCTCAATATTTAAAAAGTAGGATGATGATAATGCATTGAGAAATGCAAAAAAAATTGGGAGATGTAGAAAAAAATTGAAAAAGAAGAAGAAAGAATTAAGTTACATAATTATTATAGATGAAATAATTTTAGAGGAAATTTTTTTTACTAAGTTCGAAACTTCCCTGCATTCCATACGAAATGAGCTAGACAGGCCTTTGAAAATGAATGGTGAATGAATTTATCTTGCAATTTTGAATTTTGAATTTTATCACAAGCCAAGATAAATATATCTTTAGGCTGCTTCTCATAATTAAAGACAATTGTGGGAGCTTGATGAAACTGTTTTGAAAATGGAGTAAGGATGTCATATTACTAAGTGGGTGTGACATTTCTCTAACAATAAATTTATCTCTTTTTATGATAGGTTTGGTACTATCTTAGCCTTTTTAAGACCAAATTTCTCAATTATGTTACCACTATGAATAATAAAAATTTCCTTTATTTGTTCGATGATTATAACTGAAGAATTAATCTCACCTACCACATCCATATCATCAGGGTTTTCATTTGGTGGGATAGGACATTCCTCTTTATCAATTACAGCATTTGAGACATCATGTCCTACAATTCAACCATGGATTATGTGTTCTCTTTTAACTAGGCTTTAATTTAAGCAATTTTCATCTCTTGGTATTGCATGACTTAATGGAAATTATTCTCCACTTTCCTCTTATGTGGAGGAAGGTAAGGTCTAGGAGCAAGTGGTCCTTCTTTTTGGTGATAGGGCTGGTATTGGGCCTTCTGTGAGACATTAGCATTATATTTACTTTTAATAGTAGAATGATTACTCTAGTTGGAATTATATGTCTCTGAAGATAAGGACAAATGTTGCTCATAAGAATGTGTTTGTTCATGAAGCGCATCCTGAAATGCAAGAGCAATAGGATATTCTTGAGTTTGAGTGTATTACTTTCACAAATATCACACACCTACTTGACTTTCTTAGAGGAAAATTTTTCCATTTCCATTGCCTCAATTGTTCTATCTAGGGATGTTATTTTCATATCATCCTTTTTAGTCATAGCATATATTTGTCCTCTAGCAGCTATAGAGGTGAACTTAGTCTTGTTTGGATAACCTACTTTTTCAAAATTAGCCTAGATTTGTGCACTCTCTACCAACCATTCCAAATAATCTTGCACCTCTTCAGGTTGTTTGTTTAAGAAATTTCCATTGCACATCATTTTAACAAATTGGCGCATATCAGATTTAAGTTCTTCATAAAAGAAGCTAATGATACACCGGAGTTCATATCCATGATGTGGATAAGTTAACAATAATTCCTTGAATCTTTCCCACCATTGATAGAAAAAAAAAATTATCTGTCAGGGTAAAATTCATTATATTTCAGTGGAGAGCATTTGTCTTATGTATAGGAAAGAACTTATTCAAGAACTTCCTAGTCATTTCTTCCCATGATCATATAGAACCTGGTGGCAGTGAATGCAACCACATCTTATTTTTTTATTTTAAAGAAAAATAAAATAGTTTGAGTCTTACTATGTCCAATTCAATATTTTGTGCATGTTGAATCATGCACACTTCATCAAAATCTTTTAAATGCAGGTAAGGACTCTCACTATCCAACCCATAAAATTTAGGAAGTAATTGAATTACTTCCACCTTTAATTCAATCATACCAGCATTTGGAGGTAAAAGTATACATGAAAGTGTATTGGTATAAGAAGGTTGTAAATAGTCTCTTAGTGTTTTCCCACGAGAATTTTGGTTAAGTCAATTATCCTCATGTGTTCTAAGTTGGTCCCTTCTCCTATTTCCATGTGGTTGAGAATGATTCCTCCATTGATGTATATCATCATTAAATAGAGGTGGAGGATCCTCAGCATCAAAGAGAGGATTGCTCGTCCATGAGGAAACATCATCATTAAAAAGGGGATTATTTTTCCATGAGGAAATATCTTCTCTATTGATGCTGGGGTGTAAATTACCCTTTTAATCAGTGTTTAGATTATTCATTAAAGGCAACTGACCATGTCTTTCCTTCTTTTTTTGAGTTTTGTGTGTGGGTGTGTGTGTGTGTGTGTGTGTGTGTGTGTGTGTGTGTGTGTGTGTTTTGTAAAGAATAACTAACCTAAATGATGCAACCTAAATTCTAGAATGATGCACAAACAAAGGGCACAATCAAATAATCTTAAGGCTAATAAGTAGCAATATTTTGACTCTCTTAAATTTGTATGGGGACAATGGTTGTAGATTAGCCTAATCTAGTATTATTCCTCTCTTCCAAATTTGAATGTTGCTTACCAATTAAATTCTACATGAGGTGTTTAATACATTCCTCATGTAAGGAGGCGTTTAGACCTCAACAAAAGGCATGGAAAAATTACTTGGATTTTAAGACACCCACTATAACCACAATGCTCATAAGACACTGGAGTAACAATAGATCGCGTCTTAGTAAGAGGGTCCTATCATCATGTGATGGCCTTATAGGTCTCCTCTAATTGATTTTAAGTTAATTTGAAATGTAGGGTTGCGCGCTTGTGGTAATTATCCTAGGTGAGCCAAGAGGTAGTGATGAAATCCATCCTTGATCTTGTGGGTCGGGTGCCCTTACTAATTAATTTTCACTCCATGGAAATTTGATCAATAAATCATCTTAAAGCAATAGACATGCCCTAAAAATGTAATTAAAAATAATAAACTAATGCAAAACCCTAAAAATGCAACAATTATCAAAGATTATTTCTATATGCAATTACACTACCAAACAATTCAAAATTATTCTAAATGCAAACCCTAATATAAGAAATAAAAGGAGTGAGAGAACTTACAGTGGGGATTCTAATGAAGATCAAGTGTGGGCCACCTTATCCCACACTTCCCCTGTATTATACAACCCTTTTATAATTGAAATGAAAATTACAAATTACAAAGATTGTCACCACAAGATTCACTCAAAAAAAATTCTTATTTTAGGAAATCAAGAAATTTCTATTTATTTGATTAAGATCCACATGCCAATTTCCTCCACTTTTCAATTTCCTAAAAAAGAAAAAATAGAAATAAGTACCAAATTTAGGAAATAGGTGATTATGCACTAAGAGAAATTGAAAATTACACCTAAAAATGGCTAAAATGCTAAAACAATAAAATTTCCTTTAAAAATAATTTTGAAATTTTTTTTAATTTTAGGAATTTTTTGGATTTTTTAATTAAATTTTGTGAAAACTCCATTGTGAGTCCCCGACAATGGCACCAAAAACTTGTTGATTTATTTTACTGCAAGTTCACAAGCTATTATAGTGTAGCTTATGCAAGTACGGGTCAATCCCATAGGGACTCAAATTAAAAAGTGAGAGTTAAAATAAATTTTAATAAATAAAATTATTGAAAATGGGATCAAAGTTCAAATTTAATCAACTGCTAAAAATTATAGAATTTTTAGTTTTAGAATAAAGAAAAATAAACTAAATAACAAGAAAAATCTACTTTCCTAGCTTAATCACTATTAATTTCTTCAAATCTGGTGAACTTGGAGTCAATTAACCTTCATCAATGTCTTTAGCATATCCTTGATTAAAGATCCAATGGTTGGATTAGTCAAATTTCCAAAGATTTTTGGGATTTGGACAGTCTAAGTCACTTTTTGGATTTCAGATTAAATTTCAAAGCCATTAATTAAGCTCAAGGATGTCCTAAGAATGATGTCTTAAAGTTAATTGAAAATATGATAAGAAACAAAGGATAAATTGAGAATTCTTGTTGATTAAGGCTAACGCGTTGATTCGGTTAATCCTTAATTGATCAGGTTGGATTGGGCAATTCCTAAATAAGTAGAACACAAATAAAAAAAAAACTGGAATGGAAGCAAGATACAAAAGGAATTAAAAGGGAACACTGAGGAAATTTTAATTAATGATCAAAGGGCAGAATTGGAATTAAATGGAAAATATGATCAAAAAAGAAAAAGGAAATAGGGAACTTGACAAAGAAGGAAGATGAAATCGGAGGAGGAGGAGGAGGAGGAAAAGGAAAAGGGAAGAAGAGGAGAGGGGGGAGGAGAAGAGAGGGATAGAGAAGAGGTAGAAAATGGAAAACCCATTTCGGGTTTCTATCCTTTGGGCGACAATGCCAGTGATTGGAGAAGAAGCCCAAGACAGAGAGGATGAATGAAGGCAAACAGAGTTTGGGTTTTTTAGGGTGGAGGAGGATGGTCCCGAGTGGCTTGAGCAGGTAGGTTGATCGTGGTGTATGCAAAAAAAAAAAGGGTGACTATGGTGATTGTGGCGTGGAGACAGTGAAGAACTAGGCTCACCAACCAGTGCTAAGAACGTCGGTCGATGCGGGTGAATAGGTGATGCCGGGCTGACGACGGTGCTTGTTGGGCCAATGCGGTGGACTGGAGAAGAGAGAGAGAGAGAGAGAGAGAGAGAGAGAGAGAGAGAGAGAGAGAGAGAGAGAGAGAGAGAGAGAGAGAGAGAGAGAGAGAGAGAGAGAGAGAGAGAGAGAGAGAGAGAGAGAGAGAGAGAGAGAGAGAGAGCTAGAGTGAAGAAACGAAGGAGCTGGGCAGAGATGGGAAAGAGGGAAAGAGACGGTGTCGAGCTCTACTAGGCAAAGTTGTTAGGTGGAGAGAGAGAGAGAGAGAGAGAGTAAAAGACAAGAAGAGGGGTGAAGCAAAGAGATAAAGAAGAGAGAGATGCGGAGTGAGAGAAGGAGAAAGAGAAAGAGAGGGAACATGGGAGAGGATGAGGAGAGAGAAAGAGGAGGAGAAAAGAGGAGAATGGGAAAAGGGGATGACGGGTTGTGGTCTGCCTCCTATGGTGATCCAGCCAAGGGGGTAGTTGAACAAGAAGAGAGAGAGAGAGAGAGAGAGAGAGAGAGAGAGAGAGAGAGAGAGAGAGAGAGAGAGAGAGAGAGAGAGAGAGAGAGAGAGAGAGAGAGAGAGAGAGAGAGAGAGAGAGAGAGAGAGAGAGATGGAATAGAAGGGGAGAGAAGAATAATGGGAAGTGAAGGGTGACAGATCTCCTTTCCTATCCAGCCAAAGAGGGGTTGGTTAGAAGACGAGAGAAAAGAATCTTCCTCTTATATAAACTTCCCCTCTTTCCAAATCCATGTCTCCACTACAGTTAAGACTTTCCAACATGGGATTACTTCTATTATGCATCTTTCCATTTGCATGTTATTTCCCTTTTGATAAAATCTTCTCCATGATTCCCAATTGACATCAATTTTCTTTTAGGAAACTATCCTATCTTTCTTTGTGAGTAATCTAGTCCATTCAATGCTCTTTATGATAATTGGCACTGTTGAAATTCAATCTGAGCCATCCATGCCTCCTTTGGTTGATCTACAAAACAAAAGGCCAAATTAGAGTCATATAAACCATACATTAAGCATCGAATAAGCTCTGATGATCATTTGACCGTTAATTTTGACAAATTAATGATTGGATGGTCAATTGGATCTAAATTTAAAATCAAGCTAAAAATTATAAATTTGATTAGTTAGATGATCTAATTGAATGCTAAATTATGGGAATTTTGGCCAAAATTGAACACCTAATAGAATACGTTTTACGCATGAAAAGATTAATGAACTCCATTCAACATTTTACCAAATACTAATTGTGCCAATAGAGTGTTACAAAAAATTAAATTATATGCATGTGTGGATATATTTCAGCTAACAAAGAGTGTTTGTAGTTTTCCTAGAAGTGCACAATTAATTTATGGTAGTATTTTGTAGGGTTGAATTCATAGGGAGGATATAGTAAGAAAATAAAGAATTAAAGTATATCTAAACTAATGATCCTAAATTATGCAAAAATTAAAGAATATGATGAGTATCCAATCAATGGATGAGATGAAAATGGATTTTTAACTAAAATTGAATTGCTAGGATTAAAGATCACATATCCATGACTAGTCCCCAACTTACTTTTTCCTCCTATAACTCAAGAATGGAACTGAAACTACGATTATGTTCTAGAAGATTATCTCTTTGAAAACTTAATTTAGAAATTACTGAACATTATAAAACTAGATAGATCATTAAATTCTAAGCATTATATGTAAAACCTAACTATAATAGATAAATAATAATAATAATGACACAAAATCAAATAATTATACTAAGGATGAATCTGACTTTCTCAAGTCAAATTAATTGCCAAAATTAACTTTTTAAGCCATTTAAAGCATTGGAAATACATAAGTGGTGTTTCTAATTGAGGCTAGGATCACTTTAATCTTAAACAAGAAAACTAGCCTAACATGTTTATTAAACTAAGCATAAATTATTCAAATATGCTATACTAGAATGACAAATTTTAAATGATTTAAACTAACCTCAAACTAAACTGAAGAGCACTCCTAAAGACTATGTTAAAATAGCTTTAACAATCCTAACAACTATGAGAAAATAAACATGCAAACTATAGTAGAAACATGAATAACAGTCAACATTACTTCCCATAATTAAAATCATGAAATTCAAATTCAAAACAAGACTAAAACATTGGCTAAATTTTCATTGGCTTTCAATTGGTTGATCATTATAATGCTTGAAGAGAAATAAATTACAATGAAAACTAAACAACTACATGAAACTTCCCCAAATTCGAAGTTGAAAGGCTAGCTGTCCTTTGATGTGTCATGCATCAACAATGGCCACAAATCTCTATTAAAAAACCAAGCGTAGCATATATGTAAATTGGAGAAAAACCAAAGCAAAACTTGCACTAACAATAGAAAAATAGTAATGGAAGAGCGACATTATCAAAGCCCTAGAATGGGAAAAACTTCATGATAGATTTGCAACAATAAAATGAAATCAAAGTTAGACGTTAAAACTTCACACCATAATAAAGATCCTGAATAATTTCCTTGGAAAACCATCAAACACGAAAAGTAGGAGTGAATCATACAGCTATAAAGAAATATAAAGTTGCTATAAGGAACTATTGGTTCCACTAAGAAAACAATAACATGAACTTGCAACGATGGCAGATAAATGAGATGAAATCAAAGAAAATAAACAAAGAGAGAGAAAAAAAAAAAAAAAAAACTTGTATAACTTGATTCTATATGGGAGGGCCTAATAGCAAGCCAAAGAAGAAGGAAATGGAAAAACTCAATCTACAGAGGAAGAACACTAGCAAGTTCTGCAGTAATAGTAGCAAAACCTGTTACACTTCTTTATTAAAATATAACTACTTTGGACATCAAAACTTAGTCAAAATATTGCTAATTTACATCTAAGATAAAAAAGGAACTTAGAAATACTTTGGATCTATTCAAAATTATAACAAGAACAATAGAAAGAGTAGAAAATTGAAGCCACACTCTGTTGACTGCAAAACCCATAACAGACATCTTCTTTTCTTCATGGTCTCTTCTACATCTTTTCCTCAGGGAAATCTCATTGAATAACCTATTATTTCATGCTCCCCACAATCTAATACACACACACACACACACACACATTGTAATAATCCCAATTTTTATGAATACAATTGAATTATTAAAAATTAAAAGTTTAATTTCAAAAGGTGGAATTGGAATTTTAAGTTCCAAGAGAATCCATTTTTATAAAAATAAAATCAAGGCTTAAAACATGGATATTTATAATGTGCTAAAAAAAACCAATCAGAATGACTGTAAGTACATCAAATTCTGAGAACGGATGAAAATTCCTTATTTTTCTCTACTTTTATGAATAAAAGGATAAAATGATAATTTTACTAATAACCAAGACCTAAGACATCAATATTTAGAATGTACTTGAAAATTTGATTCCAACGACACTAATTTCACACAATTCCGAGTTTGGAAGAATAAATCATATTTTTCTCAATTTTTGAATTAAAAGGGCAAAATGGTAATTTCATTTTTTTTTTTAGTGGGACCCACAAAAGTTAGGTAAGCACTGAAGTCAGCAATGATGCAAGTCATGCATCAACCAACACTCAACCCCAAGTGGAGGAAGTGGAATTTCCACTCCCTATTTTAATATTTTGAGTGGAATTTAGATTAAAATAAGAAAGTAATTAATTTTTTCAAAATCTGTCCATAAATACCTCAGTAAAATCCCCAAAAAAATTTAAAAATCTAACACTAAGTGACCTAGACTTCCCTGAAAAATCAGCTCTGAATTCCTCCCCCATCTCCCCCAATTCTCTTTTCTTTCTCCTCTTTCTCTCTTCTCTCTCTTCACTGGAGGAGTGTCCACAAAAGCATCTTGACAAAATATTCTCCCAAATCCATCGGGCGCTTCTACAAACACACCATCTCCAATGGAACTGGGTTTTCACCCTACCATGGTTTTTCATTTTGATGTTCAATTTAAACCGTTAAAATCAAGATCGAATCCATTCAATCATTCCATATCAACACTAGATTCAATATACCCATAATTATTTGAAGATCAAAGCATTATTTGTTGGGTATTTCACCGTAAAATAGTAATTCATGCACTGTTATTTTTTCAATGAAATTTTATACATTTTTTTTGGCATTTTTCTCTCCTCTGAACATTTTAGGTAGGCCAATAAACTTCCCCTCCTTTCATTCTGGTATTTTCTTTTAGGTGTCTCGCATGATGGAGGTTTCCCTGGCCATTGATCCATTGGAAACAAGGGATCCAGCAACAAGGTTAGAAACCCCCATCATGGACGACTCATATGAGAAATCTAAGCCATTGAATGGATTCCTAGGACCCAAAAACCCCAGGGTACGTGATCTCAGCCCTTAACATTCACAGATTGTGGAGAACCGGGGAAAGGTTGATTCGACAGTCCAAATCGGACCATCTCAACCAATCTCCCAGATCAGATGTTGATCTGAGCCTGACCCTACTTAGATTGTCTTTCCACGTTCTATGATCGTCTAATTGTGTTCCCAGATCGTATTTCCACATTCCAGATTGTCTAAAACACGTTCTAACAGACAAATCAAATCTGGGCCATTGATTTTTTTTTTTTAACTGTAATCTTGATTCTTTGATTCTTAGCTCATATTAGATCTAAATTTAGATTAGAAAGATGATATGAATTGCTGATGTTGTGTAGAATCTAATGGAAATATTAGATTTATGTTTTTAATTTATTTATTTTTGGTAATTACTAAAATCTATTTCAATAGTAATAGATCATGATCAAGATGACTTTAAAATGAAATTTTGAACCGATGGATGGATTTAGGAGGACCTAAAACCCTAAGAACGATGATCACAGTAAAAATTATAGACCCCTAATTCGAATAATTGGACAAAGACAGTAGATATCAATCTCAGCCGTCAAATCTAGATGAAATTTTAAAGTCCCAATTCTGATATCAATTTAACTCCAAATTGAGATTGGAAAGTTGGGTTGGATTCCACTAGATGAGGAGAACCCAAATTTATGAAACTTTCTATTCTTAATGAGATAATGGTACTAATATCGTTGATATATAAGATCTGGAATGATTAGACCATTAAAATCATTTTGGATGATGATATAATAATGTAATAACTTGGATAAATGGGTTGTATGTAACTAAATTGGCAAATCTTAAGATCTTGACCATTAAAAGTAACAAAATCCTTAAAAATATATAATAATCTCTGTTGATGTTTAACAGCAAGTGCACGGGCTATTGTAGTATAGCTATGCAAATATGGGTCGATCCCACAGGAACCCGCTTTAAAAAAATGGAGTTTTAAATAAAATTTATTATCTAAAATTAAAAAAAATAATAAAAAAACATTGAAATTACTGGAATTAGAATTAAAGTTTAGATCAAGTCAATTTCTAACTCTTAAAAAATTTCCAGTTTAATTAGAAATAAAATAAACCAAATAATAATAATAAACTACTTCCCTAGCTTAATCTTCTTGAATATCTTCAAATCTTCTCTTCTAAAATCTGATCAGCCCTTTCAGATATCTTCAGCACATCCTTGATTAGAGATCTACCGATCAAATTCATCAGATTCCTCAAAATAATCAAGACCTGGGCAAATTTGTGAATTTGGGATTTGGACAGCTCAGATTGAATTTTGGATTTCAGATTGAAGATCAGAATCGTCAATCATTTCTAAGGATGTCCTAAAAATGAGTTTGTAAAATTAATTTGAAATCAGAAGAGAAAAGGATGGGAAATTGAAGATTTTGGTTTGATTAAGGCTAAACCGTTGATTGGGGTAGACCTTAATTGATCTGTCTTGGATTAATCTGTTCCTACATAAGAATAATGTGGATAAAATAGAACTAGAATAAATCAGGACATAGACAGAATTAAAGAGAAAGGATAGAAATGGAATTACTCAGATATGCCAGAGGCAGAAGTGGAATTTGATCGAATTTCTGGTTTTTAACAAAAACAAGAGGAAAACGATGAGGAGAAAACCGGAGAAGCAGGGGGAAGAAGGAAGAAGGGAGAGAAAGAAGAAGAAGGAGAAGAGAGGAGGAAGCGTCAGAAAACCCATATTGGGTTTCCTGCTCTGGACTATGTGGTGACGCAGAGAAGAGTGGGGTGCTGGGCAGACTGGCATTGGTAAGGGAGAGGCAAAGGAGAATTGCTGACTGGGGGACGACTTGGCGTCGGGTCTGGTGAGAAGCAAAGGTGGGGAATTTTCGGAAGCGAGAGAGAGAGAGAGAGAGAGAGAGAGAGAGAGAGAGAGAGAGAGAGAGAGAGAGAGAGAGAGAGAGAGAGAGAGAGAGAGAGAGAGAGAGAGAGAGAGAGAGAGAGAGAGAGAGAGAGAGAGAGGAGAGGAGAGCAGAGAAGGAGAAGAAGGAAGGGAATCGAGGGTTTGGTGATCTGTCTTGCCTTGCCAGTGTCGAATGGTGAGGCACGATCAGGTCTGGGGTGAACAGAGGGAAGTAGAGGAGAGAGAAGCAAGGATATCATGTGGAGTATGGAAGTGTTCCATCATCTTATAGTAATCCCTTCTCCTAAGCAACCCAAACTCCTTAATGTAATATAATGTCCCACATTCTAAACCAACATAATAAGCCCTTTATGCATGTAAGAATGAGAGAGTGAGTAAGCTAAGTGGGTCCCATGTATGATATTCCACTTCGCACAATAAGTGTGAATCACTGGGGCTTACATGGCTTCTAACAGAAGCTTGGTGTTAAAATTCAAGGATTGATAACTCCTCTATACTTGTAAACATAAGTCATTGCCTTGTCTTCATCTAGATCATCCAAATTTTACCTCAGATTAATTAAAGCCATCCATTTCAATCTAAGCTTGATTAGTGATCTAAAAAGTTGACTGGCTTTAATCTAGATCTTAGATCATGATCCACTACCTATGAAACCTAGAAAATTCCTATTTAGTATTATTTTACAAGTTCATTTACACATACTTACCTTAGATTGTCCATTTGACCCTAAAAATACACCAAATTTTGGTTAGAAGAAAAATAAGTATGTTAGTATGAATCTATCTTATACATCTGAAAATGTGTGATCAAATGCAATTAAAACAATGCAAAAGTTAGGGTTTTGGTATAAAAATGAACACAATACAGAGATCCATACAAACATAAAAGATCCATACACAAGAAGGAAAAACTTTAGGAAAGGATTTTTCTAACCATAATCATGCAAATATATATAAAACATGACAAACAAAAAAGACTTACCCACTCCAATCAATGCAGCCGAGATATTGTAGTTTGAAGATACCCATATGTAATTCCAATTGAATCAAGGTGTTTTAGTTGAAGCTAACTAAGCAAAAATGCACCTAGATGAACTTCAGGTTGTGTACATATGTAATCTGATATGCTACTACATGAAGACAATCGAAAACAAGAAAAAAGATATATAGGATGTTATGTTTTATAATCAAGTTTTTAAAGACAGTTAAAATAAACCGTCTTTATAAGTAGGACTTTCAAAGATGGCTAGGGTAAATGGTCTTTATAAGTAGGATTTTTATATATAGTATTCATAATCATTTTCTTAAGTAGATATTAAAGATAGTTATTACTAACTATCTTCCTAAACTTGAATTTTTAAAGATTGTTTTACCAAACCATTTTCTTAAGTTCTTCTTGCAAAACTATGTAAGATAGTTCTCTAAGAACCATCTTCATAAATATGAATTAAAGATAGTTTTTAATCACTTCCTTTCATTATTTTTATGAAGATAGTTGCTTAAAAGCCTTCTTCTTTTTTATATCTTTTAAAACATCAATTTTATTAGTGACCTTATCCTCAAAAACTATAAATAAGGAATGCTGCCTCACTTCCATAATTGAGTTTCACTCCAAAGAAAAGGTTTAACCTTATCTCAACTTCAAGCTTTGTGGCTCCTAGTTTTGAAGCCTAGTCTTGTTTTTGGTCACTTGGGAATATAGCTATTACTATGACCCTGGCTTGGACCTAACCATCATCTAGAGCATAGGTCAAATTATTCCACATTCGTGAGGTTCAAGCTATTACCCATTATGGTATACACTCCTTGAAGGTGTGGTTCAGCTTTGGTCCTTTAGGGGTCTAGCTATTACCCATTATGACGCATGCATTTATGACCTAATAAACTAAATATTCAATAATTTGCAGCTTCAGAGGCTAATCAAGGGTATGTGAATAATCATATTGTTCTAGGATTTAAATAGAGTTTTCATCTTTTGTGAATGATCACCTCTTCCCGTCTCAACCTTTATTTCTTTTCTTTTTTTTCTTTTTCTCTCGTCATCCTCACCTTCCACTCTTCATCCAAGGGCTGCCATCATCCTTATATTTTTCTCTTCCTAACATCCCTTTTCCCAACTTTCTTTTTATTTCCAAAGGCTTTCCACCATTTCTACAAGGGGTAGATGCCCCCTTTCCAAAAAGTAGGTGCCTCCCACCTTGTCCCACCTTCCCACATTGTTGCACCTTGTCCCACCTTGCTCTCACTTAAGTTTCATATATGGTAGCCCTAGATTCCTCTTCATCTTGACCCTTAGATTTCCTCTCTTTGTTCTCCGCCTTGGGATCACCCATAAGCTAGCTTAGGAAGTGCCCAAAATAGATAAAACATGAGGGTTTCATTGTGAATTAATAATCTTGGGGAGGGGGATATCGCACCCTTCTTAGAAGGAGGCATCTCCACCCCTCCTTTCTCCTACAATTCTCCAATGTCTTTCTCACTGAGCAGCCCTATTCCCCCAAGCATTCCACGCCTCTCTCTTGAAGCGATGGATTTTTCCTTGTTTGTTCTAGCCCTAGATCTCTTCCTTGGAGTTGTTTTCCTTGCCTTGTCTTCAAGAACATCATGTTAGTGCTTTGTTCTCTACCTTTCTTTTCTTTGCTTTAACTTTCCTTTACTTTCACTTGAAGATCTTTCTGTCATTTTGTTACTCCTTTATCAAGGATCCAAGCTTGTTCTTCTCTGGTAGTGATAGCCAAGAGAAGAGGAAACTTGGATCATTGACCTTCCTCTTTCATTCATAAATTGTTACTTCTTTAGATCCATCTTGTTTAAGAGTTATTTTCCTTGTGTAGTTCAGCACATCTAGCATATTTTCTCTTAGATTCTTTCCTATGTTCTCTTGGGACTTGAGTTTAAAAGAATGGGAGTGTGTTGATGTGGATGTTTAGAGCAGATTTCATGCTGTTGAATTGAACACAATCTCCAACCTCATGTCTATGTATTATGCATTCAACTTTTTGAATGTGGATTGGTACTATTTTAATGAAAGCAATTGAAGTTCTTATTTATACTTGTTTCCAGTAGTAAAGAACTATTGAATTGAATGTTTTAATGGATATAAAGTCATGCTTTTATATTTTGATTACTTAAAAATTGAAAACAGCATGGTGCTGGAATTTCCAGCAACACTTTCCTAAACAAGAATTAAATATCATCTTGTTTATGCTTAATTCTTAACATTGTTTACTATTGGTTTGATTAATTCTTTAGGAAATTGATTAAGTTTTCAAGTTGTGTATTTAATTCTTGAATTCGATTGCATGATAGTTAGTTGTAAGTTCATTGATTTCAGTATATGTTCAACGGATGAACCATGTACATCATTCATGAATCATGTGCACAGTACTAGTTTAAATTCCCTTTAGATTCTTGGTTTATTTGATTGCTAAATCTTAGTGTAGCAGTAGTTAATTCATGGTTTGCATCTTAGTTTAGAGTTAGGAAGTTCCCAAATTTAGTTTTAGAAACTTTTAATTTTGGAAAGTTTCTTATTTAGGAAAGTGTTGTTTTTAGAAAGTTGTGCTTTTAGTAAGTTTTCTTAGGTTACTTTGTTTAGTTTAATTCAATTTTAAGTTATTGTAGTTTTCTTATTTGAATGTATTATTTAGAAAGTTACTAATTTTCAATTTTAGAAGGTTTCAATTTAGGAAATTTGTATTTTTAGAAAGCTTATTTTTAGAAAAGTTTCTATATTTGTTGGATTGCTTTAATCAATTTACATGTTTCCATGTCTTACAATTATGTTTAGTTTCCATCACTAGTTTAGGCAAAATATCATTTTCTTAGCTAGGTTAAGTAATCTAATTAAGGAACTACTAATAATGTAAATCCGTTCAATTTGATCTCCATCGCATGAATTACTACAATCAATTCGTGTGCTTGCGAGTTTAACTTAAAAAATCACACCAAGTTTTTTATGTCGTTGCTGAGGAATCACAACAGAATTGTGTATTGGACCTTATCTTAGAGTATTTACCTCTAGTCTAGGTTTAGGGTGCATTAGTTTAGGATTTTTCATCATTTTTTTGCATTTATTGGTATTTCCTCATATTGACCATATTTGTTTGATTTTTCTATGAGAAAAATTGTCAAAGGAGAGGCGATGATCGTGTGGCCCAAGGCTTCATCAACATAGATTAGTTTTTTTCTTTATTGCTTTCCTAGATTAGGATTTAAGTCACATTATAGTGAGGCCCATTATAATTTTTATTTTATTTAATTTTTAAATGGGTTGTAATAATATAGGGAAAGTATGGAATATGGTGGCCCACACATGGTCATCATCGAAACCCTCACTATAAGCTATTTTCATCCCTTTTTAATTTTTTTGTATAAAGTGCATTTAGTATAAAATTGTATTTGTAATGGTATTATAAATCATATGGATTGGGTTCATGCATTAATATATGTTGCATATTATTTAGGGCCAGTGCATTAGCAAGTACCTATTTAACAAAGGTTAGCCTAAGCTCAGCTATAACTAAAGCATAGGTTGCATGGTTATAATGTCCCATATGTTAAGGTACTTGACCCTTTGATAAGTAGCATATATGTAGGCATTAGTTTTCTTTTATTTTGCATTTCATATTTAATTGTTTTATGGTGGAATGTATCACATTGATAGTAAGGGTCCCATAGGAACCCTCATAAGATAAGGACAGGATTTCATCACCAGATCCTTAGCCCACCTAA
Organism: Warburgia ugandensis; assembly: GCA_035236585.1. Taxonomy (NCBI): domain Eukaryota; kingdom Viridiplantae; phylum Streptophyta; class Magnoliopsida; order Canellales; family Canellaceae; genus Warburgia; species Warburgia ugandensis. Next base: position 26,551,061 of record CP141131.1, read on the forward strand.
GTAATTAAAATTGATCCTTATATATTTGTGATCCCAGCCCTTGAATATAATTTAAAATCAAGTAGAAAGAGAATTAGGATTAGAGCACGAAGGAACCTTTTTGAAAGGTTATGTCTATTGTCACTCCAGTGGCTTTTGATCATTGTAGTTATAGGGGGTGCATACAAATCCAAGTGATTTTTCCATGCCCTCCATTGATGTTAGTTGAAGTCTAAAGGCCTCCTAATATGAGAATTGTATTAACTACTTTAAAGAAGAACGTAACTAGTAAGCAATAGTCTAGCTTGGATTAAAAGAGGAGCTGTCTAGATTTACATCTAAAAGCTATCACTCTATGCATTATAAAGATCATCAATTCAGCTTGTTAGTAAGCTACTAGCATTGGTTGTGCATCATTTAGCTTAGGACTAGCATTTAGGTTGCATCATATAGTTAGGATTTTTCATTAAAAAATTGCATAAAAAAGTACTCATTCGATGTATACAATCATTTGTTTCAATGTATATAAAGTTGAGAACAAAGGCCTATCAAGAAGGGGATAGATTTGATAAATTAGATACATCTATAAATAGAATGGATAGTATGTAAAGTCAATTATTTAAGATGATAGTATCTAAGCAAGCTACTTCACAATCTTAATACAACAATTACTATGCCTATTCTGAACCACAATATCCCACTCCTTCATGGCCATCAAGCTCCACATACACTGAATATTATTAGGAGCTAATGGATGCACCCAATGCATTCACATGCCCTAATAACAACTACTATCCTTAGATAGACTATAATAGATAGGCTTAGAAATCATAAACAACCGTAGTCTAAGGATTATTAATCATACAAGGTAGAACCATCAACTTGCTCCACAACCTCAATACAGCAATTACTATGCCTATTCTAAACTACGATATCTCATTCCTTCATGGCCATCAAACTCCACATACAATGAATATTATCAAGAGCCAGTGGATGCAATCAATGCATTCACGTACCCAAGTGATGGCTACTATACTAAGATAGACTATAATGGATGGGCTAGGAATCATGAACAATCATGGTCTTAGGATTATCATCCATACCAAGTAAAAACAGCATGATCCCACCCTAATCTACCCTACCATGAGTATCGAGAATATCAAGGTCAACCATCATGGGTTCAACCTGACCAGCCTTTTTCAATGTTCCAATGCCATAGAAATACAACCCTATGAATCGTTTCCTCTACAACATGAAGAACCATTATTAGAAGAGAATATGCAACAACCTAGGGAACTAATGAATCAAAATATTGCTGCGCTTAAAAATGGGGTTGAGGAAATGAAACAAATGAGGGAGTTGAGTGAAAAAACACTCAAAAGAATTTCAAGGTGGGAATTACAATCTATTCTTGAAGAACCTTAGAGTTTTTCACCAACCTTGATCATTGATAATGATGATAAGATGAAAATATCTTACGATTATTCTGAACCACAAAATTCACAACCATCCATAATAACCTCCAATTTATATCTACTTGAGCAATATCCTGCTTCTTGGTACAATTATGATAAAGAGACTTCAATTGATGAAGAAAATGAAGTCATAGAAACATCCAATCCAAATTCTCTAAAATTGTGTCCTACTTATTTTTATGAATTTGATGAAGACACGTCCACTAAGGAGATGAATGAGTTGTTGGATATTATGCCTTTGATAAACACTTCTCAATGGTAAGTTAGAGTAGAAACCTCTACACATCTTGAAATATAAATTGAGCCTTACAATGTAAAAGACATACTTGATTAGGACCTATAGACCTTATTTGGACAATCACAAGATAGTAATATAGTCTCACCTAAAACCTTACTCGTGCCAGCTGAATAGGAAGAAGAAGAGCTAGTTGATGTATTGGTCTCACATCAACCAACTATGGGGTGCACATTAGAAGATAATAAGGGTTTAAGCCTCACCATGTCCCAACCTCTAGTAATATAAGAACCACCTTTTAGGAAAATGCAAAGTCAACTTATACTCCTATTTTAGGACAATGTAAGGGAAATAGAGGAATAATATGAATTAAATACAATGGTCATCGTTATCCCTCAATTTGTTAAAAAGGAGGATCATTCAATTGTACATTGTCCAACATATTGCAATTTCACGGTAATCCACATTGTTATTGTGTTACCACCACCTAAATTTTCAAGGTGGAAGAATTATATTGACTATCATGAAATACTGAAAATGAAGGATCATCAATATGGTCTCACTAAACTCAAAGTCTTGGTGGTCTACTACGTTATATTGTTACCACCACTAAAAAAAAGATTTGTCTTAACAAAATCTTAATAGTTAAGTCAAATCACAAACTAAACGAAAGTTGCCCCCTTGGGGATTTACCATCACAGAGATGCATAGAGGAACAAAACAAATTTCAAGGTAGAGGAAATATATAGACTACTGCAACATTCTAAAATGTCATGAGAAATCTTGCCCATTTTATTGTTAGGATTAAGGTTAGGAAAAATTAGGTTAAACTAGTCTACAATTAGGTTTAGAAAGCTAGGATATTGTTAAGTGTTAATTTTTGGTCTAAATTTTCCTAATTTAGCGTTCAATTAGATCATCTAACAATTCAAATTTGTAAAACTTAGCTTGATTTTGAATTTAAATCCAATTGACCATCCAAATCTTAATTTTTCAAAATCAACGGTCAGATGATCATTAGAGCTCATTAGATGACTAATGTACGGTTCAGATGATTCTACTTTAGTCTTTTCTTTTGCAGATCAACCAAAAGACACACGGACGGCTATGATTAAAAGGTAATGGTGCAGATCATTTTAAAAAGGATTGATGGGTCAGATCAACCATAAAGATGGATGGGATAGTTTCCTAAACGATAATTGAGCTCAAGTGGAAATCATGGACAAAAGGGGCAACTTGCAATTCTGTAGGAGTTTCCAAAGTCAAGAGAGGGGACCCAAATTAGCATTAATTTTTACTTTCTTCCTCTCTCTCTCTCTCTCTTCCCACTCCCTCTTTCCTTCCTTATTTTTCTCCTTTTTTTCCTTATTTCTTCTCTCTTTTTCCCTTCCTCATTCTCACGTACCCACAACTTTCCTATCCACCACTCTCTTTCCTCATTCTCTCTCCTTCCTCCTTCTCTCTTTCCTTTCCCATCCCCTTACCTTTCCATCTTAACCACCTTCCTCTTCTCCCTTTATCCTCGTCTTCTAAACCACTTCCCATAACGCCTTTTTGGTTTCCCTTCTTCTATTCTCTTCATCCTTCTCCTGCTTTCTCCTCTCTCTCCTCTACTCTCTTTCCCACAATTCCCTTCCCTCTCACCCACTTCTTCTCTATCTTCCCATCTCTCTCCTTCTCCTCTACTCTCTCTTTCCTTCGTACCCCTTTCGGCTGGACATAGGAAGGAGGCAGAATCCCTAATACCCCCACCTCTCTTCTCTTTCCCCCCTTCTCCTCTCTTCCTTCTTTCTTGTTCACGCTCTTTCTCCCACTCTTCCCAACCTTCACCGCTACCCTGCATCCATCGCAACCCCATCTCTTTTTCTCTATCTCTCCCGTAACCTCTCTTAATTGCCTCCTCTGCACCATACAAACAAGACGACACCCAGATCAAAGGCGTCATTTTTCCATCCTTCTTTGCTCTATCCCTCTTCTCCTCTAGCCAAGCTTCAACGAACTCAGAACTAGACGACGCCCAGAAGCCTAGACGTCGTCTGCCTTTTCCTTCTTTCCACCAGTCTTTCCCAGGTTGTTTTCACCTACCCAAATCCTCCTCTGCTCCCCATCGTTTCCACTGGCCGGGCAACGCCAACCTACTCCAAACAGAATCCATCATTGGCACTGTTCCAACAATCCATCCCATCTATTCCGGCTCCTCTCTTCTTCTCCCTCCTTTTCTTCTCTTACCCTCTTTCTCCTCTTCCTTCCGCTCCGAACATCCTGGAGACAGAAACCCGAAGTGGGTTTTCCCCACTTTTTTTCCTTTCTTCTTCCTCCTCTTCCCTTTCCCTCTTCTCCTTCTCCCTCCATTTCCTTCGTTCTTCTTCATCGGGTTCGTCTGGTTTTTTTCTAAAAACCAGATTTTTCACGAAATTTCAGTTTTGCCCCTCCTCTTTAAAAGAAATTGCATTTCTATTCTTTTCTGTTAATTCCATCTGTGTCCCCAGTTTAATTACGTCTGTGTCTCGTTTTATTTCCATTCTATTTTATCCATATTCTATTATCCAGGAACTGTCCAATCTGAATCAGATCATTTAAGGCTTAACCCAAACAACGGGTTAGCCTTAATCAAAATAAAAATCACCATTCTCCTTCGTTTCCTCTCAGATTTCAAATTAATTTTACAGAATCATTCTTAGGACATCCCTAGATATAATCAACATCGCTGAACTTCTATCTAAAATCCATCAATCAATCTGAACCGTCTAAATATTGAAATCACAAATTAGCCCAGATCTCTTTGATTTTGATGAATCTGACAAATCCGACCGGTGGATCACTAATCAAGAACATGTTGAAGATATCTGTAAAGGCGGATCAGTTTTTAGAAGACCAGAAGTGAAGATTTTGATAAAGATTGATCTAGGGAAGTATTTTTTTCTTGTTATTTGATTTTATTTGTTTTATTTCGAAACTGGAAATTCTGTATTTTTGAGAAGTTGATTAAATCTGAACATTGATTCTCATTTCAATAATTCTAGTAATTTTGCATGATTTATTTTTTTATTTTACATAATTAAATTTTATTGAAATTCCTACTTTTTAAATCAAGTCCTCGTGGGATTTACCCGTACTTACATAAGCTACACTATAATAGCCCGTGCACTTGAGGTTAAACAATCAACAAGTTTTTGGCACCTTTGTCGGGTACTTGCAAAGGAGTTTTCATAAAATTTAATCAAAAATAAAAAAATCAGAAAAAAAATTAGGAATTGCAATTTTTAGCATTTTAGGAAAATTTTAGGTGCATTTTTCAATTTTTTTAGGAGATAATCACCTTGTTTCCTGAATTTGGTACTAATTTCTAATTTTATTTTTCAGGAAATTGGAATGTGGAGGAATTAGGCCAGTGGATCTTCACCAAAATAGAAACTTCCCTGCTTTCCTAGAATAGGACTTTCTTTTTTCTTTTGAGTGAATCTTGTAGTGAAGATCCTTGTAAATTGCAATTTCCATTTTAAATTTTAAAGGGTTGTATAATACAGGGCAAGTGTGGGGTAAAGTAGCCCACACTTGATCTTCATCAGAAACTCCACTGTAAGTTTCCTCACTCATTTATTTTCTAGATTAGGGTTTGCATTTAGAATAATTTGCATTGTTTGGTAGTGTAACTCATATAGAAAGCATCTTTTATAATTGTTGCATTTTAGGATTTTGCATTAGTTTATTGCTTTTAATTGCATTCTTAGGGCATGTTTAATGTTTTAAGGTGATTTATATGCTGATCGAATTGCCATGGTGTGTGAAATTAATTAGTAAGGGCACCCTACTCCCATAAGATCAAGGGTGGATTTCATCACCACCTCTTAGCCCACTTAGGATAATCACCTCAAGCGCGCAAACCTTCCTTTCACATTAATTTAAAATCAATCAGAAGATACCTATAGGGCCATCACTTGCTCATAGGACCCTCTTAATAGGACACGATTTACTACCAGTCCAGTGGCTTTTGATCATTGTGGTTATTGGGGGTTATCTAATAGAGCATCACTCTTCCCCCACCTCCTATTGACATTTGTTGAGGTCTAAACACCTCCTTACACGAGGGTTGTATTAACCACTTTGGATAAAACCTAACTGGTAAGCAGTTGTCAACTCCTAAAGAGAGGATGAGCGTTAAATTAGGCTAATTAAAAAGCATTGTCCCCACAGAAAATCAAGAAAATCAAAATATTGTTGCTTGTTAGCCTTAGGATTATTTGAGTGTGCCCTTTTGTTTGCGCATCATTCTAGAAGTTACGTTGCATCATTTAGGTTAGTTTTCTAAACAACAACAACAACAACAAAAAAGAAGAAGAAAAGAAAGAGAAGTACTCATTCTTTGTATACAATGATTTTGTTGTATATATAGATTGATTACAATGGCTTATCAAAAAGGGAATAGATAAAGGATGACTCGTACAAGAGATAGGTTATTTGCCTCAAGGCAAGATACTGAGTCTTACTCACAACCTCAGTTCAACAATTACTATGCTTATCCTAAACCACAATATCCCAATTCTACTTGGCCATATGGCTTTGCATATAATGATTATTATCAGGAGCCAATGATTGCACCTCATGCATTCACTGAACCTAGCAGTAATTACTATCCCGAGACAAATTATCAAGATTATAATGGATGGACTAGGCATCATGAACACTCATGGTCTCAGGATTACCAACCATCTCAAGAAGAACCAACATGGCCGTACCCTAATCAACCCTACCAGGATTATCACAAAAACCAGGGACAACAATTATGGTTCCAACCAGAGGAAGACACATTCGACGAGACCCTTGGGTTATTAGTAGAATAGACTAAACAAGTTCAAGAAGAGATGGGCCGATTACATGCAGCATTGATGGAAAGATTTGGAGAATTTGAACCAAATGAGAATAAGGATGAACCATCTATTAATGATGATAGGATAGAGAATTCATGTGATCATTTTGAAATACAAAGTCCCCTACCATCCACAGAAATCTCCAATACAGATATACTCGAGGCAGATCTGAGTCATTGTTATGATTCCGATGAAGAGACATCCATTGAGGAAGATGATGAATTCATAGGAACTTCTAACACCGAACCACTCAATTCGTGTCCTGCTTATTTTTACAAAATTAATGAAGGAACATCCTTTAAAGAGGTAAAGGAATTGGTGGAGATTGTGCCACCAATGAACACTCCTCAATGGCCAGATAGAGTAGAACCCCTTACAGAGCCTCAAATTCAAATTGAGCCTTGTAACGTTGAAGACGTACCTAAGTGGGACCTACAGACCTTATTTGAACAACCATTTGATAAGAAATTAGGCTCACCTGAAATATTGCATGTGCCAATAGAACAAGAAAAGAAAGAGTTCATTGATATACTGTCCATACATCAACCAACTTTAAGGTACACACTAGATGAAAATCAGGATGTAAGCAAAACCATGCTCCCTCCTCTATTAATACAAGAACAATCTTTTAAGGAAGGGCATAGTCAACTTATACCTCAATTTCAGGAAAATGTAAGGGAAAAAGAGGACCATTCACATCCATTTGGTTCAATAGAATTCAAATTTGCAGTAGTTCACATTGTTATAGAGATTCCACCACCCAAATTTTCCAGGTGGAGGAGTTATATTGATTACCATGAAATTTTGAAGATTGGTGATCATCAACATGGTCCCATTCAGTTTACATTCATGGTAATCTACTGTGTTATAATTCTACCATCACCAAAAATTTCAGGGTGGATGAACTATATAGACTATCGTGAGATTTTGAAGTGGCGTGAGAAATCTTGCCATTTCATTATTGGAATCAGGAAAACTCAAAGATAAATGAGGATATGTCTAGCTAAAGACGTTAAATTTAGCGCTTATTGGGAGGCAACCCAGTGTTTTTCCCTTTTGTTGTTTCCTACATCACCCATATTCATTTTAGGTCCTACTTTTTAAATATTGAGGACAATGTTTCCGTCAAGTTGGGGGGTGTAGAATTCTAGCAAATTCTAGTTTTTTTAGATTTTTAGGTGCTTTCCTTGTTTTTCAAAAAAATGAAAAAATTTAGGTTAATTCCTTTACTATGATGAGAATTGGATTTTCTGAAGTATAATCTAGATAACTTTAGCTTATTAATGGAATTGAATATGATTAATTCATCTTTTTACTCACTTTCTAAAGAATTCCATGAAAGCAAAGTCTCAGATCACATCTGTACACGCAGTTGCATATAGATAGTCTAGATTGATAAGTGGCTATAACTTAGAAATTCTGAAGAAATTCAGTGGAGATCTATAACCTAAGTGAGATTTAGAGCCATTCATCTTTTTGAGAGGTTATAAATATTCCTAATTTTCTTCAGCGTGCTTAAAGAAAATTGATCCCAAACTCTTAAATTTGGCTAATTACCTGAATAATTAGAATATTACTTTTAAAATTCTAGAAGTTCATTGAATTTGATGGATTATAGGAAATCTAGAAAATGATTTAGGTCATTCTTCTTGTTAACCTAGAGACATAAAGCCTACCTAGAAATATTTTTACCACTAGTTAGCCAACTTGAGCCTTTTATATAAAGCTTTTTCTATTGCCACCCAAATTACCCTTTACCCATATTAACCCAGTATAAATTATCCATTACTCATTTTCTTTGAAAAATAAGTTAGAGAGGAATGAAGAAATACCTTTTAGTTGTAATAAAAGTAGAAAAGTAGATATTAAGAAAAGAAGTATTTTTTAAAGTGATTCAAAAGTGTGAAAAAAAAAAAAAAGAAGAAGTTTGAAGAATACAAAGAAAAGTGAAAAAAATAAATATTCACTTCAGCAAAGAAAGAAAGAATTATCAACTTTAGAAGACCTCTACTTATTTTTGAAGAAACTTTGAATATCTTTATACCCTTTCTTTGGTACCTTGTCCTAAGCCTACGTTTCGTCCCAGTTAAAGACCTATTAATTCTAGGATGAGTACAATCTTGATGAGAAAATGAATGGATATGATCTAAAAGAGTGGTATTTCTAAATATTCAAAGGTAATGGCATCTATTCTAAAGTGATCAAAACAATGAAATTCCTTAGTAACTTCCGTTATTCATGAGTATATGTGAGAAAATTTTGCTTTTATTGACTCAACTCACATAATTAAAAGAGAGATATGATTTGACCCCTCTATATGAGAGATGTTGTTTCTGAGCGTATGTAATTAGTGAGGCTTGAGGTCAAAACATATTTCGGATGGAGTTCAAAAGTTAGAAGTTTACTTAGAGATTAAGATGATTCTATATGTAAACTATACATGCACACACTCACTCTGAGATTTGAGCTTAATTGGAATGACTTTGGCATATGGGTAGGGTTTTGAATTCTTCAGTTATTTTTATTAGTATGCTAAAGTGATGTGATTTATTGAAGATAATTTTCTGAGAAGAAAAAAAAAGGAGTTGACTTAAAAATAAAATTTGAAATCTTGAAATTTGGTTTTTCGCATGTTTTACTCGGGACTAGCAAAATGCTGGTTGGGGGGTGTGTTAAGTGTTCAATTTTGGTCAAAATTTTCCTAATTTAGCATTCAATTAGTTCATCTAACTGTTCAAATTTGCAAAACTTAGCTTGATTTTGAATTTAATTCCAATTGACCATCCAAATCTTAATTTTTCAAAATCAACGATCAGATGATCATTAGAGCTCATTAGATGACTAATGTATGGTTCAGATGATTCTAATTTAGTCTTTTCTTTCGCAGATCAACCAAAGGACGCACGAACGGCTATGATTAAAAGTTAACGGTGCAGATCATTTTAAAAAGGACTGATGGGCCAGATCAACCATAAAGATGGATGAGATAGTTTCCTAAACGATAATTGAGCTCAAGTGAAAATCATGGACAAAAAGGGCAACTTGCAATTCTGTAGGAGTTTCCAAAGTTAAGAGAGGGGACCCAAATTAGCATTAATTTTTACTTTCTTCCTACTTCTCTCTTTCCTCCCTCTCTATCTCTCTTTCTTTTCCCACTCCCTCTTTCCTTCCTTATTTTTCTCCTTTTTTTCCTTATTTCTTCTCTCTTTTTCCCTTCCTCATTCTCACATACCCACAACTTTCCTATCCACCACTCTCTTTCCTCATTCTGTCTTTCCTTTCCCATCCCCTTGCCTTTCCATCTTAACCACCTTCCTCTTCTCCCTTTATCCTCCTCTTCTACACCACTTCCCATAACGCCTTTTTGGTTTCCCTTCTTCTATTCTCTTCATCCTTCTCCTTCTTTCTCCTCTCTCTCCTCTACTCTCTTTCCCACAATTCCCTTCCCTCTCACCCACTTCTTCTCTATCTTCCCATCTCTCTCCTTCTCCTCTACTCTCTCTTTCCTTTGTACCCCTTTAGGCTGGACGTAGGAAGGAGGCAGAATCCCTAATACCCACCTCTCTTCTCTTTCCCCCCTTCTCCTCTCTTCCTTCTTTCTTGTTCACGCTCTTTCTCCCACTCTTCCCACTCTTCCCAACCTTCACCGCTACCCTGCATCCATCACAACCCCATCTCTTTTTCTCTATCTCTCTCGTAACCTCTCTTAATTGCCTCCTCTGCACCATATAAACAAGACGACGCCCAGATCAAAGGTGTCATTTTTCCATCCTTCTTTGCTCTATCCCTCTTCTCCTCCAGCCAAGCTTCAACGAACTCAGAACCAGACGACGCCCAGAAGCCTGGATGTCGTCTGCCTTTTCCTTCTTTCCACCAATCTTTTCCAGATCGTTTTCCCCTACCTAGATCCTCCTCTACGCCCCATCATTTCCACTGGCCGGGCAACGCCAACCTACTCCAAACAAAACCCATCATTGGCCCTGCTCCAACAATCCATCCCATCTATTCTGGCTCCTCTCTTCTTCTCTCTCCTTTTCTTCTCTTACCCTCTTTCTCCTCTTCCTTCCGCTCCGGACGTCCTAAAGACGGAAACCCAAAGTCGGTTTTCCCCACTTTTCTTCCATTCTTCTTACTCCTCTTCCCTTTCCCTCTTCTCCTTCTCCCTCCATTTCCTTCGTTCTTCTTCGTCGGGTTCGTTGGGTTTTTTCTAAAAACCATATTTTTCATGAAATTCCAGTTTTGCCCCTCCTCTTTAAAAGAAATTGTGTTGCTGTTCTTTTCCGTTAATTTCATCTATGTCCCTAGTTTAATTACGTCTGTGTCCTGTTTTATTCCCATTCTGTTTTATCCATATTCTGTTATCCAGGAACTATCCAATCTGAATTAGATCATTTAAGGCTTAACCCAATCAACGGGTTAGCCTTAATCAAAATAAAAATCAACATTCTCCTTCGTTTCCGCTCAAATTTTAAATTAATTTTACAAAATAATTCTTAGGACATCCCTAGATATAATCAACATCTCTGATGTTCTATCTAAAATCCATCAATCAATCTGAACCGTACAAATATTGAAATCACAAATTAGCCCAGATCTCTTTGATTTTGATGAATCTGACAAATCCGACCTGTGGATCACTAATCAAGAACATGTTGAAGATATTTGTAAAGGCAGATTAGTTTTTAGAATACCATAAGGGAAGATTTTGATAAAGATTGATCTAGGGAAGTAGTTTTTTTCTTGTTATTTGTTTTATTTCGAAACTGAAAATTTTGTATTTTTGAGAAGTTGATTAAATCTGAACATTGATTCTCATTTCAATAATTCCAATAATTTTGCATGATTTCTTTTTTTATTTTACATAATTAAATTTTATTGAAATTCCTACTTTTTAAATCAAGTCCTCGTGGGATCGACCCGTACTTGCATAAGCTACACTATAATATCCCGTGCACTTATGGTTAAACAATCAACAGATAGGACGAAGACATTAAACTTAACACTCATTGGGAGGTAACCTAGGTTTTTTTTTTTAGAAAGTTTCAGTGCCATGCACTACCCATTAATCATTTAGGTGTCCTATATTTCAAAATATTGAGGACAATATTTAGTTCAAGTTAGTGGGTATAGAAATGAGATTTCTAAGTTTTTCGTGTATTTTTAAAATTTTTGAAAAAAAAATTATGATAAGTTCCTATATAAAGATGAGAATTCAAATTTTTTGAATACTTAACACTTTAGCTTATTAATAGAGTTATATACAATTAGTTCAATCTGTTATCCCATTTCTAAAGTATTTCATGAAAAAATAAACTCAAAATATTAATTGGACAAATAATTATATATAATTTAAGTTGAAGAGAAAATATAACTTAGAGATCCTGAAGAAAATCTATGGAGACTTATAACCTAAGTGAGTTTAGAGCTATTCTTCCTTTTTTGAAGGTTATACATAAATTCAAATTTTCTTCAGTAGGCACTAATTATTAGTTGGTCTCATTATTCTTCATCTTAGTCAACTATTGAGAAAATATAAAATATTATACCATATATCTCTTAATTTTATGATCATTTTTAAGTCATATAAAACTTAAGAAATGACAGAGGCCATCCTTGTTTCACCCAGAAGCTATAGCCTTCCCTATATTTTTTTCATTAGTTAGTCCATTTATCCTTTAAAATAGTAGCCTTTTCTTTTGTTTTTAGCCTTCAAAAGTCCCTATAAGTAGTATGGCTTGGATATGATTATAAATAAATAGAGAATTTGGTAGAGTATAACATTTTTAGTAGTTGATATTCTTTCATGAGACCATTATTATTTTTTCTAAGTTATCGTTCTTTTGTATGAAATATGTGAGACTTTTGAACTTGATGAACAATATTCTACTCACATATTAATGAGAGATTTACGCTTTTCTAAGTGACAAGAATATCCTGTGAGAATTGAAGACAAAGCATACATTTAGACAGTAATTTAGGCTACATTTGACTTGAAGACTATAATTATATATTAGCTATAACAAGCACTCAACTTTCAAAGTTTAATAGAATTATAGGATATCTTTAGTATAAGGGTAGAATATTGAACCTTTTTGTTTATCTTTATTAGTAGGCTAAAGTTAGGTACTTAATATAAGCTAAAGAAAAGAAATTTGTTCTCATATGAATAAAGGATTTTCATAAAAAAAATTAAAACTTTTGTGGGTATATTCAGTGCAAACTCTCACGAGGCTTAACTCGTCTACTATAGGTAGCCTAAGAATTTAAGGACTTATTGTATATGCTAAATGCAATCATAAGTACCTACGAAAATGGCAATTTATATCATTTTGTAAAATAAAGCTACAAAACTATAAAATACTAACCTTGTTACAAAGGCAAATAATAAAAATGAAAGATGTAAGCTCTCAAGAAGTCCTTCAACTACAACATTGAAGCCTTTGCCTTGTCTAGAACTCGTCAATGGCTTGATTTCCGTGCCTAAACTAGGGTTTTGCGAAGGACAATGGGAGAAAAAGAGAAGTATAGGGCGTGTTATGCAGGGAAATTAAGAAGCGAGTTGCGGTCTTTGTTGATGTGATGCTTGGTTCTTTTGGATGTTTATCCCTTGCACGGCTCTCTTATTTATAGATTTTTTAGGGGATAGACCCATTGAGGTGTTGCATCCAATGGAAGGCTAGATTCGTTCCTTACAAGAATCTGTGTACCCAAATTGAGCTTAACTCTTTCCCAGAGGAGGACTATTTATTCTAATCACGTAGAGAGACATGTCCTTGGTAAGCCGCATGTCAAAAACCATGATTTTGCACGATATTAAGCTATCTGGCCAATCGCATTTATGCATCAGTCGTGGCTGTGGGATCATATGACCTTCTGGTCTGCCATCGGAGCTTCTGCATTTTACAACCTTGTGTAGATTGCGTGCACTTTTGCGTGTGACACCACTTTGGCATGCCATTTGTTCCTTTTGGAATGCATTCTGATTATTGGGGTGCGATCAAATGATATGTGGTTTAATTCTCTCAAGGCCAAGACTTCTTTTATATCTTGATGTTTTAAGATACTTTTCTTTGTAGATGCGGATCCATCACTTTATAGAATGCCTCTAAATCAAATCAGGTAGAAAAAGAGGTGAGGGAATCAAAATGATCATAATAGGAGTGTAATTCAATGGTGTTAGTTATTGTAGGTCCAATTTTGGATGCCTACACTAGGATTAGCTCGTGAGTACTTCGACTACCAATTGAGTTCGATAACTACATGAGTACACAAATAAATGGTTTACTAGTTTTCCTAGAAGATATAGAATGCAGTCCTTGATCATAACCGCACATTTATAAGCATCTCGTATGGTTCATAAGGAAAAGTAGAAATAATTGGGTGCAAAAAAGATAAAATATTTTTCTTAATAAATTATGGAAGAATTGATCGGAGATCATCTGAATCTTGAATTTGGAAGAAATAAATGTGTTAGCATCCCAAGAACATCAAAGATAGCTAAACATATGAATGAAATCTAACTTTAGAGTTGCTTCGGTTAGGCATACTCCAATTAAATTTGACACACGTCCTTCAAGTACTACAAGCTCAAGAAAAGGATCTTCGGTGGAATGATAAGAGATTCTAAGGTGATTTTGTTGCTTGCTTTATATCATATACCTGCATAAGCAAACTAATAACATAGCTGAGTGAAAGGCGCTTCGTTTAGGTCGCAAAAACTCTAATGATCTCCATATTCATAAACTGTAGGTTACTAGTAATCCTTTGTTGGTGATACAGGTCCTTCAGAAAGAACTGGACCACATCCAATGGGAAAACTGCGGTGAAGTCCTTTGCATGGTGGAGAATGGGATCTTGGTATTTCACATTCCATACGTTCCGAGAGGCTAATGAAGCAGCTCATTTCCTAGCAACAGAAGCTGCAAGAACTAAGACCAATAATCCGGCCCATTAATCTGATTTGTCCAACTTTTGATATCTTGTGGTCCAAAAACCATGGGGACTAAGCTATTCTCGTACCCAAGATAGAAAAGGTTAGAAGGAGTTGTCTAACAACAGAGGCTGCTGCCACATGGCTGGTTACCGCATGATACCTTACACTTTCCCAAAAACCACAGGCATTTACTATCCTAACATCTGAAAGGGTAATTTTGCCAAAGGCATTCTAGCCCCTGGTTGGCAGAGTAAAAGGCACCTTCCTATTACGTTTGGTCGCAGTTTCAACAAAGGAACCTGACATCCCATGAAGGATGTGCTAACTGCAGCAGATCCGTGGAAGTCCGACTATTTTACTTTGTAAATCTGCCGCTGTACAGGATTAGAAAAAAAAAAAAAATGAAAAGTAGCTTTTGCTGCTGGATGTGAACAATTGCTAATACAAAGTTTCTAACCGTCTGTTTCAAATAATGAAGAAGCCAACAAATGACTAGTGAAATTGGGCATCTCTGTAAAATACATTTGGTTCCAGTTTTTAATATTTAGGAGATGGGTGAGTGAGAGTACCTCAGTAATTTGCTTTGTAATCTTTTGACTGTACCAAATAAATAATAATGATGAAAAATGCACTTGTTCAGATGCTAGAATCATCCAATCCTCACAATCTATGGATCACGAGGTATTGGATGCTGGATAAATCAAATGAACAAACAGTTACTACATGATAAGTCGGATTCAACTTGACTAACATAGTAAATAATAACCATAACAAAATTTTACGATAAAATATTGTCAAAATGTTCTTAATGCGCACTAATTGCAAATATTATTACTATTATGCTAGATTCATGTGGAAGATCTTCTTTCATGTATGGTAAGTTATTTCTAATATGGAGAGGAGGATTTAGAATTGGGCTTAAAATAAAATATAAAATATGAACTATAGGTGCAGATATGATATTGAGTTATCCAAAGTTTTTCAGTAAAATAAAACCTCTCTAATTAATGAAAATTTTCAATCCCATTCCTATAGGGATTTTGCTATAGATTATTTCCTATATGTTGTAAAGAGACAACAAGAAGGGCTTAAAATGAGTAAATTATCTTGCAATTCTCTTGAGTATATCATTGCTCCATGTCATAAAAGCATATACCTAATTTGAGAGAGAGAGAGAGAGAGAGAGAGAGAGAGAGAGAGAGAGAGAGAGAGAGAGAGAGAGAGAGAGAGAGAGAGAGCCTTGGAAGAAACACCAAATGACAAGCATACCCTTACTTTTTCGTTATTTTTGTGAAAGGTAAGGTATGAAAAAGTTAGTTATTCTTCTAGCCTTAAAAATTGCCTAAATTGTCTCTCAACCTCCCATTCTCCCTCTCCTTCTTTCTTCTCTCTAAAACTCTAATTTGCTTTCGCCCCTCTTTCCCTCTATTGCAAAATCTAAAACATCTTTCTTCTACTTGCTTAATTTTTTGAAAAATCATAAGCACTTCTTCTCCAAGTTGAACACAATTCAATTATGCTACACAATCCTGTAACCATTCTCTCTTATTAGTTTCCTTGTTTCTATTTTGCTAACAATTATTGTTTTTGATGAATTAAAGTGTATTTTTTTTGTTTTTTTGCTTGCAGATTGATCAAGAACATCTAGGGATTGAGGGATGATGCTATTATTGCTTTTGATAGTTTGATTCTTTGAACTTGATATTGAGTTTTAGAAGAAGAAAAATTGAAAGAAATAGAGACAACCAATGAATGATAACTCTGGTGAGTTTCTACAAGACTTTCCTATTGTTTCTATGTTATCATATTTTTGTTGTTGTTGTATTGAAAAGTAGGTTTTTTCTAGGTTAGTTTGTGTTCATATTAGACATGAATTTTAAGAGTTTGATTCTTAAGTGAAATTAATATGTTTAAACCATATTATTATTATAAAACAAAAATACCCCTTCCTAATTCATATAAGTGAATGCAAAAGTTATCATACATTTTGAATTAAAAAATATGCATGCCTTTCTTATCATTTTAATTAAATTTAGGAAACTAATCGTGCCAAAATCTATTACCTTCATACTCTCTTTTACTAATCCCTTTTCTTAAACTAGAAGCCAAATTCCCTTCATTATAATATTTTTGTGAGAGAAGCAAAGGCACAAAATTTTAGTTTCCTCCACAATAATTTAAGTAAATTGGATTGGTAATACATCAATTTTTATTTCTTCTTCAGTTTTTATCACATTCAAAAATATCATTATCAATTGGTTTTATTTTCCTTTGAAATTGGTCTTTATTTTTCTAGCTATAGCTTGATTGGGAAGGGAAAGGAAGTAAATGTTGTTGCTGTTGTCATTTGAGCAATTTGACTAACTAGAAATCAAATTTCTTAGAAAGTGAAACATATAGAACCATTTTACTACTCCCTCAATGGCATAATATTACTCCTCTTTGAAAAAACATAGGTTTTAGGAAATCATAAAAATGTGTTCACACCTCATGCCCCATCATACTTAATTCCATTTTTGTTCTTTAATAGATTTTTACTTAATAAAATAAGGCATCATTGAAAACTTATAATTAAAAGTCATTGACTGGACAAATATTTTAGAACAACTAAAATTAGTAAGATGGACTTATAATATGTTATGGAGGGAGTAAATGATGACTCTAGTAAGTTTATTCACAACTTCGTTCTTTTTATTCCATTTTGCTTTTATTTTAAACTGCGAATTTGGTGCTACCTATTTTCTAATATTCGGTGTGTAAACTCTCTCTCTCTCTCTCTCCCCCCACCCCCATTTGTACTACATCTTTCACAAGCCATAACTTTAAGCAGGACCACCTTTTAAAAGATATAAATCTTTCACACCATCAATGATGACCTATGGCTCAATTTCTCATCAACTAGATGATCTTAGCCAATGTTTTCTTGAGTTGCAAAATGAACGGTTTTGCAATATAGCCTTCATTTTACAACTAAAGGCAGCATATGCTAGATTAAAAAAAGGATAATAGTTTTCGATCTTAGGTCATATATGTCATGACTAAAATTGTGTTGGTTTAGAACATCTAAGGGTAGTCCCACTAAGAGTTTTAAATTGTGAAAAATATAATCCAATTGTTGTGGCAGGACTATCGTAACTCTCTCTATCTCTCATCTACAAAGGACATTTAGGACATGGCACCTCTAAGATGATAGTCATGTCATGGCCTATTTAATGCAAGCCCAATAACATGAATGGTTTGTATCCAAAAAAAATAAAAAATGTTCCACTTGTATTTTGAGCCAACTACATATAAAGGTATATTGTTAAATCAGTAACTTATGTCGCATATGACTGATATAGAGCACTTTTTACATCCTTATTCCTTGGTCTGTTCTACTACAATGCACATGAATTTTGTAAATTATTTGTCTACTAGAATTTTTTTGTTTATTTTTGAACTAGTAACTCAAACATGAACTAATAGATCTTTATATATACACCCTTTCCATCCATATTTTCAGGACACACCTCCAATGTGCACCCCAACAAAGGCATCCAAGGGGACATCCCCTCAAAGGATGCAATCCACTAACTCAAACCCTAAACCTACTTAGAGGAGAGGCGCCTCAGCCTAACAACCAGGCTATACGGGCTTATGTGCATTTATGTCTACTAGCTAATAAGTTCTCTAATGAATTCTGCAGTTTGTGGTATTTTTATTCCAAATGTACTAACAAATCTTTTCTTTTTGACTTTTTTCCCACAGGAAAGACAGAACATGTGAAGTAGAAGGTCTGAAGCCTCTGATTTAATCAAATCTGTTACTTATGGGATCTACAGATGGAAAGGGTAAAGATGTCGGAGATGATGAACGAGTTCTTCTTAGCACGGATTCTGGACTCCGACGATCAAACTCCTCTTCATCAGTAACTTCTTCATCCAATTCGTTCGATGAAGATTTCTTCCAATTGGATGACGATGAAGTAAGAAAATCAAATGTAGATGGTGATATCACCAAACTCCCACCCCTCACAGAAGACCCTCAATTAGCTCCAGTGGCTGATTTTCCAGATGATGGAAATGGTCCCCCCATAAAATCTGATATAATATCAGTAGACAAGGAGTTCGCAAATACATCTAGTCTTACTCAATCCCCTCCAATCCAAGTGATGGGGAAATCTGATGGTCCTGACGCATATAGAATTCCCTCATCTGTGTTTGCAAGGACTAAGTCTACAACTCCAATGGAGTGGAGTGTTGCGTCTAATGAATCACTATTTAGTATCCATCCTGGTAATTCGAGTTTTAGCAGAGACCATGTCTTTCTGTTGGGTAGATCCGGTGAATTGAACTTCTCGAGCCCGCCCAGTGGGCTTCCTACGCCGCTGCCATCGCCTAGCAAAAATCCTAATGACACAAAGAGTTTGAACATCGGCGAGGGCCCAGTTCCTCCTGCCGTAACAGAAGCTGCAAATGCCGAAGCAATGAAGGAGGTCTTACGGGCAGCAGCAGAAGATCATGGTAAAGCAGAGCCGCATCCTTCAGAAGTTCCTCGTTCTGCTAGTTCTCGCCGTTCCGATGCCAGTGGAGCCAGCACCCGTTCCTTCGCATTTCCAATGTATGCTCTCAATCTCTAGCTTAATTAGCAGGTTCAAAGAGCAGGCGACATTTAATTAATTAGAAAAAAGCAGAAAACAAAAATAAAAAAAGTTTTAAAAAATTGACAGATGACCTGCACTTTACACCTGCAAATATATAATACAATGTACAGATACATATATGTCTGTATATGTTGGCCGAGCATGCATATGACCCGATTTGGCCAAGTTGAGTAGTCAAAATCCTTCAGCAGGCGACTCTTTGGTCCATATCAACTTCTCGAAACATTTGTGAGTAATACCAATCTGGCTGGTCACACGTACAGGACTTTCTTATACTATTGTTTGCTTAGAGAAGTTTCTGACCTCCTGTTGAGGCTGCATTCATCAAAACAACCTGATACTTTGTTTGAAAATGGTTGTACTCAGCTTTAATTTCTGAAATATTGCATGCATGGTTGCAAAAACTTGCCGACTTGGTAGAATTTGGCCAAGTCGAGGCGGTTCGAAAGTACCGCTTTTTGCTTATAAGCTCAGCCGATTTGCCTAGTTGAGTCATGCAAGCTATATAGTATGAAATGCGAAAAGGCGATCTCAAACTTGAGAGACATTTTTAACCATTATGACATGAGATCCTTTGCGTGAAATTGTTGTGAACTGTTATATTGTATCTGTAGTTATCGCCAGAACAGCATTAAGCCGACTTGACTCCTGCTCATGGCTGCAACTAGTACATTTTTTACGTTTTGCTACACGATGCAAACCATCAGGTCGCCTTGTCTGAAAAGGCAAATCACACAGCACTCACAGGAATCTAAACTCCCTTAGTACGTGACCTAATATGATAATATATGCATAGGTTCTAACTGTTTCATTTGTTGCAGACTGACTGAAGGAAAGAGCGGGTCCGTGAAGATGGAAACCAACCGGCAGCATCAACCACAAGAGCAACGACAACAATCACAATCAGGGAACCCCGAGGCAACTCCAAATGCCTCGGAAGGGAAGTGGTTCCCTTGCTTCTCCTGTTGCCCATTCTGTTGTTGAGAAAGTAAGTACTCCTACCAATCTATGCTTTGCTTTTCCTTTTAAGGGGTATTACCGATTATGCTTCTCCCTCCCACAAATAGAAATGCGATTCTGTTGGCTCATAAACATCTGATTCTCTCTCAGTAGATTTCTGGGCGCTTTTATGAAGCTTCAGGGATCATGTCAAATGGCAAAGTCTCCATGATCTACAGATATCTCAGTTCAATCAATGTACAACTTCTTGATCTACTTTGAGTTTCGGTATAGTTTTCTTTCTTGTTCATCCAAAGGTTGTGTTTGTTTGGGCGATTTGTATTTGACATGTTTCAACACTTCATTTTGAAAAGAAACTTCAGACCGAGGAATTCCTGTACATACAAGTCACTTGAGTGATGACCAAAAGCGGAAGAAAATAGTATCTGACTTTTTTAGTGTTAACTTGATAGTGATCCAATATCTTGTTTCACTTATTCTCTTGATATTTAATTCATACAAATGGAGATGTAGTCATGGGTTTTTGTCTGCTGTCACTAAACATTTCACTTCAATTCATTCCCCTCGTCTGCTAGATTTTGCATTTGTTGATGCCCGATATATTATTGATACAAAGAATTGTACGGTCACGAAACACTGATCAGGTCGATGTTGATCTGGTTCAGTTTAGATATCTCCTGATCCGTTCACACCCCCTACTTCATACAAACCTGTTTTGTTTCTCCACAAACTGTGTCCCAAAAACCAGAAACCAAAGACTGATTCTGGGTCAAGTGAGTTTGTAAAATGGCCATAAACTACATTTTGAAGAGCAGTGATAAGATGGAAAATTAGATACTGGAAACTATAACTAGCACCTGAAAGATTTGCTGCCGAAGCTCTCCTCTTTTCTAATCCAGCGATCAAAGGGGGCATATTGTGTATTTCTTCCAAGTTATTTTAGCCATTCTAATTCTACGTCACATTTGGGTATATCAGGTTCTACTTGGGATGGGACGTCTTCTGCTGATCGTTCATATCTATCGCAGTTGAATCATGTATGGATGGTTCTGTCTTCTTTTAAAGAGCAGTTGATCAGATGGAATTGCATTCAATATTAGATTCCAAGGTTGAGTAATGCACTCTTGAATACATGTAGCGAATGCACCTTATTGATATCTTAAATGTTTATCAGTCAGCTTTCCGTGGTGAATTTTCAATGTAAGTCAATCAAGAGGGAATTGAATCCTGTCGAGACAAGGATGACAAGTTCTTGTCTAAACAAATAAAAGAAAAAAAATACAAATAAACGGCAAAAGATCTTTCACACTGCTACGTTAGCTAGCCTGATATTAAGATCTCTAACAAGCCTCCATGCTGCGTCAATCTTGAGGAGAAGGCTGGCAAGAGAGTTTGTGTAGTTCCCATCTCATCTCACTCATCAGCAAGATGTGTACATGAGAAAGAAAAGAAATGAAAGACCTGAAGGACAGAAGGGACAAATGTGCTCTTGTAGGATGAATCTAAACACTGAAATTAGCATATAAAAAGGTCGAAATTTGGCACGGTGGATGTGCATATTGCACCAGAACAGCAGTACCTGGCAGAAGTGCAAGCGTGGTCCGCTACTTCAATCATCTAAATTATTTATCTGGTGGAGTTGCTATGGATTAATTATTGTCAAATGAGTTCTAACTTCCATATACATGCGTCGCATCAGGCCTATTCACTCCACTCAAGCACAATCAACGCCATGTAAGAAATCGTATGAAGAACTGGATCTTTTGATGCATACAAATCCCAAATGGGTTTAAACTTGTGATCACCCACACTACAGCCCTAATAGATACACTCTCGATAATTAGACAAGTAGCTATTACTTGGATTATCCCGTATTCTTCCATAGGAAAATATGCATATCCATCGTATAAAGAACTAGATCTTTTCCACGCATGAGATTGATGCTGATAAAATAAGTGCTACGATAGAAACCCCTTCATAATCTCCATTATTACATGAACAAATATATGAAGAATCAACAGGACACGGTCTCTTCTCCATTTCCCTTCTGCGAATACAGAGTCAATCAGATAAACACCCACATGACAGCACGGGGATCGTCAATTTTCCCAATTCAAATGGACTAGGAATAACGTATAAGTAATTTTGAGACGTGCAAGTGCACTAAATTGAAGACAATGAGAAGTAATATGGAGAAAGAGTTCATTCCATTTCTACATAGGAGTGGAAATGGTTACTTTAGCCCAGAGGTTTCAAAAGTGGCCTTCCCCAAACACCTTTACAATATAGCCAAAGTTGCTTGGATGCATACAGGCCGTAAAAACCAACCACATATCTATCACCCTTTGAAATGCCCATCAGCAAAGAAACCATCGGTATCCTTCAAGTTTATTTACACGACTATCAGGAGCATTGACCAGAGCAACAACTGCAACACCTCAACTTGAATTCTAAACTATGGTTAGGACTTTTGTATGTCAATTTATTTTACCCCCACGCGATGCATATGGCAATGTGATGTTTGCAGCTTTTATGATGGGGTCTTCATGGCCATGCATGGTGCTGCACAAATGGATGATTAACAATGACAATCAACAGAAGAAACTGTAGATTAAAATAACCCAAAAAAAAAGAAAGTAACAGAAAAAGAAATGGTGAAGTAGAATAAGAAGATAGCTAAAATGTACACCTTGCAATGATGCCATATTTCTTTACCTGAAATGGCTCAGAGCAGACATTCTGTACAGACAGGCAAACACAAGAAGATGTAACCCGATGGAGTAGAAGAATACGAACGTTCGAGCATATCTGTGGCAACAGCATTAGCCAGGTTATCACTTATCACATCAATGCTAAGGAATGAATTCAGTGCAGCCACGATGCAGGAAGAAGTTCAGGAAAAAGAAGTGTCAGAACAAAACCACAGGACAAATACTGTAACAATAAATTTGGACTCAACTTCCCACTTTGTAAGTAAAGCTCAATTGCCTGGGTTGCATAGCTTCAGCAGGACATTGGTGCCCAAAAAGGTACCCGCTAGAAAATTCCCAAGGGGTCAATTGGTGATTTGCAAGGATCCGAGAAAGATAAATAACAATTTTCACTTTGGTCAATGGTTCTTAGAGACTACGGTATGATTTCCCCCATAGTTTCCCCAGATTTTCTGGAGGGACTAGATTGCTAGCACCAAGCAAAGAAAGTTTTCTTTTTTCTATGTTTATGTCAATGAAACAACGACTTCAATTTTCCTTTTGAAAAAGAAAATATATGAGCTATGGAACAGAATACACAACCAAAAATAGCTACTCCTAAGGCAGAGAATTGAACCACATACAACACTACCAACTAAGCTCCTCTCTTAAGAGGAGCACTGGATCAAGAAGCTAACAAGAACAAAGAACCAAGAACATCAAAGATAATGTGACAAGTGAAGGGCCTTGTATAGACCTGCCCAAAGAGTCCAAAGCTTTTTGCAGCCATACATCTCAAGGACTTCCAGCAAAATGTATGAGATTCTTGCAAGTAGATCCTCTAAAACCAAGATAAGTACAGGGTAGCTACTCCCTACATGTCATCTCTGATGTTTCATCACAGGCAACCAGCAGTCGCAGGTCTTCTGGTGCTTTTTGCTACAATAAAGAGTAGGTTGTTGGCACATGTCACAGCCTCAAATCCAGCAGATTCATTTTCTGACCAGACTATACATACATACATACATACATACACACATACATGTGTGTGTGCACAGACATATATATCTAGCAAGCAACTGTGTATGGGATTCATCAGATGCCATTTTCCTGAGAGTGTAACCTAAGCCCATAGCAGCTGGCTCAAATAGATAGTAGAAGCACAGACATACCAACCACACTGTTATAAAGCTATAAGTTGGCTGTAAAAAGTTAGTCAACAGCAGCCTAAAAAATAGGTGTTGGTCAACAGAAGTGTATAAGACAGACTTAGTCTAGGAGAGACAGAAGGAATGGATAGTAATTCGTTGTGCAGAACAGACTAAGACTTCTAAAAGGCTGATGTTTGCTAGAAGCCACCACCTCGAACAAAGGATACAGCTTAGGGTAAAAGGAAGAGAAACATAGACTGGGATTCGTCATCATCAAGACCTTATCAAGATTAGGGATCGGCCACATGAATCTTGTTCCTCCATTCCCCTCTATTAAGTGTCACGGCTTCATTTAGTCCCAAAGTGCTTAAATCTTTTCTCACCACTTGATCCATGTTCTTGGAGCCTTCACCTTGCCCTTTTAGAAACTTCAACTTGGATCAGCTCACTCCTAACTGGTGCCATTTTCAGTCTTCGTTGGACAATGTCCAAACCATCTAAGTCTAATCTCCCTCATTTTGTTACCTATTGGTGCTATTCCTAAGTTTCCTCTAATGTTTTCATTTCCAATTCTATCCTTTCTTATCTTGCCACCCATCCATCTCCATCTCAACATCCTTATTTCAACTATGCTCATTCTATGTATATGTTGTTCCTTAACTGCCCAACACTCTGATCCATAGAGCATGGCAAGCCTTACAGCCATCCTAGAAAATTTTCCTTTCAATTTGAGTGGCACCTGCTGATCCCACAGAACTCCAGAGGCATATTTTCCTTTCTTTGCGTATTTACATGCACTAATCATTTACAGAGGTTAAATTAGAAATGTTGTCCTAAAAAAGAGCCTTCCTTTGAGGCCTGGTCAAAGATCCTCCACATATGACTTTCCTTCCCTCAGAAGGGCGTGGGGTAGGGAGAAAAGGAGGATGGCTACAGCTTTCATGAAAGAGGAAGTAGGCCATGTTGGTTGTAGAGAACTAAAGTTGGACAATAGCCTGGGCTGTTAGGATAGGTTAAGATACAAAATGGGGATGATAAGAGGAAATGAAATGCCAGAAAATAGTTTGTTTTAATCAGTTTAGCTTTCATACCAGATAATTCCATAATGAAGTGTAAGAAGTTTTTGAGGAAAATTAGTCTTAGATAGCCCCCATCCCCCACCCCCCAAAACAACTACCTCTGTGTTTGGACACTTCCCCCACCCCCCAAACTGAAATTTGGAATATGGCCTCCAATGACCAACAAATGATCAATCTGGTCCTTCTGTCTCATTTTCCATCAAATTCATTGATAGAACTGACAAGTGGGCACATGTAGGACCCACCTTTTTCTCTAAAATGATAGAAATACCCCTAAAACAGTATTAATTTTCAAAATACAACCATTAGCTTCTCTCTCTACAAGAAAGCTTACCACGCTATCATCATCTCTAATGAATTTTCAACCAGGAAATGCTTGAAATCAATCTCTTAGAGACTTTAATTCCATGGTCAATAAGCCAACATGATGACAAACGAAATTTCTTCAATTTATCCGGCCTCTATCTCTTCAATCTTTATGGGTTATGGTAAGAAATTTCTCTTTTTCCTAGCTTAAATTTAGAAAACATACATACTTACATACATGTGTGTGTGTGTGTGCACGTATGTATGTATAAATTTATACACACACACACACATATAGAAGGGGAGCCTTGGCGCAACGGTAAAAGTTGTCGTCATGTGACCTTGAGGTCACGGGTTCAAGGCATGGAATCAGCCTCTTGCAAAAATGCAAGGTAAGGCTTCCTACTTTAGGCCATTATAGCCCGCCCCTTCCCCGGACCTCGCATAGGCGGGAGCTTCGTGCACCGGGGCTGCCCTTTTTTACACACACACATATATAAAGGAGAGCCTTGGGGCAACAATGCAGTTGCCGTTGTGCGATCGTGAGGTCATAGGGTTCAAGGCATGGAAACAACCTCTTGCAAAAAAGCAAAGTAAGGCTGCGTACAATAGACCCTTGTGGTCTGCCCCTTCCCCAAACCCAGCATACATGAGAGCTTCGTGCACTAGGCTACCCTTTATGTGTGTGTGTTAATATATGTGTATGTGTTATATGTATGTATGTATGTATGCATGCATGATGCATGTGCATACATACATACATACATCTCCATAGACTCATGAACTTCTTCCCAGACTCCTAAGAATGGGAATTGGAGAAAGAAGAAAAAGAATCAGTAGGTCTTTTTGGAGATTGGAGAAACGAGAAATTCATCTTCCACTGCTATTTAAGGTCCTTTCTTCAAACCTTGCTTCTTACAGAAGGAGCTCCTCTCATACTTAAACAAGAGGAAGAAAAAGGGCGGAAAACAACCTTAAGAGATGTCTATATTTATCAAGCTCCATCTATCCCAGTATTTCAGATATTTAAACAAATCAATTTTATTTGCAAAAAACAAAGCGTGCTTTCAAATAAAGAGAAAAGGAAAAGTTGAAGCTATAAGGAAAAAGGACAACCAGTGATTTGATTATTGTCTTTGGAAATTTGGTGGTGGATCTACACAAAGATGGCTGTGATGAGGCCGGTGGGCTCCAAGGGCATTTTTATCTCAAAATTCCTAGACCATGAGTAAGTGGACCCTAAACTAGTAACTTTGAATCGATGATACTGAAACTAGACTAAATCCTTTGGGAAAAATATCCAGTCTGCAAAAAGATACCCACTTGTCAGTTGTGTCTATAGATATCATGGAAAACGAGACTAACGGAACAGATTAATCGCCCATTGGTAGTTGGGGGCCATAAATTTCCTCAAATTTTAGTTGGGGGTCTAGTCCAAACGCAATGGTAGTGGGGGGTGTCTAAGATTAAATTTCCCAAGTTTTTATGGTGTCTTCATAAGAAAGGATGAAATGTGCATTGTACGGGGAGCCTAAGAAGAGATGGAAGGAGGCTCAAACTCCTAGATAAAAAGGGGATCTTCAACAATCCACTTCGCCAAAGAGAACACTGTGCACTACTAGCATGAAAAGGTTCAATGATTTGCAAAAGGTTGTGAACTAATAGATTTCCATTTTATATGTTGCTTCTACATCTATGGCGGACCCCCTAGCCCCCCATCATGCAGCCAATCATAAATCGTGTAAGGGTAAAAAGAGAACCCTAACTAGGTTTTCTTGATCCGGTATAACTTCCTCATTTTAAAGGATTCATCTGATTGAGAAGAGCATTTTGCAGGATTAGGCCCAAAAGAACGTGGATAGAAGTGATGAGGAAAGATTTAAAAACTTTGGGACTAAATGAAGACATGGTATTTCAAAGAATGGAGGAATAAGATTCATGTGGCCGACCCCTAATTGGGATAAGGTCTTGATGATGATGATGATGATGATGATGATGATGATGATGATGATGATGATGAGGCCTGGAGTCTTCCTGTACCAGATACTTTGTCTCAATCCAGTTGGTTCTATGCCAAATAATTTTAGAAGGGGTCATATGAGGTTTTATGGTGCTCTATACCAATGGGGGATATGTGACTTGTGCAAAGAGCCTAAGAAGAAGTAGAAAGGGGAGGAGGTCCAAATAGAGGTGATCTTCAACAATCCACTTTGTACATGAGAACACTAAAGTCACATGAAAAGGTTCAATGATTTACATATGGTTGTAAACTAAGAGATTTCCATCTATTCGTTCCTTCTACATCTACAAGGGACCTCCTAAACTCGTCTCCTACAGCCCAATCATAAATGACAAAGGCTAAAACGAGCCCTCATATTGGATAACTTGATCTAGGACAACAACTTTGTTTCAAGGATTAGGCAAGCACTTAGCAGGGTTGGCCAATGGATTGTTCCTAAGCCAATGTTGGCCATGCCGCAATTATGTTGGCTAAGTAAAGCTCTTGAAGGGATCAAAACCACTTCAGTAACTATGTAGTTAAAGGCACACCTAGGCACTAGTCAACAAGTAAGCGCCTGGGAGGGGGCCAGGCATAGAGGAAATGAGGCATGGTCGCCTAGGCGAGAGCCTGGGCGCCCCTTTCAGGCGCTCCCCAGACGCCAAGCACAGACCACTTAACCCGGTAACGTATAAACCTCGTTTTTTTTTTCGTTTTTCACCTTCCAACCCTAATTTCAATCTTCCAACCTCCTGAGAAGGTGAAAACAACCATTCATCTTCGATCTTTCACAAATCTAAGAAAAAAAAGGTATGGATTTATGAATTTGAGCATGTGTATACAGTTTCTGTAAAAAAACGTAAAAACCAGTACCGTTTTTTCAAATTTTTTGTTTTTTGTTAACTATTTTCCATAGATCTTGACGGGTTTTAGTTCTATATATATAAGAAAACATTCCATTTGAGTTTTATACTTCTTTGCTCTAGATTTGAGTTTGTTTTTAGGTTTTTTACTGTTTTTCCAAAAAAATCAGTTACAGAAATTAAAAAAGTCATCGTTTTTTCGTATTTCTTCATTGAAACGTATTTCTATCCACATATATAGCTTTCCCATGCTTGTGTTTTCGTGTGTGATAATTTTTTAATCTTTTTTTTGTAATTTAGGGTTATTTTTTTAATTTTTCCGAAAAAAAAGTTACGAAAATTAGGAAAAAATTGTTCTTTTTTATATTTATTAGTTAATACCTATTCTTATCCACATATATAGCTTACTCATGCTTGTATCTTCATGTATGATGTACTTTTCATGCTTTTTTTGTATTGTAGTGTTATTTTGTTCAATTTTTCCGAAAATAAAACTTACGAAAATTAGAAAAAAATTGTTTTATTTATATTTATTAGTTAATACCTATTCTTATATACATACATAGCTTTCCCATGCTTGTGCCTTCATGTATGTGCATGCTGTATTTTAGTGTTATTTTTAGCTAATTTTTAATTATGAAAAATATAATTTTGCGCCTTAGGCTCCAAGCGCACCTAGCTGGCCCAGGCTCCAGGCGCACCCCTTTGCGCCTCGGTGCGCCTCACGCCTTTAACTACATAGTTCAGTAATATGCGGCCAGTGGAAGATATTAAGGAAAGGGCCGCAAGGGCTATAGGTTCCATAAGAAGCATCGAGAACTAGAATGAAAGATAAAGACTGCTTTAAAATGTATTAAGCAACCTGCCCATGCCCAACAACAAAAAAGAAGTATTTGAGGCAAAAGGGGAGCACCTTCTCTTTCAGAGCAGAAGGGGTGTTTTAAGATATAATAAGCAACACTCAACAAGAAATAAAAAGCATTTGAGGTAAAAGCAACACATGCACGCATCTCATTTAGAGCAGGTGCCACCTCTGGCCTACTTTATGGAAGATTCATAGCATAAAGGAAATTACTCATGAAGGTAGTAAACTATGTTATTACATATATCTCATAAGCTAAATTTCCAAACCAAAACACATGTAGACATACAAGTCCCACAGGGTAATATCTCTGCCTGATTCTCTATAAACCTGAAAAACTTATTTTTGTCTGGATACACACAAGACACATAAGATGGACCAGAACAATCTCAACATCACAACAGTTTTCATCTCCTAAACCAAAATATAAAACAAATTACAAATAACACGAAAGAAGGACAATAAAGCATACTTGGCATCAAGAAGCATACTGCCACATCACCATACTGTCTAATAAAATCACTTAAAAGAAGGGCACAAGAGCATACTTGTTACCAAGAAGGAAACGGCCACTGCTGAGCGTAATTTTATCTCTAAATCCCAGTTCCTTGTACCTTTGATCCCTTTCCTGATTCAAATTAATATTCATAAGTCCAGACCTTCTTGAATATTTATAGAATGACAAATAAAAGGGCTGCCTGGTGCACGGAGCTCCTGCCTATGTAGGGCTCAGGGAAAAGGCGGACCACAAATGGTCTATAGTACGCAGCCTTACCTTGCATTTTCACAAGAGGCTGTTTCCCTGCCTCGAAATCATGACCTCCGGGTCACAAGGTGACAACTTTACTGTTGCGCCAAGGCTCCCCTTCTATTTATAGAATGACACGACAACATAATAATAGCATCTATGCGAGAATGAGCTAAGCACTGAGGACGGCTCTCTAGACTCTAGAGACTGTGTCAATACGATGAAAGAAAAAGATTTAACACTACTGCCATCGCAGATAAAGTTCGGTTTGACTCAAGAAAACATAAGAAATCACTCGAAGTACTATAGACTGTGAAAACTCAGTTGCTCATGCTTGTGACTGCCTTGGTAGGGAGGTTCATTATAGAATACTGTCTTTCAGGAGAGAATATAATATATATATATATATATATATATATATTCATTTCAAGTTTTTCCTTTTTTCCCTTCTCAGCAAATGATGTTGTTATCCATGATCAGTTTTCCTAGAGCAAAGTTACTGTGTTCAATTCAAAGATCTAAATGCTGCTCTCAAGATAAACTAGACATAGGAAGTTACCTTCTTCGAAAAAGCAGCAAAAGGATTTATGTCATCCTCATATATCTTCTTGTATTTGGATTCTACATCTGAACCAAAACCGCTTTCAAGATCTTCTACATGCTGACATGATCACACAATTGAAAGTAAGCACAAAGAAACAAGAAGAGCAACAGACAAATCTAGCCAAGAAAGTTACCTTTCTTGATCCTCTGGAAATTAGCTTCTCACTATTATAATCCTGGACATAACGGATCTTTCCATAAAGCTTTACATTATCAGCTTTGGTTTTCTCCAGTTCTACCATTAACACCCCTATCTTCTCTTTCAACAGGCGCACTTCCTGATATATATGAGGAATTGAATAAATTGAGAACCGCAAAGACAGAATTCCATAACCTAACTAACCAGGAAAAAACCAAAATGATAAGAAAAAAAAGAACTAAACAAAACAAACAAACATAGCAATTGAAATTGCCCCCGCCAACCAGTGATGCTCTCATGCATATTATTGTGGGTCCCTGATATTAGAGGGTGCATGTGTTCAACACCAAGAGCGAGAAAGGAAATCATATTGAAATTGTACCTCTTCGGCATCTCGTAAGCGTGTCCGAAACCTATCTCTTTGATTGCAAATCACTTTAAGCATCGAACTTTGATCTCGATCAGAGGAAGCATGCTTCTGATCTGCAGTCTATTTGGTAATGAAACAGAATATGCATGAACATAAAGGAACACCTATCAGCAGGATGAATAGTTCCAGAAATCTACAGGAAAACAGGATATGCATAGAAACATTTCCATTGTAACATAGAATGGCATTTTTGGGTTATGGAAGTAAAGGTACTATAACCACAATACAGAATTAAGCCTTCCCTCTATTTTCTCTTTTTCTTTTTCTTTTTCTTTTTCTTTTTCTTTGAATTTTTAAATTCATGTATACAGAACCAATTTTCGAAGCTTTGTAATCAGTTCACTTATGCTGCAAGATGCAAACCCCTTCAATGCAGGTAAGCTACTTGAAACCATCGAAAGAAGAAAGCTTCATAGAGAAATTACAGAACCAGACAAAGAATCCAGTTTATCATCAGAGACTATGCTTAGATACAGAAAATATGGCAACAGATTATCAAAATGCCAAAAATTGATAACTATTGACTAACCAATTCACAGAGAAACCTTCACATACATAGGCCAGAAATGCCTTGATATCCTAGATTAAACCCAAGTTATATGAGCACATAACATTTAGATCAATCTAAGGCCCACTTTCTACTTTACGGATCCCATAATAAAATCAATCAAGTGTATTAAAGCTGTCTCCCTAAAAACAAGATTCACATTTCTTTTTACAGCTCCACCAAAGCAACTAAAACTTTCAATAAAAGATAAAAACAATTGATTAAATCATAATAACTCACTCAGCCAACACTCTGAAGAGAGTTTTGTACGGCCCACCACAGACATTGCCATGTCTACATCTAACCAGCCTACTATTACTTTTTTGGTGACTAGACTTGAACCCACAACATATGTGGTTGCCAAACAGGGCATTACCCAACTTGGATGCATGCTCAAGGGCTTATGAACCCACAATTTTCGTAATTATCTCTACAAAGATACAGGCTTATATATTGCTAGCATTTTGTCCCCCTTGGCTGGAGAGATCTCACTGCAGAGTTTGCATCCACAAGTGCCAACAATTTACACGAGTCCAACTCCACCCAGATCCTGTTCTGAAGACCATAGACTTTTGATTCTCTGGTATGACATAGCAACTTCAAATAGGTGTTTCCATATTTTACCTCTCAGTTCCCTGCTAATCAATAACTGTCAAGAAGTTCAAAAAATTGATATTGCCAAATTCCCAAACATCAACCGAGCATAAGTAGGAACTTAGTACTTCCACAGATTTTCCTACATATTTACTTTACCATGCAAGTGCAGATGGATTCTCTCAAACTTGTCTTCTCCATTTCTTTTCGTCCTTCCCAAAGAAAGTCTTGATGTTCTTTGATTAATTTGTTGCATGTTCTATAAGAAACTATCCTAAAAGTCAAAATTCACCAAGAGATATTCATAGATTAGTTCTAACATTCTAACCTTCAGAAAGGGGAGCCTTGGCGCAAAAGTTGTCGTCATGTGACCTTGAGGTCACAGGTTCAAGGCGTGGAATCAGCCTCTTGCAAAAATGCAAGGTAAGGCTGCCTACTTTAGGCCATTGTGGCCCGCCCCTTTCCCGGACCCCGCATAGGCAGGAGCTTCGTGCTACGGGGCTGCCCCTTTATTCTAACCTTCAGAAATAAATAAATAAACCTCGGAGATATCACATTTCTGTACTCAAGCACCTGATTTTAGACTGGAAAACATTTTCCAACTGAAGATAAGTATTAATAAAATTGCATCTGAGGTTTAGCTGCTTCTTTATCTGGCATTTATTCTGTTGTCTATATTTTCTTCACCATCAGTGTCATATATAGGCTAACATTCGACTTCATGGAGCTCATCTTCATATTTTCCATTGTCTTTCAGAACCAATCTTCACATTTCTGGAGCCTTACACAGTGGACTGGAACTCATCCTTAAAAACACATCTATTATTCTTAGTTACTTAATTACATAATTTGAAGGGGAGCCTAGGCACAATGGTACAGTTGTCGTCGTGTGACGTTGTCATAGCAAAATGCAAGGTAAGGCTGCATACTATTGACCTTTGTGGTCTACCCCTTCCTCGGACCCTGCATACACTCGAGCTTCATGCACTGGACTTCAATAATTATTTCATAAATTAGACAGACTAGAAAATCATTTCTACTTTGTTTAATTTTAGTTCACTTATTCTGCAGTTAGGATTGTTTTTCTCCATGCTTCACAGAAAAAAAAAATGTCTTCTCTTTTCCCATTGTACCATGATCAGATTGTCATTGTATTCCAGGCAATACATGACATGCATCCATCAAGACTATATTATACCAATATTCCCTTTGTATGTCATTCCATTACAAAACGAAACAACTGATGAGTTTATCATGAAATATCCCCTCCTTCAATGGCCTCGTCAGAATATCCATCATAACGCTCACATAGCTTCCATACTCAATCCTAATATATACCACGTTTCGAATGTGCCTAATTATTCGCCTCAATCATCACCTACCTTTAAAGATGACAAAAGTCTCATTTGGAACAATAAGCATTTCTCCATTTTGACCTTTGGTAAGAAAATCATCTCGTCAAGATCCCTAGTCAGTCTTAGAATTCATGTACATCTCATCAAGACCCTCATTTATCTCACAGAATTCGAGTTCCTTTAACCTTTATCTGGAAAGCCGGAATCCCCATTTCTCATGGGTTTGAAAAACAGTTGGCAATCATTGTAATTGTTTCTTTATCTTCACAACAATCTTGCCTAATTACTTCACATTCAAAGCCCCATATTGAAGAAAAGAGCTGCCGGCAGTCCATCTCCATCAGTCAATTGGCTAACAAAACCATCTCCATTTCCTGGTTTTGTTGAGTCTATTAGCACTGCCTAGCTTTTGGAGAATTTGTTTCAATCAACCAACTGTTTTATGTTGATCAATAGCTTTTTTCATTGCCATCCCAAATCCGCAAACAATTACTGAAATAAACCTGCAATGACACCAATGGATGCAAATAACAACTAGCAATCCATCAAAGTAGAATCTGGGCTAGAGAATTGAACAAAATCACGTAAACAGTCCAAAGAGATCTTGACAAACAATGCCGCAGAGATAAGATGCGAACAGAAAACATGATCAAAATGGTGTAACACAAGCCCCAACAAGAAATAGTCGTCTCTAATCAACAGGTCCACAAAGCACATTCGACATTCATATGCAATACATCTGTATGCCAAAAATGCATGTACATATATACACCCAAAACACCTTGAGCACAGTAACTCAATTTTTGGCATATGATCTATCACAGCCCCTAAGAGCATCCAATCGCAAAAAATGATATGTGTACTGCATGTTGTTCTTCTAAAATACACTCAACTCTTTTCTTTTCATAAAACCACTAAAACCTTCTTAAACTTTATCTAACTTAAATGTCACAGAAAGTCTAAATAATCTCAGCTGGCATTCGGATCGAGCTCTTTATGGTCCTATATTGGCATCAGTATGATGCTTTTGAAGATGATTTTAGGTCTACTTTCAAATATCAAACTACAACATTTGCTCAGATTATTTTTATTATTTTACTATGCAGACATAAGTAGATGATCAAATTGATCTCCAAGTATCATTGAGTACAGACACAACGTCTGACAATATGAAATGAACTTGCCCCTTCTCTTCTTCCTCTCCAATCAACTATGGCCTAAATACTTTAGAATAAAAATGTGCAATTTCTCATTTCACTGTAAAGTTTCCTTTTTCTAGAGTAGATAATGCAACTTTCCCTTGATCTCTCAAATTGTGTCAAATACACCCTCCATGACTAAGTGATAGCAGGAATTCGATGTTGCAGGAGCTGCAGAAGACAAAGAGGTCCCTGCTTCTGCCAAGCAACTCTGTGAAAGCTCAATGCAAACAAGTCTCGGATGATGGCCCCTCATTCTACTAACTACTGGACTATGAAACAGATAGACAGCAAGTAGTACAGAGGACCCATGCAAATTGATGATTAAGCCTGGATAACTCATGTCCTTCAATAATACAGATATAGTGGTGTTAATCCAAGTAAAAGAAGCCAGAACTTGTGGCACTTGATTCCAAAATTTGGACACCCCTGCACAGGAAATAAAACCAATTTTCCCCATACACCCAACCTTTGAAGCTACAATAACTGAATCCCACATGACCATACCAAGACACCTGTATTTTTCCTTTCAGCACTACAGCCTTGAAAGGCAACCCCTCACAGATGTGCTTCAGCAAGTACGGCAGCACAAAGACAAAACCTGAAATGACACCCAGCAATTCTATCTTCAACCAAGTAAGTTGACCAGACGTTACTTACTGCTGCTACTTAACCATCACTAGACTCTTCTCACTATAAATTTTGGGTTTTGCTATTTCCACAAATGGGTTCGCTATGCCAAGAATCCATTGACATTTAGCCCTTCTTTTTTTTCCCATACTTGTAACTTGTACAGTCCTGCTAAAAGCCGATCATCTTGTTTAGAATGCAAAAAATAAGTAACCATAATAAATTAATGCATTTAGAAGATCTTAACCACTTGTTTTAGGTCTCTGCAAAAATTAACAAAAATAAAAGGGCAGCCTAGTGCACGTAGCCCCTGCATATGCAGGGTCCAGGGAAGGGGCTGGCCCCAAGGGTCTATAGTAACAAATATGGATAGACATCATTTGTACCTAAAGAAATGCAGGTTAAATCCATCCAATGGTCATGAAATTCGATAATGGTTTAGACCTATGACAATGGTTTTAATATGCATGAAAAAAGAGACATGTATAACTTCCTCTCTTCTAAAGCGTGTACTCTTAGCTGGACTCCGTAAGTTATGAATGGAAAGTTGAAAGAAAAAAAAAAGATACCACTAAACAACAAATGGGTTCTTGGCAGTGGCAAACCCATTGGTGGAAATAGCAAACCCTAGATTTATAATAAAAGGTCATTGGAAGAAATGTGAACCATCAACAAGAACACATAAATAAACCACTTGTTCAACCTTCCGTGGTTTTCAAACAGTACTAGTCCCCCATTCCATATCATATAGTTCATGGAATTCAGATTGTTTAGGGCAAAACTTCCACCAGAAATAGGTTAAAGAGCCATTAAACTTTGAAAAGGGAAGTTAAATGAAATTTCTACAATTTGATAGCACATCAAATACTGATTACAGCGTTCTATAGCAATATATTCTATAACTTGTAGTATCTTTCTTGCATCATAAAATATTTTTGTTGTCAAGTGAATGTATAAAGCATTCACATTATGTGCATTTTGGAAAACCTACATTTGTGGCTAAACCCATCTTCGACACTGGCAACATCCATTTTCAAGTCAAGAGTCAGAATGTGAGGTTTAAAGGGACAGATCCATTGGGCACACACGCATGCACACACACACATGCATACTCTCTCAACCTTCGCATTTTGTATCAAGAGAGAGGATGACATGCATGCAATAAATTACAATGAGGAATGCCAGAATCCTGCACTACATGACAGAAGTTACAATACTTCAACCCACTTTCCCGTGGAGGGCCCTACTTTTGGTTGACCAGACCCATTCATCTGATTTCTCTAACTCTCTATATCTTGTACAGTAAACACCACCATGATGGGGTTTTAACAGCAGAGGAGCTTGAACTTGTTGTTTTGGACCATTCTTTCAATAATGTTTATGACTGTCCATGTTTTTGTACCGAAAGCAAACTTTTCAGATTCAATCCACACTGTCTTGGGACAGTAGTCAACCACAGCCAGATAAATCAGACGAACAGCTCTGATCAACCAAAAGCAGGGTCAACCATAATAAAGTAGGGATGCAGTACTGTAACTTGTGTCCTGTAGCAGAGGACTCGCATTTCTCAACTTCAATAAAGGAGAGTCAAAGATGCAACAATTGACCTTCTGACTTTTGCCTTTCCAATGTGATAACTAAATATTTAAGTAACGGTTTAATTACCAAAATTGCACTTACGATTCTTGCAGGTATCACAATCCTCCATCCAATATCATTAACCCCCACCCTCCCTCTCTCATCACCAAAACAACCTCATTCTCATCGCCAGAAAATTCCAAATAGGTAATAGAGGAAGAAAGAACAATACCTCGGACAGTTCAGATACACCCACTTCTTGCAGATCCCAGTCATCCAAGAGACCACCTTTTCGCTCAGTGGAGCTGTAACCCTGCATCGGAGGAAAACCACAAACAAAGGGAATCACCAAGATGAACTATATTTCTATAACACATTCTACTAATATAGTCAAGAAGATCAACACGAGTGAGACAAAAGAATATTGGATAAGGTCCAAACCTTCAATATATCATCTTCAAGCTTTGTGATTAACTTTTGTTGTTCATTCACCTTGGCAACCAATTCTGCTTCCTTGGCTTGAGTTGATTCTAGCAAACTTGTTTGCTCAGAAAGTTTAACCTTAACAGGAAGTATGAGTGGTACGTCAAAATCATCACAAAATTAAAGCAGAAAAACTTCAGTGAACTGTCAAAGGGAAGATGTCCCCAAAATAAAGAAAGAAACGCATAACATCTAAAGCACTTCTTTCCTTATATCTCTATAGAAGTCCAAGAATAGTGCAAGTTTCCTTTTTATCCTTTTTTGGTGAGAAGTAAGCATCAGTCATGTTCAGCAAATTGTAGGTGACTGATGGAGAAAGTCAAGTATCAGTACCCAATATGTACCTTCAACTGTGTGAGCTCATGTTCCATTTTCCGGTTCTTGCTAAGAAGAAGGGACTCCAGTTTGCTCATCTCCTCTCCACTAGTAGCTAGTTCCCAATCCTCAGCCTCAATGGAGTTATAACCCACTGCCTGTGGATACATGAGGAGTATCAACATGAAAAGAGACAAAAAAAGGTCGGCAGTCTACGAAGCAACAATGCAACAGGTTAATACGTCTAAAATCAGATATTTAAAATACCAGATACAAGTATCCATTTCCTGTTAACACAAAGTTCAATATTACCAGAGCGTTGACTTTGGCAATGTGCCATAATTGTCCAAGACATAATGCATAAAATAGTAAAATTATCCAAGTCACTGTATTCAGTGAGTCACTTATATTCTAAGAAAAATAGGTAACCCTACAAAAACAAAACATCAATGCAGTATGTTCTTTGGATAATGTTACATAAAATGGATGAGAGAGTCAGCACATTATCCAGAAAACAAAATGAAATATCAAATAAACGTAACATATCTTGAATTTGACACTTCAGTTGTCATTAGCAATCCCATGATTAAAATATTGTACATGGACATGGAAGCAGAAAGCCAAAGATCGTCTGTCACCTTGTTCCTATGCACAAACTGAACAGATCCCAACATCATGACTACAGTCACAAACTACAAATGTATATAGAAGAAATGAATATTTTGCACTCTTCCTCTTTAGAACAGTCCCAATCAAATGCTAGCACTTATCTGAGAACTAAACAATTGTTCTAGAATTTGTAAAGCATGAACTGATGCATGGCATGTTTCCAGACTTTTAATTCCAAAACTTTCCTCACGAAGTTACTCTTAAAAAGATATAACATTGATCTTAATGAATTTACTTATGCACTTCTTTCATTCAGAAACAAAAAAACATTGTATTTTCCAAGTCATCACTATGGTACACATTTTTATCCAGAAGGGGAGCCTTGACGCAACGGTAAACTATGTAGAAAAAAGACAGGAAGATGTGGTTTCTTTCCCAATGATCAGAACAATTAAGTTATGTTATCTTCCAATCATATTATACAGCTTTAGAAACATTTAGAAATGAAGGTACAGAATTGATGCCTGAAAGCAAACTATTTAGATAGTTGAAAACAGACAGTAGAGGAGGGATAAACCTGCAAGATTTTGACTTTTTTACGCAAATCCTCTACTAGTTTCATGGTTGGCCTTGCCTGGAGTTCCTTCTTTATGTACTCAATAGCAATATCCTGAACATTAACATACAAGAACATATGAATTTGCAAACAACTAGAAACTATTCTCCCAGATGCACATATGTAGAAAACATGGAAGCAGATTTACAGTTTTTATCATTGGAATCCAAAACATGAATATAGATTAGAGGTCCCTTAAAGTCTGTACCATGATATAAGGCCAACATATACATAAAAAAAGATTAAGTTTTAAATTACAGCAAGGGAAATAATTAATATACTATATTGATTATAGCACCACAAAAAAAAAATCAAAGTCGCAACTATAATGCTACTGTTTCTCATGCTGTTTTGGTTATTAAGATTGGTGAACATGACAGTTAATGAAGCAAGCGTCACATATTTGGGATACAACAATTCCACTCAAACAAACAAAATAATCAATGAAATATCCTCATACCAGTATTGTCAATACATCATATCAAGCATGATAAGCCACATTTATACTGGCAGCACCATGGTACAAGGAGTTAAACGAATCATAGTTTGGCCAGAAAAAGTAACTTAGGCACAATACTATCTTAGTGTTTACATGGATGACATAATAATTTTAGGAACAGATATCTAAGCATTGAATGTAGAAGGTAATTGTTCAGCACGTTTTCACAACAAAGATGTGGGTAAACTGGATTATTTCTTGAAATTGAAATTGCCATGTCTACTATAGCCTACAGGATAAATGTAAACTTGCCCAGAATCAGAACTACTAGAGTCATGATGTGCTGAGACTCCAATGATTCCAATACAAGTTCCCAATGGATCAGGAAGGGCCATTCAACAATTATAAAGGATGTTATTTGCTCTATGGGCAAGTTGAACAATTTGAAGATCCCCATGTCAAATATGTCATTGGCAATAGTACTTTCAGTCTTTTTTGTAGCCCCTAGAGCTCCTCATTGGTAGGCTGTAGGGCATATCTTATGGCATCTCAAGGGAGGTCCTATCTATGGTCATTTGCCTAAATCTAAAGGGCAGCGCTAGTGCACGAAGCTCCCGCATATGCGAGGTCCGGGAAAGGGGCGGACCACAAGGGTCTATAGTATGCAGCCTTACTTTGCATTTTTGCAAGAGGAATTTTTGCCTAAATCTAGGGAAATAAATATATTAAAGGTCTTATAGATGCTTATTAAAAATAATATGCTATTGCTAGAAGGTCTACCACTAGCTATTGCACTTCTAAAAGTGATAATTTAACGTCAGGAGTAAGTTAGAAGAAGAGTTTATATAGCTCACTCAAGTACTAAGGCTAACTATAGAGCATGGCTCACCTAAATTGAATTGGTGTAACGGTTGAGTTATCGCCATATGACATGGAGGTCATGGGTTGAAGGCATGATAATAACCTCTTGCAGAAATGCAAGGTAAGGCTGCGTACTATAGACCCAGCATACGCAAGAGCTTTGTGTACCATGCTTTTATTTACACAATAGTTGGGTTTAAAAGTGAAGTTCTAAATAAAGCTATTTTGTGCAATCAAGCTACAACACAGATTGCTTCCAATCCACTGCTTCATGAACAAAACAAGTAGACTATCAAGTTGTGAAAGAGAAAATTTTGAGCCCATAACTTTTCACATTAGTTATGGATGAGTTAACAAAACATCTGCATGAGGAAATTCCATGGTGCATGTTATATGCAGATGACATAGTTTTGATTGATAATACAAGGGAGGGCGCAAACACAAAGGTATAGTTCTTAAGAGATGCTACAAAGTCTAAAGGATTTAAAATTAGCCGAACTAAGACAATATATAGAATGTAATTTTAGCAAGGAGTGGGAGTGAAGCACTAGTAAAGATTGATAGCCAAGAAGTCTCCCAAAAAGACTAGTTTCGATACTTAAAAAAAAAAGGGCAGCCCCGGTGCACGAAGCTCCCGCCTATGCGGGGTCCGGGGAAGGGGCGGGCCACAATGGCCTAAAGTAGGCAGCCTTACCTTGGGATTGATAATTCATGAGAGCGGAGAGATTGAGAAGGATGTTACCAAGAGAATCCAAGTAGGTTGGAATAAATGGAGATGTGCTTCTAGAGTTTTATGTGATCAGGGTGCCACTCAAACTAAAAGGAAAATTCTATAGGATGGCCATAAGTCCAACCATGCTTTATGGATCAAAGTGTTGAGCAATTAAGGAACAACAAGTACATAAGATGAGCATAGGCAATGAGGTTATCGAGATGGATGAATGGCAAGACAAGAAATGATAGAATTAGACATGAAAACAATAGATGAAACTTAGGAGTAGCACCAATAAACAAGATGAGGGAGGGTAGACTTAGATGGCTTGGACATGTTCAAAGGAGACCTAAAACAGACAGTTAAGAGTGAGTCTATAACAACCACCCAAGTCCCAATAATATATATATATATATATATATATATATATATATATATATATATATATATATATATATGGTCCTCTTTGGCTGAAGCTTCCTAGTTTTGCTCTTTCCCGTAGGGAAAATGCTTATATACTGAGAGGGATACTCAAGCCTTATATGACTATCGTAGACTTCTTCTTCCTAGGCAATATGGGACTAAACTCTTAGGATCACTTGAAGCGTGCCATCTTGTAGCTTGACATCCTTCCTTCTAGACCACCCACCAAACAGCCCTCTAAGCACCCTCTTCCCCCCTTAAGGAACACGTGTCCCAGCGTATAACCACTTTTTGGGTCCACTAAGTAATCACGCGTAGTCTAGGTCCACCGTTACAAGAAAGTTCAGCTTTAATACCAATTGTAACAACCCAAGTCCCAACAGTAAACATATTGCCCGCTTTGGCTGAAGCCTCATAGTTTTGCTCTTCCTCCTAGTGAAAACGTATATATATTAAGAAGGATACCTAAGGAATAAGTGTCCCCTCGTATGACCACTCTTTGGGTCCACTAAGTGACCAAGTGCTATCTAAGCCCACCATCACAAGGGGGTCCAGCTCCGATACCAATTGTGACATCTCAAGTCCCAACAATACATATATTGTCCACTTTGGGCCAAACCCTCACGATTTTGCTCTTTCCTATAAAGAAAATGCATATATACTGAGAGAGATACTCAAGTCTTATAACTAGCTAAGACTTCTTCTCCCAGCTAATGTAGGACTAAACTCTCAAGATCACCCTAGGCATTATGTATCACTATACCTCTAGGCTCCCTCTTCCGCCCTTAGAGAACACGAGTCCAGAGAGCCTAGAGAGCAATCCAAAAGGGAAAATATCAAGCTATAGGATGACAGGCTTTAGGTGATCCTGAGAGTTTAGTCTCACATTAACCAGGAGAAGAAGTCTTGGATAGTTATAAGGCTTGGGTATCCCTCTCAGTATATATATATATATATATATATATATATATATATATATATATATATATATATATGTTTTTCCTACAGAAAAGAGCAAAATTGTGAGGCATCAGCCAAAGCGAACAATATATATACTATTGAGACCCAAGTCATCACAGAGTCGATCCAAGTTGAAGGCTCTAAAAGGGCAGGGAAAAGGCTCAAAGGATGTGGATAAAAGTGAGAAAAGATTTAAAAACTTTTGGACTAAATGAGAACATGACCCTCGATAAAGGAGAATGGAGGAACAAGATTCATGTAGCCAATCCCAGATTATGATCTATGTAGTCGTAGGCGCAAGGAATGTGACTAGAGCCTAGAGGGACTAGGC
This sequence comes from Warburgia ugandensis, assembly GCA_035236585.1. Lineage (NCBI taxonomy): Eukaryota > Viridiplantae > Streptophyta > Magnoliopsida > Canellales > Canellaceae > Warburgia > Warburgia ugandensis. The sequence goes on from CP141131.1 coordinate 26,593,675, forward strand.
GTGACTAGTTGCCAAGGCATAAAAATTAAATAATTAAAATTTTTGAAAAATCAAAATAAATCCTAAAAATTATTTTAAAAATTCTAAAAGAATAAGAAAAACATGAGAATATAAAGACATAAACTAACACTAGTCAAATGAGTGAAATTGAATCCCTAAAAAAAGTATTGTATTTCATGAATTTTAGAAGAAATTAACAAAAAAAGTAAAAAAAATGCAAAATATGAAAAGAATGATAAAGAATTGTCATTTTCAGCATTAGAATATAAAACACCGTAGTGCATTTCACGGTTTTTACTAAAAATAACGAAAAAAAGAGGAAAAACAAATGAAAGAAGACTAGGAGTTGTCGTTCTTAGCAATGGAATAGTAACCTATGGATGTATTTCACAACAAAAATACTAATGTATTTCATAAATTTCAGTATAAAAAAAAAATACATGAAACCTATGTAGTTAAAGGCACGCGTAGGCGCTAGTCGACAGGTAAGTGCCGGGAGGGGGCCAAGCACAGAGGAAATGAGGCTCGGTCGCCTAGGCGAGCGCCTGGGTGCGCTTGGGCGCCCCTTTCAGGCACGCCCCCGACTCTAGGAGCAGACCACTTAACCCAAGAACGTATAAACCTCGTTTTTTTTTTCATTTTTCACCTTCCAACCCTAATTTCAATCTTCCAACCTCCTGAGAAGGTGAAAACGACCATTCCTCTTCAATCTTTCACAGATCTAAGCAAAAAAAGGTATGGATTTATGAATTTTAGCATGTGTATACAGTTTCTGTAAAAAAACATAAAAACCAGCACCATTTTTTCAAATTTTTTGTTTTTTGTTAACTATTTTCCATAGATCTTGATGGGTTTTAGTTCTATATGTATAAGAAAACATTCCATTTGAGTTTTATACTTCTTTGCTCTAGATTTGAGTTTGTTTTTAGGTTTTTACTGTTTTTCCAAAAAAATCAGTTACGAAAATTTAAAAAATCACCGTTTTTTCATATTTCTTCATTGAAATGTATTTCTATCCACATATATAGCTTTTCCATGCTTGTGTCTTCGTGTGTGATAATTTTTTCATCTTTTTTTTGTAATTTAGGGTTATTTTTTTAATTTTTCCAAAAAAAAAGTTACGAAAATTGGGAAAAAATTGTTCTTTTTTATATTTATTAGTTAATACCTATTCTTATCCACATATATAGCTTACTCATGCTTGTATCTTCATGTATGATGTACTTTTCATGCTTTTTTTGTATTGTAGTGTTATTTTGTTCAATTTTTTCAAAAATAAAACTTACGAAAATTAGAAAAAAAAATGTTTTATTTATATTTATTAGTTAATACCTATTCTTATATACATATATAGCTTTCCCATGCTTGTGTCTTCATGTATGCTGTATTTTTCATGCTTTTTTTGTATTTTAGTGTTATTTTAGCTAATTTTTAATTATGAAAAATATAATTTTGCACCTCAGGCTCCAGGCGCACCCCTTTGCGCCTCAGTGCGCCTCGCACCTTTAACTACATAGCATGAAACTAAAAAAACAGTGCATAATACATTAAATCTATGAAAATAAATGCAAAGGATGAAATAGAGTTTTCATTTTTAGCATTAAAGTGTAGATATGTTAAGATTTCAAAAGAAAATCAAGAACTAATCAACAAAAATGAAAAAAAGTTATACTTTTACCTTTTTTTCAGAAAAAGGATAATAGCAAAAAACACAACACAAATAATATGTAGATTCTTACCTCAATCACTTCAAGTAGGCTTCAATTGGCGATGTAAGATGAGGATTATCACAAGAAGCAGAAAGGAAGTCTGGGAAGAAAATGAAAAAGAAGAAATGGAGAAACGTGGGTTTTAAGTGACTGACGATGCGCCTAGAATTGGGGGCACAAAAGTAGCGCGACTAATTGCATCTAGTCGCATTGCGCCTTATGCCCTCTATACGTACCATAGTCGACTAGTAGGGGTATGCATTTTTGTGCCTAGCGACTAGTTGCACCTATGACTACATAAATCGGGATAACGCTTCGATGATGATAATGATGTATCTATGCAAGTTTCAAAGTTCGAAGATCAATTAGCTGATATGTTTATTAACTCTTTGTGTAAAGGACATGTTAATTTCATTACCTCCAAGCTGCGAATATATCGCATACATTGAGGGGAGTGTTGGAACATTTTATGTGACACAAACAAATTCTGCACCATTAACTTTAGTTGTAAGACTAAAGCAAATTATAAAATCATGAACCAGATAGGAATATTATACTCTCGTTTCTCTTCTTCTCGTCATATTCACTTTATACAAAAATCTAGAGTCCACAATAGGAAAAGTACATGGTTTGCAGTCCGAATTTAAAAATTCACATATCTAGATTGCAATAAAGAGCTCACCTTTTAGTACCCAAGAAGTACGATGTTAATAAGATTTTAGTCTATGGCAAAATGAATGATGAGATTCTTGCCTAGTGCTTGTCTAATGTGATATATATAGAAAGCACCAGTGTTTGGTTAAAAGCAAAGGATGACAATCGTCACTTTATTTGTGTAAGCAACTACTAAAACCCAACCTAAGATCTACCTTCCCACATGAAATAAAGGACTCAAACAGGAATTTATTCCAACTCCCACATAATGGATAAAGTTAAAAGGTCCCAAGAAAAAAATTGTTCTCATTTGACTGCTGTACATTGCTAACATCAGGCAATGAATCCTGTTAGTGAAACTTGTCTTCAGCTTAAGAGCAGTAGGAAAAGCTAAAAGGGCAATGGCTGCTAGGCTTTTCCTTAACATCCACTTTTTGCACCTCAGGTGTGTCACATAAGCATGAATGACTCTATTAATCTAATAGGGAACCCATAAACATGGACCACCAACTTCCATATCACCATTGATTCACTTTGATCAGATGATTCTAGCTTTGTATAGATGTTACATCCACTCAACACGAGCCACAACCAAATTGATCAGCTCACAATGGTATACTAAGTCAACAGTCTCAAGTAAACATACATGTTAAAAAGTGCCTGAAAACTTTAATGTTAGTCTTTGCTAGGATGATATCATCTGGTGGGATTATTCCAAAAGAAAATTTAGCCTTCACAGATTTGTAAATGACCACGACTATAAATAACTTTCTACATTTCATTCAATTTAATAGTTTGGCAATTCGAGCTACCTCATCTTGAAAGCATGCTCATTTGGTGTTACTAAGGATATCGTCATGACAGTGCAGAGATTGAGAGGGAGGTTACCCAGAGAATCCAAGCAGGTTGGAACAAATGGAGATGTGCATCTAGAATTTTGTGTAATTGGTGAGTGCCACTCAAAACTACAAGAAAATTCTAAAGGATGGTCATAAGGCCAGCCATGTTCTATGGATCAGAGTGTTGGGCAGTTAAGGAACATCATGTTCATAGGATAAGTGTCACGGAAATGAGGATGTTGAGATAGATGAGTGGCAAAACAAAAAAGGATAGAATTATGAATGAAAACATTAGAGGAAACTTAGGGCTACCACCAATAGGTAATAAGAGGAGGGAGATTAGACTTAAGATGGTTTGGACATATCCAAAGGAGACCGAAAACAGCACTGGTTAGAAGGAGTGAGGCAATGCAAGTAGAAGGTTCTAAAAGAGCAAGGGGAAGGCCCAAAAGAACATGGATAGAAGTGGTGAGAAAAGATTTAAAAACTTTGGAACTAAATGAAGCCATGGTACTTAATAGAGAGGAATGGAGGAATAAGATTCATGTAACCGACCCCTAATTGCGATAAGGTCTTGATGATGATGATGATGATGATGACGAAGGATATCTTCATAAGCACTAACATACTCAGATGAAGAAGACTACAATGAACCACATCATTTACATCTTTTTGGTATTAGAGCTTCCATCTGCATGTTGTTGATCCAGAGACATTTGACCAATAGAAATTGTATGATACATACCAGATGCAACATTTTTTCCATTACATGGAGCCCCCCTGTATAATTCCCCAAAAAATCTTTTGATTCTCCACATTTCACTGTATATACAAGCCTAAGTTATTAATTCTACTATTACAGCAGTATGTAAAAGGGAAAAAATTTCTACAGGATCTTGAATAGTTTCAATAGATAGCAGCTGATAACATAATTGTTCCACCATACTTTCGGGATGGAATACTGAAGTCAGTGACATTACCAAGTTACCACTCATTTAGTTGTTTTGAGCTCGCATTCCTGTTTTTTCCATCAACATACATAGCTTTATACAAATAGTGAATGCACCATATAATTCAAGAAAAGAACTCAAAAGAGCAGTGCAAAAGATCACCAACAATCATGAACCTATACATTGGCTTGCTGAAAAAACCATGCAAAAGTTCTCCCAGGAAAAAGTTCTGGAGTTCAGTATCTTAATATCTTCACAGGTTACTGCAGCTTCTATATGCATATATTCAGAATGAATAGAAAAGTTTAAGTAAATTTTATTTTCACGAAGAAATTGTTTGTGATGGCTATGTTCTTTTGCTAACCAAATAACTCAATTCAGTTGTTAACAAGACAATTTGGAATCAAGTACTTGACAAGAATGGTCCTAGTTTTAATCACTGTAGGAAAACCTATTTCAGCTAAGCAGCTGCTTTCAAGCCATTAGAGGGAAATAAAGTAGCAGTCTTGCGAACCTTTATGACAACCTCACAAATAACAGAAACAATAGATAACACCTTATTTATGGAATTTATATTTTCCACGCAATAAATCAATAAGTTAGCATATTATTCTTTTATGTGGACACACCACATATAAATATATAAGCTAAACTGACAACTATGGGAGTCGTAACTCATATAGTATTAAAAAGAATGGTATGTACATTGCTATTGCAGGTTAAACATTAATTAGGAACTACATTTTGTAGACCTCAACTTCTAGGTACTTGGTTATTACTATATGGTGCAGTTTTCTTGAGGGTTAATCCATGTCATGTCCTGTCATATTCACATGCTAAGTCAAATCCAAAGATGTGCAGTGGATAGCTTTTGAAAAATGCTAATCACCAGTGCATGCATGCACAGGTGAGTAAATATCCGCCTGCCAAATTACAGACAAAGATGTGCACTGAGGCAGCTTCTGAGAATATGCTTGATTCAATGGATGTATCCATATTTACTGTCAGGACATCTGCCACATCCACAATGTTAAGCCAGAAAATGCTGCAGCAACCCCATCAATTCTAGCTAACTACTCTAGTGACAGGGAGGAAGAATCTAGCATTCTATGACATATTAATATAGATCATTGTCGTGCACTAAAGGGATAGCAGTGAGAATATGTACCTTTTCATTGAGCAATGCGTTCAATTTCTTAATCTCATTTATGTGTTGTTCTCGTTCATTTGACAAAGTGGTTTCCATATTATGAAGTTCCATGTTCAACTCTGTGATGATCTTCTCTTTCACACTTAAAGAATTCTCAAGGATACTACCTGGGTCCAAATCTTCACTGCAATATGAACAACACAGAATTAGCTAATGAGTTGCCACTAACATAACAATACATAGTTGCCTTCATTATCTGCAGAAAAAGTTGTCAAAATCAGGAAATGAACATATAAGGAGACAGTCTAGATTTATAAATATTCCCAACTGAGAGGGCATTTTCTAGGACTTTCGAACATTTTAAGAACTGAAACAGCGGAAAAGGTAAATAGAACAACTAATGACATCAAAAGTTGTCACATCATCCTTTATGTCTTTCTTTCTTTCTTTCTTTTCTTTTTTCTGATGGGGAGGATAACAATTATAAAAAGGAAAACATATTGCAACAAAAACAGAGGCTAGCCTATATACCATCAAGTACTTCTTGAACAGTTTCGGACAAGCAGTTAGTCTAAAGCACAATTGGAAATTATTTCAGTGATTCTCTGTTTGTGATCCTTTGAAGAAGAAGCAACAAAATAACATAAATTGGTAAAAATATCCAAAAACATAACACAACCACAGCAACTACTGTGACTTGACAGAGAATCAGATAAGCAATGGCATTAGAATGGAAGTCATCACCTTTTCTTGCTAGCAGTTTCTTCATTTGTCAACTGTAATTGAGAGCGAAGGATACCCTGCAAATTGAGTCAACAGTTTCTTCATAAGTTCCTTATAAAAGAAAAACAAGTATCACAAGATAAAACAGGAACAAAATGATTAGCCATAAGTTGAAAGTTTTGAGTCATACTTTATGGCACTAATATTGAACTAGCAAAATGTGCAATCATTGCTGAGTAAAACAGAGAAAACAACATTCAAGGTTAGACAAAAGTTTTCTCCTTGACACAAGTGGAATAACCTTCATCAGGATCCAAGGATGACACATAATCAAAATATCAGCATGAACTCTTGAACATTACATATGATGATTGTAGTATCCAATGAATGGTAAACAAAATGAGAAACAATCCTCATTGTGACAAATCTATCACATAGAAATGCATATTTATTGAGCCAAATAGGTAAAACGTATGAAAGGAGGAGCTTACATCTCTCGAAATGAAGCATGAACTGATCAAGCATAGAGAGCATCAGTTGGATAAACAGAAGCCCTTGGGAGATCAAAAGTCTACGCAAATGATACTTGGGAGATCAAATGTCTAAGCAAATGATATAGATTACAGACTTGTCTTGAAGCTACAAAATAGAGTGTTATCATAAGTCCTATCCAAGTTGCAATACATTTTGTCTGACTGAGAATAAAGTCCAAAGTGTCTTAAGAATTTGATCTTTTTCCCAATTTAAGGTTTGCCAGAAGAATCTCAACTGTAGTACAAAAACTTACAGGGAGGGAGGGGGCAGCCCCAGTGCACGAAGCTCCCGCCTATGCGGGGTCCGAGGAAGGGGCGGACCACAAGGGCCTATAGTAGGCAGCCTTACCTTGCATTTTTTGCAAGAAGCTGTTTCCACGCCTTGAACCCGTGACCTCAAGGTCACATGACGACAACTTTTACAGTTGCACCAAGGCTCCCTTTCAGTACAAAAACTTACACTGAAGTATAAATGTCTCTAAAAGGAAATTTACATGAATAAGTATTTTATTTCACAGAAAAAATACAATGATCCAAATGCCAAATAACTAACCACTACATTCCTAATCTTGATGAAGAACTGGTCAAATTGGTTCATTTTTGTCATGAAATTCTGAATTGTTATTGCTGTGTCAAATTAGCTAGCTTGTCATGCTTTGTCACCTAAATTCAGTTACCGGCAGAAAGCAAAAACAGGATAGGCAAATATAAGTAGGACACTAAGGAATAATAGTATATCGGAAAACAAAAAATTTTGAAGGCAAAAAGCACCTTCAAAGAAAACATTCAAGGAAAATACCTATGTGCATGTCCAGGACTCATTGCGCATTCACCTAATAAAAAAGAAATGGTCCACAAATATGCCATGTGCATTCTCATATAAGTAACTTGGTTACAGAAGGCCATATCCAAAATTCCCAAAAACCATTCTCATTCGCAGCTTATATTTTCAAAGGAAATTTTATCCATGTCATCTATACAATAGACGAACAACAAGCTTATTTGTACCTTTCCACAGATTAAGGCTGCAATGGAGATAGTCAAAGTTTGTTGCTAATTCAGAGTTGCATCCATATATTCCTTTATCAATAATCCTTTACCTTACACATGAAACTTAGCAACATTGATGTTATTTATTTAACACAAAAGTTGATCCAAGGCACATGAAACTCCATTGAGCAAATATCCAATAGTTCTGGACTTTTGCCTGTTCAAGCAGATGAAGTCATACTTGGGTTCTCTCTCTCTCTGTCTCTCTACATATACAATAAAAGTCCCATAAATTGATAATCGTACTAATAAGATAATACAATGTCTTTGGTCCCACTTCAGCTAACATGGTAAATTAATAATCTCAGCAAATTTATAAGATAACATATTTTAAAAATTTTCTTGAAAGCTCACTGAATATATAAATTAATATAAAGCTCAAATTTTCTAGCAAGAGAAATTTGTTTGGTTACTGAGACTTAAAAGGTTAGAGGAAAACTAGGGACTAAGGGCAAATACATACAGAATTGAGAAAGAGAGTGATAGATTTGTTGGTTTAGAGAGAAAAGGAAAAGAGTGACATCTTTCAATAAAATAATACAAACAATAAGGTGTCTGTGTATATTAATTTATTAAAAAATTTCAATAATTCTGCTAAACTAATGGAACATCTTCGGTCCAAGGCTATTAATTTATCAGACTTTTTCCTATGCGCGCATGTGTGTATATATAGGGGTGTGTTAATTTCAGCTATTTAATGCAGGTGCAAGGAGCAGGTGACATTTGATTGGCTGGAAAAAAAGTTAGAGGAAATGACAATTAGAAACTTTTCCCTGGCCAATCAAATGTCACTTGCAACTCCTTGCTGAAATTACCACTCCCCATATATATATAGTATGTGTGTGTGTATAACTGGAATGTCAAATTAAAGACAACCAGCATGCTATGACATGACACATATGGAAACATGAAAAGACAAGCCTGATAGGACCATGTCAGAAAAGATAAGGACTTTCAAATTCACCTTCTCCCTTTCTAGACTAAGCAGCCTTGTCTGAGCCCGTTCAACCTCATCCATAAGAAGATTTAGTTCCGACTGCTTAGCAGCTCTTTCTTCCTCTGGAATAGATTAAAATGAGTTTACATAAGAACAGTTTGAGAAATGCAAATCAAAATGATGAAGTGTACAGAGTACTGGGATCATCGTCTCTCATATGACATAAAAATGGCTAGATGAAGCAATGAACTTGTCAAATTACATATCCACTCAAAACCACTAATTACCTGATTGAGCCCGAACTTCAAACAACTGACTCTGGGCAAATTCATGTAACTTATGCATATTAGAAACACTTTCCTTAGCTTGTCGAAGTTGATCCTGCAAAGATTGCTCCCTGTGGCAACACAGGCATTTTATGTGAGCCATGCTATTTGCTTAGCATAGAAGAGATGGGGGAAAGATCTACTATGTTTTGTTTCGCTTGGCAATATATACCAACAATGAAATTAAGGAATGAAAGAAGTTTGTACAGGATACCATAATATACCTCTCTTTTAGGACCTCCAGTGTTTTCTGATTTTCTTCTGCCAAGCTCCGTTGCTTGATTTCCACAATCTCCCTTACTTTTTCCTCCATCTAAACTCATAAAGGATACCACATTAGAAAAAGTTATCTGATTGCAGATCTAGAAGCATTGTGCATCCCTCAAATGGATGTCCCACTACATAATAAGCAACCCACTAATGATAAGAAGAACACTTCAGATTCATGTTGCAGTATAAAGAAACAAAACTAAAATTAAATCCTAAAGTAAGGCTAACTGTATGGTATGACCAAACAAAATTTCTCCTCTCTTACTATGCCAAAGAACAAAAGTTACAAAATAGAATTGAGTGATATTCTTGCACACTAACTGCAGCACTGCTGCAATATTGGCAAGAAAGCCAGCAATGGAAGACAGTGGCTGCATGCCCAAGAGGCAAATACAATTGGAAACTGAGCATCAGCTTTTCCCTAATTACTTGAAAGAAAAAAACCAGTTGCAGTTTCAACACTCGTATTTGTGGCCCTTTCATTATCTAATAAATATGACTAACATGCATGAAACTTCAAATTTTCAGAATGCCATGTATTATCACCAACCCTAAATTCTTCAGTTTATTTCTGATATTTCACTAACTTCTAAATGTTATCTTCGGAACAGATATACAGGATAACCCAAAGTTCTAGCTGTATTAACATACCAGTACCATTAAAACCCGCACTGCTCAAGTGACTCTTACAACTCATGAAATTGGTGTCCAAACAAGCAAATACACAATTGGACCACTCAATTCGTATCAATGCAATGCAAGATGAAGCAAAAATCTCTGGTCCATGGTTATTCAGTGTCATGCTAACCTGTTGTTCTAGCTGGCGGTTGCGATCTTCCAGTCTCCTTATTGTAGCCTGCTGATTCTTTAGGTGGGCAGCTTCAGCCCTAAACTCCTCAAGTTCCATCTTCATCTTTCGGTTGTCGGACTCCAGTTCAGACAATTTCAAGTCTTGCTCCTGAAGTAAAGAATCACACAGCAAGTGATCACGAAGCAACATGAACAGACTCTTAGAGGAATGTATTGAAATTTGATCATATACCAGGTATGGTTTTATTTTCTTGAGAGATATACTACTACCATACTAGTTTCAACTTAAGTCACATCTGAGAGAAAAGAAAACTATAGCATTGAGCAAACAATGGGCAGGATCACCTCTAAAATTTAACTTGGAATAAAAGAAATTATTTATTTAAAAATTGAGAAACAATAGGGCTGGGAGTAAACATCAATCGACAAAGTGAATACAAGACCTTCTAGTAGAACCACCTATATGTAGCTAAAGGAAGGTACAAACCACAATTGAAGCAAGAACTGGATAAGGATCTGGAGCCTCATAGAGCTTTTGATAGATATTAAGAAATGCATTCTCTCCAAACTTTGCTCTCTTGGTAAGATTGTCGACTTCTTCTTGATAAGACTTGAGCAAAGAATTAAATAAATTTAACTTATCATCTGGAGATGCTTTCCTGAAATCTGTCCACAAGAAAAATGAATTTCACGCTTCTCACAGGAAAAATCACAAGCTGTTGAAATGGCAGATAATGAAATAAACTTCAGTGCTTGAATATGTTCAAACAAAAATACTTTCGACACTGTTAAAATAATGCATAAATTCAAACTTCCAAACATTATTACATCAAGGTCAAGAAACGCATCAGTGACAAAAGCCAATTGTGCTCATTCTAAATGCTGACATGAGTTCAAATAGTAAATGCAAGTAACATACCTCTAGTACTCTCTGCGAGCTTCCGCCTGTTCTTCTGGCTGCTTTCCTGATTTTCAGCAATCTTAAGACCTTGCTCATCCAACCCACTCTTTTCCTTCTCTAGATCAAAGTCTGTGAATATAAAAAGGGAGAGTATTCATCAAGCATTTAAGGCATTGATCTTTTCAGGGAAGAAAACAGACATTAGATAATCATCAGCGCAACATGTTACCTGTGAACATTTAATTGTGTAAAATAGATTTACATACAAATTAAACAGAGTGACATATGCTGCCATCTAACACCAAAGATGAAGGCGCTCAGCCCCAAATCTATAGAACAATTTCCCAAGCAGAGCTTGGTTCATGGCTTTAAACATTTTCACCATTCCCACCTCTCTCTGGCAGCCTAACTACATTCCTACCTTTACTAAACTACAGTTTCAACTTAGTGGCTGATCATTCCAAAAAGGAAAAAAAGAAAAAAAAGCTCTCAATAAGCCCAAACATAACACTTTGGGAAATCTAAACATTGGCAATATTGATAATTAGGCTCAACTTGACTATACTAAAGGCATCCAGCCCCAAAATGATGTGTTCTTCTACATCCAGAGCTTTTTGTCAAATCGTTCAATCACCTGGTACTGAGCAGCCTTGTTTGGTCTTCTAATATAGAGAGGAAAACCCATATGTTGAGCAAGATGAAAACACGTCAACTTTCACGCTGGTCATCTCAGATTTACAGAAGTTCACTCATCAGTTAATGTCCACTTCATAGATGCAAAGAATGATTCTCAGAGATTGAACCTAAAGACTCAAATATGCCCAACAAAATCAATGCATGATCAGCATATTGCAGGTGAGTTACCATAAAGTCCAAGAAATCCAGTCTGAATCCTCCATCACGTCGGCACTAGAAGCACCTACGAACATCCTACTCAGTACTTACATAACAATGGAACACAAGGAAAGGTAGGAGCGGATCCCTTGGTCAGAGCACCATCAATCTCAGAAGAAACCTTTCATGAGCTATTAACCAAACCCAAAAGGTAATTCCTAGACAAACAGCTCACTATCCCCCTCCATCAATCACTAAATCCCATCCAACCAAGGAGACATGCATATTGCTTTACAGCATAACAGAAGGCTTGTTCAAGCTCAACTAGTTTCTCAAAAGACAGTACAATGATTCAATGGCTCCTTATGATAACCTATTGGAAATAATATTAGGAATTCCTCTCACATATCAATAGAAATGAAAATGACCTAATCACCAATTGGCCAGTAGTTTCAACTGTTGAAGATGTAGCAACTAATCATATCTAAGACATGATAACAATGAATATGTTCTGACATAAGATTAGATGAACTTGGAACCGTCTAAAATAGTATTTAAATATTTGGTCTCATGATAAGACAGGCTAAAGTAAGAGTTGACATTCCTGTCATTAGGCTTCTCTAGCACCCATTACAATTAGCAGAGACATTTCTAGTTACAAAATAAACCATTGAGAATAAAAGTTCTCAAGTAACAATTTCTTAATATTTGAAGATAGATAAACGGATTCCACAAAATCCAGTTTCAATCTGCGGTACTATCAGTAAGAGCTGCCTAAAATGATCGAGGAGAAATCTACCAAGAAAAGTAGTAATAATTAGTGTCTAAAGGATCTTGGACTCAGATTCAAATCCCATGCACCCAAAAATACAGACAGAAGATAGAGTATTAATGCCAACCCAGAGGAGGAGCTTGTTTCAGTCCATCCATACAAGACAATGTCTAGGCTAATAAGACATATCAAAGCATTGAAAACTCCAAAAATCCAAGATACTTCTGTCAATAAAACCAAGTAATTAGTAGGAGTTATAAAGATACATTATTACCAATTCCCAATTTCACACTAGTTGGATTTCAGGCTACTACTGCTAACAAAATCACCACAAGCGTTATACAGCTTTGCTTTTATTTTGATAGGTAAGCAGCAGTCTTGAACCTTCAACCTCTGAGACAAGGCACTCAACCAAGTTGGCTAAGTGATCGACTGCAAAAGTTCCATATGCTTTTATGATCCCCATACAAACCGGAACAAATTCTAATGTAGAAACTAGCCACATGTCAGTTCCATCCCAGCACTAATTGTTATCCCCTTGTGCTAAACGAACTCTGGATTTCATCCAGAAAAGAAAGAATTACTTCCAAACCCAAAGCCATAAATTGAATTCTCCATTGAAACTACGCCTACACTCTGCTAGCGACATCTTCTCCCTAGCAAAAGAAAAAATTCATATCCTGTGAACAAGCCCTGCTTAAAATGTTAATACCCTTACAAATACTTACAAAAATTTATAGACCTAAACACAATGCATGATCCGGAAACAATACAGAGATAAATTTGGATCCAAATTGCATCACCTCATTTTTTTCCGACCCGAATTGCTCCGGAATCTTCTAATCTAAATGCAGGAGCATCTTCTCCATTGTACCAAACAATTCATCATTTCTTGCTTATATTTAAATGTTTAAACGCAATTCAGATCAGAACTTGAAGGCAATCGAGAAATTGATACGATTACTCGAAAAAGCAAAAACCTACCTTTCCAGAAACTAGCGACAACTGCGACTGGAGAAGGAGAAGCTCCCTTCTCTCTCTCGGATCCGCCACCTTGGCCGGCGTCCATTGATGGATCTGCAGCAGCTTGTTTCCCGTGTTGATGCAACTACCAGATGCACTATCGGTAATGCTTCCGGTAGATTTGGTCTCTAGGGTTTCCTTCAATCGTGCAATGGAGTTGTTTGTGAAGATCGGTGCGTTGGCGCGTGTAAATACGAACTTCTGGTTTTGTTTGTTTTTGTTTTCTGATCTGTGTAGGGGAGTTACATACCTCTGTGCAGAGATCTGTAAGATGGGGAGGGAAGAATGCTTCACCGAGGGCCATTGTAACAAGATGGTTGGGCCCAAGGCTGAATGATCCTGACCGTCATTTTTGTGGGGCCCTATCTGGCTCCCAAGCATGGTTAAAAACCATGACAGTCGGGGAATCTTACGGCTAACCATTTCTTAGACGTGGTTTTCCTCTTCCACTCAAGACCAGATAGCTGTTGATCTTTGGTCAATTGGGAGATGGAACACGGGTACTGCCGTCCTGCACTGCTGTCATATGGACGTTGGGGATGAATGAAATGCATCTGGGGCCCACTAATCCAATTGATTGCAAGCTAGAATCAATCCTCCACTAATCAAATGTTCAAAAGACAAACCCCCCACTAACCAAGTGTCTGAGGACAAACCTTTCACTCCACTCTCTTGAGTCACATGATTTGAGTAAACAAAGGGCAATCCAATGTATGAAGCTCTCGCATATTAAATGTAATAGCCGGGGTTCCAACAGTAACAATATTGTCCGCTTTGGGCGCAGCCCGCATAACTTTGTTCTTCCCCCGTAGGGGAAAACGCGTTGTTTCCATTAGAGCCATCTGGACTCTTATCAACTAGCCCATATCTCCCTCCCCAAGCGATGTGGGACTAACTCTCAGTACCTCCCCACCCTCGTCCCACCTCAGACCATCTTGGGGTCTTGCCTCAGATTGTCTTGGGGCATCCCCCTCAAGCCATCTTGGCTCTACAACCCACAAGCGTCTGTGGGTTGTAGGGCCTGAGGGTGAGCCAAGATGGCGTAAGGGGGATGCCCCAAGATGGTCTGAGGCAAGACCCCAAGATGGTCTGAGGTGGGATGAGGGTGGGGAGGTACTGAGAGTTAGTCCCACATCGCTTGGGGAGAGAGATTTGGGTTGGTTGATAAGAGTCCAGATGGCTCTAACAGTAACAACGTGTTTTTCCCTACGGGAGAAGAACAAAGCCGTGTGGGCTGCGCCCAAAGTAGACAATATTGTTACTGTTGGAACCCCGGCTGTTACAAATGGTATCATAGCCAGTTCCCTAGTGATGGGGTGGGCTAGCCACACGCATGGACACGTGTCCCTAAAGGGGGAAAGGTGAACCCACAGGCGTCTACCAAGATGGCCTGAGGGTGAGCCAAGATGGCGTGAGGAGGATGCTCCAAGATAGTTTGAGGCAAGACCCCAAGATGGTCTGAGGTGGGACTGTAATGACCCTGAATTTTTGTAACTTATTAACGCAAATTAATAAAGTTTGAATTTTTAGAAATTCTAGGCTGGAATATTAGGTTATTGAAAATTCTATTTTTATGAAGATTATATCATGAATTAAAACATAGAAATTATGAATGTACTTGGAAAACTGATCGAAACAACATTAAGTACGTTCAATTCTGAGTTAAAATGAAAATTCCTTAATTTTCTCCATTTTGGGGTAAAATGGTAATTTTACCCATATTCCATATCCAAGAAATAAGACCTCAATATTCATGAAGTACTTAGAACTATGATTCCAGCGCCACTAAGTACGCTCGATTCTGAGTTTGGACAAATATTGCCTATTATTCTCCAATTTTGGAGTTCAAAGGGCAAAAACATCTTTTCACATAAAAGTGAGCCAACGTTCTAGAAGCAACAATAATTGCTCAGTGCATTATTGCTGGTAGTGAAAATTGTAGTGGAGAATGGAGAATGCACTTGTAATAAAAAATTCTAAAGTAATAAAATATCTTATCAAAATAAATGATAAAAAATTCAAATTTGGCTATAAATATCTCCCAAAAATTTTCACAACCTTAACCACGAAATTTCCAAATCTTCCCTGGAGTTTTAGCTCCAAATTCTCATTCATCCCTCCCCAATTTCTATTTTTCTTATTTCTCTCTCCTCTTTCTAAGTGGAACAAGAGACCAAAATTCAATTAGGCACTCCGTTCTAGGTAGAATCTGATAAACTCCATCGTCCATAACCTCATATACTACAGTATATACAAAAGCCCTAAATTAATTTCAAGATCCAACGGTTCCAACAACAGAAAATCACAAAAACGGGGACAATCGGGTTATATTATCATCAACCAGTAATTCTCTCAAATTGAGCATCAAATATATTTTTTTTCTCCAATCAGGTTGGTGGAACTACTTCCCATACATATTTATTATGGTTTAGTGTAATTTTTATTTTTCTGTAATTTAATTTGAATGAAAAATGGTAAAAATAAAGTAAATACCAGAGCCTTCAATTTATGATGATAGAGAGCTCAGATGAAAATTCTGAGCTTTTCAATCGATCCAGAAGGGTCAAAAACCCTTAAGATACAATTTTCAAGAAAATCTAACAAGGTTTGGACCCTCAATTGAGAGAGATTAATTCTGCTGGGCCCAAATCAAATCTGGACCCTAGGAACGGCTGTAAACTTCAATTTAAGATTGTGAAGTCATATAAACTCCAAATTGAGATCAGAAAGAAGCTATGGAAATCTTGTAATGTCTAGTTTCTAATGAAGTCATAATATTTCTAAAAATTATTTTTGTATTTTTCTGTATTTTGGAAATAAGTGTCCAATTTCTAAGATCTTTAAGATCTGAGGTGATCAGATCTTGGAATTTTATTTTAATGATGATATAATAATGTAATAAAGTAATATCTAAGGTTAATTTGAACAGATCTTGGATAAATTAGGGGATCTACCCTTTATGGTAGAAAAACCCTAAAAAAATTCAAAGGGACCCACTTGATCAATGAAATCAAGTATGATCAGATCCTTGGGATAGATTAAATGGATGATATTATGATGGAATCCAGTTAGATAATGGATGAAATGTGACAAAATCAAATGGATATGATTTTTGCATCTTAATGGATTAAAAGCCTTAAAAGTAATTAAAACCCTTGATCTAAAGGAAAACACCTAAGATCTAATGGTTGGATCATATTTAAAGGTTTATAATAATCTTATTATAATTAGTTTAATTGTCTTGTATTGAATAATAGAAGTGTAAATGTGATTTATGTTATAAGTTAGACATAAAAAGAAATAAATTATCTTCAACCAAGTAAGACACTAACTGGTTGAATAATAAGAAGAACATAAAAAGATAGCAAATTATCTAACCCTAATAAAAATAGTAAGTAAGATAAGGATGATCAAACAAGATGAGATCTTGTATGATCAAAAACAATAAGGAAAAAGAAACATCAATGTAAATTAGATTGTTATGTATGATAGAGATAGTATTTGTATAGATGATATTAAACCCATGGATATATGATATTCAAGGAAGAAAGATTCAGATCATCCTACATAAGTATGATCAAAAGACCATGTAGTATGTACCCTTGATTAGAAAAATGACATTATACATATGATTTGACAGATATATGTTGATTGAGACTATGACATATTTCAAGGAGTAAGAATACCTTATTGAGGTAGGTGGATTATTAAGAATGCCTTTACATGAAGATACATGCCTAATACATGATCTTATGTTTTGAAGTATTGACATGTATGATACCAATATATTAAGGTAAATACCTCAAATTGAAATATGATCCAACCAAATGATGAGAAAAATAAGTATCAAATGGTTAAGTTGAGAATTGAGAACAACCCTAAGTGAATAGGAAAGTAGAAAATATTCCAGCCCTAGATAAACAGACAGATAGTCTGATATGTATAAGTATTATTTTACATACAAGCTTAGAGGCTTGTAGTTTTGTTTTAAACAGGCATATGCCTGGGGATGCTATGCTAGGAGAGTTAAGAAGGTTTGGCCACCCACTCTCTGAAACTTGATGATATTGAATACCAAGCCTAAGAAAGGTTAAAAGTCGGGTGGGGCAATTATGGGAAGGCCACCACTGTGACAGCCATGGTCCTCCCATATGGACATGGATATTGTAATTTCCACTGAGAATAGTATAAGTGGATTATTGAACAGTTATCTGGGCTCGCTGTACGAATCATACTGCAAGCATAGTAGTCCTTGATTATTTTGCATTATGATGCATAAGAAATTGGCATAATGAAATGCCTTAAGGGATGGCATGATGAAATGCCAGGTAATTATATATTACCAATATTTTTCCCAAGAAGGGAAAATCCCAGTATAGTAACTGGCTGAAATACAAATCTCCCATAATGAAATGATTGATCAGTTTTGTATGGAAATGATTATTGATTATTTTTACAATTTTAACGGATTTGTTCTTATAAACTATGTATGTATAAAGGTGAACACAAATGATAAGGAAATGAGATGTTCATATCAATAATAGTGGTCTATGAATGTGTTTATGATAGAATGAATTATGGGACAAGTGAATATTGAGATTTTACTGTCAATAACTTACATTCTTATCCCCTACCAAGCATAGCTTGCTAAGATATTGTAAATGTTCGAATGTTTATAATATCTCATATACAGAGAAGGAGACTTAGGAGCTCAAGACTTGAAGAACTATTGAAGAATAAGTAATAAGGGTATATCCCTTGAAACATTATATTGAGCGCATATATTGCATTTAGAACTTTGTAATTTGAATTATGTATTTGGACAAGTATTGTAAGGATACAATGGGTTGTGTACTGTGAACCACTGGATGGATCCTGGAAGTTTAATAAAATCATATTCCTTCAATGGAATTTTATTTTGTACACAAATTGTACTTATGTTATGTATGAAGTGGTGACTTGGGTTTTCAAAACAAGTTTTAAAATAACATAATTTTCGTTGCTTTTGTTTTGTGAAATTTTTTTACTGAGGGGACGCCCTTGCCTTTGAAAAATATATTATAAAATGTGTTTCAAAAACCCGGGTCGTCACAGGGACGAGGGTGGGGAGGTATTGAGAGTTAGTCCCACATTGCCTGGGGAGGGAGATCTGGGCTGGTTGATAAGAGTCCGGATGGCTCTAATGATAACAATGTGTTTTCTCCTATGGGGGAGAACAAAGCTGTGCGGGCTGCGCCCAAAGCAGACAATATTATTACCGTTAGAACCCCGGCTATTACAAATGGTATCAGAGCCAGTTCCCTCGTGATGGTGGATGGCTAGCTGCAAGCGTGGACGCGTGTCCCTAAAGGGGGAAAGGTGAACCCACAGGCGTCTGCCAAGATGGCCTGAGGGTGAGCCAAGATGGCTTGAGGGGGATGCCCCAAGACAGTTTGAGGCAAGACCGCAAGATGGTTTGAGGTGGGACGAGGGTGGGGAGGTACTGAGAGTTAGTCCCACATTGCCTGAGGAGGGAGATCTGGGCTGGTTGATAAGAGTTCAGATGGCTCTAACGATAACAATGCGTTTTCCCCTACGAGGGAAGAATAAAGCCGTGCAGGCTGCGCCCAAAGTGAACAATATTGTTACTGTTGGAACCCCGACTGTTACAAATGGTATCAGAGCCAGTTCCCCTGTGATGGGGTGGGCTAGCTACACGCGTGAGCACGTGTCCCTAAAGGGGGAAAGGTGAACCCACAGGCCATCTTGGCAGATGCTTGTGGGTTGTAGAGCTAAGATGGCTTGAGGGGGATGCCCCAACACAGTCTGAGGCAAGACCCTAAGATGGTCTGAGGTGGGACGAGGGTGGGGAGGTACTAAGAGTTAGTCCCACATCGCCTGGGGAGAGAGATCTAGGCTAGTTGATAAGAGTCCAGATGGCTCTAACGGTAACAATGTGTTTTCTCCTAAGGGGGAAGAACAAAGCCGTGCGGGCTGCGCCCAAAGCGGACAATATTGTTACTGTTGGAACCCCGACTGTTACATGAAAGTATCGACATCCATGGTCTAATACCCTCTAAGAGGTATCCAGCATCAGGAAAGGGTCACAGTTCACGCCAAGGACTATCTGTGAATCTCCCCGTGAAATGAAGATTAAGAGTACCTTAGCTAATTGGTAATTGAAGACCATGATTTATCTTAGCCCACTGAACGGAATTATTTGATTTAGTACAAAGTAGGTGCTAAAATCCTGACATAAAGGCGCCTTCACTAATCACCATTTCTTATTTGTTGTAGTGAGGCGCTCCATTAAAAATCAGGAAGTGCTGTTTTGTGGTGGGCATTTCATGCAGTGCACGAGGCTTCCATATATGCAGGGTCCAAAGAAGAGACTGACTTTTCACTCCTTAAATTCATGACCTTAAGGTCACACAAACAATGATAAGGTACTACCTGATCAGGCACTCATTGAATATTGTTAAGTTATCAAATGCTGTTAGATGAAAACTTGGTCTTATAGTGGAAAATTTTGGCGTCCCAATTATACAGGCGGAAGTTCCTGCCGGCATCAGCTTTACTTTACATCAAGAATGCAAACAACAAAAGCTAAATGTGTTGATACACTAAATGGTATATATTATGGAGAAGGTGATTTCTTGCCCTCTAGGGATAAGGAAGGTAGCGAAGTACCTAAAGTATACTAGATGTTGTATATGGCTTTAATGGATTATAAGACGGATTGATATAGGGTGAGTTAGAGTGAGATAGCCTGAGTTTGGAATTGTGCATCTCATTTGCGTGTTTGAGATGGCTTACGTTCAAAATTTCTCATCTTCACAAGTGTCTTGGCCAGATGGTGTGAGACCAGGGGGGGTGTTGGGTTTGGGGTTCTTGGAAGTTTCAATTTCCATTCCACGTACCAATAGTCCCATCCATTAGGAGATGGATAAAAAAATGGAATAACATAAAGAATCATGCTCCATAGCTATGAAATTTTATGAGCCACTTAGAGTGGATCGCTTGGTGTACCAACAACGAGTTGTGTAGCCAAAGCATGTTGTGACCCACTTGCCAGCCAAGCCAAGCCAAAGATCTTGGATTAGCCAAAATGAGTGGAACACTTGCTCAGTGGAGAATAGTTCGTGATCCAACCATAAGTGTGTGAGGGAGCACTTGGTGGACCTACCAAAATCCGTTCACTAACCTTAGTGCATGCATGTATGCTTTCCAAGCATGTTAGCTCTCAACGATTATTGGTTAGATTCATGTAGTTCACAGGTGATTGAACCAAAGTTCGAGAACTAAGCCTATTGCACAAGATAGAGTAGGTTAATAACAGGAAATTCCCCGAGGGTCTAAAGCCCTATACTTTATGAGGTCTTGTGACGACCTGGTTTTCTCATGCATTTTTAAATGCAATATCTAATTCGTAAGGCGGGATGCATCCCTATTTGAAAACCATTTTATAAAAACCATGCAATGCAGCGGAAAATCTTTTGTTTTAAACTCATTTTGAAAACCCCGAGTATCATTTGCTTTCACAACCACCAAAGTATTTTTTAAAAAACTTAAGAAATCATAAATATTTTTTCCCAGGTCTATCCAGTCACAGCACACAGTCCAACTGTAATTAAATACAAATACATGTCCAAAGGGTGGAGAGTTTACTCGCATGTATAGTTGTCTCCTTTGTTTATTCACTTGCTCGTAGCACTAATATCTCCTGAGACGTCTTCTATTTGTGTGTGGAACTATCCTGAAAAATGTTAAGGATAGGGTGAGTATATACTATACTCAGTAGGAGTCTATCACTACTAGTTTTGCAATGCATGCTATATTTAAAATCATGTGCTCTTAAAAACATGTGCATATTCGAACAATCATGTTCAATATTGACATTAAAAACCACTGTCAAACCTGAATATTGTCGACTTAAAGAAATATCATAATCCAAGTCGAAAGTATCATATATCATAAACATAATGGTATGCATAAGATGCTCCACTGAATCCAACTCATGGATATCTGGTATGGTCGACCACCTCATGTCATGCCATATGCAATGCAAATAAATCCACAAACCATAGGGTCCAACTATGCCCACGACCTCGCTGCCGTGTGGTCCCCGGGTACCTGAGGACACATGGTCATATGCCTCCACGAGACATATGACACTTTGACCCAGTGCCGTGACACCAGTGGTAGCCCCCTGTATCACATGCAGTCGAAGCAGGGACGTTGCCTTTTTTTGGGCGTGGTACCCATCCACCTAATAGTGGTAGAGGCTGGAGGCCAACCCAAACCTCTCGGCATAGCGCCCACGAGCTTATCAGCCCAAATCATATCAGATCAAACCAGCGAAAACCTCTTTTTCAAAACCTGTCCTCTTTGGGTCCCTCACAACTGCCTACCCAGCGTCTTTTGGGCACTCCAGCGTCTTTTGGTAACCCTCAAGGACATGCAATCTTTCAAAAACTCAATGCTAATAAATCATGCAATATATGCATTTGTTTGCAAAACATATCTATGTATAATGTATATGCAATCATTTGCAAAACATATCTATGCATAATGTATATGCAATTATTTGCAAAACATATCTATGCATAAAGCATTTATCTTATGTATGCTGAATTAAGTCATGCTAAACAAGTTATATAATTTATACTTACAATATGCATAAAACAATCATGGCTCTTTTAAAAAGTCTAGTAGCGATAGAGCACCTACCTCAAAGTCTCCTGAAGTAGCATCCTTTAGCACTCAAACCGTCCCTGGGTCTCATTTATACACTCCTGGGTCGAATGGATACAAGGAGTTCTTATTAATTTCAATCTATTTAGACATTAGATAGCTAGATCTACCTATTGGGTCCAAGGTCCTTGCTCAATTCATTCATCAAGCTAGATCCTATGGTGTGGATCTACTTTCCAATAGTTAGACTCTGTATTTTATCCTCTAATCCTAACTTTAAAGTCTCACTAGGTCCACGTGCCCCAGTTCCTAGAACACCTGTGTATCTTGGTTGAACCGCGACCACCTCACGTGCGTGCGCGCCCAATGGCTATGCCAAGGACCGCGTTTTGCACGTGCACATGCAAGCTCAAGCGACGCGCTATGACGCGCATCCTGAATTGCATCGCATGGACGCACCTTTGGTGTAGCATGGCGCGTCTCAGCTCCCAGGGCACCCCGTGCATCCTGGTCGAGTTAGGACCCGTGTCCATGTCGCGTATGTACCCGAAGGCCACACCTGGGACAGTGTTCACATGTGCATAAGCATGCCCAAGCGACGCGCTATGACGCGCGTCCTGGATGACCTTGCGCAAACACACCTTGGCGTAGTCGAAATGTACCTTGGCTCCCAGGCTGCCCATGCGTCTCGGTCGAACTTGGACTGTGCCTGGGACACACCGAGGCCACGCCCATACACAGTCGCGTGCCCTTGTGCACAGTGGCACGCCTGGGGTCCGTCCATGGGCTCAGTCGGGTGTGCATCACGCACCATGCCCAGGATTGTCTCCCTCGTTGGTCCGGTCCTGGGTTCTGATATTTTTGGCCGGAAAATGCTAGGTCCATCCTGGTTTTGACCAGGGAAAGTGGAAGGGAAGAGGAGGAAAGGAAAATGGCTTACCTAGGTTGCCGGTGATGGCGCTTTTCCCGTCTGAAAACCTCATGTTCGCTGGAAATCGTGAAGAGGGAAATCCCATCGTCGTGCAAGGCTGGAAAAGAGAAGAGAGGGGAAATAGGGAGACGGGAACAGGATGGCCGGCCTGACTTAGGCCTGGGCATTGCCGAAAAACTCAGGGAAGATGGGTTGAGACGGGTTTCCGATTTTGCCGGAAACCCCAGTCTCAAATTCGCCAGAAAATCACGTTTTTTGGAGAGGGGAGATGGGGCTTTTTATAGCCCTGCTATGGCGGTGCCGCCCTTGGCTGTGGCAGAATCCTCTAGAAAAATCAGGATCGAGGGTTTCTGGAGGGTTCTTGAGGTTGAAGACAACAGGGGGTGCCGTTATCAAAACGGCCCCCTGCATTTTTCGTCCTTTTTCGTTTTTCTATTTAATTTTCAGAAATACCCCTATCTTTAAATGGCTGTAACTTCTTCATACGAACTCCGTTTTGGGTGATTTTTGAGGCGTTGGATTCCATTTTTTGAGTAGAATATAATGGTACTAAGTTTCCTCACAAATTCCTTAATTTACTATTTTAAATAAAATCAAACATTCAACACAGTTTATTTCCTATAGAACGTTCAATTTTTGTTAAAAATAGTGTAAATTGCTCGAGCATTACAGGTCTAGTGCCACCTTTTTCTTTTGAAGAGCCTTCACATGCCTACTAAACCATGCTTATCTTTTTACCTTTTTTTCAGTTTCCACAAAAGCTTCACTGTCATATTTGATTTTCATCCAAAATTGTTTGTCCACAAATTATAAGACTTCGAGAGCCCAGAACCTAGATTGAAAAGCCAAAAGTTAGGAAATCTAAGTGGCCTACGACTAAGCAGCATTTTTTTTATTTTCCCAGAAAACTAAAGGATGGTCTGGAACAAGTCTCACGATCGATCTTTGAGTAGCTCCAGTGAATTTATCCTTCCCATAAGACGACATAGAAAAATGATCAAGCTTTTTCTGAAAGAGCTGTGATATGTCATTCAACCAGTAAAGATAGCCCCATTTCACAAATTAATTGGGAAAATCCAATTAATAAGATAAAATAACAGCCCACTGATGGTTGTTAACATTAGCATGCAAAAATTTCTCAAAAATAACACCTTGTAGTGCATGGCCACCTAGGATGTGTAACATAGACTCCTGCCAAAAAACAAATGCATGACTTGAGGATTAAATGGACAATAAATGAAGTTAACACGAAGCGGAGACCATTTCCTATCATTTCTGGGGCCATCAAACACTCATAGACACCCTCCATCATATCAATCTGTACAGCAATTGAAGAACCGGTGAACAAAAATGTTTCCCAGCCTAAAGAAGGAATGGAGGCCCTATTAAAAGATCTTCTACAGCTTAGTCAAGAACAAGTGAAGAAGTAATCCTTCTTTGTTTCTTGATGCAACAAAAGTTTCGACCTTCAACCTACTAGTAATTCTAGGACATTACCTTCCTGACAAAATTTTATTTGATTGTACTCTCTTAGACTCAAGCACTCAAACACATGACAACTATTGAAATATTGCACATTGAAGTTGGAGTCTTTAGTTTTCCTCATAGCTTTCATCCTAATCTTGTGTCCCATGTCCATTGTATTTGACATTCCAAAGTATCTACTTTGGCGTCAAGGGAATCCCTTAGGTAACTAGATATATTTTACCAGTTCCAGAGGAAATAGTCAACCCCATCGTTATCTCAGCATCGTGTTCCTTACTTCCAGTCCTCTATTATGTGAATCTCATCTATGCTAATTCTCATACTACTATGATACAATATTCACCTCACCATCCAAACCCTTACTCTTTCTTTTGCAATCACATTGAACAAGCTTCCTGTGAGAAAATTTTCGAAGAAACTTTGTCTTGCCTCGGGTAACCAAAATCACTAAGAGGAAAGAGAGGAGTCATTAAGGATTTTAGAAGTCAATCCCACTCTCCCAATATTCCATCAGCTTAGCAACACTAATTAGGAAAAAAGGGGATGCCTCCACTCCCATTTTTACTCTAGTAAATTCTAAGGCTTTTGCTTTACAAGTAGCAAGATTCATTTCCAAACTCCATGGAAGTTTCCATTCTCCAAGCATGAAGACAAATTCTTCATCAAACTACTTTCATCACCAATCTCTTGTTATATGATCATCTTTTGGCATGAACAAACTCAATGCTACCTTCGTCTTGATATATCAAACAGAAAGCAAACTTCCTCTAAATCCATTGTCTATGAGGACTTGATCATGTCTAAAGCTGATAACCATATGAGGTCTCCTCTTTCCTACAAGCAAAAATGATATTGATGCCAAGCATTTGACCATCTTTAGACTTTCCTTGAATGAATATTTGAAGTTGAACATTATATTTTGCGTCATAAATCCTTCATACATATACTTCAAACTTACCCAAGTAGTTTTGAAGGGTGAATACCACCTTTTGTAAGACACTATTGCCATCTTTCAATTATTTTACACGAATATGTGTAATTCTTTCTTATTCATGGATGATGATAGTTGTAGCTACTCAATGCATCATTATTGAAATGCTATTGTTTCTTATATACATTATAAAATAAAGCAATTTTGTGTATTGGGGTTTTATTTCTAATGAAAGTGAAATTCATTAATGAAAGAAGTACAAAATAAAACATCCAAGTAATGAAGTAAGACACTTTCCTGACATGACCTAGCTCTAGATAATCAAACCTAAGCAAATTAGACACACACGTAGGAAATGCAAGGGACCATAACTTGGAGACTTTGGATACGGAGGCCTTCTTAGCAAGGTAATCAGCATGACTGTTGGCTTCTCTATGGACATGAGCAAATTTAGCCTCAATAAAGTTATTCAACGTCCAGAGACATGCCACCCAAATCCTCTTGTGCCTCCACATATTATTTCACCTCTGTTTCCTTGCTATTTCTCCCACCACCAATTATGAATCACCCACAATAGATAGGACATACCAAGTTTAGAAACTAGAGCAATACCAAACATTAATGACAACTATTATGCCTCATCATTTTGTCTAATGCCCTACATAGATGTATATCTAGCAATGAAACACCCTCCACCATCTCTAATGATACTACCAATACCTAGTTCTCCTAGATTATTAATAGTTGACCCATCAAGCTATAATTGATAGAAACCCATTGGAGGTGGTTTCCATGTAAGCTTAATCTCATATTTCAAGTTTTCATGATGCTCTTTTATTTCCATCTATCCAAGAGTGGTTTCTAAGAACTTGGTAAACCATGGCCAATCAGAAAAGCAATTACAGTATTATGCCACTTTGGCAAACCATGAGTTAATGAGGTGTCCTTCATTCTAATGTTTCTACTTATGAATAAGTTTATTACAAGCGTTCCAAATCTCCCACATTAAGAAAGCATGAGCCACCAGAAGGAGAATTAAGGCTTAAAATTTGACTTTATCGAGTTTGCTCCATGTTTCAATTATTTAATGAATGGAATTAAAATCCTTGTACTCTTAGCCACAAAGGTTTGCAAGAAGAATCCATGATGGTCATACCTTTGACCAAGACGAAAAGAGGTGATATTCCTTCCCATCAACATTCCCACAAAGTAGGCAAGAAATATATACCATGTGAAATTTTCAATAAAGAAAAGAATGAGTTGGCATCTTGTAGTGTCATGTCACAACCTAGGTTTCTCAAGCTAATTCTCTTAATTCTTTTTGAAATACAGGGCCCCTAATATGAAAATTCTTTTTAAAACAAAAATGTGAATTCATTTTCTGTGAAAATGGCTTTTCAAACCCCGAGTATTGTATTTCAACTAATCATTTCTATATCAATTTAAAAAAATAAAGACTCAGTTAAAAGCAACCCACAAAAATGGTATACAGTATCCTTGAAAGGTCCACTCACAACCCAAGTATATAAACATGATAATATATACAAAGTTCATAGTATGTAAGACATAATTACAATATTTCATGTCAAAAAGACAAAGAAAAAAAAAAAGGAAAGGAAAGTGAAATCCAAACATCCAACCATACATCGTTAGTCACAATCTCAAGCTCAAGCACTCACTCGGTCAACTTCTCTTTTTCTTTCATGTTCTAATCTGAAGAATTGTGTTAGGGAAAGTGAAATCCAAACATCCAACCATACATCGTTAGTCACAATCTCAAACTCAAGCACTCACTTAGTCAACTTCTCTTTTTCTTTCATGTGCTAATCTGAAGAATTATGTTATGAGTATACAAATATACTCAGCAAGTAGAAAAGAGACAAGGAACAAAAAAAAAAAAACCCAATACACAATCACATATGCACCCATACATTCCAATGTACACCCTTGGGCATCGACCCCAGGGTTTTTCCTTCAAACCTCAGGCAAATTCAATGCAACCCATGAATACATTGTCATCATACAATCTAAAGCATCTAATCTATGATATAAAATGCAACGTATAAAATGAGTAGGAAAAATCATGCATCAGAAGCAAAACTCAAGTGTAAAACACTTAGATATCAATCGCCCTCTCTACAAGGTACCATAAGTGTCCTAGCCACTTAAAATTTAGCATCAAGCCATTTCAAATTGGTCATGAATACTCATCTACGATCATAAAAACCAGGGCGTTGTCATGCCACATCAACCCAAGGTGTCATTGCCCCTATCGTGCCCAAAGTATGGGTGCCTCATCCCGAGATTCCAAATGTCATAGATTATGGCCCACTATGCATTACAACATAAAACCTAGGGCCTATTTACATGCTCTCCACCATACTATAGTAGGGAGATTCCATTCGCCTCACATGGGGGGAGTGCAGATCATACGTGGGGCCTTCTCCTCGATGCCCACACTATAAAAAACCACTAATGGTAGTATGAGGTATCTTAAATTTCGAAGAGTGGGTGGCCAACCCTATTATCCTCCCTCCTAGCACAGTGTCCACTAAGTGAAAGTGCCTATCGAATTCAAATCCATGGGAACCCTGAGCTTTCATCTTGACCTCAAGCTATGAGATATACTTGTATAAACCTAATTATGAAATTGGTTGACCTTGAATTTTTTTTTTTGAAAAGAATCACTTGAACTTTAAGTAAATTTTTTTGATGATAAATGAAGAAATTGAGGGAGATAAGAGAATAGGAAATGATCTTATATTGTCAATTAAGAATAAAGTGTGAAAATTGAGGATTATACTTAATCAATCATGAATAATAAAGCAATTGTGATACCCCATAATTATCGAGGAAGCATGAATTAACTTGTACTACTGATTGAGATATGATAGTTGTAGTGTTGGATATAAAAAACTAGAGACTTTACCTATATGAGAAGAAATAGAAGAATAATGATGATTTATTAAGTAAATTTGAAGTATTAGAGTGCGCAACAAAAGTGGCTCTATATTGCTTGAAGTAGACAAAAAAGCTACATTAAAAAAGGGCATAAATGTTCAAAGTTTGAAGCTGAAAATCATATAAAATTTAAGGAATTATGAGAACTTAAATTTACACTGAAAAGTGGATGGTTCTAGAATTGTTTGGAAGATAATATAGAAATAAGTTCAATAATGAAGAGCATTTCATTGGTCAAAGTATCATGACAATATCATTCTGTTGAAGAAACTAGTAGGGGGATTGAGGATGAAATGAGAAGAACTCATCCAAATTTATTTAATTAGATATGCAATGAAAATTTCAAGGACAAAATTTCTTTAAGGGTGGAAAGATGTAACACATCTGATTTTTATTTCATATTACATAAATTGATTGAATTGAAAAGGAAAAACACAAAATTGAGATCCAAAGATTTTGATTTTTAAGTATAACTAATGAAAGACATGGAATTGACCTTTAAAACATTGATATTTGTAATTTACATAGAAAAATATTCCAACAACACTAAGTATGCTGAAATCACAGTAGGATGAAAAATTTGGGAATTTTCTCGTGAAGGGTAATTGATAAATTTACCATGTAGGCCCCACCCTTGAAATTTAAAAACCCAAGGGGACCAGACACTCATTATCATGTATCTGGTTGAAATTATTGTGTTTCTTTGACAAGAAAACTTAATCATATAAATCAAGCGTATTAATAAAGGTTAAATTAAATAATAAATAAATAAAACAAAATCATTACTTATTAAAGGAGGTGGCCAAATAGATATCAGTGCCCCTCTTTAAAATAGACCAACTGAAACAGTTGGCTCTATCTCATCCAACCGAAGAAAAAAGAAAGAAAAGGGAAGAAGGAGAAGGGGGGCTGGGGTGGGGGGAGAGAGAGAGAGAGAGAGAGAGAGAGGGAGAGGAATGGACCATCAAAAATTCTCCATACAAGCCAGCTAGAGCATAGTGAGAGAGAAGAAAGGGGTTTTAAGGTTTGCCGAATTTGGAGACAACAGCTTGGATTGTCAATGGCACCTTTAGGTGAATGATCACCTTTGGTTGGATCTTGATTTTCTCTAACCCCCATCCAGTTTTCACCATTAAAAGATCCAATGGTCCCAAGGAGAAATCATTGGTCACCATTGTATTGTCAGAGAGAACTACTCAGATCAGAGATCTGAACCATTCATTTCGTTTGCCCCTTCGTTTGGAGTAATAGCCCTCTGGTCATTGAATGATCTAACCATTGATGGCGGAAATCTCTCATAAACAAAAATAAATGGCTAAGAACGAGAAAGATTGTGTCAATCCATCTTCAACACGACACTCATAATAATGATCCACACAAGGCCTTACTTAAATTCTTCAATTTTCATCTTGATTTAATTTGGATGAGTATGAACCATTGGATCAAGGTCAATCCAAGGTTCATTAGTAAAATTACCTATAAACTTCCAAAATAAAAATAAGATCCAAGCATGTATGGCTCAGATCTAAGTATTAGATTAAGTTTTAACAATTAAATCAACTAAGAAATTTGGATCTAGCTATCATCTATGCATAAAATACATGGACCATTGATTTGATCACACAATTAGTAGATCAGAGTATAATCAGTGACCAATAAATAAGATTTTAACCATATCCAACCATCAAATCCTAGATTAGACAATGAAATATGGCAGATTTAATTGTAACACCCCTAACTTTTGTAAGGAGATTGAATAAATAATGAAATTAAAATTTTCAAGGAAAATTAGGCTAGAAAATTAGGGTTATTAAAAATGCACTTCTCATAGAAGTAGAATCAATATATAAGACATGTATAATTGAAAACATACTTGATGAACTCTTCAGAATGACTGTAAGTACATCAAATTCTGAGTT
Source organism: Warburgia ugandensis (assembly GCA_035236585.1). Lineage (NCBI taxonomy): Eukaryota > Viridiplantae > Streptophyta > Magnoliopsida > Canellales > Canellaceae > Warburgia > Warburgia ugandensis. The sequence goes on from CP141131.1 coordinate 26,624,056, forward strand.
CGGATGAAAAATTCTTATTTTCTCTAATTTTATGAATAAAGGGTAAAATAGTAATTTTACTCATAACCGAGACCTAAGACATAAAAATTTGGAATGTACTCATAAATACGATTCCAACACCACTAAGTACGGTCAATTCCGAGTTCATGGGAATAAACCCTATTTTTCTCCATTTTTGAAATTAAACGGGCAAAATGGTCCTTTCACACCTCCATGGGGCCGACAAAGGAATCCAACAACCAGAAAACATGTAATCATGATTCAAACCACTACCATCTACTAGTGGAGAAGGAGGTGGTAGTGGGAATCCAATGACCATTTAATAATAAAAAGAATTGAAAATGATAATTATATGTAATTATGGAAAAATGGAAAAAACCCCTATAAATAGTCCAAAAAATTCCCAAAATTTTTTCTAATGTTTTTCGTGAGGTCCCCTACCATGACCTAAAATCCCAACTCCAAAAGCCTCCCCAATCTTCCCCAAAATTTTCTTCTTTCCTTCTTTCTCTCTCTTTCCCTAGGAGAGTGTCCACAGACACACCCGACAAACAATTCATGTCTGTTGAGCTCTGATTTCATATCTGAAAGTGTCTATATATTCCTTGTCACTTTTAGAAGTTACTGAACTCAAAAGATCTGTGTTTTCAATTGTATTAACTTGTGATAATTAGTAAAATCCATACCAAAGGTAGTGGATCATAATCCAGATGACTTTAAAATGAAAATATGAACTAATAGATGGGTTTAGGAGGTCTCAAAAACCTATGGATCATAATCACAGTAAAATTTCTATATATCTAGATCAAGAAATTAAATAAAAATAGTAAGATTCAATATCAGCCCTTAAAACAATCTAAAATCTTAAAATCCTAATTCTGATCTCAATTTAACTCCAATTTGAAATCAGAAAGTTGGGTTGGATTCCTCTTGATAAGTAGAACCTCATGAATTTAGAAAATTTATATTATGATGCATGTAAATTTCTGTTAATAAAGAAAAGTATTACTAATTCTTATGATTAGTGAAATTTGGAATGATCAAACTCTATAATTCTGATCCACTGATGATCTTATGATTTTGAAACATGGAATCAATGGTTATAAGTGACTGATCTATGTTTAATTAAGAGATCTGGCCTTAAAAGTAGTAAGATCCATAAAAATGAATGGAAATCTCCTTAATCATGTTGATTAAGGATGATTAGACAGTATGGATGTATTTGGATGAAGATATGAAGTTAATATCAAATGGATTCATGGACTTGATGATGATGATGATGATGATGATGATGATGATGATGATGATTTGGGATAGATTAAGATCTATGCCCTTAAAATGGGATAAAAGGACTTGTAATCTTCTTGATTGGTTGGAGCAAGAAGGATCAGATCATTTGATGAGATGCATTAATGATCTAATAATGAAATCATATTAAGAAGATATATTAGATCTAAAGGAAAATGAAAAGATCAAGATCTAAATCCTAAAAGGGATAAAAATCAACTATGACCATTGGATCATGATGAATAGTTATGGCATATTTGATTTTTATTTGAATTATTAAATGTTATTATAATTGTCATTCACTACTTAGTAGATTTAATTGTAGAATTATTTATTTATGCTTTAATGCTTATGTTATGAAAATTACATTGAAAATATAATTAAATGAAAAATAGAGTTAAAGGACATTTACATGGAATGAATGACATGGACTTAATGATAGTAAAGGCTAAAGTTAGTAGGATAATATAGGAATATCATTTCCTTGGCCCAATTTAAGAGAATAATGAAACTCCATGAATGATATCTTAATGTTCATGGACTTAATTAAAATCAATTAGAAATAGTACTTAGGGTTGAAATGCTTATAGGAACCTTATGAAAAGTTGAGCTAAGGTCATACTAATGAATGATGAACATGGTGGTTAAGGGGGTTCTCTAATAGAGCCTTGCTCTTTCCCTACCTTCCATTGACATTTGTGAAGTCTAAACGCCTCCTTACATGAGGATTGAAGTAACCACTTTGTGTTCAACCATTTAACTAGTAAACATTAGCTAATTTGACATAAGGGGAGCTGTCTAGACTTAGGATGAAATAAGCTATCCTCAACCAGTAAAACATTAACTGGTTGAGTAATAATAATAAGAGCATAAAAGGTTAGTAAATTATCTAATCCTAATACAAATTGTAAGTAAGATAAGGATGATCAAACAAGATCCATAGGATCTTGAATGATAAAAAACAATAAGAGTACTAATGTCGTATTTTATTATGTATGTATGTATGTGTAGAAAAATATAGATAGAGAACCCAAACCCTTGATCAAACATGATTCAAGGAAAATTAGGGCATACCTTATTGGAATACATGAAGGAAGAATACCTGTATAGAGGAATAACTTTATATGTATGGTTTTGACAAATGCATGAATCCAGACCATGAGGGGCAATGTGGAGTGAATACCACTTGAGATGTATGAATCAAGGCCATGATACCACTTTGAGGTAGGTGGATGTACAAGAATGTATTAAGGATTCATGTGTATACATACATGATCTTTTGTCTAGAATTATGGACCTTTATGATATAAATATACTTAGTACCTTAGCATTATAATGATCCAATCACATGATCCAACTAAGTGATCCAACCCCATGATCCAATGCAACTAATCTAATCTAATGATCAAATCAAATGAGGTGAAAGTAATGAGATGTGTAGACTAAGGAAACCCTAAGAATAGGGCATAGAAAATATTCCAGCCTTAGTTAAATAGACATATTGTCTGATATGTACAATATATTTTACATACAAGTATGGTGGTTTGTGATTTGGTTTTACACAGTCCTAATACTGGGGATGTTATGCTAGGGAAGTTATGAGAGTTTTACCACTCGCTTCTTGAAAGTTATATGATGGATACCATGCCCAAAGAGAGGCTAAATGTCGGGTGGGGCAGTCATGGGAAGGGCGCCACTGTGACAGCCATGGTCTGCCCCCATGCGGACATAGATTTTGTTATTTCCATAGTTGGTATCAGTAGATTATTATGTAGTTATCCCAGCGCACTGTATTGATTTAGACTACAGCATAGTAGTCCTTGAGTATTTTGCATTATGATGCACATATGATAGGCATAGTGTAATGCCATGACATGATGAGATGCCACTACATGAGTTCCTGGAAAGAAAATTCTCGTATGAGAATTGGCTGAATATTGATCTCCTAAGTGGAAGTATAGTCAGGAGAAGGAACAAGTTTTGAGAAATTTTCACTATTTTAACAGATTTATCCTATACTACATAAATAACGTATATACTCTATGTTGAGATGACTCATGAGTAGATAACCATAATGGAATAATGATTGAGGTATGTATTCTTATATTAGTGAAGTAGTATATTTTTGTATCCCCTACTAAGCATAGCTTGCTGAGATATTGTAAATGTTTGAATGTTTACAATATCTCAGATACAGGGAAGGAGACTTAAGGAAGTAAAGCTTGAAGACTCAGAAGCTGCAAGACTTATTAGAGTATTTCTCTTGAAGAATGTGTAATTTGGTTATGTAATTTGTAATTTGGATTGTATTTGGACAATGGATTGTAATTGTAATACAAGGGCTGTGTAAGAGTGAACTACTGGATGATTCTTGGTATTCAATAAAATTTTATTTTATACAAAATGTGTATGTGTATTATGGACCTTGAGGTGAGACTTGGGTTTTGCTACAAATGAATTTAAAAGAAAAGAATTTTCGCTACATTGTTTGCGAATTTTTTTTAGCATTAAGGGTCTTGCCTTTGAAAAATATTTTACAAAATGTGTTACAAAAACCCAGGTTGTCACATTAATGATCCATGAGGTGTACTAATGATCTGACCATTGTCAACTATCAAATCATTGTCAAATGATTAGATCATATGTTAATTATATTCTATTATACTATTAGATAAGATTTTGACATTTAATTCTATTTTATTATACTATTAGATGAGATTTTGACATTTATGATTCCTAGATCATAGTTGAATTTACTAGATACATCTAAGTTATGTAAATTGAATCAAATGTGACAGTTGGATTAGCTGATTAATCATTGAAATATGCAATGATCCGTAAGTTTGAAAGATAGTAAGATGATATGAACTTTTGATCTTTACATCAACAGCCAGGATATAATAATTAGCATAAATTGAGGTATCAAATTGATGTTCATCTTTTTAAATGATGATCAAGGATTAAATAAGCCATAAATGAAATTTTCAAAAAATGAAAATAATATGAATGTATATATGTTTTGACAGATACGCCAATGTACATGGATTGAGTAATTGCATATTTTGACAAGTGTGATGCCTTGTATTTGAGGTAGGTGGAATCTAATATTCTAATTTTTCTAAAATTGCATGACCATTGATATATCATGATGTGATTTTGATAATTGCATGAGATTTGAATTCCATGAATTATCTATAACTGCAATATGATGTGATATTATACATGCAATACTAATGACATGATTTATGAAATGAAAAGGTTTTAATATTGTATACGAAAATTTGCTTTATTATTATTGTTCAATGGATTTGGAAATGCATGTTATTTACTTAAAAAGCATGAAGGTATTCTTGTAATCTAACTGTTTTACCCACTAGAGGTGTTACATCTAGATTGAATCCCAAGTTTTTCATTGGCAATTGTATACTAGATGCAAATACGCAAGATATAAAGGAATGCATAGATCCAGAATCAAACAATACTTTGGCATGGTTGTCAGATACAAGTAATGTACCTTCAATTACCGCATTAGACGGTCCAGCCTGACCATCAGTGATAGCGAATATCCTTCCTTGGTGACGAGGAATATTGTCTGGTTTTGCCTCCTTAATAGCTAATGGTTTGTTGCAATTTGCATAGATATGCCTAAATTCTCCACAATTAAAACATTGGATCAGAGGTCGTTGTTGTATTAGAGTGGGACACATATTTCCAGGATGGAATCGTCTACATTTCGGACAAGGCCTTCTTTTTATATGATTCCCTTGATTTCTGGGAGGTTTGAAATTGTTGAAAGGTCTCTTGCCCTTCTAAAAAGGCCTTTGGTTGTAGTTTCCTCCTCCAAACTTAATGGTTTGAGTCTTCTTAATTTCTTCTTCAAACCTAGAAGCCATCTCTACACAATCGGCCATAGTGGTGGGTTTAGTACTCATCACTTTCACCTTCAGTGTTGGCTGTAGTCCATCCATAAATCTATCCACAGTGTGCCTTTCGGTGTCACACATATGTGTAGCAAATCTCTTTAATTGGGTGAACTTATTATCATACTCCACCACTGATAGGTTCCCTTGTTTAAGTTCCAAGAATTCTTTCTCCTTCCTTGATTTTACATGGGTAGGAAAATACTTAGTATTAAAAACTTCTTTGAATTTCTCCCAAGTAGTCTCATTAGAATTTGAGAAGAAGGTGTTGTTGGCTGATCTCCACCAGAAAGCAGCATCTTGTTTTAATAGGTATGTAGCAAATTTGACCTTCAATTCGGGAGGCGTACGTAATACATCAAATGTTCTTTCTACTTCGTAGATCCATTCCTCTGTCTGTTCTGCTTCACCCTTGCCATTATATCCAATCACCATCTTCTGAAATCTCTGCAACATTTGGTCAATCTTTTCTGGTGCTAATGGAGAATTGCAAACTTCCTCACTTGGTACAAGGGAAGATTGGCCCTGTACTGGTGTAGGAATCTCTGGTGTTGGTGTATGGGGTCTAACTTTAGGCTGAGCTTGTGCCTGTATACTAGGAACTTCAACTGGAGGTGATGAACTTTGGGGCAGTTGAATATTAGGAATAAGGTTCCTCAATACTCTTGCTACCATTTCTTCCATATTGCTCATTGATAATTCCTCCATATTGTTTTCTGAAGTACCTTGAGCTGTTTGCCTTGTAACTCTCTTGGGCGGCATCTGCTCATAAACCAAAATTTCTATAAGAGATTTGTATCTCAGCCAGTTACTATACAGGGAATTTCCCTTCTTGGGAAAAATATTGGTAATATACAATTACCTGACATTTCATCATGCCATCCCTTAAGACATTTCACTATGCCAATTTCATATGCATCATAATGCAAAATAATCAAGGACTACTATGCTTGCAGTCTGATCTGTACAGCGCGCCCGGATAACTGTTCAATAATCCACTTATACCATTCTCAAAGGAAATTACAATATCCATGTCCATATGGGAGGACCATGGCTGTCACAGTGGTGGCCTTCCCATAAATGCCCCACCCGACTTTTAGCCTTTTTTAGGCTTGGTATTCAATATCATCAAGTTTCAGAGAGTGGGTGGCCAAACCCTCTTAACTCTCCTAGCATAGCATCCCCAGGCCTATGCCTGTTTAAAATAAAACCACAAGCCTCCAAGCTTGTATGTAAAATAATACTTATACATATCAGACTATCTGTCTGTTTATCTAGGACTGGAATATTTTCTACTTTCCTATTCACTTAGGGTTGTTCTCAATTCTCAACTTGACCATTTAATACTTATTTTCCTCATCATTTGGTTGGATCATATTTCAATTTAAGGTATTTACCTTAATATATTGGTATCATACATGTCAATACTTCAAAACATAAGATCATGTATTAGACATGTATCTTCATGTAAAGGCATTCTTAATAATCCACCTACCTCAATAAGGTATTCTTACTCCTTGAAATCTGCCATAGTCTCGATCAACATATATCTGTGAAATCATATGTATAATGTCATTTTTCTAATCAATGGTACATACTACATGGTCTTTTAATCATCCTTATGTAGGATGATCTAAATCTTTCTTCCTTGAATATCCTATATCCATGGGTTTAATATCATCTATACAAATACTATCTATATCATACATAACAATCTAATTTACATTGATGTTTCTTTTTCCTTATTGTTTTTTTTCTTCATACAAGATCTCATCTTGTTTGATCATCCTTATCTCACTTACTATTTTTATTAGGGTTAGATAATTTGCTATCTTTTTATGTTCTTATTATTATTCAACCAGTTAGTGTCTTACTTGATTGAAGATAATTTATTTCTTCCTATCACTAGACAACTCCTCCTTATTTCAGGATGACCAGTACTTACCAGTTAAAGTCTGCTCAAAAAGTGGTTAATACAACCCTTATGTAAGGAGACGTTTAGACCTCTCTTACGTCAATGGGAGGTGAGGGAAAAGCACTTGGCTCTTGTATACCCCCTATAACCATAATGTTCAGAGTCCACTGGAGTGGTACTAGCTCAACCTTTGACAAGGTTCCTATGAGCTCTTTACCTTAAGTCCCTTCTTTAATTGATTTTAATTAATTTCCATGGATATGCACAATGTCATCCATGGATATTCATTATTTTCCTACTTTGGGCCAAGGAAATGATAAATCATTTCTTATATTGTCCTACTAACTATAGCCCTTATTAAGTCAAAATCATTCATTCATCTTAGTTGTCCATGAATTTCTATATTTCATTAGTTTACATTTTTGGCGATTTATGCTCCTTATATCTTAACAATTACTTAACAATTGAATAAAATTTGACAATAAGTAAATCATCAACTTGAAAGCATAAATCAAATATAAGTTTAACAACTATATACTAACATTCTTCCTATGAATGTAACTTAAGATAGTGAAATAAAACTAACATGATCCTAAGTTATGAAACACATCTTCTATCATAATGAAATCATGTTTAAATCCTAATTTACACTAACATGATCCTAAGATAATCAAATCTAGTAACAAATTACTCATTTAGGGCATATCATACTAAAATTTAAAGATTACACTATCATGCTTTCTAACTTAGAACATAAATCACATTTACACTTCTATATCCAATAAAAGACAATTAAAATTTAAAACATAAATCACATTTACACTTCTATATCCAATAAAATACAATTAAACTAATTTTATTAAGATTATTATAAACCTTTAAATATGATCCAACCATTAGATCTTAGGTGTTTTCCTTTAGATCAAGGGTTTTAATTACCTTTAGGGCTTTTAATCCATTAAGATCCAAAAATCATATCCACTTGATTTTGTCACATTTTATCCATAATCTAACTGGATTCTATCATAATATCATCCCTTTAATCCATCCCAAGGATCTGATCATACTTGATCTCATTGATCAAGTGGGTCCCTTTGTATTTTTTATTATTATTTTAGGGTTTTTCTATCATAAAGGGCAGATCCCTTAATTTATCCAAGATCTATCCAATTTAACCATAGATATTACTTTATTACATTATTATATCATCATTAAAATAAATTTTCAAGATCTGATCACCTTAGATCTTGAAGATCTTAGAAATTGGACACTTATTTCCAAAATACAGAAAAATACAGAAATAATTTTTAGAAATATTATAACTTCATTAGAAACTAGACATTACAAGATTTCCATATCTTCTTTCTGATCTCAATTTGGAGTTCATATGACTCCACAATCTTAAATTGAAGTTTACAGCCGTTCCTAGGGTTCGGATTTGATCTGGGCCCACCAGAATGAATCGCTCTCAATTGAGGGTCCAAACCTTGTTAGATTTTATTGAAAATTGTACCTTAGGGGTTTTTGACCCTTCTGGATCAATTGGAAAGCTCATAATTTCCATCTGAGCTTTCTATCACCATAAATTGAAGGGTCTGGTATTTACTTTATTTTTGCCATTTTTCATTCAAATTAAATTACAGAAAAATAAAAATTACACTAAAACATAATAAATATGTATGGGAAGTAGTTCTACCTACCTGATTGGAGAAAAACAATATAATTGATGCCCAATTTGAGAGAATTACCGGTTGATGATAATATAGCCCAATTACCCACCTTTTTGTGATTTTCTGTTGTTGGAACCGTTGGATCTTGAAATTGATTTGGTTCTTTTGTATATACTATAGTATAGGATGTTATGGATGGTGGAATTTATGAGATTCTTCCTGGAACGGAGTGCCTAATTGAATTTAGGTCTCTTGTTCCAATTAGAAAGAGGAGAGAGAAATAAGGAAAAGAGAGTTTGAGGAGGGATGAAGGGGAATTTGGGGCTGAAATTCCAGGGAAGATTTGGAAATTTCGTGGTTAAGGTTGTGAAAATTTTTGGGACATATTTATAGCCAAATTTGAATTTTTTATCATTTCTTTTGATAAGATATTTTATTATTTTAGAATTTTTAATTACTAATGCATTCTCCATTCTCACTACAATCTCCACTACTAGCAATAATGCACTGAGTAATTATTGGTGCTTCTAGAACGTTGGCCCTCTTTGTGGGCCCCACTTTTATGTGAAAAGACCTTTTTGCCCTTTTAACTCCAAAATTGGAGAATAATAGGCAATATTTGTCCGAACTCGGAATTGAGCGTACTTAGTGGCGTTGTAATCATATTTCTAAGTACTTCATGAATATTGAGGTCTTATTTCTTGGATATGGGATATGGGTAAAATTACCATTTTACACCCAAATGGAAAAATTAAGGAATTTTCATTTTAACTCAGAATTGAACGTACTTAATGTTGTTTCGATCAGTTTTCCAAGTACATCCATAATTTCTATTTTTTAAATTTATAATATAATCTCTATAAAAAGAGAATTTTCAATAACCTAATATTCTAGCCCAGAATTTCTAAAAATTCAAACTTTATTAATTTTCCTTAATAATTTACAAAAATTCGGGGTCATTACACCTTTAAACTTCAAATGCTCAAATAGTTATCAGCACTTTTTTGCTATACACAATAGTCTCAATAACATGAATGACATTTATTAAACTCTTTTGTAGCTAGTCTCTCACTTGTCTAGTTTGGTGTGTATATCTCTAGTCCTTAAGAACATCTATTCCTTGATGTTCACCTTTCCTTGTGGATCTATAGGGTTTTTTGGTAAACTAAGTATATACTCATTAGATAAATCTAAACCACAAAATAAAAATGGTGGCAACCACCATGCAGGCACATGCCTTTGAAAAGCATTTACTATACATGCAGGTAAACTATGACGAGTTGCTTAGTTTTCATCCAATGCATCCACACCACATATATCACATACAATTATCTATTATATCATTAGAGCATAAATAAACACTTGAGATTCAAGTATAAGACACAATAACAAAAATCATATATCAAACTACTGGTATAAAAATAGCAATAAGCATAATCCAGTGCTTGGGGGATTCTCACTGGACTCATGTCTACACATCTATCAACTCTCTAGAGTACTCATGTGGGTTCATCTATCAAACCCTAATATCACTCTCTAGAGCATAAAATATTGGTACACTATGCTCATACTAGCACTATCACTATGCGTTGCCCGCTGATACCTAAAGAGGTCCTAGCACATGATCTTAGCACAGAATCATGGATAAAAACACGCCTATTTCTAGACTAGAAAACATGTGACTTTTTGCATAATAAAGCAAGGTTAAAACCTCACTAGAAATCACAAAACTTAAGATAGAATGTAGTAAAAACTACGCAACGTAGGTCCACCTACCTCAGATGAATCGTACTATGCATTCTTGTCGATCACCCATGAAATAGGATGGATTCTCCTCTCTCTCTTTCTCTCCTCTCTCTTTCACACGCAGAGTACCAGCCAAAGGTCTTTCTTGGCTGGGCATCCACTCTATAAAGAGACTCCCATTAGTTTTTAAAACATTGCAGGCCTTGTTGAAAAGCAAAAAAATAATTTCCCCAATGTAAAGCAATATTTCTTAGATGATCCTCATTTATTTAAGTAATGCCTATATTAGATAATTAGAAGATGTGTACCCAACCTAAAACAAAATAGTGTCATCTCCTTTTGTCATTTAGAAGCATGTGATGGACATTTTTTTGCACAAAAAACTATGGCAAACATTTTACAGTGTGGTTTTTATTGGTCCACTTTGTTTAAGGACAGCCATGACATATATAAAGCACGTGAGTGCTGTCAAAAGTTAGGTGGAATGTTTGAAAGAGTATGATGCCTTTGAACCCCATACTTGTAGATGAGGTATTTGATTGTTGTGGCATCGATTTCATGGGGCCATTCCCACCTTCTTTTGGATATTTGTACATCTTGTAATCATAAGTATAAAATTATGAACTAAAAAGATAGAAAATTAAATGAAAGAACAACTAAAATCTACTTCCTTAGCTTAACCATGGCTGGATAAGAGGCTCAAATTGTCCAAAAATTGGGTATTCTTATTGAGGTTTCTTTGGGTCAAGGTAAATTGGGTGATTAAAGAAAAGGCTTATATAAGAGGCTCAAATTGGCTAACTAGTGAAAAAAATAATTTTTGGTAGGCTTTATATCTCTAGGTTAACAATGAGGGTGTCCTAAATATTTTTCTAGGTTTCCTATAATCAATTAGATTCAATGAACTTTTAGAATTCCAAAGGTAATATTCTAATAATTTAGGTAATTAGCTAAATTTAAGAGTTAATTGGATCGGATTTTAGTATAAGCACACTAAAGAAAATTAGGAACATTTATAACCTCTTAAAAATAACGAATGACTCTAAAACTCACTTAGGTTATAGGTCTCCACTGAATTTCTTCAGAATTTCTAAGTCATGACTACTTATCAATTTAGACTATGTATATGTAACTATGTGTACAGATGTGATATGTGATTTAGCTTTTATGGAATACCTTAAAAAATGATGAATTAATCATGTTCAATTCTATTAATAAGCCAAATTTATCTAGACTATACTTCAAAAAAATCCAATTCTCGTCAAAGTGTAGGAATTAACCTAAAAAATTTTCAAATTTTTTTTATATTTTTAAAAAAATCAAGCAAATACAAATTACTAACAAAACTAGAATTTGCTAAAATTCTACACCCCCAACTTGAAAGAAACATTGTCCCCAATATTTGAAAACAGAAGACACCTAAATGTTGAATGGGTAATGCATACTGAGACTTTCTAAAAAAACTTGGGTTGCCTCCTAGCGAGCGTTAAGTTTAACGTTTTCAGCCAGACATAGCCTATAACTAACTTAACTATCTAAACCTAATTCTAACCCTAACAATGAAATAGGATATATTTTCTTTTTTGCGACATTTCAAAATGTCGCGGTAATCGATATATTTCCTCTACCATGACAATTTTGGTGGTGGTAGCATTATGACATAGTAGACCAACATGATTATAAGTTTAGTGAGATGACAATGATGATCCCCATCTTTAGTATTTCTCTGTAGTCAATGTATGTCCTCCACCTTAAAAATTTAAGTGATGAGATTATTATGACAATGTGAACTACCGTAAATGTAAATTCTATTGGACCAAATGAAGATAGATGGTCCTTTTCTTGATCAAATTTAGGGATAACAATGACCATTGTATTTAATTTGTCTTTGTCATTTATTTCCCTTATATTGTCTTGAAATTGGGGTATAAGTTGACTTTATACTTTCTTAAAAGGTTGTTCTTGTTTTTTCTAAAGGAAGAGACATTGTTTGGCTCAAACCCTATTATCTTCTAATATATACCCTATAATTGGTTGATGTTGGGACAGTACATCAATAGACTCTCTCTTCCTATTCTGTAGGCACATGTAAGATTTTAGGTGGGCCTAAATTACTATCTAATGGTAGTTCAAATAAGGGCTGTAGGTCTCAATCAGATATATTTTCTATATGTCGTAGCTTAATTGAAATATCAAACTGTGTAGGGGGTTCTACTCTATCTTGCCATTAAGAAGTATTCATTAATGCCACAATCTCCAACAATTCATTCACTTCCTCAATGGATGTGTCTTCATTAAATTCATAAAAATAAGCAGGACACAAAGTGAGTGGATCTAGGTTGGAGGTTTCTAGGGATTCATTCTCTTCCTCAATGGATGTCTCTTTATTAAAATCACAATAATGACTCAAATCTCCCTTAAGTATATCTATATTGGAGGTCTGCATGGATGGTTGTGGACTTTGTGCTTCAGAATGATTATATGAAAATTTCATCTTATCATCGATAATAAATGGCTCCTCATTGCTCCTATTTGTTTCAAGTTCTTCAATCCTTTCCATAAATGCAGCATAGAATCGACCCATGTCTTCATGACATTGTTTAGTGGATTTCATAAGTAACTGTTAAGTGTTCAATTTTGGTCAAAATATCCCTAATTTAGTATTTGATTAGAGCATCTAGACCATTAATTTTAAGATTTTACATCAAATATTTCATTTTAGCTTTAATTGGCCATCCAACCGTTGAATTGTAAAATTTAGTGGTTAGATGATTATTAAAGCTAATGAACGGTTTATATTGTGCTAATTTGGTCCTGTGCATTGTAGATCGGTCAACTCAGGCATAGATGCTCCAGATCGAATCAAGGATATTAGATGGGGATCAGATGAAGTTTCATGGAAAGATACGGAAGACTTTGAAGACTTGCAGAGTTCTAGCAAGACCAGGATACTAGTGGACCTCACCTATCTCTATCACTCTATCTCCTCTTCCTTCTCTTTCTCCTCTCTTTTCTCTCTTCACTCTCTATCTCACACGTCTCCCTCCATCTCCCTTTCCCTCTCTTTCATGTCTCTATCTCTCCCTCTCCTTTTTATATCCCTTCCCCTCTCTCTCCAAAAATGGTTTTCTCCCTCCTAGGAGGGCTAGGCTGGTCTCTCTCTCTCTCTCTCTCTCTCTCTCTCTCTCTCTCTCTCTCTCTCTCTCTCTCTCTCTCTCTCTCTCTCTCTCTCTCTCTCTCTCTCTCTCTCTCTCCCCTAGCCTAGTCGGCTACTTCACATCTACCTAGCTACTCTATCTCCTTCTTCACTCTCTCAATCCTATCGCTCCCTCTATTAGCCCTCTGCTCTACCACACTCTCACATCTGTTTCTCTCCGAATCAACTTCTCACTATCTCACCCTCTACCCCTTCTCTGCTTAATCGAGCACCACCCATCACCTGACCTCTCCAACTGCCTTTTTTTTCCCTGATCTCTATTCTCCTCCTCCTTATCCATTCTCTTCCTCGTCGCCTACCCAGACCACTAGTCCAGGCTTCGTCGCCAACACAGACCCGCATTATTCATGGTTCCATCACTACCTGAGTCAGCCTGAGGAACATCATGCTCCACCGGTGATATTGCACTCCACTGCCCTCAGCCTATACTGGTAGGCATCGCACGGATTCCCCGTCACCTAGGCCAAGGCGACGTCTAGAATCGCACCTGGGCACCTCCCCACGCCGTCCATCTTCACCGGCCAGGAGCAAGCCCCAGTCCAGATCAAGTCCGGCTCTGCTCCCGATGGCCCAGACATCTACTCCGAACGGCCCAAGGGACGGGTTTTCTCCCATCTCTTCCCCTCTCCTTTTCCTCTCATCCTTTCTCTTCCACTTCTCCCTTTCTCCCCCAACCATCTCCAGTTTTCTCCCATACTCTTTCCCTCTGCTCTCCTTCTCCTCCAGTCGCACGACCCAGGGAGAAGAAAACCCAGATCGGGTTTTCTCCCCACCTCCTTCCTCTTCTCTTCTTCTCTCCTCTTCCTTCTCAAACCCCATGTTTTTCATGGTTTTTTTCGTTAAAAACCAGAACCCCAAAAATTACGTTTCTGCCCCTGGCAGATCTGAGAAATATCAACTGTGTCCCTAGAAGAATTCCATTTGGGTCCCCTATTTAATACCAACTGTGTCCCCAGAAGAATACCAACTCTGTCCTTTTTCAGGAATACCGTTTGTGTCCCCAGTTTAATTCCAACTGAGTCCCTGATTTAATTCCAACTGTGTCCTTGTGCTATTCTGGTTTTACCTTATCTTCATTCTGACTATTCAGGGACAGTGCAATCCAGGACAGACTAATCCAGGGACATTGCAATCCAAGGACAAGCTTCTCTAAGACACCTTTTAGTTTTATTTTCTGTTTTCCTTGGAATAAATAATTGTGAACATTGCAACAATTGAATAAATCTGGATTTTATTTTATTGTTAGTTTATACTCTTTTATTAATTGAATTTTATTAAAAACTCTATCATTTTAAATCAAGTCCTTGTGGGATTGACCCGTACTTGCATAAGCTACATTACAATAGCCCGTGCACTTGCGGTTAAACAATCAACAGTAACCTAATGGTCTTGTCCAATGTTTGTTGCTTCTATGCTGAAGGCATTGACTCGAAAGGCATAGACTATTGTGTCATTGGAATACTGGGAAAGGATTGATTAGGCTGGAACCATGATCGTTGTCCTTAATTTTCTTAATAATTCTAGTAGGGTTAATCAGGGTAGGACCATACTAGTGTTTTCTGATATGATTGATAATTCTGAGACCATGATTGTTTACGATGCCTAGCCCATCCATGACAATCTTGGTAATTTATCTTAGGATAGTAGTTATTGCTAGGTTTTATGAATGCATGAAGTACATTCATTAGCTCTTGATAATATCTATTATATGTGGATCTTGAGGACCATGAAGAAATGGGATATTGAGTTTTAGAATAGGCATAGTCATTATGGTACTGAGGTTGCAGAGCAGTTCACCTTGAACTTATCATCTTAAATAATTGACTTTACATACTATCTGTCCTATCCATCAATGCCTCTAATTTATCAAATCTATCCCCTTCTTGATAGGCCTTTTTTTTTGTGGACTTTATATACAATAAAACAAACTATTGTATACAATAAATGAATACATCTTTTTTTATGTGCTTTAAAAAAAAAGACTACCCTAAATGATACAACATAACTACTAATGATGGACACTGATAGAGAACAAAATTCAAACAACCCTAAGGCTAGCAAGTAGATAATTTGATTGTCATGAATTTGTGTGGGGGAGAAGCTTTCAGATTAACTTGATCTAATGCTCTCTCTCTCTCTCTCTCTCTCTCTCTCTCTCTCTCTCTCTCTCTCTCTCTCTCTCTCTCTCTCTCTCTCTCTCTCTCTCTCTCAGACTTGCCCTGCCGCTTACCTCTTAGATCCTAACCTAACCAACCCCTTCCCACCTTTCTCAACTAGCCATATGTAGCCTGAGTCATTGAATGTGCGGGCAGAGCTAGTCATTTAAATACCAGCGCAGTCAATTAGATAGGGGCCACTTGAGTGGTAATGGGTTGCCTCCTTCCAAGAGGGTCCTATGAGCATGTGATGGCCTCTATAAGTCTCTTCTAATTGATTCTAAATTAATTTGGAAGGTTATTTTATGTACTTATGGTGATTATCCTAGGTGGGCTAAGAGGTGGTGATTAATTACATCCTTGATCTTGTGGGGTCGAGTGCCTTACTAATTAATTTTTAGACTCCATGGCAGTTCGATCAAGTATGCTATCTATATGCAATTACACTAATAATGCAAAATTATTCTAAATATGCAAACCCTAATCTAATAAATTTTAAGGATTTAAGATTGCTCATATTAGGGTCTTACATAAGATCTTCTAGTATAAGGTTGGGACCAATTACATTCCACCTCCACTTCTAGGTTACAATGGTTCACCCTTAACCTATATTATTAAACCCTTTTAAATGATTGTGATTAAAATAATACAACATGTCCTTACTGCAATTCACTCAAAATAAAAATTTTGCTATCCTAATTGAGATCCTCCTTAAATTCTTCATTTTCCAATTTCTTGCAAGATAAAAATAGCAATAATTACCAAATTTAGGAAATAGAGTGATTATAGATTAAGAAAAATTAAAAAATGCACCTAAAAATGCCTAAAATGATAAAATAATGCAATTCCTAAAAAAAAATTATTCATTGAATTTTATTATATTTTATAAAAACTCTATTGCGAGTCTCTGGTAATGGCACTAAAAACTTGTTGACTATTTTTTACAAGTGCACGGGCTATAGTAGTATAGCTTATGTAAGTACGGGTCAATCTCACGTGAGCTCGACTTAATAAAAATGGATTTTAAATAAAATTTAATAACCCACTAATTAAAATAATAATAATTAAATAACAGTGAACTCAAAATTCAGATATATTGTATTTATCAAAAAGTCAAAATTTTAAACTAAAATGATAGAAAATTGAATAAAAGAACAACTAAAATCTACTTTCCTAACTTGATCATAACAAAATTTCTTTAAATGTGGTCTCGTCAGAGTCAATCAGCCTTCATCAATCTCTCATTCATATCTCTGATTAAAGATTCAATGGCTGAATTGTTTAGATTTTCTAGAATTTTGATGATCTAGACTGAGGAAAGATTTCGAGTTTTGGATGGCTTAGATTGAATTTTTGGATTTTAGATTGAAGATGAGGATTGATGGATCAATTAGGAATTATCCTAAGAACAAGGTCGAAGAATTGATTTGAAGTCTGATAAAAAAGTGAGCAGAAAATAAATTTATCCTGTTAGTTAAAGCTAAATCATTGATTTAGCTAGGCTTTAATCAAATAGGAATGGATTATATAGTTCTAGAATAGTCCGAGAACATAATAAACCTTGAGATAGGACAATCCTAGATAAGACAAAACTGGGATAAGATGAAAATGGAATTAAAATTAATGTCTAAAGGGTAGAATTGGAAAATTTCTAAATTTCTGATTTTAACCAAAAACAGTAAAACTGCGGGAGGAAGAAGATGATGTAGACAGTTGAGAAAAGTTGGGAAAAGGTGGGATTTATAGGAAAACCCAAATTGGGTTTTGATTAAAACAATGGAAATTTGTAGAAAGAATGAATTTTTTTAGAAAACACAATGAAACCAAGCAAAGAACAATGACTTTAAGGAAGCGAAAATAGTTGGAAAGCAAGGGAAAACGACAAATGGAAATAGGGAAGAGAAACTGAGAGAAGAAGGGAATGATGGGGGAAAAAAAGCCATGGTAGGTGAGATTGGAGAAATAGGGAAGAGATGGGTTGAGAGTTGTTTGGAAATGATGAATGGTGATTGAGAATGGAGAGGTAGATAGAGAACGAGGATGGTTATGGTCTTTAGGATTTTTTCCATGCTATTGTGTATGATTCGGGTCTTTCTAACAGTGACAAGACAAAGAGAAAGAAATAGAGAGAGAGACGGTGGAGCTGGGATCAGGTGAGAAAGAGAGAGTTGGAAGCAAGGTAGATAAGGAAGAGGTGGGTATTGGACAAGAGAGAGAGAGAGAGAGAGAGAGAGAGAGAGAGAGAGAGAGAGAGAGAGAGAGAGAGAGAGAGAGAGAGAGAGAGAGAGAGAGAGAGGGAGAGAGAGAGAGAGATGTGGATTGGGTTTCTTAGTAGTGAAGAGACAATGAGCAAGAGAGAGAGAGAGTAGGGAGCAAGAGAGAGAGTAGGGAGCAAGAGAGAAAGATGGGGATGGGTTGGTCCAGTCCCCTTTTCCCAATGGTGAAGAGAGAGAGAGAGAGAGAGAGAGAGAGAGAGAGAGAGAGAGAGAGAGTGGGAGCTGGTCTTTTATCCCCTTTTCTTCTTCTACAGATTTCCTTAGAATTTTCTTTCCAGACTCCCTCTTACAAATTTTACTATACTAGCTTCCCATTTCTTTGTTTAGCTTCCTCTTTCAACCCATTTCTCTTCCTCTTACATGTTTTCTCTTTAATTTGTTTCCCGATTAAGAAATTATCTCATGATCCATCTTGCCTTGATCCTTGATGGGTGATCTACTCCATTGATTTGATCTAAGCCATTTTATACCCAATCTGGTTGATCAGCTCAATTAGATTCATCTTAATCACACTTTAATCATTTGATTATCTCTTAGTGATCATCTAATCATTAAAATTTGCAAATCAAAGTTGGATGATTAATTGGAGCTAAAATTAACATTTAAGCTAAAAATTACACAATTAAGTGATTGGATGATCTAATTAAATGCGAAATTAGGGGTATTTTAGGTAAAATTGAACACTTAACAATTAGACGTCGCTATTACTAACATGAATGATGAAATCATGTAACAGGTTCTAATGTTGTCTTTTGCTATTTTAATCTTCAATAATGCACTAGCTACATGGATGGCAATGGTTAGAAGAGTTCACCCTTTGGTTTCCTTAAACCCTTATCAAGGCAGTTAGACAACAAAGGTTGTGCTCACTAGTAAGGGTAATCTGTGGACATTTAAGAATGCAAGGGGAGAAGGTTGCGTCTTCAACGTAGAATTGACAAATGAAGATGTAAGTGATAAATGTCTAATTTTGCATGAAAATCACCCAATTAGTTACCCACATTTTATAACTTATAAGGGTAAATTAGGAATTTTGACCAAAATTTGTAACATATGCATTTTTGACCTAATAACTCAAAATTTTGATTTTTGTAGGTCTAGAGACTAATTCAATTAAGTATGTAATTAATCATATATTTTTAGAATTTAATTAGAGTTTTTCACTTTTTGTAGGAGTCGATATGGTGGTCCGACGGTTGAGATCAATTGAGATGAAAATGGAAGATCAAGATCAAAAGATCTAGTTAAAGCCTAAAAGTCATCAACCCAACATGAGATCAAACATCAAGATCATTCTGAGGACAAGTAATGGATGCAATTATAAGATCCAAAGGTGGCTATAGTGATCCCATGCATAAGACATGCAAAGTCCACCACCTTTGCATGGATTTCACTTAAGCCACTTAGTAATATTCAAGCCGTGAACAAGGTAAAAAGCTATGTAACCAAGCCAACCATCAAAAACAAGGATTTGAGCCATCAAGCCAAGCTATGAAAGCCATTTAAGCCAGTCATGAAGCCAAGCCAATGGAGCTATCAAAGTTAGCCATCATAAGTGTAACACCCCGGCATTTTCTAATGTTTTTTTATAGTAATAGTAGTAGTAATAATAATAATAATAATAATAATAATAATAATAATAATAGCATTTGGGATCCCATGAGAAAAAGTTTTTATTAATGTGTTTACTAAAACATTTCTTGAAGACCTCCGGGTGTTATTTTCTTTTTCCAAAACATCGTAATTTAATTCACAACATAAGTATAATTTCGTGATAATATAATTGAAATAATAAACATGTCAATCAATGTCAAAATGCATCGGCGCCTTTATTTGCAAACCAATAAATATCCAAAATGCAATAATAATATGGCTCAGGGTCTATCCATCATAACATCCCATTAAATGACCACCATATGTTTAACTGTCTTAATCAAATCCATAGAATAAAGTATACAATCCATAAAGAAAATCAAATGATAATCTTGTTTATTAACTCACATCACTGTCTATCAATTAAGTAAAGGAATCCCCCACTACTATCATGGTTCCTCAACGTCTTGCCCTTCCTGATGTCGCGCTTGAGATCTGAGGCATTGCAAAACAAAGCAATGCCTCAGCAAGCTATTACTTCTATAGGTACATAGACAATTAATGTAATAAAGATGAAATAATGGTAATGACAAAATAAAATATCTATCATTTATGATGATAAAATCATTATAACTCATGTCGACATAATATCCATTTATCGAGTATGCCTAATCATGCATTCTAAGGATTTAAAATATGATATGAATCAATGTAAATGAGCATACAGTAATAATAATGGTACCCTAAGGTAATGGGTCCGACAAGCGTCATATAAATAAATATCATTGATCATGAGTACTCATATCCAACCTTTGAGTGTCGTCACACCCGAGCATATCATCTCATCACCATGCTCATTGTGTAAGCACACAAAATAAGAGTATGGACCGTCATGCCGCAGTGGCAACCCTCCATGGGTCTCAACCACCGCAGCTCCCCGTCAACACCATAATAGGAGACTTAACGTCCATCCCCATGGAAAGGCTTGGACTGATAGTGTGGACTATCCATGTTACCAACCCCTACCAAATGCCATATACAGGCATGTGTCTATCATATCAAAATCCCATTACATCACAAATCTCGGAGGGGGGTGGCCGGCCCTATCCCTCCTAGCATGATGCCCACCAGGTGATAGCACCCGTCATAAAACACAAAACATAGAAATCATATATATATGCCAAAACTCAAGAGTACTCGTAGCTCGCAATCCCCAAGGCATACCCCTCATCCCGGGGTTAGCCTATAAAAGGACCAGCCACCAAGTCTCTACTTGCAAATCCATCAATTTCAATGATGTAATAAAGAAAAGGAATTTTTAATTATATATAATAGATAATATCATCTCATAAAATCATCGGATCATAAAACCATTCGCCACATGATTGAAATCAAGTAACAATCGTAGTAAAAAGCTCGATATCTCACAAAATCAGCGACTAATAATAAGTGTCATGTAAATCACACTCAACCATATTGCTGTGATAGATGCATGCTCGTAAAAATCAAATTAAAACATTAATTGTCGTCACCTACCTTGACGTGAGATCACTCCATTCGCTAGTAAAATCCCTTTAACTTATATGTTTGGATGCACCTGTCAATGTCACATTACTATTTTAAAATTTTTCTAAAGTAAAAGTGGTTATTTATAAGTTTTTAGGTTAAATCTAGGTCCGCGTCATCAATACGATCACAACACCTCTTTCAGATCATGATTTGGACTCCTGTAGCTCTCATAAATCAAATTTTAAGTGAAAATACTCAAAAAATAGGGCTGACCGACCACTACAGTCCATTTGCACCAGCGGCGCAGGTTTACGTCGG
Organism: Warburgia ugandensis; assembly: GCA_035236585.1. Taxonomy (NCBI): domain Eukaryota; kingdom Viridiplantae; phylum Streptophyta; class Magnoliopsida; order Canellales; family Canellaceae; genus Warburgia; species Warburgia ugandensis. The sequence goes on from CP141131.1 coordinate 26,645,663, forward strand.
TTTATACCTGCGTAAACTCACGTCATGAAGACGCTAGCCATCGAGACGCGCAGCGGGGACACGCCGCGTGCATCCTCGTTAGTGTGACGCATTGCCGCGTGCGTCACGGTCGCCAGGACGCCGCACGTCCCGACCTCCCAAGATAGAGCACACGAGTTCTCCCACACTCGTGACGATTGGTGCCCATGTGGCATCTCTGTTGGGGTGTCCTGCTGGGCATCCCGGCGTCAGCATCAGGGCGCCGACGTGGTCGACGCCGCCGGAGAAGACGATCGGATTCCAGTCCTCTCCAGCAAGCCTACAGGTGTCCAAACCTTGCAAAATTTGCACCGTTTTTCTCAGAATTTTGTCTAGATTTCATTTCTACCCTCCTTTTGCATTGATTTTTCCAAAAACTATGTTTTTTATGAAATTTTTTCCTATGTTCCTAAAACTTCTCTAGGTACTATTTTTCAAGTTTTTGGGCAATACCAGCCGTTAGATCTCTGCCAAATTTAAATGGTTTGATCTTGGGTCTCTTGTACGCTAGATGAACGGTCCGATTTGAAATCAAACATGGTTTCATCAACGGATTTGCGCTCCAACAGTAGCATCAACAACGTTCCCACGAAAAACTACGTTTTTCCTATTTTTCCATGTATTTTCTATTATATATATCTACATATATAATATAAAATTTTAGGGAATACGACTTACCTTGATTCGCTAGTGGTTGCCGATGTCGTCGAAGCCCTACCCCCCGAAAAATTGGAAATTTTTCAGAGCTAGGGTTTTGGGGAAAAGCTCAGTGAAAACGGGAAAGGTTATGGTGATTAAGGCCACGAGGAGGGAGATATAGGTTGTAGTGGTAAAGGGAAAGGGAAATTCTTCCCTTTCACGTCTCCTTCCTACGATTTCTTCGGTGAATTTGCCGGAGCTGGTAGAGACGTGTAGAAGAAGGGGGTGTCGTTATCAATTCAGGCCCCTGTGTTTTACGTCTCTACCAGTTTACCAAAATACCCCTATAACTTCAACAGCTCATAACTCCTTCGTTTGAGCTCCGTTTTCTGCATTCTTTATGACGTTGGAGTCCTATCGACAAGCACTTTCTAATTTTTAAGTTTTCAGGATCAAATTCCATCTATAAATTTTTTTTTATCTAATTTATTAAATAAATTCTTAATTTATACAAAAAATTAAGGATATTACAATAAGCCACATAAGCTATGTGTTGATGTTTAACCGCAAGTGCATGGGCTATTGTAGTGTAGTTTATGCAAGTACGAGTCGATCCCATGGAGACTTGACTTAAAAAGTAGGAATTTCAATAAAATTACTGGAATTATTGAAATGATAATCAAAGTTCAGATCTAAAATTCTCAAAATTATAGAATTTTTAGTTCCTAAATAAAATAAATAAAATCAAATAACGAAAAAAACTACTTTCCTAGATTAATCACTATCAAAATCTTCAAATCTGATAGATGATCATCCTTCATATATATATATATATCTTCATCACGTCCTTGATTAAAGATCCACCGGTCGGATTTCTTAGATTCATCAAAATCAAAGAGATCTGGGCTAATTTGTGATTTCAAGATTTGGACGGCTCAGATTAATTTTTGAATTTCAGATCGAAGATCAGAAACGTTAATTAGATCTAGGGATGTCCTAATAAATGACTCTGTAAAATCTATTTGAAATCCTATAAGAAACAAAGGAGAAATTGAAGATTTGTTTTGATTAAGGCTAACCCATTGATTGGGTTAAGCCTTAAATGATTTGATTCAGATTAGACAGTTCCTAGATAACAGAATATGGATAACACAAAATGAAAATAAAATGGGGACATAGATGTAATTAAACAGAAAGAACAGAAATGCGATTTCTTTAAATAAACTTGGGCAAATTTGGAATTTCAATGAAAATTTGGTTTTAAGAAAAAAAAACCAGATGAACCCGATGAAGAAGAATGACCTGAGGAGAAGGGAGAAAGGGAGGAGGGGAAAAGGAGAAGAAAGGAAAGGAAAGGAGGAGAGGAAGAGAAAGAGGGAAGAAGGTTGGGTTTCCCTCCTCGGAACGTCCGACGACGAAGAGAAAGAATGACGAATGAGGAAGAGGGAAAGAGAAGAAAAAGGAGGAAGGAGAAGAGAGGAGGGAGAAGGAGAAGGAGAGGAAAGAGGAGAGGGGCACAGTGGAAATGCCTGGATTTTGGGGGCTGGTCGAAAAATGGGAGAAGGAGGGCAGGGGTAAGTGTGGTTGGGTTGAGGTGCGGTGCGGTGAAGGGAAGAAGAGAACTTGGGAGAGAATAGACAAGATAGGAGAAGGGGGAAGCAGGGTAAGAGAGGAGGGACGTGAAGAAAGTTAGAACGTGGGAGAGAGGGCTGGTGAGAGATAGGAGAAGAAAGGAAGGGAGAAGAGAAAAGAGAAAAGAGGGGAGAAGAAAGAGAGGAGAAGAAGAAGAGAATAAGAGAGATGGAGAAGGGAGAGGGAGTGAGAGATAGAACCAGATTGAGAGAGCGTGAGAGAGAGAAAGATGTAGGGGGAGTAGTGGGGTGGTGGATCTGGGCAGGGAAATAGAATGGTAGAGGGATTAACAAAAAGAGAGAGAGAGAGAGAGAGAGAGAGAGAGAGAGAGAGAGAGAGAGAGAGAGAGAGAGAGAGAGAGAGAGAGAGAGAGAGAGAGAGAGAGAGAAGAAAAGAAGAAAAGAAGAAAAGAAGAGAAAGGAGGGGAGATAGGAGAGAAGAAGAAATACGGAGGAATAAGAAGAAGAAAAACTGTGAGAGAGTGGGAAAGGAAAGAGAAGAAATAAGGAAGGAAAGAGAGAAGAGGAGGAAAGAGAGGGGGGGAGAGAGAGTTTTGCTTGCCTCCTTTAAGCTCTCCCTTTTGGAAATTTATTTAAAATTTAAAGTTGCCTTTCCTTTTTTTCCATGATTCCAAATTAAGATCCCTTGTCTTTTAGGAAACTATCCCAACCATCTCCATGGGTGATATAGTCCATCCATTGCACTTTAAGATGATCTGCCCTGTTAACTTTTAATTGTAGCCATCCATGCGTCTTTTGGTTGATCTGCAAAAGAAAAGACTAAATTAGAATCATCTGAACTGTAAATTAGTCATTTAATGAGCTCTAATGATCATCTGATTGTTGATTTTGACAAATTAACATTTGGATGGTCAATTGGAATTAAATTCAAAATCAAGCTAAATTTTGCAAATATGCACGGTTAGATGATCTAATTGAACGCTAAATTAGGACTATTTTGACCAAAATTGAGCACTTAACACTATGCTACATGAAGGCCATGATTGGGAGAGAGTTTAAAAACCTATCCTTGGGATTTGTGGGGATATTTTGAAGAAAATTAAAGAAAATTCATTAGGATAAGGTAGCATGTGGACCAATAAGAAGAGACACTTCAATTTTTATATTTTTCCTACTTTTTCTCATTTTCCACCTCACCACTAAATTTTACTACAAATTTCACTTTATATTCAAGAGTCCTATCTTTTTAAAACTTTTCCACCTTTTCAAACTTCTATTCTAACCATCCAACCTATCCCCATTTCTTAAGAAATTACATAGCCAATCACTTTTCCCCATATCACTTCTCTTTCCTACCTTTTTCTATCACTTTCTTTCTTCCCGTCTTCTTACCTCTCTTACCTCAACCCATGTAATTACACTTTCCATATTTCAAGGGCGTCAATGATTTTTGAGAGCGGGGGAGAGGGGGATGCCTTCTCTTAAAAAAATGGCATCTCCCCACCTTAAGATAATAAAAAGTGCTGCCCTTGTTTTCTCTTTGATAAAAACCCTAGGCAGCCCTTTAAAACTTCATCTTGGCCATCCAATTCTCTTTATCTTTCATCCCCAGCATACATTAACCTTAGGACACCCTAGAAAACTCAGGAAACAACTTATAAAAGAGGATAGGAAGAGAAAAATTGGAGAAATTTTTGAAGTAGGAGGTGTCTTTTTCCTAAACCCCTTTCTCTTACCTTTTTGCATTGAATCTTCTTCTTCTTTGGGTGGCTGCTATCCTCTCCAAAGTGGGCTACTCTTCCCCAAGTGCTCCATGCATAGGCCTTGGTCTTTTAGTCTTCCTTCAAAGGTTACTTTGTCCTCTTTGTGATCTTCCTCTCTTTGGTTATTTTTAACTTGCATTGTTGCTTTGTTAATGCTTTTCCATTCCCTTAGTTCTTCTTGCTTATTTATTTAAGATCCAAGGTCGCTTTTTCCTTGAAGTGATAGCCAAGGGAAAGTCTCCTTGAATGTAGTCTTTTACCTTGCTTTCATTTCCTTTAGATCTCTTTTGATTCCTTTGAGTTCCTTCTTGTTTTCTATAATGTTCCTTAAGTGCCTTTATTTTCTAGTGGAATTTTCCCTTGAATTCAAAGCATGCTTATTCGTGCATTAGTTGATTAGTTTCATATAGTTCATATTACCTTAGGTTGGGTCCTTATTTAGATAGACATTGATGTCAATTCAAGCATGTTTAATTTTAGCACAATTCTATCTTTCATGTCTTGCATTTATGTTAAGTTTTCATCATTAGTTTAAGTAAAAAACTCCTTAATTTGACTAGGTTAGATAATTTAAATAAAGACTACTAGTATCACATCCATTTGATTTCTTGTGGGATCGACCTCCTCACATGAATTACAACAACCAATTTGTGTGCTTGTGAGTTTTAACTTAAAATCACAGTAGTAAGGGACTCTTTGACATCATTTATTTGACTCTTTAGTTGCATTGTGACAATTACATACATACATACATACATACATACATACATACATACATACATACATACATACATACATACATACATACATACATACATACATACATACATACATAGGGTAGTATGGTGCATGAAGCTCTTTTGTATGCTTAGCTTAGGGAAGGGGCAGACCACAAAGGTAAATAGTACATGTATGTATGTTTATATGTATGTATGCATGCATGTGTGTGTATACACACATACATATACTATGTAGTCGTAGGTGCAACTACTCTCTAAGCACAAAAAAGCGTAGCCATGTGACTCGACTAAAGCTAGGTGCAGTGAGATTAAGGCGCAATGCGACTAGGCGGATGACTTTTTGCATCTTGCGCCTTGTGCTTTCTACGCCCTCTATTCTAGTTGCATTGTAAGTGATTTAAAACCCTTATTTTTTCCTTTCTTCTTCTTTTTCTTCCAAGACCTCCTTTCTTCTTTTTATGACCATCCTCATCTTCCATTCAAGTGATTAAAGTTAAGAAATTACAAAAATTTTGGGTATTTCTCTATTATTTCTTTTATAAAAAAATTGATAAAAAGTGCTACCTTTGCATTGTTAATGATCAATGCTTGATTTTTGTTTAAAATGTCAACATATCTACACTTTATTGCTAAAAACAAAAACTTCATTTCATCATTTCCATTTCTTTTCATAGATTTAATGTAGTATTTTTTTCTCTTCAGTTTCTTGCATTTTTTTTAATGAAATTTGCGATATATATTAGTAATCTTTTTCTCTAATTTTTTGTGGAATACATCCATAGGTTTACATTATATAGCTAACATTTCCATGGTTTTTTTTCATGTTTTTTTCACCACTTTTTCTTTCTTTATTTTTTTTCATTACTTTTCAGTTAAAACCATAAAACATAGTATAAAGTAGGGTTTTTTTTTTTCCATGGTATTTTCATATTTTGCAAGTTTTATTTACTAATTTTTTGTTACTTTCTTCTAAAAACCATGTAATATGTCATTGTTTATTTGTTAACTTTAGTACTAATGCTAAAAATCATTCTAATACTAAAAAATGACAATTCCACATCACACTTTTTATAATTTGTATGATTTTTTACTTTTTTTGTTACTTTCTTCTAAAAATCATGAAATACATTACTATTTTTTTGTTAATTTTAGTACTAATGCTAAAAAATTATTCTAATGCTAAAGAATAACAACTCCACATCATACTTTTCATAATTTATATTTTTTTTTACTATTTTTTGTTTTTTTATTACGTACTTGTAAAATTCATGAAATACATTGCTATTTTGTTGTTAACTTCAGTACTAATATTAAAAAAATAATTCTAATGCTAAAAAATGACAATTCATCATCATCCTTTTCATAATTTGCATGTTTTTTGTTACTTTCTTCTAAAATTCATGAAGTATATAGTCTATTTCTTACATTCATATATAAGAAAAGAAACACATGTGTATTATTTCCATTCTAATTCTAAAAAGTAATAAATTCACAACATATTTTTCATATTATCTATGTTTCTTTTAACTATTTTTTACTTTGTTAATTTCTTACGTTTGTTAACTTTGTTTACAGGGCTCATCTTAGGTTTCTATTCCACAAGACATGGACTATAATATGTCTTCGTCAATAGGTTCCAACAATGCATCATCAAAATTAAAGGATCAAGGATGGGAATATGGAGAGGTAAGGGATCCAAGTAACAACAATTTAGTTTGGTACAAGCTGTGTGAGAATAGGTATCGTGGTGGAATATTTAGATTGAAATAATATTTAACAGGTGGTCAAAAAAATGCAAAAAAAATCTCTATTGTCACTCCTAAAATATCCATGAAGATATTAGATTATATTAATGAAACAAAGAAGAAGAAAAAGAACAGAGAGAAAATAATAAAGGAGATGGAGTGGTCAGAGAATTTATTTGTCATGCACAATGATGACGATGATGACGTGGAGCTTGACAGTACTAGGGCTGGTGGTATTTCCATCGGAAGTAAGAAGTGCAAGGAAAAGGTACCCACAAAACAAACAACAAAGGGCCTATTGACTATCTCTTTACTCCCAACCTTGAGGCTCAGGGTAAGGAAAAGGCACCCATGTAGAGGATGATAGTTAAAAGAGCTTATAAGCAGTTTAGGACAACATCGTATGATTACATCGCCTTGGTTTTATGAAAATAGCATGGTACTCAGTGCTAGTTGTTGTTCTTTTCAATCCATGTTAGATACAATTGCACAACATGGTCTAGGTATATATTTTATACTTTAAATAATTAATAGTTTACTACTTAGTTTAGCCTTTTGCCTATTCTTATAATCTTATAATCTCATGTAACTAAGGTTTCATGGCTCTCTCGTATTACAAGTTGAGGGTGAGTCTTCTTCATAAGCAAGTAAAGAAGATAAAAGAATACATAGAACAACATAAAGCTGATTAGATTAGGTCTATGTTCAGTGTTCTTTTTCATACCCTTCTATATTTCTCTCAAGGTAACACTAAAGTGACTGAATGACTAATAAGCAATTGTACTTATGATTTTAAGGTATGGGTGCTCTATTATGTCAGATTAGTGAATCAATTGCAAAGGTCGCATCCTTGTCAACTTTCTGGTAAATTGTCCAATTGGGACATTTTATTTGAAATCTATTAATGGATCTATGCATGTTAAGAGGTAATCTCAATACTTAGCATTGTTGAAGAAAGTGATTGATGAAGTTGGAGAGAACAATGTAGTCTAGGTAATTATTTAGCTTTATATTTATAATTTGTTAAGTATTTAACTTGTTTATGATGCAACTTCACCTTATATAATTTTACCTTTGTCTATTTTAGGTCATAACTGACAATGCCTCCAACTACGTGGTTGAGGGAAGGGAGTTAATGGTGAGGAGGCCTCATTTATATTGGACTCCTTGTGTAGCACACTACATATAGATGTTAGAGGACATTAACAAATTGCCAATTATGAAGAAAGTCGTGGTAGAAGCTAGGGTGATGATGATGTTCATTTATAGCCATACACATTTCCTTCTTCTTATGAGAAGATTTATGAAGAAAAAAGATTTGGTCAAACCTACAATGACTCGCTCCACCACCAACTTTCTAAGTTTAGAAAGCATTACAACTTTAAGACTGAGTTAAAGGCTATTTAGGATGGATGAACAACAAATGTCCGAAAAGGTCTAAGGGTAAAAAAGCTAGAAGAATTGTGGTGCATACCAACTTCTAGAGCCACATCCTCTTTTATTTGAAGATCATGGCCCCACTTGTAGAGGTTTTGAGAGTGGTGGATAGTGAAGAGAAGTCGGCAATAGGATACATTTTCGAGGCTATAGCTAGGGCCAAACAAATGATTCAAGCCAGTTTAGCAGGGGTGAGCATTAGATGACCTATATTTAGGGGATCATAAACAACAGATGGAGTACTCGCTTCACCACAGCCTTTCTATACAGCTGGACATTACCTCAACCATCCTGCTACTAGGACCATGACATTGAAATTTGAGTGCAACAGTACATCAAGAATGGTCTAATGCATGCCATCAACAGGCTACATGATTGAGAGGAGGCTGATTTGGTGGGAGATGAGATATTTACTTATAAATATGCTAGAGGCTTGTTTGGCAATGACCTACCACTACGCAAGAGAAAAAACCTAACCCCTTGTAAGTGTTTTATATTGTTCCATGTTTTAACTTCTAAATTTTATTTTTATACTATTCTTATTTTATTTTATTTTTTAACTTCTTAGGCGAGTGACAGATTAACTTTGGGGCCGAAACCCTTCATCTTCAAATATTTGCTATTAAGATCCTCTCCCAAATATGTAGTGCATCTCTTTGCAAGCGTAATTAGAGCGTCTTTAAGAATGTAAGCTACTTAGATACTAAAATTTGATACTCATAAGTTATTTAGTCATTAATTTTATGTTCATTATTTTTTAAATTTACAAGTTTTTTTTTTTTTTTTTCAAATCCACATTAAGAAGAGGAATAGGTTGCATTCTAATACATTAAGCGATCTAGTATAAGTTCAATACAATCATCACCTTTGTTGTTGACATGAGGATTGTTTAAAAATGAAAACATATATAGATCCTATTTCGTTACAAGAGGTCAATAAAAGTGATGAGTGGATTGTTCAAGAAGATACTAGAGATGATCTGATACATCCAGGTGATAATGTTGAGCTTGCTAAAGGATCAAGTGAATGTAATGCTCTATCTACTAGGCAATACCAGAGGTGAGGGTGAGGCAAAGAGGGTAGTTGCATTTCTCAATCTCAACAAGAACCAGAGGAGGATGTTGGAGAAGAGCAGCACAATGGTGTTAATGTGGAGACTGGGGAAGATGTTTATATCTCTTAGGTAGATGATTCTGATGATGATCCTGATCTTCTTGATGAGGAAGAGGTGCAGGAAGATGACTTTTAAGCCTTAACTCTTAATAGATTAACTCTAACATTTACTTTACTTTACTTAACCATTGTTTGATTGTTTATTGTTCTTGAATGTATACGAAGATGGTGGTGATGATGACAAGGCCACAAGGGATTAGCAAGGAGACCAATATTATGATAGCATCACTATAATTGTATTTGTATGTTTTTGAACTTCTTTATGTATGATTGTTGGTTTAACCTTAGGTTGTTGTAGTTGACATGTTAATTTATTACTTAAGAATTCCATTTCATTCATTTGACAAGTATTTATTCATATCTTTATTTTTCTATGTATTTTTTTTGAATATTTTGTAATTTTTTAGATTTACTTTGATTGTTTAAATATTTAAATTACTTAATTTTGCTCCTCGTCACCTAGTTAGGTGACTATGCACACCTAATCCCTCTAGGAACGAGTCGCACCTCTTGCACCTGCCACTACATAGTATATATATATATATAATTTTGTGTATATGGGTAACGACCTTAGATCTACGAAGGAACTGCCAAAAGCGAAGGCAGCCCTCTAGGTCCCTACTGATGTTGAGGTACACACACACACACACACACACATTTCTAGTGTACTGCAGAAAAACATGTGTTAACTCGTGCATTGAGTTCTAATGTAATGTTGTCTGCACATAATGTTTGAATGTGTATGCAACTGGACGATTTTGAGTATTTTAATCCTTATTGTGAATTAATTTCTAAATCTGTGATGCAGGGAACCCAGATACAAGCAACAATGTTCAATAAAGCTGCTAATAAATTCTACCCAAATTTGAATTTGGAAAGGTTTATTGCATATGTAGAGGAACACTCAGAGTTGCTGATAAACAATTTAAAACTGTGCAAAATGATTACGAGATGACCTTAAATGAGAACTCTGAAGTTGAAGAGGCAATTGGAGAAGGTGCTTTTTTTTTTTTTCCAGAAACTAAATTCAACTTCATCAAGATTGATAACCTGGGTTCATATGTTAATGGGAGGGAACTTGTAGGTAAGAGGCATCTCCAATTGATTGAAGAGATTGACAGTTTTCTTCTGATCTGTAACTTCTACTATTATTGTTCTTGTTGTTGTTGTTATTGCATGCTTCTGCTCACGAGAGCTGTTGTTGTTTCTATTCAAATTATTCCAGTGTGCTTTATGTTATTGATTTTCTTGCAGATGTTATTGGGGTGGTTCAAAATGTGTCTGCTACTGTGAGTATTAAAAGGAAGAGTACCAGTGAAACTATTCTAAAGCGTGATATCACAATTGTAGATGAGCCGTAAGTTGTTTGCTTCACAAGATTGCATTCAGTGGTAAAACAATTCATTGTTACTCGTTTGTAGTGAAATCATGTTCTTTCACTCCGTCTTGTTTCTGAGCTATAAATTTCCTATGCAGAAAGAAGACTGTTTCGGCATCTCTGTGGAAGGACCTTGATACAAATGTAGGGCAGACATTACTGGATATGGTCGAATCTTCCCCTCTTGTAGCAATTAAATCCTTTAAAGTTGGGGATTTCCAAGGTAGATGCTCAAGTATTCTAGTTTGATCGTGTTAAAAAATATGGTCTACTGCTGCATTATTTAACTTCAAGTTATTTTTCCAGGAATATCTCTGTAATCTTTACCCAAAAGCAGTGTAGTCATTAATCCAGATATTCCTGAATCAAAAGGGCTTAGATGTTGGTAAGGTACTAGACTTTCAACTATGTTTGTTTCTCACGTTTCAGTAATTATGTGCTGAGAAGATTTCCATGGGTTGACTAACAGGTATGATCCGAGGGCAAAGAAGCTTCAATGACCTCTGTTGGTTAAGGCATAATTTCTACATTGTCTAATAGTGGAGCAAGATCCATGTATTCTGACAGAGTCCCCCTTTCTCACATTACCAGCGATCCATCTTTGGGTCAGGACAAGGTATTGTCAAAGACTTGGAGTTCTCCTTTATGAATTTGATATTGGTATAAATGATAGTTCTCTAATGTACATTGTTATTACCAGCCCGTGTATTTCACTGTAAAGGCTTAAGTTTCACTAAGCCCGACCAAACAATGTGGTACAAGGCATGTAAGACATGCAACAAGAAACTGACAGAAGCTATTGGGTCTGAGTCTAAGTAATGGTGTGAAGGGTGCTAGAAGAATGATAAGGAATGCAGCTTAAGGACAGAATCAGAACCTGATATTAATCAATGCGCCAGATCCATGAATGCTGTAATGGTGTGATGACCTGTTTTCTCCTGCAGATACATAATGGGAGTGAAGGTTGCGGATGCAACTGGTGAAGCATGGCTTTCTGTTTTCAATGAGCAGGCAGAGAAAAGCATTGGGTGCTCTGCAGACGAGCCTGATAGGACAAAGTCAGAGGTAAATTGCCTACTGAACATCCTTCTTTTTTAATACTTGATGCAAGGACTTTTAGAAGATGGTATGCATGTTAAGACATAATGAACATTTCTCTTATCATTGATTCGTCAATTTCTCATTGTAGTAAGATAGCAGTTTTTTCATTATAATCATGATAACTGTTGAGTGTACCTAAGTAGAACTAAAACCATGTCATGCTTAGATTTGCCATGAATTTCCCCGTCTACTTAAATCTTTTTGCAGACTAAACTACTGCATGGAGGTAACTTTTCTCCTCTTCATTTTCCTTCTGGCTAGCTTGTTCTTTTCCCAATGGCCTAGCATTGACATATTTGACTTTTGAGCTTGGATTGCTCTGTAAATTAATATCTGAATTGTCTTTGATATCTTATCTGGAGGGAGATGAGAAATCATTTCAACTAAAATTGAAAGACAGCTCAGGGGGTTCCTCATCTGTTTCTAGTCAGTATAGACAGTCTGAATACATGAATGAGAAAAGGCAACGGATCACAATAGGTCGCAGTTTTACCTGTGCTAAACCCGTGCAGCACTTGTGTGCAACTTCTTTGCAAAATACAAGTCAACCTTTCCCTCCCACTTGCTAGGGCTATACTCACTCACCCACTAGAGTAATGAGAGTACTTAGAAATGAGACTTATTCAAAGAGAACTTGTTATCCTTCACTTGGGTAGTCTAATTACAGAAGAAAAGCTAATCTCTATTTATATATGCTCACCCCAATTCACCTCATCAATGGATGGTTAGAATTATTCCAAGAGTCAATACATCAGTAGTCTAGATTGTATTCCGGAACCTTCCTACACTTTTTATATTACTCTACCATTCTCCTAGAGTATTCTAAGCTACTACAAAAGGTCTAAGATATTTACAAAGATTTTTCCAAAAAACAAGCCTTGTTCTACTAATCCAAGAACACGGGCCTAAGTCCCTCCAAGCTAAACAGGCCTTGTTTGTAGCCTGTAGGCTTTGGTCACAAACCTTGCAAAGCAAGTCCTTGACAACAAGCACCGGTTGATTGGTCAACTGAATCAAGATTTCTGCTCGAAAAGATATCCAAGATAATAGTCTGCTTTCAGGACTAGCATAATCTATGTCGTTTAGCTTGATCCTCTCGATGCACAGATGATCTCTTTCATTATAGCTTAGGTTGGTGGTGGCTTCCCTTCATATCACCAATCAAATGTGAGTAAGAAACCCAAGCAGTTTGTGACACCATTGATCGCACATGACATTGATTTGCACGTTTGGCATTTCTCATTTGCAATCCTAGATGCAAATGGGAATAATGAGAGGTATCCAGCCAAACCGAATGACTTATTCTGCTTTCATTTTGGGGGATCCATAAAGGTGAAAGTGAGGTTTTTTCCCCGGCCATCTTTTGGTGATTTATTTGTCACTTTCACCTCTGTTTCTTATAAATGCTTCCTTCTGAATTTAAGCATAGAATTCTAGAAATCGCTTGTAAGAAACGCCATTAATATCTGCATGCGACTTTTTCTTACCAAACCAAAAATATTAGGAAAATCGAGTAAGACTTGATTGACTTGGAGGATACTTGGATTTGATGCGTGTCAATATCAGTTCTTATCTTACAGGCTTTTTTGCGTTCTGATAACGGGTTGCTTCCCACTAGTCTACGTTGACCATGGGAAATTGTGGTGTGCATGCTTCCATAAGGTAGATGGTGGGACCCAATATCGCGGTCATGGAGTTAACCTCTCACTTCATGGGGCTCCCACATTAACCCCATGATGTCAACAGGTCAAGGGTTGAAGAGATTAGCAGCAGTTAATCTAACATGAGACTATGTCCTGTGGTCTCTGACTCTTCTCATAACACCCCAAAGTGCACGTCATCCAAGGTATAATGATTGACAGATAGGCATCTCTGTGGGGCCGACCACCCATATGGTGGTCTAAACCATTCATTTGCTAAGCACTAACATGGCCATTCATAAGTCAACACTAGTGCCTCCAAGATAAATGGTCAGGATCACCAGAAAATGTGGATTTGACTTCTCCCTACATGTGCATTGACTTACTGCTAAACTCAAGGGAAGGTGCAGACTACATGGGTTTATAGTAAGCAGTTTTATCTTGTATTTTTTGTGAGAGGTTGTTTCCACGCCTTGAACTCGCAACTTTAAGGTCACACAATGATAACTTTACCCTTGCACCAAGGCTTCCCTTCAATCTATTGCTAAACTTGCAGAACCCAAAACAAGGATTACTAGCAGGATGGTAAATTATGGTTGGTTGTAATCAGATTAATGGATTTGATCTTGCCAATGAGTAACATGGGGCCTTAAAAAGGTTTGTTAAACATGGAATGTGTCTCATAATGCATGTGGGTCCTACTTTTTCCATGATCTAAGCCATCAATTTGATTCCAATTAATCTCAGATGGCCAGTTTTTCAAATATCTCACCTATTACATGATCCTCAAATGGCTTGGTCATTGAAAGAATGAGTCACCATGCATTTTTTAGAAAAGTTTCAAGTCGATGGGCATACAACTGGTTTCATCATATAATCTCTCTCTCTCTCTCTATCTATCTTTGTGTGAATTTATATTGAAGAAATAAAATGCAAGCCCCACTTTTCTATGTATTTTTTCATGGATTCAATACATTCATGAGATTCGACCTCAGTCAAATGTCTTTGGTGTAAAAAGTCACAATTATTGAAAATTGCTAAAGCCTTTATTTTTGAACTTTTTATGGTTGTATAATCCATTCTATCCATTTTACAACTATAAGAGACCCATAATGAAGATTGTAGAGATTCCCAATAGATATATTAAGGTCAAATCAGATAAATGTTTTGGATCTATGCAAAATACAACAAAATGAATCCATACCCTTATATATATATATATATATATATATATATATACCGTACAAAACATTTTGTATGGTAGAAATTTTTGTTTTTCTCTCTCCAATGTAGCTACCTCTGGGCAAAAGTAGGCGTGATCAACCCAAAAATTTGAAATTCTGCTTTTATTCATGTACATTTTTGTGTGGCCCTCATTTGTATACCTATCTTTCTTTTTTTGGCCTTCCCCCCAATTCAATCTCCACCCTTCAAATTTAATCTGGCCCCTCCTCAAACTGAGTCCTCTATCTCTCTCTTGTCATGGTAATATCCTCTTCTTAGGTTATTTAGTGAATATTAATAAATAAATTAATATGATAACTAATGTAGCTTTACGTCTACGTTAACCCATCTCACAAGGCTAGATTGAACTTCTTTTAGAAGTCTCCTTTCTTCTGTACATCATTGAAAAATATTAGATCGGAAAGATTCCACTAAAATATGAAAATCAATAACAAATAACTGATAAATAATTTTCAAATCTAATAGATCACTCAAGTCATGGACCATGTTGACAAAATCTATTTCCCTCTTTGCTGCCACTAAAAAATCTTGCAACGTGCTCCAGCCACTAGTTATTCAATTGGAAAATCATATCTACTCTAATTGTTCCAATGGTACTCTTCAAACCCCAAGCAGCTGTTTGGGATAGGAATAATAATTTGGGATTAAGTTATTCTAAGACAGTGAATTTCTTTACAGCTATTTGAAATATATATATATATATATATATATATATATTTAAGAGCAAACAGCTCAAGCTTAGATAAAAGATTCCTCGTTATTCAGGAATAAGTTATCCAGTCTCTCTTTTTCTCTCCCTTCATGTTTCGCCAGTTATGAAAGACAACAAAAAAGTAAACTACTAATGACCACTGGAGCACAAATGCCAAACTTTGGCATCAGCCAATTCAAAGTCTTGTCTCTTCTTGAACAGGGGTGTTATCGTGAGAGGGGACCAATCCTAGTAGGTTAGTGGACCCACACTCCCTATATTCCAATTAGTGGACCCACATGTTGCAACAACTTGATCAATCAGTGGACGGCTTCTAATAATTGAGTGAATACACCGAAAATTCTATGTATTTGGAGTGCCAATTCACTCGTTTCTCTTCTCTATACGTATAACGATCCCCTTCTCTATTTTCATTCCACCCATGCATTATTGGCCCCACTTCCTTTAAATGTAGTCCACAAACCGTGCGTCCGTTTCCTGTGATTAAAAGTGGAGTTTTTGACAATTAGATGACTTTATCTTCTTGACCCATTCCACCTATCCAGTTGTGCAGGTTATGTGCTCTAAATCACAGCAATTTTAACGACCCCACCCCACAACTTAATCGGTCACACACAAAATAGTGGTCTCCGTCCGTTTGGTAAATGTCAGATATCAGATTTACATCCTGTGGGTGTCCTAATACTAATTGGAAAAGAGGAATAATCCAGCAGATTTATAGGGTGGGACCCGGTTGTGGTTGATCAGACTGCTCATGCGATTTCTCCAACACTAGATATCAAGTGGCCGAGGATTGGACAATCGAGCATCCAAAACAAGTATTCGTGGCGTTGAATGTGGATCTCGCCAGAATTGTCATATTGGCACGGGCTACTTAAGCTATCCAGCCATTATGGAATCAAATTGGCGGGACGGATTGGCTGTCAGGTGGGTCTCTCTGCCATTTCTTGAGTGCGTGTGGACGTGACTTTTCCACTGGTCTCACTAGGATTCTTGTACAGCGACGGAACTCAGTGCGGTCAGTAATGACTTACTGACTGATGTGAGGATCCTTTGCTACTGTTACCAAATATGGCCAGGTACAAAAGCACAAGAAATGAACCTAACAATTATATATTCCAAATCAGCATTTAAATGGTAACTAAACCGTCATATAAAATTATAAATGAGCCAAATACAAAAAGTTCAACCTCCACCTAACAAATTTAAGCTTCTACCTTTTTCTTTTTTTCTGAATGTGATTAGAAAGTCTTAAGAGCTGGTATAGACCATGACAACACCCCTGCAGTGGTGCAATTCCTCCACTGCTGTGGTGGGGCACAACATGTCATTGATCCATGCTGTTAATCTGACTTCCCCTGGCTATTGATACTTGTTGGTGTAAAAGTCATGCCGAAGGTGCACATATTGCATTCAACAAATGATGCTTTGATGTTGCTAGACACTAGAAAACTCTACATAAGCAAGGTTTAGCTTCAACAAACCAAAATATCATTTCACAAATGCTACTGGTTCCTTTGGCATGGTTTTTGGGTCATTAGATATCCAAAGCTAGGGAATTCAGATGAATAGCAAAGATTAACTGTATGTCAGTCCCACTATACAGAAAAAAAAAGAGTTGCACAACTGTTGGGGCGTTATCTATGTTAGCATTGTTCAAAGTGACAAAGAAACTATCGAGATCCAGAAGTAAAGGCTTCTACGTGGTGGTATAGAGCACGACAACACCGAACAATGGTGCTGCTCCTCCCCTTTTGCATTTATGCATGTTTTTGCATTTATGCATGTTGGGCCATTGATCTATGCCGTTCACTTGACTCTTATAACTTAGATATCGGTCTGTGAAAGTCATGCAAAGAGGGCATATCTAACATCCAAGAAATTATTTACATTCAACTAGCTAAAACACAATTTGATGGATGCTATTGAATTCATTTTGGCATAATTTTTGGGTCATGAGATATTCAAAGTTAGGAAAGTCAAATAAATGACATGAATCAATTGTATGTAGGTTCCATAATACAAAAGTGGAGGAGTTGCACTGTAGTTGGGGTCTTCTCTCTCTCTCTCTCTCTCTCTCTCTCTCTCTCTCTCTCTCTCTCTCTCTCTCTCTATATATATATATATATATATATATATATTTCCTTCTTTTTTTTTCAAACTAGTAATAAGATCTGTGTAATGGATGGTAGTAAATTTTGTAGTTAGATTTAATTCTAAAGAATTGATAATCTTGGCCCTTCAATTGACATTACTCTTGCCCCAACTGGTTTTTTAGGTATTTAAGGTTGTTTTTGTAAAGTCAAAGTCAAAGCTTAACAACCATAAATGACCAAAAAACCAAAAGGGAGTGGGAATAATGTTAATATCCTTACTAGTAGATATCTAAAAGCCAAAAGGATAGCATTATCACTTTTCTAATTTTATAACATTAGAATATATATTTTTATATATGTATATAAAGTTTTATTATGCATTGGATTGCTTTGGTTTGCATTAATGATTTATTGTCTATATCAAGAAAATTTTGTTTGAATGTCTAAATTGGAGTTCCATATAAATGTCAAATTCTTGAGTTATTTTTTCATTGAACTTTTAACCCATTAGCTACTTTAGAGGAAGTTTTAATTTTCATATATATAGCCACGTGTCATGGCCCACATTAATATAATGGAAATAAAATGTAATAATTCTTGGCCAACAAAAAATCTTGAATGTTTTGAACTAATAAAATTTAAAATTAATTTTTAAAGTATTTTATAATAGTGAAACTACTATTAAAATATAATCTTACAAATAATAGGAATTTTAAATTTAGTTATTACAAAGTGACATAAGATGTAAGTTATTATCTTCAATAAGTTTTATTTTTTCTTAAATGATAAATTATAAATGCATTGTTGTTGAGAGAAAATTGGATATGATCATTGCTTCTCCTACTATAAATAAATATTTCTTCAAAGTTGTAATTCCTTGGGGTTCCTTCTAAGTTCTAGACTAAAAAGAAAAGAAGAAGAAGAAGAAGAAGAAGAAGAAGAAGAAGAAGAAGAAGAAGAAAGAGAAAAAGATGATATAAGTAAAGGGTAAAATAATTAAGAACCATATAATTAGTATGAAAAATCCTTTACTCAATTAATGTCTAAAGCTGGATAGATAGTTATAAATAAATAAATATAAATTGTTTAAAAAAAGCAAATAGATAAAGGATTAAGAGCCATAGATTTGGTAAGAAAATCTTAATCATTAAGTTCCTAAGGTTGATCACATGCTAAAATAGTGACTACACCCAAAACTCAAAGCAAATGAATAGTAGAGATACGAAAAGAATTTAGAAACATGCCTAGATCATAAAAAATAAATTATTTACAAATATAAACCCTTTTGAAAGGAGTAAAGACATATAAGATTTAGAATCACAGAATCAATAAGAAAACAATAAATATATGTGAACTTGCAACCAAATAAGAAAATGCACAAGTAGAAAAAAAAAAAAAAAAACTTTAGTATTACAAAAAAGTTAAATTTAGCAAATAGGAAAATCTTATTCTTCTTTCTATTTTGAGTGAAATTTGTTTAAAGGTAGGAAAGGGAGGGATTGAGGTGTTGAAAATATGTCCCATAAATAACACTTGCACCACAATGAATTTTTTGAACATTGGCTTAGAGGCATACTTTGTAAAGTAGTTTCTTGAAGATAATTGAAGCTTCTCAGTGCAAGTAATTTTTTACAACTCTTTTGAAATTCAGCCAAGTTAGACTTAATCTTTTGTTTACAATTATCTAGAGTCTAAATATAGATAGTATGCTTATCTCCTTTAATGAATGCCTTAAAAAATACTATATACCTTAGAAACCTTAGAAACAATAAGTGCTTATAGAGTCAAACAAAGAAGAATAGAAACCTCAAAAGTTGACAAGAAAAAGGATCTCAATTAGATAATCAATATTTTGAGATCTTGAAAGTCAAGAAAAAAAGAGAACTCAGTCAAACAAACAAAATTTTGAGAACTTGAAAGTCGATAAGAAAAAAAATCTCAATTTGATAGTTAAGATTCTAAAATCTTGAAAGTCAATAAGAAAAGACATATCAATAGAGCACTAGATAGCCCCATTAAGATATTGGATGCAAAGAAGGAACCACAAGTGAGCCTCAATGGAAACCAAAACCAATGAGTAGATCTATAAATAGAACACCCAAAAGATTACAGAGCCTTAGAGAGAATGTATCTCCTTTACATAGGAGTTCCTCTCCTGTAGTTTCTTTGTCATAAGCAATTGTGAGAATATTAGTCCTTGTCCCTTTTATAAGATTATTAGTGCCTGCCCCCTTTTATAAAAGATATCATTATACATCTCTTATTAAAAGTGGTGATATGGGAAAAATGATACTTTTTAACTTAAAAAATAAAGCCAAAATGAGACACATCTCCCATATTGAGAAGAAAAATTCGAGAGAGAGAGAGATGAAACACATAGAGTAATGAGAGAAATAAAGAACTTTTGCAGAGTTACACATTTTTATTAAAAAACACATTATAAGTTTTGAACAATAAGGAGTGTTACGAAATGTCCTAACATAGAGTAAATAAAACAATAAATTGAATTAAAAAAATTGATTCTCCAAAGAGAAATACTTTAGAAAGATTTTATCATTTATTTCTTACTTGCTTGAAGATGTTAAAATTGAAAACCAACTAGATATGCTACTTGGTGTTTATGTAGCACCTCAAGTTAAGGAGAAAGCTAGAATATCCTCTCCTGTTTATATTACAATATAGATGGAGTTTAGACTTGTCTAATAAGAGAGACTGTGGATTTATGGCCCCTCTAACATACGGATGGCCGTGGGGCAGATTGGCTTCTCTAATCCAGCACTAGCCTAATAAATTAATGGTTTTGAATCGACCATGTCAATTTGCCCAAGTTTGAATGGAAGTTATCCCACACATTCATATGATTGCTTTGTTCAGATGATTACTTTTGGTTTTGGTTTCTTGCAAATAAAAAATGATTAGACAACTCTTGTGTTTCCTAAGAACTGTGTCATTTTTCACTGAATGCAGACTTTCTCGAGTCCACAACTTCATGGTCGTGAGCCATGGGACATAACAACTCGGCTGTGTCCTAGAACCCTTATTAAATGGGCACTATTGTTTATGCACATTTTCTGGCTGTTTCTTATGATTAAACATACAATCTTTAGATTCTAGAGAAGTCAGAGGAAGGGGTTGGATCATTCAAAGGAGAGGCCTTTTAGGAAAATGAGGGACTTGGAGCAGCAACTTGCACTGGTGGCACTGCTTGCATTTGCCACTTCTTTTATGCCTTTCCAACATATAACGTAGGAGTCCTGGTAAGAATGCATGATCTCGAGCTTTTGAAGAAGTCGATGTCCCTTTTGACATGTATGGCGAATTCCCGTGTAGCATCCAAGTCATTCACCATGTTGGCGATACTAAAAATAGTAATCTTAGAGAAATTAATATATTCAGATGATCTTAAACTCTTTTTAGGTCTTCGAAATTTTTTTAAGAATTAGATGGTCCAGATTTCAATCTCAAGGAAGCATACTCTAAAATAATTCAATGGTCATACAGTTTTGTATCTGACCTGCTTCTTCTTCTTCTTCTCTCTCTCTCTTAAACAAAATATTACAAAGCCAATCTCTCACACACACTCCCAATCTAATCCTCTCAAAAGGGAAAAGTGGTGGCTCTTCACCTGCGATCAACTGTGCTAGACTTTGGTTGGCTTGCATCTTGCCTATTAAGTCATTCACAATATGATGAACAGTTTAGGTTTTTCAAAAAAATTCACGATGACATCTTGGGACGAGGATCCAACTCTTATCTGGACTCTCCTTGTAATGACGATGGTGAGACCTCATTGTATGTTACTGTAAGCAACCAACATTTACAGTGGACTCCCCTGTGATTGATCCAACTAGCTCTCTTGCATTAGATATTTATTTGGCCGAAAAATCCTGTAGATTAGGGAAAAAACATTCTTTCACATGCTACAATAATCCAATCAGTTGATTTCTGCGATCCAACGTCTGGGAACAGATGAATGGGCTGGATGAGTCCCAAATGTAACAATTGCCCCTTTGAATGAAGGGTCTAGGAATATATCCTATAGAGGCAATATCAGTATTGGGGAGTTAGGTTTGTCATTATCAACCAGATTAATGGACCTGATTATGCCAACATGGCACATGAGGGCTTTAAAACAGTATTTCTTCCTTTAGCAAGCGAGTGTGCACTTCTCCAAAGCATTTTCTCAAATAATTTTCTTAATATAACGAGGGGTGCCTTCAATGGCATGAAAGGCCCTGACCTCCATCAATCTAGTCCATCTCCCCTCGTGTTCAGCTTAACATCTTTCAATCACATTAATCCGACGATCTAAATGGTCACGATCAGTTGACAGCAAGAGAAAAATGGCCAGGCCAAAAGTTGGGATCCAATCTGGGCCCAAAATATGAACGGCCGCGATCAATTCCTACGCCGATGGGTCCCCAACGTGCGGTGCGAGGTATCAAATTCCGCTGCCTCTACAAGTCGCAAACCCGAATTACTCTTTGCTGACTTCTGGGTCAGACTTGCCACGTGAAAGTGTTAATCATTCGACGCGTGTTCGGGAGGGAATCTTTTTCGGGTCAGTCTAACCGGCGCCCGCCGTGGCGCTGACCGATTGACCGAAGACTGGGGTCCGACACCCTGCCGGCAATAGCACAGTGGGCCCACACAACCTAGCCTAGAAGCAGGAAAAAGTAGTGGAAATAAAAAAAAAGTAGCAGAAGAAGAAGAAGTAGCAGGAGATGCAGAAAAAAAACGCGTTTTCGCAAAGAAAAACTAATTTCTTTTTCCTCCTTTTCCCTTCTTTTATGTCGTCGAAAATTAGGGTTAGGGTTTCTGAAACTCTCCCCTTCTGGAACCAAATATCTCTGAAACCCGTCCTTCTACGGTTAGGGTTTTAGGGGTTTTAGTCTTTAATTCGTCGATTCCGCTTCTTTGCTCTAGATCTGCCTTTGCAATTCCGGAGAAATGCGTAAAAAAACCCTATTTTTTGTTCTTGTTCTTGAACTGTTCTTCTGTCTCGGGTTTCATTTGGCAGTTGGAGATGACACAGAAAGATCGACGCTTATTCAGTTTAAGAACTCGATCTCTGACCCTACTGGTGTGCTTTCCAGCTGGAATAATCGAAATTACGATCACTGTTCGTGGGCAGGCGTCTCTTGCGATTCAGAATCTAGGGTTTTTTCGCTGAACATCACCGGCGGAAGCACGAAAGGAGGTAATTTAGATTCTTGTTCTGAATTTACTGGGTTTCCTTATGCTGGATTCGGAAGAAAAACTTGCTCGATTAGTGGTCGGGAACTGCGGGGTAAGTTGTCGCCTGTAATTGGGAAACTTACTGAGCTTAGGGTTTTATCACTTCCATTTAATGGTTTTGAGGGTGCGGTTGTGAGTGAAATTTGGGGTTTGGTGAACTTAGAAGTGCTTGACCTAGAGGGGAATTCGCTTAGCGGGAGTTTGCCCTCGCAATTTAGGGGCTTGAAGAAGTTAAGGGTTCTTAATCTTGGGTATAATAGGATTGATGGTGAGATTCCGGCTTCGCTGTTGAATTGTATTGGGTTGGAAGTGTTGAACTTGGCCGGGAATAGAATCAATGGGAGTGTTCCTGGTTTTCTGGGTAAGTTCACTGAGTTGAGAGAGCTGCACTTGTCTTATAACAGGTTGAGTGGGTCACTTCCGGAAGAAGTTGCCGATAATTGTGGGAAACTTGAACTTCTCGATCTGTCTGGAAACTTCTTGGATGGCAATATTCCTCATAGTTTGGGTAATTGTAGTGGTTTGAGATCATTGCTACTGTTCTCAAATTTGTTAGATGATGTTGTTCCTCGAGAAATTGGTAAGCTTCGAAAGCTTCAAGTATTGGATGTGTCAAGGAACAGCCTTAGTGGCATCATACCTGCTGAGCTTGGGAACTGTGTTGAACTATTGGTCCTTGTCCTTGCAAATTATTTATATGATCCAATGCCAGTTGCAGAATCTGTAGCTAGTTCATCTAATGCTGCAAATGATGACTACAATTACTTCCAAGGTGGGATTCCTGTCAATATTACAACTCTGCCAAAGCTTAAGATAATTTGGGCCCCTAGGGCAACTTTGGAGGGTAGAATTCCAAATGACTGGGGTGCTTGTGACAGCTTGGAAATGGTGAACCTCGGCCACAATTTTCTCACTGGAGAAATCCCAGCGGCCTTTGGGCAGTGCACGAATCTGCAGTTTCTTGACTTGAGCTTAAATAAGTTGACTGGGGGGGTCAGTGTGGGGATTCATGTTCCTTGCATGACTGTGTTTGATGTAAGTGGGAACCTTTTATCTGGATCCATTCCTAGGTTTGTCAACAACAAATGCCCACCCTCCTGGAATGCTTTGGTTGTCCAATCCTATGATCCATCCTCAGCGTATGCTTCATTCTTTACCTACAAAACTCTGACTGGAATGTCCTTGCCATCCTTTGGATCAGATGATATTTTTGCAGTTTGTCATAATTTCAGTAGAAATAATTTTTCAGGTCATGTTCCACCATTGCCAATTGCAGAGGAAAGACTAGGAAAGCAGACTGCTTATGTCTTTCTGGTCAGTGAAAATAAGCTCAGGGGGCTGCTTCCTGGTTATTTATTTGACAAGTGCAGTAATTTGAAAGGACTGATGGCAAACTTTAGCAACAACCAGATTACGGATGAGATTCCTCCGGAGATGACCAGGTGCAGATCTCTTAAGATTTTTGATGGTGCAGGGAATCAAATTGTTGGATTAATACCTCCAAATATTGCAGACTTAGAGTCTCTTGTTACTCTTGACTTGAGTAGGAACAAACTGCATGGTCAGATACCAGACGGTTTCAGCAAGTTAAAGGGTTTGAAGCATCTCTCTTTGGCTTCTAACAATCTGACAGGTGGGATTCCTTCTGGCCTCAACCAGTTGCCTTCTCTAGAGGTGTTGGATCTTTCTTCAAATTCCCTATCAGGTGAAATTCCAAAGGATCTGGCAAGTTTGAGAAATCTGACAGTTCTTCTACTCCACCACAATAAACTTTCAGGGCAGATCCCTTCTGGTTTTGCAAATGTGACATCTCTCTCTGTATTTAATGCATCCTTCAATAACTTGTCTGGGCTGATACCATCAAATGCTAGTTCAATGATTTGTGACAGTGTCCTTGGGAATCCTTTACTCCGTTCTTGCCGTGTCTTTCAACTGTCTGTGCCATCGGCATATCTGCAAGGGCAGTCTGGGATTTCACAACCAGATGCTTCTTCTCCATCTGCAAGTGAATCCAGGAAGAAGGGAAATAGCGGGTTCAATTCTATAGAGATTGCCTCTATAACTTCTGCCTCTGCTATCGTTGCAGTTCTACTAGCTCTGATTATTCTCTTCATCTATACAAGGAAATGCATGCCTAGGCCCACAGTTCAGGGGTCAGGAAGAAGAGAAGTGACGGTTTTCACTGATATTGGAGTCCCACTGACATACGATATCGTCATGCGGGCCACAGGGAGCTTTAATGCAAGCAACTGCATTGGAAGTGGGGGTTTTGGAGCTACTTACAAGGCTGAGATTTCTCCAGGAGTGCTAGTGGCAATAAAGAGGTTATCAGTTGGGCGGTTCCAAGGGGTGCAACAGTTCCATGCTGAAATCAAGACCCTGGGGAGAATGCGGCATCCGAATCTTGTGACTTTAATTGGGTTTCATGCTAGTGAGACAGAGATGTTTCTCATATATAATTATCTACCTGGAGGTAATTTGGAAAACTTTATACAGGAAAGATCCAAGAGACCTGTAGATTGGAGGATGCTTCATAAGATTGCTCTGGATATTGCTCGTGCACTTGCTTACTTGCATGATCAGTGTGTTCCCCGTGTTCTTCACCGTGATGTCAAACCTAGCAATATCTTGTTAGATAATGACTTCAATGCTTATCTATCAGATTTTGGACTTGCACGACTTTTAGGAACATCTGAAACCCATGCTACTACTGGTGTTGCTGGAACCTTTGGATATGTTGCTCCAGAATATGCAATGACTTGTCGTGTTTCTGATAAGGCTGATGTTTACAGCTATGGTGTGGTATTGCTGGAGTTGATATCAGACAAGAAAGCTTTAGATCCTTCATTTTCTTCGTATGGGAATGGTTTTAATATAGTTGCCTGGGCATGTATGCTTCTGCGACAGGGTCGGGCCCGTGAGGTATTTACTGCAGGGCTGTGGGATGCAGGGCATAATGATGATCTGATAGAAACACTGCATTTAGCTGTAATGTGTACTGTTGATTCTCTCTCAATCAGGCCGACGATGAAGCAAGTTGTTCAGCGGCTGAAGCAACTTCAACCTTCGACATGCTAGCTAATGTACACCCATTTATTGACTTCGACTTTTAGAAGGTAAGGCAGAGTTGTAATTCTCCCGGTTTGTCCATTGTTGGGTGTCCCTCAGATTCTGTTATGAGTTGTATTTATCCTCCTGTAATATATTTCCACAAATTTTCACTTTCTTCTCTGAGGGAACTTACTGATGAATCTGCAGAAGAATGCAGATGTATATCTGATTTAACCTTATTTTAGGACTTTCTTGATACATGTATCTCTGGCCCCTTTGGCAATTGAATAAAGTGCAGAAATATCCAAGGGTTTCTTGGAGCTGACAAAGCGGCTGGTTCTGTGTCCTCTCATTTCTTTTCCATTATAAATCAGAATGATTTAATACATTAGTTATTGAAGTTCTCAAGCTTTGTAGGCATATTTTAGCTAGATCTGGAAATAACAATGTTGATAAGGTTGAAGCTATAGGAGTTATGTAACACCCAGGGATTTTCTGACATTTTTTATTTTTTATTTTATAATAATAACATTTGGGATCCCATGAGAAAAAGTTTTTTATTAATTTGTTTACTAAAACATTTCTTGAAAACCTCTGGGTGTTATTTTCTTTTTCCAAAACATCGCAATTTAATTCACATCATAAGTATAATTTTGTGATAATAGAATTGAAATAATAGACATGTCAATCAACGTCAAAATGCATCGGCGCCTTTATTTTCAAACCACTAAATATCCAAAACACGATAATAATATGGCTTAAGGTCTATCCATCATAACATTTCATCTAAATGTTTGTCATATGTTTAACTGTCTTAATTAAATCCATAGAATAAAAGTATACAGTTCATATAGAAAGTCGAATTGTAGTCCTGTATATTAATTCACATAAATATCTATAACTCAAGTAAGGAAATCTCCCACTGCTATCACGGTTTCTCTACGGTTTTGCCTTTCCTGATGTCGCGTTCGACATCTAAGTCATTGCAAAACAAAGCTATGCCTCAGCAAGCTATTGCTTATGCATATACATAGACAATTAATGAAATAAATAAAATAACAATAATGACAAAATAAAATATCTATCATTTATGACGATAAAATCATTATAACTCATGCTGATATAATATCCATTTATCAAGTATGTCTAAACATGCATTCTACGGATTTAAAACATGATATGAATCAATGTAAATAAGCATGCAATAATAATAATGGCACCATAAGGTAATGGGTCCCACAAGCGTCATATAAACAAATATCACTGATCATGAGTACTCATATCCAACCTTTGAGTGTCGTCACACCTAAGCATATCATCTCATCATCATGCCGCAGTGGCAACCCTCCATGGGTCTCAACCATCGCCGCTCCTCGTCGACACCATAATGGGACACTTAGCGTCCGTCCCCATGGAAAGGCCCGGACCGGTAGTATGGACTATCCATGTTACCAAACCCCTACTGAATGCCATCTACGGGCAGGTGTTTATCATATCAAAATCTCATCACATCACAAATCTCGGAGGGTGGGTGGCCAGCCTTCTCCCTCCTAGCATGACGCCTATCGAGTGAGAGCACGCGTCATAAAACATAAAAACACAGAAATCATATATATGCTAAAACTCAAGAGTACTCGTAGCTCGCAATCCCCAAGGCACGCCCCTCATCCCAGGGTTAGCCTCTAAAAGGACCAGCTACCAAGCCCTTATTTTTCTTTCTCATGCAAATCCATCAATTTCAATGATGTAATAAAGAAAAAGAATTTCTAATTATGCATAATAGATAACACTATCTCATGAAATCATTTGTAATAAACCCGTTTAATACATGATTAAAATCAAGTAACGATTATAGTATTGAATTCTAAATCTAGCAAAATCAACGATTACTATCAAGTGAAATTTAAATTCAAAATCAATTATGATGTTATAGTCATGCAGAGTTTGAAAATCAAAATAAAACATTAATTGTTGTCACCTACCTCGACGTGAGATCATTTAGTTCGCTTGAAAAATCCATTTAACTTATATGTTTGGATGCACCTATCAATGTCACATCACTATTTTAAAATTTTTCTTAAGTAAAAGTGGTTATTTATAAGTTTTTAGGTTAAATCTAGGTTTGCGTCGTCAATACGGTCACAACGCCTTTTTCAGATTGAGATTTGGACCTCTGTAGCTCTCAAAAATCAAGTTTAAAGTGGAACTATGCCTCTTTTAGGGCTAACTGACCACCATAAGCTCTTTTGCACCGGCAGCGCAGTTTACACCGGTTTATACCGGCACCCAGTTTACACTGAGTTACACGGGCGGCCCCGGTTTACATCGGGTTACATTGGCGCCCAGTTTACACTGAGTTATACTGGCGAAGCGGAAACCAGCGCTAAAGAAGACGACTGGCTTCCGGTCATCTCCGGTAACCCTACAGGTGTCCAAATCACTTGGTTTTTGAGCCATTTTGTTTGAAAATTCGTCTAATTTCCATTTCTACTATCCTTTTGCATTGATTTTTTCAAAAACTATGTTTTTTATGTGATTTTTTTTTCATGTTCCTAAAACTTTTCTAGGTACTGTTCTTCACGTTTTTCTGCAAAACCAATCGTTGGATCTCTCCCAAATTTAATGGGTTTGATCTTGGGTCTCTTATGCACTAGATGAACGGTCCGATTTGCAATCAAACATGGTTTCATCAACGGATTTACTCTCCAACAGTAGCGTAAACATTTTCCTGATTTTTTTATGTATTTCTAATTTACAAATATACATTTTTAATATAAAAATTCAAGAGATTAAGGCTTACCTCGTTTGTTGGGCATTGGTGGATGTTGTCGGAGCCCTACTTGCCGAAAAAACACAGATCTGCAGAGGCTGGGGTTTAGGGTAAAACAGGGATGCGTTGAAGAGTGTAGAAGGGAGATTGAGGAGCAACTAAGGAAAGGAGTTTGCCTATGACGAGGGAGAATGAGGCTCTTCCCATTTTACGCCTCTCCTCCAACGATTTCTATGGCTAATTTACCATATCTGATAGAGATGTGTAGAAGAAGGGGGTGCCATTATCAATTCAGGCTCCTATGTTTTACGGCTCTGCCAATTTACCAAAATACCCTTATAACTTCAACAGTTCATAACTTCTTTGTTTGAGCTCCATTTTTCGCGTTCTTTATGGTGTTGGAATCCTATCAATGTGTACTTTCTAATTTTTATGTTTTTAGGACCAAATTTCATCTATAAATTTTTAATTTAATTTAATTATTTAATTAATAATTTATACCTAAAATTGAGGATATTACATCCTTCCCTCTTTATAAAAATTGTCCTCGAAATTTAGCTACATACCTCTATGTAAATAACTCTGGATGGATCCTTCGCATCTCCTCTTCTGTTTCCCAAGTAGCTTCTTGTAATAAATGATGCTGCCAAAGGACTTTGACTATTGTAATGGTTTTATTCCTTAACTCCTTGACTTTTGTATCCAGTATCCGCACCGGTCTCTCCTCAAACATCATATCAGGCTGTACCTCTCTTGAAATCTGCTCCAACACATGTGAGGGATCTAGCACGTATTTTCTTAGCATGGACACATGGAAGATGTCATGTACATTTGCCAATTGTAGTGGTAAGGTTAGCTGGTATGCCACTGTAACAGCCCGAGGGCCCACACCTTGCAATGATATTGTCTGTGTCAGCAGACTAGGGCCCATATCACCCAGCCCACCCACAGTTTTTTTCATCCCCTCATGGGAAAAAGGCCTCGTTGCAAAGGAAGTCCTCAGCACTCTTATCAATAGCCCAGTAATTTTTCCCCTAGCGATGTGAGACTAACTCTCAGTCCCTCACCTTGCCTAGAAGCCTGCCAGCCCTCTTGGCCCGCCCTCATCGGCCAAGGCTTCACAACCTCTCCCCCTTAGGGGACACGCGTCCCTGCGTGTCTTACCACACGCGAGCGCCCGTGTGCGGCTAGCAACCCACACTGGGTCGGGGCTTGGCTCTGATACCACTTGTAACAGCCTGAGGGCCCACACCTTGCAATGATATTGTCCGTGTCAACAGACTAGGGCCCATATCACCCAGCCCACCCACGGTTTTGTTCTTCCCCCCATGGGGAAAAGGCCTCGTTGCAAGGGAAGTCCTCAACACTCTTATCAATAGCCCATTAATTTCCCCCTAGCGATGTGGGACTAACTCTCAGTCCCTCACCTTGCCTAGAAGCCTGCCAGCCCTCTTGGCCTACCCTCATCGGTCAAGGCTTCACAACATCCAACTAGTGCACATGAGACCTAAGATCAAGCCCTTTAAATTTGGGAGAGATCCAACGGTGGGTTTCTCCAGAAAACGCAAAAATCAGTACCTAGGGATGTTTTTAGGCACGTGGGAAAAATCATTTAAAAAAAACATGGTTTTTGGAAAAATCAGTGCAAAAGGAGGGCATAAATGGATTCTAGAGGAAATTCTGAGAAAAACGGCGAAAAAATTGTGCAAAACGGAGCTCTGTAGCTTTGCCGGAGACGACTGGAATTCGGTCGTCTTCTTCGACGGCGCTGACACCAGGACACCCAGCAGGACGCCTCGACGGAGACGCGTGACGAACGCACGTCTCTGTGCACGCGTGCAGTGGTCACGTGTGCGGGAGCTCCTGCACGGGCTGTCAGATGGCTCCTCGAAGAAGGACAAAGTCTACCCCTGCTACACCCGTGGCCCCACCTGTTGAGTCCTCTAATCAAGGGGATTGAGATGCCGAGTTATTGAATCGTTTAATGTCAGGACTAGTACCACTTATACAGCAGCATGTTAGGACTGCTGTTGATGCTGCTAACCCTAGACCTATTCCACCACCTCAAGTGGCACCCATGGTTTCATCAGTTCAGTCCTCACAACCAGTACAGGAACCACCAGTACCTAGAGCCACTGAGGGTGATGCTACGAGTGAATCTAAGAAGACAGACAAATTATTAGAGAGATTCCAAAAGATGGTGAAACCCTTTTATGTCGATGGTAACACGGAGGAGGCCGAGTGATGGTTATTTGAGGCAGAGAGGATATTCGACGCTATGAAGATCTCACCAGAGGATCAAGTTAGAGTGGCCTCCTACCTACTGAAAGGTGAGGCCGGCTTCTGGTGGCAGACTTTCACACTCACCTGACCAGATCCGACGGAGACGATGACATGGATAGCCTTTAAACAGGCTTTCGACACCCAATATTTTCCACCCCATGCATTGCAGTCCATGAAGGAGTTTGCCACATTGGAGTAGAGGGACATGACAGTTCAGCAGTATCTGAACCGATTTACACGACTGAGGAGATTTGCACCTCACGCGTTGGCCTCAGACACAGGCAACCGATAGATTTGTGGATGAGTTGACTCCTTGGTTGAGAGATCAGGTGATTTCTTTGTGACCCACTTCTGTGTGAGATGCTACTGATATGGCATCCATGCATGAGAAGAACTCTCTCAAGACTAGAGGGAGTGCATTCCAGCCCTTTAAGGGCAAGCGGCCGTTTGGTGCTATACAGACACATGGTGCATCAGGTCATACACCGCAGACCAAATTTAAGAGAGATATTGAGTGAAAGAGATGTGATAGGTGCAAGGGTTGGCACCCTAGGCGCAGGTGCAATAGATTTGACAGGCCACAACAGCAGAGGCAGCCCCAACCGCAGCGACAACCCTATACACCTTACCAGAGACAGCCATACAAGTGTTTCAACTGTGGAGATGTCGGGAACTTCATTAAGGATTGTCCTAAGGGGTAGAGAGAGAGGCAGACCGAGATGGGTGCATAGACAGCTAACGCGCCACGTAGCCAGGGACGAGTATTTGCCATCGCGTCAGGATAGGCACAGGCATCACACCAGATCGTAGAAGGTACTCTTCTAGTCTCAGATCGACATGCCAAAGTTCTTTTTGACACAGGGTCTACACATTCTTTTATATCATGTATTTTTGCATCTTGCTTGGATGTATGTGTACACAAATTAGCATTTGGATTAGATATTATGACACCTGTGGGAGAGATAGTAGAGACTACATAATATCTTAGAGAAATACCTGTAGAGATATTAGGAGTGAGTATGGCCACTGACTTCATATAACTAGACATGGTAGACTACGATGTTATTCTTGGGATGGATTGGTTAGCCAACTATTGGGCTATGGTAGACTGTCGAAAGAAGCGAGTCACTTTTCTTATACCTGGGCAACTAGAAATAATGTTCCAGGGTAGGAAAGATCAGTCAGGTACATGCATCATCTCTGCTATGAAGGTGGCACGATTTTATGCACGAGGGTGTAACGCATTCCTCGCAGATGTGACTGTTGAGGACAAGGAGCAACCATGGCTTAACGAGATTGATGTTGTTCGTGAATTTGCTAATGTCTTTCCTGAGGATTTACCAAGATTGCCGCCAAGTAGGGAGATTGACTTTATCATTGACTTGGTGCCGGGTACATCGCCTATCTCTAAGGCACCATACAGGATGGCTCTAGTAGAGTTGAGAGAGCTTAAGGTACAATTGCAAGAGTTATTGGATAAGGGCTTCATTAGGCCGAGTGGATCACCATGGGGAGTGCCAGTCCTTTTCGTAAAGAAAAAGGATGGATCACTGAGACTATGCATTGACTATCGGTTGTTGAATGGTGTTACTATAAAGAACCGATACCCTTTGCCACGCATAGATGATTTATTTGATCAACTCTAATCGGCACAAGTGTTCTCCAAGATAGATCTGAGGTCAGGATATCATCAACTGGGGGTTAGAAAAGAGGATATCTCAAAGACTGCCTTTAGGAGTCGTTATGGTCATTATGAGTTCCTAGTGATGCCGTTTGGATTGACGAACGCACCTGCAGTATTCATGGATCTAATGAACCGTGTTTTTCGAGCTTATTTGGATAAGTTCGTGATTGTATTCATGGATGACATCTTGATTTATTCGCCTAGTCATGAGGCACATAGAGAGCATCTCCACATGGTATTGGACACACTTCGTTGACATCAGTTGTATGCCAAGTTCAGTAAGTGTGATTTTTTGCTAGACCAGGTACATTTCTTAAGCCACGTCATATCTAAAGATGGAGTAGTTGTGGATTCAGCAAAAGTAGAGGCAGTACTACACTGTCATAGGCCCAAGACAATGATTGAGATACGTAATTTTCTCGATTTGGCAAGGTATTATTGTCGCTTCATAGAGGGATTCTCTAAGATTGCGTTACCATTGATCACCCTGACCAGGAAAGACACTCAATTTGTATGGACTAAGGCTTGCGAGGAGAGCTTCCAAGAGCTCAAGAGGAGACTTACTACTGCTTCGGTATTGACCTTACCATCAGGTGCAGGCGGTTATGTAGTTTATTGTGATGCCTTTAGCAAGGAATTAGGAGCAGTGTTGATGCAGCATGGGAAGGTAATTGCCTATGCGTCTAGACAGTTGAAGACGCATGAGGTAAATTACCCAACACATGATTTGGAATTAGCAGTGGTGGTATTTGTGTTGAAGTCTTGGAGACATTATCTTTATGGTGAGAGATTTGAGGTATTCACTGATCATAAGAGCCTCAAGTACTTCTTTACTCAGAGTGATTTGAACATGAGGCAGCGCAGATGGATGGTGTATCTCAAGGACTTCTACTTCACCATACAGTACCATCCTGGGAAGGCTAACGTCGTTGTAGATGCCCTGAGTAGGAAGTCGGGTGTGATGATTGCCAATTTGTGGACTCGGTCAAAGTTGTTTGACAGGATCTTAGAGGCACAGGTCAAAGATAAGGAAACACAGGATCTGACAGACAAGACAGATTTTTTGAGGGGACCAGATGGAGGGGTCAGATTTAAGGGAAGGTTGGTAGTACCGGCAGATGACGAATTGAAGCACGAGTTACTTCAAGAAGCACACCAGTCCCCTTATACAATTCATCCTGGGGGTATGAAGATGTATCAGGATCTTAAGAGGCATTTCTGGTGGAATGGTATGAAGAAGGATGTTGAAGAGTGCGTTGCACGATGTTTGACCTGTCAGTAGGTCAAGGCTGAGCATCAGCGTCCATTAGGATTACTCCAGACTCTGGACCTTCCTGAGTGGAAGTGGGATCATATTACCATGGACTTTATTCTAGGTCTTCTAAGGACTGCTAACGGCCACGACATGATATGGGTCGTTGTGGACAGGTTGACCAAGTCCTGTCATTTCCTTCCTATCAGACAGAATCAGACCGTGGATAGTTTAGCAAAATTATATGTTAAGGAGATCGTCAGTCTACATGGCATTCCCTTGACTATTATATCGAATCGAGATACGCGATTTACCTCAAAATACTGGAAAAGTGTGCAAGAGGCGTTAGGGTCGAGACTGAAATTCAGCACAACATTCCATCCTCAGACAGACGGACAGAGTAAGAGGACCATCCAGATTATTGAGGATATGCTACGAACTTGTGTTATGGATTAGAAGGGTAGCTGGGAAGATCATTTACCTTTGGTGGAATTTGCCTATAATAATAGTCATCACGCTAGTATTGGTATGGCTCCATACGAGGCACTTTATGGCAGACCTTGTCGGTCACCCTTATGTTGGAGTGATGTAGGAGAAAGACGAGTGACGAAATTTGAGTTAGTGGAAGAATGTGCAGAGAAATTCCAACTCATTCGAAAGAGGTTACTGACAGCTCACAGTCGACAGAAAAGTTATGCAGACAAGAGGCAAAAAGACTTAGAGTTCTCTGAAGGTGAGCATGTATTCTTGAAAGTGTCTCCTATGAAAGGGGTGTTAAGGTTTGAAAATAAAGGGAAGCTTAGCCCCAAATATATTGGACCTTTCGAGATCTTACGCAGAGTTGGGTCAGTGGCATACCAGCTAGCCTTACCACCATAGCTGGCAAATGTATATGACGTATTTCACGTGTCTATGCTGAGGAAATATGTGCTAGATCCCTCACATGTATTGGAGCAGATCCCAGGAGAACTACAGTCTGACATGACGTTTGAGGAGAGACCAGTGCGCATCCTGGATACAAAAGTCAAGGAGTTAAGGAATAAGACCATTGCCTTGGTCAAAGTCCTTTGGCAGCATCATTCATTACAGGAGGCTACCTGGGAGACTGAAGAGGAGATGCGAAAGATCCATCTAGAGTTATTTACATAGAGGTATGTAGCTAAATTTCGAGGACAAACTTTTTATAAGGAGGGAAGGATGTAATATCCTTAATTTTCAGTACAAAATAAGAAATTACTAAATAAATCAAATTAAAAATTTAGAGATGGAAATTTTTCTTGAAAACTTAAGAATTTGAAAGTGCTCGTCGATACGATTCCAACGCCACCAAGAACGTAGAAAACGAAGCTCAAACGAGGGAGTTAGGAGCCATTGAAGTTGTGAGGGCATTTTGGTCATTTGACAGATACGTGTTACATAGGGGTCCAAATTGATAATGGCACCCCGTCTTCCACACGTCTCTATCAGTTCCAGCGAAATCGCTGGAGAGACGTGGAAAGAGACGTGAGGGGAAGAGTTTCTCTTCCTCTAAGACTCTAAACCCTATATCTACCCTTCCCTAGGAGCCAAAACGCTCTACCTTGAGCGTTCCTCTGGGTTTTTACTTAGAACCCTAGCCCTGCAAAGATCGCACTTTTCTGGCAAGTGGAACCACGGCAACACTAGCAACCCTAGCCAGACGCAAGGTAAGCCTTAAACCCTATTTTTCGTATTTATTAAATAGGAAAAATTAATTAGAAAAGCATTTAAAAATCAGAAAAATCAGATTTCCTGGGAACTCTGTGCACGCTATTGTTGGAGCGTGATTTCATGGATGAAACCACATCCGTTTGAAAATTGCACCATCCAACTAGTGCACATGAGACCCAAGATCAAACCCTTTAAATTTGAGAGAGATCCAACGGTGGGTTTCTCTAGAAAATGCAAAAACCAGACCTAGGGATGTTTTTAGGAACGTAGGAAAAATTATTTAAAAAAATATGGTTTTTGGAAAAATCAGTGCAAAAGGAGGGCATAAATAGATTCTAGAGGAAATTCTAAAAAAAATGGCGCAAAAATTAGCAAAACGGAGCTTTGTAGCTCAGCCGAAGACGACCGGAATCCGGTTGTCTTCTCCGGCGGGGGTGACATCGTCAGCGGCCAGGCGCTGACGCCAAGACGCCCAGCAGGACGCCCTGATGGAGACGGGCTACAAATGCACCTCTCTACACATGCGTACAACGGTCACGTGTGCGAGAGCTCCTGCGAGGGCTGTCACATTGGGTGGGGATGCGCAGCTTCCTGGTGACCGTGACACACGTCAGCCCCATTTTGTGTATGTTTTCACTAAAATTTGATTTCTGAGAGCTATAGGAGTCCAAATCACGATCCGAAAGAGGCGTTGTGGCTGTATCGATGACGCAGACTTAGTTTTAACTTAAAAACTTATAAATGACCACTTTTAATTTAGAAAATTTTTAAAATAGTGATGTTACTTGTATAGGTGCACTTGAATATACCAGTTAAAGGGAGTTATTAGTAAGCTAGTGGTCTTACATTGAGGTAGGTGATGACAATTAATGTTTTTTCTTGATTTTTAAACCATGTTTAAACATATCATCATGTGTGATTGTGTTTTAAATTGCAATTATCATTTATTGTGGATTTCATGCGACTTTGAGTACATTATGATTATTCCAAATTGAAATCTTTTATTGAATAAACTTATTTCAAATGTTTTTATAAGCATGATGTTAATTAGTTATGCTTAAATAGAGACTTATTTCTTATTATATATAGGAAATGCATGGATTTACATGGAAAATAAGAATAGAGGCTTATTAGCTGGTCCTTTTATAGGCTAACCCTAGGATGATGGGCATGTCTTGGGGATTTCAAGCTATGAGTGCTCTTGAGTTTTAACATATATATATATATATATATGATTTTCGTGTTTTATATTTGATGACGGGTGCTCTCGCCCGATGGGCGTCATGCTAAGAGGGATAGGGCCGACCACCCACCCTCCGAGATTGTGATGTGATGATATTGTGATATGATAGATACCTGCCCATAGATGGCATTCGGTAGGGGTTTGGTAACATGGATAGTCCACACTACCAGTCTGAGCCTTTCCATAGGGACAGACGCTAAGTCTCCCGTTATGGTGTCGACGGAGAGCAGCGGTGGTTGATACCCACGGAGGGTTGCCACTGCAGCATGATGGCTCATATTCTTATTATGTGTGCATGTATGATGAGCATGGTTATGGATGATATGCCTGGGTGTGACGACACTCAGAGGTTGGCTATGAGTACTCCTGATCAGTGATGTTAGTGCGATGTGGTGGGACCCATTACCTTAGGGTGCCCTTATTCTTATTGTATGCTCATTTACTTTGATTCAGGTCATGTTTTAACTCCTTGAAATGCATGTTTTAACATATGGAATATATTGGCATTTATTTGGACATGACTTATGATACTGCTATTTTCATAAATGATAGACTTTTCATCAATACTGTTAATTATTTATTTCATTTATTACATTAATTGTCTATGTACCTACACAAGCGATAGCTTGCTGAGGCATTGCTTTGTTCTGCAATGCCTTAGATCTCGAGCGCGATATCAGGAAAGGCAAAGCTATTGAGAAACTGTGAGAGCTGCTGAAGACTACTTTTTCCTATAGTTTTAGACAATGATGTGAGTTATTAAACAGGATTATCATTTGGATTTAATTATGGACTGCATACTTTATAATTTGGATTTGATTAAGATGTTTGGACATATGTTGGACATTTATATGGGATGTTATGATGGATAGACCATAGGCCATATTATTATTGTGTTTTGGATATTTATTTGATTTCAAATAAAGGTGCTGATTTATTTGACATTGATTGATATGCGTATCGTTTTATTTATATATATGCTGTTTTGAGAAAGGAAAAATAACACCCGGAGTTTTTAAGAATTGTTTTAGTAAAATGATAATTAAAACTTTTCTCATGGGATCCCAAATGCTCGTATTTAAAATGCCATTATTATTATAAAAAAAATTTGTCTTAAAAATCTGGGGTGTTACAGCCACTGACCTAACTCTGCGTAAGATCTCAAAAGGTCCAATATACCTGGGGCTAAGCTTCCCTTTGTTTCCAAACCTCAACACTCCTTTCATAGGAGAAACTTTCAAAAATACATGCTCACCTTTAAAGAACTCTAAATATTTTCGCCTCTTATCTGCATAACTTTTTTGTCTACTGTGAGCTGTCAATAATCTCTTTCGAATGAGTTGGACTTTCTTTGTGCACTCTTCCACTAGCTCGGACTTTACCATGCGTCTCTCTCCTACATCACTCCAACATAAGGGTGATCGACAAGGTTTGCCATAAAGTGCCTCGTATGGAGCCATGCCAATACTAGCGTGATGACTATTATTATAGGCAAATTCCACCAATGGTAAATGATCTTCCCAGCTACCCTTCCAATCCATAACACAAGCTTGCAGCATATCCTCAATAGTCTAGATGGTCCTCTCGCTCTGTCCATCTATCTGAGGATGGAATGCTGGGCTAAATTTCAGTCTCGATCCTAATGCCTCTTGCACACTCTTCCAGTATTTTGAGGTAAACTGAGGATCTCGATCTGATATAATTGTCAAGGGAACTCCATGTAGACTTACGATCTCCTTAACATATAATTTTGCTAAACTATCCACTATTTGATTCTGTCTGATAGGAAGGAAATGAGTGGACTTGGTCAACCTATCCACAACAACCCATATCATGTCGTGGCCGCTAACAGTCCTCGGGAGACCCAAAATAAAGTCCATGGTGATATGATCCCACTTCCACTCAGGAAGGTCCAATGTTTGAAGTAGTCCTGATGGACGCTGATGCTCAGCCTTGACCTGCTGACATGTCAGACACCGTGCAACGCACTCTCCAACATCCTTCTTCATACCATTCCACCAGAAATGCCTCTTGAGATCCTGATATATCTTCGTACCTCCAGGATGAATTGTATACGGGGACTGGTGCGCTTCTTGAAGTAACTCATGCCTCAATTCATCATTTGTTGGTACTACCAACCTTCCCTTAAATCTGACTCCTCCATCTGGTCCCCTCAAAAAATCTGTCTTATCTGCTAAATCCTGTGTCTCTTTATCTTTGTCCTGTGCCTCTAAGATCCTGTCGAAGAACTTAGACTGAGTCGACAAATTGGCAATCATTACTCCAGACTTCCTACTCAGGGCATCTGCAATGACGTTAGCCTTTCCAGGATGGTACTGTATGGTGAAGTCGAAGTCCTTGAGATACTCCATCCATCTACGCTGCCTAATGTTCAAATCACTCTGAGTAAAGAAGTACTTGAGGCTCTTATGATCAGTGAATACCGCAAATCTCTCACCATAAAGATAATGTCTCTAGGACTTCAATGCAAATACCACCGCTGCTAACTCCAAATCATGTGTTGGGTAATTTACCTCATGTGTCTTCAACTGTCTTGATGCATAGGCAATTACCTTCCCATGTTGCATCAACACTGCTCCTAATCCCTTGCCAGAGGCATCGCAATAAACCACATAACCATCTGCACCTGATGGTAAAGTCAATACTGGAGCAGTAGTAAGTCTCCTCTTGAGCTCTTGGAAGCTCTCCTCGCAAGCCTCGGTCCATACAAATTGAGTGTCTTTCCTAGTCAGGGTGTTCAATGGTAACGCAATCTTAGAGAATCCCTCTATGAAACGATGATAATATCCTGCCAAACAGAGAAAACTGCGTATCTCAGTCACTGTCTTAGGCCTTTCCCAATGTAGTACTGCCTCAACTTTCGCTGGATCCACAGCCACTCCATCTTTAGATATGATGTGGCCTAAGAACTACACTTGATCTAACCAAAAATCACACTTATTAAACTTAGCATACAACTGATGTCAATGAAGTGTGTCCAATACCGTGTGGAGGTGCTCCCTGTGTGCCTCCTGACTAGGCGAATAAAGCAAGATGTCATCAATGAATATAATCACAAACTTATCTAAGTAAGCTCGAAAGACACGGTTCATTAGATCCATGAACACTGCAGGTGCGTTGGTCAATCCAAACGGCATCACTAAGAACTCATAATGACCATAGCGACTCCTAAAAGCAGTCTTCGAGATATCCTCTTCTCTTACCCTCAGCTGATGATATCTTGACCTCAGGTCTATCTTGGAGAACACTCATGCCGATTGGAGCTGATCAAACAAATCATCTATCCGTGGCAAGGGGTATCGGTTCTTTATAGTAACACTATTTAACAACCGATAATCAATGCATAGCCTCAGTGATCCATCCTTTTTCTTTACAAAAAGGACTGGTGCTCCCCATGGTGATCCACTCGGCCTGATGAAACCCTTATCCAATAACTCTTGCAACTGCACCTTAAGCTCTCTCAACTCTGCTGGAGCCATTCTGTATGGTGCCTTAGAGATAGGTGATGTACCCAGCACCAAGCCAATGGTAAAGTCAACTTTCCTACTTAGCGGCAATCCTGGTAACTCCTCAGGAAAGACATAAGCAAATTCATGGACAACATCAATTTCATCAAGCCATGGTTGCTCCTTGTCCTCAACCGTCATATACGCGAGGAACGCACTACATCCTCATGCATAAAATTGTGCCGCCTTCATAGCAGAAATGATGCATGTACCTAACTGATCTTTCCTACCTTGGAACACTATTTCTGGTTGCCCAGGTAGAAGAAAAGTGACCTGCTTCTTTCGACAATCTACCATAGCCCAATAGTTGGCTAACCAATCCATTCCAAGAATAATATCGTAGTCTACCATGTCTAGTAAGATGAAGTCAGTGTCCATACTCACGCCTGATATCTCTACAGGTATCTCTCGAAGATATTCGGTAGTCTCTACTGTTTCTCCCACAGGTGTCATAATATCTAATCCAAATGCTAATTTGTGCACACATACATCAAGACAAGACACAAAAATGCATGATATAAAAGAATGTGTAGATCCTATGTCAAAAAGAGCCCTGACATGTCGATCTGAGACTAGAAGAGTACCTTCAACGACCTGGTGTGATGCCTGCGCCTGTCCTGATGTGATGGCAAACACTCGTCCCTAGCTACGTGACGCGATAGCTGTCTCTGTGCCCACCTTGGTCTGCCTCTCTCTTTGCCCCTTAGGACAGTCCTTAATGATGTGGCCTACGTCTCCACAATTGAAACACCTATATGGCTGTCTCTGGAAAGGTGCATGGTGCTATCACTATGGTTGGAGCTGCCTCTGATGCTGTGGCCTATAGAATCTATTGCACCCTCGTCCACGGTGCCAACCCTTACACCTATCACATATCTTCCTCTCTATATCTCTCTTAAACTTGGCCTGTGGTTGGTGACCTGATGCAACATGTGTCTGCATAGCACCAAATGGTCTCTTGCCCTTAGCGGGCTGGAACGCAACCCCTCTAATCCTGAGAGAGTTCTTCTCAT
Organism: Warburgia ugandensis; assembly: GCA_035236585.1. Lineage (NCBI taxonomy): Eukaryota > Viridiplantae > Streptophyta > Magnoliopsida > Canellales > Canellaceae > Warburgia > Warburgia ugandensis. The sequence continues at coordinate 26,686,692 of CP141131.1, forward strand.
GCATGGAAGCCATGTTAGCTGCATCTCGCACAGAGGTGGGTCGTGAGGTAATCACCCGATCTCTCAGCCAAGGTGTCAACCCATCCATAAATCTGTTTGTTGCCTCCTCATCTGAGGCAACCACGTGAGGTGTAAATCTCCTCAATCATGTAAATTGGTTCAGATACTGCTGAACCATCATGTCTCTATGCTCCAAGGTGGCAAACTCTTTCTTCAATTATTGTAATGCATGAGGTGGAAAGTACTGAGTGTCGAAAGCCTATTTAAAGGCTGCCCATGTCATCATCTCAGTAGGATCTAGTCTGGTAAGTGTAAACGTCTGCCACCAAAAGCCTGCCTCACCCTTCAGTAGGTAGGCGGCTGCTCTAACTTGATCCTCTGGTGCAATCTTCATAGCGTCAAATGTCCTTTCAGCCTTAAATAGCCATCGCTCGGCCTCCTCAGTGCCACCATCACCATAAAAGGGTTGCACCATCTTTTGAAATCTCTCTAATTGCTTATCTGTCTTCTTAGGGGTAGCATCGCCCTCAGTGGTCTTAGGTGCTGGTGGTTCCTGTACTGGTTGGGAGGAATGAACTAATGAGACCATAGGTGCCACTTGAAGCTATGGAATAGGGTTAGGGTTTGCCGCGTGAATAACAGTCCTAACTTGTTGCTATATAAGTGGTACTAGCCCTGACATTACTTGATTCAATAACTCAACATCTCGATCCCCTTGATTAGAGGACTCAACAGGTGGGGCAACTGGTGTAGTAGGGGTAGACCTTATCCTTCTTCGAGGAGCCATCTGTCAAAAGTTTAAATATCACTAAGTGTAAGTTCCTCTCTCCTAGTTCCTCTCTCGACTACAATTTATGGACTGTTGCTCACATATAAATGGAAATTTACAAAGATTATGATGGACTAGACTGGGCTCTGATACCAACTTGTAACACCCAGGGATTTTTTGACATTTTTTTTTATAATAATAACATTTGGGATCCCATGAGAAAAAGTTTTTTTTTATTAAATTGTTTACTAAAACATTTCTTGAAAACCTTCGGGTGTTATTTTCTTTTTTCAAAACATTGCAATTTAATTTACAACATAAGTATAATTTTGTGATAATAGAATTGAAATAATAGACATGTCAATCAACATCAAAATGCATCGGCGCCTTTATTTTCAAACCAATAAATATCCAAAACACAATAATAATACGGCCCAGGGTCTATCCATCATAACATCCCATCTAAATGTTTATCGTATGTTTAACTTTCTTAATCAAATCCATAGAATAAAAGTATATAGTCCATATAGAAAGTTAATTGTAGTCCTGTTTATTAACTCACATCAATATCTATAACTCAAGTAAGGAAATCTCCCACTGCTATCACGGTTTCTCCACGGTCTTGCCTTTCCTGATGTAGTGCTCGAGATCTAAGGCATTGCAAAACAAAGCAATGCCTCAACAAGCTATTGCTTGTATAGGTACATAGACAATTAATGAACTAAATAAAATAACAATAATGACAAAATAAAATATTTATCATTTATGACGATAAAATCATTATAACTCATGCTGGCATAATATCCATTTATCAAGTATGCCTAAACATGCATTCTACGGATTTGAAACATGATATGAATCAATGTAAATGAGCATACAGCAATAATAATAGCACCCTAAGGTAATGGGTCCCATAAGCGTCATATAAACAAATATCACTGATCATGAGTACTCATATCCAACCTTTGAGTGTTGTCACACCCAGGCATATCATCTCATCACTATGCTCATCATGCAAGCACACATAATAAGAGTATGGGTCGCCATGCCGCAGTGGTAACCCTCCATGGGTCTCAACCACCGCCGCTCCCCGTCGACACCATAACAGGAGACTTAGTGTCCGTCCCCATGGAAAGGCCCAAATCGGTAGTGTGGACTATCCATGTTACCAAACCCCTACCCAATGCCATCTACGGGCAAGTGTCTATCATATCAAAATCTCATCACATCACAAATCTCGGAGGGTGGGTGGCCGGCCCTCTCCCTCCTAGCATGATGCCCACCAGGTGAGAACATGCATCATAAAACATAAAAACATGAAAATCATATATATGCCAAAACTCAAGAGTACTCGTAGCTTGCAATCCCCAAGGCACGCCCCTCATCTCGGGGTTAGCCTCTAAAAGGACCAGCCACCAAGCCCCTATTTTTCTTTCTCATGCAAATCTATCAATTTCAATGATGTAATAAAGAAAAGGAATTTCTAATTATGCATAATAGATAACACCATCTAGGGGTGGCAAAATACGACATGACACGATAACACGACATGAACCCGACACGAATTTAGTGGGTTCGAGTTGAGTCTTATCATGTTCGTGTCATTTTCGGGTCAACCCGAAAAGGACACGCCAAAAATCGTGTCGTGTTCGGGTCAATCAACATGACCTATCCTGTTGATCTGTTTGACACGCGACCTATTTATTTATCGTGAACTAACAGTAATATAGGACGGTTCATTTGGAACCGTCTTATATTACAATATGATATGTAACATAGGACGATTCATCTGGAATTGTCCTATATATAACATGTAATAGAGGACGTCCTCCTATACAAGTACATCGTAACATGTAATATAGGACGGTTGCTTTGGAATCGTCCTATATTGTAATGTAACATGTAATATAGGAACCGTCCTATATTGTAGTGTAACATGTATATCTATATGAGTAATGAGTTATATGTTACACTACAATATAGGACGGTTTAACATGTATATCTATATGAGTAATGAGTTATATGTTACACTACAATATAGGACGGTTCCTTTGGAACCGTCCTTTATTGTAGTGTAACATGTATATCTATATGAGTTATATGTTACATTACAATATAGGACGGAACCGTCCTATATTGTAATGTAACATGTAATACCTCCTATATCTACATGAGTAATGAGTAGACCTGTGTAGTTTATGGATTGAGTAATGAGTAGGATGGTTCTCAATATCTTTTGTATAAAGTCAGTATACGTCCGCCTAATCAAGTGTCCCTGCAATAATAGACCTGTGTAGTTTGAATTTATCTTTTGTCGCGCCATAAATTTTATATTAGAGCAGTAATATAGGACAGTTCTTCTAAACCCGTCCTATATTACTATATTATTTATTTAATGGTGTTATACTAGTCGTGTTGTGTCGACTCGTTTAATAATCGTGTCGTGTTTGGGTTACGGATTTTTGACACGATTATTATGCGGGTCGTGTTCGTGTCGACCTAAACTCGAAGCGTGTCGTGTTCGTGTGGACACAAACACGACCCGCCAACCCGAATTGCCAGGCGTAACACCATCTCATGAAATCATTTGTAATAAACCCGTTTAATACATGATTAAAATCAAGTAACGATCATAGTATTGAATTCTAAATCTAGCAAAATCAACGATTACTATCAATTGAAATTTAAATTCAAAATCAATTATGATGTTATAATCATGCAGAGTTTGAAAATCAAAATAAAACATAAGCTCTTTTGCACCGGCAGCGCAGTTTACACCGGTTTATACCGGCACCCAGTTTACATTGAGTTACACGGGGGGCCTCGGTTTACACCGGGTTACACTGGCGACGCGGAAACCAGCACCGAAGAAGACGACTGGCTTCTGGTCATCTTCGATGACCCTACAGGTGTCCAAATCACTTGGTTTTTAAGCCATTTTGTTCGCAATTTCGTCTAGTTTCCATTTCTATCATCCTTTTGCATTGATTTATCCAAAAACTATGTTTTTTATGTGATTTTTTTCATGTTCCTAAAACTTCCCTAGGTATTGTTCTTCACATTTTTCGACAAAACCAGCCGTTGGATCTCTTCCAAATTTAATGGGTTTGATCTTGGGTCTCTTATGCGCTAGATGAACGGTCCGATTTGCAATCAAGCTTGGTTTCATCAATGGATTTATGCTCTAACAGTAGCGTAAACAAGGTTCCCAAGAAAAACTACGTTTTTCCTGATTTTTCATGTATTTCTAATTTACAAATATACATTTTTAATATAAAAATTCAAGAGATTAAGGCTTACCTCGTTTGCTGGGCGTTGGTGGATGTTGCTGGAGCCCTACTTGCCAAAAAAACATAGATTTGCAGAGGCTAGGGTTTAGGGTAAAACAGAGATGCGTTGAAGAGTGTAGAAGGGAGATTGAGGAGCAACTAGGGAAATGAGTTTGCCTATGAGGGGGAATGAGGCTCTTCCCATTTTACGCCACTTCTTCGATGATTTCTCCAGAAAATTTGTCGGATCTGATAGAGATGTGTAGAAGAAGGGGGTGCCATTATCAATTCAGGCCCTTATGTTTTACGGCTTTGCCAATTTACCAAAATACCCCTATAACTTCAACAGCTCATAACTTCTTCGTTTGAGCTCCGTTTTTTGCGTTCTTTATGGCGTTGGAATCCTATCGATGTGTACTTTCTAATTTTTAAGTTTTCAAGACCAAATCCGGTCTATAAATTTTTAATTTAATTTTTAGGTATAAATTAATAATTTATACCTAAAATTGAGGATATTACAAGTTATGATGCAGGTAAGATATTGCAGTGGCTCCAGATTCTGCTGCAATTGATATCCAAAAGATTGAGCTCTTTGGGACTGTATGGTTCTTGTCAAAGATAATTCAAAGAAAAACTGTGGTCTCAGCAATCACTTTCCGAAAGAACATGTTTACTTATGGTGGGAACATTGTGCTATTAAATTCACAACTTCTCATTGCTTTCTGCTCACTTGGAAGATCCCCCTTCAACTGACTGGAGTTGTTGTTCTTTCACCTTTCTGCTTCTTCATTAACAAGTTTTGTATTGTTAGAACAAAGTAATACAGAGACTGTTGTCATGTGAGTAGTAAACATCCCTTTTCCATTCACCCTGACCTTATAGTGCTGAACACTACCTCTAACTGAAGGCTTTAAGTCTATCTTCACACTTGAGGCTTTTATCTTTAAGCAGTGCTTCAACACTCCAGGGATCTACAGTCTGGGTCATAATCCATCTTGATAATGATCAACCTGACCATGAGAAGTTCCCGTTTCATGTCAGGTTGGTATGATCATTCCCAACAATGAAAGGGCGAAGTACAAGTTTTCTGTAGAAGTCTCTCTCTCTCTCTCTCTGCATTTTATGCCTACATGCAGGTGATGGAATTATTCATGTACATTTGTCAATTTATTGTCTTGAATCAGGTGACAAGATGACTCCTTTTTAATATAACTGCCGTGATACGAGTCAAGTATGCATCTGTCCACTATTCATGTTTTCCTCTGCATTTTTTTTGGTCTTTCACAAGCCATGTTTGAAATCTGAAACTTTGAAACTTTTTGAAGTCCAAATGGTATCTGAAATTTCAGCTGCTTGTTTCTTTTGTAAGATGTGCTTGCAGGACACTGATTTTTAGAACTAGATCAGACTGGCTACTTTGACTTGTCTGATTGGACCTGAAAACAAGCCTCTGTGGTCATGGTATGAAGACCATTTTCCAAAGTTTTGGATTTTTGAGTGCATCAATCTGGTGGTAAATTGCCTCTCTTATTCATTCTTATGACTATGATCTGAACAGTCTACCCAGTTTCGATGTTCCTGTTAATGCAGAATTGGCCAATATGTCAAATTCCATTTTCCGATTCGCTTTAGATTCATTTTCTTGTCTCCCAATGCTACTGAACTAAGAACAAGCAAACAAGCTGATTCTTTTGAACTTTATACATTGTTTTGCAGCTTTGTTTCCTTCTTGGAATAGGTGTCCCACTGTCCTACTCTCATGCCATGCTTGCATCTGCATTAGGTCTTACTCTACTCACCATATCGTGGATAGCCAGCTCTGAATGACATGGTGATTAAAGATCCTTGAAGTACTAGAGCTGATGGATAGGGTCACTTCACAATTGCATGTTTGGTCTATGACCCATCCATTGTGGGCAGTAATCTTGTATGCTTTTTGTGTTCCCTTCCTAGAGAAAGATCCCTTTAGTTTGCTTAATCTTGTTCTTTTCTTAGTTCTGCTACAAAGATTTGATTTTTATGCTAAAATCAGACAATTAAACAACGACTATTTGCTGGAAAAACCTCCAACTAATGGCTCTCCATTACTTACCTTGAATCAATAGTCTTCTTACACCCAAATGAAGGCCAACATTGACATATCATTAGGTCCAATTGCATCCAGTAATTAGGAGGGGCAGATTAAAACTTCAGTCAGTAATGAAACCACCAACCCTTTGTTTATAGGAACTAACATCAATTTTGAATCCATCAGAGATTCAGAATAATCTGCATTCAAAAGGCTAATCCAGTTCACATTTCAATCTCTGCAGCAATGGTATGAAACTGGACCGGCTCAATGAAGAACTAAGCACCTTTTCTTCAACTCTTCCAAAGAAATTACTTCTATAAAATCTTCTTAGAAAATACAACAGGGCTAATAGAAACTTAACAAACGTTTATAAAATTTCTGAATATTTGACCAAGAATTTAGAACCATCACATTTAGCAGAGAATATGAAGGGAAGCCTTGGCGCAACGGTTAAGTTGTTGTTGTGTGGCCTTGAGGTCACAGGTTCAAGGCGTGGAAACAGCCTCTTGCAAAAATGCAAGATAAGGCTGCATACTATAGACCCTTGTAGTCCGCCCCTTCCTCGGACCCGTATACACGGGAGCTTTATGCATTGGGGCTACCCTTTTTTTCTTTACATTTAGCAGAGAATATGGATAAGATTTTCTAATCCACCTCGTGTTATATACTGGTGCCAACTTCATATTCTCATTATGCAGATTTTCTGTATAAATCTTTCAGTCTTGCATCCCATGGTTCTATTCAATCTCCCTCTCAAATGCTGTCTCCTTCTTGTGTGGTTGGGAATGCGGTGCAATTCTTCCACTGCATTTGAGGTGCTTTCAAGAGTTCAGGTCTCACTAAACAGTGATCCCTGAAGCAACTGAGACAAGCAGTTGTTTTCGAAGCCATCACCACTTCTATCATTTGCAAAGTTAGCCTTTCTGTTACTAGGCTATTGGGGACGTTGATGTCATCTGAGTGGAGTCCTTCTGTCATGATTTTGCTGGCATGGATCAAGTATTCGGCTATCTGCAGATCACAGATGAATCAGTTGCTTGGTAAGCGGACGGATGTGATTTTCTGTAGGTGCTCGCAACTGAATCGGTTATCTGCAACGTTGGGACTGAAGCAGTTGCTCTGCAAATAGACCATGTGATTGTGTAGTGGGTGCTATGAACTGTATTTTCTGAGCACCAAAATCGTCATCTCATTATTTGCATGTTCCAAATTGGTACTCACGCGGAAGCTGATAAGCTTGTGGGCAATAAGGATTTCTTGCTGAGAATCACATTACGTGGGATGTTGAATTACCTCTGGAAGGAAATCTTCAATTTAAACCGACTCATTTCAATGAAAACATCTGTTACTTCCATGATAGAACTGTTTATGGACAGAGAATCTGACCGGCAACAGGTACCCATGTGTTCGCATGCAGCCTTTTTAGATGACTTGCTGGTCTCTTTGTCGACTGAAAGCTGTATGAAATCGTGGGAGTAGGTCAAACGGAGTTGGAAATCAAAAGACTTGGCCCTAAAGGATTGTTGTTGAGTGGTCCAGATATTGAATTCTTTAGTAGGTTTACTTTGTATCTGCATTTATTTTTGTGGATCCCAGCCAACATGCGGCATGAACCAAATTGTCGGGCTGAGAGCGTTTTTGAATAGCCTCAGTTTGATCACGAATTTATACTTCTATTGAAATTAGGATGGATCTGCCAAATTAAACTCGAAGCTACAAATCCAAATTAAAGACTTAATTTCACAACTTACTAATATTTTTTCCCATTTATCTCCTGACCTTTTGCAGGCTTGTTTCTCAAATTTTATGGAATGCTTGTCTTGGTGATTTATACCGGGATCCGGACCTTATCACTGTGTTTGCGTAGCAGGGTTGAAGATTTCCTCTTCGTCTATCTGTAGTGGAAGATGGACTTAGGTACACTTGAGCTTGTCTGAAAAGAAAAAATCAGAGTGACTGGTAAATATGTTATTAGATGAAGAGGCTCAAGTAGGTTGTTAGCATTTCTTGTTAGGTTTGAGCTGAAATGAGTCAACTGGGCCCTCTTGTTGACGAAAAGGCGGTGTCATCATCTCCATTTAGTGCACCCCGTTGCGTTGCACTATAGTCCGTGCAGTTCAATTTCAAACCTCGTTAATGTCCAACTGAACAATGGGTCGGGTCGCACAGTGGCTTAAGCAATGGTGCCCATTGGCATCGGGTGGACTTAAGTGAGTAGGCAGCTGTATTTGGTACACACACTCCTAATCTAATAGGTGCAATTGCTCATAAGTCAATATAGCTCTAATCTAATTGGTGTAATTGTACATAAGCCAATATAACCCTAGTTAGGTTGAGGTGCTTCTCTCGTAAGTAGGTTATGGTTTTGAGATAGTGTATCGCATTTGTTTAGGGATGTAGGGAGTTGTCCATTGAAGGGGCTGTTGTGGGGATACATTTGGCAAGGGTATATGTTGCAGGAGTATTGCCCAAAATACACTTGGAAAGAGTGTATATATAAAGACTTATTGATGAGTGACTTATTAGTTTAAAAAAAAGTGCAAACTGATTTTATTTGTTTGTTAATTTATTTATTTATTTTTTGAGGGGCGACAAATTCAATGTGCACTTGCACTATATCTATCTCAAGCGCGCAATGTGAGCATGACTTTTCAAGAGACTCCCTTAATTTGTATATTTATTTATTGAGGGACAAATCCAAGTGTTCACTTAGGATTTGTATTTCCTTTTGTTTATTGTTTATTTATTTATTTTTGACACGGTGTCTCAACCGATTTGTGGTGGAACATTTGCAATAGAACCCCCTAATTATTCTTTATTAATATTTAGAGAAATGATGCCTAGCCCTTTTAAGCCATTGTCACTATAGTGAATGGCTTAGATTTACAAAAAAGAGGCAAGTAAAGCACACTTGTTCCAAGATAAATCTAAGCATGTACTTGGATTTATCATTCCTCTTATACATATAAAAAAAATTTAACTGGACATATTCTTTACTATTGTAGTGCTCCATGATATATCTTAAGTCTGGAGATATAATGAGGTATAGGAGAGTTTCTATGCATTTTTTCCCTTGAAAAATAGTTGAGGGCAATCGAACGAGTGTGGACTTGTTTTGAAACGATACAAACTACCATGTTATAGATGATTTGTGAGCCATAATTTGGAACATATGAATATTACGAGCCCTTGATTGTGGTCTTTGAACAGATGGCTAGAAAATCAACAGCAGCAGTGTGTATACAACCACAGAGCTTCCAGAAATGAAAAGCTTTTAATCATCACCAGATAAATAATGTTTTAGGTATGACTTATAGCGTACTTTTGCCCATTACATAACGTTTTCGGATCCAACTACATGGATCTACTAAAATAAACATGCTGAATTTGGGCCATTCTTTGAATGGTCTAGTTTTAAATTCATTTTAGTTCCCTATCTTTGATTGCAGCATAAAGGTGTTGCAACTTAGACCGTCGATCTTGTATAACAAAAGAAAATTATATTAAAAGACAGCCCTAGACCATTGATGGAAAAAGCATATCTTTGGCTAACCTTTTAGAAGGACCATAACTCCTAAGCACTATGATGTTCTACTCGTATGATGCAAGAGGCCACACAATGAGCCACAAAATCAGTGATGACAATAAGCTAAGGACCTGTAGCTCAGTGGTTCCAGGAGTCTCTCCCTTCAAGGCCACGGGTCCCACTTTAGTCCTTTTTAATTTTTTTCAGATCAATTTCTCAACTATTGAATAATTTTGCTCCGTAAGTCCTTTCATCTACGGATGCCAATGATTGTTGATGAATGTCTAGAATGGGCTTCATGACATATATTCTAATATTTTAAAATAAACTTTTACAGGATTTGTTTAGGGACAAAAAAAAAAGTGGTTTAGGGAATAAATTGTTGTTTGCAGATAATTTTGTAACTTGCCAGAGAAGATGACTGGGATGAATTCTGGTGACCATTTTTTGGCAAAGGTTTAGACCCATTTCTCACAAAATCTTTTTAAAATACAAGGGTTTCATTTCTAGTCAAATAGAATCTAGATTTTAAATTGTTTTCCAAAAAATCAAAGAAAAAAGTTTGAAATCAAAGTCTTCAAGGTTATAGGCCATGAAATCTAACTACCTTTTCTTGGTGAAGCCTTAAATGCATTCTTCACTGCAAATCGTCTAAAATTTAAGAGTTTCTAACTTAGGACCTATAAATTCTAGATTTGAAAATCATTTCTAAAATTCCAGGAAAAAGGGAATCATATGAAAATTTTAAATCTCACTAGTGAAAAACCGTAGTGATATTCTTTGATGAGATTTGAATCCATTTTCACTTATATCTCACCGTCTAAAAGCTCCAATCATCTTCTTCGGTTATTAATTTTGGTTCCTAAACAATCCTATGTAAAAGAAAGAAAGAAAGCATAAAAAAAAACCCTAAAAAAATTAAAAGCAGGGCCCATCATAGATGTCCATCAATCGGAAGTAGGACGAAGGACTTATGGTGCAAATTATTAATAGTTGAGGGATTGATCAGCAAGGAAAAAGTTTAAAGGACTAAAGTGCAAGGCCTGCAGTTGTAGGGACTAAACTATACTTTTTCACAAAGAAAAGATCAATATTCACAATCACCTTATAACCTTTGCACAAACAAAGTTAGGTATTTTTGGATCATACCTAAGTGGTAGAGTGTAACGTAATTTATAGGGTAATGGTCTTCTAGAATGCAAATTATTCAGTGGGATTAGATGTACTTTGCATCTGATTTACACCTTTCGTCTATCATGTTGACCTCTATAGAGTTAGTAAAGCCCTACATGTAGCCTAATGTGGAAGACCATTATGAGAAGACTAGTGGCAAGGATGACCAAGAAAATTCAAAATGCCTTATGGTTTTGGGTAAAACATGCATGACTTACAATGTCTAATGCATTTAATGACAGACAACTCAGCACGTATCCTAGAATATACTTAGCCACAAGTTCAAGTTGCTGTCTTTTTTTTTTTAGGCAGGGGTAAAGTGGCCATGGATTTGGCAATAATCAGTTGTCGGCTCGTGGACCCACGTGTCTGTGTGTTACATGAGCATGTTGGACTTGTGCTAGCTTTCCTCTAATTTGTGTATGGTTTGTACAAGGCTATTTTACGAAAACCTTTGCATTATTTCCCACTCGCATTGGATATTACCAAAGCACCATTCGGTGGGGTTGATCTCTTAACTTCTTGTCATTTAATTTCACAAGCATCATTAGGTAGTGTGAATTTAACTACAGAAATGTTTAATTGAAAATGTCTTGCAATATGAATTTTCATGGTATTCAATCTTCAATTGTTATTAAAACATAAATATGAAAGAGTGTAAACTCAAACTAGAAGAAAAAGAAAGAGAAAGATGACAAAGTTTGGAGCAATTGAATATATCGTCCAAGGTTGTAGAGGTTTCACTATATAGAGAACAATAGGGTTGCAAGGGATTACAATTAGGAATTTTTTTAATATTGAAATGGAGGTTTTCCAATACAATAAAGCAAAGAATAAGTCAAAGAAAAGCAAGAAAAATAGGAACCTAAGTTTGTTTCTTAATGATATGATGTAAAGTTTGCCATAAAACCAAACAAAATGTCGACTAGAAATAACTTTTATCATTTCATTTGCAATTTAATTATCTATATTAGTGAAGAAAATCTAAATAGCTACAAAGTAGCTTGCTCTATCACAAAATGTTAGTCAACTTCAATGTGCTTTAGTCCTAGCTTGGAAGACAAGATTGGCAACCATGTATGTGCTTGTAATGTTGTCACAAAATAATATAGGTGGGCAAAATGAAGAAATAAGCAAAACCTTGAGTAGGAATCTAAGCCAACAAAGATCATTGGTAGCAGAGCCAAGAGCCAAGAGCAAGATACTCTTCTTTTGATACGGAAGCCATTGGCTGCTTACAGAAGCCCTGTAAGATCAAATTAGGACCCGTAAAGATCCAAGTCTTTATAGTAGATTGTTGATCATCTAAAGACCTTGCCAATATGTATCACTAAAAACACAGAGAAAAATCCTAGAAATCCTTGAAACAAAGGTGATTGTAACTATGCCTTTGATATATATGAGAATACACTCAATAGCATCCAAATGAACAATAGTGGGGCCATGATAAATTGATAAGGTTGATTAACCAAATAAGAGATCTTATGATAAGTCATTGTCAAATATTGGAAAGCTCCTACTAATTAGAGATATGGCATCCTATTAGGCAAGGTATCATCATCACAAACTGAGAGCTTAGAGCAAAGTGTAGAAGGGATGGAAGTTGGTTTGGAGTCTAGAAGCTCAAATATATGAAAATTTTCAGTAGCATATTTGGTTTTATTGAGTAGCATCACATGTGCAAGAGAGTATAATGCCAAGAAAAAATGATAAGTGGACAAGATCACATAAAAAATCTAACCAATAAGAAAGAGATCAAGGATTGGATACCACATGAATTGCTCCTTGTTATCACTATATCATTAACATATAGTGATAACAATATCCATACACAATAATGGTGATAATAAAATAAGGAGTCATGTTGACTAGTAATCTATCAATCATTCTATTAGTATGAATCTCTAGCCAAAAAATGATTGAGCCATGCCCACAAGGCTTGTTTAAGCCCATATATATATCATTATGAAGTAGGCACATATGATTAGGCTTGGTAAGAGTTGCCATTTCCTACATAAATCGAATTATTACTACTATACACTATCTTGTTAGTGAACTGAGAATGATTAGCCATTATATGGTTTTATGTGCCCTTATCAATGAATGCATTTTTATTCATAATTGCTCCCATTCGTAATTGATCATCTCTTTAGGTTTGGGCTTGAGACAATGTTTTGAGGATATAGTAGTTCTTAGAGACATCCCTTTCTTGTCATAAAACTAACAGGCAACGATAGGTCATCCAAATTATGTGCAAGCCATAGAATACTCTAAGAATTAGAGGATGGGACATTGAAATTAGAAAGAGAAGAGAAGCGACCTTGATTTTTCTTTAGTTCTTATTAAAAAACTTGCCACACTCCTTGTTGCTTTGAGCAGTAAAAGTAATAAACTACATCTGAGTTTTAACCAAAGAAGATTGACTTTAGGAAGGTTTTATGACCTAAAAAAATGCAAAAGACATCAATAAAGGGTGGAGTTGGCTTGATGATCAAAATAACAACAATAATGGAGAAATACTCAAGACTAAGGCTAGAAAGTATATAAAAAAATGAGATCTTTTTCTTGTAATTGATTTTTTTGAAATTTCTAGGGGATAAAAAAGAGTGTATCTTTTGAAAATATTTAGTGATGCTAAGGATGCTTTCTGGATTTGTTGAAGTTCCCTCATATATGAATGATCTGACCCATATATTGGGAGGAAAAGTAGCTTCAAGAGAATCTCAAACGTCCTGAGATATGGAGAGATTAGCTACTTGAGTTAACTTAGGTTCAATTAAGGTTGCAAATATCTAAGAGACAATAGTTTGATGTACATGTTTCCACAGAATATAATCCTGAGAGATATGAGGATACCTTGAACATATTTGGATGGCGTAAGTGTAGTACCATTGATGAAACAAAGTAAGTCTTGATTGATGAAAACCAATCACATAAGGCAATGCCAGAGAGTGTAGTTATGACTATCCAACTTTGTTGAAACATAGTGCTTGAGATTGGTGATGCAAGAGGTACGAAAATGAGATTTGGAGTAGATAATAACTTAATACTAGAAAACATTATAGAAGACCCTGAGGATGCCATGGATACAATAAATGGCAAAAGAAAAGGTTACAAGATTGGTAGAAAATCTGGTGAAAAACTTCAAAAGCCTATAAGAGTAATGAAACAACTTCAAAACATCATAAAAATACTTCCATGAACAACCACCACTCTAGTGCGTAGAGTAAGAGAAGAGCTTTCCAACATCGAATGACCAAGATACTATTGCCATCAGGTAGAAAATCCAAAATAAGGTCCAAGAGTGTGATGATCGAGTTTTTGAAAAGAGTTTTGCAAATATGTTTAAAATAATGTTAAATTCCTTATTAAATTTATTTTTTAAAACTATATAGAAATCATGTTACTTAATAATTTCCAAATACCACTTTTCAACCATCAGGTGTGTATTTCAAAACTTCACATATAATGAAAATACTCACGTAATCATTATTAATAATGCTAGGACCAACTGATTATAGGTCAAACATCTAAATCCAACCATAATTCAATATAACAAACAAAAAGTATTCATCAATATATTTTTTAACAATTCAAAATAACAATTCTAAGAATAGTAATGACCTAAAAGTCTTTGTACTCGGCTATCTGTGACTCTTTATCTTTTGCGCTCCTAGCCTTGCTAATCCCTTGCAGCATTACTTGTAATGTTTTTGTGGTTGGTACCACCACTCAGTAGGAAACCTCTAAGCTAATTAAAAATCATAAAAAATATATATGCAAAATATATTATGTATGCATAGTAGTCAAACTATAACTGATACCAAATCTTCGATTAAATACCAAATTACACGTCAAATCAAGAGAAGTGTTATATTTTCATATCAAATCAAGAGTTTGCAAACACAAGGTAGCAGCATTTTGCTACATGCTACACAGAGGAAAATACGGTCACTATCCTCACGAGAATGATTGTCATGTCATTACATGTCCAAATCCACTCAATTCCACATTGGTAAAGTTATGCACATTGAGATCACATAGTAACAAGTACGTTTGACTTTGGATATCAAACGACCTACACGGCTCTTCATGGGAAAAATGAATCACAAAGGGGGTAAGCCTTTCCATGATGCTCTACCCAAAATGAGCATTTCTTTTAGGTAGGTGTCATTTGTTAGAGGTTAGTGGTCAACTATACATCCTAGCATAACTACCATAAGGGTTTCACATATCACCCAAAGGCTTGACGACACATATCACCTTTGCTCATCAATCGCTTGTACACATGCACGATTATGAATACCGCCTCCTTAAAACAAATCCAAATCAATAAATTCTATAATGCGTATAAAAATATTTGTATCAAAATATTTCATGATCATGATTCAAATGGTTTATAAAAATTCAAGTATGTGCACATTTCATCTTATCGTGTAGAACATCAATTACTAGCTTTCTTAGGCTACACTGATCATACATTTAATTCACACATCTCATAACTTTTATTTAAACTATTCAATTTCATGTTCTTAACTATTTTTGGAAACTTTCTAGCACTTTTTAAAAGTAAATACTTTAAAAAATTGATACTTAAAAGACTCATTTATTATATGTAAAACATAGAAACACCAATTCCTTTGGCTAAACTAAAAATTTCAAACATGTAATGTTTCTACTTTTGGAACTTTCCAAAAAATAGAAACTTATACTTTCCAAAAATATAAACTTTCTAAGATAATATCATTTTAGAAATTAGCATATCTTCTGATAATGACATTTATTTATATAGATACTATTCATATTATATCATCAAAATATTTTTTGAAATTTAAGGCTTCCTAAATTGTATATTTTTAAAAAATATCAATTTTTAAAAAAATAAGGTACTTTTTAAAAATAATTTACTTTTCAAAATAGCATATTTTCCAGAAATAACATACTTGCTAATATATTTTCTATTCATCAAAATCTCCTTCTTTCTAAAAATTCACTTTCTAAGAATATACATTACATACTAAAACTTGGATACTTTTTAAAATAATAGTTTGCTTTCTGAAATAAAACAATTTCTAAAAATAATATACTTCCAAAATGTCACTTACTTTTTAAGATCTCTAACTTTCTAAAATAAAATAGTTTTAAAAAATTAATACTTGCCATAATTTCCAAACATATGAATATTTATAAAACAAAGATTTTTTAAAATAGTAATCTTTACAAAATACACCATTTGTGAACTTAACATTCTTTTAAAAAAATACAAACTTTCTAATTTTATCAGGACAATCCTAACTTCTAAACCTTTCTTATATATTGTGTTTCTTAACAATAGGAATCTTAGCATAATTTTATGTTCCCAATGGTAGTCCATACATCATGCAAAGATCCAAGATTTCCATGAGAAGAATATCTCATACTCTAGCAAAATTTACATTTCACAAGAAAAGGTCTAAAGTTTGGAGTATTTTAGCATAGAAAATTGTCAATTAAAATCATTCTAAATATGCATGACTTAACTTTAATAAAATGTCTATCACATGCACTTTTTATTTTTGAAGTTCAAATTGTTCAATACAATCAAAACATGGTATAAACAATTCAAAGAAGCAAAATTCACATTTCTCTCATATCACCAAAACATGGTGTGCATGAATCGTCATGAGTTTCAAGAAAATCTTTTTGTTTCATTTAAAAACATGTATCTAGCTTAGAAATCCTCTATGGCTCTACCTCTTTTTACCTTCTCCTTACTCTTCTACTGTCTTCTTTTCCATGATTGAGATTAGCTTGACCATATTTCCTTCATTCTCCAAGAGTTCTCCAAGAAATCTTCAATCTCTCTCTCTCTCTCTCTCTCTCTCTCTCTCTCTCTCTCTCTCTCTCTCTCTCTCTCTCTCTCTCTCTCTCTGACTACTCGGGTTTTTAGGATGCAGTTTTTATAATAAACAGTGAGATCGATCTTTATTTTAAAATAATTCATGCAAAAGAATGCAGAGAAATTTTTCCTTTTTAAGTAAAATTTTTGTATAAAAATCCTAAGCGTAATTAACAAATCAAGGTGAACGAATAATGCATAAGGCCATGGAACCTTTTGGCAAAACTTTGGAAAAACATATAAATGAATAACTACTAACCCCAAGATTGTTAGTCACAGCCCAAGTCACAAATAACCACTTATAACCAAGTGTACATCAAATACAAAAAGGGTTGCTATGGACCTTACCTGTGCTTCCTTGATTGTGACCCTAACGTTCTTTGGTGTCCCTTTTAAGTATACTTTGTTGGATTTGGAAAAAATGATGGATTGGGGTGAGTATTTCTCATACCTAGTAGGTGATCTGATACTATTATTTTGAAAATACGGCAAACAACATGCATCATGCAAAGAGCTTTTCCATGTAAAACCTTAGTGATTCCATTTTGTGTAAACATGCATATTTATGACTAAAATCATAAGGTAGAAAGCAATAGATCCAAGTAATAATATCTCGATAACACATCAACCAATGAGTGAAATACAATAATCATGAAACTCTCAAAATAGTCATCATTCAAGCAGATGCTAGTATCATGCACATGAATCTCTCGGCGAATATATCACGCCAACTGGTTACAAGTACTCGTATACAACCATCTCGATGCTATATGCATATCAATCATACTGAAATCATAGGGCCACTATGCTCATACTCAGCATACAACTGGAATCCACCATAGCCTCCACGACGACTATAGATGTTCCCGAAAGGGTGCCGTGAACACCTCCAGTGGTCGTCCCTATTTACCACAGCAGTCATGAAAGAGACAATGCCTTTTTGGCAGTGATACCATCCACCCTTTTAGTGGTAGAGGTCGGGAGGCCAACCCCGTACCTCCTTTCAACATAGTGCCCACCAGGCTTATCAACCCGTAAAATATAAAAATCATGTCCTCTTTGTGTTCCTCACACTGCCTGGCCCTCACAACTGTCTAACCAGCGTCTTTTGGTAATCCTTGAGGATATGCAATTATGCAATTTATGAAATCATTCCTCAATGTCCTCTTTGGGTTCCTCACACTGCCTAGCCCTCACACTGCCTCACTAGCTTCCTTTGGTAACCCTCGAGGATATGCAATGCAATTGTTTTTATTCATGCAATTTATGCCATCCATTCTAAAGTATGCGAGCAATGCATTCATAAAATCATCTCAATGCAAATGATTGCATTCAAGACCATATATTATGAAAAAAACTCGATAATAGAAGATCAATAAATCAAGTACATTTGGAAATGCATTAAAAACGTAGCAGTATTAGACTACCTACCTCGAGTGTCGTTACTTAGCTCGTGCCTTTCCTCACTTCAAATTCTAAAGTAACTTGGTGGAGTCCTGAAGCCCTGGATGTCGTTTCGAGATAAGATCCTAACATTAGTTCTCTATTCATAGGGCAACAGCTAGATCTATATAATTTATGAGTTTTTAGGGGTCGATCCACAACATTCTTGGTCTAAGAATGTCCTAAGGCCTTTATTAGATTAGTTCATGTGGTCTGATTATGGTTGATCTTGTGGATTCACAAGATCTCTATAGTTTTTAGGTTATAATCTTCCTAAATAGCTTCTTGATCTTACATATTATTGCATAATTGGGTCTGTGCCAAAAATACGGATGCAACGGTCCTTTCAGATCGTCAATTGGAGCCATATAACCTTCGAACTTGGATTTTAATGCCGTGCCTTAATGTACGACTCAAATGTGTCACCTAGGTCCTGCACGCCACGGGTTATAGGATGCGTGTGCGCCCTGGTCGTACAGCAACCACGTTGGCTTGCGTGCGCAGGTCCGAATGGTGCACCAAGGTGCGCGTTCTGGACAGCGTCGAGCGAATGCGTCTTAGGCGTAGTTGTGTGCACGTCCTGGCTCCTGAGATGCCTATGTGTCTTGGTTGAGTCGGGCATCTATCCGCACGCGGCATGTGTGTGACGTCACCCCAGGGAGCTCGGCACGGGTGCGCGTCACGCCCACGCGCCCCTGGGACGCCTGTGCATCCTAGGATGCCCACACCCTTGGTTTCTTCCATAGAGAGTCGGCGTTTTCCTGCTGAAAACAGGCCAGATCTAGTTGGGATTTGGGGGAAAAGGGAAAGGGGAGAGAGAGAAGCAGAGGGGCCTTACTTGGGCAACCCGAAAGGTGCCCTTCTTTCGGTGGTGCGGCTCCTACGACGCCTGCTGGAAACCCCGCTGAAATTGCAAAGGCCAGGGGAGGGAAAAGGAAGAGAAGGAGAGAAAAGGATGGCCGGCCCAAAGGGAGGACCTGGGCATGCCGGATTTTGTAGGGGACAAGGAAGGGGGTTTTCTGATTTTTGCCGGAAGCCCTAGCTTGGCCGGAGAAGAAGAAGAGGATGATCGGGGAAGAGGGGAAACGAGTTTTTATAGATGAGGGAGGCGGTGGCTGGAGGAGGAAAAAGACGGGGGTGCCGTTATCAAAACGGCCCCCCTGTGTTTTCGGGTCCTGCTCGTTTTATACTCAAATTACATATATGCCCTCAATCTTCAAACCCTTATAACTTCTTTATACGAGCTCCGTTTTCGGCATTCTTTGAGGCGTTGGATTCCATTTTGAGTGCAAATTCTAATGGTATTGATTTTTCTTACAAATTATTTTTTTAAATATTTTTATTACTATTAAACATCTAAACATATATATTGACCTTCAAAGTTAACTACTTTTACAAAATAGCTTCAAAATTTGAGGCATTGCTCTCTCTCAATTGGACTTGAGCAACACTCTAGGTTGGGACGTCCCTTATATATGTGTCTTGATAAGCTCTTACCTTGCTGCCCAAGGCAGCTCATCTTTCGTAGCTAGGACACTCTTACATTCTTTCCTTCTTCTAAAGATTCTTGCTAATAAATCATCCAAACTCATTTCCATCTTCCTAGGATTAGATGTCCTTCTCTTCGTGGATCTCTAATTATATTTTCCAGCCCAAACTATCTTAGCTACCCCTTCTGATTCTCCAAGATTTAGGACATCTTTTCCCTTTCTTGGTTTCTATTTAGGTGCATGACATCCTTGTATATGAAGTCTTCCTCTATTTATTTCTAAATCTCATAGCTACTTGTCTTTAGTTGGTGAAGTCTTAATCCACTTTCTAATTGTTTTAGTTTTCTTCTCACTAGCCACCTTTTTATACATGGCATAAGACGTTCTAACTAGATAGATTTCCATCTTCAATCCACACCCTGCAATACCCATCACAAAATCTAGGACATCTAAATTTGGAACTATCCTAAGCTCTCTTACTTGGTTAACTTAAATGTTGGTTTTTTATTTTTATTTTTAACTTTTGGATGGGTCCTAATTAAAATGTCTTTAACTAGAAAACATCCTAAAATTTAACAAAGAGAGTAATTCTCCATTAGAAGGAAAGTTGGAACCTTAGACCTTAAGTTGACAATTACAATGCAAACTAATTGAGTAATATCACTTTGTTGATTTAACTTTGTCAAAATTACATAGTTAAATGTCTAAAAAATCTAGGTTGTCACAAAAAGATAGGAAAGAGAATAAAAAAGAAAATAATAAAAGGAAAATTTTCCTCCGATGCCAGGATAGAGAGTAAACACAAATTAGAGTATAAGCACGTAAGCCAGCATTGCCTAGTGGTTAGGTTGAGGCACCTCTCCCCTGAGTAGGTTATGGGTTTGAGGTAGTGCATCACATCTCTTTAGGAGATGTAGGGTGCTTACACATTAAAGGGAATGTCCCAAATATACCTATAGCAAGGATGTACCTTAAGGGGTATCCTGCAAATATATATGGAAAAGGGTGTATATATAAAGACCTATTGGATGTGTGGGTTACCACTTAAAAAAAAGTGGAGAAACCTCTTAATACAGAAATAAAAGTTTCATGATACAATAAATGAATAAAATAAAGTAAAGAATAAGTCAAAGAAAAGTGATAAAACTTGAGCCTAAGACAGGTACAGAGTTTTTGCATTTACAACACTATTTGTAATTTAAAGTTGGAATTCCTTTTTGGGCAGTAAAGTTTTACAATTTGATAGAATTTATGGTTGAAATTCATATTTAAGATGGTGGATTTTTAGAATTTAAATTTTAGAATTTTAGAACATAATTTAAGAGCAGAATTCACTATAACTTAGGCGACCAACATTGTTGCCCTTTCAAATATTAATAGGGAAAATGTAATTTCAGAATTTTGCTTTGAGGGGTCAATATGAGCCCTAATTTATGAATTGTTGCTGTAGGGTGTATTCTTCTCCTCCAGTGGATAGATTTCTTCTTCGTCCATGACTACTAGCTTCGTTGATGAAATAATTTACTAGTCATCTTTCCCATCTCTCCTTCTCTTCTATCTCCAATCACTTTTTCTTGCCCTCTCTCTCTGGTTGTGCCCCGTCCCATAAGCTCTTAAAGTGTCACCATAATATCTGGAAGTGTGACCACCATCTCTCATAAAGTAGCATGTACTCGTCTCTTACCTTCTTCTATTCCTCAAAATCATACATGTTTTTTCGATCACCTCTACAAATTCCTTCGCCTTCAAGGTCAATCTCTATTCTCATTTTTGTTTCCTTAAAAGGGCTGTTATAATTGTGATGTCTTTTCCCTCGTAGAATGGAGTTGCAAGTTTTTCAAAAATTAGACTTTAGGTTTTATCATCCCTTCATGAAAGTAGTAGAAAAGATGTGTTTGCGTGAAAAAATTCAAATTGACATGAATAGTTCTATTTGGCTATCGATTTTGACCATTAAGTATAATTGGATATCTTTGTGTTTTGGTTTCTGTTCATGCATTTTTATCATAGGTTGCATTCATATTTCTAATGGGTTTTCTCACTTGAAAATTCTCTGGATGGGTTAGTTATATTCTACAGACAATGAAAATTTATTCTGTTTTCTACCTTTTAGTTTCCTTCTTTAGTTGTAGAATCATTGTCTTAGAAATGAAAAATGCAAAGAAATGCAAATATTTTACTACTTTGGGTTGCTTTGGATATGCAAATATTTAATTGCATTTTTCTTTTCTTTTGAATGGGTTGCATGATAATATCTTCAGGCTTCCTTATATTTCAGGCTCATGTGGGTCCCACAATTATACATGTTTTAGTAAAAATAATAATGTTTTATTAGTTTGTTGTTAGTAATAATATTATTATCATAATAGCATCAGCCACTGGAATTCCACAAATGAATGCAAAATGAATTCCAACATGGTCAATTCTACCCAAATTGCAGTGAAATGCATACTAAATGCTATTTCAAGTGCTGAATTCCAAATGCTAAATTTTTTGTGTAAATGCAAAAAATCTATACCCACTAAGTTTGGAGCTCTTTAACATATATATACATTAGATAACAAACCAAAGTCAACCAGGAAACTGCACTTTGCTTCTCATAAATGCTTTCCCGTCCACAGTTAAATATTTAAAGACAAATCCCATCACTCGAGACCCCATCAACCGCAGAACATAGCAACTATTAAGGTGCACCAAAGAAAATAAGAAACGTTCAGGCGGTGGTAACAACAGAGCATATTACGTGTGAATTTGAAAATGGAGTATACATCATGAAGGAAATATATCATGTATCTAACAACAAAACTCAGCGAGATCTAACACCATACTGTTATTTTATAATCACTTACCAAATAATTGATGTGAATGGCATGTGGGCTTCAACTGTTTATAACAGGCATCAAATAAATGAATTCCATATTAGTAACTTTAAATGTTTACAGTTTCATAATCCAAGACAATTGTTTTGTTGGTTTTTACAAGTATAAACAAAGACGGGATATTTATGCATGACCCGAATGAGTTGCACAATGATATGCTTCAACGAAAGAATTCTTGTAATAAGCATTGATGGGTGACGCACAAAAAATTTTAGGGATTACCCAAACCAATTTTCTAGAATGAGAAATTGATGGGTCAAAAGGTGAAAAATAGAGGCAGAAAAATCTCACTAATTGGAGTTTAACATTATTCAGTACGAGAATTCCTGGGTGTCACATGTCTAAGGATGGGCCAAAAGATGAATGGTTTGGATCACCAAACGTCTTGGATTTCCATGTACTACATAATATCTACATGTAAATTAAATTAGTGGACTGATTTGCATGTGTTGTCCGCATATAATAGTGTAACCAACCACTTGCTGTATTCGCAGCCGCAGGAGCATGTATAATGCTTGTCGACATCTAGTACTCAACAGCCCTTTTATCAAGATGATTCTGCTAGGTAACCTTTCAGTGGTTCATGGTGGGAAACTTTCAGAAACTTGCAGTTATGATTCTTGATCCTTTCTTTTGTCTTCTCAGCTGGAATTGAAAATGGTTGTCTTCCTCTACTACTTATGCCTTTACTGGCTCATTACGAACACTTCACTCACTCCTACTTCTAATCACCGAAACAGTTAGAGTTCACCAACTCACTATACTAGGTCTACCTCACTATGTTCACTCTGACTTATCTTGAGGAGAATTCCTTTGTTTGCTTGTTGTTTACAGTCATGCCCCCTCAGGCAGAGCTTAAGGGGAAGTACAACCTAAATGAACGTAAGGGTGCCGCTTGCTGATTCACAGCACACAAACTCAATCTAAAAATAGAAAGAAAACAAACTTGCTGGCAGATCATGTTCACCAAGAAATTCTTCAAAATTAGATCTTAGTCTATTTGAGACTATTCATTTTAATCATGATCAAAGATCTTTTCTTGTTAATCATTTCTTTTTTGAACAAATCAAATAACCTAATGGACTAATCCTTGGCTGCAACAAGCCGTAATGAATGATCATTGTTTGGGAACAAAACCATATGACTACAGGTTTTATGTGACTTCTTCAAGCCCCCGTCCTACTGGAGGAACTACAACTTGAACAGGCTTGCCTGCAAGGTCTGTCACCTACATCCTTCTCAAAGGTTGTTCTTGTGGGCATATATTGAAGCCAAGGGAAAAGTAACCTCCAGCTATGTAATCTGCAGGGCCCGTGACCAAAATCTTTCCCAAAGATTATTCTTATGGGCATAGCTATTTCTGCTACACAAGGATCAAAAGACGTAAGACAAGCAATTGAACTTATAGCCTACTTGGACTGCTTGTGTCTGCCAGTTGTTGTCAGTAAGTCATCTACCACAGTATATCAAAGACGTAGAGTGATAGACTCTATGCTGAATTTAGAGATAGAGAGATGATTGGAGGAACTTTGTGAGGTTTACTGGATACACGAAGTCCCACTGTGGACTTTGCTTCAGCCACTCAAAGTGAGAAACCTTGTCTGGAACATTTCCTGAGAATCCATTTGAGTTCTAATTAACCTCCAAATATCTCCTCACCACTGGATTTTGGTATGTCACATCAAACATTTTCCACGAGTAAAAGACATATACCCGATAATGCATTTGGTGAACGATTTGAGACCCTCAAAGTTGTAGTGTTAATGTTAGGGATAGAACATGCAGAAAATAAACTAGATGGCCCTTAGATGCAGCACTGAATTATTGGTTATAGAAAGAAGAGACAAGACCATCACCTTTATGGCATCTCACATTGAAGAACCAAATCATTTATTGGGTTAGTGCCAACTGTAATTGAGTTTGACGTTGTTGAGACCTGTCTTGTAACAACAAATCCAATATTAGATTTGGGTAATAATTTAAAACTCTCAAAGTTAGGGAGCCCACTAATGAGTGTCCAATTTTATATAAAAATCACCTAATTATTTGCTCATGTGTTATAATTTATAGTATAAAATTAAGACTCTTTGCCAAAATTTGTAATACATGCATTTATGACCTAATGACTAAAAAATTTAATATTTTGTAGGTTCAGGGGCTTATCTAAAATAAGTATGTGAATAATCATAATTTTTTAGAATTTAATTAGAGTTTTTACTTCGTAGGAAGCAAGATAGTGATCAGACAGTCGAGATGATTGAGATAAAATTTGAAGATCCAAATGTCATTGATACAAAGTAAGATTAAGGATCAAGATCATCTCAAGGCAAGCAAATGATGGAATTAGAGAAGTCAAAGGTGACTAAAGTGGGCTCATGCTCAAGTTATACAAAGTCCATTACCTTTGCATGGGATCACTGAAGTCATATAAGCCATAAAAGCTATGAAGATGGTGATAAGCTAAGGATCTTAGCTATCCATCAAATCCAATGGGGTTGAGCCACCAAGCCAAGACAAAAGAGCCATCAAAGCCAGCCATGAAGCCAAGCCAAATGAGCCCTCAAAGTAAGCCATTCAAGCTTAGCTATATAGAAGGCCATGATTGGAGGAGAATCTAAAGTAAACATCCATGGGATTTTTAAGAAGATAATTGAAAGATATTTGAGTGAAAATCAAAGTGGGTAAGCATGCATGTGGACCAATGGAAAGAGCCCACCCCTATTTCTTTTTCTCAATTTTTTCCCTTCTTTTCTCTCTGTCCACCTCATCTTAAGGCATTCCACGTTTTTTTACTTTGGGGGAGACTCACCACCCTAAAAAGTAAGCTTCTCCCATCTTCTTACACCAAGGTCTACCATATCATCCACACCTTATCTTTCCTTCTCTCATCCATATCTTCCTCTATCTCCGATCACTTTCCCCCATTCTTGAGAGATTTAACGTGAAAATCCAAAGAGGAGAGGAGTTCCACGCCCAATTCCTACAAAATAGGATACTCTCTCTCTCTCTCTCTCTCTCTCTCTCTCTCTCTCTCTCTCTCTCTCTCTCTCTCTCTCTCTCTCTCTCTCTCTCTCTCTCTCTCTCTCTCATCCACCCAATTTCTCCCTGCCACCTCTTCCCTTCTTTCCACTTTGCCTTTATCTTATTCCACATGACCCACCTTTGTAGGAGGGGAAGTTCCATGCCAAAATCTTAGGAAATAGGCACCTCCCCCCTCACTTAAGGTCTTCCACATTTTCACCTCATCTTCCACTCAATTTCTTATTCTCAACTCACTTTCTTAACCTAACCATCCATCTTTTTCTAATCTCATCCCCACCTTACCTTTTCCTAGGGTTCTCCTTAGATAGCAGCCACCACATATAAAATTCTTAGTGACTTTAATGTGGAATAACATATGGGAGAAGGGGAGAACACACCTTTCTAAGAAGGAGGCATCTCCACCATCCTCTCATTCCCTTCCCTTCAATGCAGTCGCTCCTTCCTCCTTCCAAAATTCTTCAATGGTTTCTCCTTGGTAGAAAGCTTCCACGCCTCATCCTTGGATGTTTTTCTCTTTGATTTCAAGCTGGTTTCAAGGTTCGTTGTTCCTCTTTGCTCTTCCTTTATCTGATGCTTTGGTTTAAGTCCCTTGCTTTCATGCCTTAATTTTCTTGCTTTGTTTCTAAAGTTATTCTTGATTATTTGCCCTTGTTTTCCCATATCAGCCTCACTAACAAAATAAGGACACCCTATTTTAGGCCCATACCACCAAACTCATGGACCTCCTATTCCTGGACCTTACTTGCCCCCATCTAAAAGACCTATAGATGATAATATCACCAACTTATTTGAAGCCAAGAGAGGAAAACTTTTCAATTAGAAGTTCAATTGAAATAAGCCATAGTGTATGAATGAAATGAAAAACATGATGAGTCAAATGATGCAACATATGGAAAAGAGGAAAGTTTTCAGCTCAACCACAAGCAAACCCTAAGGTGTGCATGTGGTTAGGAATAATACTTCTAATGCATCATCAAGCTCTACCATGGAACAGACTAAGGCTATCACCATTCTCAAGAATGTAAAAGAATTGAGAAAGATGAGTCACAAAAGACCAAACAAGTAGAAAAATCCACTAAAGTTAAAGAAAATTCTAAAGAGAAGGACCCCACTTCACCTATTGAACCATATCCTATTCCTACTCCATTCTTTAAGAGGTTGCGTCAAGCTCCAAAGTTTGCCTTTAAGGATAAGATTTTAAAGATTTTCAAGCAAGTCAAGGTCAACATACTAATCTTAGATATAATAAACCAAATCCCATCATATGAAAATTCCTAAAAGACCTTTGCACCATAAAAAAGAAGAAGATAAAATGTTCAAAAGAAGGCACTTTTGACTAATCAAGTTAGTTTCATTCTTCAACATCATACACCACCAAAATACAAAGATGCAGGTTGCCCCACTCTTGCTTGCATTATTGGTAACAATAAGATTAACCAAGCTTTGCTTGATTTAGTAGCTAATGTTAACCTACTATTGTACTCAATATGTGAAAAGTTAGGTTTGGGTGAGCTTAAGCCTACTTCTACTACAATCAAGCTAGTTGACCATTCTATGAAGATACTGAGAGGGATAATAGAAGATATACTTGTCTAGGTAGAACAATTCTACTTTCATATAGATTTACTAGTTCTAGATACACAACTGGTGGTGAATGAGAAGAATGAAATACCCGTCATCCTGGGACAAACATTCCTGACTACGTCAAATGCCTTAATTAACTATAGAAATGGTGTCGTGAAACTGTCCATTGGTAAGAGCTAACCATCTTCGCCATTTATAAGTAACCTAGTGAAATCACCAATGACTTGCACAGTGTAATTGATAAATTCAGTTGCGCAGGATTAATTTCTTTTATCTTCCTAATTAGACCCACTTGAGACCTATTTGGCCCACTCTAATGAGTTTAATGAGGATGCATTAATAGAGAGTTAATACCCTCATTAATTCTCTTCCTATCATGGACAGAAAAATGGAAACCTCATTTTGAGGAACTTCCACCGAGGGAGCCCACTCTCCTTCCATCATCAATAGAACCTCCTAAGCTTGAATTGAAATCCCTACTATCATATTTAAAATATGCTTATTTACGAGAAAAAGAGACTTTTCCTATGATAATTCCCTCCCAATTGGAAACATCTCAGGAGGAATGGTTAATAGACACTTTAAAAGAGCACAAAGGTTCTATAAGATTGACCATTTTAGATATAAAGGGCATTAACCTTTTAATTTGTACACATAGGATATATTTGGAGGATGATGCTAAACCACATCGTCAGTTGCAGAGAAGGTTAAATCCTAATATGAAAGATGTGGTCAGAGTAGAAGACCTTAAGTTGCTTGATGTGGGAATCATCCATATCATAAGTGATAGAAAATGGGGGAGTCCAACTCAATAGTTCCAAAGAAGTTTGGAGTGATGTCAATCACTAATGTAAATAATGAAGTAATACCTACTAGAGTTACCAATGATTGGAGTATGTGCATTGACTAAAGAAAGTTAAATGTTGTCATTAGGAAGGGCCATTTTCCTTTCCCTTTATTAATCAAATGTTAGAAAGGGTTACAGGACACCAGTATTACTATTTGCTAGATAATTACTCAGGGTATAATCAAATAGAAATTGCACCTGGGGATCAAGAAAAGACAACCTTTACATGCCCTTTTGGCACTTTTACTTACAAAAGAATGCCATTTGGATTATAAAATGCTCATTCCACATTTCAACACTGCATGTAGAGTATCTTTAGTGATACGGTAGAGAGAATCATAGAGGTATTCTTGGACAACTTATCTGTTTTTAATGATTCATTTGACACTTCTTGAAAATCTAGGAAAAGTCTTGAGTCATTGTAAAGAAAAGAACTTAGTTTTTAATTAGAAAAAGTGTTGTTTCATGGTTCCTAAGAGAATTTTCCTTGGCCATATAGTGTCATCTAAAGGTATAAAGTAGATAGAGCTAAAGTTGACCTAATTACCAATCTACCTATCCCAAAATCTATTAGTGACATTCTCTCCTTCCTAGGTCATGCATGATTCTATAGGAGATTCATTAAAGATCTTAGTGCAATATCTAGACCATTGTGTCACATCCTTAGAAAGGATACCCCTTTTGAGTGGATTGATGATTGTCAAGAGTTGACCACTGCACCTATCATGCAACCACTTGATTAGAGTTTCCCCTTTGAAATCAAATGTGATGCTAATGATTATGTTGTAGGAGTAGTACTAGGGCAAATAAATGAGAAAAAGTCATATGTCATCTACTATGCTAGTAGGACCCTAAATAGCACTCAGATGAACTATTCCACTACGGAGAAAGAACTCTTAGCAGTTGTTTTTACCTTAGATAAATTCAGGTCTTACTTGGTTGGATTTAAAATAGTCATATTCATTATCATTTGGCCCATAAGTATCTTCTTTTTAAGAAAGATGATAAGCGCAGACTAATTAAATGGATTCTTTTACTCTAAAAGTTTGACATTGAGATAAAAAACAAAAAAGGAGTAGAGAATGTTGTACTTAACCACTTATCTCATCTAGTCCCAGTAGAACCTTTGGATGAGTTGCCAATTAAAGACATTTTCCCTAATGAGCAACTTTTTTATGTCTCCTATCCTCCCTAGTTTGTTGGTATTACAAAATATTTAATCACAGTGAAGATTCATAAACATTGGAACAAACAAGAAAAGAAAAAATTCTTTTCCAATGTTAAGCACTAATTTTGGGATGATCCATACCTATTTAAGTACTTCCCAAATCAAATAATTAGAAGATGTATACCTAATTTAGAGCAAAATAGTGTTATCTCTTTTTGTCACTCAAAAGCATGTGTGAACATTTTTCTACACAGAAAATAGTTCCAAAGATTTTGCAATGTGGTTTCTACTAGCTTTCATTGTTTAAAAACCTGCATGTGTTTTGTAAATCGTGTGAGAGATGTCAAAAGTTTGGAGGAATAATATGTAGAAATATGATGCCTCTCAACTCTATCCTTATCATTGAAGTTTTTGATTGATGGGATTATTCTCACCTTATTTTGATTGATGGGCTATAAAACAAATTCTTCAAAAGATTGTTAATCCAGATCATAAAGATTGGTCTCTTAAACTAATTGATGCACTTTGGGCTTACAAGACTGCACATTGAACCTCGATTGGTATGTCTCTCTATCATATTGTATATGGTAAGGCTTGTCATTTGCTTGTGAAAATGGAAATAAAGCCTATTGGGCAATAAAGACTTTTATTTCAACATTGATAAAGCAAACTCACATAGAAAACTTCAGCTTAATGAGTTAGAAGAGATTAGGCAAGAAGCTTATGAGAGTAATATGATATATAAAGAAAATATGAAGTTTTTCATGATTAAAACATAATGAGAAAATCTTTTAGTCCAAACCAGAAGGTTCTCCTTTACAATTCTAAACTGTACCTACTCCCAAGTAAGCTTAGACCTTGATGGACCGATCCATATATAGTCAAAGAAGTTTTTCCATATGGGACCATTGAGATTGAGGATGTTAGGACTGGTCATATTTTTAAAGCGAATTGCTAGTATTTAAAGCCTTTCCTAAAATATGAGAATCCAAAAGTTGAGTCCATAGCCATGGAGGATCATGTTTATCAGGATTGAATGGATCTAATCCCTTTATGCCATCTTTTGTTTTTTGGAAATCATTATTTTTTTGCATCACTTATATTCATTTTAAGTCTTAGTTTTTAAATATTTGGGACAATGTTTGTTTTAAGTTGGACGTGTATAATTCTAGCAAATTCTAGTTTTTTCTAGTTTATAGTTGATTTCTCTATTTTTTTAAAGAATTTTTTTTTTAATTTTTTTTTAAAAATTAATTTTTTTTAAAATTTTGATAATTTTTATGTCAATTCCTATAATATGATGGGAATTGGATTTTTTGAAGTATAGTTTAGCTAACTTTAGCTTATTAATGAAATTGCACATGATTAGCTCATAATTTTACTCATTTTCAAAAGTATTCCATGAAAGCTAAATCTCAGATCACGTCTGTACATATAATAACATATATAGTATAAATTGATAAGTAGTTATAACTTAGATATTTTGAAGAAATTCTATGGAGACCTATAACCTAAGTGAGTTTAGAGTCATTCACTTTTTTAAGAGGTTATAAATGTTGCTAATTTTCTTCAGTGTGTTTAATTGAATTTTGATCCCACCAAATATTAAATTTGGCTAATTATCTAAATTATTAGTATATTATCTTTAAAATTCTAGAAGTTCATTGAATCTAATAGATTATATAAAACTTAAAAAATTATTTAGGCCATCCTTGTTGTTGAACTAGAGACACAGGGCTTACCTCAAAAGTATTTTTACCATTAGTTAGCCAATTTGAGCCATTTTATTAAAGCTTTTTCTTTTTGTAACCAAATCATCCTTTACCCATGTTAACCTAATATATATTATCCATTACCTATTTTCTTCAAAAGATAATTAAAGATGAATGAAGAAATACCTTTTAGGTGCAATAAAATTAGAAAAGTAAATATCAAGAAAAGATATTCTTCAAAGAGATTCAAAAGAGCTAAAAAAGAAGAAGAAAAAGTTAAAAAAGAAAAAAGAAAAAAAAAGAAGTGAAATGAAGAATGTGAGAAAATGAAAGAATATTCACTTTGGCACATACCAAAGAAAAATTGTCAACTTTAGTAGAAGACCTCTACTAATTTTGGAAGAATTTTGAATACCCTTTATACCCTTTCTTTTTAACTCTATATATTTTGTCCTAGTTGAAGACCTCATTATTCTAGGATGAATATAATCTTGATGAGGATATGAATAGATAGGATTTAAGGAGTAGTATTTATAAGAGTTCAAAGGTAATGACATCATATACTTTCTAAAGGAA
This sequence comes from Warburgia ugandensis, assembly GCA_035236585.1. NCBI lineage: Eukaryota > Viridiplantae > Streptophyta > Magnoliopsida > Canellales > Canellaceae > Warburgia > Warburgia ugandensis. Next base: position 26,718,119 of record CP141131.1, read on the forward strand.
TCAAAATTAAATTCCTAAGTAACTCCCATTCGATCATGAGTATATGTGAGATAAATTTGTTTTTATTGAATCTGCTCACATATGTAAAAGAGAGATGATTTGAATAATTTATCTGAGAGTTTTTATTTTTGAGTGTATTAGTGAGGATTGAGGTTAAGGCATATTTCAGATATAGTTTAAAGTTAAAGGTCTACTCATAGATAAGGATTATTGTACAGGTAGATTGTACACACATGCACTCACCTTGAGATATGAGCTTAATCATAATGTATTTAGCATACGGGTATGGCTTTGAATTTTTCATTCATTTTTATTAGTTTCCTAAAGTTGATAGATTTATTGAAGATAATTCTCTAAGGAAAAAGTAAAAATTGACTTGAAAATGATTTTTGCAATTTTGTGGGTAAATTTGCTACAAACTATCATGAGGCTTAACTCATCCACCATGGATAACCTAAGGATTCAAGGGCTTATTACATATGCTAAATGCAATCGTGAGTACCTACAAAAGTGGCAATATTGTATCAATCTTGTAATTTGGTTTTTTGCATGTTTTGTTAGAAACTAGAAAAATGCTGGTTGGGGGTGTTAAGTGTTCAATTTTGGCTAAAATACCCCTAAGAATCGATTGATTCTTAGTTAATCTAAGAATCGATTGATCCAATCCATGTTTGATTAAAGCCTAATTGCTCTTGTTCAACAAGAGCAATTTGATCTTATTGGCTTGCTTATTCAACTCGTTTGAGTAAACCCCTTTTGTCCTAAATGCCTCTTCCTTTTCATCCATTACCGTTAGCGCAATAGGCTGCTCGATTGATTTGCCATCTCGGCTCCTCTTACCCTTGCCCGGGAGAACGTCGAATCTAGCTAGTGCCGCTGCTCTTAGCTATTTTCACGACTCTCCTGCTATTGAATCTGCTGTTCTTGCCAGTCTTGGTGGTAGGGCAGTAGGAGTAAAGGCAATAGGATCAATATTAGGAAATGGCCTAACTAGAACGGCAGACTCAAGGCGATGACTAGTGGATCCCGGGCTAATCTCCTTTATAAAGCTAAGGACCATGACCATGGGAATGATTTTTTTTAAAATAAACTACCGCACCTCTGAGTCCTCTTGCCCACTAGTCACTCTGTTCACATAGAATGAATGTGAACCAATTCATAGTTAATCTAAGTTTTATTCTACTCAAACTAACAGGATCACTTCAGTCCCTGATCTCATTCTCATCAGATTTTTAATTAATCTTTAGATCTTCATCTTAAGACACGTCCTAGCTAATCAATTAGTACTAACCCTTAATCTATCATCCAAAAATTTGATCTAAGCTATTAAAATCCAATTTTCTTTCCTTAATCCAGATTATCAAATTTTTGGGAGATCTATTTAATCCAACTATTAAATCCTTAATAAGAGATATTAGTGAGAACTTATTGACTCTGATGTGACTAGATTTGAAGAAATTTTCTACGATCAAATAGGTAAGTTATTTTTTAGTTTTTAATTCATTTAATTTTCTGTCTTTTTGGTTCAAAATTTTGTACTTTTCAATAATTCAATAGATCTTATTTTTGAACTTATTATTATTTAATTTTTATAATTTATTTTAATTTGTGGCAAAATAATCAATAGGAGGTCCATTGTTAAGTGTTCAATTTTGGTCAAAACACCCCTAATTTAGTATTCAATTAGAGCATTTAGGCCATTAATTTTAAGATTTTACATAAAATATTTTATTTTAGCTTTAATTGGCCATTAACCATTGAATTGAAAGATTTAGTGGTCAGATGATCATTAAAGCTAATTAGAGGAATAATGAACGGTTTAGATTGTGCTAATTGGGTTCTGTGCATTGCAGATCGGTCAACTCAGGCATGGACGCTCCAAATCGAATCAAGGATATTAGATGGAAATCAGATGAAGTTTCACGAAAAAAAAAGACTTTGAAGACTTGCAGAGTTCTAGCAAGTCTAGAATTCTAGTGGACCCTAGTCTCTCTCTTATCTTCTCTTTTCTCTTATCTCTCTCCTCTCTTTTCTCTCTCTTTCCCTCTTATCCTCCTCTCTCTTTCACGTCTCTCTCTCCCTCTCCTTTTTATTCCCCTTCCCCTCTCTCTCCAAGGATGATTTTTCCCCTCCTACGAGGGCTGGGCTAGTCTCTCTCTCTCTCTCTCTCTCTCTCTCTCTCTCTCTCTCTCTCTCTCTCTCTCTCTCTCTCTCTCTCTCTTCACGTTCTTCTTCATCTCTTCTAGCCCCTTCTCTGTCCACATTGCTACAATCCAGCCCAGCACATCTCCCACCTTCCTCCACTATCAATCAGCCCTTCTCCCTTGATCTCCATCTCTCTGTCATCTCTCTCACGCACCCACTATCTTCTCTTCCTCAAGTCTCATCCCTCTTCTCTTGGCCGGCCATAGGTGCGTGACACACCTAGTAGGCCTGGCATCAACACTCTTCTCCTCTTTTCCCAAATTTTCCTGTTCTCTCCTCCTCCTGTGCCCTCCTTTCCTCGTTTTTCTCCAATCCAGCCGACCATAGGGTTTCCTCTCCCCATTCCTCTCTCTCCCTCCTTCTCCTACCCTCTCACTTCTCTTCATCGGACGGCTCTGGGGAAGAAAACCCAGAACTGGGTTTTCCTCTGTCTTTCTTCTCTACTCTCTTCCCCAAGTTATCTCTCTCTCTCTCTCTCTCTCTCTCTCTCTCTCTCTCTCTCTCTCTCTCTCTCTCTCTCTCTCTCTCTCTCTCTCTCTCTCTCTCTCTCGTTATTCTCCTCCATAGCCAGTCCAACAGAACCCGAAACCATCATCCCTCACTAGCCAACAGTGGTGCGTGACACACCTTTGTTGGCCAGCACTCACTCCTTACCCCTCCTTCTCTGACTAGCACAAGTGTCATCTTCAACGGCCCAGCACCATCAGCTCTTCTTCTCTCCCTTGCCCCATTCTTCGTTCTCCATCTCTGTTTCCGGCCAGCTCAGGGAGAGAAAACCCAAATCAGGTTTCCCTCCTACTTCCCCATTCTTCTCTTCTCTCCTCTCCTCTTTTCCCTCCTTCTTTCTTCCCCCCTTCTCCGGTTTCCCCCTCAAACGGGTTTTCCTGGTTTTCGATTAAAACCAAGAATTTGAGCAAATTCTGGTTTTTCCCTTGGCAGATCTCAGGAATTACCATTTTGTTCCCATATTAATTCCTCTTCTGTCCCAGAGGAAATTCCATCTGGGTCCCCAGTCTAATTCCATCTGTGTCCCTAGTTTAATACCAATTGTGTCCCTGTGCTATTCTGGTTTTGTTTTATTCACATTTTGACAATTCAAGGATAGTGCAATTCAGGGATAGTGCAATCCAAGGACGAGCTTATCCAGGACGCCTTTTAGTTTTATTTTCTATTGTCTTTTGAATAAATAATTGTGCAAACTGCAAAAATTGAATAAATTTGGATTTTAGTTTATTCTTAGTTTATTTTTAGTATAGTCTTTGTTTTTATTCTTTTATTAATTGAATTTTATTGAAAACTCCATCACTTCAAATCAAGTCCTCGTGGGATCGACCCGTACTTGCATAAGCTACACTACAATAGCTCGTGCACTTGAGGTTAAATAATTAACAAGTTTTTGGCGCTGTTTATTATTTAATTTCTATCATTTATTTTAATTTGTGGAAAAATAATCAACAGGAGGTCCATCTACAAGCCCCCTTCTCAAAATTTTCCTAGAGCATTAGTACCCTAGTAATGTCCTAGTTTTAGCTCCCCCAGCATCCAAAGTAAACATTTGAGGAAACTATGTAGTTATTCATGAAGAAAACCCTTAAAAACTACTATGAGACAAGGCAAACCTTAAACCATCTCTAGAACAAGAATAGATAGAGCTCTCATTTATTGTTTTACCTCAAGTGCATGGGCTATTATAGTGTAGCTGCTGCAAGTATGAGTCGATCCTATGGGGACTTGACTTAAAAAGATGGATTTTAAATAAAATTTAATTGTCCAAATATTAAAAGGAAAAATAGAAATTAACTAACAAGGAAATAAAAATTTAGATATATTTAATTGATGAACATTATAGAATTTTAAATTAAAAAAGATAAAAAATTAATTAAAAAGACATAAAATCGACTTCCCTACCTTGATCAAAGGAAATTTCTTTAAATATAATATTATTGACATCAATCGACCTTCATCAATATCTACAACATGTCTTTGACTAAAGATCCAATGGCTGGATTAATCATATTCCCCAAAATTTTGATGATGTAAGCTAAAGAGTGATTTTGATTTTTGGATAGCTTAGATCAATTTATGGATACTCAGATTGAAGGTCAAAGACATTGGATAAGCTAAGAGATGTCCTAAAAACAAAACTGAGAAGCTGATTTGAATTTTCATGTGAAACAGATTAGGAAATAAGGAGATCCTATTTGTTAAGGCTAACCTTTGATTAAGGTAAGCATTAATCAAATTGGATTTGGATTATACAGTTCTTGGATGGGTAGAACAGGGACAAAGAAAAACTAGAATAAGTTCAAACAATGCAGGGAAAGAGAGGGGAGGAGGTGATGCAGTGCAGGACAAGGAACAGGGAAAGCAGAGAAAGAAGAAGAAGTGAGGGGGAAGTGAGACGGGTTGGGGCAGTGATGGTGAGGGGTGATAGTAGAAGAGTTGTCGGTGAGAGAGGACTCCTTGGCATTGGAGAGGGAGAAAAATAAAGGAAAGTGGAAGTGAGGGAAAGAGAGGACATGAGAAAGAGGGAAAGCAGGAGTAGGTAGGTTGGTGCAATGCTAGGTGTCTTGTGGTACTGGAAAGAGAGAAGGAGAAGAGATGGGGTGAAGAGCTGTAGAATAGTGGTGTATGATGTTGAAGAATGGAACTAACTTGTTCAGTAAAAAATTCCTTCTTTTGAACATATAGTTTTCTTTTTATGGTGCAAAGGTCTTTTAAGAATTTAGCATATGATAGGATTTATTTTATTGCATCTAAGATCAATATGTTGATCTTAACTTGCTTAAAAATCTCTAAAATCTCACCATTAGAGGTAGATTATAGAGCTTGATGCAACCTCTAGGGAAATGGAGTAAAAATAGGACATGGGTCAATAGGTGAAGTGGTGTCATGTTTAGAATTTTCTTTAACTTTAATGGATTTTTCTACTTGTTTAGTCTTTTGCGGCTCATCCTTTTCAAATTCTTTTACCACTCCTAACAATGGTGACAGCTTAGGTCTGTTCCATGGTAGAGCTGAATGATGCATCAGATTCATTAGTGCTAACTGCATGCACTCCTTTAAGGTTTGCTTGTGCTTGAGCTGAAAACTTTCCTTTTCTAATATTTTGCATCCATTGACTCATCATTTTTTTTTCCATTAATAAACTGATTGGTTTGTTTCAATTGGACTTCTAATTGAGAAGTTTTCCTCTCCTATTTTTGAATGAGTTACAAGCCTTTTGGATGGAGGCAAGTAAAGTCCAGAAGAAGGAGGTTGATGAGTTGGGTATGGTAGGGCAAGATATCCTTAGTTTTGTTAGTGAGGTTGATATGGTCCTCGTTGTGAGACATTAACAATGAGTCTATTTTTCCAATTGAAATTTGGATGGTTTCTCCAATTGGGGTTATAAATCTCTAAATATGGGGAGAAAGGTCTTTTATAAGTGTTAAGTGCATTAGCTTGATCATGAAGTACCTCTTGAAATGTTGGAATAGTAGGACATTCCTGAGTAAGATGGGCGGTACTTTCATAGATGCTACACACTTTTTCTTCTTTATTCGATTTTTTCTTTCCCATTTCTATGGCTTCTACTTTTCTAGCCAGTGGGCTTGGGTCTTTTTATATGTTCTATTCTTTCTGAGTTGGCCTAAGTCTATGCATAGTCAAGAAGTTTTTAGCACCATTGCTTAGGAGTTGCAACAGAGTTTTCACAAAATTTAGTAAAAAAATTAAAATTTTTAAAAAGTCCAAAAAATAAAAAATTCATAAAAATAAATTTTTTTAGGAATTGCATTGTTTTAGCATTCTAGGCATTTTTAGGTGCATTTTTTTTATTTTTCTTAGTGCAAAATAAGTCTCTTTCCTAAATTAGGTACTTATTGCTATTTTTACTTTTTAGAAAATTAGAAATTTGAGGAAATTGGCAAGTGGAGCTTCATCAAATAAATAAAAATTCTTAGCTTTCCTAAAATAGGACTTTTCCTTTTTTTTTTTTTAGTTAATCTTGTAGTGAGGCACATTGTAACTTGCAATTTTAATTCCAATTTTAAAAGGGCTGTATTAAAATGGAGCAAGTGTAAGATAAGGTAGCTTACACTTGATCTTCATCAAAAACTCGCTGTAACTTTCCCTCACTCTTTTTTATTTTCTTAATTTAATTGCATTTAAAATAATTTTATATTATTTGGTAGTATAATTACATATAGATAGCATACTTTATAATTATCCATTTTAAGATTTGCATAAGTTTATTATTTTTAATTATATTCTTAGGGCATGTTTATTACTTTGAGGTGATTTATATGTTAATCGAACTGCCATGGAGTATGGAAATTCATCACCACCTCTTGGCCCACTTATCATAATCACCACAAGTGTGTAATCCACCCTCTCAAATTAATTTAAAATTAATTAAAAGAGACCTATGAAGGGCATCACATGCTCTAAGACCCTCTTAATGGGACATGATCTATTGTCACTTTAGTGGCTTCTAAGCATTGTGGTTATAATGGGTGTCTTAAAATCCAAGTGATTTTTCCATGCCTTCCATTGACGTCAATTGAGGTGTAAATGCCTCCTAATATAAGGATTGTATTAACTACTTTAGAGTAGAACCTAACTGGTAAGTTGTAGTCAAATATGAAAGAAAAGAGGAGAGTTAGATTAGGCTAATCTAAAAGCATCGTCTCCACACAAATTCAAGAAAATTAAAATATTGTTGCTTATTAGCCTCAAGGATTATTTGATTGTGCCCTTTGTTTGTGCATCATTCTAGGAAGGTAGGTTACATCATTTAGGTTAGTTTTTCCAACAAAAAAAATAAAAAACTCATAAAGAACAAGCTTTCGTTGTATGCACTTTTGGAGACGTGACAAAATCGGAAGGTTAGTCAAGGACGACCAAAAAGACATACAACCATATCAGTCCACATCAATGACTGATCAGCAATTAAGGGATAAATCACCCCATGGTAGTCAAGGCCCTATCATGAATGAGGACCCACCACCTCTAATGGATGATGAATATCAACTTAAATCAAGGAGGAATAGTCATCTACCAAATAGAGATTGGAGAAGAAATAACAATAGGGAGTGGGACCAATAGAGTGAACATGGAGATAATAATGATGTTTATCAAAACTTTTGTGGCAGAACTTTAAAAGACTACCTTCAACCTTCGTACCAGTACTCCATCCCGTGTCATTCTTCCTTAGATTGCTAGTGCTTTAGAATTAAAAATGGGAGTAATCCAATAACTTCCCAAATTCTATGGGTTAGATAGTGAAAGTTCTTACTTGCATCTTAAAGAATTTGATAAAGTATTAAGTACCCAAATAACACAAAACATTGGTCTAGATACTGTTAGGCTTGAACTTTTTCCTTTCTCCTTAAAGGAAAAAGTTAAAATGTGGTTAACACACTGCTAGTAGGTTCCATGAGGACCTAGAATGAAATGACTAAGGAATTCTTGAAAAAGTTTTTTCCTACAAATGCACTTTATCGTAAGATCATGAACTTTAATCAGAAGGATAAAGTGTCATTCTATCAATGCTAGAAAAGGTTCAAGGATCTTTTACTTGCTTGCCCACATCTGACATGGGCTAGTTCATAGAAATGATGTGCAATGGTAACTTTCTAAACAAACAACTAGATGAGGCAAAGGCATGTACCACCCCCCACCCTTCTTTCATTGCTCCCCCTTCTTCATTGCACTCTCTTCCCCTCTATTTCTCTTTCTCCTTCTCCTCCCTCTTCTCTCATTCTCCTTCTCCTTCTCCCTCCTCTATGCTATCTCTCTCTCATGCACCTTGCGACCACACTAACCCTGCACCGGTCTACCACCTATTTTTCTCACCCACAGCCAGCCGATAGTTCCCACCACCTCTCTCTCTCTCTCTCTCTCTCTCTCTCTCTCTCTCTCTCTCTCTCTCTCTCTCTCTCTCTCTCTCTCTCTCTCTCTCTCTCTCTCTCTCTCTCTCTCTCTCTCTCTCTCTCTCTCTCTCTCTCTCTACTGCACTCCCCATCTCTGCCTCTCTCATTCTCTCTCTCTGCCCTAGTTAACCACACCCCCACTTGGCTGGCCGGTTCCATCCACACAACCAGCCTACCTGTTGCTTCTCACTCTCCCTCGTTCTTTGTCTTTCCTACCTCACCTTTGTTGCCAGTAAGCACTCTTCCTTCCAACCGACATCTCCCTTGTCATTGGCCTGTTATCTACGCCCCCAGTTTTTCCACCACACCATCATCGTTCACCAATATCGCACAACTCTTCCCAGCCAACAGCTCTTCACCCATCTCATCTCCTTCTCTCTTTCTAGCACTGCAAGACACCCAGCATCGCACCAAACCATATGTTCATGCTTTCCCTCTTTCAAGAGTCCTCTCTTTCCCTCACTTCCACTTTCCTCTATTTTTCTCCCTCACCAACGCCGGCGAGTTCTCTCTCATGGAAGCTCTTCTATTACCACCTTGCACCATCACTGCCCAACCCATCTCACCTCCCCCTCTCTTCTTCTTTCTCTACTTTCCCTACTCCCCCTCCTGTATTGCATCACCTACTCCCCTCTCTTTCCCTGCATTGTTTTCTCCTATACAGGTTGAAGAAGAAGGCATTTTTTTTTTTTTTCTAAAAAATTCCACATTTGTTATTTGATCTTTACTTAAAATTCCAATTTCATCCCTTTCAGCTTATTCTAGTTTTTCTTTATCCCTATTCTGCCTATCAAAGAACTGTATATTCCATATCCAGTTTCATTAAGGCTTACCTAATCAACGGTTAGCCTTAACAAATAAGATGTCTCTATTTCATGATCTCTTTCACATCAAAAATCAAATCAGTTTTTAGATTTTATTCTTAGGACATGTCTTATCTTATCCAATATCTTTGATCTTCAATCTAAAAATTCAGAAATTGATCTAAGCTATCCAAAATCCAAAATCATTCTTTAGCCTAGTTCATTAAAATTTTGGAGAATTTGCTTAATCCAAGCATTGCATCTTTAATCAAGGACATTTCGAGAGATTGATGAAGGTCAATCGATGTTGATGATATCATATCTGAAGAAATTAGCCGTGATCAAGATAGGGAGGTAGATTTTATGTGTGTGTGTGTGTGTTTTTTTTGTTAATTTTCTATCTTTTTGAATTTGAAATTTTGTAATTTTCATCAATTAAATTTATGTGTGTGTGTGTTTTTTTTTGTTAATTTTCTATCTTTTTGAATTTGAAATTTTGTAATTTTCATCAATTAAATAGATGTAATAATCCCAATTTTTGTAAATTGATTGAGAAAATCAATTTAGTTTGAATTTTTAAAAATTCTAGGCTAGAATATTAGGTTATTAGAAATTCTGTTTTTATAGAGATTAAAACATGATTTAAAGCTTACAAATTATAAATGTTCTAAAAAGATCCTTTCACAAAAGGGCAAAATGTCCTTTCACACCTCTATATGGCCCACAAGGGGCCCACAAATGAATCTAATGGCCAAAAAATATGCAATGAGTGGTCAAACCACTACCAGCTGATAGTGGAGGATCCAATATTAATTTAATATTCAAAAGAATTAAAACATAATTATTACAAGTAATTATGAAAATTTCAAAAACATTATAAATACACCCCCAAAAATCCTTCAAAAATGTTCATAAAGTTTATCACCAAATTATCTTGCTTCCCCTACAAAACTAGATCTAGATTCATGCCCAAATTTTCAAAACTCCCAAAAATCTCTCTTCTTACAATTTCTCTCTCCTCTCTCTAAATTGGGACAAGAGACCTAAATTCAATTAGGTACTTTGTTCCAAATCAAATCTTACAAATCTTACCATTCAGATTGTCCTAGACTATCTTATCTACAAAACCCTCACAAAAATTTCAAGATCCAATGGTGCAGTCAATGGAAAATCACAAACCACCATTCAGATTGTCCTAAACTACCTTATCTACAAAATCCTCACAAAAATTTCAAGATCCAACGGTGCAATCAACAAAAAATCACAAAATAAGTGGTTATTGGGTGATCTTATCATCAAGTGGACATTTCTTTTAAATTGGATTGCAAAACCTATGTTTTTCTCCAATCAAGTAGGTGGAAACCCTTTCCACACTTATTCTATGTCAGTTTATACAATTTTTATTTTTTTTAAAATTATTTCTAGGTTAAAAATAATAAAAATCAAGTAAGGAGAAGAACCCTTCAATTCTGGATGATGGAGGGCTTAGATGGAAAATTTGAGCCATCAAATCAATCCAGAGTGCAAAACCCCTATGGTAAAATTTTCATGGAATTTAATCATGTTTTGAGCCTTTAATTGAAGAGGAATTGATTAGATAGTCCAAAACGGACTGTCCGGCCTTCCTAATAAGATTAGGCTCGATGTTACTGTGGGACGCCATCCCAACGGAACGACTATGCAATAGCTGGTCCCGGGGAGTGCCTTATCGCGTGCGTCCCGGTGATAGGAGCATGGCAATGGTTTGGCCTGATTGGACCCCCTCCGAACGACTAATCCCATTCGTTCATTCCCCTAAGCCCAAATCAAATCTGGACCCTCAAAACAACTGTGGAGTCATCTGAACTTTAAATTAAGATCGAAAAGAAGCTATGGAAAGCTTGTAATGCTATTTTCTCCTGAAATCATAAAATTGATAAAATGCTTCAAGAAAATTTTTGTTTTTAGGAATTAAGTTTCCAATTTTCATAATCTTCAAGATCTGAAATGATCAGATCTTGAGGATTTAATGCAATTGATGATATAATGTTGAAATCAGGTAAAATCCATCATTTATTTTGACAAATCTAACATAAAATGAGGAATCCCTTTATGGTAGAAAACCTTAAAAATACAAAGGGAGCTACTTGATCAATGAGATCAAGCATGATCAAACCCTTTAGATGGGCTGTATGAATGGGATTATAATGAAATCTAAGTAGATCATGGATTAAATGTGACAAAAATAAGTGGATATGATCTTTGGATCTTAATAGAGTAAAAGCCTTAAATGTAATTAAAACCCTTGATCTAAAGAAAAAGATATAAGATCTAATGATTGGATCATAAGAAAAAGTTTCTAATAATCTTAATCTAATTAGTTTAATTGTCTTTTATTTGGTAATAGAATTTTAAATGTGATTTATGTTATAAATTAGGAAGCATGATAGTGTAATTCTTAAATTTTAGCATGCTATGTTGTAAATGTTATTAGTTTGTTATTAGGTTGGTGGATTTAATTATCTTAGGGCCATGTTAGTTTAAATTTGAGATTTTAGCATGATTCCATTAGATTCGTAGTAAAATTTCATGTATGTCATAAATTAGGATCATGCTAGATTAAGTATAGTTTTATTCCATTAGGTTAAGTTACTTTCATAGGAAGCATGTTAGTATAAATGGTTGTTAAACTTATATTGGATTTATGCTTTAAGTAGTTGTTAAGATATAATGAGCATAAATCACCAAAAATGTAAACTAATAGAATATAGAGATTCATGCACAATTAAGATGAGTGAATGACTTTGACTTAATATTAGTAAGAGCCATAGTTAGTAGGACAATATAAGGATTATCAAATCCTTGGCCCAAACTAGGAGAATAATCAACCCCATGAATGACATTTTAAATGTTCATGGATTTAATTAAAATCAATTAGAAAGAGTACTTAGGGTTAAAATGCTCATAGGAACCTTATGAAAGGTTGAGCTAAGGTCACTCTAGTGAATGATGAGCATGGTGGTTAAGGGGGTTCTCTAATAGAACCTCGCTCTTCCCCTACCTTTCGTTGACATTTGTGAGGTCTAAATGCCTCCTTACATAAGGATTGAAGTAACCACTTTGTGTTCAACCATTCAGCTAGTAAGCCTTAGCCAATTGGACATAAGAGGAGCTATCTAGACTTAGGATGGAATATGCTATCTTCAACTAGTAAAACATTAACTGGTTGAATGATAATAATAAGAGCATAAAAGGTTCGTAAAATATTTAATCTTAATAAAAATTGTAAGTAAGATAAGGATAATCAAACAAGATCCATAGGATCTTGAATGATCCAGAACAATAAGAATCCTAATGTCGTATTTTATTATGCATTTATGAATGTATGTTGTAGACAAATCTAGATAGAGAATCCAAACCCTTGATCAAATATGATTCAAGGAAGAGAACTAAGATCATCCTTCTTAGGGGTGATCAAACAACTAAACTTAGATCAAAGAAGAACTAGATGATAGAAGATGTAAGCCCTTGATCTTTATCAACATGTATAAATTTTTGATCAAAGGATCTATGAAAGATTAAGATCAAAGAAAGAAATACACAAAAACTTAGAATAGAAAATACTTAGATCTAAAAAATTAGAAGATCATTCTAACCATTAGATCTATTAATCAATAGGATAGACACTATTTAAGGAAAATAGATCATGATAGGACAAAAGATCTAGATCCTTTATATTGAATGACAAGATTAGACAAAGAATATAGATAGGATAAAAAAATATAACAGTATGTATGGATTTACAGATTTCGTATGTCAATCAGGATCATGGAAGATTTAAAGAGATGAATCACTACTTGACGGTAAGAGGATTTTATGAATGCATCTACATGAGAAATACATGTTGAATACATGATCTTATGTTTGAAAATGTTGACAAGTATTATGTAAATATTTGTACTAAATCCATTGAAAACCCTTATAATCCAACCAAAACACATATGAAATGGTTAAGTAAGAATTGATGAAAACCCTAAGTGAATAGGAAACTAAAAGGTATTTCAGCCCTAGATAAACAGACAAATTGTCTGATAAGTATAAAATCAATACATGGGAATCATTCATATAGAATGGTGATCCCTTAACTTATATGAACATGGGTATCATTCATTGTAAATAATGATCCTTAAGTTTGAAATGAAATCCTATCATCGGTATAAGAATACCAAAATACGAGGATGATGATATAAACAGACAAGACGTCTGATAAGTAAAAGAATACTTTATATACAAACAAGGAGGCTAGTGATTTTTGTTTTAAACAGGCATAGGCCTGGGGATGCTATGTTAGGAGAGTTACGAGGGTTTGGCTACCCACTCTCTGAAATGTGATATATATGATGATACCATGCCCACAGAGAGGCAAATGTCGGGTGGGGTAATTATGGGAAGGCCACCATTGTGATGGTCTATCTACCCATATAGACATGACATAGATGATTTTCCACACTTGGTATCCGTAGAGTATGAAAGCAGTTATCCAAGCACGCTAGTATGGATCAGACTACAACATAGTAGTCCTTTGAGTATTTTTGCATTATGATGCATGGCATAGTAAAATGCCTTATGATATGGCATGATGAGATGCCGGATAATCATGGATTACTACCCAAATGAGGGAGTATTTCCAGTAGAGTCTGGATGATTTATCAACTCAGCATAAGTTGGGTATGATTATGTTTTGAGATATTAACTATTTTTCAAGGTTTTGACTGTATGTATATATCTATACACAGTATACAGTATGTATGTGTAAGGATGTACATATATGACAAAGTAAAGAGATTAATCCATGAGTATGAATAATGGAATTATGAAGTATTAGAATTATGCTGTCAAATTATTATGCTTCTTGAATCCCCTACCAAGCAGAGCTTGCTGAGATATTGCAAATATTTGAATGTTTATAATATCTCAAATACAGAGAAGGAGACTTAAAAGCTCAAAACTTAAGAAGATCAAGAAGAAAAATCAATCAGGGTATATCCCTTGAAGACATGTATTTTTCTTTGAGAGCATTGTATTGTATTAAGAGTTTTTAATGTATGGTGAGGTTTGAAATTTGGATTATGTAATTTGGACAAGTATTGTATTGATACCCGGGCTGTACTGTGAACCACTGGATGGATTCTGAAATTTAATAAAAGTATATTCCTTCAATGGAATTTTATCTTGTACAAAATTCTACTTATGTTATATATAAAGTGATAACTTGGGTTTTACAAAACAAGTTCTAAAGAAAAGAATTTTTGCTGCTATGGTTTTGCAAAAAAAATTTACTATTAAGGGCACCCTACCTTTGAAAAATGTATTACAAAAACCCAAGTCGTCACAATAGATCTGAATTTTTAGTTCACGATTAGTTTTTTTTTTTCATTACTTATCTACTTGTTCCTTACTAATTACCACCTTTCCTTGCCCCTCTTTTGATTTTGTTCCATCTCTATTCATTTTCTATGTCTTTGATTCTCTTTTGGGGTTCACATGCATGCTAGCTTTGAGAATGATTATTGGATTACATTAAAGAAGGTTGAAGACAAGATTTTGTGTTAATTTCATGCTACACATCCTTGAATGTTGATTATCATGTTTGTTGAATCATTCTCTTCATACTTATTTCCATGCACATTCTTCAATAGATCATGCGCACCATTCTAGCTTAAGTTTTCAGTCCAAGTTCCATGCTCACATTCCTATATTCTATGTGCATTTTTCTTAAGTCCTTATTACATGTTTGTTGATTAGGATTAGTTCATGTTAGGTATAGATTTCATTACTTAAGTTACTTGCAGCCTTGTCAGATTAGTTTTAGTAAGTTCTAGTCGTAGAAAGTTTCCTTATTTTAGTTTCCAATCTCATGCTTGTTTATATTTTCATGTGCTTTTAATTCCTAAAGTAGTTCAAAATACAATCTTCCTTTGGCTAGAATAAAAGGTCTAAATAAGTTCCAACTATATACAAATTTGTGAGATTCCTTGTAGGATCGACCTCACTTGTGTATATCTTACTACTTTGATTTATGTGCTTACGATTATATTTTGAACTACACCAATAATATATTAGGATCAAGAGAAGGTGAGAAAGATATGTTTAAACTAGCAAAAGTAAGGGAAAAGAATTAGACCACATTAAGTTTATTAGATATGATGACCAAATGGTACTAGTTAAAGATGACAAGATCAAATAAAGATGGGAAAGTTACTTTCAAAAATTACTAAATGACAATTACCATGTGAATAAGGGGATTAAAAGTACCATAAACCTAAATAATAGTTGACATTATAGATATGATCATAAGATTAGCATACCTGAAGTGAAAGAGGCACTGAAAAAGACAAAATCAGGTAAGGGTAAGGCCTTGGGGCCCGATGGTATACCAATAGAGATTTGAAAGTACATGGAGATATTAAAGTAGTTTGGTTGACAAAGTTGTTTAACAAGGTTGTAAAATCAAAGAAAATGTCAGATGAATGGAGGAAGAGTTCTATAATACCAATTTATAAGAATAAAGGAGACGTATAGAGTTGCTCTAATTATTGGGGGATCAAACTAATTAGCCACGCCATGAAACTTTTTGAAAGAGTTATTGAAAAGAGGCTATGATATGAGACGAGTCTGTCAGAGAACCAATTTAGTTTAGTGCTTGGGAGGTCTACCTTGTAAACTATTTTCCTAATTAGACAATTGATAAAGAAATATAGGCAAATGAAGAAGGATCTCTATATGCTCTTTATTTACTTAGAAAAAGCTTATGATAGGGTCCCCAAAGATTTAATATGATGGATGTTGGGTGAGAAAGGGGTTTTACAAGGGTATATAGTCATAATTAAGGATATGTTTGAGGAAGTGGTTGCAATGATTAGGACCACTAGCAGAGAAACCTGTGATTTTCCCATCACTATAGGATTGCACTAAGAATTGACATTGAGCTCGTACCTTTTCATGTTGGTTATAAATGAGTTAACAAAACATCTACACATGGAGATTTCATGGTGCATGTTATTTGCATATAATATAGTTTTGATTGATAAGACAAGGGAGGGCATAAACACAAAGCCAGAGTTATGGAGAGATGCATTAAGATCTAAGGAATTTAAAATTAGCCGAACTAAGACAAAGTATATTGAATGCAATTTTAAGAAGAGGAGAGGGAGTAGAGAACCGATAACCAAGAAGTCTCCCCAACAAAACACTTTCGATACTTGGGATCGATAATTCATGAGAGTGGAGAGACTGAGAGGGAGTTTACTAAGAGAATCCAAATGGGTTGGAACAAATGAAGATGCAACTTAGGAGTTATGTGTGATTGACCGGTGCCACTCAAATTGAAAGGAAAATTCTATAGAATGGCTGTAAAGCTATGCTCTATGGATAAGAGTATTGGGCAATTAAGAAACAACATGTACATAGGACGAGCATTGCCGAAATGCAGATGTTTAGATTGATGATTAGAAATGCAAGAAAGGATAGAATTAAAAATGAAAATATTAAAAGAAACTTAGGAGTCGCACTAATATGTAACAAGATAAGGGAAACTAGACTTAGATGGTGTGGACATGTCCAATGAAGATAAAAAAGGAAACCAATTAGGAGTAAGGGGATCTAAGTCAAAGATAATGAAAGGGCAAGGGGAAGGGGAAGGCCCAAAAGAACATGGATAGAAGTAGTGAGAAAAGATTTAAAAACTTTGGGACTAAATAAAGTCATGACACTCAATAGAGGGGAAGGGAGGAACAATATTCATGTGACTGACCTCTAATTGGGATAAGGTCTTGAGGATGATGATGAAGAAGAAATTGATTTAGTCATTTCCTAACTACCTTTTGCCTAGTCCTAAAATGCTATTTTGCCTATTTCAAAAATGCCCTTCGATTATTTTCCAAAATACCCTTATGCGTAGTTTCCACTTCTTTCATGAAAAGATATAGTATATAAAATGTATGATATTTATTATATATTAGCTTATGTTTTTCTTTGAGCACTAAGAAACTTATTTTTCCTTGTACTGTGTTAGTATTTTTTTTATTTCATGATTATTTTTATTTTACCCTCCTCATTAGTTGGATAAATGAAAACCCAAGGATTTTTCCTCTCTTTTTCAGTCACATGTCAATGTCTTTATAAACTCTATAAAATCCCCTAGAAAATAAATAATTATCAAATAGGCAATTAAATTATACAATTACTTTCTCTAAAATTTATCTCTTTATTTAGTTCCTCATTGATAAAAAAGTTTCAACTTAATGATCTCATATGTCAATCTCTTCTTAATTGGCAATCCAACTTCATCTTAATGATCTAAGTATTTCATCCCCTTTGCTTAGATAAGGGGTTAGAGTTTCTCTCTTTACAATCCATAAAATCTATCTTTCTAATCTTTCTTATGTATCTTCTTCTAATTTTAATTATTTTCATACCAAAATCTTATACTATATATCATGTGGGTATTTTTAAAAATTTTAATTATTTTATTTTTATCCTTTGTCAATAGTTGGATGAATGGGTCCCAAAAAATGTATTTTGATATCCTCTCATTTTTAGACAAAGGGAATTTATATATCAATTTCTATTTCTATTTAAATATCTCCATTAATGGCAATCCCTAAAATCTCTCCCTCTAATCTTTCCTATGATTTATCTTATTCTTAGTCTATTTATCCTTATATTATTAGTTTTTCCTATATTTTCTCTAAACTTTCAATTTATTACTGAATACATTTGCTAAAGAATAGGACTTATGAAGAATATCTATCTATTTCATTTTAAATCTATTTTATTTTCTATTGGTCTTCTAGATATACTATATTCTAAGTAAATATCCATTTATATATAATCACTTCAAAAGTCCTAAATTCACTGAACCCTTACTAGAATTAGCTGTTTGGATCAAAGAACAAATAGATATCCGTGCATAGCATAGGCAAAATATACTAATATATTATTATGTCAATATAAATTGGTCATTTCGTCCGGTTGCTTGGCTATTCCAATTATATATAGTATCGATTAGGTGAATAATAATATAAACTGCCTCTTATTACATCAAACGCAATATTGATTTATTTTATTAACAAAACAAAAAGAAAGGGCCTAATTGTTAGGTCCTATCTTAAGATTCTCCTTCTTAAGACCTTTATTCTGCAGGTACGCTGAATTTCTTTTTCTTAAAGCAAGGAGGAACCATCGTATACAGAGCCTAGCCGAAGAAACATGGAAAGTGCCGAGCTTTTACACGGCGGTTTTATCTTTGGTTGCTCAGAACTGTCCATTTAATTTCTCCAACACCTCCAACACCGGATGACTGTTAGTTTAAAAAAATAAAGAGGATCCGATGAGTTTAAAAAATGAACAGTTGATCATATGACATAGACAGTCAGAAACGCTGTTTAAATTAAACAACGATCCACCATCAACTAGAACTGACAGTTTCTTTTGAATGTTCAAATCATCCGATATATCCCTAAGTTGTTTTCTTAGGGTACATAATATACGAAAGTTAGGGGCATCTTAACGTAGTTGCTCTTTGCTACCCTCTGGGCAACTACCAGCCAGAACATTTTTCTCACATTAGACCTGATGGGGAAATGCAAAGTAGGAACCTCATGGGTCAAGAATCATGAAAGTCGACTGCCAGAATTCTACAAATTTCAGGGGTCGCAATCACAAGCACATCTGCCCATGTGGGCAAGGCTGCGGTGTGAGTGAACGCTAGATTAGCTCATGGACAATTCCAAGCGTCTGATTTGTGCCATGTAAAGGTGTGATTAGGAAATAAAAAACACAACACTTGCATTCATCAGCAAAATCTCCACAAATTAAAGACTTCAAACTGTCGTCTGATGATAGGGAATCGATGCTTATCAGTGATCCGGCCTACAAGCTAAATGGTATGGTTCGTTGGATGTGTAAATCTAACTTGTACTTCCACTTGCTCAGTGTCTGAAGTCAGGTTTGTGGATTTCATTTCCTTTTTTGAGATCCTAAGATTAAGTTCTCTCTTAGATACACTACGACAAAATGTATCACGTCTTCACAAGGTTTACTATCTCAATCAATAAAGCGAATTCCGACTGTGGCTGATCATCTGAAAAGACCAGCTAAGCATTATTGGCTTGATCAACCTTTACCTGACCAACTACCTAATACTACGCAGGCTCATCAAACACTGCATTTTAGCTTTCTTAAAGATTTGGCCCCAACTGTTGGGTAGATTCCTTCTTACCAAGCTCGTTGGGACATTATTTATGTGGGTCTATACAGAGCATTTACTTATAAACCCAAATATTAGGGACTTAAGACCGTTGATTGGGTCTGGAGTTTGGTCCATGCCTTACCAATAACCCGACCTACATGTTATATCGATGGTTTGGATCATTATTAAAGCCTTCTCAAGGACGTTGGTAATTGACCTCTTGGGGATCAGTTTTGTGCACGCATTCATGACGAGGATCTGATTCCTACTGGTACTTCAGCTTGCTCATATTTTCCATAAACCAATCCAACTTTCATATTTCTATACTAATTGACCAAGGACACTAAAGAACTATAGCAGAGCTATGATGAAAAGGAGAATAAGAACTTTGGTCAGAAGAAATTCATTCATAATTTTGTTGTATCTAATAATTGGGCCCTTCCATCTTGTGCCCTTAAATGAATAATTTCTAAAAAATAAAAAGAACGTTACATATTGATTAGATGGAACACATCTCCGTGGAGACACTTGTGCTCCTGGAATCTTTTTTTTTTCTCTTTCTTTTGAACAGCCTCGGAATCTAATTTGTTAATGAAAATTTACATTGTCGGGAGTCGATTCTAGTGTTTGTGCACTTACAATAACTACAAATTGAACTCCTAGGTTGAATTCAATTCCATAATATATCTGAAAGTCTACTGCAAGAGAGCATTCAGTTCTCACGTAATCTTAGTTCTCACCTGTTTTTCGTTGGTGTTTCGACTTAGAATTCTCACCCGTTTTACTTTTGGAAGGACACCGCCCAACACCACAAATCAAGATGAAAAGGCTCATCAGAGGTCTTGCTCCCCTTATCCATAATCAAGTGTCATGTAAGACGCCAAAAAGAATCATTTGAATCTTGCGATCATCAAACGACTTAGCTAGTAGACACATCTACTTTTCTCCTCTAAATTGATGAAGTCACTCTTACAATTCACAAGATTCATTTTTTTTGCTTTTGTCTTTTAAATGTTATTGAAGGGAACCTTGGCGCAACGGTAGAGTTATTGTTGTGTGATCTTGTGATCACGGGTTCAAGGCGTGAAAATAGCCTATTGCAAAATGCAAGTTAAGACTACGTACTATTGACCCTTGTGGTCTGCCCCTTCCCCAAACCCCGCATACACACGAGCTTTGTGCACCGGAGCTGCCTCTTTTTTTTTGTCTTTTGAATGTTATATTTTACAAGATCTTCCCCTTTGGAATCCTCATTTGATTAAAGAAATGTCTCTTATGATAATGGCACACTCAGTAATGCATTTCAGGTTAAGTGAGTTAAGCTCTTACGGAAGCCACTTCTGCTTTGCTTAAACCCTTTGAAGCCCAACTAACTTCAGTCAATCCAATTAGAATCCAAACTAAGTTCAGCGAAATCATGGAAAGTGAAAGGATAGCTTTACTCTTGTCCTTGACGGAGATGAATGGCATAAGCAAGTGTCGGCAAACAAGACAAGCCTAGTTAGGGGTCTCCCGCTGAGGCTACTAAATCACTTCTCATACTTGTCCAAGAATCATTTAAGCTTAGTAAGCCACTAAAATTTGATCCTTCCTTGAGCATCTCATTGCCTTGATTAACGAAAGCACTGTTTCCACAAATCTCAGCAACCATCTACTGCTGAATTAGGGAAAAGAAGGCAAAGAAAATGACCATTGCTAAATTTGGTCATCGGCAATGGCGAATTTTCACATTCACCTTTTCCCTTTCTCCATCTCTTCTCATTTCTATCCTTTCCTTATAGCAACCATAGTGTTGGTTTCAGAAGCTCTAGATCGTAGTAAATGTAAAAGGAATAAACAATAAATATGATAAATTACTCCTTTCTAATAGTTAGTGCCAACCAATTAAACAAAATTAGAGTTTAGATAACATAGATCTTATCTCCGCCGACCAATGTAGTTTTTCTTAGATCTTTTGCTTTAAACACCAATCTCTTAACATGAACCTAGAGATCAAACCAACAAGAAAAAATAGTGATAACTTACAAGCAAAATAAGAAAAATATTCATAGAACTCCTTCCTGATCAACTCTCTAAAGTATGCCCTAAGATCTCCAAGAGGTTTGTCAAGGTTATATGAATTGAAATCATCCAACTCTCTTCTTCCTTCAAAAAACTACACAATAGAGAGAGAGAATGAAATATGCGGTTTCTTTCTTCTACTCCTCTACATAATACATGGTTTTAGTTCCTTTCCTAATTAGAATAATTCCTTAATTAGTTTACTTGTTATACAACTATATGGTGACTTAATCCTAGACATCCTATGCTTATAAGTTGATTTAGAAGCTCTAATTTAATAGGGAGAAGTTGTTTACTTCTAACTCTAAGTTAATTAGGTAATACAGAGCCCTTTCATATTATCCTAAATGTATCCCTACAATTTAGATCATCTAATGGTTTATTACGCCAATATGATGATCATACAATGTTGTGATTTAATTGACTACTAGGACTATCATCTCATGCTTGGTTGATTAAACCTGATAATATAAGAAACTCGTTAGTTTCTCCTCAATCCTAACAGGTACTTATGCCTCAAAAAACCAACATCATGGCTACTATCCTCTTTTATAGTATGTCAAACACATATAGATAATGTACCACTACATGATTGCCCTTCGAACTAATCTCGTTGTTTCTAAGTATGCACAAAATAGCTAAGTTATCACATATTAACTCTATAGGAAGGTTAGAGCAGACATCTAGCTTCAAATCTACTAGAAAACCTTGAATCCAATAACCTTTAAGACAACAAAACTACAAGCTACAAACGTAGCCTCCATAGTGGACTTGGTGATGTACTTTTGGCTCTTGCATTCCACAAAATTGCAACACCACCAAACACAAACACATACATGATTGTGGATTTCCTCTTAACTAGATCACCCTCAAAATCAAATCTGCGAACCCAAAAGGTACAAGCTTATCTGTTTGAAAAGTGAGCTTCAAATTCTTAATAGCCACTAGGTAAATACCGAGGTCACTCTAAAACCTAATGAAAAGGCCAGCAACAAAGCCCATATTTAATCTGGTGCATGTCATGCCTTGCGTTAAACTACCAATAGCCTAAGCATTTAGCTTAGACTTCATAACCAGTCTATCCTCATTATTTGAGGGACCCAACTTATTACTTAAATGAGTGCCTATATAGATAAATGACTCCACATTTACAACAAATTATACCAAATCTCTTGAGAACTTGATCAATACATGATTCTTGAGAGAAGCTAAGTTTCTTAGCTCTTCTGTCTCTCTCTATCTTAATACCTAAGATATAAGAGGCTTCAACCAAATCTTTCATTTTATACCAAGCTTTAAGCCATTCTTTTATTTTAACAATCATATATAGATCATTTCCTATCAATACTATGTCCTCTACATACAATAACAACAACATAAACATACTCTCATTGATAAAGGAGTATACAAATGGTCATATCGGTTGTGCTCAAAACTGTACTCCAAGTTAACCATATGGAAAGTATGATACACTATATTGGTGATTGTTTTAGTCTATAAGGAGACTTAACTAGCCTGCATACTTTACCTTTTGATGATTTATCCTGAAAACCCTTAGGAACCTCCATAAAGATCTCTTCGTCCACCATTGAGGAATCCATCTTAACATCCATTTGGTGTAATTCTAGATCCAAGTATGCAACTATCACCATCAAAATCCTAATAGAGGTATATTTAAACATCCGAGAGAAAGTTTCATGATAATTGATGCCCTCAACATGAGAAAAGCCTCTGGGGACTAACCAAGACTTATACTTTTCAATTGAACTATTAGTTTTTAGTTTCTTATTGAATATCCATTTGCAGCAATGGATTTTTTGCCTTTAGGTAGATCATCATAAACCCAAACTTAGTTATTTACAATAAAATCTTTTTCTTTCTAAACAAAAGCTAGCCATTTATTACCATCCTTAACATTAACCACTTTGGAATAACTTATTGGCTTATCATCTATTTGCCATTCATTGTCAAACATGACATTTTCTTTTATATCTCCTAACATCACACAATAATTCCTGAGGGAAGAAGATGCTCTCCTATCTCTCAAAATTCTAGAAACAATATCAAGCTTAGGAGATGAATCTATGATCTCATCTGAATCACTATATTTTTCCTTACCATCTATTTGCCATTCATTGTCAACCATGACATTTTCTTCTATATCTCCTAATATCACACAATAATTCCTAAGAGAAGAAGATGCCTTACTATCTCTTGAAATTCTAGAAACAATATCAAGCTTAGGAGATGAATCCATGATCTCATCCGTATCACTAGATTTCTCCTAGTTCAACTTTTTTTACAAGAACTCTAGGGATCAATTCACGTTAAAAAAAGTATACATCCTTACTTTCATTGACTCTGCTAACCCATTGAAGTGGTGCACTATAAATCCATACTCCTTTAGAGTGATCACAATACCTTATAAAGTTACACTTAATAGTCTTAGGATCTAGTTTAGATGTATTCCGATCTCGTACTCTTACATGAACATGACCACCTAATACTCGAAGATCACTTGTGTCCCATTTCCTCCTAATTCATGACTCATATGGTGTCACTTTAAATGCTTTTAAAGGTATCCTACCGGGGATATACATTTTAGTGGATAACACCTCTCCCAAAATTGAGTTCCCAACTTGAAAGGGCTCAACATATCCAAACACACAACTATTTTGCAATTAAAATCCTAATGAGGTATGTATAGACACTAAAAAGAAAGTTTCTTGATATTTGATGTTCTCAAAATGAGAAAAAGCCTTTGGCAACCAACTAGACTTATAATTTTCAATTGAACCATCAAGTTTCATATTTTCTTGAAGATCCATTTATAACTAATGGATTTTTTGCTTTTAAGTGGATCATCATAAACCCAAAGATGGAATCTTTTTCTTTTTTAATAGAAGCTAATCATTTATCACCATTCTTAGTATTAACCATTTCAGAATAATTTGTAGAATTTTCATTTATTTGAGATTCATTGTCAACCATAACATTCTCTTCTATCTCTCCTAACATCACATAGTGATCTTTAAGAGAAGAAGGCACTCTTCTCTCTCTCAAATTCTAGAAAATGTATCAAGCTCACTAGATGAACCTATGATCTCAATCAAATTACTGGATTTCTCATTATGCTTTACTCAATCGAATAGTTCAACTTTCTTTATCAGAACTCTAGGGTGTAGATCATATTCTAGAAAAGTATGTATCCTTACTTTCAATGACTCCTATTAGCCTGTTAGAATGGTACGGCACAAACCTATAACCCTTAGAGTGATCATGTACCTTACAAAGTTGCAACTTTTAGTCTTAAGATATAGTCTACATCTATTTTGGTTTGGCACTCTTATATGAGTACCAACACTTCGCACAATAAGATCATTTATATTTGGTTTTCTACAAGTCCATAATTCATAGATTGTCACTTTGATTTCGTCTAAAGGTATCTTCTAAAGGATGTACATTGCAGTGGATAATGGTTCTCCTCAAAATTGAGTTTCCAACTCAGAATGGCTTAACATACTTTGAACCATATCCAACAAAGTCCAATTATGCCTTTCAATGATGCCATTTTGCTAAGGAATATAGGGTAAAGTAAGCTGACTAACTATACCTTGCCTCTTGCAAAAATGGTTGAATACATCAACTATACAGTCAGCACCCCCATCAAACCTTAGGACTTTAATAGTCCTACTTAGTTGTTTTTCTACCTCAGCTCTAAACTCTTGATACTTTTCTAGTACCTTGGATTTCTTACTTATAAGGTAAGCATATCCAAACTAAGAATAATCATCAATAAATGTGATGAAGTAGGACATTTTTCTATGAGTCCTAACATTCAACAGATCACATACATCAAAGTGAATGACATCAAGTGGCTTATTAGCTCTCTTTCCTTTAATGAAAAGAGTACTAGCCATCTTAATAGACAAATAATGTTCATAGACATCTAGTTTGTCCTACAACCTAGTTAATAGACCATTCCAGGACATCATTTCTAACTTTCTTTTGACTTCAAGATTGTTTCCAGTGAGCTTTAGAGTAAATATATGATTTTGCTTAAGACCTAACACAAATAGTACCTTAGTCAACACAAACTGCCTCCCACTAAGAAGTAGAATCTTATTGTCTCGAGCCTTTGACCTTACAAAAAGTATTATTTTCCATTAACACTTTATGCTTGCTTGTAATATGGAACTTTGCAACATAATCAAGTAACCATGAGTCTTCATATGTCCCCATGATTAATACTTTAGTGATCACATAGATGATATCTCCTCCCTTGAATTTGATATTGTTCTTTGGTCCCATACTTCCTCCCCTACTTTTTCTAGAACAATTAACTTTAACTTCTCTAGTCAAGTTCATATCTAGTATGGTCCAATCCTCTTACCTTTACCAAATTTATTAAACATAGGTTTCTTACTTTTTTTGTTAATTTTTTTTTTCTTACCATGAATTTGATTTGGCTCCGAAGAAGAGGATCCTTGCCTTTTATCTTTAGATAGATTGACATAAGAAGTTTTACCTAAATATTTTCTCTCTCTTCTTTGCAGCTTCAATTTCTATCTTGGATACAAGACTATCAATAGTCAAAGTGGCTCTTGAAAAAATAAATGCAACAATCATAGGATACTAATAAATTGACACAGTACTAAGAATGGTATACACATAATTTTTCAGGTATTGAGTTCCCTAGACTTGCCAATTCCTTAGTCATAAGTGACATATAGCTTACATATTATACTATATTATCAGACTTGTTCCTCCACATACAATTATAATTTTCACTAGAAGAGAGAGATATAAGATTCAAAGTACTGCCCATACTTTGTAGCCACAGCGTTAAAGAAAGGATAAGAGTTAGGTTGGGTCTCAAATATGATTTCAATTTTGATTCCATGAAAATTAACATAATAGATCTGGCCTTTTTATCATCCTTGTAATGCTTTTGATATACACCATGCTATCTATTTTACATTAGCAGATGGTTTAGCAATCACAAAATCAGGTGCATATTCATTTGAGTCTTGGAGAAGTATGTGTCACATTCTTCTCCTTCACATTAAAAAATTATTTTCCTTCAATATCTCAGTTTTATTAACTTTAGAGGTGATTGTTTTGGATCCCACTATGGAGTGTTACAACTAGATTTAAGCTAAAAAGAAAAATCTTTCTATTAGTTTAGTGTTGAACTAATCATATATAACAATAATTACCTATAATACAAATATTTTACCTTCAGTTTGAAAATGTACAGATAACTCAATATTAACTACACCATTCCATGAAAAATTTAGAATCGATCTAGACCATTGATTTTTCACAAAAAAGAAAGAAGATAAGTTTTTCTTTCTTTCACCACTTAGGAGCCATGCGAGATGAAAGTGTCATGCACGGTTTTGAATGAGAGAAAGAAGTGGGAATCCTCTTTTCAACTCTAACTCTCCCACTTTAGTCATTGCTTTTCTTTCTGTTACTTTGAAATTAGCTACTTTAGCTTTAGCAGGTCAAATTTTCGATATTCCTTTTTGTTTCTCATCAAACAAATGACATAAACTTAAAGTTTATACTGTATATCTCCTCTCTCTAGAATTTAGATATAAATTCTATTAATTCTCTAAAAACTAATAGATCTTAACCAACTGACAATTAGTGAAATTTAAAATTTATTTGACACTCGTAACTTCTTAATTTAAGTACTCAAATCAAAGATGTTAGTTATCCAAAGATAATACATGGAATAAGAACATAAATTAGCACATAACATGTACATTCCCTACAATGCTCCTAAAACATTTCCCATTTAGTTGACAATTACAAGCTTAACATTGGGAACAAACCTACCCCAATTTTAGCTCTAATTAATCTTCCTCATAGGTGAGCTAAAATAAGGATAATTTAGTTTTAAAATTACTTAAGATTCAGAGAAGTTAATTTCTAAAACATTACCATTTTTATATTAAATTGAGTATGTTAAATATCAAGGGATTTCACATAAACATATCACTTCTATTAGTGAAAGTCAAACAAGATATAAACCTCTAATTTAAAGCAATCAACTGACTCAATTTAGATTGATCATTTTAGAAATTATAGGAAGAAAAGTGGTCCTTGGCATAATTCAACACTTAAAACACAACACCAAATTAACGCATAAAAATTGTAACAAATCACCCCGAAATAGTGTCAAATAAATTATTCTACAAACCATGTTTAAGTAAGCAACATAAGCATGAAAATTTATACTTAAAATTAAAGAAGAAGGCAAACATTAATGGCTAATGTAATTGAAAAATAGTGCTATTTGCATATAAAGATTTATAATTAACTAAATCAAATCTAATTAATCTAGAAAATTTTAACTTGGGGCTCTAGTATTCAATGTTGGTCCTAGATGCTCCAGATTATCGTACATGTAAAAAGAATAAACAATAAATAGGGAAATCATACTTATGCAATACTAAATAATGTCTAATTAAACAAATTTATAATAATTCAATAACATTTTTTACCTCTATTGACCAATCAAGGTTCCCCAAGATCTTTTCCTTTAAAACTAATCTCTTAACATGACTTTAGATATCAAATTAACAAGGAAAATCTTCATAGAACTCCTTCCTCATCAACTCTCCAAAGTGTGCACTAGGATCTAAAAGAGTCTTGTCAAGGTTGGATCCATCAAGATTGTCTAACTCTCCTTCCTTCAAAAACCACATATAAGAGAAAATTTGCACAATGGGGGGTGGGGGTGGTTGGTTGGTTGGGGAATGAAATATACAGTTTCATTCTTCCTCCCTATATAATACATGGTTTTATATTAACTTGAATGCATCCATATAATTTAGACCATCCAGATCATATAATAGTTGATCGGGCCAATTAGATGATCAAACATATGATTTGCCTATTATCCCAAGCTATACTGTGATCTTGTGATTTGCTTGACCACTAGGATCATCAGATATTGCCCTTGGGGGCATTTGATTTGGTTGATGATTAGGAGAAAGACTATAGATTGCCATAGTTGGGAATATTAGCTATTTCTTTTCTACCTTTGTGGGATTCATCTTGTAGGTACTTCACATTCTCATGATTCTCTGTTCCAGGTTAGGTTTAAAATTGATACTTTAGTTGGAAATTTTTTTGCCAAAAACTTATGATAATTTTAGATCTTGTGGCTGTTAACCCTTAATTTTTTATATTGATATGATTATTGTAATATCTCAGCCAAATATCAAATGCAAGATGTGGAATCTTATTCCCATTAGCTCTCAATCTCATTGTGTTTGATATATATGTACACACACACACACACACACACACACACACACACACACACACACACACACACACACACACACACACACACACACACACACACACACACACATACATATGATACATATGAGAGAGAGAGAGAGAGAGAGAGAGAGAGAGAGAGAGAGAGAGAGAGAGAGAGAGAGAGAGAGAGAGAGAGAGAGAGAGAGAGTCAATGATTCTGCACCATGTTGCATCCTTGGCATTGGAATGCCATCAAGCATAGTTGTGTATATTATGATTCATTGATTGAAATGGCACGATAAAGGGATTGAAATGCCATAATAGGAATTGAGTAAGATGAGCCTCTATGGCTGCTAGAGACAAGTGATTATGGCATTGATAGTTATAATCTTTGTGATCGTGGAAGTTCCATAGCATTGATAAATATCCCTCTCTAGTACTATTTGGATTTGGGTGGATGAGCCTAGCAAATAGAGTTGATGAAGAAATCTAGTGTATATCATTTCACCCGTATTCCTTATCTCATGATTGTATGTTGATCTTCAGCAAATGTTTACATTGGTATTATAGTTTAGTGTGAAGAATAGTGCATTAATTTTGAACGGATCCTAGATGTCGGTATTGATTTTTGAGTTAAAGAAACATACATTAAAAGCATCTAATGCTGGATCAGATTTGATATCTAGCCCAACTAAGTCATTGCAAACATGATCAATGGCTGGGAATCTCAAAAAGACTTTCGCCATTTATGAAAAAGGAGTGTAAACTTCTCCACTCTTGAGCTTAAACTCCTACAAGAACTCATCACATTATGGTGTTCTTGATCTTCACCAATGCTTATAGCATCTCCCAACTTTTGATTTAAGTGGTCTTTAAGGGTACTTTTAAGAACATTTTTTAGACAAAATTTGAAAACCGAACTCTGCCCAACACACTTTTCTTGTTTCTGCAGAATCAAGAATGAAAAAACCTCTTGCCACATGTAGTCAAAACTGGATTATATAAGCTTGGACATTGAGAATTTTGTTGTAGTCTGATACGAATTAGTAGGGAGCATAATTGGTGGTCTAACAAACCCTTTCCAAAGTTATAATCATGGCTTTCGTGAAAAGGAAAAGAAATGCTTGTCCTTCTTTAAACCTAGCTTGATGAGATGATCCTAATCATTGTAATAAAGTTCCGAATAGAGAATAAATTGGCAAGCCAAATATTCGTAGATTTGGCAAATCTTTATGAAAATTGGAAAAAAAAAAGATTAGAGAAAAATCATTTTTCATATATTTAAGCTCTTCATTTTTAATTTAAACTAGATTGATAAATATTATTTGAGAATTGGGCAAATTATTTGTGAAATTTGAGTTTTACAAGGTAAATTCATGTTAATTTCTTATAATTTGCTTTGAATATGAAATATGTAGAAACTTATGATTTGTTTGGAAATTTTTTTTTTTTAGAATTTTGTGACTGAGCCTAATCCCTTAATATATTTTGCCTCATCTAGATTTCTAGTTACCGAGAGATGATAAAACATTTAATTTGGTGGCCCTCAAATCTCAAGGCTAAGACAATTGTTCGCCCATAAGATCATTAATTGTACCATAATTGTTTCATTTCTTTGATCTATTAGACCCTCATTTAGAATATGGCTGCAGCAGCTTCAACATTTGATTTTTGTTGACCCTTGTCATTGAGATAAATTGTTTGCTAGGGCATAAGATTTTGTCTTAGAGATAAAATGTTTGTTAGGGCATAAGATCATAATTCTTTATCAATTGCTTGATAATAGCATACTTTGATTGGATGATCCTACACCTTCCATCTATGGTAACACTCCCTTAAATTAATAGCCTTGGGACTGTAGATATTCTATTGACTCAGTTGAATTTTATTTTTGGCTAAATGTCTTACCTTAATATACATGAAATGCTTATCATTATTATTAATATAGCGAGGTCTTGTGTCTTTCTTACTTTTTTAATAATATACTCTCTCTCTCTCTCTCTCTCTCTCTCTCTCTCTCTCTCTCTCTCTCTCTCTCTCTCTCTCTCTAACAATCACAAAAACTCCATCTTTGTTGTGCAAATCCTCTCTTGCTTTATCTCTTCCAAAATTTTTCCATCCTTTTCAATTCTCTCATTTATTTCCTATTTCTTCTAAAAAACAGACTTACTTGGGTGTATAAATGTGCTAAAGAGAGTACAAGATGATTTTGAAAATTTATCATCTTATTAGTTTAGCGAGTTTATTAGCTTATCACGTTGCCCCAATTTAGGACCAAACACTTGATATTAGCTTAGCAGGATAATTGATTCATCGAATATTAATTTAAGAGGGTTACTATGTTAGGCCGGGTTAGGGTTCTGCCGACAGAAAGTTAGAGCATTTGATATATCTAGTCTTGCTAATGAAGTCTCTGTTATTGCATAAGGTGACGACCATTTCTCAGTTGTCTGGTGATGGCCGACCAGATCAACAACCACAAGTTATAGATGCACATTAATTGGCACCTAATAACATTGTTCACCATCCACCAAAGAAAGAGGCAGATGTCTTTGAATGTCATCTTAAAAGGGGAAAACCAAAAGGAGTGGAAATATCACTCCCAAATACAGGGCTGGAACTGACCCTTTCAATCACCCGTAGAATCTCATGATGGCCCACTATGCAATTGTCTCACAAACACAGCCTTGGGGGTCCCTGTTCCAGATTGTACCATCCACCAAGAGGCACTTGTTGTGAACGGGATCCCATGTTTGTCATCTTAACAAAGGACATCCGACCATGAATGCGGAGGATATTTATTTTCACGCTAATCAACAGCGTCATATGGGTGTACACTTCCCTTAAGTGTGCAACTGGCTTAGCAGAATTATCAACATCCGACCATCGCGTTAACTACATAATGTAGGTTCTATGGTATCTACATATCAATCCACAT
Source organism: Warburgia ugandensis (assembly GCA_035236585.1). NCBI lineage: Eukaryota > Viridiplantae > Streptophyta > Magnoliopsida > Canellales > Canellaceae > Warburgia > Warburgia ugandensis. The sequence goes on from CP141131.1 coordinate 26,749,556, forward strand.
TGCTTCTTTAAACATCCAATCATCATACCAAGATCGAGGGTTGATAGGCAAAAGATCCAAGATTTCCATGCATAACATCATCATGGCCTACAAATGAACACTCCCAAATATCAACAAGCGAAGAGGACCTAGCCTTGATTGTACTATCAAAACCTAGGAGTAGTCTGGATTATGTTGTGGTGCATTGTTATGTCATCTATAAGAAAATGATGTGGAAATTATCATTCCCCATTCCAAATGACCTTTTCAATTGAATAATCCAGATAAAATCTCACATGGCTCTCCCCTACGTGGACAGTCGGCCAAACCGTGCGATGCACGCTAGCGAAAAGCTAATTCCACATCCTTCTTTCTTCTCCAGCCTTTTTCCTTGCAATCATGTTATATCACGCGGTGAGTCTACGTTTTCTAATCTCTCTTGTCATAAATGGCCAACGTATAAATTTTTTACATGTTATATATTTCTAAAATTTTCATTTAAACTTTTAAAGAAAAAATGAATGATAAAACACAAAAATGTTTTTTTTTTTCTAAACATTCAAAATAAAAAAACTTAAAGATACACTACTACCTGGCGTGTAACGTAAGGCAAATCAAATGAACGGCTCAGATGACAAAAAGAATAAAAAAAGTGGACTTACCAGGACGCGTGTGAAAGCGGTTGTGAAGAAGAGCATCATATAATTCCTCTAAATAAGCAGCCACCGTCTCTTTTCTCTGTGGGTTGGAAGTCGAATGGTTTTTGTGGCCAAATGGTCTTCTTACGGTGTTGGGAAGATGGACCGAGGTTGTGAAGAAGAGCATCCACATTGCAAGGATTGTTTGTCATGATATATATGTTTTCATGGAAAGAAACTTTGCACTGTGGATGTTCTTCTGGCCTTCTCTTCCTGTTCCTTATATGATGGGATTTTCCACCACGATTTCTTTGTGGGAAGATTGTTTGGCCATGGTTCTATCTCTGCTTTGAAAAGGGTTTTGATGAATTCCATGCATGGCCTATGAAGATCAGGTTTGCCCCTTTTCTTTCCTCTGTTTTCTCCTTTTGGGTTACTTTTTTTTTTTTTTTTATCCTATTATTTTATGAGTTACTAGTGGAGGATGAATCTACCCAGATGGATTTTACGGTAAAGTTTTCTTTTAATACATTGTTTGGGAAGAATTTGCTGTCTCCTGTTTCTGTTATTGTACTCTGAGTCAAGAATAAATTAGATCTGAGATTATGTTCTGCGAAAATCTTGCTTCTTACCATGGTTTTTTTTTTTTTTTGGAGGAACCTTCAACTTATTTCATCATTTTCTCTCTTCAATGGCAAATCATCACCCTTTTGTCTATGCTACTGTCATTACTATTATCTCTCTTTGTTTCGGAGCATCTCTTAATTTCTCTTTGTCATTACTATTATAACACTTAATAGAGGGAAATGGAGGGACAAGATTCATGTGACCGACCCCTAATCGGGGGATAAGGTCTCGATGATGATGATGATTTCCAACGAAAGCTCCAGAAATTAATGAGATTTAGGAAAGTAATATGTGGTATTAGATTTAGCGACGAATATTTGGTGGGATAATCCTTTCTCTTAGGCAACAAGTCGCTACCCGCATACCAAATAGATGTAGACAGGGACTACAGTTCTCATGAATAGTCTTCACCTGTTATGATCCATTAACTTGTGCCTGTAAATGCATCGACCTTCATTAATCTGTAAGTTGCAATTTTCAGGTGCAGATTCAGTACACCCAGGTGTAAATTTAATCATATCCATCCCTGAGGAAAGCTTGTTGATTGAGGTGAACACTGTAAGCTGTCGTGAAGTGATTATTACTCCCTTTGTAAGACCCAATCAACTGTTTGTTGACCCATAACCTATATGTGTAAATTCGTCAACTTTCATTGTTCCACAAGCAATAATTTGCAGGTGTGAATTCAAATTTCCGTCTCCTAGGGGAACTTGTTGATCAAGCTGAATCATTGTAAACTGGCACAAAATGATCATTAGTCAATTGTAAAGCCCCAATACGATTGTTAGTTACTGTTGGTGGATGAAACCTGTTTAGGATCGGGAGGGGAGTAGCTGGAGGTCATCTGAGGAGGACAAATGAAGAATGGATTCCTTTGGTTTTATGTGCAATCCCACTGTCTGATTTGGAAATTGTTGATTTCTTGCCTGCCTTATAATCTAAAGATGAACATCTGGTTCTAGCTATGAAGATGTAACTCCCTGTTGGCAGGATCCAGGTAATAGCAAGACTAGTAGTTTCTACTAAATCTGAGGAAGAAGTACCACTTAAGAATGATGATTGCTTAATTTTGCATCTTCACTGCGAAGGAATTGCAAGGGGTTTAACTGCAGAAATATTACACGTCATATCTGTGGTTTGTGAGGCCTGTTTTATAATGTAGAACAGAGGAAATATCGGCTTTAGGAGAGAAAAGGGTGAAGTTCAAGTTGACTTCTGAATCTCTCTCTCTCTCTCTCTCTCTCTCTCTCTCTCTCTCTCTCTCTCTCTCTCTCTCTCTCTCTCTCTCTCTCTCAGAGGCAATCAAATAAGCTTCTTTAACATAGAATAGCCTATTTGCAGTCATGGACCCTAATCAGCTGTTGAAGAAGTGACGGTAGGTTAATTCTGGGAAATTTTTCTTTTATCGTTTTCAATTTCCAAGTGGATTTGATACGATTATCATTCATACTGCTGTTGTCTGATCCCATTGGAAAGCCTTGACTATGTTCTGGGATTGTTTAGAAATGCTATCCAAGTTCAGCAACAAATGCAGCATTCAGAAAGACATTCTTGGCAGCTGCTGAGTGCTCCTAATTTAGAAGGCATAATCAATGCTCTTGGCGACAGAAAAGAAAATCCTTTTTAGGTGTTCAGCCCTCTTGGAGAGCTTGAAAGAGGAGATCACATGATTTTAATGCTTCCAACTCAAACTATCCTGCACAAAGAGAAAACAATGGTACTGACATTTGAGAAAGCCTATATGAACTTGAGTCCTTCTTAAGCATTGCCTTGATACTTATAGGGCTACCTCCAATGGGATGCATTTCTCCTACATATCTCTGCAGTACTCGTTAAGGAAATCTATCCTCCCTAGTTCAGCCTGGTAGAGGCATCCTGCAAGATGACTCCCTCTCACCTTATTGCTTCCATCGATATATTTAATGGACTAAGGTACCTAACCTCCTGTTTTGCATAAGACTTTTTCCCTCTTTTGTTGAAACAGTAGATGTATATAAAGGAAAGCCACAGCTGCATAGGAGGACTGTGGGGGCAAAGAGTTTCCCACGTAGACTCCCTTTTTAGCTAGAAAGATGGTGAATCTTTTCAATGAACAAATGCCCATCTCAGAGGACTTGGAGAAGACTTGCTAGCCCCCTGTATGACATTGGTAGAATCCCCCTCAATGATCAGGTACTATAAAAGTAAGAAGTGAAGATTTATGACCGGTGAGAAGATTTCTCTTGCGCCTGATAGGGCTGGAGAAAGCACGAACAATAACCCTCATGAGGAAAAAGGGAGGCTGGACCTGGATGTCCAAATGAGGCTCCACAGAGTCCACTTTAAAGGATCTTGGTGGAGGAGGAAGCCAAGCAGGTTTCATACTGGCTTTGCCAACTTTATCATGAATAGTACTGGTCCAATTATGGTGAGGCTCCAAAACAGAGTGATCGTCAGAAAGCTCTCTAGAAGAAGCCCATGGTAGTTAGATCATTAAAGAGAGGATTGATTTCTTGTGATTCTCAAAAGTAAGCTAATTTTTCTCACCCCAAAGCGGCCACATGGTTGCAAACAGGGCTAATACAAGAGAGCAAGCCATGATATGAACATCAATAGATTGAGGAAAAACCTAGAGAAGGCTAAAAAGAGTAACGGCTCTCTGTCATAAAAAATGATCTACCAGACAATGTATGAATAGATGATCAAAATATTCCCATCCTTGTTTGCAGAATTGTCATCTCATTGGATGAGAATTGAATTTACATCTTATAGATTCCATGAACTTGTTTCTTATGTAGAGAATGACCACTGTTCCAAACTATTCCAAAATTCAGGATCGACAAAGGTTTGAGTGCTGTTGTACTTGCTAGCTCTGCGTGTTAATTCTTGTACTTCGACTAGCATGGGAACCATATATGAAAGCTCATATATGAGATCTCATATTCGTGGGTGAAATACTAGTCCTGCCTATTTGTTTAATGATCTAAACCGTTCATCTATACTGTAAATGAATGAAAATCCGAAGTTATATATAATAGATTTATGTGACCGACCCCTAATTGGGATAAGGGTTGATGATGATATATAGTAGATCTTGTTTATTTTAGATGATCTTTATGAAATGAGATTGGTGGCCTTTGGTGAGTGGAGTCCTCATAATTTTGATCAACCTACAATTCAGCAATGGTTGCGTGGAGAAATCATATGAAAGTCTCGTGAGACCATCTTCATCAAAGTTATAGCCCCAAGCTGGCCCAGATATCGGAGCTCCAAACCATGCACATCTTGATTCATTTCATGATCCTGGCAATTGCTGATTTTACTTGTGAAATGGACAGTTAAGCATACAATTTCTTGACTCAAGAAAACAATGAGAATAGGATTATCCTCTGGAAGAAATTTCAAGGCAAGTACATCTAAGACAGGCAAGATTGTGAATAGTTTGGATATCCCCAAAATAATTGGAGTTATACCTTAACATGGTGCTGCACATAATTTGGTTGCAGCAGATAATTACATTCACAGAAGAACCGATCAGCAACAACCAACTTCAATTGAAGGCATTTAGCTGATGCTATATGAGTCGTTGGTTCTCTTTATGCTGCCATGATCTTCCGTTAGGGACTAATTCCAGTGCCATCCTATTCAACCACTGGTTTTGTGAGGGCGAATGTCCCTCTTGTGCTGGTGGGTGACATTGAAACGTAGACAACAGGAGGATAATCCCACTTCATGTTATAGGGATTTCCAATCGAAGAAGAACATTTAGCAAAGTAGACGCCTAATTGGGGCAGTATAGTATGTCTTTTTCATGTGTAAGTGACAGACGACCATGAAATGGTCTGCGCGTTCCAAAGAGCATCTCCAAGGGTCTTCCAGTGGATCATCAAATGTGCTGCAGTAAATGCCTTTCAGTATGAAAGATCTTTAAACTGGGGAATTAAGACAGTGACCTCTTTATAATACTATCAAACCAAGATCCATAACATTTTGTTAATAAGTAGCAATTTGTGCTTACTACAAATGTTCTATAGGGCAGGTGCTATGTTCCAGGATGCAAATGTCCGATTCTTACACCATGTGTTTGGGGAGGTGAATGAGATAGCAGACAAGTCAGCCACCAATAATTCTCCGACACAACCAATATTTCATCTTCAGCTTTTAAAACTATGGCAACCCCAACATGACATAAATCGAAATCTAAAATTCGCTCAAGTTAGGGCGTTCCCCATAAGCGACGCGCTGCATCGGATCCCGGATGCGGTGAAAAATAGGCATGGGTTGCTAGGGCGTTCTCCCAGAAGCGACGCGCTACATCGGATCCCGGGTGTAGTGAAAAATGGGCAAGGGCTGCTAGAGCGTCCCCTCGGAAGCGACGTGCTGCATCAGAACCCAAGTGTAGTGAAAAGTGGACATGGGTTCATACCATGGAGGTCGAGAAAGGCGATAGTAAATAGGGAATCTCCAAATCATAAGATTCGCATCGCTAGATGGAATATAGGGACATTAACAGGTAAGAGTTTGGAATTAGTAGACACGATAAAACGTAGGAGAGTCAACATCGCTTGTATCCAAGAAACCAAGTGGAAAGGGGCTAAAGCTAGAGAAATAGATGGGTATAAATTATGGTACGTAGGAAAGGAAAATAATAGAAATGGCATAGGAATAATAGTGGATAAGGAATTAAAGGATAAAGTTGTGGACGTTAAAAGAATCAGTGATAGAATTATAATAATAAAAATGATTCTAGGAGAGCAGATTATAAATATTATAAGTGCATATGCACCACAAGTAGGGCTACAAGATATAATTAAGAGACAGTTTTGGGAAGATATGGAGGGAGTCATACAAGAAATTCCCAATACTGAGGGAATATTTATAGGAGCAGACTTACATGGCCATGTAGGAAAAGATAAGGAAGGATATGATAGAATACACGGAGGGTATGGTATAGGTGAACGAAACGAGATGGGGGAGAATATCCTCGATTTTGCTTTGTCATATAACCTATCCATTGCAAATACACTCTTTAAGAAGAGGGATGAACACTTAATAACCTTTAAAAGTGGACTTCATAAAAGCCAAATAGACTTTTTTCTACTTAGGAATAATGAACGATCTATATGTAAGGATTGTAAGGTGATACCCGGTGAGAGTTTAACCTCACAACATAGGTTAATGGTTATGGATATTCATATCAAAAGATGGAGTAAAAGAACCGAACTTAATACACATCCAAAAACTAAGTGGTGGAACTTAAAAGGAGAGAAAATAACCTCATTCAAAAATAAGTTGATGGTAGAAGGAAATTGGAATTATGAAAGAAGTAAATACCATGTGGACTAATATGGCTGTGTCCATTAAGAAAGTGGCAAAAGATGTCTTAGGAGTATCTAAAGGTAAAAGGCTATTAGCAAAGGAAACATGGTGGTGGAATGAAACAAAGGCAAAAAGCTATTAAAGAAAAACGAATGCATTTTAAAGCATGACGTAAGATTAGAAATAATGAAAACTATGAACAATATAAGAATGCTAAAATCGTTGCTAAGAGAATAGTAAGTGAGGCTAAACTTAAAGCATATGATGAGCTCTATAATAGACTAGGAACAAGAGAAGGTGAGAAAGATGTGTTTAAACTTGCAAAGGTAAGAGAACAGAAGAGTAAGGACTTAGAGCATGTTAGGTGCACTAGAAGCGATGATCAAAGGGTATTAGTCAAAGATGCTGAGATCAAATAAAGGTGGGAAATATACTTCCAAAAATTGTTAAATGACAATGGCCCTGAGAATATAGGGATTGAAAATACTATAAATCTAAATAACACTGGATATTATAGATATGAACGTAGGATTAGAATGCTTGAAGTAAAAGAGGCCTTGAGAAAGATGAAATCAGAAAAGGCCATGGGGCCTGATGGTATACCAATAGAGGTTTGGAAGCATATGGGAGATATTGGGGTAGTTTGGTTGACCAAGTTGTTTAACAAGATTATAAAATCAAAGAAAATGCCTGATGAGTGGAGGAAAAGCTCTATTGTACCAATCTATAAGAATAAAGGAGACATTCAGAGCTGCACTAATTATCGAGGGATCAAACTTATGAGCCACACCATGAAACTTTTTGAAAGAGTGATTGAGAAGAGGCTATGACATGAAACAAGTGTATCAGAGAATCAGTTTGGTTTCATGCCTGGGAGGTCTACTATGGAAGCTATTTTCTTACTAAGACAATTAGTAGAGAAATATAGGGAGAGGAGAAAAGACTACACATGGTCTTTATTGACTTAGAGAAGGCTTATGATAGAGTCCCTAGAGAGTTAATATTAGAGAGTTAATATGAAGGGTGTTAGGTGTTAAAGGGGTTTCTCAGAGGTATATAGACATAATTAAAGATATGTATGAGGGAGCAGTAACAAATGTTAAGACCACTAGTGGCGTGACTGGTGATTTTCTTGTCACTGTCGGATTGCACCAAGGATCGGCATTGAGTCCATACCTTTTCACATTAGTTATGGATGAGTTAACAAAACATCTGCATGAGGAGATTCCCTGGTGCATGCTATTTGCAGACGATATAGTATTACTTGATGAGACAAGGGAGGGTGTCAACATAAAGCTAGAGCTATGGAGAGAAGCATTAGAATCGAAAGGATTTAAAATTAGCCGAACTAAGACAGAATATATGGAATGTAATTTTAGCAAGGAGAGTAGGAGTGGAGCACCAGTCAAGATTGATAACCAAGAGGTCCCCATGAGAGACCACTTAGATACTTAGGATCATTGATCCATGAGAGTGGAGAGATTGAGAGGGAGGTTACCCAAAGAATCCAAGCGGGTTGGAACAAATGGAGATGTGCATCGGGGTTTTATGTGATCGGCGGGTGCCACTCAAACTAAAGGGAAAATTCTATAGGATGGCTATAAGGCCGGCCATGCTCTATGGATCGAGTGTTGGGCGGTTAAGGAACATCATACTCATAGGTGAGTGTTGCGAGAAATGAGGATGTTGAGATGGATGAGTGGTAAGACAAGAAAGGATAGAATTAGAAATGAAAATATTAGAAGAAATTTAGGGATAGCACCAATAGGTAACAAGATGAGGGAGATTAGACTTAGATGGTTTGGACATGTTCAAAGGAGGCCAACAACGGCACCAGTTAGAAGGAGTGAGGCAATACAAGTTGAAGGTTCTAAAAGGGCAAGGGGAAGCCCCAAAAGAACGTGGATAGAAGTGGTGAGGAAAGATTTAAAAACTTTGGGACTAAATGAAGCCATGGTATTTAATAGAGTGGAATGGAGGAATAAGATTCATGTGGCCGACCCCTAATTGGGATAAGGTCTTGATGATGATGATGATGATGATGACAACCAATATTTCATCTGTCATCTTGTCGCCCACTACTTCAATGTTTTTCTTATCGATTTAAACGATCAACTCGACGAGTCTGAGTGCTAAAAATCTGGGATCATCAACTCTGGGGACACTACCTTTAACCACTTACAACATTGGTCAACAGAAGTACAATTGCTTGCCAAGACCAGGTGGTGGCAGAAATAGGTGACGGTTCGATTTGCCAATCGGTGGGGTTTAAGGTTGAACTTTATCCAACAAGGGGTGCAGCGTCCATCGCATCAGTGGCTATGATTTTTTCGTTGGAGATGGCAAATTAATTGGTGATCTCTATCTGGATGCATTTCACTTTCTGTTTTTTAGTATTGATTGTCTTCTTTAAGATTGAATAATGTTATCATTAACTTTTGGTGTCAAATATGTGAGACTTAGTTTCGTTTGGGTTTTCTGCAGAAAATGCCATTACATTTTAGCAATTTTGCAAAAAAATCCAATATTTTTTTAGAATTTGCATTTTTGTCACTAAGTGTTGCAGATCTTTGCAAAAATGTCACTGTTACTTTTCCATCCTAATTTTCAGTTAAAAATTTTTAAATATCATATTTCCCTTCTTTATTCTCCCTGTTTCGAGCTGTATTTATCCTCCACATCCCATAGGCTGCCGGCAGCCCCCTGTTTCATGGGGCATCCACCTTCCCCCCATCGGCAGCCAGCCCCCTCCGTCTGGCTGCATCCACACCCCCATCGGCAGCCAGCCCCCTCCCCGGCCCCCAACAGCAGGGCCCCCATTTTTTTGGCGCACCCCCACCACATGGGCAGCCAGCCCGGAATCTCAGAAAAAAATTAACAGGTAAGGAAGAAGGAAAAGTAACAGAATAGCATTTTTGCAAAGATCTGCAAAACTTAATCTAACTCTAGAAAATGTTGGATTTTTTTTTTTGTTAAAAATATAATGACATTTTGGCAAAAAAAAACCTTTTCTTCTACTTCTTTTTTCTTTTCTTTTTTTCTTTGCTCTGTTTGTCCTGGGGCCATAAACAAAAAGCAAACCCTGTATATTCGCTACGAAATTATAAAGCCTCTTGAATGCAGCTATAAACAAAGATCAAATAATCTTTCAAGTGGAAAGCGGGAACCGGAGAAACAAGGTTATCTTTCACTTGAGGAACAGCTTTTTCAGCAACTGTAGGGTCATTTTCTTCAGGAACAGCCAAACCTGATCGATTATGGACCTGACCCTGCTGCTGAAACTATAGATTTAAACAGTGGCGTAGCCTACCATTCAAAAAGAGAACAATTGTGTAGCATAAAATATCTACTCCATGAAGTAGGAGCATTTTGGCCATATAAATAGAAACCGGATGATTTACTCACTACCCCTAAGCTAATTAGGCTTCTTTCGGAATCATGTGTATGCTCAAAGCAGACGGACTTCCTTGTACAAGTCCGGTAAAACATCTTTAAGTGCTGATATTTTGGTTTAATTCACATAAAGGGGTAAAAGTCTTTAGGACTAAATCATCAATTGGCAAGGGAAGATAAATACCCAACTTCTGATAAACTTTCATGACTTTGTAGCTTAATTTTTCTGTTGGATGGTGTCCATTGTTCAGAATCTATGATATAAAGAGAAACATCATGTGACTAATGTACAAAAATGAAAAGAAACATTGTGTGAAGTCTACAGACCATGTCATCCCTTTTACCTTGGAGGAAAGGAAAATAAAAGAAAAGCAAAAAATGAATAACACATACACCTCACCCCTTTTTGTAGGTGATCATTAATGAAATCTTATACAAAAGATCTATCATACTTTAGGGATGTGGTCGATTCCTGAAAATGTTGGAGGCTCCCAGTCAAATCAGTGAAAATACCAACAACTTTCAATGCTGTTTATCCAGTAATCATATTCTGCATAGGTGTCCTGATGGAAGTCCCAGAGTAAGAACAGGTTCTCATTTCTGTAAAGTACATGGATGGACCTGAAAAATGAAGAGAGGAAAATCTGTAGGAACAAAATGATAAGAACACGAAAAGCCTTACCAAATAAAGGAACCCTGGCAAGATAAGCGAACTAAATTGAATGTATAGCCAAATGTCACACAGAACTTTATAGGTTAGAACTACCAATGCAATTATACTCTTTGTCAACTTCATTCCTACTTCAGTTCATATAATCCGTAGTAGTGTATTTTCATGGGAGAAGACTGGCTAAGTTTCTACTGATTCTACTGGAAAGGAGTTTCTGATTGACTTGTCAAAGCAAATAGAATTGACTTGGGAAAGTCAAATTGATGCATTGGTTCTTTTTCCATTGATATGCAACTAATGGTTTAGTATGTCCCATGGCTTCTACCGGCATGCTACTTAAAAGGAAATTTCTGGATAATTGCAAGCTAGAGCATACAATTCTTATAGTAAGCAAAAACATACACTTCTTATTGCCAATGCCAGACACACACACGTTCAAGAAATCTTGAACTCGTGACCTACCATGGGAGATGCTACTTCTGCCTCTAGGCTAGAAGACTAGCATGTGCGCTTATCAATGTTAGTAAATAATCTTGAACAGTTTCAATAAGAAAAATCCAGAGTGGAGTAGTTGATGTTCAATCAATTCACTCGGTGGTGCATTATGTAGTTCAGTTTCCGATATACTAATTTGACTTAATAAGAGCTTCTGTATGTATATCCTATAACATATACTAAAACATATGCTATTTGTCAGAAAAGAAGGGATGGAACCAATAATTGAGCATGAAGAAGAAACTTCAAATGACCATAGATATGCATCAACAGGACAACCATAATTGTCCATGGAAAAGGCATTACTTTCAAATCAGGGACTCTTGGACCCATAAGTGTTTAAACAATGCCTTGAGCCATTCACCAAAAGAAAGTGAGATAATATCTGGAGGTCATGAGCATGAGCTTTCGCAACATGATCAGCTGGTGTTGACAAGTAATTGTTGTGACGGCACTATTGTATCTTTCCATGGGCCAATTCCAACCACATATTCCTTTATGAATTCGAAGCAACTATCTGAAGTAGTTTCCCATTATGTCTGCATTTACTCAGCATATTCAGTAAGCAAGTATCAAACAATTGAAAGTTTAGCACGTAAAGTGTAATCAATAATGGCAACTACATAAACTGTAGTACCAACTGTGACCAAGTAAAATTATTAGAAAACTACACAGTTATAAGGGAACTTTTGGATGCTCTGTGTATTCTCTCATCGTTGTGTGGATCTCCATGTAGGGTCTCACAGTGTTGGGCATGTCAGAAGCTCGCAATCGTTCCAAGAGACCAAGTAGCTAATGAGTATTTTATGAATCCACAGGCACAGCCTTATCTTGATCTTGTAGCACAGTTTTAAAATTCTTACAGTGCTTTTACTCTTTTGGAAAAGTGATTTTCATTTGAAATCTTAAAGTCTTGGGCAATAAAGCTTCATGTATTATTTCTGATATTCTCACATAGTATCTGTAGGTCCCACAACAAATCTGAAATTGGAGAAAGAATTTAAAAAGGGCAGCCGTGATGCACGAAGCTCCCGCGTATTGGGGATTCGAGGAAGGGGTAGATTGTAATGCAAGAGACTATTTCAACGTCTTGAACCCATGTCCTCAAGGTCACATGACGACAACTTTACCGTTGTGCCAAGGCTCAACGCCAAAAATTTAATTGATATTCTAATCCAATGACTGCACACTTTATCGTCATTGAATGCTCTTTTCATCTGTTAGTTTGGAAACACATTAATGTACGATGGATGTACTCCTGCAAATTAAAAGCACATATCTTTATAGTTCCGGCTCTAATTCTTCCCAAATGTCTCCCGATTTACAGGCATCTAATTAGCTGAATTGTTCCTGCACCTAAGCTTCGTAAGTCTAGTATGTAGATATGCACAAAGCTAATCTGCATTTTCCATGTCAAAAATCTGCTGGCCCTTTTTCTTAGTAGATGATTTACATCCTAGTAGTGTCACAACTCAAACTTCCTGTATCCCTTCTTTATAATACTAGATTACTTAATCTATTATATTTCACTTAGTAAAGACCAAAGATGGTTGTAAATCTGTCACTGTATTCAGACCATCCTCTACATGTGTGTCCACATTCGTGCAGGTCACTGCCAGGAAAGAAAAAAAAGGAAAAAAAGTAGGTTTCTCCGGGACCTTGTGTTTGGACATTTCATGTTTTATTTCAATAATTGCAGGTAAAATGGCGTCATCCAAAGGAGTTGCAATAACAATGTTCCATTAGTTACCTGGCCTACCTTTCCACAACAACCAAGTAAAAATGACATTGAAAGAAACAAGGCCCCCGGAGAACTTGACTATCGAGAACATCACACGTTTAGTATTAGAATTGAACAGTTCATGATTTTTGTTAGCTAAATCACTGACTCCAGACTCCCAAGAGTTCAAAGTGTCATATGCAAATTCTTATTGGACACCTTGGAAGTGTAGCAATTTCAGAATGTGGTCAGGTCTCAAAAAAATTTATTAAATTTTATCCATTTCCCTATCTATATAGAAAAGAAAACTAATAATAAACTACGGTAATGGAAAGAGAAAAACCTGATTCTTATCTTCATTTGGCACTATGACATCATCAATTAAGAAGATTTTGGGTGCAGAGGTCATCCCAAGTAGGATGTAGTGATTTAGAGACTTTAAGAAGACATAGCAAGAACATTTAGTCCATGAACAATATCCACAAGCTATAGATATTGGGGCTTGTATAAAGTTGTCATCTTTATGAAGGACCATGAGTTAAGGGTTGCTTTTTGTTTTGAAGGTTCCATTTTGCTGTGGAGATTTCTTGTAGTTGACTTTGTTGTGTGATATAGTTTTAGTTGCATATAGTTCTCTCCTTATAATGCTTTAATCTTTGAAGTGGGTTATCAATTTTCTGCTACTCTCTTAAATTTCCACACACACACACACTTCCTACCTCATAATTTAATCATCATATATTGTTTAAAGTTCTTTTATTACTACGATTTTTTTACTTCTTTAGTTATCACATGTCTTTAGTTCTATAGGAGTCTGTTTCTACAATATTTTGTGGCATAAGTAAACTTTGGAAGCTTAGTATCAATCAAATACATATAATACTTTAGAATTAAGAAGTCCAACCCTTAAGAAATCTTATGAATTACCATTAGCAAGCTATGTTCACAGACTAAATGTGTGATGCATCCTTCCAACTAAGAGATATGAACGCGATTAAAGACTAGTGAAAGGTCTATAAGATTTGTAGCCCTTACTCTTACAAATATCTATACTAAGCAAGCTTATATTTTCATACATCCTTTATCTTATTTGCTTTCGGTTTGTTTGCCACATATGTTAAATATTGTATGTTTATGTGAACGGATAGAGATGGAGTCTCCTTTATTATTATTTTACTTAAATTGTGTTTATCAAGGACATCACATTCGCATGTGTAAAATACATAAGTGAGAAAAACAAAGAAGATTGCAGGATTTTTGATAGAAATGTAGTCCTCATTTCTCTGAAAATCTTTATCTTTAGAAAAGAATCATGACACTTAGGATTTTTAAACGCCATTGAATAACTTGAGAATTAATAACTCCATTTCACCTAATTGTGTATAAGAACAAAAGATGGGTGTGCGTATGTGCATAAGGAGAAGTGGTAACTAAATTCTTAAGAATATAGATAGCATAAAAGGGACTAAAACTAAAGCAAATACATGCTTGTTTTCTAAAACTAATCAATAGGTGGTCCTAGTACATGCTTGATCATTTTGATAAGAATGACTTATGATGCATTTTTAGAAATGGGCATGAACAAGACGCAACAAGACATACATGCAAGTTTAATAGTAAATGTTTTAAGATGTATCCCTTGATTGCCAAATGGTAATAGTTACCTACATAAAGCTAAATTGTTTTAGTATGTTTATATGAGTGCAAATGAATATGTATATACATATGCTATGTGATTGCTAGAATCATGCAAGTTAGCATTGCTTTGCTTATATCCTAATTTACTTAGAATCATCCAAGTTAACATTGCTTTACTTAGAATCATGTAAATTACTTTCTAGGTTTAGTTTTAGGAAAGTTTAATTTTAGAAATATATATACTTTAGAAAGTTTCTATTTTCATGCATATTTTATTTGATTTCCTTTCAGTTTATTTGTTGCATATGTCATGTCAGTTTGTTTTCTTTAAATGAATTACATGGACTTTTTTATGTCATTGTTCTAATATTATTGTGTTCTTCTTTGTAATAATGGTGGAACAAGAAGAACATCAAAATGAAGATTGTGGCCAAAATGAAGAGCACAAACAAGAGGCACTACTCGAAAGAGAAAGAGCAAAGGGTGAACAACAATAGAAAAGATTATCAAAAGAAAGTCTAAGGGAATTCAAGAAACCATCCAATACAACGATAGAGGGCAAGAGATAGGTGAGAGTGCAGTTGTTTCTAGTAGTTTGCTATACTCTATAATAAGAAGCATGGTTCCTATCATATTTGAGGATTAGAGACTTGTGTCATCCTCAACAAAATATTCAATATGGTAAATGTTAAAGGTAGGTAAACATTAATAACATGTATTATATAATTTATAACTTACCTTATTTTCAAATATAGTGTTGTGTACTTTACAAACTGCCTTTGACATACTTGATGACAAGAAGATGCATTCCTTGCAAGGAGTTGGTGAGCAATGGGAAAAATGGAAGAACTATCTTGTTTGCAATTACATAGCTCTATATGTCAACGATCCATTGAGGCTGTACACTGTGCCTGTCATTTACTACAACGTCATTGACTAGGAGCTTTGGAATGTATTTGTACAGAACCACACTTCCGTTGAATTTGAAGTATGTGTAGAAACGATGTTTCATTTAATTAATTACATATAACATCTGATTATTGCACTTGATCATGTATGTACAAATGTGTAGGTGAAGAGTGCAAGGGGAAGAAAAGTGCATTAAACAAATATACAACTCCACCTATTTAGGTTGGGCTACACTTGTTTAGAAGAGCATAAAGTAAGTATCTGTGACAATTTATCCCTTTTCAATTAATTCTACTATAGTTATATCCATTTTGTTCTCTAACTATAATATCTTTTCTTGATAGCAAAAGAAAACTATGACTACAGAACCATTGATCACTCCATCCTCTAGAAGATGGGGCATTTAATGGGTCATACTGACAACAAGTTCTCAGATGAAAGTACTGCACAAATTATTTCTCGCATTGTAAGTGGTTTCACCTATCTATAATTTTTTTACAATTAATTAAATGATATGATCATGTCTTTCTAATTAAATTTTGTAACACATTCTTACCTAAGAAAGCACAAGTATAGAAACTTTAAGCAGCACTGCTGCCAATGAGGACATCCTCTATAGGGCTATGGGCAATAAGAAGGGCCACCCTAATCGAGTTAGGGGCATGTGGCACGGTATTGTTCCTTCCATATTCTTTAATAAAGGATGTTTACTTACAATTTAAGATGATGAGGAGGCATACAATGAGATGGTTGAGAAAATAAAAATAGATATATTTAGTCAATTGTGTGAGAGAGGTTTGATGATAGTTACTCCATCCCCTACACATAATTCTTGCAACACCCCTATACCTCCATCAAATGCGAGCTACAATTCTCCAACAAAAGAAGATCATGAAGGACATCCGGCGCCCCTCGAAAAGGAAATTCCAACATATGAGGTATATATATAAACAAAACTAGAAATTTTCGTTGTCTTTCTATAATAATTCTTTATCTCAACCTCTTTATTGTATATTTGATTTGCAAGTGGGTCAATGCTTGTAGGCACTAGATTCCCATCAAAACATCATGGCAGTTGGTTCATGCTATGAGCATGAATAAGCCGTTTTGCATGAAATTAGTATGCCACCACATATTAAGAGAGTGTTCATTACCATGGCTTTGAATGCTAATGGCTACCTACCATTCCTTTTAGAAATGAAAAAATATTATAACCATTAGGTAGGCAATTACATATCACATCACTTGGCCAGAGGCACTAGTCATTCCCATAGAGTCCACGGTATGTATCTTATCATACTTCCTTCCTCATCAATATTTTTTAGCTAGAGACCTAAATTTAATTGTTTAATAACTTTATATGGTTAATCAGCAACAACATGTAGCATTGAGGTCGACTGCCTTTGCAGTATAGCCTATTCTTGTTGCACCAATGGAATAGGTACTTTTATATATCTTTGTCTTTTTTATCATAAATTAGGTCATCTTCATTGATTAATATTATTGAGCTAAAAAATTTACATCTTTTACAGTAGTCATCTAAGGAGCGACTGGAAGTGTCACGTAACATGCCTCGATCCCTAAGGCTAATCTATGGTCTCATCAATGATGATGTGGCAATCAACCCCATATAAATCAAGGAAGAAGTGCTTGCTAGACGTTGTTGAGATGCCACTTATGGCAGAGGACCTATTATGAGTTTGCCTATAGGATCAACTCAAACACCCTCACATTGTCTCCTATATAGGGTATATGCACATACTTGCTTATAAAATATTTGACATTCACATGTTATATTTTGAGCTTATAGGTAATAATTATTTCTTTTATATAGCTTCTTGAATGATGCAGTAGCCTTTTTGATGGTGAGGATACACTTTGTCAATTCCTTGACCTTAGCATCATTTCTAGAGCGATGGAGTAATGTCCAATAGAGAGGCATGTTCAGGATATTTTACCAGGCTTCTTTTGCTACTCTCAGGGATAAGGCTTAATGATTCCCTACAATAGTGGGTAAGTTTTAATTTTCTTGTTTTTTGCAAACTTATTATATACTTAGGGATTGTCAACTTTAATTACAATTCATATGACTATCTATGTAGTGCTCATTGGATGCTACTCATTTTAGACATGCACGGTGGGCATGCTTTCTTTTTTTATTCTTGTGGATTCTACATCTGTCCTGCCCTCATAGAAATTATAAATAAGTAATCCTTTATTTTTTTTCATGTGTTATCTGCATATAAATAATTTTTTATTCATCTATAATGCATTTGAAATATAAATGTGTAGAGAATGGTACCAATGGGCCAATATGACAAAAACTATACAACCACCAAAACTCACTTAAAAGAATGTCAAAGTATAGAAAACAATTAATTATTCTATGTTACTAATTAAACCTACAATATTACAAACAATATTTATGGATTCTTTTTGTTGTCTTTATTACACAATGCCCTAAACAATAGTTGGATTGGGAGTGCAAGTTATCCTAAGATACCTAAGGGCCCTCATATTCGATAATTTTCCTATCTCCCATTTAAGAAAGTTAAGACAGGTTTTAGTTTTCATAATCTTATATTTTTCTACAGTTTTTTATGGGTCTAGCTAAAAAATATGACCTTAATTAAATATATTGCATTATAGGTTATTGTGATTTTTGAGTGAGTAAACATGAAGGTTAATCTAGAGTAAATTCAAATAACATATGAAAATAGGCTATGTATGTAATAAGTATCAATTAGATCACATGGAGTAACTACATGAATGTGAAATAAATGATAAAGTATTTTTTTCATTCACTTGTATGTGTTCTTTTAGTTTTTTTTTTTTTTTTTTGAAATATATATATATATATATTTAAGCAATGAATGAGTGAAAACTTGAAATGTGGGAATAAATGAGAGTGGGTGAAGTGAATTTGAAGCTTTTGGATGAAGTGAATATGTGGCGGTTGATTTTCAATATATTCATTGAATTATATAACTTTTATGAGATGATGAATGAGAGAGTTACTTAGAGTGTGAAAGTAAATGCGAATGTGTATGGATTTACAAATAAAGTAAATGTGGATGTTTTAGAGAATGCATGTGTTGTAATTGCTTTTATAAAGAATATTCAAGATAGATGTAGATGGATAATGATGAGTTAGGATGTTTTGTACCCATTATGGAAGTGAATGTATTAGGTGTTATATTCTAAGAAGTATCGGGTATATTTGTGAAAGATGTGGATGCATGTTGTAATGGATGTTGGTTTTTCATGTTTATAAAGATTATTTGAAGTACCAAGTGTATCAAGATAGATGTGGATGTTGTAGTGGATGTTTTTTATTCAATGTATACATGTGGTAGTGCTCGGATGTAAAAAATGAAAGATGTGGATGCATGTTGTAGTGGATGTTGGCTTACTTTAATTATTAGTAGATTATCATGCATGTTGGTGATGGAATGTCTACTTTTTCTTTATTTGTTTTTGCATGTACAATGAACCTGAAAATCTCATGGGCTAGCAATCCTATTAAAGATGATTCTTCAATGGACTATCATGGACAAATTTGTGTTGAGTTTTATTGTAGAATTGTTGTTGAGTTTGCGATTGAAAGAATGATAAGTCTTGCTAAAATGGAAACTATCCAACCTCATTTGAACTTGCATTCTCTATAGGATTGATAAATGCACCCAACTCTAGTACTCCAGCATCTAATCAAATGATGATGTCAATGCCAGCTAAATAGACCCATCAAAGTTTTTAGTTTGGATCCCTTAAGAATCCCTACCCATTTGGTCCATATTTTGAGGTAATGGAATTCAAAAGTCTTGATCTTATGCTAGTAGAGTGATATTTAACGTGATTAGATGGTTTACTACTCCATATGATGTTGCATGTTGCTTTTGGGATTTGATTCAAGAAGAAAAGTCTATTGTGGGTAATCATTTGGTCACTTGCCAACATCTGAAGAGATAAGCAATTCCACTATAGATGAGCTTGCTAAGAGTGGAGTTTCTATGCATGAAGTTCTTCTTGCTAATGTTATTAATGCCTAGATTATTGTTGTGATTTCCTTTGTATAAGATCCTCTTAGTTAGAATTTTTTTTGTTACTAATAAATCATCATCATTCCAAGAGAAAATGAAATAATAATATCTAAAAATAGACCTACAGCTCTATTAAAAATACCCTATTCTCACTCAATGGAATCAAATTAACCTATGGGGAGAAGAATGCCCCTTATCTAGGGATAGTAATGGGCCCTGCCCCACCTTGTGTCATAGAGATTTTTAACCGATTATGGGATGTGGTAGAATGTGGAAAAAACCATCTTAAGCCATAGGGTAAGGGGATTGGACAAATTCATGCAACTCCTTGAAGTTTACCCTCTCCTCATTAGTCATGTATAGAGTTAATATTTTCTCTTCTCCTTATTAGTCTAGTACATACTCCAAAAAACATTCTCAGATTTCGCACATCTTATTAGTCTAGTGATCTCTAAACAAATTTAGACAGAAGATAAAGTATAAGTGACACACCCCACCCACCGTGGGGTCCACAGTAACAATATTGTCCGCTTTGGGCCGGGGCCCGCACGGCTTTGTTTCTCCCCCAGCTTCCCAGGGGAAAACGTGTTGTTACTGTGAGGAGTGTTCCCACTCTTTATCACCCAGCCCAGCTTCCCTCTCCAGGCGGTATGGGACTAACTCTCAACTGTCACCCCCTCGGCCTTCTCCGCTTTGCCACCCCTCACAAGGCCATGGTACCTCACGGTGCCTCAGCCGACAAGGCTAGATCTCTCCCCTTAGGGGACACACGCCCTCGTGTGACCGAGGCACACATGCGGTTAGCCACCCATCACCACGAGGAGACTGGCTCTGATACCATTTTGACACACCCCACCCACCGTGGGGTCCACAGTAACAATATTGTCGGCTTTGGGCGGGGCCCCGCACGACTTTGTTTCTCCCCCAGCTTCCCAGGGGAAAACGCGTTGTTACTGTGGACCCCACGGTGGGTGGGGTGTGTCAATAAGAAGGCAGCGAAGTAGTAGTAGTAGTAGTGGAAGAAGAAGAAGAAAACTAGAATCTAAGAACTTTAGCTGGCAATGGAGTCAAATAAAGGTTACACTTGATGGAGAGGAAGAATAGTTGAAGGACTTCAATTTGCAATAGGGAGAGAGGCTGCACTTGAAGAAGAGAAAAAGTAGAGAAGAAAAAATATATTACAACTAGGGTTTTCTAATCCTTTATCTATCTATCTATCTATCTATCTATCTATCTATCTATCTATATGAATGCCCTTCATTTTAACTAAAGAATCATAATAAATGATGGAAATTTTTGGTATATAAATATAAAAATATATTCTCACCCCTTATATTCAAGTTACTTTCACCATTTGCTGGGTTTTTAGGCACTACTGTTGCTTTTATGGTTTTCTACGATAAAAATCAACAATTTACATATGCAAATACCCAAAAAACCGAGAGGGGGTGAGAGTAAGGTGAATGCAAGTGGTGTGAACATTTCTCACATAAAAATGTATATCAACAATGCTGGTCATGTCGGCAAGTTTTCCTCAGGCCTTGCACCCACCTCAAGTCACATTCTTTTACTTCACAGTAGGTACGGGTCACTAATATTTTGCTCTGCCCTACCCTAAGCAGATATGAGCTAGGGCCCTTGTTTAACCCATCCCATTGCCATTTCTACCCTTATCATCCAAGTCAAATATGTAGCCCCATCTAGCATTACTACAATAAGAACTTTAATGAAAGTCCAAAAGGTAACCAAGCAAAGGCCTTATACCTCGGTCAATTAGAAGGGCCTCTTATGTGGTGCTTATTAGTTTTGAGCTACCTATAAAAGCTTAGCTTGGGTACCACAAAAAAGAGTGGGTGGGAGATGGAAGCCAAAGAAACTGCAGGTATATTAGGATTCAATGATATATCACTGAACTTGGGATCCCTGCAAGTAGCAGGCTGACTCCAGCAAGTGACCAAAGTAGTCGGCGGAGGATTCTCAAATGGAGACATATCTAGAACTAGAGTTTGGGGCTAACCCAACTTTCAGCTAATCATACTTGCTTATTATATATTTTTATTTATTCATTATTTATGTTTTTTCTATTTTGATATGATAAAAGAATTGAACTAGAAATTTAACAAATATTACAACGGGGTCAGAGATTAGCTATGTACAAGGAGGATCTTTGGACACCACCAGTAACAAGTGGGTCCGCTCATTTGCTAAACAGTGAAAAAATATATGCTTTAAAGGACAAAGTAACAAGATATACTGTCCCGCATTTAAGAAGGATTGGGCCAATCTCCAAGGATCCATTTCGAACCGTTCCGTCCAAGCAGGTAGATTTGTCGAGTCACCTTCCATCCAAAGGGTTCTTAACACCTCTAAAGTCGCATGGGGTTCACCTCTTTGACCATTCATGTTTCCTTATTTCTTGGGCGACCCTAACCATTTGTGCAGGAAAGTGAACGGCTGATTAGGCTGCAAAGGAACTACGACTACTTGATTACAGATTACTAACATGCATGTTTGGTGCAGCCAATAAGACTATTAACACAGGGCTTAAGCACTTAGACGAGTTAAGTTCCTTGTTAACAACCAAGAGGTTTTGGGTTCTCTCACATTCAGCAATTAAATAATTGAAGCCCACCAACATGTTAGAATGCGCCCACTAATGCACCAAATTCGTCAAGTCAAGAATTGATGAACCCTTGTTTTGCATGGAGTCCATTAAGCTTTGATGCTCTCTCTCTCTCTCTCTCTCTCTCTCTCTCTCTCTCTCTCTCTCTCTCTCTCTCTAAATTAATGGATCATTAGACTTCATATATAGACTATTAACATGTTTACTGGAGCCAATAAACCCATCAACATATTAGAGATTAGCCCCAGTACTGCACCCAAAACATCAACGAGTCAGAGCATGCCCACATGGATGGTTGGTGGCACTAGGTGTGAGCAAGATTGTATTTAGCATTGTTTTTAACTTGGATCTGAGGAAGGGGCTAATATAAACTAAAAATACATTAAAATTCCCTGAAAAAGTAGATGAACAAAACATAAAACTCAGCCTAGGAGGGGATATATAAAATAAAGAAAAAGAAAAGGTCGAAAGGTAAGCACTCTCTACATCTCCTTCTCGGCCCCCCTAGACACAAATTTAATGTCCTTGAATAATTAAAACAAAAATGCACATAATTTACCACCCTTGTGTGTTATATTAGGGCTCCTACTGATGATCTGGGAATAGCAATAATATATACATGCTTTGTCTTAAGCAATCTATTTAGGCCATATATTAGGACCCGTAATAAATTATGTTACGTTCCCTAAACTTTTAGCATCATTCTATGCCACTTGTCAGGTTTTCAAGTACTTGATGAACTTGCGACTATAAATGAATATCTGATGCACCCCCTCATAGTATAAAGGGGCGTGCTGGTGCTGTCTTGGTAGACCAAACTTCAATTTGATATTGATTGTCCATTTTTGAGGACATGTCCTTAAATGTCTAATGCACCTTGATCAAATGAAACACGCGTTGCATGGTTGGGTAATATGGGCCAACCAATGAAATGGACTTTAAGTCGGTGATCCGTAATCTGAATTACGTAGTCTAGATCATCCAAATCGTCTGATAATTGGGTGTTTTGCTAGCTTAGTTAGTATCAAACAGTAAGTACGCTTTTTGTACATCGATTGCGAGTCAGACATGAATCATTAGGAGCATAAATTAAGATGGAAATGAATCTGATCAAGTTTCGTCACCTGATCCATTCCTTATTTCATACAAAATTATCTTGATCTCAAGAGTAAGTCATTGTAATGGGTATTTTTCACATTAGACTACTGGTTAAGACCCATATTGGCAGTCAATGGTCTGGTTCCCATTCCGTTTCACCTAGATTTGGAATTGTATCATAAAAAATGAAACTGGACCATTTTGGAATTTGGTTCTAGCTTAAAGCACCAGAACCAAATTGTTCGATTTCAGTTTGATTCTCAGTCTTCGTCGGTTCTGTATCCTAAACTGATTCTAGAGTATTTCTTTAAGCTAACTGCGAAATGGACATGATAACAATTACTATTGTGAAAATGTAGGCGCTCTTGTGAACTTAATGCTAAAGAAAATGTAAACTGGTAGTTATTCAAGTTATATACCTCTTCAAGCATATTCACTTAATAAGATCAGATATTATCCATGAATAGCTACTAACCAATCTAAAGAGATAATACTTGAAACTTAAAGTTTAGTTCTTTTTAATTGTACATGAACCTAAAACTCATACTTTGACAATATCAACAAAGATAAGTTGTTACAATTCTCTATACCAATCATCAGTTAATCATGGAAGTATAAACAAACTAAGGTAGTGCCATCTACAACCAAGTATATATGGTACACATAATTTTTGTCAAGAAGCAACCAATTCTAACAATCAAACTAGTGTTGTAGGTTAAGGCAGAAAAATGATGTCCAAGCTTTGAATTGAGGTATAAAAGACCAGAATAAAGAGTCCTGAGTTGTGAAGAATCTTTGATTTTATGAGTTGTGAAGGCAACAATCTAATCCTGCATACTTTGTCATCTCACACCAGCACTCTTGAGAGAGTTGCAAGCAAAGGCACAACTTGTTTTACAGAAATTAAATTAAAAAGACTAAATTATTTTTATTTAATTTAAGTAGAAATTCATGAGGATAGTATAGTCTAATGATTCAGCGTTTGGTTCTAACCTGATTCTTTTAGAATAAAATTAGAAATGAGCCAAATTTAGTTTCGTTCTGTTAACTAAAAATTGAAACCTGACTATATGGTTTCTAATTGAAGGACCAGAACCTAATTTTTTGATCCAGTACTCTTTACTCTTTTAGTTTTTCCTTTCTTGTCGATGCCGCTAACCAATCATATATCTTCTAGGCTGTCTCTTGGCAAGAATTGCCAATTAACGATTTTTGGGTGCATATGATCTACGATGGGATCAAAGGAGGAAGCGTACGGATCAGCAAAGTATGGATTAGTATTGATGGTTTTAGCCAGCTCTAGCAATACACTCTCGTCTACTCTGATTTACACTTGATAATATTTACTCTCTCTCTCTCTCTCTCTCTCTCTCTCTCTCTCTCTCTCTCTCTCTCTCTCTCTCATTAAAACGAAGCGCAAGTAGTTTAATCCAGCTAATGAATTATTTAATTGTCCTCTTGGATGTAGAAATGTTCACCAATACATCCCAATCGTCACAACTTGTCTATCATGAGCATGTAATCGTTTCAAGTAGGCACGGCAGAAGTTCCAAATGCTCCCCTGTATTATTTTTTCTTTAATTTTCTGGTAATATTTGTGCCACCTGTCCCTCTTTAATCACTTTTATATATTTTCCCTGCAAATAATGTGATCAGATCAGATGCGTCCTTGGCGTTCTCATCATATATATAATGTGGCGTGTTTGAATTGCATTGGCAAGCTGCCTTTCAATTGATCCAATTGTCCATTCGGGTGATATATGATCTGACAATCCATGTGGTTGTCCACATGGTGGGTCCTTATTTTGGCGTTTAGGTGAGGTTGATCGAATAATCATTATCGATGTACGGTTGGGATGACCTCAATCCAAACAATATACCAATTAGACTTTGTTTTTATTCAATTATATGGTGTTGAGAGCCAGGAGTTGGATGGTTAAGACCGTTTGGTCAGCGTCGCTACGGTCATGATCGGTGACTAACCAATGGACAAGTAAGTTGACAACTGACACATATTGGAAGATAGGAAATGATAGTTTCAGGGCTTCATCCAACTTCTGTTTGTCTCTTTCTTGAAGAAGTTTGCATGTTGCCAATGTTTTACTCGGCGCGTGAAAATTGAAACACCGAATCCAGTAGACCCCTTAAATTAATAGCCCTCGAACTTAAGAAGGTTTATATATATATATATATATATATATATAAAGAGAGAGAGAGAGAGAGAGAGAGAGAGAGAGAGAGAGAGAGAGAGAGAGAGAGGGGTGATAATTACGTGTGCTTTATTTGCTTTATTTTATTTTATTTTTTTACATCTAAGCTGTTAGATTAGCTAAGTATCAAATTTTATGCCCATATTATTTATGTGTGTTTTAGTGTGTGCGCTATATGTGTGTGTGTGAAGGAAATTGATATTCTTACATCTCTGCTTAGCATTTATCCCACTCTATCATTAGGGTTCTTATGCTATTTTCACCTAACATACCCGTCTATGATAATTTGAATATATATATATATATATATTAATTATCTTGTCATCGATCAGCCTATCCCAAACATCACATGATTTGGATAACCCTACCTTTATTTTCTCATATTGTATTTAGCTCTAAAATTGACAATAGTAAAAGCAGACAGTGATCAAAACAATTTAGAAAAATCAATGTTAAGATTTTCGAAAGGATTTGAATTTTGGGTCATGGCCATCTATGGTAGCCAATAAAGATATATGGCTTAGATAATTGAAAATTGTGTACTCTATTTGTACTTCTACCATAAAACCCTAAATAAGGGTGTGGGATATCAGTTTCCTTTTCTGAATAGTAAAAATACTATATTGTGTTAGCCAACAAACACCTAGTGCCACTAGTCATAGACAACTCAACAACTTCCTTAGAATTTCTAAAGTTGCAAGTTTACTCATTGCTTTCCCCTTTTGCACCTAGATTTGATTTAGCTGAGTGTGTGAGTGAGAATGTGCATCATTTGCTTTTTAATTCTTTGCTTGTAATAAGGAAAAAAACAACAAGAGAAGAATTACAAAGAAAATGACTCACTCAGTCACTCTTACACAGTCCCAAATCTAATCCTTGGCTGAAGGAAAACTAATAACTTGAATCTGCAACCATGGGCACTTCATGGGAGATGTCAAGTTGTTTGCAACCAATTGTTCTAGACATTTGTTGGCATCCAAATATTTTACTCCATAAAAGAACTACAGTAAACTTATCTATTTTGACAATATTGTATACGAGAACATTCCTAATGTATAGTGAAACTTATTTTTACACAAAAAATTCCTTTCATATGCATTTTTAAAACCTTAGTAATTTGTTTTTATAATTTGATTGCACACATTTAATCCTTTATTATAAAAATATATATGTGTGTGTGTGTGTGTCTATATATATTATATATATATATATATATATATATAAACACTTAAATTTTACTTTTAACTATATGTTTGGTTCACATTCCTAGAAACTAAGCCTTATAGACAGCTTATGTCAATATATTAGACTTTAAGTATCTGAAATGCCTTGTATGCAACTATCATATGATTGTATTAGGATGGCCTAGATATCCATGCTACAACTTAATAGCTAAATACTAAAATGTCTTCCATTTAGGAAAGCGGAAACCACAACCATTGACGGCCATCCTCAAATGGAGATGCTTCTCCAAGCAAGATCTACATGGCATATTCTAAATCATGAGGATGTAAAATTTGTTGAAAATATTGTACAAACTAAATTCAATGAACCTTAGGTTAGAGACAAACATCAAAATATGCTTCTTGCAGATAGTTGAAGTTTCTCAAATTGTGCAAATGTTGTGGTGGCTCTTTCTTTGGATTCAACCAATTTAGACTAAATTTGTACTTCAACTGGTTCACATTATCAGAATCAATATGTGCATTTGTATCCAAGATGAACACCTCAAAAGAA
This sequence comes from Warburgia ugandensis, assembly GCA_035236585.1. NCBI lineage: Eukaryota > Viridiplantae > Streptophyta > Magnoliopsida > Canellales > Canellaceae > Warburgia > Warburgia ugandensis. Next base: position 26,776,631 of record CP141131.1, read on the forward strand.
AGTATTTCCTCAAATAATAGTAAAATTTATAAAGAGAATAAATAAGATCAAAACTCAAATCACTTTAGAAAACAAGATCAAAGATATAAACAATCTAAAGTTTCAACAAGAACTAAAAAAAGTCAAGAACTCCACAAGTTCAAAAGCTCTAGAAACAAGAGAACTAGAAGAACAACACATTTAGGTCTTATCTAACTGGAACTTAAGAAACTACAGAACTTCACAAATAGAAAAACCCTTGAAAGCGAATGCCTCTAATTGCACATGTTCTAGATGAATAGAAAGCAAATACTTTGAATCGAGCGGCTTGAAGTGACCCTTATACATGGAAATCCTTGACTTGGGTGGCAATATAGGTGTCATAGGTAGCAAGCCTCTTAGAACTACCTTTGCTTCTATTTGGACATAGATGGGACCCACATGAAAATTAGTCCTTGTAGCACTTGAACCTCTCCCACTAGGCATAACACACACATATCTAGCTAAGCCCACTCACATTTCATACTTTTCATATGAAGGCTTTATATAAGGATGCTTATACTCTGTTTACTTTGAGATGGGTGTTGTGGCACTAATGTCCCTTTAAGTTTAAAAACGAAGTCTGGATAGTTCATTGGATCAAAAAGGATCATTGTTAATAGATCATTTTGAAGCTTAACTCATATTGGATATAGCAATGGAGATGAAGTGAGTGAGTTTAGTATAGACACACCTCTTATTCATCGAAGATCAGTAACATAAGTAGCAATATTGGCTCATCAAAACACCCAACATAATAGCCCCAATTTCATCATCCACTTTCTAAATAAATGTAGCTTGTGTTAGGATTATGGAATTCAATTGTATTTAACATAGTAAATGGCTAGCATCTTCTAGCATATGGGGCCCTCTTGAATGTTAGGCTTCTAATGTTATATGACAAGATTTATGTGAAAAACTCTCTCTCTTTCTCTCTCTCAGATTTTTTTCTATACAATTAGTGAACAAGTTGGTTGTAAACCTTCTCTCACCTCATTGACTAGTTGATAGAAAAGCAAGGGCCTAATTGAAATTTTGGTGGTGTGAAAATTCTTTTTCTAAAAAGCTTATTTCCTTTTTCTTGCACATACTTAGCCTAGCGTTATAGGTGTACTTCCTTTGCAAAGATGTGCCTTGATTACTTGTATTTATGGTAAGAAGAAAGTGTTTTTATGTTTATATATATGTGTGTGTGTGTGTGTGTGTGTGTGTGTGTGTGTGTGTGTGTGTGTGTGTGTGTGTGTGTGTGTGTGTGTGTGTGTGTGTGTGTGCATATATGTATGTATATTAAAGAAGAATAGATGGAGAAGCAAGAGGATGATCTACCAATTCATCAAACTAAATTTTGTTGGAACCAAATTTTCATCTATCTATCACTCTAGATTTCTACATACAAATCTTTGTATGTGTAATATCCTTAATTTTTTATATAAATTAGGAATTTGTTAAATAAATAAAACTAAAAATTTATGGATGGAAATTTTTCCTGAAAACTTAAAAATTTGAAAGTGCTCGTTGATAGTATTCCAACGCCACAAAGAACGCGAAAAACGGAACTCAAACGAGAGAGTTAGGAGCCGTTGAAGTTATAGGGGTATTTTAGTCTTTTGGCAGAGACATATAACACAGGGGCCCAAATTGATAATGGCACCCCCGTTTTCTACACGCCTTTACCGAATTTGGCAAAATCGCCGGAGAAACCAGGGAAAGAGGCATGAAGGGAAGAGTTTCCTTTCCCCTAAGACTATAAGGCCTATATCTACCCCCCAGGTGCCAAAACGCTCTACCTTGACCATTTTCACTGAGTTTTACACAGAAACCCTAGCTCCACAAAGTTAAAATTTTCTAGCGAGTGGAACTCTGGCAACGTCCATCAACGGCTAACAAAGCGAGGTAAGCCTTAAACCCTGATTTCTATATTAAATAAATAGGAAATATAAAATAGAAATACATTTAAATCAGGAAAAATCATGTTTTTCCTGGGAACTCTGTGCAAGCTACTGTTGGAGCATAATTTTACAAATGAAATCAAATCTGTTTGAAAATCGGACCGTCCATCTAGTGCACAAGATAACCAAGATCAAACCCTTTAAATTTGGGAGAGATCTAACGGTGGGTTTCTCCAGAAAATGTGAAAACCAGTACCTAGGGACGTTTTTAGAAACTTGGGAAAAACCGTTTAAAAAACATGGTTTTTGAAAAAATCAATGCAAAAGGAGGGTATAAATGAATTCTAGAGGAAATTCTAAGAAAAACGGTGCAAAAATCGCTGATTTGGACGTCTATAGGCTTGCCGGAGATGACCGGAATCCAGTCGTCTTCTTCGGCGGCGGTGACCGTGTTAGCGCCCTGGTGCTGACGTCCGGACACCTAGTAGGATGCCCCAACGAAGCTTCAAGCAGAGTCGACATCATACGTGTACGCGACGTCGCGCGCGCGGGAGAGACGACATTGGCTGTCTTGGTATGGTCGAGACATGCGGCGTCCTGGCGACCGTGACACACGCGGCAATGCGTCACGGTACCGAAGACGCATGCGGCTCATCTTAGCCATGTTTCACGTAGGCGGGTGTCTTCATGACGCCAATATAAATCACGATTCGAAAGAGGCGTTGTGACTATATCGACGACGCGGACCTAGTTTTAACTTAAAAACTTATAAATGACCACTTTTAATTTAGAAAATTTTTAAAATAATGATGTGACATGTACAGGTGTACTGGAACATACTAGTTAAGGGGATTTATTAGCAAGCTAAATGGTCTCACAATGAGGTAGGTGACGACAATTAATGCTTTGCCTTGATTTTTAAAACCATGCATAAACATAGCATCATGTGTGATTGTGTTTTAAAGTGCATTTATTAATTACCGTTGATTTCATGAGACTTTGAGTACTTTATGATTATTACAAATTGAAATCTTTTATTGAATAAACTCATGACAAATGTTTTTATGAGCATGATATAAATTAATTATGCTTAAATAGAGACTTCTTTCTTATGATATATTGGAAATGCATGGATTGGCATGGAAATAAGAATAGAGACTTGTTAGCTGGTCTTTTTATAGGCTAACCCCAGGATGAGGGGCATGTCTTGGGGATTGCGAGCTATGAGTGCTCTTAAGTTTTAGCATATACCTATGATTTTCGTGATTTTATATTTGATGATGGGTGCTCTCACCCGGTGGGTGTCATGCTAGGAGGGATAGGGTCGGCCACCCACCCTCCGAGATTGTGATGTGATGATATTGTGATATGATAGACACCTGCCCATAGATGGCATTCGGTAGGAGTTTGGTAACATTGATAGTCCACACTACCGGTTTGGGCCTTTCCATGGTGATAGATGCTAAGTCTCCCGTTATGGTGTCGACGGAGAGTGGCAGTGGTTGAGACCCATGGAGGGTTGCCACTGCGGCATGATGACCTATATTCTTATTATGTGTGCGTGTATGATGAGCATGGTTATTGATGGTATGCTTAGGTGTGACGACACTCAGAGGTTGGCTATGAGTACTCATGATCAGTGATATTGGTGCGATGTCGTGGGACCCATTACCTTAGGGTGCCCTTATTCTTATTGTATGCTCATTTACATTGATTCATGTCATGTCTTAACTCCGTGAAATGCATGTTTTAGCATATGGAATAAATTGGCATTTATATTGGCATGACTTATGATACTACTATCTTCATAAATGATAGACTTTTTATTTTATCAGTATTGTTATTCTTTTATTTTATTTTATTACATTAATTGTCTATGTACCTACACAAGTGATAGCTTGCTGAGGCATTGCTTTATTTTGCAATGCCTTAGATCTCGAGCGCGATAACAGGAAAGGCAAGGCTGTTGAGAAACCGTGAGAGCTGCAGAAGATCCTTTTTCCTAGAATTTTAGACAGTAATGTGAGTCAATAAACAGGATTATCATTTGAATTTAATTATGGATTGTATACTTTATATTTTGGATTTGATTGAGATGTTTAGACATATATTGGACATTTATATGGGATGTTATGATGGACAGACCCTGGGCCATATTATTGTTGTATTTTGATATTTATTTGATTCAAAATAAAGGCGTCAATTCATTTGACGTTGAGTGATCGAGTATTGTTTTAAAGCGATTATCATAAAAATTTATTTATGTTTTAAAATATATATATGCCATTTTGAGAAAAGAAAACTAACACCCGTAGTTTTTAAGATATGTTTTAGTAAAATGATGAATAAAACTTTTCTCAAGGGATCCTAAATGCTCTTATTAAAAATGCTATTATTATAAATAAATAAATGTCTTAAAAATCTGGGGTGTTACAAAGTTGGTATCAAAGCCCAGTCTAGTCCATCATAATCTTTGCAAATGTCCATTTATATGTGAGTAACAGTCCATAATTATTGTAGCAAGAGAAACTATGAGAGAGGAACTTTCACTTAGTGACATTTAAAACTTTTGACAGATGGCTCCTTGAAGAAGGACAAGGTCTACCTCTGCTACACCCGTGACCCCACCTGTTGAGTCCTCTGATCAAGGGGATCGAGATGCCGAGTTATTGAATCGATTAATGTCAGGGCTAGTACCACTTATACAGCAGCAGGTTAGGACAGCTGTTGATGCTGCTAACCCTAGCCCTATTCCACCACCTCAAGTGGCACCCATAGTTTCGTCAGTTCATTCCTCCCAACCAGTATAGGAACCACCAGCACCTAAGACTACTGAGGGTGATGCTACTGGTGACTCTAAGAAGACAGATAAATTATTAGAGAGATTTCAAATGGTGAAACCCTTTTATGGTGATGGTAACACGGAGGAGGCCGAGCGATGGTTATTTGAGGCTGAAAGGACATTTGACGCTATGAAGATCTCACCAGAGGATCAAGTTAGAGTAGCCTCCTACCTACTAAAAGGTGAGGTAGGCTTTTGGTGGCAGACCTTTACACTCACCCGACCAGATCCGACCAAGACGATGACATGGGCAGCCTTTAAACAGGCTTTCAACACTTAGTACTTTCCACCCCATGCATTGCAATCAATGAAGAAAGAGTTTGTCACCTTGGAACAGAGAGACATGACGATTAGCAGTATCTGAACCTATTTACATGACTGAGGAGATTTGCACCTCACACGCTAGCCTCAGACACAGAGGCAACCAATAGATTTGTGGATGGATTGACACCCTAGCTGAGAGATTGGGTGATTTCTTCGCGACCCACTTCTGTGCGAGATGCTGCTGACATGGCTTCCATGCATGAGAATAACTCTCTCAGGGCTAAAGGGGGTGTGTGCCAGCCCTTTAAGGGCAAGAGACCGTTTGGTGCTATGCAGACACATGGTGCATTAGGACATCCACCGCAGGCCAAGTTTAAGAGAGATACAGAGAGGAAGAGATGTGATAGGTGCAAGGGTTGGCACCATGGGCGAGGGTGTAATAGATTTGACAAGCCACAGCAGCAAAGGCAGTCCCAACCACAGCAACAACACTATGCACCTTTGCAGAGACAGCCATACAGGTGTTTCAACTGTGGAGACGTCGGCCACTTCATTAAGGACTGTCCTCAGGGGCAAAGAGAGAGGCAGACTGAGATGGGTGTAGAGACAGCTACTGCGCCACGTAGCCAGGGACGAGTATTTACTTTCACGTCAAGACAGGTGTAGGCATCACACCAGGTCGTTGAAGGTACTCTTCTAGTCTTAGATCGACATGCCAAGGTTCTTTTTAACACAGGGTCTACACATTCTTTTATATCATGTATTTTTGCATCTTGCCTTGATGTATGTGTGCACAAATTAGCATTTGGATTAGATATCATGACACCTGTGGGAGAGACAGTAGAGACTACCAAATATCTTAGAAAAATACCTGTAGAGATATTAGGCGTGAGTATGGACACTGACTTCATCTTACTAGACATGGTAGACTATGATATTATTCTTGGGATGGATTGGTTAGCCAACTATTGGGCTATGGTAGACTACCAAAAGAAGCGGGTCACTTTTCTTATACCTGGGCAACCAGAAATAGTGTTCCAGGGTAGGAAAGATCAGTCAGGTACATGCATCATTTCAACTATGAAGGCGGCACGATTTTGTGCACGAGGGTGTAATGCATTCCTCGCATATGTGATAGTTGAGGACAAGGAGCAACCACGGCTTGACGAGATTGATGTTGTCTGTGAATTTGCTGATGTCTTTCCTGAGGAGTTACCAAGATTACTGCCAAGTAGGGAGATTGACTTTTCCATTGACTTGGTGTCGGGTATATCGCCTATCTCTAAGGCACCATACGGGATGGCTCCAGCAGAGTTAAGAGAGCTTAAGATACAATTGTAAGAATTATTGGATAAGGGCTTCATCAGGCCGAGTGGATCACCATGGGGAGCACCAGTCCTTTTCGTGAAGAAAAAGGATGGATCACTGAGACTATGCATTGATTATCAGTTGTTGAACAATGTTACTATAAAGAACCGATACCCTTTGCCACGCATAGATGATTTATTTGATCAGCTCCAATCATCACGAGTGTTCTCCAAGATAGATCTGAGGTCAGGGTATCATCAGCTGAGGGTTAGAGAAGAGGATATCTCGAAGACTGCTTTTAGGAGTCGTTATGGTCATTATGAGTTCCTAGTGATGCCGTTTGGATTGACGAACGCACCTGCAGTGTTCATGGATCTAATGAATCGTGTTTTTCGAGCTTATTTGGATAAGTTCGTGATTATATTCGTTAATGACATCTTGATTTATTCACCTAGTCATGAGGCACATAGAGAGCATATCCACATTGTATTGGACACACTTCGTCGACATCAGTTGTATGTCAAGTTCAGTAAGTGTGATTTTTGGTTAGACCAGGTGCATTTCCTAGGCCATGTCATATTTAAAGATGGAGTGGTCGTGGATTCAGCGAAGGTAGAGGCAGTACTACACTGGGAGAGGCCCAAGACAATGACTGAGATATGCAGTTTTCTCGGTTTGGCAAGATATTATCGTCGTTTCATAGAGGGATTCTCTAAGATTGCGTTACCATTGACCACCCTAACCAGGAAAGACACTCAATTTGTATGGACAGGTGTAGGCGGTTATGTGGTTTATTGCGATGCCTTTGGCAAGGGATTAGGAGCAGTGTTGATGCAACATGGGAAGGTAATTGCCTATGCGTCTAAACAACTGAAGACACATGAGGTAAATTACCCAACACATTATTTGGAATTAGCAGCGGTGGTATTTGCGTTGAAGTCCTGGAGGCATTATCTTTATGGTGAGAGATTTGAGGTATTCATTGATTGTAAGGACTCCAATTTTGTAATATTGAAATTCCAAGTTTAGCAATGAAAAGTTTAGTTTTTAAAGAAAAGGGCATTTTGGTCATTTCACTATTCACCTTGACTGAACCCATAAATTTGGTCCTAAAAATAGCTCCATTAGATGCGTCTCAGAAAAAGAAATTCAACGAGACCAAAATCACCCAAAACGGAGTTAAAATGAGCAAGATATGGCCCTTTGAAGTTCAGGGGCAAAACTGTAAATTTTACAAAAACGGTTTAACCTGCAAAACACAGGGGCCCGTTTTGATACGGGAACCCCTTCATCTTCAACCTCTAGAGGGTTCTAGAATGGTGGTGATTGGAGGAGAAATCACTGCCATTCTGGAGGTTTCTCCACTGCCATTGAAAGGCTGTGAGAGCCCTCTCTAGAACCCTCTCTTAGCTCTATAAATAGAGCTCTTAGGTGCCTCTAATGGCAGCCCAAAACGTTGGAGAAAACCATTGAGGAGCAGTGACCAAGAGGAGAAAACATCGAGAGAAAACCAGCCACGAAGCAGGTATGCCCAAAAACTCTCCAAACCCATCTTACCCATAGCCTAAGCTCAGTTTCCCTAGGTTTTTGCAAGAAAATCCATGGGGAATAGGCCTCTAGGGAGTCACCAAGGACCCTGGGACATCCCCAGGGCTCCACTGGTTCCTCAGGGACGAACCAGGGCATCCCAAGGACGCCCCAGTCCCCCAACGACTGAAACGCCCCAGACGGATGAGACGCGTCGAACGCGTCTGAGAGGAAACCAACGGGCGCGTTCGTAGACGCGCCCACTAAGGAGGAAGACGGGCAGAGAGTACCGCGCGTCCGCAGATGCGCCCGCTGAGGCGCACGCCCCAAACGTGCAATGCGCTAGCGCTGTGGGTTCTTTTCGTTCCTTAAGGAAGCCAGGGCGCACGACGTAGTCACGCAGCGCCCTAGCATTCCGTTTTTTTCATTCTTAAGACTCTATGTACATACGACACTAAAACGCTTATAACTTGAGATCTAGAGCTCCGATTGAGGCACCGCAAAAGGCGTTGTGTCTGTGTTGACGACACGGACACATCTAAACTATAAAATCCCTAATCAAGGCCCAATCAAAGGTGGGTATGACCCTTAGAATAGGATGGTGGCGCGTGGCCACTAGAACTTTGGAAAACTGAGGATACCAAGGCCCAATTAGGACCTTAGGACACCCATAGGCATAGGGATGGACCCCTAATGCCTAAGTAATAAGACCAATTACTCTAAAACCCATAAAAGATAGGCCAAACTAACCTTGATTCCCCAAACCATGATCAGGAGCGTCCGAGGACAAAAGGGTTAGCAGGACATTGCCAGGTAGGTGCTCTATCACTATTAGATTCTTTTAAAAGAACTATTATTGTTTTGAGAACATATGTTTTAAATATATAACTTGATTTGCATGACTTAATTCAGCATGCATGATAAATGCTTTATACATAGCCATGTTTTGTAAATGATTGCATATACATTATGCACATATATGTTTTGCAAACAAGTCCATACATTGCATGATTTAAGTACTTGCAAAGATTGCATGTCCTTCAGGGTTGCCAAAAGACGTTGGAGTGCCGAGGGCCAGGTAGTTGTGAGGGACCCAAAGAGGACAGGTTTCAAAAAGAGGTTTTGGCTTATTTAATCTTATGTGATTTGGGCAAGTAAGCCCGTGGGTGCTATGCCGAGGGGTCTGGGTTGGCCACCCAGCCTCTACCACTATTAGGTGGATGGGTACCATGCCCAAAAAGAGGCAAGTCCCTACGTTGACTGCATGTGGTACAGGGGGCTATCATTGGTGTCACGGCACTGGGTCGACGTGTCATAGGCCTTGTGGAGGCTATGACCGAGTGTCCTCAGGTACTCGGGGACCACACGGCGAGGAGGTCGTGGGCATAGTAGACCCTATGGTTTGATGATTTATGTGCATTTTATATAGCATGATATGAGGTTGGTCGACCATACCATACTAGAGATCCATGAGTTGGACTCCATGAAGCATCTATTGCATATCATGATGTTATCATATATATGTATATGATACTTTCAATTTTGGATTATGCGATCCTTCAAGTTATTAGTATTTCAGTTTAATAACGGATTTTTATACTGATATTGAGCTTGAGTATTTAGACATGCACATGTTTTGAATGAGCATATGATTTTAAAATATCTCATGCATTCTAAAACTGGTAGTGATAGGCTCCTACTGAGTATAGTATATACTCACCCAATCCTCAACATTTTTCAGATACAAAGTAAGTACTTAAGGGCAAGGAACGTTTGTACTAGGAGACACAGACTAAGTACAAGTAAGTAAACCCCTATCTTATCTTTCAATGTTACTTGATTGTAGTTACTCTCTAATAGCTGTGGTTGTGACTAACACTTTCTTGGGAATAATATTGATTTTAACTTTGCCATGGCTAAATAAATTAAGAATGTGTTTTGACACTCGAGGTTTTTATGAAAGATTGTTTTCCAAAAATAAAAGATTTTCATGCATCTCATACTTATAAAACAAGAGATCTCGCCTTTTTATCAAAATTGCATCATATAAAAACCCGGGTCGTGACACTGATCATAAGAGCCTCAAGTACTTCTTTACTCAGAGTGATTTGAACATGAGACAGCGTAGATGGATGGAGTATCTCAAGGACTTCGACTTCACCATACAGTACCATCTTGGGAAGGCTAACATCGTTGTAGATGCCCTAAGTAGGAAGTCTGGAGTGATGATTGCCAATTTGTCGACTCAGTCTAAGTTCTTTGACAGGATCTTAGAGGCACAGGACAAAGATAAAGAAACACAGGAACTGACAGATAAGGCAAATTTTTTGAAGGGACCAGATGGAGGAGTCAGATTTAAGGGAAGGCTGGTAGTACCAGCAGATGACGAATTGAGGTGTGAGTTACTTCAAGAAGCGCACCAGTCCCCGTATATAATTCATCCTAGGGGTACGAAGATGTATCAGGATCTCAAGAGTCATTTCTAATGGAATGGTATGGAAAAGGATGTTGGAGAGTGCGTTGCATGGTGTTTGACGTGTCAGCAAGTCAAGGCTAAGCATCAGCATCCATCAGGGCTACTCCAGACACTGGACCTTCCTGAGTGGAAGTGGGATCATATTATCATGGACTTTGTTTTGGGTCTTCCAAGGACTGCTAGCGGCCACGATATGATATGGGTTGTTGTGGATAGGTTGACTAAGTCCTCTCATTTCATTCCTATCAGATAGAATCAGACCGTGGATAGTTTAGCGAAATTATATGTGAAGGAGATCATAAGTCTACACGGAGTTCCCTTAACAATTATATCAGATCGAGATACTCGATTTACCTCAAAATACTAGAAGAGCGTGCAAGAGGCGTTAGGGTCAATACTGAAATTTAGCACAGCATTTCATCCTCAGACAGATGGAAAGAGCGAGAGGACCATCTAGACTATTGAGGATATGCTACGAGCTTGTATTATGGATTAGAAGGGTAGTTGTGAAGATCATTTACCTCTGGTGAAATTTGCCCATAATAATAGTCATCATGCTAGTATTGGTATGGCTCCAAACGAGGCACTTTATGGCAAACCTTGTCAATCACCCTTATGTTGGAGTGATGTAGGAGAAAGACGAGTGGTGAAGTCTGAGTTAGTGGAAGAGTGTGCAGAGAAATTCCAACTCATTCGAAAGAGATTATTGACAGCTCACAGTTGACAGAAAAGTTATGCAGATAAGAGACGAAAAGACTTAGAGTTCTTTAAAGGTGAGCATGTATTCTTGAAAGTTTCTCCTATGAAAGGAGTGTTGAGGTTTGGAAATAAAGGGGAGCTTAGCCCCAGGTATATCGGACCTTTTGAGATCTTACGCAGAGTTGGGTCAGTGGCATACTAACTAGCCTTACCACCACAACTGGCAAATGTACATGACGTTTTTCACTTATCTATGTTGAGGAAATACGTGCCAGATCCCTCACACGTGTTGGAGTAGATCCCAGGAGAGATACAGTCTGATATGAAGTTTGAGGAGAGACCAGTGCGCATACTAGATACTAAAGTCAAGGAGTTAAGGAATAAGACCATTACATTGGTCAAAATCCTTTGGCAGCATCATTCATTACAAGAGGCTACTTGGGAAACAGAAGAGGAGATGTGAAAGATCCATCCATAGTTATTTACATAGAGGTATGTAACTAAATTTTGAGGACGAAATTTTTATAAGGAGGGAAGGATGTAATATCCTTAATTTTTTATATAAATTAGGAATTTGTTAAATAAATTTAATTAAAAATTTATAGATGGAAATTTTTCCTAAAAACTTAAAATTTTGAAATTTCTCGTTGATAGGATTCCAACGCCACAAAGAACGCGAAAAACGGAGCTCAAACGAGAGAGTTAGGAGCCGTTGAAGTTATAGGGGTATTTTAGTCTTTTGACAGAGACGTATAACACAGGGGTCCAAATTGATAATGGCACCCCCATCTTCTACACGCCTCTACTGGATCTAACAAAATCGCATGAAGGGAAGAGTTTCTCTTCCCCTAGGACTCTAAGGCCTATATCTACCCCCCAGGTGCCAAAACGCTCTACGCTAAACGTTTTCACTGAGTTTTACTCAGAAACCCTAGCTCCACAAAGTTAAATTTTTTTGTCGAGTGGAACTCCGGCAACGTCCATCAATGGCTAACAAAGTGAGGTAAGCCTTAAACCCTGATTTCTGTATTAAATAAATAGGAAATATAAAATAGAAATACATTTAAATTAGAAAAAATCACGTTTTTCCTAGGAACTCTGTGCATGCTACTAGTAGAGCGTGATTTCATGGATGAAACCACATATGTTTGAAAATCAGACCATCCATCTAGTGCACAAGAGAACCAAGATCAAACCCTTTAAATTTGGGAGAGATCTAACGGTGAGTTCTTCAAAAACGTGAAAACCAGTGCCTAGGGACGTTTTTAGGAACTTGGGAAAAACCATTTAAAAAACATGATTTTTGGAAAAATTAATGCAAAAGGAAGGTATAAATGAATTCTAGAGGATATTCTCGGTAGGGTCGGGACACGTGGAGTCCTGGCAACTGTGTCGCACGCGGCGATGCGTCACAGTACCGAAGACGCACGCGGCACGTCTCGGCCGTGTTTCACGTAGGCGGGTGTCTTCGTGACGCCAGTTTACGCAGGCGTAAACCAGTGCCGCCGGTATAAACCACCTTACGGTGGCCGGTCAGCCCCATTTTGAGAGTGTTTTCACTAAAACTTGATTTTTAGGAGCTAGAGGAGTCCAAATCATGATCCGAAAGAGGCATTGTGACCATATTGATAACGCGGACCTAGTTTTAACTTAAAAACTTATAAATGATCACTTTTAATTTAGAAAAATTTTAAAATAGTGATGTGACATGTATAGGTGCATTGGAACATACTAGTTAAGGGGATTTATTAACAAGCTAAGCGGTCTCACATTGAGATAGGTGATGACAATTAATGCTTTGCCTTGATTGTTAAAACAATGTATAAACATTGCATCATGTGTGATTGTGTTTTAAAGTGCATTTATTAATTGTCATTGATTTCATGAGATTTTGAGTACTTTATGATTATTACAAATTGATATCTTTTATTGAATAAACTCATGACAAATGTTTTTATGAGCATGATATAAATTAATTATGCTTAAATAGAGACTTCTTTCTTATGATATATTGGAAATGCATGGATTGGCATGGAAATAAGAATAGAGACTTGTTAGCTGGTCCTTTTATAGGCTAACCCCAGGATGAGGGGCGTGTCTTGGGGATTGCGAGCTATGAGTGCTCTTAAGTTTTAGCATATACCTATGATTTTCATGATTTTATATTTGATGACGGGTGCTCTCACCTGGTGGGCGTCATGCTAGGAGGGATAGGGCTGACCATGCACCCTCCGAGATTGTGATGTAATGATATTGTGATATGATAGACACCTGCCCATAGATGACATTCTGTAAGGGTTTGGTAACATGGATAGTCCACACTACCGGTCTGGGCCTTTCTATGGGGACAGACGCTAAGTCTCCCGTTATGGTGTTGACGGAGAGCGGCAGTGGTTGAGACCCATGGAGGGTTGCCACTGAGGCATGATAACCCATATTCTTATTATGTGTGAGTGTATGATGAGCATGGTTATGGATGGTATGCTTGGGTATGACGACACTTAGAGGTTGGCTATGAGTACTCATGATCAGTGATATTAATGCGATGTCGTGGGACCCATTACCTTAGGGTGCCATTATTCTTATTGTATGCTCATTTACATTGATTCATGTCATGTTTTAACTCCATGAAATGCATGTTTTAGCATATGGAATAAATTGGCATTTATGTTGGCATGACTTATGATACTGCTATCTTCATAAATGATAGACTTTTTATTTTATCAGTATTGTTATTTATTTATTTTATTTTATTACATTAATTGTCTATGTACCTACACAAGCGATAGCTTGCTAAGGCATTGCTTTGTTTTGCAATGCCTTAGATCTCGAGCACTATAACAGGAAAGGCAAGGCTGTTGAGAAACCGTAAGAGCTGCGAAAGATCCTTTTTCATAGAATTTTAGATAGTGATGTGAGTCAATAAACATGATTATCATTTGAATTTAATTATGGACTGTATACTTTATATTTTGGATTTGATTGAGATGTTTAGACATATATTGGACATTTATATGGGATGTTATGATGGATAGACCCTAGGCCATATTATTGTTGTGTTTTAATATTTATTTGATTCAAAATAAAGGCGCCAATTCATTTGACGTTGATTGATCTAGTATTGTTTTAAAGCGATTATCATAAAAATTTATTTATGTTTTAATATATATATATATGCCATTTTGAGAAAAGAAAACTAACACCCGGAGTTTTTAATATATGTTTTAGTAAAATGATGAATAAAACTTTTCTCAAGGGATCCCAAATGCTCTTATTAAAAATGCTATTATATATATAATGTTTTAAAAATCCGGGGTGTTACAGTATGGGTTTATATTGAAGAAAAATGGGGTGAGGACCAATTTTTGTATTTTTCATGATCTAAGATGTTTATCAATTTCGCCTTAATCATATGTCCTTGGTACTATAACTCATAAATATTAGGAATCTATAAAAGCCTTCATTTATGGCTCTTATGGCTATAAAAGGGATGGAGTAAAAAACAAAAAACAAAAGAGAACCCTCTTATTGTCCATTTTCCAATGATAAGAAGCTCATAAATGAAGGTTTTATAGGTTCTTAATAGGTGTTATTGTCCATTTTCCAATGATAAGAAGCTCATAAATGAAGGTTTTATAGGTTCTTAATAGGTGTGAGTTTTGATACTAAAGACATTTGATTGAGATTGAATCATATGCACATCTTGGATACACACTCTACTTTTCTTCAACACATTCCATATAAAGGTTCATATGGTAAAAAATTCTACTCTATCTATCTAGAATTTATTTGGTACATATTGAGATTGCTAGTAGTTATTATCTCTTTCATGCATGTGGGCCCTCTTTCCCCCATTTTTGTGACAACTTGAGTTTTCCAAAATAATTTTTCTTATTTATTTTTCGAAAGGTGGCATGCCTCTAATTTTAAAATACAAAAACAACAAAAGATATTCTTTGAAATTTATTTTCCCAAAAACTCAGATGTCACCTTTAGGCTCATACTATATATATATATATATATATATATAGTTTTCTAGAAGATAAGAATTCATTTCTTAAAAACATGACCCATCTAGTAGTTTACTTACACAGCCCCTATAAACATCATATTAAATCTCCAACTATCACAATTCAAATGACTAACTACATAATACAAAAACTTTATTAAAGTGTATACCTGATAGCAGAAGTATGGTTGCTGGATTTCTCTTATGTACATCTTCTTCTGTCTATCTGTATCTGAGATATTGTAAACATAAAAACATTTATAATATCTCAGCAAGTTATGCTTTGTAGGGGAGTTTAAGAAGCATGTTAAATTTAATTATGAATTAATTAATTTACATTATTCAGAATGTTCATTCTTATAACATTTATATTGACTTGAATTTACAATACATTTCATAATTCATTAATCCATTATTAAACCACGTATCAACATGTTTTATAATCTAATAATCAATTATTAGCATGTTTCATAAATTTCAATAATCCATTAATAAATCAAGTATTTACAATTATCAGTTATCATTTAAATAAGATAATCCAATTACATAAACCATACTCTGCATAACAATTCTACCCATGTATATACCCTTATGAAAACTTATATGAAATTACGCCCTCAATCATATATACATATAGCATTATCCACATCTATGGAAATCATTAAAAGACGTACAAAATTATGAATATACTCAATAAGTATCATAATTAACATTCCCAGACTATATACTGGGTTTCAGAATCATATCCCTCATCATGTGGGGTTCATAATCATCCAGCCTCTACTAGTATATCAATATAATCCTCATGCCCCTCACTATACAAGGTCCACAATCCTCCAACCACTTCTGGGAAAACAATATAAGGCATCTCATAATGCCATCATATAAGCACCACAGTGCATCAAACATAAGGACTACTATGCATGTAGTCAAAATTCGTACTGCGCGCTTAGATAACTACTTAATAATCCACCTATACCATCCTCGGTGGAAATCGCAATATCCATGTCTATATGGGAGGACCATGGCTGCACATTAGCGGCCTTCTCATAATTGCCCTACTAGACTTTTAGCCTCTTAGGCTTGGTATCAATAACATAATCAATTTCAGAGAGCAAGTGGCCAAACGCTTGTAACTCTCCTAGCATAGCATCCCTAGGCCTACGCCTATTTAAAACAAAACTCTCAAGCTTCCATGCCTAGATGTAAAATAATTATAATAGCAGGCAATTTACCTATTCATATATTTTCATAACAAGAATAACATCCTCACTTATTTGGTGATAATCCACCAAGGATGTATCCTATAAACTTAGACTCTCACATCATCAATACTGACATGGTACTCATGTACCATAAACATAATTTCACAATTCACATACATGATGTAGAAGTCATAAGCATCAATTATAACATGCAATTCATCATTTCAATTTATAGCATGTCGAATATCAATCATACCATTTTAGTTTCATAACATCCATACTCAGAAATAAGATCATGTTTAGAACATGCATCTTATTATTTAGACATGCTTTCTTAAATTTCCACCTACATCGTGTGATGTGTTCTTCAATTCCACTAACTTTAATTGCCCTCTTCTTCATGATCGACTATGCTCTTCAATCTTATTTAGTTAATTAAATTGAGTTAGAATGCACACAACTACAATAGCAACAAAAAGAATAAAACATGTTTTAGTATAAGCAACTTGTCTTATGCCCTCTATTATAAGCCTTATTGCAATACCAATGGCTTTTATGCTACCAACCCATCAAAGTACAGATGTCCAAGTAAACTAATGTGTCTAAAGATTTCATAATTTTGCTCACTATCGTTCTAATCATTGGAAGAATCTTGATTTGGATAGCTAATGGTTGATTTTGAGCCTTGATCATCTCCAACCTCCAGAGCCCCCGGCTTTAGCTACTTTTTAATTTGCTTCACTCGCGTTTGATGCATTAAGGCTTTTCCATGCCCTGACAGCAGTATCTTAAGTCAGATCGGTGTCCCATTTTGTTTTCCTTTGTACCTGTTTACTTTCTTCCTTGGTGGTATCACAAGCCTTCACTTTTCAACCACCCCAAAATACATGAACCATGGATTCTAATAACTTATTTTCTTTATGTATCACAAATCCAAAATTTGTTCCAAACATTGAAACCTTTAGACTGTTAGATGATTCAAATGAAGTAGAAAATGAAGCAGTAGCCTTTACATGGGCTACTCCAACAGATGACATCTGCTCCATCTTCATAGTCATATTTTTATTTTTATTTTTCTAGTAATGTCTACAATCCCCTCAATGTAACTAAATCAGAAAATACAGTATAGAGAGGGACTTATTAGGGCTTCAAAACTGTGGGCAGAAATGATTTGTAGACATCCCAATGAGACTAGTTTGCTGCTCTCTATTCCTCCCCAACCAAAAACGAGAACTCAAACAAAAAACATGGGCAAGATGCTAACTGACTAGCAGTCCCTACAGTATTGGGAATCATATGTAGATTAATTTAATCTAGCTTCACCAGTCAAGCGAGCATGTTGACCAGAAAAATTCTGTCCCAGGTTGTTTTGCACACCGATGTAAGATCAAGTATCGATCTAGAAAGATAAACTCAGATCTCATCGTTAATCATAGCTTTTCCCTTGTTTATATGTAAGAGACAAAGATTGAAAAGAAATGAGTAAAAACATTGCAAAGAACCTACCTACAAAACAATCAACATCCTCCATTGCCACCTAAGAAAACATTTTTCATTAGAATTTTTTGACAACTATTCATGCGTGTACCATTATCCTTTTGATCTAGTGTCATTCCTCATCCAATCACAATGCAAACAAAGGGCTTTTGTTTGCCCCTTCGTACAAAGTAAAACAGACGGTTAGATTTTAGATATGAGCTTCCATCATCGCCGGCGAACTCCATTTTTTTTTTACGATACCAAAAACCCCAAACCCTCTTCAACTATGTTTTCTCTTGCGTAGTCTAAGTTCTCCAGCATGCAGGTCACTTTCCCTTCTCCTTTCCCCTCTCTTCTCCTCCTCCCTCCCTCTCCCTTCTCCCTTCTCCCTTCTCCCCCTCTCTTCTTCTTCTTCTTCTTCTTCTTCTTCTTTCTCGTTTTCTCTTCCTCCCCATCTGATTCCTTGGTTCTGTCGGGTTTGGTTGGAAACAGACTAACATCTGTTTTCGTTTTCGTTTCGAGTCGGGGTGCCATTATCAAATGTTGCCCCCCTCCACTAAGTTATTTTATTTTCTCTTCTTTTTCTTTTAATTAATTTATGTTTGTTGTTAATTATGGTGTTTTTACTATTTTAAACACCATGATACCAGTTAATGATGTTTTTCAACTCCATTGACTATCACATTCCAACTCCTACAAGTGGGGCCCACTTAGTAAAATTACTAAAATACCCTTTTTGTAAGAAAAGTACCATCTATTTGTCTAATCTCCAATTTCAGTAGACTTAGTGTCATTGGATTTGTATCGATGAGTAGAATCCAGATTTAGTAATTTAAATTTCCAAATTCTAAGTTTTTTTTTTTAATTACCGAAATAGCCAGAACTTCGAAGTCTCATAACTTCCTCATTCAGATTCCATTTTCAGTGTTCTTTGTATTGTATTTAGAAAATAGAATCTAACTATTTATGTTTCAGTTCTTGATTCTAATTCCATAAAAAAAAGTTATCCTCATAGAAAACTCATACCTCCATCATGCAATAGTAGAATTTTGAGGTTGATATAATTTTTGAGTGATCCAATTCATTTATTAGATTCGTGAACTCCAAAGAGAAAGGGTACTAAATATCTTCTCTCTCTCTCTCTCTCTCGCGCGCGCGCGCACGCAAAATATCTACCATACAAACCTTTGTATGGTTTTTACTAAAGAAAAATGAGGTGAGCCTACTTTTTGAATTTTTCATGGATAGAATAAGTTCATTTAATTAGGCCTCAATCAGATGTCCTTGGTATGAAAACTCACATATATTGAGTTCATAAAGCCTTCATTTCTATCTCTTGTGGTCATAAAATGGATGAATGTATTTTTTTAAAAAAAGCCTTATTACTTCCATTTTACAATCATTAGAAGTTTAGAAATGCAGGCTTTATAGGTTCCCAATGGATGTGAGTTTTGCCACTAAATCATCTGATTGTGCCTAAATCAAATGCACATCTTGATCTAAATAGACAAAAAGTAAGCCCACATGTTGTTTTTCTTCACCACTTCCATACGAAGGTTTTATGGTAAAAAATTATCCTTTATCGATGGGTATGGTCTCTCTCATGCATTGTAATAGTGGGGGGCTCCACTCAGCAATGATATTGTTTGCTTTGGGCCGTGGCCCACACGGTTTTGCTTTTCCCTTAGGGGAAAACTGGTAGTTACTGGCAAAGTCCACCCAAACCCTTATCAACAGCCCAGCTCCCCCTCCTCAGGCGATATGGGACTAACTCTCAGTACCTCCCCGCCCTCGTCACCTCAGACCATTTTGGGTTATTGCCTCAGACTATCTTAGGCGCCCATACACCCTCAAGCCATCTTGGCACACCCTTAGGCCATCTTGGCACGGCAACGGGTTCACATTGAACCCATTGCCATGCCAAGATGGCTTGAGGGGGATGCCCCAAGATAGTCTGAGGCAATAGCCTAAGATGGTTTTAGGTGACGAGGGCGGCGAGATACCGAGAGTTAATCCCACATCGCCTGGGGAGGGGAAGCTAGGCTGTTGATAAGGGTTTGGGGTGACTTTGCCAGTAACGATGCGTTTTACCTAGGCAACTGGGTAAGAACAAAGTCGTGAGGGCTAAGCCCAAAGCAGACAATATCGTTGCTGGGTGGGGTCCCCTGGCTGTTACATGCATGTGGGCCATCTTGCCCCCATTGTTGAGTGATTTAATTTATTCATTAGATTTTTGCTTTCAAAGATGGAAGTATACTAAAAATCTCATCTATTAGGAACCCTAAGGTGACCTCTTGTGGTTGTGAGATGGAAAGTGATAACAGAAAAATCCCATCTCTATCTCTTTAGAATTTTGGCCATACATACCTTTGTATGGGTTTGCATTGAAGAAAAATTGAGTGACACCCAATTGTTGATTTTTTTTCATTGATCAAATATGTTCATTCAATTTGGCCTCAACCAAGTGTCCTTTTTTTAAAACTAACATTTGTTGTGAATCTACGAAGGCTTCATTGCTGGCTTTTATAATTGTAAAAAGAAAAACCTCTTGCTATCGATTTTACAATTATAGGAAGCTCAGAAATGAAGACTTTATAGGTTCCGAATATATATGAGTTTTTATAGCAAGGTTACCTAATTGAGGCTGCATTTATAATATAAGGAATATTGTAATTCTATTAAATTATCAAAAAAATTGATAATTATAATAGAATTGCAGCATTCCTTACATTATAGAAGAATATTGAAAGGCTTCGAGAAGAGTAATGCAATATTTTTGTCAAATTATTAATTATGGTTTACACTATAGTAGATAACCAGTTGTTTTAAAAGGTTATAATGATGCTACTTGTAACTCAAATCCTGATAGGTCAAAATTGGTTTGTACATGAATATTTACCCTTTAGCGGTGATGTAATTTCTTGGAAATCAACGAAACAAACATGCATTACTCATTCCACCATGGAATCTAAATTTATTGCTTTAGCTTTCACCTAGGAGAGAAAACATGATGACTGAGGAACCTAATGGTAGGCATACCAATGTGGTTAAAGCCAATGCTTGTAGTTACTATTTGTTGTGACAATAATGTTGCCATTATCAAATTGTATAGTGAGTGCTACAAAGGTAAATCTCATCAACTTCATCGACAACAAGACAATGTGATAGAACAAATTAAATATGGTATAATTTTGACCCAATATGTGATTTCTAGGCATACTCTAGCTGATCCTCTCTCTAAAGGCATATGAAGAGAGTTGATGGCAGAAACTTTGACGGGAATGCGCTTATGACCTATAATTAACTAGTAGGCAACCCTACCTAGTGTCGTTAACTAGGTTCTAAGCGACAAACAAGCTAATTGAATCAACTAATGTACCTACAATTATTTTATGAATAAAATTTTTATTTCCATTTCTGTGGTGTATGTAGCATGGACTTGTAATATTAAAAGATAATGTATGTATTAATAAGTCTATAGATCTGCCAATATTGAATTATGATGTATATAGGTGCACTATTATTGGGCTTATCTATCCGTATGTGGGGTTTACCACCTCTTGTGAGGCTCAAGTTGGTCTCTAGAGCATTTAACAAATTACGGGATTAGCAAATGACTATTAATAATAACACTCAATTTAAGTACACTTGTCTTCTTTAAGAGAAGTGTGTGCTACATTTCCTTTTCTAGGGCAATAGTTCAAGATTCATTTCACAAATTTTCCTAATACTTTTGATTTGTATACACTAAGAGAAAGTTCAAGACTATTTACTTTCTCTAATGCTTCAATCTTATTTGAAGGCCAAAATTTCTTTTCTAATGTGTGCTTCACTTCAATGTTCTTCTTATTTTAACAGCACATAAAAGAAGAGAGAGATTATTGAAATTGGTTTAAATAAAACAACCCAGAAAACATGTATTTACATGTAAACCAAAGGGTATTAGTGCCTCTCTCTAGTTTTGGAGGGAAATTCAAATTTCATTTGAATTTTGACTTCCTTGTCTTTCATCACCTAATTTAAAAAAACATGGTTGGATGAAATATCCACTCCTTATAAACACATTCTCATTTTCTTATATTGCTTTAAAAAACACACTCTTGAAATGTTGCACTAAGGTGCAATGCATTGCACCATGCATGTGGACGTGTATGAGAGCTTAAGTGCACTTGTGTGCATTAACGTGCAATTTACACTTCTCACCAATACAAGTTGCTTTGAGCCATCCTAATCTCTTTTGATTTTAAGTGTGATCCAGCCCAAGCCTACAAGGATGGATGCTCCACAAGTTGGGATATCCTAATGTGTGGTTTCAATCCATCAAGTGAGGTCTAGGATGCCCTGACCAATCACTGTAGAGACAGCCATGGTGTCTAGGTCCACCTAGCTAATAGGAGTCTTCTAGAATGATTCCAAATAGGAAAGTCGGTGGGCTTCCCAATAGAAGCAGCTTAGGGATGGTTTGGGCTTGCCTTAAGGACTAAGGAAGGCTGTTTTTGCAACCAAGCACCCCACTCTGTACAAAAGGAGAGCCCAAGCCATCTTTCACATTCTCCTCTCTCTCTCTCTCTCTCTCTCTCTCTCTCTCTCTCTCTCTCTCTCTCTCTTGAGCTCTCTAGTTTGTGGCTCTCTCCTATTCTCTTTAGAGCTTGTTTGGGAGCATCACTTTATTCTTATTCTCTCTCTTATAGTTTGCTGAGAGCATCATTCTAATTTGATTTATTTAAGAGTTTGCCAAAAAATGTCACTCTTCAAGGGGTTTTCTGCTTGTGAATATTTCTAGTTCTACAGCTTGCCCATTTTGATATGCTTTATTCTAGGGTTTTAAACTTTAGAAGTTCTACTAGTTCTCTATTTATTTCGAAGTTCTTTTACTTGTAGATATCTCTAGTTTAAGATTTTGCCTATTTTAGCATCACTCTATTCTAGGGTTTCAAACTTGGGAAGTTTTTTTTTATAAAGTTATTATTGTGATTTAAAGAGAGATTTTAGAGATTTGATTTTTACTGCATTCATCTTAGAGACTAAAGCACGGACCACTCTGATAATGCAAATTAGTTGAGATACATATTGAGTGTGGCTTAGTTGAACCTCAGAGATAGAGCTACTATATCCCTTGCACTTATTAGGAGGCTTTAATTATCTTTAAAATGTATATTTTGATGTGTACCTCTAGCCAAGGTTCATCAGACTTATTTTGTGTAGGAATACTTTATCTCTTACATTCCCCCTCATTTCTTAGTGATCTAGTTTGTTCGTCGGATTTGCAGGCTCCAAAGATGGGAGGCTGCCAAAAGTCTCATCTATTGGGGCCTCAAGGTGCCTTCTCTCTCTCTCTCTGCAAAATATGTCCATTTTCTAACTAAAAGTTTCAAGGGTGAAGCTCGTGGAGGTCCCCAACCTATCAGATTTTTGGTATCCCATCTCCCAACTTGGATAGATGGTGAATCCGATGAACAAATTGAATCACTCAAATATTTGTGGTGTGTAGATAGGTCAGCACGAAGGAGAGAGACTGGTACCCATCGACTGTCCGAGTAACTTGTCTCACTCCAAGGAGTAATTGCCCTCTGGCATTTACAAAGAAGAATGCTACTCGGAAGCATCCTCTGAGGCGATGCTATATAGACACCTTGCTTTTGGGTGATTACACACTAACTTTGGACGATCGGATCTAGAATAATTGAACCCGCGTGCTAACTTCAGCATTTAGATGAACGAGGCCCCTCATTCAAAGCTAGGGCCGCTTCATATGGCCTAAGTGGGACCCTTCTAAAACAGCACCCTTGGTAGGTGCTTCCAATTGGCCTCCTCATTTAATAAATGTAACCAATACATCGAACTGCACACCTGGCCTTCCAAGAAAAGTAGGCAAGACTACGAGGATTAAAGACAAAACCCTACTATATAATTTCTCTCTGACTTTCTGAAATTATATATGCGCCACTTGTCTATCTTTATACTTTTTTAAAAATCTTTTCCAGACAAATAATCTGATCAGATGCGTCTTCCTCATAATATAGTGTGGCGTGTTTAAATTGCATTGGCAGGCTGGCCTTTAATTCATCCAAATTGCCCACTTGGCGGGCCCTTCTTTGATTTTAAGGTGACACTTGATCTAACAATCCACATGGTTGGCCACTTAGTGGGCCCTTGTTTATGTTTTGTTGACGAAGATCAGAAATCAATGCTTTTTGTGCGGTTGGGATGATCCTCACGGTGTTATCCATCAGATCTTTTTCTAGTTGAATTATGATGCTCATTTTTTCTGTAGCCATCCATTCAAAGTTACAGGTTGGATGGCTAGAACCAGTCGTTCAGTGTCCTTGCAGTCATGATTGGGGACTCACCCACAGACAACTGGGACGCATCGCATATTGGAAGATACAACTTGATTGTTTTGGAGACACTTCCATTTCATTTATCCTTTTTCTATTAAAAAAAGAAGAAGAAAAACTTGCAAGTCACGCACTTTTCATCTTTACGTATACACCCTTTCCAAATGTATTATTTCTACGCCATCTTTAACATGCAAACGCCCTTTTATATATCCTTATACTAACTTATTATCTTATTTTCTCAATTTATTTGAAATCCCCCAAACAAGAAGAAAGTTTTACCTCGTACCTTTGACCAAGTGTATAGTGGATAGATGTCTTATTGTGCAACTCTAGATGGTTTTTGGCATATTATCATAATATTTTACAAGAATGTCTTTTGTCTTGTCGCTAATCAATTCAAAATATCCCAGCAGGTTCGAATAAATGGAGTTGTATATCTAAAGTTTTGTGTGATCAGCAGGTGCCACTCAAACTAAAAGAAAAATTTTATAAGATGGCTATAAGGCTGGCCATACTCTATGGATCAGAGTATTGGGCAGTTAAGGAATATCATGCTTATAGGATGAGCATCACAGAAATGATAATATTGAGATGGATGAGCGGTAAGATAAGAAATGAAAATATTAGAGAAAATTTAGTGGTAACACCAATAGATAACAAGATAAGAGAGATTAGACTTAGATGGTTTGAACATGTTTAAAGGAGAACGACAACGGCACTGGTTAGAAAAAGTGGGACAATACAAGTAGAAGGATTTAAAAACTTTTGGACTAAATAAAGCCATAGTATTTAATAAAGAGGAATGAAAAAATAAGATTCATGTGGTCGACCCCTAATTGGAATAAGATCCCAATGATGACGATGATGTTAATTAATCTAAAGTATTTAACTTAAGCTCCTAAGGAATAGCTGCCGGGAATTTTATTTGCTTATGTAGATGTAAGTTTCTATATTTAAAGATATCGCAGACACGCACCCATTCGCACTTTCGAACCTGACAGACTCCTCGCGCATGGGGTATAGAAGGCCTTGCTGCTGTGTAGATGTAAATAGACTTTAGATATACTTTTAACATAACTGTTAGGAAATAAATTAGTAAGTACTCTGAACAATGCTGAACTCCTAAAAGCTAAAGTTTCCATATTTTTATGAGCTAAACTAATAGACCTTGAAGCCAGAAACCCACGAAGAGAAAATCATACTGTAGCGATGACTCTCCTAACAACGAGCCAAGTTACTTTGTAACCTTTTGAGTAGCGCAGTAGAATGAGGGTTACGCACTGACACTCTCTTATCTATTAGCCTAAGCATCTTCATTAACTCACTTGCCTACTATACTAGTTTGCTTCGCTAACTCACTCGCCTACTATATTACTGAACTATATAATAGGGTAGGCTAGGTTAATTCAGCCACTTACTTCAACTAATGCAGGGCTAATTAACACCTTTTTCATTTTAAATAACTTATTCTGATTATCTTTCATAAGTCAAGTATACAAACCTACAAATCCCTAATAGGATTGACAAAAAGAACAGCCGATTAAAATACAAATATATATTTATATAGGCCAGCTTGACAAGCTAAAACACAGCTTGCACGCACATACACGTACACCACCAACCAACCTTCGAGATTACAGCCCTTATTATCTTGAGATAACCACTAATGGGTCATCTCTTTTTAAATAATTAATATCTTCTTTCTCCAAAAATAAAAATAAAAATAAAAATAAAATGAAGAAAACCCACTGACAGGCATTATACATTTCAGAAATACATATTGTTTTAAAGAAAATTTTCTGGCGTGCAATTTTTGAGTCTTAGCTTCTCGAAACATGTAAATTTCCCCTTTGGGTAAATCCTGTATTAAAATCCATTTTTACCAAACATTCAAAAACTGCCCACCTATTACGATATCTGATCATAGACACCAAGTTTATATGACACCAGCATGATGGGACCTACAAACCAAACACGTATCTCCAGGATTCGCCTGATAATTGATCGTACGTTTCCACATAGGCCCTGCATGTGCAATCTAGAGGTATATTCGGATCCACGGCAGCAAAATGGTCCACTTGCATTGAACAACATAACCCCGAATTATTTTCATTATCGAATTCCTAAACAAAGACAAAAGAGTAATGAATCAACGTTTGATCTCATACACAACTTTTCTTCCAGCTTTTCTTAGTTAGCAATCTCATACACACATTCGGTAACTAGTGCAACGTTTGATCACTGGCGACCGCGATTGCTACTAAATCAACGGTTTTACCAACCATATATGAAGATCATAAGCGTACAGCCCGTACCACCTAAAATTACCAATTGTATCACTGCCGTTAAATTACCAATTATATCAACCACATATTTTGAGAGAGAGAGAGAGGATGGGAACACCTCTTCCTTGCTTCCCATTTTCTTGCATTTGATGCTATATAACATAACCAAAAAGCCCTCTCTAAGAAGTTTAAAACGCCAAAAAGACCTCTATATCAAACCCAAAAGAGCAATTGAAAAGGCCCCACTACTTTTGAATAAAAATATTTTTTCCTTTTTCTTGATTCTTTTCAAGAAAAAGAGGGGCTGAGGAGGGGCCTATAGACAAAGCAAAGAGACGAGAGCAATTATAAGTAGGCAGACGGAGATGGGGTGACCACTATATGCCTCAAGGGGTGGGCAACATCACCACCCCCAGCATGTCTCACAAACTCAGCTGGTGAAAGAAAGCTACCATGGCATACACACACAATCCTCACTTCTTCTCCTTTCTTGTATCTGTAGAGGAATCCTTCAATCTTCCTTCCATTGGGACCATCTCCCCTTGTTGAAACACAAGGCATTTCTTCCAGCACATTCCTCCCCATTTCATTCATGACACCATTCACTAGCTTGGCCTTCTTAGCTGGATGGTTCTCCGTCTCTTCTTTCACTGCCTTGCCTGGTTTCTCGGCCATTGGCGTTGAGGGGGCAACATGTTCTGGTATTGATTGAACGCTTGTCGGGCTTCTTGCTTCTGTGCATTTGCTCAATCCTGAGGGAATGCCAAATAACAGAAGGATTAGTCTCGCTACATTGAGATGGCTGGTGTTAAGCACAAAACTGGACGTTTTGCAGTGGGAATTACCAAGTTCGTACATTCACCAGAGAAGAACTAGCAGAGCAACTCACTAGAGCATTGTCCTAAGTTGCAACAGTGTCTGTATTTGAGACTCAGGAGAATCCAGCTAACATGTCTTTACTAAGATGACTCAAAGCCAAGACTTGAACACCTTTTAATGAAATCAACAAATTCCCTTTACTCATCTAAATTTGAGCTGGTTTACAGCTATCATGTTAGTCTCAAAGAAGAAGTTCAAGTAATGCACAAACTGTCTCTAATCAGACTTCACTCTAAGGCTAGAATTCACTTCAAACAACGATTATTACCTAGGACAGGCAGCGTGAAATTTGTAAATAACATGTGCCAAACCCTGTTTGGAAGTGCACGTTAACTCAGTTTAAGAATTGTTTAGAAAATCCTAGTCTCGAACAACGCAAGTGCTAACAATTTGGGTGGTTGAAGCCTCAAGTTGGTTGAAAACTCACAGGATCAGAGGAACACAATGGACGACTGATAAAAATCTTGCGGATATAGAATCCTCATGTAATTCTCTGTTCAATGGACATCATCCTTGACTTAAAATTGCTGAGTGTAGGTTTACAGATTTGAGTTGGTCTACAAGCCCGTTTTGGTCTCATAGAACTTGGTGGCTGGACCTAAGTGAGCCTGGTTATGCTTATTGATAAGACTAAAACATACAGAATGTCCAAAAACACCCGATCTATGATACTGCTGACTCAACTTGGTTTGAATACGAATGAAAAAGAAAGCAGTATTGGCCTACGCAGAAATTATACGGAAACACACGAACAGCCTTTAGATAACACTCTCATCAAGCGAAAGTAAACAGAAAGTATGGAGCCAGAGACTACTCCCAATTATGCATCACACTGTATCAGCAGTGGAGATGAACACTATTGATGAGTGACTCCAATCCCCCAACTCTACCTCTTCACCTAATAACTACCAATGCTCAAAGATATCTGGATTCTTGACCGGCAAAATTGACTACTTTTCATTGATGAAAATTTCAAGTAAACGCACCGAGTCAAAAACATAACCAAATACAATCTGGTGGGTCTTGAGACTACTGTATATGGAATAACTGCTCCCACATCTGTATCAACAATAAACCGGTTCAAGACTAGCTTGGCAATGTTTGGTGGACAAGGACAGTTCACCAGATAATTCGAAATGAGACACTTGAGCTTACAGAAACTATATTCTAGTTTTTGCACATTCAGCTGGTGGAATTCTAGCGATTCATGATATCCTTTGTCTAATGAGAAAAGTACAAGTTCAGTTACTATCAGTCGCATATTGAAGAGCTTAAAGTTAAATTAAAACGCATCAGTTATTACATATATCATCTCTGAGTCATTCAACAAGAATCAGAAAATGAATACGCATCATCGAAAAGCAATTTAAGTAAAATCACACAAATTAAAAGTATCCCCACCCACAATCAGAAAATATGAAAATAAATATTGCCACAAAAGGATGAGAGAATAAAAAATAATTCTACATGAAACACAAACATACTCAAACATATTAAAAAAAGAAAAAAAAACCAGAACCATACCAATCCATAAACACAAAGGAAATGACCTGAAAAATAAATCCTAGAAGAAGTATAATTGTCACTAGAAAATTGTCTAAAAATATACTTAAAATCCTTCCCCCACAAAAAAAACCCCCCCACCCAAAAACAGGAACAGGCAATTTCTTGCAAACACCACCATGATCAAACCCTAAAGAAATAATCGTCGAATGCATAATTTCATACCAATCCTATCTTCAAATCCAACATTGAAGTACACATAATCTCAGTAATAGAACAGACCATCCAACCGAAACAAAACAAAGGGAAGAATCTGCAGGCAATCTCCTACTGAAGTTAATACAGAAAAAGAAGCAAGCAATATCTAAATCTGAATCAAAACACAAGATACCTTGAATAGATCGACTCTCAAAATCTGAAACACCAGAAGAACTACTCCCCTGTGATCCAACCGATCCCTGAGAAGATGGAGCAAATCCTATAAGTCCCATATTACCCCCCATGTTTCCGTTCTTTCCATTCATCAAACTCCAAGAGAAGCCATTTGCTACAAACGAATTGCAGGAGAGCCCCTTTCCATTCAACAAGTTATGCTCTTCCCCCCGCTTATCTTCCTCACAACTCCTCTCCAAACTTGTTCGATCTTTAACGGCTCTGAAATTCTTCTGCTTTTCCGATCTTTTTCTTTTCGCTTCCATTCTCCTAAGCGATTGAATCTCTTTCCTTTTTCTTATTTCTTCTTCTGTTTCTGTAGGAAGGGAACATGTTCTTGTGAGAGCTGTAGATTGAAACAGAGCTGTTGGATCATCATCTCTCGGAAACATCGCTAGCCCTCCAATTGACGATGATCGAGAAAGCCGTTTATCTTTCGGGTCTATGCCAAAGCGTCCTCCTAATGAGAGACCGAGATTCAGTTCGATCTCATCGGAATCTTGCGGGGGAGAATCATCTCGACGTTGCAGATTTTCCGACGTGAATCTGCGTAATAAATCTCGCGGGTAGCGTTTGATGTGCAACGAAAGTTGCTCTAATTCGCTATTTCCTCCTCCTCTTGCTTCCGCCATTAAATACTAAACGTCCTTTGCCGTTCTGCGGTGTTTTGCGTTTTGGCTTCGATCAGATTCAAGAAACCAAGTTGCAGATGAGATTAACCGGCAATATCCCGGCGGGAAAAAGCCGGACAGTTTGAAGAAACCAACGGAAAAGACATGACAAACTCGAAAAAATAACCAATACAAGAACTGAAAGCACAATTTAGTCGAAGTTTCAGTCTCAGAAGAACACGATGGAAGAATCCCAGATGGCAGAATTTGGATTCCAGGACGAAAAACCGGCAAACTTCGCCGGAGAAAGTGAGGGAGAGAGAAAATTTAGAGAAACGAGAACAGGAAAAAGAGACGGAGATAAAGAGGATGAGATTTTAGTATCTCTTCTCGCTAATCCCTGAGACAAACAAGAATTCCCAAAATATCCTCGACCCGACGACGGGAACGTGCTGCGAATGGCCACGTGTCGACGGAGGAGCCCCGAATCGACACGTGTTATTAGGTCCATACTTGATGGCGAGCCAAACAAGCGTCTCCACGCCTATGTTTAGTTGATGACGTGGCTCTTGTTCTCTCGAGGACAGGTGTCAAATTTGAAGAATACTATGAGACACGTGTCGGAGAGAACGGAAGTCTGCCTCGTAAAGCCTCGACGTCTCTTTCGGTTTCTCTCTCTTCTTAGCTGTTCCCCAGAACTATGGGCAGTTAGTACCAAAGAGCCCGACACGTGGCGAACAGCGTCGTATTTGAGTTTTTTATTAAAAAAAATTTCCTCTACACGAGGAGCGACGTGGGCCTGGCAAGTTGCCGCTATGAAAAAACGTCGTGAAAGTATTACTCCCGGTGAATGCCATCGGTCGTAAATAAATTATTCAATGGTTGCAACTGGTCGTTGGTTTCCACCATGGAAACAATCCTCTTCTGATTACAGTTATTGTGAGGAAACCAACTTATGCAGCAGCAAGTTGGATATGTAGTAGCAAAAACCAGGAAAATTGAACAATTCTAGTATCTGAAGAATGTTGTTCTTGCTCCGTTGCTGTTATTGTTTTCCTTCTTTCGGCCGAGCAAGAGGTGAGCCTCCCTAGTCCATGTTCTCTCGTGGTTGGGGTTGACCCCAGGCCCACGATCGTGCCTCACGGGACTGCTTGATGTTCGCAACTCATTGCATGCCTCTTTGGGTGTTGGGTGTTTCCAGACAGTCCTAGTCTTCTTTGTGTGTAAGCTTCTGTCTTCCTCAATCCATCATTCACAAAAGAAATAAATCCGGCATGAGCACCTAGCTTAGTCGTCAAGTGCTTTGTTCCCAAGCCAAAGCTTGTGGGTTGGAGTCTATTGCCCCTCCAACTTTCTAAATATAATAAGTTTTTGCTTAGTCTGGCTTTTGCTTAAGGAAGTTTCTAATCGTTGCATCTGAAGACCACATTTATTCAATTACTAATATGGGATAAGTCATGTGAACGGTCTAGATTAATCACATGGAACTATAGTATGGTTACCATACAAGAAAGAGATTATCCTTCTTGATTACCATACAAAATCTTGTATCAATGGGCTCTTATAATATATACATCCCAAAAGATGAATCTTTTTTAGGCCATAATTTTGGACCCACATTTACTATGGAAAACCCTACATACATGGTGCTTTAAGTGTGCCAAATTCGTCCAGAAAAATGCTTATATTCTGCAGTGCCTCTCATGTGACCTATTTGCCAACCACCTTCATTTGATTATCCTCACTAGCTATTATTATTTCATAGAAATGCAAGGGTTAGGAAATTCAAATAAAAGCGATAGAAAAACTTAGCTGATTAGAAGATTAACAAGTAACTCGACGTGTAAATAATCCCATTAATTTAACTGCTGCAATCAGATCTAAGATCCGTAATGCCCCAAAGTTCTTGATACATAATTCTAAGCCCAGATAGCCCATAGCTTCTCTTCTATTAGGTACAAATAACTTCTCCCCAAGAGCAATGGAGGTGGTCAACCATATAATTTCTACCATCTAAATTTGTTCTACGCCCACCAGTTACAGGAATCGACGGTGGATAGTCACTTGATGATGGAGACATAATCTACTGCCATCCCTACCCTTTAATGTGGTCTTGCGCGGACCCCATCATAAGAAGGGTGAAGATCTTGAATTCCCTCCCAGAACTATGCATTCGGTGCAAATATCGCTACCTACGATTGCGGAATTAGCAATAGAAGCGTGTTTGACTACGGTCAACTCCAATATTGGAGAGCAGAAGCAGGAGTAAAAACTCGCGGAGGAAACTCGCCGGATCCTCCATCATAGTCTATGAGCCAAAGTGGGTCCCCGCCGGCATAGTTGCTCTTTCCCTTGTACGTACTGTCTCCGCATCTGAGGAAACGTGTCTACAAAGATTATCAGGACACGTGTCGGTATTCGATGGGCTACCGCAGCTCAGCAAGTGGTGCAAGTTGCAGACTGCCACTTGTCGAGGTTTGTCCCGCAGCTGATGACATCACCAGCTGGCAATCAAGAGGGGAGAGATAGAAAGAGAAAGTGAGAGAGAGAGGGAGATCTTCTTTGGATAATCTGTCCGCCACGTCAGCATCGCGACTTGTCCTTTAAGATTCTTAAGCCAAAACATCGCCACGTGTCGTGTCAGCTTGACAAGTCTCCTCGTCCTCGTTGGTAGTTGGCGGTGATCCCAACACGAACATTCACATGACACGTTGGATGGAAATGTGTTTGGCAAGTGGATGTCATAGACCGGCCTTGATCGCGTCCCTTCATTTAGCCTCACTATAATTGGATTGTTCTAACCACAAATTTTTCTGTCTGTCGAATTTTCGTAACCGTCCATTTTACACTGAATCAAGGTCAATTTTCAGAAGCTAGAATTGTCCAATTAAAGAAAATTTTGTACTGGTACATACCCAAAGGTAGAGGGAACATCTGAACGGCTCGGATCAGTAAAAAAGAGGTATTTGGCCCTCTAGATGGTGCCCGTCAGTTCCCAATTAATCTTGATGAATTACTAGAGTCTGATGTCTGGACTCTGTAAAAGAAGGAAAAAAAAGAGAGGATAGTAATGTATTACGTTATAAAAAACCCTGGATAAATCGATACAATTTTGCTGTGTATAATTTGTATGTTGACAAGGTTTACTCCAATGTCTTGGGGAAAGAAGTTGTAATGGCACGTCATGAACTAGCGACCAACTGAACTCTCTTAGATGTAATAGTAAATCTTATAGCTTATGAATTAACTATTTTAAATTAGACACGGTGAGGTATTAGGCATTTGATAAATTAGTCGCACTAGAGCATTGGCTTGGGATATCAGCCAGCCCAAAATCATGTCAAGTAGACTATGCTGACATTGACAATTGGGTCTGGTTAATGGGTTCCAAAGTTTCTAACCATCTCCCACATGACAAGTACATTCTTTTCGGATGCTTTAACTGTCTAATATACCCGTTATTATGCCTTTATTAGATATATAATTCGGAGGGATCAGATGAACGGATCAGATCAACAATAGCAGCTGGAGCCCATCATTTATGATTATGAATGGGCTGCCTCTTACTAAGAAAGGCAGGGGTAATTTAGTCAACTAACTTAAAAAAGGACGGGAAGTGGTATATGGAGTGACCGTCTAATAAAGTGACACGTCGCGACAAATGTAGGGACCATTTTCCACTCTCTAGGAGGGCGTCCTCATTTCGCTTTTTGTTGTTAATCAAGTGTGGCCCACAGAACGCGTTGCTTTATTCCTCATAGAGATTTGGAGTCTGGTAAACCAACAGCGCCCTACCGGGATTTGATCCAATTTAGGCAGTGATTGATGGCTTGAATCGTGTAATTGTGGTCAGGTGGAGCTGAGGGGGCAGTTTGTGGGACCCTCCAGATCAGCCCCTTCTGATAATACCATTAATTGGACCCCAGGGATTTAACAAGGAGAGCTGGTGGCGAGGCGTGGAAATTGACTGCAAAGATGCCTCCTACGCTTTGACGTAATGCAGCTGCTGGATGGGAAGATATTTTCGTGGAAATTTTTGAGGGGTAGTTAAAGGGTACTCTTGAACGAAAAAAATTTCAGGGTTGACCAACATAGGCTGTAATGACCAGAAAATGAACTGAAATACATTGAAATCTTCCCCACTAGTATTGGAATTAATGGGTGCATACAGTGGCATAGGAGTGACTCCCAATTGTGAAGGTCGCTGGTTCATTACTCTTTTAAGTGTGTGTAAGTGCGTGAGTCCATCATTATAAAAAAAAAAAGAAAAAAAAAGAAAAAAAAAGAAGAAGCCCAGAATCACAAAAACACGCCAGAAACTACTACGAAAATTACAAAAAATGAGAACATATCCGTTTTTATTCTACTAACTGCCAAATTTACACAAGAACAGAGCATGTCCCTTCGTATTCTACTTTTCTAATCTAAGCCAAATATTTAGGCAGTTCCAGCTTGAATAGAACAGAAGCTGGCAAAATATCTGCCTATCAGAAATACCAGATTTACATAAGAGTTCAAGTGTACATGCTTAAGAGGAGATTAAGGAGTACATGCTCATTTTTTTTTCCTTGAAAGGTAAATTTTTTATTGCAAATGTAAATCGTTCTTAGTAATCGAGGGCATAGATTGGCTAGAACTCAAATTTCATGCCCATTGAATGGTTGTAGCCTACTATTTTTTAGATAAAAATTGCAATCATCCTTTTTTAGTAATTTTTTTAAACCCCAAAACAAATAGTTAGGATCATTTAAATGCATTGATTTCTCATATGTTGCTAACTTATGGCTTTCTATACAAGATGAATTGCTTAGATCTATAAAAAAGGTTCTACCTTGCATTCAAGAGTGGGTGCATACACCAACCTCTCCTCTTGAGTGCATATGCTTACAAGGACTCTAAAAAGTTGTTTATAAATTGCTACAACCATTTATGTGCTACTAGCACAGTATTGGAATTCATATCACCAAATTTATCATGATATGGCTTATAAATATTTATTTGGCTTGTGATAGACATAGATAATTTGTTCAATGAATGTGATTTGCTCTGTTAGTGGGAAAAGCCATTGAACTAGTAACCTATAATACATATTGATTTTGTGTTTCATATGATTATGATTTAGGTGTATTTAAAAAAAAAAACAAACATTACAAATAAATAATTTATTTAAAATATTTTAGAAGAGAATTTGAAATTTCAAATATAATGGCTACTCAAAATTCAAATAGATGCAATAAATGGTAGAATTAGCTACCTTAATGAAGGATCACATTTGTGGTGGAAATAACTACTTTTACATCCATGAAAAGTTGTTATTTTCTCTCATTTTAGGACAAACTAGCTTCTCTTACTATGAGTTCTCCTTTGGTATTTGTAATTTTTTTTTTTCTATCCTATTGAGGTATTGGTTGATATTAATCTTGGGGTGTAGCCCTTGACCAATGGCATGTGTGGGCATTATATTGGGGGATTCGTTTGTGTAGACAACTCCATTAGTGGGGTAAAGTCTTTAATACAATTTTTTCATTGACTTGCCTTGCCTTGATTTTTTAATTTTGTTTATTTTTTGTTTTCATCAAATTTCTTATTTCTATTTCATAATAAGTGACTTCCATCCTAAATCATTCCCATCAATATGAAGAGTTTAATTTCCTCTCTTTGTGGTTTCTTCCATCACCAAATTATCAATGCAAAATTCATTGATTAGTGGATCATCTACAGAAAATGATTTTTGATAATAAAAATTTCAAAGGTGATTTGATCTACTGAAGAGGTATGTTTACTTGAAAAGATCAAAAATTGTTTTAAGTAATGCGTGACTTGATCTATTGAAGAGGTATGTTCATTTGAAAAGACGAAAAAGATCATATTGCATGTTGCACCATAGCCATACTTTCCCACCTGGTTTTTAAATGGAAAAAGGAAAAGAGTACAAAAAATACTATAACTGGCACCTACAAAATATACCTAGAAGAGACCAAAGCAAGAAGAACCTAACTAGCACCAATTGTACACACCAGTGACAAAGGCCATAGAGTGGTAAAGTACATCTACCATAGACCACAAAGTGGCACTAGTACATTAGCCACGAGGCTAGCATCAATATAACAAAGTATGTTGATATAAGATGTATTGGGCCACTCTTCCCGAGAAGCCTATGTCGATGCCATTTCATTACCACTGTCTCTTCTTCCCTTCACCAATGCTTGCCAGTCAAGTAACTATACATATCCAATGATTACTTAATTGCGCTTAATGTTGTTAGAATGGTTACATACACCATGGCTGTGAAAACTGTTTGGCCTATTAGTGTCAGGCCATAATGAGGGGGTATGTCTACCATTTTGCTCACCAACAGTAATTTGCTTTGTTACTTTTGGTGTTCGAATTTTATTAGATGACCAAACCAATTATCTGATTGCCAAAACTATAAATATGGGGCTTATGCTCTCATTTCATGTCAAGTTCACAGTCATAATTGCTCTAACTATGAGGTTATGCTTCCTTGAAGATCTTTTCATCCCCTTTTCAAGTCTTTTTCATTTATTTAGCCAAAGTAAGGAACTTCAATGGTTCACATACAAATTTTGATGTCTTTATGAAGGATATAAGCATTAGCCTGATCTTGGCCATTGCTTTGAAACTTGGATACATAGGCCCCCATTGCCCTTAAAGGTATAGGTACTTGGTCCTTACCTTTAAAAACTTGGACTTCTTAGGCCTATGTTTGCTTTTAGTGATGCTTATGGCTAACTATCATCAACTTTGACTTTTTTAGTCTTGAAGATGGTGTCATTACCTAAGGGTCATGCAACAAGCTTGAATCACTCAGGTCTTTCCTAGCCATTGGCCTAACATTAGTCCATGGTCTATGTTGACATAATGTCCACATGATAAGACTTAGCATATAATCCTTCTGCTTAAGTGAACACTCTCATCAATTGCATAAACTATAGCTCACAAGTCTCTTGATTTGTGTACATGTAGGTTCACACTTAGCAAGCTTATAATCTTACCATCTTGGAAGCCATGTGACTTGAAGTTACCAATATCTCTCCATGCTTCACTATACCTTTCCCATGGTCAATATCCTTGCTCATGGCACCTCACTCTACCTTTAGCCTATGGCTTATCATACTTTGTTACCAGCTTAGGCTCACTGAGGGAATGTGATGCACAACTATAGAAATCATATTTAGCCCTACCTTGATCATCATATGTTAAAGTATAAGCACCAGGTGATCTACTTGTACCTTTGGATACTTCAGTTATTTATGATTCCAAGGAAAATTTTATTAAGAAGTATTATAAATAAAAGAATATAAAAATGACAAAATATGGGCCACAAAGGTCATTTATGCCACATGACCCATGTCCTACAACACATGACCCTCACTCTCCCCCTTGCAGAAAATGAACACATGTATTCTTTAGGAAGGATCCTAGGGATGGCCTCTTGACTTAATCTAATGAGCTCTGACCAAACAACCCAAGGCCCCAGGAATGTTTTTCCTTCTAGAGGATGATGGAAGCATCCAAATAATGATGTGTGCATGTAGTCGCATAACATTGGTCCACCACAAGACTTGACTTGGTGTGGCCACATGACCCGAGGCAATTGGGAAAAAAATAAATGTTTACAACTCAATTGATTGAAGGCATCCCTTAAAATGTTTCATAAAGGGTCCAGCAATTTTCCAAGGAAAAAGGCAAGCAATGCTTATGGTAAGATTGCTTCATTTTAAAGGTTTCATATCCCCCAAAGGCTTAGAAACTATGGTAGAGAGTGAAAGAGTGATTATCTTACATTGGGCTTTGTCTGAAATATTATATTGTTTTCTAGTCTTTTAGTGTTATTCTATCTCTTCATAGTCAGATATAATTACTATCTCTTGCTCATATAACATTTTGGTTTTCAACATTTTAGGCTGATTTTAGCATGTATAATAGGACTCTATAGTTGTTTCTTTGTGCTTTCTGGGGTAATTTTTTGCTTCGTAGAATAAGCATTCATGTTTAGAATAGTATTCCTACACTCTAGTTCAATAGTTTTCTAGAGTAGAGTAACAACCTCCTATAAAGGGGAGGAGAAGGAAGGAGAAAAGTCAAACCCTCCCATTCCCCCAAGATCCTCTTCTTTCTTGCATAATTAAGAGGGTCTCCCTATTCTCATAATAGAAGGGATCCTTGTAATATAAAAGCATGGGAGGAGTTCTTCCTCGTGCACTCAGTAGCTTATAGAATTGCATCATTTCTAGCCTAGTTAAGAACTTTCCCTAGTCTTATAGTGGGAAGAACCTTGTAACAATTGGCATAGGAATTTCGGCATACCAACTATTGTCCTAGGGTATAAGGCAGTATTACATACATCTAGAATGCATTGGATCCTATGCATGCATTAAGTGTGTGAAAGAAAGCCAAAATAATGCTGACTCACAAATACCTCAAATTGGTCATGCATAGAATCCAATGTATCAAAGATGTTTGACATGATAATACACCCATTTACATGATAGGAATCTTTGCATTTAGTTTGCGAACCATCTTTATTTGAAACCTAAGATGCCTTATGCAATCCATCTCATGGAGACTAATTTCAACCGAATGGGGTTGGTGCGTAACACCTTCTAACCCCATAACCAAGTGATGAACCCACTTGCTAGAAAGAGAGGTCCTCAAGCCCATTCTTTAGGTCATGGCTCCAAACGTATCAAAAGAGGATAAACTTCCATGTCCATCCTATGCTCATAGCAAATGAAAGATGACTCATATAAGAAATTGATCAAACCAAGAGAGTGTAATGGCTACTAAAATTTGCCCCTCATGCTGGGTTCAGGCACCCATAGATGGTGACTACTTTGGGAGGGTACCCAATGCATCTCATGGAGACAGATCTCAACTGGGTTGGGTTGGTGTCTAACACTTGCCAACCCCATAACCAAGTGATGAATTCACTCTCTAAAAAGAAAGGTCCCATAGTCTATTCTCTAGATTGCCACTCCAAATGTATTAGAAGAGGATAAACTCATGTTCATCCTAACTATGCTCACAACAAATATAACACGATCTATACAAGAAATTGATCAAACCAAGAGAGGTCAATGGCTGCAGGAATTTGCCCATCATGCTTTTCAGGCAGCCACCATTGGTGACTACGTTAAGTAGGTACATAGCTTAACTTGAAAAGTGGCCTAGTTGGGAAATTTTGGGTTACATAAAACTTGGTTTACATTCACATTTTGAATGGTAGAGTAATCTATATTCATGTTCTTTACTAATTTCTTTTAATAGAACTTAGGGTATTTGCTTAAGTACATCTGATTCCTAAACCAAACAATAAATTACATACCCTCATAATGCACTTAATAAACTAAGAACAAAGCAAACTCTTGAATTAATAATAAATGAAGCTACCATCAAGCCATTACACGGAGGAGAAACAAATACACAAGTAAAGGAGTGATGGACAGGTTTACCTGCGTAATCACTTAGCATGCATCTACATACTCATGGATATCACGTGAGCATACCTTTACACCTTGAGTTCTAGTAGACCTATGAATCTCCATGGAAGTCACGTGAGAGGTCATGATTCAGTTATTGGATGTAGCACCCTAAGCCCCAATAGTGTGTATATTGTTGCTTTGGCTAAAGCCTCACAGTTTTTCTCTTACCATAAGGAAAACACGTACTCACTCAAAGAGATATCCAGGTCTTGCAACTATCTCTGCTCCCTCTCACCAAGCGATGTGGGACTAACTCTCAAGATCACCTCCAATTGTGTGCCTCACACACCGATCTTAAGAAACCAACCTTAAGGTTCTCTCATCCCGCCTTAGGGAACACAAGTCATCACGTACCTTAGCCCAGATGTAGGCCACATGCGGCTAGCATGCCACAATGAGGGAACTGACTTTGATACCAATTGTAACACACTGTGTCCCAATAGTGTGTAAATATTTGCTTTGGCCAAAGCCTAATGGTTTTGCTCTTCCCTATAGGGAAAATGTGTACACACTGAGAGGATGTCCAGGTCCTACAACTAGCCCAATTCCCTCTCCCTAAGTGATATGAGACTAAGTCTTAGGATCACTTTTAGCCATGTAACCCTATGTATCTCACACACCAATCTTAAGGCACCGACCTTAAGGCTCCCTCATCCCCCCACAAGGAAAATGCGCCCCTGCATGGCGTAGCATAGTAGTAGACACGCATGTACACACTGTGTGGCATAGTATACACTCTGAGAGGGATGACCAGGTGTAATAACTAGCTTAGCTCTCTCTCCCCAGGCCATATTGGACTAACTCTTGGGCTTACCTCCAGCCACATACCTCCATCTGCATCCCTCACGCACAGATCTTAAGTTACCGACCTTAAGCCTCCCTCATCCCCCATAAGGAAAACTCAACATTACGTGGTGTAGCCTAGTGGTAGACCATGTGCGATTAGCCCACCATCACAAGGGGAATTGTCCCTGAAACAAACTACAACGCCCTGGGCCCCAACAGTGTGTACATTGTCCTCATCGGCCAAAACCTCATGGTTTTGCTCTATCCCATAGGAAAAACATGTACACTCTAAGAGGGATATCCAGGTCTTATAACTTGCCCAGCTCTCTCTCCCTGGAGTATGTGGGACTAACTCTTGGGATCACCTCCAGCCGTGTAACTCCAACCATGTGCCTTACACACCAATCTTAAGGTACTGACCTTAAGGCTCCCCCTAGGAAACACGAGTCCTTACATGGCCTAGCCTAGCTACAAACCATGTGCGGCTGACCCCCCATCACATAGGAAACTTGCCCTAATACCAATTGTAACATATTGGACCCCACTAGTGTGTATATTGTGCTTTTAGACTGAAGCCCAATGGTTTTGCTCTTCCCCATAGGAAAAACATGTACACAATAAGAGGGATGTAGAGATATTATAACTAACCCAGCTCCCTTTCCCAGGCGATGTGAGACAAACTCTTGAGATCACTTCTAGCTGCATACCTCGAACCACATGCTTCACACATAGATCTTAAGGTATGAACATTATGGTGCCCTCATCCCCCTACAAGGAAAATGCACACTTTCCTAAAATAGCATAGTGGTAGACCATGTGCAACTATGCAACCACCATGCAAGAAACTAGCTTTGATACTATCTGTAACACCCTGGCCCCCTACAGTGTGTATAAAGTCTACTTTGGACTAAGCCTCACAATTTTCTATTCCCCATAGGAAAAAATGCATACACAATGAGAGGGATGTCCATTTCTAATAACCAACCTAGCTCTCTCTTCCTAGGCTATGTGGAACTAACTCTTGAGATCACTTTTAGCCACGTACCTTCAACCGCGTGCCTCACACACCGATCTTAAGGTACTCACTTTAAGCCTCCCTCATCTCCTCATAGGGAAAACACATCCCCCCATGGTGTATCCGAGCAACAAATCACATGCGATTAGCCCATTATCACGAGGGGAATTACTACTAAAACAAATTGTAATACCCTGGGCCCCAACAGTATGTATATTGACGGCTTTGGCCTAAGCCTCACAATTTTGCTCTAACCTCTAGGAAAAACTCATACATATTGAGAGGGAAGACCAATTCTTATAACTAGCCTAGCTTTCTCTCCTTGGGCAATGTGGGATTAACTACCGAGACGCATACCTTCAATGCGTGCCTCACATACCGATCTTAAAGTATTGACCTTAAAGCTCACTCATCGCCCCTTAGGAAACACATATCCTCAAGTGGCTTAGCCTAGCAGCAGACAGCGTGTGGCTAGCCCACCATCACAAGGGGAGCTAGCTCTGATACCTATCGTAACACCTTGAACCCCAATATTATGTATATTGTCTATTGTGACTGAAGCCTTACGGTTTTGCTCTTCTTTATAAGAAAAATGTGTATGTTGATGTTTAACCACAAGTGCACGAGCTATTATAGTGTAGCTTATGCAAGTACAGGTTGATCCCACGAGGACTTGATTTAAAAATTAGGAATTTCAATAAAATTTAATTATATAAAATTAAAAATAAATTACTCAAATTTACTAAAATTATTGAAATGAGAATCAATGTTCAAATCTAATCAACTTTTCAAAAATACAGAATTTTCAGTTTCGAAATAAAACAAATAAAGTCAAATAACAAGAAAAAACTACTTCCCTAGATCAATCTTTATGAAAATCTTCACTTTTGGTCTTCTAAAAACCAATTTTCCTTTAGAGATATCTTCAACATGTTCTTGATTAGTGATCCACAGGTCAGATTTGGCAGATTGTTCAAAATCAAAGAGATCTATGCTAAATTGTAATTTTAAGATTTGGATGGTTCAGATTGATTTTTGAATTTCAAATATAAGCTCAGAAGCATTAATTATGTCTAGGGATGTCCTAAGAATGACTCTGTAAAATTAATTTGAAATCCGCCAAGTCACGAAGGAGAAATTGAAGATTTGGTTTGATTAAGGCTAACCTGTTGATTGGGTTAAGCCTTAAATGATCTCATTTAGATGGATATGTTCCTGGATAAGAAAAACGCAGATAAAACAAAATTGAAATAAAACGGGACACATATGTAAATAAATTGGGGACACAGATGGAATTAACCAGAAAGAACGGAATTGTAATTTCGTTTAAAAGAGGAGGGCAAAACCAAAATTTAGTGAAAATTGGGTTTTTTTAGAAAAACCAGACAAAGGAGGAGATGACGATGGAGGGGAAATCAGAGGAGGAAGAAGAAGAGGAAAGGGATGCGGGGAGGAAGAAGGAGCGAGGCGATGGAAGGAAACCCGTTTCGGGTTTCCATATCCGAGACGTCCGACGAAGAGAAAAACGCTAGAGATGGAAGGATTAGCGTGCAATCTGGCCGTTGAAAAACTCCGGTGCAGAGATGCAATGGAGGCAATCTAGGGCCATGCTAGTTAGGTGC
Organism: Warburgia ugandensis; assembly: GCA_035236585.1. Classification (NCBI taxonomy): domain Eukaryota; kingdom Viridiplantae; phylum Streptophyta; class Magnoliopsida; order Canellales; family Canellaceae; genus Warburgia; species Warburgia ugandensis. The sequence goes on from CP141131.1 coordinate 26,819,327, forward strand.
CTCCGGTGAAGAGGTGATGGAAGATGAGAACAAAAGAGAAGAGGAGATTTAGGGAAAGAGGGAAGAGGGAAGAGAGGAGAAGATGGAAAGAGAAGAATGAGAGAGAGATAAGAGAGTGCACGCAGAGAAGGAAGAGGCGTGGTGCTGTTGAGAGAGATAGGGCAAGAGCAAGAGAGAGATGAGAGAGTGCGGTTGAGAAAGGGAGATAGAGAGGGAGAAGGGACGAGAAATAGAGGTAGAGGCAGAGGTAGAGGTAGAGGTAGAGGGAGGGAGAAATAGAGAGCAAGAAGAGAAGGAGAAGGAGAGAAGAGAAGAGAAGAGAAGAGAAGAGAAGAGAAGAGAAGAGAAGAGAAGAGAAGAGAAGAGGAGAAGAGAAAGATGAGAAGGGGATGAGAAAGAGGGGAGAATGGAGAGAGGAGAAGAGGATGGAGAGAAGAGAAGAGGAGAAGAGAAAGCTGGAGGAGAAGAGGAAGGTAGTATGTGTCGAAGCAAGACCCAGCTGGAGATGTTGTCGAGTGGAGAGGAGGCAGAAACGATCTGGGTTAAGCCTGGCTGGCAAAGACGATGGGAGCAGGGCCGATTGGTCAGACGGGATGGAGTGAATGTTGACGAATGGGAGCAGGGGCCCGTGATGGGCTGGAGGTAGAGATGATGGAGTGAAAGAGGGAGAGCAGTTGGAGAGGAGAGGGAGCATGCAGAAGGAGGGAGAGTAGGGGTAAGTGCAGTTGGGCTGAGGTGCGGTGAAGGGAAGAAGAGAACTTGGGAGAGAATAGACAAGATAGGAGAAGAGGGAAGCAGGGTAAGAGATGAGGAATGTGATGAAAGTTAGAATGTGGGAGAGAGGGTTGGTGGGAGATAAGAGAAGAAAGGAAGAGAGGAGAAAAGAGGGAAGAAGAAAGAGAGGAGAAGAAGAAGAGAAGAGAATGGGAAGAGAGAAAGAGACGAAATAAACAAGAAGAAAAATAAGGAGGGAAAGAGAGAGTGGGAAAGGAAAGAGAAGTGGAAAACGAAAATGGAGAAAAATATGGAGGAAAATGCTAATTTGGGTCCCCTCCTTGGAAACTCCTCCACAAATGCTAGTTGCCTTCTTCCATGTTTTCCTTTTTCTCCATGATTCCCAATTAAGCTCCATTTGCTTCTAGGAAACTATCCCATTTATCTTTATGGGTGATCTGGTCCATCCAATGTACTTTAAGATGATCTGCACCGTTAACTTTTAATCGTATCCATCAGCACCTCTTGTGGTTAATCTGCAAAAGAAAAGACTAAATCAAAATCATATAAGTCGTATATTAATTATCTAATGAGCTATAATGATCATCTAACCGTTGATTTTGACAAATTAAGGTTTGGATGGTCAATTGGAGTTAACTTCAAAATCAAGCTAAGTTTTGCAAAATTGAACGGTTAGATGATCTAATTGAACGCTAAATTAGGGGTATTTTGACCAAAATTGAACACTTAACACACACCCCCAACCAGCATTTTGCTAGTCCTGAGCAAAACATGCGAAAAACCAAATTTCAAGATTTCAAAAATTATTTTTAAGTCAACTCCTCTTTTTCCTCAGAGAATTATCTTCAATAAATCACATCAACTTTAGCACACTAATAAAAATGACTGAAGAATTCAAAACCCTACCCATATGCAAATGTAATTCCACTTAAGCTCAGATCTCAGAGTGAGTGTGTGCATGTACAATCTACATATAGAATAATCTTGATCTCTAAGTAAGCTTCTAACTTTTAAACACCATCCGAAATATGTTTTGACCTCAATCCTCACTAATGACATACGCTCAAAAACAAAATCTCTAGATAGAGTGTTCAAATCATATCTCTCTTTTAATTATGTGAGAAGAATCAATAAAAGCAAAATTATCTCACATATAGTCATGAAAAACGGGAATTAGTAAGGAATTTCATTGTTTTGATCCCTTTGGAAAGGATGTCATTACTTTTGAATATTTAAAAATACTATTCTTTTAAATCCCATCCATTCATTTCCTCATCAAGACTATATTCATCCTAGAATCAATAGGTCTTTAACTAGGATGAAACATAGGCTTAGGATAGGGTACCAAAGAAAGGGTATAAGGGTATTCAAAGTTTTTTCAAAAAATAAGTAGAGGTCTTCTCTTAAAGTTGACAAATCTTCTTTCCTTTTCTGAAGTGAATATTTCTTTTTCTACTTTTCTTTGTATTCTTCAAAACCTTTTTTTTTTTCAGAATCTTTTCTTTATATTTCAATACTTTTGACTCACTTTGAAGAATATTTCTTTTCTTGATATCCCCTTTTCAACTTCAATTGCATCTAACAGATATTTCTTCATTCCTCTCTAACTTATTTTTCAAAGAGAAATGGGTAATGGATAATTTATACTGGGTTAATATGGGTAAAAGGGTAATTTGGGTGACAAATGAAAAGACTTATATTGATAGGCTCAAGTTGGCTAACTAGTGGTAAAAATACTTCTAGGTAGGATTTATGTCTCTAGGTTAACAACAAGGATGACCTAAATCATTTTCAAGGTTTCTTATAATCTATCATATTCAATGAACTTCCAAAATTTTAAAGGTAGTATTTTAATTATTCAGGTAATTAGCCAAATTTAAGAGTTTGGGATCAATTTTCTTTAAGCACGCTGAAGAAAATTAAGAATATTTATAACCTCTCAAAAGGATGAATGGCTCTAAAACTTACTTAGGTTATAGGTCTCCACTGAATTTCTTCAGAATTTCTAAGTTATAACCAATTATCAATCTAGACTATCTACATGCAACTGCGTATACAGATGTGATCTGAGACTTTACTTTCATAGAATGCTTTAGAAAATGAGTAAAATGATGAATTAATCATATTCAATTCCATTAATAAGCTAAATTTATCTAGATTATACTTCAGAAAATCCAATTCTCATCATAGTGTAGGAATTAACCTAAAAAATTTTCAAAAATTTTCTCCCCGATTTTTTTTTGTTGAAAAAATCAAGAAAATCACTTAAAAACCTAAAAAAAACTAGAATTTGCTAGGATTCTATACCCCCAACCTGAGAGAAACATTGTCCTCAATGTTTAAAAGTAGGATGATGAAAATACATTGAGAAATGTAAAAATATTGAGAGATATGAAAAAAAATCTGAAAAAGAAAAAGAAGAAAGTAAAAACTAAGCGACATACCTTTTTCAGAGGAAAATTATTACTAAGATTAAAACTTCCCTGAGTCCCATACGAAATGAGCTAGACAGGCCTCTGAAAAGGAATGATGAATAAATTTATCTTGTAATTTAAAGTTTATCATTTTATCATAGGGCAAGATAAATTTATCTTCAGGCTGCATCTCATAATTAGAGAGAATTGTGGGAGTTCGATGCAGCCTTTTTAGAAATGGAGCAAGGATGTCATATTGCTCAGTGGGTGTGACATTTTTCTGATCAATAAATTCATCTCTTTCTCTGACGGGTTTCAATACTATTTCAGCCTTTTTAAGACCAGATTGCTCAATTATGTTATAACTATGAATAATGGTAGCTGCCTATGTTTGCTCCATGTCTGTAATTGAAGAATTAATCTCATTTCCTACATCTATATCATCAAGATATTCATTTGGTGGGATAGGACATTCCTCTTTACTAATGGTCTGTAGCATTTGAGACATCATGTCCTTCAATTCAATCATGGAATTTATGTTCTCTTTTAATTGGGCTTTAATTTGAGCAATTTTCTTCTCCTGATATTGCATGACTTGATGGAAATTATCCTCCACTTTCCTCTTATGTGGAGGAAGGTAAGGTCTAGGAGCAAGTGGTCCTTTGTGGTGATAAGGTTGATGTTAGGACTTTTGTGAGACATTAGCCTTATATTCATTTCTAACAGTAGAATGATTACTCCATTTGGAATTATATGTCTCTACAGATGGGGGAAAGTGTTTCTCATAAGAATAGGTTTGTTCATGGAATGCATCCTAAAATGCAGGATCAATGGGATATTCCTTAGAGGGACATGTTTCCATTTCCATGGCCTCAACTGTTCTATCTAAGGATGTTATTTTCATATCATCTTTTGTAGTTGTAGCATATATTTCTCCCCTAAAGGATGTGGTGGTGGACTTAGGCTTATTTGGAAAACCTACTTTTTTTTAATCAGCCCAAGTTTGTGCACTCTCTACCAACCATTCCAAATACTCTTGCCCCTCTTTAGGTTCTTTGTTTAAGAAATTACCATTGCACATCATTTCAACAAACTGGCGCATATTAGATTTAAGTCCCTCATAAAAGAAGCTAATAATATGCCAAATTTCATATCCATGATGTGGACAATTTAACAATACTTCCTTAAATCTTTCCCATCATTGATAGAAAGTTTCATTATTCATCTGGGTAAAATTCATTATATTTCGATGGAGAGCATTTGTCTTATGTCTAAGAAAGAACTTATTCAAGAACTTCCTTGTCATTTCTTCCCATGATTGTATGGAACATGATGGCAGTGAATGAAACCACATCTTAGCTTTTTCTTTTTAAGGAAAAAGAAAATAGTTTGAGTCTTACCATATCTAATTCTATGTTTTGTGTATGTTGAGTCGTACACACTTCATCGAATTCTTGTAAATGCATGTAAGGATTCTCACTATCCAACCCATAAAATTTGGGAAGTAAATGAATTACTCCCACCTTTAATTCAATCATACCAGCATTTGGAGGTAAAAGTATACATGAAAGTGTGCTAATATAATTAGGCAGCAAATAGTCTCTTAGTGTCTTCCCACAAGAATTTTGGTTATGCCAATTATTCTCATGTGTTTTATGTTGGTCCTTTCTCCTATTTCCATGTGGTTGAGAATGATTCCTCCATTGATGTATATTATCATTAAATAGAGATAGAGGATCATCAGCATTAAAGAGAGGATTGCTCGTCCATGAGGAAACATCATAATTATCAAAGATGAAAGCTGGTTCATCATCATTAAAGAGTGGATTGTTTCTCCATGGGGAAATATCTTCTCTATTAATGTTGGGGTGTAAATTACTCTTTTGATCAGTGTTTAAATTATTCATTAGGTGCAACTGATCATGTCTTCTCTTTCTTTTTTTCTTTTTCTTTTTTTTGAAAGACTATCCTAAATGATGCAACCTAAATGCCTAAAATGATGCACAATCAAGGACATAATCAAGCAATCCCCTAAGGCTAGCAAGCACATATATTTTGGTTTTCTTGATTTTCTGTAAGGACAATGCTTTTAATTAGCATAATCTAACACTCCTACTCTCTTTAGGAGTAAACTACTGCTTACCAGTTAAGTTCTAACCAAAGCTGTTAATACAAACCTCGTGTAAGGAGGCGTTTAGACCTCACAAATGTCAACAGGAGGTGAGGGAAGAGCGAGGCTCTATTAGACAACCCCCAATAACCACAATGATGAAAAGCCACTAGAGTGACAACAAATCGTGTCCTATTAAGAGGGTCCTATGAGTATGTGATGACCCTATAGGTCTCTGCTAATTGATTTTAATTTAATGTGAAAGGAAGGTTTGCGCGCTTGAGGTGATTATCCTAAGTGGGCCAAGAGGTGGTGATGAAATCCACCCTTGATCATGTGGGGTCGGGTGCCCTTACTAATTAATTTTCACACACCATGGCAATTTGATCAACATATAATTCACTTTAAAGCATTAGACGTGTCCTAAAATGCAATTGAAAACAATAAACTAATGCAAAATCCTAAAATGCAACAATTATTACAGATGCTTTCTATATGAGTTACACTACCAAACAATGCAAATTCTTCTAAATGCAAACCCTAATCTAGAAAATAAATGAGTGAGAAGACTTACAGTGAGGTTTTTGATGAAGATCAAGTATGGGCCACCTTATCCCACACTTGCCCTGTATTATTACAACCATTTAAAAATTGAAATTAAAAATGCAAATTACAAAGGGGCCTCACTGCAAGATTCACTCAAAAATAAAAAAAATTCCTAATCTATGAAAGCAAGGAAAATCTATCTAAGTGATGATGCTCCACTCCAATTTTCTGAAAAAGAAAAATAATAATTAGTACCAAATTCAGGAAATAAATTGGTTATGCACTAAAAATTTTAAAATGCACCTAAGAATGCCTAAAATGCAATTCCTAATTTTTTATTTTTTATTTTTTTTGGATTTAATTAAATTTTATAAAAACTCCATTGCAAGTCCCCGATAACGGCCCCAAAAACTTGTTGATGTTTAACTGCAAGTGCACGGACTATTGTAGTGTAGCTTATGCAAGTACAGGTCGATCCCACAAGGACTTGATTTAAAAATTAGGAATTTCAATAAAATTTAATTATCTAAAATTAAAAATAAATCACTCAAAATTATTGAAATTATTGAAATGAGAATCAATGTTCAGATCTAATCAACTTCTCAAAAATACAAAATTTTCAGTTCCGAAATAAAATAAATAAAGTCAAATAACAAGAAAAAACTACTTCCCTAGATCAATCTTTATCAAAATCTTCACTTCTGGTCTTCTAAAAACCAATTTTCCTTTAGAGATATCTTCAACACATTCTTGATTAGTGATCCACTGGTCGGATTTGACAAATTGTTCAAAATCAAAGAGATCTGGGCTAAATTGTAATTTTAAGATTTGGACGATTCAAATTGACTTTTGAATTTCAAATATAAGCTCAAAAGCATTGATTATGTCTAGGGATGTCCTAAGAATGACTCTGTAAAATTAATTTGAAATCTGCCAAGTCACGAAGGAGAAATTGAAGATTTGGTTTGATTAAGGCTAACCCGTTGATTGGGTTAAGCCTTAAATGATCTCATTTAGATGGATCTGTTCCTGGATAAGAAAAACGCAGATAAAACAAAACCGGAATAAAACGGAACACAGATGTAAATAAATTGGGGACACAGATGGAATTAACCAGAAAGAACGGAATTGTAATTTCTTTTAAAAGAGGAGGGCAAAACCAGAATTTAGTGAAAAATTGGGTTTTTTTAGAAAAACCAGACGAAGGAGGAGACGGCGATGGAGAGGAAACTGAAGGAGGAAGAAGAAGAGGAAAGGGATGCGGGGAGGAAGAAGGAGAGGGGCGATGGAAGGAAACCCATTTCAGGTTTCCATATCCAAGACGTCCGACGAAGAGAAAAACGCTAGAGATGGAAGGATTAACGTGCGATCTGGCCGTTGAAAAACTTTGGTGCAGAGATGCGATGGAGCCAATCTAGGGTCATGCTGGTTAGGTGCCTCCGGTGAAGAGGTGATGGTAGATGAGAACAAAAGAGAAGAGGGGATTTAGAGAAAGAGGGAAGAGAGAGAGAGAGAGAGAGAGAGAGAGAGAGAGAGAGAGAGAGAGAGAGAGAGAGAGAGAGAGAGAGAGAGAGAGAGAGAGAGAGAGAGAGAGAGAGAGAGAGAGAGAGAGAGAGAGAATGGATGAGAAACAAAGGCAAAGGTAGAGGTAGAGGTAGAGGGAGGGAGAAATAGAGTGCAAGAAGAGAAGGAGAGATGGGAAGAGAAGAGAAAGATGAGAAGGGGATGAGAAAGAGGGGAGAATGGAGAGAGGAGAAGAGGATGGAGAGAAGAGGAGAAGAGAAGAGAAAGCTGGAGGAGAAGAGGAAGGTGGTATGTGTCGAAGCAAGACCCAGCTGGAGATGTTGTCGAGTGGAGAGGAGGCAGATACGATCTGGGTTAAGCCTGGCTGGCAAAGAGGATGGGAGCAGGGCCGATTGGTCAGACGGTATGGAGTGAATGTTGACGAATGGGAGCAATGGCCGGTATGGGCTGGAGGCAGAGATGATGGAGTGAAAGAGGGAGAGCAGTTGGAGAGGAGAGGGAGCATGCAGAAGGAGGGAGAGCAGGGGTAAGTGCAGTTGGGCTGAGGTGCGGTGAAGGGAAGAAGAGAACTTGGGAGAGAATAGACAAGATAGGAGAAGGGGGAAGCAGGGTAAGAGAGGAGGTACGTGAGGAAAGTTAGAACGTGGGAGAGAGGGCTGGTGGGAGATAGGAGAAGAAAGGAAGAGAGGAGAAAAGAGGGAAGAAGAAAGAGAGGAGAAGAAGAAGAGAAGAGAATGGGAAGAGAGAAAGAGACGAAATAAACAAGAAGAAAAAAGGAGAAAAATAAGGAGGGAAAGAGAGAGTGGGAAAGAAAAGAGAAGTGGAAAAGGAAAATGGAGAAAAATAAGGAGGAAAATGATAATTTGGGTCCCCTCCTTAGAAACTCCTCCACAAATGCTAGTTGCCTTCTTCCATGTTTTCCTTTTTGTCCATGATTCCCAATTAAGCTCCATTGGCTTCTAGGAAACTATCCAATCTATCTTTATGGGTGATCTGGTCCATCCAATGTACTTTAAGATGATCTGCACCGTTAACTTTTAATCGTATCCATCAGCGCCTCTTTTGGTTAATCTGCAAAAGAAAAGACTAAATCAAAATCATCTAAACCGTATATTAATTATCTAATAAGCTCTAATGATCATCTGACTGTTGATTTTGACAAATTAAGGTTTGGATGGTCAATTGGAGTTAAATTCAAAATCAAGCTAAGTTTTGTAAATTGAATGATTAGATGATCTAATTGAACGCTAAATTAGGGGTATTTTGACCAAAATTGAACACTTAACAGTGTACATATTGAGAGGGATGTCCAGGTCTGATAACTAGCCTAGCTCTCTCTCCCCAGGTGACGTGGAACTAACTCTTGGGATACCGCGTGCCTCACACACTAATCTTGAGGCACTGACCTTAAGACTCCCTCATCCCCCATTAAGGAACACAGATCCTCACGTGGCTTAGCATAACGTCTAACCACGTGTGGCCAGCCCACCATCATGAGGGGAATTGGCTTTGATGCCTATTGTAACATCCTAGGCCCCAACAGTGTGTATATTGTTCTCTTTGGTTGAAGCCTTATAGTTTTGCTCTTCCTCATTGGGAAAATGTGTACACATTGAGAGAGAGAGAGAGATGTCCAGATCTTACAACTAGCCTAACTCCCTCTCCCCGATCGATGTGGGACTAACTCTCAAGATCACCTCTAGTTGCGTACCTCCAAACGCATGCCTTACACACCTTTCTTAAGGTATTAGCCTTAAGGCTCCCTCATCCTACCATAGGGAAAATGTGTCCTCATGTGGCGTAGCCTGGTGGTAGACCATGTGCGGCTAGCCACCATCACAAGAGGAGCTAGCTCTAATACCAATTATAACACCTTGGGCCCCAACTATGTGTATATTGTCCACTTTGGCCAAAGCCTCACAGTTTTGTTCTACTACGTAGGAAAAATATGTACGTACTGAGAGGGATGTGCAAGACTTATAACGAGCTTAGCACCCTCTCCACGGATGAGGTGGGACTTACTCTCGGGATCACCTCCAACTGCATACCTCCAACCTCACATCTCCAAAGACATTGCTCACACATCAATCTTAAGGTGCCGACCTTAAGACTCCCTCATTCTCCCTTAGGGAACATGCATCCTCATATGACTTAGCCTAGCGGCAGACCACGTGTAGCTAGCTCATCATCATGAGTGAAATTAGCTCTATTACCTACTATAATGCACTAGGCCCCAATAGTGTGTATATTGTTCACTTTGGCCTAAGCCTCACAGTTTTGCTCTTCCTCTTAGGGAAAATGCATAGATAGTGAGAGGGATGTCCAAGTCTTATAACTAGCCTAACTCTCTCTCCCTGGGTGATGTGTGACTAACTCTTAAGATCACCTCCAGCCGAGTACCTCCAACCTTGTGCCTCACACATAGATCTTAAGGTACCAACCTTAAGGCTCCCTCATCCCCCCTTAGGGAACAAGCCTCCTCGCATAGCTTAGCTTAGCGGCAGACCATGTGTGGTTGGCCAAGCATCACAAGGGTAACTGACTCTGATACCTATTGTAAAACCCTAGGCCCCAATAGTGTGTATATTGTTCACTTTGCATGAAGCATCATGATTTTGCCCTTTTGCGTAGGAAAAATGCATATACACTGAGAGGGATGTTCAAGTCTTATAACTAACCTGGCCCCCTCATCTCGAGCAATGTGGGACTAACTCTGAGGATCACCTTTAGCCTCATACCTGCAACTCCATGCCTCACATATCAATCTTAAGGTACCTACCTTAAGGCTCTCCCATCCCTCCATTGGAAAAACACATCCTCATGTGACGTAGCCTAGTGGTAGACCTTATGCGACTAGCCCACTATCACATGAGAAACTTGCTTTGATACCAATTGTAACACCCTCGATTCCAATAATGTGTATATTGTCCTCTTTGGCCAAAGCCTCATGGTTTTGCTCCACCCTATACAAAAAATACGTACACATTGAGAGGGATGTGCAAGTCTTATAATTAGCCTAGCTCCCTCTCCCTAGGTGGGGTGGGACTAACACTAGGGATCACCTCCACCTGCATACCTCCAACCGCTACCTCTAACCAAGTGTCTAACTCATTGATCTTAACGTATAGACCTTAAGGCTGCCTCATCTACCCTTAGGGATCACACATCCTTTTATGGCTTAGCTTAGTAGAAGACTACATGCAGCTAGCCCACCCTTATGAGGGGACTGGCCCTAATACATATTGTAACACCTTAGGCCCCAACAGTGTATATACTGTTTGCTTTGGCCAAAGCCTCATTGTTTTGCTCTTCCCCATAGAAAAAACATATGCACACTGAGAGGGATGTCCTAATCTTTTAATTAGCCTAGTTCCCTCTCCTCGAACGTTGTGGGACTAACTCTTGGGATCACCTCTAGTTGTGTATCTCCAACTACGTGCCTCATACATTGATCTTAAGGTACTAACCTTAAGGCTCCCTCATCCCCCCTTAACGAACATTAGTCCTTGCATTGCTTAAACGAGTGGTAGACCACATGCTGTTCGCCCACCATCCCAAGGGGACCTAGCTCTGATACCAATTATAACACCCTAAGCCCCAATAGTGTGAATATTGTTTGTTTTGATAAAAGCCTCACAAATTTGTTCTTCCCCTTAGGGAAAATACATACACATTGAGAGGGATGTTTAGGTCTTAGAACTAGCCTAGCTCTCTCTCTCCTCGGGAGATGTGGGATTAACTCTAGGGATTACATCTAGCTGCACACTTCCAACCATGTACCTCATACACCAATCTTAAGGTGCCAACCTTAAGGCTCCCTCATCCCTTTTTAAGGAACATGTGTCATTGCGTGGCTTAACCTAGTGGTAGATCAGCTGCAGTTGGCCCACCATCATGAGGGGAACTAGCTGTGATACTAATTGTAACATCGTGTGCCCCAACAATGTGTATATAGTCTATTTTGGCCAAAGCCTCATAGTTTTTCTCTCCTATGCAGGAAAAATGTATACACATTGAGAGGGATGTTCAAGTCTTATAAGTAGCCCAGACCCTCTCCATGAGCAATGCGGGACTAACTCTCAAGATCACCTTTAGATGCCTTCCTCCAACTGCGTGCCTCACACACAGATCTTAAGGAACTAATCTTAAGGCTTTCTCATTCCCCCTTAGGGAACACACTTCCTTGTGTAGTGTAGCCTAGTAGCAGACCACGTGCAGCTAACCCACCATCATGAGGAAAACTAGCTCTAATACCAATTGTAACATTTGGGCCTCAAAATTGTGTATATTGTCTATTTTGGTCGAAACCTCATGGTTTTGCTCCTCTGTAGGGAAAATGTGCACACCATGAGAGGGATTTCTAGGTCTTATAACTAGCTTAGCTCCCTCTCCCTGGGTGATGGAGGGATGTCTAGACCTCACACACCGATCTTAAGGTATCAGCCTTAAAGCTACCTCATCCTATGACGACCCAGGTTTTTGAAACACATTTTATAATATATTTTTCAAAGGCAAGGGCGTCCCCTCAGTAAAAAAAATTTGCAAAACAAAGCAGCGAAAATTCTTTTATTTTAAAACTTGTTTTGAAAACCCAAGTCACCACTTCATACATAACATAAGTACAATTTGTGTACAAAATAAAATTCCATTGAAGGAATATGATTTTATTAAACTTCCAGGATCCATCCAGTGGTTCACAATACACAACCCATTGTATCCGTACAATACTTGTTCAAATACACAATTCAAATTACAAAGTGCTAAATACAATATATGCGCTCAATATAATGTTTCAAGGGATATACCCTTATTACTTATTCTTCAATAGTTCTTCAAGTCTTGAGCTCATAAGTCTCCTTCTCTATATCTGAGATATTGTAAACATGCGAACATTTACAATATCTCAGCAAGCTATGCTTGGTAGGGGATAAGAATATAAGTTATTGGCAGTAAAATCTCAATATTCAACTATCCCATAATTCATTCTATCATAAACACATTCACAGACCACTATTATTGATATGAACATCTCATTTCCTTATCATTTGTGTTCACCTTTATACACACATATTATATAAGAACAAATCCATTAAAATTGTAAAAATAATTAATAATCATTTCCATACAAAACTGATCAACTCCTTTTATTATAGGAGATTTGTATCTTAGCCAGTTACTATACTGGGATTTTCTCTTCTTGGGAAAAATATTGGTAATTTACAATTGCCTGGCAGTTCATCATGTCATCCCTTAAGACATTTCACTATGCCAATTTCATATGCATCATAATGCAAAATAATCAAGGACTACTATGCTTGCAGTCTGATCCGTAGCGCGCTCAGATAACTGTTCAATAATCCACTTATACCATTCTCAGTGGAAATTACAATATCCATGTTCATATGGGAGGACCATGGCTGTCACAGTGGTGGCCTTCTCATAATTGCCCCACCCGACTTTTAGCCTTTCTTAGGCTTGGTATTCAATATCATCAAGTTTTAGAGAGTGGGTGGCCAAACCCTCTTAACTCTCTTAGCATAGCATCCCCAGGCTTATGCCTGTTTAAAACAAAACCACAAGCCTCCAAGCTTGTATGTAAAATAATACTTATACATATCAGACTATCTGTCTATTTATCTAGGGCTGGAATATTTTCTACTTTCCTATTCACTTAGGGTTGTTCTCAATTCTCAACTTAACCATTTAATACTTATTTTCCTCATCATTTGGTTGGATCATATTTCAATTTGAGGTATTTACCTTAATATATTGGTATCATACATGTCAATACTTCAAAACATAAGATCATGTATTAGACATGTATCTTCATGTAAAGGCATTCTTAATAATCCACCTACCTCAATAAGGTATTCTTACTCCTTGAAATCTGCCATAGTCTCGATCAACATATATCTGTCAAATCATATGTATAATGTCATTTTTCTAATCAATGGTACATACTACATGGTCTTTTGATCATCCTTATGTAGGATGATCTGAATCTTTCTTCCTTGAATATCATATATCCATGGGTTTAATATCATCTATACAAATACTATCTATATCATACATAACAATCTAATTTACATTGATGTTTCTTTTTCCTTATTGTTTTTTATCATACAAGATCTCATCTTGTTTGATCATCCTTATCTTACTTACTATTTTTATTAGGGTTAGATAGTTTGTTATCTTTTTATGTTCTTATTATTATTCAATCGGTTAGTGTCTTACTTGGTTGAAGATAATTTATTTCTTCCTATCACTAGACAACTCCTCCTTATTTCAGGATGACTAGTACTTACCAGTTAAAGTCTGCTCAAAAAGTGGTTAATACAACCCTCATGTAAGGAGGCGTTTAGACCTCTCTTACGTCAACAAGAGGTGAGGGAAAAGCACTTGGCTCTTGTATACCCCCCATAACCACAATGTTCAAAGTCCACTGGAGTGGTACTAGCTCAACCTTTGACAAGGTTCCTATGAGTTCTTAACCTTAAGTCCCATTTCTAATTGATTTTAATTAATTTCCATGGATATGCACAATGTCATCCATGGATGTTCATTATTTTCCTACTTTGGGCCAAGGAAATGATAAATCATTCCTTATATTGTCCTACTAACTATAGCCCTTATTAAGTCAAAATCATTCATTCATCTTAATTGTCCATGAATCTCTATATTTCATTAGTTTACATTTTTGGTGATTTATGCTCCTTATATCTTAACAACTACTTAACAATTGAATAAAATTTGATAATAAGTAAATCATAAACTTGAAAGCATAAATCAAATATAAGTTTAACAATTATATACTAACATTCTTCCTATGAATGTAACTTAAGCTAGTGAAATAAAATTAACATGATCCCATAAAATTGTACTTCTATCTTAATGGAATCATGTTTAAATATCTAATTTACACTAACATGATCCTAAGATAATCAAATCTACTAACAAATTACTCATTTAGGGCATATCATACTACAATTTAAAGATTACACTATCATGCTTTCTAACTTAGAACATAAATCACATTTACACCTTTATGTCCAATAAAAGACAATTAAAACTTAGAACATAAATCACATTTACACTTCTATATCCAATAAAAGACAATTAAAGTAATTATATTAAGATTATTATAAGCCTTTAAATATGATCCAACCATTAGATCTTAGGTGTTTTCCTTTAGATCATGGGTTTTAATTACCTTTAAGGCCTCTAATCCATTAAGATCCAAAAATCATATCCACTTGATTTTGTCACATTTCATCCATGATCTAACTTGATTTCATCATAATATCATACATTTAATCCATCCCAAGGATCTGATCATACTTGATCTTATTGATCAAGTGGGTCCCTTTGTATTTTTTTATTTTTATTTTAGGATTTTTCTACCATAAAGGACAGATCCCCTAATTTATCCAAGATCTGTCCAAATTAACCGTAGATATTACTTTATTACATTATTATATCATCATTAAAATAAATTTCCAAGATCTGATCACCTTAGATCTTGAAGATCTTAGAAATTGGACACTTATTTCCAAAATACAAAAAAATACAGAAATAATTTTTAGAAATATTATGACTTCATTAGAAACTAGACATTACAAGATTTCTATAGCTTTTTTTCGATCTCAATTTGGAGTTCATATGACTCCACAATCTTAAATTGAATTTTACAGCCGTTCCTAGGGTCCAAATTTGATCTGGGCCCAGTAGAACTAATCTCTCTCAATTGAGGGTCCAAACCTTATTAGATTTTCTTGAAAATTGTATACTGGGGGTTTTTGACCCTTCTGGATCGATTGGAGAGCTCAGAATTTTCATCTGAGCTCTCTATCACCATGAATTGAAAGCTCTGGTTTTTACTTTATTTTTACCATTTTTCATTCAAATTAAATTACAGAAAAATAAAAATTACACTAAACCATAAAAAATATGTATGGAAAGTAGTTCCACCTACCTGATTGGAGAAAAACAATATAATTGATGCCCAATTTGAGAGAATTACCGGTTGATGATAATATAGCCCGATTGTCCACCTTTTTGTGATGTTCTGTTGTTGGAACCGTTGGATCTTGAAATTGATTTGGGGATTTTGTATATACTGTAGTATAGGAGGTTATGGATGGTGGAATTTATCAGATTCTACCTAAAACGGAGTGCCTCATTGAATTTAGGTCTCTTGTTCCACTTAGAAAGAGAGAGAAATAAGAAAAATAGATATTGGGGAGGGATGAATGAGAATTTTGAGCTGAAACTCTAGGAAAGATTTGGAAATTTCGTGGTTAAGGTTTTGAAAATTTTTGGAAAATTTTGGGACATATTTATAGCCAAATTTGAATTTTTTATCATTTATTTTGATAAGATATTTTATTACTGTAGAATTTTTTATTACAAGTGCATTCTCCATTCTCCACTACCAGAAATAATGCACTAAGCAATTATTGTTGCTTCTAGAACGTTAGCCCACTTTGTGGGCCCCACTTTTATGTAAAAAGACGTTTTTGCCCTTTGAACTCCAAAATTGGAGAATAATAGGCAATATTTGTCCGAACTCGGAATCGAGCATACTTAGTGGAGTTAGAATCTTATTTCTAAGTACTTCATGAATATTGAGGTCTTATTTCTTGGATATGGAATATGGGTAAAATTACCATTTTACCCCCAAATGGAGAAAATTAAGGAATTTTCATTTTAACTCAGAATTGAACGTACTTAATATTGTTTCGATTAGTTTTCCAAGTACATCTATAATTTCTATGTTTTAATTCATGATATAATCTCCATAGAAAGAGAATTTTCAATAACCTAATATTCCAAATTTTAATTTCTAAAAATTCAAACTTTATTAATTTGCCTTAATAAGTTACAAAAATTCAGGGTCATTACACATCCCCCCTTAGGGAACACTCACCCTCACTTAGCTTACCTTAATGACAAACCACATGTGGCTAGCCTAAGGGAGCCTTAAGGTCAGTACCTTAAGATTAGTGTGCAAGGCATGTAGTTGGAGGTATGCAGCTAAAGGTGATCCCTAGAGTTAGTCCCACATCACACAGATAGAGGAAACTGTGCTAATTATAAGACCTAGACATCCTTCTTAGTGTGTATGCATTTTATCTATAGGGAAGAGTAAAATCACGAGGCTTCGATCAAAGTGGACAATATACACACTATTGTGGCCCAAGGTGTTACAATCGATAATAGAGTCAGTTTCCCTTGTGATGGTGGGCTAGCAATACATGATTTGTTGCTAGGGTAAGCCATGCTAGGACACCTATTTCCCAATGGGGATTAGGAAACCTTAAGGTTGGTGCCTTAAGATCAATGTGTGAGGCGTGTGGTTGGATGTATGCAACTAGAAGTAATATCGAGAGTTAGTCCCACATTGCACATGGAGGAGCTAGGCTAGTTATAATACATGGACATCCCTCTCAATGTGTACATGTTTTCCATCCACGGTAGAGCAAAATCATGATGCTTTAGCTAAAGTGGACAATATACTCACTGTTGGGGCCTAGCCTGTGAAGCATGCAGTTGGAAGTTCATGGTTGGAGGTGATCCTGAGAGTTAGTCCCACATCTTCTAGGAAAGGGAGCTGGGCCAGTTATAAGACATGGACATCCCTCTCAAATGTGTACACGCATTCCCTACAAGGAAGAGTAAAACTGTAAGGCTTCAGCCAAAGAGGACAATATACACACTGTTGGGGCCCAAGACGTTACAATGGGGATCAGAGCCAATTCCTTTCAAGATAGTGGGCTAGCCACACGTGGTCATTTGCTAGGCTAAGCCATGCAAGGATATGTGTCACCTAAGGGGGGGTGGGGGAGCCTTAAGGTTGGTACCTTAAGATGGGTGTGTGGGTCAAGCGGCTGGAGGTGATCTTGAGAGTTGGTCCCACATTGCTCGAGGAGATGGTGCTGAGATAGTTATAAAACCTAGACATCCCTCTCACTGTGTAATCATTTTTCCTATGGGAAAGAGCAAAATTATGAGCCTTCGGCCATAGCAGACAATACACACACTGTTGGGGCTCAGGGTGTTACACTTGGTATCAGAGTCAATTCCCCACATTATGGTCGGCTAGCCATACATGGTCTGGAACTAGGCTAAGCCACACGAGGACGCATGTTCCTTAAGAGGGGTCGAGAGAGCCTTAAGGTTGGTACCTTAAGATCGGTGTGTGAGGCACGCAGTAGGAGGTACATAGCTTGAGGTGATCCTAATAGTTAGTCCCACATTGCTAAAGAGAGGGAGCTGGGAGTTATAAGACATGCACATAGCTTTTAGCGTGTATGCATTTTTGCTATGTGAAAGAACAAAATTATGAGGCTTTGGCCAAAGCAGATAATATACACATTATTGGGTCCCAGGGTGTTACATTGCTGTCAGAACCAGTTCCCTCGTGATGGTGGGCTATGTGCACTTAGTCTATAGCTAGGCTAATCCACATGAGGATGCATGTTCCCTGAGGGGGGATGAGGAAGCCTTAAGGCTGGTACCTTAAGATTGGTCTATGAGGCATGCAATTGGAGGTACGCGGCTAGAGGTGATCTCGGGAGTTAGTCCCACATTTTCCAAGGAGAGGGAATTGGCCTAGTAGGAGCTAAAACTTTCAACTGATCCTTAGACAATGGTTATAAAATTATTACTTGATATAAAAAATTTCATTGAAAACATTCAATTTTATCATCAAAATAATCATAAATACTAGTTCCAGTTCAATTGCTAGAATAGGGGTTTTGTTGCAAACTAGGTCAGCCTAACGGTGCATCTTGTTGTTTCTAATTGACATTAGAGGATAATAATAAACAACTAAATTGATAAAATAAATATTTATTGAAGATGGTGGTATGACAACATATATACCTTCAATTTAAGAGAATGATGTATAGCTCTAGCCAAGCCACATGATCTCCAATGGTAGAAATGTCATGGGCTTGTATCAAAATGATAGGAGGACATCCACTTGATAGGTCATAGTTATACACCCATGCTTAATATGTGGGTGCATCAATGACTCATGCAAAACATAAAGGAGATTTGATACCATGTTCCAATATCGATAACATTTTCAAAGTAATTCAAGGCCAACGAGCATTGAACCATCTATGTGTGTGTGTGTGTGTGTGTGTGTGTGTGTGTGTGTGTGTGTGTGTGTGTGTGTGTGTGTGTGTGTGTGTGTGTGTGTGTGTGTGTGTGTGTGCACATATATATACCTCCTTGGTCGAAATTTCTCCTTCAGAGGGCACATGTTGCTCTTCCTCAACTTCTTCTGGAGGAGAAATGTAGCTAGCATGAGAATGGGGCCTAGGGATAGGAGGAGCTAGCTCTCAACCTCTCATACTTTACAACTCTCTCACTATTTCCCTCTTTATATCTCACATAACTTGTTTCATAGTTGACTTTTAACTACTTGTAGGCCTTATTGCCAACATTAAGTGCTGTTCAATAAAAGAATTTAGAAAAAACAACACCACACCCTTAGACCCTTATTCGTCCAAGGTGCACTCCTTATTGTCCAAAGCCCTATACTAGATATCATCCTTTGCAGCAGTGCTTTTTAGAGTACCCGTAGATGCAGTTCTTAGGTTGACTCTTTTTGAATAATTTAATTATAAGAACATGATCAATTTCATTAATTAATCTATATTTATCCTATATATTCTAAAAATAAAATAATGGTAGACCCATGCAACCACTTAATATTCAAGAGACAACTTGTACAGCAACTTCGCTTTTGAAGGTTTGGGCATCATTTTCCAGAAGATGGTACGTTAATGGGATCTATGGTCCCAACTTTCTTTTACTACCAAGAATGGTACTAAAGTTAGGTAATCAAATATAACTACAATATAATTAGAAAAAAATGAAATATCATAGATACATACTTGTTGTTTTTAACCTAGCTTAGCCCAACCTAAACAAGTGGTGCTACAAATAATTGATATCATGCAACTTTCTCCCTTGAGCACTCTTTGCCTACACATTTGATGCAATAAAAAAGTACATAATTAAGCACAATTGGATGCTATAATTAATTTATTCCAACATTGGTTTAATGCATACCTCATATTTAGGAGACATGTAGCACTATACAAATGCCTTCCATACTTCCTAGTTGATGATGTTAGAATATATGTGAAAGACTATATAGCCTTGACTGATCATCTACAAATGGAAGTACATAGTTGGAAGCAAGGTAGCTCTTGCATTTTCTCCATTGTTCACCAGCTCCTTGCAAAGCATACTTCTTCTTGTCATCATAAATGTCAAAGACAGGCTACAAAGTAGAAACAAACATATTACTCCAATTTTAAATTATAAGATAAGATGCATCGCATATTATAGAGAACATTTACATATCTTCACCATCTCCCATATTGAAACTTTGATTAATATTTAATGATTGATGTCTCCAATCATCAATCATAATAGACACCAAGTTTCTTACTGTGCAGCAAAGGTAACTGATATGGGGAGCTATATTATCACCTATCTCTTACCCCTTAGTATTGAACTGAACATCATCTTTTATTCCCTTTGACTTTCTCTTAATAAAATTTTCCATTATTATTAGCTCTTTACCCTTTCTCTTTTCAGGACTGCTTGTGTTGAACTATTCTTCATGGGGTTTATTTTCTTCATGTTTGATTTTTCCTACACAAAGTAAAACATTTCATTTAAAATAGTCATTATACATAGGCGCAAACATGCATAGATACATTTAAGTGTTCTATCTAACATACTCAGACAGCATAGAAAAACATAATAAAATCAAATCCATGCAATTTAGTTAAAAAATGGGTTTTGCCAATAAAATAAACCATTTATTTCTTCCAAAAATTCGACCGAGTCTTCTCTGATTTTTGGACTTGCATATTTAAGGCATGCAATGCGATCACCTAATAAGCCATCATCTTACATTCCAAAATATAAATGGAGACTCAGTCTCCCCACAATTTCATTCAAACATGAATTCTAATTGTGTCCAGCTTTAAAGAAATATAAATATAATAGGTCTAAAGTAATCAAGCTATGTATATGGATAAAGTCAACAAATAACTATAGAGATGCTACCATGACTAGCCTGTCACTTTTAAGTGTTTATAGTTTTAAACAAGACAGAAAGATAAAACTATATTTTGCATCCAAAAGATGGAAATATAAGCTATATAACAAAGTGTAGAGTTTTAGTGTTGCTTGATATCATTAAACTCAATTACTTAATTAGAAAATAAAACTAGTACCAAAATAATGTAACATGACATAAAGCCTTTAAAAAAAAACTAATGTAATCATTTTGTTTTACAAATAGTTGTTATTGTACTTGAAAAAAAAAATCAAGATTAAGAAATTAATATATGTTACTATGAAAAAGAGCACAAAGCCCTCTAAGATGTAATTGGGGTGCTTGCAGTTGAAATAGGGAGAGGATATATCATCTATAGAACCTTACATGTGTCTACCAAACTTTGCATATTTCCATAAGAACTAAACATATCATTATAAAGTGCTCATTTTTGGAGCAAGTATGACATACATGGTCCACTACAATAAAATTGTTAGTGCATTAGATAAGCTAATTTGAAAATGAAAGAACTTGTGTTCCCTAAGGAAGTAAATCTCTCAAAATTGGGATTAAATTAAATAAAGATATACATCAGTTCACCATATTTGGCAAGAAATAGCATAATTGGGACACCAAAAATATTGTAAATTCAAACAAAAGATCATTATTAGATATATCCTATGAATTAGTGGTAATCTGACAACCCTCTTTATTACATCTCATGGTACCAGATTCCACTATCTATATTTGAAATCAAGACTTTTTTTACACTAAAATAGACTTCTCGACAAAATCTAGTTAAAGATCAATCATATCCTTTAGATCATAGAAAGGTTATCGATTTGTCTTTGGCTGAATTTACTTAAAGACATGGAAACCAAGACTTTTTTTACACTAAAATAGACTTCCCGAGTGAATCTAGTTAAAGATCAATCCATATCCTTTAGATCTTAGAAAGGTTATCAATTTGTCTTTGGCTGAATTTACATAGGATGTCTAAGTAAAATAAGTCTTAATTTCCATCTAAAAAATACTAAATTTCATAACCTAAGACTTCTTAGATAAGTCAAGCAAGGAACCATGTATTTGCCAGCTTTGTGCCACCTGGAATTCTTCTAGAATTTAATTGTAAAAAATAAAGCATTCCAACTTAATTATCATCAAGTAGGTGTACAGTCTTATAAGTAACTTAGTCTTTGGAAAATTAGACAAAGTAACTAATATAGGAAACTAGCAAAGAGTTGATCTTGCATGCTTGAATTTTCCCCCATTCCATGTTAAAACCAATAAGCTAGATGTCAACTTAATAAAGGAGATTGGAAAAGAGAGCTACAAGAACTACATTGTAAAAAAATGCCAAATATGTAAGCAAGTTCAAGAAGTCACTGAAGTCAGAAAATGAAAGGTAGAATTAGAGAGAGAGAGAGAGAGAGAGAGAGAGAGAATGTGTGTGTGAGAGAAAGACGAAGAGCAATCTATGTGGATCGCCAGTGAAGTTTGTTGGGTTTTTCTGAGCGTCCGCAAGTAGATCACTAAGAGAGAGAGAGAGAGAGAGAGTTGTTGATATATATATATATATATATATATATAATCACATGTTACATTTTAATTAATTTTTTCCTCAATATAATTTTTTTGAATCCAAGCACCCTCCTCACTAGTATCAACAACATAGGCCATCTCATTCTCACCGATTACATAAATAGCATTGTTTTAGTAATATATAAGCATAGCTATCTAGCTAAGATTTATTGTCAAGTACTTGCCTACAAGATCAAAGAGCAAACTACTTCGAACCATCTCATAAAAATTTGGCCTCTTAGAATTTAGCACTCTCACAGGTCCCGTGATGGTAAAGCTTTAGGAACTGTGAGCCAAGACCTCTCAATGAAAGAATATGTTTGTAGATCGATGAAGTTTTGTAAGTCATCACCATAGGGAAAAAGCATTCTCGGTTATGTAGCTGTGCCACTTTCCATAGAACTTCATTGCCCCTCATCTTAACAATGTCTTTTATATTTCTACCAAATGAATGTAACTAATTTAATATAAATAAACATAAAAATTAATGAAAATGTATAACAGTGTGATTAGCTTGTTTGAAGATGCGCAAGGTTTGATGTTCAGAATCATTGATGAATGGTCCCCTCCCTATCATCGTGTATGGGAAGGTGACCCTAGCACACCACATATTAACCTTCACACTTTAGTGTCGAGATTTGAACAATACATGCCCAAACCCAACTCAATTGAGGATTAGTTTCTTTCATGATATTTATAAACAAGGGAGGTGGTTGGATGGTTGGAATGAAGGTTGATGTATATAGGGGTTAAGGATCCACACTCTTTACCTTTGGAGATCGGAATCCCTTAGTTTCAACACAAGGTCCCCCTTTTTTTTCCATCTCGTAAATATAATGAAATATATATTCATCCTCCATCATAATAGGGAAGACAAAATTAACAATAGAAAACTAATAAGCAAAACTACCTTTGTTCTTTAACAGGCTAGCAATAATAACACTAACACCAAGATGCATAAGAGAAAGATAAAATATTAGTCTTCTATCTACATTACCCAAAGGTGCAACCATGCTCTACTTCATGTTTTTCATCCTAAGAGGTATCTTAGGAGTCACTCAATCTATACAAACAATGCTCCATATCTAACTATATGATCGTGATAATGATCTATACAGGGCCTATATCTTAGGACTCAACCATTTTCCTTTTTTCTGCTTTTTTCTTCTTTTCTGGAGAAAACCCAATAGTGGATGAAGATGATAGACTGTAGCATTTGGATTTGGAGGAAGGGAGAAATGATCCATAAAGAGAAATAAAAACATGTTTTTTAATTATTTTTTAAGATAATTTTCCAAACTTGTCTAAAAAACATGGGTTTTTAATTTTCAAAAATCGTCTTAAGAGCCCATTTTTTAATATTTTAGAAGATGATTTTTGGAAACTGTCTTCTTTTTTTTTACTTTTTCTAAGATGATTTTTTTTTAAAAATTACATATTTTTTTACTCCCCCCATTATATGTGCTGCTCTTTCTCTTATGGGGACTACTATTCATGTTCTCAATTTTCTTCATCTTCCATTTTTCTTCATGAAACAATGAAATCAATTTCATGTCTTGCAATTAAAATGCATATTTTTAACACTAAAATAAACATCTTATTTCTTCCCAAAATCCAACAAAATCTCATCTATTTTTTTACTTGCTTATTTAATGTATGAGATGAAATTCACCTAATAATATCATTTTAATTGCAAAATATAAATGAACTCTTAGTCTGCCCCACCATTCATTAAACATGATTTCTAATTACAAATATTTCAACTCTCTCCATGACATCCTTCCCACCTTATATGACTATTAGTACTTTTTTAGACTAGTATTTGACATGCCCATAACGTAACAGCTCTGTCTTTTATATACACTAATGTCACCTGAGCTAAAAAAAGAAATTAATGTCGCTTCAACCTCACTATTAATTCTCCTTCTTGATGTACATGTATCATATATATAACTACATATATGAATATATATATATATATATATAGTGAATTACTATTAAACAATCATACATAGTATACAACCATCCTTTATTTACATATAATCAAATGTTTCATTTTTTTGCCCCCTCAACATAAATTGTTTTTAACTGAAGCACCATCTCACCAATGCCATGCACATAATAATAAGTAATGAAGAATTAATTCATTTTATTACCTTTTGATGAAGCAAGTAGTGAAGGTGTGATGATGCTCATATTGTGGCCGTTTCTATTTCTTTACATCTACTGGATATCTCGCTTTTAGGAAGTCCATCTAATCACCACAACCAAGAGATGTAGAGTAATGTATTATATAACTAAAATAGAGGAAATATGAAAGCAACCTGAGAGAGAGAGAGAGAGAGAGAGAGAGAGAGAGAGAGAGAGAGAGAGAGAGAGAGAGAGAGAGAGAGAGAGAGAGAGAGAGAGAGAGAGAGAGAGAGAGTTAACTTGCTCAATGATTGGGTAAACTTTATCGACATTGTTTTGCATGACATAAAGGTGTGCATGGTCCCTTTTTTATTCAACAATTGATACAAGCCCACTCTAGAAGGTTCACTAACTTTTGAATTATCAAATCCACCTGATCATTTCTTTCTCTAGATTTGAATAGCATCCAGTCTAATGACTACTTTGTGCAAAACTCTAACATTTCTTTTATAATTTAACATTTGGTGAGAGGCCCCTCTAGCCAATTGTGATTTCATACATACCCTTATAACACTTTCGTGTACCTCTCAAATGGGTACGCCTATCACAAATAAACTAGCCCATAGAGTTTGACCTCATCCATGACGTACACTATTAAGTGTATCATGATATTAAAGAAGGATAGTGGGAACATTGTCTCAAGCTCGCATAAGGTTATCATTAGATGATCATAGATTTCATGCAATTTGAAGCATCCACCATCTTCTTACACAAAGCATTGAAGAATTAGAAGAATTTTAAAAGTAATCCTCTAACTTTATCCTGTGCACCAAACATATTGCTATATTTAGGAGTTGTTGCATCAGGGCATGATAATCATGAAATTTCATCCTAATAGTTTTGTCTCTTCCATGGAGATAAATATTTTTGAAGTTTAAAGAGTAAGCATCTAGAACTTTGGAATCTTATAGGATTTTACATACTATTCTTCTCTCCTCTCTGTTGACAATATAATTTGTTATAGGTAAGTATATTTCTTTGCTGCCCCTATCCTATGGATAAAACTTTCTCTTTAAACCTATCTTCATAATATCCATTCAAGAGGCAAGTCTATTCTTTGCTTTTCCTGCCATGTCAAGAAAGGTACCAATCAAGATTTCATAGGCATTCTTCTCAATGTGCATGACATCAAACACAAGCTAACATGTAGAGATTTTTAGAACACAAGTTCAAAGAATATTAACTCAATCTTCCAACAATCGTTAAAGTAGTTGCCACCTATTCGTTTAGTTGCTTTCTTCTTTTCTCATGAGGCATTAAGGTATCAACCTATTCCAATACTTGTCATTCAATCAACATCTTTGGGGATGTCCTTGTCTTTACACTATCATTAAAATTTTCCTTTTTAAGCTAGAATGGATGATCCCTATGCAACCATCTTCGTAGCCTAGAAATGGTATTTTCCTGCCGTGTTTAAGTTGTATGGCACATGTTTGGTCACTATTGATAGGACAAGCATTGTATTGTTTGACGATACATCTCGCCAAGTTATCATACACAAGAAAGTCTTTTAATATCCACAATAGTATAGCCTTTAGGTGAATGGGTTTTTATTCTATGCATCATAAGCTTCAACCCTATGTCCCATAATGTCTTAAGATTGTAGATCAATGGAGCCAATTACATATCAATATCATTCCCTAATTTCTTGGGACCTGATAATAACATAGTTAACATCATGAACTTCTTCTTCTTGCATAACAATTATGGGAGGTTATAGTAAATTATTACAATGAGCCAACAGTTGTACTTGCTGCTCATAATATTATGGGAATTAATCTCATCTTTGCATATATTACAAGTCCTAAGTCTCTGGGTTGTTCTCCAAAATTGGGCCTCAAGAAGTCTACGAGCTTCCATGATGGGATATCAATTGGATGGTGTGAATAACTATTAGTTACTCTCTCCTTGGCATGTCATTCTAGCTTCTTTACTATTTTCATAGAATAAAACACTCTTTTGAGTCTTAGAATGGGGGACAATTTCATAGGACTTTGTAGGCACATTTTTCACCTGCTCAATTAGATTCTTCTTCAACTTCTACCTTGATTGTCCACAAGTTGTAAGTGTAGTTTTATCCTTTTGCTCCTTCTTGTACAAGATGCAAGTCATTGGGACAAGTATCTTCTTATGTGAAAACTTAGTGCAACTAGAGTTTTCTTTGCCTCCTATGTGGACCTTGTCAGTTTGTTCTATAGCATTTTACCCACCACTTTAAAGGCTTCAGTGAAACCTTGATCTGAGAAATCAAATCTCAGTTTCACATTGTAGAATTCTAACAGTACATATAACTTAGTACAATCTGTATACCCAAGGTACAATGGATTATGCAACATTTCTTATATTTTAAGAAAAAAGAAAATAAATAAATAAATAACTAAATATTATAATATAATATAATAACAAAATATAAGGTAAGGAAGAGAGAGAGAGAGAGTGCCAAAAACGCACTCTCCTCCCTCTTCATGGTTGTTTTCTCACGTGGACAGTCCACACCATGGCGAAGGATTTCTCCACCCTTGAACAGCCAAGAACGAGGTAGGATTACTCCACCCTTCCCTTTTTTGTTAAATTTTAAGGTTTCTTAACTTATAAACGCCGAAAAATGGCTTGAACATGTAAGTTTTGCAAAAATTCATGCTTTACTATTTTTCACAAAAAAATTAGATGAGACGGTGTCAGATTAAGATCTGGACCATTCATATTGAGTATGATGAGGAGAGAAAAGGACTCATGAAATTTCATGACGATTGGACGGCTAGGGATGCCGAAAAACCCAAAAAACAGTATTATGGGAGTTTTTGAAAACGAGACAAAAATCGTGAAAAAATAATAGATTTAGGTGGGATTTATGAAAATGGAAGGTGGAAATGGAATGTACATGAAAAACTGGACTAAGAGGTGTAAAAATCACAACAACAAAAAACGAAGCACCTAGGGTCGCTGATGACGGCGAACCAGTCCAGTCGTCGTCTCCGGCAATGGCGACTGGAACGGGGAGGAAATGCAGGGACGAGGGAGTGCCACGCAGCGCAATGAGCGAGCGCCACACGGTGCAACTAGAACGCAGATGATGTGCAGTGCTCCGAACGCGTGCCACACGAGCTATTTTCGTCCCCCATGTGCAGAGCGCGTCCACAGACGCACGCGCCAGCCGCACAGTTTCCTGACTCGCAACGCGTGCACAGATGCGCCCACCATGTGTGTACGGACGGCACGCACCGTATAACGGGCTCATTTTCTTAGTTTTGAGGGTTTTGACCCTTTATTCCTTTAAAACGAGATTTTAGGAGCTACAGAGGTCCAATCACGATATGAAAGAGGCGTTGTGATCGTTTCAACAAGGCGAACCTAGATTTAAGACAAAAATCTAGTTTGAAGTAACTTTTTAATAGTAAAACTACTAAATGCTATTAGACGATTTAGATCAAGATGATCAATAGATGATCAGGCTTTAGATTTTGGTTATATGCATTAACCATGACATGATTTATGGCATGGCAGGTACATCAGGGCATACACCTTGATATCGTTTATACGTTTGTTGGGATAGTGCGATACCGAAGTAGGTAATTTCATTCACAATTTTTCCATGATTCTCAAAGGATGATTTGGTGATTTGAGTTTTTGAGGCATGTGATTTATGCCTTACCATATGCATGAGATTGATTTCAGCATGTAGCTTCTCAAGTGCGTGCTATCTTTCTGGTGGGTATTGCATGCACTGGTTTTTATATCTTTCATGATATTCACTTGATTGTGGTCTTCTTGACATGTGGGAGTCACTCTGACTTGATATTTGAGACTATTGATCCTGTGGTAGGATGCGATTTTTCACCCCATGAGTGCCTGAGTGCTCGTGAGGGTGAAAGGGTGAAAATGGGTGTGCAACGCGACTTTTCATGAGTGCCTGAGTGCCTGATTGCCTATGATGGTGAAAGGGTGAAAGCGAAAGTGGTACATGTCATTTTCGTGAGTGCCTGAGTGCCGTGAGGGTGCAAGGGTAAAAGGGCGAAAGCGACTGGTATAGAGAACAGACCCCACATTGCCATGAGTGTACTTGAGACACTCATAGGGCTTGACAGTGTATGATGTTTGATACTTTTGGCATGCATTCATGTGTTTCTAGATTTTCTCAAATTGTGCATATCCTGATATCATGGTTGATGATATCTTCTTTATTTCATGGACTTGGTGTGTCCTTCATCGTGTGATTTAAGGCTTTATATATATTGTTGATCATCTTTCGATCTTTATGCCTTGCGCCATGTGATTTGTTTTTATTGAGTTACTTTGAATGTATATCACCTACACAAGCATGGCTTACTGAGGCATTGCTTTGTTTTGGAATGCCTCATAATCAGAGCACGACAGTCAGAAAGGGAAGAAGGTGGAATAGAGTGGAGTTGGACGGGGGCTTGAGGACAAATACTGTTAGATACAAAGACAGAGTTGTGTACTTTTGTTAGACTAGTATTGGCTTTTTGGCATTCTCCTTAATCATTGTATATATTGATAAATTAGACCCATATCACTGTCGAGTGGTTATATGTTTATACATGGATGACGTGGTGATCTTGGACAGACTCTGGAGCTTTGGAACTTTCATTATTACATATCTTTGTAGTTGCAAAAATGTCACCGTGGTTTTAATTTGTGAGCATACTCAAAATGTTTACTTTTGGTTCTATTCTTCAGTGTGGTTTTGAGGTGAAATGACCCTCGGGGTTTTCTTAAATGGTATTTTTCTTGACGCTGTGAAAAGTTTTAAATTATGAGTTTTAAGTTATGGGATCCCATCTATTTTTTATCAATAAACTATTATTATTTTCGTATAAATATGGGAAATAGTTTGGCAAAACCCGAGGTGTCACAGATTATCCGCTCCATCTAATGTAGCTTGAAATTGTTCAAGGTCATCCTAAAAATTATTATATGAATTTCGAAACAGTGTTGCATCTATACCATTTGCAACACTTCCTATAGTATCTTTGTATTCACATCTTTTTGCCCTAGTTAAGGGAAATGAGAAAGTTCTTCTCCAAGTCAGATCTAGGGGCAGTAACTTTGATCGACTCCATTGAAGTACAAATGTTCTCTCAACTTGTCTACAAGTACCTTTCTCAGGTTTCTACATGTTGAGCATGGATAACGCATGTGATTACAATCATCCCTATCCTAAGTGCAAATTCTATGAACTTTTCTATTCCCTCCTCATATTCTCTTGATGATCTTGTAGCAATCATCCAAGCATATTTATCCATTTTTTCCAAATCATCCAAGCATATTTATCCATTTTGTCAAATAATTGAAGCTCATAAATGTGCAAAGACTTTCAGACATGAAAAGATTAATGAAGTCGATTAGGCATTACAACAAGCACTGAGTGTGTGAATAAATCATTGGAAAAAACTTATATGCATGAGAAAACATTTTTCAACTCTATGTTGGGATAAAAACAACAATGCAAACATGAAAGATCCATACACAAGATGTGAAAACTATAAAAAAAGGAATTTTCTACCCATAATTATGCAATAAAACATGAGACAAGCAAAAAATAAGACTTACCTACTCTATTATCAACCAAGGTAGCTAGTACAAGTTTGAAGACAAAACACACGTAATTCTAGTCAAATCAAGGTATTTTAGTTGAAGCCAGGCTACAGTGAAAATAAACTTAGGTGAGCATCAAGCAAGATGAAGACTATGGACGAATGAAAGATAGGAAAGGGAAAAAGTGTAAGACAATGTTATGTTTTAGTAAGTTCTTAAAGATGGCTTTGGGAAACCATCTTCATAAGTAGGTTTTTCAAGATGGTTTTAAAAAATCATCTTCTTAATTAATTATTTTAAATGGTTCTCCAAAATCATCATAAAAATTCAATTTTAATAAGACAATTTTCAAAAATCATCTTCAAAATATTAAGTTAAGAAGAAAGTTTAAGAAAACCATCTTAAAAACATAAGAAGATAGCCTACCGGCCAATCAGTGTGCCCGACCCAAGGCTATGTTGAGCATCGGACCCGTTGGCCGGGGATCCTTGCTGGTGCTGTTGTAGCTACAGGATGCCCTTCCTCCTCTCCAATAATTGCCTTCTTAACTCTATAATTTTCATGATAGTTTCTGAAAACCATCTTATTAAACATGAATTTTAAGACAAATTTTAATAACCATACTCTCAAGTACTTCCCATGATAATTTTATTTCCCTCCAATGACTTTTTAAGTTAGTTTTTCAAAACCTATTTTAAAAACACAGGATTAAGAAGATGATTTTTTAAAATTATCTTAGATTATATTTTTTAAGATGATTTCTTAGAAACCATCTTATTTTTGTTGTCTTAGAAAACACTAATTTAGTAGTGCATTTTCCATGAACGACATGGGACAAACACAATGAATGTTAAGAATGAGAATATTTTGTGATAGGAAGTGACAACCCTAGTTTTCATATGCATTTTAAAATACAAAACTAATTCCCAATGTGGGATCGATCCTCATTTGGAAAAAAAATTTGTAAAAATAATGCAATGCATCAGAAGAATCTTTTTCTTTTAAATTCATTTTAAAAATGCCTAGTGTCATTTACTTCTAAGAAAATAAAATAAATAGATTTTTTAAGGCTAAAATAAAAATTCTCGCATCCTAGATCTAGCCACTCACAGCTCACAATCCAATTATGATAATTATATATACATGTCCAAAAAAGATAAGTCTTACAGTTATATTATTTATATATCTTACACTTATATTATTTATACAGTCTGTTACACTATTATCCTCATCTGAATTCATATCCACCTCAAATTGTTTTGCCTCATGTCAAATTCTTCGAAGTCTTGAGATATTGTAAACAATTTACAATATTTCAATAAGTTTGCGCTTGTGTAGGTAGTTTCACATCTACTATGCCAATTTTTTAAATCCAATTTTAAAAAATATTTCAAATCATTTTTCTTACAGTTCTAAAGAATATAATGATCAAATCAGAGGCACGAAACATAATTTGAAACCACATGTCAATCTTAATAAACATCTTCATGCTAAAACATTTTAGATAATATCAATATAAAACATGCATGACTTTAAATGTATGTTTTTCAAACATGAATGACTTATATATAATATATCATAAAATCACATATGTGTGTAACCTTTAAACTATGTGAAAGATTGAACATCTAACTTGATAAATCAAATGCCATAAGATCCTCAAAATATTAAAGTAGTAATCAACTAAACTGCTCATGTTGACAATCCCAAACCGACAATATCATTATGTTTACATATGTAGACTTGCGAACACATCAACTGATTGGGCATGAGTACTCATCTAAAGACCATTAACAGCCTCATCATATATAATATCACAAAACAGAAATTTCACAGAAGACTATGCTCACGACTAGCTCACTGAATTGTGTGTCTCTGGTATTTATAGACTAACCACCACAACCTTGCGGATATGTGTCGAAAGGGGTGCTGTGAACACCTCCAAGTGGTCATTTCCTTACCATAACAATCAAGAAGAATAGGTGCCTCTTTTGGCACGGGAGGCCAAACTCGTAAAACCTCTTAGCATAGTTTCCACCAGGCTCATTAGCTTGAATAAACATATATCTCTTTCCAAATGTCATGAAAATAATATAACATATATATCATGCAAACCCATGCATTTTTTATAACTCATATCAAAGCGTGGGATTTATGCATTTTCAAGAATCATCATTTCTTTCAAAACATACAAAGCATGTAATAGAATGGGTAATATCATTTTCATTTTCAAGACCAAAGCATGATAAACAAATGCTTAGCATGATTTGATTATTTAAAATCTACATATTTTAATAAGGTTGATGATATGCTCAAAATTCCAATGGCAAAAAGATGTTAAAACTACGTACCTTGAATGTGGCTATTACAATCCTTGAAATGCTCAATGGACTAAGTTTGTACCAGTCAGTGTCTCTGTCAACACATATGTTCATTACAATGTCATTTATCTTACTTATGATTTCTTCATTGTGACTTATTTAGTCTTTGATCACCATTAACATGGTGATATTGCCTTTATTGCTTTCTAATCATAGGTATTACTCTTTATTTTACTCTTTATTTTTTCCATAATATCAAATCTTGGCCTTGATTAAAGATCAACAATCCAGATCATCTAATTGTCCTCAATTCCTATAATATCTAACTTACAGATAGTCTATTTCAAATCTTAATGTTTGATTTATTGATCTGATAGTCAATTGAATTCTAATTGGTCAGATCAACAATTTTCAATCATTTTTGTATCCTATTTTCTAATCCAAGGTCATTAGAGTAATTAAGCCATTAGCTTCACTCTAATTAATAGTTCAAATAGCTTAATTACTCTTCATGGGGTCCAATCTATCTTAATCACAACTATTTTCTATCTTTACTATAATTTTCTATTAGAATATAGGTAAAAATGAAATTCAATTAACTTAAAGTGATAATCTTTCCTCAAATTGCAAAAATCCAATTATGATGTAGTGTCTAAGGTGGTCTGGTCGATTTTAATTGCCTCTAATCAAGTTGATCAAGGTCGTCCCATATCTCTATCATTAGATCAATACCCAATCTTACAATTTAAGCACCTGATAATTAATCAATGATTATATTGTGGTAAAAGGGTCGTATATGTCATTGTTTTAGGGATTTGATAATGGATTTATGGCTGAAATCAATCATGAATCATAGTGTTATATCACTAATCTGAGGTCGGATCAATGTGTAGGGTCGGATCAATCACAGATCAAATGTTTTGATGTACAATCTATGCTCAGATCTACTTGGAAGCTCCAACTAATCACATATCTAGGTCCTAAGCAATTGATCAAAGCTTAGATTATCATAAAGTGTAGATCAGTCACAGATCTAAGCATCTAGTGGCTGATCAATGATTGGATCATGATAAAAATAGATCACTCTTAAGTATGGGTTTTGGTGATTGACTAACATTTGGATCATGTGGATGATCAGGGATCCGATATTTGGTGTTAGATTAAGGGCTATATGACAATGGATTGTCAGATCTGTCATAGATCAGAACGATCTTAATACATTGCTATCAACTTTAGATCACCATTAAATATTCATTGATGGTCGAATTGATTGATGGGTTTTAGTCTTCGAATCCCGAGAATTACGATGAATGGTGCGGATCTTGCATATTGCACCTCACACTCTCAAATCAGGATCGCTTCCAATTTGGATGGTCAGATGATCTTTGATCAAAGATCTAACATTTCTGTCAAGTAGATTAGGTTGAAAAACCCTAGAATCATGCTTTTTAGCAAAAAAATCCATGTTATCAGAGGTGGTCGATTGTAGCCGACTGTGACCGGTTGTTGCTAAATAAGGTGATCAGTGGAGTCATTGTCGGTGATGATTTTTACTTCAAAATATGCTTTCCTTTAAAGGGTTTGTAGATTGGATACTCACCTACGCTCCTGTCAAGTTTGGAGTCTTCATGGTCATTTGAGGCCAAAAAAGTGGATTTTCCCACTGAATTGTTGCTAGAAAATCCAAAGTCACCAGATTTGGAATCTCAGTCCGATTGATGGTGAAATTTGTTCTGATCATGAAATTTCTTGAATGATTTTTATCTCTCTTCACAAGGAATCCAATGGTGGTGTCCATTCTCTGGCATTAAAAATCAATAGTAACCGAGCATTATCGGCTCCGGAAAGAATGGAACATGGGAGAGGGGAGGGAAGGGAAGGAGGAAAAAGAAAAAGAAAAGGGAAGGGAAGGAGAGAGAGAGAGAGAGAGAGAGAGAGAGAGAGAGAGAGAGAGAGAGAGAGAGAGAGAGAGAGAGAGAGAGAGAGAGAGAGAGAGAGAGAGAGAGAGAGAGAGAGAGAGAGAGAGAGAGAGAGAGAGAGAGGCTATCCCACTAGTCGTCAGTAGCAAGCATGACGTGTTGTGCACCGCCTTCCACCATCTGTGTCGCCCGTGGGAATTAGGGGGTGGCAACAAGGTGTCATTATAAAAAATGATCCCTCCATTTTAATCACTTTTTCGTTTAAAACATATCAATGGGGTCTATTTAGAAAATTATTAAAATGCCCCTATTGTTAAAAACAATGTCACTTTCTCATTCGAACTTCATTTTCAGCATTCTTAGTGTTGTTGGATTTATTTTTCAAATTATCAAGGTTTCAACACTTTATTTGGTTCCTATAAAAAGCTCATTTATTAGAACTTCAAAATTAAAATTCTATTTTATCCTTTCTTTACAATAAAATTGCATAAAATAAGCTTTTAAAACTAAGGGTTATTGCATCCTTACCCCCTTAAAGAAATTTATGTCCTCGAAAATTCTTTCTTTGTCAATTCTCAAATAATTATGCATGTCTTTATTATTTTATCATCATTTTTAATTTTTAATTTCCCAATTAAATGATTTTACAATGAACATTCCACATAAGAGATCTTACTTGCTCTCTCATTCTATTTCAAATCTTGTAACTCTTTTAATTAATATTGACCTTTGAAAAATCATGATTTCTAACTTTAACATTTGATTATTATTTATTATTATTTATATATTTTTAACATTTGTCAACACTATAATCTTTGATGTATTCAAATACTATCTTTTACTTTTCATATGAGACTCGATTTCTCAAAGCTCAACATTATCTATTGATATTTAAAGAGTCTTAAATGATGGATGCCATTACTATATTCACAATGAGTGCTTTACCTCATTACAACTTTGTAATATCCTCAATTTTTAACCCTAAATTAGTAATAAAATAAATTAATTAAATTAGAAAATTCTATGAATAGAATTTGATTTTGAAACCACTAAATTTAAAAAGTACGCATTGATAGGAATTGAACAATATAAAGAACATAGAAAACGGAGTTTGGATGAGAGAGATATGAACATTTTAAGTTACAAGGGTAATTTCGTAATTAGGCAGGGACACGAATTAAAGGGGGTCGTTTTGATAACGGCACCCCCTTTCCATCCCTAACTCGTAGCAGGCGAACAGTGATCTACCTTTCCTTGCCAATTAATCAGATCTACAACTATAAAAGCATGTTCCCTTTCCATTCCCACACCAAACACCCAGAGAAAAATCCTACTTTTCCCCTTTGCACACCGTTAACACAAACGAAATTTTGCACCCATCATAGGGCTCTAATCTCCCATCTCTGGCTCTAATCAGGTAAGCCACATACTCTAACTTGTTATTCACCTTGTTTTCCAACTTTCCCCTCACAGATCTGAGCTGGATCTGAGCTGAATGACTATTGGATGGCCTAAGGAATCAAAATCGTGGATCATTGTAGACCCATGTTAAGGACACCTCAGATGATAGATCTGAGCCATTCAATGTGATCTTTGGACCCAAAAACCCTAGGAACGGTGAAAACAGATAAAAAATCAGAGCATATAGGGCTTCGATCAAGACAAAAGAAAATAGAAGGCTCAGGTTCATCATCCCTGATGGACATGCATCCAGGAAGCCGACAGGGATGCCCAGGCGCAGACGATGCATGCAAACACTCTGTTGTGCATGCAAGGATGCTATCACCCACTATCACAGACAGCTATAACGCTCGGCGTCTTGGAAATCAAGACGCACGCGATGTATTCCGCAGTGCGTTCTAGAATCGGTGCATCCTGAAGATGCTGGTATATGCCAGTGTAAACCAGTGTAAACCATTCCACAGGTGAAAACCGATGTAAAATAGAATTTTTTATCAAATTTTGATCTAAAATGGTTTTCTAAGATTCTAAAGGCTCTAGAATCCTGATCTTCGATCTGAAAGGTCCATTGGAATTGTCTCAATGGTGCGGACATGAATTTAACCTCTAAAATATGAGCATAGTTAGTTGATCAAGCCTAAGAAAACATACTCAATTAGTTAGGCCTTAGAACTTAAACAATTGAATGATTTAAAGGATGAATTGATGAATCTAAGGAATGGATTAGGAATGTTCATCTTAGAATTGATCTGGACCATTGATTTAAACTAGATTTTGGAAATTGTTGATCTGAGAGTGATCTAACCATCGGATCAAGGTGTAAACTTTAGATACACATTAAAATGAGTAGATGAACATGAAATGACATTGTTTATAGATGAATAAGATCATAATTAATGATATAATCATAAATAGAGAGCTTAAAGAATGATCCAACAGTTAGATCGCTATAGATTCTATGGAGATGAAATAAATAACGCAAAATAGTGTTGTGACGTTGACAGGTGCATCAGAGCGCATGGTTTAAGAGAAGTACGCACTTGATCTGATTTGGTTGTATTCTCATTGAGGTAGGTGACGACATTTAATGTTATGTTTTGATTTCTAAGATCTTGCATTATCATAGCATCATGGTTGATTGTGATTGATTGTCACTTGTTTATTTATTCTAAGATTTTGTGAGATTCAAAGTTTTATGCCATGATCAATATGAGATTTTGATAGTGTATTGAATGGGTTTTTATGATTGATTATTTTATGGTATTGATACCATGTATCTTATGTATGACTAATAATTATCTTTCTTTATGGCATAACTGAGATTGGTGGGCTTTCATAAAATTGTTGGTGGAGGCTTGGTGGCTAGTCCTTTGAGAGGCTAACCTCGGGATGAAGGGGTGCCTTGGGGATTGTGAGCCACGAGTGCTCCTAGTTTTACGAGATACACAATTTTTGTGTTTTGTGATTTATGACGGGTGCTCTCACCCAGAGGATGTCAAGCTAGGAGGGAGTAGGGCTGGCCACCCACCCTCTGAATTTGTGATGTGATTTATGATGTGAAAGACACCTGCCCACAGATGGCTTTCAACAGGGGTTTGGTAACATGGATAGTGCACACTACCAATTCGGGCCTTTCCATGGGGATGAACGTTAAGTCTCCTATTATGGTGTCGATGGGGAGTGGTTGCCACTGCTATATGACGATCCATACTCTTGTTCTGTGTGCTTGCATGATAAGCATGGATAGGTTATTGCATGCCTGGGTGTGACAACACTCAGAGGATGTATATGAGTACTCATGATATGTTGTACGAGTGTATGGGACACTCATGGACCCAAGTACATTCGGGTGCGCTACTCGTTATTGTATGCTCATTGAGATTGGATCATGTTCTATTTTATTTTTTTAGATATTAGATTATCATGCTTTATACTCATGAGATCCATGTTTTATCGCACATGATGTTTTGTTTATGACTCTTAAATTCTGTGGATATTATGACCTATGCTTTCCTCAGCAGCAATATTCAAAGTCCTTTTCATGTTTCATTTGTTATTACATTAAATGTCTATATACCTACACAAGCAATAGCATGCTGAAGCATTACTTTGTTTTGTAATACCTTAGATACTGACCGCAACAGCAGGAAAGGCAAGAGTGTGGTAGGACAGTGATAGCAGCGGGGACCATTTTGATTAGATTGATAGATAGCTTGATGTGAGTGATTAGATAGACTACAACTCGAACTTATTTTGTGGACTGTATACCTTTATTTGATGGAGGTGATTATGACATTTATATGTTATGGACATGTCTTTATGGATGGTGGATTGTTATGATGGATAAACCCTAGGCCACATTATTATGTTTTTTGGATATTTATTTTTTTAAATAAAGGCATCATTGATTTTGACTTTGGATTTGATATTAGTATTGTCTTAAATTTATTGTTGCATACTTATATATTTATCTTTTAATTGTGGTTGTGATGTTTTTGGAAAAAGGAGATAACACCCGAAGGTTTTTAAGTAAATTTTCTAATACAATAATTAATAAAATGTTTTGATTTTGGGATCTCGACTATATTTATAATTATTATAAAAAAATTGTTATAAAAAAAAAACCCAGGATTTACAAACTTTGCCTATATTAAGCTGCTTTTTTTCACCTCTCGAAAGCCTATTTTCTCTTTTCTTATCCTATATCGGCCATTCTTCAATCATTTGTCAAAGACATTGTTGGCAACTATTAAACCTCAATTATTAGGAGGTAGCATAAGTATCAGTGCAATGGCTAGTTCCTTCAATTCCCAAAAACTTACCTCTCATGTGTCACCTCATACTCATCTTATATCCTTAATTATTATCTTAATTAATGGTAAGGTAATAGTCTTCAATATAATACTATAATATATAGTAAGGTTTAGGAGTTTTTATATATATTTTTTGTTTTAGATGTTTTCCCATTTCAATTTGCCTCAGCTATCAGCAGATCTAATGTGATTATAAATTCAAGGAACAAACAAGAAAAGAAAAAATTCTTTTTCAATATTAAGCACTACTTCTAGGATGATCCATACCTATTTAAGTATTGCCCAAATAAAATATTTAGGAGATGCATAACTAACTTAGAGAAAAATAGTGTCATCTCCTTTTGTCACTCAAAAGCACATGGTTGACATTTTTCTGCATAGAAAATAGCTGCAAAGATTTTGTAGTGTGGTTTCTACTAGCCTTAATTGTTTAAAGACATGCATGTGTTCTATAAATCATGTATGCGATGTCAAAAGTTAGGAGAAATAACATGTAGGAATATGATGCCTCAGAACTTAATCCTTGTTAAAGAAGTGTTTGATTGCTGGGGCATTGATTTCATGGGGTTATACCCAGCTTCTTTTGGCTACCTGTATATCTTATTGGTAGTAGGTTATGTATCTAAATGGATTGAGGCAATCCCATATAGACATAATGATCACAAACTAGTTGCTAAATTCTTAAAAGAAAATATTTTTTTTCTAAATTTGGGAGCCCTCGAGCCATTGTAAGTGATAACAATACACATTTTTGCAACAAGCCATTTGAAGCATTCATGAAAAAATATAACATTATACATAAAGTTTCAACACCATATCACCCACAAACAAGTGGACAAGTAGGAATATCTAATTGAACTACAAAATAAATTTTTTAAAAGACTGTTAATCCAAATTGTAAGGATTGATCTCTTAGGCTGATCGATATGCTCTAGCTTACATGACTGCACATTGAATCCCAATTGGTATGTCTTCCTATCATATTGCATATCATAAAGCTTGTCATTTGCTTGTGGAATTGGAGCCTAGAGCCTATTAAGTAATAAAGACTTTTAATTTTAGCATGGATAAAGTAGACTGACATAGAAATCTCCAACTTAATGAGTTAGAAGAGATAAAGCAGGAAGCTTATGAATGTAATGGGAATTATAAGGAAAAGATGAAATTTTTTCATGATAAAAACATAATGAAGAAATCCTTTACTCCAAACCAGAAGGTTCTACTTTACAATTCTTAGCTATACCTAAACCTATTTCTAAGTAAGCTTAGATCTAGATGGACCGGTCCATATATAGTCAAAGAAGTTTTTTCATATGTGGTTGTCAAGATTGAGGATGCTAGGACTAACTATGCTTTTAAAGTAAATGATCAATGTTTAAAGCCTTTACTAGAATATGAAAATCTAGAAGTTGAGTCCACAACTCTAGATGATCCTATTTATTAGGATTGAGAGGATCTGATGCCATTGTACCATCTTTTGTATTTTTGAATTTGATGCTTTCTGCATCACTCATATTTATTTTAGGGCATACTTTTTAAATATTGGGGACAATGTTTCTTTCAGGTTGGGGGCATAGAATTTGAACAAATTCTAGTTTTTTTATTTTATTTTTTAGTTAATTTTCTTGATTTTAAAAAAAATTAAAATTTTTAGTTTTAAGGTCAGTTCCTTCATTGTCATGAGAATTGGATTTTTTCTAAAATATAGTCTAGATAATATTGGCTTATTAATGGAATCGTACACAGTTAATTCATCATTTTACTTATTTTTTAAAGTATTCCATGAAAACAAAGTTTTAGATCACATCTGTACACATAGTTACATATAAATAGTTTAAATTAATAAGTGTTATAACTTAAAGATTATGAAGAAATTCAGTAGAGACCTATAACCGAAGTGAGTTTTAGAGCCATTCATTCTTTTTGAGAGGTTATAAATGTTTCCAAATTTTTCTTTAACTTGTTTAAAGTAAAATTTGATCTCATCAGCTCTTAAATTTGGCTAATTACTTGAATTATTAGAGTATTATCATTAAAATTCTAGAGGTTTATTGAATCTGATTGATTATATGAAACCTAGAAAAGGATTTAGGTCATTCCTATTGTTAACCTACTTAGATGAAACCTATCCCAAAAGTATTTTTACCACTAGTTAACCAAATTGAGCATTTTATATATGCCTTTTCTTTTCTTTTTTTCCAAATTATCACTTTACCCATATTAACCTAGTATAATATATCCATTACCTATTTTCTTCAAAAGATAAGCTAGAGATGAATGAAGATATACTTTTTAGTTGCAATAAAAGTAGAAAAGTGAATACCTAGAAAAGAAATGTTATCCAAAGAGATAGAAAAGAAAGAAAAGTGTTGAAAAAAAGTTTGAAGAATGCACAAAAATGGAAAAAGAAATATTCTTTATGCCCTTTCTTTTCATAACCTTGTCCTAAGCCTATATTTCATCCTAGTTAAAGACCTATTGATTCTAAGAGAAATTTAGTCTTTATGAGGATATGAAAAAATAGAATTTAAAGAGTAGCATTTCTAAAAGTTCAAAGGTAATGACATCTTATCATTTCTAAAGGGATCAAAAGTAAATTCCTTAGTAACTCTCATTCTTTCGTGAGTATATGTAAGATAAATTTGCTTTTATTGACTTTGCTCTCATATTTGAAATAGAGATGTTATTTTAACCCTTTATCTAAGAGATTCTATTTCTAAGTGTATGCCATCAGTGAGGATTGAGTTCAAAACATATATTAGATGGAGTTTAGAAGTTAGAAGTTTACTTAGAGATAAGGACTATTATATGTGTCGACTGTACTCACACTCACTCTAAGATCTGAGCTTAATTGGAATTTATTTAGCATATGAGTAGGTTTTTAAAATTTTCATTCATTTTTATTAGTATGCTAAAGTTGATAGATTTATTGAAGATAATTCTCTGAGAAAAAGTAAAAATTGCTTAAAAAGGATTTTTAGAATTTTGTGGGTATATTCACTACAAACACTCATGAGGCTTAACCAGACCACTAGGGGTAACCTAGGGGCTTAAGGGCTTATTGCATATGTTAAATGCAATAATGAGTACCTACAAAAGTGGCAATTTGTAAAAAATTTGTAAATTGGTTTTTCACATGTTTTACTCTAGACTAGCAAAATGTAGATTGGGGTGTGTTAAGTGTTCAATTTTGGATTAAATACCCCTAATTTATCATTAAATTAGATCGTCCAATCAATCAATTTTGTAATTTTTTTGCTAAATTTTGCATTTAACTTGAATTAACATCCAACTATTGATTTGCAAACTTTAAAGATCAGTTGATCACTAGAACTAATCAAATTATTAAAGCATGATCAAGATGAATTTAATTGAGTTTTGTATGGTACAAATCAACCATATTGAGTATTGAATGGCTTGGATCAAATCAATGGACTAGATCACCATTAATGAACAAAAGGTTGCATGGGTCCCACGATACAAGATGGAGATGCCTAAAGGAATAAGAAAGAAAATCTTGCAAATCGTTAGCATGACTTATGGAGGAAAGATTCTTGGATATTTGCTTTCTAAGAAATGAAAAGGGAAACCAAGGAGACAAGGAAACAAACTTTTTAAGAGATTTGTTGCAATACTGTAATTGCATGGTTATATAAGAGTGAAGGGGGTGTCATGACGTCTATCTATCAACACCAAAGCATAAAATAGTAGCAATAAGAGAAGAAGGAAGTAGAACTTGAGGGAGGGCAGCCACAAGTAAGATCCACACCTCTCTCTTCTCACTCTCACTCTCACTCTCGCTCTTTACTCTATCTCGCCCCTACCTAGAGCCCCACCTTTCTTGCTCCCCTAGAGCCCCACGTTTCTCTCCTTATCACTATCCCTCCTTATCTCTCTCTCTCTCTCTCT
This sequence comes from Warburgia ugandensis, assembly GCA_035236585.1. NCBI lineage: Eukaryota > Viridiplantae > Streptophyta > Magnoliopsida > Canellales > Canellaceae > Warburgia > Warburgia ugandensis. The sequence goes on from CP141131.1 coordinate 26,861,493, forward strand.
CTCTCTCTCTCTCTCTCTCTCTCTCTCTCTCTCTCTCTCTCTCTCTCTCTCTCTCTCTCTCTCTCTCTCTATATATATATATATATATATATAGAGTTCTCTCCACCATATGAAAACCATACCCAAACCACACCCCAAAGTAGAGAGAAGGACTTGAAGAATCCATTCCCATTCCTCCCTTTTTCAATGTAGGATAGTAGCAAGAACCCATCCCTGCGTAAACTCTTCAATGAAGTGGAAAGACCAGCGATCTTTACTTCTTGTTTCACTTGTTCTGTCCCCGTTTTCCTTCAGTCATTCTCATCTCCTGCCATAACCAGCCTTTACCAATGGCTAGTTTTAGATCCTATTTCACTGTTTTTTCTTCTCTGCTTTTAACTGTGTTTTTCCTCTGATTGTCCTTAGGTTTCAAACTCTATTTCTCACTGATTTCTCCTTGATTTCTATCTTGTATGCAAGTTTACAGTGTTTTACTGAAAACCCAATTTGGGTTTTCCACAAAATCCCAGTTTACAGTGTTTCATCTCTCCCTTTTCTTGCATTTTCTATGTTTTTCTCCTCTACGGGTTGAAGAAGAAGGAAATTTTAGGCAAATTCCAAGTTTGCCCTTCTCCTTATTCAATTAATTCCATTCAAATACCGTTATTTTCTTTTTCCTTAATTCGTCTTATTCTTATCTAAGCTTTTTGTTATTCTCAGATTAGTTCAGGAACTCACTAAACCAGACTTGTTTGACTAAAGCCTAACCAAATCAATGATTTTGCTTTAACTAATAGGATCACTTTATTTCTTCAGCTTTTTTACATCAGATTTCAAATCAAATTCTTAGATCTTCATCTTAGGACAATTCTTAGTTGATCCATCAGCCCTGACCTTCAATCTTAAAGCCAACACTTCGATCTAAGCCGTCCAAAACCCAAAATCTTTCTTTAGTTTAGATTATCAAAATTTTGGAAAATCTAAACAATCAAGCCGTTGAATCTTTAATCAAAGATATGAGTGAGAGATTGATGAAGTTTGATCAACTTTGACAAGACATTATTTTAAGAAATTTTCCATAATCAAGATAGGAAAGTGTATTTTATTTGTTATTTAGTTTAATTTTCTATCTTTTTGAAATTAGAATTGTGTAATTTTCATTAGTTAAATAGATCTAAGTTTACAAATCATTTTTTTTTTATTTTAATTTTTGGTCAATTAAATTTTATTTAAATCCAAAATTTTAAGTCTAGTCCCCATGGGATCGACCCATACTTACATAAGCTATACTGCAATAACCTATGCACTTGCAGAAAACAATCAACATTAGGGCATCCCCTTGTATTATGGTCCTCTTGATGACTCAATTTGCAAGTCATTACCCTTCCTTGCCTTGACAAATTGTTGATACTTCCCCCTCTCCTCATGTTGACCTCTCAGCCTCTTGGTCTTTAGCCTTTTGAGAATTCTTCTCTTTAATGGAGGCTCATGTTTGATTGTGCATAAGATTTTCCCCAAGTTTCCTTCCTATACCAATGTGCAACAAATGCTGCAGGTGACCCACAAGTAGTCCCAAGGGCAGCTATGACATGGTTTCATGGCATCCCACTTAGATCGCACACTTTGCAAGTACAAGTCCTCCTCACCAAGTTCCACATTATATCCTTGTCCATTGTGCTTTACCTCGTGCTGCTCATCCCATTGTAAAGAACCTCACACATGAAGCTATTTCCCTTCTTTTCATCCTTTTTATTTTTGTATCCTTAGTTATAAACCTCCCTAGGAAGCCTAAATTTTCATTTTCTTTCATGCCACTCTAACCATCACCCACCTCCTATTTTCTTCAACCATGCATCTCTATTACTGGTTTCCTTCTATTATCCAATATATAAGCATTAAATGTCTTAGATGTGTTGTTCTCAATGGAGTAATATATACTCTTTAAAAGAATTCCCTACAAAAGGCAAATGGTTCCTCCCTGTGAAGGCCATACCAAACACAGAACTCACTTCTTCCTTTTTTGTCATTCCTTCATCAACATCTACATCTACCACAATCGTTGACATTATAACTCCAAATTCCTTCCCCTATGGTGACATGTATCAAGGCCTATGATAGGCCTACAACCTTCTAGAAACTCCTTGCTTAATGCTCCATAAGTAAAATATCTAGAACATGCATTATTTTCCCCTTCATTATGTATAAATTTCACTTAGACTAAAGAATCAGGGTTACTAAGAGTAATATCCTCACAATACTCATTAACTCTAGCTTATTGCTCTCTCTTAGAACCCTCTATCTTTTCCCAAGGAATGTTTTTTTTTCATACCTATTGCATATTGTATAGTGTCTATGAACTTTTGGGCATTTAAACAAAGAAACACCAAAACTAGAAATACTGCAAAGGAGACTGCATATCTTCTTGAAATTTTCATCAATACCCTATATAAGTAGAATGGCAATATCAATTTCTACATTTTTTGCAGCTTTGTGGTGTTGGGTTGAGGGAGAGCAATAGCTAGGCTTCAAGGTAGTTTGCTTTATTTGAAATCTACTATAAATCCTTGTAAAATTGACTTACGAAGAGGGAAGCATGAAATATCCATTTTACCCTTAGTAGTAACAGCCAATATTGAGAAATCTAGTCACATATGGCTGTTTACAGTTAAGAAATAAGAGATGGGGGCTACTTGGGTCTTTTCTAAAACATGAGGGTTGCTTAAAGTTTCACATCAAGACCTAGGGCCTTAATAAGGATACACAATCCCCATGACCTACAAGTCGAATCTATAACCATGTATTTTGGTCCTTACAAGGACAAAATCAATAGTATTTAATCTTCATTTCCCAAACCAAATAGAAACCTCCATCCATTGCCATAGATTCGGGTCCCTACAAAAATAAATTAACACCAAAACAACCATTTGTTCATTGATATTTTCAAGCTAGAGAAGAGATGTAGATGAATACAAGAATGAGAAGGAAAAGGGGGTAGCAACCTAAATAAACTACACATGTTTCCCCACTAGTGTTTATGTAAACGACTACTTGGATCTTGTTCACAAAATTGTATTCAAATTTGTCATTTGAGCAGCTTTCTTCCTAGTATTTTGTTAGAAATAAACATTCATTTCCAAGGAGAAAGTGTCAATGGAGTTAGTAGGTTGTGCAAATCAGTATGTTATCATATTGTGAGGCAAAATCTAGCTCCTACCAATGGGGACTTGACACCTCTCTGTGAATGGTCACATCCTTTCTCTCATTTAGAGAGAAAGAAAGGAGCGAATGTACATGGTGAAACCCCATACCTTTATTTATTTTTTTGAATGGTAGATTTTATTGATCTAATTGAGTTGAGCAACAATACACCATCCAAGAGATCCTATCCTATATGTTGAGATGAGAAACAAGATCAAAAGGAGAAGGAAAATAGAACAACTTCCAATTTTAGGAACACAAAAACGGGGAGACCAGAACGCCTAATATGAAGATCTAATTCTCTAACTCCTCCAATAATACTCTCTCTTTTGTGAGAGCATCTTGTCACAGGGTCATAATTTCACCTATGCTAAACCCCGTGTGGCACTTGTGCAGAACTCCTTTTATTAGGCACAAGTCAGCTTTCCACTCCCAATTCTCACTCGCTAGGGCTACACTCACTCACCCACAAAAGCAATGAGAGAACTCAAGAGGTGAGACTTACTCAAAGAGAACCTGTTATCCCTTACTTGAGTAATCTAATCTACTTTCAAATGAAGAGCTTATCTCTATTTATAGTTGTTCTCCTCCATCGATCTCCTCAATGGATGGTCTAGATTATTACACGTGTCAACCATCTAATGGTTGATGACTACTTTAGAATTCTCTATAGAACTCTCTACATAAATATTTGAGCTTTCCTCTTTCTAGATATTTATAAGGACTCTTCCAAAAACCAGGCCTTGTTCTATGGATCTTCAACAACGGGCCTAAGTCCTTTAAGCCATGTCCATGGGCTAAACATGCCTTCCTTAGAGCCTGTAGGCCTTGGTCACGGGCCTTGCAATGTAAGTTTGTGACAGTCTACTTCCTTGTTGGCATTGCGTTTAACTTGAATGAAGCGATGGAAGAAATGTAACAAAATCAACTTGATCTTGTCGTTCTTGTTCCTGCATTTCCATGGGCCCTTGCACTCTGAGTCAAGCCATCTGATTATGTTAGCCGAGTCACCTTCAAAGGTTATATGGTAAAGTTATTGTCTCTAGGACAAATACGCTAAATGAAACCTGTATTCACGAGTGACAAATGAGAAGAAAACTAGTGATATCTAAGTAGATAGAGTACCCAAGCATGATGCATTCACCAGTGAGAAATGGGAAGAGATCTTTAGCCATAGAATGCCCAGATGCTAGAGTGCATGACCTTCACTCGAACAAAAACCCTGCGTTCACTAGTGAGAAATGGGAAGTAACCTTCAGCCGTAAAACGTACAAATGCCAAATTGCGTGACCTTCTCTCAAACAAAAACCTTGTGCTCACTAGCAACTTGCATTTGCTAGTGAGAAATGGGAAGAGACATTCCATTGTAGAACACCCAGATGCTAGACTATGTGACCTTTTCTTAGACAAAAGTTTGTGTTCACTAGTGAGAAATGGAAAGAGAAGCTTTCGTAGAATGTCTAGATGCCAGGGTGAGCTAGCTGCTCTCCAACAAAATCCCTAAATTTCTAAAATGGTGGAAGCTGATAGAGAGAGAAGAAAAAGACAAATGGGGGCCATTTCTTCTCTCTTTAAACAACACATTTTATTTTTCATTTCTCTCTCTAAAAATGATCTCATGTTAAACTACAAGGAGGGTTGGTATATCTATGATATCAACTAATAATGATGTTAAATAAACCCAATATCTCACAAATGCTGAAAATATTGCAACTAAATAAACATGATATCTCACATATGCCCAAGATAACATTGTTAAATAAGCTGCACATTTCAAATATGCCATGATATTCAAAAACATCTAAGATATGAAGTTAAATAAACCCCCTTATTGATTTTCTCTTAAAATGTTGCAAGGGCTTCTAATTTGAAACATTTGATGAGGGCTTCTATGGAGGCTTTAGGGATGGGTATTTTAAGAACTGTGATCTAACGTTGCATGCTATTAGGACTTTTGATTTGGAAGATTTGTTGAAGGCTTCAGTAGAGGCTTTGGTGATGAGTACTTTGGGAACTTGGATCTTGCGTTTTGCAATTTCTTAGCAAGGAGTGAGAAAGATTGATTTATGGTGGAGAGGGGTAAAGATTGAGGGATCAAGGGTAATTTGTAGTAAAAGTCATTCACTATGGGTTAGCTACCTTTTCAAAAAATGATCGGTCAACCTATCTTCATTTAGGTTTAAAGTTTATTAAATGCCCTCTAATGGAATTCTTTGAAAGTTGTTAGGCTAAGGCATCTCTTTATTAAGGGGAGTTTATTTAACGGCGTATGTATGGCGTATTTGAGATATCACTGCATATCTCAAATGTGCACCTTATTTAACCGTGTTATCTATGGCATATGTGAGATATCAGGTTTATTTAACTGTGTTATCTCTAGCATATCTAAGATATCAGGTTTATTTAACTGTGTTATCTCTAGCATATATGAGATATCAGGTTTATTTAACTGCATTATCTCTAACATATCTAAGATATCAGGTTTATTTAACCGCTTTATCTCTGGCATATCTAAGATATCGGTTTTATTTAACTTTTGTCATGTTGATATGTTTGGTGTTATTTCAAATATGCCAAATGTAGATTGAAGTGTAATATTTGCTCCTCTTGTAGAGAGAGAGAAAAAAACTGCATTTTTTAGAGAGAGAGAGAGAGGGAAGAGGGCGTTTTCAATGTTCCTTAGAAGAAGGCCGACAAGGGGGTTCCTACGGTTTTTCACTGAAGATCGATTCCAAATCCGACAAGCAGAGGGGGGAAAAACTTCTCCGGCAGCTATTGCTACTATCTCAATAAGCAGGGTGGAAAACCCGCTCGCCAGTGGTTGAAAAAACTTACCGGCACCATATCTAGGGCTTTTGTAGTCGCATTCGGTGGAAAATCAATCCTGGAGTAGGTACTCCACGAGATCTATGGTTTTTTATGGGTTTTTTTTTTGTCATTCTTGTAACCCTAAACACATTTTCATAGAAAAGCAGGCAGATCGAACCAAAAACCCAGCTTTGTTGCTTGCATGATCTTTGAATAAATGTTTGCTTGGAGGACCCTTAATAACGGTTGAAATCGTTGTCTTCATCTTCTCCTTGCAGGTTTGCAAAAAGGTATATTTCTTCTTGTGGGTTCTTTATTTGTTTCGACTTCATCTTCATTTGACCTGATTCCAACTAGGTCTATTTGTTTTTTGCTTAAAGCTGCTTAAAAGGTATAGTTTCATGCTTCTTTGCCTTTTCTTTTTCCTATTTTCTCACAAAAAATGAAATGTGTTTCTGGGTTAAGGATTGATTTATATATGTAGTACAATTTTTTTGCCTATAATGTTTCTCCCCCATTCTGTCTCGAAGTAGGAGTTTTCTTTTTTGCTTCTCTGGAAAAAGGGGTAATTTTGATGATTTTTGTTTCCATATTGTTGAATTATTTTGTGCACATAAGGTCAGTTGCTATTTCTTTAGTTTCTGATAAAAGAGTAGGGGTAATGGAAACTGCTGAAGGGTGGCAGATTTTTTATGATTTCTGTGAAGTTAGGGATAAGGTTTCAGGGTTCATATACATTGCAAATGGGCTACTTGTATTGGATTACAAAGTTGATTGTTTCAATTGTAAAGCTGGTTTCTCTGATGGTTTTCAAGGGACTTGACCCTTTTCACTTCTTTCTTTCTTGTGAGAGTGCTAAAAGGTGAGATCTTTATTGATGTTGTTGGTTGAGAAGCAAAGTTATTACTGCATTGATTTCAAATTGATGCCTATTTGTCTATTATTAGTTTGGATAATTGATATGACTGCTGTATGTACAATGTAGTAAGTGATTGGTTTGTACACCTAGTTGGGTAGCATGAGTTCAAGCAATGAGTGCTAACTAATCATGATTGATTGATAATAATTTCTTGATATGTACGGCTTCCTTATCCGTGATTTTTTCCTGGAGACAACCATCAGTTTTGAGACATACTAATGCATGATGTCTTTGTTCAGCACAAGACTATGAGTTTTTCATAATGAACTAGCAGCAATTCAGTAGTTCTAATCATGAAATATGAGTCCCCCGCAAACACTAAGCCATGGCTATTCAAATTAACTTGAACATTGTGGCCAAAGGGCTTGCTATTGCAGTAGAGGAAATTAATGAATATAAACAAAAAAGAAGAGACACAATTTAACTATACAAGGGTCACCCATGTAGTCTAGAAGATGTCATTGTGTGGAATTTTCAATAGTGGGCTCATCAGAGGCCGTTTCAGGCTTGGTATCAACCAGGAGCAGTTTCTTTAGCAACTGGAATCTTAGATTCTGTTGTAGAATCTGTCGCTTCGCGCTTTGATTGGAGAGATGACAAACTGGAATCAGTATTTGATTCAATTGGCTGTGGAGATGGTGAGGAGCGAGAATGAGGTTTAGAACTTGCTTGGGGATCAACTGACGACTTTGGAATGTAATAAGGCATGAAGCTGTCACCAGCCTTCTGCTGAAAATCTTTTGCAAGTACCTTGCGTGCTCCTCTACGCATAACTGAAGAGCCCTTTGCACCTTCTAGAAAAAGAAAATTCATTTGAACATCAAAACAAAACATGCAAACAATGTGAATAATCTTCATTATGTTTTCTGACAATCACTTTCATGGGACATCCCAAGCCATATAATCATTATCAGGATATGGTGGATGGCTAAATCTTTATTAATCATTCATTTGAACCTCCACTTGCATGCTTAAAGCCTCTGTTACTTGCATTCTCCTGTTATAGAAACAAAGAACATAGTGAGAACCAGGAAAAAATAATTCCATGGAAGTTGAAGCAAACAAACATAAAGTTGTAAGTTCACCTCTTGGTTCTTGCTTCACTTTTCTTTGCTAATTGCTGATGCCTTCTTTTCCTCTGACCAGGAAACCTTTTTGTCTAGCCAATATAAAATCAACAAACAAACAAATTCCAATGCATTCAAATTTGCAACTATTAAGTACATGAAATAAAAAAATTTCTTGCTCAATGGCAGCCATAAAAGAAATGAGGTATGCTCCAATGAGTTTATTGAAAGGAGTAGACATTTATAGCATGTTAGTAATGTGTAGTGTGTTTATAAAGTATCTTTCCACACCAAAATGTTGAGGAATGTGGAGTGACCTTGTTTCATGAAGCCACATTTAGAGTGTCTATATTTCTGCAGGATAAACACACAGAAATCTGTGAGGATGAAATAAAACAATAGTAACTTAACTTCTAATATCAATTGCATGATTGATATAAAAAAGACCCTCCTAATATCAAACAGGAAAACAAAAAAGGAAGAAAACTAAGATGCATGTTTGAAGATTTTGTCATTTTGAGCTGACATTTGATTGAGATATTCTAATCTAATTCATAGATGTTTGAGTTAGTTGAATGTGCCATTTCTGGAGTTGATATGATCTAGTTCAATGTCCTTGAGGACTTCCAGTCTTCAGGTGTTTCTCCTACAGTCACTTTGACATTCTATTATTTATGACTTTGTTGTTTTTGTGCCTTTTTCATTTTATGGTTTGCAATCTCCTACAACATGGTTCCACATTATAGTCATAGGCTTAGGTTTTTTCCCTTGTTGGTTGATATGTTAACATAATGGTTTGAAGTTATCCTCATATGTGTCTTCTAAGCCGACCAACTATACAAAATTATTAGAAGTACAATTGTCACAAGCTATTTTTCTTTCATATATATATATATATATATATTATTTTGATGCATCCTCCTGTTGTTGTGATCTATTGGAGACAATTTTCAAATGCCGCGCAAAAGAAAAGAGCAAGTCCCTGTGACACCTAGTCTTGGTCATGTGGAAGATGTGGACAGTGTGTCTGAAGACATAGTTGATGGAGACAAGGGACCGTACAAAAGATGGACTAAGGAACAAGAGGACTTTATCCTCGAAACACTTTATGATGAAATCATAAAGGGTAGAATCATCGCAACTGGGAGCATGCCAATGGGTGTGGTGATTAAGGAATTGCTGCTTCGTTTCAAACAACGATTTGGAGTTGATTTGATAATGAAGCAATTAAATACCAAAATAAGACTTTTCAAAAGCAAGTACATCATGCTTGCAAAGTTAAAGAATGGAGACTCAGGATTAGGGTGGGATGTAGAGAGAAATTGCTTTCTCCAACTCCAGAGATCATGAATACCCACATCCAGGTAATGGACCACTCCAATTCTATAATAATATACATCACCTTTACAATGCCTTTACAAATGTTTTTGTGTATGTACAGTCGAATTCGGAGGCTCGTTGCTTATTTGGGAGGAATTTATGGAACTATGAGCACTTGGAGATGGTATTTGGGGGGAGCATTGCCACCGAAAAATTTTCCTCAGGGATTAATAATTCTGTACAAGATGACAGACTCTGTGAATTGAGCATGAGCGGCAGTCAATATATAGAACCACATGAGGAAGTATACAGATCAGATATGTCAAATGTGCATGTTGATGCATTTGACTCCCATGTCCCATATTATGGGGAGGAAGCTGAAGGAGACAATGATGGATTGCACCCACAATATCCATCTGAACACCTTCCACAACCCCCTATCCTCCAAGCTACCTCCACAACATCATCCTCAATTCCCCTCGCTAGGACTGTTAACCGGTGGCGACTGAGGGGAAAAGAGAAGCATGCTGGTCAGTCATCATCCTCAGCATGTAATGCTTCCCCTCCATTCACTGATCCTTCCATTATATCATGGTTGGAAAGACTTCCAAGCATAGACAACAACTCATGGATGACTGCATTGGATTGTTTGGAGGGTCTGACAGAGATGGAGAGGGTTAAGGCGTATGGTATTTTGCAAAAAATGGAAATAGGCTTCAAGGAGGATTTTGCTCATTGGTCACATGAGAGACAACTGTTATATGTGAAGATGCACCTGTAGGTGTTTGTTCTTTTTATAGAAACTATGTTGGTTGAAACGCTTTGGTGTGTAATTATATTGGACCTCTTTAGGCCATATTTATTATGTTTAAACATATTATTCTATACATTGAGGCTACGGATAATTATTCAGACCTTTATTTGTGCTGTCATTATATGATGTCAACATTTAATTGTAAATGGGTGATGCACACAGTTGCATATTACAATATATAATTGCGATATTACAGGGCAATGGTTGAAGAGGGACAGTGTAGCGCTGCATGTAACGATGAGGTGCTTTGTGAGCTGCAAAATGTGATAGGCACGGTCGCATCACACATACTTAGACATGTAATGCAATTTGAGGAGGATGCCATGCTGCACACTCAAACTCTGCGTCTAATGTGCACCAAAAAAAGTACTCGTGGTTATGAGGAATTTTGATTAGTTTATGAAGAAACTAGGATGCGATTCCAAAAATTATATAGAATGCATCAGTTCCAGTTTAGTAAGCTGGTTAATATTTTTCAAACCACCGGGCTCTTATCGAGCACCCGATGGGTGTCAGTGGAGGAGATGGTGGCAACCTTTTTAATGATTTTCGGACAGGACTCGAGGTACGAACTAGCAGGGAAGGATTTATTTAGGTCCACTTATACCATCAACACCAACTTCCACAAAGTTCTTCGTGCACTGTCCGGTCGCCTTATGCCTCCTCATGCAACGGAGGACCACCCTGATATTTCAAACAATTATCAAAGAGACAATCACTTTATGGTAACTGTATCTCTCTTCTGTAATCCTCAATAAAATAGATTGGGACCTTGCAGCATTAACATTCAATTTGTCACATACTGTTGACAGGGTTGCATTGGAGTTGCAGATGGGACATTGATACCTGTTAGGGTTTTTGCTGTCGGTCCTTGCTATTTGTCAAAGTGGCGTACTAGGAAAGGGTTCCTTGCACAGAACGTTCTTGCATGCTACAATTTTGACATGCAGTTCACTTATGTGCTTGCTAGCTTTGAGGGGTCTGCACATGACTTTGCCGTGTTGAAAGAGGCTCTTACAAGAGAAGGATCACAGTTGACAATTCCTAAAGGTAAAGCCTTTATGTGTTTACATTTGTAAGTTCTACCTTGATGCATTGTTCCTTAATTGCTCACGTATTTATGGTACAGGGAAATACTTCCTAGTTGACAGGGGTTATGCGAATAGGCAACAATTTCTTGCCCTTATTGAAGGACTAGGTATCATCTAAAGGAGTTTGCCCAGGGAATGCAGCAACCACAAAATGCCGGGGAGTTATTCAACCTTCGACATGCACAGTTGAGGAACGTAATAGAAAGAACATTTGGTGTTCTAAAGGCTAGATTTTCCATTCTCAAGACAGCGCCTCGCTTTCCTATTAGGACACAGGTTAGTCTTGTCAAAGCATTATGTGCGCTGCACAATTTTTTGTGCCAAGAAAGCATTGACGATATGTCACCGGCAGAGGAGATGGGAGACAATCTTGATTCCCAAAGCGACCATGACAATGACGCCTGCAACTTAAGTAGTGATTCAGAGGATGAAATTGTCACTGATGTAAACTTGGAGGGGGTGAATGCTGGTATGCAAGTGTTGCATCAGGATGAGATGGAGATGCAGGATTTACAAACAATCATGATGAGCACAGACAATTCACAATTCAAAGCCCAATTGTGGCAAGTGGTACCTACGTTGTCCTGTTAATGAACAACATACGGGATGGTTTATCTGGCTGGATGAGTACATGCTGGTTGAGCTACCACCCTTACCACTAATTGGGAAGGCCATGCGCCGAAGGGAATAGTGTGGTGGGGGATTTGATCAAAATGTGGTGTCGATGCCCACTATTGCATTACAAGATGGAGGTTGCGACCGTGTCTCCCTTGTATTTAATGCCCCCGCCACATCATTTAATGCAGTAGCATATGTCCTTGGTGGACTTCTACTTGTAATAATTGTGCTTGTGATTGTGCCTTTGTTTATGTAAAACTTATCTTCTAAATTTCCTACAAATACTTTTGCTTGTAGTCATGTACCTTCTAATTGTGATTTCTTTCTCTCACTGCCACCTAATGGTTTGATCTGCAACTATATGAATGTATGTGACCATATGATTATTGATTGGTGCTCTTTATGAACTTCATATCAGGGTCCTTCACATGGCTGAGAGAGGAAGTTGAATCTAAGCAAGTGGTACTGTATTTCCTGTTCTCATTCAAGTTTCTATTATTTCTTTAACTTTATGTCTTTGGAGCTAATGGATCCTTATTGTATATATTTAGTTTTGCTGAGTTATCCGTGATTAAGGTCATTTAAGGGCATATGTTTGCAATTTCCTGATGAAGGGGCACACCATTTTGTGCTTCTTGGATATTGTTCTTGCAGATTTAAGATGGGACTTCAGATTGCCAACTTACAAATGGTAGAAGTGGTTTGGTTGGAAAATGTTTATCTCTATAGACATTTTCAATGTCACATTGGTTTTACCGCTCTTTATTACCATGTAGTGATGAATTGACCAATTGACATGTCTCATAATTCATTTGAAACTGCATTGCTATTAGCTTTATCATTTTGTTTGGTTCTCAAAGATTGGGCTAAGCTTATGTAAGGTTTTGTGAAATTTTCTGGGTAAAGTTCATATCTTATTGTCATAATCTTCTTGCTGCACAAATCTTGCTTTTTTTGAATGCTAGACACACACAATCATGCACTGCTGATATATTCTCCTACAATTTGTTGATACTTTCTTTTATTGCATTCCAGGCAATAGTTTGAATTAAGTAATCAAACACCTTGATTCCTAAACTTTTGATTCATGTTTGTTTTGTGTTGGAGAGATATTATCCATGTACAAATTCTATATTGGTTTCACTCAACCAAAATATATGGAGTAATAGGTTGGGAAAATTCCTACATCTCTCTTTTTCATATCTGTCATCAAAGCTTATCATGGGAAGAAATCATATGCTTTGCTTGTTTATTTGGAAATTTCTCCTATGATATGATTTGATATTTCTAATTGCTTTGATCTTAAAATTTGAAAATATGTCATTTGCACAATTTTGTGTTCTCTATCCTGTAAGACAGATCTAAATATAAAAGCTAAAGCAAGACTCTTCCTCAGCTTGTTCTGTGATTTATCACTTGAAATTTAGTTCAAGTAGCTTGGAGTGAGTGTTGCTCTAAAGGATCCTTATGGAAGGAAGCAGAGGAAATTTTGGATGTAAGTTTCTATCTATAGACATGTTATATTATCTAGATCTTTTTAGTTTCACTCCACAACAAGTAGAAATCACTCTGAATTGGCTGACGTCAATGCCTATGTTTGTTAAATTTTGGGTCATGTCTTACTTGAGACTTGACAGATGATACATACCCAACCGTACATTTGTTAATGTTAGGGTTGTTGTTCTATAATCACATTTAGAAAGAGTGAGTATACTGATGCCCATAGGTTTGACTTTGTGTTAGAATTTTTTCATAAGGAAATGAACTATTGGAAATGGGAGTTTTGAGCAGTATGAAAAAGAAAATACTGAGCAGATAATCAATGCACAAGCTCGCAAGGTACTCTATTTATAGTTTACTCTGTGTTCCCAAGGTTTCATATCCTTAAACCCCATTATTTGTCTTGTCATAACATTCCATTCCACATATGTTGTACACTGCTAAACTAGTCTTAGTAGATTATTAGCCGATTTTGAGCACAACTTCATAGTATGTTATTCTAAATATAGCAACATTACCTCTACAGGCTGAAGAGCTTGCTGTAGCTCTTAGGGCAAGCAAGGGCCAAGCTGCACGATTGATCCTTCTGATGGAGTGAGTAAATTAGTTTTGTGCCTTTTGTAAGTGATACATTGAGAATTAGTGCTTAATGCACATTGTTATTCTATTTCTAAACTTGCTTGACATAATCATGGTGTCAACCTCTGGATTTTGCTTATATGAGACTAATTATGGAATTACCCTGACCATACCGAGAGCACGCTGCTTGGAAAATTGATGATTCTGGCTAATTTTGATCTTGTTTTCTCTATCTTGCAATTCCTCTATGAGCCGCAAAACTAGACATCTTTCTTGGTAAATGAGAACATTATGTTCAGAAACGTGGAATCAGGAAGCACGTTGGAAAATTGTGCAAGTCTCATTTTGTGCTTTGAAGTAGAAGACTTGCTTGTGTTTGATTGGAGTGTATCTTATGTATTGGTAGTTATTGTGAATGCAAAAGCATTTCAGCTCGTCATATAGTTGAAAAGTATGAGATGGCATATAAATCTCTTCTTTGATACTGACACTCGTGCCACTCTTTTGGACATCTCATTAGCTGCAAAAAATCCCAGAAAAACTATAAATAACCAAGCAGATAACTTTGGAATTGGGAGAGTAAGAATGAATTATGAAGTGGAGGTATAAATACTTACAATAGAACTCAAGAATTTGAAGTTGTCACTTCCTTAATTTTCATACCCGTTCTATTTTGAACTTCCTCGATTTAATTCCCATCTAAACCAATGTGAAAAGTTCAAAAGAAGAACTCTATGCTCATTTGTGAAGAAGAGATTAATTTTGCACTCATGTATGCATTTACAGTTCCATGCATCCTAGAATGCCAAATATTTAGAGCAAGCTAAATACAACAGCTTATATGTTCATGAATCTTCGATCTGGTTATTGGAATAGGACTAGTTAGATCTAGCATTGTAGTAAAACAGGGAGGAGAGTTGGCATTACGTTCAAATTTGTACTTGCTAAACATTTAATGAGTAAAAGGGTGAAAAGGCTCCTGTACTTGTTGTTATTTAATTGATGAAATTTTGCATTGCAGGCTGCTGGACAAAGTTCTCAACTAGGAGTCCTTGGAGGGCAGGGAGAGTATTCTCCTACCCTAGCTGGGGGTGCATTTGCACAACCATGGCCAACATGCACTGTACCACAGCTACAGCCTGTCCCTATTGGAGGTAGTCCTAATAGGATGGGTTATATGCCAGAGGACGAAGAAACACAGAAGCTACGAGCAAAGAGAGGTGCAAGGGCAAGAGGGTGGATAGTGCAACTGAGCCGGAGAAGGGCATTAGAAGAAGCCTTTGGAAGTATTTGGCTTTGATTTTTCAGAATAGTTTGCCCCCTGAAGTTATATTGAAGTTATGTGGAAGATTGTGTAATAGTTAGTGCCTTTGGTTGCAATATATGTATACTAGAGATGTTATTTGAGCAGATCATCTATTCTAGTCTGAGAGGGTTGAAGGTGGTATGTTCTCACTTAAGCTAGGGTTCGCATGCGATGTAATGCCTTTTGAGAAAGTTGATTGTGTTGTACATTTCTTCAGCATGGTTACGAACTGTAGAAATTGTGAAAGTTGCAGCAAGAATGGTACAATACTGTATTCAGTTTGTGAGAAGCTGTTGACTGGATTACATGAGTACATGAATCTCTGGAACTGATTTGATAATCCTAAAGAGTATGTAGATGCTTGTTTCATTTACAAAGAGAACTAGAAAACACAACGAATTCATTGCACCTAATGCACTCACGGCACCTATTTGAATGCGACACCTCACTCCCATTTATATTGATACAAGTAAAGGATGGAGTCGAGATGTCATGACTCCGTAGGCAACTCTTCTACTTTAATAAATCCATCTCACAGGAGCTTCTCTCTGAAACTGCAAAATCTCAACCTGTATATATCATTTTGAATGGAACTGTTATGCATTCCAGTGATAGAACAATCAATTGGATGCGCTCAACCTGTAACTGCTAGGTTGAGCCAGTGGAGCTTACATAGTAGAATGTTGAAGTTAATAGTTGATCATATTTCAAATTGATTTCTGAAACAAGATCCACTGTTGAAGTTCCCTAAAGTAACAGAATGAACAAATTCCCAGCAACAAACCTTAAAGACTAACTTTTTATAGTTAATTTGATCTCTTGGCCCATAAGAAATTAAAGACATTCTTTATGACCTACACATAGCATATGATCAAAGCTACTAAAACTAGACCACATATTTTCTATTAGAAATTTAGAATTACTGATTAAACTTAGTCAGGCTAGCCAGCCATGGAATCACTACAAATCGTTACTGATGTAGACTTGGGTTTGAGACTGAAAATCCAAAGAAGTTAGTTTAGTTCTTCCAAGACTACTTATTGTGATGGAAGTCAGTGTAATTTGTCAGCAGTAATTCAAGAGCCCTGGACGACAAAGAGACAATAGTTTCCAGAATCTCCAAGAATACAGCAGTTTAAGGTGATAAATATATGGTTACCTGTCGTTCACTACCTGTAACAAGGACTCACAGATTCCAAAAGAATGAAATTCTTCCTAAGCTCTTCAACAAACAACGCCCATTGGGAAGCAGTAATATCTCAATCCTGAGTTCATATTATATACTTATCAAGCTGCAGGATTATTACCCCATGATGATTACTATATTTAGTCATCTTTTCTACACTTCCATGCGGCACTTGTGTGCAACTCTTTTGCTAGTCACAAATCAACCTTTCAATCTCACTCTTACTTGCTAAGGCTACATTTACTCACTAAAGCAATGAGAGGAATTTACTTGCTAGATCTGCAACTAACCCTTGCACTTTGGCTTGCCTCGATTATGAAATTCTTCTGAAGACCTTTTAGTCTTCTCAAGATCTTTTGATTATGTTATTTAACAAGAAAATGAGAGTATTTCACATACAATTTTGTAGTATTTGGTGCCATAGAAATGCATATATAACAAAGGTATCATAAAATCTGGAGGCCTTAGGAATGTCATAGCATAGATGAATGGCTCAGATCATTGATGAATATCAAGGTGTTGGTTGATATCATGGCATATGCCAGAAATGTAGCTTATTTAACTATGATATCTGAGAGGCATATGTCTCTCATATCTGAGGCGTATCTTAGATTTCATAAAAAAATATCACCAGAGATATTGCCAGAGATATCATTGCACAAATATCATATATCTCAAATATCATACAAGATATTACAGAACATATGATACATATCTCAGATATCACATAAGATATCATCGGAGATATCGCAGGAGATATGCCAACAAAACCCCAAATATGTGCCGTTAAATAAACTGCTCAAAGTAGCTCATGGATTCAAGGTACATCACATCTCTTTAAGGATCTTTAAGGATGGAGAAAAAGGGTGTTTTTACACGTTAGGGTATCCCGAGGATATCGTTTGGGAAGGCTGTAGATACAAAGAAGCTTATATGATGTGACCTTTTTTCTCGAAACAAGAATATTTGTTCTTTTTTAACTTTTAAAATTATATTTTTGTACTAGTAATCAAGATACTTTATAGTCGTAGTACATACTAGGACAAAAATCAAGATTTAAGCAAAATCCTAAACAAGGATTTTAAGATGAAGGGCCTAGGAATGTCCTGAGCAAGATCTTGGAAGAATAACAGATTCGATCTTATTTACCTGGAACATGTGGTCCAAAAAGGTATTTTCACCTTTGAGCAAGGAAATGCTGACATTAAGACGTTGGAAATTTCCCTTGTCATCAAGTTTTCCTGTTATCATGGTTGGCGATTCAACATGGGACCATCCAACTGGCTTCACCTAATGTAGTTCCACTAATTCATACTGGGTTAGACACTGTTGAGATACCACATCTTCGGCCGTTCAATAGACTGGATCGGGCCCACGTAAGATGGCCAACACCAATCAAGCGTGAGTCCCAAGTATTTATAGGGCTAGAGCAGTAGAAAGAGAAGAAAAACCACCATAAAATAAACAAGAAAAAACGAAACCCTAAACCTAAAGCTCTCTTCCTATTATCTTTTAACCCGCTCCAATGGCGGATGGTATTTCCATGGAGAAGTTGAAGGACTTCTGCTACTCCCAAGTCCAGGACGAAGAGAAATGGGCCGTAAATGCGGTATGATTTCTGTTATTTCTTTTCTTTGTTCAATATTCTCCAATCCAGTCACCGTGGTTCTACTTTCAATCTGGTTGAGACTTCAAGGGGGAAACCTGTAAATATGACCTTGATTTTGCTCTGATTCCAAACTGACCTCATACATGTTTAGTTTCAACTTTTAGTATGTTTTTATAACAACGAATGATAGGTTTCAGTGTGTATAGTTTTTACATACTAGAACGTGAACGGAAGGCATGGTAGACTCAACAATTATCTGCGATGCTTGTGGCCATATAAAGGAGGGTTCTTGGTATTATTGCCTTAATAAACCAAATTTCATTCTCATGTTTTACCAAGAACAGTTCTTCTTTTCTAGTTCATTTTGGTCCTAATTTAGCTTTGTGTATCAACTGGATGATCAGGTTCAACACGTTATGATTTGTGTAGACGTGTGATTGTCTGTATGGATTATGATTAGACTCTAGTTTCACAGCCATTCCCTTTGAGTATTCTTCCATACTTGAGTGGTGCCATCTTGGGATGCTTCAACCTTAAATTAGCATGTTTTATTCTGGTTCTTCACTTATGCTGCTTCTATTTGTGCATTATTCCGCATCTAAAACTGGCAACCTGCTTTCTTAGGAACCCAAGTTTCTCTTTTGTGATATATTCTCTCTTCCTATTATAATTGTTATTCTTATCCCCAACCGCCACCCACTTTGCAGTTTTCAATATTAGCCTCTTATGTGTTTAAAGACCGGTATGACGAGTAACAATCCACAGGTCCAATCCACTCTACTGTAGCTCTGTCTATATATAATAAAAGGGGAATATAACATAAAGATTCGGATCAAAGACAATCACTATTAGTGAGTTTAAAAGATCAATTTATAGTCAAAACAATTCTTCATAAGGAGCATTGAATCAAGAGTTCAGTACTCAAAATAAGTCAACCAAAAGGTGGATTTTCAACTGTTGTTTGCCACTTGGTTTGTCCTGTTAAAAGCAGGAGAGACAAAATCAGCTTTACTTTGTTTCTGAACTGTATAAAACAATGTATTTGAACTAGAATACTTGAAGCTAGATCAGTAGAGGTATTAATCAAGCAGGTAGGATCAAGTAGTAGAAACATAAGAAAACCAGAAGAGTAGAAGAAGCAGTAGTGTATCTCTGATTTCTTAATATTCTCTGTTTGCAACATAATGTAATGCTCCAATGACTTAGTTACGAACTGCATAAGTGGACTGGTTCTTCTCCTAGTGGGCATTTGCAGTGGTATTAGTACTGCAGAGGTCTCTTCCGTGCTTGGTTTTCTTCAGTCATCTGATAACACTACCCACAACATCTTTGCCCTTTCGATATATAGACCTTGCTGGTAGTCAGCTGGTGGGTTATTGGAGCTGCAGGAGACCTGGGTGGGAACACAGTCAACCATTCTGCAGCAAGTCTTGCAACCTACCATGCAGACTTGTCCATGTGCAGAACTTCAAGAGCCACATAGATGAATGGTTCAAGCCGGCCATCCAATGAGCATCTTGGGTCCACTGAAATTTCCAAGATCTATAGGTGGTTCATTTTCAGCTCGTGACAATTCACTCATGTATGGAGTGTAGAGTGTGCCTCTGTGTCCATGCTCCTTCACATACTTGATAAACTGAGCTTGTGATCCGTGTAGATATCAGCATACGAACAAGAGAGATGAGGAGATGCTAATAAGATTGTGAGTATTCTCTTCCATGAGTGATATGGGTTTATCTTCTTGGCTGTGTAATAGAACAACCATATAGCTCTCCTTTGAAGTTCTTTGTCCCTTCAAAGTTTGTACCCAAAGAAAACCTTTTGCAAAAGATTGCTCTTCAATGTTTTATATCAAAACACATTGAACAATTCACCAGGGAAGGAAGAATATTCAGCACTGAACCACAAAAGGGCAAGTTGGTAAGAAAAGAAAAGAATTTTGGTTATGATTTTTAGATGTACCTGATCTAGTATTCACAAGTTCTGTTGACTGGAGAGAAGCCACTGAAGGCAAAATAAATTATGTCCAATAATACATGGATTCTAGGTGATCTTTATTCAGGCCAAAAGTACCATAGGGTAAATGGATCTGAATATGAAGCGGAGAGCTGATTTACTGCAGTCTAGACAAATGCAAGGGGAGGCAGGTTGCTAAACTGTTCAGACAGTGATAAGGTTTTGACCGCTACACATTGTTGTAATTGAGGGCTATACTATTGCAAAGAAATGCTAAACCAAAGTGCTCCAACTTTTTGCATGATGAGGTCCTCATGTAGATGATCTACCTATTTCATCTAATTGCTTTTCCTTTGGACATTTCCTAATCCAAAAATCATGCGGATTGGCATGCTACAGGATCATATTTATCATCTTTGAATATAGACCATTGGTTACCGCCATGAAAAGAAGCACAGTTTAGATGTTAGAGTCATCTAATTTGCATAATTTTCAAATTAAGATATATCTAAAGGCAAAGCAATTAGATGAACTTAGTAGATCATCGATAGTCTTAACCCATGCAAAAAGTTGGAGCACTTTGATTCTAAGCACTTTGGTTTAGCATTCCTCATTATTGCATATTGGAACTCAAATAGAGATAATTAAAGTTGATGACAACATGAAGTTTCCCACTAGGAGGTGATGTATCTCAAAAGTTGAGGAAAAATCCATTCCGCATTCCACTATGAGATCAATGTATATGGTCTTTGCTTCTACTAGTGGAAGCATAATGGCCTAGAATTTTTTTTACCCTTGGAATTCAGCCAATGCCAGGTATGACTAGGCATAGTTCTGGTCCTTTGGAGCATAGTAGTGAGGGTTATGTAGAAAGTGCAGATGGTGTAAGAGTGTTATTCTTTGATGGTGTAATTACATCCATATGTGACTAAAGCACAATCCAACCGAGGCTATCTACATTCCCTAGTGATATATCAAGGGGATTTGGTGTGAATATGAGTTGTAAACAGTGGTGATTGTATTTAGTGTTGATAACATAGGCTCAAAGGGAAAGACAAACTAGAATTTGGTTCATATCCTGCAAAGATTTGACAAAAATAAAATAAAAAATAAAATCCCTTTTCATGATATTATTATAATATGCCCTAAAACATTGAGGTGACTGCTATACATCTTGATGAATCTATGCATCTCTAAGTTGTAGTCTCTGGAGTTCTGTATGATACAGGGATCTAAGCGTGTGGAAATGAGGCCACTTCCTATGAGAAGAATGACTGGTTCTTAGTTTACTCAAAGAAATTGCAGGATGGTTGTTGTGAACCCAAAAAGACAGTTCGCACATTTTTCTCTTGCTTGTTCGCTGAGGTGCTGACACCACATTGCACATGTGGGCATTGTAGCAAGCTGCAATTAAGCTGCTTTATTTGTGTTGAAAATTTTTGAGTCAGGCCCTCAGTGGACTTGGTTTCCTATGTTGATAAGTCCAGTGTCATTTCAGATTACGCTCATGAATGGGGTACCACAGAAGACTTTCAGAATTTTTTGGTTTATGCAAGCTGCAGGTCAATGGTCTGCACTCTGAGATAGATTCTCTTCAATTCCATAATACTAGCACTTGTATGAAGAGGTTCTAGGTATTATTAGACCACTAAGGAGACCAGGAGCTCCAATCGTCTGACGAGCAGCCCTTCATGTAGAGCCAATACCTCTGCAACAGCTCATTAGTAGAGAAGATCTGGTTTACTTAAAGTTCAAAACTGAATCAAGGTTACATTTAATAATCTGAGAACTAGAGAACAAATAAAGAATAATCCCCTTTTTTTTTCTTATTTCTTGACTGTTTGGTTGTGTCTATCAGTATTTTCACCGGTATATTTTTATTAATGTTTCAGATCAATTATCTACAGTTTTGAGACACTAAATCTGTGATTGAGTTTGAGTGTGAACTTGTGTAAGTGGATATAACTTGAAATAGATGGTAAGGACGTTGTGTAGGAGATAAGTATTGAATTCACTTTACTAATGAAAAGTAATCCATTAATTTCGTGTTTGGCCCGTTGAGTCTGCAGAGACAGTCTTACCAAAATTGTTTGGCACAATTTTAAGAGGCTCCAGCAAGAAGTGACATTGCAGCACCCTTCTAGGCTAACATTTGGAGTTTAATTTGAAATGCAAGGACCCTTAGTTATTTCCATATCATATGATAAGCTTGGTATGCCATGGTGAGTTAAAACCTAGAAAGATTTCAATATCTAGATGGTTGTTGTGAACTACCATGACTTATTATATACCGTTCATGCTCAGAAGGTTCGAGGTGGCACTTTCCCCCATGTTGTGGAGATTTCAAGTAGGTTTATAATTTAGGATAATAGGTTAGTACATGTATATCTTTCGTCAGCTACAGTTGTAATGTGAAACTTTATATGAATACCTAGTCTCGTCTGTTTCTTTCCATATCTAGAGCTGAAATGACCACAAAACATATGTTAATCTGCAATGAGTGCAGTTGGCCTACCTGCTTAAATACCGGCCGCCATGGTGCTTGATGTGTGTTACTGTGGACGTGATACATCTTTCTGGATTTAGATGTAGTGAATGAGTAAATGAAGTTTACCTCATGACTGCATTGTATCGGGTTTTTTTCTTTTAATGGTACGAAACCTTTGTTGCCTTATTTATCTACTTCTAGGGGATTGAATTTGCTGTTGCTTTTTCCAGAAGCTGCTGCGTGCTGTGGGCCTGTTTGCTGGTTCCATTCTTCTGATGCGTAATTTTGGCGATTTGATGGCAATCTGAAGATAAAAAGTGATGTTTATCTTATGGACCAATGTGTTTTGTTGGTGCATGCCACTCGGGCTAGCGGTGTGGACACGACTATTTTGTTGTTCTTTTTGTTTAACGAGCTCAAGCGGCATGTAATGGTTACTGATAATTAGCTTTTGCAGCTAGCTCTTGTGCAAAACTTTGGATGTGACTGCCTGAATTTTGTCACCAGTACTATTGACAGTTTTTTGGGTTTTGGGGTGCAATTATAACCAATACCATCCAACATTCTCTGCATTTTTGTCTTTGATTCATCAGTACGTGCGAAAAGTTCTGCCACGGGAGATCATCTGGGGCCTGGCCTTGCTGATGTTGACAAAATCAGAGAGTTAGTAGATGCGCGGAGACTGGAGATGGTTGAGGTTTTGAAATCCGACCCTAGAGTTTGTGGATCGTATCCTGATATCAGAAGAACTCGACGTGTTATGATCTGAATTTTGAGGAAATCCATTGTCATTGATAAAACTGTATGCGAGGACATGAATTGGTTCATCTCTTATAGTAATTGTCAGGAACTTTCACCGATAGTTGCTCCCCAAACCCACCCCAGAAAAGACCAAACACCCAAAATAGATGGGCATTAGGTGCGTAGGTAGCACAACGTTCTTCTCAGATACGAACAAGGGTCACGTAGAACCTATTGCAGGGCCGATCTAACTTGAGATGATTCAAGACAATTATATAGCCCAACGTTTTCCATGGCTTACTACATCTTTGCTGGTGGGAAGTTCCGTTGACCAGCACCCCTGTTCTGTGGCTTACTACATCTTTCCTTTTGCAGCATATAAGAAAGTCCATTCACGTTGGAGGCTTGACCTTAGAGCCAGCAAAGTTGTTGGTGCTGTCCATAAGCTATAGCCACATGCAATGCCAGAAGCAATAGCTGGAACCAATGGTTGAGTGTCACCCTTCTTCATCCTCTTCCCCTTCCCCTTTATCCCTAGAATAGCCGGTCCGTTGATTGTATCAATCGCAAAAGTTGTCCTGCTACAAAGTGAATTGTGATTGGAATCGTCAATTACCTTGCTATCCTCTTTTGACACCAATGTCTAACCAAATTCAACCCCAACGTGAATGCTACACCAAGAGCAAGGCAGTATTTATGGGAGGGGGATCATTCGTCCCACCAGTTGTGATCTGACCCGTCAGGCGATATATCACGGAATCTAGGACGGGATACTCCGGATTCCCCTTGTTAAGGTGGTTCAGAGTAGCCAAATGTTAGGGAACAATGGTACAGCCCATGAAAGTCCCGAGGAGGTGGCTGGCGAACATAGATCATGGAGATGCACATGGAAGTCGTGACTATTACCACCATTGACCCCACATAAGGCAAGGCCAGAATGAACTCACATTCTCGCCATACCAGGCAACAAAGATGAACTATCCGAGTTAGCCACAGATGGCAGCCATAAGGTGCAGTCGGTTACACCAAAATCATTTCAAAGGGAACTTCTAAGAAATGATAAACTGAAGCTCCTTTTTAGGAGGCTCAACGATAGACCCCTCCCTAAGCAGGTTAATATCTATGACATTCATCTTATTCACCGAAGCCTCAATAAGTTGCCTCCAAAAACCCATGGTCATTGGATGATCTTAGCCTATGGTATTTTGAGTAAAAATGATGATCATTGCTTTTAAAAACTGAAAAAAGAAATAATTAGAATAAATTTGTTTATGGAAGATCCATGTCATTCATCTTGTATGACGACAATTGTTTTGGCTAAATGTGAAAAATCATAGTCATCAAATGATTCTAAACATTTCACTCAAAATAACACATGGTAAGATCATCCAATGAGCATGCGTTTTTGGAGATACCTATCGGCAAATAAGTTGCATGTAGGTCCTTCAAAAAAAACATGCGTAGCTAGGAGTCCCTTCTTGAGGCTCCTAAAAAAGTGCCTGCCAATAAATGAGTTGCAAGTGGCAATAAATCTTCCATTGCAATTCCTAAGGATGCACCCTTCACTAGCCAATCCCGAAGTTCCCAGCCTTATCCATCAAAGCACAATTGGATAGCATCTTTATTAGGAGGAATCCATTGGAACTTCGTGAAGCTACTCTTTGTTCGAATAATGTTAATGTGATTCCAATTTTCAAGCATAGGTAGCTGATCAATGCAGTGAACTGAGTAATTCTTTAGAGAATTTAAGTATTTTACAATTCGTGTTCGAGCTAGCAACTGCAGATCTCTAGCCAACCTGACCACTATGAATGGCCTTGTTTCTCACTCCTCAAATGATAACAGCAATATAGCGCATGCAATTGTGATCAAATTTGTCATTCCGAATTTTCTGTTGCCCTTATTAAGCCGACACAATGGCTTCTAAGATAGATGAAGCTGAGCAAGTAGAAATCTTAAATTCATCTTCAATATGCATCCGGAGAGGCTTTGACTCAAGAGCAATCAAAGAAAAGATGTCACATAAGAGTCTTTTTGAGTTCCACATAATAGGTAGAGTTTATTTTCATCTCTCAACCACTTTACATCTTCTTTAATAGGTAGTTTATTAAGAACCATTTGCTAGGGAAGAATTTTACCTTTCGGCTGAAGATTAGCATTCCACATTTTCTTCTACAAGCATAGATTTTGAAAGTTAGGTTAGCATAAAAGGTCATAGGCAGATTCAATAGAAAAATTTCCACCACAGGATGGTTTCCAAACCATTTTGTCTTCTTGATGAATGAATATCTGAATGCTCTGAATTATGTTCACAGCTTCATCACTAGAGAACCTAGACCAGTCCAATTATCATACAATAGGGAAACATCTTCACTATTACCAATGATCCACCTCACACCCTTAGAGAAAATTAGTATGCAATTCAAATGGGAGAAGCAAAAGTTGATTTGCCATGAATCATATTAACCCATAAAAAGTTATTTTTGGAGTAAATCTACCAAGCAAGCTTCATTTTCCATGTAATGCCAAGTTTTTCAAGATCTTTAACTTCAAGATCACCATGGAATTTACTTTTGTACACTTGGTTCCAAGCAACCTAGTGATGAGTCCTTGAAGAATTCTTCTCATGTTTAGAATTGCACGAGACAAAACTTTGATTCTTCTTGTAATCAAATAAGGATTCTCTTAGGGACAACAACAGCAGCCATTGAGTAATTTCCCATAGAAGAAGTTGATAAGTCGATTAGCGTAGTTCCAATTGCCTTGGATAGGGAAGATCTTTTCCATGAAGCCATTATTTTAATCATTCTTAGTCTTAAAACTCAATTGTTAGAAACTAACTCTTCCATCGGAATAGATAGGTAGCCAAGGCAAGAACTTTCCTTTATCTCCATATGAATATAAATAATTTAAGAGCTTTCTTGCACAGATGATATATTTTTGGAGAAGTAATGGAGGATTTCGAAGGAGTAATGGCGAGACTGATTCTTAACTAAAGAGCTTGAAAATATGTTTAATCTTTGAACGTGTGATGGAATCAACTTTAAATAATACAAAAATATCATCAGCGTACAATATATGAGAAAAGGAAGGTTGACTTCTACATATTTTAGGAGGTGAAAAACCTTTCGTGCAAAGAACAAATAAATAATGTAATATCCTTAATTTTTAGGATAAAATAGGAAATTATTAAATAAATTAAAATAAAAATTTATGGATGACATTGTTTCCTGAAAACATAAGAATTAGAAAGTTCTCGTCGATACGAATCCAACGCCACCAAGAACGCGAAAAACGGAGCTCAAACGAGGGAGTTATGAGCCGTCAAAGTTGTAAGGGCAAATTGGTCATTTGATAGAAACGTGTTAGACAGGGGTCCAAATTGATAATGGCACCCCCGTCTTCCACACGTCTCTACCAATGCCAGAAAAATCGCCGGAGAGACTTGGAAAGAGACGTGTGGGGAAGAGTTTCTCTTCCCCAAGACTCTAAAACCCTATATCTATGCTCCTCTAGGAGCCAAAACGCTCCACTTTGAGCATTTTCTCTGAGTTTTTACGCAAAACCCTAGCCCTGCAAAACTTGGATTTTCCGGCGAGTGGAACCCCGGCAACACGAGCAACTCCGGGCAGGCGCAAGGTAAGCCTCAAATCTATGTTTTTTCGTATTTATTAAATAGAAAAACAATTAGGAAAACATTTAAAAATTAGGAAAAAAATCAGATTTTTAGGAACCTGTGTGCACGCTACTGTTGGAGAGTGATTTCACAGATCAAACCTAGTCCGTTTGAAAATCGCACCGTCCAACTAGTGCACAAGAGACCCAAGAGTATACCCTTTAAATTTGGGAGTGATCCAACGGTGGACTTCTCTAGAAAACGCAAAAACCAGTACCTAGGGATGATTTTAGGAACTTGGAAAAAAATCATTTAAAAACCATGGTTTTTGGCAAAATCAGTGCAAAAGGAGGGCATAAATGGATTCTAGAGAGAATTCTGAAGAAAATGGCGCAAAAATCACGCAAAACGGAGCTTTGTAGCTCCTCCGGAGGCGACCGGAATACGGTCGTCTTCTTCAGCATCGGCGCCCTGGCGCTGATGCCAGGACGCACTCGGAGACGCACCCAGGACGACGTCACACAACGTTGTCGTCGCACGCGTGCGGGGAGTGTGCTGGTTGACGGTCGCGGTGGGACCGCGCGTGCGTCACGGTGCCGAAGACGCACGGCGCGTGTCCCGTGCGTGCGTCACCGTCTTCGTGCGCCAGTATATGCTGGTGTAAACCAGCGGAAAAGGGGCGCCGCTGGTATAAACCACCTTATGGTGGTCCGGCAAGCCCCATTTAAGAGTAGTTTTCACAAAAACTTGATTTTTGGGAGCTAGAGAGGTCCAAATCACGATCCGAAAGAGGCGTTGTGACCGTATTGACGACGCGGACCTAGTTTTAACTTAAAAACTTAGAAATGACCACTTTTTCTTTAGAAAAATATTAAAATAGTGATGTGACATGTACAGGTGCACGTGAATATACCAATTAAAGGGAGTTATTAGCAAGCTAGTGGTCTCACACTAAGGTAGGTGACGACAATTAATGTTTTCTTTGATTTTTAAACCATGTTTAAACATAGCATCTTGTGTGAATGTGTTTTAAATTGCAATTATCGATTATCGTGAATTTCATGCGACTTGGAGTACATTATAATTATTTCAAATTGAATTCTTTTATTGAATAAACATATTTCAAATGCTTTTATAAGCATTATGTTAATTAGCTATGCTTAAATTGAAACTTATTTCTTATTATATATAGGAAATGCATGGATTTACATGGAAATGAGAGTAGAGGCTTATTAGCTGGTCCTTTTATAGGCTAACCCCAAGATGAGGGGCGTGTCTTGGGGATTGCGAGCTATGAGTGCTCTTGCATTTTAGCATATACATATGATTTCCGTGTTTTATATTTGATGACGGGTGCTCTCGCCCGGTGGGCGTCATGCTAGGAGGGATAGGGCCGGCCACCCACCTTCCGAGATTTGTGATGTGATGATATTGTGATATGATAGACACCTGCCCATAGATGGCATTCGGTAGGGGTTTGGTAACATGGATAGTCCACACTACCGGTCTGGGCCTTTCCATGGGGACAGACGCTAAGTCTCCCGTTATGGTGTCGATGGGGAGCGGCGGTGGTTGATACCCATGGAGGGTTGCCACTGCGGCGTGACGGCCCATATTCTTATTATGTGTGCATGTATGATGAGCATGGTTATGGATGATATGCATGGGTGTGACGACACTCAGAGGTTGACTACGTGTACCCCTGATCAGGGATGTTAGTGCGATGTGGTGGGACCCATTACCTTAGGGTGCCCTTATTCTTGTTGTATGCTCCATTTTATTGATTCATGTCATGTTTTAACTCTATGATTGCATGTTTTAGCATATGGAATAAATTGGCATTTAATTGAACATGGCATTATGATATCACTATTTTCATAAGTGTTAGACTTTTTTATCAGTGCTGTTCATTATTTCTTTCATTTATTACATTAATTGTTTATGTACCTACACAAGCGATAGCTTGCTGAGGCATTGCTTTGTTTTGCAATGCCTTAGATCTTGAGCGCGATAACAGGAAAGGCAAGGCTGTTGAGAAGCCGTGAGAGCTGCTAAAGACCATTTTTCTATAGTGTTAGACAGTGATGTAAGTCATTAAACAGGATTATCATTTGGATTTTATTATGGACTGCATACTTTATATTTGGATGTGATTTAGATGTTTGGACATATGTTGGACATTTATATGGGATGTTATGATGGATAGACCCTGTGCCATATTATTATTGTGTTTTGGACATTTATTTGATTTAAAAATAAAGGCGCCTATTTATTTGACGTTGATTTATACGCGGATTAATTATTTATGTTTAAATTACATGTACACCATTTTGAGAAAGGAAAACTAACACCTGGAGTTTTTAAGATAGGTTTAGTAAAATGTTAAATAAATCTTTTCTCATGGGATCCCAAATGCTCTTATTTAAAATGCCATTAATAAAATAAAAAAAAAGTCTTAAAAATCTGTGGTGTTACAAATAAAGAGCTAGAGGACTGTCTTATATGAACCCACATTTAGGTTTAAACGAATTAGAGGTTTCTCAATTGACAATAACTAAGAAACTAGAAGTTGAGACATTGAACATAATTAGACCAACATATTTATGAAGGAATCCTATGTGTTTAAGGATAGAATGTAGGAGCTCCAACTAAGAGAATCATAAATTTGAAAATGTTCTTCCATCTACTCTTTCTTTTCAAAATTGTAGTTACGATATCATGATCAATAAGAATATTATCTTGGAAGTTTCCATTAGGCACAAAGGCATTCCGTTCACTAATCTTAAGACCTATAACATTTTTTATTATGTGAACAAAGACTTTAGTAAGGATCTTGTAAATAGTGTGGCAAATGCTAACAAGCCCAGTCTATAAGTTGATAGCATGCACATCTTTAGACACTAGAGAAATGAATGATTTATTCATCTCTAATGAATATACCTGGATTGAAGGCATCTCTAACAAATCTGAACACTTCCTCACCAATACTCGGTCATGACCTTTGAAAAAATGAGGCTAGAATATCATTAGGGCTATAGGCCTTGGAAGGATGAAGGGAGAAGGTAGCTATTTGCATTCCTCCAAAGTAATGGAGGAGGTGAGAATGACAAAATTTGGGGAGATTTTATTCTTAATAAGTTGAATAAAATAATATAGAACATAATGCACGAAAGCACAAATCAAAGTAAGCAATCAATATCAAGACACCAATTTTTTTACATGCAAAACCCCTTAAGGTGAATTGAAAATCCAAAAGATCTAGTCTTGCCAAATATCTACTAAATATAAATGGGAATAGAGAATTCTTCTTTAGCAACCCTCGAGGAATCCAAATCTTTAAGAGACAATACCTCTAGGAATAACAAGAATCAAGTGTAAAAAGTCTCTCATAGATTAAAGCCATAGAGATCTTGCAAGGATATCTTGGAGAAACACGCTTTGGCCTAGATTATGCATGTTATGACTTGGAGATTAACCAGTAGGTGGCTAACATGAATGGTAAGGAAATAGCATGTATAGGCTTAAAGTACAATGTCTCTTATTCTTCTTCTCTAGTCTTCTTCTCCTTCTTCCAAAGAGGTAACACCCTACAAAAGGACTCTTTTATTTTCCTTTCTCTCTTTATGGCTTGTCTAGCCTAAAGAGAAAAAAAAGAGAGGAGAAAATCCCAAACCATGTGTATAGTAGCATGTCTCTCTTCCTTACTTTACTCCAAATCAAAACCACTTAGGAAAGGTAGTGCTTTTATAGCAAGAAATAGGGGTGGCAATTCGGGTTGGCGGGTCGTGTTTGTGGCGACACGAACACGACACGAATAGTGTTACGGGTCGACACGAACACGACACACTTAATAGTCGTGTCAAAAACCTATGACTCGTACACGACCCGGTTCTTAAAAAAATGACACGACACGACCTGTGTAACACGATTAATTAATTGAGTCGTGTTGGATACACGACACGAAATGACACGACACGACCCGACATATTAAAAAAACTGCCCTCTCAAGTCAAGTCCCAAGTCCCAACTCCCAAGTGAATAGAAGTTATAGAACGGCTGCCAAGGCCCGAACGGGCCAAATCCCAAAACAACCACAATAAAATAAACTAACATATAGGACGGTTATTTCACAACCGTTCTATAAAACCCTAACATATAGGACGGTTGTAACATAACCGTCCTATATATCATTGGTTTTATACGACGACTGTGAAATAACTGTCCTATATATATATATATTACAGATTTTATAGAACGGTTGTGAAATAACCGTCCTATATGTTAGGGTTTTATAGAAATGTTGTGAAATAACCGTCCTATATGTTAGGTTTTATAGAACGGTTGTGAAATAACCGTCCTATAGTTTACTTTTTATAATTTTATTCCACTCCACCGTTATGACTGATCTTCTGATTCTGACTGAACTGTATCTTGAATCTTTGATCACCTGAAGCAATGACAATGAGGTTCTGGAGCAGAAAATCAGAATTGAATAGCATGGGTCTTTCAGTTATGAAGAACTAGACTTTCAACTCAAGTTACCAAGTACCAACCCCCACATAAATTGTTAGGAGGGAATTCATTTCTCCAACTCCTTTCATGCTCATTGTCACTGGTCATTGCTATATCCATTGAATTACTGGTGACTGATCCACCACACCACACGACAAGTACATAGACAACCAAATTACCAATAATGTTCCTGTAATATTTTGTTATTTTATTTAGAAGCAACACAGTTCTTTATAGTTTAGTATTACACCACTCAGTCACTCACTGACTCACTTCACAAGTTCACAATTCACATGATATGTGAAAAAAAAAAGAGACTGAAATGAATCAAATAACCACAATAGTAGTAAATAAATATGGATTAAGTAGCACATGATGGAAATATACTTCCATCAATGTATTATGTATCAAACACAACAAATTAAAATAAGTCATGAAAATTATACAAATTAATCAAAATGAATTGATCCAGAGTCTTCAGTTGGTTGAAGTGATCCTGCAGTGCTACTTATGCTTATAATGTCCTCAGTAAGCTCATCCACGGCAACTATAATGGTAGAGTCTACAATCATATAGAATAAACAAGCATTAGTTATTACTAAGCTCATATAAAATATAATGTAAATATAGAATTATAAACTATTACCTTTCAATCCATATAGCCAATCTCTCACACAAATCAATGCTTGCACGGTTTCTGGCTTTAAAGTAGATCTATATTGGTCAAGAACTCGACCACCAACACTAAAAGCAGACTCCGATGCAACTGTAGATATAGGAATGCTCAAGACATCACGAGCCATGGCAGCAAGTTCAGGATACTTAAAATCAACATTTGAATCAAATATAAATGTAAATAAGATTACAGAAAATAGTGTTTACATGAGATTATTAGTCAAACAACCTGTATTGATTGCCTTTCCAAAATGCAAGAATGTCTAGCTTTGACTCTTGCAATCTTGGTTCATCTAAATAAAGCTCCAATTGTGATTTTTGCATAGCCAAAGTACCTCCTTCACCTTCAAATGAATCAAATTCCTAATGCAAATGCAATTATATTATTCAACGTATGATAAGACAATTCATACTTCATAGCAAATTTTAATATGCTAAGTAGTAAGCGACATATAATGAAAGATACAATTATAAATAAAATCACCTTCATGACATCTAAAACCTCTTGACTATATGACATGTTCTGTCTATCATTAGCACCTGCACCTCTAGCCACTTGTGTAGATGAGGAGGAAGGAATAGGATAAATCTTAACCTTATATTCATTGAAGAGAGAGAATAACTTTTCCCTAACTTGAGCAAACTCCAAGCAGCCACTGCCAAACAATTTCTTGTACGAGAATTCCACAAAGGAGAGCTTATACCGAGGATCCAACACACATGCAATTGCCAAAATGGTGCTGAATTCAGACCAGTACTTTGAAAACTTGGCAAACATTTGGGTGGACATACGCTTCATATAGTCATCATCACTTCTCATGTATTGTGTTAAACTCAAATAAATTACAAATGCTGCACGAAAGTAGAGATTTGCAGTGGAATATTTGGATCCAGAGAACATGCAGGTGGCATCATATAAAACTGCCAAAAACTTCGAAATTTTTGTAGCCTTTTCCCATTCAATGAAAGAAGGACAATGCTTATAATTTGAGTCACTTAGTTCTAAGTGACAAAATGCACGTTGGTAACAAAGAGCACTTTCAAGCATCAAATACGTTGAATTCCATCTTGTAGGACAATCTTATCTTAAGCCCTTTTTTGTCTCAATTGACATGTGATTCACACACTCTAAAAATTTTTGTTTTCTACTTTGTGATGCTTTGACATACTTGATACTCTCTCTAATTTTTTGAATAGCATCATCAATTTCTTTCAAACCATCTTGCACAATCAAATTCAAAACATGACAACAACAACGTAGATGAAGGAACTCTCCACCACAAACAAGAGTGTTCCTGATGTTTAATTGATGCCTTAACAGCTCAACAGAAGAATCATTAGAAGAAGCATTGTCTAAAGTGATTGAAAAAATCTTTTTCTCAATCCCCCATTCTACCAATAATGAGTATAACTTTTCTGCTAATGATATTCCATTATGTGGAGGTGGTAGGAAACAAAAATTTAATATCCTCTTTTGTAAGACCCACTGACTATCTAGAAAATGTGCTGTGAGACTTATATAACCATCAGTAATACAAGAAGTCCACAAATCCGATGTCAAACTTATCCTGCTAGGTGCCAATTCTAACATCTCTTTTATCTTTCCTTTTTCTCTTTTATACATTCTCAGAACATCTGCTTTTACTGTATTTCTACTAATTAAGTGCAAATCTGCACGCAAATATTTCAGTAGAGTTCTAATTCCATCATACTCAACAAATTGGAAAGGCAAATCATGCATAACAACTGCAGCTGCTACTAACTCACGATAAACTTCAGGATCAAACTTATTATCTGAAGCTGCACTTAGTGACACTGACATACTCCCCTGACTTTGAGATAAAAGCAACTGGCCTATATCACGAGAAGAGCTCCGTTGACAAGTCTTTATATGACGATTTAAGTTACCAGTACCAAATTTGCTATCGCAAATGTATATTGCAGAGCACTTCTTGCATTTACACCTTTGCCTTCCATCTTCTGATAGAGGAAGGTGTTCAAAACAATTCCAAAATGGAGACATTAGTTTCCTATGCTTTTTACCTCTATTGGATTTTGAAACTAACTCCACGTTCTCCAAATCAGCAAACTCATCATCATCGTTGTTGTGGTGTAGCATATTCAAGTTATCAGAAACATCAGTGCTCCCAACTTCAACTTGTGCCTATATTGCAAAATGCAAATGACAAAAAAAAATTAGTTCACACTGACAGTAAACTAAACACTTCAGAGTTCACCAACAATTACTAATAAGTAATAAGTAATAAGGGAAGGGAGTGAGTGAGTGAGTGAGACACTGAGACTTGAGAGTTGAGACTCGAGAGTGAGGAAATTGAGAGGAATGAAAAGAGTCAGACTCATAATTTCATAGAGAAATAACAAAAAACAAACACATGACATACCTGTGGTGCTATAGTAGGGGTGCTGCTGCTCATCGTGTTAGAACTTAGAAGGGTTGATGTTTGAACTTGAAGAAGATATCTGGATTCTGGTCCTCTGGAGTCTGGAAAGGGAAATCTGAAACAGATGTAAAATTGTAAATTATAAAAGCAGCTGCAAACCTGCAAGCCTTCAACTTCAACCTTGGGTTGGTAACGTTGGTTATGTTACTTATGTATTACAGTATTAACGGTCCTATATATATATTTATAAAATATAGTACGGTTATGTATTAACCGTCCTATATTTTAAAAATATAGAACGGTTACTTACTAACCGTCTTATTTTTTGTAAGCTTTAACATATAGGACGGTTACGGAATAACCGTCCTATTTTACATAATAATATAGGACGGTTACGGACTAACCGTCCTATTTTACATAATAATATAGGACGGTTACGGACTAACCGTCCTATTTTACATAATAATATAGGACGGTTAATTACTAACCGTCCTATTTTACACATGGTTTATTCCTTCATTACCAATCTGTGAGTGTGACTGTGAGTCTGTGAGACTGTGACTGTGAAGTCTGTGATGTGCCAGATTTTCGCTTTTCAAGTGACCAGTCTGCCTGACAAAGACTGATAGCCTTCTTTCCTCCAATTCCAAACTGGCAAGTGGCAAGTGGAGTTAATGAAAGTTGAAACTTACACTTCAATCATTTGTCAAATATTTTGATGCCCCTAGTTATTGTCCTTAATGTTACTTAACTAAGTTAACTTACTTGTTAGATAACTTAGATAGTTAGATGTCATGAATCATGATAGATGATCCTAGGTGGGGGCGGGGGGGCCCCCTTGTAGACTTGTAGTGGCGGGAAAACAAAATGAAAGTTGAAAACTGAAAAGAACATAAAGGTTTAACTTTAACTAATTAATAATTATCTAGGTATACTAACTACTAAGTCAATCTAGAGTCTAATCTAACCTGCCTAAGGCAATTGTTTTGTCTTTTTGTATAATTGTATTGTATCATGTAAGTTAAGTAAGCCCAAATCCAATTATCCAACTATAAGCCTATAACTATAAGTTATAAATAACTGTATAACCAATTTCTTATCAACCATTTTCAGTTTAGCTACACATTGTCACATGTCAATTGTTACAAATTACAAGTTACACTTAGTAGATAAGTTAACCAAGTTTTGTAAGTTGTACAAGTAAAAGTGAAGTGAGAGAGAGACTAACTAACTGTCATATATTGTTGTATAAAATTATAAATGCTAATGAATAATGATTTTCTTATGTTAATTTCACATGTCTCACCAACCAATTGATCTAATATATCTCTTTTCAATCAAATTCATGAATATCATGTATCCAACTCATATAACTCAATATTTGTTTCTCATTTCTAACTCCCAATTGATGATAATAGATTAGGAATAACTCATTCATGATTCATCCATGATCCTTTGATCCATCATTCATGTAGATATTGTAGAGTAAAATTTAGTAACTCCTTTAGTAATATCATTCAACATTTGTGTTAATTCAACACACAACTCCTATTCTCTGTTCACATTCTCACCTCACCTAATGAGTTAATTACAATGTTACATAACTAAATAACTAATAACTATTCCCTTGGGACCCTTCCTAGTTCCTATACTATACTCATTATCCTCTAATGAGATAATTACACAACTCTTTCTATACTCATTCTCAAGCTACTGAGTTAATTACATAACTGTTTCTATTCTAGTTCAGTTCAGTCATTCTTACCTAATGAGTTAATTACATGATTCTTTCTCTTTCTTTACTTATTATCATTTATCAATGTTATCATCAACATTCAACAACTTTTGAATTGAGTATGAGTTACTTACATAACTTTGCTTTTTTAAGATGATCCTCAAGTGAGATCATCAGACATCAGATGAGTTAAATACATTATATACATAATTAACACCAACTTTACTCATCCTCCCTGACCTCAACCTCAACAACTATGTTGAATTGAATATGATAGTATGAGTTACTTACATAAGTAACATAACTTTGCTTTTAAGCCGATAGATACTCAAGTAACTCAACTCAACCGAGAAGTCCGAGCACGAGATAGTGAGATGAACATAATACATATATGATATATGCCTATA
This sequence comes from Warburgia ugandensis, assembly GCA_035236585.1. Classification (NCBI taxonomy): domain Eukaryota; kingdom Viridiplantae; phylum Streptophyta; class Magnoliopsida; order Canellales; family Canellaceae; genus Warburgia; species Warburgia ugandensis. Next base: position 26,898,019 of record CP141131.1, read on the forward strand.
TGCTATTGCTCTGTCTTTTTAAGCTCATCCAGTCATCCTTAACTTAAGGAAATTAAGATGAGTTAATTACATAACTCTTTCTCCACTCTATACTTAATGACTAGTTTTATTTAAGGACATCATCAACTAAGATTAATTAAATACATAACTCTTATAGCTTATACAACTCCTATATTTCAATATATAGATGGTTATAAACAAACCATCCTATATTTAAATATATTATAGAACGATTATTTTAAAACCGTCCTATATTTAAATATATTATAGAACGGTTATTTTGAAACCGTCCTATATTTAATATATTATAGAACGGTTATTTGAAAACCGTCCTATATTTGATTATGTTATAGAACGATTATTTGAAAACCGTCCTATATTTAAGTATATTATAGAACGGTTATTTGAAAACCGTCCTATATTTAAGTATATTATAGAACGGTTATTTGAAAACCGTCCTATATTTAATTATAATTATAGAACGGTTATTGAAAAACCGTCTTATATTTAAGTATATTATAGAACGGTTATTGAATAACCGTCCTATATTAGTATATTATATAGAACGGTTATTTTAAAACAGTCCTATATGGTTCTATACATATAATATATCGTTTTCACTTTTCACTTTTCACCTTGGTCATTCTCAGCCCTAATTTCAATCTTCCAAGTTCCAACCCAACGATCCAATCCAACCTATACTGAGAAGTGAGAAGGTGAAAATGACCATTCCTCTTCGATCTTTCACAGATCTAAGCAAAGAAAGGTATGTATTTACGATTTTTTGCATCTTTAATGTAATTTCGTATACAGTTCTATTACTTCTGTAACCGTAAAAAGTAATAAAAGAACACAATCTGATAAAAAAAAAAAAAACCTCTATCTGGTTTCTCTGATCCTTGCCTTGAACTTGTTCTCATTATTTCGTTGTCAAACACCTATTTCTCGATTTTGATTTATGTTGTCTTTCATTTGAGTCTGGAAACGGGGTTTGTTGGGAAAAAGATGGATGAGCAAAAAAAAACGGACCTGGAAGCCTGGAAGTGGAATGGGATTATGGGAGATATCAGATATGTATGTTCCTCTGACGGAAAAACCAAACATATAAATTATAAAGGTTCTGAGTCTTCTGACTTTGCCCATAGTTCATTAGTGCTGAATCAGTGAATCCTGATAGATAGGTTCTCAGAGAACTGCATGTACTGAAATAGTCTCCACTCTCCACTGAAATGTAGAAGCGGTGACGGTAGAAGAAGTAGGACAGATGTCAGAAGATTGAGGGAGAGAGACATTAAACTAGTTCTTTCTTTTACAAAATGGAAAAAAACATTACCTTTATCTAATTTATCTCAAACTAGCTACAGCTTATATCCCAATTTCTTCTTGCCTTAAGGGAGCCCTAGAAACAAGAACCAAATCAAGAAAAATCTCTCAAAAACTAAATTAACATATCTCATATCTGCATCAAACAATGTCAGATTTTCAACATTTTTGATGTGTTGGAACTGTTGAAACAAGAGGAATGATTAAGTGATAGTTGACCAAAATAAAAAATAAAGGATGAAGGAACATAACAGATTTTTTAAATTATTATTAGACTGGAATGAATGTTTTGAGATAGGAAACTTAATGAAATGGCCAAATCAAGCTACAAATAATGAATGTTATACAAAAACAAAATATCACATTTTTTTTTCCACTCTGCATACTGGAATGGCATACTTCTAGGGCTATGACACTATGCCAACATCACAAAAAATGGGAACATGCATAATTGCTTGTTTGAAGAGATAGAGGGAGCAACAATCTGACCTTGTAGGAGGCTTCCAGTATAGTCTCCACTGTCAAATGAAAAATTTGTGATGGTTTTCAAGGGTGCTACTGCTTATTATCCCTGTATAATTGTATTCCTCTTTTCTTGTCTAACTGTAGTCATTTTTATTTTGAAGCAAACATGGAGCAAGTAGAAGAGGTAGGAGAGGTACAAGTAGAACAATTACAACACACAGAAGCAGAACAATCAAGGCTATCAAGCACATGTCCATCAGTAACACCACCGGTGGTCAGTGTCAAGAGAAAGGTCAGGGGGAGGGGCCCAACGCAAATGGAACATATAAATAAGAGAACCTCAGTTGGAATAAAAGAAACGATACAATTCAACACTAAAGGCCAACCGATTGGTGGTGTTGCACATGCCTATGCTAGCTTCATATATTGCACTGTTAGAAGACGTGTGCCGATATCGATGGTGATTGGAGACATGTATCTCCACAAGTCAAAGATTCAGGATGGGAAATGGTCAAGGTATGTAAATTCTTCCTACATATAACATAATATGTCCTTTATATTTATATGTTTTGTTTTTGTTTGCATATGAATCACGATAAGATACACAAAGTTGCTGCAATACTCACTAGTTAGTCACTTTAACATGCTTCTTCTTTTGTTTTGTAGTCTGCCTTTGACGTATCTGATGAGTGCAAGAAGCAAGCCTTGCTAGGAGCTGGTGAAGCTTGGAGGAAATGGAAGAGTGAGCTTGCAAGGAAGTACATACTTCCAAATTCTCATGATCCTTCTACGCTTCACATGGTCCGTCGGTTGGATTCCTGCTTCATTAACCAGAAGCATGGAATCAATTTGTACAGGATAGGCTATCTCCTGATTTTGAGGTAATCACAACTTGAACTAGCCAAGCTAAATTTTGAGTCTTGTAATTATTATAATTTATTGTATTTTGAATCTTTGATCACATTACTTTGATGTCCAGGCAAAGCGTATAAAAGGACAAAAGGCTCGTGCACAAAACCACACGCCGCACCACCTTTCAAAGGTTGGCTATGCACGATTAGAGGCAGATGTAGTAAGTATATCATGTCACATTCCATTTTTCTAATCATATTAGATTATTATTTTTATTAACTATGACTTAATGTCTCTTATAATCTTATTACAGCAAAAGAAGGCTAGGACAACGGATCCCATCGACCGTGCTATTCTATGGAAAATGGCACATTCGAAAGGGCGTAACTCCCAGACCTTTGCCAACGAGACAACTGCAACAATTGCTTCAAGAATTGTAAGTGGTTTAAGACTTTAAGTTTTATACTTTTACTTTATTTGCATACTGCCTAGTTAAATACTTTTATACTTTTATACCCTTGCATAGTATATTATTTAAATATTACATATATAATAGTGATTTTATCATGTTATGATCTTTATGTGTGCAGGAAGAGTTGACCCAAGAACAAGAAGAAAGTGCAACTACAGGGACTCTTAGCAGCATTGCTGCAAAGGGGGACATCCTGTATAGGGCAATGGGCAACAAGAATGAGCACCCTGGCCGGGTAAGGGGCCAAGGTCGAGGTGTTGTTCCTTCCAAATTTTTCCCCAAACAAAAGGCTCCTACGCTACAAGAATTGGAAGAATGGAAGAAGCAAACAGCTTGTGGAGATATATAGCATGGTCAAAGATCAACTATTGAAGGAACTCCAAGGTGGCCGAAGAACCTCATGTGAGGATGTTGGCGGCCCTCAAGCTGAAGCTCAACCTCAAGTTCAACCAGCAAGAAATAATAATAGCTGCACTCCTACTCCTACTCCTCTATCAGATGAAGAGGTGGCATAACAAGTACTCCCAATCAGTGAGGTATGTATATTCACTTGTTTAGTTTTACAATGTTACTTATTTACTTTTGTTTTTAGTTTACACTTTACATTACATCACTAATTATTATATATATGTCATTTCTCAAATGCAGTTGGGTCAGTGCATGTTGCAGCTACATACATTTGAGAACCATGTGGCTGTGGCAACACTGTACGAGGTTCGGCCCATGACTTCCGCCACCTTGCATGGTAAGTTGATGCCTCCACACACTAAGCGTGTGTGCATCACTAGTGCCATTCAACCAGATGCTCCCCTTCCATTTCCAGTCGAAGGGGATGATGTTGAAACTGTTGGGGATGCAATTGGATATCATGTGTGTTGGCCAGAGAAACACATAAAACCAATGATATCCAATTCCAAGGTACATATATACTAACTGTAGTCATGGCTTCATTTTCTCCTACCTTTTTTTAAGTCCTCCTAAACTGTTCATTGATTAATATTGTCTGCAACATGTCGGACAGTCGGATCACGAAAAGCAGCACAAGGGGCAATTGAAGCAAACCTTGCCGTCGGCAAATTCTGGCATAGTGGCAAGTGTAGCCACATCCCAGCCTTCTCAGGTAGTACTAGTTCTATGTTTTTCCATAGTCACTACTCACAAGTCATAAGTCAGTAGTACTAGTTCTTTAGTTCAAAACACTTGTAAGGTGCTCACTAGTCACTACTCACAAGTCACAAGTCAGTAGTCACAATGTTATTATTGTTATATTATAAAATATTCTAATTTTACCTCACTGGGTTTCTTCTTTTATATCTGCTAGTATATCAGTATATGCTGTATATATTCATTACTAATTTCTAAAATGTTACATGATTACATTTACAGTGTAGGTATCAGGTGGAGGTTCCACCTAACACACCTCCATTCCTAAGGGTACTGCATGTGACCGGCCAATGAAGGCAACACAAATACAAGGAACCACTGTAAGGATAGAGGCAGGTGTGCTTTCAAACGATGTGGTTGAGGTTCCACTCTTCAAGGAAGACCTCATAGCCATATGTAATATGGATCAATTGGAGTACATGCACATCATAGTCTATATAGGGTACGTCGTGTAACTGCTCTATTAGAGTTAAGACTTACCAATCAATGTAACATTACTTAATACTTGCTTTTTTAATAAAACTTAATAATTATTTGACATTAACCCAAATTTCAAATGCAGGTATTTGCATGATAGCTTGCATAGACTAGAGGTCAAGGACATTTACAAGTTCCTTGACCCTTCTCTTGTCTTTCAATTGGCCCATTTGCCTAAGGACAAACAAAGTGAAGATATCATTCTGGTCTCATGACTTGTGCGAAGGGGCAAGCATTACTGATTCCCTACAATAGCGGGTACGTTGTAACATAGGTTGCTTAATTATGCCATTTTAATTTCACAATTCATAGTTTCATACACATGAATACTACATCAGTTAAGATTAGAGAAAATTCAATTGAACTATTATTTTTATAGGTCCCATTGGATGTTGCTAGCTTTGGATGTGCATGGTGGCCATGCAAATTTTTTTTATTCATGTGGAGCACACATTCGGGAACACCTTATGGAAATTATAAACAAGTAAGTCTTTATTATTCTTTTTATTATAATATAACTACTCACCTGGCAACTATAATAATATTCATAATCTAATGCTTTTCAATTATATGTGTGTAGAGCATGGTATAAATGGGCTGAGAGGGAAGGCATTCACCACCCACCAAAACTCAACTGGAAGAAGGCCAAGGTACAGTTTACTAATTACTGCTCTTTAGACTCTTTCATATAATTTTAAACCTGAACTTGTTGAAAATTATATTTTGAAACTTTTATGTTGTCTTTGGTGGCATTGTTTTGCAGTGCCCTCAACAAAAATCAGATTGGGAGTGTGGATATTATGTTCTTAGATACATGAGAATCCTCATTCGCAATGGAGTTTCAGTCTCACAATTGAGAAAGGTAACACTTAGACTTACTGACCAAAGTTGCACTTTTGATTTGTATATTTCCTGACTTAATTCAAGATTACATGTCTAATCTCTGAACTAAGTTATTATATGTTTCTTGTAGGTGGATTTTGGAACCAAGAGTTACTCCCAGTTGGATCTAGATGATATTAGAATGGAATGGACAGATCATATTATGATTTTTAATTTGTAGTTCAGTGATGTAAAATTGTAAATGAATGTATATTATCATTCATGTATATACATTTTACTCAAATATAATACAAAGATCAGTTCATTTCAATGAATGTGTTCTATTTTTATTTTTATTGAAGTACACTGTATCAATGTATGTGCTTTCTTTGTTTCAAACTTTCAAATTTCAATGATGTGATTGTGAAGTTGGTGTTTTGATCAGCAGATGGGTTAATCATCAATTTTCAATGATGGCTTAGATCAGCAGATGGGTTGTATTGTATCATGTATGTACATACAATCTACAAATACAGTATGGGTGGTTGATATCATATCATGTATTGTATCATGTATTGGAGAAGGAGTCATATATGGAATGGAGGTTGATGATTGAAATTACTGATATATACTGAAGTTGTAGATATGATTCATATGAATATGATACCAAAAATCTTTCAAATTTCAATGATGTGATTGTGAAGTTGGTGTTTTGAATGGAGACCTGATGGACATCCTCGCCTATACAGCAATTTCATTCATTTGTGAGGAATGAGGATAAAATTAAAAATGCCAAAGTTCGAATGATTGTCTCGCATTGGTGCACACTGGGCCTATTGACAATTGGAATGATATAGTCATGGAGATGGTGCTAAGTGATTGATATGTTGGGCAATTGTGATGATTGGAGCCCATGATTCTAAGCTACCAAGTTTCTGACAATCGGAACACAATTATTTGTGTGAATAGAAAGAGGGATGAGGAAGTTCCACTAGTTGTAATTATATCATGTTTGCAAGCTTTCACTTATCTGTTGCCAATCAAATGTGTTTTATCAGAAGCTTGCAAACTGGAAGGTCAAGTTGCTTCGGCTTACATTTCAAGAAATCCTGCTTCATTCAGATCTTGAATCACAGATTTCTGGATTATATTTTGTGAATTCCTGTTTATAGTTTGTCACTCTCATGTCTTTGCTTTCTTTTCATATTCTCTAAGATGCACCCGAACGAGAACCTGGAAGAAGCTGTTCCTCTGAGAATATCTTTATAGTATATGTGTGAGAATAACTCATTAACTCTTAACAGTGGCTCTAAAAGAACCCTCCATTCTCCAATATAACTTAGTAATATAGGACGGTTAGTGAATAGCCGTCCTATATAACTAGTAATATAGGACGGTTTGTTAATAGCCGTCCTATATATATATATATATATAACTAGTAATATAGGACGGTTTGTGAATAGCCGTCCTATATATAAGTTATATTATATTTATAACTACTAATATAGGACGGTTTGTAAGTAACCGTCCTATATAATATAAATACTAATATAGGACGGTTACTCATGAACCGTCCTATATTTTCAAGTGTTAAGGTAATAAGGTCATGAGTGGGTCGCGTGTCAAACAGGTAGACACGACGGGTCAAATTCATTGACTCGAACATGACACGATTTTTGGCGTGTCATTTTCGGGTCACCCGAAAATGACACGAACACGATAAGACTCGACCCGAACCCGCTAAATTCGTGTCGGGTTCGAGTCGTGTTATCGTGTCGTGTCATATTTTGCCGCCCCTAGCAAGAAACTACCATTTTCTTTGATATAATAGTTCTTAAGAAATACTAGTTGTGGTAACCACCTTCTTATGAGGAGGAAAATCCAAAAAACTCTCCCTCCAACTCATTAGGAGGGAATCGGCATACCCATTACCACCATAGATATGCAAACTCATGCTTGTTTTTATGTAAGGCTTTTGTCATCATATTTGGCCCATTCTTGTTAGTATGAATCTTCTCAATATGACACTTCTTCTCTTCAAGTGCATACCTTACCCAATAGTATTTGACATCAATGTGCTTAGACTTAGACTAAAATTTTGGATTTTTGCTTAGGTCGATAGCGCTTTGATTGTCATAGAGTATAATGTACTTATCTTGCTTCGAACTAAATTCTTGTAAGAACCTCTTCATCCATGACATTCCTTGATAGCTTCAATAATAGCAATATCCTTTGCCTCTGCACTTGTTAAAGCCACACACCTCTACAAATTGGACTACTTAAGAGATTGCTCCCCCATAAAAAATGAATAGAAGTGTCCTAAAGTGGACTTCTTGATGTCAATATGTCCATCCATATTTGCATCTATGTAGTCCTCTAGCATGAACTTACGACCTTCAAAGCATAAGATCACTTTAAAAGTGCCTAAGAGATACATCATGCTCCACTTTACTGTTGTAATGCTCTTTGCCAGGATTGACAAGGTACCTACTAACCATGCCAACAACATCTGTGATGTTGGGAGATTGCACACCATAGGGTACTTCAAACCTCCTACAACTAAAGCACATGGATTTTCTTCATCTCTTCCTTTTCTTTTGCACTTGAAGGACAATTCATTGTAGTCAGCTTGAAATTCCTACATGTGGAGTACTGATGGGCTTATCCTTGCTCATGTTGAACCTTTAAAGTATCTTCTCAATACTTTTCTTATGATAACCATAGCTTCCCAATCTTCCTATGTAATAACCCTAACTTTTAAAAACTTATTTTATATAATTTTATTGAGAAGAAAGGATAAAATATAATTTTTAATTTTGAAGTTCCAATAAATAAGCTTTTTATAGAAGCCAAATAAAGTGTTGAAACCTTGATAATTAGATTGTACTGAAAAAAACAAATTCAATGACACTAAGAATGTTGAAAAAGGAGTTTGGACAAGAAAGCTACATGGCTTTTAATAATAGGACATTTTAGTAATTTTTTAAGTAGGCCCCATTAATATGTTTTACACAGAAAAGTGCCTAAAACGGAGGGGTCATTTTTTTTATAATGACACCCCCTGCAACATGCCTCCCATACATTGCCACCACCGTGATTCCTGCAACAGCATAGGCGGTGGTTGCTAGTGCACTCCATTGTCATGCCTATTGGCAGTGTTAAGAGCTACACCTGACGCCAGCCCCTAATCTCTCTCTCTCTCTCTCTCTCTCTCTCTCTCTCTCTCTCTCTCTCTCTCTCTCTCTCTCTCTCTCTCTCTCTCTCTCTCTCTCTCTCTCTCTCTCTCTCATCTTTGCTAACTGTTAGGATAGCCAAGCTAGCTGCATTCGGTGCCGGTGCCCCCCATATCTCTCTCTCTCTAGTGGCAGTAACCTTCAGTTACTATTGATTTTCAATGTTGGACATCCAAACTGTGACGGATTAGAGATCGGACACCACGGTTGGATTCCTTGTGAAGAGAGATCAAAACTAGTGAAGAAATTTCTTGATCAAAGTAGATTTCATCGGTGATCGAATTGAGATTCTAAATCCGGCAACTGTAGATTGTTTGGCACCAATCCGATGGGAAAATCCACTTTTTTTACATCAAATGACCATGAAATGACTCCAAATTTGATGGGAGAGTAGGTGAGTATCCAATCTACAAACCCTTTAAAGGAAAGCATATTTTGAAGTAAAAATTGCCACCAACAATGATCGAAAAACATATTTTGAAGTAAAAATCATCATTGACAATGATCGCGGGTCACCTTATTAGGCGACTACTGATCACTACTAGCGATCTTCAGTCCCCTTTGACAACATGGATTTTTTTTTGCTAAAAGCACGATTCTATGTTTTTTGACTCAATCTACTTGATAGAAATGTTAGATCTTTGATCAAAGATCATCTGACCATCGAAATTGGATGCAATCTTAATCGATGAATATTTAATGGTGATCTAAAATTGATAGCAATGTATAATCAAGATTGTGCTAATCTGTGATTAATCTGACCATCCATTGTCATCTAGCCCTTGATTTAACACCAAATATCTGATTCATAATCAAATCCATGAACACCCACATGATCTAACTATTAATCAATCACAAAAAGCTAGATATATGACCGATCTGACTTTTTTTTTATCATGATCCAATCATTGATTGACAACTAGATGCTTAGATTTGTGGTTGAACTGCCCCTTTGAGATAACCTAACCTTTGATTAGCTACTTAGGACCTAGATCTTTGATCAATTGGAGCTTCTAAGTAGACTTGACCATAGATTGAACATTAGAGTATTCAATCTATGATTGACCCGACCCCAGACATTGATTTGATTGCAAATTAGTGATATAACATCACGATTCATGATTGATTTGAGTATTCACCCTAATCTAACCATAGATCCATTACCAAAGCCCTATAACAATGACATATATGACCCTTTTTCATAATATAACCATTAGATAATGATCAGTTGCTTAAATTGTAAGATTGGGCACTGATCTAATGACAAAGATTTGGTACGACCTTGATTAACTTGATCAAAGGCAATTAGAATTGATCAGACCACCTCAAACACTACATCATTATTGGATTTTTGCAATTTGAGGTAAGATCACCACCAAAACTTATTTAAATTAAATGAATTTTATTTGTACTTAATTATGACTAGTAAATTGTAGAAAACTTTGAAAATAGATGTGATTAAGATGGATTGGACCCCATGAAGAGTAATTAGGCTATTTGAACTATTAATTAGAGTAAATCTAATGGTTTAGTCACTTTGATGACCTTGGATTAGAAAACAGGAAACAAAAATGATTGGAAACTGTTGATTTGACCAATTATGTTCAGAATTGAATCTGACCATCAGATCAATAAATCAAACATTGAGATTTGAAATAGACTATTTGTAAGTAAGATATTAATAGGAATTGAGAAAATTAGATGATTTGGATCGTTGATCTTTAATCAATGGACAAGATTTGATATTATGACAAAAATAAAGAGGAATACCTATGATCAGAAAGTGGTAAAGGTAAGATCACCATGTTAATGGTGATCAAAGGCTAAATAAGTCACAATTAAGAAATTGTAAGTAAGATAAATAACATTGTATATACATATGTGTTGACAGAAGAAGCTTACTTGTACGAATTGAGCCCATGGAGCATTTCAAGATTGTAATAGCCTTGCTCGAGGTAGGTAGTTTTAACATCTATTTGTAATTTGGATTTTGGGCATATCATCAGCCTTATTAAAATATGTAGATTCTAAATAATTAAATAATGCTGAGCATTTGATTATCATGCTTTCAATTTGAGATTACTTGACTATCAGTTATTTTCTTTACAATGACTCAAAACTTTTCTTAGATTTTCAAGACATGTGTCCAATGAATCATCAAAAATAGAAAAGTTATCCATGAAAACCTCTAAGATTCTCTCTACCATATCACTAAAGATCCTCAATATGCAGCACTGAAATGTGGCATGAGAATTACATAATTCAAATGACATCCTTTTGTAAGCAAAAGTTCTAAAATGACATGTAAAGATGGTCTTTTCCTGATCCTTGGGTTCAATTTCTATCTGGTTATACCTGGAATAACCATATAGAAAATAGTATTATTGATGACCTATAACCCTTTTTAACATTTGATCAACAAAGGGCAAAGAAAAATGGTCATTCCTTGTGACGACATTCAATTTTTTATAATCAATACACATATGCAAACCATTGATAACTCTAGTGCGTATTAATTCATTGTTAGCATTAGTGATCATTGTCACTCTAGACTTCTTTAGAACTACTTGAGTTGGACTTATCTATTTGCTATCACTTATGGGATAGATGATTCCCTCATCAAGCAACTTAAGGACTTCTGCTCGAACCACATCTTTCATATTAGGATTTGACCTTCTCAGCAATTGATGACATATTTTAGCTTCATCCTCCAAATATATCCTGTGGGTGTAGATTAAAGGGTTAATGCCCTTTATATCAGCAGTGGTCCATCCTATAGCACCTTTGTTTTCCTTTAAAGTATTTATTAACTCTTCTTCCTAAGATTTTTCTAACTAGGAAGAAATTATCTTACAAAAAGTCTCTTTTTCTCCTAAATAGGCATATTTTAAATCTGATGGTACATATTTCAATTTAAGCTCAGAAGGTTCTACTGGTGATGAAGCAGAGTGGACACCCTCTGTGGAAGTTCTTCAAAGTGACATTTCTATCTTCCTGTATCCATGATAGGAACAGAATCAAGGTAGGCTTTAACCTTCTCTATTAATGCATCCTTATTAAATTCAATAAAGTGGGCCAAACAAGCTTCAAGTGGGTCTGATAAGGAAGATGAAAGAAATTGATCTTGCACAATTGAATTTATCATGTTTACACTGTGCAAATCATTAGTGATTTCAACAAGTTACATATAAGTGTTGAAAATGTTTAGCTCTAATGTCATATTACCAAAGGACAATTTCATGGCACCATTTTTGCAGTTAATTAAGGCATTGGACATAATAAAGAATGGTTATCCCAAGATGACTAATATTTTATTCTTCTCATTTACCACAGATTGTGCATCCAAAACTAAAAAATCTACAGGAAAACAAAATTGTTCTACCTGAATAAGCACATCTTATATTATGTCTCTCAATATCTTTATAGAATGGTAAGCTAGCTGGAGTGTAGTAAAAGTAAGTTTAATCACACATAGACCTAACTGTTCATATATTGAGTACAGTAGTAGGTTCACACTAGATCATAAATTAAGCAAAGTTTGATTAATCTTATAGTTGCTAATAATGCAAGTAAGAGTGGGGCAACTTGGATCCATGTATCCTTGTATTTTGGTGGTGTATAATGTTGAAGAATGGAACTAACTTACTCAGTAAAAAATGTCTTCTTTTTAACATTTAATCTTCTTTTAAAGGTACAAAGGTCTTTTAAGAATTTGGCATATGATGAGACTTGTTTTATTTCATCCAAGATTGGTCTGTTGATCTTAAATTGCTTGAAAATTTCTAAAATCTCATTATTAGAGGCAGACTTTGGAGCTTGATGCAACTTCTGAGGGAATGAAGTAGGAATGCAACTTCTGAGGGAATGAAGTAGGAATAGGACATGATTCAACAGTTGAAGTGGGTTCTTTTATTTAGAATTTTCTCTATCTTTTGTGGACTTGTCTACCTTAGCAATTTTTGGTGGTTCATCTTTCTTAATTCTTTTACCACTCCTAAGAATGGTGACAGCCTTTGTCTATTTCATGATAGAGCTTGATGATGCATTAGATATATTATTGCTAACAGCAAGTACACCATTAGGATTTTCTTGTGGTTTTTTCTTTTTCCATATTTTGCTTCATTTGGCTCATTGTATTTTTCATTTCATTCATAGATTGGGTGGTTTGTTTCAATTGAACTTATGATTAAGAAGTTTTTTAATGCACCAGCATTCTTAGGAAGAATGACATAAGATGGGGTATTGGTGTGTGTAGGCTAAAGGTAGTCTTTTAGAGTTCTTCCATGAAAGTTTGGATACCCATCATTATCCCCATATTCACTCTATTGGTCTCCTTCCCTATTGTTATTTCTTCTCCAATCTATTTGGTAGATGATTATTCCTTCTTGGTGGAGATTGATATTCATCATCCAATACAAGTGGTGTAATATCCTCAATTTTAGGTATAAATTAAGAATTTATTAAATAAATTAAATTAAAATTTTATAGATAGAATTTGGTCTGAGAATTTAAAATTTAGAAAGTACTCGTCGATAGAATTCCAACGCCATAACGAACGCAAAAAACGGAGCTCAAACGAAGAAGTTATGAGCCATTGAAGTTATAGGGGTATTTTGGTAAATTATCACAGCACGAAATAGGAGGGAGCGGTTTTGATAATGGCACCCCTATCCACTTTGCATTATCAAATCTGGTGATTTCACCATATGAAATCGTCGGAGGAAAAGCTTAAAAGGGAAGAGTTTCATTCCCCTTCCCAAAACGCAAACTCTTCCCCTAGCCTAATCCTCAATCAACCATCATTCCTCTTCATCGGGCCGTTTCTTTTCCAAAACCCTAGCCTCTGCAACTGATTTTTTCTTGTGAGTAGGGCTCCGGCAACACTAATAAACACCAAGTAAATCAAGGGAAGCCTTAATCTCTTGATTTTTATATTATATATGTATATTTGTAAAATAGAAATACATGAAAAATTAGGAAAAACGTAGTTTTTCCTAGGAACCCTGTTTACGCTACTGTTAGAGCATAAATTCATTGATAAAACCATGTTAGATTGCAAATCAGACCATTCATCTAGTGTATAAGAGACCCAAGATCAAACCCTTTTAATTTTAGAAAAATTTGACAGTGGAAGATGCCAAAAAATGTGAAAAACAATACCCAGGGAATACTTTAGGAACATAGAAAAAATTGCATAAAATCATAGTTTTTGAAAAAATCAATGCAAAAGTATGGTAGAAATGGAAACTAGATGAAATATCAAACAAAATGGCTCAAAAACCAAGTGATTTGGACACCTGTAGGGTCACCGGAGATGACCGAAAGCCGGTCGTCTTCTCCGACGCTGGTTTTCGCGTCACTGGTGTAACCCGGTGTAAACTGGGCGCCGGTGTAACCCAGTGTAAACCGAGGCCTCCCGTGTAACTCAGTGTAAACTGGGTGCTGGTATAAATTGGTGTAAACTATGCCGTTGGCATAAAAGAGCTTATGGTGGTCGGTCAGCCCTAAAAGAGGCATAGTTCCACTTTAAACTTTATTTTTGAGAGCTATAGGAGTCTAAATCACAATCTGAAAGAGGCGTTGTGACCGTATTGACAACACGGACCTAGATTTAACTAAAAAGTTATAAATAACTACTTTTACTTTAGAAAAATTTTAAAATAGTGATGTGACATGTACATGTGCATCCGAACATATAAGTTAAAGGGATTTTACGAGCGAACTGAGTGATCTCACGTCGAGGTAGGTGACGACAATTAATTTTTTATTTTCAAACTCTGCGTGATCATAGCATTATAGTTGATTGTGAATTTAAATGTCACTTAATAGTAATCATGATTTTTGTGAGATTTAGAATTTAATATGATGATCATTACTTGATTTTCAAGCATGTATTAAGTGGATTTATTACAAATGATTTCATGAGAATGATATTATATATTATGCATAATTAGAAATTTCTTTTCTTTACTACATAACTAAAATTGATAGAATTGCATAAGAATGAAAAGTGGAGACTTGGTGGCTAGTCCTTTTATAAGTTTATCCTAGGATGAGAGCCATGCCTTGGGGATTGTGAGCTACGAGTACTCTTGAGTTTTGGCATATATATGATTTCAGTGTTTTGTGTTTTATGACGGGTGCTCTCACCCGATGGCGTCATGCTAGGAGGGGGAGGGCCGGCCACCCACCCTCTGAGATTTGTGATGTGATGAGATTGTGATATGATAGACACCTGCCTGTAGATGGCATTTGGTAGGGGTTTGGTAACATGAATAGTCCACACTACCGGTCCGGGCCTTTCCATGGGGATGGACGCTAAGTCTCCCGTTATGGTGTCGACGGTGAGTGGCGGTGGTTGAGACCCATGGAGGGTTGCCACTGCAGCATGACAATCCATACTCTTATTATGTGTGTTTGCATGATGAGCATGGTGATAGGATGGTATACCTGGGTGTGATGACACTCAGAGGTTGGATATGAGTACTCATGATCGGGGATGCTAGTGTATACAACGTTTGTGGGACCCATTACCTTAGGATGCCCTTATTATTATTATTGTATGCTCAATTACATCGATCATATCATGTTTTAAATTCGTGGAATGCATGTTTTAGCATACTTGAGAAATTGATACTGTGTTGGCATGAGTTATAATGATTTTATTTCTTTTATTTTGTTGTTACTGTTATTTCATTTATTTCATTAATTGTCTATGTACCTGCACAAGCAGTAGCTTGCTGAGGCATTGCTTTGTTTTGCAATGCCTTAGATCTCGAGCACAACATCAAGAAAGGCAAGACCGTTGAGAAACCGTGATAGTTGTGCGAGATTTCTTATAGATATTGATGTGAGTTAATAAACAGGACTACAATTTGACTTTGTATATGGGCTATATACTTTTATTTTATGGATTTGATTAAGATAGTTATACATATGATGGACATTTAATGGGATGTTATGATGGATAGACCCTAGGCCATATTAATATTGTGTTTTGGATATTTATTTGATTGAAAATAAAGGCGCCAATGCATTTTGATGTTTATTAATATGCGTATTGTTTTAAGTCTATTATCATAAATTTTTAATTATGTTTTAAGTTAAAATTTGTGATGTTGGGAAAGGAAAAATAACACCCTGAGGTTTTAAGAAATGTTTTAGTAAACAAATTAATAAAACTTTTTCTCATGGGATCCCAAATGCTATTATTATTATTATTATTATAAATGTCATAAAATCCCGGGGTGTTACAGGTGGTGGGCTCTCAATCATGATGAGCAGAGGGCCTTTGTCACCTTTAGTACTACCATGAGGTGAGTTATCCCTTAATCATTGATTAATCATTAATGGTGACTGATCTGGCTATTTGTCATTTTGGTCGTACTTGACTAACCTTCTACTTTTGTCACCTATCCAAAAGTGCTTATAGTAAAAGCTTTCTTGTTTTGTTTCTTTTTTTTCTTTTTCTTTTTGGAATGGGAAAAACTACCTTAACTAATGCAATCTAACTGCTAATGATGGACAATGATATAGCACAAAATTCAAACAACCCTAAGGCTAGCAAGCAGACAATTTGATTGCCTTGAATTTGTGTGGGGGAGAAGCTTTTAGATTAGCATAATCTAACGCTCTTCCTCTCTTTCAGACTTGCCCCACCGCTTACTAGTTGGATCTTAACCTAACTAACCGCTTCACACCCTCCTTTGCTAGCCGTGGGTAGTTTGATCATAGAATTTGCCAGCAGAACTAGTCGTTTAAATACTAGTGTTATTGGTTAAACAGGGGACACTAGAGTAACAATGGGTTGCCTCCTTCCAAGAGGGTCGCACAAGCATGTGATGGCCTCTATAGGTCTCTTATAATTGATTTTAAATTAATTTGAAAGGTTGGGTTACGTGCTTATTGTGATTATCCTAAGTGGGTCAAGAGGTGGTGATTAAATCCACCCCTGATTTTAGGGGTCAAGTGCCCATACTAATTAATTTTCACACTCCATGGCAGTTCCATCAACATATAAGTCACCTTAAAGTGATAAACGTGCCCTAAAATATAATTAAAAATAATAAATTAAAGCAAACCTTAAAGTACAATAGTTATCGATTATGATATCTATATGAAATTGCACTACCAAACAATGCAAAGTTATTCTAAATATGCAAACCTAATCTAGTAATATTAAGGAGTGAGCATTGCTCACAGTAGGGTCTGGATAAGATCTTCAAGTACAAGAGTGGGACCATTAACATTCCACCTCTACTTCCAGGTTATGATGGTCCACCCTTGACCTGTATTATTACAATCCTTTTTAATTGAATTGCAAATAATGAAAATTACAATGCATCCTCACTATAATTTATTCAGAATAAAAATTTTGCAATCTGATTGAGATCCTACTTGAATTCCTCCTTTTCCAATTTCTTGCATAATAAAAATCGAAGTAAGTTTCAAATTCAGGAAGTATAGTGATTAAGCTGCTAGAAAAATACACCTAAAAATGCCTAAATTTCTAAAACAATGCGATTCCCAAAAATTTTACTTTTTGAATTTTTTATTAAATTTTATGAAAACTTCATTGTGGGTCCTCAGTAATAGTGCTAAAAACTAGTTGATTATTTTTCACAAGTACACAAGCTATTGTAGAATAGCTTATGCAAGTATAGGTTAATCCCAAAAGGACTCAACTTGAAATTTGGAGTTTAAATAAAATTTAATTGACCAAAATTAAAAATAATAGAAATTAAATAGCAATGAATTGTAAATTAACTAATGAAAATTGCAAAATTCAAAGTTCAAAAAGAAAGAAAGAAAATTAAAGTAAATAACAAATAAAATCCACTTTCCTAGCTTGGTTATTGCAAATTTCTTCAAATCTAGTCTCACAAGAGTCGACTAGTTTTATCAATCTCTCACTCATATCTTTGATTAAAGATTTGATGGATGGATTATTTAGGTTTCCCAAAATTTTGATGAACTGGACTAAAAAAGATTTTGGGTTTTGGACAGTTTAGATCAAAGTTCTAAATTTAAGATTGAAGATCAGAACTAATGGATTAGTTAGGAATAGTCCTAAGATGAAGATTTAAGAATTGATTTGAAATATAATGTGAAAAGTTCAGGAAATAAAGTGATCCTATTAGTTAAAGCTAAACCATTGATTCGGTTAGGTTTTTAATCAAACACTGTTGGTTAATGAGTTCTTGAACTAATATGAGAATAACACAAAACTTAGATAAGAATAAGATGAATTAAGGAAAAAGACAAGAATGGTACTTTAATGGAATTAATTAAATAAAGAGAAGGGCAAACTTAAAATTTGCCTAAATTTACTTCTTCTTCTTCAACCCATAGAGGAGAAAAATGCGAAAAACATAGGAAAAGTGTGAGATGATGATAGAGGAGGAGGGAAAAGGTGGAAAAGATAAGATTTTGTGGAAAACCAAAATTGGGTTTTCAGTGAAACACTGTAAACCTGCAAAGAAGAGAGAAATCAAGAAGAAATCAATGAGAAATAGAGGTTGAAACTGAAGGAGAATTAGAGGGAAAAAATAGTTAAAAACAGAGAAGAAAAAAGAGTGAAATAGGATCTAAAACTGGGCAGTGGTAAACACTGAAATGGTTATGGCAGGAGATGAGAATGACTGAAGGAAAACAAGGACAAAACAAGTAAAATAGGAAGTGAAGATCGTTAGTCTCTCCTCTTAGGTGAAGAGTTTAAAAAGGGATGGGTGCCTGCAGCTATCCTACAATGAAAAAGGCAAGGATGTGAATGAATTCTTTATGTCCTTCTCTCTACTGTGGTGTGTGGTTCAGGTCTGGTTTTCTTACGGTGGAGAGAGAGAGAGAGAGGTGCAGGTCTAGGCGAGCGAGGCAAGGGGCAAGATAGAGTAGAGAGCGAGAGTGAGAAGAGAGAGGTGTGGATCTTCCTTGTGGCTACCCTCCCTTGGGTTCTCCTTCCTTCTTCCCTTGTTGATATTACTGTGTGTTTTGGTGCTGAAAGATAGACGTGATGACTCCCCCTTCTTTCCCTTATATAACCCTTGCAATAACAATATTGCAACACATCACTTAGTTTCCTTCTCTCCTTGGTTGCATTTTTCATTTCTTAGAAAGCAAATATCTAAGAACTTTCCTCCATAAATCATGCTTTGAGGTTCATTTGTCTTAGCTTGATGGCTTGGCTGGGCTACTTAGCTTGTCAACTTCTTCATGGCTTACATGGCTTGAGTGAATCCTATGCAAAGGTGGTGTACTTTGCATGGTTTATGCATGAGCCCACTTTAGCCACCTATGACTTCTCAAATGCTTTACTTAAGGTAATATTGATCCTTAATCTCACTTAAATTGATGATATTAGGCCTTGATTTGATCTTTTGATCTTGATCTTTAATTTTCATCTCGATCGATCTCGATTGTCGGATCACCATCACGATTCCTACAAAAGATCAAAAACTCTAATTAAATTCTAAAAAAATATGACTATTCACATACTTACTTAAACTGGCCTCTGAATCTAAAAATTATCAAAAAAATTATTTATCAGGTCAAAAAATATATGTGTTATAATTTTCAACCAAAAACCTCAATTTAATGTTATAAGTTATAACACATGGGCAACTACTTAGGTGATTTTTTTATATAAAATTGAATACTTATCACACCACCAACCAGTATTTTCGTAGTCCATGCAAAACATATGAAAAATCATGAAAAACAAAATGGTCGTCATTACGATTGCATTTAACACATGCAACAAGCCCTAAAACCCCTAGGTTATCCCCAGTGGATGAGTTGAGCCTCGTGAGGGTTTACTGTAAATATACCCACAAATTTTTAAAATGTTGAGTCCTTTATTTTATCTCAAAGAATCCTCATCTATTAGTGCTCTACTAGTTTTAACAACTTAATAAAGATGAATGACAATTCTACAAGTTATCCACATACCAAATTCAT
Source organism: Warburgia ugandensis (assembly GCA_035236585.1). Classification (NCBI taxonomy): domain Eukaryota; kingdom Viridiplantae; phylum Streptophyta; class Magnoliopsida; order Canellales; family Canellaceae; genus Warburgia; species Warburgia ugandensis. The sequence goes on from CP141131.1 coordinate 26,917,780, forward strand.
TTTATTATAGTTCTCTCTCAAAGTGTATGTGTGTAGCTGCATATGTCAAGACTTCTAATTATATATGCTTATGTTCCATTGAAAATATGTTTTCACCTCAAATTCTCACAGGTATACTCTAGAAAATGAAACTCTTAGAGAAGGGGTTAAACATATTTATCTCATTATGTTACCAGATGCAACAAAGCTAATGGTTCACATAAATTTTAAGTCATAAAGAGACAAAGGAAAGTGATCCCTAAGAGTGGATGTTATCACCGAGAATAGTTGGGGTAAGTTACCATAATTCCATCTTTTTATATCCTCATTAAGGCTATTTTCCACCTAAGATCCATAGGTTTGTAATAAGGATGAAATGTAGGTTTGGGATAGGTTTGGAAAAGAAGGGTATAAGGATTCAAAGTTTCAAAATTGGGTAGAGGTCTTCTTTTAATTTTTGGACAACTTTGACTATAATGAAGCGAATATCTTTTGTGCTCTTGCCTTTCTCATATTTCTTTCTTTTCATTTTTCTTTTGAATTCTTTGAAAGAAAAACTTTTTCTTTATATGGGTTTTCAATAATTTTTACTTCTTCAACTTTTTGTCCCCCCCTTTTCTTAACTTTCTCTAGTAAATCTAATCATTTTTTAAAATAGGTAATGGACATTTATTTTACTGGGTTTTTCTAGGTTAAGGGAGGCGAGGTTAAGAAACAAAAAAAGGCTTACTAATAGGCTTAAGGGTCTGACTAGTGGTATAATATACTGTATAGGTTCTATGTCTCTAGCTAAACAAGGATGGCCTATATCATTTCTTAGGTTTCTTAAAGCCTATCAAATTTAATAAATATTTTGGAAAGAAAGCTAATACTCCTAATTAATCTTGACAATTAACCAAAACAAAGATAGCAGGATGATACACATTATGTACGCTGAAGAAAATATGGAATACTTTATAACCCTCAGAAAGAAAATAGTCCCTAAAACTCACTTGGTTATAGGAAAGATTTCTCATGCTATTTCAGAATCTCGTGGTAGTTGATATATTGCCTCCACCTAGAGATTTTTGGTGGTGATAGAAGACACAATAGACCACATGATTTTGAGCTGTGGGAAATCATATTGATGATCCCCCATCTTTAGTATTTCACGATAGTCAATATAATTGCTCCACCTTGAAAATTTAGGTAGTGGTATGACTATGACAATGTGAACTATCGTGAATTTAAATTTTGTTGAACCATACAGAGATGAATGGTCCTCTTCTGCACTAAATTAAGGGATAGCATTGACCATTTTATGCATTTAATTTTTTTCCTCCATTTCCCTTACATTGTCATGAAATAGGGGTATAAGCTAACTTTACCCTTCCCAAAAAGGTTGTTCTTGTATTACTAGAGTCGAGGACATGGTTTGGCTTAAATCATGATTATCTGCCAAGGTGTACCCTAAAGTTGGTTGATGTAGGGTCAATACATCAACTAACTCTTCTTCTTCCTATTCTATAGGCACAATTAAGGTTTCAAATGAGTCTACATGACTATATTGTGAATGTTCAAATAAGGTTTATAAGTCCCAATCAGGTACATCTTCAACATTACAATGCTCAATTGGAATTTTAGGCTTTATAGGGGGTTCTACTTGAGCTTGCCATTGAGAAGTATTCATTAACAACACTGTATCTAACAGCTCATTCACCTCCGCAATGGATGTGTTTTCATCAAATTCATAAAAATAAGAAAGAAACGATTTTAGAAGATTGGGGTTGAATGTTTCTATAGCATCATTCTCTTCATCAATAGACTTCTCTTCATCATACCCATAACAGGGACCAGAACATGGCTCGAGTAGATATAAGTTGGTGGTTTCTATGGATAGTTGTGGATTTTATGGCTCAAAATGATCAAAGATATTTCCATCATCTAATCAGTAATAAATGACTCTTCATTATCCCTAATCGATTCTAATTCCTCAATCCTTTTTATAAATGCAACAATGTTTCTTTCAATATATTTCCTTATTGGTTTCATTTTCTCTTCCCGTTTCTCCCTCTCTCCTTTCATTTCTTCATTTCCCTTTTTAATGGCAGCCATGGTTTGATCTATTCTCTCACAAATTTGTTGTATCTTCTCATCTAATGGTGGTTCTTCATGTTGTAGAGGAAACAACTCATAGGGTTGGTATTGTTGTGGCATTGGGGTACTGAAAAAGGATTGAGTAGGTTGAACCATGACAGTTGACCCTAATATTCTTGAAAATCATGGTAGGGTCAATCGAGGTGGGACCATTATGGTTCCTCTTGATATTTGTAATAATCCTGAGACCATAATTGTTCATGATGCCTAGCCCATCCATTTTGATAGTTTGTCTTAAGATAGTAGTTATTGTTAGGGTATGTGAATGCAGTGGGTGCATCCACTGGCTCCTAATAATAATCATTGTATGTGGAGCTAGATGGCCATGTATGAGAGAGATGTTGAGGTTCAATATAGGTATAGTCAATATGATATTGAGGTTGTGGAGCAGCTTTCCTAGAAGCTATCATCTTAAGCAATTAACTTTCAATAATATCTATCCTATCCATTGATGTATCTAATATATTAACTTTAAGCCCTTCTTGATAGGCCTTAGTACTCAACCTTATAAACTTGTAGCCTATGTAGGTTGTGTAGCTGCTATGGCACTACTACTACCTTTGTAGCCTCTACAAGCCTCTTTTCTTATAGTGCATTTTTTATAATAACAAATTTTTCAAAAATGCTATTTGAAAGAGAAGTTACTATGAAACTTCACCTAGCTATGCACCACTATTTAATGATCTTACTCATTCATCTTGTTCATTCTCCCTTAAATTGGGTAGACATTGGATGATTTTAACTATGCCATTTTAGGTTTCTAAAATTGACTGTTGGATTTTTTAACTAAGGTGGGTGTAGAATTTGGCTATTTATGTTCTAATAAAGAACTTGTAAGTTCTCATAGAAAATTAATAGCTAGAAGCACCTAATAAAAATGAATTATTTGTAGGTAACCTAAAGAGGAGAGGCCGAGATGAGTGGATTAGATATGATATCTACAAAAAACTATCATTATGGATGAAGAACAAGGGACGTCCACTTCTTCATGCTCCTTTGTGTGTGTGTGCTCCTAAGAGGCTCCTATATATTCGTTGTTCCCATGTTTGGGTGTTAAAGTTGTAACATGCATCTCTATTATTTAGTTTCAAGAAAAATTACAACCTTGCACTTTTCATGAATTTTTAAAAATACTCTAAACTTTAAATCATTACAATTGCACCCTATACTTGAATAGCATTCTTAATAATACCTAAAATTCACCCAACCATTAATGATATTAACAAAAGTCCTTCATAGACCACATGACTTTTGATTGACTTGTTAGTTGGCAATTGAAACGATGATCTGGCAGCTAACGTACAAAAAACAAAACATAAAAAAGTAAAAAATTGATACCACAAAGCCCTTGTTGGAATGCATCTCCTTCTTCCTTCTTCACACCACAAAGTCCATGATCTTTTGCAACAAGGCTCATCATAACTCATGAAGCTCACAAAGACCACACATGAATATGGGTCAAAGAGGAAAAATTTGGGTTGGAGTTAAAGAAGGGAGACAATTTGGGATGATGAAAGAGGTTAAAGATATAAGTTGGAGATAGAGAGTTTAGAAGAGACCCAGATCATTAGATTATAGAAAGACATTTTGGGGAAAATTGTGTATGGAGAATTAGTGAATGTTGATGGGTTTTCTTCTACCCACTTGTAGTTGCTGAAACTACAGTTTTTAGGCTTAGGAGGGGAAGGGATGTAGAATTCCATACCTGTTCAAATTCTTCTTCCTTTCCTCCAAAGAAACAAGAATTTTTAATAGTTATTTTTTTATTTATTGAATTTTTCATCACATATACATGTACGTATAATTACAAATCCCACAATCAAGGGATACCTTACTACCATCAGAATACATTGTTTTGATAGATGTTTGAAAAAATTTCTCATTCATAATCTTGAATTTTGGAAAAAGTGAAAAAATTAGATTTATATGCTAAAGAAAACAACCATGAATACTTCATGAAATGATCAACAAATATAACATAGTAAGAACAACAGTCCATAAAACAAACAAGAGAGGCCCCCAAACATCTTTGTAAATTAGATCCAATGGATCACGACTTTTTAACATTGAGATACCAAAAGGTAATAGATGGCTCTTATTATATTGGCAAGAATTGCAGAAGGAAATTTTTTATTGACTCAATTGGACAAAAAGGTTAGATTTTGAGACAATATAATTGAGGATTTGTTAGGGTGGATGGCCAAGTTGAAGATGTCAATGATCAATTGTGGTATTAATACCAATACAAACTTGTTTCACCATTAGTTCAGTTTCCCATGTGTTCGGCCATTCATAAATATTATTCTTACTCCATCTGTGAATGAGAAGTGCCCCTATAGCTAGATCCTTTATGCAAAATGATGAAGGAAAAAATTCAATGGATGCATGATTAGTCTTGCAAAATTGTGAAACAAAAATTAAATTTCGATACATAGAAGGGCCACATAAAACATTGGAGAGTGAAAAAGTGCTAGAGGTAGTTGAGAGTTTAAAAGAACCAGTGTGGGCGGTGTTTAAACATGTATCGTCCTCAATGATGATGTCATCAAGCCCTTCATAAGGCGAGCAAATGGAGAGATTGCTCAAATCTAAAGTAACATGGTGTGAAGCCCTGAAATCAAGTAGCCAATTTAAAGAAGAACTACCACTACTAGTAGTAACTGGATTAGTCATGGGTTATTGCATTAGTAGTTTAGTAGTACGACAAACACGAGCAGTGTGACCCACGTTTATCACACTATTGACAGATACATTAGCATAGATGTTTCTATTAAAGTGGCCTCCAAAGTTGTTGAAGTTGCTGCTCCAAAGTTGCTATCTAAGTTGTTCCTTTGATTGTTTTGATGTTGGCCTTAATTATTGAAGGATGATTGATTACCATTATTTGATTGGTCATTCTTCTTCCGCTGATTTTTGGTTTTGGACTGAGTAAAGCGAGCAGCATTTGTAGTGATAAGTATTATTGTTTTGGCTATCTTCATGCTTGATGTAAAGTTCATATTCAACAAGTTTATCATGGAGTTCCTCAAAGCTAATAATGGTGTCTTGTGATCTCATTACCGTAGCAATCTCCTTAAACTCGGGACCAATACTTTTAAGCACATGATTGGTTAAGTGTGACTCTGCAACTGGTTGATCAATTAGTGTTAGGTCATCAGTAATTCAATAGATTGTACAAAGATAATTTTCCCTAGGTTGAGAACCACATCTAATGTTTGTGAGTCATTCCATCAAACCCATGGTTCATGAGGATAAAGAGTTAGCACCTAGTTTGGTGAGTAGATCCCATGCTTCTATCAAGCTTTTAGTGAAGATTACTAGTGGTAGAACACAATCTGATAGGATGAGATAATGTCATGAAATAAGAGTTTGTCTTGTAGCATCCAAAGAATGAACTTTGGGTTCTCTATTATCATTCCTCCGATAGTAATTGTCTTTAATAAACATGATTTAGTTCCATCTATGAAACCAAGTAGATCATAGCCAAACAACAATGCATCAAGTTGTACTTTCCCTAAGGAATAATTGCCCATCAATTTGACGAGGAGTTGAGTAGCAGCATTAATGGAGGTTAGGTTGTGATGATTGGTTAAGTGTGACTCTGCAACTGGTTGATCAATTAGTGTTAGGTCATCAGTAATTCAATAGATTGTACAAAGATAATTTTCCCTAGGTTGAGAACCACATCTAATGTTTGTGAGTCATTCCATCAAACCCATGGTTCATGAGGATAAAGAGTTAGCACCTAGTTTGGTGAGTAGATCCCATGCTTCTATCAAGCTTTTAGTGAAGATTACTAGTGGTAGAACACAATCTGATAGGATGAGATAATGTCATGAAATAAGAGTTTGTCTTGTAGCATCCAAAGAATGAACTTTGGGTTCTCTATTATCATTCCTCCGATAGTAATTGTCTTTAATAAACATGATTTAGTTCCATCTATGAAACCAAGTAGATCATAGCCAAACAACAATGCATCAAGTTGTACTTTCCCTAAGGAATAATTGCCCTAAGATCAATTTGACGAGGAGTTGAGTAGCAGCATTAATGGAGGTTAGGTTGTGATGATTGGTTAAGTGTGACTCTGCAACTGGTTGATCAATTAGTGTTAGGTCATCAGTAATTCAATAGATTGTACAAAGATAATTTTCCCTAGGTTGAGAACCACATCTAATGTTTGTGAGTCATTCCATCAAACCCATGGTTCATGAGGATAAAGAGTTAGCACCTAGTTTGGTGAGTAGATCCCATGCTTCTATCAAGCTTTTAGTGAAGATTACTAGTGGTAGAACACAATCTGATAGGATGAGATAATGTCATGAAATAAGAGTTTGTCTTGTAGCATCCAAAGAATGAACTTTGGGTTCTCTATTATCATTCCTCCGATAGTAATTGTCTTTAATAAACATGATTTAGTTCCATCTATGAAACCAAGTAGATCATAGCCAAACAACAATGCATCAAGTTGTACTTTCCCTAAGGAATAATTGCCCGGCATCAATTTGACGAGGAGTTGAGTAGCAGCATTAATGGAGGTTAGGTTGTGATGATTGGTTAAGTGTGACTCTGCAACTGGTTGATCAATTAGTGTTAGGTCATCAGTAATTCAATAGATTGTACAAAGATAATTTTCCCTAGGTTGAGAACCACATCTAATGTTTGTGAGTCATTCCATCAAACCCATGGTTCATGAGGATAAAGAGTTAGCACCTAGTTTGGTGAGTAGATCCCATGCTTCTATCAAGCTTTTAGTGAAGATTACTAGTGGTAGAACACAATCTGATAGGATGAGATAATGTCATGAAATAAGAGTTTGTCTTGTAGCATCCAAAGAATGAACTTTGGGTTCTCTATTATCATTCCTCCGATAGTAATTGTCTTTAATAAACATGATTTAGTTCCATCTATGAAACCAAGTAGATCATAGCCAAACAACAATGCATCAAGTTGTACTTTCCCTAAGGAATAATTGCCCGGCATCAATTTGACGAGGAGTTGAGTAGCAGCATTAATGGAGGTTAGGTTGTGATGATTCACTGTAGAGGTAATAATGGTATTTGGTTGTTTCTAAAATAAGGTAGTAGAGCTTTCATCCTTCAAATAATTGCAAGAAACCACTTGAATTAACAAACTACTAATATTTACTGATGGAAGATGAAATTGTTGCCAACAAAGGAGAGCTAATATTTCAAGGCTAATGTTGCTTCACCAAGCCTTGCCTTAGTTTCCAACCCTTGCTCATCATGAATATGTTGTGCTCAGATCTACTGTGCAGATCTGACTGTCAGGATCAATAGATCTAGTAGGACAAGCCTGCACACATAAAGACATAAGGAATTTCATTGTTCGACCAAACTCGCTATAACACTCCTAACTTTGTAAGGAGATTGAATAAATAATAAAATTAAAAATTTCAAGGAAAATCAAGCTGGAATATTAGGGTTACTAAAAATGCACTTCTCATAGAAGTAGAATCAAGATATAAGACATGTATAATTGAAAACATACTTGATGAAACCTTCAGAATGACTGTAAGTACGACAAATTTTGAGTTCAGATGAAACATCCTTATTTTTCTCCATTTTTAAGAATAAAAGGGTAAAATGATAATTTTACTAATAATCGGGACATAAGACATCAAAATTTGGAATGTACTCAGAAGTACAAATCCAACACCACTAAGTACACTCAATTTTGAGTCTGGGAGAATAAAACAAAATTTTCTCCATAAAAGGGCAAAATGGTCTTTTCACACCTCCGTAGGGCCCACAAAGGGATCCAACGACCAAAAAATATGCATCATGAGTCAAACCACTACCAAATACTAGTGGAGAAGGAAGTGGTAGTGGGAATCTAAAGACAATTTAATAATAAAAAGAATTGAACATGATAATTACATGTAATCATGGAAAATTCTAAAAACCCCTATAAATAGATCATAAAATTCCCAAAATTTTTGCTAATGTTCTTCATGATGCCCCCTAGAATACCCCAAAATCCTAGCTCCAAAATCCTCCCCGATCTTCCCCAATTCCTCTTTCTTTCTCTCTTTCTTTCTTATTCTCTGTGGGCTTGTCTGCATCGGGCGTGTCTAGGGACGCGTCGTCCTCTATGAGCCAAGATTTTTGCCTGGAAAACCCTATTTGAATTAGTCATCACAGTTGAGCCGTTAAGTTTCAATCTCCACCGTTGGATCTGTTGGATGGGGGTGATCTACAAAAGCCCTTTAGTTCCATAATGATCCACCTCATGGATCGTCAAAAAATCCCAAACGAAGAAAACTCATCGGTGTATCACCATCCCCCGCAATTAATTCAAGAGATTTCGGCCAATCTAGCCAGTGAAAAGTGATCTTAAACCGATGGATCTCTTCAAAGACAGGAGATCTATGTTTCCCCTATGTTCCCCCAACTTCTTGGCAACAACAATGGCTAAGTTCACGACTGTATGCATTTGCCAGCATCTACGGTTTCTTATCTTCTTTTCGGTGAAATATCTCTCTCTCCAGTGAAACTTCCTTCACCGAACCTGACCAGGTAAGTCACCCTTCACTCCTCTTTCGTTTCCGGTGTTTAATTTAGGTTTTTCAGTGTTTAATTTGGGTTTTTCGACCGCTTAGAGATCTCCCTGCTGTTGATCCGTCGGGAATGATGGATCCATCATGAAGGATTGAGATCCCATCCATCCACAGCTTAGATGCAACTTGTGAGCCATTGGATGGATTCCTGAGGTCCAACAACCCCGGGAGATGAAATCTAGACCTCTGGATGACAAGGCTGGAGGAGATCCGGTGACTATCTCACCCATAGCCGATCACCTCCACCTGACCACCTGTAATAGGTGGTAACGGGCATGGGCAGCTGGTCATCCCCGCACCCGTAAGCCCAGATTTGATCTGGGCTGTCCAATTTTGAACTGACGCCTTATGTTTTCAATTAAGAGCTCAATTTAGCTTTGATTTTAAATCAAAAAGTTTCTATAGATTCCATGTCACTTGTAAAAGTTACTAAACTCATAAGATCTGTGTTTTAAATTGTATTTACTTGTGGTAATTAGTAAAATATGTACCAAAGGTAGTGGATCATGATCCAGATAACTTTAAATGAAAATCTGAACCGATAGATGGGTTCAGGAGGTCTCAAAAACCTAAGGATCATAATCACAATAAAATTTTTATATCTCTAGATTAAGTAATTAAATACAAATAGTAAGATCAAATTTCAGCCCTTAAAACAGGCTAAAATCTTAAAATCCTAATTCTGATCTCAATTTAACTCCAAATTAAGATAAAATAGTTGGGTCCGATTTCTCTTGATGAGGAGAACCTACTGAAGAAATAAAATCATCAATTTAATTCATTAAATGTTCTGAATTTAAGTAGATAGATGTACTAACATCCTAGATCTACAAGATCTGGGATGATTAGACAATTCAAACCATGTTGAATGATGATCTAATAATATACTAACTTAAATAAATGGGTTATATGCAATTGAATTGGCAGATCTTAAGAGATCTAGAGTTAAAAGGAGTAAAATCCATAAAAAAAATGAATGGTAATCTCCTTGATCAAGTTGATCAAGGGGAATTGGATAGCATGGATGTATTTGGATGATGATATGAAGTTAATATCATATGGATTGATGGACTTGATGATGATGATTTGGGATAGATTAAGATCTATGCCCTTAAATTGGATAAAATGACTTGAGATCTTCTTGATTGATTGGATCAAGAAGGATTAGATCATTTGATGAGAGGCATCAATGATCTAATGATGAAATTACATCAAGAAGATGTATTAGATATAAACGAAAATGAAAAGATCAAGATCTAAACCTTAAAAGGGATGAAAAATGAATAATGACCTTTGGATCATGATGAATAGTTATGGCATGTTAGATTTTCATTTGAATTATTGAATGTTATTATTGCCATCTATTGCATAGTAGATTTAATTGTAGATTTATTTATTTATTTATGCTTTAATGCTTATGTTATGAAAATTACATTAAAAATATAATTAAATGAATTAGAATTCAAGGACACTTACATGGAATGAATGATATGGACTTAATGATAGTAAGGGCTATGATTAGTAGGATAATATAAGGAATATCATTTCCTTGGCCCAAATTAGGAGAATAATGAAATCTGTAAATGACATTTTAATGTTCATGAATTTAATTAAAATCAATTAGAAAGAGTACTTAGGGTTGAAATGCTTATCGGAACCTTATGAAAGGTTGACCTAAGGTCACTCTAGTGGATGATGAACATGGTGGTTAAGGGGGTTCTCTAATACAGCCTTGCTCTTTCCCTACCCTTCGTTAATGTTTGTGAGGTCTAAACGCCTCATTACATGAGGATTAAAGTAACCACTTTGTGTTCACAAGTATACTTATATCTTTTTGAACAAGTATTGTACTGATACCGGGCTATACTGTGAACCACTTGATGGATTCTAAAATTTAATAAAAATATATTCCTTCAATGGAATTTTATCTTGTACAAAAATTCTACTTATGTTATGTATGAAGTGATGACTTGGGCTTTTCAAATCAAGTTTTAAAGAAAAGAATTTTCACTGTTTTGTTTTGTGAAAATTTTTTACTACTAAGGGCGCCCTACCTTTGAAAAATGTATTGCAAAATGTGTTACAAAAACCCAAGTCGTTACAATTGGTATCAAAGCCATTCATTCGGTCACAATACAATGCCCTTATGTCCAATAAGAAGATGACAATCCAATTAGAGGATAAGAAATAATGAGTGAATAAGAAATAAGTTATTGTTTGATGAGAATAAGTTACGTGATCAACTCATTAGTTAAGAATGAGTATAGAAAGAGTTGACTCATTAGTGAAGGATGAATATAGAAAGAGTTAAACTCATTAGTTGAGGATGAGTATAGAAAGAGTTAGTGTAATGAAGGAATAGTATAGTACAAGCAGATATTACTTAGTGAAAGGACTTGATATACTACTTAGTAAGTAAGAATCCCAATAGAGGGAATGGTAAGATATAGAAATCAATAAGGAAAACATTACAATCGATAAAGATGTAATGTATGATATTCAAGTATAACCTAAAGTCTTGAGTAAACATACATATGTAGAAATAAAGTACACTAATACTAGTATGTATATAACTATTATTAAGTGAAAGAATGGAGATTAAGAGAAAGAAGTGATAAATTAGAAAAATATGATGAAAATAGTGTAGAAGGAAAAACTTCAACCTTTATAGGAAAAGTGAAATAAAAATTTATGAGAAATACGTGCTAAAGATGAAACCTTAGAATTATTATAAAATTCAAAATTAATAATAAATATATAAATAAATATAAATGTAAGAGTTATAATTGCTACATATATAGTATTATGGAAATTAGTTAAATGGATTTAATCATCAAAATAGAGACGATATTATTTGAAAGGAATTTAAGGACATAAGTGAGAAATTTAAATGAATAAGGAGATAAGTAAGTATTTTCTCTCCAAAATTAGTAAAGGCAAAGGGTTTAATAAAGAGATGATAAATTTTAGAACATGAAGAGATGATCTTTAAAATTAGAATAAAATGAAAAGGAAGAAGAGAGTTAGATATGCTGAAAGGGAAAAAATAAAATCCTAAAGTTATTAAGAAAGATATTAAACCATGAGAAGCTATGGTTATCAAAGAAATTATGGCCCAATATATGGTACAACAAATATGGAATCACTAAGTTAGAAATTATATTGGTATGATAAATCAATTGTGGAAATTAGGACAAAAAGATTATCAAGGGATAGTGATATGATAACTTTGGTGATATTGAAAATAATTTTGGGAAAATATGGTTATTGATTATCACAAAGAGGAGTACATCTTATTGATCATGGCTAATGAAGAGCTATATATGAATAGAGATATTAATTCCACTTACATGATAGAATTGGTGATATTGAAAGATTTAAGAAATATAGAAATATATTTTGGAGGAATGGTGAAATAAAACATGAGAAATGAAGACCTATAAACAGATATTGGTTGCTAAATTTAAGTTTAAAGATGATTATGAATGAGGTATAAATCCAAATTTTGGGAGAAATAAGTCGTTAGAAATTTTAAGATATTTGGAAGATCTTCAATCTAACATGAGATTGAGTGAGGAAATATATATAATAGTTGAGGAAAAGAACATCAAATTATTTGAATGAGTTGAAAGAACAAATTTTAAGGTTTAGGAGTGATTATAGAAATTACATTATGAAAGTAACAAGTTTCTGAGGGAAAAGAAAAAGGAAGAATCAATGTGAGGATGCATTGAATATAAATGATGTTATTGAAGAAATTAAGTTCCCTTTTACTCTATAAGGATGAGCATTTTCCAATTTATTATCATCAATCGGGAATTGGAAATGAAACATCACAGTATGAAATCAAAACAAATTTTAAATTATATGAGTTGGATAAAGGATATTCATGAATTTGAGGAGAATGAAATATATTAGATGAAGTGGTGATATATGGGAATGGATTTAAGGAAATCATTTATAGGATATATGTTAGACACTTACAAAACTTGTCAATTATCTGGTAAGTGTACATGTTGATTGAAGAAAGCAAAGTTTAGGGTCATATAAATTTTAAGGATAGTATGGAATTTGACCCAACAAAGGTGGAATATGATACTAAAATATGAAATAACAATGACAATTAGAGAAATTTATCTCTTACTAATTGTATAACATTAGGATATTCTTTTAGTGCAATCTTGCCATTGATTACATAAACCCTAAAGAGTTTATGGTAGATTGTTGAGAATTGAAGAATATATGATAAATTATGGAGTTTTTAAAGGCTTGAGAATGGATGACTACAAAGTCAATATGGACTCTTTTAATTGGAATTATCAAGAATACTTCAAATAAAGGGTTACTATGATATGAAAAAAGGTTATGAGGTATGCTTGAAAGAAGCATGAGGAAATGCATAATCTAGAAATTTTGAAGCCAATGATATATATATATATATATATATATATATATATATATATGAAAGGGAAAGAGATAAATATTATCATGGATTGTAAGAATGTTCTGAATATTGTTCTGAATATGAGAAAAAGATAACAAAAGAGGATAAGGAATATTTATTTATTTATTTATTTATTTAAATGACACTATCTTGGAAGGAATAATGTAGAAAGTCAAGTATTATGAATAAAATGGCACACAAAGGGTGCTACAAAAACAATGGATGGGATGAGAATGGGAAAGAATCATTACAAGGAAACTATTATCCAATGACATAATTTGAAAAGAAATTGTCAATATAAGGAAATAGTAAAGAAGCATGAATTGTAGAGTAGAACTGAAGTAATCACTTCCAAATAATGGAAGAACAAGGAAAGAGATAATTACTTTCAAATATTGGAAGATTGTTACAAAGAACAATGGTTGAAATTATAGAATCCGACCAATATGCCATTTTGATAGATAGTCTAAGGACTATACATATTAGGAAAGCTATCTCCAAACTATATATGTTGAAAAAGAATGAGGATGAGCAATAGAAGTTATAATGGAAAAATATGAAGTATTGAAAGATTGGTGAAAATGAGGAGTAGAAATTTAGTATCCCAGTCAAGTGAAATAGAAGGTTTTGAAACAAAAGGTTGACTCAGTTAAGAGTTATTAATCCTTTTGGAAAGTCTAACAATAATCAACTTAAGTAAATAGTGCATAAGCAAGGTTATTCATGCGTGAGCATTTTAATATGAATCGACCATGTGATTTATACCTTAAGGAGAAGGTAGTATGAGAAATGAATGAAAGGAAATATGATTTCCTTAAGTGACAAGGCCACATGAGTAAAGCTGTGAAAAGAGCTGTGAAAACTCATGAGTGACTTGGTATGCAAATTTCGAGGATGAAATTTTTGTAAGGGGGGTAGATTGTAACACCCCTAACTTTTGTAAGGAGATTGAATAAATAATAAAATTAAAAATTTCAAGAAAAATTAGGCTGGAATATTAGGGTTACTAAAAATGCACTTCTCATAGAAGTAGAATCAAGATATAAAACATGTATAATTGAAAACATACTCGACGAACCCTTCAAAATGACTGTAAGCACTACAAATTCTGAGTTCAGATGAAAAATCCTTATTTTTCTCCATTTTTAAGAACAAAAGGGTAAAATGATAATTTTACTAATAATCAAGACATAAGACATCAAAATTTGGAATGTACTCAAAAATACAAATACAACATCACTAAGTACGCTCAATTTCGAGTCCGAGAGAATAAAATAAAATTTTCTCCATAAAAGGGCAAAATGGTCTTTTTCACACCTCTGTGGGGGCCACAAAGGGATCCAACAACCAGAAAATATGCATCATGAGTCAGACCACTACCAGATGCTAGTGGAGAAGGAGGCGGTAGCGGGAATCCAAAGACAATTTAATAATAAAAAGAATTGAACATGATAATTACATGTAATCATGGAAATTTTCAAAAACCTCTATAAATAGATCATAAATTTTCCAAAATTTTTGTTAATGTTCTTCACGAGGTCCCCTAGAATGCCTCAAAATCCTAGCTCCAAAATGCTCCCTGATCTTCCCCAATTCCTCTTTCTTTCTCTCTTTCTTTCTTATTCTCTGTGGGTGTGTCCCCAGACGCACCAGGGCAGATGACCCCATGTCTACATTGGGCACATCAAGGGACGCGTTGTCCCCGATGAGCCAGGGTTTCCACCTGGGAAACCCTATTTGAATTAGCCATCATAATTGAGCAGTTAAGTTTCAATCTCCACCGTTGGATCTAGTCGAACAGGGTGATCTACAAAAGCCCTTTGATTCCATGATGATCCACCTCATGGATTGTCGAAAAATCCCAAACGAAGAAAACTCACAGGTATATCACTGTCACCGGCTTTTAATTCAAGAGATTCCAGCCAATCTGGCCAGTGAAAAGTGATCTTAAATCGATGGATCTCTTTAGAGACAGGAGATCTATGTTTCCCCTATGTTCCCCCACCTTCTCCGGCAACGACAATGACAACAGCTAATTTCACGAATGTATGCGGTTGCCGGTGTCTAGGGTTTCTTATCTTCTTTTCAGTGAAATCTCTCTCTCTCTCTCTCTCTCTCTCTCTCTCTCTCTCTCTCTCTCTCTCTCTCTCTCTCTCTCTCTCTCTCTCTCTCTCTCTCTCCGGTAAAACTTTCTTCACCGAACTCGGCCAAGTAAGTCACCCTTTACTCCTCTTTCGTTTATAGTGTTTAATTTGGGTTTTTTGGCCACTTGGAGATCTCCCCAATTGTTGATCCGTTGAGAGCAATGGATTTGGCATGAAGGGTTGAGATCCCATCCATCCACAGCTCAGATGCAACTTCAGAGCCGTTGGATGGATTCCTAGCGTCCAACAACCCCAGGAGATGAAATCTGAGCCTTTGGATGACAAGGATGGAGGAGATCCGGCGGTAGGTGATCAGTCTATCCAGATCTAGACCGTCTCACTCATAGCTTGTCACCTCCACCTAACCACCTATAATAGGTAGTAACAGGCGTGGGCCGCTAGTCGTCCCAGCACCCGTAAGCCCAGATTTGATCTAGGCCGTCCAATTTTGACTTGACGCCTTATATTTTTAATTAAGAGCTCAATTTAGCTCTGATTTTATATCAAAAAGTTTCTATAGATTCTATGTCACTTGTAGAAGTTACTGAACTCATAAGATCTGTGTTTTAAATTGTATTTACTTGTGATAATTAGTAAAATATGTACCAAAGGTAGTGGATCATGATCTATATAACTTTAAAATGAAAATCTAAACTGATAGATAGGTTTGGGAGGTCTCAAAAACCTAAGGATTATGATGACAATAAAATTTCTATATCTCTAGATCAAGTAATTAAACACAAACAGTAAAATCAAATTTTAGCCCTTAAAACAGGCTAAAATTTTAAATCCCAATTCTGATCTCAATTTAACTCCAAATTGAGATCAAAAAGTTGGGTTGGATTCCTCTAATTGAGGAGAACCTACTGAACCAATAAAATCATAAGTTTAATTCATTAAAAGTTCTGAATTTAAGTAGATAAGTGTACTAACATCCTTGATCTACAAGATATGGGATGATTAGACCATACAAACCATGTTGGATGATGATATAATAATATACTAACCTAAATAAATGGGTTATATGTAATTGAATTGGTAGATCTTAAGAGATCTAGCCTTAAAAGTAGTAAAATTCATAAAAATGAATGGTAATCTCCTTAATCAAGTTGATCAAGGAGGATTGGACAGCATGGATGTATTTGGATGATGATATGAAGTTAATATCATATGGATTGATGGACTTCTTGATGATGATTTGGGATAGATTAAGATCTATGCCCTTAAATTGGATAAAATGACTTGAGATCTTCTTGATCGGTTGGATCAAGAAGGATCAGATCATTTGAGGAGAGGCATCAATGATCTAATGATGAAATTACATCAAGAAGATGTATTAGATCTAACAAAAATGAAAAGATCAAGATCTAAACCCTAAAAGAGATGAAAAATGAATAATGACCATTGGATCATGATGAATAGTTATGGCATGTTAGATTTTCATTTGAATTATTGAATGTTATTATTGTCATTTATTGCTTAGTAGATTTAATTGTAGATTTATTTATTTATTTATGCTTTAATGCTTATGTTATGAAAATTACATTGAAAATATAATTAAATGAAATTAGAATTGAAGGACATTTACATTGAATGAATGACATGGACTTAATGATAGTAAGGGCTATAGTTAGTAAGATAATATAAGAAATATTATTTTCTTGGCCCAAATTAGGAGAATAATGAAACTCCATGAATGACATTTTAATATTCATGAATTTATTTAAAATCAATTAGAAAGAGTACTTAGGGTTGAAATGCTCATTGGAACCTTATGAAAGGTTGAGCTAAGGTCACTCTAGTGGATGATGAACATGGTGGTTAAGGGGGTTCTCTAATAGAGCCTCACTCTTCCCCTACCTTCCGTTGACGTTTGTGGGGTATAAACGCCTCCTTACATGAGGACTGATGTAACCACTTTGTATTCAACCATTCAGCTAGTAAGCATTAGCCAATTTAACATAAGAGGAGCTGTCTAGACTTAGGATGGAATAAACTATCCTCAATTAGTAAAACATTAACTAGTTGAGTAATAATAGAAAGAGCATAAAAGGTTAGTAAATTATCTAATCTTAATAAAAATTGTAAATAAGATAAGAAAGATCAAACAAGATCCAAGAGAGATCTTGAAAGATCACAAACAAAAAGAAAAAAATATAATGTAGATTGTAGTATAAGTTTACTTATAGTGTAGATTGTAAACTTAGAAGGTTTGAAACCTTGATCATATATGATTCAAGGAAAGTTAGGGCATCCCTCATAGGATAACCCAAATATATGTAGAAAGAATATATTAAGGATTCATATGTATACATACATGATCTTCTGTCTAGAATTATAGACCTTCATGATATAAGTATACTTAGCACCTTAGCATAATAATGATCCAATCACATGATCCAACTAAGTGATCCAACCCCATTATCCAATTCACCTGATCCAATCTAATAATCTAATCAAATGAGGTGAAAGTAATGAGATGTGTAGACTACGAAAACCCTAAGAATAGGGCATAAAAAATATTCTAGCCTTAGTTAAACAGACACGTCGTCTAATATGTACAATGTATTTTACATACAAGCATAGTGGCTTGTGATTTGGTTTTACACAATCTTAGGACTATGGATGCTATGCTAAAGAAGTTATGAGGGTTTTGCCACCCGCTTCCTGAAACTTATATCATGATACCATGCCCAAAGAGAGGCTAAATATCGGTTGGGGCAATCATGGGAAGGCCGCCATTGTGACAACCAGGGTTCCTTCCATGCGGACATGGATTTTGTTATTTCCACAGTTGGTATCAATGGATTATTATGCAATTATCCATGCACGCTATATGGATTGAGACTACAGCATAGTAGTCCTAATGTATTTTGCATTATGATATACATATGATAGGCATAGTGAAATGCCATGGCATGATGAGATGCCACTACATGAGTTCCTGGAAAGAAAATCCCGTATGAGAATTGGCTGAATATTGATCTCCTAAGTGGAAGTATAGCCAGTGGAAGGAACAAGTTTTGAGCAATTTTCACTATTTTAACGGATCTATCTTATACTACATAAATAACATATATACTCTATGTTGAGATGCCTCATGAGTAGATAACCATGATGGAATAATGATTGAGGTATGTATTCTTATATTAGTAAAGTAGTATATTTTTGTATTCTCTACCAAGCATAGCTTGCTGAGATATTGTAAATATTTCATTATTTACAATATCTCAGATACAGAGAAGGAGAATTAGGAGCTCAAGACTTAAGAAGATTCGAAGAGAATAATCAATCAAGGTATGTCCCTTGAAGACATGTATTTTTATTTGAGAGTATTGTATTGTATTGAGAGTTTTAATGTATGGTGAGGTTTGAAATTTGAATTATGTAATTTGAACAAGTATTGTACTGATACCAGGTTGTACCGTGAACCACTGGATAGATTCTGAAATTTAATAAAAATATATTCCTTCAATGGAATTTTATCTTATACAAAAATTATACTTATGTTATGTATGAAGTGATGACTTGGGTTTTTTAAATTAAGTTTTAAAGAAAAGAATTTTCTTCATTTTATTTTGTGAAAAAAATTTACTACTAAGGGGACGAGAATAAGAGGTTTCGTCCATGCACGAAGAGAAGAATGGGGGCTTGGATCAAGATTCCGTGCCATTATCTCCTGCCTGATGTGATGGTAACAATGGGCTGGTGGTGTATTCCGGCATGACAATTACTTTCGTGTGGGTCTAGTATTTGAGCCAATTGTAAATTGGTTTACGAAGCAAGTGGGCCAACATTATGAGGAAGAAAAATTACAATGTAGGCCTTAATTTTTATTTTTTTTATTCACATTCCAATGCCAACCTGGGAAGTCAAGCGACTAGTCACAAGTCCATGTAGACTTCAGTTAATACAATTAATGGCTGGGTGAATTTTGGATACCATTTAGAATGTACTTAAGTATTAAGTACAATTACACCGATTCAAAATTGTCATTCTGTTAGTTTTCCATCTCATTCCTTGTTAGTTTTTTTAAAATTCTGATATTACCCTTCTCTATTTCGAAGTCAAAGTTCTATACTTTAGAACTATAACCTATGATTAAATTGTGAAATTTGGTCACTGAGTTCAATAACTTTATGATGGAAAGTTTCAGTGAAACTAGGTATCCAACACAACTCATAACAAAAAATCTAATGGTATGGTTAGATTTCAAAAAGAACTAATCAATAGTGAGATATTCAATCTCAAATATCCCTTGTTCATTAACTTGAGCATCAGTACTTGTTAAGCTTCTTTAATGAAATTCAACAATTTAAACTTTGATTTCTTACTAAAGCTAATATAAACTCTTTCTAACACAAATTAAAATGTAATCAATGCTTTGGATCAATGAAAACATACAATAAATTTAAAAAATTAAGTTTAAGCCATAAGTAAAATACTGTTACTATTTACGCAAACAGCGACAAGTAGCAGACTTTAAACTCTTCATTTGATTCTTTTTTAATGAAAAGTAAAAATTAAGACTTGTGCTCTTTCTTCACAATGTCATCTATCTAGCACCATCAATTTCCAAAAAATTTGTTGATTGTTCCCCGTCTTCCATTTGCTATAAGGGTAATAACAAATTTTCAAAAAACTAATTGGGAAGGAGATGGAAAAGTAACATAATGAGAATTTTACAAAGCTCACCAAAATTTAATGGTAAATTTACAAAATTAAAAAAAAAATGTTAGACTTTTTGTGAAAATACCAAAATTTAATGGCATTTAAAATAAATAAATAAATAAATAAATAAACAGTTTCAAAACTCCAACAAAAAAACTAGATTGCATGGCTGAACTGCACTTATGTTTGTACAATCGGCTTCTTGTGATGATTCCAACTTGTATTCGCACTTATGTAGAGTCATAAAATCAGTTAGAAGTGAGCAACCCAACTAGAGGATATGTTGTGAATGATGCATGTATGATTGAAGTGGAGTTTGCCGTCGGAGCGGTTGAACCACAACCCAAGGGCCATCATCCAAGCCAATGCCTGCAGATGTGAAGGGAAGCCCTGACTCGTACGCCTTTGCAGTCGACATGCCAGGAGTGAAACCAGAGGGCATTAAGATCCAAGTGGTGGACAAAGGCAAGGCCCTGCTCATCCATGGTAAACAAAGGGAGGAAATAGACGAAGGAATCACATATGTGATGACAGAGCGGAAGGTGGGCACATTCAATCGAACCTTCACACTTGCAGAGAATTCGAATGCAGATGCAATCTCTGCCCGTCTCGACGATGATGTCGTCGCCGTCGAGAGTTGGTAGACTGAGGAACAAAAGGCCCAGATTACAGAAACCCTCGGGGTAAAGATTGCTTCAACTTGTTGGGTTGTTGGTGCGTGGTTTCAATTCGTCAGATCGTAATTGTATCAATGGCTTGCCATACTTGCCTTGAAAATGCCGTATCGGAGACCACATTATCGTTCCATTGCCTAAAGTGCTCTTTTAGTTTACGGATTTTGCATTTGGTTTCCATTATAGGGCTTTTATATTTTGTTTCATTGTTGGAAATAGTTTCTACGGGCCTTCAATTGCATGGGCTTCAGTGGCGTCCCAACTCCATGACGAATTGCCATCTGACTTGTTCATCCGATTACTTCGGCTTTGGATGTCTACTAGACCGAAAGCATGTTAGTTGGATGGTTCTAATAAGATATTGATAGGAACACGCTCATTTCAAATATCATGTTCATTCAGTTGACACTTATTTAAAACTTTAAAAAGCATGAAATGACATTTATACGAGCGTTGCCGCTCAAATGGGTGTCGTATAATTTCCCTTCTGATATCTGAAAAATAGTACTTTTGATCACAGGAAATAAATGGTTAGAACCTTGTCTAAACGACAGTCTACATTCACAACCTGAGTGCAAGTGCGCAATCGATGATAAAAATTGTACTGTTGATCTCAAGAACTGACGGTTAGAAAACTATACTTTTCTGTACACCTAATATTGACTCTAGCTGACTGTTAAATGAATCTTAGACTATCACTGAGTGAAGTTCAAGCATTCTTGCATTCCAGTTTACCCTAGTGACTCGTCTTGCAAATGAAATGTGTTGATGTACGTTATCTATCAGTGGTATACCAGATCAATGGCCCCATATTTGTCATGTAACACAATGGAGTGCTACATGTAGTTAAAGTAAAATTATGAAGTAAAGAGGCACCCATTTGTAGGAGTCCACCAGTCTTACTGGTTACAGTACGGTGTCTCACTTTTTCCATGGAGTTCCCCTCTTTGGTTGGTTGATACAGTTCATTCATTTAATTCCCAAATTCAGATATTTTATAGTCCCAAAATCTAATAATTGGACAATATCCTACCACCCAAGAAAACTTTTGGCCGTTGCATGTGACTGTTGGTTTCTGATCACAACTATTTCTCCGGATGCTAGAGTCGTCCAATCTCCATGGTTTTTGGGTTGGGATGCAGCCTCCCAGAAGTTTCTTCCTAAAGAATGACACTTTGCTTTTTCTTTTGAACCAAGACATCAAAGGATTAAAATAACATAGGAGTAGCAGTGTAGGACTAAATGTTGGTGCATGACTCGTCTACCTTGGGCGGACAACTGGTTTGAATTATTTACTGGGGCCCACTTCAATTTTCAACGGCTCATATTGTTTCTTGAAACATCTCCATCCATCACGCAAGAACTTCTAAACATATTCATGTAAGAAAAAGGAAAATATATCTGCCCTTAAAACAGATCAAAGTTTCAAGAGTTCATCCCTCACAAAGCCAACTTCAGTAAACCAATGGTATCTATGCTGCAGTTCAAATTCTACTCAAAGGAAATTCAATTTCAAGTGACTTCTGTGCACATCCGCGGAGTCTAATTCTGAGAATTATAAGGCTAGACTTAAGCATTAGATTCCAAGTGTAGTTTTGTGCCTAACCTATATACACGCCACAGCCAAGAGTGCACGTCTGTTAGTGTAGTGATCAAAGCTGCTCACCTTTAAGGTCTCAATGTATCTAGTCAATGCCTCAAAAGCATATACCCATTGGATGACTCTCCAACCATTTCTATTCACGGTTGCGCAACATAGCTCAGAGGGTTAACAAATAACAGCAACAGAATCTGGAGCATTTGAACATTTAATATAACTCTCTGAACACCTGTGAATGTACAAATCAACCTACGATCCATCCGATCTGTGAATGTACGTATTCTGAAAATCTGAATGTTAATTTACATCCTAATCACTAACCCTACGTCTATGCAACAACAACAACTCCCTTCACCCAAGGGAGCCTAGAACTGGTTACGAACATTTAATGCCTCTTCCATCAGAGGGACGGGATGGCTTCTTGGCTATCCCCAACTTTCTTATCTAAGGATGGTGGCCGAGCTGCTCCATAGTAGTAGAAAGCCATTATCTTTGATAACTCGACTGCAGTCCGATCCCCTTATATGCATGAAAGGCAAGACTAGCTTCAGTAAATCACAATCAGGAAGGTTAAATAAACAAGCACCCTTTGTACAGAACACCCATACAAAGGCTTTCTAGTTAGCAGTGACATACGCATACCTCTCTCTCGATATAAGATCTTTCCTGCTTTAGTGAAGATGAGTTCAGGGAAGAGTGAGACTCCCAATGCAGATGCCAAATCATCCTCGATAACAGCATCAACAGCAACGCACTATGTTTACATGGCATATGATATCAGAAGACTGACATCTTTTCATGAAACACATAATATTCCAGGTTTTCGTTTATCAAATATCGCTGTGAACAAATAAACAGTGGATTGATGAAATCTTACCCTTGGTGAAGGCAATCCGGAG
Source organism: Warburgia ugandensis (assembly GCA_035236585.1). Classification (NCBI taxonomy): domain Eukaryota; kingdom Viridiplantae; phylum Streptophyta; class Magnoliopsida; order Canellales; family Canellaceae; genus Warburgia; species Warburgia ugandensis. Next base: position 26,940,904 of record CP141131.1, read on the forward strand.
TCCCAAAAGATCTGAACTGCTTTCTCTAGCTCCAGCCGTACTTTTTCATTTTGCTGTGGTCTGCACAGAAGGTTTGATACTTAATACCCAACAAAAACAAACAGTTTAGGATACTACCATGTTATTCTCACATCATTTACAGGTCCATAGTGAGAGAGATGAGAAAGAAGTGAAACCAAATCAATTTATCATCAGCATTTCAAAATCATAACTTTATCAGCAATAAGAGAAGTAAAACAATTTAAGAGTTGACTTCATCTTCTCTTTGGTTAAGCAATCCTGGCAATAAATAACAGAACACCAGTAAGTCACCTAAAACAGTTCATTCACTAAGACTGCATGCCTACAGCTTCAAGAACATCCCAGTTACATAATTCTTAATTTTTCAGAGCTTTCAGTTGCATTAGGAAGAGGCCAAGTAGAGACAAGAAGAAGTTCAGTAAAAGCGGCCATATCAGAAGAAGTTCAGTAAAAGCGGCCATATCAGAAGAAGTCATACAATTTACAGTGCATTACTTTCTTCCTATTTTTGTGCTGAACCAATGCATATTATTCAACTTAACTGCATATGACAATCTGTAGACTCATGATTCAAGCAGAACTACACAAAGCAAAACCCACATACAAAATAAATACCCTCAAAATGGAGTGGAGCATGTCTTCCACAGACAACTTACTGACTGCCATCTTATCTGGAATTGACAAAAAAAGGGCTTGAACTTTCATAATCACTTCCAGGCTATGAAGTATTCATTGCAGGTCACATGACCTACAGCTCCTTCGCTTTTTGAGGCTTCCTCTACCCACATCTCTATGTGTCCGCAGCACTTCCATATAGAGAAAGATGGGCTTACCATGTTCCATCAATAGCGCCTAACCTATGCCGATTTTGGCAGACCATGCTCCACCCCAGTGAACTCATGCAGTTCCAACGTGCCCAGAGGCCAGAGACAATCTGTTCACCGTCATAGGACCAACACCATTCAAAGGTTGGTGGCCTGCCCCACCTAGAACAGTCATGTCTAAGCTAAGGGGCCCCTCTCTGATAAGGAAAAAATAAAGAATCCCAATTTCATGATTAATCTAGTTCGATGGCTGTTCTCTATTCTCTTAAGGGTTTCTCTTTCTTTAATCCGATTTTTTTTCCTAGTTTTTTCTCGATTCAAATCAAGAAGTTGGCCAACCTGCTCTGCAAGCGCAACCAGAAGAGAGTGTCGCAAGCAACCACACTAACCCAAACAACACTCAAAATGTGCCTGCTCTTTCAGATAATAACCAGACTTCTCAATCTGGTTCTTCCCACAGACAAGGCTGGGAAGCCGTGAAAGCCCTTTTGAATGTAAAAAAGAGTTTGAATGAAACTTTAGATAGATTGTTTGACCAAATTGGTGACCCGCTCAAAGATGAGTCAATCATTTTTGATATAGCGGAAAAGATCATCAGAGGGTGACCCCGCGTCTGGAAAGGTCAACCATAATGGAGATATAAATTATATAAAGAAAATTATCCAGGATTTGCAAGTAAGGGGAATAGAGAGCAATTGGTTTTCTAAAGCCTATTCATTCAAAGAAGGCATGAACACTTGTATTTGGATGCAGGCTTATCTGTAGGCTCCGAGGAATAAGAAAAGGGTCGTCAACTTCTACTAAGAATCTAACAGAACTTTTCCAAATGAAAAAAAAAAAAGTTGTGCTATGAAGGAAAGGCGCTAGCTCGTTCAATTGGTCCTCCGTTTGGATCGGTCAATTCCTTCTCTTGAATAATTGGAGAAGGGTCTTGATGAGGGTCCACCTGTAGATACCAAATTTTCTTGTCTTCTTTAACTCATTAGTTAAGGCGAACCGGCCACAGGTTTCAATTCAAAAGCATGTAACTTGGCCTTTTGTAAGTAAGCCAAAATGGAGCCCCTTTTGTAGAAATTCTAAAGTCGCATGGCTAGCTGGAAATGCCCAGTATGACTGGGCACTCCAAAAGCTTATCCCAAGGCAACCCATGCTCCCCATGAAGATTCAAGACTGAAGACTAATAAAATGACTTCCTTGGACATTTATGAAAAAATCCAACTTATTAACGATTGATCATTGTGTTTCCAAGTGATGAAATCAGGATTCAGCATCTTCACATTATTATCAGAGTCGATAATTATGAAGGAGCAACATTGGTTCCACCAAGCACACCGAGAAAGTGTAGACAACAAAAATAGAAGAAAATTGGCTAAGTTTGATTGTGTAAAGATGGAAACTCATGTAAATCATTGTGAATTCATCATTGTATATATATCAATGTAGATGTATACATAATACAATGAGGAACCACAAATTTAGAGTACAAGGGAATGACAAACTTCCAAGAGACTCTAAATAAACGCGGTTTCTATATCTTTAAGTAACATCAATGTTATGCATAATTTTTCAGTTTAAGTCAATTATTTACAGATTATTTGGTTCTGTTGTGGTTCTACTAGACTATAAGATTACCTGCGACTTTTGCATTGCATTCAAATATGATACTGAAGAAGAATTTAAACCAAAAAAGAGAGCTGGAAGCAAAATTTATGAAACAATAATGTACCAAAAGAACGAAGAGAACGAACCTCTTGTAACGATTATGCACCAGAATTATCAGTGGGCTGATGTCCTTAAAAACAGTTTCCTCCCACTCTCTAGTGGTGATATCTTTTATAGGGCGAACGTAATTATCATCTTGCCAGACCAATTCCTTGTCACTGTCATAATTGTCATCGTCATCCTTCCTAACATTCTTGATTGTGATTTTGTTGAAGAACTGATCTAGATTAAATCCCCATCCATCCTCATCTTCAGGCCAGTTGGGATCTTCCTCATCAACAACAAGAGGATAATCAGCCAATAGCATCTCTATCTTTTTCTTCCTCTCGACAGGATCATCTTCTTCCTCCACATAAGGGTTCGTGTCAATCACGTCTTTGATCTTCCTCCTGAATTCCTTTCTCTCCTCATTGGTCATGAGAAGGGAATCATCATCACTATTGATTTTTCCTTTTATATTAGGATCATGGTTTTCCTCATCATCATCACCATCCCGAGCTTTATCTTTTACAGTAGCATTATGTTTGTATGTTTTATTTTCCTCTTCTTGACCATCATCAAATGCAATTTTTTCCACAGCTTCAGAAGCATTCAATTTTGTCTTCATCCTTCTCTAACAATTATTCCAAAGACCATGAATATCTCATGAATCAGGTAAATCTAAAACGTATATCTCCAAGCAATTAAACTACATGACCATGACTTTTCCGAAAAGGAAATAAAGAAGCATACCAGCTTCAGAAGTTTCGGTGATTTCCAGCGAAAACCAACTGTCCTCAAGGAAAGTTCTAAAGTTCCCTGGTCTCTGTAGTGAGGAACAAAACCATCCTTAGAAGAACAAAGTCCCCATTTTCTCTCCTCTTTCACACCTCGCAGTGAAGGACAAAACCTCAGTGGCCATCGTAGCACCATTTCTACAAAGCAAAAACATAAACAAACTGTTAATGGATGCACTTGTGTTTGAGACCTTTTGTTGCGTGCAGTGAGCTATGGAACTCAGTTTGGTTTTATTCACTTCTTGATAATAAAGGGCAACCCAGTGCACGAAGCTCCCATATATGGGAGAGTCCTGGGAAGGGACGGACCACAAAAGGCCTATAGTACAAAGCCTTACCTTGCATATTTGGTCAAGGCTGTTTCCACACCTCGACCCATGTCCCTTAGGTCACATGGCAACAACTCAACTGTTGCACCAAGGATCCCTTTCATTCACTTCTTGGTAATGAATTTGATTAATCAGAATGCTTGACCTCTCTCTAGATATGGCTGAAGCATCACATTTTCCTTTGACAAGTGTCATCTATTCTTCAGATTGAGTAGATAAAATTATTTAAAATTTAGTGTTCTTTTCCTATTGTGGGCTGTTCCAATACCATCTATTCTTCAGTATCAGATGATGAAATTACTAGAAATTTTATTGGATTATTCTGTTTGCCATCCCCTGCATGTTACTAGACCTTCATAGATCACGTTCTACTTTTCCTCTACCTGGTCTGTATAACCAATTTTATTTCCAAACAATTATAGATGCTTGAAGATCATTTGTTTAAAGCTTTCAAACTGTAATTAGGTTGTAGTTCATGCTGTAAACAATCCCTATGCACATTTTCTTTATGAGTACTCTTCATTTTACCTAATCTGTTTTTCCGTTTTTTTCTTCTTCTTTTTTTAAGAGACCAGTTTACCTAATCTGTTAAGAAATGATTGTGAATCTTGATAGTTGCATTTTTTAACTCTCCTATAAGACAAATAACAAAGTTGCTTAAGAAATTTTGCATTAGTTGCATCTGGAGGCTTCTACTGCCTAAAGAAATTTCTAGTTTGGTTTTCCTTTGTCTTTTTCTGTTTCTCTTATTTACTTAAATGATTCACGAAATATCTGAAAGTTCATAAGATTGTTACTATTCTGGAGGTTCTCTTTGCTATTCTTCACCAGATTACATTTATCATTTGCTTATCAATTGCCCTTACTGAACCTCAATTTGATTATAAGTGTTTTCTTGGTTTGAGATGGATCTGGATAAGCCAGCCTTTTTGGATGAATTGATTGCGGCTTGGAGAGGTAAATTTAGTTCACAAAAGGCTCGAAAATTTTGGCTATGATGTTTGCCAGTGACTATTTGGATGTTATGGAAGCAAAGGAATAATCCATTTTCCAGGAAAAGTGGCTACCTGGCTATCAGTGTTGCATCTAAAATCTCAGCTCTTGTTTCTTGGGCATATGCGGATGAAGCATTCCATGGCTACCCATTGGCAGATGTCTCTACCAAATGGGAGTCTTTCATAAAGATTATCGATCCTAAGAAAAAACCTGTGGTGATATCATGGGCTGCTTGTATTAAAGATTGGATTAAATTGAATTTTGATGGATCAAACTTTAGTGAAGAGCAACTTGGCAAGATTGGGGTATTATTAGAGACAAGGAAGGGGAAATTTTGTAGGAGTATGCTGGTTCAATTGGGAATAAGGAGGCCATAGAGGCAGAGGTTTTTGCTGCAAGGAAGGTGTCTTACTTTTGGAAAGATTTGGTAATGTATCATCTATCCAATTGAAGCAAAACTCTAAGGCTATCAAGAGATAAATGCTCCAAATGAACTCAAGTTGATAAGCATTTGCTAATATTTCAATGAAATAGCAACTTCATTGGAATATAGTTCACTCTATTGGGCTTATTCTGCTTTCCAATAATAATAAGGCAGATTTGTTGGCTAGAGAAGGGGTTCGAGCTAATGGTTTGCATATCCTTATTACTGAGAAAGGAAACTCCAGATTAGCTTGATATTTTGTGAGATTTTTTTACTTTTGTTTCTTTTTTAGTTGCTTTCTGATCTTTATGGTTGCTGATCTGCTTACGCAATCATAAAGGCCGTTTTCATTTTGTTTGTACTGTTCTTGCGAGCTCCTTAGTCACCTTTAACAAATTACTACTGTTTCTCGCACAAAAAAAGAAAAGAAAACTTTAATTAATAATTAATGAACAGCTTTCAAACTTGCTCGTTTCTTGTATTTGAGGTTCTGTCTTGTCTTTCCACTTGATCAAGCTTCTCTTTGGATCATTAGCATTTTCACGGTACAAATTCAAATTGGTTTCCTGTGTGAATGATTCCTGGTAAAGGCTATCCTTTACCTCATATAAGAACAACCAGATATGTTGCAGACAACTTTCCTACCAATTGCTAAGTGCACCTTCTTCTTTTTAAATTTCATGTATACTGCAGGGTATTTCCAAATCAAATAGACGAATTCCAACAATCAATTAGCAGGTGCAGAATCCTGATCTATCAAGATTTACATTCTAAGAAATTCCAATATGTCGAATGAACTAAACTACGCTTTTATGATATTTTCCAACCTGGAAATGTATAAATCATGTTCGTCTTGATTATTAATATGATCATATGCTCTTCTGCGATATCAATGATTTTTTGCTGAAGGAAAATTAGTTGGGTTACATATACAAAATTCAGATTAACAGAATTAGCACACAAGCTCGCGGCAGAGTTTCCATCATACTAACTAAAAATTCGAAACCGGTGGAAGAAATTCCAATCCAAAAACACACATATGGCAACAACCAAAAAAAGGATAAAAATCTAAAACCCACGAATCTAAGTCAAATTACGCAGGAGCAAAGGGTATAAAGGGATACTTACATGGATTCAGCAAAGCTTTAGGCACCAAGTAGATCTGTGAAAGGTTGAATGGACACGTCCAAGAATCTCCAAAACCCTAAACCATAGAAGGCTTTCGGATAAGAGGAAACGTGATTCTCTCCCACTTCTATCACCGGCCCCAGTTACGAATGATTCCGTCCATCCATCTGGCAGGGTCCAATTTGGACCCTCAGTTGCTTGAAAGTTATCCAAATCAATCAATCTTATTTCTAGCCAAATATAGTTCAGATTGTCAACTATGGACAATTTCTTTTAATCGTGCAATTCGGGCCAAAAACCTACTGGTGGTTATTGAAGATTTAAGAATACTTGTAAAAAGAGACCCATTTGTGGTAAGAGGCCTACTTCTTTTCTTTTTTTAACTTTTGTAAAGACAAGCCTCTGATTTGGCATAATTGATGAGAAGAGGCTCACTCTAAAAAAATTTAAAGGGTAACTCGGTTTCTTAATCTAAATACCAAAGCTACCTTAGATGTTAAAAATTGGTACATATTCCTTCTTAAACAATGCTGAAAATTTGTACATACACTCTCCTCAAATAATGCTAAAAATTTACATATGCACTCCAATCCAGCCTACAAGTAGGCTTCTAAATTTTTTGTTTTTTAAAGAAAATGACGTAGATGTAGAAGCACCTTCTCTAATTTGTTGTGATAATTTTTTTATAGATTTTGGTCATTTAAAAATGGCTTTGATAGGCTAAAGATCAAATTTCATACTGTTAGATGCTTTTAGGCCATATTTCTTTGGGTAAAAATTCAAGACCATCTAATTTTATTCATTTTCCAAAGGCCCAAAACAATTGGTTAGGGTCATCCAAATGCATTGATTTTTTATGGATTACCTAATTTATGTACACTAAATGCAATAAACCACTCAGATCTTCAGAAGATCAATAAATGTGATGAATGGCTTAGATCTTTTGGAAATCACTATTACATGGTTGATCTTCTGAAGATCTGAGTAGCTTATTGCATTTAGTGTACATAAATTAGCCAACTCACAATGAAATCAATGCATGTGGCCGACCCCTAATTGGGATAAGGTCTTGATGATGATGATGCAATGAAATCAATGCATTTGGACAATTGTAACCAATTGTTTTGGGCCTTGAAAAATGAAATACAATTTCATAGTCATGATTTTTTAACAAAAGAAATATAGGCTAAAAGCATCTAACAAGTATGAAAATTTGATCCTTGGCCTATCTAAGCCATTTTGAATGGCTAGGATCTTAAAGAAAATGCTTCTTCATCATTTTCGACGGTAGCTATACTTCTTCATCATTTTCCTACAAAATGATTTTTTAAAGCTTACTTATGGACCCACCACTAACTTAGTTTGAAATACATAGTATAATTTTCAGCATTCTTTGAGAAGGGTATATGTACCAATTTTCAGCATTGTTTGAGAGGTTATATGTATCAATTTCTAGCACTGTTTTTTTTAATAGCTAAGGGTAGTTTTGGTATTTGATATTAGAAAACAAGTTACCATTCAAAATTTAATGTGAGCCTCTTCTCACCAATTATAGGCTTGTCTTTACAAATATGAAAAAGGTGGGCCTCTATTTACAAATAGGCCAAAGTAGAGGCCTTTTTTTTACAAAGAGTATAGAGATCTAACATGTGTACTATTATATGTATGGTTTGGATCAAGTGGAGCCTAGAGCTTGGCATGTAAAAGTTTCTAAAGAGAATCCTGGTAAGAATACATGCTCAAGAGGAGAGAGAGGAAGGAGTGCAAGACCATTTTTCATCATCATAAAACATTTTTTTTAATAAATCTAACCCATTCGTCATATTATAAATGGCGCAAATAGGCTAGACATCTAATTTCATGTTAATTTATCAAAGACATGGCTATCCAAATGCATTGATCTCTCATGAGTTGCCTATATTTTGGTATTCTAAACATGATGAACTACTTAGATCTACCAAAAAGGTTTTACTATGTTTGAAAAAGGGGCATGTACCCCTTCCTCTCATCTTTTTTTTCTTTTTTTTTCTTTTTTCTTTTTTCTTCTTTTGAGAGGTAGACACACACACAACACAAACAATCTAAAACCCTTGTCAACCAGGTAAGAGACTCCTCCTTGTACCAATGCTCTAGAAGGCTTTGGTGCTCCTTCCTCTCCTCTCGAGTCAATACTCTCACTATGATTCTTTAGAGAATATTTTCTATTTTTGGGCAATTTAATTTTGAATAGCTTTTCTATGGAAATTAATTTTCATTTATTTTCTAACAACCTAACAAACTAGCACTAGTAGCATAGAAAAAAAAAAAAAAAAAACAACAACAACAACAACAAAAATGAAAAATAAGAAAACTACAGCAATGAGCTCCTAGCACCGAATTGTCCAAATAATTTATCCTTAAGGGCTTATATATACAAAAAGGCAAGTGAATTCTATCCTTAGAGGATTATACAACTATTAAACCATATATTACCAGTTTCTCCCTTAGCTGCTCTAGGAGCTAATGTTGTTGTTTTAATTAAAACTCCCAAGCACACAAATCATTTGCAATATAGCACACTAGTGAGGTCAATCCCACGATGAGTTAAAGTAATGTAATGCTAGTAGTCCTACTTTAAACCATCTAACTTAGCCAAAATTCAAGAGATATTTAACCTAGTCTAAAATTGGAAATTAACATATGGAATGGGAAATTATGCTGAAATTAAAAACTTGCCAAAATAAAAAACTTTCCTAAAATACGCACTTTCTAAATTAAAAACTTTCTAATTTGATGACTTTCATAAACTAAAAGTTACCTAGAGTGAAACTTTCCTAAAGTGCAATTAAACAACTTTCCTAAAGTCACTTTCCTAAACATGAAATTAACAACTAATCAAAGAAAACATGCTTTAACAAATTAATTTCTTAAATCATGCACTTCTAAATAAAGTAAGTAAGCTTATGGGAAAGGAAACTTTAACAACTAAATCTAAGCAACAACATGTAAACAAACTAATCAAAATAAAGCAAACGACCACTACTAGATTCCTCTTCCTAACATGAAAGAAAACAACTTAACTTGAATTTCATTCCTCTAATTTATTCAAACCATGCACCCCACTTATGGACAGCATATATGATTTCAACATGAGTTGAGAATTATTTTCTCTTCTTGATTAAAGAAGCAATGAACTCAAAGAACTATGAAGGAACAATCAATTGACAATCTTCATTTAAGTTTCAATCTTTAAGTCTTTTCAAAACCATGCGTTCCACTTTTGGAGTGGACGCTTGATTTCTTATAACTCTTGATTGAATTGCTTGATGATCAAGGCTACTCATCAATTGAGATTTGTCTATCAATGTCTTTCCAATACTATCTTACCCATCCGATCTTTCATGTCCCGTGGAATTATCTTGATTTAATTTAAGACGTCAAATACGTGTCTTTCAATCTTGGCCCCAAAAACAATAATTTTAAATAATCCAAACCATTGACATGTCCATCTTGATGATACCTTCACATCCATGACCAATCATTCTTAAGTTGACAGGTTCCAAGAGATATTTTTTAGAGAGATCATGACCATTTAAATCTAGATAGCTTAGATTGCCATTGATTTTTCTTTAATCCACCACTAATCTTGGAATCTTTAAGCCATTTGTATTTGGAAAACATTGGAAGTTGAACCATCTATTACAATCTAAGCTTGATCGGTGATTTGAAATGTTGATATCTTGATCTAAGTACTTGACCTTGATCTTGATTTACAACCTACAAAACATTATATAAAAAAAATTATTAGTATTGTCATACAAGTGGTTTTACACATACCTCAATTCTTCATCTAACCTTATAGATTTGACAAATTTAATTTAGATGATCAAAAAATTCAAATGAGATATTTTTTTAAAAATGTATATAAATAATGCTCTAAAAATATATAAAACATCATGCTAAATTAGGGTAATATAAACAAAAATGGATACTTAACAACCTCCTAGTGCAAAAATCAAGCAGATTAGCATGTGATAAGATAGTGTTTTTGTTTTTTAATATAGGTTGTCATTTACAAAGTTTCAAGCCATCCATGAAAAGCATAATGTTGACATCTTAGGTTTTTGTGATGACCCGGGTTTTCCCATGCATTTTAAAATGCAATATCTAATTCCTAGGGTGGGATCGATCCCTATTGGAAAATATTTTTGGAAAACAATGCAATGCAGAAGAAAATCTTTTGTTTTAAATTCATTTTGAAAACCCCGAGTGTCATTTGCTTTTGAGATGAGTAAAGTAGTTTTGAAAATTTCAGAAATCATAAATGTCTTCCCAGGTCTATCCAATCACAGCTCACAGCCCAACTGTAAATTAATACATAAACATGTCCAAAAGGTAGAGTGTTTACTTATATTCATGCTTGTCTTCTCTTCATTCACTTGACCATAGCACTAACATGTTCTTGATGCTTCTTCTACTCGTGAGTGGAGCTATCCTGAAAAATAATATATTTGGGTGAGTATTGCTCATACCCAGTAGGTGATATGATACTACTATTTTGAAAACACAATAAGCAACATACATGATTCCAAAAGCTTTTTATGTAAAACATCAGTGATTCTTTTTGTGTAAGCATATATAGTTATGCATAAAACATAAGCTTATTGATGCAATTTCAATCATGGAATCCTTTCTCATAATCTAGTTTTCAATGATATAAATATGATCAAAATCATGAAATAGAAATCAATAGATACATATACGAAGATCTCGGCAAATGCATCAAACCAGCGAATCAAATATAATAATCAGAAAACTCTTAAAATAGTCATCATTCAAGTAGATGCTAGTATCATGCACAATTGTCTCTCAACATACACGTCACGCCAACTGGTCACGAGTACTCGTATACTACCATCTCAATGCTATATGCATATCAATCACATCGAAATCATAGGGCCACTACGCTCATGACCAGAACCCCTCTAGATAGCGTGTCTCTGGTATCTAGAGACCAATCCACCATAGCCTCCACGACGACTATGGATATGTCCTCGAAAGGGTGCCGTGAACACCTCTAGTGGTTGTCCTTGTTTACCACAGCAGTCAGGGAAGGGACAATGCCGTTTTTGGCAGCAATACCATCCACCTTTTTGGTGGTAGAGGCTGGGAGGCCAAACTCGTACCCTCAACATAGTGCCCACTAGGCTCAATAGGCCAAAAACATACATAGTCCAAATCTCAAATCAACATAAATCATGCAATTTATGCATTTGTTATCAAAGTATGCGAGCGTGGCATAAACTCTACTCATTCTAGTACCGTAATTAATGTTATAAATCCATAAACTCATATAAGAACAGCATGGTTTAAAAACACATACCAATTACAACAATAGAAACAGGTAACTCAATTTGGGATGCATTTTAAAAACAGAGTAGTATCAGACTACCCACCTTGATGTTCCTTGAATCTCGTTCTTTATTACTCGACCCTGACCCATCTTCGTAAAACCCTATATATTGTTTGACAATCGAGGATTCAAATATCATTTTCTATCCATTTATAGATCACTATTTAAATTTCTAGATTAACGGATAGATCTGCCCTTTTTTATCATCTTTGATCTGGTAGATCTAGATCTATAGTTTTCAGGATATAGTCATACTAAATTGTTCTCAGATCTCCTTAATTGGGTTTTTAGTGTCGCGTATCAATGGATGACCCAGATGGGTTAATTAGGGCCCTGCATGTCACGGTTCCCAGGACGCGTGCGCGTCCCGGTCGAACTAGGACCTCGTTCACTAGTGCTTACGCTCGAGTGGCATGCCAAAGCACATGCCTTGGGTTGCATCGCATGGATGCATCTTCCGCGCAGTTGCGACGCGTCTCTGCCCCCTGGACGCCCCGTGCATCCCAGTCTAGTCGGGAACCCACCGCACGCAGCGTGCTTGCAACGGTTGCCAAGGGAGCGCATTCCAGACCTACATCACGTGTGGCGTCCCGGAACCAACCTTATTCGATGGGTCGGGAGACCCATCATGCCTGGGTTTTTTCTCAGTGTTTCCAGCCAGAAAACACCCAGATCCGGCGTGGATCTAGGCAGGGAAGAAGGGGTAAAAGCTTAAGGAAGTGTACGTGTGAAGCCTTGGCCGATGAGGGCGGGCCAAGAGGGCTGGCAGGCTTCTAGGCAAGGTGAAAGACTGAGAGTTAGTCCCACATCACTAGGGGAAAGTTACTGCGCTCTTGATAAGAGTGATGAGGACTTCCCTTGCAACGAGGCCTTTTCCCTGGGCAACTGGGGAAGAACAAAACCGTGCGGGGTGTATGGGCACTCTGGCATGGACAATATCGTTGCAGGGTGTGGGCCCTCGGGCTGTTACAAGTGGTATCAGAGCCAGACCCCGACCCGGTGTGGGTGGCTAGCCGCACGTGGGCGCTCGCGTGTCCCCTAAGGGGTAGAGGTTGTGAAGCCTTGGCCGATGAGGGCGGGCCAAGAGGGCTGGCAGGCTTCTAGGCAAGGTGAAAGATTGAGAGTTAGTCCCACATCGCTAGGGGGAAAGTTACTGGGCTCTTGATAAGAGTGATGAGGACTTCCCTTGCAACGAGGCCTTTTCCCTGGGCAACTGGGGAAGAACAAAACCGTGCGGGGTGTATGGGCACTCTGGCACGGACAATATCGTTGCAGGGTGTGGGCCCTCGGGCTGTTACAAGTTAAGCCTTGGCTGATGAGGGCGGGCCAAGAGGGCTGGCAGGCTTCTAGGCAAGGTGAAAGACTGAGAGTTAGTCCCACATCGCTAGGGGGAAAGTTACTGGGCTCTTGATAAGAGTGATGAGGATTTCCCTTGCAACGAGGCCTCCTGAGGGGTGAAGCCCAAGAGGGGTGAGGGACCTAAGGGAACAAAACCTTGAGGGGTGAAGCCCAGAGTGGTGAGGGACCCAAAGAGGACAATATCATATCCGCTGTGCACTCTGATACAAGGAACGAGGCCTCCTGAGGGGTGAAGCCCAAGAGGGGTGAGGGACCTAAGGGAACAAAACCTTGAGGGGTGAAGCCCAGAGTGGCGAGGGACCCAAAGAGGACAATATCATATCCGCTGTGCACTCTGATACACGGAATGAGGCCTTTCGAAGGGTGAAGCCCAAGAGGGGTGAGGGACCTAAGGAAACAAAACCTTTAGGGGTGAAGCCCGGAGTGGTGAGGGACCTAAAGAAGACAATATCGTGTCCGCTGTGCACTTTGATACACGGAACGAGGCCTTTTCCCTGGGCAACTGGGGAAGAACAAAATCGTACGGTGTGTATGGGCACTCCGGCACGGACAATATTGTTGTAGGGTGTGGGCCCTCGGGCTGTTACAGTACGGGGCTTACTTGGGCAGTCTAGGAGAGTGCCCATCGCCGGTGGGTGCGCCTGTTCTCCACTTTGAAACCCCTGCTCGCCGAAAAATATGAAGCAAAGAAAAACCCTAATGTCAGGTGAGATCGGAGGAAGGAGAGAAAAAGAGAAGAGAGGGGAATGGCTGGCCCAAGGAAATGACTTGGCCATTGCCAGAATTCCTAGGAAAAATCGGAAGAGGGTTTTCTAATTTTTGCCGGGCTGGAAACCCTTGCTCAAGGTAGTTGGAGATGGGGAAAAGGAGGGATGGTTGAGGAGGAGGGAAGAGGACTTCTTATAGCCCTGCCAAGGAGTTGCTGCTTATGGCGGTGCCACCATTGGCAATGGCGGTGCTGTGCACCGCCTGACTGGTCAGTGCTGGAGGTGGAAGATGACCTGGAGGAGGGGGTGCCATTAGTAAAACAGCCCCCTGTGTTTTTGGGTTGTTATGTTTTAATTATATTTTACAAAAATACCCCTCTATCTTCAAACGCCCATAACTTTGTCATATGAACTCCGTTTTCGGCATTCTTTGAAGGCGTTGAATTCCATTTTAAATGTAGAATCTAATGGTACTAATTTTTCTTACAAATTTATTTGTTTACTATTTTAAATAAAATAAAACATTTAACATGGTTAATTTCATATAGAATGTCCAATTCATTTTTGTAAAATGGATGCAAAAATAGCAGAAATGCTTGAGGCATTACAGCTTTTCTAACAATTTTTTACAAAATCTCTTAAATTGTGGGGTCCTGAGTTTGGAAAACTATTTAGAAAACAAACAGTGAAAAACATTTTTCATGTGAAGACCTTTTAAAATCCTGAGTATCATTTTTTCTTTTCAAAAAATAAAGATTTTCAAGGAAATGAACACTACATTTTTACCAAAAATACGGCAGAGTCTCCTCTATTTCTCATACTTACGCATTTTATGCATACGATGCGATGTCCCTAATAAACATAGTTTAAATCAAATAAATAGTAAAGGAGACTTTGTCTCCATCTTTTCACATGAATACATAATTTAAATGTGTATAGTTTTAAAAAAATCAAAATTTTAACTAAACAAAAGGAACACTTCATGACCAGGATCAATCAGTCATAGCCACACCATCATAACTTCAATTTACATGTTTATAAAGCAAAGTCATATTAAGTTAAAGCATTACATCAGTTCACAAGATCATCAACTACATTTCAAACATGTTTGATATACCTTTTATGCCCTTCTCTTGAGATCTCTAGCACAATCTTTGTCTTATTTCTTTAAACTTGAGATGCTGTAAACAATTTACAATGTCTCAACAAGCTTGTGCTTGTGTAGGTAGTTTCATCATTAAAATATGAAAATTTATACAGTTTTGAATCCAAAAAGAATTTACAATCAGATGTTACACAATTCTGTAAAATATGATGCATAATGAGCAGTATAATAAAACTCTGAAATCTCAATCATGCTTTACAAATCAATGTCATGTCAAACCAATTCAAATTATTAGTTTTAATACATGCACATTGTTTCAAAGACAATAGTAACCCTTTACAAGGTATTTTACAATATATGAAAGATCAACACAATTCATGTCGTGCATCATCTCATAAATATACATATCCAAGCTGGGTAGTGAATCATCGTCAAAATCAATAAACAAAAGGCATTTAAAATCATATAATGCTTTAATATAATCAATGTATCTCAGTAAACACACACACACACACACACACACACATATTACTATCAAAACCTTCCTCAGGTCTCACGAGTATGGAAACACTCATAATTTAACCATTTGCCATTGGTCATGAGTACTCATTATAGACCTGAAATCTCAGGGTGCAACGCATCTGTGCTATCGCATTATAAATACACATCTCAAAATAATGGACCCTCTGTGCGATGGACAAGACCTAATGAAGTTTATGGCTTTCATGTCGATACTAAGTGGATACACTCCTTACATCGTGCGAGCAATGGGTATATAGTATCTCAGGTCGTGACCTTACCCATGATATCTTTGTAACCTAAATTCGACCTTTTTCAGCTAGGTATCTAATACACACATATACAATTTTGGAAGGGGATGATCGGTCCTCAACATTCATAGAACAACATCCACTAGACCCAATATGTTCATCATAACATATTAACACTAGGCATCAACCATGTAAAAGCAACCCTCACAGGGAGAATTCCACATTCCTCATCATTTTCTAACTCATGAAGTCCATGTAGTTTCAAATATATTTTCATATACAAGTTTCCAATTTGATAATAAAACAACATGGCATTCCAAAGTACTAAGTTGCATGAAATACAAATACACGAACGGCATAAATCAGAAATCTCAAAATTCCAAATTTTAAGCATTTTCAAACATGATAGAGTAGTCATCAATGGTTTTCATGTTTCACAAAAAGTATATTATTGTTAAAACTACTTACCTCCTTTGACAATCTCTTCCGTTTATTTGTATCTCTTCTTCTAGTCACCTATCGATCAACCTTCTCTATTGATGTTCTAGAGTTCTTGTCAATGTTGGATCATAGATTCGTAAGTACACAAGAAATCTACTTTAACTAGAGCCTAACTATTTAGATCATCATAAACCATCAAAATTTTCCCATGTTCATAGATTAGTAAGGGAATATATAATCAATTTAGCCCGAGATCTGCCATCCATTCACCAAATCAGCGATCCAAATGTTTAGATTTACATAACAATTCAAATAACCTTATTGATGAATGGTCTAGATCTAAAAGTTTAATCCAATAAGTTACGGTGATCTAAATTAGTGTTTCAAGGTCTGATCTTATGTTCATAGTATCTAACCATAAACTTAAGGTCATGATCACATAGTCAAGGTCTTGATTTAGTGATATCCTTTCTTGATCCATGTTTTTTGAGTAATTGGATTGGTTATTAAGGGTTTAAGCTCATTAATTAGAACCTTGGAAAGGTTATTAAAGTTCTGATAACTGATTGAACAATGTGTACATCAACAAATCAACAGTTCTTATTTAATCCTTTAGTTTCCTGAAAATTAGTGCCATGATCTTAAAAATTTTAAAGTATCTTAACTTAATAAAGGTCAAGGTACACAATGGTGGAATATGATCGCCGATTAGACATTGTCAGGTCCTTATTCCTTTACTTTTTGATCGGATAGCTAAAATCATCCAATCCATATCTATTTAGATTTTATAGTTTTTATTATATCCAAGTTAATTCAGTGTTCCAAAACTCATTAGTGATGTCTGATCATCGATTAGGCACCATTAAATACTATTCCCATAATAATTGACTAGATAGTTGAGATTGCCCGCTCGGTTTCTAGCCTAGATCGACAATCTCAATTAGATATGAGCTAAATTAGGTATGTATTTACTTATTTCTAAGCTTGGATTAAGAAATAGATGGTTGGATCATCTCAAAAATCTAAATTGAGCATGAAATTGTACAAATCTAACTAAAGATCTTAAATCAAGAATAGGGTTTTACAAATCTTACCTCTAAATCATATCTCACATGACCTTCATTGCTGGAGGAAGTGGATTGATCGTTTCCAATGGCAATCTACCTTTTCACTATGCGTTGATCTTTCTTTCGATCGACCTGTTAAAGCTCCTTAGATCTCATCTGTCTTTGGGGCTTTTGTTTTTTTGGACATGCCATGGAAGATGACCAGCTTGAATCAATGATCCAAGCTATCTTCATTTTAGGCCACGACTTGTAGCTAGAAACCCCTTTTCCTTCCCCCTTGCCGGCGTGCGAGTCTTCTTTTGCAACCTAGTTTTCTCCTTCCTCTCCTTCCTTTCTCCTCTCTTCCTCCTTCCTTCTTCCTCTTCTCCTTCTTCCCCTCTTCTGTCTTGTTCTTCCTCTCCCATTGGGGTTTTTCTTTGTCAATCAGGTTCGAAAGGAACAAACTGTTAGGTCTGTTTTGTTTTACTTAAGTGGGGAGGGGTGTCGATATCAATTTGGCCCCTCCTTTAGTAATATTTTTTACTAAAATGCCCTTCTTATTCATAAGGTTATAACTTCTCCACCACTCCAATTTTTGCATTCTTTATGTCATTGGAATCATTTTTCTGAGTACAATTCAAATTTTGAGGTTTTGGGGTTCAATTAATTGTTTTTCAAAAGGTAGATTTTATGGGAGTTTAAACACAAAATTTAAAAATTGAGGTTATCACACATAACCCCTTAAATGTTAAAATCGTATAATCTACATGACTTTTGGATTGACATACATCTAGTGCCAAAGGAATTAGATGAATTAGGTAGATAATCTATAGGTGTGCCCCTCATGCAAAAAGTTGGAGCTCTTTAACTCCAAGTGCTTGTTGGTGTTTTAATTTAGCATTTCTCAATAAAGAAATATGTCACATAAAGTATTCAAATATAGGAATATAATTGCATAGTAATGCATGGAAGGGAATTCTCCCCTAATAGAGTAACTATCATCATGATTCATGCAATGAAGATACTTTATTTGATTAAAGTCTTGTAACTAATGGAACAAGGTTGCTTTATTTTTAAATGTGTGACTATGCATTTCTTAATACTCATTACTTAAGTCTTTTCCAAAAGTTTTTTGTGTGTGAATGTATGAGCCAAGTAGATGCTTTACGTCAAACTCACAATGTGGCCCATATCGCCACATCATATTTTCTTATTTGTATTTAGTAGTTTACTTGGAAAACCTAGAGTACTAATGAAAGAACTAAGTGGTTGAAGTAATTTAATTTTATTGGTCTTAGTTATAATGATGACATAATATGGGAGACTTTGTCTTGAAGTTTCTTAGTCTCCACAACACTATACATACATGCTTGGTGGCAACATGTATATAATATAATGACAAAAGCTTTTTGGGGAAAGCCATAGACCATTACTCTAAAACTGTAGTTTAGGTTTCCATCATCTATTTCATAAGGATTTACTAAAAGACTAGAAGCTTTCTCCATCAAAACACGAAGTTTGAATCATATTTAATATATTAAGATAAATAAATAAGTTTTTATACTGAATGCACTATGGAGAAAGGTGGAGGCAAGGAAGTATAGTGTGAGGAGGATTCACAAGCATTTTATTAATAGGATGAGGGTTGTTGTTTTTGCAGTTTGGGAATGCATCTTTAAGAGTTTTCCTCCTTTTCCTAAAGGTATCAAATTTTCATCCAGATTTGGATATGATATTTCCTTTTAGAATGATTCATGGGTGGACAACAAATCTCTTGCTTATAAGTGTGGCAGTCTTTCTCAATGCCTTTGATAAAAAAAAAAGAAACAAATTCATATTATTTTTCATTGGTTGATGGTCAAGTGGTGTGGAACATCAATTATAGAAGGAGTTTTTTCTTTGTCTATGAACATGAACACCATCAAGGTTTGATGGATCAGCTCAAAAATGTCTTCCTTGAAGAAAATGGGAGAGACAAGTGTATCGAGACTGGTAATTTCACAGGAAATTTTTTGGTTAGATCTTTTTATGAGAGGATTGCAAGACCTTTTGAGAGAAGAGACCTTGAGGTCATAACATGGTTTGTCCACCACGTGTTTCAACCTTTTGTTGGCATGCTTCTCTGGATAGAATCCTGATGATTAATAGATTAAAGACTTTTGGATGGGCATTTGCTAATCATGTCTTCTTAGTTTTAAGGAAGAGGAGAGCTTGAATCATCTTCTTTTGTGCTGCAAGTTCTCTTCAAAGATCTGGTGATTTGTTCTTGTATTTTTTTCTAGGAAATGGATCATGCAAAGAACATTGCATCACTTATTTACTTGTGGAGAATTTTTAGAAATGAGTCTTATTTGCATTTTTTGTTACCTTATGGATTATTTGGACAGAGAGAAATAGGCATTTCTTTATAAATGATTTGAGAGAGGAGGGAAGCATTTGTGATCATATTTAGTCACTCATTTCTCGATGGACATTAAATCATAAGGTTTTAAAAAGGGTGACACATAATGAGTTAAGAAGAAACTCGTCTACAGATTGGAATCAAAATACAATAAGAGATGTTGTTAAACTGAAATGGACACCCACCTCCACTTGCCCAGTTTAAATTTAATCTTGATGGCTCTTGTATTGGTAATCTAGGACCTTTTGGAGTGGGTAGAATCATCATGGATCACTTTAAAAATCTAGAATGTTTTTTTCCAGCCCTATTGGTATTTCAAATTCCAATGAGGCTAAAATTCGTTCTCTTTTGATTGGTTTTGTAGAATTGGAACAAAGACTTGTTCTCACCATTGGTACTTAAAGGTGATTCTCTCAATGTGATTAGATGGTTTACTTCTTCTAAAGATGCTCCATAGAGATTTTGTAATTTGATTGATGAGGCCAAGCACATTGTGGAAAATCATGATGTTTGATTTCAACTTGTAAAGATCCTAACTCTTTAGGTGATGAATTGGCCAAAAGCAAAGTCTTTAGAGACGATCTCTTAAATTATTATTATTTTTATGTTATTGCATTCTAGTTTTTATTTTTATTCGACCCTCCTAGTCTGAGCTTCATTTTCATTTCTGTAATAAAATTAGCACCATTAAAAATAAAAGTGGAATCCCTATTCTTGTTCTTGTCCACTTTATGAAATTGTTGGATTGTTTTTGCATGTAGTTGCTAAATCCCATAATAAATATTCTATTTGAGTCTTGTATTGATCCACCAATCAAATGGCTTGGTTTCCTCTCAATTTCTTTTATTGAATTTTAGTTTTTAAACTTCTTTTGATGGTGATTTAAATCTAACCTATAAATCTGTAAAAATTTGCATTTTGAGATATTTTCCCCACCTAGTGAGAGTTTATTGGTGCTCTATGAATGAAGTATTTGTCTCATCATTGTTAGACAACAAATGATCATAACCTTCTATTTAGTTAAAAGACCATATTTATTATGGTTTGTAAACTAAGTTAAGTCTCTTTGCCAAATTAACCATGCCATAAAGGAGTTCACTATAACAATGAGAGTAACTACACTTTGTTTATGTGGTCATACTTGGAAACAAAAGCTTTTAACATTTTTCATCACACTTGATTCCTTAACATTTATATTGAATGATTTATTGATAGCTAACAATATTTTCAAACATTTCATATTGTAGAAGTATGTATTTAAGGCTTTCTTCTATTTGTTTGCATTAGATATATTGTTAGTGTTTTTTTTTTTTAATGGTGTCATTTTTTTTATTAGATATATAGTCCTATTTTATGTTCTTTTTCATTTAGAAGCAATCATGCAAGGTTAACCAAAGAAAAAATATATAAGCTTTGGTTGACTTTGGTCTTGCTCATAGATACAACTTGATAAAAATCAGCCATTAAACAAGAAGTCATCAACAATCAATATAAGACACCTAAATTACAAGTCAGGGAACATGTCAAACATTCTCTATGACCTATGAATTGATTATGATAATTACAAATATTCATTTTTAATTAAATTCAAGATTTCTAGGATGCACACTTGCTCACAAGTTAACAACATTTATGGAAATTAGTGTGTTGATCAATAGTCTTTGATCTTCAAAAATATCTCAAGATGCAACTGTAACAACTAATATCCCCAAATTGATAGTCACAGTATCATATAATGTTGATAGCCATGGATTCACAGAAGAACTCCCCCTCGTAAGATCTAACAATTCTTGGAACAATCTCTCTTGTAACCATCTATAATCCATTTTTATCTTCCTATTATTTCAATCTTTACAAAATCTACGGGCAAGGAATGGTTAGATTTCTTCTTCTTTGCAAAAGAGAGTGAGCTTGAAGATTTTTGAGGGGAAAGTAAGAGAGGGTGGTGGAGGATAGAGAGAGGATAAAGATGAAGGAAATTAAAGCTAGGGGTGGTGAAAAATGAAAACTTAAAAAAGAAAGAAAGAAAGAAAGTGAAAAACAATTCTAAGTTTCTTCTCAGGCAAATTTTAATGTTTCTCCCTAGGTGAAAAACTATTCTATGTTTCTATCCTCTCTAAATTGATAGTCATGGATCCTTGTGGATAAATTATGAAGGTCCAAGTTTTGAGGGGTTGGATAATTCTCTACCTATTTCCCCAAGGACTTGATTTTTTCATCTAAGTTCATGTATTTTTATGGATAAATGAGTACCATGGATTAGAATTTTAACTCGTTTTACAACATTGGTCTTAATAGTCCAAAGAGAGAGAGAGAGAGAGAGAGAGAGAGAGAGAGAGAGAGAGAGAGAGAGAGAGAGAGAGAGAGAGAGAGAGAGAGAGAGAGAGAGAGAGAGAGGAACGATTTGAAAATAGCTCAAATGGGCTAATTGAAAGTACCAAATTTCATCGCATTTAGATAATTTATCTCATGTTTTCTTAAGTTGAAAACTACCACCAAGGAACCTATCTAAGTCATTCCTAACATGGTGAGAGGTAAGTAAAGTCACGCACACACATGCGCACACATATATAAAGATATATAGACACACACACAACCACTGGCCAAGGATATAACAAGATAAATGTTGTTTTTGTTAATGGCTATTCTCTAAAAAACTATTATTTTAATCCAAAGAAGAGAAAAGAAATGTTGCCCAAATGCTATTAGAGTTTTTCAAATTTCTCTTCCTATCACTAACCACATAAGAGTAAAGGACTTCTTTTGTAGAATGATCTTATCCACCTTTTCTCTTCCTCTATTTCGGCAAAGCCTAAACACATCTCTCTCTTTTTCTCTTATGACTTTGAATCTCATCTAAAACCATACAAACTTCCTCTCTCTCTCTCTCTCTCTCTCTCTCTCTCTCTCTCTCTCTCTCTAGAAATTTTATTATTTGATCTTTCTTAGGGTTAGGGATCAACGAATGAGAGACCGTTGTCCTTTTTTTGGCTGGTTTATTTATATGAGCAAAGCAACTAATAGCCAATAAAAGTAAACATAGTAGATAGTATGTTGGGATTGAGCTTCTTTTCATATCCATTCTAGTTTTCTTTGCTTATGACCATCTACCTCTGTGGTTTCTTTTGAACAACAACAAGAATAAAGTATTTTTTGTAATATCCACTAATTTCAACCTTTTTAGTTATTGTTTATTATGTCGAACATACTATGCATTATATTTCTTGATTTTATGTTAAACTTTGCCATTTTCCCCTAAGTTGACATGTAATATAACAATAACTACGTACCTAATAAGGGTAATTTATGTCACTTTAACAAACCTAAGAGAACTGTATGTCTTAGTCATAATGTCTTAGTCATATGCAAGGTTGCCAACACCAAGCTTTTTGCTAAATATCATAACAGAGTTTGTTAGCTATTCATTTGTAGACACACATACATAAACATAGATATTTGTGGTTTATAAGGATATTTTCAATGAGGTTGTAGTTTAAATTATGGTGAGATAACAATGGCTTTAATTGTTGTATAATTTTGTGTTTTAGAATTATTATTATTATTATTTTGTGAGACTATATCAGCAAAAACTTTTTGCCGAGATAAGCTCTCTTTTGTGTCAAAACTTAGAAAAAAAATGCATTACGTGGGTCACTATAAATCCGTATTCTATGACTGCAATTTGACATGTTCTAGTAGGTGTAAGAGCTTAAGAGGAGAGAGGAGTACATGCCTTTTTTTCATGCATGGTAGAGCATTTTTTTTTTGCAAATCTAAGCTATTCGTCATATTTGAAATACCAAAAATAGGTAACCATGAGAAATTGATGTATTTGAACAATCATAGCCACGTTCTTGATGTTTGAAAAACTTAACAGTAAGGAATGGTCTTGTTTTTTACCTAAAAAAGCATTGGCCAAAAGCATCCTATAGGCATGAAATTTGATGTCCAGCCTATGTAACCCATTCCTAACATGGTGAATGTGTTAGATCTAACAAAAACAATTCCACCGTGTATAAAAATTGTGGCGTGAACTCTTCCTCACCTCTTATGCATGTACACTTAGACATTGTGCCACACTTTCTGATACCATGCCAAAAGGTATAGATTCTGATCAAAGAGGAATGCTACTCTATGGTGACCTCATGTAGGTTAGCATCCCCACTGGTACGAAGGGCCCAACTTTTGGTTGATCGTTGAACTAATTTCTCTAACATTAAAGTGTCTATTGACCCAAAAATACTCCCCTTCGACTCTCTAGCATCCGAAAATGTATGTTTTTGTTTGTTGAATGCGAGTTGTTGTTTATACAAACTTTAGCCGCTTGTTCTAAGTAATTTAAAAACAAAAATCTTCTTCTTTTTTATTATTTTTTCAAATTTCTTTTGGGATGTTTACAATCACCCAAGGCAGATCTAAAGTCACACTAATGGACGAAAGATCCTGATAACCAAAACTGGTTTCCTTGAAACTTTTGAAGGTGCGGAGGTACCCGGAAGCCTGTCCGACTCGTTCATCTTCTTGCTCAACCTTTTCATCTTCTTCTTCCTCTATCTTTGAATGTTTAATAGATCAAGAACACGTATCCTTACTCCACCTCTGGATGCGTACCGATTCAGAGAGCGGTTGGATTGGAATCTTCCGGACTCAAATTAAGTTGTGCTTGGAAGACGTATAAGGCTATTTCGGTCATTTTCCAGAGCTAGTGTGGATTTCTGAAACCTAAGAGGAGGGCCGAAGGGGGAAGAAGATCTGAAACCAGAAAGATGGAAGCAAGCCAAATCAAAACCTTACCAGGTATTCTTCAAAGCCCTAGAAAAATCTAATCCAATCTCATAGTCTTTATCAATCTTTTCCATTTTTCTACTTCCCAGTGCTTAGTTCAATCTAATCCTCCGTGTTTCAGATCTTGGAGAACAATTTTCGGTGATTCTGATGGGATTTTTCTTATTTTTCTTGTACCAAAAGTTGGATTTTTCATGTCAATCTCGATGCTTCTTCCGTCAACGACAAGGAATAGTTGTTCTTGTGACTCTTCTGGTTAGAGAAGTTCAGAGTTTTCATGTCAATACGGATACTCCTTGCTTAAATGAGCAGGGATGACTCTTCTTGTGACTATAGTTCTTTTTTTCGTGTTTGAAAGTTGGCAACCTCGATTTGAAGAGAGTATAATGAATGAAGACGAGTCTGTCTGTCCTTATCATTGAGGATGCTCTTAACGTTTTCATAAAGATATATGGAATGAAAGACACCCGTAGAGGTTGAGAAACATAAAGGAGGGCATTTTTGTGACATAGAGAAAATATACCACTGTAAGTTTCATACAACAACTGTAACCTCATTTTGCCTTTGCTGTGTGCAGTGAAGGATGATGATAAGTTGCAGTGTGACTATTTCTATCCATAGTTAAAAATGTTTTTGCATAATTGAATGTTTTGAAAATATCCTGATTCAATCCATGCAAATTCAAAATTCGCAGGTTTTCTATTTTCAATGGAAATTCTGAATATTGAAACAAAGGATCAGTCCTGAATACTTTGTCAAATTATCAAATATTGTTTGGAAATCTAGTTAGAAAACCAAGTAGAAAATGAAGATGTCCAAATTCCCAGTCATTTCCAGAAATTTTGACATAAAATCTGCCCTGCTGATTTGTTCCCAAATATGGGACTTTGTAACTAAGCTTTTATCATAGCATGGCTGGAGGCCTACAATACCTAACTTTTATGAGATAACATTCTGTCAACCAAGTATTTTAGTTTCTCTATGATCTTAGAGAGGAGCATCGACAAACAATGAAATAGATTATGACATACATTGTAGGTATTCAAACTATGATCTGTTCTATTGGCAAGATGTAAGGATATATGGACATTCTGATGCTGGTTAGGAAGAGATCCAGATTTACCCAAGTCTTTTGCCAGTCTTTTGTATTTGGTTGAGTGAATTTCTGGTCCCTTGGTGTAGTATAAAGATAAGGGTGTCTGTAAAACCAATGCAGAGGCATCATATCTTCTAACTCTTCATCTTCACCTATACTCTCTTGGGTGAGACATTCCTGCAGGATCTTCATTTGTGTTCAAGCATCCATATCCCATGCAGTGACAATTTGAGTGTTGTAGAATTATTGCAACTCTTTATTATATGGAATGAAACTCATTGAGATAGGTTACCATTTCCTTTTTTTTTTTTTTTTTTTTCAAAATAGAGTTTGATTGATAATCATGTCCATCCAAATGTTTAACGTGGGACTATCATGTAGTCACTGTTGTCATTCTAAATATGTAAAGATTAAGGATAACACTAAGTTGCACTGTTGTGATTTGTGGAAAGCATCCTAGGGATATAAAAAGCCCATTCCTAAGTGAAATGGAGCTTGCACTATCTGAAACTTGTTTGTTATTTTTTATATTCTTCTTCTCTCTGATCTTTATATCCTCCATTTAGCAACTCAAAGATGTTCATAATGACCACATCTATTGGAGGTAGAATGAACGGATGGAGATGTGCTGTTGATGGTAATCTTTGTTAACTTAAAATTAATATGTTGACCAATGGACCTCTCACCGTCAAGCAAAAGTTCACCTTTCAGGAAATAGAGTTCCACACAAAAGCATCCTTCTGGAAAGGTATATAAACTCATGAAATATTGTATAACATCCTAATGCCTGGAAATATGTTATGTTTGAGAGTTCACATGCACAGCTTCTGGTCTGAAAAATAAAGTATTTTTCATTTGTTTCCATGCTACATGAATCCTTCGCTTCACATGTGTGTGAAGTCAAACCCTGTGGATTGGGATACTTATGCATAAAAATACAGGACACAAACCATTGTGTGGAAAGTAACTGGAGACTCTAGAGAAGAATTTCATGAATCAGATTTACTAATAAGCATCGTCTAATAGAGCTTTAGTATGATATTTGTGCTTGAAAAGTGTAAGGATTTACAAGCACCGCTGAAAATTACAACTGGGGCTCAGATGTTTGCTTATGAAAGTTGCTCATTCTGTGGGATATTATCTTATATAGGCCTTGCACCAAAATCCTTCTCCATTGGATGACGATAACCACTATTCTACAAGTGAAAAATGATGGTGAGAAAGTTTTGGAGCCCCTGCTGTAAAAACATAACTAATCAAGGGTTAGGATTATTCATTTCATAAGAGTTTTAAGGGTTAGGATTATTCATTTCACAAGATTTTCAAGGTATCTCCTAAAAGATGTGATCTAGAAGATGAACGTTTGGATCAACCATCTTGACTTGCATGTACTTTTAAAAGTGAACATGAGTTGCACACAAAAACACCACATAATTTTTCTATTTGATATGAGGATGAAAGCTTGCCACGGGCTTGTTCCTTAAGTTGGAACAGAGCAAATATAATAGCGTTTATATTTTCAATTTGAAGTTGTAAGTTGTATTCAAGCTAGGGTGTTCCCCATAAGCGACGCGCTGCATCGGATCCCAGATGCGGTGAAAAATAGGCAAGGGTTGCTAGGGCGTTCTCCCAGAAGCGACGCGCTACATCGGATCCCGGGTGTAGTGAAAAATGGGCAAGGGCTGCTAGAGCGTCCCCTCGGAAGCGACGCGGCGCATCGAGAACCCAGGTGCAGTGAAAAGTGGACATGGGTTCATACCATGGAGGTCGAGAAAGGCGATAGTAAATAGGGAATCTCCAAATCATAAGATTCGCATCGCCACATGGAATATAGGGACATTGACAGGTAAGAGTTTGGAGTTAGTAGACACGATAAAATGTAGGAGAGTCAACATCGCTTGTATCCAAGAAACCAAGTGGAAAGGGGCTAAAGCTAGAGAAATAGATGGGTATAAATTATGGTACGTAGGAAAGGAAAATAATAGAAATGACGTGGGAATAATAGTGGATAAGGAATTAAAGGATAAAGTTGTGGACGTTAAAAGAATCAGTGGTAGAATTATAATAATAAAAATGATTCTAGGAGAGCAGATTATAAATATTATAAGTGCATATGCACCACAAGTAGGGCTACAAGATATAATTAAGAGACAGTTTTGGGAAGATATGGAGGGAGTCATGCAAGAAATTCCCAATACTGAGGGAATATTTATAGGAGCGTACTTAAATGGCCATGTAGGAAAAGATAAGGAAGGATATGATAGAATACACGGAGGGTATGGTATAGGTGAACGAAACGAGATGGGGGAGAATATCCTCGATTTTGCTTTGTCATATAACCTATCCATTGCAAATACACTCTTTAAGAAGAGGGATGAACACTTAATAACCTTTAAAAGTGGACTTCATAAAAGCCAAATAGACTTTTTTCTACTTAGGAATAATGAACGATCTATATGTAAGGATTGTAAGGTGATATCCGATGAGAGTTTAACCTCACAACATAGGTTAATGGTTATGGATATTCATATCAAAAGATGGAGTAAAAGAACTGAACTTAATACACATCCAAAAACTAAGTCGTGGAACTTAAAAGGAGAGAAAATAACCTCATTCAAAAATAAGTTGATGGTAGAAGGAAATTGGAATTATGAAATAGAAGTAAATACCATGTGGACTAATATGGTTGAGTCCATTAAGAAAGTGGCAAAAGATGTCTTAGGAGTATCTAAAGGTAAAAGGCTATTAGCAAAGGAAACATGGTGGTGGAATGAAACAGTGCAAAAAGCTATTAAAAAAAAACGAATGCATTTTAAAGCATGGCAGAAGATTAGAAATAATGAAAACTATGAACAATATAAGAATGCTAAAAACGTTGCTAAGAGAATAGTAAGTGAGGCTAAACTTAAAGCATATGATGAGCTCTATAATAGACTAGGAACAAGAGAAGGTGAGAAAGATGTGTTTAAACTTGCAAAGGTAAGAGAAACGTAAGAGTAAGGACTTAGAGCATGTTAGGTGCATTAGAAGCGATGATCAAAGGGTATTAGTCAAAGACGCTGAGATCAAACAAAGGTGGGAAATATACTTCCAAAAATTGTTAAATGACAATGGCCCTGAGAATATAGGAATTGAAAATACTATAAATCTAAATAACACTTGGATATTATAGATATGAACGTAGGATTAGAATGCTTGAAGTAAAAGAGGCCTTGAGAAAGATGAAATCAGGAAAGGCCATGGGGCCTGTTAGTATACCAATAGAGGTTTGGAAGCATATGGGAGATATTGGGGTAGTTTGGTTGACCAAGTTGTTTAACAAGATTATAAAATCAAAGAAAATGCCTGATGAGTGGAGGAAAAGCTCTATTGTGCCAATTTATAAGAATAAAGGAGACATTCAGAGCTGCACTAATTATCGAGGGATCAAACTTATGAGCCACACCATGAAACTTTTTGAAAGAGTCATTGAGAAGAGGCTACGACATGAAACAAGTGTATCGGAGAATCAGTTTGGTTTCATGCCTGGGAGGTCTACCATGGAAGCTATTTTCTTATTAAGACAATTAATAGAGAAATATAGGGAGAGGAGAAAAGACCTACACATGGTCTTTATTGACTTAGAGAAGGCTTATGATAGAGTCCCTAGAGAGTTAATATAGAGGGTGTTAGGTGTTAAATGGGTTTCTCAGGGGTATATAGACATAATTAAAGATATGTATGAGGGAGCAGTAACAAATGTTAAGATCACTAGTGGTGTGGTAGTGATTTTCCGTCACCGTCGGATTGCACCAAGGATCGGCATTGAGTCCATACCTTTTCACATTAGTTATGGATGAGTTAACAAAACATCTGCATGAGGAGATTCCCTGGTGCATGCTATTTGCAGACGATATAGTCCTACTTGATGAGACAAGGGAGGGTGTCAACATAAAGCTAGAGCTATGGAGAGAAGCATTAGAATCGAAAGGATTTAAAATTAGCCGAACTAAGACAGAATATATGGAATGTAATTTTAGCAAGGAGAGTAGGAGTGGAGCACCAGTCAAGATTGATAACCAAGAGGTCCCCATGAGAGACCACTTCCGCTACTTAGGATCATTGATCCATGAGAGTGGAGAGATTGAGAGGGAGGTTACCCAGAGAATCCAAGCGGGTTGGAACAAATGGAGATGTGCATCGGGGTTTTATGTGATCGGCGGGTGCCACTCAAACTAAAGGGAAAATTCTATAGGATGGCTATAAGGCCGGCCATGCTCTATGGATCTGAGTGTTGGGCAGTTAAGGAACATCATACTCATAGGCTGAGTGTTGCAGAAATGAGGATGTTGAGATGGATGAGTGGTAAGACAAGAAAGGATAGAATTAGAAATGAAATTATTAGAAGAAATTTAGGGATAGCACCAATAGGTAACAAGATGAGGGAGATTAGACTTAGATGGTTTGGACATGTTCAAAGGAGGCCAACAACTGCACCAGTTAGAAGGAGTGAGGCAATACAAGTTGAAGGTTCTAAAAGGGCAAGGGGAAGGCCCAAAAGAACGTGGATAGAAGTGGTGAGGAAAGATTTAAAAACTATGGGACTAAATGAAGCCATGGTATTTAATAGAGTGGAATGGAGGAATAAGATTCATGTGGCCGACCCCTAATTGGGATAAGGTCTTGATGATGATGATGATGAAGTTGTATTCAAGATGCAAATTGAATGCATTTCATTTGTTTGTGAAATCCCTTATCCTGTTACCACGTGGATTTTCTGTTTTGGAAAGTAAAGAGTTTTCACTCTTAATACTAAATTCAGTCTCTTAATGGTTGATAAGGAAACATGATTCTCGAGAAATTTTTTGTGCCTCCAAATTTTTTCATATCCGTACTCTTGGGTGCAAATGTTCTCGGATATCTGGATAAAGTTTTAAGGTAGAAGCTTATCGTCTAACACATGCATGCATGTGTAAAATTGCATGATAAATTACCTCATTGTTGTCCATTATCATAACTATGGTTTTGAAAATATGGTATTAATATGAGTGTTATTAAACCTAATAATTTACAATCTGTATTCATTTTCTATCAGCTTTCTGTGGAATCATCCTCTTGTAAAATGCAGGGTAAGGCTGCCTACTATAGGCCCTTGTGGTCTGCCCCTTCCTCGGACCCCGCATAGGCGGGAGCTTTGTGCATCGGGGCTGCCCCCCCCCCCCCCCCCCCCCTTTCTGTGAAGAATGCACATCTTATGTGTTTATCACTTTATCTTGAGACTGCATGGCCTATGCAGTGCCCTTTTCACTTCATGTGCTGAACTTCTTGCTTTAGCAGAGATTTAAACTGTAGTTGATTTTGGAGAATGGGAAACAGGAATAAGATTATAGTCTTCTGGCATCACTTCTATGGCAGAAGGAGAATTAAAGTGGTTTTTTAAAATTGCAGGATCTGATCAAGTCAAACGGAGGCGAAAAAGGAGGAGAAAGAAGGGAAAACGTCGCTTGCCTTCCTTCAATCAAGAAGCTCTGGAGGAGAAAAATCCAATTAATATGGGGAGAACAAGAAAAGAAAAGAAGATAATACGTCCTTCAGTTTCCCCATATAATAATGTTGTTATGTCAAAGGCAGAAAAGTCAAGTAAAAGTTCAATGCAAGAGCCTGTAAATTATAAGAAGAGAACCAGGGCCAGTAAGAGGAGGAATATGTTGCGTTTGGCATCCCATGGCAGTCATGAGATATTTAAGAAGAAACACCAGAGCACTGTCGTTAGCGATGCAGAAATCGATCATTTTGAAAGGAAGAAAAAGAGAAAACTCGATGATGTTCCTCCAAAAGAAAGACCAAATTTAGAGTTTCTGGAAAATGCTCCGATTACCTTACCAAGATCTGAAAATCATCCCAAAGAAACTGTGGTAGAGAAAAATGGGAGGAAGAAGCTGATACATCTTGCACTTCAATCAGAAAATATCACCGAAAAGCCACAGAAAGAAAATCTGGAATCTTCAACTGATTGCCGTGTGGAAAGAATACTTTTATCTGGTGAGGAAACCATAAAAATTGGTGATATGTTACACCCGACCAACAAACAGGGTAATCCGCTGAAAAGAACATCTAGTAAACTGGAAAGTATTGAACCCACAGCAGAAATTTCTATACTAATAGCAACAACGAAGAAAAAGAGAAAGAAGAAGAAGCATAAATGCAATTCCACTAGAAGTGATGAAATGGCTCAAAAGCCACTGGTAGAGGATGGTCGTTGTAGTTCATGTCAAAAGAACTCTAATATTCTTGAAGAGGGTAAAACATGTTTGAATGCTGAAGTTTCTACGGGTAATGATTATCTGTTATCAGAGGATGTCATCAATTGTAAAGAAAGTCTAGAACTAACTTTGACTGATTGTCATAGTGAAGGAACAATTCCTTCTTCATCAACCTCACATATCAGAGAAAATGTTGTCTCCTTACATCTGGTGAACAAACAGGATAACCCATTAGAGAAAGTATCCTTGCCACTGGAAAGTGCATCTATTAGTCGTACGAGAAGAAAGCTGCTTATTCTTGATGTGAATGGGTTGCTTGTTGACATTGTTTCTCTCCCTCCACCTGCTTACAAACCTGACAAGAAAATTTACGGAAAATCAGGTGAAAAATGACTTTGGTTTTTGATAATTTTTGCTGAAACCATAGCCAGATTTCTGAAAATGTTGCTTTTATTTCAACTCTTAATTGCTAGTACTAATGTTATCTCTTATTTCAGTTTTCAAGAGGCCCTTTTGTGATGATTTTCTCAAATTCTGCTTTGAGAAATTTGATATAGCTATTTGGTCCTCCAGGAATAGGTATTACTTTACTCTGACTTTGCCCATGTAATAGCCTCCCGAATTGGTTTTCTATTTAAAATTGATTCCTTTTGCAGACTACTGCTTTTGTTAAATTTTCTGTTAGTTATTCTCCCACGGTAACTGTTTTTTCATAAGATGAGTGAACCTGGTGAAGCACAATTTTTATAATTCTATGCAGAAGGAATCTGGTGGGCATGATTGATTATCTTTTGGGAGACACAAGTAGCAAGCTACTATTTTGTTGGGTAAGCTATTAAAAGCAGCTGTGTACTTGTCCAACATTTTATATTCTAATTAAGCGATAATTTGTATGTGTTATAAAGCATATAAATAGCCTGCTGTCTGTCCTTGGATAATAAATAAATCGTGCATTTTCTGCAGGTTTAGTTTTCCTCAGCATTAAACTATTCTTGCAAAACTTTGTTGAAGTTATATAAGTTCTCTTTCGCACAAGAAATCCAATCTCTGTTAAAGTTTCTTGAGTATGATAATCAAGTAGCACTTAAGCTTGATCTTGTATATATTATATGCTTTATATAAGCTACTGCCTGATGTAATCTTTTTTCTGATTTGACCTCGAGGCCTCTTGCAAAAATGCAAGGTAAGGCTGCATACTATAGACCCTTGTGGTCTGCCTCTTCCCCGGACCCTGCATACTTGGGAGCTTCGTACACAGGGGCTCCCACAGCTCTCCCGCCCCCCCCCCCCCTCCCCCCCACGACACACTCTGTGTTGGGTCATGAATACTACCTCAGGTCCTTGGAGACTTGTATCTGTGATTGACAAAGTTAAGAATACGTGTCTTACAGATTCAGTTTTCTTTTGCATTTTATTTCTTACTGTGCTAACAAAGGTGGTGGATATCCTTGCTAAAGGGTTATGGTTACAGATTCAGTTGTTGCAACGCAGTCTTTGGCGTCTATGTAAACTCTGCCTTTTTCTTAGTGAGGGGTGTTTACTATCACATGTCCCAAGGATGTATAGAAAAGTAGGCACCTAAAGAACTTCACCAATTTATTGTTTTTGTGGACAAAACAGCCCATGTCTATCATTGTCTACTATACTCATCTTTTCTTTTACATGCTAGTCCTGGTTCCATCATCACGCTTCATGCATTTTTATACCTATTCACCAGCAATAAGGGTTATGGAGTAGCTTGTGCTAAACTAAGGTACCATAACACAAGCATGTTACACTTGAAGAAACACAGTTGCACTTCTAATGTTGTATGTAGGGAGAGGTTCCTGGTTCAGATCTCTCTCTATTCTTCATCTTACTCCTACCAGCTTGAACTGTAGCTTCTTGGTTAACCAGTAAGTTAAAGGCAGCGTTGAAGCGTAACACATCCTTTCATTTCTTTTTCATAACCATTCAACTCAGTGGAAACTAAGAAGGTTGTTCAACAGCCTAACAGTAATTCAGCCAGGTTTTTTTTTCTTCCTGACATAAAGACACTCCTTCAGCGTTGGTTTCCCATTTAGATTATTGCATAAAATTGGATTTGAAATGTAAAGACCTGATCATCTTAAAAAAAGAGACGCAAGATCCAAAAGGTAGAGCTAATTACAACTTAAAAGGTCTGAACAATCAGCTGAAAAGCATTTCTTTTGTTGGATGTGGGCAACATGAGCCACGCTGTTCATTTCCATCACAAATAACTGCCAGTATGTATCATTTGCATTTTGAATGACCCAAAGATATCACATTTGGGTTGCATCAGAAAGTTGAATTCTTTGGCAGGACCAATCCAAATGCACCCAAACAGGCTTTAAGACAATCGAGGACAAGCATAAGCCAATATTTTTGAAGAAACTGGAGAAAGTATGGGATAAAGATGATCCAGATCTACCATGGGACAAGGGGGAATATACTAAGTCAAACACATTGCTGTTGGATGATTCTCCTTACAAGGCTCTCCTCAATCCTGTAAACTCTTATCCTTTTTTGCTACAGATGTATATATGATATCTATCCATACTTTCACGCTTTTTAATGTTACTGATTGTCCTCTTCCTTTATTGATTTTCCTTTTCAGCCGTATACTGCAATCTTCCCACGCTCTTACACCTTCAGGGATAAAGATGATAAATCTCTAGGTGAGAATGCAGACCAGGTAGCCTGTGGTCTTCTGATTCATGAGTGCCATTTAGTGTGAGCAGTTTTCATGCGTGAAATTGCTAACAGGTCCAGGGGGAGATCTTCGGCTTTATTTGGAAGGGTTGGCCATGGTGGAGGACATTCCACAATATGTACAAGAACACCCATTTGGCCACAATGCTATTACAGACTCTCATCCATCTTGGCCCTTCTACCTTAAGGTTATCAGAGCTGAGAAATCCTCAGCACCAACATCATACATTAATTATGTCAATAGTTGTACCGATGATGGTTCTGCACTTCGAATTTAGAGCTGAAGTCAGATTATCTCAATTTTGGAAACTTTTACTGAATGAGATAGCCAATCATCAGAAGCTAGCTGTCATATAAGGTATGGAAAACTGATGAATGTTTCCATTATTTTATGTTTGAGCTAAGTATTTCTTCATTTTGTTTCCTTTCCTTTATTTTTTTCTATTCAACTTGATGTTTTTAGCGAGCAAGGTCACTATTGAATCAGTGTCGCAATGGGGAGAATGACTTAGTCTTCTTGGCAGGCGAGGTCTACTTTTTTTTTTTTCTAAGAAAGGATGAGGTCTACTGAAAATCAGTGTTGCAACTGAGAGTGACAGTATGATCTATCAGTTGTTTTTTTGATTTGTTTCTCCAATCGCCTGCTGTCTTTAGATAGTTCAGCCCCAAATCAAAGGTATTCTGGTTCTTATTCAATTTCTTTTCTGGCCTCAAATATTTTTATTGTAGAAAAATGAAGTTAACTGATAGCTTTGCATTCTTAGGACTGAAATTTGAGCCAGGTGTTGTAGAGTTGGTCCTTGACAATTTCACCAACATAGCAAATGAAATCCGTTTATCATTTGTATCACGGGGTTATTTACTTGAGAATGCCTTTGCATTCAGAAACTTTTCATGGAAACTGAGGTTAGTTTATAGTTCCTCAGTTAAACTTGACTCCGATTGGTTTTTGAAACATTTCTCATCTTCTAATTCACTGTTATGAAAACCATATAGTCTGTCCATACTCTGCTTGTGCAATGATTTCTGCTGTATAGAGGTATTCTACAAAAAGGGCAGCCCGGTGCATGAAGCTCCTGCGTATGCGGGATCCTGGGAAGGGGCGGACCACAAAGGCCCTATAGTATGCAGTATGCAGCCTTTCCTTGCATTTTTGCAAGAGGTTGTTTCCATGCCTCAAACCGGTGACCTTTTGTGCATTATACGGACTAATTACTTCTGTGTGTTTCCCTAATCAGCATGATCTAAAATGCTATATTACTATCTGTGATCTTGAATTTAGCCATGTTATCTTTATGTGCAAGTCCTTTGGAAATGCACTGAATATCACAACATGTTAGTCAAACCTGCTGTTAACTTGCGTAGAAGCTGAGAAGAGATTATGCCTTATATTTCTATTGCTCTGTTTTTCCTTTGAGAAATGATATTACCGCCCTCTATATGACATACTGCCGCCCTCCCAGAGTGGTCTTTTTGTTATTTAATGGTTGTGAGTTGTGACTTTTACATTTCAAAACCTACAAGTAAACCGTAACTACCCAAAACACCACAAAGGGGCCAGCAGGAATATTATTTACCTTTTTCTTTCCATCTAAAAGAAATTTAAAAACTCCTTTCTTTTATTTTTTATTGTTATATTTTGTAACAGGATGTGTTGCATAATCAGAAGGATTCTAATCTTTTCATTCTTGTTCTTTTTTGAAAATATTCTTGGCAAACCTACTTTTCCCCTTGTAGAAGTCATATCGGCATTCTTCTTGGGTGGTGGTTGTAAGGTCTATGTTGTTATTGAGCAAGCTCCACCTGTGGATTGGCTGTAACCCCCAATCTTCACTTGTTTTGATTCAACAAGTTTGATTAAATTGGTTGCAAGTGAAGAGGGGAAGATGATGACTACCATGTTGCTAATGTTTCTACCGCTGTTAAAATTATTTTCTAACATTAGATTTTCCAAAACATCTTTCTCTACATAGATACAATCACGCAAGCATGAAACGATGAAAAAAGGGGTTTTTTGTTTGAGTAATGAGTTTTAATGACCAAAATTATCCTTGAGGATTTAAATTTTCTAATAGATAATGCTTTTCAATCCATCTATTGCAGCCATGTGATAACAACACCATCTAGAGTTTCACTAGTTAGCTACACGAGTGTGCAAGAGAGTTCGAGTGGCACAAGGAAGTTTGTTGGTCTTTGGATACTGTGACTCAAATCTGGATCCTCATTTTGGTCAGTATTTTCACTCTTAAAGGTGCAATTTTCCTGTTAAGTCAAATTTGTGCTGCATGGTATAGTTCCCAACTAGTAAGGTGCTCCAGGAAAACAAGGCCAAGATTTTATCACTATTGACTCTAAAGTTCTATTCTATTATCAAGCTTGGGGAGCTGTAATTTCAGCGAGGAGTTGCAGGTGATGTTTGATTGGTTAGGGAAAAGTGTCGAACTGCCATTTCCTTATCTTTTTCTGTTTCTACCTTTTTCCTGCCAATCAAATGTCTCCTGCTCCTTGCATCTGCTTGAAACAGCTGAAATTAACACACCCCATCAACCATTGCTTTTCTGTATTAAAGATGATTTGACTAGGCTTGGCAAAGCTTCACAGTTTTAAAACTTGATCACTACTTTTCAACCCCCTCTTCCCGTTTCTTATTGAAATATATAATAATTCCTTCATTTCCTTTTAAATTTTCTTTGAGTAATTTTGTTTCAAATTGTTAGTGTTTGTGCATCCAGTCTGCCAGAAGAGTTCGGATTCTTGGCAATGCATAGTTGTCGTCTTCTGGGCCATAGTAAGTCGATTTAAATGGTAGCCATTTGTATCTCCATCTCCCACATCAGCAGTTTAGTTTAGCTAGGATTGTAGATGTCCGTGTAAGGCTAGAAGATGATCCCATTAGGATTAAGAGTCTTGTAAATTTCGTTCTTCCTCTTCTTTTCACATAATATTTAATGAGATGTTCTATTTCTGCTCGCTTTAAAGCGATCTAACTCATTCTAGTTTAGGCTGAAGATAATGTAAGAATCTTTTAACGAGATTCGATGGCTATGATGTATCAGTCGAAGAAGATTTTCAGGGTGTTAAATTTCCAAGATATGGCCTGGAAGATGTATAGTTTATATTAGCAACCATCTTGTACCCACACGTATTTTCCAATGTGTATAATTTTGTGTTATGATGAGAAACCACTTAATTGCGGTCTTTGAAAATGTGGAACCTTGTGCTTCTTAAGGGTCTTTTACCTATTTTATCGTCTCAAAGTTTTCTGATTTTGCTTTTGCCTAAAGGTCAGATTTGATAATTTCTTGCTTATTATTATATATATATTTTACAAATATTTACATAGCAAAGAGAGAGAGAGAGAGGGTTTCCTTGTTCACTTATATGCAACTAATTGTATAAGATTATATTATAGAGAAAAATCATAGTTAGGTGAAGATAAATAGGATAAGATAGAGAGGGATAAATTCTATCTTTCTTGTGTAAATCTCTTCTTGCCTTTATGTCAATTTTTTGTCCAAACTGTTCAATGTTTTTTCAAATGGTAAATAAATCTCTCTTCTCCCTAATTTTCTCTCTAATAGGTAAACACATATCTCATTTTAATTTTTTCTCTAATAATATGTGCATTGCCTTTGTCTATTGCTTTTTTTTTTATATTTTATAATCTCTCTCTCTCTCTAAAAGGTAAACAACTTTGAGCTCCTTTTAACAAAAAGAGGGCCTAAAACTTGAGAGTATTATTTTATGTGTTCAATGGATCCTTAAGGAAATTCTAATAATTTGTAATCTTGTTAGTTCAGTGAATTTATTAATTTACCATGTTGGCCTAAGTTACGATCAAATACTTTTTATTAATTTAATGAAATAATTAGTTTATCTTATATTAACTTAAGTGGCTTTTACCATATGAGGATAGTTAAAAAGTTAGAAGAAGATAAGTTTGGAAGACTTAGAGAGAGAAGCTTTTAGGGATGTGGTAAAAAAAAAAAAAAAAGGAGAGAGAAAAAATCTTTAAAAACTCAAAAAATAAAAGATAAATATAAATGGCAAAAATACCATGTGGTCAAATAATAGAAAGCTGGATGAAAAATTATATTGCTTTAGTCAGAAGATAGTGGAAGAATCTTTTAACACAATTGGGTAGCTATGATCAATAATGGAAGAAGATTTCTAGGGTGTATAACTCCATGTTATAATGAGAAGCGACTTAATTATGGTCTTTTAAAATTTGGAACCTTGTGCTCCTTAAGTAAATCAGATTTTATCTTCTCAGAGTTCTGTTTTGTTTCTTACTAACATACTTCGCTTGCCTTCAGGTCAGGTTATTATTTTTATTATTTTGGTACCAAGGAGAGAGAGAGAGAGAGAGAGAGAGAGAGAGAGAATGTAGGATCAATGAACAATGAACTATATTTTGGAAGAATTCTAAAGTAATATATGTGGAATTGTGCAAACTTTTAGGAAAGATTGACATTAAAGGCCTTGTTGTAACTATAATATGGGAATAAATTCCTAAAAGACAGCCATGTTTAGGAATAAATTGCTACAAAGTGGGGAAATATCTAAATTTTTTTACCAAAAATGATAAGTCCGAACTGTCCAATAGAAAGGTTGCAAAGGGAAGAAATTAAACTTTAAAAATTGAGAAAAAAATTAAAAAATGGAAGAAAAAAGATAAATACTAAAAGTGCCATGTGTCACAGTAGCGAAGAGTTGGATGCCTGATCGAATTGCTTTAGCATATGGTAGATAGATAGATAGACCTAAGTTTGTATAGCACATTGTCACGGGCAAATAACAGGTTATATTTCTCTTCACCGCTGTTCTCCGTTGATTCGTTATAAGGGCCTGGCAACTTTCTGTGGTCGCTTGTAGAACCTCTAAATACGTCTTTCGGGTGTTAAGCACCGTCTTATTTTTGCTTATCATGGCTTATTGTTTGCGAATCAGCTCTGCTCGAGGAAGCTAATGAATGTCTGAATCTGAAGATGCATTTAAGCTGGTGATTCTATTTCTCGAGCCATGCTACAGGAAGATTCGACCACATGGTTAGTCGCTGATTGCCTTGTGGCGTCCCATGTTGACATGAAGGGCCCTGCCTTCGGTTTGATTTCTGTCGTTCCATTTGATGTCTTAGCCGTCAGATGACCAGGATACAATAATTTAGGTCTAACTAGCTGCGGTAGGATGCAATCACTTGGTAAGTCGGGGGCGGCGCCCTGCCTTGACATGAAGGGTCCACCTTTGGCTATATGGCATGTTCATCTGATCTCTCTGGTGAACGCATTCATCTGACCTA
Source organism: Warburgia ugandensis (assembly GCA_035236585.1). Lineage (NCBI taxonomy): Eukaryota > Viridiplantae > Streptophyta > Magnoliopsida > Canellales > Canellaceae > Warburgia > Warburgia ugandensis. The sequence continues at coordinate 26,980,479 of CP141131.1, forward strand.
TCTAATGCTGGAGAAGTCAAATGAACCGGTCAGATCAAGCAAAGATGGGGCCCTTCAGGTCCCAGACATCAAAGAAAATCGCGCGTATCACCCTGTACTTGCCGTGTGGTTCCCCTCTTGTGCATGACGGGTTGACTTTGGATGCCAACTTATCTGAGAAAAACATAAAAAAAAGGGGACTATTAGATGGTTCTAGCATCTAGAAACTGTCTTTATTCTAGGTAGCATCCAGGAACTGCCCGTTTCTTGTTATCAAGAGTGCATTTTTTAAGAAGCTAGGGCCATCTAGTTTGCGTGGTTTAGGCACCCAAAGTTGGTCTGATCAGATGAACGGGTACGATCAAATGAAAATAAGGTATTTTTCATTCCAAAGTATGGTGCGTCGGGAGTCACCGCTACGTGTCCTGCCGTGGCATTTACCGTCATTCTTTTGTTGAAGGAGACGCTCTGCTGTTCTCTCTCACACACGTATAAATGCACAAAAAGATTAGGTTGAAACTGAATTGTCAGTTTACATTGCCAGAAAACATATAAAAAAAACGATTTTATCTAAGTCGTCAAGAAAACTTGGGTGCATGTGTCTATAATAAAAAAAATAGTCAATAAAATCTTAATCAATATGCTTAGTTGACTGATATTGCCTCAAAGTGGTATGCCCATCCTGCTCTTTTGCAAGTTATAACTTCAACCGAGCCTACCTCTATGGTCTTTGCTTCTGTTTCCTTGCGTTTAAAATAGACCGTAAACTATCGTCAATATGAACAACGACGGCTACACTTCATACAAGCTGTCAAGAGGGCATCAGCACTATTAAGCGTAAAAGCAAGGCCAGCGTTAACACAAGAAATAAACCAGTCAGTGAAGAAGATTTTCAACATATGTAAGCAGGTAACCAAGAAGGAATTCATAAAATTGAAATCAGAACCATCCAATTAGGCGAAGACTTGCAGCCAAAAGGAACTCTCTCCTCAGCTTCTCACGGAAATCAAGGCCATTACATGCACATTATCACAGGTCCAACTGGTAGTTTCTTCTCAGGCAATGGATGTAGGTAGGAGCGCTCGAATAATTTAGCTGAGCAGCTAAAAACCCCCAATTAATAATCTTGGGTAATATCAAGTATAGACAGGCTCATATTCAATGATCAGCGCCATTCATCTTCTGGGCCTTATCATAGCCAGGCTGGGCCTTCTTTTCCGTTGGATGGGCCTGGCCTACTTGAATTTCATCATAGGATTCTGAAGATGAACACAACTACCAAGAATTGGGCCTCACTTGTACATATAGCCTCCTAGACCACCACTTGGTCCCATATGGCATGTGGATCGTCGTTGATTTCGGGCGCGTCTAAGGAAAGAAAAATATTCTAGCAGTTGGGTCCTAGTATGATGTTAGAGTTTACAAAATTTCCTTCATCCAACAAGCTTCGCCTATAAAATGACTGATTATATGAGATGGGAAAGGCATCGATCAAGTTTTGCAAGAAATCACCAGTTGTGTGGTGTGGAGTGGAATTTCTTTGATCAATGGTTACTGCATAGTTTGGCTTTTTGATCAAATCTACACCGCTAGATTAGTCTTCAGGCCTCGATTAATTCTGGTTCATTCTTACAAGGAACCACATCCGAATTTATATATCATCGGATCTCGTACCATAGCTCTCATTCGCAACTGTTGGAGCAAAATTCAGTTTAGGCCAGGGGTACGCTATGGAGCCTAAATTCTCATTAGCAATCCTCCTACCAGTCAAGAATGTTCCACCCTTTCCCTTCCTGAAGTTTCAGAGCCGTCCACGATTATCTCTTGAAGATGTATTTCGTTGCATCGCCTGTCTAGAACATGAGCCGATTGGATCAACCAAACGTGTCACCCACATGGGTCCCACGTTATTTTTGAGATGTACTGATTTGCAATACCAAATGGGAACTGTAATTGGATACACACATATTCAACTGGCCATGTTCTACTGATCTGTGATTACCATATTCTTCACTGTCATCTGTGGCACGGACCACGGGAACCTTCAAACCTAATATAGAGCTAGTCAAAGATACCCCTGTGAAGGTCTACATGCCTACTTAAGTTGAAAGTGATGCTAGGTCTGATTTTCAAGTGGATGCATTTGGTTTCTGACAACTACCTAGCCAAAGATGCCTACATGAGTTGGTTAGTTCAAAAATCCTGTTTGATCAAGTCCATGTTTTTCAAACTATATGATGTGGTCAAAAGAGAGTAGTTAAAGAGACCCATTTGAGTTCAATATCATCTCTCTGTTTCCAACATATGTGTGGTGCACCAAAAAGTCCTCACTGGATTGCAGGCTGCTATATGATATGGTATGCCAACCATTAAAGATATGGTGGCTCTGGCAACATCAGATGAAGCCACCCAACTTTGTGGGATACACTAAAACCTAACCGAATGTGGTTTATTCACTACTAATAATGTTATTTGGTGCGCCATGGGACCTAGCCACCTCTAATTAATGAAGTGGTTTGATCATGTATCAAAATGTTAGCAACATGCCATGTGCCTTAATCTAGCAAGATTAGGATGACTTGTCCAATCGATTGATAGACTGGATGGTTGTTCCTTAGTCTATTAGGTTGATGATTTGATTTATTTTGGTCATAACATGAATGTTGGTTCACTCCCACATGGATATTAATTTGATAAAAGGATCCTTTTGACTTGATCTGTTAGCTCTATGGATCATAAACAAAAAGATAGCAAAGCTTATTGTTCACTTGATAGCCATTTCTGACTCTCCAAAACCACACATCTAATTCATGCCAAAGCTCCTTGCCCTTGATCTATTAGAAGATAGGAATCATCAAGAAAAAGCAAAACTTGTTCTTCACTACATCGCCATTTCTTGTCTCCCAATCCTAAATCTAATTCGTGCTAACGCCCATTGTTTCTTTGACTTTGATCTATTAGAAGGTACGAATCATCAAGAAAAAGCAAAGCTTGTTCTTCACTTCGTTGCCATTTCTTACTTAGAAAATTCTATTTCTATATGATGCCCAAACTCTGATCCAGTCAGAAGGGAGTGGGATGAACCTTGACACCTCCAATTAGCTCAACTTTTCCTTGTTTCATGGTGACGAAACTGGGATACTTTTGGAAAAGTCTTTCTTATATGTAAACTACGGATACCTTGCATTGAATTGTGCTGCTCTTTGAACCTTGTAGGATGTGGATATCTCTTCCCCTGCAGTTGTGGCTCATATACTCTCTCCATCTCTTTTATTATATGATATTTACATTTATTGGCTTGCCTTTGGCAAAAGTGATAGATGGATGATCCCGCACTGACCATAGGCCCCATTTGTCACACCATTCATTGATTTGTCCCCTCATAATTGAACAAGACTTAGGCATTTGATCTCATTTTGTTGACTAAAACCCTTCACTCATTGATGGGCTTTTGCACATAAGGATTTGGTGGGGAAGGAATTTAGAAAATTGAGGGCATCATGTGACAATCAAGGTGTGCAAATGGGTGTTGTTCCTTGGAACATGGGTTAGGATGATTGGGACATGTTAGTTGGTACTGTCTAGTCTAGTGAGGTTAGGGCACCCCCCATGTGATCCCTTCACTTTATGCATGTGGTAATGCATCCCACAACTCAGTCCACCATCCTCAGCCATCCACATCATCCCTTCCAACCACCTTCAGACGTACTGATACCATAAAATTTCAGTTTAAGTAATGCAAGCTTCATCCATCCTTTCCTATTAATAATATTCTTTGATGTCGTAGCCACCATCCAGATCACCCTCATAGATATAGGCCCATGGGCATACGTTGCTACTTGCCTGCATATATACATACAAACTATACACACAGCCAGAATGGGATCAGCATTATATAAACTAATCCTTAATATACAACTGGGAAGTAGCTAATGTAAGGATTGGTCTTGCCTTGAAATCAACAATATTCTTCGATACCAAAATTCCAAGCATAGAGTACAATGCTAATACCTAATCATTAGAATTAGATAGGGTGTCCATATTTTGATATATTGGCTGTTAATACTTCACAATAAGCTGTCAATAGGGTATTAAAACAAAAGATTGGCAGCTTGTAAATCAGCTTCCTATTGGAAAGCGATATAATTACCTGTAAGTCCCTTAACAGCTAAATATTTTTCTAATAATTTTTTTTTTACCTCAAACCCTGGTCACCTAGGCGAGAAGCTCTCCTTGGACCAATGCCCTTCTTCCAATTAGTCAATCAAAATTATGATCTAGCTAAAACGTTTCTTTCAATGAACTGGACCTGCTGTTGAATGATGAGACCCGCTGCCTCAGATTTCATATACACAAAATGTCATGACGATTAGATGATCCTAAACGTCCTAAAAACAGCATTTTGGGGAGTTGAATTTAGACCGCTGGTTGCATAAAATTCCTCGGTCTGTTCGGATGCTAGAATTATCCAATCGGCATGTTATTTGAACCACTAGATATCCAAGGCCCAGATAATGAATGAATGGTCAGATCATCCAAAGGTGGGCCCTTTCTTCCAAAAATGAGAAGAGCTTCCAGGGAGTGTCGATCAATAACATTTCAAATCACACTGGGCCTATCCATTTGATGTTAACATGGTCCAAACCATTCATCTACCAGTCCCCACCCTGGAGATGCCTTAGCATGCAAAACCCAATCCTACCCTCCCCACAAAAGAACTAAATATGGGCCATGAACTGTTCAGATCATGCTAACATCACATGGACGACACCCAATTGCCAGTGTCTGACACAAAATCTCACAGATCATTCCTCTACAGCTCCATTATCATATAACAAATAGGATTCAGAATGACATCATTCCTCTCGTCAGAAGCATGCAATAGGACAAAGTTACAGATCATTTGGGAGGGGAATTTAGTTATCCTACTATATTAAGAACCCTAGATCTTATTATCTTTGAATGTTGTTCCAGTATGGAACTACTTGCATATTTTTTTTATGTCTCTAGCTGGGTTGGCTCCCCACACTCCCAAGGATGCCCGATTCTTCCAACCCCATTTTAAAAAATACCATATATAGACAACCCATGTATATGTTTTCAGCCCCATTTTTATAAGACCTGGGGTGCTGGACAAGAATTACAAGTTGTTCTTATTTCTGTGTAAGATGGGACTCGTTGATGAATTGTCTGTGCTGAAAATTTGGGCTCCACTACTAGTGCATCTGATTTTTACTATTTTGATGAACATAAACTCTTCTTTTTAGGGAAAAAATAGAATAAAATGAGCCCGGCGCCCAAAGTAGGCAGATTCATTTTTTGCATGATTGAACCATTCAGTATTTGTTAATCGTTATTATAAACAAGTTGTGCATTAAAAGTCCTGTTATAGACTGTAATTAGATCATCCAGAGAAAGGTAATGGTACGAAACTTTAACAAATCAGAAGGTTGACAAATTTTCTTTTATATTGATTGTGGAGGCCGACAAAGGAAAGCTGAATCGCCAGAAGCCTTGAAGCTCACTTGAGCTTCTCCTGGAAATAAACTCAGACACCATATCATCCCGCCTGTTAATTTATAAAATGCTTAATATACAAAGCAAACCAAGACATGATAATATTATTGTAGAAGGGAAAATAGATAAAGACCAAAACATAAATAATAATGTAATTTATATAATTATCACTTGAATAAATTAGACACGTTATTTTACTAGAATTTAAATGAAGCAATATTATGAGGAGGCCGACATATGTAACGTGAAGGTCGACATCTTAATTTGACGTCAAATTATTAGCATATTTTAGCAAGATAAGAAGAATTTTTTAAAAGAACAAATTGAGGTTGGTAGCCATGCAGAATTGGAAGTCCTGATGAAAACTACTGGTGGGAGCGGTGGGGCCCTTTGAATGAATTTGACACATTTGTGAAATGATATGTCTCACCTTGCCTTTATCAATGAAAATGAGGCTAGTGGTTTGTTATTAATGTAACATTTTTCTTGTTTAAAGTAGTAGGTCTACGTCTTTATCTATGCATGAAAATATTAGGATAAAAACGCCTCTACGCTATCACGTCGACAGCGCCCATTTTACCTTTGTGTGCTATGCAATGGATGCTGATAAAGATGGCGAGCAAGTGTACTAGGTGTAAGCCAAAACTATTCTAATGTAGCAGTTGGTTGCAGACATTAAGGCACCTCTTTGTATTAAGCTTGGTTGGAGATTTAAAGCGGCGTTTTCTCTCTTAGAGACATCAAGTAGACTTAGGAATTAGGATAATAGTTTTTAAGTAGTTTTTTTCTTCTTTTTTATTTTGATTTTTTCAAACTTGTAACTCATATGCCCAATAAGTCTTTTATACATGCAATCTTTCTATGCATATCCTTAGGACACACTCACTTCAACATACATCCTTCACAAACATATTCGCAGATACCCCTTCAACATGCAAGCATCCTACATCCCCTAAAGGGATGTGATACTGTAACCCATGACCTACTTACGGGAGAGGTGTCTCACTCTAACCATTAGGCTATATTGACTAATATATAGTTTGCTTCGTAATTCTTTCCTAGAAAAAAAAAAAAAGTGTAAAAAGGGGCAGCCTCGGTCAAGGGGCAGATCACAAAGGTCAATAGTACGCAGCCTTATGATGTTTCCATGCATTGAACCTGTGACCTCAAGGTCACACGACAACAACTCTACCGTTGCGCCAAGGCTCCCCTTCAATATATATATATATATATATATATATATATATATATATATATATATATATATATATATAGTGTATCAAGAGTAAACTTAAGATGTGATGTAGAATTTCTTGCACTGGAAGTAAAGAACAAGGTTGGCAGTTTTATAAAATATGCTTAATTTTACTTATTTCTTTTTTTGAAGAAATTATGTTTTCTTACTTTTGTAATATGAAAATTTGTAAAGAGAAATAAAGAAATAAATACTCTAATGTATAAGATCAATCTAAAAGATGTGGCTGTAATGGCCACATCCGTCCGCTTGTGGACCTAATACACAAACACTAGCGCTGTATTGTTGATCCTTCTCGACCACAGCCCCACGATTTGTGGAGTCTTGCTTCAAGATTTACAATCCTTAATCTTATGGATGGTTTGTTTCTTCAGTATAAGATTAGGAACACATGGGTATTTTGTGGTCCACAGTCTGGATTAGATGAGACTACATTACAGGTTGGGATGCATGGAGAGCAAGAATCGGTTTCCGTTAGCACAGCGATCGGAGACCAAACGGATACTTCTTCTCCGGTATCGGGACCAGCGGTCAGGCACAGTTTCCGGCCATCATAGGAGACCCAAATTTGGTCACTAGGATTGATCTCCATACTGTCTGCTCAGTTGGACTCCATTAACAATATGACGATAAGCTACCCTCTTGCCAGCAAATTTATGGCATATGAGTACCCTACCTGCTTTGACCCATTTCAACCTTTTTCTAAATGTAAAATCAACTTTGAAATTTTGGGAACGGAAGTATTGGCTTTAGATCCACAAAATATCAATATTTTAAGAATTGGTTGGCGAGATACTCTGAGGCGATGACCTAAGAATTTTTATGAATAGCAATGCTAGGCCCAGAAACATGAGAGGTTCAGATGGATTATTCTTGTGGTGAATCAATCAAGATCCTCGAAATCACTCAAAGGGCAGTGCTAACTATTTGTAAGGATGTATATATCAAGACCTCCTATGGGTCTATGAGTTACCAATTTTTTATTTTTTTTTAAAGATAATTGATTTAAATAATAGACTTTTGGCCATTGAATATAGAACACTATTTCTTCCTTTCTAATCTTTTTTCCTTATGAGAAAGTCACATCTGAACACTTGTCGATTACTTTATTTCCAAGGACTTTTTATATTGCATGTCCGTGCAGATCAGTGCACAAATTGAATTGACTTTTGCAATCCAAACTTCTCCATCTTCTATCTGGGTCACGTTATAAATAAATAGGCCATAAACGCTATTATTCTATATGTGAATTTTAGAATGCTAGTAAAAAAATCTTGACAATGATCTACACACGCAATACATATAGGAACTCATTCTTAAGATATAATTCCCGAGGATTTTTATTTTCGCGGAAGAAAAATAAATAAGAAGAAGAAGAGAGAAGTGTGTGGCATGGCTCTAGGGAGCGCTACACCCCTATCGCCATCATATAAAATACGTCAAAGTTAGGGAAATTTTCCTTTCAAGGAAAGTTTCACTAGACGGAAAAGAATGGTTGGCCAATTTATTAGCACCGGCAACTTCCACGACCACAAATTGTGACCAAGCAACTTCCACAACTTCACCATTGCCCTTTCCATAGGTGTGATCAATGGCTTACGAGGAAAATCGTCGTTCTAGATCAGAAAATGAGAATCACACACATAACAAGGAGACGCAAGGTTTGCGTGATTTGATCAGATTTTTTATCTACGTCCATGGGAGACCGAAAAAAGATAATCTACTCTCTCTCTCTCTCTCTCTCTCTCTCTCTCTCTCTCTCTCTCTCTCTTGGATCATCCCCTATTTATAGGGTTTTGATTATTTGGTCTATCAATATTTGCAGCACTGCAAATCTTAGTTCTAACGTAGGCAACATTGACCTTCGTGTTTTATATGTCGGCATGCGCTTGTTGTCGTAACATGGGTATGGACCCAGCAATTCTCCCCCTCCATGCACATAGGAGGAGAATGTATTGTGTCATTTTTAATTGGAGTCCATTCCAACTATGTCTCTACAAAGCACTAACTTCTCATGTGTTACCACTTTCGTCAACATGGCTGTTGGGTTCTTTTTAGTATAGATTTTCTTCATGTTTAACAGTTCTTGTTTTGTCAACGCGTATCCAATGATAGTGAACATCAATGTGCTTTCTGCGAGCATGATACATTGAATTTTTTTCTCAAGTCTAGAGCACTCAGACTATCACAATATAATGTGTATTCTTTTTGCGTGATACTAAGTTCTTAGGGATAATACTTTATCCATAATATCTCCTTACCAGCTTCTGCTATTGCAATGTACTCTGCCTTTGTTGTTGACAGAGCGACACATTTTTGCAATTTGGATTGCCACGATATAGCTCTTCTAGCAATAGTGAATAGGAATCCTGATGTTGATTTTCTGCCATCAAGATCTCCTGCCATGTCTGAATCAATGTATCATCCTAGTACTAGTTTTGCTTCTTCAAAACACAAGCACAACTTAGATGTACTCTTGAGATACCTCAAAATCTACTTCATTGCTTCCTAATAATCTCTTTCTGGATTGGACAAGAATCTGCTCACTACGTCTATTGCATGAGCAATGTCTAGTCTTGTACACACCATTGTGTACATCAGATTCCCAAATGCTGAAGAGTAAGGTACTACTGACATTCTTTCTTTCTCTTGTTCTGAAGAAGGACAAGTGTGTTTGTTTAGCTTGAAATGATTACCAAGCAGCATGTTGATCAGCTTAACATTCTCCATGTTGAACCTCTTGATTACTTGTTTAACATACTTTTGTTGTGATTACCACACGTTCTTTTCTTTTTATCACAAACAATCTTCATGCCTAGAATTTGCTGCGTTGGGCCTAAGTCCTTCATATCAAAGGACTTGGATAGCTCCTTCTTTAACATGTCAATTATGTCTACATCTTGTCCCGCAATGAGATACCTCAAAATCCACTTTGCTGCTTCCTCTCTTCCTAGATTGGACAGGAATTTGCTCACTATGCCCATTGCATGAGTAATGTCTTGTCTTGTACACACTATTGCGCACATCAAACTTCCAACTGCTAAAGAGTAATGTACTACTAACATCTTTTCTTTCTCCTATTCTAAAGAAGGACAGTGTGCTTGCTCATCTTGAAATGATTACCAAGTAGAGTGTTGGATCGGCTTGGCATTCTCCATATTGAACCTCTTGATTACTCCTGTGACATATATTTATTGTGACAACCACAAGTTCTTTTCTTTTTTATCATGAACAATCTTCATGCCTACAATTTGTCAAGCTAGGCTTAAGTCCTTCATATCAAAGAACTTGGACAGCTCCTTCTTTAACATGCCAAATATGGTCACATCTTGTCCTGCGATGAGCATATCATCTACATAGAGAAGGATTATAACAAACTTGCCATCAGAAAATCTCTGCATATATGTGTTGGTCTACTGTTATTCTCTTATTCCCATGACTAGTCATGAATGAGTCAAACTTCTTATACCATTGCCTCGGTGCTTGCTTAAGACCGTAAAGGCTCTTCTTCAATTTGCAGATAAGTGCTTCTTCCCTGGAACTTCAAAACCTTTAGGTTGCTCCATGTAGATTTCTTTCTCTAGATCTCTATGGTGAAAAGCGGTCTTCACATCCATCTGTTCAAGATCCAAATTTAAGCTACCAATCCTAGTATAGTTCGGATTGAAGTCATCTTCACTATTGGTGAGAAAATTTCATCAAAAGTCTATTCCTTTCATATGTTGGAATCCTTTGACAACCAATCAAGCCATGTGCTTTACTAGCTTTTTGCTGCCGTCTTTCTTTACCTTGAAAACTCATTTATTCTTTAGTGCTCTCTTACCTTTAAGAAGCTTCACTAACTCATAAGTATGATTTTTTTGCATTGACCTAATTTTCTCTTGCATTGATTGCATCAATTTGTTCTTGCCTGCATGATTCTGTGCTTCTTGAAAACTTTTTGTGCCCCCTCATTAGTAAGTAATATATACTCTAATTTTGGATATCTCTTTGAGGGAATCAGTACACAACCTCTCAAAGATGTATTTGGCTAAGGCTCATTATCTTCTGGCAAGATAATTGCTCCATCATCTATTTGCTGTGATGATCCTGCAACTTTTGGTGGAGGGGGTTGCTGTTTACCCTACTCAACACCCTCTACATCCTCTTCTTCTACTTCTGGAAGATCATCCTGCATGTTGTCTCTAGTGAACTGTATTGGTGCAAGATCTGGAACAATATTTAGATCATTGGTACTTGCATCATTGAACTTTGTGGAATTTTTAAGTTCTCATAGAATTGGTTCTCATGGAACACAATGTCTCTACTTCTGATAACCTTCTTTATTTCTAAATCCCATAGCCTATATCCGAATTCTTCATCTCCATAACTGACAAAGATACACAGAGTTGACTTTATGTCAAGCTTCTATCCCAACTCCTTGAATATATGTGCAAAAGCTTTGCACCCGAACACCCTCAAATGTTGGTAGGAGACTTTCCTTCTAGACCTCACCTTTTTTGGAACTTAAAAAATTCAATTGTGCTGATAATGAACTATTGATAAGGTAACCTGCAGTACAAATTGCCTCTCCCCAGAATGGTTTAGGTAGCTTAACATACTAAGCATGCTTCTAACTCGTTCTACAATGGTCTGGTTCATTCTTTCAGCAACACCATTGTGTTGTGGGATTCACGAGACCGCCTTCTCATGTTGACTATAACAATCAACGCAGTATGTCTCGAACTCTCTGAAAGTGTATTTGCCTCCATTGTCTATACAAAGACAGTTCAATTTCTTTCTTATCTCCCTTTCCATGATGATGTGGAATCTCTTGAAGTGCTCAAATACTTGGTCCTTAGTTTTTACAAAATATACCCACACTATTTTAGAAGCATCATTTATAAATGTTACAAAATATTTGTTTTTGCCTAAAGACTCCTCTTCTATGGGAACACATACATCAGAATAAACCAAATTCAACAATTCTGATCTTTTATTCATTGGAGACTTAAATGAGACTCTATGTTATTTTCCAAATAAATAATGATCACATGGGTTTAGGATAATAACTTTGACAACTTTGATAAGTTGCTTCTTTACTAGCGTAAATAACCCTTTTTCACCCATGTGTCCAAGTCTCATGTGCCACAAATTAGGAGATACCTCGTCTTACATTGTGCTAAGGCTATCTGTACAGATCTTCACATGGGTTTTGTACAATGTGCAGCAAATGTGTCCTTTAGCAACAACCATGGCATGTTTAGTTAGCTCCCAAGTGCCATATCTGAAGTAGTTGTCATAGCCTTTTCTGTCAACTGCTATACCAAAAATCAAATTTAATCAAAGGTTAGGCACGTGTCAGAAATCTCTTAGTGTCATAGTGCAGCCAACGTTAGTCTTAATTTGCTCATCTCATATTCCCAGGATCTTGAAGAAGATGGTATTCCCCATCTTTACTGTACCCCAGTCTCCTTTGTATGTTGTAAAGAAGTTTCAATGTGGAGTGGTGTGGTAAGAAGCTGATGTGTTTACCTATAATGACTCAAAATTTTTAATATTATTATATTACTTTTACAACTATGATCAATCATGATGTTTGGTTTGTTTATTTTGGGAATTAAATATACTTAAATCACCTTAATCGGTGGCTGGATGTTTTATTTTAATTAAAATATAAAACCAAGGAATTTGTGAGAAAATAGTATCATTAGATTCTACACTCAAAATGAAATCTAACGCCTGAAAGAACACTGAAAACGGAGTTCGTATGAAGAAGTTATAAGCATTGAAAGATGGATGGCATATATGTAATTTGACTATAAAACGCAAAAGGCCTGAAAACGTAGGGGGTCGTTTTGATAACACACCATGGTCGTCCCCTACCTCTCACTGACTTCCAGCACCTCCTCTGCAAGGCGGCGTTGGAAGAAATGGCAGCACCGCCTTCACGGGCTTTAAAAAGCCCTTCTCCCTCTTCCTCCGGTCACCTCTTTTCCCCGTCTTCTCCGGCTACTACAGCCTAGGGTTCCAACAAGTTTTTTTTTTCTTTTCGAAAAACCCTTCCTCTACGATTTCCAGCACTGGCCCAGGTCCTTCCTTTGGGCCGGCCATTCCTCTCTCTCCTTTTCCCCCCATTTTTTCCCTGGTTTCATTAGAAAACTAGGTTTTTCCTTCACATGTTTTTCGGTGAATAGGGCATGGGCGACCCAGAGAAAACGTGGAAATCCCCCCCTCTTCCACACCTAGGTACCCTCCTCTTCTGTCTCTCCCCTTGGTTTTCCCCCTCTTTTTTGACCCAGATCCATGTCGGATCTGGTGGGTTTTGTCCGAAGAACGTGCTGGAAGAAGGGTTCATTCTAGAACCCTCAAACTAGAAGTGTCCCAAGGACACCGCGCGTAAGGCATGCCGGGAATGTGGTCCCTGGGATGGACTTCGGGTGCGTGGCGTGTGGACGCGGGTCCTAGTTCGACCAGGGCACATGAGTGTCTTGGGAACTATGACGTCTGCTGCACACGCTAAAGATGCGTCTGCACGACATAGTCCAGAATGTGCACTACAACATATCATTCAAGCATGTGCATGCATGCGAACATGATCTCGGTTTGACAGGGACGTGCATGCATCCTAGGAACCATGACGCGCGGGCCCTACATGGACAATTTTGGTTCGTCCGTTGATGCGTGACATTAAAAACGCAATTAAGGAGGCTATATAACTTCGATTGATGATCTGAAAGAACTGTTGTTTTCGTATTGATGACATGGACCTAATGAGACTATGAAAATTAGGATCAGAGAACTATTTTATATGACTATAGCCCAAAAACTATAAAATTCTCATAGATCTACTATGTAAAAGATGATCAGATCTCATGATTGGATCCATTAGAGGTATTAGGAGATTAATAGCTCAAGACTAACCCCAAGGTATATGTATCAGCCCTTGCAATGATAGATTTGGCCGTTCAAATCATGTACAGAGCTGTCCTGAGCATTGGGACAGGCGATCTATGAGATATGACCATTCAATTACATGATCTTGATGATATTGAAGGCAACCTAACCATTAAACATTAAGATATATAAGAAAGATCTAGCTTGAAAATGCACATAAGCAATAACCTAGAACCTAAAAGGAATAACTAGCTGTTAATGGGTCCAAGTAATGATCTATAAAGTATGGAAATGATACTTGAATCTTTGTTATCAATTAATATTCAGGGTTTCACAAAAGGACTCAGTGTCGAGTAATGAGGAACGCGATTCAAGGAACATCGAGTTAGGTAGTCTGATACTACTCAGTTTTTCAAATGCATCCTAAACTCTAAGTGATTTACCTGCTTCTATTGCCGTATTTAGTATGTGTTTTGAGACATGTTGTTCTTATACACGTATGCAGACTTGTCTTCATGATTTATGTCCTTGAGGCACTTGCATCTGTCACGGTATTGAGTATGCTTTTGGGATACGATGTTTTATACAAGCTAGAGGATTTATGGCATTGAATACGATACTAGCATCAGCAGATTTTATGCATTGCTCGCAAGTTTTGAAAACAAATGCATAAATTGTATGATTTCGATGATTGAGATTTGGATTTATCTATATATGCTTTTTGGGCTATTGAGCCTAGTGGGCACTATGCTGAAAGGTTGTGATATACGGAGTTGGCCTTCTGGCCTCTACCACAAAAAAGGTGGATGGTATCGCTGCCAAAAAATAGCATTGTCCCTTCCCTGATTGCTGTGGTAAACAGGGACGACCATTGGAAGTGTTCACGGCACCCTTTTGGGGACATATCCATAGTTGCCATGGAGGCTATGGTGGACAGGTCTCTAGATACCAGAGAAACACTATTCAGAGGTGTTCTGGTCATGAGCAAGTTGGCCCTATAATTTTGGTTGTATTGATATGCATATAGCATTAAGATGGTCATATACGAGTACTCGTGACTAGTCGGTTTGATATGTTTACCGACCCATCGAAATCTAAGTGGGCAGATCGTCGAATGAGGCAGCTTGCTGTGGGAACAAAACCAAAAGACCATGTGCATGATATTGATAGTGATGCCAGCATATGCTTTTAATTATGACTATTTTAAGAGTTTCATGATTATTATATTTTACTCGTTGGTTTGATATCTTGCCGAGATATTATTACTTGGATCTATTGATTTCTATTATATGATTTTAGTCATATTTAGAAGACTAGATTTGTGTACAGATTTCATGGTTGAATTGCATCAATGAGCTTACGTTTTATGCACAAATATCCATGTTTACACAAAAAGGAATCATTGATATTTTGCACAAATAGCTCCTTGAATTATGCATGTTGCCTTCCGTGTTTTCAAAATAGTAGTATCAGATCACTTACTGAGTATGAGTAATACTCACTCAAATATATTATTTTTACAAATTTAGTCCAAAAAGGATTAGAAGAAACTCCAGGACATGTTAGTGTCACGATCAAGTAAATGAAGAAGAGACAAGTATGAATGTAAGTAAACTCTCTACCTCTTTGGACATGTATCTGTACTTACTACAGTTGGGCTATGAGCTGTGACTGGATAGACCTGGGAAGACATTTATGATTACAGTAATTTTCAAAACTACTTTGTTTGTTGTGAAAGCAAATGACACTCTGGGTTTTCAAAATGAGTTTAAAATAAAAGATTTTTTCGTTGCATTGCATTGGTTTTCTAAAAATGTTTTCAAATTGGGATGCATCTCGCCTTAGGAATTAGATATTGCATTTAAAAATGCATGGGAAAATTCGAGTCGTCACAGATGGTATCAGAGCTAGTTCCCCTCATGGTGTGGTGGCTAAGCCACATGCGGGCGCTCGCGTGTGGTAAGACATGCAGGGAAGCGTGTCCCTAAAGGGGGATAGGTGAAGCCTTGGCTGATGAGGGTGGGCCAAAAAGAGCTGGCAAGCTTCTAGGTTGGTAGGCTTCTATGCAAGGTGAGGAACCGAGAGTTTAGTCCCACATTGCTTTGGGGAAGAGGAAACTGGGCCATTTATAAGAATTCGGGTGTTTCTAACTGTCACGACGCGTTTTCCCTAGGAAATTGGGGAAGAACAAAATCGTGAGGGGTGTACGGGCGCCCAAAGTGGACAATATTGTGACTGTTGGAACCCCAGGGTGCTACATTACCCCACCCACTCAACATCGTGATTAGCAACGCGAAGGCATGTTTCTTCTCAAACTAAGAGATTTGCTACATCTTGTGTCATGGTGACTAAGGCTTCACCATCCTCCTTTTGCTGTTTATTGCGTTGACCTTGCTTGCTTTACAACTTTCTTGCAATCTTTCTTCATGTGCTCTATTATGCCATAATGATAGCACTTGATCTTTTTTTTTTATGCTGTTTTCCACTATCACTGGATTTGTCATGATCTTGTGATCTTCTGCTGCTTTTAATTTTGCTTCTTCCTCTTCCTCTTCCTCTTCCTCTACCTCTACCTCTATTGCTTTCTTTATTTTCTGTAACCAGGGCATGTGTCTGGTCCATGGCAACTTCGTTTCTCTTGTCTTCTTCATTGAACAAGGCATCCTTAACCATCACCATGGTAAGTTTTTCATTTGGAGTAGAGTTGTTGAGAGATATCACGAGAGTCTCCTAGCTATCTTGTAGGGAACTTAGAAGGAGTAGGTCTTGTACTTCATCATTAAGATGATACTCATCAGATGTGAGCTGGTTCACCAAGTTTTGAAACCCATTATTGTGCTCGACTACTGATGTTTTGCTCTTCAAATTTAGATTTACCATTCTCCTCATTAACAAGGCTTTGTTACAAGTGGTCTTTGCCTAATACATATTCTCTAGTTTTATCTAGATATAATATGCATTGGTTTCCTGTGAAACATGATGAAAAACACTATGGTTGATCCATTGTCTGATCTAATTGATAGTTTTCTTGTTCATCTTTACCCATTCCTTTTTCAATTTTTTTTCTAATTTTTTTCTTGCATCTTCTAAAGGATCATACCGATCCTTGTAGTGCAGAAGATCCTCCATCCATAGTCTCCGCAAAGTATAGTTTGTAGCCGTGAGCTTTATTATGGCTCCTGATGTTGAGCCCTCCATTGACTTCAACTACCTTTTATTGATCTTTTTGAATTTGATTCATGAGAAATGGAGTGCATGGATGAGTCCAGAGCAGTAAAAAAACCCCAAGAGGGGCGACACTATCAATTTTGGAGGATATACAAAATTTTCACAAATAGGGGGTGTTAATGTCAATTTTGGGGGATGCATAATTGTTCCCAATCACTATTTTGAACTTGCCACTGTAATTGAGTTGACCCAGCACTGAGTTGAATTGATGCTATTATAGTACTATTCACAGGGATGTTTGTATCAATTACAATAGCTCCAAAAAAAGAAAAATTATGCATAGGAGGTGCTTTTATTGAAATCAAGTGGTTCCAAAATATTCTTTCTTCTTCTTCTTCTTCTTCTTCTTCTTCTTCTTCTTTTTTTTTTTTTTTTTTTTTTTTTTTTTTTTTTTTTTCTAATAGCACTTATGGCTGTCCCCTCCTTTTTTGGGTTATCCCCCTTTATCACTAACATCTATTCACTATTTTATTTTTAATTTTTCTCTTTACTTATCTCTTCCCTCTTTGCCTTATCATCTCCATGTTGCTTTCCCAACGTGAGCTCCTTTTTCATGTTATCATTACTCTGCCACCAAGCTCTTTTTTCCTTTTAGCTGCAAGTTCTTCTATCTGTTAGAAACTAGCAGCAAGGAATACAACCACAGCTAGCTACTGGCAATTCGTCATTGGCCGCATCAATGAGTTGTTGCAACGATCTAATTGATGATGGGTTTTTCTTTACTAGCTGTGATACTACTTGGTGGGGATGGATTTGCTTGGATCAAAATCATTGGTTTAGATAAAAAAATGAGAACCACACACACAATAAGGAGACCCAAGGTTTATGTGGTTCGATCAAGTTTTTTATCTACGCCAATGGGAGAGCTAAAAAAGATAATCCACTATACTTGATCAAATTACAATGAGGAGGAGGATCAAATCCTCACTCAACTCTACTTGCACACCCACACTCTTCTTTCTCATATCTGATTGCTTCCTAGCATTTATGTAGTGATTGGATCATCTCCTATTTATAGGGTTTTGATGATCTGATTTGTCAAGATTTGCGACACTACAAATCTCAATTCCAGTGCATGCGACGCCGACCTTCGTGTTTTATCGGATGGCATGTGCATGTTGTCGTAACATGGGTATGGACTCAACATTTGTCTCTCAAAACATCCCCCAGTTCTCTCATTGAAATGTCATCTCCTCCACTTCAAAATACTCTTCCAAAGAGATTTCAATAGGTTAGTCAAGAGTAGCAGATTCCCCCTTCCTATATATGAACAATCTTGAGGTCAATGTCATGTTTATTCCAAATAAGAGAGCATATGCCATTTGGTGAAGTTGGTCATCTTACATCCCAAGGAAATGCAATAAGTGACAATCATATTGCTTACATGGTCCTTAGTGATTCCTCTAGCAAAAGTCCCCCTCGGGTTTCCCCTATTAGCACCGTCAAAGTTGAGCTTGAAGAATCCTAGGTGAGGTGGTTTCCAAGAAAAATAGGTAACAACAACGAGTTTCATTTTCAATCCTACCTTATTTCATCTATCTAGGTAATCTTTCTAAGAAAAATAGAAAAGATTTGATCCATAGCCTCTTGAACTAGCCAACTATAGACAACCACATCCTCTCTTCTGAAAATTAAGAGAAATATAGCATAGAGTTTATGGTATTCCAAATTGCCTAAGCAAGATAGGATCCAATAAGATTGAAAAGAGTGCCTTGCCTTTCAAAGAAAGAGGTTTTCTAAGGAAAAAGAAAAAAAGAATGACCTAAGATAGGGAGGGAGTTGGAGAGACTTGAAATATACTCCATAATCGAGCCCAAAGAGGGAGGACTTAGTAATAAGAAAAAATAACATGGAAGTTTGTTTCCTTCTCATATTAACAACAAGGACATCCACGGTAAGTACATTAGAACCTAGACAAGTCAAATTTTGAGTAAAGAGTCTACCTTTTGCTTGAAGCTAGAGAAAAGTCTTGATACGAAGTTGATAATGTGATAACTAGATAAATTTTTATATGGGGGATGTGATGGTGGTTTTGCTCCCAATGATATGCTGACTTGATGGTGAAATAGCCAGTCTTACTTAGATTGCATACTCTGATCCTCCGCTTCCAGATTAACAATCCGTTCATTATGAATGAGATCCTAAGCGTGTTTAACCATGATGAAATAAGATTAAAATTCCACTCATGATTTGACCAATTAAAGTTTTAACATACACATTTCTATCTCTGGATGCATGAAAATCCTCCCTCACTAATGAAGTATGTGGTTGCTACCCAACCCAAATATCATTTCAAATGTGAATTTTTCTTGAAACCCAAGGACCATCTTAATTCTTGTCAAGATATTTTCAAGTAATGGTGTCAAATGATTTTTTACATTATTACTAGAACCCTTTTTTGAAAGATATTTTGCCTGGATGAAGGATGTCCAAATTGACTTTTCATTAATGACAAACTTGCATCATAACTTAGTTTGAAAGGCTTGATTGACACCTTCAAGCTTCCTCAGTCCCAAACTACCCACACTTTTTAGTAAATAAAGTTCTTTTGAATATGTTCACACTAGAAATAATAGACATAGGGACCTTAGACCATGAGAATGCATATTTTGACATTCCCTTCATGATGGATTTTGTAAGTTAAATTTTATCAACTTTAGATAGAAGTTGGGAATTCTATCCAGTAAATTTAATCAAATTTTCTTTTATGGCTATAAAGGCATTGTTGGATGACATATACCTAAGTAGAGAGAGACAACATATAAATTTGAGAAAAAAGCAGAAGAGGTTTATGAAATTCCAAGATTTTCTTAAGAATCTTTACATTATTGGTAGTCACATTTGTTGAAAAAGTAATATAGAATTTAGTTGAGTTAGCAACAAAGCTAGACTCTTGACCAAAAGTTTTTAAAATATATTTAATCTGCAAAAAAATTTCATAGAAGTTGCAGCAATAAGCAGATGATAATCAACATACATAAGGTGTGAAACTATTTGGTTATTTTTAAATAGTCTAGGGGGATCCAATGTCGCACCAAAATTGGCCTTGTGCATGCTAAGGGAGGGCATCCCAACACAAGGGACAAAAAGGTATGGTGATAGAGAATCACCTTATTGTAGTCCTTTGGTAGGGAAGAAAAATTCAAACGATTCTCCATTAACAAGCACAAAGAAAACACTTGAGACATATCTCATAACAAGGGATACACATATTTAGTGGAATTAGAATTGTGAGAGAGTGTTTTGGAGGAAAGTCTAATTTAAACTGACATAAGCAATATGGAGATCCATTTTAAGATAGATATTACCACCCTTTTGTCTTTTTCTTAATCTAAATAAAGTAAGAATATCATGGGTGAGGAGGATATTGTCTTGTATATACTTCCTCCTTTAATAAAGGCAGTTTGATTTGGGCTAATCATTGTTTTAAGGAGGGGCTAAAGTCTGTTTCCTAAGACTTTTGTAAAAATCCTATAAATCCCTTATGAAGATTGATATGAAAACAATGAGCAATTTGATCTACTCCTTGCTCATTTGGAATAAGAACAATAAAAGTTTTGTTAATTTCCTTAAGGATGTGATCATACTCCATCACTGAATTAACCAAATCAACAACTTGTCCACCAATCTTTTCCATGTAGCCTTAAAGAAAGTAGCAATGAAACCATTTAGCTTGGGGAATTTGTTGAATTTCATAGAAAAAGAGCTCGACAACATTCTAACAATGTGGTAGGAGCAATAAGGGGTTCTGTAGTTTGAATAAGAATTCTATTTTGGATAAGTTGTAGTAGGAGAAAATCTTCAATCTCCAAATTTTGCTCAAAAAACTTTTTAAAATGCCCTAAGGTAAAAGTAGAATAACTTTTTGTATTTCAAGTTTTTCTCCCAAATCATTCTTAAGAATCCAAAATTTTGACTTAGCCCTTAAGCCTTGGTGACAAAGTGAAAAAAAAGGTATGAAGCATACTTGTATGGGCCACTAGATTTTGGATTTTAGGCCCAGTGTTTTTCTTGCATGGGGATAGCCTCATGGATATAGACAAGGATCTGAAGCTCTTGCTTATCATGAGCTTCGAAAGGATAAAATGAGCTAAGGGTCTAAACCAAATCAAGTTTATTGTGTAAGGCATCAATGTTTTTCTTAATGCTCCCAAATGTATTGTGGTTCCATGTTCTCAAGAACTACTTAAGAGAGTCAAGATTTCTACGTAGTGCAAAAGTCAGTGATTCTCTTTGGATTCTCCAATTTTGTCTTGAATAAAAAATTTGGATGAGAAAATAGTTTTGAAACTTTGACCAAAGATTTTATATTTTTGTGGGATAAGTTGGAATTGTTAGGATTGATTTAGTCACACACACAATAGGAGACAAGGAGATTTAAGTAGTTCAGTCGAACTCAACCTATGTCCACAGAAGAGGAGGATTCTGCTATCATCTGATCAGATTACCTAGGTAAAGAGGAGGAGCCTCCTACAACCTTCTCTACGTTTAGTTTCTCATTCACTCACATACACCAACTCTAACATTATATATATATATATATATATATATATATATAAGATTTCCTGCTCAAATGGATATGGACCATATGCAGGTCCACCCCAACAATCTCCCTCTCCATGCCCATGGGAGGAGGATGTACTGAATCCTTTCAACTTAATTCAGCTCCCCAAAATTACAAGTATGTCTTTAATCCAGCTTCCTCTCAAATAGTCATCTGAGCTTTCCAGCAGTTTCATCAACGTTCTGCGCATATCCGCGACTTCTCCTAGAAGGGTTATTACTCTCCCTGCTAACACTCTCTGCTGAGTTTAAGTGCTAATCAGTCATCAAGTGTATCATAAGCATCTAGAAGTTTGTTGCCTAGAAGCTTGTCATTTAGAAGCCAGCCAGTGGCTCTCATACCCCCCTTGTAGGCTGCCCTCATTAACTGCTCATAAGCATCACTTGGAATGGTCACTCAGTCTGCTTAGAATGGTTACCCAGTCCACTTTGAATCATTTGCACCTTTTGCTAAGTCATCTCACCCTTATTCACCTAGCCATCCCACCACTATTCACCAAGTCATCCTACTACTGCTCACAAATCATCCCACTAATGTTTCTAAGTCAACCCTCACTCGCGGTCATCGAGTCCACTCATAGTAGTCACTGTGTCCACTTTCTGCACTTGTTCACTGAGTCCACTTACCAACTATCGCCAAGTTCACTCTTAGCTGTTATCGAGTCCACTCATTAGCTATTACCGAGTCATCCATTCCTAGCTGTTACCATGTCACCTAGTTCACTCCTAACTGTCACCAACTCTACTCATCTATATGAGTTTTCCCTCAACATGGAGTGTCATTATCAATTCCTTAGGGTGCTGATTTTGTTCCCTAGGCGGTATCCATATCAAAATTGGGGTTACAACATTTTCATGAGAAGGGTTGCTCATATCAGTTTTATGGTGGAAAAAATGTGTGTGTGTGTGTGTGTGTTTTTTTTAATGTCTTCAACGACACCTCTCCCAATTTTTTTCCTTCCTTTTTCTCTCTCCTTCTTTCCTTTCTCTTTCTTCTTTCCATTCTCTTCCCCACGCATCCCTATCTACCACTAATTCTCGTCGGCTCTGTTGCGGACTAGTGGTCTCACAGCCCGACCGATCTTCGATATGTCTCCATTCTAGCCTATGCGCATCTTCTTGATCCTTATCATCTCCCTTCGGTTGACACATTGAGACTTTCTCAGTGGGGGTGATTGGCATTTGTGTCTTCCTTGGTCGATTTTTTTTTTTCTTTGGTCACTCCTTTAGTCATTTGTCCCTCCATCGATGAGCATCTGCTGCATCGCTGACTAGAGGGTGCTGCGACCCATTGCCCTCCTATCTCTCCTCTTTGGCCACAAAGATGGCAACAGCTATTCACCGACATAGCAGCCTACCACCTGTTTTCTTTCTCTAGTGATCACTGCAATGTCCATTCACTATGCACCGGTCTCCTTCCATCGACAAATCAATGGATGCACAAGTGGACGCCAGGTTCTCTCCTCACTAGCGATCACGGTTGCATCAGCAGTCTCTCCAATGACGTGCATCTTCTATCAGTAGATCGCCCCTCTCTTCCTGATCGCCCAGAGTGCATTGCATGTTTAAATCTCCCTTTCCCTCTATTAGGTGCACCTATGTTGATCTCGATCATTTTGTCGTCTACTGGTGGGCACAACAACTAATCACAGCTAATCTCTGCTTCTGATTGTTGTTATTCAATTCCTCTTTAGTTCATCTGAGACATTGTCAACTACAATCTCTTTCCTTTTTGGGTTTTTTCCTCATCAGCGATCAGATTGGTCATGCGATGTTCCAGCTATCTTTCACTCATGATTTCTTCCTTGGTCCCAGCATAGGTTGGGGCCTCTAATTTTTCAAATGCGATCTCCACTACATCTTCATGGATTTGCTTATTACAAGAATCATTATCCCACGTCCATGGCCACCTCTATCGAACTTGTTTGTCAAATCTTAGCCTTGTTACAGTCCTCTCTCTCACTGGCAATGATCAACAGATTTTGACAAATCTTGTTGGCACCATAATTGGTTTTTTTGTACCATTCATTTGCGTTGCTAGAGTCTTTGGATTTGGTGGACAACTTTGAAGGGCTAGATCTGAAGATTTTATTGTTGATCTGGGATGTGAGCATGTTTAGATGCTCCTTACAACTAGCCATGATCTTCTTCGTGGAGGTCAAATTCTACGATCAATCAAATCTTCCAACCATAGCTCTGATACTACATGTTTGGATTAATTCACTCACACACACAATACCAGACGGGGAGATTTACATGGTTCAGCCAAACTCGGCCTATGTCCTCAGGAGAGGAGGATTCTACAATCATCTGATTAAATTACATAGGTGAGGAGGAGGACGCTCTAAGCCTTCTACAACCCTCTCTACGTTTAGTTTCTTAGTCACTCATGTACACCAACCCTAATATTACACACACACACACACACAAGATTTCTAGCTCATATGGGCATGGACCATATGCGGGTCCACCCCAATAAGAATGTACACAAAAGAACTAAAACATGTATGTTTGCTATTGTTTTAAAATTCTAACAAAACAATGATAAAAGATGTTGAAAAAAATTCAACTTAAATAGAGAGATTGCCATTTTGAAGAAGAAGCAAGCCTCCTAAAATTCCTCTGAAGGAATAATAAATCAATTATGGAAGTCTCAACATCTCATTATTTGGTTTTTTTTTTTTTTTTTGTTTTGGACAAAAATAAGACATCAGTTTTATATCAAGAGTCATACTTTTTGTTGCCTGTTAGAAAGTTGAGCAGTAAGCAGTTCATGCATACCAGGCAACAACACTCATAATTAAACTACATGTGCTTGAGGAGATCCAAACAATGAGATTCACTTTGTGGTAAGAATAGACTTACCTATACGAGGGCTCTCCATCGGACATTGCTTCGTTGCTCCACACGTGACGCCGAGGTCAAGGAATTGGTACAACACATCCTCGACCTCAAAAAGGCTCATTGCATCATTTGGGAAGCTACATAAAAGGCCAAGGAGATTTACCTTCCTCATGCATCCATAATGGTGGATAAGTCTCTCTAATGGGTGCATCAGGAAATGCATAAGAAAAGCAAGGAACACCTTTGTTGCCTGTATAGTAAGAAAAAACCCCATGCACAATCCCCATTCAAGAGAGGGTGCTTTTATTAGAAGTAGGATGACAGAACTTCCTATGCATCCATGCAAACTAGCCACCATCTTGGAAAGCTTAACCTTGGCTTAGAACTCACCAAATTTGAAGGAATTAGGTACTTTCCTAGAGTCTTCCTACTTTTCAACATGATGCCTTTAGCTAAGAATCTTGGATGGCTTTATAGATGGATAATTCTTATCTTCCCTAAATCTAAAAAAGTTAAACAAATTTTCATTTGAATGACTACCATTTTCTTCTCATTAAGAAGGTGCATGATACCTAAAACATAGGATGTCCTAATAATCTTGAAGAGATGAACAAATGCTGGTGCTGGAGAATGGAAGATGTATTGCTATAATCTATATATAAACTTTGGGATGAAAAAAGACTTATTGAAGCATCTTGCATGACTTGTTGGGACTCATTTTGAGTGATGATTACTCTCCTTTCTATGTTCCTCATTCTCATTTTCCACAACATCTAGGTTAGAGTCTTGTGGAGAAAGAGGGTGAGGAGAATCATCATTGTCTTTCAATGGTGTAGTTAGATGGATATCCTAGAGGTTTATTTCATCTGGGTGTCAAGTTTAGAATGGAAATTAGGCTTAAAAAAAAACTAGGCTGATTCACTTCCCCATGCAACATATTGAGGTAGAGTCCAAGGAATAGTTTGTAGGCTTTTAGTAGCTTCCCATGGCCATGAGAAAGGTATGAAATGGAGGAGAGAAGCAGTTGAAGATGATAGGATTTGGTGTTTATGAGGAAATAAACTCTCAAAAAGCATATTGAAAGGTCAAGTGTGGGGTTTTTAAAAAGAAGTAGAGGGAGATAAAGAGTAGGTAATTAATTCCATCACATTGTAAGGGATGTGAATTTGAGTCAATAACTCCTGACTTGATGGGACATTAAAAGTCATGCCTCATGACTCAAACTTAGACAAATCAAGTTGTCAACCTTACTAACCTATCATGGACTTACCTACGACATTCGGAGGAAATTGACCACCTTGAATGGGACTCTTCTTGATATCTATACTTGACTTAAGACCCATCGTATGAGAAACAGAAGAATTTTATCAATCCTACCACTAAAAGTCAATGAACTCAACATCCTTAGATGATAAATTCTCATTAAGGGTTGGTGGAGAGTTGCAAATGGAAACCAATACATTTTCTTCAGAAGGGTCTCTTAGAGATGATTGATTAGATTGAAACTTCCCTTTAATATCATTATGCTCTTTCTATTTTGATAGTTGGCACTTTGAGAAACTTTTTTCCAATGATTTCATCTCTTATTTCTACATGAAGTCCCATTTATCTAAATTACAAGCTTTGCTAAATCTTCACATGATTCCTTTCCCTGCAAATTTTCTTCCTAGACTTTGTTATCTTCCTCCTACATAAGAGGCCCAAACTTGTTTGAATATTTGTCTTATTGTTTGTTTCCTTGTGGTTTAATCCTTCTTTTATGTTGAACATGTTCCATTCACCATACTTCTACTCTATTCCTCCCAGTTCCTTAGCCTTGGGGACATTTGTTTCTTTCTCCTTTTCTATTTCTTCCTTTGTTGGAGGTCCCAAAAATTTACATGCTTCAACAAAATGACCAACAGTCCTTCAATTGACACAATTTGATGTATACGTTCATATCCAAATGTTTGCTAGATGTCATCTTAATTTTACCTAGGAAAGTACCTAATTTTAGAGATTTGGCCATAACTATTTAGACACAAAATCAAACAAAGGCTCTATGAGCATTTTCAATGTTCCTCTCTATCATCTATCTAGTAATTCTATCAATTTGGAGAGGTGTCCTACCTTAGCAGCAATAACATAAGATGCCTCAGTAGTCTAGTAACTCATTAGGAGACCCTCTAGCCTCACCCACATTGGTATGTTTGTAATCTGGTCCTTTGCAAATGGAAACACAGAGATCCATTTATGTAGTGCCAAATAGAAATTTCTTATAATCTGTGGGCCATTGGTAAGCAAATTAAAGTAATCCTCTTGATTAAATAACTTGAAGGTAAAAAAACGTCAACCCAAATCTATGACCTTCAAATCACCCATAATGTGCCATAACTCCTTGACTTTAGCCTTTATATAACTTTGCAAGACAAGTCCATCAACCACCCTCCCAATTAATTTTAACTTCCACCACTTCATACCTTTAAGAAGGTCAGTGCATTAAACCTTAATATAGTTGGTGTGAGCTGAGGTACCTTGATTATGAAAAATTTGAGATAATTCCTCTTCTACACTTGGTTTTAAGGTATCCAACCTAACACACTCCATTGGAGTACATTTATTTTTTAGAATTTCAAAAAATGAATTTTGTTTCCCCCATAAAACAAATAGAGGCTGCATAGATTCATTGTTCTAATCGCCAACCTTTAGTTATTGACAATGCAAAGCACCACTAGGATTTAGTGGTGTAGGGGATAGAGGAGATTTCTAGTTCATTAATGTAAAAGAACTTGAATGGAAATGCCCTGTTAGCTACTAGCTTTCTCCAAAGCTTCCCTCTCTCTGAGTTACAATCTTAGACACTATTCCCCAAGGATTTGGGCATCCAACAAACCATGCATAGTGGGTGGCATTTGGATTTGGATCTATGGGGAGGAATGTAGCAAAGTCGTGACTCAAACCATATATAAGGATACTCCATGGGTGTTTGTTTAAGCTCGGAGTAAGAATCATGGATTAAGTTATTTGGGTATATGTTGAAAATTTCTCCGTTATTTGAAGCCTTAAAACATAGTATTCAAACATAAATGAAATAACCTCACAAGTTTGGGCTATTTATTCTTAAATAATCTGGTCTACTTGTTTACTGAAAATTTTCACTATTCCCAAATAACTTAATCCATGACTCTTGTTCATATCCCAGCAGCCCTTATATGTTTTATCACTTAAAAGTTTTGAGGAAAATCATAAGTCATTCATTTTTCTAAAACCCAACTTAGACAGAGGCATTCCAAAAATCATAAGAATTATTTGGAGCCAAACACAATAGCAATGGGGCTGAGTTGGAACCATCTTGATTGTGGTGTCATTGACCCAAGCTCCATCACAAATGAAAATTTTCTTGTATGTGTGCCGCTTAATTGTAGATACTATCTAGGCGATAGATCCAATTGTGATTCTCAATCCAACAAGGAAACATGCACGTGTGATCATGTCTATTGATTTAGTAGACCACTGATAAGGGGATCCACATGGTTTTAGTCAAAATTTGAAGTAGACAACTCATCTATAAAAATCGGGCTTGCAAAATCATACTATAATGGATTAGCACAATCGTCTGATGGAAAATGGGTTTGATGACAACTAGCCATGCCTATACTTGCTAGTCAACTAGCCTAATCATGACAATGTAGCACACCTTGAGAGTGTAAGGGCAAAAAGAAAAATTAAAAAGAGAAGAGAACACTGTATAATTAACTAAGACAATAAAGAGTGTCCTAACTAATTATATGCTATAATGGATCATATTATGATGCATGAGCCTAATATGCCATGCATATCATAAGGGAGATACCTTTTGATCTGTGAGTCTCACCAATAACCTTTTTGGAGTAATCTGTTCCATTTGTTAGATCCACCTTCTCCTAAGATGAGGGGTTACCAAAAATCTCATTTCATGGGTACCTCCAAGCTGAGCACTCTCCTCTTGAATTTGGATGATACTCAATAAAGATTCCATATTTTCTTAACACCATCCTTACTTCAAAGGGAGGTAACTCATCATAATGTACCTATTGGACAAGAGTTTGGTACCTGCAAATCTTGGAAGATAGCCAAATTAATGAAAGGAAGTGCACCAATTATGATTTTAGTAACATATTACATGCATCCATCATATATGAACCCCTCTTTTTGTTTTTTGAATGGTAAGAATGAGCAATTTTATTCAAATAGATTGAGAAGATTAAAAAAGATTCCATTACATCTTTTAGACAATAAAGGCTAACATTTGGACCAAAATTGTACTAACATGATCTGGAGAAATCACTAACTATTACAGTAATGCCTTGCATATCATCAAGAAGAATGTGTTCTTTTGCATGATCTTCAATGGTAGAGTTTGACGATCGGTACACATTTTGGAAGGAGATCTTTTCAAGCCCAATGTTAGCCTTTATTTTGTCCAATAGCTTCCAAAAATGCCAAGGAGAAGACTTATTTGATTTTAGCCACCCAATATGAGGAGCCTCCCTCAACTATCAAAGGCTGGACCTTATATTCTTTTCAAATGCTGAGCTCAATTATGATTGAGTTGGGCTCAGATCCATCATGTGGAACCTTCCAAAATGGAAAGCGAAATCGAATAGAGAATCACCATTTGAATTATGTAAAACACCTCCCACACCCAATAATTCGAGGTCTATGTGGCAAAGATCTATTAAAATTTAAATTTTAATGAACCTTGAGGAGAAGGGCACTATGAGGGCTTGATTTGGAAGACAATGAAACAACGCCCCCTCATTTCCTTTTGATATCATTGATGGGAAAACCAAAGAAAAACTTAACTTTCAGGCCCATCCAACTATAGTGAATGTAATCCTTTCCTTCAATTCTTCCATGGTCTCATAAACTTCTTTAAACATCTTCTATTATGCTCTTGCATCCTTCCCATATTAACACCATGAAGGTGCAGATCTATAATATTTTACCTTTAGATTTTAACTTGATCACCTCCCATTTGACAATAAAGTCTATAAAAGATTATTGTAATTACCCCAAGTATTAAAACCTGCAAGTATATCCTACTAATTTGATATAATCTCGCTACCCATAACCATAATATGATAATGAGATTTGAAGTTACACTTGAAAAAATAGCATTGAGATGGTCCAAATTGTTTATATTTTTGTAGTGTATCAAGTGTAGAGATTCTGTAGCAACCCACTCCATGCAAAAAATGACCCTAACAGAAGATGATTTCCATATTAACTTCACACACTTCTAGTTATGGTCTTCACCAACAAAGACTTATAGGCTAAATTAACCGAGAAGCACCCTGATGGATTTGGACAACATATGGGTTTGTCATTTTTTTGCAAACCAAATAAATATCAAATTAATGGTGGCAATATGATCCTCGAATTGCTTGTCTTCAAGCTTGCGGATGCTTCTTCTAAAATTAAGAGAATAGATAACCGAGTTATAATGTACGGAAAAATAGTCAACCACCCATGATTATGATCACTAATTGCTCGAAACAGTTTGGCATACTTGTCCTTTAGTTGTACATCGTGGATCTAAACATCTAATCAAAAATCAAATGGAGACACCATCACAACCCTAAATTTTGACATTTATCTTAAAGAAAACAAGTGATTTAAAATGTCCTTTTGCATCATAAATACATTCAAGCATTCATTTTACAAGCGAGCTCAAATGGATACATCCAAACCATCCCTTCCTCTAATGGCCACATCAATAAAGTTTTTTGGCTCATAATTTGAAAATCCTCAGAAATATTGCACTATAGCTGGTGCATCAAAATACATAGTACTCACACTATTGGATCTTGTGTTCTTGGTTAGTAAAGTTTGTCAATGCTTACAAGATCCATGGATGATCAGCCGATGACCATCAAGCATATTCTAAGCAAGATCCAAAATCTATCGTCAACAAATCCACACATTTAGTGATGCATCTTGAGCTGGCTCCATTTATAGTCATCTCTTGACTAGCATTTTTCTCATTTACCGTGGATCAAATATATACATCTCGGTTTGCATAAAAGCAATGTACAGTTGCTAGATCATCCTTTAAAAGTGAATAGTGTGCCTTAGCTAATTCAATGGCGTAAATCGTCTATATTCAATCTGTATTGCATGAGTTAGGAATAAAACTGTGAATCCACCAATTTCATGGTATGATAAACTAGGGTCCATGCATCTAATGGCAAACTCATTATTTCATGTTCATACCTAGCATATAAGTTGACTTTTATTTTGTCAAATATTAGGTTGCTAGAAAGTCTCTTCTTGTTTGCTTCATATATACTAAGGATCATTTTGCTGATATTCTTACAAAGCCTTTATTTACTACTTGATTTGAAACAAGATGGTCCAAGTTGAAGCTTTAACTAGAGAATCATCAACTCGAGGTGGTGTGTTAGTAAACAATAGTTGTATTATTAATGATATCTTCATTTTACATATTTGTATCTTTTCATTCTTGCGCTTTTAGGATTTATGAATGCACAATATCATCTTGAAATACAAATGTCTATTCTCTCATAAATCAAGAGAGAAACACCTTACTTTAACACTTTACAAAACAAAACAAAAGAAAGGAGATAAATAATTGCTAATAGAGAAGGAAAAATTAGTGTCTATTTTCATAACCTTAACAAATAATTCTATATGTATCGTTATATCATGTCATTTAATATAGAGGAATGCTAAATTGACTCCATGTGAGGAGTGATTAGATGAACACATTTTCTAGAGCCCACCTTTGTAAAATCTAACTTATTCAACTCATTTCATTACCTTCTTTTTTGATGTATTGAAGATCACGTTTCTAAGCACAACTTCAACCCATCCATTTCTAAGCAAAGTTTTTAGCCTATAATTATCCAGGCCACATAATTTTTCTATGTAGTAGACATCTAAAGCTGGAGCAATGAGCAAGGAGATGAAAGAGTTGGATCTTCTATAAGCGGACTCTAGAAAATGTAGTAATTTTGTAGTCACTTTAGCACATCCTCTTTGATCTACATCCTCTTTACTTTTTTTTCTTTTCTAGTTAGGCGAGTGGGTTTCTATGATAACTCTAAGCCAATGAGTGAATAGAATCCATGTTCTTAGCATAGGAAAGCCCCTTCTTGTGCCACTATGGTAGAAGGCTAGGCTCAATATAGATTTTCATCCAATGACTGAAAGGGCTTTTTGGAGGTTGAATTTTGAATTAATAGAAAAGGATGGTGAATGATTTCCATTTATTGTAATTTCTTGCACCTTCAATAATTATAAGGATTTTCAAGAGGTATTCATTATTGATAGATTAGAAGGCTAGAACTATGGGCAGGACTGATTTTATAATAGACCAAATTAATCTAACTATTGAGAGAGAGAGAGAGAGAGAGAGAGAGAGAGAGAGAGAGAGAGAGAGAGAGAGAGAGAGAGAGAGAGAGAGAGAGAATAAAGTTCATTATTTAACTGTTGGAGTGCATATCTCTATAATCCTAGCTACTGGAGTTCATTATTTGGTTCATGTCTTCGATAATCATCTACAATCCTAGCTTTGGTTTCTAAAAGAGACAATTCTAGGCGCTCTTTGTTTAATAATATGTTTTCGTGTGACCAATTTTTTATTTTTATTTTTTTTCATTTGAAGTCTTCGATCATTGTATTTGTATGTTGTTTGAGCATAGTAATAAAACTCAAGAACTCCACTCAACTCGAAAGCTACTTGAGTTGAGTTAACTGAAAGCAACTCAAAGTTGACTGAAAATTTGAAAAATACTAGTGTCAGATTTTTTATAACATTTTATTTGCATTTGGTTATAAATCAAAAGATTGCATTTATGTGCATATTCCATCACTAATTGAGTTGGTTAAGGTATTGCATTGTTATTTGGAAGTCTTTTGTCCAAATTCAGTCCAAACAAAATTTTATCATATAGTAAATTGACTCATTGGATCAAGCAAGTCGAATGAGTTCTCCTCGTTGAGTCATGAGTTTTAGAACTATGGTTCAAGTCCCCTGAAATGAAATAGAGTAATATTTTTATCACCATTTGGAGAATATTCTAATTTAAAAAAATAAATAAAAGAGAACAATATTTATCAAAATTTTGGACCAGAATGACCGAAATGGGCAAAAATGTAAAGGGGTGGGCAAAATAGACCTCATTTAACAAGAAATTTTCAATCTCAAATCCGTTCCATTTTCCATACCTAAAGGGTACGCTTTGAAATTCCGGCCAGAATGTGTGAGAGAGAGATTAGAATTCTCTTAAAAAAAAAAAATGCCGGTTAAAATTAAAAGGGTTAGAAATTACCAAAACAACACATGGGATATATGCATATATTATATGATAACAAAATCTAAGGCTAATTATATACTAATTTTAATTAACTAATTACGTATCAACATTATGTTCATTTATATATGACACATGCTAGAATGAGAGATGTCAGAGTAACATGATGTGACTTACCGGCCCACTGCAACGTGATGCCTCCGATTATTTGCTAATCTAAGCCATTAATTTATGTTTTACTGTAGATTATCAATTGATCTGAACTCATACCAATCATACAATGATAATACCAACTTTACTTTCTTGTCATTGAGTGTTAATTAATAGTTATAATTTTCTACTGTTTACTGTTAATTTATATCATGGGATGTTCATATGCTTGGACTATCAGTGTGACTTCAGAAAATCAATCAAAGAAGGGTCCGTCAACTTAATCAAGTATTAAAAGAAATGAAACTTCATTCTCTAAGGTGCAGTACAAAAGAGTGCGTGGGGAGAGAGAGAGAGATGATTAAGAAAATGCAACTATATCATCCCTCTTGTTCTGATACCGGGTCTCTCTATTTTCCTCAGTGGCTCAAGCAGCATTTCTCAGGACTGGCACACTGGCGAGGACGTGGACATCTTGATTATGATATCATAATTAAACTACGGAATTCAATAAAACATTTTAGAAGTCGAGTGTAGCTATCACGACCAAAATGTATGTACCCGTAGGATTTGATATTCTTACAGAAACCTCTCTCTCTCTCTCTCTCTCTCTCTCTCTCTCTCTCTCTCTCTCTCTCTCTCTCTCTCTCTCTCTCTCTCTCTCTCTCTCTCTCTCTCTCTCTCTCTCCAAATTAAAGAAGCAGATAATAATGAAACATGTCGGACAGCATTCATATCCTTCCATCCCAAGGCCTTGGATATCTTAGAATTTTCTCTGCACTAGAAGCTTCACATATTCTGAAGTACTGTTTTGATTTTCTTTCATGTCTTTGGAATTTAACAATTTGGATGGTTCTGAAAGCTTAAGTCCTCCATGAAATGGATGAAAGCGTACACGATCCAATTTCACAAAACTACTTTTCAAATGCCCTGCTGTATGGCAGAAATGGTCTTCCTGTTTACTGTAAAAATTGCTAAAAGTATTTCGCTAGAGACTTCACCATGTGTGCTTCAGATTGTTTGTACCATGAGAGGAGAAAATATGCTGTCTGTGTGTACGGATTCTGTACAGTTCTTAAGCTTCTTTGCTGCTTAAAATGGTAGAAAAGACTACTATTTTAACTATTAACAAACGCATCTTGAATCACTGCGAGGTTAAGAGAATTGGGCCAATTTTACCTATATAGACTGAACACTGGAGTTACATTATACATAATATATACCCATATTCAATACCCTAAGGTAAACGAATGGGAGAAGAAAAGAGTTTTGGCAGTGGAATATCCTCCTTTAAATGATGAGAGACCTAGCTGCAACAAGTTTTTGGATCTGTGAACTTGAGAGTTGAAGACCAGTTTATACATGCTTGGCAATGACCTAATGAAGGAACCCATGAAAACCCCAGTTGGGTCTCAAGTCCCAACTCCCACTCTAGCCTGCCAATAAGAAAAGGAAGACCGTATCCCAGTAAACTAGGCCAAGGAAATAAAACTATTTTGCTTAAAGAGAAAACAGGTAAACTATGCTTTACCAGGTTGAAGGCTTCCGTGTTGTAATAGTGGACGCGTATTTTAATTGGACGAAGTGGGTGGGGCACAGTACAAGCAATCTCCACTCTCAATGATCCAAACCATTCATTTGCTCCATTTGATGATTCTAAGCCTTTGATAAGTGGATGTTTCCTTGATTTATGTAGATCTCATCCTTCTCTTGACATTCTGCATTATCCGTCCACTTAAAGTGACACAACTTAAGAGGCCGGAATTATCTGATGAGCGGACCAATGTTCTTACAAAAAAAAAGAAGTATTTTGTTTTGATTCCACCTGTGATCACATAAGAAATAGCTGCTGGTATAAATTTAGCAACGGTTTTACCCCCAAAGATCTATTGCAAGAGAGGGATAATGTGAAATTCCAGTCGTCAATTTGAATTTTGGTGCATGGCTAATCTAAAGCATCACCGCACCGACAAATGGTTGGGCTTACTGAAAGAGTGGGCTTTTCTTATATCATCTATTTTTGCATGCTCATATTTTTCAAAAGAACATGCTCATCCACCGTATAACAGCTCACAAAAGCATGCATTAACAGGTTTCACTTTCAGATGAGAGATGAGAATCATTGACTTTTGTTCATTAAAAAATAAGGATATTGTCACATTATTGTTCTAGGTTATTTGAGCAATTTTACAGTTAGCAAGGAGTTGGATTGTTGAAGGTTTGCTTTTGAAAAAGGTTATGGGAATTTGCAGGCTTTCCAGAACACTAACCCACAGCCTTTCTGACAGACCTCACATGCTCATGCAGACAGCTGCCGACCCACCCACATTATCATCCGACATGGAAATATGAGAAGACACCAAACCAGATCTGACCCACCACATTTCTCTCCCGCATTCTTTTAACTTCCTTCCTAATAGGAACCTACCGCATGCTATCGTTGGATAGAAAGAACCCACCAAGGATTTCAGCTTTTATTCTTCATCACATTCACGATATGTATGTATAATCTGTTCTGCTGCAACTTTCTTTAACAAAAATAGAAAAACAGCATCCTGTTTTTCCCCATTTATCCTTTCTTCTCCGAGGAAACCCATAAACATGTCTTCTTGGGTCTGCAGAATTTCTTGCACTGGTGAATGTTTGGTGTTTAGAATGTGATTTGGGTACTGGTTTTTACTTCTTTCCCTTTTATGCTTTCTTCTTCGTGGCTGAGTTGTTGCAGAAAGCCAAGGAAAACCTGTTCTAGGTTCTGCAGATTTTCTTGTGCTTCTGAAGGTATTAAGGCGCATTCTTCTCTGATTTGTTGTACAAAGCTGTGTTGAGTGTTTCCACTGAGGCTAAGGAACAAACTTTTGGGGGTCCCTGCAAATTTTGTTTGTGGGTATTGGAGATCGGGGACCGGACAACGTTTTTCAGGAGTTTTGGTGTTTAAGTTGTAGAGTCAAAATTCCATAATATTTTGAGGAACGTTGTCAATTAATGTTTCCGACCTGGAATGGGTCGGAAACATATGGATGTTTTAACTGATAAAGGGAGGGTTTTTTTTGGATAGAATCGTGGAAATTATATTGCAGGTGTGTAGATTTTTCTGAAGATCGGATTTGCTATTTTTAGGTAAGTTTTCAAGGAGTGGAATCCTGCTCTTGTGAACTGCCTTTCTGGTATTGCAAGATTTCAGGAGGTGGACTTAAATTGGAAGCTAATAAAAGCTTGAATTTGGGCTGGAATAGGGTTTCAGGTTTCTGAGAACCCCAGCTTCTAAATTGGAGTTGGAGTTATGTTAGATGGAGAAATCTATGGTGGGTTTTAGGGGTGTGGAAGTTAGAGATTGAGATTTGGTTGTGAAGTTGAAGAGAAAAGTCAGTATGTCTGCCAAACTTCTCCAGGCATTAACAGATGAGAACCCAGATTTGCAGAAGCAAATTGGATGCATGACTGGGATTTTTCAGATATTTGATCGTCACCATATTCTTAATGGGAAACGTCTCAATGGCCATAATCAAAGGCGGCTTCCTCAAGGTAACTAATTTACTTGTTCGTTCTGATACTTAAATCTGTTGATGTTTCTTAGCGTGGCTATTTCTCTGTTTGTTAAGAGATTATAAGAATGGTTTGCTGTCTAATCATGCCTAGTGAAGTTCTTACATTGATCTTGGTTTAAGTTTCTGAGAGAATTTTCATGGGTTATCTCTATTTCTCCCTTGGTTATATCTGTTTGTTAAAAGATTGTTAGAAATGTTTGTTGTTTAATCATGTCTAGTGAAGTGGATACATTGATCTTGTGCGTATTTTTCTAAGAGAATTATCATCGGTTATTCTCTATTTTTCACTTGCTCTTACCATCTAAAAATGCTGTTTTTAGGGTTCATATACCAGGCTTCTGATTTGCTCCTTACTCACCATGGAGTCAATTTGTTTGACTTCTGACATGGGTGCCTAAATTTTATTGTTCTAAGTATCACAGTCAGCTTTCTTGTCGGTTTAGTGCTTACCTGATCGTTTTCTGTTTCCAAAGTCATTGTCATGGTTTTCATGCGTGTAACAGCTTCTGTAAAAAATGTGTATTTGTATGTTGACTTGTGAATATGATAAAATGATTTATCTTCTAGCATTGGATGCCTTCAATTTGTAAGAAGTTTATGCTGATTTTATACATTTTAATTGCTGGGCCAGGTTTTTTCATTTCATTTCGATATGGATCTTCCTTTGCTTTATGAGAAACATCTGCTTTTATATCAAATGAAAAGAAGGTACAGGTTTAGTCTGTTAACTTACAAAATTTTTCATGATGTTCAAAGTTGATTGGAGCAATCATAATTTTCAGCATCTAGCTTCTATTAACTAACTGATTGATCTTTTAATTCCTGTATATCATTATCTTTCTATGTTTTAATGTTGCTTATAGACTTCTAGCAATATCTCATGAAGAGGTGTGTTCACTGGTTGGTATTTGCACCTTTTTGAGGAACCTGGCTATTTATGGCTACCAGTTTCATGCGAGAAAGAAATTCATTCTTCTGTTTGAAGTTTTATTTCTTCTTTCCTGTGGCTTTAAAACCTGTCTCTGGATTTTCTGTACATGAAAATTGTTGATCAAGGCTATAGCAGAAATAACATTCATATGTCAAAGTCTGATTAGGATCATAGTAGCAATAACTTCACACGTAGAGTTCGTTTCTGGTGTGCTTATAGTTTCTATTTTATAACAGGTCGCTCAAACATGAATAGTGGCACTTTTGGAGGTGAAGCGCTTACAAGTTCTCCGTATACAGAAACTGTAAGAATGGTTTTGAATTACCATAATAACATGACATTGAAAAACATGTAATCATCTCCTAACTTGGTTGATTTGACATGGTTTGGTTGTCGCTGAGTACTGTGCCCAAAGACAGATTTTATAGAAACCTGGCCAGTTCTCCAGTAACTCGTCAAACCAGGAAGTCAAATGAAAGCTTTCTGAATTTTGGGATATCATGATTGGTGTCTTTCTTACTCACGTGTGAACTGTGATTGCAGGAGAAGTTATCAACCAAGAATTGTAATGAAAACCAACGAAACTCCATGGAGTCATCCAGAGCTTCATTCTCGTCTTCATCTTGCTCTTCTTCATTCTCTTCTCTTGACTGCAATAGAACAACTCAACCTGAAGCACCTTCATCCAAGCGAAGTGCTTATCTTGAGCGGTCCTTAAGGAGTCCACAGAAGTTACAGAACTCAAGTTTTGATAGCACATGCAATAGTTATGCTCTTACCAGGGACCAAATAAATGCTTCTGTTCAGTCTGGACGCCAATCCCTTGATATCCGTGACATTGTCAAGGACTCCATCTACAGAGAAACACATGGACTATCTGTGAAAACTCAGAATAGAGAGAAAGCAGCTAATCGTGTTATAAAGCATAGAGATTCCCCAAGGCCTGTGCACCTTGCTAAATCTTTGGGTGGATCGTGTGCTGTTGGAACAACTGGGAAGCCAAAGATATCTGTGGATCTAAATGAATCACTCAGAGTTCTAGCAAAACTTCAAGAAGCACCATCATATTTTAATGAAGCGAGAGAACCACCGAGATCTTCTTGTGGATCAAAAGATGTTTCTTCATATTCAGTAGCAAAGGATGCTCCTCGATTTTCATATGATGGCAGGGAAATACGTCGGTCATCTTTTGATTCCAGAGATAGTTCTAAATCTGGCTCTAAACTCAGAGAGCTCCCAAGATTATCATTGGATAGCAGAGAGGGCTCTATTAGGAGTTCTAATTTTGATGCAAAATCAAGCACGAGTTCGAAGGATTTGCAAAGGAGTAACAGTGAGCAAAAAATGTCTAGTAATGGAGCACTGTATTCTCATGAGATGGGATGCTACAATCGACCCCCTAGTGTGGTGGCAAAACTGATGGGATTAGAAGCTATGCCCAATTCAACCTCAGCTGCTCAAGAGCAGATTGATCAAACCCACATAGGAGAAGATTCTGATATCTTTAGTGGTGAGAGAAACAGTAAGCCATCTAGATTATCAACCTCAATTGAAGAACACAAACAACAAAGGAATTTGTGGTTTCCAAAGAGTTCCCCTAAGGAATCTGTTTCGCCACAACTGAGAAATTCTGACTCTGTTATGAAACCTATTCCCGGTTCAAGGTTTCCCATGGAACCTGCTCCCTGGAGGCAGCAAGGTAGTGGTCGTACTACTCAGAAAACAACATTCAGAATTCGGGAAGCCCATCCAAGGTCAGCAACTTCCCTGTCCGTCTACTGTGAGATAGAGAAGAGGTTAAAGGAGCTCGAGTTTCAACAATCAAATAAGGATCTCAGAGCTCTTAAACAGATACTGGATGCGATGCAAGCTAAGGGGCTTTTAGAGAGCAAGAAAGGAGATCAAGTGTCTGACATTCCTGTTCAGAATGATTCTGGTAACTGTGATCAGTTAGTGCCTGGACAGAATTTGAAATCAGCAAACAGAAGAAATCCATCCAATATTCAACCTATTTCTGCTCCTTTCAAAGAAAGCGGCTCCCCAAGGGCCTTTGAGTCTCCGATAGTAATTATGAAACCAGCAAAGTTGATTGATAGATCCACCATTCCTGCTTCTTCAGTTCTTCCTTTGGAAGGTTTATCAGGTCTTCATAAGTCTAGGACTGGTGATTCTGTTTACAGCAAAAAGGTCTTGGTCAGTAACCGTATGGCTAAGGATGTGACTCCTAGACTTGGTCCAAGAGAGCCTTCTAATCGGACTCTGTCTTCAGTGGATAAGAAAACCAGTGTAAGAGGTGATGAAAACCGCTCACAGAAACCTCAGTTGCGGTCACTGCAGTCTCCATGTAGGACCCAACGTATACCTAGAGAGAATTCTGGAAGCCCAGCTCAGAGCTCTGGCTCTTTGAGCCCAAGGATGCAGCAGAAAAAGCTTGAACTGGAGAAGAGATCTCGCCCTCCTGTACCCACCTCAGACTCGAGCAAGCCAAGAAGGCAATCTGTTAGGCAGCAACCAGAATCTGGCTCTCCAAGTGGCAAACGTAGGCCAACATCAGCCAATGTGCATCAAGTTGATGACCAATCAAGTGATATCAGCAGTGGAACGAGAGATTTGAGTCATCAAGGTGATGAGATTTCTTTGCGATCCGATAGCAATGTTAGCTTGGCATCACAGGTAGATATAGAAGTGACGAGTGCTGACCGCT
The DNA here is from genome assembly GCA_035236585.1 of Warburgia ugandensis. Lineage (NCBI taxonomy): Eukaryota > Viridiplantae > Streptophyta > Magnoliopsida > Canellales > Canellaceae > Warburgia > Warburgia ugandensis. Next base: position 27,020,368 of record CP141131.1, read on the forward strand.
CTGCAGAAATCAACTGTGCTTTCTTCCAGCAAGGCTGTGGGAGTCCATCTGTTAAGGCTGCCAATAACACAGTTTCAAATTTAAAGCAGAAGGTATGTCTTTGCTTGGTTTCTGGTTCTGCATGTTCTTTGTTTTCTGTTCACTAGGGTAATGAATATGCTTCTTTTGCCTGTTTTCTCCCTCAGAAATCTCCAAGTTTGAGCGAAGATGGGCTGTCAGTAGAATTCATGGGTGCTGCCGCTGAACAACCAAGCCCTGTCTCTGTTCTTGATGCCTCGTTTTATAGAGATGATTTACTTCCTTCTCCATTGAAGAAAATATCTAGTGATTTCAAAGGTATGCTTTCAGCTGTTATGTTTTATCTTACTTATGGGAATAGCATAAGCACTTGTGCAAAATCACAAGTGTCACTGATGGAATGTAAGGAAATAAAGTCCTCCTAGTATCTTTATCTTGCATGACACTCAAGTGAATACACTAACCCAACAGGCATGAAATTCTTCAATTTGTTTTCCCCTTGTGAAGCTGATTGTCCCAATTTGGTGCATTGGGAATTGCAGTGTTATTTATTATTTCACAGTTCCTATATGTTTTCGATAAGTTGATGTGTTTGCACCTGCCCCTGCTTTCACATCCCGTTGCCATCTTACCCAGTAAACTTACCTATACCCATAGCTTACCCCATATTACTCTGATACTGTAAGTGTACTGCATTAGGGTAGCACAAACAAACAAGTCTACATGCGTGCACCAAAAAATCAGTAAGCTAAAGCAGGTGTGGAGAGGATTGGCTGACGAAAGTAGGAAAGTAACCTCTCATAATCAAATAGTAGCTGTGGCATGAAAATAGATGCATGATTTTTTCAAGTTAAGACCCCAACTGAACTAAGGCCTTCTACTGCTGTGGCACTAGAAGGGCCTCCTGCGTTTAGGTCACAGGTTCGAGGCACTCATGGATTATGTTTACCCATAAAAAGAAAACCCAGGAAAAAAGGAGGAAAAAAAGGGTTAAGACCCCATCTTGTGTTCAGAGACATGGAGGAATGTTTTGTGAATCTAGACATTTTTATTTTCTTGGTAGGCAAATGGGGTTTCTATGGATAACCCCAGACCCACGAGCAACTTGAACCAGTGACCTGACAAAGGAAAGCTCCTTTTTGCACCACTGTGGTAGAAGGTCAGGACTATCTAGAAAAATGCTGTGGTTTTAAATATTTGTTTGAATTTTCTTTCTTCAGGAGACGAGACAAGAGATCCCGACAACATTTGTGGTGAGGATGAGTGGAAACTAGCAAGTCTTGAGCAGGTCTTGGAGAGCACTTTTCCCAGTTTCAGCTCTGAAATCAATCACAAGAAGCTGGAAAATATTGAGCGCCTAGTTCAGAAACTTTGCCGGCTAAATTCAGCCCATGATGAGGTCACCGTAGACTACATTGCATCATTATGTGAAAATAAAAACCCAGATCACAGATATGTCTCTGAGATACTTTTAGCATCTGGTCTCCTTCTCAAGGACCTTGCCTCCATCCCAACATCAATCCAACTCCATCCATCAGGTCACCCCATCAACCCTGACTTGTTCGTAGTCCTGGAGCAAACAAAGGCAAGCTGGCATTCTGAATCCGAATCCACAGATGTTCTAGAGGCCAAGCCTGAGAAGAAGAAACTCCATCGGAAGCTTGTGTTTGACACTGTAAATGAAATTCTCACTCGGAAGCTGGTCTCAGGAGTTCCTGAGCCATGGCTCCGACCTGATAAGCTTGCAGGGGCTAGTGCTAGTGGCCAACAGCTTTTGAGAGAATTGTGTTTAGAGATCAATAAGCTCCAAGCCCACGGAGCTAATGGCAGCCTTGATGAAGATGATGATGTGTTACGCCCGGTGTTAAGGGAGGATGTGATGCATCGTGGAGAGAGCTGGACAGATTTTCGGAAGGAAATTTCAGGAATGGTTTTGGATATTGAGCGATTGATTTTCAAGGATCTAATTGACGAGATTGTGAATGGTGAGTCATTGACCCCGGCGAAACCATGTAGGCGGCGGAGGCAGCTGTTTGCTAAGTAAATCTATGTCAAGTTCATTTCTTTCTTGGAAGAGTATAATTATTGATGGGTAGAAATTAGAAGTTCCTTTCTTTTGTAGTTTCTTTTTATATTTATTTAAGGCCTGTACAAAGTTTTCTCTTTTCCAGCTTCAAACATGAATACTTATTTGCAATAAATACACAAGGAACCGTTTCTGAGAAGGCTCTTTCATTCCGTGAGGCATCTTTTGTTCCTCTTTCTTTTGTGGTACTTAAAAAACACTGTTGGCTGAGTTATGTGATTATTGCATTGGCTGCAAACACGTCAACTGGTTGTTTGATGAACAGCTGTTGCTCAAATATGTTACTGCTTATAGATAGTTAATCTTCCATTTTTTGAAGGCCTGTTTTGGTAGTTCTTGGCCTGCTGAAGCTGGTACTCTGCTCCAATCCCTAGTTTCTGCTATGCCCCTTTTTCTCTTACGACAGCAGTAAGTATCTGGTGATTTATCATGAGCTGGACCACATTTTCTACTTGAATGACCTCACCTGACAATCCTAGTCATTTGAGAAGTGAGCTGCAGAGTCCACACTCTACTGTTAAAAAGTTCGTCACTAACATGGTCGCTGTCAGCATCAATGGTGAAGATTGGGATGAGCTACTGAGTTTTGTACGTGTGCTCCAACTTTTTGCTCTTTCAAAAGGTTTCCCTCTCTCCTTGCCACCAAAGAAACAGGGAAAAGGACGTCTTAGAATGAATACTATAAAGGGCCGTTACCCAAAGAAAAGAGGATACTGTAAATGGCCCCTTATGGACTCAAGGCTACTGATAATCAACAGCCAGTGGATAAGCACCTATAAAGCGTAAATCGGCAAGGCAAATATTCGTAAACTTTGGATTTCTAATTAGCTGTTTCAAAATTAGTACTTGAGAACTCAACAAATAACTCAAGAAATCTGAGATTTAATAAGTAAAATCATGCTAATATTCAGTTTTGCATTAAATTTGAAAAATGCAGTAATTTCCGAATCACTCGAGAAACAAATAAACCCTTGGCAAATCAAAGCTTATTATCACCCTGGATGAAGAAACCTTTAGTGTCACTTATACGAAGCGGCTTTACAGAAGAATGGCTGCATGATTGAAATGGTGGACCATTAGTGCTTCCACCTGCTACTAAAATTTGCATCTCCACCTTTGTGGGTCTGTTTAGACACGGAATATAGAAAATAATGGAAAAGTGTCTCTAAACGGTTATCTTAATCCCACGTTAATGACAGCGCTCAAACTCAGGTAGATAAGACTTTACAAAATGATCGGGACATCACCTTTGGGAACTAAAACACGTTAAAGTTGATATGGACATTGCACATGGAAATTCCGATGACAAGTCCCAAATTGACGAGACACATTCTTGGATGGCCCTATCAAGACAAAAATCCTGCAATAAGACACTGCATTGTCACCATCTCTCTAGCAATTCCCTCGTAGTGGTTTGCATCCTTTTAAGAGTTGTAGGGAACTTGCACGTTGAAGGAGTGTTTGGAGGATGAAAGGTGCATATATCAACACCTATTGTGCGTACGAGTTACAGGTAAAAAAAGAAGAAGAAGAAGAAGAAGAAGAAGAAAATCTCGTCATTTTGGTTGTTCTAATTATTCGATCAACTTGTCTTTTTTACAAAACAAATTTGCCCGTCTCAAAGAACTGCCCATGGGAAAGATATAAAAAATGCAGACATAATTTACCATTTGATATTTTCATGATAATCAGAACTCAGTAAACCTCACCTCCCCATCTGCCGATGTACAGGAGAGACTTTTCTTCTCTTAATAGCTAAGAATTAAGAAGCAAACAATCCACTAACCCATTATCCTAAGGGAAATGATATTCCCAACTCCTATATTCATCTTATTCCTGCCTCCTTCGGGTTTTTGGGCATTTAAAATTGCTTTTTTCTATGTTTTCTACCATAAAGATGGGTGGGAGTAAGGTGAATATAGGGGATGGGAATATCAATTTCTTCATCCTAATTCTTAAATCTACTAAAAATTTCCCCAATAAGAGGAAAAGTGACATCTCGAACCTCCAACCAAGTGGAGAGCACATCTTGTTGTCTGTGACCAACTTCACCAGACGGCTTTTGGCTGGAGGTGGAGAGTTTTTCACCCACTAGAATCAGTCATAATCATTTTTTTTTTCCTTTTAGATTGATGCATTTGACAGGGGTATAAGCAAATTTATGCTGTTATGCTGGATTGCATAAAACGGAATCATTCTGCATTCCCACGTAAAGCTGATTACATAAGCATCTCACGCCCATTATGAATCACATCGTGACCATCATCAGGAACTTTGCAAAAGTTTGTCACTCATTGTCTAGGTCCCAGTCCTTGAATTCAATCGGCATGTAACCATCTTTTTGTTCGCTGCATGTCAGCACAAAAGTTACCAGATGGCGAAACAAATTCATGAAATGAGATCAGGAAATAAAAAATGGAAGCTGAAAATTTGAGAAATATAAAAAATGTAAGAAGCATTCTCAGAGGCTGAACCACCTTGGAGAGTAATTGACAGAACTGAGAAAACTGGGAATGAACCCAAAATCCTCAGGTGGTTTTAAATCATGGTTTGAGGTCAGCTATTGGGGAGGCCAACGAACTTGGGAAGGAAGGAGCTGCAATCAATGAACATAGATTCTCTGATTTTCAGGAGTGCCACCTTCCAATCAGAATCAGGAATTATGTTCTTTTGTCTGCAAACTGTCTTCTGCGGTCCATGGTCGAGCAGTGTTCTTGTTGTCTATCAAGGGACTATGACTGGGCTACCGCTGTGAATGACCTACACACTGGATGATTGGCTGTACCTTTACAGTGCTTTGCAATTCGATGGCGTGTTCCTTGGCCATGCTTTTGGTGGGTGTTGCTCGGTGAAGGGTGAGGCCATTCCCTTTGGTTTTCGTTCAGCATGTTTGAAATTTTCATCTTCAGATTAGATTGGTGTACTTTTCTTATATTTGGATTGATTATATTGATCAATCCTTTTTTATAGCCCCTGATTGATTAATAAATATTCACCAACACAAAAGAATAGCACTCAAAAACATCTAGAGAAGAACATAAAACACTTGAAAAATGAAAGGAAAAAGCTAACTCAGTCCATCAATCGGTCGGGATTGGTTGGATTATACCATAACCATACACTACTCATTCGGATTTTCACTAATCCAGGTCCAGTTTGGATTTTACTTTGGACCATATCTTCGATATCCAACACCTAACCATTCAAGTTGGGAAATTTTCCCTTTGTTTATCTAATATAAAATGAATTTATTATTCCAGTAAAAGGTATTTTAGTCCATATGGAATCAATATTCAGTTTCTGATAATTGATGATTTCTAATTGCAAAACCCTGCCCTGTCCAAATTTTTTGTATATCTAAACTAACATCAGAAAATTAACCATTGGATGCAATTCAATAACCAAATACTTATAAATTTAGGTTTGGTCGGATCGGATTTTTAAACAATCCGAAGCTATTGACAGCCCTACATCTAACAAAACCCATAAAAGCCATTTCAAAATAAAGTTCTGATATTTTGGGCAACTAAAATATCGTCTAAAAAGCAGATGGATAACTCTAACCACTGCAGTTTTGGTTTTAAACATCAATGGTTGATATTTAAACGCAGAAAACATAGGCAACAAGCGTCCAGTAGGAATGATTCTTGATGTGTAGATAATCTAGAGTCTGAACAAGATGAAATAGTTGTATCTTTCAAAAAACTAGGCCTGACATCATGGAAGGCTCTGTCTAATATTGGGATGCTATTTTTGCGTCTGAGAAAATATAATATCTAATAATGCCGGAAATTCTTTTGTCAAGTGGGAAAAAGAATTTCTGGCACAACCCCACATCCCGGTTTCTAACGAGGACCCCAGCTCATTTCTCTTGTACGGTAACTTAATGAGTTTTGAGAGGGGGGTTTGTATATTTCCAACTGCCCCCTATTAAAACAAACAGTTAAAAGGTAGAAAAGGGTGACCTACTGCAGCCGCGTTTTCTCCATCGCAGCGTCCAACCTCGATAATTAGCTGTACAATTATTCCGCGTTATCTCTTAAATCAGTTGACGAAGGGTGCAGACAGCATGTGATCATTTACAGCTGCAAAAGAGGATATCATGCTAGAAGATCAATAAGATATATCATATACTGCTGCAGCCGACTCTCTGCTACTTGGTTGAAGTTTCTGCAAAACCTAAATAAAAATACCATGATCAGTAACTCCAACGGCATACGTCTCTCTCTCTCTCTCTCTCTCTCTCTCTCTCTCTCTCTCTCTCTCTCTCTCTCTCTCTCTCTCTCATGATTGCATATAGGCATACAAAAAAAGGGCTGGACCCACTTTTTCGAAATTTGTCATGATCCATACGTTGAGTTCATCTGATCTCAGATCCCTAAGATACCAAATCTAACATGCACTAGATGTCTTGAGGTTCTTTATTTCTTGCCCTTTTGAATCCAAAAAGAAGAAGACAATATCCTGTATTTTAGATCCTGTGTATCAGCCGTCTATTTTTATTTTTTTTGCTTCAAAAGGGCAAAACCTGAAGAACCTAGAAACATCCCATACAAGTAAGATTTGATATTAAGGGAATCGGAGATGAGGAAAATTTAGTGAACGATATGGATCATGAAAAGTTCCAAAAAATATGCCCACCAGATGAGACCAGGCTTGTGAACGGATGCCAAGCTGGCGAATGCATATGATGCATATACATTTGCCATTTTGGCATCCATTCACAAGCCTTGGTCTCATCCCTGTCTTCTGTAACAGAGAGACCAACTCCACTTTCACTAAATCTCTTTCCAACTGTAGCAACGACTCTGTCATAGATAAAATCCAGAACATAATACTAAGCAGTTGGAAGAGGGGCCGCAAGGACTGAAAATGTGCCCATCTTTGGTGTTCACTCAATGAACATGGTGTTCATTTGGGCATATCTAACGAATAGACTACACCACCTGCACAAATTGGGACACAGCGAAATTTTCAATTCCACCAGCGTTTGCTGTACATAGTATCCAGGGAGCTACGAAGTTGCCATTTTCCATGTCCAATTCAGAGATTGCAGAAGCATGTAAATCAGAAAGACAAAGTTATTAAAAAAATTCTTTTTCTGCGACGCACCTGAAGCTCTGCAGGTCCAAAGCCAGAAGGCTTTCAATTTTTTTGCGCTTCTCTCTATTTTGAATCACCTAATACGATTCATCACCTTTCAATGCTACAGATTCTGATCATGATTTTGCCTTCTTTCAGCTACAGATGATGCACGTACAAGTCAGTATGAGGATTTTCAAATTATCCTTGTGTTCTGCCAAATTTCAACTGCAGATGATGCGAGACAAACATTCGGGGACTTTCAGACTCTTTTGCTCTAATTTCAAAGGAAGAAGACGATGCCTAATGTGTTCAGTATTTGATTGCGTTTTCTTCGAAAAACATGAGGGGACAGTTGAAAAGACGAAACTACCTCCACTTAAACAGACTAACTTCTGTCCGTTTGAGCCTTTGACAAACTCATGTACTATGTTCTTCAGGGCTTGTTGCAAACAAATAAGAGCTCTAATGTTACTTACAGACAGAAGTTGGGGGGCCACATGTGAACCGTACCTCGTTCTAGGCCAGATATTAGATTGGAAAAGAGGGTTAACGACGGAAGGGCCGGATACCAAAGTTACACTAACATGGGTGAGAAATTATACAACTACTTGTCGCCAAACCATTCCATTGGTTTGGAGAAAGCAGTAACTAAGAACTGCATCATTTATTTTATTTTTATTTTTTTGGAAGTTTCAGAATATGGAAAGGCATCTACTCCGTTCAGTTGGCGTTCTCAGCTTACATGCAGCTATTATGTTTCCAGTACAACCAATCCCATTGAAGCAGTCTGATGCCACATGTAAAAAACCCCTTAACATTCCTGGGTGGATATATAGCATTTAAATACATATAAATGCTAGACCAGACCAGCCCTGCTCCCAATGCTGGCGCAAGTTGCGCAACATTTGAACGTCCTGCAACTACCATAGGGATTGTCGCTGAACCAATTTCCAATTATGGAGACTTCCATCACTTGAAATATTGTTCATTCAATTCAGCAACTGTTAGAATTTAGACTAGGGGCTGCAGCTGTAAATCAGGGCCAATGGACCATAATGCTTTGTCGGCCCTGTCGCTTCCATGGCAAAAGGAACGGTCAAATAGTTTAATCAATAGTCCCAGTTTGCCGGAAACAAGCCTCAACATTAGACTTAAGAGGTGTTCCAGCCATTGCACGTCAAACAAGCTGAAACAGGCAAGATTGTCAGGAAACAGTTCACAGAACATGCCTGCACATGTAATCATGACCCAGAAAGCTTCCCATTACTTCCGGAGTTGAAAAACAAAAACTGGGATTTGCTCTGAGATCTGGAAGCTGAGGCATTACAGTTAGAATCTTCTGCATTGATGGCCTACAATAATTAACCTGTATCAAGCAAAACATTGATAGTCCTGTCTTTCCCATTGTTGCATCTGGTGGCTCATACTTGACTTGTATACCTAGCAGCTTCTGAAGAAAGAAGAAAATTTACTTGATAATCAAAGCATCCAATACTTAAATCCCTCATGGTTAATTTGGACATATCTGAATGTCAGGAGATGAGATAAAGACCCAAACACACGCAGAACCCTACTGACACGTTGCAACCCTTGGAGAGAAGAAGCATGGTGGAGAGAGAATTGAGAGCTACCTGAAAGTGTAACACCCTACTTTAGGACATGAAGCAACTAAGAACAATGTCATTCCAAAGAGGGAGCAGCACAAGCAAAATAGTTATGCTTAGAAACCCCTTGTGCAGAAACCGAGGCTTCTCACCAATTCCTTTTCGAGAAAAGCATAGGCAAGAAGGAAGATAAGCGGTCCTCTAACATGGCTCAAGAATGGCTGAAATGCAAAGAGAAGTCATTAATCAGCACAAAATGGGGACCCAACAAAATATACACCATCAAACCTTCCAGAAAGATAGGATAGAAGGCCATCAAAACATTCTACCAAACCTAACATAGGAAGCCATTGTAGGCAGGGCATAACGGTATATGACCCATGACCATTCAAGCTCTACATATGAACCTTTCATAGCCATCATTAAATATAATACTAATGAACTGTGACATCATCCTGGTCATCCCAGCTCAAGGCGGATGAACTTTCAGAAACCCAAGTTAATTGAGCAGCCCGATGAATTGATGAATCACTACTTAGTCATAGATATCCGGGTTCATGACAACAAAGTACCAACCAAAAACCAAGAGGATAAAATGTATCCCAGATCTGAAAGTAGACATTCGATGTAATATTTGGGTTTAAAGTGAAGTGAAGTGAGAGCCAACAGAATTTGTAGGAAGAGATTGTATTCCAGCTATGAAATCAGATATGACGTTCTAATATGCTGGACTAAGCAAACCGACATTGGCCTTGATCACGTACAGTATCACAACCATACTCGTCAATTCTGTCCCACTCCAGTCGCAATAACTTGAACCTTTCTTCCCGGAATTGAAAATGGAATGAAATTGATGTAAAAAATTTCAATTTCGGTCCATTCCCATGTGTAGTTCTGGTAAAATCAATTTTCTTAATTGCTTTAACATCAAATTTTTTTCCGGAACAGTAATCAGAATTTGTTCCAAAATCAATAACCCCTGGATTGTTCCGTTCCAGTAGCCAAGCTCTTAGAAATATGCATTTCCATCACTCCCCTCAAGCTGAGCTCTGCCGTGATAGCTTGTGAGGAAATGCACTTTATGATGACTCCAGTGTGACATTGGTCAAGAATCCCTGCAATCTAATTTTAACTAGTAAAATGCCAGGAATGATCTCTCCGCTCATTTCCTATCTGACAAGTGATAAACAAATCTGTGTTTCTTCATGGCGTGAGACACTATATTCTGTGACATGCTCCAGGTAATACTAAAGAGAAACAAAAATCAGGCCGTATGTGGATCTGTTGCAGTAAGAGTCCCACAATATTAAGTGGCATCTGCTAGTACTATTCATTAAACTTAGATGCTGGACTTGGCACAGCGGTAGAGTTGTCATCATGTGACCTACAGGCCACAGGTTCGAGGCATAAAAACAGCCTCTTGCAAGAAGGCAAGATAAGGCTGCATGCTATAGACCCTTTGAATTCAGCCCCTTTCCTAGACCCTACATACGCAGGAGCTTCATGTACTGGACTGCCCTTTTTAACCTTAGGTGCTGGATTTGGCAATTGTAGTTGTTATTTCCTACACCATGAAATCATGCAACCACTCACTAATATGAAGGATCAAGTAACTAACCTGGCTACTAGATTCTAGGACTAACTAGCATACAAAGGGCAGCCCAATGCACGAAACTCCCACGTACTCCAGGGTCTGTGAAGGCATGGGGAACGCATAGGTCACAAAGGGCCTATAGTACGCAGCCTTAACTTGCATTTTTACAAGAGGCTGTTTTCATGCCTCTAACCTGTGACTTACACGTCAAACGATGACAAATGTACCGTTGTATCAAGGCTCCCCTTCCAGGCCTCACTAGCATCATCAATTGCAATTATTTTATTCCGACATAACCCACAGAAGAAACCATGACCAAAGGCTCCTCGGTGTATCTCAAGATTCCCTTTTCAATCTGCTGACAGTCATTTCTTGGATCACACATGCAAGCATTAACATACACTTGCACACAAGTGATGCCCAGCCATGTGAAGATCAGATGATGTGGAGCTCTCAGCATGCTCTTATGATATTTGGATCCTTCACTTCTCCTCATTGGCCTGTCCCTCACAACATGCTTGCAGTTTGTTATGAGAAATCAGCTAAGCAAACCAGAAATATATTTTTTGGCTCAAACCATGTTTTGGTTTTCTAAACTTCAATACAGATGCGGTGCAGCACTCCCATGTCCTCAATATAGAAGTCCTCGCTAAGACAAATTTTCGGCTTGTGAATCTCGTTGTCATCCTCCTCAGTAATGATTATACTGCAAACACATGATAGGATGACAAACCTAACTGTTATGGATCAAGTAGCAAACTGTTCCGTGTAGTCCTTCAATATCCTCCACAAAGTTCTAAGAGCTTGGTTCAGTCTACCTCTTGAATCATACTTGGTCTGCACACGGGAGTGTCCTGTTTGCATTTCAAAACCTTTGGAAAGCTCTGCGTAGGAGTCTTCTTCAAGAAATCCTTCAGAGAGGCAATTTTCAAATCTAATGAATGGAATCTCTAACCAGACGCACTAGCTAGGGCTGAATGAAGTCTCATTGTTGTTGCTTTTGCTACCTACTAAATATCTCCCCGCATTCCAAACTCATGGTCATGGCTCCATCCAGTACATCAATCTGCACCCCACTACTCTTACCTGAAAAGCAAGCTATCCATCCAATTTAAATTTTTATAAAGTGCACTGATTTCCTTCCTAGCAAATATCAATTTCACACCAGCTGCAGCTTTTTCAAAATATGGATCGTTCAACTAATAACTCTGATTGAGTGATTAGAGTCTCTTCTACATTGATAAATGCATAAACCCTCCACAGCTGGTGCTAGCTAACTTTTCGTGAGTATGAACAGTGATACATAATCAATTACTGAGGAACTAAAAATTAAAATAACTTAATTACTAAGAAACTAAAAGCTAATACAAGTTTAAAAAGGGCAGCCCGGTGCACGAAGCTCCAGCTTATGCGGGGTCCAGGAAAGGAGCAGACCACAAGTGTCTATAATAAGCATCCTTACCTTGCATTTTTTAGAGAGGCTATTTCTACACCTGAAACCCGTGACCTCAAGGTCACAACACAACAACTCTACTGTTACGCCAATGTTCACCTAAGTTAATACAAGTTTACCCTGAAAAAAAGAAAGAAAAAGATCTAAAACTTAATATAAAAGTTTGTTTGAGAGATAAGTTGGTGCCAACTAAGATGAAAAAGATGCAAATGAAGCAAGGTCTCGTAGCTAGGAGTGATGAGGTCCCCGATCGGGTGAGGTCTGCGTAAGGTAGCAATTGCAATAATGGAATCCCTTTGCACAAAATTTCTCCGAATGCAAATTTTTGGTAAATGCTGGAATATCAGTAACAAAAGCAGAAATACAGATTGCCCAACTTACAAATTATAGTTCCCTCTTAGCTGGGGAATCAGCTAACATAATTAGCCAATCCCTAGACATACAACAGGAAAAAGATCACAACCAAAGAGTTTCCAATGTCATCAATCAAAGCCACAAACTGCCACTGGCCCTAAGAAGAAAATTTTGCACATGCAGATCCTACATAAAGGAGGATGATGGAATACAGACAAAGTAACAATAGTAAATTCAGATACATGGTAATTATATTTACAACACATCAAACAACGTAAACATATAAAAAGGGCAGCCCTGTGCACGAGGCTCTCACGTATGGGGGTCTGAGGAAGGGGCAGACCACAAAGAGTCTATAGCATGCAGCCTTACCTTGCATTTTGCAAGAGGCTGTTTCCACGCCTGGAACCCATGACCTTCAGATCACACGACGACAACGTAAACATATGAGAAGAACAAATGAACAAGAAGATGAAACTAACTCCAGCCATCATGTGGATGGGAAGGCATGTCCCACTAATGACGATAATAAGAGAGGAACCAAAATATCAAACAGAGAAGATGGATCACATTAAACGGTGTGCCCCATATCTGGCACCCAAGAAATTTGGAGGACAGAGCAAGTGGCTGTTTCCACGCCTAGGACCCATGACCTCCAGGTCACAATGACAATGTAAACATACGAGAAGAACAAATGAACAAAATGATGAAACTAACTCCAGCCAACATGTGCATGGGAAGGCATGCCCCACTAGTGATGATAATAATAGAGGAACCAAAATATCAAACAGAGAAGATGGATCACATTAAACAGTGTGCCCCATATCTGGCACCCAAGAAATTTGGAGGGCAGAGCAAGTGAGAGAGGCTTCAGGTAATGGATAAGGAATGTGAAATATCTTTTAATAAATGACTATTAAAGCAACACTTCAAAGTAATCAATATGGCCACAAACATAGCAACTAATGGCATCCTAGATGCAGTGCTAGGAAATTCTCAAATGCAAATTGTGATTAGATCATGGAGCAGAATTGACAAATTGAAGATGAATAGAAAATCTAGTAGCATTTGCCAAATGAGAGTTCTACGTTTCCAAATGAGAGTACCAAAAACATACTGGGAAAGCCATCATGACTGCCACTTATTTAATCAACGGGTTGCCATCTCAAGTCCTTAATTTTCAAACTCCCACGGGATTATTTGAGTAATCTTTTTCCTTCATGCAAAAACTTTGGGAGTTTTTCTCCTAAAGTATTCAGATGTGTATCTTTTGTGCATCTTCATAACCACTATCAAATAAAACTTGATCCTAGAGCTCTTTAAGTGTGCCTGTCTTGGCTGCTCACCTTCTCAAAAGGGGTACAAATGCTATCACCCACCAAAAAAAAGAGTGTATGTCACCATGGATGTCAATTTTGTTGAAAGTCATCTATATTTATCACACAATTATCTTAGAGGGGAGAACATATAAGAAGATAATGAGCGATATTTACTTTCTTTATTGATCGAAGACCTACCATACCCTGAATATTCTTCTTCTTCTATCTTCTTCCTCATAGACCATTTCAAGATCTGAATGTGAACAGATTGAACCAAATCAAAATTTGCCAGCAAAAGATTTAGATCAGCCAATTCCAATCAAGGTCTACTCAAGGAGGAAAGAGTCTTCACTATAATAGATGCATACTCATACATTTGAATCAGAACCAAGTAACACTAATCCTTTCTTAGTTGATTCACGTGCTTCCAACTATGACATATTCCTACTTATTACTCTTAGAAAAATGAAAAGAACTTACACCCAGTATCCCATATCTAAGTTTGTGTCAAAGCATAACCTATCTCCTATTTTTAATCCTGTCTCCCACTTATCCACTGTAGAAATTCTCAAAAATGTCAATCAGGCATTGCATAATCCAAAATGGAAAGAAACTATGATGGAGGAGATGAGAGCTTTAAAAAGGAATGATACTTGGGAGATAGTTGACTTTCCAGAAGAGAAGAAAATTGTGAGCTGTAAATGGATCCTCACACTTAAATATAAAGCTGATGGGTTTGGAAAGATATAAAGCTAGATTAGCGGCAAAGGCCTTACTCAAATATATGGGATAGACTATCAGGAAACCTTTGCACCAGTAGCCAAAATGAATAGCATTCAAATTTTGATTTCTCTTGCTGCTAACCTGAACTAGAATTTGCAACAATCTGATGTGAAAAATGCATTCTTACATGGGAATCTCAATGAGGAAGTCCAAATGGAGATTCCACCTAGTATCAATAACCAAATAGAAGGAAAAGTTTGTCATTTGAGAAATCTTTCTACTGCCTCAAATAGTCAAATAGTCTCCTAGAGCATAATTGAAATTCACAAAGGCAATCAGGAGGTTCGGGTGTAGACAAGATCAAGGTGATCACACACTTTTCATCAAACACGAAGATCCTCCAAGTAAAGTGATTATTCTAATTGTCCATGCAGATGATATAGTTGTGACTGGAAATGACAAGAAGAGATTAACAAGTTGAAGCAGTACTTGGTAAGAGAATTTGAGATAAAATATTATGGAAGGCTTAAATATATTGGAATAGAGGTTGCCCGCGCCAAAACAAGTATCTTCTTGTCTCAATGCAAATATACACTTGATCGACTAAAGGAGAACAAGATGTTAGGTTGTAAACTTGTAGACAGTTCCATTGAGCCACATCATAAGCTCAGTTATGACCATGAAGAACCAAAGGCTGATAAAGAAAGGTACAAAAGACTTGTTCGAAGACTAATTTATCTTTCTCACATGCATCAAACGTAACATATGTGGTAAGTGTAATCAGTCAATTTATACATAGTCCATGGGAGAAACACATGGAAGGTGCCTATCGAATCCTTAGATATTTAAAGACAGCACCTCGGAAATGAATTTTTTAAGAAAAATGAGAAAATAGGTGTCAAAGGGTATACTACTGAGGATTGTCTGGATCAATCATAGATCGACATTCCACTAGTGGATATTGCACATTAATTGGTTGTAATCTCATCACTTGGAGAAGCAAAAAGCAATCTATGGTTGCTAAATCAAGCTCTTATGTGGAATTCAGATCAATGGCTCAAGGTACTTGTAAGCTAATTTCTCTACGATTGATTCTCTCATATCAAAGAATAAAACTAGAAGGGCCTATTACTATGACAATAAATCTGCCATAAGCATTGTGCGCAATCTAGTCCACCATTATCGAACAACGCACATGGAAACAGATCAGCACTTCATCAAAGAAAAATTGGAAAATGAGGAGATTTGTATTCCTTATTTCTCTTCTAAACACCAACTTGCAGATTTTCTCACTAAAGGTTGCCAAGTTCTACATTACATTCGATTCTAAGCAAGCTGGGAATGGAGGATATTTTCTCAGCAACTTGGGGAGGAGTGCTGACATAGGATCCCTAATATTAGGGTCGTATCATTATCCATTCATAGTTGTTATAACAGCTGCAGACATCTCATCTAATATCTGACTTTTAATTGATTGATTCGCTGTAAAAAATTGATTGAGTGTAATCTTAACTTATTTGTAATCCTCTAATGAAGAAATCATATCATGTAACATCTATAAATACTGATACATCAATAAAGCAAGATAAGAAAACAGCATTACTCTTATATGTTATACGTCCTTTATCATTAGTTTACATCTTAACACTCAAAATTACTCGATGTACTCTATTACATGAGATAATGTATGGTTAAACCATTCCAAATTATTTTTTGTGCCTGCTTCATATACATTGTAGAACTTTGTTACTTTTAGGGACACTTTAGGTAGAAAGCCGTAGGAATAGGGAAGGAAGGTTTACAGGTTGGATTTTGGTGGGTTCATATTTGATGTTTCTAAGATGAGCTCCAAATCAGGTTAGACTTCAGCTGGAGAGATGACCCACACATTTGCTGGGGGGTTGTGGCTGCCTGATAACTTACATCTCCTTAGTGCATTATCATCAGTGCTCTTAGGGAGTGTAGTGTTGGGAATTTGAAATCTAGAATTTGAATGGAATTTAGGAATTGACTGCAAAGTTGGATAAAATGAGAATTTGGGTAGAATTTTACTTGAGAATTTAAAAGGAGTGCGATATCACCTTTTGGGCTCCTTTTCAAATTTTGAGATTTTAAAAATGGAGTGCCTATATAATTTTGGAGTTTTATGATCTTCATCCTCTTTAACTGGGTTTTCCCAAACCCTAACAAGAAGAGAAAATCCATGTCACCCATTAAGTCAAACTACAACAAGAAAGAGAGAAACAATAGAAGAGAGGTAAAAGGGGGGCAAAGAGAGAAATAGAGATACAGCGTCAAGGGCTTACCAATTAGGAGCAACTATTTGAAAATTGCCAAATTTGCTCCTCCATAAGTGATTTTGGGATAAAAGAAAAAGGGGCCAAAGACAAATAAACTCAAATTCCATCTTTCAGAATCTCTGAAATTCTGAATTTCGTAAATTCTGAATTTAGATTTTTGAATTTTTAAATTCCAAACAACCCCGATATTATCAAATTATGGAATTTGCCAAATTTCACTTTCCAAATTCCAAACTTTACAGCCCCCTTAGTCATTTTGACCAAACATTGCTTATTGACCAATTTGCCATTAGTATTGGCGACAGTAATGCACTTCTCCACCCTTGCCTTTGGTGAAGTTTCAGTAGTTATTTAGTATATCTGGAAGGTTTTTTTTTTTTTTTCTTTATCAAGAAGTAGAATTCTGTGGTGGTTTGGGAACTCAAGAACAGAGTTCATGAAATGCGGATGTGGAGTTGCTAGGGTTCACATCTGCAATTCTGGAAACCAGAACAACTGCATGTTCGTCCATTACGTTTTATACACAATACTACATAAGTCTCAATGCGGTTTCAATGAGGTTTTAGTGCATTATTATCATCTGTGCAAAAATATGTTGGAATTAAACGTACCAGTAAAGTAGCTAAACATTATTGTTAAGAAAGGTTTCTTAGGGAGTGTAGAGTTGGGAATTTGAAATCTAGAATTTGAACGGAATTTAGGAATTGACTGCAAAGTTGGATAGAATGAGAATTTGGGTAGAATTTTACTTGAGAATTTAAAAAGAGTGCAATATCACCTTTGGGCTACTTTTCAAATTTTGAGATTTTAAAAAAGGAGTGCCTATATAATTTTGGAGTCTTATGATCTTCATCCTCTTTAACTGGTTTTTCCCAAACCCTAACAAGAAGAGAAAATCCATGTCACCCATTTAGTCAAACTACAACAAGAAAGAGAGAAACAATAGAAGAGAGGTAAAAAGGGGGCAAAGGGAGAAATAGAGATACAGCGTCTAGGGCTTACCGATTAGGAGCGACTATTTGAAAATTGCCAAATTTTCTCCTCCATAAGTGATTTTGGGGTAAAAGAAAAGGGGGCCAAATACAAATAAATTCAAATTCCATCTTTCAGAATCTCTGAAATTCAGAATTTAGATTTTTGACTTTTTAAATTCCAAACAACCCCGATATTATCAAATTATGGAATTTGCCAAATTTCACTTTCCCAATTCCAAACTTTACATCCCCCTAGTCATTTTGACCAAACATTGCTTATTGACAAATTTGCCATTAGTATTGGCGACAGTAATGCACTTCTCCACCCTTGCCTTTGGTGAAGTTTCAGTAGTTATTTAGTAAATATGGAAGGTTTTTTCTTGTTTATCAAGACATAGAATTCTGTGGCGGTTTGGGAACTCGAGAACAGAGTTCATGAAATGCAGATGTGGAGTTTCTAGGGTTCGAATCTGCAATTCTGGAAACCAGAACAACTGCATGTTCATCCATTAGGTTTTATACACAATACTACATAAGTCTCAATGTGGTTTTGATGAGAATATCACAGCTTTTTACATTCTTCTAGAGGAGTTTATGTAAAGGTTTACAAAAATTCCTTTGCATTTCCAACTTGCTTTACAAACATACAACATATGAAACAATATTTCAAACTTCGTTATTGGATAAGCTCCATGCTAGGCCTAATAGTTGATGTCATATGTGTTCTTCTCGTCATTTTGTTCAGTTCCCCTTCATTTTAACCCTACAAGGGCTACTGCTAATCACATACAGAGAGAGTGCAATGGAACAGTACATAAATTACACCTCCATATACTGGGAGGCCTACTTGGCTTCTTTTCACTATTCAAAAGTCAAAAGGTAAAATGATTTTACTCAAATGCCATTTTCAGCCGGTAGAAACAGTCTAATTAAGAAGGGGAGCCTTGGCACAATGGAGGAGTTGTCGCCATGTGACCTTGAGGTCATAGGTTCAAGGCATGGTAACAACCTCTTGCAAAATGCAAGGTAAGGCTGCGTACTATTGACCCTTTTGGTCCACCCGTTCCCCAAACCCCGTATACGCGCAGGAGCTTCATGCACAGGGGCTGCCCTTAGAAACAGTCCAATTAAATTTCCTAGATGTGATAGCTTATACACTATGGTGTTGTAGGCAAGTGAGAGATAAGTAAAGTCCCACTTGGATTTGTCATTACTCATACATACATACATACATACATATCAGGAATGACAAATCTAAGTGCAACTTTAGCTACCTCTAACTTGCCTTTCTATAGACCCAGGCCATTCACCATGTAGGGAATGACTTCAATAGGTTAAGCACAATTTTTCACACCTGTTTGATACTTTATCCTATGTTCTTTTGTAGGGAGTTTTAACTTAAGAAAAATAGGATAAACTGTGGCTGTAATTTCCAACTCAAGAAAAGGGAAATGATGGGAACAGCCATTTCAAACAGCAGGGACACCCATTTAGATGTCATTTCATATAAATGGTCAAAAAGCGTCAAATGGTTGTTCCTATAAATACCTTAAAAAAACATGGGATAAATTATCTAATGGGCATTAAACTTGGTCCTTAGCCCATCTAAACCATTCCCGACATGGTGAACAGCTCAAATGTACGAAAAAAGCCACACTTGGATTTATCATGCACACACACACACACGGTGAGCCTTGGTGCAACGGTTGAGTTGTAATCGTCTTGACCTTGAGCTCACAAGTTCCAGCCGTGGAATCAACCTGATTCGTGCTGGGCTGCCCATAGCCTTAGTACAATGGTAGAGTTGTCCTCGTGCAACCTAGAAGTCAGGGATTCAAAGCATTGAAACAGCCTCTTGCAAAAATGCAAGATAAAGCTGCATCCTATGGACCCTTTGTAGTCCCCCCCTTACCACATACCTTTTTTGTAAATGGTCAAACTTTTGTTAAAGATCAAAGCAATTCATCATGTCCATCGTTCAAGAGATGGTCAACCCATGAAAATCAAAGAATTTGGATGATCTTAACACTTATTTTGGATCTTTGAAAAACAAAAATAAAATGGATGGTCGGACCCAAAAATCACATGACATTATGTTAGCACTAGTGAGTCATTTTGCTCAAACAAAATAGCTAAAACATCACGAATAAATTCTCAGGTCCAAACAACAGAGGGAAACACAAGATGATCTTAACCACTTATTTTGGATCTTTGAAAAATAAAAATAAAATGGATGGTCGGACCCAAAAATCACATGACATTATGTTAGCGCTAGTGAGTC
Source organism: Warburgia ugandensis (assembly GCA_035236585.1). Classification (NCBI taxonomy): domain Eukaryota; kingdom Viridiplantae; phylum Streptophyta; class Magnoliopsida; order Canellales; family Canellaceae; genus Warburgia; species Warburgia ugandensis. Next base: position 27,040,159 of record CP141131.1, read on the forward strand.
ATTTTGCTCAAACAAAATAGCTAAAACATCACGAGTAAATTCTCAGGTCCAAACAACAGAGGGAAACACAACAGTCGTCCATGAAAGATAATGCTAAAAAATAAAAGATATTTAACATCTTTATGAGTTTGAGAATTCTAAAGGTTTTGTCACACAACTATGTCATGGGTTTGTCATGAGAAGCATTATGTTAGCATTAGTACATTCATTTTGCTCAAAATGAGATTAGTACGAAACAATCATGGGGAAGATATAAGATCAGAATAAGTATAATAACAGACTCATTTAGCAAACAATGGAAAAGGGAAGAGGGAATTTCTTATAAAAGAATTGAACATAGTGAGGTTCCACTTTGCAATGGGAACGTACATACACATACCTCGAATCCAATAGATGAAACCATAATTGCATGAATGAACAGCTGTCCCATTGATTTCCATATCACCACAACAAGATGCAATTATGCTTCAATTATCCCAAATCCACTGCTGCCACCAATTTTGGTTAGAAGTAGAGCTTCCGTTGAGCAGAGCAGTCAATCAATTAATCTACAACTGTGTAAGGTCCTGTGGATTCTCCATAGCTTCCTTAAGTATCTGCTCAGCTCTTCTTTTCTTGTCATCCCTCTCATCATCCCTTAAAAACCAAGAAGCCATATTCTCAACATTTGAGTTTTGGGCACTTGAAGCCAAAGGTGTCGCTACTGACTTCTTGTCAATCCCAAACCTAAAATGCACAGGAGGCCTCTTGTAGGGAAGAATCTTTCTCTCGCTGTCTCCAGAATCACAGAACCCATTCTTTGCAGCTTCAATAGCTGGAGCAAATGTCTCAAGTACAGAAACCTGATTTCCAGATGCCTTGTCATTTGAATGTTTCTCAGGAAGAGCAACCAAAGACACATCTTTTTCCCAAAACTGCAGAGGTGGGGTAAGAAATGGGTTCCCCTCCACTATTTGTTTTCCTTTCCCAACAGCAGTACCTTCCACCGATGAGGATGATAGTATGCCATTGCATGCTAAACGTTGCTGCAAACTCAACAATGACCGCTCCCCCTTCCTCCTCTGCCTCGTTTGCTCCATCTTATCCGTACGAGGATCAGTGGTCCTCTCATTCCAAACAGGTGTATGCACATAGGTATGAGGATCAGGAAATGCTGGCAACCAATTTGGTATATGCTTAAGAGGAGGTGTCTCACCAAGTTGGACAAAACTTGGAGTCAATTTCCGGCTCCTCACAACAGGAAAAGGAGGAACAGGTCTTGCAAATGGAATCTCCTCCTCCAAATTTACATACTGCAAAATCCCACGAACAATACCCGAACTTGCAAGACAATGGTTAACATCTGATGCACCCGAAAAACCCTGTGATGAGTCCAAGTCTTCCAACCCTTGAACAATATCAAACACATTACACTCAGTTCTACCAGCTAAATTAGCATAGAAATGTGCAGTTTTCCCTAAATCAACCAAGTAGCGGATAGCAATGTCTGAAAGAGTTTCCAGAGTGGATTGCTGGAAGCTCTGAAATCCGATGCTTTCACACATCTGTGCAACAGCCATCCTTGCAACTGCTCGGCCAAATGCATCCCCACCAACACTATCATTTTTCTTCTTAGCTTCGTTTTCATTTTGTCCTCCACTCTCCCCACCTCCATGGCTCATATTCAAAGAATCATATCATTTCTATGGCCCCAAAACAATCAGTTCCTTCATTTGGAATCCGCTTTAGTTTAAACTGAAATCACATAATTTCTCAGTGATTCTCCAATTCCTGCTAGGTTTTAAGCTATCAGTTCAGAAAAAACCAATGACACAAAGTTGATATGCAGAAACCGTATCCTGTTTGTGTACTCTAAAGCATAATGAGAATTTTACAAAAAATTCAGTTTCTTCTTTCCTAATCAGCTTCAGAGCCGGTATGGTCAGCAGGAAATGCATGGAATACAGTAGTAGAGGGAAACAGATTTCCACTGTTCGCTTTGACAGGGAACTCTAGTTCCATCCGGAAACTAAACCCCAGTTCTAGGTAGATCCATTTCCCATTTAAAACGTGAAAATGAAAATTATGGTGGAGATGGAAATGGCGTTCCCTCGGAGGCATTTTCTTGCTAACCAGATGAGATGTTAGGTTTTAGACAATTCATATAATTTCTCAGTGGTTCACCATTTTCAACTGAGATTTCCTTAAAAAGAACCCAATTATAAGAAGTATATTCACGGAAACCCTAGTTTAGTATTCCTTTCAAAAGCATAATGTAACGAAAAATGAAGAAAAACCGGTAAAAAGAGAAAATTTTGATGTCAAGAACGTACCAGTAGTTTCTAGAGTTTCGACATGAGCCTGCCATTTGAAGCTGAGGACTTTCGGCAAGGAAAAGAAGATTGGGGGAGAATAAAGTGAAGATTTGTCGCATGGAAGGAAGGCCCTAACTGGATAGTTTGTGGGGTTTTGGAGGTTCGTAGGAGGAAGGAAATGAACTTCGAATCGGGAAAAAATTGCAGGCAATTGATAGGATTTTGAAGGGAATTTAAAAACCCTGGTAAAACCCTAAGCAGCAGATCGCGAGAGAGAGTCGGGAGAGCGGAGGGGAATGGTTGGGGCTATTTATAGACATGGACCGATGTAGTAAGAAGACGGGATTCAACTTAGAGAAACTATGAGAGGGTTTTAAGTGACCGTACTAGTTAACCTTTTAAAGAGGAGTGTGGTATGCGTACGCGCCCGAGAAGAGAGAAGGTAAAACATTTTTTTATAAATGCAAAGCTATTTACCGTGTTTAGAATATTAAAAATTAATAATCTACTAGAAATCAATGCATTTGAATAATCCTAGCCACTAGTTAGATCTTTGAAAAACTTAACAAAAACAAATTATCCTAATATTAGACTTAAAGAAATATAGGCTAAAAATCTAATGGGCATAAAATTTGATGTCTAGCCAATCGAATCTATTTTTATCATGATGAAGGGGTTAGATCTAATAAAAATAGTTTCACCCTGTATAAAAATTTGGGCATATAATCCTTCCTCTCCTCTTGAGTGTGTACATTTATCAGGACTCTTTAAATATACAAAAGAAGGTTGAACACTTTCTTTTCTTTTTTTTCCTTTAGGGCATTCATATATTCATCCCTTTTCTTTGCCCAAGACACCCCATTTTGTTCCATGGAATGCTAGGGAAAAGGCCCTAAAAGGTGCTTCCCTATAAGTCCTTATTTTTTCATAAAGGGTCGCACCTTTAAATAATTGTACCCGCTCATCTAATTTCTCTAGCCTTATATATTTAGTATTTCGAATAGCAAGCAGATAAGACAATTGTAGCATCTAAAGTAATATAACAAAGAAATATAACTTTTTATCATAAGTAATGAATAGTCAGAAACTTTATATAAACAATGTTCTAAATTCAAGTCCCAAAAACATGACTTTAGGATGATATACTCGTGCAGCTATTTTAGGAGAAATCCAGGATTAGAGAAATTACATGATTGGGTCCCACTATTCAAAGATGTGCCCCTTCATGGAGAAAATGAAGGGTACTAGGGCCTTCAGCCTAACATTCCTCTTTTGTTCTAAGGGGGTTAGCTCATTTAAGGGATCGACCTGAATGACGTAAAGGTTAAGGTTAGGGGTAGAAAATTTATGACTCGAGCAAGGTTGAGGTTGGGTCATTGAAAAACACACAGGGATTGGAATAGCTTATACATATTCTATTTCAAATGACAAAAATGCCCTCAAATAATATTTTTAAAATGCAAATATGAGAGCATTATAATAATTATAGTCATACACAAGTAACTAAAATGATCTAAAGAAAGAAAAAAAGTAGTAAGAACCCTTTGACCATTGTAAGCAAGCTCATTTCAATTATAGGACTCGACCCATTTGACTTGCACGGGTTAGAGTTATGCATTGAAATTTTTATTGAAGCGAGACTAGGGTCAAAAAGTTTTTGAGCTAAGTAAGGCTATGACTAGGTTAGGGGCAAGAGAAAGGCACTATGGTCAAGGTCAAGGTTTGCCAAAATTCTATTCAAACCCTACACATTGTCATCCTTAGATACAAAGAGACTATTTATTTATCCCTTGCAACAAAAAGGGGTGGCCCAAGCAAAGAAAAGGGCGAATATATGACCATCTCTTTTTTTTTTTGTAAAATTCTAATACTTTTCTTTTCCTTTTTTACAATAAAAATTCTAACACTTCATTTATTTAAACACTATTAGAGGGATGAAATTATATAATGTTATACTCGTATAAGGATATGATTGTTTGTTATTGTGGCTCATGGGCTAGATGCTAGATCATAGTGGGGCTCATTACAATAAAATTCAACACTTAGAGTAGGAGTACAAGCCTTATTTTCTCATTGGATAGTTAGAATCTTTAAAGGATTATGATTTTTAGACAAATAAACAATGAATTTGAGTGTCATGTTGAAATTTTTGGAAGGTCAAGAGTCGATTGTAACTATTGATTTACCACTATTTGGGGTAGCAATGATGATCCATATGACACCAAGAGTGAACATTGTGATAATGATTTTTTCACAGTATGAGTATTTGTTTGATAGTTAGGATCTATAGATGAGAACTACTTCTATACTAAGGCATCTTTGTGTTTAGCTTCTTATGGTTAATTCTACCTGGTATAGAACAAGTTGTTTACAAATCCAATAAATACATAATGGTTGAACTATATCAAACTCTTAGAAAGGAACTTTACTATATCATACCTCTTAAAAGGAAAGTCAAGGATCATCTCCGAATAACTAGAAAAGTACAAAATTTTAATGTGTTCATAGTAATAACAATGTCTAACAATGAATGAATTAGGCAAGGGCTGCAATGGCATTCCATTGTGAGTGATGAGCTAGAGTGGATCCCAGGTGCAATGGAAAATGGGCAAGAGCTGGTAGAGCATTTCATTAGAAGTAACGTGCTACATTAGAACCCAGGTGCAATAGAAAGTAGGTAGGAGTTCCTACGCCATTCTAGATGTGTGTAGGTAATGAGACTAACTCATGAGAATAAGATTCATATCGCCAGATGAAATATAGGCTCATTGAAATATAAGAGTATGGAGTAAGTAGATACAATGAAACGTAAGAGAATCAACATATCTTTTGTTCGAAGAAACCAAGTGGAAAGGGGTTAAAACTAGAGAAATTGATCGGTATAAGCTCTAGGATGTAGGAAAGGATAATAATAGAAATGACATAAGGATAGTGGTGGATAAATAACTAAAGGATAACTTTGTAGAAATTACAAGAACCAATGATAGAATTCTAGTAATAAAACTTATTCTAAGTTAGAAGATTAAAAAAAAGAAGTTATAATTGCATACACCCCACAAGATAGGGTTAGAAGATAGAATCAAGAAATAGTTCTAGGAAGATATGGATAGAGTAATGTAATAAATTCTCAACACAAAGGTATTTATAAGAGCATACTTAAATGGTCATGTAGGAGAAGAAAATGAAGGATGTGATAGGGTATATGAAGGGTATGATGTCGAAGAAAGAAATGAGATGGGAGAAGCTATCCTTTGTTTAGCTTTGACATATAACCTAGCTCTAGTAAACACATTCTGATGACCTAACTTTAGAAATAGTTTTTTACAAAATTCTTTTACAAAACATTAGGAATTCCTTAGAATTTATTTATTTATTGAGAACATTTATGTTTCACTAGCTACCCATAGCCCAGAAACAATTGAAGGATCTTTTTGCAAAATATTGATGATGAAATTAGAATTATGACCCAGGAAGTGATAAGTACTTGAGCATGGACTTGGAAAAAGCATACCATATTAATAAATTTCACAATTGCTTCTTTAAGGTTGGGTGTCATTTCAAAAACTCCATACATATATGTGTAAAGTAATTCATATAATTAAATGGCACACATATCAAGACCCATTGGTCATAGCTCAAACAACTAAAAAAATCTATAGTCCACATAAAATAGAAATCAATCTATTACATGCCTATCAACAAAATCTATAAATTCAAATAAAGTAATTAAAACTAAACTAAGACTACTCTTGCTTCAGATCATCCTTCGCTTCTTGCTCCTTTGTTAACATAAGTTGGACCTAATCCTTGGAACTTTCACCTAAAATGTTGGTGGGGGTGAGTTGATCACTCATTAAAAAATTGCTAAGCTAGTTTGGAAATAGCAAAAATCGGGTTTTTATTCAGAATAAAATTATTTTCTTCAAATCAACTAGCAATGTCAAAATCCACAATACAATGGCTCAATGAAGATTATAAACCAAAAGATGCAATGTAATAATTTGAAGATGTATCACACAACTAAAATAATCATATCATATAACTAGATGGTAGCGTCTTGCCATAAGCCTCACTAGCAACCAATTTGAATCCTCAAGGATGACTGACATATCTCTCCATGTCTACACAACTGGCTAATCAATATGCATGTAAAGGAATCACCTTCCAATTATGTTTGACCACAAATACATATGATCAGGATGGAAGTAGTCTTCCCAGGGAACGCACTCCCATAAGTAGCCCTACTTTTGGGTAGGTATCCTATTTGGAGGTTCAAGGCCAATCTAAAATCATCTTAGCATAGTGCTAATAAGTTTTGAAGACCTCTAATGACTATCATCAGTCAAATAATTTACCATGTGCAACTCTACAACTCACTCTTGAACTAAAATAAATGATACTGTCAAAATTTAGACAAATCACTTTTAAGAAACATAACATTGTGGCACAAAATAAGCCAAAATTAAAAGTCTAATAGTTGGCATGTTCTCAACAAGAGATTAAATATGACATAAATGCTTAATTTAAGTATCAAAGTATATAGATTTGTACAATTGTCTCTATGGATTGTTATTAAGCCTCTTAAACCTTCAACTTTTCATAGAAACCTCATGATCTATAAATGTAATTCTTATGTGTTACTTTCTAAACAAAATATTAGGTAGAAAGTATGCTTTTCAGCTAAGACATTCGATAGAAAATTGTTGCCATTGTTTCCAAATTTTTTAAGATAAAATGGTTGCTTAGTGAATGAAAACTCATTATAAAAATGCTGATTTTTTAGTTTCTTAGTTTGTCAAAACCAAGTCAAAAGATGCACATTTGATATGTTAAATTAGTCAAATAGAAACTCAACTGAGACAAACAAAAACATGCAAAATAGTAGGTGAATCATATTATTTTCTAAAAAACTATTTTTGTGCGTTCATAAACTTTCAGGTAAAAACATCTATTTCTATGCAAATTTTTAGCCACAACTTCTCATGATATCAATATTAATTCAAATATAAATTAAATAGTAGTAATTTATATTTTTAAACAACATGATTTGATGTTCGAAAGTTTTGCTCAAAAACAATGTACAAAACTATTCAAAAACTGGACTAAACCTCAACCAATAAAACTCAAGTAAAATAATGTTTTATCAACCTGTTTTTCCACACCTCATAATTATCTATATCAATCATCTTATGACACATTAACATATCAGCATGAGCCATAAAAAATTGAGTCAAAACTATGGCCAAAACCACTAAGTTTCAGGCCATAAAAAAAATCTCCTACAGTGAGCAAGTACACATATTGAAACTTCATCATAAAGCTCATGGTGCTTGGACCATAAACCTGAAGTCATTACGACAGCCTATTTACCATCTAAGAATACTTATCTAAGGCATTATTTTCATATGTCTTAATCATTGCAAAAATGGAAGAAAAATAGTTTGTAAAATGGTGAGTTATACAAGACATTACATGCCTAAATTTGGGGGTGTAAAACATGTTAAAAACCATGCGAAAACATGATAAAAATTTATTCCAAAGTATCATAGTTTTCCATTAAAAACAAGTGAAACAAGTTTTAGGAAAACCCACATAACAATAACATACTACTGCAATCCCAGAAATGCTGTACTTAGCAAGCTAAAAACTCATCAACCAAAACACTACGTAAACACCTTATAAAACTAGTAAATTAACAACTAAAAACATCATTGAATTGTGCTTAGAACAACCCCAAAACAAATAATGAAAACATATGTGCAAAGTATATGAATTTGAAAACCTAACCTAGGAAAATCCTACCCCTACCCCTTATAGACAACGTTTTCTCCTCCATGTTGCGCTTTTTTCCTTAAGGTCCTTAGGCGTAAAACATAGTTTTTCCTCTTATATTTTGCTCCTTCTCTCCACATTTTTCCTTTTGTTTTATGTTTTCTCTTTATTTTGTTCTTGATATCTTGTAGCCCAAAAAAGGAGAAGGATGGTACACGTAACACTTATAGTCTATCTCTTATTTGATTCCTAGTTCACTTAGGTATTTGACTTCTAATAGGTTCCCTTGCTTCCTTAAGATTCTATCAATGTCTAGGTTCAGTGTATCTAAGTCTTTACGTTAACACCTAAATCATAAGAGTCCTACCCCCCAACTAGGACCCTTCCACGTTTTTAGCTAAAATTATGGGAAAAACATCCTACCTTCCTCTTGGATCTTATTCCAATTAGGCTAGGTGGCGTGGGATTTCCCCAACCTAAAATGTCCATACAGGCTTTAAGTCTGTTGTGTGTTATGTGCTTTAATTCCTCCATTTATGCCCAGCACTTAGCCATTTTAACCAAGCTTCTTTCCCACCTTGGAACATCAACATCCTTACATCCTTAGGTTAGTATTGGTTTATTATTTCATCATTTATGAAATGCAAAGCTTACTTACAATGCCCTAAACATGAATCATGCTTATGAAAAGTAAATCCTCATTCATTCATGCTAGAATAGTTTAAGAAATTTAGAGGTATTTCATCCTACCCACCTTATAAAAAAAATTTCATCAAAATTGTCATGGCAATTCTGTGAATAATTCAGGAAATTTTTGCTTCATGTCAGCCTCTATTTCCCATTTGACTTTCTTTATTGAGTGGTGTTGCCATAGAACTTGGACCAATGAAATGGTCTTATTCCTCAAAATCTTCTCTTTTTATGTAAAATCTTCATTGCTTTCTCTTCAAAGTTAAGAGTGGGTTGTAATTCTACTAGTATATGATTAAGTGCCTGTGTGAGTTCTGAGGTGTATTTCCGTAACATGGACATATGGAATACATCATGTACCTCGGTTTGTGGAGGTAAAGCCAATCAATATGCTACTCATCGAATAGTTTCCAAAATGTCAAAAGGACCCACAAATCTTGGATTCAACTTCCCTTCTACATCGAAACTCATATCACCCTTCATTGTTCACGTCCGCTACCCACTCTAATTTTTGTTCTTAATCTGCTGATAGATTGACATTTTCCCACAATTTCTATCACCTTCATGGGTATTTTTCACATCTCACTACCTCTATCTTTATTAGGTCTACTACAATCTTTCGAAATAATAAAGGCAGCCCCGGTGCACAAAGCTCCCGCCTATGCAGGGTCCGGGGAAGGGGCGGACCACAAGGGCCTATAGTAGGCAACCTTACCTTGCATTTTGCAAGAGGCTGATTCCACGCCTTGAACCGGTGACCTCAAGGTCACATGATGACAACTTTTACTGTTGTGCCAAGGCTCCCCTTCTCAATCTTTCAAAATAATATGGCCCAAAAAGTCATTGTTATCCACAAAATTTTCTACATCTTTCTTATTTGTCATACAAATTGTATTCTAAGTGTATTCAAAGTTATACACATGTGCCTCTTGGTTCCTCTGACTCAATGTACAAACTAAGATGTACTCTACAAACACGATGGCAAATTTATTTATAAATGATTTGAACATCTTGTTCATGAGTTCTATGAATGTGACATGAGTAATGATCGATTCAAATGGCATAAATCAAAATTACATTGTTAATATATAACTCAAAATATTGTCTCTTGGAACATCTTCTTGCTTGGTCCTTAATTGATGATACTCAAACTTTAAATCAATCCATGGTTGTTTGAGGTTGATCGAATATGTCATCAAGTTGGGGTAAAAGTTTCTTATTGTTCACCATGATCCCTTTAAGTACCTAATAGTCAATGCAAGGTTTCATTAATTGAGCCTTCTTTTGATGAAGAAGACCGGTGCTCTCTATAGCAAGCAATATATATGATTAGTCCTTTATCTACTAGTTTCTACAACTAATGTTCTAGCTAATTTAGTTTTATTAAGGCCATTCTACTTTGAAAATAAAAGTTGTGCCATAGGTATTAGGTCGATAGTGTAGTGCATCTCCAGGTTAAGTAGTAACCTTAGTAACTCTTATGAAAATACAAAAGGAATTCCTTGAACTACAATCATGACTTCTAGTTTAGGCTTATTAACTTCTACAACTTCAACTTTTTTATATACATTCATCACCTCAATCCTCTATAAATGTCATCCAAAACTTTGTAAGAATACAAAATCACTACTATACAGAGGGTTTTAAAGATAGTTTTGAAAAATCTATTAAAAAAGAAGATGATTTTGAACCATCTTTAAAAGTACAACATTTAAAGACAGTTCTCTTGAACTATCTTTAGATGTTTGAACATTTCAAGACAATTTTCCCAAACCATGTTTAAATGTTTTTAATTTTAAAGATGGTCTTTTAGAACTATCTTTAAATGTGAGCACATTTAAAGATGATTTTCCTAAATTGACTTTAAAACCTTCTTCTTCTTTTTTACTTGCTATATACAACAATGTCAAATTGTTATTATAATCTTCTTGCACATTCAATAAACTATTGTTATTATAGCCTTCCTACAATCTTCTAAGACATGGAAAAAGAATCTGCATTCACTATAAGATCCACATTTAACATCCAAGCACATTTATGTAAAACCTAATTATATATAACTTGCTATTGCAATATTCCTGCTATTACAATCTTCCTAAATATTCAAAGGACTTTAAAAAATAAACTACAAAATCCACATTCAACATCCATATATGTGTACATTCACTTTTAACATAAAAAAAAAAAATCTTCCCAAGTATATACCTACACTTCTCTATACACACTCATTTACTTCCACACTCTAACATCCCCCCCCCCCCCCCCACACACACACACACTTTAAGCAAGTTAATAAAAAATAAAAGACACATCCACATAAATGAAGAAGTTTAATTTTTTATTAATCAATAAGAAGATTTACATTGATCTAATTAATATAGTAAATGTTTTAATTAAAATACATTACTTATTTGGCCCATTCCTATCTTACTTCTTTGAGATCTATTTTCGAGTAACCCTTAGTTCCCCAGACGAGTAGAGCCTACAAGACAACATATTTAATTTTGTTGTTTCAATTAAAATCTATAAAAAATTATGAAAAAATATAAGATTATAACCAATAAAGTGTCTTACCTTTCTCAATTGTGAAACCTTGACACCAACGTGTATTAGGGTTCTCCTGTATCTCAAAACATAATACACACACTCCCAATCAAAATGTTGTTTGGGGCATATCATGATAATGAAAATAAAAAGAATCAATAAATATGATGTGTAATTGTAACTTCAGTTTACATAATAGAGTAACTAATTACTTTTTCTTACATTGACCTTCTTTCAAGTGAGCATTGGTTGATTTGTAGTGTCAATTGGTTCAGCTCATCTTAACCATGCACTTTTAATTTATAATTCAAATGCATTCGATATAAAGAAAAGATTACTTATTAGTTATTAAAATATTATAATAAAAATATTAAAAACTTACTTATTTATGATTTCCATGAGCAGGGCACATATGCACTCCACAAGAATAAAAGACAATGCATGCCTAATGCACATCCAAAACTAGCAATATCTAATAAAACCTATATATATATATATATATATAACCATATGATTTACAATTAAAGTTTACAACCCTTATATCTAGAACATAATTGGGCAAGATAACAAGTTAATTAAAACTTATTATGTATTATAGGAAACCATTGAGGCATGCTCCTTTGAGCAAGGGAAGAACCCTAGTAGAACATCTCCTACTTGCCTCCCTATGGGTCATTACTTCATTGGTCGAAAATTGACAGTAGGGTCAAGGAATTGGTTAATATCCATGAACTCTAATAGTTCTATTCTATTATACAGGAAACTAAATAAAAGAAATACTTATTACTTATCATTATTGACTAATTATAATGTTAAGTACCGTTATTAAAGTAGATATTTGTATACTTGATGTAGCAGACAATGTATGGTGTTTGAGTTGATCTCACTAGCAAGCTCTTACGAGGTCATCTACCACAAGTAATACTTCAACTCTGTTATTAGCAAATACTCTCGACTCAATCTATAGGAGGTTGATAACCATATCTTTGTTAATAATTATATAGGGGCTCCATAGGGATAAAGGTGTGTTAGATGGTTGCTGTAAAGTTACAAAAATTATTAATCAATAATTGTTCATTAAAGACATTTTATTTTATCATTTAAATTAAACTTAAATACTAGTACTAGTTCGATCACTAAGATGGTAGGTGCTGGTGCAAAAGAAGGTCAGCCTTCAAGGCACTTGCTTCTCCATTTGATTAAAATTATATACAGATAATAAATAATTAAATTAAGGTCTGTAAATATTATTGTTGAAGATGGTGGTATGAGAATATATATACATTGGATTTTATAGCAATGACATATCACTCTTGCCAAGCGACATGATATCCAATTGCCTCCCTGATGGTAAAAATTCATTGGCTTCTATGAAAAAATGGTAGGTGGGCATCCTCTTGATAGACCCTAGTAACACACAAACACACTTAGTGTCTTGATGCATTAACTAGCTATGCAAAAGTGTAGACCCAACCTCATAGTATGGATGAACTGCAATGATGTTTTCATGAGCCTTCAAGGCAATAAGTACTGACCCATCTATAAATAAATAATATTAGATACATAAGAATGGATGAGGTAGGACAATTAATTAGGCAATAAAAAAGTAAATGTGTCTATGTATATACCTCCTTATCCCCAAATTCTCCTCAGGAGACTACAAGTTGCTCTTCTTGATCTTTTGATCTAAGAGAATTGCAGCTAGCATGTGGTTGAGGTATAAGGTCAGGTGGAGCTAGATTTACAACTCTCCTACTTTCCCACTCCTAAAATAAATCCATCTTTAACTCATTGTGCAACTTGCTTTGGGATTGCTCTTTAAACTTCTAATAGGCCTCCTTGTCAACTGCATGTAGTTTTTGACAAAAGAATGTGGAAGGAACAACATTGTACCTTGGGCCCCTTACTCGGTTAAGGTGCTGCTTAGGGTCCATGCAGATGTGCTTTCTTAGGTCAAACTTTTTCTTTTTTTTCACAACATGTAATTATGAGAATATGTTCAATTCCATTACTTGATGTTCTATATATTCAAGTGATATAAGGGTAGATACGATCAACCACTTACTATTTGGGAATCAACTTGTGCAGGGGCTTCATTTTGAAGCTTTGGGCATTATGCCCCACCGAATGTGTCATTTTTATAGAATGACATGGTTAATGGGATCCATAGTCCCATCTCTTTTTTTATGTCAAGCAAGATACTAAAGTTAGGTAATCAAACATTTATAACTATGATATCATTAGAAAGAAATAAACTCTTATAGATACTTGTTGTTCTTTCAACTAGGCATAGCTTAACTTAACTAGGTGGTGCTAGTGATTGATCTCATGCACCTTTGACCCTTTTGCACTCTTTGCCTACACATTTGGTGCAAACATAATTAATTGCATGCAATCAAATGTTATAATTGAAGGGGAGCCTTGGTGCAATGGTAGAGTTGTCTTCGTGTGACCTTGAGGTCTCAGGCTCAAGGCGTAGAAACAGCCTCTTGAAAAATGCAAGGTAAGGTTGCATACTATTGACTCTTGTGGTTCACCCCTTCCTTGGACCCTGCATATGCTGAAGATTCATGCACCGAGATTGCCTAACTTCGCTGATGCCAGTCCCAAGCCTAGATAAAAAAGGATGAGGGTTTTGTGTTAGGTGTCAGCGGGCAAGTAAAACCTTTTTGAAGAAGTTAAAGATGATTTTATTATTTTCTCTTATTACATGCAAATGAATATGCATATGTAAATTAGTTTGTAAGTAAGAAAAACAAATAACAAAAACCATCTTTAGCTTCTTCAAAGTATGGCAACCTTAACATGACATGAATCGATTATTAACATTCCCTCAAGCTAGGGCATCCGCTATAAGCAATGCAGTCCATCGGATCTCAGTTACAATGAAAAATGGGCAAGGGTTGCAAGGGCATTCTCTCAAAAGTGAAGCGATGCATTTGATCCTGGGTGTAGTGGAAAATAGGAAAGGGCTGTTAGAGCGTCCCCTCAAAAGCAACACATTGCATTAGAACCAAGTGCAAGAAAGTAGACATGGGTTCAACTCATGAGGTTCAAGAAGTGCATGGGTAAGTAGGTTATCTCAGGAGTATAAGATTCGTATCACCCAGTGGAATATAGGGACATTGACAGGTAAGAGTCTAGAGTTAGTAGATATGATAAAACATAAGAGAGAGTCAACATAGCTTCTATCTAAGAAACCAAGTGGAAAGCAACTAAAACTAAAGAAATCAATAGGTATAAGCTCTGGTACATAGGAAAGGATAATAACAAAAATGATGTATGAATAGTGGTGGATAAAGAAACAAATGATAAAGTTGTGAACATTAAAAGAACAAGTGATAGAATTATAATAATAAAACTTGTTCAAGGAGAACAAATCATAAATGTTCTTAGCGCATATGAACCACAAGTAGGGTTAAAAGATATAATCAAGAGACAGTTTTGGGAAGATATGGAGGGAGTCATGCAAGAAATTCTCAACACAGAGGGGATATTTATAAGAGCATACTTAAATGGCCATGTAGGAAAAGAAAAGGAAGGATAGCGGGAATGGTATCGGAGAGCGAAATGAGATAGGGGAAGCTATCCTTGATTTTTCTTTGGCATATAACATGACCCTTGCAAACACATTCTTTAAGAAGAGGGATGAACACTTAATAATCTTTACAAGTGGACTCCATAAAATCCAAATAGACTTTTTATTACTTAGGAATACCAAAAGATCAATATATAAGGATTGTAAGGTGATACTTGGTGAGAGCCTAACCTCACAATATAGGTTAATGGTTATGGATATCTACATTAAAAGATGGAAGAAAGAAGATAAACTTAATAGGTATCTAAAAACTAAGTGGTTGATCTTAAAAGGAGAGAAAATAACCTCATTCACAAATAAGTTGATGATAGAAGGAAACTGAAACAATGAAACAGAAGTAAACACCATGTGGAATAATATGGCTGAGTCCATTAAGAAAGTGGCAAAAGATATCCTAGGAGTATCTAAAGGTAAAAGGCAAATAATAAAGGAAACTTGGTGGTGGAGTGAAATAGTGTAAAAAGTTATTAAAGAAAAATGGGTGTGCTATAAAGCATGACAAAAGACTAGAAATGATGAAAACTATGAACATTATAAGAATGCCAAAAAGATTGATAAGAGAATAGTAAGTGAGGCTAAACTTTAAGGCATATGATGATCTCTACAATAGACTGGGATCAAGAGAAGGTGAGAAGGATGTATTTAAACTTGCAAAAATAAGACAACATCAAGGTAAGGTGGATTAGAAGTGATGATCAAAGGGTACTAGTTCAAGATGACGAGATAAAATAAAGGTGGGAAAGTTACTTTCAAAGAATTGCTAATTGACAATTGCCCCAAGAATAGAGGGATTGGAAGTTTTTTAAACCTAAATAACATTGGACATTATAAATATGACCGTAAGATTAGAATGCTTGAAGTGAAAAAGGCCTTGAAAAAGATGAAATCAGGAAAGGCCTTGGGGCCTAATCTTATACCAATAGAGGTTTGGAAGCGTATGGGAGATAGTCGAGTAGTTTGGTCTACCAAGTTGTTTAATAAGATCATAAAATCAAAGAAAATACTAGATGAATGGAGGAAGAGCTCTATTGTACCAATTTATAAGAATAAAGGAGACATACAGAGCTACACTAATTATCAGGGGATCAAACTTATGAGCCACATTAGAAACTTTTTGAAAGAGTGATTCAGAAGAGGTTATAGCATGAGACAAGTGTATTAGAGAACCGGTTTGGTTTCATGCCTAGGAGATCTACTTGGTAGCTATTTTCATACTAAGACAATTGATAGAGATATATAAAGAGAGGAAGGACCTCCACATGGTCTTGATTGACTTAGAGAAAGCTTATGATATGGTCCCTAAAGAGTTAATATGGAGGGTGTTGGGTGAGAAGGGGTTTCCCGAGGTATATCGTTATAATTAAAGATATGTATGAGGGAGCAATAACAATTGTTAAGACCATTAGCGAAGAGACTAGTGATTTTTCTATCACTGTAGGATTGTGCCAAGGATCAGCATTGAATTCATACCTTTTCATGTTGGTTATGGATGAGTTAATAAACATCTGCACAAGAAGATTCCATGGTGCATGCTATTTGCAGATGTTATAGTTTTAATTAATGAGACAAGGGAGGGTGTAAACACAAAGCTAGTGTTATGGAAGGAAGCATTAGAACCTAAAGGATTTAAAATTAGCCGAACTAAGATGGAGTATATTGAATGCAATTTTAGTAAGGAGATGAGTTGGAGTGGAGCACCAGTAAAGATTGATAACCAAGAAGTCCTCATAAAAGACCAATTTTGATATGTAAGATCGATCATTCATGAGAGTGGATAAATTGAGAGGGAGGTTACTTAGAGAATCTAAGCGAGTTGGAACAAACGGAGATGTGCATCGAGAGTTTTGTGTGATTGGTGGGTGCCACTAAAACTAAAAGGAAAATTTTATAGGATGGTTGTAAGGCCGGTCATGCTCTATGGATCAGACTGTTGGGTAGTTAAAGAATATCATGTTTATAAGCTAAGTGTAGTATAAGTGAGGATGTTGAGATGAATGAGTGGCAAGACAAGAAAGGATAGAATTAGGAATGAAAATATTAGAGGAAACTTAGGGGTAGCACCAATAGATAACAAGATGAGGGAGGTTAGACTTAGATGGTTTGGACATGTCCAATGAAGACCAAAACACAACACCAATTAGAAGGAGTGAGGCAATGAAAGTAGAAGATTCTAAAAGGACAAAGGAAGGCCCAAAAGAACATGGATATAAGTGGTGAGAAAATATTTAAAAACTTTAGGACTAAATGAAGCCATGGTACTTAATAGAGGGGAATGGAGGAATAAAATTCATGTGGCTGACCCCTAATTGAGATAAGGTCTTGATGATGATGATGAATCAAATGTTATAATTAATTTAATCAAACATTGGTAGGTTGAGATTAGATGGGCTACGTACCAAGTTAGGATTGCTAGGAATGAGATGTAGAGGAATGGAAGCAGTAGGTGGCAAGTTAAGAGATTGAATGGGGCAGGTACCATGTGGGCTCGCAAAGATTTTGTGAAGATGAATAAGAATGAGTGTCATTGGGAAGATATTAAAGAATGGGACTCATTTTATTTTTCTTGTAGAAGACACATAGAAGAAGTATAATGTAAGGGATAAATATGATTGGGTAAGAGAATATTTATTTAGCTATTTTGAATGAGAAAGAGATTAACTATAAGAAGATAAGGGTTAGAAAAAGAGATAAAATCAAAAGGAAACTTACCTTGAGTAGCCAAATCTAACAAGGATATGTTAGAGTGAACTCTAAGCCACAGCTAATGACTACACACAGAAGATAGAGTCCCTAAAAGAGATTCTAAATATGAAAAGATTGATTTGGAAAATCAAGCATGCTTGGCCATGTTAATGTGTCTTATGGTCCTATGCAAGCTCCTATAACCACTATGAAGCAAGCTATAACTGAGGAACACAATATATGGTTGTCAAAATGGGAAAATCATACACTTAAAAACTTCTAAGAAGAAATAATCAGGTGATTTTTAAGAAGGTGCTCCATAGGAGATTGACAACCAATTATAGGTGAGGGCATGTGATTTATAAGGTATGTTATAGATTCAAAAGCAAACTGCCAATATCTTTTAGGAGCATGGGAGTGGGCCATGAACAAAAGCCCAGTTTCAACCACATGACATATTTGTCATTCAATAGATCCATTATGTTCTTGAGTGTGGGGACACACTACATGATGATGGATGCCAAATGATCAAAATGTTTATTTTATTTGTGAAATTATTTGCTGTAATATGATTGAACGAAATTAATCTCATCATCAAATTAGCTTTCCACAAGTTTTTGGAATTCAGGAAAACTAGAACAAACATCAAATTTATGCATTAATGGAAAAGGATCAACAATATCTGGAGTAGTTGTCTACAAATAACATTGTATATTTATGTCCATTGGAAGAAGCTATGGGCGGCAAGCTCCACAAATTAGAAAAACCTAAATCAAGAGGAAAATGACTAATACTAGACTTTGAATTAAGACGTTATATGAGCTAAAAATGCTCATTTCATGCACTTGTAATAGCAAAAGTATAATGGAAATAATACAAAAGGGAAGCCTTAGCGCAACTGTAGAGTAGTCGTCAGCCTCTTGTAAAAATGAGAGGTAAGGCTGTATACTATTGACCATTTGTGATCTACCCCTTCCCCATACCCTGCATACACAGGAGCTTATGCACTAGGTTGCCTTATAATGGAAATAATACAAATCTACCCCCACTAATGGGTTTTTATTAATTAAATGAAAGTGAGTGTACATCTCTAGTCCTTTGGGTTGTTAATTACATGCCACTAAAAAAAGACAAAGCCTTTGATTACATGTCATGGCCCTAAGACTAGAATAAGCTATTGATATATTCTATGGGACCCATGGAGTAGAAGGAACAATATATACAGTATGACTAGTTGTGAAGAGGTTCAATGTGACAACTTGTCATAAGGTTCTCAAACTAGAAAGATCATAAGCCTACATGGTGAATACTAGCACCTACCTTAGCCCAGAATGACATAGGGATCAAAATTTATACCTTTAAAGACAATATGTTTGGCTAGGCATAAGGCTAAGTCCCCAAGCTTAGTTATGTGGATAGTATGTTGACATGAACCATGGCTTAGTATTTAGCCAATGGTCAACTTAGCCTCAAAAGATCCAAGCCTATGTGGTCAACCCCTTAGGTAACAACATCATCGCTAAGATTAAGGTACTCTAGGGCTCATAACAGTTAGCCACAAGCATCACTATAAAATGGATAAAGACTTGGAAGGTCCAAGCTAAGGTCCTAGGGAGCATTGATAGTCATGGCTTTATCCTAAGGGACCAAAGTCAAGTCACAATTTTAGAAAGAGTATATATTGGCTAGACATGGGCTCATGGCTCTCCAAAACTCTTTGAAACATTAAGAAAACATAGCTTCTCACATTGTGAGTAGAGAGAAAGAGTAAACTAGACTTTTCCAGAATGTTTCTTAAACTTGGAATTGATTATGGATGTGATTTTGAATACACAAAAATGAAGGAAAGAACCCCAATTTACAATTGGGTGTCGCCATAGTTATTTTGGGCAGCCAATGAGCTAGAACACCAAAATGGAGACAACCATGACCGTGGAACTGATCAAAACTACCCCTATAACTGTCTAGTCCCTATTAAAGAACTGTTTGACACTAGCTAGGATCATTTCTATAATTGTGTCCAGTGTTGTTCTTTAACCTTCACTATAGGGAAGAGGCACTAAGCACTCTTATTTGACAGGTTTTAACCTGAGTTGAAATGAGATCATTTAGTACGACATGAGGAGAAGATAAGTGTGTTTGATGCCAATGGTGCTAGACATCATGTTGAAGTGATCAAGTTCGTCCAGTTCCAATGGTGCTGGACATCTTCTTGAAGTAGTTTGAGAGCATGTGGTGTCAATGGTGGCAAATGCTTTCTTAAAGACTTTAAAATAGTCCAGTGGTGGTGCTGTACTTCTTCTTTAAGGCCTTTGAGGTTGTCGAGTTCCAAAGGCACTAGACTTATTCTTTGAAGCAAAATTGATGACTAGTACCACCTTCATGTGTGTTGTTTTAAACTTTTAAGCTGAGAGTACACGTAGCGGTGCTGGATTTCTAGGCCAACCTTTTCTATTCAAAAGTGTTAGTCAAGATGATTTCACAGTCTGACAAGCCTTACAAAAGATCAAACTCAATTTTATATGAGCAATTAAAAATAGATGGTAAATAATGTTTCTTAATAATATGTAAGACAAATTGACTGTGTACATGTCCAAGATTGGCATGCAAGAAATCAACTGAGGCTCATTGTCCAAGACATGTTAACAGACTAGAAAGTACTTAATGATGAAGAAGGTCATAGTCAATATAGCCCATTGTTGAAAAACATATAGAAGGTCGAGAACTTTTCTTAACTTGAATCAAGAACTTTGAAAAACTTGACATGTTGAATCATGTGAATTAACATTTTTAAACATGAATTGATAAGGAAATTATACCTTGTCTAGGATTGAATCTATAATCTCTTTAGTCCATCCATCACTCACTAAGAATTAGCACCTCTGCGTCTTCTTCTTTTTATCTTCAAGGTGGCTCTATGTCCTAACTTTGGTCAACTAGAGATAGGAAAAGAGACCTAAGGATTTTCTACATGAGAAGACTAGTCTAAATCATCCTTTTTTCTTTTATCACTCTTTCTCTATTGCATTGCTTATATAGAGAGAAAGAGTCTTCCAAAGTCATTCTCTATTTATTAAACTTATCATCCAGTTTGACTCTAATTAGCTTTTAGGTGTGACCTTCAAGAACCTTGTATGTTATCCCTCTAGCTTTTAATCAAAAAATGAATTTCTTAATTTGATTTAAAGTCTCCCAAAACCTTAGGATATATTTTCTTCGTGTTAGAGATGTGATATAGGATCAAGCAAATCCACCCACCAATAATCACATATGGCCCACATTAGATGATTATTATATAGGTACCTTCATGAGTAAAATACTATTTTAACTGTATGAGTAAATTATCATTATGTCCTCCCACTTACTTATATTTATTTGTGACACAAACATAGGATTGTGGATCCACTTATCCCTTTATTAGTCGTAGTTGTACATTTAAGTACAACAGGCCTCATCTTAATAAACTTTAAATATATTTCCAAACAACTTTTGAAAATATCTTATATTAAATATGCAAATACATATAGAATCAATTTGATAAATATTTTCTCAAAGATCACCAAGGCCTTAGATTTTACCAAGTTCATTTAAAAGATGGGCCAATAAATATCTTACTTTATATAAGAGTGTAGGTCTTATGTTGGATACCCTATATATTTTATGAGTTTATAAATGTCCCAATGGTGTTAGAATCAACCCTAAATAAATTTCATCATAAAATGGACAAAAGACAAATATTAGACCCTTTTACAAATATAGATTTCTCAAGTCTAAAGATAGTTATGTTTATGTATATTTAGCAATACTTAGTGTTCTAGATAGGTGACGTCATGTCATATATGCAAAATACTTTCACACACTCTATGTATGTTCAAAGTCTCTATTTTAGATGACCTTAGAATTGATCATCTCTATCATATGGAAACATCCCATTTGACAGGTATCTCCATCCCGTTTTTATTCTTTCTTGAGGACTATTTTAGGTTTACATAAAACCAAAATTTCATTTCTCATTCGTGAGGTTCTCAAACATCATTTTGTGGAACTTTTAGCATAATATTTCATTTTGTGGAACTTTTAGTATGTTGCCTAACAGTCATCTCTAAGATGCTCTTACAAAAGTAGTTATGAGTCCCTTATTCCTTCACAAGTAATAAAGATGAAACTAAAAAAAGCAACTATTGTCACATGTAAATTGATTCACATATAATAATTACTTTGAGATAGATGGAACACATAAAATATTATTTAAAACAAAGGAAGAACTACCATTAGAAATTAGAGAAAAATAAAGTACAAAACTACTAATTTGGTTCAATTCCCCCAACCCAAAACATGCCTCATACATCCTTCTATATTTCCCTTTCAAACCCCTATAAAAGAACCCTTGAAAAAAGTACAAGACAAATCTACTTTCCATTTGAGTTTCTCTCTCCCTCTCTCTTCTCTCTTCTCTCCACTTTCCAAAACCCTTGAAAAGTTATATGTCTTGTGTGAGGGGGTTTATATAAGCTCTTAGTCCTTTTCCTAGTCATCTAATTCACTTAGAAAATCTCTCTCTCTCTCTCTCTCTCTCTCTCTCTCTCTCTCTCTCTCTCTCTCTCTCTCTCTCTCTCTCTCTCTCTCTCTCTCTCTCTCTCTCTCTCTCTCTCTCTCTCTCTCTCTCTCTCTCTCTCTCTCTCTCTCTCTCTCTCTCAATACTTTATAAAGAGAGATGTTTCCTTTAGGAAACCTAAAGTCAATTGAGTTTCATCATCACATGTGGTGAATAAGACACCCAACACAATAATATCCACATTGGCTCATTCACAACCATCCTAAAGATGTGTAATACTCCACTTGCCTCTAAAGCAAGAGGTAGTCTTACCGCACCTCTAACCTGAGGTGCTCCACATATCTTCACCAATGATTGAAGTTAAGTCCAAGCAATGTTTGGATTTCTCCATAGCTACAAATTTTGTAAGCATGTCTCTGCATGCTCCTTTGTTTGAACCTTCTTAAAAAGTACCTTTCCTATACAAACCCACTCCTGTATCTTATAATACCTCACATGTAGGTGTTTACTCTGTGCATTGCACACTTGATTCTTAGCAAAATAAATACCAGTTTGGCTCTCATAATACAACTAGATACATTCATATTTCAACCTAAGCTGAGTCAGTAACCCCTTCAACCACAAAGTTGTTTTCCCAACTTCTATATCTATTGTGTACTTTGCTTCTGTTATAGATAGACCTCCAACAACAAGGTCCTCTAGCTAGTGTAAACACAAACTCTTTAGTGGAACTCCTCTCATCCAAATATCCTAGTTGTATTTTTCACAAGTGCATGGGATATTGTATATAGCTTGTGCAAGTATGGGTCGATCCCATGGGGACTCAACTTAAAAAGAATGGAGTTTAAATAAAATTTAATTTACCACAAATTAAGAAAAATTACACAAATTGAATAACAATGAACTAAAAACATAGATATATTGAATTAATGAAAAATACAACACTCTGAATTCAAAAGATAGAAAATTAAACAAAAAATCAATTAAAATCCACTTCCCTAACTTCATCATCATCATCATCATCATCATCATCATCATCATCATCATCATCATCATCATCATCAAGACCTTATCCCAATTAGCGGTCAGCCACATAAATCTTATTCCTCCATTCCACTCTATTTAATACCATGGCTTCATTTAGTCCCAAAGTTTTTAAATCTTTCCTCACCACTTTTATCCATGTTCTTTTAGGCCTTCCCCTTGCCCTTTTAGAACCTTCTACTTGTATTGTCTCACTCCTTTTAACCGGTGCAGTTACTAGTCTCCTTTGAACATTTCCAAACCTTCTAAGTCTAATCTCCCTCATCTTGCTACCTATTGGTGCTACCCCTAAATTTCCTCTAATATTTTCATTTCTAATTCTATCCATCTCTTATTTCTAAATCTTCAATTATGGTCATATCCAAGTCTATCAACCTTCATCAATCCATCTCTTAGGTTTCTGCTTAAAGATTCAATGGCTAGATTATGTAGATCTTTCAAAATTTTGATGATTTGGACTAAGGAAAGAATTTGAGATTTGTGTGGCTTAGATTGAATTTTTTTTTTTTAAAGATCACCCATAACATTCTGTGATGTGTCACACATTAGATTCTATTCACATATTTTCTTATTTTTTTAAAATTAAAATACAGAGCAACACCACTTATTGTGTCTACAAGTGAGAGAGTGTTACTAGAAAAGCAATGGACTACTGAGATAGTCATATTCGGTCGTGCATGTGTGACACTAGCTAAGCAGTTAATCTTCTCTCCATTCACAATACACAATTAGTCCAATCATTGTTTACAATCCACAAACAGTCAGAATCCATGGAGATTTCACTAACTTTGGCTGTTAATTTCTTCTACTTTCTGAAAGAGTTTTCAATGAAACTTGGTACTTATAATAATTTGATATCAATAAATTCAATTATACGGTTAGATTTAAAATCAAGATAACAAAAATTAAGATATTCAATTACAAACATAAGCAGTTCACCAACCTGCACACAGTACCTTTCAAGATATTTCATAAAATTAAACAAATTCAACCATTAAATTTCAAAATGATTTATATAAAACCCTTTCTAACTCAAATAAAAATATAAGTAAAGGATTAGATCATTCAAAAACTCATCAAATAAATCAAGCTAAAGGTGCAAAACTTTAAGTAACTCATTGTTATTGTTCATGCGAACAACAACAAATAGTTAACTTTAATCAATTCAAGTTACAATATTTGGAATTAAAATTGAAAATCAAATGCCTGGGTCTTCTCCTTGATGCCTTCTATACAACGAACTAAATTTTAGAGATTGTTGTCAAGTATCGAAGCAAAATCCAATGTGCAAAGTACCCATATTCACCAGCTTACGCGTGCACTATTCATCTTCTTCAAGCTTTTTTAACTCCATCTTCAATTTGGTATTTATAGATGATGAGAAGTTGGTTTGAATTCAATTTTTAGTAATTTCATTCTTTATTCTCTTTCCTTTTCTTCAAAGAAATCTAAATCGACTAAATTTCTCAAATTTTAACTTAGCTTCCTATTAGGAAACTATTTCCTCTCTCATCATCCTTTTCACTTTCCATCATTAAACATAAAATCCCTTAGCATTCTCAATTCTCATATGCTCATGGTTTGGATTTGATGCTTGAGGATTGAACTAAAGTCCTTGCTTCTTGATTTTGATCTAGATAATCTAGATTGATCTAAGTAATCCATTTTAATCTAAGCTTGATTGGAGATCTAGGATGTTGTTTGACTTGATCTAATTGCATGGATCTTGATCGACCACCTACCAAACAAAGAAAATAACCTAAATGGTACTATACAAAATTTGATTTTACACATACTTATCTCGGATCATCATCTAACCTTGAAAATTTACCAAATTAAGGTTAGATTATAAAAATTTCAAACGATATATTTTCATGTAAATTTCTAAATAATATCTTAAGAATATATCAAAAGTCATGCTAACCAAGGGTAATTTATATAATAATGGGATCTTAACATCTCCTACTTAATTCACATCTATATATACGATTATGGTCTTGTTGTCTTTTAAACATAATGTCATAATCATTAGTACCTTTCAAGTAGCCCCTTTCCTCAATAAGCCATATACTTGTTAACCACACTAATTGCATGTAAAAGGTTAGGTCATATGCATACCATTACATACATAAGACAACATACTGCATTTGCTTATGGGACTCATGACATTATATATATATATATATATATATATGACCTCATCGTCAGCAGTAGATAATAACTTAGTAGACAACTTGAAATGATTTGCTAAAGGAGTGCTCACCTATTTAGCATCATTCAACTTAAACCTTTCTAGCACATTCTCCACATACTTCTTCTGAGAAGGCTACAACTTTCTTATAACCTTGTTCCTATGTATGTCCATTGTAAGGATATTCTTTGCAGCCCCTATATCCTTCATACCAAATTCCTTGCTCAACAATGACTTCAAAAGATCTACTTTAGACCTTCCCTTTGCACCCATCAACTTGTCATTGGCATGTATCATCAATAGAACATAAGAACCATATGTAGTAACCTTAAAGTAAACATAACAATCGTACTCACAATGGGTGTAACCCATCTGGACCATATAGGAGTCAAAGTGCTTATACACTGCCTTGGAGTTCATTTCAAGCCAAAGAGTGATGTCTTCAATCTACACACATGGTTCTCCTTCCCAAACACTTTAAGTGCTTCTAACTGCTTCATACAAATCTCTTCCTCTAAGTTCTCATAAAGAAACATCTTCTTTACATCAAGTTGATTAAATTTCATATCGAACTTTGCCACCATAGCTAACAACACCTTTATACAAGTATACTACATAATTGGTGAGAAGACCTTATTGTAACCAACCCCCTCTTATGAATACCCCTTTGCTACTAATCATTCCTTAAAATTTTCACCTTCTTTTTAGATCAATGCCTCCTTTCTTCTTAACACCCACTTACAACCTATAGTCTTCAATCCCTTAGATAGTTCGACTAACTCCTAAGTTCCATTCTTCAAAAGTGACTCAAATATCTTCCTTCATAGATAATAACCACTTATCTCTATCCTTACATAATCTAACACCTTGAAAAGAAGATGGATCTCCATTTAATGATTACTATAACAAAAGAAAATATTTCTTTGAAACAATACATCTCTAAAGAAATAATTGTTTATTTCTATATGCTTTTGGCTATGCTCTCTTGCACTTGTGATTAAAGAATGTCTTGGCCATATGAGTTTTCTTTCTACTACTTCTAACTTGTCTAGCACCTCAATCAAAAGTTTTTAACCATCATTCATTGTGTCTAACTTGTCTTCACCTTGCTAGCTCTCCTTCACCCTGGGGAATTCCTCAAATATGTCTTACCTATTAATGATAATTTTCTTTGTACTTAGATCCCATAGATTTTAGTTTTTCATTTCGTTCTCATAGCAAAGAAGTATGCACTTTCTTGACTTAAAATCTAGTTTAGACAGTTGCCCACTCTGCAAATGAACCTACGAAGGACATCTAGAAATCCTCAAGATAAAGAAGATGACCTCCGTTCTAGTCCAAAACTATTCTGCCACTTTAGGATCAAGCATCATAGATGGTGACTTGTTAACAACATAATAGGCCATGTTAACTACTTCAGCATAAAAACTCTCCTATAATTCTACATGCAATCCCATGCACCTTACTCTCTCTAAAGGAGTTCTACTCGTTTTCTATACAACACTATTTTGTTATGAAGTCCCTGGAGTAGTGAAGTGTTTGGTGATACCTTCATTCTTGCAGAACTCCATGAATTTTTTTTCCTGGTGCTCCATCTCATTGTCTAACCTGAGATTCTTTATCTACTTCCTTATATGCTTTACTAGTTCTACCTTCCAGTGCTTAAACATAGAGAAACCTCATATTTCTCCTTCATAAGGTAGACACAAACTTTCTTAATGAAGTTACAAACAAAGCTCACAGAGTACCAATCTCCCCCTTTTGATGATATTGACACAAGTCCTTAAATATCTGAGTGTACATATCTAAAAACAAAGTTACCAAATACCTTAATAACACATGTGAAATTCATTTCTTTGGAAACTTGTTTCACTTACCAATACAAAACCATCCATAAGAAGTGTGAAATTTATGTGAAACTCATCCAATACATTTGGGAAACTCTTGCAATAGCAATGAGAAACTCATATAAAACTTAGCAAAAGTTGATGAAAAACTCTTTCAAAACACATATGAGCACTTCTTCATTTACATATATATTTTTGTATACACTAAAGTCAAATTATTTCTTTTCTTTCCTTTGTGTCACAACTTTCCCTAGCATTGGTTCTCATTGAGCCCCTATAGTTACATTTGTTCCCAATAGCCCTAAAGTTACATTTATTCACAAGTAGCCCTAACATCTTCTTCATCTCTAGTTCGCATTGCAGTGTTCTTCTAAACTTTGCTTACTAACTTGGCTTTAATGAAACATAAATACTTAACGTTAATGAAACAAAATGGACTCTCTATAGCATAAATAAAATGCAGTAGATTCTTTGTAATTGAACAAAACAAAAATTGAATAACAAAAGAAAGAAATTTTTTAGTAAACCCATCAAGTCCTAAACAAACGACTTTGCTTCTCTTTCTCTCTCCCTCTTGCCCTAAATGCAAATCCAATTGCAGATGCAGAGAAGAACAAGTACAACAAGAAGGAACAAGAGATAAGAGAAGCATGCTTTCATCCTGTTCCCAATCAAGCTTCTAGTTTTTCCCACTTTGTTGTCTTAATCTTTCTTTGTTTCTTCTTTCTCATTAGTCATTTTTCATTTGGGTTCCTCCATCAAAGAGCTTGGCTTAATTGAAGTGATTTTGTATGTTTCCTTCATCCAAACTTGGATGATTTGAAATGGATTGTATGAACTTTTAATGCTAGGGGGAATCGACTTGAATCTCCTAAAATGGATCCTTGAATTTGATTATTCAAAGTTGGTTGTGTAAGAGATTGTTTTGTTTACCATTACTAGTGAGGAACTCATGTTTTCTTCTTCACTGACTTAGTTTTCTCTAGTTTTAATAGGATCTATGGGTTTATGTGACGTTTGTTCAATCAAATTTCAAATGATGGGGAATGATACTACTCTCACATCATCTTTCTTTTTTGTTTCAAAATTTTGCTTGGGTTCTTTCCTCTTGTAGGTTTTGTTCTGCTGTATTTTTATTTTTGTTTTCCTTTTACCAATCATCAGACAAAGTTCATAAGAATACTACAATGTGAAAAGGAAGCTAAGAAGAAATTTCTCACCTGCTCTATTTTGATGAAAAGAAGAAGAATAAATAGTTGAAAAGACAACTTGGCCCACCACTTAATATTTTAGGAAGAGAATTCCATTACAAGTGCTTAAAGATGATCAAAATCTTAAATATAAGGGAAACTTCTAGACGGATGTAGCTTTAGGGGCCACATGCAAACCGAGTCCAAAGTACTGGAACTCAATGCAAACCAGAGCCACTTTCCCGTTTTATTTTTTCACACACTCTCTCTCCTTTCTCTCTTATTTCACTTGAATCACTCTCACATTTCCATTACATTTACTCGATGTTTTTCAAATATTTTTTTACAAAATTTCACATTTTTATTTCAAGTAAATTTTCTATAAGCATTTCATGTGCCATTTCTCGAATACATATCACGTTCAAGTAACTATGTTCAAGGATACCATTGCTTCTATGGGTTATAGTTTTAAACCTTAGCCTATACTCCATAAACATAGTAGTTGTAGAAGACTAGCTTGCACAACTTTACTCCCTTCAACAACTTTATTTTATGAGGTTCATCATGCTAAGCTCACTCACTTGACCCAATCACCTGTGCTACAAATTTGTGTCATTGGTGTAGGAATCCACAAATGCAAAGATAACAAGTCCACCAACAATTGTACTTTCTATCATTTTGTATAGATTTCCAACTTTCTACCCCTTCATCAAAACCACAGTCCCTTTGGTCACTTTTCAAAATTCCAATATGTTGTTCTGTATGTGCAATCATTGAAATCTAAATTAACTAGAGATATTAAAAAAATTTGTAACTTAGGTATGTGTCTTACATCAGCCTAAATCGACATAGCCCATCAAACATTTTTATTTTAATAGCCCATATCCCAATGACCTTACATGTTGTATGATTCCCCATTAGGATTGGACCACAATTGTAAGACTTGTAGCCATGAAACCATTCACTATTTGGGCACATATGTTAGGAACAACTAGAATCCATAATCCATGCACCAATAAAATAATTCGTACCAAAAAAGACTAAGAGTAAGTCTCCTTCATTTGAATTTTTTGCTTTTGCTATACTTACTAAATTAAAGGATTTGTCAATCTTCTCGTCCTTATCTTTTTATCTTTTAGAGCTGTCACTCTTGAAGTGTCCCTGTCTAATGGCAGTAAGAGCATTCAACTTATTTTGTATTTGACTATGATCTCAAGCTATTCCTATTTGATTGAGATTTCACCTTAGTTCCTCCTGGACCTTGACATGACTTTACCTTAAGTCCTCTTGCCTAAGAATCATCTCCTCAACTGTGCTACCTTTTTATCTCATTAGATAAAGAAGAAGTAGTTGCTTCAGTGTTCTAATAGAGTCCTTCGCAGACAGTATGATAATGGCTAGATGATTGTAGCAAACGGGAAGCAAAATAAACAACACCAAAGCCTTATCTACTTCATTAATCTTGTTGTTGACTTAATAAATCACTAATCAATTTGTTGAACACATTGAGATGCTCTCTCAAATTTGCATCCTATGCTATCTATAGGGCTTGTAGTTGCTTCTTTAAATACAACTTATTTGTCAGAGATTTAGCTATGTATAAATTCTCGAGCATCTTCCACGACTTTGAAGACTCCTCATTAAGTACGTTGTACAAACCCTCATTTGAGAGACACAATAGAATAATACTCACTGTTTTTGCCTCAAGCTTCTTCCATCTCTGCACATCTTCCTCGCACCAATGCATCAATTTGATCTTGTTAAATCAAGAGAGTTTTCAACTTCCGCTGCCATATACCGAATTTATTTTTCCCAACAAACTTAATTTGAAAATTTTATGGCTGCCATCATATATCACCAACCATAACCCAGGGCTTGGATACTAATTGTGAATAAAAACTAGTGAGTACAATCACGATGGGCACAAAGAACAAAAGGAAATAAACACTTATAGAGACAAAAAATTTACAAAGTTTGTTTGTGTGCCTACTCTACAAAATAACCCTTCTTAACTGTGAGAATTTACGAAAAAATAAAATATAAATTTACTAGTTTAGATCAATCCCACAAACCTAAAACACAACTTAGACACCCTTTTCTCTTTGCCTCTCCTAAAGATGAACTCTAAAAAAGCCAAGTAAAAGAGAAACCCACTTTACACACACACACTCTCTCTCTCTCCACTTTTCAAAACACTTGAAAAGTTATGTCATAAAGTGGTCGTGCACGGTGGTTTGTATAAAGTGGTCACGCTACTTTCTAAAGAGAGATTTGTTTTCTTTAGGAAACATGAAGTTAAGTCAGTTCCGATTAGTTTGAAAAGATCGCGGCACTTTTCAGCAACAGGTCCTACGGATCGGTGCCATTGACATTCGGGGAATGGCTGCGAGGTACGATAGTTGGACTGTGAAACATCTGAAAATTGATAATTCTGTGTCTGTTTGCCTTTACATGCCCGTAAAAATCTTGGAACCTGCAACGAGGTTGAGACCCGCATGCACTCCCACGTGAATAGCCTTCAAGATGAGCCAAATGGGCTCATGGTCTAAGATTGCTTGCCTTTACATTTGCAGAGAGCTGGATCTCATGGCTCAAAAGCAAACTTTGGAATTGAGAATATATGACAGGAGTGCAGCGCATCGAGGGCTGTAACTACATCATTTTAATCAGGCCATTGGTAGATTGTTGCATTAAACTCGTGTTGAGACATTGTGTGGGTAGCAGTAGCCAATTGATCGAAAATCAGTTTGGCCTTGCGAAGAAATTTGGAGATAGCTAGCCCTCGCATTTGGGTGTGAAGTTGCAAAATTTTGGTGTGGCTAATGACACCAAAAGCCTCTCTAATGCATCCAGGTATGTTTAGACTTGGGAACATTCGCACGTAGCGAAAAGACATCCTTGGAAAGGAATGCCATATTCCAACTTATGACCGATCGATTATTGCGTCTCCACGTGGTGTACTATGGATTGAAAGAACTAGTTTGTTTGTCTTTATCCTTCAAGAATTAAGGAGGGTACAATCGTTCCATCAATATACTCCAATAACTCTTGAGCATCAAGGAGATTAAGAAATTGAGATTGCTACAAAAAATAGTTGTCGGGTGGCAACTTTATGGTGAATACATGAGAAATATTTCCAATGGAGAACGACATGGATAGAGATGAAGGGTCGATTGAGAAGAAAAGTTTGAGAAAGAAAAGGAGAGAGAAGGATGATGCCATAGTGGTGACTGAGAAGAAAAGTTTGAGAAAGAAAAAGAGAGAGAAGGATGATGAAGAAATCAAGAGATGAGAAAAAATTTCAGAACCGCAGTAGCCCTAATTCCATAACAATGAATGAATCTCATGTACAAGAGAGATAGTTTTATATATATATTAGGCATGATACATAAGAAAATTACATACTAGGCTATATCATTAATAATGTCAAGTGGAGTTGATTGTAGACAACACGACAACTTCCTTGGAATTTGCTTGGATGTGGGTTCAAATAATTGCTTTCTCCTTTGGTCGAGGATTAGTTTTAGGAAAGTTGTGAGTTAGATTGTGTGTGGTTTCCTTTGTAATTTTCTAGTTGGAAAAAAAAATAAAATTCTTACTTTTCTTGTTTTATATAATAAGAAAGGAAATTTCAAAGTAATTTTAGATACATACCCATCACCTAGCTAATCTCAAAA
The DNA here is from genome assembly GCA_035236585.1 of Warburgia ugandensis. Classification (NCBI taxonomy): domain Eukaryota; kingdom Viridiplantae; phylum Streptophyta; class Magnoliopsida; order Canellales; family Canellaceae; genus Warburgia; species Warburgia ugandensis. The sequence goes on from CP141131.1 coordinate 27,072,243, forward strand.
CATGACCTTATACTTGGAACCAATTATCAAACTTCCCCTACCATTAAACTCCAGTTGAGATTCTAGACATCAACTAAATTTTGCTTAGGATAAAGACCAAACTAATCTTATTTAATCAGACAAAATCTTTAGAGTTAGTTACTTTATTAATTCACACACAAGAAAAAAGAAATGTGCCCATTTCATATAGGTTATGAGTGTTCCATACTTTTCTTCTTCTTCTATCTCTAGGAATTATGTGATGCAACTATCTCACCATGGTATAGGTGTCCATAAAACTAGTCGCAGGTCTTCTTTTTTCAATTTTCTACATGATTTGAATTTTTCATCTGATTTGCCTCATCCTAGATGGCCTAGGTATGAAAATTTTTATATGTTGCATCTCTAAGTTCTTCATTTTGGATATTTTGAAGTAAAAAATTGGATGGCATACTTCTTTTGGAGCTTTTTTGTGTTTCACCATCCTTTTCTCTCCTCTTTTTTTTTTTTGGTTTAAAATGCCTAAAAAAGAAGAAATTAGAGATATGCCACACATAACATTTTTATTTTTATTTTTTATACCCATGTAGAACAAGGCAAATAAGATGAACATATTATGTAAAAAATCAAAAAAAGTGAGCCCACCAGCCAATTTTAAGGATGCCTGCTATGAACTATTTGCATCATATAATTTCTCCTTCTCTCTCTCTCTCTCTCTCTCTCTCTCTCTCTCTCTCTCTCTCTCTCTCTCTCTCTCTCTCTCCATACCTACCCTTCTTGTTGAATTTAAAGCCATATTCTATTACAGGATTAAACTGTTATGAAGATTTTACTTTGTCTTTTTGTTTTGTTTTTTGCATACTTTTTACATATGTACTATGATAACAATTTATAGGCTCTTTGTGCATCAAGAGCAACATCAAACTCTAGCAAGGACATTACAAGGTTGCTTAGTAGAAGGTTATGTATGATCTCTTGATTTGTTTTACAAGTTGTAGAAATCATGTAATTCATACGATCAAAGGGGTTGAGTTTGAAGTTGGGCTTGTTCTAGCCCAAGATTTTACTTTTCGGTCTAAATATTCTAGATGAACTAATGATGGTATTACAGCTTCAATATCACATGTTTTTTACAAATCAAAATGTGGATTTGATCCATCTATTTGATATGTGAATAATCCATTTACTAAGTAAAATCTCCATTATTTGAGATTGACATAATTTAGGATTTTTTACGAGATTTTGATAGAGTGCATATTTTCTCATAAGGATTTCAAAAATTCTTGCTTCATAAAATAATAATAATATTTTTTGATATTTTTCTTAAAATTTAGAACAGTTTCTAAAATTGGTGATTTCTAGATCTTGGCCTTAGATGTTGAAGTTTGTAAACTTGATTTTATGAGATGCTTCATTTGCAAAATTATACATTGTTTTAAATTAAATAAATTATGAGTAAGCATATAGGGAGATGTTGTAAACCCTAGATTTTGCCCTTTTAGGAAATAGTCTAAGAAATTTGAAATAAATATTATTTCTTAGAAACTTTCCTGATATTTAAGAATGGTGGATCTCATGAAATTATATTAGTACTGCATGAATTTCTTGACCATATTAAAGTTTTCGATGTGTGTTCTAATGCTTCTTATTTATATTCAATTATTTTGCATGTATAAATGTGATCAGATCACATGGATGTGATTTATATGGTGATCTTTGGAATTATGTGAATTAGAGAAATTTAAGTATTTAAATATTATATATTAGGATTATTTCCAAATTATTATTGGTGAATCAATGAAGGGAATAGTTATTTGAAACTTTTACTTGTATATTCATTGGTTAGTGTATGCTTGGAACATATAATAATTGTATTTTATCTTAAATAAATTATGATATAATTTGGAAAAGGTGAAACTTTAATTTGAATGAATATAGAGAGAAAAATCAATAAACTAACTTGTTGGTTTAGTCCAAATGTTGGGTATAGTTTTTATGATTTGAATAAATATTTTAGAAAACTAATTAGTTCCCTAATTAAGTATATAGAACTAGTTGATTTGGATCTAAATTGAGCATTTAATGCTTCTTTTAGTGCATGATGTACACTATTGGACCAATCAAATATGAACATTGATTAGAGGTAGTTAGATTAGGAGACAAAGATGAAAAGGAGATATTACAGAAGATGCAATCAAGCTCGAGAGTTTGGTGATTTAATGGGAGTGAATATGTCAACTTTTTCATGAGATATAGAATGTTATATATATTGATTTCTTGTGAAATTGATCACATAAATATTTTTTGTGATTAGTTTCATAAATACCAAGTTCTATAATCATCTATCCAAATTGAATTTGTATTGTACATTTATTTTACTAATAAATACTCTAGATGAATGTTTAAGCCCAATTTTCATGAGGTGAACAAATGCCTTTTTTACAAATATTAAGTGGAAAATGAGTATACAATTTAGAAGAAACTAATCTCTTGTGGCCTTCCATTGTGTTGAGAATTGTAAATAGTGTAGTAGTCCAAAGGGGGTACCACAAGACATGTCTGAGCTCTAAAGCTAAATAATTTCAAATGGTAATGGGTTTCACTTAACTATTTTCAATTAAATGATACTACCATTTGAAAACCTTGATGTGATAGTATTGTTAATTGTCATGCTTTAATATGTTTATTAATGATACTTATTTCTACCTTATTGTATGATTATAGATCACATCAAGCTTACTAAACCCGCTTAATAAAATTTTGGAAAGAAAACAAGTTGAATGGAAACAATTAGAGTGGCTGGTTAAGAAATCTTAAGTCAGTCTTGACTTCACATAAAGTAGGTGATCTGCTTGATTATGTGATTGTTGAATATCCTGGCGATGAAGCATCTAATGAGGAAGAGTATTACTATAAATGGAATGAGGCTAATGACCTTGCTAGATGTTTTGTCATGGCTTTCATTAGCAACCATTTTAGAAATAACCTGAGGAAACATTTACTACCAAGGAAGCAACAAACAACATTTGGGACATGCTTGCTAAAATTCAACACGTTTTAAGGCTAAAAGCCTTGACAAATTTTACCTCCTCTTATATGAAAAATGGAACTCAAGTTAAGGACCATGTTTTTAAACTCATGGGATACATTCATAAGATGATCCAACATGGTGTAGTTATTAATTTAGTTACTTAGATATGATTTTGATTTCCCTTAGTTGTTTTCCAATTTTGCGATGAACTTCAACATGAATAAACTGGAATGTTCATTGCCTAAGTTGCTCAAAATGTTGGTGCAAGTTGAGGACTTGATCAAGAAATGAAAACTAAATCTAGGGTAATTGAAGGAAACTTAGTCTCTTGTGATGACTAAGTTTTAAGAAATAGTTTTTCATATTGGCAAAAAATTCCCAAGAATTAAATTTTTTTTTAAGGAACACATGCTATGTAATACAATTCAAAACCACTTTTTCAAGCCTGGCGTCTTTTGCAAAATCTCCATACGTATACGAAGAAAATAACTATTAAATTGTAAGAGCACATAAACATGACCCATTGGTCAGAGCCTCAACAACCAAATAAATCTTCCCTCCTTTCAGTCACTAGTTGAATTCTACTCCCTATGAAGTTTCACATGAAATGTTGGTGGGGGTGAGTATAACTATGCTGTATGAAAACTATATGCTAGTTTTGAAAACTTGGGCAATCACGTTTTTCAACAAGTAAATTCATTACATGAAGAATCATCAAATATGATCATAACCACATTAACATAATTCTAAGTAATCATAATAACAAAGATGCATAGAAAATAGTTCTCAATATGTCTCATACATCACAAATGCTCAAATCACATATCAAAATAGTTATGTCCCACCATAAGCCACACAGGCAAGTGGTCTAAACCTCTGAGGATGACTGACATGTCTCTTGCATGTCCAACAAAGACACGACCACCATGCACCTAGAAGGAACACATCATCCAACTATGTTTGACTACAGATACAATAGTCCTACACACTGGCTCTCTTGAGGTCTCTGAATCAGAATGAAAATAGTCTTCCCATGATACATACTTACATATTAGTCTAGAATTATGGACTAGTATCCTCTTCAGAGGTCAAGGGCCAATAGGAATCCTCCTAGCATAGTGTCTAAAGGGTCTCAAGCCCTCTCACAACTACATAAGTCTTATATGATTTCCTGTGCATTAACATAGCTCACCTATAATCTAACATGACTCAAATAAAATTTAAATCACAACTCTGTAGCTCACAACTAAGCTAAACATGGGACAATCATCAAATCATGATCAATTACATTAAAAAAGAAAAGCATGATACTAAAACATAAGCCACATATCAAATATCTCATGATTAGATAAGATAAGAAATAACTCTACATTCAAGTTCTAACTAAATAAATTTTTAAGTTTATGATATGCTTAAAGTCACGATACATGGATTCCATACACATTCCTCTTTTATATAGTTATTAAGCCTCTTAGACTCTCAAGTTTTCATGGCTGAATATTATGCTCTCTAAATGGAATTCTTAGAGATTATAATTGACTCAAATCAGTGGATACCAAGTATAGATCATTTACCAAAAACAGTACAAAACAAAATGATGATAACTTTTCAAAATTTTAAGATTAAAACAAGAGCTATGCTGGACACATAAAACTCCTTATGAATTCAATGAGATTTTGAATTTCATAATTGATCAAAACTAAGACAAAGTATTCTTATTTTATACATTAAACCATTAGGATAGAAACCCTTGTCAATTCATTTGCAATAGGCTACTTCCTCTCAGGACTCCATGTTTTTCACTTATTTTGAAAGTTTCACACCAGCTGAGTTGCTTCTCAAGCACACATTTAGAAACTGTTAAACCTAGCTAGGAACACTTTCTAACTCCCATTGATTCTCATCCTCATCCCAAATTGGAAATTGGTTTCCTTGGGGGATGGCGCCTAAAAATATGGCACCTCCCACCTTGCTTGGCCAAGTTTCCATACTTGGTAGCTCCTAAAAATAAGACATTTACACCCTTTCTAATGGTGAGTGGGATGTTTCATACTTACTAATCATGCATGCTTACTAGCTTGCCTACTAGGTACTCCAACTTGATGAAATCCTAGCCACCCATCATTCGTGTTCAACTTCTCTCTGTTACACACACATTAATTACACATGATTTTAGTACATGTTATTCATGCCATTTTATACTCCAAAATGTTTTAGTACTTAACCTAATTCACATCATCCATTTAGGGTTGAATCACTCTAATCCCATCATCTAAGTGTTCATTTCCTTCTAGATTTTTCAAAAAAAGAAGACTAAAATCTCATGAAGTGCTTTGAACTTTGAACCAGGGTGTCTTATTCATGTGACATTACCAACTAAGTAACTCAACTTCACTAGTAAAAATATTCAAAAATAATATACTCATTGAAATAAAAAGTCATGGTATTGCATCTCTGGTCCTAAGTCAAAAGGTAAAGGAACAAAAAGAGACTTCAAAAGGGAGGAAAATTTCTTTTAAGAAAGCAAAGGTTGATAGGACACGTGTTATGAAACAATGAAAGATGAAAAATGTTTCCTTTGTGAGAAACTGACCATTGAAGAGAAATTGTAAGGTCTACATAAAAATCCATCAAGAAGGGCAAGCCTTTCAAAGGTATGTCATATGCTTTTATCATAGAAACCAATTTGAATGGTTGCAATTCTACTACTTGCTACATCAATTAGGGTGTGAGCAATCACATGTGCAATTCATCGTAGAGGTTACAAAAGACAAGAAAATAGAATGATGAAGAGATGATGTCATAGATGGGTATGAAAATAAGGGTAGCATCCATGGCTTTAGGAATCTTTAGTTTGTTTCTGAGTAGTGGTAAACATTTCATTATAAAGGATTGTTTATTTATACCAAGTATGAGAAGAAACTTGATTTTCATATTCGAATTGGTGGATAATGGATAGTTTTTATTTAATTCATCCTTTGAATGTTGATAAGTGTTTAATTTAGCATAAATGGAAGACTAGGATTAGAGAAAAATTAAGAGGATTATCCATGAGATTCTAAGGGATATTTTGAAGAGAATTAAGGAAAAATTCATTAGAATAAGTTGGCACGTGGACCAATAGGAAGAGACCCTTCTATTTTTCATGTTTTTTCATTATTATTTTTTACTTTTTCCTCACTTTCTACCTCACCCTAGGATGTGCCTCAAATTTGACTTACCATTCAAGAGTCCTATGATTCTATGACTCTCTACCTTCCAAACTCCCATCCCAACCTCTTAGAAAATCCCTTAGCCAATCGAAATTTTCCACCTTACCATTATTTCCAAAGTTTTTCCAACATATCACTTTCCTCTCACCTTCTTTTGCTCTTCCTATCTCATTCCTACCTCAATCAACCACCCACTTTCCTTTTTTTAAGGGCATTCCACAAATTTTGAAGGGAGAGACGTCCCTCCCTAAAATGGTTGCGTCTCCCTCCTACTCCACTTCTAAAAGGGCAACCAACTCTCACCTTGTTTCTTCTTTTGAAACCCTAGCTTACCTACCATCTTAACCATCCAAAATAACTTGTTTTCATCCCACCACACCTTATTATTTGGACACCCAAGAAAAAAGAGGAGAAAATCTATAAAAGTCCATCAAAAACCTAAGTTTAGACTTATTTACATTCAAAGGAAAAAGACACCTCTTACCTTTAAGGGAGGACATCTTCTTCCTATTCATTCTCCTTTTCTTCTTTTATCTTGGACTTCCATCTCCTTTGGATGAATGCTACTCTTCCCAAGTAGGCTGCTACTCATCCAAGTGTTCCACACCTGGTGCTTTGGTCGTTGATTCTCCTTTCAAAGGTTGGTTAGCTTCCTTGCTTCTCGTTTGGTTTATCTTAGTTCTTTCATACTAGTTGTTGCTTTTCTATCCTTTGTTTCTCTTTTCTTAAAGACCAAGATCCAATGCTAGTTTTTCCCTTGAAGTGATAGGTAAGGGAAGTCACCTTGAATCTAGTTTTCACTTTGCTTTCCATTGCCATTTAGTTCTCTTTTAAGTTTTCTTGAATTTCAGCCTTGTTTCTTTAGTTTCCTTTGAGTTTGCCTTGTTATTCCATTAGAACTTTCCTTGAATCTCAAGCTTGTTGGAGGAGGAATCATTGTTAAGATTTGCTTTTGGATTTAAGTTGTGAGAAAGCATGGTGTGTAGTCATCAAAAGTGGAACGCATCTTTCATGTAACCAATTGTATACACACTTTTTGATGATTAATGGAATAATTTTAATTGATGAATGAGCATGATTATTTCTAATTTATTTGTTGCATGTTGAGGATATATTAAGAAGGGGAGCCTTGGCGCAACAATAGAGTTGTCATCATGTGACCTTGAGGTCACGGGCTCAAGGAGTGGAAACAACCTCTTGCAAAATGCAAGGTAAGGCTGTGTACTATTGACCCTTGTAGTTTATCCCTTCCTTAGACCCTGCATATGGGGGATCTTCGTGCATTGATGGCTGACCTATATTGAGGATATATTGAGTAATGTTGCTTTGTATCGAAATCTCATTAATCAAAATACATAAGAAACCATGGGTCCAATCCAAAAGTGGAATGCATAGTTTCGAAGGCCTTAAGGGTTGAAGTTTGAATGATATTGTCAACTTGATTGTCCATTCATAGTTCATTAGTTTAATTGCTCACTTAAATAAGCATGAAGTTTACTCTCCAAAATCATCTTAAGGACATGTGATGTCCATAAATGGTGTGCATGTGATTGTTGATTGATTGAGATCCAAATTAGTTGCTTTCATTCATATAAGGAAAAGTAGTTTAGTTAGTGGTTATTTGGTGATCTTCATTAGTTTGTTAGCATGTTGTTAAATTCTTGTTAGTTGTTAAAGTTTCATTCCATAAGTTTAATTGCTTTATTTAGAAGTTGCACGATTATGAAAGTAGTTGTTTAATGCATTTTTCCTTAGATTAGTTGCTTAATCTCATGCTTAGGAAAGTTGTTAAAATTGCATTTTAAGAAAGTTTCACTTTAGGAAAGTCATAACATTAGAAGGTTTTCAATTAGGAAAGTTTTATTTTTAGAAAGTGTGTTCTAGGAAAGTTTTCAATTTTAATGTGTTTCTACTTTTTGTATGATTTTCATTTCCATGTGCTAATTTCCATTCTTAGTTTAGAGTAAAAATCTCTTGAGTTTTGGCTAGGTTAGATAGTTTAAAGTAGGGACTACTAGCATCACATTTGTTCAACTCATCATGGTATCAACCTCACTAGTGTGCTACACTACAACCAATTTGTGTACTTGCGAGTTAACTTTGAAACCACAACAAGTTTTTAGTGCAGTTGCCAGGGAGTCACAACGTTTTGTATAGTGCACCATACTTTAGACTAATTTTCTCTATTCTAGATTTAGGGTGCATTAGTTTAGGATTTTTCATTTTAATTGCTAATTTTCTCATATTGACCATTATTGTTTGATTTTTGTTCAAGAAAAATAGACAAAGGAGTGACAACAATCTTGTGAGTCATGGCTTCATCAACATAGTTAGGATTTTATTACTTTCATTCATTAGTATTTGAGTGAAATTGTAGTGAGGCCCAATGTAATTTTAAATTTATTTTTATTTTTAAATAGGTTGAAATAATATAGGGCAAGTGTAGTGGTATGTGTTTTTTGCATATTTACAACTTTATGGTAGAATGGAATTAATGCTATTAAGAACCCCATAGGAACCCTTATAAGATAAGGAATGGATTTCATCACCAGCTCCTTAACCCACCTAGGAATCAATCAACATACTTATATGTCATGATCCTAGCCCTTGAACTTTAATTTAAGATCAAGTAGAAATAGACTTAGGGTATTGTGCTCATAGGACCCTTTTAGAAGGCCATGATATATTGTCACTCTAGTGACTTCTGAATACTATAGTTATAGTGGGTGTCTTAAAATTCAAATGATTTTTCCATGCTTTCCATTGACGTTAGTTGAGGTCTAAATGCCTCCTGACATGAGAATTGTATTAAGCACTTTCAAGCAAAACCTAACTGATAAGAATAGTCAAATTTGGATAAAAGGAGGATATGTCTAGATTTAAGTTTAAGAAGCTACCACCTATGTACTAAGAAAAGATAGTCAAGACATTACTTGATTAGTGATTACTAGGATTTGATTGCACATCACTTAGAGTCAAAGTCAGCATATAGTTAGGACATTTAGATTAGGATAGTTTATGCAATGACATCAATCTCAAAACTTAGAGTTAGCACCATTTGACCCAGAGATTTAATGTAACCTTAGACAAGGGGAAAGAAACCAAGTTCTTGTCCCCATAGATGAACTACTAGTAGAAGTCAAGAACAAAGCTATTCGAGATTTTATGGGCCACTACAACTCAACACCCAATCTTGCACAGTGCTATCCTCAACAAACGTAGACTATTTCGAGTTAAAGCCAGGAGTTATCCAATTACTTGCCACCTTTTATGGTTGAGATCAAGAAGACCCTGCTCACATATCAAGGAGTTCCTTGATATTTGCACCACATTTAAGTTCCAAAAATTTTCGGACAATGCTTTTAGGCTTAAGTTACTCCATTTCTCACTTAAGGACAAAAACAAGTCATGGATTAATTCCTTGGAGGTAGGTTTCATAAATACATGGGACTAATTGTCTAGGAAGTTTTTGAACAAATTCTTTCCTGTTTGCAAAACAAATACCCTTCATTGTGAAATTATCAATTTCCAACAAAGGGATGATGACCAATATTACGAATGTTGGGAAAGGTGGAATGAACTGTTGCAGAAATGCCTTCAACATGGATTTGAAAAATGACAACAGGTTCAATACTTCCATGAGGCATAGATGCCTTAGAATAGACAAATGGTTGATGCAGTAAGTGGATGGGCTCTCATGTTAAAATATGAGAGAGGCTTGGGAGTTCTTTCAAACATTGATAGATAATTCCCAACAATGGGATTATTCAAATAGACGAGGAAGAAACAACCACTCACCAATGCAAGGGGGTTTATTGAGATGGGAGTACATATATAGATGCCTTAGAATAGACAAATGGTTGATGCAGTAAGTGGATGGGCTCTCATGTTAAAATATGAGAGAGGCTTGGGAGTTCTTTCAAACATTGATAGATAATTCCCAACAATGGGATTATTCAAATAGACGAGGAAGAAACAACCACTCACCAATGCAAGGGGGTTTATTGAGATGGGAGTACATATAGATCTATCTTGTAAGCTTGACTCTGTAGTTAAAAATTTAAACAAACTAGAGCCTTTAGGTGGAAGAATGGAATGGACAAACTTGAAACTATATTTGAAACTTTCATGGTTGCTCCTTTATCTCATAAACCTCCATAAGAGGTATGTGCTACTCATCTCGTCTAAGTACAGCTTGTCCATCAAATAAAGTGTAACCTGAATATCTTTTAAAGCAAACAAATGCACTTGGTGCATATCACAATCTTAGCAACAAACAACCCATATTCTAAGACCTATAATCCAGGATGGGCTAGACATCCCAATTTGTCATGGTTTAAGAATACTACCAGGAAGGTACATATAAGAACCTTCCTATTCAAAACTTTACCAGGATTTTTGCTTTCCACCAACCACTAGGTTTTCAACTGCCCCAATAAACACAAAACCATCAATGGAGGATAATATGCAATATATCATGAAAACACTTGATGAAAATACTTAACCCTTACACTAAACCTCGAACGAGAGTTGACAAAATATCGCTAGATTAGAGAGGGAAATAAATCAATTGCATGCATCTTTAAGTAAAGGGGAAAAAGAAAAGTTCCCTAGTGAGCCCATCCATAAGGGCCAATTAGAAATAGGGTTTAGTTCACAAAGACCCCATGAGTGAGCCAAGTCTATCACAACCCTTGGAAGTGGCCATCAGGTTGCTAACAAATTAGGGCAAACTGAGGAAAAGGAAGAGGAGAATGAAAAGCCCAAAACACAGGAAAAGAGATTAAATGGAAACCTCCTACTCCCATCTAAGCCTATAGTAGAGGCACATTATGTGCCCAAGGCCACATTCCCTCAATTACTCAACAAGGCTAAGAAAGGAACACATTTCAATGAGGTAATGGAAATGTTTAAACATGTATAAATAAATATGCCATTACTCAATGCTATAAAGGATATTCCTGCTTATGCCAATTTTCTTAAAGAGCTCTACACTATAAAGCTAAAGCTTAATGTGTAAGAGAAAGCCTTTCTCACTGAGCAGGTGAGCTCTTTAATACAACATAAGACCTCACCTAAGTTTGGAGACCCATGGTGTCCTACCATTTCGTATCTAATTGGAAAACATGTCGTAGATAGGGCATTACCTAACTTAGGGGCTAGGGTTAATTTGTTACTATACTCTGTCTATGAGCAACTTGGGCTTGGTGATCTTAAACCAACCAACACCACTTTGAAGTTAGTTAATAAATAAATTAAGATTCCCTATGGTATGGTTGAGGATGTATTAATACAGGTGGATCAGTTCCATTTCCCTATCGATTTCATTGTCCTTGATACTCAGCCTGTATCAAACCCAAGTAGTCAAATCCCAATACATCCAATGCAATCATAAATTGTAGAAATGGTATATTGCAATTATCCATTGGCAGTATCAAAGTTGAGCTCAATATTTTCAATTCCAACCATCACAATTAGATCTTGTTAACTCTTGCAACATGATTGAAGATTTAATTCCAGAAGTTCTTCTACCATTATCTACCTTAGATCCACTAGAGGCCTATCTTACACAATGTAGTTTCACTTTTTAATGTCTAGTTGAAGACGTTAAACTTAGCGCTTACTGGGAGCCAACCCAGGGTTTTAGAGTCTCATTGTTTTACATTACTTATTTATCATATAGATGTGCTATATTTCAAAACACTAAGGACAATGTTTCATTCATGTTGAGGGTGTAGATGTACATTGAGAGTTGAATTCTTTTTAGCTTAGTAAGTCTGATGTTTTCACCTCTCAATAGGAGTGTATATGGTTAACTTTGCATATTACTCATGTATTAAAGCATTTTATGAAGGCTAATTCTCGAAAAATATTTACGCACAGCACATAATCAAGACTAATAAAAAGGTATAACTTAAAGACCTTGAGGAAAATCAGTGGAGACTTATAATCTAGTGAGCATTAGAGACTTTCTTCACGAGAATTATAAGTAATTTCATAGTTTCTTCAGTGTGCACATTTAGTGTGATCCTGTTATCCTTATTTTGGTTAGCTATCAAGAATAAATAGGAGTAATAGCTTTCTTTCTAGAAAATTTATTGAATCTGATAGGCTTTGGGAAACCTAAGGAATTATATAAGCCATCCTTATTTAGCCCAGAGACATAAAACGTACCTAATATATTATACCAGTAGTTAGCCCCTTGATCCTACTATTATTAAGCCATCTCTTCTTAATCGCACTTACTTTAACATAGAAAAACCAGTAGAATAAATAACCATTACCCATTTTTAAAATGAGTAGAGTTAGTAGAAAAAGTTCAAAACGGACAAAAATTTAAAGAAATAAAAAAAATTAGAAGTCCTTTTTTCAAAGTAGTCAAAAGAAAAAGAAAAGCCAAAAGAAAAAAATATAAGAAAAAGATGAGAAGAATTGAAAGAAAAGACTAGAATAAAAAAGAGAATTCACTTCAATATAGTCAATGATTGTTTGTCCAACAATCAAACAAAAGACCTCTACTCAATTATGAACTTTTGAAATTCTTATACCCTTTCTTTTCTAAACCCTACCCAAGCATACGTTTCATCCTATCTAAGGACTTAATGATCTTTGGTGAAACATAGCCTTAAAGAGGATATAAAAGGAAGGAATTAAGGTAAAAGACCCCTACTATTCATGGTAATAACATCTACTCTTAAGGATCACTTTCTTTTGTCTCATTAGCACTTTAAAATTTAGATGAAACATTAGGTTTGTTGGATTCGATCACATAATGAGAGAAATATGTTCAATCCCTTATCTAAGAGCTTCATTTCTAAGAGTATACCTAAGAGGATTTAAGGTCAAAACATATTTCCAAGGAAATTTAAGCATATCAAGTTAGAAGTAAGGACTTATGTAGTTGTACACACACGCATTCCAAGAGATAACAATGTCTTTAATATATGTATGGTTTGTAAAGTTGTCAATCCTCTTTATTAAGTTGTGAAAGGGTAGTAGAATGCTAATGAATGAGAATTCTTTGTGATAAAATAAAGGATTCAACCTTAGGAAATTTTATGGGTATATTCACTGCAAACCCTCACGAGGCATACCTCGTCCACTAGGTGTAACTAGTGGTTTAAGGGCTTGTTGCATACTCTAAATGCAATCATAAGTACCTAATAAAGTGACACCTTGTATCAAATGTCAAAGATAACTCTTTCATTTCTACTCTTAAGAGAATAAGAGAAGTAGTCAATTCCACTTACTTGTGGCACTTGAGGCTGGGCCATATTAATGTGGATAAGATTCAAAAGTTATTAAAGGATGTTCCACTCGGCTCATTTAATATTGAACCCTTCATGACATGTGAAGCTTGTTTGCAATGGAAATTGGCTAGGTCACCCTTTAAAGGAAAGGTCATAGAATGAAGTACAAAACCAAATCAAAAGAAAGATAAAGGTTCTTTCCTCTAATAGAGCAAGAGTATAACTCTTGGATGATTTTATGGAGTTCCTTAACAAAAACAAATTATATTTCAATTAATGCCACCTAGTATGCCACAGTTGAATGGTGTATTGAAAGGAGAAATATGACACTACCAGACATAGTTTCGTTTATGATAAGTTTTACAGGTTTACTATTATTTCTTTAGTGTTAGGTCCTAGAGACTAATATTTATCTATTGAATATAGTTACTTCTGAACCTATCAAACCAAATTTTAAACACTTGAAAGTTTTGGGAAGTCCTACTCATGTCAAGAGGATACTGACAAATAAAGTATAATCCTACATTGGTAGATGTTATTTTGTAGGATAACAAACCATAATATAGGGTACCATTTCTATTTGCTTAGTGAACAAAAGTGTTTTATTAGTAGGAATGTTGCCTTTTTAGAAGATGAATATATCACTACTAGATGTGAGATAGTGTTGGATGAAACAATCGCAGGAATCAATCAATTTGATAGCCAAAGCCATTGGGAGAACAAAAGAAGAATCTCCTAAAACTATTGTAACACATGAACCACGTTAGAATTCTAGAATTATTAAAGCTCTAGGTAGATTTGTCTATGTGGAGGAGTATATTTCTACGCAAGTAGATAATTATAATAATGATCTTGCTACATATGAAGAAGCAATGTCTAAAGTAGATGCAAATAAGTGTGCTATGGCCACTGATTCATAGATAGAGTCATTGGAAGTTAATAGAGTCTATACTTTAGAATATGCATCACGAGGTCTTACACCTATTGGTTGAAGTGGAGTTAAAAAAGAAGAGAGACTCATAAGGTAGGGTTGAAGTACATAAAGCCAAACAAGTAGCAAAGGGATATAATCAAAGAAAAGGAATTGATTACAATGAAACCTTTTCACCAGTAGCCATGTTAAAGTCTATCAAAATCCTATTAGCTATAATAATATGCTTTAATTGGAAATTTTGAAAAAATGATGTAAGAACTACATTTTTGAATGGTCACCTTGACGAGGATATTATATAGAATAACCAGAAGGTTGTGTCTCTAAAATTTCTAGATGAAGTGTGCAAACTACAATGGTTAATCCACATAGTAAAATAAGCCTCACATAGTTGGAACCAAGGATTTAATCAAGTAGTCGAAGAGTGGCTTGTTGAAAAATCTAGAAGAAGCAAGTGTTGGCAAGAAGATTAGTGGGAGTATTATACCATTTCTACTCTTGTCTGTGGATGACATACTCATTGGGAATGACATTAGAATATTGTCTTTTAAAAAAAACATGGTTATTGGACTAATTTGTGATGGGAAGGATTTATGAGAAGCTCTATACATTCTTGGACTTAAGAGTGTTTAGAGACAAGAAGGACATTAAACTAGGGTTGTAACAATTAGCTTATATGGATAAGTTTCTATCAAATTACTACATAGAAAACACTAAGAAATGTATGGTTCCTTATAGATACAAAGTGAATCTTTCTAAAAGGTGTCACTAAAAAATCATAAAGAAATTTAAAAGATGAGCGGTATACTAGATGCTTTGGTGGTTGGTAGTCTCATATACACTATGTTGTATACTTGACTAGACATTTGGTAGGCTGTTGGGATGGTTTGCATATATCAAGCTAATCTGCCTCTAGATCATTGGATAGTGGTAAAGAATTGTAATGGCTTTTTGGCAACATCATAGGATGTGTTAAAAAGGGTAAGGGGCATATTATTTTACAGATGCTAGGTGATTTGTCATCAATAGTCTTGGTAGTGATTTTAGTGAAAAACTTTTAGCTATTGTATAGAAATCCATGACTAAGTTACCACCTACAAATTGGCTATGGGACCTAATCTTCTTACGGAAAAAATAATTAAAGATCTAAGTTCTAATTTTTCTATGATGGATTAGTTAAATCTACCACTAGAGTCACTGAACAAGCACAGAAAACTAATCATAAATGTTTGAGGAATCCTAAAATAATTTAATATTTGATAGACTAGATATGTTAGTGTAGCACTAATATTTTCCCAAAAGGCAAATGTCAAACATATAAGAGACATGAAGAACTACAGAGAGCTTTAAAAGTAATAAAAAAGTAACCTAGGAAAGTAGGCTAAATTGTCAAACTCTGATAACTATACTGAACTAAATTAAAGCTAAACTAAATAGAAGTAAAATAGGGAAACTTAAACAAAACAAAAGTAAAGTAAAAATAGTAAAAGTTAGATGATTATAGATAATTACCTCAAAGATTGTTATGAACATCTACCCTTGAATAATAAGAATCTTCAAGCTTTATTCAAGCTCATTAAGAGTATCCCAATACTAGTAACTTTAAGTCAACCAATCCTAAGCTTCATTGAAAGTTAACAACCTTCACCAAAATAGTTAAATAGAGTTCACAAGGATTAAGTGGAATTTTCTAATCATTGTGTGTCTTGCACTTGTTTTTAGGTACTTTCCACATATTTTGTAGTGTCAAGTTGATGTGGATCTAAATTTCATAAGTAAGAAAGGGTACAATTGTTAGAACAAAATTTGTTGATGACATTAGATAGTGCGCTATTATGCAGGGCAAGCATTAGGTACCAGAAAGGTTGATCTTAATGATTGTAATGGCAAAGAAAGTTGTTGTCAAGTATGGAGCTTCCTTTCATGTTTCTTCATTGGCTGACATTATTCAAAGCATACTCATCATTGGAAAAAAAAAAGGTGTAAAATAAGGCAAATCAAGTAACAAAATATTAGAATAAGGTAAAGTAATGTTAAAACAAAGTAATGGAGGTTTGGCCCTCATATGATTGCGGTAAGCCAAATTACAAATGCCCTACTTTGAGGGCTGGACTTGAAAAGTCTAGCAGACCCCAAATTATGAAAATAATCAAATGAGGGCCTATGCGCCCCTTGCTTGGGTGAGGACATTTTGAAAGAAATGTGTGAGACCAAACACAGAAGGCCTGTATGAAAAATAGGTGAAGAAGCATGTTGCTAGGGAATTGAAAATGATGTATTGTGTGATGGGAGAAGTGTAAAAGAAGTAAGAAAGTGTAGTAAGCTAGAAAAATGCTGGAGAGTGGTAGTGTAATAAAATGAAATGGAACTTTAGAATATAGTAAGTCAAAAGACTTAAAATGTTTGTAGCGATTCCAATGAAGTGTGGCAAGCTAAAAGGCTTAAAAATGAATGACAATCTCAAAGGTAATTGGAGAAGTATGGAAAACCAAAAGGCTTGAAATGTGTGTTGTAAGTCAAAAGACTTGTGAATGTGTAGCAAGTCAAAAGGCTTAAAACTGTGTGGCAAGCTAAAAGACTTGAAGAGTGTAGCAAGCCAAAACAAGGCTTGAAATGTGTGGCAAGTCAAAAGACTCAAAGAGTATAGTAGGCCAAAGCAAGGCATGAAATTTGTGGCAAGTCAAAAGACTTGAAGAGTGGGAAGCCAAAACAAGGCTTGAAATGTGTAAGAAGTCAAAAGATTTGAAGAGTAGCAAGCCAAAATAAGGGTTGAAATGTGACAAAACATGAAATTGATGTATGCATCTAAAAATGAGAAGAATAATATGATGTAATGATGTAAGGGGACAACGCTATCATGAATGACATAAAATGGCATAATGCATATGCTAAGAAGACTATGAGTTATAGTAGTAAAGACAACTTCTGTAAATGGAATATAGCTTAGTGCCAAAATCAATAGCACAATTCTAAGAGTAAAGACATTCTCGAACTGTAAAATTAGTAGGTAAAGAAGTGAATGTGAAGAGTAGCTGTGACGCCTCGAGTTTTCTAAAAGCTATTTTTCATATAATAATTATAATATTTATTAAAATAATTGGGATCCCATGAAAATGTAAAACATATATGCAATTATAATTGCAGCAATCATATAAAGTGAAATACCAAAATAAAACCTCAGGGGTCAATCGACCTAAGAGCAATGAATGAAATCAAATATAATATGCGACAAACTCTGGTAAAGTTTGAAATCATGGCTAAACATTGATCAAGAAAAGAAAATGCAAGTAACCCATCAGAATGATAATATGGCCTAGGGTCTCCTTCATTATACACCACATCCAAACACAATGATAAATCCATTGTCATAAAAATTAAAGGTCAAGCCCCTACACTGTCACCAATTCATAACGTATATGTACAGCCCAAGTACAAGTCTAATATCACAGCAGATAGGGGCATACATCAAATCATTCTCTAAATGAGGTAGATGGTCCTCGCAATCCTCCCTAGTGCTCCACCTGCTTGCCCTTATTGCTGTCGTGCTCTAAATCTAGGGCATTGCAAAATAAAGTAATGCCTCAGCAAGCAATCGCTTGTGTAGGTAATTACATTTAATATCGAATAGAGTATAGGTAATGTAGCATATAAACATCTAGGTTTATGATAAATCTCATGGATGTGAAACATTCAAATAAGAGGCTAATCATCAGATCTCAAGAATGAAATGATGCATAAATAACAAGAAGTCCAAATTAAATGCAATAACCAACAAGGATATAATTTCGAACATAAAATGTAGAAATATCATAAACCAAACACCATGGCATGCATGGCATGAATAGTGTGTGCTTATACAACTGCTAGAGTCAAATATAATTGAATTTATCATATAAAAGCATGAACGCATGTCATGAGTAACATGGCAGGCAACTAACTGTGTCCCTCACATAAC
This sequence comes from Warburgia ugandensis, assembly GCA_035236585.1. NCBI lineage: Eukaryota > Viridiplantae > Streptophyta > Magnoliopsida > Canellales > Canellaceae > Warburgia > Warburgia ugandensis. Next base: position 27,090,601 of record CP141131.1, read on the forward strand.
CGACCATGAGTACTCATACCATTTCTCCCACGCTTATTCCTCTCAGGGTTGCTCGCAGCACAATCATCCCTCAGGATGCGTAGTCATGCTGTGGGTGCATCAGGATATAGATATTTTGATGTGTCTGTATCAACATGTGCACACAGAATAAGTGTATGGATTGCTATACTGCAGTGGCATCATTCCGGGGTATAAGCCACTGTCACTTACCATTAACACCAAAATGGGAGATTAGTGTCTGCCATGAATGGGGGCTGGTCAGATGTGCGTGGGTGGCCTGCCCATGATTACCACAAACCGCACGTAGTTTTCCTACATTTTAGGGTAGGTATCTATCATCCATGTACTTTGAGGGCGAGTGGCCAACCTTATGACCCTCTTAGCATAGCATCTACCAAGCATAAACACTCATCATAAATCACCCAAAATATAAAATTGAGTATAAAAAATTCATGCATAATCATTCTCAAGAAAATTAAGTCAATAAAGTATTTTAAAGCATCTATAATCATGCAACGAAAACCAGCTTATAACGTCTCAATAGTCCAATTGATGAAGCACACATTGCATCAAGAACAATGTATGAATCATATAAATAAGAAAGGTAATAAATCATCTACAAGACATGCTAAAAGATAGTCTCAAGGAAATCACAAGGTTGACATATATATATATATATATATCCATGCATCAAACTCCTCATGTCAATGAAGCTATCTAGTGAACAATCATGATTTATAAAATCAGGGGAATACTAATTCTAATCACCTACCTTAATGTGTGAAATAACCCAATGAGGCATGTAATCCCCTCAACTCTAATATACCTATTAGGCCATAGTACTGCACTATGTCACTTATCACCCTCAATGTGTCCCGTTATATAATTTGCTCTTCATTCATATCATTCGGTGTTCATCCGATCCCAATTTATAATTCAATTAGTTTGGCAAATCCCTTGACTTGGCAGTTAATCCTAGATCAATGGTCCAGATTGTTTGATTTACTCTTATTTAAGTCAATCCATGTCTTAGTATCTGTTTTCCTTCCATTTAAATGATCATATGCAATCTTTCATTATCAGTTCGAGTCATGATCGGTTAAATCAGTGTCTCCTGATCACTAAATGGCTTAATCCTTTCATATCGTTAGGTTTAGAGGTGATCCAACAGTCTAATAGTTCTTTTATAGCTTTGATTTGTATTTAGATCATTAAATCAAGTTCTAAGTATCATGCTCACCTTAATCCTCATATTTTTCTAGCATTTCAGGTGTGTATCCATGATTAGTATCTCAATCTCATGGTCTGATTGATCTTTGATTCGCAAATCTAAGATCCATGGTTAGATCAATGATCAAGATCAATTTACTTAATTGATGCGTGTGATTTGCTCATTAGATCTACTAATTCATCTCCTATGTCATATATTTGTTGAATTTCTAAGACCTAATCATCCCTTGATTGAGTCAATTTAAGTTATTGAATGATCTTTAATGATTTTATCTAGTTAGATGTGGTCAGATCAAGGTTCAAATGATAAATTTGGGTCCCTATTTCCGAAGCAAATCAAATGGGCATCTCGGATCAAAATTTGGGTTTTTATAGCCTCTTGAATTATCATTTTTAGTGTTTCAGATCCATTTCAATAGTCCAGACCAAAATCTGGATTGGGAACGCAAAAAGACAATGTCAGTGAGATGCACTGCTCGAGTGACACACTTCCTAGATTCAAGTGCTTGCATCTCGGTTGCCATGACGCATGTTGGTGTGTCTCAGTCATAAAGAAACACTTGCATCCCGTCGTAGCCAAGAATGGCAGGCGAGGCATCTGCATGCGCGCAATCACCCCCAACATTGTGGCGTCGTGCCCATCATCGATGTGTGTCCTGGATGTGTTGTCCATCAAGGACAATGCGTCCAGACCATCCGTTCAGTGTTCGCTTGATCTACGGTCTAGATCTCCCACAAATCTTACTCTTTTTCTTGTTCTTATGGTTTTGGGGGTCCAAAAACACAACAAACAACTCATATCAATCATCTGGGCTGTCCATGTATGTGAAATTTCCTGAACAGTCAGTACTGTTTACCCACAGTCCGTTGGCCAGGAAATTAGTTCGGCAGGTACAGGAAGTGGAAGAATAGAGAACCAAGGAAGAAGGAAGAAGGGGGTAGGGGAAGAGGAGGGCTTACCGGCAGCCAAGGGATGAGAAATGCTCTCCTCTGGTGTGAAAAAGGTCATCTGCTAGCGGCTCTGCAATGGTCGGTGGTCAGCTGAGGTCACACAATGGCTGTCGAGAGAGAGAGAGAGAGAGAGAGAGAGAGAGAGAGAGAGAGAGAGAGAGAGAGAGAGAGAGAGAGCAGGATGGCAATGGTCAACTGTTATCTGCCATGCTAGTGCGAACAGGGAAGGGGTGGCACATTAATGTGGGGGGGGGGGGGGGGGGAAGGGAACACATTTAAATTTTATTTTATTCATCACATTAAATGCAAAATGATTACCAACAATAAATGCTTGAAATCACCCCCTTAACTGGTAATAATGGCATGTTAGTTCATGAGATTTCATGCCATGACAGTGGGACATCACATAGGTAATTACCATTTTACCCATTTTACTTAATTTATTAAAATAGCTTAATTAAAATAATTAGGAAATTTTAGTCTGGACTCCTATTTTAGCCTTCTTAGTGTTGTTGGATTCTATTTTTCTCGTACATTCTAAATATTGATGTTTCAATTAGTGAATCCATCTCTACGAAATTCTAACCCTATAGAAGTCAATTTCCACAAAATTTTAAAAAAATCATAATTATGCATTTATATAACTTTTTCAAAATTGAGGGTATTAATCCTTCCCTCATAAGAATTTCGTCCTTGAAATTTTTGTATATACATACAACTATACAAATAACTCTGGGTGGGTCCGCCTCATCTCGTCTTCCGTCTCCCACATAACCTCTTGTGCAGAGTGATGTTGCCATAGAACTTTGACCAATGGAATGGTCTTAGTACTTAACTCCTGGACCTTACCATCCAAGATTTGTACTGGCCTCTCCTCAAATGTCAAATCAGGCTTCAACTCTCTAGAAATCTACTCAAGTACATGGGACGGATTTGACACGTATTTCCTTAGCATAGACACATGAAAGACATTGTGTACACACGCCAACTATGGGGGTAAGGCTAGTTGGTACGCAACAGCTCCAACTCACCACAAGATCTCAAAAGGGCCAATGTATCTACGACTGAGCTTCCCCTTCCTACCAAATCTCATCACTCCCTTCACAGGAGAAACTTTCAAAAACACATGCTCACCAATAGCAAACTCTAAGTCCTTCCACCTCCTATTAGCATAACTCTTTTGACAGCTATGGGCTGCCAACATTCATTTTCGAATGAGTTAGATCTTCTCAGCACATTGTTCCACTAGCTTAGATTTCATAATGCGTCTCTCTCCCACATTGCTCCAACATAAAAGTGACTGATAAGGTCTACCGTAAAGTTCCTCGTACGGAACCATGCCGATGCTCGCGTGATAGCTATTATTATAGGCAAACTCTATGAGTGGTAAATGATCATCCCAGCTACCTTTCCAATCCATAATGTAAGCCCTCAACATATCCTCAATAGTCTAGATGGTCCTTTCAATCTGACCATCTACCTGAGGAAGGAAAGTCATGCTAAATCTTAGTCTCAACTTCAAGGCCTCCTGGACACTCTGCCAGTACTTTGATGTAAATTGAGTGTCTTTATCTGAAATGATCATCAAGGGGAGCCCATATAGGTTCACAATCTCCTTGACATAAAACTTTGCTAAGCTGTCCATAGTCTGGTTCTGTCCAATGGGGAGAAAATGTGTGGACTTCGTCAATCTATCAATAATAACTCATATCATATGGTGTCTACTCACTGTTCTCGGAAGGCCCACAATGAAATCCATGGTGAGGTGATCCCATTCCCACTTTGGGCGATCTAGTGTCTGAAGCAACCTGGATGGCGGCTAATGCTTAGCCTTGACTTGTTGATAGGTTAAACATTATGCCACACATTCCCCAAAATCCTGCTTCATCTCATTTCACCAAAAGATCGCTTTAGATCTTAGTACATCTTTGTACCTCCAGGGTGAATTGTATACTAAGAATGGTAAGCCCCCTAAAGTAATTTATGCCTCAACTCATCATTTACAGGAACTATCAGCTTGCCCTTGAATTTGACACCACCATCCGGTCCTCTGGTAAAATTGGCCTTGTCTTCCATGTTATGAATCTCTGTATCCCTGATATGTGTCTTTAATATCCTATCGAGGAATCTAAACCGAGTTGGTAGGTTGGCAATCATTACTCTCAACTTCTTGCTCAAGGCATCTGTGACAACATTTGCTTTCCCAGGGTAGGTACTGAATGGTGAAGTTGAAGTCTTTGAGATATTCCTTCCACCTGCCCTGCCTCATGTTCAAATCGATTTAAGTAAAGAAGTACTTGAGGCTCTCATGATTAGTGAATACCTCAAACTTCTCACCTTACACTTAATGTCTCCAAAACTTTAATGCAAGCACCACCCCTACTAACTCCAGATCATAGATTTGGTAAATAACCTCATGTGTCTTTAGCTGCTTGGATGCATAAGCGATCACCTTTCCATGCTACATCCCTCTTAGGCCCTTACTAAAAGCATCATAACATACCACATAACCACCAGAACTTGATGGTAAGGTCAACATCAGCGCAACAGTAAGTCTCCTCTTGAGCTCCTAAAAGCTCTTCTCACAAACATCAGTCCAAACAAACTTGGCATCCTTCCTAATCAAGGTTCAATGGTAATGCAATCCTCGAGAATCCTTCAATAAATCTGTTATAATACCTTACCAGTCCAAGAAAGCTACGAATCTCAGTTACCATTGTAGGTCTCTCCTAGTTCAACACTGCCTCCACCTTAGCTGGGTCTACTGCCACTCCATCTTTCGACACCTCGTGGCCTAGGAAGTGCACTTGCTCCAGCAAAAAATCACACTTATTGAGCTTAGCATATAAGCAATGGCGATGTAGGGTATTTAAGTACCATGCAGAGGTGTTCCCTATACACCTCATGGCTGGGTAAGTAAACCAGGATATCATCCACAAACACGATAACGAACTTATTCCTGTAAGCTCAAAAGACCCAGCTCATCAAATCCATAAACATTGCTGGTGCATTAGTTAACCCAAAAGGCATCACCAGGAACTCGTAATGGCCATAATTAGTCCTAAAAGCAGTCTTAGATATGTCTTCCACTCGAATTCTCAATTGGTGGTAGATTGATCTCAAATCTATCTTTGACAACACTTGCACCAATTGGAGCTAATCGAACAAATCATTGATGCGAGGCAAGGGATATCAAATTTTCACTGTAATGTTATTCAGCAACTGATAATCGATACACAACCTCAACAATCCATCCTTTTTCTTCACAAAAAGGACTATCACTCCCCATGAAGACCCACTTGGCCTGATAAAGCCTCTATCAAGTAATTCATGCAACTGCACCTTGAGCTCTCTTAACTCGGTTGTGGCCATCCTGTATGGTGCCTTAGAAATAGGTGTTGTACCTGGTACCAGATCTATTGTAAAGTCAATCTCCCTGTGTGGTGGTAATCCTGGTAACTCCTAAGGAAAAACATCAATGAAATCCTGCACAACATCAATGTCCTCTATGTGTGGCTTCTCGTCATCCACCTCCATCACGCAGGCTAAGAATACATGGCATCCTCGTGCATAATATCGTGCCGCTTTTATAGTCAAAATGATACAAGCGCAAGTAATACCCTTCCCGCCTTAGAACACGACCACTAGTTAACCTGGCACACTGAATATAACTTACTTCTTAAGGTAGTCCATAGTCGTTGAGTAAGTAGTTAACCAGTCTATCCCTAAAATGATGTTGTAATCCATCATGTCCAACAGAACGAGATCAACATCCATCCTTACACCTGATATTTCTACTAGTGCCTTTTCAAGATATTTAGTAGCCTCTACCATCTCTCCAACTAGCATTAGTATGTCTAGTCCAAATGCTAACTTACAAGCACGCATATCAAGACAAGATACAAATGTAGAGAAAATAAAGGAATGCGTGGACCCTGAATCAAAGAGGATCCTAGCATGCTTATTTGCGACAAGGAAGATACCTTCAACAACTTGGTTAGAGGCCTATGCTTATCCTGAGGTGATGGTGAAGACTTGTCCCTGACTGTGTGGTGCTAACTCTACAATAGCATTGGTCTTCATGAGTCTTATCTCTCTGCTCCTTTGAGCACTCCCTGCATATGTACCCTATCTCGCCACAACTAAAGCACTTGAACGACTATCTTTGTTAAAGGGACTGTTGCTATTGTGGATTCTGATGTTGCCTACCCAGCCTAGGACATGGCTATCCTAGGTGTCAACCCTTACATTTAAAGCACACTATTCTATCATGGTCTCTCTTTTGTCTACTGGTATACTACTGAACTAGTGCTCTATGTAGCTGCATAAATGCAAAGGGTCTCTTACCCTTAGTAGGTTGACTCGGACCTCCCCGGGCCTATAGAAAATCTCACTCTAGCATTGAGGATATGTTTGTAGCCTCTTGTATGGTCATAGGACAGGAAATAATCACTTTATTCCTCATTTGAGGTATCATCCCATCAATGAATCGATATGTCACCTCCTTGTCTAAGGCAAAGGGACCCGGTGCAAACCTTTGCAATCTGGTGAAGCGGTTCAGGTATTGGTGATCCGTCATACTTTGTTGCTCCAAGGTGGCAAACTCTCCCTTCATGGCTTGTAGGGCATGAGGTGGAAAGTACTGGTCGTCAAAAACTATCCTAAAGTTCTTCCACATGAAAGGCCCTGCGGAGGGAGGGCGTGTCTTCTGCTCCACTTGCCACAAAAATCCAACCTCGCCCTTCAATATGTAGGTTGCCAATCTAACATGATCCTTGGGGGAATCCTCATAGCCTCAAATGCCCTCTCGACCTCAAACATCCATCACTCAACCTCTTCGATGTCGCCCATCCTGTGGAAGTGTGGCACCATCTTTTGGAACCTCTTTAGTAATCTAACTGATCCATCATGACTTCACGAGGCTCCTCCCTTAGTGACTTCTACTACAGGCACAGTCAGCACCTGATCACCTGATGTGATGACTGTGCGGATGAGTCTACTAAAGCTGTGGCACTCATTACTACATGGCTGAGTGTGTGGCATGTCTTGCTACTCAGACATGCGGATGAATATATGGTATCAAACCCTATGCTACTTGGGTCACTAGATTTGCCTCATGGTCCCCTTGCCCTAATGTCTCGATAAGGGTGGCAACTGGTGGAGCAGGGGTGGACCTAGTCTTTCTTCAAGGATCCATCTGTTAGAGCTCCAATGTCACATTGTTCTCCCCTTTTATATCAAGGTTATCATTAATTCATGGGTTGTTAATCTTAATGGACCTTTGCAGTGGTAATGGTGGAGTAAACCCTACTCTGATACCAAGCTGTGATACCCCAGGTTTTCTAAAAACTATTTTTCATATAATAATGATAATATTTATTAAAATAATTGGGATCTCTGGAAAATGTAAAACATATATGCAATTATAATCGCAACAATCATATCAAGTGAAATACCAAAAGAAAACCCGGGGGTTCAATTGACCCAAGAGCAACGAATGAAATCAAATATACTATGTGGCATACTCTGGTAAAGTTTGAAATCATAGGTAAACACTGATCAAGAAAAGAAAATGCAAGTAACCCATCAGAATGATAATATGGCCCAAGGTCTCCTCCCTTATACACCACATCCAAACACGATGATAAATCCATACTTGTAAAAGTTAAAGGTTAGGTCCCTACACTGTCACCAGTTCATAATAGATATGTACAACCCAAGTACAAGTCTAATATCAAAGTAGATAGGAGCATACATCAAATCAGTCTTTGAATGAGATAGATGGTCCTCGCTATCCTCCCTACTGCTCCACCTACTTGCCCTTGTTGCTGTCGCCCTCCAAATATGAGGCATTACAAACCAAAGCAATCGCTTCTATAGGTGATCACATTTAATATCAAATAGAGTATAGGTAGTGTGATGTATAAACATCAAGGTTTATGATAAAGCTCATGGATGTGAAATATTCAAATAAGACTAAATCATCAAATCTCAGGAATGAAACGATGCATAAATAACAAGAAGTCCAAATCAAATGCAATAATCAACAAGGATATAATTTCGCGCATAAAATGTAAAAATATCATAAACTAAAAACCATAGCATGCATGACATGAATAATCCATGCTTATACAACTGGTAGAGTCAAATATAATTGAATTTATCATATAAAAGCATGAATGCACATCATGAGTAACAGGGCACGCATCTAACTGTGTCCCTCACATAACTAGCCATGACTATTCATACCATTTCCTCCATGCTTATTCCTTTTGAGGCTGCCCGTGGCACAGTCACCCCTCATGATGTGTCGTCACACCATGGGTGCATCAGAATACAGACATACCTATGTGTCTATATCTACATGTGTACACATAATAAGTTTATAGATTACTATGTTGCAGTGGCAACCACTCTATGGTATAAACTATTGCCGCTCACCATCAACATGGAAATGGGAGACTAGTGTCCACCATGCATGGGGGCTGTTCAGACATGCATGGGTGGCCTACCCATGATTACCACAAATTACATACAGTTTGCCCACATATTAGGGCAAGTTTCTATCATCGATGTACTCAGAGGGCGGGTGGCCAATCATCCTAACATAGCATCCACTAGGCATAAACATCTGTCATAAATCAACAAAAACACAAAATTGAGTATCAAATATCCATGCATAATCATTCTCGAGAAAATCAAGTCGATAAAGAATTTTAATGCATCTATAATCATGTAATGAAAACTAGCTTATCACAACTCAATAGTCCAATTGATGAAGCATACATTGCATCAAGAATAGTGCATGAATCATATATATCAAAAAGGTAATAAATCATCAACAACACGTGTTGAAATATAGTCTTAGGGAAACCACAAGGTTGACATATATATATATATATATATATATCCATGCATCAAACAGCCAATGTAAATGAAACCATCTAGTGAGTAATCATGATTAATGAAATTAGGAGAATACCAAATGTAATCACCTACCTCAATGCGCTAAATAACCTAATGAGGAGCATAATTCCCTCAACTCGAGCGCTCTAATGTAGCTGTCAGGTCATAGTACTACACTATCACTTATTGCCCTCAATGTGTCCCGTTATATAATTTACTCTTCATTCATATCATTCGGTGTTCATCCGATCCCAATTTATAATTCAATCAGTCTGGCAAATCCTTTAATCTGGCAGTTAGTCCTAAATCAATGGTCCAAATTATTTGATTTACCCTTATTTAAGTCAATCTATGTCTTAATATATATTTTCCTTCCATCTAAATGATCATATGCTATCTTTGATTATTAGTTCGAGTTGTGATTGATTAAATCAGTGTCTCCTAATCATTAAAGGGCTTAATCCTTTCATCTTGTTAGGTTTGGAGGTGATCCAAACATTGAATCATTCTTTTATAGCTTTGATTTGTATTTAGATTATTAAATCAAGTTATAAGTATCATGTCACCTTAATCCTCATGTTTTTCTAGCGTTTCAGGTGTGTATCCATGATCAGTATCTCGATCTTACGGTTCGATCAATCTCTAATCGGTCAAATGTAAGGTCCATAGTTAGATTAATGATCAAGATCAATTTACTTAATTGATGTGTGCGATCTGGTCATCATATCCACTAATTCATCTCCTGTGTCATATATCTATTCAATTTGTAAGGCCTAATCATCCCCCGATCGAGTCGATCTAAGTTATTGAGTGATATTTAATGATTTGATCTAGTTAGATGTGGTCAGATCAAGGTTATGGTGATAAATTTAGGTCCATGTTGCTGAGAAAAATCCAACGAGCATCTTGAATCAAAATTTGGATTTTTATAGCCTCCTGAATTGTCATTTTAGTGTTTCAGATCCATTTCAACACTCCAATTCAAAATCTGAATCAAGAACGTGAAAAGACGATGTCATTGGGAGCACTATGCGCATGATGCACTTTCTGGATGAACGAGCGTGCTTCTCGGTCACTAGGATGCACCTACGTCTTGTTGTCACCTAGAACGGTGTGCACGGTCGCGCCCAACATGAGCATCATCATGCGCATCTCTGGAGTGCATCTTGGACGAGTCTTCCATCGGGGACAATGCATTCGAACCATTCGTTATGTGTTCACTTGATCTATGGTCCAGATTTCCCACAAATCTTATTGTTTTGCTTGTTCTTAGAGTTTTGGGGGCCCAGAAACATGGCGAATGGCTCAGATCATCCATCTGGGCCGTCTGTGTACATGAGATTTCCTGGCCAGTTTGTTCTATTTACCGACAGTCCACCAACTAGAAAATCAATCTGGCAAGCATGGAGAAGTCGAATAATAGGGAACTAAGAAAGAAGGGGGGAAGAGGAGGAGTTACTGGCAGCCGTGGTGTGTGAAACACTCTCCTCTTGTGTGAAAAAGGACATCTGCTAGCTGCTCTGCAATGGCTGATGGTCAACTACGATCACATGGTGGCCGTCAAGGGTTGGGAAGAGAGAGAGAGAGAGAGAGAGAGAGAGAGAGAGAGAGAGAGAGAGAGAGAGAGAGAGAGAGAGAGAGAGAGAGAGAGAGAGAGAGAGAGAGTGGATGGCAATTGTCGACCATTGTCTACCATGCTCGTGCACAAGGCAGAAGGGCTGCCAAAATTGCTTTGGTCGTTGCTACCGGCGTTAGCCATGACTGTGCGTCAACCACGTTAGAGGGGAAAACGAGAGTGGGGGATTAATGTGGTTGGGGGGGCGGGGGGTGAGGGGGAAATATTTAAAGCTTTTTAAATTTTATTTTATTCGTCTCATTAAATGTAAAATGATTACCAACAATAAATGCTGAAAATCACCCCCTTAACTAATAATAATGGCATGTCAGTTCATGAGATTTCATGACATGATAGTGGGCCCCACATGAATAATTACCATTTTACCATTTTTACTTAATTTATTAAAATACCTTAATTAAAATAATTAGAAAATTTTCGTCTGGACTTTGATTTTAACATTCCTTGTCATTTGATGCCATTTTTTTATATACATTCTAAATATTGATGTTTCAATTAATGAATCCATCTCTACAAAATTCTAATCTCCTGGAACTTAATTTCCACAAAATTTTAGATAATCAGTAATTATGTATTTATATAACTTTTTCCAAATTGAGGATATTACAGTAGCATACATAAATGAGAAAGAAGGGAAAAATTTTGAAAAGGGGAACTCACAAGAGGAAAATACATTGATTCCCATATGTAATTTTGAAAGATTTGTATGATGGATGATGTGAAACAAATCATAAAATGTAGTAGGAAAAGAAAGATTGAGAAGAGATAGCGACAAGTGTTGTTGAAAGTGTTAAAGAAAAACAAATGCTGACTAGTGCAACCCACGAAGAAAGGAATGCCATGGCAATCTTACCATTACACTAGAATAAGGAAACTCTTTTGCAAAAAGCCCTTGAAAACCATTTACCTAGTCTTATGAGAAAAGGCATAAGTGTATGTAAACCCTAGATTTTTACTTGCAAAAGTTGGATATTAATCATTTATACTTATATACATGTAAAATCGCAAAAGAAAAGTGATGTAAGAGCAATGTTTGGAGGTAGAAGACAGCCTAGGCAAGCGCTGCACAAAAATGAATAGTATGGCGTTTGTTAAGTGTATATTTTGTATCTAGATGTCATTACGCCACACTAATGTGTAACGATAATTGTAGTGTAATGCTTGTCTTTTCTGTTGTTTGTGTATGGAATATACATTGCACAGCAGGTATAGCCCACATCAAATTAGTGTCATGTATGCAAAACTTCCTCAAGGATCAACAAAGATAATCATGACGACCAGATTTCATGGTATGGTAAGAGTAAATTTAGACCACATTGAGAAGGGGAGCTTTGGCGCAACTGTAAAAGTTGTCGTCGTGTAACCTTGTGGTCACGGGTTCAAGACGTGGAAACAGCCTCTAGCAAAATGCAAGGTAAAGCTGCGTACTTTAGGCCCTTGTGGTCTGCCTCTTCACCGGACCCCACATAGGCAAGAGCTTCTGCCCCTTTGACAAGGACTTATGCCGTGCCTTCTCTGAAAGATGGTAGCCTATGACAAGAAGTTTGCAAATGATGGAAGGTGAAATGACAGTGTATCCTCTAGATTTTTACAAGCTTATTGGCATATCATTTGGCGGAAAGACATTAGTCCACACTGCAATGAAATTTGACATTGACAGAGCTATAAAGCTATTGTGACTGTGGTTAGAAACTAATGATGCCTAGTATTTGCAGAAGTGTTAGTCAGATATGGGTAGAAAAAGAGGATGTCGGAGAATCAATTAGCTCTGTTGGCATGGTCCGAGATAAGTGGTGAGGGAAAAGGGAGGAAGAAAAGAAATGTGACAATTGTAAGCCAATTGAGGAAATGAAAGCAAAAGAGAAGAAAAGAGCCAATGAATAACTAGCTAAAATTTTCTCATGGCCATTGTTTTCCCACAAGAGTATGGTAAATTACAAACTCCTAGTGTGAACAAGCTACTTATGGATCCATGCAAGAGAGCTTTTACAAGGCATCAACAAGGATAGGCAATTCCCTTGATGGAATGTTTTTCCTCGTTCAGGTATGTCATCTTGAAATTGGCAATTTTCATTTATGAAATAATCAAAACATTTTGACTAATATGCTTGGTTTTGGGCTTGAAGGGGAGCCTTGGTGCAACGGTAAAAGTTGTCGTCATGTGACCTTGAAGTCACGGGTTCAAGGCGTGCAAAAATAGAAGGTAAGGCTGCCTACTATAGGCCCTTGTAGTCTGCCCCTTCCCTGGACCCCGCATAGGCAGGAGTTTCGTGCACCGGGGCTGCCCCTTTACGTAGTTTTGGGATTGTGAACATTTTAAAGATTTTGTCCCAGCATGTCACAATGATAGACTTTCCCTTAGTTATTCAAATGGGAGTTGAGAAATGTGAGAATATGGGGCAGCCCCGGTGCACGAAGCTCCCGCCTATGCGGGGTCCGGAGAAGGGGCGGCCCATAATGGCCTAAAGTAGGCAGCCTTACCTTGCATTTTTGCAAGAGGCTGATTCCACGCCTTGAACCCGTGACCTCAAGGTCACATGACGACAACTTTTACCGTTGTGCCAAGGCTCCCCTTCTAAATGTGAGAATATGGGAAAAGTGGAAAATAGAGGAGGCCAAAGGGAGAATAAATGACATAAGGGAAGAAATTATTGTGTGAGGCCCTGGACACAAGAAGAAAGCTTGGGATGCCCTGATCATACTAAAATGTCGTATGAAAGAGAGGGAAGGAATTTGCATGTATGTGGTCCTAGAATGGACCATTTCTACTACCTTGAAAGGTAGTAAAGAAATTTGAAGAGAATGGGATTCAAAGAATTCTTTATGAACCCATCAACCAATTAGCATGGTGTACCAATAATAGAAAAGGAAAAATTGGATGAAAATGAAATACTTATTCAAAATTAGGAGTATGCATAGTGCCATCTCAAAGGTTAAAGAGGACCAGACCAAATTTTTTCAGTCTGCTGCCCTGAGGACCTAGACAAGACTAGACCAATTTGGGTCAGGTGATGACCAAACGATCGGTACTCAATCGGGTTCTGGATCCTGTTTGGTCCACATCACTAAAAGCGCCAGAAAGAAAGGTTAGCTAATGCTTTAGAGCGCAACCTGTTGTTGGTAGTACTGTAAGTCAGTGATGAAATGGGGGTAAAGCCTCACCAGTTTTCTATCGTCTCTGGAAAATGTGTCTTAGCCAATAGGCCACGTCAGTCAGCAAATCAAAAGAACGGGAGACAGCAAGAAGCTTCATCAAAAGCCAGCGTTATCTCTGCTGTTCTCTGGCCAAGACTATATAAACAACATCTTTCTTGCCTTCCACATGGTCTTATCCTTTTCTATCCTTTCTTGTTCCTTACCCATTCTCATCTCTAGCCTTCTTGCTATCAAGATGTGTTGTGGTGCTATCATTATAGACTTCATCCCTCGCAATTGTGGCCGTCAAACCACCCCTCTGACCTCTGGGCTTACTGTTTCGTGTCCACATCTGACGAGCTCAAACAAGATTTCCTTCGCTTCAACCGACTTCCTAAGAGGCCTTTTACTTCTGGTGATTATTTTATTTTCTTTCCTTTTCCCAGCATTATTCTCTCCACATTCTTCACCCATTTTTTCTTGCTTTTTTATATTACTGTATTATTTCTTCAGGGTGGTGGTGAAGATTGCGACGGCCATGAGAAGAGTGGAAAGAAAAAGCCGAGAATCTATGTAGAGGAATTCGGGCACCTCCTTTGGGAAAATTGATTGCTGAGATTTTCAACACCACAGAAGAAGCTGCAAAGCTTATGATAAGGAAGCCTGTAAGCTTAGGATAAAGAAAGCCAAAGTAAATTTCCCCAACAAGAAAAGCAACCTGCTTTCCCCAAACCAAAACTTTGTTACGCAACTTCCCACGCTCTTAGGCCATCAGTTTTGGTGCAACCGGCTTCGCCGCTGATGTAGAGCATAGCTTTATTTTCGTGGGTGATGTGGTTTTTGGGTCTCCATCAAACGGTCGAGATTCTTTCGTGGTTATTGATCCACCGACGGGAGTTGTGGAAGAGAATGCAATTTGGCAATAATTGGAGTTATGCCTTGTAAGCATCGAATATCAGTCCAGTCAGGGTGAACTAAAGAATTGGGACCGGGATTGATATACTAGTCTTGTATATCATGTGTCTAGACTGAACTGTTGCAGCGGATAGACCGACCGAAACCCAATGGTTTAGCCCAGTCCGAAGAATTGGGACCGGGATTGATATAGTAGTCTTGTATATCATGTGTCTAGACTGTACTGTTGCAGCGGATAAACCGACCGAAACCCAATGGTTTAGCCCAGTCCGATCGGTTTATCGGTCCAGTCGGTTTTTTGCACACCCCTACTCAAAATTACTGATGAGGGATTCAAAATATCTAGGAGCTCTTGGGACCAGTGCTCAATTTTATGCTGGAATGTGGTAAGCATGGATGTAATAGCTACTTTTAAGGAAAAACCAATGGCTGAAATTAAGAGAGTAGAGAGAGAGAGAGAGAGAGACCAACTTTGTGGATCTTGCTCTGGTTGAAAAGCTGATAGCTGCCAAGAAGAAGGTATTATTTTCTTTGGAAACAAGTATTCATTATGTATTCAAACTGACAACTTTTCTTCTGTTCTAAATAGTGGTATCGGAAGAAAGGATAAATTATCAATAAGGAAGCATAAAGATTAGCTATACTACATGATATTAGCTCATGAAACTAAAAATTAAGGAATGGAGGCAAAGCATTAACAAGAGATCATCAAGTTGAAGGAAGAGATGAAAGAGAGAGGGTGAAGGAAAGAAGACTAAAAGAAAGATTTTGATTGATCCCTTTGGTCTTAAAGTAGAGATGAAAGAGAAGGAGAACTGATAATGTCCATCTCCATGAAGATAAACCTGCCAACAAAAGGAAATAATCAGATAAGGATAAACATAATCAAAGGAGTCTATTAGAAGTAGATAAACTCATAAACATTATCTAATTAGGAGTCTTATCAGATTAGGGTTATCAGGTTTAACTGATAAGATAGAATTTGTGTTTATCTAGTTTTCCTCTTATCTCTATAAATAAGATCCAGAGATATAGTTGAAAGTTGTCCATTGTACATGCTTCTTCAAAAGTGCAACTCTTCCCTCTCCTCCTCTCATCGATGTAGGTCAAACTTGGCCGAACCACGTACATTTTTTGTATTCTGTGTGTGTGAGTGTGCACTCTTTGTGTTGATCTAACGTATCTAGAATCCTTATCAAGTGGTATTAGAGCGGGGTGCATACCATAAGACTGCCGGAACAGAGCCCAGATTCAGTCTGGACCCAAGGCAGGTGCTACCAAAGTTTGTGTTCAGACCCAGGCCGAGAGTAGCCCAGATCCACGTTTAAACCCAGGCCAAGTATGGGCCAAATCCACGTCTAGACCCAGCTAGGTGCGGCCTAGGTTCACGTTCAGACCCAGTCAAGTTTGGCCCAGATCCTGTCTAGATCCAGGCCGAGTAGATGCCCAGATCTAAGAGTCCAGATCAGAGAACTCTCAAATCTCAGATCACCCGATCATCAAACGACCCAAATTAGCCTATCAGAAACTGCCCAAGTCAAAGAATACATTTTTTGTAAGTTGAGATCACCCGATCATCAAACGACCCAGATTAGCCTATTAGAAACTGCCCAAGTCAAAGAATACATTTTTCGTAAGTCTCTTCGTCAAAAAAACAAAAACACACAAAAAGAGGGGGCGAACCAGCAATCATCACTGGACACAGAAAACCAGAGACAACTGCCGACACTGTATAATGAAAAAGACAGAAGGGCTAGGATTTCGGTTGGTCAGTGAGAAACTGACCGAAACCCCCTATTTTTCGTGGTGTCTAGCATATCTAAGGAAAAAAAAAAAGGGTGGGAGAGGGTTAGGGTTTCGGTCGGCTGGTGAAAATCGACAGAAATCCCTATTCAAACAGATTTGAAACACACGCACAAAAAAAAAGGGAGGAGAAGGAGAGATCGAAGACCAGCGACAATGAAGCCGCCGGTCCCACTGTGAGAAAAAGACCGCAGCCAGCGATCCCCTCTAAGGAGAAGATCAACGCTGACAGTCTCCTGGGCAGAAGAAGAAGCAGAGGGACAACCACAGGCCCTCGAGAGGCATTGCAGTCGTCGTACCCAGTGATCCCTGTATAGATCATTGCAGGTAATCACAAAAAAAAAAGAGGCGAAGAACTCATCTAAAGGAGATTGACACCAAACCACCACGCAATCGTGGAGGAGATTCATGCCGAACACCTATTGCTGACGCCACAAATCACCAGTGTCAAAGGAGAAGAGAAACATGTTATGGTTTCTCTGCTTCCTATTTATATGAAACCCTAAAATAACATTTCCAAAAATTGATAACAGCAACCCCCTAAGAAGAAGATCAACGCTGACAGTCTCCTGGGCAGAAGAAGAAGCAGAGGGACAACCACAGGCCCTCGAGAGGCATTGCAGTCGTCGCACCCAGTGATCCCTGTATAGATCACTGCAGGTAATCACAAAAAAAAAAAAAAGAGGCGAAGAACTCATCTAAAGGAGATTGACACCAGACCACCCCGCAATCGTGGAGGAGATTCATGCCGAACACCTATTGCTGACGCCACAAATCACCAGTGTCAAAGGAGAAGAGAAACATGTTATGGTTTCTCTGCTTCCTATTTATATGAAACCCTAAAATAACATTTCCAAAAATTGATAACAGCAACCCTCCCCCCCCCCCCCCCATTCATCTAAAGGAGATTGACACCGGACCACCCCGCAACCGTGGAGGAGATTCACGCCAAACACCTATCGCTGACGCCACAAATCACCATGCCAAAGGAGAACGGTTTCTCTGCTTCCTATTTATATAAAACCCTAAAATAACATTTCCAAAAATTGATAATAGCACCCCCCTCCTTGAACAATAAAATTTATGGCACCCCTCAAATTTGTCAAAAACACCCTTTCTAAGATTTTTGACCATTTCGAACTCACTTGTACACTCCATTTTTCACAATTATGCTTAGAAAAGGCAAAAACAAAGTTTTAAACCTATGGAGGAGACCAGTTCAAGAAATATCATGGCTGTAGCCATGATAAAATTAAACGACACTAATTATACACTGTGGAGACCTAGAATGGAAGACTTGTTATTCTACAAAGATCTCCATGACCCTCTAGATAATTAGGGAAAAAGACCTAAAGGAGTTTCAGAAAAAGACTAAATAAAAATGAATAAGAAAATCATAGGTCAAATTAGACACTGGATTAATCACAACATATTTCACCACATTGCTCAAGAAGAAAATGCGTGTATTATTTGAAAAAAGTTAAAGAATATGTATAAGGCAAATACCACTCAAAATAAGGCCTTGTTGGTGAAAAGGCTTGTAAACCTCAAACTAAAGAGTGAAATGACTGTGGCTGAACATACCAATGAATTTCAAAATCTGATAAATCGCTACGATCAGTGCCGTTACAACTAGAGGGTGAATGACAAACCTTATTACTACTAAGTTCATTGCCTGAAAGTTAGGAGACACTGGTAATTTCACTCAGCAACTCAGCTCCAAAAGAAAAGCTAACCATGGCTATGATCAAAGATGCCCTATTTAACAAGGAGGCAAGAAGGAAAGAAGTCGACAAAGGCCAAGCACATATCTTGGTAACAGAAAATAAGCACACTAGGAGAGATAAGCACAGGGGGGAGAGTAAGAGCAGACAAAGGGGAAGATTGCAAACTTGTAACAGATCAAAAATTCAACTTAAAGGATAGTTCAAGTGCTTCCACTGCAGCATTCCAGGTCATATGAAGAAATATTATATAAAACTCGAGAGAGATGGGATATAGCAAGCCAAAGGAGGGCAATGGTGAAACACTAGTCATCATTGCTCAAGACATATCAGTGCTCACTACTAAGGAGGAATCGTGTTTGCACGTGACCAAGAGTGAAGTAGAGTGGGTGATAGATATAAAAGCTTCCTACCACGCCACTCCACACAAGGACTTCTTTATCACCCCCAAAGAAGGAGACTTTATCACAGTAAAGATGGGGAATGACAGCTCCTCAAGAATCATACGGATCAATGATGTGCAGATAAAGACAAATGCTTGCTGCACAGTAGTACTAAAGGATGTGTGACACATACAAGAACTCAAACTGAACTTGATCTGTCCCAACTCTTGACAAATAAGGCTACACCTACTACTTCAACAACAACACCTAGAAGCTAATGAAAGGCGCAATGATCGTGGCAAAAGGACACATATGCAGCACACTATACAAGACTCATACAAGAATATCCAGAGATATTCTTAACACAGTAGAGGATGAAAGATTACCAAACCTTTGACACAAAAGACTCGGACACATGAAAGAAAAATGTTTGTTTACACTTGCAAAGAAGTAACTCATCAAAATAACCAAAAGCATAGCACTTAATCCATCTAATTACTATTTATTTGGAAAGCAACATAGAGTTGCTTTCTCTTCTTCTAGTAATAAAAGAAATGAAACTTTGAGTTTGGTGTGATCAAATGTATGTGGTCCTATGGAAGTAGAGTCACTGGGCGAGAATAAATATTTTGTAACCTTTATAGATGATACATTTAGGAGGGTAAGGATATACTTTGTAAAGAATAAAGACTAAGTATTCGAATGCTTCAAGAGATTCCATGTGATGGTGGACTGGCAAACTGAAAAGAAACTGAAGTGTCTCAGAACAGACAATGGAGGAGAATACACCTCAAAAGAGTTCAGGGCATATTGTGCAGTGCTCAACATTCGACATAATAAGACAGTCCAACGTATTTCACAGCATAATGGAGTAGCTGAAAGAATGAACCAAACCATTGTAGAAAGAGTAAGATGCATGCTTAGTATGGTTAAGCTACCTAAGACATTCTAGGATAAAGCTGTGAAAACCGCTTACTACTTAATCAATAGATCACTGTCAATACCACTAGACTTCAAAATTCCAGAACATAAGTGGACTTGCAAGAAGGTGACTTATTCACACCTAACAGTATTTGGGTGTAGAGCTTTTGCACATGTATCTAGAGAGATGAGATAAAAACTGGATCTGAAGTCCACTCCTTGTATCTTAAGTCCACTCATTAGGTATGGAGATGAAGAATTCAAATACAATTTGTGGGACCCTGAAGCGAGAAGGATTATCCAAAACAAGGATGTAGTGTTTCAGGAAAATCAATTTTACGAAGAATCAGGAAAGGCTAAAGAACTCAATACTCCAGATCTAGTACCAGATTCAACAATCATACAGGTTGACTCAGAAGCTATGCTAGAAGCTGAAGCTAAAGCAGATGTAGAGGAATTTGAGTGGGAGGAGCATCAACCCACTGTCCTAGAAAATGTTGAGACACCAGATGTTGAATTGACTCCTCAGCCAAAAGAAAAAGTTCAGCCAAAGATATCAACTAGAAGACGTATTCTAATTCCATCACAAAAATATCCAGAATCAAAATATATTATGCTCATTGCTAAGGGAGGGTCAGAGAGCTTTTAGCAAGTCCTAATGCATGCAGACAAGGGCAAATGGGGGCAAGCTATGCAAGAAAAAATTAGCTCATTAAAAAAATATCAAACATATGAGCTAGTGACACTTCCCAAGAAGAAAAGAGCACTAAAGAATAAATGGGTCTTCAAGGTGAAAAGAGGAAGCAATGAAAAACTAGTCAAGTACAAAGCGTGATTGGTCGTCAAAGACTTCAAACAGATAAAAGGAATAGATTTTGACGAGATTTTCTCACCAATAGTGAGAGTGGCATCAATTAGGATCATACTTGGATTTAGACAAGACAAGACTTAAAGCTTGAGCAGATGGATGTAAAAACAACCTTTTTACATGGAGACTTAGAAGAAGAAAATATACATGGAATAACCAGAGGATTTCAAAGTTGAAGGGAAGAAGCATTTGGTATGCAAGATGAAGAAAAGTCTTTATGGCCTTAAGTTAGCGCCAATGCAGTAGTGCAAGGAGTTTGACTCATTCATGACGAGTCAAGGTTTTAAAAGAACAAGTGCAGATCAGAGTATATATGTCCAGAGATTACACAAGGGTAAATTCATCATTCTTCTACTTTATGTTGATAATATGCTGATAGTTGGACCATATTCAAAAGCACAAAAATACTCTTCAAAGGATAAACATGTGCTGATATGGCTGGAGATCTTGATGGAAGAAAGTCAACATCATGTTTCCTTCTCACTTTTGTAGGGGGAGATGTATCTTGGCAGTCTAAGTTGCAGAAGTGCGCAGCTTTATTGACAACAGAAGCTGCATATATTGCCGTAGCTGAAGCAGGCAAGGAAATGTTGTGGGTAAAGCAATTTCTCTAGGAGCTTCGTATTAAACAAGAAGAATACAAGATACATTGTGATAGTTAGAATGCTCTAGACTTGAACAAGAACTCAATGTATTACGCGTGCAAAAAGCACATTAACATACGCTATCACTAAATATGAGAGGTGACAGAAGAACAAATGCCAAAACTGAAAAAGATTCATACTGATGAGAATCCTGCAGACATGTTAACAAAAGTGGAAACATATAAGAAGCTATTGCTATGTAAAAACAGCAGGAATGAATTCAGACTAGTAGAGTATGACATGGGGATGGAGAGGAAGAATTAATAATGTCCATCTCCATGCAGATAAACCTGCCAACAAAAGGAAATAATCATATAAGGATAAACATAATCAAAGGAGTATGTTAGAAGTAGATAAACTCATAAACATTATCTGATTAAGAGTCCTATTAGATAAGGGTTATCAAGTTTAACTGATCAGATAGAATTTGTGTTTATCTAGTTTTCCTCTGATCTCTATAAATAAGATCCAAAGACAGAGTGGAAAGTCGTCCATTGTACATGTTGCTCCAAAAGTGCAACTCTTCCCTATCCTCCTCTCGTGGACGTAGGCTAAACTTGGTCGAACCACTTACAATTTCTATGTTCTTTGTGTGTGTGCTCTCTATGTTGATCTAACATATCTAGAATCCTTAACAAGAACATCAAGTATATCAATCTTGATGAAGGGATAGAAGAAAGGACAACAAGTGCCTTGGGAATTATAAATGCCCAAGTAGAGAGGATATAAGACTTAGAGTAGGTAATAAAACAATTATTGAAAGATAATAAAGAACAATTATCATTGAGTCTACAGAGAGATATAAGAAGTGAATGAAAATTAGATGGGAGAAAAATGTTTTGAACTAGGAATGAATTCCTCTAAAAATGTCTCCTTCAATTTATCATGAATTAAATTCAGATATGAAAAATGTAATTAATCCATATATGAAAATAAATTTAGATCCATATGTTTTTAATCTGAAACATTCAATTTGGATCCAACAAATTTGAATGTCCAAAAGCTAATTGACTTTAGATCTGAAAATGTTTAAGAGTTTAATTTAGATCTAGAATGTTATTGTCAATCAATACTAATTAATTAAATGTGTAAATCTCATCTAAAAATCCTAAATATTTAGCTAGGTGAGATCAAATCTAGAACATTTGATTTGAAACGCCCCAGAAAAATTTGAAAAGACTACGTAGAAGTGAAGAGACATCCATTTGTAGACGTCTCACTCACTTACACGACCTCTGTGTCTCCCTAATCCCTTGAACTCTCATCTCTACCGAAAATCCAAAATTAAAAAATGTGATCAACAATAGCTAAATTGTCTAAAAGATCAAACAATAGAAGATTGGTGTGAAAGCCTACAAGAAGAATCAATCTATCAATAGGTAAGTTATACTACTATTACTTCAAATCTAGAATTCATGCTAGGATCTAATCTTGGATAGAATTCTAGCATTACATCATCATCATCATCAAATCCTTATCCCCATTAGGGGTCAACTGAGAAGTCTAATGTTAGATCTAACAAGCAAATGGTTATACATGCATCAATTTTCGGGATTGATTATCTTAATTTGGCATAATATAGTGATTGTTTATATTTATGTATTTCACAAAAGCAAAGTGTGATCCAATTGAATTGAAAGATTTATGATTAGGTTTTATTTTTTCACATGTCTAATATATATGACCTGATCTTGTATTTCATCAGATTTTATATTTTCGCATGTCTAATGCATGACTTGATCTTGTATTTTAGCAAGTTTAATGGTTCAATTACTTAAATCTAGGCATTTAGATGTAAGATTTAAATGATTAAGTATGTACACATGATCTAGGCAAATAAAACTATCTGCATGATCTGGATCATATGTAAAAATATATTATTTAATACATCAAATACATATTTGCATGATTGAAATCATACACATACGCGCATGATTTAGTAAATTAAACCCCCATGCGCTTGATCTAGTTGATCTAATCTACATGCATGATTTAGTTGATCAAATGAATGTGTGCATGATCAAGTTAATCTAAACTATGCACAGGATCCAGTCGATAAAATGGATGTGTGCATGATCTACTTAATAAAATCTACGCACGTGATCTAGTCAATCAAATGAATATGCATATGATCTATTTAATCTAGTCTAAGCACATGATTCAGTCGATCAAATAGATGTATGCAAGATCTAGTTGATCTAGTCTATACATATATGATCCAGTCAATAAAACATGTGTACAATAGTTAATTAATCTAATCCACACCTATGATCTAGTCATTCAAACAAATGCGTACAAGATCAGTTAATTTAATCCACAAGTATGATCTAGTTGACTAAAGAAAAGTGCACATGATCAAGCCCATCAAACCACGCACAAGATCTATACAAATCTATAAGTGCAATTTAATTAATAGGATACATTCGTAGGATATACACACAAAACCTATACTAGTTCATGTATGTTTAACGAATCTTATTTGAAAACGGAATTGTATGCAAATACAATGATATACATTCAAAAGGGCAGCCCCAGTGCACGAAGCTCTCGCCTATGTAGGGTCTAGAGAAGGAGCGGACCACAAGAGCCTAAAGTACACAGCCTTACCTTGCATTTGCAAGAGACTGTTTCCACGCCTTGAACCCATGACCTCAAGGTCACACGACAACAACTTTTACCATTGCACCAAGGCTTCCCCTTCTAATCATATACATTCAAAGAGGAGACAAATGTATGCAAAAAATAATTATCGCACATTTGGAGGATCTAAAATTATGAGAATTAAAATATATAATACTTAAATTATAATATGAATGAAAGAATCACTTGGTAGATTTGCGATTTCTTTTTTTTAACTCTAAAAGCAATATTTGACTTTGATTTTCAACTTAAATGTTTTGATCTATAGCTTTACAACACATAATTTTAACTTCGTGTATATATAAATATATTTATTTAAAAGTACAAAATCGTAAAATTTTCAAATTGAGCGGTTATTCATTAATAAAATTTGGAATAATTTTAAAAAGTTCACAAAAAGGTTTAACAGAATTTACAATTCCAAAAAGATAGAAATTAAAAATTCAATAGCACATTTAATGTGTTAGTTACAGCACTAGGGTTGATAATGAGATTTCAAATCAACTTGTTGGTCTCACGATATACCTACACAAGATGAGACCAAAGATCTCTATTTGTTTATAAACTCTCACACGGGTCAAAATATATATAACGCCTAATATCCATCGTTTATGGCTGACTACAGGGATATCCAATGCCATTCGCTCCCTAACTTTCACATCTCACAGAAGAGTGCTTTCACCATCGGAATTCTTTCCTATCTCTACACATTGCACTGCTTCACCGAAAACTCCCTCTGCCTAGCTGTAAATGGTAATCTCACCGCTCCAAATAATGGTCGTTTTCTTTTAAAACCAACCCGGAACCACGTTAGCCCAACCTAGCACCTCTACCTGGGCAAAAGACACGATTCTCCTCCAAGAACCCTCTCTATCTTCAGTGGAGCAGCTGCATACACTAACAGGTGTGTACCTTGCAGACCCGAAATACGCATCCCATATGCCTACAATAATTATAACTTTCACGCTCTTAAGCAATTGCTTGGATCTGTCACATATCAGTTGAGAATTTGCCCAAGTTGATTAGTCAGTTTGGAAGATGTCTATTGACCGACCAACAATACCCGAACCATTTTGCACTTCCTGCGAGAACTTCCAATGACCAATTGAACTTTATCACTTTCTTGTTGTTGAATGTCAACTCGTTAAACTATGAACAGACTGGTCGAAAGTCCTCTATCACGTAAAAATTCGCATCTTTGTAAAATTCAGATGAGTTCACAAGTACAGATCCAACCATTCTTTCTAGGATATTGGTTCATATCCTTGCACACAAAACAAATGGTTGGACCAACAGAATAAGTTGTTATCATCAGATAAAAAAAGGACTTACGACTCTAATCTCCCTTTTTTTGTTATAGAACCTTGAGAAAAGATGGAGAATTCATAATTAATTTACAGATCAAAGTAAATAGATTTATCCTAATCTTATCCGTAATTCCTTTTTTAATTTCTATTTCTCCTCTATTTCGTCATTAGCCAAAAAGCATGATTCTTGGACAAGGTAGAAAGAGAGATAATGCTTCCTTTCATCAAAATTTATCCTCAATTAGCATTTTATTATTTACCCATCAACGGGGTGATTCGCATACTCCACCTGCACACATTGGCATCAAAACCTGGATGCAGTTCTGTTACTCACAATCTACAGACCGAAGCATTCAAGGACCGTCCATATTCATGTGCATTTCAAGCAGAACACGAGGATCTTTCATAGGGTAATCTGAAGTGATACGGTCTCAATTCTCAAGCATAACAGTTGCTTCCAACTAGCCAACAAAATTCGATCATGTCCCGTTCAAGGAATTTCTGGCAAAAATTTACGATCTCATTAATCAGAGTCAGAATGAACTCTAGATCTAAGACATCTTGATTTACCAGGTTCAGCCTTACAGTGGCAGATAGGGGATCAATAAGAACTTTCAATACAAATTCTCAACAACAGCTAGCCTAAACAGCTGTCAAGAGCAAGAATAACACTGTTTGGAGGCTTTATCCAGACAAATCTAACTCAATCACATAGCTCAAGACAGTTATATTCTTCAAAATAACCGAAACTATCAGCTCTGAGTTCATCAAAAAATCGTTTGAGATTGAACTTGTTGAGAATTGGATGCAAATGGACTCCAACCGAGAATCCCAAGGGAATCGGGAATAAAGATGGTGAGATTAATTGGTGTTCAGGAAGGGGAAGGGAATGGCTGGTTTGGGAGGTGCAGCGCATATGTCACTAAAAGGGTATACACAAACTGAATTTTTAGCCATTTTCCATGAAATTCATCTTTCAAGACAAATTCTCTTTCAAAGGCATCTCAGATTCTACATGGTTATTCCTCAATGGCATGAAGCCTTCAACAGCCCAAGCACTAGTTCATTTGGTAAATGGAATTAAGAGAACACCAGTGGGATATGGAAATCAGCATCTAGAAAACCAAATCTGAAAGAAACAATCCCGGCCAGCATGAGTAGCAATGCATATCAAGAGAACCCATTAAATAAGAAATCCACATGCAAAAGATAGCTGATCATGGAGCAAGAGACAATAAATAGACCATGCCTAAAGAGATCAATTGTGACACCATTCTACAGAAGCATTCATCAGCAGTGAAATAATGATAACAGTTCATGATCAAACAATATCTTGTTCAGATGGAAATTACCAATGCTTGATTTACAATTCTTACAACTAAACAAATCTTATAATGTAAAGGCAAAATCTCTGTTATCCCCTTCACATTGGAGGCAAATATATGTCATCCCGTTTGACCAAACCATACCCTTCTCATAGATTTCTTTTATACCCTAGTACATTGACAAACTTAACCCTTATGTAAATCATAAGACACGTAGTTTTTCTACTGTCTTCTAACACAACAATGTTGCAGGCCCACTTTGGGAAACCCATTTGCTAGAAAGCTTCCTCCTCTCTCCACGCCCCACTTGACAAAACCCATTTGCTTGGAGGAGAAAATCTAGCCCAACTTCATTTCTTTTGATGAATGCCAGATACCCTTTTTTGTATTTCCAATAGTCCACTTAGCAGTCATCAATTAGAAGGGCTCAGCAGAAACCCCATTTGGAAAATCTGCCCTTGAAGGGCCTTTAATAGTCTTTTGCAGTCAGTAGAAGAGCACAAGCTTTTAAAGCAAAAGGAAAAGTTACGGAAAGGGTTTGTCATGATTCTTTCTCAGGTATTGTGATTCATTCTCAGGTAAAAGTGAACAACATGAATTAGTTTCTGAGAATTGGCAAATCGTCTTCTCAAGGAGTTGTTGATGGATGTGCTTTGTTCATCTAAATGGGCCAAGATAGGCAAAATACAATGGTTTGAAGTTGCACTCAAGGATGGTTGAGCAGAAAGAGACAAGGTATGGCTGGAAACGTTTGTTTGGATGTGATTTGGAGACAGTTTGTTTGAGTTGGGTCATGGATTTACATCTGGGAGTTGATGGGCGTTTTAGCTCCTGCAAGCTGTAAGTATCAAGGTAAGGTTCAAAAGAGGGACTCAAAATCATGAGATGGAGGTTTAATTCTGGTGCATGGCTTATCCCCAAACTGTCCCACAGAAACACTGTTTGGATCATCAAACAAATAAAAGATCAGCTCTTACTTTCTTCCAAGTGAAGAAATTAGACCTCAAATTCTTTCCGGAAATTCCAAATAAGAAATTAGAGAGATAATGTCGACAAGGGTCACTTTCCCTCAGATGGGTTTTTCCGGACAGTGACCTGGGTGGTCACAATAATGCCCATGCCTCTTTTATTCCAAGCTCTGCCGTTGCAGTCAACGGCCAATATGGGGAGAGAGAGAGAGAGAGAGAGTCAAGGTAGAGTTCTGGCAAATGGGTACCTTTTTCCGACAAGCTAATGGGTTCTTTAGTGAGCAGAGAATTTAGTATTCCGACAGGCAGGTCTCTCCAGCAAATACATCTTTTAAGTGGGTCTGTATAATTATTGAGTGGGAAGAGAGGAGAGAAATTGGTGTCTTAGATTTGAGAAGGGCATATTTGTCAAGTAAAAAGTGAAGGTACAAAAGAAATCCATGGGAAGGGTATGGTTTCGTCAAAGGGTATCAAAGATAATTTGTCCCTAGGGTGAAGGGGATAACAGACACCATCCCCATGTAAAAACTGCTCTTAAGAACATGACCAACAGCTCAACTAATAAGTTGTAAGACAACTTGCAATTTCATATGAAAGACCAATAATTAGCGACTTAATCATAAGCACACCAATGGCAACAAATAGTACATATATCATCAAAGCTTTGAAAGTTCATCACTGACATGTACCTTATGCGAATGTGAAGAGTCTGGTATTAAAGCATGCAACTAAATCCTTCATTGGCACTTCCACTTTGAAAAAAAACTTAACAAAAGGGAACAGGTATAGAAATAGGCACTTACCTTCAGAAGTTTGCCTGGTTTCCTGGAACAGATCCCCTTAATTGTATCCATAGCACTTTGGTAACTGGTGGATCTACATCACCTTTCAACAAATTTCCTGAGAAAGTTATGAAGACTTTCTTGTTTGTGCTCCCCAGTCAACCCTGCAAAAGACTCATTGATTTTGAGTCCTGGATCTCGTACTTTCCTGCAATCCTTGGGCATGAACTTGTTCTTCTCAAGCAACTCTAACAGCCTTGCTGATCAACAGAATCACCTGGGCTCTCGCTATTACCTTCACCATGCTGTAGTTTTGCACAAACTAGAAAGTAAACTTCTTACTGATTGCAGCCAGCAAATTCACCGAATTACAGATGCTCAATTAGTACAGTCAAAGCCACCCTGCATGTTAGTCTTCTATACTAGAGCTCCATGTGAGCCATCAATCTCCATGTGATGTTCACAATATTCAGCCCAATGAGTTCAAGAGAACAGTATTCTACTCCTAATCATTCAGTATCTCCTGAATGTATGGGTCAGAAAAAATTGAGCCAAGCAGATGGCTCAAGTTGATTCAGGACAGAGAATTGTTGTGGCAATTCAACACAGGATGGCACACACACTCTCAAGTTCTCCATGAACAGTGTGGAGTATGATGCAGACAAGGTAGATGAAGCTTGAGAACACACACGCAAGTCCTCAACGAACAGTGTGGAGTATGATGTGGGCAAGGTAGATGAAGCATGAGAAGACCACACACACGCCCACACACGCGTGTTTACATTTCCCAAAACAAAAATCAGTCACAGCAACAATGATTCTGCAGAAAATTTGAACAGCAAGGCTCATGTTAAAAGGACAGCGGCTGCAGGGAAAAGGATCTATCCACAAGAACCTTGAGAGAAGGACAAAACAAAATTTTCTAGGCACTTCAATGGTTGTTAAGCCCCTCTCATGAAACATCACAGAGAGACCTGTATAAAACTGAAATAAAACATTATGTCTCGTGTCAGCACTTTTAGCTGTCGAAGAATTAAACAGCAGGGACAATTTTCACCCAAGTTTCTTGACAAAAAGGAAAAGTAACAGTATATATGCAAGACTAAAAAATTTCAATAGCAACATGGACTCCATCTCCAAAGATTACTGTGCTGGTTTGTCAGATTAGATTAGACTCTGGTTGATGTGTTCTTTCCTTCTAGCAATCTGTCCAAGATACTTCCAATTGTGCTTACTAGTAATATCTTCACACACTGCCCCTGGTAGCACATTTGCATCGTTTTCATTCTTCTCCAGAAAGGGTCACAGATGAACTCCAAGAAAATTTTGTACAACCTGACATCAGGTCAGATCATCTTTGTCCACTGGTTAAAATATCATTACTAGATGAGGCACAACACTAGTTCCTCTCATTTTGATTGGACTGCAACGAGTCAATAAAATTATTCATCTCAAATGACTTCAGATCAATATCAGGAGCAATGTCTTTCATCAAATCATTATCTACATTTTCTGCCATACGATCAATATCACTGAATACTTTGTGGGAATTGGCAGTTTCCACATGCAGGTTAAACAGAGAGTGTAGAGGATTTCCGCCCAGTTGACCATCATGGACTTTCCTCTTTTTTGCCAGAACAGCTTCAGGAGCTTGTAGTGATGCATGCACAATTCCTTCCTCAGCCACAATGTTATTATCTGCAGATATATCATCCTGGTTTCTTTTTTTGTCCATGTACTGATCTACTTTGGCATCCTTTAGGTTACTGGATGGATCTTTGTTGTCCATGTTCTCTTGAATATGTGTGTCCTTAGAACTTGAACCCTCTAATATGATGTTAGGATCTTTCTGCGCAAAGGTGTCCTCGTATTGATCAATTGCTTCATCCTTTATGATACTTGGATCTTTCTCATCCATGGCCTCCTCATTGTTTATGGATGCGTTATTTGCCTGCTTCCTCCAATCCCACCCTGAAATTCACATGTATTACATCAGTTCTTCAATTTTCACAAGACAAACATAACTCATGTCATACCTTAAACTCATCATGTGAAGGAAGAAAGATAGTTGAAGTATATTACCCGAAGCATCACCACGTCTTGGCTTCTCCGTGTTGCCCTTCCTCCCCCTCCCCCTAGCTGGAACCGGCACTGCAGATACAAAAAATCTCAGTTTTCCTCTACAAACACAATGGGATATCATTTTATACTCCCTCCTTTTATATATCCTGTCCAACTTTGAGAACTATCAGATCTCACTTAAGTCATCTGAACCAGAAACTTAATGAAGAATATGAAGGATATATACAGTTAATCTTCATATCAATATCTAAATTGCCCAAGAAAGCTATTTATAATATAGGTGAACAAAAATTTCTGATCAAAGAAAAAGCTTCTAGCTTCTCAAACTTGCAATTCTGACAATGCATTTATCAAATGTTCCGAGGACAAGACCTGCTCTAATGATGCAAACCAAGTAAAACGAGTGAACATGCATGTATTGTGCGAAATATAACCAGTGTCTCCAAGAGGGTACCACAAATAAACTTGTAACTCTTGACGAGTACATGTACATTTGAAAAAAGCATAAGCAGAGATGGATCTGTTTTCTTCCCTGTTGTTCCAGTCACCCTTTAATGAAATTCTACTGCTCTAGGGGGGCAAAAATAGAACACAGCTCCCTGCACACTGAAGATATGCCACTTGATGACCAACAACATAATCAGGACTTTCTCAAACAAAGATACACATCAGAATTGGATCAGGCATTTCGCTTCATCATCATTTTCATCATCTTGCTACTGAACTATTTCAGACAAAAACACCTACGGTTTCCCACATTAAAAGACTCTAATGATTCACCTAAAATAATCTCCATAGCACATGATGAACAATCTAAACAAGCAGGAGTTAAGGTTAATGGGAATTTGGGGTAAATTCCACATGATAGAATTGCCGAAACCATATTCACCAAAGTTTTCATAGTTTCCTAGAAGATATAACTGTAGCAGGAAAAAAAAAAAAAAAAGCAAGCTCTTTTACAAAAGCTATATCACCAACATTTTGAACTAAACAGTTTGTTATTGCATTGTAGAACCAGTTAACAAGTATTAGATTGAGTTTCATAGGTAAAAATTATTTTAAGAAAGTTGTGTAATGCTGAAGTTTCTTTTTTTAACCCTCCACATAATCACTATGCTTATCCAACAAATTTTTCATGGCTTCAAGAAAGGCATTCACAACTACAGTTTAGCAATAAAACAAAAAGGATGCAGTCTTACAAACCTATATCACCAACACTCAGAACAAAACAGTTTAATTTTACGTTGTAAAGACCTAATTAAAGATTATTATATTCATTTTCGTAGGTCTAAATCATTTTATGACTTATTTTACCTAAAAGCATTAGATTTTGCAACTTCAATTCAGTTTCATGGGTCTAAATCATTTGTAACTATAGCTTAACAGCAACATAAAAGGATGCAATTACAAAATATATTTGGCCAACATTTGGAACAAAACAGTATGGTTTTACATCATAGAGAACCAGGGCCTATTAGCTCACCAGTTAGAGCATTTTACCTTTCTATATTCTGATGGCAAAATTAAAATAGTCTGATTCAGTCTTACAGGTCCTATCATTTTAAGAAAATTGTTTTCTTATGGAGTTTCTTTCTCTAACTTTCTGTATCATCACTGTGGGTGCCTTATCTAGACTTCTGTTCTTGCCTAAAGGTAAACATGTTCTTGACTTTTCCTATTAGATTCAGTTTCAAAAGTGAAAGCTATTGTATGAAATTGTGTTGCAGAACTCCTGATTTCAGCTTATTTTCTACCCATGTTATCTCACATAGTTGCCCTTTCTCCCCATTTGGCACTCCCTCAAACAAATAGAAATATAACTGAATTATCCTTCAGAAAACATGTGCCCGAATACATCAACAATTCTCACTCTGTTTGCGCATATAGGATAAGTGGAAAAATAGTCAAGCAGCAGCTTTGAGAGCATATACTTATCCATTGCCAAGCAAAGCCAACCATAATAGCTCAGGGAAAATTCCTCACCTAACCATTTCTCCTTTAATATAGTTATATGTTCCTTTGTGAAAAATACAAAAGATAATAATAACTATCTTTTCAGATCCATAATGAAACCATCCACAATCAATTACTTACAAACAAAATGAAGAACTAACAGCAGTAAAATAGAGTGATCCCTTGCACTTTGTGAATTGAACTATATAAATACCAAAAGCGTGTACACTAGGAACAGTCTAATTTAATACTGCCTTAATGTCCCTGATTTAGTACCGAACCCTAGTCCCAACCTCAGGACAAAATAAAATAATAATAAACACCGTATTTCAATAATTAATAATTTCTCCTCATCCCCATATGACCAAATCTTGAGAAATTTGATACTGCTTTAGTTAGCTCAATATCACATAATGAAAAGCCTATCAAAAGAGCAAAGAAGTACACATAGAAGGATGGAAAAGCACAAAAATATATGGAAAGATAGCAGAAAAGATTAAAAAAGGACAAAACTGGCTGAAAGGTGATGACCTCTGTTATTTAATAATCTGCCTAAATTAATAATGACCCGTAGGGCTAGCAATATTAGACAATTTGTAATATGACAATAACTATCTTGGCTATTAAGAAAAACTATCTATGTGATAAAAAATTCTCAAGTTACTGAAATGATCGTCCAAGCAGACTATTTCATCCTTGCACTCGTCCATTTCCACCATCTCTGTCATATCTGCCTTGGCTCTTTTCTTTTTCAATTTTTTTTCCTCTAGGAAGGTTCCTGCCCTGCAGTTCATTTGTCTGGTAGAATATCCATGCATCCCCAATCACATAGTCCAACTCAACATCTATCTTTCCTCAAGTATAATCTGGCAGAAAATTAACTATTGTTTTCAGGTAAAAAGTTTACTGGATGAGTGGATTGTATTTGCATTACCATAAAAGAAAAGCTCACATTATCATATGGGCCATTTCTAGGCTCTGGATTCAACACCAAACACATCCATCAAGGGATGTTTCTGAGGACGGTTAATCCAACACCAACAAGTAGTAGAAATGTACTATCTCAATGGAATAAGATGGTCCGCTACTAGTGTATCAAAAACTCTACAGCAGATTCTTCTGTAATTACGAAACACATGGGAAACAAGCAAAGACCAACAATATAATATATGAGTCCTGCAAGGCATACAAGCCTTGACCGTGAAAATTAGTCCATGATGAGATTTTTTGTAGATCTAAGCTGTTCATAATGTTCTTCATACCAAAAATAGGCAACCCAATATAAACTAATGCATTTGGATGATCCTAGCTATTTGTTTTGGGTCTTTGAAAAAATTAATAACAATGGACGGTCACTATTTTTTTAGTCATGAAAAAAATAGGCTAAAAGCATCCAATGAACATGAAATTTGATCTATAGCCTATCTAGACCATTACAAATATTATAAATAGCTTAGATCTATAGAACACGGCTTCTCACTCTTGAAAAAAGAGCATAAACTTCTTCTCTCTCTCAAAAGTGTATGCCTAATGGGACTCATAATATATAATTAGATCTGTTATTTTACTTGCCACATCTTAAACCATTTTTGACATAAAAAGTTCAGCTTAGACTTCTTTTGGATGATTTAACACAATCAACAATCGAACCAGATAACTCAGCGAGGAAATAATAATAATAATAATATATCAAAATCAGCGAATGAAATTTACTGTTTCAATATATCATAACTGACCTCCATCGCCAAAATGTTGGGAACCATAATGACCAAACAAGATAATCTATGTGGGAAGTTATACAATGGCGGTTCTGCGAACTTAGCCAGGATAGCTTAGCACTCTGTCTCACAACTAAAAGGTTGTGGGTGCCAATCCACTCACCATTCATAAGAATAAAAAATTTATACAATGGATGCCAATTATCACCAGGCAAACATACCAAGAGAACGTAGAAGCTGAGGCATGCTTTCCCATGGTTCACCATTTATCGATACATCATGCACCAATATACAAAACCCATCTAACAAACAGATGGATGTTCTGTGGACTTTATGGACAATTAGAAAATAGAATTGGCGGTTCCCATACGTCAACAAATCCACCATAAATCGAAGCTTATAATCATCTAAAGGCTCCCTCACCACTAGTGTATTCTACATGACAAATGGTCACGACTATAAAGAGTTGGGCCCACTTGACCATTTTGCCCGCCAGTGTTTTCCAAGTGGACTATGCATATCCATGATGTAATTGCTGTTCTAATAGATAATTATATACACAATATCAAATAAGGACAACGATAACAGCTTCAAACAAAATTATACACTAGAAAGTGTTATAATATAATATGCAGACACATATTCCTAGAAATATAAGGAAAATATCAGCAGACTCAAATACAAATGGTGCTTATGGCGATGAATCAAACCAGTTGCTTTTGCCCTTCTAACAATCATTTTGAAGGCCAGAAATAGGAGGCCTAGTTTTACCGATGAGTTGTAATTTTGAAGCATGGGTAATCCTTAGCATAAAGTAGAACACAGACAGTCTGGATCAGTGAGGGAAGTGGGCCCTACTTGTACTTAGGTTGCTTATAATTTACATGTGCATGCACTATATATAGGAACTCTATAAGCAGATGGCACCAGGAATAGATAAACAACAGTTTACATTCATCAGCAAATCTCCATAACTTCAACTGCTTAGATTTGTTTCTAACAATCAGGGCCGTTAGTTCAATGATCTAAACGCTGTTATCGAACAAGCTTCCACTACGCATTAGCCAGGCACCAAAACTCCATTTGAAAACACAATATTAATTCCTGGGTCCCAAACAGAGAGTTTGAAAAATAATCACAGCCTCTATTCATCAAAAACTATCCAAAACTGAAAGACCTGAAGGTATCCAACAAGAAAGAATTTTAGTAAGGTCCCTACCCATGCCAAGCCATAAGAAACAAATAATTTTCATAATGGAACAAGTGGGCTCCCACTTGAGCAAGTGGGGTCACAAAAAAGTACCGCTGCGGGCCCACTATTTTCCTAATATAATACCTATCAAAGATGAACCATGCGCCAAACTCTCTTATTTCCAAGTCTCAAATACACCGTCAGAAAATTCAAAAACAGCACCATATTCATCAACAGACCCCGCGTAAATCAAAGCCCTAGCTTTACAGAATAGGGTAGAATTTTTACCTACTTCCTACCCATATCAAGCTCTACCAAATCAACGATTGTGATCATTATACGATGAGGCACACCTCCTTGGGGATTGGGACCCACCTCGTGCAGAAATGCCACAAATACAAGCTTCAGAGTTATCCAACAAGTCAAATTTCTACTCCCCACCCATATCAAGCGTTAGCAAATCAATAATTTGATCACTGGGACCACTAGGTCCCACATAGCAAATGGGATCACCTTCATCAAAAGTCCTCCGTAGATCAAGGAGTTCCAAAGTCTAATCAAGCCTTAGCAAAGTAACAGTTCTGATCACTGGACCAGTGGGACCCACAAAGTAAAACAAGGAAAATGGGAAGGAAGAGGCAATACCTGGCGTAGGAGGAGCAGCACAATTGGGTTTAGTAGCAGCAATAATAGGCTCAGCCTCTCTAAGCAACCATTCAACAGTCTGTCCTTCAGATTTATGCCCTAGTTCCCTTGTAAGCTGAAAAATTCTTGCAGCAGTAAGAACGGGAAGCCTAACTCTTCTATCTCTCCCGTTCACCTTAATATGCTGATTCCTTCCCCCCCGAGAAATCGTTGGAGGAGCAACCACTGCAAGAGAATAAGACGTAGGAGGAGCAGCAACTGCAAGAGGAACCGAAGAAGAAGAAGGTTTTGCTGCGACAAAAGTAGAACAAGTTTGAGGAGGATTAGGGTTAGGGTTTGAAGGTTGAGGAGGAAGTTTTGCCTTTCGAGGAAGAGAAGGTCTAGTTCTTGGGGAGGGTTTATTTGGAGACTGGCTTTCATTAGGACTAGGATTAGAGGTTGGGGTTTGGGGTAAGGGTTCTGAAGGAGCTAGGGTATCGGAGGGGTCTAGGGATTCGGATTCCTGCGGGGGAGTTTCCTCCGGTGGAAGAATGGACGGAGATGCACGGCGAGGAGTCAATTTTGCTCGCATGATGAAATCTTCGAAGAAACCCCGGAAAACTAGGAAAAATCGAAGCCGTGGAGATTTCTAGGGGTCTTTTTCTGAAAAGATTGAGAAGGATTTTACTGGTAGGGATTTCTTTTTCAGATATCAACGTTCTCGCCTGGTGGAAAATCGGACCGCAGAAACCCTAGAAAAACTAGGCAAAGTTGCAGGTTTCCGGGGTTTTTGTGAGGGGTAGAGCAGGTATACTGATTAGGGAATTTTTGGGTTCCTGCCCGATGAGATCTCGCTGCAGTAGAAACTCCAGAAAAATTGAAGCTAGTGGAGAGTTAGGGCAAAATCAAAGCATTTAGGATCCTTCCACTGGCTAGGGTTTTGCCGCTTTTCTGCGATTTTTCAGCTTTTTAAGCCCGTTAGACAGTGAATCTGTTTGTCTTGGGTTTATTGGCGGAAGAGACGGGTTTCGGGTGGAAAGTCTTGTGCTTTCACTGCCTTGATTGATATCGGCACGCCTTTTCTTCGTTCATTTAGAGGGGACGCATGTGGTGATTAGCTGGTGATGGCCTTGTCTGGGAATTTGAAGTGTGATGGGGTGATTACGGTGAACCTTCCATTTTGTGTGCTAAGTTTCACTTTTATTTTTTTCAAGTTTCGCTAGTCTTAGGCAAATATTTGAAAATTTTAGAAATTACTGAGGGAAAATTTTCGGAACAAGCATTAGTAGGGTATGATTTGAGTTTTTAATTTAGATTGTACTTAGATTTATAGATATTAAGTAATTAATTTTTTATTAGTCATCACAATCATCATCAAGACCTTATCCCAATTAGGGGTCAGCCACATGAATCTTATTCCTCCATTCTACTCTATTAAATATCGTGGCTTCATTTAGTTCCAAAGTTTTAAATCTTTCCTCACCACTTCTGTCTATGTTCTTTTGAGCCTTCCCATTACCCTTTTAGAACCTTCTACGTGTATTGTCTCACTCCTAATCGGTGCCGTTGTTGGTCTCCTTTGAACATGTTCAAACCATTTAAGTCTAATCTCCCTCATCTTGTTACCTATTAGTGCTACTCCTAAATTTCCTCTAATATTTTTATTTCTTATTTTAAAACTCATCTATTTCTACATCCTCATTTCTGTGATGCTCATCCTATGAGTATGATGTTCCTTAACTATCTAACACTCTGATCCATAGAGCATGACCGGCCTGATGGCCATCCTATAAAAATTTTCTTTTAGTTTGAGGGGCACCCACCGATCACACAAAATCCAGATGCACATCTCCATTTGTTCCAACCCGCTTGAATTCTCTAGGTAACCTCCTTCTCAATTTCTCCACTCTAATGAATCATTAATCCTAAGTACCGAAAGTGGTCTTTTACGAGGACTTCTTGGTTATCAATCTTAATTGGTGTTCTACTCCTACTCTCTTTGCTAAAATTACATTCCATATATTCTGTCTTAGTTCGGCTAATTTTAAATCCTTCAGATTCTAATGCTTCTCTCCATAACTCTAGCTTTATGTTTACACTCTCCCTTGTCTCATCAAGTAAGACTATATCATCTGCAAATAACATGCACCAGGGAATCTTATCGTGCAGATGTTTTGTTAACTCATCCATAACTAATGTGAAAAGGTATGGGCTCAATGCCAATCCTTGATGCAATCCTACAGTGATAGAAAAATTACCAGTTACGCCACTAGTGGTCTTAATATTTGTTACTGCTCCCTCATACATATCTTTAATTATGTCTATATACCCTTAAAAAATCCCTTTATCACCAAACACCCTCCATATTAACTCTCTAAGGACTATCATAAGCTTTCTCTAAGTCAATAAAGACCATGTGGAAGTCTTTCCTCCTTTCCCTATATTTCTCTACTAATTGTCTTAGTAAGAAAACAGCTTCCATGGTAGACCTGCCAGGCATGAAACCAAACTGATTCTCCGATACACTTGTTTCATGTCGTAACCTCTTCTCAATCACTCTTTCAAAAAGTTTCATAGTGTGGCTCATAAGTTTGATCCCTCAATATTTAGTGTAGCTCTATATGTCTCCTTTATTCTTATAAATTGGTACGATAGATGTTGATTGTTTAACCGTAAGTGTCGGGCTATTGTAGTGTAGCTTATGCAAGTACGGGTCGATCCCACGAGGACTTGATTTAAAATAATGGAGTTTTCAATAAAATTCAATTAATAAAAGAATAAAAATAAAGACTATACTAAAAATAAACTAAGAATAAACTAAAATCCAACTTTATTCAATTTCTACAGTTTGCACAATTATTTATTCAAAGTACAACAGAAAATAAAACTAAAAGGCGTCCTGGATAAGTTTGTCCTTATATTGCACTGTCCCTGGATTGCACTGTCCTTGAATTGCACTGTCCTTGAATAGCACTGTCCTTGAATAGTCAGAATGAAGATAAGGTAAAACAAGAATAGCACAGGGACACAATTGGTATTAAATCGGGAACACAGATGGAATTAGTCTGGGGACACAGATGGTATTAAACAGGGGACACAAACGGTATTTCTGAAAAAGGACAGAGTTGATATTAAAATGGGGACTTGTTAGTAATTCCTGAGATCTGCCAGGGGCAAAACTGGAATTTTCCTTGGGTTATGGTTTTTCACGAAAAAAACCAGGAAAACACGGTGGGAACTGGAGAAGGGGGGAAGAAAGGAAGAGGAAGAAGAATAGAGGAAGGAGGAGAAGGAGGGAGAGGAAAAAGGTGGGGAGAAACGCAGGAGGAAACCCGACTTGGGTTTCCTTTCCCGGGACGTCCGGTGAAGAGAAGAAGAGGGATTGAGAAGAAGGGAGAACCCAAAACGTGGGAAGGAGGACGATGGGAGAGAACCAGAGATGGTTTTCTCTCCTTGGGTCGTCCGGAGTAGACGTCTGGGCCGTCGTGAGCAGACCTGGACTTGATCTGGACTGGGGTTTGCTCCTGGCCGGTGAAGATGGACGGCGTGGGGAGGTGCTGGATCTCGATGGAAAAAAAAAAAAAAAAAACGATGCCCAGAAGGGGCGTCGTCTAGTAGTGGGAAAGATGGGCAGAGAGAGAGAAAGTGAACGAGAGAGAGAGAGAGAGAGAGAGAGAGAGAGAGAGAGAGCTGATTGTAATGACCCCAATTTTTGTAATATTAAAAGCCCATAAAAAGTTCAGTTTTAAAGATAAGGGCATTTTGGTTATTTCACTAGTCGCCTTAACTAAACCTAGGAATTTGGTCCTGAAAGTGGTTCCATTAGATGCGTCTCGGAAAAAGGAATCCAACGAGACCAAAATCACCCAAAACGGAGTTAAAACGAGCAAGATATGGCCCTTTGAAGTTCAGGGGCAAAACTGTAAATTTCACAAAAACGACTTAACCTGAAAAACACAGGTGCCCGTTTGATACAGGCACCCCGTCGTCTTCAAGCTCGTAGAGGCTTCTGGAACGACGGTGTTTCAAGGAGAAACCACCGCCATTCTGAAGGATTCCCCACCGCCATTCAAAGGCGGTTAGAACCCCTCCAGAACCCTCTTTAAAAGCCCTATAAATAGAGCTCTTGGGTGCCTCTAATGGCAGCCCAAAACCTTGGAGAAAATCCATCGTGGAGCAGTGACCAAGAGGGGAAAACGTGGAGAGAAAACCAGCCACGAAGCAGGTACGCTCAAAAACTCCCCAAACCCATCTCACCCACAGTCCTAGGCTCGGTTTCCCTAGGTTTTTGCATAAAAATCCATGGGGAATAGGTCTCTAGGGAGTCACCAAGGACCCTGGGACGTCCCTAGGGCCGCATTGGTTCCTCAGGGACGAACCAGGGCATCCCAAGGAAGCCCCGGTCCCCCAACGACGGAGACGGCCCGCTCCAGACGAGACGCGTCGAACGCGTCTGAGAAGAAAACCAACGGGTGCGTCCGTGGACGCGCCAGCTAAAGAGGAAGACGGCTGAGAAGTCGCGCGCGTCTGTAGACACGCCCGCTGAGGCGCACGCTGCAGACGCGCAGCACACTAGTAGAGCGTCGTTTTTTTGGTTGTTAAGGAAGCCAGGGCGCATGACGCTGACGCGCAGCGCCCTAGCATTCCGACTTTTTGTCTTTAAGTACTCTATGTATATACAACACTAAAACACTTATAACTTGAGATCTAGAGTTCCGATTGAGGCTCCGCAAAAGGTATTGTGTCCGTATCGACGACATGGACACATCCAAACTATAAAATCTCTTATCAAGGCCCAATCAAAGGTGGGCATGACCCTTAGAATAGGATGGTGGCGCGTGGCCACTAGAACTTTAGAAAACTGAGGATACCAAGGCCCAATTAGGACCTTAGGACACTCATAGGCATAGGGATGGACCCCTAATGCCTAAGTAATAAGACCCAACTGCTCTAAACCCATAAAAGATAGGCTAAACTAACATTGAGTTCCCAAACCATGTTCAAGAACGTACGAGGACAAGAGGGTTAACGCGACCTAGTCAGGTAGGTGCTCTATCACTATTAGATTCTTTTAAAAGATCTATTATTGTTTTGAGAACATATGTTATAAGTATATGACTTGTTTACCATGACTTGATTCAGCATGCATATGATAAACGTTTTGTACATAGACATGTTTCGTAAAAGATTGCATATACATTATGCACACATATGTTTTGTAAACAATGCATACATTGCATGATTTAAGTACTTGCAAAGATTGCATGTCCTTGAGGATTGCCAAAAGACGCTGGAGTGCCGAGGGCCAGGCAGTTGTGAGGGACCCAAAGAGGACTGGTTTTTGAAAAGAGGTTTTTGCTTGTCTGCATGATAAGTGTAGCCTTAGCCGATGAGGACGGGCCGATGAGGGCGGGCCGATGAGGGTGGGTCGATGAGGGCAGGCCGATGAGGGCGGGCAAAAGAGAGCTGACAGGCTTCTAGGCTGGCAGGCTTCTAGGCTGTCAGGATTCTAGGCAAGGTTATGACTTTGAATGCGAGACTAGCATTGCATGCATGTTTTGCAACCGATTTCATAAATTGCATGATTTACGACGAATACGTGTCATAGGCCCCGTGGAGGCTATGACCAAGTGTCCTCAGGTACCCGGGGACCACACGGTGAGGAGGTCGTGGGCATAGTGGACCCTATGATTTGATGTGCATTTCATATAGCATGATATGAGGTTGGTCGACCATACCATACTAGAGATCCATGAGTTGGACTCCATGAGGCATCTATTGCATATCATGATGTCATCATATATATGATACTTTCACTTTTGGATTATGTGATCTTTTAAGTTATAAGAATTTCAGTTGATTATGGATTCTTATACTGATGTTGAACTCGAGTATTCAAACATACGCATATTTTGAATTTTAGTTGATTATGGATTCTTATACTAATATTGAACTCGAGTATTCAAACATATGTATGTTTTGAATGAGCATATGATTTTGAAACATCTCATGCATTTATAAAACTAGTAGTGATAGGCCCTACTGAGTATATTATATACTCACCCAATCCTTAACATTTTTCAGACATCAGTAAGTACTCAAGGACAGGATACGTCCGTATATATCATGGTTCAGGACAGCTTCACTCACAAAAAGAGGACATCTATGTTAGTGCTATGAGCAAGTGAATCCAAAAGGAAACAAATACACATGTAAGTAAACTCTCAACCTTTTGGACATGTGTTTGTACTTAGTTACAGTTGGGCTGTGCATTGTGACTGGAAAGACCTGGGGAAAAACATTTATGATTTCTAAAGTTTTTCAAAAAACTACCTTAGTTGTTGTGAAAGCAAATGACACTCGGGGTTTTCAAAAATGAGTTTAAAACCAAAAGTTTTCCGCTGCATTGCATGGTTTTTATAAAATGGTTTTCAAAAAGGGATGCATCCCGCCTTAGAAAATTAGACATTGCATTTAAAAATGCATGAGTAACCCGAGTCGTCACACTGATGCTGGCTTACACGAAGGAGATCAACTAGGAAATCAGAGAGAGATAGAGATGAGAAAGAGGAGAAGAGAGTTGGGGATGATGCCAGGCCTGTGGTGTGTCACGCACCTATGGCCATGGCCGGTTAGCCCAACTGAAGAGGAAGAGAAAAAAGAGTAGAGAGTGGAAAGAAGAAGGGAACACGGTGAACTGGGGAGAGAAGGTGCTGTGAAGAAAGGAGAACGAGAGAGAGAAATAGGAGGTGAGAGAGTGCGTGAACGAGAGATAAGAGAGAGGAAGGGAAAGGGAAAGGTAAGTGGAGAACCAGCATCCCCTCCCAAGAGGGAAAAAAAACATTTTTTTTGGAGAGAGAGAAGAAGGGGAATAAAAAGGAGAGGGAGAGAGAAACGTGAAAGAGAGGGAGAGGGAGATTGAAGAGATATAGGAGAGATAAGATAGGAGAGATGAGAGAGATAGAAGAGAGTGGGGTCCACTAGAAGTTTAGACTTGCTAGAACTCTGCAAGTCTTCAACTTTGTCCTGTACTAGGATTCTTCAAATTCCATCTTATTTCCATGAAACTTCATCTGATCTCCATCTAATATCCTTGATTCGATCTGGAGCGTCCACGCCTAAGTCGATTGATCTGCAATGCACAAGACCTAATTAGCGCAATCTAAACCGTTCATTAGCTTTAATAATCATCTAACCACTAAATTTTACAATTCAATGGTTAGATGAACAATTAAAGCTAAAATAAAATATTTGATGTAAAATCTTAAAATTAATAATCTAGATGCTCTAATCAAATACTAAATTAGGGGTATTTTGACCAAAATTGAACACTTAACAATAGAGCTTTTCCTCCACTCATCAAGTATTTTCTTTGATTTTATAATCTTGTTAAATAACTTGGTCAACCAAACTACCACAATATCTCCCATATGCTTCCAAACCTCTATTGGTATACCATCGGGCCCCATGGCCTTTACTAATTTCATCTTTTTCAAGGCTTCTTTTACTTCAAGTACTCTAATCCTACGTTCATATCTATAATATCCAGTGTTATTTGGATTTATAGTATTTCCAATCCCTATACTCTCAGAGCCATTGTCATTTAACAATTTTTGAAAGTATGTTTCTCACCTTTATTTGATCTCATCATCTTTGACTAATACCCTTTGATCATCGCTTTTAATGCACGTAACATGATATAAGTCCTTACCCTTATGTTCTCTTACTTTTGCAAGTTTAAACACATTTTTCTCACCTTCTCTTGTTCCTAGTCTGTTATAAAGCTCATCATATGCTTTAAGTTTAGCCTCACTTATTATTCTCTTAGCACCATTTTTAGCATTCTTATATTGTTCATAGTTTTCATTATTTCTAATCTTCTACCATGCTTTAAAAAGTATCCATTTTTCTTTAATAAATTTTTGCACTATTTCACTCCACCACCATGTTTCCTTTACTAATTACCTTTTATCTTTAGATACTCCTAAGACATCTTTTGCCACTTTCTTAATGGACTCAGCAATATTAATCCACATGGTATTTACTTCTGTTTCATAGTTCCAAATTCCTTCTACCATCAACTTATTTGTGAATGAGGTTATTTTCTTTTATTTTTAAGTTCCACCACTTAATTTTTAGATACTTATTAAGTTCATTTCCTTTCTTCCATCTTTTGATATGGATATCCATAACCATTAACCTATGTTGTGAGTTTAAACTCTCATCGGGTATCACCTTACAATTCTTACATATAGATCGTTCATTATTCTTAAGTAGAAAAAAGTCTAGTTGGCTTTTATGAAGTCCACTTTTAAAGGTTATTAAGTGTTCATCCCTCTTCTTAAAGAGTGTATTTCCAATGGACAGGGTATATGACAAGGCAAAATCGAGGATATTCTCCCCCATCTCATTTCATTCACCATACCATACCCTCCATGTATTCTATCATATCCTTCCTTATCTTTTCCTACATGGCCATTTAAGTCTGCTTCTATAAATATCCCCTTAATGTTGGGAATTTCTTACATGACTCCGTTCATATCTTCCCAAAACTGTCTCTTGATTATATCTTGTAATTCAACTTGTAATGCGTATGCACTTATAACATTTATAATCTGCTCTCATCGAATAAGTTTTATTATTATAATTCTATCACTGATTCTTTTAACGTCAACAACTTTATCCTTTAAATCCTTATCCATTATTATTCCTACGCCATTTCTGTTATTTTCCCTTCCTACGTACCATAATTTATACCCATCTATTTCTCTAGCTTTAGCCCCTTTTCACTTGGTTTCTTGGATACTCATGATGTTGACTCTCCTATGTTTAACTGCATCTACTAACTCCAAACTCT
This sequence comes from Warburgia ugandensis, assembly GCA_035236585.1. Taxonomy (NCBI): domain Eukaryota; kingdom Viridiplantae; phylum Streptophyta; class Magnoliopsida; order Canellales; family Canellaceae; genus Warburgia; species Warburgia ugandensis. The sequence goes on from CP141131.1 coordinate 27,135,165, forward strand.
TACATGTCAATGTCCCTATATTCCATGTGGTGATACGAATCTTATGTTCTAGAGATATCCTATTTACTATAGACTTTCTCGACCTCCATGGCATGAACTCATGTCCACTTTTCACTATACCTGGGTTTTGATACAGCGTGTCACTTCCAAGGGGACGCTTTAGCAGCCCTTGCCCATTTTTCACTATACCCAGGATCTGATGTAGCGCGTTGCTTCTGGGAGAACGCCCTAGCAACCCTTGCTTATTTTTCACCGTACCCAAGATCCGATGTAGCACGTCGCTTATGGGGAATGCCTTAGCTTGAGGGAATGTCAATTTTTGATTCATGTCATTTTTAGGTTGCCATAGTTTTAAAAAACTGAAGATGATTTTCATTTCTTCCTTACAAACTAATATACAAATGCATATTCATTTGCAAGCAGAAAAGAAAATTCATTATCAGCTTCACCCTTGCCAGCGGGCTACTTGACACAAGGGTTGCCATATTTTAAGAAGTTGGAGATGATTTTCATTTCTTTCTCACAAACAAATATACAAATGCATATTCATTTGTAAGAAAGAAATAACAACATCATCTTCAACTTCTCCCTTGCCGGCTAGCACCTAACGCAAGACCCTCCTCCTTTTTCATCCGGGCTTGGAACCAGCATTGGCGGAGTTGAAGATTTTTTATTAATAGAGACAAAAATTACAAAGCCAATCAATAACACTTATCCTAAATCTATCTTTGACTAAAGGAGAAAGTGGCAACTCAAATTGTGATCAAACGCCCTATTTTAGATGAGTTATGTTGTTTGTTACCAACTACCCCAAATATAGTTGGCTAATGGATAATTGATTTTCTTAATTATTCATAAATTTTAATATTATATCAGTTAATTAATTTTGTGTTAGTTAATGAAGACATTATATGCTTCACGCACATATTTTCTAAGGATGGAGCAATTGAAGTCTAGGTGGAGCTCAGCTTATTTTTTATCAAAATATTTTCACATGTCAATTTTACTAGGAATGGGAAGCCACCAAATCTCCACCCACTAAATGATTCTAACCCTCTAATTTATGAATGCAAATGAAGAGTATTTCTTCTTACATTTTGAACCATTGATCTAAAATAGAGACAATAAAGGTTATAAGATTTTAATTGAATTTGATGTTGATGGATGTGATATTTATACTAAGGTCTTTATGATAAACAATTTGGATGATTAAATAAATAGGCTTCATTTGAATTTATGCCACTCCTAGAAATATGCCCATTCATGTTATAACATCCCTCTTCTTTTTTTGTGTTCCACATGCCCATGTCTGTTATGAATTTGGATTCTATAAACAAACAAGGAATAGTCCCTCATCAAAGAATACAAAATCAAAGTGCTCTCTTTTGAACGAAGGGGCCTCATACTTTGGAGGTTCAAATCTTCTCTTCATATTTCTCTTGCTTTGAATGTCTCTTAGACAAAAAATAACGAGGCTTGGAAGATTCTAGGATCTTTTATTTATTTAAGAAGCAAAGGAAAATTTTATTAGAAGGCAATGAAGAAGATTGCATAAGACTTCTAGATGCTCAATCAAGCCATGGATAACTCTACCAAGGAGCACAAAGCAAGTAAGAGGTCCAAAGAATGTAAATTACCATTGAGCAAACCTAGGCTAGAGAACACTAAGGTTCGAAATAGAGCAAAATACAAAGAAAAAGTAAGTGCAAAGTCAACAATAGTCCTCATACTAGCCATAAAACCTAGTAGCATCTCCTATGGAGGAGATGATATTGACTAATTAATCAAAGCTAGAATAAAATCACTCCCCATAGCATGCCCTAAAATTGTGGTTATGTGATAAGCATATTGTTAACCCATCAAGTTAATTATGGTCCTTGAGAAGAAATCTTAAGGCATGTAGCTTGAATGCCTTCCCTGGCTAGACTACCAATAGAACCATTGGTTAATCCAGGAATATAACAAGCTTCAGATCTTCTTCAAGAAAGACCTTTAAGATGTTTATTAAATGCATATGCAAACCTCCAATCAATGTAATTTAGGTTGTTGATGCAGCCTATTACCACTTGAGAATTACCCTCAATCTAAAAAGGAGTGTTAGAGAAACTTTCAACCAACAATATACCACTTTTTACTAAATAGACCTTATCCTATATGGCTTCCCTTCTCTTGATGGGACTAGCAAACTCCAATCTAATGTCGCCTTTAATGCTTACAATACCAACTTCAATTGCTTCACCGTCACTTTATCCATCAAAATTCAACTTTTTTCAACCTTCGTTAAAAGTTGACCAAATAGTCATATTATTCTATTCATTTAGATGCAAATGAGCAAGAGAACTCTGAGAACAACGTCTCTTATAACTAGCAGCCTACATATAATGAATCAGCTACAACCACTAACTAATAAGCCATTTAATTCTCCACACAAACATATTTTCCCAAGAAGGTCTACCACTAAGACCCTGCCATTCCTTTCTTTTCATATCAACCACGTTCTTAACTAGTAAAAACCAAGACCAAAGCTTCTTGCCTTCAGCAAGTCCCAACTTCGATTTTCATGAAGAAATCAAGTTTTTCAAATTGGCTAGCATCACCCACTTTACCTCAAACCAGAGTGTTGTTACAATGTAGTAGGAGTTGGTTAAAGTCTTCATAAGAGTTTCTACTATATCAAGCATCTACTAATCCAACCCTTTGATCTAAGCATATCAAAAGTTAGTGATCTAATCCATCTTGCCAACCATCTAAAACATTGTATTCTAGGAGGAATTTTCATGATCAAACAATAGCACCATGAAGCAATAGTGAACTTTCCATTTGTTTCTAATCTTCTATCATCCTATCCATGATAATGAATATGTACTAAATGCAACAAGTTCACTAATTGTTGTTCAGGTTTAATCTCTCTTTGCAATAATCTGGCTCTTCTATAGGCAATTGACTGACTATGACCATCCTTGTTAACAACCTTGTAGTTGTTAAAAGCTACACTTAGACTCCAAGTTTTTTCACTTTCCTTTGACTTATTCTTTTCTTTATTTCACTCATTCATTGTATAAGGAAACTTCTACTTTTGTATTTAAGAATTTTTCCTAATTGTCATATCTTGTAACCATAATTATCTCTATGTACTAAAAACTCTACAAACGTATATGGTATGCAGAATTGCTTTAAACTCTCTCATCTTTCACTATCTTCTTTCTTCTCTCTTAAACCTTATTTTAGACCTTTCTGCCTTTTAGCAGTTATATCTCAATCTTCCAACAACAGCTCCAGGTAGTTTTTGGTACCTTGGAAAGCTATTCTTCTACTCTATGCAATTGGTTGGCTAATGAACTAGTGTGAGCATATTTATGATGCTTTGAAGTTGTTTCAACCCTTAAATCTGATTCTAAAGTTTTTCCTTGGGATTTTTTGACACATTTTTTGTATTTTTTTGCCACATCTTCTATTATTAGATCATCTTCCACTTTGAATCTCAACTTTATGCCTCTTGCCATCACCAATATCACACATTTTACTTCCAAAAAGTTGGGTTGTTAATACTATACTCTCAAGCGTGGTAAGATACAATGGGTTTACATTAGTTAAGATATACTTCATTTCATTAATGGTACTACACCTACACCATCCAAATATGTTCTAGGTATTGATCTTCCTCAACACTTTTAAGGAATATATTCAATGGGAATGTGTAGGTTAGACCATTCTCTTATATATTTGTTAGCTTAACTGAACCCATGTTAACTTAAGTAGCTAATCTCTCCACATCTAAGGAAGTCTAGGATTCTCTTAAAGTTACCTTTTCCTCCCCATCTATGGCTAATATCATGTACATCTAAAGGTACCTTCAACATATCCAAAAAGGCTCCCTTTACATTCTATTTTTCATGCCCTTGCAATTCCTGAAATCCTTTACCCGAAAAAGGTCTCGTTATTTACAAAGTTTTTTACCTTAATCCTAAGCATTCCTCTATTACTATTGATATTTCGATCATCAAGCCACCTCCACCCTTATTGACATCTCCCACATGCTTGTAACTTAAACATCCTTCCTTGAATGGTAGCCTTCTTGTATTAAATCTCACATGAAGTTTGCTGCTTTTACTGCTCAAAGAAACTAAGGGGCATGAAAATTTTAATATAAGAACAAAGGGTATATCTAGGTGGTTTCTCCTCTCCTTATATGTCAAATGTACCATCCTCTGAATTTTAGAGTCTTCTAGGATTGATACGTAATTTTATATGTTAATTAGTGACAAGAAAGGGGGTGTCTCTAAGATATGTTGCATCCTCAAATGTCTTCTCAAGCCTGAACCTGAAGTGTCTCAATCCTTTTTGTTTATCAATATTAGCAATTATGATCACAACTAATACTTTGATATAGGTGTAACAAACCATATGACAACTGATCTTTCTCAGTTCATTGACAAGATTAAGTATGCTAATAATAATTTGATATATGTAAGCACTGGTAACTCCCTACCTATTACACATATGGGTAGAGTTAATTTGTCATTATCTAATGTATCTCTTTCACTCTCTATAGTATATTATGTACCTGATTGTTAAGTGTTTAATTTTGGCCAAAACACCCTTAATCTAGCATTTAATTAGATCAACTCATCTATCAAGTTTGAATTTTAGATTAAATTTTGCATTTACCTCTAATTGACCACCAACCATTGATTTGCAAAATTTAATGCTCAAATGACCATCTAACTTAATTAGATGATTCTAATTAAAATTTTTGTGTTGCAGATCAATCAAAAGAAAATTGAATGATTCAGATTGAATTTATTACATCAGATCATGCAAGATTCAATTCAGGAAGAGATTGATTCGAAAAAGGAGAGTAGAAGATGCTCAGAAAACAATTACTAAATTTGGATAAGGGAGAGGAAGTTGAATTGGAATTGACATCAAACTCTAAGGAGAAAGCTACACAAAGGGGGTAGCACGGTTGAAGAAAAAAAAGAACAAAAGTGGTGGGTAGATCTCTCTCTCTCTCTCTCTCTCTCTCTCTCTCTCTCTCTCTCTCTCTCTCTCTCTCTCTCTCTCTCTCTCTCTCTCTCTCTCTCTCTCTCTCTCTCTCTCTCTCTCTCTCTTTATATATTTGCGTCTTGGGTTACCTCCTTTGTAGAAGAACCCAAATTGCACTTCTCCCTCACTCCCTCTCTTCACCATTCCTTCCCCATCTCTCTCTCTCTCTCTCTCTCTCTCTCTCTCTCTCTCTCTCTCTCTCTCTCTCTCTCTCTCTCTGTGACGACTCGGGTTTTCCCATGCATTTTAAATGCAATGTCTAATTCCTAAGGCGGGATGCATCCCTATTTGAAAAACCAATGCAATGAAAACCATGCAATGCAGCGGAAATTCTTTTGTTTTAAACTCATTTTGAAAACCCCGAGTGTTATTTGCTTTCACAACAATCAAAGTAGTTTTTGAAAAACTTCATAAATCATAAATGTTCTTCCCTAGGTCTTTCCAGTCACAGCACACAGCTCAACTGTAAATTAATACAAATACATGTCCAAAGGGTAGAGAGTTTACTCACATGTATAGTTGTCTACTTTGTTTATTCACTTGCTCGTAGCACTAATATCTCCTGAGGCGTCTTCTATTTGTGAGTGGAACTATCCTGAAAAATGTTAAGGATAGGGTGAGTATATACTATACTCAGTAGAGATCTATCACTACTAGTTTCGCAATGCATGTTATGTTTAAAATCATATGCTCTTAAAAACATGTGCATGTTCGAACAATCACATTCAATATCAATATTAAAAACCACTGTCGAATTGAAATACTGACGACTTAAAGAATAGCATAGTCCAAGTCGAAAGTATCATATATCATAAACATAATGATATGCATAAGATGCTCCACTGAATCCAACTCATGGATATCTAGTATGGTCGACCAACCTCATGTCATGCCATATGCAATGCAAATAAATCCTCAAACCATAGGGTCCAACTATGCCCACAACCTCGCAGCCGTGTGATCCCCGGGTACCTAAGGACACAGGGTCATATGCCTCCACGGGACATATGACACTTCAACCCAATGCCGTAACACCAGTGGTAGCCCCTGTACCACATGCAGTCGAAGCAGGGACGTTGCCCTTTTTGGGCGTGGTACCCATCCACCTAATAGTGGTAGAGGCTGGAGGCCAACCCAAACCTCTTGGCATAGCGCCCACGAGCTTATCAGCCCAAATCATATCAGATCAAACAAGCGAAAACCTCTTTTCCAAAATCTGTCCTCTTTGGGTCCCTCACAACTGCCTACCCAGCGTCTTTTGGTAACCCTCAAGGACATGCAATCTTTCAAAAACTCAATGCTCACAAATCATGCAATATATGCATTTGTTTGCAAAACAAATCTATGCATAATGTATATGCAATTATTTGCAAAACATATCTATGCATAAAGCATTTATCATATGTATGCTGAATTAAGTCATGCTAAACAAGTTATATAACTTATACTTAAAACATGCATAAAACAATCATGGCTCTTTTAAAAAGTCTAATAGCGATAGAGCACCTACCTCAAAGTCTCCTGGAGTCACGTCCTTTATCACTTCTACCCATCCCTGGTTCTCATTTATAAACTCCTGGGTATGAATGGATACAGGGAGTCCTTATTAATTTCAATCCATTTAGTCATTAGATCACTAGCTCTGCCTATTGGGTCCAAGGTCCTTGCCTAATTCATTTGTCAGGCTAGATCCTATGGTGTGGATCTACTTTCCAATAGGTAGACTCTGTAATTTATCCTCTAATCCTAACTTTAATGTCTCATTAGGTCCACGTGCCCCAGTTCCCAGGACACCCGTGTATCCTGGTTGAACTGCGACCGCCTTACGTGCGTGCGCGCCCAAAGGCCGTACTAAGGACCGCGTTTTGCACACGTACATTCATGCTTAAGTGACGCGCTATGACGCACATCATCGCACGGACGCACCTTGTAGCATGGCGCGTCTCAGCTCCCAGGGCACCCCGTGCACCCTAGTCGAGCCAGGACCCGTGCCCCATGTCGCGTGCGCACCTGAAGGCCTTACCTGGGACAGTGTACGCACTGTCGTACACCTGGAACTCATCCCAGGGACCCAGTCCCAGGTGTACGTACAGCATGGCGTCCCTGGGACGCCTGGTTCGTACAGGGCCGGCCCAAGCCGGCTTGGAACGTTTTCTGGCCAGGAACCCGGCTGGAAAACAACTGGAAAGAAGGAAACCTAGTTTTGGGCCGGCTAGAACCGGCTTGGTTGTTTTCTGACTGGGAAGACCGGCTGGAAAGAGACCAGATCCAGCATGGATCTGGCCTGGGGAAAGCAAAACGAAGAGAAAGTAGGAGGAGCATCTTACCTGGGCCACCTGGGGATGCCCTCTTTCCCGATGGTGTGCCTGCTCGCCGGAAAGCTCGAAGAAGGGGGAAAACCCCACTTCTGATGATGCCAAAGGAACAAGAGGGGAGGTGGGGAGATGGGTAAAGGGATGGCCGGCCAGACTTGGGCTTGGCCATTGCCGAAAAAATGCAGAGGATGGGTTTTCGATTTTTCCGGAAACCCCAGTCTCAAAACGATCAAAAAAATCGTGTTTTTGGAGAGGGGAGATGGGGCTTTTTATAGCCCTGCTATGGCGGTGCTGCCAATGGCAGTGGCAGAAACGTCTAGAAATGGGGTTTCTGGAGGGGTCTAAATGTTGAAGAAGACAGGGGGTGCTGTTATCAAAACAGCCCCCTACGTTTTTCGTCCTTTTTCGTTTTAAACGTTTTTCGTTTAAATTTCAGAAATACCCCTATCTTTAAACGGCCATAACTTCTTCATACGAACTCCGTTTTGGGTGATTTTTAAGGCATTGGATTCCATTTTTCAAGTAGAATCTAATGGTACTGAGTTTCCTCATAAATTCCTTCGTTTACTATTTTAAATAAAGTAGAACATTTAACTCAGTTTATTTCCTATAGAATGTTCAATTTTCGTTAAAAATAGTGTAAATTGCTCAGGTATTACATTATTACCCCCTTAAAAGAATTTCGTCCTTGAAATTTCATAAATTATCATCTTCAAGGTATTTTGTCTCTTAGATAACTTTTTGGTGAATGCATTTCCCTCTTAGGAATCAAATATAGGCTCAACCTCAATTTATTATTTTTTATTGTTCCTTCTACAAGGCCTTACCTAGAAGGGCCGCTTTCACTGCGTACTCTGATGCATACTCTCATATGTGCCGGTTTAACAATACTAGTTTCTACGGTAATTCATCTATCTCGAAATCCTTAGATGCCTATACTTTTCTTATCATGTATAGGATAGTCTCCTTGTAAGGTCACGCTTCTTTATTCATGTATAAATTACCCCATACTTCTTTGAGATCATATGATCTTATTTCTCCTATTTTGAATATCATAGGATAATCCCTTTCATTTAGTGATCTCTTCATCATCCATATCTCCTTCTAATGGTTGGTTATATGTCATTAGTAAGAGTTCAAAAATTACCTTCTTTCTATTGTGTCTAACTTTGCTTCTTATCTTTTATATTTGTCCCCAAGATACTTCAATAACTGATATGGTATCATGTGTTCTACAGCCAAACTCTTACTTAACTTTGAATTTCAACTGTCTGTCGTTTTCCATATGTGACTTGATTCCTCGACCAAAGTTATATTCAAAATAAACTCATGAAAGCCAATTAGTAGCTTCTTCCATCGAGGACCTTATCATATACTGAAAGTAAAATGTCCTAACTCTATATCCAGTTTCATAATTATTGAATTCATTAAACGCTTTCCTCTGTGAAGATTTTATCCAACCTCATGTCGATTCATCATTATGGGTCAAATGTCCTCGTCCAGAGGCCTATTTCACTATTCACATCAATTTGTCATTAGGATTTTCAATAATGTTCCCATTTATGCAAAGCAAAAAGTCTCTTATTCATAATCGAGTACCCTTACTAGGTCATGGTTGAATCCTTTGTCATCATCCTCTTTGTACTTTCTTTGCTAAAAAGTTCTATACTCAATCCAGTAGGGTTAGTCCTTAGGAAATTCCTTCAATTGATTTTTTCGTTCTTGGTATATGCTCATAGCAACTAACTTTTTGTCTAAAGGTAATGTAACATTAAATCTTCACCTTATAATGTGCTAGCCATCTCACCTTTTCTCCTTCTATCCCCTATGTCAATATATTGTGCAATCTTTTATCAAGGCTTTATTATCAATCATGCAGTCTGTATTGTCAGGAGGTATCCTCATAAGTAGTGATCTTCTTTTATCCTTCAAGTGCCTCCTCATACTTAGCTTATAATAGCAGTTCTTGTTCAATAACTACTACATCAAGTTATGTTGAAGCTATCAAATCATCAAATTTGAAAATCACTCAGGTAAGCATGGAACATTTTTGTAGACATATAAAGACTTTATTTGATTACCTATTGGTCTCTTTCCAGATAAATCTTTGTCATAAACTCAAGGGTCTCTAAAGTGATCGGTACTTATCTACCTTTCTTTTCAATCCAAGTAAGCAGCATTTTTCAGACTCAAAGTAATTTCTTCACCTTAAGGTTTGGAAAATCTTTTACATTGGTTTAGATCACTTCTTATTTTTGTTCTTGTCTCAGTTGCAACTGTCCTGATTGTACTCATAGCTCCTCCATGATGTGGCCTAATCAACTAACCTCATACCCTCAAGTGACTTAGTCTAATAAGTAACTTTTTTTAGGTAGAACTCATGTCCAAATACTTATAACATCCCTTTGAGTATATAACTTCGACTACTAACTCATAGATACTAACATACTTGATTAATTAGGGCGGGACACCTTTATTTAGTCAACAATACTCTAAAGGTAATGACTAAATAATGGTCTTAAGATATTTGGTCTTCCAATTTATGATAGCAAGACCTTCATTTGATTCCTTGATGGTACCCTTCTTGCTGAAGATAGATAGATGGACAAGTCACTGTCCTAGCCTAATTCCTTTTTCAATATATTTTATTGGCAAGGTGAGAATTCACCAAATTTTCCTTTTTATGGATTATATCCATTGGTGTTCCCCATAAGCTAATGGATCCCATAAGAATCTAATTGATATCAAACCATTTTAATTTCTAGTTGATCACCATTCCTCTTTGAAAATTTCTTGTTGCATAATCTCCTGAATTTCGAAACTCTGCTCAAAGTCTTAAACCCCATATGCTTTCTCTCTTTTATACTCTTTTACAATAAGATCACCAACTCATCTATCATCATTCCTTCGAAGTTGATTGGTTTATCTTCCCAGATGATTCAAGATGAAAGATTTCTATGGATCTATTCTTTCCTCAATAAAGTCATGACCTTTTTCCTTTGAATATTCAATATTCATTGAATACTTATAGTTACATCTCTATCTCTTTCTCTCTTTTCTTCAAAATCCTCAATTTTGTCTACCTAGATCAATGCTTTCATTTGAGTGGTTACATATATTTGATCTATGCGGCAGTCAAGAGAAACTTAATACTTCCATGAAATGTTGAAGTTTTCTAATATCATTGAAATCCTTAATAGCCTATAGCCTCAATAAAATTCATACGATGTTTTAATAATGACATTGACGTTTTGATCATACTATACTTTTCTTACAAGTTCATGTTAGGATCAATCTATTATCATCCTTAGTATTATCATCAAAATCTTTTGATAACTCTGTCGAATTCATTTCCTTATCATATTCGTGTTATGTTTCTCTCATCACATAATATGTCACTTGTATACATCTTCTGATTTGCTCCATAATACTCAGGTAGTTATTATTTGATAGCACTTCACTCTCCTAAATAGTATCCAAAATTGGGCTAAGTCCTTCAAGATCCATACCTTTGTGACCTAGTTTGAGTCACAGTCATTTCCTAATATTATCTTGCATTCTCATCCCTCTTAGATTATCATCAAGATCTTCTCAAAGTTTGTCTTTTACATCCCTTATTACACTCATATCACATCCCTTGTGATAGTGTGCTCATATTCTGATATTCTTTATGATGCTAAATAGTCATCTAGGTTCTTCGATGTTCTCATCTTGGGTGAGATTGATCTCTTATAGGTCAGAACTATCTACTAACAAGTCCACTAACATCTTCCTACATCATTCTTATCATAATATAATCCATATATGAGTTTTCATATTTGCACCACACAACAATCCTTAATCCTTAAGTCGTCTTAGACTAGATTTTGGATAAGGGTTGCACTATCCTCTTCCTAATTATTTGTTAAACCAAGCTATGTTTCACCTATTTATTTATGGTGAACTGCCTTGTGCATTAATATTGTAATCCTCAAATAGAAGTAGTCATCTCTACTTCTTCAATTTATACTACTTCTTCTTGATTTTCTCTATTGTCTATGACCCTTAGACATGCTGGACTGGCTGTGAAAGGATAGAACCTGGGCTCTGATACCAACTGAGACAACCCAAGTTTTCCCATGCATTTTAAATGCAAGATCTAAATTCCTAAGGCGGGATGCATCCCTATTTAAAAAACCAATGCAATGAAAACCATGCAATGCAGCGAAAATTCTTTTGTTTTAAACTCATTTTGAAAACCCCGAGTGTTATTTGCTTTCACAACAATCAAAGTAGTTTTTGAAAAACTTCATAAATCATAAATGTTCTTCCCTAGGTCTTTCCAAATCCACGACACAAAGCTCAATCGTAGAATTAATACAAATACATGTCCAAAGGGTAGAGAGTTTACTCACATGTATAGTTGTCTACTTTGTTTATTCACTTGCTCATAACACTAATATCTCCTGAGGCGTCTTCTATTTGTGAGTGGAACTATCCTGAAAAATGTTAAGGATAGGGTGAGTATATACTATACTCAGTAGAGATCTATCACTACTAGTTTTGCAATGCATGCTATGTTTAAAATCATATGCTCTTAAAAACATGTGCATGTTCGAACAATCACGTTCAATATCAATATTAAAAACCACTGTCGAATTGAAATACTGACGACTTAAAGAATAGCATAGTCCAAGTCGAAAGTATCATATATCATAAACATAATGATATGCATAAGATGCTCCACTGAATCCAACTCATGGATATCTAGTATGGTCGACCAACCTCATGTCATGCCATATGCAATGCAAATAAATCCTCAAACCATAGGGTCCAACTATGCCCACAACCTCGCCGCTGTGTGGTCCCCGGGTACCTGAGGACACAGGGTCATATGCCTCCACGGGACATATGACACTTTGACCCAGTGCCGTGACACCAGTGGTAGCCCCTGTACCACATGCAGTCGAAGCAGGGACGTTGCCCTTTTTGGGCGTGGTACCCATCCACTAATAGTGGTAGAGGCTGGAGGCCAACCCAAATCTCTCAGCATAGCTCCTACGAGCTTATCAGCCCAAATCATATTAGATCAAACAAGCGAAAACCTCTTTTTCAAAATCTGTCCTCTTTGGGTCCCTCACAACTGCCTACCCAGTGTCTTTTGGGCACTCCAGCGTCTTTTGGTAACCCTCAAGGACATGCAATCTTTCAAAAACTCAATGCTCACAAATCATGCAATATATGCAATTATTTGCAAAACATATCTATGCATAATGTATATGCAATTATTTGCAAAACATATCTATGCATAAAGCATTTATCATATGTATGCTGAATTAAGTCATGCTAAACAAGTTATATAACTTATACTTAAAACATGCATAAAACAATCATGGCTCTTTTAAAAAGTCTAGTAGCGATAGAGCACCTACCTCAAAGTCTCCTGGAGTCGCATCCTTTATCACTTCAACCCATCCCTGGGTCTCATTAGATCACTAGCTCTGCCTATTGGGTCCAAGGTCCTTGCCTAATTCATTCGTCAGGCTAGATCCTATGGTGTGGATCTACTTTTCAATAGTTAGACTCTGTAATTTATCCTCTAATCCTAACTTTAAAGTCTCATTAGGTCCACGTGCCCTAGTTCCTAAGACACCCGTGTATCCTGGTTGAACCGCGACTGCCTTACGTGCGTGCGCGCCCAAAGGCCTTGCCAGGGACCGCATTTTGTATGCGCACATGCATGCTTAAGTGACGCGCTATGACGCACATCATCGCACGGATGCACCTTGGAGCATGGCGCGTCTCAGCTCCCAGGCCACCCCATGCACCCTGGTCGAGCCAAGACCTGTGCCCCATGTCGTGCGCGCACCTGAAGGCCGTACCTGGGACAATGTACGCACTGTCGTACACCTGGAACCCGTCCCAGGGACCCAGTCCCAGGTGTATGTACAGCATGGCGTCCCTGGGACACCTGGTTCGTGTAGGGTCGGCCCAAGCCGGCTTGGAACGTTTTCTGGCCAGGAACCCGGCTGGAAAACGACTGGAAAGAAGGACGCTTGGTTTTGGGCCGGCTAGAACCGGCTTGGTTGTTTTCCGGCTGGAAAGAGACCAGATCCGGCATGGATCTGGCCTGGGGAAAGCAAAACGAAGAGAAAGTAGGAGGAACGTCTTACTTGGGCAGCCTGGGGACGCCCTCTTCCCCGATGGTGTGCCTACTCACCGGAAAGCTCGAAGAAGGGGGAAAACCCCACTTCTGATGATGCCAGAGGAACAAGAGGGGAGGTTAGGAGATGGGTAAAGGGATGGCCAGCTAGACTTGGGCCTGGCCATTGCTGAAAGAATGCAGAGGATGGGTTTTGAGACGGGTTTCCGATTTTTCCAGAAACCCCAGTCTCAAAACGACCGGAAAAATCGTATTTTTGGAGAGGGGAGATGGGGCTTTTTATAGCCTTGCTATGGCGGTGGCAGAAACCTCTAGAAACAGGGTTTCTGGAGGGGTCTAGAGGTAGAAGACGACAGGGGATGCCGTTATCAAAACGGCCCCCTGTGTTTTTCGTCCTTTTTCATTTTAAACGTTTTCCGTTTAAATTCCAGAAATACCCCTATTTTTAAACGGCCGTAACTTCTTCATACGAACTCCGTTTTGGGTGATTTTTGAGGCGTTGGATTCTATTTTTCGAGTAAAATCTAATGGTACTGAGTTTCATCACAAATTCCTTCATTTACTATTTTAAATAAATTAAAACATTTAACTCAGTTTATTTCCTATAGAATGTTCAATTTTCATTAAAAATAGTGTAAATTGCTCAGGTATTACACACACACACACACACACACACACACACTCTCTCTCTCTCTCTCTCTCTCTCTCTCTCTCTCTCTCTCTCTCTCTCTCTCTCTCTCTCTCTCTCTCTCTCTCAAGGTTCTTCCACTGTAGAAACCAAAGCACTCATCTCCACCACTATTCTCTCTCTCGTTCTGTTATCTCTCCCAGTCTATTCACTATCTCCTCTGTTCTAGTCATCGTTCTCCATCATTCCCAATCTATCTCCATCCTTATTCTCTCTCTTTATCGACCTCTCTCTCCCTACTTTCCAGTCCTGATACCTCTCTTCCTCAAAGTTCTCAAGTCCCTCACTCTTTCCCTACTCTTTCTCACTGTTTTTTCCTCCATTCACTATTTTTTCTTGTTCATAGTTTTTCCTCACCTAAGAAGACAACCCAAGAACCAAAACCCGGCACTCTATTGCCAGCCACTCGATCACTATAACTTTTCCTACCAATCTCACTCTTAGTCTCAGTCAATACTAGTTTTTCTAGTTTCCCACTTCTACATCCCATGTTTATCATCGATTTTAATTTCCTTCATTTCCCATCATTTGTCTCGTAAATTCTTTTCTTTATACAATTAATCGAGTTTTAAAAACAAAACCCAACTCAGGTTTTCCTTCAAGTCCCCTAACTCCCCCTTCTTTTCGCATTTCAAACAACACAGGGAGTTGTTTGAAATAGCTCCATGTGTCTTTTTGTTTCTCTTGGGTATGGGAAGAAGAAGAAGAAATTTTTTTTTTTGACAAAATTTCATTTTTGCCCTTACTTCAAATTCTTAATTCCATTCACATCCCATTTTTGTCTTTTTTCTTAATTTGTCTTATTTCTATCCCTATTTTGCCTTATTTAAGTTTTACCTTGTTCTCACATTAATTTTAGGAATCAGTTAATTTAAGCCTAACCAAATCAACGTTTTAGCTTTAACCAACAAGATAACTTTATTTCTAATATGTTTCTCATCAGATTTTCAATCAGCTCTTAGATCTTCACATTAGGACAATTCTTAACTGAGCCATCAGCCCTAATCTTCAATATGAAATCCAAAAAATTGATCTAAGCCATCCAAAACCCAAAAACTTTTCTTAGTCCAGATCATCAAAATTTTAGAAAATCTAAACAATCCACCCATTGGATCCTTAATCAAATATATGAGTCAGAGATTGATGAAGGCCAATCAATATAATGACACCAAATGTGAGAAATTTTCAATAATCAAGCTAGGAAAGTAGATTTAATTTGTTATTTAGTTTAATTTTATGTCTTTTTGAACTTAGATTTGTGTACTTTTTATTAATTAAATAGATTTGAGTTTAAAATTCATTGTTATTTATTTTTTGTCATTTATACTATTTTTTGGTCAATTAAATTTTATTAAAACTCTAAATTTTTAAGTGGAGTCCCCATGGGATTAACCCGTACTTGCACAAGCTATACTACAATGGCTCCTACACTTATGGTAAACAATCAACATTGATATTAAGAAAAGTCTTCTCTCCATTGCATAATTAATTTGAACCTATGTATAATTAGATTTTTCATGACATGACAATATAATTAGATACTCATGATTTGATCTTAAGAACCTTAAGCAATGAATTTGGTTCAATGTAAAATTAAAATAGTCGTCAATTGACAATGGGGGACCAAATCCTACAATACTTGTCAAATGTAATGTTTCCACTATATGGATATGATCAAGTCTCAGTTCATTGAAGGCAAAATTCTTGAACATACATTAGAATGCGTGGAAGTGTCTTGCACATAGGACATGACCTTGCTTATATAGAAAACCCAATAGTTATAATATGCAGTGTTACTTTATATATACAACCATAAATACCCTTGGACTTGGGGAATCTATATTTCTAAATAACATCTAATATTTGTATTCTATGTATTCCACAAAGAAATATATTCAAGGTTAATACAAACTACATTAAAACATTCATAAACTCATAAAGAATAGAGGATGTCCAACACGCGACCCCTATCTTATAGAGAAAGATATTCATTATGGCTATCTAATAAATGAACTCAAAGAACCCAAGGCCTCGATGATCTTTGATAAACTATTTATCAAACTGATTTTATACATACATATATTTAAAATAAGATATTTTTAAAAAGAAAATTTGAACGATATTTAGAGTTCATTTAGGATGGCACCCTACAAATGTAACAAGCTTACGGGTAAGCGGTCCACATGCTCCATATAAGTGTTACATAAGAATATAGTTAAGTGGAAGGGTATAATAATAATTTACTTGTAAGGGTACATATGTAATTAATCTTCTATCGTGGGTATTTGAAGGATCTTTTTTTTATAAAACACCCGTTTTCCAACCAAAGACCACTATAAGCTTCTATCAAACATGTTTTTAATCCAGCATGATAAAGCCACCAAATTAGAGTCATGTCTATACAATGAGCTCACCTAACTAGAACCAACTAATACATATGTGTGTTTGAGTGTTGTTTTTAAAAAAGCACCCCTCCTCTATTTCTTCCAAAGAAAAAGCACTTCTAATGGAGCTCACTTATAGGGCCTTTTATGAACTCTAGATAACACATTGGCTTGGGCCTACTTTTCCTTTCTTTTTCTCTTCAAAACACTTAAAAATCAAATTTAGGTGATTTTATCCTCCTCTAACCTCACTTATTTCAAGTTCAGAAATGGGATCATTTGATGTTTTATTTATTGATCACATGTTTATTCTTCTGAATTCGGACCAGCATGGAAAAGGGATGCCTCATTAGTCACAAAATCCTAAAAATAAGGGCACATAAAGGTGGTCCCGACCTTAATGCACCTAGAAGTCCATTTCTCACTTTCTCTCTCTTTCCATTTTTCTTTCTTTCTTTCTTCCACATTTCCTAATCTCCTTCCAATTTTATAATAATAGAAAGTGGTCCTCACCTTGGTTGTGACTAGATACCTATCTCCCACTTTCTCTCTCTAAGAAATCTCTCTACCCCTTTTTTGTTCTTTCTTTTTTCTTATCTTGATTCCACATTTTCTAACCATTCTTCCTTGTTTATAGAACAATGCAAAGGTAGTTGTAACTCAATCTAAGTCTCAAATTTCCTCTTTGTCCATTTTGTCTCTTGTCGTTCTTCTAGTTCACGTTTCATAGTCTTCTTTTCTTGGTGGCCCCCACCTTCACTAAAAAAAAAAAAAAAACTTATCTACTATGGTATGTTAGCCACATAGATGCCCTTATCAGCATGGTATCATTAATGTCTATGACAATTTCTAATCAGTACCAAATACTTTAGGAAAAGTTACGTATCTATTACCACTATTTAAATGTGGCAAATATCTTCTTTTGCAACTACATAGTGACTATCTACAACAGTAAATAGGCCATAGTAGATATTATACATCTGAACACTACTAATGCTTATCAGCTATATAACAACCTCAAATTTTGAGTTAATTTCTAGGCAGTTATAACATATTTTAATTCAAATGATTCCCAAGGAAATGCACCCTTTAAAACTCAAGTTATAGATTTGAAACTATACAAAATGAAAGCTATAGATCAAAATGAACAATAATTTTACATAAAATGGAGATCAGGGAGGGAAAACACCAAAATTTCACAAATTTAGGGGTGGGGTTCCAAATTGATAATGGTACCCACGCCTTGTTTGGTTTTTGACACTGCAGACCACTGGCAATGTGTGGAGCTGGGCTCGACATGTAGGGGGCCCAATTTGCAATGCGTCACCTAACTTCCTTGCACCAGACAACCACCTAGAAATAGGAAAAGATGGGGGACTTCAAAGAAAAGGAGGAAAAACTAGCATTCTCAAAGAACCATTCTATATTTGTTTTTATTTACTTAAAAATTGTCAGGGAGGTGGCTTGAAGTCCAGACCTTATGTTTACAAGTTGTAGTTGGGACTACTTGGCTACACTTAGCTTAGGTTGTCAAGTGGTACCAAATTAAAATTTTATTAAGTTGTGTAGTACTATATTCAATTAGAAGTTTAGAACCATCCTATATTTGCTTTCCTTTACTTAAAAATTGTTAGAGAGGTGGCTTGAAGTCCAAAACTCACCTTAACAAGTTGTAGTTAGGACCCCTTAACTACACTTAGCTTAGGTTGTCAAGGTACCAAATTAAAATTTTATTAGGTTGTGTAGTATTACATTCAAACCATTAGTCATTTAGACTACTGATAGAGTACATTGAAACCAATCCTAAAAAATTACACGATTTTCAACTTCAAACTCTAAAGTGTAAACATTTACTCATGTATTAGCATGGATATTCTATTTCTACCTACTTTAGCCTTAAGGCTTTATGCAATAAAGAGCTACTTTTGCTATACACCTTAATACTTAGCCTTTAGATACTAACACATCAATGTTGTTATTTAATTTTAGGTCATAGATATAATGTCTCCAAATCTTTAGGATGAATATAACAATTATCAACTTTAGATCATGAGTAATATATTTGACCTCATGCTTCTTCCATTATCATATTAGAAGATCATTTTTATTTTTTTGTTTGCCTCAATTTCTTTGTTTGTTATCATACTTTCTAACTTAAGGTCAAACTGTTCTCTCCAGACAAAACTTCAAAGGTTAGCCAAATTCAATATGTCTATCCAATTATATCTCATAACATGAACCAGATTGAGACTCCACATTGTTTGAGCATTTACTTTAGCAATATACATAAAGTCAACTACAAATGGCATTACTTGCCATTCATAAATCTGTTCTTGAGAATAGATCACACTGCATTCATAATTCCATACCATTCATATGTTATTATAGAGAAGACAAGAAAGAAATATTTAAGTTAAATATAGGATGGTTTTTGATTCACCATCCTTTATATTAGACCCCCACCCCTCTATCTTGCTCCCTTCCGGCCAACGCAACCCAGCAAGTGCGCCAGCCTCCCATCTCCTCCCTTGTTTCCCCCCTATTTCCTTCCTCCTCTAATGAGTTAGGACAAGGTGACTCACCCATCTAACCTCCTCCCAACTCGCCTCAATGAGCCAAGTTGACATGATGAGCCCCACCATACAGTGAGCCCTACCATAACCCCTTAGACTTTGATCTTTTCCTGTGCCCAATACAGGAAGGATTTTACAGATTCGAGACAACTGTCATGATCCTTACAACATGAGGAACAAGAGGCATTTGTCCATTCAATGGTCAGAGAAGATTCAACTATCAATCATGACCAGACCCTTGATTAAGCTAGATCTATCGATTTGACCATTTGTTGTGATCTAGTCATTGATCTATCTTTGAATGATGGATGTGTGACTGATTTTGTAGATCCTACTATGATCGAACTATCGATTTGCCTCCAAATGGCCGCTTTGAACCTATTGCATTCATTCATCGCAATATGACTGTTGATATATCTCCAAAAGTCATATCTATGATTTATCCATGAACCCTTATATGATTTAGCAATTGATTAGCCACCATCACCTCAATCTGTGATTAACCTGGCCCATTCACTATGATCTAACTGTTGACCAGTCACCAAAAATAAGATCTATGGTGGATTTGATCCTTTCATCATGATTTAACCTTAAATATGTTGCTAAAACATTAGATCTTTGACACATCCATCCCTAAGAGATTATTCGATCATTAATTAACCACTTAGTACCTAGATTTGCTATCAATATGAGTTCCCTTCGTTTAGATATAGGTTTCACAGCAGATCATTTGATATGTGATCAGACCTAGCCCATTCCTAAGATTTGACTGCTGATTAACCATCTAATGCTAGATCTATGAGATTAAGCATTATATCTCTTTCTAACCTGTAGTGGTTCCACGATTGGAGCTATAGATTAGTATATCTTTGTTTTTTGAGTAATCTACTCAGCACTAGAGACACAATTAGAGTCATCCATCTATGGATCGATGAGGAAACCTACGAATTGGTGAATCGATAAGTTTAAGTCAAAGGAGGTACACATGTAAATGGAGGATAAGCATCATATGAGGTAGGTGGATTAAGATTTTCTATTTTTGAAAGTTTAATAATTGCTATGTTTTTATAATAATGATTGAATGCATATGATGATTTACAAAGTATTATCTTTAATTACTAAAATTATGAAAGCATGTGATAAATTTAGAAGTTATCTTATGACACCTATTAAATTATTAAATCAGAAATGGAATGACTAATTTAAATAGAAAATGTTACTATTATCCTAGTTGTAATGCCCAAACAAAAGAATGGAAACCATACTTATTGACTGGAAATTAATATGTGTGTGTGTGTGCATTTACCTGATGATAATACTTAGAAATATGATATACACCTAGATTAGCTACAGATGTGAAATGAACCTAAAATAATTATTTTATCCTAATTAGAACATTGAGAAAAATGAGTAATCAAATTGCTTACTTTGATTTTGAAATTATGCTTACATCATATAGACATTGTAATACCTTAAATAAGGTTTAATCTTACTCATGCTATTGAGACATAAGGACTTGTATATTGATATTATAATATTTGGAATGCTCCAAATAGTAGAAAATATTAATAAGTATATCAGCAATAAAGTAAAGATTTCAAAGTAGCTTACAAAGTTTTTGATTATAGGAAGACCTAAGCACATGTGCTACAAGGTGCCATACTTGTAACTTAATGACTCGAGAATGATGAAATGATTCACATTTAAACCAGAAAAGAACATTCTAAATGCCATGAACATGCAATAGATATTTATAAGCCATGACCATAAGTTGTAACATGTGTGTCTTTATGGATAAAGGCTTTATCTCCAGTTTAACTATGGTCTAATTAGCAATAAGCACTTTTAATATATTGTTTAAAGATTCACATTTTGTAATCATTGCATTGGATGTACACTTTTAGGAACTAAAGGGGCATTATTTAATTTATGAATAAAGAATGCACGTTTTGAATGCTCACGAAGATATTTTCTTATAACTTGTATAGAATATGGGTTAAAAATGAATATATTTTGAATAGTTTCTCATAAAACTTTGAAATAATAGTTTTATTTTTATGAAGTGATTTTGGAGATGTGTATAACTTATGGTTTAGGTAGGTGCTCTACGTGCAGCCCGTAAGCCCTGATAGTTATGATTTCATTAATGCTTTACTTAGGAACTCTATGAGTGGATGTAAGTCTTGATAGATGTGGATTTTTCAGTGTTTAGGAAGCCGCTTTATGAGCAGCCATAAGCCCTAATGGTTATAGTTTCATTGATGTTTTAGTCAAGCACTCTATGAGTAGTAGTAAGTCTAATGGATACTAATTTGTTAATGCTTAGGCGGGCACTCTACGAGTAACTGTAAGTCCTTGTGGATATGGATTTCATCAATGTTTTGGATAGTCACTCTTGGAGTGTCCTAAGTCCTAGATTACTCAGCAGGTGCTGAGTGCCATAAGACCTGGAGGTAGGTGTGCTACGTGCTGTTATAAATCTTGGAGACCCTATGCTAGGAGGTGCATTTGGCCATTGACCTTTGAGATGATATCAATGCTAGCCTTGCGATGGAGAAGGTGGACAACAGGAGTACCTTCTTATGGGAAAGTACTCTGAAAGATAGTTGTATAACCCCCATGAGGTCCGGTGAGTCATGGTTCGCGCAGGTATGCATGAGTAGACGTAGAGGCCCCGATAGTCACTAGAGGGTGATGGTAGGGCCCTATGAGAATTGGTGTCTATATGTTGATGCTATGTGGGTCATTTTTTGAGAGTTTAGACATCATCCAAGGTGGTAAGACTGAATGCCACCATGATTGGAGCGATCAATTTTCCACGACAATGTGGGCATGGATTTGTGCATTTCGCATTGAAGGCTATGCACCTTTATTCAGCATTATTTATTTTGAGTATGTTAGTTTGATAGACTTATTAGATTCTTCTAGACATTGTAGATGATTTGAGATCATTAATCTTTCCTCGTGGATTTTCACCTCATGTGTATGAAACCAATTTTTGCATTTATGATTTTAGTTCAAATTGAAGCATAAAGAACTATTTGCACTTATGAATTGATTAATTATGATTTGAAAACCTTGAACAACTTTTGGTTTTTCCAGATTGAAGATTTATCAAACATTGATTTGCTAATAACCCTACTTTGTGCATATAGGATACTCTTTGACCTTATTATCTGACTTTATCTTTTATTGACATCGTACTTTGATGCCTACACCTAACTGGTGGCTTTGTTATTAGTATTATATTCCATGTCAATTTTTCCTTAACATATGATTTTACCATGGGCGGCTTACTAAGGTGTCAGATTACTCGAGCATTATGAGTAATTTTTACATGATCATATACTGATTTATTCTTGCATATGAAATTGTGTTGGGTTCATGAAGAAAAATTTGTTAAATAACTACCTTCACACATGATAATGAGAAAGTTAGATACATAACTCTTCGAATGTTAACTTAACTATCGAATGACAAACAACTTTGGCATTTATAGGAATAACTTAAATAATCATGTGTGGTGAACGATCTTGAAGAATTGCATGCTATTAATAAGTGCTGAATGCTTATATTCTATTAATGGAAAACAATTTTAGTACAAATTAAACATACATGAAAATATAAAAGCTTAGAATGCTTAAATCCTCAAGAAAAGATGAGGTAATAATATTATTTGCTGGAACCATGATAGACTATGGTTCATCAACTATAATGAATTGCACATGTAAATTGATTTCATAATGGTACGATTTAAGAACTTATAATTTTGGTTTGAGCACTTTGGAAACAACATGAGGTTTGTTGGAGTATGATATATTCTCAAAATGCATTGATTTATGTAAATCGTGATCTGCATGACAAAATCGTGACTTATTCCACCTATACAAGTACAAGCTTACTGCGACATTGTAATTGTTTACAATGTCTTAGATTTGAAGAATTAGAATAGAAAGATGAACATATTGAATGTGAGAGCAACTGTAGAGTTCAAAATTTCAGATGATAGAGAATTTCCAGTATCTTGATATTGAGCTTTGCAACCTTAGATTGGCTTTCTAATTTAGTGGACAATGCAGATTTATATATTTACTTTTATGTTGTGGACTCATTTGTATTTAATGGAATATACTGTGACATGGTTGTGACTCGAGGTTTTGGGAAGTGATAAGTTTTGCATATTTTTTTCAAAGCAATGAAAATTATTTGTATTGTTTATTAGGCATCTGCATGCAGGAGTCAAATGCGCATATGTTCGAAAAATAAATGAAACTTTATTGATTTTTTAGTAGAAATGAAACGTCATTTCACTGTAAAATCCTTATGTTTGTTAAGAAATGACGCTTGGGATTTTCATGAAAACTTTCAATGAAAAAAATTTACTATTTTGTTTTTGAAAAGAATTTCAAACAAGGGAGAACCCAAATTTTGAAATAGTTTTCAAAAAGTATTTTGAAAACCTGGGTTGTCATAAACTTCATCACAAACTATAGTAGATATTGTAGGAAAAGAAAAGACTTATTTGTTGGTATCGACCAATATCAACAAAAGGACTTATCTACTGCAACTAGAGTATCATAATAGATAGACTATAGAAAATTCCCTTATCTATGATAGTATTGTGACTATGTACAATGGCTTATAAGGTGTAGCAGATACTACATAATAAAAGAGGCTCAAATCTGTTGCATTTGCATTAAGATAATGACTACCTACATCAATAAACAAGCCACAGTAGATGCTACACATTTGTGATTGCTTTTTTTCCTACAACTATTTAACTGTAGTAGATATCATTTATTGCAATGGTATAATGAATATTTGCAATAGTAAATAGGTGGTAGCATATGTTATACATCTTTGGTTGTTTAATGTTTATTAACAATTGTCAAAATAATTGCAAATAATAGGAAAGCAAAAGTTGTATCGGTCAATGTCAAGAAAATGACTTTCAGCTACAACACTCTAATAATAGTAGATACCCTTATCTAGAATAGTGTCATAACTAGTTATGATAGTTCATAAGCTTAGTAGATGCTACAAAAAAAGAAGCCCAAATCTATCTCATTTGCAATGGGATAATGACTATATGTGTTAATAAATAAGCCATGGCAGATACTTCACACTTGCAATTACTTATTGGTTATCAGTAATGGTCTGAGCTCTCATAGATAATAGATAGGAAAAAAAAGTACCAGTTATGTTTGTCAATATTGAGAAAGTGACTTACCTACTATAGAATAATGATTATAAGCTATAAAATTCTAGTTATAGTAGATAGACCATAGCATATACCCTTATCTATGATAGTTCCATAACTATTTGCAATAGTTGATAAGCTATAACAAAGACTACACAGTAAAAGAAGCCCAAATCTATTGCATTTGCAATAGGATAATGACTATCTACATCAATAAATAAGCCATAATAGATAATATACATTTGTGATCCTTCTTGGTTATTAGTGATGGTCTTAGGCTTTATAGATAATAAGTAAGAAAAAAGTACCGATTGTGTCCATTAGTGTCGAGAAAGTAACTTACCTACTACTATAGTTTAGATGGTAGCAGATGTCATTATTTGCGATAGTATGATAACAATTAGATGTGGTATATAAACTACAACAACTACTATATAATTAGAAAAACATGGATCTAACCCTACCTAGAGTGATCACTCTATATAGAGCCTA
The DNA here is from genome assembly GCA_035236585.1 of Warburgia ugandensis. Taxonomy (NCBI): domain Eukaryota; kingdom Viridiplantae; phylum Streptophyta; class Magnoliopsida; order Canellales; family Canellaceae; genus Warburgia; species Warburgia ugandensis. Next base: position 27,160,005 of record CP141131.1, read on the forward strand.
CCATTGGAGGATCTAACCCCCTCATTTTGTGTGCCTTTCCCTACATTAACTAGAGACAAAAATCATGATGTATTGGATGACTGTAGTTATTTAATTTGTGTTAAATAAGTTGTGACCACTAGATTTTTCAATTGAAACTATTAGTAGCTAGCAGCATCCAATTGACATGAGTTTTTGTATGTGGCATAAATATTGAAGAACGAACAAATTGAATGGGCTATATCATCCAAAGGTGGATCCTATCTTGGGGCACTAAAATCAATTCAAAAGATTAATTTAGGAAACCTTTTCTCTTAATTATTTAGAAATGCTATCTAAATTGAATCTTCCTAGCTAATTTCATGCTTCCCTACTTAGAACCCATCTTTGGAGGATCAGATTTATTCATCTTGTTCAAAATACAATAGATTAACTAAACACTAAGAATTCATGTTGGTTGGATGATTGTAATATGCTATTTTGAAGTTCAAAACATAATTATTAGATCTTTAGATTGATAATATTAGTAGCTAGTGGCATCCGTGAATCAGTTGTTATATATAGCCTAAATAATGGCCCATCCAAATGGGTGAAGATATATAATAGATAGAACTTCAATGGATACAGGTTTCACACCTAAGAATGTGGAAAAAAAAAGAAAAAATAACACTAAGTATTGGGTGCATGTGACAGAGGTTTTGTTAAAACGATGCATGTGAATGTGATTGATATGGTATGTTGGCTGAATTTATGGAGCTAGAGTGCCCAAGGAATAACACCATTCTTTTATTCAAATTCCATTTGTATGATGTTGAAAAATGAGTTAAAATAAATCCCAATCATGGTCTCATATATAGTAATCACAAGTCAAGCACTAAGTCTTGTGAGCCATTTGTGATGGCAAAGAAAGCAGCTCAAGCATACTATGCAACATACCCTTCTTGAAAGAAAGAAAGACTCAATTGGTAGGCCATATGATAAACTAAGGCTAAGGGTAGTATTTATGTTCCATTTAATGAAGTTGACAATGACATGGTAGTTCTTATAGTTAAAAACTACTTATAAGAGGATGAAATAGGCTTTCTACTAACAATCCTTCCTGATAATGAACTAAATAGATAAGGTATTCTTAATGATAGTGGTGCATTCATGGACAAAAATGTAGAAAAGGAATAGGGAGGAAGAGGAAGAGGAAGAGGAAGAGGAAGAGGAAGAGCTAGCTTACGATTTTAGTGAAGAAGAGCAACAACAGGAAGAAGATGTTGACTTTAATAGCAACATGAATGCTTAATTATTATAAAAAATTTATGGTTATGAATACTGGTTTTTTAACCTTATAATTATTTGAATGAGTTTTACTATTTGTATCAGTTTTGTTCTTCACTGTGCTAGAAACATGCCAAAGGTGTTACATCGACAAGTTACTATATTTTAGATTTGTTCATATTCCCATAAACTATTCTTGAGCTGTGTATTCTAACATGAAATTCTAAATTAAGAGACAACGATAGGAGGGTCATCAACACTAACCACGTGTGAGGATAGTACAATCTATATAGGTATAAGTTTATTATTAAGTAGTTACTACATGCACTCATATCAATTTCGTTCTTCACTAGGAAAGGACGTTTGGAGAGAGGAAAACATGGCACAAGTGTTGCCTTAACAATCCATTACATTTTACATTTCTTTATATTTCCATAATTATTGTTGAATTATGTATTCTAACATGAAATTGTAAATTATAGAGTCTGAGATAGTAGGATCATCAACATTGCTTACAACTAAATATCTCACAAGCCCTATGGGTATAAATTTATTATTAACTATTTACTACATGTGCAATTACTTATTTTAAATTGTCATTCAAGCCTTTTAATGATAGATATTGTCAAGGCATAGGATTTCTATGTTGTAAAGGGGGGGGGGCCTAACGAGCTCAAAGAGTCGATGATCACAGTTGAAGATCATCCCATCATATATGTTGATGGGGGGAATGTATATGATTACATGTTCTTAATGTTATGTATTAATTGTAAGTTTTTAATCTGTTTGACTATAGGTTTTTAATATCACATTTTAACTATAAGCTTTTATTTTCTATAAATGCTTGTTGGTAGGATTTCCTAGTTTAGTCTTATATTTATGACTTTTATGATATATGTCAAAATTAGTTTTAAGTAATTACTTGTGTTGTTTTTTCTTGTTATCTAACTTATAGTTTTGTGATCCCCAATGGATGAGGTATAAGCACATCGTATATTTAAAAATATAGCCATAATATGCCTAAAACAAATTTTACCAAATTAATGTAGGATTCAAAGAAAGTTCATGGGGATCACCCTAAAGACTGGAAGGCATGGACTAATCATTGGGTCTCATTTTCTTACAAACCTACTCTATGGGATTTGTAGGCAAAGCTAGAATAGCGGAATCTCTCTACATTGACATCCAAGAATTGGCAAGCAAGCAACCATGTGGGTGGTTATATGAGCATTCATGTGCATGAGTACTAATAGTATGAATTAAGATGGAATATTTAATTAAAGACATTATTTATCTAATTAAATCTAATTGCTAACTTATCACTTCCATTTCCATGTGCAAGAAAAAGGCTATGATAGACAAGTTAGTTAATTGGAATTCTTCAATAAGCTTTATAAGAAGGATGGTACATATGTGGTTTGAGGTCTAAACTAATTATTATAAGTATAAATCATTTGTATCTCTTTTATGCTTTCTTGTAAAGAACAATTTTAAGCATGTGCATTGGTTCTTATATTATAGGATGCATAAATAAAGAATCTTGAAAAGGAATATGGTCATGATCTTTCCACACATACCCTAAAAGATGTTTTCCTATGGGAAAAAATAGTTGGTGGGAACAAGAACAGGCTATGTTGTGGTAAGGGACAATACATGGACTCTCAAGTTATGTAAAGACAACAAACTCAATGTATGTCGCCTTCCAATGCAACCACCTTATGCCTCCCTATAGTGTACTATAGAAGATATCCAAATATTTGAGGAGCACATTGCAAGGAGTTTAGCTAAATAGGATAACCCTTCAATCATAATTCCACATCCAATAGTCACTATAAGAGAAACATACTTTCAATTTGCTTATTATACACAACATATTCAATATATATAAATATAGACTTAAGTTTTACAAGGGCTTAAAGGTATCAAATTTTTGTAGAACCTCACATTTTTTGTTAAAACTATCACACTTAAGGGTTTGAGGGAAAAAGAGTTAAACAAAAGCGTTATGGATGAGGTGAGGATACACCAACACATTCATAGGGTTGGATCTGACTTGTGCGAACAAATGAGGTCCCATTTAGATTACAAACTCATTCTTAAGTATGTATTTCTTTGCAATTTATAATATTTTGAATGTATATCTTATATTTGTTTTCAATTTTGATTTTACAGGATATTATTTCAATTTCTGCAGCTATAGACCAATGGCATAATGAAGACCACAATGAGAACACCAATCTTAGGGAACCTTGATGTTCGTAGACTCTAGATATATTTTTAACTTTGGTTGTATATAAAAGTGGTTTATTTTGAGTAATCTTTATATATATATATATATATAAGTATCATTTTATTTTATTTTGCTCTTGATGTGGTTTGTTAAAATTGTAGTTCCTTTTCACTTTTATTGATGCAAATAGGTCTCCTAGGTTGTACCCAAAGTTAAGATTATATTATACAAAAAAAATTAAACACATTATCTACTATGGCTTTGACTATCGTGGATAATATCACATAGCTGATGCAACTTATTGATTAAACACAATTTGGGCATATTATTTACTGCAACTTTAGCAGTCATAGATAATACAACATAATGGATGCAAATAAATACTATTATTTGCCATGGCATTTTAGTTACAACAAATAATAGATTAAAAAAGTAAGATGCAATGGATACAAATAAAGTTTATTATTTGCTATGAAATTTTAGTTACATAAAATAACAAATTAAAAAAGCTAGTGGACACATTATTTGTTATTGTTTCAATTGTTTTAGATAATATCACATGGCAATTGCAAATAATGTATCATAGTAGTCGTGGATAACTTATTTGTTATAAACCACAACTATAATAGATAAGAGGCCCCACTTAGAGTCCAAAAATTAGGTATCATTTGTAATGACTAGAAACTGAAGTAGGTAATTATGAATCCCATCACAGATATTACTATATCTTAGGGTTAGAAAAGCTATAGTAGATAGATCACATTAGCTAGCTATAACATCACAATTGTAGCAGATGATTATCTATTATAGAGTTGTCATTACTTGCTATGGCTTTTAGCCATAGTAGATAAGTCATTTTCTTATAATGCTTGATTGCAATTAGAGAGACAACTCTTTATCTTTTCTTATTTTCATTGTGTTCTTTCTCTTTGTTCATCTTCTCTCTTCCCCACTTTCTAGTGTCACTCCATGCCATGTGCTTTGATTTCTTCCTAAAAAATAGTGCAACAAAAGAGTTAGAGGGACAAAAGAGATTATCACCATAGGACATAGTCTTTCTCTACCCTACCCTATCCTCTTCTTTCTTTTATCTTCATATTTCTTCTTCCCTCCATGTTTCATTACCTCAAAACGTACCTAAAAAGAAGGGTAACAAGGAAAAGTGGTCGAGACAGAGGAAAGTCCCCCTTCTTAAGGCCTCTCTCTCTCTCTCTCTCTCTCTCTCTCTCTCTCTCTCTCTCTCTCTCTCTCTCTCTCTCTCTCTCTCTCTCTCTCTCTCTCTCTCCAAAGGAAAGAGGAGATCATTCCCCAAAAGGGCACACCATCTATCGATGGACCACCACATGTAGCTTCCTCACTTTCATGTCAGCTAATGGGAAGAAAGAAAAGTAGGTAGTTATTCTCTAACTCCGTACCTTTTATTTATATAAATCACATCCCCTCTAAAAGATATTAATAATAGAAAAAAAGTGAAGAGAGAAAAGAGGGGCTACTCATAAAACCAAAAGAGAGATCTGAAGGAAGACAAAGCAAATGGTAGGTTTTTCTATCCCCTTCTTTCCCTTCCAGGATCTTCTTGGGGAGCCTTTCCCTCATCTTCTTTCTCCATTTATATTCCTCTTTCCCCCTTAAGCTCTTCTCAAGAAGCCTCTCTTTCCTCTCTATCATACACTCATTTTGAGGAGTTTTCATTCTCTTTGAGGACTACACTTTCAAGGAGTTTTATGTTATAGAAAATAACTTTTCTTTTCCACAACTTCATTTCAAGAAAAAAAAATGGTGAAAGAAAGAGGGCCCCCTCTTTTGCTTCCTTACACGTGGGCCTTATCCTCCAAGTGAGATAAATAGAAATAGTAAAAAGAAATGGGATGCCCTACCCCCATGGTCATTGAAACATTATGGATGTGGGCCCCATCTCTTTAAGAAAGCTTGGGCTAAGTGGACTCTAATAAAGGAGCTAAGTTACATGGACTCTAAAATTTCTAACTGGATTTTGGAAGATCTAAATGGACTCTAGAAGAGGATTGGGTTTAAAAAGAACTTAGATAAGAAAGCAGGCACCCCGTCCATAGTGCTAGTCACTTGCATGTGAGCCCTTCTTCTGTTTTCTCCAAGGATTTTGAAAGAGACCCAAGATGTATGGACTCTAAGAAGGCTTTGGCTAGGTGGACTCTAAGGAATTTAAGTCAAATGAACTCTTGAAAATCCCAAGTTAAAAAGGACTTGAAGTTGTTGAATTAACCAGACATCTAGAGAGGTTAGAACTCCTAAAATGTAAGCCTTCTCTGGTCAATTTTTCTGAATGAAACTAAGTATAATAGAGGGCTCCTTGCGCAAGAACCATTAGATGGTCTAAAGCCTATTTGACTCATTTGTATGAGTTCTCTAAGGTGATGATTAATGTAGCCGATATGGAACCAAGTATACCAACCCATTAAGGTGAAGATCAATCTAGACAATGTGGGCCCATGTATAACAATGCCTTAAGGTGAAGATTAATTTGATCGATGTGGGCGCATGTATACCAATTCCTTAAGGTGATGATCAATTTAGCTGACGTGGGCCCATGTACACCAATGTCCTAAGATAAATTATCAATCTAGCTTATGTGAGCAAATGTATTCTAATGCCCTAAGGCGATGATCAATATAGCTTATGCAGGCCCATGTATATCAATAACATAAGGTAATGACCAATCCAGCCAATACGAACCCATGTATATCAACACCTTAAGATAAATGTTCAATCTACCTTATGCGAGCTTAAGTATACCAATTTCCTAAGGTGATAATTAACATAGCTGATGTGGGCCTATGTATATTAAGGCCTTAAAGTGATGATCAATCTAGCCAATGCAGATCCATGTATATCAATGTTTTAGTTGATGATCAATCTAGTTAATGCAGGCACATGCATACCAATTCCCTAAGGTAATAATAGGTTTAATTGATGCAAGGCCGTGTATATCAATGCTCTTATGTGATGATCAATCTAGCCTATGCAAGCCCATGTCCATCAATGCACTAAGGTAGTGATCTTTCTAGCTAATACAGGACCGATATATACTAATGCCCTAAGGTGATGATTAATCTAGTTGATGCTAGCCCATGTATACCAATACCCTAAGGTAATGATCAATCTAATTAGGGATTCATTCACATTTGTTTCCTTAGGTGTTGATCAATCTAGCTAATACAGGGCTAACCAATGTAAAGAGTCCCAAAATATGTGGATTATGGCCAAATAGGCTTAACAATCCAAAGAATCGCAAAAATTATGAACTTTAACCAAATAGGTCCCACTTACCTAAGGACCCCCAAAATATGTGGACTCTAACTAGATGGCTCTATTAACTCAAATACACCTATAAATTAAGAACTTCAACTAAATGGGTCTCACCAACCCAAAGAGTCTCAAAATATGAGGACTCTAGCCAAACGAGTCTCGTTTACTCAAAGAGTTCCAAAATATGCTGACTCTAGCCAAACAAGTCCCATAGACTCAAAGTGTCTCAAAAATCAGTGACTCCAACCAAATGGGTCTCATCAACGTAACTTTAACCAAACTGGTGCCATTGATCCAAAGAATGCTAAAACATGAGACTTTTGTTAAATGGGTACCCCTAAATTTAAAGTTCCTAAAATACAAAGACTTTAGCCAAATAAGTATTACCAACTCAAAGGGTCCTAAAAGGTGAGGACTCGAGCTGAACAAGCCTCATCAATCAAACACTAGTCAAGTGGGTCCTATCATTTCAAAGGTTCCCTAACTTACATGGGCCTTTATATGAAAAATCTTTAAAAGTGAGGAATCTTACTATACAAAATTTACCAACCACTCCATAATGAGATAATGCCTACAAAATGATATGCTATGGTATGCTGCAATTACAAGATTTGAGCCTTCTTGAAAGTTGACTAGTCAATAGCAACACATACGCCTTTCTCTTAGTAATTGAATGGCTAAAGGAATGAAAACTGTACGTGCATTACCTCTACACAACTCTTAAGAACATATGTATAAAATATATTGCTATGTGCTTGAGGCCACAATAATACTACCTGTGTCTATATGAAAAAAGGTAAACATATTAATGCTATAGCTAAAACTAAACAGAGAGGCTACAAAGACTTCTAGCCTAAGTAATATTTTGAAAGACATATACTTGCACATCAACATCAAACAACTTATGTTGTGAAACCAAATTATCAAGCAAGTTAAGTTGTAAAGTTGATGTAATGAGTTTTGACCCAAAGTTAGTACCTAACCCAAGATAGAATAAGGAAACTAAAGACTTATGTTTTGACTACTGCACATGCGCCCTGTAATTAAGAGTCTTTTTCTTTTCTTTATTTTATGTATTCAAAGGAAATGATATTAACTACCACTAGAATTGGAGGAAGTTACTCACAGCCCTTGATATAATGAAATACAATTTAAACCCCTTTCCCCTAAGAGAAATTTTCCTTCATGTTTCCTTGTGCATTCTCTATATGAAAAGCAAAATTTGATGCTGACAAATTCTTGACACGCCTTGTGAGACATTCTACTCCCTTCATCACATGGTTATCTATGTTTTCCTTTCCTTTCAACAAAGATGACCTACAACAATTAGCAATTTCCTTCACGATTATGTGTTTGTTCAGTTGTAGATGAATTATGAAAGAGCTATTACTGCCTACATGGTGACCTTTGTTGCTACAACAAGTTCTTCCTCAAGTAGGAGGAGGAGGAAACCCTATCATCCAACAAATCCAAGTTTAGGCATGAACAAAAAAAAAGAAAAAAAGAAACATTGAAAGTAAGTTGCAAATGAAAGGAAAGGCTCGTCATCACAGTCAACAATGTTCCAACCTCAAGGTCTTTTAGTTTAGAGGGAGGCTATTCTAGTTCAAACAACGACCATTTCTCAACCATGAGATGTTCAAACACTTGAATATGAAGTGAAGGAATCTATACCAACCATGTTAAGATTGATTCCAAAAGAAAAGCAAGTTTGTTTGTCTCCTACATTTTCAAGCAAAGCTACATCATAGGTTCTTATAAATTGGCTTGTGGTGAGAAGCATGACTAGATCCCTTGCAACATTAATATTAGACACAAAAAGCTATGCATCTTTAGCAATGAGAAGCTTACAATTCAAGTGAGTGCCAACACTTATCTTAGAAAGTGAGTTTCCACCTATGCCACAAATCCATTAAGAGATTAACAACCTATCTTGGCCTCCTTCTCGTAACAATACACAAATTGGTAAGTCAACAAATCCTATCACGATCATGATGATTAGGGCAGAACCTTCCTCCCCTCAACCAACTCAATCAAAGGTGGTCAACAACCAAATCCACTACTCCAACAAAAGCTAGCTAATAAAGAAGACGGAGAAGCCACTTTAAAGAGTAATTTGGTAGGCCATGATGCTCTACCAAACTTTAAGATCAAGAATTAGCCCGAGAGGTGTAGGAGATTCCATGCTTGGATAAGTTTGATGATCCTTCCTTTCCAAGGGCATCATAAGCTACAAATCATAGAGATTGATGGGACTAGCTACCATAAAAAACATCTAATAGAATATGTGGCTATAGCAGTAATGATGCAATTTGGTCAAACATTAGGAGGTGATGTCTTCTATTTGTATACCCAGACATCTAGATTGATCACTAGTTAGGAACATCTCCAAAAGATGTTCTTTTGATGCTTCTACTATATGCAGAAGGAGGTGACCTTATTGGAGCTCACTAATACATTTTATTGGAGGAATATCAGCCTACATTACTCATGGCGTAATTGAAAAAGAGTGTCTGAATGTGTACTACCAACATGCATTGCAAAATCTATTGACCTACAAATACATAACTTGATGCCCCCATGTTTGAGGACTTCATCAAGATACTGTAATGTATTAAGAACTAAAATTGCATAACGCCAATCCCGAAGCACCCGAGCATGGAGAATTGCTAGTGAACAAGCATAAAAACAATAAGAATTCTAATGCTTCATCTTGTTTGGGAACAATTGTCCCTTAGAAGATAGTCATAACTCCCACAACCCTAGAGTTGAAGAAGGCAAAAGAAACATTGATTCTCAACCTAAATCCCCACCTAAATCATTACAAGAAAAAAATAATCCAAAAAGAATAACTTTGATGTTGACTTTATCAAAAAGTTATTGACCTAGCTAACACAACTGGGGTAGATAGAGCTATTTACTCCTACAAGACAATACAAGGTGAATAAGACAAGTGATCCTAAGTACTATACCTAGCACTAAATGTTGGGGCATACCTTGGAGTATTGCTTTATTTTGAAATACAAGATTCAGGCCATGATCGACAAGGGGCTATTGTCATTTGACAACCTAAGAAGGCCTCATCCACTACGACAGACGTGGTGAGCATTTAGATTTCAATTTTGATATGGAATATGATATCATTGGGCACTGGCTTTGTCCTAGATGCATGCTTCAATAGTGGACATTCCTAAGGGAGTTAAAATGGTTGAACTTTGGATCAATGGCAAGTTGATCCATTGACACTAGGTTTACCTTGGTGCTCACCTCAGTCCTCCAAATCTGTCAATAACAACATAGACTTAGAGCAAGTGGCTATCTTTGGGAGGATATGCCTAAAGAATGGTTAAACATTAACTTCTGCAAGGTTCTGCCTTGTCAATCAAGAAATGAGGTTACACCAAAATTGGACAAGAATGACTATGATTTAGGGTGGGTAGCAAGTAAGAGACAAGGTCACAATCGCTCGATTCCCCTATATCATTAGTGGAAAGTCGATCTTGCATGAGGTTAAAGTCCAAGACAAAAATGTTTAAAAACTAGAAGAAGAAGGTTAAGACCTCTCCAAATACAAATATCACTCCACTACTCTTTGAGGAGGAAGATAAGAATGTACATCCAACACGTCACCCAATCATGGTCAAAGAATATATGCCAAAACCATTTACACCATGATGGTGTTTCCCTACAAATACAATGGAGTCCCTCATGTCTTATTGCGTGGTTACCACTTATGATAGCAATGACAAGTTTGGACGAAAAGTGACATCCCTCACGCAAGGCATGACCCATCTAAACTCTTGTTGAAAAATGTAGCACCAAAACAGTATAGCAAAGCAAGGGCATGAAGGTCAATATTTGAAAATACAAGGAAATAATTCTAATCCACCTCTATATGCCATGAAAGTGAGATATATACCATAGTTCATGAGGTGGTGTTTGAAGGTGTTCATTGATAAAGATAGAAACACAAAGTACCTGTCACCACTGGAGTGAGAAACCATTTGAGTGCCTCAGCTCAAAGAAGATTGAGAAGAAAGAACCTCAAGCTTAGGTTTCAGAAATGAATGTGATGATCCAAGCCTCCAAACCAAGTATGAGAAAATGACCAAGATATGTCACATGTGAAAAGACCATCAAGAAAGAACAAACTTCTTGAACACGATATCAATTTTGATACTAAGGAAACCCCACAAGAGTCCCTCTACAAGAAAGGTCTATACCACCTAAAAGGAAAAGTAAGGATAGTACTCTGAAACCTACTAAAATTTTGAAGTAGCACTCTGTCAAATGTTGCTGTTAGGATATGAGATGGGGAAAAAGATTATCCAGTCTAAGCAAAATACCTAATTTAGTATTAGAACTAGTGGAAGCGGAGGACATACTTGATAATAAAGATGAAGCAGAACTTTCTACCCATTGTTATGTAGTCCAAATTGCTAGAGTTGGTGACACTCATGAGGAAACAGAAGACCAGAACAATGAGCCTACCTAGATAAAATCCTTCATGGCTAGCCCTCTATGAAGTGGCAACACTCTCCCTAGATGACTTGGGGTTTAGATATTGGGTTACTCCACTATAGTTGATCTAATTATATTCCCTTAGTTTGGCAACAATCAGAGGAAGAGGAGGGATATACATATGGTGGTGTATTATGGAGCCTAAGCTAGTTGAAAGCTTCAATCATTTCAATTGCATGCCACGGATGCCTGTCAACCAAGATACTGATTGGGACATTAGACCACTACAGACCAACACTTTATGCACATAAATGTTTAAGTATTGGTTGTAGATCTAATATTGAGTGTAAATACATAAATTTTGCCTCATAAACAATCAAACGAGATCCAACTTTATACTATTTTGTTTACAACCTTGTTGACAATATTAATGTTTTACTTTGTTTCTTAATCTTGGACCTTTTATACAACTTTTGCCTAATGATGAACATACTCTAAGTATTGTTAGGAAATAAAGGCTCGAAAAGAATTCAAGTACTCAACTCTATGCACCACAGCACATAAAACACATGTTTATGGTATGAATTCATAGCGTAGAGCAATTTTATAAACCAAATCTTGGTGCTGTGCAATAGAACAAATTGTTCCCATCTAAATCCTTTCCTACTTAAGAAATTTAGTCCTACATTGACTTGGTTGTTTGAACTCCCTACATTTCAGTAACATAAAATGAAAGCATGTTACAATAAGTACATTGACTAATGATATGGTGATACTTGAGAGCAAGTGCATCTAACTAAAGACTTACTTTAATTACTTTGTCAAAGGTAGTTAACTTTTGATTTTAGTTCACTAGATAAAGTTCTTTCAAATTTGAAGAAAGCTTGAAGTTCATTTCTAGTTGAGGATGGAGGTTCATTGCAATCTTTGAGGTAATTTTCATATATGTAGTTAGTTTAATTGAATTTTTAATTAGTTAAGTCTTGCTTTGGTCTAGTTTAGTTTATTCCATCCCAGTTGATTTTAATTTAGTTTATGTAGTTCCCTAGTTTTGCTATTATATTACTTCTATTTCATGCCTTTTATATATTTGGCTTTTAGATTTTGGACTAATATTAGTGATGCACAAATTTCATAATAGAAAATTAGCACCGCACTAATGCATCTGATTTTTCAAGAGTGATTTTCTTTAAAAAGTTTCTCAATTTTTTTCTTTGATTTCTAGAGCTCATATTGTGGCTTTAGAGATGGACTTTACTAATCAATCCAATAAAATTTAAAACTTAGATTTTTGCTTATTTTGCCTTAGGAAGGTTATCCTATAGTCAAATCTACAGTTGACAATTCAATCATAGCTTTTAGTACAACATCTAAATGTTTTTCAGTAAATATCAGTGCCTAGACTCGATTGAAAATCACCTATCAATCCTTTATTAATAACTTGAATATCTTGGCAATTTGATGACTACAACTCCCCTCTACATCTAATGCACCCAAAGAAACAGATGAGGTTTAGGACGACACATCTCGGTTCACTACTGTTGAGCTCTCTCTCGGTGACGTACCTTGATATACTGAGGGTACAAAATCCCTTATGACCCTCTCTTTCAACGATCACGATTTCAGAAGTTTAAATATGGTTTCATATATTAAAAAGAAGGTGCTGATGAAGAAAGTCATCATCTAGACTGCATTTCTATGTTGCAGTGGCTGGATACAGGGAAAGGAGATTCAATCACTTTGAGTGGTGGAAGGTCATCGAGCCTAAATTTATTGCCAGTATGGAAAAGGCTACATCACTACAGATCCTGGTTGCAAATGAGATGAAGAAATTGACCAGCAGAAGGCCAGAGGAAACAAAATGCATCTGAAACCCCTGCTTATTGCTACAGTACAAATAATTAGGGATGATGATTCGATCTCATGGTCAGAAGAACCGCCCGCTAACCATCAATGGTACCACGGTACAGATGGATTAAGCATCAGAGCAAAATGATGATACAATCCAACTTGCAATAGTTGAGCTCCCTCCTGGTGCCATCCCATGGTAATTCGAGTCCGAGGAGCCCTCTAAAATTTGGCTATATCCTGATGTGCCAGGAGTTTCAAACCATGCTTGGCTAGTGCTGTATGAGGTCAATACACCCTAGTTAAGTTACATGCATAGTAGCCCAACCAAAGAGTTACATGCATAATGAAGCGGCTATAACTACAAGTAGGGCTGAAATTGCGATGGTCCCTACTCATTATGGGACTGGAGCTTATACAGGCCTCCCCTACAGACTTCTCAATTGAATGACTATGTTGAAAGGATGCCTCCAACAAGTTCAAATAAATGGTCCAAAATCATGATCAATCAAAAAGCACGATAAATTTAGGGCCTACCAAGACATGGAACAGGTGAATTTCAATCAGCAAAATCTGGCTCCACTTAGTTTAGTCACCCAATTAAAATTGTGGTTTTCAGTGAGAGTCCCCTTACCACCTTTTGATCAAATAGAAAACTGAACCAATTTTCTACTGTCGAATTAAAAAAATACAATAAAAACAAGTTTCCCAAACATTTACGGTAGGTTCACACGACTACAGTGAGTGGCACAAGAACCACAGGGTTTACCACCTGCTCAATGAATGCCTAGACCGATCGTGGATCCAGTTCGCAAATCTTTAGTGCCTGCCCGAGAACAACTCAGAAAACTTTTCCACAATTAGAATCCTTCGTCAGCAAGCGGGGCTCAGCCTCGCAGAAGCAACCTTGAATATGTAGCAGATTCCCTGCCACATTCACTAGTAACAAGTCACAACTAGTCTGTGAGAATCCGAATCATGAAAGAAGCCTGGCATGTATCAGTAATCATAAGACCACCAAAACAAGCATCCAGATGAACATTAGCAACCAAGCGAGATTACAATACGAGGGACCATGTAGGTAGAGTACAGATCCTTCTTCAGGGACCTAGTAAAATATAGGCACGGACCAATTTGTTCTGCTTAAAATGTACACTTTTGATAAGGAGTTCATCAATTTTCAAGCTCTTAGAGAGACCTAGAAAATACAAGCATCCAGAACATCCTGAAGTCTAATTAATGAGAACTAAACAGTAGAAATCCCAACATCCAACCAAATACGAAGCCACCTTTTCAAGGGATGTCAAAAGCATAAGAAAACGGAATGCACGCCAAAATGAACACATGAATAGTCTGAATCAAGATGACGCCTGGCTGTCTACTTTATTGCTCTCTGGAGACAGTATTTTATCCACTACAAAGCCAAATCACAGCTGATACACGCTTGGGGTGATGACTAGGTCCAGAGAGCAGCTAAATATTCCCCAGTGTGCAACGCAATGAACAATCAGTTTAATCACATTGCAGCATGCGAACCATGATCACTAGCCAAATTATCAACATACTATATCTTTCTCAACAGTCCAAAGTTCTGGAAAAGATTTGAATCTAAAACAAGAACTAACTAAGAAAAGCATGATCATTACAAAAATGGGAGAGAAATTAGGAAAAGACAAGAAACCAGAATGCCTTCCAAGCCCAAAATCTGGGAAAAGAGGAAACAGGAATCAGACATTTCTTTTCAACAGCAATTCTTTCTGATGGCATGTTATCTTGAAAAGTGTAGAGGGATTCAAAACAGTGGTTTTGAGCTATATGGTGTGAGATGATGACCTATATGGTCAGATATTTTACAAGTGAATATATTCCACACTCGCAAAGATCCTTCCGAGACAGCAAAGAACCATGCAGAGAAATGGTCAAATGTACGTTTAGACCAAATCAGAAACCTTGTAGATGACTTCTTCGGTTACTTCCCATGAGTCTTATCTGTATCCGATCAGTTTCCATGCAATGACAGCTTTATCAACCCCCTCCTTTCTCTTCCCTATATGTGTGCTTCGAACTAAACTGCAGCAAGAGGCAACAGTTTACCTGATCAATTGATTGGAAGAATAGCACCTAAGGGTGGAAAGTAACGTAGGAGAATAGTCAAACCATCCGCACCATTGCCCAAGCCAATGCATGCTCCAGCAGCCTATACCTTCACATACTTGTCAACATAACCCTGCATACAGTATAGAGTGAAGACAATTGGTGAAATGAAGCCAACAAGCAAATTGGAAGCCACATTCCTTGAGGGCAAAGTATGGTTCTAGTCAGGAATCAAGTGTGGAAGCATCCCTAATAACTAAAATGCAACGACCAAATTGCAGGACTTGAAGTCCATGATAATCAATATATTCAATCACAGTGAATTGCAAAGAAAATTTTCCAATTTTTAGGAGCTTCTGGTTTGCAATGAGACTTCAGTTCTAATTCCTTTTTTATACTTTTGTCTCTTGCTATGCAAACCTCTATAAGATTCCAAGATATCAAAAATAAAAATGAGCAGCAAGAGAAGTGAAAGGAAAAAACATATATCTTTACATCTAAGACCTAACCCATGGAGGGTTTCCCCATGTGTGCTATATAAAAATCACAAATAAAAGGATAACAACCACCAATAATGGAAAATGTTGAACCCTGATCAATTACATTATTTTGCTTAGGCATAGCAGTATGCACACATGTAAAGCTGTATGTGCAGTGTGTGGCCCTTAGTTCAGGAGGTGAACAACTAATGCAACTTAAAAGTATGATTATTGCAATAATCGGCAAAGTAAAGATGGCCAGAACATTTACCATCACAAGTTTGGTCAGCTTCCTCTGTGATGACTCAACATATTGATTAATTTTTGCCTGTGTTTTGGGGATCTGGTGGCCCTGCATTGCTCCAGACACTTTATCAACAGTTTTTTTAACAATGGTCTTAAATGCCTCCTTGCTCATGTTCCCTTGCCGCCATGATGGCTTAAGCACCTCCTTGACAAAGTCAGCAAGGGCAATCTTGAAAAGCTTCATCGACCTTGAATCCTTGCTCTTCTGACCCTTCCCAGACATCTGAACCTGATCAATCTCAATCTCTCCAACATTTATGTTCACCAGATCAACAGGATTGCCTGGACTCCAGTTCTTTCCTTCCCCAGGCTGGGGGCTCCCATTCTCCAAACTATCAACATCATCAATTGCAGTTCCATCAAATTCACCATTTTCTGGAGCCATAATTACAGCTACTGCACCCTCTTTCTGCTTATTGTTCTCTTCCACATCCAGGGGCCGATGCATGCTGTTGGGTCTTTTCATGATACCCACATCATTCATCACACGGTTTGCAGACCTGTTAATAGCTTCAGTAGCAGAATTCCGATTTGGACCATGATCAGATTTAATTAGCATATTAGAAGTTGGCTCAATGCTATCAAATAAGGGATCGTACGGGTCACCAGCTGCTGAGTCCCGATGTATGGGCTGCTCTCCATTTAGCTCAGCTGACAAGGAAATGGACAATGTACCACTTGACCTTGGTAAAAGCCTGCTAGAGACTGGTGAAGATGCCGCATGTCTTTCTCCATGACCACCACTGCCTTGTCCACCCACAGAGCTATGACTCAAAATGAAGTGAGAATCATACTTACCACTGTAGTTTGAGTCATCAATTTCTTGCCTGAAAGCACTAGGACCGTGTTTAGAGCTAGGAGGTGGCCTTTCAAAAGTATCTGCAAATGGATTATAGTGGGCTGTGGTAGAAGCTTTAGATCCCACTGCATCAGACAAGCGAGACGGCCTATCACCCTCAGGGAAGCTTGACGAATATTTAGGAAGATATGATTCAATATTGCTGGAAGCACCAAAACTTGAAGAAAATCTATCACTGGCAGGAGGCTGCAAGTCAAAAGATGACTGTTTCTGCTGAGAATAAGAAAATTCGCTGGCAGAAGTACTGAATTCTTCTCTTGAGAAAGACCTGAGGGATAGACTATCCCCTGAAGTAAATCTCGGGTTTCGAAACTGTTGACAGTTTCGGACATCATGTGTAACTGAGTAAGGACCACGCCAATCTTCTTGTGCTGGATGCAGTTGCATCTCAGAGAGAAACTGATTGCCTTCATCAACTGCAAGGCGCACAGTTTGGTCTTGTCTCATGAAACTAGGACCTCCAAATGGTTGATCCCGTGGGTCCACAGGCAGAGGTCTGAGTCTAAAGTCTTCCATGTGTAACGGAGGCTCAGGAAGCTTCTCCACAGGAGGAAGCATTTGAAAATTATATGCACCCCGAGAATGAGCTGGTTCTTCTGGCAAGATGGGCCTTATAGAAGGCTGAGGAACATCATTCCTTGGTGGCAGCTGCTGAAAATGCAACACGTGGAAATTAGTATCTGGTATGGCCGGTCTGGGAGTTGATTCATTCACATATGATGGTGGTGGAGGAAGGTCCATCCAAGCTGGCTTCAGCAAAGCATGCTGAGAATGATAGTCGACAAAAGGAGGTTGACAGGAAGGGAACCTTCCACTCTGTGGAGGCTGAGAATAAAAGTGTGCAGGTGTTGGTTGCAATGAATAATCTCTTGGAGGATGCGGAAGTGATGGAGGATTTGAACTGTCTTGAGGCAAAGGTGGAGGAGGTAGCTGGGTAGCCTGAAACTGGACGCCTCCAGCTGAGTTCAGTGGTTGGAAGTCTTTGGTTGTCGAAGGCTGGGATCTGAAGCTCTCAGGCATAAAAGGTTGACTAGCCAGTACCCTATCTGGTTGTGGATGGTTCATAGCCACCTGATTTGGGTATGGTTGAACCGGAGGCACCTGACTTGGATATGGCCGTGTTGCAGGCAATGAGTTGGGGGAAGTTGTGGATGGTAATCTCTGGGTATTTAAAGGATGAGATATTGAAGATCCTCCACGCAGAGCAAGCGGATGAATATTAGAAAGATCCAGGGCAGACACTGAGTCAGAAACATTGGAATTGGAAGAAGGAACCATTAAATTACCACCGTAAGCTGATTGGTCCAGAGGAGCATCACCAGGCAGCCTCTGGGCCTCGGCAACAAGTACAGGTTCACTGGAACCAGTAAATTGTGAAAGAACACTGGAATCCACCTTCTCTAATGGGTTGGCATTTGTTCCCTCCCGTACTTGTTGAATTTTCTCTGGTTCTGGGACTTCAGCAGCTGCCTCTTGAGAATCCTGAGAGTGACCTACTTCACTAACCACATTAACTGGTAACTGACCTTCACTTGGCAAAGTTGGTAACAAATCATCTCTTAAAGAAGCTGACTCTGTTTCCTCACCCAAATTCCCATCCTTGGGAGCCTCACTGCTGCATACAGCCAAACCCTGGGCAGCCTTTCCTTCTTCCTGCAAAATATTAGGTGCACAAACAGCCATGCCTGTCCCTACTTTCTTAGCATCATCCTCGACAGAATAATGACCATCTCTATGCAAATAATTTCTCAAATCTTGTGGACTCTCCTGATACTCCTCTTGCTTGATCTTATACCCTCTTGGAGCCCTGGCCATGGAAGAGTGGTGGTGCAGAAAACGACAAGCTGCTCCACGGTAGCACCTGCCTTTAAGGAAGTTGAAGCATTCCTGAGGTTGCCCTCTTTTGTCTCTTCTGATCTTATCATTTCCAAACTCGACCATGTGCCTGAAAGCTGGAGGAGATTTGCTCAGGCTTCTCTCTTTCTTGGGAGACCAGCTGAAACATAAAAAGTGCAAATTTTAAATTTCTAGCAGTTGAAGAGTCCTGGAAATGTATATCCAACAACTATATGCTCATAGCTGGCAATTCATAACCAACCAAGAGGAATGCTTCCCATGAAGAGAATACAGTACATATACCTGCGAGATCGGCTTCTTTTGTCCTTTCTCCTCCATGGGCTGTGACTTCTCCTTCTCTGCCTACTTTCTTGAGGTGACAGGCTACAGCTGCGGCTCCTGCCTCTACGACTACGCCTCTCAGTATAGCACATCCCATCAGAGTCACTATCACTGACCCCTTCTCTTACCAGTCTCCCAAACTCATCAACATTAATCACAGCTGAAGCCGTTTTGGCATTCTCTTTCAACTGAAAATTTTCACTCTGATGGTCAATATCAGCATCATCCCCTTGGAAAGCATCTTTATGCTGTACAGGCTCAAAGGGCCTTATCGTGCATTTCAATGGTTGAGCACCATCCTTCAGATTGACAAGGTCATCAGTTTCCATAATGGCAGAGTGATCAGAAACAACGGGAATGGGATTCACAACTGTGGGAGATGCTGGGGAACCATTAGTATGTTTAAGAAGTTCTGTCACACCGAACACCATGCTAGATTCCACTTTGGATTCAGAAAAATTCTTGGTGGCTAAACTAGTATCAAACGTGATCCCCTTTTCTCCATTGAAACCCAACATACCTACTGATGGGGAAACCCTTACAGGACTTACATCTTCAATACAAGGCATCTTATCATCCTCTGCACTGTCATCAGAAGCATAATCTTGTATAAGTTTGAAAGGGCTCTGATCTTTCATATGTACCCTTGGCAACTTCCCTTTGCTACAAGCAGCGGCAGATGAATCCTTGACGGCACTTAAATATTCAACGGCCAGCCCAGAAGATTTTTGCACCTTGCCATCCAAGGCAGATTCAGTAGCTTGAGGTGAACTCCTAACTCGGCTAAGATCTTCAGTATATGGCCTTAGCATGGAGTGTTCATCTTCTGAAAAAGTACTATCCCTGGTTAGAATATAAAAAGCTAATGCAAGTGTAACCACATCTGTTTAAGATGAGATATCACATGATGCTAATCGATTCAATGATGCAGACGAAAGACGGATTAAGAGATTAATGATTATTTGCCCAGCATGCGAGATATTGACCAACCAAAAAAACAAAACAATGAATGGAAACACGCAATAAAACACCAAATACATCACAGGGATAGAACAAAGTGCTGTACAATCAATTATTGTAGGAATAGGGAACTGCTGTCAGTGGAGTAAAACCAAGTCAACCAAAGCAAGCCAAGGACAGTAAGGGATGGTTTTCTTCCTACCTGGTCAGCCACTTTTTGACTGATTTGTAAGGGTAAAACTTGGACTTTCAAATTCAAAGCCGGAGAAGAACTCTGCTAAAGATACCACAAGATAGCCAAAGCAAAGCAATGACAGCAAACAGATGATTTTCATTTACTTGGCGAGTGGCAAATTTTTTTACCCTCTGTAAGGACATAGCTTGGAGACTCAAGTAGGAAGCAGAGTAGGGTAAAGTTGGTTGTCTTGAACTTGTCAACAATCGACTAAGGTGCTTCTGCGTTCTTGCTGAAAGTGCATTTTCCAGATGGCAGCTTCTAATTTTTAATCTGCATCGACTATTGGTACTTGGTTTTCAGCATAGTGTATCTTGGAAAATCAAAGCAAGCACAGAGAAAAGACACCAGGAACAAATAAGGGTTTCAGATGCATTGATAGTTTGTAAAAAATGCCTACTATCTTTCTGAAAGTAAAAGTGGGAGGCACTTGTTCAATAATCCAAACATTTATCTGCTCGGTTTTGATATGAATGTACAGAAAATCCACCATTCAGATGATTCTAGGCCTTCATTTGTGGACCTGACAAAGATGGTTAAACAGAAAAACAATAAAACACCCAATATCATGAACTAGCCAGCAAAATTGAAGAGTTAAAAAAGTCCCAGATAATTAGTCATGCAATGAAATGTTTAGATCATTGAAAAAGTCTATGCTTAATCTCTCACAAACAGCTAGTTTAATTGAAAGAATCATAGTGTGTAAGAAACAACTCATAACTAAAAACTATAGTTGTTAAATGCATCTCATTTCAATAAAGATTTCAAAAGGAAATTAAAATAGAGACAGTTCCAAAACATGCCGACTGTTCACTTCAATTAGGATTTTAGAGACTGCACCGGTCATTCAGGTCTGTTCTATCAATTCCATTTTTGTATATAATTCACTGTTCTGTAAACAGATAGATGCTTTCAAGAGATGACATCATTGGGAAACCATACCTGACAATATCAGAGGCCTAACAATAACAAAACTTTCTTTTAATTGATTTACAGATGGTGCTTGGGTTATGTTATTTTAAAAGAATGTCTGTCACTTCAAATGGAAGATCTAATAAAATAAGTTTCCATATTTTGGGTTCTTTTTTACATTCCTCATTTGTTTATGTCTTTTGGATAAGAAAAGAGAGGCCACGTGCCAAAAAAAAACAAATCTTTAGACTGTAAGTACAACATCTATGCTGGGTTTTTGCAGAATTGATCTTAACATTGTTTTTTTATACAACTGTGCTCGATTAAAACCAGAGACTCCTAGAAGCAAGATGCAGAGGAAGGGTACGCCTTCATATATATTTTGACATCATGATAAGTGTAATTCACTAGGATTTGCTTGAAGAAATGCCACTGAATCAGCATTTCCTCCTCCAGGAAGCAAATTCATCTTCTGAACCCCCAAAGCACCAGAACAGGATACCTGCTCAATTTAGGAAATAAGAATCCAAAGATCATGAAATCAGATGAGCTGATCTTGGCCAAATATTTACAGCCATTGATTTGGGATGCAATACATTGTGGAAAGAGAGTCCTTCAGTTACTTCATCATATGCCACTATCTGTAATACCCAATTCCTTTTGCCCAACCCTGGCTACATATAAAGACATGAAGAAAGTTGTCACTTGACGCACAGGAAATAATTTAGAAGTTTCTTCTGGAATCTTCCCTTTATCTCCAAGTCGTATAAACTCTATTCATCTCGTAACCCCAGAAACTGATATGGCACATGTACTTGAAACAGTAAAAATCTTAGGCACAATATTTACAGCCACTCTCAGCAATGCAGTCAAGCCCAAACCCATCCCAACCTGAACAGTCCACCAGAAGAAATAGGGGAGGTGGGGACAAGTCCCAGAACAACATAATACATGAACCATCAAGAGGCCAGAAGCAATATTACTTCCACTGTGATCCTCCTTAGAATCTCTCTGTTTATTCAGTTATCCTAGCAACAAAATGTAGGCAGTTTATCAGGAAATTGGTCAGTCCCATGAGTATTAATTTCCAAATCCTAACTATGTCAAAATAGACAAAAAGAAAAAAGAAAGTACTAGCTCTTCACGTCCATATGTACCTGAAGCAGACTTCTTCCAAAGAGAAAGAAATATCATTCAAGCAGACTTTTTCCAGAAATCATGGGCTAGAAATCACTATCTATGATACAGGATGATCATAATATAATAACGTCGAGAACAAATATGAACAGAAGAAGACATAAGGCAACAAATTTACTGGAACACAGTAAGCATCCAGAAGCAATTCAATGTACAACTGCTTAGTGGCTGGATGGAACTGTCATGAACTGAATCAGTTGAAGCCAATGAAATAAGAGAAGCTTTAAACTAAAACCTTTACCTGGCCTAGGGACAAGTGATGAAGTCCTAGAATTGGGGATGACTCCAGCTACCCCCTCTTGGGGACAAGATGGGTTTGTTGAACTCTGAAATGCGTGAACTTGCTTTTTTACAGAAAGTGACTCGTTACCAACTGAAACAGGTTCCCCATCTAAATCTCCAATTGACCGATCAACGGTCTGAGCTTTCTCAGGCTGATCAACAAGATCTGACAAAAACAACATTTAAAAGAATTTTTCAGCACCAAACTGAAACACAAGCATTCCATAAATGAAGCAATTCAATTGCATAAAGTACTAGGATAGACAATCAAGAGCAATGCTTCAGTAGGGCGCAACATCATGGTGAGTTATCTTGAAGCACCCCGTTTACATTATCGGCTCCACCTCTGGGCTGATCTGGCCTGTCCTCTGATTTCTCCTCCTTTGCAAATCTAGCAGCCCAAAAATACACCATGCGGGAAATTCTAGCATTTGAAAAACTGTACTTTTTTGAGAAGCAACCACTTTCATCAAGTTCTCACAGAAAGCAACAGGTAAAAGACCCAGATGCAGATAGGAAGTTAGATGGATAGATAGACAGATTGATAATATGTAAGATTTCTATATTTAGACATGCAAAGATTAGTAAATTTCAAAAAATGAAACTGATCATAAGTTACTCCAACTCAGTGAGAAATAATTGAAGGTTCATTTTGTGACCTTGAGGTCATGGGTTCAAGGCGTGGAAACAACCTCTTGCAAAAATACATGGTAAGGCTGCATACTATAGGCTCTTGCGGTCCGCCCCTTCCTTGGACCCCACATAGGCGGGAGCTTCGTGCACTGGGGCTGCCCTTTTTATCTTTGTAAAAGCTAAATCCATTATAAGGATGTCATTAATACATAAAAGTATAAAGCCCAAAAGCTCCAATTCTTCTCAATCAGCAATTTCGACTCCCAGTAGGTGGTGATAACAGCAAAATTGTACATCATTGACCGGAAAGCTATTGAGGGCCAGTACCACAGAGAACAGCACCTGAATGAAGTAGAATGCTGGGTGTTTCTCTGCACTCCTTTTAGACATGAAGAATCAAGGCTCCAATCAAAGCTTTTGTCCTTAGGCATTTTCAGAGACATGGGGAATTTGAGCCATAATGATTGGACAAATAGACTCCACCATGTCATTATAGAGCCCTAGAAGCTGCTAAAGCTGAAGTACTAATGGAGGTTATGGTTTCAAAAATCTGCAGGGCTGTTGAAATGATGAAAAGAAGATAGCCTATATTCAGATTTAGAGAAGCTAAACTTCATTGGAAACATATCTTTGACCAAAATCTTAAAATGGTCAGGTCTTAAATCAACATGAGAGGATGAGGAGAAGATAGTAATCTGTTATGATGATTCCAGGAGATCCTTCCAAGGTTCTCTTTTCCTCAAATTTTCACTTTGGAATTTGACGATCTTCCTTTCCTCTTTTTCAGCTGACTTTAGAGTTTATTTTCTTCTCAAGCATTAAAAAAGAGAAGATTCAGGGAGAAGCATTTGCATTTAAGTCCCCTGGTAATCCAAAGAAATCACAGATGGTAAGGTGTCATTCAATAGTATCAATAATGGGAGGTCAACAGAATTGAACCCCAATCTTTTGGTTGGGGAACGATGTACTTCACCAGTCACCCTTTGGCAATCATGTCTGCAAAATTCTTGCAGATTGTGGACCTCAAATTAATCACTTAGTTAACTGGAATCATTGGACAAAAACTCTTAAAACCAAAGATATAAAGCAAATGACACCATATCCTATAAGGGATGCTGAATGACTAACTGAAACTGCCATCCATGTCTTCCACCGTGGCTAAAGCAACCATCTACACAAGGTGGGAAAGGCCATATATCAAAGTTTAGTTTAATCATCACCTAGCCAGATTTGACTTAGTCTTAGTTGACTTTTTGTATAAGTCCAACTTTGAAGTTATCAAGTTAAGCAAAAAATCCTTGCCAATGCCTGGCCCTACAAGTCAATGAACTACAACTACAGCAAAGTCAATAAGAAATTGCATTGACATGGCTAAATTAATCTGAAATTTACCTTGTCAGTGATTTTTCAGATTCACTTGGTTTTACCTTGGCCAAATTATGATGTGAGTTCAAATATTTAAACTCAATCTCATAGTCACTGCTCATAAGTACTTCATTATCCAACAAACATTGCCCTTGAAAAATATCATAGCCACACCTAGTGAAATGATTGAGCTAGGAAGTTTGGAAGGCATAAAAACTAATTTTCATCATGTTTCACCCTTTCTACTCG
Source organism: Warburgia ugandensis (assembly GCA_035236585.1). Classification (NCBI taxonomy): domain Eukaryota; kingdom Viridiplantae; phylum Streptophyta; class Magnoliopsida; order Canellales; family Canellaceae; genus Warburgia; species Warburgia ugandensis. The sequence goes on from CP141131.1 coordinate 27,184,823, forward strand.
CCAGGAACTCTATTTGGCAATCTAATTGAGCTTCAATTAAACAATTGGTTCAATTGCAGCCGTCACCATAAATAAGGCATGAATTTATATGGTTATCTTTATAGAAGGTTTAGAAAAGGCTGATAAGGTAGTTGACAGAAATAAGTCATGCGATCACTATACACCAGACAGTCTACATCCATTTTCACTTTGTATTTTCTTAGTATCTCTTGCGTTGTCTTTTAGTAAGACAGCAATTAAATATTCGTTACTTCAAAAGAGCAACGGGCTTTTTGAAAATTGCACCTATAACTAGAAGGATCAAGAAACTCATCATTAGCAAAATCACTGATTTTGTCCCCATTTGCTGCTAGAAAAGGAAAGGGGCAAGCAGCAGTTTTCTGAATCATACACATCACAATACTTCTTCAACTGATAATAAACAACGGATCTGTAACAGTACAGAAAGATTCAGAGCTGCAAAATTTTCACCAGACAATCCTTTACTGCAAAATGCAATTCAGTAAGAAAGATATTCACCAACAGTACATTGATGGAGGTTCTCAGTCCAATTAGTTATTTAGCTTCTAACATAGCTCGTACATTTCCTTATGTTGATTAACATATCACCTAAAACCGGGAGGGATATAGGGCAGCATGGTGCATGAAGCTCCTGTGTATGCGAGATCCGGGGAAGGGATGGACCACAAAGGGTCTATAGTAAGCAGCCTTACTATCAATGGTTGCTTTTATCCGCAATAACTGGTTAAAGGTGCAAAAACAGTTCTCCAACAGATCAATAGACAGAGGACCAGTAAAGTACGTGCATGAGTTTAAAGATTACTTACCATTAGGAAGTCCTGTTGGATCTAGCAAATGCATTTCACCAAGGAAACAAGTAATTTATAAACACTAACAATTTTAAGTAGAGAACAACCAAGACGACTCAGATTTTGACCGTAACTGAGCTCCCAGTAGATACAAACTCAGGTTGTTGAACATTTGCCAGTTCGATTTTGGTCTTCTAAAACCTTGGCAAGCCCTGTAACTCAACCAAGTTTCAACATCTTTTTACAGCTGTTTATTGACTGGAACACCTAGAAAGTATCCAACAACCCTACATGGTAATGTCTACAGATCAGTATGTACAGATGAAATTGTAGCTAAGCACTCAGTAGATGTGTTCACGAAGTTGTCAAAAACATTACAGATCGATTTTGGTATTTAAACTCTCAATGTTCCAATGTAACTCAACTAAGTTTCTGTATCTCTTCAAGGTTGTTCCTTGACTCAAACATTTAGAAAAAATCCAACAATTTAATGGCTAAGACACTTGGAGAAGTTCCTTTCAAGTCTTTCCATAATCACTGGATAAAATAATTAATCAATAGTGTTGGGAGACCAACAGTCAACTGAGATTATTAAAAGTTTTACATGAATTGAAAATCTTCTACCTAAGAAAGGAAACAGAAGCTTCACAAAAAGATGCAATTCAATAATCCCACATCTCATGAAGCAGAAACCATAACCAAAGAATTACAAATTCATAGTAACCAGGAATACAAAAAGTGCCTCCCTCCTCTCTGCGTCATTACTTCAATTATTATAGAAAACATAGCATACAGCTTAGGCTAGTCTTTGGGTGAGTTACATCAGATACTATATTGGCATCTCACATGCAAGAGCACAATTTCTCTTTTTTATATCACAATGACATCTAGATTCCAGGCAATGTATTACTTGACAATAAAGTAACTAGAGCTTAACAGATTATGAAAAAATAAAAAGCTGTGGCTAGCTTGTTCCAACTCATGACAAGTGTCCAAGAGGAGTTCAACGCTTTTCTGCAGTCATATGCAAACAACAACACTTTTCACAAGTTAGTTTTGTGAGTCAAGGGCATTTTTTGGATCAAAATGTCTCATCATATGTGGTTTTTCAAAGGAAGGGCTTGGAAGAAGAATTAACCTGTATATTAAAAATGTATAATTCCTTACCAGGAAGTATGTCACAAACCAAAATATTCCGAAACTTGCAATTTGAGATAGTTTTGCTTAAATTACAGCCAGTTAGAAATCATAATATGGACATATGAGAAGTAATAGAAGGTTTCAAATCAACAAAACTTCCAAAAGTGATAAATAAGCAGAACAGGAATGCAATGAGTGAATGACTAAACTGACCTTCCATATCCATGTCTGATGCTGCAGCAGAAGCAGATTGCCCCTCATCTCTGGAACTAAGCGAATGCAAAGAAGGTTCTATCTCAGAATGCCTTTCAATCTGGTCAGACTCTTTAGATGATAGAAACTCCAAATGACATTTCTTCTTCATCCACTGAAAATATTCATGGCCAACTGCAGCAGCACTTCCAGGTTCACCACCAAACAAGAATGCAAACTTTGGATTCCCAGCTTCTTTGGTACGAGCCAAATTTTCAAACTCAGACCCAACCTTAGCAATAAATTGGCTTAAAATCTCAATATTTTTAACAACTTCTTCCTCATCTGGCATTGGTGGAGGCGAAGGAAGACTTGCAAATTCATGTTCTTTTGAAGAGAACCCATCTTTCACCAAGTTATTAATGGGACCACTACCACTACTCCACTCAGCATAATTAGTTTGGGAATTAGAACCAGAGTCAGGCTCCAAAGAGTGCGGCTTCTCCACTGGAGAATCTGGGGCCAAAATAGATGGTGGTGGGGATACTGGTGGAGGGGATGGTGGAAGTGGTGGAGGAGAAGATGGAGGCGGAGGAGGAGGCGGTGGTGGCATTGAAGGATGATGGGAACTTCCATGTGCAAGAGATGCATAAGGTGTAGTTGTGACAGGAATGAAACCAGAGGGTGGAGCCGGAGGCAATGGTAGCGTGTGCTGAATACCTTGCATAATTCCTGATGATGGTGGGCGAGGAGGTGTTCTATATAACATTGGTCCAGCATGAGGAGGCGGTGGATGTAACAATCTTGGTGGGGGAGGACTTGGCCCGGAATGTGGTGGGCCCAGTGGAGGATGTTGTGGGGTAACATGATGGACATTCTGAGTAGCCAAGGATGGAGGATATGGAGGTGGTTGTTGGACAGATGGATAAGAAGGTGCCGTTGTGGAACTTCCATGAGCTAGTGGAGGTTGGTTTACATAAGGTTGGCCCATGCTCAGCATTCCACGAGGCGGAATCTGAGACTGTCCATGCTGAAGAGGATGTGGTGCAGGCGGACCTTGCTGGATCGGAGGTAGTGATGCAGGTGCTCCATGCTGAATTACAGGAGGTGGTGGAGCAGGAGGGCCCTGTTGGAAAGAAGGAAGTGAAGCAAGAGGCCCTTGTTGGTAAGGAGGGGGTGGAACAGGAGGACCCTGTTGGTAGGGAGGAGGTGATGATAGAGGACCAGGTCTGAACTGGGACACATAGTTCCCTTGACCATACATCTCCAGGTATATAACTTAACATCCAAATGAAGAAAATCCAAGGCTCATACCAATCATGTGATCATAAAAATCCGTACTATTCAGACTTAATCTGTATTCTCTTTCTTTGCCAACCAATTCATCTCTTTGAAGATTTCCCTACAGAAAATACATCATCAACATTTGGTTCTTTCACAAGACTAATTTGCACTTCCAGTGAAAACCAACCATTGAAGCTTCTAAACAAACTAAATTCAAGCATAACAAAGAAACACACTAGCAATAAAATAGGATAAAGTAACAATTACTTCTCTAACCAGTTCTGTATGAAATTAAACACATTATTTGGACTAAAAAAGAAATTAAAAGAACAAGAGAAACAATGCACATTTAAAATGAAGTTGCAAAATAGAAGTATTCAAGCAAAACCAAAACAAATTGATGACAATCAAACAATACAATGCAACAATTAGTTCACCATCCACTTTCAGTAATTACCGATAAACATAATTCTATAATGCAATTAAACCATAAATCAATTCAAATAGAAATAGAAATAAGTAAAAGGCCAGCCTCGGTGCACGACGCTCCCACCTATGCAGGGTTTGGGGAAGGGGCGGACCACTAGGGCCAATAGTACGCAGCCTTAGCTTGTATTTTTGCAAGAGGCTGTTTCCACGCCTTGAACCCGTGACCTCAAGGTCACATGGGGACAACTTGTACCGTTGCGCCAAGGCTCCCCTTCTAGAAATAAGTAAACAAGATAAAAAGAAAAAGCATTTAAACACTATTTTCTCTATCATTTTAACTTCTTGAGCCAAAATAAACGGTCTATTTCTCCATGACATTGAGGCTTATCAATTCTCTGAATTCACACAAAATCAACAGATATGCTGACAAGCAAATAGAATAAAGTAACTATTAATTTACGATCCTCTTCCATAATCACTATGAAATTAACAAGCACATCTACTTGAACTGAAAAGATGAGACATACCAATTAAAAGCTAATTTCTTTATCCTTCACCTTTCAACACCCAGGCCATTTGTCTCCACACAAAACAAAAGAAAATAAAACATTACCCACAAAATCAACACTTTTCAACCAAAACCACTTCAGTCAACAGACTGAAATTCGCGCAACGGAAGCAGCACTAAAATGGTTTTTCACAAGCCAAAATTCGAAATCCAAACCCTAACCTTCCAAGTGCAAACATCAAAAACCTAGGGCGAATTCCCAATAAAAAAAAGGGAACGCGATACTTAAATGACGCAGAACTCAACGAATGTAGTAGTTATCTGCATTGAGATATTACCCAAAACAATAACCACGAAGGAGATATCAGCTTACCTTTCACAGTTAAAATGGGGTCGGATTTCGAAAATGAAGTTGCAGAAAATTCGAGCTGAATGAACAGTAGCCACGAAATAACAGAATTTGGATTAAATCGACTATCGGGGCTTGAATTCAACAGAGAGAGGGGTAAACCCTAGAGTTCGCTTCCTTTCCCCCTTTCTGCGTCCTGAACGCAAGTTTGTAATTAACTGAAGATATGAGGGAATGAGCTACCAAAATAGTAGTTCGCGGAATACCAAAGCTACATCTCGTTACTACCTTAGCACCAAAGTTGTTTGAAGTTAATGGGCCAACGAGGCCAGGGCAAGTGGGCCTTTCGTTAAGTGTCTCGTTAAATAGACCGAAACCTTTCGATTAATCACATTTATTAACCAAATTTGAAGTTTTTTCTTTGAAAGATGGAAACCCACCACTGGTGCATAGCCTCGAACCTTAGCCATCAAGGTGACCCCTGGTTATACCACTAGGTAGAAGGAATGCTTATTTGAGAAATGATAAATTCAAGTGCCTACTCGGACTTTAGTTAGGATGAGCGTGCTTTACTTGTCATTTGCTTGCCTCCTTTTAGATCTAAGCCATTGATCATATTAGGAATGGATTGCATAGGCTAAGTAACAATGGGAATGACTTGCTTAGGTTAGGTACCAAATTTTGTGCCCATTAGATAATTTATTCTATACTTCTTTGGCCATAATTCTCAACTTAAAACAATTATGGAACAGAGCAAATTTAAATTTTGCACTTAAAGAACTATAGGAAAAATTATCTAATAGCATAAAATTTAATACTTAGTCTAAGTCATTCTCAACATGGTGAATGATTTAGATCTACAAAAGAGACAAGCAAGAGCCAAGTAAAGCATACTTGTTCTAAGATTCTTTATGCCTAAGTTTTGATGTTTTGAATTTAGTTTTCAAAACAACATGTTGATGATTCATCTAGCTTGAGAATAAGCCATGATGTGAGTTATGATTGGTACTTTGATTTTACTTAAAAAGGTTCTATCATATGATTTTATGTTTTGAAAAGTGCATGAATGAGTTTTGCTTGAAAGATATGTAAAACATATGATGACATATTGATACCTGGATTTGAGATTTGAAACAAGCAAAGAACTTGGTGGGAGTTATGCTAAAAAGTTAGCACATGTTGGCCACCTAGCCTCTAACCACTAATGGTGGTAGGTGTCCAAGCCCAAAAGGTAGCATTTTTCTCAATTGATAGTAGGATTCCATAGGAGGTAACTCACAGTACCCTTTCTAGACAGTTGTATGCTCCATGAGAATGCAATAAAAGTTTTTCTCAATGTACTAGAGGGATTTGACTAGGCTATTTGTGAGCATAGTTTGAATCCTACTAGATTTTTGTTTTTAATGCTTCTAGGGAGCAAGATTGATAGTTCAATAAATGAACCTAGATTATAGTTGATAGATGAGTATTCATTAGCATATGAGTAGATATGCTAATGAGAGTTTTGAAATCTCTATAGGCACAAGAATGTGACGGATTGTTAGGTTTGGTATCATTATTTTGAATAATTATAATGCATCATGATTTTACTTGAATTATTAAATAATTATAGTTGTTATCCATAGACAGAGACATGCATGTATGTGTGTATATTGCTAAGGATGTGTTATAATGCATTGCATGAACATTAAGATTTTAATTGTGTGATTTACTAGATAGAATTATGACTTCAAAATCATCTGAGTGCATGTATGTTGTTATGTTGCTATTTTGAGTTTGTAGTTTTAGTCTTATCTACTAAGTATATCCCCATATATTTAACATATCAAAAACCTTGTAGATTGGCATAGAAAAGGTTAGGAGCATAACTAAAGAACTTTAGGATCAAGAAGCTTAGCAAAAAGGTGAGATGCTAGACTATTTTGGAAAGCACTACTAATGGACTTTTGGTAAACTTTCCATTCATGTTTGGATTGTGAATGGTAATGGTAATGATTTTTAAAATTGAATGGTATAAAAGGTGACTCAGACATGAGTCATGTTTGAAATGGATAGCGCTATGCCATTTTTTAAAATGATTATGCAAAAATATTATTATTTATGTTTAATTTTGCAAAGGAATTTTTAAAATGAGGATATCAAATTTCAAAATAAATTTAAAATATTAAAATTATGTTTCAAAAACTTGGGGCATTACAGTTAATGTATCAACCCTAAATTTTGTAAACATTTTTTATATTAATGAAAATCCAAAGTTTATCTAAACGTGGAAATTAGATTTTTAGAAACTCAATAGTTTGACAATGAGACCTTAATGAATGGGAAGAGCTTGGAGAGAGTTTTTCAACAACACCAAGACAGAGAAAATTCAATGATGGAGATTTACATAGTGAGCAAATCAAGCTTGTAAGTTGTTAATGGCACTCCTTGTATTTTAGTAGGACATTTTGTAATAGGAGAGGGCCACACTTACTTTAAATGTTTCTAGTAAGAAGAGGCTCATAGTAGTGGTTAAATTACTTTGTTAAGACATCTGTTACTAGGATTTATAATATGTATAGAACGTTCCACCTAGGCAGCCTAGTCACCAAGGAAAAACACTTCTCTACACTAGGATGAAGTGTGAGTTTCCTTGTGAGCATAAGGAGTTTAGGACTCTATAATTTAATCTAAAAAAGTGGAAAGAAGAACAAATCATGTGTTTTTAAATTAGGAAGTGGGAGTGGAAGTTAAGACATGGAATGGGAGAACATTGTATGGCTATGTGGAAAGGTGGAAAGATTATAAGTGTTAGAAAGCGTATGGTGATTCAGATTTTTAAACACTATAAATATGGAAATATTTCACAAGTTCAAAATCATAGGCCGGGATCAATTCTATTGAAAACATTGGATAAAAACAAAATTAATTCTTTTAAATAATATGAATGAGAATAATTAATGCCCATGCAAAACATTGAGCGCCAAATATATAAATCACATGTACAAGTCAAAAGTAAAACCTAGCCAGCGTCTGGACCTGATGCACATAATCATAAATGATGAAAATATAACTCAAGGTTAGTCTATCATAATCCCATGTGCCATAACTTAAGCATAATTATCTACCACAAATTGGCTATAATTCACCATGAGTTTAGAACAAATAAGAGTATGAAATTAAAAGGAAAAACTAAGTGAGATATCTTCTCACTTTCTCCAAATCCTCATCTCAAAAATGTTGTCTCACTCCTTAACCTAACTTTCACCTGAGGATCTGTAAAATAGCGTAAGTTGAGTATTTCTACAAATACCCAATAGATAAACTTGAACTGGTCAAAATGCAATAGCCACTATACATATGATTTGAAATCATTATATTATTTCATGCCACATGCCATCATGGATGTAAAAAAATATCATAATATTATCTAAACTAGACTTGGCAAGATACGACACGACACGATAACACAACTTGAACGTGACATGGATTTAGTTGGTAAGGATCGAGTCCTATTGTGTTCGTGTCATTTATTGGGTCAACCTGGAAAAGACATGCTCAAAATCATGTCGTGCTTGTGCCAACCATTAGGACCTATCGTGTTGACCCGTCTAACACGTGACCTGTTAAAACTTCGTGTTAACCCGTTATACTCGCGACATGTTAAATTATCGTGTCGACTCGTCTGACCCGTGAACTGCTAACCCGTCTTGTTGAATGGTCTGACTCTTGTATAAATATAGGATGGTTACTGAATAGCTGTCCTCTATTCTTTTACATTATATAGGATGGTTTCTCAATAATAGTCCTATATTTTAATTGATATAGGACAGTTAATAAATAGTCATCCTATATTTTATACTTTATATAGGACGATTAATAAATAACCATCCTATATTTTATACATTTATAATAGTCCTATATTTTATAGGTTCTAAAGGACGGTTAATAAGTACTCGTCCTATATTTTTATAGGTTCTATAGGACAATTAATAAATAGTTGTCCTATATTTTATACATTATATAGGACCGTTAATAAATACCTATCCTATATTACTTAAAAACAGAATTGTTATTGAGAATAGTCCTATAATCTTATAGAAATATAGGATGATTTTTTACCAATTGTCTTTTATGATCTTTAGTATAAGACCATTTCCAGTAATTGTCCTTTATTGTACAACTTTCTAATCTTTATAGTTTACCTATAATTCTACTTTGTTGTTTGTTTCTATTTGTTACCAACTTACTTGTACATTCTTCCTGTAGTTATATTTATCAAAGTACATCAATGATCAATCAATAGTATGTGAGTGTGACAAAATAATACAGTCACTCCATTCTTTATGATATGTTTTATATTTACATTCATTGTAGTTTACACATTCACTTCCAACATTGTAAAATTTTCCATTCTTAACTTCTCACCCATACTGCCATACACTTGACATTGAATTGAACATTTGAACCAAAGAAAAATGGATTACATTTACAATCATTACACATTTGCTTCCAAGTTCAAACATTGCACATTTAACTTCCCAATATAGTACACTGACTTCCCAATGAATTGAACATTTAAGTAGGTGAACTAAACTAAAAAAAGCACACCCACATATAATTTATTCACAACTCCATTATCCAGTGTCCTCACACACTTCTCCTCCATAGACAACCTCACATTATCACAACCTTGTCTGCTTGAAGCCTTAAACACACCAACCTCCCATCATTAAAAATTTGAAATAAAGAAAGCACACACATTGACACATATTTGAATCGAAAGAAAAATGGAATACATCCATAAAAATGGACTAGTGTGACAAAATAACACATTCACTTTACTTATACAACCTGCTACATTTATAATCATTATACACATTCACTTCCAACATTCTATAACTTCTCCATACAGTTCACATTGAATTGAACAAAAGAAAGCACACCCAATCACCCATACATGATACATTCACTCTTCTTTATGGACAACCACATCCCATATGTCTGGTTCAAGACATCAACTTCCCATCATTGAAAGCTTGAAACAAAAAAAGCACATACATTGACACACAATATACTTCAATCAAAAGAAAAATAGAACGCATCCATAAAAATGAACTGATCTTTGTATTATCTTTGAGTGAAAAGTATATACATGATTGATACATTCATTTACATGACTAAACTACAAATTAAAATTCATAATACGATTGTCCATTCCATTCTAATATCGTCTAGATCCAACAAGGAGTAATTGTTGCTTCCCAAATCCTCCTGCAAGAAACATATAATAACCTAGTTCAGACATGTAATCTTGGATTCAGTTAGAAAATATAAAAACTATAACACTGGTTAGTAAGTCTTACCTTTCTCAATTGTGAGATTGTAAATCCATTGCAAATGAGGGTTCTCATGCATCTGAGAACATAATACCCACACTCCCAATTGAATTTTTGTTTAGGGCACTGCAGACCAATGTCACCAAAGACAATAGAAAAGGTTCAAATATCATGTCAAATAAGTTCAGATTTAAAATTATAGTAAAGAGTCTAAAGAGTAGTAATTAGTAAACCTTACCTTGACCTTCTTCTAGTTGAGTTTTGCTAGGTGGTCAATACCTTCCTAGCATTCTCACTTAGCCCATTTATGCCATGCACTGCAAGCATATAATTGAAAAGCATTAGATTATGAATATTATGATAATTGCCACTTCTCATATGAGTAGTTATATTATAATGAAAGAAATAATAAAGACTTGTTTATAATTTCCATCAAGTGTTCCCAAATGTGCGCTCCATAAGAATAAAAAAACATTACATGGCCACCATGCACATCCAAAGCTAGCAGCATCCAATGAGACCTATAAAAATAATAATTCAATTGTAAGTTCTCAAATCTTAAATGATATAGATATTCATGTGTATGAATTATAAATTTGAAATAACATAATTTAGCAACATATGTTATAACGGACCCACTATTGTAGGGAATCAGTAAGGCTTGCCCCTTTGCACAATGCATGAGCTCAGGAATGATATTTTCACTTTGTTTGTCTTTGGGCAAATGCTCTAATTGAAAGACAAGAGAAGGGTCAGGGAACTTGCAAATGTCTTTGACCTCTAATCTTTGCAACTTATCATGCAAAGACCTACATTAGGAATTTTGGTTAATGTTAAATAACTAACAAGTGTTATTAGAAAAGTAAATAATGTTACTTTGATTTGTAATAGTCTAATAGAGTATTACACGATGACATATCCGATATAGACAACAATGTGTATGTATTCTAGTTGAGCCATATTATATATGGTTAAGAAGTCGTCCTTGAAGAGTGGAACCTCAACCACATTGTTCGCAAGCACATCTACCTTTATCCTTTCGGGCTGATTTCCTTATCTTTATTGACCAATCTGTATAGTCCCCTTAAGAATGGAGGCGTGTTAGTTGGAACCTCCACCTAATCCCTACACTGTAGATGTAACATTTCAGAAATTAGTAATGAATATATACAACATATACTGTTATAAAAGCATGTATAAAAAAAGAGAGACAATGAGATCAAATTTATCATACATGTAACATGATACAACTATACAAGTATATATAAATACCTGGGAAGGCTGGGATAGGGCTACACTAGCCATTATGCTAGAATTTGTTGCCTGGGAGGTTTGCTTCAATGGCGCCTTGTGCTGCTTCTGATGATCCAACATGTTACAGACAATATTAATCAATTAACAATTTAGAAGGACTTAAAAAAGGTAGCAGAAAATGATGCCATGACAGCACATATTATATATATATATTCCTTGGAATTGGATATCATTGGTTTGCTAAATTCCTCTAGCCAACTCACATGATATCTAATTGTATTCCCAATAGTTTGAATATCATCCACTTGTATCGAAAATAAAAGGGGAGCATCTGGTTGAATGTCGATAGTAATGCACACATACTTAGTGTGTGGATGCATCAACTTACCATGCAAGGTGGCAGAAGTCATGGACCAAACCTCATACAGTGTTGCCACAGCCACATAGTTCTCAGATGTATGTAGTTGCAACATGCACTGACCCACCTGCATTTGAGAAATAACATATATAATGATTAGTGATGAAAATTGAAAAGGCTACTAAATAATTAAACATTGTAAAAGTAAACATGTCAATATACTGACCTTACTGATTGGGATATTACCTTCAAATGCTTACTCTGCCACCTCTTCTTCTAATGGAAGAGTGCAACTATTGTTAGATTGGGGTGGTTGACCTTAAGGCTGAGCTTGAGGGACAACATCCTTACATGATGTTCTTCCGCCACCCTGGAATTCCTTCAACAAATGAGCCTTCACCTTGTTATATATCTCCACAATAGTTTGCTCCTTCCATTCTTCCAATTGTTGCAATGTATGAGCCTTTTGTTTAGGGAAGAACTTGGAAGGAACAACACTGCGACTTTGGCCCCTTACTAGGCCAAGGTGCTCATTCTGGTTGCCTATTGCCCTATATAGGATGTCTCCCTTTGCGGTAGTGCTATTTAGAGTCCCTGTAGTTGCACTTTCTTGGGTCAACTCTTCCTGCATATGTAAATATCATAACATGATCAAATCCCTATTATATATGTAAATTTATATAATGCAAGAGTATAAAAGTATAAAACTAGGCAATATGCAAGTAAAATAAAAGTATAAAACTTAAACCACTTACAATTCTTGATGCAATTACTGTAGTTGTTTCATTAGTAAAGGTTTAGGAGTTACACCCTTTCAAATGTGTCATTTTCCAAAGAAGAGCATGGTTGATGGGCTCCATTGTCTTAGCATTATTTTGCTGTTAAGAGAGACCCTAAGTCAAAGTTAATGAAATAAAAATCTACTATGATTAGACAGAAATGAAATGTCACATGATATACTTATTCTTCTACCTTTAATCATGCGTAGCCAACCATTGAAAGGTCGTGCTGCACATGATTAGTTGCACGCACCATTTGTCCTTTTATATGCTTTACTTGGACATCAAAGTAATGTAATCAAAATACAATCAACTATAATAATTAGAGGAATCAAAATTTAGCTTGGTTAGTTCAAGTTGTGATTACCTAAAAATCAGGAGATAGCCTAAACTGTACAAATTGATTCTATGCTTCCTGGTCAATGAAGCAGGAATACAATTGAGGGACTTAGTGTATCATATGCAGGTTAGTGAGTAGTGACTTAGTGTATCATATGCAAACAAAAACAATATATATATATATATATATGTATATATGTGTGTGTGTGTGTGTGTGTGTGTGTGTGTGTGTGTGTGTGTGTGTGTGTGTGTGTGTGTGTGTGTGTGTGTGTGTGTGTATATAAGAGACATATCATGTTATAGATGAAAAGAATTTACATACCTTGACCATTTTCCATATTGCATCTTTGATTGTTGGTGACACAAGTCTCCAATAAGTCATTGAGACTGGCACCATACTTTTAATAATGCAGCATATGAAGCTAGCATAAGCACATGCACTACCACCTATCGCCTGGCCTCTACTATTGAATTATACAATCTCTTTTATACCCTTTGATGATCTCTTATTTATATGTTCCATTTTTGTTGGCCCCCTAGGCTCTCTCTTGACAGATGGTGTTACTGGTGGACATTTGCTCCATTGTTCTTCTTCTATGTGTTGTTCTTGTTCTACCTAGTCTTGTACTACTTCTTCATGTTGTTCTTATTGTTCCATGTTTGCTTCATAAATGAAAAGTGAAATGACTACAGTTAGAAAAGTGTAACAATCATGCAATCATGAATCATGCATGCAAGAGACCACATGTAGATGTAGATCGCAGTTGTATAAGCTTGCAGCCATGCAGATGAAGAATATTATTAACCTTAACCCTATCTTGTGAGATGTACTGTGATAAGAGTGTTACAAAACAAAAATAGGGCAAAAAATGGTGACATAGAGATTTCAAGAGCAGAAGCAAGTTACTTGAACCTCTTTCCATTGCCTCGTATCCTTTTTCTTATATTTGTCTTCTTCTTCGGTTCTTCTCCCCCCCCCTCCTCTCTCTCTTAGTCTCCTCCTCCTTCTTCTTACTTGAGGTGTAGCAAGCACTCAGGCAATGGTTGGTTTTTGAGTTTCTCTCTTGCTCTCACTCTCTAGTCTATCTCTTCTTCTTCTTCTTCTTCTCTATCCTTGGACAGTTAGCACGGTTTCTCTCTCTCTCTCTCTCTCTCTCTCTCTCTCTCTCTCTCTCTCTCTCTCTCTCTCTCTCTCTCTCTCTCTCTCTCTCTCTCTCTCTCTCTCTCTCTCTCTCTCTCTCTCTCTCTCTCTCTCTCTCTCTCTCTCTCTCTCTCTCCCTCCTTCTCCTTCTTACTCTTCTGGTCGGGGCTTTTGCCCTGGTTCTGGTTGAGGGGGGTTTTGAAGTTTGGACTTCCAAGAAATTTTAATAAGGTATGAAAGGCAAGAGAAAGGTTTATAAAGAAAAATAAATATAGGACGGTTCTAAGATAGTAATCCTATATTACCTAAACAATATAGGACCATTCTTAAACCTATCCTATATTACCAATGAAATAAAGGATGGTTATTAATAAACAGTCCTTTATTAGTAATCATCATAGGATGGTTCAAAAATAACCATCTTATAACTAACAAACATCAGATTCACAGTATAGGATAGTTAGTAAATAACCATCCTATACTTATCCAAAATATAGGACTGTTATTACATACCCATCTTATATGTATAGAATATAAAGGATGGTTTTGTATTAACCATCCTATAGTTTATAAGTATAGGACGGTTATTCAGTAACTATCCTATATATATATCTTATGTATCAAAGCAATTTAGCAATGTTGTTGTCATCTAGATCACATTTATGAAATATGAATGGCATGGAATTCAATTCCATTTGTAGTTGGCTATATATGTAGATGTACTATGATACATATAGACAGTATATTCATATATTTTTAAAAGTAGACATGTACTCAACAGTATACATAGTGAACTAAAGCCTCAGAGTTAGAATCAGAGTCTCAGTCTCAGGCTCTGTCAATCCCAGTCTCAATGTGGTTAATGTTTAGAGATTTGATTACATATTTACATAGATAATTTGAATTTGGCTTTCCTCTTGAAATTTCATTTGATCCAAACTGTTTGAACTTAAGTTATAAATTATAAAGTGTTACATTATTTATATCTCAGGTCAACAGGTCAAACTTATTGCTATTGTCTAAATTTGATAATTGTTATATTCATCATAAACATTTTGTGAAGACAATGACATTATCTATATATGACCTAAAATTGATAATTGTTAGCAACTAAAGGCCAAGTATCAATGTATCATAGTGCAAACTCTGTAGACTGTCAGCAGTAGCCAGTAGTGCACAATGAAATTGAATAATTGATATTGCTTAAGCCTTAAAGCATAAAGAATCTTAGAGTACAATAGCTATATATGTAGATGTACAATGAGTAAATGACTAAAATTAAATGTTAGAGTTTGAAGTTGAAAAAATTAAGTTAATAATAAATTAAATTTGCAAGACTTGACGACCTAAGCCAAGTGTAGCTAAGAGATCCCTATTTCAACTTGTCAAGGTTGAGGTATGGTCTTCAAACCACTTTCCTGACAAATTTTTCTATTGCATGCCCGACACCTACGTTTAAGTTTTTACTGCCTCTTCTCTTTGTAGATATATAGGACAGGTATCGCTTAACCGTCCTATGTTGTGAGAGTCCACTACATAACTCACATGACCGTCATGACAGTAACAAATAACTATATATAGGATGGTTGTTTATTACCCATCCTATATGTTCTCTAAATTATAGGACTGTTATGTTTTAGCTGTCCTATATTTATAATTAAAATCTCAGTCTCAAACTCTTTCACTCTAAGTCTCAATGTAGTCAATGTTTAGAGATTTGATTACATATTTACATAGATAATTTGAATTTGGATTTCCTCTTGAAATTTCATCATATTAGAACAATTTGATCTTAAGTTATAAACTATAAAGTGTAACATTATTTATATCTCAGGTCAACAGGTCAAACTTATTGCTAATGTCCAAATTTGATAATTGTTACATTCATCATAGACATTTTGTGGAGACAATGACATTATCTATATATGACCTAAAATTGATAATTGTTAGCAACTAAAGGCCAAGTATCATAGTGCAAACTCTGTAGACTGTCAGTAGTAGCCAGTAGTGCACAATGAAATTGAATAATTGATATTGCTTAAGCCTTAAAGCATAAAGAATCTTAGAGTACAATGGCTATATATATAGATGTATAATGAGTAAATGACTGAAATTAAATGTTAGAGTTTGAAGTTGAAAAAAATAGGTTAATAATAAATTAAATTTGCAAGACTTGATGACCTAAGCCAAGTGTAGCTAAGCGATCCTTATTTCAACTTGTCAAAGTTGAGGTATGGTATTCAAACCACCTCCTTGACAAATTTTTCTATTGCACGCCCGACACCTGCTTTCAGGTTTTTGCACCTCTTCTCTTTGTAGATATATAGGACGGGTATCACTTAACCATCCTATGATGTGAGAGTCCATTGCAAAGCTCACGTGACCATCATGACGTTAACAAATAACTATATATAGGATGGGTTTGATATAACTGTCCTATATTTAAGAAAATATATAGGATGGTTGTTTATTACCCATCCTATATGTTCTCTAAATTATTGGACTGTTATGTTTTAGCCATCCTATATTTTGTAATTAAAATCTCAGTCCCAAACTCTGTCACTCTAAGTCTCAATGTAGTCAATGTTTAGAGATTTGATTACATATTTACATAAATAATTTGAATTTGGATTTCCTCTTGAAATTTCCTCTTATTAGAACTATTTGATCTTAAGTTATAAACTATAAAGTTTAACATTATCTATATCTCAGGTCAACGGGTCAAGCTTATTGCTAATGTCCAAATTTGATAATTGTTACATTCATCATAAACATTTTGTGGAGACAATGACATTATCTATATATGACCTAAAATTGACAATTGCTAGCAACTAAAGGCCAAGTATCATAGTGCAAACTCTGTAGATCTCAAGAGTAGCTTGATGAGTGCACAATGAAATTGAATAATTGATATTGCTTAAGCCTTAAAGCATAAAGAATCTTAGAGTACAATGGCTATATATATAGATGTATAATGAGTAAATGACTGAAATTAAATGTTAGAGTTTGAAGTTGAAAAAAATAGGTTAATAATAAATTAAATTTGTAAGACTAGATGACCTAAGCCAAGTGTCGCTAAGTGGTCCTCGTTTCAACTTGTCAAGGTTGACGTTTGGTCTTCAAACCACCTCCTTGACAAATTTTTCTATTGTGCACCCAACTCCTGCTTTTATGTTTTTTCTACCTCTTTGTAGATATATAGGATGGGTATTGCTAAACCGTCCTATGTTGTGAGAGTTCACTTTATAACTCACATGACTGTTGTGACATTAACAAATGACTATATATAGGACAGGTTTGATATAACTGTCCTATATTTAAGAAAATATATAGGATGGTTGTTTGTGACCTGTCATATATGTTTTTCAAATTATAGGACTGTTATGTTTTAACCGTCCTATATTTATAATTAAAATATGAGAGTTATTTATTAATTGCCCTATACCTTTCAATAATATAAGATGGTTGGTTAATACCCATCCTTTATTTGTGATATTATAAGACTGTTGTCGTCAAACCGTCCTGAGAAAAGTATTAGGTTTTTCATTTACCTTTTATTTACAAACTTGAGGCAAGAGAAAGGAATACATTTAGACTTAGAGCTTTTGCGTGAAAAGGTGAAAGCCCTAGCTAGTTTTATATCTCTTTTAGATTTTTCTTCTCAGATATCTTCAACAATTCTTACACAATGAGCAGCACACCTACAACACCACAGGTATGTGCTTCTTATTTGTTCTTTCTTTATCATTCTATTTCTCTCTTTATTCCTCACTCCCTTATAGCAATTGATGTTTACTGTGAACTAAATTTTGCTTATCAATTGCAATATAGGAACAAGATGGGAGCAATGATGTATCTGATAATTTGAATATGCCGCACGACAACAACGATGATGAGCTTACTGATTTGGAGAATGTGGAGTTAGTTTCAAAATCCAACAAAGGTAAAAAAACATAGGAAGTTGATGTCTCCAGTTTGGAATTTTTTCGAACACCTTCCAGTATCAGAAGATGGAAGGCAAAGGTGCAAATGTAAGAAGTGCTCCACAATATATATTTGCAATAGCAAATTTGGTACAAGTCATTTAAAATGTCATTTAAAGACTTGTCAGTGGAGCTCCTCTCATGATATAGGCTAGTTGCTTTTATCTCAAAGTGAGGAGAGTATGTCACTCAGTTCAAAAAAGGTTGATCTAGAAGTTTTTCATGAGTTAGTAGTAGTTGTAGTTATTATGCATGATTTGCCTTTCCCATTTATTGAGTAAGATGGAATTAAAATTGTGCGAAAATATTTGCAAAAAAATTTTCTTTTGATTAGTAGAAATACAGTAAAAGTAGATGTTCTGAGAATGTTTAAAAGATAAAAAGGAAAGATAAAAGAGATGTTAGAGTTGGCACTTGATAGGATATGTTTGACATCTCATTTATGGACTTCTTGTACTATTGATGGTTATATAAATCTCACAGCACATTGTCTAGATAGTGAGTGGGTCTTACATAAGAGGATATTAAAATTTTGTTTATATCATTAGTAGAAAAAGTGTAGTCATTATTAGTAGAATGGGGGATTGAGAAAAAGATTTTTCAATCACTTTAGATAATGCTTCTACTAATGATTCTTCTCTTGAGCTATTAAGGCATCAATTGAACATTAGAAACACTCTTGTTTATGGTGGAGAGTTCCTTCATCTTTGTTGTTGTTGTCATGTTTTGAATTTGATTATGCAAGATGGTTTGAAAAAAATAGATGATGCTATTCAAAAAATTTGAGAGAGTATCAAGTATGTCAAAGCATCACAAGGTAGAAAACAAAATTTATTGGAGTGTGTGAATCACATGTTCATTAAGACTAAAAAGGGCTTAAGGCAAGATTGTCCTACAAGAGGGAATTCAACCTATGTGATGCTTGAAATTGCTCTTTATTACCAATGTGCATTTTGTCACTTAGAACTAACTGACTCAAATTATAAGCATTGTCCTTCTATCAATGAATGGGAAAAGGCTGCAAAAATTTCAATGTTTTTGGCTATTTTTTATGATGCTACTTACATGTTTTTTGGATCCAAGTATCCTATAGTAAATCTCTACTTTCGTGTAGCATTTGTAATTTATTTGAGTTTAACGTAATACATGAGAAGTGATGATGACTATATTAAGAGTATGTCCACCTAAATGTTTGCTAAGTTTTCAAAGTACTAGTTTGAATTCAGCACCATTTTGGCAATTGCATGTGTGTTGGATCCTCGATATAAGATATCCTTTGTGGAATTCTCATACAAGGAATTGTTTGATAATGGTTGCTTAGAGTTTGCTCAAGTTTGGGAAAAGCTATTCTCTCTCTTCAATGAATATATGGTTAAGAGTTCCCCTAATCCTTCCTCATCTTCTCCTATAACTAGATGTAGTGCTCTTGATGTTGATGATAAATAGAACTTGTCATATAGTCAAGAGGTTTTAGATGTCATGAAGGTAATTATATTTATAATTATATCTTTCATTATATGTCGCTTAGGATATTAAAATTTACAATGAATTGTCTTTGGTTAAGTTGAATAATATAATTACATTTGCATTAGGAATTTAATTCATTTGAAAGTGAAGAATGTTCTTTGGCTATGAAAAAATCACAATTGGAGCTTTATTTGGATGAACCAAGGTTGCAAGAGTCAAACCTGGACATTTTTACATTCTGGAAAGGCAATCAAGACAAGTTGGTTGATTAATAATCTCTTGTCTCATAAAAATAATATTTTTATAATCTTATATACGTTTATATTTTATTAAAATGTTGATTTTAGGTATCCTACAGTTGTTACCGTAACTTGTGATGTCTTGAGCATTCCTATACCTATAGTTGCATTAGAGTCTACTTTTAGTGTTGATAGTCAAGTTCTTGACCAATATAGAACTGCTTTATAGCCAGATACAATGCAAGCATTGATTTATGTAAGAGATGGACTATATGGATTAAAAGATAATAATTTATGATTCTATATTTAAACTATGTTTTATGTGATACATATATATTATATTTTTAAGTGCTTAGTAATGACTTATGCATGTTTATTCTATATCATTGTAGACTCTACCATTACATTTGCCATGGATGAGCTTGCTGAAGACATTATAAGCATAAGTAACAGTGCAGGACCACCTCAACCAATTGAAGACTCTAGAACAATTCATTTTGATTAATTTGTTCTTATATAATTTTCATAACTTATATTAATTTGTTGTATTTGATATTGATGGAAGTGGATTTCTCTCATATGCTGGTTAGTCCCCAGTTAATTATTACTATTACGGTTATTTGATTCATTTGAATACTATTATCCTCTTTTAGGACCTTATTAGTGGTGTAAAATTCTGTGTTGCTTCTGAATAAAACATTACAGGAACTTTATTGGTATGGATCAAGGTTCACTAATTGTCTAACACTAAATCGTGTCATATTAGATGGGTCGTTCTATGTTGTTACGTGTCACTAATTATCATGTTATCGAGTTGTGTCGTGTTGGCTTGTTTAATAAACAGGTTGTGTCGTGTCGTGTTACCCAAACACGAATCATTTCCATAACCATGTCACACAAGTCATGTCACCCAAACACGACTCAGTAATGTAATCGTGTTACACGGGTCGTGTCATGTGCTGAGTCAAAGATTTTTAACATAACTATTAATCGTGTTGTGTTTGTGTCGACCCATATACTCTAATAGGTCAATCCAAACGTGATACGAACACAACTCGCCAACCTGAATTGCCACCCCTAATCTCAACATCTTATAATCTATCATATCATCATCATATGAACAAATCAGTATATGAATATCTCAAATCATCACATCAATATATTAAATTAAAAGTATATGCACTCATGAGTACTCTGGTAAAATCATATCAAATACATCTCATCTATAACTCATATGGATCTCAATCATACCATAAACTCATATGGTAAAATCACCATATGCATAATTTCAACTCTAATATCATAAATCTCGAACATGTCATGCTCAAGACCAGATCACTGCATCGTGTACTTTTTGATATCCTGAAAAGACTTCGACCGCATCCTCATGGAGCCTACGCTTAACCTTAAAGCTGTATTGGGAGTTGCCAATTGTAGAACAATTGTCATTCAAGAATATGCCCCCTGTATTAGGCGGTGGATATCGTGCCATCCTCAAGGGGTAGGAGGCCAGTTGAGGGGAACACATACAACCCCTAGCACTAGCTACCCTAGGCCCTAGCCTTATATCAATACCTAGGTCACTTTTTTATCATCGATATCATAATGATATCTCAAATCAAAATATGAATATTATTAAAGTAGTGAATACTTTCACATATCAATCTATTAGACGATACTCATCATCTAATTCATAAATAATATCCAAATTAAGGTTTCATGTTCAAAATATCTCAAAGCAGTATTAAAATAAAACTATATCCTTATTGATGTTCAATACTTGGTCAAATTAACATATTTGATTCTCAGGCAATCTTGATCCAGATGTTGATTTCACGTTTGATCTTGATTTAGGTTAAATAATAGCTTCTATGATTGATGTTTTCATATTTCAAGGTGTAATCAATCATTTGAGCTTTGCAAATCCTTAATCAAGTTCTCATTAAGTTTCAATCTCAATCTAGAGGCTAGATTCCAAGAATTCATTTCTTTCTGAAGTGACACATGATCCAATAGTTGGAATCACTTTTCGAACCGATCATTGATCATACTCAAGATATATGTGTTAAACATATTCCTTATATCGTATATGGTCAATCAACTATTTGTTTATCAAATTTGATCACAGATCAGTTGTAATCCAACCATTGAATTTTGGTTGATTGCTTTAGATCATTGTAAATTAAATTGTCTAGATTCTTCATTAATTGAATTTTGGTTGATTAAGTTGTTCAAAAACCCTAGATTCTTCATTAATTTCTAAAAATTAAATTACGCGTCTTTTATAATACTTAATAAGTTTTACAATGGCAAAAGGATCATGTAGTCTGATGATAAGCAGGTCGTCAATTGATTGGTCCATAGAATAAGATTGCATCGTCTGTGGATTGGACGTTTTGGATCAATGATGGTGCAATCCACTCAATCCATCCTATCTAGATGTTTTTGATAATCACTAATCCCATCTTATACTAATCAAATTACAAGATCTATGATTGATCAAAATCGAATCTTTGATTGACAGCTCGTGGGTACGATCTTAACTATTAGTCTTTAAATCTTGTAAATTGTATATTTGAAGTCATGGTTTCTAATGATCTACAAGCTTGGGTTTGTAGGTCATACGATCATATAAGTTAATCAATTACACATATGACTGCACCATAATCTAATCGCCCATATCCGATCAATCATGGTCTTATCTAACTATCGAATCAATGGGCGGTTTGGATCAGTTTAGGTGCACTATTCACTCCCTTGATCAAAGGGTGTTTTGCATGCTACAACCACACCCTGTGATGATTAAGATAAAACTATGGGCTGCCACAGTTGATCTCATCAAGATCACTCTATTGATCGAACATGAGCTATGATCCAAACCCTTCATGGATTTTCCTAGATTACATGACTTTTTGGTGAAACACAATCTACCCATTCCTACTAACTGTTCCCTAAAATTACTAGAAAAAAAGAAGAAGAAGCAAACATGCACATATTTCAAGCATAAGCATCCACTCAAAACATAGATAAATACTTTAACTATCAATGTTACTTCTTTATTTTTGTGCTATAATTCTTAGCAAAAATAAGCCTATATGCATGATATAATCAAAGAAAAAAATAGATCATGATTCATACAAGACATCATAGCATATAGGATGAAGATCTCACAACTTAATAATGAGAGAATCATAGTTTTTTGCAATAAAAAAAGCATAGAGAAAATAGGTTTTTCATCTTTTGAAACCAAGGGTGAACAACCATATCTATCTACCATAAGATTAGTGTTTTCTCTCTTCTTTCTTTTTCTTCTTCCTTCCTTCTTCCTTCTTCCTTCTTCCTTCTCTCCCTCTCTATTTCTCCCTTGGGTTTCATAAAAGGCCCTTATGCATTTTCCCTCCTTTTATTCTTCAATTTTTTCTCATATTTTAAGAACTTCTTCAAGGCCTCTTATTTGAGCTAGGTAATATCTCTAAGTTCCTTTTACTAAGTAGAATTGTTTCTAACTGGTCTTCCTAACTTCCTTGCATTTTCCTAAGTTTCCAAAGTATTTTAATATAAATATAATCCCTCTCCTGTATTTATAAAGATCAAGGTAATTTATTTTAAGAAACTACTCTAACCATCCTCAGATTCCTTCTAGGGTTTTTAAGTTATTTTTTTAAAGTAAAAGTGATGCCCAAGTGTGGCCCACTTCGCACCATTATCAAAATTTGAATTTTAGATAAAAAAGGCTATCATTATCAATTTTGAAACTTGTTTTGGTAATGAGTAGATGTTGGATTTTGATAATCTTATATTTGTTGGATTTGCATTTTGTGCTCTATCCATTGGTATAGGTTTCAAGATCAGATTCCCATAATCTAGAATTGTGCATTTTGGACCCTTGGATTAATTTCTAATTTTATTAAACTTCAATAATTAGTAATGAAATTTGGGATGTTACAAAATGTGTTTTGGAGTGAAGAGAATTAGGAAAGTGTTAGAAATTAACTAGGAAACTGGAGGAAAATATGAATAAGAGGAAGGTTGCCTTGGGCAGGAAGCATTCCAATATGGGAGAGGTTAGAAGGTCTTAGGAAAGTGTTGGGACATCTTGGTTGGGTGGAGGCATCCTTAGGTAGTTGGTTGGATGTTGAGAGAGAGAGAGAGAGAGAGAGAGAGAGAGAGAGAGAGAGAGAGAGAGAGAGAGAGAGAGAGAGAGGAGGAGGAGGAGGAAAAATAAATTTGTAGGAAAAGCCAGGGAAAACACTATGGAATTATGTGAAAATGTCTATGGTGTAGGTGATTCTAAAACTACAAAATTTTCATCAGTTTTTCTAAAAACCTTTGGACATTTATTGAGGATGTTTTCATCAATGATTATGCACATGCTAAGCTAAACACATTAAATCAATGTTATATATGCTTGAGTTTGAAGATTCTGTCATGAGTATTATGTACTTTTAAAAATTCCATGTTCCATGATATCAATGCTAGGACTACGGATGCTAAATATCATGTTTTTCCACTCATTATTGATGGCATTTTTAGCACATATTCAGGATTGATTAGATACATTATTTTGTGTGATTTTTCATGGCTGTTGGTAATGTGTTATAGCATGAATTAATGATTGGTTTAGGTGTTTATCTAACATGGAAATCATGGTTTGATAAAGCATTCTTTAGAATGGATATCTGTCAAAGAATTTCAAATGGATATGCAACTTATTCAAGTACTATTTTAGTAGAATTTTAAAGCATATTAGGTATGTTTCTCCTAGTATGTTGATTGTTGTAAACATGGGTCCAACTTCTAACATGGAATTGAGAAATTATTATATTAGATTTTGAATTGGAAACAAATCAATAAAAGATGTTTTTTGCTATGTTTTTGAAAAATGTATTGATGCATGGTTGTCTTGCTGTTGGACATCCATAAGTATTTAATGTGTTTTTCTCATGGTTCTAAAATGGATTATGATATCACCATTTTAGTGTGAAAAATATACACTTTTAGATCTAGTTTTGATAAACTTTCAAAACAAAAAATTTAATAGTTTTATAATGGTATAATGAGTGTGAAAAATAATGATTTTAACATGCTATCTGAAAATCATGTTCTTGAAGCTCAAAAGTTGAGTCTTGATGGGTCTACTATTAGTGAGTTGTTAAATAATGGAATACATGATTTTGAGAACCCAAGTTGAGGTCATTTATGAGCATGCTTATATGCTTGAAAAATGACAAGTTCTAAAACATGATCTAAGCTTATATCACATTTGATTTTGGCAAAAAGTTATCTTTGAATTTGAAGTTTTGGATTTAGTTTTGAAAACAACATGTTGATTTGAAGTTTTGAATTTAGTTTTGAAAACAACAAATTGATGAGATCATGGGTAGAGTTAACCTCATACTTTTTCAACTATCACGAAGCATAGGATTTCACCTTCACATTTGGCATCAACATGCATCATAATCCTTCACCTTGGCATAGTGGTTAACTTTCTCTTTAGTTCTTAGATGCTTGCTTTACATGCATCATCCTAGACAAATCTCGCATCTTTCGTGATCAACTTGGTCAAGGGCAAAGCAATACTTGAGAATCCCTCAAAATATCTATGTTAGTATCTCACAAAACCTAGGAAACTCCATATCTCAGTCACCATCTTAGGTGTCTCCCACTTCTTTACTACTTCCTCCAACCAAAATTCAGACTTGCTGAATTTGGCATACAACTAAGTGTATCTAGTACCACATGCAAGTGCTCCTAATGCTTCTTTGGAATTTTTGAGTAAACTAGGATATCTTCCATAAATATAATGATGAATTTATCAAAAAATGGTTTGAACACCCTATTCATGATACTGAGAAATGCAACTAGAGCATTGGTTAACCCAAACTACATCAACTTGAATTCATAATGTCCATATCTAGTCCTAAATGCCATCTTCAAGAATTGTCTTCCTGATCCTCAACTATTGAAACTTGGATCTCAAGTTAATCTTAGAAAGACTCTAGCTGACTGAAGCTGATTGAATAAGTCATCTATCCAAGGTAGTAGATACTTATTCTTTATTGTGACTCCATTAGGTATCCTGTAGTCAATATAAAGTCTCATTAACCCATCATTCTTCTTGACAAAAAGGACTCGTGCTCCCCATAGTGAAACATTGGGCCTAATGAACCCTTTATGTAGGAGTTCTTGCAACTAACTCTTCAATTCTTTTAATTTGGTTGAGACCATTCTATATGGTGCCTTGGATATAAAAGAGTTGTACCAAGTATTAGCTCACTAGTGAAGTCTTTCTCCATTTTAGGTGGTAAGCCTAGTAGATTCTTAGGAAACACATCCAAAAATTCCTTAACTACTGTCATCTCCTCTAGCTTGGGTCTTTCAACCTCTACTATGTCAACTTTAGCCAAAAAGGCTTGACATCCCTTAGCAATGCATCTAACCACTTTCATAGTAGAAATAGCTCGTCTTACAAAGTCTCGTCTCTCCTAAAAAGAGATTGTCACCTCTCCTGAATATCAAAGCTGACCTTCTTCTTATAGCAATCTACTGTTACCTAATGTAAGCCAACCAATCTATCCCTAGGATGACATCAAAGTTCGTCATCTTCAGGAGGATTAAATTAACATCCGTTCATCTTTCCTCTACTATGACTGGTACTTTTTGAAGGTATTTTTATGCATATATGGGCTCATCTAACATATTCATTACCTCTATACAAAACCTTATATTTTGTATTGGAATATTCACATAATGCAAAATCACAGGATATAAAGGAATGCATAGAACTCGTAGAAAAAAGAACTTTGACAGGTCTATCATGAATGAGAAGTGTACCTTCCACTACAACATTTGATGCTTGTGCCTGTTGTGGATAATAATAAATATTTATCCTTAGCTCTTGGGGATTGGGTCCTTTTGTGTCACTCTTTTTAGTTTCTTCTTTGGGTGGTTTCTTGCAAGATGTTCTGCTTCTCCATGGTTTTTCTAGATGATATCCCTTGCTTCTAGTGCATGGTTGAAATCCCCTTGCCTTCCCATAGTTTTCAAATTGGCACTTTGGTGGTTGTTGAGACCTTAAAGACTGCATGGCCTCTTCTCCTTCCCAAATCGTCCACTAGTGGCAACATTCTTTTCCCTTTTCTCTTTCTATATCAGCATGTAGTCTTTCTTAAAGATAAAATTATCTCAACTACTCTAACCATGGTAGTGGGCTGAATGTTGAGAACCTTACTTCTCAAACTATAATTCAAACAATCAACTAAACATCTTAGTAGCTCTCTTATTGATATTGTCCACATTAGAAGTGAATCTCCTTAGTCTAGTAAACTTATTATTGTATTGAATCACTGTCATATTGCCCTATTACAAACTTAGGAATTCCTTTTCCTTTTGTCTTTGAATATGACAAGGAAAATAAATGTTGTAGAAGATAGTTGTAAACTCCTCCCATGGGATAACCTCAACTCCCTCAAAATGAGTTTGCGCTACAATTTGCCACTAGAAAGATGCCCTAGTCAATTCAAAAGTAGCCATAACTACCTTCTTATTTTTAGGGACATCCATTGCTCTTAGGACTAATTCCACCTCAAACATTCATATCTCTATCATGTTTGGCTCACCTTCTTTAGAGAATCATGACATCATTTTCTTGAATTATCTAGCATGTTATTGCTCCTACCGCCAATTTTTCCTGGAGCTCCTGCCCCATCATTTGATGTTGCCTCTAGCTGATTTTGTAAGTACTACCCTAATTGTTGCATCAAGAGTTGGATAGCTTCACCTATTAAATTCCCTTGCCTAGATGAACCACTAGCGGGTGTGCTAACAAGTACTATGATTTCCTTTACTTGTCTACTTGGTGGCATCTATTTTCAAAAAATAAGGGTATCTAATGTGAGTTTTCTTTTCTACCTACATTAGACCCCAAAGGTTCTTCTACTAGTTCCAGAACTATTTTATTTATATCTTTTGTTTGCTGACTATTGATGACTTTTCATAAAATAATTTCCTATGATGACATATACCTAGGCTCTAATACTAATTATAATGTTCTGAATTTTTAAAACACAATTTTAATATTTTTAATTTATTTTGAAATCTAAAATCCTTATTTAAAAAATTCCTTTGCAAAAAAATCATGAACATTAATTTTTTTTTCATAAAATCATTTTAAAAATTACTCGAGCACTATCCATTTCAAAACAAGACTCACGTATAGTTACATTTCATACCATTAAATTCTAAAAATAATTCTCAAAGCTTATCATTCATAACCCAATCATGAATGGAAAGTTTACCAAATAAAGCCTAGCACATAATGCCTTAATAAATTAATAATCAATAACTTAAATAAGAAATAAAGTTTTCAAAATAGTCTAGCACTCACTTTTTTGCTAAACTTCTTGATCTTAAGTTCTTTAGTCCACACTCCTAGCCTTTCCATGCTAATTTGTAAGGTTTTTCATAGATTGAGTATATAGAAATATACTCAATAAATAAGAGTCAAGTGCATGAAGCTCCCACATGTGTAGGGTTTAGGGAATGGTTGAACCGCAAGGATCTATAGTGTACAACCTTACCTTCCATTTTTGCAAGAGGCTATTTTCATGCCTCAAACCTGTGGTCTCAAGGTCATAGGACAACAACTCTACATTGTGTCAAGGCTCCCCTTCAAATAAGACTAAATTTATAACTCAAAAACTGCAGCATAACAGCACATAAGCACTCAAATAATTGTACTTAGATGTAATCATTCCTCTTTTTATTAAGTGAAATTTATGATACAATAGAACATAACATTATAAATAAATAAGAAACTTAGTGTTTGGTTGCTACAACAATAAAGAATGATATTCATGAGATATAATAAAGCTTGGGTGTTGATTATCAACAAAGAGATGCAAAATGCAGCAAAGCCTTTTTGGCATAGCGGTACTAGGAGTCTCTCACTTGGGTGACTAAGGTTGGAAGCTGGTCATCGATGAGTGTTTCTAACTTTAAAAAAAACAAAAACAAAACAAAGAGATGCAAAGAAAAAACACAATGCCAACTCATAGTAATTGATATTTTGATGATAATGAACTGCTTACCACTCAAGTGGCCCATGGCTCAATCTGCCTTCATAATTTCTTTAACAAACATAAAAAAGTGTTTTGTTGCATTAAAATACTATTTGGTCAATAACTCACTTTACCTTTTTTTTTTTTTTTGGGTAAATTCATGATTATATCCCTTATGAATCTTTAAATTATAATTTTTCCATTAGTCATTGTGTTTATAAGGGACCATTTACATTTGAGTGTGAGCTTAGGTTGATAAGAAATTAAATCAAGCGTTGTATTACTTTAAGGTGGTACTAGGGATGACAAAAGTGGTTGTTTGGTGATTTTCCAATTCTTGAATATAATGCACAGGATCTTAAGATTTGGTGGTATTAAGGGTCGGCTTTCGAATTGGATTATTCGCCAAACCAATGCTACTAGAACGAATACCTCTCTATGATGCTTCTGGGTAACACTTGTTAGAGGAGAAAAGCACATATGCTTAACACTATGTATGTACATTTCCTAAAATTCCTGGGAGCATAATTTCTCTCTCTCCCTCTCATATATGTGGGATTGTAGCACCTAGCAAGATATACCTAAGCTGGTGCTCTCCTTCCTTTCTCTTTGTCTTAATTAAGTTGTTTGCTATGGCATGGATCAACAAAAGTTAGGTCTACCTTCTCCTCTTAGCAACCCAAAATTTATCTAAGATGACACTCAATGGTTTATATTTTTTGAAATCAGGGGACTTCTTGTACTTCTAGCAATTGTTATTGGACTAATTTAAGACGAACCCATCAATAGTACTAGTTCTATGAGAAGGTGGCCTGTTTGGTGGGTCCCACATGTAGTATCCAAAATGAGACCCTAAAGATACATGGTTTGGATCAACAAAAATTAGGACCCTATTTGAAATTTAGTGACTAAAAATTAATTCTATATATGATGATTTAGATTATCACAAGAGGTGGCCCACTAAAAGCATCTACACTAGATCCTATCTAACAGAGGTTCAACAAATGAATGGTTCAAATCATAAACTTTAGGCCCAAATATGCATCGCAAGGTCAGAAAATCTTGGGCGTACATGCTTTGTTTGAGCCAAGACTATTAAGAAAAGATGCTTTGGTGAACAAGAGACAAGTACACTTTTTTGGTCCCACGTGAGAAACCTTGTATGTGAATTGATACCATTAAACTTCTACCATCAATTTCTAACCAATAAAGATTTGGTCTAGGCCAAATGAATATTTCATCAACAAGTTATAACTCAACAAAAGCCAAATGTGCACATTTTCTGGGCAAAATGCTAAATTAAGTAATGAAGGGTTTAAGAATGTCCAATCAAAATAAAGCCAGTGTTAATGGATGAGTTTGGCATTATTTTCCAAATTAATGAATTGGACCATCCCAACATGGCATATGTGGGGACTAAAAATGTACTTCTTTAAGCAAGAAAGAGCATTTTTCCTTATCATTTTTCATGCCATAATTACAAAGTAATTGAACTAATTACTCTTGCATTTTAGGTATAATCAATTATCACCTTTGTTATTATCACTAATTTGATAAAATAATCCTCTTATTAGATAGAAAAGTACTTTCTAGGGACAATAATTGTTTAACTTTGCTTGTATGCTTTTAGTTCTATATGGTTTTATGATCTTACAACTAGTCCCAAGCATGGATAAAGGAGGAGGGTTGCGTCAAGTGCCAATGGATGTAAAATTCTTTGCCAAATCCTTAAGATGAATCTAAAGCATAAGCCATTTCCTCAAGCTAGAGTGTAACTACCCAAATATTTAAATCCTATTTTATTTTGGAAAATTGGATGGAATAGAAGGATGAATGTTTTTATAAATTTTGAATTTTAGAAGTGAGAATTTATAGAAGCCAAATTTGTTGGAAATACCCTCATAATTAGATTCTATCAAAAGTGGATTCCAACAACATAAAGAACACTGAAAACGTAGTTCGGATGAGAAAGATATGGAATTTTAAGCATAAGGGCATTTTGATAATTAAAAAAGATAAAACTCAAAGGGGATCATTTTGATAATGACATCCCCCTTCGTCCTCATTGTTTGAGGCAAGGAAAGTGGCAAGTGGTTGCACAGCCCTTCTCTAGCCTCCTTCCGCGGCGCCAAGGTCAGCTATGACACTGCCCTTGCCAACCTTAAATACCCCTCTCCTCCCCCATCGCACCTAGACTTCCCTCTCCCACCGTGGAGTCTGTGGTGGCTAGTCTTAAGATACCAGAGACACAATTTTAGCGAGGGCTGGTCATGATCATAATGGTCCCTATGATTTTTGTTTTGTATTGCCATGCATGGTGCACTGAGATGGTCTTAGATGAGTACTCATTATCAGTCAGCTAATGTGTTTGCCGAGATACTTACGTGCATAAAAACTGTCGTGGGTTAGGATATCCAACATTGGGTTTTATCAATTACTACTTTATGAAGTTAGTAATGTTTATATTATTATTGATTGATTAATTTTGTTAGAAATTCAATTACTTGAATATATAAATGTGCAAATGGTTTATGCATGAATACCCATGTTTACATAAGATGGGTGCGTGATTATATTACCTAAAAAATCCTTCTTAAAGTTATGCATGTTGTATATTGTGTTTTCAAATTAGTAGTATCAGATCACCTACTAGGTATAAGAAATACTCAACCAAAAATATATTTTTACAGATCAGCTTAAGCAGGATTAGAATAAACATCAAGAAGTTTTAGTGCTATAATCAAGTGAGTGAAGGTAAAGACAAGTGTGAATGTAAGTATATGACTTATCCTTTTTGGGACATGTAATTGATACAGATGGACTGTGAGCTGTGACTGGCTAGATCTAGGATGCATATATTTTTGACTTAGTTAAAAAAATTATTTTGTTTTCTTGGAGGAAAATGATACTTGGGGTTTTCAAAATGAATTTAAAAGAAAAGATTTTTTGCTAAACTGCATTGTTTTTATCAACGTTTCTTCAAATAGGGATCAATCCCACATTCAAAATTAGTTTTGCATTTCAAAATGCATATGAAAACCCGGGTCATCATAGTTGGCATCATAGGTCAGTTTTATCCTTTCATAGCTAGTCCTGCATGTCCAAAAGTCATATATGACTAGAACAAATAAGACCAAGTAATACAATACAAGTTATAGAAATGACTGGCATAGGAAATGGTATCAAATAAGAAAGAAATACATCATAAGTGAGTTGGCAAAAAAGTGAGTTGGATTAAACAAATACTGAGGTATTGGAAGGTACAAGGCCTACTAAAACCAAGTCTAAACTACTTAGGGTTAGGAAGTGTTGAGTAGTGGAGTAAAACAAGGAAACTATTAACTGTTATAGGTATAAAAATAAATGAATGAATAATTTGATGAGATTAATATCAGTTCAAGAGTGAAGAATGGGATCACAAGATGATATTAGTGATGTCTTTAGTACATTACTTTGACTTATACTAGATCAATTGAGGCGATACTCCTAAAGAACTTTGTCCAATTCTAGATGAGTTACATGGAACCTTGTGAGAAGTAAGTGTTAACTTCCAGTAACAACTTGAGATAATAGAACTGATCAGAAAATCATTATAGTAAATGATATTTTATGTGATCAAGAGGAACACAACACAACTATGAACATGTTAATAGGTGTAAAAGACTGAATTCAAGTGGTACTACAAAGAATTTGACTAGAACAATAGTTAATAGAAGATTTTGGTGATAATCTGCTTGAGGATATTTGATCTATGATAATATATTGATCATGGAATTTAACAACAAAGAAGGAATAAGCTTATAAGGTAGAGAAGTGTAGTTTGGTGGTAATATAATAAGTTCAATGGGTTTCTTAAGATATTATAGAGATTTAGTCAAAATATAAACATTTGAGGATTTAGATGTTGTTATTAGAGAAGCCTAACATTATTTGAAAGTATTCAATTCATAATATTTGTTGACCAAAAGTGTGGACATGGTATCTATTATATGCAAAAAATCAAATGGAAACATTGATCCAAGTGGACAAAAAGGTAGAATTTTGGTGCAAGAAAACATGAGATGGAAATAATCATATTTGGTGGACATTGAATAGTTGAAGCAAGAAGATCATGAACTTAATGTGGTTAAGGAAGATAGATATAGATTAAGTTAAGACATCAAAGATCCTTCATCTTGAGTTGTTTTGCCAAATTGAAAGATGAACCAATCAAATTTGAAAGAATAAATAAGATCAAGTTGGTGATTTTACCGTAGAAGAGTATTATAGCGGTAAAATAGATGGATAAGTAGACTTTGGAAGCAGTAGAATGCCGAAATTAAGGATAGTGTATTATAAGGAATTTTTAGAATTTTAAAGGAAGAATTGTGATCAATGAGAAATTAAACTCTAAAATTAGTTTTAGAGTCAAAATTGATCATTGTAGGATTCTTACATAATTGAAAAAATCTTAAGAAAATGATGAGATGAACTATTGAAATTAGAATTTTAATAGACCCATTATTTTTATGCGGAGGCACTAGTGATTGTAGTTAATAAAAAGGATAAGTTGATAATACCTTACATTACTATTACATGATTAAATGGAGGATAAAGAGCATATATATTCAAGATAAGTGACTCGTCCAATCGATCTTCACCAACTAAAGTATTATTAAGGTTCAACTTGAGGTCTTGATATCTTAGAGGAGGATTAAAATAGCAATTATCTTGAGGTCATTACTTAGCAATGGATTTAAGTGTCACTACCTTAAGAATAATGTTGTCGCTTGGACTAAGTATTCCAACTATTTCTTAATAAACTTGTTAATTAGTAAGCAACACCCTAAACTATATAGTATATTAAGAGGAATAGCATGGATATTTATACATGAGTCTTCACTAAAGGAAGTTGACCTATTAGGCTAAGTCATTTCAAAATTGATAATCGTAATAGATAAAATGACAGCTTAGGTAGAATTAAATTAGGAAAAGATCTAAAATAGTGACGGAATTACAGAATTTCCTAAACCTTACTAAACACTATGACAATGTATTGTATGATTATGATTTAAGATGTGATGCATGAAAGGCAAATTTTTAGAAATTGAAGGAACCAACCATTGCACCGATATTTTTCACTACCTCCTGATAATTGAGACTTAATGGTTGTTGACGATGTCTTTGATAAATTATTGAAATCAATAAAGGATAAGAAAAGAGGAAACATGCTTCCAAGAAGTGAAAAGAAGTAGCTCAATATAGGCAAATGGTAAAAAGATAAAGCACTCACTGCGAACCTAACAGTGACATCCATCATCAAAAATACTTTCGATAAAGATAGATAATGATTGAGACACAAGCTTTGGTTGACATTCAAAGACATTAATAATTGTAGTGCCGACAAATGTAAATAATAGTAATAATAATAATTGGTTGACATTCAAAGACATTAATTATTGTAGTGCCGACAAATGTAAATAATAATAATAATAATGGTAATATAATCAAATATTAAAGTTGGAAATTACAATTTCTTGAGGAAGATATTAACTAAAGTGTTACTGGATTTGAAATAAAATGAAAGTAGAACTAAGATCCCTAAAGTGGAATGTTTGTTCTAAAATCATTTAATGGAAAACAAATTAAAAGTCAAAATTGATGATGAAGTAAGATAGACATATGCCTAATTGTTTTAGGAATGGCATTGAAAGAATTTTCGAGGACAAAAATTTCTTTAAGGGTGAAGGATGTAACAACCCAAAATTTTAATAGCTTATTTTATGCAATTTTTACTAGAAAAAGGGGTAAAATAGAATTTTATGAATGAGCTTTTTATAGAAGCTAAATAAAGTGTTAAAACATTAATAATTGGAAATAAAGGACAAATATCCTAAACTCTTTAGTGAGTAGTAAATTGCAAAATTTTGAGGACAAAATTCTTTATAGGGGCAGTGATGTAACTCCATGAACTTTTAAATCCTATTTTAGTTTGGAAATTTTGATGCAATAGAAGGATGGATGTTTTATAAATTTTGAATTTTAGAAGTGAGAATTTATAGAATCCAAATTTGTTGGAAATAACCTCATAATTAGATTATACATGGAAAATGAAATCCAACGACACAAAGAACACTAAAAATGGAGTTTGGATGAGAAAGTTATTGAATTTTTAAGAATAAGGACATTTTAGTAATTAAAAAAAGATCAAAAGCAAAGGGGGTCATTTAGATAATGACATCCCCCTTCATCCCTATCATCTACGGCAAGGAAAGTGGTAGGTAGTTGTGTCACCCCTCCTCTGGCCTCCTTCCACAGCACCAAGGTTGGCTATGACACCACCCTCACTAACCTTAAATACCTTTCTCCTCCCCCATCGCACCTAGACTTCCCTCTCCCTTCAGCAACTCATTTCTTCCATTGTCACTAGTGATCAGGGATTTCTATAGGCACAGTCAAATCTGCACCATAAAAAAGACACCCAAACCTTCTCTGACTGCTAGGTAATGTCTCCCTCTCTCTATCCGTTCATCTCTCTCTTTCTCTAGCATTTTCCCCTCAAATCTTGGCCGAATCTGGTCTCACTGACAGGAAAATCATTGGTGAAACCATAATTGATGGATGAGGAATGGAACTCACTCAAACACAGCTTAGATAGGAGATTTGAGTTCTTTGATGAATTCGTGGGACCCCAAAACTCTAAGATATAGAAAGATAGTTAAATTTAACTCATCTTAGATGTTGATCGAGAACTGGGTGATCTGACGGTTTAAATTGGATCATCTCACTGACCTCCATTCTTTGCACCTAAGACACATCCTGCAATGCATCTTGGAGACGCATGATCCCAGTGCACCTTTGCGTGTGTACAGCATGTGCAGGGCTATCACGGTTCGACCGATATGCACATGCGTCTTGGTAACCAAGACGCAGCCAGGTAACCCTTTTGTCACATTTTGGATCCAAAATTTTAATTTGGACCATTAAATATATCTAAAATATAAAGTCTCTAATTGAAAAGGCTATACAAGTCCGATTGACAATCGAAAAGGTCCATTGAATTCATCTTGACAATGCAGACCTAATTATACAAAAAAAAAAAAAAAGGATTAGAGAACAATTTTAACTTATTATGACCTAGAAACAATGAAAAACTCATAGATCTATAAGATTAGGAATGATCAAACCCTAAGAAGTGATCAATTAGACAATTTAGTAGATCTATAAAACTCACATTGACCCTAAATTAAGTACATCAATCCTTGGATCATAAATTTGACCATTGTTGGATAGGATCAGAGTCTAGATTAATGATCTAGGACATTAATATATGAATCTAACTAATGATAAATAGAGAATGAAAAAATAATACTTGGACCTTTACCCTTAAATTATATCGAGGACCCCCACAAAGACCATGAAGGACATCTAGGGTTTGAATTGAAGAAAAAAAGCGAACTAAGTGACATCCTTGAGGTAGGTAGTCTGATGCTAATAAGTTTTCAACTTAATTCTAAACTTAAATGATTTACTTGAAACTATTTTCGTGTTTAGTATGTTTTTTGAAATAATGAGATATGGTATTCTTATAACGAGCATGCAAATGATTCTCATGATTCATGATCTTGATTGAAAATACTATTGCTTATATCTTTAGTAGCTCATTGTCACTCTTAAATGGTAGAACCATTTTATATATGCATTAATTACATGTTTTGAAATAAGTTACATAAATTGCATGATTTGGTATATGTTAAAACTTGGAGGACTTATACCTATTTCAAGCTAGTGAGCCTGGTGGGCATTATGCTAAGAGGTTATTTGTACGGGGTTGGCCTCCAACCATCTCACCACCAAAGGTGATAGGTATGTAGGAAAGGACAATAATAGAAATGACTTAGGATAGTGGTGGATAAAGAATGAAAGTATAAAGTTGTAAATGTTGAAAGAACTAGTAATATAATTTTATTGATAAAACTTGTTCTAGGATAGAAGATTATAATGTTATAAGTGTATAGATCCTGCATATAGGGTTAGAAAGTAAAATCAAGAGACATAGGATAGTATGGAGGGAGTGATGCAAGAAATTTTCAACACATAGGGGATATTTATAGGAGTAGACTTGAATGGTAATATAGGAAAAACAAAGGAAGGATATGATAGGGTCCATTGAGGATATGCTATTGGAAAAAGATATGAGATGGTCCAAGATACCCTTGATTTTCCTTTGGCATATAACCTAGCACTACCAAGCACTTGCTTTAAGATGAGGGATGAACACATACTAACTTTTATAGGTGGATTATACAAAAGCCAAACAGACTTTTTTTTACTTAGAAATACCGAAAGATCAATGTATAAGGATTGCAAGGTGATATCAAATGAGAGCTTAACCACATATCATAGGCTAATGGTTATGGATATTTGCATTAGGAGATGGAAGAAAGGAAATAAAATTAATAGGTGTCCAAAAGATAAGTATGGAGCTTAAAAGGTGAAAAATAACATCATATACAAAAAAGTTGATGGTAGAAGGAAAGTGGAATAGTGAAATAGAAATAAACACTATGCGGACTGATATGATCGAGTCCATTAAGAAAGTGGCAAAAGATATTCTGAGACTATCTAAAGGTAAAAAGCGACCTGTAAAGGAAACTTGGTAGTCAAATGAAAAAGTATAAAAGATTATTAAAGAGAAATTGGTGTGGCATGGAAGAGGACTAAAAGTAAAGAAGACTTTGAGCAGTATAAGAATGCTAAAAAGGTTGTTAAGAGAGTAGTGAATGAGGCTAAACTCAAGGCATATGATGATTTTTATAATATATTACATCATGAGAAGGTGAGAAAGATGTGTTCAAACTTGCAAACATGAGAGAACGAAAGAGTAAAGACTTAGAACATGTTAAAAGCAT
This sequence comes from Warburgia ugandensis, assembly GCA_035236585.1. Lineage (NCBI taxonomy): Eukaryota > Viridiplantae > Streptophyta > Magnoliopsida > Canellales > Canellaceae > Warburgia > Warburgia ugandensis. The sequence continues at coordinate 27,222,362 of CP141131.1, forward strand.
TAAAAGTGATAACAAGAGGGTACTTGTCAAAGCTGTTAAGATCAATCAAAGGTGGGAAAGTTATTTTAAAAAATTGCTACTTAACAAATGTATTGAGAATATAGAGTTTGAAAGAATAGTAAATATAAATAACATTGAACTATTTAGACACACTTGTAGGATCAGGGTACCTAAAGTGAAAGATGAAATTAGGAAAGACCCTAGACGCAATGTTATATTAATAGGGGTTTGGAAGTATATGAGAGATATTTTAATAGTCTAGCTGACAAAGTTGTTTAATAAGATAGTGGAATCGAAGAAAATGCCAGGTGAATGAAGGAAATGCTTATTGTACTAATTTATGAGAATAAAGGAAGCATACAGAGTTGCACTAGTTATAGTGGAATCAAATTTATGAGCTACACCATGATAGAGATTGAGAAGAAATGATGGGATGAAAAAAAAAAAAAATTTGATCCTATATACATTGGATTTTTTAAGTTTTTTTTTTCAAACAACTTAAATATGGTATTTTATAAAGTTGTTTGAAAAAACAACTTCAAGTATGGTGATTTTTAAAGTCTTTTGAAAAAAAAATGACTTTCAAAAACATCATTTTTAAAGTCGTTTGAAGAAAACAAATTGAAAATCATTTTTTTCAAATCACTTTATAAAACATCGTATTTAAAGTTGTTTGAAAAAATGACTTTTAAAAATCTCATTTAAGTGAAAAATATATCAAAATTTAATGCTTCTTTAAAGTTGTTTGAAAAAAAGATGTAAAAATCATAGTTTTTAAAGTCCTTTTTTCCATACAACTTTAAAAACTATGATTTTTGAAGTCGTTCTTTTCAAATGACTTTAAAAAAAGCATTAAAATCTAATATATTTTATTTTACCTTACAATCTCTTACTTTAATACAATGAGACTAATTTTTTATAATAATCAATCTTAATTCACGCATTCTATACATAATAAATACAAGAATATGCAAAAGAATTTACTTTTCAAAGAAATCTCCATTTACGCACATGCACACACACACACACACATAATGTCACGTATATAGTATTCATCTCACTTCAATTTATATAACACATGATAAAAGAGCTAATTATAATTCTAAAATTATAAAAGATCTTTCATCCATGGTCACCATTAAGTGTAATTTGTAGCAATGACTTAAACAGATTTCCTAAACCAAAGTCCTCCATTGATTCTTACTGCTTGTTTTTGAATTTTCTATATCAAATCATGAAAAATGAAGTGCATAGTTGAGTTTGGAATGATAAAAAAAGCCTTAGGAGAAGTGGTTTTGTCAAATTTGAGGGGTGCCTAAAAATTTGTGTCTAAGTGTGTCCTTATCAATTTTAGGGGTTGCTAATTAGGCATATGGGGGATGTCCAATGTAAATATTTAGGGCACTATTTCAGTCCAAAGGGGGTGCCATTATCAATTTTTTCCTATTAAATTTTAGATCCCAAGGGGCGCCATTATCAAGATTGGGTTCTGTTAATTTAGGACCCCAGAGGGTGTAGATATCAAAACAAGGGGATGTTTTATTAAGGTTTTATATAAAAGGAAAGAGAGAAAACCCTAACCTTTTTGCAGGCTCCCCCTCCCTTCTTATTGTTGTGTTCCCCTCTATGGTCTCGTTTCCCCTCTGCTGTCGCATTCCCCCTCTTTTAGCTTGGATTGATGCGAGGATGGTCTATGGCGATCAGCATCAGCTATAGATAAGTTCTTTCCCTCCTCTTTTTTTTCACTTTGTTCTCTCTTCCTTTGGATAGTGGTCATCTAGCTCGCTTGATTTCTTTTCTCAAGGGCCGATGTCATCGCTGGTCCTGACAGATCCCCCCCTTTATGTGTTTTTGTTTTCTACAATCGTCAGTTCCCTGTGCCAACTGCTTTTTCTCCTACCCTTTTTTTTTCTTCTTCTTCCTAGGGGCCAACAAAGTTGCTAGTCCAGATCTTACCTTCTCTTTGCATTCATCAGCTACTTGTGTAGTGCCCGCTATTGAGTTCCCCCCTTTTTTCTTTTTTGTTTTGCTTTCACTGATCAGCCAAAACCTATTGTTGGTTGACTTTCTCCCCTCCCCCTCCTTTTTCTTCTTCTTCGATCAACCCCCCAAGAATAGCAAGATCTTCCTACTGTTTTCCCTCTTTTCTTTCTTGAAAAAGCTTACTAGATAAATTTGCTTGCCAGTCTAGATTGATTAGCTTGATCTGATTAATCTAATCTGGGCTACTCTGGTAAGCCTGGACTGATCTGATCTAGTCTAAAATACCTGGAATGATCTACTTGGTGTGATTAGTTTGGCCTAATCCGCACTGCACTAGTCTGGCTTGGACTGAATCTATTCTAAGCAACTCCTCAATATGGAATGGGCCCCTCTTAGCCTCGATTAGATCTGGATTGGGCCGCTCTCATCCTCAACTTTATATGGACTAGGCTACTCATTGGGTTAAACTGGATCTGGATTGTGCCACTCCTAACCAGAACTAGATCTGGGTTCAGCCTGGGTTGGACCGTACTTGTTAGGTAAACTCTAGACTTGCCTAAGTTTGGCCTGTACTCATGAGGAAAGGGGGGAGGCCTAAAACATGACTGGTTTCTAGTTTTTGGTTTCACACTCCAGCATTCCTTTAGCTCTGATACCACTGTTAGGATCATTAAGGGATCTACACACATAGAGATAGAAAAAACAAAGATGGACACCAAAATTTTAAGTGATTAGGCCAAATTGGTCTACATCCATGGGAACAGGGGAAGCACTTTCAGTATCTCTGAAAAAGAGTGGGATGCATACAGCTTCGGTCTTGGCTTCAATTTATAGGAGTCTAAAGGATCTGAGTTACTGATTTTCTTCCAAATCAAATCCTAATTTCCAGATCTTGATTTTTCTCATGATTTCCAAATCAATTCTTGATTTACTATTTTTCCTTGATTGATTTTGACAATTTTTTCTTTTTAGCAGGTTTGATTAGTTAGATCATCGACTTCCATATGGGGATGGATCTTATCATATTGCATGCTCTCTTGGTTATCTGGCATAACCCCATTATAGACAAGGTGCTTGGCCTATTGCCCACTTTCATGCCTACTATTCACTAAGCTCTTATCCCAGCATTTAATCTAGTTCAATAGCGAAAAATCAAATTAAAAACATAAAATACTAAAGAACCACCAATCTAACAACTTTTTTTTTAAAAACAAATAAGTAGAAATTTATGAATTTCTAGCTTAGATTACAAAAGAGACAATTATCCATTACTGTTCCCTTTATCTAAATAACAGACACACCAAGAAATGAAGATCAAACTATAGTGGGCAAGTAGCTCCACTAGAAGTAGCATAAATAAATAAATAAAATGTCAAGAAGGCATGTGTTGCTTAATTTTCTCTTTCTTTGTCTACCTCTTGTTTCTCCTTGTGATACTCAACACACCCATCATCTCCCTTTAGAAATAAATCAAAATGTAGACAAATAACCTCCCACTATTATGTTGTAATAGTGATGAAACATGTTGGCCCTAACAAAATATTTGAGCCCTTGCAGAGAAATTGAAGATGTATGACTATTAATTTTTCTCCATTAAGATCATCATATCATAAAGAATCTTTGATATACTAGAGATTATAAGATCATGTACACACTGTTTGGGACTTTGGAAGTCCTCGTTAATATAACTTTGTTGTGATCGGTAGCTTTTCCTAGAAACTCTATTCTTCTCATTCACATGCAAGTGGCTCCAACTCGAAAGAAAGTACTTGAATCATGAGAGAGTGTAATATTTGTATAAAAAAAATGGCATTAATTATATAAAATTATTTGAGAATTTCATTAAATTATAAATTTGAGTTTTCAAAAAATTGATTTTTAGAGATGTCAAATTGAGAGTTGAAACATTAAGCATTCGATGGTAATAAAAAAATGAAATCCAAAGCTACTAAGAAAACCTAAATCAAAGTTTGGATGGAAATGTTATGAGGTTTTTAAGTTGAGGAACATTTTGATAATTTTTCAAGTAGAGCACATTTATCTGATTTTAAAATAGAAAGTGTGTAAAATGTAGGGATTTTTTTTATTTTTTATAACAACACTCGTTGTCTTATCCTGGGAAAAATGGGCTGGCGCAATGCAACCCCCCTTGCCGCTGGAGGCCATTATTTTTTCTGTGTTTTAAATCCACAACACCCCCCTTGGGTTTGTCACGTTTCTGCATTTTCCCCCATCTATCACTAATCTCCCCTCCTCTTCGCTGAATTCCTCTTTTCCCCTTTCTCTCCTTCTTTCCCACTTTCTGTCCCTCTCTTGTCTTCCCTTTTCTCTTTTCTCCCTCCCTCTCTCTCTTTTCCTTTCCAAGGTCACCGCCCAACCAAGCTTGAGCCGCATCAAGCAAGCCAGGTGCACGATCTCTCCGACATAGCATCATCGACTGGCCTCGCACAAGTAATCCCCCTCTCACTCCTTTTCATTGTTTTTCCGTTCCCCATGTCGGTCAAAGTGGTTTTTTGGTCGACAGAGGGTTCAATAAAGAAAATTCATATAGATGGAAAAACCAATTCAAGAACAGCCCAGATGGAGGATCTACGTGATCCAATGGATTCCTAGACCATCAAAACCTTAGGGTTATTGAAATAATCATGATTTGAGAAATATAAACCATAAATATAAAGGGAAAAGGAACGATGGTCCTAGGTGCATTATCCCCAATGGGCATGCACCCACGATGCACATAGGTGGACGTGCACCTTGGACTCACCCATGTGTGTCCTAGCAATCATGATGTGCCTAGGTGCATCTGGGAGGCGCATCACAGATGTAGTGTCTCCCAATGCTACTATTTTGTCTTATTTTGATCCAAATTTTAATTTGGGTTGATTTTGTCCTAAGACACAAAATCTTCAATTTTGAAGGCTACATAAGTCCAAATTTGGATTTGAGATATTTGCTGGATTTGTCTCGATGACACAGACCTAATTATGCATTGAAATTATAGATTTAACCACATCTAAACATAACTAATTACTAAAAATCATTGAATTACAAAGACCAACCAGATGGAGGGTGATTAGGCCTTGAAAATTGATCAATTAGATGATCTAATAAGTGAATTGAGGGATCTAATAGTCAGATCATACAATTAAATATAAATTATGATCTAAACCATTGAATGATACAAGAACTACATATCTGACTGATTAGAGAATGATCTGACTGTCAGATCAATAGATTGACTACTAATTCATACATAGATCTTAGAAAACACTATAAATATGATAGGTTGAGATATATGAGATACTCAAGGGAGTATTGAGAATGATCCAATGGTTGGATCGTTCTAAAAACTATGGATAATGTAAAATTATATCTTGAAAGTCATCTAAACTATCAATCTAATCAATCAAGACCAGATCTGACCATCTGATTATTAGATTGACTATGAAAATAGGAGAACGACTAGTTACAAGACATTGATCACTGTGGATTGTGAAAATTTTGAGTGAACTGGATCACTGATCTATGATCTACAATTAGGATTAATGGTTAGACAAAGATTAAGTGAGCAGACCTTAATTTAGGATGAATGAGCACCAAATTACTTGTAGGAGGACCTAGAGTTATATGAGTAGACATGATGAATACTAAGCAGTAAGTGACGTTGTATGATATAGATGATTTGACAAGTGCGTTAGATTGTGATGATTTGAGAGGTGGCACTTTTAAAGGGTTGATCTTCACTGAGGTAGGTGATGAAATTTAATATTGATATATTTTTATGAGCAATGGATGATCATTGTGATGATTTCATTGATGATGTGCTGCATGTTTATCATTCATTATGACCTCGTTGGGATTATTATCTGGCATGTACATCCCTTATTTATGCACGATCATTTTGATTCACATGTTCCACAAACACATGATTATTTGATATTGATATACTTTAATGATTTGTTTTATAACAAAAGTTTTTCCATGGATTGTTTAGGAGGCTTAGTGGTTGATCCTTGAGAGACTGACCCCTTGGTAAGGGCAATGCTCTCGGATGGCAGCCATAGGTGCTTTTGTATTTTGTGCATCATATATTACATCTTATTGGTTGTTTTGATACAGAGTGATTTTCTTATCACTTGTTTTTGTGAATTTTCTTGTCGGTGGATGCTATGCTAGGAGGCATTTAGGGCCTTTGTGAGATGATTAGACACTTGCCTCATAGATGGGTAAACTTCGTAGGGAGTGGTATCATAGGTAGACCACATTACGAGTTCAATCCCCCCTGCATGATGGACACTAGTCTCCCATTTTGGTGTTGACAGGGAGCGGCGGTTGGTAGATCTGGAAGTTGGTTACCACTGCAACATGGCAATCCATATGTTTAATCTGTGTTTTCATGTAACATTATGACCATAATTGGATTGATATATCTTGAGGTACACACTTCATGATAACACGTGGAGGATTGGTATGAGTACTCAGATCTAATGTGAGTGTGTTATACACTTGTAGGACTAGTGAGTGTTGGGTACCCTTTTATTTATGCAATCACTGTGTTTTGATATGATGGAGTTGCGGACACTTGAAACTTCCTTATTTATGTGCTATGATGTATATTATGATATGAATGTCATGTTGATTTGACTTCATGTGATCCTCATGATTTATTCGAGGTCTTATATGCTATACTAGATTTTGTTTTAACATGGATTATAAATTGATGCTATTATTTGATCATGAGACTTGGTTATTTAGTTTCATGCCTCTATTTTATCCATGGGACTTCATTATGAGATTTTTTTATTTATTCATTACACCACATGCATGTATTTGTTTAATATTAAATATCTATGTACCTACATAAGTGATAGCTTGTTGAGGTATGCTATAGTTTGTAATGCCTCAAATTTAGAGTAGGATAGTAGGAAGGGAAAACAGGTGGAGAATCAGTGAAGGCAACGGGGACCATCAATGTATTATGAGGTGACTACATGAATGTACATAATACCCTAGACAATACTTTATGCTGGAATTTGGGCTACCAATACTTAGATGTTATCTTATGGATCTTTAATTTTGTGGACATGGTGTTACAGATGGATGTTGTCTTGCTATTTTGTGGCTATTCTATTATCGCTATTGTCTATTTTATGACAAGGTTTCTAACAGTTATAAGTGTTTTGTTTTATAATGTGAGTCCTAGTTACTTATTTTCATTCAGAACTTTTGTGTCTTCTTTGTGAGTCTTTTGACACCTGAGGAATTTGGAAGTGTGTTACCATTAGAATTTCAATATTTTGAGTAACTTTAATTTATTATTTTAAATCATGGATCCTACCTATGTTATGTGTTTTGTGTTTCTAAAAATCCAGGGTGTTGTATCTTGATACCAGAACTTAGTCTACTCCATCATGACCACACCAATGAGTAGGCTTAATCATGACAGCCCATAGAGTTATCATTGAGAATGAGATTATAGGAAAATTTATCCTAGATTATACTAGTATTGAGACAAATGGCTCCTAGAAAGAAGACAAGGTCCACCGCTGCCCCACCTGTTCCACCTTTGCCAAGTCTTCAAGGCAAAGGGAACATGTATCAGACATAGTGGCTCAGATGATACAGGGCCTACTCTTGCATTTACTACAGATGATTCATGCATCTCTAATGATGCAAGCCATGAGTACAACACCAGTGATGGCGATTGCCACAACACTTATCGATTCTTTATTCCAGTCATCCCATGAGGTGCCTATAACACTAGCCCCTAAACCTTTAAAGAGTGCCCTGAATAGTTTCAGCAGGAGGAATAACCTACTAGAGATGTTAGTGGATGGCACCACATTTTTATGGAGATTGAGTTACGAGGAGGCTAAAAGATGGCTTTTTGAGGTTGAGAGGACTTTTGTTGTTGTGAAGGTCCTTGTAGAGATCAGGTATTGATTGTCACCTATTTATTGAAGGGTGAGGCAGGATTTTGGTGGTAGACCTTTGAGAGGACACATTCCTCCACCCTAGGGACACTTACTTAGGAGGCCTTCAAAAAGGATTTTGATGATTCGGTGATTATTGCACATTTTGTGACACTACTGGAGGCAACAACTATGACCTCTATATTGGAGAGAGATTTTCTTTGGACCAAGGTGTTCGAGCTAGCCTAGTAAGTGTAAGAGACCCTTTGCATTAACACAATCACAAAGGACAATGACTCAACAACAGATGAGTTGACAAAGGAGAGACATTGATTGGAAGAAGTGACATAGATGCAAAGGTAGGCACCCTAGACAACCATGCCCCAAGTCCGACAATTGCAGTAGTAGTAGCATCAGCGATAATAGTAGTTTTCCTCATAGAGACAATCGTTTAGGTGTTTTGGCTATGGAGACACTGGATATTTCCTTAGGGATTGCCGTAGAGGATAGAAGAACAAACAAACAGAGGCCAATAATAGTGCAGAAATTATGCCATGGAGTCAGGGACGAGTCTTTGAGATTACATTGGGGCAACATAGACCTCGAATTAGGTGGTGAAAAGAACTTTCCTCATCTCAGATAGGCATGTCAGGATCCTCTTCAACCCAAGATCGACTCATTTACGTCTTCCTTGGATATGCATACATATAAGTTAGCCTTTGGATTGAATATCATGACATTAGTGGGAGAGACATTCAAGGCCAGTAAGTACTTCATGGGGTACTAGTAGAGATCAAGCATGAGGATGTACACCAACCTTATTTTTCTATATATGGTCGATTATGATGTTATTCTGGGGATGGACTAGTTAGCCACATACTGGGCTACAGTGGATTCTTGCAAGAAGTAGGTTATTTTCAATGCACCTGGATAACCTATGACTTCATTTAAGTGAAGAAAGAGTATCACTGGTGCATATGTTATTTCTACCATGAAGGTAGTGCAGTACTATTCTCGAGGGTTCCATATGTTCCTTGCTTGTGATAGTGAAGGATAGTGGGCAACCCCAAATTGAGGATATTGACATCATGCGAGAGTTTGCAGATGTCTTTCCTGAGGATCTATTAGGATTACCACTGCGCAGGAAAATTGATTTTACTATTGATTTAGTGCTAGATACAACACCCATCTCCAAGGCACCATACAAGATGGCCCCAGCTAAGCTAAGGGGGATCAAGGTCCAATTATAGGAGCTACTTGACAGAGGTTTCATTAGACCTAGTGGGTCTTCGTGATGAGCACCAATCCTCTTCATGAAAAAGAAGAATGGAACATAAAGGTTGTGTATAGGCTATCAGTTGTTGAATAGTGTTATAGTGAAGAACCTATATCCCTTGCCTCATATCAATGATTTATTTGATCAACTTCAGTTGGTGCAAGTATTCTCAAAGACAGATTTGAGATCAAGCTACCACTAGTTGACGATTAGAAAGAGGACATCTCCAAGACTGCTTTTAAACTTGCTATGTTCATTACAAGTTCTTAGTGATGCCTTTTAGTTTGATCAATGTGCCGGTGGTGTTTATGGACTTGGTGAACCAAGTCTTTCAAGCTTATTTAGATGCATTTATTATTATTTTTGTGGATGACATACTAATCTACTCACCCAGTCGTGAGGCGCACAGGGAGCATCTTCGTGTTGTGTTGGACACCTTGCATCGCCACTGTTTGTTTGCTAAGTTTAGTAAATGTGATTTCAAGCTTAAATAGATACATTTCCTTGCTACATGGTATCAAGGATGGCCTAGCTATAAACTCAGCTAAAGTGGAAGTAATTCTGAGATGGGAGAGACTTATGATGGTGACTGAGATTTGTAGTTTTCTCAAATTAGTGAGATATTACCATAGCTTTATTGAAGAATTTTCAAAGATTGCATTGCCTTTGACCACCCTGACTAGAAAGAATACCAAATTTATCTGAAGTGATGCTTATGATAAGAGCTTTCAGGAGCTCAAGAGGAGACTTACCTTCACACCAGTGTTGATGTTGCCCTCAGGATCTGGTGGTTTTGTAGTTTATTGTGATGCTCGATGAAGGGGCTGGGAGCAGTAATAATGTAGAATTGGAAGGTGATAGCTTATGTGTCTAGGCAATCAAAGACGCAATGAGGTGAATTACCCACTCATGACTTGGAGTTAGCAGTTGTGGTATTTGCACTAAAGTCTTGATGACACTACTTATACGGTGAGAGGTTTGAGGTATTTATTGATCATAAAAGCCTCAAGTATTTCTTTACTCAGACTGATTTGAATATGACCCAACGCAGATGGATGAAATATTTCAAGGACTTCGACTTCACCATTTAGTACCACCATGAGAAGGCAAATGTTGTGAAGATGCCTTGAGTAGGAAGTTGAGGAAGTGATTGCCAACTTATTTAGATCGAGATTCATTAACAGCATTTTGCAGGCACAGATGGAGGCTGCAGAGACTCAAGACTTAATAGAGGACAGGATGGTAGTATCTAGTTTGAGGGCAGGCTAGTGGTCCCAATAACTAGCAATTTGAGGTATGAACTATTTCAGGAGGCTCACCAGTTACAATTCACCATTCATGTCAAAGATACAAAGATGTACCAAGATCTGAGAAAACACTTTTGGTGGAATGGGATAAAGAGAGATATTGGAAAATGAGTAGCACAATATTTGACCTATCAGTAGGTCAAGGCTGAGCATCAGAGACCATCAGGGTTGCTTCAAACATTAGACCTCCCAGAGTGGAAATGGGACCATATTAACATGGATTTTATAGTTGGTCTCCCGATGATAGCGAGTGGACAGGATATGATATGAGTTAGCATTGATAGATACACGAAGTTTGCCCATTTCCTTCCTATGAAACAAATCATATAGCTAGCAATTTGGCGAGGTTTTATGTTAAGGAGATTGTAAGCCGACATGAGATTTCCTTGATTATCATCTCTGATAGGGACAATAGATTTGCCTTTAAGTACTAGCATAGTGTCCAAGAGGCTTTGGGGTTGATGTGAGGTTTAGCATAGCTTTCCACCCCCAGACAGATGGCTAGATAGAGAGGACCATCTAGACTATTGAGGACATGTCAAGGGCTTGTGTCATTGACTGAAAGGGTAGGTAGGATGATCATTTATCTCTTGTGGGGTTTGCATATAACAATAGCTACCCCACCAGTATTGGCATGGCCCCATATGAGGCACTATATAGCAAACCATGTCGATCATCCCTATGTTGGAGCAATGTGGGAGAGAGATGCCTTGTGAGGTTTGAGTTGGTGGGGAAGTGTGTAAAGAAGGTCCAGTTGATTTGGAAGCGATTTTTTGGTGGCCCACAATTGTTAGAAGTACTATGCCTATGGGACGCAGGAGGATGTGGAGTCTGTTGGTAGGGATCATGTTTTCTTGAAGGTTTTCCCCATGAAGGGAGTGATGAGGTTTAACAGTAAGGGGAAGCTTAGTCCCAAATATTGGCCGTTTTGAGATCTTGGGAAGGGTGGGAGATATTGCATATCAGTTCACCCTGTCACTACAACTCACGTATATATGTTGGACCTTTCATGTATATATGTTGAGAATGTATGTGCCAGACCCTTGCAGTGTGCTTGAGTGGATTCTTGGGGAGTTAACACCTAACTTGATTTTTGAGGAGAGAACAGTGCAAATTTTGGAGCCAAAGGTCCATGAGTTAAGAACAAATACTATTCCACTAGTCAAGGTCATTTAGCTGCGCCACTCTACATAGAAGGCCACGTCAAAAATACAGAATGAGATGAGACAGACCCATCAAGAATTGTTTGTATAGTGTATACAAAAATTTCAAGGACAAAATTTTTATGAGGGAGGGAAGTAATATATGTAAAATTTTGTGGCATTAATTGTATAATATATTTGAGAATTTCATTAAATTAGAATTAGAAATTTGTTTTTCTATAGAATTCAAATTGAGAGTTGAAACATTGAGCATTTGATAGTACTCTAAAAATGGAATAAAATAACATTGAGAATACCTAAATCGAAGTTCGGATGGAAAAGTTATGAAGTTTTGAAGTTAAGGAACATTTGATAATTTTCCAAGTAGCCTCATTTATCTAATTTTAAAGTAGAAAGTGCATAAAATGCAAGGGAATTTTTTATAATGGCACCCTTGTCTTATCCCATAAAAAATGGGTGGCGCAGCCTCACCTATTATTGCCCATTGTTGTTTTTTCGCATTTAAAAAACCCCCTCCCTGATTCGCCGCATTTCCCCATTTCTCCCCTTCTCTCATTGATCTCCCCTCTTTGTTGAATTCCTCTTTTCCCCTTTCTCACCTTCTTTCCCTCTCTTTCTCTCTTTTCCTTCCCATAGTCACCGACTGATTGAGCCCAAGCAACATCGAGCAAGCTAAGCACACAATCTCTTAGACATTGCATCACCGACTAGCCATGCATAGGTAAGCCGCCGCCCCCCCCCCCCCCAACTTTTTTTTCTTGTTTTCCCCTTCCCCATACTAGCCAGAGTTTGGACAGCAGAGGGTTCATCAGAGAAAAACTATATTGATGGAAAAACCTAGTTTAAGAATAGCTCAGTGGATCTAAGCAATCCAATAGATTCTTGGAACCTCAAAACCTTATGACTGTTGAAATCATCCTAATATGAAAAATCTAGACTACAAATCTAAAGGAAAAAGAATGAACGATTCAGATGCATCTGTGCATCATCCTCATTGGATGTTACACCTAGGATGTACCCGAGCTAGTGCATGTAGGCGACCGCGATGCCCCCAGGTCTACCGAGGACATGATTCACGGATGCAATGCATCCCAGTGACGATGTTTTGTCCTATTATAATCTAGATTTTGATCTGGACCATTGATTTTGACTTGAGACACAGAATCTTAAATTGAGGAGGCTACATATGCCTAAATTTGGATCCAAGACATCCACTGGATTTGTCTCTACGACACACACTCAATTATGTGATGGAAATTTAAATATGACCACATCGAGGGTGATCAAGCCTTAAAAATTGATCAATTAGATAATTTAATAAGTGAATTGAGGGATTTAATAGTTAGATCATATAATTAAATGTATATAATGATCCAAACCATCAAATAAGACAGGACCGATCAGAGGATGATGTGACTGCCAAATCAACAAATTGACTACTAATAGATACATAGATCTCAGAAGACACTATAATTATGATACATTAAGGTATATGAGATACTGAAGGGAGTATTGAGAATGATCCAGTGGTTGGATCATTCTACAAACTATGGATAATGTAAAATTATACATTAGAAGTCATCAGAACTATCAATCTGATTGATCAAGATCAGATCCAACCATATCATTATCAGGTTGACTATGAAAATAGGAGAAAGACTAGTTACAGAATATTAATCACTATGGATTGTGGAAATTTTGACTGATTTGGACAGTTGATCTTTGATCTACAGTTAGGATTAATGATTAGACAAAGATTAAGGGAATTATACCTTAATTAGGGATGAATAAACACTAAATTACCTAGATCAAGGAGGATCTAGAGTTATATGAGTCAAAATCATGAATATTGAGCATTGAGTGACAATGTATGATATATGTGATTTGATAGTCGAGTTAAATCATACTGATTTGAGAGGTGACACTTTTAAAGGGTTGATCCTCACTAAGGTAGGTGATGACATTTAATATTGATATATTTTCATAAAACTATGGATGATTATTGTTCACCAATGATTTGATGTATGTTTATCTTTCATTATGACCTCATTGGGATTATTATCTAGCACGTACATCTTTTATTTATGCACAATCACTTTGATTTACATGTTTCACAAACACATGATTATTTGATATTGATATACATTGATGATTTGTTTTATGACAAATATTTTTTTGTGGATTGTTGAGGAGGGTTGGCGGCTAATCCTTAAGAGACTGACCCTTTGATAAAGCCATTGATTTTGTGATGGCAAACCACAAGTGCTCCTATATTTCATGCATCAAATATTAGTTCTTAGCACTTGTTTTTATACATTGAGAAATTTTGTGTTTTGTGGATTTATGATAGCGTTTCTACCAGGTGGACGCTAAGGTAGGAGGGATTTTGGGACTTTGTGAGTTGATTGGACACCTACCTTTTAGATGGGCAAACTTTGTAGGGAGTGGTATCATGAGTAGTCCACACTACGAGTTTGATCCCCACATACACGATGGACACTAGTCTCCCATTTTGGTGTCGATGGAGAGTGGCATTTGGTAGACCTAGGAGTTGATTAACATTGTAACTTGGCAATCCATTTGTTTGATCTGCATTTTCATGCAGCATTATGAGCATACTTGGATTGATATATCCTGAGGTACACGCAACATGACGATGCATGGAGGATTGGTATGAGTACTCATGACATGATGTGAGAGTGTGTGGTATACTTGTAGGACCCGTGAGTGTTGGGTGCCCTTTTATTGGTGTGATGGAATTACATACACTTGACACTTTTAGATTATGAACTATGATTTATATTATGATATGCATGCCATGTTGATTTGATTTCATGTGATCCTCATGATTTATTCGAAGTCTTGTATGCTGTACTGGATTTTATTTTGGCATGGATTATATGTTGATGCTGTTATTCGATCATGAGACTTGGCTATTCAGTTTTCGTGCCTCTATTTTATCCATGAGACTTCATTATTAGATTTTGTTATTTATTTGTTGCACCACCTGTATGTATTTGTTAAAATATTAAATGTCTATGTACCTAAACAAACAGTTGTTTGCTGAGGTATTGTTGTGATTTGCAATGCCTCAAATTTAAAGCAGGATAGCACGAAGGGCAAATTGGTGAAGAAATAGTGAAAGCAGCGGGGATCATCAGTATATTATGATGTGACTACACAAAAGTACATAGTACACTAGACATTACTTTATGTTGGATTTGGGCTATAAATACTTAGATGTTATTTTGTAGATCTTTCATTTTGTGGACATGGTGTTATGGATGGATGTTGACTCATGACGCACATACCTTGGGGCTTGCTATTTTATGGTTATTCTATTATTGCTATTGTCTATTTTATGACATGATTTTTGACAATTATCAGTGTTTTGTTTTATAATGTGAGTCCTGCTTACTTATTTTCATTCCAGACTTTTGTGTCTTATTTGTGAGTCTTCTGACAACTAGAGAATTTGGAAGTATGTTTCCATTAGATATATTATGTGTTTTGTGTTTCTAGGTATCTGAGGTGTCATGGAGAGAGAGCAAAGGGGTCATTTTTTCATGGAATGGATCTAGGATTGCATCACCACAATTGGTGGCCCCATAGATATTTAGTACTTTGGGTGAGCTTTCAATATGGAAACTCCCCACTAAATCTTTGTATTTGTATTCAACACAAATGAGGAAAGTCCTTAGACCCTCTCCCTTTTATTTGACTTTCTAGTTCAAGTTACAACAAGTTTATTATCATCTATTATGTTTCCTAACTGTTAGCGATCTTTTTCTTGCTAATTTAATTGAAGTAAATCCCACCCAACTTAATTCAAATATATCAACTCAAATCAAATTTGACTTCATGTTACATTCAATTTTGTAGCTGGATTACCAAGTAGGCCCCCACTAATGACCAATATAAAAGATAATTAATAATACAATTAAGTTATCCACCATAAACTATATTACATAGTCCTACCAATTAAGGAAATTATTATCTTGACCTTATATTATCAGGTAGTATGGGTAAAATGGACAAGTAGATTAAATCCAATCTTGGTGCGCATTATGATCCACCTCGTATAAGTCATGTAGAATTTTAGATGTTGACTTCTTTATAAAAATCTGAACCATTTATGTTGTTAAGAAGCCTTAGGTAGGCTAGGTACTATATTTTAATAGTAGATTCTTATAGCTAAAGTTATAGAAGTTGAAAATTAGAGCCAATGAAATATTTTTCTTTTTAGAGAAATAAAACAATTGGTTACGATCATCCAAATGCAATGATTTTCATAGATTACCTATTTTTGGGACATTGAACAAGATTAATGGTTTAGGTCTTTCAAAAGGGGTCAACATCCTCCGTTTATATTATTTTTCAATTTCATTCCTCTAAGCCAATAAGGATTTGTCATAAGGAAAAAGGCCCAATGATTAACAGGACTGCAAAGTGCATGTCATAACTTGCTTTAGCCATCAACCATTCACGTGGCCTCACCCAAAGAGGGACATTTTTGAACATTATATTTTGACCCCACCTTAAACATCACATGCCAAAACAAAATCTTTTCAAAGTTGATTTGCATATAATCTTGGATATTTTATTTGTTTAAAATTTAAAGAAAATATAGCCAAAAGGCCTTGCAATATCAAGAGCATGAAAATATTGAACAAAGGTAGGGAGGTCACACAATTTCATAACATAAGTTCATACAACCACATGACCCATGCTCAACAATATGCATTACCTAGACAAGTGTCCTTTCTAGGATAGGACGCATGACATCAAAAGTAGACATGCAGCTACATGACTAGAAGCCCTGTATAAGTGCTCCCTTCTAGAAGATGATCAAAGCATCAATATGATGACATGTTTATGCTATCATATAACCCAAGTCCACCACGTTACTCAACTTCATGCTACTACATAACCCAAGTAGTTAGCAAAGGAATATAAATGACACAATCTGATTGGCTAAAGGTATTGCTTGGAATGCTACATAAAGGGATGCCCTCCAAGAGTAAGGGCAAACAATGTTGGTGGAGGCATACCATGCTTCTGATAGGTTTGCTTCATTATTAAAATTCCCTCTCAGAGGTTTTCTTAGATCAAGAAGACTATGTTATAGGAAGAAAGAGTGATATACCTAGTCATATTATCCTAAGGGTAGTTCTGATTTAAATTTCTAAAGGAGACTTCTTTAGACTGTATTCTAGGGCATTATGTTCTAAGATTTATTTTTATTGGTTTCCGTATTTTTCTTGGTCAGGTATAATTTCTCTCCTTTTCTCTTAAATTTTCTTAGTTTCTTACATTTAGGGTAACTTTGCAAATAGAATAGGCTTTTAAGCTTGATTTCTTACTTTATCACTTTCTAGAGTAGATTTCCTATTTTATACCTTAGTTCTTCAATTAGATTAGGGTTCATTTAAAGCAAAGGGCAAGGAGAGGAACCAAGCCCTCTCCTTTCCCCAGGAATCCCCATAACTTAGTTAGAAGGTCTTCCCAATCTCATATTGGGAGGGATCCTTTGTCATGACCTAGGTTTTCAAAGCCATTTGTTGTAATTCTTTTTAAAATACAGGGCCCCTAGTTTGAATATCTCTTTTTAAAAAAAACAAATAAGAAAAGAAAATGCCTACAAAAAGATTTTTCCAAAAACCCCAAGGATCATGTCTACTGATCAAACACATTTTGCAAGCTCTAAAAATTACAGGTTTTAAATTTAAAATGAGCCAAATCATATTTACCATTTCCTAAAACACTGTCCAGTCACATTCCACACTCCAATATGTACAAAAGATGTACGTACGTGTGTATATATGTATACATATACATGTCAAAAAATGACAATCAAAAGTAAGCTATGTACATTCCATCAATAAAACCTAAAAGATAAACATGAATATTCCATGCAAAATGCTCATCAAACGCATATTCCTTATTTGCTCAAGCTACCTCATGCAACCTCCTTATTGTGGTGTGGAGAGGGGGTGCGTATTTGGATATACCCAATAGATTGAACTAGGATTGCAAAACTAAATCTATAGCATACACACTTCTATACACTTGCTTCCAACACACATCCTTAGGTATGCCCTTAAGGTTTTTCAATAATTACACCTACATGTTTTAGTGTTGCTCAAGAATGGATCATCAAAATACCATCCAAGCATCCAAATCTAGGATCCAATCCATCAATGTATGATATAAGTCCAAAAAATCACAATACATCCATGCAAAGGATAATCCATATTGTTTGCAAAATAGTCCAAAAGAATATGATGCAAAAGAAGATTTAAAAGTAGTTAAAAGTTTGGTAAAACAATAAAACACATTATCAGTAGAAGGTTGTTTCAATCTTGAAAATTTCTCTTAGAAGGTTTTCATAGCCCAAGCTTAGAAGGCTCTGGTAGAGGGTGAAAGAGTTGTTGGGTGGGCCTACATGGGGTTCATACCCATGATAGCACAGAACATTGTAGGTTATCTATACTCCTATACACATGAGGGCATAGAACAATCTAGGTTATCTAAACTCCTATGAAAGGAGACTAAAACTCTCCCTTAGATGTCACTACCACACAAGGGGCTTTTAAAGTCGGTCAAAAATGCTAATCGAAGTTGGTTAAAAAATGACTTCTATCAAGTAGACTTTTGAAAATTGGTAACAAAAGAAGTCGTTTAGTAAACAACTTTAAAGAATTAACTTTTAAAGTCATTTAGTAAACAACTTCTTTTGACAAGGAATTTTTAAAGTCATTTAGTAAACAACTTCTTTTGTCAAGACTTTTAAAGTCATTTATTAAATGACTTTAAAATTTTCTTCTTCTTTTTTAAAAACTTTGACATTGTAATCACTATCTGTATTTCTACATTTAATGCCTGATACAATTTTCATACAATCCATATACACATGAAAAATAAACATACATTCGATTCCACATTGGATATTAAACATTTAAATTTATCATTATCCATCCACATCTATCTTGAAATGACTTTATAAAAGAAACCACAACACATGCCTTCACTATAACATCTACATTCACTTCATTTATACATCCATACATATGCGCATTTACTTTCACACTTTAAGTTACCCTTATTCATCATCCCATAAAAGTTGTACACTTCAATGAATATAATGAAAACCAACCTCCATATTCACTTCATCCATACTTACTCATTTACTCCTTCACTCCAAGTTTCCACTCATTTATTGCTTAATATATATATATATATATATATCAATGAAAATAATGAAAATTGAAAGAACACATGCATATGAATGATATTGTGTATTTTACATTCATGTAATTACTCCAACTATTCTAATTAACCATTTTCTACATCTTGATGGTCTTCTAAGTGAGTTTCGGTGGTTGTATAGTCTTGATTAGATTAACTGATGCTAACCCTGCTCTACAAATTTAAATTTCAAATGCTTATAAATGAATAAAACATTATTTATCTACACATAATACATGAAAAGAATAAAATCTTACTTATTTATAATTTCTATGAGGGCATGATGGATGTGCAATCTACAAGAATAAAAAAGAAAGCATGCCCATTGTGCATATCCAAAATGAGCAGCATATAATGAACCCTATATAGAAAGTCATGTGAATCATAATTAAAGTTGACAATCCCTAAGTATAGAATAAGTTGACAAAAAAATTTAAACTTACCCCGCTATTGTAGGGAATCATTAAGCTTGTTCCCTTAGAGCACTGGAAGAAGCCTGGTAAAATATCATCAACACGCCTCTCTATCGCCATTGCTCCACCGTTCCATAAATGATGGCGGGGTCAAGGAATTGGTAAAGTATATCCTCAACCTCAAAAAGGCCAGTTGCATCATTCAAGAAGCTATGTAAAAGAAATAATTACTACCTACTCCATGAAAATATAGCACGTAATGTCAAGTATTTTATAAGCAAATATGTGCATATGCCCATATAGGAGACAATGTGAGGGTGCTCGAGTTGATCCCATAGGTAAACCCATAATAGGTCATCTGCCTTAAGTGACACTTTAACAACATCATGGGCAACCACTACCTCCTTGATTTGTATGGCGTTGATTGCCCTATCTTTGTTGATGAGACTATAAATTAACCTTAGGGATCGAGGCGTGTTAGGTGAGATTTCAACATGATAAACATATATACAAGTACCTGTTCCATTGGTATGATAATAGGTTATGGTGCGACGGTGGGCAACCTCAATGGTGCATATTGTTGATTAACCGTATAAAGTTAATAAACAATTAAATTGAGGTCTCTACTAAAAATTATTGATGAGGAAGGTATTATGATAAGATACATACCGTGGACTCTATGAGAATAACTAGTGCCTCCGACTAAGCGACATAATATGCCACTACTTGCCCAATGATTATAATATTTTTCATTTCTAATGGGAATGATATGCTAACATTAGCATCCAAAGCCATGGTAATGAACACTTGCATGGTATGTGGTGGCATATTAATTCCTTGCAAAATGGTTGATTCATGTTCATAGTATGAACCATCAGCTAGGATGTTTTAACAGGAATCTAGGGCCAATAGGAATTGGCCCACCTACAAATCAGATATACAATAAGATGTTGAGATAGAGAATTATAGAACGATAATGAAATTTTTTAGTTCTCTCTCTCTCTCTCTCTCTCTCTCTCTCTCTCTCTCTCTATATATATATATATATATCATTGATTGGAATTTTTGTTTCAAGAGTACCGATTGTCCTTCATAAACTTCTTCAGTTGGAGAATTGCAACTAGCATTTGAGGGAGGTACAGGACGTTACGAGAATTATGTGTAGGGAATACAGAAACTATCATCAAACCTCAATGATGCAAGTGGTTAAATATATCTATTTTTATTTTCTCATACAACTCATTATAGGCCTCCTAATCTTGAACTGTAGGTAATCTTTTACTAAAGAATTTGAGAGGAACAATACTGTGCCCAATGCCCCCAACTTAACGAGGGTGGTCTTTCTTATTACCTATAGCCCTACACATGATGTCATTGTTGGCAGCAGTGTTACTTAGAGTTCCTGTACTTGTGCTTTCTTGGGTAACAATGACCTACAAAATTTAATTAGAATGCAGTAGTTTCATTTGAGAATGTTTGGGCAGTACGACCCATCGAATGCCCCATCTTCCAAAGGATGGAGTGATCAATGGGTTCTATAGTCCCAACTTTCTTTTTTTGTCAAACAAGACATTAAAGCTAGATAACATAATGTATATAACTATAATAGTACTAATTTGAAAGAAATTAATTATCACAGATGCTTATACCTCTCTCTTCTAAACAAGCATAGCCCAACCTAGTGAGGTGGTGTTACATATTAGTTTCATGCACCTTTCTTCCTCTTGCCTCTTTGCCTACACAGTTGTATATACATAATCAAGTGCAATAATAGAATGTTACATATAATTGATTAAATGAAATATTGTTTTCATACATACCTCAAATTTAGCAAACTTATGGTTCTATATAAATGCATTCCACACGTCTTGGTCAATCACATCACAATAAATGAAAGGCACTGTGTATAGCCTTGACAGATTATTAGCCTCTTGTTCATGCTTTTGATTTTGCTCATATTCTTCATTTTGATATTCTTCTTGTTCCATCTTTAGTAAAAATAGGAACATAATGATATTAAAACAATGAGATAAAAATGGTCATGTAATGCATTTAAAGAAAACAAACCGACATGATATAGGTGACAAATAACTAGAAAGCAAATCAGATAAACAAGAAACTTGCTTTTTTTAGTGGAGAAGAAATAACTAGAAATGATGCAGATACTTCTTAAACACAAGTAATAAGATTTACCTCAAGCATTGCCAAAGGAATGAAGATACTATATAACCATTCAAATAATTAAATTGTAGGAGACCCATTAGATGGGGTAAGAACAAGAACCAATGTAAGGAATGCAAATCATTTTACTACTTTCATGTCTTAAATTAAACCTAGGACTTGTTCTTATGCATTGTTAGATGTATATTGGGTCATGGCAATGATTGGGGCATAGTTGGATGTATATTGGGTCATGACAATGATTGTGTCATTATTAAGAAGAGGGTTTTCTTTCTCCTTAGAGTGGAAATGAATGTAATGTTCTGATAGGGTAAACGCTCCTATAGTTATATCCACTAAGTGTCTGTTGGTGTATGTTTTAAATCACTCTCAATTGCACAAATCAATATAGTAATTTACACACAAGAGAGGTCGATACTACGAGGAATCCCACTATTTTGTATACTAACTAAATCTTGCTCAATCATAGATTTAATGGTGAAATGATGTTCCTATTCCTACCGAATATCCGACAGAGTATCCTCTATATTTTGGACCATCGCATATAACACATGCAACATAACCATACCTGATAAATACAATAAACATAAACACACCACATAAGAGACTCAGTCTCCATACCCATTCATCTAGATCAATTTCGAATCTCATTAAAACCATATACCTCAATGGTGAATTAAAAATCAAATATGTAACAACATTGCCCAGAGTCTGTCCATGCACAACCGTCACATCCAATATGAATGCATCCTAATCACAATGTAAATTATACAAATATATAGTCCATAATAATATTCAAAGTAGGGTTTTGAATAAACCATGTGTATCATTGAATTCTCCAATATGCACAGCTGAAGGCCTCCAAACGCCCTCAACTGCTCTGCCAGCATGTCATACTTGTTGCCTCACTTTGGATCTGAGGTATTGTGAAAACATCATAATGCCTCAGCAAGCTATGCTAATGTAGGTGATGAAAGTAATACTAATAATAATAAATATTTAACACAGTATCAAAAGATTATATATCAAATCTCTGGGAATGTAATCAAATGTAGATATCATGAAAGCAGTTCTAGCATAATCGCAAATATGAGAATAAATAATGATGAAGTACAATGCAATATCCAAAGCATCAAAGACCATAATAATGCTGAAAATAAAGCAATGAATCCAAGCCACATGCATGTTATAAATATGCTGAGAAAATAAAGCCTCGTAGGCTTGTCAAATGATAATATCAAATCAAAGTAACTCGTGCTAACCACCTATACGAAAACATGTCAAATCAACTGAGCTTCTAAGGCTCAAAAATATGCCAAAATCATGTCATTACAGAGCATCAAAAGCTTAGAGAATATATTAATAAATGTGTGTATCATCATCAAGGGCACCCTTACACACAAGTCCTAAGAGTGTTAAAATCATATCAATATTATGTGTCAAATATGCAAGGAATGTCTCAATAAATATGAACGTCATCAATGAAAGGCACCCTAATATGAGGGTCCCACGAGTGTACCGCAACACACATATCAGGCCATGAGTACTCATACCAACTCTCCATGCATCATCACACTATGGGTGCATAAGGATATAACCATCTAGATATGTCTGTATCTACATGTGCACACAGAATAAGTGCATGGATCGCTTTGCTGCAGTGGCAACCACTTTGAGGTATCAACCACTGCCGCTTATCATTGACATCAAAACACGAGACTTCGGTCAGCCAAGGCATAAGAGTCGGTCTGATGCGTATGTGGATTACCCATGATACCACAACTCATGCAGTTTGACCAAGGTTAGGGTGGGTGTCTATCATCCAATATGCGTAGAGAGTGGGTGGTCAACTCTACAATCCTCCTAGCATAGCATCCACTGAGTAGAAACACTCGTCATAAATTAGCAAAAACATGAAACCAAGTATCAGAAATCCATGCATAAACATCTTTCATAAAATCAAGTTGATAAAGTATTTCAATGTATTGACAATTATGCATAGAACATGTAATTAAAAAAGATGATATAAACATAGATAACACATGCAGAATGGTAGTCTTAAAGAAAGTCATGAGGTCGATACACAAAATCATGCACCGAGCTGTCAATGTAAATGAAGTCATTGGGTATACAAGCATGATTTATAACATCAAAGGAATACTAAGTGTTGTCACCTACCTCAGACAAAGAATGACTCAATTGTACATCTCAAATCGGTCGGACTCCACACTAAATCAGTCCGTCACAGTCCCACCACCTTGAGGCACATCACATCTAGGTCACACTTAGAATCCAAATTATCTAAGTTGGAGTCTTAATTATAAACAATATTATATTTACATATCTTAATATATCATATTTCAATACAATCCAATAGTTCACAGCCATGGGATCTCAAAGTAGGGCCTACCTTGGTTGGTTGATAATTCAAATCACATTGAATCAGGCCCACTAACAACTATTTGGTTTCTTTCATAACTATATCATCAAGTATTCCAGAGCTATTATGCCTAGATCATGTCAATCTCAGGTAGTTTATCGCTTAATCAACTAATTAGACACTATTACGTGCAATTCATACACAATCTTATCTAACACAGCTAAATCAATAAAATCAACTAGCAAGGATGGTAATCATACCCCTTATAAGTCTATCTGCAGGCCATCTAGCTGTCTATGTCATGGGATCATCATATGATTGTCTCAAATGTGCCCGATCAAAGATATCAATACCGATCCGATGACATTTCTCCTTCTGATCATCCTAGATCAAAGAATAAATCAATAATTCTAATCATATAACCCTAATAATTCATTTGAACGACATGGATCATCAAACTTGATCCAATTTCTCACTTAAATCATTGATCAAACTTAGTTAGATTGGCTCACAAATGTCTCAAATCCAATATATCTCACATGGATCTTGATCTATGCATCACAATGGTTGCAATGGATGGTTCAGATCTTACAATCTCATCTCACAGATTCCTGATCTAACTTGCATCCAAATTGGATAGTTAGATGATCCCTAATCAAAGAACTGACCATTCCATGGTGTAGATCATACCAAAATATGCATAGGACATGTTTTTCACTACATTTCACCAAGTCGCCAGTGTTGATTGGTTGTCGCCAGAGAAGGTGATAGGCATGGTCGCCGTCAGCAGGCCATTTCTTAGTGGGTTGCTAATTCATCAAAAGGGAATGTAGATCGAAGTCTCACCTTCACTCCTTTGAAATTTGGTGGTGATCTAACATTGTTTACTATTAAAAAAATGCAAAAAATGAATGTTGGTCATCGGATTTTTGCCATTCAGTAGCTTCATCTTCTATGACTTTGTTCTCCCTCGTTACTTGCCCAATCATCATGATTGTTGAGGGCTTTTACTCTTCTCGTCTTGCTGAAGAAGATGAACAGATCAGATTGTTAGTTTGAGCTGTCATTTTCTCCAACGAAGTCAGCATCATCGATGAGTTTGACAATCAATTTTCCTGTGAGGTGTAACCGGATCAACAAAACCATCTTATTAGGTCTTGATCATCTCTCTGCTGAGCAAGATGGTTAGCTCGGATCATCAGTCCAAGCCAATGTGACAAAGTTCATCTTCCCTATGTGCAGTCCTCCCCCTATTTTCTACTCCTTGCTAAAGTCACATTTTGTTTCTAGCGACAGGCTCTCCCCACTCACTCTCTTTTTCTTCATTTTCCTCTCTCCTTCTCTCCTTCTCCCCCTCTCTCTCTCTCTGTCACTCTTTCTTCTTCCCCTTCCTTCTTCTCCTTCCTTCTTTCTCCATTTCTATCGATGTTGAGTGACAGTTGTCCATTGTCACCTTTCTTAAAGAAGGTGTTTGCCGTTATTGAAACATCACCTCCCTTTATGTTAATATCTAGTTTTTTACAAAATGCCCTTCATGTTCGAATTATCATATCTTCTCCATCCAATCTCCAATTTCAGTGTTCTTTATGCCGTTAGAATTGTCTTTTCAAATACAATCCAATTATGGAGGTATCAATACTTGATTTGATGTCTATCAAGTTTTTCACTTATAAAACTCCAAATATAGAAAATTCAATATTTTCTTTTTATCCCAATTGAACATTTTCCAAATTTTATTCAAATTGAGATTTGAAAATTAAGGATGTTATATTCTTTCCTCATAGGAATTTCATCCACAAAATTCTTTCCATGTTACCCTTTATACAATTCTAGAAGCATCCCCATATCACAAGATATGCAAATTGTACCAATAATTCTAGAATCAATATCAATAAACAAACAATTTTAGATCATGTCATCTCCTCATATACCAATTGATATATAAATCAATAAATGTCATACCAACTCGAATCAAATAACCCAAAATTTAATTAGAACAAATCATAACCAAATATAATGCAATTCGCATAAACCAACCTCCCATTCAGGAGTTAGTTGTTTATGTACAACTTTAGTACGGGTAAAATCACCATATAAATAAAACTCGAATCATCTTAGGTCACATATAGGCAAATCTATGCCATATCTATTTCAGATCACATTACCTCACCAATATGCAATGTATGCCAATCAAAACTAGAACATATCATCTCACCAATAGGCAATTTATGCTAATCAAAACCAGAGCATATCTACTCATCAACAGGCAATTTATGCCAAACAAAACCAATTCATAGCACAATCATATTATGAGCACCTAGAAGCTTATCACTTATAAGCCTACCTATGCAACTCACACTAGCCCTCATCGGCTACTCACAAGTAAAGTCATAAATCAAATTATGATTACACATAAGAAAATAATCTCGTACAAAACTCACATCACTATTATAGGTCACATGTAGTGAAAAATCATGCTTATATATGTAATATAAAATAGCATCCATGTCACTACTATCCTAGAGAACTCAATAACCTAGTGATAACAGTTCACAAGACTAAGGAAAATATGAACCTCAATCATGATTTTGGGCTAATCCGAGCCCATCACGGTCTTAATGAACTACCTCGTTTTCAATCGAGGTCTCTTGCTCAAGGAAATTCACTTCCTTTGACCATAACTCATACTCACATATATTCACAACAAGAGATGAGTCTTTAAAATGTTTAGAATAATGCACAAGGATTTCTTGTGCTCTGCCATGCCATGGAGTATACAAGAACATCATCCATTAATATAATCATGACTCATCCAAGTAACATTTGAAAATTCAACCCATCATGTCCACAAAATACTATCAGTGCATTTGCCTCATTAATTGGCATCACCCAGAACTTGTAGTAATCATAATAAGTTCTAAAAATCATCTTAAAGATGCCTTACTCCACAATCCTTGGCTGGTGACAACCATACCTCAAATTAATATTAAAAAATACCATGCACCATTCAGAGTTGATCAAATGAATCATCAATACACTATAGAGAATATTAGCTCTACACTGTGGTGCTATCTAACAAGTAATAATCCGTTCATAGTAATCAAGATCTATCTCTCTTCTCATGAAAAGGACTAATGCACTTTATAAAGACCCATTAGGTCTATTAAATCCCTTATCAAAAGCTCATATAGCTAGAGCTTTGCCATCTCAATTGGGGCAATCTCGTATGGCATTCTAGGGAAATAAGCTATACTTGATACCAAATCAACATCAAAATCAATCTCTTGTGCAAAAATCGTAAAGCTCCTCAAGAAGACTAAGAACTCTCGCACATCATCTGTGTGCTCAA
The DNA here is from genome assembly GCA_035236585.1 of Warburgia ugandensis. Classification (NCBI taxonomy): domain Eukaryota; kingdom Viridiplantae; phylum Streptophyta; class Magnoliopsida; order Canellales; family Canellaceae; genus Warburgia; species Warburgia ugandensis. Next base: position 27,249,574 of record CP141131.1, read on the forward strand.
TCTATGGTCACTTACTATCTTCCACTGTTCATACATAAGGAGAATTCAGCACTCTTTGTAAAGATAAAGCACTGCCTTCAAGGTAGAGATAACCTCAGTGATGTCCCTTCCTACACAGGAATGAGGTCAATAGTTGTCTAGCTACACTAGAAGTAACTTTCTTCTCACAGCAATCAACTATGCCCTGATAAATAAAATCCATCCCAAGGATAATATCATCTCTGTAAAGATAAAGCATTGCCTTCAAGGCAGACATAACTTCAGTGATGTCCCTTCCTACATAGGAACAAGGTCAACAGTTGTCTAGCTACACTAGAAGTAACTTTCTTCTCACAGCAATCAACTATGCCCCAATAAATAAAATCCATCCCAAGGATAATATCATAATCAATCATGACAAGTAGGATGAGATCAATATCTATCCTCTCACTCATTATCTCTACTAATACCCCATGGAGGTACTTATAAGCTTTAACAACTCTCTCATTAGCATCATAACATCCAACGCAAAGACTTTCTTATCTATATGCAGGCATATTCATCAAGGTGCGAGTACATAAAATACAAGAATGACTGGATCTTAGGTCAAAGGGGACCCTAACATGCTTATTAGCAATCAAGAGAGTACCTTCCACAACTTAGTTTGAGGCCTATACTTGCCTTAAAGTAATGATAGAAACTCATCAATGCATGTGATTCCCTGCCTCCAATATCAATATGGCTAACTCGCTATCCTCTAGGATAGTTTCAAATGAGATACCCTAACTCTTAACAACCAAAGCATCAAAAGAATTGTCATTGTAATGGCAGCCACTGATGCTATTACCACTATTGAGTGGTCTACCAAATCTAGGTTATAATTATCCAGGCGCTTGTCCTTACACCTAGTGCACCTTCTCTTGTCCACACCTCAACACTTCGTACTCAAATGTCATTGCCTCAGTGGTCCCTATAACCATATCAATGAAAAAGGGTCTCCTTCCCTTATGGGGCTAACTCAAACTACCTAGGTCCGAGTCTCTATGATCAGCCCTGGTCCTAAGAGAATTACTCTCTAACATAGAGGCCATGTCTACTGCCTCTATCACTAATATAAAACACATTAAAATCACCCAATTCCTCAATCCAGGTGTCTACATATCACAATCTATCTGCAGCCTCTTTACCCATGGTAAAGGAGTTAGGGGCAAGTCTCTTCAACAATGTAAACTAGTTCAATACCGCTGAACCGTCTCATTTTTTGTTCTAAAGTAGCAAACTCTCTTTATATCACCAGTTGCCTATAAGGCAAATATACTAATCATTACAGGCTTTCCTAAGGGCTTTCTAAATAAAGGTCTCAGTAATATAGGAACACATCCTCTCAACAACCATCATCAAAATCCTCATAATTACATTTTCAATATCCTCATCTCCACCATTTGCTTTCCTTTAACTAATGAATTATTTCATGGTTATATCAATCAATCATTTACAACTCTGCCAATCTCACATCTAATGGAATTAATCTTTCATGATAACCTTCCTTGGTTGTTAGAAACCACATTATCATCTCTATTAGTGTTGAATGCAATTCAATTATAATCATTTTCATCTTACCTCATTCATTTCATCTGTCTTTCTCCCTGGTTGATTCAATACATAATCATTACTATTTAATAACTATTCTTATAAAATAGTTGTCATATCCTCCAGGCACTATGCACCTCCAAATCATGACTAGAGCCCTCAAAATAATTCATAAGCATTCACTTCTCACTGATGTCTGACCATCAATATTTTTGTATGCATAATTCATCCATAAAATCATTACAATCTTGTATCATTAAATTTTCAATTATTTTCACCATATTACATTTTATTCATCAAATAAATCCACTTCAAGTTTAGATTAATACAATACTTCTCTAAACTTCTTTGAATTCCCTTTAATTGTGACTATTTCTGATCTTTCTCTATTGCTGTTACAATAGTTGTTATATTTTTTCTAAATTTAATACACACAATCCAAGTTATAACTTGAACTCTCAAAAGTAATTCACTTGAATATATCTTCTATCATATAATAAGGTTCTCTCTAAAGATACCAATTATGTTCTTTATTCTGATCTATTCCTCTACGAATCATGCACTGTCCATAAAGGTGTGCTTTTTTGCACTCATATAAGATTTAAATCCTCATATTCACTAAGAAAAATCTACCAACCTTCATGGCATCAACTATTTCACAATCATCAACAACCTCCATATGAGTTATCCTTGTAACTCAAGTTTAATAAATCACCTCACCTTATGGACTGCATGTGACTTTTGGATTTGTTGGAATGGTTGTGATAGAATAGACTGGGCTCTGATACGAAGCTATAATACCTCAGGTTTTATAGAATAATATAACACCAATTCTTTTAAAAGTCGGGATCCTTGTTTTAAAACTTTACTTTTAAAATTGACTAAATTCGAAAACTCTAATAAAAGCATTCATTTCAAAACCCTGGGAGTCATACGACTCACAATATTATGGATTTAATGTTGAAATGATGTTTTCATTTCTATAAAAAAATCCGACAAAGTCTCCTCTGTATTTTGGACCATCTCATATAATGCATGTGATATAACCATACTTGATAAATACAATAAATATAAACGCACCACATATGAGACTCAGTCTCCATCCAGATCAATTTCAAATCTCAATAAAACCATATACCTCAAAAGTAAATTAAAAATTATAGATCTGACAACATTGCCTAGGGTTTATCCATGCACAACCATCACATCCAACATAAATTCATCCATACATCCAAATCACAATGTAAATTATACAAATATATAGTCCATAATAATATCCAAACTAGGGTTTTGAGCAAACCATATCCATCATTAAATTCTCCCATATGCAAAACTGAAGACCTACTAACACCCTCGACTGCTCTACCAGCATATCATACTTGCTGCCTCTCTCTGTATCTAAGGCATGCAAAAATATCTCAATGCCTTAGTAAGCTATGCTTATGCAGGCGATGACAATAATAATAATAATAATAATAATAATAACAAACATTTGACATGGTATTAAAAGATTATACATCAAATCTCAAGGCATGTGATAAAATGTTGATCTCATGAAAGCAGTTCTAGCATTATCTCAAGTATGAGAATAAATGATGATGAAGTATAACATAATTAGCATCAAAACCAACTAAATCGGTGGCAATATCCAATGTGTCAAAAATCATAACAATGCTAAAAATAAAGCAATGAATCCAAGACACCTGCATGTTCCGAACATGCTAAGAAAACAAAGTCTTGTAAGCTCGTCAAATGACAATATCAAATCAATGTAACTTGTGCCAACCACTTGTATAAAAATATATCAAATCAACTGAGCTTCTAAGGCTCATAAACATGCCAAAATCATGTCACTACGGAGCATTAAAAGCTCTGAGAATATATCAATAAATGTGCATATTATCATCAAGGACACCCTTACATACAAGTCCTAAGAGTGTCAAAATCACATCAATACTATGCGTCAAAAAACAAGGAATGTCTCAGTAAATATGAACGTCATTAATGGCAAGGCACCCTAATATGAGAGTCCCACAAGTGTACCACAACACTCACATATCCAACCATGAGTACTCATACCAACCCTCCACGTGTCATCACTCTGTGGGTGCATCAGGATATAACCATACATATATGTTTGTATCTATATGTGCACGTAGAATAAGAGCACTGATCACTATGCTACAATGGCAACCACTTCGGGGTATCAACCATTGTTGCTCATTGTCAACACCAGAACATGAGACTGTGGTCCGCTAAGGCATGGGAGTTGGTCGGACACGTGTGTGGATTACCTGTGATACCACAACCCACTCGGTTTGTTCAATGTTAGGACAGGTGTTTATCATCCCATATACTTAGAGGGCGGGTGGCCAACCCTACGATCCTATTAGCACATAATCCACCAGGTAGCAACACCTGTCATAAATCAGCGAAAACAAGAAACCAAGTATAAAAAATCCATGCATAAATATCCTTGATAGAATCAAGTCGATAAAGCATTTCAATATATCGACAATCATGCATAGAATATGTAGATAATATAAACATCGATAACACATGGGGAATGATAATCTCAAAGAAAGTCTTGAGGTCAATACACAATCATGCGTCAAGCTGTCAATGTAAATGAAGTCATTGGGTATACAACCATGATTTATAACATCAAAGGAATACTAAATGTTGTCACCTACCTCAAACAAAGAATCACTCATCAGTACTACTCAAATCTATCAGACTTTACACTAAATCAATCCTCCACAATCCCACCACCTAAATACACATCACATCCAGGTCACACTTAGAGTCCAAATTATTTAAGTTAGATTCTTAATTATAAAACAACATTATATTTTCATATCTCAATATATTGTATTTCAATACAATCCAATGGTTCACAGCCATGAGATCTTAAAGTGGGGCACGCCCTAGTTGGTTGGTAATTCAAATCACACTATTGGGCCCACTAACAACTATTAAGTTCCTTTTATAATTATATCATCACGTATTTCAAAGATACCATCCTATGATCATATCAATCTCAAGTAATTTATCGCTTAATCAACTAATCGGGCACTATTACATGTAATTCATGCAAAATCTTATTTAATTACAGCTAAATCAATAAAATTAACTGGTTAAGATAGTAATCCTACCTCATGTAAGTCCATCTAAATGATATTCAATAGTCCATGTCATTGGATTGTCAACCGATCATCTCGAATGTGCCCAATCAAAGATATATGTACCTATCTAATGACATTTCTCCTCCTAATTATCTTAGATCAAAGAATAAATCAATAATTTTAATCATATAATCCCAATAATTAATCTGAACGGTATGGATCATCAAACTTGATCTAAATTCCCGCATAAATCATTGATCAATCTCAACCATTGATCAAGATTGACTAAATCATCTCAAAATGTCCTAGACTCAATATATCTCACATGGATCTTTATCTACGCATCACATGGTTGCAATAGACGGGTCAGATCTTACAATCTCATCTCACGGATTCTTGATTTGACTTGCATCCAAATTGGATGGTTAGATTATCACTGATCAAAGATATAATCATTCCATGGTATAGATCATGCCAAAATATGCCTTGGGCATATTTTTCACTACATTTCACCATGTACTAGCATTGATCAACCATCCCTAAAGAAGGTGATAGCGCGGTAGCTAGTGTGGGCCATTTCATAACAAAATGCTAATTCATCAAAAGGGAATATAGATCAGATTCTCACCTTCTCTCCTTTGAAATTTGTTGCCGATCTAACATCATTTGATGCTGAAAAACACAAAAAAAGGACATCGGTCATCCAATTTTTTGCATTCGACGGCATCATCTTCTATGGCTCGATTCTCCATAATTACTTGCCAGATTGTCATGATTCTTAAGGCTCTTCTCATCTTGCCTAAGAAGATGAATGGCCCAAATTGTCAGTCTAAGCTGTATTTTCTCTGACAAAGTTAGCATCTCTGGCGAGTTTGACAGTCAATTTTCTAGCGAGATGTGATCGGATCAACAAAATTGTTCTAATGGGTCATGATCATCTCTCCAAGCTAAGCCATCATTTTCTCCAATAAAGTTCATCTTCTCCACGCGCAGTCCTCCCTCTGTTTTCTCCTCCTCGTTGGCGTCACACGTCATTTCTGACGACACTCTCCCCGCTTACTCTATCTCTTCTTTTTCCTCTCTCCTTCTTTATCTCCTCTTCTTCTTCTACTTCCCTCTTTCCCCACTTCTATCAACTTCGGGTGACAGTCATCGACTGCCACCTTTCTTAAAGAAGGGGGGTGTTGTTATCAAAACAGCACCTCCCTTTATGTAAATATCTCTTTTTTTACAAAAATGCCCTCCATGATCGAATCATCGTATCTTATCCATCTGAACTCCAATTTTAGTATTCTTTATGCTATTAGAATCATCTTTTCGGATACAATCCAATTATGGAGGTATCAATACTTGATTTGATGTCTATTAAGTTTTTCACTTATAAAACTTCAAAAATAAAAAAATTAATATTTTTTATCTCAATTTAACATTTTTTAAATTTTAATCAAATTGATATTTAAAAATTAGGGATGTTACACTTATCCAAGCCAAAAGAATTGGTTTTTAATCTAATCTAAGAATTAAAATAACATGCAAACTAAAACATGAATGAAAATAGAATCCTTCTAAGCATAGAACTTTCTAAAATTAAACTTTCCGAAAACTAAACCTAAAAACTAACTACACGATTTTGATGATGCAACAACTTTAAGCAATGAAACTTAAACATAACATAGCATGCAATTAAACTTACCAATCAAGGGAAACCTCTAAGGGAGCCTTGGCGCAATGATAGTGTTGTCATCGTGTGACCTTAAGGTCACAGGTTCAAGGCATGGGAATAGCCTCGTGCAAAATGTAAGGTAAAAATGCGTACTATTGACCCTTGTGGAAAGAATGCATGAAACAAAGGAGTTAAACCAAAGCAATGAAAAAAGGAATAAGAGAAATGAACTAATTAACCTGAAAATTAAGACTGCAATGACGAAAGACTACAAGCAACAAAGAGGCGTGTAGGCTTGGACGAGAGCATCTAAGACGGAGGAATACATTGCAAACCCCAAAGGAGCTTTAAGGTGGTCACCGCAATGTTGGGAAGGGGGGCTTTTGTAGGGGAGGTGACGAGAGGGGTTGGGGGGTTGATGGTGTGGGAAGGAGGCAGGGGGAGGGGGTCGTAGGGAGGAGGTAGGGTGAGGGGAAGAGGGAGTTATAGGAATGAGGTAAGGGGAGGGGGATGTACCTGAATTAACTTGCATTAAGTTTTTTATGGGTGCAGCATGATCAATCAATTGAGAGACTACAAAGGGCACAACTATACATGACAGAGATTGAGAAGCAAATGATGGGATGAAAAAAAATTTGATCCTCTATATGCTGGAATTTTGAAGTTGTTTTTTCTAAAAGACTTTAAATATGGTGTTTTATAAAGTTCTTTCAAAAAAACAACTTCAAATATGGTGATTTTTAAAGTCATTTGAAAAAATGACTTTTGAAAACACCATTTTTAAAGTCGTTTGAAAAAATGAATTGAAAGTCGTCTGAAAAATTAAATTGAAAGTCATTTTTTTCAAACAACTTTATAAAACATCATATTTAAAGTCGTTTGAAAAAAATGACTTTAAAAAATCTCATTTAAAGGGAAATAAAATATATTTGAAGTGAAAAATATATTAAATTTTAATGCTTCTTTAAAGTCATTTGACAAGAACGACTTCAAACATCATAGTTTTTAAAGTCCTTTTTTTCAAAAGACTTTTAAAATCTCTATTTTTAAAGTTGTTTTTCAAATGACTTTAAAAACTATGATTTTTGAAGTCATTCTTTTCAAACGGCTTTAAAAAAGCATTAAAAACTAATATATTTTTTACTTCAAATATGCAAAAGAATTTACTTTTCAAATAAATCTCCAATTACATATATATAATGTCACATATATAGTATTCATCTCACTTCAATTCATATATCACATGATAAAAAGGCTAATTATAAATCTAGAATTATGTCAATTCATATAGTCCCCTCCTCACCATTATCACACACCTAATCCTCATTCCCATCAAGTACTTTGATTGATGGGATTATTTTGGTAATACAAGGATAATCTATCTCAATATCGCCTTGGTTGTCTTCATCATAACAATCCCTTAGACAAGATGATAAAATAGTTGACCATCTCTTATTAAATCCCTCTTACGCATAAAATACTCATTTTACTTGAGATGCCAACCAATGTTAATCCAAGGGCATCAGTTTTGATACTATCTTTGTTGTGTTTCACCCAATCAAATTTAAATACAACCATAATTCTGCAAGTATAATCCAAGGCCCATTTCTCTCTTATAACCTTATAATAAATATTATCCACCACTATTGACTTGTTATCCTTTGAACTTGAAAAGAATGTATCATTGGCAACTAGGCTAACCCCAATATTCTATTGCAAGTAAGATTGTGTGTCTATATATATATATAATGTAATTTATTAAGTGAGAATTCTTTTATTTTGCCTTTTGATGGAGATATGTATTGAAAGTGAGACAATGCTTAAATTGTAGCCACTTCTATTTCTCTGCATAACTTGGATATTTGCCTTGAGAATATCCATACACTCACTGCACATACACAAAAACTAATTAAGAGATCAAAGAAAATATAACCATTAACAATTAATTTTTACCTAAATGCATGATAAACTTAATGTATGGTAGTAGTTCATCAATATTTCAAAATACATAAAGGTGTGCCTGGACCCATTTTTTCTAGTCAACAATTGATACACAACTACTCAATAAAGGTTCACCAACCTAGGGATCATGAAATGCAATTGATTGTTTCTTTTTTAGGATTCTAATTGCATCCACTTCTGATAAGTTCTCTGTGCAAAACTTTACTACTTCCTCTGCAATATAACATTTGGCCACCCCTCTAGTTAGTTATGGTTTTATATATACCCTTTTAAAAAAATTATATACACTCAAATAGGTACATCCATTACAAGTAAACTAGCCCACAAAGTCTGACCTCATCAATGAGGTGTACTGTTAAGTGTATCATGATCTTAGAGAAGGATGGTGGAAAAATTGTCTCAAGCTCACATAAAGTTGTTACTAGATGTCCTTGGATTTCTTGTAATTTTGAAACATCCACCACCTTCTTGTACAAAGCATTAAAGGAGTAGCAAAACTTTGTAATAAGTCCCTTAATTTTGTCCGGTAACACCGAACATATTGCTATAGGCAGGAGTTGTTGCATCAATGAATGACAATCGTATGACTTCGTCCGTAACACTTTTAGCCTTCCATGGAGATAATGTTCTTAAGTTTGAAGAGTAGCAGTCTAGGACTTTGAGCTCATATAGGGTTTTACACACTATTATTTTCTCTTATCTATAGAGCATATAATTTGCTTTAGGCAAGTATGTTCCTCAACTACCCCTATCTTGTGGAGGCAACCTCCTCTTCAAACCCATCTTCATAAGATCCATTGAAGATGCAAGTTAATCTTTTGTTTTTCTTGGGATGTCAAGCCAGGTATTGGTCAAGCTTTCACACACATTCTTCTCAATGTGTATGACATCAAGCACATAATGTAGATGCAGTGATTTCCAATATCCATATCGAAAGAATATTGATTTCTTCTTCCAACAACTTCTTTCACCTACACTTAATTTCTTCTTTCCCCACAAGATATTAATGTTTTCAACATGCTTCAATACATATCATCCTATCAACGTCTTTGGAGGTGTCCTTATCTCTACACTACCATTAAATTCTCCCTTCTTAAAACGATACGGATGGCCTTTGCGCAACCATCTTCTATGGAAAAAGAATGCAATTTTCCTACCATGTCTAAGTTGTGTAGCACATGTTTGATCATGTTGAAAAGTTCTACCACTGTAGACAACTTGGTATAATCTTTACACTCAGGGTATAATGGCTCATCAGCTTCCTCTAATTTCATATGAAATTGTTTAGGGTGATCCTAAAAGTCATCATACATATCTTAAAACATTGGTGCAGCTGTACGATCTACAATATTTCCTATAATGTCTTCATATCTTTCAGGCCTTGTTGAGGGCCTATGCGAAAGTTCTCCATATCAAATCCATGGGCAATAGCTTTCATCAATTCCATTGAAGCACAAGTGTTCTCTCAACACTCCTATAGTTACATTTTTAAGTTTTCACATTTCAAGCATGGACAATGCATGCGATTACGATCATCACCTATCCTAAGTGCAAACTCCATGAACTTTTCTATTCCCTCCTCATATTCTTTTGATGTTCTTATTGTAGTTATCTAAGCATATTTGTCCATTATCTCAAGAAATTGAAACAAATGTGTGCGAAGACTTGTTACACATGAAAAGATTATGTTAGACATTTTAACAAACACTAGGTATACAAGAATTATAAATATTTTAAAAAAACTAAATTACATGCATGTAAACATGTGGAAATTTTCAATTAACAATGAAAAAAGAAGCAAAATATGACAGATATATTCAAAAAGAAATTTAACTTTAAGAGAAAAGTTTATAACCATAAGCATGCAAAAATTCTTGAAATATGCATATATACATATGAGACAAATAAAGAGATACTAACCAACACTCAAAAGTTGATATTGACCACAAATATGTGAATGTAGTTCGACTTCACAGTTGGGATTTAGTTGAGGAGGGCCACAATGAAAATCAAAATATATGAGCTTTAGCTTGTTTATAGATGAAGACAATCGAAAAAAGTAAAACGAAAGCCAATGAAATGACTTTAAAACATAGTAGTAATTTTAAAGTTGTTTTCTAGAAATGACCTTAAAAGTCTATGCTTTTAAAGTTATTTCCTAAAGTTGTTACCTAATAATGGCTTTAAAAGTCATTTCTTGCAAAAATATTGTTTCATGTTAGACTAAAATCACCATTTTTAAAGTTATTTTCTTCAAACACTTTAAAAGTCACTACTTTTAAAGTCATCTTTTTCAAGCGAATTTAAAAATTAATATATTTTTCACTTCAAATATATTTTATTTCAGTACTTTATAATTTCTTACATAAATACAAAATGAAGTTGATTTTTTTTATAATAGTTGGTGTTAATTCATGCACACACACACACATAAATAAATACAAGAACAAGGAAATCAAAGTATTTTTTAGAATAACTCATCATTTATCATTGTTTTATTACATATATAAAATATTACATATTATTAGGTCTTATTAATACAAGATTATAATCAAATAGCTAATTTGAAATGATTTCATCAAAATCTAACATCCTAGTATTAAACTGATACCACTTTAGGGGGAGAGAAAAGGTAAAGCTTTAACCTACAACTTCCTTGGCCAACTTAATAATACCATCAAACCTTAATTTTGGATAAGAACAACCAATTATAATGTTCTCCCTTTCTCCAATAGTGAGGATTAAAGAGAGAAGCAATTGTTATTTGCAATGAAATCATACGATTTTTGTTTAAATTACAACGATCTAACACACTTCTTAACCCATCATCTGTAGTAACAAAACTCACTTGATCTACAAAATGTAAATATAGAGTTGATAAGAAGAAAGTCATGCATGATAAAAAGAGGTTTTTGTATACTTACAGTGTTTTTTATGCTACAAACAATCAAAATATCCAAAATAGAAAGCAAGAAAGGAAATAGGGCAAATAGAGAGACACAAGGACTAAAGAAAGAGACACCTATAAGATGAAGAACATGAACATGAGATACATCAAAAAATAAGATGACTTTAGCATTTTATAAGCGAAGGACTTTTGAAGTTGTTTTCAGTCAAACGATTTCAAAACTTCCAACTTTTAAAGTCGTTTGCCTGAAAGCGACTTTAAAAGTTTATACTTTCATTGTCAATAAATAATTTTAAAAGTCTACACTTTTGAAGTCATTTGACTAAACATGACTTTAAAAGTAATAACTTAAAAGGACTTCAAAAGTGTAGACTTTTAAATTTGTTTCTTGAAAATGACTTAAAAAGTAATAACTTTTAAAATTATTTAGGAAAAACTATAAACTCCATTCTTTTGAAGTTGTTTTCAGTCATACAACTTTAAAAGTCTTTTTCTATGAAAAAAAAATGCTCTTCATGCTAAAAAGGTCATTTTTCTATTAAATGACTTCTTAAGTGTGATTTTTAAAGTCACTTTTTCTAAACGACTTGCAAAATACTTATAAAGTTAGTAGAAATAATAATTTCTTTATACCAACTTTAAAAGCCTGCCAAATCAAGTTTATATGGTTTCCAATCTCTATGTATGTAAGTTTTGATTTTTGATTCGTCAAATCCAATCCAAATGATCCTAACAAGTGGTATCAAAGCTAGAAATTTCCCCATATCTAATGATCAACAATTCAGATTGCTATACGATGATGCTGCTTCTTCAACAACAGTGACATTGGCATGAGTTGCAGAGTTCATTGTCATTGGACTGTCAAGATCAACTACGTGTACGACTCACCCGACTGGTGGATTCATTAGCCTAAGACACGGTGATCTACCATCCATGGATCTATGGATCTTGACCCAAAATCCACAAGAGACCGACGACTTGATCCTGTTCATCTCGAGTCACTGACAACAGGCAGGCAGCAGCACACCAGAGAGGAAAACCGAGCTGGTGATTCTACCGATTTGAGATTTCTGGCAATAGCCACGCACCGGCTCTCCACCTGGCTCCGGCAATCTAGAAACCCCTCCCTGTCGCCAGTGGAAGGAGGAGATTGATTGAAAGATAGATTGATGAGTGATTTGATCCAGTAGACTACTCTGAAGAGGAAGAGTGTCGGACAGATCGGCAGAAGAGTGGATTATAAACAGTGAGCCGAGAAGAACAGTTTTTTTCTTTTTCTTTTTTTTTCCCTTTTTTTTTTTTTTAAATCTCTCGACATATGAGAAAGAGAAATCGGAGTGCAAAGAAGATTGAGTCGCAGGCTGCAACATCACTGGAGCAGCCACCATCGATTAGAAGGGTCGACAAAGCCGAGCAGCTGGTGAGATCTGCCCAGCTGAGAAGGGGGCCGAGCAGAAAGAAAAAAAAAACTGGGTTTTTCTGCCAGCGTTCTACCGATCACCAAAGAGGAAGATCTTGAAAATCTCTCTGGCTGAGAGACAAACAGTCGGGTACGGCATAAAAAACCAGAGATCAAGAAGCTCTGCCCATCGCCAATGGAAAGATAGGTGTCGCGGACTGGCCAGACCTTTTTGACGGTAAGAGCTCTGCAATAAGAGTTCCACCTAAAAGAGAGACCAAATGGGTCAGATCTGAATGTACATTGGTGATCTCTACAAGATCCTCGACATGCACGAAATTAGACCACCACCTGTTCCAGCTAGTCGCTACCAGAACAGTGAACAACACACCAAAACATAAGTCTGAAGGATGATGGCAGAGATAGAGATGATGGTCTAGGGAAGAAAATAGACGACAACGAGAGAAAGAGATCGCCGGTGGCCTGTGCCGGTAACGTCTGGGGGGGGGGGCTGCTGTCGGAAGAAAAGGAGGACAACCAAAAGGGGGAATGGGGTTGTTGATGAGAAAAAAGAGAGAATAGTTGTGACAACCATGAAAATTGACTAGGACACCCCTTTTTCAACAGTATTAGCAACGGACAAGTTGATAACGTCCACCTTAGAAATAGTATTCGCACCATCCTCAAAATGAGATTAGCACCACCTTTATGAATAGTTTATGGTAATCCTAGAAATTGATATTTGCATCTCAGGAACAAGTTTTACAACCCCTAAAATTTGATAAGAACACCTTGTAAATATTGTGAGTGGACGAGTCGAGGACTACTATGAGATGATTAGGGTGAGCAGTAGCAAGATGACTCAATGAGTAACCTACGAGGGCAGGCAATGATAGTATGTGCAAGAGGAACTAATAAGGCTCCTAAATACTTATGATATGCTTGGTGAATAGTAGTTCAATGACTTAGTAGAGGGTGTTGAGCAATGGAAGCAGCAATCCCTCCAGGAAAAGTTGCAAATAAGTGCAGACAATTAATGAAGACACTGAAAGCACAGACGGTTATTAGAGAGGTAGTTAGATCAAAGATATGCTTATGTGATTAGGGAGCTAAACTAATCTTGAAAGGATTTTGTGCATTCTCCTCCCATGGGTATGAGGAGAAAGAATTGTTGGGTCACATGGGGTCCATATCCATGTGAGCACAGAAAAATCTAGGTTATCTAAACTCCTATAAAAAGGGGCTAAAATGTGTAACAGAGAGAGAGAGAGAGAGAGAGAGAGAGAGAGAGAGAGAGAGAGAGAGAGAGAGAGAGAGAGAGAGAGAGAGAGTTTTGATTTTTGATTTGTCAGATCCAATCGAAACAATCCTAAAGAGTGATATACCTTGTTATAGTACCCTAGGAGGGATTCTAATTTAAGTTTTCTCAAGGAGGAGTCTTCTTTAGAGTATTCTAAAGTATTATATTCTAGGATTTCTCTATATCATTTTTATTCTTCTAGTCTCCTTTTTCTACATGATTAGGTATAATTTATCTCTCTCTCTCTCTCTCTCTCTCTCTCTCTCTCTCTCTCTCTCTCTCTCTCTCTCTCTCTCTCTCTCTCTCTCTCTCTCTCTCTCTCTCTCTCTCTCTCTCTCTCTCTCTCTCTCTCTCTCTCTTTGCATTTAGAGTAGCTTTGCTTGTAGAATAGGGTTTTAAGTTTGATTTCTTACTTTTAGCTTTTTAGAGTAGATTTTTATTTTATAGAGTAGTTCTTCAACTAGAGTATGGTTTCCTTTAAAAGAGAAAGAAGAAGAGGAGCTACTCTCCCTCCTTCCCCTAAGAACCTTTTCAACTTGGTTAGAAGGTCTCCACATTCTTATAGTGGGAGGAATCCTCCTAACCAAAGCTTGAGGCGACTTTTATGTTTAATTGACATCATTAGCATAATAAGAAAGGCTTCACTGGTCCTATAAATAAAGAAGTTCCTTGTGGATAATGGCGTTCCTTTTATTAGATAATGCATTGAAAATTTTATGATATTCTTAGACTAAAATGCATGACACAGCCTTCAATAACCATCTTTCCCTTCTTGACCTAAGATAGCATAACCATCCTGTCTAGTAGAGAACGATTTTCATACTAAGGGAGTCTAGTGTCTAACACACCTTCTAACTATTAAGTGTTCAATTTGGTCAAAATACCCCCAATTTAGTATTCAATTAGATTATCTAAGCAATCAATTTTGAGATTTTACATAAAATATTTTATTTTAGCTCTAATTGGCCATCCAATGGTTAAATTGCAAAATTTAATGATCAGATGATCATCAGAGCTAATCAAAAGAGTAATGAATAGTTTAGATTATTCTAATTTTGTTATACGCATTACTGATCAATTAGATTGGATGAACTAGATCAAGTCAGATGGATTAGATCAAGATGAGGAAGCTTCCTAGAATAAGAAGAATTTGAAGATCATCAGGAAACCTAGATGGATAAGGAAGAAGAAGAGGAGTATGAATCAAACTCAAACTCCTTTGGAAAATCTATAAAAGAGAAGAATTTAGAAGTTTTGGCAAGGTTGGAAGTTGGAAGTGGAACCTCTCTCTCTCTCTCTCTCTCTCTCTCTCTCTCTCTCTCTCTCTCTCTCTCTCTCTCTCTCTCTCTCTCTCTCTCTCTCTCTCTCTCTCTCTCTCTCTCTCTCTCTCTCTCTCTCTCTCTCTCTCTCTCTCTCTCTCTCTTTGTCGGCTAGCACTACCTAAGTAGATAGGATATCTCCCATCTCCCTCTTTGCTTCTTCTCATCTCCTCCTCTCTTCTCGTTGTCTCTCTCTCTCTCTCTATGGCAGGCAATCACTCTCGTTCCTACTCTCTCTTTTTTCTCTCTGCAGCTCCACTGCAGTCAGTCAGCATCGCCCCTTCACCACTCTCTCTTCTCTTTCTTTCATTGATTCCCATACACACCTCCTCAACAAGCAACACCTCCTTTCTTCTTCCCTTAGACCTACTCGTCCCTATCTCTATCTACACCCAACCCATCTTCTCTGCCTCAACACTCTGCTCCTCCTCCTTTTTTGAGTTCGTTCTCTAGTCCCTCCAATCTCTACTCCTCTCCTCTACTTCAGCACGAGAGTCTGCCCTTTCCCTGCTCCATCGCGCACCACTTCTTCCTATCAGTGGGCATCCATCCACTCCCGCATTCTTTGCACCACCCCAGATTTCTCCTTCCTTCTCTGCCCCCCCCAACCACCTGAGCAAGCCACACATCACCACAGCCAACTAGCCTTCTTTCACCAATTGGCATGAAATTGAACTGGTCGCACCCAACTTCTGATCACCCATCTCCTTTCACCATCTTTCCTCTCTCTCAGATTCTCTCCACTATTGAAGAAAACCTAATTCCCAGCTCTCTCAATAGCTTGCACAATCTCCTTCCCCTCTTCTCCTCTTCCACTTCCGTGTCCTCTCTTTCCTGATCTTGTCCAACACAGTTCCAAAAACTTGAACCTTTTCTATGTTTTTCCACCGTTGGTAGCATAGCAAGAGACACTGTTGGTAGCATAGCAACAGACACCGTGCATCATTGGTCAAACAACACTAGACTGGCACCCTCTTTCACCTTCTTTCTCTCTCTATCTCATCTCTTTTCTCTGCCAGCCAATTCTCCCTGTTCCACTGCCCAGTAGAGCTAAAAAAGCACCATGCTCCCACCTCACAGCAGCCACTGGCTTGTTCCCTCCTCTATTTGCTGGGAGACCACCGGCACCGCCTAGCATCACCGATCAACAGACCCAACAACCAAGCACTGCTCCTCCCAAAACCCGACACTGGCCGATCCTTGCTCGATTGAACCTAGACACCGGAAACCAACACTGCCCAGATCAACCCCTCTTCTATGCTCCATCAGAGTACCTGCGTTGTCTACTTTTCTCAGCATCAACGATAGGCCCAGGGAATGAGACCCGACACAGGTTTTTCTTTTTCCCCCTCTTCTCCTCTTCTCCCTTCTTCTTCCCTTCTCCGGCTTACCTCCTCCATCGTCAGGTTTTTCTTTGGTTTTCATTTAAAACCATAATTCTAAAAAAAATTCTAGTTTTTCCCTAGGAAAATAAATAAAATTCCATCTGTGTTCCCAATTTTAATGACATTAGCATCCCAATTCTATTCTAGTTTTTCCTTATCCCTATTCTGCCTATCCAGGGACAGTCCTATCCAAGACTATTTATTTAGTTTCATTTTTTTTTTTTGGAATTAGAAATTCTATAAATTACATCAGTTACATAAATTTGGATTTTTATTTTATTGTTAGTTTATTTCTGTTATGTTCCTTATTTTTTATTTTTTAACAATTAAATTTTATTTAAACTCCTCTTTTAAGTCGAGCACTCATGGGATCTACTCATACTTGCATTAGCTGTACTACAATAGCCCGTGCACTTTCAATTAAATATTCAACACTAACCTCATAATCAAGCAAAGAACTTATTCTCTCTCTCTCTCTCTCTCTCTCTCTCTCTCTCTCTCTCTCTCTCTCTCTCTCTCTCTCTCTCTCTCTCTCTCTCTCT
Organism: Warburgia ugandensis; assembly: GCA_035236585.1. Taxonomy (NCBI): domain Eukaryota; kingdom Viridiplantae; phylum Streptophyta; class Magnoliopsida; order Canellales; family Canellaceae; genus Warburgia; species Warburgia ugandensis. Next base: position 27,266,746 of record CP141131.1, read on the forward strand.
CTCTCTCTCTCTCTCTCTCTCTCTCTCTCTCTCTCTCTCTCTCTCTCTGTCCTATGGCTTTTTCCTAGGCCACAACTTCAAATTTATCAATAAATGGTGAATCGTACCAATTCATCCTAAACATTTACAATCAAATAACACACGGCCGATCAAATAAAGAGACTCGTGACATTCTGAGAAGGAAAGAGAATTGCTGGGTTCTGAGCACCCATAGACATAATCAGCTGACACCTGAGCTGCTCACCTAAGAAACTCCAGATGGTATCAAACTATCATGTAGTTTCCAAGTGCAATTAAAACCCAGTTGATTAATGTAGAGTAAATCAAATTTAATTGAAAAACTAGAATATGATTGAAAAGAGTAAAAAATTAGAGGGCCTTTTAAGCAAATTTTCCTTTGAGAAATGAATGGACGAGAAACCATTTATCTATAAATGAAACCTTTGCATTAGAAGAAAGATGAATTCTTACAATGAGAAGCGAGATGAAATATGTAAATGAAATTTCCTTAGAAAAAAGATGAAATTTGTGAATGAGAAGAAATATTAAAATGAAATTTGTAAATCAAACAATTTTTGGAAAGAAACTAGCAGCTTTAGAAGGAATATTTCAAAAGAAAACTTGATATGAACTAACTACCAAAAATTTTCTTTACTAGTATTTGGGCATTTAAAGAAATCTGACCACAATAAATTTAGGTTGATACTGCACCATTCGTTTGATCAGTATGACATATGCTAAAATAAGCATCATGGTATGACACCACATTTTAGAATGATGAGCCCCACAAATGATTTATCAGGTCCATCCATGGCTTCTTGTCATAACTTTTGGATGTCATAGATTCATCCAATCTCCTTGATGTTTGGTGTACAAGTGATCCAAAGCAAAAAAAAAAAATCACATGGTCGAGTCAAATTGACCATATGTAGGTCCCATCATACAAAAGTAGTGAACACTATAACAAGCAGCTATAATGTCATTTCTCTATATGTGCGGGTGAAGTGTAATACCACAAAAACTTACGAGTTTGTCAATTTTTAACTTCAACGTGATCAAGCCTTCTGAAGCAACTGCTTGTAAAACATGGGAAAGATGCATGTCTATGGACTTACTGCTTGTAAAATGAGAAGAGATGAAAATTATATCAAAGGTGGTTCATCATGGTCAGCATATAAATCTAAAATGTTTAATAAATTCTAAGTTGCAATGTAAATTTGAATAAGGTGGACTCTGTGCATATTTTTATTGTATGTAAATACATGTATTGGTTTACACTTATATCCCATTGTAAGGAAAACTCATATAAAAATTGGTGAAAGGTACTACAAGGCACTTGAACAAAAGGATGAAATAATTTTTGGGGTCAAGATAGAATTCCCCATACAATTCAATTTTGTCACGACCAACATTGTTGGTGTCATACCATGATGCTTATTTCAACATATGTCATACCGATCAAACGAATGGTGCAGTATCGACCTAAATTTATTGTGGTCAGATTTCTTTAAATGCCCAAATACTACTTGTAAAGACAATTTTTGGCAGTTAGTTCATATCAAGTTTTCTTTTGAAATATTCCTTCTAAAGTTGTTGGTTTCTTTCCAAAAATCGTTTGATTTACAATTTTCATTTTAATATTTCTTCTCATTCACAAATTTCATCTTTTTTCTAAGGAAATTTCATTTACATATTTCATCACCCTTCTCATTGTAAGAATTCATCTTTCTTCTAATGCAAAGGTTTCATTTATAGATAAATGGTTTCTCGTCCATTCATTTCTCAAAGGAAAATTTGCTTAAAAGGCCCTCTAATTTTTTACTCTTTTCAATCATATTCTAGTTTTTCAATTAAATTTGATTTACTCTACATTAATCAACTGGGTTTTAATTGCACTTGGAAACTACATGTTAGTTTGATACCATCTGGAGTTTCTTAGGTGAGCAGCTCAGGTGTCAGCTGATTATGTCTATGGGTGCTCAGAACCCAGCAATTCTCTTTCCTTCTCAGAATGTCACGAGTCTCTTTATTTGATCGGCAGTGTTATTTGATTGTACATGTTTAGGATGAATTGGTACGATTCACCATTTATTGATAAATTTGAAGTTATGGCCTAGGAAAAAAGCCATAGGACACACACATACACACACAGAATAAGTTCTTTGCTTGATTATGGGGTTAGTATTGAATATTTAACTACAAGTGCACGAGCTATTGTAGTATAACTAATGCAAGTATAGCTAGATTCCAAGGGGACTCGACTTAAAAGAAGAGTTTAAATAAAATTTAATTGCTAAAAAATAAAAATAAGGAACATAATAGAAATAAACTAACAATAAAATAAAATTCCAGATTTATGTAACTGATGTAATTTACAGAATTTCTAATTCCAGAAAGCAAAAAATGAAACTAAATAAATAGTCTTGGATAGGACTGTCCCTAGATAGGCAAAATAGGGATAAGAAAAAATTCGAATAGAACTGGGACACAGATGTCATTATAATTAGGGACACAGATGGACTTTTATTTATTTTCCTAGGGAAAAACTAGAATTTTTTTGGAATTATGATTTTAAACGAAAACTAGAGAAAAACCCGACGATGGAGGAGGTAAGCCAGAGAAGGGGGGATTGCCAGAGAAGGGAAGAACTGGGGTGTTTGCTTCACATATAATATAGATATATAATATGAATAATAATATACTATATTGTATTTTTTACACTTTTTTGTTAATATATTTCTATAGGGTTAGGTTGATTACATCCTTCCCACTTTTGAGAGGCCCTTACTTGGCATCGAGGAGTTTTATTGAGATGATAACACTATCAATCGAAACTGCTTGTCAAAGATGGGATTTGAGGAAAGGTTATCAGTGGAGACAAAGGAGATGAGCCACTGAATCTGGTGGCATTGGAGGAGGATTGAAATTTAGCATTGGGATATGTTGGAGATCCAACTGCCTAATTAGGATCAGGTTTGAGTTACTGGGAGCAATCTAGAGTCCTCAAGTGTCAAATCTGAATATCCCTTCAAAAGTTTAGTGAGGGATGAATTTCATTCTTGGGCTTGGCATGTGAGGAAAGTATATTTTTACCCTCCTCACCCATTCATAAAGTAGTTTCTTCAAGTGCTAAATCTTTAATGAGACCCGATTGGTCATAAGGACAGCGGTTTAATACTCTTTTCATGGCTTATTGGGTTGGCCAAAAGGCATCTGTGGTTTCTTCAATCAATAAGTGTTATTTGGTAATTTCTTAATGAATTCAGTCTCCCATCCTGCTATCTTTTCCATCTAAATTGTGTGCTTCCTCTTCCTAGCATCTTTCCTCTCTTCGTTTGCCTATGTTTCCATTCCCTTAGTTTTCTCTTTAGATTCATGGTCTTTCTTCTTCTCCTTTCCTTTTCTTGTCTCACCCATTTTTCATCTTGGCTCAAGGGCTCATCCCCTCACTTCTCCTAATGTTTTATGTCTTCTCACTTGTTTTTTTTTAGTAAGTCTTATAGAGACAAACCAACAGAGTCTGAATCTATTGTAATTGAGAAGTCCCCTTAATTGGATCCTAATGATTCACCTTCACCATTCGAAGTCCAAAACTCTTGTGCATAATATCCAAGCAAACTATCCCCTATTTCTCATCACATCATGAGAGGTAATCAATTGGGTTTAGTGCTTATGGGTGAAGAATCATTTCTCGAGCAACTTTATAAAATTTTAGAGGATGGATCAAAGCTCTTACCAAGAATACACCTAGTTTTCAGTGTTTGATGGTAGGATGTTAGTGTGTTAATGGAGGGAGACTTATCATTTTTAATTTTCATGATGAATATTATCACATGGCATGTTCAAGGGTTAGGAGATGCTGAGAAGAGTAAATATGCATTTTTTTTCCTTTCAAGAGACTAGACCCAATTCTTATCAAACGTAGAAGTGAAGTGGATGTCTATCATCTATTTATGATTGGGAGGCAAAGCATGCAAAGCATTCTTTGAGTGGTCTTATCATGGTATGGGGTCATAATAAATTCTCAAAAAATGACCAAAGCACCTGTAAATACTCTATTTTAGTTCTTCTTAATTCAATTGTAGATGGTAGAAACTAGGTTTTCACCATGATTATGGTCCAAATGATGACTATGAGAAGAAATATTTATGGTTGGAGCTGAAATGCATGAGTGCTAAATGGGGTTTGCCTTGGTTTGTCTCAAGTGAATTCAATGCTACCAGGTGGTCATATGAAAGGAGCAATAATAATTCTATTACCATGGGAATGGAAGATTTTAACCAGTTTATTAAAGAAGAAGAGTTGATTGACTTACACTTATCTGGTGGTCGATACACTTGGTTGAATCACCAGTTCCCTACTTCACTAATAGGGCTATATGGATTTTTAATCTGTGATCACTTTATGATCTCATCGACGATCTTGAGCCTAAATAAAGGAGAGGAGTTGTGTCAATTTGTAGTTGATATAAAATCCTTTGGATGCCATGAATCTAAAGACTAAGACATTTTCTCAGGCTATGGAGTTCCTCATAAGCGATACACTGCATCAGAGCCTAATGCAGGCAAAGGCTACTAGAGTGTTACCCCATAACTAACACACTACATCAAATCTTGGGTGCAGTAAGAAATGGACAAGGACTGATGAGGAGTTTCATCCAAAGCAACAAGCTGCATCAAAACCCAAGTGTAGTGGAAAGTATGCAAGGTTCCCATTCCAATCTAAATGTGCGTGGGTAAAGAGATTAGCTCAGGAGAATAAGATTACTATTGCCACATGAAATACAGGCACATTGACTTCTAAGAGCATGAAGTTAGTAGGTATAATGTAATGTAGGAGAGCCAACATAGCCTATGTTCGATAAACTAAGTGGAAAGGGGTTAAAACGAAATAAAGCAATGGGTATAGGTCTAGCTTGTAGGAAAGGACAATAATAGAAATGGCATAGCGATAGTAGTGAATAAACAATTAAAGGATAAAGTTATAGACGTTAGAAGAATTAATGATAGAATTCTACTAATAAAACTTGTTATATGAGAGAAGATCATTAATGTTCTAAGTGCATACGCCCCATAGGTAGGGTTAGAAGATAGAACCAAGAGATAATTCTGGGAAGATATTGAGGGAGTAATGCAAGAAATTTCCAACATAGAGGGGTTATTTATAAGAGTAGTCTTAGATGACCATGTAGAAAAAGAAAAGAAGGATGTGATAGTGTGCGTGGAGGGTATAGTGTTAGAGAAAGACATGAGATGGGAAAGGCTATCCTTGATTTTGCTTTAACATATAACCTAGCTCTAACAAACACCTAATTTAATTAGAGGGATGAATGCTTACTAACCTTTAAAAGTGGATCACATAAAGGCCAAAAGTTACTTTTTTCTACTTAAGAATACCAAAAAATCAATATATAAGGATTGTAAGGTGATACCCAGTGAGAGTTTAACCACACAATATAGATTAATGGTTATGAATATTTATAGTAAGACATGGAAGATGAACTTAAAAGGAGAGAAGATAACATCATTCACAAACAAGTTGATGGTAGAAGGGAAGTGAAACAATGAAATAGAAGTAGACACCATATGAACTAATATGACTAAGTCCATTAAGAAAGTGGCAAAAAATGTTTTAGGAGTATCTAAAGGCAAAGGAAACTTGTTAGTGGAGTGAAAAAGTACAAAAAGTTATTTAAAGAGAGGCAGGTGTGTTCCAAAGCATGGCAAAGAATTGGAAATAACAAAAACTTTGAGCATTATAAGAATACTAAAAAGGTTACTAAGAGAATAGTGAGGCTAAACTCAAGGTGTATGATGATCTTTATAATAGATTAGGATCAAGAGAAAGCAAGAAAGATGTGTCCAAACTTGCTAAAAAAAGAGAATGGAAGTGAAGGACTTAAACCACATTAAATGCATTAAAAGTTATGACCAAAGGGAGTCAAAGATGACAAGATCAATCAAAGGTGGGAAAGTTACTTTCAAAAATTGCTAAATTACAATTGTCCTGAGTATATATAGATTGAAAGAACCATAAACCTAGATAAGATTGGAGTACATAGATACTATTGTAGGATTAGGATACATGAAGTGATAGGGGCCTTGAGAAAGTTAAAATCAGAAAAGGCCCTAGGACATGATGGTATACCCAAATTTGTGGGCCCCACACATGAAATGCCTATTTTGCCCTCCTTAAATTAATTATTAATATCTAAATTAAAATGATTAGAAAATTTTCATTTTCATTTGATTTTAGTGTTTTTAGTGTTATTGGATTCTATTTCTCATGTACATTCTAATTATTGAGGTTTCAGTCCATGATTCTATTTCTAAAAAAAATTAAATTCTCTAGGAGTCTAATTTTCACAAAACTCATAAATTGTATAATTAGGCATTTATATATTTTCTCAAAATGGCATGTATTACAACTTAGATCTAATTGAGAATGGTTTGAAGACAAGGATTGGTTTGATTCGGATATTGTTGCTTTTTTTCAAGCTTTATTCACAAAAGATGATTTTGCAAAACCAAAATTAAGTCAGATCTATTCATATAAAGTCAGTCCCCCCTCTCGAGTAAGGCACGGCTTCTCACTTTTCATGAATGTGTCTCCCCCTCTGCTTATTAGAGTTTGACCCGCCTTTGACTCTGCTTGCTTCTGACTCCCTATGAGTCCTTTTACGACCTGACTTTTGCGGAGGGTCGGCGGGACATGGGAGCCTCAGCTCATGCATCGGTTTACCGAAATCACCCCCACTTCCTTCTATTCAAAAGGCGAGCAGCCCTCAAACTAATAGGCCAGGGCTGTTCGCCTTTATATTATACATTAGCCTTAAAGTCAAGTAGGTAGCCCCGAAAGCCTCACTCGGCCTTATATTTTATTAGAACAGTGACAGAAGTAGAGAATTTCTGGAAAAGCCATTCTTAAAGGAGGAAGTTGATGATGTGGTGATGGAATTGAGGCCTGATGGTGCATTCGGTCCTGATCGCTATCGTTACCAACACTAGTGGAATTTGATTTGCGATGATTTCTGGAATGTCTTGATAAAGTTTGCATCGGGTGTGGACATGGGCAAAGCGTTTAGCTCACGCTTTCTTGCTCTTATTCCTAAGGGTGGAGGTGTTGCAACTGTAAGAGAATTATTGGTCTGATCCATTTATAAGATAATTTCAAACATACTTATGTAGAGAATCAAGCTGGTTTTGTCGGAAGTGATTTCCCACTATCAATTTACTTGCATAGTCGTCGACAAATTAGCGATGGTCCATTGATCGCAAATGAATTACTCGCATCTACTATTCGAGCTAATGATGATAGCATGTTGTGCAAGGTAGACCTTGAGAAATCCTACGAGGTCGGTTGAGAGTTCCTCAATTACATTATACTCGGAGGATGGTATTCGGAGGAAAATGGTTAACTTTGGAGATGAACTGTTGGAGAACTTGTGGGTGCCTATTCTTGTTCTTGGGACACCTAAAGGGATACTTCAAGGCATTAAGGGGTATTAAACAAGGGGATCCCCTTGCTTATTTTCTTTCTATTTACAATTATAGTAGAGGTTGTGGGCAGATTGACCTCTAAAGCAAAGCATCTCGGATGGATTTTAGGATTTAAACCGGGGCATAGTTCCATTCAGATCACCCACTTACGATACGCAGATGACATGATTCTATTCTTGGGTAAGGACCAAGCTCAAGCAAGGTACTTAACATCTAGTTTAAGGACCTTCAAGATTGTCTCTAGACAAATGTCCAATTTGAAGAAAACATTTGTGATAGGTGTTAATGTTTCTGCGGAAGTGGTGCAAAAGAGGGAAACTTCCTTCTACGTATTTAGGTATTCCTCTTCTGATTGGGAAACTATTGAAAGATGCATGGATGAATATTGTGAAGAGGATTAGCAAGATGCTTTCTTGCTGGAAAAGGAAGAATTTATGGTTGTGGGGAAGAGAGACTTTGATTAAAGTCATACTGTTGGGGATTTTCAGTCCCTGCCCAAGATCACACACACACACAAACACCGATTTTAAGGTGGTTCGGCCAATAAGCCTACGTCCATGGGAGGAGGAATGATTTCACTATAAAAATGTAGGGATTTACAGAGAAAAAGACACGGGATTTATAGGGGAATGCTCTATTCTCCTTGCCCTCTTCATATCCCTATTTATAGGGAATTTTAGCGCCTGTTTTTCAACACATTTTACACAAAGTCAGTGGTTGGTGGCGGTGGCCAACGGCGGCGCCCGCCACTGTTGAAGTCGGCAGCTACTGTTGCGCCCGCCACAATTGAAATCAGCGGCAACTGACTGCGGTGCCGCCATGGTTGAAGTCGATGGCCGCCTAAAAATGGGGCTGGACCAACAAATCTCCCCCTCCATGCCCATTAACTGAAGGAGGTTTCTTCACGTATGGACTTTTAGCAGAAGCCCATCCCGGCCAATTCTATGCAAATCTTGAACTTGCTCCGAGGTAATGCTTTTGTCATCATATCCGAACTATTATCGTCAGTATGAATCTTCTTAAGCTCTAACAACTTCGAGTCCAAAATATCACGTATCCAATGATACCAAACATCAATGTGCTTTGACCTTCCATGAAAAGTAGAATTCTTGCTAAGGTGTATAGCACTTTGACTGTCACAAAATAACGCATACCTCTTCTGCATAAAGCTAAGTTCATTTACGAACTTCTTCATCCATAATAACTCTTTGCATGCTTCTGTCACAGCAATAAACTCAGCCTCTGTTGTAGATAAGGCAACACACTTCTGTAGCTTTGATTGCCATGACACAGCTCCCCCTGCAAAAGTAATCAAGTAGCCTGAAGTAGACTTTCTAGTGTCAATATCACTAGTCATATCTGAATTAGTGTAGCCCTCAAGCACGGGCTTGCTAGTGCTAAATCCCAAACACAACTTAGAAGTACCACGTAGATATCTCAATATCCACTTCACTGCATTCCAATGTTCTTTTCTTGGATTTGATAAAAAACGGCTCACTGTACCAACTGCATATGCAATGCCTGGTCTGGTGCATACCATGGCATACATAAGACTGCCAACAGCTGAAGCATAAGGAACATCTTGCATGTATTCCTTCTCAGCATCACTTGTTGGTACTTAATTCTTACTAAGCTTAAAATGAGTAGCAAAAGGTGTACTAACCACTTTAGCTTTATCCATGTGAAATCGTTGAAGTACCTTTTCTATGTACTTCTCCTGAGATAGCCATAACCTCTTATTCCTCCTGTCACGAATGATAGAAATCCCGAGAATCTGTCTCGCGAATCCTAAGTCTTTCATAACAAAGACTTTGTTCAGCTCCTTCTTTAACTGACTGATCCTTGAAGAGCTTCTTCCAACAATAAGCATATCGTCGACATAGAGTAGCAAGATGACGAAATCATCTTCTGAGAATCTCTGCACAAACACACAGTGATCTGAAGTAGTCTTTTGATAACCCTGTTGAGTCATGAACCGCCGAACTTCCTGTACCACTGTCTGGGAGCCTGCTTTAAGCCATACAAACTCTTCTTCAGCTTGTAGACATACTTCTCTTTGCCTTTAGCAACAAACCCTTCTAGCTGCTCCATATATATCTCCTCCTCTAAGTCACCGTGGAGGAACGCTGTCTTCACATCCATCTGCTCAACCTCCAGATCAAGGTTTGAGGCCAAACCTAATACAACTCGGATTGAAGACATTTTAACAACAGGAGAAAATATCTCCTCGAAATCAATACCTTTTCTTTGACCAAAGCCTTTCACGACAAGTTTAGCTTTGTATCGTGGTCATGAAGTATCACCTTCGTACTTCACCCTATATATCCACCGATTCTTCAAAGCTTGTCTGCCCTTAGGTAATCTTACTAGCTCAAAAGTGTGGTTGTCTTGTAAGGATTTCATCTCATCCTTCATAGCTGCAATCCACTCTGCATTCTCCTAACTTTCAGCTGCCTCTGTGTAGCTCTTAGGTTCTCCCCCATCAGTGAGGAGTACGTACTCATCTGATGAATATCGAGTGGAGGGTTGACGATCTCTCGAACTCCGTCTTAATGAAACTATTGGTTCCTCAGTAGGAACCTCATGCTAAATATCATCAGCCTCTGACGAAACATCCATGTCTTCAGCAGCTTCATGTTCTCCCTCAGCCTGATTATCTTGAACATCAACTGAAGCACCACCATGGTCATTGGTGCCATCTACACTTGGCTTATGTGAAACAGGAACTGGATCTAAATCTGTTAGAGTATCAGAACTTTGAGTTTCTGATACTTTGGCTTTGTCGATGTGTTCAATGGTTTGGTCTTCCATAAAGACCACATCACGACTTCTAACCAGCTTCTTTGCAACATGATCATATAGCCTGTAACCAAACTCATCCTGCCCATAGCCGATGAAAATGCATTGTTTGGTCTTGACGACCTCTCATCCTTAGGTATATGTACAAACGCTTTGCACCCAAATACCCGCAAATGATCGTAAGAGACATCTTTTCCATACCATAGCCTGTCAGGAACATCTGCATTCAAGGCAACTATTGGAGATAGGTTAATAACATAGGCTGCTGTGTATAGCGCCTCACCCTAGAAGGAACCGGGCAGCTTTGCTTCAGAAAGCAAGCATCTGACCCTCTCCATCAATGTCCTGTTCATCCTCTCTGCTAAACCATTTAGCTGAGGAGTCTTCGGAGGAGTTCTTTGATGTCTGATCCCTTGCTTCTTACAATAAGCATCGAAAGGTCCATAGTACTCGCCACCGTTGTCTGTGCGAATACATTTCAGCTTCTTCCCCGTTTGCCGCTCAACAGAAGCTTGAAATTCTTTAAACTTGTCAAGCACCTGATCCTTAGTTTTCAAAACATAGACCCAGAGTTTCCTGGAATAATCATCAATAAATGTGACAAAATATAATGCACCACCAAATGTGCGTACCTTCATAGGATCGCATACATCTGAATGTACCAATTCAAGCACGCCTAACTTTCTGGAAAAATGATGACTTTTGAAGGAAACTCGTTGCTGCTTCCCGGCAAGACAATGAGCACATTTGCTCACCTTTGTAGCTTTGAGCCCTGAAAGCAAATTCTTCTTAACTAGGCAATCTAGTCCTTTCTCACTCATGTGATTGAGCCGCCTGTGCCACAACTCTGAAGAACCAGCAACATCAACTGCGTACACAGAGTTAATAGGAATCGAAGCTTGCATCACATACAAGCTAGATGATTTCTTCCTCTCGGCAACCACAAGCACTCCCTTAGAGAGCTTCCACTGTCCATCGCAAAAGGTACTACAGTACCCATCATCATCAAGCTTTCCAGCTGATATTAAGTTCAACCGGATATCTGGTACATGTCGAACGTCCTTGAGAATCAACCTTGTTCCGTTGTTGGTGTCCAAACAGACGGATCCAATACCAACAACCTTTGACAACCCATCGTTACCCATCTTCAACACTCCAAAGTCACCAGGAGTGTACGAGGTGAAAAACTCCCTCCTTGAGGTAACGTGAAAAGAAGCACCACTGTCAACAACCCATCCAATCTCATTGGAGGCTAGGTTGATTTCATTTTCATCACAGACCACAACAAGGCCTGAAGTAGTAGCAGCTACACGATCATTCCCCTCATCATTTCTTCTCTCCTGCTTGGCATTCTCTATTTTGTTCTCGGCTTTCCACTTGTAACACTGCCTTTTAATGTGACCCTTCTTGTCACAATAATTGCATTCTAAATTCTTGTATCTGGACTTAGATTTACTCCTGCTTCTATTATTCTTCTCCTGTCCTTTGATCTTGCTTCTCCCTCGATTTTCTGAGATCAAAATCTCAGACTGTGATGTGGTGACAACTTGAGCTCGTCGCCTCATTTCTTCATTTAGAACTGCGCTTCTCGCAGATTCCCATGTCACAGCACCACCTGGAGCAGAATTAGCTAGAGAAACACGAAAATTTTCCCATGAGTCAGGCAAAGTATTTAAAAGCCATAAACCCATGATATCATCGTCAAACCTGATGCCAACATCGGATAGTTGCTGAAAGCATCCGGTCAACTCGTTCAAGTGGTCGGAAATAGAACTCCCTTCCTTGTATCTCAAGTGCATCTCTTGATTAAGTAGGAATAACTTATTATTCCCAGTTTTCGACGCGTACGAGGTTTCTAATTTGATCCATAGAGTTCTAGCATGTATTTCATTTTGAATATGATTCAAAAACATTATCTTTTACCCATTGTCGAATAAAACCACATACCTGTTCGTGTTCAAAAGCCCACTCTTCTTCGGACTTATCTTCCGGTTTTTTAGTAGCAAAAACAAGTAGATGTAATTTCTTCACAAAAAGAAGATCTTTCATTTTTCCCTTCCACTTGTGATAGTTAGTACCATTTAAGCAAATCATTTTGCTCATGTTTGCCTCCATAAGTAAAGAAAGAGTACTTACAGCAATTTTAGGAGAAAATCTTACAAATTTGAGAACACCACTGCGTTTGCCAAGAATTGTCTTTCCCCCTCGAAGACCTGCAAAAAAAAAAAAGGTCTACTTCAATCGGATCACTGTTGCAACTCAGCTACAGTTGCACTCGAGCTGTTGCGACCTGGTACTATTGCAACGCGCTACTGTTTCAACTCAGATACTGTGCAAATGCGCTACTATTTGCACTCGTACTGTTACAACTCTGTACTATTGTAACTCCGTATCTGTTGAAACTCGAACTGTTGTAACCCACCTGGGGGGTACTATGCCAACTCAGTACTGTAGTACTACTGTAGTGATCACTGTAGCCGATGCTTTTACTGTAGCAACATGATAACGTGCTTTTCACTATAGCAGCAATGATGATTACTGTAGCAACTGTAGCAGGAACAGTTTTCTTCTTCCTCTCAACCGTCGGTGCTGCAAATCTGTTTTCTGCCTCTATTTCACGGCAGATCCTCGCTCTGATACCACTTGTTGGGGATTTTCAGTCCCCGCCCAAGATCACACACACACAAACACCGATTTTAACGTGGTTCGGCCAATAAGCCTACGTCCACGGGAGGAGGAATGATTTCACTATAAAAATGCATGGATTTACAGAGAAGAAGACACGAGATTTACAGGGGAATGGTATATTCTCCTTGCTCTCTTCGTATCCCTATTTATAGGGAATTTTAGCGCCTGTTTTTCAACACATTTTACACAAAGTCAGTGGCGGTGGCCGACGGCGGCGCCTGCCACTGTTGAAGTCGGCAGCTACTGCAGCGCCCGCCACAGTTGAAATCAGCGGCAGCTGACTGCGGCGCCGCCATGGTTGAAGTCGGTGGCCGCCTGAAAATGGGGCTGGACCAACAGTACCAGCCAATATTCCTAGGTAGTTTTTATGAATTTTCAAATGCCTTGCTGTAACTTCACAACAGATTGAATAGGTTCTGAGAAGATTTCTCTGGAACGGCTCCGAAGAGCAGAAAAAATATCACCTAATGAATTGGTTGATGGTTTGTAAACCTAAAGAAGCTGGTGGTTTAGGCATTGAAAAGTAAGGAATTTAACAATGCTTTATTCACAAAATGGTTATGGAGGTTTGGTGTGGATCGATCACATTTGTGGAGACAAGCCATTGATGTTATCTACGGGTTGGGTGGGGAGGAAGGCCTTCTAGCGGTAAGAGGCCTAGAGGTAAAGCTGGTCCTCGGGCTGATATTCAGAAGCTAGCTTCGATTATCAGCGAAAATTTCTTCTTCCAAGTCAGAGATGGCACAAAGGTAAAATTTTGAGACGATTTGTGGACAGGAGACAATCCATTAAGTGGCATTTTATCAAAGGATTACATGAAATAGCAGTAAACAAGAATGATTCTGCTGCGGATTGGGTGAAAAACATAACTGTGGGGGTGCCTCAATTCAGAAGAGAGGATATTTAGTTATGAAAAGCAAAAGGAGGCGCAGCTCATGTCGATGTTAAGGAAGTTCTTTTATGTGCGTAGAGGAGAAGATGACAGAAAATGAATGCTTAGCCTGAATGGAAAATTCTGGGTCGCGTCATGTTACAGCAAACTTGTGGGTGAAGGGGATTTGCACCCTGCTGCCAAAGTTTGGAAGTGGAAGGTTACGCCGCGCATTCATTGTTTCTGTTAAATGGTTGTGTGGGAGACGCCTCTTACTCAGGATGCATTCAGGAGGAGAAGATGTATAATCAGCCGATGACCATTCTGTACTAGTGCTTCAACAGGATATCAATCATTTGTTGTTGCAGTTTCTATTCTTCATCGTATTCAGCAATGGAAATTCTGGATTGGTTTAAATGGACACTTCCATCTTCTATTCTTCATCTTATTTAGCAATGGAAAATACAATCTACTTCTTCTAAGGCGAAACAACCTCCCAGGTGCACCGTGGTTCCTATGGAAAGAAAGAAACAATAGAATTTTCAAGGTTACGGAGATCAAATCAAAGCGTCTGGCGTTTAAAATAAAATGGGCGGTGGGTTCTTGGGCTATGGCAGATTCTCTTTTAAACGGGTATTTCTCTGTGTGAGAATGTCTGATTATGGTATATCCTGTTGCAGATTATGCTATCAGCAGAAAAGAGACACCTGGTGTTGGCAAAACCAGTTAATGGGATGGTGGAAACTCAATTTTGATGGGTCTGCAGTGAAACTTCCTAATGGTGAGTTCAGAGCTAGCGTGGGCCTTGATTGAATTTGTAGGTCCTTCGGGCAATATGAACGCTATTGATGCGAAGATGTATGCTTCCAGGACTGGAATCTTATTGGCAGAAAAGTTTGGCAACAAACTTCTAGTTGTGGAAAGAGACTCAAAGTCGTCATTGGATGGATTAACAGACCAGAGTCTGGGGACATGGACGTTTCAAATTTCATGGATGAGATTGGAGTATCTCTCTCAGCCAGACAATTCAAACTGATTCATATATTGAGGGAAGCCAATCAAGAGGCAGATAGATTGGCTGGAGAGGGTGGTGGTGGCAAGGAATGAGAATTTCGCACTCTATTTGATGTTCATCTTCGTTTTGGCGTTGCTCTTCCTGCAGCGCATTTTCTTCTGTTTTCTTGCTACCTTCTCAGTTGTTATTCCATCAAGCTTCTTGCCCTTCTTCAAAAAAAAAAAAGAGGAAAAAATCTCACAGTTGGACATGCACGTCTGAGATTTTTATTTTATTTTTTTTCTTTGATAAAAGGCAACAAGTTATATTGAATAAGAACTGAGAAGGTGGCAAGAAAACATAATAAAACGCCCTGCAGGAAGAGCAATTCCAAAACAAAGACGTTTATTTGGTTTACGTGCTAATTGATTTTGACTCGCGACTCTAGAGAGTGACTTATTTTGAGATAGCCCATCCTCGCCTGCCACAATGCCAATCAAGAAGCATCGGCCAGATGTGCCAGGGGACCAATAGATTTATTTGAAATGGAGCTTGGGTTGAACCGATATAGGCCATAGATCTCCTTTGCATTAGCATTTCCCTCGTTGTTGTGTCATTGACAGAAAAGGGAGACGCATCAAATTCAAAATGACATGATTGTCAGAGCAAAAATTTTGAACTAACAACAAATTCTTAGTCATACGAGGAACGTGTAGAATATTATATTTAAATGAAGATAACGAGAATTAGATGGAAAGCTAGATTATCCAATGTAACCGATAGGTACACCTTGACTATTACCGACCCTCACTCTGTCTAATCCCTCGATAGTCACTGTGAACGGAGAGATTCTCAAGACCATTCGTGATGTGATGCGTGGCCCCAGTCTCAATGAACCATTGCTCATAATTTGTAGATGATGATGCGGAAGAAGCAAAATGTGCACTAGCATTGAGCCGTGTCAGTATTCATTCAATTGTAGACGTTGCGAAGATTGGTACACGATGGAAAAGAGCCGAGGCAGAATGATTGCAACCAAGTATGTTAAAACCTCTTCAGAACACGAGGTTATGATCCAACTGAGGGGCAGTTAGTCCCTTTGCAACCAGGTGGTGCATTCTTGATTCAGGATATCGTTGTTAGGGGCATCTTTGATCTTGAAAGGTGAAGCAACATCTGCTCTAAAAGCGAGTCCTTGAACTTCATGAGCGATAAGAATGGGATCAAACCGGGTTTTCAATGGGTATAGTTATTTGGAGTGAGTTTGATTGAGGGATGATGAGTAGTATTCTTGAGGCTTGACTAAGGAATAATATTGATGGTAGATGTAGATTGAGGTATAGACGATGAGTGGGTGGTGCGATAGGAAGACACAACAGAAACCATAAATGGATGATGGAGTAGCATGGGTTGGAAGTAAAGAGAAAATTTCGGGAAAGGTGAGTGGAGGATCTTTACGCCTGCTCTGATACCATGTTTGGAAATTGATCTCTCAACTATCCTGAGAGTCACACATTTATAGTGTAATGTACAGAAAGATAACCTAGATGAGGGTATATAAGAAAATGAAAGATACATAGTTATATGATTGTGAATATATCACTGACATACTGGGTATACAATATCAGGGCGTGTGATAGTTTAAGTATATAAGACAACCAACTAGCTGCTGGTACAGAGTGGGTTCATCTAATAATCCTCCATCTGTAAAAGTTAGGTGGAGATTTTGCTCTATTGGAAAATCTACTAGAAGAGCTATATCTACAGCCAAAAAATATTTTAATGGTTCAAGGTCTTTTGGTGAAGAAACGCCATGACTGTTTGAATAGTCTGCAAGTTCCCAAAAACTAAAATATCATCCACATAAACAAAAACCATGGTAAAATTAGAGCCATCTTGACGTGTGAAAAGAAAGTAATCAACCAAAGATTGTGCATAACCTGCCTCACAAAGAGCTTTTGAAAAAGTAGTGAACCACTATCCCGAAGCTTGCTTGAAACCATATAGCATCTTATTGAGTTTACATGCTTTTGAAGGGCCATATAAACATCTTCATCAAGAGTGACATGAAGTGGTGGGTGGGCCAGTTCTGATAGATGCAATGGCAAAAAGGCACTGACAACTACTAACTTGGAAGAATATTTCCTCTAAGCTTTTTCATTCTATTTTCATTACTTTCTACTCCATTTTTTGTGATTTCTCTTACCCTTTCTCCTTACAAAGATGTCACCATGCAAAGGAAACCACCAATGCTTATCTCTTTGTAAACTTCCTGCAAAGATGCCTACAAGAAGTAAGACGTAGGCAATTTCAAACATTTTGGCCAATGAGATATCTATCTTAAGACTTGGTAATCTCTAGCTACATAATAGACATATTGAATTCAAGTATGGGCTTCCTAGTATCTTATGGAGAAGAAGGCCCCTTGAACTCTTGTTGAGACTTTTCATCCAAACACAAAAGTCATTAGTTTCTTGTGTAGTGCCTTTTAGAATGGCCCATGAGTCTCCTTATTTTACTTGATTTAATGTTTTCTATGAATGCACATTTTCATAGAAAAGATAACCCTTTTTGTAGGTTTTTTCCTAAAAGGATGTGTTGAATTAAAAGTTTTAGGGAAAATGATCCTAGCATGTTGTATGTGATAGATCATTCCCAAAAGAAACATTTCATTTTATAATTTTAAAAGTTTTAAGTTAAGGCTTAGGGACAATTCCAGTTTTTCACTATTACTTGTATGTTCACATTTCAAGAGTGAGAGAGAGAGAGAGAGAGAGAGAGAGAGAGAGATGTACTTCCCATTTCACTTTAATTCATGAATTCTAACTAATTAGCATAATGTTTCTAAAAAAGGGTGAAGTTACATTCCTAGTGTTCCTAATAATTTTTCTAACATTCGTAGTATTTTCAATGAATTTCTTGCATACATTTAGTCCATAACCCTTATTTTTAGTTTTTGGTCCAAAAGTATCTCTTCAACTCAAGGATTTTAGAATCAACAACTTTTCTACCTTCTAGTGTTGTTTCTTTGATCTTGATTCTATCCTTACTGGGTAAATGTGTCTCTGTTTCTAGCATGATCTCAAATGAAAATAAAATGTATCCTAATCATATATTCAAATATTTTAAAGGTAGTTTCTAGTTTCTAAGAAAGAGCATGTTTATAGTTTTTTAATTGCAAATTCCTTAAAAGTTCATAACATGTGTCTAGTTTTCATTTCTAGCTTCGCTTCATATTATATGCCTCATTCATGCTTAAAGTCCTACTAGTGTCTACATATTTGACATGCTATTTCTAGTTCATACATTAATGTCATGTTCTACATTCTAGTTCATACCATGATTCAAGCCTATTTAGTATAACATCCATTTGTAATTACATTTAGACATGTTATTATTTAATCCATGCTTTTAGTATTTTTCATATTATATGTTTCAAGCTCCTCATTCCATATTTCTAGTATTGTAGTTTAAGTTCTTGTTGATGTGCATGAATGATTTAAGGTTATCTTCATTTGCTTTCTTTCTTGATTAATGTGTAATCTCCTAACTTCGAAATTTTCAAATGAAGGAATGGCTAAATCTAAAATAGCTAGTGTCTTAAACCTAGAAAATCAAGGGAGCAAGTTTGCTTGCATTCTTGTTTATCTTTGACTTTGGAGATGTTAGAACTCTAGAATCTTTGGTTTACTAGACCTCTTTTGATCATTTGGGACCTAAAACCTTTTCTAACTTTAGGTGATGACTCTACTCTCATAATCTACTTAGGTTTACATGACCTTAGGGTAGAAAATTAATAAAAATAATTAGAAAAGAGCAATTTAATCATAGTAATTCTCATCATCTTAGTTATCTTATTTATTTTCAAAACAAAAGTACTCATCTTCCATAAAGTACTTAATAATTATTCCAACATAGAATAATCTTTCAAACCTAGTGCAAGGAAATTTTTTCCTTCAACTCATCTTCTTCCTCTTTGTATTCCATCAAATATCTATGGATTACACCAAGTAGATGCTGAATGTTTATTGGTGAAGTTCCTACTATAATCATGATTAAGCACATGTGTCTTGATTTGCAAGGTAGGCTCATTCTACATCTTAAAAGTATAAATTCAACTGCTTATAATTAACATTCTTTGCAAAATGCACCTTCTCGCCTTCTTTGATGGACTATAACTTTATTACATCTCTCAAAGTGATATTACTATCAAATAGAATTCCCAACTCTAAGGTAGATGTACCATTACCTTCTATCTCATTATATTATGGTAAAATGACTCTACCTTCATCTTTAAGGTTAGATGGGTTTAACTTGTCTTCAGATTTCTCATATACCTCTATTACTATGGGATCACTTTCTTTTTGCTATTGTTCTTATTCATTTGGTTTAGAACTACTTTGATGCCCCATCAAATTCCACATCCCCATCCACAAAGTTCTTGAAAAGTTTGTCATCTTCAACCAGTGCTTGGTCATAATGACTATCATTGAATCTCTCATACTTGGATGAAGTATCTATTTTCTCCCTTTGCCTCATACTCACTCCCAGTAGCTTCCTCAATTGCCTTTCATTTTTCAATTGTATTTCCCTCCACTAATTACTTCAATTGATCTTCAAGATCTACTTTCTCTGCAGACACATCCCCTTGAACCTTATTATCATCTTCAATACTGTTTAGGCAAATTTCACCCAAGATGTTGCCGTAGGAAGTTGCAATTCTCCTACCACAATTAGCTCCACCATACATTTCATCTTCATTCATTACATTCTTGTTGGCATCTAATCTCATTATCACAATCTTAGCTCTCCTTGATCCTATTTTCACTCTTAACATTGTCAATTACTATCTGTAAGTCTTTACAAACCTTTTCTCTTGTTATTGACTCAATATACTCTATCACCTTATTGTGAGCTATATTGTTACACATTTGGATGGCTTCCTCATTAGTCTGTATAACATCATGCACATCCTCAATCCCCTTCCTTGGAACTTTGGAGTAGAATTTAACTATCCTTTATATCCCCACAAACTTAGCCATATGAATATGTTCTGGCATGGAGAACTCACCAACCTCTACTAAGTCAGCATAGCTGACTTTACAGGGATAATACTTCTTCTATGCATCTCACTTGAACTTTCTCTCATGGTGCAGCTTTATTGTGAAGAACTAGGATACACATTTTTAAATATCCAAAAAGACATGAAAGGTAACAATTCTAAAATCAAAACGAAAACAATTGCCACCTAAGTTAATTGATTGGCGTTACCACAATTGGTATCATATATAGATAACAAGACATGGGACTAGGGTGCCTCTTATTAGCCCCAAAGTTTCAACATTGATATTTCAAATCATTTTGATGATAACAAAGTATTTATGCATTTATACCAACAATTATTTTTTAGTATGCGTTGAAGCAATTATTCAAATCAACACAAGACATCACAAATTTTATGAAGGATCACAGATTGCTACAAGAAGGCTCATGGCACAAGAAGCAAGCTTCATGCATGAAAAAGTCAAGAAATACTTGAAGATTTAATTCTCAAAGTTTATTTTTGAGATCATGTGCTTGTATGTTTGAATGGATATGAATATTGGCAAAGCACACACACTCATGCATTTTATTATTACATAGTTTTTTTGACATGAAAATTTATTTTTAAATTATATTTTATTCATTTAAATTTTTTACATGATTTAAAAAAAATTATGATCAAATATTTATTAAATTATGTCACAAAGTATTTTTCATAGTTCAAAATATTTTTGATGATGTAAAGTCATGTCATAAAAATTTTATGTGCATTGACAATTTTTAAAGATATGAAACAGTTATTTTTAAGGAATATTGATGAATATATATATATATATAATTTACACTATATTTTATTCTTAGTGGAGCACTTACTTAATGCATGCTTGTACTTCATGTTGTTGCACATGCTAGTACTTTTCTCATGTGAGGAACATATGACACCACTAATGTGTGCTTGTACTTCATGTTGTTGCACATGCTAGTACTTGTCTTATGTGGAGAACATAGTGGGGAACATATGACACCACTAATGCATGCTTGTACTTCATGCTATTGCACATACTAGTACTTATCTCATATGGGGAACATAGTAGGGAACATATGACACTACTTATGCATGCTTCCACCTCTACTAAGCCTTAAATTATGCTATACAAGGAACCCTTCACCTCCTCATTTTGCACCCATTCATTGCAAGAGAAATTAAGAGAGATTGAGAGCAAAAACCCTATAGAAATATCAGCCTTGTTGCTGCTCATATTTCTCCAAAAACATCCTTCAAGCAGTGTTCTTCTTGAGTGATCAAAGAGCCATACTTTTGCTACCATTTGCTAAAATTTTCAGAAGCTCTAAACTCCAAAAACTCACTTTATTTGCTGCCCTTCTCTAGTCCAGAAAATTTCTTGGCAATCCCACTTTTGAGTATTCAAAGAGTGCTATTACTTGTGTTCTTCATTGCTATACTTCTCTACAAGCTAATCACACATAAAGCTTATTCTCTTTTGTTAGCAAAGCTCTCCAGATTTATTTTTTTTGCTTAAAACTCATTGCCTATTTATTTTGAAGCACATCATTGCACATTCACAACTTCTTTTGAAAGCACCCCACTTTATCTTCTACATATTAGTGTTTACACTTTTGTGCATTGCTCTTTAAATTCTTTCTTGTGTTCAAAAACTGTGAACTATATTATAATATCTAGCCTAAAAGATGATTCATTGTACTTAACATTCATATTCTTGTATTTGGTGTTTAAGGTCGGATCACTGCATCAAAAGGCCTTGGATTCTTGGTGTTTAAGGTTGGTTCACCGGATCAAAAGACCTTGATTGTAAAGGGGTTCTTGCCTCCTATTGTTAAAGTAAGTGAATAGCAAAAATCTCAAGGACAGTTGTTAGCCTTGGGAAACAAAGTGGAGTAGGTCTTGGATATAAGGACCGAACCACTATAAATCCTTATGTCTCTTATCTCTATTTACTTAATTTGTAAGCTTCATTTTTGCTTATTTTCTTTACAAGCACATTTATTTTCCTTGAGTTGAAAAAAGTGTTGAGCATTGTGCTTTATTGTTTTAATTTTTTCAAAAAGCTCAATTCACCCCCTGCTCTTGAGTTGCCTACGTGGACTTTCATTTGGTATCAAAGCAAGGACTCTACATAGCTTAAGTGTTATCACTTTAGAGTTAAAAGATCATATGGCAACTTTTGGTTCTATTCAAAATATTGAAGGCCGCCTACTTCTAGACCACCTCATTTTGATGGTAATGAAGACTCGCATGAATATATATTTGTCGACCCTTGAATTTGAATTACTTGACATTATTCATGATGGGTATTCAAAACCTACTAAAGCTTCTACTATTGATGGTATTCAAGAAAAGCCTAGAAAAAATTTCATCACTTGTTTATAGTAATAAAAAGTTGAAATCTAAATACAAAGATTTGTAAAAAGATAATGATGAGCTAAAGATAAGAAATGAGAAGCTTCTAGCAAAGCTTAAATTTGCCCAAACTTTTGAAAAGGAAAAAGATAATTTGCAAAGGCATTTAAATGAGCTAGGAGAAACCTTGTCAAAATACACTCTTGGTTCTAAAAAGTTAGACAAGATTCTTAGTGTTCAAAAACATTCTTTTGATAAAACCAATTTGGGATAGAAGTATGGTTCCAAACAAAATGGGTACAAAAATTATTTTGTGAAAGCTTCTCAATCATCAAGTCCTAACACTACATGTAATTTTTGTGGAAAAAGAGGATACCTTTCATGTGCTTGCAAATTAAAGAAAAATAAAAGAAAGATGACTTGGGTTCCAAAAGGAACATTTGTTGCTAACTCCAATTGGACCCAAGAAAGTTTGGGTACCGGGATGAGTTTGTCTTTATTTGGTTGTACGACTTGAGTTTCATACGTAAATCTAAGTTGAGCTACAAAGGAAAATGGTTCTTGGATAGTGGATGCTCAAGACACATGACTGGTGACATCTCTCAATTCTCGAGCCTTGAAAGAATTGACAAAGGACATGTCACTTTTGGTGATAACTCCAAGGGAAAACTCAAAGGCATGGGTGAAATCGGTAAGTCATCCAACCTTAAGATTCAAAATGTTTTATTTGTTGACAACTTTAAACATAACTTGATTAGTATTAGTCAATTATGTGATGGTAAAAATAGAGTTATATTTGAAGAGCATGGTTGTCACGTTGAAGTTTTCAATGGATATAGACATGGAGATGTATAAACAATTGACCTTAACTAACTTATTGATCAAATGCCAAATGCCTAAATGCTATTAAAGATTATTCTTGGTTATGGCATAGAATATTGGGTCATTGTCGTATGGAATTAATTGGAAAATTATGTAAACAAGGAATTTTAGAAGAATTGCTTAATCTCAAATATGTTAAAACTAAAACATGTTGTCCATGTGAAATCAGAAAATTAAAGAAAGCTTCTTTCAAATCAAAACCTCATGTTTCAACTTCAAGGCCTCTTGAACTTTTACATATGGATTTTTTTGGCCCTAATAGGGTCACAAGCTTAGGCGGTAAAAAGTATGCTTTTTTTTATTGTCGATGATTTTTCAAGATTTACATGGGTAATTTTTTTAAAGCATAAAAATGAAACTTTTGAATCCTTTACAATATTTTGTAAGAAAGTTCAAAAAGAAAAAGGTTATATGATTACCAAAATAAGAAGTGATCAAGGAGGAGAGTTTTGTAATAAAGATTTTGAAAACTGTTGTGAAGAAAATGGTTTAGACCATAATCTCTTCGCTCCTCTAACACCTCAACAAAATGGCATTGTTGAAAGGAAAAATTGAACTCTTCAAGAAATGGGAAGAACTATGCTTAGTGAGTACAAATTACCTAAATATTTTTGGGCCAAAGCTATAAATATTGCTTGTTATGTAAGTAATTGTGTTTTCATTAGACTTATGATGAATAAAACCTCTTACAAGCTTTATAATGGTAGAAAAGCAAAAATTGCTTACTTTCGTGTTTTTGGTTGTAAATGCTTTATCTTAAATTCCAAAGATAATTTGGATAAACTAGAAGAAAAATCGGATGAAGAAATATTCTTAGGATATTCAACTAGAAATAAAGCATATAGAGTCTATAATGAAAGATCTCATGTTGTTGAAGAATCAATGCAAGTATCTTTTGATGAATAAGATCCTAATGAACTTAAATCTCATATTCAAACTAATGAAGAAATAAATGAAAATCTAATCTAACTTGGTGAACAACTTGAAAAAATTTCTATACAAGGTCAAAATATAAAAGAAGAGAAAAATGAAATAAATATTGAAAGAGTACAAAATACTCAAGATCATGAAAGCTTACCCAACAGTTGAAAATATCTCTCTATTCACCCTCTAGATCAAATTATTGGTCAAACTTCAAAAGGTGTAACTACTCATTCTTCAATTAGAAATATTTGTAGTAATTATGCATTTATTTCTCAAATTGAGCTGAAAATATTAAAGAAGCCGAAAAAGATGATTATTGGATAATTGCTATGCAAGAAGAATTAAATGAGTTTGAAAGAAATGAAGTATAGTCTCTTGTACCAAGACCTAATGATTTAATTCCCATAGGTACAAGATGGGTTTTTAGAAATAAAAAAGGATGAAAATGGTATTATGATTAGAAATAAAGTTAGAATTGTAGCCCAAGGTTTCAACTAAGAAGAAGAGATTGATTATGAAGAAACCTTCGCCTCCATTGCAAGATTAGAAGCTATAAGAATGCTACTTGCCTATGCTAGCTATAAAAATTTCAATCTTTTTTCAAATGGATGTTAAAAGTGCTTTTCTAAATGGTTTTATAAATGAAGAAGTTTATGCTGAACAACCCCCCGATTTTGAAGATCAAAAATTTCCAAATCATGTGTATAAACTTCAAAAAGCCTTATATGATTTAAAATAAGCTCTAAGAGCATGGTATAAAAAGATTAAGTTCTTTTCTCATTGAAAATGGTTTTTCTAGAGGAAAACTTAACTCTACATTATTTATTAAGGATTTTGAAAATCATATGCTTTTTGTGCAAATCTATGTTGATGATATAGTTTTTAGTTCAACAAATGAATCTTTGTGCAAACAATTTTGTGAAATTATGAAAAAAGAGTTTCAAATGAGTATGATGGGAGAATTAACATTTTTTCTTGGTTTACAAATTAAACAAACCAATGATGGAATTTTTATAAATCAATCAAAATATGTTAAAGATTTGCTAAAGAGATTTGATTTTGAAAATATGAAACATATTGGCACTCCCATGAGTTCAAGTATTAAACTTGACTTAGGTGAAAATAGAAAATCAGTTGATATTACAAAATATAGAGGAATGATTGGAAGTCTTCTTTACTTAACCCCAATTAGACCCGACATTATGTTTAGTGTTTACTTGTATGCTAGGTTCCAATCAAATCCCAAAGAATATCATCTAAGTGCCGTGAAAAGAATTTTTAAATTTTTAAAAGGCACGTATGATCTAGGATTGTGGTATCCCAAAAATACATCTTTTGAACTTGTTGGATACTTTGATGTGGATTATGCGGTAGTAAAATTGATAGAAAAAGTACTAGTGGTATTTGTCATTTTCTTGGATGCTCTTTAATTTCATCAATGACCGAGGTCGAATATGTTGCTCTAGGTAATTGTTGTGCTCAAATGTTATATATGAAATAACAATTACTGGATTTTAAACTTGAATATAACAAAGTACCGTTAAAATGTGATAGTACAAGTGCTATAAACTTGTCCAAAAATCCTATACAATATTCCAAAATAAAGCATATTGAAATTAGACATCATTTTATTCTAGATCATATATTTAAAGGGGATGTCAATATTGAATTTATTAATTCAAATCATCAATGGGCCGACATTTTTACAAAACCTTTATTCGAAGAAAGATTTTGCTATATTCGTAGAAATCTTGGTATATGTAGACAAAATGACATATAGATGTTTAGATTGAAAATCATTTGGTATCTTACATTCTTTTTGATGATTACAAAGGGGGAGAAAATTATTGAAAGATAAAATAAACGATTAAGGGATAAATATTTTTTTTAAAGAAAAAGAAAAATGTTTTCCAAAAATATACAAAAGTGGAGAAAATATTATAAGATAAATGGGGAGAAAATGTTGAAAGAAAAATGGAAAGAAATTTTGAGAAAATATTGTTTTCCTCAAAGGGGAGAAAATGTGGCTATGCCTTTAAAATAAAATTTGCCTATAAGGGAAGCATAAATTTAGGGGGAGCTATGTGATGATTTTTATTATTTTATCTCTCACATAAATGATTTTTCATCATCAAAAGGGGGGAGATTGTTAGACTCAAAGGTTTCAACATTGATATTTCAAATCATTTTGATGATAACAAAGTATTTATGCATTTATACCAACAATTATTTTTTAGTATGTGTTGGAGAAATTATTCAAATCAACACAAGACATCACAAATTTTATGAAGGATCAAAGATTACTACAAGAAGGCTCATGGCACAAGAAGCAAGCCTCATGCATGAACAAGCCATGAAAAGTTAAAGAAAGTCAAAATTGAAAACTTCAAGATTTAATTCTCAAAGTTTATTTTTGAGATCATGCGCTTGTATGTTTGAATGGATATGAATATTGGCAAAGCACACACACTCATGCATTTCATTATTAAATAATTTTTTCAAAATAAAAAATTATTGTTAAATTAAATTTTGTTCATTTAAAAAAAATTATGATCAAATATTTATTGAATTATGTCACAAAGTATTTTTCATAGTTCAAAATATTTTTGATGATGTAAAGTCATGTCATAAAAATTTTACGTGCATTGACAATTTTTAAAGACATGAAACAGTTATTTTTAAGGAATATTGATGAATATATATATATATATATATATATAATTTACACTATATTTTATTCTTAGTGGAGCACTTACTTAATGCATGCTTGTACTTCATGTTGTTGCACATGCTAGTACTTTTCTCATGTGAGGAACATATGACACCACTAATGTGTGCTTGTACTTCATGTTGTTGCACATACTAGTACTTGTCTTATGTGGAGAACATAGTGGGGAACATATGACACCACTAATGCATGCTTGTACTTCATGCTATTGCACATACTAGTACTTATCTCATATGGGAAACAGAGTGGGGAACATATGACACTACTTATGCATGCTTCCACCTCTACTAAGCCTTAAATTATGCTATACAAGGAACCCTTCACCTCCTCATTTTGCACCCATTCATTGCAAGAGAGATTAAGAGAGATTGAGAGCAAAACCCTATAGAAATATCAGCCTTGTTGCTGCTCATATTTCTCCAAAAAAATCCTTCAAGTAGTGTTCTTCTTGAGTGATCAAAGAGCCATACTTTTGCTACCATTTGCTAAAATTTTCAGAAGCTCTAAACTCCAAAAACTCACTTTATTTGCTGCCCTTCTCTAGTCCAGAAAATTTCTTGGCAATCCCACTTTTGAGTATTCAAAGAGTGCTATTACTTGTGTTCTTCATTGCTATACTTCTCTACAAGCTAATCACACATAAAGCTTATTCTCTTTTGTTAGCAAAGCTCTCCAGATTTATTTTTTTTGCTTAAAACTCATTGCCTATTTATTTTGAAGCACATCATTGCACATTCACAACTTCTTTTGAAAGCACCCCACTTTATCTTCTACATACTAGTGTTTACACTTTTATGCATTACTCTTTATATTCTTTCTTGTGTGCAAAAATAGTGAACTATATTGTAATATCTAGCTTAAAAGATGATTCATTTTACTTAACCTTCATATTCATGTATTTGGTGTTTAAGGTCAGATCACTGCATCAAAAGGCCTTAGATTATTGGTGTTTAAGGTTGGTTCACTGGATCAAAAGACCTTGGTTGTAAAGGGGTTCTTGCCTCCTATTGTTAAAGCAAGTGAATATGAAAAATCTCAAGGACGATTGTTAGCCTTGGGAAACAAAGTGGAGTAGGTCCTGGATATACGGACCGAACCACTATAAATTCTTGTGTCTCTTGTCTCTATTTACTTTATTCGTAAGCTTTATTTTTGCTTATTTTCTATACAAGCACATTTATTTTCCTTAAGTTGAAAAAAGTGCTGAGCATTTCGCTTTATTGTTTTAATTTTTCAAAAAGCTCCATTCACCCAAGTGTAGTGGAAAGCAACAAGCTGCATCAAAACCCAAGTGTAGTGGAAAGTATGCAAGGTTCCCATTCCAATCTAAATGTGCGTGGGTAAAGAGATTAGCTCAGGAGAATAAGATTACTATTGCCACATGAAATACAGGCACATTGACTTCTAAGAGCATGAAGTTAGTAGGTATAATGTAATGTAGGAGAGCCAACATAGCCTATGTTCGATAAACTAAGTGGAAAGGGGTTAAAACGAAATAAAGCAATGGGTATAGGTCTAGCTTGTAGGAAAGGACAATAATAGAAATGGCATAGCGATAGTAGTGAATAAACAATTAAAGGATAAAGTTATAGACGTTAGAAGAATTAATGATAGAATTCTACTAATAAAACTTGTTATATGAGAGAAGATCATTAATGTTCTAAGTGCATACGCCCCATAGGTAGGGTTAGAAGATAGAACCAAGAGATAATTCTGGGAAGATATTGAGGGAGTAATGCAAGAAATTTCCAACATAGAGGGGTTATTTATAAGAGTAGTCTTAGATGACCATGTAGAAAAAGAAAAGAAGGATGTGATAGTGTGCGTGGAGGGTATAGTGTTAGAGAAAGACATGAGATGGGAAAGGCTATCCTTGATTTTGCTTTAACATATAACCTAGCTCTAACAAACACCTAATTTAATTAGAGGGATGAATGCTTACTAACCTTTAAAAGTGGATCACATAAAGGCCAAAAGTTACTTTTTTCTACTTAAGAATACCAAAAATCAATATATAAGGATTGTAAGGTGATACCCGGTGAGAGTTTAACCACACAATATAGATTAATGGTTATGAATATTTATAGTAAGACATGGAAGATGAACTTAAAAGGAGAGAAGATAACATCATTCACAAACAAGTTGATGGTAGAAGGGAAGTGAAACAATGAAATAGAAGTAGACACCATATGAACTAATATGACTAAGTCCATTAAGAAAGTGGCAAAAAATGTTTTAGGAGTATCTAAAGGCAAAGGAAACTTGTTAGTGGAGTGAAAAAGTACAAAAAGTTATTTAAAGAGAGGCAGGTGTGTTCCAAAGCATGGCAAAGAATTGGAAATAACAAAAACTTTGAGCATTATAAGAATACTAAAAAGGTTACTAAGAGAATAGTGAGGCTAAACTCAAGGTGTATGATGATCTTTATAATAGATTAGGATCAAGAGAAAGCAAGAAAGATGTGTCCAAACTTGCTAAAAAAAGAGAATGGAAGTGAAGGACTTAAACCACATTAAATGCATTAAAAGTTATGACCAAAGGGAGTCAAAGATGACAAGATCAATCAAAGGTGGGAAAGTTACTTTCAAAAATTGCTAAATTACAATTGTCCTGAGTATATATAGATTGAAAGAACCATAAACCTAGATAAGATTGGAGTACATAGATACTATTGTAGGATTAGGATACATGAAGTGATAGGGGCCTTGAGAAAGTTAAAATCAGAAAAGGCCCTAGGACATGATGGTATACCCAAATTTGTGGGCCCCACACATGAAATGCCTATTTTGCCCTCCTTAAATTAATTATTAATATCTAAATTAAAATGATTAGAAAATTTTCATTTTCATTTGATTTTAGTGTTTTTAGTGTTATTGGATTCTATTTCTCATGTACATTCTAATTATTGAGGTTTCAGTCCATGATTCTATTTCTAAAAAAAATTAAATTCTCTAGGAGTCTAATTTTCACAAAACTCATAAATTGTATAATTAGGCATTTATATATTTTCTCAAAATGGCATGTATTACAACTTAGATCTAATTGAGAATGGTTTGAAGACAAGGATTGGTTTGATTCGGATATTGTTGCTTTTTTTCAAGCTTTATTCACAAAAGATGATTTTGCAAAACCAAAATTAAGTCAGATCTATTCATATAAAGTCAGTCCCCCCTCTCGAGTAAGGCACGGCTTCTCACTTTTCATGAATGTGTCTCCCCCTCTGCTTATTAGAGTTTGACCCGCCTTTGACTCTGCTTGCTTCTGACTCCCTATGAGTCCTTTTACGACCTGACTTTTGCGGAGGGTCGGCGGGACATGGGAGCCTCAGCTCATGCATCGGTTTACCGAAATCACCCCCACTTCCTTCTATTCAAAAGGCGAGCAGCCCTCAAACTAATAGGCCAGGGCTGTTCGCCTTTATATTATACATTAGCCTTAAAGTCAAGTAGGTAGCCCCGAAAGCCTCACTCGGCCTTATATTTTATTAGAACAGTGACAGAAGTAGAGAATTTCTGGAAAAGCCATTCTTAAAGGAGGAAGTTGATGATGTGGTGATGGAATTGAGGCCTGATGGTGCATTCGGTCCTGATCGCTATCGTTACCAACACTAGTGGAATTTGATTTGCGATGATTTCTGGAATGTCTTGATAAAGTTTGCATCGGGTGTGGACATGGGCAAAGCGTTTAGCTCACGCTTTCTTGCTCTTATTCCTAAGGGTGGAGGTGTTGCAACTGTAAGAGAATTATTGGTCTGATCCATTTATAAGATAATTTCAAACATACTTATGTAGAGAATCAAGCTGGTTTTGTCGGAAGTGATTTCCCACTATCAATTTACTTGCATAGTCGTCGACAAATTAGCGATGGTCCATTGATCGCAAATGAATTACTCGCATCTACTATTCGAGCTAATGATGATAGCATGTTGTGCAAGGTAGACCTTGAGAAATCCTACGAGGTCAGTTGAGAGTTCCTCAATTACATTATACTCGGAGGATGGTATTCGGAGGAAAATGGTTAACTTTGGAGATGAACTGTTGGAGAACTTGTGGGTGCCTATTCTTGTTACTGGGACACCTAAAGGGATACTTCAAGGCATTAAGGGGTATTAAACAAGGGGATCCCCTTGCTTATTTTCTTTCTATTTACAATTATAGTAGAGGTTGTGGGCAGATTGACCTCTAAAGCAAAGCATCTCGGATGGATTTTAGGATTTAAACCAGGGCATAGTTCCATTCAGATCACCCACTTACGATACGCAGATGACATGATTCTATTCTTGGGTAAGGACCAAGCTCAAGCAAGGTACTTAACATCTAGTTTAAGGACCTTCAAGATTGTCTCTAGACAAATGTCCAATTTGAAGAAAACATTTGTGATAGGTGTTAATGTTTCTGCGGAAGTGGTGCAAAAGAGGGAAACTTCCTTCTACGTATTTAGGTATTCCTCTTCTGATTGGGAAACTATTGAAAGATGCATGGATGAATATTGTGAAGAGGATTAGCAAGATGCTTTCTTGCTGGAAAAGGAAGAATTTATGGTTGTGGGGAAGAGAGACTTTGATTAAAGCTGTACCTGTTGGGGATTTTCAGTCCCCGCCCAAGATCACACACACACACAAACACCGATTTTAAGGTGGTTCGGCCAATAAGCCTACGTCCATGGGAGGAGGAATGATTTCACTATAAAAATGTAGGGATTTACAGAGAAAAAGACACGGGATTTATAGGGGAATGCTCTATTCTCCTTGCCCTCTTCATATCCCTATTTATAGGGAATTTTAGCGCCTGTTTTTCAACACATTTTACACAAAGTCAGTGGTTGGTGGCGGTGGCCAACGGCGGCGCCCGCCACTGTTGAAGTCGGCAGCTACTGTTGCGCCCGCCACAATTGAAATCAGCGGCAACTGACTGCGGTGCCGCCATGGTTGAAGTCGGTGGCCGCCTAAAAATGGGGCTGGACCAACAAATCTCCCCCTCCATGCCCATTAACTGAAGGAGGTTTCTTCACGTATGGACTTTTAGCAGAAGCCCATCCCGGCCAATTCTATGCAAATCTTGAACTTGCTCCGAGGTAATGCTTTTGTCATCATATCCGAACTATTATCGTCAGTATGAATCTTCTTAAGCTCTAACAACTTCGAGTCCAAAATATCACGTATCCAATGATACCAAACATCAATGTGCTTTGACCTTCCATGAAAAGTAGAATTCTTGCTAAGGTGTATAGCACTTTGACTGTCACAAAATAACGCATACCTCTTCTGCATAAAGCTAAGTTCATTTACGAACTTCTTCATCCATAATAACTCTTTGCATGCTTCTGTCACAGCAATAAACTCAGCCTCTGTTGTAGATAAGGCAACACACTTCTGTAGCTTTGATTGCCATGACACAGCTCCCCCTGCAAAAGTAATCAAGTAGCCTGAAGTAGACTTTCTAGTGTCAATATCACTAGTCATATCTGAATTAGTGTAGCCCTCAAGCACGGGCTTGCTAGTGCTAAATCCCAAACACAACTTAGAAGTACCACGTAGATATCTCAATATCCACTTCACTGCATTCCAATGTTCTTTTCTTGGATTTGATAAAAAACGGCTCACTGTACCAACTGCATATGCAATGCCTGGTCTGGTGCATACCATGGCATACATAAGACTGCCAACAGCTGAAGCATAAGGAACATCTTGCATGTATTCCTTCTCAGCATCACTTGTTGGTACTTAATTCTTACTAAGCTTAAAATGAGTAGC
This sequence comes from Warburgia ugandensis, assembly GCA_035236585.1. Taxonomy (NCBI): domain Eukaryota; kingdom Viridiplantae; phylum Streptophyta; class Magnoliopsida; order Canellales; family Canellaceae; genus Warburgia; species Warburgia ugandensis. The sequence goes on from CP141131.1 coordinate 27,299,306, forward strand.
AAAAGGTGTACTAACCACTTTAGCTTTATCCATGTGAAATCGTTGAAGTACCTTTTCTATGTACTTCTCCTGAGATAGCCATAACCTCTTATTCCTCCTGTCACGAATGATAGAAATCCCGAGAATCTGTCTCGCGAATCCTAAGTCTTTCATAACAAAGACTTTGTTCAGCTCCTTCTTTAACTGACTGATCCTTGAAGAGCTTCTTCCAACAATAAGCATATCGTCGACATAGAGTAGCAAGATGACGAAATCATCTTCTGAGAATCTCTGCACAAACACACAGTGATCTGAAGTAGTCTTTTGATAACCCTGTTGAGTCATGAACTGCTCGAACTTCCTGTACCACTGTCTGGGAGCCTGCTTTAAGCCATACAAACTCTTCTTCAGCTTGTAGACATACTTCTCTTTGCCTTTAGCAACAAACCCTTCTAGCTGCTCCATATATATCTCCTCCTCTAAGTCACCGTGGAGGAACGCTGTCTTCACATCCATCTGCTCAACCTCCAGATCAAGGTTTGAGGCCAAACCTAATACAACTCGGATTGAAGACATTTTAACAACAGGAGAAAATATCTCCTCGAAATCAATACCTTTTCTTTGACCAAAGCCTTTCACGACAAGTTTAGCTTTGTATCGTGGTCATGAAGTATCACCTTCGTACTTCACCCTATATATCCACCGATTCTTCAAAGCTTGTCTGCCCTTAGGTAATCTTACTAGCTCAAAAGTGTGGTTGTCTTGTAAGGATTTCATCTCATCCTTCATAGCTGCAATCCACTCTGCATTCTCCTAACTTTCAGCTGCCTCTGTGTAGCTCTTAGGTTCTCCCCCATCAGTGAGGAGTACGTACTCATCTGATGAATATCGAGTGGAGGGTTGACGATCTCTCGAACTCCGTCTTAATGAAACTATTGGTTCCTCAGTAGGAACCTCATGCTAAATATCATCAGCCTCTGACGAAACATCCATGTCTTCAGCAGCTTCATGTTCTCCCTCAGCCTGATTATCTTGAACATCAACTGAAGCACCACCATGGTCATTGGTGCCATCTACACTTGGCTTATGTGAAACAGGAACTGGATCTAAATCTGTTAGAGTATCAGAACTTTGAGTTTCTGATACTTTGGCTTTGTCGATGTGTTCAATGGTTTGGTCTTCCATAAAGACCACATCACGACTTCTAACCAGCTTCTTTGCAACATGATCATATAGCCTGTAACCAAACTCATCCTGCCCATAGCCGATGAAAATGCATTGTTTGGTCTTGACGACCTCTCATCCTTAGGTATATGTACAAACGCTTTGCACCCAAATACCCGCAAATGATCGTAAGAGACATCTTTTCCATACCATAGCCTGTCAGGAACATCTGCATTCAAGGCAACTATTGGAGATAGGTTAATAACATAGGCTGCTGTGTATAGCGCCTCACCCTAGAAGGAACCGGGCAGCTTTGCTTCAGAAAGCAAGCATCTGACCCTCTCCATCAATGTCCTGTTCATCCTCTCTGCTAAACCATTTAGCTGAGGAGTCTTCGGAGGAGTTCTTTGATGTCTGATCCCTTGCTTCTTACAATAAGCATCGAAAGGTCCATAGTACTCGCCACCGTTGTCTGTGCGAATACATTTCAGCTTCTTCCCCGTTTGCCGCTCAACAGAAGCTTGAAATTCTTTAAACTTGTCAAGCACCTGATCCTTAGTTTTCAAAACATAGACCCAGAGTTTCCTGGAATAATCATCAATAAATGTGACAAAATATAATGCACCACCAAATGTGCGTACCTTCATAGGATCGCATACATCTGAATGTACCAATTCAAGCACGCCTAACTTTCTGGAAAAATGATGACTTTTGAAGGAAACTCGTTGCTGCTTCCCGGCAAGACAATGAGCACATTTGCTCACCTTTGTAGCTTTGAGCCCTGAAAGCAAATTCTTCTTAACTAGGCAATCTAGTCCTTTCTCACTCATGTGATTGAGCCGCCTGTGCCACAACTCTGAAGAACCAGCAACATCAACTGCGTACACAGAGTTAATAGGAATCGAAGCTTGCATCACATACAAGCTAGATGATTTCTTCCCTCTGGCAACCACAAGCACTCCCTTAGAGAGCTTCCACTGTCCATCGCAAAAGGTACTACAGTACCCATCATCATCAAGCTTTCCAGCTGATATTAAGTTCAACCGGATATCTGGTACATGTCGAACGTCCTTGAGAATCAACCTTGTTCCGTTGTTGGTGTCCAAACAGACGGATCCAATACCAACAACCTTTGACAACCCATCGTTACCCATCTTCAACACTCCAAAGTCACCAGGAGTGTACGAGGTGAAAAACTCCCTCCTTGAGGTAACGTGAAAAGAAGCACCACTGTCAACAACCCATCCAATCTCATTGGAGGCTAGGTTGATTTCATTTTCATCACAGACCACAACAAGGCCTGAAGTAGTAGCAGCTACACGATCATTCCCCTCATCATTTCTTCTCTCCTGCTTGGCATTCTCTATTTTGTTCTCGGCTTTCCACTTGTAACACTGCCTTTTAATGTGACCCTTCTTGTCACAATAATTGCATTCTAAATTCTTGTATCTGGACTTAGATTTACTCCTGCTTCTATTATTCTTCTCCTGTCCTTTGATCTTGCTTCTCCCTCGATTTTCTGAGATCAAAATCTCAGACTGTGATGTGGTGACAACTTGAGCTCGTCGCCTCATTTCTTCATTTAGAACTGCGCTTCTCGCAGATTCCCATGTCACAAAGACCACCCTGGAGCGCATTAGCTAGAGAAACACGAAAATTTTCCCATGAGTCAGGCAAAGTATTTAAAAGCCATAAACCCATGATATCATCGTCAAACCTGATGCCAACATCGGATAGTTGCTCAAAGCATCCGGTCAACTCGTTCAAGTGGTCGGAAATAGAACTCCCTTCCTTGTATCTCAAGTGCATCTCTTGATTAAGTAGGAATAACTTATTATTCCCAGTTTTCGACGCGTACGAGGTTTCTAATTTGATCCATAGAGTTCTAGCATGTATTTCATTTTGAATATGATTCAAAAACATTATCTTTTACCCATTGTCGAATAAAACCACATACCTGTTCGTGTTCAAAAGCCCACTCTTCTTCGGACTTATCTTCCGGTTTTTTAGTAGCAAAAACAAGTAGATGTAATTTCTTCACAAAAAGAAGATCTTTCATTTTTCCCTTCCACTTGTGATAGTTAGTACCATTTAAGCAAATCATTTTGCTCATGTTTGCCTCCATAAGTAAAGAAAGAGTACTTACAGCAATTTTAGGAGAAAATCTTACAAATTTGAGAACACCACTGCGTTTGCCAAGAATTGTCTTTCCCCCTCGAAGACCTGCAAAAAAAAAAAAGGTCTACTTCAATCGGATCACTGTTGCAACTCAGCTACAGTTGCACTCGAGCTGTTGCGACCTGGTACTATTGCAACGCGCTACTGTTTCAACTCAGATACTGTGCAAATGCGCTACTATTTGCACTCGTACTGTTACAACTCTGTACTATTGTAACTCCGTATCTGTTGAAACTCGAACTGTTGTAACCCACCTGGGGGGTACTATGCCAACTCAGTACTGTAGTACTACTGTAGTGATCACTGTAGCCGATGCTTTTACTGTAGCAACATGATAACGTGCTTTTCACTATAGCAGCAATGATGATTACTGTAGCAACTGTAGCAGGAACAGTTTTCTTCTTCCTCTCAACCGTCGGTGCTGCAAATCTGTTTTCTGCCTCTATTTCACGGCAGATCCTCGCTCTGATACCACTTGTTGGGGATTTTCAGTCCCCGCCCAAGATCACACACACACAAACACCGATTTTAACGTGGTTCGGCCAATAAGCCTACGTCCACGGGAGGAGGAATGATTTCACTATAAAAATGCATGGATTTACAGAGAAGAAGACACGAGATTTACAGGGGAATGGTATATTCTCCTTGCTCTCTTCGTATCCCTATTTATAGGGAATTTTAGCGCCTGTTTTTCAACACATTTTACACAAAGTCAGTGGCGGTGGCCGACGGCGGCGCCTGCCACTGTTGAAGTCGGCAGCTACTGCAGCGCCCGCCACAGTTGAAATCAGCGGCAGCTGACTGCGGCGCCGCCATGGTTGAAGTCGGTGGCCGCCTGAAAATGGGGCTGGACCAACAGTACCAGCCAATATTCCTAGGTAGTTTTTATGAATTTTCAAATGCCTTGCTGTAACTTCACAACAGATTGAATAGGTTCTGAGAAGATTTCTCTGGAACGGCTCCGAAGAGCAGAAAAAATATCACCTAATGAATTGGTTGATGGTTTGTAAACCTAAAGAAGCTGGTGGTTTAGGCATTGAAAAGTAAGGAATTTAACAATGCTTTATTCACAAAATGGTTATGGAGGTTTGGTGTGGATCGATCACATTTGTGGAGACAAGCCATTGATGTTATCTACGGGTTGGGTGGGGGAGGATGGCCTTCTAGCGGTAAGAGGCCTAGAGGTAAAGCTGGTCCTCGGGCTGATATTCAGAAGCTAGCTTCGATTATCAGCGAAAATTTCTTCTTCCAAGTCAGAGATGGCACAAAGGTAAAATTTTGAGACGATTTGTGGACAGGAGACAATCCATTAAGTGGCATTTTATCAAAGGATTACATGAAATAGCAGTAAACAAGAATGATTCTGCTGCGGATTGGGTGAAAAACATAACTGTGGGGGTGCCTCAATTCAGAAGAGAGGATATTTAGTTATGAAAAGCAAAAGGAGGCGCAGCTCATGTCGATGTTAAGGAAGTTCTTTTATGTGCGTAGAGGAGAAGATGACAGAAAATGAATGCTTAGCCTGAATGGAAAATTCTGGGTCGCGTCATGTTACAGCAAACTTGTGGGTGAAGGGGATTTGCACCCTGCTGCCAAAGTTTGGAAGTGGAAGGTTACGCCGCGCATTCATTGTTTCTGTTAAATGGTTGTGTGGGAGACGCCTCTTACTCAGGATGCATTCAGGAGGAGAAGATGTATAATCAGCCGATGACCATTCTGTACTAGTGCTTCAACAGGATATCAATCATTTGTTGTTGCAGTTTCTATTCTTCATCGTATTCAGCAATGGAAATTCTGGATTGGTTTAAATGGACACTTCCATCTTCTATTCTTCATCTTATTTAGCAATGGAAAATACAATCTACTTCTTCTAAGGCGAAACAACCTCCCAGGTGCACCGTGGTTCCTATGGAAAGAAAGAAACAATAGAATTTTCAAGGTTACGGAGATCAAATCAAAGCGTCTGGCGTTTAAAATAAAATGGGCGGTGGGTTCTTGGGCTATGGCAGATTCTCTTTTAAACGGGTATTTCTCTGTGTGAGAATGTCTGATTATGGTATATCCTGTTGCAGATTATGCTATCAGCAGAAAAGAGACACCTGGTGTTGGCAAAACCAGTTAATGGGATGGTGGAAACTCAATTTTGATGGGTCTGCAGTGAAACTTCCTAATGGTGAGTTCAGAGCTAGCGTGGGCCTTGATTGAATTTGTAGGTCCTTCGGGCAATATGAACGCTATTGATGCGAAGATGTATGCTTCCAGGACTGGAATCTTATTGGCAGAAAAGTTTGGCAACAAACTTCTAGTTGTGGAAAGAGACTCAAAGTCGTCATTGGATGGATTAACAGACCAGAGTCTGGGGACATGGACGTTTCAAATTTCATGGATGAGATTGGAGTATCTCTCTCAGCCAGACAATTCAAACTGATTCATATATTGAGGGAAGCCAATCAAGAGGCAGATAGATTGGCTGGAGAGGGTGGTGGTGGCAAGGAATGAGAATTTCGCACTCTATTTGATGTTCATCTTCGTTTTGGCGTTGCTCTTCCTGCAGCGCATTTTCTTCTGTTTTCTTGCTACCTTCTCAGTTGTTATTCCATCAAGCTTCTTGCCCTTCTTCAAAATAAAAAAGAGGAAAAAATCTCACAGTTGGACATGCACGTCTGTCATTTTTATTTTTTTTCTTTGATAAAAGGCAACAAGTTATATTGAATAAGAACTGAGAAGGTGGCAAGAAAACATAATAAAACGCCCTGCAGGAAGAGCAATTCCAAAACAAAGACGTTTATTTGGTTTACGTGCTAATTGATTTTGACTCGCGACTCTAGAGAGTGACTTATTTTGAGATAGCCCATCCTCGCCTGCCACAATGCCAATCAAGAAGCATCGGCCAGATGTGCCAGGGGACCAATAGATTTATTTGAAATGGAGCTTGGGTTGAACCGATATAGGCCATAGATCTCCTTTGCATTAGCATTTCCCTCGTTGTTGTGTCATTGACAGAAAAGGGAGACGCATCAAATTCAAAATGACATGATTGTCAGAGCAAAAATTTTGAACTAACAACAAATTCTTAGTCATACGAGGAACGTGTAGAATATTATATTTAAATGAAGATAACGAGAATTAGATGGAAAGCTAGATTATCCAATGTAACCGATAGGTACACCTTGACTATTACCGACCCTCACTCTGTCTAATCCCTCGATAGTCACTGTGAACGGAGAGATTCTCAAGACCATTCGTGATGTGATGCGTGGCCCCAGTCTCAATGAACCATTGCTCATAATTTGTAGATGATGATGCGGAAGAAGCAAAATGTGCACTAGCATTGAGCCGTGTCAGTATTCATTCAATTGTAGACGTTGCGAAGATTGGTACACGATGGAAAAGAGCCGAGGCAGAATGATTGCAACCAAGTATGTTAAAACCTCTTCAGAACACGAGGTTATGATCCAACTGAGGGGCAGTTAGTCCCTTTGCAACCAGGTGGTGCATTCTTGATTCAGGATATCGTTGTTAGGGGCATCTTTGATCTTGAAAGGTGAAGCAACATCTGCTCTAAAAGCGAGTCCTTGAACTTCATGAGCGATAAGAATGGGATCAAACCGGGTTTTCAATGGGTATAGTTATTTGGAGTGAGTTTGATTGAGGGATGATGAGTAGTATTCTTGAGGCTTGACTAAGGAATAATATTGATGGTAGATGTAGATTGAGGTATAGACGATGAGTGGGTGGTGCGATAGGAAGACACAACAGAAACCATAAATGGATGATGGAGTAGCATGGGTTGGAAGTAAAGAGAAAATTTCGGGAAAGGTGAGTGGAGGATCTTTACGCCTGCTCTGATACCATGTTTGGAAATTGATCTCTCAACTATCCTGAGAGTCACACATTTATAGTGTAATGTACAGAAAGATAACCTAGATGAGGGTATATAAGAAAATGAAAGATACATAGTTATATGATTGTGAATATATCACTGACATACTGGGTATACAATATCAGGGCGTGTGATAGTTTAAGTATATAAGACAACCAACTAGCTGCTGGTACAGAGTGGGTTCATCTAATAATCCTCCATCTGTAAAAGTTAGGTGGAGATTTTGCTCTATTGGAAAATCTACTAGAAGAGCTATATCTACAGCCAAAAAATATTTTAATGGTTCAAGGTCTTTTGGTGAAGAAACGCCATGACTGTTTGAATAGTCTGCAAGTTCCCAAAAACTAAAATATCATCCACATAAACAAAAACCATGGTAAAATTAGAGCCATCTTGACGTGTGAAAAGAAAGTAATCAACCAAAGATTGTGCATAACCTGCCTCACAAAGAGCTTTTGAAAAAGTAGTGAACCACTATCCCGAAGCTTGCTTGAAACCATATAGCATCTTATTGAGTTTACATGCTTTTGAAGGGCCATATAAACATCTTCATCAAGAGTGACATGAAGTGGTGGGTGGGCCAGTTCTGATAGATGCAATGGCAAAAAGGCACTGACAACTACTAACTTGGAAGAATATTTCCTCTAAGCTTTTTCATTCTATTTTCATTACTTTCTACTCCATTTTTTGTGATTTCTCTTACCCTTTCTCCTTACAAAGATGTCACCATGCAAAGGAAACCACCAATGCTTATCTCTTTGTAAACTTCCTGCAAAGATGCCTACAAGAAGTAAGACGTAGGCAATTTCAAACATTTTGGCCAATGAGATATCTATCTTAAGACTTGGTAATCTCTAGCTACATAATAGACATATTGAATTCAAGTATGGGCTTCCTAGTATCTTATGGAGAAGAAGGCCCCTTGAACTCTTGTTGAGACTTTTCATCCAAACACAAAAGTCATTAGTTTCTTGTGTAGTGCCTTTTAGAATGGCCCATGAGTCTCCTTATTTTACTTGATTTAATGTTTTCTATGAATGCACATTTTCATAGAAAAGATAACCCTTTTTGTAGGTTTTTTCCTAAAAGGATGTGTTGAATTAAAAGTTTTAGGGAAAATGATCCTAGCATGTTGTATGTGATAGATCATTCCCAAAAGAAACATTTCATTTTATAATTTTAAAAGTTTTAAGTTAAGGCTTAGGGACAATTCCAGTTTTTCACTATTACTTGTATGTTCACATTTCAAGAGTGAGAGAGAGAGAGAGAGAGAGAGAGAGAGAGATGTACTTCCCATTTCACTTTAATTCATGAATTCTAACTAATTAGCATAATGTTTCTAAAAAGGGTGAAGTTACATTCCTAGTGTTCCTAATAATTTTTCTAACATTCGTAGTATTTTCAATGAATTTCTTGCATACATTTAGTCCATAACCCTTATTTTTAGTTTTTGGTCCAAAAGTATCTCTTCAACTCAAGGATTTTAGAATCAACAACTTTTCTACCTTCTAGTGTTGTTTCTTTGATCTTGATTCTATCCTTACTTGGGTAAATGTGTCTCTGTTTCTAGCATGATCTCAAATGAAAATAAAATGTATCCTAATCATATATTCAAATATTTTAAAGGTAGTTTCTAGTTTCTAAGAAAGAGCATGTTTATAGTTTTTTAATTGCAAATTCCTTAAAAGTTCATAACATGTGTCTAGTTTTCATTTCTAGCTTCGCTTCATATTATATGCCTCATTCATGCTTAAAGTCCTACTAGTGTCTACATATTTGACATGCTATTTCTAGTTCATACATTAATGTCATGTTCTACATTCTAGTTCATACCATGATTCAAGCCTATTTAGTATAACATCCATTTGTAATTACATTTAGACATGTTATTATTTAATCCATGCTTTTAGTATTTTTCATATTATATGTTTCAAGCTCCTCATTCCATATTTCTAGTATTGTAGTTTAAGTTCTTGTTGATGTGCATGAATGATTTAAGGTTATCTTCATTTGCTTTCTTTCTTGATTAATGTGTAATCTCCTAACTTCGAAATTTTCAAATGAAGGAATGGCTAAATCTAAAATAGCTAGTGTCTTAAACCTAGAAAATCAAGGGAGCAAGTTTGCTTGCATTCTTGTTTATCTTTGACTTTGGAGATGTTAGAACTCTAGAATCTTTGGTTTACTAGACCTCTTTTGATCATTTGGGACCTAAAACCTTTTCTAACTTTAGGTGATGACTCTACTCTCATAATCTACTTAGGTTTACATGACCTTAGGGTAGAAAATTAATAAAAATAATTAGAAAAGAGCAATTTAATCATAGTAATTCTCATCATCTTAGTTATCTTATTTATTTTCAAAACAAAAGTACTCATCTTCCATAAAGTACTTAATAATTATTCCAACATAGAATAATCTTTCAAACCTAGTGCAAGGAAATTTTTTCCTTCAACTCATCTTCTTCCTCTTTGTATTCCATCAAATATCTATGGATTACACCAAGTAGATGCTGAATGTTTATTGGTGAAGTTCCTACTATAATCATGATTAAGCACATGTGTCTTGATTTGCAAGGTAGGCTCATTCTACATCTTAAAAGTATAAATTCAACTGCTTATAATTAACATTCTTTGCAAAATGCACCTTCTCGCCTTCTTTGATGGACTATAACTTTATTACATCTCTCAAAGTGATATTACTATCAAATAGAATTCCCAACTCTAAGGTAGATGTACCATTACCTTCTATCTCATTATATTATGGTAAAATGACTCTACCTTCATCTTTAAGGTTAGATGGGTTTAACTTGTCTTCAGATTTCTCATATACCTCTATTACTATGGGATCACTTTCTTTTTGCTATTGTTCTTATTCATTTGGTTTAGAACTACTTTGATGCCCCATCAAATTCCACATCCCCATCCACAAAGTTCTTGAAAAGTTTGTCATCTTCAACCAGTGCTTGGTCATAATGACTATCATTGAATCTCTCATACTTGGATGAAGTATCTATTTTCTCCCTTTGCCTCATACTCACTCCCAGTAGCTTCCTCAATTGCCTTTCATTTTTCAATTGTATTTCCCTCCACTAATTACTTCAATTGATCTTCAAGATCTACTTTCTCTGCAGACACATCCCCTTGAACCTTATTATCATCTTCAATACTGTTTAGGCAAATTTCACCCAAGATGTTGCCGTAGGAAGTTGCAATTCTCCTACCACAATTAGCTCCACCATACATTTCATCTTCATTCATTACATTCTTGTTGGCATCTAATCTCATTATCACAATCTTAGCTCTCCTTGATCCTATTTTCACTCTTAACATTGTCAATTACTATCTGTAAGTCTTTACAAACCTTTTCTCTTGTTATTGACTCAATATACTCTATCACCTTATTGTGAGCTATATTGTTACACATTTGGATGGCTTCCTCATTAGTCTGTATAACATCATGCACATCCTCAATCCCCTTCCTTGGAACTTTGGAGTAGAATTTAACTATCCTTTATATCCCCACAAACTTAGCCATATGAATATGTTCTGGCATGGAGAACTCACCAACCTCTACTAAGTCAGCATAGCTGACTTTACAGGGATAATACTTCTTCTATGCATCTCACTTGAACTTTCTCTCATGGTGCAGCTTTATTGTGAAGAACTAGGATACACATTTTTAAATATCCAAAAAGACATGAAAGGTAACAATTCTAAAATCAAAACGAAAACAATTGCCACCTAAGTTAATTGATTGGCGTTACCACAATTGGTATCATATATAGATAACAAGACATGGGACTAGGGTGCCTCTTATTAGCCCCAAAGTTTCAACATTGATATTTCAAATCATTTTGATGATAACAAAGTATTTATGCATTTATACCAACAATTATTTTTTAGTATGCGTTGAAGCAATTATTCAAATCAACACAAGACATCACAAATTTTATGAAGGATCACAGATTGCTACAAGAAGGCTCATGGCACAAGAAGCAAGCTTCATGCATGAAAAAGTCAAGAAATACTTGAAGATTTAATTCTCAAAGTTTATTTTTGAGATCATGTGCTTGTATGTTTGAATGGATATGAATATTGGCAAAGCACACACACTCATGCATTTTATTATTACATAGTTTTTTTGACATGAAAATTTATTTTTAAATTATATTTTATTCATTTAAATTTTTTTACATGATTTAAAAAAAATTATGATCAAATATTTATTAAATTATGTCACAAAGTATTTTTCATAGTTCAAAATATTTTTGATGATGTAAAGTCATGTCATAAAAATTTTATGTGCATTGACAATTTTTAAAGATATGAAACAGTTATTTTTAAGGAATATTGATGAATATATATATATATATAATTTACACTATATTTTATTCTTAGTGGAGCACTTACTTAATGCATGCTTGTACTTCATGTTGTTGCACATGCTAGTACTTTTCTCATGTGAGGAACATATGACACCACTAATGTGTGCTTGTACTTCATGTTGTTGCACATGCTAGTACTTGTCTTATGTGGAGAACATAGTGGGGAACATATGACACCACTAATGCATGCTTGTACTTCATGCTATTGCACATACTAGTACTTATCTCATATGGGGAACATAGTAGGGAACATATGACACTACTTATGCATGCTTCCACCTCTACTAAGCCTTAAATTATGCTATACAAGGAACCCTTCACCTCCTCATTTTGCACCCATTCATTGCAAGAGAAATTAAGAGAGATTGAGAGCAAAAACCCTATAGAAATATCAGCCTTGTTGCTGCTCATATTTCTCCAAAAACATCCTTCAAGCGGTGTTCTTCTTGAGTGATCAAAGAGCCATACTTTTGCTACCATTTGCTAAAATTTTCAGAAGCTCTAAACTCCAAAAACTCACTTTATTTGCTGCCCTTCTCTAGTCCAGAAAATTTCTTGGCAATCCCACTTTTGAGTATTCAAAGAGTGCTATTACTTGTGTTCTTCATTGCTATACTTCTCTACAAGCTAATCACACATAAAGCTTATTCTCTTTTGTTAGCAAAGCTCTCCAGATTTATTTTTTTTGCTTAAAACTCATTGCCTATTTATTTTGAAGCACATCATTGCACATTCACAACTTCTTTTGAAAGCACCCCACTTTATCTTCTACATATTAGTGTTTACACTTTTGTGCATTGCTCTTTAAATTCTTTCTTGTGTTCAAAAAGCTGTGAACTATATTATAATATCTAGCCTAAAAGATGATTCATTGTACTTAACATTCATATTCTTGTATTTGGTGTTTAAGGTCGGATCACTGCATCAAAAGGCCTTGGATTCTTGGTGTTTAAGGTTGGTTCACCGGATCAAAAGACCTTGATTGTAAAGGGGTTCTTGCCTCCTATTGTTAAAGTAAGTGAATAGCAAAAATCTCAAGGACGGTTGTTAGCCTTGGGAAACAAAGTGGAGTAGGTCTTGGATATAAGGACCGAACCACTATAAATCCTTATGTCTCTTATCTCTATTTACTTAATTTGTAAGCTTCATTTTTGCTTATTTTCTTTACAAGCACATTTATTTTCCTTGAGTTGAAAAAAGTGTTGAGCATTGTGCTTTATTGTTTTAATTTTTTCAAAAAGCTCAATTCACCCCCTGCTCTTGAGTTGCCTACGTGGACTTTCATTTGGTATCAAAGCAAGGACTCTACATAGCTTAAGTGTTATCACTTTAGAGTTAAAAGATCATATGGCAACTTTTGGTTCTATTCAAAATATTGAAGGCCAGTCTACTTCTAGACCACCTCATTTTGATGGTAATGAAGACTCGCATGAATATATATTTGTCGACCCTTGAATTTGAATTACTTGACATTATTCATGATGGGTATTCAAAACCTACTAAAGCTTCTACTATTGATGGTATTCAAGAAAAGCCTAGAAAAAATTTCATCACTTGTTTATAGTAATAAAAAGTTGAAATCTAAATACAAAGATTTGTAAAAAGATAATGATGAGCTAAAGATAAGAAATGAGAAGCTTCTAGCAAAGCTTAAATTTGCCCAAACTTTTGAAAAGGAAAAAGATAATTTGCAAAGGCATTTAAATGAGCTAGGAGAAACCTTGTCAAAATACACTCTTGGTTCTAAAAAGTTAGACAAGATTCTTAGTGTTCAAAAACATTCTTTTGATAAAACCAATTTGGGATAGAAGTATGGTTCCAAACAAAATGGGTACAAAAATTATTTTGTGAAAGCTTCTCAATCATCAAGTCCTAACACTACATGTAATTTTTGTGGAAAAAGAGGATACCTTTCATGTGCTTGCAAATTAAAGAAAAATAAAAGAAAGATGACTTGGGTTCCAAAAAGGAACATTTGTTGCTAACCCAATTGGACCCAAGAAAGTTTGGGTACCGGGATGAGTTTGTCTTTATTTGGTTGTACGACTTGAGTTTCATACGTAAATCTAAGTTGAGCTACAAAGGAAAATGGTTCTTGGATAGTGGATGCTCAAGACACATGACTGGTGACATCTCTCAATTCTCGAGCCTTGAAAGAATTGACAAAGGACATGTCACTTTTGGTGATAACTCCAAGGGAAAACTCAAAGGCATGGGTGAAATCGGTAAGTCATCCAACCTTAAGATTCAAAATGTTTTATTTGTTGACAACTTTAAACATAACTTGATTAGTATTAGTCAATTATGTGATGGTAAAAATAGAGTTATATTTGAAGAGCATGGTTGTCACGTTGAAGTTTTCAATGGATATAGACATGGAGATGTATAAACAATTGACCTTAACTAACTTATTGATCAAATGCCAAATGCCTAAATGCTATTAAAGATTATTCTTGGTTATGGCATAGAATATTGGGTCATTGTCGTATGGAATTAATTGGAAAATTATGTAAACAAGGAATTTTAGAAGAATTGCTTAATCTCAAATATGTTAAAACTAAAACATGTTGTCCATGTGAAATCAGAAAATTAAAGAAAGCTTCTTTCAAATCAAAACCTCATGTTTCAACTTCAAGGCCTCTTGAACTTTTACATATGGATTTTTTTGGCCCTAATAGGGTCACAAGCTTAAGCGGTAAAAAGTATGCTTTTTTTATTGTCGATGATTTTTCAAGATTTACATGGGTAATTTTTTTAAAGCATAAAAATGAAACTTTTGAATCCTTTACAATATTTTGTAAGAAAGTTCAAAAAGAAAAAGGTTATATGATTACCAAAATAAGAAGTGATCAAGGAGGAGAGTTTTGTAATAAAGATTTTGAAAACTGTTGTGAAGAAAATGGTTTAGACCATAATCTCTTCGCTCCTCTAACACCTCAACAAAATGGCATTGTTGAAAGGAAAAATTGAACTCTTCAAGAAATGGGAAGAACTATGCTTAGTGAGTACAAATTACCTAAATATTTTTGGGCCAAAGCTATAAATATTGCTTGTTATGTAAGTAATTGTGTTTTCATTAGACTTATGATGAATAAAACCTCTTACAAGCTTTATAATGGTAGAAAAGCAAAAATTGCTTACTTTCGTGTTTTTGGTTGTAAATGCTTTATCTTAAATTCCAAAGATAATTTGGATAAACTAGAAGAAAAATCGGATGAAGAAATATTCTTAGGATATTCAACTAGAAATAAAGCATATAGAGTCTATAATGAAAGATCTCATGTTGTTGAAGAATCAATGCAAGTATCTTTTGATGAATAAGATCCTAATGAACTTAAATCTCATATTCAAACTAATGAAGAAATAAATGAAAATCTAATCTAACTTGGTGAACAACTTGAAAAAATTTCTATACAAGGTCAAAATATAAAAAGAAGAAAAATGAAATAAATATTGAAAGAGTACAAAATACTCAAGATCATGAAAGCTTACCCAACAGTTGAAAATATCTCTCTATTCACCCTCTAGATCAAATTATTGGTCAAACTTCAAAAGGTGTAACTACTCATTCTTCAATTAGAAATATTTGTAGTAATTATGCATTTATTTCTCAAATTGAGCTGAAAATATTAAAGAAGCCGAAAAAGATGATTATTGGATAATTGCTATGCAAGAAGAATTAAATGAGTTTGAAAGAAATGAAGTATAGTCTCTTGTACCAAGACCTAATGATTTAATTCCCATAGGTACAAGATGGGTTTTTAGAAATAAAAAAGGATGAAAATGGTATTATGATTAGAAATAAAGTTAGAATTGTAGCCCAAGGTTTCAACTAAGAAGAAGAGATTGATTATGAAGAAACCTTCGCCTCCATTGCAAGATTAGAAGCTATAAGAATGCTACTTGCCTATGCTAGCTATAAAAATTTCAATCTTTTTTCAAATGGATGTTAAAAGTGCTTTTCTAAATGGTTTTATAAATGAAGAAGTTTATGCTTTGAACAACCCCGATTTTGAAGATCAAAAATTTCCAAATCATGTGTATAAACTTCAAAAAGCCTTATATGATTTAAAATAAGCTCTAAGAGCATGGTATAAAAAGATTAAGTTCTTTTCTCATTGAAAATGGTTTTTCTAGAGGAAAACTTAACTCTACATTATTTATTAAGGATTTTGAAAATCATATGCTTTTTGTGCAAATCTATGTTGATGATATAGTTTTTAGTTCAACAAATGAATCTTTGTGCAAACAATTTTGTGAAATTATGAAAAAAGAGTTTCAAATGAGTATGATGGGAGAATTAACATTTTTTCTTGGTTTACAAATTAAACAAACCAATGATGGAATTTTTATAAATCAATCAAAATATGTTAAAGATTTGCTAAAGAGATTTGATTTTGAAAATATGAAACATATTGGCACTCCCATGAGTTCAAGTATTAAACTTGACTTAGGTGAAAATAGAAAATCAGTTGATATTACAAAATATAGAGGAATGATTGGAAGTCTTCTTTACTTAACCCCAATTAGACCCGACATTATGTTTAGTGTTTACTTGTATGCTAGGTTCCAATCAAATCCCAAAGAATATCATCTAAGTGCCGTGAAAAGAATTTTTAAATTTTTAAAAGGCACGTATGATCTAGGATTGTGGTATCCCAAAAATACATCTTTTGAACTTGTTGGATACTTTGATGTGGATTATGCGGTAGTAAAATTGATAGAAAAAGTACTAGTGGTATTTGTCATTTTCTTGGATGCTCTTTAATTTCATCAATGACCGAGGTCGAATATGTTGCTCTAGGTAATTGTTGTGCTCAAATGTTATATATGAAATAACAATTACTGGATTTTAAACTTGAATATAACAAAGTACCGTTAAAATGTGATAGTACAAGTGCTATAAACTTGTCCAAAAATCCTATACAATATTCCAAAATAAAGCATATTGAAATTAGACATCATTTTATTCTAGATCATATATTTAAAGGGGATGTCAATATTGAATTTATTAATTCAAATCATCAATGGGCCGACATTTTTACAAAACCTTTATTCGAAGAAAGATTTTGCTATATTCGTAGAAATCTTGGTATATGTAGACAAAATGACATATAGATGTTTAGATTGAAAATCATTTGGTATCTTACATTCTTTTTGATGATTACAAAGGGGGAGAAAATTATTGAAAGATAAAATAAACGATTAAGGGATAAATATTTTTTTTAAAGAAAAAGAAAAATGTTTTCCAAAAATATACAAAAGTGGAGAAAATATTATAAGATAAATGGGGAGAAAATGTTGAAAGAAAAATGGAAAGAAATTTTGAGAAAATATTGTTTTCCTCAAAGGGGAGAAAATGTGGCTATGCCTTTAAAATAAAATTTGCCTATAAGGGAAGCATAAATTTAGGGGGAGCTATGTGATGATTTTTATTATTTTATCTCTCACATAAATGATTTTTCATCATCAAAAGGGGGAGATTGTTAGACTCAAAGGTTTCAACATTGATATTTCAAATCATTTTGATGATAACAAAGTATTTATGCATTTATACCAACAATTATTTTTTAGTATGTGTTGGAGAAATTATTCAAATCAACACAAGACATCACAAATTTTATGAAGGATCAAAGATTACTACAAGAAGGCTCATGGCACAAGAAGCAAGCCTCATGCATGAACAAGCCATGAAAAGTTAAAGAAAGTCAAAATTGAAAACTTCAAGATTTAATTCTCAAAGTTTATTTTTGAGATCATGCGCTTGTATGTTTGAATGGATATGAATATTGGCAAAGCACACACACTCATGCATTTCATTATTAAATAATTTTTTCAAAATAAAAAATTATTGTTAAATTAAATTTTGTTCATTTAAAAAAAATTATGATCAAATATTTATTGAATTATGTCACAAAGTATTTTTCATAGTTCAAAATATTTTTGATGATGTAAAGTCATGTCATAAAAATTTTACGTGCATTGACAATTTTTAAAGACATGAAACAGTTATTTTTAAGGAATATTGATGAATATATATATATATATATATATAATTTACACTATATTTTATTCTTAGTGGAGCACTTACTTAATGCATGCTTGTACTTCATGTTGTTGCACATGCTAGTACTTTTCTCATGTGAGGAACATATGACACCACTAATGTGTGCTTGTACTTCATGTTGTTGCACATACTAGTACTTGTCTTATGTGGAGAACATAGTGGGGAACATATGACACCACTAATGCATGCTTGTACTTCATGCTATTGCACATACTAGTACTTATCTCATATGGGAAACAGAGTGGGGAACATATGACACTACTTATGCATGCTTCCACCTCTACTAAGCCTTAAATTATGCTATACAAGGAACCCTTCACCTCCTCATTTTGCACCCATTCATTGCAAGAGAGATTAAGAGAGATTGAGAGCAAAAACCCTATAGAAATATCAGCCTTGTTGCTGCTCATATTTCTCCAAAAAAATCCTTCAAGTAGTGTTCTTCTTGAGTGATCAAAGAGCCATACTTTTGCTACCATTTGCTAAAATTTTCAGAAGCTCTAAACTCCAAAAACTCACTTTATTTGCTGCCCTTCTCTAGTCCAGAAAATTTCTTGGCAATCCCACTTTTGAGTATTCAAAGAGTGCTATTACTTGTGTTCTTCATTGCTATACTTCTCTACAAGCTAATCACACATAAAGCTTATTCTCTTTTGTTAGCAAAGCTCTCCAGATTTATTTTTTTTGCTTAAAACTCATTGCCTATTTATTTTGAAGCACATCATTGCACATTCACAACTTCTTTTGAAAGCACCCCACTTTATCTTCTACATACTAGTGTTTACACTTTTATGCATTACTCTTTATATTCTTTCTTGTGTGCAAAAATAGTGAACTATATTGTAATATCTAGCTTAAAAGATGATTCATTTTACTTAACCTTCATATTCATGTATTTGGTGTTTAAGGTCGGATCACTGCATCAAAAGGCCTTAGATTATTGGTGTTTAAGGTTGGTTCACTGGATCAAAAGACCTTGGTTGTAAAGGGGTTCTTGCCTCCTATTGTTAAAGCAAGTGAATATGAAAAATCTCAAGGACGATTGTTAGCCTTGGGAAACAAAGTGGAGTAGGTCCTGGATATACGGACCGAACCACTATAAATTCTTGTGTCTCTTGTCTCTATTTACTTTATTCGTAAGCTTTATTTTTGCTTATTTTCTATACAAGCACATTTATTTTCCTTAAGTTGAAAAAAGTGCTGAGCATTTCGCTTTATTGTTTTAATTTTTCAAAAAGCTCCATTCACCCCCCCCCCCCCCCTTGAGTTACCTATGTGGACTTTCACCTCTTAAAGACATAGAAATGATGCCATTGCCAGGGTAGTACTGGCCTATAGCATTTACTAATACTTTGGACTCTGTGGAATCTCAAATGATAATTATACCTTTTTCAATCAAACACATGGTAGTTGAGCCAAAAAAAACAAAGTTTAAGGCACAAAATCAACAAGATTTAAAAGTATGGGCCCTTCTATGGTAAATAGATCAAAGTTTGAGGTCAAAGTATGAAATTTGTTCAATAACAACACTATCATCAAATTTACATCTAGCAATCCACTAATCTTTCAACTTTTTACCAAATAAAGACAATGGAATCTATTGAAAGCAACAACCCATTGTTTGAAGTAACCAAAAACAATACAACATAAATGGGAGAATGATATAAAATGTACCAAATGATGTTCCACTTGCCTAGTACACAAAAATAAGTAGATTCTAGAAAACAAATACATAAATTAACATGCCTGCAATGACTCATCATAGTTTGGAGTGCCATCAGCCTAGTATTGCTTTTGACGAAACTCCCAAACTCTCCACTCCTTGATTCATTCACAAATGGATGTATTTCCCTATGTTCTCTTCGAAGAATGTCAAAACTAGCATTCGCGTGGGATTTCCACACTTTCGTTCAAAGAATAAGAGATTTTCACACCTTTCTTCCCCAATTAGGGCTCAAAATTTGCTCTAGATTTTGAATGGAAATGACACTTTTGGGCAGGAGTTGTGAGCAGTAATGAAATTCCTATTTTGCTCTTACTAAAGGGTCTAAAGAATGGCACGTGAAGCAGTTCCGTAGACGTATTTGATGAAAGCTGATGGAAGGACTTTGGAGGTAGAAAATTGAAAGTTTGGGGCACTAGATTGAGAAAAATAAGCCCACTCTCTTCTATGGTAAAGATACTAAACACTAAACTATAGATACTAGCGTGAAAAGTTTTCCATTACACACAAAAGGAATGAGTATAGAGTGCAACAACACCACAACAGCATGCAACTCCTTCACTTTTGTATAGTTGGCCCCATTATACCATTGATTCACACCGTTCATCTAACTCCCTTAACCTTCGATATATACACGGGCACAGTTCTAGCCAAAATGCACATTTAGAATTCCGGAAGTTGTGCTTTCATGTTGCTAGACATGGATGGTCAAAGCTATATATAAAGCAACAACGGTTTCAATCGAAGAGCAAGCATACTAATGCGAAATACCGGGCTGTCTGCGACGCCAGACTTTTGTTAGCGATATTTCTTGGATGCTACTCGGACCCTTTTTAGCATAGATTTTACAGCAGTAGATATCTAGAGTTCGATGAACGGGATGATCCATGGTATAGTAGGGCCAACGTACAAAATTGGAAGAGCTGCACTTCCCCGCTCTTTGGTTGTTGTTGCGCTCTGTACAATTGAATTGCCAAAGTACACCCTTAGCAGAATCACCGGATAGATAGTTGGTTGAAAGGTTCCCGGCAGATAATTTGGCTGGTGATCAAAAGACAAAACTCCTTATATGCGTGGAGATGGAGGAATCAGCAAATGGAACTGAGAGATGGAGGGCAGCCATCGTAAATCTATCCGAAATGGGAGGAAATCTCGACTCCCTTCAAAAGCTTCTCATGAAGAAGGCAGTTTTCGTCGACGAAGAAACGTTCGCCAAGGCATCTCTCACCTCTGAACAAGCTAGAACCATCAAGGTATTGTTAGAATTTCTTTATTTTTAAAAAAGAAATCTTTAAGGTATAATTTTTTATTCATGATTTGGTTGCTTTTTGTTTTGGGGATGTGTCATTCTTTCTCTTGTGTGTCTGTTACATGGATTTCTTATGAAAAAGGTTTAAACGGATGGATAGTTTAAAAAGTTTGGTTGAAATTGGGAAAAATAATAATTGGTATTTATGTGGGAACTGATTTCAAGAACTGGGTGGTTTTTCGTTTTTGGGGTTTCATTCTCTCTCTCTTTCGGTTTTGGATCCATGTTTTGCCATAAGAGAGCTAGATAGTTTCTTAGCAGATAGTTGCAAACTTTGATCCGGGGGAATGTTTCTTGGGTTGTTTGTGTTAGCTGATTTTGTGGAATGGGTTGTTCTTTCTTTTTGTATTTGTTTTTTCTCTCTTACGTGTTCTGGATTCATGGCTTTTGACAAGAGAACCAGATAGTTGCAGAGTCTGGTTGATTTTGAGAAATTGTCATCACTGTTGGCTGAATTGATTGGCTCTTTTATTGTACGTCAGTTTATTATATTTTAGTTGGTGGTTTGTGTAACTGAATGGAGCATGTGATCTTTATGAAGTAATTCTGCCCATGTTCTTGTAAACAACTTGCCATAACCTCTTCATAGTTCTGAATGCCTATTTATATATAGCAAAATTGAATACAATAAGGAAGCTCATTAGAACAAAGACAAAGTATGTTTGCGGTGTAAGATTCGAAGAGGTTGTTCTGTAATTGAGGGGCTGCCTCCATTTGTAGGGTCTAGGACCTTTACAATTCATTTGAGTAGGCTTGTTTGTTTCTGGTTTTAGGAATTACAATTTCAATATTTAACCATGTTCCAGTTATGATTTTGATCTTGAAATCCTTCTTGTTTTTTATCTCTTTCAAGAGAGGACACCTTGTCTTTGGATCTCCTCACATAATTGTTCTCCTCCATTGTGCCCCTATCCCTTTGTTCAATGCTATTTGCTTGAGTAAATCTAGCTTCCGGCTCTCTCTCATTGCTCGTTCCCACTCCTTTGAACCATACCGCTTTGGTAGCTCCCCTATGTGGCATAACTACCCAATGAACTTGTCGTTTTTCCATTAATGCAAATGGTTGGTGATGAGTCCTCATGATTGCATGAGTTCAGCCCCATCTGAATATTGCCCATTGCTAAGTTCTAGCATCATCACTGGTGACTTTTAGTTGCGCTTTCCAATTGTAATTGATCCTGGTTGTTTTCTTGTTTGTGGGATTTTATACATGGTTGGTTCCCTGGTCTTAGCCATCTGCTTCAGTTGGAGATAAATCACCTTTGAATTAAACACATCTGAACCCCATGACCTCGTCTGCATTAATATTTTTTGTCAAATTGATCTTGATCTATAGGATGGATATGCCATTGGTATCTGTTAACAAGTTATTGGTATAGTAGTTCATCACAATATCATGACCTCCACTCAGTTATGGTTTGAATCTTGAAACCTGTCCCTTGAACTGGACTGAAGTCAGATTATGATCTGAAATTCATACGATTCTTGATTGTGATGATGGTATAAGGTTAATAGAAGTTGATGTAGGATCTCCTAGAGATCATTGGCCTGCATGAGCCTGCCTGCATGAGCCTTCAGCAGTGCTCCTTAGATTCCATCGGTGCAGTATCATTTCATGATTGATTTAGCTATTGGTTAATGCTTTCAACTGCTTGCTTCACTTCATGATCCTATTTGAATCAGTCAGTAACTCAGCATCTCACATGTGCAATCAATGGAAATGAGTCTGCGAACTCCATCTTAGAATAACAGGAATAAGAAAAAGCAATAGCATTGATGAGAAATGCTCACTATTGGTAGAGGGATAAACTAATGTTTACTTAAAGTTTAACAATTCAATCAATCACAAAAAAAGCCTTAGAAAAATCCCCTTGAAACAATTATAACTAATTATCTCTTAAGATTGAGTTTGAGCTATCCATCTTTTGTTTACTTTTGAAAACGTAGCAGACTCTTTCACTAAGACACCGACTTTAATACAGAAGATAAGCACAAGTGCATATCCAAACTTTAAACATTTGAGCCTAGAAACACTGTTTATATTTTGAGAAATAACATGAAGCATCCAAAAGGAGTTTGTTGATGTTTTCTGCAAGTGCACGGGCTATTGTAGTGTAGCTTATGTAAATACGGGTCGAACCCACAGGGACTCGCTTTAAGTGGAGTTTTTAATAAAATTTAATTATTTGAAACTTGAAAAGAATAACAAAACTAGCCTAACCATTCAGATTTATTCAAATGATGCACTTTAAATAACTTTCAATTCCAGAAAACAAAATAAAACAAATCAAAACGTCCTTGAATCACACTGTCCTTGGATGGCATTGTCCCTGGATAACACTGTCAAAAGATGGATAAAATAAAGCTTAAATAGAATAGGGACACAGATGTAATTAAAATGGGGATACAGATGTCATTAAACAGGGGATGCAAATGTCATTAATGGAATTGAACAGAATTGTCATTTCATTTAAAGATGAAGGGCAAAACCGGAATTTCTGTTCAAACTCTGGTTTTTAACAAAAAACCTGGAAAATCCAACGAGGAAGGAGCTGGAGGAGATGGGGATGGCTGGAGAAGATCCTCGGATTTGATGAGACGGGCAGACAGTTGGGCATGCTCCTCTTCTGGGTTCGTCGTCTAGGCCTGTGATGAGATCATGCCGGAGAAGTGGTGAGTGCAAAACAGAGGCGTCGTGGAAGCCAAGGAAGAAGAGTTTCTAGGCTTGGTGCGTGAAGATGGAGAAGTGCCCAGGTGCTGGTCTGACGCTTGGGATGATGTCGTCTGGTGCGCTGGTAGTTTGGAGCGGTGGAAAAAGTCTCCTTTTCTGAGGATGGGGCGTCCCACTTCTGATCTGGCTTGATGGAGGCAGAGGCTGGTGCTGGGCGTGTGGCCGGTGGAAAAAAAATTCGATGGAGGCAGGGTGACCAGTAGAGAGGGAAGATGGGGATTGTGCGATGTGGGGTGTGGTGTGGAATTGGAGAATAGGGGGGGAAGGAGGGAGATGACGCCTTTTCTGGGCGTCGTCTGGTACCAGCTTGAAGAAAAGAGGGGAAAGTACTGGACCTGTAAGTTGCAACTAGGAGATGGGCAGTGAATTGGGTTTCTGCGGTGGATGAAAGAGGAAAGGGACTTAGACGATGAAGGATTGGGAGTTAGGCTAACAAGGGAAAAGTGGAAGATGGGGATCGGTAATGGAAATTGGTGATGGGAATTTGGAATTGAAACAAAGAGAGGGGAATGGAGCTGAGTGCGTGAGGTAGAGAGACAGAAGTGAGAAGGTGGGAGCAGGGTAGACAACGGTTGATGGTTGGTGGCTGTGTGCGGTGAAACTGGGCATATGTTTGAGAGGGTGTTGGGAAGAAATTGCTGTGGGAGACGCCTTGAATGTGATTAGATGAATGGAGATTCAAAGGAAAGTATAACAAACGAACTTAGGAAGGAAAGAAAATTGAACAACAAAGACCAAAGAAAAACCAACAACTCTCCCCCATACGGCTTCCTCTTTATAGCCTTTCCTTTCCTTGTTTTTCTCCACTTCCTTCCTTATCTTCTATACTTGAGGAGTTAGAGTTCTATGGGGAAACTTTCTCCTTTTCCAATTAGAACTCCATCCCTTTTTGGAATCCTCTTCAAACTAGAACTCTTCCACTTAGGACTCCTTGTTGATTAGGACTCTTGCCTTTTTTATCTGCACTGTTGATCATAGAGTTGAGCCATCCAACCTTCCTTCAGTTGATCTGCAAAATAAAAGACTATATTAGAATAATCAAACCGTACATTAATCCTTTAATAAGCTCGAATGATCATCTAACCGTTGATTAAGGCCTAGATGGTTAATCAAGCTAAAATTTGAGATTTGGACGATAGATGATCTAATTGAATGCTAAACTAGGCGTCTTTTAGCCAAAATTAAGCAATTAACAGAGTTTCCATGGGAAATACTCTTTTTCAAGGATTGATTGTTGGATGATCTAACCATTCTTCTTGTTTGGCGTCGCCGAGTTTACCTAAAAGGTAACCCGGTGGACGAAGCTCCTGCGTATGAGGGGTCTGGGGAAGGGGTAGACCATGAAGGGTCTATAGTATGTAACCTTACCTTGCATTTTTGCAAGAGGCTATTTTCATACCTCAAACCCATGACCTCCAAGTCACACGGTGACAACTCTATCATTGCGCCAAGGCTCCCCTTTCCTCACTTGGATTACTTACAGAGCAAAAATCATGCTGATTGGATGATTTTAGGGGATTTTTTATTTTGCTGAAAAATCACAATATTTGATTCTTAATATCAGCGTGGAGTGGTTTTAGGGTACCCTAAGCAAGAGAAGGAGAGAGGAGGGGCAAGGATCAGGAACAAGATGAATGCATTAAAAAGGACAGTCTAGTGCATGAAGCTCCCGTGTATGCAAGGTCTAGGGAAGGAGTGGACTACAAAGGGCCTATAGTACCCAGCTGTACTTTACATTTTGCAATAGGCTGTTTCCATACCTTGAACCCGTGACCTCCAAGTCACATGGCAACAACTCAACCGTTGCGGCAAGGCTCCCCTTAACAAGATGAATGCCTTATATCTGAAAAATAAAGGCCGTAGATACATCTTTTATGTAGGGGCATCTCTATTTATCATTTCCTTTATGTTTTTATTGATAGTGGTTGCATAGGTCTTGCTGAATTTTTCCCTTAATGAAATTAAAAATCAGTAAGAAGATGCTCTGAACAATAGTAAAATGATTGAAATGTCAATCCAAATTGACGTAGATAGTTCCTACTTCTAACTTCGTCATCTGTATGGTCACTTTCCCTATACATTCCGGCACTTCTCTTGTATATTATAGTGGTGTCCATGCTCTTCCTCACATGGACACTTCATGCACAAGGCTTGGCTATGTATAGGTATAGGTACAGTTCAGCAAAACTGCCTTCATAATATAAAAAAAAGGTCAGCCTGGTGCACGAAGCTCCCATGTGTGCAGGATCAGAGGAAGAGGTGGAGCACAAAGGTTCTACAGCATACAGCCTTACCTTGCATTTTTGCAAGAGGTTTTTTCCACTCCTTGAACCCGTGACCTCCAAGTCACACAATGACAACTCAATCGTTGCGCCAAGGCTCCCCTTCCAAAATTGCCTTCATTATCGGTCAATTAGTGGGATTCTTAGCCTCTAATGTTTTGTTCCTTTTTATTATTTCTTCTGAGACACACATTACTGGAGCATAATGGTTCAGAAAACTATAGTGAGCTACAACCTGAGTCAGAGAAAGGGGCTATTAAGTGGTTGCATTAGGTCATTTAAATGCAAAGAACAAGAATCAACTTTGATTTGGACCTTAGTCATTCCCCATATGATCACTGATAATGTTGTCTATGTGCATTTTCAAGGTGGGCTGCCACCGAACATTGATGAACAACGTACATTCAATGTGGTCATATATAGCAAGGAATAGAATCTGAGAAATCTTTGGGTTCTATCTTATTATTTGTCAAACATGGCTAGAGTCTTGGGCATAATTAAGGTGGTTTATTCTTCTTTTACGGGAATTAAATAAATAACAATGAACAAGAGAGTAGCTTTTTCTTGATGATAACAAGATGAGTTCAATGTGGAGATGACATTAAGACTCTCTTCCAAATTGTAGAACTCAATTAAAACCTTTTGCTTCCTGCTACTGGATGCATTTTAAGTTCCAACCACTTAACGTTGGAGTAGGATTATTTCATGTGCTCTAATAATGATTGCACTGTAACATCTAAATTTTGCTAGAGGTCCCCACCCGTATCTTTAAGGAGAGAACGATCTAATATGATTCTATCTCCAAATGCTTATGCTGCCGAAAGGTCGACCATAAGAAGACAACTCAAATCATGCTCAGTCAGCCCATTCAAATTCGTAAAGCCCCTACATAGGAGAGTTCTTTCTGAGGTTTTTGTGCACTTGTTCTTATCTGCCACTAAAATTTTATTTTGTTTTTGTAAATCCCTTCCTCATGGCCTAGTCCAGTGCTTGCACTCTCCCATGACCCTTATATTAGTCACTGTATGTTGCTATGTGCCCTTTTCTAGATTCCCTGTTGTCTTTGTTATGCCTGATATGTCTTGTAATGGCTTGTTTGGAACTTAAACACTGCTCAAGGTAACCCATGACCCTTATATTAGGCACTGCATGTTACTATATGCCCTTTTGTGGTTTCCTTGTTGCCTTTGCTATGCCTGGTATTGCTCAGGATAAAATACAATCTTCAGGACAGGCCTTAAATGAATGCTTATAAGTGAGTCTTGACATGTGTTGTGCAAGTACACACTTGACTTGATATAGCAATCTTTATGCTCATGCCTAATGGAACCTTTTTACTATCATTTCTTGCTAATAAAACAATATGTGATGCAAGGTCTTGATTTTCAAATCTAGTTAGAGAAGCAAGGAATTTAAGTAGATTGGATATTCCTCCTAAGCAACTAGAAGTTAAAATGCTTACACTTTATGAAGCCAAGAGATGAATCCTCTATGTGAACACTATGTTGGGGTGGTATCAGAAGCAGTTCTAAATTACTCCTTACAAAGCTAACAAAATCTGAATCCTTATCCATATTGGAGTCTATTTCAAGAAAGTAGGAAGGTTTCTTTGATGAAATTTGTAAATAACTCTGATTTCAATTACAGATCAAATGGGCTTATATATACAAAAGGGTCCTCTATATATATGAAGAGGAGTAGTTGTATCTCTTCATATAAGGGAAGATGTAGCTGTGAAACTTAGGACAGCTAGGCCTCCTAGTCTATGGCTTCCTTTATATAATTGGGTCATCTAATAAACTCCTATTTGGATGTCAATCTCCCTGATGATAGGTAAATCTAGACTGTACATTCGGAAGTATATGACGTACAATTGAACTCTCCCCCTCAAGTTGGAGAACAGATATCTATCATTTCAACTTGCTGATAATGGTATCACAAGTCGTGTGATCAAAACCCTTTATAAACGCATCTGCTAGCTGCTCTTTGGTTGGAATGTAGGGAATACACAACTCTTTAAAATCTAGTTTTTCCTTAATGGTGTGTCGATCAACCTCCACATGTTTCGTTTGATCATGTTGTACGAGATTATGAGCAATTACTATAGCTGACTTATTATCATAACGTAGCTTTAGTGGTCCATCAATCCTAATCTTTAAGTCACTTAGAATGATCTGGATCCATATTAGTTCACATATGCCGAATAGCCATGGCTTTAAATTCTTCCTCTACACTTGACCGAGCTGCCATATCTTGCTTCTTACTTCACCAGGTCGCCGAATTGCCTCCTATGAAGGTGTAATATCCTGTAATAGATCATCTGTTAACAAGAGATCCTACCCAATCAGCATCTGTATATACTTCTACTTCCATCCAATTGTCCTTAGAGAACAATAGACCTTTTTCAGGACAAGATTTTAGATATCTCAAATTTCTAAGAGGCCGCCTCCATAGCTCCTCTCCTGAATCATGCGTAAATTGACTCACCAAGCTTACTGCATAAGCTATGTCAGTTCAAGTGAGTGACAGATATATCAATCTACCTACCAACTGTTGGTATTATGCTTTGGCTTGTCCATCACAACTTACCTTTGCAGCTGGTTTGCAACCAAGAAGTCCTGTCTCCTTTAGGGGATCTATAATGTACTCTCTCTAAAATATGAAGATCTCTTGTTTTGAGCTAGCTATCTCTATGCTAATAAAGTACCTTAAGTTTCCAAGATCCTTGATCTCAAATTTTTGAGTTATCTTTTATTTGAGACTGTTCATCTCTATTTCATCGTTACTTGTCACAATAATATCATCAACATAATTAGTGTTGATGGTTTATCTCTCGGGGTGTGTTTGATGAATAGGCTGTGGTCTCCTGAGCTTTGTCTACAGCCACTCTGGATCAAAAACTTGGTGAATCCACCAAATCATGCTCTTGGGGATTGTTTTAGCCCATATAGTGATTTTTGGAACTTGCACTTTCTCACAGTCGTAGTCTTTCACATTTAGGCCTTGAGGAATCTCCATGTACGCTTCCTCCTCGAACTTCGCATTGAGAAACACATTGTTCACATCATATATTGAGACAATTTTCAGTCTTGGTTAGTAGCAATAGATAGCAATATTCTAGCAGTGTTCATCTTTACCATAGGAGCAAATGTTTCTGAGTAATCTAAGTTGAAAATAATAGTAGAAATTGTATGTATTAACAGACCAACAAGGTCTCATTTATGTAAAAAAGGTCTCTTCTCCATTTAAGGAGAGGAATATGTGTTTCTCTCTAGAAATGGAAGGGAGTAGTTGTGAGATTAAATATTGTGGGAAAACCGTGTATAATTAGTTTGCTATTTTAGGAAATTCTTTTGTTACAGATTGTGTCCTTAGAATTAGGCATATATAGCTAAGTTTCCTATTCTGTTAGTTTCCTATTTTCTGTTAGGATATCCCACAAATCATGGGATCTGATTTAGTAACTTACGATTTTGGGTGCTAAGGTTGCTGTATATATTTGGATGTAATAAAAATAAAATAATATTCCTCTTTTCAAAGTTTCAACATGGTATCAGAGCTTTAGGCTCAAATGTGGGAAAGTATTTTTTCGGCCTTCATTGCTGAAATTCAGAAGCATCGTCGATCTTCATTGTCGACTTTATTGCCGAGGTCTTCTTCGCCGACTTGAAGCTCTTTTTTCTTGTTTTTCACCCTCTGTTTTACTCTGTTTTTCATCCCCAAAACAGAGCAACTGGTCTAGCCTTCTTTCTCTGGCCAACATTGTTGCTTTTGGCCAACATCATCATTGTCTCGTTGTTGTTCAAAATGTCAGAGATTGGGAAGACTACTGCTACAGCCCAATCATAAGAGGTGAACTGACCCCAATAATCGGGAGAATTGTAGAGTATTCAGACCTCCTACAAGTTAGATGGGAAAAACTACCTTAAGTGGTCTCAACTCATTCATACAGTGTTGAAAGGATCGAGAAAGATTAGTTATCTTATGGGTACAGGTCCTAAACCAGGGGCTCCGAAGTTTGAAGCATGGGATGAAGAAGACTCTGATCATGGCGTGGTTATGGAATTCTATGGTTCCAGAAATAAGTGACACATGCATGTTTTTTGGCTACTGCCAAGGACATATGCAAATCAACTGAATATGCAAATCAACTGAAATCCTTATGGATGGAATTGGATCACTACCGAGTGATAAAAACTAAATGCCCCAGTGATGCAGCAGCCCTAAAAAATTTTATTGAACAAGACAAGGTTTACGATTTTCTAGTTGGACTTAATCTAGAATTTGATCAAGTAAGGATACAAATTCTTGGGAAGCAGGAGGTTCCATGTTTTAACGAAATAGTGATTCTAATTTGAGGTGAAGAGAATAGAAAAGGGTTGATGCTTGAACCACAAACCACTGATAGTTTGGCTATGGTGGCTAATGGTAACAACAAATCAGTCATGAACATGGAGAAAGAAGCAACAATTAAAGGAGAAAAAGGTGGCCAGCCGAAAACCCTACACCGTGACAGATTATGGTGCACTTACTGCAAGAAGTCTCGCCACACTCGTGAAAAATGCTGGAAACTTCATGGAAAGCCTCCAAGCCGAGAATGGGTCAGAAAGGAGGTCAGCCATAAAACAATGGACGAGTCCACATTGTTGCTGTACCACAAGGCGATTTGACATCATAAGAGCCGAGTAGCCTCAACCAAGAAGTGATTGAGAGGTGAGATCACTTATCAATAGTCTTGGAAAGCCTCCAAGCCGAGAATGGGTCAGAAAGGAGGTCAGCCATAAAACAATGGACGAGTCCACATTGTTGCTGTACCACAAGGCGATTTGACATCATAGGAGCCGAGTAGCCTCAACCAAGAAGAGATTGAGAGGTGAGATCACTTATCAATAGTCTTGGAAAACCTAAAGGACCTCTAGGCACTTGTTCTTTGGCATATTCAGGTGAGTTTCCATCTTTCATTGGATTAAATGTCTCGTGTACAATCTTCACCAACTCCTGGGTCAGGGACTCAGGAGCAACCTATCACATGACCCATTCATCCAATATTTTTTCAACCTACTATTCATGTCCAAGCAATAGAAAAATAGCCACAGCCGATGGATCCTTGACCAATGCAGCAGGTTTAGGGGATGTGAAAATAAGCCCATTAGTGACTTTAAAAAATGTCCTTCACATTCCTAAATTGTCTACAAACCTAGTCTCTATACAAAAACTCACTCAAGATTTATGTTGTAGTGTGATTTTTCATAGTAGTTATTGTATATTTCAGGACAAGGATTCGAAGAGGATGATTGGACATGCTAGAGAAAGGAATGATCTCTACTACCTTGAAGCACCAAGTCAATTGAATATGACCAAGGGCTGACTTCCCTCTTCCTTCATATTAGAATGTGTCGTATCCAATAAAGAAAAAATTTACTTCACCATTGTCATCTTGGACATCCATCATTTAGGGTTTTTCAAATTACATTTCCCTCTTTGTTTAGAGATTTAGATGTCGAAAATTTTCAGTGTGAGATGTGTAAACTTGCTAAACACAAGCGAGTACCCTTTCCAATTAGTAATAAAAGAAGTTTCTTTCCTTTCTATCTTATTCATAATATTATTTGGGTTCCATCTACTGTTTCTAATGTTTCTGGGACAAGATGGTTTGTTTCTTTCATTGATAATTGTACTCGCATTGCCTGGATTTTTCTACTTAAACATAAGTATGATGTTAGTACTGTGCTCCTGAATTTTTGTTCGATGATTAAAAATCAATTTTGGGTCAATATAAAAAAGGTTTAGGTCAGATAATGCCAAGGATTATTTCAATCAAATTCTTGCCCCATATTTTTAGAAAGAAGGAATAGTACATGAGTCATCTTGTGTCAATACCCCACAACAAAACGGGGTAGTAGAGAGGAAAAATGGTCATCTTCTTGAAAAAACTCGAGCCTTGTTGTTGCAAACAAATGTGTCTAAGGTCTTTTGGGGGCTAGTAGTTCTTACAGCCACTCATCTAATAAATTGTTTGCCTTCAAGGGTCTTGGGTTTTAAGAATCCTATGGACATACTTTCAACATTTTGCCCTAACCTAAACACTACAAACAACCTTGTTCCGAGGATTTTTGGGTGATTGTCATTTGTACATGTTCATAGTCAAAACAGGGGGAAATTAGATCCAAGGGCTCTAAAATGTTTCTTTGTCGGCTATTCTTCGACTCAGAAAGGGTATAAGTGTTACCACCATCCGTCAAAGAAATTATATATCTCGGTGGATGTTACATTCAATGAACAAAAGTCTTATTTCACTAATTATTATCTTTAGGGGGAGAATTCAAGTAGGGAAGATAAGGAAGATTTTTTGCTTGATTTATAATCAATTCCTATGTCTAAAACCTCGGATCCTGCACCTGCACCACCTTGTTCATCTTGTTCCAATCATGTGCCTGAACCCATACCCAGATTGAACCCATATCTGAAACACCAAATGAACCACAAGAAAAGACTGATTCTGCTCTGGGAAATTGAGATTTGGCAAAGGCAAGGTGTTCACAAGGTGGAAGATGGTTGTTCCTGAACCTATGCATGTCCGAGAATCCAACCCAAATCCTTTGAATGAGGTAACAATTTCTAACCATCCATTACAAGATGAAACTGAATTTCATGTGGATAATGATGACCAGGACCTTCTAATTGCCATTAGGAAAGGAACTAGAAAATGCACAAAGCAACCATTATACCCTTTTGTACATTTTTGTCGTTTAAGAATTTTTCACCATCTCATAGAACCTTTCTTGTAAGCCTAAATACCATCATCATTCCTACCACCTTATCCGAGGCTTTGTCTAATGAAAAATGGAAATGAGCTATGAATGTGAAAATGGAGGCGTTAGAAAAGAACAAGACTTAGGAGTTGGTGAAGTTATAGGCAGGAAAGAAACCAGTGGGCTGTAAGTGGGTGTATACGGTGAAGTATAGATCAAATGGGTCGATTGAGAGCTACAAGGCGCAGTTGGTAGCCAAGGGGGTATAGATCAAATGGGTCGATTGAGAGCTACAAGGCGCAGTTGGTAGCCAAGGGGTATACTCAAACCTATGGAATTGATTATCTAGAGACTTTTGCTCCTGTTGCAAAGATGAACACAGAGTATTGTTATCACTAGCAGCTAATTATGGTTGGGAGTTGCAGTAGTTTGATGTCAAGAATGCTTTCTTACATGGGGAGCTAGAGGAAGAGATTTATATGGAGGTCCCACCAGGATATGGGAAGAATTTGGTTGGTCATACTATGTGTAGATTGAAAAAGGTGTTGTATGGCCTTAAACAATAACCACAGACATGGTTTGGGAGATTTGCAAGAGTTATGTTGGCTATGAGATACAAACAAAGCCAAGGGGATCACACATTTTTCATTAAACACTCTCCTTCAGGGGAAGTTACAGCCCTTCTGGTGTATGTTGATGACATAATAATGACCAGAGATGATGTTAAGGAGAAACAGGTCGTGAGCCAGTATTTGGCTAAGGAGTTTGAGATTAAAGTGTTAGGGAGATTGAAGTATTTTCTCAGGATTGAGGTGGCTCACTCTAGGCAGGGAATTTTTATCTCTCAACAGAAGTATGTCACAGATCTTCTCAAGGAAACTGGAAAGACAACATGCAAACTTTCAAGTACTCCCATGGATCCTAATGTTAAACTTGGGAAAGTAGAGGAGGATGCCGCAGTAGATAAAGAAGCGTATCAACACTTGATAGGAAGACTCATTTATCTGTCTCACACACGACCATATATAGCATATGCAGTAAGTGTGATTAGTCAATTTATGCATAGCCCGAAGGAAGGTCATCTACAAGCAGCTCATAGAGTACTACAGTATCTCAAGGGAATGTTAGGGAAAGGTAAGTTGTTTAGAAGAAATGGAGGTTTGGTACTTGAGGCATACACTGATGCCGATTAAGCTGGATCAATTGTTGATAGAAGATCAACCTTAGGATATTGCACCTTCCTTGGTGGGAATCTTGTGATGTGGAAAAGTAAAAAACAAAGTGTGGTAGCTCAGTCAAGTGCCGAAGCTGAATTTCGGGCAATGGCTCAAGGAGTATGTGAACTACTTTGGTTGAAGATCATCCTTGAAGATTTGAAGATTAAGTGGGATGACCCTATGAGATTCTATTGTGACAACAAATCTGCGATCAGCATAGCTCACAACCCAGCACAGCATGACCGGACAAATCACATTGAAGTCGACAGAAACTTTATTAAAGAGAAGTTGGAGAGTGGATTGATTTGTACACCTTATGTGTCTACACACGGTCAACTTGCTGATGTTCTTACCAAAGGGTTGAGTAGCTCAGTTTTTCAGACTATTGTATCCAAGCTGGGAATGTAGAATACCTATTCTCCAGCTTGAGGGGGAGTGTGGGAAAACTGTGTATAATTAGTTAGCTATTTTAGGAAAATCTTTTGTTACAGATTGTATCCTTAGAATTAGGCATATATAGCTAAGTTTCTTATTCTGTTAGTTTCCTATTTTCTGTTAGGATATCCCACAAATCATGGGATCTGATTTAGTAACTTACAATTTTGGGTGCTAGGGTTGCTGTATATATTTGGCTATAATAAAAATAAAATAATATTCCTCTTTTCAAAGTTTCAACAAATCTCTTAGATATCCTAATTTGCAGTTTAGCTACATAGCTGGTTCTCCTATTATGCCCCTAATTATATGTCAATCAAATCAATCTAGAATACTAATTAGGGTAGCATATCACATATTTCAACTCTCCCCCTCAAGCTGGTGAATAAATATTTATCATTCCCAGCTTGCTGATAATGATGTCTTAAGTATTGCAATCAAGGTTCTTTGTAAACACGTTTGCTAGCTGCTATTTGGTTGGAATGTAGGGAATGGACAACTATTTGGTATCTAATCTTTTTGTCAATCAACCTCCACATGTTTTGTCCGATTATGTTGTATGGGTTTATGAGCAATTGCTGTAGCTTACTTATTAGCATAATGTATCTTTAGTGGTCCATCAATCCCAATCTTTAGGTCTCTTAAAATGATCTAGATCCATATTAGTTCACATATGTCGATAGCTATCTCTAAATTCAACCTCTGCACTTGATCGAGCTACCACATCTTTCCACTTTGCCTCGTCACCGAGTACAAACATGTGTTATGTGGTAGTAAATCATCTATCAATGAGAGACCATGCCCAATCAGCATCTGTATATACTTCTACCTCTACCCTACTGTTCTTAGAGAACAATAAACCTTTTCCAAGACAAGATTTTTGGTATCTCAAAGTTCTGAGTGCAACCTCTATATGCTCCTCTCCTCTATGTTTTCAGTCCTTTTCTCAGTGCAATAGGCAAACACAGATTCAGTAGTGAATTCTTGACCTGAATGTGAACTTCTTGGTGATCGCACTTCATATGTTTCATATTGGACCTGAGAGTCAGAAGTAGGTGTCTCATGTTCATCTTGTCATGTCTCAGTTGGCCATCTCTGCCTCTTATACACTTGTAATAGGTTTATCTCCTTTTAAGGTTGCTGATATGAAACTTTTTGAACATTAGAAACATCCTGAGCTCACGAATTCTCCTAAATTTTACAAGTTTCTGTTATTGGTGTTTGAAGATTATCTAGAGGGAACATGCTCCACACTTGGCCTATGTCATTAGAATTCTCCCCCTACTTACCAGAGGTGGAGTAATAGGGAGTATCCTAATGGAATGTGACATCACAACTAACATATAACGGACAAGTGGAAGGACAAAAGCAGTTGTAACCTTTTTTATTGCTGGAGTACCCAAGGAAGAGGCATTTTACAACTTGAGGTTTTAGTTTTCGACTCCCTATTGATGGATATAGAAGACACAGCCGAAAACGCGAAGAGCAAGCACATTTATTTGAAAAGAAGTGGGGCACGACTATTGCAAAACTTGAAGTGGTGATTTGTTTGTCAAGACCTGAGATGTAGTTCTATTGATAATATAAGTGGCTGTAACAACTGCATCACCCCAAAAGGATTTTGGTAACATTTTTTGTGAACAAAAGACTTCGAGTAACTTCTAAGAGATGATGATTCTCTCTTTCTATAAGTCCATTTTGTGTACGAGTGTTTACATATGATCTAGTATGATGAATACCTTTTTCTGTAAAGAATTGTGGTAATGAACTTGCAAGGTATTCACTCACTTGGTCACTGTGCACTCTTTTTATCTGCACATTGGACTAAGCAAGTATCATAGAATAGAAGTTAATAAACAAGTGTCTAACTTTATATTTCCCTTTTATCAAATAGACCCAAGTGAAACAAGAATATTCATCAATAAAGGTGACATACTATTCATGGCCAAAGAGATTTGGAACACAGGAAGGACCTCAAACATCAAAATGAATCATTGTGAACGAAGTAGATGCTTTATTCATACTTATTAATTATGGGACATGATGATGCTTGCCCATCTCTCATACTTTGCAATTTAAATTAGACTCATTTAAACCACGACAAAAATAAAGAAACATTTAAAAAAAAATAGAAAGTGAAGGATGACCCAACTGACAATGCCATAACCAGATGTCTTTATCTTTTGTTTTGCTACTGTGATAATTAGTTGGTGTTTCTCTGCCTTGTCTAATGTAGTACAATCCACCTCTTTCCCTCAACAAGCCCATTCCTTTTCAACAAAACTTGATCTTGAAAGAAACATCCAAATGCAGAAAAACACATTAAACTATGTAGAATTTTCACTAGTTGGCTTACTGAAATCAAATTAATAGATAATTTAAGAACATGTAATACAGAGTCTAAAGTAAGATTAGATGAAACTTTGATGGCGCTTTTCCTAGCCATTAATGATTCTGTTTGATCTGAAATGTTACTTTCTGAGAGCCAAAAACTTGTGTATATGTGATAAATAGTATCGGATCATTTGTCATATGGTGGGTGGCTATAAAATCTATAATCCAAGGAATGAGTGTAGCATCAAATATGACTTGCAATGTAGTGGAGTATTACCAGTTTTGGCTTCATGTGTCTCTAAAGGTTTAGAAAATAATAGGCGTTTGAGTTCTGCAATCTGCTCAGCATTAAACATAATGCCTGCTCCATTTCCTCCTGTAGGTGCCTCGGCCACATGAGCTACACCAGTCCTGCCTCCTTTTTTTATTTTATCTTGACGTCCCATAAATCTCCTAGCAAGTGCCAATGGTATGGCACTATTTTTTCCATTTCTCATACCAAAGATCATCTTCGGGGTCTTTCTTTTTCTTATTGTTGACTTACGGTTCTTATAACTTACCATAACCGAACCTTGGGACTTGTCCCTCATCATTGCTGCCCGCCTAATTTCTTCACTACACATCATGGATGGTACTTCATCCAAGGGTAGTAA
Source organism: Warburgia ugandensis (assembly GCA_035236585.1). NCBI lineage: Eukaryota > Viridiplantae > Streptophyta > Magnoliopsida > Canellales > Canellaceae > Warburgia > Warburgia ugandensis. Next base: position 27,336,400 of record CP141131.1, read on the forward strand.
GACACCTCTTCCAAACACTAATGAACATGTGTGGTCATATTCTATATTCCAATCTATAGGAAACTCAAAAATCTTCTCTCTCTCAATAAATTTTCTCCATTCCTCAAACATCTTGCTAGAAGTGCAGGCTAGAGTTTGATAGTGATCCAGCTCCAGCCACATGCTTGTCAATTTATTGAAGTATGTAGTGACTTTGGAATCTCCTTGCTTTTCATTCTAAATAGATGTGCGAAGCTCAAACATTAGGTCATCACTACCTTCCTTGGAGTATGCCTTCTTTATGTCTTCCCAAATCTCCCGAGCAGTCTCATAGAAAAGATATGCCCCCTCTATACCAGCCTGCATAAAACAAATTAGCCAAGACATAATCATATAATTCTCTGCACCCAATTTTCTGGCAGCTGCAGAATTAGTTGGCCTCTCGATGTTTCCGTTCAAGTATCCTGTCTTTTTTCTTCCTCTTACAATTAACTTCATGGATTGAGCCCAAAGGAGGTAATTGTGTGGATTTAATTTCTCAATGGTCAATTGTGGATTGGAGGAATCGGTAGGTATCGTAGAAACATTTTCTTGCACAACTTTGCTTTCTTCTGCCATGCTTGCTCTTCTAGGTTATGTGGCTTAGGAGTGGCTATTTACTGACACCTAAGATTCGTGAACTTCCCATGTTGACCTGCACTGCCCGTTGTGTTGGCATGCCTGCATGAGAAAGGTGCAGCATTGGAGAATTGTTTCAGTTAATCTTCGAGTTGGTGCACATAGACAGCAAAAACTTCTTTTCTCAATATAAAATCTGTTTGGTTAGATCCAACTTCCAAATCTCATACTTTTTAAATCATGCGCATTTACAAAATACATAACAATGAAGCAAGATCACACCCCCTTTTTTTCTTTTTTGGGAAACCTTTGGTTTGAAGGGGACTACTACAAATAGTATTCTACTACCAAGTTAGTAAGTTACTCTATGTAATTCGATAGGTAGCCATCAACCAAGGAGTTGTTGGAGCCGGGCCAGTGATGAGGTTTTGCTCTCTTCGCTGACGAGATGCAAGAGCAGTGGCTGAGGTTTTGCTCCCGTCACCGACACGATGCAACATCCCAACCAGCGATTATGACTTTGCTCCCTTCGCCTATGAGATGCAACAACAGCGGTTAAGGTGTTGCTCCCATTGCCATCAATATGCAATAGTAGTGGCTGATGGACAAGGCTCAAAAATTCGAGGCAGCAGAAAGCTTTCAGCCATGGAGATTCGACAAGAAAAAGGGAAAGTGATCGATGAAGATGTTGTGGTGAAGTTGGACTACAAGTAGATTTCAGATCTCTATTAGATCTTTCAATCGGCGCAACTCGAACTAGGATCACACTCTCCAATCTCAAGTCCTAGAGTTGGCGTGAAGAAACCCACCATGAGGAAGCATGCAACTAGAGTAAAAAGAGAAAGAGGACAGACAAAGAAGATGATGATGGAGCCAGTTATCAAGGGGAAATCTATGGCCAAGAAATCTCCTTTTCCCATTGTGAGTAGATTTAGATCGGGATCAAAAACATATGATCATTCCACCACTAGCAATCTATTACTGCAAGCTACATTATCAGAAGTAGGACCCTATTTTCACTATTCCAATGACCTCCATCAGTGAACTCTGAAAATTCATGATATCCAATGAGAAATTATTTCCTTTTTCATGTATTCCACTATTTTTGCAATTTCCGGCAATCCCTATAATTGTGCCGTCGGATGCTATAATTTAATGGATACAATTTGATAAACAAGGCTGAAATCCGAAAGGTAAAAGAGAGGAGAAGGATGTTGGCCCTGATACCAAGTTGAAAATAAGAGTAGAAATCGTATGTATTAACAAACCAACAAAGTTTCATTTAGATACAAAAGGTCTCTTCTCCATATAAGGAGGGGAGTATCTGTTTCGCTTTGGAAATGGAAGAGTAACTGTGAGATCGAATCTCCTAGATCTCCTAATTTGCAGCTTACCCTACATAACTAGTTCTCCTAATATATCTCTAATTGCATTTAAATCAAATCCATCTAGACTAGTAATTAGGGTAGAATATCACGGATGATATTTGTAGCATATGACGGATTTCAACTATTTGCTCCTAGACTTTGTATATATCCTTTTGCAACTAACCTTGTCTTATATCTTTTCACTATGCCATTTGCCTTATATTTTATTGTAAGTACCCATTTGCACTCCACTGGTATCTTTTCTCTTGGTAAAGTAACCATGATCCATATTTGATTCTTATGCAGGGCTTGTAGTTTTTCGTAAATAGCTCATCACCAATCTTCATATTACATGGCTTCCAGAATGTTCTTGGGAATTTTTACTTGAGACATATTCACAGTAATGCTCTGAAATATGGGTTTAACCAATGTAGTGATATATAATTCCCCATTGAGTGCTTATAAATGTTGTCAATCCTTGTCTTAGTGCATTAGGCAGATCAAAATCTAAAATAGATTCAATAGTGAATTTATTACCTAAATGTGGGCTTTCGAGTGATTGCACTTAGATGCTTCATATTGGACTTGAGAGCCACGAGTGGGTGTCTCACATTCATTTTGTTATGTCTCAGCTGGTGGTCTTTGCCTCTCATACACTTGTAAGAGCTTCGTCTCCTTTTCAGGTTGCTAGTATAAAACTTCTTGAACATTAAAATCAACTTGAACTTGTGATTCCTCCTAAGTTTCACAAGTTTCTGTTACTTATGTCTCTGACTGCGGACTATCTAGTGGGAACATGCTCCACATCTAGCTTGGGTCATTAGAGTTCTCTCCATGCCTATCAGAGGTGTAGTAATAGGAAGTATCCTTGTGGAATATGACATCACGATTGACATATAACCTACGAGTGGAGGGACAATAGCACTTGTAACATTTTTTATTGGTAGAGTACCCAAGGAAGAGACATTTCACGGCTAAAGGTTTTACTCGAGGTTTTAGTTTTTCGACTCCTTCAAGATGGACATAGGATATGCAACCAACCGCAAGTGGGTCATGACTCTTGGAACACTTGAAGTGGTGATTTATAAGCTAAGACCCAAGATGCAATTCTGTTGATTAGATAAGTCGCCATAAGAATTGCATCACCCCAATAAGATTTAAGTACATTTTTTGGTACACAAAAGGCTCCTAGCAACTTCTAAGAGACGATGATTCTTTCTTTTTACAAGCCCATTTTGTGTAGGAGTATTTACTCATGATCTAGCGTGGATAATACCTTTTTCTGAAGAAAAAAAACTATTGTAACGGTCCTGCTAGGTATTCACCCCCGTGGTCACTATGCACTATTTTGATCTACACTTTAAACAAAGTAAGGATCATAGAATGGAAACCAAGGAGATTGTAAATCTATGTCTTTCCTCTTTTGCTTCTGCACTTCCTTCATCGAGTCCTTATAGATCCATCCCTGAGATATTTTTCAGCTATTGTTTTCACGAAGAAATATATAATGGATCTCGAGCCACTATTCTCTCCATTCCATAGAGATGGACAATTTGATAGGGGACACCATCCCTCTGGCGATCTCTTTTCGACGATCCTTTTAAATTTGCTGTCGAAAATCTTTCCGTCCGGCAGATCTCTCTCTCTCTCTCTCTCTCTCTCTCTCTCTCTCTCTCTCTCTCTCTCTCTCTCTCTCTCTCTCTCTCTCTCTCTCTCTCTCTCTCTCTCTCTCTCAGAAAAGAAGAAAGTAAAAAAAGAAAATCGACAAAAGAACCACTAGAGCTTCTTCTTTTTTTCCCTTCTCTGGCAACCGGAGGAGTGAAGAAGCCCCACTGTTTCCTTTCAACGGTTTTTGATTCGCGAGCTTCCATTCTAAAGACTAGTTTGTGAAATCACGGCGAGGCTAGGATTTGATGAGACAGTCCGGAGAGGTTTGTAATCGATCAAAACTTGAAGATGGATCTGAGGTTCTAAATTGCGAGGAGGATCAAAGGTGAGAGACTTTTGATGTCTAAAACTAACGAAGCTTAGAACCAGGTTCTAATACATCATCATCATCGCCATCAAGACCTTATCCCGCTTTGGGGTCGATCACATGAATCTTGTTCTTCCATTCCCCTTTATTATGTGTCATGGCTTTATTTAGTCCCAAAGTTTTTACCACTTCTATCCACATTCTTGTTGGTCTTCTTCTTGCCCTTATAGAACCTTCGACTTGGATCGCTTTACTCCCAACTAGTGCCATTTTCCGTTTCTGTTGGATATGTCCAAACCAACTAAATCTAATCTCCCTCATTTTGTTACCTATTGGTGCTACTCCTAACTTTCCTTAATGTTATCATTTCTAATTATTTTCTTTCTTATCTTGTCACTCATCTATCTCACCATCCGCACTCGGCGACGCTCATCCTATGTACATGTTGTTCCTTAATTGCCCAACACTCTAATCTATAGAGCATGACTTACAACCATCCTATAGAATTTTCTTTTCAGTTAGTGTGGCATTCGTCAATCACACAAAACTTTAGAGGCGCATCTCCATTTGTTCCAACCTACTTGAACTCTCTGGGCAACCTCCCTCTCAATCTCTTGCTCTCATGAATTATTGATCCTAAGTATCATAAGTGTTCTTTTAAGGGGACTTCTTGGTTATCAATCTTTTTTGGTGCTCCACTCTTGCTCCTTTTCTTATTAAAATTGCATTCCATATATTGTGTCTTAATTTCGCTAATTTCAAATCCTTTAGATTCTAGTGCATCTCTCTATAACTCTAACTTTGTATTTATGCCCTCCTTCGCCTTATCAATCAAAACTATATCATCTGCAAATAGCAGGCACCATGGAATCTCCTCATGCAAATGTTTTGTTTACGCATCCATAATCAACGTGAAAAGGTATGAGCTCAATGCCGATCCTTAGTGCAATCCTATAGTGATAGAAAAATCACTAGTCTTTGGGACCCTATCATAAGCTTTTCCCAAGTCAGTGAAGACTACGTGGAGTCCTTCTTCCTCTCCACATATTTCTCTATCAATTGTCTAAGCAGGAATATAGCTTCCAAGGTAGACCTCCCAAGTATGAAACCAAACTAGTTCTATAATACACTTGTCTCATGCCTTAACCTCTTCTCAAACACTCTTTTAAAGAGCTTCATGGTATGACTCATAAGTTTAATCCCTCGATAATTAGTGCAACTCCAAACGTCTCCTTTATTCTTATAAATTGGTACAATATAGGTCTTCTTCTATTCATCTGGCATTTTCTTTGATTTTATAATCTTGTTAAATAACTTTGTCAACCAAACAACTCCATTATGTCCCATATACTTCCAAACCTTTATTGGTATACCCATTAGGCCCCAGGGTCTTTCCTGATTTCATCTTTTTCAAGACTTCTTTCACTTTAGGTATTCTAATCCTACATTCGTATCGATAATGTTGAATGTTATTTAGGTTTATGATACTTTCAATCCATATATTCTCAGCATAATTGTCATTTAGCAAATTTTGAAAGTAACTTCTCCACCTTTGTTTGATCTCATCATCTTTGACTAATATCCTTTGGTCATCGCTTCTAATACATTCAACATGGTCTAAGTTCATACTTTTCTATTCTCTTACTTTACAAATCTTTCTCACCTTCTCTTAATCCTAATCTATTATAGAGATCATCATATGCCTTGAGCTTAGCCTCACTTACTACTCTCTTAACAATTTTTTTAGCATTCTTATATTGCTCAAAGTTTTCATTATTATTAGTCCTCTACCATGCTATAAACCACACTTGTTTCTTTGTAATAACTTTTTCACTACACCACCATGTTTCTTTTACTAGTTGCCTTTTACCTTTACATACTTCTAGAACATCTTTTGCCACTTTTTTAATAGACTCGGCCCTATTAGTCCACATGGTGTTTACTTCTGTTTCATAGTTCCAGTTTCCTTCTACCTATCAACTTATTTGTAAATGTTAATATCTTCTCTCCTTTTAAGTTCTACCATTTAGTTTTTGGACACCTATTAAGTTCAGTTCCTTTGTTCCATATTTTAATGTAGATATCCATAACCATCAACCTTGTGAGATTAAACTCTCACCGAGTATCACCTAACAATCCTTAGACATTGATCTTTCGGTAGTCCTAATTAGAGAAGTCTATTTGGCTTTTAAAGTTTAGTAAGTATTCATCCCTCTTCTTAAAGTATGTGTTTACTATAGCTGGATTATAAAGAAAGCAAAATCAAGGATAGCTTATTCCATCTCATTTCTTTCTCCAATACCGTACCCTCATGTACCGTATCATATCCTTCCTTTTCTTTTCCTACATGACCATTAAAGTTTGCTCTTATAAATATCCCATCTGTATTGGGAATTTCTTGCATGATTCCCTCCATATCTTCCCAAAACTATCTCTTGACTTTATCTTGCAATCCTACTTGTGGTGCATATGCACTTATAACATTTATGATCTTCTCTGCTAAAACAAGTTTTATTAGTATAATTACATTACTGATTCTCTTATCGTTTACAACTTTATCCTTTAATTCTTTACCTACCACTATCCTTATGTCATTTCTATTATTGTCCTTTCCTACGTACCAAAACTTATACCCATCGATTTCTCTAGTTTTAGCCCCTTTCCACTTGGTTTCTTGGATACTAATGATGGTTACTCTCCTAGATTCTTACATGTCAATGTGCATATATTCCATGTGGCAATACGAATCTTACTTTCTTGACCTGGCCTATTTACCTGTGCATTTCCTGAACATCTCGGGAGCCCATTTATACTTTCCACTACACCTGGGTTTTTATGCAGCGCATCTCTTCCGAGGGAACGCTATAGTAGCCCTTGCCTATTTTCCACTATACCCTAGATCTGATATAGCATGTCACTTCTAGGGGAACACACTAGCGGCCTTTGTCTATTTTTTACCGCAAGTTGTCGTCATGTGACTTTGAGGTCCCAGGTTCAAGGCATGGAAACAGCCTCTTGCAAAAATGCAAGGTAAGACTACGTACTATAGACCCTTGTGGTCCGCCCCTTCCCCGAAACCGGCATAGGTGGGAGCTTTGTGCACCGGGTCTGCCCCCCCTCCAAGATCTGATGTAGCACGTCACTTACAGGAAACACCCCAGCCTGATAGAATGCCAAAAATCAATTCATGCATGCGGTATGCCAAGGGTTTTAGTTGCCAGCTGATACCATGATCAAATTTATGAAATAACTCAATGATTACATTTACAGATCAAATGGGTTTATGTATACAAAAGGGTCCTGTCCATATATGGAGAGGAGTAGCTGTTTCTCTTCATATAAGGGAAGATGTAGCTGTGAGACCTAGGATAGCTAGGTCTCCAAGTCTACAGCTTCCCTTATATAGGTCACCTAATATACTCCTAATTGGATGTCAATCTCCTTCATTACAGATAAATCTAGACTATACATTAGACAGTATATATCGTACAATTCAACTATCTCCATGAAGTGAGATAACCACTATTTGGGTTTTCGCTCTCGAAATTAAGTTTTGTGGTTTTCCAACTATCATTCTGGTTAAAAAAAAGGGCAGCCCCGGTGCACGAAGCTCCCGCCTATGCGGGGTCCGGGGAAGGGGCGGGCCACAATGGCCTAAAGTAGGCAGCCTTACCTTGCATTTTTACAAGAGGCTGATTCCACGCCTTGAACCCGTGACCTCAAGGTCACATGACGACAACTTTTACCGTTGCGCCAAGGCTCCCCTTCATTCTGGTGAATATGATATTCATGTAAATGTAGATTTATTTAGTGAATCTGGCAGGAATCGTTGCTGCCTCAGGGCTTCCTTTATGTAGGCTTCTATTCCTGCCAGATTTAACCATTATCTAACTGGTTAAAGTATGTGCCAATATCTTGAAGTTGCATTTCATGAATCTTAGTGGTTAATGATTGTTGAAATTTCCTAAGACAGTGTTGAAAGTTACAGCTGTTAGCTTTTAGCTTTCAGAAATTTCATCCAGTTACATGTTTTCTCTTTAAAGCTTCATTTGTTTCTTTTTAACAATTTACTTTCTTTATTTAAAAGAGCCGTTTGATCCTAAATGGTAATGAACATTGAGGTGCTTGGAAAGCCTACAGGCCTCGTCCTTGTCAAATCAACAGAAAACCTCTCTTGCCATCTTATCTTTGATAAGGATCTTTCTCTCATCTCTGTATTTGCTATAACGTTTCTTCTTCATATTTGTTGAAGATATGATGATTTTTTTTTCTACAAATTTATGCTGCAATCGGGTTGACTATGCATAGCCAGGTGGTGCACCCCATCAAAGACAGTACTGGTTGTATCCTAGGGATAGGTTCCCATAGTACACCAAAGTACGAGGGGTAATTATCTATCTCAAGCATAGCATTATATCAGTGACGTGCCTCTTATCTGTTATTTATGTTCTTACTACACCAGTTATTACATATGATATATACTTCCTTTGAAATTGATTATATAAGCTTGTGAGTTTCTGTTTCTAACTTGGGCTATACTAGTTGAACTGATTTTTCACCAAAATCTTCCAACAATTGGTTTCTTTGAATATGTTGAGCCTGACGAGTTATCCTGTTGTAAAAAAATCATTGATTCAATGCTGGACTGGCCCTGGCCAAAAGGTTACCTGTGAGGAGTTCTTGTCAGTGTCCTGGTTTTGCTCTACTGAAGTCTAGTAGCACTTTTTATAAGTGACCTAAATTGGTCAAGTCATTCGAGTACTTGTTGAAGCCTAACCAAGTCAACTTCTTTGTCTTCATCCACTTTTTGGTGCATCTACTTCTTGGGTTTTACCTATCAGAGTTCTTGTAGGCATCGTATTTTTTCTCTACCAAGTCCCTTGAAAGAGACCTGCTGAATAGCTCTCTGGAGCTTTGGTTGTGAGCACTGGCTTGTCATCTGCCTAACCAGCTTCTGATCATTGCAAGCTCTAGTCTTGTCTCCTTCAATAAAAATCCTGATCATAGTAGGGGGACAGATTTAGAAGGGAAGGGACCTCAAATGCTGCTTGGCCTTTCATTCTAGACAAAGCAAGACCATTTGCTCTACTAATCAGTCAAGGATTTAGCATTTGGAACACAAGTAAGAGAAGTCTAAAAAAATTTAGGTTAACCCTTTGTATAGTGATTACTATTTATCGCAGCCATTGCTACTTCTATCTTATCTAGCACACTTTGATAAATGCGATGCATCTGGTCATGCCCTTCCAGTCTTCTGCACATAATCACCCAAGTTTCTGTGGCAATAGGTCAAACTTGTGAGATCATCTGTTGTTCATCATCATTATGGGCTAGGTATTTTGTTTTATTTCAGTTTCTTGTAGCTATAGTGCTTAAGCTCCTAGGAAAATGCCATATGATGTACGATTCAGATGTTGCATTCTATTAGGCATCTGTTTACCTTTTGTTATCCTCGAAGCAGACAAACACTACATGGTTTAATTGTATACGTGCTTATACTAAGGAATTTTGCAAAGCCAGGGTCCTGTGAACTGATATTTTCCATATTATTTTGTTGAGTTCCTGCGGCACCTCATGATTATTGTTGTTTTCAATTTGCTATTCCTTTTTTCAGCAGAAATCTGTTTTTAAGTCAATTAAAAATCTGCATGTTGTGGTTACTTCCAAGAAGAAAAAGGACTAAAAAATGGGGCACTGTGGACCTTATCTTTTCCTTAGATAAGTCATAAATTTTCCAAAACCATGATTTGGTACCTTATCCCATTGAATGCTCGCATTTGATTGACGGGCGTTGATAATGGCACTCTCTAATTTTTGAACCTAGTGATTGGTGTAAATCTTTCAGGTTATATGTTGAGTAGGTCCCTCTAGATCAAAGCCCTGGATGCAGTCCTGTCAAGAAGTTTGATGGCAGTCATAAGAACAGTGACCTTCTTTAAATTGCACGAGTATTTGACTTAAACATGTTCCAAATGAAATTATGTCATATTGTTGCCCTGGTTGAGTTGCTGTTTTTGAGTTCCTATATGGTGGGCGTGCATATTTTCACTTAGAAAATATCAGCAGCCTAAAATATAAGTGGGAACCACGCATGACCGAGAATATTGATGATTCGTATCATTGAGGAAAGTGGGGCCTTGTATATTGACCTGCTTATATTTTACATGCACACGCACCATGTATGAACTCCCGTTTAGTTTCCTTCCAGCGGCTTTGGTGCAAGCAAATCCAGGATCTGATAAAACTATCTGTTGTACATTCCCGAACTATAACAAGTATGTGTGTGTATATATTTGTTCACAACTAGTTATGCTGGTTAGTTACACTATCTTGTTCTAAGCAGGCACTCGAGCAGAGGGTAGAGTCTTTGGAACGTGAGCTTGATGCAGCAATTACAGCAGCTGCTCTTGCTCGTGCTGAAAAACGGCAGGCTGAGGCTGCACAGCGGGCTGCTGAGTTTCACACACAAGAGGTCACAAGAGAGCTTGAGAACACAACAAGTATGTCTATCTAATTTACTTGATTTTTTTCTTCCCAAAATAGATTCTACCTTGTCATTATATTGTCCTGAAACTTGAGACGCAAAATTCTGTCCTTCTTGACCTGGGTTGAGAATAGAGGGCCCCACCCTTGCAGATTTTGAAATTTTAGTTTTGTAACATCATTGTTGAATTCTTGATGTCGGTTAATGATAGAAACAGCTCCACTGCAATTCATTTTATGAGTTAATGAATCTAGACTAGCAATCAAGGCTTCTGATATTTGAATTATTTGGTGGTGAAACAAATAATAATCTCTTGCATGTATTTCCTTTTCCACAGAGGTATTCGAGCTACACATGGAAGAGTTGCGTGCAAAGCAGGAGGAGATATCGAAAAGGGAGAGTGAGATCAAAGTCTTAGAAGCTATAATTCAGACACTTGGTGTAAAAGAGACAATGGCTTCGGGTAGCTAGCGCCCGTCCTGTGAGCTCCTACAGCTTATGTATTAATCTTTTTCTTGTAATATGAGGTATCACTAAGTTGCGTTTTCTTGACGGTTGTTGAATACCTTTTTTTTTCTCTCTCTGTGCACCATATTCAGTGAATCTCAGTGAAGTAAATTGGTTCTTTCAAGGATACAAATGGTTCCATTATTGTCAAGGAGTTTCTTGTGATTGATTTTGTCTTCCTTTTTTTTGGGGGGGGGGGGGGAAGTTCATTCCTACGACTTAGAACATTTAGCTCTTCAAAGTAATAAGCATAGATATGAAAGTCCATGTAGGCAACTCAAGAAGGGGGGTGAATTGAGCTTTTTGAAAAATTAAAACAATAAAGCACAATATTCAACACCTTTTTAACTCAAGGAAAATAAATGTGTTTGTAAAGAAAATAACTAAAAATAAAGCTTGTGAAGAAAGTAAATAGAGACAAAAGACACAAGGATTTATAGTGGTTCGGTCATTATATCCAAGGCCCACTCTACTTTGTTTCTAAGGCTAACAACCATTCTTGAGGTTTTTACTATTCACTTGCTTTAACAATAGGAGACAAGAACCCCTTTACAACCAAGGTCTTTTGATCCAGTGAACCAACCTTTAATATCTAGAATCCAAGACCTTTTGATGCAGTGTTCCAACCTTAAACACCAAATACAATAATATGAAGGTTAAGTACAATGAATCCTCTTTTAGGATAGATATTACAATATTGTTCAGTGTTTTTGCAAACAAGAAAGAATATAAAGATTTTGGCAAATATGAGCAATATGTATATGCAAGATTGTATATGCTCAATATTTTGTTTTTCAAGAAGGCAAGATATATGTAAAAGTATGTGTTCAAAAATAAGCTTAAGAAATATACAACGCTTCTTTGTTTTTTAGAAAAACAATGCAAAAAATGTAAGCACTAGTATGTAGAAGATAAAGTGAGGTGCTTTCAAAAGTTGTAAATGTGCAATGATGTGCTTCAAAATAAATAGGCAATGAGTTTGAAGCAGAAAATTAAATCTAGATAGCTTTACTAACAAAAGAAAATAAGTTTTATGTGTGCTTAGCAGGTAGGGAAGTATAGCAATGAAGAATACAAGTAATAGCACTCTTTGAACACTCAAAAGTGGGACTGCCAGGAAATTTTATGGACTAAAGAAGGGCAGCAACTAAAGTGAGTTTCTGGAGTTTTTAGTTTCTGAAAATTTCAGCAAATGGTAGCAAAAGTATGGGTCTTTGATCACTCAAGAAGAACACTGCTTGAAGGATTTTTCCGGAGAAATATGGGCAGTAGCAAGGCTGATTTTTCTTGAGTGTTTTTGCTCTCGATCTCACTTAATTTCTCTTGCAATGAATGGATGCAAAATGAGGAGGTGAAGGGTTCCTTTTATAGCACAATTTGAGGCTTCGTAGAGGTAGAAGCATGCATTAGTGGTGTCGTGTCATATGTTGCCCACTATATTCCCCACATGAGACAAGCACTAGTATGTGCAACAACATGAAGTGAAAGCATGCATTAGTGGTGTTATATGTTCCCCACATTAGACAATTATTAGCATGTGCAATAACATGAAGTGGAAGCAGGCATTAGTGGTATCATGTGTTCCCCACATGAGACAAGCACTAGCATGCACAACAATATGAAGTGGAAGCATGCATTGGTGGTATCATATATTCCCTACTATGTTCCCCACATAAGACAAGCACTAGCATGTGCAATAACATAAAGTGAAAGCATGAGTGTGTGTATGCGCCGCACTTTACCAATATTCATATCCATTCAAGATACAAGCACATGATCTCAAAAGTAAACTTTGAGAAATAAATCTTCAAGTCTTTAATTTTGACTTTCTTTGACTTTTCTTGACTTGATCATGCATGAGGCTTGCTTCTTGTGCCATGAGCCTTCCTGTAACAATCTTTGATCCTTCATAAAATTTGTTATGTCTTGTGTTGATTTGAATAATTGCTTCAACACATACTCAAAAATATTTTTTAGTATGAATGCATAAATGCTTTATTATCATCAAAATAATTTGAAATATCAATGTTGAAACCTTTGGGGCTAACAATCTCCCCCTTTTTTATGATGACAAACCATTTATGTGAGAGATAAAATAATAATCAAAATAATCACATAGCTCCCCCTAAATTTATGGTTCCCTTTTAGTATATGCAAATTTTATTTTGAAGGCATAGCCACATTTTCTTCTCTTTGAATAAAAACAATATTTTCTCAAACATTTTCTCCTTCTTTATCTTATAATATTTCCTCCTTTTTTTGTATATTTTTGGAAAACATTTATCTTTAAAATAAAGTAAAAACAACATTTCTCCCTAATCATTTATTTTATCTTTCAATAATTTTCTCCCCCTTTGTAATCATAAAAAAGAATGTGAGATGCCAAACGATTTTCAATAGAAACATCTATATTTCATTTTGTCTACACATACTAAGATTTCTACGAATATAGCAAAATCTTTCTTCGGATAAAGGTTTTGTAAAATGTTGGCCCATTGATGATTTGAATCAATAAATTCAATATTGACATCCCCTTTAGATATATGATCTCGAATAAAATGATGTCTAATTTCAATATATTTTGTTCTAGAATATTGTATAGGATTTTTGGATAAGTTTATAACACTTGTATTATCACATTTTAAAGGTACTTTGTCATATTCAAGTTTAAAATCTAGTAATTGTTATCTCATATATAACGTTTGAGCACAACAATTACCTAGAACAACATATTCGGCCTCAGTCGTTGATAATTCAACTGAATTTTGCTTTTTACTACTCGAAGAAATTAAAGAGCATCCAAGAAAATGACAAATACCACTAGTACTTTTTTTAAATCAATTTTACTACCAACATAATTCGCATTGGAGTATCCAACAAGTTCAAAAGATGTATTTTTGGGATACCACAATCCTAGATCATTGTGCATTTTAAATATTTGAAAATTCTTTTCATAGCACTTAGATGAGATTCTTTTAGATTTGATTGAAACCTAGGACACAACCAAACACTAAACATAATGTCGAGTCTACTTGCGGTTAAGTAAAGAAGACTTCCAATCATTCCTCTATATTTTGTAATATCAACTGATTTTTTATTTTCATCTAAGTCAAGTTTAATACTTGAACTCATGGAAGTGCCAATATATTTCATATTTTCAAAATCAAATCTCTTTAGCAAATCTTTAACATATTTTGATTGATTTATAAAAATTCCATCATTGGTTTGTTTAATTTGTAAACCAAGAAAAAAAGTTAATTCTCCCATCATACTCATTTGAAACTCTTTTTGCATAATTTTACAAAATTGTTTGCACAAAGATTCATTTTTTGAACTAAAAACTATATCATCAATATAGATTTGCACAATAAGCATATGGTTTTCAAAATCCTTAATAAACAATGTAGAGTCAAGTTTTCCTCTAGAAAAAACATTTTCAATGAGAAAAGAACTTAATCTTTCATACCATGCTCTTGGAGCTTGTTTTAAACCATGTAATGCTTTTTGAAGTTTATACACATGATTTGGAAATTTTTTATCTTCAAAACCAAGGGGTTGTTCAACATAAATTTCTTCATTTATAAAACCATTTAGAAAAGCAATTTTAATATCCATTTGAAAAAAATTGAAATTTTTATAGCTAGCATAGGCAAGGAGCATTCCTATAGCTTCTAATCTTGTGACGGGGGCGAAGGTTTCTTCATAATCAATCCCTTCTTCTTGTTTGAAACCTTGGGCTACAAGTCTAGCTTTATTTCGAATTATAATACCATTTTCATCCTTTTTATTTCTAAAAGCCCATCTTGTACCTATAGGAATTAAATCATTAGGTCTTGGTATAAGAGACCATACTTTATTTCTTTCAAACTCATTTAATTCTTCTTGCACAGCAATTATCCAATAATCATCTTTTCTGACTTCTTTAATATTTTTTGGCTCAATTTGAGAAACAAAGGCATAATTCCCACAAATATTTCTAATTGAATAATGAGTAGTTATACCTTTTGAAATTTCACCAATAATTTGATCTGAAGGGTGAATAGAGAGATATTTCCAACTTTTGGGTAAGCTTTCATGATCTTGAGTATTTTGTACTCCTTCAATATTTATTTTATTTTTATCTTCTTTTATATTTTGACTTTGTATAGAAAGTTTTTTAAGTTGTTCACCAAGTTGGATTGGATTTTCATTTATTTCTTCACTAATTTGAATATGAGATTTAGGTTCATTAGGATCTTGTTCATCAAAAGATACATGCATTGATTCTTCAACAACTTGAGATCTTTTATTATAAACTCTATAGGCTTTACTTCTAGTTGAATATCCTAAGAATATTTCTTCATCCAATTTTCCTCTGAGTTTATCCAAATTATCTTTGGTATTTAAGATAAAGCATTTACAACCAAAAACACGAAAGTAAGCTACTTTTGCTTTTCTACCATTATAAAGCTCATAAGAGGTTTTATTCATCATAAGTCTAATGAAAACACAATTACTTATGTAACAAATGATATTTGTAGCTTCAGCCCAAAAATAATTTGGTAAATTGTATTCATTAAGCATAGTTCTTCCCATTTCTTGAAGGATTGATTTTTCCTTTCAACAACGCCATTTTGTTAAGGTGCTTGAGGAGCGGAGAGATTATGGTCTAAACCATTTTCTTCACAAAGGTTTTCAAAATCTTTATTACAAAACTCTCCTCGTTGATCACTTCTTATTTTAGTAATCATATAACCTTTTTATTTTTGAACTTTCTTACAAAATCTTGTAAAGAATTCAAAAGTTTCATTTTTATGCCTTAAAAAGATTACCCATGTAAATCTTAAAAAATCATCCACAATAACAAAAGCATAATTTTTACCGCCTAAGCTTGTGACCCTATTAGGACCAAACAAATCCATATATAAAAGTTCAAGAGGCCTTGAAGTTGAAACATGAGATTTTGATTTGAAATAAGCTTTCTTTAATTTTTTGATTTCGCATGGACCACATGTTTTATTTTTAACATATTTGAGATTAGGCCATTCTTCTCAAATTCATTGTTTACATAATTTTCCAATTAATTCCATATTACAATGACCCAGTCTTCCATGCCATAACCAAGAATAATATTTAATAGCATTTAGGCATTTGACATTTTGATCAATAAGTTGGTTAAGGTCAATTGTATATACATCTCCATGTCTATATCCATTGAAAACAAATTTTCCTTCAATATTTTCAACTTGACAACTATGCTCTTCAAATATAACTCTATTTTTACCATCACATAATTGACTAATACTAATCAAGTTATGTTTAAGGTTGTAAACAAATAAAACATTTTGAATCTTAAGGTTGGATGACTTACCGATTTCACCCATGCCTTTGATTTTTTCCTTGGAGTTATCACCAAAAGTGACATGCCCTTTGTCAATTCTTTCAAGGCTCGAGAATTGAGAGATATCACTAGTCATGTGTCTTGAGCACCCACTATCCAAGAACCATTTTTCTTTATAGCTCAACTTGGATTTACCTATGAAACTCAAGTCCTACCGCCAAATAAAGACAAACTCATCTCGGTACCCAAACTTTCTTGGGTCCAAATGGGTTAGCAACAAACGTTCCTTTGGAACCCAAATCATCTTTCCTTTATTTTTCTTTGATTTGCATGCATATGAAAGGTGTCCTCTTTTTCCACAAAAATTACATGTAGTGTTAGGACTTGATGATTGAGAAGTTTTCACAAAATAATTTTTGTACCCTTTTTGTTTGGAACCATACTTGTATCCCAAACCAGTTTTATCAAAAGAATGTTTTTGAACACTAAGAATCTTGTATAATCTTTTGGAACCAAGAGTGTATTTTGACAAGGTTTCTCCTAGCTCATTTAAACGTTTTTGCAAATCATCTTTTTCCCTTTCAAAAGTTTGAGCAAATTTAAGCTTTGCTAGGAGCTTCTCATTTCTTACTTTCGCTCATCACTCTCTTTTTGAAAATCTTTGTATTTAGATTTCAACTTTTTATTACTATAAGCAAGTGATGAAATTTTTTCCTGCAAGTTAGAAAAAGCATCATGAAGGGTATCATTAGAAAGAACACTAATTGAACTTGAACATGAAGAGCTTGAGGTTACCTCTTCGTCATCATGCTTAGTCATCATGCCAAAGTTTGCCACTTCTTGGTCACTTGAGGATGTGCCCTCTCATCCCATGTGACCTTCATTGCTCGCTTTTTGTACTTTTTGTTCAAAGGGCAATTCAGCCTAATATGATCTGGCTTTTTACATTTGTTGCATACAGCTTCCTTTTCTTTCTTACTTGATTCACCTTATTCTTGATGATGTTCCCTTCTTTTTTATTGGAACTTCTTCTTCTTCATGAATCTGCTCATCTTTTTGGCAAGGAGCACAACATCATCATCTTGACTTGTTTCGCTTTCGCTCTTGTTTGTTGTTTTAAGGGTGATTCCTTTCTTTGCTTTGATTTCCTCCTCTTCTTCGTCATTCCTTTTGACTTCCATTTCATATGTCATGAGTAAGCGAAGAAGTTCTTCAAGAGGTAGAACCTTGAGGTCCTTTGATTCCTTAATAGCAACAACCTTGGCTTCCCAAACTTTAGGCAAACAACGAAGAATTTTGTTAACTTGCTCATGGTTAGAATAGGTTTTGCCAAGAGATTTTAAACCATTGATAATATCGGTAAAATGAGTAAACATATCTTTGATAGACTTATGAGGCTTCATTTTGAATAACTCATAATCTTGAACAAGCATATTAACTTTATATTCTTTTACTCTACTTGTGCCTTCATGAGTGACTTCAAGTCTATCCCATATTTCTTTAGCACTATCACAACCGAAAATGCAACTAAATTCATTTCTATCTAAGGCTCAATACAAGATGTTCATAGCTCTAGTATTCAACATAAATTTCTTGTTTTCATCATCACTCCATTCTTTTCTAGGCTTTTCTTGAATACCATCACTAGTAGAAGCATTAGTTGGTTTAGAATACCCATCATGAATAATGTCATGTAATTCAAATTCAAGGGTAGAGAAATATATATTCATGCGAGTTTTCCAACAAGCATAATCATTACCATCAAAATAAGGTGGTCTAGAAGTAAATTGGCCTTCAATATTTTGAATAGAACCAAAAGTTGCCATATGATCTTTTAACTCTAAAGTGATAAAACTTAAGCTATTTAGAGTCCTTGCTTTGATACCAAATGAAAGTCCATGAGGAAACTAAAGAGGGGGGATGAATTGAGCTTTTTGAAAAATTAAAACAATAAAGCACAATGTTCAACGTCTTTTTAACTCAAGGAAAATAAATGTGCTTGTAAAGAAAATAAGCAAAAATAAAGCTTGTGAAGAAAGTAAATAGAGACAAAAGACACAAGGATTTATAGTGGCTCGGTCCTAATATCAAAAGCCTACTCCACTTTGTTTCCCAAGGCTAACAACCGTCCTTGAGGTTTCCACTATTTACTTGCTTTAACAATAGGAGACAAGAACCCCTTTACAACCAAGGTCTTTTGATTCGATGAATTGACCTTAACACTTAGAATCCAAGGCCTTTTGATGCGATGATCTGACCTTAAACACCAAATACAATAATATGAAGGTTAAGTACAATGAATCCTCTTTTAGGATAGATATTATAATATTGTCCACTGTTTTTGAACACAAGAAAGAATATAAAGATTTTGGCAAATATGAGCTATATGTATATGCAAGATTGTATATGCTCAATATTTTGTTTTTCAAGAAGGCAAGATATATGTAAAAGTATGTGCTAAAAAATAAGCTTAAGAAATATATAACGTCTTCTTTGTTTTTGAGAAAAGCAATGCACAAAAATGTAAGCACTAGTATGTAGAAGATAAAGTGAGGTTCTTTCAAAAGAAGTTGTAAATGTGTAATGATGTGCTTCAAAATAAATAAGCAGTGAGTTTTAAGCAGAAAAATAAATCTAGAGAGCTTTGCTAACAAAAGAAAATAAGCCTTATGTGTTATTAGCAAGTAGGGAGGTATAGCAATGAAGAACACAAGTAATAGCACTCTTTGAATACTCAAAAGTGGGACTGCCAAGAAGTTTTCTAGACTAGAGAAGGGCAACAACTAAAGTGAGTTTCTAGAGTTTAGAGCTTCTGAAAATTTCAGCAAATGGTAGCAAAAGTATGGGTCTTTGATCACTCAAGAAGAACACTACTTGAAGGATTTTTCTAGAGAAATATGGGCAGTAGCAAGGCTGATTTTTCTTGTGTTTTTGCTCTCAATCTCACTTAATTTCTCTTGCAATGAATGGATGCAAAATGAGGAGGTGAAGGGTTCCTTTTATAGCACAATTTGAGGCTTAGTAGAGGTGGAAGCATGCATTAGTGGTGTCATATGTTCCCCACTATGTTCCCGACATGAGATAAGTATTAACATGTGCAACAACATGACATGGAAGCAAGCATTAGTAGTGTCATATGTTCCCCACATGAGACAATCACCAGCATGTGCAACAACATGAAGTGGAAGCATGCATTAGTGGTGTCATATGTTCCCCACATAAGACAAGCACTAGCATGTGCAACAACATGAAGTGGAAGTATGCATTAGTGGTGTCATATGTTCCCCACATGAGACAAGCACTAGTATATGCAACAACATGAAGTGGAAGCATGTGTGTGTGTGTGTGCACGCGCTTTGCCAATATTCATATCATTCAAGCATACAAGCACATGATCTCAAAAGTAAACTTTGAGAAAAAAAAAAATCTTTAAGTCTTCAATTTGACTTTCTTTGACTTTTCTTGACATGATCATGCATGAGGCTTGGTTCTTGTGCCATGGGCCTTCTTGTAGCAATCTTTGATCCTTCATAAAATTTGTGATGTCTTGTGTTGGTTTGAATAATTGCTTTAACACATACTCAAAAATAATTGTTAGTATGAATGCATAAATGCTTTGTTATCATCAAAATAATTTGAAATATCAATGTTGAAACCTTTGGGCTAACAAGATCATCAATCAGCTGTAAGAATTTATCTTTAAATCCTCTTTGACGGTGTACTCCATATATCTGAAAGAGGACTACTTTGGTGGGTCTCTTGACCTTGTGACTCATATAAATCATCTCTGCAATCAATGAATTATTTGCTACTAATTAATTGGATGATAATATCAAATCTATAAGAAAAGTAGGGAGATACTTTCTTTAGGCCAACAAAAATTTGGAAGGGTACTATTAATCAACACCTATGCTAACACAAGTGCGAGGGTTGCTAGTTGTGACTAGGACAACTAGTCGGCTAGTACTATAGGTCCAAAAATCATTAATTAAAAAAATCAAAATTAAAAATAAGAACATAGATTCATAAATACATGAAAAAATGTTAGTCAAATGAGTAAAATGCTTAAATAACAAACAACCTAAGGTCAAAGAACATCAACATTTGTTCCCCCTTCAAACACAATTCAGAGTTCAAATACATAACACATCACATATGACATGATATGCTCCTTGTCCCTACTCACTAGTCTCCTGTCTCTTTCTACTCCCTCGTACCCTCGTCATCTTCTCCATTTTCTTACAAATTTAGGAATAATAAACAATCAAATAATATTTATTAAATAGAAGTAGAACAAAAATGTTTCAGTTTAACATTAGAGTTAAGAGTCATCTTCTTGCACCTCTTTCGATCAGGAAGATCAAGATCATCATCAAAGTCATCTCTCTGAGAGATATATACATCTTCCTCCTCAATGTCATCTTCCAATTCATCTATAACTTCCTCCTCTAGTTTTGGTTGAGATTGACAAATGCAGTGCTCCTTGCCCCTTCCTCCTCTGCCTATGATAGCCTAGTAGATGGAGCATCGTATTTATTAGATCTTATAGCAAGCTCAACATCTAACCTTGTGAGGTAATAACCTTGATATACCAGATCATCTTCAACATCCTATTGATCAATTCACTCATTACTTTCGTTGAACTCTTGTAACATAATAAGTGTTGACTATTTTACCCAAGTGCACAAGCTATTGTAATATATTTGATGCAAATACGGGTTGATCCCATGGGGATTCAACTTAAAAAGATGAATTTTAAATAAAATTTAATTATCTAAAAATAAAAATAGTAAAAATTAACTAATAATGAATTATAAACTAAAATCTATATTAACCAATGAAAACTACAAGAATTCAAATTCAAAAGAATAGAAAATTAACTAAAAAACAAATAAGATCTATTTCCCTAACTTATTTATGACAAAATTCTTCAAATTTGATATCATTAACATCAATCAGTCTTTATCATTCTCTCACTGGTATTTTTGATTAAAGATCTAATGGCTAAACTGAGCAAATTACCTAAAATTTAGATGGTCGAGGCTAAATAGTATTTTGGATTTTGGACAGCTTAGATCTTATTTTTGGATTTCAGATTGAAGATTAGAGAAGTTGGATAAACTAAGAGATGTCCTAAGAACAAAATCTAAAAATTAATTAGAATTATGATGTGAAATAGATTAGGAAATAAAGAGATTCTATTTGTTAGGGCTAACCGTTGATTAGGTTAAGCCTTAATCAAGTCAAATATGGATTATACAGTTTCTGGATAGACAGAATATAGATAAAGAAAAACTAAAATAAGAACAAGGACACATATGAAATTAAAATGGGGACACATAAGGAATTAAATTTTGTATATAAAGGGTAAAAATGAAAATTTTTGTTTTTCTGATTTAAACAAAAAAATAGAGGGATGTCAAAGGAGGAAGCTGGAGAACGATGAAGCAATGGGGAAAATAGTGATGCTAGGAAGGAGAGAGGGAAAAGAGAGAAAATGGGGTTTTCTCCTTTGATCTCGCCGAAACTTGTGAACAAGGAGAGGAGAAGGTGCAATAGGTGTTAGGTTGTGTCGAGCAGTGATGGGGCAATGCGATGGTGATGGAGATGGAGATGTCAGTAGGTTTTGGGTTTGAGGCGGTGCCGTTAGTGGAATAGAGAAAACATGGATGGAGAAAAATTCGTCGATCACTGTTGTTCAGTGGTTGCCGTGCTGGCTGACAGAGAGGAAGGAGAAAGAGAGTGAGAGGAGCAGAAAAAGATGAGAGATAGGGGGTTCGGCTGGTGGGTTGCAACTTGTGTCTGGCAGATAAAGATGGAGAGAGGGGTGGGGGTTCTATAGGCGAGAGAGAAAAACACAACAGAAAAAACTTGCGAGAGAGAGAGAGAGAGAGAGAGAGAGAGAGAGAGAGAGAGAGAGAGAGAGAGAGAGAGAGAGAGAGAGAGAGAGAGAGAGAGAGAGAGAGAGAGTTCTACTGGCCTTCAAAGCTTCTTCTTTTCAAACTTCTATCCCTTTTATAGATCTTCTAGAGGAGTTTGATTTTGATTCAAACTCCTGTTCTTCTTTAGAATCATCTAACCTTACATTACACCTCTAATTAGCTCTGATAATCATCTGACTGTTAAATTTTGCAATTCAAAGGTTGGATGGTCAATTAGAGCTAAAATGCAAATTTTCAAAATTTATTAATTAGATGATCTAATTATATACTAGATTAAGGGCATTTTGATTAAAATTGAACACTTAACAATAAGATCTATATATATGTCTACATTTTCAAATGATTCTTATGTTTACGATGAAGGTGATGATGGCATTGAGCGTATACTAGATCATTCAGTATCTTAACATCAACCTATTACAATTCTTAGTGTGGATTTAATGAGAAAAAATGTTTACAAAATTTACATTACAATGAAAGTAAAAGAAGTAACTACTAAGTTACTAAATAATAACTAATTAGTAATGACTAAATCTTAGTATCCTACATTCTCAAAAGCACTCAAGTTACACTCGTAAAGAGATGCATTACATATCTGAGAGAGGACTTTAATTGCTAACATTTTAACATGTGAGGTTTTAGCTCTGAAGTTCATCTACCACTTGTTTACAAAAGTTGTCTTAGTTAGAAAAATAAAAGTTAAAGTTAAAGAACTTAACAATCAACACTCAATAAATAAAATTAGAAAAGTATATAACACTTACAAGGGGCTAAGGTTCTTTTCCTATGTTTAGTTAGATCATTGCTAAGCAAGCCTCTGGGATATCTATATATTGATATCTCGTTTACCACCTTGTCAACCTCTTCTTTGTAATATAGCCTACTGATGGCATACATTATATTATTTGTTATATTACGGTTGCATTCAATCTCAACATCATTATCATATCAGACGACTGGGTTGAGGTAATAACAAGCTATATGCAAAAGGTTGGTAAAATTGAGAACTTCATCTATTATTTATGATTTTCCATATATGGGTAGCCTAATGCTCATCCCCTACTAAATTTGCTTGAATCTTTTCTTTGGCCCTAGTTATAGCCTAAAAAATATA
The DNA here is from genome assembly GCA_035236585.1 of Warburgia ugandensis. Classification (NCBI taxonomy): domain Eukaryota; kingdom Viridiplantae; phylum Streptophyta; class Magnoliopsida; order Canellales; family Canellaceae; genus Warburgia; species Warburgia ugandensis. The sequence continues at coordinate 27,359,706 of CP141131.1, forward strand.
GCTATTACGAGCTTCTCCTCGATGTCCATCACTTTCAAAACCTCTAAAAGTGGGGACATGATGTTCAAATCAAACAAAACATGGTTCCAAAAGCTGGTATGGGAGACAATTTTTCAACTCTTTTACCCTCAGGTCTTTTAAGTCATGTATTGTTCGACTACTCCTAACAATGAAACATTGCCCTTTACTTTGTCTTAAGATTGTAAATGCTCCAAACTCAAGAAGTTGGTGAGGAAGAGCGTAATTGCAAGTCTGACCAAATCTTCTCTTTATAAATCATCTCATTAGGTGAAGGACATGAGTGTGTCTATATATAGATATTGTTATTGACATATCTTTTGCTACCTATGTCCTCTAATCGCATATTAGTGCAGTGTGCCGAACAAGAGGTCCAATATAAGTGCAGCCTCTTTGTCATTAATACCCTTCCTGCAACTACATAGTTGGAGGCATTATCAGTTATGACTTATAATAGATAAAGGTAAAATTATATACACTTAAATTATATTATAAACAAATTATATACTTAATAGATGTGAAACTATAAGTTTCAATTACTAGGACCACATTCTTCTCTCCAACCTATTGCCAGCTTCTCCTTGCTGTCTATCACTCTCAAGACCTCTAAAAGTGGGGACATGATCTTCAAATCAAACAAAACATGGTTCCAAAAGTTGGTATAGTAGACAATTTTTCAATTCTTTTACCCTCAGGTCTTTTAAGCCATGTACTATTCAACTACTCCTAACAATGGAACATTGTCCTTTACTTTGCCTTAAGTTTGTAAATGCTCCAAACTCAAGAAGTTGGTGGGGAAGAGCGTAATTGCGAGTTTGACCAAAAAATTTCTCTTTATAAATCATCTCATTAGGTGAAGGACATGAGTGTGGCTATATATAGATATTGTTATTGCCATAGCTTCTGCTACCTATGTCCTCTAATAGCATATTAGTGCAATGTGCCGAACAAGAGGTCCAATATAAGTGTGGCCTCTTTGACATTAATGCCCTTCCTGCAACCACATAGTTGGAGGCATCATCAGTAATGACTTATAATAGATAAAGGTAAAAATATATACACTTAGATTATATTATAAACAAATTAAATATTTAATAGATATGAAACTATAAGTTTCAATTACTAGGACCACATTCTTCTCCCCAACCTCATCTATTACCTTTTCGAGCATGCCAAATATCAAGTATGTGCTCTTAACATGCTCAACTCCATCAAGACATCTTAAAAACACTGTAGTAGTTAGACAGTTCGATAGAAAGTTAGCAAGGTGCGACCTTTACCATTAGTCCACTAATTCGACACAATCAAGTACTCATACCTTCCCCAATCAGTTTTATGTTGTTCTATATATTCTTTTGTATTCTCCACTTGCTTTTTTGGAAGAGTCGTGCCCAAGTATTAGTAAGAAGGTGCCTTGAAATCTTAGTTTATAAATTATAAGTAACATAAGATTATAAGAATACGCAAACACAAGTGTTGATTATTAAAAATATAAGACATATATGACATGCCTAGACTATGTTGCACAACTGCATTTAACTTGGTCTAAAACTCATGACAACAAGCGACATTAAATGCAATGCTATTGTAGTAAAACCAAGAGGCAATGCAATCACACTCGGTCGTCCTAAACCGCTTCTTATATGCTTTGCTTATAGTTGATTGTTACATGGTGCCTTTCCTTAGGATTGTAAGCAAATAGATAATTAATAAACCCCTTTGTAATCTTAGTCATCTTACTCCCAATAGAAATACCACACTCTGCAAACCTACTCCTACCAACCTTGACACTATCAATCTCCTCCAACTCACCATTGTTATCATTATTGTGCAAGCCAAACAAATTTTTTGGCTACTCCATCTCCTTTGCTATTCTCTCTCTATTTCCTTCTTCTTTGTTTCATTCATGTAATCTAATATCTTCTTGGAGAGTCAAGAGTGCATTTTTTAGCATTCTTATGTCCACTCATCAAATGTTGTTTGAATCTAAAGATTTCACTACTATATATATATATATATATATATATATATATATATTCAGTTGGATCTGTTGTCTCTCAATATTCTCCCCCTAGTTCTGTTAATTTGGGGATGAGGCATTATTCAAGCTCATTGATGATGACATCTTGTAGACTAATATAGTGGTAGAAATTAGTGTTAAAAAGTTAGAAACTAAGCCTAACTTAGGTTAAAATTAAACATAAAGTTAACTTATACATTACAATCTAACATAAACTTAGTCATTTGTTATGTGTAAGTACAACTTTAAACTTATAATTACATAAATTTAGTTATGTTTATGTACATACTTAAATTGGTGCAAAAAATAAAAATAAAAATGGAAAAAGAAATAAAAAACTGTGGAACAAACAAAAAAGAACAATAAAAAACGTGAATAGAAGATATATGTGAAAGACAAATCATTTCCAAGGATTTGACTATGAAAAACCAAAAGGAAAAAAATACTGTATTTATCTTATTTTTGCATAGAAGTACATAAATAATGAAAAATAGTAAAAAAATCATAATGTATTTCACATTTTTGGTAGAAATTATAGGAAAACAAAAAAAATAAATACAACATGAAAACTATAAAAATAAGTAAAAATAATATAATAGAGTTTTTGTTTTTAACATTAGAATGTAGATTGGTTGAGAGCATAGAACATGAAAAACAAAAAAAAGTTGTTTTATCCTTTCTTAAGAAAAAAGAAGAAGAAAGATAGATGAATCCTTAGTTTCTTACCTTCAATTGCTTGAAGTAGGCTTCATTTGGTGATGAAAGATGAAGAATGGTCGCAAGAGTACTTCGAAGGAAGGGAAAAGAGCTTTGGAAAGAAGAAGAAGAAAAAGAAGAGAAAAGGTGTTTTAAATCACTTACTAGGGACTGAAGTCGGAGGTGCAAAAGTTGCCAATTGCTAGTTGCAACTAGTCCCACAATGAAGATTACTGGATTTTGAAAATTGATGACTTTTTTATGCCCAATTTGAACTTAAAAAATCCTACATAATTGAAAATTATTGTGTTCTTTAAATTACATTCAAATTTACCAAATTACACACAATTTTCAGAAAATTAGTCATTATTTATATATTGAATCACGATAAACTCAGACACCTAAATATTGTGTTCCAAGAGACCGTAGCCCTTTTGTGATTCTAGAGAAATATTTTGAAAAATCCAAACCATGAAACTTGTTTGGAATTGCTTATATTACCTGCACACCAAAATCACTCCAATTGGATAATTTTTAGCATACATTTTTTTGTGTTTTAAATCAGATAGTGAATCTTTGTAGCGTAGATTTCTTTGGGTTATAAATCGAGACTATCTGCTCGTAGAAATGGATAGAACTATCTATATGTAGAAATGAATAAACAACTTGTTAGAATTATTAGTTGGGCCTGATTTTAGTACATAGGCTAAACATGAGGTGCTTGAACAGGAAGGAATACTTATGTATAGAAAAAGTGGGCGAAAAGGGCAAAAAACTGCTAGGGTGTCCTGAAAGACGCTACTTAGGTCTCTGAGTTATCAGGACTCTTATATATTAGTCGACAGCTATATGGCAACTTCAGTTCTTTTAGAAAAATGATTTTCACATTCTACCTTTTCAAGTGGTTCTAGCAAGAAGGAGACTCTCTGCTGGGCGAACATGGTTGCCCATGGGTGCGTTTGTTTAACATTAAAAAAAAAAAAAAAAAAAAAAATTGTCTAAGTGGTGGTAAATTTTACACTCAAACGCATCGTCCCTCGAACCTCAAACATTTTTCTTAAACTCTTTTTGAACACTTATGAGCCAAGTTGTTCCTGCATCTGAACTTTAAACTATCAACCCCCATTGACAGTTCTAGGATGAGTTCATGATTGGTGTGAAGCGTACGTTACTGCATAAGAATTCATTCTATGAATCTCCAACAAAGACGAGCCACGAACCCTATGCAGTCATTTTACTCATGCACCATGTGTTGTTTCTCCTTTTGGGACAGGCTACATGTGAAATTATCTTTGTCGCAAACTTAAATCGAATGGAAGATAAAAATTTCCATGCCAAAAGTATAAAGATCTTTGAGAAGATGGCGGAAGCAGGGTAGTTATCAAAGAGCTAGGAAATTCATTTCTATCCATGTCTGAAAGGGTTTTGGTGGTGCTTAACATGGAGTTAGCTGACTTGATGTGAGATGAGATGAGTCACATTATTGTTAGTGTTGCTTAAGCTGGAGTGAGATAAAGTGATATATCCTCATCTCACTGTTAGTGGAGCTAGAGATGAGTTGAGATGAAATTCTTCTCAGCTTTAGAGATAATTCCAGTCGTCTCAGTTTATCTCATGCCAAATTCAGGTCATCTCAAGCGACTACATCCTGGGCACCAGTAACAGCATGGAAGAAATCTTTACTCCAAGCAGCATCTCGTTTTAGACGAACCACCGTTTATTAATTGCAATATTCTCATCTTCATCAGAAAATAAAAACTTATATTTTCAGTCCCTCCCGTCTGTCAAAACTACCACCTGCTATACTTGAGCATGGGAAGAAGTATCACGTTCCGGCGAGCTCATGTTTCCCAAGAAGTGTTGGTAGCAGCCAATATTGCATTGTGAAAGTAGTTTTAGAGGTCGTAGTAAAAAAGGAATCATCATAGAATTTAATTCCGCACGACTGATCCTACTGAAAATCCGCTGTGGAAGCCAACCAATAGAGGTTTCAAATTTCAGGTAATGTGGGTCTCACTTCACCTACAGGTCAATTAAAGAGTACATTCCACGAAAGAGTGGAGGAGAGCCTTGGCGCAATGGTAAAAGTTGTCATCATGTGACCTTGAGGTCACAGGTTCAAGGCATGAAATCAGCCTCTTGTAAAATGCAAGGTAAGACTGACTATTATAGGCCTTTGTGGTCCGCCCCTTCTCCGGACCCCGCATAGGCAGGAGCTTTGTGCACCATGGCTGCCCCTTTTTATTCCATGAAAGAGTGAAAACCATGGAACGAGCCACAGAATTCAATGCCATCACGCTTTACACGGCCCCTTAGAATCAGAATGTTGTTTGGTAATGTCGGTATCAGAAGCTGTTTGCTGTTTTCAGGAGCAGAATGTTTTGCTGTAACACCAGTGCATTCTATGCAGAAACAAGAAGGAATTCTCCACCACGAGCAAGTTTGGAATTTTCAATAAAAAGGTGGGTGCCAATATCAAGCAGGGGAATCTAGCATCGTCTTCTTCGAAATCTCTACTCATACATTTCAGGGGAAGATAAGGGGCCGAAAATAGAAGTAGGTCCCGCTTGTTCATTGATCAAACCTATTGATCAACTACGATAGGCCTTGCTACGGATGAAATGCAGAATTGTCTCATTTGGAAATGTAAATAAGAGAGAATTCTAACCGTCAATTGAAAAAAAACAAAAAACAAAAAACAAAGACATCCCGGAATTCAACTGCAATCCTCAACGATAGTAAGTCTAGAAACTACTGCATCTTAACCGTTCAGTCAATATTACTTGCAAATTAAATCAGATTTGCTCATGCCTGACATTATTATTTCGATTGAGTTCCCATGGGAGTATACACCCTTGGGCGTGAGATATATGACGACACCTTTTTGTAGATTTAAATCATTCATCATATTCTCCGTATAAAAAAAGATAATTAAATATAAATCATTGCATTTGAATGAGCCTAACAATTTGTTTTTAGTCTTTGAAAAAATTAATAAAAATAGAACTTCACTATCTTCTATGCAGGTAATCATAAGCTAAAAGCATCTAGTTAACATGAAATTTGTTCTTTAGCCTATACAAGTCATTTTAAACATGATAAAAAAAAAAAGGCGTGGACTTTCTAGCCATTATGTACGCCTACCAAGACTCATTTCGACGTGGACCACAAAAGTTTATTTGCTATTTATAGGATCTACCGTATTACTATGCACGTGGTTTGCATGGTGGCCATGACTGAACTAATGGTTCAAGAGCCAAAATTAGGTGTCATACCTTAATTTAGTGCATGTTTGATTGGCAAGAAATGAATAGAAATTAATTTCCATGGAAAAATGAATTATATGTGAAAAGCTTCTAGCACTTTAAAATTGAATTATGTCGAAGACCCAAAAACTTCATTCCAATGTAAGTTTTTTAGATCATTGGTGTAATTCAACTTAAAGGCATAGAATACCTTTTCTTAGAGAAGTATTTTTTTCGTGGAAATCAATATTCATCTCTTGCCAACCAAACAGGCACTTTGAATTTTGTGCTAAAAAGGAACAAGTGGGGCACACTTTATTGAACTATCTAAATCACTTATGTTAGCCACCTTGTTGTAGATGAGCCTTAATCCAAAAGTTAAATAGTGTGGATGATCTTATTATTACTTTTTTCTAAGCTATGTTGAATTTTAGAAGTTATTGCAGTGAAAATGATGATACGTGGCGCAAAGACTTATAGTGTTGAAGCTGCTTGTGGGTGTATTTGTTCAAATTTAGAACATACACACGCAGATGCGCTCTTGCACACACGCGCGTACGCACACGCACACACACACATATATACACACCCAATAGTCCCATATAACTTATGATGGTGTCAACATTTGAGTCCTTGACGATCCCTCCAAAACCAACACTTTCTAACGAACACAATGTCAAACCGTCTAAATTTAGTTGTAATACATCAAATTGAGGGAAAATCCATTTCATTACTTTTTGAGTCTTTATATGGGTGGATATTGTTTGAAATGTAATCCCCCATAAGTCAATAATTCATGAATATGCGTAATGAATAAATTTAATTAGTTGCTAATTCTATGATATGGATGCTACTTTTTAGGGTGTTGATATATTAACTCCTTTTCTCATGGGCCACCCTTTAGCCGATGATCGGCAAGCAAATTTCATTCTACCTAGTACTTTTATATTTTCTAAGCCAGTGGGTTGCTACTAACCAAACTCTCTGTCTCTCTGGTAGCAAACTTTAGCAAATGGTCAAAGCACCCATGTGTAGGCATCCAAATCTCGGTTGGATGCCATTCCAGGATATTGAGTATTAACGTAGACAAAAAGGAAAAAGGAAAAAGGAAAAAAATACAAAGATATCTGGGATTAGGCAGTGGGTCTACGTTTGTAAAGAGCGAGCGGGAATGGTTGGGAAATATAATTCTTACTTTTAGAAGTTGAAAGGTAGAAGTATCTTCAAAACTCGTCCTGATGACACCATTAGGGGGCAAGCGTCTTCTCCTCCACCATTTCTCTCCCCAAACAATTAGAACATGTATGTATTATTATGTCATGCCACTATGCCACTTCCATCCTCTATTGAGCAGAATTGATGCCTACAACTTTTCGTTTTCTTGTTCTCGAATAGAGAATTTGGGTCTCCTCCATCCAATCACAAATCAACAATAGACGAAGTCATATGGTATAATCCTATGATAGTGTCTAGAAAATCACACAATTTTGAGAGAGAGAGAGAGAGAGAGAGAGAGAGAGAGAGAGAGAGAGAGAGAGAGAGAGAGAGAGAGAGAGAGAGAGAGAGAGAGAGTCTGCTTGCCATCACCAGTTAAGGGGTGGCTTGGGAAAAGGGGAGCAAATATATTAGAGCCTTACATTCATTAATGTTACATTTATTGATTAGTCAAGAGACGACAACCAAATCCTTAGGGAATATTGTAGGAATTTCATGTCTAGGTGATGGAGGTTCAGAGGATAGGGAGAAATGAAATTTTGGATCCTTGTAAACCTAAATCCTCAACTAAGAATGAGACTGGGAATCTACATTTGGAAACACTTGCTAAATATAATGTTGCCCTCAATCATCTAAGTAGATACTTGGGGCATGCATCATAGTGCATGGAAATGCTTGTAGATATGACATAATCTTAATATGTCAAAACACTAAGTGGACATGACTAAGAAAAGTTTCAGACACATCACAACCATTTGTGCCCTTAGACTTAAGAGGCCCTGTGATGACCCGAGTTCTTCAAACACTTTTTCATATATCCTTTTGAAAAGTGTGGCCCCATTTTTTTGAAAAATAGTTTCAAAAACAAAACAGCGAAAAACATTTTCAATGAATTTCATTTTAAAACCCTAAGTATCAATCATCAACTCATTACTTAATTATTTATGATTTAGTTTGATATTTAAATTTTAAAAACTCAAGTAGATTTTTTATTTTTTAAGTAAACCCTTTTAAAAACAAGTTTACTTCTTCAGAACCCATCTAGTCAATAGCCACAGTTCCAGCATGATTACGAATCAAGTCCAAATATTACAGATGTACGTGTACAATCCAAGTAAAATTAAAACATACCCTCAAACAGCAATATCTAGATTAGTTACTCGTTTGACTCATCATCAATCCAGTCTGTCATCAATATTTGAGGCATTGCAACAATAACGCAATGCCTTAGCAGGTTATGCTTGGTACAAGAATAAGATGCTTATGAAAACCAAAATAAACTATTTGCTTTCACAATGTAATAATCATTTTAATGAATCAAAATATTTTACATCAATAATTAATAATCTGCATGATTAAATCTAAGATAATCTAAACTTTAAAATATCAAATTTCAAAGAATTTCATGTAAATATCATGAATAAATCCAACAGCGAATATCATGTTCAAATCATAATTAGGATCTCAATTAAACTTTATGAATATATGTAAACATCATAAATAGATCCTACAATACAAGGTCATATACAAATCACGAATAAAGATATTGAGCAATCAAAAAAGTTAAACCATGTTAAAATTGTAAAATTAGTGAATATAGTCATCAATGGTCACACCCCTAGCTATACAGAGCCCAAAATCATCTAGTCAACATTGGGTATACATAATAGTCATGAGCTTATACCAGGCATATCATAATGCCATATAATCATGGCACAGTCACTCAGTCGTGATTATAGCACCCAAATCTCCAAAGAGAATCAAGCACACATGTTGTCGCTCAATTGTGCTAGCAGCACTGTGCAAAATAAATAAAGGACTACTATGTTGCAACTATAACCAACTCCCAGGTCTATCGACTATTGCTTCTCGCCAACACCAGAACGGGAGACTAAGTGTCCATCATTCATGGGGGATTAATCGGATGCATAGAATGGATTACCCATGATACCACTCCCCATGCATTTGCCCTTCTATAGGGCAAGTGTCTAATCAATCCATATTTGAAAATAATTTTTCAAATACAATGCAGTGTAGTAGAAGAAACTTTTCTTTTAAATTCTTTTTGAAAACCCAGAGTGTCATTTACTTTCAAGAAAACAAAGTAACTAGGGATTTTTTTTCTTATAAATTAAAACAAAAATATATGCATCCCAGACCTAGCCAGTCATAGCTTCAGTCCAACTGTATCAATTACATATACATGTCCAAAAAGGATAAGTCATGTTCTTACATTGATTATAGTACATTATGCTATTGTCTTCAACCAAATTTGCATCCACCTTGATTTGCTTTGCCTCAAGGCAAATTCTTAGAAGACCTAAGATATTGTAAACAATTTACGATATCTCAACAAGCTTGCACTTGTATAGGTAGTTTTACATCTACTATACCAATTTGGAAACCCAATTATAAACAATATTTCAAATCATTTTTCATGCAATTCTAAAAAATATAATAATCAAGTCAGAGGCAGGAAACATACTTGAAACCACATGTCAATTTAGTTTACAGTTGCATACTAAAACATTTAAGCTAATATCAATATGAAACATGCAAGACTTTAGATGTATACTGTTCAAATTATTGAATCTACATGGTAATCTCACATAAATTGTAATATATAATATATCACAAAATCACATGAATGCATAACTTATAGATAATGTGAAAGATCCTCCATTTATCTTGATAAATCAAATGTCATAAGACCCTCAAAATATTAAAATAGTAATCAGTTAACTGCGAATGACGGCAATCCCAAACTAACAACATCATCATCACATGCACATATGCACCCCAGCGAACACATCAGCCGGTTGGTTATGAGTACTCATTTAAAGAATATCATCGTACCCATCTATGGGAGGTCATAAAACAAAAATCTCAAGGTACACTAGGCTCACGACCAGCTCATTGAAATCATGTGTCTTCGGTATCTAGCCACCACAACTTCCACGACGATTGTAGACATGTCTCGAAAAGGGTGTCGTGAACACCTCCAATGATCGTTTCCCTAACACAACAATCAAGGAAAATAAGTGCCTCTTTGGGCACAGATACCTATCACCTTTGGTGGTTAGAGGTTGAGAGGCCAAACCCGTACAACCTCTTAGCATAGTGCCCACCATGCTCATTAACCTGAACAAACATATATCTCAACCCAAATGTCATTAAATCATATAACATGTATCTAATGCAAAACCATGCAGTTCTTTAACTCATCTCAAAGCATCTAATTGATGCAATTTCAAGTATAATCACTTCTTTTAAAAACATACAACTACTTATCATAAAATGAGCAACATCGTTTTCATTTTCTATATTCAAGTATGCATCATGGTTATGAAGGTACATATTTATAAATCACTTGTCTCATTGCAAATATTGCATTCTTTTAAGGCTAAAATAATGCAAAATGATAAAATATCAATTTTATAATAGTCAAGTGGTCTCAAATCGGAAGTATGATAATCAAATGATTTGATTATTTGAAATCTATATATTTTAATAAAGCTCATGGAATGTTGTAACACCCTGGATTTTTAAGACATTTTTTTTATAATAATAATAATAATGGCATTTTGAATAAGAGCATTTGGGATACCATGAGAAAAGTTTTAATTATCATTTTACTAAAACAATTCTTAAAAACTCCGGGTGTTATTTTTCCTTTCTCAAAATGACATACATGTAATTAAAATAATACATGTATCAATCAATGTCAAATAAATCGGTGTCTTTATTTGAAATCAAATAAATATCCAAAACACAATGATAATATGGCCCAGGGTCTATCCATCATAACATCCCATATAAATGTCCAACATATGTCCAAACATCTCAATCAAACCCAAATATAAAGTATGCAGTCCATAATTAAATCCAAATGATAATCATGTTTAATGACTCACATCACTGTCTAAAACTATAGGAAAAAGATCTTCTGCAGCTCTTACAGTTTCTCAACAGCTTTTTCTTTCTTGATGTCGCGCTCGAGATCTAAGGCATTGCAAAACAATGCAATGCCTTAGCAAGCTATCGCTTGTGTAGGTACATAGACAATTAATGTAATAAATGACAGAACTAATTAACAGCACTGATGAAAAGTCTATCATTTATGAAAATAGCAGTATCATAAGTCATGTCCAAATAAATGCCAATTTATTCCATATGCTAAAACATGCTTTTCAAGGGGTTAAAACATGACATGAATCAAAGTAAATGAGCATACAACAAAAATAAGGGCACCCTAAGGTAATGGGTCCCACAACATCACACTATATCACTAATCAGGAGTACTCATAGCCAACCTCTGAGTGTCGTCACACCCAGGCATACCATCCATAACCATGCTCATTATACATGCACACATAATAAGAATATGGGTCATCATGCTGCAGTGGCAACCCTCCATGGGTATCAACCATCGCCGCTCTCTGTCGACACCATAACGGGAGACTTAGCGTCTGTCCCCATGGAAAGGCTCAGACCGGTAGTGTGGACTATCCATGTTACCAAACCCCTAATGAATGTCATCTATGGGCAGGTATCTATTATATCACAATATCAACACATCACAATCTCAGAGGGTGGGTGGCCGGCCCTATCCCTCCTAGCATGACACCCACTAGGCGAGAGCATCCATCATCAAACATAAAACACAAAAATCATATGTATATGCTAAAACTTAAGAGCACTCATAGCTCGTAATCCCCAAGACATGCCCCTCATTCTGAGGTTGGCCTATAAAAGGACCAGCTAATAAGCCTCTATTCTTATTTCCATGTAACTCCATGCATTTTCAAGATATAATAATAAATAAGTCTCTATTTAAGCATAAGTAATTAACATCATGCTTATAAAAACATTAGTCAAGAGTTTATTCAAATAAATATCTCAATTTATAATAATCATAAGGTGCTCAAAGTCGCATGAAATCCATGGCAAATTAATAATTGCAATTTAAGACACAATCACACATGATACTATTTTTAAACATGGTTTAAAAATCAAGAAAAAGTATTAATTGTCATCACCTACCTCAATGTGAGACCACGAGCTTGCTAATAACTCCCTTTAACTGGTATATTCAAGTGCACCTATACATGTCACATCACTATTTTAAAAATTTTCTAAATAAAAAGTGGTCATTTATAAGTTTTTAAGTTAAAAATAGGTTCGCGTCGTCGATACGGTCACAATGCCTCTTTCGGATCATGATTTGGACTCTTATAGCTCTCAGAAATCAAATTTTAGTGAAAACATACACAAAATGGGGCTGACGTGCGTCACGGTTGCCAGGATGCTGCGCGTCCCGACCCAATGTGACAGCTAGCGCAGGAGCTCCCGCACACGTGACCGCTGCACTCGTGCACAGAGACGTGCTTTGGTCGTGCGTCTCTGCGGGGGCGTCCTGGCATCAGCGCCTGGCCCTAACGACATCACCGTCGCCGGAGAAGACGGCCGGATTCCGGTCGTCGCCGGAGGAGCTACAGAGCTCTGTTTTGGGCAATTTTTGCACCATTTTTCTCAGAATTTCCTCTAGAATACATTTATGCCCTACTTTTGTACTGATTTTTCCAAAAATCATGGTTTTTAAATGATTTTTCCCAAGTTCCTAAAATCATCCATAGGTACTGGTTTTTGCGTTTTCTGGAGAAACTCACCGTTGGATCTCTCCCAAATTTAAAGGGTTTGATCTTGGGTCTCTTATGCACTAGTTAGATGGTGTGATTTTAAAATAGATATGGTTTCATCTGTGAAATCATGCTCCAACAGTAGCGTGCACAGAGTTCCCAGGAAATTCGATTTTTTCCTAATTTTTAAATGCGTTTCTAATTAATTTTTCCTATTTAATAAATACAAAAAATAAGGTTTAAGGCTTACCTTGCACCTGGATGGGGTTGCTAGTGTTTCCGAGGTTCCACTCGCCAGAAAAGTGCAAACTTTGCAGGGCTAGGGTTCTAAGTAAAAACTCAGAAGAATGCTCAAGGTGGAGCGTTTTCCTCCTGGGGAAGGGTAGATATAGGGTCTAAAGTCTTAGGGGAAGAGAAACTCTTCCCCTCACGTCTCTTTCCACGTCTATTCGGCAATTTCGCTGGAACTGGTAGAGACGTGTGGAAGACGGGGGTGCCATTATCAATTTGGACCCCTGTGTAACACGTCTCTGTCAAATGACCAAAATGCCCTTACAACTTCAACGGCTCTTAACTCCCTCGTTTGAGCTCTGTTTTTTGTGTTCTTAGTGGCGTTGGAATCGTATCGACGAGAACTTTCAAATTCTTAAGTTTTTAGAAAAAATTTCGATCTCTAAATTTTTAATTTAATTTATTTAGTAATTTCTTAATTTGTACTGAAAATTAAGGATATTACACATGTTCAAACTTCCAATGGCAAATAGATGTTAAAACTACCTACCTCAAACACAGTTAAACCAATCCTCAAGATATTCAATAAGCTTAGTTCATACCAATCAAAGTCTCTGTTAACACATGTACATTACAAAGTATTTTATCTTACTTACGATTTCTTAATTGTGAATTATTTAGGCTTTGATCACCCTCAACATGGTGATCATGCCTTTACCACTCTCTGATCATAGGTATTCCTCTTTATTTTTATCATAATATCAAATCTTGGATGTTGATTAAAGATCAACGGTCTAGATCATCTAATTGTCCTCAATTCATATTAATATATGACTTATAGACAGTTTATTTCATATCTCAATGTTTGATCTATTGATTCGAGAGTCAAATTAAATACTGATCCGTCAGATCAATAGTTCCAAGTCATCCTGATATCAAATCTTTGAATATAAGGTCATTAGAATAATTTAACTATTAAGTTAATAATATAAATAGCCCAATTGTTCTTCTTAAGATTTAATCCATTCTAATCCTATTTATTTTCTAAATTTTATATAATTTATTAGGCATAACTAAGATAAAATGAAATTTAATTAATATAAATAGACTTATTAGTGGTCTTACCTTTGATCACTTAAATCCATGTATGACATTGTGTTTGATGTGGCCTGATCAGGTTTGATCGCCTTTGATAAAAAAAAAATTCAAGAATGAATGGCTAATATTAAGTGTTAGATCTACAGTCAAATCTAAATGGAAGCTCAAATTGGTGGTTGTTAAAGGTGTTAAGCAGTTGATCACAAGTTAGATCATCTTAAAAGGATGGATTGGTTGTAGATCTAGCATCTAATGGCTAATTGAACATTGGATCATGATGAAAAGGTCAGATCGGTTGCAGATCTGAGTTTTGGTGATTGATTAATGGTTGGATCATGTGGGGGTTTGTGGATTTGATCACTGATCAAACATTAGGTGATAGATCATGGGTTAGATAATGATGGATGATCTAACTATTATATCAATCTATGATTTTTGAGTTTGGATCAATTTAAAATGTGTTCTAATCCTAAATTGTATTGCATAATTATATATGTATCATTAAGACAGATCCAACGGATGTCTCAGATCAAAAATTGGGTTTATATTGCTCTCTGAATTGAAAATATAAGTTTTAGATAAATTTCAATGGTTCAGATTAAATCTGGATCAAAATAGTGTAAAACTGCGTCGCCAAGACACACCGTGTTTGTGATGCACTTCTAGGATGCATGCAGGCACGTCTCTGTCACTGAGACACACCCGTGTCGTGTTGCGGCTATGAAAGGCACTCACAACAGCATGGTTGCGCCCAGTGTGCAAGTTTTGGTGCTCATCCGCCAGGGTGATTCCTAGGCACAACACCCTTCAGGGACCAAGCACTTAGACCATCCATTCCTTTCCCCTTTGATCTATGGTCCGGATGGCCATAAAATTTTACTGTTTTTCACTGTTCCTAGGGTTTTAAGGGTTTAGAAATTTAATGAATGGCTCAAATCATCCATCCAATCTGTATTTAAAATGGGTTTTCTATTGTGACAAGGTTTTCCCCAATTGAACTTCACCGGTTGAAAAAAAGTTGGCTTGGCTGGTGAGGAAAGAGGAAAAATGTGGAGAAAAGAAAGAGGAAAGTAAAGTGAGAGAGGAAGAGAAGGGTTTACCTGTTTGGCCAGTGGGAAAATTCGTTCAAAAAGCGTGACTTTTGCCTAAGAAGGAGAAGAGAAAAGAGGGGTTTTGCTGGTGAAATGCAATGGAGCAAGGGGTGAGGGATATAAAACGCATCTAAGCATAACAAGGATAGCTGCAACAGGGTTGCACCGCTTGCTATGCCAAAGAGAGCAGCATGAAGTGGGGGATGGGAAGAGGAAAGGAGAAAGGAGAAAGAGGAAGAATGGCTAGGGAGGGGGTCCCTTTATCACGGGTGGTCCGCCCTTCTCGCTGGCAGGTGTGTGATCACTAGCCTGCTTTTCCGATAAGGGAGTCGATGGTGCGTAGGCGATGCAGTTGCGTGGGAGAACTGTTGCAAGGAGTGTTGTTATAAAAAAAACGACCCCTATGTTTTAAACACTTTTCCATTTTAAAAACATATAAATGAGGCTCATTTTAAAATTACTAAAACAAAACCCTTAGACATCCATACCTAGATATCATAAAATCATCAAGCTATATGCCTGTCTCATATCAAATCACAAAAATAACACATCATATGCATCGTTGGTACCTTGTACCAAAATCAAGCCCACCTAGCCATCGAATCAAATCATGTGACTATAAAACATGTAGTGCATTCTTAAATCATACATTTTAAATAAATGACATACATTTTCAATCCTCAGAACCATAATATGATAAATTTACATATATAGTACTATAGCCTTTTTATTTTATAAAGTATGTCATAAATACTACATGTATAATATCTCACAATAATCGCATCTTAATAATAATTCATGCAAGTCCAATCTTATGTAATTATCAAAATCGCACCAAGATTATGTCAAAAGATCACACAATTCATGAAAATTAGCATCTTAAATTCCAGATACCTCGATTACGGGATATCCAAATCCTCAAAATGTTCAATAGTCTCAATGTCCTATCAATTGGCATATTTGTCAAGTCGTACGTATATTTTAGGTTAATTGCTTACTCACAATTCTCATTTATTACTCATCTAGCCTTTAATCATTATTAAATATGCCAATCTTGCCCTTACTAACCTCCGATCTAAGTATATCTCTTTATTTTGTAATATCCTCAAATTCTGACTATTGATTAAAGATCAACGATCCAGTTCATCCATCCATTCTCACTTCTATTGATCTCAGCCTGGCTTATGGTCTATTTCATATTTCAATGTTTGATCTATTGATCCAACGGTCATATTGAATTTTGATCAATTAGATAAATAGTCCCCGATCATCCTAATGTTCAATTTCCTAAGCTAAGGTAATCAAAATAATCCCGTCATTAGATTAGTTCAATTATCCATTTTGATATTTGATCTAACTTGATCGCAAGTATTTTCTAGGTTTCCTATAGTTTAATTGCCTCTCACTAGCTCTTGTTTAGATTTGAAGATCAGATCCTACTCTGTTTCTTGTCTCATCCTAAGGTCCAAATTTATAAATCTCAATTTACCAAAACAATCTAATCATTAGATCATTTCATCTACCATGTTAGATCATTAATTTAGCTATTTATTAACACTTGGATACTTATGATCGGCAGATCTAGGATGCACAAGATCTAATCTTACTCAATTATGCCTAATTATAGTCAAATTAGTGAAATTGAAGAATCAAGGTAGTAATCCTACCTCGTGTGGGTCAATCTGAGTGATATCCAGCTATCTGCATGGCCGAATCATCAATTGGCCGTCTTGAAGGTACTTGATATACACTATCCATAACGATCAAACCATGACCGTTCACCTGTTCATCCCAGATCAAAGATTAAATTAGTAACTTTGATTAATTAATTTTAATGAATTATTTGAACGTTATGGATTGTTGAATTTGATCCAATTTCATACCTGAATCATTAATTAATCTTAGTCGTTGTCAAGGTTGACTAGATAGCCTCAATCATGCTTTAGATCGAAAATCTCTACTACAGATCTTTATCGCCCATTATAAGAATCACAATGAACAGTTATATCTTACAAATCTCACATCATAGATTAATCGGGTTGGCATCCAATTTGGAAGGTCAAATAATCCCGGATCAAAGATCTGACCATCCTATAGTATAGATCATGCCAAAATACAACTAGGGCGTGTTTTTCACTAAATTTTACTAGGTCGCTATCATTGATCGATTGTCGCCGAAGAAGATGACCGGTGACCCATTTCTAAATGGATTTCAAAATTTTCTAAAGGGCTTTATAGATCTGTGTCTCACCTACAATCCTTTGCAATTTGGTGAAGATTCGACTTTGTTTGATGTCGAAAAATGTCAAAAATGGGGTGGTAGCCGTAGAATTTTGCTAGTCGCCAGCATCATCTTCTTTCTTTAAATTTTTTAGCTAAATGTGATTGGATTAGAAAGAGACTTAGGGCTTTTTGCTCCTCGCACCATGCTAAAGAAGATGAATTGCTTGTATCATCGAACTGAGTTATTGTTTTCTCTAAGAAGTTCGATCGTCGATTTTTTTTGCAAGACGTGGCAGGATCATCAAAACAGATAATGGATCTTGATTGCCTCTCTAAGTCAAGCAAGATGGTGAGCTCGGATCATCAATCCAACCTGCCATTTTCTTCGACGACGTCATCTTCTCTATGCGCACTCTATTCCTCTCTTCTTCTTCTTCTCATTTTCCTTCTTATTATTTCTATCATCATCGAGTGATAGTCGTCCACAGTCACCTGTCTTAAAGAAGGCGAGGTGCCGTTATTAAAACGCGGCTCCCTTTTAGTAAATATTTGTTTTTTCCCTAAAATGTCCTCCATATCTCAATCATCATATCTTCTCCATCCGAACTCCAATTTCAATGTTCTTTCTGCTGTTGGAATTGTCTCTACTTGTACATTCCAAATCTAATGGCTTCAAATTCCAATTTTGAGTTTTGAAATGGGTCACTTTCATAAAATTCAATTTTTTTCACAAATTCCAATTCATGATTCTTTTACCAATTAAAATTATAATACAAATACATGAAGTATGACTCAAAATTGAGGGTTGTTATAGGCTCATAGCTCAAAGTATGTTTAGTATTTCTTTTTGAGGTATCAAGAGGTGGAATCTATCTATACATGATACATGGATACATGTAATAGATATTAAACTCACTAAGAGTATGAGATGTTTAGTATGAGACTTAATCACAATGTCATTAGGGGGGGCCACATGTATAGAGTGCCCCGCCCCCCCCACCAGACTCCATCTAGTAATAAATTGAGTGTAGCATGAAAAGTTAAGGCTTGACTAGATTTGCTATTTTTGGTTATGCTTGGTAAGACCTACTTGAATTAAATATTAGTAAGGAACAAATCACATAGAATTATCAAACCATAAGTGCCTATTTAGTTGGTAGGAAATTGATCTTCAAAAAAGAAAACAAATTTTCCATAAAAAGTGTTTTATGCCTTTAGATTGAAGCATGCTAAAAGCTTAAAAAACTTACACGGCATAAAGCTTTTGAGTCTTAGGTGTAACTCAATTTGAAGGTATTAAACCTTTCCATGGAGATTTCCTTTTCCCATGAAAATAAATTTGTTTTGTCCATTTCTCACCAACTTGCAACATACAAAGAGCATACTAACTTGTTGCACCTAAATTAGAAAATCAAATTAAAAGAAGAGTAGTCACTAGAGTTTCTTATTTGGTGTTGCACAAGGAAAGTGTAGTAGGGAGTTTTTATATTGAAATCTCATCTATGGTTCTATTTAAAGTGGGCGCCGCTATGTTGTTGTCCTTAGAGCCATTTCAAAGTGGAGCGTCCCCCCTTGATCCTCTCTCTCTCTCTCTCTCTCTCTCTCTCTCTCTCTCTCTCTCTCTCTCTCTCTCTCTCTCTCTCTCTCTCTCTCTTATATTTGGTGGTTTCTAGTTCATGTACTTTCTCTTCTAGTTGGAGGCACTCTCTACACAAAGAAGAAGATTTTAGATTTTAGATATGATCCATAGTTCTTGACTAAATAATCTCTAGTTCATCCAGGCTTCTACGTGATATGATCTTCTTGGATGGAGAAAATTAAAATTGATTATAGATATTCAATTTCTCCTCTAAAGGGCCAGATATTTCACCAAGGCCCAACACACACATGGCAAGAGATTAAAATGAATAATAGAAAAACCAACAACACCAAATGAGTGTTCAAAACATTCAAATAACTTGTCTCTAAATTAATAACAGGACTTTTTGGCATTTTGACAAGTTGCCTAATACATCTACACAACACTTTTTTAATATGCCACACACTCTTTCTACTCCTAGGCAAGATATAACTTCAACTAGGTCTACCTTTTTGAAGACGTAACCATCTAAAATCTTGTCAATAGCTTGGATGAGCTATGGGCCAAAAGTCTCATCCATTAGATTCCCCTAACCATTGTATCATTTACTATTTAAATTGAACATAAGATAGTCTCACCTCCATTTTTGAACTTAAAGAGATATGTTAGAAATATCTAATAGATGAGATATTGGGTGACAACTCATTTAGGATGTAGACAAAATTATGAATGCTTTGGATCTTTGGAAAAGGAACCCAAGCTAGAGTTATAGCTTGCCAAAAAGTAATATGGGTAAGCACCTATTTGGAAATTAGGCTTGTAATTTATAAATAAAAAGGAATCAATAACTATGTAGAATTATTGGTTGGCTCATCAGATGCATGATCAATACCCTTTCAAATGATGTTTATAAACATTAATGATACTCTTCCTTTATAGAGCCCAAAGGATGGAGAAACTGGGATTCACTTGACCATGCACTAAGTATCCCTCTTATTGACCAAAAACACCCTCAAACAATTAGACTAATTCCTAGAATAAAAAGTAGGGGCATAAATGGTTTATCCAAAATCGAAGAACTAACAAGAGTAAAAAAAAAAAAACGGGTATGATTCTTTAGTTGGAATTGATCATGGAGTATTGGCTGCCCAAATTCTTGAATAAAATTAAGAATCCAGAAAATATAAATTATTAGACTAAAGTACCCTTATAATTTTATTTTAAATTCCATTTATGAGATAATAAAATAATAATTTAAATTAAATCTTATTACTAATTAGTTTTATTTTTTATTTTTCTTTCTTTATTTTTTCATTTTATTATTGGCTCGTAATTTTCAAGATTACTTATGGATGATTCACCCTGGTTTATTTGTAAATTATCTACCATACCAAATAGTATAAAGATAAGATAGTAACAAAAGGTAATAAAACATGAGAAATGTATACTTCCCCTCCCATGCTTTTCCCAAAGCCCATTCAATCTTGCGTATTTGAATTCTTGCCATCATATGCAATCACCAACAAAGCCACATAGGTCAAAGTAAGTATAGGAGTGGGAGTTGAACTTGAGTCTAGGTGTAGTAAACTCATGACTTTAACCATCTTGCTACAACATGTTCAGCTTTTGGCTTGTTTTTATATTGCGTTCTCACTTGTCTATATACTATCTAACTAATACATTATATATATTCAAGTATTTGGGCAGCCAATACTACATGATCAATTCCAATTGAAGAATAATACCCTTTTTTTTGTTTGATTCGTATTAATATATATGTATATATAACTCTACCAATGTCGGTCCCAAGCCCGAATGAAAAAGGAGGAGGGTCTTGCATCAGGTGCCAGCTAGCAAGGGAGAAGTTGAAGATGATTTTGTTATTTCTTTCTTACAAATGAATATGCACTTGTATATTAGTTTGTGAGGGAAAAATGAAAATCATCTCCAGCTTCTTAAAATATGGCCACCCTTGTGTCAAGTAGCCAGCCGGCAAGGGCGAAGCTGAAGATGATTTTGTTATTTCTTGTTTTGCTTGCAAATGAATATGCATTTGTATATTAGTTTGTAAGTAAGAAATGAAAATCATCTTTAGCTTTTTAAAACTATGGCAACCCAAACATGACATGAATAAAAAATTGACATTCCCTCAAGCTAGGGCCTTCCTCATAAGCGACTCGCTACATTAGATCCGGGTGCGGTGAAAAATAGGCAAGGGTTGTTAGGGTGTTCTCTCAGAAGCGACGTGCTACATCGGATCCCGAGTGTAGTGAAAAATGGGCAAAGGCTGCTAGAGCGTCCCCTTTGAAGCAATGCGCTGCATCACAACTCAGGTGCAGTGAAAAGTGGACATGGGTTCATACCATGTAGGTCGAGAAAGAAGATAGTAAATAGGGTATCTCCAGAACATAAGATTTGTATCGCCACATGGAATATATGGACATTGACAGGTAAGAGTTTGGAGTTAGTAGACGCGATGAAACGTAAGAGAGTCAACATCACTTATATCCAAGAAACTAAGTGGAAAGGGGCTAAAGCTAGAAAAATAGATGGGTATAAATTATGGTACATAGGAAAGGAAAATAACAAGAATAGCGTAGGAATAATAGTGGATAAAGAACTAAAGGATAAAGTTATGGACGTTAAAAGAATCAGTGATAAAATTTTAATAATAAAAATTGTTCTAAGGGAGCGGATTATAAATGTTATAAGTGCATACGCACCACATGTAGGGTTACAAGATATAATCAAGAGACAATTTTGGAAAGATATGGAGGAAGTCATATAAGAAATTCCCAACATTGAGGGGATATTTATAGGAGTAGACTTAAATGGCCATGTAGGAAAAGATAAGGAAGGATATGATAGAATACACGAAGGGTATGGTATAAGTGAACAAAATGAGATGGGGGAGAATATCCTCGATTTTGCTTTGTCATATAACCTACCCATTGCAAATACACTCTTTAAAAAGAGGGATGAACACTTAAAAACCTTTAAAAGTGAACTTCTTAAAAGCCAAATTGACTTTTTTCTACTTAGGAATAATGAACGATTTATATGTAAGGATTGTAAGGTGATACCTGGTGAGAGTTTAACCTCATAACATAGGTTAATGATTATGGATATCCATATCAAAAGATGGAGGAAAAGAAATGAACTTAATACACATCCAAAAACTAAGTGGTGGAACTTAAAAGGAGAGAAAATAACCTCATTCAAAAATAAGTTGATGGTAGAAGGAAATTGGAACTATGAAACAGAAGTAAATACCATGTGGACTAATATGACTTAGTCCATTAAGAAAGTGGCAAATCATGTCTCAAGAGTATCTAAAGGTAAAAGGTTATTAGCAAAGGAAACATGGTGGTGGAGTGAAACAGTGCAAAAAGTTATTAAAGAAAAACGGATGTGTTTTAAAGCATGACAGAAGATTAGAAATAATGAAAACTATGAACAATATAAGAATGCTAAAAACGTTGCAAAGAGAATAGTAAGTGAGGCTAAACTTAAAGCATATGATAAGCTCTACAATAGACTAGGAACAAGAGAAGGTGAGAAAGATGTGTTTAAACTTGCAAAAGTAAGAGAACGGAAAGGTAAGGACTTAGATCATGTTAGGTGTATTAGAAGCGATGATCAAGGGGTATTAGTTAAAGATGATGAGATCAAACAAATGTGGGAAACATATTTTCAAAAATTGTTAAATGACAATAGCTATAAGAATATAAGGATTGAAAATACTCTAAATCTAAATAACATTGGATATTATAGATATGAACGTAGGATTAGAATACCTGAAGTAAAAGAGGCCTTCAAAAGGAAGAAATCAAGAAAGGCCATGGGGCCTGATGGTATACCAATAGAGGTTTGGAAGCATATGGGAGATATTGGGGTAGTTTGGTTAACCAAGTTGTTTAACAAAATTATAAAATCAAAGAAAATGCCTGATGAATAGAGGAAAAGCTCTATTGTACCAATCTATAAGAATGAAGGAGACATATAGAGCTACACTAATTATCGAGGGATCAAACTTATGAGCCACACTATGAAACTTTTTAAAAGAGTGATTGAGAAGAGGCTACAACATGAAACAAGTGTATTGGAGAATCAGTTTAGTTTCATGCCTAGGAGGTCTACCATGGAAGCTATTTTCTTACTAAGACAATTAGTAGAGAAATATAGGGAGAGGAGGAAAGACCTCCACATGGTCTTTATCGACTTAGAGAAAGCTTATAATAGAGTCCCTAGAGAGTTAATATGGAGGGTGTTGAGTGGTAAAGGGGTTTCTCAGGGGTATATAGACATAATTAAAAATATGCATGAGGGAGCAGTAACAAATGTTAAGACCACTAGTAGTGTGACTGGTGATTTTTCTATCACTGTAGGATTGCACCAAGGATCGGCGTTGAGTCCATACCTTTTTACATTAGTTATGGATGAGTTAACAAAACATCTGCATGAGGAGATTCTCTAATGCATGCTATTTTCAGATGATATAGTCTTACTTGATGAGATAAGGGAGGGTGTAAACATAGAGTTAGAGTTATGGAGAGAAGCATTAAAATCTAAAGGATTTAAAATTAGCCGAATAAAGACAGAATATATGGAATGTAATTTTAGCAAAGAGAGTAGGAATGGAACACCAGTCAAGATTGATAATCAAGAAGCCCCGTAAAAGATCACTTTCGGTACTTAGGATCAATGATTCATAAGAGTGGAGAGATTGAGAGGGAGGTTACCCAAAGAATCTAAGCGGGTTGGAACAAATGGAGATGTACATTTGGAGTTTTGTGTGATCGGCGGGTGCTACTCAAACTAAAAGGAAAATTCTATAGAATGGCCATAAGGCTGGCCATGCTCTATAGATTAAATTGTTGGGTAGTTAAGGAACATCATACTCATAGGATGAGTGTTGCACAAATGAGGATGTTGAGATGGATGAATGGTAAGACAAGAAATGATAGAATTAGAAATAAAAATATTAGAGAAAATTTAGGGATAGCACCAATAGGTAGCAAGATGAGGGAGATTAGACATAGATGGTTTGGACATGTTCAACGGAGATTAGTAACGATACCAGTTAGAAAGAGTGAGGCAATACAAGTAGAAGGTTCTAAAAGGGCAAGAGGAAGGCTTAAAAGAACATGGATAGAAGTGGTGAGGAAAGATTTAAAAACTTTGGGACTAAATGAAGCCATGATATTAAATAGAGTGGAATGAAGGAATAAGATTCATGTGGCTGACCCCTAATTAGGATAAGGTCTTGATGACGATGATGATATATATATATATTATTGTTGTTGTTGTTGTTTATTTTTTTGGAAGCTCACTGCTATTATCTATTTGGTTGGTAGAAAAGTGATAGAAAACATTTTCGTGGACAATTTTTTTCACTTTCAAATAAGTTATGCTAAGTACCCAAAAATCATACATGCCGTCAAATTTTTTGGGCCTTTGGCAAAATTCAATTTGAAGGTATAAAGTGTAAAATTCTTTTCGCATATGATGGTTTTTTTGATGGAAATCAATTTCTATCCTTTTTCAACTAAACAAACATGCTTTTATGCCGCACATAAGCCAATATAACCTAGTGATTTGGCTGAAGCCTACTCTCCTAAGTAGGTTATGAGTTCAAGATAGCACATCACATCTCTTTAAGGGATGTAGGGTCCTTGTGCACATTGAGAAGGAGAGGGTTTCTTGAGGATACTATGGAAAGGATGTATATATAAAGACCTATAGGGTTTTTGAGTTTCTAGTGAAAAAAGAGAGACTATTATGGTACCGAACCAAATTAATGCATACCCAAAAATTTAGGCACAGCCTTTTAGCTGTGAGCTGGGAATTGCCCAACTTTGGTTAATTTATGTAAAAACTTCAAATTCTGTGTTAGTTGTAAATACAAATCGACCAAATTAGTGGTGCACACGTGTAGTAGATTTGCTCATAAACTCAGTAAATCCACATTAGTAATAAACTCAATAAATTCCAGTAGTGTAAATTCATCAAATCCAGCTCTTATGCACATTTCACCTTTCTGAATTCCATCATGGTGAGTTATGTTCGTTAATTTGCTCGAATGGTCGGTCAACATTGGAGACAATGTTAACTGCCTGAAATTGCCATTATCGCACCGAAAAATAGTAATTTTGGCCAAAAAATCAAAGGTAAGTAGCTATAGGTATAGTTTCTAAAAAAAAAATTCTTCTTATTCATAGAAGAAAAGGTAATAAAAAGAGCCATTTCTTTTGTTTTCTAAGATTTGAAGTCATAAAACTTCATCATTCAACTTGCCTGCTAGGCGAGAGGTGATTTAGATGCGTTTTTCTTTCATGAATTAGAATTGTTGAACCAGAGTTGGCTCTTAAAGCTAGGACTCCTCGGACGATTCTAAACCAGCTGAGTTCGCAGGAGCCCGATTCTGGTTTACCTAGAAACCAACCCGAAACGTTTAAGGCGCAACTAGCCCGGTCAAGACTCCACCGAGCCCACCATAATGGGCCCCAAGTCCCAACAACATTGGTGGCAGCTTTAAATTGTTCTGATTGGATGACAACTAAAGGAAATCTTATTCCATGAACGTCAAAGATCGCATGGATATCTGATTCAAGATTCCATCAGACGGCTGCGATTGTATCCTTTCTCTCCAAGCTACTACCTTTAAAGAACTCGGTTCTGCTGTTCCTCTATTTCTTTTTGATGTGAAACAAGAATTCCTCTTCCAAAGCCGCCGTTGCTGTCTCTCCCTTCTAAACTTCTGAGTGATTCGGCTATTCTCATCGAAAGACGTACACATTTATTCATCTTTCTTGATTATTCTTTGTATTTATGATATATCTTTCCATAGATTCCTCAAACGTCAGCTGAAAAACACGCCTGCAATGAATTTTTTTCATATTCGTTTTTATATGATAAACTTCTGGTGGTTTGTGGCTATCGTAGCAAAGATAGGGTTCCGATTTGATTTTCCTTCTGGGTTACACCGATTTGGCTTCCGTTTTGAGTTTTTGTTGTTGTTTTTATTGTCTTCTGAGTGTTAAGGTTTTAGTTCTGGGTTCTTTGTAAGTTTCAGGTCATGGGTTCTTTTTATTGTATTAGGGTTTTGGTTTTATCACAGAATGGATTAATATGGTGGATTCTGTTACGTGGGTTGCTGGGAAGTGATATTGTCTAATTAGGATTTTGGTCCATGCTTGTATCTCTGGTCTGGGTTTTTAGGGTTTTTCTGATAACTTAGGGCTTTGTTTTATTCCTATCATCTAATTTTGGGATGTATTTGTTTCGATAGGATTTTTTCCATTGCTTAGAGTTTGATTCTACTAGTTGGTTTTGGATCTGTTTGGCAGGTTTTGGAATTATTTTACATTTAAGAGTGGATTTTAGGGTTTTTATTCTGATTTGTTGTTTGAGTTTTTTATTTTTATTGTTACGCACTCATAAAAATCTGTCATGAGCTGTATTGTTGCTGTGTGGAGCAGCTTCTTTCATCTTTTCGCATGCTTTAGTTCTGGTTGTTGTTGTTATTTGTTTGCCTCAGTCTTTGTATGATAGATTTATGATGTTCTTGCTCTCTGGCTTGTATGGATTTTGAGTTTGTTGAGCTCTGTTTTGTACTTCAATACTGTTAGGACTTCGTTGGTTTCTCTCACTAACCTTGAACAGAGCTTCTCATTGCATTTTATTGGTTGACGTTGGGTGATTCTGTAGCTTTTTTGGTTTTGTTTTCTGAGTTGGGAAATGTGGCCAGAGACGTTTTATTGACATTGCATTGTGTTGGCATTCTCTTATTTTTTGAACTTTTTGTGTTTTTTGGCTTCTTGGTGTTTTAGTGCTTTCTGGGTATGATTCTTGACTGCTTGGTACCATGGATGGAGCTTACTCTATTCTTTTTGTACTTTTCATATTGTGGGCTTTTTGCTTTGCCTTGGTAATTTTTTCTTGGGTACTGAATTGGTTCTCTTTTTCTTTTCCTTCCTCCGCTAAGAAAGTGAGAGACTTTTGGCTTGTGAGTACATCAATAGTACTGTTACTGTGGAGATGGCATCGCCAACAGCGAGCCCTGTTCCTAGTGCTCAAGTGGTATGTGCGATTATTTGATTTGAATGCTGGTTACTTTTACTCTTTTGACTATTGGTTTGATTGATGTTAAGTTGACTCCCAGGTTGGAAATGCCTTTGTTGAACAATATTTTCATATTCTTCATCAATCGCCAGAACTGGTTTACAGATTTTATCAGGATTTAAGTGTGCTGAGCCGGCCTGAGCCCTCTGGTGAGATGACGTCCGTAATGACCATGCAAGTAAGTCTCTTAGCATGAAGAATGACCCTAATTATTTTTCTTCTGTTATTCTGAAAGACTTTGCGTTTCTTCCTATGCAATTATGCTTTAAAATTACTGGAGTGCTAATGCAAATATGGGGAATCAAACTTACTAAAATCCATATAAATGTCAATGAAAGTATTAGTTAGTTTATGGACCTTCCTCTTGATTAGGTGGTTTATGGCTTTGTCTCTTTTTCTTTTGTCCCAAACTTACTAAAATCCATGTAAATGTCAATGGAAGTATTATTTAGTATATGCACCGTCCTCTTGATTAGGTGGTTTGTGGCTTTGTCTCCTTTTCTTTTGACATTCTCTTCTTGGCGTTTCAGTATGTTTCATTATAAAAAGGGCAGTCTCGGTGCATGAAGCTCCCAAGTATGCAGGGTCTAGGGAAGGGGCGAACCACAAGGGTCTATAGTAAGCAACCTTACCTTGCATTTTGCAAGAGGCTGTTCTCACGCCTTGAACCCATGACCTCAAGGTCACACGACGGCAACTCTACTGTTCAGTATGTTTCATTATGTGGTCCCTTTTCCTTTCCACCTGTTACTAGCATATTTATGCCAAAAACTTCTAGAAGTATCTTGTACCTGGGCATAGAGTTTTAGAGCTGGGTCATGTGGTGAAGGCCACAATGTGCCCCACTAATTTGTATTGGACCATTGGTGGCCTGGTCTTAGTTTCCTCATGCTACTGGTCTTTGTGGTGTAGAGCCTAGACAATCTACAAACAAGACATGAGATATAAATGTTAATTTGAATTTTCAAGCTGTAATCTTATCCTGGATGCGTGCTGCTTGAATATTTGATTATTGGATGGTCCTAGTTATTCAAGCAGAGGCCTCCAAGTGGAAGGTTAAAAACATACTAGTCCATGAAGACCTGTAACAATCAATAATCAGTTAATCAGATGGGTAACTGTTGTCAGGTTGGTCTTACTTTTTGACTGTGGACGCATTCTATTGGTCCTTCACTGTACACATGGGACATGTATGGTGGAGATTGGGGTTTGGTAACATTAGTACTATAAGATTCCTTTCTTTTACCATACAACAGATAGGAATAACACCTTTTTTCTTGAACATGGGACTGAGTAGACATATGTGAAAGTGTGAGAAAAACATTCTAAAGTAGTGGTGCAAGAAAGTCTGTGTCAGGTTGTAGATGCGAAGTACTGATGGGTGTATTTTGTGATCAACATTCAAAAAAAGAAAAAAAAAGAAAAAGAAAAAAAAAAGAGATTATGAAAAGTGCATTAGAGGTGCATTTATCATAAATAAATGGAGTACTGTTGCTGACGACCCTATAGGCTGCTTCCTACAAGCGTCCATCATTTTTGCACTAAGAAGTCCCACCTTTGGGTGATTGTACCCATTTGTCTTGTTGCTCTAGCCTTAGATATCTAGTGGTTCAAGTAGCATGTGGATTGGATAATTCTAGCATATGAAAACACTTTTTTATTACAAACCACAGATGGTTGGAAACTTTACATAGACATTAGTCAAAGTTCAACTTCTAAAAAGGCAGTTATGAGCTATGTAGTTAGAGGTGATTGCCAAGGCAGCAGGCACATGAATTGTGCTTGGATTTGGTAAAGTCAGTGGGGGGCTGAGAAGCCAATGCCTAGGCATGTGCTTGGGTGCTCCTGATGCCTATGTCTAGGCATGCCTCTGATGCTGAGGTGCAAGTTCAAACCCAAACTTTATATTTTCATATTTTTCCATCTTCCAACCCTATTTTCCTTTCTCCTGAGAGCTTCTACTGTGGAAACAACTAATTCTCTTGAAGCTCTTAGAAATCTTAGTGAAGAAAAGGTATGGATTCATGAATCTTCAACCTAAAACCCTATTTTCTGTTAAACAATGTAAAAAACAATGTTATTTTTTTGATTTTTGGCTTACTTTTTTTGATAGATGTTGATAGTTTCTTATTCTATAGGTAGAAAAAAACATTTTATTTGATTTCCTTGTTTGTTTACTATAGATTTAACTTCGTTTTAGGTTTTTGTCCCTATTTTTTTCATTTTTTCTAAAAAAATAGTTACAGAGAATAATATTGTGAGTTCGTTTCTTACATTTATTCTTTCAAACTGATTCCCATTTACATATATAGCTTCTCTTTGCTTGTGAGTGTGTATATGATGAGCTTCTTTGTTATGTTTTTTAGGTTCTATTTTTTTCATTTTTTTTGCAAAATAGTTACATAAATATTTTTAAAAATTTGTTTTTTACATGTACTCCTTCAAACCGATTTCCTTTCACATATATAGCTTCCCTTTGCTTTTGAGTGCATATATGATGAGTAACTTTGGTATTTTTCTCGTTTGTTAGGTTCTTCTTTCCATTTTTTTGGAAAGGCTGTTACATAAACGAATTTTTAATTTTGTTTTTTATATTTACTACGTCAAAGTGATTTCCCTTCACATATATAGCTTCCTTTTGCTTGTGAGTGCATCTGTGATGTTCTTATTTTTCATTTTTTGGATGTTTTTTAGGTTCTTTTTTCTATTTTATCTATAAAAAAATAGTGACATAAAATTACAAACTCTAATTTCTACTTTTGAGGGCTAGAATTCAAAGATGCCTTCATCAATGGGTTTAAATTAAGATACTTCATGTTCATCTATTCTTTTCAAATCTATAGACTCGTGGTAGGAGTATGGAGAGTTAAGGAATCCATTGATAAAATTATAGTTTGGTGAAAATTGTGTGAAAATATGTACAGTGGTGGTATATTTATAGTTTGAAACAACATTCAGTTGCATGATATAAGAATACGAAAATGTGCAACAAGGTCGCTTTAGAGATATCAAAGAGAATAAACGATTACATAAATGACTCAAAGAAGAAGAACGATGAAAGAGAGAATTATTTTGGAGCAAACACCACCAGAGAACTTGTTTGGAATTCATGATGATTATGATGTTGATGTGAGAGACCTGGTGTTGGTGGTGGGATTGCAGTTGGGAGCAGCAAGAGGTCTTAGAATGGTATGAAGGAACTTCTTAATCTTCACTTTGCCTCTCATCTTGTGAATGTTCTTTTATGTTAGACACAATATATAATGCATATAGGAGTTGGGGGCAAGATTATGCTATTATATCATAAGTTGGTTTTATGAGAATGACATTGCCTTTAAAACCAATCGATGTCAATCATTTCAAGCCATGTTTGAGTTGGTTGTGCAACATGGTCTAGGTATATATATATTCTTTCATTTACATATTGATACTTTTGTGCATGATTTTTGAGTGTTAGGTTTTAACTTGTGTGTTCTTTTATCGTAAGGTTTCAAGGCACCCTCTTACTACGAGTTGAGGGTGCCCTTTTTTGAAAAGATAAATGAATTCATTCAAGAGTATAAAAATGATTGGGCACGATATGGGCTCCATTATGTCAGATTGGTGGACCGACGGCAAGTGTCGCACCTTGAATAATTTCTTGCTAAATTGTTTAATTGGAATATATATATATATATTTTCCAATCAATTGATAGATATAAGCATGTAAAGAGCCCAGATTTGATTACAAAGATGTTGGATGATGTCATAAACAATGTCGGAAAGGAAAATTTTATTTAGTTAATGCCTCTCAATCTTGGTTTTGTTTTTGTTAAGAATTTAAATAGTTATTCTTGAATTTCATTTCTTATTATAGTTTATCATGGGCCGACCCCTAATTGGGATAAGGTCTTGATGATGATGATGATTATAGTTTATCACGGAGAAGGGAGCCTTAGCGCAATAGTAGAGTTGTTGTCATGCGACCTTGAGGTCACGGGTTCGAGGCACGGAAACCACCTCTTGCAAAATGCAAGGTAAGGTTGTGTGTGTACTATAAACCCTTGTAGTCCTCCCCTTCCTTAGATGTCGCATATGTAGGAGCTTTGTGCGTCGGGCTGCCCTTTTTTTATTATAGGTCATCACAGACAATGCATTAAATTATGTAGTTGCAGTGAGATATTTACAAATAATAAGAAGCATTTTTTTTTTTTTTTTGATATCTTGAGCAACTCATTGCATAGATTTGATGTTGGAGGCCATTGCAAAATTGCCAAAGGTAGAGCGTACTGAGAAAGAAGAGAAGGCAATGACTGTTTTCATTATACAATCATACTCATGTCTTTTATTTGATGAGAACAAGTATCATGCAAAGAAAATTAGTCAGATCTATAGTCATCCTTTTCACCACCAACTTATTGAGCTTGGAGAGTATTCACAATGTAAGGGCGCAGTTGAGGAAATGTTCCATTGTCAGCTATGGAGGAATATTAAATGGAGCAATACACTGTTGGACAAGGAGTTTAAAACATTGTCAATTGAACGGTTTCTAGAACAACATCTCATTTTGTTTGAAGATAATGGCCCCACTCGTAGAGGTGTCGAGGCTGGTGGATATTCTAGAGAAGATTGCAATGATCTATGTCTATGACATTGTGACAGGAGCCGATGAAAAGATTAAAGTAGATCTTAAAGAAAATGAGAGACATGTCACCCATGTCTAGGGCATTGTAAATGGTAGATGGATGAATAAGCTTTGTCAATCTTGTTTGCAGCTGCTTATTACCCTAACCTTGTATTTTACTATGATAGGCAAGAAGATGCCGAGGATGATAGATTTACAAAACAAAGCCTATTTATTACCATCAATACCCTATCTGTAAATCTAGAGGATACAAGTAAGGTGATTGACGAGCTAGACCTATATACTTGTGTAGTAGGCTTGTTCGCTAATACTTAAATTGAAGAGAGTGCCATGGCCGCTTCTAAGTCTTTTATAATTTTTATTTTGTTTGTATTAGGTTTTATAATTTTATAATTTATCTAAATGTTAACTTTTATTTAACTTCTATAGGCTATTAGTGGGTTACTTTTAGAGTTGAATGCCCAATTCTTCAAAAAGTTGCCATCAAAGTCCTCTCCTAAACCTATAGTGCATCTCCTTATGAGTGGAACTGGAGTGCTTTTGAAAATGTAGTCCTACTTTACTAATTTGTAGGGTAACCTAATTAATCGTTATCCATTACTTATAATTTAACATTTGTTCTAGCTCCACACAATGAAGAGAACTAGGTTGCATGCAAAAACATTAAATAATTTGGTATACATTTAATATAATCAATGTTTCCGCCATTGACATAAGGGTCGTTTAAGATCGCATACATTTAATATAATCAATTTCTCTACCATCGATATGAGTGTCATTTAAGATTGCATACATATAAAATCCTATTGCCTTAAGAGAGGTCGATGAGAGTTATGTAGCTAGAGGCGCAAGGGGGGGCGCTTGGAGGGCCTAGGCACGCTCTCGAAATACGAGGTGCAAAAATAAATATTTAAAAATTACAATAAATCTAAAAAAATCTTAAAAAGTAGGAAAAATATATAACGTAATTCCATGATAAAATATTACCCAAACATGCTAATTGCTGTGAACAAAACAATATACAAGCAAAGTCAAGTCAAGTAGCATTTATGATGAAATATAAGTTACAAAACAAAAAACTATAAGAGTTTAGAAAGCCATGATTGTGAACATGTGACCTTGAACAATTATTTTAGACTTTTTAGTTTAATTTAAGAGTTTAAGACTACTAGATCTCTCTTCACTTCATTCATCCCTGTAGGAAGATTATCATTAGAACTATCATCTTCCTCATCAACATATTGAGCAGGACCAACACCTTGCCTTGTAACTCCATGTCCTCCTTAGAACCAATTTATTCTAGTTCTGCAACTACTTGAGATATGTTCCTTTGAATTAAGCTTTATCTCCTCTGCATTTGGTACTGTCTAGTAGGGGGGCAATACGTGAACTAGTTCCTGTGGTACACTCAATGTCACCCCATGTGAGGTTATGATGTGGATGGACGAGGTCATCTTCAGCATTTGCTTGAATGGTCAACTCATCACTCTCATAGGCCTCTCTTATGACAATAAGATCTATATATGTCTATGATCTTAAACAACCCTTATGTCAACAGCAAATACGTTGATTATATTGAATGTATATAAGATTGTTCAATATTTTTCTGTGCAACCTATTTCTCTTCTTTGTGTGAAGCTGGAATAAAATTTAATTTAAGTAATGGACAATGGTTAATTAGATTGCTCTACAAATTAACAAAGCAAGACATACATTCTCGAAGACAATCTAGTTCTGCTTGCATGAAGATGCATTGTAGGTCTGAGAGAGTACTTTGATGACATGATTTTAAAGAATTAAGCATTTAGTCCTATAAGTGACCCATCACTTGCTTACAGAAGTTAAATTAACAATTAACATATAAAATAAAAAACAAAATTAATGAATCTAACATTCAAGAAAAAAATTTGAAAATCATAAAAGACTTAAAGGGGCCATGGCATTTCTCTTCAATTTAAGTCATTAGTGAACATGCCTGCCACATGCTTATATGGACCTAACTCGTTAATTACCTTACTTGTATCATTTTGATTTACAAATAGGGTATTGATGATATCAAATGGGCATTGTATGATAAATCTATTGGCCTTAACATCTTCTTATATATTGTAATAAAATGCAGGGTTACGGTAATAGTCAATTACATGCAACGATTGACAGAGTTGATTTATCCTTCTACTGTCTATAATGCCACAGATATGGGTGCTTGTTGTTCATTCTCTTTAAGATGTGCTTTAATATTTTCCTTTGCTTGGGTCACATTCTGATAAATATAGCCCATTGCAGGCTTTTCTTTAGTGTCCACCACCTTAACACCTCTATGAGTGAGTCTATTACCTTTAAACAAAACCAGATGTTGCAGAAGCAATTACGGTGGACTTCTGAACTCTTTGACCGACCTTAGTATTACTTCATTTACTATTGTTCCATGGCTGATAGTGGAATGTCTCCCTCAATTCTACCCTTACATTGTGAGACTCTCTAAGCTTAGGAAGTTGGTGACAAAACGAGTGGTTGTAGGTCTGACCAATTTCTTTGCTTGGTCATTGTTCTTGCTAAATGGAGGACGTGCGTGTGATTGCATATGAAAATAGTTATTATGATTGTTTCTTTCATAGCACACTCTACCTACGACAATTTTTCAATATCCTCTAGCATTAAATCGATGCAATGTATCACACAGGGTGTCCAAAATAAATGCTTTCTTGTTATTTTTAATAGCTCCCTGGAACTACTTAATTTGGTGCATTGTCTATGAGGACTTATAATAGCTAATGAAATTCAAGAGAATAATAAAATTCTTTACAAAAAGAAAATTGAGACTAAGAGCAGGAATTACTTACACAACAATTTTCTCTCCAACGTCATCTATGACATCATCAAACATTTACAATTAAATCTGAGCTCTTTACATGCTTAGATCTATCAATTAATTTTAGGAAAACTGTCCTAGTTGGACAATTGACCAAGAAATTGATTAGGGTGCAACCCTTGTTGGTGGTCTACCAATCTGACATTATGGAGCAATTGTATCTTGCTCAATCATTTTTGAACTCTTGAATGAATTTGTTCGTCCTTTCAACTTATTTTTTAAGAAGAGGCACCTTCAACTCATGGTAAGAGAGTACCTTGAAACCTTAATATAAAGGAATACACAAGGTAAAACTTAAAATATGTATGCAAGAAGTATCAATATGTAAATGAAACAAGAGAAGAAAACATGTACCTGGATCATTTTGCTAATTGACTCAAAATATGGTTTGAAATGGTTGACATTGAGTGGCATTGAAGGCATGTCATTCTTATAAAATCAACTTGCAATATAATCATATGATCTCGCCCTCAGCTCGTTATATACATTATCTTGTCTGAAAAGGTAAAATTGCCCTATCTCTTAAAGGCCCAGGTCAGCCAAAGCTTCTTTGATCATGTCGGAATGGGGAAGAAAAGAATGTCGATCATTAGCAAGAAGAAACATTGTGGTTTGATGCAAAGGAACCTTTGTAGGATTGGAGGCGCATGATGCTATGTCATTCTTATAAAATCAACTTGCTATATAATCATATGACCTCGTCCTCAGCTCCTTATATACATTATTCATTGTGGTTTGATGCAAAGGAACCTTTGCAGGATTGGAGGCAAAGTGAAGATCAGGAGTTCCATTTGTATGGCTCCTGGATCTCTTACTTCTTCCAATAACAATGCCACGACCACCAGGTTTCTCACTGTCAACATTAACATCGTCATAATCACCATGAATCCTATACAAGTTCTTTGATTACGTTTGCTCCATAATAATTCTCTGTCTTTCATCTTTCTTTTTTATTTGAGTCATTCATGTAATTGTTTATTCTCGTTGATGTCTCTAGAGTGACTTTGTTGCTTTTTTTTTTTGCATTCCTATGCCCTTTAACTAAATGTTGTTTCAACATATAAATCTCACCACTATACTTATTTCCATATAATTTGCACCAATCTGTGTTTTTATCGCCTTGAATCCTTAACGCTCTATACTCCTACCCCAGGTTTGTAGATTTGGAAAGAGTCCATGAACATGAAGTATCTTAGTATGAACCCATTTATGATGACATCTTTAAATTCTAGTCCTACAAAGTAGAAAACAGAAATTAGAGTTAGTACTTTTATGTAACTATTTTTTATAGATAAAATGAAAAAAGAACATGAAAACACAAAAAAATGAAAAGAATTTATTGCAGATGCACTCACAAGCAAAGGGAAGCTATATATGCGAATGGAACTCAGTTTGAAGTAGTAAATGTACAAAATGAAAATTTAAAAATATTTCAAGAACTATTTTTTAGAAAATGAAAAAAAGAACTTAAAAAGCAGAAAGAAAAAAAATAACAAAGGAACTCATCATTTATACACTCACAAGCAAAGGGAAGTTATATATGTGAATGGAAATCAGTTTGAAGGAATAAATGTAAGAAATGAACTCCAAATATTATTTTGTTACTATTTTTTAGAAAAAAAATGAAAACTAAAAAAGAAGTTAAATCTATGGCAAACAAACAAGAAAATCAAATGGAGTATTTGTTTCTACTTATATAGTGAAAAACCATTGAGATTTATAAAAGAAAGTGAGGCAAAAAATGAAAAAAAATCAAAGAAAGGTACTGTTTTTTTATGTTTTTATTTTTATTTTACACAAAATAGGGTTTTAGATTGAAAATTCATGAATCCATACCTTTTCTTCCCTTAGATTTGTAAAAGCTTAAAGATGAATGGTTGTTTCCACAGTAGGAGCTCTTAAAAGAAGAGAAAGCCGGGTTGGAAGATGAAAAAATATGAAAAAATTGAATTTTGATTTTTTAAAAGCTTGTAACTTGCACTTGAGCATTGGAGATGCTTTTGGATGCAAGCACTAGGTGCATCTAGGCATACCCAATCACGCACCTAGGCACTGCTGTTGCAACCCCCTTGTGACTTAACTAAATCCAGGAACAGCTTATGCGCCTGGTTCCTAGGCGGGCCTCTAACTACATATGATGAGAATGATAAGTGGATAATTCCAAGCATATGTTGAGGATGGTCTCGTCCATTCAGATGATAATCTCACATGGGATGACGTTGAGCGTATTACATGAAACAGTTTACATGTCGCTCCCCCTACTAGACAATACCGGAGGTAGAGGAGACAAAGATTGAGCCAAAGGAACATGTCTCAAGTAGTTGCAGAAATGGAGGAGGAAATTGGTTTTGAGTAGGATACAGAGAAGTTGCAAGGTCAGGGTATTGGTCCTGCTGGACGTGTTCATGAGGAAAAAGATAATAGGGATGGTAATCTCCCTTTAGGGATGATTGAAATGAAGTGAGCTCTAGTAGTCTTAAACTCTTAAATTAAACTAAAAAAGTCAAATATTTGTTCAGGGTCATATGCTCATAATCATGGCTTTTTGAACTCCTATAGCTTTTTGTCTTGTAACTTCTATTTCATCATAAATGTTATTTGACTTGGCTTTGCTTGTATATTGGTTTTTTTCATAGTAATTAGCTATGTAGTTAGAGGCACACCTACGCGGGTGCTTAGCCTAGGCGCTCATAGGCACTAGGTGTACATACTGTGCTTGCATTTTGCAAAGTTGCAGCGGTTTGAGGTGTAGTGCCTAGATGCGCACCTTGGTGCTCATAGAGCATGTGTTCAGGTGCACCTCCGACTCCTAGGCCATGTGACGAGTTGTGAAAATCCCAAACTTTAATTTTTTAATTTTAAAATTTTCCATCTTCCAACCCTATTTTCTCTTCTCCCAAGAGCTTCTACTATGGAAATGACCATTCCTCTTAAAGCTTTTATAGATCTAAGATAAGAAAAGGTATGGATTCATGAATCTTCCACCTAAAACTCTATTTTTCTGTGAAAAGATGTAAAATTCAGTACCCTTTTTTTATTTTTTCATTTTTGGAGTACTTTTTTTGATAAATCTTGATGGGTTCTCGTTCTATAGGCAGAAGCAAACATTCTATTTGATTTTCTTGTTTGTTTGCTAAAGATTTAATTTCATTTTAGGTTTTTTTTTGAAAACAATTACATAAAATTGAAATAATTTCCATTTTTTTTATATCTATTTCTTGAAACAGATTTTCATTCACTTATATAGCTTCCATTCATAGAAATTAGCATGTTTGAGTAATATTTCATCATAGAATTATATTTCTATGTTTTTATACTTTTTTGGGATTTTTTGAATTTTTATAATTCTTAATATTTATTTTTGCATGTTGTGGTTCAGGCATGCACGTAGGTGTGCCTAGGCCCTTTGGGTCCAGGCGCACCCCTTGCACCTAGTTGTGCCTTGTGCCTCTAACTACATAAGAAATTAGCATGTTTGGATAATATTTCATCATGAAATTATGGTTGTATGTTTTTCTTAATTTTTATGATTTTTTGGATTTTTTATAATTTTTAAATATTTATTTTTTTACCTCATGATTCGGATGCGTGCGTATGCCCCCGGGTGCTAGGTGCACCCCCTGGCTACATAGGTTACAAGGATGCTAGAATCTTCCAATCACAGTCAGTTATTTGTTTGTTTATTAATTGAGATACCTAAAGGATTTAAAATTAGCCAAACTAAGAATATATGGAATGCAATTTTAGCAAGGAGAGTAGGAGTGGAACACCAGTTAAGATTGATAACTAAGAAGTCCCCGTAAAAGATCACTTTTGGTACTTAGATCAATGATTCATGAGAGTAGAGAGATTGAGGGGGAGGTTACCTAGAGAATCCAAGCGGGTTGGAACAAATGGAGATGTGCATAGTGAGTTTTGTGTGATCGGGGAGTGTCACTCAAACTAGAAGGAAAATTCTACAGGATGGCCATAAGGCAGGCCATGCTTTATGGATCAGAGTGTTGGGCAGTTAAGGAACATCATGTTTATAGGGTGACCGTCGTGGAAATGAGGATGTTGAGATGGATGAGTAGCAAGACAAGAAAGGATAGAATTAGGAATGAAAATATTGGAGGAAACTTAGGGGTAGCACTAATAGGTAACAAGATGAGGGTGATTAGACTTAGATGGTTTGACCATGTCCAAAGGAGACCAAAAATGGCACTGGTTAGGAGTGAGGCAATGCAAGTATAAGGTTCTTAAAGGGCAAGGGGAAGGCCCAAAAGAACGTGGATAGAAGTGGTGAGAAAAGTTTTAAAAACTTTGGGATTAAATGAAGCTGTGATACTTAATAGAGAGGAATGAAGGAATAAGATTTATGTGGCTGACTCCTACTTGGGATAAGGTCTTGATGATGATGATGATGATGATTAATTGAGATATCCAAGGCTAGAGCAATGATATGAATGGGTTCAATCACCCAAAAGTGGGCCACCTTTGTGCAAAAAATGTGGCCCACTTCTACATATGGCCTACAGGGCCTTCCTCAAAATAAAATACCTAGAGACAAAAGAATGAATTATGGGATCGGTCATAGTACTTGTGTCATCCTTGTGTCCATTCTTGGAGATCAACTTTCAATATTTATTTTTGTGATCATTCTCTATTGATCCAATTTCAGTGTTAGATATCTGATGGCATCCCATCTTTGAACTTTTTTCGGTCCTTTTCTATGTTTGTTGCTTTAAAGATAATGTTTTCTAGATGTTACCTCCCGATGGAACTTTTGAAGTCTTACTTTCTTGACTTGTGTATCTCGTAAAGCATTCATACAGAAAATTGTCCATTCTGGTGGAATATACAATTTTATCATTACTTTTTACTGATTGGCTGTTTATGTGCAGGACATCATGTAAAAATTTAAAAATTCAAGCAGAATTTAATGATTAATAATGTATTGGATTTTTTTTATGTTGATGCAGGCCATTAATGAAAAGATTCTGTCACTGGGATACAAGGACATCAAGGCAGAGATAAAGACTGTAGATGCACAGGAATCTCACAATGGTGGAGTGATTGTTCTAGTAACCGGATTCCTGACTGGGACAGACAGTGTGAAACGGAAGTTTTGCCAGTCATTCTTCCTTGCTCCACAAGACAAAGGTTTCTTTGTCCTGAATGATATTTTTAGGTACATGGATGAAGTGGAATGTATAGTTAATGGTAGGAATGAAACCGCCTCAAGAGCTCCTTTAACTCATGATCCTGGTAAGTCTTTTTACATCCATTTCTTTTTGTTTTTCCTCATGTGTTAGTTTCTACTGGGTTGTTCAGCAAGTTTCTTTAGGATCATTCTTTGCTTCCTCTTTTGCTTTTAGAGCCTACCCCAGCCATGGATCATCATGTGCTGGACCCTGCAACATCTATCTCTGAGGAGGATCTTAACAATGGAGAAGAAGTTTGTAACCCATCGGACAACGAGGAAGGATCAGTTGTTGAAGAGGAAGCTGTTCTGGAACATGCAGCCCTTCCGAGTCAAAGTGAAGCTCAACCAGTTGCAGTGTCTACACCTTCAGTGGTTGAAGAGGATGCCCCCAAGAAGTCTTATGCATCCATTGTAAGTATTTTGTCAATGGCTCTATCTATATACTCTGTGAATGCTAGAATTTGTCTGCTGGGATTTACCTCGGGTTGTGATTGACAATTCTTATGACAGTGCTTATGGCACTCAATAGTTATGAAAATTATTTTTAGAACTGCTTGTGAGTATAAGACGGAATAGTAACACTTTATTGTAGGAAGAATAGCTTTTTCATAACTGTTTCTCGCAACATCTGATAACTGGATTCTTGTAAATGAGCTTACGAGAATTGATTATGGCTCTAATGGCCATACTCTACAAGGAAAGTTGATATTGAGGGTTTAAACACCGATTTTGGCCCCTTCACCTCCTTTCCAAGTATTTAGGATTTAAGATAATTTAAACACTCTGATTTTGATATTTACGCCCCTTTCCAAGTATAATAGAGGAATATGCAAATTATATCCTGTCCATGAGTCTACCAGCTTACAAGATCCGGCTTTGATATTTTCATCCCCTTGATATTTACTACTATACCTTTACAGGATCCAACTCCATCTCATTGCTCCACCTTAGATGTCTGGTAGATCAAAAAGCATGTGGTTGGGATGATTCTAGCAACTTGTCTTATTTTTTAAAGTTTTTAACCCGTCCATTTCTAAACATACCTTTTAGACCTTAGAATCATTCAATCCACATGCTTTTGTTCTAGTAGACAGAGAAAAGTGGAGCAATGAGATGAACAAGTCTGATCTTGCACTACAAAACTTGGTCGCTTGACTACACTTTATATTGCAATCAGTTTAGCATACCAGGGACTTGAGTTTTTTCCTTGCTTTTGAATATTTTATCTGACTAAGCAGGTCAAAGGGATGGAGGTTTCTGGCAGATATAGGTTACCAAATAGCATTGTGTTTTCAGCAAAAGATAAACTGATATTTTAAAAAAGCTTTACCAAACATCATTATGATTTTTTATGATTCCTCACAAGGAGATATCAAATAAGCAGAAGTAGGATATAATGATAATCAGGATAATGACAGATAGGTTGTTAATCACTGCCTAGGCATTGTCATCCGAGTATTCAACTGACCCTTTAAGTCAAGCCCAGTTGACTCCCTTTGCCATCAGCTACTTTTTCTTTCATCTGCTTATGAAACATGGGTTCATGTTAGCACCTTTCTATAAATAGTTTTCTCGCAAGCTGCTTATGAAAGATATTTACATACAGGTAAAAGTTATGAAGGAGACTAAAGGGATGGAGGTTTCTAGCAGATATAGGTTACCAAATAGCATTGTGTTTTCAGCAAAAGATAAACTGATATTTTAAAAAGGCTTTACCAAACATCATTATGATTTTTTATGATTCCTACAAGGAGA
Organism: Warburgia ugandensis; assembly: GCA_035236585.1. Taxonomy (NCBI): domain Eukaryota; kingdom Viridiplantae; phylum Streptophyta; class Magnoliopsida; order Canellales; family Canellaceae; genus Warburgia; species Warburgia ugandensis. Next base: position 27,401,321 of record CP141131.1, read on the forward strand.
TATCAGATAAGCAGACATAGGATATAATGATAATCAGGATAATGACAGATAGGTTGTTAATCACTGCCTAGGCATTGTCATCGAGTATTCAACTGACCCTTTAAGTCAAGCCCAGTTGACTCCTTTTGCCGTCAGCTACTTTTTCTTTCATCTGCTTATGAAATATGGGTTCATGTTAGCACCTTTCTATAAATAGTTTTCTTGCAAGCTGCTTATGAAAGATATTTGCATACAGTTAAAAGTTATGAAGGAGACTAAAGCGTCTACTGCAGTATATGTACCCATTACAGCTGCCAGTGCACCACCTGTAAATGCTGAGAGACAACCATTGACTTCTGCATCACCCACTCCAGTGTCTGAGGCTCCTACACCTAGTAGGAATAATGATTCAGAAAGCAGCAATCTTCAGGATGAAGGTGTTCCATCCTCTGACTAATTCAGCATAGCTGCATCTACTCTCTAGTTCAGATTTTTTATTTTTATTTTTTGAAGTTAAAAGCATCTAAATAGCATTGCCTTTCTAAGATTTATAGACTGACCTTGCAGCTGAGAGCCATTCCATTTATATTCGAGGGCTACCTCTGAATGCGACAGTAGCACAACTTGAGGAGGAATTCAAGCAGTTTGGGAATATCAAGCCTGGTGGTATCCAAGTCAGAAGTAATAAGGTATGTGTCTTGCATTTATCTGTGCTTCTCTTCTTCAAGTCGACATCATTTACTCTCTTGTTTTTCTTTCCTTTCTCACATGCAGCAACAAGGTTTCTGTTTTGGATTTGTTCAATTTGAGTCATCAAGTTCCATGCATCGTGCAATTGAGGTATGAATCTTGGACTGTCAACTCAGTTTTCATTTAGTAGATGTATTTTACGGTTTTAGTCCGATTATGAGCTCATTTGTAGGCAAGGATAGGTAAACCTTCTTGGTTTTTGCCTCTAACTTAGATATGCTTCGAAGAGTTAGAATGAGTTCTGATGGGAAATATAATGTCAAAGTGAATCGGAATATTATTATATAACGTAATTCTCTGTAGGCCTGGCAATTCGGTTGGCGGGTCGTGTTTGTGTCAACATGAACACGACACGTTAGAGTTATGGGTCGACATGAGCACGACCCACATAATAATCGTGACAAGAATTCGTGACCCTAACATGGCACTATTATTAAACGAGTTGACACGACACGACTCGTATAACACGATTAAGTTAAATATAAAATAAATAATAGAGGATGGTTTCAGAAGAACCGACCTATATTACATTGTAATATAAGACGGTTCTAGATGAATCGTCCTATATTAGTCCTGTAATATAGGACGGGTCCTATATTGCACTTACGATTGACTCAATCACTAGAGTTAAATCCAGGTGAAATCAATTTTACATACTTTACTGGTTTATTTCTGATTTAAGAATTATATCCCAACTGCATGATACCCCTGCTCCCCACCCACTCCCTAGAGTAATGCCTTGGTTCGTAGTTGCAGGGAATGGTGACTGTAAAAATGAGGGCGAAAAAATTCCCTTCCTTTTAATCTTATTTGCAAACTGTAAGAACTATGGGAAGATAAGTTCATAAGATTATGGTTCTTGCCGTGTGCTTGTGAATCAAGGTTATCCATAAGTGACGAATGGCGTTCGAGGCCTGTAAATCAGTTTACACATGATTATATAAAATCATCTTATATAATTAAAATATAGGACGGTTATAAGTAACCGTCCTATATTACATTTGATAGAAGTCCTCTAATGAATCATCCTTCCAAATAAAGACGAAAAAAACAAAAGAGCCAACATAGATGATTAAGTAAACTGCTACATGGACGACTACTCAGACTCTTGTAGATCCAAATCTTCCCATGCCTCTTGCCGTAGCATCAAGATCTTCAACTTCCAAAACTTCGGGCGTCACTATCCTCTCAATGATCAACTGAGCAATCCGATCTCCTTGCTTCACTTCAAAATCAACATCAGATTGGTTGAACAAAATCACGCCCACTGAACCTCTGTAATCGGCGTCAATCACGCCTGCACCCACGTCGATCGAATGCTTCAAATGCTTCCAAGCCATACCAGATCTCGGCGCTGCAAATAACAAGCCCATCCATGAGTATATCATCAAACGCATCAAAAGGTTTTCTATTTCGAGCACATACCTATGCGAGCATAGGTTCCTTCGGGTATTCCTATGCTTAAATCGGTAGGAACAAGGGCTCTTCCTCTGGCGGGAACGGTTGTTGACGTAGACCTGGAAAATAAACAAATGATGGAAGATTGAGATGGGCATTGCTCAAAATCATTGATGCCCAGATGGATTGAAGCATACATTACCTTGAAAGATCATATCCCGCTGAGAGAGGAGAACCTTTTGAAGGCAAACTAGCATTCTCGGAGAGCCTTTTTACCCTCAAAAGAAAGAGAAGGTTTGGAGAACCTGTGGATACACCATTTTGGTTGGTTTTCTGAAGTTTTGGGAGGGTTTTTTGGTTTCAGGGCTTGTGATTTGATCTTGTTTTCCCATTTTTGATTGAAAGCGCTGAGAATTCAGGGAAAGAAGGGGATGAGTGAAAAATGAAGACAAGGAGAGAGCCTTTAATAGAGGGAAAATGCGTTAAAGAGGTTGCAGAAATTTGGGCGCCATTTCTTCCCGCAATATTTAGAATGTTTTTCATTTGAAAGGGGGAGAAAGTGAATCCACTACAAGGATGGGTAGGCATTTTGAAGTGAATCCACTTCAGCAGAAAGTAACATGTAATATTACAGGACTAAATGTAATATAAGACGGTTCCAGATGAATCGTCTTATGTTACAGATGAACCGTCCTATATTACATTTACAGTTGTAATATAAGATGGTTCCAGATGAACCGTCCTATATTTTAATATAAGACGGTTTTTGAAGAACTGTCTTATAGTTTTAACCACAGGTTAGATGAGTCAACGTGATGAATAAATAGGTCCCGTGTCAAATAGGTCAACACGACGGGTCACATTGATTGACCCGAACACGACACGATTTTTGGCATGTCATTTTCGGGTCAACCCGAAAATGACAAGAACACGATAAGACTCGACCCAAACCCGCTAAATTTGTATCGGGTTCGGGTCGTGTTATTGTCTCGGGTCATATTTTGCCACTCCTAATTCTCTGTCATGTTATAGATGCATTGGCAGTCGTTTTGAATGTATCACCATCTATTTTTTGATGTGAAGAATCATAAAATTGATAATTCAGTGCATTGAAATTTTGCTGCTCATTTTCTTTTGTCTTGTAATAAGCATTCAAAAGAAACAAATTCAATTGAGAGCAAAAAGGAAAGATCAGAAAATCAGGAAGAGTTCTGGAACTGAGTCTCTGTACCTGTAATCAACTATTCTAACATTACTTATGATTTCAGTATGTCCATGGATTTTGGGCTACAATAAGAGAGGGTTGTTACTAGGGATCTAATTGGGAGACAAAGTTCCTATGACAATCAAATTGAGCACCATTCAGGAGTCCTGGCACTGAGTCTCTGCACCAATCTTCTGCTTATTCTTGGCTGTGATTTCATTATCACAGTGGATTTCTGGGGCAAAATAATAGAGGTCTGTGAATAGAGTATCTAATCGGGAGACTAAGCTCCTATGGCAATCGAATTGAGTGCTATTCAAGTTGGTTAAGTCCTTGTTTCACAGCCAAGTTGTTGTTTGGTTTAAGTTGGTTAAGTGCCTCATTTCACAAACGAGAGGTTGTTTTGTTCAAGTGCACCTACCATTAAGGACACCATGATAATTCCTCTGTAGACGGTTGATGCCCATTTCTGGATAGTTACTGTCTAAAGCATAGCTCGTCTTCTATTACCATTTCTGGTCTTCATCCCACAACTGATCATCTAGATTCCAAATTCTACCCCATGCTAGAACTTTTAATGGTACCTCACAATTCAAAAGTCTCTCTATAGCTGAAGAATGAGTGTGTTCTTGGGTCATCATAGAAACGTAGATAGGGTTGATGATGGAACGAACAATTAAATGTTTAAGATGGCTTTCTTGTACATGTTCACATGCATAACATCCACAAGTGCTTCTTGAACCGCACAATAAGGCATCCACAGCGCGGCTCTCCCTTGAGTTACCTTAGCCTCAAGCCATGCGATTCCATGATATTGCTCAATGTCTTAGTTGTGTGAATGGGATCTGAGGAGTTGCACTGATTTCCTATCATCACATTGCAAGTTGATCATAGCCAGAAAAAGTTGGTTGCTTGATCCAAGAATTTGACGTGAAGCTTTCGCCTTAGATTTCCTATATTCAGTTGCTCGCTTGAACCAATTAGCTTCCATTGTGGAGCATGTGAAAACTTATGGTTCTTGATAATGTACTTATTCTGATTCAATACGGCCCTCGGTAATTTCAAGTGCTTGTAGAACCCTTGACCATTTAATTGTTCCTTGCGCTTTCTGATTAACTTGTATGGCATTTCCTGCTTCCATTTTGACTTTTGGCTGTTTTTATTCATCTCAGGCGCCACATGTAATGATTGGGGGGCGCGAAGCTTTTGTAGAGGAGAAGAGACCTACTTCCCGAGGCAAGTGGAAATTTTGGTAGTTTTGAACTTCTTTCTGTAATATAATTTTTAGTTTTTGAAAATTTGCTTCTGTTAACTAAAGGAAGATGATGAAAAAATGGTTAAGAAGCCCTAAAAGCTCTGCCCTAGTAATCAAGGCTACTTGTGTAGCCTCGAACTCTGATATCATCATAATCCCTGTGTGGACGTGGCTGCCTAAGTTCTAAAGAGGGTGCTTTGTCAAAATCTAAATGGCTAATTTCTGAATTTTGAAGTTAAACTTTTGAACACTGATAAAGGTAATGATATATGTGCTGCTTGCTTTGCCTCATGAGCCCCTCACTAAATGGTGAGAGTGGGTATAAATTCAGGTTGGCCACAGATTTCTGATGGTCCAGACCATTCGTAATGTTGCTCCGTGTCTTAGATGGGCCATGTTCTAAGATTCTCATCCATTGGATGATCTTAACCACTGTTTTCTTCAGTTGTAGATCGTATTGTGACGGACTTACATTGTAAGGTCCATGACCAAGGCCCGTAGGCTCCAAGGGAGCTTGCTTAGCTTATGGATTTGGCTGAGGGACTTAGGCCTATTGTTGAAGATCTGTGGAACAAGGCCTAATTTTAGAATACCTAGTTTTTGGAGAAATCTTTGTAAATATCTTAGATCTTCTGTAGTAGTCTAGAATACTTTAGGAGAATGGCAAAGTAGTCCAGAAAGAGTAGGAGGGTTCCAGAAGATGATCTGGACTGTTGATGTACAGACACGTGAAATAATCCTACCCATCCATTGAGGAGGTGGATGGAGGAGAGCAAGTATAAATAGGGCATAGCTTCTCATTCGTAATCAGCTCAGTTAAACTTAATTCATTGGAGGATAATTGAGGAAGTCCCTTTTTGAGTTCTCTCATTGCTTTAGTGGGTGAGTGAGTGTAGCCCTAGCAAGTGAGAGTGGGAGTTAAAGGCTGACTTGTGCTTTGCGAAGGAGTTGCACACAAGTGCCGCATGAGTTTAGCAAGGGTGAAACTACGACCCCGTGATAGTATGGTAAAAAGTCATCATTCATTTTACAACTTAAAGCAGGAGTTACTAGGATCATCTAGGATCATCCAGTGAATGAGAATTTTGGAACATGGCCCATCCAAGTTAAGGGCAATTTTGTGAATGGTTTGGATCTTTTGAAACCTTGGTCCACTTAGCGTTTTCACCGTTTTTACCATTTTGTGAGGGGCTCATGAGGAAATCAAGTGGTGTGCATATCACTATCCTTGAAAATGAAAGTAGTGAATGTTGGGTGAACTATGAATTGTAGATTAGAATCGTGTCACTGTACAAGTTAGATACTATAAAAATGATTGATCAAACTAGAAGAGCTTCCTAAAATTTGTTAGTAATATGTTAGGTTAACCTTTTTAGCTGTCCCTGAAAGAACAAATAACATCCATAATATTCCCATGCTATGGACTGCTTACGCCATTGCAATATCAAAAGCTTTCTAAAACTGACAATGCTGTTGGCTTCTACAGTTAGTGGAGGCAGTGGTGGGAGAGGAAGGTTTCCTCCAGGAAGGGGCAATTTCCGAAATGATGGTTTCAGAGGTCGTGGGAATTTTGGTGGGCGGGGGTACGGGAGAAATGACTTTGGTGGCAGAGGTGAATATTCAGGCCGTGGGCGGGGTTCATCCGGTCGCAGTGGGGAGAGCTATCAGCGGGTTGATCAAAACGGAAATGGCAGTGTACGATCAGGTGGTACAAACCAAACTGCCGTCCCTCCTTAAAAACCAAAATCTGCCAGGGCAGTTCCTGTAGTTCCTCAATGGGTAGTTGAGATACGTGCTTTTATTTCCAACTATGAGTAGAAAATTCATTTTTGTCTGTGAGAGGAGTAATTATATGATGAACCAGTCTTATCATGGTTGAATCGGAGGCGTCTTTAAAAGTGGGTGGCATGTCCAGATCTTCCAATATTATTATTATTTTTTTTTCTGTAATCCAAACTGTTCATCTGATTAATATCATCCTAGATGCTAAGTATGAAAAATTTTCTGTTGCATATCTCTAAATCTTCGTTTTTGGACTTTTTAAAGCGAAATAAAGGATGGCAAAGCAGAAGAAGGCCCCAAAAGAAATTTACTGTCTATTCTTTTGGCTTCTAAACATCCAAAATGAAGAACTTAGAGAGAGAAAATTTTCGTCCCTAAACTGATCTAGGGTGACGCAAATGAGACAAATGGTTCAGATCACGGAAAAAATTGGAAAGTGGGCTCCTCACCCCCTCTCAAGGGCGCCTATGATGAAACCCCGTCACTTGCATCATATAATTCCTTGTGGGAGAGTTTCATTGTAATTTTGGATTTTCTTCCTTTCCCATTCATTGAAATCTATGTCTAGAGTTTGTGACAATGACTAACCGGTGTTCAAAACTGGCCATTGAACCAAGTGAGAATGATATTGAACTGGTTAAAATCTGCCTAAGTTTTTAGTTTCAAAATGTAGATTTGCTTGAATTCTTTTTGGTTTCAAAATGTAGATCGTGTCATTATTTGTGCATGGAAGTGGATTATGCCTGGCATGTTTTGATGTAAACAGTAATTTTACCCAAGGGCTATGAAAACTCAAAACTTAGTCGTGATTTTGATGAGCGGCACACTGATTCAAGTCTCTTAAATTCTCCTATATAAACATATTATGGTGCTCCAGGCAGGACGGAATTGTTATCATACAGGGTGGAACATGCTGATGGCCACCGGTGCATTCTTTGATAAGAGCACACGCATGGCTTTGTTTAGTGTTGGCATCAACACCATTTTTAATGATCTTGCATACTCTTTCAAAGTACAAGCAATTAATGAAGTGAGGATTGCTAACACCGTCAACTCTGTTTCCGATTTGATGTTATGGGTAAAATTTTACTAATACCCAATGTTGTCACCAAATCTAATTTAAGGACTTTGTGGTTCAGACTTCGTGGCCTGCCCCTTCCCTGGACCCTGTGTAGGCGGGAGCTTCGTGCACCGGGGCTGCCTTTCATGTGATTCAGACGACTCACATAAGGGTCTAATGTTAGTGTTAAGAGTACGCTTCCAAGTCTTAAAATCAAATACGGAACCGCGGAGTGGGCAATTTTTTAAGGTTAAAACAGTAAGAAGAGGGCTGATATAACTCCATATTGGACTCGACTTTTCAAACAGGTCGTTCACTACATGGATAATTGAATATAAGGTCCGTTATTCACATATCAAATAGCCCCTGTAGTCTCTCTCTCTCTGCGTAAAGAATCACCCAATCCAATTAGCCATCTATTTGGTATTGAATAATAGGCTACCATGATCCAATGGAGTGAGTTCTATTAAAGGCATAGCTAAGATATAGCCTGGAAAATGAATGGTTTAGATCATAGAACCTCAAATTCCCTACAGTTAACAACAAAAAGTAGAAAACATGAAAATCCAGTTTGTTAGACTCCAAAAAGTACATTTGATTGGGCTTTGATGAAGGTTTTAAAGGCATAGGAAAGGGGGATCCATTTGTTTGATGTGGTTATGCATTATATTTTCCAAGTCAATGGTTAGAGTTGTTTTGGGTCTTAAAAACATAAATATAAATGGATGGTGTTAATTTTTGAACAAGAGGATCATAGGTTAAAAGCATCTAATCGGCATTAAATTTAATCTCTAGCCTTCCCAAGACATTGTAAACATGATGAATGACTTAGAACTACAAATTATTATCATAATGAATGGAAAAGGTTGCTTCTACTCATATGGAGAATCACAAAGAAGGAAAACCCCTGAGTATGATTCTACCATAGTCATGGTCGTCAATTTGGCCATTGGTATGTTCGATTGAAATTGCTTTGGCTAAATGATCATTAGCACAAGATGAAAAGCTTTTTCTTTGCAAGGTTGCCATAGACAAGCCGATCTCTTTTTTTTATGAGGAATGAGGTAGTTCATTGATAGGAGAAGAAAAGCCTTCCACTGGCCTTACATGATGATTGAGATGATTAGAGAATAGCGAAAAGAGAAGAGAAATAAGCTTCAATTATTCCTCCATCTAACTCTAAGCAATGAAAGACCAACATCTTGATGAGTGAGCTTGTCAGCCATTCCATTAGCAGATCTTAGAACACGAGCAAAAGGGACATCTTGCCTATGTGAAATCTTGTAGTATCCATTAAACTCAAAAAATGCCATGGAGGGGGAGAAAGGTTAGTGAACCATGAGATAACTAAGACGAAGTTTCTTAAATGATAAGAGGACGTCACTGATGGCTACTCCAAAGCAAAATACCTTGAAATGGTTGCCCTAATTTCAGCATCACTTGAATCACCAAAATTTGAAGGACCACAAAGTCAAAGATTACTTGTGCTCATGATTTTTTAGAGCACCAGTTACACCCCAAAAACCCAAGTTCTTTCAACAGAAGCCGCCGAAATTCAATTTAAAGTAAGTGGAAGGGGGAGGATTCCACCTCTATTAAAGAGGGGCTACTGCTAGTGTTTTCTAGCGAGAAGTTGAATGATACCTGAAAAATATACTCTACCGGTCATCCAGAATTGTATCCCATATTTTGGAGCTCTGAAGTGCTGATGTTGCTTGGTTTAACATGAGTTCATATTATCAAGTGTGGAAACACATTAGAGAATATGGTAGGTTGAGTAGCGAGCATGCAGAAGGCTGTCAGCGTGGGGTGGCAGATGCCTTGAGTAGGATAATGTGTTATTAGGATTCATGCAGTAAAGGTTGAGATGATTTGTTGGAGGCAACCTCCTTCCATTTAAAGAAAATATCTAAAGATGAGAAATCCTTAAACTCTAGCAAATTCAATGCCTAAATGCGAAAAAAAAGAAAAAAAGAAAGCCCGGTTGTAGGGTCTAAAGAAGAGTAAACCACAAGGGTCTATAGTACGTAGTCTTACCTTGCATTTTTGCAAGAGGCTATTTCTACGTGTTTGTTTGTTTATCACAAGTCCACGGGTTATTGTAATATAGCTTGTGTGAGTATGAGTTAATCCCATAGGGACTAGACTTAATGAAAATGAAGTTTAAATAAAATTTAATTAGTCAAAAATTTAAAAAATAGAAATTAAATAGAAATAAACTCACAATTTAGATATATTAACCTAATGAGGATTACAAGATTATGAACTAAAAAGATAGAAAATAAAATGAAATAACAATTAAAAATCTATTTCCCTAGCTTGATCGTTGCAGATTCCTTCAGATCTAGTCTCATTAGAGTCAATCAGTCTTCATCAATCTCTCATTTATATCTCTGATTAAGGATCCAATAGTTATGTTGTTCAAATTTGGGTTTTGGACAACTTAGATTGAATTTTTGAATTTCAAATTGACGATCAGGGATGATGGACAAGCTAAGAATTATCCTAAAAACAAGATCTAAGAACTGATTGGAATTCTAATGGAAAAAGGATCAGGAAATAAAGTTTTCTTGTTGGATTAAGCTAAACCGTTGATTCAGTTAGGCTTAAATCAAACAAGGTCTAGATTACTTTATTCCTAAATTAAGAACAAAACAGAATAAAGATAAAATAAAATAGGAATAAGGGTAAAGGTGAAATAGGGAAAAAAACAAAACTGGGATGAGAATAGAATTAAAGGATTTGAGGTAAGGGTAGAAGTGAAATTTTTACTATAAATTCCTTTCTTCTTCAAGCCATAACGGTAGAAAAAGCAGGAATGCAGGTACAGTTGCTTGCTACTATTTTGAGGCTTGAAATGATGAGGGGAAAGGGGGATTTTGAGGCAACTCGAGTTGTGTTTTTCCCATAACACTAAATGCTTGCAAAGCAAGAAGTTAGAGGAAATAAAAAGAGAGAGTGATATTTCAAAGAAAAACAAGATAAATGTAGGAAAAACAATAACATAGAATAGGGAAAAAACACATTAGTGAAAAAGGAGGAGATGAGTTTTTGTGAGGGGGGAAATTAGAGATTGAATTTAATGAAGTGAAGGAGGAGTGGAATGCGATGAAATGTAAGCAAAATTAGTAAAGAAAACTCAATTGAATTATAGTTGGAAGACGATTGTAAAACAAGGAGATTGAAACTCAGCTATAACAGAGAACAATAACGATGATGAAAGACAAAGAAAAACAATGAAGGAACTCAAGGACTAAGGATAGTAGAAAAAAAGGGGAAAACCAATGAAAAGGAAGGAACTTGGAAATAGGCTAGGATGGTGATGAATAGAAAAAAAAGGCAAGAAAAGGGGATAGGAGTTTATGGTTAATAGAAAAGAAAACGATGATGGAGAAAAGGGGAATATGGTGAAGGAATCAAAGGGCTAAAATGAAAAAGATAAAAAGATGGTGCGGCTAAGAGAGAAGCTTGAAGGGAGATGGCTTCGGTTTTGCCTGAGCTAGCTAAAGGAGAGAAAGAAGAAAAGTCTTTTGTCTTTACTTTGGGTCTCTTCTTCCTCTATCTTATGGTTTCTCCAGTGGAGTGCTCATTCTTTATATCGATTTTCTAGAGGAATTTGTTTTTGATTTCAATTCAGTTTCTTTTCTTCCTTATTCAACTTTAGTAATTTGTTTCCTGATTATCTTCTAGTCTCCTTTTTCTAATCAATCTCTTTTTGGATTGCATTTTGCATGATCTAAGTCGTTTAATTCTCTTTTGATCGATTTGCAACACAAAAAAATTAATTTGGAATCATTTGATCAACTTCAATGATCATCTGACCATTAAAGTTTGCAAATCAATGGTTGGATGCTCAATTGGAGCTAAAATGTAAAATTTTATATAAAATTTGAAAATTGATTGTTGAGATGATCTAATTTGACGCTAGATTGAGGGTATTTTGGCCAAAATTGAATACTTAACACCACATCTTAAACCCATGACCTCAAGGTCACAAGACAACAACTTTATCATTGTACCAAGAAAACAACAAGTTTGAAATTTAATCTTCCATAGATGTAGGGAGAGCCCTTTTTAAAGCAAAGCAAATTTGAGACCAACAATATGCACCAGGCAGATGCAAAGAATGGCAACCTTCCAAGAATTTTGCACTTTTTATTGAAATGTGAAAATTGCAATTGAAAGATCAATTAGTCAAAGGTGTTAAGGAGGACCCAAACAAGGTTAAATTTCCTGGAAATAGTGTTCCAAATGCCTTGGTCTTTATGACATTGTCGAAACAAGTGGTTGTGGTCCTTTGCTTATTGATGACATATGTAAAGTGTAGATGGACCAAATGATCCTCATGCAGTTGAATTATCATAAGTTAAAATCTTGGCTAATGCAGGTGTAATGGGATGACTTAAAACCACGCCCGTGTGGCACTTAGTCTTTCAATGCGCTTAAGGCAGCAAGGTTAAGTTTAGCTTGACTCTAAGAAGCTTGAAAGGAAGGAAAGGTAACTTTGCAAGGAAACCTAAAGAGAACAAGGGGGTAAAGAAGAAAGCTCTCTATTGCTCTTACTTCTTTACAGCTTAGTTGGTTTTCTACATAAGTATCTTTCTTGACTTCTCTATATAAATATGTAGATATTTACAAGGAGTCTTCCAGAAATTGGCCTTCTGAAAGCAGGCCTTGCTCCATAGATCTCAACAACATGCCTATGTGTTTTGGGCAAAGTCCATGAACTAAACATGCCTCTCTTAGAGCTTGTAGATCTAGGTTCAGGGTTGCACGGCAACAATCCATGACATTCTACCCCACTTATGGAGCAGACGGCCTTGTCGCATCTTCTTGGTGGAACTTTTCAATGTGCTCCTTGAATTGCCCGAGTCCCTCTGTAGTTCCCAGGTTGCCTCATTATCGGGTAGTCCTTTCTATTTGACGAGATATTCGTGATTCGGAGGATAGTTTTTCCTCCATAAGATTCTATCTATGAGAATATACTCCACATCTAGATCATGGGATATTCGGATGCCAACGGGTCCACGCTTTGAATCCCCTTGGCTAGGATGCTCCACGTCTTAATGATATGGCTTCAACGAATTTACATGAAAGACAGGGTGAACTTTTTCATTTTTGGTGGGAGTTCCATCTTGTAGACTAATTTACCTACTTTCTTCTCAATGCAGAAAGGCCCTTCGAATATGTGAGTAAGTCCCTTGTGTAGCCCTTTAGCTATTGTTGTTTGTATATTCATACTAGCTATTGTTGTGTGTATATTCATACCAACATGAGGTCTCCCACTTGGAACTCTACTGGCCTCCACTTCTTATCTGCCCATTTCTTCATGTGTTTGGCTACATTGTGTAGGAACGAGCGTGCTAAGTCAACGTGTTCTTGGAGTTGTAGGCGGGTAGCCAAGGATGAGCTCAAATGGACTCTTGCCTGTGGATTCATTCCACTGCAGGTTAAAGGAAAATTGGCCCACATCAAGTAACTTTGCCCAATGTCTTTGACTAGCACTTAAGTAGTGTCGAAGATATACCTCCAACAAGGCATTCATGCATTCAGTTTGTCTGTTTGTTTGGGTGTGCATGCTAGTTGAGAAGTTGCGCTCAGACCCCAAGAGTTTGAAGAGCTTTGTCCATTGCTTACAATTGTCTAGGACAATCCCCATTATTTTACCACATGTTTAAGGAACAATGTAGTAATTCCTTTCGCCGTGATATCCTTGGGTGTTAAGATGAATGTATCATACTTTGAGAAGCTATCCACCACTACAATGAAACTCCCATATCCTTTAGATATAGGAAGGCCAATAATGGAGTCCATGGAAGTTCTTTCCCATGGCCATTCTAGCACCAGTAATGACTCCAATAGCCTTGTAGATGCCGGCTGTTCTACCTTGTCTTGTTAACAAATGAGATAGGTTCTCTCATATGCCTCAATGTCATCTCTCATGTGTGGCCAATAATACTTGTCTTCCAGAAATGCGAGTATGCGATATGTCCCTGGATGCCTGCCCACTCCTTGTCATGGCACTCCTTTATCAGTTCTCTCGGTAGTCCCCCATAGAGTGGCACATAGATCTTGTTGCCCTTGGTATGGAGTAGGTCTCCGTCTACCCAAAACCTTTATATTTTGCCTGCCTTCACCTATGTGGAAAGTGCTTCGGCTTGTGCATCATGCGACAATCCTTCTTTGGGGAGCTCCATAAGGTAGCCTTAGACCCTTGAGAAGGTAATCAATTCTACTTTTCGACTTACGATATCTGTGACAAAGTTGACATTGCCAGGCTTATAGTGCAGCTTGTAGTCGACTTTTACAAGAAAATCTTGCATCTGGCTTGCTTAGCGGATAACGTCTTTTGTGTTTAGAAGTAACTTGTGGCCATGTTGTCAGTCATGACCACAAACTTGTTGCCTAGAAGGTAGTGTCTCCAAGTGTGTAAACAATGTACTACAACAGATCCCTTTTTCTTGGATCATGTATGGGTACTCGTGTTGTTTAGCTTCTGGCTCTCATATGCAACAAGATGCCCTTGCATTAGCACATCACCAATGGCAAAGTCGGAACCATCCATTTGAACCTCAAATGGTTTGGAATAGTATGGAAGCACCAACACTGAGTCCTTTGTTATTTCTTCTTTTAGGGCATTAAAGGCCTCTTGGTGTTGTTCATTCCATACCCATGTCTGGCCTTTCTTTAAAAGATTAGTTAGTGGGGCAGCAATGTAAGAATAGCCTTTGATGAAACGCCTGTAATAGTTGGCCAAGTGGAAATGACCTTAACTTCGTTACCTCTGTAGGGACCTCACATTTTTGGATGGCTTGCACCTTTTTATCATCCATGTGAATCATTCCTACCCCCAGAACATGCCCAAGGAAAGTTACCTCTCGCTGTGCAAAAGTGCACTTCTCTTTCTTAACATATAGCTGGTTGGCCCTTAACACTTCGAACTCTTGTTTTAGATGGTCAAGGTGCTCTTCAAGTGTTCGATTGTACACATTAATGTCATCTAGGCAAACTACAACAAAATGATCAAGGAATGGCTGTAGTGCCTTAATTCATAAGGGTGCAAAAGGTTATTGGTGCTTTCGTAAGTCTGAACGGTATGACCAGGAACTCGAATGCTCCATATCTTATGGTGCATGCGGTCTTGTGCATGCCCCCTTCAACTACGCTATAAGAGGGAGTAGGTACTTGTTTTTGATTGCCTGTTTGTTGAGTGCTCAGTAGTCTATGCACATGCGTAGTGACCCATCGTGCTTTTTTTTTTTGATAGAACAGGGGCGCCATATGGTGTTTGAAGTTCGCACATAACCTGCATCCAACTGATCCTTAAGTTGCCTCCTTAGTTCCTGCAGCTCGGGTTGGTGCATTTAGCAGAGGGCCATGGCTGGGAGCCTTTGATTTGGGATCAACTCTGTGGCATTGTCCACCTCTCTCTTCGGTGGGAGTTTCTTTGGTAGCTCGTCCGGCATGACATCCGTGTATGCCTCAAGGATGGTTGCCACTTCCTCGGGGATGGAATTGGGTCTCTTTATGTCATCATCCACCCTTAGCATGGCTAAGTAGGTTACTTCATTCTACAAACCCTTGGCTAGCTGCATGGCTGATAGTAGTTCGTAGGTGATCCTATCTCCCTCTTTATGGGTACAACACACGAACATTTTGGGTCCAATATGCACAGAGAATTCCGGAAAGACACAATCATAGTGAGTATACGATCAAAGAAGGCCAACTCAATCACCATCTCATAATCTTCCATGGGTATAACAGAGATACTTTCCTTGCTGTGCCAATCTCCTATGTGGAGAGAAGTGTTGTGGGCAGTTCCCATGACCGGAACCTCCTTGGGGTTGACCGTCTTGAGGTATCCTTCATCTTTGTGGACCTTTCATTCTAGCTTCTTGGCAGCTCCCTCAAATAAGAATATCTCTGAAGCTCCTGTATCTAAGAGGGCATTGAGCTTTTGGCCCATAATCTTGACCTTAACGAACATCATTACTTGGGGCTGACCAAAACCTGTCTTTATGGAACTTAGGGTCGTAGGGTGCCTAGTTGTGCTATTTCCTTTTCATGCTCCTCCTCCTCCTCTCGAATCATGGCAGAGAGCTTGGAATGCTTGGGGCAGTTGCAAGCAAAGTGAAGTTCGTCACAAAAGAAACATTTGAGTGGCTCTTTGGGTTTGCCCTTCTTGTAACACTTCCCCTTAGAAGTAGAGTTGTTCTGTGACACATCTCGTTGTGGGCGTTCCTTCTCTCTTCCACCTTTGCCCTTGCTTGATGTCTTGATGGAGTTCTTTGAAGAATCATTCTTGTGGTATTCCACAAGTGCCTCAATTGCTTGTGGCAAGGTTTGCACGCCTTGCCTTTGTAATTCCATCTTGGCCTAACCCTTCAGGCCATCCTTGCACTCATGTCTGGTATTTCAATGAGTAACTCGGAAAACTCCTTCACATACTCCCTCACATTACCCTTCTGTGTGAGGCAACAAAGCTTGGCCCTTGCTTTGTCTTCAGCATACTTGGGGTAGAACTGTTGCTTTAAGTCCCTGCCAAAGTCTCCCCAAATCTCTATGTTGGCAGCATCCCTCTTTACATCATCATACTTTCTTTGCCACCATAGTTGTGAGAAATCTACTAACTATACGGATGCGGTACGTATCTTTGCTGCCTCATCTACGATCCCTACGACCACAAAATATTGTTCTATGGCCCATAAGTGTTGTCGATGTCTTTTGTAGATCTTTTCCCCACATAACTCTTTGGCTTAGGTACCTCCAACCCAGCCGCTGGTTGGATTACCACCACTTCGCCTGTTGCTTTGTAGATAGCCAGCTCATCTTTCAGCTGCGTGACCTTTGGCCTAGAACTTCAACAAGGGCTTCCAAATAATCCGCCCTCTTGGTGGAAGCGTCTGTTGCTTCACTAATGACATTAAGGGCATTCTCACAAAAATCTTCGTATGCGGACTCAAGTTTCTCCATTCGCTCCCCCAGCATCATCAGATAGATCCCTTAGATTCGCCATGGCTAGCTCCACTTTGATAAGCCTACTCTCCATGGTTGATATGTTTTCTTTTGACTTGCTCCAGGCCTTGGGCTTAAGGGCACCTTTAGGATTGCCATGGGTAACCTCAGAAGAAGACATGATGCTGACTGTTGGAGGTCACACAAAAATAACTGCTTTGATACCACTTGTCACGGGATGACTCTAAACCACGCTCTTGCAGATACTTAGTCTTGCAATGCGCTCAAGGCAACAAGCTAAGTTCAGCCAAACTCTAGAAAGCTTGAAAGGAAGAGAAGGGAACTTTACATGAAAAGGTAAAGAGAATACGGGGATTAAGAAGAAAGCTCTTTATTGCTCTTCTTCACAATTTCGTTGCTTTTCTACTAACGGAGACCCATCCCCTATGTATAGCTGAAGTCACATAGGGTGAATGGTTAGGATCTTGCCAACTGGCTTGATCCAGTGGTGCCTTCCATAGTTTCTACGCAAGTATCTTTTTAGACTTCTCTACATAAATATCTTGATATTTACAAGGAGTCTTCTAGAAACTAGGCCTTCTAGAAGCATGTCTTGCTTCATAAATCTTCAACAACATGCCTATGTCTTTAGGCCAAGTCCACGAAATAAACAAGCCTCCCTTAGAACCTATAGATCTAGGCCATGGGTTGCAGAACAACGGTCCATGACACAGGGTCCATACAAGGAAGAGAATTTTGGGTGGTGCAGGAGTTTGCCAGATCAAGTTGGCATGTGGCCAAGATGAAGAGCAGTTGGAGGCTAACTGATAGGCTGTTTGACTATGAAGACTTCACGAGTATTTAGAACCCAGATAATTTTTTCCTCCTTGGTTGGGATAAGAGTAAGAAAATTTAATTTTTGAATAATTTTGACATGTGAGACTCTTCCAACCTCGTAAAATTTCTGTGTAAAGGAAATACCAGCATATTTTACCTTAATGAACAAAATAATAATCAGATATCCATCCATCATGTCGATCAACAACTCTAAATATACGGCCAAAACTCTCAGCAAGTTTGGAGTCTCTTAACCATAGATCCGTCCAAAACTTGATCTAATTGCCCATGCCAGCGTGAAATCTTGTATTATTTCGAAATTAATCTGAGTGCTTCTTGATATCCTTCCACAATCTCGGGCTTTATTTGACTTCATCTTGATCAATCCACCATCTGTGTTTAGGATGGTATCTAGCTGCCATTAGTTGTCTCCATATGAGCTGATTATCAATCGCAAACCTCCGGTGCCATTTACATAGTAGAGAAACATTCATCACCTCTGAACTCCGAATGCCAAGCCCCTAGAAGCTTTAGGTCTGCAGATGAATTTCCACGATTCCAAATGAAATTTATGAGATTGTTCATGTCCTTGCCATAGAAAGTTCTTCTAGATTTGTTTCATACGCTTGATTACTTGCATGGGACCTCCCATTGGAAGATTGACATGCAGTAGATTGGGAGGTTGGCCATAGACGCTTTTAGGAGCGTTGGTCTACCTCTGGATAGGACTGATCTTTTCCACAATGCTAGTTTACTTGGAAACCGTTGGATGACAGGTTCCCACTGTTTAGCTTTCGGACGACCATACGTTAGAAAACTGATCACTAATCTTTTATAGATATTGTGAACGTACATGATATTGTTTTAGCAAATTTTTGATTGGCACGCATATGCGACAGTGGGTGTTTCAGGCAGAAATCCTGTGTATTCTCTTAAAATAGTCAAAGTTCAAGCACTTTCGAGGTGATCCTGGATCACATGTTCACTAATCAGTTAACTAGGCTCATCAGAATACTAAAGTGTCAAGGTTGTGATGCTAAGCTTTGGCTCCTTCGGATAACGTTGAGGAAGTTAAATAGGGAAGTGATATAATCCACCCCAATTTTTTTTTTTTGTTAACTAGCCCTTTACTAATTCTGTGAAGGCTATAACTCTAAGTGATCGCAGATGAAGGTCAAATCATTCATAATATTGTGCTCGACTTAGATGTTATAAGTTCCTAAATTCCTATCCACTCGAAGATCCTATAGCTACTGTCTGCTTGAGTTGTAAAATGAATAACCAAAAATTTCATCATCCATTTTATAACTAGAAGCAGCAATTGCAAAGAGCATGGCCACTTTCAAGTGGTGATAAACTCCAAATTAGGATACTTGCAAGTATGGAACATTATCAAGGAGACATTCAATCCTTTCAGCTGATCTCCTTTAGTCTGTTCTTCGGGCAAGTAATGGTGGCGGATAAGTTGGCTTCAAACACAATGTCAGGTGAATGCAGTGAATTTGGGTCGGCTTTCCACTTCCTACGACATGTCCTTCTCAAAGATCTATACGAATTATGACACATCACAATGAGTTTAACCTTATTAATGGATTAGAATATTACTGAAACTGTGGGTACCATTTGTATTTTTTCCTTTCGTACTCTTTCCCGAGTTAAGATATGCACATCCACTAAATGATTGAGACACTCGCTGTTTTGCTATTGCTATAAACAATGAGTTGGACATGGCTTCATTATATTCCAGGCAACTAGGCCATAGTATAATTCTGCTTGGAGCTTGGATATTGGACCATCTTGACCCAAAATGATCTTAGCTCACACTACGGTGAATCAAATGTCGCTTGCATAACAAGCTATAATCAAGCGAGCGACTAACCCACTATATGAACCGCGATAATAATCAGAATCGGCAATAAGAGTTGCAATGTTTTGAACTCTTTTCCAACCTCAGCTAGTATAAATAGCATGCTAAATAACTTGAGAATAAAATAAGTTCTTTTTGAAACAGTAATGTAATTTTCTCACCAACACAATGTGACAGTAATAATACCAGTAGCTGCAGCAGAACCAGACTAGTATGGTGGTAGTAATATACATGAATTTGACGAAATGCAAACAAATTTTATGCACACTAAGATTTACCTAGACTTCCGCAAATGCGATACAAAATTTGACACGGTGAACGTCGCAGGACCTCCAACAATACAACCAGGGCTACCACAACCTGCAAAACTACCTCCCATGGATACTCCTCGGGAACAAGGTAAACACAGAGAGGACCCAGAAACAGCAGCACAAAACTCAGGTTCAAGAGGGTCCCAGGAGTTCCAGAGTCTGTAGCTGCTGATTGGATGCCGAATTTCTCTGCTTTTGAGATGAGACCCAATTTCTCTACTGCTGACAGAGAGACCAAATTTCTCGGTGCTGATAGTAATCCTGCTTTCTTTGCTTTGGTTAGAAGTCTCAATTGCTCTACTCTTGTTAACAAGTTTATAGGCGGGGTGTCATCAACACTGCTCACTCATGGACCTGGTTCATGTTGGGGGTTTATTTAGACCTTGCCCAGGATCATGCACCCACGCAAACACATGCAAGAACGTCAGTTTAACGTGGTTCGGCAAAAAATGCCTATGTCCACGGGAGGAGAACAAACTCACTAAAATAGGGAGCATTATAAGGTATTTACAAACATGAATGCAGGGAATGGTGTTCTAAATTACTCTTAAGTGTATCCCTATTTATAAGGATTTTCAGAGCTTAAATGTCAACAAAATTGTTTCAAAAGTCTTGGGCAGTGGTTGACGGCAGTGGCTGTCACAGTTGATGTTGGTGGCTGAATTCGGTGCTGTAAAGTTTGACAATGCAACGGTGGTGGTGGCAATGGTTGTTCTTCTTTAAAAATGGGATTGGACCCCACACAACTCTACCTCTAAGCCCATTAACTGAAGGAGGTTTCTTCACGTATGGACTTCTAGCAGAAGCCCATCATAGCCAATTCCCTACAAATGTCGAACTTGCTTTGAGGTAATGTTTTTGTCATTATATACAAACTATTGTCATCAGTATGAATCTTATTAAGCTCTAATGATTTTGAGCCCAAAATATCACTAATCCAATGATACCGAACATCAATGTACTTTTACCATTTATGAAAAGTTGAATTCTTACTAAGGTGTATAACACTTTGACTATATCAAAATAACGCATATCTCTTTTGTATAAAGCCAAGTTCATTCACGAACTTCTTTATCTGTAGTAACTCTTTGCAAGCCTCTGTCACAGCAATAAACTCAGCCTCTGTTGCAGACAAGGCAACACACTTCTGTAACTTTGACTGTCATTATACAGCTCCCCATGCAAAAGTAATTAAGTAGCCTAAAGTAGACTTCCTAGTGTTAATATCACAATTCATATCTGAATCAGTATAGGCCTCGAGCACGGGCTTGCTAGTGCTAAATCCCAAACTCAACTTGGAAGTACAACGTAGATATCTCAATATCCACTTCACTGCATTCCAATGCTCCTTTCTTGGATTGGATAGAAAACGGCTTACTGTACCAATTGTATATGCAATGTTTGGTCTAGTATATACCATGACATACATAAGACTACCAACAACTCAAGCATAAGGAACATCTTGCATGTATTCTTTCTCAGCATCACTCACTGGAACTTAATTCTTACTAAGCTTAAAGTGAGTAGCAAAAGGTGTACTAACCATTTTAGCTTTATCCATGTGAAATCACTGAAGTACCTTTTATGTGTATTTCTCCTGAGACAGCTATAATCACTTATTCCTCCTGTCGCGAATGATAGAAATCTTAAGAATCTATCTCGTGTGTCCCAAGTCTTTCATAGTAGAGACTTTGTTTAACTCCTTTAACTGAGTGATCCTTAAAGAGCTACTTCCAACAATAAGCATATCATCAACATAGAGTAGCAAGATAACAAAATCATCCTCTGAGAATATCTGCACAAATAAACAATGATCTGAAGTGGTCTTTCTATAAACCTGTTGGGCCATAAACTGCTCAAACTTTTGTACCACTATCTAGGAGCCTGTTTCAAGCTATACAGACTCTTCTTTAGCTTGCAGATATAATTCTCCTTGCCTTTAGCAACAAAACTTTTTGGCTGCTACATATATATATCTCCTCCTCTAAGTCACCATGGAGGAACATTGTCTTTACATCCATCAATTCAAACTTCAGATCAAGGTTTGTGGCCAAACCTAATACAACTTGGATTGAAGACATTTTGACCATAGGAGAAAATATCTCTTTGAAATCAATACCTTTTCTTTGACCCAAGCTTTTCACCACATGTCTAGCTTTGTATCGTGAAGTGTCACCCTCGTACTTCACCCTATAAATCCATCGATTCTTCAAAGCTTGTCTGCCCTTAGGTAATCTTACTAGCTCAAAAGTGTGGTTGTCCTGTAAGAATTTTATCTCATCTTTCATAGTTGCATTCCACTCTGCATTCTTTTCACTTTCAACTGCCTCTATGTAGCTTTCAAGCTCTCCCCTATCAGTGAGGAGCACATACTCATCTGGTGAATACCGAGTGGAGGGTTAACGATCTCTCGAACTCTGTCCTAATGAAACTATTGGCTCCTCAGTAGGAACCTCCTACTGAACATCATCAGCCTCTGACGAAACATCTATATCTTCAACAGCTTCATGCTCACCCTTGGACTGATCATCTTGAACATCAGTTGGTGCACCACCATGGTCATTGGCACCATCTACACCTTGCATATGTGAAATAGGAACTCGATCCAAATCAGTCAGATTATCAGAACTCCGAGTTTTTGATCCTTCGGCTTTGTCAATATGTTCAATGGTTTGGTCTTCCATAAAGACTACGTCACGGCTTCTAACAAGCTTCTTTTCAATAGGATCATATAGCCTATAGCCAAACTCATCCTGCTTGTAGCCAATGAAAATACATTGTTTGGTCTTGACGTCCAACCTGGACCTCTCATCTTTGGGTATATATACAAACGCCTTGCACCCAAACACTCGTAAGTGATCGTAAGAGACATCTTTTCTATACCATAGCATGTTATGAACATCTGCATTCATGGCAACAATTGGAGACATGTTAATAGTATAGGTAGCTGTGTATAGTGACTCACCCCAGAAAGAATCGGGCAGCTTAGCTTCAAAAAGTAAGCATCTAATCCTGTTCACCCTCTCTGCCAAACCATTTAGCTGAGGAGTTTCAGAGGAGTCCTTTGATGTCTGATCCCCTGCTTCTTACAATAAGCATCAAATGATCCATAGTACTCGCCACCATTGTCAGTTAGAATACATTTCAGCTTCTTCCCTGTTTGAGCTCAATAGAAGTTTAAAACTCTTTACACTTGTTAAGCACCTGATCCTTGGATTTCAAAACATAGACCCAGAGTTTTCTAGAATAATCATCAATAAAGGTGACAAAATATAATGTACCACTAAGTGTTCGTATCTACATAAGACCGCACACATCAGAGTGTACCAATTCAAGCACCCTTGGCTTCTTGAAAGAAGGATGGCTTTTGAAGGAAACCCGTTGCTGCTTCCAGGCATGACAATGAGTACACTTACTCAACTTTGCAGCTTTGAGCCCTGAAAGGAAATTCTTCTTGACTAGATAACCTAATCCTTTCTCATTTCATGTGACTAAGTCACCCGTGCCACAACTCTGAAGAACTAGCAACATCAATTGCGTTCACAGAGTTAATAGGAATCTAAGCTTACATCACATACAAGCTAGATGATTTCTTCCCTCTAGCAACCACAAGCGCTCCCTTAGAGAGCTTCCATTGGCCATTGTAAAAGGTACTATAGTACCCATCATCATCATCATCTAGCTTTTCTACTGATATTAAGTTCAATCAGATATCTGGTATATGTCGAACTTCCTTGAGAATCAATCTTGTTCTGTTATTGGTGTCCAAATAGACAGATTAACTACCAACAACCTTTGAGAGCCCATCAATACCCATCTTCAACACTCTAAAGTCACTAGGAGTGTACGAGGTCAAAAACTTCCTCTTGGAGGTAACATGGAAAGAAGCATCGCTGTCAACGATCCATCCGATCTCAGTAGAGGCTAGGTTGATCTCATTTTCATTACAGACCACAACAAGGCCTGAAGTGGTGTGGTCACACAATCATTCCCGTCATTATTTCTTCTCTCTTGCTTGGCATTCTCTGTCTTGTTCTTAACTTTCCACTTATAACACTGCCTTTTTATGTGACCATTCTTGCCATAATAATTGCACTCTAGATTCTTGTATATGGACTTGGATTTACTCATGCCTTATTATTCTTCTCCTGACCTTTGATCTTGCTTCTCCCACTATTCTACCCATTGTCGAATGAAACAACATATTTGTTCATGTTTGAAAGCCCACTCATCTTTGGACTTATTCTCTAATTTTTGAGTAGCAAAGATAGGTAGATGCAATTTCTTCACAAAAAGAAGTTTTTTCATCTTTTCCTTCCACTTGTGATAGTTAGTGCCATTTAAGCAAATTATTTTGCTTATATTTGCCTCTATAGCTAAAGATAGAGTACTTACAGTAATTTCAGGAGAGAATCTTGCAAATTTAAGAACACCACTGCATTCAAAACACTCAATTTAGCTAAGAACTAGTTTATCCCCCTTGAAAATTGGTAAAAAATAAGCATGGTACAGTTTGGTCATTGTTGCAACTCGTCACGTTGCAACTCTGCTACTATTGAACTCGAACTGTTGCGACTCGTCTACTATTGCAATGCGTATTGTTTCAACTCTGCACTGTTGCAACTCTATGATTGTTGCAACGTGCTACTATTGCAACTCTCTACTATTACAACTCTACACTATTCCAACTATAAATGTTGTAACTCGTACATGTTGAAACTTGATTGTTGTAACCTACTATATTGCACTGTTACAACTCAGTACTGTAGCAATCACTATAACCAACAGTAATGATGATACTTTCACTGTAGTAGAATGATGTTACCTTTCACTATAGTAGAATGATGATTATGTTTTTTACTATAGCATAACTATATTTTCAATAGCCCTCTCTCTCGCCTCAGTCATCACCACTGCAGCTCCATCATCTACGTGTATTACAGTAGCCCACTCCTCTTCTCCTACTATGATACCACTTGTTGGGGGTTTATTTAGCCCCCTCCCATAATCATGCACTCATGCAAACACACGCAAGAACATTGGTTTAACGTAGTTCAACCAAAAATGCCTATGTCCACGGGAGGATAACAAATTCACTAAAATAGGGAGTATTACAGGGTATTTACAAATGGGAATGCATGTAATGGTGTCTATATTGCTCTTAACTATATCCCTATTTATATGGATCTTCAGAGCTTAAATGATAACAAAATTGTCACAAAAGTCTTGGGCAGTGGCCGACGACGACGACCATCACAGTTGATGTCTGCGGCCGAATTTGGTGCCGTAAAGTTTGACAACTCGACAACGGTGGTGGTAACAGCTGTTCTTTTTGAAAATGGGATTGGACCCCATAGTTCACCCAATGGGGAGACTGTTATGCCCTGCATTGCAAATGGGAAGCATCTCAAGTTGTTTTTTCTCATCCTTAATCAGGTCATAAAGAAACTGATTCAGTATTCTCGAGTGTATTAAACAAGAACAGAAGTGCCTATCATGTTAACAAATCAAACAATTCTTCAGTATCCAAGGTTTGTGAAACACCACCTCTCCCCTTGGAGACCTATGCAAAAATATAATAGTATTGTTATTCGAGCAAATCTACATATGTATAAGTTTGTTTGTCTTTGACTCTGGACTGAGGAGAATCTTTTGATTCATTAATATTACAAAATATGATTTACACATGAACACACACACATAGGACCCTGATAACCTATGACCTCCACGATTGGACTTGAATTGCCCATAACAAATATAGAAAAGATGAAGAAGGATTGAGGGAAATAAGGGCAAGTCTTTATAAATTCAATCTCAATCTTGAGTAGTTTAAAATGGAATTATAGTTATTAAAACATATTCTAAATATAAGTGACTGAAAAACCAACCTCCTCCCCCACAACAAAACCAAAGAGTTAGAAGCTGGCTCAAGAAGATGATAGACTAATACTTAAAAGTAAGGCAAAGAGGAGTGGTTATAGTTTAGATGACTTTCAGGTATCGTAACTCTACTTCTCTTCGACTAAGTATTCATCTTGATAGACAGAACATGAACTTTCACTAGGAAGTTTCATATAACAAAAGAGTGAAACTGTTTTAAGTCCATATTGTGGTTGAGTAGGGAAATATTATGTGTTGGTTCTTTTCAGTAGGCTAGAAACTCTGATTAACCAATAGTAACACTGGGCCATCAGAGGACAAGCAGCCTTCCAATCACATCGATACTATATAGCCATATTAAAATGGGTGACCTACTTGGCTTGCTATGTGCATAGGTTACTGGCCGAGATTCTTCAGAAAAAGCAATGCACTTAAGTAGAATGTACACTAACCATAATGGAATCTCTTATTGCTCCTACTAACAATCACAAAAGCGAGATCAAATAAAATAAGGAATGGTTAGTAAGGAAGAGGAAGGAAACTATATGTGATGATGAATAGTGGAGTTTCTTCATTAGAAGATTTGTTTATGCCAACTATACTCACACCTTGAGACAATTGAGAGGATACTCTCGTGCTCTTATTTGTACATACAAAGCCATAAATATGCGATCAATTGCTCTTGAAGTAATTAGCTTCTTAGCAATTTTTCTTGTAAGAGTTCATCGACTAATGGTGCATAAGTGGATCCCACGGAATCATCATTTTACTTACCCTGTCTGGGGTGGGGTCTATAATCAATAAAGTCCTGACTCAATGTATTAAACTAGGCACACTTCCCTTGTCTTGTATATGGATGGAAGTCATTGAACCATCCAATTATAAGGAATTAGCTGATAACCACAAGTCCAACATTGGAGTGCATAATGAAGATTCCACCAACTACGACAACTGTTTCAATGAATGCAATCACCAAGTGAGTTAATTGTGTAAATTATTAGATAAAAAGCACATCTCAAAATTCTTTGACATACTTGTATACATGTGGCCTTTTTAACACCCTCAAGTCTCAATCTTCACTTTCCGACTACATAACAAAACATCCACCATGTATTAGAGATAAGTAGGATCCAAAGCACGTAGATGTAGGCATAGAGTCCATGGATGAAAAACCAATGCAGCCACCATCACTCAAGGCAAAAGAATAACACATACATTAGTCAATTTCTTTTAAAAAAAATGCTAAATGAGTCAAACATTGTTCAATTTTAACTTCAAATACCAAATTGGACGTAGGCAAATGTTCACATACAGGAAAGAAAAATTAAAAACCTCTAAATTGCTTCCCAAGAATGAAGTTATGAACATGTAATTAAAGAATAATAATCATAAATAAAAAATTAAGGAAAAAATTCATAACTCAAATTGGAGAATATTGGTAGTTGCTTCTACTGATCCCACACAGGTAATTTCTTCTTCCAAAATGGGATTAAAAGCAAGCAACACTTTTAAACATTAAAAAAAGAACATATACCATAATAAACAAATGAATGACATTAGCTATATTATGAGAATATGTTGTAAACCATTCTCTTGAGGTTTGCATTAATCAAATACATATACAGAAGCAAAATTAAATGACTAGGAACTTACCTCCAGTCGTAGAAGTAGATCTAAGGCAATGTTTTAAAGAGATCTTCTGATTCATGAGTAGTACACGATGATAGAAAAGCAGAATGTTTTTTTTTGCTTAAATCAAAGACCCCTTAAAATAAGATTTAATAGCAGTTATCCTTCCATCAAGGATAATTTCCATGAATAGTTACTACACATTGCTACAATAATGACTAGGAAACCACATTAGATTTTGAATTCCTAATGTTAGGGATAACAAAAATTCTAACATTCTCCCACTTGGACCAAACATTTGTAACTTTATAAATATATAAATCTTAACATACCAGTCTAAAACACTTTATGCTCAAACAAAGAAATAATTACATGAATCATGGCAGTAAATTCTTTAAAAAACAAGCATTACCTTTCTTTTATTACAACGCAATTTTTTTTCTTTGAAAAAGTCTTTTATATGGTGTCTTATCTTTATGAATAAGCCTCAAATGCTTATTTTGGGTCCAAGCATAAATGTTTGTCATTCCAAGAATTCAAAGTTTCATTACTAATATGTGCTACAAATATAGCATCATAGTTCAAATAGAAAGTGACAAATTAGAACAAAGTCCCATTCGTGTTACATGATTCTCAAACAACTTTGGTGGCATACCTTTCATCAAAGGATTTGCAATCATTAGCTTAGTACGAATGTGTTCAACGAGTACTTCATTCTATTTGATATGCTCTTTGATTGCTAAGTACTTAATGCGAATGTGCTTACTTTGATTTCCACTTTTATTATTCTTAGTAAAGAGCACATTAGCTGAATCATCACAGTATATCTTTAGTGGTCTAGATATAGAATCAGTAACTTGAAGTCTAGAGATGAAACTCTTCAACTATATACCTTGTTTTGTCACCTCAAAGCAAGAAACAAACTTAGCTTCAATTGTAGAAGTAGCTATCAAAGATTGCTTTGCACTTCTCCAAGATATAGCTCCTCCAACAAATAAGAAGATATATAAGATGTTGATTTACAAGAATCAACACAACCATCAAAGTCTAAATTTAAATACCCAATAACCTCCAAGTCATCTATCCATCTATATGTAAGTATGAAATCTTTAATCCCTTGAAGGTATCTCATGAGCTTCTTTGCAGCTCTCTAGACCTGGGTTACTTTGATAAATTCCCAACATTCTAATTGCAAATGCAATGTATGGCTTAGTATAGACTTCAACATACATCAACCTTCAAACAATTGAAGCATAAGAAATGTTTTTAATCCATTCCCTTTCAAAGTCATTTTTGGGATATTAATTCATACTAAATTTGTCACTCTTAACAATAGGTGTTATACTAGGTGAACAATCTTTCATGTGAAATCTCTCAAGAACCTTGTTAATCTACGCTTCTTAAGACAAGTCCAAGATACCCTGAGACTTGTCTCCATTAATCTTAATGCCAATCACATATGATGCTTGACTCATATCCTTTATATCAAAATGTTGAGAGAGAAATTGTTTCACCTCATATAACAATCCCATATCATTAGTCGTAAGAAAAATATAATCCACATACAAGAAAAATAATTTTTCTCCCACTAACCTTGTGTTATATACATTCATCCATAATGTTCTTTATGAAACTAAATGACAAGATAACATTGCAAAACTTTAAATATCACTGACGGGAGGTTTGCTTTAGTTTATATATAGACTTTTTAAGTTGCAAACTAAATGATCACTATCAGTTGAGACAAACCTCTTAGGTTGTTTTATATAAACCTCTTCCTCTAAATCACCATTGAGTAATGATATTTTCACATCCATTTGATGTAAATCTAAGTTAAAATGAGCAACTAATGCTGCGATGATACGAAAACAATTCTTTTTAGAAATAGGAGAAAATATTTCTTTATAATTGATTCTTTCCTTTGTATGAATTCTTTGCAACAAGTGTTACCTTATATCACTCAATGTTGCCCAATAAGTCTTTCTTGGTTTTTAAAACCCATCTACAAGATCTGAGACTTGATTATCTATCATAGAATCTATCTTATCTTTCATAGCATCATACAACAATTTAGATTATTACCATTCATTGCTTGTGAAAGCGTCTCAGGGTCATTTTTAGCACCGATATCATAGTTAAATTCCTATAGGTAGACAATGTAATTAGTAGAAATTGCTAACTTCCTTACTCTAGTAGATCTCCTCAATGGTACATCATTAGCCTCTTGTGGAGGCTCCTAATCATAAACTTGTTGTGGTTGATAATCAATGGGATCTACTAAAACATTATCAACCTGATATGGATTTTCAACAATTGGTTGTCTAATGTTCATCATATTTTGATGGGTGACATTGGTCATAATTAGTTTGCTACTTGATGTGGGAGTTGGATAAAAAACACAATTTTCCTTAAAAACTAAGTTTTGAGGTCTATAACTCTCATTAACTACGTTATTCTCAAGAAATTTGGCATTTCTTGATTCTACAATTCTACTACTATGGGATGGATAATAAAACCTATACCCTTTAGACTTTTTAACATATTTAATAAAATATAAACTAATAGTCCTCAGGTCCAACTTCCTTTCATATGGATTATAATCTCTAACTTTAGCTGTATAACCCCAAATGTATATATGTCTCAAACTCACTTTTCAACTTCTTCATAATTCAAATGGCATTTTAGAAATGACTTTAGTTGAAATTTAGTTTAATACATAAACTACTATTTTTAGAGCTTCACTCCATAATGATAAATGAAGATTTGAGTTGTTAAGCATGCTCCTCACCATATCGATTAAAGTTTTGTTTCTTCTTTCTGCTACACCATTTTGAGCTAGTGAAGTGCTTTGAGCAACAATACCTTACTCCTAAAGAAACTTAGAAAATGGACCAAGTACTTGTCTAGTCTTTATGTACATACCATAATATTTACCACCTTTATTAGATTTTACAATTTTAATTTAATTTTCACATTATTTCTCTACATTTGCTTTATATATTTTAAAAGCATCCAGCTCTAATTATGAAGTAAGTAGAGATACATAAATCGTGAGTAGTCATCTATATAGGTAATGAAATATTTCTAACCATCTAAGCTTATGTTAGGACAATAAATGTCAGTTTGTAAAACTAGTTTGGAAAAGCTAGGGATATAAAAGGGTCATTTTAAATCCAATAGAAAACCAATTTGTAAAACTAGTCTATATGTCCCCACATCATTAACACGTGAACGCATCTGATATCCTAAATAGATGCTCCATTCACTTTCCATGAGTCTCCTTTGGTTTAGAATGCCTGCATGATATTACAAATATAGATTGTAGAACAAAAATAAATCCACTATGTGGTATGTGAAACATAAACCATATTAGATTCATAACATATAAAAGATTTGAGATTATCTTTCTTTTCCAACCAAGCCTTCCTTTTATGGTAATATTTTCTCATGTAGCCTTTTTTTTTATAACAAAAGAAGCACATTATAGCCTCCTTTTTTATCAGCATGGGCTACAGGTTTGCTTTCCCTTTCCTTTTGATGGCTTGCCTTTTGTATCTTTTGTGGATTGCCACATGTTCACTTTCAACCATCTCTTGAACTAATTTCTCTTATTCTTAAAAACATGGTAAAACCTTATTAATTGACCATTTTTCTTTATGTGTGTTATAGAAAATTTTGAACGGTCCATATTGAGAAGCAAGAGAGTTCGAGATAAAGTGCAGTAAAAAGGACTTACAAATCTTAATCTATAACGACTTCAACTAAGCAGTTATATCCCTCATCCTCATAATGTGCTTGCGCACCACTTTAGTGCTAGTGAGTCTCACCGATGACAACTTAATCATTAAGGTGAGAGCCAATGCTTTATCAGATGACCAAAATTGTTCATCAATGGCTTTCATAAGCTCTTTGACATTTTCACACTTAGGTATCGACCCATGAATACTAGTACTAATTTGAGATTTAATAAACATCATACTTAAGCAATTAGAACGCTTCCAACATTCACACAAAGTAATCTTGTCATTGGTGCTAGTTTTTATAATTTCAGAAGTCTCTTCCTTTTAAAGAGCATAGTCAAGATCCATGCACCCTAAGTGCTAAAGAATTTTCTCCTTTCATATTTTATAGTTGTTATCACTTAAGTTTGGAACTTTTGATTCTTCATCAAACAATATCAAATATTGATTAACTGTAAATAAATAAACAAACATGCTTACTAATAATTATGTGATATAAACCATCAAACATAATAAATAAACATGCTTACTAATAATTATGTAAATAAATAATAAGCTTACCAATGCAAGTCAAACCAAATAAATATGAATGACTATGTCATTAATATATACCTATGAGCAAAGATTTTAATACAAATTGATTCACTTACATTTATGATGAAACTAGCAAATTATAAATATTTCTTATTTCTTGTGCGCTGATTAAGAAATAAAAATAATTTTACTATTTCATCCTAATTAATCATAATAATATAATATTTTTTTCTGTGTGGTAAAATTACTATATTAACATATTTAATTAGAATTTGATGCCATTTAAAACTTAATGTGATCAACAATTTTAATTAAATTCTTAATATATATCATCGCATTTAAAAATGTTGTGGCTATTCTTTAAATATTAAACACATATTAATCATATGGCATTGTGAGATCAAAAATTAAATCAAGACACTTCCATATAAGCATAACATAAATTAAAACTAATTAATCTGTCATGCTAAGATGACTTAATTCAATCAATAATAATTAAACATTATGGACTCATTCAGAAATATTTTCTAAATTAATAGGCAATTAATTTAAATATTTAAATTTTTGCACGAACAATTCAAGATAATTGGGCCAATTGTTCATGTATTCAAATGTTTAAGAAAATTTAGAAAGCATATACCATCTAAGCATAAGGTCCCCCTCCTTTTTTTTTTTTTAATAATAATAATAATAATTATTATTACTAATTCATATGTGTGTGTGTGTGTGTACCTCTCTTTCTTTCTCTCTCTTAAATAGACAAACTGTAAATATCTCCACTGACACTTTCCTCTAAATTGATAACCCAAAAGGAAATTTTGTATTCCCTTCTTCTCCAAAACCTAGTCTTAAACCTTTCCCTTTCCTCACAAATCTAGCCCCCTACCAGCAATCACCTTCATTGTGAGGCATTAAGTCAAGCTCTCACAGGCCTTTCCCGACATAGAGATCTAATGAGTTTCCTTAATTTTCTATGTATGAAACATCATAAGTGGAAGATGGAAAATTTAGGTTTTAGATAAGAATTTTCTCCTTTGATCTATGGCATGTGCATCAAGACATTCCTTCTTGTTTCTCTCATGAAATTTAGATGAAGAATTTTCAAAGTAATTATCGTAAAAATAAGGTAATTTAGTCTCTTGATCTACCTATCTTTTAACTCTTTAGCTAGATGATTTTAGTAATCTTATAAAAGAAAAGAAAAGAAGACTTCTAGGGAGAGGAATAAAATATGCTCTAATACTACATGTAAACCATTCTCTTGATTTTTATATTAATCAAATAGATATAAGGAAGCAAAATTAAATGAATAGTAACTTACCTTCAGTCATAGTAGAAGATCCAAGGCAATGTTTTAAAGAGATCTTCTGATTCAGGATCAGTATACGATGATGGAAAAATAGAGTGTTTTTTTCTAATTTAATCAGGGACCCCTTAAAATAAGATTTAATACTAGTTATTCTTCCATCAAGGATAACTGCCATGAATAGTTACCACACACACCACTATAATAATGACTAGGATACCACATTAGATTTTGATTGTTAAATGTTAGGGATCATAGGCATTCTAACATATGTTGCAGAGAACATATACCATAGATTCGCATAGAAATTCACATTTATTGGTAAGAAAATTGTATGAAAAATCTGTCAAACTCTATAAATTGCTACTACATACTGATAGTTACAAAATCCAAGAACTTCAAAACATAACTCATAAAATAGAATGGCTTACTCCCAACTACTAAAGAATTAATTCAAATGGGTATGAACCATCAAACTTGGAATAATTTCTATAGTGACATCCTGATAATGTATGTCAACCATAGACGCAATTTTGATCCAAACAATAGACAACCTAAATACCTTAGACACTCCAAAACACATAGTGTTTTTTCCTTAGTTTTTCAAGAATGATATAATTGAGCTCATGTGCAATCTGGCAGTAGTGTCAAAGATGATCAATGACAATACATCCAGCAAAAATCATACAAACCAACCCATGATACCCAATAGCAGAAATAACAGAACTCAATGCAATGTTAGTTGACCCTTCAAAACATTCATTTGATGAATATAAACTCAAAATCAAATATAAAATGATATCGACTTAGAGACCAGATGTCATAAGATGATTTACTCCACCTGCAAATGATGGCTAATCCTCAAACATGAAGAAGATGGTTGTTCTAAATGAGGCTCTCAAGGATATAGTTACTGGTGCTGTTGGAAATGTGGCATTATCTAAAAGGCTTTTCTATAGTTATGAGTGTCTGTTGGGACTTGGGAGGAACCTACAATGGTGGCTACTTGTACTATAAGCGTTCAGGCAAATTAAAAGAAGGTTGGGTTCTAGATAGGTGATCATCTAACCGTTCAGCTTCTCAACTCACCCTTGATATGGGATAATAGTGGATTGTTATCTATCCTTAGTTTTGTAATTGTATTGTTTGCTAACTCAGTTGTAACCATAGGCTTAGGAGGTAGTTTATAGCAGCACTAGTTTTTAAGATCTCTAATGATACTTTGTTACTTTCTTGTTGTATTTATATATTTATTGATAAATGAGAAAGTCCATTACGTTCCAATTCAAATATCTATTATGGTATTGAAGCTCTTCAAAGGTAATGGAAGTGTCTTTGGCTTGAACAGCACGCACTAATTCCTTGTAATCATCACCTAGTCCATCAAGAATTATCTTAGTCAGATCATCAACATCAGCTGGTGCTCCAAGAAAAGCAAGTTCATCGGCTAGTGCTTTGATAGTTTGTAGAAACTTAGTCATACCTTCTGATCCCTTGGTGATTTTTTGAGCTGGCTTTTAACTTACTTGATGAATCCACGATAAGACTTGGCATATGTGTTGGCTAAGATGGTCCATGCTTCACAAGAAGTTTTAACCTGAGCAATGAAAGGTATTATGGTTGGGGAGATCGAGTGAATGATGGCATTAAGGATTAGCTAGTCCTGTCGAATCTAGATCATGTGGTCAGGATTTGGTTTAGTGGTGCCATTTTGGGTGCTGGACAAGGTTTTGATCTATCAACATAACCAAGTAGGACATAGTCAATGAATAAGGTGTGAAATTGTAACTTCCATGAGATGTAGTTGCTAGATGTAAGTTTAAGAGGAGTTTGAGTAGCAACATTGATGTTGATAAGAGTATTATGGGTTTCATTGTTGTTGTGAATGGTGGTCGGGGCAGAGGAATTGGCCAACTAAATGAGGCTTGAATTTGTTAATAGAACCATTAGAGTTGCGTTTAATTTTAAAAATCCACTTACATCTAACGAGATTATTACTTAATTTAGGGGGTATAAAGTCCCATGTTCCATTTCGTACTGGTGCATCATACTCTTCATGCATGGCCCTATGCCACTTGTGATCTTTGAGAGCTTGAGTCATTGTGGATGGTTCAAGGTCATTGGATTTGGATAGGTGAGTGTGGAGATTCATTTTTGTGAGAGGTTTGTGAATATTAATTTTTGCTCTAGTAGTCATGCTATGAGTAGATAGTGGTTGAGTCATGAGTGGGTCAGTATTTGGTGATGGTTCTTGAGAATTCTTGTGAGTTTGAGTTCATGGTATGATGTAACAGGTAAGGGATCGGTTGATGAAGCTTCACATTGGGACTGTTGAGGGACTTCTACTTCAGATGGCATATTGAGTGGTGATACCAAAGAGCTGGAGGATGCTTGAAGTGGTGGTGGAATCCAAGTGGCAATGGTATTGGTTGGGGGTGAGAAGACTGATTGGAGAGAGAGGTGAAAGAAAACAATGACTCAATAAATTTAACATGCCGTTATACATTGTCTTTAGAAGATAAAGGATCAAGGCAATAGTAGGCACTTTGAGTTAAAGAATAACCAAGAAAGACACAAGATTTGGAATTGGAATCAAGTTTGTGGGAGGTATATGGTTAAAGCCAGGGCTAACACATGCATCCAAATTTTTTTAGTTTTGAGTAATTGGGAGCAGTTCAAAATATATTTTCATATGAAGAGGTGATATTTAATATGGGAGTTGGCATGCGATTGATTAAGTAGATTGTAGTGGCAAATGCATGAGACTAGTAGATGAGAGGAAGAGATGCATGGGATAGTAATGCTAAACTTGTCTTGACAATGTGAAGTTGATGTCTTTCAGAAAATCCATTGTGTTTAGGTGTGTGGGTGTGGTGTAGTGAGATGAGATATGCCATTGATGGAAAGGAAATTAGCAAGGGACATGTATTCACCACCATTATCAGAATAGAGAGTCTATATGTTTTTATCGAAGTGTTTTTCAACTATGACTTTAAATCTAATGAAAATATTTTTAACTTTTGATTTTTGCTTAAGAGGGTAAAACTAGATATATTTTGTGAAGCGATCAATAAAAATTACATAGTATTTGAAGCCATCGTGTGAAATTATTGGTGAAGTCCATACATTAGAGAATATTATTTCCATAGGTTGAGAAGAGACAAGGGTAGAAGTGGAAAACGACAATTTGTGGCTTTTATTATAAAGACATGCATTGCATGAAAAATTAGATGACAAAGAGGAAGATAAATCTAGTTTATTGCTGGAAACAATGTGCTTTAGAATTGGAAATGCTGGATGTCCTAATCTATGATGCCACTCAGATGAGGAAGTTTTATGCTAGACAAGGCAAACAAAGGTGAAGATATCTGCCACTCATATACTCCATCTTTAGTTTGGCCCCTCAAGAGTGTTGCCTCCATACAAAGTTCCTTCACAAGAAATTCAGATGGTAATAATTCAATTGAAACATTATTTGAAATGCAAAAGTGAGAAATTGATATTTGATTCTTTTTCATTTCTTGGAACATAAAGAACATTATTTAATTGAAAAGGTATTTTGTGAGAGAGGGAACTAGTGTGAGTGATGGAGAGACCCAAGCTATCTCTAATCATAATGTCATTGAAGCCACTGTATGGGGCATGCAGTGAGAGATTGTTTAAGTCAGAGGTAATATGGTGAGAAGCACCACTGTCTAGTAGCCATGATGGATTAGTTGGAATATTGGTAGCACAATGAGCTCTTGGTTGCCGTGGTAAGGTTGGATTGGTCATTGATGCATTGGAGTTATTGTTGGGTGATTGAATTGGTACTATGCCAAAGGAGGGACAACTTTTTGCACTATGACCCTGAATCCTGTAGATTTGACAGTAGCCAAGGTATGGACAAGAAGGACGATCTCCTTGTGTTGAGGTTGGTCCATCGGTGGTTGATGCAGGGTAGTGATTTGTAATATTAGGTGGGGCACCATGAAGTGTTATTGTCTCCTGAGTTGGATGATGGATGCTAGTTTGTTGTGGTTAGACTTGTAGGATTAGTAGTGGCTGAAAAATGAGATTCCTCAGATTTGGTTGTTAGCAATGATGCTTCCAAATTAAGTAATTTCTCATTGAGCACTTCACAAAATATATATGGTTTTACCCTCTTAAGCAAAAGTTAGAAGTTATAAATATTTTAATTAGATTTAAAGCCATAGTTGAAGCAAAATTTGATAAAAACATCAAGGATCTCTACTCTGATAATGGTGGTGAATACATGTCTCTTGCTAATTTTCTTTCTATAAATGGTATATCTCATCTCCCTACACCACCCCACACACTTGAATACAATGGATTTTTCGAAAGGTGTCATCTTCACATTGTCGAAGCAGGTTTAACATTACTATCCCATACCTCTCTTCCTCTCATCTACTGGTCTCATGCATTTGCCACTGTAGTTTACTTAATCAATCACATGCCAACTCCCACATTAATTCTCACCTCTCCATATGAAAATATATTTGGAATTGCTCCCAATTACTCAAAACTATTTTTTTTTGGATGCCTATGTTACTCCTGACTTAAACCTTAGACCTCCCACAAACTTGATTCCAATGCCAAATCTTGTGTCTTTCTTCGTTATTCTTTAACTCAAAGTGCCTACTATTGCCGCGATCCTTTATATTCTAAAAACAATGTATTAGGGCATGTTAAATTTATCGAGTCATTGTTTTCTTTCACCTCTCTCTCTCTCTCTCTCTCTCTCTCTCTCTCTCTCTCTCTCTCTCTCTCTCTCTCTCTCTCTCTCTCTCTCTCTCTCTCTCTCTCTCTCTCTCTCTTCAATCAGTCTTCTCGCCCCCAGCCAAGTACTGTGCCACTTGGATTCCACCATCACTTCAAGCGTCCTCCAAGTATCACCACTCAATACACCATCTGAAGTAGAAGTCCCTTAGCAGTCCCAATGTGAGGCTTCATCAACCAATCCATTACCTACAACCTCCTACCGTGGAACTCAAACTCACAACAATTCCCAGTAACCATTACCAAATACTGACCCACTTGTGACTCAACCACCATCTACTCATAGCATGACTACTAGAGCAAAAAATAATATTCACAAACGTCTCACAAAAATGAATCTCTACAGCCACCTATCCATATCCACTGACCTTGAACCAATCACAGTGACCCAAGCTCTCAAAGATCACAAGTGGCATCACACCATGTATAAAGAGTATGATGCACTAGTACGAAATAGAACATGGGAGCTTGTGTCACCTAAATTGAGCAACAATCTCATTGGATGGAAGTGAATTTTTAGAATTAAATGCAACTCTGATGGTTCTATTAGCAACTTCAAAGCTTGTTTAGTTGCAAAGGGTTTTCATCAACATCCAAGAGTATATTACCATGACACTTTCAGCCTTGTTGTTAAACCAACCACAGTTCATGTCGTTCTTGGTATAACTGTGAGTTATGGTTGGTCCCTATGATAGCTTGATGTCAATAATGTGTTTCTACAAGGTCCCCTATTCGAAAATGTATACATGACTCCATCGCCTGGCTTTGTTGATCAAGACAATCCATCATATGTGTGCAAGCTTAAGAAAGCAATTTATGGCCTCAAACAAGCCCTTGAGCTTGGTATCATGAACTTCACAACTTTCTCATTCACTCTAGCTTTAATAATTCACATGCTGATACCTCTCTATTTGTACTCAATGCTGATGGACACACTATGCATCTCATAGTTTATGTTGATGACTTAATTATAACTGGTGACAATGCTGCGAGAGTCAATCATTTTGTGGATATTCTTGCTCAATGATTTTCTATTAAAGATCTTGAATTACTTTTTGGGTGTAGAAGTTGTTCCAACAAAAAATGGTGTGTTACTTTCTCAAAGGCTTTACATTATGGACATTCTAGCTAAAACACATATGCAAGCAGCAAATTCTATTCTCACCCCCATACCAACTAATCCTCCTCTCATGTTAAACTCAGGCACCTCCTTATTTGATCCTACAGAGCATCGGGCAATAGTTGGTAATCTCCAGTATCTCTTAATCACAAGGCCTGATATTGCCTTTGCTGTAAATAAGCTTCCTCAGTATGCATCGTCCAACCACTATGCATTGGGCCTTTGTGAAACATCTCTTACGTTACTTGTCCCATTGATGATGGCTTGCACATTTATCGTGATTCACTTGAAAGTTTGTGTGCTTTTTTTTATGCCGATTGGGCAGGAGATAGAGATGATTTCTCTTTTACAAGTGCTTATGTCATCTATATTGGTCAAAATCCTGTGTCCTAGATCAGTAAAAATCAAAGAATTGTAGCTAGATCATCCATTGAAGTAGAGTATCCTTCTGTTGCTAACACTCTACTGAGCTAAATTGAATTTGCTATCTCTAATCTGATTGGTGTTAAACTTTCCTGCTGTCCAGTGATATATTGTCAACCAACTATATTCTAATCTGGTATTTCATTCAAGAATGAAGTATGTTGCTATTGACTTTCATTTCATCAGAGATAAAGTTCAAAGCGGTGCTCCTTGTTGCTCATTTGTCTTCAGCTGATCATATAGCTGATGCTCTCACAAAGCCTCTTTCTCGAGCACGCTTCCTTCATCTCAAGTTCAAGATTGGACTTCTCTCCTGAGCTCCATCTAGAGGGGGTATAACAGTAGATTGTTATCTATCCTTAGTTTACTAATTGTATTATTTGCTAACTCAGCTGTAACCGTAGGCTTAGGAGGCAGTTTATAACAGCACTACTTTTTAGGATCTCTAATGATACCTTTTTACATTCTTGTTGTATTTATATCTTTGCTGATCAATGAGAAAGTTAATCCATTACGTTCCAATTCAAATATCTGTTATGGGATTTCTTGAAGATCTTCTCTGTTGGCCAGTCATCTAGGCGTTCACCTTTGCTTTCGCTCTTTCCAACTCGTCTACCTGGCCTATCGAAGATATGGCAGAAGATGAGTGGCTGGGATCACAAAATGTGGAGGATATAGATGTAGCGTTCAGTTGCATTTGTGAATGCTTGGATTCTTTTCACTGAAACGTACCACATTACAGAAAAGCAGTTCTTTTGGTGGTCCAAGTGTATCAACGTCCACCAGTGCTCTCTTGAAAGGATAAGCGAGCAGCCTAGCACCACTAATATTTATAGTTCACGTGGAAAGATCCAAGTTATTTGAAACCATCACCGAAGACATGATCATAGCCGTCAACCAACTAAAAAGTTACATAAAATTAAAATGAAAATTTAGTTGTTATATACTAAATATAAAAATGTTCTTTTCAATCATAGAGCTAGCCAAAAAAGAAAAGAAAAGCATTGGCACAGGGTTGCCATTACAGACTCTAATGGTGCTTCTAAATTAGCTTGCTCCAAATCCCCAAAAACTTACTTTGGTGCTAAGTGAAAAATCTCATCCATACTGCTTCAAATCCCAAAAACACTTCGAAGGGTTATTCAGCCACGATATCCCAATCTTTGAATCTTCCTACACATCAAGCTTTGAATCCTTGAATCTATCCGGCGATAGGATGCCACTTACAGCTGCCAGATTTCCACAAACACTGCATCCTTCACCAGCCGGACTACAATTTGAGAAGAGTCGCACCATTTTCATCACGGTTGATGCCTCCATTCCAGCAATATGCAAGACATCGGTTGGATCATGCTTGACCCATTGAAGTTTAATTTGATCCATCCCCTGTTAGGCAAGGACCAAATCATTACTCTTTTTTGCTTGGGTTCCACAACTTGAACCAACGACTTCCAGGCCCTTGCTATCTCCTCGATCGAGTAATCTTTAGACGGACTTTCAGTGGACGCCCTAGCTGCAACCATCCGTTTGATGCTTGTCGCAACTCTGCTTTTACTTAAAATGGTTAGCTGTTTCTTTCTATCCATAATGCGCACATTGTTGCTGGAAGACACTTTTTCCACAGGTTCTTAGGGTTAGCTGAAAAAGATCTGCAGCACCATGCTGATATCAATTGAGAAATTGATAAGGCAGACTCCATTCCATATCAAACCAACTCAGAACTTCAGCCCATACTTTACGAGAAATGGGTAGAAGAAGTGGACTTCGGGAAACTTATAGTGACCTTTGGTGGTAGGATATTTAATGGACATGTTAGTTCATTTAAATGGAACCCTTGGATCATGTTCATGATTGTTAGACAAGAGGAGGCAAAAAACGACATATATCCACTCTCCTTGTGGAAAAAGGCACTAGTAGAAGAGATGGACCTAATATGAGCAAAGTCCCTACTCAATTTGTGACATTATTTGATTCTTAAGTGACAGAATTAGCTTCCAAGTTCTCATCACCCATCGGTTCTTTGCAATTGGCAAACTCTTTTATTGGTATCAAAGCATAGGCCGATCATGGCCTGTGAATAAGTGATTAGTTTCTTATTCTTCTTATTACTTTCAATTACATAAAATATTCATGTTATTTTTCTTCTTGATTTACTTATAGTTTTCATTGAAATTAGAGTTTGCAAGCGACGTATGTTCATTATCTTTGTCTCTTGATTGTATTCATGTTTATTAGTTCAAACGGTAGCATTAAGAATTCTAATATTCTTATAGTGCAGTATAAAAAACTACCATTATTTTCAGATATCAATGTTCAACCATTTAAACAAGTACAAAACAAACGTCTATTTTACAATCATTTTACTTCATAGAAATGTTTTAGTCGCACAATCATTTATTAAATACAGAAATTGAACCCAAATTAGATGATTTTATGCCATTTCAATATCTCTATTTGATGAAAGTTCAATCGTAGCATATAAGAAGTAACCATGTTCAATTGCAACCTGACAAGTTAGATATAGAATAAACCAATTGCTTGAACAAGAGAAGAGGAATAGAGATCAAATTAGGAGCACTTCAGATCTTCCTTAATAAACTAATAGTATGCTATTATATAGCTTCAATAAATTAATCAGAAAATAATTATGTGGTTCTATTCATGGAAAACTTACTATTATGTATCAAAAAGTTTAGGTATTCAACCTTCTTTCTACATTCTTTCAAGGGGTCATGTCCTTGATAATCCAATAAGTTTTGATCTAAAACTTTATGTGGCCCTCATGTGAACCCCATCTTTTATTTCTTAACTACAAATAGCCCCGTTTGACAAATGTTCTCCATCTTGGTCGTTAGTATCAGGGGTAAAATGGGAATTTTGAGCTTTTCTTATTCTTAATTTGTTTTTACAACGATTTACAACAAATTTCAATGCTCTAAACCCTCAAAAATGTCATTGGACTATGTGTCAGAGGCCCTAAAATGCCATTCTCAAGAAGTGCTAGGTGTGGATTTCCTAGGAAATTTTACCTATTTGGGAATGGAAAAATGGTGCTATACAATTCTATCAATCGCACCCCTTTAGGAAGACATCCTATAGTTGTAGAAGGTGGAAAGCAAGTGGACTAAAGCATAAAAGCCTTTTTTAGTAAATGTCTTTTGTAGTATCAACTGATTATGAGAAATTGGTGTTCATATAGAGGTTGCAGAGCTTTTCATTGGGTGGACAAAGTTGTCGGGGAGAATAGAGATGGATTAGTTAGGAGGATGGAAGAAGAAGAAGCCAATATTGGTGAAAGCCCATCCTTGATAATGGGGGTTCAAATGTAAGGAGTACTTATTCTGAAGAACAACTTGGATGGTAAACTTTTTTTTTTTTTTTTTTTTATCATCCTTTTTCTTTTCTCTTATCTGCAACACTTTTCTTTCTTCGAGCTCTTTTAATTTTGGTTGTAATGAAAAATAATTGTAGGATCCTTTGTAATGGTCAGATCCTTTATAATGGTTGGACCTAAATCAATGCAATGCTATATTGCTATTGTTGTATACTCCAAATTGCATAGTCCAATCATATAAAAGTTTTCATTTCAATAGATCCTAGCACCAAGATGTATAATGAAGGCATTAATCACTTATGAATATCCTGTTTTAACAACATTTGAAATATAAGATATGATTGTTTCCCATGTCATAGCAATGTTAAACATGTCACACTTTAGACCTTTGCCTTAAGCTTTGATCGAGATGGCTTCTTACACAATTTCTCGAAATATGTGTTCAAATGAAAGACATAATAGATCTAGTAATACAAGTATTCACTAAAGACTAGCTTGAATTAAGTATCAAGCATGCTCTAGATGGGGGAACAAGTAAGGTTTGCTTAGGAATTCCATTTTTCATAAGTTAAAAAGAGTCAACTGACATAACATAGACATATATGCATACTCAATAAATAGAAAGGACACCCAATTCCCTATTTTATCTGTAATAAATATAGCTTCGCTTTCATCAAGGACAAACAAGAGGTATGTATGCCATATGTCACCTTCATGGTGTCCATTCTCATGTTAAGTTATGAGAAATTTCCATCACTTATATGGGAAAAAGCAAATAGCCTTAGTAAATTCCATCCAAATCTAAAACTAGCAACTATATTAGGTAAACTAAATTAACTTTGGAGAGTTGCTGATTGTAGCAGTCAATTTCATTAACTTGAGTAGACTAAAGCAGCTCTCTTTTACTCAAAGAGGCAAGACCTTGGACAAGGTAGAGCCTAGTCACTTGGACCAGTTAATGGTTGAGGTAGGGGGTTATAAACACATACAAACACATAGACATAGACACATAGACACATGTCAACATATACAATTAACCATATGCATATGCATATTATCTAGCAAGCTAGAATTGGCGTGTTACCACCCCTCGAACTAAATTCATATGTATACAATCACTTGAACTTAATTCAAACTAAATTCATTATCTATCAGACTTATCTATAAAATTAATCACTTGAATTAAATTCATAAGCATAGGCCTAAACCAGATCAAGTTAAATATGCATATGCATAGTAGCATCAAAACTAAATTCACTCAATTGTGCATAGGACCACATAAGTTGTCACAAAACCAAAGTTATAATAACAAAACTAAATTAAGTCATAGTTTATATAATAAAGAAAAGTCACATAGCAGAAAGATGCATGAAGTTGGATTGGACATTCTGAAGTAACATAGTAGAAAGATCTAACATTTAAAAACTTCAAGGTTTGACATAAACACAAAGAGGCATTTGCAAAATGTAAACTTACAAAATGGCTTTTCTAAGAAAGGAACTCAAAATGGCCTTTACAAAAGGTGTCTTTACATCTACCTCAAGACTTAAACACTCAAAACTATTCATAGTGTAACATTATATGATTAAGTCCTGATTCTAGCATTTCCACCTCTAGCAACTTCACTTCCAGCGTCATTACATCCTCTACTTGATACTTGACTTGCATTATTTCATGTATCTCCACCTTTGGCAGTTTCAGATGCCCTTGAATTGTTGTTGGTGCTTCCCCTCATATCCCCCATAGCAAATGTTCCTCCACCTCCTCACAAGTCTTTTTCTACCCTAACAAGTGTTCCTTTGTTGTGTACAATCCCATAAAAACTTTAATACTTATTTCAAGCTGAGAATGAGAACTCTCTCAATTTCCTTCTTGTTGAAAGACAACCAATGAACATATACGTATTGTGGCTTACGGCTACATGTTGTAGAGTTATGGCCTAACTATAGACAAAGTTTGAACCTAACAATTGATCCTTGCTTCTTTATTTTGTCCATGTTGCTCTATTGTGTAGGATCCTACATCCAAACAAACATGTGATTTAGAATTCGCCTAAACCATACAAACTTATGTAGTGATCATGAAACTCCAATAATACTTAAAGAAATAGTTACTTATACTCTATTCTCATCTACTGGATGTTGTATTCAATAAGAACTTAATTGCTTCCTTCTTGTGAGAATAAGATCTCTTTGTCATGTCCTTCCTCCTAAAAGACAACATAAAATGATTAATTTAGAAGGATATAAGTTGAACCTTGATAATGGTAACTTGATATAGAAGAGAACATTACTTGTTGCAAGCATTGAACCACTTGCTGATGTTGTTGAGCATTATATCACTTTTAAAGTTGACTTTGAACTCATGCCTAGCCATTGGTGATCTAGTCTGTCCATAAGCCACTCCCACGCCCTCTTATTATGGTTCTTGATTCTATCCATGAGAAAATCAAAATTTGTGCTCGTGGAGGCTTTGGCTACATACCAGAAGTCTTTCAAAAATTTTCCCTAAATTGGACCTTGAAATTTTGGTAAATGTGTCTTACACATAACCTATGTTTTGCATGAGACTAGACAACTCCAACATAATCAATTTGACTGTGCAAGAAGAAATTAAAGTAAATAGATGTCAAAAGTTATTGACTAAAATGCAAAATCACAATAATTGCTCAACTAACCTTCTATTGATATGATATAAATGTCAAGACATCTTGTAGGCCATTATCGTGTTCTGATTAGATACTCTATAGAGCAAGTGCATGATTCTTTCCTTTCTTTTTCTGCAACCGCAACTATGGATGGAAGGATGCCATCATTCCAAATCGTTGAGCACTAGTAGCCTTGTACAAGATCT
Source organism: Warburgia ugandensis (assembly GCA_035236585.1). Lineage (NCBI taxonomy): Eukaryota > Viridiplantae > Streptophyta > Magnoliopsida > Canellales > Canellaceae > Warburgia > Warburgia ugandensis. The sequence goes on from CP141131.1 coordinate 27,446,317, forward strand.
TCTTTAGTTGCCTTGTAGGTTGGTTCTTCCTCCAATTAGTATATAGATGCTTGGCACACATTCTATGTTTTGTAAGTAATAACATGCTCCTTATGGCCTAAATAGGTTCTTGAGCAATTAGGCAATAGTCCATATGATTTCTAAAAGAACTAAATAAGGAATGAAACATGAGAGAATAAGTATATACCTTTTGATTATCATTGGTAATTGTAAGCCCAAGGCCTTTGCTACCACACCAAGATCCCTGAGCAGTAACTATAAGAATCATGACCATGAACATAAATTCTCTACCTCCACAAGTCCCCTTGCAATGGTTACTATTTGGTCATTGGCATATTTGCTAAATGCAAATAGCAACTCTCCCTTGCAAACCCACTTCAGAAAGCATCCATCGAGCCTAATAACTAGTCTACATCCCTCAATCTATCCATTAACTAATTCATAAAGCACACATATTCTATGGAAGGCTTCATCTCCTCTAGCTCTTTTGACCAATAGCTCAATGGTTCTTGTAGAATTTTTTCTCTTCACCTCGTATACAGTCATTTAGCCTTTCAAAATGTTGTTTAAATGATCCATGAATGAGTTTCAAGGAATTTGCCCTTATCCTCCAACATTGGGCTGGAGTCATGTTAAACTTATATGTTTCCTTATGTCATCCCTTAAATTTCTCAACTTCATATTGGGATCCTTATCTTATCCACATAATACTTGACTAAGTAAGTAGAAGTGAATTGCTTATTGTTATGGAGTTTGACATGTGGGTGACTACTATTTAAGGCCTTCACTATAAACATTTATATCCTTTTGTTAGAAAAGGCATAAACTCTCCATGAACACCCTTGAAAGGCACATGTGACACCAACCTTGTGCTTCTTAAGCTTGTTCAACCTTAAATCTCTGCCTTCCTTGATGGAGTATATGAATTGCATCCTTGCTACAAAGGTCCTTAGACCATTCCTTGCATTTGCATCATAAGTGAAAAACTACTTCTTTCTTTTACCCTCCAACTCTTCATCAAAAAATGTGTCATAGTTAGAGGATTCCATGTAGTCTGATGCATTGTTCTCTACAATGGAAGATACTAAATTTTTTATGGTTGCATTCTTTCTCCTAGTCTTCGAAGGTGTTTTCAGCAATAGAGGATGCTCACCCTTTGGCTTAGCTCTTGACATCTCTTTTGTTCAACTCCTTTGGCTTAGCTCTATTTTTTGCACCTTCTTTATCACTTTAAATGTCTCATCATCTAACTTGAATTTCCCACTAAACTCTTAGGCATATACTCATCTTCCTCTAACTCTGACCTACTGTTATGTTATATAATTTTTCTATCCTCTTTTTGTACCTCCATCCACCTTCATCACTTCATGTTGAGGTGGAGTCCAATAGTCCAAGGACTTAAGTTCTAGATAAACCTAAAACTAACCCACATTTGTGGACATGTTTGGCCATTTCCAATACGTCTTCATTCATCCTCAGGCACGTGACTCCTCAATTAGGCAAGTTTGAGTATATGTACTTAAGTTCTTCAATTTTGTATTCATGTTGCAAAAAACATGCCTAAAACATCCAACTTTGACATATACTCTTCGTCATAATTATAACATTTGTGACCCTTCCTCCATCATACTAGTTTTTATCTGCTCCCACAAACTTCCCTCTATGATCTAGTTCCATGATAAATAAATTCAACTTGACAAATAACCAACATGGAAATCAATATCTCCATAAATAAGAAATTACAACTTAGACCTCTACAATAGTTAAACCCATGATGAATATATCCATATTTAGGCAAATTGCATAAAATAGGTAGTGGTAGTAATGATAATTTGCATTTTTAGTATTAAGAGAAGAGAGAGAGAGAGAGAGAGAGAGAGAGAGAGAGAGAGAGAGAGAGAGAGAGAGAGAGAGAGAGAGAGAGAGAGAGAGAGAGAGAGAGAGAGAGAGAGAGAGTAGAAGTATATTATAGGGGAAGAAGATGGCTATACATAATGTCAAAAGAACAGTAAACAATGTTACTAAGACAAAGCCAACAGTAAATAATTTAAAATTTTTTAATCTATAAACACAATATTAAGACAAAATAAGATGTTTATATAGTGCAACAATAAGAAATTAAAAGTATCACCAAGTTCTTCAATCAAGAAAGCATGAACCCAACATCAACTTTAGAATAATGAAACACATCTATGCCATTGTGTTTCAAAATACCCATGAAAGGAACATGCATGTCGATGGCTCCATCCATGTTCCATTATATGCCATCTGATGGCTATCCACTTAGTGACATTGTTTCACAAAATGCCCAAGATTCATCCACATGCAAAAAACCTTCTCTGTATCATTCAATCAAATGAATTCTTGGAATATGCTTAGCTGTTTAAAAATATTGGAATATGCTTACCTCTTTTAAACCATTGGACAAAATTGCTAAAGTATTCTTTGAGGGTTTTTCTCTCAAATGTTTACTGGGGAAAGGATTACCATAATACATCACTACTAAAATTGGGATTTTAGAAGACAACAAAAATAAGATAGTTTAAGCACACCCATCTTATTAAAAATAAACAAAGACGGTTTCTAAGAACTGTCTTATAAAACCTAACTTAGGAAGGCATTTTTCAAACCATCTTGTAATATATATATATATATATATATGAAAATTTATTATAACCATCTAATTTTTTGTATAAAAAAGATGATTATTTGAAACTGTCTTTTTTTTTTTTTTTTTTTTTTTGTAATTAAAAAAAAGACAATTATTTGAAACCATCCTTTAAATCTTCATTTTAAAATAGCGTGAGTTTGACCTGTAATTTTTTACTGTGTCTTGCTTCAACGAAAAATCCAAGATTGAGTTGAATTTATATACATTTTGTTCGAAATTATATTTTCTCAATTGATATCGGTTTATGAATGTATTATTTCTTATTTTTTCATATCCTTAAATTCTTTAGCTGATTATGGGTATAAAATATCTTTCCTAAAGTTTTCCCTTCCTCTGTATAGATCATTCATGTATATGAATCAGTGTGTGGACCATTCATGTATATGGATGGTCATGTTTTTGCATCAATCTTTCTTGTCCTAATCCTAGAGTTGAAAATTTGAGTCCTCTAATATATATATATATATATTTATTTATTTCAACTAGATATACATTTTTTGTGCACACCAAGTGTTTGGTTAAGTGTTTAACCCATTGTTATTAATCCTTTTATGTTTAGAATGTCTTCGCACTCATATGAACTTCAACATTTTGAAAAAAATGGATAAATATGATTGAATGATTGTGGAAAGATTATCAAAAGAATACAAAAATGGAAAACAAAAGTTCATCGAGTTCGCACTTAGGACAAGTGATGATTATGATCGCATTAAATGTTCATGCTCCAGATGTGAAAACTTGAAAAAGGTCACTCTAGTTGAGTTGATAGAACATTTATGCTTCAATGGAGTTGATGAAAGCTATTGGACCAATATGTGACATGGAGAGGGACTTCCTCATGGGCCCTTGGTAAGGCAGAATGTGTATTCGATCATGAATCCAATGTAGGAAATATTGTAGATAGTACAATTGCACTTATGTTTTAAGAAGCATACGATGACTTCTAGGCTGATCCTTAACAATTCCAGACTACTTTGGAGGAAGCTAATGAGTCGTTGTATGTTGGATATATAGATTATACAAAGTTGTCTATAGTGATAGAACTTTACAAGTTGAAATCAAGATTTATATTTTCAGATCAAGGTTTTACATAATTGTTAAAAGTGAGGTAAAATGCTGCTGTAGGAGAACAAACTAGTTAGGTTGACATGAGAGGCAAAGAAACCTAGCTGTAATAGGGTTGAAGTATGAGAAGATATATGCTTGTCGCAATAATTACATCTTATACAAAAAGGAGCACAAAGACAAAATTGCATGCACAAAGACAAATGTCTTATGGTATTTTTTTCCCATTCCAAGGTTCAAAAGAATGCTTCATATTACAAAAATAGCAAAGAAACTAGTGTGGCATGTCGAAGAGAGAGGAGGTGATAACTATCTATGCCATCTAATGGATAGCTTAGGTGTAGAAGGTCGTACACTTTATGCAGATAAATTTTGGAGAAGAACTTAAAAACCAATGACTTGCAATATTTGTAGACGAGATCAATCATGGTTTTATGAGCAATAAGGATAGTTGTTGCCCTGTTATAGTAGTTTGTTACAACCTTTCACCATTGTTGTGCATGAAGAGGAAGTTCATGACATGAACTACGTTATTATTGGGTCCCAAGCAACCTAGGAATGACATTGATGTATACTTGGCTCTATTAATCAATAATCTTAAGACATTGTGGGAGATAGAGGTTAAAGCTTATGATGCATATAAGAAAAAGACATTCACCCATAAGATTGTACTATTGTGAACGTTCTTATATATATATATTCGTTACTAATTTTTGAAACATTATATCCATAATGTAGGGATTAGATGGAGCTTTCACCTAACATGCCTCCATTATTGAGGGGACTGTATAAACTAATCAATGAAGATTAGCACCATACGGAGAGAGCCCAGTGTGCTTGCCTATGATGGAGTTGAGGTACCACTCATGAACGGGACTTCTTAGCCATATTTAATATGATTTCAATTGGAATACACACATTATCATCCATATCCATATACGATATGCCGTGTAACTATGCTATTAAGAATCATATTGAGATTACTTGTTAATAAGACGTGATAAGCAATAATGATTTTGTTTATGTAGATCTTTGCATGATAAATTGCACAGATTAGACGTCAAGGACGTTTACAAGTTCCTTTGACCTTGTTGTCATCTCTGCATTGAGAGAGCATTTGCCCATGAGAAACAAATAGAAGATGTTGTACTTGAGTTCTTGCGTTGTGAGAAGGGGCAGGCCTTATTGATTCCCTATAATACTAGGTAAGTTTTGACATGTCTTGCTAAATTATGTTACAAAATACACATATTCACATCTATATAAGTTAAGTATTATGTATTTCAATTGAATAATTATGTTTATAGGTCTTATTAGATGCTGCTAGATTTGGATATGCATGGTGGGTATGCATTGTTTTTTATTCTTGTGGAGTGCACATTCAAGACTCATTGATGGATATCATCAATAACTGAGTCTTTATTATTGCATTTAATATAATAGCTAGATACTTGATAACTATTCTATTATTTGATATCTAATTCTTTTCATTTACATGTGTGCAGTGTATGGTATAACTGGGCTAACATAAAACGATATTAACCACCCACCAATACTCACTTGGAAAATGGTCAAGATAAGGTATACTAGTTCTTTACTATAATTTATAACCTAAAGTTACAATTAGACTTGATATTTGAACCTTTCAATTTTATTTGTTGTGTAGTTCCCTAAACAACAATCCATTTAAGAGTGTGTGTAATATATTCTTAGAGACATGAGAGCCCTTATTCACAAAGGATTCATAATCTCACAATTGAGAAAGGTAAGAGAATGAAATGAATTTACATTCTTACAATTTTTAAAAATTTTTGAATGACTCCAAGATTGAATGTCTCAACTGATTTAATATTTGTTATCTTGTAGGCCATTTTGGGAAGCAAAAGATACTCCCAATTAGATCTAGATGACGTCATAGTGGAATGGATTGAGTATCTTTTGACTTTTAATTTGTAGATCACTGATTATCTTGAATGTAAATATTTTATCAATGAAATACAAAATAGAACTTTGTTTATATGGATGTCTTCCTTTTTTCATTTTATTAAAGGCTATGTGTGGTTCTTTATTTCAATGAGGAGAAGTTGGTGTGTTGACCCAAACATATGGGTGTGCATGGAGAAGTGTCAATGTATAGCTTATCACTTTTTATTTTCATGTCTTTGAAAATTTGAAGTTCTTTGTGGACTGTTGGAAGTGAATGTATCTAGTAGTGAAGGTGTTGAATATGAAATGTGGAATTTAGAGTTTTTTTGGTTTTTGCATGTATGGATATTCTAAGAATATACAAGGGAGAAAAGAAAAGTTGTCTTGCTACTGCAAATTTCCAAGAGGACTGGTATAAGGGCAGATATGAAAGATGATTTGTGTTTGAAGGTTGTAGAAAGATTGTAGTCTATAAAAATGAAGTTGAAGTGAATGTGAAATCTTTTGTCTATTGATGGCGACTGTTGAAAGTATTTTGAACTAAAAAAATAGTAGGAAGAATGTAAAAACAGAAACCCACAAAAGAATATAAGACATTGTAGAAATAATATAATAATGGAAAACAATAATGGAAGATGATTTCACAAAACCATCCTTTACTATGTACAAAATAAGATGGTTTTAAAAGAAATGTCTTTTATAGTTCAAATAAAATAGGACAATTTCAAAGAAATGGTCTTATATTTTTACTAAATAGGATGGTTATTCACAAACCGTCTTATATTTTTACTATAAAATAAGACAATTTATGACTAAATATATTATCAAATCTAGAAAAAATATAACATAGTTTCTGTAAATGTCTTATATATTTCTCAAAAAATAAGATGGTTGTGAAGCTGTCTTATTTTTGTTTTGATTTTATAAGGCGTCTAGGTATAAGATAGTTTGTTAACCATCTTGTATATGTGTTTTTAACCATCTTAAAAACCATTTGATGTAGTAGTGCATTTATAATGGAAAGGGTGGTAGTAGGACAAGATAGACCTACATAGTCTTTGTGTCTTAAAGTTTTTATTATTGTCATGCAATATTTCAATGGCCTAGTGGAAGTCAAATATTCCCTTAAGCAGGCCATGTTAGATTGTAGTTAATTGTGTCGTGGATTGTGAACTTAAGGTGGAATTGAGAATAAGTCATAAGTTTGGGGAGGCAATTGCTTTAAAATTGATATGAGGTATTTTTGAAAAATGCAAAAAGTATGGGGTTTCCCATACAAATTTTCCTTTATACCGATGTAAGTTATTCTAAGGGAAGAAGTCTTTTTATGTTAAATTTGGAAAGAAATAAAACATTAAACTTTCCTCCTAAAAGACCTAAATCACAATTGCTATATCAGCCATTCAACTAAGACTTAAATTCTCTCTCTCTCTCTCTCTCTCTCTCTCTCTCTCTCTCTCTCTCTCTCTCTAGGAGCTCTATTTGGTTGAAAGGGGCAACATCTCATACTTTTACATTTCTATATCAGCTGGTTGTGGACTTATGGTATAATTTTTTACTCAAGAAAGTAAAATTGTCATAGTTGGACTTGATATAAATTTTTTGATTTCTTATCAAATAACCTAGTTTGAATCCTTAGATTGGTAATTGTTGATGGCCTTGTAAGGAGACATCCATCTTGCCCACATTGTCTAAGAAATTCTACATGCATCTTATTTAGATGCAATTTAGTATTTTCAAAGAGTTCAAATATTAGGGAGTGTCATAGGTCCCCAATGGTCTTGAATCTTCAATCTAGTAACTAAGGAACTAGTATGGTAAATCAACTTTTTACCAACCCCGCCAAGAATTTTGTATGGGATAGGGTGTTTCCCAATTGTTTCCCAGAAAGAGAGACAAAAGATTAGAGAGGGGAGAGAACTATCTATCATAGAGTTCTCTATCTTGATGGTATATTTTTATGTCTTTTGCTTCTGAAAGGAAACAAAGAATAGTTCTTACTTACTCAGGTTCAAATACTTATGAATTTGTTGTTTGCCTACTATCTGAATATAATTCAGGAAACACTAGTTTTCTCGAAGCCTCTTGCTCATATCTCTCATCAAAGGGTGATATTCTATAATGTCTGTCCAGTAGGTCCCCCGCTAACCCGAGCGAGCATTCAAATATCTATCCCATATTCATTCGCGAAGGTACTCCTAATGGGTTGAAGACCATATCAACCGGTGTTCCATCTGCAAGCATGAAACGTATGCTTGCATATTTGTCCATAGGTCAAATTGGATATGTAATTATGGGAATAATTGTTGGAGACTCAAATGATGGATATGCAAGCATGATAACTTATATGATGTTCTATATCTCCATGAATCTAGGAACTTTTGCTCGCATTGTCTTATTTGGTCTACGTATCGGAACTGATAACATTTGAGAATATGCAGGATTATACATGAAAGATCCCTTTTTGGCTCTCTCTTCAGCCCTATGTCTCTTATCCCTGGGAGGTCTTCCTCCACTAGCAGGTTTTTTTGAAAAACTTCATCTATTCGGGTGTGGATGTCACTATGGACGTATTTGTCCAATTGACACATCTGAAGGAATCAATGTTGGACTTATTGGGTCTTTAGCGATTCATGCGAGGATTGGTCATTTGGGGTCTATAGAGAGTCCATTTTATGAAATATCTGAGAGCTCTAAAGAGGTACGACGGTTTATTTATCACCAAATAGAGATGAATATTATATGGTAGCGGCCGATAATTCTTTGGCATTGAATCAAGGTAATGCACTCCTATGAATGTGGAATATACCGGTTGATTTGAATTGGAATTGTCAATTCATCCATAACTGTTTAGTCGAAACAACAATTCATCCATAACTGTTTGCAGGGGTTTATATCCCGTTCATTTGAAATCTACCACATAACATGTACATTGAATCCTTGCCTTTTTTATTATTATAAGAAATGTGATTCTAAAACAAATGTACTAATGTTAAACTATTATTTGTAATAGTAAATTGTTAATAGATAAATTAGAATCAATCTATTTATAGAATAGGTAAATTCTAGGAATTGAATCAAAACATAAAAATTGGTTCTGACTCTTAAGGTAGGAAACAAACCTCGAATCAAAATTATTTCTTCTAGCTAACTAGTTCATATTTTGGTGAAATCAAACTAGAACTACACACTGACAGTCATGCAATGTACTTTACCTAGACAAAATTGCACAAGGAATGTAATTCTTGAGTGATGCATTATTGTACATATAAATACTTGAAATTGAATTTCTTAGAGTGGAATTCAGTTCTTATTGACCATCTTGTGTTATGATTATATGAGCTAAAATGCTTACTCCACATGTTTGAAAAAGTAAAAACATAAAAATAATAGTAGAAATTTCCCCACTAATAGCTTCTTATTAATCAAATGAAAGTGAATAGATATATGCAACCCTTTAGGTTGTCAATTATATGTCAATAACAAAAAACAAAACCTTTAGTTATCCATCACATTCTTTAATTATAGATCATAGGACTAATGCTAGAATGAGCTGCTGTTAGATTTATGGGAGCCATAAAACAAAAGGAAAACCATAGGTATAATATGACCAATAATAATGAGGTCCAAGGGACAATATGTCACAAGATTCCTAAAATGGCAAGGCCATAAGCCTGCATAATGTTGATTAGCACATAAGTCAAGGGACTTGAGGACCATAGCTTATGCCTTCTTAGACAAAATGTTTGTTTTGGTGTAGGGACTAAATCCTAAGCTAAGGTTGTGCATGTAGGCATTTTTTAGGTGCCCCATAAGCTCGAAGAACTAGGTTAGATTTTGTGATTTCATATTGATTAAGAGTGTCTTATAGAATTTGTGTATTTCTTTTGATTTGAATTGGCCTTTTAATTTTGGAGGGAAAGACATTGGAGTTAGCATGATCTTTTCTAGTGGTTTTATTTAAGTTTGTAACATGGATTCATGTAAACTTGAGTAGATTATGAAAGAGAGTCATCACCTAAGATAAACAAGTCCCAAGGTTCCTATTGACTTAGGTGAGTCCTAAACTGGAGATCTAAGTTTGACATCTCTAGGAAATGAAGTAATAAGGAGTGTGAGCAAGCCAAACCTCCTTGTTTTTCTAGGTTTGAAAACCCTATTAGTTTGAACTTTCCTTTCACTACCTTAGTAAAAGTACATAAAAGATAAACAAGAATAGTTAAAGTAATTCATTTAAATAAAGAGCACACAAATGCATATCAACATAATGAGAAGCATTGATTAATCAAATAATGCATCAAAATGAGGATTGGAACCATGCCCATTTAGAAATTAGGAACATACAATGATACTAAGGTGTAAGGATAAATGGAAGAGTAGAAATGCATGGATTGTATAATATATTCTATGAAACATGTGAAACATGAGAGAAATTAGAGATATGATCTTTGGTCTATGATTAGGCATGGATATGAAGAGTAAACTAAAACAAGGATGATAAGAATGAAAGAGACTAGACAATGACTTAAATTTGAAACATAGTATAGGCTAGAACGCCAAACAAACATGAAATCTGCATGAATCATTCATAAACAAAAAACTAAATTGCTATGTTGTATAGATTAGAAACATACATCAAACACGGAATGAATCCAACATAAACAAAGAATGTTTAGAAACATAAGAATCTTTTCTGGAAACTAACTAATGAATTGGAATAACAAGAGACTTGGATTTGAACATCAAACTAACTAAGAAATCAAATATAATGAATGTTAGAATTGGAAACATGATTACAACTAACAAGGAATTATAAATACAATAATTGAAAATTAAAAATTAATACGAATGCAAGTGAATTGAAATTTACATTTTAGCTATTCTAAATAGTATTGTAGGATGCCTAAGAAAAAGGGAGAAAGATTCTTTTTTATTTGTTCTTAAAGAAGATGTTTCTCATCAAATGTGATAGAAACAAATTCTTTCTTCATTGAAATTTTTCTTAAAGGAAAAATTAAATGGAAAAGAAAACTTGAAATAGTCTTATAGTTTGAGGAAAATCATCACACACATTCATCCCTCTCCTTGATATGATGAAAAACAAACCTACTAACTAGAAACTTAGAAACTCAAATTTCTCCATTAAGATACTTCAAGTTTCATCCTAGGGTTCAAAGAAAGAGGGGGAGAAATTCAAAATAAAGGGAAATTGAAATTGACAACTAGTTTATGAAAACTATTCTTGGGAAAACTAACTCTTTTTTATGGTTTAGAATGTTTTTTATTATCAGAGGGGTATTATAGATTCTGATAGTTCTTGACATTTTGAAGGAAAGAAGGAAAACTTATACCCAACTTAGTAAACATAATGGGAGTTCCATTAGAAAACCCACTAGATATCTCATTAGAGATGAATTCTAATTAGAAATCTTATTTTATTTTCTAAATATGAGAAAATGATGAAAAATAGAGAGAAAAAGAAAGGGATTTCCTCTTCTACAAGTGAGAATTGAATTCTCTAGGATAGAGATTTCACTCTCTCGTATAAAATTCAATTATTGTGTTCAATATAGTTCATGAATTATGATTCTTCCTTTGGAGAACTTTTAGAATTTGGGGTTGACATAAGTGGTAATTCTAGGCACAAGAAAGGGCAATGTGAAAATTTAAATTTTCAGGTTTTTTCTATTGAATCTAGGGGACCTAGATTGCATTTTAGTAATGTGGATTTACATAACCACTATACAAAGGCTTTCAACTTTACAACTTTAAACTTTTTTGGAATCTTGAGTTTATAATTATAAAATTTTGGTTCGAATATTGAGGGTTTCATTTTTAGATTCAAAGAAAGAGAGTGGAAAAAATTGAAAATAAAGGGAATTTAATTTGAGAATGTAGTTTATGAAAACTATTATTGGGAAAACTAACCTTTCTTCTAGGGTTTAGAATATTTCTTTGTCATCAAAGGCAGATTTGAGGTTTTGATAATCCTCTAAACTTTGAAGGAAAGAAGGTAAAAGTCTTCCTATTTTAGTAAACATAATGAAATTTCATTAGAAATTCCCTCTTCTTCTAGGGTTTAGAATATTTCTTTGTCATCAAATGCAGATTTGAGGTTTTGATAATCCTCTAAACTTTGAAGGAAAGAAGGTAAAAGTCTTCCTATTTTAGTAAACATAATGAAATTTCATTAGCAATTCCCTCCAAAAATTTCACTAAAAAAGAATTTTAATTAGAAATCCTATTTTGTTTTCTAAAGGTAAGAAAGAGGATGAAAAATAGAGAGAAAAAGAAAGGATTTTCTCTTTTAGGAGTGAGAATTAAATTCCCTAGGATAGAGATTTTACTATCCCCTTTAGAATTCAATTGTTGTGTCCAATGTAGTTTAGGGATTATGATTTTGTCTTTAGAAGAACATCTAGAAATTAGGGATGACAGAAGTGGTATTTCTAAGCACAGGCAAGGGCAATGTGAAAACTTAATTTTTTAGGTTTTAGTCACTCTAGGTTTGTGATGGCAAAGTTTAGAAGGATTAGACATTGTGTTTGTAAAGTAGCCTTGTATAGCCACCACACAAAGGCTTTCCGCTTTACGATTGTAAACATTTTGGCATCTTAAGTTTACAATCATAAAGTATCCATTCGGATACTTAGGATTTTTTATTCAAAGAAAGAGAGTGGGAGAAATTGAAAATATTGAAAATAAAGGAGAATTGAAAATGAGAAGCTAGCTTATCAAAAACTATTCTTGGAAAAACTAACTTTTTCTTCTAGCATTTAGAATGTTTCTTTCTCATCAAAAGAGGACTACAAATTTTGATTATCCCCTAATATTTGAAGGAAAGAGGGCAAACTTATACTTTAGTAATCATAATAGGAATTATATTAGGAAACTCCTCTAGAAATCCCACTAGAGAAGAGTTTTAATTAGAAATAGGAGGGCTGCGTTAGGTTGCCAGTCAATGTAAAATATTTTGACAAATCTTAAGCATTAATTTAAAGATTAAAACATTACCTCAAGCCAGGGCATTACCCATAAGTGGCGTACTACATTGGAGCCTTGATGCAATATGAAATGGGCAAGAACTACTAGGGCATTTCCTTGTAAGTGATGCATTGTATTAGATCTCGAGTATAGTAGAAAATGGGAAGGGTTGATAGAATGTTCCCTCAGAAGTGATGCTTTAAATTATAACCCAGGTGCAATGAAAAGTAGGAATAGGTTCCTACATCGTTCTACATGTGCACGAGTGAAAGAGACTAGTTCAGTAGTGTAAGATTCGTATCGTCACATGGAAGTAGACACATTGACATGTAAAGTGTGGAGTTAGTAGATATGATAAAATATAAGAGAGTCAACATTGCTTTTTTCCAACAAACTTAGTGGAAATGGGCTAAAATTAGAGACATCGATGGGTATAAGCTCTGATATATAGGAAAGGATAATAATAGAACTGTAGGGAAAGTGGTGGATAAAGAATTAAATGATAACATTATTTGCATTAGAAGAACCAGTGATAGAAGAGAGATGAACACTTACTAACCTTTAAAAGTGGATCATATAAAAGCATATCTTTCCTTTTATTTTCCTACATGACAATGTAAGTCTTGCATTACTCCCTCTATATCTTCCCACAACTTTCTCTTGATTCTATCTTCTATCAGTAACTGTGGGGCATATGCTATATCCCCTCTATGTTATGAATTTCTTGTACTATTCCTTCCATATCTTCTTAGAAATACTAAAAGATTAATGTGTAAGGATTGTAAGGTGATATCATGTGAGAGCTTAATGACACAGCATGGGTTGATGGCTATGTATATTTACATAATTATAGAAGAAAGGAAATGAACTTAATAGGTGTCCAAGAACTTAGTGGTGGAGCTTAAAAGGAGAGAAAATAACATCATTCACAAACAAGTTGATAGTAGAAGGAAATGGAGGAATGAAACATAAGTAAATATCTTGTGGACTAATATGGTTGAATCCATTGAGAAATTGGCAAAAATTGTTCTAAGAATATCTAAGGGTAAAAGGGAGTTGGTAAAAAAACTTGGTGGTGGAGTGAAAAAGTACAAAATAATATTAAAGAGAAATATATTTATTTAAAGCATGGTAGAGGACTAAGAATAACAAAAACTTTGAGCAATATAAGAATACTAAAAATATTGCTAAGAGAGTAATAAGTGAGGCAAAGTTCAAGGCGTATGATAATCTTTATAATATATTATGGTCAAGAGAATATGAGAAAGATGTGTTCAAACTTGTGAAAATAAGGACTTAGACAATATTGAATGTATTAAAAGTGATAACCAAAGGGTACTAGTTAAACATGAAGAGATAAATTAAAGTTGGGAAAGTTACTTTCAAAAATTACTAAATTACTGAAAATATAGAATTGAAATAACCTAAACCCAAATAATGTTGGACTATATAGATACGACCATAGGATTAAGATACCTAAAGTTAAAGAGGCCTTGAAAAAGATAAAATCAAGAAAGGCCCTAGGATGCGATGTATACTAATAGAGGTTTAAATATATGGCATATATTGGAGCAGTTTGGCTAACAAAGTTGTTTAGTAAGATTGTTGAGTTGAAGAAAATGCTAAATGAATGGAGGAAAAACACTATCATAACAATTTATATGAATAAAGGAGACATACAAAGTTGCACTAATTATAGTGGGATTAAATTTATGAGCCATACTATGAAACTTTGGGAAAGAGTAATTGAGAAGAGGTTTAGAAATGAGACGAGTGTATCAAAAAACTAGTTAAGTTTCATGCTTGGAGATCTACCATGGAATCTATTTTCCTACTTAGACAATTGATCGAGAAGTTAAAGGAGAGGAGAAGGACCTTCACTTCATTTATTGACTTAGAAAAATCTTATGATAGGGTCTTTATAGAGTTAATATAGTGGGCGTTGAGCAAGAAGGGGGTCTCATGAATTATATAGACATAATTATGGATATGTATGAGGGATCTGTAACAAAATTTTAGGACCATTAGTGGAGAGTCACTATAGGATTGCACCAAGGACTAGCATTAAGCCCATACATTTTAATATTAGTTTTGGTTGAGTTGACAAAACATTTGCACGAGGAGATTCCATGGTAAATGTTATTTGTAGATGACATAGTTTTGATTGACAAGACAAGGAAGTGCATATACACAAAGATAGAGTTGTGGAGAAAGTCCATAGAGTCTAAAGGATTTAAAATTAGCTATACTAAGATAGAGTATATGAAATGAAATTTGAGCAGGGAGAGGAATGGAAGTGAAGCACTAGTAAAGATTGAAAACCAAGAAGTCTCCCAAAAAGACCACTTTCGTTACTTGAGATTGATAATTCATGAGAGCAGAGAGATTGAGAGGGATATTATCAAAGAATCCAAGTGGGTTGGAACAAATGCAAATGTGCCTCTGGAGTTTTGTGTGTTTGGCAGGTGTAATTCAAACTAAAAGGATAAATTATAGGATAGCTGTAAGGTCGACCATGCTCTATGTATAAGAGTTTTGGGTAGTTGAGGAGCAACATGTACATAAGATGAGCGTACCCAAAGTGAGGATGTTAAGATGGATGAGTAGCTATATAAGAAAGGATAGAATTAAAAATGAAAACATTTGAGGAAACTTATGAGTAGCGCCAATAGTTAATAAGATGAGGGAGGGTAGACTTAGATGGTTTAGACATGCCCAATAGATATCGAAAATGACACATATTTGAAGGGATGAGTTGATCCAAGTTGAATTCTCTGAAAGGGCATTGGGAAGGCCCAAAAGGATGTGGATGGAAGTGGTAAGAAAGGATTTAAAAACTTTTGGGCTAAATGAATCTATGAATTTCATAGAGGGGAATGAAGAATAAGATTTGTGTAGTTGACTCCTAATTAAGTAAGACTTTAATGATGATGGTGCTGACTTTGTTTTCCAAATGCAAGAAAGAGGATAAAAAATAAATAGAAAAAGAAAAGCATTTCCTCTTCTAAGGGTGAGAATTGAACTTTCTAAAATAGAGATTCCACTCTTCCTTATGTAATTCAATTATTTTGTCCAATGTAGTTTAAGGATTAGGATACTTAATTACTTTAGGAGAGCCTCTAGAAATTAGGGGTGGTGTAAATGGTATAAGCACAAGCAACAACAATAAGAAAGCTTAATTTTTTAGGTATTTGCCACTCTGGGTTTATGACTGCAAAATTTAGAGGGCCTGCACTTTATATTCATAAAGTGACCTTGCATAGCCAATACGTAAATGCTTTTCACTTCACATTTATAAATTTTTTATCATCTTGAGTTAACAATAGTATAGTCATGGTGGCCTATTTTGAAAACATATGAAAGAAAGTGATTCCAATGGTCGAGCTGGATTTAGATAGTCTAAGCTTAATTGGTCAATCTCTTAGTTAACAGTATTATAGCTAAGATTGGGGTGATCTAGGGCTTATGATGATTACTCATAAGCATCACCATAAATGAATAAGGACTTGGGTGGTCCAAGCCAGTGCTCTAGAAAGCATATACTCAAAACTGATTATAGCTTGACCCCTAGAAATCCAATGTTGGTTTAGGAATTTAACCTGGGATTTGAATTTAAATACTTACAATAAAGGGAAGTACCTGTATTTATAGTTTTGGGCACCTTGGTAGTTATTTTTCATAACTAATGACGGTAGGACACCAAAATATTAACTACCACAACTATGGCATGAGTAAAAAATGTCCTTGTAACTATCCAATGCTAATTAGAGTGCTATATGACACCAATTAGGGTTATTCCTGTAATTCTATCTAGTGTTGTTGTGTAACTAGCTCCAAAGGGGAAGGCCACTGGATTTGTTCATTTGTTTGATTTCATTTCCACTGGAAGCGAGATGGTCTAGTGCTATAAGAAGACAAGACGAGAGCATTTAATGCCACTTGTGTTGGACTTAGGCTTTAAATTGGATTGGGAGCATTTGATACTATGATAGTAGTAATTATCAAACTATGTAGGAATTGACTTGGGCAACCTATCTTTGTGGACTATTGAAAAATTTTCATCCTCTTGTAGCATTTCTAGTTTTGGTGTTTCTTGGTATGGTGCCATGTATGAATCGCTTGATACTTTGTATGAAATTTTTTTCCACTTGTCTTTACCTAAATAGTGGTCCATGTTTGTGTTTTAGGTGTCATTGCATCCTCTTTGAAGTGTAATGTTCTCTCGTCCACACCCCCAAATTTTTATTGCATGTGCTTAAAAAACCTTGCTTTACTAAAAGTTGGTTTTTTTGGAATTTCATAGTTGTCTATATTATGGTGAAAGTGGAGTTTTTTACTAAATAAAGAGATACAACTACTTGATTTTTGCACTAAATATATATTTTTATACTAAAACTCTAGTTTAACTTGTCTATTTTGTGTTAAAACTTGAGTTTACCAAAAAAAATTTAAGAGAAAATTTTCTATTTTATGCTATTTTATGTCTACATCCAATTCTATCAGTGGAATCTTAGTGCTTCTATTATACTTTTGTTAAAATTTGAAATTTAAAGATGAATTTAGCAACATATTATACTGTTGGAATTGTACTACTTAGGGGATAAACAAATTGAACTTTAAAATTTAAATAATAGAATAAAAGCAATATAAACATAAATAAATAAAATTTAAAGCTGCTGATTATTAAATAAATGTTACACTATTTTTATCTATCTTTGCTCTATCTTCATTTAGTAGTATCTTGAGTCATATCTTTAGCAAAGCTTTGTGTATCAATGTTTCTTTTTCACTGATCTATGTGTATTTGTTAATCTATCATGTGTTCTTGCTCCTTGCAAAATAGGTGGTGAAGGTTACCATCAATCTCCACTATGGTGGAATTGTTCTTGGTCAGTATTACATCAGTGGAGAATCATCATACTTTAACAATTGCAAAATTGAGGAGTTGACCCTTATTGACTTGTTTGATATGGTAGAAAATTTTGAATAAAATTCATAAGGCATTAAGGGATTTTGGTACAAGCATATAGGAACATCTAGAAAGTTGACTAAGTTAAAGAATGACCCCTCTATGTTGGAAATGAGAAAATTAATGAAAGCTCATGGAGTTTAAAATTCTGAGGTACTTGTAGAACATAAAAAGAGAGAGGATACGAGTTTTGAAGGGGCTTGAGGAGTTACACACGAGGAGGCTATGGGGTAGGAGTTCAATTTTTTTTATTAGAATTCAACTCTATTTGAAGGAAGAAAATTTTAATTTGAGAAATAGGTACACGACAAGGGCTATCAAGTCTCAAACACCACCAAGGAGAGAGATATTAATCTGATTCCCTATCAAAGAAGTTGCATACTCCTTAAAAATTGGATGATGATGAATATTATGGCGAGATAGCCTCATTTTAGTGCTACAAGGGATGTGGCTGTCCTAGAGCTCAAGATTGGCCAAATTTATCAAAGTGTAGAAGAATTTAAGCCAGCTATTGGAAATTATAGGATTAATAGTAGGTACTCTACTAAGCATTCCAAGAATGAACTAGGGAGATGAAGGGGGAAATGTACTCCTACATGTGAATGGAGCATCTTTGCTTCAAGGATTCAAAGGGAGGATAGTTTGCAAATAAAGACATTTAACCCTAGACACACATAAGATTGGCTTGAGAGGAAAATGTAAATCAATTTACAATGGAATGCAGAGGAGTTTTTTAATATTCTAGCAAAAGATCCCTACATTAGTGCCCAAAAGTTTAAAGATGCTATACAAGATAAAAATAATGTCATTATTTCAAAAACACAACACGTAAGGAAAAAATATAGATCGGGAAAGGGTACAAGGTCCTAAAAGAAAGTCTCATATTACTATAAGGAGATTGCTCACTATAACCTTGGTTCTTTAGCTATGTGATGGTTATACATGACAAAGAAGAAAACACCTATGTTCCAGCATTAATAAAGGGGTTTCTAGAAGGTTGTAGGCCTATCATAGGCCTTGATGGATATCGCCATAAGGGAAGGAGATTTGGAGTTGTACTGTCAAATGTTGGGGTAGATGAGAACGACGAGATCTTCCCATTTATTGCTATAAAGAAAAGGGAAGAATTCTGGACTTGGTTCATGGAACATTTAATCAGGGACATTAGTTATGTTCTAGAGCATGGCTAGACAGTCATATAAGATAAGTAGAAGGTTAGTTTAGCAAAATGATTTTGCATTTTGAGTCAGTATCTTTTGACATGTAATTCATTGACTAATTAATGCAATTGGAGCCATCCAACATCATGCAAAATACTAGTTCAGTGTTAGACATATTTACCATAATTTCAAAGTTTAGTTTAGGAGATAATTGTTGTAGGATGAGTGTTTGTATGCATCCAAAGCCACCATGAGAGTGGTTTCTTATTTCCACATGAAGAGAATCAAGAAGCATATTAAGAGGGCATGAGTGTGGCTTATGGATAGACAAGCTCACCATTGGTCTAAGTTGCACTCAAACGTAATTGTAAGAGTAACATGATGGTCAACAACATGAGTGAGCATTTTAATGCCCAAATCATGAGTGCAAGGGAAAGGCCAATAATCAATCTATTGGAAGAGATTAAAAAATATTGTATAAAGATGCTTCACGGGAAGATGTTGTTTACAAAACTTAAAAAATTGAGGTGGGATTTAGAATTTTGAAGAACTTGGAGAAGGCCATAAGAAATAAAAGAGATTGCATGTTGATTAGAGTAGCGTCAAATATCTTGGAGGTCAAATGCGAAAGTTATCAATTTAGAGCCAATACAAAATCAAGGACATACTCGTGCAATACTTTGCAACTTAATGATATTCATGCAATCATGCAATTGTAACAGTCAAATGCAATAAAAGGAAGATTGAGGACTTTGTGTGTTTATGGTATTCAAAGGATAAATATGGAACTACTTATGCATATGTAACCTACAAGGTTTCACAGAGATTAGCCCAAGAGCACCCTATAGAAACTATTGCCCCCCCTTCCAAAGATAAAGGCAAAATTTAAGGGAAGGAAAGATGCAAATAAACCAATTGCCAAACCTAGTAATCAGTACAAATAAAAGAAGCAATGCACAACTATTAGGTGAAAGATTTTATGTAGTTAAGCCATATTTCATGGACTTGCTTAGCAAGACTCATGACCAAGGCTTGTAGGATTTGAGGGAGGTCTTCTCAACTCATGGATATGGCCTAAAGGACTTAGGCCTATGTTCTTGGATCTATAGTGCAAGGCCTAGTTTTTGGAAGAGTCCTTTTAAGTATCTAAAAAGAGGAAAACCTAAATATTTATGTAAAGATTTCTAGAAAGAGTAGGAGAGTTCTAGAATACGATCTGGCCATTGATATATTGACACATGTAATAATCCTAACCATCCATTTAGGAGGTGGATAGAAGAGAGCAAGTATAAATAAGGGTTAGCTCCTCATTTGTAACTTAGCTTAGCTCAGCTCAGTAAAGGTCAATACATTAGAGGGTTTTCCTTTCTAAGTTCTCTTGAGATTCTCTCATTTCTTTTGTGGGTGAGTGAATGTAGCCTTAGTAAGTGAGAGTGGAAGTTGAAGGATAACTTGTGCTTTGCAAAAGATTTGCGAACAAGTGTCATACGGGTTTAGCAAAGGTGAAACTATGACCCCATGACAAGTGGAGTTAGAGTAGGTCGAAGTGGGCATTGCTTTTTGAGTATTGAGGAAAGCTTGTGGTAACGTCATGGCAAGTGAGTTATGAGTGATCAACATGCCAATGGAGGTTCAGCAGAAGTCGAGGTGGGAGAAGTCCAGAGACCCATCATGGAAGTTGTCCTTGGACGCTTGGCTTTCTACTTTGGAAGCTCCATTCAGTAAGTTCGAGCAAACTTTGTCTGATTGTTTAGACAAATTGTTAAGTACTTAATTTTATCTAAAAGACCCATAGTTTAGCATTTAATTTGACCATCTAACTCATTAATTTAGTAATTTTTGTATAAAATATAAAATTTAGCTCAAATTGACCATCCAATCGTAAATTGTCAAAATTAACGGTCAGATGATCAATTGAGCTAAGTGGATGCTTAATGTACTATTTAGATGACTCTAATCTAGTCTTTGGCCTTGCAGATCAACTAAAGGAGGGTTGGATGGTTCAGATTGATGTTCAATGGTGTAGATCAATCAAAAGAGGAATGGCTGGATCATATTAAATTTTGACGGTGTAGATCATCTTGAAGATCAATCGGGCAAGAGTTTTGTAAATAAAGAGGAATTCTAATAAGGAGAGGAAACATGGATGAGAATGGAAGTTAGGAGGAAGTTTCCTAGTAGGAAACTAGATCTTAAAGATAATGCGAGGAGATTTAGGAAGGGGGAAAATCTATAAGAGGGGAGAGCCGTAGGAGAGTTGGAGGAGTTTTGTTGGAGTTTTTGGAGTTTTGGGCTGTCTTTTGCTTTCTAAATCTTTTACTGTTTCATCTTTCGCGTTTTGTTTCCTTTTACATGCACCTATTCTTTCCTGGGTCCCTTTCTCTATCACCCTCCTTTGCTTCTCAGTTCACCCCACCCTCCATTGCACCTCCACACCAGCCCTTCCATCTCTTCACATTCCCTGGCCCTCAAACCAGACTAGCTGTCTCCACCCTGCTTGTCCCAATTCACTTCCCAACGCTCCTCTTCCAATTACCTGTTCGGATGGCCCCATCTTCCTAAATCACCCCTCCCATCTCTCCAATCGATGTTTGTTCTAGTACCAGCATCAGACCCAGGCGTTATCTCCTCCTCTGTTCCATGCAACAGACCAACCGAAAATCAATTTTTTTTTTTTTTTTTTTCCTTTTCACCTTTGCTCCTTCAAAGCCGGACCCAGACCGAACCTGTTGCATCTCTCCACTGGCCCTAGCCTTCATCAAGCTAGCACGCCTCATGCTCCTCTACTCCAAACGAACCATATGACGTCTCCTCTAGTTTTTCCTTTACCGCCTAGGCGACTCCACCAGCTAGACATTCTTCTCCAGTACCTAGTCCGATCATCATTTGCCCTGCTTTTCCACCATGCCAGACAACGCCCAGAGCAGTTCTGCACAACTAGGTCAGTCTTTCTCGACCCAACAAAACAATTAGAGATTTCTATGTGTCGCTCCAACTCAATACCCCATCCTGCATAGCTTTACCTCCTACAAATGCCGATCATTTTGAGTTAAACCCGAGAGTCATTTTATTACTCCCTACTTTTTATGGTCGAGATTATGAAGACCCTGACCTACATATCAAGGAATTCCTTGATATTTGTGCCACATTGAGGTTCCAAATTTTTTTAGATGATTCGATTAGGTTTAGGTTATTCCCGTTCTCACTTAAGTACATAGCCAAGTCATGGCTTAATTCCTTAGAGGTAGGTTCCACATATACATGGGACCAATTCTCTCAAAAGTTTTTGAACAAGTTCTTCCTTGTTCACAAAACAAATGCCTTGCATGGTGAAATTATAAATTTCCAACAAAGGGATGATGAACAATATTACAAATGTTGGGAATAGTGGAATGAACTACTACAAAAATGCCCTCATCATAGATTTGAGAAATGGTAGCAAGTTCAATACTTCTATGAGGCATTGACTCCTCAAAATAGACAAATGATAGATGCAGTGAGTGGAGGGACCCTCATGTTAAAAGATGAAAGTGAGGCATGGGAATACTTTCAAATGGTGGCCGATAATTCTCAGCAATAGGATTATTCAAATAGGAGAGAAAGAACTAACCAACCCACTAAGAAAGGAGGTATCTATGAGATATGAGTGCATACTGATTTGTCCTATAAGCACGACTCTGTCGCTGAAAAATTAGGTAGAAGAATAGACAAGCTTGAAACTATGTTTCAATCTTTCATGGCTGCTATCTTATCCCAAAGACATCCACAAGAGATATGCATGACTTGTTCTTGCCTAGCCCATTTAACTTTAGCTTGTCCATCCAATAAGGTATTCCTTAAATATCTTATAGACCAAACGAATGCATTGAATACATATCCCCAATCTAGCTACAACTTGTATTCTGAGACCTACAATCTTGGATGGGCTAGGCATCCTAATTTTTCCTGGTCAAAGAATAATCATCAAGGGGGACCACTACTGAACACCCCTACCCAAAATTTTCCTCCTAGGCCTATAATTCCTCAACAGCCACCTAGCTTCCAATAACCTCAGCAACCAAAGTAACCATCTTTAGAGGATAGAATTAAGAGCATGATGACAAAACATAATGAAGAAACAAAAAGGACTTTAAACCAATACCAGAATGTCAACTCCCAAGCCATAGCTAAGCTAGAGATACAAGTAAGCCAATTGTTTATTGAACTACATAATATAGAAAAGGGTCAGTTTCCTAGTCAACCCATTGTTAACCCTAAGGGTCAATTTGAGATAGGGTCAAGTTCTCAAAACCTTAACCCTCATGAGCATGCCACGTCCATAACCACCCTTAGGAGCAGTCGTTAGATAGATAACAAAGAAGGGCAGGCTAAGGATACTATAGAGAAAACAGAGGCAACTAAAACACAGGAGAGAAAAGACAGAAAAATCTTATAAAACCTATAGTGGAGGCACCCTCTGTGTCTAAAGCCCCTTTCCCTCAGTTACTGAATAAAGCTAAGAAGGGATCGAACTTCAATGAGTTAATGGAGGTATGTAAATATGTACAAATCACTATACCATTTCCTAATGCAATTAAAGACATCCTTGCCTATGCCAAATTCTTAAAAGAGTTCTGCACAACAAAGCGAAAGCTTAATGTGCAAAAGAAAGCCTTCCTCACTGAGCAGGTGAGCTCTTTGATTCAACATAAGACCTCATTGAACTTTAGAGACCCAGGATGTAATACAAGCACTTGCATCAATGGAGATCATGTCATAGATAGGGCACTTCTTGACTTAGACACTAGTGTTAACTTGTTGCCATACTCTGTCTATGAGCAACTAAAACTCGGCGAGTTAAAACCAACCACTACCACACTACAATTAGCAGACAGATCTATCAAGATACCTTGTGGTTTGGTTGAAGATGTCTTGATATAGGTGGATAAGTTTTTGTATCCCATTGATTTCATTGTACTAGACACCCAACTTGTATTCGATCCTGGTAGTCAAATCTCAGTCATTCTTGAATGTCCATTCTTGGCAACGTCCAGCGCCATTATTAAAAGGAATGGTATAATGTAGCCATCTTTCAGCAACATGAAGGTTAAGCATAATGTCTTTAATGCCAATCGACAACATTTATACCTTGATGATCCCTATGATGTTAACTTGATAGAGAGTCTAATTAATGAGTTTACTCACCATTGACCATCTCTGACCCACTAGAGGCTTGTTTGATGTATAATGGAGAATTTGATATAGACAAATTTATTGAGGAGGTAAACAATCTTTTAGATGTTGCATCAATCATGGATACCTCTAAATGGGGTCCTTATGTGGAACCACTCACACTGTTTAAATTTGTCCCCATACCCTTAATAGAGCAACCACCATCTTTGGACCTAAAACCCATGCCTGATAATTTGAAATATTCATACCCAGGCCTAGATGAAACCTTACATGTAATAATAGCATCACACTTAGATAAAGAATAGGAGGATAAGCTTTTAGATGTTCTTAAAGAATATAAAACTGCTCTAGGGTGGAAATAGCAGACATAAAAGGGATCAGTCTAGCCTTGTGTATGCATAGGATACATTTAGACGAAAATGCAAAACCTTCTAGGGAAACCCAAAGACAACTGAAACCCCACATGAAGGACGTGATTAGAGATGAAGTCCTAAAGAAATTAGATGTTGCGGTCATATACCCTATCTATGATAGCCCTTGAGTCAGCCCCGTTCAGGTTGTACCTAAGAAATTTGGGACCACGGTAGTAAAAAATGAGGATAATGACTTAGTCCCCACCCGTATGACCACCGGATGAGAGTTTGTATTGACTATCGAAAGTTTAACACGGTCACGAGAAAAGATCATTTTCCTCTACCCTTCATTGACCAACTACTAGAAAGGTTGGCTGGACATAGCTATTACTATTTTCTGGATGGATATTCCGGTTACAACCAGATTTCCATAGCACCAGAGTATCAGGAGAAAACCAACTTCACCTGCCCTTTTGGAACCTTCACCTACAAACGTATGCCTTTCAGGCTTTGTAACGCTCCAGCTACATTTCAAAGGTGTATGTTAAGCATTTTCTTTGACAAGGTAGAAAGATTCCTTGAGGTGTTTATGGATGACTTCTCAGTATTTGGGTCATCATTTGATGAGTGCCTGCACCACTTGAAGTTAGTTCTTGCAAGGTGTCAGGAAAAGAATATTGTCTTAAATTAGGAAAAGTGCCATTTTATAGTACGGAGTGGGATAGTATTAGGCTACATAATACCACCAAATGGGATAGAAGTCGATAAGGCAAAAGTGGATTTAATAGCCAACCTCCAAGGATGATGAAAGAAATTCGCTCCTTTTTAGGACATTCTGCCTTTTACAGATGATCCATCAAAGATTTTAGAAAAATTGCCAAGCTCCTATGTAATTTACTTAAAAAGGAGGCCACTTTTGACTTTGATGAAGACTGTAAGACATCATTTGAGCAACCCAAGGCCAAGTTGACTTCTGCACATATTATCCAACCACCAGATTGGAACGCACCATTTGAGATAATGTGTGACGTGTCAGACTATGGCATTGGAGCTGTTTTGGGACAACGCATTAATAAACTTCCCCATGTGATACATTACACTAGTAAATCACTAAATGATGGGTAACTAAACTATTCAACCACTGAGAAAGATTTGTTAACTGTAGTGTTTGCTTTGGATAAGTTTAGATCATAATTATTCGGGTCTAAAGTTATAGTATATTTAGATCGTGCAGCCTTAAAGTACCTCCTTTCTAAAAAGGATGCAAAACCTAGGTTGATCTGCTGGATACTACTACTACAAGAGTGTAATGACCCAACATTTTGGAGACATTTTGTATAAAGAACAAACATAGTGCGATGTGCTAATGATCTTGTAACTTGTCTATTTTGAGAATGGATAGATGTTTATTATATGTTTAATAGTCTTAAAGAGGTAGTTGGATGTTTTATTTTAACTTAAATAGGAAACATAAGAATTTGTACAAAAAATCAATACCATTAGATTCTACATTCAAAATGAAATCCAACGCCTCAAAGAACGCCGAAAACAGAGCTCGTATGAAGAAGTTATAGGCATTTAAAGGTTGAGGGAATTTTGTAAATTTTACTTAAAAACAAAAAATTGCAGGGGCCGTTTTGATAACGGCACCCCCTGTCTTCTTTCTTCTCCTGATTTCTCCAGAAACCCCCCTCTCTCGATTTTTCCAGAAACACCAGCACCACCTCTACAAGGTGGTGCCAGGAAAAATGGCGGCACCGCCTTAGGGCGAGAACCGCCTTAGCATGGCTATAAAGCCTGCTTCCCCCTCTCCCCTAAACATTCCATTTTCCTCGTTTTACCTCCGGCTGCCCTCACCCAAAAAAACCCACCAAGCTAGGTTTCTGCGTCGAAGGGGCCATACCCACCACCAAGGTCGCCATTTCAGGCTGCCCAGGTAAGCCCTCTTCTCTTTCTCTAAGTTCCCTCTCAGCCAGGCCAGATCCAGGTTGGATCTAGTGTTTCCTAGCCGGGAAATAGTGAAGAAAACCTAGAGAAGACGGGTTTCCAAAACCCGTTGACCAGGGTGCCATTCTAGGCTACCCAAACTAGTTGTCCTTTCCCCCTCCTTCCCAGCCTAGATCCTCGCCAGATCTGGGAATATTTTTGACCGAAAATCACTGGTCTTCTGGGAAGCGTCCCAGGGGTGCACAGCGCGGTCCAGAGGCGCATGGCTTGATGCGTACCTGACCCAAGCTCCCTGGGGTCTATCCTCGAGCACGCGTCATGTGCGAATAGTTTTCTTGGCTCAACCAGGATGCATGGGACGTCCTGGGAGCCGAGGCACACAGTAGCTGCGCCTAAGACTTGTCTACGCAACGCCGTCCAGAGCGCACACCTTGGCACACCATTCGGACGTATGAACGTGAGACACCCTGGTTGCAATGCGACCAAGGCGCACACGTATCCTAGAAACCGTAGCATGTGCATTTAGAATCGTGGCACGCAAGATCGTAGGCGGTCATCCGTTAAGGTGCGACCTTTTAAAATTCCAATTGCGGAGCTTATATAACTCTGATTGACGAGCCAAAAGGATTGTTGTGTCTGTAATTTTGACACAGACTCAATTATACAATAAAATATGGGGCATTCCTAGAGAAAAGAGCAACTTAAAAATATCACAGAGTAACTCCTAGAAAGCACCATCATATAACCTTTACCCTGTGAGCCAAAAATTAATGCCTAGATCTTATGGTTGAACATCATTCAGGACCTTACCAAGATATTCTCGAACTCAAAGTGAAGACAGGCACGGGCTAAGTGACAACACACGAGGTAGGTAGTCTGATCCTACTTTGTTTTCAAAATACATCCCAAACTTTCATTAAGTTACTTGTTTTTAATACTGTATTGAGCATGTGTTTTAAACCATGCTGTTCTTATACAAGTATGCGGGACCTGCTTCCATGATTTATGTATTTGAAAATCTTGCATTGAATGAAGAATGCTGTTAAGAAATAATGTTTTTATACGAGTTACGGATTCATGACATTTTACGCAATACTTGCATACTTTGAAAACAACTCCATAACTTGCATGAGTTATGTGGATTTTAGATTTGGACTATGTATGTGTTTGGGCTATTGAGCCCAGTGGGCACTATGCTGAGGGGTACGGGTTTGGCCTCCTAGCCTCTACCACCAAAAAGGTGGATGGTTTGGCTGCCAAAAATGGCATTGTCCCTTCCCTGACTGCTGTGGTAAGCAGGGACGACCACTGGAGGTGTTCACGGCACCCTTTTGGGGACATATCCATAGTCGTCGTGGAGGCTATGGTGGATTGGTCTTTAGATATCGGAGACATGTGATCCAAAGGGGTTCTGGTCGTAAGCATGGTGACCCTATGATTTCAGTAGTATGGATACGAATGTAGCATTGAAATGGTCGTAAACGAGTACTCGTGACCAGTTGACTTGAGACCGGTGCATGTTACTCTGTGATGCTATCATTGGCCTCATATGAAGACTACTTTAAGTATTTTTTTATCAATATGTACTACGCATTGCTTGGACGTATAGTTTAGATCTCATGACCAGGATATAGCGAATCTATTGATTTCGACTTTCTGAACTTAGACATACGATTAGTATTGCATACTGACGTTTGATTGATAAAGAATTTCAATAGATGGCATTACTTACACTTTATGCATACATATGCGCACCTATTACAAATTTAGCATTCCAGATGTCTTTCATGCAACCGCTTTAAACTCTGTATGATGCATTGCTGTGTTTTCAAAAAGGGTAGTGTCAGGTTACCTACTGAGTATGATAAATACTCAACCCAATCCATTATTTTTCAAATCAAACAAAAGACGAATAGAAGAAACATTAGGAGGCGTTAGAATCAAAGTCAAGTAGGCAATGGTAAGACTTAATTAGTGATTTCTTTTGGTAGCTACTGTAATCTTGATTGTAGGCATTTGTTGTAGCTGTGGCTGTGAATAACAATGCTGGGAGTAATTACTTGTTTTGATTTGGTCTATAAATTGCCATGGCACTATGCATTGAGAGTTCATTATGACACTCGGGCTCTTTATACAATGTTTTTGAAAAAGAAGAAAATTTTTCCTGCATTCTTTTGCATGAATTATTTTAAAATAGAGATCGATCTCTCTATGTCTTTATATAAATTGCATTATAAAACCCGGGTCGTCACAGTTGGTATCAGAGCAAAGGTTTCATGTTATTCATAGCCCAGTTATGAAATAAAGACTTATAATCAAGATAATAGGCAAACCAATACGATAAGAGTCCCCTAAAAGTAGATATTGATCTAAAAACAGATGCCACCAAGGAGAAGAGGAGGTGAAGCCCCAAGGCTTGATAACCCTCCAGCTGCCTCCGTTGGAGCTGGTAATGGAATGGTTGAAGCCTTTCAGCTATTCATGCAACATATGGGGTAGTTCATGCAGAACCAACCACAAGCACCCACGGCAAGAGCCTCTTCTCCAGAAAGAACTGCTGGTAGGACGGAGGCCCAACTAGAACGATTTCAGAAAATGGCCCCATCATTCTCAGGGGAAGATGAGCCTGGAACAGTAGAAAAATGGATTTTTGATGTTGAAAAATTATTCAAGGCTATGAAAATTCTAGAGGATAGGAAGGTTGCTATGGCCAGTTTCGTACTAAAATGCGAGGCAGGCTTTTGGTGGGAAACTACCGAGAGAACCTATTTTGGAGATAATGATGTTATACCTTGGGAAGAATTTAAACTAGTATTTAATGAAAAATACTATCCCCACCATATACGAAAATAGAAGGAATAAGAATTCATGAACCTAGAGCAAAGTAACCTCTCCGTGCAACAGTATGAAAATAAGTTCATAAGTCTTCACAGATTTGCACCCAATGCTTACTCCACAGAGGAAGACCCTGCAGAGAAGTCTGTTGATGGACTACACTCAGGCCTCAAAAACTGAGTGATAGGATTCCAACCAACCACTGTATCAAAGGTAGTAGAAATGGCATCTCTCTTTGAAAAAGATTATCAAAGAACACAGGCTGCTAGAGATGCAAAGAACAATAATAAAGGCAAAAATGATAAAGGCAAAAGACCTATCCAATCTTTTGGACCTCAACACCCACACAAAAGATCGTTCGATCCTAAAGGAAGAAGGCCAAACATCAAAAGTTGCCCTAGATGCAACAGATATCACCCCGGTAGGCCATGTACCTTACCCCAATTTCCGTGTTACAACTGTGGAGAGACAGGACACATAGCCCGGACTTGCCCTAAGAAAAAGACAAAAGAAGATCCTAAGGAGAATCACATTCCTTGAAGTCAAGGATGAGTATTCGCCATTACCTCAGGACAAGCGCAAGCATCCAATACCATAGTAGAAGGTACGCTTCATATTTGCGATAGATCTGCTAAAGTATTGTTCAACACTGGTTCTACTCATTCCTTCATCCCGTGCAAGTTTGCCTCTTCCATGGATATGATAGTTCAAGACTTAGACTTCTCCTTAGAAGTCGTAGGCAAGTCAATTTCTACACAAACCTACTTCCAGGATGTTCCAATTTTAATCAAGGACAACTAGATGAGCGTAGATCTCATCCACCTAGATATGACAGATTTTGACGTCATCCTTGGGATGGATTGGTTAGCTTTGCATAATGCAACCATTGATTGTCAGCAGAAGAAGATTATTTTTCACCTTCCCGGAGGGAGAGTGATCTCCTTACAGGGGAGGAGAGAGTATGCAGGAGCATGTGTTATTTCTGCTATAAAAGTAGCAAAGCATATTGCTCAAGGGTGTCCATTCTTTTTGGCTACGCTAGAAGTCACAGAGGTCGTAAAGCCTAAGTTAGAAGAGGTAGATGTCATTAGTGAATTCCCAGATGTTTTTCCTGAAGACTTGCCGAGGTTACCACCAAAGAGAGAGATAGATTTTACTATTGACCTGATCCCTGGTACAACCCCCATATCGAAAGCACCCTATCGGATGGCCCCAGTAGATTTAAAAGAACTGAAGACCCAGTTATAGGAATTGCTAGACAAAGGATTTGTCAGGCCCAATGTATCTCCTTGGGGAGCCCCAGTCCTTTTTGTCAAGAAAAAGGATGGGTCAATGAGACTCTGCGTCGACTACCAATTGTTAAATAGGGTTACAGTGAAAAACAAGTATCCTTTACCCCGTATTGATGACCTATTCGATCAGCTGCAGTCAGCTCGTGTCTTTTCAAAAATAAACTTACGATCTGGATATCACCAGCTTAGGGTCAGGGAAGAAGACGTTCCAAAGACGGCCTTTAGAACTAGATACAGACATTATGAGTTTAGAGTGATGTCTTTTGGACTGACAAATGCACCGGCCACATTCATGGATCTTATCAATCGAGTTTTCAAAGCCTATCTAGATAAGTTTGTCATAGTATTTTTGGATGATATCTTAGTCTACTCAGAAACCCCTGAAAACCATAAAGAACATTTACGAGTAGTACTGGATACACTTAAGGCACACAAATTATATGCAAAGTTTAGCAAGTGTGACTTTTGGCTGGAAAAAGTAAATTTTCTGGGTCATGTTATATCCAAAGATGGCATTGCTATTGACCCAGCAAAGGTTGAGGTGGTGGAGAAATGGAATAAGCCTAAAATAGTGACAGAAGTAAGGAGTTTTCTAGGCCTTGCGGGATACTATCGAAGATTCATTGAAGGATTTTCACGCATTGCCTACCCCTGACTAAATTAATGAGAAAAGACAAGAAGGTCGAGTGGGATCAGGCATGCGAGGAGAGTTTTCAAGACCTAAAGAGGCGGCTAACCACTGCACCAGTACTTACTTTACCATCTGGAAGTGGAGGATTTGAGATATATAGTGATACCTCTCAACAAGGCTTGGGCTGTGTACTTATGCAAAAGGGGAAAGTAATTGCCTACGCTTCTAGACAGTTGAAGAAGCATGAGGTCAATTATCCTACCCATGACCTAGAGCTTGCTGCGATAGTCTTTGCCTTAAAAATTTGGAGACACTATCTATATGGGGAACAATTTGAGGTTTTTACGGATCACAAAAGTCTTAAGTACATCTTTTCACAATAAGACTTGAACATGTGACAGAGGAGATGGATGGAGTATTTGAAAGATTATGACTTGACCATCCACTACCATCCAGGGAAAGCAAATGTTGTAGCATATGCCTTAAGTAGAAAGACTCAAGGGATATGTGCAAGTTTACTTGTCAAGAGATGGAAGTTACTACAAGAGGTAATCGAATGTAAACCCGAAATAAGTCAAGGGAAATCCATTATAGCCAACCTAACAATGAAGTCCACTATTAATGAGAAAGTTAAATAGTGCAAAAAGGTGATACTGACACACAAGCACTAGTTGGAAAACCAGGGTTTGTCAAAGCAGTGGATGATAGTGTCTGCCTACAAGGGAGGTTAGTCGTACCAGCCAATAATGAAATAAGACAAGATATCTTAAGGGAAGCACATCAATCAAAGTACACTATTCATCTTGGTGGAACAAAGATGTATCAAGATTTAAAGCGACATTTCTAGTGGAACGGTATGAAAAGAGATATAGGAGAATTTGTCGCAAGGTGTTTGATGTGTCAACAAGTTAAGGCTGAACATCAGAGATCAGCAGGACTACTACAATCACTTGAGCTATCAGAATGGAAGTGGGATCATATTACTATGGACTTCATCCTAGGGCTGCCTAAGACATCTAAAGGACATAATATGATATGGGTAATCATCGATCGACTAACCAAGACAGCACATTTTCTTCCCATACGACAAAGTCAATCCACTAATAGCCTATCCCAATTATATATTAAGGAAATAGTGAGTTTGCATGGGATACCACTCAGCATCATTTTCGACAAAGACAATCATTTTACCTCGCAATTATGGAAGTTAGTAACAAAATCCTTAGGATCTTTAGTAAGTTTCAGCATGGCTTTTAACCCTCAGACTGATGGCCAATCTGAGTGAACAATTCAGGTATTGGAAGATATGCTAAGGGCGTGTGCAATTGACTGGAAGGAAAGTTGGGATGAAAATCTGCCCTTAGTTGAATTTGCCTATAATAATAGCTGCCATTCAAGCATCGGAATGGCTCCCTAAGAAGCACTCTATGGAAGGCCTTGTCGATCATTCGTGTGCTGGAATGAAATTGGTGACACCAAAATCAGACAGTCAGAGTTGGTGGAACAATGTGCAAACAAGGTAAAGCTTATTAGTAAGCGGCTTCTTGCAGCTCATAGTCGACAAAAGAGTTATGCGGATATGCGACATAGACAGTTGGAATTTGACGTTGGAGATCATGTCTGTGTGAAGATATCCCTGACTAAGGGCATCATGAGATTTGGGATAAAGGGGAAACTTAGTCCTCGCTTCATTGGACCATTTGAAATCCTAGAAAAAGTAGGAAAAACTACCTATAGGATAGCTCTACCACCACGGTTATCAGAAGTCCACAATGTATTTCACATATCCATGTTGAGGAGGTATATTCCTGACCCCAAACATGTTCTTGAACAGGTACCAACCGAGCTACAATCAGATTTAACCTTGGAAACAAAAGCAGTACAGATTCTGGACAGAAAGATCAAGTCACTACAGCATAAGGATATCCCATTAGTCAGATTTTTGTTGCAAAATGCATCCATCAAAGAAGAAACTTGGGAGGTGGAATTGGAAATGATAAAGAAGTACCTCGAACTATTTTCTTGAAAGGGATTGGAAAATTTCAAGGGCGAAATTCTTTTAAGGGGTAATGATGTAATGACCCAACATTTTGGAGACATTTTGTATAAAGAACAAGCATAGTGTGATGTGCTAATGATCTTGTAACTTGTCTATTTTGGGAATGAATAGATGTTTATTATATGTTTAATAGTCTTAAAGAGGTAGTTGGATGTTTTATTTTAACTTAAATAGGAAACATAAGAATTTGTACAAAAAATCAATACCATTAGATTCTAGATTTAAAATGGAATCCAACGCCTTAAAGAATGCCGAAAACGGAGCTCATATGAAGAAGTTATAGGCGTTTAAAGGTTGAGGGCATTTTTGTAAATTTTACTTAAAAACGGAAAAAATGAAAAACCTCAGGGGGTTGTTTTGATAATGGCACCCCTTATCTTCATCCTTCTCCCGATTTCTCTAGAAACACCCCTCTCTCGATTTTTCCAGAAACACCAGCACCGCCTCTGCAAGGCGATGCCAGGAAAAATGGTGGCACCGCCTTAGGGCGAGCACCACCTTAGCATGGCTATAAAGCCTGCTTCCCCCTCTCCCCTAACCATCTCGTTTTCCTCTTTTTACCTCATGCTGCCCTCACCCAAAAAAACCCAGCAAGCTAGGTTTCAGTGTGGAAGGGGCCATACCCACCACCAGGGTTGCCATTTTAGGCTGGCCAGGTAAGCCCTCTTCTCTTTCTCTAAGTTCCCTCTCAGCCAGGCCAGATCCAGGTAGGATCTAGTGTTTCCCAGCTAGGAAACAGTGAAGAAAACCCGGAGAAGACGGGTTTCCAAAACCCATTGACCAGGGTGCCATTCCAAGCTGCCCAAACTGGTCGTCCTTTTCCCCTCCTTCCCAGCCCAGATCCTTGCTAGATCTAGGAACATTTCTGACCAATAACCACTCGTCTTCTGGGAAGAGAACCAGACGGGTGAAAAACTCGTCGAGAGAGAGAGAGAGAGAGAGAGAGAGAGAGAGAGAGAGAGAGAGCCTCCTAGGGGCGCACGGGCATCCCAAGGGTGCACGGCGCAGTCCAAGGGCGCCTAGCTTGATGCGCACCCCTGCCAAGCTCCCTGGGGGTTGTCCTCGCCCACGCATCATGTGAGAATAGTTTTCTTTGCTCGACCAGGACGCATGGGACGTCCTGGGAGCCGAGGCACATCATAGTTGTGCTTAAGACGCGTCCGGGCAAGGCCGTCCAGAGCGCACACCTTGGCACACCATTCGGACGTACGAACATGAGCCAACCTGGTTGCGGTATGACTAGGGCACACATGTATCCTAGAAACCGTAGCACGCATTCAGAACTGTGGCACGTAGGACCCTAGGTGCTGCATTAGGGTTGTCCGTTAAGGTACAACCTTTTAAAATTCCAATTGGGGAGCCTATATAACTCCGATTGACAAGCCAAAAGGATTGTTGCATCCATAATTTTGACACGAACTCAATTATACAATAAAATGTGGGGCATTCTTAGAGAAAAGAGCAACTAAAAAATATCATAGAGTAACCCCTAGAAAGAACCATCATATAACCTTTACCCCGTGAGACAAAAATTAACACCTAGATCTTATGGTTGAACATCATTCAGGACCTTACCAAGATATTATCGGACTCGAAGTGAAGACAGGCACGAGCTAAGTGACAACACATGAGGTAGGTAGTCTGATCCTACTCTGTTTTCAAAATACATCCCAAACTTTCATTAAGTTAATTGTTTTTAATACTGTATTGAGCATGTATTTTAAACCATGTTGTTCTTATACAAGTATATGGGACCTGCTTTCATGATTTATGTATTTGAAAATCTTGCATTGAATGAAGAATGCTATTGAGAAATAATGTTTTTATACGAGTTACAGATTCATGACATTTTACGCAATACTTGCATACTTCAAAAACAACTCCATAACTTGCATGAGTTATGTGGATTTTAGATTTGGACTATGTATGTGTTTGGGCTATTGAGCCCAGTGGGCACTATGCTGAGGGGTACGGGTTTGGCCTCCCGGCCTCTACCACCAAAAAGGTGGATGGTATTGCTGCCAAAAATGCATTGTCCCTTCCCTGACTGCTATGGTAAACAGGGATGACCAATAGAGGTATTCATGGTACCCTTTCGGGGACATCCATAGTCGTCGTGGAGGCTATGGTGGACTGGTCTCTAGATACCAGAGACATGCAATCCAGAGGGGTTCTGGTCGTAAGCATGGTGACCCTATGATTTCAGTAGTATGGATATGCATATAGCATTGAAATGGTCGTAAACGAGTACTTGTGACCAGTTGACTTGAGACCGGTGCATGTTACTTTGTGATGCTATCATTGGCCTCATATGAAGACTACTTTAAGTATTTTCTGATCAATATGTACTATGCATTGCTTTGACGTATGGTTTAGATCTCATGACCAGGATATAGAGAATCTATTAATTTCGACTTTCTGAACTTAGACATACTGTTAGTATTGCATACTGACATTTGATTGATAAAGAATTTCAATAGATGGTATTACTTACACTTTATGCATACATATGCGCACCTATTACAAATTTAGCATTCCAGATGTCATTCATGCAACTGCTTTGAACTCTATATGATGCATTGCTGTGTTTTCAAAAAAGGGTAGTGTTAGGTTACCTATTGAGTATGATAAATACTCAACCCAATCCATTATTTTTCAGATAAAACAAAAGACAAATAGAAGAAACATCTGGAGGCATTAGAATCAAAGTCAAGTAGGCAAAGGTAAGACTTAATTAGTGATTTCTTTTGGTAGCTACTGTAATCTTGATTGTAAGTATTTGTTGTAGCTGTGGCTGTGAATAACAATCCTGGGAGTAATTACTTGTTTTGATTTGGTCTATAAATTGCCATGGCACTATACATTGAGAGTTCATTATGACACTCGGGCTCTTTATACAATGTTTTTGAAAAAGAAGAAAATTTTTCCTGCATTCTTTTGCATGAATTGTTTTAAAATAGAGATTGATCTCGCTATGTCTTTATATAAATTGCATTATAAAACCTGGGTTGTCACACTTTTTATGCTTAGATGTAGTTGCATGAATCATTCTGCTATAGGTGTAGCCTACTTAGTCAATGTGTTTGAGAAAGAGGCTCTTGCAACTGGCATGTTCTATGTAGCTAACCTGAAACTGGTCAAATACTCAAGTAAGACAACAAAGTAAACTTTGGTGAGTTAATACAACAAATTGACAAAGGAGACATAGTTAGAGAGACGAACAAGCAATGATACACTTGTAAACATGTCATAATGCTGACATAATGGTAATACCTCTCTTTTGACAGATTTTTAAGCTTACACAAGTAAGAAATGCTATACTTGTAAGCAGGTCAGAATGACAGGCACAATGGTAACACCACAGAAATGGTAATACCTCTCTTTGTGAGATGTACACTTCAGACTGCATTGTCAGAGAAACACTGTAAGCACAAAAG
Source organism: Warburgia ugandensis (assembly GCA_035236585.1). Lineage (NCBI taxonomy): Eukaryota > Viridiplantae > Streptophyta > Magnoliopsida > Canellales > Canellaceae > Warburgia > Warburgia ugandensis. The sequence continues at coordinate 27,482,818 of CP141131.1, forward strand.
TAGAATAACAAAGAGAAACTTCAATATTGTTTCCTATAGTATATGCAACCAAATAAACTAGGGTAGAAAACAAGTCCATTTCCAACTCTAGGTCAGAAGATGAAAGTTCACATGCTTTCATGAGCAGTACTGAATCATCTTTTACCTAGAAAGGCAAGCCATAAAGGGTTACTCATAGAAACTAATACAGTAAAGTAGTAATAAGATAGAGGTAAATTATGGCATGACAACATCATCACATTATCAAATGTGAAACTAACTCAATACATGGATATTATAGACAACTTAATGATTATATTATGAAGAATCAAACATTATCAAACAGTATAGCTCTATAACTTACTTAAAGTTAATACAAGTATCCATTGGAAAGGACTAGATATATTGCAAAAGTGTTTTAACTTCAATTGTGGCATGAGGAATGTTAGGATCATCAATTGCCTTAAGGTTTGTGATTGCCTTAAATTTTGATATTAATTCCACAAAATCAAGCCTGAATCATAATTGAAATAGTTCCAGGGGTGGAAAACCACCAAAGCAAAATGAGGAACCAGAACTTTAGTAACAATTACAAAACAAACAATAGCCAGCATTTACCACCATAATGGAAAAAGGTATTCTTTGTAAACTTTGTATTATAAATTTGATGGGATATGAGTTCTCCAGAAGTGGTTAGAGCATTGATAAAATGGCTAAGCATTTCTAAATGTCTCACCAGGTAACTAAGGGTTTAGCAATCAAAGTAAATTGCATACATGAAGAAAACTGACCTTGTGATGGATCAACATACTTGGGTAAGTCTAGCCAATTATAAGATTTCACATGCAATGAACCATATAGAAGCTTGCTCAAGATAGTCATTCCTGGATTATTGTGAAGGGGTATAATAGATGATGTTGGCATGCAGAATATTCCTATAGGAAAGCTACTGCCTCAAGACAATAACATCTTGGAACTCATTTGCAAAAATCTTGCCATGTCCCCTTTGGAAAAAGAATTGTTGGTTCTATAGGATGTTGTTTGCTTATGAAATTCAACTTCTGCTAAGACCTGTTAGAAAGCTAAAGCTCTACTTTAACGAAGGTATTGCTTATGAAATTTAACTTCTGCTAGGACCTGTTAGCATATGCATTCACCATGTATATGGGTCAACAAATTGTCTTGCAACTCATTCAAATTGACAATTTACAGGACAAACTATATTGGATAATTTTTGAACAAACTATATTGCCTATTAAATTACACAACATGTTACTAGATACAATCATACAACATATTACAAATGACTTCAGAAAATAAAATGATAAAAGACTTATAATCAAGGAAAGAAACTAAAGGGAGTGATCATAATATAGCTCCTGGTAGAGTGGGAAACAGTCTCCAATCTATTTTCCAACAGTCAGCATCATCTCTACCATTAAAAATAAAATAAAATTCAGCGTCATTTCTAGTCATTACATCCTCTCATTCAATATTTCTGGTGATACATCTGAAGAAGGCTTCAGGTCTCCATTGAAGCCTTCAATTTGAATAATACATATGGTTCTTCCACTCAGCACAAAACAATCTAATAAGCTAAAATCCAAATTCAACAATCTAATAAGCTAAAATCAAAATTCAATTCCTACAAATAGTATAGAAGCAAATTTGCCTGGATTTGTTGCTAACTACTACCAAATTCAACCTCTTTGATAAGAACTCTAGCAACAATTTCCATACGTAGAGATTTGTCACCTTTCTTATCAGCCCATGTTGCTATTAAGGCTTCTCAAATCTCAAAGATAATCTACAATGGTAGGACTTTCGTATAGTATACACTACAATGGTTCATAACTATTATCTTGCATTAGAAATTACTGAAGGTCCTCTACCTCTATGGTAAGGCATAAAGTATGACTTTCTTAGGTATGCATCTTGAGGTCTTGCCTTTCATGTTGAGCACTAGCTATATGCAGCATGCTTAGAATATTATGTAATACTGAAGAAAATATTTTTGTTAATTTTGATTGAAACCTTTATGCTAATAAAGAAGTATCAGCTCGTTAAAGAGAGTCAAAGACTCAAAACTAGCTCCACAATCAAGAGCCTCTGAGTGCATTAGCTAGAAATCATCAAAATCAAGCTTGTTAACTACTAAACTTAGAACCTGTAGGGGCTACATAGAGGCATAAGCTGATAGAGAGAGTAGGAGAGCTCTAATGGATGCAAGCCATGACTTTCTGATTGTGTCAGCGACAAATAACTCATATTCCATATGCATTTTGCTTCTTAAGCCTTCAGACCAGAAGTGAGAGGATGTGGAGATGTCTACCAAAATCAGCCACCCAAATAATTGTATTGGCTAAGAGCCATTGACTGAAACATTGACTAGATCCTCATTGATCCACATAGACATAAAGTTACACTTCATGAACAACCTAAGGTTAACGGCTCAGAAAAGGCTTAACACTCCTCTGTTGTAATTAGACTGGATACTAGTTTGAAATTGTTATACATAGTCAACAGTTGGTTGCAATCAACCATTAAATATAATATGCCTTATCTTCTTACTACTAAAAATCCACTATTTGCTTCTATTGGATTTGAGGAAATTAATTTATATTGTGACTAACTCTAACTTGTAACCAAGGAGATGCACTTGCACCATTACAAATGTTATTAGTAGCTGTTAATGAATATATGAAGTTCTCATATGTTGGAGGCAGGAAGGATAACTTGAAGGCTACACGCAATTTGTTTGAAGTGGAACTAGTTTGGTTGCATATTTGCATCAAGCCAATGAAGTTCTCTTCCTAAATCTCAAGGTCTTTAAAACTGTGGTTGTATCCTTTGCTTCATAATGATGTAACAACTCTAATATGAACCCTTAGTAGTGGCTTGGCATAAGGAATCTTCTAATATGATGCAATAGCTTTGATCTTTAAAGTAGCTTGTCATAAGCAATCTTCTAATCTAAACCCCTAGAAGTGGTAGCACTCTATAAGCAATCTCCATCTTGCTTTAGGCCATTTTAGTGCCACTTTATTTTTGTTTTGCCATTCCCATATTGTGGAGTTTTTCATTTCTTTTCTCTCTTACCTTTTTTTCGGACACCTCCCACACTTGCAGAAAGATAAAGGTACAATAGACTATTCAAATGCATTGACATTGACTTGCATAAAGATAAAGGTACAGTAGACTATTTAAATACATTGACATTGACTTGCATAAAGATAAAGGTACAGTGGAGTGTTTAAATGTATTTACATTAACTTTCATAAAGATAAAGGTATAGTATATTATTCATACACATTTTGCCACTACTACAAAACTTCAAAGGGCATTGTTGGAAAAGAAATTTTAATTATAACTTCATTCTGTTATATTTGAGAAAGAGCCTCTTGCAACTTTTAGTCATCTACGATGTAGAACAAAAAAAAAAAAAAAACCAAATAGCATCCTTATTAACAAAATGTAGCTCTGAAAAAGACATAGAAAAGCACACTAACAAAACAAATGAAGCACAACAAATATAATCACCTTCACTATGAAGGAATTCTCCCTTGACCTCCTCTTCGAGTGATATACCCTCTAATCCTAACTGATTGTGCATTCTCATGTCCACCTAAATACATTGTCAAAAACTTGTAAAAGACATAATGGTAAATTATAACTATGTATACATTGTACAATTTTGTAAAAGACATAAGGTAAATTATAACTATGCATACAGTTTATCGATTTTGTACTTTACCTTGCAAATGAGCCTTACACGATCTTTGATTCTGTCCATATTCACCACATCTTTGGCATTGTTTAGTTTCTCTATTTTCTTGTCTGCTTCCACTAGCTTCATCTTCACCTTGAGTTTTGTTCTTTTTTGGTTGGCCAAGTGGTCTATGAGAATGAGGGTGTAGTGGCTGAGGTAGATCGTCAACAAGCCACATTGAAAGGTCTGGTATCCCTGGTATGGGTATATGATAGGCCTTCCTCAACATGTCGACATGGAAGTAGGGAATACAATAGTCAACAATACTCAATTTTAGATCCATTATGCAAATAAGTACATGTATGCAAGAAATGCTAGATACAAACCAAGAAAAGGTTGACATCCATCAACAAACCCACCCTTGAAGCATGCAAGGATATAAACATCCTCTTGAAACAATAGTGTTCTCCTTCCAATTGATATGTTGTTGTACTACCAGGGTTAAACTTAAGTACTGCATTACAGTACCTTAGTACAATGCTGAAGGAGAACTCATACGATCCTCGTATTTCATTTAATGCCATCTCAAAAGCACGCTAAACTTTGTGATATTTCAAGTTTACTCTGTGCAAAATTTGCAAGTCTTTCATTAATGACGTGATTGACATATCCATATCATGCATTATAACATTATACACCCATTTTGCAAGCCATTTGATAGATGCTAACTAATTAGCATTGCTGCTCATACAAGTATGCTAACCATTAACCTTCTTAACCTGGAAGCTTGCACCATCATTAATTTTTGAACAATGACACCTCCAAATACATCCTCCTAATACGCATTGAACAATAAGTCGCCCTTGATTGGACTTAACATTCTTAAGCTTGTATGCAAACTTTACAGCATATGACTGAATTGCAAGTATACATTCTTCAACATTTGCAAACACCATCTCTTCGATTATAGTACCCTCACTTTCATTAAAGTATATTTCATTAAAGTAATCATCATCTGATGACACATAACCATATGTCGAGTCATCTATTTCCATGTTATCATCTTCTTCTTCATAAAATTCTTCATATGGAACTATATTGGTCACCTCCTCTTCACCCACATCTTGTTCATTACTAAAATGTTATCTTCATTACATGTTTGCGGTCTTTCCTCTCCATGGCACATCCAATCATCTAAAAAAATTTGTTGGCTCACTTGCGATATTTGGCCTTCCAAGTTATTCCAAAATGCCACATCATCATATCCCTCCATCTACACAAAACAATATGTTAAAGTATGTTAAAGTACAAGAAACAAAAGATGATCTACATAGACATAGGTTAACAAGAAGAGGAAACCTAAACATTACAATTAGTTGCAACCAAAGAAGAACCAAGCATAACTTACATTAATGGATTCACTATGTTACTATTGAAATAGCAATAAAGAGAGGAATCACTTAGTCAAATGAAGAAGAAAATTGGCTTTCGAATAGGAAAATGGAAGAAATAAAAGAAAGACGAGAATAATAGAAATGAGGTTAGAAAACTAGGTCACTAAGTTGCACTAAAAGGACCTACTAATTTTTGACTGAGTGACTACTCTCCTTATTGCAATTTCTATTGCGTGTTAGGCCAATTATTCTATTCCATTGAAAACTTCTAAGACATGCTTCTGAATTTTGATATCATGTCAAGATGATGTTCTTTTGTCTCTTAATTTTTTGATTGAGTGAATATAAAGAGTTTACCTTGTGTTCTATTTGAAATACATGTAATCTTTTGAAAAGATAAAGCAAAGCATATCTTGCTTTGATACCTTGATGCAACCATAATGACTACAACAACTAACATGAAGGGAGCTCTTGTGAGTGATGAAGAAACATAATTATAGTGCTTCTTATCAGCTTTGTAGTGGCCTTTTGAAGACTATCAAGCACTTGGTCTAGAGAAATCATTGTTTTTGGTGTGAATAAGAAATGTGGAGGTTAAAAGAAGGAAAATGATAGGGAGTTCCATTTAGAACAGTATAAACACCATATAGGTGTCATTTGAAGCATTAAAAAAGCAGTAAATGGTCGTCTATGCTATCTGAAATGGATGCTCTTATCAATTTCCTAAAAGAAAGTTTAATTGCAATTTGGTTACTACATCGAATGGAAGGTAAGTGTTAAGGTAGCTTCAGTTCCTACAATATATAATTCTTATTTATTATTACTTCTTGCCAGAGGATCACAAATTCAAGCATGCTATGAAAGTTAGAACTCCAAAGCATTGACTTAAAAGTGTTTTGGATGCTTGTAAAAATAAAACAAAATGTGAAGGTGGTGATGAGATTGATGTTCAAGCCCAAGATTCAGAAGAACTTGTAAAGAAGTCACAAGGTGGTTGTGATGCCCAACAGCCAAAGTTAACTGTTGAAGGTATGAAAATGGCTATTGAATACAAGGCTTCAAAGAAGAAAAATGATGACCAAGAATAGCTTCCTGAACTAGTAGAAAGGAAACAATAGCTCGCTGTAGAAAAATTAATTCCTATGCAAATACATCTTTTTCTTCTTGTTTTGTTTCCCTTCATCCCTTTTAAAACTTCATATGACATAATATTATATGAATCATTCAATGGTTCTGTTGTTTCCAGGTTCTTTGTATCCTGAAGAGGATAGTGATGATGGTTGCCGGTTGTTAGGGTCGGACTCCAAGTATGCTTGACTAGATTGGATGATTTCACAAGTCTTATCTATTCCTCCTCCTCCTGTGAGAACTTCTGTGATGATGGATACATCTTCTAAGAGTGAGGTAACTCCTACTATTATTTGAATGGCATTTCCTTTCTCTCTTATCAATTTTGTACTTTATGCTCTAACCTTTCTGTAAGTTTAAATCTTTAATCTTTATGGATCTTTTTCTTTTATTGTTTTTCATTGGAGTTGCTTTCTTAACATAATATAGTTAGATAAGTCAATGTAAAAATTGTAAGATATTATTGGCTTATTAGTTTGCTAATGAGGATTTTTAGTGTTGTAATTAGAAGGACTTTTCTTCATTCGTGATTTACATTACACTGATCACATCTTTCTTTTTCTGGATAGGATGATTTGACTCATCACTTGGTAATGATTATTAGACACAATGAGAATCTCAAATGTCAAGAGAGAAATCGGACTCAAATAACACAGCAAATCAAGATAGAGTGAGTCTTTCATATTGAAGAACCATAAGACTTAGTGAAGTTATTAGTGTAGGGAGCAATACAACAACCAGGGAAACAAATTGAAGCACTTGCAAAGCCTAAAGAAACATAGCAAAAAAAATTCAAGCACTTGCAAAGATAGAGAGAGGTGGGGTATCTATAGAGAGAGAGAGAGAGAGAGAGAGAGAGAGAGAGAGAGAGAGAGAGAGAGAGAGAGAGAGAGAGAGATTACTTTGCAGGAGATTGATGACTGCTTATGAAGGATCATTCTTCAAAGACTGGACAACAGAAACTAAGGGGTTGGGAGCCGTTGAATAGTAGAGGTGTAGCCTGGCATGAGGGGGCACACCTGGTGAAGATCAGTTGCCGTCGTTTATTGCCATTCCTCGTTGGTCTTCTTCCACAAAAACAACACAGATTAGTGATCTGTGATGTTTAAACAGGAGAATGCCTAGTGAGGGGTATTCTTGTTATTTAAAAAAAAAAATAAATGAGAAAAATTAGGTGGAATGGCAAATCAACAAAAACCTAAAATCCTTGGATTATATATATATATATATATATATATATATATATATATATATATTTGCAAAAACACCAAAAACTAATGACAAATCTACAAAAAAAACCCTAAATAAAAAGGTAGTACAGTTTCAAATGCATCAACCCAAAATCGTGTGGGCATAGATGTATGGGCAAATAAGGTGAGCACCAAGTCAATTATATGTCGTCATTTCCTCTCTACGGATCCATTCTGTTGATGGGTATGAGGACACATGAAGTGAAGACTAATTCCAGAGGCTTAAAAAAGGAGAATTAGTTTTTGAAACTCCCACCACCATCATTGTGAAAGATTTTAATTTGTCGATTAAGCAAGTTTTCCACCATTTCTCAAAATTTAATAAAAATAGTAAAGACATCATTTGTAACTTCATTGGCAAAGTGAAAATAGTAATGACATCCATGGCAGAATAATAGGAGCGGGCACCCAAACATTAGAATAAAGTTGGTTTGGAAAGGGTAACTGGCAATAGATTGATTCAATACGGATGGAAATTGATGACTTTATCCTAATGGACATGCCTGACAAAATGACAAGGTAGATGGCGACACAGGAAGCCTAAATCTAGAAATCATTAACTTGACAATGCGTGGGCATGGATGACCAAGCAGACTCTACCAAATATCCTAAGTAGCACGTGTGCTTGGATCAGTAACCGAGAGAGCGTGCTTCTTATGTGCACTAGAGGGACTTGCATTTAGCTTGTAGCGTACGCCATCATTCAACCCTCGCAATAGAATTTTTCGGGTGCTTTGGTCCTTCACGTAGAAATTCTCAGGATGACATTCTAGGAGAACACTATTATCAGCCGTAAATTTGGCAATAGAAAGAACAATATTCTTAGCAATGTGCGAAACATAAAAAGACAAGTTTTAGGATAAAAGAGAGATTATTGAACGTAGAAAAGAAGAACCACTGTGTAGTATTTTGAAACATTGACTATTACCGACATACATCTGATCAGATTTACTGTATGGAGTGCGAGATTGGAGGTTGCATAAATCAGCTGTAACATAACTTGTTGCCCCAAAAATCAGGATACCAGGATGGGTCAAAGGGTGGAGGTGGATTATTAGCGATCATAGCATGGTTACGATAATTGAACCCATTAGTGTTGAAAGATTTGTCGAATGGCTGCTGATATGGAGAGTTGGATTGTTGATATTGGAAATTAGGAGCAGCAGCACGGCATTGAGGAGTGATGTGTCCTCAAACATCACAAAAATGACAAGTTGGTGGAGAGCGAGATTGACCATTGTTGTTGCAGTTGGAACGACTAAGGCGATGGTTAGAACTACCTCATCGTCATCCGAGCCAGAGGATGAACTCTGATTAAAAATTAGTAGTGTTAGAACCACGTCCACCACGCTGTAGAGATCCAGATCGATAGGAGTGATGAGAAGCGATATTTGCACTCAAGATATCTCTGGGTACCTTGATATTAAGCCTGATGCATTGATCTTGATTAAGTGAAAGACTTCGAACATCTTCTAGTGAGTAATCATCTAAGCGTGCAGAGAAATGATGACTGGTTCATATTCAGAATTAAAGACAACCAAATATAGACAAGATAAGATCAGAATCAGACACTGGTTGCCTAACAAGTGATAGACGATCAGCAATAGATTTGGTTTGTTGAAGATAATTATGGAAGTAGCATCCATGCACAGTTTTTGACGTTCCTTATGGAGATGGAGAATGTGAATATGAGATCTAGACGCATAAAGGCGTTCTCATGTACTTCAAACCTCACAAGAACCATGCAATCATATAACTTGAACTGGAAAATTAGTAATCAAGGAACATACCGAGCACGATATGCCGGATTGATCTGGGGTGCATACTTTTTGGGGGTTTCAATATCACTAGGATTTGCAGGTAGCCACTCTGATCTATAAGAAAACGAACATACACATAATCGCAGAGTTCATCTCCATGAAGGTAAGGAGTCATTTGGGACATCTACAATATGTAATCGTTTCGATGAAGTTTGACAGAAACCAATGATGGAAACTAGAGACTGATTTATGATCCTCAACAAAAATTGATGACTGAGAGAGATCAGGCATAGTGAAAAGAAGAGAGTAGTACGGTGAGAATAAAAGAGTAAAAGGACAAGACGTGCATTCTTCTTTGATGCCCTTGTGGCTCTAATACTATGCTTTGGTAAGCTCTCTTAGAATAAGAGAGCAGTATTGAATAGATAATATATAGATGTACACGTCATATCTCTAGAGATCTACACAACAACCAAATGAACGTATAGTAAAACAAATCAAAGAATCAAAGATCTAAAAAATAGCACCCCAGTGCATCAAGCTCCTTCATATGTAGTGTGAGGAGAAGGGACGGATCACAAAGGATCCCTACCTTGCATTTTCACAACAAGCTGTTCTACACCTTGAACTTGTGACCTCCAAGTCATAAGGCAACAACTCAGCTATTACACAAGGCTCCCCTTAATTAAAACAATAAGATATGGGTGCTAACTATCTAAGAAATCTTCCCATAGGTTTTAGTTTCTCTTCACTTTTTACCCTGTTGCTAGGCATTGTAGCTGAAACTGTTTTGTTAGTTAGCTTGTCTAATACTTACTATCTCATAATTCTCAACTTTTATAAAATTGTGTTGATGTTACATGCTATATACCAAAGTTTGCTGACATAGTAAATAGAAGTTACCTACCTCCTATTTATCTCAATGATTATTTCCATCACTAGAGCTTACTCTTTTTAGGTATTGTCATATGCAAATTTTTCCTGTTAGTCCTTATTATTGTATTACTATTTGTTCTATCTTCAATCACAAGTCAAGCATATAGGGTTATGATGAATATAGTTACTATTGTATCATTATTCAAAGTTGTTTAGTGTTTTGTCTCCTATTCTTATCATTATCTATTTCTTCTTTAGTGCACCAAATATTGTGCCTCTAACATTCCTCTCTATATGGCCATTTTCATTTTTGTCCATGTAAGGATTTTATTTCTTTCTATCTCTAGCTATTGACAAATCAAATGAGTTTTGTAATTAAATAGCAGATTCTTTTGATTTCCTCTATTCACTATTACATATGAGGGTTTTAACGTTAGTATAAAGAAGTTCCTTATTTGACTACCGACTTCATAAATATTTTACAAGTTGGTTTAAAATAAACGACTTTAAATATATAGACTTAAGAAGTTGTTTAACTGTAAGCGACTTTAAAAAACTAGCGCGAAGAGGGAATTTTTTGTGGGAAGCACTTTTAAAGTTGTTAAACATTAAACGCCTTCAAAAGTTATACACTTTTTAAAGTCGTTTGGTAGAAAAAGACTTTAAAAATCAACAACTTTCAAAGTTGTTTTATGTAAGCAACTTCAAAAGTATCAAGAAAAATTTGGCAGGAATATTATATTTATTGGGAATGGACTTTTAAAGTCTTTTAATAAAAAAACAACTTTAAAAGTGACCAACTTTTAAATTCATTTAATACAAAATGACTTTAAAAGTGATGCTTTTTTAAAGTTGTTTATTCTAAGCAAATTTAAAAGTATGAAAAGAAATTTTGTCGGATGATTAATATTACGTAGGAATGGGCTTTTAAAGTCGTTTGATACCAAGCGACTTCAAAAGTCAATAAATTTTGAAGTCATTCAATTATAAGCAACCTTAATAGTCTCTCATTTTTGAAGTTACTTTACTGAAGTGACTTTAAAAGTCAATTCTCATAAAGTTGTTTTGTGCTAAGCGACTTCATAATTTTTATCATTTTTAAATTTGTTTATTACTAAAAGAATTCTAAAGTCCTTGTTCATTTATAAATAGCTGTCAACATCACATTTTTTTCTATGAGCTTTTCTTCTCACAGCCGATATGACGGCTTTCTCTTTGGTCCTTATGCTTCTCTCTTTTTCTATTCTTGCTTTCCATTTTTATATTTTGACTTATTATGTCATAAAAAAAAATTTGTACGTAAACCATAACTTTTTAAATCACAAATTCCTTTCTCATTACTAGCTAAATCTCTTTGTTTTCATTTTGTAGATCAAGGGCGTTTTCTCACTATAGATTATGATGTTTAGAAGTCTGTTAGATCATCTTTATTTCACAAAAATCATATGATTTCATTGAGAATGACAACTACTTATCTCTCTCCAAGCCTCATTATTAGAGAAAATAAGAATATTACAATTTGTGGTTCTCACCAAAATTAGGGTTTGATGAAGACTAGGGATTATACCATTAACTTTTGGCCAAAATAATTGAAACACACTCTTTTTCTCTCCATAGAATGAGTGTCACCTAAATACTAGCCTAGATTTTGATGAAAAAGAGCAAATTTGCTCTTTGATCTTGCATTAATAAGATCTAATAATATGTAACATTTGATATATATGTGTAACATTGGATGTAATAAAAAAATAATTTGATTTCCTTGCTGTAGAGTTGTTTATGTATATGTATTATATATGTTTGTGTTTGTAAAATCAGTTTCATTGTGTATTTATATAAGGATGTAATGAGAAAAAGTAAAAACAATATAAATTTAATGTGTAAATGTAAAAAGTATTAAAGTCATTTTCCAAAATTGACTTTAAATGTGCAAACTTTTAAAGTCTTTTACTAAAAAATGACTTTAAAAGTCCACACTTTTAAAGTCCTTTACAAAAAAAATAACTTTAAAAGATGCATACTTTTAAAGTCCTTTGACTTTAAAAGTCGTTTTCTGAAAGCGACTTTAAAAGTATGCACTTTTAAAGTCATTTTTTTGTAAATGACTTCAATTGTACCTCTATTTTAAGAATTATTTCATCATCTTCTACCTTGCCTTCTTGCTTTGTCTATTATCTGTGCACAAAATCTAAACCAGATTTCTTTTTTCATACTTTGAACCAAATCCTACCTATGAATTGTAACTTCATTCACAAATTCGGGGTCAATATCAATTTTTGAGTATTGGTTAGCATCTCGTAGTTTGGCAGGTATGTATTATGCATATATATTTGAAAAAAAATTACATGGTTGTGGGTTGGAAATTTTTCTTTTGAAATTTAATTTCATTCATGAATGTGTTGTCATATTTTACTTTTTTTCATTGTTAATTGAAAATTTTCATGAAATATAATCATTTTAAATACTTCTAATTCTTGTATATCTAATGTTTGGTAAAATGCCTAACCTAATCTTTTTATGTCCAACAAGTCTCCATGAAAAATTGCTTCAATTTCTTGTGATAATGGACAAAAGAATATGAGGAGAGAATAGAAAATTTCATAGAGTTCGCACTTAGGGTAGGTGCTGATCGTAATCGCATGTGTTGCCCATTATCAAAATGTGAAAACTTGAAAAAAGTAACTATAGGGGTGTTGAGAGAACACTTGTGCTTCAAGGGAATCGATAAAAGCTACCACCCATGGATATGACATGGAGAAAAACTTTTGCATAGGCCTTCCACAAGGCCTAAAAGATATAATCAAGACACTGCAGGAAGTGTTAGAGACAATGGTATAATTGTACCGATGTTTTGAGATGCATATGATGACTTCCAGGATGACCTTGAACAATTCCATACTATATTAGAGGAAGCTGATGATTTGTTGTACCCTAAGTGTAAAGATTATACCAAGCTATTTGAAGTGGTAGAACTTTACAACATGAAATCAAGATTTGGATTTTCAAATCAAGGTTTTACAGAAATCTTGAAAGTTGTGGGTAAGATGCTACCAAAGGATAATAAATTGGTGAGGGTCACATGGGAGGCAAAGAAAACCATGGATGCACTAAGGTTGAAGTATGAGAAGATATATGCATGTCCCAATGACTCCATCTTGTATAGGAAGGAGCACAAGGATAAAACTACGTGCCCAACTTGTAGACATCCAAGATGGAAGTTAAAGAGGAATTCAACTGAGATAGTTATAGGCATTCCTGCAATGGTTCTATGGTACTTCCCTCCTATTCCAAGGTTCAAAAGACTTTTTGTATATAAAAAATAGCAAAAAAATTAGTGTGGCATGCCAATGATAGAGTAGTTGATAACTTTTCACCCCATCCAGCAGATAGCCTAGAATGGAAACTCATAGACTTCATGTGGCCTAATTTTGGTGAAGAACTTAGAAACCTAAGAGTAGCATTACGTGCAGATGGGATTAATCCTCATGGTTCTATGAGTAGCAAGTATAGTTCTTGCCCCATTATATTAGTTTGCTGCAACGTTCCACCATCTCTATGCATGAAGAGGAAGTTCATGATGCTAACTATGTTGATATTGGGTCCAAAGCAGCCGAGGAATGACATTGACATGTACTTGTCTCCCTTGATGGATGATCTTGATATATTATGGAATGTAGGTGTTGAAGCATACAACGCATACAAGAAAGAGTCATACACCCTAAAGGTTATACTATTGTGGACAATAAGCAACTTCCCTATGTATAGTAATTTGTTTGAATGCACTTTGAAGGGATACAATACTTGTGCTATCTGTAGTGATCAAACATGTGCTATGTAGCTTAAACATGGTAGGAATATGGCATTCCTTGGGCATAGAAGATGGTTGCGTAGAGACCATCCATATTATTTTAAGAAGGGAGAATTTAATGGGTGTGTAGAGACAAGGACACCTCCAAAGATGTTGATAGGACGACAAGTATTGGAGCAAGTTGAAAACATTAATGTCTTGTGAAGAAAGAAGAAATCAAGTAAATGTGCAGGTGAAAGTAATTTTAGAAGTTGTTAGAAGAAGAGATTAATATTCTTTTGTCTGCCATATTGGAAATCACTGCATATATGCCATGTGCTTGATGTCATGCATATTGAGAAGAATATGTGTGAAAGCTTGACTTGTACCTTGCTTAATATCCCAAGAAAAATAAATGATGGACTTGTAGCTCGAATGGATCTTATGAACATGGGTATGAAGAGGAGGTGGCACCCATAGGAAAGGGGCAGTCAAGGAACATACCTGCCTAAGGCAAATTATAATCTTGATAGAGAGGGGAGGAGAATAATGTGTAAAACCTTATTCGAGCTCAAAGTCCCAGATGACTACTCTTTAAACTTTAAAAATGTTGTTTCCATAAAAGAGCTAAAATTGTTGGGGATGAAGTCCCACGATTGTCATGCATTGATGCAATAACTACTGCCAATAGCAATACCTTTGGTGTTACTGGACAAAGTTAGGGGAGCTATTACAAAAATTTTCTACTTCTTTAATGCTTTGTGCAAGAAGGTGGTGGATGTTTCAAAATGACAGGAAATTCAAGGTCATCTAGTGACAACTTTATGTGAGCTTGAGACAATCTTCCCACCATCTTTCTTTGACATCATGGTACACTTAACAGTGCACCTAATTGATGAGGTCAAACTCTGTGGGCCAGTTTACTTGTTATGGATATATCCATTTGAGAAGTACATGAAAATTTTAAAAGGGTATGTACCTAATCACAATCGGCCAGAGGGGTGTATAACCGAGTGTTACATTACAGAGGAAGTAGTGGAGTTTTGCATGGAGTACTTAGTAGGAGTGGATGCCATTAGAATCCCAAGAAAGAAATAATTAGTTGCATTTCATGATCCCAAGGTTGGCGAACCTCTATCAAATGGTCATGTATCAACCATTCACTATAAAGAATAAGACCAGGCGCATCTTTATGTCTTGCAAAATGTTGATGAAGTCCAACCATACATTGAGTAAGTTGATCATGCATGCACTAATGTAAAATTTACTTGTTGATCGTTAATTATATTTTCTTTGATTACTTTATTAATTTGTTTATGTATGTAATGAACATATGAATGTACTCAAGGCAAAGAATCAAGTTACGCTAAGAAACTAAAGTAGTTACAATTTGAGCATTATCGCACTTTCAATAATTAGTTGCGTAAGAAGGTAAAATGAAAGAATTCTCACTTAATATTAATTAAAAACTACATTTTGTATATATATCTATATATATGTATATATTAATCTTACTTAAGCCTACTTAATATTAATATACACAGATTTAAGATCAGCAAAAAGTAGCAGGCAACGGTATATTAGAAACCTTAGGCTAGATGGTGATGGGACCCCAATCATAAGTAATAAAATATGCTGGATATGCCATCAATGGTTATTTCTTTTACACAAAAGACCATGATAATTGAAGAGTGTAACAGAATAGTGGAGTTAGCTTAATTGTTAATGATATATTCTTTTCAAGTTCAAAGGATAACATGCCAATAGTGGCAGATGATATTTATTATAGGGTTATAAGAGAGATTTGGTCTTTGGATTATACTTTCAACACTGTGGTTGTGTTTAAGTGTGATTGGTAGAATGCAATAGCATCAAAACTAATGCCCCTGGATTGACATTGGTTGACCTCAATAGGATTGACTATAAAAATGATCAATTTATTTTGAAATATCAAGCAAAACAAGTATTTTACCTACAAGATGAACGTGAATAAGTGATGGTCAACTATTTTATCATCTTGTTCGAGGGATTTTTATGATAAAGATAATCTAGGAGATATTGAAATAAATTACCCTTCTATTGCCAAAACAATCCCATCAATCAAAGCACTACTTGGTAAGAATGAGGATTATGTGTATGACAATGGTGAGGAAGGTACTTAGGTTTGAAAACAATATATATTTTGGGGTATACGGAATATGTATATATATAATTTCATATTTATAATTTTTAGCTCTACTTTTGTCATGAGTTATATGGATTGATAGTGAGCTATGTGTGTGCACAAAGAATTCATGAATTAATGTTGACTATCATAAAAAAGCTATTTTATTGTGTATTAATTGTTAGATATTATGAAGTACTAACATAAAAGGTGTATATATTTTGAATAAAAAATTATAAAAAAGTGTATACTTTTAAAGTCGTTATCAGTAAACAACTTTAAAAGAGTACTCTTTTAAAGTCGTTTATCATATAAATGACTTCTTTATATATAAAAAAAAATTACAAACAAAAGAGTTCGACCTCCTAAATTTATCGTATTAATTATTTAACATCTTTGATTCCTAAATAATAATTTATAAATGTTTAAATTATGTGAATTTGGTGTAAAAAAAAAAACCTAACCTTGAACCTTAACCTTAAGCCCTTAACTCTAACCTTGAACCCCGAACCCTGTTCTTTGAACACTTGAACCATGAACACTTATGTATGTACCTTAAACCCTTATTGTGAACCTTAACCTTGAGCCCTTAACCTAACTCAAACATTGTTCCCTGAATAGTTAAACCCCAGACACTTGAACCCTAAACAGTTACGTACATACCCTAAACCATTACCTTGATGCTTGAACCCATGAATGAATGTAGACTATTATCATAAAAAATCCATTTCAATGTGTATTAATTGTTAGATATTTGATGTTCTAACATAAAAGGTGTATATATTTTAAATAAAAAATTGTATACTTTTAAAGTCTTTTTAACTGTGAATGACTTTAAAAGTGTATACTTTAAAGTTGTTTAGCTATAAAAGACTATAAAAGTATACACTTTTAAAGTCGTTTATCATATAAATGACTTCTTTATGTATATCAAATTTAACAGAAAAAAGAGATCAACGTCCTAATTAAATTTATTGTATTAATTATTTATCATCTTTGATTCTTAAATAATAATTTACAAATGTTTGAATTATGTGAATATGGTATCAAGAAAATGTTAATATAAGAACCACTCACAAAACACACAGAGGTTAGGAAATGGATAGGGAAATTTAAGCTAGCACACCTAACCTCATAATTAATTTATCATCTTATTTTACTTAATGTTCTTTTATTAGTATAGTTTTTGTACTTCTTTAGTTATCACATATTTTTAGTTCTTTAGGATTGTTTCTACAATATTTTGTGGTGCAAGTAAACTTTAGAAGCTTACTGACAATCAAATACATATATTCATTTAAAATTAATTAAGTGTAGATCAATCATGAACCCTAAACCTAACCTTAACCCTGAGCCCTTAACTCTAACCCTGAACCATGTTCCGTGAACACTTAAGTACCCTGAACCCTTATCCTAACCCTTAATCTTGAGCCCTTAACCTAAACCCACCATGTTCCCTGAACACTTATGTACATACCTTAAACCTTGATGCCTGAACCCATGAATCAATGTTGACTATCATAAAAATTCTATTTCATGGCGTATTACTTGTTAGATGTTGTAAAGTACTAACATAAGATGTGTAAATATTTGAATAAAAAATTATAAAAAAAATTGAAAAAACTTTAAAAGTATACACTTTTAAATTCGTTTTACTTATAAACGACTTCTTTATGTACCCCTACTTAAACCACAAAACATACGTCCCATCATCCTTGACTTGTATAGAGAAAAATCGAGGGAGAATAAAGAAGAGGAATAAGAAAGGAGAGGAGAGGAGAAGAGGAGTGCTACATACCGTGCTAGTCGATTAGGGGGTGCGTTGGAGGAGGAGAGCTGAGTTCAGGACCAAGGGGGGAGGGGGAGCTAGGTCCGGCGAGGAGGGGAGTTGGGTTCGGGCGGGTAGGGGGTGGGGATGGGTTCCACCAAGTGGGGGGGGGTGCAGGTTATGTCGGGCGGGGGAGGAGGAGGGGAGCTGGGTTTGGTCTGGTGGTGGGGGTGGTTTCCAGTGGGAGTGGAGGAGGAGAGTTGGGTTCAAGCGGGCAGGGGGGAGGTGTGGGGATGGGTTCCAGTGAGGGAGGGGAGGAGGGGACCTGGTTCAGTCCAGGGGATGGGGAGTTAGGTTTTGACAGGGGCAGGGGGAGGAGGGGAGCTGGGTTCCAGCATGGTGGTGGGGAACTAGGTTCCAACAAAGGGGGAGGTGGGGTTACTGTTGTTTATTGATTGATTTTCATGACCAATTTTCATGGTTTTCTATAGAATTATTTTATTTGTGTGTAAACCTTATCGTTGGAGGTATTCATTCAGAGGAATCAAAGTTGACAAGCGCGACCTTACAGGTGCTTGATTGCTTCCTGTTTTCTTTTGTTTCTTAACATGTCTGGTAATAACATCTAATAACTCCAATGCATGTTTT
Organism: Warburgia ugandensis; assembly: GCA_035236585.1. Taxonomy (NCBI): domain Eukaryota; kingdom Viridiplantae; phylum Streptophyta; class Magnoliopsida; order Canellales; family Canellaceae; genus Warburgia; species Warburgia ugandensis. The sequence continues at coordinate 27,501,281 of CP141131.1, forward strand.
CATTTTCATGTTATTTGCTTTTCTAGTTAAATCAAAATCAATCTCTCTTAAGCTAGGTGGTGTAGCTTTAAAATTACTTGCAAGCGCACAAATCAAAGTAATGATTACATATGAGAGAGGTCTATCCAATGAGGAATCTTAAGGAATTTCAAGTTGATTTGATCTTATTTAAGGTTCTTAGCTTAGCTAAAGAAAGATTGTTTTGATAAACCTGAAATTTAAACAACATGGAATGAGAAACATGAGCTAAAGGAAACATTCTGAAAGTAAAGATTTCCAATGGTATTAAAAACTTTCCTAACTAACATGCATTAAATAAAAAAATTAATGGTAAGCTAAAATTAATGATTCTAGGAATCTTTAATTAAGGAAACTTGATAAAAATGAAACTTTCCTTAAAAAATTTCTAAAAATAAAACATTTTAAAAATAAACAAAGAAACATTCTAAAGCTAAACTATGATGCAAATAACTAAACAAGTAATGCTAAACTATCATGTTATTTTCTTTCCTAGTTAAATCTATAGCTTTAAAATTACTCGCAAGCGCACAAATCAGAGTAATAATTGCATATGAAAGAGGTCTATCCCATGAGGAATCTCAAGGAATTTCTAGTTGATAAGATCTTATTTAAGTTGCTTAGCTTAGCTAAAGAAGATTGCTTTGATAAACATGGAATTTAAACAACATAGAATGAGAAACATGCATAAAATTAGACACATGAGCTAAAGAAAACTTTCTAAAAATAAAGATTTCCAATGGAATTAGAAGCTTTCCTAACTAACACGTATTAAAAAAAAATAAAAAATATTAAACTAAAATGAATGATTCTAGGAAGCATTAATTAAGGAAACTTGGTAAAAATGAAACTTTCCTAAACTAACCCTTTCCTAATCCTAAAACTTTCTAAAACTAAATAAAGAAACTTTCTAAAGCTAAACTATGATGCAAATAACTAAACAAATAAAGCTAAACTATCATGAAACTAGAGAACAATAAACCACTTAAAGACAAATCACCCAATCACCATGTGCATGACCCATGGAGTTGTGCGCATGGTTCATGAGCAAGAAAATGGTTGAAATTTGTGTAATAGAAGTTTGCTAACATGGGATCTAACCAAAATAGTAGCTAAACTATTTAAAAAGCTAAAGTGGTTCTTAAGAAATCAAGTAAATAATGTGTATGGAATGCTTGAAATTATGTATGACTCATGAAAGGTAAAGTTCCAAAAGTAAGATACTCATTAAACTTAAATCAAACATGGCATGAAATGACATGGTGCATGTGATTCAAGACATGAAACATGATCACAAATCCAAAATTTTAATGAACTTCAAGCATGCAGATAACCAAGAGAAACTTACATGAATTATAAACTTTTTTTTATGGAATTTGGTACATGAATTGTTCATATGTACATAGACGAACATCTAGCATAAGTTAAGCTTATCACTGCTTATGAATACCTATACTCACTAAGAGATGTGAACTCGAAGTAGTGGAGTTAAAGACTAGTAAAAGATCTATGGGACTTGTAGCCCTTTTACAAATATCTATACTAAGCAGGCAAATACTTTTCATTCATCCTTTATATGTTTTCCTTGAGGTTAGTTTGTCACATACGTTACATATTGTATGTTTGTGTGAATGGATGGAGAGGGAGTCTACTTTAATTATTTTTTTACTTAAACTATGTTTATCAGAGACATTGGTTTAGTTTCTTTAAATGAATTACATAGCCTTTTTTTATGTTATTGTTTTAATATTATTGAGTGTTTCTTTGTAGTAACAATGGAATGAGAAGGACGCCAAACTGAAGATTACGGCCAAATCAAAGAGCATGAACAAGAGGCCAACATGAGCACTACTCCAAAAGGAAAAGGCAGAGGGCGAACAACAATGAAAAAGGTTATCAAGAGAAAGTCGAAGGAAATTAAAGAAACTGTCCAATACAATATTAGAGGGTAAGAGATTGGTGAGAGTGCATCTGCTTGTAATAGTTTCCTCTGCACTACAGTAAGAAGCATGGTTCCTATCACATTTAAGGACTGGAGACATGTGCCATCCTTGACAAAAGATTCAATATGGGAAATGGTGAAGGATATGTAAAAATTAAGCACATATGTTATTTGCATTATAACGTTTCTTATTTTCAAATATAATAATTTGATGTGTTCAATTTGCAGTCTGCCTTTGACGTGCCAGATGATAAGAAGATATGTGCTTTATAAGGGGTTGGTGAGCAATGGAGAAAGTGGAAGAACTATCTTGTTTACAATTACGTAGCTCCAAATGTCAACAATCCGTCAAGGTTATACATGGTGCCTTCCATTTACTCCAACGTTATTAACCAGGAGGCTTGGAATGCATTTGTATAGAACCACACCTTTAATGAGTTTGAGGTATGTGTAGAAACGATGCTTCATTCTTTTAATTACATGTAACATTCAATTATTGCACTTGATGACGCATGTAAAAATGGGCAAGCGAAGAGTGCAAGGGGAAGAAAGGTGCATGAAACAAATATGTAGCACCACCTATCTAGGTGGGCTATGCTTGGTTAGAAGAGTGCGGAGTAAGTATTTGTGACAATTTATCCTATTCAATTTAATGCTACTATAGTTATATACATGTTCTTTAACTATAGTGCCTTTGCTTGACAGCAAAAGAAAAATGCTAGGACTACAGAACCCATTGATTGCTCCATCCTTTGGAAGATGGCACATTTGGTGGGCCACATTGGCAATATTCTCAGATGAACTACTTCACAAATTGCTTCACATATAGTAAGTGGTTCCACCTATCTATAAATTTTTTTACATTTAAGTAGATCACGCGATCATGTCTTTCTATTTAAAATTTGTAGGACATTCTTACCCAAGAAAGTGCCACTACAAGAACTTTAAGCAACACTGCTGCAAAGGATGACATCCTATATATGGCTATGGACAATAAGAAGGATCACCCTAGTAAAGTTAGGGGCATGGGTCGCAGTGTTGTTCCTTCTAAATTCTTTGGCAGAGGACGGATACCTAGATGATAAGGAGCCCTACAATGAGCTCGTTGAGAAAATAAAGTCTGATATATTTAGTCAGATGCATGAGGGAGGTTTGATGATTGTTACTCCACCCCTGCTCATAATTCTCGTAGTGGCCATGTACCTCCATCATATGCGAGCTGCAATCCCCTATTGAAGAAGATAATGAAGGATATCCAGCTCTGCTCGAAAAGGAAATTCTTGCCCAAGAGGTATATACATAGACAAAACTAGAGATTTTCATTGTCCTTCTGTAATAATTCTATATCTCAACCTATCTATTGCTTTTGATTTGTAGGTGGGTCAATGCCTGTTGGCCTTGGATTCCTGTCAAAATATTGTTGCAGTTGGTTTATGCTATGAGCATGAATCAAACATTTTGCACGGAATTAGTATGCCACCACATATTAAGCGAATGTCCATTACCATGGCCTTAAATGCTAATGCATGCCTACCATTCTCATTAGAAAAGGAAAATATTATAACTATTGGTTAGGCAGTTGCATATCATGTCGCTTGGCTAGAGGCACTAGTCATTCCTATAGAGTCCACAATATGTATCTTATCATACTACCTTTCTCATCAATATTCTTTAGTTAGAGACCTCAATTGTTTAATACCTATATATAGTTTATCAGCAACAAAATGCGGCATCGAGATTGGATACCATTCTAATGTCACCATGGTTGCTACACCAATGGAATAGGTACTTGTATATATCTTTGTGTTTTTTTCATCATAAATTAATCCCTCTTCATAAATTTATATTATTTAGCTAAAATTTTTTACATCTTCTACAGTAGCCGTCCTAAGAGTGTGTGGAGTCCTGCCTAACACACCTCGATCCCTAAGGTTAACCTATGGTCTCATCAATGACAATATGGGAATCAATCCTACATGAATCAAGTAGGGAGTACTTGCCAACGATGTTGTTGAAGTGACACTTATGGTAGAGGACCTATTATGAATTTGCTTATGGGATCAACTCGAGCACCCTCACATTATCTCCTACATGGGATATATGCACATATTTGCTTATAAATCATTTGGTATTTAATATGTTATATTTTAATGGTATATGTAATAATTATTTCTTTTATGCAACTTCTTGAATGATGCGACTAACCTTTTTGAGGGTGAGGGTACACTTTACCAATTCCTTGACCCTAGCATTATTTCTGGAGCGGCGGAGTAATGGTTGATCGAGAGGCATATTCAGGATATTTTACTAGGCTTCTTTTATTGTTCTTAGGGATAGGGCTTAATGATTCCCTATAATAGCAGGTAAGTTTTAATTTTCTTATTTTCTTATCAAATTATTCTTTACTTAGGGATTTCTAACTTCCATTACAATCCATATGACTGTCTATGTAGGTCTCATTGGATGCTGCTCATTTTGGACGTGCACCGTGGCCAAGCTATCTTTCTTTATTCTTGTGGAGCGCACATTTGTCCCTCCCGCACAGATATTATAAATGAGTAAGCATTTATTTTTTTCATGTGTTATGTTAGATAAGTAATTTGTTATTCATCTATAATGCATTTGAAATTTAAATTTGTAGGTCTTGGATTGAATGGGCTACTGTGACTGATACTTTACAACAACCAAAACTCACTTGAAAGAATGTCAAGATATAAGAAATAGTTAATTACTCTAAGTTATCATTAATTAAACCTACATTATTACAAATGATATTAATGAGTGCTTTTTTTGTTGTCCTTTTTGCATAGTGCCCTAAACAATAGTCTAATTGGGAGTGTGTGTATTATGTCCTAAGATACGTGAGGACCCTCATATTCTATAATACTCCTATCACCCATTTAAGAAAAGTAGAACACTTTATTTTGCATAATGTTATATTTTTCTATAATTTTTATGCATCTAGCTAAAAAGTTTTAGCTTAATTAAATATAATGTGTTTCAGGCTACTGTGCTTTCTAAGAGCGCAAACAAGAAGAGTTATTCTAGAGTAAATCTCAATGAAATATGAATTGAATGGGCTGAGTATGTAATGAGTTTCAATTAGATCACTTGGAGTAATTACATGAACTTGAAATTTATAATAAAGTATATTTGACATTGACTTGTCTGTGTTCCTTTAGATTTTATTATTTTCTTTAATATATATATATATTTGTATTTTAAGAAATGAATGAGTGAAATTTGGGAGTGTGGGAATAAATGAGTATGGATGAAGTGAATTTGGAGCTTGAACATGAAGTGAATATGGCGGTTGAATTATATAACTTTTATGAGATGTAATGAGAGGGTTACTTAAAGTGTGAAAGTAAATGTGGATGTGTATAGATTTACAAATGAAGTGAATGTGGATGTTGTAGACAGTGCATATGTTGTAGTTCCTTATATAAATTATTTTCAAGATAGATGTGAATGGATAATGATGAGTGTGGATGTTTTGTAACCATTATTAATGTATTATGTGTTATTTTTTAAGAATGATTAGGGGTATTAAGAAAGAAGTGGATGCATGTTGTATTGGATGTTTGGTTTTTCATGTATATAAGGACTATTTATGTTAGGTGTATAAATGTTGGTTATTTAATGTATACAAAAGTGGTAGTAGATGGTGGTTTCAAATGTGTATGGAGATTGAAGTATCGGCTAAGTGTATATGATGTTTGGTTTTTCATGTTTATAAAGATTGTTTGAAGTATTAGGTGCATATAATGTTTGTTATTCAATGTATACACATCTGGTAATGTATCAATAAATTAATATGTGGATGCATTGTAGAGGTTGTTGGTTTTTCATGTTTGGGGAGATTTAAGTATTAGGTTTATATGATATTTGTTATCCAATTATAGATAGTATTATATCAAGAAGTGGATGAATGTTGTATATTAATAGGTTTTTAATGTTTGTAAACATTGTTTGAGCATCAAGTGTACATATATGGGATGTTTGTTATTCAATTGTATATAGGTGGTGGAGCTCGAAAAACAAAATTGAAAAAAATACTTTTAAAGTCATTTTTTCACTAAATGACTTCAGAACTGCAGAATTTTTGAAGTCATTTAGGAAAAAATGACTTTAAAAGATTAGAATTTTTGAAGTCATTTAAGATAAAACGACTTTAAAAGTCCATCAAAACGTAAGCTTTTGAAGTCGCTTATATAGAAACGACTTTAAAAGTTACCCACTTTTAAAGTCGTTTTTTGTAAGCAACTTCAAAGTTCATCAAAATGTGGTACTTTTGAAGTCGCTTAGATGAAAACAACTTCTAAAGTTTGTGACTTTAGAAGTCGTTTTCATATAAGCGACTTCAAAAGTGTTTGACTTTTGAAATCGCTTGCAAAAAATGACTTTAAAATTTGTGACATTTAAAGTCGTTTATGTAAATGACTTTAAAAGTTGTCGACTTTCCAAGTCGGCTTAGTAGAAGTTGCTTATTAAGTAACTTCTATTATCACTTTTAACCAACTTTAAAAGCCCCTATGTAGTAGTGATTGAAGGGAGGTGCTCTATTTTCTTTGTCAATTACTTGGTCTTTCAAGTTTTCCCTTTTTACTTTTTATGGTTTGACGTGTTCAATTAGATAGTGCTCTTAGTTAGGAGAACCTCAACTTGATCATAGTACCCAACACCAAGTATTTGAGGATGTCCAAAATGATGCATTTCTTTGTTGAGATCGAAGTTAAATAAGAATGCTTTTTGAATATTGGTATACCTACCTATATATATATATATATATATATTCACATAGTGAATATAAGTTTACCTACTCAAGTTGCTATCTGAGTATGCTTTTTGAACATTGTTGATCATATTGCATGCATGTGTTTGACAAAGTGAATAGAAGTTTACCTACTTATCTATCTCAATGGTTGCTTCCATCACTAGAATTTTTGGACAAGTTCATGTGACAAATGTAAGTTTATTCATCCCTTAAGCCTGGAATTTTTCATGTATAGGGCCAATTTAACTGTGTGACTAATTCTTATTTGAAATTTTCACTTGCATCAGTCAACTTTTTAGGATGCTATGTTTATTCTTACATGAAGAAAATATGTTTTAATAGCGTCTATATTCACTTGCAGCCCTTCCGCTGATTTTATCTAGTCCTCATTACTCTGAAGTGCACATTTTGATTTTGGTTCATTCAAAATTTCTATATTTGTTATTTTTTTGTAATTTGAAGGGAAGTCTTGGTACAACGGTGGAGTTGTCGTCATGTGACATAGACGTCATGGTTTTGAGGTTAGGAAATAGTCTCTTTCAGAAATGCAAGGTAAGACTATGTATTGTAGACCCTTTGTGGTTTGCCCCTTTCTTGAATCCTGCATATGTAGGGGCTTCGTGCACTGGGCTTTCTTTTTTCATTTTTTTTTTTTTTCCATTTAGTTCTTAGTTTATTCCTAGCACTTTGGGACGTTAATATCTCTGTCAACCATTTCCTGTAGTTGCCATCATATTTCTATTGTTATTTAAACAATGATTATTTTTGAAGAAAAAAAAATATGTTCATCATTCTCTTATCGTTGACGTGGTAGTACCTAATGGAAATAATTGCATGGATTTTTCTTCACATCGTTCTTAATAAATTTATCTAGAAGGGGCATTAACTGGTTTCCTTAGATTGAGTTGGTTTAGGGAATTTTCCCCACCTTGTGATTTCTCACATTTAGTTCTTAGTCTTTCATTTGCTCTACTCTCACCTTCGCAGTTTGTGGGCTAAAATATGCATGCCTACGATTGTTGGTTGCTTAGGTTTTCTATAGTGAACAATCTTGTTCTTTGATGCTCCAACTAACTCTAATATTGGACTTGCTGCAAGGTCAGATTGTGCTATATGATAGATGATTGATCCATTAGCTATTTGGCTCTCATAGTCGACTTATAGCCAGCTTGGATAGTGCATTTTGTTAGATGAATGGTCGAGTTATCTTATCAAACTAACATTTTGGCTCTTAAAACTGCGAAATTTGCAGACGCAGTAACATAAAAATTGTTCATTTTTCAAGTTAAGGATGGCTAGTTCAGATCTAAGAAGAGTTGTTCATGTTTCAAGCTCAAAAAAATTTATGATGTCTTGTTCATGATCCGAACAGTACAAAGGAGCCGTGCAGTATACAAGAAAAAAAGAGGCCATTACATGATTTAAGGTCCATCTATTTCAATAGATCCGAATAGTACAAAGGATCCTATCATTACATTTTCATTACAACTAAAAATAAAAGAGCTAATAGAAAGAAAATTATGGCAAGCAAGAGAAAGAAAAGGATGCTAAAGTGTTTAGCATCCAAGCTGTCCTTCACAAAAGTTACTGCTTCCACTTGAACCCCCATTGTTGAAGATGAGCTCTCACCATTATTGTCATCTTCTTCTTCTTCCATTCTCCTAATTGATCCATCTCCATTCCAGTGCACAAATTCATCCACCCAATGAAATGCTCAACAACCTCTCTATGAATATCAATTTCACACAAGCAGTTGCTGCAACAAAAATTTAGCTAATTCTTTTCTTTTCTTTTTCTTTTGATCTAGTACACATACTTGCTACCTTTCGCAACTGCAATTACTTACGCAAAGAGGTGGGCTTGGTGGAATCGTGTACCACAATTTCTTTATACCCCAGTGAGAAAATTTTCCTTGGTATTCCATGGCCAGCACCTGGGGAGAACGGCATTTTCAGAATTTCTTCGCCCGAACTTCAGATGGAATGTAATGAGGTGTTTGACAATTTAGGGTGTTCGATTGAGGGAGAGCAGCAGCTACGTTTAAGTAACTTCACTCTAAAAAATATGTTGAAAATCCAATAAAAATTAACTTTAAAAAGAATAGTTTCTAAAAATCTCATTTTACCCATCCTACTAAGGGGCATGGTGCTCGTAGCAACCCGTGTAACGAGAGTTCTTATTATGTATAGAAAGGCTAAATGAATTAAAATTTAAAGATAAGTGCTATTTAAATTTGAAACTTAAATACTTAAAAGTCATGCTTGGTGGGGCGATCAAGGTGGCACTTTGCCTCGGGGGAGATTTCGAGTAAATTTAGTATTTAAAATATGCTTTCAGTAGCTTGCTCAGTAACATTTTCGCTGTAATATTGGTTAAAGTTTGAAACCAAGAGATGGGGTCTTCTTAAGGGTGCAACCCCATTATAGCCGACGAAGTTTCAGCATTGGCCAAAAGGAAGAGCAAATAAGGAAAGCCAATGAAAAGTCCTCAATAAAACACTCCTGTTGACTGGCTATCACTTTCATCTTGATCCGTGGACCACCTTGCAAAATCAACGGGTCTATGTAGAGCGGGTTCGTGTGGCAAATCTTTAATAGGAAATTAACTAAATTAGTTTCTGGTTTAACAAGAAAGTGGCAACTGAACCAGTTCTCTTATAAGAGAGAAAACCAGGGAAGACGAGGATAAGGCAAACAGTCTAGAGAGGGAGAGTCGGCAATGGAGAAATATTTCGGGAATCCGTATCGGGGCGATCCGGGTGTTCCCCACACGGACCCAGACAGATTCGTGAACATCTGGATTGGATCCTTCGCTTTCTCTGCACTCACCTGCAACAATCCCTATATGTGGCAGCTCTCCAATGCTTTCAAGTAATAATCTCTCAACAAACCCATTTCTTCAATTATTAGTCTTCTTTCTATCTGTCAATTTGTCTGTAAATTTCTACACAGACGAGTAAGAAATCACTATCCATAGATAACTCAATCCACTACTGTTAGGGTTCAAGTATGTGATCGTTTCATTTTCTGTAAATTAGTATTTTGTTTTGTCTATTTTTGTTTCCAGGGTTTGTGGGTATAAAAAAAGGTAGACTTTGTTTCAGGTAACTTTATCTATGTTAGATTAATTTTGTCTGTGTTTAAGGTTACATGGGGCAGGGGACGAAGTCAGTTTCCGGTGATGGCAGAACCCAGTTTCTTTTTCCCTGATTATTCTGGTTTTCTTTTCGAGACGTTGTATTTTAATTTTGGTTTCATTTTTTTCCCTCAAAAGAATGTTTTGTGGGTTTATGCTGAGTTTTGTTCATCATTAGATACCTTACTGTGGGTTCAATTTGGGTTGTGGTTTTAATGTGCTTGCATCTCGGTGCTTATTTTCCCAGTTGAATCAGTTTCCAAAAGACTATGGCTTGTGGGATTTCTTTTGAGCGTTGTTCTATGCATTGGAAATTAAGTGTTTGCAAAAATAATCTTGGGTTTTTTCAAAAATGCCATTTTATTTTGGCATTTTTGCAAAAAAGTCCAATGTTCTTTGAGTTTTGCAAATTTGCCATTAAGTTTTCGTGAGCTTTGCAAAGTTAACATTTTGTAAGTTTTCCATCCTCCTTTCCTGTGTGTACTTTTGAAATTCTGGTATTCCTCTTTTCTATTTCTCTGTCTTAGTACGTTCTAATAGACCTGTTACCTCACAGATGCCAACATGATTAAGTTGCCTACTTTGGCTACTAAGTTCAATGACTTTCCAATGGAAAGATTCAGTGAAACTTGGTATTAATACAATTCAATAACAAAGAATCTAATAGTACAATTAGATTTTAACAAAAACCAATTAATAGTGAGATATTCAGTCACAAAATATGCCATGTTTACCAACCTGCGCAACTGTACTTGTTAAGCTTCTTCAATTAAATTCTATAATCTAAACTTCAATTTCCACTAAAAACTAATATAAAACTCTTCTCCTAACGCAAATTAGAACATAATCAATGCTTTGATCAATAAAAAACACAATAAATTAAAGATAAATTCAAATTTAAAACATAAGCAAGATAATGTTACTGTTCTTATGAACAATGACAAGTAGCAAACTTTTTAAGCTCTTCGTTCGATGCCTTTTTGAATGAAAATTGGAAATATAAGACTTGGGTCTTCTTCTTCTCAATGTCTTCGGGAAATCATTCGCAAGTTGTTAGAACGTATTAACATCGAGAAATAGAGAAGGGTAATATTAAAATTAAAAAAAAAAAACTAACTAGTAAAGAGGATGGAAACTAACAGAATAACAATTTTGCAAAGCTCACGAAAACTTAATGGCAGAGGATGGAAACTAACAGAATGACAATTTTGCAAAGCTCACGAAAACTTAATGGTAAATTTGCAAAAATAAAAAAACGTTGGATTTTTTTGCAAAAATGCCAAAATGAAATGGCAATTTTTACAAAAAAACCCTATAATCTTCAAAAGATGTTCATTAATTTCTTTCTTGAAATGTGATTCAGGACTATCTACTGAAAGTACTAATTTACTTAAAAAATGATCTCTTTGCTGGTATGTTCAGATTATTAATGTTTTGATGTGCTTTGTGAACTTTGGTTCATTTGGAAGATGGTGTAACCAGTACCTTTTGAAACCTTCAAATGTTGTCATCATTGCTTCTGAAACATGACAGTGGAAATTTGGTCTTGGATTTGGAAAACTTCTTGCTAACCCAATGATAGATGAAAAGGCCTACAATTAACTCTGAACGATTTCTGAGAATAGAATCATTTAGATTATTGTTACATCTCCAATATATCAGACTTACTCTAGAAAGAGGAGGTAATTACAAGAGAAGCAGAACCGTATACAGGTCTGTTAGCAGAAGATCTTCCAGGTATGCAGATCTGTTGACAGAAGATTATTCAAGGGAGGTAATCAGTCGGTTAGGATATACAGATATAGTTAGTTGGATAGGATAAACCAAATATGCAGTTAGTGATGTAATCAGTTGGTTAGGATATATCAAATATGCAGTTAGTATCCAATCTGTTATAGGTATCCAATCTGTTACAGATTTACAAAGGAAGGGAAGGAGAAGGAGAAGGAAAGATAAAAGGGAGAAGGTAGGGAGGGGAAAGGGAAAGGAAGGAAGTGAAGGACAGGAGTGGGAAGTGCAGAAGAGGAACTATAGTTCCTGCTTCCTAATAGTTTTCAGCAGTTCTTTAGCTTTGTTTACTTGAAATCCAATGTAATTCACCCCAACCATCAATGAATTGAGTCCATTTCCTCTTGAATGTTGTTTATCATTGAATTTTACCCCCCAGGCCTGCCAATGGTATCAGAGCTTGATCCGATCCTTGGGGCATGGTAAGAACTCGATTAGAAAGGGCAGAAAGCATGGAGAAAGAGGTGGAAACCATGAGAACTGAAGTGGGAAGCATGAAGGAGGACATTGGACAATTGCAGACCAATGTCACGGCGATAGGGGAGTTCTTACTTGAAATTCGAACATGGATGAGGCAGAGGCAAGAAGGGGCTGATACGTTACCTCATTAGACAGGTGATCGAGGAAGACCTAGGGTGCCGGAGGTGGGAGAGTCATCGGGTGGGGATAACCATGGCTTGCCGGTGATGTCGAAAAACCCTAGAATAAAACCCAGGAGACTTGATCTTCCAGTATTCCTCGGATAGGATCCAATGGGGTGGTTGTGCCGAGCCGAACGATACTTCCGACTGAATCGCCTTACAGAGGAGGAGAAGATGACTACCGCTTCCGTCTGCTTGGAGGGAGATGCCCTCCACTGTATCCTCTGGGCAGATGCGAGGTCGCCGTTCAGATCTTGGTCCACTTTTCGGGCAGCTCTCCTCCAGAGGTTCCAGCTGTCGCAGTCCGGCGATGACTATGAAGCCTTGCTGTCGCTGCGGCAAGCTTCCTCCGTCGCCTACTTCAGGCGAGACTTCGAGTTGATGTCGGGCCCCTAGGTGGATCTGCTCGACGACCTACTTAGTGGAACCTTCCTTAATGGGCTAAGAGAAGATTTGAAGGCCGAGATCAAAATGTTTAAGCCCGCTTCCTTAAGCGGGCTGATGGATTTGGCCCAGAAGATCGAAGAAAAGAATGAGGCCCTCGAGAGAGTGCGAGCCCAGGGACACAAAAGCGGGCTCGGGCCTAAGTCCACTGCGGCCCAGGGACCTTCTCTAAAGGGTTCCATGTTCGAGTATAGCCCACAGGGGCAAAACCGTAATCTCCACCCGCAAACCCTAACTAGACTGCTGGAGACGATGAGGGAGCTAGTGTTTCGAGGAGAACGGTCCTCACGCTCGGGGGAGGCTTCCCTGGCCAGGCGTGACTCTTTCCGACGCTTATCAGAGAAGGAATTGCAGCAACGACAAGCGATGGGGTTCTACTTTAGGTGCGACAAGAAATACTCTCCTGGACACCGATGTAAGAATCGCCAACTCCAGGTATTGATTCTTGGGGAAGAGGAAGAATACGGCGAGGATCTGGGTTGCTTGAGCATGGAAAGATGCTACCCCACCCGAGGAAAAGACGACCCAACTAGAACTGTCTATGCAGGCCCTCGTCGGGATGTCAGTTGCCGATGTGAAGAAGTTACAGGTGACTCTGGCTCATCGCTAGGTGGTCGTCCTGGTCGACATGGGAGCGTCCCACAACTTCATAGCTCAGAGGTTGGTCGCTGAGTTGCAGATTCCGGTGACCAACACCAAGCCATTCGGCATACAGGTGGGAGATGGGTTCTGCGTCCGAGGTGACGGGGTCTGCTAGGATCTTGTTCTGCGCTTCCCTGGGTTGGTGATCCAACAACACTTCCATTCCTTTGATTTGAGTGGAACTGACGTGGTGCTGGGGATGGCATGGTTGCGAACACTTGGCGAGGTATCTGCCAACTATCGGGAGCTCACCATGTAGTTTGTAGTGCAGGGCCAGAGGGTAACCCTCAAGGGTGACCCATCCTTGTCACAGTCAGTCTGGTCCTTCAAAGCTCTGCAGTGGGCCATACCCAGCTCAGGTGCTAGCTATGTGATTGAGTACCAAGGCTTGCAAGTAGAGAGAGAACCGCACCCTCCTCTGGACCATCTTTAGCTAAGGATTCTCTTGGACTAGTATGGCCATATCTTCGACCAGCCACTATAATTGCCGGTTCGCCGGCCACAAGACCATGCTATCAAGGTCCAGGACCATACTACACCCCCTAATATCAGGCTGCACCGCTATTCTCACTGTCAAAAGAACGAAATTGAATTGATCATCAAAGAATTGTGGGAGGTTGGTATTATCCGGGCCAGCATAAGCCCCTATTCCAACCCAGTATTGTTAGTCAAGAAAAAAGATGGTGGTTAGCACTTCTGCGTCGATTACCGAGCTCTGAACAAGATCACCATTCCAAATAAGTTCCCCATCCCAACCATTGATGAGCTATTGGACGAATTGGGTGGAGCTACTATCTTTTCTAAGTTGGATCTTCAATCCAGATATTACCAAATGCACATCAAGGAGGGGGATGTTGCCAAGACAGCTTGCAGGACGCATGAGGGTCATTACGAGTTCTTGGTCATGCCCTTTGGCTTGACCAATGCTCCCTCCACTTTTCAAGCTCTTATGAATGACATCTTCCACCACTATTTTCGTAAGTTCGTGCTGGTTTTCTTTGACGACATACTTGTTTATAGTGCTGATATCAATCTACATTTAGAACACTTGGAAACGGTACTGCAGCTGTTGTTCTCTCATAAATTAGTAGTTAACAAAAAGAAGTGTTGTTTTGCCCAAACTCAATTAGAGTATTTAGGCCATGTAATATCAGCAAGCGCGGTAGTAATGGATAGCTCAAAGATAGACTGTATGCTCAAATGACCTACTTCATAGGATGTTACATCATTAAGGGGCTTCTTGGGTCTCACAGGATACTACTGCAAATTCGTTAAGAACTATGGAATTATCGTTGCTCCCCTTACCAGTCTACGCAAGAGGGATAATTTCCATTGGTCCACGGAGGCACAAAAAGCCTTCGTCGAGCTGAAGAAAGCCATGACATCGGTTCCAGTATTGGCTATTCCCAACTTTAGTAAGCCTTTCATTCTGGAGACCGATGCTTCGGGAAAGGGCATTGGAGCAGTTCTCATGCAAGAGGGAAGGCTAATTGCCTTCTTCAGTCAAGCCCTCGCTCGCCGTGCCCAGACCAAGTCTGTATATGAAAGGGAACTCATGGCGGTTGTCCTAGCTGTCCAAAAATGACACCATTATTTGCTAGGCCAGAAGTTCACTATCCTTACAGATCAAAGGAGCCTCCAATTCCTCATGAACCAACAAGTACTCAGTAGTGAGCAGCAGAAATGGCTCATCAAATTACTGGGTTTCGACTTCGACATTCAATACAAACCAGGACAGCTTAATTGGGTAGCAAATGCCCTCTCTAGAATGACTGATAGTGGCAACACTGATGGAGGCTCCACATCTGAACCTGCGGGTTCATCAGGCTTGGTGTGCACCTCCTACTTATTGGCTCTTTCAACCATCCAGCATTATGGATTTCAAGGTCTAACAGATGAGATCCAACAAGATGATACTTTACGCCCCATCCTACAAGACCTACTGCTCGGCATAAACAATCACAAGGGGTTCTCTTTATGACATGGTCATTTGCTCTTCTACGACAGACTCGTTATTCCTAAGGCTTCTGCTCGAATTCCCACCTTACTCAAGGAATTTCACTCAACTCCAGCTGGTAGACATTTAGGATCCTTCAGAACGTTCAAAAGGCTTGCTAACGTGGTGTTCTCGAAGGGAATGAGAAAAGACGTCCAGCATTTTGTGGCTTCTTGTGATGTATGCCAGAGAAATAAGTACCAGGCACTCAAGCCTGGGGGCCTTCTTCAGCCTTTGGCCATCCCAGAACAAGTTTAGGATGATCTATCCATGGATTTTATTGGAGGTTTACCCAGATCTCAAGGGATGGATACCATTTTGGTAGTAATAGACCGTCTCTCAAAATACAACCATTTCCTTCTGTTAGGTCACCCATTCTCTGCTCATGAGGTGGCCACTCTTTTTGTTAAGGAAGTTGTGCGGTTACATGGATACCCGCGTTCCATTGTATCCAACAGGGACCGTCTCTTTATCAGCCAATTCTGGACTGAATTGTTCAAGATGGCTGGGACTGAGCTGAAGATGAGTACTGCTTACCATCCCCAAACGGATGGGCAAATGGAAGTAGTCAACCAATGCCTGGAAACTTACTTGCGCTGCTTCACTTCACACCATCCTAAGCTATGGCCCAAGTGGATTCCTTGGGCTGAATTTTGGTACAATACCACATTCCAAGGAGCCGCGGGAATGTCCCCATTTAAAGCACATTATGGGCATGATCCTCCTACCTTGTTAAGGCTTTCGGATGAAAGATCACTAGTGGAGGCAGTAAACCAACAAATTCGAGACAGGAATGTCATATTACAAGAGCTCAAAAGTAACTTGTTAATGGCCCAAGCCAGAATGAAATCCCAATCAGAAAAGAGCCATAGGGACGTCCATTTTCAAATAGGGGACCTAGTCTTTCTAAAGCTACAGCCCTTTAAGTTCAAGAAGTTGGCTACACGACCCAATGAGAAACTCAGCCCTAGGTTTTATGGTCCCTATCCTATCTTGGAACGAATTGGCGTAGTTGCTTACCGCCTTGATTTACCCTCCACTACGGATATGCATCTCCGCCCTATCCAATTCAGCCCAACCTCAACCCTTGCCTACTGGTCTGACTAAAGAGTTGGAACTTGTGGTCCATCTCGAATCCGTTAAGCAAATCAGGACAATGCCAAATGGTCACAAGGAAGTTTTGGTAACGTGGAAACACTTGCCTGAATGTGATAATACATGGGAGCTTTATGATGAATTGAACACTCAATTTCCCTCCTTTCACCTTGAGGACAAGGTGAAACTACTATGGGGGGTAATGTTACATCTCCAATATATCAGACTTACTCTAGAAAGAGGAGGTAATTACAAGAGAAGCAGAACCGTATAAAGGTCTGTTAGCAGAAGATCTTCCAGGTATGCAGATCTGTTGACAGAAGATTATTCAGGGGAGGTAATCAGTCGGTTAGGATATACAGATATAGTTAGTTGGATAGGATAAACCAAATATGCAGTTACTATCCAATCTGTTATAGGTATCCAATCTATTACAGATTTATGAAGGAAAGGGGAGGAGAAGGAAAGATAAAAGGGGGAAGGTAGGGAGGGGAAAGGGAGAGGAAGGAAGTGAAGGACAGGAGTGGGAAGTGCAGAAGAGGAACTACGGTTCCTGCTTCCTACTAGTTTTCAGCAGATCTTTAGCTTTGTTTACTTGAAATCCAATGTAATTCACCCCAACCATCAATGAATTGAGTCCATTTCCTCTTGAATGTTGTTTATCATCGAATGTTACCCCCTAGGCCTATCAATAATTAATATAGTCACATAGGCAATTCATGGCAGCCTGGCAACATCGCCACCACATAGGTCTTGATCTCTCCCTTCCTAAGAAAGGAGATAATCTGTTCTTCCCAAAATATGCAACCTCTTAACAAGTTTTAGGGCCTTGAAAGTATCCAAAACTCCATAATTATGAGAGTGGAGAGATTGAGAGGGAGGTTACCTAAAGAATCTAAGTGGGTTAGAACAAATGGAGATGCGCATCCAGAGTTTTGTGTGATCGTTGGGTGCCACTCAAACTAAAAGGAAAATTCTATAGGATGGCTATAAGGCCGGCCATGCTCTATGGATCGAAGTGTTGGGTAGTTAATGAACATCATGTTCAGAGGATGAGCGTAGCAGAAATGAAGATGTTGAGATGGATGAGTGGCAAGATAAGAAATGATAGAATTAGGAATGAAAATATTAAAGGAAACTTAGGGATAGCACCAATAGGTAATAAGATGAAGGAGATTAGACTTAGATGGTTTGGACATGTCCAATAAAGACTGAAAACAGTACCAATTAGAAGGAGTGAGGCAATGCAAGTAGAAGGTTCTAAAAGGGCAAGGGAAAGGCCCAAAAGAAAGTGGATAGAAGTGATAAGAAAATATTTAAAAACTATGGGACTAAATAAAACCATGATACTTAGTAGAGGAGAATGGAAGAACAGGATTCATGTGGCCTACCCCTTATTGGGATAAGGTCTTGATGATGATGGTGGACAATCATGAGTGGTATAAGATTCTTTATAATCTCATATTTGGATTAGAAAAGATGCTTTCTTTTCTGGTATCAGATGGGATGACAAATGGTAGATTGAGTTTTCCATTAACAGTGTTTTTCCTCCCTGCTATTTGCACCCTTAAAACAGATGAAAATTGTTTAAGATAAACAACACCTGGTTTCAGACTATTTTCTAAAATTTAAGGATTATGTACTGGGAGGAAGTCACCATCCAGGGTTCTTGACCCCCTTGCCAACCAGTGCCATCATTTTCATTATCTCTGTCTCCTGATTTTTCTATACTATATGTATTCTGTTCAATATGTTCGGATATTGTGGCTTTTTTTATTCGTAAAAATAATCAGGTTTCTTTTTGTTGTGTTTTGTTGATCAGTCAATGTTAAGCTTTTGATTTTTACAGTTTTTGCATCTTGATATTTATTTTGCAGTTAAATCAGTTTGCAGATGGCTGTGGTTCTGGAATGTGTTAAGCTGTTCTTTTATGAATTATGGATTAGGGCTTTATCACTATTTGAATGATGTTTGTGAAGTTCTGTCTTGAAATATGATGGGACAGTATCTTGTTTGTTGCTGAAACTGCAAATGTACTTCAATTATCATCTCATGCTTTCTTTATTATATGGAACTGTCAATGTAATGATGTGGTCCTGATCTTTTGTTCATTTGGAAAATGTTGTTAGCAGTTCTTGTTTAAAATTCCAAATACATAACCTGCTCTTACTTATGAACTTGGGTCTGTAGCCATGTTGAAGTTGTTTTCGTAGATGGGATCAGGTAAATGGTTCATTTAGTCATTTGGGCTAATTCATGAGTTATGATGGTATGATGAGCTTCCATCTTAGGATTCTTAGTATGTCCACTAACTGGCAAAGGGAAAAGAAAGAAGAAAATTAAAATCTATTATTGGCCTTTTTGCAACCTCTGGAAAGAATTTTAGGGGCTTGAAAGTTGAAAGTATCCCAAAAGTCCACAATTTGTTATTAAGATCCTTCTTATTAATTTATGATTTGAATCATAAGAGATATCAAAGGGGTGAAAGAGACTGTGAATGTGCAATGTGATGGAAGATAGCATACCTCACTTGTTTCTAACCTCCATTTTGCTAGGGAATAGTGGTCATTCTCTCCTTCCGTCTCTTTCGAGCTGATATTTCTTCATGTCACATGTTGCGAAGAAGTGATCATAGCAAAGAATTCCAAATGTTTCTGGTCACATGTTTCTAACGTTGCATTTAAGGATTTTTTCCTGCCCAGGTTTAGCCCATATCTTTCACCATTGCTTGGAAATTGTGGAATGTTTGAGTGCAAAAGATGCTGGAGCTTGCCCTGTAAAGAAAGACTTATTAACTAAGAACTTTAGCATTCTCCTGCATTCTTGTTCATGCCACTCCTCAGATCTACATGCCCACTTAATGGAGAATTACTGGACATTCTTATACGAAGCTACCACTTGTTGAGACTGTCTTGTCTCTTTTCTGTTTGTGAAGTTTATGCCCCCTCTCTTTGTTTGTTTAAAACCTTGAATTTTGGACTTCCTTATCAGTGGCAGGAAGTAGCCTTGGAATGAAATTCTGCCACTTAGGACTTGGAAACTGGTTGTAGTTCACATGCAGGACCAACTCGTAGTCTGTTTGCACTGCATTTTCTTGATGGTATTCTGAAGAATGCTTGGTGTTTGTGTTTCATGGCTAAGTGGATCTAGTTGATTATAGGAATAAAAATGAAAATTGAGGAGGTAAAGCTTAGATACATGAAGCAAAAGAATGGTATATGTAAATGGGGCTTACTGAGCTGTCCATGGAGGTTCTTTCCGTGTGATATACTAGTAATTTAACTTCTTGTTATTCCCCATTGCATATATTCATTACCTCTGTGCTTTCTAAATTCCTTAGTTTCTCCTTCTGAAGTACTCTTATGCAGCTGGCATGATCGGGCTATGCTGTTCGAGCAGTATCACTGGAAGAAAGCAATGCAGAAGGGAGAACCTTATGATTTTAAGGTAAGATTTGCTACTGATCATATGAACAGAGTAATACTGCTCTGGCTGTAGAACTTAGTTCATGTTTTTCATTTCCTGTTGAATTCATCTGGCCTTTCCTAAGATATAGCGTCTACCTTCTTGAGTGATGGTCTTGTTTTCTTTCCTTTGCAGTGGAACAGGTACATGGACAAGCCTACACGGGAATCGTACTACTTCAACTGGCCTGTCTACTTCCCTTAGATTACTTTCTACTCTGGTTAGGCAAAAGCATGTTAATATACTCCTTTCCGAAGTTCATTTGCTTTTCTGAAAACACAATTTTGTCTAAACCAAGTGGAATTCTGTTTCTTTTAAATTTGTTTTTCAGCCTCTACAACCGTCAGTTATATTTGGACTTCAAACATTGAAACAAGGGGAATGCTATCATGAAGCGCATAAAAACGTTGTAACGCTCATGTGATGCTCTACTGGTCTTCCTTTTTGTTGATCCAACTCGTACATCTTATTAAGGGTGGCCCAGTGCATGAAGTTCCTGCATATGCAGGCTCCACATACATCTTATAAAGGGCAGCCCAGTGCATGAAGCTCCCAAATATGCAGGCTCCGGAGAAGGGCCGGACTACAAGGCAGCCTTTATTTTGTATTTTGCAAGAGGCTGTTTTCACGCCTCGAACTTGTGACTTCAAGGTCATATAATACAACTCTACTGTTGCTCCAAGACTCCCCTTTATCCAACACTAGTTGTCCCAAATCCAGATATCTTTGTAGTCCACTGTAAAGTTTTTAACCATCCATTTCCGGTGATCAAAAGTAGATATTTTCAGGTGCTAGTTACACGACCTTACTAAATGACAACGTGGATTGTGCCATCGTCTGAATTTTGGGCTACTCTGCTCACTCTGGACGTTGGAAAACATTTTTGAGGGCAGGTTCTATGGCGGCAGAAGCTAACAGACCTATAAAGAGTAGATTTTTCTTGGGTTTCAACATAATTGCTGTCACGAATGCACACACCCTTATCAACCGTAGAGATTTTGCGTCCTTTTAGAAGCCCCAAGGTTCGCGAGTCTCCCTCTCCATCATGTTATAACAACATTTGGTTGCTTCTCCCTCTTTTTGCACCCATTATCACTGAGCGGCTTCGTCATGTTGTCCTCCAACTGGGCTTCGTTGTACCTCGTTTCAGTCCTGGCATTTCGGCCACAAAAGTGTATGACTTGAGAGTTCACCTCTAGGTCCACCAGCATTATGCCGGGTTCCTATTGTCATACAAGCACCTTGAAATTCAATGCCAATTTCAACTATACAAACAGTCGAACATCATTCACAAGGTAATCGAATCTTGTAGTTTATGGAGAGGCATGAAAGACTTGACACAACAATCACTCGTCTCTGTACTTAATCAGGACACCAAATATATGCAAAGATCATCAGGTGATGTAACTTGAAGGTGTTGCATATAATAACATAGCTAATAACATATTACATGGACATGCGCACGCTGTTCCTTTTTTAATTAACATTCCTGACTTTTATTAGTTACTGATATTCAGCTGTTTCATGCAAGTGTAAAGAGTAGGTGATATTTGATTGGCTAGGAAAAAGTTAAAAGGAATTGCAATTAGAAAAAAATTTCCAGCCAACGAAAGTCAGCTGCTCTTTATACTTGCAGCTCCTTGCTACTATTACCACTCCTATATAAGATATTTAATTTTTCAAAAATGATTTCATGATATATGCTACAATCTGAAAAGGTTGTACTTATGGTTGTTTAACATGGATTATTGCTTATAAAACGTTGTTAGCCATCAATCTCTAATAATCAAAATGTACATTTCTATGTAGGATCTTTCCATGCCATTGGAATGCTTTTTTGGAGTAATAGATATTCATTGCTTGAAAAGTCATAGGGTTCGAAGGTGGGTAACAGAAATAGTATGCCTTCAAACATTATTTATCATAGCTTTGAATGTGAATGCTTGCGTATCACGGTCTTTTGAGTATAACTACAGTAGTAACACTAATGAATACGCCAAAACCTACTTAGGTGCATGCAAGTGTGTGAATTATCATTATTTTCTATAATTTAATTAGGATTTTTTTTATTTTTTCTAATAGCTAACAATTATACTACTGCTCATAGAACCATGAGGATTAATCCCATCTGCATATATTGCAAGTCATAGGTTACTCATAAAATTTCTAACTTTTTCATTCATACTTATATTTTAGTGTTTTTAATGTTCGAAAACCCAAAATCCTTTTTTAGTCTAGATCATCAAAATTTGTAGTCCAATTTTTCATATAATATAATTTTTACTCTATAAACAACCTATTTGAATCAATAAAAGTTAGCTATAGAAAAGTTTCTTTCAACAATTGCAAAATGCATGTGCAATCGATGCTATTGATGGTGGTGTAAAGTAAGTAAGCTTATAGAAAGCTTTGAAAGATTTAACCGAATGCCTTAGAAACATTTCACACAAGATTCATACTTTGGGTTCAATTTTAAAATGACAAGCTATGAGGTTAGAGAGGCTAAGGAATGAAAATGTCATTGAACCTCTATCAATGGACCTTCCATCACATCAATCTCCTTCCATGTATATCAATTCACCTCAACCTACATTAGAATGGACCTTGATTCATATTCTACGTGGCAAGTTGTCCAATCCAAAATCTTTAGAAAGAGAAAAACAAGAAACTCCTATTGTTGCCTTTTCCCTTTTGGTTCTTCTAATTCATCTATCCAAATATTCCTTTCTCTCCCAAGAGAGAGACTGCTAGACAGTACAAACAATGTCTCAATAAAAGGTCAAGAAAGAAGCCCACTTCTCCAACTTCATCCCTTTATTCCTAAGAAAATGAGTATACACCCTACACACAATCTCCAATTGCCCCTTAGTGACTTCAAACCAATGAAGGCTATAGGCTCTAAAATAGAGCTTCCTCAACATATTGCTCATATGATGATGAACACAAAGAAGTCCCAAATGGGAATTTGACAAGTTTCAAATAGCGTACCTTCAAGAATATCAGGAGAGTATACTTAATTTTTTGAAAGACTATCTTTTACACCAAGGAGAAGAAATCATTGACAAAACAAGCTTGCCAATCATTACCATTACTCATAATATGAGTAGGTGCATAAAACTATTCCCTTAAAAGTATATAATGAGAATGTGTAGTTGTAAAAGAACATATCCTAAGCAAAGTGTACCTTAAGCTATAGAATAAATCTTATAAAAGGCAAAAATAAAATAAAATCAAAAGCTCATATCAACATTTAAATCAACCATTAATCAATTGTCTAAAAAGCATTTCAATGCTTAATGTACAAGTTATGTGGCCAGTAGATTATTGGTGACTCCATGCAAATGAATGGGTATTAACCTTAATTCCTTAAGATTTAGCCTAAAACTTCTATGCTCGAGGTAATAATGCATTGTGTAAGATGAATGAAATTTTTTATGCTAAGCCTTCTTAGGATTATCAACCCAGGTTGAGATATAAACACAAGTGCCATTAGAGTGGCACCATAGTTAAGACCCTATTTGTAGTAGCAAGATCACTTAGCTTGGGGTTATGTGACATGTAATGAAAGGGTGAGTATTGCATCATAATCATCATCATCAAGACCTTATCGTGATTAGGGGTTAGTCAAATGAATATCGTTCCTCCATTCCCCTCCATTAAGTGTCATAGCTTCATTTAGTCCTAGAGTTTTTAAATAATTTTTTCACTACTTCTATCTACATTATTTTGGGCCTTCCCCTTATCCTTTTAAAACCTTTGATTTAGATCACCTCACTCATTCTAACTAGTGCCCTTTTTGGTCTACATTAGACATGTTCAAGCCATCTAAGTCTGATCTACCTTATCTTGTTACCTATTGGTGCTGCTCCTAAGTTTCCTTTAATGTTTTCATTTTTAATTCTATCATTTCTTGTCTTGTCACACATCTATCTCAAAATCCACATTTCAGCAACACTCATCCTATGTGGATTTGTTCCTTAACTACCCAACATTTTCATCCATAGAGCATGGCCAGCCTTATAGCAATTGAATAGAATTTTTCTTTTAGTTTGAGTGGCACCCTCTAATCAAACAAAACTCCAGATGCACATCTCCATTTATTCCAACCCCCTTGGATTCTCTAAGTAACCTCCTTCTAAATCTCTCCACTCTCCTGAATTATCAATCCCAAGTATCAGAAGTATTCTTCTAGGGGCACTTCTTGGTTATTAATCTTTACTGGTGCTCCACTCCCACTCCTCTCCTTGCTAAAATTGCATTCTATATACTCTATCTTAGTTCAACTAATTTTAAATCTTTTAGATTCTAATGCATCTCTCCACAAATCTAGCTTTGTATTTACACCATCCCTTGTTTCATCAATCAAAACTATATCATCTGTAAATAACATGCACCATGGAATCTCCTCGTGTAGATGTTTTGTTAACTCATCCATAATCACTCAATGCCAATCCTTGGTGAAATCCTATAGTGATAAGAAAGTGATCGGTCTCTCTGTTAGTGGTCCTAACATTTGTTACCACTTATTCATACATATACTTAATTATGTCTATCTACCCCCGTGAAGCCCCTTTTACAACCAACACCTACCATATCAACTCTCTAGGGACCCTATTATAAGCCTTTTCTAAGTCAATAAAGATCATGTGGAGGTCCTTTCTTATCTCCCTATATTTCCCTATTAGTTGTCTAAGCAAGAAAATAGATTCCATGGTACACCTCCCAGGCATGAAACCAAACTGGTTCTCTAATACATTTGTCTCATGTCTTAACCTCTTCTCCATCTCTCTTTCAAAAAGTTTCATGGTATGTCTCAAAAGTTGAATCCCCTAATAATTAGTGCCACCTTGTACGTCTCCTTTATTCATATAAGTTGGTACAGGAGAGCTCTTCCTCCATTCATTCAGTATTTTCTTCGATTTCAAAATCTTGTTAAACAATTTTGTCAACCATACTACCCTGGTATCTCCCATATATTTCCAAAAATCTATTGGTATACATTAAGCCCCAAAGCCTTTCCTGATTTCATCTTTTTCAAGGTCACTTTTACTTCAAGTATTCTAATCCTATGGTTATATATATAATGCCCAACGTTATTTGGGTTTGCAGTACTTTCAATCCCTATATTCTCAAGGTAATTGTCATTTTGCAATTTTTAAAAGCAACATTCCCATCTTTGTTTAATCTCGTCATCTTTGACTAGTATGTTTTGGTCATCACTTCTAATACACTTAATGTGGTCTAAGTCCTTACTCTTCCTTTCTCTTACTTTTGCGAGTTTAAACGCATCTTTCTCAGTACCTCTCTTATTCCTAATCTATTATAGTGATCATCATATGCCTTGAGTTTAGCCTCGCTTAATACTCTCTTAGCAATCTTTTCAGCATTCTTATATTGCTCAAAGTTTTCATTATTTTTAGTCCTTTACCATGCTTTAAAACACACATGTTTATCTTTAATAACTTGTTACACTTTTTTATTCTACCACCAAGTTTTCTTTGTTAGTTGCCTATTATCTTTAGATACTCTTAGGACATCTTTTACCACTTTCTTAATGGACATTGCCATATTAGGCCACATGGCATTTACTTCTGTTTTATCATTATCATTTCCTTTTGTTATCATCTTGTTTGTAAATGATGTCATCTTCTTTTCTTTAAGTTTCACCACTTAGTTTTTGGACACCTATTAAGTTCATTTTCTTTCTTACATAATTTAATGCTTTAATGTAGATATCCATAACTATTAATCTATATTGTGAGGTTAGACTCTCATAAGGTATCACCTTACAATCACACATTGATCTTTTAGCATTCCTAAGTAGAAAAAAGGCTATTTGGATTTTATATGGTCCACTTTTAAATGTTAGTAAGCATTCATTCCTCTTCTAAAGTATGTGTTTACTACAACTAGATTATATGTTAAGGCAAAATCAAGTATAGCTTCCCTCATCTCATTTCTTTCTCTAATACCATACCTCCCATGTACCCTACCATATCCTTTTCTTTTTCTACATGACCATTAAAATTGGGTCTTATAAATATACCCTCTATGTTGGGAGTGTCTTGCATGACTCCCTCAACATCTTCCCAAATTTGTCTCTTAATTCTATTCTCTAACCCTACTTGCGGTGCATATGCACTAAGGACATTTTTTTTCTCTCTCTTAGAACAAGTTTTGGTAGTATAATTCTATCACTGGTTCTTTTAACATCAATAACTTTATCCTTTAATTCTTTATCTACCATTATTCATACACCATTCCTATTATTATCTTTTCCTACGTACCAGAGCTTGTACTATTGATTTCTCTAGTTTTAGCCCCTTTCCACTTGGTTTCTTGGATACAAGCAATGGTGACTCTCCTAGCTTCATCTGTATTCACTAACTTTAGATGTTTACATGTCAGTGTGCCTATATTCCACATAGTGATATGGAACTTGTTATCTTGACCTAACCTATTTATCCACTCACTTCTTGAATAGTGTGGGAACCCATGCATACTTTCCACTATACCTGGGTTTTGAAGTAGCATGTTGCTTCTGAGGGAATGCTCTAGCGGTCCTTGCCTATTCCACTACACACAGGATCTGATGTAGTGTGTCACTTCCAGGGGAATGCCCTAGCAGCCCTTATCCATTTTCCCACACATTCGAGATTCGATGTAGTGTGTTGCTTACAGGCTTAAGGGAATGTTATAAGTCAATTCATGCATGGGGTTTGCAATGGGTTTCCTTGCTTGCTGGCACCTGAAACAAAACCCTCCTCCTTTATTCGGGCTTGGGACCGGCCGCGATAAAACCATATAGAACTATAACCACATAGGTGGAGTTAAGGTGAGTGCTGCAAACCCTCCATATAATGTTGATGCAAATATAAAGAAAGTGCTTGCTTCAATGTGTGTTCATTATGCACTAACCATGTCATATGGATTGAGATAAGCATTCTCCGATAACCTTTCAGAATTTGATTTATGTTGAATATCTCCAATCAATTGTTTGTGGATGACTATCATAACTAAGTTGTATCCACATCAATTACTTTCACAACAGCAACCATTAGTGTGGCATGAAGTCACATAAAGTGGTCACTAAAATAATAATTGAACTAAGGCATGTAGTTACTCTGCTTCCTTTACGAACTTTAAATCCATGCATCTTGAGGAAGGATGACTATACTAATAGCAACCTTATGAGTCAAATGTTTAATAAAAGTTGTCACAAAGTTGTTGCCAATGCTAATCTAAGACATAAAGTTAGGAAGAATGATTTTGGAAAACTATGCTATGCTATTGATGTCCATATGTCATATAATGTGCTCCTAGGAAGTCCAGATTCCATGACAATGAAAACATTCTTATCTACACTCCACTAATGGATTGACAATGTTAAAGAATGTTGCTGATAAACATTTTTGGACTAATCCTTGTCCTTTCATGGCTATAAAATGTTATCTAGTGAATCCTAGACTCTACCTATCAAACACCTTAAAGGTTCATATGCCAAACTTTTGTTGCACCAAATGCAAATTGTTAAGAAACATTTTTGAGCTACTTCTCCAATTAGACAATGAGGACCCTTTAAAAGAGATCTATGGATCATGAAAGCAGAAGCTCATAAATACACCAAAGTCACACTATAGGTAGCAATCTTGGCACATGATGCAATGAATAAGTACTATAGTCCCACTGTCGTATTAGATAATGCTTTCAAAAAGCTAGAAGTCTGCTCTATTCAAAATGATAAGATAAGGCTGTCCATGTTGGTTTCTTGAAACCAAAGTTTGTCATCACACTTGGAAGCTCAAATATCATCAGTGTTTCAAAAAGTGACGATGATAGTCCTTGGAATACAATTGCAAAGGAAGGAATCTCTACACAAAAGGATGATGTGGAAGCTGCTCTCCCTACTCCTAAGGCATTAGAAGATGGCAAACAAGCCACTATGGGTGATTTGATTGAATAATCTAGGTACTATAGATGGTTCAAGGCCTACTTTTTAAAGTTGTTCCTTGTCAAATAAGAGGAACAAAAGTATGTAACTTTTCTTAAAGCTAATAAAGATGGGTTTGACCTCGACATATCATGAGATGCTAGGTTGAACTCTTGAAGTAGTTGTGTGTAAGTTAACTATTGAGTTCCTCTAAATGTCCTAAAAAGCAATGAAACTTTAAGGATCAATTACAAAAAACAAATTGAATATTAAGTTGAAAAACTTATGAAAGCCGGCTTTATAAGATTGGTTAAGTATCCTAAGAGGATAGTTAAGATCATACAATGTTCAAAAAAAGAATGGACAAATCCATGATGCATTGATTTCGTTTGAAATTCCACTTGTCCTATGGACTATTTTTCATCATAGAAATCCCCATAGATACCACAGTTGGCTATGAGAGATTATACTCTATGGATGGATCATATGGATATAAACAAATCAAAACATACATAAAGAATGAGGAATGCAATGCATTCTATGCACCTAAAATGCATATCCTACTTCAAAGTGATGCATTTTTCCCTTAAAAACATTGGAGCTACAGACCAAAAACCTATGAACATAGTAGATGATGGACTTATCCATAATAAAATGGAATGCTCTATAGATGATTGGTTGTCAAATCAAAGCAAGACAGTTCCATCTTAAAGATTTAGCTATTGTATACCAATAATTGTTTGAGAACCAACTTAAAACGAACCTTCTCAAATGTGCGTTTGGGGTTACATTAGGTAAACTCCTTAAGTCCAATGTTTTCCACCAAGGTTATGAAATTAATCCTATTAAAATGAAGGTAATACTATATATGCCTCCTCCCAAGATTTGCAAATCTTCAAAGCAAACTAGCATATCAGACAGTTCGTCGTTAATTTATCAAGAAGATGCCAACTATTTACTATAGATTGAAGAAAAAGAATGTTCATTTGTTGGGACGAAGCTTGTCAAAATGCTTTTTGATAGTATCAAATATTATCTGCTAATCAACCTCTAATAACCTCTCTTAGGGACGACAAACCATTTATCCTCTATGTAGCAGCCCTAGATGACTCCTTCGGTGATATATCAGCTCAAGTCAATAAAAAAGGGGCAGCCCCGGTGCACAAAGCTCCCGCCTATGCGGGGTCCGGGGAAGGGGCGGGCCACAATGGCCTAAAGTAGGCAGCCTTACCTTGCATTTTTTGCAAGAGGCTGATTCCACGCCTTGAACCCGTGACCTCAAGGTCACATGACGACAACTTTTACCGTTGCGCCAAGGCTCCCCTTCAATGATGACGGAAATGATGACGGAAAAAATTCGTTAAGTTCCCTAGGTTAGTGCCAAAACGTGTTATTCTCTAGTTGAGAAAATATGCTTCGCATTTTGTTGGATCGAAAATTGCAACATTAATTAATATCACATCTAATTCGACTAATTTCTAAGGGGTTCTCCTTGAGGCATTTAATGACTAAGCTTGCCTTGTCAAGACGACTTCTAAATAGCCAATTACTATAAGAATTTGAGATGACATATGTGCATCCGATCAAATTTTGGCAAACCTTTTAGCTGCCCATCCTAAAAATCTACTATTTAGTAGTGACTTACATGATGAATGATCATCATTACTGTCGATTCATTATGGGTATTGTTTTTTTGATGGTGAATCTAAGGCACTAGGTGTTGGGATAGGATTTGTGCTAGTATCTCTTGAGTGTATTGTCGAAATCTTGTAAAATAGTATCTGCATGCACCAATGATGAAATTGAATATAAAGCTTTAATTCAGACCTTGAAATAGCCACATACCTAAAAGCATAGTAATTCCATGTTTTTGGGGTTCATAGCTCGTTGTCCGGTAAGTCACAGGGCATCGTGATGTTCGTAAGATGAATTGCAACCATATTTTGAATAAGTTCAAGATCTTACGAAGTTTTAATTATGTTGAAATCCCATGTACCAAGGTATAAATAAGTCAATTCTTTAGCAAAGGTTGCTTCTAACCTTGCAACCTAAGACAAAGATGTAGTCAAGGTCACTGGTCATGATTGACCTCACAAAGCAATTACAAATTTGGAATATTTAATGAATAAAACAACTACAACTGAATACTTTGAAGTTGTTACTATAGAATTTGATTCTACAGATTGGAGACAACCCTTTCTAAACTATATTCTAGAAGTTGTTACTATAGAATTTGATTCTACAGATTGGAGACAACCCTTTCTAAACTATATTCTAAAGGGTGAGTCGTCTCTTCAGCAAGCAATGCAAGTTGAGATTTGATCTAAAGCTCCTCGATTCACTATTTTAAGCAATGCTTTATTTTAAAGATCCTATGAATGGGTACGCTTGTCCCCTGAAGAAGCTAAACAATTTCTTTCGGGAGTTAATGTTGGTGTATGTGGCGCACATTAATGTGGTCCTAAGTTGCATTTGCAATCAAAAGCTTAGGGTATTATTGGTCCTTTATGATGCTGGTTCCATGAATTTCATTAAAAGATGTAATGTGTCAAATTCATGCAAGTTTCATGCATCAAACACCACAATCATTACATCTGACTAAGTATCATGGCCTTTTTGTGCTTGGAAATCACTTGACCTGATATAGTGGATTTGATCCTACGTCATATCATGTACTAATTTGGTGTTCTTAAAGGATCATCTCTGATAATACCCTTAAGAGAAATCACTTGACCTGATATAGCGGATTTGATCCTACATCATATCATGTACTAATTTGGTGTTCTTAAATGATCATCTCTGACAACAGAACTATCCTCTCGCAAAATGACTATGTAAGTAATACCATATTCGTCAATGTTTCTCTACAAGTTGTAACCAAATAGCAAATGGCCTAATGGAATATTTCAATAAAACATTGTATAAAATTCTTAGTAAGAAAATTTAGAAAACTAAGGGTGCGATGGACAATGCTTATACAAGCATCAGCATAAGCAGTTATTTTACTCATCCATTATTGATTGAAACTCGCTTATTGTAAATGGTTTATAATACTCGAATATATCCCATAACCCATAAGCGGGAACGGGATGCTTATAGGTGTGTGATATTTGCTTTTTTCTCCTCTTATGTAAATGGGGATTTGCTATTTTGGGCGGACCAGAGAAAAGACCCAACGAATCTTTTCCTCTTGCCTTGATAAAGCACCACTCAGCCCTCCACAAATGGATACCCTAGGTCTGCCTTGTCATCTCTATCTCACCAAGGTTATTCTTTCATTGCTCCCTCTTACTCTTTGGGCTTCTGATCATAGTCCATTCCTCCTTTTGTGAAATATAAAGAGTGCGCAGTAAGTGTTAGTGAGGGTTCAAACTCAACATTTACCTCCAATCATGTGTATGCGCATTCTGGATCTTGGGTTTTTTGGTTGATCTAAAGATCCTGAATAGAAGAGGCTTTTGGTGCATTTGCGGTTGTTTTCTTAGTTGGCATGGAGATTGCAAGAGATTTAGACTTTTTATGTTTAGTAGTTAGTTATGATTGATTTTCAATATACATATAGGCTATTGATTTTTTTGCAAGTACACGGGTTATTGTAGTATAATGTATGAAAGTACAGGTCAATCTCACAGGGACTTGCTTTAAGAAATTAGAGTTTTAATAAAATTTAATTACTCAAAAAATTGAAATTAAATGACAAAAATTAACAAAAAAGTGAAATCAAACTTTAGATATGTTTGATCAATGAGAATTACAGACGTTCACTCAAAAAGAAAGAAAATGAACTAAAAAACAAGAAAACAAGAAAACTTTACTTCCCTAGACTGCTTATTGTCAATTTCTTCAAATATGGTATTATAAACTTTGATCAACCTTCATCATGTCTTTTTGGTGCTCATGATTGATGACCCATGTGATGGATTAGGCAGATTCCAAAAATCTGACAGATCTGGGCTAGATAAAATTTTGAAATTTGGATGGTTTAGATCACTTTTTGGAGTTCATATTAAAGATAACAAATGACAAACATGCTAGGAAGTATCCTAATATGATAAACATGTTAGGAAGTGTCCTAAGAACAAGATATAATGATGAATTGTAATTCTAATGTGAAACAGTTGAAGAACTGAAGCTATCCTATTGGCTTAAGCTAAACCATTGATTAGGTTAAGCTTAAATCAATTAGGATTGGATTGGATTAATCTGAGAATAACATAACTTGGATAAAGGAAAACAAGAATAGAGGTAAAGACAAAATAGGGAAAAGACGAAATAAGGATTCAAATGAGACATTTATTTTTATATTCAGGGCAATTCAAGAATTTTCTTAAAAAAATGGTTTTAATAAAAAAAATAGGGGAAGCCAGTGGAGAAGATGATGAAGGAAGAGGAAAATGGTGAGAAGGGCTAGGCATGGCCTGTGGAAAGCAAATGACGACGGGCAGAGCACATTGGTAGATGTGTGCTGGTGTTGGAGAACAGGAGAGCAATATGGGATGCCGGACAACGATGATTGGAGTTCACTAGTGTTGGAGAGGAGATAATGCCGGTGGCTCTAATGCTGCCGGTGCGACACGTGTGGACAGAGAAGGGGGAAGAAGAGGGAAAGCAGATAGAGAGAGAAGGGAGAGAAGAGAAAGAGGGGTTGGATTGTGTTGTGGTGCATGGTGGATAGAGGATGCTAGGGAAGAAAGATAGTGATGGAGGGGGAGAAGGATAAAGGAGGATCAAGCATCTGGTGTAGTGATGTAGGGGTTGCATGGTGCATGGAGACGACCTATGGTGGAGTTGTCGGAGTTGCAGATGGGTGCTGGTAATAAAGAAAGGAAATAGAGGATGGAGATGGGGGTGGTTTGGCATAGGGCTCTGTAGTTGCCGTGCTGGTGGGGAAGAAAGAGACAAGAAAGAGAAACATAGATGAGGGAGAGATGAGATGGTGCTGTCAAGACTGCGGAACTGAGGACTGGATAGAGGAAGCAACAATGAAAGGCGAGAACAAAGAGAGAAGGTGGAAAAAAAAAAGTATAGGGTGTGTGAAAGAGAACAGATGGTGCAGGTGATGGTTTGGTGACCAAAACAGAGATGGTTGGAAGGTAGCGGACGAATAGGGTAGTGGAGAGGCAAGTGGAAGTGAAATGAAAATGGGAGAGAGATTGAATAGAAGGCAAAGTGAAATGATGAAAAAAACAAGCAAGGCTAAGGAAGCAAAAACTCAAACTAGCTGCCTTTGGGACTCCCCACCTTTGCTCTTATATAGCTTTCCATCCTTTTAAAGTCTTCATGCCTTTTGTAATAACCTCAATTTTTAACCCTAAATTAGTAATAAAATAAGATAAATTAATTAAAAAAATTATTATGCAAAGAATTTGGTTATGAAATCATTAAAACTAGAACATACACATTGATAGGAATTGAACGGTATAAATAATGTTGAAAACGGAGTTCGGATGAGTAAGATATGACCATTTTAAGTGTAAGGGTAAATTGGTAAATTCTAGGGACGCTAATTAAAGGGTGTCGTTTTGATAACGACACCCCTTTCCACTTCCATTAGAGTTCTAACGGAAGAAGGCACTGATCTGCCTTCCATTAAAAAAAATTGGGAATTAGACTATAAAATACAAGTTTCCATTTCCATCCTCGCTCTAAACAACAATAGGAAAACCCTCGTTTTCCCCTGTGCATGCATAAAAAACAAGTCGAAGTTTGCACCCACTAGAGAGCTCTTACCTCCCATCTCCAGCTCTAATCAGGTAAGTTGCACATTTTAACGTGTTATTTACCTTATTTTCCAACTTTCCCTCACAGATACGGGCTAGATCTGATCAGAATGGCCGTTGGATGGCCTTCAAAATCATGGAGCATGGTTAGACCCATGTTAAGGACACCTCAAATGAGAAATCTAAGCTGTTCTTTGTGATCTTTGGACCTAAAAACCCTAGGAACGGCAAAAACAGATAAAAAATCAGAGCTTCTGGGGCTCTAATCAAGCCAAAACAAGGTGGACAGCTTGGGTTCATCATCCCCGATGGACAGTGAGCCCAAGACGACACCGGGATGCACAGACGGGGATGCACAAATGCAGGTGCTCCGTCGCACGTGTGCATATCGCGCGCTTGTGGGATGCTCTTGCACGTTGTCCCGGATGTTCGGAACGCACTGAGCATCTTGGGCGCGCAGTGCACTGGTGTAAGCCGGTGCAAACCACATAGCCCATGTAAGTCGATGTAGGCGTAACTACCCTTATAAATTAATATATTAATTTATGAAGCCTTTTCACAAAAAAACTTGATTTTGGGAGCTACAGAGGTCTAAATCACGAGCGGAAACATTGACTACTTTTAGACTAGTTAAATTATAAAATATTAATTAATAACTTAGAACTGAGTGATCAAAGGGTGATCAGGCCTCAAGACTTGAACAATGAGATAAAGTATGATAATAAATAAGGGTTCTAAGGGGCATATTAGTGTAACTACTCTAGATATTGATCTAGACTATTGGTCTGAACCAGATCTTGGGAAATTATTGATCTAAGGATGATTTGATCGTCAAATTAAGGTATAAACGTTAGATACATACAAAAATGAACAGATGGAAATAAGATGAGACTAAATTAAGAACCAAATCATAATTAGAGATCTTAAAGGATAATCCAATGGTTGGATCATCATAGATTCTATTATAATATAATAAATAATATGAAATAGTATTGTGGTATTGACAGGTACATTTGAGCATACAAGCTAAGAAGATTATATGCTTGAGTTGGGTGATCTCACATTGAGGTAGGTGATGACATTTAATGTTTATTTTGATTTTAAAACCTTGCATCATCATAGTATCATGATTGATTGTGATTTAAATTGCATTGTTTAAATTAGTTAAAAAATTGTGAAACTCAGAATTTTATATATTATGATTAATATTTGATTTCGACTATATATTGAATGGATTATGATTGATGATTTTATGAGATTGATATTACATATTTATGCATAATTAGAAATTTTCTTTCCTTATTGCATCATTGAAATTGATGGGTTTTCATGAGAAAGGAAAGTGGAGGCTTGGTGGCTGGTCCTTTTAGAGGCTAACCCCAGGATGAGGGGCATGCCTTGGGGATTGCGAGCTACGAGTGCTCCTGGTTTTCAAGATATGTGTTTTTCATGCTTAAGTTTTATGATGGGTGCTCTCACCCAGTGGATGTTATGCTAAGAGGGAGTAGGGCCGGCCACCCACCCTTCGAGATTTGTGATGTGATTGTGATATGATAGACACTTGCCTATAAATGGCTTTTGGTAGGGGTTTGGTAACATGGTAGGGGTTTGGTAACATGGATAGTCCATACTACCAGTCCGGGCCTTTCCATGGGGACAGACGTTAAGTCTCTCATTATGGTGTCAACGAGGAGTGGCAGTAGTTGAGACCTTGGAGGGTTGCCATTGCGGCATGATGATCTATACTCTTATGTTGTGTGCTTGCATGATGAGCATGGAGGTATGATGGTATGCCTAGGTGTGATGACACTCAGAGGTTTGATATGAGTACTCATGATCTATGATGCGAGTGTATGAGACACTAGTCGACCCACATACCTTGGGGGTACCTTGTTATTATTGAATGCTCATTTACATGAGATCATATCATGTTTTAAATCCATGAGATGCATGTTTTATTGTATATGATGCTTTGAGATTTTATTGGCATTGCTTAAAATAATTATATTCTTGTAGAAAATTGCTTTACTCATTGTATCAATATGATTATTTGATTTTATTTCAATTGATATACATTAAATTTTTATGTACCTACCAAGCATTGCTTGCTGAGGCATTGTGTTATTGTTGCAATGCCTCAGATATTAAAGAAAGACAGGACATATGAGGATTTAGAAGAATAGTGATCGAGAAGTCTCATTTAGAGGTATGTTCTGATTTCACATGGATTGTGTATGTATATCTGTGTTATTAGACTTGATTATACTGTTATGGGAATGCAGCTGATGACTAGATGAGTCTTGGAATAGTAAATCTATTTTAAACATGTTTACTTGGAAAATAAAAAATAAAAAATCTTGTTTTGCGTCAATGGTTGACCTCGGGATTTTTCTAAAAATGAAATTTGATTGAAATTGTTTTTTGCTATTTTGGTTTTTATAAAATTGGGGCCCCACGTTTTGAAAAGTTAAAAAAAAAAAAAAAAAAAAGTATTGAAAAACCCAGGTTGTCACACCTTATAATTTTTAGGAGTTAGTTTCCCACTAGGAAACTTCCTCTTTATTCCAAATCTTATCCATGATCTCCTCTTTTCTTCAATTTTTAGGAAACTATCCCATCTTGCCTTGTAGTTGATCTGGTTCATTCAATGTCCTTTAGGATGATCTGCACCATTAAAATTTAATCTGAACCATCCAAGCCTAATTCTAGTTGATTTGCAACATATTTGACTAGATCAAAGTCATTTAACCATACATTAAGAATCTAATTAGCTCAGATGATCATTTGATCCTTAATTTTGACAATTTACTGTTGGATGGTCAATTTGAGCTAAATTTCATATTTTATCTAAAAATCATCAAATTGATGAGTTAGATGATCTAATTAAATGCTAAACTAGGGGTCTTTTGGCCAAAATTAAACACTTATCAAAGGCCTTTATTGGAGTGTCTTATTTTTCGTATCGGATTGCCATTTTTAGCATATATTCCATCATCTTGAGCTTTCCTCTCCAACTGAAGTTGTCTTCTCATGCATCTTATTATATTTATGTAT
The DNA here is from genome assembly GCA_035236585.1 of Warburgia ugandensis. NCBI lineage: Eukaryota > Viridiplantae > Streptophyta > Magnoliopsida > Canellales > Canellaceae > Warburgia > Warburgia ugandensis. The sequence goes on from CP141131.1 coordinate 27,537,928, forward strand.
GAGTGTACAGACTAAGTGGAAAATCTTACAATAATTACCAAAATGTTTTAGTTGCAAGTTTCTTTTTTATCATTTTGTGAGCTTGAGTTCTTTAGCCTACTATGGTGTTTTGAATTACAGAGTACTGACATCTAATATAAAGATTGAGTTCTTTTGCTTTTCTTTAATGTTACAGGTGTGTCTTCTATTTGTGCTATATGGCTATTTACCAAGTTCTACCACTTGAACTCCTTGCTTTTAAAACAAATTCTCTAACTTCAAGGACTTAAGATATCTCAAGTGGACCCCAAATTTGAAAAAGTAGCAATTTTTGAGATTTGTGATTCTTTTAATAAGGATCTTAAACAACTATTTATTAGATTGCTTTTTATGTATTTTATTTTATGGTTTTAGGTTAGTTTGAGTAAGAACTCTTTAGGCATTGATGTTTGTGGACTGGAATATTGGATACATGCTTGACTAATTTTAGAAGTTGTTTAGGTGATGTTCTCATTCTACTATCGGCTCAATCTCATAGTTGGACATGTATGAGTGATAATTTTGGAGGTACCTATGGATGAAGATATACATTTCATTTTAGAGGTGTCTATTGGAATGACATGGATGGATATTAACGATATGAATATGGTGTTATGGAGAAGCTAGCCTATATAAATTATTTCATTTGTGTTCATGGATGAAGTTAACATTATTTAGAGAAAAATATTTTAGCTTGCATGTACCTATAGAAGAATCATTTTGTATCATTACAAAATTCATGCTCTAATTGTAGATATTAGTTTGATTTGTTTACTTAGATAAATTGCTCCTGTACATGCCTCCTCGAAAACAGCATACCCGATGGGCTGAATTTGAGATAGATTAGTATATCAATTTGATACTGGAAGAGGTTGAAGAGACCAATTTTCATTTTGGAGTTCTTGAGGGCCTAGCTCTAAATGGATCTACTTTGAATTTGTGTGGCAAGGCAAGAAATAAATACAAGCCTGACCCGATGAGGAACTTGTTGACTAGGCTAAGAAACAAGTATAGTGCATTTAAAAGGTTTTTGAACACCATTGGATTTGGATGAGGTCCTATTAAGATAAGTGGTTATATTTTTTTATCTTAAGTGCAAAAGATAAATATTTTACTTTACTAGTCTAACTTTAGTTGGAGATTTAAGAGAAATCTTCAGTGATACAATTGCAATTGGGGAATGAGCATTTGTATACACAAAAATTCCCATTTGATCTCCTATTGAAACCTAAACTAGAGACTCTTGAAGATATAACAATAAATAAGATTATAGAGCCCGTCCTTTCATCTAACAAGAGAACTTATAGGTAGGTTTGATCCAAATCTTTTAGTAATTTCTTGGCTAGTATAGAACAAGAGAATCGACAAAATTAGTGAAGTATGCACAGCTGTTGGAAAGCTAGCAAAAGCTAAATTAGAGCCACCTTGATTTTAGTGAAATTGTCATTCATCCCTTCAAGTCCTCCCATTAATCCTTTCATTTTAGAAGCAGGCATAGGGATTCTACAGAGCATGGAAGGATTTTATAAATATTTGTGGCTTAATGTGAGGAAAAAGATGGAGAATAAGAATTGGAGGAGGAGGATGTATATTGCTCATAGATGACTAGCCACTATCCTAGCTATGGTATTCAACGATAATGATGGGTTGTATTTTGAAGTGTTACATTTTTAGAAGACTTTGAATATAAGCATGTGTTTCTATGTATTATGTTTGTCTAGAAGACTTTGAATTCAAGTATATGTATTTCTCTATGTTATTTTCTTTAGAAGACCTTGAATATGGGTGTAACTTTTTCCCACGTGGGGTTGACCTCTATTTTAATAAATGGTTAAGGCTACTTTTAAGTTTGTAATGTGCATGAAATTATATTAGCATAATAACATAATAATGGCTGTAGTTGTTATGTGTTTGCAATGTATGGAATATGATGTGAATAATGCGATTATAGATGGATTTTTGGTTATAATATTAAATGAATACATGTTACATACTAGAAAAACTTGTAGTACCAAGGCATTAGCCAAAATGCATGGGTTCAAAAAATTGTTAAAAAAATACATGTTACATACTAGACAACCTTGCATACAAGGGAATTAGCTGAAATGACATGTGTTCCAGAAATTGTTCATGGTCAACCATATAGATGTTATGATTTGTAGAGATGGAAAAACATATACTCCTCAACCTTTGTCACACACTAAAGAGGACAAAGTTGTTAGAGGATTCTCGATATGTACCAGTGGAGGGGTAGGTTGCCACAATTCTCCAAGTAATGGGTCAAATTGACTCCCATAAGACTTGGATGAGCACCTCCAACACTCTCTAGAAACAATTAAATTTAACTTTAATGAAGTTTTATGGTAATGGTGAGGTCAAAAGATTCGATCAAAGCACCTCCATTTGATGAGGTCCATCCACATATTCGAAAAGATTGAAGAGACTATCCAGGGTTTAAGTTATTAAATGCATTTTTTGCCCTTACAGTTTATAGGAACACAATTGAATAGAGTAGCTTATTGTTCTTAATTCTTCTAATGAGATTGCACTGGGCAATTGATGGTACTCATATAGATGCATGTGTGCCAATGGAAGAGCAAATTCAATATCATAGCATAAAGCTAGTAACCACACAAAATGGCATATGTGTATGATCGTTCGACATAAAGTTTGTATTTGTATATGCTGGTTGGGAAGAGAGTGATTGTAGAGCATTTGGAGAAGCTTCAAGGAATCTAGAATTAAAATTTCCTCAACCACCACCTAGTGAAGTGCACTTGTCATTCTTAGTTAAATTAAATATTTATAATTAACTACTACATTCCTTATAGTTGTCTAACTTTGAACTGGGAAAGTGTTGTGTTTGACTCTAAATACGTCTCCACTCATGATGAATATCTTACTCCATCAATGATAAGTCTTACCATTTACCAAAGTTTTGATATGCAAATACTAGAGATTGCAGGTTTCCTACACAAGAAGAGAACTCTTCCACAACATGCATTCATCACTATGGAATGTCATTGAGTGCTACTTCAGTTTTGGTGAGAAAGAAAATTCCCATACTCCAACCAATGCCTCCTTAACTTGCACAAAAGTAAGTGTATATAGTAGTTGTTACCTATGCCTTTCACAACTTTATAGGAAGTAAGGTGGAAGTGATAAAATACCTAATGAAGATTATATTAATGATGCTCTACAACCACCACTTACCACCATAGAGATTAGGGATTTAATTGGTAAGGCAATGGCAGTAGCTTCTAGTTTGCCATGATATGGTTGATTGAGGTTTGTTCTTTTCTATTTTTTAGCTATTTACTTTTTCTTATATTCACACTTATTATTGTAATGTATGCATGGAAGACCATCTATCTTTAGTGCTTTGGGATTGCAAAACTATTTAGTTCCTCATTTCAACTAAATGGATGTTTCAAACTTGGTGTCTGCTTCATTATCTTGATTTGATGAAGCTCAACACATAAAATTTGATTGATTACCTAAACAAATTCTTGCATAGATGCCTCTTGCTTATTGAACTCATTTTGAGATAGATTTATATTTTAATTTGATGTTGGAAGAGGTTAGGCAAGGTAACTTCTTCTTGAGATTTTTTCCCATGTAGCAAGGAAATGAAATTATTTGGAATTTGAGGCAAGAGTTAATATTTGCTGCAACAAATGAGAAACATAATGGCCATGCTAAAGCAAAAGTACTATGAATTCATGAGTCTTCTCCAAACCACTAGATTTGCATGGGACAACATAACTCATACTTTGGTAGCAGATGATGAAGTGTGAGTTCATTACCTTCAGGTAAACAACTACTATTTGATTAAAATTGAGTTTGATTGCTTTTGTTTCACTTTTCCTTACTCTAAGGGCTAGGCAAGTTAGACATGAAGGATGTGATCACTGGGAGTACCTACACTTATTATTTGATGAGATTGTTGGAGAAGTTAGTAGGACTTAATGAGCTAATGGAGATTAGGAGTAGTAATTTTGAAAAGCTATGTTGCAAGGCCTTTGCATGACTGTTAGATTCTATGGGCAATATGTGCCCTCATGACTATTAAATTTGCTTATTTTGAGTATACTACTTGTTTGCTTGGCTTGAGACTTTTTATTTAATTTGGGAGATCACATTTAATCTTTCCTTTTTAATAAATTTATTTATAAAGCACAAATAGAGAGAGACTAGGTAACCAGATAAACATGCTTCCATCAGACACAGGCACATATATGTTATAAAACACCAGTTTATTTTCAACAACATATGAGTGAATATTATAAAGTCTTTACCAAACAACATTAGTATCTTTAATAAATAGATATAAAAGAAGTGCTTATTAGATGAGAACAAGTGCTCCTAATTTCTATTTAAAAGAGACTAAAATGAGAAATTCTTAGAATCTTTGTGGTCTTAATAAATCAGATTTTGATACGTAATCTCATCTATATGCAAAATGAAGTCTTGTGTAGATGAAAGAGAAGAAAAGAGGAATTTTCATTGATTAAATGAAAGCATAATGATGTTTGTATGAGAGCCTTGATAGCTTCAAGAAATACATTATTTTTTCCCTTTGCTTCTCTTTTGAGCATGTCATGTATCATGTCAAGTGAGGAAATGGGATCCTTTACCAGATCCTTTACTTCATTGAGCTTCTACTACCTCCCCAACTTTAGGGCAAAAAATTCAACTGATACTGCACATTATAAGGCTTTTTGTTCAGAGTTCCAATTTTAGCAACAACAAAGATCTATTGCCACAAGGGTTCCTTATTCAATATTCAAGTTCTTACATCTCGTCATCAAATTTTTTGAGCATTTCTTTTCTATGAATAATATACTTCTTCGTTATGTCCATCTCTTAACCTCATAAGGATAAATTGTGCAATCATAATCTCTTATTGATGTCCGTAACTCTAAAAGAGACTTACTCTTATCTATATGATTCTATATTGTAACAACACTTTTTTGCTTGGGTATAAACTAATGAGTCAAGACTTTTCTCTAGATGACTATATTTTAATTTGAAGGATATATTTCATCCTAAAAGAGTTGTCACTAGCTTTCAATGACCTTTCCTTATATGACACTTGGCATAATAACTATTGAGCTGCATATTTATATCATGAGCAAGCTCTATAGATCAAAGGGCCATGACACTTGTGTTGACAAAAATTCACTAATGACAATAAGTCTTTGATATAGTTGTTAACTAAGATTTCAACTTTTCATGGATATGCATAAAGTTGTCTACACAAAACCTCTAGAGCTATTGTGCTTGAATTGAAAAGTGACCATGTCATAAGAAGTTACAAGAGGTATAAGATTACCTCTTCAGCTCAACAATGCCATAAAAGGATGCCAATGGCACAAGCTACCTCCTCGGATATTGGTAGAGTAAGTTATCTCCTTGGATACCTATGGCACACAGTACCTCCTAGTTACTTGAGCTATCTCCTTGAATATCCTTGGTATTCTTAAATTGATGATGAAATGAAAGTCGATGATGATGTGGAAGTCAACATTGAGTTCATATACCACCATCACCTTAAGGGTCTAGAATGTTCCATCGATAGGTGAAAATGGTTTCACCCTATCAAAGTGGTCTCCAAGACCACATAACCTTCACCATCACCTACTACTTAGGTGGTTGCATAACTAAACCACTACAAATTACCATTTTGCCCTTACAATCAATTTGAATGGGAAATGTGATGTAGCAACTTGGGTTTTTAAAATACAACTTTAATATTTAAATTCATTTTTGAAAGGAAAGACCCCTATTTGAAAATTTCATTTGTAAAAAAAACCATACATAAAAATTGTTTCCAAAGTACTCGAGTGTGAATCACTCAACTTTACATAAAAACCAAACTCATGTTTGAGTCCATACATTCCATTCTATTATAAAAAAAATTATAAGATTTTTCAATCAGAGCCCCATTATAAATGTAAAGTTCAAGAAATATAGTCCAACACTTAATGCTTGAGTACATCCATAGTTAATAGAATAAAAATAAGAAAATAAAGTCCAATTTGTCTGGTATCCCACTTTTTTCTCTCTATTAACCCAAAAGTATCCCATTCCTCACTCCTAAGCTTGCTTTTTGAACGTTGATATGTGGTGTAGGTGGGGTGAGTTTATGGGATATACTCAGTAGGTAGAACTAAAACTACAAACTCAAGATTCATAGTGTTTTCAACATATAAGTATAGTCAAATGATTTGAAAATATGTTACTAATATTAGAAAACTGCACGACTAACTTCTTATTAGTCATACCATGCAATGGAGCATAGCCACTCATTTGCATATACATGCATGTATAAACATCTTTATACACAAAGAATAAATATCACAACTTGACAATTCAAGTAGAATCATGATGTATAAAAAATTGTTAAAATAGGGATATCAAAATAATGGTCCAAGCACTTTGCCTTGCCACAAAGTTTTTAACTCTCATTGACAACGTCTACCAATCTTATCATTGTCTGAGTTTTAGTACAGTGCAAGTAATCAATTGTAATATCATGTAGGGTTGGATCCATAAGGAGGATATTGTATAAAATTAAAACATCAAAGTTGTCCTAGACTAGTTATCCTAAAACTAATGCAAAATTAAAAAAACATGATAATTTTTTAATTAAATGGATGTGATTGAATGAATTTTTAATCTAAACTTAAAGTGCTGGAATTAAAGATCATTTATGTTAAATTAGATCACCACTTATTATTTTCTATCACTCAAGAATTGAATTGAAACTATAATTACCTTCTAAAAAATATTTCTTTAAAAAATTAATTTAAAAAATTTTAAACTTAGAAAATAGATAATTCATCAATTTCTAAGAATTCAATGTAAAACCTACCTATAATGGATCAAAGATCAATTCCAAGCTTTCACTATGGAAAGTAATAACACAAAATCAATGATTTATACTAAGGATAAAATTATCTTTTCCAAATTAATTTATTAAGACAATTAAAACATTGAAAATATAATAAGTGGTGTTCTAATCTAAAATAAAATCACTTTAATCCTAAGAAAATGAAAACTAGCCTAGCATGATTTTTTAAATTAATTCTAGAATTAAAATTTTAAATAAGAATTTTTTAAAAATAAAACTTTCTAATTAACTACTTTCTAAATGATTAAACATGAATTAAAATTGGCCAATAATAATCTTCTCAAACTTAGTATAAAAGAAAGAATCAAAATTCTAAGCAAAACAAATTTTGAGAAGCAACACCTCTCAATGCATCTACAAGTGAGAAAGTGTCATTTGAAAAGCACTGTATAACAGTCATGCCCTATCATAAGTGTGTGGCACTAACTAACCACATTTTTTATCCATGTTTACAATCTTCAAATAGTCTAGTCTCTATTATATATGGATAGTTAGAATCGGTGAATCTTTTACCAACTTTGGCCATTGATTTCTCCTACTTTTCGACAAATTGTTTCAATGAAATTTATTGGCACCTAAACAATTTAGTAGTTGAAAATTCAATTCTAGGGTCAGATTTTAAATAAATATAATAGAAATTAAGTTATTCAATCACAAATGTTGGCTATTCACCAACCTACACAATAGTATCTTTCAAGCTTATGTAATGAAATAAAAATAATCAAACAATAATTTCTCAACTAAAAATCTATTTCTAACTTAATATAAAATATTATAAATAGTTCAAATCAATCAAAAATAAAAAAATTAAACTAAATTAAAGGTACAAAATGATGTTAACATTCACATGAACATCATTCCCCAGCTATCTTTGATCACTTCGATCTACAACTTCTTCAATTAAAATTAAAATTAAAGCACATGATTCTTCTTCTCCTAAATATCTCTCCAATAGAATAAATTCATCCAATTTTCACCACATGATGCACCCATTGTTCATCATCTTCAACCTTAGAATTTCTCTAAAATTTCACTTGATTTTCACTCTCTATCATAACTCCCCACTTTTTTTGCTAGATTTCTCTTCCTTTCATATCTTTATCTCCAAGAGATTTTATCTTCAACAACTTTCTTATCTTTATCTTTGTATCTTTCCTTGATCATCAAGGAATACATTTGAAATGTCTAATCTTCTAATCTTCAATCCATTCTAATCTCAAATGTCTAAAAGGATTAAAATTGGGCATCTTTTTTATTTTGCATAAAAGCAATAAAGTTGGGTGATCCAATCCATTAAAATCATCCAAGATGGTGAAAACATCATATGTTTGACTAGTAATGTTTGAAATATCACATTCCAAATTGGTCTAAAGTGATCTTGACCATCCAAATATAGATTGTTTAGAATGCCATTGATCTTCATCAAACCACTTTAAATCATGGAATCTTAGACTATTTGTAATTAAAAATATTAAAACTTGAGAGATTTTATCTTAATTTGATCTAGATCATCTAAATTCATCCTAGATCACTCTTAGCCATCCATTTCAATTTAAGCTCTATCTATGATTTGGAATGTCAATCGACAAGATCTAACCACATGGATCTTGATATATAACCTACAAAACAAAGAAAAAGACTTAATTATTATTATTTTATAAGGAATTTTACATATACTTACCTTAGATCATCATCTAACCTTGAAAATGCATCAATTTACTGTTAGATTATAAAATTTTTGAATGATATATCTTTCAATTAAGTTTCTATTTAAATGTCACACTAAATGTGGTAATTTATATACAAATGGACACATAACTATCATAAATACTCATCTAGTGATCACAATCCATGTTCATCTTCCAAATCATCATCCTGGTCCCAAAGAGCATAAAAAGAAAATCTCATGGGATCTAAATTATGTTGATGAACAACCTAGCTAAATCATGTCCCTACTAGTACTTGAGAAGGACTCGCACTACATCCATCATGAGTCCTATAGATACTTATCGAATGTGAGTCGTGACCACCTGGATAAAAAAAATGCCACTCTTTGGGCATGGGTACCTACAACCTCTTGCGGTTGAAGACTAGGGGGTTGACTTGTATCAATCTCCTAGCATAGCTCCCACTAAGCTCATTTGCCAGCTGAAATCCTAATCATTATTATGCCCTCATACATTTTGCAAAATCTTAGGCCAAACCCATGATGCAATTTGAAAACATAAAATGACATAGAAGCTCATTTTCAAGCTAAAGTATATGTCCAAGCACAATGCACATACTAGCTTACTTTCAAGATAAAATTAATTACTAATGCACTATTTGGAAAATTCATTCAAAAATGTCAATTTCAAAATGCTAACTCATACTAAAACTATATATACCAAGCATCCATGAGTCTTAATCTTGCCATTTTTTAGGCTTAATGACATGTTAAAATAAGCTTGCTTTGAAGCTTCAAAGCTATGATTTGAAAAACTTAGCTCACGCTGTAAATCAACTTATCATACCTCACTTTGAAATTTAAAACTATGGTTTCACCAAGTGTATTTTACAACCCAAAATAGTATTTTACATTTATAGTCCCAACACAAAACCATGATAAAAAAAAAAAAGAGCATTCAATTGACTCAAGATTTAGCTGGCTAAAAATTGTGATTTACATGCATATTTTAATACTAAAAAATGTCAAGTTTCTAGACTTCTAATTGAGTAAAAAATCAAGTTTAGAATAGCTTATTAACATACTAAAATAGTAAGCATCATGATTCACTTAAAAGTTAAGGGAAAATATATTAAGCAACTTAGGCATTCACAACATGCTAAAATCATGTGACTATTCACTTTTTTTAAAACTCATAAGAAAATATCTTTTACAGGGTTTGTTTCTAGCAAAAATCAAGTAAGATAGACACAACTTCATGCTAGAATCTAACTTTAACAAGTTAGGGAAAATCATTCTAAATAAAACATCTAAACCCAGTATGATTTCATGCTAAAAATGTCACAAGTAGACTATGAAGAACATGCCAAATAGAGTCTAAAATTAGAGCTTGAATAATATGTTATGAAACATTTGTAGTAGTGCACAAGCATAAGCTAGAAAATGTCTCTATCAAAGTATGAAAGCATGTTGGAATGAACCATAACAAGATATGAAGATTTGCTAGAAAGCGTCTTTGAAAGAGGATGTCAAGCATGTTAAAAAAAATGTCTAGAGCAAGACATAAACCATATTATAAAACATTTATATGTGTCTTGTAAACCTACTAAAAATTTTCCAAAATTAGAGCATAATTAGCAAGGTATGAAACATCTATAGTAGGGAATGAAACAAGATAACCATGTGAAAATCAAACCATTCAATCACTACTTATAAATCAAAATTATAGACACATAAGCATAAGTGAAAAATGTGTTTTCAAACATTCAAAACTTAGCAATTTTAGACTACCTACTTCTAAGAAGATTTCATGTAGATTCCTCTAGATTTTTCCCTTCTTGCTTCTTGTGTTTTTCTTTGTCACAGATTGGTTCTTAGAGTACATGTGGAGGGCATTTTCTTCTTCCTTTCTCTCTCTTTCTCTTGTTAACATTTTCTTCTATAGGCCAAATGAATTTTACTTATAGCTCTAGTCATCTTTCATTATAGTCCTAAACTTCACAAATTCATATTCCTGGACTTTCAAGCTAAAATGTCCCTTATATGTAATGAATCCTAGGTGTATAGATTTAAAATCTAGATCAAACTGAGAAACTCATACTCCTTGTCAAGGAGGAACATTTGTTTGCTTAGCTGAGGCCCTATTAGGAAAATGCCTTAACCAAAAATGTCTATATATGGACATGTCCTAGGTGCACTGTAAGTCCTTAGTAAAAATATCTAACCTTGTGTAGGCCCCTTTATACTTCAAAATGTCCAAACCAAATAAAGACGTGCCACTATTTATCTATTTTCTTTGCACACATAAGCCATGGGTCTCTATTGGTCAAATTTGAAATATCTTGATGTCATTAAAAATCCCTTTCTTAGCTCTATTCATCTATGGCATTCTCATTATTCATTCATTTAGCTATGAAAAAACCATATTTTCATAGCTAGAAAGAAAATGTTATTTTCATTAGTAGCAAAATAAGTACAAACTTTTGGGTTATTACATTAATATCCCATTTAACAAACTCTGTCCCAAATTTCTTCTAGATTTCAGTTAATAAACAATTTTGAACATTTTTTCCTCATTAGTTCTAGTTCACGTGTTGCCTCTTCAATTCAATGATGTTGTCATAGGACTTTAATAAAAGGAATCTCCTTGTATCCCAACCCTCAGTATTTTCTATCCAAATTCGAATAGATTTTGTTTTAAATGTTAAATCTAGTTGCAATTTGGTACAATACTTGTTCTAGCACATGCGAAGTGTTTGGTATATATGTCTGCTACATGAAAACATGGAAAACATTGTCAACCTTTGATAGTTGCAATGGCAATATTAACCATTATGCCACTAAATCAATCATGTTTAGAATATCAAAGGGATTGATAAATAGATGACTCAACTTTGTTTTCACACCGAACCTCATGACTCCTTTAGTTAGGTAAATAATTCCAAGTCCCTATGCTTCTTGTTAGAATGGATTTTCTGTCTACGACACGTGTAATAAATTATAGGGCATTATTCTAGCATTTTTCCAAAATTCATAACACCTGCATTTTTTAGCTACTGATTCAAAAGTTTGATATTTTTCAAGTTCAAAAGCTAATCCATAGTAAGTATGTGATTTACCATAATTTATAGGTATTAATTAGGTTTATATATATATATATGTCTTTTGTGATAATGAGAGGATGGTCCATCTGTCAAGATCGCTTTAGATGAGAATAAAAGCTCCAAATCAACCTAGAGAGCAAGGACACATTTTACATTAGTTCCAAAGTTTGAGCAAGGGTCAAGATTGTTCTAAGGCAAGCAGATAAATTTCATAGACAATTGGAAGAGTTCATGGTGACTAGAAATGGGTCTAAGTAAAATTCATGCAAAATCCTCCACCTTTGCATGATATTTCAAGCCATGAAAGCCACATGAGTCATGAACTAAAGGGCTAGGAGAAGTCAAGACATGTGAGAAATGAAGCCAAATAAGCAAGCCACGGAGCCACCAAGCTAGAAGCCTTTAAAGGAAGCCACTTAAGCCAAGTCAACATAGGCCCACATGTTTTGGAAACTTTCTAAATAATTTCCCATTTGAAGGAAAAGTGATTTGAAGAGAAAAAATAGGAAGAAAGATTGACTTGTGAACAAGGGTAGGTGGCATGCACATGTGGACCAATTAAAGAAGAGACCACATTCCTTGGACTTTCCTTTTTTGTCCCCTTCAAATTCCCTTCCACACCTTCCTATTTTCCCAATTTTCTTTCCCACTTTCTTAGAGTCCTACTTCTAATTTTCTTATCCTATCTTACCTATTTCCCATTCTTATCTCTCTTTCCTATCTACCTAGGATAGAATCTTATCACTTAGAAAGGAGGAGATCACCTATAAATAGAACACCATCTTCACCATCTCCTCAATAAGGAGTTGAAAGCCTCCGTCCTTGGAGGCTGGTCTTCCACGCCTTCTGCATGCTTCACCCCAACTTCTTCATGCTTCCTCCACGCCTACTTCCGGCAACTCTCCATGCCTCCCCTTCTTGACCTTTTAAGCTCTTTTCCTTGAAGTTCCAAGTTGGTTTACCATTGTAGTTTAATGCACATAGTTATAGGTTTATTTTACATTGAGTTTGCAATTTAGTTAGCTTTTGCTCTCTTTGATACAAGGCTAGATATCTCACGTAGTGGCAACTAAGAGGTAATAGCCTTTGGATTATTTTCACCTTCCTTGTTTGCCTTACTTGTTGCTTGTTCTTCCTTGTTTTCCCCTTGTTTTAGTTCTTATCTTGATTTCATTCTCTAACGCGATCCTCTTACTTGGTTCACACACATGACCCTTAATGGATATTATTCAACTTGAGATTGAAGTCAAGATATCATGCTTAATGTTCTTGAATTATGTGCACTGTTCATGGATGTTTTAGTTGCTTTAAATCCCTTGAATCTTACTTATCATGTTTGATGAATCATACTCTTCATGCTTATTTCCATATGTTTTTAAAGTGGTTCAAAATACAATCTCTCTTTGGCTAGGGTAAGTAATCTAAGCAAGATCCAATTATGTAAAAAAATTCATGAGATTCCTTGTGGGATCGACTTCAATAGCATATGAATACTACATTGATTCATGTGCTTGTGAGTAATATTAAAGCTACACCATAAGGAGTCGATTCTAAATAAATCTTACATTATTAGTACATTGTTCTACCAATTCTGATTGTATAGTTTTATTCTCTCCACCTTTACTCCAACACATTGGCAAATGATAGGGCCTCCCATACAAAGCTTCATATGGGACCATTTTGATGCTTGAGTGAAAACTATTATTATATGCAAATGCAACCAATGGTAGGCTCTCGTCCCAATTTCTTTTTTCATTCAATATCACATGATTTAAGCATGTATTTTAGAGTCTGAATCTTTCTCTTAGACTTTCCATTTGTCTTAGGGTGAAATGTTATATTGGAAGTCAAAGAAGAACCCACAGACTCTTGCACACATCTTCAAAGTTATGATGTGAGTCGGCTATTCCTATTAGAAATAATGGTTATGAGTATCCCATGCAAACTCACAATTTCTTGGATGTACAATTGGGCCAGACTATCAGTAGACTAATTCTATTAGATTGGAAGAAAATGAGCCAATTTATTCAATCAATGAACTATCACTCATATCATGTCAAGTCCACTTAACATCCTGAGTAAATACACAATGCAATCCATGATGATATGAAGAAGTTCAAGGGACTATAAAAAGTTCACCGGCTTTGATGCTCATCCTTGACCTTTTGGCATTCAAAACATTGCTCCACAAGTTCTCCCAAATCCTGCTTTATACCATTCCACCAAAAATGTCTTTCAGATATTGGGACAACTTCATTCCACTTGAATGAATGGTGGCTGATGTGCCTCTCAGAGAATTTTTTGCCTCAATTCAACACTTGCTAGGAACTACTTATCTCCCATGCATTTGAACACTACTATCCATTTCTTGAGTGAAACTTAGCTTCCCAACTAGTGTTTGTGTCTCATCATCACTCTTTTGCATCTAAAGAACTTTTTCAACAATGGTAGATCTTACAATTAATTTGTTATAAATGATGTCTTATTCTTGTTTTGTGTTTTTGGTCTACATAATACTACGTCATGCAATAATTTCCACCTCCTTAAATGCATGCTCGCACCCATCACCTACATCTTCTAGCTCAATGCATTAGCCTGTACATTGGCTAAAAAAATCATAGTCCTCTAAGTACCCATCCTCATATTCAAGTCTTGCTATGAGAAGATATATGCAAGGCTCTTATGATTAGTGAAAACTTCAAACTTCTCCCCATACAAATAATGCTTCAAATCACTAAGGTAAATATTACAACTACCATCTTTAGATCATAAGTATGATAAGTATCCTCATGCTTTTTCCATTTTCAAGAAGCATAAGCAATCAACATTTCATTTTGCATCAACACATACATTAATCCTTTTCTTAAGGCATTGCTATAATCCACAAAGCCTCCACTACCAGATGGTCAGTTAAGTACGAGTGTAATGGTCAACTTTCTCTTCAATTCTTAGAAGCTTGCTTCACATGTATCATCCCACATGAATCTCACCTCTTTGCTTGTCAAATTGGTTAGTGGTAAGGCAATGCCTAAGAATCCTTCACTAAATCTATGGTAGTATCTCATAAGATCTAGAAACTGTGCATCTCAGTCACCGTCTTGGGTGTCTCCTACATTAGTTGAGTCTATAGCCTCCCCATCCTTTAAAATGACATGGCCTAGATAATTTACTTCTTCCAACCAATATTCACACTTTTTGAATTTCGCATATAATTGATATGTCCTAAGTGTGTCCAATGCCTCGTGCAAGTGTTCTTGATGCTCCTCGTGACTCACTGATGAACCATAATGCTGTCCGCAAGCATGATAACAAATTTATCAAGAAATGGTTTGAACACCCTGTTCATAGGATCCATAAATGCAACTAGAGCATTTGTCAACCCAAACAACATCACTGTGAATTTTCATAGTATTCATACTAAGTTTTGTGCACCATCTTTGAAATATCTTCTTCTCTAATAGTTAGCTAATGATACCTAGACCTTAAATTGATCTTTGGAAAGATTCTAATTTCCTAAAGTTGATCAAAGAGGTAAACTATTTGAGGTAGAGGATATCTATTATGACCTTAGGTTTTATAAATAATAGTTTGAAGAATAAATATACCTTCACAAAGTGAAAATTCCTATTCAAAAATTTATTTTTCAAAATCTATTTCTAGAATACTCAAAGGCCAATTTTGCGTATAAAATTGACTCACGTCTAAGTCAACCATACATTTTAAAAGCATTCTTAGATCAACCATCCACATACCAATTAACTATAAATAAACCATTATAATAGAATTCTCAAATATATTAGCATCTAAGTGCTTTTACATCTATAGCCAAAATAAAATAAAATAACATGACTTCTAATTGCTATTGATCCTTACTTCGGACTATGCCAAATGTCTCTAGCCTCTAGTCATAATTAGCTCTCTATTTTAGCTTATCTTTACATATCTTAAATGTCTTAGTAGGTTGAGTATATGGGACACTTAGTAGGCAAAACTAACCACAAAATCAAAATCGCGAGCATACGAAATGTAAGCACACTCATGTGTTTCAAAAGCAGTTTTATTAAATGTAGGAAAATCACACGACTGAACTCCTAGTACCTTCATGCTATGCATCCATACCACATTTATCAACATGCAATAATCAACTCTATCTATAGAGCATATGTTCACTTGATAATTCAAGTATAACAAGATGCATAAACATGTATTAAAGTACTGACAGATGCTCCTACAAAGTGTCCTTTCCCTTCAAAGGAGATCATCACCTCTCCAAGGACATCAAAAGTGACCTTCTTCTTATGGCAGTCAACTATTGCCTAATGCAAAGCAAACCAATCCATCTCCAGGATGACATCAAAATTTGTCATGTTTAAGAGGATTAAGTCAATATGCATTTGTCTTTTCTCAATTGTAACTGGCACATCCTAAAGGAATTTCTTTTCACATATCGACTCACCCAACAAAGTTGTCACTTCTAAACAGAACCTTAAATTTTGGATAGGACTATCAACACACAATGCAAAATCATATGAAACAAAAGATTGTGTAGAACATGAATAAAAAAGAACTTTGGCAAGTCTATCATGAACATGTATACCTTCAATTACAACATTTAATGTATGTACGTGCACTAAAGTGATGAAAAATACTTGTCCTTGACTTACAGGAATTTGGTCTTTCTGAGCTTCTCCTTCTTATTTTCTCTTCTAACAGTTATTAATGAGATGTCTTGCATCTCCGTAGTTATAACACTTGAATTTGGCAACATGGTAGGATTTTCTTGCATGATACTAACTACATCACAGGTATGGTTTAAAGTTAGGTGCCTTTTTGGAATTTCCAAACTAAAGCTTTCAAGGTTGTTGTGACCCTAATGACTACATAAGCCTCTTTTCCTTCCTAAGATGTCTGTCAATGCTAACTTGTTTCTCCTTTTCCTTTTTCTCCTTCTATGCTCATGTGATGTCCTAAAAAATAGAGACCATTTTGACTTCTCTAGCCATGGGGGTATGTTGAACACCAAGGAACTTACTCCTCAAGCCAATAATTAAACCATTAACAAACTTTTTGACACTCACATATATAGTGCACACATTTGGTGCAAACCTTCGAAGTGTAGTGAACTTATTCTATGACAATCAGGTTTTTTAAGGACAAGATTTACTAAAAGGCAAATATATGTTTTTGTAAAGTTGAGAATTTCCAAAAAAAATTTAAGACACATTTCTTTTCAATTTTTTATTTTTTTTTTCTAAATCACACGAGGTTCAATTACTCGTATAAAAATTGACTCGCATCTAAATCATACCCATCATAACCATAAATTTTAATTATTTTATTTATTATATTTTAATTTGAATATCGAAAAAAATTTACTTAACAGGAGGGGTCGTTTTAATATTGGCTCCCGCCTCTCACTTAAGAAATAGATCGACTAATAACATTCAGGTCCTTTGTGGGTAACTGAAGAAAATGAAATGAGAGAGAGAGAGAGAGAGAGAGAGAGAGAGAGAGAGAGAGAGAGAGAGAGAGAGAGAGAGAGAGAGAGAGAGAGAGAGAGAGAGAGAGAGAGAGAGAGAGAGAGAGAGAGAGAGAGAGAGAGAGAGAAATTTGACAATGCGGATGGTAAGGAACCAATGGGAAGATGATGCAAAAAGTGGAAAACAACTAAAGAATTGGAAGATCCTTCCCATTCATCTTGTCCATCATTATCAAAAAATCAAAATTCCTCAAGAACAATGAAGATCGGGTAAGAAATAATGGTTAATTGGGGCAAAAATGGTGATATCAATGACTAGACAAAAATCCAGCAATAGTCACTTTCCATTGACATTTTCCTGCATCAAACAACGATGAATCTTCATCAAATTTGAAGGGATTGTAGGTAAGACCCTGATCTACAATTTTTCTAATTCAATTTGATAGGTTGAAGCAAAATGGCCACTAACGAAGACATCTTCTGTCACCTTGTCTGGCGAAGGTCATTCATCATCGTTGAGCTAAAAATTATGAGTGGAAAGCATGATTCTAGGGTATTTTGATGTGAACTACCCAATGGAATGTGTTTTGGTGAGATCAAAGATCATCTAAACATCCAAAGTTAGATCTAATCTCAATCCATATTGTTGATCCACGATCTATGAATTTGATCATCCATATATGAATTAGAGTTATAGATCTACATTGGGATGGTAGAAACTAGGAGATCCATACATCTAACCAAATTAGATTAGATCAATGGTCAATAAATGTTGATTCATACATTACGTACTTAATCAAGGAACCATAACTCATCAATTCGAAACAGTCATTGTAAACACTAAAATAGCCAAATTAGAATCACTGTTGACACTCCACTATTGAATCAGAGGTTGAATTTGCATCAAATCATACAATTCACAATCCATGGTGATGATCTATTGATGATTAACCATTAGATCACAACTAGATATGCAATCTACAATATAAAAACCATATGTTATGGATAAGTAAGATAATCTAACTATTGGATAGTCTAGAAACCAAAAACTTGATCACCATCCAATGGTCGTAATGTATTAAGATAGATATAATAATCCAAAATTGTGGACTAGATCATCAATTAGTGATTGAGATGGCTGAAAATAAGATCAGCAACCTAAATAGCTGAAATCGTGCAGTCTTAGTGGTTGATTAATATGAATTGTTAAGACCTAATGATTCTACAATGAACAAAGGATTTGGACAATTAGATTTAACTAAAATATACCTTTTTCATAATTTTTAATTTATAGTTCAATGCTGATAAGAAATATGGAATATTGACATAATTTGGTTGATTGATAATTGAGTTGAAGAGGGGACATAGCCGAGCTGAAAATAATGGCAAAAGAGGTAGGTGTTATGACATTATGTGTTTTCTACTTAAACTAAAATTTGAATGAATCATGTTCAAATAGATGAAATCCTAATGATATATATGAGAATTTTCACATTCAAAGTTATTATAATTATGGTTGAGATATTCAGAACTTCATCAAAAATTTTAACTCTAAATTGCCTATAGTGTTGGTTTAATCCATGATGTATTTTCTAATTATGAACTTAGTAAATTAGTATGAGTACACGTAATACTTTTTCATAAGTATGGATTTAAGTATTCTACAGTTTGATTTCAAAGATGATTCATACATGGCTAATGAGTTGCATTGAGTACAGAGGTACCAAATTTAGTGCATTGTTTTCCAATGATTTATTTTAGATGGTCACTTTCCCTCGGTGGACACTGTGCTACGAGAGTAGTAGGGTCAGCCACCCGCTCTCTAAAATTTTAGATACCTATTATTTCCATGATTGACTTTTCCTAGTGTAGATATCATGAAGGCCCCACTTGGCATTGATCTACATCCCGATGTGATATAGATAGTAGTCTCCCCACTATGGTACCGGTTGCTGAGCACACAGACGGATTGGGTCTAGGTTGCAGATGCATAGTGGTCCATATGTTTCTTTCTTATTTGTGCATGTGACATGGTGCTATGAGCACAATAGAGTGATGATTCCATGTATTAATACAACATGACAATGCATGGATGTTGGTGTGAGTATTCACAACCAAGGTGTAATTGTTAAAATACTCTTGAAAATTAGTGAGGTAGAGTAATTTCTTAGTAATGAAACTTATACTTTTATAAGTATTTTATGAGTTTATGACTTCTCAAGTGTATCATACTTTCCAAAATGATTTCACAAAAATATGAATTTCAATTATATGTTGTTATTGAAATATTGTACTTGAATTATATTTGAATAGTTTGCATCCTCACATGATTCAAATTAGTTGCTTTGCTTACATAGTAATGGTTACTTAAATTCATCAAAATTTATGGCTATAGACTCATATGGAATATCATGCCCATTTGGATTTGTTAAATATTAAATGTAATGTTAGATACCTATACAAGCACAGCTTGCTAAAATATTGTAGTGTTTGCAATATCTTAAATCCTAAGACGTAATTGGGAGTAGCTTTCAATTGAAAAGAGGCAAACAAGGCTTACAATGGAGAGATTTTGACGAGGATTAAGGTAGTATGAGCTAGATTTACTGAGATATATTTCTAAACACATTTTGAACTATCAACTTTGAACTTTTTTATGACGTGGACTTATGCACATATAGAGTATGTATGATGGACTATGATTGTGATTGGAGGAGATTTTGCGTGAATGTTGAGATTTAAATCTTCTTGTGTTAAAATTTTTGTTTCTTTAAAATGTCTTAAAAGTCTGAGTGCATGGGTGTGGAGACAAAGTCTCCAAGTATATTAATGATCACTGTGGAATTATCAAGTGTTGTCGCATTGCATGCATTAAATGAGGATATTGGAAAATTAGAGGAGACTTTATCGGATTTTTTATAAACATGGGATGTCCATTTAGCTATTAAAATCAATTTTTTTGTTAAAGTTATGAAACCCAGAGATTTATAAAGTGTTTTATTAAAGAAAATAATTTTTCTATTTTTTTAGATCCTGACTTATTTAAAAATAATTAAAATTTGTAATTAAAAAATTCAAGTTATCACATCAACTTACACCAAGTATCTTGAGCCTCTATCCTCGTCTACTCAAGTCTCTCTTCCTTTAAATTCTTGTTCTTCAAATCTAAGATATAGTAAACAAGATACAATATCTAAGCAAGCTAATGCTTATGTAGAAAAAAATAAGATTGTATTCATGAATAAAAGATTAAATTTATAGTTGTGGCATAATTTTTGTTATGCATTAGTAAAGACCTAAAAGTTCAAAAAATAAATCATGTCCATAGTGCTAAAAATGAAATAAACAACATGACATGCTCAAGTGCCCATGGAGGTTCACTTACTCCATTTAGCGCATATGTACATCATCTCATGTGCGTCTGTGGCTCACTTGTTGAGCCACAACAACAATTCAAAAGAACATAACTATTATCAAGCACCTATTCTGATAGTAGCTCTACTATCATGTGCCCTCCGGTATCTCATAAAGGGACCTCCACCCATCCTCACGAGACATATGATAGTCTTGAAAGGGTGTCGTGAGTCACTTATAGTGGAATCCACCGCCAACTAAGAAAAATGACACTCTTAGCATTGGATACCTCCACTTGTAGTGGCTAGAGACCAGGAGGTCAACTTGTATAACCTCTTAGCATTGTGTCTCTAGGCTCTAGAGCTTATCATATAAATATGAAAGACTTGGGTATATCTACACCCACATGTCACTTGCAAAACTCTCATGCAAAGTAAAGTAGTTTTATAATTTTCTAACAGCTCTTTTTCAACAAATTATAACATAAGCATAATGGCCATTTTCTGAGCTTGGTTTCAATATCAAGCAATGGCTAAACACTAATACACAGTAGTTCATAACAGCAATAAGACATGATGGAATAACAATCCATGTTGATAGTCTAACCATGACAGCTAATGGTCCATATCAATGTTTAAAATATGATGATTAACAAAGTCTCCACATAATAGCTAAACATAATGATTGACAATCGCAGAACTATAGGTAAAATTAAGAATTTAGAAATTTATAACCATAGCTAAAACATGTGAATAGACCCACAAACACATATGACCTTTGCTGTTCAACCATCGAAACTCACTTGAAAGAATGTCAAGGTATAGAAAATAGTTAATTACTCTATTTTATCCTAATTAAACTCACAATATTACAAATTATATTTATGGATTCTTTTTGTTGTCCTTGTTGCATAGTTCTGTAGACAACGGTCTGATTGAAAGTGTGGGTACTATGTGTTGAGATACATGAAGACCCTAATATTCAATGGTGTTGATGTCTCCCTTAATAAAGGTAAGACACTTTTTACTATTCGTAATCTTATATTTTTTCATAATTTGTTATGGGTCCAGCTAAAAGAATGTGACTTGCATTAAATATTTGTATTACAAGCTGTTGAGCTTTCTGAGTTTACAAACAAGAAGTGGATATGGGGGTTGGTTTTCATTATATTCATTGAATTATATAACTTTTATCAGATAACGAATTAGAGTAACTTAGAGTGTGAAAGTAAATGTGAATGTGGGTGTTGTAGTGAATGCATGTGTTGTGGTTTCTTTTATGAAGTATTTTCAAGATAGATGTGGATGGATAATGATGAATTTGGATGTTTTGTTCCCAATGAGGAAGTGAATGTGGATGTTGTAGTGAATACATGTGTTGTGGTTTCTTTTATGAAGCATTTTCAAGATAAACATGAATGGATAATGATGAATTTGGATGTTTTGTACCCAATTAGAAATAAATGTATTTTTTTTTTTCATGTGTATATATATTGTAAGAAAATTGTATCATGTGTTATATTGAATGTATATAGGCAATGATAGAATTGTGAAAAATGAAAAAAGAAATGGATTTTTGAAATTGTTCATGACTTTTAAAGTTGTTTAGTCAAAAGTTAGTGACTTTCGAAGTTGGCTCAATAGAAGTTGTTTTTTAACCGACTTCTATTAGCATTTTTTACTGACTTTAAAAGCCTCCTTTGTAGTAGTGCTTCTTTGCCAATCTATTGGCAACTATGCTTTAAAGAACATGATTTGGTTTTTGTTTTATGCAATTGTTTAAGTACTTGCTAATTTCCTTCAAGATCCTCTAATTGTTTTATTTGTTAGCGCTTTCATGGTACGTATTGTATTAACATGAGATATTTGTAATGTTCCTTTATTTTCCTTGTCTCCCATGAGAATTTTTGTCCATGAATTGTTGGATGAACTTCTTAAGTTCTTAATTTTAGAGCTAAGGTTATTTCATTGTCATAATTTTTGTTACGATAAATTCTTCTCTCATGCATTCATTCACACGTGTGTCAACTCACTATTACTAAAAAATATGCATATCTCATTATTCCCATGTGTTCTTATCCCTAGACCTACATCTTCATTCATAGGTTAGATTTTAAGTATAAAACTAGGAAATTGTATGGGCAATACCCAAGAAAATCTAAGGTAAAAAAAATATACATGGAGAGAAATGGTGTGTAAAGCAGATCATTTATCAGTCAACTCATTCTACTAATTAAATATTATATAGTATAATCAATTAAAATATTCAAAAATATATATGCTACATTAGAAAAAATAAGGGGTAAAGCTCCAAACTTCAAAAAATGGAGCTAAATAGGAAAAATTATGTCTTATATTTGTGAAGTTGAGAAAAGTGATAATAAGGATAGAAATAGGCAAGGATAAATTCACTTGTTTGCTCAAGTGTAACAAAATAGGCCCACATGTAGCATGTCAACATTATAAATTCATTAATTTGGAAAATGCTGGCAAGCCCTTGTTTGTTTGGAGTGTTGGTTGTGGGACTGAACCTTCCATGTGGCTCACACATTGGGTCCTTACATTAGGATTCCATTTGAAATAGATAACAAAATTCATTATTAGGCCCACTTACTCATAGTTTAATGGTTTTATATTTTAAATTGTTTGGACACATGTTTACTTCTTGTGGGATCTTAAATGGTTCTATTTGGTAGAGCTTTGATGGAACTAGGTTTATCCATGTAAATTTGTTTAGACTTTGCACACTTCATAGTGGTTTTGAGCTGGTGGTATGTATATTCTTGAAATTCTATATTAACTTACAAATGTTGTTTTTTGGTTTTGAGTCTACAAACCATCTTCTTCACCAATCTATCAACAACCCTACTTCAAAGAACTTGATTTGGTTTCTTCTACTCATAGTTGTATGAGTGCTTCTTTGCTTCTTGTCAGATCTTCTAATGATTTTGTTTGTTAGAACTCTAATGGGTACTTATTGTTTTAACATTAAATATTTGTAATGGTCCTTGATTGCCCTTGTTGTTTCCCTTGGAATTTTTCATTGTGAATGGTTGGAATGACTTCTTGAGTTCTTAATTTTAGAGTTAAGATTATTCCCACTTTTTTGGAGAAAACTTTTTTTTGTAAATGGTTGGATGGACTTCTTGAGTTCTTAATTTTAGAGTTAAGGTTATTCCCACTTCTTTAGAGACAAGTTTTAGAATTTTAGTCTCTATATAGATTCTTAATTCATCAAATTATCCCAACTTATTGATTGCATTAATTTCTATTGCTTAGTCTTAAAGCCTGAAGGTAAAATATTACCCTTAAAGAAAGGAAAGATTAGGATAAGGAAGATTGTAATATTTGTTAGACTAAGGAGAAGCGAAAGAAGATGCAACAATAGGAGAAAGAGCATTACAAGAGCAAGAGAGTCAATTGGAAGTCATGTTGTTTTAATTAGAATGCAAAATCATTATTTATGGCATCTCTCAAAATGGTTAATTAGGGAGGTTATATGTAAGGGTGTTTTAGTTATGGTTTTTTTTTCACACTTTCAATTATAGGAAAGTATCCACTTTCCAATGGTTTATTAGTCTTGATAACCTAAATTTAGGGTGTGTTCTAGAGAAAAGTTTTTTTAGGATAAATATGGTATTGATCCTCCAATTACTAAGCTCTATTACATAAATCCCCACAACTTCAAACACGGAAAATCTATGGACCCCAACTACCATTGACTATACAATCTCGTCCTTCCATCCAGCTTGTATCAAATCTCAAATGGAACTTCCTTCTAGGACCCACCTCTCCAATAGTAGCCTGCCAATGTGGATTCTTTGAGGGCCCCACCTCATTGATCCTCTCTAAGTATCATGATATAATTAGGAAGGGGCAAAATTTTGTTTTCTAGGTTTGTTTGAAACAACAATTTTACCAAAATTAGATGCTCAAATCCCCAAATTGAGGAACCTAATCTGGGTTTTTACGTTGTACACCCTAATCCATCCATTTTGAGATTTTTTTTATTTGTTAGGATTCATATCAAAAGTTCAAGCGAACACTTCTAGATCTTCTTCATCTTCTGCATTCTCAAATGCAGCTCTGCCACCAAATGTACTTTAATTTGAATTATATTTGTAGGAAGAGAGCAACTATTAGGATATTCAAGTCAAAGATGAAAAAAGGAAGCTCTATTATAGTTTCCCTTTGTCAGATGGTGTAGCCTTGTATCTTAAAATGAAGGAGCACAGAGGGACCTACAAAGGAGCTAGTGAATGTTGTAGCAAGGTTTCAAGAAAGAACTCATGTGCCAGAGGGCTCAATTGGTGTAGTAAGGGAAGCAATAGAGAACAAAATGCAAGAAATTACTCACTTTAAGAGAAAATCTAAAGACATGGTTTCATTGATGCTGAGTTTTGGCTGCACTTTGCTTCTCTTAATAGGTTTACTACTAGGAGTTGCAATAAAGTGATGTACAGAGGGTGGGGGAAAAGTTGGTGTTTTCATGATATCTCTTATTTCTAGTTGATCTCAATTATTCGTAATGAAGTGATCTCTCTTGTACTTTTGGCTTATACTTAATGAAAAAATACTTCAGTTTTGTATGAGAATTGGTTCAAGTTTGTTTGGAATAATGAGTTCATTGAATCAATTTTTTCATATGTTTTGTTTGTTCATTTACAGGTTTAAGATGTTCCTTTCCTTGAAATAGTGAGTTCATTGAATCAACATATTGTTTCTACTTTCTTCATCCATTGAAATATTCAAGTTTAAGATGTTCTTTCTTGCTAATCCCTTTAGTTAGAGAAATGATTTAGTGGCTTTACAAAATTGCCTCTATATGCCTCCATTGTGATTTCTAGCACTTGATTAATAGTTTTAATGCTAGAGAATCTTTGGTGGTGTTTCACTTTTAAGACATAATAGCCTCATCAACACCTTTTGTACACATCACTAATTGATTGTTAGAGGCTGTAACCTAGAATGCTAAGGAGATCCAATCAGAAAAGTGTAAAGAAAGGAGTAGCAACAAAACAAATAGGCTTGCATGTTTGATCTCCCCACTAAATTTTATTCAACTTCCTTTCCTCATTTTCATCTTTAGGAATATAAGAGAAATTCAAATAGAAACTAATAAATGGAAAAACCTTTTATAGAAGCCTCCTAAGAAAAATTCAAGATGTAACTTTTCACATGAAAGCTAATAAGTGACTTTTTCTTAATCGTCAGACATTAGTGTAGTCCACTCTCAACAAATGGGCCACATAAAAATCTCAAAGAGATCCACAAATTAAGATAAACCCTTCAACAAGGACACTTGTCTATTTAAAAGATAAATGGAAGATAATTATAATAACAAATAGAAGGCAACACTATCAATCAACAGACAGATTTTACCCATCTATGCACAAAAGTCCACAAAGGATGTACTATCAGTCGACTATGTAAGTCCATCTATTGACCTCCTTTTAGTGAAAAATTGCATTCATAATCTATGAGTAATGCTACTTAAAGAAAGGATTCAAGCATAGCAAGCCATCCACTCAAATTCTTCATTCTCTGAGATCAATAGAAAAGTGAGCGTCATCTAGTTTAGGAAATGATTAAGCCAGCAATCATTGTAAATAAACCAGCTGTAAACACATGTGCTTACATAGAATAAGAAACCAATTGTAAATGAACCCCAAAATAAATGCATTTAATATGATTTCGCGTGTATAATTTTATAACCCAAAATTCCAAAATCCATGTACAGGTACATACCCAATGTTCTAGCAATGTACATATATAAACCCAAAATTCTACATCAACATAACCCCAAAAGGTAAACCAAAATAACCTCTTCCATAACCCCAAAGTCCCTACACTCTAGGTGAAACCCTAGGTATGCTTCTCTTCAAAAACCATGCAGAACTTGTTTGAACTGATTGGATGGTGCATGTTTGTGTCCTAGATTGGTTCACTTTGCTTTCTTGGGTGGCTTGAACACCTATTGTAATACCACTATTTTTGGAAACATAATTTTAATATTTAAATTTAATTTGAAAGGTAGGATCCCTATTTTGAAAACTACTTGCAAAAAAAATCACATATAAGAATGTTTTCATAAAATTGTTTTCAAAAATACCCAAGCACTATTCATTTTACCATTATATATGAAAAATACTAGACTCACATCTGAGTCCCATGGCAATCCATTTAAGTTTTAAAATCAATCCTAAGGTTTATCAGTCATAGCACAATTACAAATGAAAAGTTTAACTAAATAAAGTCTAACACTTAATGCTTGAGTACATCAATATTCAACAAAACATAAACATAAAATGTAAATTCTAAATAGTCTGGCAACTTACATTTTTGCGAAGCTTCTGATCTCTAGGGTCTCTTAGTTGTCGCTCCTAGTTTTTCCTCCTTAATTTGTAGGATATGTGGTAGGTTGAGTGTATGGGGTATTCTCATTAGATAGGACTAAAACTAGAAACTTGAAAACTACATCTTTAAAACATGCAAGTAAACTTGGATGTTTTGGAAACATTTTTGGATGCATTAAAACCACACTACTAACTTCTTTTTAGAGGATTATTCAATGGATCAATGCACATCATTAGCATACACATGCATCTACGCATATCTTTGTCTATAGAGGATAATATAACAACTTGACCATTCCAAGCAAAATCATAATGTATCAGATAACATTAAAATAGTGTAATATTTAAAATAACACATTAAGCACTCTCTCATGTCATACAGTTTTCCAACTCTCATTGGCAATCCCTGCCAATCTAGTCATGAGTACTCATCTAGCAAACCTGTGAGTGTTAAAATAGAATTTAGTGGAACTCAAACTATGCTCACAAATAACCTAGTTCAATATTGTGTATGCCAATACTCAAGAAGGAATTCCACTGAATCCATCATGGGGCTCACGTATATTCAATGAAAGTGGGTGGTAACCACTATAATAGAAAAATTGCCACTCTATGGGCATGGATGCCTACTACCTCTTGTCATTGGAGATCAAGGGGTCAACCTGTAGTAATCTTTTAGTATAGCTCCCACTAGGCTCATAAGCATGTCTTATACATGAAATCTTGGGTATAACTGTACCCTCATACATTTTGCAAAACTCTCAAGCAAAATTATCATGTAACTTTCAAAACATACAATCATACCGTAATTCTTTTTCAAGCTAAATTAAATCAATGCACTATTTTGAAAATCATTTCAAACTATCAAAATCAAGGCACAATGTTATGCCAAAACCAAAATTACTTAACATCAATCCACAATTCAAAACTTGCCATTTTTCAAGAACAATAACATGCTAAAAAATAGCTTGTTTGGTTTCTTAAAAACCATGATTTACAATGCTTTAGTAACATGCTGAAAGCCAACCTAATAGGGACCAACTTTAGAATTTGAAAGCCGTGATTTTCAAAACATGGGTTAACATTCAAAAATTAAGATTTATAAGGCATGTTTTACACTCCAAAAACTATCCTAAAGAGTGTTAAATTGTTCAAATTTAGCATGCTCATATTTGGACTCAAAACCACTAATTTTTTGGACTTCTAAATAAGTCAAATCAAGTTCAAAAGAGCATAATAACATGCTAAAATATGATAACCATGACTCATCTAAAAAACTAAGAAAACATGTTAAAACCATGCACTATGCACCTATTTTCCCATGTGTTATAGCATGCTACATTATGCTAAAAATCAAAAGAATATAATAACATGCTAAAATCATATGGATGTCTTTTACTGGGTTTATTTCTAACCAAAATATAGTAAAATAGAAACTCAACTTCATGCTAGAAATAGAACCCATGAACACAATCAACCAAAATACAAAAACAAACAATCATGAGACACTTAATAGTCCGCTAAAAACAGCACATGCTATAGAATGCTTTTAACAAATCACAAAAACTATGCTAAATAAACATTTATGACCAATCATGAATTCACGCCATCACTAGTAGAGTATGAAAAGCATGCTAAATAGTGTCCAAAATTTCTAGCATGCAGAGCATGGAATATAGCATCTTTAGTAGGGAATAAACACACATTCGAAAACACTAACTCAAAGTATGAATAGCAAGTAATGAAACATATTTAGCAAGGCACATACATACATTAGAAAATGTGTACACCATGCATTCAATCATGCTAAGAGTAAATGTCTCTGAGTAAAAATGATATCTATGGTGAAGATCTAACTATTCAATGCTTCACAAAATGTCATGCACATAAACCAATCTCTAAAACCTTTCCAAACATTGCTGAAAACTTGTTAGTTTTAGACTAGCTTCTTCACATATGTGCTCTTGTAAGTTTTCAAAGGGCAGGGCTATTCTTCTTCTTCTTCTTCTTCTTCCTCTCTCTCTCTCTCTCTCTCTCTCTCTCTCTCTCTCTCTCTCTCTCTCTCTCTCTCTCTCTCTCTCTCTCTCTCTCTCTCTCTCTCTCTCTCTCTCTCTCTCTCTCTCTCTCTCTCTCTCTCTCTCCTACACCATCCAACCCTACTTAAGGACGTCTCAACCCAGATCTCCCTTTCATATCTATGGTGAAGACCTAACTATTCAATGCTTCATGAAATGTCATGCACATAAACCAATCTCTAAAACCTTTCCAAACATTGCTGAAAACTTGGTAGTTTTAGACTAGCTTCTTCACATATGTGCTCTTGTAAGTTTTCAAAGGGCAAGGCTTCTTCTTCTTCTTCTTCTCTCTCTCTCTCTCTCTCTCTCTCTCTCTCTCTCTCTCTCTCTCTCTCTCTCTCTCTCTCTCTCTCTCTCTCTCTCTCTCTCTCTCTCTCTCTCTCTCTCTCTCCTACACCGTCCAACCCTACATAAGGACGTCTCAACCCAGATCTCCCTTTCATAATCCTATTCCAACATCTTCATAGCCTTCCTAAAGATGTCTCCTTATGTTGCTTGGCTACCAAGGTAGAAAGTCTAGGTGGTATGTGGGCCCTATTCTATTTAAAAACATCTACACCAAATTAAAATGGTTGTCATGTGTAGGAATTCTATAAGAAATTGTCTAAATTATGGGCCTATCCTAGGTGTACTTTAAGTCTTTAGTAAAAATGTCTAACCATGTAAAACATATTAAAAAATTGATTATGGGACCCCTTTCTACCACAAAACGTCTACAGCAAATAAGGGGTGCCATTATCAATCTATTTTCTTAGCACACTTAGGACATGTGTCTCTATTGATCAGATTTGAGACATCTTTGTTTCATTAGAAATGTCTTTCCTCGCTCTATCCATCAATAACATTCTCATTATTCATTTGTGTAGCCATAAAAGCTAAATTTTCATAGCTAAAAAAGAAAACCTTTTTTTCATTAATATCAAAAATGGTTATAAAAGTTTAGGTTATTACGCCTACAAAGCTATTTGTGATGAAGATGGTAGGATTTTGGCATGTTGTTGTCTCTGTAGCTATCATCTTCCTTGTTTGTGGTCCACTATCCTAGTCCATCTATGATCTTCTTTTCTCCCTCCTTTGCTTGGTCTTGGTAGCCTCTTTCCTTAGTAACTCTGCCCTTTTTGGATCAATAGGGGCACTTCTCTTGCATGTCCTAGAGTTGTGGCCAGCCAAACCACATATTGAATACTTCATAGCAATACTGCCATTTCTTACTCTATTGGGATCAATAAGCTCATCCTTAAATGACCTGCATCTTTTAAGGCTTTCAAAGGTGTGTAATCAATTTAGGAGGCTTAATCTCAGTCCTTATGCTTGATGGCTACTCTGTAAGACATGGAATAGGAAATATCTTTGACTCATGTGTGGCAAGGAAGGTAGTCTTGCTATAACAAGGGACCACGTATTATTCAAGTTTTCTACTATTTTCAAAGGAAATGGCAGCATGCCCACATGGTCTTCCTGTTAGATCCCAAATTTTACATGTGCAAGTGTGCTTCGTAGGGTATGTTTTCAACTTGAAATTTTGTGGTGCTCCTCTGTTGAAACACACACTTAGAAGCTGCTAGCTTTGCTTTCTCAACCTTCTTCTAAATTCTTGGACATAATGAGCTTGTATACAACTTCATACCTTACTTCTTCATGTGGAATCTTTTCATCAATAGCTTCTAATGTGCTCCACCATGGTCAATATTGGCTTGTCCCTAGCCTTTGTCACCCAATTATTGAAAGACTTACTCATATGATTGACCATCATGTCACTTCAAGGATGTGGAATGAAATGAGACTTTGCCCATAATGATAGGTTGTAATTGGTTACTAGCCAATCATGTGTTGCATAAACTCCATTCAAGTCTTCCACTTTGTGTGTGCAAAAGGGCTATTAGTTGCTAGCTTACTAGGAATAACCTTAAACAAATTGTAGGAATAAGGGGTCAAGCTGCCTACTCAAACAAGAATGAAGTCTGATGGAGATCCCATATGCTGGTTAAGAAGATACAATATGCAAGACTCCCTTACTCCATAGGGTTCTACTATAACTACATCCAAAGAAAAGTCTCTCATTTCAAATTGAGGTGCTTTGGATTTTTCTAAAATTATTTTGGAGTGAGAAAGTAGCTCATATCATCAAATCAAAAGAATGGGTTGTAAATAATTTAGTAAGAAACGATGAAAATCTCTATGTTTGCTCAACTCCAAAAATTCCCCTCCATGTCTTCTCAGGCCACCTTTTTTTCATGTTGGAGTATAAATAGTCAAGACACATTCTTATGTCAATATTGGGAGTTTCTTGCTTGAAGGTTTCCACAAAGCCTCACAAGAAAAGTCAACTAACAAGTTAATGTATAAACAAGTACTCTTAAGTATATTTATAATTATAAGTACTCCAAACATAAAAGGTACTATATATTAAATACTGTGAATACTCTTAGATATCTTAAGTACTCCAACTACTCTTACCATAGGTACCATTAAGGCTCTTTAGTACTCCAAGTACCCTTACCATAGTTATCCTTCAATATTTCTGGTAGCCCACGTACTCTTAACATAGGCACCTCAAGTGCCCTTAGGTATTTAAGTACTCAAAGTGCCCTAGTACTATAACATTTTTGCACTACTCTATTGGTTAGAAATGATTGTACACATTACTTAAGAAGAAACTTAATAAATGATTGTATTGGACTTTTGCTGGTTAGAAATGAATGTCCAAATGTGTTCTCCATCAGCACCATTGTTTTGAAAAAGAAGTTGGACAAACCAATTCCAACTTGCCTTGTTCTCATCTCAACCACAACATAAGCAATTGGGAATATGATATAGTTCCCATCTTAACTAATAATCACCATAAGTTGCCCCCCTATAGAGCCCCTTTAAGAAACAAGAATCTAAGCCTATATAGGCCTACACGAAATTAAGAAACCTCTCTTACAAGAATCTAAGGAGATATAAACTTTGGAAGTATGGTGGGGCATCAATCTTGATCTTCAATGCGGAACCTACATTGCAATTTAATGTAGCCTCACAATAGTCCCCTAATTGCGCATATAGTTCTTTTAAAGAGTGCCCTAACATGGCAACAACCTTATTCCTTGCTATCTTGCATCGATAAATGCCTATATGGTAGTCTCTTTGAACCAGTCCTTTCATGTGTGGCAGTTTCCATTGTGTATCATCTATGATGTTCTCTACATATTTCATAGGGAGCCATATAGATGTGGCCTAACATTCTTGAAGTGCCTTCCACAATTATGTTTGCTTGTTGGTTAAATCTATCTGGTAGGCATCTCTTCCATTAGCCCAATTTGTTCTTATCTTCCAATCACATTCTCTCCTGTAAACATCCACTACCCTCTTAGATTCATTCTTCTTGAATTTGTGAATACACCCCTTTCTAAGGGCATACTCTCTCAATGCCTTTCTAAAAAAGTGGGATTTGAGAACTTGAGGCCCACTTTCATCTTAAAAGGCTTCTTCAGTTTGTCTACTCACTAAAATAGTCATAGTCACATATGTCCTCCTCAACATCAAATCCATGAGGAGAGTGCAAGGCATCAATATCAGAATCCATTGGGGATCACCATCCTCAATGAAACTTCTATGGCCAAACTCCCAAGTCCTTTACCTAAACCTTTAATGCTTATCCCATACTCAACTTGGTTCTCCTCTATCCCCTTATCCACAGGTTACCATAACAAATCTTCATCATCTATGTCAATTATGTCAAAACTAGAAAATAGGAAAGACTACAATGCTTGTATGATTGTGGGGTTAAGAAAGGTGCTAATAAAGATAAAAAAACTATTGAGGAGAAAGCCACTTGCTTACTCAAGGGTAACACATATGCCCACATTATCATATCAGCATTATGACTTCATTAACTTGATAGATGATGGCAAGTCTATTCCATTGATGCTGATTTTAATTTGATTGGACATTCGTAGACCATTCAACAAGAAAGCCTTGTGTAGGCTTTGGAAATTCAGAACCATTGACTTTTGTTGGACCAAGCAACCTAAAGTTTGCCACTAATGATGTACAAGTTTACCAGTATAGATTCAAGAGTCAACAAGTGGACTTAAATATGTAAAAATAAAAATGAAAAGAACATGTGGACTTCAAAGAATGCTATAAAGAAAGAGAGGAGAATAATGTGGACTAGTTATCTACGTTTAAATGTATTTTAGTAGAGAAGATTAATAGTCTTGTAATGGAAATAAGTACAAGGATAGTTGTTAAATTTAAGGCATTTAAAGTTAAGAATATAAGAACAAATAAAGTAACATACACATATAAGTAATTTCAAAAACGAAAGAAAAATATAAATGACAAAAGTGCCAAATGTTAAAATAATGGAAAGTTGGGTGCCTGACCCCTTTGCTTAAGTACAAGGCAAATGTGTAACAAAACTCTACCCAAAAGATAAAATAAAAATCATAAATTACTCAAGAAAAGTTCCAATACAAATTGAAACCCTAAGAAATAGGGATTAACCTTCACATAAATTTTTACCAACTATAATTCCAGATTTAGCGTTTATTCATAAGGGATGAATATGAGTCAAGTTGTGATCTGGTCAATGCAGGCCTTAGAGAACCCCTGGCAGTCCAAAAGTGGTGATCAAACACTACTGTAGCAGAAATGTCTTCTCTAAGACCCACCATTCCAACTTTGGTACACAAACCAGCTAGTTCAGCTCCTGTGAAGAGATCGGTGTCTTCGACAATTCGTCTAAGATTGACATCATTCCCGAGGTTCATCCTCCGTGTATGTACACGTAATATCTCTTCATGACCTTCTAAATCTGGCGGTGGTACATAAAGCACCTGAAGAATCAATAACCAAATCAAGGAATTAAATGTCGAAACATGTTCAGAAATAATGAAAATCCCTTTAGGATTCCATAGTAACTAACCAGAAATACCACCAACTTTAACTGATGAGTTCTCCTTCTATACTTAATCAAAGTTTCCAGAGTTTGACCACAATACACCTCTTGTAACTTAAGTAATGATCATGCCGAGGCAAAGTCGGTTAGATTTTCTTTTTTTTTTATGATCATATTTTTTTGAATTAGTAGTAAATCAATATCTTCAACTAAGAAGAGGAAACCATGAAGCACATAAATAAGGAGCCAAAGCAAATCAAGAACACCAAGATGATTCAGAGGTTAACATCAAGTTAAGGAAGACAACCAGTTCCTTTTTACATTTTTTATGTCACTGATAATGAAAATCTTGATGCATTCTAAACAAGATCCATGCCCAAAACCGTGCAATGACAAATGCAATAAAAAAAAATTTCCAACCACAGAGAGGTCCAAATTAATTTTGTGATTACTGCTTACAATTTTAGGTTAGTTACACAAGTGTACAAGCTTACTACAAGCAGTAAGGAGTGAAAGTATATAACAAGGATGGAGGGCAGCAAACAGTACAAAATAAACCATTTAAAATCTAAAACCTTTAGGAATAGAATTATTTCTAAGAACAGTACCCAACTATTGTGAAGCTATAACTAAACCCTACCCTAGTAGATCTGCCAAGAGCGGTGGCTGTTAGATTCATGATATTGGTTAGTACCAAGTATTCTATAGGGTCAGGAGTTTGTTTAATTCTATATTCCCCTAATTTCTTGAAGGGACTTGGTTAATCAGCTAGGATTTCATATATTGTACTTACCCCTTTGTCGGCCAACAAAAGATGAATCATATTATATAGCTTGGCCAGAATTGGCATTCCCATGCTTCAACCAAAAGAAGATAATTTGTGAACTCGAGCTTAGCTAGAACTTCCGACATGGTAAATAAATGTCTAGAAAGATCATATCATGAGCCCTAAAAGATGACATACCAAATCAAAGTGCCCTGGGCGCATTAGTGCAGCATCAATTGCATAAGGTCGATTAGTAGCAGCTAGAACAAGAATTCCCTGGAAATGCCACGATGGATTCAATTTGTAGATTAGCTGTGGTAGAAGGGTCCTTTTGCCACCAAGAAAATGGCTTTGCAAAGAGAAGCCACGGATTGAAAGTGATGGTTCACCTTAGCTTGTTCCAGACCATCCGTTTCTATCAGTAAAGTGGATAGAAGTCTTTCTCCAACTATAGTATTGCCCTGTGAATTCCCAACACCACTACTGTGGAAAACTGCCAGCGAGTTAACATGACTGGAATAGCATAAATAAGAGATGTGCAACTTGCAAAATGTAGGTCAACAAGAACAGGTGGTAAATGCTGAAACTAGTGGATGCATCTAAAAGCCGGTACAATGTGGCCACACTACAGCACAGCATCTCATTGATCCACTGGAGGGAAGGTGTGGTTTCCTTATGAGTGTGGTGACAATAGCATCACACCACAAAATTGGAACATGCTCATTCATTATAAGGGTATTAGAACTGTGGTAAAACTATTGATGTTTTACATGTACTGAATATATAAAAATAAATCTACATACTCGAGGATTTACTTAGTTGGTAAAGTGCCTCTTTTTACAATCATCAGGTTGCCAGATGAAGTCCATTGACCAAAAATAAAGAAACAACCAATCTCTTATATTGAACTATAGAATTAACCCATAAGAGAACAAAAATAGGTGCGCCCCCCATAATATGTTGAGAGCAAAAAGTCAGGCCAGTTGGAGCCAAGGGTACTATTTTAGAAAGGAGGGATGCTAAATAGACCACCATATAAGGTGCAACCAATCAACCACAAATGGTGGATCCTAGCTTCATGTGATTTGAATTATTCATCTGATTGCTCCAAGATGTGGAAGTTGAATTTTGACAGTTGTTTCCTGTCAATTTCCTGTGAGAAGAAGTTAGTGCTAGAATATCCAACCACGTCTTTTTGTTGTACTAGACATCCAAAGCTTGAGCAATCAAATGAATGAGTCATACCATGCAAAGACTCTACAATTTTGTGGTTGATTAGGCACGCCACCAATGGTGGTTTGTTTAGCATTTCTCTTTCAAAGATAAATTATACTATTGCAAAGGGCATTCGAGGATAATATTAAACATATGTACTAAATTTACAAGTTGAAAAGTCTATTTGCAGAAGCAGAAAGGAAAGGACATCATAGAGAGAACCCCTTATTGCTGCTTCTATAGATGAGGGGTTATCTATGGCTGTATGATTACCCAAGATGTGCCATTCACAACCCAATATGTTGTGTAAATCCTCTTTCTGCACTCTGAAATTGGAAAATGATATAGGCAGGACCTGGAAATCAGCTCATGGTATGTTTTCAGACTAAACGAGTACTTAGAAGGGATTATCTATGCAAAGAGTTATATGTAAGCTATTCTTGATCAAGACGGATCATGTTTCTCCTTGAATTTAGTCTCCTCATTATCTTACGTATATAATGTAATCTAGAGTGATCTAAGAAAAAAGAGGTCTCAGTTGGAAAGCAAGATTATTATAAAGATTAAGAAAGTTTTAGTGCCAGGGCCTCTCTTCCTGCAAGAAAAATTCAAAACAAGTGGGCACAGATATGTTTCTCTTCTTCTCTTTGAACAAAAGCAAGTGCTTCTACACCATCTATACCAGCCAGCTAAATGATGCCATAAATGTACAACAATCCAGTAACGCATGAAAATTGAAAGTATTATTACTATTTCAGTTGGCAATATAAGCTGCAGACATGAGTCTTACTGGAAGTGTCAGCAAAAAGGAGTTACCAAAGCATTATTTTGAGGCTCCCCAAGTAATCACGAACTTTCTCAGGCCAATTACATTATAGCTTGGTAGAACTTTGTTCGATTTCAGGTTTTATCCTCATTATCATTAAGGCCTTATCCCGATTAGGGGTTGGCTACATGAATCTTGTTCCTCCATTCCGTTCTATCTAGTGTCATGGCTTCATTTAGTCTATCATCATCAAGACCTTATCCTAATTAGGCTATTAGGTACCATGGCTTCATTTAGTCTAAAAGTTTCTGAATCTTTTCTCACCACTTCTATCCACTTCCTTTTGGAACTTATCCTTGCCCTTTGGATAGAGTCACTCCTTCTAACCAGTGCCATTTTTGGTCTTCATTGGACATGTTCAAACCATCTAAGTCTACCCTCTCTCATCTTGCTACATATTAGTGCTACTTCTAAGTTTCCTCTAACATTTTCATTTCTAGTTCTATCTTTTCTTGTTTTGGCAATCACCCATCTCAACATCCTCAATTCCGGTACATGCATCCTATGTACATGTTATTCCTTAACGGCCCAACACTCTGATATATAAAGAATGGTCAGCTTTATAGCCATCCTATAGAATCTTCTTTTCAGTTTGAGTGGTACTCGTCAATCACACAAAACTCTAGAGACACGCCTTCAATTGTTCCAACCCTCTTGAATTCTCTAAATAACAACCCTCTCAATATCTCCACTCTCATGAATTATTGATCCCAAGTATCGAAAGTGGTAATTTTAGAGGACTTCTTAGTTATCAATATTCGCTGGTGCTTTACTCCCACTCCTCTTCTTGCTAAAAATGCATTCATATGCTTTATCTTGGTTTGGCTAATTTAAAATCCTTTAAACTCGATAACATCTCTCTGCTCCTCTAGCTTCGTGTTTACGCCTACCCTTGTCTTATCAATCAAAACTATGTCATCTACAAATAACATGCATTATAGAATCTCCTTGTGCAAATATTTTGTTAACTCATTTATAACCAACATGAAAAGGAATGGGCTTAATGCCAATCCTAGGTGGAATCCTATGGTGAGAGGGAAATCATCGATCTCTCCTCTAGTGATCCAAACATTTGCCACCGCTCCTCGTGCATATACATAATTATGTCTATATACCCCTATGAAACCTATTTCTCACCCAACACCCACCATATTAACTCCCTGGGGACCTTATCATAAGCTTTTTCTAAGTCAATAAAGACACTGTGGAGGTCATTCATTCTCTCCCTAAATTTCTCCATGTCTAAGAAAGAAAACAGCTTTCATGGTAGACCTCCCAGGCATGAAACCAAACTAGTTTTCCACTATACTCGGGTCATGTCGTAGCATTTTCTCAATCACTCTTTCCCAAAGTTTCATGGTATGGCTCATAAGTTTGATCCCATGATAAGTAGTGTGTATATCTCCTTTATTATAATAAATTAGTAAGACAAAGCTTTTCCTCTTTCCATTTGGCATTTTCTTCGATTTTACAATCTCGTTAAATAACTTTGTCAACAAAACTACTCTAGTATCTCCCTTATACTTCCAAACCTCTATTGATATACCATTGTACCCAAAGGCCTTTCCTGATTTCATCCTTTTCAGGGCCTCTTTCACTTCAGTTTCATAATCCTATGCTCGTATCTATATAGTCCAACAAATTTTGGTTTACGATTCTTTCAATCTCTACATACTCAAGGCAATTGTCGTTTAGCAATCTTTGAAAGTAACTTTCCCACCTTTGATTTATCTTATCATCTTTGACTAGTACCCTTTGGTCATAACTTTTAATGAATTTAACGTGGTCTAAGTCCTTACTCATCTTTTCTCTTATTTTTGCAAGTTTGAAGACACCTTTTTCACTTTCTATTGAACCTTATCTATTATAGGGAATATCATACGCCTTAAGTTTAGCATCACTTACTAATTTCTTAGCAACCATTTTAGCATTTTTATATTGCTCATAGTTTTTGTTATTTTTAGTCCTCTACTATGCTTGAAAACACACCCGTTTCTCTTTAATTACTTTTTGCACTTTTTCACTATATCGAGTTTCCATTACTGCCTTTTACCTTTGGATACTCCGAATACATCCTTAGCCACTTTCTTAATGAACTCAATCATGTTAGTCCGCATGGTGTTTACTTTTGTTTCATTGTTCCACTTTCTTTCTACCATCAACTTTTTTGTGAATTATGTTATCTTCTCTCCTTTTAAGTTCCATCACTTAGTTTTGAACTCCTATTAAGTTCAATCCTTTCTTCCATCTCTTAATATAATAATTCATAACCATTAACCTATGTTGTGTAGTCAAACTCTCACCGAGTACTAACTTACAATCCTTACACATTGATCTTTTAGTATTCCTAAGTAGAAAAATGTCCATTTGGCTCTTATAAGATACACTTATAAAGGTTAGTAAGTGTTCATCCCTCATCTTAAAGTATGTGTTTCCTAGAGTTAGGGTATATGCCAAAGCAAAATCAAGGATAGCTTCTCCAATCTCATTTCTTTCTCCACTACTGTACCCTATCATATTCTTCATTTTCTTTTCCTACATGACCATTTATGTCTATTCCTATAAATATCCCCTCTATATTGAGAATTTATTACACTACTACATCCATATCTTCTAAACAAATTCTCTTAATTCTATCTTCTAACCCTAGCCATGGGGTGAATCACTTATAACATTGATCATCTTCTCTCCTGGGACAAGTTTTATTACTATAATTCTCTCATTGGTTCTCTAATGATTGCATCTTTATCCTCTAATTCTTTATCCACCACTATCCCTATGTCATTTCTATTATGGTCCCTTCCTATGAACCAAAGCTTATACCCATTAATTTCTCTAATTTTAGCCCCTTTCCACTTGGTTTCTTGGACACAAGCTATGTTGACTATCTTACATTTCATCTTATCTTCTAACTCTATACTCTTACATGTTAATGTTTGTATATTACATGTGGTGATACAAATCTTATTCTGTTGAGTTAGTCTCTTTACCTGTACACATCTAAAACATCACAAGAAGCCCTGCCTACTCCCTACTACTAGGTTTTGATGCAAGATGTTGCTTTTGAGGAAACACCCTAGCAACCCTTGACCACTTCTCACTTCACCCGGGTTCCGATGCATCACATTGCTTACAAAGGAATACCCTAATAGTCCTTGCCTATTTCCCTATGCATCTAGGCTCCAATGCAACAACTTGCGGTGAACACCCTAGCCTAAGGGAATGTCGTAGTCAGATTCATATCATAGGATTTGCCAAAAGATTTTATATTAGCTAGCAATCTGATGCTTGAGACCATCCACGAGATCATAAAACCATATAGGCAGAGTAAATAAAAAACCACTATGGCTCCGCAAGCCAATAGAAGTTATGAATGCTGATTCCAACTTGTTTTAGAGGCTTCCATCCACCACCTAGGGTTTACCCTTGCTTAAGTTCTTGTATGACTCCAAGTTTCTACACACTGGATCCAAGATGAATTAGAATGAATACAAGATGCACATCTTGTTCCTTTTTCCATGATTATTTACCATATGAATTTATCACAAGATAATCTTTTAGTTACTCTCTTCCTAAAATCAAAACAGAGAAAATTATTCTACGAAAGAAACAAGTTCTACCGCTTGGTTGCAACAACATCAGCCTCATCAAAGAATATAATGCTGGGTGCCGCAAGGCGAGCTCTCTGAAATATGCTACGTATCAAGGCTTCTCCCTCCCCAACATACATTGAATACATATCTGCACCACTAAGACACAATTCAGAGAACATCAAGTCAAGGCTAGCAAATTACACTCAAGGATACAAAGTTAGAACAAATTTTGTGGTTTCTAATCCTTCATTTACAACTAGAAAACATAACCAACCCAACACATTTGCAACAAAATGCATGACTAAGGAGGTTAAAACAAGTTTCTATACTATCAACAAGACAAACTAAGGTAATCCAACTTTGGGTTTTCCTTGAGAGAATCTTAGCCGAGAATATCAATTAATGTATATAAAACTGAAAGAACTTTATCAATTATGCAAGTTATGTTCATTGTTTTTAAGGTGGAACCTTCTTTCTCAAATTTTTTTTTTTTTTTTTTTAGAGCATATAATGGTAAAGGCATAAACAAGTCAATAACAAGGCCATCATATGCATATCTAGTCCATTTTGGGGTGATAGCAAGACCTTGGAATTTAAAGATTGCTAGCACGAAAAAAGACACTGGATAAACATAATTAAAAACTGAACACCTGCCATGTGAGATTATTTAACATCGATTGCTTGAAATTTTGAGTTCACTTTATAGAAATCGGAAGATATTTTTAACTCTGTAACATTAAGAAGTGCTTTTTCTTTTAGAATGATAATCAGGAGTAATAATCAAAAGCATCACTCAATTTTTATTCATCTCATTTTTGGGTGCTTAAAATACCAAGACAGAAGCAATCTGACTGGGTCAATTCGCACTCACTCATATTGGGGAAGGGATTTGACTGAGGGCCATTTCATGTTTTGGGGCCCAGCCCAATGTTAGTTGCATGTTTGGCAACATTACCACTTCATAAATAAGCAAACTAATGTCAGCTCTTTGTAACAGGAAAAACTTCAATACCATATACGATCTTATTTTCAAAACATGTGTAATAACCCTAAATTTTGTAAATTTTTACCCTAATTGTGGAAATTGAATTTTTGAAAACTCAACAATTTGATGGTGAAACATCAATGGATGGAGAGAGTTCGAAAGGAGCTTTTTTACGATAATAGGATGATGAAAATCGGACAATGGAGATCTACACAATGAGCAAAACAATTTTTAACATCAACAATGGCAGCACCTTTTAATTAGTTCAACATTTTTTTTTTAAAGAATGGACCCACGTAGCTGCTATACCCTAGCAGCCAAGTCAATCGAGGAGCCATTAAACTAATGAGAGACATTGAGTTAGGTGGTGAACTATTATTAGGAAAGTTAAGTAGGAAAAATGTGTTCAAGGAAGTGGTGGAATGCATTGAGGAAATGGAGGTGATCAAAGAAATATGTTCTGAAAAGGAGTGCATATGTATTTTAGAAAGGATTGCTCAGGAAGGAGGTTGGACATTGAATTAGGAAATGTACTTGAGCATGGAGTTTAGAGGTGTTTTAGAAGTAGGAGGATTAGGAAAGAAGTGGAAGCATCTCAAGAAAGGAAATGTGTCTACATAAAGACATCTAGGCTAGAAGGAAATAAAAGAAATCAATTAGAAAGACTTATTTAACAAGGACAACGTAGGCTAGGTAAGTTTGGCCGAAAACTATTCAAGAGAGAAAGAGCGAAAGAGAGAAGGGGAGAGAAAGAGGAGAAGAAGAGGAAGACACCCAGCTTTGTGCCAGTTTCTACATAGGAGAAAACATAGGAAACATGAAGAGAAAAGTTGGGGAAAATGTTAGATTTCTATGCGAGTTTCGTCCATGAAGTTTTGATGAGTTTTTCCAAAAGTTTTTGTAGATTTAATGGTGACATTTTCTTCAATGACTGTGCACATGATATTTAAGAATTTTTGTATAGTTAAATCTTCACTGCAAAAATCATGTTCATAGTGATTAAAGACGTTTTTCATTAGCTTGTGATTATACATGTTTTATGTGATTTCTAACCTGTGAGCATGCTCTGCTAAATATATTTAATCAATGTTATTTATACTTGAGTTAGACACTTTCTCATGAGGATTATGCCCTATTAAAAATTCCATGGCTTATGATATCTATTTTAAGGTCTTTGTATGCTATATAATGTGTTTTTCCATCCCCCTGTTAATGACGTGTTAGCATGGGTTCATGAATGATTACATATGCTTATTTAGCATGGTTTTTCATGACTGTTGGGAATGTGTTATAACATGAAATCATGACTGGTTGTAGGTGTTTATCTAGCATGGTATTCATGATTTTAAAGATGCTCTTTAGCATGAATTTATCTATAAAACTCTAGTTTGATATTTAGCTTATTCAAGCAATGTTTTAAAAGATTTTTAGGCATCTCATATGTGTTCCTCCTAGGATGTTGACTATTGTGTTCATGAATTCAGTTTCTAACATGGAATTGAGTATCTATTATATCATATTTTGATTTGAAAATAAATAAATGAAAGACAATTTCTTCTAAACTTTTGAAAGAAATCGGAGAGTCTACTATGCTTTAAAACACATCCCTATGGGGGAAGAACAAAGCCGTGAGGGGTGCATGGGCGCCCCAAAGTGAACAATATTGTTACTGGGGGTAAACCCTGATCATTACAAATGGCCAAGTTATATGACAAAGCAAAATCGAGGATATTCTCCCTCATCTCATTTTGTTCACATATACCATATCCTCCGTGTATTCTATCATATCCTTCATTTTCTTTTCCTACATGGCCATTTAAGTTTGCTCCTACAAATATCCCCTTAGTGTTGGAAATTTCTTCCATGGCTCCTAGAATAAGTTTTATTATTATAATTCTATCACTGATTCTTTTAACGTCCACAACTTTATCCTTTAATTCCTTTTCCACTATTGTTCCAATGACATTTCTGTTATTACCTTTCCTACATACCATAATTTATAGCCATCTATTTCTCTAGCTTTTGCCCCTTTCATCTTGGTTTCTTGGATACAAGCGATGTTGACTCTCCTACATTTTATTGCATCTACTAACTCCAAACTCTTACCTGTCAATGTCCCTATATTCCATGTGGCAATATGAATCTTATGCTCTGGAGATATCCTATTTACTATTGCCTTTCTCAACCTCCATGGCATGAACCCATGTCGACTCTCAGTTCTGATGCAGTGTGTCGCTTCCGAGGAGATGCTTTAGTAGCCCTTA
This sequence comes from Warburgia ugandensis, assembly GCA_035236585.1. Lineage (NCBI taxonomy): Eukaryota > Viridiplantae > Streptophyta > Magnoliopsida > Canellales > Canellaceae > Warburgia > Warburgia ugandensis. The sequence continues at coordinate 27,581,426 of CP141131.1, forward strand.
TCCATTTTTCACTACACCTGAGATCCGATGCAATGCTTCGCTTATGGGGAATGCCCTAGCTTGAGGAAATGTCAGTTTTCTATTCATGTCATGTTAGGGTTTCCATAGTTTTAAGAAGCTGAAGATGATTTTCATTTCTTCCTTACAAACTAATATACAAATGCATATTCATTTGCAAGCAGAAAAGAAATAACAAAATCATCTTCAACTTCACCCTTGCCGGCTGGCACCTGATGCAAGGGTAGTATATTTTAAGAAGTTGGAGATGATTTTCATTTCTTTCTCACAAACTAATATAAAAATGCATATTCATTTGTAAGAAAGAAATAACAAAATCATCTCCAACTTCTCTCCTACCGGCTGGCACCTGACACAAGACCCTCCTTTTTCATCTAGGCTAGGGACTGGCATTGGAATGACTAAAAAACAAATATTTTTGAATAATACAATTGAATTCTAATGTATTCAACTATATGTAAACAAAAAGGAAATTCAAATAAAAACATTGCTAATGTGTTCATATTAGGTTTTACTAGTAATCTTTAGAGGATGGTGGGATAATTATCTCTCCACAATTCAATAGTATAAAATTCTATCCAAAATAAAAATTAAACCACATACTAGTCAACCAAAAGAAGATGCAGTTTACACACTATTATGTACAATGGTTGAACACTTCACATGCAATAGAGCCAATCAATATGAAAATTTCTAAGCTTTGCTTCAAAATCATAGATGTCCTACACTTAATGATTTTAGATGGGACAAGGATGCCTTTTTAACTTAGGTTCTAAATCTCACTAATGAAAATCATAGTCATTGAAAGCAGAAATTCATTGAAGGACTTCCATACTTGTTTACTAAAAGAATAAAAGAACTCTTAAAAATAAATATCTAGATAATATACCATATGAAAAATTAACCTATGGGCAATTAATGTATACCTGCATTAATGAAAGATTAACTCGCTGTAATGAAATACAACTTAAAAATCAATTAAAAAGAGAAAGAATAATAAAGAAGTAACAATTTGGAGAATTTTCCAACAATTTGCAATAAATTTATCTAAAATAAAAGTACTTAATGGAGGTAAGATAAAACAAGCTAAGAATAAATGGTATATATATGAAAGATATAAACATCCAAATAAACCACCCAAAAGAAGAAATAATAAATATAATAGAAAATAAAAATGAATATTATAAATGTGGTAATATTGGTCATTATGCCAGTAAATATTAAACGAGAAAGAAAATTCAAGAATTAGAAATTGATGAAGGATTAAAGAAATCCTTATGCAAAATAATGCTTAATTCTTCAGACTTAGAATTAGCAAATATCTCTACTTATGAGTCCTCTTTTTTAGAATCTAAAGATTATAAATCATGTTGTTATGAAAAATGTAATGTCACTAGAAATGATAAAAATGCTTAATATTAAAAAGCAATTTTCGTAATAAATAATTTATCAATAAATGTATTAACTCAGTCTCAACAAGGTCTACTTAATCTACCGATCAGGTAGAAGACAAAAATCTAAAGAAAAGTAATTTTAAAAAAAATATACTCAAAATAGTTACGAAAGATGATATAAAAATTATTGACACTAATAAACTGTATAAAATGTCAAAAGTAACTAAGAGACTAAATAATAAATCCATAATTTTGAATGCAATTACTATTCAAGATCTTAAGAGGGAAATTAACTCTCTTAAAACAAAAATTATTATAATAAGGAATAAAAATATTTCAAAAGAAAGAAGATTAAGTAATCTTGAAAATTAAAAAATTGTTGAAATAGGAGAAACTTCAAATATAGAAGAAACCCCAACCTCTCCTCAATATTTAAATACAATAAGAAAAATAACTTCTAAAAAATGGTGTATTAATATAACCATTTCAATTGATATTGAATGGTTCCAATTAGATTTAATTGCTCTTGTAGACAATAGAGCTTATATTAGCTATATTCTAGAAGGATTAATTCTTGCAAAATATTTTGAGAACACTACTCAAAGTCTTACTCAGTCAGTAACAATAAGCTTGACATATAATATAAACGAACCAATTCATTTGTTTCTAATAACGAATTATGCATTCCCACTTCATTGTTACTTAGCAAAGACTTGCATCGTCATGTAATTCTTAGTATCCCTTTTCTGCATCAATTGATGCCAATCTCCACAATGGATCCATTAAGAATATATTTTTCTGAAGTAAGAAAATTTTTATTAATAAAAGAGCAAATTAATTTTCTCCGTGAAGATATTGCTTATCTTAATATTACAACGACTCTTCAAAATGCCTCTTTTCAATGCAAAGTTAGAGAACATTTAAGTTCTTTCCTTAAATAATTATGCAATGATTTACCCAATGCTTTTTGGAATAAAAAAAGGCATATTGTTTCTCTTTTGTATGAGGATTATTTTAATGAAAGAAATATACCTACTAAGGCTAGATTGGCTCAAATGAATGCTAATTATTTATAATTATGCAAGACTCAGATAAATGATCTCCTACAAAATAGAATGCACAATGCTTTATGTTTTCAAAATTTGACCTTAAGTCAGGATACTAGAAAATTCAAATCAAGGACAAAGATATGTATAAAACTGCCTTTACTATTCCGTTTTGGTTATTTTGAATGGAATGTCATACAATTTGGCTTAAAGAATGCTCCTAAATTTCAAAATATAATGAATGATTTTTTAATCTTTATACCCAATTTATCATTACTTATATTGGTGATGTACTGATTTTTTCAAAATCAATTGATCAACATTTTAAACATTTACAAGTTTTTAAATGGCTTGTAAAAATAAATGGTCTTATTTTATCTACCTCAAAAATCAAACTTTTTCAAGAAGAAGTAAGGTTTTAGGTCATAATATTTGTCAGGAAAGAATTATTCCAACTCAGAGAAGCATTGAGTTTGCTTCTAAATGTTTTGATGAAATTACTAATAATAAGTGACTATAATGATTTTTAAGATATTTGAATTACATTGAATGATTATTATTGTAACCTGGCTGATGATGTTGCTATTCTTTATAATAGACTAAAGAAGAATGCATGACCATGGACTGTTATACAAAAGCAGTTCAAAAAAATCAAATCTAAAGTTCATAATCTTCCTTGGCTCAATCTAGAAAATTTTGATTAATTTAAATTTTTTAAAATTGATGCTTCTAATATTGGTTTTGGAGGTGTCATCAAGCAAAAAGACCCTAAGATTAATAAAGAAGAGTTAGTTCAGTTTTATTCTAAAAAATGAAATACTACTCAAGAAAAGTATTCCACAATAAAGAAAGAAATGTTTGCTATTGTTAAATCCATTTCAAGATGATCTTCTTAATCAAAATTTTCTTTTTAGGAATGACTGTAGCATTGCCAAACAAATTATTGAAAAAGATGTCAAGAATATTGTTTTTAAATAAATTTTTGCAGGATGGCAGTCTCAATTATCTATTTTTAATTTTGACATTGAATATATTAAAAGATAAAATAATTCTCTCTTTGAATTTCATACTCACGAGTTTTTACAAGGAATATAAATAGAGATAAAGGAAGATTCGACCATGGTAATACCTATGGTTGTGGAAGAAATAATCCTAATAGGAGTAAATCAATAATATCCTATAATGACTTACCTTCAATCAAATTGGAAAATGTTCAGAACCAATTATCAATGGGAAATGTTCCTTAGAAATTATCTTTCAAAAATATTCCCAAACACCAATTTACTCCTAAAAAATCAATTAAAGAGGTAATGACTACCTCTCCTGAGAATTACCTTCAAAAGAGATTAAAGGATAAAATCCAGGACATCAATGTTGTTGATTATCATTACTATGACCCTAACCCTTGGAATGTTGTGTTTGGTATATGCAAATGAATCCTTATCCAATTTTGATAAGAAAAAATCAAATGATGATGGAGAAAAATAGAAAGAACTCTAAAAAATAAATATTAGGATAATATGCCTTATGAACAATTAACCTATGAGCAATTAATACATGCCTACATTAATGAAGAATTAACTCTCTGTAGTAAAATAAATATTAAAAATCAATTAAAATGAGAAAGAATAATAGAGATAAAACAACTAGAAGAATTATGCTAACAATTTGTGGTAGACATTCCTAAATTAAAGACACCTAATAAAGGTAAGATAAAACAACCTAAGAATAGAAGGTACAAATATAGAAGAAGGTATAAAGAACCAAATAAACCACAAAAAAATATATATATAGTAAATATAATAGAAAAGATAAATCAAAGATTAAATGTTAAAAACATGCAAAAATTGGTCATTATGCTAGTATATGTTATACAAAAAAGAAAATTTAAGAATTAGAAAATTGATTATCATTACTGTGACCCTAGCAATCTTTAGGATGTTGCAGTCTGGTATATGCAAATGAATCCTATCCAATTTAGGCAAGAAAAAATCAAATGATGATGAAGAAATTATTTCAAGACACTGATATAATGGAAATGAGTCACTATTATAATACTGACCCCACTATTATTAATTTTAGTAATTATGTAGTCAATAATATAATATTTCCTGAATAATATATTAAATTCTAGAGAATTCAAATGGATTGAAATAAAAGGAACAAGGTTCCCTTATAATTAATGGAATTATATAAATTCAATGAGGCTCCCAATGTGTTTTGAGAACTATCAGAGGAAGCACTCTTGGTTTATCAGAATAAATCCTCAACTCACCTCCAAAGGAGTTCCCACGTGGTTCTTTCACTTGTGACAAAGAGTTGGGCCAACTCTAAAAATATTACAAGAGAATATTAAATCTCTTTATAATGAGGGTTGAATCTGACCCTTAAATTTATAAAATTCCTTTCAATGAATTAACTGAAGGACAATGTGAGTTCTTTTTTTACTAAATTTGAAATCCCCTAGATATGGAAATGGTCTATGATAGTGGAAACTGGTGAGCTAAATACACAAATTCTTAAACAAATGTATTTAATTACATGGTGGTGAAATTTTGACTCTAAGGGCTAGGCTTGTGAAAATTTTTAGATGAGTCAAGCTAATAGAGCTATTTTGGATAATATAGCGGTAACCAATTCCTCATCATCAATTGAAGAAATCAAGAAAAGGCTCCAAAGAAAATACCCATCAGATATAGAAGATAAAATATTGATCAAATGTCTATACTACATGAAGAACCAGGTCATGTCATCCTTTAATATTTTAGCAGAGAAGATCTTACCATTAGTTGAAGTTCAATCAGTCAAGACAATGTCTAAATATAATTTGTCAGAAGAAATTCTTGAAGATAGCTAGGACGCTAATGAAGAAGAGTCTAACTTTGATAGTTATTGGGTTGCCTCAATGACAGTACTCCAACAATTTCTCTAGTGGAAGAACAACAAAAAGAATGAATAAGACAGGCAAGACAGAATCAATAATCCATCCAAATCAAAACCCCAATTGGACTGAATGACAATACTAGTAAAAAAAAATCACTCTTTTAAACCACTTTAATAAAGAATGAAAAAATTAATGATATGTTAGTACCAGCAATTATTCTTCAACAATCATCCAAACGAATCTGCTTTATGTTGACATCGACATCAATCATGCAGGAGAATCTCCTTTATGTCCCTTTTACTTTATGTCAACTTTTTCTTTCTATTTCTTTATCTTTCATCAAGTTTTGTCTCTGAAATGAAGTTACGTTTGTAGGAGTCTATAAATATGTAAGTCTGTAAGTGTTTGAGTATCGCTTGGTTTTCAATCTCCTCTAAATACCTAGTTTTTGTAGTCTTCTTGTAATCTCTTTCCCTTGTAATCCTCTTATTTCTCCTATTTCAATAATATATTACTGGTTTGCTAAAACTAGCTTATGCATGAGAGTCTCTATTCTGTTAGTATTCTGCTTGCTTGTTAGTATTTTTTATAGCCATCACTTCTGCTAAGAGTAGAGTTATTACAAAGAGTATAATAATATAATAACATGGTCCAAAATTATTGGTGTAGCTTTAAAATTACTCTCAAGCACACGAATCATTTAAAGTAGATGTACGTGAATGAAGTTGATCCCGTATCTCATGGAATTTTCAATTGATTGGATCTTATTTAAGTTTCTTATCTTAGCCAAAGAGAGATGGTTTTGATTAAACTAGGAATTTAAACAACATGGAATGGAAAACATGCACTAAATTATGAACTACAAATAAAATAAACTTTCTAAAAATAAAAATATGCATGGAAATTAGAAACTTTCCTAACTAACATGCATTCAATAAAAGAAACTAATGCAAAACTAGAATGGGTGAATATAGAAACTTAAACTAAGGGAACTTGCTAAAAATGAAAATTTTCTAAATTGACACTTTACTAAACTAAAATTGGAAACTTACTAAAAATAAAACTTTCTAAAACTAAACAAGGAAACTTTCTAAACTAAACTAAGATGCAAGCAACTAACTAACTAATGCTACACTAAGATTAAGTAATAAAACAAAGCAACCCTTAAAGGAAACCTACCCAAGTACCATGTGCATGATCCATGGGATGGTGTGCATGGGTCATGCATTAGGGATTGGCCAAAATCCTTGAATGAAAAGCTAATGAGATGAAATCTAAAGATGAAATCTAATCAATGCATTCACTAAACAACCTAAAAATTTATATGGGTTTCTAAGGAATCAATCAAATAACGCGTGCAGATTGATGGAAAGTAAGCATGAACTTTGAATGGAAATTTCCAAATTTTAAGTGCTAAAGAAACTAAATCAATCAATACATGAAAAGCAACTTGACAAGCATTGTTTATGCAAGATAACATTCAAGATTTAAAGTACTTTACTACTAGAATCAAGCTGAAGAATGAACTTCAACAAAATGTATTGATTTTGAAAGGAAAAATACATTAAAAAAATGGCACACACACACACACACACACACACATATATATCCGAAATTTGTGCACTTTTCCCACACTTGAAACTTGATTCAAATCAAACATTCAATGCACTTCAATGACCTTAAAATAAACTTTGACAACATGCAAGTGAAACCCATAAGAGAATCAAGTGAAAAGAGGCCTTGAATGATGGAATTGGCCAAGGAAAAAGATGCCTAGAACTAGTTCCAAAATCAAGTAAAAAAGACATAAAAATCAAGGAAGAGGAAACTAGGATTCAAGATACTTTTTATCTTAGCTATTACTTCCAGAGAAGAAATAACTTGGATCTTTCAAAGATTAAGCAAGAAAAACTATGAAGATGGAAGCAAAGATTCAAGGGAAAACAAGGAGGATCTATGTGTCTAGAATAAAAGAAGCAAAACAAGAACTAAGCAATGTAATCAAGGATTGAAAGAAAAGTACTAAACTGGAATTGAAATGCAAAATCAAAGGAAAAAGACTTTAGGAATCCAAGAGAAAAATAGCCCAAGGAAAGCCAAAGTCCAAAGCTCCAAAGATCACTTGAGTAGAATTCTTCTTTCAAGGTTTTTGGGCAAAACCTCTACTTGAAATTCACATTCAAACCCATGTGGTATTTATAGCTGTGTTGAAATCTACTTTGATGAGATCTTATTCTAGAAAGGAAAGAGATATTTTAGAGCTAGGGCCTAGGTAGGAATGCTCGGTGGAAGTCTAGGCAACCAAAGAGGAAACCATGTGAGGCAAGGTGGCTTGGTGTAATTAGAAGGGGGGGCATCACCTTTTTAGGAACGTGGCATGGTGCTCCTCCCCTTATAATTGCATGGTATTTGATGGTTAGGAAAGAGAGACAAAAAGTAAGAAAGATGAGAAAATTGATAGGAAATTGAGGTGTTTTGAGTGTGAGATAGAATTTTGAAGTTTTCAACTTAGGATGCCAGCTAAGGTGACAACCAAGCAAGGGTGAAGTGCCTCCCTCCTTAAGAGAAAAATCATGGGACCCTAATAGGGGTGGGGGGAAAATATGGAAAAAATAAATAGAAAGTGGGATCTTTTCTTCTGATTGGTCCACCTATGCATGAATATCTTTATCATATACAAATCTTCCTCAGAACCTTCCAATTATTGTTTAAAAATCACATTTTTAAGCTGGGATAACTGCTTGAATAGATCATCCATTTGTGTTACTCTATGGCATGAATTTTATGTGTCTTGATGACTCACTTTGATGGTTCATTCCTTAATGGCTTGGATGGCTAAGTCCTTTAGTTGCAATACTTCAATGGCTTGGCTTACTTAGCTTCCCTTATTAGACTAGGAAACCTCATGCATAGCTTCAATTATCATACAAAGGTGGTGAAAATGTATGGCTTGTGCATGGGCTTATTCTAGTCACCTTGATGTTTTTAATTAATTTCTTTGCTTTCCCTAGGACGATCATAACTCTTGATTTTGCTTTGAGATGTTGAAATTTAGGCCTTTAGCTTTCTTTTCTTGATGTTCAAATCTTATCTTACTTGATCTTAACCATTGGATTATCATCTTAATTCCTATAAAAGAGTAAACACTAATTAAATTCTAGGAAATTATGATGATTCACATACTTACTCTAGATTAGCTCTTGAACTTGCCAAATATCAAAATTATGATGATTCACATACTTACTCTAGATTAGCTCCTAAACCTGCCAAATATCAAACTTTTAATTATTAGGTTAGAAATGCATGTATTACGAAATTTTGAAAAAACCTAGAGATAACACTATTATTTATAACACATGAACTACTAATTGGTATGTTTTATACAAAATTGAACATTTGTCAATTATCAAGCTAAGCATAAACATAACTTTATCATAATCTAATCTCATAACTTACTTGACTGCCAACAATTTATGACAAACCCCTCTTGCAATCACTTCCATGGGAACAACTACACAACTTTAGTATTGACCCATAAGACATTTTGATTGGACTAAGATAAAATTATGCTTAGATTAACTAGAAAATAATGAACTATGCATTACATTACTACTCCTTACAAATAGCCCTACACATACTTAGCTGCACATGGCTCATACCCATTGAAGTGTGGAATATTAACAAGGTAGGATACTTATAAAATAGAGACTCATGCACATGGCTCTAATACTTGTTTCTTCATGTTGTTAAGGTATTTGAACAAATTTGATCTTCTATATTTGTTGTGTATTTTTGGTGGAGCATTTTCTTGATTTCTTGGATTAAAGATGCAAAATTGGTTATCAGAATATTATCCAAAGTATCTCCATTAACTTGAATTGTCTAGAAAATTTCACAAGCCTTGCCCTCAGAGTTAAATTTTGACTACCATTTAACGAAATATGTTCATTTAAGAATCAGGATATTCAACTTATCAGTTTTCACTATCATGGACCATATTCATATCTAGGGAATTTCAAATTTATTAAAAAATAAGAATTCATATTATCCTTCAATTAATTCATTATAAAGAGATTTACTATTCTTTGTTAATATTTTTTGAGTTGGTCCAACTATTTACCACTAGTAAAAGAACCACAAGGGAACTCCTTTGGATGTGAGTCTAGGATTTATTTTGATGAACCAAGAGTATTTCCTCTAATAGTTCTCAAGATACATTGTGAACCTTACATACTCAATACAATTCCAATAATTATTAGGGAACCTTAATCCTTCTATTTCAATCATTTGAATTCTCTAATATTTAATCCCCATTCTAAGGAAATACTATATTGTTGACTACACTTACTAAAACCAAAAGTAATGTGGTGAGATTATAATAGTATTTTAATTCCCATGTATTTCTCTTGGAGTATTTTTTCTACTATCATTTGATTTTTCCTTGCCTAAATTGGATAGGGATTCGTTTGCATATCCCTGACCACAACATCCTAAGGATTGTTAGGGTCACAGTAATGATAATCATCAACATTGATATTCATGATTTTATACTTGAATCTCCTATGAAGGTAATTATCAAGAGAGGTGGTTATTACCTCTTTAATTGATTGCTGAAGACTAAACTGGTGTTGTGGAATTTTTTCAAAGATATTTGAGAGGGAACATTTCCCATTGATAATTGGTTCAGAATATTTTTCAATTTGATTGAGGGAAAGTCATTATAGTATATTATTGATTAACCCTTATCTGGGCTATTTCTTGTATTACCTTGGATATTACCACGGTAGAGTCTTCCTCTACCTCTATTCATATTTCCTGTAAGAACTCACGAGTCAAAAAGTCATGTAGAGAGTTAAATTCATCCTTGATATATTCAATTTTGAAATAAAAATAGATAATTGTGCATGCCAACTGACTAAGATCTATATAGAAACAATATTCTTAATTTCTTTTTCTATAATTTGTTTAACAGAGCTTTAGTCAATTATTAGAAGAAACTTCTGGCTAAGAAGATCATCTTGAAATTTTGAAATACATTGAACAATAAAAAGTATTTATTTCTTAATTGTGGAATACTTTTCTTGGGTAGTATTTGATTTTCCTCAATAAAGTCCAACTAACTCTTCTTTGTTAGTTTTAGGTTTTTCTGTTTGATGAAAACTTCCAAAACCAATATTAGAAGTATTAGTTTTAATAATTTTAAACCAATCAATATTTGACATATTAAGGTGAGAATGATTGTGAACTTTGGATTTTATTTTCTGAACTGCTTTAGTATGTTCGACAAGCCATGGTTTTGCATTTTTCATCAATCTATTATAAATAATTGTAGTATCATGTGCAGGATTTTGATACAAATCAGCAATGTAATCTAAAGAACCTAAGAATCTTTGTAACTATTTGATATCAATTATTTCATTTAGAAATTTAGAAGCAAACTCAATGCTTCTCTAAATTGGAATAATTTTTCCTAACAAATATTATGACTAAGAAATCTAACTTCATCCTAAAAAAGCTTGATTTTTAAAACAAATAAAACAAGACCATTTATTTTTACAATCCATTTAAAAACTTGTAAGTGCTTAAAATGTTGATCAATTTATTTTGAAAACATAAGAACATCGTCAATATGAGAATGATAAATTGTGTATAAGGAATGAAAATAACATTCATGATGTTTTGAAATTTAGAAGGAGCATTTTTAATCCAAATGACATGATATTCAATTCAAAATTACCAAAGGGAATAATAAAGGTAGTTTTATAGTTGTCTTTCTTCTTGATCTGAATTTTGCTAGTATCCTTACTTAGGATCAAATTTTGAAAAGATTAAAGCCTTCTGTAATCTATTTAGTGGACATTTTTTATTTGAAATTGGGTATCTTATCCATTTTATACATTTATTAAGGGGTTTGTAATTGATGACTAGTATGGACTTACTTAGCTTTTCCTCTACCACTTGATTGACATAGAAAGAAGTGCAACTCCATGGTGAGGAATATTTTTATACCAAATTTTTATCTAAAAGATCATTTATCTCATTTTTACACAACTCAAGGAAATTGACATTCATTTGAGATGGTCTAGCTTTTGTAGGAATATTCTTTTCATTGAAAGATTCTTCATTTGGAAGAGAAACAATATGTTTTTTAAGATTCCAAAATTAGCTTAGCAAATCATTACATAATTTATTAAGGAATTTAAAAGGTTTTTAATTTTGCATTGAAAAGAGTCATTTTGAAGAGTCCCCTTAATATCAAGATAAGCAATCTCTTCTTGAACAAAATTAATTTGCTTTTCTTTCATTAAAATTTTTCTTGCTTCATTAAGAAAATGAATTTTAAGATCTGTGATACATTTGAAAGAAAATTGTGTGTTATCTTTAGGGAATTATATCCCTGAATGATCACTTTTACAAATTGGCATCAATTGATGCGAAAAAGGAGTACCAAGAATTACAGGATGATGCAAGTATTTGACAAGTAAGAATGGAGTGTGAATGCATAATTCATTATTATAGACAAAAGAATTGGCTAATTTGTATTTTATATCAAGCTTATTATTACTTGCTAAAGTAACACTTTGAGTAGTTTTTTCAAAATATTTTGTTGGAATTAGTCCTTCTTATATATAACTTATATCAACTCAGCTATCTATAATAGCGATTAAATCAGATTGATACCATTATGTACCAATAGTAATGGTTATATTAATATACCATTTTTGAGAAGTTATTTTTCTAATTGAATGAAAATATTGAGAGGATTAGGTTTCTTTTACATTAGAAGTTTCTTCTATTTCAACATTCTTTTAATTTTCAATATTCATATTCATTAATCCTTTTTCTATTGAAATATTTTTGTTTTTAAGTATAGAAATTTCTATCTTATGAGAGTTAATTTCTCTTTTAAGAGCTTGAATGGTAACTGTATTTGAGACTGTGGACTTATTATTTAATTTGTGTCACTTCTGACATTTTATACGTTTTATTAGTATCAATTTTTTTGTATCATCCTCTCTAGCTATTTTGAGTACTTTCTCCAGAATTATTATCTTTAAATTTTATCTTCTACTTGATCAACCAAGTTAAGTTGATTTTGTTGAGATTAAGTTAAAACATTTATTGACAATTTGTTCATTTCAACTATAGCTTTCCAATATTCAGCATTTTTATCATTTCTAATTATATTACATTTTCCATTACAACATGATTTAGATTCTAAAGAAGAGGACTCATAAGTAGAAATATCTAACAATTCTAAGTCTAAGGAGTTTAGCATTATTTTACATAATAATTTATTTAATCCTTCATCAATTTCTAATTCCTGTATTTTCTTTTTTTGTACAACATTTACTAGCACAATGATCAATTGTACCACATTTATAAAATTTAATTTTTTTATTTATCTTTTCTATTAAATTTATTCTTTCTTTTGGGTGGTTTATTTAGATAATTAAATATTTTATATTTATACAATCTATTCTTAGGTTGTTTCATCTTACCTTTATTTGGTGGTTTTAATTTAGGAATGTCTATAATAACTTATTGGCAAAAATCTCCTAATTTTTTTTATCTATTATTCTTTCTATTTTGAATTAATTTTTAAATTTTATTTCATTATAGAGAGTTAATCCTTCATTAGTATAGGCATGTATTAGTTGTCCATAGGTTAAATTTTCATAAGGCACATTATCCTGATATTTATTTTTAAGAGTTCTTCTCATTCTTTCAACAAACAAGTAAGGAAGTCTTTCTATGAATTTCTGCTTCCAGTGACTATGATTTGCATCGATGAGATTTAAAATCCAAGTTAAAGAGCATCCTTGTGCCATCTAAAATGAGTAAGTGCAGGACATCTAAGATTTTGAAGCAAAGCTCAAACATTTTGGTATTGATTAGCTATGTTGCCTATAAAGTGTTCAACTGTTGTACATACAAGTGTGTACACCACATCTTCTTTTGGTTGACTTATATGTGGGTCAATTCTTATTTTGAATAGAATTTTATTTTTCTAAATTGGGGAGAGACAATTATCCCACCATCCTTTGAGATTGCCAATAAAATCTGATATGATCATATTAGCAATGTCTTTATCTGAATTTCCTTTTTGTTAGCATCGAGTTGAATACATTAGGACTCTATGTATTATTCAAAAGACTTATTTTTTTAATCATTCCATCTATGTTCCACTCATAAATAGAATTAACTCTATACTCATTTTTAATATGAACGTCATTTTCTTAAATTAAGATGTTAGTTGGTGTTGGTCTTTTATAATAAAACCTATTCAGTCTTCTTAGTTGTTTTTCAATTCTAGTTATATCTAAAAATTGAACTTGGCTTGTAAAATTTCAATTTTAGACATGTTATCTGAACTTAATTCTTCAGAAAGTTTAATTTCACTTTCTAATTTACTTGACTCAATTTCAAACCCTTGGACTGAAAGAGTACTAAGATTCAAGTTTACAGGTTTTTCTTTTATGGCTTTTATTAAGTCATGAGAATCTTCTTTCATTTTGAAGCGAGCAACTTCAGGAGGAGGTTTTATTGATGGTTCTATTTTGGGAGGAGGTTTTTTTGAAATTTTTATATTCTTTTGTTTTTCAAGATAATAATTTATTTTATCCATACCTTCTTCGATTTTTTTTAATTGATTTCCTACAATTTTTACGTAAAGATTTGTGTAATTGTTTGGTTTTATTATTAAGACTTTGAAAATTTCCTATCGTAGCATAAGTTGGAGTTTCAAGTTCTAATATTTTATCTTGACTATTAAGTCTAAGGGATTCAATAGGAGGAAATTTGTAAGGACCCGAGTTTTTGTTAATGCTTTTTAAATGCAAAAGACAATTATGATGAGAGATTGATCTCTATTAAAAGCATTTTTGAAAATCAAATGACAGCAGAAAAACGTTATTGTTTTAAAACTAATTATGAAAAACCCTGAGTGCTATTTTATTTTTTTCCTTGAAAGGACTATAGGCGAAATGAGTACTACATTCCAACTGAAAATTCGATAGAGTCTCCTCTATTTTTCGAACATTAGACATTTAACGCATGTCATTGCGAAATACCTGATAAATAGTCATTTGATATTTTTAATGAATAAACAAAAACTTAATGCCATCAAATCCCAAGACTTCCTAGTCATAGTCTAAGTTATGACAATAAACAGTTTAAGTTAAATACATTACATTCCCACGCAACTAATCACTAATAGAACATACCAATGTTAGTTCATAATAGAATCATGCATGCTAACATCGCAAACACAACCATTTCACATAAATACATTTTAAACTCAACAATCACACCAATGACTATCTCAACTTTGAAATTCAATTGAAAACTTAACAATGTCAGATCACCTTCCTCTTACAAAGATTGTCCTTTTTCCCAAGCCTTTGCACTCATCCTCAACAACAGAATCGACTGCACCTAACCTTACACAATGCCTAATTCCAAGATTTTTAGGATTAGTCCTCATTTCCATACAATTCGAACAAACATAACTTAAGGTTTCATTCATTTTATGGTTGTAATTGTTTAGATCAACTCAAGATCATGAAATCCCTAGATTTTACATCCCTCATTAGTCCTAGGCTAGAAATTTGAGTCATTCATCAATGGATTATCATCCTACTCATTTTCATTCTGCTAATCTACCTAGCTTTGTCCATGTTACCTATCGATAACAGGAATCAACCTATGCTCTTCTTGTTGTGAAGTTTGAATCATCTAACAATTTATCACCTAACCTAGTCTAGTCTGTCAATTATCTAATTACTTCTAGATTTAAGAATCTCTTCTATTTTTCACATACCAACCAGCCTAATGTGACTAATTCTGAATCAATCATAGAGAGCAGTATCAAATCATTTTCTAACCTGTTGTTCCCCCTCTCTAATAAAAATCCAAGGGTCTAAAGTGGCCTAATTCTGATTTTTCTCTATCCTTTGGGGTTTTTAATGATGGAATATGAGTTTGATTTCCTAGTTAGTTGTCTAGGTTGAATTTCCATCAACTTAGATAATCAAATCAGAATTTTATAGTTGATCCTATGGCTAACATCAATTGAAAACGGTCGAATCTATATATTTCACATGATTCTACTGTTTGAATCCATTAATTATTATCTTTCCAAGATTATTCTTGTGTGCTGTGGGTTCTAATCATTCTTACATGATCCATAATCACCGAATTTACAAATTTATGATTTAACAATGGAATTCTGTTACAATTCGATGGTTGAATCTTCACCATCTGATCTTAGATGGCTTAATTGAGTCCCCCATCAATCTCTGTTCAGTAACATGGGCAAGATTGAAGGCTGAATTTCTTTAAAAATCAATCTAGAGCTCAGATCACCCCTATCTGATCTCAGATGGGTGATCTAACTATTGTCAATCTCTGTCCACAATCACAGATGAGATTAACTGTTGAATTCTCAATGGATCAAGGTTTAAGTGTCGGATTCACTACTGTCCGAGCTCCAATCAGATGATCAGAACCTCATACAGGGTGATCAATGACCCTAACATCCTCTATTCTACAAGAAGGGATGTGATTCATCTGTGGATCCATTTCCTGGGTTGATCTATGGCTTAGATCATCCTTGTTCGAGTTCCAAATGAAAGGTTAGAGCTCAAACCAGGTGATCAGAATCACCACTGGCAATGTACCCTAGTTAGGGACGTGATTTAGGGTTTGATCTGGCCATTAGAGTCAGATTTTCTACCTTATAGTTAAAATATATATATATATATATATATATTTCTATTCTACAAATGAATTGAATGAAAACAATGGAGTATTCCGATGATGGCCAACCTTATGGATGCTCCACAACCTCCAATTGTCGCCAGAGAAGATAGGTTGATGGGTTTTCCGGCAACAGTCCACGCACATGGCTTTTGCCCCTCCACCCTAGCATCATTTCTCCTCCAATGATGCTAAGACCAAAGGGGTTTTGCTCCCCAACTCTTGAAGAACCGATCGGATGGTTGGATCTCCTATCGGGATCAATGTTGTAGCCAGTGAACTCTATTTCTTTAGTGACAGTGGACTTCCTCCCCACTAGTGAAAAACTGGATTTTCGGCTCTGGCACACCCTTTCTTCTCTCCCTCTTTCTCCCTTGTCCTTCTTCTCCTTCTTCCCCGATGTCGGGTTGCCCCTCCCTAATGCTTTTCTCTTCTTCTTCTTCTTCTTCTTCTTCTTTTTCTTTTCATTGTTTCTTGACTGGTAGAGCTCGGGAATAGACGTAAAGTCTGTTTCCGTTTTGAAATTAGGTGGGTTGGGGGTGCCAATATCAATTTGGCCCCCTCCCATTTTTACTTTAATAAATTTTTTCCTTTTATATATTAAATATTTTATGATGTCTTTCCATCATTACACCAACCTAATTCCATTCAACACACATGATTACCACACATGGTGTTTCTCAGACACATCATTAACATCAAACATGGTTTTCTGTAGGTGGGGCCCATTAATGAATTGACAAAAATGCCCTTAGTGGGAAAAATCACCATTTATTCATCCGACTCAAATTTCAGCAAAATTAGTATTGTTACGATCATTATTTTTTTAGTACAATCCAATTATAGAGGTTCTAACACTTAATTTGATATTCATAAAAAGTTATTTCTAAAATTTAAATTTTGAAATTTTAATTCCATTCCAAATTTCCAAAAATACAAATAAAAAAGCGCTTAGAAATTTAGGTTGTTACATTATTACCCCCTTCAAAGAATTTCATCCTTGAAATTCCATACATTACTACACATAAAAAAGTTCAGGATATCTATCCCTGATTTCCAACTCCGTTTCCCAGGTTTCCTCTTCAATAAACAAATTCCTCCACAGAATCTTAACTGGTGAAATTTTTTTGTTTCACAATTTCTTGACCTTCTTATCGAGATTTCTAACTGGCTTAGTTTGCAAGGTTAGATCTGGCTGTATCTCGACTGGTATTTGCCCGAGTACATGTGTGAGATCCGGTGTATACTTCCGTAGCATGGATATATGGAAAACATGATGAACTTCTGACAATTGTGGTGGCAATGCTAGTCTATATGCAGTCAAACTAATTTTATCAAGAACCTTGAATGGACTGATAAAATGAGCATTGAGTTTCCCCTTCATGCCAAATCTCATAACACCCTTAGTTGGAGAAATCTTCAAGAACACATGGTCTCCAACTTCAAATTCCAAGTGTTTACATTGTTTATCAGCATAGCTCTTTTGTCAACTTTGAGCTGTGAGAAGTCTTCTCCAAATAAGTTTCACCTTGTTTGAACACTGTTCTACTAACTCTGATGGTATAACTCTGTTTTCACCCACTTCATTCCAACACACGGGTGAATGATAAGGCCTTCCATAAAGGCCTTCATACAGAGCCATACCGATGCTTGAGTGGAAATTGTTATTGTATGCAAATTGGACTAAGGGTAGGCTCTCATCCCAACTCTCCTTCACATCAATCGCACATGCCCTCAACATGTCTTCTAAAGTTTGAATTGTACATTTAGATTGGCTATTAGTCTGAGGATGGAAGGTTGTACTATAGTTTAAAGATGATCCCAATGACTTCTGCACTGATTTTCATAACTGTGATGTGAAACAACTGTCTCTATTGAAAATGATACTCAGTGGTATCCCATGCAAACTCACCAGCTCTTTAATATACAACTGAGACAAGCTACCAGTGGACTGATTTTGTTGAATAGGAAGAAAATGTGCCAATTTGGTCAATCAATCTATGATTACCCATATCATATCATGTCCCTTTGATGTCTTGGGTAATCCCACTATGAAGTCTATCGTAATATGGTCCCACATTCATTCTGAGAGTTCAAGTGGTTGTAATAGTCCAACAAGTCTCTGGTGTTCATCCTTAATTTGTTGGCAAGCCAAGCATTGTGCCACAAATTCTCCTATGTCTTTTCTCATACCATTCCACCAGAATTACCCCTTCAACATCTTTGCACCACCAAGGTGAACAGTATACCGCGATGGATGTGCATCTCGAAGAGTTTCTTCCCTTAGTTCATCTTTTGCTGGCACTACATGAAAACACCATCATCTGTCTCCTTAACAAACCCTGATTTGCCAATTAATGCTTGCACCTTAGCATCACTCTTCTGCATCTACTTAACTTTCTCAATGATAGTGGACTTCACAGCTAAATTTGGTATAAAAGATCTCTCATGACTTATCTCAGGTCTACATTCTATCACCACTTGTAGCAACTTCTATCTCCTAGAAAGTAAGCTTGCACACAATCCTTGCATCTTTTGGCTCAAAGCATATGCTACTGAATTTGCCTTCCCTGGATGGTATTGAATAGAGAATTCATAATCTTTCAAATACTCCATCCATCTTCTTTGTCGCATATTCAAGTCTTGTTACGAAAAGATGTACTTGAGGCTTCTGTGGTCTGTGAACACGTTGAACTTTTCTCCATACAAATAGTGCCTCAAGATCTTTAAGGCAAAAACTATGGCAACAAGTTCCAAGTCATGTATAAGGTATTTGACTTCACATCTTTTCAATTTTCATGAAGCATAGGCGATCACCTTCCTATTTTGCATGAGTACACATCCCAGTCCTCTCCTCAAGGCATCACTATAGATCACAAAGCCTCCACTGCCTAATGGTAATGTTAGTACTGGTGCAGTGGCCAATTTCCTCTTTAGTTCTTTGAAGCTTCCTTCGCATGCATCATCCCATATGAACTTCACGTCCTTTCTCGTCAACTTGGTCAAAGGTAAGGCAATGCGTGAGAATCCTTCAATGAACCTACAGTAATATCCCGCAAGTCCTAGAAAACTTTTTATTTCTATCACTGTTCTAGGTGTGTCCCATTTTTCTACTGCTTCAACTTTTGATGGATCCACAATAATGCCATGTTGAGAAATAATATGTCCTAGGAAGTTCACTTCCTTCAACCAAAATTCACACTTACTATATTTTTCATACAATTGGTGCATTTGAAGTGTCTATAACACCAATTGTAAGTGTTCTTTGTGTTCCTCAACATTCTCCTAGCAGACTAGAATATCATCCACAAATATGATAACAAATTTATCTAGGTAGTCTTTGAGTACTCGGTTCATGAGGTCGATGAATATAGCTGGGGCATTTGTCAACCCAAATGACATCACCTTGAACTCATAATATCCGTACATGGTTCTGAATGCTGCCTTTGAAATATCCTCTTCTCTAACTCTGAGCTAATGATACCTAAACAGTAAATCGATATTAGAAAAGACACAAGTTGTCTTAAGCTGATCGCGTAAGTCATCTGTAGGTGGTAGAGGATATTTGTTTATCACTGTGACCTTGTTCATCATTTAATATTCAATGCAAAGTCTCATTGATCCATCCTACTTCTTAACAAAAAGGACTGGGGCTCCCCAATGGGACACACTGGATCTGATGAACCCTTTCTTAAGCAACTCTTGAAGTTGAGTCTTCAACTCCTTTAGTTCTGCCAGAGCCATTCGATATGGTGCTTTGGAGATAGAAGTTGTGCCAGGTATCACGTCGATGGTGAAATCTATCTCTCTTTTTGGTGGTAACCCTAGTAAGTCTTCAAGGTACACTTCTGGAAATTCACAAACTACAACCACTTCTTCTGGTTTAGGCTTTGCCACCTCAATAGCTTCTATCTTAGCTAGGAAGAACTGACATCCTTGGGCAATGTGCTTCACCACCTTTAACACGGAAATAACACGTACTCCTGAATAATTGTTTCTCCCCTACAATGATATCTCTATTTCTCCAAGAATGTTAAAAGTGATCTTCTTTCTTCGACAATAGACTGTTACATGGTGTAAAGCTAACCAATCCATACTAAGAATGATATCAAAGTCTGTCATATCCAGTTGGATGAGGGCGATGTTCATGTGCTTGCCTTGAACCACAATCGATACATGCTGAAAGTACGTTTGTGTGCCAATAGACTTGCCCAAAGGTGTCATGACTTCTAAACAAGATTCTAAGTTATGAACCATATCATCAATGTAAGAAGCAAACTCACTAAACATAAAGGAATGTGTAGAACCAGTATCAAACAACACTATGGCAGGTCTATCATAGATGTGAAGTGTACCTTCCACCACTATGTTGGATGTATGGGCTTGTCCTAAGGTAATGGCAAATACTCGTCCTTGGCTGCATTAAATCTGATCTCCTTTATGCTCTTCCTCTTTCTTCTTCTTGGGATAATGAGTGGCTATGTGTCTAACCTCTCCACAGATGAAGCATTTGAAGTAAGTTATACATGGCTTGCCTGGATGATACTTTCTACATCGAGGACAAGTTCTGGCTTCCAGTACTCTACCTTTATTGTCAAATTGTCACTTGAATGGGTATTGGGGTCGAGAAGACTGAATGGGCCTCTTACCTTTGTTGAATCGCCCATTGGTGCTGTTATTTTTCTTCTTTTCTTTTCTATCCACCTAAGTCCTTTGATAATCTTTCTCATAAATAGACGCCATTTCCACCGCCTTAGCCATGGTGCTTAATTGGAACCCAATAACCCTATTCCTTAATCTAGGAGTCAACCCATCTATAAACTTCCCTGTTGCACTCTCTTCTGTGGCACAAATAGTGGGTCCAAATCTTCAAAGACTTATAAACTTGTTTTCATAGTAGTTTACCGATAGACTTCCTTGTTCCAAACTCATGAACTCCTTCTTCTGCTTTCATACATGTCATGGAAAGTATTTCTCATTAAACACGGTCTTGAAATCCTCCCATAGAATAGTCTCACCTTCCTCAAAGTATGGCCTTTCCGCTATCTCCCACCAAAAGTCTACTTCACCTTTCAAAACAAAAGTTGCCATAGCAACTTTTCTTTCCTCAGGAATCTTCATAGATTTGAACAACTTCTCAATGTTGTGTATCCACTTTTCTACTGCGTCTGACTCCTCCTCAATAGAGAATGAGCGAGCCATCTTCTAAAATCGCTCAAGCTGGGCCTCCATTCGGTCAACAACCCCTTATGGTGACGTTGCCCTTACCATAGGTGCTTGTGCCTAATTATTCATGATCTGCTCCATCCTTTGCATAAATGACTGAAAAGCTTCAGCCATGCTATTTCCATATTTAGAAGAACTAGTAGAAGGATTGGTGGGTCTTGGAGCTGCACCTCCTCTCCTCCTAGGCAGCATCTGTTTTATCAAGAGTCGTTTGATTCATTTAAGTGATCTTATAATGTTAGTTTAAAGTTTTTCCTAATCATGTAAACTAATTTTTAAGTTCTTTTCTTATAACTTAACTGTGAATGGCTTGAACTTGGGCTTTGATACCAATTGTAATGTCTTGAGTTTCTGTTAATGCTTTTTAAATGCAAAAGACAATTATGATGCGAGATCGATCTCTATTAAAAGTATTTTTGAAAATCAAATGACAACAAAACACTGTTATTGTTTTAAAACTAATTCTGAAAAACCCCGAGTGTTATTTTATTGTTTCCTTAAAATAATTATCAGCGAAATGAGTACTACATTCCTGCCAAAAATTCGGCAGAGTCTCCTGTGTTTTATGGACATTAGACATTTAACACATGTCATTGCGAAGTACCTGATAAGCAGTCATTTGATAATTTTAATAAATAAACAAAAACTTAATGCCCTTAAATCCAAAGACTTGCCAGTCATAGTCCAAGTTATGAAAATAAACAGTTTAAGTAAAATACATTACATTCCCACACAACTAATCACTAAGTCTAATATAAATATATCTAATCTCTCACCTTTCCCTTGTTTAATGAAAACACTTAAGCTGATTAGTATTTCTGCTTGTCCTGCTTGCAGGGATCTGTAAGAAAAATGGTAGGTTGAGTATTCAAACATACTCAGTAGGAAATCTAAGCACCACAAAACTCAAAATCACGGCATAGAGCATACATGCTAGTTGAAAAACAAGTTTTTCATGTAATAGAAAACATACGGCCATCCTACCTAAGCCGTCTCATGCAATGCATCATCAACATTCTGATACTTATTTACGTATTTACATGTATCTATATCCAAACAAAAAGAATCGTCAAATGCATTCATAACATAATAAATTCAAATGCTTAAAGTAGTAATCAATCAAATCGCATGTCAACAATCCTCATTCTTTCTACAAACATCATGCAATTCGGCACTTGGCCATATATTGGCCAATTTGGTCGCGAGTACTTGTCTAAAGACCACAATCTCACCCTTATGTGGGGTCAGCAAAATATAAATCGCATGGACTACTATGCTTACGACCAAATCACTGAATCGTGTCTCTCTGGTATCTAGAGAACAGCCAACGCAGCCTCCACGGCGACTACAAATATGTCTCTAAAGGTTGTTGTGACCACCTCCAGTGGTTGTTCCTACTACATTAGCGTAGAAAATAGATGCCTCTTTGGGCATCCATACTTACCACCTGGTTAGAGGCCGAGAGGCCACCCCCTATAACCTCTTAACATAGTGCCCACTAGGCTTATTAGCCTAACAAACATAAATTTATACAAATATTTCAATGATATCAACATATGATTTTGCAATATTTAGCATAGTCCAAATCATGCTATTTATGAAATCTATCTCAAATCATGAAATGAAGGCATACATGAAGTTGTCATTTTCAATCCCAAAATAACAATAAAACATGAGATATATCCATGATAGGATTTTCAATTGGTAAATTGAGTCATGAAGATTAGTTTTCATGCTAGTTGCAAAATACTTTATGCACAATTGTTTTTAAAACATACCAACACTAGTTCATAATAGAATCATGCATGCTAACATCATAAACACAACCATTCTACATAAATACATTCTAAACTTGGAAATCACACCAATGACTATCTCAACTTTGAAATTCATTTGAAAACTTAGCAGTGTCAAATCACCTACCTCTTGTGAAGATTGTCCTTTTTCCCAAGCCTTCGCAGTCGTCCTCAACAACAAAATTGACTGCACCTCACCTTACACGATGCCTAATTCAGAGATTTTTAGGATTAGTCCCTATTTCCATGCCGCTCACACAGACATAACTTAAGGTCTCATTCATTTCATGGTTGTAATTGTCTCGATCAACTCAGGATCATGAAATCCTTAGATTTTAGATCCCTCGTTAATCCTAAGCTAGAAATTTGAGTCATTTATCAATGGATTATCATCCTGTTCAGTTTCATCCGACTAATCTGCCTAGCTTTGTCCATGTTACCTATCACTTACAACAATCAACCTATGCTCTTATTGTTGTGAAGGTTGAATCATGTAACAATTTATCGCCTAACCTAATCTAGTCTGTCTATTGTCTGTTTACTTCTAGATTTAAGAATCTCTTCTATTTTTCACATACCAATCCAGCCTAATGTGACTAATTCTGAATCTATCATAGAGAATAGTATCAAATCATTTTATGACCTGTTGTTCCCCCTCTCTAATAAAAATCTAAGGGTCTAAAGTGGTCTAATTCTGATTTTTCTCTATCCTTTGGGGTTTTTAATGATGGAATATGAGTTTGATTTCCTGATTAGTTGTCTAGGTTGAATTTCCATCAACTTAGATAACCAAATCAGAATTTTATAGTTGATCCTATGGCTAACATCAATTAAAAATGGTCAAATCTATATATTTCACATGATTCGACTGTTTGAATCCATTAATTATGGTCTTTCCATGATTATTCTTGTGTGTTGTGGGTTCTAACCAATCTCAAATCATCCATAATCACCAAATTTACAAATTTATGATTTAACAATGGAATTCTGTTACAATTCGATGGTTGAATCTTCACCATTTGATCTCGGATGGTTTAATTAAGTCCCCATCAATCTCTGTTTAGTAACATGGGCAAGATTGACAGTTGGATTTCTCTTAAAAATTGATCTAGCACTCAGATCACCCCTGTCTGATCTTAGATGGGTGATCTAACTACTGTCAATCTTTGTCCACAATCACGAACGAGATTAACCGTTGAATTCTCAATGGATCAAGGTCTAGGTGTCGAATTCACTACTGTTCAAGCTCCAATCAAACAATCAAAACCTCAAACAGGGTGATCAATGACTCTAACATCCTCTGTTCTACAAGCAAGGATGAGATTCACACGTGGATCCTCTTCATGGGTAGATCCATGGCTCAAATCATCCCTGTCTGAGTTCCAGATGAAAGGTTGGAGCTCAAACAAGGTGATCAGAATCACCAATGGCCATGTCCCTTGGTTAGAGATGTGATTTAGGGTTTGATTTGGCCATTAGGGTTGGATTTTCTACCTTACAGTAAAAAATAACTATATTTTTGTACTCTACAAATGAATTGAATGAAAATAATGAAGTATTTAGGTGATGGCCAACCTTATGGGTGCTCCACAACCTCCAATCGTCATCGGAGAAGACGAGTTGATGGGTTTTCCAGCAACAGTCCACGCACATGGCTTTTGCTCCTCCACTCCAGCGTCGTTTCTCCGTCAATGACGCTGAGACCAAAGGGGTTTTGCTCCCCAACTCCTGGAGAACCAATTGGATGGTTGGATCTCCGATCGAGATCACTGTTGTCGCAAGCGAACTCTGTTTCACCGGTGACATTGGATTTCCTCTCCACTAGTGAAAAACTGAATTTTCGGCTCTGGCACACCCTTTCTCCTCTCCTCTCCTTCTCTCCCTCTTTCTCCCTTCTCCTTCTCCTTCCCCGATGCCAGGTTTCTCCTCCAATGCTTTTCTCTTTCCCTTTTTCTTGTTTTTTCTTCTTTCCATCGTTTCTTGTCTAGTAGAGCTCGGGTACAGACGTAAAGTCTATTTTCATTTTGAAATGGGGTGGGGTGGGGGTGCTAATATCAATTTGGCCCCCTCCCATTTTTACTTTAATCATTTTTCTTCCTTTTATATATTAAATGTTTTATGATGTCTTTCCATCATTACACCAACCTGATTCCATTCAACACACATGATAACCACTCATGGTGTTTCCCAAACACATCGTTAGCATCAGACATGGTTTTCTATAGGTGGGGGCCATTAATAAATTGACAAAATTGCCCTTTGCGAGAAAAATCATTATTTATTCGTCCAACTTAGATTTCAGCAAAATTAGTGTTGTTACGATTGTTTTTTCGAGTACAATCCAATTATAGAAGTTTTATCACTTAATTTGATATTCATAAAAAGTTACTTCTAAAATTTAAAATTTAAAATTTTCATTCCATTCCAAATTTCCAAAAATACAAATAAAAAATCACTTAGAAATTTAGGTCGTTACAAAATCAAAGAACATATTTACCACCACCAATTTCCCCTCTCTCTAATATGTTGAGTTCATTATTCATAAAATGATTTAAGAACCATGTGACAAAGAATACTAGCTCTTAAGTTTTTTTAATATGTTCAAAAAATTTATCTTTATAATATTGGAGATCATCTTTAAAATTTTTAATGTACCAAACTTGGAATCTTTATCTTATAGTCTTTCATAAATTCTTTGCTGATTATTTTCCTAATATCAGTTCTTGGACTTAGATCCATAAGATTAAAGATTAAAATCCATCTTGTTTGGAGTAGGAGTACTATCCTATGGATTTTTTATAAATTAGATGGACAATATTATTTTTTGAAATTATTAGTTCTTCTATTGAACTAGAGCTTGGTTTTTCTTCTTTGATCTTGTCAGACGAATCGAGATGATCTACACGAACAAGAGGTAATTCTAAGAAGACATAAGGATCTTCTATTATCAAATCTAATCTCTACATTGCCTTAATCTGTTTGTATTATTTGATCTAAATTTTGATCCATTATTGGTTTTGAAAAATAACTTCATTAAGTTGCCAAGAATCAGGGAAGGTCATTTCATCCCATTTAAGAATTCTATTTATTGCTTTGTTTGAAGAAAGCAAATTGGTTCCTATTAAAACAGTTTTACCATGAGATGACTTTTGTTTAGCAGTAGTAGCAAGAGCACGTAGAACTTTGAAGGGAACTCTAAGTAATAACAATTGTTTTCTATCCAGACTTAAAATTATATCAATGATTCTTAGCATATAAACTTAAAGTTCCAAATATATGAGGATCAAATAGGGATTTATACCTATCAGTCTCCTTGATCTCAATTTGCTAGTATCCTGACTTAAGGTTAAATTTTGAAAAGATTAAAGCATTTTGTAATATATTTAGTAGATCTCTTATATTGGGAATTGGGTATCTTATCCATTTAAGAGATTTATTAAAAGGTTTGTAACTGATGACTAGTCTGGGCGTATCTTTCTCTTTCTCTGTTGCTTCATTGACAAAGAAAGTAGTGTAACTCCAGGGTGAGGAAAATTTTCACACTAAATTTTTATCTAATTTTTACACAACTCAAGTAAATTGGCATTTATTTTAGTTGGTCTAGCTTTTGTAAGAATATTCTTTTTATTTAAAAAATCTTCATTTGGAAGAGAAACAATATTTTTTTATGGTTTCAAAATGCACTTGGAAAATCATTACATAATTCATCAAGGAAGGAATATAAAAGGTTTTTAATTTTGAATTGAAAGAGTTATTTTGATGAGTCTTTTTAATATTAAGATAAGCAATCTCTTCTCTAAGAAAATTAATATGCTTTTCTTTCAATAAAAATTTTCTTACTATATTTAGTAAATGAGTTTTAGGATCTGTAATAAATATGAACAATAAAGTGTTCGCTAACTTCAAAAAATATATTCCTAATGGATCTATTTTGGAGATTGGCATCAATTTATGAGGAAAAGGGGTACCAAGAATTACATGATAATGCAAATTTTTTATAAGAATGAAGTGGCAATGCATAAATCATTATTATTGACAAATGAATTGGCTAATTTATATTTTATGTTAAGCTTATTATTACTTGTTGAAGCAAGACTTTGAGTAATTTGCTTGAAATATTTGTTGGAATTAATCATTCTTGTATACAGTTGATATATGCTCCGCTATCTACAAGAGCAATTATATCTATTTGGTATCATTCTATACCAAATGCAGTGGTTATATTAATATACTATTTTTTTAAAAGTATTTTTCTGATTGAATCTAATTATTAAGGAGAGGGTAAGGTTTCTTCTACATTAGAAGTTTTTACTATTTCTACATTCTTTTGATTTTCAAGATTACCTAGTTTTTTTTTTTCTATAGAAATATTTTCATTCTTTATTATAGCAATTTATATTTTAAGATAGACATTTTATACACTTTAATAGTGTCAATAATTTTTGAATGATCTTGCCTAGCTATTTTTGAGTATTTTTTTTAAAATTATTTTCTTTAGATTTTGTCTTCTACTTGATCGACTAGATCAAACCAAGCTTGTTGAGATTGATTTAATTCATTTATTGATAAATTATTCATTTCAATAATTGCTTTTCAATATTTAACATTTTTATCATTTCTAATTATATTACATTTTCCATTACAACATTATTTATAATCTTTAGATTTTGAAGTAGATGAGGACTTGTAAGTAGAGATATCTGATAATTTGAAGCCCAAAGAATTGAGCATTATTTTGCAATAAGGATTTATTTAATCCTTCATCAATTTCTAATTCCTAAATTTTCTTTTTTGTATAATATTTACTAGCATAATGACCAATTTTACCACATTTATAATATTTAATTTTTTATTTATCTTTTCTATTATAGTTACTATTTCTTCTTTTGGGTGGTTTATTTGGATCTTTATATCTTTTACATTTAAACCTTCTATTCTTAGGTTGTTTCATATTACCTTTATTAGGTCTTTTTATTTAGGTATATCTATGGCAAATTTTTGGCAAAATTCTCCTAATTATTCCTTTTTTATTCTTTTTATTTTTAATTGATTTTTAGTTTATTTCATTATAGAGAGTTAATCCTTCTTTGATGTAGGCATGAATTAATTACCCATGGGTTAATTGTTCATAAGGTATATTATCCTTATACTTATTTTTAAGAGTTCTTTTTATTCTTTCAACAAATAAGTACGGAAGTCCTTTAATGAATTTTTGCTTCCAGTGACTATGAGCTGCATCAGTGAGATTTAGACCCCGAGCTAAAAAGGCATTCTTATATCATCTTAAATGAGTAAGTGTAGGACATCAAATATTTTGAAGTAAAGCTTGAACATTTTCATATTAATTGGCCATATTGCCTATGAAGTGTTCAACTATTGTACACACAAGTTTGTAAATTGCATCTCCTTTTAATTGATTTGTATGTGGTTTGATTTTTATTTTAGATAAAATTTCATTTTGCTAAATTGGCTAGAGAGAATTATCCAACCAAGTTTCAAGATTACCAATAAAACTTGATATGATCACATTAGCAATGTCTTTATCTGAATTTCCTTTCTGTGTATTATTTGAAAGATTTGTTTTTCAATCCTTCCATCTATGTTCCACTCATAAATAGAATTTTGAATATGGAAGTCATTTTCTTCAATTAAGACGTTGGCTAGAGTTGGTCATTTATAATAAAACCTATCCAGTTTTTTTTTTTTTCTAAAAATTGAGCTTGAATTTGTAACATTTTAGTTTCAGATATATTATCTGAACTTATTTCTTTGAAAATTTTAATTTCACTTTATGATTTAATTGACTCAGTTTCAGACCCTTGGATTGAAAGAGTACTAAGTTTTAAGTTTTCAAGTCATTGTTTTATGGCTTTTATGAATTCATGAGAATCTTCATCCATTTTGAAGTTAGCAACTTCAAGAGGAGGTTTTATTGATTGTTCTATTATGGGAGAAGGCTTTTATGAAAATTTTATATTCTTTTATTTTTCATGATAATAAAGTATTTTATTCATACTTTCTTCAATTTAAATTAATTGATTTCCTATGCTTTTAAGGTAAAGATTTGTGCAATTATTTTGTTTTATTATTAAATTTAGATCTTTAAGACTTTGAAAATTTTCTATTGCAGCATAAGTCGCAATTTCAAGTTTTAATATTTTATCCTGATTATTAAGTCTAAGAGATTTGGTAGGAAGATAAATTGAAGAAACATATTTACCACTATTCATCAGCAACTCTCTTTCTATTTTGTTAAGTTCATTGCTCAGAAAGTGATTTAAGAACCATAGGACACTATTGAACTAAAGTTTTTTTTTTTTTTCTTTGATATTTTTGGAAGATAATCTAGATGAAGATGAATATATATATTGTCTCTAGCTCCTTCAACCATTCAATATCAACGTAAGGTTATCTTTGGTTAGAATAGAGTAGCTCAGATCAAGTTCTTAATCTTTGGAAGCCACGTACCAATAGCCGATGCAACTTGTTCCTTCACCTCATTACCGCTTGCTCCTAGCACTACAAAGTTCTTGCAAAGATTGCTAATTTCTGTAGGGACATCTTTTATTGAAACTGGATTACTGTGCAGATATTGAACTCCAAGAATCTTCCACTTACCTAAAAGGCTGGCTTGAATCTGTTGGCATAAGGACAAGTGATGCGAGGCCAAGCATGGATCTTCGGCGCTAGGCACCTAAAGGCAGTAAATAGAAGCTCGTTTAGTACTGTAGTGTGTATGCGCTCGCCCCAAAGAACGAGTATAGTACTGCCTGAATTACCAGACATTTGCTAATTCTCTAAACTTCCATTCAGGAAAATCGCCATATTTTATACGAGGAAAGACGCTATATATGTAATTCATCACCGATGAAGAATATAGTTTTACCAAAGGCAGGCCGGCCGGCCATTAAAGAAAGAAGGTGCTTAGGAAGATAAAGACCAATTTCTTTGTTTACAGTACTTTACTCGTCTGACACCACTAATTTCCACCAAAGAAACCGCCCAGCAGGAAGTGTCAGCATTTCCATGACTACGAGTGACCACAAGTTTCAGCAAGTTCGCAAATTAGAACTGTGTTGCAGAGTCTCTGTCTTCAATCTCTCCTCAAAATTATCATCTCCTTTCAATATCTCCTCAAAATCCTTCATCTCCATCCAATATTTCAAAGGTGGAGGGAACCAAAATCAAGAATTTTCCAACACAGGTTGAGCTGCGCCTTGTACCAAGAGTGGCAGACAAAAGGCAAAATCATGTCGTCAAGTGCCATCATTGCAAATACATTGACAAGACAATCCATCTCTAAATCCTCCCATTACCCATCTTCCATCTATGCTAGCTGTTACTCCTGCTTGATGTATCAAGGCTTTACGAGTAATGTAAGACCAGGTGCTCTCAAAAGGGCCCTCGGCATGCACATGGGATTTGTAGGTCATTGGGAAGATAGAAAGCCACTTCAGCTGGAAGTAGAAGATGGTTCCATTTTCCATGCCTCAGTTCCTTGGGTTTCTCCTTTGCGGTGCTGCCTTTGAGAAGTCCTTGATGGCGTTAAAGTTGTGAAGGCTTGGGAAGATAGAATGATGTTTAGTCCATCTCACTGAAGTGGTATTGAGCAGTAATTTGTAAATAAAAAGCTCAGCAGCATAAACTATGAAAGGAGCGGTCTTTCCCATTTGAGGGTCATTTTTATGACAAATATCGGGTCCCATGCTCGGCCTATTATTTTTATTACTGCACATGAAAATTTATAGTTACAATTAGTTCAATGAAGCTGCAATTGTAGTTACAAAGTGCGGGATACAAGTTAGAAGCGAAATGGTTGAATGCACACCCTCTTGCCAAAACAGGTGCTTTCTGCGATCCGTGATCCCCCTTGAGTAGCCCGTCATTAATTGGGCTGTGTTGACCGGTCATGGATTACCATACTCCCAGCAGATGCCTGGTTCGCTGCCCTGTTGCTCCCGAAGTTCTTCCTATTTGATTCTCTTGCTATTCTAGAGCCAAACTGGCCGAAGGAAAGAAAAATGGGACAATAAAGAATACTTAATGTGAAAAGAAGCCAATGGTATGATGCAGTAATTTTGATGAATATAAACCAAGATAGCGTATAGACATTCTTGAACAAATGCAACCATGCATCTACTTGTGCAAGTTTGTGATATCACATGATCAGAAATGGAGTCATGACAGCCCGAGGCCAAAGTAACAACAGGTGGTTTGACATTTAGTTCAAATCAGATAGTGAGTCATGTGCTTAAGATCGTTTAGAAATAGCCATCTTCCCTTTTCTTCTGTGGTTAAAGTGTGAAACATCAAGATGAATATATCTTAAGCTGGATTCTATATGCATGACGTGATATTAGTATGTCCGTGACACACACGCACCAGTTCTATCCCTAAGGTACAACTGCATGGCACGGTTTATAATTATGTATTTGACCACATGTATGCATGCAGGTACGTGTTGTGCATATGCACATACAGTATACTTACATGGCTTGAGTTAAAAAGTGGCCTGGATTATTTCACACACATTTCATTTAACAAACTAATGCGTCATTTGACCAAAATAGTCTGTGGATATGCCCATCTCACGTGAAAGCAGGACTAGTTTCAGTCTGCCATCAGCGGCTTCTGTCCTTGTATTCTTTATATGAATTGTTTGCTACATTCTGAATTATTAGTCTAGTGAAGTTCGAACCACAGCTGGAAAAACAGATAAAGCAAAAAACAGCAGCCCGGTAAAAAACGGGGATCCCAAATCTGCATCAAACCACCAAAAATTCCTTGAAAGAAGACAATGTTCCAACTTCCATTTCATTCTGCAGTGAAGGAGATATGAATGTACCTGGATTGCTCTCTTAGGCTGAACTGCCGCTGCTTCTAAGCCAAGCAACCTTGCAACCTTCAGAAATTTATTGCATAAATGGTTCAGTTCCACAAAGCAAGACTCAGACATCTAGGCAACATTATGAGCAAGCTATAGTACATAAATCTTACCAGACAGGCTCTCTCTCCTACTTCCAACTACGAAAAAATCATCTAATATTACAAACTTCATTTTTTATTTTAAAATACAGCACCAGCTATGCTTACCATCTGCTGATGAACATCATTTCTGAAATCGGCTGGACTATGGAGGATTACATGTGGAAAAGGGTAAAAAAAGCCCACTGGCCAGGAGAATTGGTACCTCTTATGCCTGAACAATGGTATTTAAAAGGGTTGCTCCAATGAAGAAAAAGAATCAATATATTTCTGTCCTGATGCCAAGATAGAGCCATGGGAACGTTTGCCTTGGGTTCAATTTTGTAATGGTAGTTTTGTGACTCATTATGTAAAAGCTTAAACATTTAAGAAGGCTGGAAATTTTAAGTGATTCATGGTTCAACTGCCATTGAATAGCATCTCCAGAAGTTTACTATGCTTAATTGTCACAAGCTGCAGGAAGTGGAGTGGGCATTGAACGGTAATGGGAACAAGAAGAAAACACTAAGATATTGTTTTACCAGCAGACGCACCCAACTTAAAATAACTATGATACGTTCAGAAACAATGTCTTTGAAATATCAAGAGTTGGTAAACATTTTAACAGTCGGAGATGATAGTTCTTTAATACGCTAGTTGTGTGGATCAATTTTTAATTATTGCTTCAGTCTAAGTAAGTTGTGATTCCCCCAAGATCACTTGCTAGAGTGTAAACGGTATCTTGATTGTGGAGGTTTAATGGCTCTAACTTGGTTGAGAGTCATCAGGAAGACAAAGTACAACCCAAAAGATCTGCATATAAAAGAGCAGTTTTCCATACCTGGATAGGAGATTGACCATATGATTTAGAGCAGCAGCTCTTATGATCCTATTAAAATAATCATACTAAGTGCTGCATGGGAATTGGCAAGGAAGGTCGATCCCACCCCCCCCCCCCCACCCACCAACATAAGGGGCAGCTGCGGTCGATCCAGGGAATGGAGGGATTTTAAACCCCTGTTAAAGTAGCACTCATTAATGCTTTGGAATATAAAGTTTTGATTAGATATTGTCACGCGACAAGGAAGTGGCAGAGTAGACATACTAGAGTATGACTTCATCTAGATAGTTGTCCCTGGACTTGACACTTGCTTCTTCAAATTATAACAGGCATTTGAGGAGCCCAAAAGGAGAAGGCCCAAGGTTATTTTACAATATTAAGAGTATACTGACCAAAAAGAAACTCACTCTTTGAATATCAAACTAGGTTGCACAGGTGAAACTCGGGAAGAGAACTATAATCCCAAATAGCAAGGACAACTAGATATGTACAGGTCTTCCACATCTAGCCATGTCTTGAATCATAAAAATGCCATTTTCCCTAAATGTCAAGAACTAGGTAGGTTCCTCAGAGTCACTGTACATAAAAACTATGGAATAAGAAATAACTAGAATCAGATTTGAGATCCAGCAACAAGACATGAAGAATGCATTCAAGATTTAGTATATACTACATACCATTAAAGAAAAGGAAAAAGCATGAATTAGAAGACAGAATAGTCTACACTCTGGTAAAAGTCAGTAAACTGTTACATGTCCAGGGATTTAAAGAAGAAAAGGAAACACTCAAAATGAGTATATACCTCTCTAAGAATCTTCTTGTCACCTCTTCCAACTGGTTGATCAAGTTCAGCAACCTCCCGAAGAGGAATCTCTAATAAAGTCCTGATAACATCCTCATCCAGGAATGGGAATCTAGCCTGAATACAATGGGTCTTCATGGTTATAAAATATGATAGTAAGTGAAGAAAGATCAAATGTCTAGAGCAATACCTCTTTCCCGTTGTCAGAAATGCATCTATCATCTCTCCCGAGGTTTCTTCTCCAAATTCTTTGCATGTCCAATTTCATTTCCTCTTCTAGTGCATGCCAACTGATGATGGACATTTAAAGAAATGAAATGAGACAATATGGAAGAGATAAAAAAATAACTATAAAGCACATGAAGTGAAGAAAATGTTTAAATTTAGGAAAATTAACAGATTGCATGGTTGTCTTCAATCAGAAACTTCCCTAAGGAAAAACAGGAGATGGATATTTTCCATACGAATTAGGAACATGAACATAGGAAATTGTTTTAATCCTACCAGTTAGCTGAAGTTAGCAATTTATGTGAACAATGTGCAAGGCAATCTCTGTATGTTGGTTACGCAGGCTATAGGATAGCAATTGATGGTCTTTTTGTTTTAGAACCTGACAGTAAGGTAGGATAAACAACTGGGTTTTCATTGGGTAGTCTTAAAACCTAGAGCTTGTTAGTCTGTTCTGGAAAATACAGGTTCCATAAATACTTCATGCAGTTGTCTGTGTGTCTTTTTTGTTTGCTCCTCTTCTTCTAACTCTTTTAGTTATACTCTTATGAAGTTGCACATTTCCCACATTCAAATAATGATGCAACAGTGCTGACATGAAGAGAAGAATCACTTTCAACAATTACGTCTCCTGCCATTAGTAAAACATATTAGTCATGCCTTTCACCCGTATGTTGTACAAAACAACCATCTTACATGTTTGTACTTTGTGCTTTTTTTAACTCAGTTATTGTTATTATTAACAGCACTGTTAAACGTACATGCTCAGGAGCATGTGAAGAAGTCCACACCATTATTTCATTCATTTACAAGTTTTTTATTTAGATCTAAGTCATTGATCATATTCAGAATGGTTAGATAGGCTGGAGATCAAATTTCATGCCCAGTGGATGCATTTAGCATTCTCTTTATTGAGTAAAAAATCATGACCATTCATTTTTATTAATTTTTTCAAATGCCCAAAACAAGTAGTTAGGATCATCCAAATGCATTTATTTCTAGCGGTTATTTAAATATTGGTATAGAGAACATGATGAAAAAGCTTAGATCTGATGGGGAAAAAAAACTCATCATGCATGAAAAAGAAAGTGTGGACCTCGTCACATGCTCTTGAGTGTGTACACCTTAAGGGATTCTATTATTATTTTGTCTTCCCTTCACGCGCTTGTCTTTCCCGGTGCCTTTCCATAACACAGCTAATATACCATTATCCATCCTCACTGTCAGCAGAAACCTTGACGACAACATGCAATTACAACTTCGTTGAAATGGAAGGACAACCATTAGGGAAGCTTAATCCTCTATATTTAAATTACTTAGTCTATATATTCTATGCTCACAAATGATAGTATACCCAAGGACTAACTTTGCTATCAGTACAGTAAGCAAAACAGCATGATAGCTTTCTTTTATAGCTATTTCTAAAGGCAGCTTCTCGGAGATGATGAGCTTCTATAATTCAGGAGCAGAGAAGCTGAAATAATCAATTTTAAGTCTTTGCTATTGAGGCACCATTTAAAAGATGACCACTGCAGCTCCTGGACCAGCAATGTGTAAATAGAAAATCTCAGGGATCCAGCGTCCCTGACTCACCCTTGAAAATTCCCCTCGTGTTCCTTCCAAATGGTCCAAAGCACAAGTAGAGATTTTCCACAGAAACTCACCTCTGGTTGTACATGTGGAGTGGATCAAGAGTCAATGAGTACCACAATTGCCAACATCCCCCATTTGCAACACAGGAAACAAAATATCTCCCAAGTTACTAAGAGCTCAATATCTTCTAGCAGACTGACTAACAGAAATGGTAAAAAATGTGAGGAATTGGTAGAACAATCATCATAAGGATTTCTTTCTTCAAGTGCAAATATTTTTCGAACCTCCACCTTTCAAACAAAGAAACTGATAGGAATGAACTCCCTTTGCTCCAACTAGACTATCATCTGAGGTTTGCATAATATGGCTCCGGATAAATCTTTTCCCCACCTCTAATTTTGAGATCAAAGAAATTGACAGGACCAAAATCTCTCATTCCCAACTAGAACATCTACATAGGCTTCTGCATAGTATTGGCTATGGGGCATGTCTATGGAAAAACCACACTAAGATAATTCTGTAAAGAGATCCAGCAGCAGCTTGCTATAGCCCTAATCTCTTCCTCCTGAAGAAACACAATCTTGTTGTGCACCAGACAAGCATAACTAAAGTTCCTCTTGAACTTCATTCACGTTCCCAACCTAGTACATCCAAGAAAAACTAGAGAACTCATAAGTAAACAGGAGAAAAGGTAAATGGATGAAACGAATTAGTTCATATCCCCATCCCCACTCCTTTTGAATTTAAATGCCAAAGTTGAGATGTGTAGATGAGATATGATCCCTTCTTCATATCCAACTGTCCTGATACAGTATTCATAACTGGAATTTAAGCAAGTTGGTTTCACTTTTGTAAAATGGTAAGAGACTCATGTATGTAAGTCTCCAATAAAAGACTGTAATTAAACACACAACAATGTATTGTACCAAAGATACAGCATAATGTGCATATTAGGACTACATAAAAGCAAAAGAAATTCCCTAGAAGGAAGAACTAACCACCAGAAACTAAGTGTACAGTGCCAAAGCATACCCGGCCAGTTTATACTTTGTCCTATGTCTAGTGTAGCCAGCACATTGCTCGTCAGCACCAGAACCAACAAGAAGGATTTTGGCCTCTGATTTGTACTTAAAACGCTGATGGCCCTTACCAAGATTGCAGATCTCCTCATCCACCCAACCATCCCCATTAGCAGCCAACCATAACGCTATCCCAATATTCAGGTCCTGGAACACAAATAAAAAAAAAAGAAGTTTATGAGGCCACTTCTTGAACACATTCCCAAGCATGGTGTAACTTGCTAACAGAAGCAATGCATTCTTGAACGTGTCAGGATTATGGCAAGCATGGAGTGGAAGTATCAACTACAATGTCCAAATGTCATGAATGGGATCATTTATAGAAGATAAAGAAATGGTAAAAAACCCCAGAACTGAGAAAAATACAAAACCAGGTATGTCTACTTGTTCATGGAGACATGTTTGCTGATACCACTAAATGAAGTACTTGTGGTCCCTGGAAAAATGGACATCATAGTCTAAGCAACTTTATTAACCAGGAAGGAATTGAAAGAAAAAAAGTACAATGTACACGATCATGACATCATGTGGTTAGTGATATACCAATGTCATGTGGCATTTGATGTACTTTACTTTCTTTTCCTTTGTGTTCTGCACTCATACAATGAAATTCCAAGTTTGCAGTCACCTTGCAATGTACTATTCATAACTCATTTGTATGTATGAGTATTTTTCAGGTACTTCATATCTTGTATTCCCATAGCCTTACGTAATTTCAACTTTTGTTAACATCTTGGGCACTATCTTAGAGACAGAATGTGTACAAGAGGCAGAAACTTATGATATATGTAGATTCATACAATATGATATATGTGGACTCGTATGATACCCTGACTGTTGCAATCCACCATCCAAATTTGCAGACTTCAAACTAAGAAATGAATTGGTGAATGCTTAAATCTGAAACCTTTGAACACGTACAAAGTGCCAAGAAAAATGAAGTCTAGACAGAATCTATAATCTGTCTCACTCTAGACAACCTAATACATGGTCCTATGAGGCCTCTTCCTCTTCTATTTGAAGCTTTTCTTCTAGTCACGTAATTGATGTTTGAAATCACTGGTGTTCGGATCAAGTAGGAGTATACTAGATTCTCAAAATCCCCTATATGCAAAGCTTGAAGCCCAATTACAAAGATAGTGACGCTTCCATTGCTTAGATTTAGGGCAATAGGGCGCACTCCCACCACAATAAGGCCGATAAGAAGCATAATACATAATTATCTATTGGCATTTAGCTCTACTACATTGAGTTCAGACTTTAGACATCTTTTAATCCAAAATCAATCTTCAATGAATAATTTGGTATAATTAATCAAAGTTTTCATCTTTTTCCTTTAGAAACTCCAACCAGTTTCATGAAATTTCAATTTATTGAATAAAGTCAAATTTTCGAGCAAACCCTGAAGATGCCTGACAATAAAATTCCAAATACGTAAAACATTTCATTCGGGACCATTTGCATCAAGATAAAACAGAAAAAAGAAAAAGAAAAAAACGAAAAATAGTTACAGGGTCAGCAGATTTTATGTTTTCCAAGAAAATAGGATAAGTTTCATGTCTGGAGAAAAATTGTCAAAATCAATAAATTACCCAAACATTAGGAAAATTCATTTTCCTATGAAAACTTCTAAACTAGAACAGCACAGCTGCTCAAACAGTTTTGTAAGATTAGTTTGCAAGTTGCAGCAGCTTCATTTCAGACTAAACTTTTGGCCACAGTGCTGTCAAAAAGGTTATGAGCTCATCAGTGGGGTCTGCGGTTAATAGAGTTGCAAGGGTCGTAATAAAAGCATGAACATGTGCCCATGTATGTGCGTCTGTGCTTGTAAGTTATGCGGACTTGGTTCCATGAGCAGGCGAACAAATCTAACAGTTTCAAGAAATGAACAGATGGATACTATAAGTGCTCAGTGTACTTCTGACTGCACAAAGATTCATGTAATGAGCTATACCATAAGGTAAATGTACCCAAACAAGACAGGATTGTTTACCATATAGGTTTTTGCAGGATTTATGAGTGACATTACATGCTGGATTTCTGGGGCCAGACATGATAGCTCGGCATCAATCTCCACAAGGCGCCACCTACGATGTTAAAATAAATTATAAGATGAAAGGTCTGGCTACTCAATGAATAAACAGAATCAAAACTCCGTGTATATACATAGAGCACAAATAGCCAACTTACTACTGTTCATGAGGACCCTATCATCTACATCAAGAGAACACGAATTTCTGACATGATTGAAACAACTGATTCAGAATTAAATTTTCAAATAGCCAAATTTTGTTGGGGCATCACCTCCTCTATATTTAGTATTTTTATTTTATTTTTTATTTTTTCTTTTGACAGGTATGCAGTGGTACTTGAACCAACAATATCTTGGCTATGAGATGAGGTACATGACAAAGTTGGCTATGTTGTAAGTCCATCACCTCATTTGATGTAAAAGTTTATTTTTACTACAGATTCAATTTGAAAAAATAAAGAACAAGTATGTTTTCTAATTGATCATGAGATTATCAAAATAAATAGAGTTTCTGGCAACAGTTTTAGATATGTATTTGGGTATCTTGTGACATTTCAACTTGTATACCTCACCTTCTAGAAGGAGAAACCCTTTGAAGTTCCTTTAGCCCTGTCCTGCCAGAAATTCTATCAGGAGCAAGTTGGCCATCAAAGCTTACATTGAGCAGATCGATATCATCTGTCAACGACAACAAGAGATACTCTTATTCAGCAGGGAAACTTCATAGAAGACATTTGTAAGATGAGAAAATTTACAAAGGGGTAAATTAGGTTTTAGCAATACCAAGAAGACATTTTTCATATTATCTTCCAGGTCAGCAATAGGTTTCAACAAGGAGGTATTTGACATGCCTTTTCCCTGACCAAAACTTAACAATCAAGTCTTGTAACATTCAGTCACTTAATTTCAGCAGCTTAGAGCATTATACTGAGCTTGAAGGGACTTAGAAACGATGGACAAGTTTCCCCAATACACTAGACAAACTAAACAAATTACTGGGGAAACAATGAAGTTAATGTTGAAATTGAAAGACTGTCCCAGAAAAAGTAAGTCCTGAGAATGGATAAAACTGTCATCAAGGAATAATTTAATAGTCATTGGTTCACTTACAAATGGAGTTGAGGCACTGGTCCAGCAATGCTGCAAGTATCATAGAATCCAATCCACCAGAAAAAAGAAGTGCCAAAGGGACAAGTTTCTTCACTCTAGTTTCATGCAATGTTGTCTACACATTCATAATCAGCAGAGAATCAACAATAACATAACTAAGATAACCAAGCAGAATCAAGTAGCAATAAATCCTGCTAGTCAAAGACCAATCATGGCTTATTTTCAGAAAACAATATCTGCACCACTTTGTTTACAGTTTTACCAGTCTTCACTTTTAAATTCTATTATCAGCTCATACAATTTTCAAATAGCTACAACTACATTCATGAAGCAGTAAAGTTAATGCAGCAGAAGCATCATAGAGTGTGTGTATGTGCGTGCACACGTGTGTGTGGCAGACAGGACTATTTGTAAAGAGTTTGGTGCAACAAAAAAAAAAAAAAAACCTTTCCACTTCAATCACTTCAGGTTGAACGCCAATTTGTCAACAAAGGATTGGTTTACCAGTCGCATATTATAACAACCTCAACTATTAACTATCAACAAATACGGAAACTTGAATGATGAGTTCTCGAGGTTTGGGATTTTTCCACTTTTCGTCCCAGAGATCAACAAATAAAATGTGTGGACTTCTCCTGCACTCTGCAGTTAGTCATTTATGTTTAAATCTCCATCTTTACAAGTGGTGCATAACCCAAGTTTCTGTGTATAAATACTAAAATCTTGGTTTTCATGTTGGATAGATCTCTATTTAGAGAAGCCCACTGGTCTGCATCCCGAATCCCGTAATTTCAAGATTGCCTCTTGCTCCATTTATGCAATAGAGAGAAAGTCACTATGCAATTTTCACTTGCTTTCTGTTAGCTTATCAACAAAGGAAAGGGAACAGAAAACCCAGAGAGGGAGAAGGGGGAGGGAGATGGCTGAGAGAAGCAAGATGCTTCTTCCTTTTTCCCCCGCTTACCATGCTTAAAAACCCAAGGTAGCTATTCTCAGTTATGCTCATGGATAAAGAGGGAAGTTGATCTCTTGCAACATATGGAGGCATTATGCTCCTTCTTTGAAAACCTATATTCTTGGGCTTGAGAGAGTGAATATCAGGAAGTTTTTCACAGGATAAACCAATTGAAAATGAATAAATTAGGATAATAACCTAAGAGTCCTCACTTCGAAAAAAAAATAAAAAAATCACCTAGACTCGTAGCCAATCAGAGGCTCAGTAGAACTTCTAAGAAAACACGCAATCATAAACATAATGCATATGAAATGAGACAGTGGAAGGTTTCTTTTTCTTGTTTTCTGTTCAGTTTGTTACAAGACTGACGAGAAGTAATCCAAGTATCCCCAGAAGTACATGGTGACAATGGAAACAAATCCAGGGTGCAGCTGCTGTTAGGAGAGTTATAAGAATACTCAATTGATTTCTGATCATCCTCAACATGTTTAATACAAAACTGCAACAAACACTATTTTGGATGGTCACCATTGGCATCCAGTTTTATAGAGCAGGACTGCAGATATGACCATCTAATAGGCAATAGTGGAACAGCTAAAAGGTAAATATGGAAAAGTGATTGTGGAGGAGGAAAAAAACAGAGAGATCAACAAGAAAGAAAAAGGGAACCAAGAACAAGGCTTTAGCATTCCAATTGGCTGGTGTTTATAATTTTTCCTTTTAGAAAGTAAAATAAGAAAAAAGATTGTCACAGCTTTCCTGTATAGCAAACACAACTCCCAATGCCTAATAGATGAGGTCAGTACCAGTTTTAAACTCTCCTCAATGCACACAGCCATTATCCACATATCCCTTAGAAAAGAGAGATATGCACGTTATATCTGTGACTGTGTGTGTGCTTATATGCGTGCTAAACACGTAGGCACACACAGCTCATACACACACACAAACACATATATACACGAGAATATTATATATTAACATATATGTCCTATTCTGATTCTGGTACACTTTTTTTACATGCGTTTTAGAATGTTTGGATTAAATTACAAAATATGAGGATACAAGATTCCCTGTCTAACTATTTCCCTACACCTACACTGCCATACCTATCTTCAATCCTCAAGGAATCAAAATAAAAGATGGATACCAAGAAAAGCAATTAGGATTTGTCTCACAACATAAAAATTCTGTAAATGCAGATAATTGTGATTGCCTCCAGTCCCTAATCATTTCCTCATGATGGTGAAAATGCAAACAAATATTGAACAGAATAACTTAAAGTCTTTCCCATGTCACATGCTCATTTGATTGATAGAATAAACAGAAATGGACAACAACAATCAAGAAATTAACAAACCAGAAATGACTGTTGAAGGTAATCTGAGACATCTAGGACTTGCATTAGTCAGATTTCACCCTGTAGTTTGGACATAAAACTTACAAAAGTAAGTGGTTCATTACAATTGTGAAGCAGTCAACTAGTTAACATCTCTGTAGTCCAAACTTTAAATAAAGCAGGGATTACTAGAAGAAGGAAAATGTCATAGACAGGACCAAAGTTCCTAAGATCTGTTAACCAAATATAACCAAATGGAGTAAGAGGATAATTATATAGTTTGATGCACTAACCTTCACGGGGACAATGTTGGATGTGAGTTGTCTACTGAATCAGACAGTAGATATGACTCTAGCAGAGCTAAGGCCTTCTACCACAGTGGTGCCAGATGGGCCTCTCCTGTGCTTAGGTCACAGATTCAAGGCGCTCACAGGTTATGCATAATCCTACCCAGCTTGCCCACCAAAAAAGGAGGACATAACTCTAGATGGGATAGAAACCCAGTTAGACTTCTGGAGTAATTTGCTAGATGATGCCCCTTCAGCATTTGATTGATCTATTCTTTTAATTCATATATGTTCTAGAAGAACTTCCAAAAAATAATCTCAACATTCAGATGCATGCAATTCATCCCCATTTCTCAAGGAACAGCAAACAAAATCATAGGGAAGCTAGAAGTTTCACTGTTAACACTCTAAAGGACACTGTCCATGTTCCAGTCAAATTGGGAAGAAATTTTCTTTTAATGCTACTGGCTCATTATAAACTGATCTTAACTTGGTGGTACATAATAGTCTAAGAAAGATGCCAGCAAGAATGGGTCACCTGTTGGAAGGGCAGGTTATGATCAAATTGCCATCACACAGTAGCACATGATTCATCCTCTTGGTTTCCCTATTTGAAACAAGTGAACCAACAATATCTGTATGGATAAACAACTTAAGTACTTCTGTTTCCTTTGAAGGAAGTTTAGTTGAATTGTATAGGAATATCATCCGTGATATGCTACCCTAAATTACTAGTCTAGATTGATTTGATTGACACGTAATTAGGGGCATATTGGGAGAACCAGTTATGTAGGGTAAACTGCAAATTGGGGGATCTAGGAGATTCGATCTCACAGCTATTCCCTTCCATTTCTAGATAGAAAAGGATACTCCTCTCCTTATACGGAGAAGAGACCTTTTATATACAAATGAAACCTTGTGGTCCATCCCTTCCCCAGAACCTGCATATGCGAGAGCTTCATGCACCAGGCTGCCCTTTTTTTTACCATTTTAGGTCTGTGTATACATAAGATTTCTGCTCTTATTTTAATCTCTGTATCAGAGCCAGAATCCTTCTCCTCTCTTTTATCTTCTGGATTACATCCATGTTTCAAACCGTCAAATTATATCCCTTGGATTACCACATCTGACAGCACAATCACGAAGTCAGTGATGTGCTGAATCTGGCAAAAACAGTGGAATACGTGAAAAAGAAAAATTTTCTCACCAGATTTCACAAGTTCGCAGAGTTCACCAGTGGAGGTCATCGGAACAGCAGAAATAAAGTCCTACTTTTGATAACGTTGCTTGCAGTAGCAGATCGCCAGTGGATGACTTCCCCTCTATAAAACTGATGGATGATATGTTTCAGATCCCAATTTTTGAATCTACTTGCAACAGGAAAAGGAGATTTCTTGGCCCTAGATTCTGCCTCAACGGCAGGCACCATAGTCATCTTCTTCATCACCATCTTTCTATTTTTTCTATTTTTTATTTTTTTTTTCCAATCATCGGCTTACTCACTTTGGGTTTCTTCATGCCAACTCTAGACCTGAGATTGAATAAAATGATCATGTTTCAAGTTGCGTCGATTGAAAGATCTTCCATAGTTGTGAAATATGCTAGTCATCCAGCTTCACCGGAACATCTTCACTTATTACTTTCCCCTTTTCTTATCGAATCTCTGTGGCTGAAAGATTTCTTCTACCTCAGATTCTAGAGCCTCAACCACTGCCCGCCGTAGTTGCATGTCGTTGAGGATGGGAACAAACCTCAATGCTATTGCATCTCGTTGGCAACGGGAGCAAAACTTTAGTGGCCAATCTAGTTCTAACCTATGAAGTTAGAGGTGCAAAGCACAACTAGGCACAAGGGGTGCGCCTGGAGCCTGGAGGGCCGAGGCGCACGCCTGAATCACGAGATGCAAAAATAAATATTAAGAATTATAAAAATCCCAAAAAAGTAAGAAAAATATAGAAACATAATCCTATTTTGAAATATTACTCAAACATGCTAATTTCTATG
The DNA here is from genome assembly GCA_035236585.1 of Warburgia ugandensis. Lineage (NCBI taxonomy): Eukaryota > Viridiplantae > Streptophyta > Magnoliopsida > Canellales > Canellaceae > Warburgia > Warburgia ugandensis. Next base: position 27,625,785 of record CP141131.1, read on the forward strand.
AATGGAAGCTATATATGTTAATGAAATTCTATTTCAAAGAATAAATGTAAAAAAATGAAAGTTATTTCAAAATTTTGTAATTGTTTGCTCAAAAAAAATAAAAAAATTGAAAAAAACCTAAAAAGATGTTAAAACTATAGCAAACAAACAAGAAAATCAAATGATATGTGTGTTTCATCTATAGAATGGGAAACCATCAAGATTTATAAAATTAAAATATAAAAAAAAAGTAAGCCAAAAATGAAAAAAAAAAAAGGGTTGTAGGAGGAAGATTCATGAATCCATACCTTTTCTTCACTTAGATCTGTAAAAGCTTGAAGACAAATGGTCTTTTCCACAATAGAAGCTCTCAAGATGAGAAAATAGGGTTGGAAGATGAAAAAATGAAAAAAATTGAAGTTTTGGGTTTTAACAACTCGTTGCCTATGCCTAGGCGCGCCTTAATATAGACTCTAGGTGCATCGAGGCACACCCCAGGTGCACACCTAGGCGCTAGCGCTTGAAACCCCTGCGACTTACAAAATTCAGGAGCAGTACGTGCATCTAGCACCTAGGCGCGCCTTTAACTACATAGGTTCTGACAACTCCCTCCTGAGTCAATGGCCACCTATCATCATCAAATTACATTGAGTACCCCGGCAATAGATTGCTATTTATAGTAGTCCCCTTTAAACCGAAGGCTTTCCAAAGGAAAACAAAAAACAAAGGTGTGATCCTGCTTCATTGCTACATATTTGGTAATTGCATGCGATTCGAAAAGTATGAAATTCGAAAGCTAGATCTAACCAAATGTATTTTTTTGAGAGAAGAAGTTTTTGTTCTCTATGCATGCCAACTTGGAGACTAACAGGCACAGTTCTCCAAGGCTGCACCTTTCGCATGCAAGCATGCCAAGACAACAGGTAATGTAAGTCAACATGAGATGGTTGTGAATCTTAGGTGCCACTTAGCAACCACTTCCGAGCCACAAAACCAAGAAATCAAGCCCACTTCTAACCAAGAAGAGCAACCATGGCAAAAAAAGCAAATTTATGTAGCAGAATGCCTGTAGGGTATTTGCCAATTCCTCCAATCCACAATTGACTATTTAGAAATTAAACCCACAAAATTACCTTAGTTGGGCTCAGTCCATGAGGTTAATTGTTAGAGGAAGAGAAAAGATGGGATACCTGGATGGAAGTACCGAGAGGCCAATTGATCCTACAGGTGCTAGAAAATGGGATGTAGAGAATTCTATAGTTATGTCTTGGCTGATTTGTTCTATGCAGGCTGATGTTGGGGAGTCCAGGACAAAAAAGAAAAAGAAAGCGGGACCAGTAAAGCTTACATGGCCGAGGCACTTGTGGAAGAAAGTAGAGCCAGCACTATGTTTATTGTAGAATAGATTGAAAAACTCAAATGCATGTTATTTTCTAGACCTTCACAGACACATGATGACAAAACTAGTAACTACTTCACTACTTTGCAAGTCATATCAAACACTACACACGTTCCTTGGATTATAGGTTCTGAAGCCACTTGCTATATGACAAGTGATTCGCAACTATCTATCACATATATACGCCAATTTTTTGCTCTCAGAAGGTAAGCATTGCAAATGGGACAAGATCATCAATGTTGAGAAAAGCACCATCAAAGTTTCATATGACCTTACTTTAAACTCTATATTACATGTTTCTAAATTATCTGTTAATTTAATCTCAATAAACCAACTAATGAAAAATCTAAATGGTTTGGTGTGTTTTTCTGCATTTGAATATTTCTTTTGAAATAAAAGCTTCACTAAAGAGGATTGGGCTTGCTGAGGAAAGAGGTGAGTAGTACTACATAAAACAAGGCAAAGAAACACCAAATAGCTATCACAATGGCTAAGCAAGAGACAAAGACATCTAGTTTTGGCACCATCGATTGGGTCATCCCTCACTTTTTGTTCTTAGAAAAATGTTTCCTAATCTTTGTCATGGTTTAGAAGAGTCCAATTTAAACTATGATGTCAGATGGTTAAACACTGTTGCGTCCCAATCAATATAAATAAAGCATCTACTCCATTTGCAATATTTCATTTTGATGTATGGGGTCCGTCCTGTGTCGCAAATGTCTTTAGCCACAAATGATATGTCACCTTTATTGATGAATACTCTCGTTTAACTTGAGTATATTTGATGAAAGAGAAATATGAAGTCAGTCACTTGTTTATCAACTTCCATTTTATAATCCTTAGTTCAATGTGCAGATCAAACGAGTGCACAGTGATCATGGGGATGAATATCTTGCAAGTTCATTATAATTACTTGCAAAAAAAGGTATCTCCACACCAAATCATGTGTAAAAAATCCTACACAAAATGCACTTGCTGAAAGGAAGAATAATCATCTCTTAGAAGTTACTTGAAGTCTTTTGTTCACCAAAAATGGGCCAAAATCCTTTTGAGGTGATGCAATTCTTATAGCCACTTACCTAATCAACAGAAGTACATTTCGAGTTATTATCATCAAGACCTTATCCCAATTAGGGGTCGGCCACATGAATCTTATTCCTCCATTCCACTCTATTAAATACCATGGTTTCATTTCGTCCCAAAGTTTTTAAATATTTCCTCACCACTTCTATCCACGTTCTTTTGGGCCTTCCCCTTGCCCTTTTAGAACCTTCTACTTGTATTGCCTTACTCCTTCTAACTGGTGCCGTTGTTGGTCTCCTTCGGATGTGTCCAAACCATCTAAGTCTAATCTCCCTCATCTTATTACCTATTGGTGCTACCCCTAAATTTCCTTTAATATTTTCATTTCTAATTCTGTCCTTTCTTGTCTTACCACTCATCCATCTCAACATCCTCATTTCTACAACGCTCATCCTATGAGTATCATGTTCCTTAATTGACCAACACTCTGATCCATAAAGCATGGCCAGCCTTAGAGCCATCCTATAGAATTTTCCTTTTAGTTTGAGTGGCACCCGCCAATCACATAAAACTCCAGATGCACATCTCCATTTGTTCCAACCTACTTGGATTCTCTAGGTAACCTCCCTCTCAATCTCTCCACTTTCATAGATCAACGATCCTAAGTATATAAAGAGGTCTTTCACGGGGACTTCTTAGTTATCAATCTTGACTAGTGTTCCACTCCTACTCTCCTTACTAAAATTACATTCCACATATTCTGTCTTAGTTTGGCTAATTTTAAATCCTTCAGATTCTAATGCTTCTCTCCATAACTCTAGCTTTATGTTTACACCCTCCCTTGTCTCATCAAGTAAGACTATATCATCTGCAAATAGCATGCACCAGGGAATCTCCTCGTGTAAATGTTTTGTTAACTCATCAATAACTAATGTGAAGAGGTATGGACTCAATGCCGATCCTTGGTGCAATCCTACAGTGAGAGGAAAATCACCAGTCACGCCACTAGTGGTCTTAACATTTGTTACCGCTCCCTCATACATATCTTTAATTATGTCTATATACCCTTGAGAAACCCCCTACCGCCCAACACCCTCCATATTAACTCTCTAGGGACTCTATCATAAGCTTTCTCTAAGTCGATAAAGACCATATGTAAGTCTTTCCTCCTCTCCCTATATTTCTCTACTGATTGTTTTAATAAGAAAATAGCTTCCATGGTAGACCTCCCAGGCATGAAACCAAACTGATTCTCCAAAAATACTTGTTTCATGTCATAACCTCTTCTCAATCACTCTTTCAAAAGGTTTCATGGTGTGGCTCATAAGTTTGATCCCTCGATAATTAGTGTAGCTCTGAATGTCTCCTTTATTCTTATAGATTGGTACAATAGATCTTTTCCTTCACTCATCAGGCATTTTCTTTGATTTTATAATCTTGTTAAACAGCTTAGTCAACCAAACTACCCCAATATCTCCCATATGCTTCCAAACCTCTACTGATATACCATCAGGCCCCATGGCCTTTCCTGATTTCATCTTTTTAAAGGCCTCTTTTACTTCAGGTATTCTAATCCTACGCTCATATCTATAATATCCAATGTTATTTAGATTTATAGTATTTTCCATCCCTATATTCTCAGAGCCATTGTCATTTAACAATTTTTGAAAGTATGTTTCCCACCTTTGTTTGATCTCATCTTCTTTGACTGATACCCTTTGATCATCGCTTCTAATACACCTAACATGATCTAAGTCCTTACCCTTATGTTCTCTTACTTTTGCAAGTTTAAACACACATTCTCATATTGTTCATAGTTTTCCTTATTTCTAATCTTCTGCGAAGCTTTAAAACGTATCAATTTTTCTTTAATAACATTTTGCACTGTTTCACTCCACCACCATGTTTCCTTTGCTAATAACCTTTTACCTTTAAATACTCCTAAGACATCTTTTGCGACTTTTTAATGGACTCAGCCATATTAGTCCACATGGTATTTACTTCTGTTTCATAGTTCCAATTTCCTTCTACCATCAACTTATTTTTGAATGAGATTATTTTCTCTCCTTTTAAGTTCCACCACTTAGTTTTTGGATGTGTATTAAGTTCAGTTTTTTACTCCATCTTTTAATATGGATATCCATAACCATTAACCTATGTTGTGAGGTTAAACTCTCACCAGGTATCACCTTACAATCCTTACATATAGATCGTTCATTATTCCTAAGTAGAAAAAAGTCTATTTGGCTTTTATGAAGTCCACTTTTAAAGGTTATTAAGTGTTCATCCCTCTTCTTAAAGAGTGTATTTGCAATGGACAGGTTATATGACAAAGCAAAATCGAGGATATTCTCCCCCATCTCATTTGGTTCACCTATACCATACCCTCCATGTATTCTATCATACCCTTCCTTATCTTTTCCTACATGACCATTTAAGTCTGCTCCTATAAATATCCCCTCAGTATTGGGAATTTCTTGTATGACTCCCTCCATATCTTCCCAAAACTGTCTCTTGATTATATCTTGTCACCCTACTTGTGGTGCGTATGCACTTATAACATTTATAATCTGCTCTCCTAGAACAATTTTTATTATTATAATTCTACCACTAATTCTTTTAACGTCCACAACTTTATCCTTTAATTCCTTATCCACTATTATTCCTACGTCATTCCTGTTATTTTCCTTTCCTGCGTACCATAATTTATACACCATTTCAAGTTTTCTAAGAGTTGTGTCCCACTTCTTGTCAAAAAATGAGCTTCCTCTTCATGTTTTTTGTTGTGTCTCCTATTTCCATCAAGAGGTAGTCTGAAAACTTGAACCTTGAGCCATAAAATACCTCTTCCTTGGGTACTTGAGAAATCAAAAAGGTTACAAGTGCTTTGGTCCTTCCACTTGTGGCTTATATGTCAATTGTGAAGTCACATTTCATCATGATAATCCCTATTACTCCACCTTTGGTAAGCAAGGGGAGATTTCTGATGACCTAAGCCAAATGTGGAGCATGTTCTGTCTAGATAATCTCCAAATACCAATAATAGAAACTTGTGAAACTCAGGAGAAATCGCAAGCTCAAGATAATTCTAATGTTCAAGAAGTTTCGTAACAAAAACCTAAAAAGGAGACAAACCTTTTACAAGTATATGAGAGGCAAAGGCGATTAGCTGAGACACAACAAGATGAAAGTGAGACACCCACTTTTGACTCTCAGGTCCAATCTGAAACATCTAAAGGGCAATCATCGAAAACTTCACATTCAGGTAAAGTATTCACTACTGAATCTGTTTTATATTGTGATTTACCTAATGCACTAAGAGGAGTGAGAACATGTACTAAGCATCCACTGGGAAATTACATGTCACTACGTCAATTGAATCCTGATTTCAAAGACTTTACCGTAAATGTCTCCAGTAAAAATTTCCAAGATTTTTTTAAGAAGCCATGCAACAAGAAGATTGGCGGAAAGCCATTCATGAAGAACTATAAGCCCTGCATGAGAATCAAACATGGACCATGGTCGCTTTTCCAAGAGGAAAGAAACCAATGGGATGTAAATAGGTATTCATCGTAAAATATTAGGCAGATGGTACAATAGAAACATACAAGGCAAGGCTAGTTGCAAAGGATATACACAAATTCTCGAAGTAGATTACTCAAAAACATTTGCACCTGTGGCAAAGATGAACACTACAAGGGTGTTGCTATCTACTGTCGCTAAGCAAGACTGGAAATTGTATCAGTGCAATATGAAAAATGCATTTCTTACTGGGAATTGGAGTTAGTAAAAAAAAAAAACATACAAGGTAGTCCGGTGCACGAAGCTCTCACATATGTGGATTCCAAGGAAGGGGCAGATCATAAAGGGTCTATAGTACGCAGCCTTACCTTGCATATTTGCAAGAGGCTGTTTCCACACCTCAAACCCATAACCTCCAGGTCAAACGGTAATAACTCTATTGTTGAGCCAAGGATCCCGTTAAGGCCTAAAAGTGAAAGACTACACCTGTTAGAAAGTGTACAAGTTATAGAAATCACTGTATGGGCTAAAACGATCCCCAAGAGCATGGTTTGGTAGATTCACCAAGTTTATGATCCATAGTGGCTATAGACAAAGCCAAGGAGACTACACCCTATTCATCAAACATAACCCAAGGGGTAAACTATCATCACTATTTGTTTATATTGATGATATTATTGTGCTAAGTGATGATGAAATGGGGATGGAGAATCTCAAGCAGAAGATGACTTAAAATTTTGAGATTAAGAATATTTGAAGATAGTTCAAAGCAAGGGATCTTCATCTCTTAAAGAAAGTTCGATATGGATCTCTTATAGGAGAAAGAACTTCTTGATTTCAAACCAACTGCAACCCCTATTGACGTGAATACTAAACTCTAGGCTGCAAATGAAAGTAGTGATAGACAAGACAAAGCACAGTACCAACGACTGGTAAACAAATTGATATATACGTCACTCACTCAACTTAACATAGCTTATGCAGTAAGCTTAGTGAGTCAATTTATGCATGAACCAAAAGAGGAGTACATGAAGGCCGCACTCAAAATTTTGAGATAAAAGTCTTGCCCTGGAAAAGGTCTATTATTCTCTAGGAATAATAGGATGGAATTAGAAGCAATGCATTGATGATTGGGTAGGGTCTCTTGTTGATAGATGATCTACTAGTGGATATTGCACCTTCATGGGAGGCAACTTGGTGTAGCGAAGTAAGAAGCAAGATGCGATGGCTCGATCAAGTGCAAAGGCTGAATTTAGAGCCATGACCATCAATATATGTGAACTAATATGGATCTGAATCATTCTAAGGGACTTGAAGCTTAGGATAGATGGACCAATAGAGCTATATTGTGAAAGTTAGCTATAGCAACTGCGCACAATCCCGTATAAAATGATCGAACAAAACATGTGAAGGTTGATCGACATACTATTCGGGAAAGATTTAGACTCCAAACAGTTGTGTATTCCCCACATTCCAACCAAAGAGCAATTAGTAGAGATGTTTACAAAGAGCCTTGATTGCAAGACTTATGACATCATTATCAGCAAGTTGGGAATGATAGATCTATTCACCAACTTGAGGGGGAGAGTTGAATTGTATAGATGTATCATACTTGATATGCTACCCTAATTACCAATCTAGATTGATTTGACTAACATGTAATTAGGGGAATATTAGGAGAACCAATTATGTAGGATAAGCTGCAAATTGGGAGATCTAAGAGATTTGATTGCACAGCTACTCCTCTCCTTATATGGAGAAGAGACTTTTTGTATATAAATGAGACCTTTTTCGGTCTGTGTATACATACAACTTTGTTACTCGATCTGTGTATACATACAATTTTGTTACAACGCAGGGTCACTTTGGGAAGTCCTACTCAAGAAGGGCTAGTACACATGCCAATTGGCATGGGCAGCAGAAGGAGAAAATAAGGACAGCTGGCTCATAGAGAGGAAGTCTGTTATGGAATTCGGTTAGAGAAGATCAAGGAGAATTTGAGAGAGCGGGAGTTTTGGAGCGAAAAATAGGAAGAAGAAACATATAAAAGGGAGGAGAGTAGATGGGGGGGGGGAGGATGGTGTAAGGGGGGTTCTAGCTCCGCAAAAGTGAGGGACTGCTAGATTTCTTTCTTTCTTCTCTCCTTATACTACCCTCTGCTATCAAATACAGATGAATGTATCTACTCACTTTTATTTTTATCACCGAATCACTTGTTGTTGGAAATCATCACCTTGATTAATCAAAAGACTGTTGTTTCTACAAATTGAACTATCAATTGGTATCAGAGCCGTTTGATCATGGGGCATGGTTAGAACTAGGATGGAACGAACAGAACTCTAGGAGAAGGAGATTGAAGAAGCCAGAGGGGAAATCAGTGACATGAAGGAAAGCATCAGTCGATTACAAAACAATGTTATGGCCTTCGGAGAATACCTGTTATAGATCCGAGATTGGATAAAAAGGAAAGAAGAGCCGAAGATGGAACTTGGAAATAAGAGGGCTACCGAGGTCGGTGAGACTTCCAGTGGCGATAGATGGAGTCCATTTGGATCAATGGATCAACCTCATCCTGAACATCATTTTCGAAGAATGGATTTGCAGGTATTCAACAGCAAGGAACCCTATGGGTGGCGTTGCCGTGTGGAGCACTACTTTCAGGTGAATTAGATCAACGATGAGGAGAGGGTGGCAACAGCTGCTGTCTATTTAGAGGGAGACGCTCTCCACTGGTTCCTGTGGGTAGAGTCACCAACTCCTTTCCGATCATGATCTTCCTTCCGATCATCTCTGCTTCAACACTTCCACTCATCATAGTCGAATGACAACAATGAATCACTGTTGGCACTGAGGCAACTTGAGAGTGTTTTCAACTACCTCAGATCATTTCTCTCCGGTGCACTAGTAGATCTCTCAGACGATCTAGCTTAAGCAAGTGATCAAGGCCAAGGTTAAGATATTCAGGCCTACATCGTTGGCTGGGCTTGTGGAACTAGCCCATAAAATCGAAGAGAAGAATAATGCCCTGGATCATATAAAGGCCCACACCCACCAATTGGGCAATGGGCTACAAGTATCTAGGCCCAGCAAGTTTTACCCAAAACCCTTGTCAAAAGAATGGGGGTACCAAGGGCAAAATCATAATTTGCCCTCCTTCCTCTCTCGCCAGCACCAATCATTCGAAGGGCTTACAAATAGAGACCGATTGCGATCAATGCACCGACGATTCTGTTGCCAAACAACGGGAATCTATTTGACAACTAACCAACACGGAATTGCAACAGTGCCAAGCCCAAGGTTTGTGCTATCGCAGCAACAAGAAGATCATCCTGGACACCGTTGCAAGAATCTTTAGTTACAAGTTCTGTTGCTTGACGAGGAAGATGGCCTAGACACCAACGTAACACTTCCGTTAGAAGCAAGCGACCAACGGGATGCGGAGAATCAACCTCTAGAGCTGTCCCTAAACTCCATTGGGAGATTCACGGCCAGCAAAACCATTAAACTAAAAGGGTTTGTCAAAAACTATGAGATTGTCATGCTAATCAAAAGTGGTGCCTCCCATAACTTCCTAGCTAAGCGTAATCGCTGAACTACAATTACCAGTGGACTATTCTTGGCAATTTGGAGTCTAGGTTGGGGAAGGCCATTGCATTAGAGGTGAAGGTGTATGCTTGGGGATAACATTGACTCTGTCGGGCATTATAGTAACCCAAGATTTTCATCCTTTTCATCTCGGCAGAGTAGAAGTGGTCCTTAGGATTGCTTGGTTGAAGACCCTAAGGGAAATTGCCACCAACTTTTGCAAAATTACGATGCGGTTTACAGTGAATGGACGCATGATTATACTCAGGGGGATCCATCCCTTTCCTCCTCTTTGATTTCCGCAAGTCCTTTTCTGAGGGTTATTCCTAAGGCGGATTCAAGCTACATGATTGAGTACTAAGGTATGGATGCCGACTCACCACAACATCTAAAAGAGTGCTTTCAGGCGCTAGCTTCTCTCTTGCAGCCATTCTCTCATGTCTTTGATCGATCTTTGGGACTACCTATTGCTCTCCCCCACGACCACGCCATACGATTGATAAATGAAACGCAAACACCACACAGTAGGCCGTATCACTACCCACACTCTTAGAAAAACAAGATAGAGAAAATCATCAAGGAGATGCTGCTTTCGGGTATCATTAGGTCCAGTAAGCCCCTTTTCCAGTCCAGTGTTATTGGTTAAAAAAAAACGATGGAGGATGGAGGTTTTATGTAGACTATTGTGCCTTGAACAAGGTAACAATGCCTAACAAGTTTCCAAACCCTACCATTAAAGAACTCTTAGATGAACCATATTCTTCAAGTTAGATAAAAAAATCCAATTATTATCAAATTGGCATCAACAAGGAGGACGTAGCAAAGATCGCCTTTTGAACACATGATGGGCATTACGAGTTTTTGGTTATGCCTTTTGTCTTAACCAATGCCCAGCGACATTTCAGGCCCTCATAAATGAGATATTCCGCCCCCCATTTACGTAAGTTTGTTCTCGTCTTCTTTGATGATATTCTGATTTATAGTTGTAACTTCACTTTGCATCACAAGCACATCAAGATTGTCTTACAATTACTTGGGAACACCAACTAATTGCAAATAAAAAGAAGTTCTAGTATGCACAGCAATCGTTGGAGTAATTGGGGCATGTTATTTCCACAGATGGCATGGCAACCGATACATCAAAAATAGACTGTATGCTTTCTTAGCCCATTCTTAAAAACATCAAAGCACTTCAAGGATTTTTGGGGCTCACAGGTTATTACAGGAATTAAGGCCTCATTGCGACTCCCTAAGTTGCTCAAGAAGGATAGCTTCATTGGTCATCGCAAGCCTAGACAGCATTTGAAGCCCTAAAACACAAAATGACATATGTTCTTGTGTTAGCTGTACCTAACTTTTCCAAAACATTTGTACTAGAAACTGATGCATCTAGCAAGGGAATTGGTGGTCTTCATGCAAGAGGGTCGACTGGTAGCCTTTTTCAACCAAGCCCTCTCTCTTCAATCATAGTCTAAATCGGTTTATGAAAGAGAACTCATGGCTGTAGTCATAGCAGTGCATAAATGGCGACATTATCTCATGGGCCATCATTTTGTCATTCACATAGATCAAATGAGCCTTAGATTTCTGATGGACCAACGGCTGCTTAACGATGAACAATAAAAATGGTTAACAAAGCTCATAAGGTTTGACTTTGACATCCAATACAAGCCAGGATATGAAAATAGAGTAGCCAACGCCTTATCCAGGTGCCAGGAATTGTATGCTTTCAACAACATTGATTATCCAGCACGTGATGCAGCTACTCCATGCCCTTCCTTCCAGCCCAAAATGGAGCACGACCCACTTCTTCAGTTGCTTACTATCTCGGCTGCTCGGTGCTCTAATTTGGATTCACTAACCAATGAGATACAGAGTGATACCCCGCTTCGTAACATTATTCAAAACCTTTTGGTACACCAAGGGAGTCACCCAGGATACACCTTCAAGCAAGGCCTCCTGCTATTCCATGGAAGATTGGTTACTTCAAAATCTTCACCTCGCATTGCAGCTTTCTTGCATGAGTTCCATTCCATATCAGGAAGGGGACATTCAGGGTTTCTCCACACTTATAAGCATATATCCAGGGTGCTCCATTGATAAGGGATGTGCCAGGATATCCAAAAATGTGTTTCTACGTGTGATGTATGTCAAAGGAATAGGTATGCTCCAACAAAGCATGCTGGACCACTTCAACCCCTTCCTATTCCTAAACTAGCTTGGAGTGACATGTCCATGGACTTTATTAGTGGTCTACCTAAAGCCCACAAATTTGACACCTTATTAGCCATGGCTGATCGTCTCACCAAATTCAGTCACTTCCTTCTTCTTACCCACCCTTACACAACAAAAGATGTTGCCATCTCTTTACCAAGGAAGTAATTAGGTTACATGGTTATCCACAGTCAATTGTTTCCGATTGTGATCGCATATTCATTAGTCATTTCAGGACAGAGCACTTCAAACAGGCTAGAACATCATTGAAAATGAGCTCAACTTATCATCTCCAAACGAATGGAAAGACTAAGGTGGTTAACAGCTGTTTGGAGACATGTCTTCATTGCTTCATTGGCAAAAAACCTAAGTCTTGGCCTACTTGGATATGCTGAGCAAAATACTGGCATAACACCTCTTATCAGAGCTCTGGAAGAATGACACCCTTTAAGGCCTTGCATGGTCGAGACCCTCCCACGTTAGACATTCACTGGTGATGAATCCCTTGTAGAAGAAGTTAATCAGCATGTGGCTGCTCGTGATTTAGTCCTGATAGAATTAAAACAAAACTTGCAAGCAGCTCAAACCCGCATGAAGATCTAGCTGATTCACATCATTGAAATCTCATCAACCCTAGCGCCTCAAGTGAAAGGGAGCCTTGGTGCAATGTTAGAGTTGTAGTCGTGTGACCTTGAGGTCACGGGTTCAAGGCGTGGAAACAATCTCTTGCAAAATACAAGGTAAGGCTACATACTATTGACCCTTGTGGCCTGCCCCTTCCCTGGACCCCACTTACGTGGGAGCTTCGTGCATTGCGGCTGCCCGTTACCCTGCAGCCTCAAGTCCCTATCAACTCAAGGCAATGAGAAACTACATCCTGACTATTATGGACCCATATGTAGTTAGACGAGCACCTAGGCACAATTTGAAAGGTTTGCACCTGGGTGGGTAAAAGTTGCCTGGGAGTAGCCTTACTTTAGGCGCACCTCCAACCCCCAAGCGCAACCTCCAACTAGTTAAAGTTTTAACTGCATTTTTTTTTTTTTTCATCTTCTAAACCTATTTTCACTTCTCTTGAGAGCTCAGAAGGTGAGAAAGACCATTCCTCTTCAATCTTTCACAAATTTAAGCAAAAAAAGGGACGGATTCATGAATTTTAACTTCTTTTTACATTTTTTGTTAAAAAAACAGTACCAATTTTTCAATTTTTTTGTTTTTTGTTTACTTTTTTAGATAAATCTTGATGGGTTCTTATTTTATATGTATAAACAAACATTCCATTTGAGTTTCATGTTTCTTTGCTATAGATTTAAGTTTTTTTTTAATGTTTTTTCTCTGTTTTGAAAATATCAGTTACGAAAATTGAAAAAGAATTCGGTTTTTTGTATTTCTTCTTTGAAACGTATTTCTATCCACATATATAGCTTCTGCATGCTTGTGTGTTCATGTGCGATGTTTTTTTCATACTTTTTTTGTATTTTAGGGTTATTTTTTTCAATTTTTTTGAAAATTATAGTTAAAGAAATTGAAAAAAAATTTTGTTTTTTTTTTTTTTTAACTTTATTCATAGAAACATATTATCATATATATATATATATATATATCTTTCCCTTGCTTGTGAGTACATGTGTGCTGTCCTTTTTCATGGTTTTTTGTGTTTTCATGTTATTTTTTTCAACTTTTTTGAAAATAACAGTTATAGAAATTGAAAAAAAGAAACTATATTTATTAGTTAAAACATATTTCCATCCACACATATAGCTTCCTCTTGCTTGTGAGGACATGTCTGATGTCATGTTTAGTGGTTTTTTGTGTTTTAATGTTATTTTTTTAATTTTTCTAAAAATAACAGTTATAGAAATTGGAATTTTTTTTTTTACATTTATTAGTTAAAACATATTTCCATCCACGTATATAGCTTTCCCTTGCTTGTGAGGACATTTGTGATGTCCTTTTTCTTGGCTTTTTGGGTTTTAATGTTTTTTTTTTTTTTTCAAAAATAACAGTTATAGAAATTGAAAAAAAAAAATAATTTGTATTTATTAGTTAGAACATATTTCCATCCACATATAAAGCTTTCCCTTGCTTGTGAGGACATGTGTGATGTTCTTAGTTGAAGCTTTTTGTATTTTAAGGTTATTTTTTCACTTTTTTGGAAATAGTAGTTACATAAATAAGTTTTAATTTTTGTTTATTTACATTACTCATTCAAACTTATTTCCATTCATATATATAGCTTCCCATTAGTTGTGTTAAGTGAATTATGATTGTATCATTTGTATGGAAGTACTCACTCTTTTCTGCTTTCTACTTTCTAAGCCTAAAATTTAAAGCTGTCATCATCAATGGGTTCAAATTTAGACACTTCATGTTCATTAGCTATTTCTAGATCTGCAAACCCAGTGTGGGAGTATGGAGAGTCAAGAATTCCAGATGATAAAAACACAGTGTGGTACAAATTGTGTGAGAACAAGTACAGTGGTGGGATTTACAGGTTAAAACAACATTTAGCTAGAGGGTATAGCAATGCTAAAAAATGCAGCAAGGTCACCCCTGATATATCAAAGAGAATAAATGATTATATGAATAACTCAAAGAAGAAGATGGTTAAAAGAGAGAATTATTATAGAGCAAACACGATCAAAAAATTTGTTTGGGATTCATGAGGACTATGAAGTTGTTGATCTTGATGTTGACACTGATAGTGGGAGACCGGAGTGGAACTAGAATGTCTTTGAGAATGTACGTCTTACTTACTTTACTAATTTATAGATCAATCAACAATATAATTTGCAATTATTACATATAATTTGACATTTTGTTGCAGCTTCACACAAAGAAGAGAAATAGGTTGGATGCAAAAACATTAAACAACCTGGTATACATTCAATATAATTAATGTCACTGCCATCAACATGAAGATCATTTAAGATCGCAAACATATACATATCATATTTTATTAAGAGAGGTTGATAAAAGTGATAAGTAGATCATTGAAGTAGATGCTAAGGATGACCTTGTCCGACCACATGATAACCTCAAATGGGGTGACGTTGAGTGTGCTACTAGATCTAGTTCACATGTTGCTCCATCTACTAGGTAGTACCAGAATCAAAGGAGACAGAGCCTGGGCTAGAGGAACATGTCTCAGGTACTTACAGAACTAGAGGAGGAAATTGGTTCTGAAGAGGACACCGAGGAGTTGCATGGTCAAGTTGGTGGTCCTGTTGAATATGTTGATGAGGATTATGATAGCTCTGATGATAATTTGAACCCTGAAGATCCCTTTAGAGATAACTGAAGTGAGTAGTCTTAAACTCTTAAAAGTTATATGACTTGACTATGCTTATATATTATTTTGTTCATAAAAAATTGCATGTTTGGGTAATATTTCATTATAGATTTTTGTTTCTATGTTTTCATACTTTTTTTAGGATTTTTTTTTAATGAGTTTTAGCATTTTTTGGTTATTTTTGTACTTATTAAATATTTAATTTTGTGCCTCGTGATTCAAGCACACACCTACGCCAGCCTAGGCCCTCCAGGTTCCAAGCGCACCCCCCTTGCTCCTAGGTACGCCTTGCACCTCTAACTACATAGATGGACCCTATGCCATACTTGAGAAAACTAGGCAGATGGCATATTATCTAGAGCTACCACAACATGCCAAACTACCCTGTCTTCCACGTCTCCCAACTCAAACCAGCTGCTGCTCCTACCCTAATGCCTCAACCATTACCAGCTTGCCTTTCAGAAGATCTTGAACAGAAGGTATATCCTGCTGCAGTCAAGAAAGTTCGCCATTCTCCTACGGGACAATTGGAGGTTTTCATCCAATGGGAGGATCTTCCTGAGCATGACAATACGTGGACCTCTTCAATGTCATCAAGATGCAGTTTCCTGCCTTTCACCTTGAGGACAAGGTGACAGTTTTAGGGGGAGTATTGTTACACCGCAAGGTTGCTTCGAGAAGTTCTACTCAAGAAAGGCTGGTCCACTTGGCAATTGACATGGGCAGTAGAATGTTTCTGTTGTTAAGAGAAAATAAGGACAGCTGGCACTTACAGAGAGTCTGTTATGAAATTCAGCCAGAGAAGATCAAGGAGAATCTAAGAGAGTGGGAGTTTTGGGGGGAAAAATTGGAAGAAGAAACATACAAAAAGGGAGGAGAGGAGATAGAAGGGGGGAGGATGGTGCAAGGGAGGTTCTAGCTCCTCGAAAGCTAGGGACTGCTGGATTTCTATCTTTCTTCTCTCCTTATACTACACTATTATCACTTTTATTTTCTTCACCAAATCACTTGTCGTTGGAAATCATCAACTTGATTAATCAAAAGACGGTTGTTTCTACCAATTGAACTATCAAATTTCTACTCTTATTTTCAACTAGTTAGGTATAACACAACAAAAAAATTAACGACAATCTCCAAGATAATATTATATTCATCACATCCTTTCATTTCTGAAACATATCATTGCTCCACTAGATGGTGCACACGGAAATGTAAAGTCAATCATCATACACTTAAGATGCTGAAGTAAATCTGCTTTCAGGTTAATGAGACATGAGTGTTAAGTATGCGGAGAATTCAATATGGAACACAAGAAATCTTTTATTGAAGAAACTGCTGAAGTGCAATCAAGAAAGCATGAGGATCATACCAGCAATAACATAAATAGGTTGTGCATGATCAATTAAACAAACAATCAAATTGCTGGTGCCACTAAAAGCATGCAACAGCTCCCATGATCAAGGTATCATAATGCAAATAACCTGAACGATTCTGTCCATTGTGGTACGACGCATAACAGATTCCCGCAAAGCATAAAGCACCCTATGAACTGGTTGCTGAACTGAATATTGAAATGGCCCTGCATTGAATTATGCATAGAAGTTCTGAGTTATGCTAGCTTACATCTCTTGTAAAGATTCAAGAAATATAAAGATTAGGGATGCACCTCTTTGTTCCACAACTAAATCAGGTTTGAGGAAGCTACTTGTTAAAGAATCCATAATATCTGCATGAGGTTTAATTTTCTCCTTGACATGATTTTGCTGGATGCCTGGTTTAAGAGGTTGTCCAGCTAGACCAGCTGAGTCCAGGACATCTTGCTTCCTTTGAGCTGAATGTAGACAAAATTCCTCAGGCTTTGGTTCAAATGAAGCTCTGTCCCATTTTATCAGTTTCTTTAGCAGGAAATCTGTCCAGTTGTGTCTCCTAATTTCTCCAACTAGATTTTGTAAATTACCCTGATCATTGGCATCCATAGCATTGAAGGATATGCTATATATTCCACATGAAAGCTCCTCCCAGAAACCACGACCCTTTTTATCTGCAACTTCGAGATCTACATGAGGTTAAAAGTTAGAACTTGCTACAGTAAAAATGTCTAAGCCATAAACTGTTTCGTCATACAAAGAAAACTCCTTGCTCATTTATACAGTGCCCAAAAGGTTAAAACTAAAGAAACAAACATGTTTTGAGCAAAACATCAAAACCAACAATACATCTCAGAATTCATTTAAAATATTACTAATTTTATGTTTCATGGGTTGGAAAGACAATTTTATCTTCTGTAAATCTCCCACTTCTATCTAAGCATCATCCATATAATTGCAATGCTATCTGACCCATTTCAATATTTGTGGCCCTCAAAATTTTCTGGAAACTTTAAGCAGTATACAAGTATCATGTCATGTATCCCTGTGGTGACGTAGTGAAGACAAAGGCACATGGCATATGGAAAAACACTTGCAAGATCAGATAAAAGGCAGTCCAATCCCAGAGATGTGGCTCAAGGAAGTTTGCAAAGAATGTGGGTGGTGAAAATGAAATGTAGAGAAGCACAAGCATGTATGGTCCACTGCCCTGGGCTGCTCAATGGGGCCACCTATCCCTGTCATCCATGTTAGTAAAAGAATGTAGGAATCAATACCTGAAAAGTACCCACCCCTAAGATGAAAATGTGTGTCAGAAAGAATGTGAGCCTTTCCAAGAATTCATTGTCCTAAGAATCATTGGACCAAATTCATTAGAACCCAAAGATTGCACAAGCCTGAAGACCAACAACTCATTGACCATACAAACAGGACAGCACATCCGTTCTAAAAATCCACCAGCATCAACATGCATGAAAACACTGAAAAATCAAATATCCTAGAGAGTCTAGAATCTTCTCCTCACTAGGATCTCTCCAAAGCCCCACAATGATAAATGATCCTATCAAAGTTGGGTTCCTTCAACATCTACTAAAAGTTGGATGAAGTGTAGGATCTTGCTTCCTGATGGAGTTCATGTCAAAGAAGTGCAGATGTTCTAGCTTCAACATTGGCAGAAAACCTAGGACCATGACAATATTAGCATAGATAAGGTGAAGGTGAGGCATGAGTTCTGAGGGGTAATAATAGCCAATGATAGAGGGCAGCAATTCTCATCACTGTTAGGAGGTGAAATAGTTTAAACATTGTCATTTTATAAAAATGTTTTACAAGTTGGAACCAGTATCCCAAAGAGATTGGACATTATTGAGCTTCTTCTGAATAGCAGTGCTGGAGTATCAACTTCCTACATTACATTGTGGGTTGTGGACAATGACATAATTTTTAAACAGGTTACTGTGTTAAGCGAAGGGAAGCCTTGGTCCACAGTTGAGTTGTTACTGTGTGACTTGGAAGTCACAGGTTCAAGGCGTAAAAACAGCTTCTTGCAAAAATGCAAGGTAAGGCTATGTACTGTAGACCCTTTGTGGTCTGCCCCTTCCCTGGACCTTGCATACACGGGAGCTTCATGCACCGGGCGGCCCTTATTTTGTTATTGTGTTAATCAATTTCCATTCAACATGTTTAGTGGGACTATTTGAACCTCAAAAAATAGGAAATTAGCAGAGAAGTACCAAACCCAAGGTCTGTAAAGCCAATAAAATCCTCATATAGTGCCGCTTACACTTTAGAGAATTCTAGTAGTAACAGAGTTGTAAGAAGCCTACAACATTGAGGAAAGAAACAGAACAGACTGGTCTGCAGAAGGTAGGCATCAGATCAATTGCTTCCCGTTGTTTGCATATCCACCATTCTACTCAAAATATAAATCCAAGAATTATTCCACAGAGCACTTTGCAAAAAGAATTAGTTCAAAGACTAGAGTCAACAGATAAAGAAGCTCATCAAATCATGACATAGAAAGAACGCTAGCACGGCAGGATTGCAATGAAAAAGGTTAGGGTCCTTCCACTTGTAATTCTTATCAGATAGAACTGAAAGTTAAAGCTAAGGCAATAATAAGACAATGCTTCATAGAGCAGTATGTACCAAAAGTGTTTGTGCCAGATGGAGGTGGTGATACAGAAGATAGAAGAAATCTTGGGTCAGCCGAAGTTGGCCAGTGAACAAGGAGGCTCCGTCTTCCAAATGCATCACGACCAAACCATATGGTTTTTGACCTAGCCTGGAACATATGTATTCCAAATTACATAAGAACCAAAATCTAAGAAAAGAAGCAAGTTTATTTGCTCACATTGTTTACCCTATGTAAAGAGATATACCTGCCAATAGATTACTGCATACGGCCCTTTAATTATTGAAAGAAGCTCAGGAACAGACATTCTTTCTTCTCCTGTACAGTAACAAGCTCTTTTGAGCCCATGGCAATCACAGGAAGAGCAACTTCCCAATTCACGCATCAGAACTTCAGTATCATTGCTACCACTCTTGACATCGATACCCCCAAATACTTCACCTGCAAAGGACAGTTTTATAAATCAGTTAAAAGAACACATGAAGGTCTAATGACAGAACTGGAGAATTTGACTTTCTAATGCAAGAAATGCCCTGCCCTATCCCTCATTGTTAAATCTTTCACTGCTATTTAACGTCAAGTTGAGCATACCTCCTCTGAACAACAATAAATATTGATCCATCCACACACATGCCACTAATTGCTTATGTAAGAAACAAGATAATGATGAGTACTCCACTCTTATGGTCCCACATTGCTCAAGAAATAATATTGGCAGATCAGAAAAGGACTCATGAATTATAGCCTAGGAGATCAGAAGTTCACATCTTGCCTTAAGTGTTTCTTTGGACACTTGAAAGTTACATGTTTTCCTAAGGAGACCAAGGGCAGCCCCAGTGAACGAAGCTCCTGCATATGCAGCGTTCAGGGAAGGGATGGACCACAAGGGTCTGAAGTATGCAGTCTTACCTTGCATTTTTTGAAAGAGGCTGTTTCCACGCCTTTGACCCGTGACCTCAAGGTCATATGACGACAACTTTACTGTTACGTCAAGGCTCACTAATGGGGAATATCCAGCATAAAATAATCAAACAAAATTTCTTAGCCCAAGCCTCAAAAATTTGTCAGATATCCTAGAATTAATTCAAATTAGTCATTTAGGTTTCTTTCACTAACTAACTTACTATATTAACAAATCCAGTAAGTTATTTGAGTAAAACAGCAAGATCTTGTACTTCTAGACTTTCCCATTTTCAGGTATAAAATCTAAAACAACAAAAAGGACAAAAGAGGCTTTTTATTTGATGCACCAATTAAAAAAGGGCAGCCCGGTGCATGAAGCTCCCGCATATGAGGGGTCCAGGAAGGGGCGGACCACAAGGGTCTATAGTACGCAACCTTACCTTGCATTTTTGCAAGAGGCTACTTCCACGCTTCGAACCTGTGACCTTAAGGTCACACGCTACTCTATCGTTGCACCAGGTCCAAAATTTTAGAAAAGCAATTGAAAATTGATGCAGTACAACAATCTTGCAGTAATATCACAAGAGTATCACAAGAACTAAAGTAGTTCACATGTTCGTCACAAAATTTGCTTTTTGGTTAACAAATTTCTGATGTTAGCTTTTCAGGAATAGATCATGCGAAATTGATTTCTCAATTATACTTCTCACACAGGCACAAGCTGATACACGTAGGATATAATCACCAACAGCAATCAAACTAGACTCCACATCTCACTTCACAAAGATGACAATTGAAATTGATAAGTAATCACAAAAGTGTATTTACATATGATTTCTGTTCTAAGTGGGGGGAACCTTGGTGTATAACTGTGGCCAGCTAACTTTCTAGAAGAACTAGATCAGTTCACAACCACATTCATCAGATAAAAATCAAAACATCCATGATATCAATCTTACTAATCTAATATGTTGAAAAGATCGGAAGCCCCTAGTAAGAATATGGAGAATATAACTTGACAGATTATGATAATAGTAGAATGCCACAAACAACCACCTAAGAGATATTTCACAACCAAAAGATAAAACTTTAATACGATAAGACAGACTACGTTTAGCATAAAATGTCATGCAACTACACAAGCATATTCATCCCTACTAAATCATGTCAGGATGACGACAAACACATACCATTAAAAATAAGCAGATTTCCATTATCATCCAATAAAGGCTGAAGTACAGGAGTTATTCCCCGAAGTTGCAGTGTAGCACCAAGAAACTGCAGTTCAGCATCGGATTCCATAACCATGCTACTAGCATCTGGAGCAGTAGTTACTTCAAATGTAGTGTAAGATACAGAGAAACTCTTTTTTTTGGCTTCCCCTAGATTGTCAGAATCAACAACATTGAAGTCAGACAACAAGCATATGATCTGAGTTTGATTCTATAAATGTCAGGATTGCAAAGAGCAACCAACCAGACCAGTATAGCCGACTGATTCTATATTGGGGGAAGAGTTATTTTCTTCTTTTTCAACAGAATTTGATCTGTTTAACTGAAGGAAAACCTTCCTGCTCCCCAGGTGATCAGGACCCCTTCTTTGAAGAGCTGCTTTAAGATGTTCTACTGATAATCTTGGCTTATGCACCTGGAAACAGAGAGGTGTTAAGTTCCTACAATCACCCTAAGATAGCCACGCAGAGATGTTGACTATAAATTCATTTGTGCTTATCACATTGAGAGTCTCTCTCAGCTGGATTCTACAGCTATGAAGGGTCATTGATTATTTTGGACCCAATTATCCAGAGAGTCATAAATGTATGTTCATGGTGTAAAGCACTACAATAAATTTATGGTTTCTGACATATATTTGGATAACACAGAAACACTATCAGCCTACCAGGGAGCTAATGTTCTATTCCATTGCAGTGCCAGCTGAATCAATAATCAAATCTGCTCAGGGGACCAACTTCCACCAAACACTTCCATGTATTAGGTACGAATGTAGTCAAATATCAATAAATTAGTATGGTGGAACCAAATATTTTCTATTAATTAAGGTATTATCTTACCATACTCCAAATAAATTAGCATGATATATGCACCTGTGCTTTGTATTAGTTAACAAGGTTTTGTGCAAGTCATTTCATATTCATTTGTGCTGCTGGGGATGTCGATTTATGTAAATAAGGGACCCTACCTTATGCAACCACTGGCCCTTTATGGAAATCTTGAACATATTATCTTATAAGTTCACTGAGGTTATTAATCTATCACCTCGTCCAAGTTGGAATTGGACATGTTGTATTAGTATAGTAAATATATTAATTAATCGTGTATGGACTTATCAAAGTTCACTAATCTTACAATCCCAAAGTTCACATTTCATATTTCATTTGTGCTGCTGGGGATGCCGATTTATGTAAATAAGGGACCCTGCCTTATGCAATTACTGGCCCTTTATGGAAATCTTGAACATTCTTATAAGTTCACTGAGACTATTAATCTATCACCTCGTCCAAGTTGGAATTGGACATGTTGTATTAGTATAGCAAATATATTAATTAATCGTGTATGGACTTATCAAAGTTCACTAATCATACAATCCCAAAGGTCACATTGTTATCTCCACCGAAGTTGCAGCAAAGTAAACGAAAGCCATCACTGGAATTTCAGGTACATCAGAAACTTACTCTAAGTACCTTGTTATCATACTAAATCATAATTTCCACCTTTCTCGAAATCCCAATCAAGAAGCTCCTTGTAGCAGATTTTTAACAAGAATCTTAGTGAATGATTAGCCCAATTTGTACTTAAGGCAACACAAGTGCTACTTCAAGATACAAAGAAATAATTTGAATAGACCATGATTACATAGCGTTGGAAAACATGAAAAATAGACGAAATTACAGGTAAAATACCTCTGCTTCGGAAGCTGAGGCTGAGGGAGATTCGTCATGGTAACCATATTCTGAATGTAAGGTAGAGGAATTGATGCGAACCCCTGAGATAATCAAAGCGATTCCGCACATTTCTATGGGTTCCTTAGAATTTGAAAGTGAAAGGAAAAAGAAACCCTAGAAAAAAAAAAGGGTTTGAATTTGTAAATAGCAAGTTTGTATTTCTGATGTCGCGGAAAGTTTAGGACGGAAGCATGCGCGATGCTCTGCCGCTATGGAATGGCGAAGGCTCATGTGGGCCCCAAGCGTTGCATTTCTTGCACGATATAGTGAGTGTACTTGGGGAAGCCATGGAGAAAGCTAGTAGCTAATAGAACAATTTGAGTTACAAGCAAGTGCATTCATCAATCAAAGAGTGGATGGAGGCAACTCCCCATCCCTCATCCTCCTAATCCTAGAGATTTAACCTGTGTCCAGTAATCAGAGGCCAGTGATCAACCAAAAGAGCCGATGAGACCTAGATAGATGTGTGGAGGAAAGGAGAGACTTTTCTCATATATTTTGAAGAACAAACTCACTCTTATAGGGTGCTTTTGGGCGAAGCAAGAGAAACATGACTAGATGACCTTCTCTCAAGAATCTTTAATAAGGAAGGTAAACCTACAAATGCAAGCTATGTTAGTTTTCACTAAGCAAGCCTCCTTAAAAGGCTTTGATACCATTAAAGAGACTATTAATTGTCTTTAATCAATCTAGTTAATTAACTTAATTAGACTGTTAAAGGAACACCAGCCAAGTCATCTACCACAACTACCAAGTCATCATTAGTCATCTACCACTTTCCTTGTGTAGTCAACATCAACTTTATATATTAAGTGTTTTTATATCATTATAATAACTCGTGTCCTTTTATTTTTGTCTTTGTAATGAGTCATGTCCGTTAACTTGTGTCAATGTGATGAGTCACATCCTTTATGTCAAAATCAATGGAACCTATATAAGAAGCTTTGAGTCTCCAACTCTCAATATAAAAGAGGAGTCATGTAAGTTGAGAAGCATAGTGGAGTAAAGCATAACTTAAGCATAGGTTGGGTGGTGTTGTCTCTTCTTTTATAAGCATTCTCTTAGTCGAGTCCTGTTCAATAAACATTCCCTTCTATTTAATGTAAATTCTTCCTTTCATGTGCCTCTTTATTTTCATATTTTATACTTGTATCTATACTTCTTGTGTCTTTAATTAGACATTGAACCCTTTTGCTATTTGAACCTAGTTCTTTCCTATTTGCCTATGTTACTTAATCATGTCTTTTAACTTCCAAGTAGGTTATTCTGCTCCAAGTTTATTTCAATTCATCAAAGTACTTTCGATAGTAGAGTACTATTTCTATACCATCTTGATTAGCCAGATCTGTCCATTGTCTTGACCAGTATGATCTGTGGTTGCCATTTTGAGTGGGCCCTTCACATTAGAAAACAAGACTCATAATGGATAACTACGTACAAGATCAAGATAGAAAAATCTTCCAATACGGATAAAAAAAATTTCATGTTTATCTAGTTAGTTTGTTCACATAAGAGGTCAAAGAGACTCTTTGTGTGGAGGAAAGGCTGTGTTTTATCGCAGGACATATCTTATGAAAGACACTATCAAATTCTATCTTTTTTAAAAGCTTAACAGTAATATGGAAAGTCTTTAGTTGATAAGAATTAAATGAGAGAGTATAAACACTTATGATTCATAGAATCCTCTAGTCAGTTGTTGCCTTCTTCTTCTTTTAAGTCCTTAGAATCTGTTTCTTTCAATAAATTAGATTATTTATATGAAGTAGATTATCTTCCTAAAGATAGTAAAATCCATGTTACTTTTTTTTACCTTTTGTAAATCCTTATAAAGTCTTTGATAAGCTATTTAGTTATTTAGTAAAAAAATTCATAAAAAATTGATTGGTCAGAAACAATTGCTCTCAATCAAGGAATATGTTAAAGCTTCCAAGTTTGATCAGTTTTGTATTTCACCAATGAATCTGAAAATTCCATCACTCTAAGCATTCCTCATGACTTATTTCCACATCTTTATTTTGGTACTATTAAACTCACTCTTACTTTTCAAGGTAGAAAAAGGTCTTCTAGTTGTCACTAGGATTGCATTACTTGATTCTCATTTTAAAGAATATCAACATACATATATTGGTACAGCTAAAACAACTTAAAATGTTGTCATTGTTTAGATATCTTTTTTTCTTCTTCCAAACTTCAATATGTCAATTAAAGATCCTCATCATTTTTTATGCATTGAAAGTTCAATTTCAAATCACTGGAACACCCCAGGTGGAATCCACATTTGCAGCAAATCTCCACCACCAGATGATATGCATATTGTAAAATCATGCATTTTAATTTTGCAGTTCCAAGTCATGCCCACTTCAACCAAATTGATCAAGATTCAAGACCAACTTGCACTTATGTTCTTAGGCAGTTATCTCATGTAGATTGAAGAATTTTTTACCAATAAAGTGTATTATAAAGTATAAAAAGATTCATGAAGAATCTCATCTAGTTTAGTCATCTACGCCAATCTTCACTAGGCAAGTAGATAAACTTGTAGAAACCAAGTTCATTAAAGATTCTCAAGGGTCTTCCTCTTCAAATACTTCAACTGTCTTCTACGCAAAACTCAACCTTATCAAACTTCAATCATATACCTATGATTCTATTCGCATTATATCCTTTAATAGTCAAGGAAAACCAATCTTCCAAGGCAAAGATTCAAAAATAGGTCACATATAGTGGGATATCTACTATTGTTAAGATTGTAAAGAAGAACCACTTGATCCAACAAAATATGAAGGGAAGAAAAAGAAGAAAAATTCCTTGCTGCAAAAACTCAAAGAAACATATAAGGCAAGTGATCCAACTATTGGATCTCTTGGAGAACCATTAGAAAGAAATGCAGAAGAACATCCAAAGAAAATATTTAAAGTAGAAGCAACCCTAAATTGGAAAACAGAAAATGCAAGAGCATAGAACAAAGCCCTTCAAGAAATCCTAAAAAATAAAAAGGCTCTATCTGCAATTGTCACTCAGAGGCTATCTTTCATAAATACTCTTATTCTTAAATTAAAAGGAAAGATATAAGCTCTTCACAAAAATGCTACACCATCTCCACATCAGTCAAAGATTTCTTTCTTGAAAGCAAATTACTACGTGAAAAGGAGGCAAAAAAAGGTTCTTAGAAGCTCATCTCAGATCCATTGAAGCATCCTAGAAAAAGGAAGCATCAAGCATCTTAGGTACAAAATGACTCAATCTTCAAGCTACCACCAAAAATCTATCCTACCTCACAACAACCTCTCTCCCCATCCATTACCCAACCTACTTATCCACACATGCTATAACCTCTCCAAGGAACCCAATTTCCCTCTCTACAAAAATGCCAACCTCTCTAATTACAACCCTTGCAAGAAGTACAAAGCTCTTTCAACCCTTTTAGAGAAGATATCTTCACAATAATTCACAAGCCAATTCTTAGACCAAATCCATAAAAATAAAAATTATCTATTCCATCGACCTCCACCAAACCATCTTCATAAACATCTCCATCAAACCCTCCTAATCCAATCGTAGGCACTTCAGAGCCTCAACCTACAAAAATCTTTCCTCTAGAAAACCCTAATCCCATTGAAAGCTTTCTCAAAAATCTCTTTGAACCTACACCTCCAATTCTTAAACTCTCCCAAGGAACATCTATCTCAGATGCTATTTCTAATTCCTTAAGTCGAAACCATACATCATTCATGATGATTTTATGTAAGATACCGTTGACAGAAAACCTTACGAATCCCGACCTTTTGTATTCCTCAAACCAACCAACATTGATACCCCAAGTCCACCTTCTTAATGATTCAAATGCTAAGCATATCCCTGTCATTGCACTTTTTGACATAGGTGCAACAACAACCATTCTCAACCCAAAAATACTTCTTGAAAAATTATGGTGTCCCCATAACAAGATTTTAGAGTCTCAAATGGAATCATTTTCACCATCGACAAATTTAGTAAACTCATACTCATCAAAGTCTTTC
This sequence comes from Warburgia ugandensis, assembly GCA_035236585.1. Lineage (NCBI taxonomy): Eukaryota > Viridiplantae > Streptophyta > Magnoliopsida > Canellales > Canellaceae > Warburgia > Warburgia ugandensis. Next base: position 27,652,685 of record CP141131.1, read on the forward strand.
GTAACCTTACCAATAAACACAAAGTCTTAAGATCTCTCTTATTAGGCAAAGACTTAATCCTTGGTTTTGACATTCTCCACAAATTTCTCAACCTTCATTGGTCAGAGAAAGGTCTTTCCCATAAGCAAAACTTCTTACTTGGTCCCAAATCCCAAACCTTTACCTTGCAAATACCTTTGACTCCATAAAATCACAATTAGTTAGAGATTATTGTACAAAAAATAACATAAAAATTCTCACAAAATGTTCATCACCTCTCTAGACTAATACATCATTCTTTGTCTCTTTTCCATCCAAGAAAAATGAGGATATCAATCCTACAAAAGCCAGTCACAAAGGAATGAATCCCAAGCACCTTGTCCTAGCCATTCAAGAACTATCTCAATTACAATCCCAAGGTCTCATTGAACCCACTTCTTCTCCATGGGTATGTGAAGCCTTTTATGTCAATAACAGAGCTGAACAATTTAAACAAAAACTTGGGCTTGTTATTAATTACCAACCCTTGAACCATTTTCTTGCAGATGACAAGTTTCCTATTCCCCCAAAACACAGTCTCTTCCAACATCTTTCTAAAGCCAAAATTTTCTCCAAATTTGATCCCAAAGCAAGATTTTGGCAGCTAGGAGTTCATCATTAAGAATATCCAAAAGCAATATTTTGCATTCCATATCACCATTTTCAATGGACTGTCATGCCTTTTGGACTAAAAATACTCTTTCACAATTCTAGAAATCCATGATCACCATCTTCAAACCCTTACTAGTCAATCCTTTAATTTATATTGATGACATCTTACTATTTTCTCTAAATGCATATTCACATGGATAATTTCTTAAATATTTCTTCCATATTTTAAAGGAATATGGAATCATGCTCTTAAAGAAAAAGATGCTCATTGGTCAAACAAAGATTGATTTTCTTGGAATGATAATTTTAGATGAAAAGTATCAATTGCAGCTGCACATTGCCACACATCTCAAAGAATTTCCAAACAAGTTATCTTCAATGAAAGTCATACAACAATTTTTAGGAATAGTCAATTATATGAAAATTTTCATTCCTAAGTTGCAGTCTACAGGAATGTTCTCTCTTAGCTATTGAAGAAAGATCCTCCTCTATTGTCTCTTAGACATACAACAACTGTTCAAGCATTGAAAAAATTATCTAACCACCTTGAACCATTACAAATACCTAGCACGAGAAAAAGAATTCTCCGGATAGATACTAGTGATAGATATTGGGAAGCCACACTTTTTAAAGAAAATGATGAAAAAAAATCTCTATGGATATAACAATGGTGCATTCAAGTCAACTTAGCTATATTATTAGTCAACTTTCAAAGAGATACTAGTTGAAAAAAGTGAAATAGAGAAGTTCTAATTCCATCCCATTGGTCACACCTTCTTGGTAGAAATGGATATGTCATCTTTTCCTAAGATGCTACAATTCAAGCAAAAGATGTTGCCAGAACCACAATTACTCAGGTGGGCAAACTAGTTCTCACAGTGGTCCTTTGAAGTCAAACACATTACTGGTAAGAATGATACCTTTGCTGACTTTCTCTCTAGAAAAAATAAGATAGCAAACACTTATCCATCCTACTAGCTCCATTATGTGTTTACCCTCTCCAACTAGTACAACCTCCTAAAACATCCACTAATATCTCTGAACCAAGAGAACAATTTCCAAAAGAACTCATGCAAGCCATTGGTCAATATTATATCTACAAAAGAGCTAAGAAACTTTTAGCCTCCTTTTATAACTAGTTGAAAAAAAAAAAAACCCCTATTGGGAATCTCTTAGCTAGATCTTGATCATCCATGGTAAGTTACTTTAAATTTCTAGTATACACAGTGGATAACCCTTCATTATTTCAATTTATGGCATTTATTAAATGAATATCATATGACAATATTGTTCAAGTCTGATGTTTACATATTTTGGAATCTCAAAACCCCTTAGTTCAATAAGTTTTAAAATGAAGTATTGCAACAGGACTGGAAGAATCTTGAATAGATCTCTAAAGAAATATTTTCTTATCATAAAGTTCAATAATTGTCAAGGAAAGAGAAACAGGAAATCCTCCTCCTCCTACAGTTAAATGATTAAGAAATGAAGATAGATTGTATCATCACCATGACAATAATCTCGAATTCTACTGCTTTTGTCTAACAATTAGAAAAGAAGTTAAGATATTGAATGATGATCTAGAAGATCCTCTTACATGGACATCTACACCTGTAGCATTCGATCTTCACTTCATAGAAAGCCAAGCACTAGATTCAAATGATGAAGAACTACTAAATTTTGTAGAACCACTTTGGACCAATCATAGATGGGACTAGCCACCTCCTATTCACTAGCCATTTGCCATTCTATCCACCTACCACTCTAATGGCCACCTACCACTATTGGCTACCCGTCACATCTACCACTCTACATGGCACCCATCACATTAACTACTTTATAAGTCATTTGCCACAACTACCAAGTCATCATCGGCCATCTACCACTCTCCTTGTGTATCAACATCAACTTTACTTTATATATTAGGTGTTGTTATGTCATTTTGATGAGTCATGTCCTTTTGATTTTTGTCTTTGTAATGAGTCATGTCCTTTTATTTTTGTCTTTATAATGAGTCATGTCTTTTACTTCTGTCATTGTGATGAGTTATGTCCTTTTACTTGTGTCTTTGTGATGAGTTATGTCCTTTATGTCAATCAATGTAACTTTTGTAAGAAGCTTTGAGTCCCCAACTCTTTATATAAAGAGGAGTTGTGTAAGTTGAGAAGCATAGTAAATTAAAGCTTGAGCATAACTTGGATGGTGTTCTCTCCTCTTCTAAGCATTCTTTTAGTCCAGTCCAGTTCTATAAGCATTTCTTCTCTTTAATGTAAATTTTTCCTTTGTTGTGCTTCTTTACTTTCATGTTTTAAACTTTTGTCTATATTTCTTGTGTCTTTAATTAGACATTGATCTTTTTTGGTATTAGAGCTCACACTAATTGGTAATGTGGTAGATAGAGTCTGAAAGTGGTATATTAAAAAGAAGGGAAAGCAATTATGGCATATTAAAGGAGACATTAAGATAAATGATCTTGGTCTTTTTTTTTTTTTTTTTTGGTCTAAATTGTTTAATTGGAAGGATTACATCAATGTCCTCACTAATGGCCTCTTAATTCTTGGTAGCTCCTACCTGGAGCTACGAAAATGGTTCCCCACTAGCTCCTCAGGAGCAAATAAAAAAAATTCTAGTTTTTATTGGATTGGTGGGGGTCTCCCCATCGAATATTGGACTACCAAGGCCTTGTATGCTATTGCATTAAAGTTACATGAACTATTCAAAATTATTAGTATTTGGAGTTAAATAATTGAAGAAACTTTAGAGAATGCACGGGGATCATTTGCTAGATTTTTCGTGGAGATTGATATGCCTTCCACTGAAACTAGGTGTTTATAATGGAGATGATGAAGAGGCTTTTGCAACCTTTTGGCTATGAATGGATCCTAAGGCTATGTACAAAAGTGTAGGGTAGTCGGTCATATTATGGAGTTATGTAAGACCACCTAGCCACCCTCCAAAGAAGAGGAACTTAGGTAGCAAGAGAAAAATTCACCTAAAGCCAAGAGGGATGGACCAATGTATATGGAGAATAGAATGAAGTTTAGCATAAAGGAAGTACAAAACATCAACCTACAAAGCAAAATTTGAAGTCAAACAACTAGTTTAGCCATTTGGAAGAGGATGAAGAGATTACATAGAAGGATTAGCAACCACTTAGTAAGAACAAATGCAATCAGTATAAGGGTGAGACCCAAAAAGATGCTGAATGAGTCACCCACCTAAGACAATAATTAAGGCTAATGGGAAAGGAAAGAAGAAGAAAAAAAATAGTTCACAGTGGGCAACTGTCAAAGCCAATGTCAAGTAATAAAGGCAAAACCAAAATTTAGGCTGATCAACTTTCCACATCTGTTTAGCACCAAGGTAATTATTCTCTTAAGTCCCTAAAGTCCAAAGATATGTGAAACTCAAACCTTGTGTCCTTCTCCCACCCAAGCATCACCTTCTAGTACAAATGATGTCGACATTGTAGAGGCGTGTAGTTGGGATGTTTCTTTAGATTCAAAATCATCATCAGATCTTAGAGATCTAAATGTGTCAAGTGGTGAGGATGACTTGGCGATAGTAGTCAATTATTCTGAGTGCTAAAAGTATGTCCACAATGGGTTATGAGTTAAATAAGATTTGTTAGGTTTTGAGTCATGGGATATGGCCTTTGGTATTTCTCCTAAGAGGCATCAAATTTCATCTACATCCCTTTCAATGTAACTATATAAACTACCCACTCCATTTGTCTCCTTTTGCTTGGCATCACTTCTGCCTATCAGGAGCTTTTTGCTAGATCACCATCATTGATAGTCATCATCTCTCACTAGCCTAGTATATGGAATTGTTGGTTGTACTAGGAGCTTTTCAAAGGAGTAGTGCCATTATTTTAAGCTAAAGAAATGGAGGTCCATGGTTTGAGGAGCAAAGACCACCCTTTGATGGGTTGAGAGAGATGAGACCGGTGACATGTCAGCTTTCTCATTACACTAGACCTATCTTAGTCACCCTAGCTTCCAACTAATCAACTAACTTAAACAAATAGTGGGTCCACATCCCTATTGCACTAGACCCATCCTGGTCACCCTATAATCCCCTTAGTAGCACTAGGATGCAACCAAGAGAGAGGGGAGCTAGCAACCCATGCTCTTATTTCACTAAACCATTTCTGGTCACCTAGTGTTTTTCTTGTTGCCCTAGACCCTCCCTAGTCACCCTAGGTAGTTGACCAAGTCATAATGGGCCCAAAGGGTCATTTCACTAGCTCAAAACTTGATTTTTCCCTAGTTTGAAATGAAAAAAAGGGGGGTCCATTATTTAGAACCCTTCCTAATTGAATTAAACTTATGATAGCCAAGTTTAATCCAATTGCTATAACCTTGTTAAGTTAATTAAGTATGGTTCCAACCCTAACCTAGACTAAATGACAACTTACACATTTTTATGTGCTAACAAGACATACATAACAACATGAAAGAACTTTTTCATCTTTCTTTGTTAAGTGCCTGTTATTGTGGCAAAAGGCTAAACCACAAGCTCTAGCATATGCATTGTAAAAACTTTTATCCTTCTCGTGTGAATTACTTTCCCTCAAATGGTATTAGAATAGCCTGCACTTGATGTACTAAGCAAATTGCCTTCACAATGTGGGTGTTCCCTATGTTTTTGAACTTCAAAAATTTCCAATTAGTGTTTAAGATTTCACCAAACCAAGAAAAAAGGAAGTAGTAATTGGTACTCTCCCATAAAAAGGCACATTAGTTTATATGTATAATAGATAGATATAGTAGAAAAAAAATCAAGAAAGTAGATAATTTAAAAAAATAAAAATGATTCCTCATAATTTTAGGCTACTCCAAGATGAATAATTGCGAGGTCCTCTCTTGTAAACATACAGGTGGAGGCTAGGAGATTTACGTTATCAATCATTTAGGTACTATCACATACATGCAATATGAAAAATTAACCATGAGATGATCTTAGGCTAGACTGCTTTAAGTTGTGAAAATAAAACTAATAGTTTACTATATATTGAAAGTATAATGGTTAGAGTCACCAATAATCATGATTTTTAGGATTTAGTCTATTTAAGCTCATACTAACATGTTAATGGCTTATATTTCCTTTAAAAAAAATTGCTATATGGATGAACTTACAATTTTATTCTCCCTTTATGAGTGTATAATAGTAGAGACTCAAATAATAAAAAATGAAATACAAGGTCTAATTGAGAGAGAGAGAGAGAGAGAGAGAGAGAGAGAGAGAGAGAGAGAGAGAGAGAGAGAGAGAGAGAGAGAGAGAGAGAGAGAGAGAGAGAGAGAGAGAGATTCAAATCAATTGATAGCTTCAATGGGGTGGCATGAGAATATAAAAAATTGACAAAATTATAAGAGAAAGTTAATATGTACACATGTCAAAAAAGAGAGCTGGTGTAAAGAAGAAGCACATCAACTTATGCATAGTAGAAAGACTACGAAGTTAATCTATCATGTTTTAGAAATATCGGTACTTGTATTGATTTGCTTCAATATAAGTTGCTTGAGATTCAATCCAGGAATCCTATTGATAGTAAACATGAAAAAGTAACTCTATGTCAACAACATAATCTTTTGTGTACTTAGGAAATATATTGGAATAAAAAATCTAGAGGGGATTGAATTCGAATGGGTGATCTTAACTCTAAATACAATCATTGTATCATTTTGTTAAGAAGGACAAAGAACATCTCTTATTTAAGACTAGAGGCAGGGGAATTTGCATATGATTAATTGACTTTCCAACTTGCCTTCCAAAATTATTAAAATAATCTTTTTACAAGGAAAAACCCTCCATAGGATGTAGCTTGTATTAGGAATATTAATCAGTTCTCTCTCAGTAGGCTAAGGCTGAATTATGGTACCAATTACAATGGAGAAGTGCAAAGATTAGTATTTTAGATAGTTTGAGCAAAAGCTCTAGGGCTGGATGGCTTAGGCTGAACTTGGGCAGTCCATATTCTTTGTGGTTTTACTTGCCTTTTCTTTTGGTGCATTTCCTAAAAAAATTAATACAACTTTCATCACTCTTATTCCCAAAGGCAAGCAAGTTATGATTCTTGACATGTTTAGGCCAATTAGTCTTTGCAATATCAGTTACAAAATTATCACTAAGGAGCTGATCAATTGGCTCAAACCTCATCTTGCAAGTCTTATCAGCCCAACTCAAGCAGCTTTTGTTCTAGGAAGAAGAATTCACAAGAACCTTCTTCCTATACATGGGATTCTCATGATATTTAGAAGAAAGCAATCAAGGCAACCAAATCTTACAGTAAAAGCTCACCTTGTTAATACCTATAACTCAGTTCAATGGTGCTTCCCCAGACAAGTCTTAGACCATATGGAATTCCCACAAAAAATGATTGATCTTATCATGTTCTATACCTCCACTTCAAGTTTATAATCTTGGTGAATGGCTCTCAACTTTGTGGTTTCATCCCTTAAGAGGTCTTCATTAAGGACATCTGTTGTCTTCATATTTTGTGTTATAATTTCTAAGTTAAACTTGGAAGAGCACAAATTAGTTGTGGTAATTCACACAAGGAATCGATCGGATGTGATATTAGTGGTTCTTACTTAAATTATCTAACCTAGCCAATTCAAGGAGATCTTTTTCCTAAACTACAAATAGAAGATTAACACATGAAAGATGGAATTATGTTAAAACTAAAACATGTTAAACTTAACAATTTTCTTAAAACACACTTTCTAAAAATAAAACTTTCCTAAATAAAAAGCTTTCTAAAATAAAAACTTTTCCTAATTTGAAACTTCCTAAAATTGATATTATGTGACTTTCCTAAATCAAACTTTCTAAACATGCAACTTCTAAAGAATGCAATTATATTAATGAGAATGACTATTACAAAAAGATTCAAGCAACAAAACACTACTTCACTAACTTTCTAAATGTGAAAAATTCATTGAATAACAACTATTCAAATCATAAGCTAAACAAACTAATCAAACTAACATGCATGCATGAATTAACTTTCTTAACATGATTGAATTCAACTAGTTCAAATTTAACATCATTCGAAGTCTTTTTGAATAAGCTTATAATCAATACTAAATCATGCAAAACCATGTGCACATCCCATGATTGGGATATGTGGTCGTAAGTTGGTTTGGTGTTGATTTACTTGTTGAGTAGACACACCTAAGTGACTTGAATGATGCTAAGAATGGACAAGATAACTTATCAATGTTGTCCAACTTTCAACCTAAAAAGCTTTCAAAACCATGCATTCAACACTTAGAGTGGTGCACATGGTTTCAATAAGCTTTTTAAATTGATTTTAAGTTGAAACCTTAAAGCAACATTTTCTATTAAACATTGCAAGATGAGATCAACAACATGCAAACTAGTAAACATAAAGAGATCAGTATCATTCATCAATCAAAAAGAAGATCCATTAATCATCAACTTGTATTGAAACAAAAGCAATGTTTCAAAGATGGTGCATTCTATTCATGAAATAGATGCACCATGCTTGAATAGAATGCACCATGCTTTACAACATATAATCTAAAATTAATCCCCAATAAACTTTGACCACTATCCTAATCTCTAAAAAGTTTGCATGTGAACCATTAAGGACAAACTGTTGGAAAATAAACATGGGAATGGAAGCACAAATAAAAGATCTAAGCAATGAGAAGAATAGATTCAATTTGACTTTCCCTTGGCTATCACTTTAAGGAAAAACAACCTTGGATCATGAATCAACAAGCACAAAGGAACTCAGGAAATGGAAAAGCATTCAACTAAGCAATAATGAAAGTTTAAGAATAACATAGAGAAGAAGAAAAAAAAGGAACCACCTTTAAAGGAATAATGAAAGGACCATGGCCTAGGCATGGAGCACAGCTGGAGAAGAGTAGCCCCCATGGAGAATACATTGAATGCTAAAGAGGAAAGGAAAGAAGTGATGAAGGAAAAGGACGCCTCATCTCTTGGAGTAGGGATCCTTTTCTTTCTCCAAAAGTGTGTTGTATATTCTTGTAGTTGTTTTCGTATGTTTTCTAGGGTGATCTAAGGTAAAGGTAGGGTGGGGATGAAAAAGAAAGGAAATTGGATGGCTAGGATTAGGTTATGAAGGGTTGTCTAGGGTTTTCTTAAGGAGGAAATTAAGTGGAACAATTTTGAAGGCATTAAGGTGGGAGGCACCTCTTTTTTAGGAAGGGGTGTCTTCTCCATGTAAAAATCATTGAAGGCCCTTGAAATTAGTAAGTTGGGAAGATATGGATGAGGTAAGAGAGAGAGAATGAGGTGGAGAGTAAAAATGGTGATTGGTTGGGCTAGAGAGAAATAAAGAGGGTGGAGTGGAAAGAAATGATTGGCTAGCTAGTTTCTTGGGAAGTGGAGATAGGTTGGATGGTTGGTATAGAAGTTTAGGAAGGTGGGAGAGTCTTAGAGAGATAGGACACTTGGATGAAGAGTGGAATTCATAGTGTCCATTAATGGTGAGGTGGAAAGTGAGAAAATATGGAAAAATAATAAAAATGGAAACGTGTCTTCCTATTGTTCCACATGCTACCTTATCCTAGTGGATTTTTTCTCAATTATATTCAAAATATCCCCATAAAACCTAAGGATAATTCTTTGGATTTTCCTCCAATCATGGTCTTCCATGTAGCTTGGCTCATGTGGCTAAATGGTTAACTTTGATAGCTCCATTGGATTAGCTTTGTGGCTGGCTTTCTTGGCTTAGCTTGATGGCTTATATCCATGGCTTTGGTGGCTCACTATGCTCCTTAGCTTGTCACCTTGTTCATAGCTTGAATATGGTTAAGTCGATTAAGTAAAGCCCATGCAAAGGTGGTGGACTTTGCATGGCTTGTGCATGGGCCCACTTTGGCCACCTTTGACCCCTTCCATTCCATCATAAAGTGATCTTAAGATGTTCTGGACCCTTGATCTCATGTTGAAGTGACTTTGAGGCATTGACTTAATCTTTTAATCTTGATCTTCCATTTTTATCTCGTTCTATCTCGGCCATTAAATCCTCATCTCGCTTCCTACAAAAAGTTAAAAAGTCTAATTAAATTCTATTTTTTTATTAATCACATACTTACCTTAATTTAGCCTCTGAACCTATAAAATATCAAATTTTTGTTCTTTGAGGTTAGAAATGCGTTTGTTATGAATTTGGGCAAAAAACCCTAACTTATCTTGATAAATTACAACACATAAGTAAATAATTGGGTGGTTTTTATGCAAAATTAAACACTTATCACATCCCCCAACCAGCATTTTTCTAGTCCAAAGAAAAACATGCAAAAAATCATTTTATAAAAGCTAATACAAAGTTCCACTTTTGTAAGTACTCACAATTGCATTTAGCACATGCAACAAGCTCTTGATCCCTTAGGTTACCCCTAATGGAGGAGTTAGGCCTCGTGAGGGTTCGCAATAAATCTACCCACAAATTTTTTAAAGGTTGAGTTCCCTACTTTATCTCAGAGATCCTCATTCATTAGCACTCTACTAGTTTTTCACAACTTAATGGAGATGATTGACAATTCTACAATTTATACACACATTAAAGACATTTTATTCTAATTGTTTCTCAAAGTGTTTATTTGTGTACATCAATAGAAGGCGTGACTTCTAATTAGATATGCTTAAATTCCATTGAAAATATGTTTTAACCTCTCACATGTATGCTCTAGAAAAAGCAGCTCTCAAATAAGCGGTTGAACATATTTCTCTCATTATGTGATTAGATCCAACAGGGCTAATGGTTCACATAAATTTTTAAGTGCTGATGAGACAACAGAAAGTGATCCCTAAGAGTGGATGTTATCACCAAGAACATCAAAGGTAGTTTACCTTAATTCCTTTTTTCTATATCCCCTTTAAGGCTATGTTCCACCTAAGATCCATGGGTCTTTAAATGAGACAAAATGTAGGCTTGGGACAGGTTCAGAAAAGAAAGGTATAAGGATTTTAAAGGTTCAAAATTGAGTACAAGTCTTCTTTTGATTGTTGGACTTTTCCTTTGACTAAAGTGGTCTTTTTCTTTCATTTTTTCTCTTTTTCTGATATTTTTCTCTTTTCATTTTTTTTTTTTGACTTCTTTGTGAAAAAGACTTTTAGTGTTTTTCACTTTAACCTTTTGTCCTCTTTGAACTTTTTTTTACTAACTCTACTCTTTTTGAAAATGGGTACTGGATATTTATTTTTTGATTTTTTTGGGTTTAGGTAAGTGGAGTTAAGAAAGAAAAGGCTTAATAATAGGCTCAAGGGGCTAACTAATGATATATGGTAGGTAGGTTCTATGTCTATCAGCTAAACAAACTCTTTGAAAGAAGATAGTCTCTAAAACTCATTGGGTTATTGGTCTCGATTGATTTTTCTCAAAATTTCTGAGTCATAACTCTCTATTAGTTTTGACTATGTGTTGTGTGTAAATATTTTTAGACAATTAACCTTCATAAAATGTTTCAACACATGAATAATATGCAAAACTAGCCATATACACTTCCATTAAGAGGTTAAAATAGTAGAATTACTAAATTCTGAAAATCCAATTCTCATCACTATTAGGGAACTCTACCTTAAAAACTCTTTTTTTTTTCTTCAAAAAATTAAGAAAATCCATAATTTCTATGTACATCTACACCCCCCAACTTGAATGAAACATTGTCCTTAATGTTTGAACACATAGGACCCTATATGAAAATGGAAAGATGCAGAAAACTGAGATTTGAAAAACATTTGGGTTCCCTCCTAGGGAGTGTTAAGTTTTACATCTTCAACCAGGTGTAATGATTAGTGCAAGGTCGATGATCTACAAGGTTCCTTGAAGTAGTCTAAGGTGGGTCATGATAATGTGGTGCCTCTAACAATATCTCTTCAATCTCCGGGTTAGGCAGTTCTAAAAAAGGTTTTAACATTTGACCATTCATTTTTAGGATCTCACCATCCTTCTCAATCTTGACGTCCCATGAGGATATACTGTGTGTACTATGTAAGGTCCAGTTCATCAAGATCTGAGTTTGCCTGGAAAGAGATGCAATCTTGAATTATACAGCAAGACCTTTTGTCTAAGTGTGAATAATTTCCTTAATATTTGGTGATCATGGTTAACCTACATCTATTCTTTGTATAGTTGTGTGGAATCATATGCATCCTTTCTTAATTCATCCAACTCAATGAGTTGGATTTTTGATGGGTTCTAGCGGCATTTAATTTGAAATAGAGCTTTTTGATAACCCAATATGCGTTGTGTTCTAGCTCTACTAGTAAATGTCAGGCCTTTTTGTAGATTAGGCAGTAGAGTGACATGCCTATTGAGGTTTTCTAAGTGGTGTGGTAAGCCCATAAATCATTGGTGAGTCTCATAGACCAGTCTTTCCTACTTGGATTGATTGTTTTCTCTAGGATACCCTTAATTTCCTTGTTGGACAACTCTACTTGCCCACTAGTCTGAGGGTCATATGGGGTAGCTATCTTATGGTTGACACCATACTTTTTCATTAGATTCTCAAACACTTTATTACAGCAGTGTTTCTCCCATCACTGATTATGGCATATGGAGTACCAAACCTTATAAAAATATTTTTCTTTAAATTTTTTACCACTACCTTGTAGTCATTGGTTTTGTGGGTATAACCTCCACCCACTTGAACACATAGTCCACTCCCACTAAGATGTATAAAATCCCAAAAGAATTAGGAAAGAGTCCTGTGAAATCTATGCCCCAAACATTGAATGGCTCTACAATAGGGATTGTGTTTAAGGGCATCATATGTCTCCTTCCTAAACTTCTTAACCATTGGCACCTCACACATGTTGTGCAATAAACATGTGAATCTTTAAGAATGGTGAGCCAATCAAAACCACATTGCAAAATTTTTGCAGCTATCTTTTTAGAGCTAAAATGGCCCCCGCATGCATGATCATGATAGAAGGAGATGATCTTGCTATGCTCACTATCTAGTACGCAGGTCCTTATCACTCGATCAAGATAGTACTTGAATAAGTATGGATCATCCAAGGTAAAGCATTTAACCTTAATCATAAATCGCTTCCTATCATGTTTGGTCCAATGATTGGGCATTTGTCCTATAATAAGATAATTTATTATGTCTCCATACCAAGGTAACTGGGAAATGTGCATTAACTATTCATCCAAAAAGGATTCAGTTATAAGCATATGACCGCTAGTGTGCTCTACCACTTATCTGGATAAGTGGTTTGCTACGAAATTTTTAGAACCTTTCTTGTCCCAAATTTTCAAGTCAAATTCCTATAGTAGGAGTATCTAATGAATCAACCTAGGTTTGCATCCTTTTAGAAAGGATGTACTTTAGAGCCCCATGATCCCAGTAGACTATGACTTTAGACCCTAGCAAGTAAGATCTGAATTTATCTAAAGAAAACACTACCACCAACAACTCTTTTTCTATGGTTGAATATTTAAGTTATGTGTCATTAAGTGTTTTACTAACATAATATATCAAGTGGGAAATTTTATCAATGTGCTACCACAAAACAGCTCAAATTGCGTAATCCAATATGTCACACATTATCTCAGATGGTGTGCTCCAATTAGGTGGTTGGATAATGGGTACAGAGGTCAACTCAACCTTTAGCCACTTAAATGCTTTCTTACAATTCTCATCAAAGTCAAAGGTGGCTGCCATTATTAGTAAATTATAAAGTTGTTTGGAAATTTTGCTGAAGTCCTTGATGAATCTTGTATAGAAGCCAGCATGCCCTAGAAAGGAGCTAATTTCTTTTATTGTCCTTGATGGAGAAAGGTTAGCTATTAAATCCACCTTGGCCTTATCTACCTCTATCCCACTGTGTGATATAATGTGGCCTATAACTATACCACTTTTTACCATGAAATAACACTTTTCCCATCTTAATACCAAAATTTCCTCCTGAAACCTTATAAGTATTAACTTCAAATGGTGCAAGCACTCATCAAAGGAAGACCCAAATATTGAGATGTCATCCATGAACTCCTCGAGAAACCTTTCTACATATTGGAAAATATGCTCAACATACTTCTTTGGAAAGTGACTGGAGCATTGTAAAGCCCAAAAGGCATACATCGGTAAGTAAAGGTCCTAAAAGGGCAGGTGAAGGTGGTCTTCTCCTGATCCTTGGATGCTATAGAAATCAGGTTATAAATGGAATATCTATCTAGAAAACAATAATAATTATGTTCGGCTAACATCTCAAGAATTTGGTCAATAAAAGTTAGAGAAAAGTGGTCTTTCCTCATGACATCATTCAATTTTCAATAATCAATGCAAAATCTCCACTTGGTGGTCATACAGGTGGGTACTAACTCATTTCCTCATTCTTAACTATCATGACCCCGAATTTCTTGGGTACCCAAGTGCTATCAAAGATGGGGTATATGATGCCAACATTTAGAAGCTTGGGGACTTCATCTCTGACAACCTCCTTCATGTGGCAATTCAATCATCTTTAAGTCGCCTTAAATGATTTGACATTTTTATCCAAGTGTATACTATGCATGCACACAGCTGGACTAATTCCTATGATGTCTAGTATGGTCCACCCCAAAGCAGTCTTATGTTCCTTAAGAACATTAAGTAATTTTCCTTCTTGTTTCTTGTTTAGATCTGATGCTATTATAACATGTAAGGTTTCATCTAGTCATAGATAAGAGTATTTGAGGTTATCTGGCAAGGGTTTTAAGGCCATGGACGGTGGTGGCTCTATAGATGGTATGAGAACAGACTCTAAAGGGGGGAGTGGTTCCACATAAGGGTCCCACTTGGAGGTATTCAGGATTGGAGTAGCTTCTAAAAGGTTGTTCATGTCCTCAATAGACTGGTCTAAATTAAAATCTCCATTAAAATGCATGAGACAAGCCTCTAGTGGGTTAGAGATGTAAGATAGTGGATAAATGTCATGAATTAAACTCTTAATCAAATTCACTTCACAAGAATCATCGAGGTCTAAATGTTGTTGGTCGATGTTGAAGACATTAAACTTAATTTTTATATTGGCAAATGACAGTTTCATTACACCATGCCTATGGTTAATAATGGTGTTTGTGTAGCTAGGAATGGACGTCCAAGTATAATCAAAATCTGATTGCCAAGATCAAATACAAGCTGGGTGTCTTTTACAATGAATTAACCAATTAATAAAACTGATTCAATTGTATCAACACATCTTAAACCAACCCACAGGGTGTCTTTACTAATCGCTCTACTAATTGCAGTGTCATAGTGGTTGGTTTAAGCTCATCGAGCCTTAGTTGCTAATAGATGGAGTACAACATCAAGTTAACACTCTAGGTCAAGCATTGTCCTATCTATGACATGATCTCCAATAATGCAAGAAATTATAGGGCACCCTGGGTCCCTAAACTTTAGTGGGGTCATGTGTTATATCAAAGAGATCACCTGCTCGGGAGGAAAGCTTTCTTCCATATATTTAGCTTTCTCTTTCAAGTGCAGAGCTCTTTCAGGAACTTGGCATAGGTTGGGACATCTTTTATTACATTGAGCAATGGAATGTTTATTTGGACACGTTTAAATACATCCATAGGCTCATTGAAGTTTGTGCCCTTTCTAACCTTGTTCAGTAATTAAGGAAATGGGGCTTTGGGCACATAGTGTGCTTCCATTATAGTATCCATAGGAGATTTCTATCTTTTCTTTTTCTCTTATGTTTTGGGTGCCTCATTTTCCTCTGTAGTTTCTTTAGCTTGCCTGACTTTGTTGTCGAGTTGATGGCTGCTCCTTAGGGTGCTTATAGACTTAGCATGCTCATGAGGGTTATGAATTTGAGAACTTGACCCTATCTCAAATTGGTCCTTATGGTTAGTGATGGGCTAATTACAGAACTGACCCTTTCATCTATCCTATAATGCACTTAACAATTGGCTAACCTGCATCTTTAACTTGGTTATGTCTTGATAGTTGACATGGGTTGAATGCCAACTATTATTTTGCAATTGGTGTAAGACCTTGTTAGTGTGTTTATTTTTTTGTAAAGATCTTTCAATAAGGGCCTAAATGTTTTCATCAAAAGATAGTTTCTTTGATTGCTGAGGTTGCACCTGCTGCCATTTTATGGGGAAGAATTTATTCAAATACTTCCTAGACAATTGATCTCATGTATTTATGGAACATGCCTTCAAGGAATTGAGCCATGACTTGGCTTTATCCATGAGTGAGAATGGGAATAACCTAAGCCTAATAGTATCATCTGAAAAGTTTTAGAAGTTAAACATGGTACAAATATCAAGGAACTCCTTGATAGGTAACAAGGGTCTTCTTGCTCTTGACCTTTAAAAGTGGGGAGTAACTTTGTGACTCCTTATTTTAACTCAAAGTGGTTTACATTTGTTAGGGATGGAGTTATGCAAGATGGGGTGTTGAGCTGGAGTGGCACATAAAATCTATAATAGATTTGCACTCAACTTTTTCTAGTGGTGCTGCCATGGGGATAAGAACTTGGTTTCTTTCTCCTTGCTTAAGGTTGCGTTCAATCTTTAGGTCGAATGGTGCTAACTCTAAGTTCTGAGATCAATGCCCCTGCATAAACTATCTTAATTCCCAAATGTCTTAGCTATATATTAATTCTAACTCTAAGTGATGCACAGTCAAATCTTAGTATTATTAATTAAGAAATGTCTTAATTATCTTTTCTTACTGCATAGGTGATAGCTTCTTAGACCTAGATCTAGACAACTCCTCCTTTTATGTAGATTTGACTACTGCTTACCAGTTGGGTTTTGCTCAAAAGTTGTTAATACAATCTTTATGTCAAGAGGTGTTTAGATCTCAATTGACATCAATGAAAGGCATGGGAAAATCACTTGGATTTTAAGATAGCCATTATAACCACAATGCTCAGAAGCTATTAGAGCGGCAATAGATTGTGTCCTTCTAAAAGGGTCCTATGAACTTAATACCCTATGTCTCTTTCTACTTGATTTTAAATTATTGTTCTAGGGATGGGATTGGAACATGCAAGGATGTTGATTGATTATTAGGTGGGCAAAGGAGCTATTGATGAAATCTAGTCATTTTATAAAGGTTCATGTGGGTCCCTTACTAACACTAAGTTCCATTCCACCATAAAGCTGTAAACATGTAATGCAATACAAAAATCAAACTAATGCCTACCTATATTTTATTTGACAAAGGTTCAGGCACCTTAACAGGCGAACACTATAACCATGTAGCTTATGCTTTGGTTATGCAAATTTATTAATGCGTGGCCCTAATCTATATGATTTATGTTACCACTACAAATGCCATTCTGCACTAAATGCACTTTATCCTAAAAATTAAAATTTGGGTGAGGTTTGGTCATAGTGAGGAGTCAAATGATGATCAAGTGTGGGCTACCATACCCCACACTTGCTTGTATTATTACAACCCATTTAAAAATTAAACAAAATTAAAATAATAATGGGCCTCCCTACAATTGTACTCAAATCCTAATCTAGGAAAGCAATAAAAACCTAATCTATATTGATAAAACCGTGGCCCATAGGATCGTCACTGCTCCTTTTCCAATTTCCCTCACATAAAAATCAAACAATAGTGGTGAACATGAGGAAAATAGATAATAAATGCAAATATAATGCAAAACCCTAAACTAATACACCCTAAACTTAGACTAGAGGTAAATAATCTAAGGTATGTTCCACTACACAAACGTTTGTAACTCTCCAGCAATGGCACCAAAAACTTTTTATGATTTCTAAGTTAAACTCGTAAGCACATGAATTAGTTATGGTAATTCACACGAGGAGGTTGATTCCGCGAGAAATCGAACAGATGTGATATTAGTGGTCCTTACTTAAATTATCTAACCTAGCCAAATTAAGGGGACCTTTTTCCTAAACTACAAATGGAAGATTAACACATGAAAGATGGAATTATGCTAAAATTAAAACATGTTAAACTCAACAATTGTCCTAAAACACACTTTCTAAAATAAAATTTTCATAAATTTAAAACTTTCCTAATTTGAAAACTTCCAAAGATTGAAATTAAGTAACTTTCCTAAATCGAACATTATAAATGTGCAATTTCTAAAGAATTCTATTATACTAATCTATAACAAAAATATTTAAGCAACAAAACACTACTACATTAATTCTCTAAATATGAAAAATTAATTGAATAACAACTATTCGAACCATAAGTTATACAAGCTAATCATACTAACATGCATACACTTATTAACTTTCCTAACATGATTGAATGCAATTAATTCAAACTTAAACATCATTCAAAACCTTTTTAAAACCAACTTATAATTAATACTAAATCACTCAAAACCATGTGCACATCCCATGATTGGGACCATGGTTGTACGGTGGTTTGGTGTTGATTTACTTATTGAGTAGAGATGACATGATGATGAATCACCTAAATGACTTGAATGATGCTAAGAATGGGCAAGATAACTTATCAATGATGTCCAACTTTCAATCTAAAAAGCTTTCAAAACCATGTATTCGACACTTAGAGTGGTACACATGGTTTCAATAAGGTTTTTAAATTGATTTTAATTTGAAACCTTAAAGCAATAATCTCTATTAAACATCAACCATGAGATCAACAACATGAAAATAAGTAAACATAAAGATATCATTATCATTCATGAATAAAAAAGAAGAACCATTAATCGTCAACTTATATTGGAAAGAAAGCAATGTTTCAAAGATGGTACATTCTATTCATGAAATAGGCAAACTATGCTTTACAACATTTAATCCAAAATTGATCCCTAGTACACTTGGATCACTATCCCTATCTTGAAAGAGTTTGCATGTGAACCATTAAGGATAAACTATTGGAAAAGAAACATGGGAATGAAAGCACAAAAAAAATATCTAAGTAAGGAAAAGAATAGATTCAAGGTGACTTTCCCTTGGCTATGACTTCAAGGAAAACAACCTTGGATCTTGAATCAATAAGCACAAAGGAACTAAGGAAATGAAAAAGCATTCAACTAAGTAACAATGAAGGTTTAAGAACAACAAAGAGAAGAACATAAAAAAGGAACCAACTAACCTTTAAAGGAAGAACTAAAGGGCCAAGGCCTAAGCATGGGTCACACTTGGAGAAGAGCAGCCCCTTGGAGAACATGTTGAATTCTAAAGAGGAAAGGAAAGTAGTGATGAAGGAAAAGGATGCCTCCTCTCTTGGAGTAGGTGTTCTTTTCCTTCTCCAAAAGTGTGTTGTATATTCTTCTCTTCCTACGCTCTTTTATAGTTGGTTTCATTAATTTTCTGTGGTGACATAAGGTAAAGTGTGTGTGGGGATGAAAAAGAAAGGGAATTGGATGGCTGGGATTAGGTTATGAAGGGCAGCCTAGGGTTTTCATAAGGAGGAAATTAAGTGGAACAATTTTGAAGGCATTAAGGTGGAAGATGCCTCTTTTTTTGTAGGGGGACTCTACCCCTTGTATAAATCATTGAATGTCCTTGAAATTAGTAAGTTGGGACAATATGGATGACGTAAGAGAGAGAGAGAGAGAGAGAGAGAGAGAGAGAGAGAGAGAGAGAGAGAGAGAGAGAGAGAGAGAGAGAGAGAGAGAGAGAGAGAGAGAGAGAGAGAGAGAGAGAGAGAGAGAGAGAGGAGGAGGAGGAGGAGAGTAAAAATGTTGATTGGTTGGGCTAGAGAGATATAAGGAGGGTGTTGGAGTGGAAAGAAATGATTGGCTAGCTAGTTTCCTAAGAAGTGGGGATTGGTTGGATGGTTAGAATAGGAGTTTAGGAATGCGGAAGAGTCTTATAAAGATAGGACTCTTGAATGGAAAGTGAAATTATTAGTGCCCCTTAGTGGTGAGGTGGAAAGTGAGAAAGAAGTAGAAAAAACATGGAAAAATAATAAAAATAGAGAGGTATCTTCCTATTGGTTGATATGCTATCTTATCCTAGCGAATTTTCTCTCATTTATCTTCAAAATACCTCCATAAATCCCAAGGATAATTTTTTGGATTCTCCTCCAATTATGACCTTCTATGTAGCTTGGCTCATGTGGCTTGATGGCTAACTTTGAGAACTCCATTAACTTGACTTCATGGTTGACTTTGAACGCTTTCTTAGCTTAGCTTGATAGCTTAAATTATTGCCTTTGGTGGCTAGCTAGGCTCTTTATCTTGTTACCTTGTTCATGGCTTGAATATGACTAAGTGGCTTAAGTGAAGCCCAAGCAAAGGTGGTGAAATTTGTATGGCTTGTGCATGGGCCCACTTTGGCCACCTTTGACCCATTCCATTCCATCATAAAGTGATCTTAAGATGATATGGACTCTTGATCTAATGTTGAAGTGATGACTTTGAGGCTTTGACTCAACCTTTGATCTTGATCTTCCATTTTTACCCCTATCTATCTCAACCATCGGATCCTCATCTTGCTTACTACGAAAAGTTAAAAAGGCTAATTAAATACTAAAAAAATATGATTAATTACATACATTGGATTAGCCTCTAAACCTACAAAATATCAAAATTTTGGTCTTTTAGGTTAGAAATACTTATATTATGAATTTTGGCCAAAAATTCTAATTTACCACTATAACACATGGGTAATTAATTGGGTGGTTTTTGTGAAAAAATAAACACATACCATTTTGCTTTATGTTGGTGCTTTATCAACATCTTTGGATCAAGAAGTACAGGATCAAACTCTATGCAAGATTTTATCATGCATGAATTAACTATTTATCTCTCTCTTACTTTGTTTTGATGACCTCATGCTTTTTCCTAAAGCTTCCTTTGAGAATTATAGGACCATTTGTAGATTGTTGGGTACTCTTGCTACTAAATTAGGTCTCTCCATCTCATTTGATAAATTAGCATTGACATTTAGTTTTGGTATATATCACAAAGCCATCAAAGCAATAAGGAAAGCCTTCGATATTCATAAAGATGTGACAGCAAATTCTTATTTGAGGTTTCTTATTTTATCTAAAAAACAAAGCTAAAGATTTTCATATTTATTTGATAGGGTTCAAAAGAAATTGACTATATGTAAGTCACATTTTCTTTCCAAATGGCTTGATTAGATAAATACTTCTTTGATTGACATAAGTTTTATTAACATTGTAAGAATAAATATAATTGATTCTCTAATCAAATGATGGATTGACAATTTATGCAATAGAAAACCTTCTTTCCTTATCTCATGCTCCTTGATATACAAAGTGAAGTTAGGATACATAGTCTTTTTCCATGACAACATGATGATCTCATTTGAAAACCATTTATTGATGGAAAACTTTCTATTAAATCTTATTATTACATGTTGATTCGGGACTCGTTTATGATCCACCAACATGATCTATTAAGGCATATCTAGAAACTCTATTTCCTCCCGTGCGTTAAGATGTTCTTTAGGATTCTGTTTCACCATCGTCTTCCCACATGTTTGCATCTTTTAAAGATCTTTCATATGGCAGACACATCATGTCCTCTTTGTGGTCAAGCAGATGAATTGAATTTTTGCCTAATTTGAGCCTGCTCCATGGTGAGACCATTATGGATTATCCTTATGGACTTCTAATCAATTATTAGATTTCATGACTATTGAAAAAGCTATTGGTGCTTAGATCAAGCTAGTTAATTCAAAATATCATACTTTAATTTGTATCCCAACAGTGCATGATTTTTGCCATGAGAAATTTGGAACACTCGGAATCAAATTATTCTCTAGCATGATACTAGGAAGAGGATTGCACTGTCTCTTCATGGATGATGATATTTATTAAATATGTGAATTCATTTTTGAACTAGTCCTAGTTTGTACATCTTAAAAAGATATCCTAGATCAGAGAATAACAAACAAATATTATGTAAGTCACTCCCAAATATATCAATGTTTCATGGGAACTTCCTCCTTAAGGCTATCTTTAGCTTTCTTTTTATGGATTAACATTGGAGAATCAAGGAGCACCATGGGTAGGTAGAGTGATTCAGGATCATCGTCGCAACACATTATCCTGTTTGGGGGCTGGTCAAATGAATCTTATTCCTCCTTTCCCCTCTATTAAGTTCCATGGGTTCATTTAGTCCTAAAATTTTTAAATAATCTTCTACCAGTTCTATCCACATCCTTTTGGGCCTTCCCCTTCCCTTTTCGAACCTTTGACTTAGATCACCTCACTCCTACTAATAGATGTAGTTTTTGGTCTCCATTGGACATGTCCAAACCATCTAAGTCTAATCTCCTTCATTTTATTATCTATCAGTGCTACTTCTAAGTTTTCTCTAATGTTTTCATTTCTAATTCTATCCTTTCTTGTCTTACCACTCATCCATCACAACATCCGCATTTTGGAGATGCTCATGCTATGGACATTTTGTTCCTTAATTGTTGAACTTTCTAATAAATAGAGCATGGCCGGCCTCACAACCATCCTATAGAATTTTCCTTTTAGTTTGATTGGCACACGCGAATCATATGAAATTCCAAAAGTGGTTGTCCATTTTTAACCCGCTTGGATTCTTTGGATAACCTCCCTCTCAATCTCTTTGCTATCATGAATTATTGATCCAAAGTATTATAAGTGTTCTTTTAGGGGGACTTCTTAGCGATCAATCTTTATTGGTGCTTCACTCTCACTCCTCTCCTTGCTAAAATTATATTCCATATACTCTATCTTAGTTCAACTAATTTTAAATTCTTTAAAATCTAATGCATCTCTCCATAAGTTTAGATTATAATGTCCCTTTTGTTTAGGCTTAGACCCTTTGCATAAGTAGCACATATGTAGTTGCATTTGTTTATTGTTTTTTGCATTTCTATACCACATATTTCCACTTAAAGGTAAATTATACGTTGATTGAATTGCCATAGTGAATGAACATGTATTAGTAAGGGCATCACACCCTACAAAATCAAGGTTGGATTTTATCACCACCTTTCTGCCTACTTAGGATCAATCACCACCTAATGCAAACCTTGGCTTTCCAATTTAATTTGAAATTAATTAGAAGAGACCTATAGGAGCCTCAAGCTCATAGGACACAACCTATTGTCACTCAAGTGGCCTCAAGCCAAACCATTACATTTGTTCTTAAAACTAGCTCTGTGAACACATTCTATGAATCAAATTGCTTAAGGCTAACTAAGAAAAGTATGAAGAAGTTGATTTGGTAAGGATCTAACAAGTAAGTAGTAGGATAAGTCTAAAAGAGAGGAAGAGCTATTTGGATTAGGATAATCTAAAAGCTACTTTTCTTGGTGAGATTTTAAGATAATCAAAATAGTCAATTTGTTAGTACTAGATTGATTGATCTTGCCCATTGAATATGCATCATTTTAATAATTATGTTGCATCATTTAGTCTTAGTTTCTCCAATTTAAAAGAAAAGAAAAAATCATTGAATGGACATTTGGATACATGACAAAACTGAAAGGTTAGTCAAAGTAATTCCAATGTACCATGTAACCTTATCAATCCCCCTCAATGACTAGGTCTCATGTCTTTATAGGGCAGCTTAGAACTTGATGGACTAGTCCATATGCTATTAAAGAAGTTTTTTTATATGGGACTATTGAGATTAAGGATACTAGGACTGGCCATACTTTTAAGGTGAACGATCAATTTCTTATGCCTTTCCCAGAATATTATGATCTAGTGTTGAGGCTACAATTTTGTAAGATCATGTCTACTAGGATTGAGTGGACCCATCCTTCTATAAATTTTGTACCATAGTTTTTCAGAACTTGCTTTTTCTACATCACTCTTTTTTTTATATTTATTATCTCCCAGTGTTTCATCATCCTGCTTTTCAAATATTTAGGGCAATATTTTGTTTAGGTTGGGAGGTGTAGAATTCTGGTGAATCTATTCTTTTTATTGTTGTTTTTCTTTTAAAAAACTAAAAATAAAAAATTCAATAAAAATTAGCAATTTTTGAAAATATTTTTGATGTTTTAGGTAAGTTCCTTTATGATGCCGATAATTGAATTTTTCAAAGTTTACAACTTTAGCTTATTAATAAGATTGCACATGTTTAGTTTGTTATTTTACTCATTTTTTAAAGAATTTCATGAAAGCCAATCTTAGATCACATTTTTGCACACAAATTGCATGTACATACTCCATATTGATAAGTAGTTATGACTTAGAGACCTGAAGAAAATCAATGGAGATTTAAAATTCATGTGATCTTTAGGATCATTCAATCTTTTGAGAGTTATATATAGATTTCAATTTCTTTTAGAATGAATAATTCATAGTTGATCCCATATTCTTTGATTTGGTCAACTAGCAAGATTAACTATTTGAGTATGACCCTTGATTTTTTAAGAAGTTTGTTGAAGCTGATAGACTATATGTAACCTAGGAAATGATCTTGGCCATCTTTGTTTGTAACCCAGAGCTTAAAGCCTACCTAATAATACTTTTACCACCAGTTAGCACTTTTGAGCCTTGCACGTAAACCATTTCTTTTGTGAAACCAATCACCTTTACCTATATATAAACCCAATGCAAATTATCCATTACCTAATTTCTTTAAAAATAAGTTAAAGATGATGGAAGAATACCTTTACACTATAATACAAGTAAGGAAGTGAATTTCATGGAAAGAAAATAAAAAGTTCTTCAAAGGTATGCAAAAGAAAGGAAAATAAAAAAAATAAAAAACAAAAAAGTGTAAAAGAATGTATACTCCAGTATCACAAAGAAGAATTGCCAACTTGTAGTAGAAGACCTCTACTTATTTATGAAGGCTTTGAATACCTTATATATCCCTTTCCTTTTCATAATCTTGTCCTAAGCCTACATTTCATCCTAGTATAAGATCTATTGATTCTAAGAGAAATATAGCCTTAATGAGGACATGAACATATAGAAATTAGGCTATAGTTCTTTAACTTTCATGGTAATGGAATCCTTTCCAAAGGGACTAAAACTGTTCCTTAATAATTATAGTTCTGTCATGAGTATATAATATGTGAGATACTTTTATTGTTATTAATTCTATTCACATATGAATAAGAGAGATGTTTTACCCTTTTTCTGATAGTTTTAGCTTTGAGTGTATATCTGCTAGTGAAAAATGAGTCAAAACATTTTTAAGACAAAGTTCTTGAGTCATATTTTACTTAAAGGTCAAGATCTATTATATATGTAGGATGTACACGCACTACACTTTTAGATTTACTCCTAAATGAAATATATTTAGCACATAAGTAGTGTCTTCAACTTTTTCATTCATTTCTATTAACATAATAAAGTTGGTAGATTGAGGACATAAGAAAATGCTCTGAGATAAATTTATGAAATAATCTTCTTGAATTTTGTGGTAAATTCAACCCAAGCCCTCATGAGACTTAACTCGTCAACTAGGGGTAACCTAGGGGTTTAAAGTCTTGTTATACATGCTAAATACAATCATGATTACCTACAAAAATGACAATTTTTATTGCTTTCAATAAAATAGTTTTTGCTTGTTTTGCATGGGACTGGCAAATTACTAGTTGGGGGTATGCTATTCATTTTTATACTAAATACTCTAACTTTTGCATTATTTTAGTACCTTTTATCTTTCATATTTCATACTTATAGGATAGATTTGCACTAAACTACTTATTTGTCACCTGACCTTAATTTGATCTATTTTTAGGGTTGATATACATTCAAAAGTAAGTATGCGTTAGATCATATAAAATAATAGTAATTAGGACCTTTTCTATATTTTGCAGGTTGTAGATCAAAGAGAATGCTAGGAGAATAAAGGGTTAGATTGAGATAGTCAACCTCCAAGATCATTAGTCAAGTTTAGATAAAATGGAATAGCCCAAATCATGCCAAAATAAGTTTTGTATAATCTGGATCAAGTCTAGAAGTAGTGACCTATGTTCTAACAATTTTCAAGAGTAGAGGGGGTGCCATGTGATGCCCTGGGTTTTTAAAACACAATTTCAAAGACATAAATACTTTTGTGAAAGTTAGGATCCCTATTTGAAAATTTCTTTTATGCCAAAGTTCTTTTCAAATATTGTTTCCAAAACACCCGCGAGTTAAACCCAAGTATGAAAACCATGACCCATATCTAAGTCCCATACATAACATTAAAGACATTCCAAAGAATTACCATCCACAACACAAATAATAATGTAAGTATTTACAAAGACTAAAGTCTAGCACAGTGATTTATTACACTAATGGTCAACATTAGGATTAATAATAAAGAGAATTCTTAATGTAGTTGGTGTCTTACTTCCGCAACTACTTTTGATATCTAGCTTCTTGAATCTCCTAGTCCATGACTTTTTCCTTTTCGTGGGAATCTGCAAGGTTTGTGGTTATTGAGTATACAAAGATATGGAGTAGATAAACCCAATACTGCAACTTTGAAAAATTTGGCATTACGAGATGCAATTAATTAAGTTTAACATTAGGTTTTTATGCAACAAAACCTCTTGAGTACATTCTTAATAGTCAATCCATGCAATGCATCCATCACACGCACACGCACACGCACACATTCACATATATCTCTATATCTTTATAGAATAAATAACATAACATGACAATTCAAGTAGAACCACAATGCATCAACACAACATAAGCATCACACAAATATGTATCTCAACCAGTGGAGACATATAATCAACTTGACAAATCAAATAAATGAATGATGTAGTAAAATAATTAAAATAATGATATCAAAATAATAATCTAGGTTCACTTTAGTGTCAACAGAGTTTCCCTAACTCTTATTGGCATGTTGCCAATATAACCTAAAGGACTTATCCAGGTTCATCTATCAAACCATAATAACACTCCAATTAGTAAGTAAAACTCAAAAATCACATGGGTCATTTATGCTCACAAGCAACCTTGCCGAATCATGTGCCCTCTCGTATGTCATAGAGGGACTCCAATTACATCTTCACGGGGCCTATGGCAGTGTCAAAAGGGTACCATGAGTCACCTATAGTGTAATCCACAACCATACATGAAAATGCATTCTTGGTGTTGGATACCATTCCACCTCTAGTGGTAAAAGCCCAGGAGGCCAACTTGTAGAACCTCTTAGGTCAATATAGAAAGACATCTTCCTAAAATTTCAGGATAAAACAATTATTTTGATGCATGAAAAACTCATGAAAATGCTAGATTTCTAGGTTTCTTAATTGGTCAAAACCAAGTTAAAAGGTGCATATATGATATTTTAAATTAGTAAGGTGGGAAGCTAATTGAATCATAAAAAAAAAACATGTAAAATAGTAGGTGAATCCTTTTCATCTAAAAAAAAAAAAAAAAACTATTTTCATGTGTTCAAAAACTTTCAAGCAAAAACATCTCTTTCTAGGATTCCTTTTGCCCATAAATTTCATGGCATTTATACTCAATCAAAGGTCACTTAGATATCAGTAAACTCTCCTTAAAAAACCATTTATGAACCTTTGAAGGATTTGCTCAAGGTAGTGCACATAACTGCCAAAAACTAGGTTGAATCTTAACTGATAAAACATGCAATAACAACATTTTATCAACCAATTTTTCCACAATTGATGAGTATTCATACCAGTAATCTTTTCATAAACCAATATATTAATAATATCCATAAAAATTCAACCAAATAGTATCTAAAACCATTAAAGTTTTAGGTTACAAAATATCAATTGAGTGAGCATGTACACATTGAAAATTCATCTCATAACACATAGCACTTGGACCATAAACATGGAATTGCTTATTAGCCATCTAAGAACACTCATCTTAGGCATGATTATTATATATTAAAATGCATCTAACATAGTAAAATCACAACCCAAAATAGTAAGCAAAAATACTAACTAGACATTCAATTTTTTAGGACTAAAAATGTCTAATGTCTAAGTATATATAACTCATGTATGGACATAGAATTTTTAATACATTAAACACTCAAACAAGTAATTAATTATAACACAAAATCCCAAAACATAGTAGGAACAATCATATAGAACAAACCTCCCATAACAATTGGTTGTATGCATCCAGTCTTTGGACGTCTAAGTTACTGGTTGCACTACTTTTTGACTACAAGTTTTAGCATACCAAATATGATATAATCTATGCATATGTAGTAGTAAATAAATCTTAAAATCATGTGATATAATATGCATATCATAATCAACCCAAAAAAATCATCCAAGAATAGTAAGTGTATAGGATTTTAAAAGCCTATTATTCAAGGTGTAAAACCTTTGTAGAAAACATGATAAAACTTGATGAAAACTCCTTGGTTTTGGTGTAGCTTTATAAATTACTCACAAGCGCATGAATCAAAGTAGTAATTTGTATGTGAGAGAGGTCAATCCCATGAGGAATCTCATAAATTTGGATATTGGTTAGATCTTATTTAAATCACTTATCTTTAGCCAAAGAGAGGATCTTATTATTATTATTATTATTATTATTATTATTATTATTATTAAACTAGGAATTTAAACAACATAGAAGGGGAAACATGCGTAAAATTAGAAATATGAACTAAAGGAAAATTTCTAAAAGTAAAGATTTTAAATGGAATAAGAAACTTCCTTGACTAATATGCATTCAATGAAACTAATGCAAAACTAGAATGCATGAATATAAGGAACTTTACTTAAGGAAACTTGATATAAAAAAAACTTTCTAAACTAATACTTTCCTAATCCTAAAATTTTCTAAAAATAAAATTTTCTAAAACAAAATCAATAAACTTTCTAAAGTTAAACTATGATGCAAATAACTAAATAAATAATTCTAAACTATCATGAAACAAGAGAACAATAAACCACTTGAAGGCAAATCACCCAATCACCATGCGCATGACCCATGGAGTTGTACCCATGGTTTATGAGTGAGAAAATGAGTAGAATGCATGAACTATTGCTGGATAATATAGTATCTAACCAACAAATTAACTAAACTATCTAAAAATCTAAATGGGTTCCAAAGGAATCGAGCAAATAAAGTGTATGGACCACAAGAAATTATGCATGAATCATGAAAGGTAAAATTCTAGAAATAAGATGCTCATGAAACATAAATCAAACAAGGCATGGACTAGCATGGTGCTTGTCATTCAAAGCATGAAACATGATCACAAAACTAGAAATTTAATGAACTTCAAGCTTGAAACTAACAAAGAGAGACTTTGCATGAATCATAAACTTTATCGGATGGAATTTGGTACATGAATTGGACACACGTACATAGATGAACAAACTCAAAAATTGTGCATGATAATAATGCATAGAACTTGATTCAAAGAGAGTAAGAGCATGAAGATGGAAAAGAAAGCAACAAGAACTACTCCTTAATTTAAGTGAGAAACAAGATGAATGGGAAGCAAAAAAGAGATTCAAAGCTACTATCCTCTTGGCTTTTTGCGACACCCCAAGTTTTAAAATACCTTTTTGAAAACTTTTTCCAAAATGGGGATATCCCTTGAAATTCATTTCGATATCAAAACAGTGAAATTTTTTTTTACTAAGTTTTTTTGAAAGTTCAGAGTGGCATTGTTACACAAAACAAAAAATATTTTATGGTGAAATGAGTGTCTCATTTCTACCAAAAATATGGCATAGTTTCCTTTGTTTTTCGGACATATGCACATTTAATGCATGCGTGTGGAATACCTGATAAACAATACAAATAATTTTCATTACTTTAAAAAAAAAATGTACAAAACTTATCACTTCCCAGAATCCCCAGTCACAACCATGGCACAACATATCTATTTATTACAAATTAAATCCACAACATGAAAGTAAAGATGTATTCATATTCTCCATTAAATTAGAAAGCTAACCTAATGTAGCAAAGCTCACCATCTGAATACTGAAAAATCCCCATCTTTTGAAATCCTGAACTCCACAACTGTTCTTATGATTGACCTGTTCATCTTTCCATTCTAGTTCTTCAAATTTGGGACATTGTAAACAATTACAATGTCTCAACAAGATTGTGCTTGTGTAGGTGGAATAAGTAGCTATTTTGTCATGCAGTTCATGATTTACATAAATCATGATATTTTGAGTATTGTTCATACCCAGATAGAATTCGTAGTGTTTTCCAACAACTATTCTTGCCAAATTGGGTTCTCAAATCATAAATCCATGAAATGGCTTTACATGTGCAATTTAATACATTTGATGAATCATATGACTTTCACTATTTCTAAAGTTATCTTTGCCTTATCTGATTCCTAAGAATTTAAGCATTCCAAGATTTTATTGTTTCATGAGTATTTAATTGTACTAACATCATTTCCATGAATCGACACTTAAGCTAACATATAGTTCTTTAGATTCGTTCACCTTATATTATTGTTCAAGATAACCCATTAAAATTTTAAGTTATTTGTCAGTTTATAGTTCAATTTGCTTATGAAGTGTGAGGTATCTAGCATTCTCATTATAATTTGTAAAAGTAGTCATCTGACAGGTTTCTCTTTATGAACACAATATTTTCATATATAGTGAATCATTTGTAGTGCACAATAAATCTAACACCTTAGTAAATATGACCAAGGTAAAACTATTGCTTTAGAAGAATTAGTTTGTACTAAAATCTCGATGGAAAAACCACCAGTTAATTGAATACATCAAAGCACAATATCTATATAAGATAAAGTTAATTGATAAGGTGAAAAAGTATACTATATGTTCAAAATCCAAATGTTAGCAAACTAGCATTTGATAAATCTGTAATCTAACAAAGCTAAAAGCTACTTATGCTTTTCAATAGCATAATCAATTAATTCATAAGTGCAATTAGTTCTTTCTACTTTAAATCAAACTAAAATAGTCACTATGAAAATGAGTCTCATAGACATGAGGTGAGATTATAACTGATAAGTTTGTTAAACTAGCAAGTCCAAAATAGATGAAACCAAATTAAGGCACATAGCCCTCGATCCGACATGCACAAATCCATACCCACATTGCCGTGGAAAACTGATCGCTCCAATCATGATGGCATACAATCTTGCCACTCTAGTTGACGTCTAATGCTTGATACATGAACTACATAAATATCACACAGATTAGACACTTATGCGTGTAGGCCCTGTCGTCACCCACAAGCAACTACTATGGCCTCTATGCTTGCTCATGGATACCTGCACTAACCATGACTCGCTGGACCTCATGGGGGCTACTTAGCTACCACTCAGAGTACTTCTACATGAGAGGATACTCCTACTACCCGTTGTCTCCATCATAGGGCTGGTATCAAATTATCTCAGAGGTTAGTGGCCAACTGCACCTCCTAGCATAGGGTCTCAGTACTGACAACACATAACAGGCCTCCAGGACTTACTGCACATAACAGGCCTTCCTCTAGGTCTTATAGCACATAGCAAGCCTGCGAATGATCCGAGACTTATGACACTCCTAGAGTGCTTGTCGAAAACATTGATGAAATCCATATCCACCAAGACTTATAACTATTCTTAGAGCACATCCTAATGCATCAACACATCCATATCCATCAGGACTTATGGCCACTCATAGAGCACTTGCCTAAACCATCGATGAAATTCATAATCATTAAGGCTATACAGCTGTTCATAGAGCACTTGCTTAAATATCCACAAAATTGCATCCATTAAGACTTACGACTACTCATAGAGTGCCTGCTAAAAGTGTCAATGAAACGAAAACTATCAAGGCTTATAGATGCTTATAGAGCACTTGTCTAAATATCAACAAATCCACATCCATTAGGACTTATAGTTACTCACCAAGAGCCTACCCAAATCATAAATCATATGCATCTACAAAATCATTTCATGAAATTAAAACAGTTATTTCAAATTTTTATGGGAAACCATTCAAATCTGTTTATTTTCAACCAACATTCTCAATAAGCTATGAAAAGGACATTTTCATAAGCATTCAAAACATGTAGTCTTTATTAATAAATTTGATAATGTTCTTTGGGTTCCCAAAAGTGTACATCTGATGCAATAATTACAAAAGGTTAGGGCTTGTAAATATCTATTGTATGTCCATGGCATTTATTGTATTCTTTTCCAGTTTAAATGTAAATCATTTTATCATTCTCAAGTCATTAAGTTACAAATATGACACCTTTTAGTACCTTTGCTTAGGTCTCCTTGTAATTCAAAAATCTTGTTTAAGGTATTACAATGTTCCCTAGAAGTAAGTATAAGTTCAAGATCAAGGTATGCAGTCCAATTACTCATTTATCAATGTTATAATTGGTATAAAACAAGTGTTTTAAGTTCTTTTCACATTTGTAGTTAATCCAGATGTATATCATGTTTCTAAGTATTATCAACATTGTCTCAAGGTGTATATATATACATGGATATACTAGGTTTTAGTTCTTATGTATGGTTTTCATTCTTTTGTTTGGGCGTTACAACTAGGTTAATAGTAATATTTTCTATTTAAATTAGTCCTTCCATTCTTGATTCGATAATTTAAAAAGTATCATAAGATAACTTCTAAATTTATCCCACGTTTCCATAATTTCAGTGACTAAATACAACACTTTGTAAATTATCATCTGCATTCAGTCGTACTTATAAAGATGTGGTAATTATTAAACTTCATAAAATAGCAAATCTTAATCCACCTACCTCGTATGATGCTTATCCTTGGTTTACGTATGTACCTCCTTTTGTATTGATATATTGATTGACTAATTCATAGCTTTCATCATAGATCTATAAATGGATGGCTTCAATCATGTCTCTGTTACTAATTAGTGTACTGGAAGAGTAAGAATATGTTGATATGTAGCTCCAACCATGGAATACTAGAGATCAAAAAAGAAGTGTAGTGCCTGATCTCATAGATCTGGCTTTGGATGGTCAATTCCATGATAAGATCTTAGGAATAGGTTAGATATGTCTTTGTTCTAGAGGTTTGAGGATAGATCTATTGTCAGATTAGGGGTACTTGAATCAAGTCCGAATCTAAGAGTCTATTCTCTCATATATAATTAGATTGAGATGAAGGGTTGTATTTGATCTCATATCAGATCATTTAATGTGAAAGCTACATCCAGACCTAAAGGGGAGCTCCTATCCATCACATATATGATTTTGGAGGCATATCATCAGTTAGATCACGACGAATGGTTGTAATAAGTTCAAATCTACCATTTGGAGGCAAATCAACAGTTGGATCATGGTAGGATCTCCAAAATCAATAAAAAAATCCATCATTTAAAGATAAATCAATGATTGGATCTCGATGGAATGTTAGATTGGTCACAGATCTAATGATCTAGTTTGATTAAGCGTTTGGTCATGATCAATAGTTGTATCTTCTCCAATCAGTGAATGAATGGATGGGTCTTGTTCCTTGCATTGCCTGGATTGCAACGGTTGTCTCGAATCCATGAAATCCTTTCTGGATTGGGCAAAATAAGGGGTTTATGTCCAAGAGGGTAATGGGGCTCACCCAAGTCAACTGGGTTCGCCGAGGTGAGTTGAGAGCGGGTGACATGGGTGAGTCACTTGCCCTAACTCGCCAGATGTAAGAGGAAAATAGGGGAGGATAACAGTGGTGATCGTCAATTGCTGATTTGGCCATTGTCCGAACTTAACAAGGAAAATGTAGTAAGGAAAATAACAGGGGGAAGGGTGAAGTGTGACGACCAGCATGGCTCTCAGCTCAATCCCCATTAGAGCCGATAGAGATAGAAGAAGATAGGGTTTCTTGCATGCTTGCTTGGAACGGCCATACCATTCTCGTGAAGGAGAGAAGATAGAGGGAGAGAAGGAGAGGGAAAGAGGGAAAAAGGTTTTTCTACAATGGCCAGCTGGAAGGGAGTGAGATAGAGAAGTGAATAGGGAAGGGGAGTGTTGCCAGCCTGCTTAAGCTATCATGCTCTGTCACATTGGTGGAGGAGAAAATGGGGAGAGGGGAGAGCAGGTCTTCCAACGTGAGGCTGGTTGGTTATCACCAGTAGGTGTCTGAATGGGGGAAGAAGAAGAGGAAAAAGGGAAGGATTTCACGTGGTGGTCAGTGACCCTCGCCCATTCACTGCTGGCTCCATCATAGCCTGAAGCTATATCACAAGGAGAGGAGAAAGGGATTTGCCGGTTTGGGATGGCCAATTGGAGGCGAGTGAGGGAAAAGGAGATCCAGCATGGCCTAGATTTGGCAGGCGCACTCACTTTTTTGTCTTGTCAGGAACATGGGAAAAGTCTAGTTGCCTTGTCGGTGGGGAAGGAAGATTAAGAGTGGGTTTGGGGTTTTGTTGCTCCGACGAGGAGATGAGTGTGTCAGAGGGGTTTGAATGGAAGGGAGCTCGTTAGTGGTGATCAGATCGGAGGGACTTCCATTGGGTTTTTTGTCTTGTTGGTGTCCCCCCTATTTTGTTCCATTTTTCATCGACTATTGGCCCATCGCAAGGAGAGCCATGATGATGCGTGGGCCCTAGCCCTCCACATGTTAGTTTGCTCCTCACATAGTGCATCCAACTACACCCCACAAACAAACAACTATGGGGGGTGCCATTATCAATTTGGACTCTCCTTTAATTTAGTAAAATTTGGGTGATTTTCGCCCCATTCTTTGTTTTGCACAAAATTAGTGTCAGCATAATCATCTTAATGCGTACTTTTCATTTTTGATAGTTTCAAATCCAAAATTTGAGTTATTAAGGTGGTCACTTCCTTAAAATTTAATTTCTAAGCAATTCAACTTCTGTTTTTATTTTCATTTAAAACATGTTATAATTATCTAAAAATTAACTCAAAATTTGAGATTGTTACACTTTCACTACTAGAGAAAAGATAAATTTGTTCTTAAGGAATTAAGCAATAAAAATAAGAGGAGTGGAAGCAAAGAAAGAGGAAACAAAGAGAAAATATGTGTAGGTAACTTAAACAACAAAGGAAGCAATAGAACTAAGGAAAATAAAGCAAGGTACCAACTTAACTTAGAGTACAAAAGCAAAGAAACAAAGTAAGGAAAAATTTGTGGAAGACAAGGAACAAAAACCAAGGTGTTGAAGTCCAAAATCCAAAGAATATCTCCAAGTTAATATACTTGACTTCAAGGAGTTAAAAGCAACCCCTCTACTTGAATTAGGGGTGGAATTCTATGGGGTTATATAGAGTTTTTGCCTTCGAAATTGATAAGGTCCTATCTTAGGAAGAATGGAGAGAATTAGAACTAAAGCTCTAGGTAGGAAAGTTAGGTGGTTGATTGGAGATAGAAAATTAGAAGGTAAGGTGAGGTGGACTTTCTAAATTTAGGAAAAGAAAGGGAAAGGCAGCACCTTTAAAGGGATGTGGCATGGAATCCCTTTCCTTAAGGTGTTTCACATGATTGGATGGAAAGAAGGGGAAAAGATGGAGGAAAGACATAGGAAGGTGAGGTAGTTGAGTGGTGAATGGAATAGAAGGTGGTGTTGGTGGAATGGATGGAATTAGAAGGGGAGGGGGCACCACTTTTCAAGGAAGGTGGCATGGAAGCTTTCCCTTTCTAAGTGTATGATGTGGTGGGTAGGAAAGGGAGAAAATAGAGGGAAATATAAGTAAATTTGACTTGGTTTCTCTTTTGATTGTTCCACCTATGCATGCATATCTTACCATATACTAATCTTCATCAAACTTCTAATTATCACTTGAAATTCATGTTTTTAGCATAGGATAATTACTTTTGAAAGTCCTCCAAGTGTGCGATTCCATGTGGCTTAGTGATTCATTTTGATGGCTTGATTGGCTAAGTCCTTTTGCTTCAAGGCTTGAATGGCTTGGCTTCCTTAAAGTTTCCTTGTTAGCTTAGGAAACTTGCATGCATGGCTCCAATTCTCATGTAAAGATAGTGGAATTGCATGACTTTTTGCATGGGTCTATCTTAGTCACCTTTAATGCTTCCAATTGCTTCCTTGGACATCATTTTTTTCATTGAAGATGATCTTAACCTTTTATTTAGTTTTGAAATGTTGTAATATAGGTCTTTGGCCCTCTTGTGATCTTGATCTACAAATCTTATCTTACTCGATATCGGCCATTAGATCATCTTCTCAACACATACAAAAGAGTAAAAACCCTAATTAAATCTTAAAAAATTATGAAAATTCACATACTCTGGATTAGCTTTGAACTTGCCAAACATCAAACTTTTAAATTATTAGGTAAGAAATGCATATGTTATAAAATTCTTAAAAAATCCTAGAATAGTGCCAATAATTTATAACACTTTGCTTGCTAATTGGGTATTTTTATTATTATACAAAATTAACACTTGTCACACCGCCAACTAGAATTTTGATGCAAAATGAGAAAAACATAATAAAAATCATAAAAACAAAATAGTTTTCATTTTCGTAGCTACTCACGATTGCAATTACCACATGCAACAAGCCCTTAAACCTCTAGGTTGCCCCTAGTGAACGAGTTAAGCCTTGTGAGTGTTTGTAGTGAATATACCAAATTTTTTTTATAAGGCTAAGTCTTTTATTTTATCTCAGAGAATTCTCATCCATTAGCACTTGACTACCTTTAACAACTTAATAAAGATGAATGAAAAATTCCACATGTTATCCATATACTAAAGCCATTTTATTTACCTATATCTCAAAGTGTAGTGTGTGTATAACTACATAAGTTAAGACTTCTAAATAGATATGCCTATACTCCGTGTAAATGATGTTTTGACCTTAATTTGTGATTGGTATATTCTCAGAAATAAACCTCTCAGATAAAAGGTCAAACAGAATTCACTCACTATGTGACCAAATCCAATAATCTGATGGTTCACATAATTTCTTTTAAGTTGAATTGAAATAAAGAAATGTGATCCCTTAGAATGGAAGCCATTACCAAGATAAGTAAGGGTAGGTCACCTTAGTTTCTTCATATTTATATCCTCGTAAATGCTATCATATAACTTAAGATCGATAGTTATTTAGATAGGATGAAACATTGGCTTGGAATAGGTTCTGAAAGAAAGGGTAAAAATGATTCAATGTTTGCAAATATGAGTAGAGGTCTTCTATAAATGTTGGACAACTTTCCTTTTCTTTGCTTGGTATTTCTTTTTAACTTACTTTGAATTCTCCCCTTTTTTCTTTGAGGCAAATGATTTTCTATGTAAATACTTAGATATCTTTTACGTCTTAGATTATTGTCCTTTTTTTATTTTTCCTGTCATCTCTACTCATTTTTGAAAGATAGGTAATGAATATTTAACTGGTTTTCTGGGTTAAGGTAAATGGGGATTTGAAAAAGAAAAGGCTTACTAAGAGGCTTAAAAGGTTTAATTAGTGATATAATATATTGGGTAGGTTTTATATCTCTGGGCTATAACAGGGAAGACCTATATC
Organism: Warburgia ugandensis; assembly: GCA_035236585.1. Lineage (NCBI taxonomy): Eukaryota > Viridiplantae > Streptophyta > Magnoliopsida > Canellales > Canellaceae > Warburgia > Warburgia ugandensis. Next base: position 27,689,617 of record CP141131.1, read on the forward strand.
ATTTTCTAGGTTTCTTATAGCCTTCTCCTATTGTTTCTTGGTATTTGACCAAAACAAAGATACTGAGATCTTTTCAAGTAATGTACGTTGAACAAAATATGAAATTACTTATAACACTCAGAAAGATGATAGTCTCTAATACTTACTTGGGTATATAGGTCTCTGCTGATTTCCTTAAGGTCTCTAAGTCATAACCATCTATTAATCTAGACTATGTGTTGTGTGTAGGTGTGGTTTGAGATTTAACTTTCATAAAATACGTTGGAGATGAATAAGATGTAGAATTAACCATATGCATTTCTATTAAGAGGTTATAGTAGGAGAAATACTAAGCTTTTGAAAATCCAATTCTCAAACAATAAAGGAACTTTGACCTTAAAAACTTTGTAATTTATTTTTCAAGAAAAACTAAAAATCTCATTCATATCTACACCCCCAACCTGAACTAAACATTGTTCTCCATGCTTTAAAATATAGACTCCTATATGATGAATGGCTAATGTAGAATAATGAGACTCTTAAAAAACCCTAGTGTGCTTCCGAGTGCACTATAAGTTTAACATCTTCATCAACACATACAAATGCCATGATGAATGCAACTATAATAATAGATGTTGGTATCAAGGAACATGTTATGGTGGTTCATGGTAAATTGGTTTAGCTAGCACGATTTCATCTACTTAACAGTTGGCCAACTTTATATAGGGTTTTATCTTTTGCCCATTGACTTTGGAAATCTCTCCATACTTTTCTATCTTAACGGCCCCATGAGAATAAACAGTATATGCTATGTAGGATCTAATCCATCAAAGTCAAAGTTTTTCAAGGAATAGATGCAATATAAAATTATATAAGAGGACCTTCTATTGTGGGCCAAAAGATTTTTACAGAATGTGTCTATCATGATTGCTTTTCATATGGTCTTTGTATATCTTGGTAGAGTCATATGCATCTTTTCTTAGTTAATCCAACTCATTGAGTTGGAGCTTCCTGTGGGTTCTAGTAGTATCTAGGTCAAAATTGAGTTTTATAATAGCCCAATATACTTTATGCTCTAGTTCTACTAGGAGTTGATATACCTTTCCATAGACCCAACAGTAGGGTGACATGCCTATAAGGTCTTATATGTAGTCTGGTAGGCCCCCAAAGTGTCATTGTTTGAAAGACCAGTCTCTCCTATTTGGATTGATTGTTTTTTCTAAAATTCACTTATCTCCCTATTTGAGACTTCGACTTGTCCACTAGTCTAAGGATGATAAGGGATAGCAATCCTATGGGTAACACTATATTTTTTCATTAAGTTCTTAAACACTCTATTGAAAAAGTGTTTCACCCATAACTAATTATGGCCCAAGGAGTACCAAAGTGCATAAATATATTTTCTTTTAAAAACTTAACCACCACCCTTTGGTCATTGGTCTTGAATGGTATAGCTTCCACCCATTTGGACACATAGTCCACTCCCACAAGAATGTACAAATAACCAAAAGAGTTAGGGAAAGGCCTCATAAAATTAATCCCCCAAGCATTAAAAGGTTCAATAAGAAGAATGGGGTTTAAGGGCATCATATTCCTTTTTCATATACTCCATAAATGTTGACATCTATCACATGCTATGTGGTAAGCATGTGAATCCCTGAAAATGGTGGGCCAATAAAATGCACAATACAAAATCTTTGCAATTATCTTTTTAGAAATGAAATGGCACTGATATGCATGGTCATGATAAGACCAAATGATCTTATAACGTTCATTATCTGGTATGCATCTTCTAATGACCTAATCAAGACAATACTTGAACAAATGCAAAAAGGTTGAACTTAGTAATAAATCTTTTCATATCTTATTTGGACTAGTGATTAGGAAATTGATTGATTATATTTGCATACCAAGGCAACTAAGAAATATGCAACAATTGTTCATCTAGAAAGGTTGCTATTATAGACACATTTTCACTAGTAGACTCCACAACTAATGTGTATAAGTGGTCAGCTACAACATTTTCCAAACCTTTCTTATCCTAAATTTCCAAATCAAACTCTTGTAGCAAGAGTATCCATTAGATCAGCCTAGGTTTAACATCCTTCTTGGAAAGAAGGTATTTTAGAGCTACATGGTCTGCATAGACTATGAACTTAGATCCTAGCAAGTAAGATCTAAATTTATCCAAGGCAAAAAATACTACCAACTGCTCTTTCTATGTTGAATAATTGAGCTGGGTAGTTTGAAGCATCACACATTATTTCAAATGGTGCTCTCTAATTTGGTGATGGAATAATAGGTGCAGACGTTAATTTAGCCTTTAATCACTCAAATGCTTTCATATAATCATCAGCAAAGTTAAAAGTTGCTTCATTCATAAGTAAATTACATAGGAGCTTAGCAATTTTACTGAAGTCCTCGTTGAATCATCTATAGAAACCAACATGGCAAAAAAAATGATTAGATTTGTTTCATCGTCCTTGCAGGACTAAGGTTAGAGATTAAATTTGACTTAGGCTTTGTCTATTTCTATACCATTGTGTGATATGATGTGACCTAGAATAATGCCATTTTGAACAATCAAATGACATTTTCCCCAATTTAATACTAAATTCTTTTCTTGACACCTACCAAGGACAAGTTTTAAATGGTGCAAGCATTCATCAAATGAAGAAACAAAAACCAAAAAATCATCCATAAACACTTCTAAAAACCTCTCCACCATATCTAAAAAATGAGCTCAACACACACCTTTGAAAAGTAGTTGGAGCATTACAGTTCAAAAGGCATACAACGGTAGACGAAGGTCCCAAAAGGGTAGGTGAAGGTAGTCTTCTTCTGTTCTTAAGTGCTATTGAGATTATGTTATAGCCAAAATAACCATTAAAAAAGTAGTAATAACTATGACCGGCTAACCTTTCTAGCATTTGGCTTATAAATGGAAGAGGAATGTGGTCATTCCTTGTCACCAAGTTCAATTTTCGATAATCTATACAAACTGTCCTCCTGGTGGTCATGTGAGTGCGTACTGACTCATTATCCTCATTTTAGACTACTATGACTTCAAACTTCTTGGGGACAACTTGAACTGGGCTGACTCAAGTGCTATCAGATGTAGGGTAGATGACACCAACATCTAGGAGTTTTAGCACTTTGTCTCTTACTACCACTTTTATATGAGGGTTTTGTCTCCTCTGTGTTTCTCTTGATGGTTTAGCATTCTCTTCTAAGTGAATTCTATGCATACACACGACAGGGCTAATCCCCTTGATGTCCACTATGGTCCACCCTAAGGATTTTATGTTCTTTGAGAACATCATGAAGCTTACCTTCTTGTTCTTTATCTAGATTTGAGGCTATGATTATATGTAACGATTCATCATGTCCTAAGTATTTATATTTTAGAATTTTAGATTATTACTTAAGGACCAATGTGGGCGGTTTTTCCATAGATGGCACTGGGACAGAATTGGAAGGAGGAAGTGGTTCCACAAGAGGTCTCGATTTAGAGGTATCCATTATGGATGCTTGATTCAAAAGATTATTTACCTCATAAATGGACTTGTCTATATCAAAATCATAATTAAAGTGTGCTAGACATGCCTCAACTAGGTCTAGAATAGACGATAGTGGATTAGCATCTTGGAGTAGACCTTCAATTAGATTGACTACATAGAAATAATCTATGTTTAGATGCTGATCATTGGCCTTCAAAACATTGATCTTGACATTCATATTACCGAGAGATAACTTTATCACAACATTTCTACAGTTAATAATTGTGTTGGACGTTGACGTCAAAGAATTATCAGGATCTGATTACTAAGGTTTGACACAGACTAGGTATTCAGGACAATAAAATGTGCAGGAAGGTAAAATCATTCCACATGTATGAGAGCATCTTCAACCATACCACGTGAAATCTTCATTGATTTATTTGCTAACTGCAAATTGGTATTGGTTGTCATCGAGCCCCAGTTTCTCATAGACAAAAAATGGTAACAAATTGACACTATCCCCTAAATCAAGTAGTGCCCTATCAATGACATGGTTTCCTATAACATAAGAAATGGTAGGACAACTCGGATCTCTAAACTTAGGAGGGGTCTGATGATGAATCAAAGAGCTCACCTGCTCGGTTAAGAAGGCTTTCTTTTGTACATTGAGCTTGCACTTTTGTGCATGTAGAGCTCTTTGAGAAGTTTGGAATAAGCAGAGATGTCTTTAACAGCATTGAGTAATGGGATATTTATTCGAATATGTTTAAATTATCTATTATGTCATTGAAATTAGTTTCTTTCTTAGCCTTGTTTAATAGTTGAGGGAATGGGGTTTTAAGCACATAAGGTTCTTCCACTATAAGCTTCGATGGAGTAGGTGGTTTCTGTCTTAGATAGTTCATTCTCTTATGTTTTAGATAGTTCATTTCCTATACAGTTTCCTTAGTTCGCCCTACTTTGTTATCAACCTAATGCCCACTTCTAAGGGTAGTGATAGAGTTTTCTTGCGCATATGGTCTACTTAAACTTGACCCTATTTTAAATTGGCCCTTAGGGTTTGGAATTGGCTGACTAGGAAACTATCCCTTTCCTCTATCATTCAATGTAGTAGACAACTAGCTCATTTGAGTTTCTGATCTGGCAATGGTTTGGCAATTTACATTTGATCTCTATCTACTCTCATTATTGATATTGTGTATGGCCTTATTATTCTCCTCTTATTTCTTAAGGAGCAATTCTATACTGTCCTCAACTAATGGTTTCTTTGGTTGTTGAGGAAGGTTAAAAGTAGGTGGCTACAGGGAATCAAAGCTTTAAGAAAGTTTTGTATAGGAGGGTTCATAGATGGACATCCCTAGTAATTGTTCTTTCACCATGACAAGCTAGGATGCCTAGCCCATCCTGAATTATAGGTCTCAGAGTAAGGATTATTGCTAGGATTGCCATATGCATTTGGTGCATTCACTTGTTGCAAAAGATGTTCAATGTAGACCCTACTAGAAGTACAAGTTGAGTTTAAATGTGTCAGGATGAAACAAATAGAACAAACCTCTTGAGGAGGATTGATTAATGCATTGGCAACCATGATGGCATTTAGTTGGATAGTAATTGTCTGGAATATATTCTCTACCTTGTCCACTCATCCTACCAAGGAGTCAAATTTACAAGGCATATCTATGATCGCTCTTATTTCATATAGGCCTCCTTTCTTTTGAGGCTGGGTATTTCTCTCTCCTATTAAAATAATCCCATTGTTATAAATTTTTAGCTAAAGTTTGGAAAAACTTCCATGCATTTGTCTCATTTTTCAACATAATTTGAACCAATTTTATTTCAAATATCAAATCTGGTTGTAACTTGGTCGCCATTTGTTCAAGCACAAGGAAAGGATTAGGTATGTATCTCCACAGTGTGCAAATAGGAAAACATTATGAACCCCCAATAATTGTAGTGATAAAGCTAATTAGTATGCCATTGAACCAATCATGTCCATAATCTCAAAGGGTCCAATAAATCAAGGACCCAATTTCACTTTCCCACGGAACTTCATAATTCCTTTGTAGTCTGGGAAACTTTCAGAAACACATGGGCGGCAACATCAAACTCCAAGTATCTATGCCGTTTATTAGCATAGCTTTTCTATTTGCTCTGAGTTGCAAGAATTTGCTTTTGGATAAGTCTTACTTTATTTAGACATTGCTCTACCATTGTTGGTCTCCTTTATAATGCCTCATATGGAGCCACTCCAATGCTTGAGTGGAAATTATTATTGTATGTAAACCAAACCAATAGTAAGATTTTATCCCAATTACCTTTCCATTCAATAGCACACGCTCATAGCATGTCTTCTAGAGTCTGGATTGTCCTCTTAGATTGGCCATCCTTCTAAGGATAAAATGCATACTGAAACTCAACAACAATCCCAAAGATTCATGCACACTCCAAAATTACGCTGCAAATCAGCTATACCTGTTAGAAGTAATATTTACTTGCATTGCTTGCAAGCTCATAACCTCTTAGATGTATAGTTGTATCAGTCTATTGATGGATTAATTCTGTCCAATTTGAGGAAATGTCCCATTTTTGTCATCTAGTCAACTATCACACATGTCATATCATGTTCGATCAGCATCCTAGGCAAACTCACAATGAAATTCATGGTGATATAACCCCACTTCCACTAAGGAAGCTCGAGGGACTATAAAAGTCCAGATGGACTCTGATGCTTGGCCTTGACCAATTGACATGTCAAGCATCGCTCCACAAACTCTCCCATATCCTTCTTCATACCATTCCACCCTAATTTTCTTTTCAAATCCTTAGGCATCTTTGCTCCACCTTAATGAATGGTATTCTTTGACTAATGTGCCTCTCTAAGGATTTCAAGCCTCAGTTCATTGCTCACAAGGACCGTCAACCTCTCATGCATTCGAACACTACTATCCATGTCTTGATTGAAGCCTAGCTTACCAAACAATGCCTGTGTCACATCATCATGTTTTTCACTTGGAGAACTCTCTTAACAATGTCTGGTCTTACATTCAAGTTTACTGTGAAAAATTTCTTATTCTCGTATTGCATTTCAAGTTTGCACCTAACTACTTCATGTAGAAATTTCCACCTCCAAGAAAGCATGCTTACACGCATTTTCTGCTTCTTTTATCTCAATGCATCAGCCACTACATTGGCCTTTCTAAGATGATATTGACTTAAAGTAATGATACTGAATAAAGTAATGTAGATAGATCCTCAGGAAATACATCCAAAAATTTGTGGGCTAGTGCCACCTCCTTTAGTTTGTGTTTATCAATCTCAAAAGGCCTAACATACCTTAGCAATGTGTCTAACCATCTTCATAGTAAGAATGGCATATGCTCTTGCAAAGTCTTGTCTCCCTTGAAACGAGATCATCACCTCTCTTGGAATGTCAAAGATGACCTTTTTCTTATGGAAGTTGATTGTTGCCCAATGCAAATCCAACTAATCCATCCTTAGGATGTCATCAAAGCTTGTCATGTTTAGGAGAATTAAGTTGACATCAATTCATCTTATCTTAATTATAATTGGCACATCCTAAAGGAATTTCTTTGCACATGTGGAATTACCTAATAGAGTTATCCCTTCTAAACAAAATCCTAAATTTTGTACTGGGCTATCCTTCTTACATTCGTGTTCTTTGATTAGGATACAAACTTGATCAAATCCCTAATCTTTTCAAAATTGTGAAACTAGATGACCGGGGATTAGATTGAACAAGTGGTTGAGTATGAGTTCTATCATCAATTAAACTCAAATTTGGGTAAGTTTTGAATCTTTAAAACCTATCAAATTGAAGTTATGTTGTAAATGAAACAACTTGAATTTCAATTTCCACTTTCAAGAAATAATATTCTAAGCAATTTTCTAAAAATGTCAAAACTGGGCAATAAGAGGTCAATTGTTAGATTATGCTCAATGAGAGCTTTCCAATGAAATGATGAACATGAGAAAAAGAGACCCCGGACTCAAAACTCAAAAATTTTACTTATAAGTTGAAGGGATAAATTGATAGTGGCACCCTTTCCACTTAAGTAACTTTAGTCTTGATGGGGTCCACATGATGATTAATAAGGGAGGAGCTCAACACGTGGGAGTTGAGTCATCGTGTGGAGCTCAAATCTCATGCACAAGTGAAAAATAAAACAAAAGAGAAGAGTAACCACGAAAGAAAGAAATAGAGGGAGAGGAGAAAAATAGAGAAGAATGCAACACTGAGAAGAAAACACCAATGATGGTTGTAGAAGAGGTGACAATTTTTTCTAGAATCGATGTTATACCATCGATATACATATAGATATGTGATTTCCACCAAGTATCTCCTTCCCTAATAGATTTCTAATAGAAATTGTCAAATTAGTGCTCCCATCCATCAACTGCACTAGATTTTGTACTTTTACAGCTATAAAAACTACTGCTACTATAGGTCTAGCTCTTTGATGTAGAGATCTTAGGAAACTTATGTTTATACTTCCAATATGTAGGATGATGGTGTGGATTAGATCAAATAGGTACCCAAGAGTGAGGAGAATAGTAGTAATTTGGAGTTCCATTTCTCATTTTTCTCCAGCAACAACAACATCGCTATAATTTTTCATCTGCTATTGATGAACAAAATTTGTTAATCTTTGAGTAAGAATTCTAAAAACCCATTGATATCCTTTCTTATTGATTCTATAAAATTCCTTAGGAATTGGAATTGGAATGGGATTTTGCTTTTTTAAGATTGCTTCAACCTAATGAGGTTGAAACTAGGAGAAATTGTTGAAATCTGAAAGAGGTTTACAAATTTGGGATTGGATGCTTCTTGAAATCAGCAACTTACTACAATTAGAGGGTAATCCTTACTATTTTTCTCGTCTTTGGGTGGGAATGTTGCTAAAAATGAATGATCGGAGGAGAAATTGATGCTCAATTTATGTTTCATCCTTAGATTCTTTAGTTCACTACTAATCTTGCTAGGTTCTTCATAGAATAACCTTCGGTATGGATTTAATCTATATGGAAGAGAGTTCTATTGTTTTCTTAAATTAGAGTTGCAAAATTGAATTTCTTACTTCTAATACCTTTAGTTACTTGATGATATTTGCAGTTTCAAGAAATTTCTTACTTTAGTACCATTCTCCACATGTTCTCCACTACATCTTGATTCTAGACCTGATTTTCAAAATTTAATTGTTGGAAATTGGATTGATGTTGCGAATGAACTAATGAATATTTAGATTTCAGATGCAAGACCTTTTTGTCACATTTGACTTACGAAAGTTAAGATATGTTTATTCAATTTCTATTTTGACTATGCAATTGTTTTATGATAGATTGAGCATAAATTGGCTAGAATTTGTGATCATCATATATAGTTAATGTCCTTGAGATTTCTTAAGAATGGTACTTCAGGGTATTAGCATATTGATGTTTTCAGTTATGCTGTTCATAAGAAAATATTTTTTTGAAGTGTGCAAAAGGTGGATGTACAATTGTATGTTTCAATTTAAGGATTAGTTTTGAGCCTAGTCAGAAGAAAATGCTTCTATTATATAGGATTATTCAAGCACATCTTATTTCCTTGTTGAAATGATACTTATTCAATGCCTTGGTGCTTGGATGATTACAGAATAAGATAAATTGAACAACTATAGTTTGTGCTATGGACTCTCATGGTTTCATGTTATGGTCCTATGTGGATGTAATAAATATAGACAATGAAACCTCATGCATCCATTGGTATTAGTGAATGACATTTTTTAAATAAATTTAGAACACTAGATTGCATAGCCATCAATAACTATGCCAAGAAAATGATGATTTTTTAACTTCATGGAATGGCTTGAATACCTATGTGATTGTTATTTATCTGGTTATTAGACTTATAATGTAATTGAATGAAATGTGAAAGGTATTATTTAATTTTGTTAACATATACCCTCTACAAAATTAATATGTATATGTCCAATAGGCTTGAGATGTTGAAAGTTCCCTTGAGATCTAATGATATTGGTAAATTCCTAATGATAGGAATTTATACTTCTCAGTCTATTCTGAGACAAGGGGAACTTCCTAAGATATTAACCCTAAGGGAAAGGCTGGTGTGGTGGACCATAAACATGGTGGAGCCACCTAAGATGGTAATTTTGAGAGAAAGTGATTCCTGGTGGACCATAACCATGGTGGAGCTACCATAGATGGTAACCTTGTGGAAGAGGATTACTTGATCTAAGTTATGTATAGGTTGAAGGTTGTTATTTGTGTGAGATGAAACTTGATTCCCAAGAATGTTGTTTGTATCTACTAGTTTAAATATTTGTATCCATGTGATTAATTCACATTTGGGAGATTACCTAGTTTGTTGCAACATAATTGGAACCTCCTAAGATAGTAAACCTAAGGGAAAGGGCCGCTTATAGGTCATAAGCATTGTGGAGTTGGCCACAATGGTAATCTTAAGGGAAAGGGCTGCCAGGTGTACCATACCATGGTGGAGCCACCCATGATGGTAATCATGAGGGAGAAGACTACTTGGTCCATAGTAGGATGATGTATAACCACCATATATGATAACTTGTAGGAAATATTTTTAGGTCAGAATGTCAGTTCTATGGAAAATATGCTTGTTTATGATATTTAAATGTGATACTTAATATATTACAATGGAAATTATAAAACAAATGATATTCTGGATGAATGGCTACTGGTTAAAAATTGATGAAATATGTTCATAGCTTATAATGATTACTTGTAAAATGAAAGGATATGTTCCCTAACTAGAAAAAGGAAATAGAGTTAATCTAGGTTCAACAAGTACCATGGGATATACTTGTAGGACTTAGTTTTTCTCTTAATGAGCTTCATAACTCATCCTATCATTTTATAGGTACGAGTCAAGAGGATAAAAGAAAGGCATCGATGACTGTGAATGAGACTTGACTGAATGCTGTGATTACATTTTATTACGCATTTGTGATTCTTTTAATATTTGTATTTTGACAAACTTGAGATGTATAACTCTTTATTTTGATAACAAAACCAAGGTGTATGATTTTCTTATTACTATTTTGAATTAGTGATATATTGCATTGATGTAATTAGAACTCTAGGTTTTGTAATTAATTAGGAGGTAAGAAAAATTTATGTTTGAATGCATTGGTGGAGACTGAGTCTCTATTTATATTCAGGACATTTATTAGGTGAATGGCATAGAATAAATTAAATGCATAATTCCAAAAACTAGAGGAGAGTTTGGAAAATTTTTGGTAGAAATGATGGGTTCATTTCACTGACAAAACCTTTCTTTGCAAAGGCCAAGAGTGTCTTTCTATATCACGACTTGCACTGCTTGTGGAAAAAAGAGAGAGCCATTTTGGCCTCTCTTGAGCTAATCATGATGTTGATGACTTAATCACAACTTATGAGTTTAGGATCATTGCAATCCACACACAACAAAATCGTATGAAACAAAAGAGTGCACAAAACCTAAATAAAAAAAGAACTTTGACAAGTCTATTGTGAATAAGAAGTGTACCTTAAATCACAACATTTGATGCCTGTGCCTACCTTGAAGTGATGGCAAATACTTGTTTCTGACTTCTAGGAATTTGGTCTTTTTGAGCTTTCCCTCTTGTTTCCTCTTTTGACAGTTTCTGGTGAGATGTTTTCCCTCTTTGCAGTTATAATACTTGAAATTAGTAACCTGGTAGGATCTACCCAAATGATATTTCTTGCACTATGCCATGGTATAGAGTCAAGTGCCTTTCCATGATTCCCAAACTGATGCTTCCATGGTTGCTACAACCCTAAAGACTACATGGGCCTCTTATCCTTCCCAAAACATCTGATATTGTTGACTTATTTCTCCTTCCTGTTCTCCTTCTATGCTTGCTTGTAGTCCTTCTCAAAAATAGAGGCCACTCAACTACTCTATGCAAGAAAATAAAGAAACTAACTAAGAATAAAAAGGAACTTCTCATTAATTGATTAATTACAAGGATTTCTTACATAAGCAACTAAAGTAAGTAAGTAAAAGTCTTTCCAATCCAAGCTTGTATTCCATTCCAAGGCTCTCTTATTATGTCACTCAATAGGAGCCTATATGCTTCTCTTCAACTAATGATACACAACTTTACCACCAAGCTATTCTCATCTCCTTAACCCAACATGCACAATCCAAAAAGTCAAATCTTTTTTGTGGATCCTTAGGAATGATGTGCTAGGGAAACCAAGAGAAACTGCTCCTAACACCTTTCCTAAAATATCACCACCCACATAAGAAGTAAAGGAAGAATATGGAATGGATGTGCAACACAAATTGTTGCATCTCCTTGTTAGATACTCTTAAGAAAGAGGGTAGCTTCTTAAGAAGAGAGGATTAGAGGTCCTTCAAACTTAAGATAGGGATAGCCATAGAGAAGTTTCTTACTTAAGAATGAAATAGAATAAAAGAAAACTAACGTGGTAAAAGTGGACCTTGGCCTAGGACTCACCAAATTCCAGCCTTAAGAGATGAGGAATGAGATAGGTACTTTATCATGGATGTGATCCTACTCTTCAACATCAAGCCCTTAGCTAGGAATTGGAGCGGCTTTTATGGAAAATTTGTTTTCCTCTCTTACCATTAGTCTAAGATTGAAAAGACTCCTAGACATAAGGCTTCTTTCCTTTTCCTTATTCCAAATGGCGAAAAAAAGAAAAAGAAAAGAGAAAGAATAGAATGATGCATGAGCGAATGATCTAAGCATGGAACACCTATGAAAATTAGAAAGTGTGGAGGATGTGTGTGTGTGTGATAGAAAGTGATGGGATGAGGAGCTAGTATGGAATCTAAGAGAGATGCAGATGTATCGAGTGAAGCAATATGTTCATGTGGAAGGCAAGCAAGAGTTTGCATGCTTGCTTTAGAAGAAAAGGTTGCAGATGCGTGCAATGATGAATGGAGAAGATGCATGCAAACTAAGTGGCTATCACATGTTTAACTATAAGATGATTCTAAGTTATATGCATGGAATGGAAGAATATGCGAAGATGAATGTTGATCTGACAAAGACTAAGATGAATAAATGTAATAAATAAGAATTATGCATGTGATTCTAAAAATAGAAACTATCATGCATATAATTAGAAAGTGCGGAAATCTAAGAAGCTACCATGTACAAACAATGAATGAGAAAGGATGATGCTAACATGAATGGAAGGAATTGTGCAAAACAACTAAGAATTATGTGTGTAAACTAAAATGAATATAAGGCATGTAAGATGCATGCTAAATACATGAAATCCAAAGGTGAGTATTAAAACTAATGATGCATAGAAAGAATACAAGATGAATCATGCATGCAATACTAGAATACTTAAAAGAAAGAAAGGAATTGGAACTAGGTTGAGAATCTACCTTTATCTTTAAGGGATTGGACGTGTGAGATAGTGGGAGTTTGGGTGAGGGTGATCTTCCTCTCTCTATTTTCCCTTTCTTTGGATTTTGATCTCTAGGGAAAGTAAAGATAGGTTTTCCTTCTCCTTATACCTCTTATTTAAAGAGTTTTAGTAGTGGAAGCCCTAACAATGGATAGCTATGATCTAAAGGAGAAACGATGAAAGAATGGTTGGGATTTGATGGGAGGATGGGAAGTTAGGGAGAGGGGGGTTCATGAAATTCAAATTAGAAAGTGGATTTGATATGAAACACAACTTAGGGGAGAGATAAGATAGGAAAGTGGGAGAATGAAGGAGATAATGGTGGTCATGAAAGAAGACATGGTAAGATAGGAAAGAGATTGGCTAGGTTGGAAGGAAAAGAGAAAGAGTAGGAGAAAATCTTGGAGATTTGGTTGGATTTAGAAACTCAATTTGGTGGGAGGCATGGAAGTTATGTGGGTGTAAGTGGACTTTCTAAATTTGTAAAGATTTTGTATCATTGGATGATAAGGAATGGTAGAGATCTTTAGGACTTTGATTTTGACATTTTAGTTAGGGCAAGGTGGCTAGGGTTCTTATCTTTTCAATGTTTCATTCCTAGCCCTTAGATCATCATCATCCTATCTTGAGTGGCTAGGATTTGGTTGGAGTGGTCTTATCCAAAAAGATATTCTTTTAAAGCTTCTTTACTCTCCACTGTTGAATTGAACTACCATAGAGTAAATGTCCTAGATTCCATTGAGATTTCTTTATCCACTCTAAGTTTTTCCACATTTTTCTCTCAACCCACTATAAAAGTCTTCAACCAATAGCATTCCTCATATGTCAAATGTCCCTTTCCTTAAAAATAGGAGTGAATCGCCTTAAAAATGAGCGGATAGCTGATAAGTGTCTAATTTTGTACTAAAACCACCCAATTAGTTGCCCATATGTTATAACTTATAGGGGTAGATTAGGATTTTTAGCCAAAAATTATAACACATGCATTTTTGACTTAAAAGACCAAATTTTTGATAATTGGAAGGTTTAGAGGCTAATTTAGGATAAGTATGTAAATAATCATATTTTTTAGGATTTAATTAGAGTTTTCACTTTTTTTAAGAAGCAAGATGATTTGACAGTTGAGATCAATTGAGATGAAAATTGAAGATAAATATCAAAAGATCTAGTTAGAGCCCCAAAGTCATCAATACAACATAAGATTAATGATCCAAATCACCTTAAAATTACTTGAAGATGGAATTGAAGGAGTCAAAGGTGGCCGAAGTTGGTCCATGCATAAGCCATAGCAAAGTATACCATCTTTGCATGGGAGTCACGCAAGCCACCTAGACATATACAAGCTATGAAGAAGGTGACAAGTTAAGGAGCTTCGCCATCCACTAAAACCAAGAATTTGAGCCACTGACCCAAGCCAAGAAAGCCCTCAAAGCCAGCCATGAAACCAAGCCAATGGAGCTCTGAAAACTAGCCATCAAGTCACATGGAAGGCTAGGATTCGAGGAAAATTTGAAAGGATTATTCATGGGATTCTAAGGGATATTTTGAAGATAATTAAATAAAAATACAATTGGTAAAGGTAGTACATGGACCAATAGGAAGATACTCCATTGTTATTATTTTTTCATGATTTTCTTAGTTTTTTCTCACTCTCCACCTCACCATAAAAATCCACTACGATTTTCCACCTTTTCAACTTTCTAAAACTCTTTAACCATCGCACCTTCCTAACTCCATCCTGGATCAACCAATCATCTCTTTCCACCCCAAACCTCCTTTCTTACTTCTTTCTTTTTCCCTCATCTTTATCTCCTCTCACTTCATATGCTTTCCATGTGAAAATCAAAGTGGAAGATGCATCCTTCCTAGAAAAATGACATCTCCTACCTTTGGTTGGCCCGACCACATGTTGCCACATCTGCCTCATCCATCTCACTCTTTATTTCTTTCCTCCTTACTACCCAAACCTTTCTCATGTTTTTCCCCCTTTCCTTACCTTTTCTCCACATGAAAATCTTCAAGGAAAGGAGCTTGCTGCCTAACTCCTACAAAAGAGCTCCCTTCCCATTCCACTCTCTAACTAATCACTTATTAAATGCCACACACACCCATTGATCTTTCTTCTACTCTCACCTTCCATCTCTTTCCCCACCTATCTATTTCTATCCTAACCAGTTGGATTTACACACAATCTTCCTAACCACTTTAGAACCCTTTTAATCCCCACCTTAGATCTAACTCCTACCTCTTTTCCTGTGAGGACCTGGATTTTCACATGCATTGTTAAATGCAAAACTAATTCATAAGGCGGGATCGATCCCTATTTGAAAACACTTTTAGAAAAACTATGCAATGCAGCAGAAAATATTTTGTTTTAAATTCATTTTGAATACCCCGGGTGTCATTTATTTTCAAGATGAACAGGTAAATTTGAAAAATGAAGAAAACCATAAATATTTTCTAGGTCTATCCAGTCATAGCTCACAACCGAACTGTAATAAGTATAGATACATGTCCAAAAGGTAGATATTTTACTTACATTCATATTTGTCTCTTCTTCATTTACTTGATAGTGACACCAACATGTCATGGAGTTTCTTCTAATTCCTTTTGGCCTTTCTGGACTAATATGGAAAGATAATATATTAAGGTGAGTATTTCTCATACTCAGTAGGTGATCTGATACTACTATTTTGAAAACACGGTAATAAGATGTATTTAAAAACTTAGTAGTATCATACTACCTACCTCGATGTTCCTCGAATCGCGTTCTTTATTACTCGTCCCTGAGTTACCTTGGTGAAACCCTAAATTTCAATTAATAACAAGGATTCAAGTATCAATTTTCATCCTTTATGGATCATTAATTAGATTTATAGATTAACGACTAGATCTGCCATTTAGGATTTATAGGTCCTTGCTTAGCATGCTTTCAAGCTAGATCTCATGTATAGATTTAATATTTAATCGTTAGATTGCCTTAAATAACTTTCATGTTATTAAAGATCGTGTAATTGAATGGTCAGATCTCATATATCATCTATCCCAATACTCAGAACAGGTTTGTACTTGATTTAAACAGCCAGCTTTATCCTTCAAGGGCTGATATGTGTACCTTGGGGTTAATCCTAAGCTATTAATCCCCTAACACCTCTAATGGATCAAGTTGTGAGATCTAATCATCTTTGTCATGGTAGATCTGTGAGATTTCTATAGTTTTTGGGTTATAGTCATATAAAATAGTCCTTTGATCCTAACTTTCATAGTCTCATTAGGTTCGCGTTATCGATACGGATGCAAAGTTCTTTCGGATCATCAATCGGAGTTATATAGCCTCTTTAATTGTGTTTTTAATGTCACGCATCAACGAAAGAACCAGATTTATCCGCATAGGGCCCGCGCGTCATGGTTCCTAGGACGCGTGCGCGTCCTGGTCGAACCAGGTCCACGTTCGCACCCCTGTGCAGCATGCTACGGTGCCCATCCTGGATGGCATTGCACGTATGCATCCTTGGCGTGGGTGCGCGCGTGTCACGGCTCTCAGGAGCTCGTGAGCCTTAGTAGAACCGGGACCGCGCTCGAAGTCTGTCCCAGGGGCGCATCTCAGGTGTGCATTACACACTACATCCCTGGGACGCCTAGTTCGAATGGAGGTGGATTGAACCCGGCTTTCCCCTGTGTGTTCTCTAGCATGGATCTGGACTGGAAGAGAGGGGAGAAAATCAAAGAGAAAGGGACATCCTGGAATGGTACCCTTCGCCGATGGGTGTGCGACTCCTTCCTTTTTTTTCTAGAACCTTAGCTTGAAACGTTTGGAAGAGGAGGAGAAGAGATGGTTGGAGGGAGAAGGGAAGATGGTTTTTATAGGCGAGGAAAGGCAGTGCCATCCCATGGCGGTGTTGCCTTTTTTCCAGCGCTGCCTTACAGAGGCGGTACTAGAAGTCGGTGGCTGCAGGTAGGGGATGACCAGGGGTGTCATTATCAAAATGACCCCCTGTGTTTTTGGTTCTTTTTTGTTTTATAGTCAAATTATAGATATGCCCTCCATCTTTCAAAGCTTATAACTTCTTCATATGAACTCCGTTTTCAGTGTTCTTTAAGGTGTTGGATTCCATTTCGAGTGTAGAATCTAATGATACTAATTTTTCTCACAAATTCTTTAGCTTCACATTTTAATTAAAATAAAATATCTAATATAGTTAATTATATATATAATTTCACAATTTAATCAATTTCTATAAATTTAGAAAAAGTGATGCAAGGATAGCGTAAAATGTTTTAGTCATTACATTATTACCCCCTTCAAAAATTTTGTCCTCGAAATTCCAAAAGTTATTACCTTCAAGTTATTGGTTTCTTAGACAACCTCTTAATGAATGCATTCTCCCCTCAGGACTCTGACTAAGAGGATTTCTTTGCTTCACCTCATATATCTTTCATTCAATTTCGCAATTGAGTCAATAAGTATAGAAAGGTTGTCCTTGAAATTTTCTTCATGTTACCTAGCAATCAAATCCAGGCACATCCTCAATTTATCATCCTCTTCTTCATAATGCCTTCCCTAAATGCCTTAAATATAACTGCTGTTTAGCTTGCTTTACGTACTCAAGAGTAGCTTCCGCTGCGTACTCTGATACTGCGTTCTTTACTTGGTCCCTAGTCAATACTGGTTTCTCATTGTAGTTCATCTCATTACTATAGAGTTTATCTAATTGATAATTCCCTAGATGACCACACTCCTTTAATCATGTAGAAATTTTTTCCACTACTTTGACACTATATTATCTTACTTCTTTTATTTCATTTTGAATAGTAGAGGATTGTCTCTTTTGCTTCTTGTTTTCCATCAAAGGACTTATTATTAGAGTCTCTGCCGTAAGTGTCGACTATACCTTACTAATAAGAGTCCCAAAAGTTTATATTCTTTCTATCAAGTCTCATTTAGCTCTTATGTTTGTCAAGAAACTTCAATGCAACTTGGCTCATATGTTCTTCAAGAAACTTCAATGTTTGATACAGTATCACTTCTCATTTCTTAATATCAATGCTAAGAGTTTTGTTCGTACCAACTCCTTTAATTGGAAAGGTGTTTTAATCTTAGTCTCCAACTGTCTTTCACTTTTCATACGTGACGTGCTTCTCCAACCAATGTTTACATTTAACATGGAACCATGAAAATAAATTAGGTAGCATCATCTTTTAATGATACTAAGACATACTGCAATTAAAACCTCCTAACTATCAACAGTTTATGGTGAATCTATCTTCATAGATCGAATGTTCTCATTTAGAGGCCTATCTCACTATTCACATAAAATTTTCATTAAGATATTTAGCCATAGTCATACTCATGTCAAAGGTCTCTTATTATCTATACCCCTATCAAAAGTTTCTTATGGTTGAATCCCTTACCATAATCCTTTTAAAATTTTTCCTTACTGGATGATCTTCTTTAGGATATTCTAGACCAAAAGTTCTATACTCAATCTAGTAAAGTTAATCCTGAAAATTACTTCTATTTATTTCTATTCGGTTTCTTCAGTTGGTCATTGTACTTGATATGTATATATAACAAAATACCTTCTTATTTAAGGGCAATTAAACATTAGTTATTACTATATAGTGTCACGACTTTCTTAACTCTTCTCCTTCTATTTCCTCTATTGATATATTGTGTAATCATTTATCAAGGCTTTGTCATTAAGTTTTAATGGTCAAGAGGTATCATTATAAGTAGTGGTCCTCTCAAATCCTCAAAATTTTATCTTTCAAGTACCATGTCATACCTATCATATAACAATAATGATCATCCAATAACTATCTTCTCAATCTGTTTGTAAAGTTTTCAGAATGACAATTTTTAAGAAATACATTGGTAAGTATAGAACATCTTCGGACGCATAGACAAAGCGTCTGTTTGTATATCTTTTCCAAATTTACAAGCTATTAGCTCAAGGGTCTTTAAAGTGATCAATGATTAACTGATTTTCTTTTCAACCCACTTCAGCAGCATCTTTCAAACTCAAAGTGACCTCCATAGCTTGTCATAGCATCTAGTACGGTCCGGGAATATCAGCAATCTTAGTCATTGTTTTGGATCATTTCTCATTTCACCTTCATCTTAGTTGTTACTGAATCTATTGAGCTTTTAGGTCCTCCAATGACTTAGTCTAATCAATTGATTTCCTTTAGGGAGATACTCATGTCTAAGTACCCATAACATCCCTCTTATTGTATTACATAACTCAAACTATTGTATGATTGAAATACCTTAATTCAATCATTATTCTTTAATAGGCAATGACACTTAAATCTATTGCTAAATAATGTCTTTAGGAGACTTGCTCTTCCAATTTGCCTATTATCATATCAAGACATCAAGTTGAGCTTTGATGATACTCTAGTTGATGAAGATCGATTTCATAAGTCACTATCCTTGCTTATTTCTTTTCCCTATAACTTACCATATAATGACAATGTAGGGTATGATTAACTTTTCCTTGTTGTGGACTACAACCATTGGTGTTTCCTCATAAACTAATAGATCTGATTCTAATATTACGAATGGTATAAGCATCAAACTAATTGTAAAAATAAAATTCCTAGTTGGTCACTAGCCTAATTTTCGACACTCTACTCAAAGATTATATTTTTTGCTGCTTTATTTTTATTATATATATATATTTACCATAATATCACCAACTCAACTACTGTTTATCCTTGAAATTTGATTGCTTCATCTTTCAATTTGGCAATACGACTCAAGATGAAAGAACTTTGATTCTATAATTTTCTTTCCTATCCTCCATAAATTATGATCTTCTTATTTTGACTATTCAACATCCATTCAAATACTTGTAGTTACCTAACTCTCTCTCATATTATCATTATTATCCCTTAGTCATCATTCTCCTTTTACCTACTTAGATCAATGTCTCCATCTAATTGGTTTGTATATAACCAATATCACATCTACACGTCAGACATGATAAACTAAATGCTTCCAGGAAATGTTAAAATTTTCTAATATCATTGAAATCCTTAGTTTTCCATATTCTCAATAAAATTATACAATGTCTTAACAAGTTTATTAGCATCTTGTTCATACCATGCTTCCCCCATAAGTCCATGTCATAATCAATCAATTATAATAGATCTATCATCCTGATTATATTATCATCAAAATCTCTAATAACTATGTTATAATCAAATTCTTCGTCATTCTTCTCAAATTCAGTCTTTTACATCCACTATCATATTCATGTTGTATTTCTCTTGATAATATATCCATCATTGCACTCATACTCTAATCTTCTCTATTGTAAGATAGACATAAAGTTCCAATTAAGTCATCTAGAATTGAGTCAAGTTCTTAAGAATTCCTCTTAAGGATTCCACTAGTATCATCTTGTATTTCCATTCCTTATTCTCCTCAAAATCTTATTTCATCAAATAGTTTCCTTGCTTACTCCACTACTCAATACTCCTTAATCCCTAAGTATGTTAGACTAGAGTTTTGATAGGATTTGAGCCATCCAATACTTAATTATTTGCTCAATCCATCTCCTTCCAACCTATTTACTTATGATGTATTTCTCTGTGATTTAATGTTATTTGCTCTTCTAGTCACCTCTACTGCTTATATTTAGTATTTAGACTACTTTTTCTTAATCATTATTTGTCGTATATGACTTTTGGACATGCATGGCGGGCTATGAAAGGATAAAACTGGGCTCTAATACTAACTGTGATGACCCGGGTTTTCATATGCATTTTTAAATACAAAACTAATTCCTAAGGCAGGATCGATCCCTATTTCAAAACACTTTTAGAAATCTATGCACTGTAGTAGAAAATGTTTTGTTTTAAATTCATTTTGAATACTCCGAGTGTCATTTAGTTTCAAGATGAACAAGTAAATTTGAAAAATGATGAAAACCATAAAAATTCCTAGGTCTATCCAGTTACAGCTCACAGCCCAACTGTAATAAGTACAGATACATGTCCAAAAGATAGATATTTTACTTACATTCATATTTGTCTCTTCTTCATTTACTTGATAGTGACACCAACATGTCCTAGAGTTTCTTCTAATTCCTTTTGGCCTTTTTGGACTAATCTGGAAAAATAATATATTAGGGTGAGTATTTCTCATACTCAGTAGGTGATCTGATACTACTATTTTGAAAATACGGTAATAAGATGCGTTTAAAAACTTAGTAGTATCAGACTACCTACCTTGATGTTCCTCGAATCACGTTCTTTATTACTCGTCCCTGAGTTACCTTTGTGAAACACTGAATTTCAATTGATAACAAGGATTCAAGTATCAATTTTCATCCTTTATGGATCATTAATTAGATTTATAGATTAACGGCAATATCTGCCTCTTAGGAACTATAGGTCCTTGCTTAGCGCTCTTCCAGGCTGGACCTCACATATAGATCTAATATTTAATGGTTAGATTGCCTTAAATAACTTTCATATTATCGAAGATCGTGTAATTGAATTGTCAGATCTTGTAGATCACCTGTCCCAATACTCAGAACAGGTCTGTACTTGATTTAAACAGCCAGCTTTATCCTTCAAGGGCTGATACATGTACCTTGGGGTTAATCCTGAGATATTAATCCCCTAACACCTCTAATGGATCAAGTCATGAGATCTATTCATCTTTGTTATGGTAGATCTGTGAGATTTCTATAGTTTTTGGGTTATAGTCATATAAAATAGTCCTCTAATCATAACTTTCATAGTCTCATTGGGTCCGTGTTGTCAATACGGATGTAATGGTTCCTTCGGATCATCAATCGAAGTTATACAGCCTCCTTAATTGTGTTTTTAATGCCGCACATCAACGAACGAATTAGATTTGTCTGCGTAGGGCCTGTGCGTCACAGTTCCTAGGACGCGTGCGGGTTCGGGTCGAACCAAGTCCATGTTCACATGCCCGGGCAGCATGCTAGGATGTACATCCTGGATGGCATTGCGTGTACGCATCTTTGGCGGGGTGTGCGCGTGTCACGGCTCCTGGGCGCTCGTGCTCCCCGGTCGAACCGGGACCGAGCCCGCACACGGTGTACGCCCGAAGTCCATCCCAGGGGAGAAAATCAGAGAGAAAGGGATGTGGGTCGTACCTGAATGGCCTAGAATGATACCCTTCATTGGTGGGTGTGACTCCTCCCTTTTTTTGCCTGAACCTTAGCTTGAAACGGCCAGAGGAGGAGGAGAAGAGATGATCAGAGGGAGTAGGGAAGAGGGTTTTTATAGGCGAGGGAAGGCGGTGCCATCGCATGACGGTGCTGCCATTTTTCTGGTGCCGCCTTGTAGAGGCTGTGCTAGAAGTCAATGGCTAGAGGTAGGGGACGACTAGGGGTGTCGTTATGAAAACAACCCCCTTGTGTTTTTGGTCCTTTTTTGTTTTATAGTCAAATTACATATATGCCCTCCATCTTTCAACTCTTATAACTTCTTCATACGAACTCCTTTTTTAGCATTCTTTGAGGCTTGGATTCCATTTCGAGTGTAGAATCTAACGATACTAATTTTTCTCTCAGATTCCTTAGCTTAATATTTTAATTAAAATAAAACATTAATATAGTTAATTCTACATATAATTTTACAATTTAATCAATTTCTATCAATTTTGTAAAAGTGATGCAAAAATAGCATAAAATGTTTGAGTCATTACATTTCCACCTTAAGATCATAGGCCACTCAAGATCATAGGCCCGTCTTCATACAACTCCTTGAGACGTCCTTTGCTTATGGTTTTGTTTCATCTCAAGTCTTCCTTTGGTGCTTTGTTGATTCCAAGTTTGTTTCTCCTTCGTTTGCATGTTCTACACAAATTCTTCATGAAGAGATAGGTGCCTTTCCCTTGATTGTTGTCTTGTTTGTTTAGCCTAGGTTCCTTTAAGTTTAGCCTATTTCCCTTGAAGCCTTGCTTTCCCATTGGATTTCTCCTTTCATCTTCTAACTTGTGGAGTAGGAAGTGTTGGATTAGCTTTATTTTGGGCTTGTTTTGGTGTAATGCATGGTGCGTACTCACCTAGAGTGGTGTGCACCATACTTGTAACTTGCTTTTCATCGAATACAATTTGACTATGAATGAAGTTCTCTTGATTGATGAATGTTAGTGAAGTTTTGTTGTTTACATGCTACTTTCGTAGTTTGATGTTTAATGAAGGATTTTTGCTTTAAGTTCCCAAACAAAAATCAACCTCAAACCCTATTGAAATCTTGCGCACCATGCTAAGTGTTGAACACATGGTTTTGAAAGCTTTTTGGGTTGAATATTGGACATCATTGACAAGTTTCCTTGACCATTCTTAGTATCATTCAAGTTGTTTAGTTAGTTCATCCTAGTTTATCTCAACTAAGCACTTAAATAAACAACCAAACCACCTTAAAACCATGTGCCCCATTCGTGGGTTGTGTGCATGGTTTTGAGTGATTTATTGTTAATTGAAACTTGATTTAGAAAGCTGAGAGTGTTTAGTTAGTTGAGTTCAAGCATATAAGGAAAGTTTAGTTTAATTAGTGAATGAATGTTAGTTTTGATTAGTTTGTTATTTAGTGAATTTCTTATATTTAGAAAGTTTCGTGAAGTAGAGTTTTGTTGCTTAAGTATTTCTTTTTTTTTTGTTCATTCCCATTAGTACATTTATATTCTTTAAAAATTGCAAGCTTAGGAAGTTAATTTAGGCAATTTTCAATTTAGAAGGACTTTAATTTAGGAAATTTTTATTTTTAGAAAGTCTGTTTTTAGGAAAGTTGTTAAATTTAGCATGTTTTACCTTTAGCATATTTCCATATGTCATATGTTAAGATTCCATTCTTATTTTAGGATAAAATCTCACTATCTATGGTCAGGTTAGATATAATTTTAGTGAGGACCACTAATGTCATAAATCATTCGATTCCTCGTGGGATCGACCTCCATCGCATGAATTACTATACTGAGTCATGCACAAGTTTTAATTTAATATCATTTTTTCACACCAAAAAACTCTCTTCCAATATGCTTTTGGTTTAGTTTTTATTGCAATCTAGCTTCTTATTAGCCATCCTTACTTGAATATGTCTTCATTTGCTACTTTGAAGGTAAAATTACTCTTTCAGGGGTAAAATTGTTAATTTTGTGCATCTTTTCATTTGTAACCTAGACTTGCAAAATTGTAAAATTAATCCTAATTACTGATGAATAAGTGATTTCTAGGGCTAAAACCTACTAAATATATAGGTAATATTTCTATTATATATCAAATACTCATAAACTTAGATTTTGATAGTCCTCCAGCAAAACTACAAAAATAGAGAAGAAGAAGCATAAAAAAATCCTAACCACTATCCTAGATGCTATCATCTACATTTAACATGTCTAGAAAGCCTTTAAATCCCTAGATTACACCTAGTGGATGAGTTGTAGTCATGTAAGAGTTTCTAGAAATGCAACCTATAAATATTTTCAAAAATCTTATGGAAGTCCTTAATGTATCTTAGAGAATTTTCTTGTACTAGGCATTCATTAAATTCCTAATTTTAGTATACTGATGGAAATGACTAGTAGTTCAAGATCCTATCCTTATGCTAAATATATTCCATTATTTCACTAAACCTCAAAATTTAAGTGTGTGAAAATAGCCAACATACATACATACATACATACATACATACATACATACATACATACATACATACATACATACATACATACATACATACATACATACATACATACATACATACATACATACATACATACATACATACATACATACAATATGATTGTTAGTTTCCAAGTAAAGTATAACTTAAAATGCTATTCAAAAGTATGTTTTAACTACAAGTCTGGTAGGTTTTTAATAGTTAGAATGAAGTCGCTTAGAAGTTGGTTACTCTCTTCAATATGTGAGTACAGTAATCTTTAATAAGGCCAAATTCTCACATATTTCATACCAAAGAATGAACTTAGAAAAAATCTGATATGGTCTCATACAAGATATCAACTCTGAAGGAATGCTATACTCTACCAAAAATCCCTACTCATCTATAACCAAATCCAAACCATACTACTCCTAATATCAATTTATAACTTCTAATAGGACAAAACATAGGCTTTAGGCAAGGTTATCAAAAGAAGGGTATATGGGTACACAAAGGCATTTTGAAAGATATGTATAAGTATTCTAAGATGTATTCACAATTTCCTTTTCTACCCATAAGAGTGAACATTTATTTTTTCATTGGCTTTTTCATTTTATTTATTTATTTATAATTTTCTTGATTTTCCTTTTGTTATAGCCTTTTTTTTTTTGAAAATTTCTCCCTTTACGTTCATCTCTTGAATTGTAATGTTCATAATTTTCTTAAGTTATTCTCCAACCATCTCTACATATTTTCAAAAACACTAGGTAATGGATATATTATAGGAGTTCAATAGGGTAATGGTCAATGGGTTCATAAAAAAAACTTATTTTAAAGGCTCAAGGGATTAACTAGTGAAAAAGTAACATAGGAAAGCTTAAGGCTTTGGGTTTACCAAGGATGGCCTCTATCATTTCCTAGGTTTCATTTGACTTAAATTGACCATAAACTCAAGAGATAAATGATATAGTCTTTTAAATGTTTTCCTAATAGTTGACCATGATGAAGAATAATGAGACTAACTAGGAAATTATGTTTGATGAAGAAAATTTAGAATTTAAGGTTGTCTTTAAAGCTCACTTGGGTTAATAGTCTTCACAAATCTTCTTCAAGATTTCTATGTTATAGTTTCTTGTCAACTTAGACTATATATGGATTTTGTGCAATACCTATTCCAAGTTTAATTTTTATGGAAAACTTTAGAAATAGGATACAGAGATAAACTAATTGTATGCTAATCTAATAAGCTAAATTTTAAAAAAATACTAAATATTCAAAAAATTCAAACCCTCATTCTTGTAAAGGAAATTTTCATAAATTTAAATGAAGAAAGAAACAAATTAAAAGATAGTGGACACATTAATTTTGCAAATACCCTACCCCTAAAATTAAATTAAACATTGTCCCCAACATTTTAAAATGAAAGCATGGACAAATGAAAATTTAAGTAAAGAGAAGGGTTATAATGATATTACCTGCACTCTATAGATCGTACATTGATATGTGAATTTGGCCACAAAAGAAAAAAAAAATGTAAAATGCAAACTATAACACATCTCCACTATGATACACCTAATCTGATGTGGTTCTAGTTGTGATAAACAGGCTCCTTTGATAAGTGTTCCTTCTCTTCATCAAGGTTTCTCATTTCTAAATATGTTTTCAATTGTTGCTCATTAACATTGGAAAGTTTGCCATCTTTTTCAATATTAAAGGATGCATGAGGATAGATAGTCTTTACTATGTATTCACCAATCCATCAAAAACATAAATTTCTTAGAAAGAGATGTAGACGAGAATTAATAGAGAAGGACTTTTTGACCTAGTTCAAACATTTTATGTAGAATGAATTTCTCACAAACCATCTTCATATGATCCATGTACCTTTTTGGAACTATCATATGCATCTCTTCTATGTTCTTCTAACCCTTGAATTTAGAACTTCTTCTTAGACCTAACTTTTTCATGATCAAAGTTGAACTGTTTGATAGCCCCATATGCCTCATGTTATAGCTCTATAGGTAAATGACAAGATTTCTGAAAAATTAGACATTATGGCGACATTCCCATAGAGGTTTGGTACATAGTTCTATAAGCCAAGAGTGCATCAGTTAGTGAAAGAGACTAATCCTTTCTACTGGAGTTCATAGCCTTCTATAGTATGCACTTAATTTCCCTATTAGATATCTCAACTTGCCTGCTAGTCTGGGGATAGTAAGGCATTGCAACTGT
Organism: Warburgia ugandensis; assembly: GCA_035236585.1. NCBI lineage: Eukaryota > Viridiplantae > Streptophyta > Magnoliopsida > Canellales > Canellaceae > Warburgia > Warburgia ugandensis. Next base: position 27,716,421 of record CP141131.1, read on the forward strand.
TTGGATAACTCCATATTCTTCATTAGGGCCTCAAATACTTGGTTGCAAAAATGTTTACCTCCATCATTGATAATAGCACATGGAGTACCGAAGCATGAAAAGATATTATCTCTCAAAAACTCGATTACCGCCTTGTGGTCATTTGCCTTACACACTATTGCCTCTACCCATTTGGACATGTAGTCCACTCCCATTAGGATACATAGATTTTCAAAAGAGCTAGGGAAGGGATCTATGAAGTTGATGCCCCAGACATAAATTTTTTTGACTATTAGGATAAGATTTGGTGGCATCATGTCCCTACAATCAATGTTTCCTAACTTAGGGCAGCAATCATATGATTTACGAGCATGGAAGAATCATTAGAAATCCTAGCCAAGTAAAATACACATTGCAAAATCTTTACATCGGTCTTGTAATGGTCTCCATAGGCATTGCCATGGCAAAAATACATGATTTATTATGTTCATTATTAGGAAAACATTTCTTAATGATTTGATTGGGTTAGTACTTGAGTAATTATAGATTGTTCCATATAAAGTACTTAACCTAGGCTAGAAAATTATATATCCTGTTTTAACTAATGTGCTGGTAGTTTATTTATCATAGGATAGTTGACAATGTTAACACACCAAGGTAACTGAAAAACCTACAGAGGTTGCTTATTAGAGAAAGTTTCTTTGATGGGCTTAGGTTCACTAGAAGATTCAACTAATAGCCTAGACAGGTGATTTACTAATACATTTTTAGAACCTTTCTTGTCCCGTATTTCTATGTCAAAGTCTTGTAGCAAAAGAATCCATAGGATGAGTCATGGTTTAGTATCCTTTTTGGAAAGAATGTATGTAAATGCAACATGATCTGAGTAAATTATCACTTTAGACCCTAAGAGATAGGACCTAAATTTGTCTAAGGAAAAGGTCATAGCCAACAACTCTTTCTCCATAGTGGAATAGTTGAGTTGGGCTTATGAAATATTTTCAAATGAGGGTGAAAAGATGGATTTTTTTTTTTTTTTTTTAATTCAAGCACAAATGCATACATTCTACCACTATAAGAGGCTTATGAAATATTTTAATTTCACATACAACATAATCATATACAATGAAAGCTTCTTAGAAGAAAAAGAAGAATGGGACCACATAAAGACTTGTACTTATTTTCTCTCTCCTACTCAACCAAAGGATGAAGAACCAACCATGGAGCGGATGTCTTATCCATACAAGATATTTAAACTATAATTGGTCCACATGAGCACATGAAGATCTATAAGAATCAAGGCTATTCATCCTAGGGCAATTCGATCTAGTCGTGGAAGGAAGATGATGTATAAAGAAGATTTACATGCCATAAGGGGATCCCATCCATTCAAGTAAGGTTAAGTATGATCTAAGAGCTAGGCTGGAAGCGATTTAAATAACAAAATCCTAGCCACCTTTTCTATATTGAAAAGTCAAGTAAAAAACCTAAGGAAGATCACAACCTTCCATTCTCATTCAACATTCATCTCATCGTAGGGTTTTTAAATTAAAAACACACACACACACACACACACACACACACCATGCCTCCCTCCTTGGGACTTTCTAATTATGAGAAACCCTAGATAACCCCACCAAATTTCTGTTTGTTTCACTATTCATCCCACCAATTTCTTTTCCTACTTGTTCCTGATCATTTCCTTCTTTTTCCTTTTTATTTTCTCCCATTTAAACATCCAATTTCTTATTTTGAATTCCACACCTCCCCTTGTCCGACAGCCACCTTCCTATTTGATTTCACTTCCTCCCTTCACCCAGTGAGCTATCTCCTTAGTCTTCCTTTCTAATTATTTCTTTTCTTCATTCATTCCCCTTCATCTTTAAGATTTTCCTCCTCTTACTTCTTTTCCTTCCCATTTATTTCCCTTCCATTCTCATCTCTCATTCTTATATTTGAATTCCACACCTCTTCAATCTAGCCATTGATTCAAGATCAAATTAAGTGACTTGATCTCAACCTTTGAATTACCATAAACCTTAAGCTAGAAATCTATAAATAGAGGTATTTAAAAAACATTAGGGATCTTTCATCTTTCCCTAGAAATCAAGGCCAAATCAAAGGAGAAGTAGAGGAAGGATGTTCACCCTCACCAAAGCTCCTTTCAAGCTTCCCTGATCAAATTCCTTGGAAATAAAGATAGGGTCTCAACCTAAGTTCAAACGTCTTTCTTTCTCATTGTCTTTTACTTTCTATACCATCTTCTATCTCTTCCATTCACCTTATTCTAACATGCATTCATTTAGGTTTTTCATAGATTATATTAATCATGCATCCTTCATCCTTCCTTAGATTACACACATAGTTACTTTGTAGTTTCCTTTAGATTTGCATGTTAATTTTTCATCTTTGCAAGCTTTGTAGCTCATGTAGAGCATAGTAATTCCCTTCATCTTAGAGTAGTGTAGATGCATATCATGTTTCTTTTCCATTCAATTAGGTTTTGCATGCAGTGTAGGGTTTTCAATCCATTCCATCCAAATTGGATAGACACGTCTTTTTCTAGGTTGCATGCATGGCATCTTAGCATCATGTTTAGGTTTCATCATGCTAGCTTTAGAGTAAAACTTGTTCCCTTAGGTTAGATTTTACTTCGTAGATCTACTTTGTTGCACAGCTTCCCATTTACCATGTTTAGTTTCCATGTTTTAAGCACTTTGAATTCCATGTTGAATATAATTCCTCCCATTTTAGTTTTACTAACTTTCCAATTTGTTTTCCATTCATCTTAGAAATGATTTAAGATTAGTTTAGGTCCATTTTAAATATTAGCTGCATGGTTCATTCTTAGATCTAGCACTTTCATAGCTTAGAAGTAGCACTTTCCTAATTTAGAAACTCATGTTTGACTTTCTATTTTCCTTTTCTTACTTTCTTAGATTAGAAACAACATGCATATTAGATTCTTAGGGTTGGAAAGCATTCTTAGTTTAGAAAGTCATGCATACCATTGTAGATTTGTGCATTAGAGTTGCATATAATGTAAGCATTCCACTTTCTATTTAGATTCATGTGCACATACACTTTCTTAATTGCAAGCATGGATCCTCCCATGCTAGATTTGAATTCATCTCACATTCTTTTATCTTCCACGCTCACTTGATTTCTTTCACACACTCTTTCCATGTTTCCTTATTTTTTCCACTTTCTAATTCCATACACTTTCTATTTCCATCCATCTTCTAATTCCATGTTTTATCAACCATTTTTCAAATGTAAATTTAATGCATAGTCCATATTAGTTATCATTCATGCATCATTCCTCTTTCTCCCTTTCCTTTCCTTTTTTATTATTATGATTATTTATTTATAAAGTTGGACTAGGGAAAAGGGTTGGATTCTTAGAAATAAGGAAACTTTCTAATTTCTTAATTTAAGGTTGAGGAAACCTGCAAATCCATTCATAAGCCATGTAGGTTCCTAACTGAGGGTTTCATGTTGGAGGTAAGGATACACCATGTACCTATTTCTCATTTATCTCCTAAGGCTAGGAATGAGTGAGTCCTAAAACAAGGGCAAGTATCTCCAAGTTTTCTTTTATCTATTTTATATTTAAGGAAGGAAGCTCCCTTTATGGTTCAACATCCCTAAAGATGGATGACCACTAATCCCATCTTTATCTAAACTCCTCAAAGTTGTCTCTTTGTAGAGTTTTCGGCTTGGGAAAAATGAAATAAGTGGATTAGGAGGGATGCATGGATGTCATGTGGGTGTAAGTGGAAATTCCAAAGTTGTACAGAGTTTAGACCATTGGATGACAATGAATGGTCAAGATCTTTAGGACTTTGATTATGAATTTTCAACTAGAGCAAGGGGGCTAGGTTTTTTATCTTTTTAATGCTTCATTCCTAGCAGTTGATCATCATCATCCTATCTTGAGTGGCCAGGATTTCATTAAAGTGATCTTATCCGAAAAGATCTTTTATGGCTTCTTTACTCTCCATCATTGTATTGGATTGCCCTGGAGTGAATGTCCTAGATTCCATTAAGATGTTCTTATCCACTCTAGGTTTTTCCACATTTTTCTCCTAACCCACCATAAAAATCTCCAGCCAATAGCATTTCCCAAGGTGGGATGTCTTTTTTCCTTAAAAATAGGAGTAAATCTCATTTAAAATGGGTGGGCAGCCTATTTAAAACCTCTCCTCTAATAAGCTTTTAGTTTTGTCTTCATTGCAATCTAACTTCTTATTGGTTCATCCTTACTTGAATGTGCCTTTATTGGTCACTTAGGATATACATCTAAAAAGGTAAATTTGACCTTTAAGTGCTTGAAATGTAACATAAATTTCAATCGTAGATTTCTTGTAAACCTTCTCTCTCTCCTCCCCCTTATTTTTCTCCACCAATAATTATTCATTCATGCATTCCACATGGAATTAAGAGAGATTAACCACATCTGTATGGAAATTTCGTGGTCTCCCTTAGGTGGTCCTTTTCTTTTATTGAGCAGGAGAGAGAAAGGAAAAAGTCTTCTTCAAGTGATAAGTGTCTAATTTTGCAAAAAAACCACTCAATTAGTTACCCATGTATTACAACTTATAGTGGTAAATTAGGATTTTTAACTAAAATTTGTAACATGTGCATTTTTCTAGGATTTAATTAGAGTTTTTAACTTTTTTTTAGGAAACGAGAAGATGATTTGATGGTTAAGATAGATTAGGATGAAAATGAAAGATAAAGATCAAAAGATAGAGTCCAAGCCTAAAAATCAATCAATCCAAATTAAGATCATGTTCATATTTAGGACAAGCAATATATGCAATTTGAGGATCCAAAAGTACTTGAAGTGGGCCCATGCACAAGCCACACAAAGTCCACACCTTTGCATGGGTTTCACTTAAGCCACTTAGCTATATTCAAGCTATGAACAATGGGACAAGCTAAGGAGCTAATCCAACCATTAAAGCCAAGGATTTAAACCATCAAGCTAAGCTAAGAAAGCCATCTAACCAGCCATGAAGCGAAGCTAATAGAGCTTTCAAAGTGAGCCATGAAAGCCACATAAACCAAGCTAAATGGAAGGTCACGATTGGAGGAGAATCCAAAGAATTATCCTTGAGATTCCTAGTGGTATTTTGAATATAATTAAGGAAAAATTTACTAGGATAAGTAGCGTATGGGCCAATAGAAAGAAACCCCTTCAATTCTGTGTTTTTCCATGTTTTCCCCACTTTTTCCTCACTTTCCACCTGGCCACTAAGATACACTACGAATTTTACTTTCTATTCAAGATCCCTATCTTCCTAAGACTTTCCCCCCTTCCCAAACTTTTATTCCAACCATCCAACCAATTCCCCTTTCTTAGGAAACCAGCTAGCCAATCACTTTTTCCCATCTCACCACTTTTTCTTATCTTTTCCTATCACTTTCTTTCCTCCCATCTTCTTTTCTCTCTCTTACTTCATCCCATCCAACTAAACTTTCTAGTTTCAAAAGGTTTTCAATAATTTTTGAAGGGGAGAGATACCTCTTCCTGAAGAAATGGTCTCCCCACCTTAAGATAGCCAAAAAGGACAGCGCATGTTTCCTCTTTGATAAAAACCCTAGGCAGCCCTTCAAGTGTAACAACCCAGGTTTTCATATGCATTTTTAAATGCAAAACTAATTCCTAATGCGGGATTGATCCCTATTTGAAAACACATTTATAAAAATAATGCAATGGAGCGAAAAAATGTTTTATTTTTAAATTCATTTTGAAAACCCCGAGTGTCATTTGCTTTCAAAACAAACAAAGTAGCTTTAAAAATTATGGTAATCATAAATGTCTTCCCAGGTCTATCCAATCATAGCCTGTAGTCCAACTGTAGTAATTACAAATACATGTCCAAAGGGTAGATCATATACGTACATTTGTCTTCTCTTCATTCACTTGATCGTAGCACTAACACTTTTTTATGCTTCTTCTAATCTTGTGTGGAGCTAATCTGTAAAAATAATACATTTTGGTGGGTATTCCTCATACTCAATAGGTGATCTGATACCACTATTTTGAAAACACGGCATGCAACATGCATGGTTTCAAAAGAGGCTTTCCATGTAAAACATCTTACAATTTCCTTTTTGTGTAAACATGTATACAACCATACGCTCATTTACACATTATCAACCATGGAAGCTTTTATCGAAATCCAAAAATCAACAATATAACTATGGACTGCTTTACTAAAATCTAGTATGCAATAATATAAATATGACTAAAATCATAAAGTAGTAATCGATCAGCCCATGTAAGAAGATCTCGACAAACACATCAAACTAACGAGTCAAAAATAATAATCATGAAACTATTAAAATAGTAATCATTCAAAATAGATGATAACATGCCTATAGATATCATGCACATGGTCTTTCAGTTTTGTTCCCACCGTAGGCTACCTCATTCAATGATCTGCCCACTTGGAACTCAAGCCCATGTGTCGGTAAACACATCAAACTGACTGGTCATGAGTACTCATCTACAACCATCTCAATGCTATATGCATATAAATAAAACTAAAATAATAGGGCCAACTATGCTCATGATCAGCACACAGCTGGAATTGTGTCTCTGGTATCTAGAGACCACCCACCATAGCCCTCCATGGTGACTATGGCTATGTCCCTGAAAGGTTCCGTGAACACCTCCAGTGGTCATCCCTGTTTACCATAGCAGTCGAGGAAGGGACAATGCCATTTTGGCAGTGATTCCATCCACTTTTTATGATGGAGGCCAGGAGGCCAACCCTATACATAACAACCTCTCAGCATAGTGCCCACCAGGCTCAATAGCCTAAAAGCATATATAATTAATCCAAATCTCAATCATCGTAAATCTTGCAATCTATGCAATGCGTTTCAAAACATGAGAGCAATGCATATAAATATGCATATATTCTGAATCTCAATCATCACAAATCATGCAATTTATGCAACTAGTTCCAGAACATGTATGCAGTGCTTATACAAAGACTATTTACCAAAAATACAAGCAATTTCATGCAAGATCATAAAAAAAATCTACATACTCATTAAGAGAATATCATATCGCAAAAGGCATACTAAACACAGCCATCAGGATTAAATAAATCAATTAGTGTTTGGAGATGCATTTGAAAACTTAGCAGTATCAGACTACCTACTTCAATCGTCGTGACTTAGCTCGCATTTCTCTTCAATTCGAATCCTAGAGCACCTTTGTGCGGTCTTGGATGTTATTTGGACATAAGAATCCAAGTATTATTTCCTATTCTTTATACATTGTCAAGTAGATTCACAGATCAATGGCTAGATCTATACTATAGGCTATAGATTTCTGATTTGTGGGTTTCTAAGGGTTGCTTTATGTAATTTAGGGTTGATCTTGGACTAATGACGTCTTAAGACATCTAATAGATCAATTAATGAGATCCGATGATAGTTGATCTTATAAATCCATGAAATCTCTATGGTTTTCAGGTTATCATCGCCTTGGACAGTATTATGATCATAAATTTTATTGAATAATTAGGTCTACATCGTTAATACAAATGCAACGGTCCATTCGAATCATCGATCAGAGTTAATAGCCTTCTTAATTGCAATTTTAGTGATGTAGGTTAGATAAATGATCTAGATCTAACAAGATAGGGTCTGTACGTCACAGTTCACAGGAAGCATGTGCGTCCCGGTCAATTGAGACCACACCCATACACTCACACATGCATGAAGGACACTCCGGAGCATGCATTCTGGTCGTGCATTACTGGCGTGCATCCTGGGTATAGGATCAGGTTGCTTATGTAACTGATCGTCATCGGAGAAGACGGCTGGCGTAGTTGTCGCAGGTGACGGTTTCTAAGTCTAATTAACTCCAAATTAAAAGGGTTTGTTGATCAGGCTCTTATCTTTACTCCTATCAACTTTGGAGTCATTCCGTGTTCATTTGATGCTAGAAAACAAGAATTTCATGTCAGAGGTTCAGTGAAAAATGCATTGTTGCCGGAATTTGAATTTCAACCCGATCAATGGTGAAACTAACTCTGATTCAGAAATTTTTTGAGGGCTTTTGATCTTCGCTTCACAAGGAATCCAATGGTGTTGTTTACTCTTCGATCTGTAATCATTTGGATGGCTGTTTTTGAGATCTAACCAGTAATCATGTTCCCTATTTCCAGAACCTTAGGCTGAAGCAGCCGGAGGAGAAGAGGAAGATGATCGGGGGAAAGGGGGAGAGGGGGAGAGGGGGAGAGGGCTTTTTTATGGCCGTTGAAGGTAGTGCAGCCATTTTTTTCTAGGGCCGCATTGCAAGGGCGGTGCTGGAAGTCAGCTGGAAGGGGAAGGCAGTAGGGGAGAAGACGACGATGGAGGGGGGTGTCGATATCAAAATGACCCCCTGCGTTTTTTTGCAATATTGTTTTTAAATTCAATTTACAAAAATGCCTTCCATCTTCAAAAGCCCATAACTTGGTCATACGAACTCCGTTTTCTGTGTTCTTTGAGGCATTGGATTTCATTTTGAGTGTAGAATCTAATTATGCACCTACTTCTTATAGATTCTTTCATTTCATATTTTAATTAAAATAGTACTTTTAATATCATGAATCACATATATTAATTTTCAAAATGAATAATCTATATCAATTTAGTAAAAACATATAGTTCATAAAGTACTACAAAAAAGCTTAAAATTTTGAGTCATGACATCATTACCCCCTTCAAAGAATTTCATCTTCAAAATTCCACAAATTATTATCTTCAACTTATTTTTCTCTTAGACAATCGCTTGATGAATGTATTTTTCTTTAAGACTTGGATTAAGAAAATTTCTTTGCTTCATTCCATAATTCTCTCACCCAATACTTCAATTGGGTCAATGGCTAGAGGAGTTTTGTCCTTAAAATTATTTTCACATTATCTTACAACCAATTCTAGGCACATTCTCAATTTATCATCTACATAATTCCTTACACGAGGGCCTTTCATGTATCTAAAATTGAGCATATCTTTTGTGCCTGCTCTAAGTACTTAAGAGCCGCTTTCGCTGGATACTCTGATACTGCGTTCTTTACTTGTTCCTTTATCAATATTGGTTTCGCATTGTAGTTCATCTCGTTACTATTGAGTTTATCTAATTAATATTGACAAATCCTTAGATGACCATACTCCTCTAATCATGTAAAAATTACTCTACACTACTTTGATACTATATCATCTTATTTCTTATCTTTCATTTTGAATAGTAGAGGATAGTCTCCTTTGCTTCTTGTCTTCCATCAAATGACCTATTACTCATTAGAGTCTCCACCTTAAGTGTTGACTGTACTTTGCTAGTAAGAGTCTCAAAAGTTTACATTCTTTTTTATTAAGTCTCACTTTGCTTCATATTTTCTTCAAGAAACTTCTATAATTGATACAATATCAATTCTCATCTCTTATTCTTAATCTTAATGTTAAGAGCTTCCTTTTTAATCCTTTAGTTGGAAAGGTGTTTAACTACTAGTCTCCAACTTTGAGTTCCAACTATTTTTCACCTTTCATTTGTGACTTCGTCAACCAATGTTTACATTCAACATAGAACCATGAAAACAAATCAGGTAGCATCTTCCCTTATTAACACTAGTACATACTGTAAATAAGACCTTCTAACTATTATGGAATTCCATCAAAGATATTCCTCCTAGAAGAATTGATTCAAAATCATGTCAACTGTTTATGGTGAATCTATCCTCATAGATCAAATGTTCTCGTTCTAGAGGCTTATCTCATTATTCACATAAAATTTTCATTAAGATGTTTAGCCACATTCATACTCATGTCGAAAGCCTCTTATCTCTAACAGAGTCCGCTTACTATGTTCAGAGTTGACTCCACTACCATTATCCTCCTTAAATTTTCCTTGCTTGATGATTTTCTTTGGGATCTCTTAGAATGAAAGTCCTATACATATAATTGTCATCTTAATCTAGTAAAGTTAACCCTAACAATTACTTCTATTTAATTTCTATAGTTGGTCTCCATACTTGATATGTATAATTGTCATCTTAATCCAGTAAAGTCAATCATGAAAATTACTTCTATTTAATTTCTATAGTTGGTATCCATACTTGATACGTACATATAAGAGATACCCTTTTGTTTAAAGGCAATTAAACATCAGATGTTATTATACAGTGTGACAACCATCTTAACTCTTCTTCTTCCATTTCCCATATCGATACTTTATTCAATCACTTATCAAAGGTATTGTCAGTAACCATTAAATCTTAATTGTCAGGAAGTATCATAAGTAGTGGTTCTCTCACTTTCTTAATTGTCACATGCCATCTCATACTTGTTTTAGCAATAATAATCATCCAATATGCTATTATAACAATTTGTGTTGAAACTATTGGAGCAACAACACACAGGCAAGCATGGAACATCTTTTTAAATGTAGAAAAAGAATCTATTTGATTACCTGTGTACCCCTTTCCCAAATTTACAGGTTACAAGCAATCAATGCTTACCTGCCTTTCTTTTCAATCCAAGTTAGCAGCATAGCTTCCAGACCCAAAATGACCTCTATCGCTTGTCATAACTCGATCAAGGTTTGGGATTATCTACAATCTTTGTCATTGTTCTAGATTATTTCTCATTTTACTTCTGTCTTAGTTGTTACTACTTCTATTGTACTTTTAGATCCTCAAATGACTTAGTCTAATCAATTTACCTCCTTTAGGGAAAAACTCATGTCTAAGTACCCGTAACATTCCTCATAACTTAGGCTACTATCTACTAGATGCTATCACGGTTATTTAGACATGCTTTGAATACCTTAGCTCAATCAACATCATTCTAAACATAATGAAACTTACTTCTATTTGCTCTCCCAATTGTTCTTGATGATATCAGGACCTCAAGGTCATCTTTGATGATACTCTCATTGATGAAGATCGGTTGGACAAGTTACTATCCTCGCCCTTTACTTCTCTTTATAACTTCACTCAATCATATAATGGCAATGTAGGGTATTATCAACTTCTCCTTTTCATGGACTTTAGCCACTAGTGTTTCCTCATAAACTAATGGATCTAATAAAATTCTAATTTTAAAGATTGATATAAGCATTAAACTAATTTTAGAATTTAATTCCTAGTTGATTACAATCCTTCATTGGAAATTTCTTGCAATACAATGTCCTCATTTTTGACACTCTACTCAAAGTTTGCTCTCTTGCTACTTTAGCTCTATTATACCCTTCATAATAAAATCACCAACTTTACTACTATTATTCCCTCAAATTGGAATGATTCATCTTTCAATTTGGCAATATGACTCAAGTTGAAAGATCTTTGATTCTATACTTCTCCTTCTTATCTTCCATAAATCATGATCTTCTTATTCTGACTGTTCAACATCCATCAAATACTTGTAGTTACATCTCTCTCTTATTATTATTCCTTAGTTAGCATTCTCGTTTTCTCTACTTAGATCAATGTCTCCATTTGATTGGTTGCATATAATCGATATCACATCTATACGTCAGACATGATAAACTTATTCCTTCCAGGAAGATGTTAAAATTTTCTAATATCATCAAAATCCTTAATTGTCCGTATTCTCAATAAACCATGCAATGTCTCAACAATTACATTGACATTTCTTTCATACTATACTTCTCTTATAAGTTCATGTCATGATCTTGTTCATACTATACTTCATGTCATGATCAATCTATCATCACAAATCTGTCATCCCCATTGGATTGCCATCAAAATCTTCTAATAACTATATTATAATCAAATTCTTTGTCATTCTTCTCAAATTCAGTCTTTTACATCCCCTATCATATTCATGTTGTATTCCTCTTGATAATATATCAATTATTGTACTCATCTTCTTATCTTCTTTGTTACACTCAGGTTGTCATTGTAAGATAGTCATGTGCTTGTCATAAAGTTCCAATTAAATCATCTAGAATTGAGCTAAGTTCTTTAGGATTCATACCTTTGTGATCTAGTGCGAGTCACATTTGTCTTTTAAAGATTCCACTAGTATCATCTTGCATTCTCATTCCTCATTTTTGTCATAATCTTATTCTTATATGCTAGTTCCCTTGACTTCAAAGCATGCTTATTCTTGATTGATGTTGGAACATTGAAGAAGATTTATCTTGTAGTTTCGGGTTGATTGAGACCAAGTAACATTCATTGTAATAGGACTTAACTTTCAATTTTGGATTACATGTATTGTTGGATTTATGTTGATGGATTTTAATGTAATTCAATGAAGTAAATTAGAGTTTTCAATTCATACTTGTGTTCAGAAGTTATTAGTCAGCATTCTTCAATGTTTGCTTGCATTATAATTGCTTAATTCCATGGTTTCACCCCCCACCTAAAATTCACTTTATAATTTGGTTTCACCTCCGTCCCTCCCCTCTTAAGTTGTCTCCTTGGTCCCCCTTTCTAATTCTTTCTTTTCCCCATTTATTCACCGTCCATTTAACCATTGGTTCAAAAGGATCTTAAGTGGCTTGACCTCCAACCTTGAATTCCCTTAACCCTTAGGTTAAGAAATCTATACATAGAGGATTTATGAATGGGGTTTTCATCTTTTGACCTTCCCTTGAGTGCATAGCCAAATCAAAGTAAAAAAAGTGGGAGGAAGATCACCCTCACCCAAGCTCCCATGATCAAATTATTTGGAGATAAAGGTAGGGTCTCAACCTAAGTTCCAATTTCTTTTTTTTCTGTTTGATCTTCTATCTCTTCCATTCACCTTCTTATAGCATGCATTCATTTAGGTTTTTCTTATATTAGATTGATCATGCATCATCCTTCATGCTTCCTTAGATTACATGCATAGTTACTTTGTAGTTTTCCTTAGTTTTGCATGTTAATTTCTCATTGTTACTAGCTTTGTAGTTCATGTAGAGCATAGTAATTCTTTCATACTACAGTAGTGTAGATGCATATCATGTTTTCTTTCCATTCAATTAGGTTTTGCATGCATATAGGTGTAGGCTTTTCAATGTATTCCATCCAAATTGGATGGATGCATCGTTTTTCTAGGTTACGTGCATATCATCTGAGCATCTTGTTTAGGTTGGATTCATGATAGTTTTAGGAGTAAAGCTTGTTTCTTTAGGTTAGGTTTACTTTGTAGATCTAGGTTGTGCCATAGTTTCCTATTTAGCTTGCTTAGTTTCCATGTTTTTAAGTACTTTCCTATCTTAGTAGGGTAGTTTTAATTTTGAATTCCTTGTTTAGATCCAAGATTTTCTTGGTTTGTAGTTTTACAAAATTGTTAATTTTTTTTTCATAGATCTTAGGAGTGTTTTAGGATTAGTTTAGTTCCATTTTAAAAAGTAGTTACATTGTATATTCTTAGATCTAGCACTTTCCTAGCTTAGAAGTAGCACTTTCCTAATTTAGAAACCCATGTTTGACTTCTTACTTTTCAATGGTTATTTTTGAGGGAAAGTTTAGAAAATTCATGAATAGTAGTCCATTTGATTTAGAAAGCATTCTTAGTTTAGAAAGTCAAGCCTATCATGGTAGAATTAGGCATCTTAGTTGTATATACTGTAAGCATATAACTTTCCATTTAGAAACACCCACCTATTTTCTAAGTTGCAAGCATAGATCCTTCCATGCTAGATTTACATGCATCTCACATTATTTCCTATTCCATTCTCACTTTCCTTCATTGATACTCTTTCCATGTTTACTTATCTTTCCACTTTCTAATTCCATGTTTCACACACTCACTCTCTAATTTTGGGTTCATGCATTATCCATGTTAGTTAACATTTATGCATAATTTCTCTTTCTCTCTTCTAATTTCTATTTCTAGAGTTGGACTAAGAAAAAGGAAAGGAATCTTAGAAATAAGGAAACTTTCTAATTTCTTACTTACGGTTGAGGAAAATATGCAAATCCATCCATGAGCCACCTAAGTTCCTAGCTAAAGGCCTTCATGTTGGGGCAAGAATACACCATGCACCTACTTATTACCTCATCTCCTAAAGCTAGGAATGGGTAAGTCCTAAAACAAGGATCACTGTCTCCAAATTTTTTCTTTTATTCTATTTCATGTTTAAGGAAGGAAGCCTCCTCTATGGTTCAACTTCCTTAAATATGAATGATCTTTAATCCCCTCTTTATCTAAACTTATTGAAGTTGCCATCTTTCTTTTAGGAGTTTCCAGCTTTGGGAAAAAAGTGTCAAGACTCCTCTTTCCTTGGTTGCATCAATACTTCAATCCTAAGGATCATTGGATGGGATTTTCTAGTTTGTGGCAAGTTGGGATATAGAGGATGAAAAGCTTAGTGATAATTTAATGTATTGTTGGTTGAAGAGAAGTGTATAAGCTCCTATTGAGTGACACAATATGTGGGCCCTATAGTGAAATTCAAGCCCAAATTTGACAGACATTTACTTGCTTTATTTACATGCTTTCTATTCATTACTTATATAACAATTTCTTATAATTTAGAAAATAATGAAATAGTTCTTTTTCCTTTTCTTAGTTAATTTGCTCCTTACTTTCCTTTTCCAGTTAGTTTAATTTTAGAAATTTATTTTAATGTGTGGTGAGTTGTAGCTTAGATAGTTTCCTCAATTCTTAGTTAATTGTAGTTTTAGATAGTTTCTTTATCTAGTTAATGGTAATTTGAGGAAGTTTTCTCTTTTCTAGTTAGTTGTAATTTTAGAAGGTTTCCAAGTTTATTTCCTTATTTAGATAGTTTCTTACTTTCCTTAATTATTTGCTTTCTGATTTAGGATTTACTTTATAGTTACTTAGTTGTTTAGCTTTAGATATAATGTTCTTCACTTGAATGCTTGGCTAGGTTAAAGTAATAGGACCTAAATATTAATTAACCTCATTTATCAAAGAGTCTTTGGGGGATCGACCCGTATTTGCTGACTGTGTAATCCAATAGAGTCATGCACTTGAGATATTATTTAAGACACATCACATACCATAAAGTAGTGGAAGTTTTCTGGTTTACAATGATGGCTTAGGTAAAGGCTTGGGTTGTGTGTGATGTATAATAGTAAGGTGACGGTCTATGATTCTCAACAATTGAAAAAGAACAAGCTTAATTATCTTTGTTCTAAAGATTTGGAGGCATTACTTATAAGGAGAGAAGTTCAAAGTGTTCACTAATCACAAGAGCCTCAAATATATCTTCTCACAGTAGGAATTGATTATGAGGCAAAGGAGATGGATAGAGTACTTGAAAGATTATATTTTCTCCATTTAGTATCATCATTAGAAAGGCCAATGTAGTGGAGGATTTAGTTAGGCAGAAGAAGCAAGGAATATGTGTAAGTATGCTTTCCAAGATGTAGAAATTACTATATGGGGTAATTGGGTATAGACCAAAAATGCAAAACAAGGGAAAGAATTCATTCATGAGAAACTTGGCTAGAAGATCTGCTATCGTTGAGAAAATTCTCAAGATATAAAAGGATGATGATGAGACACCAATATTCGTTAGGAAGATAGGTTTGACTTAAGAGGTGGCTGGTAGAACAAATAGGGCAAGATAAGTTGATAAATTGAGGACTCAACTCTAGTTGTATAATCTTGTTCTCTTCATGAGTTAAAGATGAATTAATTGGTTAACCATCTCAAATTTGGTGAAATAGGACAAATAGGGCAAGATTGAGTAGGTGTGCCTGCATGAGTTCAGTCATAAATCGAATGTAGTTTTGGGTAAATTTTGAATCTTTAGAACTTATTAAATTGTGTGTCTTGTTAAGGATTAAATAACTTAAAATTTCATTTTAGATTCATGGCAAATTTGAAGGAATTTTGCTTTAAAATGAAATTTTTTCATAAATCAGGTAATTATAAAATAATTTAAAAATAAATTTAAAACTTTGAAATTTGATAATGAAAGTCAATTATTGGATTGTGCTCGACGAGAGCTTTCCAACAACACTAAGAATGCATGAAACGAAGATAGGGACCCAAAAATCCAAAAATTTTACAATTGAAGTGAAGGGGGTCCAAATTGATAATGGCACCCCCCTCTAACTAGCATAACCCAGTGAGTCACATGGAAATGATTCAACACGCGGGAATCAGACTCAATACGTGGAGCTCTATTTCCATGCATCAGTGATGGGAAGAAACAAGGAAAAAATTCATCGTCGTCGACTTTTCCCCATTCCTTAATCCTCCCCTCCCGATCATCTCTCCCTCTCCGATCCCTCTTATCTTCCTTCAACAATGAGAATCGAAGCTGATTTGGGCATTACACTATACATCCATGGAGAGAAACAGATCTCTCTCCCTCCATCTTACTCTCTAATCATAAGAGTTAGCTTCCATGCTAACTACAAGCTATTTTTGACAGCGGGGAAGATAGGTAAGCCTTCTCGTCTTTGTCCCATTCTTTTCCTATTGTTTGCTTTTATTTTTTTCCTCTCTTTTCTTTGTTCATTTCTATTTTTTCAATGACCTAAAATGGTGAAAAATCCATCAGATTCAGTGGGCATTGTCGATGGAACAGTGTTGGATCAATACTCCAAACTGTTCATTTTATTCCTTAGATGTTTCTAAGTGAAACCCCTCTGGTTTCATGAAAATCTCTCAAGTAATGATGCTAGAATCTAAGAAAAATAGTGACACAAGTAACTTTAAAAATCATTGAAAATCTTGGCCAAAAACTTTGTTTTCAATAGGAATTGAAAGGGGAAAACACTAAGAAAACAAAAATTCAGGACATTCTAAGCATTCCCCCGTAAATATTTACAACAAAAAAAAGGGTACTGTCTCTGTCATCGATGACGACCAAAATTCTGTCACCTTCTCTGGCTATGGTGAACTTTTCTAGCGAACCCCTATGAATAGAAAAAAATGTAATTTTTGTGATTTGGATAAATCACACCTGATCTTTTCATCTGTGAAGATGGATCATCAATTAGGAATCAATTAATCCTTCATTTTTTTATTTATTTATCAAAACTTGATAGTGCAGAGGGAAAAATAGTGATCTTAGCATCCAACCATTAAGAACATGATCAAAAAGTAAATCTATGAAAAATATGACTTCAATTACACATCAATAGTAAATCATGACAAAAATGACAGACCAATTATGGACTAGTTGATGGAAGATCTGGTCTGACCGTCCAAAACTCAATCAGTGATGATCAAAAGTTAGGAGAGGCAATTAGACTATGGATTATGGTTAAAATCATTGAATTGATGAATAACTTATCTTGAATTGATGATTAAGGTTAGAAAAGGCAATTAGACTAGAGGTATGTGCTCGATTTGGATTGTTGATTTAAGATCGATGGTGTTAATCTAAGTAGATAGAGACCAATTGATGTCCTGATCATAAATCTAGGTATCAAAGGTTATATTAATGAACTATAAGTAGAGATCTTAAAGTAATTATAGTAATTTACATAGAACTATGAAATTCACTTAGAACTGGTATTCTCAATTCAGGTTTTGAACATGATTTGAATGCCATTGGTAATTGAATTGTAAATTGTACTGGAAGGGTAGTAAGGATCTTAAACCATTCTTTATCCTTAAATTCTTGTTAATCTATTCACTTGAAATTAACACTATTGGTTGACTAGATGATATGAATGGCAATTACTTATTGAAATTGTCATATGATATTCTGATTAACTATGCTTAACTGTTATGATGTTGCAAATTATGATAAAATGGTCAATCCTAGGATAGTAAGCCCTGAGAGCTATCCTATAAACTATGATGACTCCTTCCAAGATGGTAAACCCCTGAGGGAAAGGGCTATGTGGTTAATTGCAATTAAGGTGAAGCCAACCAAGATGATAAACCTGAGGAACATATTATCATTTATTAAGACTCCCAAGATGGTAAAACTTAAGGGAAAGGGCTGCCTGGTTCTTCAGAATCATGATGGAGCTACTTAAGATGGTAAATCCTGAGGGATGAGCTGTCAGGTATTGAGCCTCTCAAGATTGTAAACCCTGAGGGAAAGGGCTGCCTAGTCTTTTGGGATAACAGTAGAGCCTCCTAAGATGGTAAACCCTGAAGGAAAGGGCTGCCTGGTTGATTGCGACTATGGTGGACCCACCCAAGATGGTAAATCCTAAGGAGAACCTAACATTGAAGCCACCCAAGATGATAAACTTTGAGGGAAAGGGCTGCCTAGTTCTTTAGATCATGGTGGAGTGGCCCAAGATGGTAAATCCTGAGGTAAAGGGTTGCCTAATTCTTTGGAATCATGACGGAGCTGCCCAAGATGGTAAACCTTGATGGTCTAGTTGCCTTATGTATGATACTCATAGTGGGCCACCCAAGATGGTAAAACTTGAGGGAGATGACTACTTGATTAGTGTGATGATGACATACTTGTTTATTATTGCTAAGGAAATAATCAAATGAAATACATTCATGTATGGTTTTACAGTTTGAATTTAGTATAAAGTTCATAACTTTGTTACTCATTTGTTGAAATGAAAATAAATGTCCTATGGTTGGACATGAATGGGAAGTTGGTATTGCATGGGTTTATTTGCATGCTTTGGATTTGTCATATGATTGGACATGAATGTTGAGTTGATATTGCATGGGGGCATGCTATGAATATTGCTTTACAGTTTGGATTTTGAATAAATTGTATTTCTATTCTAATACTATTATGTTATACTGAAAATACATGCTAATTGCTTTGTTGATCATCAGTTAAAAAATGGAAATAAATGTTCCATGGTTGGATAGGATTGTGTAGTTGAACTAAGCTCAACAAGAATTGTAGGGTATGCATGGGTTTAGTTCTTTTTCCTTACTGGGCTTCGCAGCTCACCTTATTATTTTTTTCAGATAACATTCAAGTTGATAAGGGGAAGGCTCTTGATAGAAATGAATGTAGCCTGACTAAGTGATGGTGTCACATGTTTTATTGTATATGTATGTTGGTGATGAGTATGAGCTATGTCCTATTTTTTGATGAGTATGCATTCTGTATATTTTTATGTTGATGATGTGTGTATGGGATTTAGTTAAACTTCGAGTAGCAAACAGTGGTTTTAGTAATTTACTGTGATGAATTGTGTGGAGATTGAGTCACCTATAAATGTTTTATAATTATTATATTGTCTATCGGGTGAATTGCATTACATGCATTAAATACATAAGTTTGAAAAATAGGGGAGACTTTGTTGAAATTTTAGTAGAATTTAAAAAATTCTATTATCTAAATCATGACTTGCATAGGACAAGAGCATTTAGCTCTTTTGATACTTCCACTGCAATATATATTTTTAAAAAAAGCCATATAGGCTTCACTTGAGCTAGTCGTTATTGTTTGATTACATTAAATCACAGTCCTGGGGATTAGGGCCGCAATCGCTTGGTATCAGAGCAAGGCAGTAGGTCACTTGGGAAGAACTTCTTTTATAATTGCCTATGATAGAGAAAGTGTGTGTACTTGGTATCTTCTAAATTAACTTTATTGATTATTGGCTATGCTCAGCTTGTTTAATGAGTGATTAGAGACCAGGAGTGATGGCTCCAGTTCTGGAGGATGAGCGTTGTGGGCACGTGATCCGTTCAGGATGCCATAGGACAGTTGCCCTAAGCAATCATCGAAACCATTAGGAGGGGAGCAGGAGTTCAACCTCAAGTTGCACCAATCCCTAGTGCTTCTAAAGAGGGTGTAAGCAGGAAAACACTTGCATTACTAGAATTTAGGAAGTTGGGACCACCCAAGTTTGATGGGATGTCAGATCCCACTGAAGTCAAGGACTGATTAGAGCAAATTCAAAGGATTTTCAAGGATCTAAAATCAATGAAGATCTAAACATAAGGGTGCCCACATTTTAGTTCACTGGTGAGGTTATCTAGTGGTGGTGAGTGGCAAAGGGTGTTAGAGTAGATGAGGAGTGGACTTAGGAACTTTTCAAAGGGGCCTGTCTATGAAAGTATTTGCGTAATGCATAGAGAGATGTGAAAGTTGTTGAGTTCTTAAGGCTCACATAGCATGACATGACTGTGGGACAGTACGCTACCAAGTTTGACCAGTTATTAGGTTATGCACCATCGATGATCCCCACTGCTAAGGATAAGGCCTACCATTTTATTCAAGGCCTAAGATCTTCTATTCGATAGAGCTTAGTACCCTTCAAATTGGATGATTATGTGGAGGCCATAGATAAAGCTCAATTGATTGAGCAGGATCAATGTAGTGAAATTAAGTGTACCAAATTTTAGGAAAAGAAATTTTGAAAAATCTTACTCACATGGTAGCAAGGACAAGAGGAGGAAAGGATATCGTCCTTGGGCACAAAATACTCAAACACATTCTCTACCTCTTGGAATGACCAATAAGACTTGTTTTGGTTGTGGCTAGGAAGGCCATTTTAAGAGAGATTGTTCTAGGCAAAGAGCAATGTAGAGCAGTATACAAAGTAATAGCAGGCCACATCCTCAGGGTCAGCCATTAGCACAGAGGATAGATGCACCAATCAGAGCCATACCCTTTACTTCTAAGGAGAGGACACATGACAAAGTTTATGCACTAATACAACCTGACCTTGGCCAAAGTGTTGTTTGATTCTGGCGCACGCATTCTTTTATTTCATCTTCAAATATTCGTGACTTAAGCATGGAAATTGAACCATTAAACTCAACATTGCAATACTAATAGGGATGAGCATTACCTCCAACAGAGTTTGTCGAGGATATGATATTGACATGGTAGGTCATAAGGTGATGTTTGATTTAGTGGTGATGGACATTACTCCTTATAATGTAATCATGGGCACGGACTTCTTGTTCGAGTATCATGCTATTATTGATTGCAGTTGAAAGAGGGTTACTTTTGTCTTACCTAGTGTGTTCATTTTTATTTCTCTATCATGCTATTATTGATTGCAGTTGAAAGAGGGTTACTTTTGTCTTACCTAGTGTGTTCATTTTTATTTCTCCGCCACAGAGGATCGTGGTTGCCCATAAGTCCATGTTGGTTACAAATGGCAGAAAGACTATAATGGGTGGATGGCGAGCATGGTGGATTGTGATGATGTTGATGCCAGTGTTGAATCCATTCCAATAATAATGGAATTTTTAGATGTTTTCCTTGATGATTTGCTAGGATTACCTCCAAGGATGGAGGTCGACTTTGCTATTGAGCTTTATCCTAGCTCCAATTTTAGTTGCTCCACACCAAATGGCACCTAATACATCGCCATGAGGAGCTCTAGTATTGTTTGCAAGGAAGAAAGATGGCACACTGAGATTATATATTGACTACTGACAATTGAATAGGGTGATAATTAAGAGCAAATACCCATTATCGAGTATTGATGACCCATTTTATCAACTAAGGGGATCTACGTGTTTTTTCAAGATTGACTTGTGATCTAGATACCATCAGATAAAATTAAGGGATGAAGATATCCCTAAGATGACATTCAGGAATCGATATGGTCATTTTGAGTTTGTAGTGATGCCTTTTGGGTTGGCCAATGCTCCAACAGTGTTTATGATCCTAATGAATGGAATCTTCCTCCCTTATTTGGATTAATTTGTTGTTGTATTTGTGGATGATGTGTTGATATACTTGAGGTCTAAGGATGAGCATGAACAACACTTGTCTATTGCATTTTAGTTGTTGAGGGAACACGAGCTGTATGCAAAACTTAGCAAGTGTGAGTTTTGGGCAACCAAGGTAAATTTCCTTGGGCATATAGTTTCTAGTGATGGGATTTTAGTTGACCTGTCAAAGATTGAAGCTGTGATGAGTTGAGAAAGACCGAGGAACATAATTAAGTTCAAGAGTTTCCTTGGGCTGATAGGTTATTATAGGAGGTTTGTGAAGGACTTCTCATGCATAATAGAATACATGACAAGGCTTATAAAAAGGCCGTGGTATTTGCATGGGCCAATTCATGTGACTAGTCATTTCATGAGCTAAAGAGACGATTAACATCAGTGCTTGTGCTTATCATTCCTGAGCGAGGTGTGGGTTATGTTGTGTATTGCGATGTGTCACTCTTAGGACTAAGATGTGTCCTAATACAAGAAGGAAGACTAGTGGTATATGGTTCTCCTCAGTTGAAGCCAAATGAAAAGAAATAACCCACTCATGACTTAAAGATGGCAGTAGTGGTGTTTTCCTTAAAACTCTGGAAGCATTATTTGTATGATGAAAGGTTTGATGTCTTCACTAACCACAAAAGCTTGAAGTACATTTTTACTCAAAAAGATTTAAATCTGAGGTAGATTAGATGTGTTGAATACTTTGAGAATTTTGACTTCACACTTCAATATCACCCAAGAAAGGTAAATGTTGTTGCAGATGAACTGAGTAGAAAGTTTGATGACAAGACTTCGAGGTTTCAAATGGAAGGCACTTGAGTCATTGACCAAGTATGATTTGCACGTTGGCTTATCTAAAAGTTGTGCATTTCTAGATCAAATGATTGCTCAACCTTCTATATTACAAAAAATCTTGCAGGCTCAAAAAGATGATGACGCGACTAGGAGTATTAGATCCTAACTAGAAGAGGGCGAGACTATCAAGCATTGGACCATGGAATCTTCTGGTGGGCTACGGTATTTGAGTAGACTTTTGGTACCGCCAATTGATGAGGTTAGGAGAGGATTCTTGAGTGAGGCACACTGGTCTAAATTTTTGATACATCCTAATAGCACAAAGATGTATCATGACCTTAGGAGACACTTTTGGTGGAAAGGTATGAAGAAGGACATTGCTGAGTTTGTTGCTCAAAGTTTGACATGTCAGTAGGTTAAAGCAGAACATTAGAAACTGTGGGATTACTATAGCCTTTCCCAGTTGCAAAATGGAAGTGGGAGCATAGTACCATGGATTTTGTGGTAGGTCTTCCCCTTAGTAGGCAAGGTTGGAATAACATATGGGTGATTGTTGATAGATTGACCAAGTTAGCATACTTCCTCCCAGTGAAGGTTATTGATTCACTTGAGACATTGAGTCAACTATATGTACATGAGATTGTAAGATTGCATGGAGTACCTATATCCATTGTATCAGATAGAGATTCAAGGTTTACTTCCTGGTTCTAGAAAGGTTTAAAAGAAGCGATGGGTACAAGGTTAACTTTTAGCTCTGCATTTTATCCTTAGATGGACAGTCTAAGAGAGTGATTCAAGTTCTCAAAGATATGTTGAGAGCTTGGGTGTTAGACTTTCAAGAGAAGTGGGGTGAACATCTACCATTGGTGGAATTCTTATACAACAACAATTTTCAGTCCAGTATAAGGATGGCACCATTTGAGGCATTGTATGTCGATCCCCAATTTATTGGGTAGAGGTTGGTAAGACATCATTGTTAGGCCCTGAGGTAGTTAGAGAGACTACAGAAAATGTGAAGCAAATTAGACAATAGTTGTTGATAGCTCAGAGTAAAACAAAGAGCTACTTTGACCAAGGAGGTGGCTGTTGGAGTTTGAGGTACAATAATACGTGTTCCTAAAAGCTCAGCCAATACCACAAGTGACACATTTTGGTAAGAGTGGGAAGCTATCTCCTTGATTTATCAGACCGTTCGAGATTCTGGAATGGGTTGGAGAAGTTTCTTATCATTTGGCCTTGCCTCCACAGTTATCACAGATTCACAATGTTTTTCATGTCTTGAAGCTGCAGAAGTATGAGCCAGACTCTTCTTATGTTCTTAACTACAAATATCTTGTCATTTAAAAAATATATGTGTAGAAAAGTGATACCACTTGTAAAGGTCATATCACAATATCGTGGGACAGAAAAAGTCATGTGGGAGTTGGAGTTGGAAATCCAACGAAATACCTAAAACTATTTCAGGCCCAAGTACCTATTTAATTTTGACGAAAAAATTTCTTGAAGTGGGGATGTGTTGTCACACCCATGTCCTAAAAAAAATTAGGTTAAAGATGAATTAACTGGTTAACCATCTCAAATTTAGTGAAACAAGACAAACAAGGCAGGATTGAGTAGGTGGGGCCCTACATGATTTTAGTCGTAAATCGAATACAGTTTTGGAAATTTTTTGAATCCTTAGAACTTATTAAATTGTGTATCTTGTTAAGGATTAAATAACTTGAAATTTCATTCTAGATTCATAGCAAATTAGAAGGATTTTTTCTTTAAAATGAAAATTTTATCATAAATCAAGTAATTATAAACTAAATTAAAAATATT
Source organism: Warburgia ugandensis (assembly GCA_035236585.1). Lineage (NCBI taxonomy): Eukaryota > Viridiplantae > Streptophyta > Magnoliopsida > Canellales > Canellaceae > Warburgia > Warburgia ugandensis. The sequence continues at coordinate 27,740,580 of CP141131.1, forward strand.
GAAATTTGATGATGAAAGTTCAATTATTAGATTGTGCTCGATGAGAGCTTTCTAACGAAACTAAGAATGCATGAATCGAAGATTGGGACTCGAAAATCCAAAATTTTTACAATTGAAGTGAAGGGGGTCCAAATTGATGATGGCACCCCCTCTCGATCATCTCTCCCTCTCCGATCCCTCTTATATTCCTATGGAGATGAGAATCAAAGTTGATTCAAGCATTGAGCTATAGATCCAAGGAGAGAAGTAGATCTCTCTCCCTCCATCTTGCTCTCTGACCATAAGAGTTAGCTTCCACGCCAACTGTAAGCTATTGCTAACAATGGGGAAGATAGGTAAGCCTTCTCCTCTTCATCCCATTCTTTTCCTACTATTTCATTTTATTTTCCACCTCTTTTTTGTCTGTTCATTTTTATTTTTTGGGCAACCTAAGAAGGTGAAACATTGGTCGAATTTAGTGGGTACAATTGATGGAACAACGTTGGATCAATAATCCAAACCATGCATCTTATTTCTCAGATGATTCTAAGTAAAACCACTTTAGTTTCATGAAAATCCATCAAGTAGCAGCACCGAAATCTAAGAAAATAGTGACATGGGCAGCTTTAAAAATTATTGAAAAATCAAACCAAAAACTTTGGTTTTAGTAGAAATTGAAGGGGGAAACACTAAAAAACAAAAATTCAGGCCATTCCAAGCATTCCCATGTAAAGATTTACAAAAAAAAGGGTACTAGCTATGTCATCAGTGATGACCGTGCATTTCGCTTTCGTCACCTTCTCCAAGGGTGGTGAACTTTTCCAGTGAACCCCTAAAAGGAGGGGGAAAATGTAATTTTTGTGATTTAGATAAATCATACGTTATCTTTTCATCTATGAAGATGGATCATCGGCCAGGAATCAATTAATCCTTTAATTTTTTATCAAAAACTTGATAGTGCACAGGGGTTTATTTGCATGCACTTATTTATCCTGCGATTGGACATGAATGGGAAGTTAATATTGCATGGGGACATGCTATGAATATTGCTTTATAGTTTCAATTTGGAATAAACTGTATTTCTGTTCTAATACTAGTATGTAATACCTGATAATACATGCTAATTGTTTTGGTGATTACCAATTAAAAAAATCAAAATAAATGTTCCATGGTTGGATGGGAATGTGCAATTGAGCTAAGCTCAATAAGAATGGTAGGGTATGCATGAGTTTAGTTCTTTTTCCTTACTGGGCTTCGCAGCTCACCTTATTATTATTTTAGGCACTAATCAAGCTGATAAAGGGAAGGCTCTTAATAGAAATGAATGAAGCCGGACTAAGTGACTATGTCACATTTTGTATTGTATATGTATGTTGGTGATAAGTATGAACCATGTCCTATTATCTTATGAGTAGCCCTATGCATTCTGTATATTTTATGTTGATGATGTGTGTATAGGATTCAATTAAACTTCAAGAAACAATAAAAGGTTTTAGTAATTTACTATAATGAACTATGTGGATATTAGGTCTCCTATAGAGGTTTTATAATTGTTATACTGTCTATCAGGTGAATCGCATCCCATGCATTAAATGCTTGTCCAAAAAATAGGGGAGACTCTACCAAAATTTTGATAGAATTTAGTAGGCACAAGACAAGAGCATTTAGCTATTTTGATGCTTCCACCGCAATATATGAAAAATTAAAATTAAATATTAAAATTAAAAAAAAATCCATGCAAGCTTCTCTTGAACTAGTTGTTATTGTTTGATTAAGTTAAACTATGCCCCGAGGACTGGGGTTGCGACATCTTAGTTTTAAAACAAATCATATATGTACTATTTAAGCATGTTAATGTGCTCTTCTAAGCTTGATTTTTGATCCACTTAGGAGTCTAGAAAACTAATGTTGTTAAGTCTTTATGCATACATGCAAATAATTATTTTTAGCATAAAAACTTTGAATTAATTAGATGCTATTTGAGGATGGTTTTTCAGTTGTAATCTATACCTATAAATCATAGTTTTGGAGTGTAAAATACCTCTAGTAAGATATGGTTCTGGAATCTTAAAGTGAGGTTTGATAAGTTGATTCGTAGCATTTATTAAATCATTGAAGATCATGGTTTATGGTAGTCCAAACAATCTAGTTATTAGCATGTTGTTAAACCTAAAAAATAGTAAGTTTTGAACTGTTGAATGATGCAAGGTTAGGCACTGTTTTGTAGATCGAATTGTGCATGGAATTTGACATGTTTTTAGAACATTGCATCATTGTTTATTTAATCTTGAAAGTTGGCTATTGGACATTTATTTTAGTTTGGAAAAGAGGGTCTATGCAAATTATTTTATGATAAGTTTTTGCCTAAGATTTTGTAAAATATATAAGTGTATAGTGACACCTAGGATTTCAAATTTGACGTAGCATATGAGACAAATTGGATCTATGCTAAGAGATTAGTATAGGTTGACCCCTTGTTGTCCAACCATGAGAGGTGGTAGGTACTCAAGCCCAAAGAGTGGCATTTTTTTACTATGGTTGTCATAGCCCACTTTTAATGAATATCCATAGGCCTTATGATGGATGTAGTGGAAGTCCCTTCCGGGTACTGGCAGGCATTCAATTTAGCTAGGCTATTCATAAGCATAGTTTGGATCCAATGGAAATTCTTTTTTTCTTTTTTTTTTTTTTAATGTTCCTAGGGAGTGAGATGATGGTTTAACAGATGAACCTGGATTCACGGTTACTATATGCCCACTCATAACCATATTGGTAGTTGTGCCAATGAGATATTGATTGCACAAGAGTGTCTAGATTGTTATTTTGATGATATTCAATTCATCGTATTTTACTTGAAATTATCAAGTTATTATGATTATTCTCCACAGGTAGAGATGTTTATAGATGCATGTGATTACTTATCAGTGATTGTGATGTATTGCATGAAAAAAGACTAATAAGAAGTTAGTTGTATGGTTTATTAGAATTATAAACATATTTTCAAATCATTAGGTTGTAACGCCATAGATTTTGAGTTTGTAATTTTAGTTCTATGATTAACATACCCCATATACTCAACCCAACAAAAACACTACAGATCAACTCAGAAAGCTTAGGAGCGAGGACTAAAAGACTCTAGAGATCATAAGCTTGGTGTAAAAGTGAGGCATCAAGATATTTTGAATTTACATTTTTTACTTATATTTCATTGACTATTGATGCATTCAAACATTAAGTGCTGCATAGTAATTATTGAAATTTATATTTATAGTTAGGTTGTGATTGACAATATTTTTGCAAAATTTTAAAATTAAATGGATTTCCATGGGACTTAGACACGAGCATAGTATTTTTCATATGTATGGTTAGAATGGAATACACTTGGGTGTTTTTAAATAATTTTTATGGAAAAGTTTCATAACATGATTAATTTTATAAAGGAATTTTAAAATCCAGATTATTACATTTATACTAAGGCTTCAAAGTCTCTCATGCAACTTTGATTATGTGATAAGCCCAATTTCTAAATTCCATTTCATAAATTTTTTTACCATTTTTCAATTAAAATGAAATATGAATTTGAAATTTTGCTTTTTGAGTCTAGAGGAAATGTATTTTTGGAAAACACAAAAATGGACTATTTAAATCTCAAAATCTAGAGCGTGCTCGAAAAGATCTTTCCAATGACACCAACAACACAAAAATTATAGTTCAGACAAAAAAAGAGAAATACCAAGAACAGGGGGCTCAAAATTAATAATGGAATCCCTCTCATTATTTTAATATTTTTTGAGGAACCTATATAATGGAAGAAGATAGTTGACGATACAAACTAGGGGACTGCCTCTGTGTGTGTGTGTGTGTGTGTGTGTGTGTGTGGTCAATCTACTCTTCAAAGATCACCTTCCCCTCCAAAATCTCCATTTTTATTCAACAATGGAGGAGATGTTATGATCTTTTCATTATATCTGAACAAAATATTTGATTAATGGAAATTTTTCACCAAGGCAATGACAAATCTACCTCCAACAATCATAGTTCTCTTTTTCAGCAATGATAACTGTGAAACCCTCTTAGAAATCATCTTGGACAAATTGGATTCTTCTTGTTTTGGTTTTTAATGAAACCCTCTCAAAAATCATCTTAGACAAATTGGGTTCTTCTTGTTTTGGTTTTTAATCACCGCTAAAAAACAAATTTGAGATTTTAATCTTTTCTCTATCTCTCTTACACGTGATGGTCAAAAAGTTTATTTTTCCCCATGACAGAAAATGCATTTTCCTTCTATGATTGGGGATTCATTTCTGGATATTTTGTCAAAATCTAGATGAATGGCAAGTAGAACATAATTTGGCACCAAATATCCAACCCAAACAATCACCATTTTCTTCTCTGGTAAAGAACCCTTCTTTGATCATCTTCTTCTGCAAAAATTCCTTCTCTGATCATGTTCTTGGGCAATGGAAATAGAGAAATTTCTTTTGATGACCAATTGACAAAAAGGGTAAGCACATTCGAGCTTTTATAGTCATTCCTTTTTGAATTTCATTCACTAATCAATGGCTGAACATGTCAATCTAAGACCCTCTCACTCCCCCTCTCAAATCTACTATTGATTTGTGGTCAGAGTTATTGACTAGGGATTTCTTAACACTTTGCACACCAATCAATGGATGAATTTATCAATCTGAGACCCCGTTGCACCATTTTCCATATATTTTATCAAATATACAACTGGAGTAATGAGAATGTAAGATCGACATTCTTCTCTTGACTCAATTCACAAATCAATGATCGAAGGCAGATCTATGATCAATCTCATTTGCCAATCTACATCTTCCACTCTCAATTAGATGCATTGATATATCTTAACAAATATGAACAATTCCATCATTGCTAGGTGGTTTGAGGATTACCAAGTCTCATAATGATTTGATCTTGGTTTTGATTTAAATTTGTAAAATTGCACGACATGTGGAACTATTATTTTAACATGTTTCATGCTTTAACTGCTTAGATGTTATTTGATTTTTGTTTACAATTCATACCTTGAGCTTTTGTTAGCTAGTGAATATGGTCAATGACCTACTTGATTTGAAATTATTGCATGAGAATTGAAATTGAGCATGCTTTTCAAATATATTTCTTGACTATACTCTCTGATAAGTTCATGTTAATTTTAAAGTCAATTATACCTTTATTGGCTTATGATTTTATGATCAGAAGTTTGTTGTATCTTAGTTATTAAAGTATTTTTTTTTACAACGAATTCATAATTTATATATGAGTAATTCATATTTCTTCATGATTGTAGGCATGTAGCATGTGTGGAGGTTTAGGCATTGAATTGCCTTGGATAATCAATGTTAGCTTGTTAAATTGCAAGATTTGACCTTTTCTTTTGAAGTTGAAGTTGGGTAACTCTTGTTGTTTGGATTGGAACACAAGTTCCAAAAAATAATAATTGAGAGATATGAGCTTTGAAAAGATGATGCTTTGTTATTTTGAAATAATGACTTGGATTTTAAAAATCTAATTTGGTGCTTTGAGCTTGAAAGGATGATTAAAATTTAGGAACGAAAAGTTGGGATGAAAAACACTAGTTATGACTTTAAATGTCCAAAATAACCATGTCTATTGTCTTGACCAAAATGGAGTCCATTTTGAAAATCAAATCAACCAACTATTTGATTTTTCTTTCTTTAAGCAACTTCTTTCATTTCAAACCCTTGGAGTTGCAACTTTACCCGCTTTTTAGCATTTGTGGTATATTTTTTAATATTGCTCGAGTATGACTCCCCACTTGATTTTGATTGCTCAATCCAAACAACAAGGTGATCTGAAGTCAATTTTCATGCTAAGTGGGGTATTGAAATACCCCAAGATTTTATGTTTTAGATACACATAAAGGGATGGGCCTAGTGGGAGCTAGCTAGGAGATATGAGTTGCCCATTAAAGGACCGTTTTCGAGTGCGAAGTCACGGTTGCCCTACTTCTAAATATTCATAGTCCTGTGAGAATGTGGTTGTGAGTCTTTCTTGGGTAGTTCTAGATTGGCAAGCCGAAGAGCATAGTGGAGTCCTATTTATTTATGATTTTTTTATCATGGAAGTTGGTTATAGATGAATATGTTTTGGTCGATAATGAGTACTCATGACTTGATTTGGTATGGATTTGCTTGTTCTTGAGTTGAGTTGAGATGCGATTTTAGTGTTTTAACATTATTATCATTTTATGCATTTTGTCTACCAGCTTTAATCAAGCTTGATTTCTCTTGAGTTTATTAAGATGATGACATAATGCATGATGTGTGCTTATTAACATATGAGATGGATGGACCAATGAGATGTTAGTTCAGGTTTTGAAGAGTAGCACTGAGATTTCAAATACATGTTGATTATGAATGAAATGTATGCCACACTTTTCTTTTCTGAAGTTCTTTCACTACCTACTGAATATATTAATTCATGTACTCCTACCACATCATCCACAGATAATAAGGGAAAATTTAAAAATAAAAAGGTTAAACGACTCAGCACGGATGGATCAATACTAGACCATAAGACCAAAAACCTTTTTTTGTAGTTTTACATTACTCTTTATTTTTGTTGACAATGTATTTATGGGCACTTGGATGCAGAACTTGTATCCTATGATTATTTGTGTGATATAACTATAGCAGACACTCCTTGGGATGACTTTTTTATAAAGCAAGTTTTACTTAATTAACTATATTTTAATGTTAAGATTTTCATTATGAGATGAAATAATGGTTTCGATGCTCGATGTTTTCAAAAAGTGACTTTGAAAAAGAATTTTGTTTGCCGATTTATTTTTTTTTTTTGAAAAAAACTAGGGATCCCAAATTTTGAAATAATTCAAATTAAGTCATTTAAAAGCCGTGGTTGTCACAAATTATGTTTCACCTTCTCTATGTGAGTGATACAATGTAGATGAGGTCTTTCAATGCTGGTCAAGGGAAGACTATTAAAGCTATTTGAAGGCATATGAACTTGTTACAAGTTAGTGTGTTAATCATGAAAAACTAGAAATCCTTGGAGTTAACTCTGAGCCAAGTGATCTATCTACATTTGCAAGCTCTTTGGAAAGCAAAGTTGCTAAGTTTTTGAACAACCTCCCTGGCCTTCCTCTTGCTCTTGTTCAACCAAATAAGCTTTGGAACCTATCATCCAAAGGTTTCAGGGTAATCTCTCAAATTGTAAAAGAGCCATTCTATACAAGGTGGTTGCTTTGACCCTCCTTAATAAGCTTTCATGGGTAATATTCTAAATTATTGCATGGCCCTATTTAAATGTTGCGCCTCACTCATAGATAGAATGGATAAATTAGAAGGAAGTTTCTTTGAAGAGGTGGTGAGGAAAAAAGAAAGTATCGCCTTATTGCTTGAGACAATGTTTGCAAATCAAAAGAATCTGGTGGTCATGGTTTTAGAAAACTTAAAGAAGCCAATAAACACTTCTTTGTAAATGGCTTTGATGTTATGCATATGATCCTAACCTTTTATGGAAACACAACAGATGAAAGATATAATTTCATCGGGAAACTAAAGGTGGATTAAGGCCGACGAAGCTACTAAAAGGTATACAACGTAGAAGGATATTACCAAACACTTGAAGCTACTTAAGAATTACACGAGATTCTTTATGGGAAAAGGTAGTAGAATCACTTTTCAAATGGACTTATGGTTTGGGAATCAATGTCTATAGGATTCATATCAGGATCTCTTTAGAGCAGCAGGATGTTTTGATAGAAAAGTAATGGAGCTGATTTCTTGATAAAATAATGAGGTGACATGGAATGTTCACATTCTCCAGTAACTCAAAGGGCTTGAAGCTGATCACCTTACAGAGCTTTCGAATAAACTTAGCAAAGTTGTTATTAAGCAGGCTTAAGTTGACCAAATCATTTGGAAGCCAGGCTAAAAGGTTTGTTTTTTGTTAAGTCAATTTATCTTCTTCTCACTAATCAACAAGATAAATGGAAACATGTTAGCCACATATTGAATTCACTGGCTCCACCTAATGTTATTTTCTTAGGATGGAAACTTGCTTGGATAAGATTTTAACATATGATCATCCTACTTTGTAGGTTTGGATAGGCCTGTCCATTTTTTGTATATATTTTCAAGGAGCCGAAAATCGAGACCACCTATTTTTATACTGTCTAAAAGCTCAAGAAGTTTGGCACGTTGTTCATAGCAAGTTCAATTTTAAATGGGTCCTTCTACTCACATTTGAAGACTTTTTCAATCAATGTTATTATCCCTGGCCTTTATAGAAAATGTAAAATTATATGGAATCTATCCTTTATGGCCTCGGAGTGGTGCTTGCATTTGACTTGATCGAAATGTAATTTGCATCAATGGGAAAATCCCCCACTACAACTTGGTTGAGAGAATCTTTAGACTTATAGCTTTATGGGCTTCATCTCTAGTAGAATTCAAGGACTTCTCATCAAATGAATGAACGGAAAATGAGGCGTGATTGCTTTTATGGGTAAAAGAATAGAAAATCCTAACCTAGATGGTCTACACCTCCCACTGCCCAATAAAAACTGAACTTCGACGATAAATAATTGTTTCAGCGATCTAGGTTTGTCAAGAGTTGATGGCCTCAGAATTTTTAATAGTGAATTGATCTTCGATTTTTCTTGCACAGATGGGATTAGCGACTCAAATGAAGTAGAGATTAAGGTGGTTCTTGCTGGCATTGAAATTAAGAACTCTCACGGCCTTTCTCATCAAATGCTATAGCATGGATGAACAATAGTTGCTCTCCTCCGTGGCATTTTTGGCAGATACTAAGCAAGATTAGATTTGTTACTGGAGACAAGGAGGTACATTTCACACATGTGCACCCTTTCGCCAATGAATTAGAAGATAGTTACGCAAGGGAAGGCGTCCATCCTCATCATTAAGATTTCGAAGTCTTGGTTCAGATTTGTTTTTTTTATTTTACTTCGAGTCTTGATATAATTTTGTGTTTTGATCACCTCGATCATTTTATAGGACCACAGATAGGGTTGTTCTCCCATCATCAATAAAATTTACCATTTCTTAAACAAAAAGACACGCAAGCAAGGTATGTTTTATCGTGGATAGAAAAAGCATGTCTCGAATTTTAAGGAAAAAGAAAAACAGAACTTTTATATGTACAAACAAAAAAGACTTTGTCTTCCAACTTATTTGGAGTAAAATGAAAATTGGCCTAAATCCCAAAATTTGGGGAAAAACCTAAGGTAGATAGGAGAAAAAAAAAAGGTAGCAAATATGATAGAGCAGATAAAACAAAACAAAACCAATAGAAAGAAGAGAGAAAAATATGAAATCGAAACATGGTGTGCTTTGATAAAAAAATAAAAGAAAAAAAGAAAAAAGAAAAAGTGGAGTAATAAAATAAGAAAGTTTATTTCTCAAAAAACAACAGTAATATAGTTGGCAAAATTATCTACATATAAAGACCTCTCTTAACTCTTCTCTTTGCTATCTCGATCAAGGAATACTACTAGCTCTCTCGATCAAGGAATGTGACTAAAACTTAAAGAATTGCACCTAAAAAGATGCTTATCACTCTTAAACCTAAGAATCATTAGTGCAAACATACACTTTAGCTAGCTGTACTCATTTTTGCCCTTTCTTTGTTTATATTTGATGTAGATAGTTTTAATCTTCAAATGAAACCCTTTAACAATTGCCTTCCAAAAGTTTTCATGAATCAAGGAGCATGAAAACTCATCTTGATTAATAAAATGCCTACTTCAAAACCTTTAAATGGAAGACAAGGACGTTTGGTCAGCATGACCATTACCTAGAGGCTTATAAATTGATGGCAAAGTGTTGACTAAATATATGCATCAGCAGATGGGGATTACTTTTATTTGAAAACATAAAGTATGGATTACATATGCACAATAATAGTAGTGATTGCCAAGGTAGATAGAATCTCTACTAATGACCTTTTCTATCTGGCAACAATCAATTAAACTAGACTGAGTATAAATCCTAATTCATTTTAGTTTTTGAAAGATTCATTGTGCCTTTTGGTACAAATGTCTCGCATAGTTAATCACATACAACTTGGCATCTCCTCAAACTATGTTTGGTCATAGGCTGGAGTCACCACTTTCCCTTTTGACTTAGGATTAGATTAAGAGTGTGTATGAGTGATTTTCTTTATAATTCTATGCTTGTAAAAAGAAAAGAAAAGATAAAAGATAAAAATTTCCACTAAGCAAAGTGAATAGGCTTGCCTTGATTAGTCTAATGTACATTGGGGCCAATTTATATTGCATCTAACTGATCCCAACCAGACTGTCTTAATTGTCAAACAGAGAACCTTAGAGTTGATAGTTGATGTTTCTAAGAAATAAACCACATTCATTGCCCAAAACTCAGTTGATCATGTGATGCTTGAATTTTTTTAGCAACACAATTAGTCCAACTAGATCTTAATTTCACTTAGATTCAAAGAAAAGTAGATTTAGCATGATCCAGTAGCATTTGCAACCATATATGATGCACACCCATGCATCTGTTGGATATAGACATCCCTAATAAAAATATTAGGCTAATAAAACGGAGTGTGATTTAATAGCTAGTGTGTGGACCATATGAAACATGTGGTCCTTCCCTAGTAGAGGTGAAGGACCACAAGGTTTATTGCTTTTCTTTTCTTTACCTTTTCATCCAAGGACCACCTAACAACCTTTTATCCTATTACCACTTTTATGGCTCATTAAAGTCTATGTTGTGCTTGCTTTCTCTTCCCTTCTAATTCCAAATAGAAAATTTTCTTGCACTTTTGGGTTCAAGCTCACAAGACTTGGTCTATAGAGAGCACATGCCACAATATGCGCTATCTTACACAAACAAAATAAAACACAATAATCAAAAATAAAATTGTTCCTTTCAACTTTTTCATATTAGCAACTTCATTGCCATTTGCCAAAGTAGAGCTTAGTAACTTAGTATATGAACCCTATATGAACCCCATATCTTTGGTATGGTTTGTTTTAATTTGAATATTAAAAGGGTTACATCATGCTATTAGGATTTGTTTCTAAACGTTTAATTTAGAAATAATTGAATATGATCAAGACTTTCTTTAATGGGAATATTTAGAATGTCATTTGAGGCTTCTCTCTCTCTCTCTCTCTCTCTCTCTCTCTCTCTCTCTCTCTCTCTCTCTCTCTCTCTCTCTCTCTCTCTCTCTCTCTCTCTCTCTCTCTCTCTCTCTCTCTATATATATATATATATATATGTATGTATGTATGTATGTATAAACTAATAAATTACAAAGAACAGGAGAGATAGCTTTAATTATGTCATTGACAAGTACATAATCCATGAAATACAACTTGGGAAAGCTTTGTCTGTGTTATGTTTGACTAGCAGCCTTGTCTTGTAGAAATAAAATTACTTACTCACTGAACAATATCAAAAACACCATTTAGATCAAGCCCTACAATGAATAGATAAAACTGTCATAATTGTTACAAGCTTTTTGATAAAAATTTGCACCATATTCTTATAAAGATCTTGTCTTTCTATTACAGACTTGTATCAGAATAATTATTTGGAAGCTGCAAAAAGGACAATGTTAGAACCAATCCAATGTTTTCCTGAAGAATGCCCAAATCCACCTTGAGCAATGTAAATTTCCCCTTAGCCCATGATGGCCTTATGTTTTGAATCATGTCATCATCTTCCACCATCACTACCATGGTTACATATAAATTGTACTTCAACTGAAACTGATATTCTCACTTGATAGAAGAGGGACTTATGCAAGGTAGCATTAAGATTCTTTCAGAAATATATGACTGCCCTTGCCCAAAGCACTCTATTGAGTCTCATGGTTATCATGAGTAGGCTGATGTTTGGGGGTAATGTTCACTTGGAATGGTCTCATGCTAGGGCTAATTGAGTAAAGAGGTGTCGTGGTAGAATTTGAGAAGAGATTTTGTGAAGCTGAGCTCAACATCTGAAAGTGATTTAATTGCTTCAAATCATAGTCTGTTGAGTTGCTAACATATGAAGGAAGAATTGACGAATTGATTCTGGATGGACATAACAATACCTGAGATCCTGATGGCAGTGATAAGGAGGATGAGATAGTTGTAGCATTATTGTTATGGGTTTCTTCTATTTGAGGTGAAATTCCAAGTGCTCCTAAATGAGATCCACATGGATTAGTAGGTAGCTCCCAATGATAGTAGGCATTGTTTAGCAAGTTAGGGAGGGATGCATAATTAGGCCTAGAAAGAGAGCTGTGAGCTGAAACTTGTGGAGTATGAACTTCTGTACCCTCTTGATTTCCATCTTCATTTCTTTTCATCCAATCACTTCTCTGAACTACTGATTCCCTTCTAACTTCTTTGCATTTAGCTCTCAAAGAAGTGTCTGAGCTCCAGTGCATGGATCTTGGCAGTTGGGTACGATCTTCCCCAGCTGCATTGTCATTGCTCTTTAAATTTCTCTTCCCAGATAAGAGAGTTAAAGAGTGAGCTACACTGTTTTTTAGGTTTTGAGCATTTGCACACAAAATAGAAGTTGAAGAGACTTGTAATTGGTTCATTTCATGAGAAACTACCAATGGTTCATGGAACCGAACAAAACCTTCTGGTGGCATTTGGAGAGGAGGAAGTTTATCTATATCAGGTTGGGCAACATTGAGTAACCAATCCACAACTTTGCTAGGCTGATTGAGTCCCAATTTATCTTGTAGATCATACAACTGAATTGCAGTTGGTACTGAAAGTCTAACACGCCTATCTCGCAATCCTCTTATTGTACACACTTTACTGTGTCTGTCTTTTCCTCCAAAAGAACGTGATACTCGTACTATTCTCGGATCTTTTAGCCCTGACCATGGTCTTGAACTAGATGCTTTCGAAATCTTTCCATCATTGTTTCCAGCTTCTTGCTTAGCAAGAAAATCTTTCTCTCTTGAATTCCTAATCATTGTAAGATTCGCATCATCAATTATGAAGAAAATTTTCAAATGCTAAACAATTTCTCCTTTGATGATAGATTTAGTTTATTAGAATTCCATTTTATTAGTGAAATTCAATATATTTTTTACCTTCTTTTGCTAGTTTATGTCTCTCTCATTCATGATAAATGGACAAAAATTGAAATTCTTTTGTTAAGCTAGAATGAAATTTATTGAAATCATAAATACATAACTTTTGAAAGTCTGATCCATGATCTTTGTTCATAAAATATAAGCCCTATGTAGCATCATTATGATTATGAAATAATAGAAAGCACATATGAATTTGTAGAAATAGTGCAAGTGGTTCTTAACAAGAAAAGGGAAAGAAAGAAAATAAACTTGATCTTATGAAGGCCATTTCTTTTGAGATTCATGTTAATGCTTTTAGATATCTCAACCTTGTTTTCTTCTTTGTAGTGAATTCTTCTCAAGATGATTTGTTTGCATCATTTAGGTGTAAAAGAAAGGAACCAAGCATGAAACACTCTATAAATCATACTCATGGTGCCATACAAAAATCTCAAAATTTATAGAATTGTGCCAAACTCATGAAGTGAAAGGGGAAGTGCTTTTAGTAAGAACCAGGAAATCTCTGTGCTGAAAGAACTGGAGGGCGCTGAGAGACTTACATGTGACTCAAAACTTCGATGCAAACATTCCTCAGAGAAATGAATTTTGATTCTTTATGGGCGCTACGGTAGAGAAGGCTCAGAATCCTCCAACCCTATTGATTGCGTCCTTCCATTTGTTCATGAAATTGATTCTCCGGTGCATAATTTTCAAGGCTGAAATCATATCTCATATCATAATGAACATGTTGAAGAACCTATGTAACTTCAGAAAGATATGCCGGCAGTCCAAAAAATAATTCCATGGAAAGAAAAGTTAAAGCTATGGCGCATCTCCGAACATGTGGCTTACGTTTACACCTTACAAATCGACTACTCATATTTTGCGTCATTTTTATCGCATATGTGCTACCATAGCCCTATTGAATAAGGTGGTTCGTCTCTTCCTATCCCTATCAGCTAGTTCCACAAGTATTTCATCAAGGTTATTCAAAAATAACATATTCGCATAATATCCTTGTGATACCTAAACAAAGGATCAACACAACAACCATTTTCTAAATATACTCTTCTTAATCCCATAATTAAATAACTTAATGACAAATATACGCCTTGGTAAATCATTGAAAATTGTTTGGGTGAATAAAGTACAGGTACAATAAATTTGACTGAAGAGACCACCAAATACAATATTCTTAGTGGGAAACTTACGATTACTTGTTGATACGTGCATCCAGATAAGTAGCTATAACAATGTTAGTTGAATCTGTCTAACCTGAATCAAGAACATGTTCATTACTCAAAATAAAAGGTGCTCATATCGTCAAGCCTCTTTAAAGATTTACTAGTGGTTAATGAGAACACATATTTCTGTCGATGGCCGATAAGTAATCTCTTGAATAGTGAAAGCATGACTTAATTTTGCGTCAATAACTTGATTCGGTAATATTTTACATCATGGTCTGTCCTGTCTATTAAAGTTCGTGTGTGTGTGGGGGGGGGGGGGGGGTTGGGGTAGGATAAGGGGGCTGGCGCTTGGTTGGCTTTCACGTGTTGGTAATCCGAATATAATAATGAAATCTAGTAAGTAATGCAATCATGTGGCCCTCAAGTTATGATCAAGATCCCGGGAGATTTCGACACTAGGGGGTGTATGGGAAGCTATGCAGGTAGGGGACCAACATAAGTTCTATCCAGAGAGGACCACACATCTCTATAATGCCTCCTAACAAGAAAGTTTTTCAGAGAGCAAATTGATAATGTAGAGTTATAACCGTATCTAGATCAGCTCCAAGCTTCATGTCGCTTGAAAGTCATGTCCTGACCAGCCGGCTTTCAAGGGATCTATCGGTTGTTTGTTGAAAATTATTCTAAATACAAAAAAAACAATTATATCCAGTTTCCCGAACATGCATGTAGAGCGTTGGGCTTATCGGCTTATGCCTGAACGTTTTCCAACGTAAGTTGGGAATAGGAAAAATCGGATGCCCATCCTTGCGAACTAACCATTTACTTATGGTCGATACCATGTATACATAAAAAGAACCATCTTATGTTTAATGGGCTTTTGGAAATAATATACTTAAGGTTTATGATAATAAACCTACGTCTTAGCATGTTATGTCATTCTTCCTTTTCGATGCCCCTTTTTTCTTTTCCTCTGAATATGAAAAGATAAATAAATCTGCTTTCCTACAGAAAAGACAAAATAGAAAAATAGAAAAGGTAATTATATTTTTATTCTCTCTCTCTCTCTCTCTCTCTCTCTCTCTCTCTCTCTCTCTCTCTCTCTCTCTCTCTCTCTCTCTCTCTTATTTGCACGTTCCACTTTACAAGTATGTGTCTGAAAAAAAGCGGGGATCATAGAAAAAATTAAAGAAAACATCTATTGGACATTCTTAGTATTGACTTATGAGTCTTGGTTAATGAATGCCCATTTCTTCTTACCAACCAATCAAAGAGCAATGCATCCAAATATTAGGATACTTGGGGGTAGTTGTCGTTTTGGAAGATACATTTAGTGCTTCATTCGAGCACTTTGCTTTACTATTCCTTCGTCTCTCTCTTTTTGAAATGTACTTCGTCATAATAATCTTTCATTTGTCAACTCCAGTTTGAATAAAATTTCAGTTTCTACATGTGGTGCCTGTCAAAGCCCTTGTGGAATGTCAGTATGATAGAAAAATCAAGTCTTTCCAATCAGACTTGGGCGAAGAATTCACGAATGTGAGCAAGTATCTTGAAGTGAATGGCGCGCATCATAGAATAGCATGCGCACATAGACATGAACAAAATGGATCACTAGAATGAAAAAATTGTCATTTAGTTGAAACTGCATTTTCACTAATGGCCCACTCACAAGTTCCATTCAAACTTTGGCATCATGCATTTTATACGATCAACTTTCTAATAAAACGAATGTCGGTCACAAATGTTTTTGGTGTGCCTGTTACCCCTTTCTTTGTCTTTATAATTCGAATAAGTTTGAGTTCGAATCTATTTCATCTATTTTTCTTGGATATAGTCCGAATCACTTGATCTATAAATGCCTAGATATTGTAGTTATACCTTCCAATTCTTTTGTTTCAAATTCTAATTCTACTTCTCATAATAACATAAATTCCAATTCTGATTCTCAATCATCTCCTTAAAATACGTCCAAATGAATTCAAATTCTCCTAATCTAGAAAAGCACTCTACCTTACCATCTCCAGCACCTCTATCGAATCCAACACACTTAAATCCCATCACTCCAAATTGGGCACCTAAGATCTTGGCTTCTGGCAATCCTTAATCTTCTCAATTATTTCCAAAACCCACCTCACGTACAAATTTCAGATTTGGATTTAAATTCTAGTTCTAATTTAAATTCAAATTCAAATTCCAATTCTAATTTTAATTTAAAGTCAAACGCTCAATCTTTTCCACCTTCTAATTTTCCTTGCAATCTCACTCCGTCGAATCCAATGGTTAATAATCTCACTCCGCACATGAGTGGAGAGCCACAGACTCATTTCATAAAGCCCACTTATTTGAAAATATTGATTACCTTCTTTTCACCGAACCCACATCTCATATTGAAGGCCGAAAACATTTTCGGTGGCACAAGGCTAATTTCGATGACACTAATGCCTCGATCAAAAATGGCACATGGTGCTGATGGCTTACAAGTCTTGGATGAATGTTGTTGGTAATAAATGGGTTTACAGCATAAAGAAATCGGCAGATGCGAGAGCAGTATAATGACTGCCTTGTTGCCAAAGGCTACACTCAGCAAGAAGAAGCGGACTACAGCAAGAACTTGTTTCAGTTACAAAACAGATTGTCGCACCATAAGATTCATCTCTACAAAAGATCACCCGCTGACATCATGACGAAACTTCTTCTTACCGTCCGATTTAATTTCATTTCAGCCAAGCTCAGACTGATCTCTAGAGATCCCCATCTTGAGGATGTGCATTAGTGTAAATATAATAAGTTACGGATCAGTTAGGATTGACATCTAATCTTTTTATTTTGTAACTTACCATTCTTATCCATTTTAGGGTTTTGACCAATGTCTATATACGGGATCTCTCTCAATACTAAGTGAGAGAAATCCTTCAACATTGACTCTCTCTGCAGAAGCACATTATTTGAATCGAAAATTACATACGAGGATTAGCAATGAGAAGTCAATAGGTCCTTGTATGTACATAGGATATTCTCTGCCCACCTTGTACATTCTGTTCTTATTCTAATACCTAATGAGACTTTGCTTTATGATATGATTTGCAATGTCGGTTCTTTAAAAAAAGAAAAGAAAAGAAAAACAAACAAACCTATAGTCTTTGGTACCATTATATTATATTTTCTTTTTCAGTTCTAAATGAGAAACATATCAAAACCCTAAAACCACCTTGAGAAGCAACACTAGATGCACTGGCTACATACCAGAATGCAGCTGGTCTCAACAATCTTTTGTTGGTGGTAACACTGAAATCTTGTTTCTTGTTGTTTGAAGAAGCAAGAGAAAATGCAGCAGCCAGAAATGGAATGTTAACGCCCTTTTATCCTTTATAAAAAAAAAATATATAGAAAAGAAAATGAAGCAGTGGTGGTCTGTGAAAAGGGATTGCCGGGTTGTAGTTGCGGAGGACATGAAGCATCTCCATCTCATTCTTACTACTCGTGCTAGTACTTAGAGTGCGAAACCGTGCTTACTACATCTTGTCGTGCTTTGAATAAAAGATAGCCAAAAAGATCCCGCCATTCTGTTCATTTCTCCAGGAAAGAGAAACAACGTAGCATCAAGTAAAGCCCTTTCTGGTGTTTCCATTTGCGGAAAGGTCTTTGAAGACATCAAAAGCCCTTTGAGAAATCCTGTTCAAACAACGAAAAAAAAAGAAGACGAAAGCAGGGCTGTATGATTTTTGTATTTCCATCCAAAATGGTCCCCTCATGAGGTTTTGAAATCAAAAGATGGTTAGAGGATTACCTAAGTTTTAGGCATCTCAAATAATGAACCTAACTCCTTTCCCATGTCATTTTTATCTCCTATAATAAAATCATCACGACTAAGAAAGTACGGGAAGGTGATACTACTCCCCATTTTCTGTAAGTAACAACCTCTCTCTCTCTGGGGACCGAGAAAGATAATTTTCTCATTTTATGAGCACCAAATTCAAGAAAATAAAACACAAGGCATATTTAAGGTGAATCAATACATAAACACAAAGACAGCACACAATTTATAATTCTTCTTTGAGTTTCCGTAAACTTCCTCTGTCAATCTACCCGGAATCCGACTGAATAACCATCGAGGATACCCTACTCCATAACTCCCGTCTGCAAATTACCAGCACTATCGCTATCACCACCACCGACAGTCACAATGCGTTAATATGAGAGAGAGAGAGAGAGAGAGAGAGAGAGAGAGAGAGAGAGAGAGAGAGAGAGAGAGAGAGAGTTGTCATCGTCACGAGCATGATACACCATGATTGTAGATACTTCCAAAAAGAAAAGCATTCAGAGGCTTGGTCTCTAAGCAACAACTAGTCTGCTCCTACCCATGCATTTATTTCTCTTACTTTATCCATGAAAGTGACGATGTAGAAACCGGGGGGAAAAGGTTAGCAACGTGTCAAAGAAAAGATAAATGCGATCAGCAGGCATGCAGCATGCCATGAATACAAACGGCCACTGCATGTCCCTTTGACCATTATTTACCATCTTCTTTTGCTTTTCTCATTGCTTTCTTTATCTTGTCAAGTTTTACTTCATTTCACCTTCCAACCTGCACGCAAGAGAAGAGGGAGCCATGACAACAACTAGCTGTTACCTTCACGACCGCAACTGAAAAGACCAACTTGCGAGATGGTGACAATTCCTCTGTCATATTCTCTTCCAATTCCTCGGGAAACTTACAATCCCACGTATTTTCTTTTGTGAAAGTGATATAATTAATCGCCCTCCATTTTATATTCATTAGTCCCCTTGCTAGTTCAATAAACGGGTATAACTTTAACAGCGGCCAGATTTTTGAGGATCCCAATTATTCACAATGTTGTGTTGGACTTAGTTGTTTCCTGCTTCGAAATTCTCAGCAATTATTGGATTATTCTAATTATAATCTTTTCTAGTTATAAAATGAATAGTCAAAAGTTTTACAATCCTTTTATAAATAGCAACAACTAAGATCTTCCAATGGATGAGAAATTTGGATCATGGCATATCTAAATCAAGGGCAACATTATGAACGGTGTCTTCATAAAAATGAGACCACTAAGAGTTATAGTACTATTCATTTTACCATTTAGTAATGGGCTTAATGAATTGCAAATGGAGGGCTATTGTATCACTTCTCTTTCAGTTTTTATTTTTTTTTTCATTTTGAAAGATTAGAATATTATAGTGTTAGGCAATTATAACAAAATTAAATAGGATTTAAATATGATTTCCTGTGGCTTAAGTAATGTTAATTGGCCTTCTAGCTCAATAGCACAAGAAGGGATTCTTTGTGCAAGGTGATGGTTCAAGATGACCCTCTGTGCAAGGTCATGAGCTTGAGTTGGGCTCATCATTGTGTGTGTGGTGTGTATGCCCAATTTGGGCTAATCCAAAAAATTTTGCTTGCCTACTAAAGGAACATGTAAAATAGCTTTTGACAATCTTGTCACATGTAAATGCAAATATTGTCCTACAAATAGCTTTTTAACAATTCCCATTTAGAAATGGTTAAAAATATAACTCTTCTAGCTTCAAAAAATTTCTTTGTTTGATTATACTAGTCATTAGTGTTTGAACTCTATGAGAGATTGCTCAAGATTGTTATAGCTTAGTGCTATAAAAGTCATGTCTAGGTGAACCATCTATTTTACCTAATTAGAGTTGCAATGGAACTCATCTCACTAGAAAAAGTTGAACCATCCAATCTAATTGTGGTAGTCCAGCATCTACACTTATTATTACTTGGTGGTATCAAGTATTTAAGACTCTCTAGCATGAGTGACATCCATTGAACCATTAACTAATTCTAAGAAATTTTGCTCTTGTAGCTCCATTGATTCTAAAAATTTTCTCCTTCTCATTGTGCATCCCAGTTATATTTGCAGCCACCTTAAAGCCCTAGATCATGAAGAACTACTATCCTAGAAAATACTAGCTAGATAGTAATAAAAATAACCATCAATGAAATACACAAAAATAAAAAATAGATAAAATTCTTTACCAAGCCAGAGAAAAAAGAGAGGAAGCAATTGGTTAAACTTCCACAGCCATGCGTGTTACTGTTAGAAAATAAGTGCAAATGAATAAGCCAAGTTTGTTTCTGAGTTGCCAAGAATAAGTTAAGAGTTATTTTAGGAGTCTCGTTCTATTTCCTTATTATTTGTAGTTGGTAGGTAGAATGTTGTGAAATAGTTATATAGTCATTGTCAAGTTGTTCCTATTTTCATGTTTAGGTTGTTGTAGTTTTCTATTTTCTTTTTATATTTAAATACTAGGATTGGTGGAATGATAGCAGGTTGAGAATTGTCTAACAACCTTAGTTGTTTGGGTGATACACTAGTCCTGCAGAGTACTAGAGATTATAACTATTTTACTATCCTCGAACTCTAATCCACAACACCTTTCCATGCTATCTCACAACTTTAGTTGTTTGGAAGGTACACTGGTCCTGTAAGGTATTAGAGATTATATCTATTTTACTATCCTCAAACTCTAATCCACAACACATTTCCATGCCATCTTTTGCTCACTCACTCAACATTTAATTATTCTGATCATATTCATGTTTTCCTTCCACATCACTTTCCACCAAACTATCTAGCACTAAATTAGTCCTATTAAAGTGGGTAACATTCTTGGTATCAGAGCATGCCAAATGTCATGTATCTATATACCTATACATCTTAATCTTTGAATAATACCATTTATGAGATGAGAATGGTTGGGGTAGTAATTTTAGTGGAATGATCTATTAGTTGCCTTAATAGGTGCAATTGCAATGGCTTGTTAGTAAAAAGTAATTAGAATTAGAAAGAAAAATATGAGTTTCATGGCCAAGGTAGATACTGTAGTGGAATGATCATGAGTTAGTTACTTAAGTAGTTTAGATAATCATTTTAGATCAGGTAGTTATTAGAAGAATTAGTTCCAAATGTGTGTGTGTGTGTGTAGGTGATTTGTGAGTGCTATCAAAGAGAAGAAAATTAATTTTAAGTCTTCTAAGGAGATTTGCCCCCTGAATTGTCATTTATGGATGTTTCAGTCCCCTTGAAGTGGTTGTATCAATGAAGTATTAGCAGTTAGATTATGTTTTAGGTTTTTTTCAGATAGGTACATAAAAATTTGTCCATTAGCTAGCACATCTACTATGTCTTCTAACTTTTGCATTTTCTCTAGAATGCTAGCTGCATCAATAGAACTTATTTAGTGCTGGACAAGTGGGTGGAACGTAATGTGGAAGGGAAGGAGGAATATGATAAGAATAATTAAGTATTGAGTGAGTGACCACAAGATGATGTGGAAATGTGTTATGGATCAAAGTTTGACATGGAAAAATGATGTAGAAGTAGTAACTTAAAGAAACTTGCCTTTCATGACATTTGTTTCAACTGCTAAAAAATATGGGCTTCAATAGATAAACCTATAGCACTATTTCCAAAATATGTTCATAAAGAGATAAATGATGGAAGAGGTGGAGTTGGTGCAATTTCCTCATTTCAGAAGAATGAAAAATGATTTCCATTTGAAGAAAGTCATACAAATATTAATGATAATGAAAATACTAAATCGTTTAAAGAGGTTTTACTCAGTAGTGAACCTATCCAAAAGATTGAATTTCCTAATTTGATAAACAAGATGATTAAAATCTCATTTGAAGAAGTGTATTACAAAAGAAAACTGTTGCGAAGGGCCCTTATAAGCAATGTACATAAGGAAAAGGCACCCACCTTCCTACTAAAAAATTGAGCAAAAAAAATAGTGATAAACAACCACGAGCATCAAAGAAATTAACAATGCTAATGTTCCTCTGTTTGTCTTGTGATAACCCGGGTTTTTGTAATACATTTTTCAAAAGGCAGGGCCCTTAATGGTAAAAAAATTTCACAAACAATGCAGCGGGAATTCTTTCTTTTAAATTCATTTGTAACAAAACCCAAGTCTCACCTCAATGTACATAATATACATAGCCATTTTGTATAAAATAAAAATTTATTGAATGTCAAGAATCATCTAGTAGTTCACTCTTACATAGCCCTTGTATTACAATTACAATCCATTGTTCAAATACAATCCAAATTACAAAGTACATAACCAAATTACAAAATCTTTAAGGG
The DNA here is from genome assembly GCA_035236585.1 of Warburgia ugandensis. Classification (NCBI taxonomy): domain Eukaryota; kingdom Viridiplantae; phylum Streptophyta; class Magnoliopsida; order Canellales; family Canellaceae; genus Warburgia; species Warburgia ugandensis. The sequence goes on from CP141131.1 coordinate 27,762,967, forward strand.
AAATACTTTGATTAGTCTTGCAGCTTCTAAGTCTTCAAGATTTACTTCTTTAAGTATCCTTCTCTGTATCTGAGATATTGTAGACATTCAAACATTTACAATATCTTAGCAAGCTATGCTTGGTAAGGGATACAAAAATATACTACCTCACTAATATAAGAATACATACCTCAGTCATTATTCCATCATGGTTATCTACTTATGAGTTATCTCAACATAGAGTATATACATTATTTATGTAGTATAGGATAAATACATTATAATAGTAAAAATTGCTCAAAACTTGTTCCTTCCCATAGCTATACTTCCACTTAAGAGATCAATATTCAGTCATTTCTCATAAGGGGATTTTCTTTCCAAGAACTCATGTAGTGGCATCTCATCATGCCATGGCATTACATTATGCTTATCATATATGCATCATAATGCAAAATACTCAAAGACTACTATGCTGCAGTGTAAATCTATACAGCATGTCCAGATAACTACATAATAATCCACTGATACCAACTGTGGAAATAACAAAATCCATCTCTGCATGAGGGGACCATGCCTGTCACAGTGGCGGCCTTCCCATGATTGCCCCACCCAACATTTAGCCTCCCTTTGGGCATGCTATCTGTTATATAAATTTTAGGAAGTGGGTGGCCAAAGCCTCATAACTTCCCTATCATAGCAGCCATAGTCTTAGGACTGTGTAAAACCAAATCACAAGCCACCATGCTTGTATGTAAAATACATTGTACGTATCAAATGATGTGTCTATTTGACTAAGGTTGGAATATTTTTTATGCCTTATTCTTAGGGTTTCCTTAGTCTACACATATCATTACTTTCACCTCATTTGATTAGATCATTAGATTGGATCAATTGAATTGGATCATGGGGTTGGATCACTTAGTTGGATCATGTGATTGGATAATCATTATGCTAAGGTACCAAGTATACTTATATCATGAAGGTCTATAATTCTAGATAGAAGATCATATATGTATAAACATGAATCCTTAATACATTCTTGTACATCCACCTACCTCAAAGTGGTACCATGATCTTGATTCATACATCTGCCAAACCATATGTATAAAGTTATTCCTCTATACAAGTACTCTTTCTACATGTATTTGGGTTATCCTATGAGGGATGCCCTAACTTTCCTTAAATCATATATGATCAAGGTTTCAAACTTTCTAAGTTCACAATCTACACTATATGTAAATCATAGAACAATACTACAATCTGGATTATATTTCTTTTCTTTTTGTTTGTGATCCTATAAGATCTCTCTTGGATCTTGTTTGATCTTCCTTATCTTATTTACAATTTTTATTAAGATTAGACAATTTATTAACCTTTTATATTCTTAATATTATTACTCAAGCAGTTAATGTTTTACTGGCTGAGGATGTCTTATTCCATCCTAAGTCTAAACAGCTCCTCTTATGTCAAATTGGCTAAGGCTTACTAGCTGAATGGTTGAACACAAAGTAGATACTTCAATCCTCATGTAAGGAGGCGTTTAGACCTACAAACATTAACGAAAGGTAGGGGAAGAGCAAGGCTTTATTAGAGAACCCCCTTAATCACCATGCTCATCATTCACTAGAGTGACCTTAGCTCTACCTTTCATAAGGTTCCTATGAGCATTTCAACCCTAAGTACTCTTTCTAATTGATTTTAATTAAATCCATGAACATTAAAATGTCATTCATGGAGTTTCATTATTCTCTTAATTGGGACTAAGAAAATGATATTCCTTATATTATCCTACTAACTATAGCCCTTACTATCATTAAGTCTATGTCATTCATTCTATGTAATTGTTCTTCAACTCTATTTTCATTTAATTACATTTTCAATGTAATTTTCATAACATAAGAATCAAAGCATAAATAAATAAATAAGTAAATTTAACAATTAAATCTACTAAGCAATAAAAAGACAATTATAGTAATAATTCAAATAAAAATTTAACATGTCATAACTATACATCACGATCCAATAGTCATAGTTGATTTCTATTCATTTTTCATCTCTTTTAGGGTTTAGATCTTGATCTTTCATTTTCCTTTAGATCTAATACATTTTCTTAATGTGATTTTATCACTAGATCATTGATGCATCTCATCAAATGATCTGATCCTTCTTGATCCAATTGATCAATAAAATGTTAAGTCATTTTTTCCAACATTAAGGGCATATATCTTAATCTATACCAAATTATTATCATCAAGTCCATCAATCCATATGATATTAACTTTATATCATTATCCAATTACATCCATACTATCCAATCCTCCTTGATCAAATTGATCAAGGAGATTTTCATTCATTTTTATGGATTTTGCTACTTTAAGGCTAGATCTTTTAAGATTTGCCAATTCAATTACATCTAACCCGTTTATTTAAGTTAGTATATTATTAGATCATCATCCAAAATGGTTTGAATGGTCTGATCATCCCAGATCTTGTATATTAAGGATGTTAGTACTCTTATCTACTTAAATACACAAATTTTCATGATATGATTTTGTTGTTTCAATGGGAATCTATAGACACTTTCATATCTAAAATTAGAGCTAAATTGAGCTCTTAATTACAGAAATGAGCTTCCAGTTCAAAAATTGGACGGCCCAGATCTAATTTGGGCTTACAAGTATGGGGATGACCAGTAGCCTCTGCCTGTTACTACCTATTATAGGTGGTTAGATGGAGGTGATAGGCTATGGGCGAGACGGTCTAAATCTGGACCGTCGGATCACCCATCACTAGATCTCCTCCATCCTTGACATCCAATTGCTCATATTTCATCTCCTGGGGTTTTTGGGCCCCAGGAATCCATCCAACAACTTAGAAGTTTCATCTGAGCTATTCAAGATTGTGAATCAGGGCTGATCACCAATACTAGTTCACCGGAGAAACAATTTCGATGAGCCCAAAACTCAAAATCAACTTAGGTAAAATGAAGAGGAGGATGAGATCCACCTACATGCAGTGTTTAGAGTCTGAAAACTTGGCCGAAAAATAAAAAAATCCACGCCTGAGATATAGGTCACCGGAGTTACTGTTTTTTGGTGATTTGGTTGATGAATTCTCCACTGATCGTCATAAAATGATAGGGCTTTTGTGTATTTGGGTGTTCTGAACCTTCTTAATAGAGTAGATTAAGGATTCAATAGTTCAGAAGGAACGACTAATTGAAAAACTATAGCAGGGTGAAAATCTTATTCTTCTTGGATGACGCATCTACAGACGCGCCCGATGATTCAGGGGGAATGTTTCCTTGGCAGCGTTTGTGGACGCGCTAACAGAAGAAAATAAAGAGGGAGAAAAAAGGAAGAAAAGAGAGAGAAGACGAAGGAGTTTTGAACTAAAATTTTGGGGCAGGCTAGGGAATTTTGTGCTGAATTTCATGAACATTTTTGGGAATTTTTTTTCTGAGGTATTTATAGGCATTTTTGTAATTTTTCATGAGTATATGTAATTATCATATTTTTATTTCTTTTTAGTATTAAATTGTCATTAGATTCCCACTACCACCTCCTTCTCCACTAGTAGGTGGTAGTGGTTTGACTCATGATTATACATTTTCTTGCCATTGGATTCCTTTGTGGGCCCCTTGTGGGCCCCACAAAGGTGTGAAAGAATCATTTTGCCCTTTTAATTCCAAAAATTGATAAAAATAGGGTTTATTCCCATGAACTCAAAATTGATCATACTTAGTAGCATTAGAATCATATTTTTGAGTACATCCTAAATTTTTAAGTCTTAGGTTTCGTCTATGAGTAAAATTATCATTTTACCCTTTTATTTATAAAAATGGAGAAAAATAAGGATTTTTCATCCAAACTCAGAATTTGTCGTGCTTACAGTCATTCTGAAGGGTTCATTGAGTATGTTTTCAATTATACATGTATTATATATTGATTCTACTTCTATGGGAAGTGCATTTTTAATAACCCTAATATTTCAGTTTCTTGCAAATTTCATTATTTATTCAATCTCCTTACAAAAGTTAGGGGTGTTACATGTCTCATCTCAAGGGATTATTAATAAAACTCTAAATTGGAAGAGTTCATGAGCAAGAAGAAAAGGTATCTCATCTCAAAGATTATTAAGAAAACTCTCAAGGGTAAGAATTCATGAGCAAGAAGAAAAGGTCTTTTGGGTGGAAATTTTTGTCTGTGTCATGACTTTCAAGCAGAGTTTACATTATGCAAAATTGCTTGTTACGATGTAAAAGATATTATGATAGAGGACCTTATTCCTTTGAAAAATCTTCAATGGAGGGAATGGTGATGGTGATGATGAAATCCATAAAGGAATACCAAAATTTTTTAAAATCTAAGTTAAGTGTGAACAACTTATTATAGATAACAATGGGGATTAAATCTTATTGGTTAGTCACATATTATTTTTTATTATAACAACTCACATCTAATAAAAAAATCATTTGACGGCTTGAATTTTCTTCATTATCAAAATCTCCATTGCCAAATTTATTTTTTCAACATTGAGAAGGGAAGGAACCAATAATTTCTATAATAACTTAGGTTCTTAAATGACTCTTCTTAACAATTTTGAAAGGTGAGACCCCTAGTTTGAAAACTACCTTTTGAAAACAATTCATTGTTTCAATAGAATTATTTAAAAAAATATCCAAGTGTTATCCATTCAAATTATATATATATATATATAATGTTAGACTCACATATAAGCCTTAAAAAGTTCCATTCGATTTCAAAACAAACTGAGGTTTATTAGTTATAGCCCAATTATAAATGTAAGTTTCAACATAATATAGTCTGGCACTTAGTGTTTGAGTACATCCATAGTTAACAAATTCTAATAAGAAGTATGAACTTAATTAGCCTGATGTCTCACTTTTTAGTTCTACTTCTATTTCTAAAGTCTTTCACTTGCTCTTACGCCTCCAAAACTAATCTATAATATTTTTAGTTGGTTGAGTATATGGTTATACTCCATAGATAGAGCTAAAATTGCAAACTCAAAATCCACATATTGCAGCATACAAGCACACTTGGATGAATTAAAAATATGTTTATAATGCAGGTAAACCACAACTAACTTCTTATTAGTCATTCCATGCAATGCATCAAATCAGTTCATCAACATGCTCATGTGCCCATGTGTACCTTTGTCAATAGAAAGTAGTTGTAACAACTTGACAAATAGGTAAAATCGTGATGTATTATGCCAAATCCGCTCTGAGCATATCAATTCATGAAGAAGACATTTCTACGTCAATCATCTTGCCTCATGTCAAGAACATCATGATAAGTTATCTATCAATCATTGCTTAAAGGTGGTGTCAAAATAAGTGCAAAGGTAAATCTCCTCTTTAGCTCTCGAAGGCTCACCTTGTAAGTATCGCTCTTCATATGCTTTATCATAATTGAGATCAGGTGTAATGTATTCATATAACCCTTGAAGTAATTTCATAGTAATTGTTGCATCAATCCATCCTTCTTCATAAAGAGGACTGGCACCTTAAATTTAGGATTACACTCAATCACAACTCAATCATCACATCAATCTCCTTATTCGATAGTAATTGAAAAAGCTCTTTTGGAAAATGTCTTGGAGCTTCTTAAACCATATTTGTCTTCTTATTCCATTGCCTCTCTGCCTCGACCACAATCACACTTACTAAGAAAACTTGACATTCCTTAGATAAGTGTCGCAATATCTTTATGATTGAATTATCATGATACTCTTCCTACTTCAAATGAAATCATTGGTGGTGGTGATACTCCAAAAATAATCTACTTGCACAATCCATTGTCACAATATAACCTAGAAATCATCCATATTAAGGAGGATAAGATAGATATCCATCCTTTCATCCACAATAATACAACGCATATCCTAAAGAAACTTCCCATTAAGATCAATCTTCCTACTAGTGTCATCACATCCAACTAAAAATCCAAGATACAGAAAGTCCACACAAAATGTAAGAATAATGAATATAATTGAGTGTGTGGAACCTGGGTCCAACAAAACTCCCATATACTTATCTTTAACCTTAAATGTATTTCCACCATCATCCATAATTACTTGGAATCAGAATTGTTTGGCCTCCACTGTATATCAAATTGACTCCTTTTTATGATAGTTTCTAATAAAATTTCCAAACATTCAACCTCCATACCATTTAGAGGGTCACTGTTGTTATTGTTGTTTATGTCAATGCGGTCCTAGTTAAGAACAGGGCTAGCCAGAATAAGCACTTATATGCCTTAGACACTACCTTTACTTAGAATCTCTACCACCTCTAGTAAACTATTGCTGGCTATGGATTTTCTATGACTCTGTGGAAGAAAAGAGTCTCTTGCACTCATTAGACTGTCCAACGATATTACTATGCTCACTATCCTTTTGCTCTACCTAACTTAAGAGAATGCTTTGTTCAAGAATAGATGTTATTTCTATTACCCCAAACTAGTATGGTTGATGGCATCAACAAGACTATCGACTCAACTCAAAATTCAATTTGCATATGTAATGCCTCCAACACTTTTACATCAGCGGTAATTGAACTTATATAATTGCACACCACTATCCTGTTCCTCAAGTTTCATTTCACTCATGATTTATCTCAAGATCCCATTCATTGGTAGTCATTTTGTCATTAGTAGCATATGTTTCCATTTCTAAACAATTCACTTAATATAAAATTAATATTTCAAAATTATTCTCTTCTTGATCATTGTCAATAGCATAAAATCGTTCTTCTTCACAATCTTTAATTAATCTCTCAACATAATTCGTTGTACATAATAGTCACTACATCCACATTTTTGGTCCATAAATCAACTACTCCCAGATAAAGTAAAGTTGGAATTCTCTGATACAACATCTTCACAAATCTTTTCACTATCTTTTGAATTCATCGATTTGTATTTCATACTTTAGTTCTCTATCTATCTATTCATCCTCATTGTTATCTCTGAGCTATTTTATAAAATAGTTGTTATGTCTTCAAACCATATTCACATTCAAATTACAACTAGAATTCCCAAAAGTATCAAGTAGCATCTTCCATCAATTATATCTAGCATATACTAGGGTATTTTGTTACACATAAGGTCTATTAACAATACATCAAGTCCCATGGATTTTGAATCCATTAAATAATTCTCTCCTTTAAAAATTCATTCATAATCATGCTTAAAATTTATAATCCAATTGTCATCATAGATAAACATTCTCGTCTCAATCAGCATCAGAACATTCTCATATAAATACTTTTATAAAATTTCCACTAGAATACACCAACATGTTCATAGTCATTGAAATGCATATCATAATTGCCTTGTCATTATAATGCATTCATTATGTTCATGTTCAGATTCTTCAAGATTGCCTCTTCTTAGTCATTGAAAATCGCATCATCGTCACTTTCGTTGTTCAATGTCTATCAACTATAATTATCTCCATCTTACTGTATTCTCACAATATAATCCTTTCTCCTCATCCATTTCATTCAGTCTCTTTACTTGGTACACACGTATAATAGACACCTTTTGATCTACAAGTAGTTAGATAACAAATGTCAGATACTCCCATATAGTTTGACATCTATCCCAATCTTTCTCCAATTCTTACCAATAGCTTCAGAAATCATTTGAATTTATCCTCTAACTTTTTTGTATTCATGCTTCAATTCTTCACCCATATACTGATTTTTTTTTTCTTGTCATTTGACAATCATTCTTATAAAATAATTGTTGTGTTCTCTAAGCATTATGCACCTCCAAGTCATAACTAGATTTCTCAAGAATCATTAGATTGGCATTCGCTTCTCAATGATGATTGGTTTGTCACAACCTTTGTGTATATAAGGACCTACTAGTTCTCTCCTCATAGATCAACAAATCCATCTACACCAAAGTTTCATTTTACCATACATCCACTGAATTTCATAATATTGAAATTTGGAATATACACTACATGTATGAGCCAACCCCATAATTTTCTTTACTTTCTTTAGACCTCTTCAATTACCTATGATCCCTCTTTCATTACCTTCATAATCTTTTAGTGTAGTATTTACCATAATCTTCAAAAGTTTATGCAAACCGTCTAAGTTAAAACCTGAATCCTCAAAAGGTTGCCCATGTGTATAGATCTATCATCTAACAAAGTTCTCATTTAGATATACTACTTTTATATTCTAACTACCTTATTCCTCACTCTAACAACTATAATAATACCATAAGAATACTCCTCTTAAAACTCGATTGTTTACTTAGAACTTGCTAGCTCTTGTAATTGGCATCACTTTCCACATACATCTATGTTACGTATATGAGTTATCTCTATAACTCATACCTTTTCAACCGACATTCACTATCTAACTACATGCCTTTTTGGACATGTTGGACTGGCTCTGAGAGGATTTACTGGGCTCTGATACCAACTGTAACGACCCAGGTTTTTATAATATATTTTTGTAATTTTTTTAAAAATGTTGGGCCCTTAGTTTGCAAAAATATTTAGAAAACAAAAAGTGGAAAACATTTTTCATGAAAAGACCCTTTTTAAAAACCCCAAGTATCATTTTTCTTTTCACAAAAAGGATTATCAACAAAATGAGCACTACATTTCTACTGAAAATCCAGTAAAGTTTTCTTTGTTTTTTTGGATATTAGACATTTAAGGCATACAATTGCGAAGTACCTGATAAACACAATTTTGATAAATAAAAGGATAAGGGAGACTCTGTCTCCATCACATCACATTTACATACAGAACTTTATATTTTGAAAATAAAAAACTTAACCAAATCAAAATTCATGATCAAGATCAATCTAGTCATAGCCACACCATTACCACTTTAATTCACATGTCCATACAGTAAAGTCATATCAAATCCAAATATTACTTCAATAAATCATTAACTACATTTCAAACCTGCTTGTTATACATGTTTAGTCATCTCGAGATCTTTAGTATAGTCTTCTACATTCTTTTCCCTGTTCTTATCCTTCAAACTTAAGACATTGTAAACAATTTACAATATCTTAGCAAGCTTGTGCTTAGGTAGGTAGTTTCATATATATTTTACCAAGTTTTTCTTGTAATTCTACAACAACATCTCAAATCATTTTTCATGCAATTTTTAAAGAATATGATAAACAAATCAAAGATAAGAAAACATGATTAAAGTTGTTTTTCAATCTCAATTCCACAGTTTCATCTTAAAACATTTATGATAGTATCCGTATAAAATATGTACAACTTGAAACTTGCATTTTTCAAATAGTTGAATCATCATAGTAATCTCAAGTAAATTGCAATATAGAACCTATCCTAAAATCACATGTAAACATAACTTGAGAACTATGTGAAGGATCTACTATCCAACTTGATAAATCAAGCACCATAAGATCCTCAAAGTAGTCATCGGTTAAGCTGTGAATGTCAGCAATCCCAAACCAACAACACCAGTGCACATATGCACCCCAGTGACACATTAGCCGGTTGGTCATGAGTACTCATCTAAAGACCATCATCAAGCCCATCTATGTGGGGTCATAAAACAAAAATCCTATGATACACTATTGCAATGACCAAGGTTTTCAAATGCATTTTTAAATGCAAACCTAATTCCTAATGCGGGATTGATCCCTATTTGAAAATTTTAATATAAAAACAATGCAATGCACCAAAAAAATCTTTTAATTTAAATTCATTTTTGAAAACCCCAAGTGTCATTTTCATTCAAAACAAACAAAGTAGTTTTGAAAATTACTGTAATCATAAATGTCTTCTTAGGTCTATCCAGTCACAGCTCACAGCCCAACTATAGTAATTACAGGTACATGTCCAAAGGCAAAGAGATTACTTACATTCATACTTGTCTCTTCTTCATTTACTTGATCGTGACACCAACATGTCCTGGAGTGTCTTCTAATCCTTTTTGGACTAATCTATAAAAATAATATATTTAGAGTGAGTATTCCTCATACTTAATAGGTTATCTGATACTACTATTTTAAAAACACAATAGGCAACATGCATAATTCAAGGCGCTTTGTCATGTAAAACATCAGTGATTCCTTTTTGTGTAAACATGCATATTTGTGCATAAAATGTAAGCTCATTGATGCCAATTCAACCATGGAATCCTTTATCAAAATCTAGTATTCAACAATATAAATTTCACTAAAATCATAAAGTAGAAATCAATAGATTCATGTAAGAAGATCTCGGCAAGCATATCAAACCACGGGTCCAATATAATAATCACGTAACTCTTAAAATGGTCATCTTTCAAAGCAGATGCTAGCATCACTATAAGTATCATGCACATGAGCCTCTTGGCGAACACATCACACCAACTAGTCACGAGTACTCGTATACGACCACCTCAATGTTATATGCATATCGATAACACTAAAATCATAGGGTCACTATACTCACGATCAGCACACAGCTGGAATAGTGTGTCTCTGGTATCTAGAGACCAACCCACCATAGCCTCTACGGCGACTATGGCTGTCCTTGAAAAGGGTACTATGAACACCTCCAGTGGTCGTTCTTGTTTACCACAGCAGTTGAGGAAGGGACAAGCCTTTTTGGCAGCAATAACATCCACCTTTTTAATGGTAGAGGCCGGGAGGCCAACCCTATACATAATAACCTCTCAGCATAATGCCAACCAGGCTTAATAGCCCAAAAAGCATATATAGATAAATCCAAATCTCCATCATCGAATTCAGGCAATTTATGCATTTATTTTCAAACATGCGAGCAATGCATAAAATCTGCTCATAACAGAAATCATATTCAAGGCTGTAAATCATGAAGACAATTCTGCATGCTCGTATAAGAACATAATATCCCAAAAGCATACTAAATACGGTGATAGATTCAAGTGCTTCAAGGCCATAAAATCGTGAAGACAAGTCTGCATACTCGTATAAGAACATCATATCTCGAAAGCATACGAAATACAGTAATAACAGCAAGTAAATCACTTAGAGTTTGGGATGCATTTAAAAAACTTAGTAGCATCAGACTACCTACCTCAATGTTCCTTGAATCACATTCCTCATTACTCGACCCTAACCCATCTTTGTGAAACCCTGTATATTATTTGATAACAAGGATTCAAGTATCATTTTCCATTCATTTCTAGACGCTTATTAGATTTATAGATTAACGGCTAGATTTGCCTTTCACAAGTATAGATCCTTGTTTAAATGTGTTTCCAGGCTAGATCTCACGTATAGATCTAATGTTTAATGGTTAGATCTCATAGATTGCCTGTCCTAATAATTAGAACAGGTCTGTACTTGATTTGAATGGTTGGATCATATAATTTAGGGATGGTTACATGTAATCTAGGGTTGATCCTGAAGTATTAATTTCCTAATACCTCTAGTGGATCAATTCATGAGATGTGATTATCTTTGACATGGTAGATTTATAAGATTTCCTTAGTTTTGGGGCTATAGTAATGTAAAATAACTTTGATCCTAACTTTTATGGTCTCCTTAGGTCTGCGTCATCAATACTAATGCAACGGTTCTTTCGGATCGTCAATCGGAGTTATATAGCTTCCTTAATTGCGTTTTTAGTGTTGCGAATCTACAGATGAACCAAATTCATTCATACGGGCCTGCGCGTCATGGTTCCCAAGACGCGTGTGTGTCCCAGTCAAACCAAGCCCGTGTTTGCACTCATGCACACACCTGAATGATGTACCATGGCACGCGTCCTGGATGGCGTCGTGCAGACGCGTCTTCGGTGCAGGAGCGCAAGTTTCATGGCTCTTAGGGCGCTCGTGCTTCCCAGTCTATCCCAGGGACCACGTTCCAAGTGCGTGTTACGCATAGCATCCCTGGACGCGTCTGATTCGAATGGAGTTGGATTGAATCCGGCTTTCCTCGATGATTTTCGGCCCAGAAATACTAGATCCGGCATGATTATGGGCCAGAAGAGAGGGGAAAAATAAGAGAGGGAGGCACAGAGCTTACCTGGGTAGCTTGAGATGGTGCCCCATCTTGTCGGCAATGCAAATTCTCCTACGCTTGCCTAAACCCCCGGTCGCTGGAAAACACGAAGAAGGAGAAAACTAGTTTTTGGTGAGACTAGAGGAAAAATGGGGAAGAGGAGAATGGTCGGCCCAAAGGAAGGACTTGGGTCGGGTTGGAAATTGCAAAGGAAACGGGAGGAGGGGTTTTTTGCTAAACAATTTGCCGAAACCTTAGGCTTGAACCCCAGAAGAGGATGGAAAGGAGATGATCGATGGGAGAGGGGAAGGGGAAGGGACTTTTTAAAGCCGGTGAAGGCGGTGTTGCCCAATGGTGGTAACGCCATTTCTTTCGGTGCCGTCTTACAGAGGCAGTACTGTTAGGTTGATGGCTGGAGGTAGGGGACCACCAGGGGTGTCGTTATCAAAATGACCCCTTGCATTTTCAGTCCTTCTTGTTTTTAAATCCAAATTACACAAATGCCCCTCATCTTCAAATGCCCCTAACTTAGTCATACGAATTCTGTTTTTAGTGTTCTTTGAGGCGTTTGATTCTGTTTCGAGCATAGAATCTAATTATATAGTTTCCCCATAGATTCTATCATTTCATATTTTAATTAAATTAAAACATTTAATATAGTTAAAGGCATATATTATTTCCAAAATAAATAATCCATAGCAATTTAGTAAATAAGAAACATGTCGTGGGTGCAGTGGTACCATAAATAGCTTTAAATTACTAGTTTATGACATCATTACCCCCTTTAAAGAATTTTTCCCTTGAAATTCCACAAATTATTATCTCTAAGTTATTTTGTCTCTAAGACAATCTCTTGATGAATGTACTCTCCCTTAAGGCTCCCTTGGGATTCGAACTAAGAAAATTTCTTTACTTCATGCCATAATGTTTTCATCCAATACTTCAATTGAGTAAATTACTAGAGGAGTTTTATCCTTGAGATTCTTATCACGTTATCTTGTAACCAATTATAGGCACATCCTCATAAGTCCTTCCTCATAATTCCTTCCATAAAGTCCCTAACTATAACTGAAATTCAGCTGGCATTTAAGTACTCAAGATCTGCTTCTGCTGCATTCTCTGGTACTGCGTTCTTTTCTTGCTCCTTTATCAATACTGGCTTCTTATTGTAGTTCATCTCATTATTATTGAGTTTATCTAATTAATATTGGAAAATCCTTAGATGACCATATTCCTCTAATTATGTAGAAATTTCTCTACAGTACTTTGATACTATATCATCTTATTTCTTATATTTCATTTTGAATAGTAGAGGATAATCTCCTTTCTTCTTGTCTTCCATCAAATGACCTATTACTCATTAGAGTCTCTTAAGTGTTGAATGTACCTTGCCAGTAAGAGTCCCAAAAGTCTACATTCTTTATATTAAGTCTCACTTGGCTCATATGTTCGTCAAGAAACTTCAATGTGACGTAGCTCAGATGTTCTTCAAGAAATTTCAATGATTAATACAATATCACTCCTCATCTCTTAATATCAATGCTAAGAGTTTTCTTCATATCAACTCCTTTAGTTGAAAAGGTGTTTCAATCCTAGTCTCCAACTGTCTTTCACTTTTCATATGTGACATGGTTCCTCAACCAGTGTTTACATACATAATAGAACCATGAAAACAAATCAAGTAGCACCTTCCCTCAAGGATACTAGTACCTACTACAAACAAGATCTCCTAACTATTATTGAATTCTATCAAAGATATTCCTCCTCAAAGAATTGATTCAAAATCATGTCAATAGTTTATGGTGAATCTATCTTCATAGATCAAATGTTCTTATCTCATTATTCATGCAAATTTTTCATTAAAAATGTTTAGCCATATTCATACTCATGTCAAAAGTCTCTTATTTATAACAGAGTCCACTTACTATGTTCATGGATTTTCCTTGCTTGATGACTTTCTTTGTGACCTCTAGACCTAATGTCCTATACTCAATCCAGTAAAGTTAACACTTATAACATTTACTTCTATTCGGTTTCTTCAGTTGGTCTTTGTACTTAATACGTACATATAACAAATGCCCTTTTGTTTAAAGGCAATTAAATACCAGTTGTTACTATATAGTGTGACAGCTATCTTAATGTTTCTCCTTCCATTCCGTATGTGGTCGTATTGTTCAACAACTCATCAAGACTTTGTCATCATTTATTAAGTCTTAATTGTTAGGAGATATCATCATAATTAGTGATTCTCTCAATTCCTCAAATTTTAGCTTTTCACGCACCACCTTATCTTATACTAATAAGAATCATCCAATAGTTATCACATCAATTGGTGCTAAAGATTTTGGAGTGACAATTCTTTTTTAAAATACACCAGTAAGTATAGAGCATCTTCGTAGGCATAGACAAAGAGTCTGTTTCTATATCTTCTCCAGATTTACAAGCTACTATCTCAAAGGATTTTAAAGTGATCAATGCTTAACTGTTTTTCTTTTCAATCCAAGTCAGCAGCATCTTTCGAACCCAAAGTGACCTCAACCACTTGCCATAGCATCTATTAAGGTATGGGAATATCATCAATTTTTTTAAATCATTTCCCATTATCTATTAAGGTCTGGGAATATCATCAATTGTTTCAAATCAGTTCCCATTTCACTTCTATCTCATTAGTTACTACGTCTAGATCCTCAAATAACTTAGTCTAATCAATTGATTTGTTTTAGGGAAAAATCATGTCTAAGTAGCTGTAATATTCCTTATAACTTAGGCTACTATCTATTAGATACTATCATGGTTAATTAGATATGATTTGAATACCTTAGTTCAATTAACATTGCTATACAAGTAATGACCCTTGCATCCAGGGCTAAATAATGTTGTCAAGATACTTGCTTCTTCAATTCTCCTTAATGATATCGGAACCTCAAGTTGATCTTTGATAATATTCTTGGCAATGAAGATCAATTGGACAAGCCACTATCCTTGCTCTTTACTTATCACTATAACTTCATTCAATCATATAATGACACTGTAGGGTCTTATCAACTTTTTCTTGTTGTGGACTACAACCACTATTGTTTCCTCATAAAGTTCTAGTCCCATCAATTGACATAAGTATCAAACTAATTGTAGAATTTAATTTCTAGTTGATCACAATTCTTCTTTAGAAATTTCTTACAACACACTATCCTTAAATTTGATACCTTACTCAAAGTCTGCATTTTTATCTGCTTTATCTATATTATCTTCTTTCATAATAAAACCACCAACTCGAATATTATTAGTCCTTCAAATTTGATTGATTCATCTTTCAATTTGGCAATACGACTCAGGATGAAAGATCTTTGATTCTATACTTTATATGCTTTTCTTTTCTATCCTCAATAATCATGATCTTCTTATTTTCACTATTCAATGTCTTTATTTGATTTGTTGCATATAATCCATACTACATCCGCACTTTTGTTCAACAGGGATGATGAACTGAATACTTCTAGGAGATGTTAAAATTTTCTAATATCATCGAGATCCTTAATTGTATGTATTCTCAATAAAATCATATAGTGTCTTAACAATTTCCTTGACATTTTGGTCAGACTATATTTTCCTCATAAGTTCATGTTATAATCAATTGATTATCACAGATTTGTCATCCCCATTAGATTATCATCAAAATCTTTTAATAACTCTATTATACTTCCATTTTCCTTGTCATTCTCTTCAACTTTTGTCCTTTACTCATATTGTATTTCTCTTGATTATATATCATTATTGGACTCATATTCTGATCTTCTCTTTCTTTCTTTTTTCTTTTTGAAGATAGCCATTTACTTTTCATGGAGTTCCAATTAAGTCATCTAAGTCCCTGAGAATCTTCACCTTTGATTGATCTAGTACAAGTCAAAGTCATCTTCTAAAGATTGCACTAATATCATCTTGTATTCTCATTTATCGCTCTCATCATAATCTCATTCTAGTTTCCTTATTTGCACCATACACAACAATCCTTAACCTCAAAGTATGTTAGACTATAATTTTGATAGAATTTGAGCCATCCAATACCTAAGTATTTGGTACACTCATTTCTCCTTCACCTATTTACTTATGATGTATTTCTTTGTGATTTTATTTCCTCTTCTAGTCACCTCTGCTACTTATTTTTAGACTACTTTTTCTTAATTATTCTAGTCGTATTTGCCTTTTGGACATGCAGGACTGGCTGTGAAAGGATAAAACTAGGTTCTGATACCAACTGTGACGACCCGAGTTTTCACATGCATTTTTAAATGCAAACCTAACTCCTAATGTGGGATCGATATCTATTTGAAAACAATTTTATAAAAACAATGCAATGCAGTGGAAAAATATTTTAATTTAAATTCATTTTTGAAAATCTCGAGTGTCGTTTTCTTTCAAAACAAACAAGGTAGTTTTGAAAATTACTGTAATCATAAATGTCTTCTCAGGTCTATCCAGTCACAGCTCATAGCCCAACTGTAGTAATTACAGGTACATGTCCAAAAGGTAGAGAGTTTACTTACATTCATACTTGTCTCTTCTTCATTTACTTGATTGTGATGCCAACATGTCCTGGAGTTTCTTCTAATCCTTTTTGGACTAATCTATAAAAATAATATATTTGGGGTGAGTATTCCTTGTACTCAGTAGGTTATCTGATACTACTATTTTGAAAACATGGTAAGCAATATGCATAATTCAAGGCGCTTTGTCATGTAAAACATCAGTGATTCCTTTTTGTATAAACATGCATATTTGTGCATAAAACATAAGCTCATTGATGCTAATTCAACTATGGAATCCTTTATCAAAATCTAGTATTCAACGATATTAATTTGACTATAATCATAAAGTAGAAATCAATAGATTCGTGTAAGAAGATCTCGACAAACATATCAAACCACGGGTCAAATATAATAATCATGAAACTCTTAAAATAGTCATCTTTCAAAGCAAATGCTAGCAACACTATAAGTATCATGCACATGAGTCTCTCAGCTATCACATCGCACCAACTGGTTACAAGTACTGGTATACGACCATCTCAATGCTATATGCATATCAATAACACTGAAATCATAGGGTCATTATGCTCACGATCAACACACAATTAGAATCGTGTATCTCCGGTATCTAGAGACCAACCCACCATAGCCTCCACGGCGACTATGGCTGTCCTCGAAAAGGGTGCAGTGAACACCTCCAGTGGTCATCCCTGTTTACCACAACAATTGAGGAAGTGACAAGCCTTTTTGATAGCGATACCATCCACCTTTTTAGTGGTATAGGCTGGGAGGCCAACCCCATACTTAATAACCTCTCAGCATAGTGCCCATTAGGCTTAATAGCCCAAATAACATATATAGATAAATCCAATTCTCCATCATCGAAATGAGGCAATTTATGCATTTATTTTTTAACATGCGAGCAATGCATAAAATCTGCTCATGCCAGAAATCGTATTCAAGGCCGTAAATAATGAAGACAATTCCACATGCTCGTATAAGAACATCATATCCCAAAAGCATACTAAATACGATGATAGATTCAAGTGCTTCAAGGCCATAAAATCATGAAGACAAGTCTACATACTCGTATAGGAACATCATATCTCAAAAGCATACGAAATACAATAATAACGGCAAGTAAATCACTTAGAGTTTGGGATGCATTTAAAAAACTTAGTAGTATCAGACTACCTACCTCGACGTTCCTTGAATTGCATTCCTCATTACTCGACCTTGACCCATCTTTGTGAAACCCTATATATTGTTTGATAACAAGGATTCAAGTATCATTTTCCATTCATTTCTAGACTCTTATTAGATTTATAGATTAATGGCTAGATCTACCTTTCACGAGTATAGATCCTTGTTTAAATGTGTTTCCAGGCTAGATCTCATGTACAAATCTATTGTTTAATGGTTAGATCTCATAGATCGCCTATCCTAATGCTTAGAACAGGTTGTACTTGATTTGAATGGTCAGATCTTATAATTTAGGGATGGTTACATGTAATCTAGGGTTGATCCTAAACTATTAATCTCCTAATACATCTAGTGGATCAATTCATGAGATCTGATCATCTTTGACATGGTAGATCTATGAGATTTCTATAGTTTTTGGGCTATAGTCATGTAAAATAGTCATCTGATCCTAACTTTTATGGTCTCCTTAGGTCCGTGTTATCAATACAAATGCAACGGTTCTTTCAGATCGTCAATCTGAGTTATATAGTTTCCTTAATTGCGTTTTTAGTGTCACGAATCTACAGACGAACCAGATTCGTTCATACCAGGCCCCCGCGTCACGATTTCTCGGAAGCATGCGCGTCGGGGTGCTCGTGCGTCTCGGTTGAACCGAGACCACGCCCGCATGCGGTGCATGGCCGAAGTCCATCCTAGGGACCATGTGTCAGGCGAGCGTTATGAGCGATGTCCCTGGGATGCATCTGATTTGAATGGAGTCGGATTGAACCCGACTTTCCCCAGTGATTTTTGGCTAGGAAATACCAGATTCAGCATGGATCTGGGCTAAAAGAAAGGGGAAAATAAGAGAGGGAGGTACAGAGCTTACCGGGGTAGCCTGAGATGGCACCCCATCTTGCCGGCGATGCAATTTCTCCTACGCCTGCCTAAACCCCAGGTCACCGAAAAACACGAAGAAGGGGAAACCCAGTTTTCGATGAGACTAGAGGAAAAATGGTGAAGAGGAGAATGGCTAGCCCAAAGGAAGGACTCGGGCTGATGCTGGAAATTGCAGAGGAAACGGGAGGAGGGGTTTTCCGCTGAAAAATTTGCCAGAACCCTAAGCTTGAAACCCCAGAAGAGGATGGAAAGGAGATTATCGATGGGAGAGGGGAAGGCGCTTTTTAAAGCCGGTGAAGGAAGTGTTGCCCAATGGCGGTGCTGTCATTTCTTTCAGCACCGCCTTGCAGAGGCGGTGCTGTTAGGTTGGTGGCTGGAGGTAGGGGACGACTAGGGGTGTTGTTATCAAACGACCCCTTGAATTTTCAGTCCTTATTGTTTTTAATTTCAAATTACACAAATGCCCTCATCTTTAATGCCCCTAACTTGGTCAAACAAATTCTGTTTTCAATGTTCTTTGAGGTGTTGGATTTCGTTTCGTGCATAGAATCTAATTATATAGGTTTCTCCACAGATTCTATCGTTTCATATTTTAATTAAATTAAAACATTTAATATAGTTAAAGGCATATATTATTGCCAAAATAAATAATCCATATCAATTTAGTAAATAAGAAACATGTTGTGGGTGCAGTGATACCAAAAATAGCTTTAAATTTTTGGTTCATGACAACTATGCTCATGACTAGATCACTGAATCGTGTCTCTCCGGTATCTGGAGAACAACCACCACAGCCTCCACGGTGACTATAGATACATCTCGAAAGGGTACTGTGACCACCTCCAATGGTTGTTCCTACCACAATAGTCGAGAAAATAGATGCCTTTTTGGGCATGGATACCTACTACCTTGGGTGGTTAGAGGCCAAACCCGTAAAACCTCTCAGTATAGTGACCACTAGGCTCATTAGCCTTAACAAAGATATATCTCAATCCCAAATGATCTTAAATCATATAACATATATGTCATGAAAAATCATGCATTCTTTAACTCATCTTAAAACATGGGATTGATGCATTTCAAGTAAAATCATTTCTTTCAAAAACACACAACTACACGTAATAGAAGGAATAACATCACTTTCATTCTTCATATAAAAAATATGCATCATAGTTATGAAGATACATGCATACATACGTTCAAGTAACCTCAAATAGAAAACATGATAAGCAAACAATTTGATTAGTTAAACTCTTAATGACAAATAGATGTTAAAACCACCTACCTCCTTGGCGAATTTTCCACCAGTTCTTCCCTTTTAGGTTTAGCTTTAAACTTAACTTCAATTTGGTCAAACCATGCCTAAAACTATGTAGCACATCTAACATCTGAATCCCCACATCAACATAGAATCATATAAGCATCTAAATCATGCTTAAATCTAACTAGTGCACAAAATTTGCTTTTTCACGCTCTTTTCAGGAAGCATTTACAACACAATTGAGGACTTCATATCTGAGTGTCCTTCACCATTTGTATATTAAATTATTCATCTGAACATAATCCTACTGTTCAGATTAAACCCTCAAATTTCATACAATTTCTCAGTTTCCTAAAAATTTGCATCCTCATCCTAAGATTTCAAAGTGTTTTAACCTAATAAAGGTCAAGGTATGCGATGGTGGCATCTAATCACCAATTAGAACTTTGTCAGGCCTTATTCCTTTATAGTCCGAATGAATGGTTTAGAATTATTTGATGAATTTCTATCTAAATCTTCAATTTATGGCATATCTTAGTTAATTTAATGCTCTAGAACTTATTAATGGCATCTGATCATCAATCAAATAGTACCCAATCAGACAGTTGCGATTGTCCGATTGGTTTTTAGCCTAGATCTACAAATTATGTGTGATCTGAGCTACATTAGGTCTTTAAATTCCTATCCCTAAGCTTAGATTAGAAAATGGATGCTAGATTATCCCTAAAATTAGATCTAGCATAAAACCGTATAGATTTAACCAAAAATCAAGAATTGGGTTTTGTAGATCTTACCTCTTGAGAGTGTTTCCGTGCGTTTTTCACCATTGGATGAGCTATATTGGTCATCATTTTCACCTGTAGAGTCTCGATTGATGATCCAAATCTCATTGAATTCCCCAATAATCCTAAGTGTTTTCTTCATTTTGTCGTGTGGGACAACATGATCGGCTCGGATCGTCGATCCAAGTAGGGGTAGTCTCTGACGACGACCTATAAATCCGGCAGACCTAAAACCTTTATTTCTCCTTCTTCTTATTGCTCCCATCGATGTGTCATGTTTTTTAGGTGCAAGGTTCCTCTCTCCTCTTCTTTCTTTCCTCCTCTCTTCTCCTTTCCTCCTTTTCTTCTTCCTCCCCATTGAGTTTTTTTTTTTCTTCTCTCTATCGTGTATGTCAGGTTTGGGAACAAACCTAATTGCCTATTAATCTTTAACTCCACATATCTCTTCCATCCAAACTCTGATTTCTACAAAATTAGTGTCATTTGATTCGTCTTTCTAAGTACAATCCAAAGATGAAGGTATTGAGGTCTAATTTAATGTTATTCAAAAGGTCAATTCAGTTGAACTTAATATGAAGATTCTCCCATTATATTTATAAAAAATATATTTAAAATAGAATTTAAAAATTAGGATCGTTACATAAACCCTAAAGCATTGTCAAACCTTATTTGTATTAAATAGAAAATTTTTATCAAAACTAAAGATGATAAAACTTCCCATACATACATGCAAGTATTCCACCACCTTGGGAAGCTTCTAAGGGAAGCTCAAACCACTCACAATGGATACATACATATATAAGAGCTTTTTGAAGTATTCAATAGGCAAGATCTATCACTGTTTATGGATATCCTAAGCACCTAATGGGACCTCACTCAAGCAAGGATGGATCAATGAGAAACAAGGCTAGAAGGAAGACCAAAACTAGATCCCATTGGTAAAGATAATTTAGGTGAGCTGCCCGCATTTATCTTAGACAGAAACTATGTTTCTCTAAGGGGGGAGACATCCTCCACTCTTTAATGGAAGAATAAAGGAGGAAACCTAGAGTGGATAAGGAAATCTCAATAGAATCTAAGCCATTAACTCATAGGCATGTTAATCCAATGATTGAGAATAAAGGAGCTACAAAACATGATCTTTTGAACAAGGAAACTTCAAAGCAATCACATCCACCTAATTCAAAGTAAAGTATGATCCAATGGTAAAGAAATGAAGAGGAAACAAAGTTCAACCCTATCCATTCTCACATTCTATACAAGGAGATTCCTCATGATCCATTTGGCACAAAGAAGGGGATGCCCTTTTTCAAGCGGAGTGTAACTAGATCTGAGATAAAACTTGGGGACACTTTCTTAGCCATGCCATGATCTTCATCCTCCCATCTCCACCATCTAAGAAAGAAGGATAATCATCCAAAAATCCATCCATAATAGCCCATTCAACCATTCCCAACTTAAGAAGATCTTATCATATCTCTTTCTATTCCTCTTTATCCCCTACATTCTTCTTTCCTATGCTCTCTCTACTCTTTCCTCCTTATTTTATCTTTCATTCTCATCCTCATCACTATACCATATCTAATCCCCTTTTAATTTTCCCCATCCAAGCATCCACCCTTTCCTCTAATTGAATTCCACATCCCTCCTGTTTCCATTCTCCTTCCTTTTCTCCTTTCTCCCTTCCATCTCAACCACTCCTTAATTCCTTCTCTTCATGATCCTAGCCATCCAATCCCTAGGACTTTCACCTTAGAACTCTATAAATAGAGGTATGGTGAAGAGGAGAACCATCTCTTACTTTTCCTAGTCTACAAAGTCAAACATAAGAGATACATAGGTGAGAGATCACTTTCACCATCTCTTCTTAGAGCCACACATCTAGATCTTTAGGAGAAGAGGTAAGAGTCCAACCTTGACCCTTGAACTATAGCATTAAGGCTTAAGTGCAAGTTTGGAAGGAGAAGACATCTTTAGGTAAGTACTACACAACACGACTCCTTAAATAAGGAACCTGGTGTTCCTAATCTATGGAATACGGATATTTGTTTTTCTCCTTCTATTCCACAGTGGGATGCCCAAGGGTAATAGGTGCACTCCCCATTAACCCTCCTCTTGCTCTTTCTTATATTCTAAGGTGCTCTTGCTCTTTCTTATATTCTAAGGTGGGATGTTCAATCCTGATGAATGCCTCCCACCTCACTTCTTCTTTTCATTCTCCTTAATCACTAGAGTGAGACATTCAAACTTAGTGAATGCACTCCACTCTAGCCTTCCTATATCCCACTTTCTCATCACTCCCTAAGGTGGGACATCCAAAATAAGTGGGTGTACCGCACCTTATTTCACTTCTTTTTCTTTTTTGTTGCTATCCCTCTAAGGTCACCCTCTTTTTAAAGTCTCTGACACAATGAAGAAGTACACATTTTCTTCTTTATTCCATGCACACACACCCTTTCTATTTATCTTTTATTTGTTTTCTCCTAAGAAGGCTATCCTCTTTTCTAAGAGTTTCTAGCTAAGGGGAAGCATAAATTCTTTTTCCTGTTTCCCCTTCTTCCACCCTTTTCTAAGTGGGTTGGTTTTCTTTTTAGGAGATGTGCTAGGCATCCCCTTTGATAGCTACCTTGGTACTTATTTCCTATGAGATTTTCTTGGGCATGGTTGACAAATACAATGGAAAGTGGCATATTGGGAGACTTCCCTCCTTACTTATTGGTTATGGGTCATGTGCCTAAATAAGTAAATGGAGTTCCAATGATGATGATATCTTGGTTGTAATCTATTATAATTTGGGTTGAAAAGATGTGCACAAGTACTTGTTGAGTAATACAACAAGAGAGCCATATGGCAAAAGTTCAAACCCAGGAGAAGAAGTTCTAATTTACTTTCTTTCTTTATTTTCTTACCTATGCATTCAATTCCTTATAAACACTTTAATTAATGAAAATAGTTTTTTTTATTATTTTTAATTCTTAAATAGTTTGTTTTAATTCAATTTCCTTGTCCTGTTTCCTTAATTTTAATTGCTATTTTTTGTTACTTCCTTGAATTTTGGCTAGGTTAAAGTAAGATAATTCTAATCTTAACTAAATTTCATTTCAGAGTCTCTATGGGATTGACTCGTATTTGCTAAGTCTATGTTACAATAGACCCTTACACTTGCGATTAAATTTAAAATCACATCACCAGTCATCACAAAAGTAGCCATAACTACCTTCTTCACTTCAGGGACATCCATTGCCCTAAGGAATTTCTCAACCTCAAATATCCATGTCTCCACTGCATTTGGCTCATCCTCTCTAGAGAGCAATGGTGCTATTTTCTTGAATATATCTTGTAGATTCTTTCCCTTGCCAGCATTTCCACCTGGTGCTTCTGCCCCTCCATTCGGTGATGCCTGTGTTGGTTTTGCAAGTATTACCTTAGGTGTTGCACCAAAAGTTGGAGAGCTTCATCAGCTACATAGCCCTATCTAGATGAACTAATGGGGTGCCACCAGCTACATAACCCTATCTAGATGAACTAATGGGCTACCAACAAGTGTTGGGGTTACTTCTACTTATCTCCGTGGTGGTATCTATTTTCAAAGATAGAGTAATCTAATGTGAGCTCTCTCTTCAACTCACAATAGACCCTAGGGTTCTTCTTCTAACACTAGAGTAACCCTAGTTTTTGAAACACAATTTGTTATTTTAATATTCATTTTAAAGGCAGGATCTTTATTTGGAAAATTCCTTTGTAAAATCAATTCCATATAGAAATCTTTTAAGTAGAAATTGTTCTAAAAAATAATCGAGTGTTATTCATTTTAAAAGTAGATTCATGATTGAGTCATGTTACATTCCATTCAATTTCAAAACATTCCCAAAGTTTATCAATCATAGTTCAATTATAAATGTAAAGTTTAATAAAAAAAAAATATTTTAGCATAGTGATTGGATACATCAATAGTCAAAGAAATAGAATAAGAAAATAATTTTAATGTATCTAGTGTCTCACTTTTTCGCTGCTCTTGTCGATTCTGGATTCTCATACTCCTCACTAATCTTTCTTCATGTCATGCTAATCTGTGGTTTGATGGGGTGAGTATATGGGGTACATTTAGTTGATAGAACTAAAACTACACACTCAAAATCTACGCCATTACAATCTGATGAATTGAAAACATGTTTTTAATGCTAGAAAATCACACTACTAACTTCTTATTAGTCCTTTTTCATGCAATGCATCACAATCACTCATTTGTAATCACATGCATCTCTAAACATCTCTACCTATAGAAAATAATTAACACAACTTCATAATATCAAGTAAAATCACGATGCATTAATATCATTAAAATAGTCACATCAAAATAATGATTGAGGCACTGTCTTAGGCCATCAATATCTATTGTCACATCTACCGATATGATCATGAGTACTCATATAATAATCATAATCCGTGTTCATCTATCATACCATCATCCCACTCCCTAAGAGAAAAAGAACAAAATGTCTTAGCACACAAACTATACTCATGACCAACCTGGCTAAATCATGTATTTATCAGTGTGTGAGAGGGACTTCCACAGCATCTATCACATGGCCTACGAATATTCATTGAAAATTGAGGCCTAACCACCATAGTTGGAAAAATAGCCCTCTTTGGGCATGGTGATATACACATAATTATTATAAAGAATATCCTTAGAAAATGCATTTATACACCTTGAAATACCCCAAAGATTTCAAGTTTTAGATAAGTAGATGGGCCTAGTGGGAGCTATGCTAAGAGATACGGGTGGGCTTCCCACCTCCAAAATTGATACTATATTAGATACCCCAATCTCACCCATTAAAGGACCATTTTCATCTACAAGAGTCATGGTTGCCCTACTTATGAATATCTGGAGTCCCTGTGAGGATGCAGTGGTAGGTCTCTCTCAAGTATCGCTGAGCACTAGACTTGTTCTGGATTGGCAAGTTGATGAGCATAGTGGAGTCCCATTTGCTTATGTTTTTCTAAGCATGGAAGTTAGTTCTAGATAAACCTATTTTGGTTGATAATAAGTATTCAAGACTTGATTTGTCATGGATTTTCCTATTCTTGAGATGGATGCATATTGCATGATAGACTATTGAGATATTAGTCCCAATTTTGAAACAAAAACATTTAAATTCAAAATACATGTAGATGTATGTCATATTTTTCATTTTTATAGTTCTTTTATCACCCGTAGAGTATATTGGTATCCTCATACCATGCCATGCACATATAAGAAAGGAAAAATGAAACAAGAAGGTTGAATGACTCAAAACTAATGGACCAATATGAGAACATAAGACCATGACCTTCTTTTGTGGTTTTATGTTACTGTTTATTTTTGTTGACTATGTATACATGGGTACTTCAAAGTAGAACTTGTATACTATGATTATCTATGTAATATGGCTATGAAAGACACTTATTGGGATGAGCTTCTTGTAAAGAAAATTTTACTTGGTTAACTCTTTTTTAAGTTAAGTTTTTCAGTATGAGATGAATGAAAGTTTTGACATTCAGTGTTTTCAGAAAATGACTTTCAAAAAAAAAATTGCTGGTTTTTTTTGCGATTTTTTTAAAAAGAATTTTTAGAAGAGGATTTTTGAATTTTGAAATAATGCAAATTAAGTCATTTAAAAACCTAGGTTGTCACAAATTATGTTGCCCCTTCTCCATGCATGAATGATACTAGGCCTGGCAATTCAGGTTGGTGGGTCGTGTTTGTGTCGTGTCAAGACTTACCCATTATAATATATGAGTTGACACGAACACGACCCACTTAGTAATCATGTCAAGAACCCATTACTCGAACACAACATGATTATTAAACGAGTCAACGTGACATGACTTGTATAACATAATTAAATGAATGTACAGTAACTAATATAGGACAATTTTTTGTATAAGAATAAAGGCGGTTAGTTTTTCAAAAACCATAAAAATATAGGACGTTTTTTAAAACCCGTCCTATATTGATGGTTTTCAAAAGTCATAAAAATATAGGACTGGTTTTCAAAACCCATCCTATATTCCTATAAGAGTATAGGACGGTTTTTGAAAACCCATCCTATATTGAAGGTTATAAGAAAATGATAATAATATAGGACTAGTTTTCAAAAACCATCCTATATTAGTATAGGAGTATACAATGGTTTTTGAAAACCCATCCAATATTGAAGGTTTTTCAAAAACCATAAGAATATAGGACTAGTTTTAAAAAACTGTCCTATATGACGATTTTTGAAAACCCATCCTATATTGATGGTTTTTTAAAAACTATAAAATTATAGGATGGGTTTTCAAAAACCATCCTATATTTTTAACCTGATTGGTTAACATGTTGCAGGTCAAACGGGTCAACATGATGAATTAATAGGTCGCCTGTCAAACAGGTCAACATTGATTGACCTGAACACGACATGATTTTTGGTATGTCTTTTTTGGGTTGACCCAACCAAAAAATGACATGAACACGATAAGACTAGACCCTAACCTACTAAATCCATGTCGGGTTTGAGTCGTGTTATCGTGTTGTGTCATATTTTGCCACCCTAAATGATACCATGTCGTTGAGGTCTTTCAATGCTGATCAAGGGAAGAATATTAAGACATATGAATTGGTTACATATTAGTGTGTTAATCATGAAAATTCGTAAATCTGTGGTGCTAACACTGAGGCTAGTGATCTATCTATATTAACAAGCCCTTTGGGAAGCAAAGTTGCTAAGCTTCCGGGTAACTTCTTTGGCCTTCCTCTTGCTCTTGTTCAACCAAATAAGCTTTGGAAGCTATCATCCATAGGTAATATCTCAAAGTGGAAAAGAGCGATTCTATCTAAAGGTGGTCACCTTGACCCTACTCAAAGCTTTCATGGAAAATCTTCTAATTGATTACATGTCCTCATTTCAATGCCCAACCTCAACCATAGCTAGAATGGACAAAGTCAAGAAGTTTATATGGAGAGTTGGTGAGGAAAAAAGGGAAGTATCACCTTGTTGCTTGGGACAATGTTCACGAATCAAAAGAATCTAGTGCTATGTATCACCTTGTAAATGGCTTTGGTGCTATGTATATTATCCTAACCTTTATGGAGACAACAGATGAATTTATAAATTCATCAAGAACCAAATGGTGGATTAAAGCCAAGGAAGCCGCTAAAGGGTCTACATTGTAGAAGGATATTACCAAAAAGTTGAAACGGCTACTTAAGAATTACACAAGATTCTTTATGGGAAAAGGTCGTAGTGTCACTTTTCAAATGGACTTATCGCTTGGGGATCAATGTGTAAAAGATTCATATCAGGATCGTGTTTTGATAGAAAAGTAATGTAGCTGATTTCTTTTGAAAATAATGTGGTGAGATGGAGTGTTCACATTCGCCAGCAACTCAAAGGGCTTGAAGTTGATCACCTTACAAAGCTTTTGAATAAACCTAGCAAAGTTGTTGTCAACCAGGCTAAAGTTGACCAAATCATTTGGAAGGATGCTCGATGGATTTGTTTTCTGCTAAGTAAATCTTCTTCTAACTAATAAATAAGATAGGCGGAAACATGCTAGCCTCTTGTGGAATTCACTGGTTCCTCCTAACGTTATTTTCGTAAGATGGAGACTTGCCTTGGATAAGATTTTAACATGTGATCATCTGACTGTGTACGTTTGGATTGGCCTGTCACTGTAGGTGTTTTCAAGGAGAGGAAAATCGAGACCACCTATTTTTATACTGTCCAAGAGCTTACGAAGTTTGGCATGTTGTTCATTGCAAGTTCAAGTTTGAATGGGTACTTCTACTGATATTTGAAGACTTTTTCAATCAATGGTATTATCCCTGGCCTTTCTAGAAAATTTAAAATCCCATGGAATCTATCATTTAGGGCCTCGGTATGTTGCATTTGGCTTGATTGAAACGCAATTTGCATTAAAGGGAAAGTCCCTCACTACAACTTGATTAAAAGAACTTTTAGAATTATAGCTTTATGGGTTTCATCTCTAGTATAATTCAAGGACTTATCAAATGAAATCAACGAAAACGAGAGGTGATTACTTTTATGGGTAAAAGAATAGAAAATCCTAAACCTAAATGGTCTACACCTCCCGCTGCCCAAGACAAGCTGAATTTCCACGGTGCTTGTTTCGGAAGTCTAGGTTTGTCAAGAGTTGGAGTCCTAAGAAATTTTAATGGTGGCGTTATCTTCGATTTTTCTGGCCCAGTTGGGAGTAGCCACTCAAATGAAATAGAGATTAAGGTGGTTTTCACAGGCATTGAAATCAAGAGCTCTCACGACCTTTCTTTGTTGATTATCAAAGGTGATTCATCAAATGTTACAGCATGGATGAACAATAGTTGCTCTCCTTCATGACATTTTTGGCATAACTAAGCAAGATTAGATTTGTTATTGTAGGCAAAGAGGTACATTTCACACATGTGAACCCTTTTGCCAATGTATTAGAAGAGTTACACAAGGGAAGGCATCCATCCCTCATCACTGAGATTTTAGTGTCTTGATTAAGTTTTGTTTTCTAATTTATTTTGAATCTTAATGTAATTTTTTTTTTGATCACCTCAATCATTTTGTAGGACCACAGGGGGGGCTGTTCTTTGACGCCCCGAGTTTTTTAAAAATATTTTTTGAAAATTTATTTAGAAATGGTTACGATCTTGAGGAAAAAAATTTCTTTTAAAATATTTGAAAACATATTATGTATTTTAATTTTCAAAATTACACTTCTAAGCTTTAGTATCTTATCAAAACTCCACATATAGCCAAAATAAGTATATAAGAACAAGAACTGTTAAGACCCATTGATCACAACCCAAACAACCATAATAAAACTATGACTATATGATGAAATTCTAATATTCATAACAAAATCTATTGTCATATTATATTACTATTCTCAATGTTCAATAGTAGTCCAAAACAAGGTAAAGTAACTTATTCATTCTTGTACTTTCTATCTCATCATTCCTAAGCCTCCTACAACATCATAATTCTTACTTTTAACTAGAAGATTGACCTAAAATTGTTGGTGAGAATGAGTATGACCACTTGGTAGAAAATTCTAAGTCATGTTAAAAGCATGCAAAAAACTCATGGATACACAAATATAATAGAATGTATTTGATTAAACACAATTGGTACCAATGAAAATGTTCAAAACATAAAATCAGTAATGAATCACATAGAGTATTGTAAATTCATATCTAATATAATATAAGGTGTTAGAGGTTGTTCAGACTATCTAAAACATATCATATGGTATCAATCTAGGTAATATTGAAATTCAAAATCCATGAGGAATCACATATGGTTGTATGAATCATATTTTGTTAGATATGTTGCATAAGCAGTTATTCCCAATATTTGAAACATGTCACATAATAGCAATCAAAATAATGCAACAGCATCCTACTAAGGCCATAAAAAAAAAAATGCTCTAAATTCCTCGGAGTTAATCGACATACACATATATGTCCATATCATATCTCGTCTACTATGCACGTAAAGAGAATCAATATCTCATGTCTATGTTTGATCGTGGACACAACATGATCTACACTTGTCCTCATGAAAGAGAACAGATCATACTAAATGAAAGGTTCCATGATCCTTCCAAACACACAAAAGCATTTGCCTCAGGAAGGTATCAAATTTCCTTTTCAGAGTGCTAGTGGCCAACTGCACTCTTAGTATAGCAAATTGACAGGTCTTACAACCTACCCTATGTTAGGTTTAACTCTTATGAGTTACCTAATTTTAGGCTAAGTACAACTCTCCACAGTCAACTAATTTTTTCACTCATTAAAATATTTCACATTTCTCATCTATTCAGTTCACACACTCTTATGTAAATACTAGGGAAAATATTAGAAATACTAGCTACAAAACCCATGCTAAAATCCAAAATTTTCATGCATCCAAAAATGGATTCTGAAGCATTGAAAATGAATCGTCTTTCTTAGAATTTCAAATCCATAGTGTGCAGGTAATAGTACAAAAATTCTAAGGTACTCAAATTCTTAGAATGCAAAATCTAAGTGTGCATGACAAATGAATCAGAGGATTTTGTATGTGTGATGCTTCAGACCTCAGTCCATGTTGCACCTTAAGGCCTAAATGGTGTGCCTGATGTGACAAATTGTAGATCAACAGTGCACCTCGATGTCGAAATGTGCACATGCTCTTGCATAAGGGATCCGGTAGCACGTGCACAGCAAAACGTATGCTATGTGTGCATACACTAGTTCATGGATTAACTGCAGTAGCAATACATAGGGTATAGTTGTGCATAGAGCGGTCAATGACTCAAACCACGTAGAAGACGTAGAAATGATATAAGCAGGTGCTAGCCTATGTTTAAATCGTAAAGAAAATCTTAGAAATGGTGTGCGCAGATGCTGGTTCGTCCATCCAGCCAATCCTAGAATGAGGTACACAGACATTGGTTCATGCATTCAATCATGTAGCAGCTATAGGAATGGTGCATGCCGGTAAACCGTGTAGCAAAAATGAAGGTGGTGTGAGCAGATGAACCATGTAGCAATTACAGAAATAGTGTGCGTAGGAGCTTGGTTAAAATAGAGAATGTTAGCCTGCTGGTAAATCTACCGTCACTCAAGAGCATAAGACCATAAGAGCACTTTGGGCCGAGTTAGGCATGCTGTGCATCCACTCTTCAGGAGACTATTTAGAGTGAATATCAAAGCCTTTGAAAAATTCAGTGCTTGTGATCTCATCCAGGCGATCTAATGATGTATTAGCATATGCATGTAAAGAATGTACACTGGGGCCTTGAAAGTCTAGGTGCACAAGTTCTCTCCTGGAAGATCCAACGAATTGTGGCACATGGAAGTAACCTATATAATGTGCAAGTATTCTTCCATACAATGCTAAACTAATGGGTTTTAAAACATTTAAAGCAAGATGCTTAACTCCAAAAAATATATCCAGTCGACACATAGCTTTGGGACATGATACTTATAGTGCGTATGTATGGAAGTAACGACCATGAACGATGATGAGCATGACGTGCATGAAAGTTCAATATTTAAATCCAAAAATATTAATCATGGCTAGAGTACATATATAAAATCAATGGATGGAAACTAAAGAAGATCATAACTATAGTGTGCATAATATAGTACAAATCCACGGATGAGATCCAATGAAAACATATTTAAAGTGCACATGAAACAAATCAGTGAGATGAAATTAAGTCTGTAGGGAGAGTGGATGGTGTGCGCGTGATGTGCGCATGAGGTATGATGGAGTGGATAGTGTGCGCGTGAGATGTAATGAGATGGGCGATGGGATCAACGGTGAGCATGCATCGAAACATCTAGAGCGTGCATAGCTTTAACTTTAAATCAATTGTGCAAAATCATCATAGAATGAACCCAGTGACTTATAGGCATAATGGATCCATTGCACATGCGCGAATAATGATTCAATCAAGCTAGCACGTACGCTGATGGATCCGTTCACATAACTTGGGAGCATAAGGTAGATTTTTTAAATTGATCTTGCACTCGTTCTCAAAACCAAGATCAAAAGTTCATGGAGACACACATATGCATGGATCACGCGAGGATCTAAGCTAAGCATTCTGCTTAGATCAAACATGAATGTATGCTCTAAATCAAATAGGTAATGAAGTACACATGATTTGGTCGAAATTAACTTGTACTCCTAACTGAATCATTCAACAAACCCGTATATGTGATTTGGATTCAAGGAGTTAATCTCGTAAACAATGATTTTGAATCGGCAATAATTCGTGCACATGCTTCGGGTCAATCAAGGCAATGGTGAGCATGATTGAAATCCATACGTTACATGTTTTTCTTCACCGAGCCAACATGTCTTGCACTGGCCTAATCCCCCTTTCCAGTTATTTTGGCTCAAATTTCCCTTCTCTTTCCTATCTTGCATATCATAAATTTTGGCCTTATCTGATTATAAGCTGACTCCTTCATTCTCAAATCCAAACCTTTCATCTTGTTATCATCTACATCCTAATCCTTTCTATTACTTGCTAACTTTCCTGATCTTCAAAGATTCCTTGGATTCTCATCTCATATCTTGTATACACATGCATATCTCATATCTATTCTGATTTCCACAAGATTCTAGACTACAAAGAGATGTCCAAATGAGAAGGTTCATTGCACCTAGACATCCCTTGTTTCTTGGACCTAAATTTCTCCAAAAAGACAATCTTTAGTTATTTTAGAGACTTGAACTATAGATCAAAATCATTTATATCCACTGGTGTAGTTTTAAAATTACTCGCAAGCACACAAATCATTACAGTATTTCACCGAAGCGAGATCAATCTTATGAGAAATCTCACAGATTTACAATGGATTGGTTTTTATTCAAATTAATTAACTTTAGCTAAAGAAGAAGAGTTGTTATTGAAATAGAAAACTAAGCAACATGAAATGAAGCATGCATGTAATTAGAAATTGAACTTAAAAGAAACTTACTAAAACAGGCAGCCCTGGTGCATGAACCTCCCATCTATGCGGGGTTTGAGAAAGGGGTGGACCACAAGGGTCAATAGTACACAGCCTTACCTTGCATTTTGCAAAAGGCTATTTCCACGGATTGAACCCATGACCTCAAGGTTACATGATGACAACTTCATCGTTGTGCCAAGGCTTCCCTTCAAAATTATTAAAAACTAAAACTAAACAATGAAACTAGAAACAAACATAACTAACACATAGGCAATTAAAGGAAACTAATGCTAAATTAGCATGAATCAAATTAAGAAACTTAAATTAAAAGAAACTACTAAAAATGACACTTTCCTAAACTAGAATTAGAAACTTTCTAATACTAAACTAACGTACAAAAACAAGTAACTAATGAGATGGAAATAACTTTAACAAGAAATTAGAAACATGCATGTGAATGGAAACTATAATCAAAGACATTTTTAAAATTTTAACACTTTCTAAATCCTAAAACTTCCTAAAGATGAAACTTCTTAAAATTTAAAAAGAATGCTTTCTATACATAAACTAAGATGCAAAAAATGAAGTAATTACTACTAAAACAATATTATGCAACTAAACTAAGAAAAAATCAAAAAGGAAAGTGACCTAATACCATGTTCATCATCCATGGATTGTACACATGATACTAAGATGCAAAAGTGACTAGAATAGATGAATTTAAAGTGAAATATCATACAAAATAATTATTGAAAAGATAAATGGGTTTCTAAGTATTAAAGCAACTAAGGTGTTTTGATGGCCGGAAACCAAGCATAAAGTTAAGGCGATAAAAATTTCAGATTTCGGTACTTAAGAATGTTCAACACATCTAGCATTAGAAAGCTATTGAAATCACAACTTTCATGCAAGGAAACAACCTAGATCTCAAGTATTTTGATGAAATAAACAGAGTACAAATGAATTCTGACAACATTTTATTGAATCATCTCCAAATTACCCCAAAAACTTGATGCATAATACATATTTTATGTCTAATTCTTAAGCATGAAATTCTAACTAAACAATACCAACTAAGCAATCTAATGCTAACAAACTAAAGTATGATGATATGCAAAGAAAACTTAGAAAGGAATTCAAGAGAAAAGCTAAGGGGGTGAACTAAGGTAAGGAAATTAACATAAAACTATGGGTAAACAAAAGGTACAAAACATGAAATTCAAGAGAGAAAATGAAGGCTTAAGATAGCTCTTCTCTTGGTTGTCCCTACCAGAGAGGAGCTAACTTAAATCTTAAGGAAATAATAATAAAATACAAGTGGAACTGAGGTAAAGAAGAAAGGGAAAGCTAGATGAAAAGAAAGGTACAAAACTAGAAGGCAAAACAATGAAAACTAAAGCAATAAAAACTAAACCTAAACAAGCCTACTATTGACCTGAATTGTAGACAAAATGACCAGGATGATGACTAGAACTTCAAAAGAAGAATAAGCATCTAAGAAATTCCAAAATCCAACAGCAAATAACACCAAAGGAGAGCTTGATTTCAAGGTGTCTCACCCACCTCCACTTAGAAAATTCATATGGAACATGGGCTATATATAGATCAGTGGGTTTTTAACTTAGGAAAGGGTGAAACCAAGAGGAAAGTAGCCATAGGATTAGGGTATTAAATGATGAAGGTTAGGTGAAAGATGAATTAGCAAGATAATGTCATAAAAATTACAAAAGAGAGATAAGAAGCATGGGCTATCTAGTTTCTAATTATGAAAAGACGGTAGGCATCTTTTTCCTAAAAGAAAAGTGGATCCCTTTTCCTTCTAATGTTGTGATGTTTGGTTAATGGAAAGTCAAGAAATAAGTAAGGAATAAGGTTTAGGATAGATGAATAAAGATCTAGAGTTTTGAAGTTAATTGAATTGAAGTTGATATAAAGTTTTCCATTTGATCACCAATTAGGAAAGGCTGGGTATCTTTTTCCATGGAAGTGCCTTCCTCCTTTAACTTGTAACCCTAGGTCAATTTGAATGGAAAAATAGTGGGAGATGGAATTGGAAAGTAGGGTTTCTCTCTTGATGGGTGCACCAATGCATAATCATCTTACTTTTTACATGATTCTCTCAAATATTCTAAATAAACATTGAAAATCCAAATTCAGAAAGTGGACCATTGTTTGAATTCTCCTCCAATTGTATGACTCAATGTGGCATCTAGCTTAATTGGCTTGTGTGGCTCACTTTGAGGGCTTATTTGGTTTGGCTTCATAGCTCACACCCTTAGCTTTAATGACTTGAATTCTTTAGCTTGTCACATTCTCTCATGGTTTATATGGCTAAGGTGGCTTGAATAGCTGCCATCAAATGTGGTGGAAATGCATGGCTTACTTCGTGGGGTTTGTTTTAGTCACCTTTAGCTCTTCCAATTGTGTCCATTTGATCCATTATCTTGCCTTGATATGATTTTGGACCTTGATCTACTTTGAAATATTAAAATTTAGACCTTGATTTAATCTTTTGATCTTGATTTTCAAATCTCATCTTGATAAATCTTGGCCTTTGTGTCATCTCTTCAAGACCTACAAAAGGTGAAAAATCCTAATTAAATCCTATAAAAATATGATAATTTATTTACTTGCTTCGAATTAGCCTCTAAACCTACAAAATATCACAATTTTGAATTATTGGGTTAGAAATGCAAGTGTTGTAAATTTTGGTCAAAAAGCCCTTAAATAATTGTACATTTTATAACACACGAAATACTAATTGGGTACTTTTCTTACAAAATTGAACACTTATCATCTACTCTGTAGCCAATTAAGTTAACTTGCTTATATTTTTATTCTTTGTAAAATAAATATTATATCATTAAAATGCCAGTTGTTATGTGTTCTCCCCTGTCAATAAAATTTACCTTTTCTTAAAAGTAAAAGAGGCATACAAGCAAGGTATGCTGTATTGTGGATAGAAGAATCATATCTCAAATATTAAGTTAAATGGAAAATTAAACTTTTATGCAAGGAAATAAAAAAGATTTTGGTTTCCAACTTTCTAACTAAAGTGAAAATTCACCTAGATCTCAAAATTTTAGGGAAAAAAATAAGGTAGATGAGAGAAAAAAAGAAAAGAAAAGAAAATAGGTAACAAATATGAGAGAGAAGAAAAAACAAAACAAAACCAATGGAAAGAAAAGAAGAAAGAAGAGCAAAAAATATAATAGCGACACATGGTGTTTTAGTAAAAAAGAAAAAAAAAAGTGAAGTAATAAATTAAGAAAGTTAATTTATTTGAAGAGAATAGTCATTGAAATGTGCTAATAATTGACCGCATACAAAGATATCTCTAAACTCCCCTATCTGCTATCTCAATATAGGTATACTACTAGCTCCCTTAATGCCCCTCTATGCTATCTCAATTAAGGAATGTGACTAAAAGTTAAAGAATTGTAGCTGAAAAGATGTTTATCACCCTAATAACCCAAGACTCTATCATCAGTGCAAATACACTTTTCATCTAGTTGTCCTCATTTTTGCATTTTCTTTTTGCTTAATCCTCTGGTATAGCAATATATAATTATACTTAATGTGGATAGTTCTAGAACACATGTTATGCTGTACATGGTTTACACTTTTCTTAATCAGGCAATTCTAATATGCAAGCAAAACCCCTTAATGATTGTTTGCCCAATGTTTTCATCAATCAAGGAGAGTGAAAACTCATCTTAATTAACAAAATGCCTAATTTGCAGCCTTTACATGAAATACATGCATGTTTGGCCATCCGACCATTACCCAGAGGCTTATAAATGGATGGCAAACTATTGGCTAAATGTCATGGCAGATGTGGATCACTTTTTATATAAAAAGGTAAAGTATGGATTGCAAAAACATGTTGATAGATAGACATTAAGTTGGGCACATAAAATCTCTACTAATGATATTTTTTGGCTACATAGCAACCAATTAAACCTGATGGAGTACAAAAATCCTAATTCATATGGTTTTTTATGAAAGATTTGCCGACCCTTTTGGTACAAGTATCTCTCTCAATTAGTCAAATACAACTCGACATCTCCCTGAACTATGCTTGGTTGTAGGTTTGGAGTTGCCACTTTTCCCTTTGGCAAGGGATTAGAATAACAGTGTGCATGAGTGATTTGCTTTCTAATTCTTTGTTTGTAAAAAGAATAAAATAAATAAAATAAAGGGTTGCCTAGATTAGTCTAGTGTATATCAGGGCCCAATTTATATTGCACCTGGCCAATCCAACTAGACAATCTTAATTGTGAACCTTAGAGTTGATAGCTGACGTTTCTAAGAAATAAATAACATTCATTACCCAAAACCTGGTTGATCATGTGATTCTTGAAAAAAATTTAACAGCATAATTAAGCTCACTACATCTTAATTTCACTTAGATTCAAAGAAAAGTAGAGTTATCCCTAGCATGATCTAATAGTCTTTGCAACCATATTTGATGCACACCCATGCATCCGTTGGATCATAGTCATCCCGAATAAAAATATGAGGCTAGTCTAATGTTAATCACTACCCCATATCAAACATGTGGTCCCTTCTCTAGTAGAGTGGTCCACCAGCTCTTTTGTTTTCTTTACCTTTTCATCAAAGGACCACCTAACAGCTTTTTATCTTGTTACCACTTTCATAGCTCATTAAACTCTACGTCCTGCTTGCTTTCTCTTGCTTTAATTTCCTCGGATCTTGTATAAGAAGACACGCCACAATCTGTCTTATCTTACAACAAACAAACCAAAACACAATCTTCCTGGCTACAATTGTTCCTTTCAACTTCTTCATCTCAGCATCTTCATTGCCATTTGCCAAAGTAGAGTTTAGTAACTTAGTATATGACCCCATATCTTTGGTTCTAGTTGTTTTAATTTAAATATTTGAATGTTAGGGGTTGTTTCTGACCATTTAATTTAGAAATAATGGAATATTATCAAGACTTATTTTCGTGGGAAATATTTGGACTTTCATTTTAGGCTTCGTTCTTAGTTTTGGGAAAAGGAAGATAGTACCCTCCTCTCTCTCTTAACTATACGTTAGTCCCTATACTTTACTTCCCCAACCAAATTTGAGTTTGTTCTGCAGTGCACCCAGAGGAACCAATGCAGTATACATAGAGAGAGAGAGAGAGAGAGAGAGAGAGAGAGAGAGAGAGAGAGAGAGAGAGAGAGAGAGAGACTAAAATATAAATTGATAAAACACAAAGAACAATCTTTCAAATCAACAAGAGAGATTGCTTTAGTTATAACATTGACATGGATTATACAACTTGTGAAACCTTTCTTTGTGTGGTTTTGACTGCCAGAGTTGTCTTGTAGAAATAAAATTATTTAGTCACTAAAACACCATTTAAATCAAGCCCTACAATGAATAGATAAAATCGTCATAATTGTTAAAAGCTTTTTAATAGAAATTTGCACCACATTCTTATAAAGATCCTCTCTTGATATAACAGACTTGTATCAGAATAATCATTTAGAAGCTGCAAAAGGATTTGCGTAGGATGATTTAATTGTGCATCAATAGGTTTATTTGATAATATTTTACCTCATGATCTATCCTGTCCATTAAAGCTCGCTGTTAAGGGGTAGGATGAGCGGGCTGGGGCTTGGCTAATACGAAATCTAGTAAGTAATGCAATCATGTGGCCCTCAAGGTTGTGATCAAGACCCCGGGAGATTTCGCACTTGGAGGTGCATGGAAAGCTTTTATGTAGGTAGGGGACCAATATAAATTCTGTTGAGAGAGGACCAAACAGCTCTGTGAGGCCTCCTGACAAGAAAGGTTTCAGATAACAAATTGATATTGTAGAGATATTAGCGTATCTAGATCAGCTCCAAGCTTTATGTCACTTGAAAGCAATGTACTGACCAGCTGGCTTTCAAGGGACATATCGGTGGTTAGTTGAAAAATATTCTCAAATACAATAAAAACAATTATATCTAATTTCCCAAACACGCACATCTTATGCCTGGTACTTCCAACGTACGTTAGGAATAAAAACAACGACAGATAAGCAAAAATCAGATGCCCATTCTTATGAAGTAACAATTTACCTATAGTCGATACGATGTATACAAAGAACCCTCTTACATTTAAGGGGTTCTGGAAATAATATACTTAACATTTATGATAATAAACCTAGGTCTTAGCATGTTATGCCATTCTTCTCTCTCTCTCTCTCTCTCTGTGAAATCTATATGTACCTTCCCTTCATTAATCTATTTGGCCAGTGAGTCATTGTCGGGTTAGGAACAGTCGGCCATGCCTTAAGCTCCACCAATAATCCATTTACCTTTGCTTCATCAGTCTCTTTTGCCAATGGGGAACAAATAAGCAATGATGACCCCACCCATGTGATTCTTAATTACTCTTCCAACTCCTTCAGATCTTGGGTTGTCAAATAAAGCTCTACCGGTATTTAGTTTGAGGTTTTTAAGTTGTGAAGGGTCGGTCGCACTTGGGCTTGTTAGTTTGCTATCAATTCCATTGGCTATGGCAATTTTCAGATTCCAATTAATATTCACGGGATGGCTAACAATTAATTCACATGCCTGTTAGTTATACCAGTAATGTAGCTTATACAAATTATTAGGATTAAGGGATTGTGCAAAGAAAAAAAAAAACCCAGAAATTACATGTATTACTATTGAATTCATTTACCTAATTCTAATTACATGTATTAGTTATATCATAGTGAACTAATCTCCTTCCACCCCACCCTCCATAGTGTAATCCGCACCACATACTAAGCAATTGGCCATCCTACTAAATTAGGGAGGAATAACTCGGCTACTCCTCTCCGGCAAAGACCTTATATTGGGCTTGCTGCATGTGCATGTCCCCTTTACTACTAGATGTTAAAGGGTTACATCGGGTTACTAATCTCACCGAAAAGTATAGATTGGGTTCGAGCAGTTAGCGAAGCTGGATTAAGTGCCCTGTCTAACAAGTCACACCCAAGAGGTTGGGACGTCCATACCCAAACAAAGACCATAGACTCCAGAATGGTACTAGGGTTACATTAGCTGATTGGCTTTCCCAAGTTGCAACTCTTTCCTAACTTTGAACTCTAGTAACCACAATGACAGACCAAAACAGCATTCCTACTTACAGTTTCAACTTGCTTGCAAAAGTAATTGTCTCCAAGAGGAACACTTTCAGATGCTTATGTTTAGTATGTACAAGAAAGACAGTTTGTAGAAGTCGATTTGCTTTATTTTATTAATTTTATTTTTTATAAAAGAATATTGAACATACCCACGAATAGTATATCGGAACCTGGGAAGTAAGCACAAGAGCCTCGTGCCACCGCGCTAGAGGGGCTTTGCTTTAGAAGTCTTCTTCTTTCGTTTTTAAGAAAGGAATCACAATGCTATCATTGCAGACAGTATCTCGTTGTGAACTAAAGAATCTCTTATTCAGGGCTGTTTTATTTGTTTCTCAAGATCATCTAAGTTTACTACATCTCTCAATGATATTTGACTACTTTCAACTTAAAAATGAAAAAGGGAAATAAGAAGAAGTCGCTTCAAGAGTCTGAAAATTAGTAGGCACCAAACCCTCTCATCAAGGGCAGTTTGATCATTATCTGCATTGGGAGCTCAGAATAACATATTGAATATTGCAACTAAATAGCAAAAAGTAATCATGTATGTAAGATAAACACATGAGATAGAGAGATTCAGGGTGGGTTAAGATAGGTGCTAAGGATGGACTTTATCATTTATAAGAATCTAAAGTTTCAAATAAAGCCATGGAGGTGTAACCCCATTTAGGAGAGCAAGTTTCATTAGATCTGTGGTACACCTGTTTGGGTCATCCAAATGAACTATCTATGCTACACGTACTTTGTTCTAGTAGTCTTCCATTTGGAAAGTCCAGTTTCAATACACTACTCAAAATTGGGCTTTATAAGATGGCAAATATAAGACGGTTTTAATATAACGGTCTTATATAAAATTTTATAAATGGCTATCAGAAACTGTCTTATATATTATAATAATATAAGATAGTTTTCCTTATAGCCGTCTTATATAAAACGGTTATAGAAAACCTTCTTATATTATTAACATAATATAAGATCGTTTGCAAAAATAGTCTTATATTTTTAAAAGAATATAAAAAGGTTATCCATGACCATCTTATATAAAATTTTCATGAGGCAGTTATTGATAACTATCTTATATTATTAGTAATGTAACACGGTTTTTAAAAAACCATCTTATATTTTTCATGTTTTATAAGTTGAAATTCAACCTTTAATTTATGATTCTCTATTGCTTAGATGAAAACTTGAACATTGGATTGGAGTTACATGCACTTTATCTTAAAATTGTATTTTCTCAGTTGGTATCAGTTGGGTAGTATTCATTCTTGTATTTGTGTGATATATTCATATGTATGGACCAGTGTGTGGAACATTCATGTATATGGATTAGTCATGTTTTTGCAGCAATCTTACTTTTTTCAATTGTAGACTTGAAAAGTGTTGACTCCACTAATATATATTAACCATATATGTTTTTACTAACTGTGTATATTTTATGTGCACACTAAGTATTTGGTTAAATGCCTAACCCGTGTTATTAATCTTTTCATGTAAGGAAAGTCTTCGCAGACATTTGAACTTCAACTTTCGGACATAATGGACAAACATGCTTGGATGTGTGCGGAAAGATCATCAAGGGAATATGAGGAGGGAATAGAAAAGTTCATTGAGTTTGTACTTGGGACAGATGGTGATTTTAATCCAATGTAAAGTCCATGCTCCAGATGTGGAAACCTAAAACAGGTTACTATTGGTAACTTGAGAGAACATTTGTGCCTCGATAGAGTTGATGAAAGCTAATGCCCATAAATATGGGATGGAGAGGAAATATCTCATAAGCCCTTAGTAAGGTCTGAATGTGTATATGAAAAAGAAGCCACTTTAAGAAGTGGTGAAGATAGTAGGACAGCTACACCTATGTTTCAAGATGTATACAATGACTCCTAAGATGATTTAGTACAATTTTAGATTGTATTGGAGGAAGTTGATGAGCCATTGTATATTGGCTGTACAAATTATACCAAGTTGTTAGCAACTATAGAACTCTACAACTTGATGTCAAGATTTAGTATTTAAGATCATGATTTTACAGAATTGTTTAAAGTCATTAGTAAAATGTTGCCTAAGGAGAACAAATTGGTTTTAGGTCAACATGAGAGGCAAAGAAAACCTTGGTTGCACTATGCTTAAAGTATGAAAAGATAAATACCTATCCCAATAAGTGCATCTTGTATAGAAAGGAGTACAAAGACAAAATTATATGTCCAACTTGAGGACATTCAAGATGGAAGATGAGGAAGAATTCAAGTGATCGACAAGTGAAAGATGTCCCTGCAAAGGTCCTATGGTATTTTCCCCCCATT
Source organism: Warburgia ugandensis (assembly GCA_035236585.1). Lineage (NCBI taxonomy): Eukaryota > Viridiplantae > Streptophyta > Magnoliopsida > Canellales > Canellaceae > Warburgia > Warburgia ugandensis. The sequence goes on from CP141131.1 coordinate 27,805,527, forward strand.
CTAAGATTTCACAAAATGTTTCTTATTAAAGAAACAACAAAAAAGCTAGTATGGCATGTCAAGGAGAGAGTGGGTAATAACTTTTAACACTATCAGCAGATAGCTCTGCATGGAAGCTTATAGACTTCATGTGGCCTGAATTTGGAGAAGAACCTAGAAATCTAGTGTTTGCAATATCTACAGATGGGATTAATTCTCATTGTTCTATGAGCAACATGTATAGTTATTGGCCTGTTACTACTTTCCATTGTTGTTGTGCATGAAGAGGAAGTTCATGATGTTAACCATGTTAATATTAGGTCCTAGGCAACCTAGGAATGACATTAATGTGTACTTGGCTTCATTGATAGATGACCTTAGGACATTGTAAGAAGTAGGGTTTGAAGCTTATGATCCATACAAGAAAGAGACATTCACCCTTAAGGTTGTATTACTATGGATAATAAGCGACTTTCCTATATATGACAATTTGGCTAGATGCACAATGAAGGGATATAATACCTATCCTATTTGTAGTGACCAAATTTGTGCCGCATGAATTCAACATGGTAGGAAAATGGCATTCCTAGACCATAGAAAATAGTTGCATAAAAACCATCCATAGCAATTTAAAAAGAGGAAATTTGATGGTAGCATGAAGACTAGGACACCTTCAAAGAGGTTGACTAGACGACAAGTATTGGAACAAGTTCAGAACCTTAATGTATCATGGGGAAGAAGAAGAAGGCAACTTCATGTACAAATGATATCAACTGTAAAAGCTGTTGGAAGAAGAAGTCAATATTCTTTGAACTTGTATATTGGCAATCCTTACACATGCAACATGTGCTTGATGTCATGTACATTGAGAAGAATGTCTATGAAAGCTTGACTGGAAGCTTACTTGACATGCTGGGAAAAACAAAAGATGAAATTGTAGCTTGAATGGATCTCATGATAATGGGTTTAAAGAGAAGTTGCATCCACAAGATAGTGGCAGCCAAGGAACATACTTGCCTAAAGCAAATTATACACTTAGTAAAGAGGAGAGGAGAATAGTGTGTAAAACCCTATCAGATGTCAAAGTTCCAGATGGGTACTCTTCAAGCTTTAGAAACATTGTCTCTATGGAAGAGCTGAAATTGTTAGGTATGAAGTCTCATGATTGTCATGTATTAATGCAACAACTTTTTCGAGTAACAATACTTTCAGTTCTGCTAGATAAAGTTGGACGATCTATTACAAATTTTTGTTATTTCTTTAATGCTTTATGTAAGAAGGTGGCGGATACTTCTAAAATACAAGAAATTTAGAAGCATTTAATGACAACCTTATGTGAGCTTGAGACAATCTTTCCACCATTCTTCTTTGATATCATGGTATACAAAACCGTGCACCTCATTGATAAGGTTATGTTGTGTGGACCTATTTATTTGCTCTAGATGTACCCATTTGAAAGATACATGAAGGTGTTAAAAGGATATGTATGAAATCATAATATGACAGAGGGGTGTATTGCCAAATGTTACATTGGAGAAGATGCGGTCAAGTTTTTCACTAAGTATTTATTAAGAGTGGATGCTATTGGAATCCCAAGAAAGAAACATTTAGTTGTGTTAATTGATCCAAGAGTTGGTGAACCACTATCCAGTGGTTGTGTGTCGACCATTGATCATAAGGAATGTGACCAGTCATAAGGAATGTGACCAGGCATACTTTGACATCTTGTGGAATATTAATGTTGATTAAGTTCAGCCATACATTAAGCATGTAACTAATGTTATCTCTTTGATTTTTTTTTTTTACATTAATTAATTGAATCATTAATGTTGTTGAAGTTTAGCCATATATATATGTATAGTAAAGGGTATGTATGTAATGTGTTATTAATGCAGGCATGTTATATAATTTTCATCTCTGATCATTGTGTAGTATGCATATGGACTTCCTAAAAGAGAGGTATACAAGAGAAGCATGGAAAGAGAAGTGGCTACAAGGTAGCATTGTCGTTTCTTCATGACTTGGCTTTGCTAGGAGGTATTTAATTACATTGAATAATGATCTATGATGAATTAATTGATTTGTATAATAGTATATGTGCATGTACATTAATTAATTATTTTAATTAATATATTATTACGTATGGGTTTTAGATCAGCGAGTTGTTTCAGGTCACAATATTTCTAAATGCTTGGGTTGAATGGCAATGGGACCTCGACTAGGAGTAATAAAGTATGCTGGATATCCTATAAATTGTTATCACACAAAAGACCATGATAAGTTAAGAGCACAACAAAGTAGTGACATTAGCTTAGTTGCTAAAGCTACTTTCTTTTCTAGTTCAAAGGACAGCAACCCAATTGTAGCTAATAATAATTATTACAGGGTTATACAAGAGATATGGGAGCCGGATTATACCTGTAGAACTGTGGTTGTGTTTAAGTATGGTTGGGTGGAACACAACAAAGATAACATAAGAACCAATGCCCTCGATTTGATATTAGTTGACCTCAATAAGATCAACTATCAAAATGACTAGTTTATTTTATCATGTCAAGTAAAACAGGTATTTTATGTACAAAATGGACATGATATGAGATGATCAACTATTTTATTAGCCTCCTGAAGGGACTTCTATGATGAAGATGACTTAGGTGACATTATGTGCATGATGCTAGTGAGGAGGGTGCATGGGTTGAATCTAGTTTTATATGAGGGGAAAAATTAAAGTGTTTGTATCATTTGATGTATGAAAAATAATTTAATTAATCAATTAAGTTTACACATCATGTGTCACGCCAAACATTGGTTAAACATTAATAAAATAAATGATGGGGTAACCTCTGCAATTCCTAGATTTTTAATGGTTCAAAAAATTGGCGAAACTACTTTAATCCATATAAGACAGTTATTAATAAAACATAGCATATAATTCAAAAAAAAAATTTCGGTGTAGGGATGGATTAGGGTGAAAGTGAACCTTTAATATACAATTTTTTAAAAATCGTCTTATATAATGATTAAAATATAGGATGGTTTTTAAAAAAATGTCCTATATTAATTTGTATATAGGATAGTTATTAAAAAATCGTCCTATATTCAAATTAATATAGGATAGTTTTTTAAAAAGAATCCCTTATTCAAATTAAAATAAGGCTATTTAAAAACTATCCTATATTAATACCATTAAAACTACAAATCAGGCCCCCACATGAAATTTTCAAACCAAAACCCTTAAGGAGAAGAAGAAGAAGAGGAGGAGGAGATGAGAAAGAGAGAAGAAGAGAAAGAGGGAAGAAGAAGAAGAGGAGAGGAGAAAGAGAGACAGAGGTAAGAAGAAGAAGAAGAAGAGGAAGAGGAGAGGAGAGGAGAGAATTTCTATGTCAACAACCCCCCCCCCCCCCCCCAATGAAATTTTCATACCAAAACCCCCAAAACCATTAAGGAGAAGAGAGAGAGAGAGAGAGAGAGAGAGAGAGAGAGAGAGAGAGAGAGAGAGAGAGAGAGAGAGAGAGAGAAGAAGAAGAAGAAGAAGAAGAAGAAGAAGAAAAAGTAGAAGAAGAAGGGGAAGAGGAGAGATTTCACACCCCCCCTACCCCTATGAATTTTTCAAACCTAAAACCCTTGAGGAGAAGACGCAGGAGAAAAAGAAGAAGAAGAGGAGAGGAGAGGCCAAACACACACCTCCCCCTAGACCCTTGGTGATTGGTTTTCTCTCATTAGGTTACATCTCTCTCTTTTCTTGATTGTCTACTCTTTTAATGGTGGTAAATGTTTGAAAATAATCATTCTAAATGGAATACATTGAGTTTAAGAAGACCAATATTTTAGATTTTAAGGTTTCATTTAAAAAAGGCATGCAAATACTTGCTTGCAGTATGATTATTATAACTTGAATGAATAGTAACAATACCATGCATTTTATACTATGTTCTGCTTTTTTTATTCGTTAATGGTTGTAATGCTACAAATTGATCATTTTAGATAGAATACATTGAGCTTAAGAAGACCCATGTTTTAGATTTTGAAGTTTCATTCAAAAAGGCATGCAAAAAAAAGAAAAGAAAAATATTTGTCTGAAGTATGATTGTTGTAACTATCCGCATGAATATAATGATACCATTCATTTTCTACAATGTTCATCATTTTTTGATTCATTAATGGTTGTAAATGCTTAAATTTGATCATTCTAGATAGTGTACATTGATTTGAAGAAGACTCATGCTTTAGATTTTCAAGTTTTATTCAAAAAAGCATCCAAATACTTGCTTGAATTATGCTTGTTGTAGCTATCCCCATTTCTAGTAATAGTACCATGCCTTTTTAACTATGTGAGTGATTTTTTGATTTGTTAATCATTGCAAATACTTTAAATTGATCATTATATGCAATGGACATTATTGTAGCTGTCCTATTTATGTACACAATCTATGGACATAGATGGTGGTTTTTTTTAAACCAATATATATGTTGTTATATTCTAAATGTAATGTTTTCACTTGTGCAAGTAAAATGGAATATGAAGAGGGTGAGCATCATGAAGAACAGTCCACCACAAGTACGCCCATTAAGATAAAGGGTAGAGGCCAACAAAAATGAGCATATTATGAAGAGAAAGACAAAGGGAATAAGAGAGATGGTACAGTTCAACAATAAATGGGCAGGCGATAGGTGAGAGTGCAGATTCTTACATTAGTTTCTTTACTGCATTGTCAAAAGCATGATGCCATTCTCAATTAGTGGTTGGAGACATGTGTCACCATCAATAAAGGATGCAATATGGGAGATGGTGAAAGTTTGTATATGCTTGCTACATACAACATACTAAGTGCCATATCTTATTTTATTTCAAATAGACTAATGTTTATTTTTACTTTGTAGTCTGCCTTTGATGACTTGGATGAGTATAAGGAGAATGCTCTACATGGAGTTGGAAAATCATGGAGGAAATGGAAGAGTGATCTTGCAAGGAAGCTAATGATCCATCTATACTCTACACAGTCCTTGAGTTATATTCTAGCATCATTGACCAAGATGCATGGAGTCAATTTGTACAAACCTACCTATCTTCACATTTTGAGGTAATTACAAGTTATCCAAAAGCTAGATTTCTCTAATTATAAAAGTCCATTATGCTTTATTACATATTCCTTTGACGTGTAAGCAAAGCATGCAAAAGGACAAATGGTGCGTGTGACCAATCATATGCAACACCACCTCTCCAGGATTGGTTACGCATGGTTAGAAGAATAAGAAGTAAGTATATATGATAGTTCAGTTCTATTTAATTATACCTAAATTTTATTTTATTAACTTAAAAGTAATTTCTCTCTAGACAACAAAAGAAAGTTGGGACCACATATCATATTGGTCACGTCCTTCTTAGGAAAATGACGAATTCAAAGGGGTGTAACTCCTAGACCTTTACTGATGAAAATATTGCCTTAGTTGCTTTAAGAATTGTAAGTGGTTTTACATTTCTATCTTTGCATATCTTGAATTACAATATATATATATATATGGAAATCATTGTGTTTTATTAATTACATGTGTGGCAAGAGTTGACCTAGGAAAGTGGCACTATAAGGACTCTGAGCAACACTACTGCAAAGGGAGACATCATGTATATGGCTATGGGCAACAAGGGCGAGTACCCTAGCCAAGTAAGGGTCCAAGGCCTTGATGTGGTTCCCTCTGAATTCTCCTATAAAGCAAGAAATCCACCAATAGAGGACATGGAATCATAGAAGGAGAATATGTTAAATGAGCTATATGAGAAGATAAGGAATGATTTCTATAAGGACCCTTAGGGTTTCAAAAGTCCAAGTGAAGACATTGCCCCTCGACCCTCATCTTACAATAGCTGCACTCGTCCATCTAATGAAGAGATGGAGGAGCAACATTTTAAAGGAGATGTCCCAATCAAGGAGCTGTTTATTAACATGCTTACCTTTTTTCTATTCCATGTCTTAGTAATCTCCATTTATTCTTATGTATAGGTGATTTTTGATTTACAGGTGGGTAAGTGCATGTTGCAGCTTTATATAGCTGAGAACTATGTTGCCGTGGCTACACTATATGAGGAATTTTCTATCATGTTGCATGATAAGTTGATGCATCCACACACTAAGCATGTGTTTATTACTATTACCCTCCTACCATTTCTTATAGAAGCGAATGATATTCATATTGTTGTGGATGCGATTGGATGTCATGTAGCTTGGCCGAAGAGGTATATTAAAACAATGATTTTGAAAGTATGTATATGGTATCACAGCATCATGTTAAATAAAAACTTTAATGCCTGAGCTAAATTTTTAAATACTATTTGCATTGTAATGTTAATTAAAAGAAGCACAAGGCACCATTGAGGGTGACCTCCTCCCCGGCAACAAATTATGGCATACTAATTGACCCATCCTAGGTATTTATGTCTATTTTTAAGATAAAATTGAATCTATTTGACTCTTCATATATATATATATATATATTCTTTACTAAATTTTGAAAAATTACATTTACAGTGTAAGGATCAGGAGTAGGTTTCACCCAACATGCCGCTATTCTTAAGAGGACTATACACACTGATTAACGAAGATAATGAAATAAGCTCTGTAAGGATCGAGGTGGGTGTGCTTGCACATGACATTATTGAGGTTCCAATCATGAAAGGGACCTCTTAGCCATATGTAATATGCTTACTTGGAATACCCACACATCATTGTCTGTATCGGGTATGTCTTGTAATTACTCTATTAAGAATCAAATTGACATTACTTATTAACAAGACATGATAAGTATTTGACATTAAGTTTATGCAGGTCTTTGCATGATAAATTTCAAAGATTAGAGTTCAAGGATGTTTACAAATTCCTTGACCCTCCTATTATCTTTGGCCAAAAGGAGCATTTTTCCAAGGAGAAATAAATAGAAGATATCATACCTGGGTTCTTAGATTGTGACAAGGGGCAAGCCTTACTGATTCCATATAATAGTGGGTAAGTTATTACATGCCTTGCTACCGTTCCACATAAACATGAATATGTATATAAGTTAAGTATGTCAATTTTCAATTGATTGATTAAGTATATAGGTCTCATTAGATGCTACTAGCTTTGGATGTACAAGGAGGAATTGCAATGTTTTTTTATTCTTGTGGAGCGCACATTCCAAGCCTATTGATAGAATTGATCAATAAGTAAGTTTGACTTTTATTTCATTCATTATAATAGTTGCTAGCTTTGGATGTGGAGGAATTGCAATGTTTTTTATTCTTGTGGAGTGTACATTCCAGGCAGGTTGATGGAATTGATCAATAAGTGAGTTTGACTTTTATTTCATTCATTATAATAGTTGGATAATTGATAAATATCCTCTTTATTCATATACAATACTTTTACTTATATATGTGTAATTCATGGTATAAATGGGTTGAGATGGAGAATATTAGCCATCTAGTAAAACTGACTTGGAAAAGGGTCAAGGTAAGGTTTACTACTTCTTTAGTATGACCATATAAACTAGACTTATAATTACACATGATATTTGAACCTCATGATCTATTGACTTTATTGTGTAGTGCCCTAGAAAATAATCTGATTGGGAGTATCGATATTACATTCTTAGATATATGAGAACTCCCACTTGCAAAGGATTTACTATCTTCCAATTGAGAAAGGTTTAGTTAATTGATTGACCATCATTCTTAAAGTTTTCTACTTCTCTTAAATGACTCCAACATTAATGTCTCAAATTGATTTAATATTTATTGTCTTTCAGGTTCATTTGGGTAGCAAGAGTTTCTCCCAATTAGGTATAGATGACATCAGAATGGAATAGAATGAATATCTTTTGAATTTTAATTTGTAGATATTTGATGTTATTGAACATAAAACAAATTTATCACTAAAATATAATTTACAAATGTACTACTTGGATGCACGTATTCCTTTTTCTAAATTTAAGTCTGCGTTTGCTTTCTTTATTTCATTAAGAAGTGTGTATGGAGAAGTTCAATGTGGAATGTTGGAAGTGTTGAATGTGTATGAATGTATTTTGTAAAATGATTTGTAGCCTCCAGAAATGAAGTGTTGAACTTCAAAAGCTACAAGAACAATGTAAAACCAACAAAGGAGCACACAATTCATGTAGAAAGTATAAGAAAATATAGGATGATTTTGAAAAAATCATCCTATATTATGTAGTTTTATATGACAGTTTTTGAAAAATCATCCTATATTTTGCATATTTATAAGGTGGGTTTTTGGAAACTATCTTATAAAAGTTAAGCTATATAAGATGGTTATTCAAAAACCATCTTATAATAGTTTTGTTATAAGAAGGTTTTAGAAATCATCTTATATTTGTTTTCATATTATAAGACGGTTAGGTATAAGATGGGTTTTTTTTAACCATCTTTTATAGACATTTTAACTATCTTATAAACCCCTCGCTGTAGTAGTGATAAAATTTCAGTTTCTACATGTTATGCCTCTCAATATGGAAAATCTCCTAGAATCCTATTATATTCAAGCAATTCCTAAAGTTCAAGTTCAATGGACTTAATTTTTTAGGCTTCTAGAACCCATCTCACTTTCACTAATGGCCCACTCACAAGTTCCATTCAAATTTTAACATTATGCGTTTGACAATGCCACCTTTCTAATAATCCAAATGCTGGTCACAAATGTTTTTGGTGTGCTTGTTACCCCTTTTCTTTGCTATTATAATTCATATAAGTTTGAGTTCCTATCTATCCCATGTATTTTTCTTGGACATTGTCCAATTCACATGGCCTATAAATGCCTAGATCGCAACATGGGCCACCTGTATCTAGCTAGACATTAGATTTGTCAAACACACATATATATATCCTTCTATTAATCCACCCTTCCTAGGTGTGCCTCCATCAATGTTGTGTACTACACCTTAGATTATAATCTGAGCTCCTATCCATTCATCATGAGTGAACCCAAGTGTAGGTAATCCTTCCAATTCTTTTATTTCAAGTTCTAATTCTAGTTCTCGTAATAACTTCCATTCCAATTCTAATCCTCAATCATCTCCTCAAAATACGTCCAATTTAAATTCAAATTATCCTTGTCTAGAAAATGACTCTATGTTACCACCATCCCCATCTTCTCTATCCAATCCAACAAATACAAGCCTCATTATTTCATCTTCCTCTCTAGATTTGGCTCCTATTTTCTTGCCTTCTTCTATTCCTTAATCTTCTTAATTATTTTGAAAACCCATCTCATCACAAATTTCAAATTTGGATTTAAATTCTAATTTAAGTTCAAATTCCAATGTTAATTTGAATTTAAATTCTAAACCTCAATCTTTCCTATCATATAATTTTCCTTCCAATCTCACACCTTTGTAGAATCCAGATGGTTAATAATGCATTGATGTTTTTTTCTAACCCGACTAGTATGGATCTATGTGTGGATTTGTAGGGACACATACCTTTCACCACACTTAAAGAAGTGTTACTTGCTACAACTCACCATATGACTCTTTGCCACGCTAACAAGTCCATAGGGTCCATTGCCAAGCTTGACATTAAGTAATCATTTCCATTAATATTTCTATCAATGCTATCTTGCCTTGATGAACCAACTTGTTTTATAGATGTTGTTAAATACAAGGAATACCCAGAAGCTATGATTGGTGAAATCAATGTGTTAATGTGCAATGGCACATAAAGACATCAGTTCCTAGATAGAAATTTATGAATGTCATGGGCAACAAGTGGGGTTTTCTCCTAAAACATAATCCAGATGATTCCATTAGCAAACATAAAGCTTGGCTGGTTGCCAAAGGCCTTAATCAGCATAAAGAGATCGCCTTTATAGAAACATTTTCTCCTATTGTTGAAGGTACAACTATTTGATATGTGCTATCAATTGTAGTCTCAACAATTGGTAACTACATCCATTTGATGTTAGTAATTCCTTCTAGCATTCCTCTACTATTATTTTGGTCTCAATTTTCCTCTTTTTGAACTATTAGGGAAATTTCATTAAAGCAAAAGGAAGGAAAAATAATCAAGATGATCATTCCCTCAAAAAATAGTAGGACCACTATCACTAGCAAAAGACCTTGCACAACGAGATAGTGAGGTTGTGTGCCAAGATCACAACACATCCCCCCCCCCCCCCCCCCCCCCACAACTAAACTTCCTAAGCAAGCCAAATGTAAGAAGATCAAACAGCCTCTCTCATACACTAACCATGGTCACTTGTTGAGTTATTAATCTTGCCACGCCAAAGGAGTGAATTGTGTTGAAGAAAAGTAGCAATTTGATACCCTATCATGCCAACCACTTTTTTAGCTAAGGAATCAGCCTCCCCATTAGCATCTTTTAGGATTTTGTTGAATATCATAAGCAAGCCAAATGTAAGAAGATCAAACAGCCTCTCTCATACACTAACCATGGTCACTTGTTGAGTTATTAATCTTGCCACACCAAAGGAGTGAATTGTGTTGAAGAAAAGTAGCAATTTGATACCCTATCATGGCAACCACTTTTTTAGCTAAGGAATCAGCCTCCCCATTAGCATCTTTTAGGATTTTGTTGAATATCACTTGTTTTTCTTTAATTGCTTCCTAAATGACGTCCACGAGGCCTTGAACTGCCACGGAGTCTTCCAATCTCCATCTACTATCGATGGCAGATCATCAACAACCTTTGCCAACTCAATGATTTTGTCGTTGCCATTTTTTTTTCTTGAATGGTTGATGGTATTAATAAGAGGAAAGCCTTGCATGGAGACTGAGATGGTTGTAAAACAACCAAACAAAGAGGAAACAAAGGAGGCAAGAGTTTCTCAATAATATAGGATGGTTTTTCAAAAACTGTCCTATATTTGCTGAGCAATATAGGAAAAATCATCCTATATTTAATGAGAAATGTAGGATGGCTTTTAAAAAATGATCCTATATTAACTGAGAAATATAGGACAATTTTTCAAAAACCATCTTATATTGCTTATACTTTCTGCATGAATTGTATGCTCCTTTATTAGTTTCTATTTATACACTGTTCTTGCAGTTTCTAAAGTTCAACACTTCATTTTGGAGGCTACAAATCACTTTACAAAATATATTCATGAACATTCAACACTTCCAACATTCCACATCAAACTTCTCCATATACACTTCTGAGTGAAATAAAGAAACCATACACAGACTTAAATAAAATAAAAAAGGAACATGTGCATCCAAGTAGTGCAGTTGTAAATTATATTTCAGTGACAAAATTGGTATATGTTCAATAACTTCAGATATCTACAAATTAAAAGTCAAAAGATATTCAATCCATTCCATTCTGATGTCATCTATGTCTAATTGGGAGTAACTCTTGCTACACAATTCAACCTATAAGACAACAAATATTAAATCAATTGGGACATTAATTTTGGAGTCTTTTAAGTGATGTAGAAAACTGTAAGAATGATGGTCAATCAATTAGTTGAACCTTTCTCAATTGAGAGATCGTAAATCCTTTGCAAATGAGAGTTCTCATATATCTGAGAATGTAATACCCACACTTCCAATATAAATTGTTGTCTAGGGCATTGCACAATAAAGTTAGTAGATCATATGGTTCAAATATCATGTGTAATTATAAGTATAGGTTATAAGGTCATACTAAAGAAGTAGTAAACTATACCTTGACCCTTTTCCAAGTTTGTTTTGTTGGATAGCTAATATTTTCCATCTAATCCCATTTATACCATGAACTGCACATATATAAGTAAAAGCATTATATATGAATAAAGAGGATATTTATCAGTTATCCAACTATTATAATGAATGAAATAAAAGTCAAACTTATTGATCAATTCGATTAGTGAATCTCGAATTTGCACTCCACAAGAATAAAAAAACATTATAATTCCTCCATGCACATCCAAAGCTAGGGACATCCAATGGGACCTATATAAATAATTAATCTATTGAAAATTTACAAACTTAACTTATATACATATTAATGTTTGCGTGGAATGGTAGCAAGACATGTAATAACTTACCCACTATTGTATGGAATCAGTAAGGCCTGCCCCTTGTCACAACCCAAGAACTCAGGTATCATATCTTCTATCTATTTCTGCCTAGGCAAATGCTCCTTTAGGCTAGAGACAACGACAAGTTCAAGGAAATTGTAAACGTCCTTGACCTCCAATTTTTGCAATTTATCATGCAAGGACCTACATAAACTTAATGTCAAATACTTATCATGTCTTGTTACTAAGGAATGTCAATTTGATTCTTAATAGAGTAATTACAAGACATACTGATACAGACAATGATGTGCGTGTATTCTAGTTAAGCTATATTACATATGGCTAAGAGGTCCTCTTTCATGATTGGAACCTCAACAGCATTGTGTACAAGCACACCGGCCTCTATCCTTACAGAGTTGATTTCAATATCTTCGTTGATCAGTCTGTATAATCCTCTTAGGAATGGAGGCATGTTGGGTGGAACCTGCACTTGATCCCTACACTATAGATGTAATTTTCTAGAAATTAGTAAAGAATATATATACGAAGTCTAGAGATTTAATTTTATCATAAAAAAATAGACATAAATACCTGAGATGGGGCAATTGGTAAGGCATAATTTGTCGGCGGGGAGGAGGTCACCCTCAATGGGGCCTTGTGCTTCTTCTAATTAACATTACAAGGCAAATAATATTTAAAATTTTAGATCAGGCATTAAAGTTTTTGTTGAACACGATGTTGTGATACCATATATATACCTTGGAAATCATTGTTTTAATATACCTCTCCAGCCAAGCTACATGATATCCAATCGCATCCCCAAGAGTATGGATATCGTCCACTGCTATAGGAAATGGTAGGGGGCATCTGGTTAGAGGGTGGTAGTAGTGTACACATGCTTTGTGTGTGGATGCATCAACCTGCAATGCAGCATGTCAGAAAATGCCTTGTACAGTGTAGCCACAACCCAGTAGTTCTCAATTGTATAAAGCTTTACCATGCACTGACCCACTTGCAAATCAGAAATTACCTGTACATAAGAATAAATGAAGATTATTAAGACATGGAATAGGAAAAAGGTAAGCATGTCTTCCATCTCCTTTGAATTGTTGCTCCTCCATCTATTCATTAGATGGAGGAGTGCAAATATTGTAAGATGGGGGTCAAGGAGGAACGTCTTGACTTGGACCTTTGAAACCCTAAGGGTCCTTAAAGAAATCATTCCTTACCTTTGTGTATAGCTCATTCAACATATTCTCCTTCTATGCTTCCCTGTCCTCTATTAGAGGATTTCTTATTTTATGAAAGAATTCGGAAGGAACCACATTGCGCACATGGCCTCTTACTCGGCCAAGGTGCTTGTCCTTGTTGCCCATAGCCATATACAATATGTCCTCCTTTGAAGTAGTTCTAATCAGAGTCCTTGTAGTGCCACTTTCTTGGGTCAACTCTTCCTACACATATAATTAATAGAACACGATAATTTTCTTAGATAAACATACATACATATAGACATATATATATATATATGTATATATATTATAATTCAAGAGATGCAAAAATAGACAAGTAAAACCACTTACAATTCTTAAAGCCACTAAGGTAGCATTTTTGTTAGTAAAGATTGAACAGTTATGCCCCTTTGAATACACCATTTTCCAAAGAAGGGTGTGATTGATGGGATTTATGGTCCTAGTCTTCTTTATCTATCAAGGGAGACATTACTTTAGAGTTCATGAAATAAATATTAAGTATAGGTAGATAGAATTGAACTATCACATATACTTACTTCTTGTTCTTCTAACCTTTCATAACCAATCCTAAAGAGATGGTATTGCATTTGTCGCACACATCATTTGTCCTTTCACATGCTTTGCCTACACATTAAAGGAACATGTAATGAAGCATAATGGACTTGAAAATTAGAGAAAACAAGCTTTTGGCTATTTGTAATTACCTTAAAATCTGAAGACAGGCAAGTCTGTACAAATTGATTCCATGCATCATGGTCAATGATGCTGGAATACAACTCAGGGATTGTGTAGATTGTAGATAGGTCATTAGCATTTGGAAGTATGTACTTCCTTGCTAGATCACTCTTCACATTTCCTCCATTGTTTTCTAGCCCTATGTAGAGAATTCTTCTTATACTTGTTAGAGACATTGAAAGTAGACTACAGAGCAAAAACAAATATTAGTCTACCTGAAATAAAATAAGATAAGGCACCAAGTATGTTGTATGTAGCAAGCACTTACAAACCTTCACCATCTCCTATATTGCATCCTTTATTGATGGTGACACATGTCACTAATCAGTAATTGAGACTGGCACCATGCTTCTGGTAGTGCAGCAAATGAAACTAGTGTAAGTATGTGCACAACCACTTATCTCCTACCCTTTATTGTTGCATTGTACCGTCTCTCTTATTCCCTTTGACTTTCTCTTGATAATATGCTCCATTTCGTTGGCCCTCTATCCTTTCTCTCAATGGGTGTACTTGTGTTGGACTATTCTTTATGATGCTCACTCTCTTTATGTTTCATTTTTCTTGCACAAGTGAAAACAATACATTTATAATATAACAATATATACATTGGTTTAGAAAAAATCACCATCTAAGAGCATAGATGGTGTACATAAATAGGACAGCTACAACAATGTCCATTACATAGAATGATCAATTTAAAGCATTTACAATGATTAACTAATGAGAAAATCATGCACATAGTTAAAAGGCATGGTACTAATACTAGAAATACAGACAGCTATTACCATTCACGTGAATTACAACAAGCATACTTTAAGCAAGTATTTGCATGCCTTTTTGAATGAAATTTCAAAATATAAAGCATAAGTCTTCTTAGACTCAATGTATTATATCTAGAATGATCAATTTTAAGCATTTATAGGCATTAAAGAAGTAGAAAATCAGGAATGTAGTAAAAATCGCATGGTAATGTTAATATTCATGCAGATTACAACAACCATACTTCATGCAACTAAATGCATGCCTTTTTGAATGAAACTTCAAAATCTAAAACATGAGTCTTCTTAAACTCAATGTAATCTATCTAGAATGATCAATTTCAATCATTTACAAGCATTAAAGAAGTAGAAAATCAAGAAAAGAGAGAGAGACCCAACCTAATGAGAGAAAACTGATCACCAAGTGTTTAGGGAGAGGCGTGAGTTTGGTCTTTCCTCTCTTCTTCTTAGTTAATGGGGGAAGGGGGGAGAGGCGCGATTTCTCTCCTCTCCTCTCCTCTTCCTATTTTCTTCTCCTATTTCTTCTTCTTCTTCCCTCTTTCTCTCCTTCTCCTCTCCTCCTCTTCTCCTTCTCCTTAAGGGTTTTGATTTGAAAAATTCATATTGGTTTGGGGGGGTGGGCGGTGGCGCATAATTTCTCTCCTGTCCTTTTCCTCTTTTCTTCTTCTTCTTCTCCCTTTCTCTCTCTTTCTCCTCTCCTCCTCCTGTTCTTCTCTTTAGGGGTTTTGGTTTGAAAAATTTTGTACTTGGCAGGGGGGGGATGCGGTGTGCATAAATTCTCTCCTCTCCTCTTCTTCTTCTTCCCTCCTCTCTCTTTCTCCTCTCCTCCTCCTGTTCTTCTTATCCTTAGGGGTTTTGGTTTGAAAAATTTGTACTTGGGAGGGGGGGGGGGTGCATTTGGTGTTTTAGATGCTATTAATATAAGATGGTTTTTTAAAAACTGCCCTTTATTCAAATGAATAAGGGATGGTTTTTGAAGAATCATCCTATATTAAAGGCTCACTTTCGCACTGCTACGTCCATGCACCTGAATTTTTGTTTGAATAATAAAAGATGGTTTTTTGAATTAAGGTAGTTTTACTAGTTTTTTGAAACCTTAAAATGTTAAAAACCTATGAAATGCAGAGGTTACCCCATCATTTATTTCATTGATGTTTAACTAGTGTCTGGCATGACACATGATGTGTAAACTTAATTAATTAATTAAATCATTTTTCATACATCATATGATACAAATACTTTAATTAAATCATTTTGATAGCTGATCTTATTGAGGTCAACCAATGTCAAGTCGAGGGCATTGGTTCTTATGCTATCTTTGTTGTGTTCCACCCAATCACACTTAAGCACAACCATAATAAGTATTGTTAGTTACAATTGGGTTGTTATCCTTTGAACTGGAAAAGAAAGTGGTTTTAGCAACTAAGCTAGCACAATTACCTTGTTTTTCCCTTAACTCATCACAGTCTTTTGTGTGAAAGTAATAACCATTGATAGCATATCCAGCATACTTTATTACTTTTGGTCAAGATCCCATTACCAACCAACCCAAGGATTCAAAAATATTATGACTCATAACATCTCATTGATCTAAAACATGCATGTAATAATATATTAATTAAAATGATTAATTAATGCATACACACATATACTATTATAGAAATCAATTCATTAATTCATCATAGAGCAACATTCAATGTAATTAAATACCTTTTGACAAAGCCAAGTTGTGAAGGAATGCCAATGTTCATCTTGTAGCCATTTCTCTTTCTGTGCATCTCTTGGATATCTCACTTTTAGAAAGTCCATGTGCATACTACACAATGATCAGAGATGAAAATTATATAACATGCTTGTGTTAATAATAGTACATTACTTACGTACCTTTACTATACATACATATATATATATACCTAAACTTTAGCAACATTAATGATTCAATTAATTAATGTGAAAGAAACCAAAGAGAGAACATTAGTTATATACTCAACGTATGGCTGAACTTCATCAATATTAATATTTCATAAGATGTAAAGGTGTGTATTCTCCCGTTCCTTACAATCAACAGTGACACAAGCCCATTGGATACAGGTTCACCAACTCTTGGATCAATTAAAACACTTGAATTTTTCTTTCTTGGGATTCCAATAGCGTCCACTCTTGATAAATACTCAATGTCAAACTCAATCACTTTTTTTTTTTTTAATGTAACTATAACAACGCAGGTTCCAATAGTCATAATATTGTCTGCTTTGGGCTTAGCCCTCATGGCTTTGTTCTTCCCTAGTTTCCTAGGGAAAATGCATTGTGACCATTAGAGTTCCTTGAACTCTTATAACAAGCACAGCTTCCACTCCGTAGGTGATGTGGAACTAACTCTCATTACCTAGCCCCTGTTCCTCGCCTAAGACTTTGGGCCTGCCAAAGTTAGCGTCTAACCTCACCTGGCTTGTTAAACCACAAAGCGTCACCTTTCCCCACCTTAGGGGACATGCGTCCTCGTATGACCTTTTGACTATATGCAACCACATGTGGTTAGCCCACACCACAATGGGTAACAGCTCTAATACTAATTGTAACAACCCAGATTCCAATAATCACAATATTGTCTACTTTGGGCTTAGCCCTCATGGCTTTGTTCTTCCCCAATTTCCTAGGAAAAATGTGTTGTGACCATTAGTGTTGCTTGAACTCTTAAAACCAGCACAGTTTCCACTCCCTGGGAGATGTGGGACTAACTCTCAATACTTAGCCCCCTTCCCTCACTTGAGAATTTTGGCCTGCCTCAGTTGGCATTTGACCTCATGTGGCTTGTTAGACCGTAGAGCGTCACCTTAATCATAGACCGATTGACCAAATTGACTCATTTTCTTCCAATTTGACAGAATTAGTCCACTGATAGCTTATCTCAGTTGTATATTAAGGAGGTGGTGAGTTTACATGGGATACCACTGAGTATCACTTTCGATAGCGATAGCCGTTTCACCTCATAGTTATGGAAATTAGTACAGAAGTCATTGGGATCATCACTAAACTACATTACAACCTTTTCATCCACAGATTGATGGCCAATCTGAACGTACAATTCAAACTTTGGAAGATATGTTGAGGGCATGTGCGATTGACTAAAAGGAAAGTTGGGATGAGAGCTTACCCTTAGTCTAATTTGCATACAATAATAGTTTCCACTCGAGCATCGTTATAGCTCTGTATGAAGCCCTTTATGGAAGGCCTTGTTGTTCACTTGTGTGGTGTGATGAAGTGGGTGAGAATAGAGTAATACTGTCAGAGCTAGTAGAACAATGTGCAAATAAGGAAAAATTTATTTAGAGAAGACTTCTTATAGCCCAAAGTCTACAAAAGAGCTATGTTGACAAATGACGTAGACATCTGGAATTTGAAGTTGGAGACCATGTGTTCTTGAAGATTTCTCCAACTAAGGGTGTTATAAGATTTGACATAAAGGGGAAACTCAATCCTCATTTTATTGGTCCAGTTGAGGTTCTTGAGAGAATTGGTTTGATTGCATATAGATTAGCATTGCTACCACAGTTAGCAGAAATTCACAATGTTTTCCATATATCCATGCTACGTAAGTACGTACTAGATCTCACACATGTACTCGAGCAAGTACCAATTGAGATACAACTACATTTAACTTTGAAAACAAAGCCAGTTTGGATTCTTGATAAGAAGGTTAAGAAATTACGAAACAAAGAAATTTTACTAGTTAAGATTCTGTGGAGGAATTCATCTGTTGAAGAGGAAACATGGGAAATAGAATTGGAAATAAAAGATAGATATCCTGAACTCTTTGATGAGTACTAATAAATGAATTTCGAAGATGAAATTCTTTAAAGGAGGCAATAATGTAACAACCTAAATTTTTAAGCTTTCTTATTGTATTTTTTTTTTTTTAATTTGAATGGAATGGAAATGCGCAAATTTGAAAATTTGAGATTAGAAATAAAAGTTTTGATGAATATCAAATTGAGTGTTAAGACCTCTATAATTGAATTGTGCTAGAAAAAACAATTCCAACAACACTAATTTTGCTAAAATCTGAGTTCAAACGAATAAACCGTGATTTTTCTCGCGAAGGGTATTTTTGTAAATTCATTAATAGGCCCCATTTGCAGGAGCCTGGGCCCGACGATAAGGTGTTTAGAAAACACCATGAGTAGCTATCATGAGTGTTGACTAGATCCATGGAGGTGTGATGATGGTGAAAACATCATCATCACTTGCTTTATCTATATTGATAAAAAGAATTTTTTTTATTAAAATAATTATAGGGAGGAACTGAATTTGATAATGGCACCCCCCTCAACTTAAGTGAGATGAAAACAGATGTTGAGTTTTTCCCGAGCCTGACGTAAATGAATGAAAGAAAAAAAAAATAGAGAGAGAGAGAGAAAATAGAGGAGGAAGCTGGCGATGGGAACCTGATGTCGAGAAGGAGGAGAGAGAGGGAGAGAAGGACAGAAGAAAGGGTGTGCCAGAGCTAGAAATCCAATTTTTCACCAGTGGAGAAGAAATCCCTTATAGCTAGTGAAACAGAGTTCGTTGGCGACATTGGTGATCCCGATCAGAGATCCTACCATCTGATCATTTCTTCAGGAGTCAGGGAGCAAAACCCCTTTCGTTCCAGCACCATCGAAGGAGGAACAATGCCATATTTGAGGGAGAAAGGCAACATGCATGGGGAGCATTACTGAAAAACGTTGAACTTGTCTTCTCCAGTAATGATTGGAGGTCGTGGAGCATCCTTAGAGGTTAGCCATCACACAAATACTCCTTTTTTTGTGTTCATTTCATTTGTAGAGTAGGAAAACTAGTTTTTAAACTGTAATGTAGGGAAATTAGACCCTAATGCCCTGATCAAATAAAAAACCACATCCCTAATCAGAGGACATGATCAAGGGTAACGTTGATCATCCTGTCTAAGCTCTGATCTTCCATCTGGAACTTGGATAGGGATGATCCGAGCCTTGAATCAACACACGGAGGGGATTAATGTATGAACCTCATCCCTACTTAAACAATAGTGAAGATTAGGATCATTGATTGACCTATATGTAGTTCTGATTAGAGCTCGGACAGTAGTGATCCAACCCCTAAACCTTGATCCATTGAGAATTCAACAATTAATATCATCCCTGATACTGACAATAGCTTAGATCACCCATTTGATATTAGATAGGGATGATCCGAAGCATAGATTGATCTTAAGAGAAATCTAGCCATCAATCTTGTCAATGTTATTGGACAGAGATTGATAGTCTGAGATCAGATGGTGAAGATTTAACCATCGAATTATAATAGAATTCCATTGTTAAATCATAAATTTGTAAATTTGGTGATTATGGATGATCTGAGATTGATTAGAACCCACAACACACAAGAATAATCTTGGAAAGACCAAAACTAATGGATTCAAACAGTCGAATCATGTGAAATATGTAGATTCGACCATTATCAATTGGTGTTAGCCATATGATCAACTCTAAAAATTCTGATTTGATTATCTAAGTTGATGGAAATTCAACCTAGACAACTAACCAGGAAATCAAACTCAAATCTCATCATTAAAAGGGTTTAAGGATAGAGAAAAATTAGAATTAGGTCACTTTAGACCCTTATGTGGCTAGTAAAGAGGGTGAATAGGAAATCATAGGGTATAATACTGTTCTCGAGGGTTAACTAATGATCAGCCATAAAACTTGATTAGTATGTGCAAATAGAAGAGATCCTTAGATCTCAAAGGGAACAGAAGATTAACAGACCAAATCAAGTTAGGTGAGGAAGTGTTTAGATGGTTTAACTTAGGCAACAACAAAAGCAAAGATTGAATGTTATAAAATGCTAGTTTACATGGACATTGACTTGTAACTAGGCATATTACTAGAAACTGAAAAGGATGGTAGGCCATTAAGCCTAGGATCAATGATAGATCTAAAACCCAAGGGTTCCATGATTCGGAGCTGACCTAGGCCCTTAAACCTTGAAAAGGATGAAATCTTAAGTTATGTGTATGCGGATAATATGGAAATGAGAACTAACCATAAATATCTTAGGATTAGGCATTGAGTAGAGTGAGGTGCAGTCAATTTTGTCATTGAGGATGACTGCGAAGGCTTAAAAGAAAGGAGAATCTTCATAAGAGGTAGGTGATCTGACACTACTATGTTTTCAAATGAATTTCAAGTTGAAACTGTCATTGGTATTATTTTTGAGTTTAGAATGTATTTATGTGTGAATTTTCGTGTATATAATGTTAGCATGCATGATTTTATGAAGAATTTGTGTTTCTTTATACTTTGAAAACAATTGAGCATAAGGTATTCTTGTAACTAGCTTGAAAACTTGGCTCCATGACTCATATTGCAAAATTGAAAGTTTTATTATTGATATCTTACATGTTCAATTATTATTTTGTGATTGAAAAGGGCAACTTCATGTATGCCTTTATTTCCATGATTTGACATGGATTTCCTAAATGGCATGAGTTGGAATATGCAGAATATTGCAAAGTGGTATGATGCTTGCATTGTAATATTTGTATAAATTTAGTATTTGTTGGGCTAATAGGCCTAATGGTTACTATGCTAAGGGGTTGTACGAGGTGGCTTCCCGGCCTCTAACCACCAAAGGTGAGATGTATCCATGCCCAAAGTGGCATCATTTTTCTCGATTGCTGTGGTAGGAACAACCATTGGAGGTGGTCATGGCACCCTTTCGAGACGTATTTGTAGTCGCTGTGGAGGCTATAGTGGCTATTCTCTAAATAGCAGAGAGATACGATTTAGTGATCTGGTTGAGAGCATAGTAGTCCATGTGCTTTCTATTTTGTAACCACATAGGGGCGAGATTGTGGTCTTCAGACGAGTACTCTATTTTAAGTATTTTGAAGTTAGTATGTTGTGGAGTTAGTCAATGATTTCCTTTGTGAATTTAGCTACCTATAAAACGTAAATATGTATTTGAGTGTTGTTGATGCATTGCATGAGACAGCCTAAGTAAGGTCGTCGTATGTTTTTTTGTCACATGAAAAACCTATTCTTAAACTTGCATGTATGCTCTATGGCGTGTTTTTGGTTTTGGTAGTGTTAGATTTCATACTGAGTATGTGGAATACTCAACATACTATTTTTATGACAGATAATTATAGGAAGGATAAGTAGAAGCAATAGTAAGTTTGGTGTTTTCATCAGGATAAGGATAAGGTAATAGATTTAATATGATTCATAGAAATTATAGTAAGGTGTGTAGGAATGAAATGTAATAAATTTGAAATGTATAATTTCATGACTTGGACTGTGATTGGCAAGTCTTGGGCCAGACCATAGTAAGTCTTATTTATTTCTTAAAATTATTAAATGTATGTTTATCAGGTACCTCACAATGACATGTGTTAAATGTCTAATATCCAAAAAATAGAGGAAACTCTGTAGGATTTTTGGTAGAAATGTAGTACTCATTTCACCGATAATCCCTTTTAAGAAAAGAAAAATTAACACGCGGGGTTTTTCAAAATGAGTCTTAAAGTAATAATTTTTTTCCACTGTCATTTGATTTTCAAAATGTTTTTGATAGAGATCGATCTCGCATCATAATCGTCTTTTGCATTTAAGAAGCATTATAAAAACTAGGGTTGTTATAGTAACATTGGGCAATACACCCCTCTAGCCTATTACATACCCTTTTAACACCTTCATATACCTTTCAAATGGGTACATACATCGCAAATAAATAGGTCCACACAAACTAACCTCATTAATTAGGTGTATTGTTAATTGTACCATGATATTGAAGAAGGATGGTGGAAAGATTATCTCAGGCTCACAAAAGATTATCGCTAAATGCTCCTAGATTTCTTATAATTTAGAAGTATCCATCATCTTCTTGCATAAAGCATTAAAAAAGTAGCAGAATTTAGTAATAGATCCTCTAACCATGTCTAGTAGCACTGAACATATTGCTAGGAGCAAAAGTTTTTGCATTAATGCATGACAATCATGAAACCTCATCCCCACCATTTCTAGCTCTTCCATAGAGATAATGTTTCTAAAGCTTCAAGAGTACCCATCTGGAACTTTGATATCTAATAGGGTTTTACACACTATTCTTCTCTCCTCTCTGCTAAGCATATAATTTTCTTTAGGCAAGTATGTTCCTCGGTTGCCCCTATCCTGTGGATGTAACCTTCTCTTCAAACCCATTGTCATGAGATTCATTCGAGCTACAAGTCCATCCCTTGTTTTTCTCAGCATGTCAAGTAAGTACCAATCAAGCTTTCACAGACATTCTTCATGACATCAAGCACATGCTGCATGTGTAGGGATTTCCAGTATATAAGTTTAGAGAATACTGACTTCTTCTTCCAATAGTTTTTAGAATTGCTTTTATTTGTCCACAAAGTTGCCTTCTTCTTCTTCCCTCATGATACATTAAGGTTCTCAACTTGTTCCAATACTTGTTGTCTAGTCAACCTCTTTGGGGGTGTCATAGTCTCCACACTACCATCAAATTCCTCCTTTTTAAAATAGTATGGATGGTTTCTATGCAACCATCTTCTATGGCCTATGAATACCATCTTCTTATAATGTTGAAGTCATGTGGCCCAAGTTTGGTCACTAAAGATAAGACAAGCATTGTATCCCTTCACTATGCATTCAGCCAGATTACTGTATGTAGGAAAGTTGCTTATTGTCCATAGTAGTATAGCCTTAAGGGTGAATGTCTCTTTTTTGTATGCATCATAAGCTTCAACACCTACTTCCCACAATGTCCTAAGGTCATCGATCAAAGGAGCCAAGTACACATTGATGTCATTCCCAAGTTGCTTGGGACCTAATATTAGCATAGTTAACACAATGAATTTCTTCTTTATGTCATTCCCAAGTTGCTTGGGACCTAATATTAACATAGTTAACATAATGAATTGCTTCTTTATGCACAACAACGGTGAAAGGTTGTAACAAAGTGTTATAACAGGCCAACAACTATACCTCCTCATAGAACCATGATGATTAATCCCATCTGCAGATATTGCAAGTTGTAGGTTTCTGTGTTCTTCTCCAAAATTGGGCCACATGAAGTTTGCAAGCTTCCATGCAGGACTATCTATTGGATGGAGTAAATAGTTATTACTCACTCTCTCCTCCGCATGCTATACTAATTTCTTCATTGTTTCTTTAATACAAAACATTCTTTGAAATCTTAGAATAAGGGGAAAATACCATAATACCTTTGCAGGGACATCTTTCACTTGTCAATCACTTGAATTCTTCCTCATCTTCCATCTTGAATGTTAATAAGTTGGACATGTAATTTTGTCTTTGTGCTCCTTTCTATACAAGACGTAGTCATTGGGACATGCATGTATCTTTTCATACTTTAAGCCTAGTGCAGCCAAGGTTCTCTTCACTCCCATGTTGACCTTACCAATGACTTTCAACAATTCTGTAAAACCATGATTTGAAATACTAAATCTTGACTTCACATTGTAAAGTTCTATAGCTATAGACAACTTTGTATAATTTGTACACCCAATGTATAAGGGCTCATCAGCTTCCTCTAATTCAAACTAAAATTATAATGGGTCATCTTGGAAGTCATTGTATACATCTCGAAACACAGGTGCAACTGTCCTACTATCTTCACCACTTCCTAGAGTGGCTTCTTTTTCATATACACATTTAGCCCTTACCGAGGGAGTATGAGGTATTTCCTCTCTATGCCACATCTTGGGGTGATAGCTTCTATCAACTCCATTGAAGCACAATTGTTCTCTTAAGTCACCAAAAGTGACCCTTTTTAGGTTTCCACACCTCGAGCATGGACATCACATTCGATTACAATCACCACCTGCCCCAATTGCAAACTCATTAAACTCTTCCATTCCCTTCTCATATTCCCTTGATGATCTTGCCACATGCATCCAAACATATTTGGCCATTTTGTCCAAAAGTGTGAAGAATTTCTAGACATGAAAAGATTATAATAACATGGGTTAAGAATTTAACCAAATACTTGGTGTGCACATAAAATGTACATAATTAGTAAAAACATATATAATTAATAAATATTAGAGGAGTCAACATTCAAGTCTAGGATTGAAAAAAGTAAGAATGAAGTAAAATCATGACTAATCCATACACATAAATGTTCACACTAATCCATACATATATATGAATATATCATACAAAAGCAAGAAGAAAAAAGAAAAGGAATTTTATACCCATAAACATCAAATAAAGTAAGCATATGACAAAGTACAAGAACGAATACTACCCAACCGATATCAACTGAGAAAATATAAGGTAGGGACAAAGTGCCTGGAAATCCAACCCAATGTTTGAGTTTATGTCAAAGAAGCCGAGAGTCAATTGAACTTCATCTGATAAAACATGAAAAATATAAGACAATTTTTAAAAGCTATCTTATATTGTTAATAATATAAGACAATTTTCACATAGCCATCTTATAAAAATTTTATTTAAGATGGTTATGGATAGCTGTCTTATATTATTTTGAAAATATAAGATGATTTTTTTAAACCATCTTATATTATTTTAAACATAGAAGACGGTTTTAGTAAACCATCTTATATTATTTTAATAATATAAGATGATTTTCCATAATTGTCTTATACAAAAATTTTATAAGACAATTTTGCTGAAACCGTCTTATATTATTATAATACATAAGGTGGTTTCTTGTAACCATCTTATAAAAATTTTATATAGGACGGTTATATTAAAATCATCTTATATTTGCCATCTTAGAAAGCTCAAATTTTAGTAGTGCCAAGTCATCCTACTACTATTCTTAAGTCATCGCACTGAGGTTTGCGAGTCTACCCACTCATGATAATCACCAAGTCCACTTGCAATAGTCATTATGTCCACTTTTTGCATTATCCACTTAGTCAACTCACTCGCTATTCACCCAAGTGATCTCGTTACACCAAGTCCACTCATGGTTGTCTCTGAGCCAATGCAGCAGTTGTTGTTTTTCTTGAATGGGGGGTGCCATTATAATTTTGAAGGTTATTATTTTTATTTCTAGGTTTATTGTTATCAATTTTAAGGGCTACACAACTATGCGTAGGGGTGTGCATATCAAATTTAGTAAGTGTTTTCCTTTCCTTTTCTCTCTCCTTTCATTTTTGCCTTTCTTTCCTCTTTCTCTTTTTCTACTTTGAGTAATCATTCTTGCATATCTTTTATGTTAGTTTGTATTGGTACAAGATTTGGTATTAGGTTTAAAGCACCAGTACATGTCCATAGGATTTTTTGAGCCTTTCAAAGTCTACGTAGAATTGATTCTCATGAAATACTATGTCTATACTTTGGATCATTCTCTTTACTTCAGTATCCATAGCTTGAATCCAAATTCTTCATCTCTATAGTCAATAAACATACATGGAGTAGTCATTGTGTCAAGCTTTTATCTCAGCTCTTTGGATACATGTGCTAATGCTTTGCACCCAAATATTGTCAAATGAAAGTAGAAGACCTTCTTGCTAGACTACTTCTGTTGAGGAACTTTAAAGTTCAATGGTGTTGATGGTGACCTATTGATCATATAATTGGTGGTTCATACAGCTTCTCCTCAAAATGACTTAGGTAGCTTAGTCATACTAAGCATGCATCTCACTCTTTCCACAATGATCTAGTTCATCTCCATCATGTTGTAAGGTAGGTGGGACTGTCTTCTTGTGTCGAATACCGCACTCAATGTAGTATGTCTTGACCCGTTTAGAGGTGTATTCTCCTTCTTTATTTGTCTAAAGATACTTTAGCTTCTTTCTTGTCTATCTTTCCACCATTGCGGGGAATTTTTTGAAGTGTTTAAATACCTACACCTTACTTTCCCCAAAGTAAACCCATACCTCCTAGATACATCATCTATAAAAGTCACAAAATATCTATTCTCGCCAAATGACTCCACTTTACATCCATGGTAAATATTTCTTAGAATATGGAATGTGAATCAAACCCATCTTTGAATTGAAACTAAGATATTGATGATGCAAGTTCTTCTCTTCTAAATTAGATATATTCATATCAAAAAGATGCTGACAATAAGTTTTAGTGCACAAAACTCAATAATTCTTTTCTTTTATTACAAGGAGAAAAAGTGCAACTCTATGTTGCATGCTAAATAAATAATGGTTACATGGGTTTAGACTTAAACCTTTGCCAACTTTGATGAAATGCTTTTTCATGAGACTGAATAATCCTTCTTCTCCCATGTAGCTGAGTCTCTTGTGTCACAACTTTAGTGATGCCTTGTCTTCTACTGCATTGAGGTTGTCTTCACAAATCTTTGCATGAGTCTTGTATAAAGTATAACATGTCCTCATACAATGATCATAGAACCTTTCTTTAGTTTCCAAGTGCTATTGCCAAAGTAGTTACCATAATTTGACCAATCAAGTTCTAGAATCGAGATCAGATTCAACCAAAGCTCCTGAATGTGCTACACCTCTTTTAGCACCATTGTACAACTAAGGTTTGTCTTAATCTGTACATCTCTAATCCCTACTATCTTGGATGAACTATTATTCCCCATCTTCAAGGTACTAAAATCACTTGCCTTGTAAGAAGTGAAGAATTCCTTGCGGGATGTGGCATGGTCAGAACTTGTGGTGTTTGCCCCCCACTTTGCCTTTCTATTTGCAATATGTAGGCATGATTCTTCCTCAAAAAGAGAGTACTACTATATCTTATGCAATAGTAATAAGTCTTAGTTCTTTTGGTTTAGTACTTTGTCCTTGCTCTCTTTTAATTTTTAGCACTTTTCTCATGTGGCCCACCAAGCCACAATGGAAGCACTTGTATTTTTCATTCTGTTGACTTTTGGATCTATTGTAATCTTAGGATCTCCCTCGATTCCTACTTTTACTATATATATATATATATATATTTTTTGTAACCAGGGCATATGCCTAGTCAATTGTAGCTTCTTTTCTCCTAGCCTCTTAAACAACACATCCTTAATCATAGCCATGGTAAGTTAGTTGTTTGGAGATAAATTGATGACAGAAATTACTAGGGTCTCCTAACATTCAGGTAGGGAACTTAGCTGTAACAAGGCCCGCTCTTCATCACTCAGGCGTAACTCAATGAATCCAAGCTAATTCAATAGATTCTGGAATTCACTGGTGTGCTTAGCAATAGTTATTTTAGTCTTCAATTTCAAATTTACAAGCCTTCTCATCAAAGGTGCCTTATTACAAGTGGTCTTTGCCTTATGCATGTTCTCTAGTTTTTTTAGAGAACATAGGCATTATCTTCTTCTATTGTAAATACTTTTATGACTCGCTAGAAGATAAGGAACTAAAGATATTAAAAAAAGAAGAAGCTCCACTCTAATTGAAGACTTTCAACGTTGATTCTAAATTTATGGAATTTAATATGAAGATTGTGCATTTGTAGGCACTACATCTCCATAAACAATTTCAAGCATTTGTGTGGCTTGTCATAAATTTGAGATGTAGCTTTAACAACTCCTGAGATATGCAATATTATTAGATTCTTTTCAAGTCATTAAATAACAACTAAAGACCAACTTGACCAGCTCAAGATATTAGCGGTGCCACCTCCAATTTTGAAAGTGGGTTCCCAAATACCTAACATCAATTATTCTATGGACAAAGATGGTGAAGGACCAATCTTTAGAACCCCTTTCAAAAAATGGGATAGTTAAGTTACATCTATAAGTGACCCTTGCTCAAATCGCTTTCGCCTCATCATGGGACTACCACGATCCTTTTATTGACATGCAGAGGAACTTGTTCCCTACAAGTAATATTTTTTGGTTCATCATGAATCTTCAATTGAAACATAGCCACATGTTTAGGAAAAGGAGGGCCAAAATTCCACTTGAGTGATTTAGGCATGGCGAAGAATGGGGCTTTTAGAAAGTCATGGTTTAGAGTTGAACTAATCCTTGGAATCATACTATTTAGATAAGAGAATTGGGGTTGATTGTAATTATGGTATTAGTCAACTTGAATGGTATTAGTAAAAACTATGACCACTTGGCTAATATTGGAAATACCTCAAAGGTATTTAACTTAAACTGATACCAGTAAGAGCCAAAATGAGTTAATAGTCAAATGACAATAATAAAAAAGGAACAAATGAGGGGCTTCGATTGCTCTTGACCAACCTCTCTCACTAAACTGACTTTTAAGTGGATAAAATAATGATGTCCTCTACTTTCATAGTAGTCCAACACAAATTCTAAGGATGGCTAGACTCTAAGGGCTGACATGCTAGTGGAGAGTAGGCCAAACACTGTCTTTCTAATGTTGCGACTTTCACTCACACATCAAAACACATACATGGAAAAGATTAGTGAGGCAAACTATTTAAATGAAAAAAGTGGGCTCAAAAGTTTAATGGTCATTAGACAATAAAGTGGCATTGACCACGCTAGTTTGAGTCCAAAGTGCGTAGTAGGCAATCCAAATTGGAGTTGGTCAAATTGCACAAAAGCTAGTGTTAGTCATCCTTGTCCACCTCAGGAGTGCTATCAGTTACTCTTGATTCACCCAAGGTAGCATTAATAAACAATAATGTTGTTCACTCTTGTTCACTATCCATATTGTATTAGTTGATGCCATTTGCCTCCAACATGATGTTAGTCAGTTTGGTTTAGGCATGGCATTGATCACTCTTATTCACCTAAAGATTGGTGTCAGTGAATTTGCTTCAAGCAAAGGTGAAACTAGACAAAGGAGAGTGTCTATTACCAATCCCTTTTGGTGACAATTACATAACAACATCGATCAATGTTTATAGAAGAACCCTTTTATGTGTGCCAAATGGATCCATGAATTTGGGTGTAGGTATGTCCTCCATGGAATGGCCGATGCCAAGTAATTAC
Source organism: Warburgia ugandensis (assembly GCA_035236585.1). NCBI lineage: Eukaryota > Viridiplantae > Streptophyta > Magnoliopsida > Canellales > Canellaceae > Warburgia > Warburgia ugandensis. The sequence goes on from CP141131.1 coordinate 27,835,188, forward strand.
AAGGACATTTGTGATTAGCATGTCAATTCTAGGTCTTAATTAAGGAATGTGATAGATAAACTAAGGTTCTATCTTGTATGGCTCATTCCATTACAACATTAACTAGTATTGTAAAATCTTGTGAAAATTAGTGGAACTAAGAGCTAATGTTACTTTGAGAGAGGGAAGTAGATGCCATTGTTGCCTAGCTGAACCACTATAAAATCCCTGAGTCTAGCTTCTTGCATGCCAAAGTTTATTTTTTTGAAATTATATTTGATGATTGAGTCTAGGACCTCACAAAAATCTTACTCATGAGTTCACCACTAGTATTTACAAAGATATTTAAGAGAATTAATAATGTTGATAAATTTGGTAATGGTATTAGCTATAAACTCATAAAATTTGATAGAAAACAATGTTAAAAGAAGTGCACGACATTGAGAACCTTTCTCTAGTTTAATTAAGAGCTTAAAAACTTGATTTTGATCATATTTGTATTATGTAAATTAGCATTTAAAACTAAATTCAGCATAGAAGAACATACCTTGTAAAGGATCATAATTTCTCTCTCTATTTGCTCCACTACTAGTTAGGACTCAATACTTTTTGCTTGATCTTTCTCTTCTACTAGAGGTGGCTCTATGTTCTAACCCTTAGAAGTAGAAGAGAGAGAGAAAGAAAACTAGAAAATCCAAACTTGGGATGCTTTCTCAAGCAAGCCTTTTTTTCAATTAACTATTCTCTTGTATTTCTCTCTCTCTCTCTCTCTCTCTCTCTCTCTCTCTCTCTCTCTCTCACACACACACACACACACACACACACACACAATTGAGAAACTTCCTCCCCAAGAATCCTTAGTTAAAACAACTTCTATTATATTTATGACTCAATTAGCTTGTATTTTGTGTCCTCTTAGGAACCTTCTAAAATGGTATCTTATCTAATCATCCTTATTAGGAAACACTTTTTTAATTTAAATCAAACTCTGCCTAAGTCTATGGAGGCATTTTTTACCTATTAGATTAGATAATATGGCATTAGGCATATCCACCCACCAACAACCACATGTGGCCCACATTGCAAGATTAATTAGCCCATAAGTTACTATTTTACCCTTATGGGTAATAACCATTATACTCTCCTAGTCACCTATATTCATTTGTAACATCAATATGAGGTTTGTGGACCCACTTCACCTTAGTACATTCAAGTACAATAAGCCCCATTTTAATGAAATTAAATCTTTTTTATAACTCATTTTGATAATAGATATTATTTTAGATACATATATGTAGAAAACAAATTTTACAAACATTTTATTTTATCAAACATCACCAAGGCCTTGGACTTTTGCAATTTTCTTTACAAGACGACTTGCAATGAATATCATATACTATATAAGAGTGAGGGTCTTGTGTTGGACATCCTATTTCCTTTATGAGTTTATAAATGTTTGAATTCACTTGGAACCATTATAAGTAGATCTCATCATGAAATTTTCCAAAGATAAATATTATATCTCATTAGGAATATAGGCTCCTTAAGTCCAAGGGGATTAATGGTTAGGGATATCTAGTAACACTTAGTGCTTTAGATAAGCGAGGTCATGTCCTACTTTTAAAATACTTTCTCACACTACGAATATCCATGGACCCTACCTTATATGACCTAAAAATTGATCATCTTCATCTTATGAAAACATCTCATTTGAGAAATATTCTAGAATTAGGTTTCTCATTTCCATTCTTACTTGAAGAGAATATTAGGTTTACATAGGAATTCCATTTCTCGTTCCCATAGGTCTCAACCAATATTTTATAAAGCTTCTACTATGTTGCCTAAGGTTCTAAAGACCATCCCATAATTCTAAAATATAGTGTTAAGTTAAAATAAATCTCATCGAAGATTTTCTTTAATTGTATGATCGGTATATTATAATAATTAAAGATTGCATCATTTAAACAATCTCATGACAAATATCATATAACTGGCTCTGGAGGGTGTACATTTCTAACAAATAACTTGTATTCATGGACGAGAAGGTTAATTTGTATAACTAATCAGTACCTTAGTTACTCTCACTTGTCCCTTATTTCTTTAATGCACATTTTGATATTCTACTAAATTCATTTGTATCTAGAGCATAGTAAAAGAGGTTCATTGCCTTAAAAGTTTATTTTGAACCTTCTTTTCTCTTGTTCCCTCCACTCATTTTTGGATGTGTACAGTAGTTCTCCATCCATCAACATGCATGGTCTAAATGGTCCTTCAACAATTTTTCTTCAAATTTCACAACCTTCATATTGGATGTAATCTTCATCCTTGCTTTATAATAGTTGTAATTAGTTCCATTAAAGTACAGAGGTCCCTAGGTGGACTGACCTTCCCTAGAAGTAGTTCATGTGAATTGTTGACCAATGACCTTAACTCCTTTTGAAACAATAAAAAACCCAAGCTCTAATACCAGGTGGTCCCAAGTGCAAGGGTAAATTAGGGTTAACAAGTGACTAGATTTGCAAAACCTCAGATATTCAATGCAAATTAATTGACTCGCTCTCCAAGCTAGTCACAAATAATAGCTACTTGGTAGGTAGTCCTTTATCATTTAGTCATATAGCTAACTATCTTTTCATTGGCAATAAACTGCTTCCTTTAGAACTTTGATGCTTTGATCTTTTTATGCCTTGTATCTTGCTCCAAACATATACAATAACTTCTAACTCTTTTGTATATTCTTGCACACTCTTAAATAAGGTTACAAGTACTATATGAAAATTTTTTTATCATCAAAATTGAGTAGGCTTGGGCTAACAAGAAATAGATGCTTTGGATGGCTCTTTAAACCTGCATAAATCACTGTCTTTCTATTGTTTTCTCACTATTTGTTGTTTTACTTATGATAAAAATTGTATGCAAACTCACGTATTTCAGTTGTAAGTATTTTAGTTCGAAACACTTAAGTTTTTATGTATTTTATGTAACACGAATACCTTTCAAATTCTTATATTATTTCATCATCATTCTCTAGGTATTTGTTGCATTGATTTAGAAAGATTTTGACTACAAATTTTTTTCACTATCTAGATTATGAATTATAGTTTTTTACCAAAATTTATTGTTTTCAACAAAGGCCTAATTCAACCACACTATCCACCTCAATCCCACCCCCTGTGGGACTACAAAGACAAGATAGTACATACATGGTAGGAGAAAATGCTCCATGTATCTTCAATCAATTAGAGAATGAAGGGCATGTTCCTAGAAGGTGCCATCTCCACATTGATATGAAGGTTAACACATTCATTGTCTGAGTGAATAGATATTTTCTTTCCAAAATTAGATGATAGATGCAACTAAATTCATCACCGAATAAATTGAACTAGATGTCTCATGTCTACAAGTCATTGAGAAAGTAAAGTGCTAAAGGCATGCTTATTGAGGTATGCAAACCATTGGATTGTGGTTGTGAGGACATTTTGCACAGAATTAAGGACTCTTATCCTCATACCATTTGATTCTTTCTCACATATACTTAAGCCCAATAAGAAGGTGTTTCATGATCTTCTTTGTATATGGGGCAAAACAATTCCCAATATGTGCATCCTTTCTATGAATAAACTTGGAAGTTTGCTAGCTAGCATTGATAAGGAGGCTAATCCCAATGAAGATTTTTTTACCTTGAACTTAAATTTTAAATTCAATTTGTTAGGTAATTTCTACCTATTATGATACACTTTCTATGTTTGATTTATCCCCTTAACTAAGGGATTGTAATTGGTGATAATGATCATCACTAACCATATTTTTTTATGTTGTAACACTATAAATATGCAATGCATCATCACTTGATTTGTGTCAATAAGAAACTTTGAACTATGTTGTTCTTTCTAGCTTTACACTGTATTAGGATTTTATTTCTCAAATGACCATTCTTATTTTCAATCCTAGGTTGTCATGGCACCAATGTCTAATCTGAAGTATAATCTCTACAAACTTGAAGATCAAATTATTTTAAGTTAGATAATCTTATCACTAATAAAAGATGTTATTGTACCCATTGTTAGTGTAGAGTCCTCCTACATGTGGCCAATCCTTGAGCATCACTATGGTCCAACTTCATGGGCACAAGTAATGCGCCTTAAAGATCGGTTATCCAACATAAAAAAAGGTTCTTCTTTAATTAGTAAATACATTTTCTTTGTGCTTCCATTGACAATTCACCAGCTATTATAAACAATCCTCTTGGAGATGAAGATATCATCATTGTGCCCTTGAAGGCTTGGGTCATGAATATCATGACTTTGCAACTACAATTCAAACTTGTGGAAATCCCTTTACATTCAACTACTTGTATGATATACTTTTAAGCCACGAGACTTTCTTGCTGATCACAATGATGATCTCATGATTTCATCATCCCACAAATGTTGCACTTTACTCATTCTAATCATTCCTCCAACTATAGAAATAATCATCAAATTGGATCTAGCAAAGTCAAGCCGAGTTCTATCAAATGTAACTGGTGCAACAAGAAAGATGCTAGGTTACCTCCCAAGCAGAACCCATCTAACCTACTACCACCAACTCCATCTTTCACAAATTACATGGCCACACTATCAAAGTTGCAATTCAAGAAGGCACCTTGCATTTGCTTGCCTACAAATCAATCATGCCTTAGTTGGTGATGTGCATTCTTTCATTACATCTAGTTCTTCTAATAACTAGATTTTGAATTTGTGTGCTAATTGGTGATACAAGTTATCATAACTACATAGTATTGTGTTGTACCACTATAATTAATATTCAAGGTATCATTAAATGATTTATGCAAACGAGAACCTTCAAAGTCTCTCATTATCTCTAGCTTCACAGGAATGACCACAAACTCCACCATGAAGAAAACATATTGTAAAATAATAAATAACTCATCCATGTTCCAAAAAAACTTCATTTTGATGGTCCCATGGGCTTCATTTAATATAGAGAAGTTACACTTGAAGAGATTCATCCCTCTTCCTCACTATGAAAATGATAATGGTGGTGGTGAACTTGTGACAATGAAGATGATGACGATGACCATAATAATATTGATTATATAGTTCTCTTTCTCATGATTACTATGTTAATTGTGCTTCTCTTTCTCTCTTGCTAAGTGCATATGTGTGCATTCTTATTTTTTATATTTATGTGAAAGAAGAAACAATACCATGCCATGTTTTCAGTAAACATTTTCAATACTTCTCTTATTTTAGAAAACTCTCATTAATTGAGATTATTCTATTAATTACATATGTATATATACAATACAAAAGATATGATTATAGATGTACATATGGCAACAAACAATCTCAATGAAAAATATCCCTTGGAAAGGGAAAATAGAATAATATATTTAGGAAAGAAAGATAATTGTTATCTCTTTCAATTATTATCTCTACATGCCCTCTAAAGTACAACAAGGAAAAGGTTACCATAAGATCGTCACTAAAGAGATGGTATAATGTGAGAGGCAAATCTTTAAATAGAGATATCAGTTGTATGATCATTGGTAGAGATGAATTGAACCCCCATTACATGCATGGCCACCAATTCACAGAAAGCAATAACCATCCTCAATATTCTTTGTTCATAAATGAAAGATAGGAGTCATAGTATGTGAATAAGAAGTCAATCAAAATTCTCATAAAAGATAACCAATCCAAGTAACTCTGTCATGGCATAAGTAAGACTCCAAGACTCAGCTTCAGTACTAGAGAGAGAGAGAGAGAGAGAGAGAGAGAATTGAATATTTGGGAGAACTCCAACAGATGAGATTCAGCCCAAAATAAATGCAGAAGCTACCCTATGAATGACAATCATCATGACAACCAACCAACCAAACCAGCATTAGAGAAGGTGCACAATTGTGTAGAGAAGGATGGATGAAGGAGTACGCCATGATTAGGTGTACCACAAAGATAATGTAAAATTTGTTTGATAACTGTTATGTGTTCATTCATAGGAGCATCCATATATTGGCAGACTTTATTTACTACAAAAGAAATATCTGCTCTTGTTATTGTTAGGTAGTGGAGCTCTCCAATAGGCTAATGGTGGTGAGTAGCATTAGGCAAATGAAGACCTGAGAATTTAGAGAGCTTAGTACTAGCAACAAGAGCTTAGAAATGGATTTCACATGAAGCCTATAGGCACGATGTAGTACATATTTGAATATAACATTCTTAAGAGAGGAATAATTTAGTAAGACATCGAAAGGTTGAGATGCCTAGAAAGAAATGAAGATGTTCCAGATCTTTGAAAGCAAAAGTTTGGCTAAGTAGCTAGTGGATGACTTAATGTGAAGAAGAGCTCATAATAGTAATCATCATCAAGACCTTATCCCAATTAGGGGTTTGTCACATGAATCTTGTTCCTCCATTAGCCTATGGCTTCATTTAGTCTTAGAGCTTTTAAATCTTTTCTCACTACTTATATCCATATTCTTTTGGGCCTTCCTCTTGCCCTTTTAGAACCTTCAACTTGAATCACCTCACTCCTTCTAATCAATGTTGTTTTTGGTCCATTGGATATGTCCAAATCATCTGTCTAATCTCCCTCACCTTATTATCTATTCCCTCTAATGTTTTCAATTCTATATTTTCTTGTTTTATCACTCATTCATCTCAACATCCCCATTTAGGTGATGCTCATCCTATGTATATGTTGTTCCTTAACTTCCCAACACTTTGATCTATAGAGTATAACCATCATTATAGCTATCTTATAGAATTTTCCTTTTAGTTTGAGTGGTACCTTTTGATCACACAAAACTTCAGAGGTGCATCTCCATTTGTTCTAAGCCATATGGATTCTTTGGGCAACCTCCCTCTTAATCTCTCCACTCTCATAAATTATCGATCATAAGTATCATAAGTGTTCTTTTAGGGGGACTTCTTGGTTATCAATCTTCACTGCCACTTCCCACTCCCTCCTCTCCTTCCTAAAATTGCATTCCATATATTTTGCCTTACTTTGACTAATTTTAAATCATTTAGACTCTATAGTATCTCTCCACTACTCTAGCTTTGTGTTTACGCAATCCTTAGTCTTATCAATCAAAACTATGTCATTTGCAAATAACATGCACCAAGGAATCTCTTTACGCAAATATTTTGTTAGCTCATGCATAACTAACATAAAAAGGTACTGGCTCAATGCTAATGGTGTAATCCTATAATGATAGGAAAAGCACCTATTTCTCCCTTGACACATATCCTTAATTATGTCTATATATCCTTGTGAAACCCATTTCTTGCCCAACACCCACCATATTAACACTTTGAGACCCTATCATAAGCTTTTGTAAGTCAATAAAGACCATTTGGAGCTCCTTACTCGTCTTTCTATATTTCTCTATCAATAGCCTAAGCAAGAAAATAACTTCCATGTAGACCTCTTAAGCATGAAATTAAATTGCACCTCTTATGCACTTGTCTCATATCATAACTTCCTCTCAATTACTTTTTTTAAAAGTTTCATGGTGTGACTCATAAGTTTGATCCCCCGATAATTAGTGTAACTATGTATGTCTCCTTTATTCTTATAAATTGGTACAATAGAACTGTTCCTCCATTCATTTGGCATTTTCTTCAGTTCTATAATCTTATTAAATAGTTATCAATCAAACTAGTCTAATATATCTCATATACTTCCAAACCTCTATTGGTATTCCATCAGGTCATAGGATTTTTCCTAATTTCATCTTTATCAATGCCTCTTTTAATTCAAGTATTCTAATTCTATAGTCATATCTAAATGCCCATCTTTTTTGGGTTAGCCTATAAATTATCCAAATATACTAAAAAAATCAACATACCCATTTTTGAGAAGTGCACAAATAATGAAGAATTTGTAATAAACTATTCAAAGCCATGATATGTTAAAAATTAGTAGAGTTAGTGATTCCATGCAAAAGGTGCCTGCTTCAACTGTATAATGTTTTGTGAAGTTAACAGTCATAATTAGGATGGTTTGGGTCCACAAATCCAAGAAGCTACTCTGATATACATCTTTAGAGAGAATGTAATGTAGGAAGATTTTTTGTACATGCAACTAATGAAGTTCCCTATTTGGTGAAATGGCCAGACTTAAAAATAGTTGAATACTAATTGGATTAACTATAGGGCTAAGTGTTTGAGAAAAATCAATGCCCAATTGCTGGTAAAAATATTTAGCCATCCTAACTTTGTGGTTCGAGCCATCAACATGACATTAACCTTAAGAACCTAGTAGCACCCATTGACATTCATGTTGGCAGCACTTACAAAAAAGGTTCAAGTGCAATGATGCTATCAAGCACGTGCACCTCCTTGAAAAATCAGCAAAAAGAGAGGACCGAATAACTTCCTCAAAAGTGGGATCAATTTTACAATAAGATGAGATAAGGTATGAGAGGAGAGGAGAAATTTGTCACAACAAGTTCCATCTTTGGAATAGGTGACCATTGGATGGGAGGTGGAATATGAAGTTCAATTAGGGCATGGATCATGGATGAAGAAGGAGCTTGAGGCTTTGGTAGATGGTGATGAAGTTACAAAAGAAGACAATGCTAGGATAGAAAATAAGGAGATAATGGGAGAGGTAGATTGATCAGGTGTGGATGGAGCAGAAATTGGAGAAGAAGAAATAGAAGAAAGGGATAGGAGTAGAAAGATAAGAAACATACCTTGAGGAAGAAGTGGACCCATGTTCAAGAGCTGAAATTGCCAATATACCACCTATAGTAGTGAAAGTGTGACCCTAACTAGCTATAGAAGAAATACCTAAAAAAGGTAAGTTTAGATTCATTAAACAAGACATAACTTGTAACATAATGATGGCCAATTTGTATGTGAAAACATTTGTAGGCTTTATGGATCCCACTATACCATAAAAACACACATAAGTGTGATCATGGCTATACTTTATTTTTGTTATATGGAGTGAGAAGGGGAAAGGCTTCATACCAAAAGACCCTCAAAGATAGTATATCAAGGAACTATCTAAGCAAGCACTCAAATGGTGTTTGATTATTAATAACCAAGTATGGAACTTGGTTAATGAGCAAAACCTCCATTTCGAAGTGTAATGCCTCTTTGGGACATCATAGGACTTGTAGAGAGGTTTAGGGGTTTGTTATTATATGTTATAATTATTATAAAAGGAATAGAATACTTCCAATCAATAGCCTAAGCACTAATATTTAGTGAAATGCCTTTTGCTATCATATTGGAAATCATGATTGAGTCACCACCTACAAAAATTTAGCTATAGGACCTAACTTTTGTAAGAAAAAATACAGGTTCTATCTCTTATGATGGATCAATAAGTCCATCACTAAATTCATTGGACTAATACTGAAAATTAAATATAAATGTTGGAGAAATCCTAGAGTAACCTTACATTTGGTATATCAAACATTTGTGTATCTTTTGTTGTTAGGTTATATCATTGAAATTCATAAAGTTTAGAGTATCAAATTGATGTGGGACTAAAATTCTCAGGTATGAAAGTGTACAACTATCACAATAGAATTAGCTAAAGTCATCAAATTGTGACATAGCACAATGCTATGGTAAAGCTCAATAAATTGCACAACGCTTGCAATAAATGCCAAAATTGTTAGTTGGATAATTGGAGTGCTGAAAAAGAGTGTATTCATGTTTTTAACTTTTTGTGAAATATTTTCATCGGTTGATAATGTTCAAAGTATGTTCGTCGTTGGGCAAACAGTGTAACAAGTTAAAACAATGTAAGTGAAGTTTTCTCCTCATTTGATTGTGTTAAGACAAACTTAGGTGTCTACACAAAGGCATCAACCCAAAACCAAGTGGGAATAGGGTTGCGAGGGGTTATGACGAGGCCTATTTTAACAACAACTAACTCATTTTGTTGATGGGTATGAAGATAAGAAATCTGATGAAGGATGCTAGAAGCACGAAAGTGAGAAGTTAATTTTTGAAATTTGCTACCACCATCACTTTGAAATATTTAATTTTGTCCTCAAGTAAGTTTTCTACCATTTCTAAAATCAAAGAAAGTAACATAATGTAATGATCTTAATTTTTAAATTCTATTTTAAAGGATTATAAATTAATTTTGACGAATATAAATGGGAGAATCTTTATATTTAGGTTTCACTAAATTTATCTTTTGAAAGACATTAAATTGGACCCAATACCTTCATAGTTAGATTATACTTGGAAAAATAATCGCAATGACAGTAAGTTTACAGAAATCGGAGTTCGGATGAAGGAGATATGAATGGTTGAATATGAAGGGCATTTTGGTAAAAAAAATGAAAACCATAAATAGAATGGGGTCAAATTGATATTGGCACCCCCAAGTCAAAGCACGAAAACAAATGCTAGGTCTGTTCCCGCATCGACAAAGAAAAGAAAAAAGAAGAAACCCAACATTGGGGAGGAGGAGAAGAGGAAGAAGAGGGAGGAGGAGAAGAAGAAGAAAAGGAAAAGAGAGAAGGGGAAAAACTCGGCGCGCCTGGAAACCCTAGGTCATGCTGACAAGATAGAGCAAACCGAGGAAGAAGAAAAGGAGGAAAAGAGGAGGAAAGAAAGAGGAAGAGAGAGGAGCCAGTGCCAGGAAAAAGTTTAACATGCTGGTGGGAGCAAGAAGAAGAAGAAGAAGAAATGGGGGTTTTTGGGTTGCCAGAATTCCAAGCCGTTGTCGGAGATGATGCTAGCTAGGATTGCCAATTCGAGCCAGTCATGTTGTCTAGCAAGGTGAGCTGAACAAAACCCCCAAGGTTATTGGGGAATCTGACATGATCTTGACTGTTTATTGAAGAGGGGAATGTCGCATGGCCTAGTTTGGAGGTTTCACAAAAGATCTGAGTCAATCTAGCACATTCCAAAGAGGGAAACGCACCAAAACGCATCTAGAAGGTAAGATCTACAAAACCCAACTCTTGATTTTTGGTTCTTGGCTAAATTCGTACAGTTTTATGCAAGATCTAAGTTTAGGGACAATTTAGCCATCCATTTTCTGACATAAGCTTAGCGATAGGTAATTAAAGACCTAATGTAGCTCAGATCACACAAAATTTGTCGATCCAGGATGAAAACAAATTGAACAATCTCAATCGTTCGATCGGGTACTATTTGTACTGTAATGACCCCAATTTTTGAGATATTAAAATCCCATGAAAAGTTCAGTTTTAAAGATAAGGGCATTTTGGTCATTTCACTAGTAGCCTCAACTGAACCCAGGAATTTGGTCCTAAAGATGGTTCCATTAGATGCATCTCAGAAAAAGGAATCCAACGAGACCAAAATCACCCAAAACGGAGTTAAAATGAGCAAGATATGGCCCTTTGAAGTTCAAGGGCAAAATTGTAAATTTCACAAATCGACTTAAACTGAAAAAACACAGGTGCCCGTTTTGATACGGGCACCCCGTCGTCTTCAACCTCCTAGAGGTTTCTGGAACGGCAGTGTTTCAAGGAGAAACCACCGCCATTCAAAGGCGGTTAGAAACCCTCCAGAACCCTCTTTAAAAGCTCTATAAATAGAGCTCTTGGGTGCCTCTAATGGCAGCCCAAAAGCCTTGGAGAAAACCAGTCGTGAAGCAGTGAGCAAGGGGGGAAAACGTGTAGAGAAAACCACCCACAAAGTAGGTACGCACAAAAAAACCCCAAACCCATCTCCACCATAGTTCCAGGAACGATTTCCCTAAGTTTTTTCATGAAAAAACCATAGAGAATAGGCCTCTAGGGAGCCACCAAGGACCCTGGGACGTCCCCAGGGCCGCACTGGTTCCTCAGGGACGAACCAGGGCATCCCAAGGATGCCCCGGTCCCCCAACGACGCAGACGGCCCACCCCAGACGAGACGCGTCGAATGCGTCTGAGATTCTAGCGCGTCTGCAGACGGCCCGCTAAAGAGGAAGACGGGCGGAGATTCTAGCGCGTCTGCAGATGCTCCCGTTGAAGCGCGTGCCTCAGACGCGCAGCGCGCTAGCATATGGCATTTTTTTTGGTTGTTAAGGAAGGCTGGGCGCACGTCGCAAACGCGCAGCGCCCTAGCATTCCTCCCTTTTTGTCTTTAAGACTATATGTACATACAATGTTAAAATGCTTATAACCTGAGATCTAGAGCTCCGATTGAGGCGCCGTGAAAGGCGTTGTGTCCGTATCGACGACGTGGACACATCCAAATGATAAAATCCCTAATCAAGGCCCAATAAAAGTAGGACATGACCCTTAGAATAGGGTGGTGGCACGTGACCACTAGGACTTTGGAAAACTGAGAATACCAAGGCCTAATTAGGACCTTAGGACACCCATAGGCATGGGGATGGACCCCTAATGCCTAAGTAATAAGACCCAACTGCTCTAAACCCATGAAAGATAGGTTAAACTAACCTTGAGTCCCCAAACCATGTTCAGGAGCGTACGAGGACAAGAGGATTAACGCGACCTAGTCAGGTAGGTGCTCTATCACTATTAGATTCTTTTAAAAGAACTATTGTTATTTGAGAACATATGTTTTGGATATATGACTTGATTTGCATGTGATTTGTATGAATAAATTCAGCATGCATGTTAAATGCTTTGTAAATAGCCATGTTTTGGAATGACTGCATATACATTATGCACATACATGTGTTGCAAACAAGTGCATGCATTGCATGATTTACGTACTGCAAAGATTGCATGCCCTTGAGGGTTGCCAAAAGACGCTGGAATGCCGAGGGCCAGGCAGTTGTGAGGGACCCAAAAGAGGACAAGTTTTAACAGTTTTGACTTATCTTATGTGATTTGGGCAAGTAAGCCCGTGGGTGCTATGCCGAGGGGTCTGGGTTGGCCACCCGGCCTCTACCACTAATAGGTGGATGGGTACCACGCCCAAAAAGAGGCAAGTCCCTACGTCTACTGCATGTGGTACAGGGGGCTATCACTGGTGTCACGGCACTGGGTCGGCGTGTCATAGCCCCGTGGAGGCTATGACCAAGTGTCCTCAGGTACCCGGGGACCACACGGCGATGAGGCCGTGGGCATAGTGGACCCTATGGTTTGATGTGCATTTCATATAGCATGATATGAGGTTGGTCGACCATACCATACTAGAGGTCCATGAGTTGGACTCCATGAGGCATATATTGCATATCATGATGTCATCATATATATGATACTTTCACTTTTGGATTATGTGATCTTTTAAGTTATAAGAATTTCAGTTGATTATGGATTCTTATACTAATGTTGAACTCGAGTAATCAAACATACGCATATTTTGAATTTCAGTTGATTATGGATTCTTATACTGATATTGAACTCGAGTATTCAAACATACGCATGTTTTGAATGAGCATATGATTTTAAAAACATCTAATGCATTTATAAAACTAGTAGTGATAGGCCCTACTGAGTATATTATATACTCACCCAATCCTTAACATTTTTCAGACATCAGTAAGCGCTCAAGGACAAGATATGTCCGTATATATATCATGGTCCAGGACAGCTCCACTCCCAAAAAGAGGACATCTATGTTAGTGCTATGAGCAAGTAAATTCAAAAGGAAACAAATATACATGTAAGTGAACTCTCAACCCTTTGGACATGTGTTTGTACTTAGTTACAGATGGGTTGTGCATTGTGACTGGAAAGACCTGGGGAAAAACATGTATGATTTCTGAAGTTTTTCAAAAACTACCTTAGTTGTTGTGAAAGCAAATGACACTCGGGGTTTTCAAAAATGAGTTTAAAATTAAAGGATTTCCGTTGCATTGCATGGTTTTTTATAAAATGGTTTTCAAATAGGGATGCATCCCGCCTTAGGAAATTAGACATTGCATTTAAAAAGGCAAAAGAAAACCCGGGTCGTCACATGCATAGTAACTTCTTGACGTCTGATCGATGATCAGACATCATGGATGTGTTCTAAAACATTGAATAAACTAATATACATAGAAAATTAAAAGATCTAGATGGAAATTGATGAAAAATATGGACCGTCTGATCTGGTACTATGTAAATAGTGACTAGCAACATCTAATCAATAATCAGAACTAGTAAGTTCCTCATCCTTTAAAATGATAGGATGAGTCAAAATTTTAAGAATTGGAAGCAAGGTACACTAGATGATCTAGGCCATCTGATCTGTCACTATTTAAATAATGGATCTATGACATCTGATCAATGATCAGATGAAACTGATGAATTCTAAAACCTTGAATTTGCTAGAATGTGATTGGAATTCTAAAATTTGGATAAAAAGTTATCAAATAATCCGAACCATTCAGTTAGACAGTAGGGGAAACAGGAACTTAGTGATGGTTGGTTGGTGATTAGACATTCCCATTGTATTCCAAAACCTAAATTGACATAGGAAGAGATATTTCACTTATTATTGGCTAACAAGGTTTAATAACATGTTGAGAACAAGATCTAACCAATCCTAGTTTTCAAATCACCAATTAGAGGGTAAATAATAGATCATGGGGTAATTTGATACTATTCTTACCTACAGTCAGTGATAAGTAGTTGGAAAATGAGTTATCAAAACTCTGATCGTTTGAGATGAGTTTTCATCATCCATTTGTAATCTAAAAATGACAATTAGGTTACCATTCAATGGTTATGAGATGAAAATACACACATAGATCAGTGAATGATAAGCAATGACTTGGTTTTGATAACCTACGACTTGATAGAAGTAAGATTGGTGAACCACGAAGCAAAACACAAATCAATAGCTTAAATAACTGGGATCATATGATCTGGATGGTAGATTGGTGAGGGATAACTAAAACCTAATGGTTTCACCATTAATAAATGATCTGTATTGTCAGATCATGGTTAAAATGCTCCTTTTAAATTATTAGCTTACAACTCAATATTGACAAGAAAGTATGGAATATCTACAGATTGACTAGGTTAATCGGTAAGTTGAGTTGAAGAAGAAACCTAGCTGAACTGGGAACTTCACCTAAGAGGTAAGTGGTTTTAACATTTATTTGCCCTTAAGATTTTAAATAATCAAATATTAGTTTATCATGTTTTCAAGTTGGATTACTTAACTATCATGGAATTTACACTTCATCATAATACCTTATTTTATGCTTTTTAAGAATGCAATGTTTGCAAACGAGGCATGGGAATTATATCTATATAACTTCATAACCATGATGAATGCCTTTATGTGAGAAACAAAAAAGATATTGCTTGTTATATGCTCTTGTGTGTTTTTGAAAGAAATTATTATAATTGAAATTGCATCAATCCCATGTTTTGAGATGAGCTACAGAAATGCATAATTTTGCATGAGATATATGATATATGTTTTAATATCATTTTGGGATTGAGACATCTCTTTGTTCAGGCTAATAAGTCTGGTGGGCACTATGCTAAGAGGTTGTATGGGGTGGCCTCTTGGTTTCTAACCACCAAAGGTGGTAAGTATCCATGCCCAAAGTGGCATCATTTTTCTCGACTGCTATGGTAGGAACAACCATTGGAGGTGGTCACAACACCCTTTAGAGAAGTATCCGTAGTTGCCGTGGAGGCTGCGATGGTTATTCTCTAGATACTGGAGAGGCACGATTCAGTGATCTGGTCATGGGCATAGTGTGCCATAGGATTTCTATTTTATGACCCACGTAGATGGGCTTGATGATGGTCTTTAGATGAGTACTCATGACCAATCGGCTAATGTGTTTGCCAGGGTGCATATGTGCACATGATGATGTTGTCGGTTTGGGATTGCCGACGTTCGTGGTTTAATCGATGACTAGTTTAATACTTTGAGGCTCTTATGGCATTGAATTTATCAAGTTATACGCGCATCTTTCACATAGTTCTCATGTTATGCTTACTTTTGATTTTCTGATATGTTTTATGCAATTTACTTGAGATTACTATGATGATTCAGTGATTTGGAAAAATATGTATTTAGAGTGGAGCATGTTTTATATTGACACTATCTGAAATGTTTTAGCATGAAATCATGAACTAAAATTGGCCCGTAGTTTAAATCATGTTTCTTATCCCTGACTTGATCATTCTATTCTTTAGAAATTGCATGAAAAAGGATTTGAGATGCTATTTAGAATTGCATGAAAAACTTGGTGAAATAGATGTGAAAACTGCTTACACAAGTGCAAGCTTGCTGAGACAGTGTAAATTGTTTACAACATCTTAGATTAAAAAAATAGAACTATAGAAATGAAGCAAACGACTGTGTTAGAGAGTTCAAGATGACAAATCAGGTATATTAATGTAATATCCTTAACTTTTGGTATAAATTAAGAATTTGTTAAATAAAATAAATTAAAAAATTTATAGATGGAATTTGATCCTAAAAACTTACGAATTTGAAAGTGCTCGTCAATAGAATTCCAACGACATAAAGAACGTGAAAAACGGAGCTCAAACGAGGGAGTTATGAGCCGTTGAAGTTTTAGGGGTATTTTGGTAATTTGGTAGAAATGTATAACATAGGGGCCCGAATTGATAATGGCACCCCCCTTCTTCTACACGTCTCTACCGGATTCGGCAAAATCACCGGAGAAACCAGCGAAAAGAGACGTGAAGGGAAGAGTTTCTCTTTTCCTTAAACTCAATGGCCTATATCTATCCCCCCTCAGTCGCCAAAAGACTCCACCCTGACCTTTTTCACTGAGTTTTACTCTAAACCCTAGCTTGGAAAAAATTCAAGTTTTTCGGCGAGTGGAACTCCGGCAACGTCCATCAACGACCAGCAAATCAAGTAAGCTCTAAGCCCTCAATTTTTATATTTTATATGTATAAATATAATAGAAATACAAAATAGGAAATGCTTGAAAATCAGGAAAAAACCACGTTTTTCCTGGGAACCCTGTGTACGCTACTGTTGGAGCGTGATTTCATGGATGAAACCACATCTGTTTGTAAATCGGACCGTCCATGTAGTGTATGATAGACGCAAGGATAAACCCTTTAAATTTGGGAGAGATCCAACGGTTGGTTTCTCTAGAAAACATGAAAACCAGTACATAGTGAAGCTTTTAGGAACTTGGAAAAAATAACATAAAAAACATGGTTTTTGGAAAAATCAATGCAAAAGGAGGGTATAAATGAAATCTAGAGGAAATTCTAAGAAAAATGGTGCAAAAATCGCAAGATTTGGACACTATGGGCTTACGGAAGAAGACCGGAATTTGGTCGTCTTCTCCGGCGGTGACCGCGTCGGTGCCCTGGTACTAATACCGGGACTCCCAGCAGGACGCCCCAACAAAGACACCAAAAGGGATTTGATGTCGCGCGCGCGCGGGGGAGACAGTGTGTGCTGTCTAGGTGGGTCGGGACGCACAGCGTCCTGCTGACCGTGACGCATGCACCGGTGCGTCACGGTACCGAGGACGCACGCGGCATGTCCCTACTGCGCTTCTCAGTGGCGGGCATCTTCGTGATGCCGGTTTACGTTGGTATAAACCGGCGTAAACTAGCACCGCCGGTGCAAACCACCTATGGTGGTCGGTCAGCCCCATTTTGTGAGTATTTTCACAAAAATTTGATTTTTGGGAGCTACAGGTGTCCAAATCACGATCCGCAAGAGGCGTTGTGACCGTATTGATGACACAGACCTAGTTTTAGCTTAAAAACTTATAAATGACCACTTTTAATTTGGAAATTTTTTAAAATAATGTTGTGACATGGACAGGTGCACTTGAACATACCAGTTAAGGAGATTTATTAGCAGGTTAAGTGGTCTCACATTGAGGTAGGTGACGACAATTAATGCTTTGCCTTGATTTTAAAACCATGCATAAACATAGCATTATGAGTGATTGTGTTTTAAATTGCGTTTATTATTTGCTGTTGATTTTATGAGACTTAGAGTACATTATGATTATTACAAATTGAAATCTTTTATTGAATAAACCCATGAAAAATGTTTTTATGAGCATGATATTAATTAATTATGCTTAAATAGAGACTTCTTTCTTATTATATATTGAAAATGCATGGATTTGCATGGAAATAAAAATAGAGACTTGGTAGTTGGTCCTTTTATAGGCTAACCCCAGGATGAGGGGCGTGCCTTGGGGATTGCGAGCTATGAGTACTCTTCAGTTGTAGCATATACATATGATTTTCATGTTTTTATATTTGATGACGGGTGCTCTCGCTCGGTGGGCGTCATGCTAGGAAGGATAGGGCCGGCCACTCACCCTCTGAGATTTGTGATGTGATGAGATTGTGATATGATAGACACCTGCCCGTAGATGGTATTCGGTAGGGGTTTGGTAACATGGATAATCCACACTACTGGTCTGGGCCTTTCCATGGGGACAAACACTAAGTCTCCCGTTATGGTGTCGACGGAGAGCGGCTGTGGTTGAGACCCATGGAGGGTTGCCCCTGCGGCATGACGGCCCATATTCTTATTATGTGTGCGTGTATGATGAGCATGGTTATAGATGGTATGCTTGGGTGTGACGACACTCAGAGGTTGGCTATGAGTACTCATGATCAATGATATTAGTGCGATGTTGTGGGACCCATTACCTTATGGTGCCCTTATTCTTATTGTATGCTCATTTACATTGATTCATGTTATGTTTTAACTCCTTGAAATGCATGTTTTAGCATATAGAATAAATTGGCATTTATGTGGGCATGACTTATGATACTTCTATTTTCATAGATAATAGACTTTTTATTTTATCAGTATTGTTATTCATTTATTTTATTACATTAATTGTCTATGTACCTACACAAGCGATAGCTTGCTGAGGATTGCTTTGTTTTGCAATGCCTTAGATCTTGAGCACGATAATAGGAAAGGCAAGGCTATTGAGAAACCATGAGAGCTGCGAAAGATCCTTTTACCTAGAATTTTAGACAGTGATGTGAGTCAATAAATAAGATTATCATTTGAATTTAATTGTGGACTGTATACTTTTATTTTATGGAGGTGATTGAGATGTTTAGACGTATGTTGGACATTTATATGGGATGTTATGATGGATAAACCCTGGGCCATATTATTATTGTGTTTTGGATATTTATTTGATTCAAAATAAAGGCGTCAATTCATTTGACGTTGATTGATATGAGGATTGTTTTAAATCTATTATCATAAAAATTTATTTATGTTTTAAATAATATATGTGACATTTTGAAAAAGAAAAAATAACATCTGGAGTTTTAAGAGATGTTTTAGTAAAGTGATAGATAAAACTTTTCTCATGGGATCCCAAATGCTCTTATTAAAAATGCTATTATTATTATAAAAAAAATGTCTTAAAATCCCGGGGTGTTACAATTAATTAGGTTTTCATTATGGTTAATTTAAATAGTAGACTAAAGTAATACTTTGATCTAATATGACATTACTTTATGGATATGTAGACATGTAACTTGAAGTCATGGTTGTGTGGCTGTAAATGTGACTGGATTGATCCTAACAGGTATATTTTAAGTCATTATGTTTCTTTGATTTTCATTTAGAGTGATTTTCAAAACACATAGTCATGTTTGTAAATGTGATGGGATGGAGACGAAGTCTCCCTTATTCTTGTTTTTATAAAAATTATGTTTATCAGGTACTTTGCAATGACATGCATTAAATGTCTAATGTTCGAAAAGTAGAGGAAACTCTATTAGAATTTTGGTAGAAATGTAGCGCTCATTTAATTGATAATCCCTTTTGAGAAAAGAAAAATGAAACTTGAGGTTTTAAAAAGTGTCTTTTAATGAAAAATGTTTTTCGCTGTTTGTTTTCTAAATATTTAAGGCCTGACATTTCAAAAATAATTACAAAAATGTATTATAAAAATCCAGGTTGTTACAGTTGGTATCAGAGCTCAGTCAATCCTCTCACAACCAATCCAACATGTCCGCAAGTCATATTAAGTAATTATTGATTGTCGATTGATAAGGTATGAGTTACAGAGATAACTCATATAAGTAATGTGGATGACCGTAGAAACTGATGCAACCCACAAGGGTTAGCAAGTTCTAAGAAGACACAAGATACATAGTTGTTGCATAATTAGAGGAGTAGTTTTATGAAATTAGAATAGTCCTTAGAGTAAGAAATAGTAGCATTAGAGTGTAAAAGTAGTATGTCTAAAAGATAACTTTGTTAGAGGATAAATCTATTTACCTGGGCAACCTTTTGAGAATTCAAGTTTTAACTTAGACGGCTTGCATAAAATTTTGAAGATTATGGTAAATATGACACTAAAATATTATGATGGTAATGAAAGAGAGATCAAAGGTAATCGAAGAGGTCTAGAGAAAGTTAAGAAAAGTATAGTGTTGGCTTGTACATGTAGTGTATATTCAAAATTTTGACATTATGAAATTTAGTGGAAATATGATAGAATAAAACTTTGATTTAGATGGATTTGTGATCTATGAGGTAAGAACAAGTTAGTCCTTATATACATGAAGATAGTGGTAGGCAATCATCATTGAGAAGCAATGCCAATCTAATGGTTCTTGAGAAATCTAGTTATGACTTGGAGGTGCATAATGCTTAGAGAAACATAACAATGATTTTATAAGAATGATTATCAAATGACAAGAAAAATCAGTATATGAGTGAAGAATTGAAGCATGAATATAGAAAAGTTAGAGGATAAATTCAAATCATTTCTGAGGTTGATGGTAAGAATTAGAGAAAGGTTGAGATGGATGTCACACTATATGGGAGTATGTGACATTTGTTGGTTAATTGCCTTTAGATCAAAAGGTATCTATTATATGCGTGTATCGAGTGAAGATACTAACTGAAGCAGATGAGGAGAAAAGGTTATATTGTAAAAATAAAGTAAGATGGAAATAATTATAATTGATGGACATTGAACAATAAAATTGATGATGATGCAATTTTCAATGACTAGGAAGAGGTGAGCTTGAAGAATCTGAATATGAACACAGTGAATGCATTATTATAACAAAAAGAGAATTATGATATGATTATGAATATGTTGGTGTATTCTAATGGAAATTTTATAAAAGTAGTGATACTAGAAGGTTCTAATGCTGATTTAGATAAGAATGTTCGATCTATGATGACTATGGGATCATAAATTTTAAGCATGATTATGAATGCATTTTTAAAAGAGAGAATTAATTAATGGATTCAAACATCCATGGGACTTGATGTATTGTTAATGGACCTTATGTGTATTAAAATACCCTAGTATATACCAAACAAAATTGATGGAAGATGCTACTTGATCCTTTTAGAAATTCTAGTTCTAATTTGAATGTGAATATTGTTTGAGGACACACCAACTATTTTATAAATAGTTCAGAGATAATAATGTGGATGAACAGATAGATAGAGAACCAAAGTATGAAATACAATTGATGAATTCAAAAGATATTGAATAGATTTGTGAAGATGTTGTATTAAAGAATTCCAACTTTTCTTTATCTAGAAGTATTTGATTTATGGACCAAAAGTGTGGATACAACAATTATTAAGTACAACGAATTATGTTGAGAGTTTAATCAAAGATTGTGAAGAAGGATGATGTAATGAGAAGGATTTTATGCTAATGATATTGATCAATAAGAGGATAATTTTGAAATATTAATCTTATATGAAGTGAATTGTTTAGAATTTGAAACATATGTTACTAATGTTGAAATGACTTCTAGTGAATGTGATCATGAGATTAATCATGAGTGAAATGAAACTTGATGAAGAGAATGATGATATGCAAAAATATAAGTTCAATGATAGCTGATGTAAAAGTGTGGGAAGTATTACATAGGCATAATGACTCTTGAGTTAGGTGAATAGTCTTGATGACGCAATCAACTATAGTGACTCAAGTGATAGAAATAACATCTATCCTTAAACAAGACATTCTCTTAAGTTGGGTGAAGCGAAAGGATAGTAAGCATAGTAATATCGTTGAATAGTCTAATGAGAACAAGAGACTTTTTCTTCGATTGTCATATATAATCCATAGCTAGCAACAATTCACTAGAAGTGGTAGAGATTCTAAGTAAAGGCAGCTCCTAAGGCATATGAGTGCTTATTCTAGTTAGCCATGTTCTTAGCTAGGACAGCATTGACATAAACAACAATAACAATAGTAACCCTCTGGATGACATGGATGTGGAGTGTTTGGGCATTTCATCAGTAGCTATAAAAAAAGGGGAGTCAAACAGATATACAGTGAAGGCCAAACAATTCTGATTCTAAGTAATTAGGGATGATGGTGGAAATACATTTAAGGTTAAAGATAGGTATATAGGAGTTTTGTTGGACCCAAGTCCCACATACAATTATATTCATTATTCTTATATTTTGCATGGGCTTGCTGTACATATCTTGGATTTTGAGTTGGATGTGATGACACTAGTAGGAAGAGGGATCTTAATGGGAAGTTTCTTCAGGATATGCATTGTATAATTGTGGGTGAAAAGATGGATATCTATCTTATCCTCCTTAATATGGATGATTTCGATGTTAGTTCGAAAATGAAGTGGTTAATAACAATGGCAATAGTGGATTATCACAATTAGATTTTCTTGGTGTATTGCTACGATCAGTGATCTCATTCTAAGGAAAGATGAGCAGAAAAAGGGTATATACGTTATTAGTTATAAAGGAAGCACGACACTTTCCTAAAGGATATCGAGAATAGCTGACAAGTGTAGTGGTGGTGAAGATTGAAAAGACAGACAGATTGAGTAACTATGATTCAAGAAATCCAAAGACATTTTCAAAAGGCGTTTCCTAGATTACTATTGCAGATAGAGATTGATATGATGATTGAGTTGTGTTGAACATAGTCTTAAATTTAAGGTGCTAGTCCTCATTGTGAAGAAGGATGGATCAATACAGCAATTACTATGAAATTACTTCAAGGTTTATATGGAATACATTACACCTGATCTCAATTATGATGAGGCATATGAAGAGCGATGCTTCCAAGGTGAGCCTTCAAGAGCCAAAGAAGAGATTCACCTTTGCACTCCTTTTGACACCACCTTTAAGCAATGATTGATAGATAACTTATCATGATGTTTTTGACATGAGGCAAGATGATTGAATAGAAATGTCTTCTTCATGAGTTGATATGCTCAGAGTTGATTTGGCATAAGTATGCCTATTATATGAGTAGTATGCTCTGTGATATTGGGCATTGATTTGCTGTTCTGAGATGTTAATTGATTTCATCTTCATTCTATTATTGCCTTATGTTTCTAATGGTTGAGTACCAAAATGCACAATGAGAGTAGCTCTTTATTGCCCAAGGATGATATGAAAGCTATGGTAATAAGTGGCATATATGTTTAGAGTTGGAGTTGGAATTAGGTGATTTTTGAGAATTAAATCAAGGGTTATGAGATTCATAATGAAATAAAAAAACAGAGATGCTTTTTGATAAAACCTTCCTTTTTGGCATAATTCTGTCAAGTGACATTATGGAATTGAAAAATGTGATAGGATGATGATGTTTGTTGAATTGTTGAAAGATAATATGAAAAGAATTTTGAGGACGAAATTCTTGTAAGGGGGAAAGAATGTAACAATCCCAAATTTTAAATTCTATTTTAAAGGATTATAAATTAATTTTGATAAATATAAATGGGAGAATCTTCATATTTAGGTTTAATTGAATTTATCTTTTGAAAGACATTAAATTGGACCCAATACCTTCATAATTGGATTGTACTAGAAAAAATGATCGCAACAATACTAAGTTTGCAGAAATCGGAGTTCGGATGAAGGAGATAAGGAATGGTTGAATATGAAGAACATTTTAGAAAAAAAAATAATCGAAAACATTAAATAGAAGGGGGCCAAATTGATATTGGCAACCCCTCAAGTCAAAACACAGAGACAAATACTAAGTCTGTTCCCGCATCGACGAAAAGAAAAAAAAAAAGAGAGAGAGAGAGAAAGAAAGAAGAAAGTTGACGTCGAGGAGGAGGAGAAGAGGAAGAAGAGGGAGGAGGAGAAGAGAGGGGGAGAGGAGAGAAAGAGAAGAGGAAGAAGAGAACGAGAAGAGAGAAGGGGAGAAAGGGAGAAGGAGAAGGGGGAAAACCTAGAGTCCCTAGAAACCCTAGGTTGCATTGGCAAGAGGGAGCAAATCGAGGAAGAAGAAAAGGAGGAAAAGAGGAGGAAAGAAAGAGGAGAGAGGAGCCGGTGCCAGAAAAAATCTAGCGTGCTGGTGGGAGCAAGAAAAAGAAGAAGAAACAGGGTTTTTTGGGTTGACAAAATTCCAAGCCATCGCTGGAGATGACATCGGCTCAGATCATCGATCTGAGTCGGTCATGTTGTCCAGCAAGGTGAGCCAAACAAAGCCCCCAAGGTTATTGGGGAAACCAACGTGATCTCGACCATCGATTGAAGAGGGGAACGTTGCATGGCCCAATTTGGAGGTTTCACGACAGATCTGAGCCAATCCAGCCCATTCTAAAGAGGGAAATGCACAGAAACGCATCTAAAAGGTAAGATCTACAAAACCCAACTCTTGATTTTTGGCTAAATCCATACGGTTTTATGCAAGATCTAAGTTTAGGGATGATCTAGCTGTCCATTTTCTGATTTAAGCTTAGGGATAGGTAATTAAGGACCTAATATAGCTTAGATCACACAAAATTTGTTGATCTAGGATGAAAACCAATCAAACAATGTCAGTCGTCTAATCGGGTCCTGTTTGCACAATAACTTCTTGACATCTAATCAATGATCAGATGCCACAGATGTGTTCTAAAACATTGAATTAACTAATATACGATGAAAATTCAAAGTTCTAGATGAAAATTGATGAAAAATTTGGACCGTCCAATCTGTAACTATGTAAACAGCGACTAGCGACATCTAATCAATGATCAGATGATGCTAGTAAATTCCCCATCCTTTAAAATAATAGGATGAGTCAAAATTTTAAGAATTGTAAGCAAGATAGACTGGATGATATAGGCCATCCGATCTGTCACTATTTAAATAGTGGATCTATGATAGATGATCAATGATCAGATGCCACTGATGAATTCTAGAACCTTGAATTTGTTAGAATGTGATTGGAATTCTGGAATTTGGATAAAAAGTTATCAAATAATCTGAACCATTCAGTTAGATAGTAGGGGAAACAAGAACCTAGTGATGGTTGGTTGGTGATTAGACATCATCGTTCTATTTCAAAACCTAAATTGACAAAGGAAGAGATATTTCACTTATTCATTGGCTAACAAGGTTTAATAACATGTTGAGAACAAGATCCAACCAATCCTAGTTGTCGGACCACCAATTAGAGGGTAAATAACAAATCATAGGGTGATATGACACTATTCTTACCTATGATCAGTGATAAGTAGTTGAAAAATGAGTTATCAAAACTCTAATGGCCTGAGATGAGTTTTCATCATCCATTTGTCATCTAAAAATGACAACTAGGTCACCATTCAATGGTTATAAGTTGAAAATACAAACATTGCTAGTGAATGATAAGCAATGGCTTGTTTTTAATAACCCATGACTTGATAGAAGTAAGATTGGTAAACCATGAAGGGAAACACAGATCATCATCATCATCATCATCTGTAATAACTCAAAATTTTCAATATTATTATTATATATATATATAAACAAGATCAATCATGATGGTTTCCATGTGCTAATAAGTTATAGCTTGTTTTAGAAAATTTTGGAGATTAATAGATATTTAAGCATATTAATAGGTGGTTGGATGTTTTATTTTTATTTACCTATGAAACAAAGGCAATTGTGAGAAATATCCACGTAATTAGAACAGAGCTCAAAATGGAATCTAACACCTCAAAGAATGCTAAAAATGGAGCTCGTATGACCAAGTTATGGTCTTTTGAAGATGGAGGGCATATTTGTAATTTGACTGCAAAATGACTAAGACCCAAAAAATGCAGGGGGTCATTTTGAGAACGACACCCCCCTCCTCCATTGTCGTCTTCTACCTCCAGTTGACCTAACAGCACTGCCTCTGCAAGGCAGCGCCGAAAAAATGGTGGCACCGCCATTGGGCAGCACAGCCTTCAACAACTATAAAAGCCCCTTCCCCTTCCCCTCTCCAATCGATCATCTCCTTTCCATTCTCTTTTGGAGTTTCAAGCCTAAGGTTCCAGCAAATTGGAAAACTCCTCCAATTTTCCATGCAATTTCTGGCAGCAGCTTAGGTCTTTCCTCCGGGCCGGCCATTCTCCTCCTCTTTTTCTTCGGCTGCCTTCACCCAAAAACCCGACAGCTAAGGTTTCAGCATGGAAAAGGCCGCACCTTTGGTGATGGGCACCCTCCTAGACTACCCAAGTAAGAACCCCATCCCCCTTTGTGATTTTTCGTCTCCTCTGCCCAGATCCATGCTGGATCTGGAGCTTCCTAGCCGAAAATCACTGGAAGAAATCCAAATTCGATGGGTCTACAGACCCATCAAACTAGACACGCCCTAGGGACACTATGCGTAATGCGAGCTTGAAAATGCATTCCCTGGTGTGGCCTTTGGGTGCGTGGGGCCATGCAGGCGCAGTCCCGATCTGACTGGGACGCACGAGCGCCCCAGGAGCTATGACACGCGCCCGCCCATGCACAAGATGCATCAGCATGACGTCGTCCAGCATGCATGCCCTAGCACATCATTCGGGCATACACACGCTGTCTCGGTTCGACTAGGACGCACACGCATCGTGGAAACCATGATGTGCAGGCCCTTGTATGGACAAATCTGGTTCGTTCGTTGATTAGTGACACTGAAAATGCAATTAAGGAGGCTATATAACTTTGATCGACGATCCAAAGGAACCATTGCATTTGTAATGATGACGCAAACCTAATGAGACTATAAAAGTAATGATTAGAGGACTATTTTGCATGACTATAGCCCAAAGACTATAGAAATCTCATAGATTTACCATGTCAAAGATGATTAGATTTCATGGATAGATCCATTATAGGTGTTAGGAGATTAATAGCTTAGGATCAAAGCTAAATTACACGTATCAATTCTTGAATTATAGATTTGACGCTCCAATTCAAGTACAAACCCGTTCTAAGCCTTAGGACAGGTGATCTGTGAGATCTAACCATTCAATTACATGATCTGGGTGACATAAAAGTCAATGAAGGCAATCTAACCATGAAACATTAGATCTATATGTGAGATTTAGCCTGGAAACACATTTAAACAAGGATCTATACTCCTGAAAGGCAGATATAGCCGTTAATCTATAAATCTAATTAGCATCTAGAAATGGATAGAAAGTGACACTTGAATCCTTGTTATCAAACAATATACAGGGTTTCACGAAGATGAGTTAGGGTCAAATAATGAAGAACACAATTCATGAGACATCGAGGTAGGTAGTCTGATACTACGAAGGTTTCAAATGCATTCCAAACCCAAGTAATTCACTTGACTTTATTACCATATTTAGTACACTTTCTGAGATATGATGTTCTTATACAACCATGTGGAATTGTCTTCATGACTTATTGGCCTTGAATACAATTTCTAGCATGAGCAGATTTTTATGCATTGCTCGCATGTTTGAAAATAAATGCATATATTTCATGATTTCGATGATTGGGATTTGGATTTATCTATATATATGCTTTTTCGACTATTGAGCTTGGTGGGCACTATGCTGAGAGGTTATTATGTACGAGGTTGGCCTCCCGGCCTCTACCACCAAAAACGTGGATGGTATCACTACCAAAAAGGCTTGTCCCTTCCTCGACTACTATAGTAAACAGGGAAGACCACTAAAGGTGTTCATGGCACCCTTTTCGAGGATGCCATGGTCGTCATGGAGGCTATGGTAGGTTGGTCTCCAGATACCGGAGCCACACAAGTCCAGATGCATTTTGGTCATGAGCATAGTGACCCTATGATTTCAGTGTTATCGATATGCATATAGCATTGAGATGATCGCATACAAGTACTCGTTACTAGTCAGCATGATGTGTTCGCTAAAAGACCATGTGCATGATACTTATAGGGATGCCAGCATCTACTTTGAATGATGACTATTTTAAGAGTTTCATGATTATTATATTTGACTCGTTGGTTTGATATGTTTTTTGAGATCTTCTTACATGAATCTATTGATTTCTACTTTATGATTTTAGTCAAAATTTATATCGTTGAATACTATATTTTGGTAAAGGATTCCATGGTTGAATTTGCATCAATGAGCTTACATTTTATGCACAAATATGCATGTTTACACAAAAGGAAATCGTTGATGCTTTACATGACAAAGCACCTTGAATTATGCATGTTTCCTACCGTGTTTTCAAAATAGTAGCATCAGATAACCTACTGAGTATGAGGAATACTCACCCCAAATATATTATTTTTATAGATTAGTCCAGAAAGGATTAGAAGAAACTCCAGGACATGTTGGTGTCACGATCAAGTAAATGAAGAAGAGACAAGTATGAATGTAAGTAAACTCTCTACCTTTTGGACATGTACTTGTAATTACTACAGTTGGGCTGTGAGCTGTGACTAGATAGACCTAGGAAGACATTTATGATTATAGTAATTTTCAAAACTACTTTGTTTGTTTTGAAAGCAAACGACCCTCGGGGTTTTCAAAATAAATTTAAAATAAAAGATTTTTTTGCTGCATTGCATTGTTTTTATAAAATTGTTTTCAAATAGGGATCGATCCCGCATTAGGATTTAGGTTTGCATTTAAAAATGCATGTGAAAACCCAGGTCATCATAGTTGGTATCAGAGCCCGGTTCTATCCTTTCACAGCCAATCCTGCATGTCCAAAAGTCGTATACGATGAGAATAATTAAGAAAAAGTAGACTAAAGATAGGTAGTAGAGATGACTAGAATAAGGAATAATATTAGATCAAAAATAAATACACCATAAATAAATAGGTGAAAAGGAGATAGATCTAGCAAATACTTAGGTATTGGATTACTCGCATTTTAGTAAAAAAAAAAAGTTTGGCCAACATCCTTAGGGTTAAGGATTGTTGTGAAGTGATGCACACAAGGAAACTAGTATATGAGAATAAGATTATGATGAGAATGATGAATGGGAATATAATACTAGTGGAATCCTTAAGAGATAACTTTGACTTGTACTAGATCAATCAAAGGTGAGAATTTTGAAGAACTTAGTTCAATTTTAGATTACTTAATTGGAACTTCATGAATAGTAAATGGCTATCTTCTAAGAAGAATAGAGAAGATCAGAATATGAGTCCAATAATGGATATGTGATCAAGAGAAATACAACATGAGTAAAAGATGGAAGTTAAGGAGAATGACAAGGAATTTGAAGTATAATAGAGTTATTAAAAGATTTTGATGATAATCTAATGGGGATGACAGGTCTGTGGTAATCAATTGATTATGGCATGAACTTATGAGGGAAGCATGGTATGAACGAGATGTTAATGAATTAGTTAAGACACTGCATGGTTTATTGAGAACACAAAGAATTAAGGATTTTGATGATATTAGCAAAATTTAACATTTTCTAGAAGTCTTAAGTTTATCATGTCTGACGTGTAGGTGTGGTATCAATTATATGCAAGATGTAGTATCGATTATATGCAACCAATCAAATGGAAACATTGATCTAAGTAGACAAAAGGAGGATGCTGGCTAAGGAGTAATAATGATAGGGATAATAATAATAATAATAATAATAATAATAATAATAATAATAATAATAATAAGAGAGAGAGAGAGAGAGAGAGAGAGAGAGAGAGAGAGAGAGAGAGAGAGAGAGAGAGAGAGAGAGAGAGAGAGAGAGAGAGAGATGTAACTACAAGTAGTTGATGGATGTTGAACAGTTAGAATAAGAAGATCATTATTTATGGAGGAAAGGAAGGCGAAGTATAGAATCAAAGATCTTTCATCTTGAGTCACATTGCCAAATTGAAGGATGGATCAATCAAATTTGAGGGAATACGAGTAGTCGAGTTGGTGGTATGATGGTAACAAAGTATAATAAAGATAAAGCACTAGAAAATCTAGTCTTTCAATAGAGTGTCGACATTAAGGATAGTGTGTTGCATAGGAGGATAGTGACCAACTAGGAATTTAATTTTACAATAAGTTTGATGCCTATATCTATTGTTGATATTAGAATTTTATCAAGAGCCATTTATTTATGAGGAAACACCAGTGATTGTAGTCCACAACAAGGAGAAGTTAATAATACCCTACATTGTCATTGTATGGTGAAGTTATAGGGAAAAGAAATAAACAAGGATAGTGACTTGTCAAATCGATCTTCATCAACTAGAGTATCATAAACTTGAGTTCCTGATATCATAAAGAAAGAAATTAGAAGAGCAAATAGAATTAAGTGTCATTATTTTTAGAATGATGTTGATTGAATTAAGGTATTCAAATCATAATTAACCATGATAGCATCTAGTAGATAGTATCCTAAGCTATGAGGAATGTTATGGGTACTTAGACATGAGTTTTTCCCTAAAGGAAGTAAATTGATTTGATTAAGTTATTTGAGGATCTAAAAGTACAACCGAGACAGAAGTAAGATGAGAAATAATCTAGAACAATGAAAAAAATTGCAGATAATCCCAGACCTTGATCGATGTTATGGCAAGCGGTTGAGGTCACCTTGAGTTTGAAAGATGCTGCTGACTTGGAATGAAAAGAAAATCAGTTAAGCACTAATCACTTTAAAGATCTTTGAGCTAGTAGCCTACAAATCTGGGAAAGATATACAAATAGACGCTTTGTCTATGCCTACGAAGATGCTTTATACTTACAAGTGTATTTCTTAAAAATTGTCACTATAAAAGCTTTAGCACCAATTAATGTGATAACTATTGGATGATTCTTATTAGTATTAGATGAGGTGGTACATGAAAAGATAAAATTTGAGGAATTGAGAGAATTGCTACTTATGATGATATCTCCTGACAATTAAGACTTAATGAATGATGACAAAGCCTTGATGAGTGGTTGAACAATATATTGACATAAGGAATGGAAGGAGAAACATTAAGATAGCTGTCACACTATATAGTAACATCTGATGTTTAATTGCCTTTATATGCACATGTCAAGTGCAAAGACCAACTAGAGAAATTGAATGGAGGTAAATTTCATGAGGGTTAACTTTACAGGATTGAGTATAAAACTTTTGGTCTAGAAGATCCCAAAGAAAATCATTAAGCAACGAAAAATTTAAGGAGGATAATGGCAGTGGATTCAACCATGAACAAAGTAAGTGGACTTTGTTAGAGATAAGAGACTTTTGACATGAGTATGAATACTGCCGAAAATCCTAATGACAAATTTTATTAAGCCTCTAAAGCAAGAACATTCGATCTATGATAGATTGACCATAAGCATTTGATATAAATTCTTCAAGAAGAAAATTCTCTAATAGAAATCAATAATAGTTAGGAGATCATAATTGTAGTATGTATTAGCATCATTGAGAGAAGATGCTACTTGATTTGTTTTAGAATGTAAACATTGGTTGAGGAATCAAGTCACATATGAAAATTGAAAGATAGTTGAAATTCGAAGTTTGGAGATTAGCAGTTAAACACCTTTCCAACTAAAGGAGTTGGTATGATAAAAACTCTTAACATTGATATTAAGAGATGAGAAGCGATACTGTATTAAGCATTGAAGTTTATTGACAAACATATGAGCCCAGTAAGACTTGATAGAAAGAATGTAAACTTTTGGGACTCTTATTAGCAAGGTACAGCCAACACTTAAGAGACTCTAATGAGTAATAGGTCATTTGATGGAAGACAAGAGGTAAGGGATACTACCCTTTACTATTCAAAGTGAAAGATAAGAAATAAGATGATATAGTATCAAAGAAGTTGAGAGTAATTTTTACATAAGTAGAGGAGTATGGTCATCTAAGGATTTATTAATTATATAAACTCTATAGTAATGAGATGAACTCCAACGAGAAACCAGTATTGATAAAGGAGCAAGAAAAGAATGCAGTATCAGAGAACACAGTGGAAGTGGCTCTTGAGTACTTAAATGCAAGCTGAACTTCAGTTATATTTAGATCCTTTATGGAAGGCATTATGAGAAAGGAATTATTAGGATGATAAATTAAGGATGTGCCTAGAATTGGTTACAAGATAACGTGATAAGAATCTCAAGGATAAAACTCCTCTAGTAATTTACTCAATAGAGGTATTGGATAAGAATATTAGGGCATGAAGCAAAGAAATTTTTTTAGTCCGAGTCACAAGGGAGCCTTAACGGAGAGTACATTCATCAAGAGATTGTTTAA
This sequence comes from Warburgia ugandensis, assembly GCA_035236585.1. Classification (NCBI taxonomy): domain Eukaryota; kingdom Viridiplantae; phylum Streptophyta; class Magnoliopsida; order Canellales; family Canellaceae; genus Warburgia; species Warburgia ugandensis. The sequence continues at coordinate 27,867,417 of CP141131.1, forward strand.
GAAACAAACAACTTAAAGATAATAAATTGTGGAATTTTGAGGATGAAATTTCTTTAAAGGGGGTAATGATGTAATGACTCAAAATTTTTAATATTATATATATATATAAACAAGATCAATCATGATGGTTTCCATGTGCTAATAAGTTATAGCTTGTTTTAGAAAATTTTGGAGATTAATATATATTTAAGGATATTTATAGGTGGTTGGATATTTTATTTTAATTTACCTATGAAACAAAGGTAACTGTGAGAAATATCCAATTATTAGATTCTATGCTCGAAATAGAATCCAACGCCTCAAAGAATGCTAAAAACGGAGCTCGTATGACCAAGTTATGGGCTTTCGAAGATGGAGGGCATATTTGTAATTTGACTACAAAACGCCTAAGACCCAAATAATGCAGGGGGTCATTTTGATAACGACACCCCCCTCCTCCATTGTCATCCTCCACCTCCAATAGACCTAACAGCGCTGCTTTTGCAAGGCGGCTTCGGAAAAATGATCGCACCGCCATTGGGCAGCACTGCCTTCAACAGTTATAAAAGCCCCTTCCCCTTCCCCTCTCCCATCGATCATCTCCTTTCCATTCTCTTCCAGGGTTTCAAGCCCAGGGTTCTGGAAAATTGAAAAACCCCTCCTCCAATTTTCCCTACGATTTTTGTCACCGGCCCAGGTCTTTCCTTCAGGTCGACCATTCTCCTCCTCCTTCTCCTTTTCTCCGGCTACCTTCACCCAAGAACTAGGCAGCTAGGATTTCAACATGGAAAAGGCCACACCTCCAGCCATGGGCACCCTCCTAGACTGGACAGGTAAGAACCCCATCCCCCTCTCTGATTTTCCCTCTCCTCCGGCCTAGATCCATGTTGGATCTGGCATTTCTCGGTCAGAAATCACAAGAAGAAACCCAGATTTGATGGGTCTGCCGATCCATCGAACTAGACACGCCCCAAGGATGCCACGTGTAACACGCACCCAAAAATGCTAGTGCAACCTTTGGGTGTGTGCGACCGTGCAGGCGTGGTCCTGGTCCGATCGGGCCACACGAGCACCCCAAGAGTTATGATGTGCGCGTGCCCACGCCGGAGACGCATCCACGCAACACCGTTGAGGATGCGCACCTTGGCCAGTCGTTCGGTCATGTGCATGATCTGAAGGAATCATTGCATTCATAATGAAGATGTGGACCTAATGAGACTATAAAAGTTAGGATCAGAGGACTATTTTGTATGACTATAGCCCAAAGACTATAAAAATCTCATAGATTTACCATGTCAAAGATGATCAGATCTTATGGATAGATCCATTAGAGGTGTTAGGAGATTAATAGCTCTGGATCAATGCTAAATTACATGTATCAAATCTTAAATTATAGATTTGGCCCTCCAATTCAAGTACAAACCTGTTCTGAGCCTTAGGATAGGCGATCCGTGAGATTTGGCCATTCAATTACATGATCTGGATGACATAAAAGTTAATGAAGGCAATCTAACCCTGAAACATTAGATCTATATGTAAGATCTAGCCTGGAAACACATTTAAACAAGGATCTATAGTTTTGAAAGATAGATCTAGCCGTTAATCTATAAATCTAATTAACATCTAGAAATGGATGGAAAATGATACTTAAATCCAATATATAGGGTTTCACGAAGATGGGTTAGGGTCGAGTAATGAAGAACACGATTCATGAGATATCAAGGTAGGTAGTCTAGTACTACTAAGTTTTCAAATGCATTCCAAACCCTAAGTAATTCACTTGACTTTATTACCATATTTAGTACGCTTTTTGAGATATGATGCCCTTATACAAGCATGTGGAATTGTCTTCATGATTTATTGGCCTTGAATATGATTTCTGGCATGAGCAAATTTTTATGCATTGCTTGCATGTTTGAAAATAAATGCATAAATTGCATGATTTTGATGATTGAGATTTGGATTTATCTATATATGCTTTTTGGGCTATTGAGCCTGGTGGGCACTATGCTGGGAGGTTATTACATACGGGGTTGGCCTCCCACCTCTACCACCAAAAAGGTGCATGGTATTGTTGCCAAAAAAGGCTTGTCCCTTCCTCGACTACTATAGTAAACAGGGAAGACCACTAGAGGTGTTCATGGCACCCTTTTCAAGGATGCCATGGTCGTCGTGGAGGCTATGGTAGGTTGGTCTCCAGATACTGGAGCCACACAAGTCCAGATGCGTTCTGATCATGAGCATAGTGACCCTATGATTTCAGTGTTATCGGTATGCATATAGCATTGAGATGATCGCATACGAGTACTCATGACTAGTCGGCTTAATGTGTTCACTGAAAGACCATGTGCATGATACTTATAGGGATGCTAGCATCTACTTGGAATGATGGCTATTTTAAGAGTTTCATGATTATTATATTTGACTCATTGGTTTGATATGTTTTCTGAGATCTTCTTACATGAATCTATTGATTTCTACTTTATGATTTTAGTCAAATTTATATAGTTGAATACTAGATTTTGGTAAAGGATTCCATGGTTGAATTTGCATTAATGAGCTTACATTTTATGCACAAATATGCATGTTTGCACAAAAATGAATCGTTGATGTTTTACATGACAAAGCACCTTGAATTATGCATGTTTCCTACCGTGTTTTCAAAATAGTAGCATCAAATAACCTACTGAGTATGAGGAGTACTCACCCCAAATATATTATTTTTATAGATTAGTCCAGAAAGGATTAGAAGAAACTCCAGGACATGTTGGTGTCACGATCAAGTAAATGAAGAAGAGACAAGTATGAATGTAAGTAAACTCTCTACCTTTTGGACATGTACTTGTAATTACTAAAGTTGGGCTGTGAGCTGTGACTAGATAGACCTAGGAAGACATTTACGATTACAGTAATTTTCAAAACTACTTTGTTTGTTTTGAAAGCAAACGACCCTCGAGGTTTTCAAAATAAATTTAAAATAAAAGATTTTTTTGCTGCATTGCATTGTTTTTATAAAATTGTTTTCAAATAGAGATCGATCCCGCATTAGGAATTAGGATTGCATTTAAAACTGCATGTGAAAACTCAGGTCGTCGCATCATCATCAAGACCTTATCCTAATTAGGGGTCAGCCACATGAATCTTATTGCTCCATTCCACTCTATTAAATACAATGGCTTCATTTAGTCTCAAAGTTTTTAAATCTTTCCTTACCACTTCTATCCACGTTCTTTTGGGCCTCCCCCTTGGCTTTTAGAACCTTCTACTTGTATCACCTCACTCCTTCTAATCGGTGTGGTAGTTGGTCTCCTTTGAATATGTCAAAACCATCTAAGTGTAATCTCCCTCATCTTGTTACCTGTTGGTGCTACCCTTAAATTTCCTCTAATATTTTCATTTTTAAGTCTATTCTTTCTTGTCTTACCACTCATCCATCTCAACATCCTCATTTCTGTGATGCTCATCCTATGAGTATGATGTTCCTTAACTGCCCAACACTTTGATCCATAGAGCATGACCGACCTTATGGCCATGCTATAGAATTTTTCTTTTAGTTTGAGTGGCACCCGCCGATCACACAAAACTCTAGATGTACATCACCATTTGTTCCAACTCACTTGGATTCTCTGGGTGACCTCCCTCTCAATCTTCCAATCTCTCCACTCTCATGAATCATTGAACCTAAATACCGAAAGTGGTCTTTTACGGGGACTTCATAGTTATCAATCTTGACTAGTGTTTCACTCCTACTCTCATGAAACATAGAACAATGAATGATAAGCAATAGTTTAGTTTTGATAACCTACGACTTGATAGAAGTAAGATTGATGAACCATGAAGGGAAACACAAATCAATAGCTTAAATGACTGAGATCATGTGATCTAGATGGTAGATTGGTGAGGGATTACTAAAACCTAATGGTTTCACCATTAACAAATGATCTAGATTATCAGATCATGGTTAAAATACTCCTTTGAAATTATTAGCTTACAACTTGATATTGACAAGAAAATATGGAATATCTATAGGTTGACCGATAAGTTGAGTTGAAGAAGAAACTTAGCTGAGCTGAGAACTTCGACTAAGAGGTAGGTGGTTTTAACATATATTTGCCCTTAAGATTTTAAATAATCAAATATTAGTTTATCATGTTTTCTAGTTGAAAATACTTAACTATCATGGAATTTACACTTCATCATGATACCTTGTTTTATGCTTTTTAAGAATGCAATGTTTGCAAATGAGCTATGGGAATTATATCTATATATCTTCATGGCCATGTTGCATGCTTTTATGTGAGAAACGAAAAAGATATTGCTTGTTATACGCTCTTATTTGTTTTTGAAAGAAATTATTATAATTAAAATTCATCAATACCATGTTTTGAGATGAGCTATAGAAATGTATAATTTTGCATGAGATATATGATATATGTTTTAATATCATTTTGGGATTGAGACATCTCTTTGTTCAGGCTAATGAGCCCAGTGGGCACTATGCTAAGAGGTTGTACGGGGTGGCCTCCTGATCTCTAACCAAGGGTGGTAGGTATCCATGCCCAAAGTGGCATTGTTTTTCTCGATTGCTGTGGTAGGAACAACCATTGGAGGTGGTCAAGGCACCCTTTCGAGATGTATTCATAGTTGTCGTGGAGGCTACGAAGGCTATTCTCTAGATACCGGAGAGGCACGATTCAGTGATCTGGTCATGGGCATAGTGTGCCATCGGATTTCTATTTTATGACCCACGTAGATGGGCTTGATGATGGCCTTTAGATGAGTCTATTTTCCAGGGTGCATATGTGCACATGATGATGCTGTCGGTTTGGGATTGCCGACGTTCGTGGTTTAATCAATGACTACTTTAATACTTTGAGGCTCTTATGGCATTGGATTTATCAAGTTATATGCATATCTTTCACATAGTTCTCAAGTTATGCTTACTTCTGATTTTCTGATATGTTTTATATTGCAATTTACTTGAGATTACTATGATGATTCAATCATTTGAAAAAATATGTATTTAGAGTAGTGTATGTTTTATATTGACACTATCTGAAATGTTTTAGCATAAAATAGTGAATTTAGATTGGTCTGCAGCTTAAATCATGTTTCTTATCCTTAACTTAATTATTCGATTCTTTAAAAATTGCATGGAAAAGGATTTGAGATGATGTATAGAATTGCATGAAAAACTTGGTGAAATAGATGTGAAAACTGCCTACACAAGGGCTAGCTTGCTGATTTACAATGTCTCAGGTTGATGAAAAAGAATAAGGGAAATGAAGCAAGGGATTGTGTCAAAGAGTTCAACATGACAAATCAGGTATATCAATTAGGTTTGCATCATGGTTAATTTAAATAGTAGATTGAAGTAACATTGCAATCTAATATGACTTTACTTTATGGATATGTAGACATGTAACTTGAAGCTATGATTGTGACTGGATTGATCCTGGCAGGTATATTTTAAGTCGTGTATATTTCTTTGGTTTTTCATTTAGTGTGATTTTTAAAACACTTAGTCATGTTTGTAAATGTGATGGGAAGGAGACGGTGTCTCCATTATTCTTGTTTATATAAAAACTGCCAGATTTTCAGTAGAAATGTAGCGCTTATTTTGCCGATAATCCTTTTTGAGAAAAGAAAAATGACCCTTAAGGTTTTAAAAAGGGTCTTTTCATGAAAAATGTTTTTCGCTGTTTGTTTTCTAAATATTTAGGGCCTAACATTTCAAAAAGAATTACAAAAATGTATTATAAAAACCCAAGTTGTTACAGTAGGTGACGCTCTGCAGTCTAATAAACCAGGTGAGGTCAGATCACCGGGTAAGGCAAGCCAAAAGTCTCATATGAGGGACGGGGGCTAAATATTGAGAGTTAGTCCCATATCATTAAAGAGGAAGTAACTGGGATGGTTATAAGAGTTCAGGTACCTCTCCTTGCAACAACTAGTTTTCCTTTCGGGGAAGAGCAAAACCTTGCGGCCAAAAGGCCAAAGCAAACAATATCATTGCATTAGGAGTCCTGGCTGTTGCAAGTGGTATCAAGCCAACTCCTGACCTAGTGTGTGGCTAACCACATACGGTTGCGTCTGGTCAAAAGGCCAGGTAAGGACGCATGTCCCCTAAGGTGGGGAGAGGTGACACTCTGCGATCTAACAAGCTGGGTGAGGTCAGATCACTGGGTGAGGTAAGCCAAAAGTCTTAGGTGAGGGACGGGGGCTAAGTATTGAGAGTTAGTCCCACATCGCTGAGGAGGAAGTAACTGGGCTGGTTATAAGAGTTCAAGTACCTCTCCTTGCAACGACCGGTTTTCCCTTTGGGGAAGAGAAAATTTGTGTGGCCAAAAGGCCACAGGAGACAATATTGTTGCATTGGGAGTCCCAACTGTTACACATAAACTTCATATTTCAATTTCATGGGAAAATTCAAACAAACATACTAAAAGCATCAATTAAATGGATATAATAATGATAACCATGAGATTCAATTGAGCAAATTCCTAGACATCAAAATATATTATATGAAGTAGATTAGTAGCACAAAATTGCTCAATACAAATGCAATTGATGGCTTTTGCCTAAAGGAGATAAGTGATAGAAAGACAAACTATTAGGGGACACTAGAAGCTTAAACAGAAAGATCATGCACTACTAAATTTTTAGTTTTATAAGATAGCAAAAACAAGATGGTTTAAATACAACTGCTTTACTAAAAATGAAAAAAGACCATTTCTCAAAACCGTCTTATATACTATAATATTATAAATGGTTTTATAAAAAAATGTCTAATAAAAATAGTTTATGAGATGATTTTTAAAAATAGTCTTATATTGTTATACAATATATAAGATGGTGTTTGAAAACTATCTACTTTTATGAGACAATTTTCAAAAATCATCTTATATTGTCCTATACAATATAAGATGGTTTTAAAATTTTGTCTTATATTGTCATACAAAATATAAGATGGTATTAAAAAATCATCTTATAATGTCATGTTTTAGAAGATGAATTTATAATAACTGTCTTATAAAAATAGTTTGTATGACAATTTTCAAAAACCATCTTATAAACTACTTTTATAAGCTTATTTTCAAAAATCATCTTATATTATCCTATACAATATAGGATAGTTTTAAAAAGCCCTCTTATATTGTCATACACAATGTAAGATGTTTTAAAAAAATCATCTTATAATATCATGTTTTATAAGATAGTTTTTAAGAATTGTCTTTAAATATTCTTTTTAACACAACATGAAGTTCATCCTTTAATTTTTTACTCTTGGGTACTTCGACAAAAAACTCGAATATTGAGTTGGATTTACATACACTTTGTCTCGAACTTGTATTTCTCGATTGATATCCATTTGGGTATATATTCATTCTTGCTTTTATCATATGTTTAATTCATTTGATGTTATGGGAATAAAATTCCTTTTCTAAAGCTTTTTCTTCTTGCTTGTGATCATTCATGTGTATGGATTAGTGTGTGGATCATTTATACTATGGATTAGTCATGTTTTTGTATCATTCATACTTGTCCCAATCCTAGAGTTGAAAAGTTGAGTCCTCTAATATTATATTCATTTTACTAATTGTATGTACATTTTCTGTGCACACCAAGTAATTGGTTAAATGCCTAACTCAATGTTATTATAATATTTTCATGTCAAGAAATTCTTCACACACATTTGAACATCAAGTTTGGACAAAATAGACAAATATGCTTGGATGACTGCAGAAAGATCATCAAGAGACTATGAGGAGGGAATAGAAAAGTTCATAGAGTTTGCATTTAGGGCAAGTGGTGATTATAATCGAATGCAATGTCCATGCTCAAGATGTGGAAACCTGAAAAGCTTATTATAGGTGAAGTGAGAGAACATTTGGGCTTCAATAGAGTTAATGAAAAGTTATCTCCCATGGATGTGGCATGGAGAGGGAATTCCTCCTAGGCCCTCGCTAAGGGCCAAATTTGTATATAAAAAAGAAGCTACAATAGGAAGTGTTGTAAATAGTAGTATAGCTATACTAATATTTTGAGATTCATACAATACATCTAAGACAACCTCGAACAATTCTAGACTACATTGGAGGAAGCTGATGAGCCATTGCACGTTGGGTGCATAGATTATACTAAGTTATCTATAGTGGTAGAAGTTTATAATCTCAAATCAATATTTCATTTTTCATATTGAAGTTTTTCATATTTGTTGAAAGTCACTGGTAAAATGGTACCCAAGGAGAACAAATTGGATACGTCAACATGGGTGGCAAAGAAAACATTGGTTGTGCTAGGGTTGCAGTATGAAAAGATTACATGCCTATCCCAATTACTTAATATTATACAGAAAGGAACACAAAGACAAAACTATATGTCCAACTTTTGGACATTTAAGATGGAAGCTCAAGAAGAATTCAAGTGATCGCAAGTGAAAGATGTCCCAGCAGAGGTCCTATGGTATTTTTCCCCTTTTCTGAGGTTCCTAAGAATGTTTCATATTAAAGAAACAATGAAGAAACTAGTATAAGGAGAGAGTAGGTGATAACTATTTATGCCAACTAGCAGATAGCCTAACATGGAAGCTTATAGACTTCATGTGACCCGATTTTGGAGAAGAACCTATAGATGGGACTAATATTCATGATCTTATGAGTAGTAGGTATAGTTGTTGGCCTGTTATAACAGTTTGTTACAACCTTCTATTATTGTTGTGCATGAAGTGGAAGTTCATGATGTTAATTACATTAATACTAGGTACCAAAGAACCTAGTAATGACATTGACATGTACTTTGCTCCATTAATTGATGATCTTAGGAGATTTTGGGAAGTAAGGGTTAAAGCTTATAATGCATACAAGAAAGAGACATTCACACTTCCCTGCATATGGTAATTTGTCGGAATGCACAGTGAAGAGATCCAATGCCTGTCCTATTTGTAGTGACCAAACGTGTGTCATATGACTTCAACATGGCAAGAAGATGGCATTCCTAGGCCATAAAAGATGGTTGCATAGAAATCATTCATACCATTTTAAAAAGGAAGAATTTAATGGTAGTGTGGAGACTAGGACACCACCAAAGAGGTTGACTAGATGACAAGTATGGGAACAAGTTGAGAACCTTAATGTATCATGGGGGAAGAAGAATAAGAAGGCAACTTCATATACTTATGAAAGTAACTCTAGAAGCTTTTGGAAGAAGAATTAAATATTCTTTAAACTTATATATTGGAAATCCCCACACAAAAGTTATGTGCTTTTTGTCATGCACATTGAGAAGAATGTCTATGAAAGATTGATAAGTACCTTACTCAACATGCCTGAAAAAACCAAGAATGGACTTTAGCTCAAATAGATTTCATGACCATGGGTTTGAAGAGAAGGTTGCATCCAAAGGATAGGGGCAGCCAAGGAACATACTTGCCTAAAGCAAATTATATGCTTGGCAAAGAGGAGAGAAGAATAGTTTGTAAAACCCTATCAGATAATGAAGTCCCAAATGGGTACTCTTCATGCTTCAGAAACATTATCTTCATGGAAGAGCTGAAACTATTAGGGATGAAGTCTCATGATTATCATGCATTGATGCAACAACTTCTGCCTATGGCAATATATTTAGTTCTTTCAAACAAAGTTAGAAGATTTATTACTACATTCTGCTATTGCTTTAATGCTTTGTGCAAGAAGGTGGTGAATACTTTGAAATTACAAGAAATCTGAGAGCATTTAGTGACAACCTTATGCAAGTGTGAGACAATCTTCCCACCATCATTCTTTGGTACCATGGTACACTTAATAGTGCACTACATTGATGAGGTTAGGCTGTGTGGACCTATTTATTTGTGATGGATGTACCCATTTGAAAGGTATATGAAGGTGTTAAAAGGGTATGTACGAAATCACAATTGGCTGAATGGTTGTATCGCTGAATTTTACATTGTAGAAGAAGCAAGTGGAGTTTTGCACTAAGTATTTATCAAGAGTGGATGCTATTGGAATCCCAAGAAAGAAATGTTCAGGTGGATTAATTGATCCAAGAGTTGGTGAACCCCCTCTAGTGGTTGAGTATCGACCATTGATCAAAAGGAATGGGACCAAGCACACCTTTATATCTTGTGAAATATTAATGTTGATGAAGTTCAGCCATACATTAAGTAACTAATGCTCTCTCTTTGGTTTCCCACGCCCGCACGCACACACACACACACACACATATTCTGAATGGTACATAATGTATTATTAATGTAGGCATTTTATATATAATTTTCATCTCTTCATTGTAATAAGCACATGGGCTTCCTAAAAGAGAGGTGTCCAAGAGATGCAAATTAAGAAAGAGAAGTGGCTACAAGATAAATATTGTCATTCCTTCACTTCTTGGCTTCGTCAGAAGGTATTTGATTACAATGAAATAATGCTTCATTCACTTAATTGATTTGTAATAGCATATGCATGTATACATTAATCATCTCAGATACGTAATATTATACACGAGTTTTAGATCAGCGAGATGTTTTAGGTCATATTATTTGTAAATGCTTGGATTGGATTCCAATGGGGCATCGACCAAAAGTAATGAAGTATGCTGGATATGCCATCAATGGTTATTGCTTTCCAAAAAAGACCGTGATAAGTTAAGAGCACAACAAGGTAGCAGTGGGACCTTAGTTAATAAAGCTACTTTCTTTTCTAGTTCAAAGGACAACAACCCAATTGTAGCTTACAATAGTAATTATAGCAAGATATGAGAGTAGGATTATACCTATAGAGCCATGGTTGCATTTAAGTTCAATTATGTAGAGTACAACAAAGATGGCATCAAAACCAGTGTCCTCAGTTTGACATTGGTTAACCTCAATAAGATGGGCTATCAAAATGACCAGTTTATTTTTACATGTCAAACAAAATAGGTATTTTATATACAAGATGGACTTGATATGAGATTATCAACTATTTAATCAGGTTCCCCAAGGGACTTCTATGACAAAGATGACCTGGGTGACACGAGAATCGATTACCCTTCAATCAATACAACAATGCCATCAATCGATCTGATTGGGGAGAATGAGATGGGTCATGTGCTTAATGCCAGTGAGGAATGTGCTTGGGCTAGATTAGATTGTTTATGAGGGGACAAATTAAATTTTTTGTAACATTTGATGTATGAAATGAATTAATCAATCAAGTTACACATCATACTATCATGCCAAACATGGGTTATACATCAAGGAAATAAAGGATGGGATAACGTCTACACTTCACAGGTTACTAAGATTTTCAAGATTCATAGAACAGGGAAAACTATTGTAATACTTATAAGACGATTATACATAAACTATCTTATATTATTCAAATATAATTAGGTTAAGAGATTGGTAGGAAAGATAGTCGTATAATACAAGATGGTTTTAGAAAAACCCATCATATGTTTACCACAAAATTGAAGACAATTTTCTAAAAATCATCTTATATTTTAAGAATATAGGATGACTTTTTCAAACTATCTTATATTAATAAAAAACCACCTAGACTAGTTATATTTTAGAAATATAGGATGTTTTTTTTAAAACCATCATATATTCATTAAAATATAGAAATAATTTTTAAAATTGTATTATATTTTAACGAATATAAGATAGTTGTAAAACACCATCCTATATTCCTTAACACGTATAAACCCCCCCCCTGAAAAATAACCATCCACCTCACCTAGATCAAAAGCCTTTAAGAAGGATGAAAAGAAGAAGAGGGGGGGAGAGAGAGAGAGAGAGAAGAAGAAGAAGAAGAAGAAGAAGAAGAAGAAGAAGAAGAAGAAGAAGAAGGAGAAGGGAGAGAAAGGGAATGTATGGGCCCCCTCCTCCTATCCCCTTCCCCCCCCCCCCCCCCCCCCCCCACTTGTCACCATTTTTCTCCCTTTAGTTTCCCTCTCTCTCTTGAATTTCTTATGTTCATGCTTCTAGTTTTCAGGACCTACTACTTGCAGTTGGTTGTGTGAATAGTAACATTATATTATTTACATTCTAGATAAATTTGTGTATGATTTTCCCCTTCGTTAATCAATGGAAATCTTTCAAATTAATCATGTTAGAAAGAGAACATTGAGAATAATAAGACCCAAATCTTAGATTTTCAATTTTCATTCAAAAAGGCATCCAACTACTAGCTTAAAGTATGCTACTTGTTGTTGTTTGCATGAACAGTAACAGTATTTTGTTTAAGGTCGAGAGAACTTTGTGCGTAATTTCTCGCTTCGTTAATCAATGGAAATATTTCAAATTTATCATACTAGATAGAGGATATTAATAATAATAAGACAAAGTCTTATATTTTCAATTTTCATTCAAAAATGCATCCAAGTACTAGCTTGAAGTCTACTACTAGTGTTGTTTGTGTTAATCGTAATAGTGTTTTGCTTAAGTTCTAGAGAAATTTATGCATGATGTTCCACTTTGTAAATCAATAAAAATATTTCAAATTGATCATGCTAGATAGAGGACATTGGGAATAACAAGACCAAAGTCTTACATTTTCAATTTTCATTCAAAAAGGTATCCTACTATGTAATGACCGGGCTCTACCCACAGTAACAATATTGTCTGCTTTGGGGTGCCCATACACCCCTCACGTCTTTGTTCTTCCCCCATAGAGGAAAATGCATTGTTATCATGAGAGACCACCAACCCTTTATCAATAGCCCAGAACTCCTTCCACTAGCGATGTGGGACTAAGTCTCAGTCCCTCACCTTGCCTAGAAGCCTGCCAGCCTCATTGGCCCACCCTCACCAGCTCGCCCTCATCGGCCAAGGCTTCACCTCTCCCCCTTAGAGGACACATGTCCTCGCGTGTCACACGCAAGTGCCCGTGTGCGGTTAGCCACCCACACTAGGTTTGGATTAGGCTTTGATACCAACTATAACGACCGGGGTCTACCCACAATAACACTATTGTCCGCTTTGGGTTGCCTATGCACCCCTCACGGCTTTTTTCTTCCCCCATAGAGGAAAAAGCGTTGTTACCATGAGAAACCACCAACCCTTTATCAACAGCCCAGAACTCCTTCCTCTAACAATGTAGGACTAACTCTTAGTTCCTCACCTTGCCTAGAAGCCTGCCAGCCTCATTAGCCAGCCCTCATCAGTTCACCCTCATCAGCTAAGGCTTCACCTCTCCCCCTTAGAGGACACACTTCCCCGCGTGTCACACGCAAGTGCCCGCGTGCGGTTAGCCACCCACACTAGGTCTAGATTAGGCTTTGATACTAACTATAATGACCAAGGTCTACCCACAATAACAATATTGTCCGCTTTGGGGTGCCCATACACCCCTCATGGCTTTGTTCTTCCCCCATAGAGGAAAATGCATTGTTACCATGAGAGACCACCAACCCTTTATCAATAGCCCAGAACTCCTTCCACTAGCGATGTGGGACTAATTCTCAGTCCCTCACCTTGCCTAGAAGCCTGCCAGCCTCATTGGCCCACCCTCACCAGCTCGCCCTCATCGGCCAAGGCTTCACCTCTCCCCCTTAGAGGACACACGTCCTCGCGTGTCACAGGCAAGTGCCCGTGTGCGGTTAGCCACCCACACTAGGTCTGGATTAGGCTTTGATACCAACTATAATGACCGGGGTCTACCCACAATAACAATATTGTCTGCTTTGGGGTGCCCATACACCCCTCATGGCTTTTTTCTTCCCCCATAGAGGAAAACGCGTTGTTACCATGAGAGACCACCAACCCTTTATCAACAGCCCAGATCTTTGGGCTAATGAGGGTGGGCCAATTAGGCTGGCTAGCTTCTAGGCAAGGTGAGGGACTGAGAGTTAGTCTCACATAGCTAGGGGAAGGAGTTTTGGGCTGTTGATAAAGGGTTGGTGGTCTCTCATGGTAACAACGCATTTTCCTCTATGGGGGAAGAACAAAGCCGTGAGGGGTGTATGGGCACCCCAAAGGGGACAATATTGTTACTATGGGTAGACCCCAGTCATATAATTCGTATCAGAGCCTAACCTCGACTCAGTGTAGGTGGCTAACTGCACGTGCATGCTCGCGTGTCCCCTTAGGGGGAGAGGTGAAGCCTTGGCCGATGAGGGTAGGCTGATGAGGGCAGGCCAATGAGGCTGGTAGGATTCTAGGCTGGAAGGCTTCTAGGTAAGGTGAGGGACTGAGAGTTAGTCCCACATTGCTAGGGGAAGGAGTTCTTGGCTGTTGATAAAGGGTTGGTGGTCTCTCATGGTAACAATGTGTTTTCCTCTACAGGGGAAGAACAAAGCCATGAGGGGTGTATGGGAACCCCAAAGTGGACAATATTGTTACTATAGGTAGACCTCGGTACTTACAGTTGGTATCAAAGCCTAACCCTGACCTGGTGTGGGTGGCTAACCGCACGTAGGTGTCCGTGTGCGACACGCAAGGACGTGTGTCCCCTAAGGGGGAGAGGTGAAGCCTTGGCCAATGAGGGCGAGCTAATGAGGGCAGGCCAATGAGGTTAGCAGGCTTCTAAGCTGGTAGGCTTCTAGGCAAGGTGAGGGACTGAGAGTTAGTCCCACATCGTTAGGGGAAGGAGTTTTGGGCTGTTGATAAAGGGTTGGTGATCTCTCATGGTAACAACATGTTTTCCTCTACGGGGGAAGAACAAAGCCATGAGGGGTGTATGGGCACCCCAAAGTGGACAATATTGTTACTGTGGGTAGACCCCAGTCGTTACATACTATTAGCTTGAAGTCTGCAACTTGTTGTTGTTTGTGTGAATAATGATAGTATTTAACTTAAGTTTTAGAGAACTTTGTGCATGATTTTCCTCCTTGCTAATCAATGAAAATCTTTCAAATTGATCATGTTAGATAGCGGACATTGTGAATAAGAAGACCTAGGGTCTTAGATTTTCAATTTTCATTCAAAAAGGTATCCAACAACTAGCTTGAAGTATGCTATGTGTCATTGTTCATGTGAGCAGTAGCAGTATTTTACTGAAATTGTAGATAATTGCACGCATGATTTCCTTCTTCATTAGTCAATGAAAATGTTTTAAATTGATCATGCTAGATAGAGGACATTGAGAATAAGAAGACTCAAGTCTTAGATTTTCAATTTTCATTTTAAAAGGCATCCAATTATTAGCTTGAGGTTTTCTACTTGTCGTGGTTCCCATGAACAGTAACAATATTTTTCTTAAGTTTTAGCCACTTATCAGTTTTTACTTTGTTTCAACTATGATAAATTATAAGGAAGTGATGAGGTGGAGTTTCTGAATAAATTCTGTTATTTCAATAAATAGTTTATCAAGTAAATTACATCACATGCATTAAATTTGTAAGTCCAAAAAATAGGAGTGAATTTATATAATTTTTATTAGGAACGATGACACTTGGTTTTTTAAAATGCATTTTTTATATAGGACTTTTTAAAAATGTCTGCAAAATCTGAGTTGTTACATATTTTGAAATATTGGTTATTGCTATATAAGTATTCATGAGAATCTGAAGACTAGTCTTAATTAGAGCATGTATCGAGCTCCAAAATCATCTTAATTATATGACTACTTATGTTGCTTTTGGGATAATTTTTGTTACTAATTTTAAGACCTTCTTTATCATTGTTAGTTAAGAGTTAATATCTTATTATAGTGCTACTTTCCTAAGACTTGATTGTTTTAATATCTATCATACTTATCTACACCAATTATGTACTTAGATGTTGGCTTTTTTAACCTTATCTATATGTTGTTCTTTTCTAAATGTGTTATTTTCAGTTATGCAAGAAACATGGGACATGAAGAAAGTAAGCATCATGAAGAACAATCCAACACAAGTACACCTAATAAGAGAAAGGGCATAGGAACAACAAAAATGGAGCATATCATTAAGAGAAAATCAAAGGGAATAAAAGAGATGGTGCACTTTCATAGTAAAGGATAGGTGATAGGTGGTAGTGCACATTCTTACACCAGTTTCATTTGTTGCACTGTTAGAAGCATGGTGCTAGTCTCAATAACTAATTGAAGACATGTGTCACCATCAATCAAAGATGCATAGAGAAGATGGTGAAGGTTTGTAAATGCTTGCTACATACAACATACTATCTTCCTTTTCTTATTTTATTTTAGATAGACAAACATTTGTCTTTACTTTGTATTATGCTTTTGACAATTCTGATGAGTGCAAATAGAATGCTCTACATGGGGCCAATAAACAATAGAGGAAATGGAAGAGTGAGCTTACAAAAAAGTATATGCTTCCAAATGTTCATGATCCATCTAGACTCCACACTATCCTTGAGTTGTATTCTAGCATCATTAACCAAGATGCACAAAATTAATTTGTACAAACTTGCTTGCCTTTTGATTTTAAGGTAATTACAACTAGCTCAGAGTTTGATTTCTCTAATTATAAAAATTGATTATGTTTAATTACTTGTTCCTTTAATGTATAGGCAAAGCGTATGAAAGGACAAATGGTGCGTGCAACCAATCATATACAACTCCACCTCTCTAGGATTGGTTACACATTGTTTAGAGGAATAAGAAGTAAGTATATGTAACAATTCATTTCTGTCTAAATATGCTTGACTTTTCTTTCACTAACTCTGATTTTGTGTCTCTTTTGATAGCAAAAAAAGGCTAGGACCATGGAGCCCATCGATCATGCCCTTCTTTGAAAAATGGCTCATTCACAGAGATGTAATTCCCAAACCTTCACTAACAAAAATGCTGCATTGTTGCTTCAAGAATTGTAAGTGGTTTTACGTGCTATCTTTATATCTCTTGAATGATATTATATATATGGAAATGATAGTGTTCTAATAATTATATGTGCAGGAAGAGTTGACCAAGAGAGAATAGGTATTGGGACTTTGAGTAGCATTGCTGCAAAGGAGAACATCCTATATAGGGCTATAGGCAACAAGGACAAGCATCCTGACATGCATGTGTGGCTAACAGCATGTGGTTGCATCTCATCAAAAAGGCCATGTGAGGACGCACATCTCCTAAGGTGGGGAGAGGTGACGCTCTGCGGTCTAACAAGCTGGGTGAGATTAGACATTGACTGAGGCAGGCCAAAAGTCTCAGGCAAGGGACGAGAGTTAAGTATTAAGAGTTAGTCCTACATCGTCAAGGGGAAAGAAACTGGGCTAGTTATAAGAGTTAAGGGAAACTCTCCTTGCAATGACCAATTTTTCCTACAAGGAAGAGCAATATCATGCAGCCAAAAGGTCAAAGCGGACAATATCGTTGCATTGGGACCCCTGGCTGTTACAATTGGTATTAGATCCGAATCCTAACCCAGTGTGTGGCTAACTGCATGTGGTTGTGTTTGGTCAAAAAGGTCATGCGAGGACGCATGTCACCTAAGGTGGGGAGAGGTGACACTCTGCGATCTAGCAAGCCAAGTGAGGTTAGACACCGACTGAGGCAGGCCAAAAGTCTCAAGCGAAGGACAAGAGCTAGGTATTGAGAGTTACTCCCACATCGCTAAGGGGAAAGAAACTAGGCTAGTTATAAGAGTTTGGGGAACTCTCCTTGCAACGACCAAGGGAAGAGCAAAACCGTGCAGCCAAAAGGCCAAAGCGAACAATATCATTGCATTGAGACCCCCGGCTATTACATGTTCCTTCCAAATTCTTCCATATATCAAGGAATCCTCTACTAGAGGACATAGAATAATAGAAGGAGAATATGCTTAATGAGTTATATACGAAGGTATCGAATGATTTCCATAAGGACTTTTGGAGTTTCAAATGTCCAAGTTAAGATATTGCCCCTCCATCCCCATCTCACGATAGTTGTAGTCTTCCATCTGAAGAAGAGATGGAGGAGTAGCTTTTCGAAGGAGATGTCCTTGTCAAGGAGGTATGTATTGACATTTTCACCTTTTCAATGTTCAATTATTTAGTAATCTTCATTCATTCTTATGTCGGTGATTTCTAATATGTAGGTGGGTCAATGCATGCTACACCTATATACATCTGAGAATTATCACTTTAGTTACACTATATGAGGTTTTCTCTATCATGTTGCATGGTAGGTTGATGCATCCACACACTAAGCATGTGTGTATTATTGGTGCCCTCTAACCAGATGCCCTCCTACCATTTCCTATATAAGAGAACAATATTCATACTATTAGGGATGCGATTGGATATCATGTAGCTTGGCCAAAAAGGTTTATCAAAGTAATGTTATCCAAGGTATGTATACCGTATCATAACATCAAGTTCAATAACAACTTTAAGGCCTAATTTAAATTTTTAAATACTATTTGCATCTATTGTTAACTAGAAGAAGCATAAGGCACCATTGAGGGTGACCCCCTCCCTGATAATAAATTCTTACATACCGATTGCCCCTTCCCAAGTTTTTATGTCTATTTTTATGATAAAACTAAATCTCTTTAACTCTTCTTATATGTATTTATTACTAATTTCTGAAAAATTACATCCACAGTGTAGGGACCAAGTGTAGGTTCTACCTAACACGTCTCCGTTCCTAAGTGGATTGTATAGACTAATCCATGAGGATAAGGAAATTAGCCCCATAAGGATAGAGACTAGTGTGTTGGCCCATAACGTAGTTAAGGTTCTATCCATGAAAGAGGACCTTAGCCATATGTAATATGGCTCAACTGTAATACACGCATATCATTGTTTATATCGAGTATTGTCACGTAATTGCTCTATTAAGAATCATATTGACATTACTTGTTAGTAGGACATGATAAGTATTTGACATTAAGTTTCTGCTGGTCTTTGCATAATAAATTACAAAGACTAGAGGTCAAGAACGTTTACAAATTCCTTGACCCTGATGTCATCTTTGGACCAAGGGAGCATTTGTCCAAGGACAAACAAATAGAAGATATCATACCTGAGTTCTTGTGTTGTGGCAAGGGTTAAGCCTTGTTGATTCCCTATAGTAGCAAGTTATTATATGTCATGCTAAATTATATCATTCCATAAACATGACTATATGTATATATATATATATATATATATATAAGTTTTGTAAATTTTAATTGATTGTGTATATTGGTCCCATTGGATGCTGCTAGCTTTGGATCTACATGGTGGGCATGCAATATTTTTTTATTCTTATGGAGCACACATTCGAGGCTTGCTGATGGAAATCATTGATAACTATACCTTTTATTTCATTCATTATAATAGTTGGATAACAAATAACTATCATATTTATTCATATCTAATGCTTTTTACTTATATATGTACAGTGCATGGTATAAATTAGTGAGATTAAAAATATTAACCACCCAGCAAAACTGAATTGGAAAAAGGTCAAGGTAAGGTTTACTAGTTCTTTAATATAATTTCTAACCTAAATTTATAATTATATATGATATTTGAACCTTTTTTGTTGACTTTATTAATAGTACCCTAGACAACAATTTGATTGGGAGTGTGAGTATTATGTTCTCAGATATATGAAAACCCTCATTCATGAAGGATTTACGATCTCTCAATTAAGAAAGGTAAAATAATTAATTGACTGATCATCTTCTTACTATTTTCTACATCTCTCAAATTGCTCCACTATGTCTCAATTGATTTAATATTTATTATCTTGCAAGCTAATTTGGGTAGCAAGAGTTACTTCCAATTAGATCTAGATGACATCAAAATGGAATGGACTGAATATCTTTTGAATTTTAATTCGTAGATCACTGATGTTATTGAATATAAACATTTTTATCATTCAAATACAAAATAAACTTCAGTTATATGGATGTCTTCTGTCTTTTTTATTGAAGTATGTGTGTGCTTTCTTTATTTTGTAGAATGATTTGTAGCCTATAGAAATAAAGTGTTGAATTTATTTTGAACTATAGAAATTGCATGAACAATGTACAAATAGAAACCAACAAAGGAATACAAAAATTGTGCAAGAAGTATATAAAATATAGGATGGTTTGTAAAAAACCATTTTATAAAACTATCAAAATAAAAGATAGTTTTTGAAAAACTCTCCTATATTACACAGATCTGTAAGACGGTTTTTGAAAAATCATCCATTAATATCCAAGATTTATAAGGCAGTTTTTGAAAACCATCCTGTATTATAGAGCTTCATAAGATGGTTTTTGAAAAACCATCCTATGTTACGTAGCTTAGATAGCCTTTTAAGATGGTTTTTCAAAAATTGTCCTTTATTATACAACTTTATAAGACAATTTTTCAAAAACCATCATATATTACACAACTTACGTAGCTTTATAATATGGTAATTCAAACATAGTCCTATATTACATGGATTAATAAGATTGTTTTTCAAAAACCATCTTATATTTCACATCTTTATAAGATGATTTTTCAAAAACTATCTTATACAAATTCAACTTAATAAGTGGGTTTTTGAAAATCATCTTATAAGACTTTTGATAAGAGACAGTTTAAGAACCATCTTATATTTGTTTTCATTTTATGAGACAGTTTTTTAACCATCTTCTATAGCCATTTTTAACTGTCTTATAAACCACTCTCCATAGTAGTGATTTTGACTACACATGACCTTGGATGTCCAAGATGATGGTGGCATATATTTGATGTGCATGAGTGTCTGGATGTACAACCAAGAAAGTAAGATTTTTATTTGCTATAGTAGGGGCTGTAGGGACCACTTTTAACTTATAAAGTCCACTTTGCTTCAACCTAAATTGTAACATTCTTCATTTTTCCTTGTTCTTCACATGAAACCAATCAGGGTGAAATTCAAGAAATGCATTGTTATCTGCTATGAATTTAGAAACTGAAAGCATATTTTAACTATGTTGGGTAAATATATTTTCAAAGAGAAAAGAAGATAATTAGCATGAAGAATTGAGGAACCTTTATGAGGGATCTCGAAACCTTAACCATTACTGACATACATCTAATTAGAATCAGTATAGGTAACATGTGACTAAAAATTATTTAGGTATATTGTCACATAACTAGTAGCCGCTGGATCTGGACACCAAGCTGGATCAAATGGTAAGGAAGGGTTTTGAATTGTCACATAGTGAATTTGATAATCATAGTTGTGATTGTCAGACGATTGGTCAATAGATGGATGATGCTGGCAATAATTTTGTTGATAATGAGAATTAAGGACAAGGGTTTGATAATAAAGAGATACAATCTTTGACTCCATAACGGTGGCATGTTGTTGGTGGATGATTTGGATTAGTCCCATTATAATTAGACAACTAGGATGCTATGAAAAGGATCCATTATGATCAAATTCTCCATGAGAACCTAGATTATGGAAATGCTTATTAGAGTGATACAAAGACAGAGGAAGAGTTAAAAGATTTGGATAGTGTGAGGCAACATTAGTTGGTCTTACTTGATCTTAGGGTGATATTCTAGATTGGGTATAGGTGTCAAACTTTTGGTCAAATCAGGATTTGTACAACTATAACTTGTAAGCAACCATTGCTGGAGGGGTGATGATCCATCTCCATACACATAGAGTTCATTTCTTCAAAGATAGGATTTAATTTGGGACCATACCATAGAGTTCATTTCCTCAAAGATAGGATTTAATTTGGGACAGCCATGGGACATAGTTGCTTCATCGCTTTATCAAGTTTGAAGGAGACAACATGATGAAAACTAAATCCCAACTTGTTTTGATCATTTACAATGACAAGTGAATTTGCCATGTTAAGCAATCAATGAAACGAACTTTGCGAAGAAGCTGATGAAAGGGTGTGACAAATCTTAGAGAGAAGGGAAGAACCATTGCTTTCTTTTTTGTGGCTCTAATGCCATATTTCAAAAAGTTCTTGTTGACTGAGAGTACTTTATATTTAGAGTATAAAAGATATGTTTACAAATGTACATGTGGTAACAAATAATCTCAATCAATGATACAATCCCTTAGAAAGGAGAAACATAACAATATCTCTAGAAAAGAAAGTTAATTGTTCTCTCTTATATTACTATTTTCTACACTTCTTGATCTTGGGGCTTAAGATATACATTAAGACATAGGCATTCTTCTGGTTGATCAATTTCCATATGTGATTATGTGGCTGAAAGTGCTCAAGCTGGGATTTGAAGAATTGGTTGTATCCCTGTGAAGAGGTGCATGTAAAATTTTCTTTTCATAGCTAAGAATCTTGTGGACTCAAAGCCCTTCAAAAAGGGGTGTTTGAGAAAATGAATTCTGTTGGAGGCAATCTCTACCCCTGTTGTAAATTATTTTCTCTCTTCTTTTCAATAACATTAGTTTAAAATGCATTGAGACATCTTTGCATGTTTGAAATTCATTGAGATATCTTTGCAAGTTTCAATCCTAGTCAGAAATGATCAAATCTGCATTACATCTCTCTATGTCGCTTGTAATTCAGTATCTTATATAGTTATCATTAGATTAGGGTTGAGATGCATAAACCTTACAATCCCTTTATCATGCACATTTCTGTATACAAATTGCCAACCACCATTTTCATCTAACAACAAAGAAGTAGAAAAATGAAAGAAAAAATTCCCCAGATCCATAGCTTGATACAATCTGCCAAAACAAAAGTCCTAAAGTAGTGATCATCCCTTTCTCCCAGCTACGTGAGCATATGAGTCTTGCGACCTTACTTTCCTTGTACTAAGTAAAACTACAATATATATATATATATATATATATATACATATCAATTAGTTAGTATTAACATCATTCAATAGCATGCTTCTTATTTTGTTACTCACCACTCTTGTCCTTTTACGGTTTTGACCATTGTACACATACAATCGATAAATGATACGAAATCTCTCTCAATACAATTGAGAAAATTCCCTCAAAATTGCTTGGTATGGGAGTGACCAGGTGTGGTCTATTCTTTGTTTCTTCGCTTTTCCATCCTCCCGTCCGTCATCCCGCAGCATGTATGGGGACCCAAAACTTATATGCTTCAAGTGTCTCCACGCAAAACAGTTCATCCACCCCTTTAATCTCCGCTACAGTAAGTGTTCTTCCAGCCATGCCCCTCAACAGCAAGGTTCATCATCCATCTGTGAAACCTGGTGATTCAAACTACACAATGTGGCGCGCCAATTTCTCCTGATCTTAGCCGCTGATGGGACCGAGGTCTGTCAATCGACCATCCGTGATCCAACCACAAACACATCTACCGCCAAACCTGATTTCATGACATGCAAGGAACCGTAATGATCAACTCTTGCTGAGTTGAATCATTATACACTGTTGTAAATATGTCGTATCCTATCTCTATCATAACACAAGCTCTCGTCAAGCATGGACAGCGTTTCAATAAGCATTCGGAGTTTTTACAGAAACTTGCCTTCTCAAAATAAGGATTCAATTAAATCAGCTCAAGAAAAGAGAACATGCTGTGACGAAGTATCTCAAGATAGCCAGACTTCTCGTAAGCGAGCTAGCAGCAACCAGCCAGCCAATGAAAATATTGAGTTTAACGCTATTGTCCATAGAACTCTTGGAAGAGAGTTCAACGACATAGTCGTTGCTCTCTCCGTTCGCCCACCAGCATTCTTCTCAGAGCTTCATAATGTGCTCCAAGCCTTAGTCACGTATTCAAGCCGATCTAGAAGTTGCTTCTTCTCCATCGGCCAACTTCACTCGTTGAGACAAGTCTCAGAAACATAGCAATTCTCAAGGTTATGCTTCTTGTCACAACAAAGAAAACTAATAAGCCGAACTCATCTTATAAAGCCACGTCTAATAATGGGCGTGAAGAATGTTGCATCAGCCACAGTGCAAACCATGCGACCAAAAACTGTTACTGCCTCAATGATGATACATCTATGCGATTCAGCGTCAATTACGCTTCCGCCGCCTCTTATTTCTCGAAGTATGATATCTGGTTTCCAAACAAGGGGCCACGCACCACAAAACTCCTGATTTGGAGAACTTAAGCGTAGCAAGTGGCTACTGCGGTTCTGACAAAGTACGCATTGGTAATAATGGAACAGGTTTGCCAATTAAACACAGGATCTTCTATTCTTCTTTATCTCAAAATTTTCATCTAAATGAAGCCCTTCATTTCCATCCATCCAAAAAATCCTTTTATCTGTTTATAAGTTTTGCAAAGACAATAAGGTTGCTTCCGAATTTTCTGACTTTTCTTGTATTGTGAAGGATAAGAAAACGGGGCTCCACTTTCTAGCTAGGCAAAATGAACGCAGCATGTACACTCTAGCCCATGATATGCGAGCAAGATCAGAACCATCTATGCACATGGGTGAGCGGTGTCATTGGGTAGGTGACATCAATGATTTGGCCACCTCCACTTAGGTTTATCCAGCGTATTAGACGTTGTAATAAATTACCTTGCAATAATTCAAAGTCTCAATTAGTTCCCATCCGCTTGACTTAATTTTCAGTAATATATGGGATCCCGCCCCGGTTTCATCAATCAATGAACATCGCCGGTTTTTCATTTTTATTAACTTCTCTAAATTCATGTGGATTTCTCAGATGCAACTTAAATCTGAAGTTTATATTTTTTCATCAAAGTCCATGTGCTTGTTGAGCGACAACTCCAATGTCAGTTAAAAAGTGTTCAATCTGATTAGGAGGAGAATATAGATCTCTCGCTCCATATCGTGCTGGCCCACACACGCAAGAGCAAAATGGTGCGGCTGAACGACCAATTCGTCAAGTTGTTGATAATGTATTGTGTTTAATGGCTCACTTCTCAGTTCCCTTTAGCTATTGGAATTTTTCTATGAGTACACATTTCTGATTAATCAAGTTCCCAATTCATCAATAAATCTTCAATCACTCTATGAAAAACTTTTCAAGCAGACCACTGATTACATGTTGTTACGCGTCTTTGGCTGCTCCGCTTATCCGCTTCTACAGCAGTACATTCATAAATTTCAATTTCACACCCTTCAGTGTGTTTCCTTAGGCTTGAGTAGGGAACAGATTTGCATCGATAGGCGCATCCAATTTGATAACTCTGAGTTTCCGTTCTCACTTCCATCTGAAAATAGTACTGATCCAAATTTGTCTATATCTAATGATTCTCGCTTCCCATGGGTGGCAATCACATCTTCTTTCATGCCTGCCACCTGTGAACCCCACTCTATATGCAATTTCCATTGACTTCTACCAATCATTGTAATACCTTTTCTCTCTCTCCTTGTATATCCCTTAATTCTACTCCAATTCTTCTACAAAATCAATCTCCAGCGTCAACTCCTATTTCATCGATCTCTCATTTACCAAATTCTGCAACTAATAAACCTTCAAATTCAATACTCCCATCATCTTCTCCATCTAATCTTATCCTGTCCAATCAGGAAACTCCTTCCACTTCCTCATCCCAAGCCTGTCCCAATCGAAATATTTCCAAACTCTCCCACCGACTAATCCTCTAGCTTCACTACCTCATCCTACTCCTCTAACTTCTCCATCTCATTCTAATTCTCTTAGCTCACCACCTTCCAATAACAGCTTGCTCACTGACATCAACGCTCCTATATCTATCTTACGTTCAACCTTGCCTGGTTCAGAACCTCCTCTATCGACTCGTATACAACCCATGGTCCTTCTTGACATGAGTCGAGATCCACGGACTCATTGTATACAAGCCCACTTATTTTAAAATATAGATTATCTTCTTTCCACTGAACCCACATCTTATACTAGAGGTCGAAAACTTTATCGGTGGCACAGGGCTAATGGTCGATGACATTAATGCCTAGATTAAAAATGAAATTTGGTGCTGATGTCTTGCAAATCTTGGATGAATGTCGTTGGTAGTAAACGGGTTTGCAGGATAAAGAGAACAGCAGATGGGAGGGGTCAAAAGCCTGCCTTGTTGCCGAAGGCGACACTCAGGTAGAAGGATTAGACTGCGGCGAAACACTTAGTCCAGTTATAGAACCGAAATTGTCACAGTTCATCTCTACAAAAGATCACCTGCTGACAACACCTCTTGTTACCGTCTGATTTAGTTTCATTCGAGACAAGCTGAGACTCATCCTAGATATCTCTCGAGGGGGCGTATTAGTGTAAATATGATAAGTCATCAATCAGTTAGGATTGACATATCCTTTTCAGAGTTTTGACCAATGTACACATAAAATATATAAATGATACGAAATCTTTCTCGATACAGTGAGAGAAATTCTTTAACATTGACTCTCTCAGAAGCACATAATTTGAATTGAAAATTACCTAGGAGAAGGCTTAGCAAAGAGAAGTCAATAGGTTCTTGTATGTACATACGGCATTCTCGCACCAACTTGTAAATTCTCCTCTTCTTATTCTAAACCTACAGAGACCTTTGCTTTATGATACGGCTTGTAATGCCGGTTCTTTATAATAATTAAAAAAAGGGACAAAGGAAACAAACCTATAGTCTTTGTACCATTATATTCTATCTTCTTTTTCAGTTCTAAATAGGAAACATATGGAGGCAATGTCTACAGTACCAGAATGCAATTGGTCTCTACAATGTTAACCCTTTTTATCCTTAAAAGAAAAAATGAGAAAATGCAGTGGGATTGCCGGATTGTAGTTGCCCTGCGCCACGAAGCTCCTACATCTCATTTTTATTACTTGTGCTTGTATTTGGAGTGTGAAACCGTGCTTACTACATTTTGTCGTGCTTTGATGAAAAGAAAATCTAAAAGAGCCCGCTATTATGTTTGTCTCTCCTGAAAGGGAAACAACGCAGCATAAATGAAGCCTTTCTGGGGTTTCCATTTGCCGGTAGGTTGTTTAAGACATCGAAAGCCCTAGGAGCAATCCCGTGCACATAACCAAAAAATAATATCAGGAAGCTTTAGAAGTAATGAACTTTAAGTTTAGACATCTCATAACGATAAGCCTAAGTCCATTAAACATAAGTTTTAGACGTCCCAAATAACGAACCTAACTCCATTCCCTATGTCAGTTTTATCCCCTATAATCAAATCATCACAACTAAGAAAGCCCGGGAAGGAGATGCTACTACCCAGTTTCTGTAAGTAATAACCTATCCCTCTCTTTCCCCGCCCTCTCTCTCTCTCTCTCTCTCTCTCTCTCTCTCTCTCTGCGGACCAAGAAAATTAATTTCCTCATTTTATGAAAACCAACTTCAAGAAAATAAAACACAAGGCATAGTTAAGGTGAATCAACGCATAAATACAAACGATGGGTACATATACTACACAATTTATAATTCTTCTTTGAGGTTCCGAAAACTTCCTATGTCAATACACCCAGAATCCAACTTAGCAACCAAGGAGGGTTCCGTACTCGATAACTCCCTTCCGCAAATTACCATCACTATCGCTATCACCACCCCCCACTATCACAATCACTATCATCATCATTAACGAGAGACAGAGAGAATTATCATCATCATGATCATGATGCATCACGATGGTAGATGCTTCCAACAAGAAAAGCATTCAGAGACGCTTGGTCTCTAAGCAACAACTAGTGAGCTCCTAGCCATGCACTTATTTATCTTACTTTATCCATGAAAGTGACGATACAAAAACAAGGGGAAAAAGGTGCAACTTACAACGAAAGGGTTAATGCGACCAGCGAGCTTGCAGCATGCCATGAATAATACAAACGGCCACTGCACGTTCCTCTGACCATTATTAACTACCTCCTGCGCTTTTACTTAGTGCTTCTTTATCTCGTCTAGTTTTACAAAACTGCTTTGTTACCTTCACGTCAGCAACGGAAAAGACCATCTTGCTCGATGGTGACAATTCATCGGCCCTATTCTCTCCCAATTCTTCGGGAGACTTACAAACCCACAAATTTTCTTACGGTAAAGTGATATAATCACCTCCATTTTATATTTATTATGCTACATGACGGGTACAACTCTAACAACGGCCAGATTTTTTAGGATCCCAATTGTTAGTACTTAGTTATTCCACGCACTACTCCACAGGAGGCTTTTAAAGTTGGTATAAAGGAGTTGTTATTTCAACTACCGACTTCGAAAATATTTTGCAAGTTGTTTAGGAAAAACAATTTTAAAAATCATGTTTAAGAATTTTTTTAATAGAAAACCAACTTCTTTGGTCTGGAGCAAAGAGCAAATTTTCATGAAAAAAAGACTTTTAAAGTCGTTTGAATCAAACAACTTCAAAAGCCTACACTTTTAAAGTCATTTTTTTTCTAAAAGACTTTAAAAGTTTGAACTTTAAAAGTCATTAAGAAGAAAAAAATTGACTTTAAAAGTTTGAACTTTTAAAGTCGTTTTTAGTCAAAAGACTTTAAAACTCTATTCTTTTGAAGTCATTTTCAATCAAAAGACTTTAAAATTCTACAATTTTAAAGTCATTTTCACCAAACGACTTTAAAAGTAATACTTTGTTTTAATAATTTTTCATCGACTATTGATTTTTTTTTTCCGACTGTCTTCATCTTTACACAAACTGAAGCTGATGTATATAGTTTGATTTTCGTTGTGATTATCTTCAAACAAATCCCAATTGTGAGTTGGAATTAAATTTATATATCTTGGTCAATATCAAATTTTGAGTCTTTGTATATCTTTTGTTTGTCTTATATATTATATACATTCATGTTTGAATAATTTTTGAATGGTACTTAGGTCTTTTGCAGATTCTTGTATTTATTAGGTATAGAATCCATGATTTAACACTGATTTATGTGAAACATTATTTGGTGTCGCATTAATTAGTGAATTTAAAGTCGTAAAACAAAATGAGTTTAAGGACTTTTATAGTCATTTTCCAAGAAATGACTTAAAACATCCTTCGTTTATAAAAAGGCAAAGTCATCTCATTTTTTCCTATATCCCCTCTTCATGTTCTTCATATTACAAGTAGCATTATGGCCTTCTCCTCTAGTCCTTGTGTCTCTCTCTATCCTAATTCCCTTCTTGTTTTCCATTTTGGATATTTTGATTATTTGTAGCATGAAAAATATTAACTATACTAAAACCTCTTTTTATCACACATGACTTTGTTGTTACCAACTTTCTCTATTTGCATTTTGTAGTTCAAGTGGGGTTTCTCACTACAAATGATGGGGTTAAGAAGTATGTTAAATCATCATGATTTCGACAAAAATTATATGATTTCATTACAAATAAAAATTACTTCTCTATCTAACCCTCACTATTGGCGGAAGGGAGAACATTAGGATTTTTAATTCTCATTCAAAATTAGGGTTTGATGAAGAGAAATGGTACCATCACGTTGGCCAAGGAAGTCATAGCTTAAAGCATTTTTGTACCCTCTCTCACCCCTAGAGTGGTGTTAGTTGAATACTAGGAGGCTAGATTTTGATGAAATTATTTCAGATTAACTCTTTGATAATGATTTTGTATTAATAAGATCTAATAATACAAAAAATTTGATATATGCAATAAAAGGATGATAAATGAGAAGTTATTCCAAAAAGTAATTTGATTTTCTTGTTCTTGTATTTGTTTATGTGTGAAAGAATGCATGAATCAATATTAACTATCATAAAAAATTGGTTTCATTCTGTATTTGTATAAGATATTGTAAAATACTAAAATAAAATATATTTGAAGTGAAAAACATATTGGTTTTAAATTCGTTTGAAAAAAATGACTTAAAAAATAGTGACTTTTAAGGTTGTTTGAAGAAAACAGATTTAAAAACGATGACTTTAGTCTATCTTGTAGCAATTCTTTTTTGCAAAAAATGACTTTTACAGTCATTATCAAGAAATGACTTTAAAATTACTACATTTTAATAGTTATTTCATCAATTTTTGCCTCGCTTTTTCTGAATATATTCATCTCTACACAAACTAAAGCTCATCTATTTTGATTTTTATTGTGGCTATCTTCAACCAAATCCTAACTCTGAATTAGAACTACATTCATAAATTTAAAAATGTTTGTTGATTTTCTATTATATTTTGCATTCTTTTTAATTATTAATTAAAACTTCTCACATGTGCATGTATGCATGTAATTTAGTTATTTTAAATACTTATAATTCTTGAATACTTAGCATTTGGTAAATTGCCTAACCTAATCTCTTTATGTCTACTAAATCTTCACACACATATTTGCTTCAATTTCTTGCGACAATGGACAAATATGCTTAAATGATGGTAATAAGAACATCAAAAGAATATGAGGAGGGAACATAGATTGTAAAGTGAAATAAAATATATTTGAAGTGGAAATATAATAAATTATAATGCTTTTTTAAATTTGTTTGGAAAAAATGACTTCAAAAATCATAGTTTTTAAAGTCATCCATAGTTTTTAAAGTCATCTAAAAAATGACTTTAAAAATAGAGATTTTTAAAGTCATTAAGAAAAAACAACTTAAAAACTCTATTTTTAAAGTCACTTTTTTCAAACGGCTTTAATGTAGAGATTTTTTTTTTGCAAATGACTTTAAAGATGGTGTTTTATAAAGTCATTTAAAAAAATGACTTTAAAAATCCAATGTATATAGGATCAAAAATTTTCATCCCACCATTTGCTTCTCAATCTCTTTCATCTATAGTTATGCCCTTTGCAGTCTCTCCATCGACGAGCCATGCCACACCTCATTAAAAACTTCACCACCAATTAATTAAGGTACTACTACTACTACATAGGAGGCTTTTAAAGTCAGTATAAAGAAGTTGTTATTTTGACTACAAACTTAGTAAATATTGTACAAGTCATTTAGAAAAAAAAAATGACCTTAAAAGAAATGACTTAAGAAGTCATTTAATCAAAAACAATTTCTTTAGTCTATGGAAAAGAGGAATTTTTTGCAGAAAAGTACTTATAAAGTTGTTTGACTCAAATGACTTTAAAAGTGTATATATTTAAAGTCATTTATGTCTAAATGACTTTAAAAGTGATTTACTTTTGAAGTCATTTGAGTCAAATGACTTCAAAAGTATTAGGAAATAAAGGAATTTGTGAGAAATATTTATGTCATTAGATTTTAGGCTCAAAATGAAATCCAACGCCTCAAAGAACGTCGAAAACGGAGCTCATATGACAAAGTTATGGACATTTAAAGATTAAGGGCAATTTTGTAATTTGAACTTTAAAACGAAGAAGGCACAAGAATGCAGGGGTCGTTTTGATAACGACACCCCCCTGCGTTGTTTTTCCTATGTCGTCCCCTACCTCCAGCATCGCCTTTATAAGGCAGCAACAATGGTGACACCGCCTTTGGGCAGCACCGCCTTCGCGAGGCTATAAAGCCAGCATTCCCCTCCTCCCCAGTCATCCTCTTCTCCTCATTCTCCTCTTCTTCTCTGACTGTCCAAGCTAGGGTTTCTATAAATTTTCATAAGAAAATCCTCCTGTTCCCCCTGCAAATTCTGGCACGGCCTAGGTCCTCCCTTCGGGCTGGCCATCCTTTTCTCTCCTTCTTTTCCTTTCTCCCCCTCTTCCCAATGTGTCTCCCATCTTCTTCCCTACGTTTTCTAGCCTTAGCGTTCAGGCAACATGGAGAAGCTCAAATCGCCACCTCTTCCATGCCCAGGTACTTTCCTTTCCCTCCATCTCTTCTTTCCCCTCTCTTTCTGGCTTTTCCCCTTGGGTCCGGGCCAGATCCATGCTGGATCTAGCGTTTCCCTGCTGGAAGTCACTGGACCCAGAATTAGACCAGCGAAGGGGACGGTCTTGGGGCGCGGTACGTGATGCACACCGGGAATGCGCCCCGTGGGACAGACCTCGGGCACGAGCGACTGTGTATGGCCACGGTCCCAGTTCGACTAGGACACATGAGTGCCCAGGAGTCGAGACATGCCGCGTCAGTGCCAGAGACGCATCCACGTGATGCCGTCCAGGATATGCACCCTGGCGCATTGTTTGGGCATGCGCACGCATACAAATGCAATCTTGGTTCGACCGAGATGCGCACGCATCCTGGGAACCATGACGCTTGGGCCCTACGCGTAGACGAATCTTGTTTGTCCGTGATTTTGGGACACTAAAAATGCAATTATGGAGGTTGTATGACTCCAATTGATGATCTGAAAGAGCCGTTGCGTCCATAATAACGACGCAGACCTAATGAGAGTATAAAACTTAAGATCATAGAACTATTCAATATAAGTGTAGCCTAAGAACTATAAAGATCTTCTAGATCAAGCCTAAAAGCGCACTAAGCAAGGGCCTATAGATCCAAAAGGGCAGATTTAGTCATTAATCTATAAGTCTAAGTAATGACCCATAAAGGTTGAAAAATAATACTTGAATCCTTGTTATCAATGAATATCTAGGGTTTTACTAAGATGGATCAGGGTCGAGTAAGGAAGAATGTGATTGAAGGAACATCGAGGTAAGTAGTCTGATACTGCTACATTTTTATGCATTTCCAAATATGCTTGATTTGTAGATAATCCGATACTATGCATCATAAACTTTGATTTGCCTCTATTACTATTTTTAGCATGCTTTTTGAGCTATGATGTTTTTATACAAGCGTGCGGAATTGTCTTCATATTTTATGGCTTTGAATGCAATATTAGTATGAACTGATTTTATCCATTGCCCGCATGATTGAAAATAAATGCATAAATTACATAATTTTGATAATTGAGGATTACCATATCATATAAAGCATCTCACAAGGCCATTATATGATGCATAACCTTGAGGGTTACCAAAAGACACTAGAGTGCTCAAAAGACGTTAGTTAGGCAGTTGTGAGGGACCCAAAGAGGAAATTATTTTTATATTTTTGGGGCGAATGAGCCTGGTGGGCACTATGCTGAGAGGTTGTGCGGGGTTGGCCTCCCGGCCTCTACCACCACAGGTGGATGGTATCACTGCCAAAAAGGCATTGTCCCTTCCCTGACTGCTGTGATAAATAGTGATGACCACTGGAGATGTTCACGGTAACCTTTTGAGGACATATCCAGAGTCGCCATGGAGGGCTATGGTGGGTGGTCTCTAGATACTGGAGACACACAATTCTAGCTGTGTGCTGATCGTGAGCATAGTTGACCTTATGATTTCAGTGTGATTGATATGTATATAGCATTGAGATGGTCGTATAGGAGTACTCGTTACTAGTGGGCGTGATGTATTCGCTGAGAGATTCATGAGCATGATACTACATTTGTTTGCAAGATGACTATTTTAAGAATTTCATGATTATTAGATTTGACTCATGATTTGATATGTTTATTGAGATCTTCTTACATGAATCTAAGAATTTCTATTCTATGATTTTCAATCAAATTTATATCGTTGAATACTAGATTTTGAATTTGCATTAATGAGCTTATGTTTAATGCATAAACATGCATGGTTATATAAAAAGGAATCATTGACATTTTACATGACAAAGTGCCTTTAATTATACATGTTGCCTACCGTGTTTTCAAAATAGTAGTATCAGATCACCTACTGAGTATGAGGATTACTCACCCTAATATATTATTTTTATAGATTAGCTTCACACAGAATTAGAAGAAGCGTCAGAACATGTTAGTGCTACAATCCAGTGAATGAAGAGAAGACAAACATGAATGTAAGTAAACACTTTACCTTTTGGACATGTAGCTGTACTTATTTACAGTTGGGCTATGAGCTGTGACTAGATAGACCTTTCAAAATTTTCAGCAACTACTTTACTAGTCTCGAGAGCAAATGACACTTGGGGTTTTCAAAATGAATTTAAAATGAAAGATTTACCATTGCATTGCATTGATTTTATAAAAGTGTTTTCAAATAGGGATCGATCCTGCCCTTGGAATTAGTTATTACATTTAAAAATGCATGTGAAAATCTAGGTTGTTACAGTTGGTATCAATGCTCAATTTTATCCTTTCATAGCCAGTCTAGCATGTCTAAGGATCATAGACAATCAGGATAATTAAGAAGAAGTAATCTAAATAGAAGTAGAAAAGTAGTAGAGATGACTAGAATACGAATGATATCAAATCACATAGATGTACACCATAAATAAGTGAAAGGGAGCTTGATTTAACAAATAATTAAGCAATGGATAGTGCAAACCTTATCCAAATTTAGCCTAAAACAACTTAGGGATTAAGGATTGTTGTGCAAATAGGGAAACTCATATATGGATCAGATTATGATGAGAATGATGAATGAAGATATTAGTGAACTTATTAGTAAATAACTCTGACCTATAATAGATCAATCAAAGGTGAGAAATTCAGAGAACCTAGATGGCTATCTTACCATCATAAAGAATATCTGAATATGAATATTTTATAAAAAGGGATATAACATGAATATGATAGGTAAAGGTATTCGACATAGTTACCTGAAGATTTTGATGATAATACTGGGAATGACAGATCTGTGATAATAGATTGATCCTAACATCAACTTATAAGAGAAGTATAGCATGACCAAAATGTCAATGACATTATTAAGACACTGTATGAATTTTATTGAGGCTACAGGCAATTAAGGATTTTGATGATATTAGAAAACTTCAACATTTCCTGGAAGTATTAAGTTTCTCTTGTCTGACGTGTAGATTAATTATATGCAACCACTCAAATGGAGATAGTGATCTAAGTAGACAAAAGGAGGATGCTGACCATGAAGTAATAATAATAATAATAATAATAATAATAATAATAATAATGGGGATAATAATAAAAACGAGAGATATGTGTGACTACAATTATTTGATGAATGTTGATCATGCTTTACGGAGGATAGGAAAAAGAAGTCTAGAATATAAGGTCTTGAGTCATGTTGCCAAAAATTGAAAAGAGAAACATTTCAATTGAGGGAGTAATAGTCAAGTTGGTGATTTATTGTAGAAGACTATAAGAAAAATAAAGCAACATCAACTATAGTCTTTGAGTGGAGTATCGAAAAATTGAGGATAGTGACCAACTAGAAATTTAATTTTCAATACCTTTGATGCTATTAGAATTTTATCAGGTCCATTAGTTTATGAGGAAATACCAGTGGTTGTAATCCATAAAAAGTAGATATCAATACAACTCAGATCCTACATCACCATTCTAGCATTAAATGAAGTTAATGATGAAAAGGAAACGAGTGTTGTTATTTTTAGGATGATGTTGATTAAACTGATATTGATTGACCTAAGGTACTCAAATGATATCTAATTGACCATGATGATATCTAGTAAATAATAGCCTAAGTTATGAGGGATGTTATGAGTGTTTAGACTTGCTTTTTTCCTAAAAGGAAGTCAAATGACTAAACTAAGTCATTTGAGGATCTAAAGGTACAATAGATTTAGTAACAACTGAGACAGGGGTAAAGTGAGACAACTAAGAGTGTTAATATTCCTAGCCACCTAGGGTCTGAAAGATGCTGCTAACTTGGATTGAAAAAGGAAGGCAGCTAAGCACTGATCGCAGGTAGCTAAGCACTGATCACTTTAGAGACCTTTGAGCTTATACCCTATATAATTGGAAAGAGATCAATAGGTAATAGAGTAAATTCTCTTTCTAGGTCTAAGAAAATGTTCCATGCTTATTTGAGTATTTTTCAAACGTGTTGATTTCACATCTTCAGCACAATTGATATGATAGCTATTGAATGAGAATTATTGCTATAAGCTAAGTATGAGAAGGTACTTGAAAGATAAATTTGAGGAATTGAGAGAATTTCTACTTAAGACTGAATGGTTGAGGATGAAGCCTTGATAGAAGATGGAACAATATATGGACATAGGGAAGGGAAGGAGAAAAGTTGAGGTAGCTAGCACATTACAGGGTAATATCTGATGTTAAATTGCCTTTAAATAGAAAGTTAGTTATGTGCATATACCAAGTACAAAAAAAAAATCAAAGAAAAAAAATTCAATTGAAGGAATTTCCTAAGGACTAAAGATCGAGTGTAGAACTTTTGGTTTGAAAGGTCACAAAGAAAATCATCAAGCAAGGAAAAGATAAAGAGGATAATGACAAAGGATTCCATCATGACCTAGTAAGGGTACTCTGTTATGGATAAGAGACTTTTGACATGAGTATGAATATGGTTGGAAATCCTAATGACAATTTTATATGAATAAGTGAGATAGGCCTCTAAATGAGAGTATTTGATTGGTAATGATAACTGCACCATAAACATTTAGCATAAATTTGAATAAATTCTTTGAGGAGTATAATTGATGGAAATTTGTAATAGTTAGGACATTTTACTTGTAGTATATGATAGTGTCATTGGTGGAAGATGCTTCTCGATTGGGTTTCATGGTTTTAGTTTGAATGTAAACTTTGGTTGAGGAATCAAGTCACATATAGAAAACGATAACAGTTGAAATTCGAAGTTAATCAAGGGTTTGACTTTTCTCATTGATATAATTGGAGGACACATGATGCCATATCCATACAACCAACCTTTAGAAGGAGACATTGATGATGAATAGATCACTAGATGGAAGACAAGAGTAAAAAGAGGAATATGAGGAATAAGATGATATGATCTCAAAGAAGTATGAAGTAATTTATATACAAGTAGAAGAGTATGGTCATCTATGGAGCCTATCCTATACATGACTATAGGAATATGAGCATCTAAGGATTGGTAGCTATACGACCTACAGCTATAAAATCGGTATTGTTAAACTGACAAGTATGGGACTAGGTGTTAGAGTATGCAGCGAGAGTAGCCCTTATATACTTAAAGTAAACAGATAAGATATACTGATGTTTTGTATATAAGGTCTTGTAGAAGGAATTATAAAGATGATAAATGGAGAATATGCCTAGAATTGGTTGCAAGATAGTACAAATATAATTTTAATGATAACATTACTCTAATTATTAACCCAATTGGAGGATTGGATGATAGAATAATGGATTAGTAGACAAAAGAAGTATGGGAATGACGCAAAAGAATTTTCATAATTCGAATTCTAAGGGAGTCCTCAGGAAGAATATGTTCATCAAGAAGTTATCTGACTAGAAGGTAATAATTTGTGGAATTTCGAAGATGAAATTCTTTGAAGGGAGTAATGATGTAATGAACCAAACATTTTATGCTCACTAAATGTTTTAATTTATTTAAAATGGTAAATAAATGAATTTGTGAGAAATCTTTATGTCATTAGATTCTACGCTCAAAATGGAATCCAAAGCCTTGAAGAACATAAAAAACGGAGCTCGTATGACAAAGTTATGGACGTTTAAAGATTAAGGGCAATTTTGTAATTTGAACTTAAAAACGAAAAAGGCCCATGAACAGAGGGGGTAGTTTTGATAATGACACCCTCCCTGCGTCGTTTTTCCTGTGTCGTCCCCTACCTCTAGCACTGCCTCTGTAAGGCGGCAACAATGGCAGCACTACCTTTGGGCAGCACCGCCTTCGCGAGGCTATAAAGCCCGCGTTCCCCTCCTCCCCAATCATCCTCTTCTCCTCATTCTCCTCTTCTTCTCCGACTGTCCAAGATAGGGTTTTGACAAATTTTCATCGAAAAACCCTCATATTCCCCCTGCAAATTCTGGCACGGCCCAGGTCCTCCCTTCGGGCCGGCCATCCTTTTCTCTCCTTCTTTTCCTTTCTCCACCTCTTCCCAACGCGTCTCCCATCTTCTTCCCTGCATTTTTTGGCCTTAGGGTTTGGGCGACACGAAGAAGCTCAAATCACTGCCTCTGCCACGCCCAAGTACCTTCCTTTCCCTCCATCTCTTCTTTCCCCTCTCTTTTGGGTTTTTCCCCTTGGGTTCAGGCCAGATCCATGTCGGATCTAGCGTTTCCCTACTGGAAGTCGCCAAACCTAGAACCAGACCAATGAAGGGGACGGTCCTGGGGCTCGGTGCATGACCCACACCTGGAATGCACCCCGTGTGATGGACCTCGGGCGCACGACTATGTATGGGCACAGTCCCGGTTCGACCAACACACATGAGCGCCCCAGGAGCCGAGACACGCCGTGTCAGTGCCGGAGACGCATCCACATGACGTCGTCCAGGATACGCACCTTGGCGTGTTGTTCGGGCATGTGCATGTGTGCAAACACAATCTTGATTCTACCGAGATGTGCACGCGTCCTGGAAAACATGACTCGTGGGCCCTACGCATAGACGAATCTGATTTGTCCATGATTTTGGGACATTAAAAATGCAATTAGGAAGGCTGTAGGACTCCGATTAACGATCCAAAAGAGCCGTTGCATCCATAATAATGACACGGAACTAATGAGACTATGAAACTTAGGATCATAGAACTATCTAGTATAACTATAGCCTAAGAACTATAAAGATCTTCTAGATCTAGCCTAGAAGTGCGCTAAGCAAGGGCCTATAGATCCAAAAAGGCAGATTTAGCCTTTAATCTATAAGTCTAAATAATGACCCATAAAGGTTGGAAAATAATACTTGAATCCCTGTTATTAATGAATATCCAGGGTTTCACTAAGATGGGTTAGGGTCGAGTAAGGAAGAACGTGATTGAAGGAACATCGAGGTAGTAGTCTGATACTGCTATGTTTTTATGCATTTCCAAATATACTTGATTTGTAGGTAATTTGATAGTATGCATCATGAACTTTGATTTGCCTCTATTACTATTTTTAGCATGCTTTTTGAGCTATGATATTTTTATACAAGCATGCGGAATTGTCTTCATGTTTTATGGCTTTGAATGCAATATTAGTATGAACTGATTTTATGCATTGTCCGCATGATTGAAAATAAATGCATAAATTACATGATTTTGATAATTGAGGATTGTCATATCATATAAAGCATCTCACAAGGCCATCATATGATGCATAACCTTGAGGATTACCAAAAGACACTGGAGTGCTCAAAAGATGCTGGTTAGGCAGTTATGAGGGCCAGGCAGTGTGAGGGACCGAAAGAGGACATTATTTTTATATTTTTGGGGTGAATGAGCCTGGTGGGCACTATGCTAAGAGGTTGTATGGGGTTGGCCTCCCGGCCTCTACCACCACAGGTAGATGATATTGCTACCAAAAAGGCATTGTCCCTTCCCTGACTGATGTGGTAAATAGGGACGACCACTGGAGGTGTTCACGGCATCCTTTTGGGGACATATCCATAGTCGCCATTGAGGGTTATGGTGGGTGGTCTCTAGATACCGGAGACACCCGATTCTAGCTATGTGCTAAGCGTGAGCATAGTTGGCCCTATGATTTCAGTGTGATTGATATGCATATAGCATTGAGATGGTCGTGTACGAGTACTCATGACCAGTGGGCGTGATGTATTCACCGAGAGATTCATGAGCATGATATTACATCTATTTGCAAGATGACTATTTTAAGAATTTCATGATTATTAGATTTGACTTGTGGTTTGATATGTTTACTGAGATCTTCTTACATGAATCTGTGAATTTCTATTCTATGATTTTCAGTCAAATTTATATCGTTGAATACTAGATTTTGAATTTGCATCCATGAGCTTATGTTTTATGCATAAACATGCATGGTTATATAAAAAGGAATCATT
The DNA here is from genome assembly GCA_035236585.1 of Warburgia ugandensis. Lineage (NCBI taxonomy): Eukaryota > Viridiplantae > Streptophyta > Magnoliopsida > Canellales > Canellaceae > Warburgia > Warburgia ugandensis. The sequence goes on from CP141131.1 coordinate 27,906,736, forward strand.
GATGTTTTACATGACAAAGCGCCTTGAATTATGCATGTTGCCTACCATGTTTTCAAAATGGTAGTATCAGATCACCTACTGAGAATGAGGAATACTCACCCTAATATATTATTTTTACAGATTAGCTTCACACAGAATTAGAAGAAGTGTCAGAACATGTTAGCGCTACAATCCAGTGAATGAAAAGAAGATAAGCATGAATCTAAGTAAACACTTTAGCTTGTGGACATGTAGCTGTACTTATTTACAGTTGGGTTGTGAGCTATGACCAGATAGACTTGGTAAGACATTTATGATTTTTGAAATTTTCAACAACTACTTTACTAGTCTCGAGAGCAAATGACACTCGAGGTTTTCAAAATGAATTTAAAATGAAAGATTTACCACTGCGTTGCATTGATTTTATAAAAGTGTTTTCAAATAAGGATCGATCCACCCTAGGAATTAGTTATTGCATTTAAAAATGCATGTGAAAACCCGGGTCATTACAAGTATAGACTTATTTTGGCGTGAAGATGAGTTTATATGCAAAAGTAGCTTTAAACTCATTTAGTCCTAGAAGACTTTAAAAGTCATTGACTTTTGAACTCATTTTGTCCTAAACTACTTTAAAAGTCATTTTGTCCTAAACTACTTTAAAAGTCATTTAGTCCTAAATAACTTTAAAGGTCAATGACTTTTGAAGTCATTTATATTTGAACCACTTTAAAACTCATTTCTCGCATAAAATTCCTCCTAATGCCAAAATAAGTGTATAGATCATACACTTGGAAGCATTCCAAACTCTACAAATATTACATGCAAAAACTCTTTATAGATCATACACTTAGAAGCAAAAATTATATGTCTAAATAAAGACGATGGCACTTTAATCAATAAATGATTATCCTCATCTCTTACTTATCACCACCTAAAGTCAGTCCATTTAACACCCATCCTTAAATATTTTATACAAGCTGCAAGAGCTAAAATTTTCAACATGTACAACTTCCCATAGCCTCTACAATTCGGATGCATCTGGTCATTTGCATCCCTCATCACTGCAGATAAAATCTTCCTTTTGTCGAACAATTTTAGAAAGCAGCCATCCGACCTAATGGCTGGCATTCATCCCTCTTTCCATCTCATAGCTAGTGCATGGAAAGAGACACAGTTTGTGAAATATTTGCATGCTAGAGTCTCTCAAAATGGTTACATCAAACTCATATTTCTATTTAGTTGCATCTTGATATGAGGAGTTGTTCTATGGACTATTATCTCTATGGTGCTAGGAGGATTCTTGGCCCTCGCCTCACATGTATAGTCCCAAAGCATCTCTGTGGTTACGTCAAACTCATAGTTCTCCCTAATCTCATCTCATCTCTTAACTCCAACTTCATGTTTGGCCTCTTACTCGACTTATCTATAATGACCTTGGCTAGGTGGATGGAGGTTAGTTGTGTGTTTCTATGAGACTTCACACCTACATGACTATTGGTAATTGACTTCACTTGAAAAGTTTGACTGCTCTTGTCAAAAAATAAATTCTCAAACTATATAATTTTAGTTACAAATAATATGTGATGCCAACTGATCTAAATGTATTGTGTAGGAAATAAGAAACATGAAGAATATGAACAACATGAAGAATAATCCTGCCCACGTACTCTATCAAGAGATAGAGTAGAGGACCAACAAAAATGGAGCATGTAATTAAGAGAAAGTTAAAGTGAATAAAAGAGACCATATAGTTTAATAGTAGAAGGTAGGCGGTAGGTGACATGTACATTCTTATACTAGTTTCATCTACTGCACAATTAGAAGTATGGTATTCAGTCACAATGACTAATTGGAGACATGTGTCACCATCAATCAAAGATGCAACATGGGATATGATGAAGGTATGTAAAGGCTTCCCACATATAACATAATATGCCCTTTATCTTTCTTTCTTTTTTTTACATAGATTGACGTGATTGTTTTTATTTTGTATTCATCCTTTGATGTCACTAATGAATGCCAGAAGAATGCTTTACAAGGGGTTGATGAGCAATGGAGGAAATGAAAGAGTGAGCTTGTAGGAAGGTATATACTTCCAAATGCTAATGATCCGTTGAGGCTCTCCACTATCCTTGAGTTATATTCCAACGTCATTGACCAAAAAGCATGGAATCAATTTGTTCAAATTAGGCTATCTTTTGATTTTGAGATAATTATAACTATTCAAAATTTTGATTCCTCCAATTATTAGAGTTGATTGTGATTAATTATGTTCCTTTGATGTTAAAAAAAAGCATATGAAAGGACAAATGGTTTGTGCAACTAATCATATATAGCACCACCTCTCCATGGTTGGTTACACATGGTTAGAAGAACAACAAGTACTTGTAAAAGTTCATTTTTGTCTAAAAAATACTAGGCTTTTATTTCAATAACTCTGGTTTACTGTCTCTCTTTATATAAAAAAAAAAGGATGGGACCATGGAGCCCATTGACCATGCCCTTCTATAGAAAATGGCATATTCAAAAGTGCATAACTCCAAGACCTTCACTGATGAAAATACTACATTAGTTGCTTCATGAATCATAAGTGATTTTATGAGACTACCTTTGTATCTCTTGAATTTTATTATATATAATGGAACTAATCGTGTTTTGATAACTACATGTGTTGGAAGATTTAACCTAAGAAAGTGCAACTATAGGGACTCTAAGCAATGCTACTGCAAAGGGTGACATTCTGTATAGGGCTATGGAAAACAACAACGAGCACTCTAGCCAAGTAAGGATCCAAGGCTGTGGTGTGGTTCCTTCCAAATTCTTCCCTAAATCAAAGAATCCTTTAGTGGAGGACTTGGAAGTATTGAAGGAGAAAACCTTTGAGGAGTTATACAAGAAGGTAAAGAATTATTTATATAAGGAATTTTGGAGTTCAAGAAGTCCATGTTGGGATATTCCACATCAACCCCCAGCTTACAATAACTGCAATGCTCCACTTGAAGAAGAGTGGTAGAGTAAATCTTCTATGGAGATAGTCTGATCATGGAGGTATGTATTAATATGTTTACTTTTGCAATGTTCAATTAATTATTTAGTAATCTTTTCATTCTTATGTGTATGTTATTGCTGATATGTAGATGGGTCAGTGTATGCTGCAACTATGTACAATTAAGAACTATGTTGGTGTTGCTACACTATATGAGGTTCTTTTTGTCATGATACATGGCAAATTTATGCATCCCCACACTAAGTGTGTGTGCATTATTGCCGCCGTCCAACCAAATGCCCCCCCCTCCCCCAACATTTATGATAGAAGATGACGATATTGCTACTATTGGGGATGCAATTAGATATCACGTGACTTGGTCAGAGAAACATATCAAACCAATGTTATCCAAGGTATGTATATGGTGTTATAGCATCATTTTCAAGATTATTTTTTAAGTGCTCAGTTAATTGTTTAATATTATCCACAACAAGTTGGTTAACTAGAAGCAACATAAGGTATGAATGAGGTTGACCCCCTCCCCAATGATAAGTGTCTAATTTTTCATAAAAACCACCCAATTAGTTACCCATATGTTATAACTTATAAGGGTCAAATAGGGTTTTTGACCAAAATTTGTAACACATGCATTTTTTGACCTAATGACCCAAAATTTTGATATTTTGTATATCTAGAGTCTAATTCAAGGTAAGTATGTGATTAATCATATTTTTAGGATTTAATTAAATTTTTTCAATTTTTTGTAGGAAGCAAGATGATGATCCGATGGCCGAGATCGATTGGGATGAAAATGGAATATCAAGATTAAAAGATCGAGTCAAAGCCTTAAAGTCATCAAACCAATATGAGATTAAGGTCAAGATCATATTTAGGACAAGAAATGGATATAATTAGAGGAGCCAAAGGTTGCCAAATGGGCCCATGTACAAGCCATGCAAAGTCTGCCACCTTTGCATGGGTTTCACCTAAGCCACTTAGCCATATTTAAGTCATGAATAAGAGGACAATCTAAGGAGCCAAGCCAACCACCAAAACCAAGGATTTGAACCATCAAGCTAAGCCAAGAAATCCATCTAAGCCAGCCATGAAACTAAGTCAATGGAGCTCTCAAAATTAGCCATCAAGTCACATAAACTAAGCTACATGGAAGGCCGTGATTAGAGGAGAATCCAAAGAATTATCCTAAGGATTTATGAGAATATTTTGAAGATAATTGAAGAAAAATTTGCTAGGATAAGGTATCATGTGGACCAATAGGAAGATACCTCTTCAATTTTAATGTTTTTCCATGTTTTTCCCACTTTCCACCTCACCACTAAATATCTCTACCAATATTGCTTTCTATTCAAGAGTCCTATCTTTCTAAGACTCGCCCACCTTCCTAAACTCCCATTCCAACAATCCAACCAATCCCCACTTACTAGAAAACTACCTAACCAATCACTTTTCCCCACCCCACCCCACCCCACCCCATCTATCTTTCTTATCTTTTTCCTATCTCTCTCTCTCTCTCTCTCTCTCTCTCTCTCTCTCTCTCTCTCTCTCTCTCTCTCTCTCTCTCTCTCTCTCTCTCTCTCTCTCACCTTATCCAATCAACCAACATGCTATTTTTAAGGAGATCCATTATTTTGAAGGTGAAAGATTCCTCCTTCTAAAAACGTGGCATCTTCCACTTTCATGCATTCTAACTTTGACTATTTTGTTTCTTCTTTGCTAAAAACCCTAGGAAGCCCTTTGTATCTAATCATAGCCATCCAATTCCATTTATTCTTCATCCTCACCCTACCTTTACTTGGAGTTACCCTAGAAAACTTAGAAAACAAAATATAAAAGAGAAAAAAGGTAATCAACAAGAACACTTTTGGACAAGGAAAAACAATGCCCACTCCAAAGGGCGTAGGCATTCTTTTCCTTCTCCCTTGCCTTACCTTATAGTATTCAAGGTGGTTCTCCTAGGGTGGCTACCCTCTTCCTAGTGTTCCATGTTTGATTCCAACCAAATGGTTCCTTTAGTTCTTGTTTGAAAGGTTAGTTGGCTCTTCTTGATCTTTTTCTCTTTTCTTGCTCTTAACCTCCATTATTGCTTAGTTTAATGCTTTTCAATTGCCTTGGTTCTTTTTTGCTTATTGATCAAGATCCAATTTTGTATTTTCCCTTGAAGTGACCTTGAATCGAGTCTTTTTACTTTCTTTTCATTGCTTTTAGATCTCCTTTGGTTTCATTGAAATCCCTTCTTGCCATCCTTAGTGTTCTTTAAGTTTTCCTTCTTTTTTCCTTGGAATTTTCCCTTGATTTCAATACAATCTTATTCATGATTGATCTTGGGATATTGAAGAAGGGTTAGCTTATAGTTTTGGGTTGATTAAGATCAAGTAGCTTTCATTGTAATAGGACATAATTTTTAGATTTGAATTACATGTATTGAGGCATTATGTTGATGAATTCTTGACGTGATTCAATGAAGTTAATTGGAGTTTTCAATTCATACTTATATCCGCTAGTTAATCATCTTCATTATTGAATATTTTCTTGCATTATAATTGATTAATTTTGTGTTTTACATGTTCTATTCATTGAATGATTCTTGTTTGGATGGATTGTTTATGTTAATTTTCAGTACCATACACTTCATGTTTATTTGAGTTTTTAACAACCCAATTAGATTAGTAGATTGCTTAGTTGATGATTGAGTTAGATTGCATGTTCTAGGTTTTCAAAGAAGTTGGTTAGATCCATTCCTACCCAATGAATCAAGAGAACCATTCCATGGTCACACGCGTGATGCTTGAGTGGGTCTCCTTTCTTTGCTTGTCTACTAATTGTTTTCCTTTAGTTCTATTGCTTAGCTATATTTTAGTTAGATTCCATTATTTACAAGTTGCATCTTACTTTAGTTTCTAAATTCTTAGTTTAGGAAAGTTTGAAATTTAAAAAGTCTTCATTTAGGAAAGTTTTATTCTTAGAAAGTGTGTTTTAGGAAAGTTTTTAAGTTTAGCATGTTTACTTTTATCATAATTCCATCTTTCATGTTGAGCATTTGTTTTTAGTTCCCATCATTAGTTTAGGTTAAAAATCTCATGATCTTTGGCTAGGTTAGATAATTTAAGGAAGGAACTACTAATCACACATCCATTCGTTTCCTTGTGAGATTGACTTTCTTGCATGAATTACTGCATTTGATTCATGTGCTTATGAGTTTAACTTAAAAATCACAACATCCACCAATAAATCTTGGCTTAATGATTGCCCCATCCTAGGTATTTAATTATGTCTATTTTTATGATAAAATTGAATCTCTTTGTCTCTTTACATTCATATATTCATTAGTAATTTTTGGAACATTACATCCATAGTGTAGGGATCAGGTAGAGGTTCCACCTTACACCTCCATTCCTAAGGGGACTATATAATCTAATCAATGGAGATAAGGTAATCAGCCTCATAAAGATAGAGGTCAATGTGTTTCCGACGATTTAGTTGAGGTTCCACTCATGAATGAGGACCTCTTAACCATATGTAATATAGCTCAAATGGAATACATGTACATCATCATTTATATTGGGTATGTCATGTAATTTCTTTATTAAGAATTAGATTCACATTACTTTTTTTGTTAATAAGATGTGATAAGTATTTGACATGAAGTTTTTGCAAGTCTTTGCACTATAAATTGCAATGATTAGAGGTCAAGGAGATTTGTAAATTCCTTAACCCTATTGTTGTCTTGGACTAAAGAAGCATTTACCCATGGAGAGAAACAAATAGAAGATATCGTACCTCAGTTCTTGCATTATGCGAAGGGTAGGCCTTGCTAATTCCTTACAATAGCAGGTATGTTATAACATATCTTGCTAAATTATGTCATTCCAAAGACATGAATATCTATATTAGTTAAGTTTTGAAAATTTCAATTGAATTATTATGTTCATAGATCCCATTGGATGCTGTTAGCTTTCCTCGTGCATGGTGGGTATGCAATGTTTTTTTATTCATGTGGACAACACATTCGACCCCAGCTAATGCAAATTATCAATAAGTAAGTCTTTATTATTTTATTATTTATAATAACTGGATGATTGAAAACTATTCAATTACTCATAATCTCATGCTTTTCACGTATATATGTATAGTGCATGATATAAATTGGCTAAGATGGAAGGTATTGACCTCCCAGCAAAACTCAACTAGAAAAAGGTCAAGGTAAGGTTTACTAGTTCTTTAGTATAATTTTATAACTTAAAGTTATAATTAGACATGATTAACCTTTTCTATTGTCTTTATTGTGTAGTGTCTTAAATAATAATCTGATTATGAATACAATTATTATGTTCTCAGATACATGACTCATTCACGAAGGATTTACGATCTCATAATTGAGAAGGTAAGATGATTAATTTATTGATAATTGTTATATTTTTCTACATTTTCTTAATGACTCTAAGATTGCATGTCTAAACTAATTTAATATATGTTATCTTACAAGCAAATTTGGGAAGCATGAGTTACTCTCAATTAGATCTAAATGACATTAGAATGAAATGGACTTAGTATGTTTTGGTTTTTAATTTCTAGATCATTGATGTTATTGAATATAAACATTTTTATCAATGAAATACAAAATAAAACTTCATTATATGGATGTATTCTTTTTTGCTTTTGATTGAAATATGTGTGCACTTTCTTTATTTCAATGAGAGAAAGTTGGTTTGTTGAACCAAACATATGGGTGTTTGTGGATAAGTGTCCATATATGGGTGTTTGCCTTCTATACTTCAATGTGAAGTGTGTATGGAGAAGTTAGTGACTCTTGAATGTGAAGTGTGTATGGAGAAATTAATGATTGTTGAATGTGAACTGTGTGTGGAGAAGTTAGTGACTGTTGAATGTATTCTTTTGTCTAGTGTTATTGACTATTGAATGTACTTTGAAATAGAAGAACTGCAAGAAGAATGTACAAATAGAAAAAAAATAATAATATAGGAATTAGTTGCAAGGATGTCCTATATAAGACAATTTTGCAAAAACTGTCTTATGAGTTTTTGAAAATATAAGATGGTTTTTGAAAAGCTGCCCTATAATCTATATAATATAGGATAGTTTCTAAAAAATAATCTTATAATAAACATAAATATAAGAAAAAAATTCAATAAATTACCCTATATTATTGTAAGAATCCTAATTTTTAAAATTTATTTTAAAAGATTATAAATTTATTTTGATGAATCTAAATGGGAGAATCTTCATATTTGGATTCCACTGAATTGACCTTTTGAAAGACATCAAATTGGACCCCAATACCTTCATATTTGGATTGTACTCAGAAAAACGATTTGAAAGACACTGATTTTGCTAAAATCAGAGTTCAGACAAATAAGTTGTGATTTTTCTCACAAAGCATATTTTTGTAATTTCACAAATGGGCCTTGTTTATAGAAATTGGTAGCGGACAGTCACGATACGTTGGAAAATCCATCACAAATGAGACTCATTAGTTTGACTAAAATCATGATGTCTAGAACCAACATAACATCATGATTAGGAAAAAATATATATTAAAACACTTAAAGGAGGGGCCAGATTTGATACCTGCACCCCCTCTTAAACAAAAAAGAAAGAAAGAAAGAAAAAGAAAGAAATAGATTGTAGTCTGTTTTCCTGAAAAACCAGACAAAAAAACGAGAGGGGAAACTCGACGCTAAGGAGGAGAAGGAGAAGAGGAAGGCGGAGGAGGAGGAGCAGAGAGAAGGAAAATGTGAAAGGAATGGAGATGGAGATGGGGAAAACTTGACGCACCTGGAAAACCTATATCACGTTGGAGAAAGAGTGAACCAATGGAGAAGAAGATAGCAAGGAGAGGAGAAGAAGAGTGTGACGACATGGGTTTTTGTAACATACGAATTTAAAAGAAAAGAATTTATACTACATTGTTTGCAAATTTTTTTTACCATTAAGGGCCCTGCCTTCAAAAAATGTTTTACAAAATATGTTACAAAAACCCAGGTTGTCATATTTGGAATTAGAGCCATTCATCCAGTCACTCACAACCCCAACATGTCCAAACGAATAATCCAAATTAGGATATATTAGAAATGGGTAAGTAGAATACTTATATAGAAATTTGGGTGGGTTTTGAGCAGATGCCACATAAAAGGGGAACAAGGTGGACAGCTCAAAGGGAATCTGAGAATGTTATGAAAGGATCATTTGGAAATAATTTGGAGGAGGTGATGATTAGAGTATTGAGGAATCTTCTTCCTTAGCTTGTATAGCCTCAGGCAACTCAAGTGAAAGCACCAAGTATTCAGGCCCAAGCTCAACCTGATGTGAGCTAGTGCTCCTATACTAAGATAGGAAACTCCAACTCCGGTATAGGATAATTCTTCACCTGTACCTAGTGGAGTGATGGAAACCTCTCAACTGACACCCGAAAAGATAGACAAGAAGGTGGAAAGGTTTCAAAAGATGGCTATTAGCTACAATGGCAAGGGTGATGCTGACAAGGCTGAAGAATGATTTATGAAGTTGAGAAGACCTTCAGTGTTTGATAACTCCAGAGAATCTAAAGGTCAAGTTGGCCACATATATATATTGAAGCAAGAAACAGCTTTCTGAAGGAGGTCAGCACAAAGAAATTTCTTCTCCAATCCTGAAGATATTTCATATGAAAATTTTAAGGAAGCTTTTAATGAAAAATATTTTCCAATCCATGTGCAAGCCGGGAAGGAGAAGGTGTTCTTAGATCTACGACAAGGAAAATTTTTAGTGGTTGATTATGAAAATAAGTTCATTCAATTGAAGAGATTTGCAAGCCATATATGTGATACTAAAAGGCATATGGTAGATCAGTTTATGGAAGGGTTACACCTAGGGCTAAGAACGAAGGTGCTAGGAACCAAACCAACAACTATGACCAAGTGTGTCAAGATAGCTTCAAAGTTTGGAGAAGACTATAAAAGAAACCAATTCACCAAACTTGGAGGAGGGATCAACTACCATAAAAAATCCTTCAAGAAGGGAAAGAGACCGCTTAACAACTTTAGGCCCTCTAGCCATTAGGGGAATCAAGCTAAATGAAGACCATGCCCCAAATGCAGAGGATATCATCTAGGGCAATGTGTGTCCTAATCTAGTGCCACAACTACTGCGACCTTCTATCAAATGTTACAACTGCGATGAATGGCATTTCTCTAATAACTACAGCAAACCCTTGGTAATTAAGGGTGTAAAGCCTGAAAATGTACCGTGTCATCAAGGAAGGGTGTTTGCCATTACTGATGGAGAGGCTGGAACATCTTATGCAGTTATTGAAGGTACATTGCTAATATCTCATCACCATGCTAAAGTATTGTTTGATTCTGGATCTACCCAATCTTTCATATCATGTATATTTGCATCTAGTATATAATTGATAGTAGAGAAATTGGGGTTCTATCTGGATGTGATGACACCAGTGGGAAAAATAGTTAGATTAAAGGAATATCTTCAAGATGTACCTGTTGAAGTACAAGGAAGAAGAATGGGTATAGATCTCATTTTACTAAACATGATAGATTTTGACATAATACTGGGTATGGATTGACTAACAAAATATAGGGTAATTATGGACTACCATAAAAAGAAACTCAGTTTTAACATATTAGGAGAAGAAATGATAGTATTGCATGGAAAACCAAATGGCTCATACAAATCCATCATATCAGCTATGAAGGCTACCAAATATGTGTCCAAGGGATTTTAGGCATTTTTAACAACTGTAGTTGCTTTGAATGTTGAATAGCCCAAGATAGAAGAAATCGACATAGTCAGGGAATTCTAAGATGTGTTTCCTAAAGAACTCCTAGTTTTACCACCCCATAGGGAAATTGAGTTTTCCATTGAAGTAATTCTTGGTATAACTCCAATTTCTAAAACACCCTATAGGATGGCCCCAGCTAAGTTAAGGGAATTGAATAATCCACTATAAGAATTGTTGGGCAACGGGTTTATTCGACCAAGTTCACCATGGGGAGCACTAGCGATATTTGTGAAAAAGAAAGATGGGTCTATGAGGTCATGTATCGATTATCAGATATTGAACAATGTGACATTAAAAAGTAGATACCCTCTACCACGCATTGATGATCTCTTTGATCAACTCTAATTTATTAAGGTCTTTTTCAAAATTGACCTAAGATCAGGGTGTCATCAATTCCTCCTCAAAGGTGAAGATATACCCAAAACCATATTTAGAACCCGGTATGGACATTATGAATTTTTGGTGATGGCTTTTGGATTGACCAATGCACTAGCCATATTTATGGACTTGATGAATAGAATTTTCAAGGAATTTTTGGATAAATTTGTAATCGTATTCATCGACTATATACTCATTTATTCTACTAAGATACAAGAACATCAAGAACATTTATGAATTGTATTAAACATACTTAAAAGACATAAACTATTTGGAAAATTTACTAAGTGTGAATTTTGTTTAGAAAAAGTCAACTTTCTAGGGCATGTAATATCCCATAATGGAGTAGAGGTGGACCTAACCAAGGTGGACGCAATAATGAATTGGGAATAGCCAAGGATAGTAACTGAAGTACGGAGTTTTCTGGGGTTAGCTAGATATTATTATAGATTTATCCAAGGATTTTCCCATATAGCTCTTCCTTTGACTTCTTTGACTAGAAAAGGAATATAGTTTACTTGGACTGATGAATGTGAAAGGAGCTTTCAAGACTTAAAAGGAGGTTAACTACAGCACTAGTATTGTCCTTGCCATCTGGGAGTGGAGGTTATGAGATATACTATGATGCCTCAGGAAAAGGGTTGGGAAGTGTACTGATGGAAAATGGGAAGGTCAATGCTTATGCTTCACGACAACTGAAGAAGCATGAAATGAACTATCCGGTACATGACCTAGAACTTGCAGAGGTAGTGTTTGCCTCAAAAATTTACCGACATTACTTGTATAGGGAGAAATTCAACATATTCACTGATCACAAGAGCCTCAAGTATATTTTCACCTAGGCTCATCTGAATATGAGGCAAAGGAGGTGGATGGAATATCTTAAGGATTATGATTTTGTAATTCAATACCATCCTAGAAAGGCTAATGTGGTGGCTGATGCACTAAGCAGACACACAAAAGCAGTGTTGGCTAATGTCACCATTAAGTCAGCTTTTGTTGAACAAATCCTAAAGGCTCAAGAAGGGGATATAGTAATCCAAGAAATATGAGAAAAGATTGGGGTTAGTAGAGAATCAAATGGGGGTATTCGGTTCCAAGGAAGAGTTGTGATTCCCTCGAGTTTGAGAAAAACACTACTACAAGAAGCCCATCAATCCAAATTTTATATACACCCTAGAGGAACAAAAATGTACAAAGATTTAAAAAGAAACTTTTGGTGGGAAGGTATGAAGAGAGATATTGGGGAATGTGTGGCTAAGTGCTTAAATCTCTAGCAAGTGAAGTTTAAACATCAAAGACTAGCTGGATGATTACAAACCTTGGAACTACTAGAATGGAAATAGGAACATATCACCATGGACTTTGTCGTAGTGTTGCTAAGGACCCGGGCAGGTTATGATATGATTTGGGTCATAGTTGACAGGCTAACCAAGTCGGCACACTTCCTTCCAATAAAAAAAAGCCAATTTGTCGATAGTTTAGCCCAGTTATATGTAAGAGAAGTAGTCAGTCTTCATGGGGTCCCACTCTCCATCATCTCTGATTGAGATGGAAGGTTCACCTCTAGAAGCTAGAAGAGCATGCAGTAGGCACTGGGGACATCACTAAAGTTTAGTATAGCTTTTCATCCCCAAACTAATGGTTAGTCAGAAAGGACCATTCAAATCTTAGAAGATATGCTAAGGGCTTGTGCACTAGACTGGAGAGGAAGTTGGGATGAACATCTTCCACTATTGGAGTTCGCATATAATAACAGTTTCCATGCAAGTGTTGGTATGGCACCTTATGAAGTATTTTATGGACTACCATGTCGATCGCTAGCTTGTTGGGATGACGTGGGAGAGAGGAAGTTGATAAAATTAGAATTAGTGGAACAACATATAGACAAGGTGAGAATAATAAAGAAAAGATTGTTGGCCGCTCATAGTCTTCAAAAAAGCTATGTAGATAAAAGATGCCGAACCTTAGAATTCAAAGCAGGTGACCACATGTTTCTAAAGGTTTCACTAGTTAAGGGGGTAAGGAGGTTCGGAAGTAAGGGAAAACTCAATCCAAGGTATGTTGGTCCTTTTGAAATTTTGGAAAGGGTTGGTCTGATGGCTTACAAATTAGCCTTACCACCCCAACTCTCAAAAGTGCATAATGTATTTCATGTATCCATGTTACGAAAATACATTCCAGATGAGACTCATGTGCTTCAAAGGATACCAGAAATGTCAAATATCAATTTAACCTTCAAGGAAAGGGCAATCCGGATCTTGGATAAGAAAAAGCAACAATTGAGGAACAAATCTATCCCTTTAGTTAAGGTATTATGGCAACACCATGCAATTGAAGAAGAGACCTGGGAATTAGAAGAGGAAATGAAAAAGTTGTATCCTAGTTTGTTTAAGTAGTTGTAAATTAGAAATTTTGAGGACGAAATTTTTCTAGGGGGTAGATTGTAACACCCCTAACTTTTGTAATGAAATTGAGAATTTCAAGGAAAAATCAGGCCAAAATACTAGGGTTAGTAAAAATACGCTTCTCATAGAAGCACAATCAAGGTGTAAGATATGTATAATTGAAAACATACTCGACAAACCCTTCAGAATGACTGTAAGCATGACTAATTCTGAATTCAGATGAAAAATCCTTATTTTTCTATGTTTTTATGAACAAAAGGGTAAAATGGTAATTTTACAAATAATTGAGACCTAATTTTGGAATGTACTTAGAAATACGAATCCAACGCCATTAAGTACGCTCAATTCCGAGTCCAAGAGAATAAAACAGATTTTTCTCCATAAAAAGGGCAAAATGGTCATTTCACACATCTTTGGGGCCCCAAGGGACCCCCAAAGGAATCCAATAGCCAAAAAAATGTGCAATCATTAGTCAAACCACTACCACCTACTGGTGGAGAAGGAGGTATTAGTGGGAATCCAAAGACAATTTAATATAAAAAGAAATGAAACATTATAATTGCATATAATCATGAAAAGCACCCAAATTGCCTATAAATACTAGTGAAAAAAATTCCAAAAAATGTTCACAAAATTCACCACGAAATTTTCTAGCCTCCCCTAATATCTCAGCTCAAAACTCCTCCCCCTTCTCTCTCATCTCTCTCTGTCTCTCTGTCTCTCTCTCTCTTCTCTCTCTAATTGGAACAAGAGACCTAAATTTAATTAGGCACTCTGTTCTAAGTTGAATCTCACAAATCCCACCATCCATACAATCCTAGACTCCCTTATACACAAAACCCCCAAATCAATTTCAAGATTGAACAATGAAATCAATGAAAAATCACAAAACAAGGAATTATCGGGCTATATTATCATCAATGGGCATTTTTTCCCAAATTGGGCAGCAAATCTAAGTTGTTTCTCCGATCAGGTAGGTGGAACTACTTCCTAGACTGATTTATTTTTGTTTTGTGAAATTTTTATTTTTCTGTAATTAGGTTTGGGTTAAAAATTGTAAAAATAAAGTAAGGACCAAAACCTTCAATTCTAGATGATGGATGGCTCAGATGGAAAATCTGAGCTATCCAATCGATCCAGAAGGTCCAAAACTCCTAGGGTAGAAGTTTCAATAAATTTGATAGAGTTTTGAGCCCTTTAATTTTAAAGGAATTGATTGGACGATCCATGCGGACTGTCTGATCTTCCTCAAAAGGGTCGGATCCCTAGACTCTCTGCAGGATGCAGTACGAAAACGCGCCCTGTGGGAGAGTTTCTGTGAGCACGTAGCATGTGAAGTGGTCCCAATGGAACAGCCATGTGACAATGCCGGTCCTGGGGGGAATGCTTCACGCATGCCTCCCAGTGATGGGCGCGCACCAACCCTTTCGCCCGACTGGCCAGCTCCATCCAATCGATTTGGGCTATCATTCCGTTGGGCCCATATCAAATCTGGAACTTAGGAACGACTGTGAACTTCACCATAAAATTGTCAAGTCATCTGAACTCCAAATTTAGATCAGAAATTTGCTATAGAATCCTTCTCATGTCTATGATCTACTTAACTCATAATATTTATGTTTTGAATTTAATTTAATTTAATTTAATTGTGAAAATTACTAAATTTCGTTCCAACAATGTTGGATAGTGATCATGATAATCTCAAAATTGAGATCTGAATTGATGGATGGGTTTAGGAGGTTTGAAAACCTTAGGGATCATAATTATACTTAAATTTTTAGGTTTCTAGATCAATTAAATTAACAAAAATAGTAAGATTAAAATTTAACCCTTAAAATGGGCTAAAATCTTAAAATCTCAATTCTGATCTCAATTTAATCCAAATTGAGATTGAAAAGTTGTGATTGATTCTTTGTGATGAGTAGAACATACTGAACCAATAAAATAATGATTTTAATTCATTAAATGTTCTAAAATTAAGTAGATAAGTGTACAAACATCCTTGATCTATAAGATCTGGGATGATCAGACCATTCAAATTATGTTGGATTTGATATAATAATATACTAACCTAAATAAATAGGCTATACATAATTGAATTGGCAGATCTTAAGAGATCTAGCCTCAAATGTAGTAAAAACCATAAAAATCAATGTAAATCTCCTTGATCAAGTTGATCAAGGATGATTGGATAGTATGGATGGCTTTTGATGATGATACGAAGTTAATATCATATGGAATTATGGATTGGATGATGATGATTTGGGATAGATCAAGATCTATGCCCTTAAATTGGATACTTCTTGATTGGCTGGATCAAGAACGATTAGATCATTGGATGAGATTCATCAATGATCTAATATGAAATCACATCAAGAAGATATATTAGGTCTAAAGGAAAATGAAAAGATCAAGATCTAAACCCTAAAAGAGATAGAAGATGAATAATGATCATTGGATCATGATGAATAGTTAAGGCATGTTAGATTTCCATTTGAGTTATTAAATGTTATTATAATTGTCCTTTATTGCTTTGTATATTTAATTGTAGATTTATTTATTTATTTATTCATTTATTTATTTATTCTTTAATGTTTATGTTATGAAAATCACCATGAAAATGTAATTAAATGAAATTAGAGTTGAAAGGACATTTACGTGAAATAAATGACATGGACTTAATGATAGTAAGAGCTATAGTTAGTAGGACAATATAAGGAATATCATTACCTTGGCTCAAATTAGGAGAATAATGAAACTCCATGAATGACATTTAATGTTCATGGACTTAATTAAAATCAATTAGAAAGAGCACTTAGGGTTAAAATGCTCATCGGAACCTTATGAATGGTTGAGTTAAGGTCACCTTAGTAGATGATGAACATGATAGTTAAGGGGGTTATCTAATAGAGCCTCGCTCTTCTCCCACTTTCTGTTAACGTTTGTGAAGTCTAAACACCTCCTTACATGAGATTGAAGTAACCAATTTGTGTTCAACCATTCAGCTAGTAAGCCTTAGCCAATTTGACATAAGAGGAGCTGTCTAGACGTAGGATGGAATAAGCTATTCTCAACCAGTAAAACATTAACTGGTTGAGTACTAATAATAATAAGAGCATAAAATGTTAGTAAATCATCTAACCCTAATAAAAATTGTAAATAAGATAAGGAAGATCACACTACATCCAAGAGAGATCTTGAAAGATCATAAACAAAAAGAAAGAAATATAATGTAGACTATAGTATTTTTCTATGATTTTACTTATAATGTAGATTGTGAACTTAGAAAATTTGAAACCTTGATCATATATGATTCAAGGAAAATTAGGGTATCCCTTATAGGAATGCATACTTGTATAAGGGAATAACTTGATACATATGGTTTGATAGATGTATGAATCAAGATCATGATGGACAATAGGGAGTGAATACCACTTGAGATGTATGAATCAAGATCTTGATACTACTTTGAGGTAGGTGGATGTACAAGAATGTATTAAGGATTCATGTGTATACATACATGATCTTTTGTCTAGAATTATAGACCTTCATGATATAAGTATGCTTAGTACCTTAGCATAGTCATGATCCAAACACATAATCCAACTAAGTGAGCCAACTCTATGATCCAATTCAACTATCTAATTACCTAATTAAATGAGGTGAAAGTAATGAGATGGGTAGACTAAGAAAACCCTAAGAATAGGGCACAGAAAATATTCCAGCCTTAGTTAAACAGATACATCCTCTAATATGTATAATGTCTTTTACATACAAGCATGGTGGATTGTGATTTTGTTTTACACAGCCCTAGGACTAAGGATGCTATGGTAAGGAAGTTATGAGGGTTTGGCCACCCGCTTCCTGAAATTTATATGATGGATACTATGCCCAAAGAGAGGATAAATGTTAGGTGGGGCAATAGTGGAAAGGCCACCACTATGACAGCTATGGTCTACCCCATGAGGACATGGATTTGTTATTTTGATAGTTGGTATTAGTGAAGGATTATATAGTTATCTGGGCATGCTGTACGGATTGAGATTGTAGCATAGTAGTCCTTGTGTATTTTACATTATGATGCACATATGATAGGCATAATGTAATGGCATGGTATGATGAGATGCCACTACATTAGTGCCTGGAAAGAAAATCCCTGTACAAGAATTGGCTAAATATTGATCTTCTAAGTGGAAGTATAGCTAGGGGAAGGAACAAGTTTTGAGTAATTATCACTATTTTAACTGATTTATCTTATACTACATAAATAACATAGATATCCTATGTTGAGATAACTAATGAATAGAAAACCATGACTGAGGTACATTCTTATATTAGTGAAGTAGTATATTTTTGTATTCCCTACCAAGCATAGCTTGCTGAGATATTGTAAATGTTTCCATGTTTACAATATCTCATATCCAGAGAAGGAGACTTAAGGGAGTAAAGCTTGAAGACATAAGAGCTCAAGATGGTAGAAGACTTGAAGAAAATAATCAATCAGGGTATGACCCTTGAAGACATGTATTTTCATTTGAGAGCATTGTATTGTACTAAGAGTTTTTAATGTAAGGTGAGGTTTGAACTTTGGATTATATAATTTGGACAATGGTTTATAATTATAATAAAGGGGCTGTGTAAGAGTGAACTACTGGATGATTCCTGGTATTCAATATACAAAATATCTATGTGTATTATGTATCTTGAGGTGAGACTTGGGGTTTTGCTACAAACAAATTTAAAAGAAAAGAATTTCTGCTACATTGTTTGCAAAAAAAATTTACCATTAGGGGCCTTGCCTTAGAAAAATGTTTTATAAAATATGTTACAAAAACCCAGGTCGTCACAAAGAGAGGGGGAAGAAGAAGGAAGAAGGAGAGAGAGAGAGAGAGAGAGAGAGAGAGAGAGAGAGAGAGATAGAGAGAGAGAGAGAGAGAGCTACCATAAGAGGTAGGATTGTAGGCAAGAAAGGGGTTAGGTTTCTCGAGTTGTCAGATTCACAGACATTGTTGAAGAAGATGACAGCTCGAATCGATGATCCAAGCTGATCATCCTACTCTACATGACGAGTTGAACCAAAGCCCCAACTTTATTGGGTGATTCGAGCTCTTCATGGGAGTAGACTAGAGAAGGGAAATCACGCATGTGAATAGTCGTAGAAAATTTCAAACAAAAAAAAGCTCCAGCAATGATTGGAGGCTTAAATTGCTGCAAAGATATGTTCTTTGTAAACCCTAGTACATTTTTTTGCTAGATTTGGATGAATTCGTAGAGGGTTAGGGTTTTGGAAAGGATCTAAAATGATCTCACATCAAAACAATAAAATTGAGGATGATTTTATCAGTGCCCCTTGGTGCACGAAGATTGATCGGAACTCTGGTAACTCTGTAGCACATCAAAACAATAAAATTGAGGATGATTTTATCAGTGCCCCTTGGTGCTCGAAGATTGATCGGAACTCTGGTAACTCTGTAGAGTTCTAATTGTCGACCCGAGGTATACAGTGGCAGATTCGACCACTGTACATCTCTAAATTCCATTAAATTCAACCATCCACAATCAAATCTAGGATCAGATCTGCATCAATAACATTAATTAAGGGATTGTGACAATGATCTGGGGGATGCTAACTGTTAAACTTGTCTATTTTTAATAAACAGAGATGGTCGGGAGAGTTGATCAACCATCTAAAGTTTTGATCATCAAATTAGAACTTGGACAGGGGTGATACGACTCCTAAAGCCTGACCCATATTGATCCAACCATTCAAATTGTAAAATCATGCTTAAAAATAGTCAAACATACACTTTTTGTGGCTCGAATTGTACTAAAATGACAATCTCTGCTAGAAAATAGATCGGACATTAAGGACCGTCCGATCTATTCTATGTAAACAATGACTAGCAACATCTGATGGATAATCAAATACTGCCATTGAGTTCTTCGTCTTTAAAAATGATAGGATGAGTCAAAATTTTAAGATTTTGAAGTGAAATAGATTGGATGATCTAGGCCGTCTGATCTGTCACTATTCAAATAAGGATGTGGCAATGCCTAATCTGTGATAAGATGCCTCCATTACATTCCTAAGCCCACATTTTAAAGGATGAGATAGATGTCACTAATTCATTAGTTAAAAATGTTTAATAACGTGTTGAGAACAAGATCCGACCAATTCTAGTTGTTTGATCACCAATTAGAGAGTGAATAACAGATCACGAGGTGATCTAATACTCTCCTTACATATGATTAGTGATAAGTAGTTGGAAAAGGAGTTATCAAAATAATAATGGTTTGAGATGAGTTCTTATAATCTATTAGTAATATAAAAATGACAATTAGACCACCATTCAATGGTTGGAAATTAAAAATATAAATATAGATCTGTGAATGATGATTAATGGCTTGGATTTAATAATCTACGATTTGATAGAAGTAAGATTGGTGAACCATGAAGGGAAACATAGATCAATAGCTTACATGGCTGAGATCATGTGATCTTGACGTTAGATTAGTGAGGGATTACTAAAACCTAATGGTTTCACCTTTAACAAATGATCTAGATTGACAGATCATAGTTAAAATAATCCTTTGTAATTATTAGCTTACAACTTGACATTGACAAGAAAATATAGAATATCTATAGGTTGACTGATAAGTCAAGTTGAAGAAGGAACATAGCTAAACGAAGAATTATGCCTAAGAGGTATAAATAATCAAATCTTAGTTTATCAAGTTTTCTATTTCAGATTACTTAACTATCATGAAACTTACACTTCATCATGTTACTTTGTTTAAAGCTTGTAAAGAATGTAATGTTTGCAAATGGAGTAGGTGAACTATATATAATGAAAATGATGTTGTTCATTACATGCAGTAGAGTGTTTTTGAAAGAAATGTTGATATTTGAAATGCATCAACCCCATGTTTTGAGATTGAGTTAAAGAAATGCATGATTTTTCATGAGATCTATACATTATATGATTTGAGATCATTTGGGATTGAGATATGTCTTTGTTCAGGCTTGTCACGCTCGTGTCCTAAATAGTAGAGTAAAACGTAAAAATCACGAACATTAGAAATCCATGATGCCAAGTCACTCGTCAGACTGTGCTCAGAGAGAGCTTTCCAACGACACTAAGAATACGCGAAACGAAGATCGAGAGCGAAAGACCCAGGGATTTTCCCATCGAGGTAGAGGGGGTCCAAATTGATAATGCACCCCCTAATGCGTGTGAACCAAGTGCCACGTGGGAGGAGCTCTACATGCGAGAGTGGAACTCACTGCGTGGAGCTCTACTCCCACGCGTCTACAACACTAGGAAGAGGGAGCCAAGCCGGCAACCCTCTCCCCTCTCCCCTCTTCCTTCATTTCCCAGCTACTCTCTCTCCCCTTTCATAGGATTTCCAGGCACCTCTCTTCCTCCCTTGTAGCTCGTCTTCCTGGTTCCTTGATCCTTCTCCAGTGCCAGGAAAGTCGATGCAGGAGATGATAAGAACCGAAAACAACATCTCCTCATCATTTGCCCCAACCCATTGCTGTTAACACCTCCTTCCACCCGAAATGGAGCAATTGGATGGAGATTCTCCCTTCCAACAACCCGTGTTCATGAATCCCTGATTACTACAGCATCAACTTTGGGTCGTACTGGCACGCGCTCGACCCAGAGGTTTGAGAGCAGTGTGAGCGGTTCTAGCAGTAGAACTTTGAGTTGTACTTGGAGAGTAGGTAAGGACCCTAAACCCTTGCATTCTTTAAATTCTTGTTGTTATGTTCTCTTGAAATTAACTTTACGCATGTGTAAAATGTATATATTGCCACCTTGGTTTAATGGATGATAGAAATTGTAATTTCTTATTAAAAAGGTCATGTTATAGTATGATTTGCTATGCTTAACTGTTGTGATGATGCAAACTGTTATAAAATGGTCAAGCCCAAGATAGTAAGCCCTGAGGGCCGCCCGGTAAGCTATGATGACACTTTCCAAGATGGTAATTCCTGAGGGAAGGGGCTACCAAGTTGCTTGCAATTAAGGTGAAGCCGCCCAAGACGATAAATCCTGAGGATTGGACTGTCTGGTATTGAGCCTCCCAAGACGATAAACCCTGAGGGAAAGGGCTGCTTGGTTCTTTGGAATCATGGTGGAGCTGTCCAAGATGGTAAACCCTGAGGGATGAGCTGTCAGGTATTGAGCCTCCCAAGATGGTAATTCCTGAGGGAAAGGGCTGCCTGGTCTTTTGGGATCACGGTGGAGCCGGCCAAGATGGTAAACCCTAAGGGAAAGGCCTGCCTGGTTGATTTCGACTAAGGTGGAGCCACCCAAGATGGTAAATCTTGAGGGAACCTAACTTTGGTGTTGCCCAAGATGGTAAATCCTGAGGGTCTGGCTGCCTTGATGATGATACACATAGTGGGCCGCCCAAGATGGTAATCCTTGAGGGAGATGACTATTGAATCCTGGTGTAATGTTAGGCATGTTTAATATTATTGAGAAAATCATCAATGAGTATGCAACTTTGTTGGATGTAGCGCTTATGATTTGCATTTAACTTTAGAACGAGGTCCATAACTTAGTCACTCATCGATTGAATGTCCTGTGGTTGGACACGAATGGGAAATCCTTATGGGGTGTGCTTGTTTGCATGCGATGACTGTTGTGTCATATTTGAATTTGGGGAAAAACTGTAATTCCGCTGTAATACTCATAGGCCTTACTTGATAGCACATGCTAACTATGTTATATATGATTAGTTAAAATGGAAAATGCATGCTCATGTTATACTGAATGTGTTTTTAAGCGTAGCAACGAGAATGACTGGATATGCATGGGTTTAGTTCTTTTCCCTTACTGGGCTTCACAGCTCACCTTATTATTTTGCAGGTACCAGTCAGGCAGAGAAGAGAAAGGTCGTTGAGTGAGTTGAAGAAAGCTTACTTGAAGATGTTAAATTTTGAGTTGTATATACATACATGTGTATATGTGCTAATGCTGTAAACGAGTTATATCTTATTTTTGACACTGATCCTTATGAATCATATATGTTTTAGTATGATAGATAGTATGGAGACTGAGTTTCCCTTCAGGAAATTATGATTGCTATATTATCTATCAGGTGAACCGCATAGCATGTGTTAAATGCATAAGTCCAAAAAACAGGGGAGACTCTGCCGAAATTTCGGTAGGACTTGGTTGTTAAAGGAGAAAAATATTTTACTAATAAACTGTGACTTGCACAGGACAATAGCACCTAGCTCTCTCAACACTTCCACTATGATATAAATTATGAAAAAAAAAGAGGCAAGGCCACGTAGGCCTAGCTCGCCCAATCATTAGGCTTGATTAAGCCTAATCGCGGCCCTAGGGATTGGGGTCGTGACAACTTAGTATCAGAGCACGGCAGTAGATCACTGGTGGTGAACATCTTTTATTATTGTTTGTGATCATAGAAATTTGAATGTTTTGTGGCTTCTGAAAGTAACCTTGTTGATTGTTGACTACTTTCAGCATGGTTAATAAGTGACTAACCCTTATTGTTGATGTTGTGCAGGGCATAGTCATGGTGGAGACTAGGAGTGACGACTCGAGTTCTGCAAGGCCAGCATTGCATGCGAGTGATCTAGTCCAGGATGCCATAGGACAGATGGCCCAGGCAATTGCTGATGCTATTGGCAGGGGAGCAGGAGGTCAGCCCTCAACTGCACTAATCCCTAGAGCTCCTAGAGAGAGCATAAGCAGGGAAACACTTGCCTTGCGAGAGTTTAGGAAGTTGGGGCCACCCAAGTTTGATGGGATGTCAGATCCCATCGAAGCAGAAGATTGGTTAGAGTAGATACAAAGGATCTTCGAGGCATAGAAAATCGACGAAGATCTGAAGGTACGGATGGCTACATTTCAGTTCACTGGTGAGGCTATTCACTGGTGATGGGTGGCAAGAAGTGTTAGAGTCGATGAGGAGTGGACTTGGGAGCTTTTCAGAGAGGCCTATTTAGCAAAGTACTTTCCCAGTGCTCAGAGAGATGCTAAAGTGGCTAAGTTTTTGAGGCTCACACAACGTGACATGACTGTGGGACAGTACGCTGCTAGATTTGATCAGTTGGCACGATATGCACCATTGATGATCCCCACTACTAGGGATAAGGCCTATCGCTTCATCCAGGGCCTAAGATCCTCTATCCGACAGTGCTTGGTACCTTTCAAGTTGCAAGACTATGCTGAGGCTATAGATAGAGTGCAACTGATTGAGTAGGATCAGGGCAGAGAAACCAGTGCATTTGAGTTTAAGAAGAGAAGTTTTGGAAAACCTCACTTTCAGGGTAGCAAGGATAAGAAGAGGAAGGGGTATTCTCCTTAGGCGCAGAACACACAGGCACATTCTCTATCCCTGGGAATGGCCAGTAAGACTTGTTATGGTTGTGGACAGGAGGGCTATTTCAAGAGAGATTGTCGTAAGCAGAAAGCCGTGCAAGGCAGTGTGCAGAGTAGCAATAGACCACGTCCTCAAGGTCGGCCACTAGCACAGAGGGCCGGTGCACTATTCAGAGGAGTACCTCCTATTTATGAGCAGAGGACACAGGGCAGACTCTACGCATTGACATAGCCAGACACCCCGCTTGACTGCACAGTTACAGAAGGTACATTTTTATTGTTTCACACTCGGGTTAGAGCATTGTTTGATTCGGGTGCAACACATTCTTTCATTTCATCCTCAATTGTTCATCACTTAAGCATGGAAACAAGACCATTGGACTCAACATTGCATGTTGAGTTGCCTATAGGGATGAGCATCACCTCCAATAGAATGTGTCAAAATTGTGATATTGACATGGTGGGTCACAGGGTGAGGTTTGATCTGGTGGTAATGGACATTACTCCATATGATGTGATCATGGGCATGGATTTTCTGTCTGAGTACCGTGCCATTATTGATTGCAATTGAAGGAGGGTTGACTTTGTCCTACCTAGTGGAGTTCATTTTTATTTCTCAGCCACAGAGGATTATAGTTACCCACAACTTCATGTTGGTTACAAACACCAAAAAGACTATGGTGGGTGGATGGCGAGCATGGTAAGGAGAGATGACGTTGATGCTGACATTGAATCCATGCCAATAGTAAGGGAGTTTGTTGATGTTTTCCCTAATGAGCTGTCAGGATTACCTCCAAGGAGGGAGGTTGACTTCGCTATTGAGCTTTTACTTGCCGTTTTTCCAATTTCCATCGCTCCACACCGCATGGCGCCTGCTGAATTACAAGAGTTGAAGGTTCAGTTGGAGGAGTTGCAAGGCAAAGGTTTCATTTGCCCTAGCACGTCACCATGGGGAGCCCTAGTGTTGTTTACAAGAAAGAAGGATGGCACACTCCGGCTATGTATTAACTACCGACAACTGAATAGGGTGACGGTCAAGAATAAATACCCCTTGCCGAGGATTGACGACCTATTTGATCAGTTGAGGGGATTTAAGTGGTTTTCCAGGATTGACTTGCTATCTGGATACCATCAGCTACGGGTGAGGGACGAAGATGTCCCTAAGACAGCATTCAGGACGCGATATGGTCAGTTTGAGTTTGTCGTGATGCCTTTTGGGTTAACAAATGCTCCAGCAGCCTTTATGAGCCTCATGAATCGAATTTTTCTCCCTTATTTAGATCAATTCATTGTCGTGTTTGTGGATGACGTGTTGATATACTCAAGATCTAAGGAGGAGCATGAACAACACTTGTCTATTGCATTGTAGATGTTGAGGGAATATCAGTTGTATGCGAAGCTTAGCAAGTGTGAGTTTTGGGCATCCAAGGTGAATTTTCTTGGACATGTAGTTTCTGGTGATGGGATTGCTGTCGACTCATCAAAGATAGAAGCCGTGCTGAGTTGGGAAAGGCCGAGGAACATAACCGAGATCAAGAGTTTTCTCGGGCTGGCAGGTTATTATAGGAGGTTTGTGAAGGACTTCTCATGCATTGCAGCATCCATGACAAGACTTACAAGAAAGGGGGTGGTATTTGAGTGGGATGATTCATGTGAGCAGTCATTTCAGGAGTTGAAGAAATGATTAACCTCGGCACTTGTGCTTATCATTCCTGAGCAAGGTGTCGGTTATGCAGTGTATTGTGATGCTTCACACTTAGGACTAGGATGTGTCCTAATGCATGAAGGAAGAGTAGTGGCTTATGGCTCTCGTCAATTGAAGCCAAATGAGAAGAAATACCCTACTCATGACTTAGAGCTGGCAGCGGTGGTGTTTGCATTGAAGCTTTGGAGGCATTATTTGTATGGTGAAAGGTTTGATGTCTTTACCGACCATAAAAGCTTAAAGTATATCTTCACTCAGAAGGATTTAAATCTAAGGCACATTAGATGGGTTGAGTACTTGGAGAACTTTGATTTCACACTTTAGTATCACCCAAGAAAAGTGAATGTTGTTGCAGATGCACTAAGTAGGAAGTCTGGAGGTTTGATGGCTAAACTTCAAGGTTTCAGATGGAAGGTGCGTGAGTTATTGACAGAATATGACTTGCACATCGATTCATCTAAAAGGGGTGCATTTTTGTATCAAATGATTGCTCAACCTTCTATAATACAAGAAGTATTGCAGGCATAGAAGGATGATGAAGAGGCTAAGAGTATTAGAACCCGAATAGAAGAAGGTGAGAGCATTGAGCATTGGACCGTGGACTCTTCTGGTGGGGTACGATATTTGAGTAGATTGATGGTCCCTCTAGTTGATGAGGTTAGGAGAGGATTGTTGAGAAAGGCACACCAGTCTAAGTTTTCGATACATCCCGGTAGTACGAAGATGTATCATGACCTTAGGAGACACTTTTGGTGGAAGGGTATGAAGAAGGACATTGCTGAATTTGTTGCTCGATGTCTGATTTGTCAACAGGTTAAAGCAGAACATCAAAAGCCTGCGGGGTACTACAGCCATTGCTAATGGCGGAATGGAAGTGGGAGCACATTACCATGGATTTGTGGTAGGTCTTCCATGTAGTAAGCAAGGTTGGAACAACATTTGGGTGATTATGGATAGACTGACCAAGTCAGTGCACTTCCTACTAGTGAAGGTCATTGATTCACTGGAGACATTGAGTCGGTTGTACGTACGTGAGATTGTAAGGTTACATGGGGTACCTGTATCCATTGTGTTAGATAGAGATTCGAGGTTTACTTCTCAGTTCTGGAATAGTTTACAATAGGCGATAGGTACAAGGTTGACTTTTAGCTCGGCATTTCATCCCCAAATAGATGGGCAGTCTAAGAGAGTGATCCAGGTGCTTGAAGATATGTTGAGAGCTTGTGTGTTAGACTTCCAACAGAAGTGGGCCGAATATTTACCTTTGGTGGAATTCTCGTACAACAATAGTTTCCAATCTAGCATAGGGATGGCACCATTTGAGGCGCCATATGGTAGGCCATGCCGATCCCCAGTTTGTTGGGCAGAGGTTGGTGAGACATCGTTACTAGGCCCTGAGGTAGTTAGAGAAACCACAGAAAAGGTAAAGCAAATCAAGTAGTGGTTATTGACAGCTCAGAGTAGGACCAAGAGCTATGATGACTGAAGGAGGCGGCCATTGGAGTTTGAGATAGGCGATTATGTGTTCCTAAAGGCTCGGCCAAGACCAGGAGTGGCCCGCTTTGGCAAATGCGGGAAGTTATCTCCTCGATTCATTGGACCGTTCGAGATTCTAGAGCGTGTTAGCGAAGTTGCTTATTGGCTGGCTTTGCCTCCACAGTTATCATTGATTCATAATGTTTTTTATGTGTCGATGTTGAGGAAATATGAGTGGGACCCTTCTCATGTTCTTGATTGGACAGGCCTTGCCATTCAGGAGGATGTCTCTTATGAGGAGAAACCAATGCAGGTGGTTGACTGTAAAGAACAGGTGTTGCGTCGAAGAGTGATACCACTTGTGAAGGTGGTATGCCAACATCACGGGACAGAAGAAGCCACATGGGAGCTGGAGTATGAGGTTCGGCATAAATACCTAGAATTATCTGAGGACTCAGGTATTTATCTAATTTCGAGGATGAAATTTCTTTGAGTAGGGGAGTGTTGTCATGCTCGTGTCCTAAATAGTAGAGTAAAACGTAAAAATCACAAACATTAGAAATCGATGATGCCAAGTCACTCGTTAGACTGTGCTCGGAGAGAGCTTTCCAATGACACTAAGAACGCGCCCTAATGCGTGTGAACCAAGTGCCACATGGGAGGAGCTCTACACACGGGAGTGGAACTCACCGCGTGGAGCTCTACTCCCACGCGTCTGCAACACCGGGAAGAGGGAGCCAAGCCGCCAACCCTCTCCCCTCTTTCTTCATTTCCCAGCTACTCTCTCTCCTCTTTCACGAGATTTCTAGGCACCTCTCTTCCTCCCCCTTAGCTCGTCTTCCTGGTTCCCCGATCCTTCTCCAGTGCTAGGAAAGTCGACGCCAGAGATGACAAGAACCGAAAATGACATCTCCTCATTGTTTGCCCCAACCCATTGCTATTGACACCTCCTTCCACTCGAAATGGAGCAACTGGACAGAGACTCACCCTTCCAACAACCTATGTTCATGAATCCCTAATTACTACCGCATCAACTTTGGGTCGTACTGGTATGCGCTCGACCCAGAGGTTTGGTAGCAGTGTGAGTGGTTCTAGTAGTAGAACTTTGAGTTGTACTTGGGGAGCAGGTAAGGACCCTAAACCCTTGCATTCTTTAAATTCTTATTGTTATGTTCTCTTGAAATTAACTTTACGAATGTGTAAAATGTATATATTGCCACCTTGGTTTAATGGATGATAGAAATTGTAATTTCTTATTAAAAAGGTCATGTTATAGTATGATTTGTTATGCTTAACTAATGTGATGATGCAAACTGTTATAAAATGGTCAAGCCCAAGATAGTAAGCCCTAAGGGCCGCCCCGTAAGCTATGATGATGCTTTCCAAGATGGTAATTCCTGAGGGAAAGGGCTACCTAGTTGCTTGCAATTAAGGTGAAGCCGCCCAAGACGGTAAATACTAAGGATTGTACTGTCTGGTATTGAGCCTCCCAAGACAATAACCCTTAAGGGAAAGGGCTGCCTGGTTCTTTGGAATCATGGTGGAGCCACCCAAGATGGTAAACCCTGAGGGATGAGCTGTCAGATATTGAGCCTCCCAAGATGGTAATTCTTGAGGGAAAGGGCTGCCTGGTCTTTTGGGATCACGGTGGAGCCGCCCAAGATGGTAAACCCTGAGGGAAAGGGCTGCCTGGTTGATTTTGACTAAGGTGGAGCCACCCAAGATGGTAAATCCTGAGGGAACCTGACTTTGGCGCTGCCCAAGATGGTAAATCCTGAGGGTCTGGCTACCTTGATGATGATACACATAGTGGGCCGCCCAAGATGGTAATCCTTGAGGGAGATGACTATTGAATCCTAGTGTAATGCTAAGCATGTTTAATATTACTGAGAAAATCATCAATGAGTATGCAGCTTTGTTGGATGTAACGCTTATGATTTGCATTTAACTTTAGAACGAGGTCCATAACTTAGTCACTCATCGATTGAATGTCCTGTGGTTGGACACGAATGGGAAATCCTTATGGGGTGTGCTTGTTTGCATGCAATGACTGTTGTGTCATATTTGAATTTAGGGAAAAACTGTAATTCCGCTGTAATACTCATAGGACTTACTTGATAGCACATGCTAACTACGTTATATATGACTAGTTAAAATGGAAAATGCATGCTCATGTTATACTGAATGTGTTTTTAAGCGTAGCAACGAGAATGACTGGATATGCATGGGTTTAGTTCTTTTCCCTTACTGGGCTTCGCAGCTCACCTTATTATTTTGCAGGTACCAGTCAGGCAGAGAAGAGAAAGGTCGTTGAGTGAGTTGAAGAAAGCTTGCTTGAAGATGTTAAATTTTGAGTTGTATATACATACATGTGTATATGTGCTAATGCTGTAAATGAGTTATATCTTATTTTTGACACTGATCCTTATGCATCTTATATGTTTTAGTATGATAGATAGTATGGTGACTGAGTCTCGCTTCAGGAAATTATGATTGCTATATTATCTATCAGGTGAACCGCATAGCATGCGTTAAATGCATAAGTCCGAAAAATAGGGGAGACTCTGCCGAAATTTCGGTAAGACTCGGTTGTTAAAGGAGAAAAATATTTTACTAGTAAACTGTGACTTGCACAGGACAAGAGCACCTAGCTCTCTCAACACTTCCGTTATGATATAAATTATGAAAAAAAAAGAGGCAAGGCCACGTAGGCCTAGCTCGCCCAATCGTTAAGCTTGATTAAGCCTAATCGCGGCCCTGGGGATTGGGGTCGTGACAAGGCTAATGAGCCTGGTGGACACTATGTTGAGAGGTCATACGAGGTGGTCTCCTGGCCTTTAACCACCAAAGGTGGTAGGTATTCATGCCCAAAGTGGTATCATTTTCTCGACTGCTGTGGTAGGAACAACCATTGGAGGTGGTCATAACACCCTTTGAGACGTATCTGTAGTCGCAGTGGAGGTTGCGGTGGCTATTCAATAGATGCCGGAGAGGCACGATTCAGTGATTTAGTCGTGAGCATACCGTGCCACAGGATTTCTATTTTGTGACCCACATAGATGGGCTTGATGATGGTCTTTAGATGAGTACTCATGACCAACCGACTGATGTGTTCGCCGGGGTTCATATGTGCACATGATGATGTTGTCGGTTTGGGATTGCTAACATTCGTTGTTTGAAGTATCATCTTTGTTCTCTTCTCTATCATCTTGTATATGTTTGAATTAATATGGGCTTTGGTTGGGTGGCATTGGTACTTTTTTTAATGCATACATGTAGCTTGTCATTGAAATTTTATATTCTATATTTTTAAAATTAAATCTAAAAACGAATCAAACCCAAACCAAACTCAGATATGGTTGGGTTTTGGATATTGAAATAGGATTTGAAGTATAATTCGAATTTTTTTTTTTTAAATATCCTAATGGTTTGGGTATGGTTATGATAGAATTAGAATTAACTGGACAAATTGATAGCCCTAGCTATTACTTACTCATGGAGAGTTTTGAGCACCTTAGCTCTATAACTAAATACATTGACTCACTTATATCATGTTACTTGTTTATGAGGTGATAAATTGGAGGGAACTGAAACTACACTACTTTGTCCATAAAGA
Organism: Warburgia ugandensis; assembly: GCA_035236585.1. Taxonomy (NCBI): domain Eukaryota; kingdom Viridiplantae; phylum Streptophyta; class Magnoliopsida; order Canellales; family Canellaceae; genus Warburgia; species Warburgia ugandensis. Next base: position 27,937,467 of record CP141131.1, read on the forward strand.
TCTTTAAAGTTTTTCAACTTTATAGATATTTTTTTTTAATGTTCACATTGTTGGATAAATACTCACATACGCCTACACACACCCTTCAGCAGCTTAGAACTAATGACCTGCACACTTGAGGCTCACTCTTGCACTAGTTGAAGGATATTTTGGGAAAATTTCAGCATCTAACCTTTGAGCAACTTGGAACTAATGACTTGCACAATTCAAGCTCACTCTTGCACTACTACTAGGACATTAGAAGAAGTTCAAGATGGTTGATATTTCTTTTGTGTTGAAACTATTTCTACTTTCAAATTTGTTTATCGCATTTTACCGTGTTTACCAAAGCAACATTTTTTTTTTGTAGATATAGATATCAATCAAGTTGATCCACGGAAGCACAAATGTTTGCAATCAAACAAATACAAACAAGCAAAAGTATATGTTGGTATATTTAATCAATGACAAAACAATCTTTTTTGGATGATTGAGTTGTGGATGATCCATGATATAAAATTTTAACCTATATGACAAATTCTAAGTCTCTTATTTTTCACCTTTAATCCAATGTTTGGTTTCTTTTTGAAGACAAAAGAAATAGTATTAAAATTGTGAATTTTAGAGATCATAAAAAGAAGATGGTTTTTAGTGAATTGTCTTCATAAAATTGATCCAAGAGAGTTTCATAAAACACCTTTGAAAATCATACTTAAGAAGACGGTTCAATGCTAACCGTCTTCTTTAGTTATGTGGGAAGACTTTTAAAGATAGATAGGAAAAAACATCTTTAAAAGTCCAACTTTTTAAAGACAATTTTGTCCAACTATCTTTGAAATGTGGGCATTTAAAGATAATTTTTGTCCTAACTTTCTTTAAAAATAATCTTTTATATCAAGTCCTACAAACTATATTCCATTTCCTGTTTTTGGTCTTCATCTACATAGTTGCATACCAGACAATGTACATAGCCTAAACCTCATCTTAATGCATTTTTACGCTGGATAACTTCTACTAAAATACAACGGTCGAGTTTGAAATACAGACACACACACACACACACACACACACACACACACACACACACACACACACACACACACACATATATATATATATATTCTCGGCTAATATCTGTTGCATAGTATACATTAGTAAAGATCTATCTTGTTTTTGTCTCATTTTTTTTTATATTTATATGATTATTGTTAGAAAAGTTCCTTTCTTAAAGTAAATTTTCCTTTCCTGTGTATGGATATTTCATGTTTAATTGCATGAATCATTTATGTTAATCAAAAAATCTTCGAGAATCCAACATTTTATAATTTGCACACCTTGTGTTTTGTAAATGTGTAATTGAGTGTACTCAATCTTTTCATGTTTGAGTAGTCTTGGAACACACGTGACCTTCAATTGATTTAAAAAATGGACAAATATGCTTCGATGCGCTTGGCAAAAACATCAAGAGTATATGAGAAGGGAATAAAAAATTTCATAGGATTTGCCCTTATGGAAAAGGTGTTTGTAATCACATGCATTGTCCGTGCTCAAGATGTGGAAACCTAAAAAAAGTAACCATAAGCCAATTGAGAGAATATTTGTGCTTAAATCTATTTGAGAAAGCAATTGCCCCTGGATCTAGCATGGAGAAGAAATTTCTCATCGACCATCTAAGAGGGCAAGACGATGTCATTAATATGAAGCCACTATATAAAATGTTGTAGATAATATAGTTACACCAATGTTTCGAGGTACATGTAATGACTTACAATATGACCTTAAATAGTTCCAAACTACATTGGAGGAAGTCAACAAGGCGTTATATGTTGGGTGCATAGATTATACCAAGTTCTTCATAGTTGTAGAACATTAAAATATGAAATTGAAATATGGTTTTTTAGATCAAGGTTTTACAAAAGTCTTGAAAGTTGTGATTAAAATGCTACCCAATGAAAATAAACTAGCAATGTCCACATGGGAGGCAAAAAAAACCCTTAACTATAATAGGGTTGAAGTATGAGAAGATACATGCTTGTTCCAATGACTATGTCTTGTATATGAAGGAGCACAATGATAGAATTACATGACTAACTAAGCAAGTGAAAGACGTGCCTAGAAAGATCTTATGGTATTTTCCCCCTATTTCAAGGTTTATATGAATGTTTTGTATTATGAAAGTTGCGAAGAAACCAATATGGCATGCTGAGGAGAGAGTAATTAATAGTTATTCATTACATTCAAAAGATAGCCCAGTGTAGAATCTCGTAGACTTTATGTGACCTAATTTTGGAAAAGAACCTAGAAACATACAACTTGTATTATCTATAGATGGAATTAATCCTCATGGTTCTATGAGTAGCAGGTACAATTGTTAGTTTGTTATAATGGTTTGGTACAAGCTCTTACCATTTCTATGTATGAAGAGGAAGTTCATAATGTTAACTATGTTGATATTAGGTCCAAAGTAATAGGAAATGACATTGACATGTACTTGGGTCTCTTGATTAATGATCTTAAGACATTATGAAATGTATGTGTTGAAGCTTATGATGCATACAAGAAAGAGTCATTCACCCTAAAGGTTTTACTATTTGGTCCAATAAGTGACTTCCCTACATGTAGTATTTCATTTGGATACACTGTCAAGGGATACAATGCTTTCCTATATGTAATGACCAAACATGTGCCATATGACTTAAACATGGCAGAAAAATGACATTCCTTGGCTACATAAGATGGTTCTATAAAAATCATCCCCACTATTTTAAGAAAGGAGAATTTAATGATAGTATAGAGATGAGGACATCTCTAAAGGTGTTAACAAGATGACAAGTGTTAGAATAGGTTGAAACCCTTAATGCCTCATAGGGAAAGAAGAAAGTAATTAAATATCCAGTGAAAGCAACTCTAAAAGTTGTTGGAAGAAGAAGTCAATATTCTTTCAATAGTGAGCATGTATCGAAGCATCTAGAGTGTGCATGGCTATAAATTTTAATCAATTATGCGAAATCATCATAAGATCAACCCAGTAACTAATTCACATAATGGATCAAATTAACATGTGTAAATAATGATTCAATCAAGCTAGCATGTACACTGATGGATCCATTCAAATAACTTGTGAGCATAGGATAGATTTTTGAAATTGATCTCACATTCATTCTCAAAACCAAGACCAAAAGCTCATGAAAACACCCATATGCATGGATCACATGAGGATATAAGATAAGCATTCTTACATCAAACATGGTTGTATGCTCCTAATCAAATAAGTAATGATGTGGACATGATTTGGGAAAAATTAACTTGTGGCCTAATTGAATCATTCAACAAACCCATGTATGTGATTTGGATTCAAGGAGTTAATCTTGTAATCAATGGTTTTGAATAGACAATAACTCATGCACATGCTTCAGGTCAATCAAGGCATTGGTAAGCATGATTGAAATCAATATGTTACACTCATAGGCATGAACTAGATTAAGCAACATAAACTTACACATGTACTATGAATGTTACATCAATGAAATCTAAAATGAATTAAGAAGACTATGTATGTTATAGATTCATGGATGAGATTTTCATAAATTAAGAAACTAAGGTTGCATGCTTAAGCAAGTGAATTCAACATAAAAAAAATAAAATCCATCAAGGCGTGCACAAGTGTTCATGATATGCATGGAATTAATGGATGATATCCAATATCAAACAATAGCTCGAATCATATGTCATAGATGAATGCATCTAAACCAACGCAGATCAACATAGTGATTGAAACAAAAGTAAACATGGATGTGGATGGTTTTATATAATAAAATGAGATAAATAGAGATCAGTGAGTTGTTATAAGTACTTAGACATGAGTTGTCCCTAAAAGAAGTTACTTGTTAGACTATGTCATTTGAGGGTTTGAAGTCAGTTAATTAAACTATGTCATGGAAGAGCTACGAGTACAATGAATATAGTAGCAATTGAGACAGAAGAAAAAATAAGAAGTGATCTAAACCAATGAGAAAGATTTTCCAACCTTTAATAGATACCATGACAAGGTGTAGAAATCACTTTGGGTTTGAAAGATATTGGTGACTTGGATTGAAAAGAAAGGCAGATAAGCATCGATTGCTTTAGAGACCCTTGAGCTTATGACCTTTATGTCTGGAACGAGATCAACAAGTAATAAAATAAATTCTTTATCTATGTCTAAGAAAATGTTTTATGCTTACCTGAGTATTTTCAAACTTGTTGATTTAATAGCTTCAGCACAATTTGATATAACAACTATTGAATGAGAATTATTGTTATAAGCTAAGTAGGAGGGGACACTGGAAAGATAAAATTTGAGGAATTGAGAGAATCACTATTTTCGATGATATTTCTTGACAATTAAGATTAAATGGTTGACAATAAAACCTTGATAAAAGATTGCACAATATATCGATATCGGAAATAAAAGAAGAAAAGTTGAGGAAGTCAACACACTATAAGGTAATATCTGACTTGCCTTTGAACAAAAAGTTAGTTGTTATATACATGTACCAAATACAAAAATCAATTGAAGGAATTTCTTGAAGGGTTGACTTTACTAGATCAAGTATAGAACGTTGGTTTGGAAAATCCTAAAGAAAATCATCGAGCAAGGGCAAGGTAGAGAGGATGATGGTAAGGGATTCAACCATGACCCAGTAAGTGGACTCTGTTATAGATAAGAGACTTTTGACATGAATATGAATATTGTTAGAAATCCCAATGAAAATTTTATGTGAATGGTGAGATAAGCCTCTGGATGAGAACAAGTGATCTATGATGATGAATCGACCATTAACATTTGACATGAGTTTGGATGAATTCTTCAAGGAGAAAAGCATTTGATGGATTCAATAATTATGAAACTGGGTATACGGTGAGGACATTTTACTTTCAGTATATGATAGTGTCTTTGATAGAAGATGCTACTCGATTGGCTTTCATTGTTTTATTTTGAATGTAAACTTTGGTTGAGGAATCAAGTCACATATGGAAAATGACAGACAGTTGAAATTGGAAGTTAATCAAGGGTTTGACTTTTATCATTGATATAATTGGAGGACACATGATACCATATTAGCTATTAAAGCATCTTGGGGGAAAATATAAAGCAAAGAAGAGAAGAAGCAAAGTTATACATAATAAAAAGAATATCACTTTTTGGGATCTTGCTAATGACATACAGCCAACCTTTAGAAGGAGACGTTGATGATGAATAGATCACTAAATAGAAGATAAGAGGAAAAAACAAGACTATCCCATGTTAATCAAAATGGAATACGAGAAATAAGATGATATGATCTCAAAGAAGTATGGAGTAATTTATACATGAGTAGGGGAGTATGGTCATCTAAGGAGACTATCCTATACATAAATAGAGGAGTATGCGCATCTAAAGATTTGTAGATATATGAACTATATCTATAAACCGGTATTGTTAAACTAGCAAGTATGGGACTATGTATCAGAATATGCAGCGGATGCGGCCCTTATATACTTAAAGTAAACAGATAAGATATATTGACGTTTTATATGTAAGGCCTTGTAGAAGGAATTATAAGGATGATAAATTGAGAATATGTCCATTCAGAAGATAGCTGACTTTAAGGTAATAATTTGTGAAATTTTGAGGACGAAATTCTTTGAAGGGGGTAATGATGTAATGACTCAGACATTTGATGCTATTTTTACATCACATTTACTAAATTGAGAGAGAAATTGATTTATTTGAAAATTTATATATAATTAACTATATTAAGTGTTCTATTTTAATTAAAATATGAAAAATAGGAATTTGTGAGAAAAATTAACACCATTAGATTCTAGCTCGAAATGGAATCCAACGCCTCAAAGAACACTAAAAACAGAGTTTATGTGAAGAAGTTATAAGCGTTTAAAGATGGAGGGCAGAGCTATAATTTGACAGCAAAACGACTAAGACCTGAAAACACAGGGGGTCATTTTACTAACAGCACCCCCCAGGTCATCCCTTACCTTCAGCCACTGACCTGCACAAGCCCCGCCTCTGTGAGGCAGCAAAATTGGTGGCACCGCCATGCGTAACACCGCCTTGACCAGGCTATAAAAATAAAAATAAAAACCTCTTCCCCCTCTTTCCCAATCATCCCTTTCTCATCTTCTTCTTCTCCGGCTTCGTCATCTAGGGTTTCACGGTAGGCACAGAGGAAACTGCACTCGTCAAAAACCCTGGCTTCACTCCTCCAGCTGGCCCAAGTAAGCCTCTCTTCCTTCTCTCTTTAATTTCCCTCTCTTCCAGACAAGATCCATGCCGGATCTAGTCTTTCCTGCCCAAAAACCCCAGGGAAAGTCGGGTCAAGTTCAGAACCATCGAACCAGGCATCTTAGGACCATTGTCGAGTGCGCACCGCGTGTGGACAAGTTCCTGGCTCTACCGGGACGAGCAGGGCGTCCTGGGAGTTGAGATGAGGCCCGCCCATGTCAAAAACACGTTCGCATGACGCCATTCGGGATGCACACTGTAGCATGTCACTTGGGCATAGGCCCGCGGTTGCAGCTCAACTGGGAGGCACAAACGTCCTGGGAACCACGACGCGCAAGCCCTACGCAGACATCCTGGTTCGTACGTGACTTTGTGACACTAAAAATGCAATTACAGAGGATATATAACTCCAATTGACGATCCAAAAGAACCGTTGCATCCGTATTGATGACACAGACCTAATAAGACTATAAAAGTTAGGGTTAGAGGCCTATTTCATATGCCTATAGCCTAAACACTATAGAGATCGCATAGATCTATAGGATCAAAGATGATCAAAACTTCATAGATTGATTTGTTGGGTCTATTAGGAGATCAATATGCCTAGATCCACTCTAAGTTACATACATCCACCTTGAACATATAGGTCTGACCATCCACATTAAGTACAAGCCTATTCTAAGCATAAGGACAGGCGATCTAGGAGATCTGACCGTTCAAGTACACGATCTTGATGACATGAAAGAGATTAAAAGCAATTTAATCATTAGATGTTAGTACTATACATAAGATGTAGCCTGGAGACACACTATGCAATGACCTAAATGGTAGATCTAGCCGTAAATCTAGAGATTTACGTAGTGATCTATAAATGGATAGAAAATGATATTTGAATCCTTGTTATCCATTAATATCCAGGGTTTCACAAGGAGATTTACATTCGCGTAGTGAAGAATGTGATTCAAGAAACATTGAGGTAGGTAGTCTGATACTACTAAGTTTTCAAAGACATTCCAAACTCTACATGATTTACTTGACTCTATTACCTTATTTAGTATGCTTTTTGAGATATGATGTTTTAACACGAGCATGCAGAATTGTCTATATGATTTATGGCCATAAATGCAATTACTGGTGTGAACATATTTTATGCATTACTCACATATTTTGAAAATAATTGCATTTGGATTATTTGGATAATTGCCTATCCTCAAGGGTTGCCAAAAGATGCTAGAGTGCCCAAAAGATGCTAGTTAAGCAGTTGTCAGGGCTAGGCAGTGTGAGGGAACCAAAGAGGACATTGGGAATGAGTGCATAAAATTGCATGATTTATGATGAATGAGTGCATAAATTGCATGATTTGTGATGATTGAGCTTTGGATTTATCTATATATGCTTTTGGGCTGTTAAGCCTAGTGGGCACTATGCCGAGAGGTTGTGTATGTACGGGGTTGGCCTCCTGGCCTCTGCCACCCAAAAGGTGGATGGTATCACTGCCAAAAATGGCATTGTCCCTTCCCCGATTGCTGTGGAAAATAGGGACGACCACTGGAGGTGTTCACAGTACCCTTTCAGGGACATATCCATAGTCGTCGTGGAGGCTATGGTGGACAAGTCTCTAGATACCGGAGACACATGATTCAGAGGGGTTCTGGTTGTGAGCATAGTGGCCCTATGATTTCAGTGATTTTGATGTGCATATAGCATTGAGATGGTCGTATACGAGTACTCATGACCAATCGGCGTGGTGTGTTCGCCGAGAGATCCATGTGCATGATATTTGCAATGATGTAGTCATCTATTTTGACCGATTACTATTTCATAATTATGAGTAGTTTATGAATCATTTTGGGAGTACTACTCTATGATTTTCATGATACTTATATCGTTAATTTTTGGATTTTGATAAAAGCGTACATGATTGCAATTATGCAAACAAGATTTTGATTTATGCATAGAAATGCATGTTTACACAAAGATAAAGTGCATAATGTTCCACATGGAAAGCCTCTTTTGAAACTATGCATGTTACATGCTGTGTGTTAAAAAATAGTAGTATCAGAACACCTACTGAGTATGAGTAATATACTCACTCAAATATATCATTTTTATAGATTAGCTCTACACAGGATTATAAGAAGCATCAGAAAATGTTAGTGCTATGATCAAGTACATGAAGAATAGACAAGTATGAATATAAGTAAACTCTTTATCTTTTGGATATGTATCTGTAATTATTATAGTTGGGCTGTGAGCTACGACGAGATAGGCTTAATTATGATTTTTGTATGTTTCAAAACTACTTTGCTCGTCTTGAAAGCAAATGACACTCGGGGTTTTCAAAATGAATTTAAAATAAAAGATTTTTTCGTTGCATTGCATTGTTTTTATAAAATGATTTTCTAATATGGATTGATCCCGCCCTAGGACTTAGTGTTGCATTTAAAAATGCATGTGCAAACCCAGGTCGTCACATGAAGGTTGAGAAAGGCGATAGTAAATAGGGTATCTCCAGAACATAAGATTTGTATCAACATATGGAATATAGGGACACTGACAGGTAAGAGCTTGGAGTTAGTAGACACAATGAAACGTAGGAGAGTCAACATCTCTTGTATCCAAGAAACAAAGTGGAAAGGGGCTAAAGTTAGAGAAGTAGATGGGTATAAATTATGGTACGTAAGAAAGAAAAATAACAGAAATGGCGTAGCAATAATAGGGGATAAGGAATTAAAGGATAAAGTTGTGGATGTTAAAAGAATTAGTGATAGAATTATAATAATAAAACTTATTCTAGGAGAGCAGATTATTAATATTATAAGTGCATACGCATCACAAGTAGGGTTACAAGATATAATAAAGGGACAGTTTTGGGAAGATATGGAGGGAGTCATGCAAGAAATTCCCAACATTGAGGGGATATTTATAGGAGCATACTTAAATAGCCATGTAGGAAAAGATAAGGAAGGATATGATCGAATACAAGGAGGGTATGGTATAGGTGAACGAAATGAGATGGGGGAGAATATCCTTGATTTTGCTTTGTCATATAACTTATCCATTGCAAATACACTCTTTAAGAAGAGGGATGAACACTTAATAATCTTTAAAAGTGGACTTCATAAAAGCCAAATAGACTTTTTTCTACATAAGAATAATGAACGATCTATATGTAAGGATTGTAAGGTGATAACCGGTGAGAGTTTAACCTCACAACATAGGTTAATGGTTTTGGATATCCATATCAAAAGATGGAGAAAAAGAACTAAACTTAATACACATCCAAAAACTAAGTGGTGGAACTTAAAAAGAGAGAAAATAACCTCATTCAAAAATAAGTTGATGGTAGAAGAAAATTGGAACTAAGAAATAGAAGTAAATACCATGTGGACTAATATGGCTGAGTCCATTAAGAAAGTGGTAAAAGATGTCTTAGGAATATCTAAAGGTAAAAGGCTATTAATAAAGGAAACATGGTGGTGGAGTGAAACAATGCAAAAATTTATTAAAGAAAAACGAATGCGTTTTAAAGCATGGCAGAAGATTAAAAATAATGAAAACTATGAACAATAAAAGAATGCTAAAAAGGTTGCTAAGAGAATAGTAAGTGAGGCTAAATTTAATGCATATGATGAGCTCTACAATAGACTAGAAACAAGAGAAGGTGAGAAAGATGTGTTTAAACTTGCAAAAGTAAGAAAATAGAAGGATAAGGACTTAGATCATGTTAGGTGTATTAGAAGCGATGATCAAAGGGTATTAGTCAAAGATGATGAGATCAAACAAAGGTGGGAAACATACTTCCAAAAATTGTTAAATGACAATGGCTCTGAGAATATAGGGATTGAAAATACTATAAATTTATATAACATTGGATATTATAAATATGAATGTAGGATTAGAATGCCTAAAGTATAAGAGGCCTTGAAAAAGATGAACTCAGGAAAGCCCATGGGGCCTGATAGTATACCAATAGAGGTTTGGAAGCATATGGGAGATATTGTAGTAGTTTGGTTGACTAGGTTGTTTAACAAGATTATAAATTCAAAGAAAATGTCAAATGAGTGGAGGAAAAGCTCTATTGTACCAATCTATGAGAATAAAGGAGACATACAGAGCTGCACTAATTATCGAGGGATCAAACTTATGAGTCACACTATGAAACTTTTTGAAAGAGTGATTGAGAAGAGGCTACGATATGAAACAAATGTATTAGAGAATCAGTTTGGTTTCATGCTTAGGAGGTCTACCATGGAAGCTATTTTCTTACTAAGACAATTAGTAGAGAAATATAGGGAGAGGAGGAAAGACCTCCACATGGTCTTTATCGACTTAGAGAAAGCTTATGATAGACTCCCTAGAGAGTTAATATGGAGGGTGTTGGGTGGTAAAGGGGTTTTCCAAGGATATATAAACATAATTAAAGATATGTATGAGGGAGCGCTAACAAATGTTAAGACCACTAGTGGTGTGACTGGTGATTTTTCTCTCACTACAGGATTGCACCAAGGATCGGCATTGAGTCCATACCTTTTCACATTGGTTATGGATGAGTTAACAAAACATCTGCAAGAGGAGATTCCCTGGTGCATGCTATTTGTTGATGATATAGTCTTACTTGATGAGATAAGGGATGGTGTAAACATAATGTTAGAGTTATGGAGAGAAGCATTAGAATCTGAAGGATTTAAAATTAGCCAAACTAAGACAGAATATGCAGACTATAATTTTAGCAAGGAGAGTAGGAGTAGAAAACCAGTCAGGATTGATAACCAAGAAGTCCTCATTAAAGACCACTTTCGGTACTTAGGATCATTGATTCATGAGAGTGGAGAGATTGAGATGGAGGTTGCCTAGAGAATCCAAGCAGGTTGGAATAAATGGAGATGTGCATCTGGAGTTTTGTGTGATTGACAGGTGCCACTCAAACTAAAAGAAAAATTCTATAGGATGGCAATAAGGCCGGCCATGCTCTATGAATCAGAGTGTTGGGTAGTTAAGGAACATCATACTCATAGGATCAGCATTGCAGAAATGAGGATGTTGAGATGGATGAGTGGTAATATAAGAAAGGATAGCATTAGAAATGAAAATATTCAAGGAAATTTGGGGATAGCACCAATAGGTAACAAGATGCGGGAAACTAGACTTAGATGGTTTGGACATGTTCAAAGGAGACCAACAACGGCACCCGTTAGAAGAAGTGAGGCAATACAAGTAGAAGGTTCTAAAAGGGCAAGGGGAAGGCCCAAAAGAACGTGGATAAAAGTGGTGAAGAAAGATTTAAAAACATTGGGACTAAATGAAGCCATGGTATTTAAAAGAGTGGAATGGAGGAATAAGATTCATGTGGCTGACCCCTAATTGGGATAAGGTCTTGATGATGATGATGATATTGCTTGAAGTTCTTTTATTACTATAGTTTTTATACTTCTCTGGTCATCACATTTCTTTAGTTCTATAGGAGTCTGTTTCTACAATATTTTGTGGCACAAGTAAACTTTATAGGCTTAGTGTCAATCAAATACATATAGTACTTTAGAATTAAGAAGTTTAACCCTTAATAAATCTTATGAATGACCATTAGCAAGCTATGTTCACAGACTCAGTGTGGGATGCATGCTTCCGACTAAGGGATGTGAGCGTGATGCTCTAGTTAAAGACTAGCGAAAGGTGTATGGAATTTGTAGCCTTACTCTTATAGGGGGTGACTGAAAAGTGAGCTTACAAAAAGTACATACTTCCAAATTCTCATGATCCATCTAGACTCCCCACTATCCCTGATTTGTATTATAGCATCATGACCAGGATGCATGGAATTAATTTGTACAGACCCACTTGTCTTATGATTTTGAGGTAATTACAACTAGCCCAAAGTTTGATTTCTTTAATTATAAAAATCAATTATGCTTAATTACGTGTTCCTTTGATGTGTAGGTAAAGCATATGAAAGGACAAACGATGCATGTGACTAATCATATGCAACATCGCCTCTCCAAAATTGGTTACATACCATTAGAAGAATAAGAAGTATATGTGATGATTCATTTCTATCTAAATATAATTGAATTTTATTTCACTAACTCTGAATTAGTGTCTCTCTTGATAGCAAAAAATGTCTGGGACCGCGGAACCCATTAATGATGCCCTTCTTTAAAAAATGGCTCATTCACTGGGACATAACTCCCAGACCTTCATTGACAAAAATGCTGCATTGGGTGCTTCAGAATTGTAAGTGGTTTTATATGCCTATCTTTCTATCTCTTGAATTATATTACACATATGGAAATGATCATATTCTAATAATTATATGGGCTAGGAAGAGTTGACCAAGAAAGCACAACTATAGGGACTCTGAGCAGCACTGCTACAAAGGAGAACATCTTATATAAGGCAATGACAACAAGGACGATCACCATGGCAGAGTAAGGGCTCAAGGCCACAGTGTGGTTCCTTCCAAATTCTTCCATAAATCAAGAAGTCCTCCAATAGAGGACATGGAAGAATGAAAGGATAATATGCTCAACCAGTTATATATAAAGGTAAATAATGATATCCCTAAGGACTTTTGGAGTTTCAAAGGTCCACATCAAGATTTTGACCCTTGATCCCCATCTCACAATAGCTACAGTTCTCCACCTAGAAAAGAGATGGAGGAGCAACTTTTTGAAGGAAATGTCCTAGTCAAGGAGATATGTATTTACCTGTTTACCTTTTCAATATTCAATTATTTAGTATTCTTCATTCATTCTTATGTAGGTGATTTCTGATTTGTAGGTGGGTTAGTGCATGCTATAGCTATATACATCTGAGAACTATGTCACTGCAGTTACACTATAAGAGGTTTTTTCTATCATGTTGCATGGCAAGTTGATGCATCCACATACTAAGCATGTGTGTATTATTGCTGCCCTCTAACCAGATGCCCTCTTACCATTTCCTATATAAGTGAACGATACTCATACTATTATGTAGCTTGGACAAAAAAGTATGTCAAAGCATTGTTATCCAAGGTATGTATGGTATCATAGCATCATGTTCAATAACAACTTTAATGCCTAAGCTAAATTTTTAAATACTATTTGCATCTACTATTAACTAGAAGAAGCACAAGGCACCATTGAGGGTGACTCCCTCCTCGAGAACAAATTCTTGCATACCTATTGCCTCTTCCCAAGTTTTTATGTCTATTTTTATGATAAAACTAAACCTCTTTTGACTCTTCTTATATGTATTCATTACTAATTTTTGAAAAATTATATCCATAGTGTAGGTATCAAGTGCAGGTTCTACCTAACATATCTCCATTCCTAAGTGAACTATAGAGACTAATCAATGAAGATTAGGAAATCATCCCTGTAAAGATAAAGGCCGGTGTACTTCCCAAGATGTAGTTGAGGTTCTAACCATGAAAGAAGACCTCTTAACCATATATAATATGGGTCAATTGTAATATACGCATATCATCGTTTATATTGAGTATGTCTTATAACTGCTTTATTAAGAATCAGATTGGCATTGCTTGTTGATAAGACATGATAAGTATTTGGCATTAAGTTTCTCTAGGTCTTTTCATAATAAATTGCAAAGAGTAGAGGTCAAGGACGTTTACAAATTCCTTGATCATGATGTCATCTCTGGACTAAGGGAGCATTTGCCCAAGGACTAACAAATAGACGATATCATACCTGGGTTCTTGTGTTGTGACAAGGGATAGGTCTTATTGATTCCTTACATTAGTGAGTAAGTAATTACATATCTTGCTAAATTATGTCATTCCATAAGCATGACTATTTATATAATTTAAGTTTTATAAATTTTAATTGATTGATTATGTACATAGGTCCTATTAGATGCTACTAGCTTTGGATCTGCATGGTGGGGCAATGTTTTTTATTCTTATGGAGCACAATTCGATGCCTGCTGATGGAAATCATAGATAAGTATGCCTTTTAGTTCATTCATTATAACAGTTGTATAATTAATAACTGTCATCTTTATTAATATATAATGTGTGTTACTTATATGTGTAGTGCATGGTATAAATTGGTGAGATTAAAAATATAAACCACCCAACAAAACTGAATTGGAAAAAGATCAAGGTATGGTTTGCTAGCTCTTTAGTATAATTTATAACCTAAATTTATAATTACACATGATATTTGAACCTTTTCTATTGACTTTATTATGTAGTGCCCTAGACAATAATTTAATTGGGAGTGAGGGTATTATGTTTTCAGATATGTGAAAACCCTCGTTCACAAAGGATTTATGATCTCCAATTGAGAAAGGTAACACAATTAACTAACTGATCATTTTCTACATCTCTTAAATGACTCCAACAATGTCTCAAATGATTTTATATTTGTTATCTTGTAGGCTGATTTGGGTAGCAAGAGTTACTTCCAATTAGATCTAGATAACATTGAAATGGGATGGACTACATATCTTTTGACTTTTAATTTGTAAATCATTGATGTTATTGAATATAAAAAAATTTATCATTCAAATACAAAATAGAACTTCATTTATATGGATGTCTTCCATCTTTTTATTGAAGTATGTGTGTGCTTTCTTTATTTCAACAAAAAGTGTGTATGGAGAAGTTCAATGTGAAATGTTGGAAGTGTTGAATGTGAAAGAATGTACTTTGGAGAATGATTATAGCCTACAGAAATGAAGTGCTGAATGTATTTTGAACTACAAAAATTGTAGGAACAATGTACAATAGAAACCAACAAAGGTATACACAAATTGTGCAGAAAGTATATACAATATAGGACAATTTGTGAAAAATCGTTTCATAGAACTATCAAAATACAAAATAGTTTTGAAAACCCATCCAATGTTACACAGCTTAGACAACTTTATAAGATGGTTTTTCAAAAATTGTCCTTTATTATATAGCTTTATAAGGCATTTTTTGAAAAACCATCCTATATTACACAACTTACACAGCTTTATAAGATGGTTATTCAAACACCATCCTATATTACATAGATTTATAATATTGCTTTTCAAAAACCATTGTATATTTCACATCTTTGTAAGATAACTTTTCAAAAACTATCATATATAAATTCAACTTTATAAGTGGGTTTTTCAAAATCGTCTTATAAAACTTTTAATATAAGATTGTTTAAGAACCATCTTATATATTTTTTCATTTTATAAGATGGTTTTTTAACTGTCTTCTATAACTGTTTTTAACTATCCTACAAACTACTCTCTGTAGTAGTGATTGTCTTGACTAAACATGACCTTGGATGTCCAAGATGACGGTGGCATATATCTAATGTTGTATGAGTGCCTGGATGTATAAACCAAGAAAGTAAGCTTCTTATTTGCTATACTAGGGGCCGTAAGGACCACTTTTAACATGTAAAGTCCACTTTGATTCAACCTAAACTATAGCATTCTTGATTTTTCCTTGTCCTTTACATGAGACCAATCAGAGTGACATTCAAGAAATGCATTGTTATCTGCTATGAATTTAGAAACTGAAAACAAATTTTAGCTATGTTGTGTAAATATATTTTGCAAGAGAAAAGAAGACATGAAATTTGAGGAACCTTTATGTGGGCTCTTGAAACCTTAACCATTACCAATATACATCTAATCAGAACCAATATAGGGAACATGTGAATAAAGATTATTTAGGTATATTGTCACATGACAACTAGCCCTTGGATCTGGACACCAAGCTGGATCAAACTCTAAGGAAGAGTTTTGAATAGTCACATATCAATTTTGATAATCATAGTTGCAATTATCAAACGACTGATCAACATATGGTTGATGCTAGCAATAATTGTGCTGAAAATGAGAATTAAGGACAAGGGTTTGACAATAAGGTGATACGACCTTCAACTCCATAACGATGGCATGTTGTTGGTGGATGATTTGGATTAGTCTCATTATAATTAGACAGCTAGGATGATATGAAGAGGATCCATTATGAGCAGATTCTCCACAAGAACCTAGATTATGGAATTGCTTATTAGAGTGATACAAAAGATGGAGGAAGAGTTAAACAATTTGGACAATGTGAGGAAACATTTATTGGCCTTTCTTGATCCAAGGGTGATATTCTAGATTGGGTATAGGTGTCAAACTTTTGGTCAAATTAGGATTTGTACAACTAGAACTTGTAGGCAGTTATTGTCGAAGCCGGAGTAGGGAGTGGAGCTGGGTTGGGATGACCATTCATCTCCATACCCATAGAGTTCATTTCTTCAAAGATAGGATTTAATTTGGGACCATACCCATAGAGTTCATTTCCTCAAAGATAGGATTTAATTTGAGACAGCCATAGGACATAGTTGCTTTATCAAGTTTGAAGGGGACAACATGATGAAAACTAAATCCCAACTTCTTTTGATCATTTACACTGATAAGCAAATTTGCCATGTTAAGCAATCAATGAAACAAACTTTGCTAAGAAACTGATGAAAGGGAGTGACAAATCTTAGAGAGAAGGGGAGAACCATTGCTTTCTTTTCTGTGGATCTGATACCATATTTCAAAAAGTCCTTGTTGATTGAGAGGATTTATATTTACAGTACAAAAGATATGTTTATAGGTGTACAGGTGGTAACAAATAATCTTAATCAATGATACAATCCCTTAGAAAGGAGAAACATAACAATATCTCTAGAAAAGAAAGGTAATTGTACTCTCTTCTATTACTATTTTCTACACTTCTTGATCATGGGGCTTAAGATATACATTAACACATGGGCGTTCTCTAGGTTGGTCAATTTCTTATGCGATCACATGGCTGAAAATGTATTCTGTTCGAGGCAATCTCTACCACCATTGTAAATTATTTTCTCTCTTCTTGTCAATAACATTAGTTTGAAATGCATTGAGATATCTTTGCAAGTTTGAAATTCATTGAGATATCTTTCCAAGTTTCAATCCTTGGCAGAAATGATCAAATCTGCATCACATCTCTCTATGCCCCTTGTCATTCAGTATCTTATATAGTTATCATTAGATTAGGGTTGAGATGCATAAACCTTACAATCCCTTTACCATGCATATAGCACACAAATTGCTAACAACAATTTTCACCTGACAACAAAGCAGCAGAAAATTGAAAGAAAAAATTCCCCAGATCCATGGCTTGATACAATCCACCAAAACAAAGGTCCTAAAGTAGGGATCATCTCTTTCTCCCAACGACGTGAGCATATGAGTCTTGTATTATCCTAAACCCATTGAGCTTGATTTACTATGTTCCAAAGAACTAGAATCATGAACACCCTCCTTGAGTGTATTTCCTTTAGAACAAAGGATATTCAGCAGGCAACAAAAATGATAATATGCATAGTTGTGTCAATGAAATTTCCCATTGACGTACAACATCCCTTTTATCATCATGCGACCTTACTATCCTTAGTACTTTACTAAGTAAAACTACAATATATGACTTATCCTAAATGAGCTCGTTTCTATGTAGAACTCTTATTATCTTTCTCCATACATGTAGAAACTAACAATATACGAACAATTAGACTTTATCCTTCAAGCCTTTTTAAAAAAACTTCTCGAGTGACTCATCTATTAAAAGCCCAGAATAATCATCCTTTCTACTTTCTTAGATACTACTAAACTTTAATGGGATATGACTAAACTATTCTCCTCTGGGCCGAAGATATTAATCTTCGGACTCATGTTCTATCGAACTGAGTGGCACTCTCTCTCTCTCTCTCTCTCTCTCTCTCTCTCTCTCTCTCTCTCTCTCTCTCTCTCTCTCTCTCTCTCTCATTATATATATATATAGATATAATATGTAAATATATCAATTAGTTAGTATTAACATCATTCAATAGTATGCTTCTTATTTTGTAACTCGCCATTCTTGCCCTTTTAGGGTTTTTAACATTGTACACATACAATATATAAATGATACGAGATCTCTCTCAATACAAGCGAGAAAAATCCCTCAACATTGCTTGGTATCAGAGTGACCAGGTGTGGTCCATTCTTTGTTTCTTCGCTTTTCCATCCTCCCTTCCCTCACCCGCAACATGCATGGGGACCCAAAACTCATATACTTCAAGTGTCTCCCCCCAAAACAGTTCATCCACCCCATAATCTCCACTACAGTAAGTGTTCTTCAAGCCATGATCCTTAACAACAAGGTTCATTATCCATCTATGAAACCTGGTGATTCAAACCACACAATGTGGCGCACCAATTTCTCCTGATCTTAGCCGCTTATGGGATGAACAACTTGCTAATGGGATCGAGGTCTGTCCTCAATCCACCATCCTTGATCCAACCACAAATACATCCACCGCCAATCCTGATTTCATGACATACAAGGACCCGTGATGATCAACTCTTGCTGAGTTGAATCATTACACACTTTTGTAAAGATGTCTTATTCTATATGTATCATTACAAAAGTTCTCGTCAAGCATGGACAGCCCTTCAATAAGCATCCGGAGTTGTTACAGAAACTCGCCTTCTCAAAATTCAATTAAATAAGCTCAAGAAAAGAGATCATGCTGTGACGAACTATCTCAAGAAAGCCAGACTTCTCGTACGCGATTTAGCAGCAACCAGCCAGCTAATGAAAATATTGAGTTTAACGCTATTGTCAATAGATCTCTTGGAAGAGAGTTCAACGACATAGTAGTCGCTCTCTCTGTCCGCCCACCAGCATTCTTCTCAGAGCTTCATAATGTGCTCCAAGCCATTAGTTACGTATTCAAGCCCATCTAGAAGTTGCTTCTTCACCATCGGCCAACTTCACTCGTTGACACAAGTCTCAGAAACATTGCAATTCTCAAGGTTATGCTTCTGGTCACAACAAAGAAAACTATTAAGCCGAACTCATCTTATAAAGCCACGTCTAATAATGGGCGTGAAGAATGTTGCATCAGCCACAGTGCAGACCATGCGACCAAAAACTGTTACTGCCTAAATGATGATACATCTATGCGATTCAGCGTCAATTACGCTTTTGCCTCCTCTTATTTTATTTCTCGAAGTATGATATCTGGTTTCCTAACAAGGGACCACGCACCACATAACCCCTGACTTGGAGAACTTAAGCTTAGCAAGTGACTACTGTGGTTCTGACAAAGTACGCATTGGTAATAATGGAACAGGATTGCCTATAAAACTTAGGATTTTCTACGCTTACTTCTATCTCAAAATTTTCATCTTAATGAAGTCCTTCATGTTCCACCCATCCAAAAAATCCTTTCATCTGTTTAAAAGTTTTGCAAAGACAATAAGGTTACTTCCGAATTTTCGGACACTTCTTGTATTGTGGAGGATAAGAAAACGGGGGCTCCACTTTCTAACTAGGCAAAATGAACGCAGCATATACACTCTAGCCCATGATATGCGAGCAAGATCAAAACCATTTATGGACATGGGTGAGTGGGTGTTATTGGGTAGGTGACATCAATGACTTGGTCACCTCCACTTTAGGTTTATCCAATGTATTAGACGTCGTAATAAATTACCTTGCAATAATTCTAAGTGTCAATTAGAGTCTTGTTTGGATTGTAATCTAGGTAAATTGTCTTGTATTTCCCTTTAGGCCTAGCAAAATATGACATGACACAATAACACAACTTGAACACGAAATGGATTTAGCAGATTAGGGTCGAGTCCTATCATGTTCGTGTCCTTTATTGGGTCAACCTAGAAAAGACAACTCAAAATCATGTTGTGTTGTCAACCATGAGTACCTGTCGTGTTGAACCGTTTGACATGTGACTTGCTAAAACTTCATGTTGACCCGTATGACACCTGACATGTTAACACATCGTGTTGACCCATTATCTCGCAACATGTTAAACTATCGCGTCGACTCATCTGACCCACAAACTACTAGCCCGTCATGTTGAATTAACGGACTCTTGTATAAATATAGGATAGTTATTGAATAACTATCCTATATTCTTTTACATTATATAGGATAGTTTCTCAGTAACAGTCCTATATTTTAACCAACATCCGATAGTTAATAAATAATCATCCTATATTTTATATTTATATAGGACTATTAATAAATAACCGTCCTATACTTTATACGTTTATAACAGTCCTATTTTTTTTATAGGTTCTATAGGACGGTTAATAAATAACCGTCCTATATTTTTATAGGTTCTATAGGATGGTTAATAAATAATTGTCATATGTTTTATACATTATATAGGATGGTTAATAAATACCCATCCTATATTACTTAAAAATAGAACTGTTACTCAGAACAATATTATAATCTTATAGAAATATAGATCAGGTTTTTACTAACCATCCTTTATTATCTTCAATATGAGACTGTTTTCTAGTAACCGTCCTCTATTGTACAACTTCCTAATCTTTACAATTTACCTGTACATTCTATTTTGTTGTTTTTTCTGTTTCATACCACATTCACCCCATTCTTTATGCTATATTTTATATTTGGATTCATTGTAGCTTTAAACATTCACTTCCAACATTGCAAATTTTCCCATTCTTAACTTCTCACCCATACTGCCATACACTTGACATTTGAACATTTAAACCAAAGAAAAATGGAATACATTTACAGTCATTACACATGTGCTTCCACGTTCAAACATTGCACAATTAACTTCCCAATACAGTACACTGACTTCACATTGAATTGAACATTTGAGTAGGTGACCTAAATTAAAGAAAGCACACCCACATATAATACATTCACAACTCTAGTGTCCACACACACTTCTCCTCCATAGACAACCTCACATTATCACAACCCTGTTTGCTTGAAGTCTTGAACACACCAACCTCCCATCATTGAAATATTAAAATAAAGAAAGTGCACACATTGACACATACTTGAATCAATAGAAAAATGAAATACATCCATAGAAATGGACTTATGTGACAAAATAATATATTCACTTTACTTCTTTAACCTGCTACATTTATAATCATTGTAGACATTTACTTCCAATATTCTATAACTTCTCCATACAGTTCACATTGAATTGAACAAAAGAAAGCACACCCAATCACCGATATGTGATACATTCACTCTTCTTCATGGATAGCCACATCACATATGTCTAGTTCAAGACACCAAGTTCCCATCATTGAAAGTTTGAAACAAAGTAAGCAAATATATTGACACATAGTATACTTCAATCAAAAGAAAAACAGAGCACATTCATAGAAATGAACTGATCTTTGTATTATATTTGAGTAAGAAGTATATACATAATTGGTATATTCATTTATGTCACTGAACTATAAAATAAAATTTATAATATGATATGTCCATTACAAATGAGGGATCTCATGTATCTAAGAACATAATACCCACACTCCCAATCGGATTTTTGTTTAAGGCATTGCACACCAATGTCACCAAAGATAACAGAAAAGGTTCAAATATCATGTCAAATAAGTTTAGGTTTAAAATTATAGTAAAGAGTCTAAAGAGCAGTAATTAGTAAACCTTACCTTCACCTTCTTCTGTTGAGTTTTGCTGGGTGGTTAATACCTTCCTAGTGTTCCCGCTCAACCTATTTATGCCATGCACTACACACATATAATTGAAAGCATTAGATTATGAATATTATGATAGTTTCCACTTATTAGGTGAGTAGATGCATCGCAATAAAAGAAATGATAAAGACTTGTTTATAATTTCCATCAAGTGTTCCCGAATGTGCGCTCCACAAGAATAAAAAAACATTGCATGGCCACCATGTACATCTAAAGCTAGTAACAACCAATGGGACCTATAAAAACAATAATTCAATTGTAAGTTCTCAAATCTTAACTAATATATATATATATATATTCATGTGTATGAATTATGAAATTGAAATGACATAATTTAGCAACATATGTTATAACTTACCCACTATTGTAGGGAATCAATAAGACTTGCTCCTTCGCACAACGCATGAGCCCAAGATTGATATCTTCACTTTGTTTGTCCATGGGCAAATGCTCCAATCAAAAGACAAGAGAAGGGTCAAGGAACTTGTAAATGTCATTGACCTCTAATCTTTGCAACGTATCATGCAAAGACCTACATTAGTAATTTGGGTTAATATCAAATAATTATGAAGTGTTATTAAAAAAGCAAGTAATGTTACTTTGGTTTGTAATAGTCTAATAGAGTAGTTACATGATGACATGCCCGATATAAACAATGATGTGTGTGTATTCTAGTTGAGCCTTATTACATATGGCTAAAAGGTCCTCCTTGAAAAGTGGAACCTCAACCACATCGTTCGCAAGCACAACTACCTCTATCCTTATGGGGTTAATTTCCTTATCTTCATTGACCAGTCTATACAATCCCCTTAGGAATGGAGGCATGTTACATGGAACCTCCGCCTGATCCCTACACTGTAGATGTAACATTTCAAAAATTAGTAATGAATATATATAACATATAATGTTATACAAGCATATATAAAAGAAGAGAGACAGTGAAATCAAATTTTATCATACATGTAACATGATACAACTATATATAAATACCTAGGAAGGCTGGGATGGGGCTACACCATCCACTACGCTAGAATTTGCTACCAAGGAGGTAAGCTTCAATGGAAACTTGTACTGCTTATGGTGATTTAACATGTTTCAGACAATATTAATCAATTAACAATTTAGAATGACTTAGAAAAGGTAGTAAAAAATGATGCCATACCACCACATATCATATGTGTGTGTGTACCTTGGAATTGGATATCATTGGTTTGATAAATTCCTTTTGCCAATTCACATGGTATCCAATTGGATCCCCAATAGTTTGAATATCATCATCCTCATGTAACAGAAATGGAAGGGGAGCATCTGGTTGAATGGTGGAAGTGATGCACACATGCTTAGTGTGTAGATGCATCAACTTGCCATGCAAGGTGGCGGAAGTCATGGACCGAACCTCATACAATGTTGCCACAGCCACAATTCTCAAGTGCATGTAGCTACAACATGCGCTAACCCACCTGCATTTGAGAAATAACATATATATACTAATTAGTGATGAAAACTGAAAAGGTTACTAAATAATTAATCATTGTATAAGTAAATATGTCAATATACATACCTCACTGATCGGGTCATCACCTTTAAATACTTGCTATGCCACCTCTTCTTCTGATGGAAGAGTGCAACTATTGTCAAATTAGGGTGGTTGAACTAGAGGTTGAGCTTGAGGGACAACATCCTTACATGAGGTTCTTCTGCCACCCTGGAATTCCTTCAACAAATGATTCTTCACCTTGCTATATATCTCCACAACAATTTGCTCCTTCCATTCTTCCAATTCTTATAGTATAGGAGCCTTTTGTTTAGGGAAGAACTTGGAAGGAACAACACTACAACCTTGGCCCCTTACTCAACGAGGGTGCTCATCCTTATTGCCCATTGCCCTATACAAGATGTCCCCCTTTGCAACAGTGCTACTTAGAGTCCCTGTAGTTGCACTTTCTTGGGTCAACTCTGCCTGCACATGTAAATATCATAACACGATCAAATCCCTATTATATATATATATAATATTTATATAATGCAAGAGTATAAAAGTATCAAACTAGGTAGTTAGGGACATAAAATAAAAGTATAAAACTTAAACCACTTAACAATTCTTGATGCAATTGCTGTAGTTGTTTCATTAGTAAAGGTCTGAGAGTTATGCCTTTTCGAATGTGCCATTTTCCAAAGAAGAGCACAGTCGATGAGCTCCGTTGTCCTAGCCTTCTTTTGATGTTAAGAGAGACACTAAGTCAGAGTTAATGAAATAAAAATCTACTATGATTATATAGAAATGAAGTGTTACATGATAAACTTACTTCTTCTACCTCTAACTGTTCATAGCCAACCCTTAAAAGGTGGTGTTGCATATGATTAGTTGCACACACCATTTGTCCTTTTATAGACTTTTCCTTGATATCAAAGTAATGTAATCAAAATACAATCAATTATAATAATTAGAGCAATCAAAATTTATCTTGGCTAGTTCAAGTTGTGATTACCTCAAAATTAGGAGATAGCCTAAGCTGTACAAATTGATTCCATGCTTCTTGGTTAATGAAGCAGGAATACAACTGAGGGACCATTTTAAACCTAGAAGGATCATCAGCATTTGGAAGTATGTACTTCCGTGCAAGATCACTCTTCCATTTCCTCCATTGTTCAATGGCTCCCTACAATGCCTGCTTCTTGCACTCAATAGATATGACAAAGGCAAACTACAAAATAAAAGAAGAAGTAAATTAGTGAATAGTGACATAGTGTATCTTATGCAAAGAAAACCAATGTCTATATAAGGGACATATTATGTTATATGTAGGAAGAATTTACATACCTTGACCATTTTTTGTATTGTATCTTTGACTGTTAGCGACACATATCTCCAATCAGTCATTGAGACTGACACCATACTTCTAGCAGTGTAGTATATGAAGCTAACATAAGCACATGCACTACCACCTATTGTTGGCCTCTACTATTGAATTGTACAGCTCTTTTATTCACTTTGATGATCTCTTATTTATATGTTCCATTCTTGTACTACTTCTTCATGTTGTTCTTGTTCTAGTTCTACTTCTTCATGTTTAATGTTTGCTTCACAAATGAAAAGTGAAATGACTACAGTTAGAAAAGTGAAAAGTGTAACAATCATGCAATCATGAATCATGCATCCAAGAGACAACATGCAGATGCAGATCACAGTTGTATAAGCTTGCATTCATGTAGATGAAGAATTTTGTTAACCTTAACCCTATCTTGTGAGATGTACTGTAATAAGAGTGTTACATAACAAAAATAGGGTAAAAATTGCTGACATAGAAATTCTAAGAGCAGAACCAGGTTACTTGAACCTCCTTCTATTGCATCTTATTATTTTTCTTATATTTCTCTTCTTCTTCAATTCTTCTCTCCCATGTCTCTCTCGCTTTGCCTCCTCCTCCTCCTCCTTCTTTTTCTTCTTCTTCTTCTTCTTACTTGAGGTGTAGCAGGCACTCGGGTAGTGGTCAATTTATGAGTTTCTCCCTTGCTCTCACTCTCTAGTTATCTCATCTTCTTCTTCTTCTTCTCTCTCGTTGGTCAGCTGGCACAGTTTCTCTCTCCTTCTTCTTCTTATTCTTCTAGTCAAGGTTTTTGCCCTGGTTATGGTTAAGGGAGGTTTTGGAGTTTGGACTTTAAAGAAATTTTGATAGGGTATGAAAGGGGGGAGAAAGGTTTATAAAAAAAAGGAAATATAGGACTGTTCTAAGAGAATAGTACTATATTACCTAAATAATATAGGATCATTCTATGAAACTTGTACTATAATACCAGTGAAATATACAATGATAGTCCTTTATTAGTAACCATCATAGGATGGTTCAGAAATAACTGTCCTATAACTAACAAATGTCAGTTTCACAATATAGGACAATTACTAAATGACCATCCTATACTTGTATAAAATATAGGACCGTTATTACATACCCATCTTATATGTATAAAATATAAAGGACAGTTTTGTATTAACAGTATTGAAGCCTCAGGGTTAGTGTCGCAGTCTCAGACTCTGTCACTTTTAGTTTCAATGTAGTTAACCTATAGAGATTTGATTACATATTTACATAGATAATTTGAATTTGAATTTGGCTTTCCTCTAAAATTTCATCTTATTAGTTATCAGAACTGTTTGATCTTAAGTTATAAACTATAAAGTGTAACATTATCTATATCTTAGGTCAACAAGTCAAACTTATTGCTAATGTCCAAATTTGATAATTGTTACATTCATCATAAACATTTTGTGGAGACAAGGACATTATCTATATATGACCTAAAATTGATAATTGTTAGCAACTAAAGTCCAAGTATCATAGTGCAAACTCTTTGGATTATCAGTAATAGCTAGTAG
This sequence comes from Warburgia ugandensis, assembly GCA_035236585.1. Classification (NCBI taxonomy): domain Eukaryota; kingdom Viridiplantae; phylum Streptophyta; class Magnoliopsida; order Canellales; family Canellaceae; genus Warburgia; species Warburgia ugandensis. The sequence goes on from CP141131.1 coordinate 27,963,596, forward strand.
TGCACAATGAAATTGAATAACTGATATTGCTTAAGCCTTAAAGCATAAAGAATCTTAGAGTACAATGACTATATATGTAGATGTACAATGAGTAAATAACTAAAATTAAATCTTAGAGTTTGATGTTGAAAAAAGTAAGTTAATAAAAAAAATTAAATTTGCAAGACTTGACGATCTAGTGTAGCTAAGCAGTCCCCATTTTAACTTGTTAAGGTTGAGGTCTGGTCTTCAAACCACATCCTTAACAAATTTTTCTATCGCGTGCTCGACACCTACTTTTAAGTTTTTATTGCCTCTTTGGAAATAGGAAAATGTTCTCACATGCATTGCTCTATAAGGCTACAAGGTTGCCACACGTCATACATCAAAACAGATAGACACATTCCATTAATTGGAGGAGGTTGTTCAACAGCAAGGCTGCCTGGCCCATCTAACACAGACACACACAGCTCATAGACACACGCATCGACTCGTCACACTCACAGTCACCTCACAGACATAGCTCACACAGATTAAGCGTCCTTTGTGATTATAAAAATAAAGGGCAGTTATAAAATACCTGTCCTTTATGTTTCAAAATATAGGTCAGTTTAGAAATACCTATCCTATATTTTATAAATACATAGAAAGGTATCAAACAACTGTCCATCCTTTACGTTAATGAAATATAGGATGGTTCTAAAAAAATCATCCTTTATGTTTAACAATTATAGGATGGTTTGTAAATAACGGTCCTATATTGTATAAGTATAATAATATATAGGACATGTTTTAAATAACCATTCTATATTTTTGTAGATATATAGGATGGGTATCACTTAACCGTCCTATATTGTGAGAGTCCACTCCAGAACTCACATGACCATCATGATGTTAACAAATAAGTATATATAGGATGGATTTGATATAACTATCCTATATTTGAGAAAATATACACAACAGTTGTTCACTACCCGTCCTATATGTTCTCCAAATTATAGGAATATTATGTTTTGACAGTCCTATATTTATAATTAAAATACAACAGTTATTTATTAACCATCCTATACTTTTCAATAATATAGGCAATTGGTTAATACCCTTCCTTTATTTTGTGATATTATAGGACTATTTTTGTCGAACTGTCCTGTATTAGGGTTTTTATTTACCTTTTATTTAAAAACTCAAGGCAAGAGAGAGGAATACATTTAGACTTAGAGCTTTTGCATGAAACGGTGAAAGTCCTAATTGGTTTTACATCTCTTTTAGATTTTTCTTTCCAAATATCTTCAACAATTCTTACACAATGAGCAGCACACCTACAACACTACAAGTATGTGTTTCTTATTTGTTCTTTCTTTATCATTATGTTTCTCTCTTTATTCCTCACTCCTTTATAGTAATTGGTGTTTAATGTGAACTAAAATTTTCTTGTCAATTACAATATAGGCACAAGTTGGGAGCAATGATATATCTAATATTTTGAATATGCTGCACGACAACGATGATGATGAGTTTGTTGATTTAAAGAATGTGGAATTAGTTTTAAAATCCAATAGAGGTAAAAAAACATATGAAGCTAATGTCTCTAGTTTGGATTTTTTTTGAATACCTTCCGATATCAGAAGATGGAAGGCAAAGGTGTAAATGCAAGAAGTACACCATAAGAATAAAAAAACAATGCAATTCCTCCATGCACATCCAAAGCTAGAAACATTCAATGGGACCTATATACATAATCAGTCGATTGAAACTCGATAAACTTAACTTATATACATATTAAGATTTATGTGAAATGCTAACAAGACATGTTATAACTTAACCACTATTGTACAGAATCATTAAGGCCTACCCCTTATCACAACCCAAGAATGGATGATATCTTCTATTTGTTTCTCTTTAGGTAAATGCTCCTTTAGGCCAGAGAAAACACCAGGGTCAAGGAATTTGTAAACATCCTTAACCTCTAATCTTTGAAATTTATCATGCTAAGACTTGTATAAACTTAATGTCAAATACTTATCTTGTCCTATTAATAAGTAATGTCAATTTGATTCTTAATAGAGTAATTACAAGACATACCCGATGTAGACAATGTTGAGCATGTATTCCAACTAAGCCATATTACATATGGTTAAGAGGTCCTCTTTCATGATTAGAACCTCCACATCATCATGTCCAAGCACACCAGACTCTATCCTTACAGAGATGATTTCGATATCTTCATTGATTAGTCTGTATAGTCCCCTTAGGAATAGACCTGTGTTGGGTGGAACCTGCACCTAATCCCTACACTATAGATGTAATTTTCCATACATTAGTAAAGAATGTGTGTGTGTGTGTGTGTGTGTGTGTAAAGAGTCAAGGAGATTCAATTTTATACTAAAAATGGACAAATACTTAGGATCGAGCAATTGGTACACTTGTGTTTATTACTGGGGAGGAGGTCAACTTCACTGACTCCTTATGCTTCTTCTGCTTAACATTACAATGAAAAATGTATGAAGCTACAACATGCACTAACACACCTATAAATCAGACATTGCTTATAGATAAGAATAAATGAAGATTACTAAGACATGAAAAAGAAAAAGAAAAAGAAAAAAAGGTAAACATGTCAATAAATACCTCCTTGATTGGGATATCTTCTTCAAACTATTGCTTGTCCATCCCTTCATTAGATGGAGGAGTACAGCTATTGTAAGATGGGAGTCAGGGGGGAATGTCTTGACTTGGACCTTTGAAACCCCAAGGGTCCTTGTAGACATTGTTCCTTACCTTCGCATATAGCTCATTCAACATATTCTCCTTCCATGCTTCCATGTCTTATATTGATGGATTTCTTTTAATTTGGAAGAATTTGGAAAGAACCATGTCGTGTCTTTGACCCATTACTCGGCCAAGGTGCTCCTCTTTATTGCCCATAGCCACATACAAGATGTTCCCCTTTGAAGTAGTGCTACATAGAGTCCTTGTAGTGCCACTTTTCGTGGTCAAATTTTCCTGCACAATTAATAGAACACGATGATTGATTTTCATATATATATATATATATATATACATATAAAATTTAAGAGATGCAAAAAAATAGACAAGTAAAACCACTTACAATTCTTAATGCAATGAAGGCAACATTTTTCATTGGTAAACTTCTTGGAGTTATGCCCTTTTGAATGTGTCATTTTCCAAAGAAGGCACTATCAATGGGATCTGTGATCCCAACCTTCTTTTGCTGTCAAGAGAGACATTACTTTAGAGATAATGGAAAAAAAAAAAATTTAGGTATAGTTACATAGAACTAAACTGTCACATATACTTACTTCTTATTCTTTTAACCATGTGTAACCAATCCTGGAGAGGTGATGTTCCATATGATTGGTCACATGCACCATTTATCCTTTAACAAGCTTTGCCTACACATTACAAGAACATGTAATGAAGCACAATGGACTTGAAAAATGGCCAAATCAAGCTTTTGGCTACCTTATAATTACCTCAAAATGTAAAGACTAGGTCTGTACAAATTCATTCCATGCATCTTGGTCAATGATGGTAGAATACAATGTAGGGACTGTGTAGAGTGTAGATGGATTATTAGCATTTGGAATTATGTACTTCCATGCTAGATCACTCTTCTAGTTCTTCCACTGTTCGCTAGCCCCATGTAGAGCATTCTTCTTGTACTCATCAAAGATGTCTAAAGCAGACTACAAAGTTAAAACAAACATTAGTCTATCAGAACTAAAACAAGATAAGGCACATAGTATGTTGCATGTAGCATGCATTTGTAAACCTTCATCATCTCGCATATTACATCCTTTATTAATGGTGACACATATCTCGAATGAGTAACTGAGACTGGCACTATGCTTCTGGTAGTACAGCAAATAAAAGTAGTGTACGAATGTGCACTGTGACCTATCGCCTGCCCTTTACTATTGAACCATACCATCTCTCTTATTCCCTTTGACTTTCTCTTAATAATATGCTCCATTTTTATTCGCCCTCTACCTTTTCTCTTAATGGGAGAACTTGTGGCGCACTGTTCTTCATGATGCTCACTCTCTTTATGTTCCATTTTGCCTGCACAAGTAAAAACTATGCATTTAGAATATAACAACATATATATTGGTTTAGAAAAGACCACTATCTAGGTGCATAGATGGTGTGCATAGATAATCATAATCAACCATCTAGAAGCATTAAAGAAGCACAAAATTAGCATCTTATATAGTAGAAAATGCATGGTAAAAATGCATATTCAAGCAACATTTTGCATGTATTGTTGATGAAACATCAAAATCTAAGACATGGGTCTTCTTAAACTCATTGGAGGCTAACTAGAATGATCATAATCCAACATTTACAAGCATTAAAGAAGCCCAAAATCAGCATCGTATATAGTAGAAAATGCATGATAAAAAATGCATATTCAAGTAACATTTTGCATGCCTTATTAAATGAAACATCAAAATCTACGACATGGATCTTCTTAAACTCATTGGAAGCTATCTAAAATGATCATAATTCAGCATTTACAAACACAGAAGCCCAAAATTAGCATCGTATATAGTAGAAAACACATATTAAAAATGCATATTCAAACAACATTTTGCACGGCTTGTTGAATGAACATCAAAATCTAAGACAAGGGTCTTCTTAAACTCAATGGGGGCTATCTAGAATGATCATAATCCAACATTTACAAGCAAAACAGAATCCCAAAATCAGCATTGTATACAGTAGAAAATGCATATTCAAGCAACATTTTTGCATGTCTTTTTGAATAAAACATCAAAATATAAAACATGAGTTTTCTTAAACTCAATGGAGGCTATCTAGAATGATCATAATCCAGCATTTACAAGCATTACAGAATCCCATAATCAACATCATATATAGTAGAAAATGGAAGGTAAAAACGCACATCTAGAATGTTCATAATCAAGCATTTACAAGTATTAGAGAAGTACAAAATCAAGAAATGAGAGAGATCCAACCTAATGAGAGAAAACTGATCCTCTTTGTTCTTGTTCTCCTTAAGGGTTTTTCGGGGTTTGGGTTTGAAAAATTCGAATGGGGTAGGGGAGTTTGAAAAAATCATATGGGGGGGTGGGGCGTGTGATTTCTCTCCTCTCCTCCCTTCTTCTTCTTTCCTCTTTCTCTCCTTCTCTCTCTTTCTCCTCTCCTCTTCTTCTTCTTCTCCACACAAGGTTTTGGTTTCAAAATTTGAATGGGGGAAAGGGGGTCGGGGCCGTGATTTTTCTCCTCCTCTCTTCTTCCTCTTTCTCTCCTTCTATCTCTTTCTCCTTTCATCCTTTTATTCTTCTCCTAAAGGTTTTTGGGGTTTGATTTTGAATGGGGGATAGGGGGGGGTGATGATATGAGTAGGGAATACATGATAGTTTTTAAAAATCACCCTATATTTTCTACAGAACCATCCTATTTTCACCTAAATATAGGACAGTTCTATAGAACCATCCTTTATTCAAGTGAATAAAGGATGGTTCTCAAAATTGTCCTATATTCACTTGAATATAGGATGGTTGTTTAAAATCATCCTTTATTCAAATTAATAAAGGATGGTTTTAATAAAATCATCCTATCATCCTATATTGTTATGAATATGGGACAGTTCTTTAAAAATTGTCCTATATTTTAATAATTATATAAGATGGGTTTTAAAGAATTGTCCTATATTAATGGTCACTTTGCACGCGAAACGTTTCCCCACCTAGTTTTTTTTTTTTTGAATACTAAAAGACAGTTTATTAATAACCATCTTATATGAATTAAAGTAATTTTACAAGTTACTTAAACCTTAAACCTTAAAAATCTTTGAAGTGCATAGGTTATCCCATGATTTATCTCATTCATGTTTAACCAATGTTTGGAATGACACATGATGTGTAAACTTCAATTGATTAATTAAATCATTTTCACATGCGCTTTAATTTGTCCCCTCATATACAATCAGATTCCACCCACGCACCCTCTTCACCAACATCACGCACATAATCCATCTCACTCTCCCCTATTAGATCGATTGATGGCATTGTTGTAGTGATTGAAGGGTAATCAATTGCCATGTCACCTAGGTTGTCTTCATCATAGAAGTCCCTTGGAAAGGCTGATAAAATAGTTGACCATCTCATATCATGTCCATCTTGTACATAAAATACCTATTTTGCTTAACATGCTAAAATAAACTTGTCATTTTGATAGCCAGTCTTATTGAGGTCAACTAATGTCAAGCTGAGGGCATTGGTTCTTATGTTATCTTTATTGTGTTCTACCCAATCTCACTTAAACACAACTACAGTTCTACATGTATAATCCAGTTCCCATATCTTGCGTATAGCCATGTAATAAGTTTTGTTAGCTACAATTGGGTTGTTGTCCTTTGAACTTGAAAAGAAAGTGGCTTTAGCAATTAAGCTAACACCACTACCTTATTGTGTTCTTAACTTATTGCGATCTTTTGTGTGAAAACAATAACCATTGATGGCATATCCAAAATACTTTATTACTTCTGGTTGAGGTAAGAAATACTATGACCTAGATCATCTCGCTGATCTAAAGCCTATATGCAATAAAATATTAATTAAAATGATATACATGAATATATATACAATATAGTATACAACTAAATTAATAAATTCATCATAGAGCACTATTTAATTTAATTAAATACCTTCTCATGAAGCCAAGTCTTAAAGGAATGACAATGCACATCTTGCAACTACTCCTCTTTCCATGCATCTCTTGGATACCTCTCTTTTAAGAAGTCCATGTGCATACTACACAATGAACAGGGATGAATATTATATAACATGCCTAATGTATTAATATTTTACAAGATGTAAAGGTGTGCCCACTCCTGTTCCTTGTGATCAACGGTCAACACAGGACCACTGGATAGAGGTTCACCAACTCTTGCATCAGTTAATGCACGTGAATGTTTCTTTTTAAGTATTCCAATAACATGCACTCCTAATAAACACTCAATGCAAAAACTTGACCACTTCTTCTGCAATGTAACATTAGGTAATACACCCCTTTGGCCTATTATGATTTCATACATAGCCTTTTAACACCTTTATGTACCTTTCAAATGGATATCTCCATCGCAAATAAATAGGTCCACACAACTTAACCTCATCAATGAGGTGCACTATTAAGTGTACCATGATACTGAAGATGGATGGTGGAAAGATTGTCTTAAGGTCACATAAGGTTGTTACTAAATGCTCTTAGATTTCTTGTAATTTAAAAGTATCCACCACCTTCTTGCACAAAGCATTAAAAAAGTAGTAGAATTTAGTAATAGATCTTCTAACTTTATCTGGCAACACTGATCATATTGCTATGGGCAAAAGTTGTTACATCAATGCATGACAATCATAAGACTTCATCCCCAATAGTTTTAGCTCTTCCATGGAGACAATGTTTCTAAAGCTTAAAGACTACCCATATGGAACTTTGATATCTGACATGGTTTTACACACTATTCTTCTCTCCTCTCTGCTAAGCATATAATTTGCTTTAGATAAGTATATTCCTCGATTTCCCATATCATATGGATGCAACCTTCTCTTCAAACCCATTGTCATGAGATCCATTCAAGTGACAAGTTCATCTTTTGTTTTTCCTGGAATGTCGAGTAAGGTACCAATCAAGCTTTCACAAACACTCTTCTCAATGTGCATGACATCAAGCACATGTTGTATCTGTAGGGATTTCTAGTATCCAAGTTCAAAGAATATTGACTTCTTCTTCCAAAAGCTTCTAGAATTGCTTTTATTTGTATACGAAGTTGCCTTCTTCTTCTTCCCCCATGATACATTAAGGTTCGTAACTCGTTCCAATACTTGTCATCCAGTCAACCTCTTTGGAGGTCTCCAAGTCTCCATACTACCATAAAATTCTCCCTTTTTAAAATGATATGGGTGGTTTCAATGCAACCATCTTCTGTGGCCTAGGAATGCCATCTTCCAACTATTTCGAAGTTGTGTGGCACAAGTTTGGTCACTACAAATAAGATAAGAATTGTATCCCTTCACTACACATCCAACCAAATTATCCTATGCAGGAAAGTCGCTTATTGTCCATAGTAGTATAGCCTCAAGGGTGAATGTCTCTTTTTTTGTATGCATCATAAGCATCAACCCCTACTTCCCACAATGTCCTAAGGTCATCGATCAATGGAGCCAAGTACACATCGATGTCATTCCCAGGTTGCTAGGGACCTAATGTTAACATAATTAACATCATGAACTTCCTCTTCATGCACAACAATGGTGAAAAGTTGTAACAAACTATTGTAACAGGCCAACAACTATACCTACTATTCATAGAACCATGAGGATTAATCCCATCTGTAAATATTGCAATTCATAGGTTCCTGGGTTCACCTCCAAAATTGGGCCATATGAAGTCTACAAGCTTCTACACAGGGCTATCTGTTGGCCACTCTCTCCTTGGCATGTCATACTAGTTCCTTCACTGTTTCTTTAATATGAAACATTCTTTGAAATCTTAGAATAAGGGGGAAATACCATTGGACCTTTGCAGGGACATTTTTCACTTGCCAATCACTTGAATTCTTCCTCATCTTCCATCTTAAATGTCCACAAATTGGACATATAATTTTGTCTTTGTGCTCCTTTTCCATACAAGATGCAATCGTTGGGATAGGCATGTATCTTTTCATACTTTAAGCATAGTGCAGCCAAGTTTTTCTTTGCCTCCCATCTTGACCTAACCAATTTGTTATCTTTGGCAGCATTTTACCAATGAATTTCAATAATTCTGTAAAACCTTGATCTGAATACTAAATCTTGATTTCACATTGTAAAGTTTTAGCACTACAAACAACTTGGTATAATCTGTACACCCAACATACAATGGCTCATTAGCTTCCTCCAATGCAGTATGAAATTGTACTGGGTCGTCTTGGAAGTCATTGTATGCATCTTAAAACATAGGTGCAGCTATCCTACTATCTTCACCATCACTTCCTATAGTGCCTTCTTTTTCATATACACATTCAGCCCTTGTCAAGGGCCTATGAGGTATTTTCTCTCCATGCCACATTCAAGGGCGATAGCTTTCATCAACTCCATTAGAGCACAAATGTTTTCTTAATTCATTAATAATAACCTTTTTTAGGTTTCTACATCTCTAGAATGGACATCGAATTCAATTACAATCACCATCGGACCCAAGTGCAAATTTAATGAACTCTTTTATTCCCTCCTCATATTCCCTTGATGATCTTTTTTAAGTGTTCAATTTTGGTCAAAATACCCTTTATTTAGCATTCAATTAGATCATCTAATAGATCAAAATTGTAATTTTTAGTTTTTTTTTTTTAGCCCTAATTGATCATCCAACCATTAATTTATCAAAATTAATGGTCAAATGATCATCAGAGTTAATTAGAGGTATAATATCTGGTTTAGATGACTTTAATTTGGTTTGTTGTTTTGTAGATTAATAAGAAGAAACTAGGATGGCTTAGATAAAAAGTTAATGGTGCAAATCACCCATCAGGAATCAACATGCAAGATTGGAGGGTTTCCTAAAAGAAGAATTCTAATAAGGAAAGGAGATTATGAATAAGATATGGAATGAAGATGAACTTTCCTATTAGGAAACTAACTCTTAAAGGATAAGGAAAGAGGAGGAGAAGAGAATTAGGATGGGGGAAATTATAAAAAGAGAAACTATGGGAGTCTTGGGAGTTTTTGTTTGTAGTTTCCCATTGTTTGTCTGTCCTTCTCCTCGTCATTTTTTTCTTAGTTTTATAGTTGTTCCTTCCATATCTCCACTAGTTCCCTATCAACTACCTTCTCTTTTGTGTTTTTTTTTTTTTTACCTTTTTCCATCATAGTATTACTGTTTTCCTTTTCTATACATTCCTCTTGATCTTCTTTTTTTTTTTTTTATCCATCGTAATTCTTTATTTTCTTCTCCTTCTCCTTCTCTCAATCTCAATCTCAATCTCTCACTTTCCCTTCCCTGTTCCACCTAATCTCTCTATCCGCACTTCTCCTCATTTGTCAATCCTTCACCGCCTACCCCCCTCTATTCCATCGCATCAAACTACACTCAAGGTCGTTGTCTACCTGAACTCAACTGGTATCACACAACTAGATGCTACTCTTGGATGGCAACCTAATTGCTTCCACCCATCACCCAAGTAGTTCCTCTCTTGATCATGCAACTCCTTGTTTGCCCATTTGACAACCCAACATGCACTCGTCAGACAGTCTGGCCCGACTAGCATCATTGTAACACTCTGTCCACCGGCGTCGTCATCATTTGGCTGGGGACACATCACTGTAGCATCCTTCATAGAGAACACTGGATGGCTCTGCCTAGCACCATATTTCCACTCTTAATTAGCCACACCATAACCTCCATATCCTTCTCACTTCTCTTTCTTTATTCACATCTTCCTCACTTCCAGCCTATTTTGCCTGCATTTTTCTGTCATTTTTTGCTTTGATTGTAGTCCATTGCCACTATGGAGTAAAACCCAAATTGGGTTTACCTTTAATTCACCTTTCTCCTCTTCTATTTTAAGTTTTAAACAACACAGGGAGCTTTTCTCCTTACAGATTGGAGAAGAAGAAGACCTTTTTCACAAAAATTCCAAAAATGCCCTTAGCATAAAAATTGAAATCTCATTTAAATCCCTCTTTCATCCTTTAGTCTATTTTGTCTTTTTCTTTATCCATGCTTTGTGTTATCTGTGTTATTCTTTTTCTCAGTTAATTTCAGGAACAGTCTAATCCTAATCTTGTTTGATTAAAGCTTTACCTCATCAATAGTTCTACTTTAATAAACAAGATCTCAACATCAATTTCTCTTTAGATCTTATTCTTAGGACACTTCCTAGCATGTTTATAATTCCTGATCTTCAATTAGAGAATAAAAAATCAGATCTAAGCAGTGAAAACTTAATTTCTTGTCTAGACCAGATCTTTGCAATTATTGAGAATCTACCTAATCCATCCTGTGGATTATCAATCAAAAGTACTAGAAAGACATTGATGAAGGTGGATCACAATTTAAGATATCATATTTGAGGAAATTGACTATAATCAGTCTAAGAAGTAGATTTTTCATGTTTCTTTAGTTAAATTGCTATCTCTTTCAATTGGATTTTTGTAATTTTCATTGATTAAACAAATTTGAAGTTTGATTGCACTTTTTTATTATTAAGTCATTCATTTAACTTCAATTTTTGAATAATTAAATTTTATTAAAACTCTAATTTCTTAAAGTGAGTCCATGTAGGATTAACCCATACTTACATATGCTATATTATAATAGCCTGTGCACATGCAAAAAACACAATAAGTTTTTGGCACTATTGTCAAGGACCTGCAAAGAAGTTTTTATAAAATTTAATTAAAAATCCAAAAAATCTAAAATCTAAAATTTTAGGAATTGCATACTTTTAGAATTTTAGACTTTTTTAGGTGTATTTTCCAACTTTCTTAGTGCATAATCACCTTGTTTCTAGAATTTGGTACTTATGTCTATCTTTCTTTTTCAGGAAATAGGAAAGTAGAAGAAATTGGCAAGTGGATCTTCATCAAATAAATAGAAATATCCTTGCTTTCTTATAATATAAATTTCTTTTTCTTTTGAGTGAATCTTGTAGGGAGGCCACTTTATAATTTGTAATTTCAATTTCAATTTTAAAAGGGTTGAATAATACAGGGCAAGTGTGGGATAAGGTGGCCCATACTTGATCTTCATCAGAAACTCCACTGTAAGTATCCCCCACTCCTTTTATTTCCTAGATTAGAGTTTGCATTTAGGATAATCTTGCATTGTTTGGTAGTATCATTGCATATAGAAAGCATATTTGATAATTGTTGCATTTTTGGATATTGCATTAGTTTACTATTTTAATTGCATTCTTAGGGCACGTTTAATGCTTTAAGGTGATTTGTATGTTGATCAAACTTCCATAGAGTGTGAAAATTAAATAGTGAGGGAACCCGACCCCACAATATCAAGGGTGGATTTCATTATTACTTCTTGGCCCACCTAGGATAATCACCCCAAGCGCGCAATGCTACCTTTCACATTAATTTAAAATCAATTAGAAGAGACCTATAGGGCAATCATATGCTCGTAGGACTCTCTTACTATGATGCAATCTATTGTCACTCCAGTGGCTTCTAAGCACTATAGTTATAATGAGTATCCAAGATCCAAGTAATCTTACCATACCTTCTATTGACGTTTGTTGAGGTCTAAATGGCTCCTTACATGAGGATTGTATTAACCACCTTCTGCAAAACCTAACTAGCAAGCAATTGTTAAATCTAAAAGAGAGGAGGAGTGCTAGAATAAGCTAATTTAAAAGCATTGTTCCCACACAAATTTAAGAAAGTCAAAATATTGCTTATTAGCCTAAGAATTATTTAATTGTACCTTTTGATTGTGCATCATTTAACTTAGGACTAGCATCTAGGTTGCATCATATAATTAGGGTCTTTTTTAAAGAAAAAACAAAAAACAAAAACAAAAAAGTGTTCATTTGTTGTATACAATGATTTATTTTGTGTATACAAAGTTGAGAACATGGGCCTACAAAGAAGAGGGTAGATTTCATAAATACATATATAGATAAGCTAGATATTATGGAAAGTCAATTACTTAGGATAATAGCTTCTAGGCAAGTTGCGCACAACCTCAATGCCATAATGACTGTGCCTATTCTGAGCATCCCTATCCCACTCCTTCATGGCAATAAATATTATCAGGAGCTAGTGAATGCACCTAATGCATCCACATATCCTAACAATTTTTATCCTGAGAAAAATTACCAAGACTATAATGGATGGGCTACACATCATGAGCAACCATGGTCTCAGGATTATCGATATTAAGAATAACCACAATGGTCCCACCCTGGTCAACACTACCTTGAATATCAAGAATACCATGGTCAACCATCATGGGTTCAACTTGCTCAACCCTTTTTCAATACCCCCATGCCACAGCCATACCAACCCTATGAGTCGTTTCCTCTGCAATATGAAGAACAACCACTAAAAGAGGATGTGCAACAACTTTTTGAGAGAGTAGAATAAACCATGGCTGCCAATGAAAAGTGGCATTAGGAAATCAAGAGAGAGAGAGAGAGAGAGAGAGAGAGAGAGAGAGTGAGAAATGGATTGCAAAAATGAAACCAATATGGGAAAGTACTAATAGACACATCGCTAAAATGAATGAGCTAATAAACAAATATGATCCTTTTGAACCACAAAGTCTATAACCATCCTTAGAAACCTCCAACTCATATCTACTCCAGCCATGTCCTACTCCATGTTACGATTATGATGAAGAGACTTTCATTGATGAAGAAAATGAAGCCATAGAAAAACCCAACCCATATCCTCTTGAATAGTCTCCTACTAATTTTTATGGCTTTGATGAAGACACATCCATTGAGGAGATAAATGAGTTATTGGATGTTATGCCTTTAATGGACACTTCTAAATGGCAAGCTAAAGTAGAACTCCCTACAAAGCCTGATATTCTAATTGAGCCTTGTAATGTAGAAGATGTACCTGATTGGGACCTACAAACCTTATTTGATTAATCATTATATAGTAATTTAGGTCCATCTAAAATCTTGCATGTGTCAATAGAACAGAAGGCAAAAGAGTCACTTGATGTACATCAACCAACTCTAGGGTACACATTAGAAGATAACTAGGGTTTAAACCAAACCTAGCAATACAAGAAGAACCTTTTAAGGAAGGGTAGAGTTAGCTTATACCCCCATATCAGGACAAAGTCAAGGAAATGGAAGAAAATTTTAACTTGAATATAATGGTCATTGTTATCTCTCAATTTGGTCAAGAAAAGAACCATTCATCTCCAAATTGTCCAACAAAATGTACGGTAGTACATGAAGTCATTATGTTACCATCACCTCAATTTTTGAGTTGGAGAAATTATATTGACTACTGTGAAATTTTAAAGATGGGGGATCGTCAATGTGATCCCCACAATTAGAAATTGTGGTGGTCTTCATTGTCTTAATGTTACCACGACCAAAATTTTTAGGGTGGAAGTAATATATAGATTACTGTGAGATCCTAAAGTGGCATGAGAAATCTCGCCATTTCATCTTAGAGCTAGGATTAGGACAAATAAGCTGACCTAGTTACTTTTAGGTTTAAAAAGTTAGGTTAGGCCATGTCTGGCTAAAGACGTATAACTTAGTGCTTTTTGGGAGGCAACCCAGATGTTTTTCTTAAAATCTCCATCTTCTATATCCTTCCATTATCATATAAATCCTATGCTTTAAAACATTGGAGACAATGTTTCATTCAAGTTGGGGGGGAAGGGGGTAGATGCACATAGAGATTATGAAATTTTTTTTTAGTTTTCTTGATTTTTTAAAAAAAAATTGAAAAAAATATATTTAAGTAGATTTCTCTTACTATGATGAGAATTAAATGTTCATATTTTTGAAATTCCACTATTTTCACCTCTTAATGGGAATGCATATGATAAGTTTTGTATATTAATCCTATGTTGAAGCATTTTATGAAAGTTAATTCTCAAGAACCATTTACACACATCATAGTATCAAGACTAATAGAGAGGTATGACTTAAAGACCCAAAAAAAAATCAATGGAGACCTATAACCCAGTGAATATAGTGATTATCTTCCTTCAAAGAGTTATAAGTAATTTCACAATTTCTTCAGTGTATATAAATTAGTGTGATCCTGTTATCCTTGTTTTGGTTAAACATCAAAAATAAATATGAATAGTAGCTTTATTTCCAAAACATTTATTGAATATGATAGGCTTTAGGAAACTTAGGAAATGATATAGGCCATCCTTGCTCAGCCTAGAGACATAAAGCCTATCCAGTATATCATACCACTAGTTAGCCCCTTTAAGCCTAATATTAAGCCTTTTCTTTCTTAACCCCACTCACCTTAACCTAGAACAAGCTAGTAAAATAAATATCTATGACCCATTTTCAAAATGAGTAGAATTAATAGAAAAAGGTCAAAAATAGGATAAAAATTCAAAGAAGTATGAAAATTAGCCGTCTTCTTCCAAAAAAGCCATGAAAAAAGAAAAGTAAAAAAAAAATAAAATTGAAAGAGATATTCACTTCCAAGTACAACCAAAAAGAAAAGTCGTCCTAACAGATATTCATTGAAGACCTCTATTCAAATTTGAAACTTTGAAATCCTTATACCTTCTTTTCTAAACCTATCCTAAGCTTATATTTCGTCCTACTTAAAGACCTATTGATCTTAAGTTGAACATAGCCTTAAAGAGGAGATAAAAAGAAGGAATTAAGGTAAAAGACCCCTAATATTCTTGGTTATAACATCCACTCTTATGGATCACTTTCCTTTGTCTCATAAGCATTTAAAAGATTTATGTAAACCATTAACTTGTTGGATTCGGTCACATAATGAGAGAAATATGTTTAAACCCTTTTCTGAGAGTTTCATTTCTAAAAGTATACCTATGAGGATTTGAGGTCAAGATATATTTCCAATGGAATTTAAGCATATCCAATTAGAAGTCAAGATTTATGCAGCTGTACACACGCACTCCTATAAATAACTCAAATAAAATGCCTTTAATATATGTATGATGTGTAAAATTGTCAAATCTTCTCTCTTAAGTTATGAAAAACTAGTAGATTGCTAATGAATGAGGATTCTCTAAGATAAATTAGGGGACTCAACCTTATTGAATTATGTGGGTATATTCACTAAAAAGCCTCACGAGGCCTAACTCATCTATTAGGGGTAACGAAGGGGTTCAAGGGCTTACTACATATGGTAAATGCAATCGTGAGTACTTACGAAAGTGGCATCTTATATCAATTTTTGAAAAATGTTTTTTCACATGTTTTACTCAGGACTAGCAAAATGCTGGTTGGGGTGTGTGTTAAGTGTTCAATTTTGGTCAAAATACTTGTAATTTAGCATTCAATTAGATCATCTAAACGATCAAAATTGCAACTTTTAGTTTAATTTTTATTTTAGCCCTAATTGATCATCCAACCATTAATTTGTCAAAATTAACAGTCAAAAGATCATCAGAGCTAATCAAAGGTATAATGTATGGTTGAGATGATTCTAATTTGGTCTATTGTTTTATAGATTAACCAAAACAAGCTAGGATGGCTCAGATTAAAAGTTAATGGTGCTGATCACCCATTAGGAATCAACATGCAATATTGGATGGTCTCTTAAAAGAAGAAGAGTTCTAATAATGAGATGAGATTATGGATAACTTAAAGGATAAGGAAAGAGAGGGAGAAGAGAATTAGAAGGGGGGAAATTATAAAAAGAGGAAACCATGAGAGTCGTGGGAGTTTTTGTTTGTCGTTTCCTATTGCTTGTCTCTCCTTCTCCTCTTCATTTTTTTCTTAGTTTTATAGTTGTTCCTTCCATACCTCCAGTAGTTCCCTGTCAACTCCCTTCTCTTCTGTGTTTGTTTTTTCATTTTCCATCATAGTATTACTGGTTTCGTTTTCTTTACATTCCTCCTGATCTTCTTTTTTTTTTTTTATCCATCATAATTCGCTATTATGTTATTTTTATGTTTTCTTCTCCTTCTCTCTCTCTCTCTCTCTCTCTCTCTCTCTCTCTCTCTCTCTCTCTCTCTCTCTCTCTCTCTCTCTCTCTCTCTCTCTCTCTCTCTCTTTCCCTTCCCTGTTGCACCCTACCTCTCTACTTGCACTTCTCCTTTACTGCCAATCCTTTACCATCTACCCCCCTTTATTCCATCACATCAGACTACGCTCAAGGTTGTTGTCTATCAGAACCCAATGGGTATCACACAACTAGATGCTACTCTCGGATGGCAACCTGACTACTTCCACCCATCACCAAAGTAGTTCCTCTCCCGATGACACAACTTCTTGTCACCCAATTGACAACCCGACATGCACGCGTCAGACAATCTGGCCCTACTAGCATCATCGTCAACCTCTGTCCATTGGCGTCATCGTCATTTGGCTGGGAGCACATCATTGTAGCATCCTTCACAAAGAACACCAAACGGCTCTACACTGCAATGCAGTTCCACCTTCAATCAGCTACACCACAACCCCCATCTCCTTCTCACTTCTCTTTCTCTGTTCATTGTTTCCTCATTTCCAACCCATTTTTCCATCTTTTTTTGCTTTGATTGTAGTCCATTGTCACAATGGAATAAAACCCAAATTGGGTTTACCTTTAATTCCCCCTTCTCCTCTTCTATTTTAAGTTTGAAACAGCTCCCTGCATTTTTCTCCTAATCTTTGCAATTATTGAGGATCTGCCTAATCCATCTGATGTATCATCAATCAAAAGTACCAGAAAGACATTGATGAAGACAGATCACAATTTAGGATATCAGATTTAAAGAAATTGACTATAATCGGTCTAGGGAAGTAGATTTTTCATGTTTCTTTAGTTAAATTGCTGTCTTTTTAAATTGGATTCTGTAATTTGAATTGATTAAACACATATGAAATTTGATTGCACTTTTTGTTAATTTTTGTCATTTAACTTTAATTTTTGAATAATTTAATTTTATTAAAACTCTAATTTCTTAAAGCAAGTCCCTGTAGGATCGACCCATACTTGCATATGCTATACTACAATAGCCTGTGCACTTGCAAAAAATACAACAATCTTTTCGCACGCATCCTATCACATTTGTCCATTTTGTCCAAAAGTGTGAAGACTTTCTACACATGAAAAGATTATAATACCAATAGGTTAGGAATTTAAATAAATACCTAGTGTGTACGTGTGTGTGTGTGTGTAATGTACATGGCTAATATATATATTTAGAAAAAAAAAACATTAGAGGAGTTAACATTGAAGTCTATCTATGATGAGAAACAATAAGAATGAAGCAAAAACATGACTAATCCTTGTACATAAATGTTCACATTGATCCATACATACATACATACATACATACATACATACATACATACATACATACATACATACATACATACATACATACATACATACATACATACATACATACATCACACAAAATGCAAGAAGAATAAGAAAATGAATTTTATAGCCATAAACATCAAATAAAGTAAACATAATGGAAAAGTACAACAACGAAAACTACCCAAACAATATCAACAGAGGAAATACAAATTCAGGACAAAGTATATGTAAATCCAACCTAATGTTCAAGTTTTCATCGAAAAAGCTGAGAGTCAATTCAACTTTAACTTGTAAGATATGAAAAATATAAGATGGTTATTAAGACTTGTCTTATATTACTCAAAATATAGGATGGTTTTCCAAAACTGTCTTATATAATTTTATATAAGATGGTTCTGGAAAACCATCTTATATTAATCTAATTATATAAGAAGGTTTTCTGAAACCGTCTTATATAAATTTTTATAAGATGATTATGTTAAAACCGTCTTATATGTTTATCCTATATAAGACGGGTAACCATAAGCGTCTTATAAAGCCCCAATTTTAGTAGTCTTCGGTGGCACAGGGCTATTTGATGACATTAATGCATAGATAAAAAATGAAACTTGTGCTGGTGCCTTGCAAATCTTGGATGAATGTTGTTGGTAATAAATGGGTTTACAGGATAAAGAAAACAGCAGATGGGAGAACCGCACAAGGGCTGCCTTGTTGCCAAAGGCTACAACCAGGAAGAAGGATTGGACTACAGCGTAACACCTAGTCCAGTTATAGAATCGAGATTGTTACACCATAAGATATATCTCAACAAAAGATCACCTGCTGAGGACACCTCTAGTTACCGTCAGATTTAGTTTTTGGTAGCATTATATTTTATTTCCTTTTTCGGTTCTAAATGGGAAACATATCAAAACCCTAAATTCACTTTGAGAAGCAGCACGATGGAGTCAATGTCTACAGTACCAGAATGCAGTTGGTCTCTACAATTTTTTGTTGGTGAGAAAACTGAAATTTTGTTTCTTGTTGCTTGACAATGGAATGTTAACCTCCTTTTATCGTTAAAAAAAAGAGAGAGAGAGAGAAAACGCAGCGGTGGGTTGTGAAAAAGGATTGCTGGATTGCAGTTGCACTGGGCCATGAAGCATCTCCGTCTCATTTTTACTACTCGTGCTTGCATTTGGAGTGCGAAACCGTGCTTACTACGTCTTTTCGTGATTTGAAGAAAAGATAATCTCAAATAGCCCGCCATTATGTTTATTTCTCGAGAAAGGGTAACAAAGTAGCACCAAATGAAGCCTTTCTGGGGTTTCCTTTTGCGGGCAGGTTTTTGAAGACGTCAAAAACCCTAGGAGCAATCTGGTGCAAATAACAAAACAAAACAAAACAAAACAAAGCAGGGCTGTCTGGTTTTGGTGTTTCCATCCAAAATGGTCCCTGCATGTGTTTTGAAAGAGGATTACCCAGCCCTTCTAGCTAAGAAGCCTTCCACTAATTTTAGGATGCTTTAAAAGTAATGAACTTTAAGTTTAGACACCTCAAAATGATAAGGCTAAGTCCATTAAACATAAGTCTTAGACATCTCAAATAACGAACCTAACTCCATTCCCATGTCATTTTTATCTCCTATAATCAAATCATCACAACTAAGAAAGCCCGGGAAGGAGATGCTACGTAGTTAATAACCCCTCTCTCACCGGACCAAGAAAGATAATTTTCTCATTTTATGAAAACCAACTTCAAAAATTAAAACCCAAGTCATAGTTAAGGTGAATCAACGCATAAACACATACACACGAATGGGTACATATACTTACACAATTTATAATTTTTCTTCGAGTTTCCGAAAACTTTCCCGTCAATAGACCCAGAATCCAACTTAGTAACCATGGAGGATTCCCTACTCGACAACTCACGTCTACAAATTGCCATCACTATCGCTATCACTCACGAGAGAGAGAGAGAGAGAGAGAGAGAGAGAGAGAGAGAGAGAGAGAGAGAGAGAGAGAGAAGCATTAAGAGGCTTGATCTCTAAGCAACAACTAGTTGCTCCTAGCCATGCATTTCTTTATCTTACTTTATCCATGAAAGCATGAAAGTGACGATACAGAAACAAGGGCAAAGGTACAACGTGACAACGAAAGGGTTAATGCGATCAGCGAGGATGCAACATGCCATGAATAATGCAAACAGCCACTGCATGTCCCTCTGACCATTATTTACCTACTGCGCTTTATTTATTGCTTTCTTTATCTCGTCTAGTTTTACAAAACTTCTCTGTAACCTTCACGTCAGCAACTGAAAAGACCATCTTGCAAGATGGTGACAATCTATCGGCCATATTCTCTTCCAATTCCTCGGGAGACTTACAAACCCACAATTTTTCTTGCGGTAAAGTCATATACTCGACCTCCATTTTATATTCATTAGCCAACGTGCTAATGGCGTGACGGGTATAACTCTAATAGCGGCCAGATTTTTGAGGATCCAATCGTTCGGACTTAGTTGTTCGATGCTCCGAAATTATCGTTCATTGGATTATCCTAGTAAATATTTTCTCTGGTCGCAAAATTAATGGTTAAAAGTTTCACAATCTATTTTATAAGTAGCAAAAGCTAAGATCCTCCAATAGAGAAGAAATTTAGATTATGAGTCATCTACATAAGAAATAACATTATGAACGGTTTGAATCTTCATAAATCTGGGACTACTAAGAGTTATAATCCTCTTGGCTAATGAATCTAAAATGGAGGGCCTTTGTATCACTTTCCTTTTATTTTTTTTATTTCTTTTTTCTTTCCCTTTGTATTTTTCATCATTTTAAAAGACTACAATATTACAGTGGTATGCGGTTATAACAAAATTAAATAGGGTTTACATTTGATTTCCCGTGGCATAAGTAATGTTAATTGCCCTTGTAGGTCAATAGCACAAGAAGGGACTCTTTGTGCGAGGTCATAGGTTCAAGATGCCCCTCTCCGAAAGGTCATGGCTTGAGTTGCCCCTCGTTGTTGCGTATTTGGCGTGTATGCCCAGTTTGGGATTATCTACGAAAAAGCCTTGCTTGCCTACTAAAAGAAAATATTACTTCTTATGAATAGCTTTTGACGATCCCCATTAATAAATGGTAAAAAGTACAACTCTTCTAGGCTTCAAAACTTTTCTTTAGTGGATGATACTAGTCATTAGTATCTGAACTCTACAGGAGACGGCTAAAAATTGTTATAAATGAATGTTATAAAAGTCATGGCCAGTTGAACCATATGTTTACCTAGTTAGAGTTGACATGGAACTTGTCAAACTTTTTAGTGTCGCTAGAAAACTTTTTCTCACATAAGTTCTATCATCCAGTCTAATTGTGGGACTCCAGCATCTACTCTCATTAGTACTTCATGGTAACAAGTATTTGAGACTCTAGCAACTACTGATATCCGTTGGACCTCAAATTGATTCTGAGAAGTTCTCCTAATGTTCCTCCATTGATTCTAAAATTTTGCATTCTCACGCATTAGGCCTTGCTTCTTTCTTGTTATGCATCCTGGTTTTCTTTCTAGTCATCTTATAAGCCTCAGATCATGAAGAACTACTTTGCTAGAAAATACTAGTAAGAAAGTAATCAAAATAATCATCCATGGAATACCAAAGATAAAAAATAGATAAAATGATTTCTAAAGCCACAGAAAAAAATGGAACATCCATAGCCATGTGTGTTACCGTTCAAACACGTGTAGATGAATAAGCAAAGTATATTTTCAAGTTGCCAAGAATAAGTTAAAGTTATGATTTGAGTTGCACGCTATTTCCTTGTTATTCGTAGTTGGTGTGTAAAGTGTTGTGAGATAGTTGTTTAGTCGTTATTATATTGTTCCTATTTTTTATTTAGGTTGTTGCAATTTTTTTTTCTTTTGGCATTTAAATGTTAGGACTTGTGGAATGATAGCAGGTTGAAAATTGTCTCACAACTTTAGTTCTTTGGGAGGTACACTGGTCTCTCGAAATATCAGAGATTATAGCTATTTCACTATCCTCAAACTTTGAACCACAACATCTTTCCACACAATTTTTCGCTCCTTCACTCAACATTTATTTATTCTTGTCATATTTCTATTTCCCTTGCACCCGTTAATTTAACTGTTTGTTGCAAATATTTGAACATTGTCCAGCACTAAATAAATCTTATTGAAGTGGATAATATTCTTGGTATCACATCATGCGAAATGTTACGTATCTATATGCCTATACATCATAATCTTCGAATAATATGTCTTGTATGAGATGAACATGGGTTGCATGGCTGGGGTTGTTAATGTAGTAGAACGAGCGTGAGTTCATTATTAAGTAGTTTGGGTGGTTATTTTAGATCTAGTAGTTATTAGAAGAGTTAGTTCAGAATTTATATATAAATAGGTGATTTGTGAGTGCTATCAAAGAGAAGAAAATTGACTTGAAGTCTTATAAGGAGGTTTGCTTCTTCAAATTGGCATTCATGGAGGTTTCAACCCCCTTGAAGTGGTTGTATCATTGAAGTATTAGTAGTTAGATTACATTTTTAATTATTTTTTTTTTTCATGTGGGTACATAGATAATCTGCGTATTAGCTAGCACAGCTACTACTTCTAACTTTTTCATTTTCTCTAGAATGTTACCCACTTCAATAAGACTTTTTAGTGTTAGACAACATTCAATAGTTTGCAACAAATGGTTAAATTACTGCTATCCTCCCCCCAATCCTTGCTTTCAAATTAAAAAAAAAAAAAGAAAGAAAGAAAGAAAGAAAGCAACAACAATCTAAACATGACAAGGACTAAACAACTTGACTTATTCATCAGCACATGTTTTCTAACAGTAATAATGTGCAAGTTGTGGCTTCAAGAAATTTGCCTTTCATGACATTTATTTCAACTGCTAAAAAATTTAAGCTTCAACAAAACAAACCTATGGCTCCATTTCCAAAATATGTTCCTAAAGAGATGAATGATGGAAGAGGTGGAGTTCGTACAATTTCCTCATTCTAAAAGAATGAAAAATGATTTCCATTTGAAGAAAACCAAACAAATGTCAATGTTAATGAAAATACTAAATCACTTAGGGAGGTTTTACTTAGTAGTGAAAAGTTCCTTTGATAAACAGGCGGATTAAAATCTCATTTTAAGAAGTGGATTATAGCAGAAAATTGTTCCAAAGGGCCCTTATAAGCAACCTATGCAACAAAAAGGAACCCACCTCCCTACCCAAAAAGTAAACAAAAAAATAATTAAAAGCAACCATTGGCATCATACAAATTAACAAAGCTAATATTGTTTTGTTTATCTCACCTCAAGAGGCTATTAAGAAAACACTCATTGGGAAGAATTCACAAGCAAGAAGAAAAGTTCATTTGGTTGGGAATTTTCATCTACCTCATGACGTTTGGGGAGAGTCCACAATATGCATAGGTTCTTCTTACATTGGAAAAGATATATGGCAAAGGACTCTCGTTCCTTTACAAAATCTTCAATGAGGGAATGGTGATGATGATGAGGAAATCCATAAAAGAATGCCAAAATTTTATAAAATCCAAGTTAAATGTGATAGACTTATTAGAGAAGAAACAATGAAGATTAAAACATGTTGATTGGCCACATATGATGATGAAATCCATAAAGAAATGCCAAAATTTCATAAAATCCAAGTTAAATGTGATGGACTTATTAGAAAAGCAACATTGAGGATTTAATCTTGTTGATTGGCCACATATTAATCTATTATTAGAACAATTCACTTAATTCATCTAAGAGCCTCAATATTTCTTCATTATCATCCCTTTCCAAATTCAATATTTTCAATATTGGAAAGGGAAGGAACTAGTAATCTCAGCGCCAAAAATAATAGAGTAAAGTCAAATGCTCAATGACATTTTTTGGAAACTAATGAGCCAAGTAATGCAAATTAGCAAGAATTGATTCATTTTCCAAATATCTTGGCCAAATAAAGAAGCAATAATCAAAACTTAAACTCTAATCCTTGAAAGCAGGCCAATATATAGCATATTTAAAATCCAATCTTTCAAAACCATCCAATTGCTCTTTCACTCTAATGAACCATTTAGGAAGGTGGCCCATATAGCAGAAATAGACAATCATTTAAACACTTAAGGCAATTGAGGTGGAGGATTAAATGGGACAAATATGTTACAAGGTACGAGATCTTTTATTTACTTGCACAATACTAATGAACCATTTGGGAAGGTGGCCCATATAGCAGAAATAGACAATCATTTAAACACTTAAGGAAATTGAGGTGGAGGATTAAATGGGACAAATATGTTACAAGGTACGAGATCTTTTATTTACTTGCACAATAAAATTCATATTTTCCATGGCTTGGAGACAATCTCCCAACCTTCTAAATATTAGCCAATGGTAGATTGACATAGATGAGGCTCTACATAACTCTTCCATTTATCAAAATATCATAACATCCAGGATCAATAATTAAAAAGATTATTTCTTCTTCTTATCCGTTGGCAGACCTGTGGTTTGGAATGGTCAAACAATAATGATCTTTCCTCAAGGACACCCAGATATCACACATCTTTCATGAGAATCCTCCATTGAAAAGAAAAGAAAAGAAAAAGCATTTAAGATCAATTGGCAAATACTTTTAATTACACTATCTTAGATTACATTTAAGAACATCATTAAACAATTCAAGAAAATGTGTATACTAAAGATCAATTTGATTTCTCACCTTAGCTTGCTAAAGAGTCTTAATCATGTTGGCCCAATATGATGGCTATTTCTAAATTTGACTCTAATAGTCTCAACATATCCATTGAGCTTTTTCACAACTCTAGCTAGCAACACCTTAGAGAGGAGCACATCATAGACTCTCATAAAATTTCCCCAATTCTGAATATTATTTTGAAAGCTCCATTGCTAGAAATAGTATCAACCATATTGAAGCTAAAATTGACAAACATTCATTAAAATGGAAAGAAGAAATAGACTATCTTCTCATACATGTAACCATTTGTTTTTGGTGGAACAAAATAGTGGCACAATGGTCTTAGGTGGTTCATTAGTGTGTGATGATTTCAACAAACTCTTTTAACAAGAAAATTTTATCATGGAACATGGGGGCTTTTGTGAGAAAGAGAAACACCTTCTTGGAAACTCTCAATGTTCACAAGTCATAGGTGTCCAACTTGTAAGAAATATAAATAGATGACATGAACCAATTCAAATTTTAATTTGTGTGGTATGCTAACTTATAAATGGGCTGAGCCCAAACTAAGAGGGGCAGTAAGTGGCATTTTAATGGCTTAGGCCCATCAAACTTTAAGAAGTTTGATTTTGTAGTGAAAACATATGCCATTTCTATTTTATCAAAGACTATCATGGCACAAGATGGATCTTTCCTAGCATATTTATGATCCCAAACCAAATCAAAATCAAAATAGCCTTACAACTAAAGCTGAAGTGGGATTTCCCATGGTGTATGAGAGCTTATTTCAATGTCACTTGTTGGTTGTTTGAAAGAAGTGCAAATCGAACTTTAGCCATGGAGGCTTTTAGTGAATTATAGAAGACCATGATATTGTGGATCCCCATGATCTTATGGAACCCAGATCCCCTGATTTGGATTGGATCAATATGTTTCCTAAAATTCAACAATTCAAAATTGAGAAAATTATTTCTCAAAACACTAGCCTATTTCAATTGAAAATTTAGGACTGACTTGACATTCAAGCCAATTTCATTTTGAATTAAAATGACTTGCTGAGGAGAACCTCTAAACAAAATAGTAATAGAATTTAGTGCTTCTCTTCTAAACTTAAGTTCAGCATAAATTAAAGGAGTGAGACTTCAATCCAAAACAATTTTAAGAAAATAGTATAGTAAGGGTAAATAAAAATATAGGCTGGAAAGGATTGATGAATCAAAATGTGATGTGACATTACCTTTTGATCTAGCCAAGGACAAGGACCAACTCAAAGAGAAAATTAGAATTAAACCAATTCAAGGTGAGATAAGTCAGAAACAATGCTCAAGGCAAAAGTGGATGCAAGAGGGTGACAGCAACAACCGTTCTTTTTGCAGTGTGGCATCAACTAAACAAAGAGTTAATATGTTTTTATTAAGCTCAAAATTAATTAAAAAATGGTAGAGAAATATCATAGAGAATGATGTTGTTAGCTTCTTTTTAGTTTATACAATTCTAAAGAATACATTAGACTAGCCCAAAATGAAACTAAATTTTTAGTTCTGCCTTGTTATTATAACAATAAAATTGGCAAGTCTCCTCTACTGAAGAACTCAACCACTTTATGAGAGGTTCTTTTAGTCCTAACTATTTCACTACATAATTTTTGAAGCACTGGAGTTTGACTTGGATGATTTATGAGAGGTTCTCTGATGTTTCAATTGGGTAGATAAATTGAAAATCTCTTTGGATCATCTTTTGTTGTTTTAATCATAGCTGAGAATTATGTTTCAAGCATCATTTTGATCTAGAACAAAATTTGAGATGTCAACCTAAAATTTGGTAAAATATTGGCTATATGGGTTGTTTCAACGAAAATATCATGCGTCAATTTTTGGTCAAATTGAAATCTTGACTATTTCTACTGAGATGATACCATATTGACAACTATGGCATTAATACCTAAATCAAAAGCCCAAAATAGCAAAGGAGTATTTCCCAATTTTATTTATTAGATCAAAAAACAAAGCAATAGATAAAACTCTTGATGAAAGAATCAAACATATGTTGCATGCTACCATTGATCACACTCAATTTCCTTTACTAAAAAAGAGGCAAAAATTAGATTGATCAATCACCAGCCAATGATAGGGTTGATTAAGACTTTATAAACTCAACTTTAAAAAGGCATATGACAAGGTTGATTAGAACTTTTTGTAACAATCCTAATTTTTAAATTCTATTTTTAATGATTATAAATTGATTTTGATGAATATAAATGGGGGAATCTTCCTATTTAGATTTTCATTGAATTCATCTTCTGAAAGATGTCAAATTAGACCCTAATACCTTCATATTTGGATTGTACTTAGAAAAACGATCGCAACAACACTAAGTTTGTAGAAATCAGAGTTCGGATGGAGGAGATATGGATGTTTGAATATGAGGGGCATTTTGGTAAAAATAAGATAGGAAAAAAAAGAGACAAAGGGCCTTAAACTAAGCAGGCTGTAATTGATATGGGCACCCTCCACTAAAGAGTACCCAACGTGATTGTCGGGTCTATTTTTCCCAAACCCGACAGACTGGAGAGAAAAAAAAATGAGAAAGAAACATTGGGCAATGGAAACCTGATGCCATGAAGGAGAGAAGGAGAAGAAGAAGAGAAGGAGAAGGGGAAAACCCAGCTTTCCTAGAAACCTTAAGTCGCACGGAAGGAGAGAGCGAACTAGTGGGGAAGAAGACAGGAAGGAGAGAGAGAGAGAGAGAGAGAGAGAGAGAGAGAGAGAGAGAGAGAGAGAGAGAGAGAGATGCATAGGAGGCAGGTGTGCAGGCAAGAAAGGGGTAGGGTTCTGGTTTTTCCAGATTTCGCAGTCATCGTCGAA
The DNA here is from genome assembly GCA_035236585.1 of Warburgia ugandensis. NCBI lineage: Eukaryota > Viridiplantae > Streptophyta > Magnoliopsida > Canellales > Canellaceae > Warburgia > Warburgia ugandensis. The sequence goes on from CP141131.1 coordinate 27,991,125, forward strand.
GAAGATGAAGGCTTGGATCAATGATTCGTGCCGATCATCTTGCTCTGCACGACGAGTTGAACCAAAATGCCATGTTTATTAAGGGATTTCAGTAGTTCTTGGTGATCAATTAGAGAAGAGACTGATGCACGACGAACTCGGATATCATCTTCAAAAAACGATGATCAATCCGACGAATACATTCAGGGAGGAAGGCTAAAGACCCAATGTGAGGTAGGAATTCCAAAACCCAACTCATGAATTCCATGTTTTTAGTAGATTCATGTTGTTTTATGTTAGATTTAGGGTTTTAGATTGATTTACATGTAGATTTCAATTGTTTTGTTGAAAAACATTATCAAACCTTAGATTAGCTTGATTTGAACTAAAATTTTAGGACTAATGAACTGCATTGTAGGAGTGCCGATCCACCTATCTGAGGTTTTGATCATCTGATTGGAGGTTGGACAGGAATGATTCGACCACAAAACCCCTATACACGGATGACCTAGCTGTTGATCTCGTCCATATGAAGTGGACAGAGGTTGATAGAGGCATTGATCAAACCCTTTGAGGCTCTGATCATCCTATTGGAGCCTGGATAGGGGTGATCCTTTAACGATCCTAATTTTTAAATCCTATTTTAAAGGATTATAAATTAATTTGATGAATATAAATTGTAGAATCTTCATATTTAGGTTTCACTAAATTGATCTTCTAAAAGACATCAAATTGGACCCTAATACCTTCATAGTTGGATTGTACTCAGAAAAATGATTGCAATGACACTAAGTTTGCAACAATCGAAGTTCGAATGAAGGAGATATGAATGGTTGAATATGAAGGGCATTTTTCTAAAAATAAGAAAAAAAAAAAAAGGAAGCCTTAAATAGAAGGGGGCAAATTGATATTGGCACCCCCTTTAAGTCAAAACACAGAAACAGACGCTAGGTCTGTTCCTGCATTGATGAAGCAAAAAAAAAAAAAGAAGAGACCTGACGCCAGGGAGGAGGAGAAGAGGAAGAAGAGGGAGGAGGAGAAGAGAGAAGAAGAAGAAGAAGAAGAAGAAGAAGAAGAAGAAGAAGAAGAAGAAGAAGAAGAAGAAGAAGAAGAAGAAGGGGAAAAACCCAGCGCGCCCACAAGAGAGAGTGAACCAAGGGAGAAGTAGCCAGGGAGGAGAAGGAGAAAAGAAGAAGAGAGAAGGAGGAGGAGGGAGAGGAAGCAGGAGCGGGAGCCCTCACGCCGAAAAATGCACACCTTGCCAGAAAAATAGAAGTTTTGATGTTTTGGGTTGACCGGAGAAACAGAGCCCATTAGCGACAACGACGGCTCTGATCTCCAATCCAATTGTTCATTCTACTCTACTCAAGGGCATGAACAAAATCCCTTTGGTTTCATCATGATCAGAGGAGGATTGGTATTGTATTGGAGTAGGAGCAGTAACAGCATGGAATAGTCACCAGAAAACATCAAATGTCATCTTTTTCGGCAACGATCAGAGAGCGTGGACACCACAAAGGTGAGTTTTTCACACGAATCCTTCACTTTTTTTGTTTAATTCGTCTATAGATTAGGAAAAACTAGATCTTTCAATTAAGGCTTAATTGTGTTACCCCAAAACAAGATCAGAACCCTTAATCTTGTTGTCTTCCACAAACAAAGAAGGTTAGGGGCATTGATCAACCTATTCAAGGCTCTGATCATCCAATCGGAGCTCGAATACGAGTGATTCAACTCTTAAAACCCAATCTGCATGATCCAACCATTTAAATTGTAAATTATGCATAAAAATAGTGAAGCATAGACCTTTGGTGGTTAGGATTTGACTGAAATGTTGATTTGTATTAGACAACAGATCAGACAATCTGGACCGTCTGATCTGTTACTGTGTAAACAGTGACTAACGATATCTAATCAATGATCAGATGATACTAGTAAGTTCCTCATCCTTTAAAATTATAGGATGAGTCAAAATTTTAAGAATTGGAAGCGAGATAGACCGGATGATCTAGGCCATCCAATCTGTCATTATTTAAATAGTTGATTTGTCACAGTTGATCGATGATCAGATGCTATTGATGAATTTTAGAACCTTGAATTTTCTAGAATGTGATTGGAATTCTGAAATTTGGATAAAATTTATCTAATAATCTGCACCATTAGGTTAGACAGTAGGGGAAACAGGAACTTAGTGATGGTTGGTTGGTGATTAGACATCACCATTTATTCCAAAACCTAAATTGACATAGGAAGAGATATTTCATGTATTCATTGGCTAACAAGGTTTAATAACATGTTGAGAACCAGATCCAACCAATCTTAGTTGTCAGATCACCAATTAGAGGGTATATAACAAATCTTGGGGTGATCTGATACTATTCTTACTTACGATTAGTGATAAGTAGTTAGAAAATGAGTTATCAAAACTCCAATGGCTTGAGATAGGTTTTCATCATCCATTTGTATTCTAAAAATGACAATTAGGTCACCATTCAATGGTTATGAGTTGAAAATACAAACATAGTTCAGTGAATGATAAGCAATGGCTTGGTTTTGATAACCTACGACTTGATAGAAGTAAGATTGGTGAACCATGAAGGGAAATACAGATCAATAGCTTAAATGACTGAGATCATGTGATCTGGATGGTAGATTGGTGAGGGATTACTAAAACCTAATAGTTTCACCATTAAGAAATGATCTGGATTGTTAGATCATGGTTAAAATACTCCTTTGTAATTATTAGCTTACAACTCGATATTGACAAGAAAATATGGAATATCTACAAGTTGACTAGGTTGACCGGTAAGTTGAGTTGAAGAAGGAACGTAGCCAAACTAGGAACTTTGCTTAAGAGGTAAGTGGTTTTAACATCTATTTGCCCATGAGATTTTAAATAATCAAATATTAGTTCATCATGTTTTCTAGTTGAGATTACTTAACTATCATGGAATTTACACTTCATCATGATACTTTGTTTTATGCTTTTTAAGAATGCAATGTTTGCAAATGAGGCATGAGAATTATATCTATATATCTTCATAGCCATGATGCATGCTTTTATGTGAGAAACAAAAAAGATATTTCTTGTTATACGCTCTTGTGTGTTTTTGAAACAAATTATTATAATTGAAATTGCATCAATCCCATGTTTTGAGATAAGCTATGGAAATGCATAATTTTGCATGAGATATATGATATATATTTTAATATCATTTTGGGATTGAGACCCCTCTTTGTTCAGGCTAATGAGCCTGGTGGGCACTATGCTAAAAGGTTGTATGGGGTAGCCTCTTGGCCTCTAACCACCAAAGGTGGTAGGTATCCATGTCCAAAGTGGCATCATTTTTCTCGATTGCTGTGGTAGGAACAACTATTGGAGGTGGTCATGGCATCCTTTCGAGACATATCCATAGTCATTGTGGAGACTATGGTGGCTATTCTCTAGATACTAGAGGGGCATGATTTAGTGATCTGGTCATGAGCATAGTGTGCCATAGGATTTCTATTTTTGTGACCCACATAGATGGGCTTGATGATGGTTTTAGATGACTACTCATGACTAACCAGTTGATGTGTTTGTCGAGGTGCATATGTGCACGTGATGATGTTGTTGGTTATGGATTGCTGACGTTCGTGGTTTAATAGATGACTACTTAATACTTTGAGGCTCTTATGGCATTGGATTTATCAAGTTATATGCGTATCTTTCACATAGTTCTTAAGTTATGCTTATGATTTTTTGATATGTTTTATATTGCAATTTACTTGAGATTACTATGATGATTCAATCATTTTGAAAAATATGTATTTAAAGTGGTGCATGTTTTATATTGACACTCTGAGTTATTTTAGCATGAAATCGTAAACTGAGATTAGCCTACAGCTTAAATCATGTTTCTTATCCCTAACTTGATCATTCTATTCTTAAGAAATTGCATCAAAAAGGATTTGAGATGTTGTTTAGACTTGCATGAAAAGCTTGGTAAAATAGATGTGAAAATTGCCTACACATGCACAAGCTTGTTGAGACATTATAAATTATTTACAATGTCTTAGATTGAAGAAATAGAATAGGGAAAATAAAGTAGAGGAATGTGTTAGAGAGTTCAACCTGTTAAATTAGGTATATCAACTAGGTTTGCATTATGGTTAATTTAAATAGTAGACTGAAGTAATACTTCAATCTAATATGACTTTACTTTATGGATATGTAGACATGTAACTTGAAGTTGTGGTTGTGCGGCTGTGACTGTGACTGGATTGATCGTGGCAGGTATATTTTAAGTCATCTATGTTTCTCTGATTTTCATTTCTTATGATTTTCAAAACACTTAATCATGCTTGTAAATGTGATGAGATGGAGATGAAGTCTCCTTTATTCTTGTTTTATAAAAATTATGTTTATTAGGTAAATCGCAATGACATGCGTTAAATATCTAATGTCTAAAAAACAAAGAAAACTCTGTTGGATTTTCAGTAGAAATGTAGTGCTCATTTCGCTTATAATCCTTTTTGAGAAAAGAAAAATTAGAAGAGGGGTTTTTAAAAGGGTCTTTTCATGAATAATATTTTTCGTTGTTTGTTTTCTAAGTATTTAGAGCCCAACATTTCAAAAAGAATTACAAAAATATATTATAAAAACCCGAGTCATTACAGATCTGACTCCTAAAGCCCAATCCACATTGATCTGACCATTCAAATTATAAATCATACTTAAAACCAATTAAACATACATGTTTTGTGGCTCGAATTGGACTAAAATGGCGATTTGTGCTAGAAAACAGATTGGACAATCTGGATTGTCCAATCTATTATTGTGTAAATAGTGACTAACAACATCTGATCAATGATCAAATGCTGTCAGTGAAATCCCCATCTTTAAAAATGATAAGATAACTCGAATTGTATGGATTTGAAGTAAAATAGATTGGATGAGCTAGGCCGTCCGATCTGTCACTATTCAAATAGAAACCCTGTGATGTCTAATCAATGACGAGATGTCATAGATGAATTCCTAAACCTTGAATTTGCTTAAATATGATATAAATTATAGAAATTGGATAAATATGCAAATCAGAAATGATGAATTTGATTGTTAAATTTTGGTAAAATTGTGAATTTAAAAGTTATATATTGAATTGGATGTCAGAAATGAAAAATCATGACTATAAGGATGATCTGACAAGTGTTGACCATCAGATCACAATCAGTTGCAAATGAGAACTGATGATATTGCTTTTATACAATTTGACGAAATGTGATTGTTGGATTGGATTGATAATTGGAAGTAATGTTACCATTCAATATATAGAACCTAAAAGTACATATCTGGACAATTATCCATGAAATCGGACCTTGAAATACTAAGTGAGGTCACCACAACTTATTGGAGTAAACTTTTAGATTTAGATAGTCTGTCAAGGGGGTTATTCCAAGGGAAAAGTCAAAACTAAACCATGAACCACAAATTGGTGATTGAATAATGGATCTATGATTGACCTGATCATGTATTCCTTTATGGAATAGATGGTCAGTGAAAAATTAAATAGTTTATGATAGCCTAAACCATTAGACTTTGATTAAAACAGAATTCTTATCCATTCAAATTATATATGATGCAACATTGACAAGAACTGTGTAACATCAACAGAGGAGATTGACCTATAAGTCGAATTGAAGAAGGAATGTAGCCAAACTAGGAACTTCACCTAAGAGGTAGGCGGTTCTAACATCTATTTGCCCTTGAGATTTTAAATAATCAAATATTAGTTTATTATGTTTTCTAGTTGAGATTACTTAACTATCATAGAATTTACACTTCATCATGATACCTTGTTTTATGCTTTTTAAGACTGCAATGTTTGCAAATGAGGCATGAGAATTATATCTACATATCTTCATAGCCATGATACATGATTTTATGTGAGAAACGATAAAGATATTTCTTATTATACACTCTTGTTTGCTTTTGAAAGAAATTATTATAATTGAAATTGCATCAATCCCATGTTTTGAGATGAGATAAAGAAACACATGCTTTTGCATGAGATATGTATATTATATGATTTAAGATCATTTGATATTGAGATATATATTGGTTCAGGCTAATGAGCCTGGTGGGCACTATGCTGAGAGGTTATACGGGATGGCCTCCCGGCCTCTAACCACCAAAGGTGGTAGGTATCCATGCCCAAAGTGACATCATTTTTCTCGACTGCCGTGGTAGGAACAATCATTGGAGGTGGTCATTGCACCCTTTCGAGACGAATCTGTAGTTGTTGTGGAGGTTGTAGTGGTTATTCTCTAGATACTGGAGAGGTACGATTCAGTGATTTGGTCGGGAGCATAGTACGCCATAGGATTTCTATTTTGTGACCCACGTAGATGGGCTTGATGATGGCCTTTATGTGAGTACTTATGACCAACTGGTTGATGTGTTCGCCAGGGTGCATATCTGCAAGTGATGATATTGTCGGTTTGGGATTGTCGACGTTCGTGGTTTAACCGATGACTACTTTAATACTTTGAGGATCTTATTACATTGGATTTATCATGTTATATGTGTATCTTTCACATAGTTCTCAAGTTATGCTTACTTGTGATTTTCTAATATGTTTTATATTGCAATTTACTTGAGATTACTGTGATGATTCAATCATTTGGAAAAATATGTATTTAAAGTGGTGCATGTTTTATACTAATACTATCTTAAATGTTTTAGAATGAAATCATGAATTGAGATTGGCATGCAGCTTAAATCATGTATTTTATCCCTGACTTGATCGTTCTACTCTTTAGAAATTACATGAAAAATGATTTGAGATATTGTTTAGAATTGAATAAAAAACGTGGTAAAATAGACGTAAAATTGCCTACACAAGTGCAAGCTTGCTGAGACATTGTAAATTGTTTACAATGTCTGAGGTTGAAGAAATAGAACAGAGGAAATGAAGCAGAGGACTATGTTAGAGAGATCAAGATGACAAATCAGGTATATCAATTAGGTTTGCATTATGGTTAATTTAAATAGTAGAGTGAAGTAACACTTCGATCTAATATGACCTTACTTGAAGTCATGGTTGTGTGGCTGTGACTGTGACTGGATTGATCCTAACAGGTATATTTTAAGTCGTGTATGTTCTTCGGTTTTCATTTATTGTGATTTTCAAAACACTTAGTTATGCTTGTAAATGTGATGAGATGGAGACGGAGTCTCTCTTAATTCTTGTTTTTATAAAAATTATGTTTATCAGGTACTTTTCAATTACATGCGTTAAATGTCTAATGTCCAAAAAATAGAGAAAACTTTGCCGAAATTTTGGTAGAAATGTAGTATTCATTTTGCCAATAATCCTTTTTTAGAAAGGAAAAATAACACTTAGGATTTTTAAAAGGGCTTTTCATGAAAAATGTTTTCTGCTATTTGTTTTCTAAATATTTAGGGCCTAACATTTAAAAAATAATTACAAAAATGTATTATAAAAGCCTGGGTCATTACAGTTGGTATCAGAGCTTAGTCAATCCTTTACAGCCAGTTGAACAAGTCCAGAAGTCATATGAAATAATCATTGATTGTTGATTGATAAGGTATGAGTTACAGAGATAACTCATATAAGTAATATGGATGAATGTAGAAGCAGATGCGACCCACAAGGGTTAGCAAGTTCTAAGAAGACACGAGATTTATAGTGATTGTATGATGTAGAGTACATTTAGAATAGTCCTTAGAGTAAGAGTGAATAGCATGAGAGTATAAAAGTAGTATATCTATGTGAAAACTTTGTTAGAGGATAGATTTATACACATGGACAACCTTTGGAGGATTCAAGTTTTAACTTAGACAGTTTGCATAAAATTTTGAAGATTATGGTAAATACTACACTAAAAGATTATGATGGTAATGAAAGAGAGGTCAGAGGTAACTGAAGAGGTCTGGAGAAATTTAAGAAAAGTATAGTGTTAGCTCGTACATTTAGTGAATATATTCAAAATTTTGATATTATGAAATTCAGTGGAAATATGATAGAATAAAACTTTGATTTAGATGGATTCTTTTATCTATGAGGTGAGAACAAGTTAGTCCTTATATACACGAAGATAGTGGTAGGCAATCATGATTGAGAAGCAACTGCCAATCTAATGATTCTTGAGAATTCTAGTTATGACTTGGAGGTGCATAATACTTAAAGGATATAACAAGTATTTTATAAGAATGAATATCAAATGACAAAAAAGACCAGTATATGGGTGAAGAATTAAGCATGAATGCAGAAAAGTTAGCGGATAAATTCAAATGATTTCTGAGGTTGATGGTAAGAATTGGAGAAAGGTTGAGATGGATGTCACACTATATGGGAGTATTTGACAATTGTTGGTTAAATGCCTTTAGATCAAAAGGCATCTATTATATGCATGTATCGAGTGAAGATACTAATTGAAGCAGATGAGGAGAAAAGGTTATATTGTGAAAATAAAGTAAGATAGAAACAATTATAATTGATGGACATTGAACAATGAAAGTGATGATGATGCAATTTTCAATGGCTAGGAAGAGGTGATCTTGAAGATTCTGAATATGACCACAGTGAATCATTAGTATAACGATAAGAGAATTATGATATGATTATGAATATGTTGTTGTATTCTAGTGGAAATTTTATAAAAGTATTGATATGAGAAGGTTCTGATGCTGATTTAGATGAGAATGTTCGATCTATGATGATAATTGGATCATAAGCTTTAGGCATGATTATGAATGAATTTTTAAAGGAAGAGAATTATTTAATGGATTTTGAATCCATGGGACTTGATGTATTTTTAATCAACCTTGCATGTATCAAAATACACTAGTATATACCAGACATAATTGATAGAAGATGCTACTTGATCCTTTTGGAAATTCTAGTTCTAATTTGAATGTGAATACTGTTTGAGGACACAACAACTATTTTATAAATAGTTTGGAGATAACAATGAGGATAAACAAATACATAGAGAACCAAAGTATGAAATACAATTGCTGAATTCAAAAGATATTGAATAGATTTGTGAAGATGTTGTATTAGAGAATTCCAACTTTTCTTTATCTGGAAGTATTTGATTTATGGACTAAAAGTGTGGATACAATGACTATTATGTACAACGAATTATGTTGAGAAATTAATCAAAGATTGTGAAGAAGGATGATGTAATGAGAAGGATTTTATGCTATTGATAATGATCAATAAGAGGATAATTTTGAAATATTAATCTTATATGAAGTGAACTTTTTAGAATTTGAAACATATGTTACTAATGTAATGTTGAAATGACTTCTAGTGAATGTGATCATGAGATTAATCATGAGTGAAATGAAACTTGATGAAGAGAATGATGATGTGCAAAAATATAAGTTCAATTATAGCTAATGTAAAAGCGTTGGAAGTATTGCATAGGCATAATTAATCCAGAGTTGAGTGAATAGTCTTCATGATATGATCAACTATAGTGACTCGAGCAATAGAAATAACATCTATCCTTAAACAAGACATTCTCTTAAGTTAGGTGAAGCGAAAGAATAGTAAGCGTAGTAATATCATTGAATAGTCTAATGAGAACAAGAGACTTTTTCTTTGACAGTCATATAAAATCCATAGCCAGCAACAGTTTACTAGAAGTGGTAGAGATTCTAAGTAAAGGCAATGTCTAAGGCATAGGAGTGCTTCTTCTAGTTAGCCATGCTCTTAGGTAGGATGGCATTAACATAAACAACAATAACAACAGTTACAACCCTCTAGATGATATGGATGTGGAGTGTTTGGCCATTTCATCAGTAACTATAAAAAAAGGGGAGTCAAATAGATATACAGTGAAGGCCAAACAATTCTGATTCCAAGTAAATAGGGATGATGATGGAAATACATTTAAAGTTAAAGATAGGTATATGGAATTTTTGTTGGACCCAAGTGCCACATACAATTATATTCATTATTCTTATATTTTGCGCGGGTTTGTTGTACATATCTTGGATTTTGTGTTGGATGTGATGACACTAGTAGGAAGAGGGATCTTAATGGGAAGTTTCTTCAGGATATGCATTGAATAATTGTGGGTGAAAGGATGGATATCTATCTTATCCTCCTTAATATGGATGATTTTGAGGTTCGTTGAAAATGAAATGGTTAGTAACAATAGCAATAGTGGATTATCACAAGTAGATTATCTTGGTGTATCGCTACAGTTAGTGATCTCATTCCAAGGAAAGATGAGAAAAAAAGGGGGTATATACATTATTTTGTTATGAGGAAAGCGTGACACTTTCCTAAGGGATATCGAGAATAGTTAACTAGCATAGTTATGGTGAAGGCTGAAAATACTTAGGCGGATGAGATAACTATGATTTCAGAATCCTAATATATCTCTTAAGCAGGTTTTCTAGATTACTATCGAATAATGAGATTGATGTGATGATTAAGTTGTGATTGAGTGTAGTCCTAAATTTAAGGTGTCAGTCATCGTTGTGAAGAAGGATGGATCGATGTAGCTATTATTGTGAAATTACTTCAAGGTCTATATGGATGACATTACACATGATTTCAATTATGAGAAGGCATATGAAGAGCGATGCTTACAAGGCGAGCCTTCAAGTGCCAAAGAAGAGATTCACCTTTGCACTCATTATGACACCACCTTTAAGCAATGATTGATAGATAACTTATCATGATGTTTTTGACATCAGGCAAGATGATTGACATAGAAATGACTTCTTTATGAGCTGATATGTATGCTTGTTTTGTGAGCGATATGCTTTGTGATATTGGGTGTGGATTTGTTGTTCTGAGATGTTATCTGACTGTCTCTTCATTCTATTATTGCCTAATGTTTCTAATGGTCAGGTACCAGAATGCACAATGAGGGTAGCTCTTTATTGCTCAAGGATGATAGGAAAGCTATGGTAATAAGCGACATATATGTTTAGATTTGGAGTTGGAATTAGGTGATTTTTGAGGATTATATCAAGTAAAGGGTCGTGAGATTCATAATGAAATAAAAGAATAGAGATGCTTTTCGATATAACATTCCTTTTTGGATTAATTCTGTCAGGTGGCGTTGTGGAATTGAAAAAGGTGATAAGATGAGGATGTTTATAGAATTGTTGAAAGATAACATGAAGAGAATTTTGAGGACAAAATTCCTGTAAGGGGGAAAGAATGTAATGATCCTAATTTTTAAATTCTATTTTTTAGGATTATAAATTATTTTTGATGAATATAAATGGGGGAATCTTCCTATTTAGATTTTACTTAATTTATCTTTTGAAAGATGTCAAATTAGATCTAGTACCTTCATATTTGGATTGTACTCGGAAAAACGATCGCAATGATACTAAGTTTGCAATAATCATAGTTCGGATGGAGGAGATATGGACGTTTGAATATGAGGGGCATTTTGGTAAAAATAACATAGAAAAAAAGAAAGACAAAAGGCCTTAAACAAAGGGGGCCATAATTGATACAGGCACCCCACACTAAAGAGTGCTCGACGCGGTCGTCGGGTCTGTTCTTCCCAAAGCAGATAGACGGGGGAGAAAAAAAAATGAGAAAGAAACATTAGGCAATGGAAACCCAATGCCGTGAAGGAGAGAAGGAGAAGAAGAAGAAGAGAAGGGGAAGGGGAAAACTTGATGCGCCTGGAAACCTTAGGTCGCACTGGCAAGAGAGAGAGAGAGAGAGCTGCTGTAGGAGGCAGGCGTGCAGGCGAGAAAGGGGTAGGGTTCTAGGTTTGCCAGATTTCGCAGCCGTGGCCGGAGAAGATGACGACTTGGTTTGCACAATGAGTTGAACCAAACCCAGAAGAGACTGATGCACGATGAACTTGGAGATCATCTTCAGAAAACAATGATCAATCCGATGAATACATTCAGGGAGGAAGGTCAGAGACCCAATGTGAGGTAGGAATTTCAAAACCCAACTCATGAATTCCTTGTTTTTAGTAGATTCATGATGTTTTATGCTAGATCTAGGGTTTTAGATTGCTTTACATGCAGATTTCAATTGTTTTGTTGAAAAACATTATCAAACCTTAGATTAGCTCGATTTAAAATAAAATTGCTTGATCTAGGACTGATGAATAGCACTGTAGGACTGCTGATCCACATGTTTGAGGTTTTGATCATCCAATTAGAGCTCAGATAGGAATGATCCAACCACTAAACCCCTATACATGGATGACCTAGCTGTTGATCTCATCCATATCAAGTGGACAAAGGTTGACAGAGGTGTTGATCAAACTGTTTGAGACTCTAATCATCCTATTGGCGCTTGGACAGGGGTGATCTGACTCCTAAAGCCCGATCTACATTGATTTGACTATTCAAATTGTAAATCATACTTAAAAACAATTAAACATACATGTTTTGTGGCTCGGATTGGAATGAAATGATGATCTGTGCTAGAAAACAGATCGAACAATCTGGACTATCTGATCTGTTACTGTGTAAATAGTGACTAACAACATCTGATCGATGATCAGCTACTGCCAGTGAGATCCCCATCTCTAAAAATGATAGGATGACTCAAATTGTATGGATTTGAAGTGAAACAGATCGGATGATGTAAGGCGTCCAATATATCACTATTCAAACGGATACCCTGTGATGTCTAATCAATGACGAGATGTCATAGATGAATTCCTAAACCTTGAATTTTCTTGAATATGATATAAATTATGGAAATTGGATAAATATGCAAACAAGAAATGATGAATATTGTTCATGGTGAATAAATCTAAATCTGATTGTTAAATTTTGGTAAAATTATGAATTTAAAAGTTATATATTGAATTGGATGTCAGAAATGAAAATTCATGGACTGTAAGGATGATCTGATGAGTGTTGACCATCAAATCATAATCAGTTGCAAATGAGAACTGATGATATTGCTTTTATACAATTTGATGAAATGTAATTGTTGGATTGGATTGATAATTGGAAGTAATATTATCATCTAATATATAGAACTTAAAAGTACATATCTGGACAATTATCCATGAAATCAGACCTTGAAATACTAAGTGAAATCACCACGACTTATTGGAACCTCCGATAGGTGGATCAACACTCCTACAATGTTGTTCATCAATCCTAGATCAAGCAATTTCAGTTCAAATCGAGCTAATCTAAGGTTTGACAATGTTTTTCAATAAAACAATGGAAATCTACATGTAAATCAATCTAAAACCCTAGATCTAGAATAAAATAGCATGAATCTACTGAAAACATTGAATTCATGAGTTAGGTTTTGGAATTCCTACCTCACATTGGGTCTTTGGCCTTCCTCACTGAATATATTTGTTGGATTGATCATCATTTTTTGACAATGATCTCTAAGTTTGTCATGCATCAGTCTCTTCTCCGATTGACCACTAAGAACCACTGGAATCCCTCAATAAACATGGGGTTTTTGGTTTAACTTGTCGTGCAAAGCAAGATGATCAGCTCGGATCTTCGATCGGAGCCGTCATCTCCTACGGCAGCTCTCTCTCTCTCTCTCTCTCTCTCTCTCTCTCTCTCTCTCTCTCTCTCTCTCTCTCTCTCTCTCTCTCTCTCTCTCCTTCTTTCTTCTTCTTCCCCCTCTCTTCTTCTCCTCTCCTTCCTATCTTCTTCTCCATCAATTTTGTCTCTCTTGCCAATGTGGCCTGGGGTTTCTAGGCATGCCGGGTTTTCCCTTCTCCTTCTCTCCTGCTCTCTTCTCTCTCTCTCCTCCTTCCTAGCATCGGGTTTCTCCCACGTTGTTAGGGCTCGGGAAATATCTCACTTAGGTTGAGGGGGGTGCCATTATCAAATTCGGTCCCTCCCTTTAATTACTTTAATCATTTTTTTCTTTTCTTTTCTTTTCTTTTCTTTTCTTTTTTTTTTACAAAAGAAAGTGATGATGATGTTTTCACCATCATCACACCACCATGGATCCAATCAACGGTCCTGATGGCTACTCATGGTGTTTTCTAAACACTTTATCGTTGGGCTCAGGTTCTTACAAGTGGGGCCCATTAATGAATTTACAAAAATACCCTTCGCAAGCAAAATCACAGTTTATTTGTCTGAACTCAGATTTCAGCTAAATTAGTGTCGTTGAAATCATTTTCCCAAGTACAATTCAATTATAAAGGTATCAGGGTCCAATTTAATGTCTTTCAAAAGATAAATTCAGTGAAACCTAATTATGAAGATTCTCCCATTTATATTCATCAAAATTAATTTATAATCCTTTAAAATGGGATTTAAAAATTAGGATCGTTACACTTTATACTCTCTTTTTTTCTGAACCTATCCTAAGCCTACATTTCGTCCTAGTTAAAGACCTATTGATCTTAGGTGGAACATAGCCTTAAAGAATAGATAAAAAGAAAGAATTAAGGTAAAAGACCCCTGATATTCTTGGTGATAACATCCACTCTTATGGATCACTTTCTTTTGTCTCATAAGCATTCAAAATATTTATGTGAACCGTTAGCTTGTTGGATTCTGTCACATAATGAGAGAAATATGTTTAAACCCTTATCTAAGAGTTTCATTTCTAAAAGTATACCTATGAGGATTTGAGGTCAAGACATATTTCCAATGGAATTTAAGCATATCCAGTTAGAAGTCAAGATTTATATAGATGTACAAATGCACTCCGAGAAATAATGCAAATAAAATGTCTTTAATATATGTACGATGTGTAAATTTGTCAAATCTTCTCTATAAAGTTATGAAAAACTAGTAGATTGCTAATGAATGAGGATTCTCTAAGATAAATTATGAAACTCAACCTTATTGAATTCTATGGGTATATTCACTGAAAATCCTCATGAGGCCTAACTCATCCACTAGGGGTAACGTAGGGGTTCAAGGGCTTGTTGCGTATGCTAAATGCAATCGTGAGTTCCTACGAAAGTGGCATCTTATGTCAATTTTTGAAAAATATTTTTCCATATGTTTTTGGCTTGGGATTAGCAAAATGCTGGTTGGGGTGTGTTAAGTGTTCAATTTTAGTTAGAATACTTGTAATTTAGCATTCAATTAAATCATCTAACCGATCAAAATTGTAATTTTTAGTTTAGCCCTAATTAATCATCCAACCATTATTTTTTCAAAATTAACAGTCAGATGATCATTAGAGCTAATCAGAGGTATAATGTATGGTTGAGATGACTCTAATTTGGTCTATTGTTTTGCATATTAACTATAAGAAGCTAGGATGGTTCAGATTAAAAGTTAATGGTGCTGATCACCCATCAAGAATCAATATGCAAGATTGGATGTTTTCCTAGAAGAAGAAGAGTTTTAATAGGGAGAGGAGATTATGGATAAGATTTGGAATGAAGAGGAAGTTTCCTAATGGGAAACTAACTCTTAAAGGATAAGGAAAGAGGTGGAGAAGATAACTAGAAGGGGAAAAATTATAAAAAGAGAAAACCATGGGAATCATGAGAGTTTTTGTTTGTAGTTTTCTATTGCTTGTCTCTCATTCTCCTCTTCATTTTTTTATTAGTTTTATAGTTGTTCCTTTCATACCTCCACTAGTTCCCTACCAACTCCCTTCTCTTCTATGTTTTTTTCCATTTTCCATCATAGTATTACTATTTTCCTTTGCTTTACATTCCTCTTGATTTTTTTTATTTTTTTTTTCTGTTTTCTTCTCCTTCTCTCAATATCTATCTCTCTCTTTCCCTTCCTTGTTGCACCCTGCCTCTCCGCCTGCACTTCACCTTATATGCTAATCCTTTACCATCTACCCCCCTCTTTTCCATCACATAAGACTACTCTCAAGGTCATTGTCTGTCCGAACCCAACCGGTATCGCACAACTAGATGCTACTTTCGGACGGCAACTTGATTGTTTCCACCCATCACTGAAGCCATTCCTCTACCGATCACACAACTTCTTGTCTGCCCAATTGACAACCTGACATGCATGCGTCAGACAATCCGGCCCGATTAGCATCATCGTCAACCTTTGTCCACTGGTGTCATCGCCGTTTGGCTAGGGACTGTGATGACCCAAGTTTTCACATGCATTTTTAAATGCAAAACTAATTCCTTGGGTGGGATCGATCCCTATTTGAAAACACTTTTGTGAAAACAATGCAATGCAGCAAAAAAAAAAATCTTTTTATTTTAAATTCATTTTGGAAACCCCAAGTGTCATTTGCTTTCAAGACAAACAAAGTAGTTTTGAAAATTACAGTAATCATAATTGTCTTCCCAGGTCTATCTAGTCACAAATCACAGTCCAACTATAGTAACCACAGATACATGTCCGAAGGGAAGGTCATATACTTACTTTTATACTTGTCTCCTCTTTATTCTCTTGATCGTAGCACTAACATTTTCTAATGCTTCTTCTAATCCTATGTTGTGATAATCTGTAAAAGTATTATATTTGAGTGAGTATTCCTCATAGTCAGTAGGTGATTTGATACCACTATTTTTAAAACACGGCATGCAACATACATGGTTTCAAAAGAGGCTTTCCATGTGAAGCATCATGTAATTTCTCTCTGTGTAAACATATACTTTTATGTATAAATCATAAACTTGTTTGCACATTTTTAATCATGGAAGCTTTTATCGAAATTCAGAAATCAACGATATAACTATTACAAAATCATAGAGTAGTAATTACATAATGAATCATAAACTAATCATAATTATGAAATTCTTAAAATAGTGATCGGTCAAAACAGATGATAGCATCACTATAGATATCATGCACATGGGTCTCTCGGCGAACACATCAAGCCAACTGGTCACGAGTACTCATATACGATCATCTCAATGTTAAATGCATATCGATAAAACTGAAATCATAGGATCAACTATGCTCCTTTGTAAGTTGCCTCATTCGGTGATCTACCCACTTGGAACTCAAGGTTTTGTTCTCACCGCAGGCTGCCTCATTGGGCGATCTGTCCACTTGGAACTCAAGATTTTGTTCCCACTGCAAGCTGCCTCATTTGGGGATCTGCCCACTTGGAACTCAAGATTTTGTTCCCTTCGCAGGGTTCCTTAGTCGACGATCTATCATCATAAATCATGCAATTTATGCAATGCGTTTCAAAACATGCGAGCAATGCATCCATAAAATCAGTTCAATGCAAGCAATTGCATTCAAGATCATAAGAAAAATCTACATACTCATTATGTGAATATCATATCTCAAAAAAACTACTAAACACGATCATCAAGAATAAATAAATCAATTAGAGTTTGGAAATGCATTTGAAAACTTGGCAGTATTAGACTACCTACCTCGATGTCACTTGAATTGTATTCTTCATTACTTGACCTTGAATCACCTTTGTGAAGTACTGGATATTAATTGATAATAAGGATTCAAGTATCATTTTTCATCCTTTATGGATTATTAATTATATTTATAGATTAACGACTACATCTGCCTTTTAGGATCATAGATCCTTGCCTAATGCATTTTCAGGCTAGATCTCATGTAGAGATCTACTATTTAATAGTTAGATTATCAAGATCGAGTAATGGAATGGTCAGATCACATAGATCGCCTATCCTGATGCTCAGAACAGGTTTATACTTGATAGAATGGTCAAATCTTATAATTCACGAATGGATACATGTGATTTAGGGTTGATCCTGAGCTATTAATCTCCTTACACCTCTAATGGATCAATTCATGAGATCTGATCATCTTTGACATTGTCAATCTATAAGATTTCTATAATTTTTAGGCTATAGTCATAGTAAATAGTCCTTTAATCCTAACTTTTATAGTTTCATTAGGTCTACATTGTCAATATGAATACAACGGTTCTTTCGGATCGTTGATTGGAGTTATATAGCCTTCTTACTTGCAAATTTAGTGTTGTATTTCAGATGGATGATCTAGATCTAACAAAATGAGATCTTTGCATCACGGTTCCCAGGACGCTTGTGCATCTTGGTAGAGCCGCGACCAGACTCGTACTACCATACACGCCCGAAGGGCACCCGTGAACATGCGTTCTGGATGTGTGTCATGTACGTGTGTCCCGGGTACCTGATTAGGTCGACCGGATGAAGCGATTCCATCTAGACCGTCCAATCATCTTGGTCCCTGATCAACATCTAGGATACCTCAATACCTCAATGTCCTAGGTTTTCTAGGGTTTTGGGATCCCACCGACTCATTGGACGGCTTAGATCTCCCATATGAGCTGTCCACGCAGTGGATCTGAAGTAGATCTGATGTTTTTGGTTTCACCGGAAATTTGTAGACCAGTGAGCCAGATCTGGCCTGGATCTTGAGGGAAAATGCCGGAAAGAAGAGGGAAAAGGAGAAGGGAAGAGGGTTTTACTTGGAAGCTGAGATGAAACCTATTGGAAACCCCAAATCGCCGGCCGAAAACCCTACTTGCCGGATTTGTAGAGAGAGGTTTAGGGTGGAGAGAAAACACATTGGGAGAAGGAGGGAGAAGAGGAGATTTATAGGAGAGGGCGAGGCAGTGCCGTCCTATGGTGATGCTAGCATTTTTTTTGGTACTGCACTACAAGAGTAGTGCTAGAAGTTGGCTAGAAGGGGAACACAATGATGGAGGGGGGTGTCGTTATCAAAACGGCTCCCTGCGTTTTTCGGTAGTATTGTTTTTAAATTCAATTTTCAAAAATGCCTTCCATCTTCAAAATCCCATAACTTGGTCATACGAACTTCGTTTTCAGTGTTCTTTGAGGCATTGGATTCCATTTCGAGCGTAGAATATAATTATGTAGATATTTCTCATAGATTCCTTTGTTTCCTATTTTTATGAAAATAGAACATTTATCCACCTATTAATTATATATGATTTACTAAAATAATTAATCTATAGCAATTTAGTAAAGCACAAACATGTAGTTGATAAAGTGATACAAAAATAGTTTAAAAATTTTGAGTCATTACAGGGACACATCACCATAGCATCCTTCATGGAGAACACTGGACGGCTCTGCCCTACACTACAGTTCCACCTTCAATCAGTTGCACCACAACCTCCATCTCCATCTCCATCTCCTTCTCACTTCTCTTTCTCTGTTCATTGTTTCTTCACTTCTAGCCTATTTTGCCTACATATTTCCATCAGTTTTTTCTTTGATTATAGTCCTTTGTCACTGCAGAATAAAACCCAAATTGGGTTTACCTTTAATTCGCCCTTCTCCTCTTCTATTTTAAGTTTGAAACAGCTCCCTGCACTTTTCTCCTTGCGGATTGGAGAAGAAGAAGACATTTTCACAAAAATTCCAAAAATGTCCTTATCATAAAAATTGAAATCTCATTTGAATCCATATTTCCTCCTTTAGTCTATTTTGTCTTTTTTTTTATCCATGTTTTGTGTTATAGTATTCTACTTATTCTCAATTAATTCCAGGAACAGTCTAATCCTAATCTTGTTTGATTAAAGCTTTACCTCATCAACAATTCTACTTTAACGAACAAGATCTCTTTATTTCTTCAATTATTTCATATTAGAACTTCAATTTCTCTTTAGATTTGTTCTTAGGCACTTCCTAACACGTTTATAGTTCCTGATCTTCAATCTGAGAATAAAAAATTAGATCTAAGTTGTTAAAACTCAACTTGCAATTATTGAGGTTTTGCCTAATCCATCCAATGCATCATCAATCAAAAGTACCAAAAAGACATTGATGAAGAGAGATCACAATTTAGGATATCAGATTTGAGGAAATTGACTATAATCGATCTAAGGAAGCAGATTTTTCATGTTTCTTTAGTTAAATTGCTATCTTTTTTAATTGGATTTATATAATTTTAATTGATTAAAAACATCTGAAGTTTGATTGAACTTTTTGTTAATTTTTGTCATATAACTTTATTTTTTTAATAATTAAATTTTATTAAAACTCCAATTTCTTAAAGCAAGTCCCTGTGGGATCGACTCATACTTGTTTATGCTATACTACAATAGCCTGCGCACTTGCAGAAAATACAACAAGCTTTTTGCACGCATCTAATCACATTTGTCCATTTTGTCCAAAAGTGTGAAGACTTTCTACACATGAAAAGATTATAATAATAATAGGTTAGGCATTTAAATAAATACCTAGTGCGTACGTATATATATATATATATATAATGTACATGGATAATATATATATATTTAAAAAAATATTAGAGGAGTCAACATTGAAGTCTAGCTAGAATGAGAAACAGTAAGAATGAAGCAAAAACATGACTAATCCATGTACATAAATGTTCACAATGATCCATACATACATACATACATACATATTGTCATGAACCAGAAATTTAAAGCTATTTTTTGTACCACTGCGCCCACTACATGTTTCTTATTTACTAAATTGATATGGATTATTTATTTGGACAATAATATATGTCTTTAACTATATTAAATGTTTTAATTTAATTAAAATAGGAAATGATAAAATCTATGGGGGAAACCTACATAATTAGATTATATGCTCGAAATGGAATCCAAGGCCTCAAAGAACACTAAAAAAGGAGTTCGTATGACCAAGTTATAGGCATTTGAAGATGAGGGGCATTTGTGTAATATAAACTTAAAAAGGAAATAAGGGCGGAAAACACAGGGGGTCGTTTTGATAACCACACCCCCGCTACCTGCGTCTTCTTCTTCCTCAAGCCAAGTAGTGCACAGCACCATCATAGCTGTATGGAGCGGCAAAAAATGGCAGCACTGCTATGGGGTGGCATCACCTTCACCCTCTATAAAAAGCCCTTCCTCCTCTTCCCCCAATCATCCATCTTCTTCTTCTCTAACTCCTCTCACCCAAAAATTGGCAGGCTAGGGCTTGTAGCCATGTTTGAGACTGTAATCAGGTAGCATTTAGGGCTCCCCAGGTATGATTCTCTTCCCCACTCTACTCCTCTCTCTCCCCTCTCCCTTTTCCCCCAAATCCCAACCGTATCTAGTAGGTTTCCTAGCAAAAAATCATCGGATTTTCAAGAAGTAAAACCAGACGAGTTGATAACCCGTTGAAGACGACGCATCCTGAGCGTGCAAGGGCATGATGTGCGCCCGTGACGAGCTCCTTGGGGTGACAGTCGCGCACGTGCTGCGTGTGGGTGAATGCCCAACTTGACTGGGATGCATAGGGCATGCTGAGACATTCCGAGCCTGCGCTGAAGGCTCATCTGCACAATCCAATCCAGAACATTACAATACGTTGCTCGAGCATGCGCACGCGTGCGAATGCTGTTGCGGTTCAACCAAAAAGTGCACGTGTCCTAGGAACTGTGACACGTGTGCCCTACGTGGACAATTCTGGTTCGTCCATGGATTCACTACACTAAAAACCCAATTAGGGAGGCTATATAACTTTGATTGACGATTTGAAAAAAACATTGCATTCAGATCGATGACATGGACCTACTAAGACTATGAAAATTAGGATCAGAGAACTATTTTATAGACTATAGTCCAAAAACTATAAAAATCTCATAGATCTACCATGTTAAAGATGATCAGATCTCATGAATTGATCCATTACAGGTATTACGAGATTAATAGCTCAAGATCAAACCTAGATTACATGTATCCATCCCTGAATTATAAGGTCTAACCATTAAATACTAGATCTATATGTAAGATCTAGCTTAGACACGGATCTATGATCTTAAAAGGCAGATCTAGTCATTATCTATAAGTCTAAGTAATGATTTATAAAGGTGGGGGGGAGGGGGGGCCGAATGAGGCTTGAATTGATATTTAGGGTTTCACAAAGGTAACTCATGATCGAGTAATGAGGAATGCGTTTCATAGAACATCGAGGTAGGTAGTTTGATGCTACTAAGTTTTTAAATGCATCCCAAACTCTAAGTGATTTACTTGCCATTATTACAGTATTTCATATGCTTTTGAGATATGATGTTCTTATACGAGTATGCAGACTTGTCTTCATGATTTTATGGCCTTGAAGCACTAAATCTATCACCGTATTTAGTATGCTTTTAGGATATGATGTTCTTATACAAGCATGCAGAATTGTTTTCATGATTTATGGCCTTGAATACGATTTCTGGTATAAGAAGATTTTATGCATTGCTCGCATGTTTGAAAATAAATGCATAAATTGCATGATTTCAATGATTAAGATTTGGATTTATCTATATATGCTTTTTGGGATATTGAGCTTGGTGGGCACTATGCTGAGAGGTTGTTATGTACGAGGTTGGCTTCCCAACCTCTACGATAAAAAGTGGATGGTATTGCTACCAAAAAGGCATTATCCCTTCCCTGACTGCTGTGGTAAACAAGGACGGCCACTAGAGGTATTTATGGCACCCTCTTGGGGACATATTCATAGTCGCAATGGAGGCTATGGTGGACTGGTCTCTAGGTACCGGAGACACACGATTCCAGATGTGTTCTGGTGGTGAGCACAGTGGCCCTATGATTTCAGTGTTATCGATATGCATATAGCATGGAGATGGTCGTATACGAGTACTCGTGACCAATTGGTAGGATGTGTTTGCTGAGAGACTCATGTGCATGATAGTTACAGTGATGCCAGCATCTGCTTTGAATGATGACTATTTTAAGAGTTTCATAATTATTATATTTGACTCGTTGGTTTGATATGTTTGCTGAGATCTTTTTACATGAATCTATTGATTCCTACTTTATGATTTTAGTCAAATTTATATCGTTGAATACTAGATTTCGGAAAAGGATTCTATAGTGGAATTTGCATGAATGAGCTTAGGTTTTATGCATAGACATGCATGCTTACACAAAAAAGGAATCACTAATGTTTTGCATAAAAAGCTCCTTGAATTATACATGTTGCCTATCGTGTTTTCAAAATAGTACCAGATCACCTACTAAGTGTGAGGAATACTCACCCAAATATATCATTTTTATAGATTAGCTCTACATAAGATTAGAAGAAGCATGAGAAAATGTTAGTGCTAAAATCAAGCGCATGAAGAGAAGACAAGCATAAATGTTAGTATATGATCTACCCTTTTTTGGCATGTGTGTGTAATTACCACAGTTGGACTGTGCGTTGTGATTGGATAGACTTGGAAAATATTTATGATTTTCAAAATTTTCAAAATTTTCTTGTCCATTTTGAAAGTAAATGACACTCGGGGTTTTCAAAATGAATTTAAAATAAAAGATTTTTTACTGCATTGCATTGTTTTTCTAAAAGTGTTTTCAAATAGGGATCGATCTCACCTTAGGAATTAGTTTTGCATTTAAAGATAGTTATTAAGACCTGTCTTATATTGTTCATAATATAGGATGGTTTTCCAAAACTATCTTATATAATTTTATATAAGACGGTTCTGGAAAACTCTCTTATATTAATCTAATTATATAAGATGGTTTTCTAGAACCGTCTTATATAAAAATTTTAAGACGATTATATTAAAACCATCTTATGTGTTTATTGTACATAAGATAGGTAACCATAACCATCTTATATAAATTTTATATAAGACGGTTGTGTTAAAATCGTCTTATAAAGCCCCAATTTTAGTAGTCATCGGTGGCACAGGGCTATGTTTGATGACATTAATGCATAGATAAAAAATGGAACTTGTGCTAGTGCCTTGCAAATTTGGATGAATGTTTTTGGTAATAAATGGGTTTACAGGATAAAGAAAACAGCAGATGGGAGAGCGGCACAAAGGCTGCCTTGTTGCCAAAGGCTACACCCAGGAAGAAGGATTGGACTACAGCGTAACACCTAGTCCAGTTATAGAATCGAGATTGTTACACCATAAGATTTATCTCAACAAGAGATCACCTGCTGACAACACCTCTGGTCACCGTCAGATTTAGTTTCTGGTAGCATTATTTTATTTTATTTTTCGGTTCTAAATAGGAAACATATCAAAACCCTAAAATCACTTTGAGAAGCAACACGATGGAGTCAATGTCTACAGTACCAGAATGCAGTTGGTCTCTACAATCTTTTGTTGGTGAGAACACTGAAATTTTGTTTCTTGTTGCTTCACAATGGAATGTTAACCTCTTTTTTATCGTTAGAGAGACAGAGAGAATGCAGCGGTGGTCTGTGAAAAAGGATTGCCGGATTGTAGTTGCACTGGGCCATGAAGCACCTCCGTCTCATTTTTACTACTCGTGCTTGCATTTGGAGTGCGAAACCGTGCTTACTACGTCTTTTCGTGATTTGAAGAAAAGATAATCTCAAATAGCCCGCCTTTATGTTTATTTCTCGAGAAAGGGTAACAAAGTAGCACCAAATGAAGCCTTTCTGGGGTTTCCATTTGCGGGCAGGTTTTTGAAGACGAAAAAACCCTAGGAGCAATCCGGTGCAAATAACAAAACAAAAAAAAGCAGGGCTGTCTGGTTTTGGTGTTTCCATCCAAAATGGTCCCTGCGTGTGTTTTGAAAGAGGATTACCCAACCCTTCTAGCTAAGAAGCCTTCCACTAATTTTAGGAGGCTTTAAAAGTAATGAACTTTAAGTTTAGACATCTCAAAATGATAAGGCTAAGTCCATTAAACATAAATCTTAGACATCTCAAATAACGAACCTAACTCCATTCCCATGTCATTTTTATCTCCTATAATCAAATCATCACAACTAAGAAAGCCCGGGAAGGAGATGCTATGTAGTTAATAACCTCTCTCTCTCTCTCCGAACCAAGAAAGGTAATTTTCTCATTTTACGAAAACCAACTTCAAGAAATTAAAACACAAGTCATAGTTAAGGTGAATCAACGCATAAACACGTGCACACGGATGGGTACATATACTTACACAATTTATAATTTTTCTTCGAGTTTACGAAAACTTTCCTGTCAATAGGCCCAGAATCCAACTTAGCAACCATGGAGGATTCCCTACTCGATAACTCCCGTCTACAAATTACCATCACTATCGCTATCACCACCGCCCACTATCACAATCACTATCATCATCACTCACGCGAGAGAGAGAGAGAGAGAGAGAGAGAGAGAGAGAGAGAGAGAGAGAGAGAGAGAGAGAGAGAGAGAGAGAGCATTATCATCATCATGCTTAGATGGTAGATGCTTCCAAAGCAGAAAAGCAGTCAGAGGTTTGATCTCTAAGCAACAACTAGTTGCTCCTAGCCATGCATTTCTTTATCTTACTTTATCCATGAAAGTGACGATACAGAAACAAGGGTAAAAGGTGCAACTTGACAACGAAAGGGTTAATGCGATCAGCGAGCATTCAGCATGCCATGAATAATGCAAACAGCCACTGCATGTCCCTCAGACCATTATTTACCTCCTGCGCTTTATTTATTGCTTTCTTTATCTCGTCTAGTTTTACAAAACTTCTCTGTAACCTTCACGTCAGCAACTGAAAAGACCATCTTGCAAGATGGTGACAATTCATCGGCCATATTCTCTTCCCATTCCTCGGGAGACTTACAAACCCACAATTTTCTCGCAGCAAAGTCATATAATCGACCTCCATTATATATTCATTAACCAACGTGCTAATGGCGTGACGGGTATAACTCTAATAGCGGCCAGATTTTTGAGGATCCAATCGTTCGGACTTAGTTGTTCGATGCTCCGAAATTATCGTTCATTGGATTATCCTAGTAAATATTTTCTCTGGTCGTAAAATTAATGGTTAAAAGTTTCACAATCCATTTTATAAGTAGCAAAAGCTAAGATCTCCAATGGATGAGAAATTTAGATTATGACTCATCTAAATAAAAAATAACATTATGAACGGTAATCCGCTTGGCTAATGAATCTAAAATGGAGGTCCGTTGTATCACTTTGCGTTTCTTTTTTTATTTCTTTTTTCTTTCCCTTTGTATTTTTCATCATTTTAAAAGACTACAATATTACAGTGGTATGCAGTTATAACAAAATTAAATAGGGTTTACATTTGATTTCCTGTGGCATAAGTAATGTTAATTGGCCTTGTAGTTCAATAGCACAAGAAGGGACTCTTTGTGCAAGGTTATAGGTTCAAGATGCTCCTCTCCGAAAGGTCATGGCTTGAGTTGCCCTCGTTGTAGCGTATTTGGCGTGTATGCCCAGTTTGGGATTATCTACGAAAAAGCCTTGCTTGCCTACTAAAAGAAAATATTACTTCTTATGAATAGCTTTTGACGATCCCCATTAATAAATGGTAAAAAGTACAACTCTTCTAGGCTTCAAAACTTTTCTTTAGTGGATGATACTAGTCATTGGTATCTGAACTCTACAGGAGACGGCTAAAAATTGTTATAAATGAATGCTATAAAAGTAATGTCCAGTTGAACCATATGTTTACCTAGTTAGAGTTGACATGGAACTTGTCAAACTTTTTAGTGTCGCTAGAAAACTTTTTCTCACATAAGTTCTATCATCCAGTCTAATTGTGGGACTCCAGCATCTACTCTCATTAGTACTTCATGGTAACAAGTATTTGAGACTCTAGCAACTACTGATATCCGTTGGACCTCAAATTGATTCTGAGAAATTCTCCTCATGTTCCTCCATTGATTCTAAAATTTTGCATTCTCACGCATTAGGCCTTGCTCCTTGTTATGCATCCTGGTTTTCTTTCTGGACATCTTATAAGCCTCAGATCATGAAGAACTACTTTACTAGAAAATACTAGCAAGAAAGTAATCAAAATAATCATCCATGGAATACCAAAGATAAAAATAGATAAAATGATTTCTAAAGCCATAGAAAAAAAAGGAACATCCATAGCCATGTGTGTTACAGGTCAAACACGTGTAGATGAATAAGCAAAGTATATTTCCAAGTTGCCAAGAATAAGTTAAAGTTATGATTTGAGTTGCACGCTATTTCCTTGTTATTCGTAGTTGGTGTGTGGAGTGTTGTGAGATAGTTGTTTAGTCGTTATTATATTGTTCCTATTTTTTATTTAGGTTGTTCCATTTTTATTTTTTTTTTCTTTTGGTATTTAAATGTTAGGACTTGTGGAATGATAGCAGGTTGAAAATTGTCTCACAACCTTAGTTCTTTGGGAGGTACACTGGTCTCTCGAAATATCAGACATTATAGCTATTTCACTATCCTCAAACTTTGAACCACAACATCTTTCCACACAATTTTTCGCTTGTTCACTCAACATTTAATTATTCTTGTCATATTTCTATTTCCCTTGCACCCGTTAATTTAACCGTTTGTTGCAAATATTTGAACATTGTCCAGCACTAAATAAATCTTATTGAAGTGCATAATATTCTTCGTATCACATCATGCCAAATGTTATGTATCTATATGCCTATATATCATAATCTTTGAATAATATGTCTTGTATGAGATGAACATGGGTTGCATGGCTGGGGTTGTTAATGTAGTAGAATGAGCGTGAGTTAGTTATTAAGTAGTTTAGGTAGTTATTTTAGATCTAGTAGTTATTAAAAGAGTTAGTTCTGAATTTATATATAAATAGGTGATTTGTGAGTGCTATCAAAGAGAAGAAAATTGACTTGAAGTCTTGCAAGGAGGTTTGACCCTTCATATTGGCATTCATGGAGGTTTCAATCCCCTTGAAGTGGATGTATCATTGAAGTATTAGTAGTTAGATTACATTTTTAGTTTTTTTTTTCATGTGGGTACATGGATAATCTTTGCATTAGCTAGCACAACTACTACTTCTAACTTTTGTATTTTCTCTAGAATGTTGCCCACTTCAATAAGACTTTCTAGTGTTAGACAACATTCAATAGTTTGCAACAAATGGTTAAATTAGTGTTATCCTCCACCCAATCCTTGCTTTCAAGTGCCAAAAAACAAAATCCCCGAAAGAAAGAAAAAATCAACAACAATCTAAACATGACAAGGACTAAACAACTTGACTTATTCATCAGCACATGTTTTCTAATAGTAATAATGTGCAAGTTGTGGCTTCAAGAAATTTGCCTTTCATGACATTTGTTTCAACTGCTAAAAAATTTAAGCTTCAACAAAACAAACCTATGGCTCCATTTCCAAAATATGTTCCTAAAGAGATGAATGATGGAAGAGGTGGAGTAGGTACAATTTCCATTTGAAGAAAACCAAGCCAATGTCAATGTTAATGAAAATACTAAATCACTTAAGGAGGTTTTACTTACTAGTGAAAAGTTCCTTTGATAAACAGGCTGATTAAAATCTCATTTTAAGAAGTGGATTATAGAAGAAAATTGTTCCAAAGGGCCCTTATAAGCAACCTATGCAACAAAAAGGCACCCACCTTCCTACTTAGAAATTAAACAAAAAAATAATTAAAAACAACCATTAGCATCAAACAAATTAACAATGCTAATATTGTTTTGTTTATCTCACCTCAAGAGGCTATTAAGAAAACACTCAGTGGGAAGAATTCACGAGCAAGAAGAAATGTTCATTTGGTTGGGAATTTTCATCTACCTCTTGACGTTTGGGGACAGTCCACAATATGCATAGTTGCTTCTTACATTGGAAAAGATATATGACAAAGGACTCTCGTTCCTTTACGAAATCTTCAATGAGGGAATGGTGATGAAAATGAGGAAATCCATAAAGGAATGCCAAAATTTTATAAAATCCAAGTTAAATGTGATAGACTTATTAGAGAAGAAACAATGAAGATTAAAGCATGTTGGTTGGCCACATATGATGATGAAATTCATAAAGAAATACCAAATTTTCATAAAATCCAAGTTAAATGTGATGGACTTATTAGAAAAGCAACAGTGAGGATTTAATCCTGTTGATTGGCCACATATTAATCTATTATTAGAACAATTCACTTAAGTCATCTAAGAGTCTCGATATTTCTTCATTGTCATCCCTTTCCAAATTCAATATTTTCAATATTGGAAAGGGAAGGAATCAGTAATCTCATTGCCAAAAATAATAGAGTAACTTCCAATGCTCAATGACATTTTTTGGAAAGTAATGAGCCAAGTAATTCAAATTAGCAAAAATTGATTCATTTTCCAAATATCTTGGCCAAAGAAAGAAGCAATAATCAAAACTTAAACTCTAATCCTTGAAAGCAGGCCAATATATAGCATATTTAGTATCCAATTTTTCAAAACTATCCAATTTCTTTGATCATTCAATCTTAATTAGTTTTCCAATATATTGCACCCCTCCTTACAAAGAAGTAAGGAATCCTATTTCTAGAAGGCTCTTTCACTCTAATGAACCATTTGGGAAGGTGGTCCATATAGCAGAAATAGACAATCATTTAAACACTTATGGCAGGTGAGGTGGAGGATTAAATGGGACAAACATGTTAACAAGGTACGAGATCTTTTATTTACTTGCACAATAAAATTAATATTTTCTAAGGCTTGGAGAGAACCTTCCAACCTTCTAAATATTAGCCAATGATAGCTTGACATAGATGAGGCTCTAGATAACTCTTCCATTTATCAAAATATCAGAACATCCAGGATCAATAATTAAAAAGAGTATTTCTTCTTCTTATCCATTGGCAGACCTATGGTTTGGAATGGTCAAACAATAATGATCTTTCCTCAAGGACTCCCAAATATCGCACATCTTTCGTGAGAATCCTCTAGAAATTGTATCAACAATATTGAAGCTAAAATTGACAAACATTCATTAAAATGGAAAGAAGCGATAGACTATCTTCTCATACATTTAACCATTTGTTTTTGGTGGAAAAAAATAGTGGCTCCATGGTCTAAGGTGGTTCCTTAGTGTGTGATGATTTTAGCAAACTCTTTTAACATGAAAATTTTATCATGGAACATCAGGGCTTTGGTGAGAAAGAGAAAGACCTTCTTGGAAACTCTCAATGTTCACAAGCCATAGGTGTCCAACTTGTAAGAAATATAAACAAATGACGTAAACCAATTCAAATTTCAATTTGTGTGGCATGCTAACTTATAAATGGGTTGAGCCCAAACTAAGAGGAGCAGTAAGTGCCATTTAATGGCTTAGGATCCATCAAACTTTAAGAAGTTAGATTTTGTAGTGAAAACATATGCCATTTCTATTTTATCGAAGACTATCATGGCACAAGATGGATCTTTTCTAGCATATCTATGATCCCAAACCACATAAAAATCAAAATAGCCTTAACAACTAAAGCTAAAGTGGATTTCCCATTGTGTATGAGAGCATATTTCAATGTCACTTGGTGGTTGGTTGAAAGAAGTGCAAATAGAACTTTAGCCATGGAGGCTTTAGGTGAATTATAGAAGACCATGATATTGTGGATCCCCATGATCTTATGGAACCTAGATCCCCTGATTTGGACTGGATCAATATTTTTCCTAGAATTCAACAATTCAAAATTGAGAAAAATATTTCTCAAAACACTAGCCTATTTCAATCGAAAATTTTGGACTAACTTGACGTTCAAGCTAATTTCATTTTGAATTAAAATGACTTACTGAGGAGAACCTTGATTCAAAATTGGAGGCAAGAAGCTAAACCAAATAGTAATAGAATTCAATGCTTCTCTTCTAAACTTAAGTTCAGCATAAATTAAAGGAGTGAGACTTCAATCCAAAATAAATTTTTTTTAAATAGAATAGTAAGGGTAAATAAATATATAGGCTAGAAAGGATTGATGAATCAAAATATGATGTGACGTTACCTTTCGATCTAGCAGAGGACAAGGGCCAACTCAAAGAGAAAATTAGAATGAAACTAATTTAAGGTGAGATAAGTTAGAAACAATGCTCTGGGCAAAAGTGGATGCAAGAAGGTGACAGCAACAACCGTTCTTTCTATAAATGGCATCAACTAAGCAAAGAGTTAACATGTTTTTATTAAGTTCAAAATTAATTAAAAAATGGTAGAGAAATATCATAGAGAATGATGTTATTAGGGTCTTTTTAGTTTATAAAAATCTAAGAATAAATTAGACTAGCCCAAAATGAAACTGAACTTTTAGTTCTTCCTTGTTATTATAGCAATAAAATTGACAAGTCTTCTCTACTAAAGAACTGAACCACTTTATTAAGATTATCTAACCATATGGTACTTTTAGTCCTAACTATTTCATTAAAGAATTTTTTAAGCACTGGAGTTTGACTTGGATGATTTATAAGAGGTTCTCTGATGTTTCAATTAGGTAGATAAATTGAAAATCTCTTTGGACTATCTTTTACGATTTAATCATAGTTGAGAATTTTGTTTCAAACCTCATTTTGATCTAAAGAAAAAATTAATATTTCAACCTAAAATTTGGTAAAATATTGGTTATATGGGTTGTTTCAGCGAAAATATCATGCGTCAATTTTTGGTCAAATTGAAATCTTGGCCATTTCGGCTGAGATGATACCATATTGACAACTATGGCATTAATACCTAAATCAAAAGGCCCAAAATACAAAGGAATACTTCCCAATTTTATTTATTAGATCAAAATACAAAGCAGTCAATAAAATGCTTGATGAAAGAATCAAACATGTGTTGCATGCTACCATTGATCACACTCAATTTCCATTACTAAAAAAGAGGCAAATATTAGATTGATCAATCACCAGCCAATGATAGGGTTGATTAAGACTTTATAAACTCAACTTTAAAGAGGCATATGACAAGGTTGATTGGAACTTTTCGATCCTATATGGATCATGAACATGTCAACAATTCATGTATTTTTACAATCCTTAATGGCACTTGGAAAGAACTTTTTTCATGCATCATAATGTTGAAACAAGCAATCCTTTAGCCTCTTTCTTTTTTCTTTTTTATGGTTATTGGTGAATGCTTGAGTAAAATGCTTTCTAAAGTGTCCTCTTTGGACTGGTTCTAAGGAAGTCATATTAGCTCCCCTCCTTTACATATCTAAACACTTCTAATTTGATGATGATTTCACTATCTTTGCACTAAAAGATCCTTCACAAGCCCTTAACTTGAAGGTGGTAATTAGAGCATTTCCATTGGTTAAAGGGTAGTAAGTTAACTTCTCAAAATCAAAAGTGTTTAAATTCACATGGTTAATGGGCGATTGAATTGTTTGTGGCTTCTATTAATTACTTGGAAGAAACTCTCTCATAAATGTACCTTGGTTTGCCTCTTCTCTATAGCCATCTCATCTCAAAGCCAATGGTCCATGGTTTTAGAGAAATTAGAAAAATACCTCTCTTGTTGAAAAAGAATATGGCTATCTCCTTGGGAGAGAGTTCCACCCATCAAATCAACATTAGGTTGTACCCTTGGTTCCTTCTTCTCCTTATTCAAATGTCTGGCATATGTTGCAAAACAAGATTGAGTTTATTAAAGAAGATTTTATGGGGATACACATGATGAATGCGATAGATGAATGTTTACAAACAAGAAAATCAAGGTTATCTTGATAAAAAATATTAGTCATTTCAATTCAATTCTTCTTATGAACTAGCTATGAAGATTTGGAGAAGAAAGAGATGCTCTTTGGAGGTGATGCATTGAAATCCTCTACAGGTCATAATGGGGACTATGGAACTCTTCTCAAAAAATTCATACAGGCCAAGGACTATGGATTGATATTATTAAATTTTGGCCTTTGTTTTATCAAAACATTCAGTTGTCATCCAAAAGTGTCTTCTTGATTCCTTTTTAGAAGGATTATTGGCTAGGCCACCACTAGGACTATCAATGGGATTAGATTATCCAAAAATTTGATATGTTCTTTATAAGTATTTGAATATTAAGTTGGACCCATTGTTTAAATTTAGATTGCAATTTTAATTATAAAATTATTCCTATATAGTAGTGTTTTACTCATTGGATATCCAAAACCTAATCTTAATCAATTTCATGAGACCTAGATACCCTTTTACTAGTTTACATTAGGTACATAAATGGCAAGGTAATTTTCTTCCATTTCTTAGAATTATACATTAAAACACTTAACAAATTGAATCAAAATGCATTCTCTTCTATATTAATGTGCATTTAAAACTTCCAGTAGAGGAGATCTGTTTGTATGGATTGCTTTCAATAAAACTTTTCCTAGTTTGCATTCAAAGATCATAGTAGAACAGAGATCTGTGTATGTTGTACTAGGAATAACTATTTCTACATATATATTTTTCCATATTTCAAAAGATATAAGGTAAAATTAAGCTTTTGAATCTTTAGAAGGCTACATCAACACTTAGTTGCATTGGAAAAGCATATGAAGTATCATCTTTGTACTCTTATCTATCTTCTAGTATATGTTTAAATTAATATGGGCTTTGGTTATGATAGAATCAAAGCAAACTCGATAAATTGATAGCCCTAACTATCGCCTACTCATGGAGAGTTTTGATCACCTTAGCTCTATAACTAAATACATTGACTCACCTATATCATGTTACTTGTTTATGAGGTGATAAATTGGAGTGGAAAACTCTTTTTAGAAGAAATATTTGCTACATCAATGGAGAAGAATCTCTTTTTCAAAAACTACACAACTTTGTCCATAGATATTTAAAGTCTTTCAACTTTATAACATCTTTTTTTTAATGTTCACATTATTAGATAAATATTGTGACATGCCCACACCCACCCTTGAGCAGCTAGAACTAATGACCTGAACACTTGAGGCTTAGTCTTGCACTAGTTGAAGGATATTTTGGGAAAATTTCAACATCTCACCCTTAAGCAGCTTGGAACTAATGAGTTGCACAATTGAGGCTTACTCTTGCACTATTGCTAGGATTTTTGAAGAAAATCAATAAAGTTGTTATTTCTTTTCTGTTGAAACTATTTCTACTTTCAATTTTATTTATCACATTTTAACATGTTTACTGGAGTAACATTATATATATATATATATATATATATGTATAGGTATAGATACAGATCGAATTGATCCATGGAAGAGCACATGTTTACAGTTAAACAAATAAGTGCAAGCAAAAGTATATGTGGATGGCTGAGTTGTGGTGATCCCTGATATAAAATTTAAGCTATATGAAAAATTCTAGGTCTCTGATTTGTCACCTTTAAGCTAATGTTTGGTTTCTTTTGAAGACAAAAGAAATAGTATCAAAATTAGAACTTTTAAAGATGGCAAAAAGAAGATGGCTTTTAGTCAACTATCTTTGTAAAACTAATCCAAGACAATTTCAGAAAAACATATTTGAAAATCAATCTTAAGAAGATGGCTCATCACTAACCATCTTCTTTAGTTTTGGAGGAAGACTTTTAAAGATGGTTAGGAAAAACCATCTTTAAAAGTCTAACTTTTTAAAGATGATTTTTTCAAACTGTTCTTAAAAGCTGGGATTTTAAATACTATTTTTCCTAACTTTCTTTAAGAATAATCTTTTATATCAAGTCCTACAAACTATCTTCCATTTCCTATTTTCAGTGTTCATCTATATAGCTACATATCAAACTACTTACACCATCTAAATCACATCTTAATGCATTTTTTCTCTAGATAGCTTCAACTAAAATACCATTGTCGAGTTTGAAATACATATACATATACATATATATATATATATATATATTCTTGACCAATATTTATTGGATCATATACATCAGTAAGGATTTTTCTTCTTTTTGTCTCATGTTTTATATATTTACATGATTATGTTTAGGAAAGTTCCTTTCTAAAAGTTAATTTTCCCTTCCTATGTATGGATCTTTCATGTTTAATTGCATGAATCTTTTTTGTTAATTGAAATTTTTTTCCATAACCCAACATTTTATAATTCGTAAACCTAACATTTGGTAAAATGTCTAACCGAGTTCACTCAATCTTTTCATGTCTAAATAGTCTTGGCACACATATAAGCTTCAATTGATTGAAAAAATGGACAAATGTATTGGATGATAGTGGCAAGAACATTAAAAGAGTATAAGGAGGGGACATAAAAAGTTCATAGACTTCACACTTAGGGCAGAGGTGATACAATCACATGCATTGATCGTGCTCAAGATATGGAAACTTAAAAAAGGTAACTATAGGCTAGTTGAGAAATTTGTGCTTCAATGGAGTTGAAGAAAGCTATCACGCCTTGATATAACATGGAGAAGAACTTCCTCATGGGCTCTCTAAGAGAATGAGAAGATGTCATTAATATGTAGACACTATAGGAAGTGTCACAAATAATATAGCTGCACCAATGTTTCAAGATACATACGATGACTTGGAAGACAACCCTAAACAATTCTAGACTACATTGGAGGAAGCTGTTGTAATTTTTACGTTAAACTAATTCATGCGAGAAGGTTGATCCCACTAGGAATCGAATGGATGTGATATTAATGGTCCTTACTTAAATCATTCAACCTAATCAAATTAAGGAGATCTTTTTCCTAAATTACAAATGGAAGATCAAACATGAAAGATGGAATTATGCTAAAATTAAAACATGATAACTTAACAACACACTTTCTAAAAATAAAACTTTCCTAAATTAAAAATTTTCTAAAATAAAAAACTTTCCTAATTTGAAAACTCCCTAAAATTGAAATTTAATAACTTTCCTAAACCTAACTTTCTAAACATGAGGTTTAACAATTATGAAAAAATCAATTATTTTTCTAAACTAAGAATTATAAACTAATTAAGATGCGAACTAGTAATTAATGGAATCTAACTAAACTATAACTAAATAAGAAAAATAATCACTAGTCAAGCAATCAAAGGAGAACTACCCAAGTATCATGCGTATGACCATGGAATGGTACGCATGATTCATGGGATAAGAATGAATCTACTTAACTAGTTTTAAAAACCTAGCACATGCAATCTAACTCAAGCATTAACTAAAAAATATAACACTCAAATTGGATCCTTGAAAAATAAGCAAACATGAAGTATAGAGTGCCAAAAACCAAACATAAACAATACATCCAAAAAATTTCAACAGCATACTATTTTGATCATTCAATTAGTGGGACATGGAAAACATCTAATTAAACACTTATAATGCAATCAAGCATTCAAGACTTAAGATTATTAGCTACTGGAAACAAGTATGAACCAAAAACTCCAAATAACTTCATTGAAACACCTTAAAATCCATAAACATAGTAAGCATATACATGTAATCCAAATCTAAAATTTGTGTTATATTCCAATGAATGCTACTTTATCTTAATCAACCCAAAACTACAAGCTAAACCTTCTTCAATATTCCAACATCAAGCATGAATAAGCATGCATTGAAATCAATGAAAAATACACTAAAAAGTAAAGGCAAAGCTTGAGGAACACTATAGAAAGCAAGAAAGAATCAAAGGATATCTAATGGAAATGAAAAGCAAAGGAAAGAATAGATTTAAGGTGACTTTCCCTTGGCTATCACTTCAAGGGAGAAATAACCTTGGATCTAAACACGAATATGAAAAGAATGCAAGGGCAAGACAACTTCCTAAGCATGAAACTAAAAAGGATTCAAAAGCGTTGAAGATTGAAAAATAAACCACTAACCTTCAATGAAGAACTAAATGACAAGAGCTTGGAGCCATGTATGAAACACTAGGAGAAGATGGAATCTACCCAAGGAGAATATCTTTGAATAAAAAAAGGTATGGGAAGAAGTGAAGGAAAAGGACACCTCACTTTGGAGGAGCAGTTCTTTTCTTCCTTCCAAAAGTTTTTCTTTGAATCCTATTTTTCTCTTTTATAATTTGTTTCCTTAGTTTTCTAGGGTGATCAAAGTAAAGTAGGTGGGGATGAAAAAGAAAAGGAATTGGATGGCTAGGATTAGATATAGGAGTGGATGCCTAGGGTTTTTCAAAGAGGAAAGCACACTTTGGAATCCGTTAAGGTGGGATATGCCATTTTTTTAGGAGGGGCCATGTACCCTTTGCAAAAATCATTGAAGGCCCTTTGAATATGGCAAGTTGTTGGAGATATGAGGTAAGAGATATAGTGAGAGGTGGAGAAAAAAAAAAACATGGTGATTGATTTGGCTAGAGAGAAATAAGGAGGATGGTGAAGTGGAAAGAGATGATTGGCTAGTTAGTTTTCTAGGAAGTGGGGATTAGTTGGATGGTTAGAATAGAAGTTTAGGAAGGTGGAAGAGTCTTAAAAATACAATACTCTTGAATGGAAAGTAAAATTCATAATGCCCCTTAGTAGTGAGGTTGAAAGTGAAAAAAAAGTGAAAAAAATATGAAAAAAAATAAAAATGGAGAGGTACCTTTCTATTGGTCCACATGCTACCTTATCCTAATGGATTTCTCCTCAATTATTTTCAAAGTAACCCCATAAATAATACAGATAGTTCTTTGGATTCTCCTCTAATCATGGCCTTCCACGTTGCTTAACTCATGTGGCTTCATGGCT
Source organism: Warburgia ugandensis (assembly GCA_035236585.1). Taxonomy (NCBI): domain Eukaryota; kingdom Viridiplantae; phylum Streptophyta; class Magnoliopsida; order Canellales; family Canellaceae; genus Warburgia; species Warburgia ugandensis. Next base: position 28,028,266 of record CP141131.1, read on the forward strand.
AAGTTTGAGAGCTCCATTGGCTTCACTTTATGGCTGGTTTAGATGGCTTTCTTGACTTAGCATTATGGTTTAAATCCTTATCTTTGGTAGCTGGCTGAGCTCCTTAGATTTTTCCTCTTATTCATGGCTTGAATATGGCTAAGTGGCTTAAGTGAAGCCCACGCAAAGGTGGTGGACTTTGCATGGGCCCACTTTGGCCACCTTTGACTCCTTCCATTCCATATTCAAGTATTCTTAAGATGATCTAGACCCTTGATCTTATGTTGATGTGATGACTTTGAGGCTTTGACTCAAACTTTCAATCCTGATCATCAATTTTCATCTCAATCAATCTCAATAGTCGGATCCTCTTCTCGCTTCCTACAAAAAGTGAAAAACTTTAATTAAATCTTAAAAGAATATGATTAATCACATGCTTATCTTGGATTAGCCTTTGAACCTACAAAATATTAAATTTTTGAGTCATTAAGTAAAAAATATATGTGTTATGAATTTTGGCCAAAAACCTTATTTTACCCTTATATGTTAAGATACATGGGTAACTAATTGGATGGTTTCTATGAAAAATTAAACACTTATCAGAAGTCAATGAGCCATTATATGCTGGGTGTATAGATTATACCAAGCCGTCTATAGTGGTAGAACTTGAAAACTTGAAATCAAAATTTGGGTTTTTAGATCAAGGTTTTATAGAAGTCTTAAAAGTTGTGATTAAAGTGATACCCAAGGAAAACAAACTAGCAAGGTCCACAAGGGAGGCAAAGAAAACTCTAGCTACACTAAGGTTGAAGTATGAGAAGATACATGCTTGTCCTAATAACTGCATGTGATATATGAAAGAGCATGAGAATAGAAATACAGGCCCAATTGAGCAGGTGAAAGACATGCCTGCAAAGGCCATATAGTATTTTCCCCCTATTCTAAGGTTTAAAAGAATGTTTTGTACTATGAAAACTGTGAAAAAACTAGCTTGCAATGATGAGGAGAGAGTAACTAATAGTTATTCATGCCATCCAGAAAATAGCCCAGTGTGGAATCTTATATACTTCATGTGGCCTAATTTTGAAGAAGAACCTAGCAACCTACGACTTGCAATATCTATAGGTGGGATTAATTCTCATGGTTCTATGATTAGCAGTTACAATTATTGGCTGGTGACAATTGTTTTGTTATAACCTCTTATCATTTCTATGCATGAAGAGGAAGTTCATGAACATTGCTTGGGACCAACATTGACATGTACTTAGCTCCCTTGATCGATGATCTTAAGATGTTATGGTACATATGTGTTGAAGTTTATGATGCATACAAGAAAGAGTCTTTCACCCTAAAGGATATACTATTATGGCCAATATGTGACTTCCCTACATACAGTAATTTATTTGGATGCACTATGAAGGGATACAATATTTGTCCTATATGTAATGACCAAACATGTGCCATACGAACTAAACATGGTAGGAAAATCACATTCCTTGTTCACAAAAGATGGTTGCATAGAGACCATCATATTGTTTGAAGAAATGAAATTTAATGGTAGTATAGAGACAAGGGCACCTTTAAAGATATTGACAAGAGGACAAGTATTGGAAGAGGTTGAAAACTTTAGTGTCTTATAGGGGAAGAAGAAAGTAACTAAACATATAAGTGAAAGAAACTTCTAAAGTTACTAGAATGCTTGACGAATACCTTGCTCAACATGACGAGAAAAATAAAGGATGGACTTGCAACTCAAATAGATCTTAAAAAGATGGGTTTGAATAGATGATTGCATCCACAGGATAGGGGCAATTGAGAAACATACTTGCCTAAGGAAAATTATACACTTGACAGAGAGGAGAAAAGAATAGTACGTAAAACTCTATTGGATGTCAAAGTCTTAGATGGCTACTCTTCAAACTTTAGAAACATTGTCTCCATGGAAGAGCTGAAAGTATTAGGGATGAAGTCAAACTATTATCATGCATTCAAGCAACAACTCCTGCCTATAGCAATATATTCAATGTTGTTGAACAAAGTTGAAGGATTTATTACAAAATTTTGCTAATTTTTCAATGATTTGTTCAAGAAAGTGGTGGATGTTTCAAAATAATAAGAAATTCAAGAACATCTAGTAACAAATTTATATGAGCTCAAGACAATCTTCACACCGTCTTTCTTTAACATCATGATATACTTAATAATGCACCTCATTACTAAGGTCAGACTCTGTGGGCTAGTTTACTTACAATGGATGTACTCATTTGAAAGGTACATGAAAATTTTAAAAGGGTATGTACAAAATCACAATTGCTTAGAGGGGTATATAACCAAATATTACACTAGGAAGTGGTGGAGTTTTACACATAGTACTTATGAGGAGTTGATGCTATTGGAATCCCAAGTAAGAAACAACCATTGACCATAAACAATTGGTACCAGGTACACCATAACATTGATGAAGTCTAGACATATATTGAGTAAGTTGATCACTCTCAACTCTCTCTCTCTCTCTCTCTCTCTCTCTCTCTCTCTCTCTCTCTCTCTCTCTCTCTCTCTCTCTCTCTCTCTCTCTCTCTCTCTCTCTCTCTCTCTCTCTCTTATTTCTTTCACTTTTGTCTTTATTTTATATATGATTAAAATTTTCTTTTATCTCTCTATTAATTTGTGTACACACACACACACACACATAGTGAGCACATGGATTTCTTAAAAGTAAAGTATCCAAGTTATGCAAAGAAATACAAGTGGCTACAATATGAGCACTGTTGCACTTTCAATGCTTACCATTGTCAAAAGGTAAAATGAATTAATTCAGACTTCTTATAAATTGCATACTGTATATACTATACTTAATTACAACAATCATTGCACATTTAATATATGTAGATAGGTTTAAGATCATTGAGATATATAGAAATATTACACACATACCTCTATTTTTAGCAGATTTTATCCCTAAAAATCACTTAATCGTCACTAATTAAGGTTAGTTCTACATTTTGCAGGTTGAGGGTACAAATGAAAAAAATGCACAAAATTAATTTACCCTTAAAAGAGCAATTTTACCTCAAAAGCTACATTGTAGACCCACACTTGTCATAGCATAAAATCATAGTTTAGACTGAAAATTGGATGTAAGATACAAACTCATAGCAATTAGAAACCCTAAATGGAACATAAAGCCTTATCCATTCAAAATAGGGTGTTCATATCAAAACTAAGGTGACAAAACTTCCCATGCATGCATGCATGAATTCTACCACCTTGGAAAGTTTCTGATGGAAGCTCAAATCATATACGATGAGACTACATACAATAGGAGCTTCTAAAATAAAACAAGTTAGAAGACTGGGGCCTACATGAGACTTATTCCTTACATTCTCTCTCCTACTCAACCAAAGAAGGGACCACATAAAGGAGAGCATGAAATTTCCATGCAAATTTTTTTCATCCCCCTTAGTTCCATGTGAAATACAATGAGAAATAAAGATCATTGGTGGAGAAAAACAAGGAGGAGAAGAGAGAGATAATTTACAAGAAATCTACATTTGAAATTCATCTTACTCTTCAAGCACCTAAAGTCCAATATCTATTCTTATAGATACATATTTTAAGTAGCCAATGAATACCTATTCAAGAAAGATGGATTAATAAGAAGTTAGATTGCAATGAAAAACAAACAAAGATCCTATTGGTAGAGACTTTTTTAGTGGGCTGCCCACCTATTTTTAAGGAAAAGAGCCCCAAATTTCAAGGAATAAGACACCCCATTATGGTGGAAAGCTATTGACTGGATAAAATTAGGATGGACTAGGAGAAAACATAGAGTGGATAGAGAAATCTCGATGGAAAGTAAAGAATCCTTAAAGAAGATCTATTTGGATAAGAATACTCCAAATAATTCTTATCCAATCAATTTAAGATAATGATTATTTAAGGGCCAAGAATGAAGCTTAGAAAAAATAAAAAAAGCTTAACCACCTTGCCCTTGTTGAAGAGTCAAATCAAAGTGCTAAGGTAAGAAAGATCTCCACCACTCATTATCATCCAATGGTCTAAACTCCTTACAATTTTTAGAAGCTCCACATATACCCAAAGTGTTTCCATGCCTCCCACCATATTCCCTTTCCAAATGCATCAAATCTCCTAGATTTTCTCTTATTCTCTCAATCTCCTTTCCTTCCTAGCCAATCACCTTTCCCATCTTACCAATTCTTCTTTCTTTTCCAACCTTATCTCCTTCCCACTTTCCCATCCCATCTCCTAATCAAACTCAATTTCACATCAAATGTAACCCCCCACTTCATTACATGCATTCTTCCATCTTGCTTTCCTTCTTACCCTCCCATCTCGATCCTTAATCTTTTCTTCCTTAGATCCTAAACTGTAATGCCTTGAGCATTTTACACTATTTTTGCATCCATTACAAAAATTGGCATTATATATGAAATTAACCATGTTAAATGTCTTATTTTGTTTAAAATGGTAAACAAAGGAATTTATGAGAAAAATCAGTACCATTAGATTCTATACTCAAAATGGAATCCAACGCCTTGAAGAAGGCCAAAAATGGAGTTCGTATGACCAAGTAGTGAAGGGCATTTTTGTAAATTGAACTTAAAACGAAAAAGGCCCAAGAACGCAGGGGGTCGTTTTGATAACGACACCCCCTGCGTCATTTTTCCCTATGTCATCTTCTACCTCCAGCACCGCCTCTCTAAGGCGGCAACAATGGCAGCACTGCCTTTGTGAGGCTATAAAGCCCGCGTTCCTGTGACGACCCGGGTTTTCTCATGCATTTTTAAATGCAATGTCTAATTTCCTAAGGCGGGATGCATCCCTATTTGAAAACCATTTTGTAAAAACCATGCAATGCAGCAGAAAACCTTTAGTTTTAAACTCATTTTTGAAAACCCGAGTGCCATTTGCTTTCACAACAACTAAGGTAGTTTTTGAAAAACTTCAGAAATCATAAATGTTTTTAACTAGGTCTTTCCAGTCACAATGCACAGCCCAACTGTAACTAAGTACAAACACATGTCCAAAGGGTTGAGAGTTTACTTACATGTGTATTTGTTTCCTTTTGGATTCACTTGCTCATAGCACTAACATAGATGTCCTCTTTTTGTGAGTGAAGCTGTCCTGAACCATGATATATATACGGACGTATCCTGTCCTTGAGTACTTACTGATGTCTGAAAAATGTTAAGGATTGGGTGAGTATATAATATACTCAGTAGGAGCTTATCACTACTAGTTTTATAAATGCATGAGATGTTTCAAAATCATATGCTCATTCAAAACATGCGTATGTTTAAATACTCGAGTTCAATATCAGTATAAGAATCCATAATCAACTGAAATTCAAAATATGCGTATGTTTGAATACTCGAGTTCAATATCAGTATAAGAATCCATAATCAATTGAAATTCAAAATATGCGTATGTTTGAATACTCGGGTTCAACATCAGTATAAGAATCCATAATCAACTGAAATTCTCATAACTTAAAAGATCACATAATCCAAAACTGAAAGTATCATATATATATATATGATGACATCATGATATGCAATAGATGCTTCATGGAGTCCAACTCATGGACCTCTAGTATGGTATGGTCGACCAACCTCATATCATGCTATATGAAATGCACATAACTCATCAAACCATAGGGTCCACTATGCCTACGACCTCCTCGCCGTGTGGTCCCTGGGTACTTGAGGACACTTGGTCATAGCCTCCACGGGGCCTATGACACGCCGACCCAGTGCCGTGACACCAGTGGTAGCCCCCTATACCACATGCAGTCGACGTAGGGACTTGCCTCTTTTTGGGCGTGGTACCCATCCATCTATTAGTGGTAGAGGCCGGGTGGCCAACCCAGACCCCTCGGCATAGCACCCACGGGCTTACTTGCCCAAATCACATAAGATAAGTCAAAATCTTTTGTTAAAACTTGTCCTCTTTTTGGGTCCCTCACAACTGCCTAGCCCTCGGCACTCCAGCGTCTTTTGGCAACCCTTAAGGACATGAAATCTTTGCAAGTACTTAAATCATGCAATGCATGCACTTGTTTGCAACCTATATATGTGCATAATGTATATGCCATCATTTCAAAACATAGCTATGTACAAAGCATTTAATATGCATGCTGAATTAATTCATGCAAATCAAGTCATATATCTAAAACATATGTTCTCAAAATAATAATAGTTCTTTTAAAATAATCTAATAGTAATAGAGCACCTACCTGACTAGGTCGCGTTAACCCTCTTGTCCTCGTGCGCTCCTGAACATGGTTTGGGGACTCAAGGTTAGTTTAACCTATCTTTGATGGGTTTAGACCAGTTGGGTCATGTTACTTAGGCATTAGGGGTCCATCCCTATGCCTATGGGTGTCCTAAGGTCCTACTTGGGCCTTGGTATCCTCAGTTTTCCAAAAGTTCTAGTGGCCACGCACCACCATCCTATTCTAAGGGTCATGACCTACTTTGATTGGTCCTTGATTAGGGATTTTATGGTTTGGATGTGTCCGCGTCATTGATACGGACACAACGCCTTTTGCGGCGCCTCAATCGGAGCTCTAGATCTCAAGTTATAAGCATTTTAGTGTTGTATGTACATAGAGTATTTAAGGACAAAAAGTCGGAATGTTAGGGCGCTGTGCGTCAGCGTCATAACCCCTGCTTCCTTAAGCAACAAAAATTCGACGTGCGCTAGCGCGCTGTACGTCTGTGGCACGCGCCTCAGTGGGTGCGTCTGCAGATGCGCTCGACAACTCCGCCCGTCTGTCCCTTTAGCGGGCGCGTCCAGGGACGCGCCCGTTTGGTTTTTCAAACGGGCATCGACCTGCGTCAATGTGGGACGTTCCTATTGGATCGTCCCGCCCGTTAGAGACCTGGGTCATCCTCAGGTCACCCTGGTTCGACCCTGTCAAACCAGTGCGGCCCTGGGGACATCCCAGGGTCCTTGGTGGCACTCCCAGGCTCCGTTTTGCATGTATTTTCATGCAAAAACTTAGGGAATTGAGCCTAAGACTATGGGTGAGATGAGTTTGGGGAGTTTTTGAGCATACCTGCTTCGTAGGTGGTTTTCTCTCCACGTTTTTCCCTCTTGGTCACTGCCCCGCGATGGGTTTTCTCCAAGGTTTTGGGCTGCCATTAGAGGCACCCAAGAGCTCTATTTATAGAGCTTTTAAAGAGGGTTCTGGAGGGGTTCTAACCGCCTTTGAATGGCGTGGGGAATCCTCCAGAATGGCGGTGGTTTCTCCTTAAAACACCACCATTCCAGAAGCCTCTAGGAGCTTGAAGACAACGGGGTGCCCGTATCAAAACGGGCACCTATGTTTTTCAGGTTAAGTCGTTTTTGTGAAATTTACAGTTTTGCCCCTAAACTTCAAAGGGCCATATCTTGCTCATTTTAACTCCGTTTTGGGTGATTTTGGTCTCGTTGGATTCCTTTTTCCAAGACGCATCTAATGAAACCACTTTTAGGACCAAATTCCTGGGTTTAGTTAAGGAAACTAGTGAAATGACCAAAATGCCGTTATCTTTAAAACTGAACTTTTCATGGGCTTTTAATATTACAAAAATTGGAGTCATTACAGTTCCCCTCCTCCCCAATCATCCTCTTCTCCTCATTCTCCTCTTCTTCTCCAGCTGTTCAAGCTAGGGTTCTGACGGGCAAGGGTTTCAGTGTGGAAAAGGGCGCACCACAGGTGATGGGCCCCTCCCAGATTGACCAGGTAAGCCCTCACCCCTCCCCTCTGTTTCCTCTTCTTCCTAGCCCAAATCCATGCCAGATCTGGGCATTTTACTATCTGAAAGCCACCGGGAAAACCCCAGACACGACGGGTCTCCTGACCCATCAAACCAGAGCATCCCAGGGACGCACCACTTGATGCACACGCAGAACGCACCCCATGGGGCGAGCATTGCACGCGTAAGCGTGTGGTGGGCTTCTGGCTCAGACTGCCTGCATCGAAGACGCATCTGTGGGACGCTCATTGGGATGCACGCTATAGCACCGCTCAGGCATGCGCCTGTGTGAGGCCATAGTCGTGGCTCAACCAAGACGCGCACACATTCTGGGAACCATGATGTGCAAGCCCTAAATGGACGATCTCTTTCGTTCGTCACGTTGTGATGCTAAAAATTCAATTCCAGGAGCTATAGGACTCTGATTGATGATCCGAAAGAACCATTGCATTTTTATTAATGACATGGACCTAATTAGACTATAAAACTTAGGATCAGAGGATTATTTTATATGATTAGAGTCCAAAAACTCTAGAGATCTCATAGATCCACAAGATCAAAGATGATCAAACTTCATAGATTGATACGTTGGATCTATTAGAGTCTAAACTCCCTATATTAACCTTTGAATTATAGATCTGACTATCCAAGTCAAGTGTAAACCCATTCAAAGCATCAAGACAAGCGATCTAACTAAAAAGGCAGATCTAGTGGTTAATCTAGAGAGTTATGTAGTGATCTATAAATGGATAAAAAATGATATTTGAATCCTTGTTATCCATTAATATCCAGTGTTTCACAAGGAGATTCAGGTTCACATAGTGAAGAATGCGATTCAAGAGATATTGAGGTAGGAGTTTGATACTACTAAGTTTTCAAAGACATTCCAAACTCTACATGATTTACTTGACTCTATTGCCTTATTTAGTATGCTTTTTGAGATATGATGTTTTTACATGAGCATGCAGAATTGTCTATATGATTTATGGCCTTAAATGCGATATTAGCATGAACTGATTTTATACATAGCTCACATGATTGAAAATGATTACATAAATTGTATGATTTCAATGAGTGAGATTGAGGATTACCATGTCATATAATGCGTAACCTTGAGGGTTACCAAAATACACTGGAGTGCCCAAAAGACACTGGTAAGGTAGTGTGAGGGCTAGGCAGTGTGAGGGACCCAAAGAGGACATGATTTTTATATTTTTGGGCTATTCAGCCTAGTGGGCACTATGCTAAGAGGTTGTGATGTACGAGGTTGGCCTCTTGGCCTCTACCACCAAAGGGTGGATGATATCACTGCCAAAAAGGCATTGTCCCATCCCTAACTACTGTGGTAAACAGGGATGACCACTGGAGGTGTTCACGGCACCTGTTGGGGACATCCATAGTTGCCGTGGAGGCTATGGTGGATTTCAGCTGTATGCTGAGTATGAGCATAGTGACCTTATGATTTTAGTGTAATTGATATGCATATAGCATTGAGATAGTCGTATATGAGTACTCGTAACTAGTTGGCGTGACGTGTACGCCGAGAGACTCATGTGCATGATGCTAGTATCTGCTTAAATGATGACCATTTTAAGAGTTTCATGATTATTATAATTTACTCATTGGTTTGATGGGTTTGTCGAGATATTATTACTTGGATCTATGGATTTCTATGTTATGATTTTAGTCATATTTAGATGATATGATTTGCATAGGGATTCCATGATTGAGATCGTATCATTGAGTTTACGTTTTATGCATACATATGCATGTTTACACAAAATGTAATCACTGATGTTTTACATGGAAAAGCTCTTTGCATTATGCATGTTACCTGCCATGTTTTCAAAATAGTAGTATCAGATCACTAACTAGGTATGAGAAATACTCACCCAAATCTATTATTTTTCCAGATTAGCTCCACTTGAGAGTAGAACAAGCATCAGGAAATGTTAGTACTGCAATCAAGTAAAGCAAGAAGGTACAAGCATGAATGTAAGTAAACACTCTACATTTTGGTCATGTATTTGTACTTATTTACAGTTGGGCTATGAGCTGTGACTAGATAGACCTAGGAAGACATTATGATTTTTGAAATTTTCAATACTACTTTACTCATCTCGAAAGCAAATGGCACTCGGGGTTTTCAAAATGAGTTTAAAACAAACAGATTTACTACTACATTGTATTGCTTTCTAAAAATGTTTTCAAATAGGGATTGATCCCGCTCTAGGAATTAGTTATTGCATTTTAAAAAATGCATGTGAAAACCCTGATCGTCACATAAACATTCATGCACTAGGGCTTCCTCTACTAAAACTCAATAAAGAAGAGGTGAAAGAGAAGGAAAGCCTATCTTCTAAATTTCCTTAAAGTTCAAGACCTAAATCATAGGAGAAATAAAGGGAGGACAATCACCATCACCCAAGCTCCCACAAGCCAAAACTTCCAAGCCCTTAAAGCAAAGGTTAAGGTTCTCAGCCTAATCCAATTCCCTTTATTTTCTTTTAATTTTTTCTTCCCTTTGATCTTTCCATACACTTAGTTTTGCATGCATTATTCATAAGGCTATAAGTAATTTATTTTCTTTGCAGATCATTCATGCATACATGGTACGTACCTTTCACTACTTAGGATAACCTGTATCCACCTTCCTGCACTCCCATCTTCTTTCCACACAACACCCTTCATGCATCTTTGATTCCATGTAGAGTTTCCCTTCCATATCCTAGGTTTGTATGCATTTAACTTAGCAATTCCACACATGGCTTATTCCTTTACATGTTTCGCATGCCTAGCCTTTGCATGCTTCCACCATAGTTGCATAATCCTTAAAGCTTGCACACATAAACCCTTGCATCACATTCTATCCCTCTTTACACCATCCAACACAAGCATGCTCCATCTCCCTCCTTTAGCCATTACACGTATACTTCACCACCTTGCATGAATCTCATTCAGCCACCTTCCCTTCCTTTCTTCACTCTTGCACGCTCCCCCACCACCTTAAGTTAAACACACAAATATGCCACCATCTCTCTTCACTTCCATGCACAATCACTTTTCCCCTTTATTTTACACACATACACCCCTCGTCCCTAATTACATGCATTCTTTTCTTTTCTCTTTCCATTTTCTTTTTCTTACGGGATTTGGAATTAAAGGGGAAGCAAAGAAGCCTTGTGGCCTTCTAAGGTAGCAAGGAGTCTTTCTAATGCTAGAATAATGGTTGAGAGGAAAAAAAATCTTTTCATAAGGCCACTCTAATTCCTAGCTAAGGGTTTCATGTTGAAGAGTGAGGTCACTTTGATGAGAAAGAACCTATCTCCTTCCTCATATCCTAAGGTAGGAATAGGTGAGTCCTAAACCAAGAGCCAATGTCTTCCTCTTTATTTTCTTTTTATTCTAGTTCATTCTTAAGGTAGGAAGCCTTCTCTATGGCTGTCCCTAAGTTAAGGATGAACGATCTCTAATCCTCTCTTGCTTCTCTCCTCAAGAAGCTACACTCTATTATAGAGTATCTTGCTAAGATGCAATAATTTATTTTACACTTCCATTCCATATTCTTCTTTTACTTCTTATGTGGGTGGTGATCATTTGGGAAAGGTGGTAGGAGCCTCTTCTCTTGGCTGTTCTGGCACTTCATTCCTAAGGATCTTTGGAAAATATTTGACTTAATGGATTGTGTCATGTTGGGTTAAGGAGAAGATAACATCTTGGTGGTAGAAGTTGTATTAGGGGTTGAAGAGAAGCCAACAAGCCCTTGTTGAGTGACACAATAAGAGGGTCTTACAACAGAATGGAAGCCTAGAGTTGAAGATATTTACTTTCGTTCTTTATTTTCTTATGTAAGAAATCCTTGTAACCAATCAATTAGTGAGAAATCTCTTTTGTTCCTTCATTAGTTTCTTCATTTATTTGGTTATTTCCTTTCTTTCTTAATTACTTAGTTCTTACCTTAGTTCCTTGTTTAGTTTCTTTCCTTTATTTACATGTTTCTTTCCTTGCCTATATCTTAGATTCATTGCTTTAGTTGCCTTGTCAATTACTTTAGTTAGAATCCTTACTTTTCTTTACTTGAGTAGGTTAAAGTAACATAACCTAAATTTAATTAACACTCCTTAAAAGAGTCCTTGTGGGATCAACCCATACTTTCTGTGTCAATGCTATAGTGGACCTATGCATTTGCGACTATTTTTAAAACACATCAAGTTGTTGGCACTATTGACAAGGACTTGCAACAGAGCTTAGTTAAAATCTAGGTTATAATGCTTTACCATTGGTAGTAGATTAGGGTTGAATGTAGTTGTATTTGCTTACTTGTTGTATTCCTATAAATTTTATACTTGCTTTTCTTTTTATGTAGGAATTTGGATAAGAATAAAACTTTGGATGAAGACCTTAGGATAATTTTTTCTATTTTTTATTTTTTTGGATTATAATGGATTGAAGTTGTATTTTCTATAAGCGATTCATTCATTTAAAAAATTAAGTGTTATGATAATATAGGTTGAGGGTGGGTTATCCTAACCTGGAAGAGAAGGTAGCATGTACAACACCCCTTGTACGAGAAGACTTATTATAGGACCATGTTGTGAGCTTTCTTAATTTCTTTCCAATTTCTAGATTATAGTTTGCATAATACTCTAATTTCTTGCATTGTGAATGGTAGATTAATAGCATATAGGCATTTCATATTTACTTGCTGCATACTATTTATGATTGATGTATTACAAAGCAACTACTTAATAAGCATAGCCTTAGCTTGCCTACAACCCAAGGACATAGGTTGTTAAGGTTATAGTGCACCATTTGTTGAGGCCTTGGACCCATGTTAAGTAGTATATAGGTAGTTGGATTAGATCTACAACTTTCCTACATAAATAGGACACATTTATTACTTTAAGGTGCTTATATGTTGATCAAACTATGTTTAAAACATTGTAAGGGTACACACCCCTACAAGATAAAGGGTGGATTTCATCACCTAGCCTTGGCCCACCTAGGTTAAGCAACAATTAACACACCTTAGCCTTCCGTTTTAGTTAAAAATCACGTAGAAGAGACCTTATGTAATGACCCCAATTTTTGAGCCCGGGTCGTCACACCTTAGTAGCTCTTTGAGCATAAGACCCTCTTACATGGAGGCAGCCTATTGCAACTCCAGTGGCTCCTATCTAATTGACTATGCTAATATTTAAAAAACTAGCTCTACCAACACATTTTATGACTTAGATCACCTATGGATGACTAAGGGAGGTGTGAAGAGGTTGATTCAGATTATGATATAACTGGTAAGTAATAGGATAAACCTAAAAGAGAGGAGCTACCTAGGATTAGAAAAATCTAAATGCCTCTCCTTTAAAGAAATTCAAGATAAAAACCCTTTTAGCTTGTTTGCCATAGTGATAAGAATATTTTGTGTCCTTATATGTTTCCTTGATTTAGCATATAGGATGTATATTCTAGTTTAGGTCTCCCCTAAACTAGAGAGAAAAAAAATGGCTCTTTCATTATATATAACAACTTAGTTACATTGTATGAAAATGTAAGTCCATACACCTTCCATTGGTGTTTCATAGTTGTTGTTCACTTAATCCTAATCTAGTATCTTTAGATACAGAGATCAAGCGAACCATTAGGCAAGGCCAAAGGACTCTAAAAGATTAAGAGATCCTTGCTACACGAGAGTTCAAGTTGTTATCATGCCAAATCAGAGAAGTAAAACTGTACTAAGTAAGAGCCAGCATACCTGCTCACGAGAGTCAGGCCTGCTCTGTAGTGGGCAGACATAGTAAGGCCATCTAAAAGAATAATAGAGAGCTACAAGAGAAAACCAATAGAGAGCTACAAGAGAAAACCAACAAGCATCATTTACTAATAAGGGCTACCTACTCTGTAGTGGGCAGACATAGCAAGGCCATCTGAAAGAATGATGGAGAGTTGCGAGAGAAAACCAGCAAGCATCATTTACTAATAAGGGCTAATAAGAAAGTGAAACTATTGAAAGATTACTCTAGACTTGTTCAATTAAACTCACCATCTACTATATCCTTACGTGCAACTAATGTTAAATACTTTGAGTTAAAATGAAGAGTTATTCAACTCCTACCAAATTTCTATGGGTTAGACAATGAGGAACCATATCATCATGTGAAAGAATTACTTGACATGATCAACTTTTAAGTACTACAATTTCTTAGATGACTCTATTGGTTGAGGCTATTTACTAAAAGATAAAACTAATAAATAGCTCAACTCTCTAGAAGTATGATCCATCACCACATGAGATCAACTATCTAACTAATTCCTAAATAAATTTTTCTTGATCCACAAAACCAAGGCCCTTAAGTACAAAATTATAAATTTCCAACAAAAGGAGGTAGAGAATTTGTATGAATGTTGGGAATGTTGGAAGATTTGCTTATGAAATGACCCCGCCAAGGTTTTAAAAAGTGGCAGAAGGTTTAGTATTTCTACAAAGGTCTAATATTGCAAAAATCGACATATGATAGATGCCACTAGTGGAGGGGCTTTTGTGACCAAAAGTGATGTGGAAGCCTAGAGTTTCTTCGAAACACTTGCTAATAATTCCCAGTAATGGGATTACTCTACCTGAATGAAAAGAAATTCACTAGCGCAAATGAAAAGTGGTCTATGTGAGATAGGGGTTACTCCTGATTTGTATGGGAAAATTGACATGTTGACCCATATGGTAAACAATATAGATGATCTATCCCAATGGTTAGATGCCTTCATGATGAACAAATTTCTTGTGCAATCTCAGTATGAAGTTTGCTCCATCTATTTCAATTCCAATCACTATGCTTTGTCCTATCCATCTAGCTCTAGTATTCACTAGTGTTTTTTGAGAGTAGGCAAATGCTATGAATGCATATCACAAACCTAGCAACAATAACAGTTATTCTAAGACCTACAACCCTGGATGGGCTAGGCATCCCAACTTCTCATGGTCAAAGAATAACCACCAAAGGGGTCCAATAAGGAATCCTCTGAAACAACCTTTTCCTCGAAAAAACATGCCTTGGCAATAGCAACCTCTTCAACAATTTTTTCCATAATAAAGGAAACAATCACCAAAGGAGATGCTGAACATCTTCATGCAAGTGACTATGCTATTTCAAAATGATATAAAACAATTTCAAAATCATACTAAGCATACCATGTAGGCCAACTTGAAATATATTATGAAGTTGGAGTATCATATGGGTCAGTTATATGCTACTCTACAAGGGAGGGAAAAAGAAAAATTCCTAGTCAACTAGTGTTAATTCTCAAGGATCAATATGAGCTTGGTTCATCATCATCAGATCAGGCCAAGTACATCACAACCCTTAGGAGTGGAAAACAAGTAGACAACTGGGTAGGCCAAACTAGGATAACCCTATAGGGTAAGGAAGAAGAGAAGCCTACCAACCTTAGAAAGGAAAAGAAAAAGTTCAGCCACATCCCTCTTCACTAGAACCCCTTCCCAATTCCCCCTATGTTCCAAAGGCTCCTTTCCCTAAGAGACTGAATGTAGCAAAGGAGAACAACTATAATGAGATAATGGACATTTTGAAATAAGTAAATATTAACATTTCATTATTCAGAGATATAAAAGAATTTCCTCATGCTAAATTTCTAAAGGACATGTGCACACAAAACCATAAGCTTAATGTGCAGAAAAAGGCCTTCTTTGTCGATCATGCTAGCTCAATATTGCAACACCAAACCCCTTCCAAGTACAAAGATCCTAGATTTCCTATAATCTCATGTGTTATTGTGGAACACAGATTCGATAAGGCACTTTTGGATTTAGGGGCTAGTGTTAACCTGCAACAATAATCAGTCTATGTGTAACTAGGTTTAGTTGAGAAGAAACCTACTTCTACCACCAACTAACTAGCAGATCGATCTGTAAAAATTACTAGGGGAATAATAGAATATTTCTGGATATAGGTAGATCAATTTCTCTTTTCAATGGTGATAAGTGTTTGATTTTGTATAAAAAGTTTCCATTAGTAGTCCATGTGTTATAATCATACAATTGTGACCTAACAATTCAAAATTTTGATATGTGGTAGGTTCAAAAGTTAATCTAGAGTACATAATCTTATTTTTTAGGATTTAATTAGGGTTTTTATTGTTTTGTAACTGTTGATTAAGAGATCAATGGTTGAGATTGATTGAGATGAGAACTAAGGATCAAGATCCAATCCAGAGAGCCAAGGCCTAAATTTCTATCACTTAAAAGCTTAATTAAGGTTCAAGATCTTCTTAGGAAACCAGCTGAGTTCAAGAAGCAATTGTGAAGATCAAAGATGACTAAAATGGACCCATGCACAATTCATGCATTTCTATCACCTTTGCATGAGAGCCATGCAAGCCAACCTTAGCCATTTAATCCATTCTAAAAGATGATAAGCTAAATAAGCCATGAAGCCAAGCACTTGAGCCACTCAAGCCAGAAAGCCAAGAGCCATCAAAATGAGCCACCAAACCATGAGAATCATGCACAAGGAGCCATACGATTGGAGGAGGATTTCAAAGCAATTATGTCATGCTAAAATTGTGAAATGCAAGCTATAATTAGCAAGGAATTAAGGAGATTATGACATGAAAAGATAGCATGCAATGTGGACCAATAAGAGAAGAACCTTAACCCACTTTTCTTTTCTTTTTTCCATCTTCCTATCTCCCATTCTATCACCATCTAATGCATTCCACATGAAATACCTTAGGTCAAGGCACCTCCTAAAAAGGTGGGACCTCCTACCTTTCCTAATCTCCACCTTAGGTTGCCACCTCATTCCACCTTCTATTTCTTCATGTAAATTATCTTTCTTACCCTTTCTAATTTCCTAGAGTTACATGTCCCACATCTTCTAAGTTTACCATGATATTCACCTTGTTGTCCTGCATTCCATGTATCCCACCTTAAGTTCTATTGAAAAGAGTTCAATTTTGTATAAACATTACCTAATTAGTAGCCAATGTGTTATAAAATATAGTATTATTTATAGGGCTTTTTCAAATATTTATAACACATGCATTTCTAACCTAATAATCCAAAATTTTGATATTTTGCAGGTTTAGAAACTAATCCAAAGTAAGTATACGAATCATCATAATTTTTTAGAATTTAATTAGATTTTTTATTTTTTATTTTTACTCTTTTGTAGGAAGTGAGAAGATGATCCAATGGCCTATATTGTGCTTCGCAGTGGCTTCTTAGTCCAACTGGGAAACTTAAAGAAGAAAAGCTACTCAAGCCTTGAAGCCACTTAAGCCACTAAGGAAGGGGCTATCAAGCAATGGATGAATTCCACATGGAGCCACATGATTGGAGTGTCAAAACAAGCAACTATCTTATGTTAAAAGTATGACTTTTAAGAGATTTTGAGAGAAATTTGTAAAAAAGTAAGATGTTCATGCATTGAAGGACCCATCAAAAGACAAAACTCCACTTTCCTAATCCATTTCCTAACTTTATCTACCACATAAACTTAGAGTTATACATTTTTTGACTTAAGGAGGGAGCCACCTTCTTAGAATGTGATGCCTCCCCTCTTCCTTAGTTGTCAATTTTGGTGGTTTTCTAATTAGGAAATCCCTAGATCTATTTTCTTTCAAGACACATCAAACCTTAGGTTTTCCCTAACTTTTCCACTACATTTTTTTTCTCCTTTTTCTCTCTCTATTCTAGCCAATCACCAACCAATTATGAGGGAGGAGTTCCACACATCCTTATTAGGAAAAATATGCCTCCCCCATCCTCCCTTTTCTGAAATTAGAAACCACCATGTCTCCTCTTACATCATCACTCCTCCTCATCTTCCACCTAACTTTCCTCCTTCACTCTCGACCTAACCTTCCTACCTTGAAACCCTAGATCTAAATCTCCTTTCCACTTTGATTTAGCCTTTCCTAAGTTAGAAACCTATCCATCTATAAATCCACCATGGATTCCACATTTTTAACTATGTAGAGGTTGGGTGAGACAACCTTGAAATATTGTACTCTTTGCTTAGTTATCTTCAGAGCTAGACTTTGATTTTCTTTAGTGATACTCTTCCTTTAGACATCTAGTTATTTCTTTGGTTGTTTTCTCACCAATTCAAGTTAGTAATTTGCTTCAATGTTTTAGTTTTATTACCTTAGTTTCCCATTGTTTTGATTTTTGGCTCTACACTCATGTTTCCACTTAGCTTTCCCTCTTTTCTTTGGTTCCCTTTCATTAGTTTTTCTTCTCATTCACCCAAGATTCAAATTACATCCTTGTTTTTCCCCTTAGGAATTTCATGTTTTTCTCCTTCAAATCCACTTAGTTTTAGGCATTTTTACATAGTTAGTTCATCATCCCATCCATCTATTCTTTTCTGTATTTTCTTTGCTGGTCATCGTGCTTTAGATTAGAACTTTAGATTGAGTTTTTGTTGTTATTTAGATTAGGTTTTAGGGCTTACTTTATTGTTCAATCTCTAGCTTTTCAACATGTTTTGTGTGCAAAATTTTGATGTATTTTTCACATTGATTCAATAAAATTATTTGAGGATTCTTGTTATAGAATGTTTCCATTATCAAAGTACTTTAAATCTGGGCTATTATCTTTCATAAAAGTTATTATTTTTATTGCTTTATATGCTTGATTTAAGTTGATGTTCAAAGTGCTTGAACTCTAGAAATTTTTCTACTTTATCTTTATGCTTTGTTTCCAGCCATCTAAACATCTTAATTACTTGAATCCTGAGACCCATTTAGCTTTTTAGGTTTTTTATTGAGTTTATTGGTTAGCTTGCAATGTTAGTTTGCATTTAAAGCATCAAATTTGCCCATCTTTCAACCTAAGCACCATGCGCACAATCCATGGATCATGTGCATGGTACTAGGTTACTTTCCTCTTTGATTTTTGGTTAATTTAGTTGCTTATTCTTGTGTTGGAAGTTTTTAATTAGTTGTTTGCATCTTAGTTTAGTATTAAAAGGTTTCCTTTCTAAGTTTTAGAAAGTTTTATTTTTAGAAAGCTTCTTATTTAGGAAGTTTTAAATTAGGAAAGTTTCCTTTTTAGTAGTTTCTTTAAGTTGCTTAGTTTAATTCTTTTTAATTTTGGTGTAGTTTCCATTAGTTGAATGCATGTTAGTTAGGAAATTTTTCATTTTCATTGTTTAGCTTTGTTTTAAGCAAGTTTCCTTTAGTCTTAGTTTCTAGTTTCTGGTATATTTTCTTTCTTTTGTTTTTTACTTTCCTAGTTTAAATTCAAATCAATTCAATCTCTATCTTTTGCTGAAGTTAAGTACTTTAAATAAGATCCATCCAACATACAAATTTATGAGATTCCTCATGGGTTCGACCTTTCTCACATGCAAATACTACTATGATTCTTGCACTTGCAAGTAATTTTAAAGCTACACCACCTATATTTCCACTTTCCACTTCTCACTTGATGATCTCACCTTCCATTTATCATCCAAGGGTTTCCCATGACCTATCCTAAAATCCCATATGAAATTTCATAACAAACTCATAAGGGATTTAACAATATTTACACTTGAAAGGAGTCCACATTTTCTACTTTCTATTTCTTAAAACTCCTAAGCTTCATGGAAATTCCCAACCATATCTTTCTTTCCCGTCTCCTTAGGATAGGATTCAATCAATATTAGAAAGTGCACACAACCTATATAACTATCCATTAGGGCTTCCATGGTAGAACAATTGAGAAGGAGAGACACCTACCTCCTAAAAAGATGGTGCCTCCCACCTTTCTCCCTCCCCAAGTTTTCAATGTATTCTCCTTTGTAGCAGCCCTCCATTCTTCCACATCTCACTCCTTTCTTGCTCAAGTTCCATTGGGGTTTTGCACTTAAATTCCAAGTTGGTATCATCCCTTAGTTTCTTTACTTTGATTCCTTTTTATTTGCATTTTTGTCCTTCCTTGCTTGCCTCTTATTTTAAGTCCTAGATCCTTTTATTCAAGGACTACACATCTCTTGTAGTGACATCTAAGAGATTGTAGCTCTTGGATCAAGTTCTTTGGTCTTTGAAATCCTTAAATTCCATAGCTTGCTATTGCTTTCCATTCCATCTTTTTCCTTTCTTTATCCTTGATTCTTAGTTGAGTCACAGGCATGCTATTTGATATTTGAATGTTGGATGATAGTGAAGAGGATTGAAAGTACTTTCTATGATTGTTTTTAGAGTTGGAATGGTGTGCACATCCTTTAGAGGATGAGTACCTTACTTGTAATAAGTTTCTATTCAATAAGATCTTCATTGTTTCAGGTCTTATGTTTTGACTATTTGCATACTATCCATGAATGTTTTAAGTGATATAAATCTTGCTTGCATGGCTATTTAATTGTATTCTTTATACTTAATTCCATGCACCATTTATTGTAGATTATATGCATCATTCTAGGTTAGTTTTGCAATTAGGAATAACATGCGCACACACAAGAACCATGTGCACAACTCTATGGTTCATGTGCATGGTCTTGAAGCATGTTTCTCTATATAATTTGCTTGATTTTCTTAAATTCCCATACATTGGTTAGATTTCATGCACATATTTCATGTCTTATTCATGTATTTAGTTTATCTATTTCATTCACTATTTTAGGTTAGATTCATACTCACTATGGTTTCCATTTCTTATCTTTTGCTCCATTTGAAGATCTATTCCATGATTCATGTGCACATCCCCTTGCATCATGCACATTAGTTGTTTGATAATTCTTTAATGTGCATGCTTAGTTTAAGTTATGTTCAGGTTCATTTGATCATTTTCTAAGTTTAATTGCATGATAGAATAGTTTTAGTAAGTTTGCACATTGAGTTCCTAGGTTAGGTTAAAAACCATCTTTCTTGGATAGGTTACATGATCTAAGCAGGATCCAAACAACATACAAACCCATGAGATTCCTTGTGGGCTCAACCTCACTAAAGTATAGTTACTACAATTGATTTGTGTGCTTGCAACTATTATTAAAACATGCACCAAGTGGATTTTCTTGTCCTAGACACAGATCCTATATCAAATCCAAATAATGACAATCCTATCATCTTGGGCCATCAATTCTTGGCCACATCTAATGCCATAATCAACTGTTAAAATGAAGTCATGAAACTATCATTTAGCAACCTGAGACTAGAGTTTAATATTTTTAATGTAGCAAAACAGATGGAATCCACAAACTCTTTTTCCATGAATGTTATAGAAAGTCTAGTTCATGGTACTTTCCAATCATCTTCATATTTCAATCCACTTTTTCCTCAAGCCAATCCTATTGAGGAAGTGGACCTATTACTTAAAACTGCAGTGGTAGTGGACACTCCAAAATGGAGACAAAAAGTAGAGCCCATTACACCACCTTCCATTGCTCAAGAGAACTCACCTAAGAAAACACCCACTTTAGACCTAAAACAATTGCAAGAAAGTCCAAAGTATGCATTTTTAGGTCCTTCTAAAACCTTGTCTGTAATTATCACCACTAATCTCAATCTAGAATAGGAAGGTAAGATGCTTAATATTCTTTGTACACATAAGAAAGCAATAGGGTAATCCATCTTAGATATAAAGGGAATTAGCCCAATAATTTGAATGCACTGAATTCATTTAGAAGATAATGCTAAAACATGACAGGTTTTACAATAGAGGCTTAACCCTCACATGAAGGAGGTTGTTAAGCCAGAGGTATTAAAGCTATTAGATGTAGGTATCATCTACCCAATTTTCTAATAATGCTTGTGTCAGCCCCATTTAGGTTGTCCCTAAAAAAATTCTGGTAGTTAGAAATGAGGACAATGAGTTAGTCCCCACTCACATGTTGTCAGGGTGCAGAGTTTGTATTGACTATCATAAGCTAAACTTGGTCATGAGGAAAGACCACTTCCTCTTCTCTTCATACACCAAATGCCAGAAAAGTTAATTGGTCATGAGTATTATTGTTTTCTAGATGGATATTATGCCTACAAACAAATTCCTATAGCACCAAAGGATAAGAGAAGACTACCTTCACTTATTCTTTCAAAACCTTTGCCTACAAATGCATGCCTTTTGTGCTATGCAGTGCACCAATGAATTTTCAGTGTTGTCCGATGAGTATCTTCTTAGATATGGTAGAAAGATTCCTAGAGGTAAACATGGATGATTTATTAGTGTTTGGATCTTCATTTGATGAGTGCTTAGCCCCTCGAGCTCTAGTGTTAGGTTGGTGCCAAGAAAAGAACTTAGTAATTAATTTGGAGAAGTGCCATTTCATGATGAAAGTTGGCAGGTTCTAGGGCATATCATTTCACAACAGGGCATGGAGGCTGTCAAGGCCAAAGTGGACGTCATTTGTAATCTTCCCCTTCCTAGGTGGGTGAAGAAGATTCCCTCATTCTTGGGCCATGCTTGATTCTATCATCATTTCATCAAAGTCTTTAGTAAAATTTCTAACCCCCTATGCAATCTGCTAACAAAGGAGACAATTTTTAACTTGAATGAAGATTGCATGAAAGCCTTTGAATATCTTAAGGCCAAACTCACCTATGTGCGTATCATACGGCTGCCAGATTTGAGTGCATTGTTTAAAATCATGTGTGATGCTTCTAGTTACATGATTGGTGCTATTTTGGGGCAAAAAATTACTAAGCTTCACCATTTGATTTATTATGCCAATAAGACTCTCAATGACACCAAATTCAACTACTCCACTATGGAGAAAGAGTTGTTGGATGTGGTCTTTTCCTTGTACAAATTTAGGTCCTACCTCTTAGGGTCTAAAGTGATAACCTACTCAAATCACGGTTCATTGAAGCACCTTCTTTCTAAGAAGGATGCTAAGCCTAAACTTATTAGATGAATTCTTTTGCTTTAGCAGTTTGACATAGAAATACAAGACAAGTAAGGTTCTGAAATGTAGTAGTAGATCACATATCCAAGCTAATTGTTGAGTCTTTTAGTGAACCTGTGCCAATTAAAGAAATTTTTCCTGATGAGCAACTTTTCAGGTTTCTTAGTTACCTTGCTATGCTAACATTGTCAACTATCATGTGATAGATAAACTGCAGAAACATTGGTCATAATAAGATATCTCCAACGTCTTATCAAAGGTTTACTTCATATGGGATGATCCGTACTTATTCAAGTATTATCTCAATCAAATCACTTGGAGATGTGTTCTTGATAATTAACAAAACAAAATCATTTTCTTTTGCCATGACTATGCTAATGGGGGCCATTAAGTGCAAGGAAGACCACTACAAGAAGTTGGCAAAGCTTTAGCCATTAGACTACATCCATCCTACCTAAGCAATCACTCTTCTCTTGTTCATTCTTTGAATTACGCTACATGCCTTTGGTTCCAAGACCTTGTTCGCATAGCGAAGAAAGGCATGGTTGAAAGGGGCAGTTAGCTGACTACTTGGTGAGCAGATAATGGGCATTCACACCTCAATCAAATGGATATTTGAGAGGTCGTTTTGATCAAACATACCATCATTTGGAATAGACCCTAAAACAGTCATGGCCCATGCATGATATGGCGAAGAAGTCTCTAATGGATGTAATTCCCAATCACAAACACCCAAGCTTTGAAAGAATGAAAATAAGAGAATTTCCTCGTTGGCAAGTAGAGTTACCTACTTCTTTGACCCTGTTCTAGTAGTACAAGCCACACATGGCAACTATAGTACAATACAAAAATATTCATCTATAAGATTTTTCAATGTGGATTTTACTAGCCCACGATTTTCAATGATTATAGCTTGTACTGTAAAGCACGTGATCAATGCCAAAAGTTAGGGAATGTTGGAAAATAGGACATGATGCCACTATACCCAATCTTCAAAGTAAATTTTTTTTATGTTTGGGGCATCAACCTCCTTAGTCCCTTCCCTAACTCTTTTGGAAATATATGCATCCTAGTGGGAACGAATTACATGTCCAAATGACTAGAGGTAGTAGCTTATAAGACAAAATGACCACAAGGTGATAATTGAGTTTTTGAGAGATAATATCTTTTCACTCTTTGGCACTCCATGTTCTATTATCAATGGTGGTGGAAGCCACTTTTGCAATTGGGTATTTGAGGCCCTAATGAAGAAATATGGAGTCACCCACAAAGTTTTAATGCCCTACCATCCCCTAACTAGTGGGCAAGTTGAGGTATCAAATGGAAAAATTAGGTGCATACTGGAGAATGCGGTGAACTCCAATAGAAAATATTACTCTTTAAGAGTAACTAATGCATCTCTAGGCTTATAGAATAGCATATAAGACATTTGTTGGAATGTCCCCATATCGTCTAGTTTTTTTGGAAAAGCTTGCCATCTACTTGTTGAGCTAGAATATAAAGCATATTAGGCAATTAAACATCAACTTTGATCATGACAAATATGGGACCCACAAGAGGTTCCAAATTTGAGTTGGAAGAACTCAGGAGAGAAGCATATGATAGTGACAAAAGGTATAAGGACCATATGAAGATGGGAAAAGATAAATCCATTATATGTAAAATGTTCAACTAGGTCAGAAGGTCTCTATTATTCCATTTTGCATCTCTTTCTAGGAAAGTTAAGGTCCCAATGGACCAACCAATATATAGTAAAGATTCTCTATCCTCATGGGCCCATTAAGATTGAAAAAGATGGAGAACTTTCCAAAGTTAATGGTTAGCTATTGAAACCATATTTTGAAGTGAGAAACCCCAATGAGGAGGAGGAACTCCCAAAAGAGGAGCTTGTTTATCAGAACTAGATATCACAGAAGGTCATTTGTATCATAATGTAGATATAGTGGTAGTTTGCATTTTGAATTGTGGCCACATTCACAATTCACTGCACCATTGCTACACTATCATTCTAATCCTTATCTCTTTACTTAGTTTTTCATTTGTCCATGCTTTTATTTCAAAACATTGAGGGCAATGTTTAATTTAAGTCTATAGCTAGGGTATTTTGAAAATTGATGTGTCCACCATTTTATTTAGTTATATTTTTTCAAAATTTTCCTTTATTTAAAAAATGAAATTTTTTGATAAAAACTTATGAGAAGTTCCTTTATAAGGATGAGAATTCAAATTTTCTAAATATTAATAAATTTGTTACAATTAACCTTTTTCTAAAGTATTCCTTGAAAAATTGAAATCAAAATAATTATTGTGCAATAGCCAAATAAGTAAATTAAAGAGAAAATATAACTTAGAGATTCTAAAAGATTTGTGGAGACTTATTAACCCATGTGAGCATTAGATCCAATCCTTCTTTGAAAGGGTTACATATAAAATTTAAAATTTTATTCATTGTACATAATTTCCTATTGGTGGTTTCATTATTCTTGCTTTGATCAACTATTGAGAAATATCATATGAAAGACTATACCATATATATTGAGTTTATGGACATATTTGAGCTATATAAAACATATGAAATGATAGAGGACATCTTTGTTAAACCCAAAGCCATTAGCATTCACTAAATTATTATTAATTTTTGCTAGTTAATAAGCCTTTTCTTTATGAACCAAACAACCAATACCCTTATTATCCCCAATAATATATCCATTACCCAATTTACTTTGAAAATATGTAGAGATGGTTGAAGTATATATTGAAGAAATAGTATGAACAATACAAGTCAAGAGATGAATATAAGAGCTGAAAAGAGAAAATTCAAAGAAAGGCTATATCAAAAGTCAAATAAATAATATGAAGAAAATAGCCAATGAAAAAGCAAATGTTCACTCTTATGGTAGAAAAGAAAATTAGGACCACTTTGTGAAAGACCTTTACATATCTTTTAAAACAACCTTTGTATAGCTTAATACTATTTCTTTTGATAACCCTATCCTAAGCCTATGTTTCTTCTTAGTAGAAGCAGTAACTTGATCTTAGGAGTAGTGTCGCTTGGATGTGGTTATAGATGAGTAGGGATTCTGTTATAGTGTAATATTCTTTAATAGTGATATCCTTTCCATAAGACCATATTAGATTTTCCAAGTTATAGTTCTTTGGTATGAAATAATGTGACAATTTGGCCTTTACATGCTTAATCAAATACTTAAATGTTTAACTTGATGTTCTTAGCACATAGTAGGTCCAAAATGATGTTAACCACTGAAGATTGATGTGCTTCAAAAATAGATTTGAAGACTTATGTTCCTTTACACTAGGAATCTATTCATACTCATTTTGTATGAGACAAGAAGGCAATGATTGTTCCACAAACGCCTTCAACCATAAAGAGTTGAATGATAACTCAATAGTGGGGAAGGTGGAATGCTGATAGACAACAAAAGGTCAATAATCGTTGAGAGCTAACATGCTTGCAAAGCTTACATGATTTAAACCTAGCATGCTTGGGACAAGTTCGACCTGTTTAGTTATTGGCATTCACGATTGATTCAGCTGCTATGCTATATTGCAACAATGGCTCCATGCATGTGTGTGTGTGTGTGCGAGGCACGTGTGCGTGCGTGCGTGTGTGCTATATTCACACACTCACATTTTGAAGCTTAATGAAATAATGAATATCTTTAGTACAGGGGTAGGATTTTGAACTATTGATCACTTATATTAGCATGCTAAAGTTAGAAATATAATGAATGATGAGGACAAGAAGATTTTTTAAGAAACATGAAGGATTTTCATGAGGCTCTTTGAAAATGTATGTGGGTATATAGCATTTCTGGAAACCTTTACAACACTACAACTCATCCACTAAAGGTAACCTAGGAGTTTAATGGCTTTCTACATATGCTAAATGCATATGAGAACACCCAAGAAACTAATTAGGATTTATTTTTTAGACTTCTTCTTTTCTATTTTTGTAGTTTTGCTTGAAGACTAGGACAATCTAAGTCTGGGGGTATTGGATATATATATATATATATATATATGTTACATAAATACCTCTATATTTAGTAAGTTTTACCCTTAGAAATCACTAATTAGGTTAATTCTATATTTTGCAATCAAGCTACAAATGAAAAATGCACAAATTTGACAATTTTACCCCTAAAAGAAAAATTTTACCTTTCAAGATTTTTATTGTATACCCACACATGCCAGGCGTGAAGTCAAAGAGTTTAGACTAAAAATTGAATGTCAAATACAAAGTCAAAGATGTCAGAAACCCTAAATGGAACATCAAGCCTTATTCATTCAAAATAAGGAGTTCATATCCAAAGTAAGGTGACAAAACTTTCCATGCATGCTTGCAATGCAAACTATCACCTTGGAAAGCTTATAAGAGAAGCTCAAATCGTATACAATGGGAGCTTCTAAAATAAAACAAGTCAGAAGATCAAGGCCCACATGAGACTTATTCCTTATATTCTCTCTCCTACTCAACCAAAAGAAGGGATCAGAAAAGTTGGTTAACTCCCCTTAGTTTCATGTGAAATATAAGGAGAAATAATGATTATTAATGGAGAAAAATAAGGAGAAGAAGAGAGAAAGAATTTACGAGAAATCTACATCTGAAATTCATCTTACTCTTCAAGTACCTAAAGGCATAGATCTATCCTTGTAGATACACCTTTGAAGCAACCAATGAAAACACATTTAAGCAAGTATGGACCAATAAAAATCTAGATTGCAATGAAGACCAAACTAAGATCCTATTAGGGGAGAGTTTTTCATTGAGCTGCCAACTATTTTCAAGGAAAAGAGCTTTAATTTCAAGGAAAAAGATGTCCCATTGTGGTGGAATGATATTGGCTGGACAAAATTATGGTGGGCTAGGAGAAAAAATTTGGAAAAACTTAGAGTGGTTAAGGAAATCTAAATGGAATCTAGGCCATCAACTCTAGGGCAATCCAATCCAAAGTTGGAGAGTAAAGAAGCCTTAAGGATGATCTATTTAGATAAGAATACTAAAACCAAATATCGACCACTCAAGTTAGGATAATGATTATCTAAGGGTCAAGAATAAATCTTTGAAAAGATAAAAACCCTAGCCACTTTGCGCTTGTTGAAAAGACAAATCAAATCTTAAGGTAAGAAAGATCTCCACCACTGATTATCATCCAATGGTCTAAACTCCTTACAATTTTAGAAACTTCACATATACCCAAAGTGTTTCCACACTTCCCACTGTATTCCCTTTCCAAATGCATCAAATCTCCTAAATTTTCTCTTATTCTCTCAATCTTCTTTCCTTCCTAGCCAATCACCTTTCCTATCCTACCAATTCTTCTTTCTTTTCCACCCTTATCTCCTTCCTTCTCACTTTCCCATCCCATCTCCTAATCAAACTCAATTTCACATCAAATACAACCCCCTAGTTCATTCCCAATCATTCTTCCATCTTGCTTTCCTTCTTATCCTCCCATCTCCCTCCCATCTCAACCATTCTTTAATCTTTTCTTCCTTAGATCCTAACTTCCATTCCCTAGGGCTTTTACTTATAAAACTCTATAAATAAGAGGAGAAAGACAACCTATATTTTAACTTTACCTAGAGTTCAAGATCCAAAGTACAAGAGAAACAGAGGGAGGAAGACCACCCTTACCCATTTTCCTCCTTATTTTACATACATTGTGACGACCCGGGTTTTCACATGCATTTTTAAAATGCAAACCTAACTCCTAATGCAGGATACATCCCTATTTGAAAATTTTTTTATAAAAACAATGCAATGCAGCAAAAAAATCGTTTATTTAAATTCAATTTTAGAACCTTGAGTGTCAATTGCTTTCAACACAAACAAAGTAGTTTTGAAAATTTCTGTAATCATAAATGTCTTCCCAGGTCTATCCAGTCACAGCTCACAGCCCAATTGTAGTAAGTATAGATACGTGTCCAAAGGGGTAGAGAGTTTGCTTACATTCAAATTTATCTCTTCTTCATTTACTTGATCGTAGCACCAACATGTCCTGGAGTTTCTTCTAATCCCTTTTTGGACTAGTCTGTAAAAATAATATGTTTGGGGTGAGTATTCCTCATACTCAGTAGGTTATTTGACACTACTATTTTGAAAATATGGTAGACAACATGCATAATTCAAGGTGCTTTGTCATGTAAAACATCAGTGACTCCTTTTTGTGTAAACATGCAAATTTATGCATAAAACAAAGCTCATAGATGCAAATTCAACCACGTGATCTTTTATCCAAATCTAGTATCTCAATAATATAAATTTAATCAAAAATCATAGAATAGAAATCCATAGATTCATGTGAGAAGATCTCACCAAACATATCAAACCACGAGTCAAATCTAATAATCATGAAACTATTAAAATAGTCATCTTTCAAGAAGATGCAGTATCATGCTCAAGAGTCTCTTGGTAAACACATCACGCCAATTGGTCACAAGTACTCGTGTACAACCATCTCAATGATATATGCATATCGATAACACCAAAATCATAGGGTCATTATGCTCACGATCAACACATAGCTGACTCATGTGGCTTCAGTATCTAGAGACCTACTCACCATAGCCTCCATAGTGACTATGGATGTCCCCAAAAGGGTGCCGTGACAACTCCAGTGGTCGTACTTATTTATCACAACAGTCAGGGAAGGGACAATGCCTTTTTGGCAGTGATATCATCCACCCTTTTGGTGGTAGAGGCAGAGAGGCCAACCCCATACATAACAACCTCTCAGCATAGTGCTCACCAGGCTCAATAGCGCAAAAAGCATATATAAATAAATACAAATCTCAATCATCGAAATCATGCAACTTATGCATTTATTTTCAACCATGTGAGCAGTGCATAAGATTAGTTCATGCTAATATCGTATTCAAAGCCATAAAACATAAAGACAATTTCGCATACTCGTATAAGAACATCCTATCTCAAAAGCAGGTAAAAACAATAATAAAAGTAAGTCAGAGTTTAAGGTGCATTTAAAAATTTAGTAGTATCAGACCTCCTACCTCGACCGTTGTCCCTTAACTTTCACTTAACTCCCGTCTCCTCTAACAAGAGTCCTAGCGTACCTTGGTGAAGTCCTAGATATTATTTGGAAATAAGAATCCCAATATTATTTCCTATCTTACAGATCAATGGCTAGATCTATGCTATAGGTTATAAATCTCTGATTTGTGGGTTTTTAAAGGTTAATTTGGGTAATTTAGAGTTGATCTAGGTATATTGACCTCCTAATACATCAAGTGGATCAATCTATGTGATTTGATCATCTTTGATCTTACCGATCTATGAGATTTCTATGGTTTTTTGGCCTATAAGCATACAAAAGAGTCCTCTGATCCTAAATTTTATAGTCTCATTGGGTCCTCATCATTATTACGAATACAATGGTTCTTTTGGATCATCGATCGAAGTTATATAGCTTCCTTAATCGCAGTTTTAGTGTCGCTAATCCATGAACGAACCATATTTGTAAACGTAGGGCCCGCGTGCCACAGTTCCCAGGACACATGCACGTCCCAATTGAATAGAGATTGCGTTAGCATGTGTGCGCACATTTGAATGGCTTGCCAGGGTGCACGTCCTAGATGGCGTCGCGTCATGGCTCCTAGGCGCTTTTGCGCCCCGATCGAACCAGGACTGTGCCTGCACCATCGCACGCCCAAAGCCCATCCCAGGGGAGCATCCCAAGTGCGCATTATGTGATGTGTCCTTGGGATGCCTAGTTCGCATGGAGCCGGATGGAACCTGGCTTTCCCTGATGCGTTCTCCAGCCAGGAAACGCTAGATTCGGCATGGATATGGCCTGGGAAGGGGAAAACTAGAGAGTGGGGGAAAAAACCTTACCTTGGTAGCTGAAGATGGTGGCCTCTTTTTAGTGTGCGGCTCCCTTATGTCTACTAGAATCCCAGGTCGCCAAAAATCCTTAAGAAGGGGAAAACCCAGTTTTTGGGTGATTCTAGGGGAAAATGGGGAAGAGAAAGGAGGGAAATGGTCGGCCTGAAGGGAAGACCTGGGCCAGCACTAGAAATGGCGGAGAAAATCTGGAGAAGGGTTTTTTGGTTTTTCCAGAAACCCTAGCCCAATGGCGGTGCCGCCATTTCTTCTGGCACCACCTCACAGAGGCGGTGCTATGTAGGTTGGTGGCTAGAGGTAGGGGACAACTACTAATGGCACCCTTGTGTTTTTGGGTTTTAGTTGTTTTACAGTCAAATTACAGATATGCCTTCCATCTTTTGACGCTTATAACTTCTTCATACGAACTCCGTTTTTAGTGTTCCTTGAGGCGTTGGATTCCATTTCGAGTGTAGAATCTAATGATACTAATTTTTCTTAAAAATTCCTTGGTTTCATATTTTAATTAAAATAAAATATCCAACCACCTCTCAAGGTGATTTAATATCTATTAATCTTCAAAATTTTCCAAAATAAACATGCTATAATTAACTAGCATATGGAGATCATCATGGTTGGTTGTGGTTGTAAATTTGATACAAAATATCTTTAAAATTTGAGTCATGACATACATAGACCCCCTAACTCCGCCAATGCCGATCCCAAGCCTGGATAAAAAAGGAGGGTCTTGCATCAAGTGCCAGCCGGCAAGGGGGAAGGTGAAGATGATTCTATTATTTATTTTTTACAAATGAATATGCATTTGTAGTTTCTGAGGAAGAAATGAAAATCATCTCCAGCTTCTTAAAAGATGGCAACCCTTGTATCAGATAGCCAGCGGACAAGGGGGAAGTTGAAGATGATTCTATTATTTCTTTCTTACAAATAAATATGCATTTGTGTATTAGTTTGTGAGGAAGAAATGATAATTATCTTCAGCTTCTTAAAATATGGCCACCCTTACGTCAGGTAGCCAGCCGGCAAGGGTGAAGCTGAAGATGATTTTAATGAAAATCATCTTTAGCTTTTTAAAAACTATGGCAACCCCAACATGACATGAATCGAAAACTAACATTCGCTCAAGCGAGGGCATTCCCCATAAGCGACGAGCTGCATCGGATCCCGAATGCGGTGAAAAATAGGCAAGGGTTATTAGGGGGTTCTCCCAGAAGCGACATGCTACATCGGATCCCAGGTGTAGTGAAAAATAGGCAAGGGCTGCTAGAGCGTCCCCTCAGAAGCGACACGCTGCATTAGAACCCAGGTGCAGTGAAAAGTGGACATGGGTTCATACTATAGAGGTCGAGAAAGGCAATAGTAAATAGGGTATCTCCAAAACATAAGATTCGCATCGCTACATGGAATATAGGGACACTGACAGTCAACATCGCTTGTATCCAAGAAACCAAGTGGAAAGGGGCTAAAGCTAGAGAAATAGATGGGTATAAATTATGGTACGTAGGAAAGAAAAATAATAGAAATGGCATAGGAATAATAGTGGATAAGGAATTAAAGGACAAAGTTGTTGACGTGAAAAGAATCAATGATAGAATTATAATAACAAAAATGATTCTAGGAGAGCAAATTATAAATATTATAAGTGCATATGCACCACAAGTAGGGTTACAAGATATGATTAAAAGACAGTTTTAGGAAGATATGGAGGGAGTCATGCAAGAAATTCCCAACACTGAGGGGATATTTATATGAGCAGACTTAAATGGCCATGTAGGAAAAGATAAGGAAGGATATGATAGAATACACTGAGGGTATGGTATAGGTGAACGAAACGAGATGGGGGAGAATATACTCGATTTTGCTTTGTCATATAGCCTATCCATTGCAAATACACTCTTTAAGAAGAGGGATGAACACTTAATAACCTTTAAAAGTGGACTTCATGAAAGCCAAATAGACTTTTTTCTACTTAGGAATAATGAACGATCTATATGTAAGGATTGTAAGGTGATACCCGATGAGAGTTTAACCACACAACATAGGTTAATGGTTATGGATATTCATATCAAAAGATGGAGTAAAAGAACTGAACTTAATACACATCCAAAAACTAAGTGGTGGAACTAAAAAGGAGAGAAAATAACCTCCTTCAAAAATAAGTTGATGGTAGAAGGAAATTGGAACTATGAAACAGAAGTAAATACCATGTGGACTAATATAGCTGAGTCCATTAAGAAAGTGGCAAAAGATGTCTTAGGAGTATCTAAAGGTAAAAGGCTATTAACAAAGGGAACATGGTGGTGGAATGAAACAGTACAAAAAGCTATTAAAGAAAAACGAATGTGTTTTAAAACATGGCAGAAGATTAGAAATAATGAAAACTATGAACAATATAAGAATGCTAAAAACGTTGCTAAGAGAATAGTAAGTGAGGCTAAATTTAAAGCATATGATGAGCTCTATAATAGATTAAGAACAAGAGAAGGTGAGAAAGATGTGTTTAAACTTGCAAAAGTAAGAGAATAGAAGGGTAAGGACTTAGAGCATGTTAGGTGCATTAAAAGTGATGATCAAAGAGTATTAGTCAAAGATGATGAGATCAAACAAAGGTGGAAAATATACTTTCAAAAATTGTTAAATGACAATGGCCCTGAGAATATAGGGATTGAAAATACTATAAATCTAAATAACATTGGATATTATAGATATGAACGTAGGATTAGAATACTTGAAGTAAAAGAGGCCTTGAGAAAGATGAAATCAGGAAAGGCCATGGGGCCTGATGGTATACCAATAGAGGTTTGGAAGCATATGGGAGATATTGGGGTAGTTTGGTTGACTAAGTTGTTTAACAAGATTATAAAATCAAAGAAAATGCCTGATGAGTGGAGGAAAAGCTCTATTGTACCAATCTATAAGAATAAAGGAGACATTCAGAGCTGCACTAATTATCGAGGGATCAAACTTATGAGCCACACCATGAAACTTTTTGAAAGAGTGATTGAGAAGAGGCTACAACATGAAACAAGTGTATCGAAGAATCAGTTTGGTTTCATGCCTGGGAGGTCTACCATGGAAGCTATTTTCTTACTAAGACAATTAGTAGAGAAATATAGGGAGAGGAGAAAAGACCTCCTCATGGTCTTTATCAACTTAGAGAAAGCTTATGATAGAGTCCCTAGAGAGTTAATATGGAGGGTGTTGGATGGTAAAGGGGTTTCTCAGGGGTATATAGACATAATTAAATATATGTATGAGGGAGCAGTAACAAATGTTAAGACCACTAATGGCATGACTAGTGATTTTCCTGTCACTATCGGATTGCACCAAGGATTGGCATTGAGTCCATACCTTTTCACATTAATTATGGATGAGTTAACAAAACATCTGCATGAGGAGATTCCCTAGTGCATGCTATTTACAGACGATATAGTCCTACTTGATGAGACAAGGGAGGGTGTAAACATAAAGCTAGAGTTATGGAGAGAAGCATTAGAATCGAAAGGATTTAAAATTAGCTGAACTAAGACAGAATATATGGAATGTAATTTTAGCAAGGAAAGTAGGCGTAGAACACCAGTCAAGATTGATAACCAAGAGGTCCCCATGAGAGACCACTTTCGATACTTAGGATCATTGATCCATGAGAGTGGAGAGATTGAGAGGGAGGTTACCCGGAGAATCCAAGCGGGTTGGAACAAATGGAGGTGTGCATCAGGTGTTTTATGTGATCTGTGGGTGCCAATCATACTAAAGGGAAAATTCTATAGGATGGCCATAAGGCCAGCCATGCTCTATGGATCAGAGTGTTGGGCAGTTAAGGAACATCATATTCATAGGATGAGTGTCACAGAAATGAGGATGTTGAGATGGATGAGTGGTAAGACAAGAAAGGATAGAATTAGAAATGAAAATATTAGAGGAAATTTAGGGATAGAACCAATAGGTAACAAGATGAGCGAGATTAGACTTAGATGGTTTGGCCATGTTCAAAGGAGACCAACAACGGCACCAGTTAGAAGGAGTGAGGTAATACAAGTTGAAGGTTCTAAAAGGGCAAGGGGAAGGCCCAAAAGAACGTGGCTAGAAGTTGTGAGGAAAGATTTTAAAACTTTGAGACTAAATGAAACCATGGTATTTAATAGAGTGGAAAGGAGGAATAAGATTCATGTAGCTGACCCCTAATTGGGATAAGGTCTTGATGATGCATACATAGACCCCCTCATCCTTAATAACACACATTATTTTCTTTTATCCTTCTATTTTTATTTTTCTTATGGTATTTGGAATTAAAGCAGAAATAAAGAAGCTTTGTGGCCTTCTATGGCAGTAGTCTTTCCAATCTTAGAATAATGGTTCAGCAGAAAATATATATATATATATATACATATATATATATATATTCATAGAGCCACTTCAATTCCTAGCTAATGGGTTGCGACACGTTGGGTTAAGGAGATGACAGCATCTTGGTGGTAAATGTTAGTGTATTATGGATTAAAGAGATGCATACAAGCTCTTGTTCAGTGACACAATAAGAGGGCCCTACAATAAAATTCAAGCCCAAAGTTGAAGATATTTACTTGCTTTCTTATGTTCTTTATTTCTTTGGCTATGTAAACAATCCTTGTAATCAATCAATTAATGAGAAGTCTCTTTTATTCTTTAGATTCCTCATTTATTTGCTTATTTCCTTGTTTTCTTAGTTACGTAGTTCTTACTTTAGCTCATTGTTTAGTTTCTTTCCTTGCATTTATCTTAGATTTATTACTTTACTTTAGTTTTCATTTTCTTTAGGTAGAATCCTTACTTTTCTTTGCTTAACTTTTCCTTAATTTCCTTTTCTTAACTAGATTAAAGTAACTTAACCTAAATTTTAATTAACACTCCTTAAAAGAGTCCCCATGGGATTGACCCATACTTGTCGTATCTATGCTATAATGGACCCATGCACTTGCAATTATTTTTAAAGCACATTAATTAGCAAGACGTTCTAGGCGATGGTATATTGAATCCTTGGGCTGGATGGCTATGAGACTGCGACTAAAAGTAAAAAAGTATGCTAGATATGCCATTAATGGTTATCACTTTTACACAAAAGATCGTGATAACTCAAGAGTGAACAAAATAATAGGGTCAACTTAGTTGCCAATGCTACATTCTTTTCTTGTTCAAAGGATAACGGGCCAATAGTGGCAAATGATACTTATTACGGACTTATAAGAGATATATGGGCCTAGGATTATACTTGTGGAACTATGGTTTTGTTTGAGTGCAATTGGATGGAACACAACAAAGATAGCATCAAAACTGATACTCTTGGATTGACATTGGTTGATCTCAAAAGATTGGCTATAAAAATGATCAGTTTAATTTGGCATCTCAAGCGAAACATGTATTTTATGTGCGAAATAGACATGATACGAGATAATCAACTGTTTTATCAGCCTCCCCGTGGGATTTTTTTTATGAAGATGACCAATGATACTGCAGTAGAATGCCCTTATACTATTAAAAAAATTCCATCAATCAATGTACTTGGTGGGAATGAGGATTATGTGCTTGATAATGATAGTAGAGTACTTGGGTTGAAAATAATATATGAGGGGAAAATTTACGATGTAAATAATTTGAAATATAATTGAAGGAGTTATCCCAAAATTTGCACGTTTATCTATCTATAATTATATATGGTCCAGATACATCAGGAATAAGCCAACCTGAGAGAATGAAACATTGATGTCATTGTTAAAAGGGGTTTTTTAAGACAATTTTCATAAACCAAATTGGAAAAAAGTTCTAAAAGACAGTTTTCTAAAAACCAACTTTAAAAACAATTTTGTTCTTTATAAACCCATTGTCATTACCACTGACTCTCTTCGTCTAGCAGGCAAAATGATGGCCTCCTACTCCAATTCTTCTCTCTTTATGTTGTCACCCTCCTACCTTCCATTTATGAGATTTAGACTATTTATGGCATGAAAAACTTGGTCAGAATAGTAAAAGCCTCTTGTTATCATCCATTATTTTGTTACTAATTACGTGTGTCATATTGTGGATTAAGTAGGTTTTGCTACTACAAATATTGAGGTTAAGATCTTGGTAAGATAGTCGTGATTCAGACAAAAATCATGTGATATTAGTGGAAAGAACCACTATTTTTTTATCTAACCCTCATAAGAGAATGGCAGTCTCATGTTTTGTGGTTCCTATCCAAAATTAGGGTTGATGATGAGAAATATTCCTCTGATGAAAGAGCTGGTCAATTGGGAACAAAAGGCTATACATATTTCAAATCATGAGGCACTGGGTCTTACAACCTCATCTTGGCATAGGATGTTGACATTGAAGCTTTACCATCAAAGGAAGTGTGAGAGTGTGGTGTGAGCTGAATACTAAGAGGCTAGATTTTCATGAAATAATTAGCTCAATGATCATGCATTAATTTCTATTAATTAGATGTAGTAGTATGTAACATTTGATATATGTAATAAAAGGATTGTAAATGAGAATTTATCAAAAAATTACTTGATTTGCTTGTTATTTTGTTTGCTTTTATTTGTGTGTATGTGTGTGTGTGTGTGTGTGCATGCAAGCACGCGTGTGTATGCATAGAATGCACAATGAAATTTGAATTATTTAAAAATTTCACTAGTGTCATTCTTAGAAAGGGTTTTAAAGATAGTTTACAAAAACCAACTGGAAAAGCATCTTTTAAAGATAGTTTTTTGAGATGGTTTTTAAAAACCTTACTCATGTTACATATGAACCCAAATTTCATTTAGGCACCATTTCACCATTCTACCCTATTCCCCATAAGAAATCTCTCTCTGTATCATTGTCACGCCCCCTCAAAACATCTCCCACAATTCGCTAGTGGTGAGGTAAGTCTCCCTCTCAGGATAGCCAAAAAATCAAAGTAGCTAGCCCCTTTTTCATGAATGCACAATAAGTCCTTATCAATAAGCAGTCGTTAGAAGAACCAGACCAACAACCCCATTTTTTCTGCTCCCCTCTCTGTTTGTGTCATGCATACACCATCTGTCCTTCTTAGTAAGGGGTCATCAGAAAAACCAAACATGTGAACCCCTGTCATGCATGCCTAATTAGTCCTTCTTGGTAGGGAGTCGTCAAGACAACTAGATTGATGACCTGTTTTTTCTCCTTCTCTCTCTCTATCTATTTCATGCATGCACAATTGGTCTCGGTAGGTGATCATTAGAAAAACTAGACCGACAACCTCATTTTTCCTCCTTCCCTCTCTCTGTCCATGTTGTAGTGTGCAATCAGTCTTGGTTGGGAGTCATTGAAAAAAACATATTGGTCACCTCTTTTATTCGCCTCCCCTCTCTCTATCTATCTGATGCAATTGGTGTCCATAGGGGGGTTGTAGAGAAGCAAACTAGCAACCATCTTTTTCCTTTTCCCCTCTATCTCTCTCCATTGATTGAACACCAGTTTAATGAATCAATTATCCAATTGAAGAAAAATAACATATAACTTTCTGATTTTGTGGGAAATGCATGGTAGTTTTCGCTAATAGATATCTCATATGTGCTTCTAAATAATGTTAATAGGATTTTGTAGTTCATAAATAATTGTATGTATTGTTATGTGTTTGTAGCTAATTAGTAGAAGAAAACTAGAACTAGTTTTGGTTATAGAACTAACAACTACCAAGAACCAAACCAAAACCAAATAATTTGGTCCTTAAATCTAGAATCAAACCCCAAAAGGATATGATTCCAATGTTTTTGAATCATAATAGTCTAGTTCAAATTATGGGTAGAACTAAACCAAAATTGGATCCCCCATTAACTACCCTAATTGTGAGGGATGAATTAGAATGGTGGTTGTATATGATTTACATTTTTTTCCTAGGTTTTAGTCAAGTTACTGGTGTAAGTGTATTCTAATGACTAATGCAAGAACTAAACATAGAGAAATTACTTGGATCATCAAGAATTTGCCTTCTTTGAAAGAAGAATGAGAGCACACAATGGAAAATTATAGCAAGTTACTATAGTGTACCCACTTTTGCCTGATGGGCCTCATAATTAGGTGTTGGCTACATGAATCTTGTTGCTTACTAGTATGATTTGCAATGTGGTTTGCAATGCAATGACAATTGGAGATAGCTTGATAAACTAGTGTGATATGCAATGTGAGAATTAGAAATACATGCAATGTGAGGATTAGAACTAATACCTCATATGTCAATCATTGTCCATATTCACTATGTACAATTGTTTATTTACTATAGGCATATCTAATTGTGTATTTACTACTAAACATAGCTAATTCTATTATTTTTTGTCAACATTTTGCTTCTTATATTTGTACTTAATGCTATTAGGTGTACACTATGTCATTCTAAATAAGATGTAGGCATATATTTGGTTGTTTCATATTTCTAAAAATGATGCTCATGTTTTCAATGAAATGGTGGGGAGGCTAAGTCTTCATTTAGAATTTGGAATGTGAAATGATGGCATATTAAGTGAATCGCATTGCATGTATAAAATCCACAAGTCTAAAAAATAGACAAGACTACCAAATTTTTTATAGAAATAAGGAGTTTATTTTACTGTCATAGTATGTCCTTAAATGCATTACATCAAATATTTTGTTTCATTGTATTCTCATTTGCAAGAAAAACGAAACGTGAAGAACATGAACAACAATCCAACATAAGTAGTCCTCAAAAGAGAAAGGGCAGAGGATGAGCAATGATAGAAAAGGTCATTAAGATAAAATCAAAGGAAATAAAAGAAGCCATCACATACAATAGCAAGGGGCAAGAGATAGGTGCAATTGCAGCATCTTATAGCAGTCACTTTTGCTCTACAATAAGAAGCATGGTGCCTATTTTGAATGATGATTGGAGAGATACATTACCAACAATCAAAGATTCAATATGGACGATGATAAAGGCATGTAAATGTTATACATGTATTATATAGTACACTAAGAACCTTATCTTTTTGTTTTCAAATAGAGTAACGTGTATGTTTCTACTTTGTAGTTTGCCTTTAACATACCTGAGCACAAGAAGATGCATACATTGTGAGTTGGTGAGCAATGGAGAAAATGGAAGAACTATCTTTTTCACAACTACATAGCTCAAACATAGATCTGTCAAGGCTGTATAGAGTACCAAAGATTTATTAAGTAGGATATATGGAATGAATTTGTAAAGAACTGCACGACTCTTGAATTTTGTGTATGTACTAAACTGTTGTTTCATTGAATTAATTATAACACTCAATTAAGTTTAATTGGGTATGCATCAAATGTGTAGAGAAAAGAGTGCAAAAGGAAGAAAGGTGTGTGAGATCAATCACATGTAGAACCACCTTTCTAGGTTGGATTAAGCTAGATTATAAGAACATGAAGTAAGTATCCATGAGATTTTATGTCTGTTAAATTATATCATAGTTATACATGATTCATTGTCTAAATATTATGTCTAGTAATAAGTGTTCAATTTTGTATAAAAAGTACCAAATTAGTAACTCATGTGTTATAAAATATAGTATTATTTTTAGCATTTTTCTAAAAAATTATAACACATGCATTTCTAACTAAATAATTCAAAATTTTGATATTTTGCAGGTTTAGAAGCAAATCCAGAGTATGTAAATCATCATAATTTTTAGGATTTAATTAGGGTTTTTACTTTTTTTATAGGAAGTGTGAAGATGATCCAATGGCCTATATTGTGCTTCGTAAAGTTTTTCGCAAATCAATTTATGTGGTTAGCTTGCCAAAGTGTAGGGGGCATGCAAAAAGTTATGCATTTTTATCACTTTGCATGAGAATTGGAGTTATTGTAATGACTCAAATTTTGAAGATATTTTGTATTACTTTTACAACCATGATCAATCATGATGTTTACCATTTGCCAATCAGTTATAAATTGTTTATTTTGAAAATTAATATATATATAATAATAGATGGTTATATGCTTAATTTCAATTAAAATATGAAACAAAGAAATTTTAGTATCATTAGATTCTACACTTGAAATGGAATCCAACGCCACAAAGAACACTGAAAACGGAGTTCGTATGACCAAGTTAGGGGCATTTGAAGATTGGGCACATTTGTGTAATTTGAACTTAAAAACAAAACGGGCTAAAAATACAGGGGGTCATTTTGATAACGACACCCCCTGGTCCCCTACCTCTAGCCACTGACCTAACATCACCACCTCTACAAGGCGATGCTAAAAGAAATGGCGGCACCGCCATTGGGCAGCACCGCCTTCACCGGCTTTAAAAAACCCTCTTCCCCTCTCTCTGAGCATCTCTCTTTCTCCTTCTTCTCTGACTGCTACAGCCTAGGGTTTCCGCAAAAAAATTCATTGAAAACCCCCCTCCCACTACGGTTTACGGCACCGACCTAGGTCCTTCCTTCAAGCCGACCATTCTCTCCTCTCTTTCCCCCACTTTTTCCTCTGGTCTCGCCGAAAACTAGGTTTTTCCTCTTCTTCGTGTTTTCCGGCGACCTAGGGTTCAGGCAGGTGTAGGAGAAATCGAACCAGTGAAGGGCACCATCTCAAGATGCCCAAGTACAACCCTCTCCTCTTTTCACTCTAGTTTTCGCCCCTCTCTGCTTTTTCTTCTCTTCCGATTAGATCCATGATGAATCTGGTGTTTTCTGGCCAGAAAATGCCGGAAAAGATAGGTTTGTTCTAAAACCCTCGAACCGGGGCGTCCTAGGGACACAGCATCTAACGTCCACACGAAACGCGCCTCACCGAAGATGCCCCAGAGCAACGACGTCTAGGACGTGTGCCCTGGCATATCATTAAGGCATGTGCACAAGTACAAATGCAGTCACGGTTTGATAGGGACGCGCACACGTCCTGGGAACCATGACGCGTGGGCTCGGTATGGACGAATTTGGTTCGTCTGTGGATTCGAGACACTAAAAATGCAATTAAGGAGGCTCTATAACTCCGATTGACAATCTGAAAGAACTGTTGCGTCCGTATCAATGACACAAACCTAATGAGATTGTAAAAATTAGGATCAAAGGACTGCTTTATATGACTATAGCCCAAAAACTATAAAAATCTCGTAGATCTACTATGTCAAAGATGATCAGATCTCATGAATTGATCCACTAGAGGTATTAGAAGATTAGTAGTTTAGGATTAACACTAGATTGCATGTAACCATCCCTAAATTATAAGATCTGACCATTCAAATCAAGTACAGACCTGTTCTAAGCATTAGGACAGGCGATTTATGAGATCTAACCATTAAACATTAGATCTATATGTAAGATCTAGCTTGGAAACACATTTAAACAAGGATCTATACTCCTGAAAGGCTGATCTAGCCGTTAATCAATAAATCTAATTAGCGTTTAGAAATGAATAGAAAATGATACTTGAACCCTTGTTATCAAACAATATACAGGGTTTCACAAAGATGGGTCAGGGTCGAGTAATGAGGAATGTGATTCAAGGAACATCGAGGTAGGTAATCTGATATTATTAAGTTTTTAAATGCATCCCAAACTCTAAGTGATTTACTTTCCATTATTATCGTATTTCATATGCTTTTGAGGTATGATGTTCTTATACGAGTATGCAGACTTGTCTTCATGATTTTATGGCCTTGAAGCACTTAAATCTATCACCGTATTTAGAATGCTTTTGGGATATGATATTCTTATACGAGCATGCGGAATTGTCTTCATGATTTACGCCCTTGAACACGATTTCTAGCATGAGTAGATTTTATGCATTGCTTGCATGTTTGAAAATAAATGCATATATTGCATGATTTCGATGATTGAGATTTGGATTTATCTATATATGCTTTTTGGGCTATTGAGCCTGGTGGGCACTATGCTGAGAGGTTGTTATGTATGGGGTTAGCCTCTCGGCCTCTATCACAAAAAGTGGATGGTATCGCTACCAAAATGACATTGTCCCTTTCCTGACTGCTATGGTAAACAGAGACAACCACTGGAGGTGTTCACCGCACCCTTTCAGGGACATATCCATAGTCGCCATGGAGGGCTATGGTGGGTGGTCTCTAGATATCGTAGACACTATTCCAGTTGTGTGATGATCGTGAGCAGAGTTGGCCCTATGATTTCAGTGTTATCAATATGCATATAGCATTGAGATGGTCGTATACGAGTACTCGTGACTCGTTGGCGCGATGTGTTCGCTGAGAGACTCATGTGCATGATACTTATAGTGATGTAGCATCTGCTTTGAAAGATGACTATTTTAAGAGTTTCATGATTGCTATATTTGGCTCGTGGTTTGATATGTTTGCTGAGATCTTCTTACATGAATCTATTGATTTATACTTTATGATTTTAGTCAAATTTATATCGTTGAATACTAGATTTGGGTAAAGGATTCCATGGTTGAATTTGCATCAATGAGCTTACGTTTTATGCACAAATATGCATGTATACACACAAAAAAAAGGAATCACAGATGTTTTACAAGACAAAGCGCCTTGAATTATGCATGTTGCCTACCATGTTTTCAAAATAGTAGTATTAGATAACCTACTGAGTATGAGGAATACTCACCCCAAATATATTATTTTTACAAATTAGTCCAAAAAGGATTAGAAGAAACTCCAGGACAGGTTGGTGTCATGATCAAGTAAATGAAAAAGAGACAAGTATGAATGTAAGTAAACTCTCTACCTTTTGGACATGTACCTGTAATTACTACAGTTGGGCTGTGAGCTGTGACTAGATAGACCTGGGAAGACATTTATGATTACAGTAATTTCCAAAACTACTTTGTTTGTTTTGAAAGCAAATGACACTCGGGGTTTTCAAAATGAATTTGAAACAAAAGATTTTTCTGCTGCATTGCATTGTTTTTATAAAATTATTTTCAAATAGGGATCGATCCCGCATTAGAAATTAGGTTTGCATTTAAAAATGCATATGAAAACCCAGGTTGTCATAGTTGGTATCAGAGCCCAGTTTTATCCTTTCACAGCTAGTCCTACATGTCCAAAAGTTATATACGACTAGAATAATCAAGAACAAGTAGCCTAAATATACGTAGTAGAGGTGACTAGAATAAGGAAATAATATTAAATCATAAAGAAATACACCATAAATAGGAGAAAATGAGACAGATCTAGCAAATACTTAGGTATTGGATGGCTCAAATTCTATCAAAAGTCTAGTCTAACATACTTATGGGTTAAGGATTAATTGTGTAGTGGTACACACAAGGAAGCTAGGATATGAGAATAAGATTATGATGAGAATAAGGAATGAGAATGCAAGATGATACTATTGGAATCTTTAGAAGACAACTGTGACTCGTACTAGATCAGAGAGGTAGGAATCCCGAAGAACTTAGCTCAATTCTAGATGACTTAATTGGAACTTTATGACAAGCAGATGACTCTCTTACAATGATGACCTAAGTATAGTAGAGAAGATTAGAAGATGAGTACAATAATTGATATATTATCTAGAGGAATACAACATGAATATGATAGGGGATGTAAAGGACTGAATTTGAGAAGAATGACGAAGAATTTGATTATAACATAGTTATTAGAAGATTTTGATGGTAATCCAATGGGGATGATAGATCTGTGATGATAGATTGATCATGACATTAAGTATAGTATGAACAAGATCATGACATGAACTTATAAAAGAAGTATAGTATGAAAAAAATGTCAATGAAATTGTTGAGACACTGTATGGTTTATTGAGAATACAGACAATTAAGGATTTTGATGATATTAGAAAATTTTAACATTTTCTGGAAGTATTAAGTTTATCATGTCTGACGTGTATGCGTGGTATCAATTATATGCAAGACATAGTATCGATTATATGCAACCAATCAAATGGAAACATTGATCTAAGTAGACAGAAGAAGGATGCTAGCTAAGGAATAATAACGGTCAAAATAAGAAGATCATGATTTATGGAGAATAGGAAAGAGAAGTATAGAATCAAAGATCTTTCATCTTTAGTATTGCCAAATTAAAAGATGAATCAATCAAATTTAAAGGACTAATAATAGTTGAGTTGGTGGTTTTATTATGAAAGAAGATAATAGAGATAAAGCAGATGAAAATACAGTCTTTGAGTAGAATATTGGATTTAAGGACAGTGTGTTGCAAGAAATTTCCACAACAAGGAGAAGCTGATAATACCCTACATTTGATTGAATGAAGCTATAGTGAAAAATAAGGATAGTGACTTGTCAAATCGATCTTCATCAACGAGGATATCCTCAAGGATCAACTTGAGGTC
The DNA here is from genome assembly GCA_035236585.1 of Warburgia ugandensis. NCBI lineage: Eukaryota > Viridiplantae > Streptophyta > Magnoliopsida > Canellales > Canellaceae > Warburgia > Warburgia ugandensis. The sequence continues at coordinate 28,073,007 of CP141131.1, forward strand.
CTGATATCATGAAGAAAAAGTAAATAAATTTAAGTGCCGTGATCCTTAGAATAATGTTGATTGAACTAAGGTATTTAAACCATATCTCCTTAATGATGATAATAAGGAAATATTACAGTTACTTAGACGTGAGTTTTCCCTAAAATAAATCAATTGATTAGACTAAGTCATTGGAGGATCTAAAAGTACAATAGATGTAGTACACAACCGAGACAGAGGTGGAATGAGAGATGATCGAAAGCAATGACAACAATTGCTAATATTCCCGGACCTTAATAGATGGCAAGCTGTGGAGTCACTTTGAGTCTGGAAGGCATGCCATTGCTTGGATTGGGAGGAAAGGTGGTTAAGCACCAATCGCTTTAGAGGCCTTTGAGCTAGTTACTGCCCGTGAATTTGGGAAAAGATATACAAGTGATCAAATAGAATCTTTGTTTAGGTCTAAGAAGATGCTTTATACTGACTTGCGTGTATATGACAGCTATTGGATGGTTAGTGTTGTTATAAAATAGGAATGAGGTGGTACTTGAAAGATAAAATTTAAGGAAATGAGATAATCGCTACTTATAATGATACCTCCTGTCCATTAAGACTTAATGATTGACGACAAAGCCTTGATAAATGATTCCACAATCTATCGATATAGGAAATGGAAGGAGAAGAATTAAGAAAGTCGCCACACTATATAGTAATAGCTGATGTTTAATTACCTTTAAACAAGAAGGTATTTGTTATATGCATATATCAAACTTAAAGACCAACTAAAGAAATTAAATAGAAGTAATCTTCAGAGTTAGCTTTACTGGATTGAGAATAACACTTTTGGTCTGGAAGATCCCAAAGAAAATCATCAAGCAAGGAAAATTTTATGTGAATTAAGCCTCTAAAACAAGAATATTCGATCTATGATGATAGATTCACCATAAACATTTGACATGATTTTGAATAAATTCTTCAAGAAGAAAATTCCATCAATTCTCTGATGGAAATCAATAATAGTTAGGAGATCATATTTGCAGTATGTATTAGTATCATTAAGGGAAGATGCTACTTAATTTGTTTTCATGGTTCTATTATGAATGTAAACATTGGTTGAGGAATAAAGTCACATATGAAAGGTAAAAACTAGTTGGAATTCAAAGCTGAAGACTAGTAGTTAAATACCTTTCCAACTAAAGGATTTGGTATAAAGGAAGTTGAGATTGAGAGATGAGGATTGATATTATATCAATTATAGAAGTCGCCTGAAGAAAATATGAAGCAAAGTGAGACAATAGAAAGAATGTAAACTCTTGGGACTCTTACCAGCAAAGTGCAGTCAATCTTAAGAAAGAGACTTTGATGATTAATAGGGCACTAGATGGAGGACAAGAGGGAAAAGAGACTATCCTATACTATTCGAGATGAAATACAAGGAATAAAATGATATAGGATCAAAAAAGTGTGGAGTAATTTATACATGATTAGAGGAGTGTGGTCATCTAAGGATTTGTAAATAGTAATTCTATAAATATGATAGAAATTATATGCACTGCAATTATAAACCAGTATTAACAATGTAGCAATTAAGGGACTAAGTATTAGAGTGTGCAATGGAAACGGCTCTAAAGTACTTTAAAGCAAGCTAAATTTGAGGTACTTTTAAAAGCCTTGAGGAAGGAATTATGAGGATGATAATTTGAGAATGTGCCTAGATTTGTTTGCAAGGTAACATGAAGAGAATTTCAAGAACAAAATTTCTTTACTTAATGACTCACTTGAGGTAGTGAATGAGAAATATATGGGATGAAGCAAAGAAAATTTTCTTAGTCAGAATCCAAAGGGAGAATGCATTCATCAAGAGGTTGCCTAGGAGACAAATAACTTGAAGATAATAATTTGTGGAATTTCGAGGACGAAATTCTTTAAAGGGGTAATGATGTAATGACTCAAATTTTGAAGATATTTTACATCACTTTTATAACCACGATCAATCATAATGTTTACCATTTGCCAATCAACTATAAATTGTTCATTTTGAAAATTAATATATATAATAATAGATGGTTAGATGTTTAATTTTAATTAAAATATGAAAGAAAGGAAATTGTGAGAAAAATTAGTATCATTAGATTCTACACTCGAAATGGAATCCAATGCCTCAAAGAACACTAAAAATGGAGTTCGTATGAACAAGTTAGGGGCATTTGAAGATTGAGGGGCATTTGTGTAATTTGAACTTAAAAACAAAACGAGCTGAAAATGCAAGGGGTTGTTTTGATAACGACACCTCCCTAGTCGTCCCCTACCTCTAGCCACCGACCTAATAGCACCACATCTACAAGGCAGTGCCGAAAGAAATGACAGCACCGCCATTGGGCAGCACCGCCTTTACTGGCTTAAAAAAACCCTCTTCCCCTCTCTCTGAGCATCTCTCTTTCTCCTTCTTCTCTGGCTGGTTCCGACAAAAAATTTCATCAAAAAATCCCCTACCACTGCGGTTTCCGGCACCAGTCCAGGTCCTTCCTTTGGGCTGGCCATTCTCCTCTCTCTTTCCCCCACCTTTTCCTATAGCCTCACTAGAAACTAGGTTTTTCCTCTTCTTCGTGTTTTCTAGTGACCTAGGGTTCAGGCAGGCTTAGGAGAAATTGCACCAGCAAAGGGCACCATCTCAGGCTACCCAGGTACTACTCTCGCCTCTTTTCTCTCTGGTTTTCTCCCCTCTCTGGTTTTCCTTTCTTTCGGCCCAGATCCATGCTGGATCTAGTGTTTTATGACCGAAAAATGCTTGAGAAGATGGGTTAGTTCCAGAACCCTCGAACAAGGGCATCCCAAGGATGTATCGCCTAACGCGCACCCAGAACGAGCCTCGCTGGGATGGCCTTTGGGAGCACGCAGTGTACAGGGGCGGTCCTGGTTCGACCAAGATGCACGAGGGCCCTGGGAGCCATAATGCGAGCGCGCCTCGCTGAAGACGCCCCCGAGCAATGCCGTCTAAGACACGCACCTTGGCACATCATTCATGTGTGTCCACACATGTGAACGCAGTCGCAGTTCGACCGGGATGCGCATGCGTCCTGGGAATAGTGACGCGTGAGCTCGGTATGGACGAATCTAGTTCGTTCGTGGATTCACGACACTAAAAACATAATTAAGAAGGCTATATAACTTCGATTGACAATCCAAAAGAACCGTTGCATTCGTATCAATGACTTGGACCTAATGAGACTATAGAAATTAGGATCAAAGGACTATTTTACATGACTATAGCCCAAAAACCATAGAAATCTCATAGGTCTACCATGTCAAAGATGATCAAATCTCATGAATTGATCCACTAGAGGTATTAAGAGATTAATAGTTTGGGATCAACCCTAGATTACATGTAACCATCCCTGAATTATAAGATCTAACCATTCAAATCAAGTACAGACCTGTTCTAAGCATTAAGACAGGGGATTTATGAGATCTAACCATCAAACATTAAATCTATACGGGAGATCTGCCTAGAAACACATTTACACAAGGATTTGTACTCTTGAAAGGTAGATATAGCTGTTAATCGATAAATCTAATTAGTATCTAGAAATGAATAGAAAATGATACTTGAATCCTTGTTATCAAACAATATACAGGGTTTCACAAAGATGGGTCAGGGTCGAGTAATGAGGAACGTGATTCAAGGAACATCGAGGTAGGTAGTCTGATACTTCTAAGTTTTTAAATGCATCCCAAACTCTAAGTGATTTACTTGTCGTTATTACCGTATTTCATATGCTTTTGAGATATGATGTTCTTATAAGAGTATGCAGACTTATCTTCATGATTTTATGGCCTTGAAGTACTTGAATCTATCACCGTATTTAGTATGCTTTTGGGATATGATGTTCTTATACAAACATGTGGAATTGTCTTCATGATTTATGGCCTTGAACATGATTTCTAGCATGAGTAGATTTTATGCATTGCTCGCATGTTTGAAAATAAATGCATAAATTGCATGATTTTTTATGATTGAAATTTGGATTTATCTATATATGCTTTTTGGGCTATTGAGCCTGGTGGGCACTATGCTGAGAGGTTGTTATGTACGAGGTTGGCCTCCTGGCCTCTACCACAAAAAGTGGATGGTATCGCTACCAAAATGGTATTGTCCCTTCCCTAACTGCTATGGTAAACAGGTACCATTGGAGGTGTTCAAGGTACCCTTTCGAGGACATATCCATAGTTGCCATGGAGGGCTATGTAGGTGGTCTCTAGATACTGGAGACACACAATTCCAGCTGTGTGCTGATCGTGAGCATAGTTGGCCCTATGATTTCAGTGTTATCAATATGCATATAGCATTGAGATGGTCATATACGAGTACTCATGACCAGTTGGCGTAATGTGTTTGCCGAGACTCATGTGCATGATACTTATAGTGATGTTAGCATCTGCTTTGAAAGATGACTGTTTTAAGAGTTTCATGATTATTATATTTGACTCGTGGTTTGATATGTTTGCCGAGATCTTCTTACATGAATCTATTGATTTGTACTTTATGATTTTAGTCAAATTTATATTGTTGAATACTAGATTTTGGTAAAGGATTCCATGGTTGAATTTGCATCAATGAGCTTAATTTTTATGCACAAATATGCATGTTTACACAAAAAAAAAGGAATCACAGATGTTTTACATGACAAAGTGCTTTGAATTATGCATGTTGCCTACTGTGTTTTCAAAATAGTAGTATTAGATAACCTACTGAGTATAAGGAATACTCACCCCAAATATATTATTTTTACAGATTAGTCCAAAAAGGATTAGAAGAAACTCCAGGACATGTGGGTGTCACGATCAAGTAAATGAAGAAGAGACAAGTATGAATGTAAGTAAACTCTCTACCTTTTGGACATGTACCTGTAATTACTACAGTTGGGTTGTGAGTTGTGACTGGATTGACCTAGGAAGACATTTATGATTACAGTAATTTTCAAAACTACTTTGTTTGTTTTGAAAGCAAATGACACTCGAGGTTTTCAAAATGGGTTTAAAACAAAAGATTTTTCCGCTGCATTACATTGTTTTTATAAAATTGTTTTCAAATAGGGATCGATCCTGCATTAAGAATTAGGTTTGCATTTAAAAATGCATGTGAAAACCTTGGTCGTCACAGTTATACCTAAGATTTCTTAGTCCAACTAGGAAACTTAAGCAAGCCAAGCTACTCAAGCCTTTAAGCCATGCATTGAAGCTACTTAATCCACTAAGGAATGAGTCATCAAGCCATGGATGAATGCTACATGAAGCCACACGATTGGAGCATCAATTCAAGCAACTTTTCTATATTAAAAGTGAGACTTTTAAGAAATTTTGAGAGAATTGTAAAAGGTCAGATGATCATGCATTAAGGGACCCATCATGAGAGAAAACCCCACTTTCTTAATTCATTTCCTAAAATTTTCCACCACATAAACCTAGGGTTCCCTGATTTTAAATTAGGGAATGAGCCAACTTCTAGAAGGTGAGGCTTTGATTGGATGCTTAATTCAAGTGGTCTCCTATTTAGGAAACCCTTAGATGTATTCATTCAACACATCTCAAAATCCTATATCTCTTTCCATTTATTGTTCCTTTCCCCATTACCATAGATCTCTCTTTTCTACCATTCAAATTTCACCTAATTAGAGGGGATGGAATTCCACCCACCATCTTAAGAAAAAGGTGCCTCCCCCTTCTAAAATAGAAAACTAGCCATGTCATCTCTTATGTCATCCTTGATTGCATCATCTTCAACCTAACTTTCCTCATTCACTCTCTACCTAACTTTCCTAATTGAATTCCTAGATCTAGATCCACCACCCCCTTGTAGAATTTGCCTCATTCAAAGTGGAAACAATTCATGTATAAATATCCATGGTCCCCACCCTTTTAACCAAGTAGAGGTTGGGTGAGACAACCTTGAAACATCGCACTCTTTGCTTAGTTATCTTTGGAGTTGGACTTTGGTTTTCTTTAGTACTATCCTTCCTTTGGATTTCTAGTTATTTTTTTGGTTATTTGATCTCCAATTCAATTTAGTAGTTTGCTTTCATTGTTTTAGTTTCATTACCTTAGTTTCCATTGATTTGCTTTCTAGTTCTTCACTCATCTTTCCCTCTTTTCTTTGCTTCACTTTCATTAGTTTTTCTGACTTATTCTCCCCTGATCTAAGTTAACTCTTCTCTAGTCGTTACAACCAAGAGAAGAGATAGCTTAGATCCTTGGATTCACCTCTTGGATTCTGAGTTTTCTTTAAATGTTAACTTACTTTAGTTTATGATCATTGATTGGGTGTTTGTTGTTATTTAGATCAAGTTTTAAAGCTTAGAATTTTGATGTAATTTGGCATCAATTCAATAAAATCCTTTGAGGGTTCTTGTTATTGAATGTTTCTATTATCAAATTAATTTAGATCTAGGTTTTTATCTTGCATAAAATTTATCGCTTCAATTTCTTTATATGCTAGAATTAAGTTGATGTTAATAAGTACTTGAAATCTAAAAAATTTGTCCTTAATCTTTATGCTTTGTTTTCAACCATCTAAACATCTTATTTGCTGGAATCCTTAGGAAACCATTTAGATTTTTTTATTATTTAATAAGTAAATAGATTAGGTTGGATGTTATTTTACATATAAACATCAAATTTGGCCATCTTTGGACTCATGAACCATGCGAACCATCCGTGGATCATGCACATGGAACATTGGGTTAATCTTCTTTTATTTTTAGTTAATTTAGTTATTTAATCTTATTTTTAACAATTGACATTTAGTTGTTTGCATCTTAGTTTAGGTTTAGAAAGTTTCCTTTTTTATTTTTAGAAAGTTTCTTATTTAGGAAAGTGATAGATTGGGAAAGTTTACATTTTAGTAGTTTCCTTAAGTTGCTTAGTTTAATTTATTCTAGCTTTGCATTAGTTTCTTTCGTTAATTGCATGTCTGTTAGGTAAGTTTATAATTTCATTGCTTAACTTTAATTTTAGTAAGTTTTCTTTAATTGTAGTTTCTAATTTCATGCATTTACTTTCCTAGTTTAAATTCAAAGCAATTCAATCTTTCTCTTTGGCACAAGTAAGCACTTTAAATAAGATCCATCCAACATACAAATTTGTGAGATTCCTCGTGGGTTCAACCTCTCTCATGTACTAATACTACATTAATTTGTATGCTTACAAGTAATATTTAAGCTACACCATCTAGCTTAATAGCGAAACAAAGTTGGGACTATGAATCCTATTAACTATGTTTTTCTTTGAATGATGGTTCATTCGGTGGGCCATAATGCCCAAACCTTCAAATGCGAAGCTATTGCAAAAGTTGCTTTTCAAATTGTAAGTGGTTGCAGTTGTCTACCATTGTATCGCTTGAATTTTATACATTAATTGATGAAACTAATAAAATCCTTGTAATTAAATTTTGCAAGAAAAACTGACCCTAGAAAGTGCATCTATAGGAACTCTAAGCATAAATATTGTAAGGGTTGACATCCTATATATGGCTATTGGCAATAAGGAGGAGTACCCTGGTAAAGTAAGGGGCCTAGGGTGCGGTGTTCTTCCTTCCACCTTCTTTAGTTGAAAATTGCCAAATCCTAACGATGAGGCAAAATTCCAAAACTTTACAGTATATTTGTGCGATGAGACAAATATGAATGTATTAGGGAACTAATTATGGGAGGTTTATGTGTACTTCCTCAAACCATTAAACCTTACTTAAATGCTATCACAATTTTGCTGGAGAAGAAGATCTAGAATAGCAATGGACCAAGGAGGTATATATGTATGCACGTTCACTTTTTTCATTTTCCAATTAATTGTCCTATGTCATCCTTTCTTATGAATCTAGTATTTTCTTATTTCAGGTGGGCCAATGTCTATTAGCCATGAATACCCATGAAAGGATTATAGCAATTGCTTTATCGTATCAGTTTGGCTCTATGGTTTTGCATGGTCAAATTGTGTCTCTACACACTAAACATGTGTGTATTACTAGGGCCTAAAAATCAAATGTCTACTTTCCATTTTTTGATAGAATTTGTCAATGTTTGTACCATTGGGAATGCCCTTGGCTATCATATCGCTTGGCTGGAGCAATTTGTCATTCCCGTACAATCCAAGGTATATATCTTGTCACACCATCATGCATCTTCAAAATAGTATCTAGAGATCTCAATTTAATCATTTATTAACTGCATCTAATATTAATTAGAAGTAGTTACAAGTGCCTTGGAGGCCAACTACCTCTATGCTATCTTATCCCGTCATAGCAATTGAACAGTACAAGTATTTATGTTTATTTTCATTACCTCAATTTAAAGGTTCACCAACTACATCTAATGTTAATCAGAAGTAGTAACAAGTGCCATTGAGGCCGACTTTCTCTTCACCATTTCATCTCGTCGTAGTGATCAAACTAATACTAGTATTTATGTATATTTTAATTATAAAATTGAATGTCTTCAACGAATAATGTTGATTAAAAATTTGTGCAACTTTATAACAATCATCGATGGATCAATTAGAAGTTTCACCTAACACGCCTTTATCCCTAAGGGGCCTCTACATAATTATTAATGAAGATAAGGTAATGAACCTAGTATGTCTTGAGGCCGGAGTGGTCGCCAATGACGTAGTTGAAGTATCATTTATTGATGAGGACCTCATAAGAATTTGAGAATGAGATCATCTCGAATACCCTAGCATTGTCTCCTACATGGGGGGTGTGTGTGTGTGTGTGTGTGTGTGAATATCTCCTTTAATAATGGTAATTGAAACGACATGTTAATCAGTAATAATAACTAATAATTATTCTTTTATGCATCTTTATGTATAATAAGATGTGTAGGTTAGAGATGTACTTTACAAATTCCTTGACTCTCATTTGTGGAGTGATGGAGCAATGGTCAATGAAGAGACGAGTTGCAGATATTCTACCAGGGTTCTTCAACACCTTAAAGGGGAAAGGCTTAATGATTTTCTATAATAGGTGGTAAGTTTTTACTTGTTGTCTTGCTAAATTATATTCCAAACATAAGGACTATAAAGTTTGATTGAAATTTATATGATTGTGTATATGTATAGTTCTCATTTGATGCTACTAGTCTTACATGTGCAGTGTGTGCGCACTATTTTTTATTCTTGTGGAACCTGCATTCATGCCTGCTCTAAAAAATAATAAATAAGTTTTTAATCTATTCAAATATATTATATGTAATAGTTTATTAGCTCATAACTGATCCTTCATTCATATCTAATGTATTTGGATTGTATATTTAAAGTGCATGGCTTAGATGGGCTCAAATAACTGAGACTTATCACCCAACAAAACTCACTTGGAAGAAGGTAAAGTAAATTTACAATTACATGAATATGGTATTTATTGAACCTTTATGTCTTCTTTGTTGCGTGGTGCCTTAAATAAAATTTTAATTGTGAGTGTGAGTACTATGTACTAAGATGATGAGAACCCTAATACCCGATGATGTTAGTCTCACAATTTAGAAAGGTAAGACACCTTTTACTAGTCATAATCTTACATTTTTTTCATAAAATTTGATGAACTCCAATTTAAAGAATGTGACTAAATTAAAAATGTTAATATGTCTTCTTTGTTGCATAGTGCCTTAAATAAAATTTTAATTGGGAGTGTGAGTACTATCTACTGAGATATACGATAACCCTAATACCCAATGATGTTAGGTTTCACAATTTAGAAAGGTAAGACACTTTTTACTAGTCATAATCTTACATTTTTTCATAAAATTTGATGAACTCAAGCTTAAAGAATGTAACTAAATTAAAAATGTTATTTTGTAGCCTAATATACTATCCAAATGGGGATCCAAGCCCAATTACTCCAAGTTAGATCTCAATAATGTAATAAATGAATGGGCAAAGTATGTAATGTGTTTCAATTAGAACACTAGTAAATTTTAGATTAATATGTGAATCTTCTTATTTATTAATATAAAACTAAACTTCTTTGTTTACATGCATGTGTCTTGTACGTTTCATTAATTTCTTTCAAGTGTGTGTGTGTGTGTGTGTGGAGGATCAATGAGGGAAAAATGGAGTGTGAAAGTAAATGCATGCATGTGTATGAAGCAGGTTAAGTATAGGTACATGTGAAGTTTGTTCTTCATGTCTTTGAATTTTTTAGGGCAGAAGTGAATGTGAACATATGGATGCTAAATGTCAATATTATAGTGAATAAAGGTCGTTGTAGTTTCTATTTCCAAGTCTTTAGAATATTGCAGAAAAACTTTGTAATTACCAAAAGCCTATATACTTAGGATTTACATTGAATGTAAGCAAAATGCAGGTTAAGATCGAATGTATGCAGTACGTTGAATGTGTATAGGAATTCATGTTAAGATTGCAGCGTAACGGAATGAAAAAAGAAAAATTGTCATTTTAAAGTCTGTTTTCACAAAACTGACTTTAAAATCCACAACTTCTAAAGTTGGTTTTCTTTATCCGACTTTCAAAGTTGGTATCCATTACTGACTTTAAAAGTCCTACACATTTGAGGTTTTTTAAAGTTGATTTCAAACCATCTTCTTTCTTACCGATTATCGAAGATGGTTTTGTAACTGTCTTCTATATATGTTTATAACGGACTTTAAAACCCTCCCATCTAATAATGAGAAGAAAAAAAAAAAAAATTGATGTAGCGTACGGAGTGAAAAACACACAAAGATAGTAACAGGTTGAGGTAGTCTGGACTGTTGATTTGAAGTTGAAACAATCTACTTTTATCAACATAGAAGACTTAGAATTGTTCTGCCAACCAATTATTTGAATCATTAAGAGAGAGAATGAGCCTCTACATGTACTTTTATTGGCTCATATCTTAAAAGTGAAAATATAGGCACATCCACTACGCAGCAACCTATGTCCTTTTGGTTTATAATATTAGAAAAAGGATTTTGCATATTTGTCTCGACTGAATTTCACATTACAACAATTCATAACAAAAACTGGTCCATTCATCCTCCAACAATTTCACATTACCGATTATCGAAGATGGTTTTGTAGCTGTCTTCTATATATGTTTATAACCGACTTTAAAACCCTCCCATCTAATAATGAGAAGAAAAAAAAAAAAAATTGATGTAGCGTACGGAGTGAAAAACACACAAAGATAGTAACAGGTTGAGGTAGTCTGGCCTGTTGATTTGAAGTTGAAACAATCTACTTTTATCAACATAGAAGACTTAGAATTGTTCTGCCAACCAATTATTTGAATCATTAAGAGAGAGAATGAGCCTCTACATGTACTTTTATTGGCTCATATCTTAGAAGTGAAAATATAGGCACATCCACTACGCAGCAATCTATGTCCTTTTGGTTTATAATATTAGAAAAAGGATTTTGCATATTTGTCTCGACTGAATTTCACATTACAACAATTCATAACAAAAACTGGTCCATTCATCCTCCAAGAGGTAACATTTTGTTTCGCCCAATCTCTGCTCAAACAAGACCCAGATAAATGCTAATAATACCCAAGTGTAGAAATTTTTGTTTCTTTGAATTGCAATCGTCGTGTTGTTGATCTCATTGGAAGGAGTGCTCTTAAATTTATGTAAAGATTTGAATGTCGACTTTTTCTAATAAAAATCATAGGATTATTCTAAATTTATCTTGAAAACCATTGAAATCTTTTGTGGGGTGTGTAGACTTTAGCACTTCTGTCATTTATAGCCTTGTTTTCAACTAAGAAATTGTAGGTTCAGGTCCGCTCCACATTCAGAAAAATAACAGATAAGAAGAAAAAGGTAAAAGATACCTGGTGGCTAGACACCAACTTGACCTAAGCCCTTGAACGCATCTTCCTTGGATTCATATACATTTGAAGTTGAACAATGTGCTTCAAAATGCTGTGCACTTCGACGAAACCTTTATTGGCATCCTATGCCAGCTCTCTAATCCTCTCTGTTTCACTTTCCCACCGTACCCATTTCAAATAGCTCTGCATTTTCTTTTATACTTTCTTTCCATGGATGGTTAAGAGTAGGTGAAAAACCTTAAACGAAAACGAGGCATCAATTTAGGCTACTTCACTTTATGTTCAAGTCATTTTAAAGAGCTGCAAAGTACACAAATCTCTTGGTAATGGTTAGGTCCCACTCTCCATCATGGCCTTAAATCGCCTAGTTTTCTAACAAGGAGACCTCTTCTTATCAGTATACGCCAACCTAGTATTAGAAATAAAGATGTTTTACCACGTAATTCTGATATTCATTCTCATTTGGAGCCTTGTAGGTACTACTACTAAAGATAAGCCTCGGTGACAATGGTTCTGCAAGAATTCTCTCATCAACCTGGAACACGATTCACATGGTTATTTCTGCAAATATAGGTTGTATCTCACGTTAGCCAGCTACCAAAGAACAAAAGGAAAAGAAAAGTTTACAACAAGAAGCATGGGTATGTGCAGCACAAGAGGATTAGCTTATTACTGAACTCAAAGACTTCTTTAACCAGACAATACTGGCAGAGATGAAAACTGAAAAAATGTTCATTGTCAATGCTTTATTTCCACGACAACCAACTGCTGCTACAGTTGAATTTGCTTTGTAGTTGACAATCAAAGCAAGGCTTGTCCAAGAAAACAGAATACAAGAAACATAAAGCATCAAGCACTCGTTGCCGATCAACTATCATTGGATAAGTTCATCGAGAATGTCTGTTTCTTGGAACGTTCCATGACATGAGCTGCAACCATAAATAAAACATACAGCTCAAAATACCGGAACAAGAACAGGAAAGATTTCTTTACTTAACCGCAATGTCAAATTCAGCAAAGAAAATAAGAGATGTAAAAAAAGGCAAAGAAATTTAATAGCAGAAGAGCATTATGCAACAATCGGGTCTTTCTGTTTAAGGAACAGGTGACAAAAAGATTTTGGTGTTCTTAAACTAGGGCTGGCAGCTGTGCATCACAAACAAAAGCAGCATTCAGAGAGGTAGCTAGGCACACAATTGATCTATCCATCAATGCCTCTTTTTTCGAACTCCAAGCAATTGGGACTGAAACTTCAGTATGTCAATGGTAAAGATAGAAAATGCCACGTTGCTAATCACAGAGACAGAAATCTTTCCTACAGCATCATCAACAAGTCAACAATCTCCCCCCGAGTCCAGAACATAAACCATTTAGCTCAAACAAAATCCCCCTTGTTATGCATGCGTTCAGACACAGGCACCATCATGTCAAGAATTAATATGTTATCTCAAGCATTGGTATGTAATCTAAGAAAAGAAAACACAGGAATGGACTGCCATCTGAATACTCAACAAAACTCGGAACTCAAAGTAAAGGTCAGCTGAGACCCATTCTTATTTCAAATCAAGCCAAAAAGACCAATTTAATGCAGTCCACTTTGCTAGATGATGAATATTTACAGTGACTAATAGAAGGATCATTGTAGCAGAAAAAATAAAATAGAACACAAGCGAAATTGAAAGAGTTTTTAAAAGATTCAGTAACAATGATAAGAATAAAACAACATATTTCATCACCCAAGAATAAAACAAAGTAAAAATAAACTTTAAAAACCAAATCTCAAAGGACATAAAATTTCATGTATAGACCATAACACCTTCCCTAGATTAATCCTAACAACCAACAAGAATCAATCACACTCCTAAGATCAAACTAACTAAAGCATAACATCTACCTGAAAGCTGCCAGAAATAGAAAATACCTTTTCCCATCTAAATCCAATGAGCCAACTTATAGAACTTCTTAAACCAGAGTTGAACTGGATAAAAATATTACTAATGGTTTCTTCTAACAGAGCCCACTACCACATACATAATCTTTAGCTAAAGGCCAGCCCTGGTGCACGAAGCTCCCGCCTATGCAGGGTCCGGGGAAGGGGCGGATCACAAGGGCTTATAGTAAGCAGCCTTACCTTGTATTTTGCAAGAGGTTGTGATTTAGTTCGTCTTGTCATCCAAAAACTGATGGCCAAACTGAAATTGTTAACAGGAGTTTAGGAAATCTAGTGTGAAGTTTTGTGGGAAAGAACATCCGTCAATAAGATTTGTTGTTAGCTCCAGCCGAATTCGCTTTCAACAGTTCCTAAAAACCAAACTACATCTTGCATGGAAAAGAATCCTTTGAGTCCTATGGATTTAGCACCCTTCCCCTTAGCTAATAATTTCAGTGAAGATGTTGAAGAGTAAGAAAAACAAATCAAGAAGTTACATGAACAGATTCAAGCAAAAATTGAAAAGCAAAATGAGAAGTATAAAGATCAAGCAAACAAACACAGAAAATATGTTCAATTTCAAGAAGGTGAATTAGTCAGCATGCACCTTAGAAAGGACTGATTTCTTCACAAAAAGCATTCTAAGCTCAAACCAAGAGCAATGGGTCCTTTCAAAATAAGGGCAGCCCTGGTGCACAAAGCTCCCGTCTATGCGGGGTCCGGGGAAGAGGCGGACCACAAGGGCCTACAGTAGGCAGGTAGGCAGCCTTACCTTGCATTTTGCAAGAGGCTGATTGCACGCCTTGAAGCCGTGACCTCAAGGTCACATGGCGACAACTTTTACCGTTGCGCCAAGGCTCCCCTTCAAAATCTTGAAGAAAATTGGTGGGAAGGTACCTACAAAATTTGAAATTTCAGACTCCTCCAATGTAGCTGATCTTTCACAATACATAGGAGAGGACTAGTCAACTTGCAGTCTAGTTCTTTCCAACCCGAGGAGAATGACATGGAAATCTCTTTTTCAAAAAGCCAATATCATCAAGAATTAAATGTATTATATCATCATAAACAAGACGTCTTAGATCATCACATTTTGGATCTCTTGGATCCACACAAAATGCATGTCTTCGATGTTTAAGATCAGCAAAGAGAGAATGTCCTATGGTCCAACCCAAGCACTTCATTTTTCCTCGGTCAAAACATGCTCTTGGAGTTTCCCCCTAGTCAAAAACATGTTGACTGGTCAAGATCTCATATCAGGCAAAATTAGGAAACTGCTTGTGTGTACATTATCTTTATGGGAATTGCTCGTATAAGTATAGGAAACTATCTAAAGCTTAGAAATTACTGTTCAGAAAGTTTAGAAAACTATTGTGTAGGAAACAACCTAAGTCTTAGAAGTTATTGCCTAGTTTATGAAATTGCTTTTAGTCTTTATTCAGTCTTGGAAACTGAATATCCTAGGAGGGTTGTTTTCAAGCTATTTAAACACTTGTAACATGAATGAAGGGAGCTCTGGACGTTTTTTTTTTTCACACTTGAGAAGCTTCAAAGTCCTCTACTTTCTTTTGTCTTCTGTATATCTGGGAAAGGCCCTAGAGCAGTGAGACACCTGGCCCTATATCTTTAAGGTGGTGGTTCTCATGCAATCTTAAGTAATGAGCTAGTTCTATGTTTTGGCCCTATATGTTTAAGGTGGTGATTCTCCTATGGCCTTAAGAGTGCTGAGCTATTTTAATCTATCCTACTTTTATCTGGTATCAAGCAGAGACATCCATATAGCATATAAACTTATTCTATAACGACAAGCAGTTAGACCAATCATAATCCAAACACCTTTCTAGTACTGCAAAAAAGTAACTGATTATCTGCTGTAACAGGCACAAGGAAAAAAGAAAGAAAGAGTAGTAGACTCACTGTTTCTAGTGGAAGAAACGATAACAAAGATGGTTAACTTTATCAAAAATCACTCACTAATCTCTTATAGAAATCTGGCTTATCCAGCCTAGACTTTTAAAAGAATCAGCCTAGAAAAGATATATCAAAATAGGGCCTTGAATTGAGCAAGAAAGAGAGGAAGTAGCAAAGAAAAACTTCTAAGTCTTCATTCATAAATTTGTAAAAACATGATTACACGTGTATATACAGTTTTCTCTTGCTATTGCCTACGACAACTCAAACTAGAATATTTTCTAAACTAGAAAAACACTCACTAATTACAACTCTAACTTCCTAAAAGACATTCAGATGAAATAGGAAACTTCTAGAATAGGAACCAACTTCTAAAGTAGAAAACTAGATAAAAGATCCACTAGCTTTCCTTGCTGAATTAACAACCATCAAAAGGCTACCAAAATCACCCCCAGTACTGTTCACTCTAACAGTAGCACGTTTACCGTTTTACGCAGACAATGATTTTCTTCTTTCTTTATAATTCTTAAACAGTTTTGACAATGTTGATGATGCTCCTGCAGCAGTCATCCCCACTTGATAAGAACTTGTCCTCGAGTTTGGTGAGATCAATCATGCTTTCATCTTTGACCATATCCTTGAAGAAATGATCCAGCATTCCAACACGAATTTTCATCTTTGACCTTTCTACATAGTCTGAAAATTCTTGTTTCACTTCAATTCTCCGCACTCAAACTTGCAACCATCTTCTCAATAATGCACGTGATTAGTGAAAAGTCCTTCCACAACTTTTGAACAGACTGTTGTTGTAGTTGTTGTTGGACACTTTCATCTTGAATTGTAGCAGTTTGTAGCATTTAAGACTAAAAAAAGGCATCTCAATTATCTTCTTTTATTTCTTCTTGAAATTGCCCTAAAATTTCTGGGATGCTTGCAATTGTCTTTTAGAATACCCCATGGAATGCTCTGTCTAGGATTTCATCATGGTGCCTCTTCCTTGCCTTCAACGAAGTTGCAATGAGAATTAGGATCTGATGGGCATCAAGCTGTTATACCAAATTACTGCAGAAATGTAACTGATTATCTGCTGTAATATCCAGGAACGATGGTACTAACCTCACCATTTCTAGGGAAAGAAACAATGAGATAGATGGGTGCCTCTTTCAAGAATCACCCACTGACTACTTGTAGAAATCTGGCTTATCCAGCCCAGACTTTTACATAAATTTAGTCTAGAAAAGATATATCTAAATAGGGCCAATAACCAAGCAACAAATAGAGGAGAAAGAGAGAAAATAGCCAAGAAAAACTTCCACTCTTCATTTATCAATGTATAAAAAGGGACTACATGTGCATGTATAGTTTCTCTCGTCTATTTCCTACTACAATCAAACTAGAATACTTTCTGACTAGAAAACCACTCACTAATTACAACTCTACAGAGACTGGAAACTTCCTAAAAGACCTTTAAATGAAAGATGGAAATTCTAGAACAGGAAACAATTCTAAAGACTCTTATTTATAGGAAACTAGGTAAAAGATGTATTAATTTTCCTTATTAAATTAATAACTATCAAAAGACTTAAAACATATCCTTAGTTATTGTTCATGTGAACTGTAGCACGTTTACTATTTCTCATGAATGGTACTTTTTTTCTTCGTTTCTTCCTTCTTTTGTAATTCTTGATTAATTTTGAAAAGGGTGAAGATCCTCCTACACCATCAAGTGAACAATTAAACATACAAGTTGCAGTATCAATAATGATCTTATAAAAATCCACAAGGACAAAATACGAGGTCATCTTATATAATCTTCCTCATTCATCAGCAAATGAACATGGCATCTAACAAAAGAATAGGAATGTTGGCTTACTTATATCCATTCAAAATCTGAAAATTTTGTAAGAGCATCCGAACAATAAGCTATCTACAATGGGTAAATAGATAGTTGCACATTCTTTCACTCTCTTTATGTAAAACTCAATATTGCATGAGGTGAAGTTGTCTTTTTCTTATCACCATTCAAAACAAAATAAACAAAAAAAAAAATTCTTTTTTATTATATAATGCTCAATGAGTCCCGGCAGGAGTAGACCCTCATGAGTGTCAAATAGACCAGATGCTGTCCCTCGAGTCTTTTTGGAAGCTCTACAACCATTCATCATATTTGGTGTATAGAAATACAGTAACATGCAAGAAATCAATGCATTTGGATGATCCTAACCATTTGTTTTGGGTCTTGTGAAAAACCAACTGTTGCAATTTTTAAACTCAAAGAAACATAAGCTGCTAAAACCATTTAATGGGCATGAAATTTGGTATATAGCCTATCTAAGCCATTCCGAACAAGATGGATGGATTAGATCTACAAAAATATCACTTGGGGCAGAATCTACACTATCAGACATGGGAAGTAGGAATGTTGACAATTCTATTAGGGAGGTAAAACTCTATGGGCCAAAGAGAATGGAAGAATAACTCAGCCCAAAGTTCCCATAATGATCCTCCAGCTGGATTTATTCAACCAAAAGATCGGAATGATGTACATACTCCACTGGAACTTCAATAGAAAAATGATATACATAAACTCACCCGAGCAACATTATTATTGAAAATCCCAAAAGCATAAGAGTTAATGGTGCTCCCATCAAAAGAAACACCAGGCATGGATCAGCCTCCCATATATCTTTAGCACTACAAAAATAATGCAAATTCACCTTCAGGTGAAAACCAAAGAGAACAATACAATAATACACTCCAAATTAATTTTCTGAAAAATTGTTCTTATCCATCATCATTTAGACATAATGGAGGGCATTCAGTCTCATGTCCTCTACTATTTCTTCTTCTTTTCTTGCTTAGTTTTTTTTTCTAATTTGAGAGGCAATCGTGCTGATCTCATGTTGACAATCCTTTACCAATTCATCCAACCCTCATCTAACCCATACAAAAACTAGGGTTGTAATGTTCACTAGTACTTATGACCCTATCAAAGATTTGACCCCTTCTACTAAAACACCTAGAAAGGAGAAACGACTTAGATCTGCAATCAACTAAAAGGATCTTTACCAAACTTTTTGGACAATTTTACAAGAATCAATAAGAAAAGTTTAATTTTATCATTTTATCCTTTGGTGATGACAGGGTGAAACTAGCACCAGCACCACACTGATGTGCCCCTTCATTGAATCACTTCCACTACCTTCCAATTTAGGTGATACATTTCTCTAAAGCACTCAAAAAATCAATTTGTACTTCAGTTTCATTTATCAGCATCCTATGCTCTTTTGATCTCCTTTCCTGAAAGTCTGGTTCTAGACAAACAGCCTAGTCCTCCCAAAGAGCCTTGAGACTGTTAAGACATGGCATCCACTATACAGTGCTAGATTATAGTATCTTTAATAATCCAGATATTACTCCTTGATTTCAATTTTCTTAAATTATGTGAAACTCACCATTCGAGCAATATATGAAATTGTATCTTTCTCAAGCATTGGCAACTCAATAAAAGAAGGCAAGTTGCAGTTTCCTTAACCAACACCATCTTGGCTTTCAATGCCATGATCTCTTCCTACTAAATAGATGTTCAAATTTCTTATGCCTTTTTTTATGCTTTTATTTCTCCAAATATGTCTTTCCTCTTCATTCTACCCAAAACTTCAATGTTATAGACTTATTTTCTATGGTCTCACCAGAAGAAGCTTGGGCCCAAAAGTATGAACTTGACCCTATCTGGAAACAGCTCCAACAACTGATAGAGATCTCCCTCCACGACATCCATCGTTACTCTGGTACTGGGAACCACAAGCGTGGAAACTCTATCATGAAACAAGCTGGAACATTATTCATTTACGTTTAGCTTAAGAAAAATGAGTGTGTGATCAAATAAAGGTCCGGACAGGTAATTAGGAGAGCTCCTAGAAATTCTTCCTCCTACCCTTGACAAGAAGAAGAAAAAAGAAATGAGCCAACAAAAATGATGGCTTTTGGTCAATGAGAAATAAGATACTCAAAGGGTAAGCCAAATAACTCATATTGTGAACAGAGAATTTCCACATACTCTATGAGAATCTACATGTCTTTTTCACAAAAAAACCAGACAGTGTTAAGATCTTAATTCAGATGCCACAATAATTTATCTAGATTCAAACTCCTAGTTTGCTTCTAGTCTTCTCTACAACTCCACAATGGTGACAAAGATTCACCATCTACACTATCAAGTTGGCCTAGTCGTGAAAGTTTCACATGAACTTTCTTTGTCCGAAATTTTTATTTCCATTCACCAACTTCCTATTATAATCGCTCCCAATAATCTTCAATGACCTTCTAAAAGCTGAAAACCTCCATTCTATGCATTTTCTTATCTAACTGAGACAGATCCCTGAAAAAATATTAAAGAGCTGAGATCAGTTTCAACCTGCTCTGTGGCAAACACCAAGAAGTGCTCCTACCAATTCTACATTGGATATTTTTGTTCTTTGACTAAGTGAATATGTTTGTTCCTATGGTGTTTCTCCTCCCATTTTATTTCCTAAAACCGCCTCATTCTACTTCCTACCAAGTTTCGCCTCCTCCAAAGTCATTTGGATTGTGTTAAGCCCTCTCTATATGCTATGACCAGCTAAATAGCATGAATGTCATGCAGTTCCACCAATACTTTGTCATCATGCCTAGGAACATTACACTATAACCAACCAAAGAGCATGAATCTCATGCAGTTCCATCAATACTTCTTCATCACACCAAGGAACATTAGGTCCATAAAACTATGTAATTACCCATTGAAAACTTCCAGTTAACAATTTGAGTCTATGAGATATAGACTATCTCCCACAATCTTATATTTGTCATCAAAGACTGCTTTGTCATAACACTGAAGTCCAACAAGCTGGTACAAACTCTAACTTAGAAACAAGTATCCTTATCTTTCTTCCCAACTGCCTCCTTCTGACAGTAGTATTTGGAGTCTCCTATTTTTTGGTGAACTAGTAACAACTTTTCTCCACGTTACTACCTGAGCTCTATCGCTAATTTGAAACCGAGGTACTTCTATTCCCATGAAATATTTTACTTTGCTGATTAAATTAAAATCCTTCAATGTTACTTATCAAATATAGTACCAAGCTTTTTTGGTGCCTCCTACCACATAGCATGAACATCGTTCTTTCAATAATTTTAAATATGATACCATCAAATGTAGGTTTCTCAAAGATCATTAAACTAGTATTTCGCCAAATACGAGTCATGCAAGAGTACATTATTTGACATAAAAATACAAGCACTACCATTCTCTTGCATCTGAAACACTCTCACACTTCCAACATCCGAATCAGTTATTATAAGCCATAGAAATTGTAGTCCGAAAGTAGATATTTCATCAAGTAATCACACCAAACCCTCACAGACATATAAAAACGAGAGTTCAGGATATCAGGAACTCAGATAACCTAACCCGAAACCTCCAAACAAACCATAAAAAAGAAAAAAAAAAAAATGATGATAGCACCAGCCAAGATTCCAGAAACCACAGATCAATAGCTCTCACCTATCATTTCTGATATCCGCCACCTCTTGTATTATCATCCTCCACAACGGTACCCGTCAAATAAACCCTAGGAAAGTCCCCAATGTCAAATTTTTTTTCCTTCATCATCTGTTCCACATCAGCCTTCTTCAGAATAGTTCGCCGGATCGGGGGCCGATTACGGCGTTGATCCCGCGTGTAGTATTTAATGTCGTAAACGGTTTCAGGGTTCGAAGTGGGAACACAAGCGTTAGCGTGTGGAGTTGCAGGGCAACGAACGCGGTATTCCAGAGCAGTTGGCAGTGGGGACTTGTATTCTGGGGATGCACAGGGGCCGGTGATTTCCCATGGTTTAAAGAATTTTTTGAGGGTTTGGAAGAGGGACTTTGATGCAGAGGAAGTAGCGGAAGCCATCGGAAGAAAGAGGATGAAAAGTGCAGAGACTTCAGAATGGGAGAAATTGAGATTTTGGCTGTGTTACATTATGCATGAGAACAACTTTCCCGGCCACATTATGCTCCAAGTGGGCCCAAGTTAAGATAATCGATGTAGTTCATCGGATTTTCGCTGACTTTAATAACTAGTTGTTCTTGTTAAAAAATCACGGGGATTGGATAATATTAGAATTTTAAAATCTCAGCAATAGTACTTATCAATCTTGTTGGGAACTTTGAATGAACAACTGTTGAATTCAACTTCCAAGAACATGAATATCTGATCCTACAATCATATAAAGACGGTGATTTTGAAGCAAAGATTTTTTTCTTAAATCTGATCCCAAGACAAATAAAAGAGTGGCAACTCAAACCCGCGACCAAGCAAAATCAAGACAAATGATAAGTTTGTTTGGTGGTTAGCTGAAGAGATGAGATGAACAAGATAATCACTGAAAGGTAGGTACAAAATGTTGGAACGCTTATATAGTTGAGATCATAGGCTTTTTATTGATTTAGTATAATTTTATTATATAGGATAACCTCTTAAGTTAATAGTAGTATATTTGCCCAATGTGATGCATGGCTTGACCTAGTTATTCATTGATGCAAACCACTAATTCAAGTAAAGTATAAATTCAATTGGTCCTACTTTAAAAATAAGGTGAATGAGGTGGGACTTCTAGTCATTATGTAATTTCTTTTCCCCTTTTTTGCAACTTAAGAATTATAAAGCATTGTAAATCTAATCCCTGACAAAAGAGAAAAGTGGCAACTTGAAACTGCAACAAGCCTATTCCAGGATAGATGCCAAGTTGTGTGTGACCAATTATAATAGACATTTAATGGCAATCATTGTATAGGTTTGTGTGAAGAAAGTCAAAAAGAAAGAGAGAGGAATGTTTCAGGATAATAGATAAGTAGAGTTTCCTTCAGAAGTCTTATTCTTTAGCAACATATATAAGAATAAATATGAAAGATTTAAGAAATAAAAAATAAAAAAAATAAAAGAGAGAGAGAGAGAGAGAGAGAGAGAGAGAGAGAGAGAGAGAAATATATGGTGGAGTAGGTATTCAATTAGAATTAGAAGTTGAAGGAATTGAGATATAAATGCACACGATTGAAAATGAAAGGATGTATAAAGTAGATTCTTTGGGGAGCATTCATCCATCAAATAACATAGGGTAAAAATAAAAATAATTCAAAAATACCTACATGGTATAAGGAAACAAGTTCAATGCTCAAAGAAAAATGTCATTAGCTTAATATATACTAGATATGTGGGATGCTTACAAAAACTTTTTCTCCTTTTCCTAGTGATCCAAACATCCATCTGATTTGTCCCATCTTAGATGATATAGGAATCTTACTTTCACTAAGTCTTTCAGACCTTCTTTTTTTAATGTAAAATATTGATGATATCCTCCATCTTGGGGCTTTCTTTTGTTGCATCTGGTTTAAAAAACACCCAAAAGGGAAAGACCAAGTGATATCTAATAGAAGTGGGATTTGGTAAGTAGGTCATCCAAAATGTGTTGAATCAAATGAACATTTTGGTTCACTAAGAAAAGGAGAAAAAGTGGACCCACCATTGGTAGGCAAAGCTAGGATTTTGTGTTGGAGGGAACTTTTGGGCATTTTCTAAAGTCATAATTTTTCAAAAGTAAAAGAAATGCCAAAATAAAAATATTAGCTAAATAAATTTTATTAAAGTACCTTGTGTTACAATTGTCCTAGTACCTTTTCGTAATGATGTTATTCTGAATTTTATTAAATATACTCAATGGATGTTATCAAGGAATTTTATTAAATATACTCAATGGATGTTGTCAAGTAATATTCATCCATTGATCTTTTGTTCCATAATTAAAAATGTCATTTTAACAATTATAATAGTAATTAATAGAACTAGTGCCAACATCACAAGCAAATAGACTAATAGATACATAAATCTCTCTTTGCTTCTACCATCATTTTAACAAGTGCATTTATCCCTTACACTTCTAAGAAGTTACTAGCAGAGCGCATGTCAATAATGGAAGTCCCAAATTGATTATCAACCACCAAAAGATCACTTCAAATAACTCTTGGGATATGATTAGGGCAGACTAACCAATTTTTTCTATCAAAAGCAAAAAACAAATTGTTTGGGTTCAAGCATACAAAACAAATAATTAACTTTATATTCGCATTAATTACTAGTTAGTGAGCTCTTGAAGCTGCATATTATAACTTTGTAAAATAATTCCACACAATAATGATGGAGGTTTGAGATTTCTTGAGCTCCACATCGTGATCGTCCTTGTGCTACAAACATGTATTTCATATTGGGCATGTCAATATTGTGTTGTGCACAAAATAAAGAAACTTCAGCAAGGTGAGAATCCCAATAATTTTCTTTGAGCATCTACCAATGCCCTTAAATATTTTGGCATGGGTCATAACGTTCATAAAGCATTGATATTTTTGCTATAATGCTTGTGATAGTTCATTTCTAATTCCTAATATAGTTTTTGTGAAATGAAATTTATATACAAATTCAAAAGAGTGCATAGAATCCATATAGACACATGTTTTTGCTCTTTGTTCTAAATTGTATCTGTTCCATGATAATCTCCAATGTATCAATCACAATTTGAGAATACCATAATCAAGCTATTTATTGTGCCATAATGATAGCTGCAATGAGTATCACCTACATCATTTAAGACTTTCTTGATGTAAGCCTTTGCCACTTCCAAGCTCACACTTATGAGTGCTTCAAAAAAATTTAGCAGCTTTTTTTTTTTCTTAAAAATATCTGAACTTTTGACATTAGTATACAAGTTTAATAATGAAGCAAGTCAAATTTGATATTTTGCAACTCTAATTAATGCTCAGGGAAGTTGATGAGCAAAGTTAGGAACTTAAAACTGCAACTTCATTTCCTTTATGTGAGCATTTTGAGACCATTAAACTCACCTTGCATATCATTAGCCTTGTCATAACCTTGTCCTCTAAATCTAGTTATACTCAACCATGTTTGACAAATAGTGATGCAGTTGCTACTTTGAGAGATATAGCACTAACATGTACAATGTTAAGAAAGCATTCAACCACATAATCTTGTTTATTCACATGAAGCAGAGTAGTAGCCAACTAATATTTAATAAATGTATTGCATATTTATCTATTCAAAATAGAAAATAATGAATTACCAAGCTCTTTAGTGATCACATTTGTAGTCTCAATCATAGTAGCATCTAGAATGTCTCTTTGAATATCAGGTGCAATAACTTGGAAATTTTTAATAGCACTACCCAACATGACAAATGTCTTCATTGTGATTAACAAGAAATTGTAGTTCTAAAAGATTGCCTTGGTTACTCACTACTACACATGAGGCTTTTAAAGTTGACATAAAAGTTGTTATATTGACTACTGACTTCATAAATATATTACAAGTTGATTAGAAATAAACGACTTTAACAATATAGACTTAAGAAGTTGTTTAATTGTAAATGACTTTAAAAGTCTAGTGAAGAGGAAAATTTTCACGAGGACTTTTAAAGTCATTTACAATTAAACGTCTGCTTAAGTTATTGACATATAAAGTCATTTAGGCTAACCGACTTCAAAAGTATACATATAAATTTTGCGCAAAAATTATTTTACGTAAGAATGGACTTTTAAAGTCATTTGACGCTAAAGGACTTCAAATGCCAATAACTTTTGAAGTCATTAGTCATAAATGACTTTAAAATCCAGTTACTTTTAAAATTGCTTGAGTCAAATGACTTCTTAAGTCCTTTTTTCGCGTATACTTTTGAAGTCATTTAGTACTAAATAACTTTTAAAATTACTGACTTTAAAGTTGTTTAGTTCTAAACGACTTCTAAAGTCCTTGTTCATTTATAAATAGCCAACCTCATATCATTTTTTCCTATATCCCCTTCTTCTCACTAGTGGCATGACGGCATCCTCCTCTGGTCCTTATGCTTCTCTCTTTTTTCCTTCTTGCTTTCCATTTTGGATATTTTGATTGTTTGTTACATGAAAAACATTGTAAGTAAACCATAACTTCTTTTGATCACAAATTAATTTCTTATTACTAACTCTCTTTCTTTTCATTTTGTAGATCATTTGGGGTTTGCTCACTATTAAGTGTTTAATTTTGGCCAAAAGACCCTTACTTTAGCATTTAAGTAGACTATTTAACTCATCAATTTGATCATTTTTAGATAAATTATGAAAATTAGATAAATTTTGTGTTGTAGATCAACCTGATTGTGGCTTGAATGGTTCAGAATGATATTCAACAGTGTAGATCAATCAAAAGGGGCATGGATGGATCATATTGAATTTCAATGGTGCAGATTGTCTTGAAGATCAATAAGGCAAGGGTTGAAGGTTTCTTAAAAGAAGAAGAGTCCTAAGTTTGGAAGAAGAGAAAGTTTTATAGTAGGAAACTAATTCCTAAAGACAAGGAAAGAGGAAATAAGAAAGAAGGAAATCTATAAAAGGGGGAAGTCATGGGAGCCTAAAGGAGGAGTTTTTTTTTATTATTTGTTTCCTTAGCCTTGATCGTTTTTATCGTTTCACTTTGCTTCCATTCAACCACACTCTCTCTGCTATCTATCTCTCTCTCACGCACCAAATCTCTTCTCTCTCATTTCCCCCTCTCTCTTCCTCACCCCTTCACTCATTCTCCTTGCTCCTCTTCTCTTTCTATTGAAAAACCCAGGCCAGCACCTTTCCTAGCTCTGTTCTCCATCTTTGTTCTTTTTATTTATAGCATCATCCACATAACACCAGACGGTCTTGCCCTCTCATCATCGGGCTTTGCCTTCTCCAGGCCTGGCTACCCCTTTGCTCTGTTACATCGTCAACTTCCTCTACCCAGATCACCGGCTTCTTTAGCTAGCACTACAGTCTCCACCGGTGCCTGACTTCACTCGACCTGCATTGCACTAGACAACGTCTCCAAGTTTCTCCAGCTTCCATTACTCACTGCAGGCGCTGGCCCCCTCAGATCTCCTTTGTTCCCCACCTATCTCCTTCGTTCCCCACCAAGCCCAGCTCGATTCCCGCAGCTAGTCTACCCCTGTTCGTCCATACACCAGCACTGGTGTCTACACCTCCACCTTCACCAGCAATCCCCTTCGGCATAGTCATCTTCTTCCTCTGTTTTTCTGTTTAAGGAACTTTTAGGGGAAATTCCCATTTTGCCCTTAGTAGAAAAATTCTATTTACATTTTTGTCCTTATTTGCGTTTTGTTTTATTCCCATTCTATTATATGCGTACTATGTTATTCTCAATTACTCTAGGAACTGTTTTATCTATTCATGTTTAACTGAATCAATGATTCTAGTTTAATTTTAGGATACCTTCAATTTCTCATCCGTTTCAATTCTGATTTTCAATTACCTTTCAAATTTGGGTTATAGGACATTGTAAAGCATGTTTATCATCATTGATCTTCAATCTGAGAATCTGAACTCATATCTAAGCCGTTAAATCTTAATTTTCTTATTTAGCCCAAATCTCTTAAATTTTTTGGAATATGCCTAATCCATAAGGGTGATCATTAATCAGAATCACCATAAACATGTTGATGAAGGATTATCATAATTTAGGAGACCAGATCTATAGAATTTGAAGATAAGCAGTTTAGGGAAGTGAAATTTTCTTCATTTTTAGGTAAATTTCTGTTTTCTTTGGATTAAACCTTTGTAATTTCATTGATTAAACACAACTAAAGTTTGATTTCTCTTTCTATTAATTTTTGTCACTTAATTTTAGTTTTTAAATAATTAAAATTTATTAAAACCTCCAAATTCTTGAAGCGAGTCCCACATGGCATTGACCCGTACTTACATAAGCTACACTACAATAGCCCGTGCACTTACTATTAAATAACAAGTTTTTTGTGCCATTGCCAAGGACTTGTAAAGGAGTTTCCATAAAATTTAATTAAAAATTCAAAAGAATTAAAAAAATTTAGAAAAATAAAATTTTTAGGAATTGCATACTTTTAGCATGTTTAGGTGCATTTTTCAAAAATATTTAGTGCATAATCACCTTGTTTCCTGAATTTGGTACTTATTTCTAATTTTCTTTTTCAGGAAAATAGGAAAGTGGAGGAAATTAGCAAGTGGATCTTCATCAAAATAGAGATTTCCTTGCTTTCGTAGATTAGGATATTCCTTACTTTTGAGTAAATCTTGTAGTGAGGATCTTTGTAATTTGCGGTTTCTATTTTAATTTTTAAAGGCTTGTATAATACATGCAAGTGTAGGATAAGGTGACTCATACTTGATCTTCATCAGAAATCCCAATATTAGTATCCATCACTCCTTTTATTTCTTATATTAGGGTTTGCATTTAGGATAATCTTGCATTGTTTAGTAGAATCATTGCATATAGAAAGCATATTTGATAATTGCTGCATTTTTAGGGTTTTGCATTAGTTTATAATTTTAATTGCATTCTTAGTGCACGTTTAATTCTTTAAGGTGATAGACGTTGATCGAACTGCCATTGAGAGTGGAAATTAATTAGTAAGGGCACCCATCACCACAAGATCAAGGGTGAATTTCATCACCACTCTTGGCCCACCTAGGATAAGTACTTCAAGTGTGCAACCCAACCTTTTAAATTAATCTAAAATCAATTAGAAGAGACCTATAAGGTCATCACATGCTCGTAGGACCCTCTTATTAAGACACGATCTATTGTCAATAGCTTTTGACACTGTGGTTATAATGAGTGTCTTAAAATCCAAGTGATTTTCCCATGCCTTCTGTTGACTTTTGTGAAGTCTAAATGCCTTCTTACATGAGAATTGTATTAACCACCTTGTGCAGAAGCTAACTAGTGAGCAATAGTCAAATCTAAAGGAGAGAAGGAATGTTATATTAGGCTAATTTAAAGGCATTATCCCCACACAAATTCAAGAAAATCAAATATTGCTTATTAGCCTAAGAATTGTTTGACTGTGCCTTTTGTTTACATCATGTAGAGTTAGAGTCAGCATTTAGATTAGGACCTTTTAGATTAGGCCACTTCATGCAAGGGCGTCGATCTCAAAACCTAGAGCTACTACCTTTAGACTCAGAGATTCAACACGTCCAACACTAAGGGAAAAGAAACCTAGTTCCTATCCCAATAGCTGAACTACCAGCAGAGATTGAGCGCAAAATAATTAGAGATTTCTATGTGCCTCTACAACTTAATACCCCATCCTGCATAGCTTTGCCTCCCACAAATGCCGACCACTTTGAGTTAAAGCCAGGAGTCATTCAATTACTCTCTACTTTTTATAGTCGAGACTGCAAAGATTCCTACCTACATATCAAGGAGTTCCTTGATATTTGTGACACATTTAGGTTCCAAAATTTTTTGAATGATTCAATTAGGCTTAAGCTCTTACCATTCTCACTTAAGGACAAAGCGAAGTCATGGCTTAACTCCTTGGAGGTAGGTTCCATACATACATGGGACCAATTGTCTAAGAAGTTTTTGAACAAGTTCTTCCCTGTTCACAAAACAAAAAGGACTCTAAACCAATACCAGAATGTTAACTCTCAAGCCATAGCTAAGTTAGAGATGCAAGTAAGCCAATTGTTTGTTGAACTACATAATAGAGGAAAGGGTTAGTTCCTTAGTCAACCCATCCCCAATCCTAAGGGTCAATTTGAGATAGGGTCAAGTTCTCAAAACCTTAACCTTCATGAGCATGCCAAGTTTATAACCACCCTTAGGAGCAGTCGTTAGATCGACAATGAAGAAGAGTAGGCTAAGGAAACTACAGAGGAGAAAGAGGCAACTAAAACATAGGAAAAAGAGAAAAGATAGAAAAACCTTATAGAACCTATAGTGGAGGCACCCTATGTGCATAAAGCCCCCTTTCCCCAATTATTGAATAAAGCTAGAAAGGGAACAAACTTCAATGAGTTAATGGAGGTATTTAAAAATGTACAAATCAATATACCATTGTTCAATGCAATTAAAGTCATCCCTACTTATGCCAAATTCTTAAAAGAGCTCTGCACAACAAAGCACATGCTTAATGTGCAAAAAAAACCTTCTTCACTGAGCATGTGAGCTCTTTGATTCAACACAAGACCCCACCAAAGTTTAGAGGCCTAGGATGTCTTACAATTAGTTGTGTCATTACATATCATGTCATAGATAGGGCACTTCTTGACTTAGGGGCTAGTGTTAACTTATTGCCATACGCTATCTATGAGCAACTAAAACTCGGTGAGTTAAAATCAACCACTAACCATGCTGCAATTAGTTGATAGATTAGTCAAGATACCTCATGGATTGGTTGAAGATGGTTTGATATAGGTGGATAAGTTTTATTATCCAATTGATTTCATTGTACTAAACACCCAACCTGTATCTGATACCGATAGTCAGATCCCAGTCATCCTTGGACGTCCAATCTTGGCAATGTCCAATGCCGTTATTAACTGTAGAAATGGTGTAATGAAACTCTAGTTTGGCAACATGAATGTTAAGCTTAATATCTTTAATGCCGATCAACAACATTTACACTAACCATGCTACAATTAGCTGATAGATTAGTCAAGATATCTCATGATATGGTTGAAGATGTTTTGATATAGGTGGATAAGTTTAATTATCCAATTGATTTCATTGTACTAGACACCCAATCTATATCTGATCCCGATAGTTAGATCCCAGTCATCCTTGGACGTCCAATCTGGCAACGTCCAATGCCATTATTAACTATAGAAATGGTGTAATGAAACTCTGGTTTGGCAACATGAATGTTAAGCTTAATATCTTTAATGCTGATCGACAACATTTAGACCTTGATGATTCATGTGATGTCAATTTGATAGAGAGTCTAATTAATGAGATTCATTCACCATTGTCCATCTCTAACCCATTAGAGTCTTGTCTCATGCATTTTAATGGAGAATTTGATATAGACAAGTCTATTGAGGAGGTAAACAATTTTTTAGATGTTGCACCAATCATGGATATCTGTAAGTGGGGTCCTTTTGTGGAACCACTCCCACTGTCTAAATCTATCCCCATACCCTCAATAGAGCAACCACCATCTTTGGACCTAAAACCCTTGCCAGGCAACTTGAAATATTCATACTTAAGCCCAGAGGAAACCTTACCTATAATAGTAACATCAAACTTAGATAAAGAACAATAGGGTAAGCTTTTAGATGTTCTTAAGGAATATAAAACTACTCTAGGGTGGACAATAGTAGACATAAAATGGATAAATCCAGCTGTATGCATGCATATGATACATCTAGAAGAAAATGTAAAACCTTCTAGAGAAACCCAAAGATGACTAAACTCCCACATGAAGGACGTGGTTAAAAATGAAGTCCTAAAGCTCTTAGATGTTGGCATCATATACCCTATATCTGATAGTACTTGGGTCAGCCCTGTTCAGGTTGTACCTAAGAAATTTGAGGTTACGATAGTAAAAAATGAGGACAACTAGTATCCACCTGCATGACCACCAGGTGGAGAGTTTGTATTGACTATCGAAAGTTGAACGAGGTCACAAGGAAAGATCATTTTCCTCTACCCTTCATTGACTACATGCTAGAGAGGTTGGCCGGACATAGCTAATACTATTTTTTGGATGGATATTCTGGTTATAACTAGATTCCTATAGCACCAGAGGATCAGGAGAAGACCACCTTCACCTACCTATTTGGAACCTTTGCCTACAGACATATGCCTTTTGGGCTTTGTAAAGCACCATCTACATTTCAAAGGTGTATGTTGAGCATTTTCTCTAACATGGTAGAAAGATTCCTTGAGGTGTTTAGGGATAACTTCTTAATATTTGGGTCATCATTTGATGAGTGCCTGCACAACTTGAAGTTAGTCCTTGCCAGGTGTCAAGAAAAGAATCTTGTCTTAAACTAGGAAAAGTGTCATTTTATGGTATGGAGCAAGATAGTATTAGGCCAGACAATATCACCCAATAGAATAAAAGTTGATAAGGCAAGAGTAAATTTAACAACCAACCTTCTTCCACCAAGGACGATGAAAGAAATTTGCTCCTTTTTAGGACATGTTGGCTTTTACAGACAATTCATCAAAGATTTTAGCAAAATTGCCAAGCCCCTATGTAATTTACTTACAAAGGAGGCCACTTTTGACTTTGATGAAGACTATAAGAAAGCTTTTAAGTGACTCAAGGCTGAGTTGACTTTTGCACCTATTATTCAACCACCAGACTATACACACCATTTGAGATAATGTGTGAGGTGTCAAAGTACGCCATTGGAGCTGTTTTGGGGTAGGGCATTGATAAACTTCCCCATGTGATACATTAAGCTAGCAAAACACTAATTGATGCACAACTCAACTATTCAACCACTGAGAAAGAGTTTTTTGTTGTAGTGTTTGCTCTAGATAAGTTTAGATCTTACCTATTAGGGTATAAAGTTATAGTATACTTAGATCATGTGGCCTTAATGTACCTCCTTTCTAAAAAGGATATAAAACCTAGGTTGATCCATTGGATACTACTGCTATAAGAGTTTGACTTAGAAATTAGGGATAATAAAGGTTTAGAAAATGCAGTAGCAGATCACTTATCCAGATTAGTGGTGGGACATACTAGTGATCATGGGCCTATAACTGAGTCATTCCTAGATAAATAGTTATTGCATATTTCCCAATTATGTTAGTATGGAGATATTCTTAATTATCTTGTTACAGGACAAATGCCTCATCATTGGACTAAACGAGATAAAAAGAGATTTTTAACCAAGGTTAGAAATGTTACTTAGGATGATCCATACTTATTCAAGTACTGTCTTGATTAAGTAATTAGGAGATGCGTACCAGATAGTGAACATAATCAAATCATCTCCTTTTGTCATGATCATGCATGTGGGGGCCATTTCAACTCTAGGCTACAAAAAATTTACTGTGTGGATTTTATTGGCCTACCATTTTTAAGGGGACACATGCTTACTGCAAAGCATGTGTAATGTGTCAATGATTAAGAAGTTTAGGAATGAGACATATGATGTCCTTAAACCCAATCCTTGTCATAGAACCTTTTGATGTTTAGGGCATAGATTTTATGGGACTCTTTCCTAGTTCTTTTGGAAATCTGTACATTTAGAGGGAGTGGACTATGTGTCCCAGTGGATGGAGGCTATACCATGCAAAACCAATGACCACAAGGTTGTGGTAAAAATTTTAAAAGAAAATATTTTTGCAAGGTTTGGTATTCCAAGAGCCATAATAATTGATGGGGGGGACTACTTTTGTAATAAAGTGTTTGAGAATTTCATGAAAAAGTATGGTGTCAACCATAGGATAGCTACCCCATATCACCCTTAGACTAGTGGTCAATTAGAGTTATCCAATAGGGAGGTAAAGCAAATTTTAGAAAAGACAGTCAATCCAAATAGGAAAGATTGGTCTCTGAGACTTAATGACACTTTATGGACTTAATGTTACCCTATTGCATAGTCTATGAAAAGGCTTGCCACTTACTAGTAGAGTTAGAACACAAAGCATATTGAGCTATCAAAAAGCTCAATTTGGATTTAGATTCTATTACGACCCACAGAAAACTCCAACTCAATGAGTTGGAAGAATTGAGGAAAGATGCATATGAGTTTGCACAATTGTACAAAGACTGAATGAAGGCTGTACATGATAGACAAATTTCAAGGAAATCCTTCACACCTGGTCAAAATGTCTTACTGTATAACTCTAGACTGCATCTATTCTTAGGAAAACTTAGATCTAGATGTACCAAACCTTATATAGTATGCACAATCTATCCTCATTGGGCCATCAAGATTGAAAAGGATGGAGAAATCTAAAAGGTCAATGGTTAAAGGTTAAAACCTTTCCTAAAATTGTCTGACCCTAAAATTGAAGAGACACTTTTAGAGACACCTTAATATCATGACCCTCCTTATATTACCACTCCAGGAGCCTTGTAGCATATCATCATGGCACTCATCATCATTTTGGCTAAAGATGTTAATCTTAGTGCTTACTGGGAGGCAACCCACGAGTTTAGAGTCTACATCACTCAACTTCCATATAGCATCCTATGTTTTCAAACATTGGGGACAATGTTTCATTCAAGTTGGGAGGTGTAGATGCACATAGAGATTTTGAATTTTCTTGAGTTTTCTTTTGATTTTTTTTTTTTTTTTTTTTTTAAGGGTTCCCTTACTGTGATGAGAATTGGATATTCAGAATTTAGTAATTCCACTATTTTCACCTCTTAATAGGGATGTATATGAGTAGTTTTGCATATCATTCATGTGTAGAAGAATTTTATGAAAGTTAATTCTTGAAAATCATTTACACATAGCACATAGTCAAGACTAACAGAGAGGTATGACTTAGAGACCCTGAGGAAAATCAGTGGAGACCTATAACACAGTGAGATTTAGAGACTATCTTCTTTGAGAGAGTTATAAATAATTCCACAATTTCTTTAGTGTATATTAATTAGTGTGACCTTGTTATCCTTGTTTTGGTTAAACATTAAGAATAAATAAGAGTAATAGCTCTAATTCCAGAAAATTTATTGAATCTGATAGGCTTTAGGAAACCTAGGAAATTATATAAGCCATCCTTACTCAGCCTAGAGATATAAAGCATACCTACTATATCCTACTACTAGTTAGCCTCTTTGAGCCTATTATTAAGCCTTTTCTTTCTTAACCCCATTCACCTTAACCCAAAATAAGCCAGTAAAATAAATATCCATTACCTATTATCAAAATGAGTAGAGTTGGTAGAAAAAGTTAAAAAATAGGACAAAAAGTCAAGAAGTGAGAAAAATGAGTAGTCTTTCTTCCAAAAAAAGGAAAGAGAGAGAGAGAGAGAGAGAGAGAGAGAGAGAGAGAGAGAGAGAGAGAGAGAGAGAGAGAGAGAGAGAGAGAGAAATCTAAAAGCGAGATCCACTTCATGCCCCCAAAATATAAAGTTGTCCTAACAAATATTCAATGAAGACCTCTATTCAATTTTGAACTTTTGAAATCCTTATGCCCTTCTTTTTGAACCTGTCCTAAGTCTACATTTTGTCATAGTTAAAGACCTATTGATCTTAGGTGGAACATAGCCTTAAAGAGTAGATAAAAAGAAGGAATTAAGGTACCCCTAATATACTTGGTGATAACATCCACTCTTAGGGATCACTCTTCTTTGTGTCATGAGAAATTAAAATATTTACGTGGACCATTAGCTTGATGGATTTGGTTACATAGTGAGAGAAATATGTTTAAACCCCTTATTTGAGAGTTTCATTTTTGAGCATATACTTGTGAGGATTTGAGGTCAAGACATATTTTTAATGGAATTTAAGCATATCTAGCTAGATGTTAAGATTTGTATCTCTGTACACACACATGTACTCCGAGAAATAATTTAAATAAAATGTGTATGATGTGTAAAATTGTCAAATCTTCTCCATTAAGTTGTGAAAACGTAGTAGATTGCTAATGAATGAGGATTCTCTAAGATAAAATAGGGGAGTTGACCTTATTGAATTTTGTGGGTATATTCACTGCAAACCCTCACGAGGTATAACTCGTCCACTTGGGTAACCTAGGCATTCAAGGGCTTATTGCATGTACTAAATGCAATCGTGAGTACCTACAAAAGTGGCACCTTGTACCATTTTTGAAAAAAGTTTTTCTACATGTTTTGCTTGGGACTAGCAAAATGCTAATTGGGATCTGTGTTAAGTGTTTAAATTTGGCCAAAAGACCCCTAGTTTAGCATTTAATTAGGCCATCTAACTCATCAATTTGATAATTTTTAGATAAAATATAAAAATTAGCTCAAATTGCCCATCTAATTGTAAATTATCAAAATTAATGGTTAGATGATCATCTGAGCTAACCAGAAGCTTAATGTATGGTCAGATGACTCTAATATTCAACAGTGCAAATCAATCAAAAGAGTCATGGATGGATTAGATTGAATTTCAATGGTCCAAATTGTGTAGAAGATCAATAAGGCAAGGGTTGAAGGTTTCCTAAAAGAAGAAGAGTCCTAAGTTGGAAGAAGAGAAAGTTTCCTAGTAGGGAACTAATTCCTAAAGATAAGGAAAAAGAAAACAAGAAAGAAGGAAATCTATAAAAGGTGGAAGTCGTGGGAGCCTAAAGGAGGAGTTATTATTATTATTATTATTATTATT
The DNA here is from genome assembly GCA_035236585.1 of Warburgia ugandensis. Taxonomy (NCBI): domain Eukaryota; kingdom Viridiplantae; phylum Streptophyta; class Magnoliopsida; order Canellales; family Canellaceae; genus Warburgia; species Warburgia ugandensis. The sequence continues at coordinate 28,108,783 of CP141131.1, forward strand.
ATTATTATTATTATTATTATTATTATTATATGTGTTTCCTTAGCCTTGATCATTTTTATCATTTCACTTTGCTTCCATTCAACCACTCTCTCTGCTATTTATCTCTCTCTCATGCACCCAATCTCTTCTCTCTTGTTTCCCCCTCTATGTTCCTCACCCCTTCACTCGTTCTTCTTACTCCTATTCTCTTTCTATTGAAAAACCCAGGCCAGCACCTTTCCTAACTTTGTTCCCTTTCTCTATTCTTTGTATTTATTGCATCATCCGCACAACACCAGACGGTCCTGCCCTCTCATCATCGGCCTTTGCTTCTCCAAGCTCTACTACCCCTCTACTTTGTTGCATTGTCGGCATCCTCTTCCTAGATCACCAGCTTCTCTAGCCAACACTGTAGTCTCTACCAGTGCTTGACTTCACCCGACCTACATTGCACCAGATGACGTCTCCAAGTTCCTCCAACTTCCATTGCTCCCTGTGTATGCTGGCCCCCTCCTATCTCCTTCATTCCCCACCATGCCCAGCTCGATTCCCACAGCTAGTCTGCCCCTACTCGTCCATGCACCAGCATTGGCATCTGCACCTCCACTGACATTCCCCTCTGACATAGTCATCTTCTTCCTCCGTTTTTCTGTTTACGGGAAGTTTTAAGGAACTTTCAGGGAAAATTACCTTTTTGCCCTAAGTAGAAAAAATCTACTTACATTTTTTGTCCTTATCTGTGTTCTATTTTATTCCCATTCTATTATCTATGTACTATATTATTCTCAATTAATCCAGGGGCTGTTTTATCTATCCATGTTTAACTGAATCAATGGTTCTAGTTTAATTTTAGAATATCTTCAATTTCTCATCCGTTTCAATTCTAATTTTCAATTAACTTTTTGATCTATGTTATAAGACATTGTAAAGCATGTTTATCATCACTAATCTTCAATTTGATCTCATATTTGAGCTGTTAAATCTTAACTTTCTTATTTAGCCCAAATCTTTTAGAATTTTTGGAATCTGCCTAATCCATTCAGGTGATCATTAATCAGAATCACCATAAACAAGTTGATGAAGGCTGATCATGATTTAGGAGACTAGATCTATAGAATATGAAGATAAGCAATCTTAGGATGTGAAATTTTCTTAATTTTTTTAGTTAAATTTCTATTTTGTTTGGATTAGGCATCTATGATTTCATTGATTAAACACACTTGAAGTCTGATTTCTCTTTCTATTAATTTTTAAATAATTAAATTTTATTTAAAACTCCAAATTCTTAAAGCGAGTCTTTCTCGAACCCTTATTATTGGACAAAGGGAGGACATTACGATTTGTGGTTCTCATCCAAATTTAGGGTTTGATGAATAGTGGTGATTATACCATTAACTTTTGGCCAAGGAAATTGCAAAACACTCTCTCTCCCCATAGACTGGTGTGAGTTGAATTCTAGGAGGCCAGATTTTGATGAAAAAGAGGAGATTCACTCTTTGATCTTACATTAATATATAATATCTAAGAATATGTAACATTTGATATATGTAATATTGGATGTAATAAAAAAAATAATTTGATTTGCTTGTTCATGTGTGTGTCTATGTATGTGTGTATGTATGTGCAAAATTGGCTTCATTGTATATTTATGTAAGATATTATAATTTACAATAATTAAATAAAAATATATTTAAAGTGAAAATATGTAAAGTCGTTTGCTATAAACAACTTTAATTTTACGAATCAGTTTTAAGAGTTATTTCGTCGACTTTCACTGTGCTTTTTTCAACTATGTTCATGATCTATATACTAAAACTAGGCCGAATTTCTTTTTGACTATCCTCAACCAAATCCTATCCATGAATTGGAACTACATTAAAAAATTTGCGGTTGATATCAATTTTTTAGTGTTTGTTAGTATCTCTTTGTTTGTCTCATATGTATTATGCATATTTGAAGAATTTTTACAAGGTTAAGGGTTAGAAATTTTCCTTTTTAAAGTTAATTTTCTTTTTGAATTTATTTTTCATAATTTTCTTTTTTCATTGTTAATTGAACATTTCCATGAAATGTAGTTATTTCAAATTCTTCTAATTCTTGTATACCTAGTGTTTGGTAAAATGCCTAACTTAATCTTTTCATATCTAATAAGCCCCCCATAGATTTGCTTCGATTTTTGTGTGATAATGGACTAATATGCTTGGATGACTATGCGTTGTCCATGCTCATAATATGGAAACTTGAAAAAAGCACCTACAGGGGTGTTAAGAGAACACTTTTGCTTTAATGAAATCAATAAAAGCTATCATCCATGGATTTGGCATAGAGAAGAACTTCCACATAGGCCCTCGATAAGGCTTAAAAGATATGATCAAAATGTTGTAGGAAGTGTTGGGGGCAATACAGCTGTACCTATATTTTGAGATGCATATGAAGACTTCTAGGATGACCTTGAACAATTTCATACTACCTTAGAGGAAGCTAATGAGCCACTGTACCCTGAGTGTAAAGATTATACCAAGTTGTCCTCAGTGGCAAAACTTTATAACATGAAATCCATATTTGGTTTTCCAAATGAAGTTTTTATATAAATCTTGAAAGTCGTAGGTAAGAAGCTACCGAAGGATAATAAATTGTCAAGGTCCACATGGGAGGCAAAGAAAACAATGGCTACATTAGGATTGAAGTATGAGAAGACATATGTGTGTCCCAATGATTGTGTCTTGTATAGAAAGGAGCATAATGATAAAACTACATGCCCAACTTGTAGACAATTAAGATGAAAGTTAAAGAAGAATTCAACTAAGACAGTTATAGACATTCATGCAAAGGTTCTATGGTACTTTCTCCCTATTCGAAGTTCAAAAGAATGTTTCATATAATATAAATAGTGAAGAGAATAGTATGGCATGCTAAGGATAGAGTAGCTAATAGCTTTTCATACCATCTAGCAAATAGCCCAATATGAAAGCTCATAGACTTTATGTGGCCTAATTTTGGGGAAGAACCTAGAAACCTATGACTTGCATTATCTATAGATGGGATTAATCCTCATGGTTCTATGAATAGCAAGTATAGTTCTTGGCCTATTATATTAGTTTGTTATAACCTCCCACCACTTTTATGCATGAAGAGGAAGTTTATAATGTTAACTATGTTGATATTGGGGCCAAATTAGCTAGGGAATGACATTGACATGTACTTGTCTCCCTTGATCGATGATCTTGAGATATTATGGGTCGTAGGCATTGAAGCATATAGTGTATATAAGAAAGAGTCCTTCATCCTAAAGGTTATACTGCTGTGGACAATAAGCGACTTCCCTGCATACGGTAATTTGTCTGGATGCATTGTGAAGGGATACAATGCTTATCCTATCTGTAGTGATCAAACATGTATTGTACAAATTAAATATGGTAGGAAAATGGGATTCCTTAGGCATAGAAGATGGTTACGCAGAGACCATCCATATCATTTTAAGAATGGAGAATTTAACGGTAGTGTAAAGACAAAGACACCTCCAAAGATGTTGATAAGATGACAAGTATTGGAGCAAGTTGAAAACATTAATGTCTTGTTGGGAAAGAAGAAATCAAGTAAACATCTAGGTGAAAGTAATTGTAGAAGTCATTGGAAGAAGAAATCAATATTCTTTCGGCTAGCATACTAAAATCACAACATCTATACTATGTGCTTGATGTCATGTACATTGAAAAGAATGTGTGTAAAAGATTGACCGCTACCTTGCTTAATATCTTAGAAAAAACAAAGGATGGACTTGTAGCTTGAATGGATCTTATGAAGAAGGGTTTGAAGAGGAGGTTGCATCCAAAGGATAGGGGCAGTCGAGGAACATACCTGCCTAAGGCAAATTATACACTTGATAGAGAGGAGAGGAGAAGAATGTGTAAAATCCTATCTAAGCTCAAAGTCCCAAATGACTACTCTTCAAAATTTTAAAAACTATCTCCATGGAAGAGCTAAAATTGTTGGGGATAAAGTCCCACGACTGCCATGCATTGATGCAAAAACTCCTGTCCGTAGCAATATGTTCAGTGTTACTAGACAAAGTTAAAGGAGCTATTATAAAATTCTGCTACTTCATTAATCCTTTGCATGGTGGATGTTTCAAAATTACAAGAAATTCAAGGTCATCTAGTGGCAACTTTATGTGAGCTTGAGACAATCTTCCTACCATCATTCTTTGACATCATGGTACACATAACAGTGCACCTCATTGATGAGGTCAAACTCTATGGACTAGTTAACTTATAATGGATGTATTTGTTTGAGAGGTACATGAAAATTTTAAAAGGGTATATACACAATTATAATCGGCTAGAGGGGTGTATAGCTAAATGTTATATTGCAAAGGAAGCAGCGGAGTTTTGCATAGAGTACTTATCAGGAGTGCATGCGATTGGAATCCCAAGAAAGAAACAATAGGTTGCATTTCATCATCCTAAGGTTGGCAAACTTCTATTGGCTGATTGTGTGCCAATCATTGACTATAAAGAATGAGACTAGACGCATCTTTATGTGTTGTGAAATGTTGATGAACTCCAACCATACATTAATCAAGTTGAGCATTCACTTAGGTAAAATTTAATTATTAATAGTTATATTTTCTTTACACACCATTAATTTATGTGTATGTGTAGTGAACACATGGATGTCCTCAAAGCAAAGAATATAAGTTATGCAAAGAAACAGAAGTTGCTACAATTTGAATATTATCACACTTTCAATACTTGGCATAGTAAGAAGTAAAATTAAACAATTCTCACTTAATATTAATAAACTACATTCTGTATATATGTATATATAATCTTACTTAATTGCAATATTCACATATCCTACTTAATATGTGCATACATTGATTCAAGATCAGCAAGAAGTAGAAGGCTATGGTATATCCGAAACCTTGGGCAAGAGGTGATGCGACCACAAACATAAGTAATAAAATATGATAGATATGCCATCAATGGTTATCACTTTTACGTGAAAGGTTGTGATAAACTCAAGAGTGCAACAGAATAGTGGGGTTAGCTTAGTTATCAATGCTATATTCTTTTCCAATTCAAAGGATAACAGGTCAATAGTGGCGGATGATATTTATTACTGGGTTATAAGAGGGATATGGGCCTTGGATTATACTTTCAGAACTGTGGTTGTTTTTTAGTGCAATTGGGTGGAACACAACAAAGACAACATCAAAACTAATGCCCTTAGATTGACATTGGTTGACCTCAATAGGATTAGCTATAAAAAAGATCAATTTATTTTGGCATCTCAAGAAAAACAAGTATTTTATGTGCAAGACGAACATGATAAGAGATGGTCAACTGTTTTATCATCCCGTCTAAGGGATTTTTACTATGAAGATGACCTAGGAGATACTAAAATTAATTAACCTTCTATTACCAAAAAAATCCCATTAATCAAAGTAGTACTTAATGAGAAAAAGGATTATGTGAGTGACAATGGTGAGGAGGGTGCTTGGGTTTGAAAACTATATGTAGTTGGGGGTATGAGGATTGTATTAGTGAGTTGCAAATATAATTTCATATTTAGAATTAGTTCTTTTGTCATAAACTATATAGATTGATAAGTGAGCTATATGTGTGTACAAAGAATGCATGAATCAATGTTGATTATCATAAAAAAAATCAATTTTATTATGTATTAATTTTTAGATATTGTAAAGTACTAACATAAAATATATATTAGTTGTATTGAAAAATAATTTATAAAGTCATTTAGTGTAAATGACTTTAATAATATACACTTTTAAAGTCGTTTATCACTAAAGGACTTTAAAAGTATACACTATTAAAGTTGTTTACACTAAACAACTTCATTATGTACAACCAAATTTAGCACCAAGAATGATCAACTAAATTTACACTAATCATTATGTAACATCTTGGAATTTTTAAATAGCAATTTACAAAAATTTTAAATTATGTGAAATCAGAGTCAAAAGAGAATTATTTTTAAATTCTTAATTTTTGGAGTTCAAATTTGTCACAATCACAAAGTAACACCTAATACAAAATAAATTTGATACAATCAATTGATGCATTCAGTTGAACTCAAAAATTTTTTGGAGATTGTTTTGACTAGCGAAAAATTGTCCAGATATGCTACCTTTGAGACATTAGGTCTTAATAGTTATTCTAAGAATGATTATGATAGCTATTGGTCCCTCCAATATGCCCTTGAAATCTCTCATTTTTTATTTTCAATTTGAAAATTCTCCAACAACAAAAGAGTAGATCTTTAATATCTTATCTAAAAAGATTACACCATAGGGAAAAGGCAGCAACCTCTTCAATACTATACTCCAACCATGTACCAAGTTTTTTGAACTAAGCCATATTAAAACTATCAGTATACTTGTCATATTTTCTTTTTGAGAAAGTTGTGACTATTGGGTGTGTATCAGGTGAAATTGGAGGTTGAAGACCATGATCAGTCCAGAAGGTTTGTTAAATCAATCTCTACATTGTTATACTTTAGCAATACCTTTCTTATTCTTGATTATATTCTCTTAAGGAGGGGAAGGAGGAGGTAGTAAATCTAATCTCTATTTTCTTACTATTTGAATGGAAAGAGTATTGGTACATATTTGAATATAGGTAACACCACATGATGCTAGTGTATTACAATTATTAATGTGTTATATGCCCTACAAAATACTAGCATGCAATAGCCCATATTGAATATTGATGCCATAAGCGATTCTCTAGTTCTATGGTGGTATAAAGCACCCTCTAAAGCTTATTGGTGTTATAAACCATTCTATATGTCACCGTAGCATTTCAAAATGTTCTTCCCATCATTAGATTTCGACTAGTCCAAGAATCAAGTTAAATTGACATTATATCCTACACATGGCATTAATATTCTTGGACATGAATGGGTGTGACAATGTCCCAAAAGTGCATGGGGTCTATTGATATCCTTGGACTTGTATAGGTGTGGTGGTGTCCTAGACACGCATTGAGTACATCATTATTCTTAGACTTGTATAGGTGTGGCATCATCTCATATGTGCACGGGCTTCAAAATTGTAATAACCCAAATTTTTATGAATATATTTCAATTATTAAAAGTTAGAAGTTGAAATTTTGAATATAGAACTAGAAATTTAAGTTTTAAGAAAATCCATTTTATAGGAATGGAATCAAGAATTAAGACATGAATATTTGAAAAGTACTAAAGAAATAGAGTCAAATGACTATAAGTATGCTAAATTTCGAGTTCGGGTGAAAATTTTGCATTTTTCTCAATTTTTGAATTAAAAGGGCAACATGGTAATTTTACTTTTTAGTGGGATCCACAAAAGTTAGGTAAGAACTGAGGTCAACAATGTTGTAATTCAAGCATTAGCCAACACTCAACCCCAAGTGGAGGAAGTAGAATTTCAACTCCCCATTTTAATATTTTGACTGGAAATAGATTAAAATAAAAAATTAATAAAAAATTCAAAAACTTGGCTATAAATAAGTTAGAAAATTTTCCATAAATTTCTACACAAAGTCCCCTAGCTTGGTCTATGATTTCAGCCCAATCCCCCTCTCCCTCCTCTTTCTCTCTCATTTCTTCTTTCTTTCTCCCCTTTCTCTCTCATCTCTCTTTCACTAGCGAAGTGTCCCCAGACGCACCCGACAGATAGAGCCATGTTTGGAGTTAGGGCAACTCCAGGGATGCGTCATCCTCGATTAAACAAGGGTTTCACCCTTTCACTAAAAATCAATTATACATTCCAATTAAACCATTAAAAGCAAGATCTAATCCATTCACTTGATCTGTATCAATATCAGCTTCAATTACTCTATGATTTTGTGAAGATCAGAGAAATATTCATTAGGTTTTTTACTGAAAAATAGTAACTCTAGAAAAAATATTTTCTAACAAGGTTTTTTAGTTTTTTCGGCAATATCTACCGTTGTAAGATGGATCAGGACTGATAAACTTGTGTGGAACAGTCTATTCCACATTTGCCCCACGGTTTTCATCATTATCTAGCAATATCATTGAGGTTATCTTCATCTAAAAGTATATTCTGTAATCTCTAGAAATTTTGGAATTTTCTTCTTCTCCAGTAAGTTATTCTCCTTTTGTTGGCTTATTCTCTCCACTTCGACAAACCATGTAAGCTCCTTTCCTCTTTCCCTTAATTTTCCCCTTTATCAGACCTCTGTTCACCATTTGATTTGGTTCATTGGTGACTGAATCACCGGTGAACCATAACCCGGTGACCTAGGTTAGAAACACTAGTATATTGACCTTAATTGGGTGATCTGAAGAGTTAGATTGATTCATAACACCCCAAAACCCATAAATTTAGAGTTGCAGTAAAATTTCTATGGATTTTTAATAATGATCTAGTGGTGGTCGATTTGACGGTCCAGATTGGACGATATCAATAGTTTAAGATGTAGACACATGATGCAGACAAAGACACTCCTTACAGCGTGCCTTTGCACGTGCAAAACGCGTGCGAAGCAGTTGTAGAGCGACCGCTACGTGTTTTGCTTCCTAGTGACAGAAATGCACCGTGCCTTATCTTTTTGCTTTCTTGGATCCAGATTGAATCTGGACCATTGAAATAATCTAAAATTTTCAATTTTCAATTTTGAACTCAATTTAATTCCAAATTTACTGAATTCATATAATCCAAGATCTAATTATTGTTTACATTGATTTATAGCTAAAAGCATGGATCTTAAGAGAATAATCTGATACATTAGATGGATTCAAAATACCCTAAAACATAAAAACAAATGTTACAGTAAAATAATTGGACACATGGATCAAAGAATTCATTAGAAACAGATTTGTTAAATTTGGAACGTTGAAATTGATAAGAAATGTTCAAAATTCAATTTAGAACTCATTTTAATCCAAATTGAGATCGAAAAGGACCATCAAATTCTTCTTGATGAGTAGAATCTACTGAACCCATAAAATGAGGATTTAAGCCCTGTAACTTTTTGTTAATTACAAAATCTAGTACCAATCTCCTTGATCAGTGAGATCTAGGATGATTAGACCTTATGGTTGTGAAGTATTGATGAATTAATGATGAAAGATCATGAAATTAAGGGTTAGATGTGATTGATATGTGAAAGATTAAGATCTAGACCCTTACTGGGATGAAAACCCTAGATCTAAAGAGTGGAAATCAAATCTGATTGTTGGATCATAATGGACATTTGTGATATGCTTAATTATCATCTGAATTGTTAAATTTTAGTTTAATTATCTCTGATTTGATAGTGGATTACTTGATTAGATTTATTTTTGTGATTTAATGTTCATGTTAAGTAAATATGATAAATTACATTGAAAATCATGGAAGATGTAATTAATTGAAATCTAGATTTACTTTAATGGACACTTACAATACATGAATGACATTAACTTAATCCTACTAAGGGCTATTGTAATTAGTAAAAGATAAGAAATGGAATTAATCACCATTTCCTTAGCCTATTTAGGAGAATAATAAACATCCATAAATGACATTATCTATGTTCATGAACTTAAGTAAAATCAAGTAGAAAAGGAACTTAGGATAAAAAGCTCATGGGAAGCTTGTAGAAGGTTGATCTATTGCAACTCTAGTGGACTCTTAACATTGTGTTTATGGGGGTATACAAGATCCAAGTGATCTTCCCTCACCTTCTATTGATGTTTGTTGAGGTCTAAATGCCTCCTTACTTGAGGATTGTATTAACCACTTTTTGTGCAAACTTTAACTGATAAGCATTAGTCAAACTTGACATAAGGAGGAGCAGTCTAGAATCAGTAAGAAGTAAATCACTTCAACCAGTAAAACAGTAACTAGTTGAGCATTAGTAATAAGAACATAAAAGGTTAGAAAATTACTAAATCAAATTGAACCTTACGTTAAGATAATTATGATCAAACAAGATCAATTACGAGATCTTGAATGATCAAGAACAATAAAAGAAAAGAATCATAAATTTATATTATGTTCTTGAATTATAATATAGGTTTTAGATCAAATGTAGATAAATATGATAGATGATATAAACCCTTGATCAACATGGTTCAAGGAAAGAGATCTAAGATCATCCTCCTTAGAGATGATCAAAAGATCAATCTTAGATCAAAATAAGATCAAAAGAAACTAGACGGTAGAGGATCTAAACCTTTGATCTTGATCAATAATTGTGAATTGTTGATCAAAGAAATCTATAAAGATCAAAACTAATAAGATGTACATGAAGAATTAGGATTAGAAAATACTTAGATCTGATAGATCAGAAAATAATCTAACTATTAGAATTATAAGATCAATAGTTAGAAACACTATCTAAAAGAGATAGATAAAAGAATACAAGGAGATCTAGATCCTTAATCTTAATCAAAGGACAAGAATGAATAGATTAGACAAATCTTAAAAGAAGATAGATATGGTCAAAGAAAGATAAATATAAGATTATCTAAAATTATGATAGATAATGACAGTATGTATGAATGGACAGATTACATACGTCGATCAAGATTGCGGAAGATCTTAAGGAGTGGGATTATCACATTTTGAGCTAGGTGAAACCTTAAGAATGCATTTTATTAATGTGCAAGATTTATGTAACAAACATGATCTTATGAAATTAATTGTCAATTAGAATGTGCATAAAATTGTAGAATTTAATTATTAAATGTTTAATGACTTAATGAGAATGATATCATGCTTAGAATTATGCGATTACTATTTGATGAGTACATGCTAGAATTTAATTGTTTGAATTAGGTTAAATACATGATAAATACTTGGGTACCATTTATATGAATGGTTATCCTTGCACTTAGATAGGAAATTACATAATTGGTATATGAATACCAAAGTTAAGGAAATTGGGTATCATTTATCTTAAATAATTATCCCTAAACTCAATACAAGAAAAATAAGTTAATGAATAGGGGTATCATTTACATTAAATGATTATCCTTAAACTTAATTAATGAACATGGATGTCATTTATATTAATAATTATCCCTAAACTTAGATGTGAGATTATATCCTTGGTATAAGTATACCAAAATATGAAGATGGTGAGATAAGTTTTTATAAACAGACAAATCGTCTACTAATATTACTATACTTTCAATACAGGTGTAGAAGCCTTTGGATTTTGTTTTTGACGAGCATAAGGCTTGGGGATACTATACTAGGAGAATTGTAGGGTTTGGCCACCTGGTCTCTGAAACTAATAATGTGATGGATACCATTCCCAAAGAAGGCAAAGAGTCAGCTGGGGCAATTATGGGAAGGCCATTACTGTGACAGCCATGGTCTCCCAATACGGACATGGATATTGTATATTCCACACTTGGTATCGATGGATTACTTGGTAGTTATCCAGGTGTACTATTATGGGTTGAACTGCAACATAGTAGTCCTTTGTGTATTTTTGCATTATGATGCATGGCATTATGAGATGCCTTATGATATAGCATGATGAAATGCCTAGTAAATGCTCATTACCAAGATTTTCCATGAAGGGATATTTTTCAGTAAATACTAGATGATTATTCAACCCAGTATAGTCTGTGTAAGAAAATTATGGCATTGTTATTGAAGATATCAACTATTTTCATGATTTTAACTGTATATATATGATATATTTATAAGTTGTTGAGGAATACTCATAGAAGATTTTACATGAGAAATTACATGATAGAGTTATCATACATAGTATGGTTCATGGAAATGGAATTATTTAATACACATGCAATATGATGGATATGAATGTTGTGCTTATGAAAGAATTATTCAATTAGATGATGTTGTTATTCCATATGCTTCTTAAATCCCCTACCAAGCATAGCTTGCTAAGATATTGTAAATGTTTGAATGTTTACAATATCTCAAATATAGATAAAAAGAAAGGGATGGATACGACAACCATACTATTAATCAAGGTTATGTACAATTATGGAAAGTTTGTATCGTAGTTTGAATTTGTGTACTTTAGACATCATATGTAATAAAGGGGTTGTGTATGTGAACCACATGATCGATCCTGCTATTTTTAATAAATGAATTTCTATTGATTAATTTAGTAGAAATATATGTTATATACAAATTTATGTATATATGTAAGAGTGTGAAAGTCGCATTCGGGTTTTTAGAAATGAATTTCAAAGAAAATATTTTTCTATTTAAAATTTTAATTTTTTTTTTATAAATTTGGCTAGCCACCTTTTGAAAATAAGCATGAAAAAGTGTTTGAAAAACCTGAGTCGTCACAAAAATGAATGTCGCATGTGCCAAGGCTTCCATGAAATTTAACTCTTTCCTCTTTGCATATAAAATATTACATTAATATTAAGAAAACTTTAGAACATGCCCTTGGATACATATGGTGTGCATTACTGCCCACTTTTGTTTTTCCATGCCACTTCTTGCACTAATACCACTTCTATCAATGGTGCCACTTTTACCTTTTATTGGAATGATGCTATAATCAAGTAGTAATATTCATGATATGATATTGCATTCCTTAAATGACTCAGTAGAATCGCAATTGATTGCCTCTATCATAAGTGTAGATAACAACAAATTCACTTATATTGTATAGTCAACCATTGCATATATTTTATAATTAGAGTTACTGTAAATAATGAATTCAAGGAAGAGACAATGTTTCTTCAAATATGTTCAAGTTCTTTATGGTATTAGAGCTATCATGAAGATCTAATGTCCTGTCACATAGACTGATTGATGCTATTGTGAAGAATTTTGAAGAATTAAAAAATCAGGGTTTCTATTGTCCTGTCGCATACATCAATTGGATCTATAATTCCATCATAGTATTATCTACTGCCGATCAGATAGTCACAATAGCACAAGTTTCTACTCAATGCATAGATCAATCAAATTTGTCATTTTGTCATAGTATTATTTGTCATTGGTTGGATCATCCCAGCAGCACTAGTTTGGATTCAACAAGATGGATTCTCCTCTCCTTTCTCTAGGGTTTCAATGGAAAGTAGGGGAAGACCAAATGTGAAAATTGAAGTTGTTACAGTTACTCTTTGTACTTTTCAATGAGAAAGAAAGCCTTCATAGAGAGATCATAGATCTGTTGCATCTCGCTAGAGGGTTTGACCATTATAGCCAAAGGAAGAGTCCTATCGATGGAGAAAGGACATTGTAGAAGAGATCTATGCTCTCTCTCTCTCTCTCTCTCTCTCTCTCTCTCTCTCTCTCTCTCTCTCTCTGTATTAAACCAATTTTATTTCGCTTAGAAGAGATGTTGTGCTTCCTCTCATAGTTGGGATCTTAGTCCTCATCCCATTTTTCTTTCACCCAAATGACATGTTCGACAGAAGCTCAGTTGAGATATGCACATACTAACATTGCGCCTATATTTTAGCTTTTTTGTTGACACCTACAAAAAATGATAATAGCACCCTTATATTGTTGAAGATATAAGCATGAGGAGAGTTTTGGTAATTTGAGTCATCAACCAGGTTGGACTTTTTCTTAAATTACACGACTTTAATTGCTATTTGTTAGCGCCAATCTTCATTGTTGATTATGTGTTGGTCTTCATTGCCAATATGTTCTACATAAATCATAAATATGTCAAACACATGTAAATAAGTCATCATGGTCACCTCTATTCATGTTGAGAATCCTATCCTCTATATTGTGACCTCCATACTCAATAGGAGGAACTCTATGGAGTGGTGTCATTTTGTGAAGATTTCCTTGAAAAGGAAGGGAAAGTTTAAATATATTAAATGGGGTGGAAGAACTACCAGATGAGAAGGATCCTAACTATAAAAGCTAGAATGTTGAGAATTATTTGGTGATGTCTTGGCTCATTCACTCTATGGAGCCCCTAATTATAAAGACGTACACGCTACTACTACAACCAAAGATATTTAGGATCTTGTGAACAAAACATATCCAAAGTTGGTTTTGTTATAGAGATTTTCCAAATTAAGAGGTAAATTTACCACACTAAATTTACCAAAATGTTGAGCTACAATCCTTTGAAGAGTCAAAACAATAAAGGATCTTATGGAAAGGGAAAGCATCATACAGTTCTTATTCAAACCCAATTTTGAGTATGATTAGGCTAGAGATCACTCTTAGGTAGAGATCCTCTACCAGATCTTGATATGGAATTTGCTATTATTAGAGGCGATGAAAGCAACAAGGAAATTATGACACCAAAACCATAGAGGGTGGAGTACTACCATAGAAAATTCTACACTCCCAGTGACTAAGTCTGCAGACAAGAAGAAATTTTATGATAAGGACAAACTTTAGTATGAAAATTGCAAAAAACGGAGGCACACACAAGCTATCCACTAGAAAATACATGAGAATCCTCAAATTTTGAATCAATTTTCCAACTCAAGAGGTTTTCAGCCCAACCATCCACATTATGCAAATCAAACCACAACTATGGATGGAAAACAATAGACAGGGGTCAAAAGGGTTTAACTTGCAAGACAATGAAAGGCTCAGACAATTGCTGACTTAACTAGATAGCCCTAACACCAACCACCACAATTGCAACTCCAAACTATCCATTATAGGTTCTCATTCCATGGCTTTCTTAGGTATAAAATCCTACTCAATACACTAAAATCCAATTCCCATATCTAGATCATTGATTTAGGTGCTTCCATTCACATGATCAATCTTTTTAGTATTTTTATAGCTATTCACTATGTTCAAGTAGGCAAAAAATCAAAGTTGCCAACATAACTTTTTCCTTGGTCATTAGTCAAGGAACTACCAAAATCTCAAACATTATAACCTTACATTTAATTCTTCATGTTCCACAATTGGATTAAAACTTGTTGTCAATTGGAAAAATCACAAATGACCTAAATTGCTTAGTTAAATTTATCCAATTTGGTTGTTATTTTCATGATTGATGAAGATGATTGGGCTTAGTAGGATGGGAGGTGAACTTTACTACTTAGATACAAATTGGAGTGGTGGCGAAGAGCCTCAAGCCTAATTTCTTAGAATACCAGTTTGGATTGAACTTACCTTCGGTATAACCCATTAGGTCATCCACCTTTTACCTTACTCAATAAATTGTTTAACAACTTATTTCAACATATTGATGCAAGCAGTTTACATTGTGAGTCTTCATATTTGTTAAACATAATTGTCCTACCTTTTTTTATAAAAGAGGATCAAATTTCTTCTCCATTCAATTTGATTCATTCTGATGTGTAAGGTACATCATGTATTACCAATCTATTTGGCACTCGTTGGTTTGTTACCTTTATTGATGATTATATAAGGATTACATGGGTTTGTCTAATGAAAACCAAGTCAGTAGGTTTATTTATATCTTCCATGTTTCATAAGTTTTATCAGTAACGAATTTGGCGTCAATATTCAGACTTGACATCTTACAATGGCAAAGAATACTTTTACAAGAACTCATAAAATATATATTCAATGAGAGCATTATACATCAATCAACTTGCAATGATACACCTCAGTAAAATGGTATTACTTTAAGGAAAAATAGACATATTCTTGAAGTTGCTTATCTCTCTTGTCTTAAATAGGTGGACTGAAATATTATTTGGGAGACATCCATCCTTATTACAACCCATTTGATCAATATAATAGCTACCAAAGTTCTTGAAAATGAAAGCCTTATAAAGAAACTCATGATCCTGTTTCCATATTTCTAAGGTGTTGGTTGGATCTTTACCATCACAGGTGTTTGGGTGTGTCTCCTATGCTCATATTCAATATCATCTACAAAGTAAGCTTGATCATTGAGCCATAAAGTGTGTTTTTCTTGTATACTCTCTAACAAAAAGGGGTACAAGTATTATCATCCTCCCATTAAAAGGCCTATGTTACTAGGGATGTAAAATTTCTTATCATGCCCTAAAACATGGAATCATTTATTGTGGGGTTAGAGACATGATCGACTCTTAAGGAATCAAATGAGATATAAAACAACATATCTTGCACAAACATAAGTAGTAAATGTCAACCCTAGAGCAATAAATCTCAACCCTATAACACGTTAGTGTTTTCTTAAATATTAAATTTCAATACCTTCAACTAAAAGAATTAAGGAACACTGACAATTTCTTCAGTAATGAGTTGTCTTCTTTTTCATTACTCTTTCTTGTAGCAATCTTTTTTTCTTCATAAGAACATCTTGAATTTGAGATACAAAATATATCTCAGTGAATTTACAAAGTGTACTATATTTATATACATGTTTTACTCTTATTATCAAGAATAACCTATTCATTTTCATTTATATATCTTCAATTATATCTTATATGAGATTGTAAATGAAATACAATATTTTCATATAGAGCAATACTTATAAATTCACTGTTAAATATCGAATGCCTTTGAAATTCAAATCTATATTCAAAGTAGATATAGATATCAAATATATTTCAAATATCAAAACACAAACTAGTACATCAAACACGATCAACTAAAGTGGTACCCACTAATATGCGATCCATATGAGTCCACTACCCCATTGATCACAAGAGGTTGAAAGTACCTATCACGGAGAGCAAAAAATAACTCCTAAAATCTCATTAGGCGAGTCCAAACAAATACCCAACATTGATGAGACATTGATCCAAATAAATCTTAGCGAGAAGTTATGAAACCTTGTTGATTTAATACATCTCAATAGAGGCTCTCATTGAAGTACTTCTCAAATGAGTCATTTATTGTGACTACTTAGTCCAAACAAATAATTAACCCCTAATAACATCATACTGGGTCCATAAGTGAGAACAAATAAACATAGCTTATGTAATATGGTTAGATGTCACACAAAAGTTTAGAAAACACTTTTCTAGTTTTCTTTAAATCTTTTCAAATATACATATTTTTACAAATCTTTTCAATTATTATTTCAAAATATCATATAGCATTAGATGCCCAATGCTAAGTTGTTCAAAACTCATTACTATCAAAACATTTCAAATAATAGTCTAATTATTGAAATTATTTACTTAATAAAACTTTCTTCTGAAAGCTTCATAATTTTCCTAATTTGAAAATCAAAATTTTGTAGTTATTTTTCAAATTCAAATTATTTATCAATTCCTTTTTGAAAACTATTAAGTAGGATGTTTTAAATCTTCAAAAATCACTCTTCTTAAAATGATAAACTTTCTTAATAATTTTGAAAAACCCCAAACATAATTTTTCAATCTATTTAAACACATTGAAAACATGTCTTATTTATTATCCAATTCAATTTTTCTACTTTATTGTGACTATAGATCACATCTAAATGCTTAGATCAAATTTAACTTATGTAATTTTGTTCAACTTAATGATTAATCTACTGGATTACATTCATTCATTTCTAACTGTAATATTTTTCTTTGGACTAAATTAATTTGATATTTTCTCAACTTAGATGTTATAATATTATATCATTTATCTTACTACAAGGAATAGAAATCACATGTTTTATATCTGGCATATCCACTAGATCATATGCATTGATTTAAGATATAACAATAACATTTAATATAGATCTCATACACCTATATTAGATTATCTATATATTTTATATAAAATCAAACTATATAATCATATGATTTATATCTAATTATCAATCATTCAACATTGTCATCTAGGTGACCCAATCTTTAGGTGCCTAGATCTATGATTAAGTTCCTACATGCATGTTATAGTCCTAAATCATTATAATTCAAATGTTTTAGCTCTAAATTTCTTCATTTAGTGTCATATATTATTATATCTCAATCTTAAATTTTAAGAAATTCTTGTGTCTTAAATCAATTTATCATAGATCTGAATAATTTAGATTATCACCATAGATCATGCACATCTAAGAATTACTTCCTACATCTCACACACCTAGTTTAAATTATAACTAATTACATCTAAGAGCTATTGTTTATATCATGTATTTGATTGAATCATTTAGATATCAGTCATACATCCCAATCTAATAATCTCAATCTTTAATCCATCTAAAATCTAAAACACATAATATTCTTTTGTTTGATAGACTATAAATTACAGTCAAATCATCAAGGTAAATCAAATCTATCTATACAATATTATTCAAACTCAAATAATGAAACTTTTTATCACTTTGGATCATGTTTTAGACAACAATAAATATATATTTTAAAAATTAAATAAATTAATCATTTCAAGATCTAAAATACATTATATTCTATGATTTGATATAAATAACAATTTACTAACAATTTATCAAGTTAAATTATATTGATCAATATTAAGCTACTCAAAATTAAATAACCAAACTTCTTATCCATTCATATTATGTATTATATAGTAGAAAATCAAGATTATACTATTAAATCTAAGATAATGGCTATTGATTGATCATCATAATTTAAATGTAAAAAGCATGAAAATTTCAAGATCTATGACTTATAACCTGCACATCAGCATTTGTCATGAACCAGAAATTTAAAGCTATTTTTGGTACCACTACACCCACTACATGTTTCTTATTTACTAAATTGCTATGGATTATTTATTTTGGTAATAATATATGCCTTTAACTATATTAAATGGTTTAATTAAATTAAAATATGAAATGATAGAATCTGTGGGGAAAACTAAATCATTAGATTCTACACTCAAAATGGAATCCAACGCCTCGAAGAATGCAAAAAATAGAATTCGTATGACCAAGTTATGGGCATTTGAAGATGAGGGGCATTTGTGTAATTTGAACTTAGAAAAGAAAAAGGGTAGAAAACATAGGGGGTTGTTTTGATAACAACACCCCCCTACCTGCATCGTCTTCTTCCTCAGGTGAGGCAGTGCACAACACTGCCATACCTGTACGAAGCCTCAAAAAATGGCGGCACTGAGTTCACCCTTTATAAAAAGCCCTTCCTCCTCTTCCCCTAATCATCCATCTTCTTCTTCTCCGCCTGCCCTCACCCAAAAACTGGTAGGCTAGGGTTTCAGCATGGAAGAGGCCGCACCCACCTCCAAGGGCACCATTTCAGGCTACCCAGGTAAGTCCTCACCCTTCCCCCTTGGTTTTTTCTCCTTCCCAGCTCAAAACCCTGCCGGATCTATGTTTCCTGGCCGAAAACCACCGGAAGAAACCCAGATTTGATGGATTTGCCGACCCATCAACCCAGACGCGCCCTAGGGATGTCGTGCATAACTCGCACCTAGAACCCGCCCCCACTGGGATGGCCTTCAGGCGCGAGTAGTGTGCGGGCGTTGTCCCGGTTCGACTGGGACGCACGACTACCCCGAGAGCCATGACGTACTTGCACCCACGCTAAAGACATGTCCATGCGAAGCCATCCGGGATGTAGATCGCGGGAGCACCCTTCAGGCATGCGCACGAGTGTGAGTGCAGTTGCGGTTCAACTAGGACGGGCGTGCGTCCTGGGACCCGTGACTCGCAGGGCCCTAATTGACACATCTAGGTCATCCCTTGAGGTGCAAAATTAGAAATGCAATTAAGGAGGCTATATAACTAAGGTCGACAATGCGAAAGAACTGTTGCATTCGTAATGACAACACGGACCTAGTGAGACTATAAAAGTTAGGATCAAAGGACTATTTTACATGACTATAGCCCAAAAACTATAGAAATCTCATAGCTCTATCATGTCAAAGATGATCAGATCTCATGAATTGATCCACTAGAGGTATTAGGAGATTAATAGTTCAGGATCAACCCTATATTACATGTAACCATCCTGAATGTTAAGATTTGACCATTCAAATCAATTATAGACCTATTCTAAGCATTATAAGAGGCGATCTATGAGATCTAACCATTAAACATTAGATCTATACATGAGATCTAGCCTGGAAACACATTTAAACAAGGATCTACACTCCTGAAAGGCAGATCTAACCGTTAATCTATAAATCTAATTAGCATCTAGAAATGAATGGAAAATGATACTTGAATCCTTGTTATCAAACAATATATAGGGTTTTACAAAGATGGGTCAGGGTTGAGTAATGAGGAATGCAATTCAAGGTACATCGAGGTAGGTAGTCTGATACTACCAAGCTTTTAAATGCATCCCAAACTCTAAATGATTTACTTGTTGTTATTACCGTATTTCATATGATTTTGAGATATGATGTTCTTATAGGAGTATGCAAACTTGTCTCCACAATTTTATGGCCTTGAAGCACTTGAATCTATCACCATATTTAGTATGCTTTTGGGATATGATGTTCTTATACAAGCATGCGGAATGGTCTTCACCATTTATGGCTTTGAACACAATTTCTAGCATGAGTAGATTTTATGCATTGCTCGCATGTTTGAAAATAAATGCATAAATTGTATGATTTCGATGATTGATATTTGGATTTATCTATATATGCTTTTTGGGATATTGAGCCTAGTGGGCACTATGCTGAGAGGTTGTTATGTGCGGGATTGGCCTCCCAGCCGCTACCACAAAAAGTGGATGGTATCGCTGCCAAAATTGCATTGTCCCTTCCTTGACTGTTGTAGTAAACAGGGACAACTATTGGAGGTGTTCACGGCACCCTTTCGGGGACATATCCATAGTCGCCGTGGAGGGCTATGGTGGGTGGTCTCTAAATATCGGAGACACATGATTCTAGTTGTGTGCTGATCATGAGCATAATTGGCCCTATTATTTTAGTTTTATCAATATGCATATAGCATTGAGATGGTCGTAGATGAGTACTCGTGACAAATCTGTTTGATGTGATTATCGACCCATCAACTTGAGTGCCAAGTGGGTAGATCGCCGAATGAGGCAGCCTGTGGTGAGAACAAAACCGAAAGACCATGTGCATGATATCTATAGGGATGCTATCATCTGATTTGAAAGATGACTATTTTAAGAGTTTCATGATTATTATATTTGACTCATTGATTTGATGTGTTTACTATGATCTTATTACTTGGATCTATTGATTTCTACTTTATGTTTTGAGTCATATCGATATCATTGAATACCAGATTTCAGTAAAGAATTCCATGGCATGAAAATGCATAAATGGGCTTACGTTTTATGCATGTTTATGTAAAAAGGAATTAATGATGTTTTACATGTTGCATGCCATGTTTTCAAAATAGTAGTATTAGATCACCTACTAAGTATGACGAATACTCACCCAAATATATTATTTTTACAGAATAGTCCACAAAGGCCAAAAAGGATTATAAGAAACTCCAGGACATGTTAGTGTCATGATTAAGTAAATAAAGAAGAGACAAATGTGAATGTAAGTAAAATCTCTACCTTTTGGACGTGTATCTGTAATTAGTATAGTTAGACTGTACACTGTGACTGGATAGACCTGGGAAATCTTCATTTTTTCAAAGTTTTCTCATTTATCTTGAAAGCAAATGACACTCGAGGTTTCCAAAATGAATTTAAAATAAAAGATTTTTCCGCTGCATTGCAAATTTTTTCTAAAAGTGTTTTCAAATAGGGATCGATCCCGCCTTAGGAATTAGTTTTGCATTTAAAAATGCATATGAAAACCTAGGTCGTCGCAGCATTGAAGTGATTTCTATATTCAATTAAATGCATGGAATGTTTTACCTCTCCTAATTGGAGGTTAAATGTCTAAAATCATATGACATTGAATTATGAATTTCTAGTCATATATTTATATTAAAAGATAATTAAAAAGAACAAAAATATAAAATATTGTTCAAAAATAATCATAGTATACTTATTTCTTTCTAATCATGATTTTTCAATACTTTTTGGTTGATCCAACAGTGGAGATCTCATTGAATGTTATCTCATCTCAAACCAACAATTGGATTTTCTTGGATTTTGGGTGTGATTTTTGGAGATATAAGGTTTTTCAAGAGAGGTCTCACATATGGTAAATGTGAATTATTTGAAGAATAGTTCTTATAGTAGTTTTAATTTAGATCTCTTTAATTTTCATGTTTTAACATTACTAATCCAACGTTCCAAATTTAATCTTTGTGATCTTGATTATTTTGGAATGTTGGGCAAGATCTAACATTAAAAATCTCTAATTTTTGTTTCTATTTAGGTTTCAAATCTGAATTGAAATAAAAATTATTCTCAAATATAATTTAATTTCATTGAATGTTATTAATTCAATGGCTTATATCTAATCTCAATAATCTTAATTATTCAAAGGCATTGCATGAGAGCCTATGATTTAAAACTCTATTATCTACTCCTAATTTAGTCTTAAATTTATAGATATATATTAAATCACATTCAGATTGCTAGATTTTCATGATCTAAATCTAATGTCTATAATAAAAAATATTTTTTAGTCATACTAATTGCTAGATATGGATTTAAATGCAAAATTTAAGATCTAATATAAATATAAATATAAATTTAATTTGAGAAAGATGTTTTTAGATATGGAATTCAATTCCTAATCATAACATTTTTCTATTAAATTTAAATAATTTTAATTAATTAATATTATATTTTAATACTTATAAGTGTTAGTTAATCTGTTGATTTAATGGATCTATATTTATTAATTTAGATCTAAGTTATAACTAATTTATAACTTAGTTAAATTATTAATTAATAAATCTAGTTTAACTAATTAGTTAACTAAATTAACTAACAATCTTAACTAACCTCAACATAAGTAACATATTTTTGTCTAAAAATATGTCATTTCATTTCTTTTGTTTTTATATTATAATAATCAAGTGAAAAGATTATTTTACTTTGATAATTTTTAAATATTTTATTTTAAAATTTTGGGATATTACATTTGTGGAGAATCAACAATACTTTACTAGACCCATCTTAAGGGAGAGAGTAACTCAAGAACGGAAGATAGGTGTGGTTGGCTTGTCATGGAGAACCGTTAACCCCAAACCATTCAATTGAGCTTGGAGCCAAAAGAAGGCACAAGGATCCAAACATCTCACATCCCCAAGCCCCTCAATCTGAGAACTAACCTGATTGAACTTCAACACCTATAACCACCTCTTAGCTTACACCAAATGCAAAGACGGATATTGAGGCTCAACAAACACTGACTGCAAAGATGTATTCCATGAGGAAAACGAACACCAACACTTCCCAAGTTTCAATTGTCAACCCCGAATTAGGTAATGAAAATAATAAACCAGGTGACTTTATATCTCTTCCTTTAGATGACCCTAATTTACCTGTTGCTCTTTGAGAGGGGGTTTTGAGTTGTACCCAACACATCATGTCTCACTTCATGTCCTAGCGAATCTTTCACTTTAATTCCGTGCTTCCTCATGGTTATTCTATCTCAAAAGTCCCTACATCTACTAAGGAGACCCTCACCTCAAAGCCATGGAAAGAGGCCATGGATGAGAAATTGAGAGCCTTAGAGAAAAATCGAATATCGAAAATTGTAGAATTTCAAAAATACAAGAAGACTATTGATTGTAAGTGGATCTACAATGAAGTAAAAACGCGATGGAACATTGGAGAGATATAAGGCAATACTTATTGTGAAAGAATATACCTAGACTTATGGGGTAAACTATCATGAGACAATCGCCGCCATGGCAAACATCAACACAATCAGGGTCTTCTTGCCTCTAGCAACAACAAGGGAATGACAATTACACAATTGAATGTGAAGAATGCATTCCTACATGTGGACTTAGAAGAAGAAGTTCATATGAATATTCTAATAGGATATCAAGAGAACTTGAGAGGAAATAAGGTGTGCAAGTTGAGAAAGTACCTCTATTGTTTGAAGCAATCACCATGAGCATTGGTTAAGAGATTTTTAAGAGCTATGAGAAACTAGGTTATGTTCAAAGTCAAGGTAACCACATTCTATTCAAAAAGAATTCTATCAAAAAGGGAAATTATGGCTTTAATAACATATGTATATGATAACATTGTGATAGGTGATGATCATGAAAAAATAGTTTGAAAGCTTACCTTGCAAAAGAATTCAAAATTAAAGACCTAGGGAGCCTTAGATATTTCTTAAGAATTCAGACGTCTAGGTCACTACAGGGAATCTTCATCTTTCAAAAAAAATATAGTTAAGATGTACTTCAAGAAGTTGGAATCACCAACTGCATTTCGATTGATAGTCCAATTGAGGTAAATCATCGAATTAGAGAAAGAATAGAGGCCATAGAACCATGAGATAAAGGTGAATATAAAAAGGAAAAATAGTGTGCAAGCTCATATACTTGTCTACACAAGGCCATGTTCTTGTCAGCTAGCTTACTTGTCAGCCATTGCACATGCTCCTAAAGAAGCTCATCTTGACACTATCTATAGAATCCTATGATATTTGAAGGGATCCTTGGGTCAAGGTGTTTGACAAGTTCTTAGACAAACTAAAGGTCATCTGTTAGGCACTATACCTTCCTAGTTGAAAACTTGGTTACTTAGAGGAGTAAGAAAAAACTAGTTGTAGCATGATCTAGTGTGGAGGCAAAGTTATGAACCATGACACAAGGAATATGTGAACTATTATTGCTAAGAAAATTCTGCTTGACTTAAAAGTATGAAAAGAAGGTCCTATGATAATATATTGTGACAATAAGGCTACAATCAACATTCCTCACAACCTAGTTCACCATGATCATACTAAGCATGTTGATATCAGCATACATTTTAACAAGAAAACACATGACACTAGGAAGATTTGTGCCATATTTTTATTTGAATGGTCAACAGCAGATTTGCTTAAGAAAGGACTACACAATACTACATTCCAACATTTAACCAGAAAGATGGAATGTAAAGTATCTGTGACACCTGGGTTTTTTTTTTTTTTTTTTGTGCAACAATATAATAATAATAAAATATACAATCGGGATCCCTGTTTTAAAAACTCTTATTTTTAAAGTGATCAAAACAAAAGCTTAAATAAAAGCATTTCTTTCAAAATTCGAGGAGTCATACAACCACAAAACTATAAATTTAACGGTGAAATGAAATACCATTTCTACCAAAAATTCGGTAGAGTTTCCTTTGTATTTTAGACCATTGCACATGACCATTGGAATACAAAATAACCTAACAAACTTAATATAAAACATGACATATGGGTGACTCAGTCTCCATGCCCATCCACATTAATGAACATTATTTTCCATGAAATATATAATCCAATGAATAAGAAAATCAAGTTATGACAAACTATTTAGGGTCCCTCCATACATCCATCACATCTAACAGGAATTCACATTCTACATCAAGGTCACATTGCAATTTTAATTAAAGTGCAGTTCATACACAAAACCCAAAGTGAGGTCCTGAACAAACCTTATCATGTTTGAACATCATCAATGCTTCACTGAGAACTGCCATAATTTTTACCTGCTATATCAATGCGTCTACCTGTAGTCACTCTCTATATCTGAGGTGTTGCAAACAAAGCAATGCCTCAGCAAGCTATACTTGTGTAGGTGATTACAAGAAATAAAAACATGCGATAAACATTGGCGAAGAGTACTAATATCATGTCGAACATCATAAAACATGCACTAAACTCTTGTTAAGAGTACTAATATCATGTTGAGTATCAATAGAGTAAATAATTTATACGACAAAAGAAATCATCATGCGTTCAAAATGTAAAGCTCATAAACCTAAAGAACAATCACGATCTAAGCATGCTTTTTGTGTAAGGCAATACAATATCAGAGTAAAACATCGTGGCATGCAAGGCATGATCAAAACATGGACGAGCATCCACTAAAAGAAATACGAATATGTGTCCACATTGAAACATAATGCATGTCATGATAAAATAGTGCACAGTACCAAAAACAAGCCCTAAGAGTGTTCCACAACAATCACCGATAATGAGTACTATACCAAATCTCTGAGTCCCTCCTGTCTAGCCCGCATCAACCCCTGGAGTCCCTCACTGCCTAGGCTTGGCTTACCCCAGTTCACCCTACATATAAATCCACATGAGCATACAGAACAACAGTATGGGATACTATGCTGTAGTGGTAACCACACAGGATCTAAACCACTACTGCTCCTCATCGACACCTAAACGGGGACTTTCTCCGCCCCCATGGGGAGGGACAGACTCGTAGGGGGGACTACCCATGATACCTCCACCTACATACTTGGCCCTGTGCCACTCAAGGGAGGTATCTAATCATCATCATCACAAAGTCAGAGGGTGGGTAGCCAACCCTATAACCCTCCTAGTATAGTACCCATCAGCTAGAAGCATCGGTCATAAAATAGCAAAACATGCTATAAATCATAGAAAACTTTCAGGCGAAATAAACCTCAATAGGCTGAATCAAAACACAGGTAACATGTAAACCATCTCATGTAAAAACATGAATAATCTTATAATCAATGTCATGCCATCAAAAGTGAAGTAATAAACATGTTTTAATAAACAAGATAGATCGTAAAGCACTTGCCTTAGGAATTTCAATTGAGAAATCATGATCATGAATCATAGAAAATTCTTGAATGTAATCACCTCCCTCAGATGAAGAACCACTCGTCTATACCTCTTAAGTCTCAATAAGACTCTAGTTTAGCTCAATTGCCTCAACACTCATACCAGGATACACAACACATCTAGTCATACTCAAAATCCACTTTATTTAACATGGACTCTTAATCACACAACATTATGTTTTTGCATTGCATTACATTGTGTTCAAGGCATTCCAAGAATTTCCAACTATGGAATTTCAAGGCAGAGCCCACTCATAATCATCTGGTCCTTAATCATATCCATGTATATTTTAGAGCCGTTAGGCTCAGATCTCACCAATCTTGTTTAATTCATCGTTTAAATCAACTAATTTGACATTATTATATGAATTTCATGCTCAATCATATTTAACTAAAATCAAATCAATCCATCAATGATTAAGATAACAATCTTACCTTGAATAAGTCAATCTAAATAACCTCCAACTATCTGCTTGGTCGGATCATCCACCGATTGCTCCAACTTTGCCCGATCTCATCAATCATCCACCATAATTTCATCAAAGATCCTCACTTGATGGCTCCAAATCACATAAAAAATTAGTAATTCTAATCAATTAATCTAAATAAGCATTTGAAAGGTTTTGATCATCCAATTGAATCCAATTTCATACTTGGATCTTCAATTGATCTCAGCTGTTGATCACAATCGACTAATCGTCTCAAATAATGCTTTAAACTAAATATTCTTGTATAGATCCATGATTTACATTTCATGAGAATCACTATAGACAACTTGGATCAGAAAAACTAAATTAGATCATCATAGATCAGACGATCTAACTTCCGATCAAAGGTTTGGTAAAGTCAACGGTTAGATTTTCCATGATCAAGAAATGGGAAGATGGGTTTTGTTTCCCGCATTGCCAAGATTGCAAGGGTAATCTCGAATCTCTCAGATTCATCCTAGAGTGACCAGAATCAATGGGTGAATTTCAAGGGTTAAATGGGCGTACTGGATCAACTCAGTCCCCTTAAAACGAGTCTGGCGAGTCAACTTGGCCCTATCTTGCCAGAACGGAAACCAGAGGGAGTGGGTGACAGTGGCCGATGGTTGCTAGCTGGTTCATCGCCTGAACCTGTTGGGGAGGAGATTTGGGAAGGAGTGGGTTGCTGGCAGAGGGTTAAACACACACTAGCCTATCCATGGTGATGGCAGGCCAGGAGAAAGAGATGATGGCAGGCCACCTAAAAGAAGCACCGTGGGAACGACGCTAGAAAGCGCAGAAGGAGAGACTGCACACCAAAAAACCGGACAGGGAGGGGAGATGGTGGTGCGACTGGAAGGGAAACCGGATCTGGGTTTTCCGAGAGAGAGAGAGAGAGAGAGAGAGAGAGAGAGAGAGAGAGAGAGAGAGAGAGAGAGAGAGAGAGAGAGAGAGAGAGAGAGAGAGAGAGAGAGAGAGAGAGATATGGGAGCGGATGGTAGTCCTACTGGCAATGCCTAAGGCACAGTCATCGCCCGATCACATCAGAGGAAAAGGGTTTGCCCACCGGTGATTGGAAAATGGGGAAAGATGAGGGGTTTTCGGTCGGTTTCCTGGGGAAAAACCCCGATATGGGTTTTCCTATTATCGCTAGTAAATGAGAGGTCCGGGGAGGTTAAATGGGCAATCAGAGAAGGAGAGGAGGGTTTTGTGTTTCCAGGCTTTCTAGCAAACCCCACTTCTTTCCTATTTTAGCAGTGCGACATAGGGGAGGGGCTATGCCGCAGCTGAAAAGAGGGAGGTCAGGCGAGAGTTGGGATGCGGTCACTAGGGTTTCTCCCCCTGTGTTCCCCCTATTTTATCCCATTCTCAGCCAGCATGTCACAATGGACAAAAATAGGGGTGCCATTTTCAATTTTAGCCCCATGAAATTTTGTAAAATATTTGGAATTTTCACTCCCGATCTCTGTTTCACACAAAATTAGTGTCGTTGCAATTGTATCGACAAGTACATTCCAAATTCGATAATCCCAAGTCTAAATTTCAAGCCCAAGAGAGGTCATTTTCATAAACTTAATTTCCATGGAATTTAGTTAAAATTCCTTATCCCCATTAAAATCATAATTTAAAATCATGAAAAATGACCTAAAATTTTGAGTTGTTACACTCTTCCCTCCTTATAAGAATTTCATCCTCGAAATTCTTTCCATGTTATTCTTTAATCAATTCTAAAACTTCTCCATATAATAAGTATATAGTTCATACCACAAATTTCCAAGTCAGTGTCAATAACAATTTCATACCATCTCATCCCCTCAGAAAACAACTCATATATATATATATAACCCCTTGTATGTTCAATTTATTTCATATCAAATAGTTCATATTATGGTTAGAATGTGTCATAATCCCTTATGATGCAATTAGCATAACCATCCTCTCTTCCAATAGTATAAGCAAATCACCATATTAACAAAATTTGAGATACCATCGTTCACATATAGTCAATTTATGCCAAATCTATTCTAGTGCATAGTACTTCATCATTAGGCATGTATATCAATCACACCATATCATATCAACTCTTGAACAGGCAGTACAAGTCAATTAAATCTAACCAGATCTGCTCATCAATAAGCAATCCATGCCTAAACAAAATTAGAGCACACTAGCTCGGTAATAGGAAATCATATGCCAATCAAAATAGGAGCATACCAGCTCAATAACAAGCAGCAACATGCCAATCAGATCCACAATATGATCATACTATGAGCCCCTAGAAGCTTGCCAGTGTTCTTGCACCACCCCTCATCGACCGCCCTCTTAGGCCGCCTTGATCGGCTATTCACAAGTATACAACATAATCCAGAACTAGATTACACATAAGAAAGATACTTTCATTCACACTTGACTGTTACACTTCTCACCTTCACAAGAAATAAGGCTCACATACATAATATAAACAGTATCCATGTTGCTGTCATCCTGGAGA
The DNA here is from genome assembly GCA_035236585.1 of Warburgia ugandensis. Lineage (NCBI taxonomy): Eukaryota > Viridiplantae > Streptophyta > Magnoliopsida > Canellales > Canellaceae > Warburgia > Warburgia ugandensis. The sequence continues at coordinate 28,138,180 of CP141131.1, forward strand.
ACTTAATGATCCAGCAATAACAATCCACCAAACTAAGGAGACTATCAACCTTAGTCATTAATTTGGGCTAATCTGAGCCCATCATAATCTCAACAACTGCCTCTTTATCAATAGAGGTATCGCGGCAAGAAAATTCATCATCTTCGACCATAATTCATATTCACATACATTTATCACAAATGACAAGTTTTTTAGGTACTAATTAATGCACAAGGGTTTCTTGTGCTCCTCCAAGGCATGGAGTATACAAAAACACCATTCACTAACATAATCCTCGCTCATCTCAATAACCTTTAGAAATTCTACCCATCATAACCATACATACTATTAGTGTACTAATTTCATCAATTTATATGATCCAGAGCTTGCAACAATCATAACAAATTCTAAAAATTGTCTTAAAGACATTTCAGTCACAATCCTCAGCTAGTGATAACTAGACCTAAAACCAATATCCACCAACACCACGCACATCCATGGTTGATCGTATAGATCATCAATATATGATAAAGAATCTCAATTCTCCACCGTGGAGTTATCAAACAATCAACAATGGGATCCATCCTAAGGATGATATCATAATCCCTCAAATCAAGGACGATAAAGTCAGTATCTATCCTCTCACTCGTCATCATTTCCACCAGTACTCATTAGAGGTACATACAAGTTTCAATAACATGTCAATTAGTGTCATAACCTCCAACCCAAGGATCTTTTAAGTACCTATAAAAGCACATTCATCAGGGTTCCAACATCAAACTATAAGGGTAACTGGATCCTAAACCCAGGAGGATCTTGGTATGTCTATCAACAATCAAGAAGGTGCCTTCCTTAACTCGAGTTAAGGTTAGTACTTGCTTCAAGCAATGATAATGACAGTCAAAAGCATGATCTACATGTAAATGTAAAGATATCATAACGAGTCATCATTGCCAATGTGGGGCCATCTCTGTCCTATCTCCAATGTCAGTCAGTCTGACTCATTGTCCATTAGGACAGTCTTTAAAAGAATATCTTAACTCTCTATAGTCAACACTTAAAGGGTTGCCACTTTGATGGCGGTTACTGATGCCATGACATAGTTGTCTTGGTGTTTGTCCTTACCACAAGTACACATTGTGTCTCTCTTTCGTATCCCGACACTGCCTGATCAAATGTTGCTAGCTCAATGGCCTTTGTAGTCATGTCAATGAAAGGTCTCTTGCCCTTACTGGGCTGACTCGAACTACCCATGTCTGAGTTTCTATTATCAATCTTGACTTAAAACAATCCCTCTTTACATAGAGTTTATGTCTGCAACCTCATAACCAATGTAGAATGTGACATGATCACTTGATTCCTCAATGTAGTTGTCAATATATAACAATCAATCCATGGTCTCCTTCTTCATGGTAAAGGAGTTAGGGCAAGTCTCTTCAACTGTGTCTATTGGTTCAGTACCATTAAACTGTGTCATTCTTCTCTTCAAGTGGCAAACTCCCTTAGTTTTCAAAAATACTAATTACCACAGGCCTTCCCAAAGGTCTTCTAGATAAATGTCTCAACGATATAAGAACACTTCTTCTCAAATAACCATCTTTAAAATCCTCATTTTAGTGTCCTCACTTCCGCTATTTTACTTTCTTGAACTAATGAATTATTTCATGGGCATTTCAATCCATATCATTTACAACTCGATCAATTTCACACCCAAGGAAATTTACCTTTATAATACTTCCTTAATCATTGAAAACCACACTATCATCTTTGTCAGTGTTGGATGTAAATCATAATTAATTTTGTCTCGTCTTATTCACTTCGTATGTTTTTCTTTCTAATTGATTTATTACAAAATCATTTCTATTCAATAATTATTCACACAATTTAGTCATCATGTCCTCCAAGTAATATACACTTCAAATCATAATTAAAAACCCAAAAAATGATTAGTAAGTATTCACTCCCTACTAATGTCTGATATCAATAATTTTGTAAGCACAAGAACTCATTAGTTTTTATCTCACCTTATTCTCGCAGCAATGCTCACTCTCGGCATCAACTTCAATAAATATATCTTCCCACTTGATTTACATCATCACTACTAATTATTATCAAAAAAGGGTTGTTATCTCCTTCAGTGCTATGTGCCTTCAATCGTAATTGAAAATCCTCAGAGTGATTTATAGACATTTACTTTTCATTAATGACGAGCTTTCAACATCTCCTTATACACTAACTCACCAATTTTTCTCTCAAAATCAAATATTTCATCCATAGGATGTTAAGTGTTCAATTTTGGTCAAAATACCCCTAATTTAGTATTGGATTAGAGCATCTAGACCATTAATTTTAAGATTTTAAATCAAATATTTCATTTTAGCTTTAATTGGCCATCCAACCATTGAATTATAAAATTTAGTGGTTAAATGACTATTAAAGCTAATGGATGGTTTAGATTTCGCTAATTGAGTCCTGTGCATTGCAGATCAGTCAACTCAGGCATGGACACTCCAGATTGAATCAAGGATATCAGATGAAGATTAGATGAAGTTTCATGGAAAGAGACTGAAGACTTTGAAGACATGCAGAGTTCTAACAAAACTAGGAAAGCTAGTGGACCCCACCTATCTCCTCTTCTCTTTCTCCTCTCTTCTCTCTTTTTCTCTTATCCCTCTCCTTTCTTTTCTCTCTCTTTTCTATCTCTTTTTCTCCTTCTCTTTCACACGTCTCTCACTCCTCTCTTATCTCTCCCATCTCTCTTCAATCTTTCGACATCTCTCTCTCTTTTTAAGTCCTCTTCCCCTCTCTCTTAAAGGGGGACGTTTTGGAGTTGGGAGTTGGAAGTTTTGGGTTGTTTTGTTTTGTTTTCCCAAGCTTTGCTTAGCTTTTTCTCCTTTGTTTTTGTTCCTTCCAAAGAGTTTGATTTTCGTGTTTCTGTTATTTCCAATCTCTTATAGTTTTCTTTTACCACACCTTCTATCTCTATTCTCCCTCTCCCTCTCATCTCTATTCTTTGTTTACCGCACCACCTTCCCTACTCCACTTCCTCACCACAACCCAATACCCAGATCATCTCACTGTCCAAACCGCACATCCTATCTCTACTCTCAACCCTTCTATCACACAGTCATCTCCATTCCACACGATCCCAACCTCTCTTCTCCTTTTCCCAGTTTCCCTCTTTTGCTCCTCGGGCACTCCTCTGTTCATTGCACCAAGCGTTGCTTTTTCCGTTCCTCGGCACTCCCCTACTTCAATCATCATCTGAACTAAGCAATCCGATCGAGTGGTCAGGGTCGGTTCCAACCCCTGGTCGTCGTCTGCCCAATCCTTCCACACCCAACATCGGCAACGTTTGCTCATCCATTCTCCAGTGATCCTCCTCATCTGCTTTGTCTCCCTCTCTCTTCTGTTCATCTAATTTCCAGAAGAGCGTCATCTACCACGCTTTACTTCCTTTCCCCAACCTCCAGCAGCTTCCATCGCCTAGCTAGTGGATGACGCACAGAATCCCTTGTTTTTCCACACTCTACTACCATCTCCTCTGCTCAGGCTACCTCCAGAAGCTGTGCGACGATGCCCCACGTCTCCATCAACCGCTCTCATCATCGTCACCAGCCCAAGCGTTAGGCCAGCACCCACTGCACCAAGCGACACCCAGGACCGTGCAACATCCCATCTCTCCAGCTGCCTGGTCCCATCTGCTCTAGCCGGGCCAGTCAAAGACAACACAGTAGGGTTTGGCCACACCTAACTTGCGAGTGCCTTGACCATATCGCACCAGACCGACAGAAACCTGCTAGGAACCATCAATCGACGTCAAGCACCATCACTTGCCAGATTCCATCTCCGGTGTCATCTTCAACTCAGGCGTTCATTCCGGCCGGCCAAGGAAAGGAAACCGAAGTTGGGTTTCCACTCCCGCGATCTTCCCTTCTATCTTTCTTCTTCATTCTTCTTCTCCTTCTTCTTCTTTCCTCTTCTCCTCTTTCCTCTTTTCTTCCTCCTTCTTCACCTCTATGGTTTTCTTCTCCATCGTTTTTTTTCCTGGTTTTTAGTTAAAAACCAGAAACCCCTGAAATTCCAAGTCTACCCCTGGCAGATCTCTGGAATGACCAACAAGTCCCCATTTTAATACCAACTCTGTCCTTTTTCAGAAATTCCAACTGTGTCCCCTGTTTAATACCAACTGTGTCCCCGGTTTAATTCCAACTGTGTCCCTGTGCTATTCTGGTTTTAACTTATCTTCATTCTGACTATTCAGGGACAGTGCAATCCAGGATAGACTATTCAAGGATAGACTATTCAAGGACAGACTAATCCAGAGACAGTGCAATCCAAGGACAAGCTTATCCAAGACGCATTTTATTTTTATTTTCTGTCTTCCTTGGAATAAATATTTGTGAACATTGGAACAATTGAATAAATCTGGATTTTATTTTTTTAGTTGAATTTTATTTAAAACTCCATAATCTTAAATCAAGTCCTCGTGGGATCGACCCGTATTTGCATAGCTATACTACAATAGCCCGTGCACTTGCGGTTAAACAATCAACATAGGACCACTAGAATCTTATTTCATCAATTTTCAATTATTTTTCCCATATTCTAATTTATTCATGAAATAAATCTGCTTCATGTTTAAACTAATACCATACTCCTCTCAACTTTCTCAAGTCCTCAACAGTTGTAACCATTTTTTATCCTTCATTATTTTCATCATACTATTGTATTACCAAAGTTGTTAGTCTTTTTTCCAACAGTTTACACGCACAATCCAAGTTAGAAACTTGGCTATCAAAAGCAATCCATATGAATACATCTTCTATCATATATGAAAGTTCTCACTAAGAGAAACTATGCTAAAATCTTTCTTCTGATTCATGATTCTAAGAATCATGTACTTCCCATAAAAGTGCACTTCCTTGTGCTCATTCAAGGACTTAAGGTCGCAATTTCTCTAAGAAAGTCTGCCAATCTCCATGGCATATCTATTTCACAATCATCAACATCCCTCACATGAGTTATCTCTGTAACTCATATTTAAGAAACCGTCTCACCTCATGGACTGTATGTGACCTTTGAATTTGTTGGAATGGTTGTGATGGAGTAGACCTAGGCTTTGATACCAAACTGTGACACCCTGTTTTGTTTGTTTTTTTTTTACAACAATATAATAATAATCAAATATACAGTCTGGATCCCTATTTTAAAAGCTTTTATTTTTAAAGTAACCAAAACAAAAGCTTAAATAAAAGCATTTCTTTCAAAATCCAGGAAGTCATATAACCACAAAACTACAAATTTAACGGTGAATTGAAATACCATTTCTACTGAAAATCTGACAGAGTTTCCACTGTATTTTGGACCATTGCACATGACCAGTGCAATACAAAATAACCTAATAAACTTAACATAAAACATTACATATGGGAGACTCAGTCTCCACGCCCATCCACGTTAATCAACATTATTTTCCACGAAATATATACTCCAATGAATAAGAAAACTAAGTGATGACAAAATATTCAAGATCCCTCCATACAGCCATCACATCCAATAGGAATTCACATTCTCACATACTGGTCACATTGCAATTTTAATTAAAGTGCAGTCCATACACAAAACCCAAAGTGAGGTCCTGAACAAACCTTGTCATCTTTGAGCATCCTCAATGCTTCACTGGGAATTGCCATAATTTTTACCTGCTCTATCAGCACTTCAACCTATAGTCACTCTCTGTATCTGAGGCATTGCAAACAAAGAAATGCCTTAGCAAACTATGCTTGTGTAGGTGATTACAAGAAATAAAAACATGTGATAAACATTGGTGAAGAGTACTAATATCATGTTGAACATAATAAAACATGCAATAAACACTTATGAAGAGTACCAATATCATGTTGAGTATCAATAGAGTAAATCATTTATATGGCAAAAGAAATCATCATGTGTTTAGAATGTAAAGCTCATAAACTTGAACCAACAATCACGATCATACCATGCATTTTGTCTAAGGCAATATAATATCAAAGTAAAACATCATGGCATGCAAGGCATGATCAAAACATGGATGATCATCTACTAAAAGCAATACGAATCTGTGTCCACATTGAAACATAATGCATGTCATGATAAAACAAGGCACAATACCAAAAACAAGCCTTAAGAGTGTTCCACGACACTCAATCACTAGTAATGAGTACTCATACCAAATTTTTGGGTCCCTCCCGTGCAACCCGCATCAGCCCCTGAAGTGCCTCATGGCCTAGGCCTGGCATACTCCGGTTCACCCCACATACAAATTCATATGAGCATACAGAATAACAGTATGAGCTACTTTGCTACAATGGCAACCACACATGATCTAAACCACTACCGCTCCCCATCGACACCTAAATAGGAGACTTTCACTGTCCCCATGAGGAGGAATAGACCCATAGAGGAGACTACCTATGACACCTCCATCTACGTACCTAGCCCTATACCACTCAAGGGTGGTGTCTAATAATCATCATCACAAAATCAGAGGGTGGGTAGCCAACCCTACAACCCTCCTAGCATAGTACCCACCAGGTAGAAGCACCCATCATAAAACAACAAAACATGCTATAAATCATAGAAAACTTTCAAATGTAATAAACCTCAATAGACTGAATCAAAACACATGGTAACATATAAACCATCTTATGTAAAAACATGAATAATCGTATAATCAATGTCATGCCATCAAAAGTGAAGTAATAAACATGTTTTAATAAACAAGATAGATCGTGAAACACCTGCCTCAAGAATTTCAATTAAGAAATCATGATCATGAATTAAGGAAAATTCCTGAATGTAATCACCTACCTCAGACGAAGAACCATTCGTCAGTACCTCTCATGTCTCAATAAGACTCTAGTCTAGATCAATCGCCTCAACACCCATACCTAGATACACAACACATCGAGTCATACTCAAAATCCACTTTATTTAACATGGACTCTTAATCACACAACATTATGTTTTCGCATTTCATTACATTGTGTTCAAGGCATTCCAAGAATTTTCAACCATGGAATTTTAAGGCAGAGCCAACTCATAATCATGTGGTCCTTAATCATATCCATGTATATTTTAGAGCCATTAGGCTCAGATCTCACCAATCTCGTTTAATTCATCGTTTAAATCAACTAATCTGATATTTTTATATGAATCTCATGTTCAATCATATTGAACTGAAATCAAAACCATACATCAATGATTAAGATCGCAAGCTTACATTGAATAAGTCAATCTAAATGACCTCCAACTATCTGCTTGGTCGGATCATCCACCGATCGCTCCAACTTTGCCTGATCTCATCAATCATTCACCCTAATCTCATCAAAGATGCTCACTTGATGACCCCAGATCACATAAAAACTTATTAATTATAATCAATTAATCTATATAAGCATTTGAACAGTTCAGATCATCCAATCAGATCCAATTTCATACTTGGATCTTCAATTGATCTCAACCATTGATCACAATCGACTAATCGTCTCAAATAATGCTTTAAACTCAACATTCTTGTATAGCTCCATGATCTACATTTCATGAGAATCACTATAGACTACTTGGATTACAAAAACAAAGTCAAATCATCACAGATTAGATGATCTGACTTCCAATCAAAGGTTTGATAAAGTCAATAGTTAGATCTTCCCTAATAAAAAATGGGAAGATGGGTTTTGTTCCTCGCATTGCCAGGATTGCGAGGGTACTTTTGGATCTCCGAGATTCATCCTAGATTGATCAAAATTGATGGATGAAGTTCAAGGGTTAAATGGGGCGTACTGCATCAACTCAGTCCTCTCAAAATGAGTCGGGCAAGTCAACTCGACCCTAACTCGCCAGAAGGAAAACTAGAGGGAGGGGTGACGATGGGCGATGGTTGATAGCTGGTTCACTACCTGAATCTATTGGGGAGGAGATTTGGGAAGGAGGGGGTTGCCGGCAGAGGGTTAAACACACACCGGCCTATCCATGGTTGGGTTGTGCACTACTAGGGCATCTGATCGGAGAGCGAAAGAGGGGAGACAGATGAGGGAAACAACTGTGTGGCCGGCCACCTAAGTAAAACCCAACTCGGGTTTTTAATTGACCTAGGAGAAAGAGATGATTGCAGGCGACCTAAGAGAAGCCCCATTGGAACAACGCCAGAAAGCGTAGAAGGGGAGGCTGCACACTGAAAAACCCAATAGGGAGGGGAGATGGTGGTTCAACTAGAAGGGAAACCCGATCTGGGTTTCCGTCGACACCTGAGAGAGAGAGAGAGAGAGAGAGAGAGAGAGAGAGAGAGAGAGAGAGAGAGAGAGAGAGAGAGAGAGAGAGAGAGAGAGAGAGAGAGAGAGAGAGAGAGAGAGAGAGAGAGAGAGAGAGAGAGAGAGAGAGAGAGAGAGAGAGAGAGAGAGAGAGAGAGAGAGAGAGAGAGAGAGAGAGAGAGAGATGGGAGCGGATGGTAGTCCTGCCAGCGATGCCTAAGGCATGGCCATTGCCTGATCCCAACAGAGGAAAGGGGTTTGCCCGCCACTGACTGGAAAACAAGGAAAGATGAGGGGTTTCTGACCCGTCACCTGGGGGGGAACCTGATCTGGGTTTTTCCGTTATCACTAGTAAACGGGAGGTTCAGGGAGGGTAAATGGGCAATCAAAGAGGGAGAGGAGGGTTACTGGGTTGCCAGGTTTTTCGGCAACCCCCCCCCCCCTTCTTTCCCATTTCAGCAGTGCGACACAGGGGAGGGGCTATGCCGGAGCTAGAAAGAGGGAGGTCAGGTGAGAGAGGGGATGCAGTCGCTAAGGTTTCTCTCCTTGTGTTCCCCCTGTCTTATCCTATTCTCAACCAACGTGTCACAATGGACAAAAATAAGGGTGCCATTATCAATTTCAGCCCCAAAAAATTTTGTAAAATATTTGGAATTTTCACTCCTGATCTCCATTTCACCGAAATTAGTGTCGTTGTAATCGTATCAACGATTACATTCCAAATTCGATAATCCCAAGTCTAAATTTCAAGCCCAAGAGAGGTCATTTTCATAAACATAATTTCTATGGAATTTAGTTAAAATTCCTTATCCCCATTAAACTTATAATTTAAAATCATGAAAAATGACCTAAAATTTTGAGTTGTTACAGTATCTTTGCATCAATTTGAGAGGGAGTGTTAAACTGCAGTCACTTGGATTTTTCTACCATTCATCCATGTAATTTTAAGAAATTAATACTACTAAAGGAATTATATTAATTGGTTTAATTGTGGGATTGTTAAATTAAGCTTTGAGGATCAAACCTTACTTCTGGCAAAATAAAAATAAAAATACTCTTTTTGTATAACAAGGCAATCTGGGACATTTTTCCAATGAGAATGCCCATAAAAGCAAGTTAAAACATAGTATTTGAGTTATCCAAGTGATAAAGCTTAGGATAGTTCTAAATTGTATGTCATAGATCTCAAGATGACTAAGGGACGATTAGGATTGAAGATTGGAAACATAGAAAATGGATAAGTCATATTCATTAAAGTGATGGGGATGAATTAGCTAAGAAAAAACAAAATTAGTAACTATATAGTTGGGGACGGCACATGCTCAAGATGTATCATACCATGTGTTTGAGAATTTTCTTACATGTATATAGGAGTCAGTTGTAGTGATTCAGGGCCAAATCCATAGGAAGGATATAGTAAGAATTTAAAGCATCAAAACTACTAATTATTCTAAAACTAAAACTAAATTGAGAAATTTTCATATTTGATTAATTTTTAAAGTTATTTATCTAAGATTATTAAGAAAAATAACTTCTAAGCAATTAAACATGAATAAAAATTATCTAATAATAATCTAAAATAAAAGCTAAAACTTATCATAAAATAAAGAATAAAAACCTAAGCAAAATAATCTTTTTTTATTTTATTCTTAAAATTTAATTAAAAATAATAGGTTTTTTTTTATACATTATTCATAATGTCTACTAATGTGTCATGTATCAGTTCCAACTCATGAATTTCAAAAATTACTTTTCAAATTAAAGATCTAGAGCAACACCTCTCACTACATCTACAAGTGAGATGGTGCCAGTAAATCATTATAAATAGTAGTATGCACACGCACTATTGTTGCTAGTGAAGCTAGCAAAAGAAAAAGTCTGCTTCATCCTCTTCACTTGACAAACACTGTGTGTGACTAAATAGCAAACTAGTGCCACTTAATTGAGTGTCTTTTCGATGGAATTTTGAATGAAACTTTTTACACAATACAATAAAACATCAAATAATCTATTGGCATGGTCAAAATTCATAAAAAGTGATAATAATAATAATAATAATAATAATAATAATAATAATAATAATAAATCAACGTATTCAATCCCAAATGTCGACTATTAACCAACCTACAAACTAATGCCTTTTAGATTTATTTTGTAAATTTTAGCCAATCCAAGCATTTTCAATAAAACCTATATCAAACTATTTTTAGATCAAATTAAAACATAAGTAATGATTAGATCATTTACTCACAAAATAAATCAACCAAATTATACATTCAAAACTTAAGCAAAATATTGTCAACTTTTGACGCAACAGTTGATACCTGTTAAGTTTAATCAATTTGATTATCAAAATTTGGAATGACTCAAAATCAAACACTTGGGTCTTCTAATCCTTGATGTTTTCTATTAAATGGAACAAGTTTTGCAAAAAAAATTGAGTATCGAAGCTAGAATCATCGCATGAAGTACCCCTACTCACAAGGTAACTCACACAAACTGTAGATCTTCTTCTTCCTTTAAGTAAACACCTCTGAAAACATAGATGTGTTTCTACTCCTTTTCCTTCACACTCTGCCATGACTCCTTCCTCTTTTTTCTAGATTTCTCTTCCCTTTATATAAATAAGTCTCCAATCATCTCCTTCCATGTTTTATGACAATCTCTATCTCAAACAGCTTCTATCTTCAACACCTTTCTTAACTTTATCTTTAGTTCCTTCCTTGATTAACAAAGGATACATTTGGAATATCCAATCTCCTAATCTTCAATCCATTTGTAAAGAACTAATTTCAAACATCCAAAATGGTTGAAATGGGGCATATTTTTTATTTTGTATAAAAGGTATGAATTTGGGCAATCCAATCCATTAAACTCTTCAAGGATGATGAAAACATCACATCTTTGTCCAAAGATGTTTAAAACATCTCATTCCAAAGTGGGTTTAAAGTGATCTTGACCATCCAAAGATGGATAATTTAGATTATCATTGATCTTCATCAATCTTTTTCAAATCTTGAAATTCCTAGACTACTTGTTGAAACTTGAGCAATTTTATCTTGATTCAATCTAGATCATCCAAATTCATCTTGGATTGCTCTTGGCCATCCATTTCAATCTAAGCTAGATCTATGATCTAGATGTTGATCAACTTGATCTAACCACATGTATCTTGATTTATAACCTACGAAACATAGAAAAGGATCTAATTAATATTATTTTACAATTAGTTTGATGTATGCTTTCCTTAGATCATCATGTAACCTTGAAAATTCATCAATTTAGGGTTAGACTAAAATAAGTATTTTAACGCACCTATAAATGTAAAAGTAAATGATCAAATGTACTTAAATGATGCAAAAGTGAGAGTTTTAAATATAAAAATCAATGCTCAAAAATGAGTAAGGAAAGTGGCTCATATGTGATTTCATTAGAAAAGGATTAAAAACCATGTGGAACAGAGTACCACTTGTTAAGACGTCACGTGCAAAAGAATAACAAGCAATCAAAGAGGAGAGCTTAGAATGTGGATTTTGAAATTTGAGTGGCTAGATACATGGATGGCTAAGATGAGTTGTTAGGAGATGGAAACTAGGTGTCACAAGAGAGGATCATGAGATATGTGAAGTTAGAAAGTAGTAGCATGCAAAATGGCTGGGATTTCAAATGAAAAATGACAAGATAATGATGTCTCAAGCTAGGTGGCTGGAATGTAATGAAACTTAGTGGCTATTGATAAAAGATACCAAGTATTTTAAGAAAGAAAAAAAAAATATGGAAGAATCATGAGTTAAAAAGTGCATCTAGGTAGTTGGTTGGTGAGTGGAGATGATCTCTTATATTTGGGAAGTTAGAAAGTTGATGAAAGTTAGAAATTAGCCTAAGTGAAAATGTGAAAACAAGAATAGAAGAGTGTAGCTTAGAATGCATAGTTAGGGGAAAAGTTGGTAACTAAGGAAACAAGATTTGTCATGACAGGATTTAATTAGGAAATAACTATAAGAGGATATGACGAATTAGATAAGCATGGGAGGTTAAGATGTCTAGTAGCTAAATTTTGGTGAGGAACGTGTGGAAAGTAACTGAAAATAATAGAAGGTGTCTTTATATTTTGGCAAATTAGGAAACAAGGTGATACATTATCCAATCCTAAGAGAGTTATGAGTTTAGGGAACTAGGAATGTGGGATTTGTATAATGTTTGGAGTGGCTGCTTTGGGCAGCAAGGTAGGAGTCTAGGAAGGTATATGTGTGGGATGTCCCACCTAAAGAAAATTTTTCAGATGGACATCCAAGAGAGCGAGAGAGAGAAGGAATTTTGGAAGATCCTTGGAGCTTGAAGGAAACTTGATCAAGTAAATCACAACCATGGAAAAGAAGACAGTAGAAGATTGAGGAGTTGTGAAAAAAGGGGCATAGGAGATTTCTAAACAAGATTCACATTCCTAAAAGAAATATATTTTTTTTCTTGGATTTTAATTGTTGAACTAAGCGCATCATGTTATTGATTTTGAAATAAGAACATAGATTTTTCTACTGAAAGATGCACATCATGAACATATAAAAATAAGAATTTTACTTTGAATCATATGCATCATGTTCCATATAATGATGGATTTGATCAAGGCACATATAATTAGATGTTACTAAACTTGTTGAGATTCATGTTAAATATCATATGTTGGATGTTTTAATTATGAGAGCATGCTTGATGGAGATTAAGTTTTGAGTTGGACATTGGATCATTAACTCTATTGTAGCCTAAAAGATGAAAGGTTTAGTAGTATGTTTGAGTTTGATTTTCAAATGTAAGTTTAAAAGTTGCATTATTTTAAGAATTAAAATTTTACTAATTTGAGAAGAATATTATATATACCAAGTGTATGATTTAGAAATACTAATTATTTGTATAAGAAACTCATGTTTAGAAAGGTTGTCAAATTCTAAAAACAGCAGTAAATTTTTAGTTTTTGTAAGTATACTATATTTAGAAAGTAAAATGTTTTGAAAAGAAATTAATCCAAAATGTAGAAAGTAAATATTATTAGAAACTTATTATTTCAAAAAGTAATTCATTATTAGAAAGTAAGGTGTATTTATGAAAAGTTTCTATTTTTGAAAGGTTACTATATTTAGAAAGTACATTAATTTGGAAAGAATAGAAATTTACTCAGTCAAATATATATTGCAAGGTATGATATTATCATATTTTTAAAGAATTATATATTTACAAAGTTACAAAGGAAATGATGCTATTTAGGAAACCTAATTTTCAAAGAATATTTTAATGGTAAAATAAGAATGTTATTTGTAGAAGATATGCTAATTTCTAAAATAATGCTATTTTAGAAAGTACTTAATTTTAGGAAGTGACAACTTTGAGAAATTTTTCAAAAATAGAAACATGATATGTTTTATGAAATTGATAAACCTCAAAATTAATTAGAGTGATTGGTATTTTAATATTTTAAAAAATGAAGGTACTTATTAGTAAGTGCTATTTTTGGAAAATGGTTAACTTTAGGAAGTTCCAAAAATAGAAACATGTTTTATGTAGTTGAGAAATTCTTGGATTTAGTCAAGGGGACTAGTATTTCTATGTTTTTTTTATAAGGAATATGTCTATTTTTAGATTTCACCTATTTTTAGAATTATCTAATTTTGTAAAGTTACCAAAAAATTTTGAGAACATGAACTTGGACAGTTTGCATAAGAGGTTATGAGATGATTTTCAATGAGATGCATAAATTAAATGCATTATGAGTATGAGCCTAACCATGCATATGTGTGACCGGTTGATGAGGAAAGGTGACTTGTGTAATCAAGGCTTTAGGGTGGTATATGAAACCCTTATGGTAGTTATGTTAGGAGAGAATAGTTGGCCACTCATCTCCGAAAAATGATACTTGCATAAAAGAAAGGCCTATTTTAAGTGTTGTAATTTTGAAGTTAACTCACATGTGTAGGAATAAGTTGTAGTATTTTCATTCAAGCAAGGTCGATCCCACCTGGAATCTCATAGTATTGCAATGAATTGAATCTTATTCAAATTATTTAGCTCAGCCAAAAAAGAAGGGTTTGGATTGAATTAGAAGATTAAAGTACTCAAATTAGAAACATGTATGGAATTAGAAACTAAAATTAAAAAAATAAACTTGACTAAATTAAAACTAAACAATGAAAATGGAAACTTACCTAATTAACATGCACTTAAATAAGGAAAAAACAGTAACTTAACATGAAGTAAATACTAACTTAAGGAAATTTACTAAAAATGAAAACTTTCCTAATCTAAAATTAAAAGTAAAGAAAATTTACTAAAAGTAAGCTAAGCTAATAGAATTGGAAAAATAGCTAATTAACAAGCAAACAAATAATGAAACTACAAAGATTTAGAAAGATTCAAACCAGGAAATTAAACTTAAGGAAACTACCCTAAAAGGAAAGTTTCCTAATTTAGAACCTTCTTAAACAAAAACTTACCAAAAATAGAACTTTCTAAAATTCAAAAAGGAAAATTTCTAATCCTAAATAAACTTACAAAAAACTAGTTTAACTATTGTAGCACAAGATTTAACAACTAAGTTAACCAAGATTCAAATAGCCAAGTGGTCTAGTGCCATGAATATGGTCCACATACTGTGCGTATGGTTCTATGGCCCAAAAGATAACTATTTTTTATAATTTAATATTAAACTAACAAGAAAATTAATCATAGAATCTAATAATCAACAATAAAATATAAATGGGCACCTAAGGATTCAAGAAAAAACAATGTTTAGGTGGATGGAATTAAAACACAAGGTTAAGGAAAAAACAATTACTAGATTTTAGTACTTAATAACATTCAACAAATCTCACATTAAAAAGCTATTGAAACAACAAATTCTATGCAAGAAAAAAAACATAGGTCTCAAGTGCTTTGATGAAATAATTAATCCATAACAAGTATTCCCAAAGATTTTTATTGCATCATGTTCAAATTACACTGAAAAATTAGACGCATAAAGTTGTCTACAACATATGTTAAGTGTGCACTATTCTTACTTGCAAATGTAAATCTAAAAAATAATAAAATTTCAATATAAAGCTCCTAAAATAAATTAGAATTACATGAAAAGAGAATACATGAACTAATTTAAGAGAAACAAGGGTTAAGTTAGTGAACTAACTAAGAAAAAACTACCCAAAACTATGATGGAAAACAAGCAGAAAAACATGTAGAACTAAGTGGAAATGCAAGGCTCTTAGCTATGTCCTCTCTTAATTGTCACTACCAAAGGGAAGTTAACTTAGATCTTGAAGGAATAAGAAAATAAAACTAGATATTTGGAAGTAATAAAGAATGGGAATAAGGGTGGAACTAGGTATGGAATTCAAAGAAGTAAAGTAACAAAATGAAACAACTATGACAGTAAGCTATAAAAGTAAATTTTTAACCTGGAATTAGAGAGCAAATAAACAAGAGAATAAAAAGAAAATTACAAGAAGAAAAGCACTAACAAAGTTCCAAAATCCAGCAACAACTTAAGCACCAAAGGAAAGCTAGAATTCAAGGTTATGTTACTCAACCTCTGCTCTGAAAATTCGCATGGAACATGAGGCTATATATAAATGAGTGGTTTCCTATCTTAGAAAGGGAGGAAAACATGAGAAAAGTAGACCTAGGGTAGGGTATTTAATGAGGAAGGTTAGATGGGAGATGAATTATCAAGATAATGTAAGAAAGAAGAGTGTAAAAATAACATAAGAGAGACATGATGCTGGTTTCTAATTTTTAACAGGGGCATCTTTTTCATGGAAGGAAAGTGGGGCCCATTACTTCTATATTTGATGATGTTTGGTAGATGAAAATTTATGAAAGTGGCAAGGAATGGTGTTTAGAAAACATGTGTAAAGATCTAGGGATTCAAAGTTGTTTGGATTGATGTAGATCTAAGGTTTTCTATTTAGGAAACCCTTGATCACCAAATAGAAGATTAGGGGACGTTTTTTCATAATGATGTGCCTCCCTCCTTAAACTTGTAGCCCTAGAAAAAGAGTGGAAGATGGAGTTGGAAAGTGGGGTTTTTCTCTTGATGGTCCACCAATGCATAATCATCTTGCTTTTATGTAATTCTTTCAAACCTTCTAATTAAACCTTGAAAATCCAAATTTCAAAATGGGTCATTGCTTGAATTCTCCTCCAATTGTATGACTCCATGTGGAATTTGTCTTAATTTGATTTTATGGATCACTTTGAAGGCTCATTTGTCTTGACTTCATGGCTCACACCCTAGGATTTAATGTCTAGAATGGCTTGGCTTGAATTCCTTAACTTGTCACCTTCTCTCATGGTTTATATGGCCAAGATGGCTTGAATGACTCATATGCAAAGATAGTGAAAATGCTTGGCTTGCTTCATTGGCCCATTTTAATAAAATTTAGCTATTCCACTCGCCTTCTTGCTTGCCCTAATGATGATCTTGACCTTTGATTTTATGTTAAATTGATGATTCTTAGGCTTTGACTCAATCTTTTGATCTTGATCTTCTAATTTCATCCTAATAGATCTCATTCGTCAGATTATCATCTCAATTCCTACAAAAAGTAAAAACCTCTAATTAAGTCCTAGAAAAATATGATTAGTCACATACTTACCTTAGATTAGCCTCTGAACCTACAAAATATAAAACTTTTGCTTCATTAGGTTAAAAATGCAGGTTTTATAAATTTTGGTCTAAAAATCCTAATTTACACCTATAAGTTGTAACACATGGGTAACTAATTGGTTGTTTTTATGCAAAATTAAACACTTATAACACCCCAAGTAGTACTTTTCCAGTACCAAGCAAACCATGCAAAAATTCATTTTTCAAAAATAGGTACAAAGTGCCACTTTTGTAGGTACTCACATTGCATTTAGCATATTCAACAAGACCTTAAATCCTAGGTTACCCTTAGTGGATGCGTTAGTCCTCATAAGGGTTTATAGTGAATATAAAAAATTTCATAAGGTTGAGTCCCCTATTTTATTTCAGAGAATCCTTATTCATTAACACTCTACTAATTACACACTTAATGGGTACTGGCAATTGTACAAATTATACATACATAACATCTTAGTCTAGTTATTTTTTGGGGTGCATGTGTGGGTACAGCCACATAAGTTATAACATCTAGTTGGATATGCTCAAATTCTATTGAAAGTATGTTTTGACCTCAAATTCTCTTAGGTGTACTCTCAGAAATAAAGCTCTCAGATAAGAGGTTGAACATATTTGTCTACTTATGTGACTGGATCCAATAGGCTAATAGTTCACATGAACTTTTAAAGTGCTAATGAGACAAAGGAAAGTGATCCTTAAGAGTGGATATTATTACCAAGAATAGTAGGGTTCTTTTACCATAATTTCATCTTTTTTATTTCCTCCTTAAGGCTATGTTCCACCTAAGATTCATGTGTCTTTAATTGAGATGAAACGTAGGCTTGGGTAGGGTTTTGGAAAGAAGGGAATAAGGGAATAAGGATTTCAAAGGTTCAAAATTGAGTAAAGGTCTTATTTTTTATTGTTGGATAATTAATCCTTGACTACACTGAAGTGCATTCTTCTCTCACTTTTCTTTTGTACTCGTCTTTTCTTTCAATTATTCTCATCATTTTTTTATATCTCTTTCTTTTAACTTTCCTTTTTCTTTTGAGTACTTTGAAAGAAAGACTTTTGTGTTCACTCTTTTAACTTTTTGTCATTTTTTAACTTTTTCTACTAACTCTACTCATTTTAAAAGGGGGTAATGGTTATTTATTTTTCTAGCTTGTTCTAGGTTAAGGTAAATGAGGTTAAAGAATAAAAGGCTTAATAATAGTAGGCTCAAGGGGCTAACTAGTGGTATAATATATTGGGTAGGCTTTATGTCTCTAGGATGAACAAGGATGACCTATATCATTACCTAGGTTTCTTAAAGCCTATTAGATTTAATAAACTTCTGGAAAGAAAGTTATTACTCCTATTTATTTTTTATAGTTAACCAAAACAAAGATAACGGAATCACACTAAAATATGCATGTTGAAGAGACTGTGTAATTACTTATAACTCTCTTGAAAGAAGATAGTCTCTAAACTCACTAAGTTATAGGTCTCGACTAATTTTTCTCAAAGTCTCTAAGCCATACCTTTCTATTAGTCTTGACAATGTGATGTGTGTAATTATTTTTTGAAAATTAACCTTCATAAAATACTTCAACACTTGAGTAATATGCAAAAATAACAATATACACTCCCATTAAGAGGTAAAAATAGTAGACTAAGTTCTGAAAATTTAGTTCTCATCACAATAAGGGGACTCTACTTTAAAATAAAAATAAAAAAATTCAAAACCTCTCTATATATCTACAACCCCAACTTGAATGAAACATTGTCCTTAATGTTTGAAAGCATAGAATCCTCTATGAAAAATGAAAAAATGTAGAAAATTAGGTTTTGAAAAACAGATGGGTTGCCTCCCAGGTAGCGCTAAGTTTTATGTCTTCATCCAAATATAATGATGAGTGCAAGGATAATGATTTGGTAGGGTTCTTGGAAAAGTCTAAGGTGGGCCATGATAATGAGGTGTCTCTAAAAGTGTCTCTTCAATTTCTAGGTTAAGTAGTCCTAAGAAAGGTTTTAACGTCTGACCATTTACTTTTTGGATCTCACCATCCTTCTCAATCTCGATGGCCCCATGAGGATATATTGTGCGTACCATGTATGATCTAATCCATCTAGATTTGAGTTTGCCTGAGCATAGATGCAATCACGAGTTGCACAATAAGACCTTTTGTTCACGGGAGAAGTGTGACGACCCGGGTTTTTGAAACACATTTTATAATATATTTTTCAAAGGCAAGGGCGTCCCCTTGGTAAATTTTTTTTTTTTTTGCAAAACAAAGCAGCAGAAATTCTTTTATTTTAAAACTTGTTTTGAAAACCCAAGTCACCACGTCATACATAACATAAGTACAATTTGTGTACAAAATAAAATTCCATTGAAGGAATATGATTTTATTAAACTTCCAGGATCCATCCAGTGGTTCACAGTACACAACCCATTGTATCCTTACAATACTTGTCCAAATACACAATTCAAAATACAAAGTTCTAAATACAATACATGCTCTCTATACAATGTTTCAAGGAATATACCCTTATTACTTATTCTTCACTAGTTCTTCAAGTCTTGAGCTCCTAAGTCTCCTTCTCTGTATCTGAGATATTGTAAACATTCGAACATTTACAATATCTCAGCAAGCTATGCTTGGTAGGAGATAAGAATGTAAGTTATTGATAGTAGAATCTCAATATTCACTTATCACATAATTCATTCTATCATAAACACATTCATAGACCACTATTATTGATAGGAACATCTCATTTCCTTCTCATTTGTGTTCACCTTTATACATACATAGTATATACGAACAAATCCGTTAGAATTGTAAAAATAATCAATAATCATTTCCATACAAAACTAATCAACTCCTTTTATTATAAGAGTTTTGTATCTCAGCTAGTTACTATACTAGGATTTTCCCTTCTTGGGAAAAATATTGGTAATATATAATTACCTGGCATTTCATCATGCCATCTCTTAAGGCATTTCATTATGCCAATTTCTTATGCATCATAATGCAAAATAATCAAGGACTACTATGCTTGCAGTCTGATCCGTACAAATGCCCGGATAACTGTTCAATAATCCACTTATACCATTCTCAGTGGAAATTACAATATCCATGTCCATATGGGAGGACCATGGCTGTCACAGTGGTGGCCTTCCCATAATTGCCCCACCCGACTTTTAGCCTTTCTTAGGTTTGGTATTTAATATCATTAAGTTTCAGAGAAAGGGTGGCCAAACCCTCTTAACTCTCCTAGCATAGCATCCCCAGGCCTATGCCTGTTTAAAACAAAACCACAAGCCTCCAAACTTGTATGTAAAATAATACTTATACTTATCAAACTATCTGTCTGTTTATCTAGGACTGGAATATTTTCTACTTTCCTATTCACTTAGGGTTATTCTCAATTCTCAACTTGACCATTTAATACTTATTTTCCTCATCACTTGGTTGGATCATATTTCAATTTAGGTATTTACCTTAATATATTGGTATCATACATGTCAATACTTCAAAACATAAGATCATGTATTAGACATGTATCTTCATGTAAAGGCATTCTTAATAATCCACCTACCTCAATAAGGTATTCTTACTCCTTGAAATCTATCATAGTCTCGATCAACATATATCTGTCAAATCATATGTATAATGTCATTTTTCTAATCAAGGGTACATACTATGTGGTCTTTTGATCATCCTTATGTAGGATAATCTGACTCTTTCTTCCTTGAATATCATATATCCAAGGGTTTAATATCATCTATACAAATACTATCTATATCATACATAAACAATCTAATCTACATTGGTGTTTCTTTTTCCTTATTGTTTTTTATCATACAAGATCTCAGCTTGTTTGATCATCCTTATCTTACTTACTATTTTTATTAGGATTAGATAATTTGCTATCTTGTTATGTTCTTATTATTATTCAACCAGTTAGTGTCTTACTTGGTTGAAGATAATTTATTTCTTCATATTACTAGACAACTCCTCCTTATTTCAGGATGACTAGTACTTACCAGTTAAAGTCTGCTCAAAAAGTGGTTAATACAACCCTCATGTAAGGAGGCGTTTAGACCTCTCTTACGTCAACGGGAGGTGAGGGAAAAGCACTTGGCTCTTGTATACCCCCTATAACCACAATGTTCAGAGTCCACTGGAGTGGTACTAGCTCAACCTTTGACAAGGTTCCTATGAGCTCTTTACCTTAAGTCCCTTCTCTAATTGATTTTAATTAATTTCCATGGATATGCACAATGTCATCCATGGATGTTTATTATTTTCCTACTTTGGGCCAAGGAAATGATAAATCATTCCTTATATTGTCCTACTAACTATAGCCCTTATTAAGTCAAAATCATTCATTCATCTTAGTTGTCCATGAATTTCTATATTTCATTAGTTTACATTTTTGGTGATTTATGCTCCTTATATCTTAACAATTACTTAACAATTGAATAAAATTTGACAATAAGTAAATCATCAACTTGAAAGCATAAATCAAATATAAGTTTAACAACTATATACTAACATTCTTCCTATGAATGTAACTTAAGCTAGTGAAATAAAACTAACATGATCCTAAGTTATGAAACACATCTTCTATCATAATGAAATCATGTTTAAATCCTAATTTACACTAACATGATCCTAAGATAATCAAATCTACTAACAAATTACTCATTTAGGGCATATCATACTAAAATTTAAAGATTACACTATCATGCTTTCTAACTTAGAACATAAATCACATTTACACTTCTATATCCAATAAAAGACAATTAAAACTTAAAACATAAATCACATTTACACTTCTATATCCAATAAAAGACAATTAAATTAATTTTATTAAGATTATTATAAACCTTTAAATATGATCCAACCATTAGATCTTAGGTGTTTTCCTTTAGATCAAGGGTTTTAATTACCTTTAGGGCTTTTAATCCATTAAGATCCAAAAATCATATCCACTTGATTTTGTCACATTTCATCCATGATCTAACTGGATTCCATCATAATATCATCCCTTTAATCCATCCCAAGGATCTGATCATACTTGATCTCATTGATCAAGTGGGTCCCTTTGTATTTTTTTATTTTTATTTTAGGGTTTTTCTACCATAAAGGGTAGATCCCGTATTTTATCCAAGATCTGTCCAAATTAACCATAGATATTACTTTATTACATTATTATATCATCACTAAAATAAATTTCCAAGATCTGATCACCTCAGATCTTGAAGATCTTAGAAATTGGACACTTATTTTCAAAATATAGAAAATATAGAAATAATACAGAAATAAATTTTAGAAATATTATGACTTCATTAGAAACTAGACATTACAAGCTTTCCATAGCTTCTTTCTAATCTCAATTTGGAGTTCATATGACTCCACAATCTTAAATTGAAGTTTTCAGCCGTTCCTAGGGTCCAGATTTGATCTGGGCCCACCAGAAATAATCTCTCTCAATTGAGGGTCCAAACCTTGTTAGATTTTCTTGAAAATTGTACCCTAGGGGTTTTTGACCCTTCTGGATTGATTGGAAGCTCAGAATTTTCATCTGAGCTCTCTATCACCATGAATTGAAGGCTCTTGTATTTACTTTATTTTTACCATTTTTCATCCAAATTAAATTACAGAAAAATAAAAATTACACTAAACCATAATAAATATGCATGGGAAGTAGTTTCACCAACCTGATTGGAGAAAAACAATATAATTGATGCCCAATTTGAGAGAATTACCGGTTGATGATAATATAGCCCAATTGTCCACCTTTTTGTGATTTTCTGTTGTTGGAACCGTTGGAATTTTCTGTTGTTGGAACCGTTGATGATAATATAACCCGATTTTCTACCTGGAACGGAGTGCCTAATTGAATTTAGGTCTCTTGTTCCACTTAGAAAGAGGAGAGAGAAATAAGAAAAATAGAGATTAGGGAGGGATGAATGAGAATTTGGGGTTGAAACTCCAAGGAAGATTTGGAAATTTCGTGGTTAAGGTTGTGAAAATTTTTGGAAATTTTTGGGACATATTTATAGCCAAATTTGAATTTTTTATCATTTCTTTTAATAAGATATTTTATTACTTTAGAATTTTTTATTACAAGTGCATTCTCCATTCTCCACTACAAGCAATAATGCACTGAGCAATTATTATTGCTTTTAGAACGTTGGCCCACTTTGTG
This sequence comes from Warburgia ugandensis, assembly GCA_035236585.1. NCBI lineage: Eukaryota > Viridiplantae > Streptophyta > Magnoliopsida > Canellales > Canellaceae > Warburgia > Warburgia ugandensis. Next base: position 28,161,283 of record CP141131.1, read on the forward strand.
GGCCCCACTTTTATGTGAAAAGACGTTTTTGCCCTTTAAACTCAAAAATTGGAGAATAATAGGCAATATTTGTCTGAACTTAGAATCGAGCGTACTTAGTGGCGTTGGAATCGTATTTCTAAGTACTTCATGAATATTGAGGTCTTATCTCTTGGATATGGAATATGGGTAAAATTACCATTTTACCCCCAAATGGAGAAAATTAAGGAATTTTCATTTTAACTCAGAATTGAACGTACTTAATGTTGTTTCGATCAGTTTTCCAAGTACATCCATAATTTATATGTTTTAATTCATGATATAATCTCCATAAAAAGAGAATTTTCAATAACCTAATATTTCAGCCCAAAATTTCTAAAAAGTCAAACTTTATTAATTTGCCTTAATAAGTTACAAAAATTCAGGGTCATTACAAGAAGGATTTCCTTAAAAATTTTCTATCATGGGTAACCTTCATTCGGTCTTTGTATATACCAGCAAAGTCATACATCTTTCATAAATTCTTCCAACTTATTTAGTTAGAGTTTTTAGTGGGTCCCAGCAACGTCTAAGTTGAAATTGAGCTTTTTGATAGCCCAATATGCCTTGTGTTTTAGCTCTAATGGTAAGTGCTAGGCCTTTCTATAGACCAAGCGGTAGGGTGACATGTCTGTTGGTGTTTTATAGGTTGTATGATAATCCCACAAAGTGTCGTTTAGTCTCATAGACCAGTCTTTTCTACTTAGATTGACTGTCTTTTTTAGAATATGCTTAATCTCCCTATTCGAGACCACTACTTGGCCATTGGTCTGAGGGTGGTATGGGGTAGCTATCTTATGGTTGACACCATACTTTTCATTAAATTCTCAAATACCTTAGTACAAAGGTGTTTACTCCCATCACTTATTATGGCTCTTGGAATTCCAAACGGGGCAAAAATATTTTCCTTTAAGAATCATATCACTACCTTATGGTAATTGGTTTTGCATGGAACAGCCTCCACCCACTTGGACACATATTCTACCCCCACTAGGATGTAAAGATTCTCAAAGGAATCAAGCAAGAGTCCTATGAAATCTATTCCCCAAACATCAAATGGTTCCACTACAAGGATTGAGTTTATGGGCATCATGTGTCTCCTTCCTAGACTTCCTAGTTGCTGATACCTTACAAATGATGTGTAGTAAGCATGTGCATTCTTAAATATGGTGGGCCAATAAAAATTACATTGTAAATTTTTTGCAGCTATCTTTCTCAAGCTAAAATGGCCCTCATGTGCATGATCATGAAAGAAGGAGATGATCTTATTATGCTCACTATTTGGTATGCATCTCCTTATCACCTAATGAGGACAGTACTTGAATAAGTACAGGTCATCCCAGGTAAAGTATTTCACCTCAGTCAAAAATCTTTTCTTATCATGTTTTATCCAATTATTTGATGTTTGTCCTATAATAAGATAATTTACAATATCACTATACCAAGGTAGCTAGGAAGTGTGCAGTAATTGTTCGTCAGGAAAGGATTCAATTATAGGCACATTTTCATTGGTACCACCAATCTTGATAAGTGGTCTACTACAACATTTTTGAAACCTTTCACGTCTTGAATTTCTAAGCCAAACTCTTATAGAAGGAGTATATAATGGATCAATCTAGATTTTGCATCCTTTTCAGAAAGGAGGTACTTTAAAGCTGCATGATCCAAGTACACTATAACCTTAGACCCTAATAAGTAAGATCTAAACTTAACCAGAGCAAACACTACAGCTAACAACTCTTTCTTAGTGGTTGAATACTTGAGTTAAGCGTCATTTAGTGTTTAACAAATGTAGTATAAGTTTATCGATACACTACCCCAAAATAACTCCAATAGCATAATCCAACGCGTCACACATTGTCTCAAATGGTGCACTCCAATTGGGTGTTGGATAATCGGTGCAGAGGTCAACTCAGCCTTTAGTCACTCAATTGCTTTCTTACAATTCCCATCAAAGTCAAAAGTAGCCTCCTTTGTCAATAAATTACAAAGGGGTTTGACAATTTTGCTAAAGTCTTTCATGAATCTTCTGTAAAATCCAGCATGCCCTAAAAAGGAGAGAATTTCTTTCATCTTCCTTAGTGGAGGAAGGTTGGCTATTAAACTCACTTTAACCTTATCTACCTTTATCCCATTGTGTAATATTCTATTGCCTAAAACTATTCCACTTTGTGCCATACAATGAGAATTTTCCCAGTTTAATACTAGATTATTTTCTTAAAACCTTGCAAGAACTAACTTTAAGTGGTGCAAGCACTCATTAAAAGATGACCAAATACTAAGAAGTCATCCATGAGCACCTCAAGAAACCTTTCTACCATATCAAAAAAGATGCTCAACATACATCTTTAAAATATAATAGGAGTGTTGCACAACCCAAAAGGCATACATCAGTAAGTAAAGGTTTCAAAAGGACAAGTGAAGGTGGTCTTTTCCTGATCCTCAAGTGCTATAGGAATCTGGTTGTAAGTAGAGAATCCATCTAGAAAGTAGTAATAATTATGTCTAAAAAACCTCTCTACCATTTAGTCAATAAAAGGTAGAGAAAGTGGTCTTTCCTCGTGACCGCATTCAATTTTTGGTAATCAATGCAAACTTTGCACTCAGTGGTGATGCAGGTGGGTACTCTCATTCTCCTCATTTTTTATAGTTGTAACCCTGAACTTCTTGGGTACAACTTGAATGGGGCTTACCTAAGTGCTTTTAGAGATAGAGTATATGACATCAACATATAGAAGCTTAAAGACTTCATCTCTGACCACATCCTTCATATGGGAATTCAATTGTCTTCGAGTTTCCCTAGGGGGTTTAGCATTTTCTTCTAGGTGTATCCCATGCATGCACACAGCTAGACTAATCCATTTTTTGTCTATTATGGTCTACCCTAGACCAGTCTTATGTTCCTTAAAGAACATTAAGAAGTTTTCCTTCCTGTTCCTTGTCTAAGTCTAATGCTATTATCACACATAAGGTTTCATCTAGGCCTAGATATGAATATTTGAGATTATTAGGCAAGGGTTTTAGGGTTAGAGAAGGTGGTTGCTCTATAGAGGGTATGGGGACAGACTCTGAATGAGGAAGTTGCTTCAGATAAGGCTCTAGTGGGTCAAAGATGGAAGATGGTCGATGAATGTTGTCAATTAGACTCTTGATCAATTTCACATCACAAGAATCATCAAGGTCTAAATGTTGTTGATCGGCATTAAAGACATTTAACTTAAATTTCATGTTACTGAACAATAATTTCATTATACCATTCATATAGTTAATAATAGCGTTGGGCATTGCCAAGAATGGACATTCAAATATGACAGGAATCTGACTACTGGGATCGGATACAGGGTAGGTATCTAGTACAATGAAAACAAATGGGTAATAAAACTGGTCCACCTATATCAACATATCTTCAACCAAACCATGGGGTATCTTGACCTATCTATCAACTAATTATGGCATGTTAGTGGCTGATTTTAACTCAGTGAGTCTTAGTTGCTCATATATAGAGTATGGCAACAAGTTAACACTAGCCCCTAAGTCAAGTAGTGCCCTACCTATGACATAGTTTCTAATAATGCAAGAAATTGTAGGGCATCTTAGGACTCTAAACTTTGGTAGGCTCTTGTGTTGTATTAAAGAGCTCACTTGCTTAGTGAGGAAAGCCTTTTTCTAGGCATCTAGCTTTCTTTTTCTATGCAAACCTCTTTCAAGAACTTAGCATAGGTGGGGACATCTTTTATTGCATTGAGCAATCGAATATTGATTTGAACATGCTTAAATACATCCATTTACTTGTTGAAGTATATTCCCTTTCTATCCTTGTTCAGTTATAGAGGAAATGGGGCTTTAGGCACATAGGGTGCCTCCACTATAGGTTCTACAAGGGTTTTCTATCTTTTCTCTTTCTCCTACGTTTTGATCACCTCCTTTTCTTTTCTATTTTCCTTAGCCTGCCCTACCTTACTATCAATCTGACAATCACTCCTAAGGGTGGTTAGGGATTTGGCATGCTCTAATGGTTAAAGTTTTGATAACTTGACCATATCTCAAATTGGCCCTTAGGGTTAGGGATGAGTAGACTAGGGAACTAACCTTTTCCTCTATTATGTGGTTCAGCTAACAATTGGCTAACTTACATCTCTAGCTTAGTTATGGCTTAAGAATTGATATTTTACAATTAATTCAAAGACCTTTTTATTTCTTCACTTTGTTTTGAAACATGATTTGAATCTTTTCCTTTAAAGATGGTTTCTTTAGTTGCTGGTAGCTAGGTGGCTAGTGAGGAACTATAGCCCTAGGAGGAAAGCTTTGGGTAGGGGTTCATAGGTGGTCCCCCTAGTAGTTATACTTTGACCAGGAAAAGTTTGGATGCCTAGTCCATCCAGCGTTATAGGTCTTAGAATATGGGTTGTTGCCAGGATTAGGATATACATTTAATACATTCACTTGTTCAATAAGATAGTCATTAAGTGCTCTATTTCATGGATACGATATAGTCATATGGGTTAGGCTAGAATAGAGAGCACTAACCTCCTGTGGAGGTTAAATAGACGTGGCAACCATGAAGGATTGAAACATAGTAGCAATCTTGTTTTCTATCCCATCATACTTGTCCATTCTCTCTAGTATAGAGTGGAGTTTATGAGATAGATATGTATGTACTCCTATCTCACACAGTCTCCCTTTCTTTGGAGGCTATTTGATTCTCTCTTTTCTATTGGAGTAATCCCATTGATGGGAATTATCTCCCAATGTTTGAAAGAACTCCCAAGCCTCACTCTCATCTTTTAACATGAGGGCCCCTCCACTCGTTGCATCTACCATTTATCTATTCTGAAGCGTTAATGTCTTATAGAAGTATTGGACTTGCTGCCATTTCTTAAATATATGATGAGGGTATTTTAGTAGCAGTTCATTCTACTATTCCCAATATTCGAAATATTGTTCATCATCCCTTTGTTGGAAATTGATAATTTCATGACGAAGGGCATTTGTTTTCTAAATCGGGAAGAATTTTTTCAAAAAATTCCTAGATAATTGGTCCCATATATTTATGGTACCTACCTCTAAGGAGTTGGGCTATGATTTAGCTTTATCCTTGAGTGAGAACAGGAATAAGTTAAGCTTAATAGCATTGTTAAAATAAATAAATAAAACCTAAATGTGGCACAAATATCAAGGAACTCCTTGATATGTAGGTAAGGGTCTTTTCAGTCTTGACTGTAAAAGGTGGGGAGTAATTGGATAACTCCCAGCTGTAACTCAAAGTGGTCTACATTTATAGGAGGTAAAGTTATGCAAGATGAGGTGTTGAGTTATAGTGGCGCATAAAAATCTCTAATAGCTTTGCACTCGACTTCTACTGGTGGTTCATCCATGGGGATAGGAATTTGGTTTCTTTCTCCTTGTTTAAGATTGCATTAAATCTCTAGGTTGAAAGGTGTTAATTCTAAGTTCTGAGATCGACTCCCTTGCATAAGCTATCCTAATCTAAATGTCCTAACTATAAGTTGACTCTAACTCTAAGTGATGCACAATCAAATCCTAGTAATCACTAATCGAGTTGTCTCTTGATTATCTTTTCTTAATGCATAGGTAATAGCTTCTTAGACCTAGATCTAGACAACTCCTCCTTTTATCCATATTTGACTATTACTTATGAGTTAGGTTCTACTCAAAAGTGGTTAATACAATCCTTGTGTTAGGAGGCGTTTAGACCTCAACTGGCATTAATAGAAGGTGTGGAAAAATCACTTGGATTTTAAGACAATCACTATAACCACAGTGCTCAAAAGCCACTGGAGTGACAATAGATCATGTCCTTAAAAAAGAGTCCTATAAGCTCGATACCCTAAGTCTTTTTCTACTTGATTTTTAATTAACATTCAAGGGTTGTGATTGTGACATACAAGGATGTTGATTGATTTCTAGGTGGGCCAAGGAGCTAGTGATGAAATCTAGTCCTTATCTTATAAGAGTTCTTGTGGGTCCTTACTAGCATTAATTCCATTCTACCATAAAGTTGTAAATGTGCAATGCAAAACAAAAGAAACAAACTAATGCAGCCTATGTGGTATCCAACAAAGGTTAGATAAGTGCTTTCTTATGCAACAACCCTAAATAAAGATGCAAAAATTACAATGAATGATCCTAATCTATAAGAATTACACTAATAATCAAATACAACCTAAAATAAAAAGAAATTGAGGGATACTTACAGTGGGGTTTCTGATGAAGATCAAGTGTGGGCCACCATACCACACACTTGCCCTATTTTAATACAATCCATTTAAAACTGAAATTAAAATTACAAGTTATAATGGACCTCACTACAAGTTTTACTCAAAGAAAAGTAATCCTAAGTTGATGAAGTTGCTCATTCACCAAATTTCCCTCATACAAAACAAGTAAGTTGGATTAATTTTGGGAGGACTTAACAAAATAAGAAACTATGGCAAAAAACACTAACCTAATGCAACCTAAAATTAAGACTAAAGGCAAATAATCTAAATAAGGATCCAACCACAATTCTTTTGTGATTTCCTAGGATAGGTGCCAAAAACTTGTTGTGATTTTAAAGTTAACTCGCAAGTGCATAAATCAGTTGTAGTATTTTCATGCAAGTGAGGTCGATCACACGAGGAATCTCACAGTTTTGCAATGGATTGGATCTTATTCAAAATATTTAGCTTCAACCAAAAAAGAAGGGTTTGGATTGAATTAGGAGATTAAAGTACTCAAATTAGAAACATGTATGGAATTAGAAACTAAAACTAAAAAGGAAACTTGCAGAATTGGAAAGTAAAGGAGATTTACTAAAACTAAACTAAGCTAATGAATTGGAAACTTAACTAATTAACAAGTAAACAAATAAAGAAACTATGAAGAACTAGAAAGATTCAAATCAGAAAATTAAACTTAAGGAAATTACCTAAAAGGGAAACTTTCCTAATTTAGAACTTTCTTAAACTAAAACATACCAAAAGTAGAACTTTCTAAAATTCAAAAAAGAAACTTTATAATCTTAAAAGAACTTACAAACAACTAATTTAACTATTGTAACACAAGATTTAACAACTTAGTTAACCAAGAATAAAATAGGCAAGTGGTCTAGTACCATGCATATGGTCCATGGACTAAGCACAAGGTTCTATGGCCCGAAAGATGACTATTTCTCATGATTTAGTAGTAAATTATCATGCAGAATAACTATAGAATATAATAAAAAAACAAGAAAATATAAATGGGTACCTAAGGATTCAAGAAAAAACAATGTTTAAGTGGCTGGAATTAAAGCATAAAGTTAAGGGAAAAATAATTTCCAAATTTAGGTACTTAAGAACATTCAACAAATCTCACATTAAAAAGCCATTGAAACAACAAATTCTATGCAAGAAAAGAAACTAGATCTCAAGTACATTGATTAAATAATTAATCCATAACAAGAATTCCCAAATAATTTTATTGCATCATGTTCAAATTACACTAAAAAATTAGACTCATAAAGCTATCTACGACATATGTTAAGTGTGTACTATTCTTGCTTGCAAAAGTGATCCTAAAAAGAAAAAAAAAAAAAAAAACTTTAATATAAAGCTTCTAAACTAAAGTATAATGACATGCAAATAAAACCCATCAAGGAATTTAGGAGAAACATGGGTTAAGTGGATGAACTAACTAAGAAAAAATTGCCCAAAACTAAGATGCAAAACAAGCAAAAAAATATGTAGAACTAAGTGGAAACTCAAGGTTCTAATCTATCTCCTCTCTTGGCTCTCACTACCAGACATAAGTTAACTTAGATCTTGAAGGAATTAAGCAAATAAAACTAGTGATTTGGAAGTAGGAAACAATGGGAACAAGGGTGGAACTAGGTATGAAATTCAAAGAAGTAAAGAAACAACATGAAACAACTATGAAAGTAAATTTCTAACCTGGAATCGGAGAGCAAATAACCAAGAATAAAAGCACCAATAAAGTTACAAAATCCAAAAACAACTTAAGCACCAAAGAAAAGCTAGAATTCAAGGTTGTGTCACTCAACCTCTACTTTGGAAATTCGTATGGAACATGGGACTGTATATAGATGAGTGGTTTCCTAACTTAGGAAGGGGTGAAAACATAAGGAAAGTAGACCTAGGGTTAGAGTATTTAATGAGAAAGGTTAAATGAGAGATGAGTTAACAAGATGATGTAAGAAAGAGGATAGGAAAGATGACATAAGATAGACATGATGGCTGGTTTCTAATGTTTGACAGGGGGCATCTTTTTCATGGAAGGAAAGTGGAGCTCTTTCCTTCCATGTTTGATGATGTTTGGTGGATGGAAAGGTATGGAAGTGGTAAGGAATGTTGTTTAGGAAAGATGTGTAAAGATATAGGTCTTCAAAGTTGTTTGGATTAAATAGATCTAGGATTTTATATTTAGGAAACCCTTAATCACCAAATAGGGAAGTGGGTTGGGGGGGGAGGGGGGAGGGGGGAGGGTTTGTTTTTTTTCATAATGATGTGCCTCCCGCCTTTAAATTGTAACCCTAGGAAAAAGAGTGAAATATGGAGTTGGAAAGTAGGGTTTCTCTCTTGATACATACACCAATACATAATCATCTAACTTTTTACATAATTCTTTCAAACTTTCTAATTAAACTTGAAAATTCAAATTTAGAAAGTGGGTCATTGCTTGAATTCTTCTCCAATTGTATGACTCCATTTGGCATTTGGCTTAATTGGATTTTGTGGCTCATTTTGAAGGCTCATTTGTCTTAACTTCATGGCTCATAACCTAGGCTTTAATGGCTAGAATGACTTGGCTTGAATTCATTATCTTGTCACCTTCTTTCATGGCTTATATGGCTAAAGTGGCTTGAATGGCTCCCATGCAAAGGTAATGGAAATGCATGACCTGCTTCATGGGCCCATTTTAGTCACCTTTAGCTCTTCCAATTGACTATTTGCTTGCCCTAATGATGATCATGACCTTTGATCTCATGTTGGATTAATGATTCTTAGGCTTGGACTTGATCTTTTGATCTTAATCTTCTAATTTAATCCTTGACCAATCTCAGCAATCGAATTACTATCTCACTTCCTACAAAAAGTAAAAACCTCTAACTAAATCTTAGAAAAATATAATTAGTTACATACTTGTCTTGGATTAGCCTCTGAACCTACAAAATATCAAACTTTTACTTCATTCAGTCAAAAATGCATGTGTTACCAATTTTGGTCTAAAAATCCTAATTTACCTTTATAAGTTGTAACAAATGGGTAACTAATTGGGTGGTTTTTATGAAAAATTAAACACTTACCATTAGGCTGGAGCATCATGGGAAGACATGAGGTATCCACTATTGGACATAGTTGGTATTGTGTTCTCCATGTGCATAGCTCTACCAATATGCATTGAGTGAATTTGGACATGTAACGACATGTCAATCATCCTTGATTGTGTGGAGCATATTTGCTAGTGTGGCATGTAGTAGGATGATGCTACTCAATGATGTGACAACACATGATTGAAATATGAATTTTTGGAATCTCCCATGTTTTTGAATAAATAGTGACATTCATGATGCATTTTGCATGAAAATGATTTCTATGGTTTTGACGACAAAAAATATATAGAATGACATATGAAGAGCTAAAATGTAGGACAATATATTTTAGCCACATGGCATCTTTATTTCAATTATTTCAACTTCAAATTCTAATTAAATACTTCCTCTACTAGCAATGTTAAAAATCTCTCTCTCTCTCTCTCTCTCTCTCTCTCTCTCTCTCTCTCTCTCTCTCTCTCTCTCTCTCTCTCTCTCTCTCTCTCTCTCTCTCTCTCTCTCTCTCTCTCTAAGCTTTTATCTTTATATTCTTCTAAGTCAAATTATCTTTATGTTATAGTCATATACTATTGGTTGAATAAGTGCATGTGTTAATGAGCTCTCTCCTTTTTTAATTTAATATTTCTTATTTATTGTAATATAATAATAAGTTATATCAAGCTCATAACATTTTCTTTGAGCACTTGAACCACCTTTTCCTTGTGCCATAGTATTTTTGAATTAGTTGGATGAATAGACCCCAAAGAAATTGCTTTATACATCCTCCTTTTTTCAGCACGTGACATGTGTATCTCAATTCGTTCAACTTTTAATTCTAATTGAATACTTGTTCTACTCCTTAAAATCTTCCTCTCTAACTTTTCTTTTTGTCTTTTTCTAATTCTTTTTTATCTTCATATGATAACCTTATACTTAAGGGGAGCCTTGGTGCAACTATAGAGTTGTCATCGTGTGACCTTAAGGTCATCGTTTCAAGGCATGGAAATATCCTCTAGCAAAAATGGAAGGTACGCTAAGTACTATAGACTCTTATGGTCCACCCTTTCTTAGTCCCTGCCTATGCTAGAGCTTGATGCATTGGGCTACCTTTTTATTGTAACCTTATACTATTATTTGAATAAGTGGGTGAATTAGTAAGCTCTCTCCTATTTTTCTCAAAATTTTCCTATTTATTATATAAAATGTTATATTAAGCCAATGACAATTTACTTAAAGCACTTGAACTCTATTTTTCCTTGTGCTACATCATTTTTTTAATTTTTTAATTATTTTTATTTTATATTATGTCATTAGTTGGACAAATTATTGAATTAGCATTTACAATTGTGTATGCAAGGGACTGATTATAGTTTAGTGACTTTTTGTTTTCATATTATAAATAATTAAATATATATCATCATCAAGACCTTATCCTGATTAGTGGTTGGCCACAGGAATCTTGTTCCTTTATTTCCCTCTATCAAGTGTCACAGCTTCATTTAGTCCTAAAATTTTTAAATCTTTTCTCACCACTTCTATCCACGTTCTCTTGGGCCTTTACTTTACCCTTTTATAAACATCAATTTGGATTGTTTGACTCAATGTTTTGGTCTCCATTGGACATGTTCAAACCATCTAAGTCTAATCTTCCACAACTTGTTACCTATTGGTGCTACTCTTAAGTTTCCTCTAATATTTCATTTCTAATTATATCCTTTCTTGTCTTGCACTCATCCATCTCAACATCTGCATTTCAAGAATGCTCATCCTACGAACATGTTGTTCTTTAATTGCGCAACACTTTAATCCATAGAACATGGCTAGCCTTGCGGCCATCTTACAGAATTCTTCTTTCAGTTTGAGTGGCACCTACCAATCACACAAATCTCTAGTGGTGCATCTCCAGTTATTCCAGCCTGCTTGGATTCTCTAGGTAACGTCCTTCTCAATCTCTCCACTCTCATGAATTATTGATCCCAAGTATCAAAAGTAGTTTTTTAGGTGGACTTCTTAGTTATTAATCTTTATTGGTGATCCAATCTCACTCTTTTGCTAAAATTGCATTCCATATACTACATCTTAGTTCAACTGATTTTAAATCCTTTAGATTCTAATGCATCTCTTCATAATTCTAGGTCTGATTTTACACCCTCCCTTGTCTTATCAATCAAAACTCTATCATTTGCATATAACATGCACCATGAAATCTCATACTGCAGATGTTTCACTAACTCATCCATAATTAAGGTGAAAAGGTAAGGGCTCAATGCCAATCCATAGTGTAATCCTAATGTAATAGGAAAATCACCAATTTCTCTGCTAGTGGTCATAAAGTTTGTTATTGCTTCCTCACACATATTCTTAATTATGTCCATATACCCTCATGAAACCCTTTTCTTGTCCAATACCACCATATTAACTCTCTGAGAACTTATCATAAGCTTTTTCTAAGTCAATAAGGACCATGTGAAGGTCCTACCTCATCTTCTTATATTGCTCTATCAATTGTCGTCATGTGACCTAGAGATCATATGTTCAAGACTTGGAAATAGCCTCTTGCAAAAATGCTAGGTAAGGCTGTGTACTATAGACCCTTTATGGTCCACCCCTTCCTTAGACACTCCATACGTAGGAGCTTCATGCATCGAGCTGCCTATATATGTGTGTGTGCGTATGTGTTTACCTTCAAAATTACCTATCATCATCATAGGGGTTGGTATACATTTGAATATTTAGATATATTCAAATGTGTATGTAATTAGGAAAATAAACATAATTAAATATATATATATATATAATTACTATTATATATATTTAAGGATAAAAATGATATTCCCACCCCTTCCAATTGACATACTCTCAACCCCTTAATGGTTTTTTGGGCACCTAATGGTTCTAAGCTTTTACTTTTTGGTTACAAAACTGAAAAGTGAGCCATAAATGTCCCAAAAAACCACTAAGGGTGGGAGAATTATAAGGGCTAGAAATGTCATTTCTCTTTGAAAATTGACCTTTCTACAATAACCCCAATCTTTGTAAATTTTGTTTCATATAATTTTTGAAGAAAATTTGAATTTAGACTTTATGTTTTAAGTTTTGGGGAATGACTTCTGAAGAATACCTCGTTGACCCTTGAAACCTCAATAAGTGAATTGTACTTAGAAAAATAATTCCAACGATATAAAGAACATTGAAATTGGAATTCATATAAGCAACTTATGACATCTTGAATATTGAGCATAATTTAGTAATTTTGGCTTAATGAGCCCCACCCTTTCAAAAAGAAAACACTTAAAGAAGGGGTAGAAATTGATATTGGCACCTCCCTTGCCTTAATTGCAAAAATCTGATAGACCCTATCTATCTATCTCTTTTCTCCTTTTCCTCTCATCTCCCTCCACCAATTGGCTGCCATTAAATGCCTCCGATCAACCCTTGTCACATGCCAACAACCTCTTCTTCAATGTCATTCTTCTTGCTCTCATCTAATGTCGATAGGCATTCCAAAAAATAGAAACCCAGTCACTTTAGATTTCTCTGATCTCCCTCTAACCTCTTTCCCCTAACAGCCGATGACCGGTGACCTTGCACTCCACCCACTACTAAACCCTTCCTCTTTTATTCTTCCCTAGATCACCTAAGGCGCTACTTTGTGCAACTTGGGTTCAACCTCTGACAGTGCCTTGCTCTCCCTCCCACCTTCTCCCATCATCCCTCTTCTTCCTCCCTTGCTTCCTACATCCCCTTCTCCATAACTAACAATGATTCTACAACGGTGCAAAGAGCCGTTGGGTACTTTGTGTACAAAAGCAAAAAAAAACTAGGATTGAAGATTGGGGTTGATCCGACAGAGATCTAGACGCAGCTATAATGTACATGCGTGATCGTAATGATCTGCGATGATCCAATGACTATCCAACATTTCTATAAATGTATTGAATATAGATTGGGAAGCTTCAACCCTTACTCTTTGTTGATCATTAGTTTTTAGTTGAAATGTTAGATCTATGTTCCAAAACAAGTAGATCTAGGTTCTGATGATGATCCAACCATTAATTGTTTAAGCCATGCTAGAAACACATGAATATAGACTCCAGTTAACTCAAATCTAACTGAGATTGCCTATTTAGACTTGTGGGTGATTAGACAATCTTAGTTGTCAGATCAAATGCTACCAAACTTTTGTAAAAATAGTAAATCTAAAGAAAAATTATAAGAATAAAGTTAAGGCAAACAATTTCAAGCTAATCTACATTGATCAAGGATTGTCTAAGCCTTAATCAACTATGAATAGTGATTTTTGAAGTTGAACAATCAAGATCAACCCTAAAGTTTAGTTGATCTCACTCTCAGATAGTAAGATAATGGATGATAGAGAAGGGAAACACTATGATCATTAATCTGATTGTTGGATCAACTTAAAATTGAAATTTTAAACATGTATGACCATAAAAAAAATGCGTGAAGCCTAGATTTGACTATCTACAATTGTATCTGGTTTTGGATCAAGAGATTTAGGTTTATCAACTAGCAAAAGAGTAATTAATAAGCTTGTATATTAGTAATTTTAGATGTTAAAAGAGGAATTTGGACCATGGATTGACAATTAGTGTTATGGATCTATGTTCCTAACAATCATTAGAGATCTAATTAATGATCCATTCCTAGGAAATACTGGTCAACAAATTGAACAGTTATGATCGCGTTGATCTATGCTAAGTAGTAACAAAAGTGATCAATAGTCAATCTTGATCGTGGATGATCACGTAAGACCTAGATTGCAAATGATGAAGAATTTTAACAGGAATGCATGTGTTTCGTAGATTCACAAGTAGTTAAAGATAAAAACTTGAACAATCAATTATAATTACTGATTAGTAAGTAGATTTGATGGTTTTGAAGTTAGTGGAACAGATAAATGTCAGACGAGGCAGGTGGAATTAAGATTGCTATGTTTTTTAATGTATTTGCATTTTGATTTTATAATAAGTTTCATTAGAATAAGAGATGAATGAAGTTAAATATGCATGTTGTGTTTTGAATGATAATTCAAGTATTCATGCAAAGTAACATGTTATTTACTATTTGTCTTGTATGAAAAGTCTAAAAGATTTGTTTGGTAGTACTTGGGTATATGATTACCCATAAATTTGTATGTGTTTTTTGCTAATTTGTTTTAGATGATGTTAATAAAGTTTGAAGATTTGTTTCAAGCATTTTTCCATGAGATTTTTTGTGAAATATGTGACTTGAGGACTATGATACACATATATGGTTAAAAGCAGATGACTCGTAAGAGTTAACCCTAACCCATCTTAAGACTGTCAACTATACAATTACATATATAGTTAAAAATCAAGCAACTTGTAAGAGTTAGTCTAGCTTGTCTACAAAATGTGATTCATAGATGCGGTTAAAATTAGGCAACTCATGAGATTAAGTCTTGACCCATTTATATATTTTGTTCTACTAATACAGTTAAAATTAAGCAACTCATAAGAGTTGGTCTTGGCCTATTTATATATTTTGTTCCATTGATATGGTCAAAATCAAGTGACTCATGAGAGTTGGTCCTAGCCTATTTATATATTTTGTTCTATTGATATTGTTAAGTGTTTAATTTTGGTCAAAATACCCCTAATTTAGCTTTCAATTAGATTATCTACCCGTTCAAATTTGCAAAATTTAGCTTAATTTTGAATTTAGCTCCAATTGACCATCCAAACCTTAATTTGTCAAAATCAACGGTCAGATGATCATTAGAGCTCATTAGATGATTAATGTATGGTTCAGATTATTCTAATTTGGTCTTTTATTTAGCAAATTAACCAAAAGAGACATGGATGGCTAAGATCAAGGATCAATGTTATAGATCATCCATCAAGGATTAATGGTACAAATGGAATAACCCATTAAAAGAAACTTTGTGTTAAATGAAGATATAGAAGAGAATTGAAAAGTGCCCCTAGTTAGAAGTCCCCATAGAGAAAACTAAGCTAGAAGGAAAGTGGAAAGCAACTTAGAAGGTGATGGGCTTTAAGGAAGGCAACACTCACAACCCATAGGGGGAAACTACCTTCTCTCTCAACCACCTTCTCTCTTGCCTTCCTCTTAAACACCCCTTTTAATCTCCTATCAATGCAGCTCGCCTGAATCGCATCATACATTTGCCCAATTCACACCACTAGTAAGGCCAGACAGACAATTGACCAGCACTGCCCTTCTCTCTATCACGCCACAAAATAGCACTAGCCCCAGCTCCCTCGCAGCAATCATCTCCTAAGTCACTGGCCCTTCTCTAGTCAACCTTCTTCCACCATCGTCAGCCAGCTAGGAGGAAGAAAACCTAGATCCGGGTTTTCCTCCTTTTCCCTTACCCTCTCCTCTTTCATCTTCTCCTCCCTCTTCTTCTTCCTTTTCTCCCTTCTCCCCCTCCGTCTTTAGCATCTTCTCCTCCATCGGGTTCTATTTGGTTTTTCCTAAAAACCAGATTTTTAATTAAATTCCAGTATTGCCCTTGCTACTTTAATTCTAATCTCATTTATGTCCTTTTGTTTTATTTACATCTGTGTCCCATTTATTCCAGTTTTACTTTATGTGTCTTCTACTTATACAGGAACAATCCAATCCAAACAAAATCAATCAAGGTCTAACCCAATCAACGGGTTAGCCTTAATCAACAAAGAATTGTCTGTTTCTCATCCATTTCTTATATGATTTCAAATTAACTTTACAGTTTCATTCTTAGGACATCTCTAGACCTAATTGATATATCTAATCTTTAATCTGAAATTAGTATCTTATCTGAGCCGTCCAAATATCAAAATCACAATTCAACCTAGATCTCTATATTTTTTATGAATATGACAAATCCAACCAGAAGATCTTTAATCAAGGATGTGCTAAAGACATCTATAAAGGCTGATCAACTCTCAGAAGATCAAATTTGAAGATATTGATAGTGATTAAGCTAGGGAAGTAGTTTATTTTCATGTTATTTGAATTATTTGTTTTATTTAGGAACTGAAAATTTTATAATTTTGAGAAGTTGATTAAATCTAAACTCTAATTATAATTTAAATAATTCTAGTAATGGTTAGTAATTTTTTTATTTTAGATAACTAAATTTTATCTAAATTCCTACTTTTTAGTCAAATTCTCGTGAGATCCACCCATACTTGCATAAGCTACACTACAATTGCCCTTGCACTTGTGGTTAAATATCAACATATATGATTAAAATCAGGCAACTTGTGAGAGTTGGTCCTGACCTATTTATGGACTATGTTCTACAAATACAGCTAAAATCAGGCTGACTTGTAAGAGTTGGTCCTGACCCATTCATGGATGCTAATTTACTAATATGATTAAAATTATGAGACTTGTCAAATTTGGCTTGTCCTAGGGTGAGTTACAAGACCCCTGTTGTTTTGTTGGTAAGAGTAGCAGTTAGGGAGGGTGCACTATGGCATTGGCATGCTTCTAGGCACTTAGAATTTTGATGTATTTTGATTATTTGCTTTGTATGAATTTCAGTGGAGTTTTGAGGATTTGTGTTGGGCGTTTTGTCATCGAGATTTGATAGTACTATTTGGATGAACTATTTGCATATTTTAATAAGTTTTGAATTTCCTCACTAAGTTGAGAATTTGATATAGATTTTGGTTTTGTGATTTAAATGAAATGTATTGATATTGATGCATTAAGATTTCATACCTTCATTTTACATACTAAAATCCAATCCTAATTGGATAACTATTATATGAATATGTTTCATAAGTTAATGACTATTTTAGATTGATTTATCAATGTATGAGAATATAAAAGAAATGATGTTTTAGACATATATTGTCAAACTTGCATTTCATACTTGTATTATGATTGTAAGATGTTGAGTCTGATTCTTACTGAATGTATAAATTAAGAGTTGTATAGTTTTTACATGAATGCATGATTTATTAGTTGATAGAATTGACATGAGTATTATCTTTTGAGGTATACTGATTTTCATCAAATATGAACTATTATAAAAATGCATTGATTTTAGTAAATTATAATTTCTTTTTCATTGTTATGCATCTTGTTCTACCTACACAAGCTTAAGCTTGCTGAGATATTATATTTGTTTACAATATCTCAAATTTAATGAAATAAAATAGAAGAAATGAAGTGAAAGATAGAACGAAGAGCTACAAAAGGATTAATGGCAGTGATGTCAAAGTAAGTTTAAGAACATATGAATGTTCCTATTAGAATTTATGTATTAAAGCTTTACATTATGACTTATGTTTTGTGGACATGAGAGATGTATGGATGATGGCCGTGACTAGATAAATTCTGGCTATGATAAAATTTGTTTTCAAACTCTCTCTTAAAAAGTTTAAAAAAAATAAAAATAAATAAAAATTGTTTTCAAACTTATAATACATTTGGATACAATTGAATGGAGATAGAGTTTCCTTTATTGTTTATATTTGCATGCAAAAAATGTATAATATCTGAGAAACAGAGGAGACTCTGCTGGATTTTTGTTAAAATGAAATGATAATTTTGCCATTAGATCCCTAATTGTAAAGTAGTAATGATACTCGGTGTTTTTGTAAAAGTCTTTTCATAGAAAACTATTTCTATGTTTTCTCAAAGATTCTTTCAACGAGAGACCTTGCTTTTAAAAAAGAATTGATAAAAAGTCATTTAAAAACCCAGGTAGTCACACTTTCATTAAAAAGCTGATAAGCTTTATAATTCATTATATTAAAAGGCTTTATAAAATTCATTATGTTCACAAAGACATGACCAATATGAATATTAAATTTGCAGTTCACATTATATGGTAAAAGGAATTTTATAAGATATGTTTTATTGATATTTATTTTTCTTAAAGATTATAATGTGTACTTGTTTATACATTAATTATTCCTTCTAGAACTACTCATGATATATTTCTATATATTGATTAGAAAATTTCATAAAAATATGACCAATATAAAAATCAATTATGTTGCCATAGTATCACTTTGAGAGAATTTTCTAATTTGTCATGTATTGATATTTATTGTACTTAAAAATAGAAGGGTACTTATTATATATATATATATTAAAATTATTTAATATTGGTTGTTTCTTATGGCATTATCTCCTCATATTGATTAGAGAATCTTAGGAATTTAATGACTAAAGAAAGCCCATGAAAAATCAACTTATGTGTGCTTATGTATGAAGGCCAATTGTCATGGATATGCAGTTTTCTAAAAGAAGAAAAATATTCTCATGGCATTGCACCAATCAACAACATATAAAAACAATGGTAAGTTTAATAAAAATGAAACAAAAACATAGTGAGATGAAAAAAAGAAGAAGAAGAACTTAGTACTGAGAGGGATGTTTGTTAAAGGAAAGGTGGGGCTGGTGAGTGTGAGAAGGGGAGGAGGTGGGTAAGTTATCTAGTACAGATGAGGGTACAATGAGTACCATCTCTCTTAAGTGGGCATGCATAGTCTTCCAATTTTTGAATGATCCATTTCGTTCGTAGAATTTCCTATGCTCGAAGATGGGTAGGTTCAACAATCTCAAATTTTGGAGACCTCTAAAGTGGTCTCTTTTGGTTGGAAAATGGATGGTATTTGAAAGAGAGGGAGTTTTCTATTTTCACTGTTCATTTTCCAACAGCAAGAGGCTATCTTAAAAGTTTCCGAAAGATGAGATTTTTGGCATCCACCTATGTTAGTTGTTGTCAAATTTGATAAATAGAATAGATCATTTAGAAAATGGAAAGCATAGACCTCAATTGTATCAAATAACAACTAGAGAGAGAGAGAGAGAGAGAGAGAGAGAGAGAGAGAGAGAGAGAGAGAGAGAGAGAGAGAGAGAGAGAGAGAGATTATATAATGCAATCGGTCTCATTACAGTTGAATCATAAGTATACTAAAACTGGCCTGTAAGCCCACTTTTCTTGATTTTTTCATTTATCGGATTCACCTCACTTCAGACGGCCTAGGTACAAATGATTTAATCGAATAGACATCACTATGTGCTTCATTTTTGGCCTTTCGAAACCCAGAAAGGGGATAGTGAAACATCAAAAAGCTTCAAAATACAAACTAAGGGTTCGGTTATATGCAGTTACAATAACTTTTAATTACCTTCTCTTTTTATTTTCTGAAATTCCTAGAAAGAAGAATGTGGTTATGAGAACCGTCAACATTCACTATTTTCTTCCTTTTTTCAAATACCCTTATAATATCGCATATATTGGATGGGAAAAGATAGGCGTCAACATTCAATTTTTTTTTATCTTTCTTTTCTCAAAATGCCCTTGTAATATTGAAGATTTATTAGGTGTGAAAAAGATAGTCGTCAACATTTACTTTTTCCTTACTTTTCCAAAATACTCTTGTAATATTGCATAATTATTAGGCCCGAAAACAGAGGCCATAGTTTAGTGTCAAGTTCTACCTTTTTTAGTCTAACCCCGAAATTCTTTTAAGTATAGACTTAGGCATGCCGGACAGGGACTCCTGGTGGTAAATTCCAATGGCCTCTCTTCTTGGTCCTTCCAGCTGACTTAGATATTTCCAGTTGGTTTGCGTAATGGATACCGTCTGAACCCAAGACCAGGTTTCCTATTTACAAGAGAAGTGATGAAACACAAGTTGATGTTTCCCCCAGTCAACACATTCAGGAGATACATTGAACATGCACCATGTTTCCAACTCTTTCACGGAATGCGGGTGCTTCCTGCATCCTTTCATGTGATGCTTTCAACTGTCTTTTCGTCTAGCAATGACCAAAAGCAATATTAGTTAGAATTGCGTTGTAGCTGCACATAGTAGGGCCTCCTGGCTATTTCATGTTCCTTCTTGGAAGTTGTGGAATCATAATTCAGATCACGTGTAAGCCCTATATGTAGTATTGGGTGCAAGTGCGTGAGAACACATGTTAAGCCTCTACCCAATTTCGGCCATTAGAGGTGGGCGTTGGCACCTGGAACTGATAATGAAACATTGGAGAGTGGAGCTGAAAATCCAAGGTGGATGGGAAGATCGGAAGAACAGTTCGGTGAGATCTTCCTTTAACTATGAAAGCATCTCATATCTACGGAAAAAACTAGAAAATCCATTTGAAAATGAAAGGCAGCATTGGTGAGTATGAAAAAACTTCGGTCATAGAAAAGAAATAAAAATTAATTATCCATCCAGGCTCACTCAGAAAGTTGACAAGATACAAGAAAAGCATTAGCAATTCCATCATAATGAACATTTATAGAGTGCATTGTATATGCCTCCACACATTCCACTCGAACTACATTCACAGCGACCAGTAACTTTTGACGCTGCTCTGCTTAGGTATGCCTGGGGAGACACACGTTCATACCCTGTGGAATCTCAAAGGTTTTGCACGAAATGGATGAGCAAAGAGTTTTGACCTCTTTTCTCCTTGATGTAAGGTCATTTGGCTGTTCTATCTTCTGTCATATGTAAGTTATTAATACCCATGCAAAAAAGCAAATAGCAAAAAGGAATCACAAGTTTGATGACTGCCAGTAACATGCAGAAATTTATAGCTTGACAAGCCCCCTACATGCATGTGGACACTGCTAACTCTACGAATGGATTAGTTTCCAACAAGACAGGGAAACTGAGAACATAAATTATGCAAAAAGAAAATAAAATTACATAGCAGTTCTCAGAGCATGCGTGCACATGATAGACACATGAAAACCTCCCTTACGAGCATAAAGAAATAGGCATTCATGGGCTTCATAACATACAAATTTCATTCATACAGCTGTTGAATGTATACATTGCCACTTTCATAATTTACTACATGGGGAAGCATTGATAGTCTAATGTAGGGATGGAGATTCAACAGCACAGATGAAATGCAAAATGCATATAGCCAAGTGCATTAATGCCTTCATGTGCAGGTTACTCAATTAGGTAAGTGAAAGAATCTTTCCTTACTCTTGGAACAGGCCTGTTATTTCCTTGATGGTGATGGTATCTTAGATATCTCTACCAAGAGCTTGTGTAAAGCTTGAGGTTTTGAGAAGAAAGGTGAATGATCACTCCCTTTTAGCTGGAAGATTCGCTCTGGAGGATTTGAGTTTATCATGCTCTGCTGAAGTGAAAGAGGTATTGCATTGTCCTCTGGAGTTTCTATGTAAAACCTTCGGACAGAACCATAGTTCTTATCTGAAAGAGACAGCTTCTCCAGAATGGGCGCAAAAGGAATTGACCTCATTGAAACCGATGCCAATGCGACATCCTTGATAACAGGCAAAAAGTTCAAATAAGAATAAATGAAGTGCTAGAAGGAAGTACATTAAGTCGAATTCAGCATTCAGCATGATTAAGGGAAACAAAGAAGTACAATAAGTCAAATGCAGCATGAAGTTGATCAGATATATCTACAGAGAGCCAATTTAAATATACAAAAATGAATCCATCCATTCTGAGCTATGAAGTCTTTCGTGAGAGAATGACGTCAACAGTCTCAGAGTTCACAAGATAAACAGGAGCTTGTTTCTTTGGACATATCGAGTAAAATTTGGAGCAGGAGATTGAACACAACCGTTCCTGTAATATCATTTTTCTTGTGCATATTTTGTCATTATCACATATCTAATGTCCTCAATACCATTTGTAGTATTTAAACCATGCAAAAAGCAAGTTGCAGATTCATAAGCTATAGGAAGGAAGCATTTTCCAAAATAAACTATATAAATTGCCTCAATTTTTTCAAATCAAGTGGGTTGAACCATTTCAAAACAAGGCACCCAAAAAGCAAGTTGCAGATTCATAACATAAAAGGAATGAATCATTCTTCATGAATAAACCAGATAAACTGGCTATAAGTTTTCCATTTTAGTGCCTGTCCAAACCATGTTAAAATAGGATGCCAAATCCGCAACCTAATTTCAACCTATCTTGGGTTAGAATGACACAAAACATAAATAGGATTATAATTTTATAATCGGAATTAAACTTCAAGCTTCCAGCAAGGGAGGATCATTCTGGGAGTAAATGGTTGAAGAGCCAAGAGTTTCAAACACATCTTCACATGTGTAATCAATACAATGGAAAAAGAACATCTGCAAAATATATGAGATAGAATACAACTACAGTACCAAAATCGCAAGCATTCCAGTGTGGGAAGCATTTTGAGAGAAATTGGTCCAAACTTTCAATACCTGAAAGACTTTTAACTTGCAGTCTGATAAATGAACAATCTTGACAGCTTATGTCTTAACTAAAGATCTGCAATGTAATGGGAAGGGCATCTTCAAAAGAAATTGTATAAAGTATAAATAGATGCATTTCCAGTCTAAAAGGTGGAGCATTTAGAGAGTAGATGTAAATCTTTTTACATGAACTTGCAATTTTTTGGTGGTGTACCTGAAAAACCAGAATCTCAAATTTTGGATGTTGTGAAATACAAATCTAGAATTGAATGGAGCAGATCCCCGTACATAATCTCAAAAACTGTTCTATTTTAGATTTGCAGTCCTTTATGCTGTGACTTTCCAGTATGCCCACATGCAAGGTAACTACAAAGCCTCTAAGTTTAACTTGGATGTTTGGTAGTTCTCCAGATCATACATATTTCTCATCAAATTAATATGTACGGATGTGTCCACATGTCAGGTTCTTTGTGAAAGCAGTAGTAATGGCTATCAGAAATATATACTGACAAACACAGTGGTCCAAGTCAGATGCTTAACAGAAACAATAAATATGCATGCTTGGGCAAACAACTTCAGATTAGGCTACCAATCTTGTAGGAAATATACCTTTGAAGGACTTTGATTAAATAGCAACTCCCGCAACATCGACTTATCAAGATCAATAGCAGTTGGGGGATGGTCATTCCCATTTGCATATAGAAATATTTGAGCCCGTCTCATCAGGTCATTTGGATCAGCCTGAAATAACAGAAAACATGAGAAATAGAAGGTTCCACAGAGTCCCTAAAACAACCAAACAAAAACAGTTCACTTATATAAAATAGGATTTCTCTGCCATATTAATGAGTAAAATCAATTGCATTCTGGTTTTTATTGCATCAAACATCTGGCAAAGATTAACTGATCAGAGCTGCAAGGGCCATAAACTTGGAGAAGTATCACACTTTTATCCAAGTGATACTCTTCTGATCTACTAGCTTCCTGTATGCATGCTTTAGCATGTCATACACCAAATTTAATTCAATTCTGTGCCTGTACACTACCGCCTGATAATCGCAGCAAGAGTGCCAGGAACTTATAGCCATTTTTGAGAGATGGAAAGAAAACAATTGAATAAGATCTCAGCAACTGAAGGGGATTAGATATTGCACGCAAAATGAGAGCTCTCTCTACTTCCATTTTCAGTTTCTTCAGCCTAAATATCTTGAACCATGAGATGAATCTTTTATTTGGCTTGTGGGAGGTCTTGAGTTGATGCCAGTGACACTAGGGTTCTATGACCATTTAACATGCAGGATGTGTTAGTAGACACAAAGATTCTCAGGGAGAGTCTAAAAATCATACCAAACCCACATCTCCATCGTCACCATTATTCATCCATTCCTATTACCACTGTATTTTACCTGATTTTTCATGCATACTCATTTACTCATAACTCCTGTAGGGCATTGCCCCATCTTGCTTCTAGGATAAAAAAATTTCGTATGAGCATTGTAGACAAAAACTAAATGGTTTCTAGAGTAGGTGCTGTTTGATATTTACAATACAAAAAATGACAGAACTGATATACAACGCAAAAATAAATAAATAAATAAACAGAGAATGTTGAAGTACATCACTCAGGTTGCAGGTCTTGTTGAAGGTATTTAACAACAGAGTCATACACTAAGAAGTCCTTGATGATGGACAGACGTTTACACTCTCAGATCAAATAAAGTACCATAACAAACAAGACTACCACAGGTCCCAATTTAAAAAGTAATGCTAGAAATCTGACAGAGCTGGTTGAATAGAGAGAAACCTGTAGGGCAAACATATCAAGAGTACTCTGCCGGCTAGTCAGCATTGCTGCCGAAATGAAAACAGCTTTTGCCACCTTAAATGGGAACTCCTCCATTGCATAAGATATGCACGAGCCACCAAAATCATGGCCGACCAAAATAACCTGCATAATTTATGTAGATCAGTCTTAAAGGAATTTAAGTTATACCAAATTATGAACCAAGTCATCAAAGAAACCAGTAATATCACTTTTTAGCTTTATCCTGTAGGGTACTCTTTCCAAATTCAACTTAGTAAATGTTTAACAAGGAAGCTACAGTGATAAAGCCACGAGACATAGTAATATCAGAGAATATCCTCCACATGTATAACAACTTTTTTCTTTCAATAAAATGCAGCCTGCTTAAAAAGGAGCCTTAGCATAACGGAAGAGCTGCCGCTGTGTGAACTGGAGGTCATGGGTTTGAGGCGTGGAAACAGCCTCTTACAAAAAATGCAAGGTAAGGCTGCGTACTATAGACCCTCTGTGGTCCGCCCTTCCCTGGACCCTGCATAAGCGGAAGCTTCATGAACCAGGCTGCCCTTTCTAATAAAATGCAGCCTGCTTGTTATGGTCTGCTTAACAATTTATAAGTAACTTTCAAAGTCTTCAGACCATGTTCAAACTGAGGATGTCATCTAGAATGGTTCCAAGATAGAGGTCTTGAGTTCTACTAGAATCAACATCAGAGCTCAGCTAGTAAAATAGTTCCATGGTTTCATTAACAGAGCATTAAGAGTAGAACACAATAATCAATTCCCTAATTTCAAATTGATTCATTATAACAGAGAACTAAGAGGAGTATATTCCCTAATTTCGAATTGATTCATTATATGCTTCTATAATACACAAAAATTGTACCAGAGATGATAATTGTATAACTTTCTGTTCATTAATTATGTGTTGGGATCTGAAGCAGCATCAGGTTGCTTGGGAAGTGAAACAGAGATAGCCTGTTAGGTTATGTATCTAAAGGAGAGATGAGACATTGAAGAAAAAATAGTTGTCTCATGGAACAGAATTTGATAGTGTTGATGAGCAGTAATGGCTCATGGGAAAATCAGGCCTGACCACAACAGGTGAGTTTCTTGGCAGGTGTTCTTTGGGATGTTGAAACAGTGGTAAACCTAACACAACATTCCGATATCAAGGCAATGCCTCCTAGATATGCACATTGCTTCCATTATCTCCAAGGGAAGTTTTTCATGACTGAAGAAGATCCATGAGTTTCTTAAAAAAGAAAGCATATGGTAGCCGGAGATGCATCTTGCTAATAATTAGTAAAAACTAAATGGTTTTCTGCAGCATGACAATGGCCTGAGGGAAGGGGCATGGAGAACTTAGATGGATGCAAGAACAGTACAATATATCAATTACAGTATTATATTCTTTTCAGACTGCAATAGATTACAACAAGCCATAGGAAAAGAAAATAATAATAAACAGATATCCTTGATTAGGTTTGACATTCATAGCTTATATACTTAATTATACAGAAAAAAATTAGCATATCAGTAAGTAATGGAACTGCTTTCCCATCAATTTGCAGTGCTAAAGAATGACGTCTTGGTCTTTGAACAAAGATTGGCTAAATCTTTGCCAGATAAATACATACAGCTTCATTTGGGGCAGCTATGAGTATATGAAACTTGTCAAAACTGATAGT
Source organism: Warburgia ugandensis (assembly GCA_035236585.1). Taxonomy (NCBI): domain Eukaryota; kingdom Viridiplantae; phylum Streptophyta; class Magnoliopsida; order Canellales; family Canellaceae; genus Warburgia; species Warburgia ugandensis. The sequence goes on from CP141131.1 coordinate 28,187,285, forward strand.
AATATCAAACAAGTTCTGGTTGGTAGAAAGCCATCATGAGTTCTAGTTGGATGTGAAACACTTCGAGTCAACTAGTAAAAACATCAAATTTGACTGGATGAGTATTTCTATGAGGCCTAGCTGGGTAGTCCTCAAATTTATAAATTAGAACCTCATGATGAGGATACCAAAGCTACAGATCATGATGGAGATGCCACTGGATAGATCCAGAGAAACTGTTATTTAAAATGTGAGCTGGATACCCAAGAGCACGTTCTTTTCTTTTAAAATTCAAAGTACAATTTGGCAAATTCATGAGATCAACTAGAGATAATCACCATTTAGTGATATATGTAAGCTTGCTTACACATACTCGCAGTATATACACATACATAGAGAACCACTTTCAAGTAAATAAAAATACCAAAAGGGTCTCTGATAAATTAGATAATGTTCACTCTTATTCATTTAGAAATTAATAAACACATTATCAAGAAGATTTTTTCAGGTAACTGCTAGAATTGCCAACTAGTTATATCAAAGTTAAATCCTACTCCCTCCATGAAGGTCAGCCCACACTCAGAACATGGACATCATCCACTGTAGGATACAACTGCAGAATTCTCGTCATGTATCTAATTAAAGTAGAGAAAAAGAAACAGAGAAGGAGAAAAAACCTTCTTTTCATCTTCAAGTTTCTCCAAAAAATTAGAAAGTGGCTTAACATATTGAGAAAGACTCTTAATGTCATTGGTATCAGATGAATCAATCCCAGAACCAGTTAGGTCTATGGCGTCAACTTTGAATCCACCCTCTTCTAGAAGTGCTATGGTTTTGTACCAACACCAAGCACCAAAACCACCTCCATGAACAAGAACAAAATGGTTGGTCTCTAGTTCATCAATCTTTAGATCCTGCATGAAGAAAAATGAGTTCCATTAACAGAAGTAGGGAAAGGATAAGAAGCGAAAGCAAAAAGAACAAGCACACTTTTAGAACAGTTTGATTAGTATTTTAGAAGTCATAAAAGGCATGCATATTTTAGGTCCCTGTTATTGCGGCTTTAAACCCCACGCATCATCAACTGCTATCTTTCTTTCCTCACTTTTTCCCCCTGAGACATATACCTATTTTTCTATTTTTAATGTGATTATACCACAAATCTAAAATCTCCATGTTCAATGAAGCCATAAGCATGACGAGGCAAACTATTCTTCAACTATGAACTAGATAGTCACATCAGTGAATTAATATTTAAGTTTCAGGAGATCTTATAAAATGCAATGGCAATCCTTCAGACACTAGCTGCAATTAGATAAGAATAACAAATAGATGCTAATTGTAATCAAACTGGACAATCAGAATCAAAGTGACCATCAGAGTCCTACACATGATATTTGTATGTGCAAAGCTCTAAGACACACGGGACACATAGTGATCAGTGGACTGAGAAGAATCATTCATGACCAATCATAGTGGGTTTTGGGCAACATAGCTCTCAATGGGGTTTGCGCCATGAATCGGTTACAGAATTCAATTAATCATAGTGTTGTCGAACAAGTACAGCAGAAACACTGGACCCATGGTGTTTGTATGATGCATTGAGTCCACAGCAGTTCAGTCCCTTCAACTTTGTTTCAGATATAAGATTCTTTTTTCTTTTTTTTTCAGCACTTTTCTCAAAATTACTAGTAGATAATTAAAACAACATTATTATATCTCAAATTTTTCAGTAGATAATTGAAACTTCACATTTTCCACAATCTCTACAATACTACAGAAGTCTTTTACATGTTATTTCTTGTTCATTGCCTGTTTCTGTATTTTTCCTTCATTTCTGCAATCTTGCGTGCTGCAATCTCTACAAACTAAAAAATTTCATATTGAAGAAAGAAGTCTAGAAATTTGAAAGATGTGAGCAATTCTGCCGTGGATTCCAGAATTTCCAACTGATAAACCTGATTCATGATTGATGAGGCTGATGAAGGAAAGGATTGTAATTTTCATGAATTTCTTGGCATGCTATCAGTTCCTTTTTTCGTTGCCAGTACAACCAATGTTTTGTATTTCCTTGGTTCCTAATTCGAAAACCACAGAACTTGAGAGATTCCTGAAATTTCAAGCTCTGATACCAAATTTCAACAGAACCTGATTAATGATTATGAGCTGAGGAAGCAGAGAAAGGGAATTCAAGCTCTGATTTCGAAAATTCCTAACTGATTTACCTGATTAGCACACCGCTGATGCTGAAGAACAGGATCCATGAGCAATCAGCAAAATACACGTATTTTTTGAACATGTTATTGGACACTTCTTCTTTTCTACTGCCTATGTGGTTGAAGTTCTCGTATTTTTCATTACCTTCTAGAATTTGGCATTCTTAAAGTCCATAGACTCGAGAACTTTCAGATTTTATTCGAGCTTTCATTCCGTAAATTCCAATTGATTAACCTGAATAAGCTGATGAAGTTTAATAAGACGATCCATGAGCAACACGCAAGAATTTTCGGGAATTTCTGGAAATTTTACAGTTCAAGTTTGCGCAATTCCTACGTATCATCAAAATTTTGATGATGTCAGTGCTGCAGTTCTTCAGTTTCACTATTGTAAGTATGATTAGAATTTCCTCTTTTCCTTTAGTTTCTGTGAATGGACGTGTCGAACGTCTAGAAACTTGAAATCTTTCAGCAGAAACAAGAAGGAAGTCAAAATACGGGCAATTCGAGCAATGATTCTGAAAATTCCAAGTGATTTACCTGATTAACAAGCTGATGAGGGTGAAGAAGAGGGTCCGTCAACGATCTGGCTCTCGAACTCGAACTCCTTGGCAAGTTGTGTTTCTTTGCGGCAGAAGTAGAATAGCGCAATGATGAAGATCGATCAAAAGGCAAAGATGCTCCGCCATTCTGCTGCTGATGTTGAATCAGTAAAGCAGCGATAGCTTGTTCTTGGATTAGAGATTCTTCGATGCGTTCTCTTTTGGAGGATCGGATCTTGTTCCAGCGATTGCTTGTTCCGCCAGCTACCGGAGGAGGATTTGTGAAGCGTTTGGAGTGTTTCTTCTTGCTCTTTTCTTTATTGGAAGAGAAGCATGAGAAGAGGTTTCCCATGGTTTCCGCATCAGCGGGACCAGATTTCTAGGGTTTTGTGCTGAGACTCGTGCGGGGGAAAGAGAGGGAGAGAACGAGAGAGAGACGGAAAAGTGGAAAGATTTTCAGGTGATGGCAATTGCTTTTTCAGTTTCGGCGGCAATGAAGGTGGTGTCGACGACGAGGTTATTTATAGCGGACGACTATGTCGAAGTGCCCTTGATCATTTGAACAAATACATAAATGCCCCTCATTATTTTTCGAGTTTTTGCCATTTTGCTGTTAACGAACAAAACGGGTTGGTATGGAAAAAGAGAGCCGGAGGGAGTCCAACCTCTCTTTCAGACACACGTACAGTGAGGCCATCTTCACGGTGAATGGTGAGATAAAGTGGATCCAACGGCGTGGCAGCCACATTAACAGAATCTTTCCCCACAACCCTAAACCCCTCTCTATTTTTCCTCCACTGATCAATCCGATATGATCCAATAAAACGGACTATGTAAGGCATGTCAATCAGGATGATAGGTGTTGAGATGAAAGTCATGAACGATGGGCCCACTAAAATGATCCAACAACCAATAGTGAATTTAACCGAATTATCCTATTTCCTTGAGCTTGTCCTACCGAAAGATCATGCTCTGAACCTAGTTATAATCCTGAAAATCTTAGGGATTAACCCTTCTTTAGATAAATATCCCCTACGATGGGGGATTGATCTTGCCTCTGAATTGGATATTCCAGATCTCTACCCGGCATTATCTAGAAGCATATGACTAGGGAGTTAGTGGAAACATCATGGCGCAAGAGTGACTCTTGCCTTCTCTATTAATTGATTGTTAATAAGGTCGTTAATGTGGTCTACTAAAATATGGTATGAGAGACATGTTGGATATTATTTTATAGCTGAATAGTGGGACTCGACTTACAGGGAGTTTGTTGAACTTGTCGGCCTCTACAGACTCCGCAACAATTGAACTTGAGACAAACCCACAACGAGGAAACCCTTATTCCCTCAAAACATTTATATCAGATCTTAGATGTCACTGAATATCTGCATGTCTGGAGGGCTATGAACTTGAACGCAACATTGTAGCTAGTGACGGCACAAAACTTACTCTTTGAGACAACTTTTAAGGTGTTTGTTTTCTGCAATTGGTTAATTGTATGGCTTAACTAACATCTAAAGCCCGGAGTATAAATGATAAATTTCGAATCACAAAATCAATAGGACATGGATCAAAAAATTAGGGTATGGCTATTTAATTGGAACTGATGGTATAGCATTGATTTTCATTTTAAAGAACCAAAATTTATTATTATGGATATCAGTTATATACCAGAGGCCTAAACTACAATCGAGAACAAAAAATATTAATAAGTATACAGAAATATCCCTATAATTTTATTTTAAACTTTAATATATTGAAGGGTAATATATTGCTTTAAGTCTAATATATTTCTTACCAATTACTTATCTTTTTATACTATTTTATTTTTAATTTATTTTAAACACTTGATATAAAGACTATTTATTGATAGTTTATTGTGGTTTATCCATAAATATGAACATTTAAATAATCAATAGTGAATGTTGTAAAAGGGGAACCGAAGTCCAAAACCATAGTTTTTTTCCTAAAAGAGACGACAATCACCCAAAGTCTAAAATCCTTTTATCTATTGGCTAGAAAATAGACAACCTCTCTCTCTCTCTCTCTCTCTCTCTCTCTCTCTCTCTCTCTCTCTCAACTAAGTCAAGCATTGCTTCCCTCTTTTCAAATCATGACATGTCACAGTTAACTTCTATATGGTAATAGCATGATATGTGTTTTGAGCTTTTATATTATTTCTTATGTTATATTCTTACTTACCTATGTAGTAGTTAAACAATAAATACATAATTATTTGGTATAAAAATAATGCATAACCTAACTTTTGGCATCTTAATTATTTACCTTTATTATTTTTCTACTTTAGATGTATGAGAATTGGGCAAGAACTAGTGGTATGAGAATGGTTTTTAGATTAGGAACCGAACTTTGAAATGATATGGTACCAATAATTTTAAAATCTTAATGGTATATTTTTTATTTCTATGAAACTGGTCAAATCTGAACCCTTTCAAGCCTAATAAGGCTCTTGAATGGTTGTAATAGATCATCTTGATAGCAATATGGTTTGAGTAGAATGACATTCACTACCATTCTAACAAAAAAGTACCTAACTCATCAAGTCTGCTCAAAACTCAGCTCGGCTAAGTTGAGGTGATCTTGAACTTTTCCTATTTCACTTATACACTATAATAAGTTATACCTAGTTGAGTCTTACTCGGTCATATCATAGTAGTTAATATCACTTCTGTTTTGGATGCAATGGCCAAAATTTTTATTTTTATCCAAAAGAATGAAATACGACATTTTAGTAAAAATGGCATATATTGCTAAAGTTTTACCAAATTTTTTATTTTGAGTCTGACTCAAAATGATCACGAAAATGAAATTCTCAATGTAGCATTAAATTAGTGAAGAAAAAAAAAGCTCATAAAAGACTTGAACTTGTGACCTTAGCACTATTTTGCCCATCATACCTTTCTTTCCAATAAACTAAAACAATGTTAATATTAAAATTTTGCCTCAAAATTCATATTATATACGTTAATTGGATTCTCCTCTATATTAAATTACATTGGCGTCTTTTGGTAAACTTAGCTTTTTGAGTTTTGGTCTATGGCATAATTATAGAGAGAAAAATTTACAGACAAGCAAGCAGCTAATTGAAAGACATTTTGGAAGTGGTTTTAGCACTTCTAATTTTGTTAATAGTATGCTCCGAGATGATGTTTATAGACAGCAATACCTCATAGTTGTCAATTTCGCTCTAGTAGCCGATTTATTTTGACTAATGAAATTGAAAGTTGCAACATATCATCAATTCTAAAATGAAATTTTAATCAATTTTGAGAAATTTTTGAATTTTCTTTTAGAAAAAATACAAGGGCAAACAAGTTAGAATTTTAGTTGGAAAATTTGAGTCTGATTATTAAGCAAGGCACTTTCTTCGTCAACGAAGAAACATGCATTTTGAGCTTACATGGGGAGATCAATTTGTAGATCCATACTGAATATCTTGCAAACTATTAAAAACTAAACTACATGTCTTTAGTCCCATTCCAAATGTATGCTTCAAATAAGCACACTATAATTTACCAAAAATTATTAATTTACATTTTCCTAGCACAATCTTAAACGTGGCTTTTTGGATGAAATATCTAAGAATGACCAATCAAGGTAAAATTAGCTTCTCATTATTTGCTAGATTAACAATATTGATCATGCTAGTGTGGCATATGTGGATCCCAAAAAACATACTTCTTCCTTAAACAAGCAAGTGTACTTCTCAAAAGCAATTTTCAGAAACTTTTAATCATTGTTGTGTACCATTTTTCCTTCTAAAACAGAAAATTTAACAATTACGAGGAGAACAAAATATTTCCTTCCTTTTGAGTTTTATAATACTTTATCCAAAGCGTAAAAGAATTTGAATATTTCTTCAAGTTTATAACAGTCACATTTTAACTTCATTGGCTAACTCCTATTCTATTCATTACATGAAGTAGGAAGGTAGGCCACTCTTATTAAACTACACCGATCCCATTTGAGAGATTTGAAAATGTCCAAACGACCAAATTTAACAAATTTTACTTCAAGACTTTTGAATAAACAATAGAGAGAAAAGGGCAAATGGGGCTTTTTAATGGGTGGATTCTCATTTGCATAAAGTCAAAGGACAAGAAAACAAGATTACACATATAGCTTTTGGACTTTCACAATGTCACTGAGGGCATACATGTCCTCATAGGGGCGTTTCATTGGTGTGGTCTTATCGATATAACTGGCACTTTCCTTTTTCCTTTTGTTGGTAGGTGAACTAGAATCAAAACCATGATCCCACTAGGTTCTGCCTTTACACTCTAATATAGCCCTTATGTTCCTCATGGCTAGGACTTAGGTCTCAACCCTATGCAATTGGGCCCTAGTGTCTTGCAAAAGATGGGCATTGAGATAACCATATTTGAAAAGTAATTAGAGAAAGAGGCAATGGCTGTACCAAAGGAATATCTTCTCATGATTAGCAATTACTGAGCAGATTTGAGAATTTTTGGATAAAAAGACCTCATCTTGAAGAGTAAGAAAGTTAGCTTAGCGAGTTACAAGAGGATTTGCTAATTATAAGAGCATTGATTCATACCACCTAGATAGGTTTGTCTCCTCATTCTAAAATATGGTGATTATACATAATTTGTAGAGTATATCCCAATTAGTTCATTGGTAAATACGACATCATCGAAAAGATTGATTCTTTGAAGGGTCTATACTTACTAGCAAAATATATTGTTCACACGTACAATCCTTTTAGCAATTCTATGATCATGATTAAACTTTTTAACGTAAAATATATCTCATGTTGAAAGTTTACAAGAACATAGAAACAAAAAATTTGGGGCAAAAAAAATCTATTTCCATCTATTCTTTTTCTGAAGGGCTTTTCCATTATCAGGGTTCAATTTAATGAGTGTTTGATACTTCTTAAGAACTTTCTACAGCTACTGTGCACCCGGGATAACAAACTGCAAATAAAGTTGTTCATGAATGTTACTTATTCCCTATTATTGGCAGGCCTAAGTAAATTGCTTCATAGCAAACAGACCATAGTTTTCTGAGTGCCATCCATCATGAGGAATACAAGTGAGGGAAACCCAGAGCTGAGGCTGTGCAGCATCCTACATCGGTATCCAGTTCCCGCTCCCTCCCTGTGGCGCTACCAGCCTCCTCCCGGCCGTTGAGATCAACCCCTCCCCTTCCACGCCCTTTCCTCCCCCTCCCCATTCCCTCCTTCCCGGCGGCGCAACCAGCCCCACACGGTACCCGAACACCCGGTCCCCAGTACCCAGTTCTCCCCCCTGCGGCACGACCAGCCATACCCAATACCCCGAACCCCCTCTCCCCAGGACCCAGTTCCCTAGCCCCACCTCCCCGCTTCTCGGCGGTGCTAGCCGACCCTCTCCCCCACCCCCCCCCAGCGGCGCTAGCAGACCCTCCCCTCAGGTACCCAATTCATCCCACCTCCCTTTCCGGCGGCGCTAGCAGACCCTCCACGCACAGGATACCCAATCCTCTATCCCCGACAATGGTACCCAGTTCACCCCCCCTCCCTGCCCCGCCCACCCTCGCTCCCTGCACTGGGACAGCAAGAAGATCCCCCGGAGATCGATTGTGCTTGCCCACATCCGCAGCCAGTGGAGTCACGGAGATGCCGAAAAATGTGTCAGAAAAGGGCTGCCGAAGAGAACAAGGGCAATATTGAAATTTAGTATAAAAAAAAGACAGAAAAAAAGAGAAAAATCTAACAGAATGATAAATTTGTAAATTTTCCGAAAATTTAATGGCAAATTTGCAAAACTAAAACAACATTGAGTTTTCTTACAAACTATCCATTGCTCATTTCAGATCTAGTATTCTAATCAGATTGGATTCATCGGATGAGTGTATGCTTTATCTTTTAGACATTAAATGTGAACTTCGAAAGCTGGTCTTCTCATCGAGTGTCTTGTGTAGCTTTTTCCAATTTTCTTCCCAATTTCCATTTCATCTTCCCCGAGCCCCACTTCTTCCCTGTTTGCCGTTCCTTTCGGCAACCGCTTACTAGTCGCCTTGCTCGTCGGCATTCCTTTGTTCCTTGTGTTAGACCCTACGGTGGATATTTGACAACTCTGACCAAGCTATTGCATATTTATTTTTAGAAAGGCCAAGCTAGGTAAGACAATGATAGATATGGTTAATTGTTGCTTGATTGTTTTGTTTCGCATTATTCTTAAATCTGTGTTTTAGGATATTATCACGTTGAAATTGATAAAGAGAAGGGCACATTGCTTAAGCAAGAGGCACGAACCAATGACTGCCCCGTAATATTTTTTCTCAGAACTTATGTTCTTTTGCTGCACGTCTCTTAGAACTATTTCAAGGAAAATACAATCCCAAAATAAAGACATGCAATACTCATTTATTTGTACTTATTTATTTATTTTGAAAACCCTGAAACTTAAAAGTCCCTTCTTGCGCCACCGCCGTAGAAGGCTAGGACTTTGACTTGCTTTTGTTCTTTTTTATTTAGAAAAGGGGCAAATTCATCACATTGGACTGCTTTTTTTGTTGTTGCAAAATTACCTCCATTGTTCCTATTCTCAATAAATCATCAAATAAAGAAAACTGGTCCATCTACCATGACGTGGGAATTGTGAGCAACAGCGATTACAATTTTTTCTTTTTTCTTTTTAAATCCTTCACAAATCAAAGGCTTTGAATCATCTATCAATGTTGCATGACTCATTCACAGCACTTATTTTAACGGACAAATGGTTTGATCATCAAAAGGAATGGACCCCCTTCGCTTCCACCCGCTCAATCTCAAGCCAAAATTTGCTCATGCATGAAGCATGTAACTTCTCCATGAGTACATGTTTATGTATCACGTGTATATGAGTGAACAGCCACACGGATGCAATGATGTTGGGAATATATAGTCCAATACATTTCAAAAGGCTAGATTCAAAATCCCTAGCATCTGCTGGTGTTTGACTAAGATAAAATTATATTTCTCAAGAAAGTTGCTTTTCAAGGGCTTAACCAGAAAAAAGCGAAAAGGGGTAGTTTCAAGGTAACCATGTGCTGGACTTCCCTTACCGACAACATTTCATGTTGATATGTTAAAATTAAATTAAAATTATTGATATGTTAAAGTTAAATTAAAAATCATTCATAATTTAAAAAATAGTATTTTACTGAAACTATATATATATATATATATATATATATATATATTGATAAAATAACAAAGTAGATGTACTTATATGCATGCATTATATTTAATATATATAACATGTATGCATGCATATATGTATATCAGTTTCTATAATAGTAGATGCTTATGGTGCATATGGAGAAGTATATCACTCGAACTCTTTTCATGCATGATGATACATTTTTATAGATCTAAGTCACTGATCATGTTCAGAATGGGTTATCTTGCATGATGATATATTTTTTTATAAATCTAAGTTAGTGATCATGTTCAGAATGAGTTAATAAAGCTACATATGACATTCATAACAATTGAATGTGTTTAGCTTATGCTTTCTTAAGTTGAAAATCATACTCATATATTATTTATATTTTTTTAAAGACTTAAAATAAGTGGTTAGGATCGTTTGTGTGCTATAATGTACATGGAAAATGATAATAAAAGGCCCTAGGGTGAGTTTACTTCTTAGACTGGCCCTTTGAGTGCCTACTACTCCCACTAGATTCATTTAAGAAAGAGAAATGCTATTTAGACTAAGTTCTATGACTCGCTTCAAGATAATGCTACTTTTAGATAATCTAATCCAATCATCTCATTTGGCCTCCCCCACTTAAGCTAACTTGCAAGTACTCGTGCCCATCAGAAGGTTATATCTACTATTTTTTTCATTTGAAAAATCCAGGAGTCATGATTTTTTAAAATGAGATTATTATATAAAATCATATTAAACCTAAACCATGCACGCTTACCAGAAACAACAGCATATAAATGCAATAAATAAGGCTCTTAACTGACCGATTATTGGATCTAAGTAACATCACAATATAGAAAAGCTTGTACATACCGTCTAAAGGCCTTGTAACCATCATCACCACTTCCTGTGGTAGACAGGGACCAATTAGGTTCTTTGATATTGAAGTGACAACAAATGGTGGCAATATCATTCCAATCCGTATCTTGTATACTTTATTGAATACTATAAAGCCGGTGGCTATTAATTTCAACCATGCATTTCCTATTTTCTCTCTTTGTCAACATGTGAAGGTGGAAGGAAAGTCCGTGCCGGCTTCTTATTTTAGTGCTCAGTCTCTTTCCAACTGAAGCTTCATGTGGAGATAGAGGCAGCGTCTGTGGACTTCATTTAAGATGATAAATGATGATGGCAATCCGGATGATTTGACAAACCAACTTTGGTAGTCGGTGGACTAGTAAAATGGCTGTTTATCCATGAAGGGAGGATGCTTATACCGGTCGCTTCTGATGGCTGCAATTTAGACACAGCAAAAGTATATGCAGGACTGTTTATTGAATTTGGTAATGGCTAATCCGTGGTGTAATCTATTTCATAAAATGTTAAAAAAAGCAGCCCAGACTACAAACTACAAACTACAAACTGGGTGTTGTAGTCTTATTTTATATTTTGCAAGAAACTGTTTACACATCTCAAAAATTGTAACCTTATGCTATTTTCATACCTCGAACCTGTGACCTTCAAATTACACGTCAACAACTTTATCATTACAACAAAAAGAGTGTTTTAATAAAAAAAGAATGAACGTCACTGTTTCTCTTGCCCTCTACTATTGAGTAAGGCACGTGCACCAATATTCTTTACCAATCATCTTATTAATTAATAAACTCTTTACTGAATAGCAGATGGGCAAATGTCGAACCCAACATGAAGGCTGCGAATCTAAGGTCATCTAAAAGAGAAAATGCTTTTTCCTATATTTTAAAATATGAATAACAAGATGAATGGTTTGGATCACTAATTATTTTTGCATCCGCATCATGTATCCAGTTAATCCACCCACACCGTACAGTTACGTATAAAACATATATGATTTCTTGAGTAGGCACAACCTCCTTAGTAGCCTGATAATTCAGACCTACTTACCTAATGAGCCTCACCTACTAATGATGATCTGAACCATCTATCTGTAAGCTCTCTCACGGATTTCCAACAGCCAAAAACTTAGTGCAATTAAGACAGTAATAATATCCAACTTAATATGTTTTGATCGTTGAATCTGGAGGATTAAAAACTATGCATGGGCAATAGGTCACACTCAACGCCCTCCTGAAGCATTTCTAAAAAATATAGATCTACATACGCCCCTTTAGCCCACCTGTAAGGCTTTGATGATCATGTCGATGACGCCTCCCTCCTAATATTGTAAAGATTGACACCATGCTGCAATGATGATTTTAGCTCACGATCCCCCTTTACAAATGACGCAGATACCTTAGGCATTAGGTATGATGGCATGCATGTGCCCTGGAATTCCTTTAACTAAAAAATACGTGTCGTGGCAACTCTAGCTTGCCCACCATCTAAGGGAAATGATATCTCGGCCCCTTGATTATGATAATGGCACCCCGTTCCTTAAAAAACTGAGAAAGCAAAAGAGAGGAGTACATGGCACTACACATGAAACACATCTCCCCGAGGAAGTGTAAGTCGTGTTGATGCTTCTTTTTTTTGGAGGAATGCTTGAGTCGGGTGCTTAGCACACAAGGCATTGCGCCCTCGTGTTATTATGGTGGGTTTTACTTTTAATTGATTGGACCTGTTTATTTGATTTTACAATATATAATAAATATCACTGAGGTTGGATGATTTAAAGAACCGAAAAGATTTACTTTCAAACGGTTCATTTTGAACTGCTTTTTTATTATGAGCATCCATGTTTGTGTAACTGAAAGTATATTTTTCTGTTTCCAGACTCATCCAATCCACTGTTTTAGGATTAATAGCGTTTCATCAGATAAACGAGTATGATCAACTAAAGGTGCGGCTACTATGTTACAGTGAGGTGCGGAAAGCATACGCATTTTCTGCGCATAGAAGCCATGCATGCCTCTTTCCTTTTTGTAGAACTTTTCTGGTTGCCTGTTACAACCCCCAACCAGTGGCAACTTTAAACTTTGAGGAAAAGAGATGATATCTTTACTTGGTCTTACATTTGCAGCCTTCACTTTATGGACATTCAGTAGCCACAAATTCCAACCAATTGCCAGGATTCAGAATAAGGAAAGGCAGGTTGATATATGCAGTCTTCACTTTGTTTATATTTTTTACTTGGGCCATTGCAGCTCCCAAAGAGTTAAGGATCCAATACGGGAGTATGGATTTTCAGTAGCGAATAAAGTATAATAAAAGATTGGATAATTAGAACAGAAACTATCCTTGCATCAGTGTGTGTACAAGAGAAACTTTAAATTTAGATCATATTAATACATTAATTAATAAAGTCTTTGAATTAATAGTTTATGACTATTGCTTTATTATGACGTCAATGCCTAACTCTCCATGGTTGGAAATTCTTTCAACCTTGACGTAGATGTCTAAATTTCCCTCCCCAGGACCATGCTAAAAATGCTAACTACTACGAGCAACTCTCCGCCAATCTTTATCGTGATCTTCAACTAGTGGATTTGGCCTATATGTCCAAGTTCTTTTGGCTCATAGATCATATGCAAGCTGGTTTTACTGAATGAATCGATGTTTCTGAAGTTCTCTGTGGATTTTCAAACTGGGTATTAACATTTTATAGAGCATGAGAGTGATATTACAATAAAATAGAGCAACAGTAATGTGATCTTAGCTTCTTGCTTTAAGTCGAGGTGAACCAATCTCTTGTTTTGGTTAATCTCCTAAAGCATAAGGTTTTTGAGGGATAAAGTTTGTTACTCATTCTATTCTATGTACTGTCTTAACTAGACCTCTTCTCAATCAAAACCAAATCAAATTAGAATGGTGGTCAAACTAATGCTGTAGAGTCCTGTAGCTAGCAGAGCAATAATAATCTGTAGCAACAATCATCTCCACTAATAATCCTAATTAGTTACTTGTTTGTATACCGCAAAGGCACCGGCTATTCTAGTATATGTTGTGCAAGTACAAGTCAATACCATGCAACTTGACTTAGAAAGTGGGAGTTTAAATAAAATATAATTGCTAAAATAAGTAAAAACTAATTAACAATGCATAAAAAAACTTTGATTTACTAATTAACTAAAAATATCACGACCCCAATCCCCGAGGCCGCAATTTGACTTAATCAATCATCGTAATTGGGTTGAGCAAGGCCTACGTGGCCTTGTTTCTTCTTTTTTTTTCATAATACATATCACAGTGGAAGTATTGAGAGAGCTAAGTGCTCTTATCCTATGCACTTATGCGTTTAACCAATAAAAATTTTCTCTCTTTTAACGACTGAGTTCCACCAAAATTTCGGCAGAGTCTCCCCTATTTTTCAGACTTATGCATTTAACGCATGTAGTGCAGTTTACCTGATAACAATATGATAATTATAAAACCTTAAAGGAGACTCAGTCTTCATACTATTCATCACAACACATCATTAACACTTGCTTGATAACTAAGAGTTCAATTAAGCCTCATACATGCCCTATCAAAATAAAACATATAGGATGCATAAGGCTAAGGCTAATTGTCAAAAATGAGATATAACTCATACTTGGTGTCAGCACACACACACACACACACACACACACACACAATACAAAATTTTGCATCTCCAATCAGGTTTTCTTCATTTCATTCAACCACCTTTCTCTTCTAGGCTTGACTGGTATCTGCAAAATAATAAGGCGAGCTGCGAAGCCCAATAAGGGAAAAGAACTAAACCCATGTATATCCAATCATTCTTGTTGAGCTATGCTCAAAAGAACATTCAAACCCAACACTAGAACATTCATTCCCATTTTAACCGTTCATCTACAAAGTAGTTAGCATGTACTATCAAGCAAGGCATATGGGTATTAGAACATAATTGCAGTTTATTCCAAATTCAGATATGATGCAATAGCCATAGCATGCAAATAAGCACATCCCATAAGAATTTCCCATTCATGTCCAACCACATGACATTCAATAGATGAGTAACTAAGTTATGGACCTCATTCTAAAGTTAAAATGTAAACAATAAGCATAACATTCAACAAGGTTGCATCATCGTTTAATGGTTTCCTCAACAATATTAAACAGACATAACATTGCCACCATGATCCAGTAGTCATCTCCCTCAAGGTTTACCATCTTGGGCGACCCACTATGAGTATCATCAACAAGCCAGCCAGACCCTCAGGGTTTACCATCTTGGGCAGCGCCAAAGTCAAGTTCCCTTAGGATTTATCGTATTGGGTGGCTCCACCTTAGTCAAAATCAACCAGGTAGCCCTTTCCCTTAGAGTTTACCATCTTGGTAACTCAAATTTGCCAGCTCATCCCTCAGGGTTTACCATCTTGGTCGACTTTACCGTGATCCCAAAAGACTAGGCAGCCCTTTCCCTCAGGATTTACCATCTTAGGAGGCTCAATACCTGACAGCTCATCCCTCAGGTTTACCATCTTAGGCGGCTTCACCATGATTCCAAGGAACTAGGCAGCCCTTTCCCTCAGGGTTTACCATCTTGGGAGGCTCAATACCTAACAGTCCATTGCTCAGGAATTACTATCTTAGGCGGCTTCACCTTAGTTGCAATCAATCAGGTAACCCTTTCTCTCATGGTTTATCATCTTGGAAGGCGTCATCATAGCTTAACGAGCAGCCCTCAGGGCTTACTATCTTGGGCTTGACCATTGTATAGTAGTTTGCATCATTAAGATAGTTAAGAGTAGTAAATCAGACAATTACATGACAATTGCAATAAGAAATTACAATTCCAATCATCCATTCAACCAAGGTGATAACATATTCATTCTACACATTTATAATGTTAATTTCAAGTGAACAGAGCAACAAGAATTTAAGGAATGAAGGATTTAGGGTCCTTACCTGCTCTTAGGGTACAACTCAAGGTTCAACTGTCAAAACCGTTCACACTGCTCTCAAGCCTCTACAACGAATACAAGTCTTAAGTAAATTTCAGAATTCCATGCAATTTTTCTATAATCACTCCTACCTCTTTATTCACAATGTTCTTGATCTAACCTCATATATCAAGATCAAGGATTTGTACACCAATTGGTCGCTATCCAATTAAATCAGCACCATTGGTCTTACATCGATGGTTTAGATCGAGCGCGTACATTTAGAAGTTTCAATTTCCAACATTTTAGGTAAGTTATTCCACAATTCAATGCTTTTAGCCATAATTCATGGTCTGATCTCCTTTCTTGACCTTCGATATTCGCTGAACAAGTATTAGACGGTCATATGGGATTTTCCATCAATTTATCCATAAGTAGTTAGTCATTTTTGTGATAATTCATTACTAAAGGGTAATTGGAGTTACATTCTACCCATATCTACCTTATGATAATCTTTTTAATGATCAGATGCTAAGATCTCAAGTTTTTCCTATGCCCTAACAAGTTTTTTTATCACAATTTCATGGACCAATCAATTCCTGATAGATGATACGTCTTCGCGAATGAAAAGATCGTGCGTGATTTGTCCATATTTTAAATTTTTTTTATTTTTCACATTTTTTAGGGGTCGCCGAAAAATGTTGCCGTCACCAAAGAAGGTGACCGGATTCTGGTGGTTGCCGGTGACACAGGTGACCTCATTTTTTGCGAATTTTCATGAAAATGCTAGGAATTTCCTAAATTTTTGTTTTCTAGTGTTTTCCCCTTCCAATTTCTATTAAAACTATCAATTTTTGCTGGATTTTTCAATGGTTTTTAAACTTACCCTAGTTGCCGATTTTTGCAGATTTCGGTGTCATTTCTTGACGAATCTTCATGAAACCAAAGGGGTTTCACTCGAAAACATCTAATGAACAATATAAATGGTTGGATTTTCGATCCAATCCCATTCCTTTCCTTGTATACCCTGAATTTGGCGAGTTCTAACTATCCTAGCTTGTCGAAAAAATGGAAGAGAAATGGAGAATGGAGAGGAAAAAGGAAACAAGGGGAGAATGGGAGTGGAGGAGGGGACTTATCCGACCTTTGTGGTGTGAGATGTCACTAGTGGGGCGAAGATCCGGTAAGAGGAGAAGGTTGTAGGCGAGGTGGTTTCGTTTTGCTTGAGAAACAGGAACTGCTTGGTTCCTCTGCGAGTGAGGCTTGATTAGAAGATGGGGAGGTCCAGGGAAATGGGGAATGGAGGACTACTGGGAGAAGTGAAAGGGGAGAGGGTTGTCGGCTTTGGCTTCCTCCTTCCCATTTGCAGATGCGTGGGAGTAGAGCTCCAAGTGGTGAGTTCCACTCCTGCGTGTAGAGTCGCTCCCACATGGCTCTTTGGGTCATGCTAATTAGAGGGGGGGTGCCATTATCAATTTGGACCTCCTCCACATCGATGGTAAAATTCTTTGATCTTTTGCTCCCGATCTCCGTTTCGCCCATTCTTAGTGTTGTTGGAAAGCTCTCTCCGAGCATAGTCTAATGAACGACCTTTCATCATTAATTTTCAATGCTCTTGATTTTTACATTTTAATTACTTGAATTTTCACACAATTTTCACTGTTGTCCTGTTTCACCATAGTTGTGAAGATCTGTGTGCCAATTCACATTTTAATCCACTATTTAGGGCAAGGGTGTGACAAAAAATTCACAATTTTGTATTTAAATGAAAAGAAATTAAGTTAAAGAACAAACTAATTTAACTTCCCTAGCTCGATCACTATGTCATGCAGTAGATTCTATTCACATATTTTCTTAATCTTTTTCAAATTAAAATACTAGAGCAACACCTCTCACTACGTCTTCAAGTGAGAAAACGTCAGTAGAAAAGCAGTGGATAACTGAAACAGTTATGCACTGTTCCACGCATGTGACACTAGCTAACCAATTATCTTATTCTTTTTTACAATCCACGATTAGTCCAGTCTTTGATTACAATCCACGAATAGTTAGAACTTGTGAAGATCTTACTAAATTTTGCAACTGATTTCTCCTCCAAATGGAATTTTTTTAATGATACTTGGTACCTATAATAATTTGATATCAATAAATTCAATATTATAGTTATATTTTAAATCAACATAACAAAAATTAAGATATTCAATCACGAACATTAGTTGTTCAACAACCTACACAGCAGTACCTTTCAAGATTATTTCATAAGATTAAACAAATTTGACCATTAAATCTTAAAAGAAATTATGTGAAAATCTTTGTAACCCAAATAAAAACATAAGAAAAAGATTAGATCATTCAAAAACTCATCAAATAAACCAAACTAAAGGTACAAAACTCAAACAATTCACTGTTATTGTTCATGTGAATAGTGCAAGTAGCTAACTTTAATCAATTCAAGTTATAAGATTTGGAATGAAAATTGAAAATCAAACACCTGGATCTTCTTCTCTTTGAAATCTTCTATCCAAATAAACCAAAATTTAGAGATTTTTGTCAAGCATTAAAGAAGGAACCAATGTGCAAACTACCCCTATTCACCAACCTGCATGCGCATTGTTCATCGTCTTCAACCTCCATTTTTCTCCAAATTTTCAAGCTCCTTTCACTCCATCTTCAATCTAGTATTTGTAGATGATGGAAAGTAGATTAGAGTTCAATTTTTGCAATTTTATTCTGCATAAAATTCTAAATCAAAATGTTTCCTAAATTTAATTTAGTTATTTCCTATTAGGAAACTATTTCCTCTTTCTTCATCCTTTCCTCCTTCCATCATTAAATATGGCAAATTAGCATCGCATGACAAATCTCCTGGCATTCTCAATTCTCTTGTGATCATGATTTGGACTTGATGCTTGATGACCGAATTGGAGTCCTTGCTTCTTAATTTTGATCTAGATAATCTTGATTGATCAAGTCAATTTTCACTTTTTCCTCAAAGAATTAAGCACGTGCCTTTCTTATTTTATCTCCAATTTCATTTTTTTAACTTTCCATTTAAATGATTTAACAAGGAACGTTCAACCCAAGAAATCTTACTTGTTCCCTCATTTTGTTCCAAATCTTATAGCTCCATTAATTAATATTATCCTTGAGAAATCATGATTTCCAACTTTAACATTTTGTTATTTGTTTATTTTTAACATTTGCCGACACTAATATCTTTGATGTATTTGAATACTATCTTCCACTTTTACATGAGACTCGATTCCTCAACCAAAGCTTGTGTTTCAACATTATCTTTCTGTCTCTAAAGGGTTTTCATTGATGGATGTTACCACTAGGTTTGTAGTGTGCTTTACCTTGTTACCGCTTTGGCTGTATTAAGCTACTTCTTTTCATCTCTTGGAAGCACTTTTCTCTTTTCTTACCCTATATCAGCATCTTTTTCAATCGTTTATCAGAGACATCATCGACAACCATTAAACCTCAATTATTAGGAGGTAGTATAAGTATCAGTGCAATGGTTGGATCCTTTAGTTTCTAAAAACTTGCCTCTCATGTGTCACCTCATACCCATCTTATATCCTCAATCATTATCTTAATTAATGGTAAGGTAATAATCATTCGACACGCTATTGTAGTATCTAGTAAAGAAATTCTGTCACTTTTTAAATGTTTTCCTACTTCATTTCTGCCTCAACTGCCACTGGATCTAACGTGATTGTAAATTCAGGAATGACTTAGTGTAGTAGGTCGACTTCCTTTAATGAAAACTCATGTATAGCTATTCATGATATTCCTCTTAATGTATTATGTAGTTTAGGGTGTTATTTACTAATATATTAACAAGTTTATTAAGAAATTATTGGAATACCTAGTTCATGCTACCTATAAATTTAGTTGACATATTCGTCAGCCTAAACGACAATATTCTAAGGTAATGACACTTAAATCCATTGCTAGTAATGGCCTTGAAATATTTCCTCTTCTAATCCTCATCTAAGATACCAAGACCTTAATTTGATACTTGAGATCACTTTAGTTGGTGAAGATTGAATGGAGGAGTTACTTATCTTGAATATGTACTTCTTATTCTTCCTTATAACTCCATTCAATCACTTAATAGTAATGTAAGGTATTATCAAGTCATCCTCTTATTGAAAAGAATAACTATTATTTCTTAAGTCTAATGAATTCTAATTTCAATAGGTCATCTCATCGTTTTCTTGAGATTTTTCAATTAGGTAAGCGTCCTGCAATGAGAAGTTTATTTATTTATTTATTTATTATTATTATTATTATTTAAAAAGTAAAACTGGTTTAAGAGTTTAATTCCTCATTGAACACAATTCTTTCATGGTAATTCTAGGATTTTTTTTTAAAAATATACTGTCCTTAGTTTCAACTCTCTATTGCTTGCAAAATCTACTTTACTCACCTGTTTTACCTCCTCTATATCCTTTAGTAATAAAAATAACTAACTTGATCATGTTTAATCTTTCAATTTGACTAGTTCATGTCTCAATTTGGTAAAACAATTCAAGAATCTTCATATCTGGTGTTTGGACTTAATCTATATCTATCTATCTTCCTTATATATGTTAAATCCATGATCTTCTTGCTTCAACTACTCAATGTCCACCAAATATGGTTACTTACATCTTATATTTCCTCTGAATAAAATTCTTCTTCTTCATGCACTTTGTAATGATCCTGAATTTTTGTAACTTATTAAGGCAAATTAATGAAGTTTGAATTTTTAGAAATTCTAGGCTGGAATATTAGGTTATTGAAAATTCTCTTTTTATGGAGATTATATCATGAATTAAAACATAGAAATTATGGATGTACTTGGAAAACTGATCGAAACAACATTAAGTACGTTCAATTCTGAGTTAAAATGAAAATTCTTTAATTTTCTCCATTTGGGGGTAAAATGGTAATTTTACCCATGTTCCATATCCAAGAAATAAGACCTCAATATTCATGAAGTACTTAGAAATATGATTCCAATGCCGCTAAGTATGCTTGATTCCGAGTTCGGACAAATATTGCCTATTATTCTCCAATTTTGGAGTTCAAAGGGCAAAAATGTCTTTTCACATAAAAGTGGGGCCCATAAAGTGGGCCAACGTTCTAGAAGCAACAATAATTGCTCAGTGCATTATTTCTGGTAGTGGAGAATGTAGTGAAAATTGTATTGGAGAATGCACTTGTAATAAAAAAAATTTAAAGTAATAAAATATCTTATCAAAAGAAATGATAAAAAATTCAAATTTGGCTATAAATATGTCCCAAAAATTTCCAAAATTCCAAAAATCATATCCACTTGATTTTGTCACATTTTATCCATGATCTAACTGGATTCCATCATAATATCATCCCTTTAATCCATCCCAAGGATCTGATCATACTTGATCTCATTGATCAAGTGGGTCTCTTTGTATTTTTTTAGGGTTTTTCTACCATAAAGGGTAGATCCCCTATTTTATCCTAGATCTTTCCAAATTAACCATAGATATTACTTTATTACATTATTATATCATCACTAAAATAAATTTCCAAGATCTGATCACCTCAGATCTTGAAGATCTTTAGAAATTGGACACTTATTTCTAAAATATAGAATAATTCAAAAATAATTTTTAGAAATATTATGACTTCATTAGAAACTAGACATTACAAGCTTTCTACAGCTTTTTTCTGATCTCAATTTGGAGTTCATATGACTCCACAATCTTAAATTGAAGTTTACAGCCATTCCTAGGGTCCAGATTTGATCTGGGCCCAGCAGAATTAATCTCTTTCAATTGAGGGTCCAAACCTTGTTAGATTTTCTTGAAAATTGTACCATATAGTTTTTTTTTACCCTTCTGGATCGATTGGAAAGCTCAGAATTTCCATCTGAGCTCTCTATCACCATAAATAGAAGGGTCTGGTATTTACTTTATTTTTACCATTTTTCATTCAACTTAAATTACAGAAAAATAAAAATTACACTAAAACATAATAAATATGTATGAGAAGTAGTTCCACCTACCTGATTGGAGAAAAACAATATAATTGATGCCCAATTTGAGAGAATTACCGGTTGATGATAATATAGCCCGATTATCCACCTTTTTGTGATTTTCTGTTGTTGGAACCGTTGGATCTTGAAATTGATTTAGGGATTTTCTATATACTGTAGTATAGGATGTTATGGACGGTCGAATTGATGAGATTCTTCCTAGAACGGAGTGCCTAATTGAATTTAGGTCTCTTGTTCCAATTAGAAAGAGGAGAGAGAAATAAGGAAAAGAGAGTTTGGGGAGGGATGAAGGGGAATTTGAGGCTGAAATTCCAGGGAAGATTTGGAAATTTTGTGGCTAAGGTTGTGAAAATTTATGAAAATTTTTGGGACATATTTATGGCCAAATTTGAATTTTTTATCATTTCTTTTGATAAAATATTTTATTACTTTAGAATTTTTAATTACTAATGCATTCTCCATTCCCACTACAATCTCCACTACCAGAAATAATGCACTGAGCAATTATTGGTGTTTCTAGAACGTTGGCCCACTTTGTGGTCCCCACTTTTATGTGAAAAGACCTTTTTGCCCTTTTAACTCCAAAATTGGAGAATAATAGGCAATATTTGTCCGAACTCGGAATCGAGTGTACTTAGTGGTGTTGGAATCGTATTTCTAAGTACTTCATGAATATTGAGGTCTTATTTCTTGGATATAGGATATGGGTAAAATTACCATTTTACCCCCAAATGGAAAAATTAAGGAATTTTCATTTTAACTCAGAATTGAATGTACTTAATATTGTTTCGATCAGTTTTCCAAGTACATCCATAATTTCTATTTTTTAATTTATAATATAATCTCTATAAAAAGAGAATTTTCAATAACCTAATATTCCAGCCCAAAATTTCTAAAAATTCAAACTTTATTAATTTTCCTTAATAATTTACAAAATTTTGGGGTCATTACACTGTGAACCACTGGATGGATCCTGAAAGTTTAATAAAATCATATTCCTTCAATGGAATTTTATTTTGTACACAAATTGTACTTATGTTATGTATGAAGTGGTGACTTGGATTTTCAAAACATGTTTTAAAATAAAAGAATTTTCGCTGCTTTGTTTTGACAAATTTTTTTATTGAGGGGACACCCTTGCTTTTGAAAAATATATTCTAAAACGTGTTTCAAAAACCCGGGTTGTCACACACTTAAATTAATCTCTTCACTTAATTTTTCATACTTAATAGACACTACGTCTACCCTTTTGGTTAATAGTTATCATGAATTGGGTACTTCGAAATAACGTTAAGCTCCTCTAATAACAACCTCTAAATCCTCATATGTTCTAATTTTCACTAAATCTTTATAATATCTTAAGAAATTCATTGAACTTATTCTATTACCTTCACACTACACTTCTCTTCCTTATGAGCTCATTCATAATTATATCAAATCCTTGACCATTTTATCTTAATAATTCAAATACTTCCATTTAGAGTACCTTTAGAATCTTATAGTATTGATACTTTCATCAAATCCTTGTAACACCACCATAATTCAGCTAATTATACACATTAACATTGTTGTGATTTTATAGTTAAAACTTGCAAGTTCACGAATCAGTTATAGTATTCTCATGCGAGGAGGTCGATCCCATGAGAAATCAAGCAATTGTGATACTAGTGGTCACTCCTTTAAATTATCTAACCTAGCCAAATTTAAGAAATCTTTTAACCAAAACAAAGAATAGAAATCAACACATGGAAATGAAAATTATGCAAAAACTAAAGAAATATGCTAAAATTTACAACTTTCCTAAAACATACTTTCTAAAAGCAAAACTTTTCTAAATTAAAAACTTTCTAAAATTTGTAAATTTCATAAATTAAGGACTTTCTTAGTTTAAAGCTTTCTAAAACTAAAATTAGAAACAATTGAAAACTTTCCTACCTTGCAACTATACCTAAACTATAAAGAACTAAGCCCACCATAAACTAAACGAATCAACTAAAATATGCAAAACAGGGTGTGTATGGAAGTATGAGATTTATGCATGAAAAGAACGACAGGAAGAGAGGATGTATGAAACAAGGAAAGGGTTCATGAACTAAGGGATGAACTAAACTATAATGGACTATATTAAACTACTTTCACTACAATAAGAAACTTTAATCAAAGCAAGCAAATATCTAAATGGATCAAACCTCAAAACCCTGTGCATGACCCAATGGGTTGTGTGTATGAATCTTGAGTGTAATTCATTAATGCAAACTTAAGAGATGAATGAAGCATGGTATTGAATGTGGAGAACTAAATTAAACAACCATGAAACATCAGATTTAAAGCAAATAACATAGTCACGAACTTTTTCACCATTAACATTGAACTAGAAAATGAATTTTTTGAACTTCAAAAATGCGAGTGGAGTGTGAACCCTTCAAGGGTTGTGCACACCATACAAAAGTTACAACTCAACCAACTAAACTCCTCTAATATTCATCAATGTAATTTGATCTAGGCTAGAAAGCACATGAATCCAAAAGAGAGCAAGAGAAAGCTATGGAGAATATGAGAATGAAAGCAACAGTATGGTAAAGATGTTAAGGAATTCACAGAGTGAATAACTTGATCTAAAGGTCCCTATCTCTTGGCTATCACTTCAAGAGATTAGTGGCCTTTAAACTCAAGGATCTAAGGCAATTTAACAAAGTAAACAACAAGGGAAACAAAGAATAATCAACAAGGAAAACAAGCAACAAAGAAAGAAGATGTAAACCAACCTGGAATTTAATGTGAAAAACTCAAAGAATGCATTAAGGGTGAGACATGGAATGGCTTGGGGAGATGGACTACTTGGGGAAAAGGAACAACCACCCAAAGGAGAATAAAACTCAAAGAAAAAGGTGAACATAGCGATGTAGAAAAAAGACATCTTCTCCTTGGTGAAGGAGGCATCTTTTTCTTGCTTGAGAATAGATGCCTCAAACCTTGATGTTTGATAACTTTTTATAACTTTTGTCCTATAATTTCTAGGGTGACCTAAGAGTAAGGGGTGTTGGGGATTAAAACAAGTAATTTGGATACTAAGATGATGGATTAGCTATGGATTTAAAAAGGAACAAAGGGGCTCCACTAAGATAACACAGGGGGGTGCCTGATTTTTAGGAGGAGGCATCCCCACCTTAAAACAATTGTGGAATCCCCCCAAAATAGCAAGTTAGGTGGTGGATGAGAGAGAGAGAGAGAGAGAGAGAGAGAGAGAGAGAGAGAGAGAGAGAGAGAGAGAGAGAGAGAGAGAGAGAGAGAGAGAGAGAGAGAATGGTAGAAAAGAAAGTGCTGGGAAAGGATAAGAAAGCATGGAGGAGGCAATGGAGATTTTTAACCTCCTAAATTCTAGGAATTTCATGTAGAACTCCTTCCTTAAAGGTGTTTCACATGGAATGCCATGGGAAAGGTTATGGTTGGGAGGAAAAAGAGGGAGATGAGGATGGAAAGAGATGAT
Source organism: Warburgia ugandensis (assembly GCA_035236585.1). NCBI lineage: Eukaryota > Viridiplantae > Streptophyta > Magnoliopsida > Canellales > Canellaceae > Warburgia > Warburgia ugandensis. The sequence goes on from CP141131.1 coordinate 28,212,504, forward strand.
GAGGTGGAGAAACATGGTTGACTAGGTGTTGTATAAGAAGTGGGGATTGGTCGGGTGATTTGGATGGTAGTTTAGGAAGGTAGAGTAGTCTTAAGAAGGTAGGGCTCTTGAGTGGAAAGTGAAATTCGTGGTGCATCTCAGGGACGAGGTGGAAAGTGAAAAAAAAGATGAAAAATAGAAGGGTCTCTTCCTATTGGTCCACATACCACCTCATCCCACTAAACTTTCCCTTAATTCTCTTCAAAATATTCCCATAAATCCTAAGCATAATTCTTTAAATTCTCCACCAAACATAGCCTTCCATTTAGCTTAGCTCATGTGGCTTAGATGACTAACTTTGAAAGCTCCATTGGCCTGGTTTCATAACTAGCTTAGATGGTTCTCTTAGTTTAGCTTGATAGCTCCTATCCTTGGCTTTACTGGTTGTCTTGGCTCCTTAACTTTTGATCTTCTTCATGGCTTGAATATGGCTAAGTGGCTTAGGTGAAACCCATGCAAAGGTGGTGGACTTTGCATGGCTTGGGCATAGGCCCACTTTGGATCCTCTAGTTACATCCATTGCTTGTCCTAAAGATGACCTTAACCTTGATCTCATATTGGATTGCTAAATTTTAGGCTTTGATTTGTCTTTCATTTTCACCCTGATTGATCTTGGCCATCGGATCACCATCTCGTTTCATACAAAAGTTAAGAACTGTAATTAAATCCTACAAAATATTATTATTCATATACTTATCTCAAATTAACCTTTGGACCTATCAAAATATCATATTTTTGAGTTATTAGGTCAAAATGCACGTGTTACAAATTTTTGGTCAAAAATCCTAATTTATCCATATAAGTTGTAACACATAGATAACTAATTGGGTGATTTTTATGGAAAGTTAGACACTTATCAAACATTGTTTATGCTTATGTCATAATTATCTTAACTACATAAAATCTCACGTACTATAATTATTTTCTGATTTATTCTATTATATATAGGTTGTTATTGTAAGATTGAAATTTCTTCTCACAAAGTTCCATTAACTAATGCAGGATTGAGCTAAGTTCTCCACGATTATCAGTTCAATAGATCTATCATAAGTTAGAGTTATCTACTAAAGATATCATTAGAATTATCTTATATTCCCTTTCTTCATTCTCAGAATTATATTAATCTCATAGGATTATTATTATTTTAAAACTACAAGAGTTAATTGTTTCCTTATTTACTCGATTGTTCATGACTTCTTAGACCCTAAGTAATTTAGACTCAATTTTGATAGGGTTCACATCTTACAATGCCTAAGTATTTGCTAAATCCAATGGTTTTGCTACCAACTTACTTATGATGTATCTCTTTCTCATTCAATATCATTTCCTATAAGTAGTCAGCCCAACTAATATTTAGATAATTTGTCTCAATTGTTTTAATCATATATGACTTCTAGACAAGTAGGACTGGCTGTGAAAGGATAAACTTGGGCTCTACCAACTATGACAACTTGGATTTTCATATGCATTTTTGAATGTAAAACTAATTCCTAATGTGAGATCAATCCTTATTTGAAAACAAATTTGTAAAAATAATGCATCAAAAGTATATTTTTCTTTTAAATTCATTTTTAAAAACCCCAGTTCCATTTAACATCCAAAAAAAATAATTAATAAAATAGTTTTTTAATCATAAAATTTAAAATAGAAATATATGTATCATAGATTTAGCCAGTCACAGCTCACAGTCCAACTGTAATAATTACATACACATGTCCAAAAAAGATAAGTCATATACTTACATTGTTTATACAGTATGTTCAAGCTTTGTCTTCATCCAAGATTTGCATCTACATCAAACTGCCCTGCCTCAAGTCAAATTCCTCGTAGTCCTAAGATATTATAAATGAATTTACAATATCTCAATAAGCTTGTGCTTGTGTAGGTAGTTTCATATCTACTATACCAATCCTTGAAATTCAATTCTATATAATATTTTAAATCATTTTTCATATAGTTCTAAAGAATAGAATGATCAAATCAGAGATAGAAAACATAATTTGAAACCACATGTCAATTTCAGTATTGCAATTTCATGCTAAAGTATTTTAGATAATATCAATGTAAAACATGCACAACCTTGAATGTATGTTTTTCAAATGATCAAATCCTCATGGTAATCTCACATAAATTGTAACATATAATATATCACAAAATCACATATGTACATAAAATTTAAATTATGTAAAAGATCCATCATCTAACTGGATAAATCAAATGCTATAAGATCCTCAACATAATAAAGTAGTAATCTGTAAACAACAAATGTTGGCAATCCCAAACAAATAATAACATCACATGCACATATGCACCCCAACGAACACATTAGCTAGTTGGTCATCAGTACTCATCTAAAGATTGTCACCATTCTCATGATACAAAGTATCAAAAAACAAAAATCTCATAGAACATTATGCTAATGACCATCTCATTGAATTGTGTGTCTGCGGTATCTAAAGACCAACAACTACTAACCTCTATGGCGACTATGGATGTGTCTTGACAAGGGTGTCGTGAACACCTTCAGTGATCATTTCCCTACCACAATGGTCAAGAAAAATAGGTGCCTCTTTAGGCATGGACACCTACCATGTTTGGTGGTTAGAGGCCGGGAGCCAAACTCATACAACCTCTTAGCACAATGCCCACCAGGCTCATTAGTCTGAACAAATATATATCTCAATCCAAATGTTATTAAATCATATACATGTATCTCATGCAAAATCATGCATTTTTGTAACTCATCTCAAAGCATGGGATTGATGCAATTTCAAGAATCATCATTTCTTTCAAAACATATAACTACATGTAATGGAATGAGTAATATCATTTTCATTTTCAAGACAAAACTATGCATCATGGATATGTATGTATGTATGTATGTATGTATGTATGTATGTAAACTCACAAATCTCATTTGTAAATAGTGCATTCTTTAAAAGCTAAAATAATATAGATATTAAAACTACCTACCTCGAATACGGCTATCCCAATCATTGAAATGCTCAATAGGCTAAGTTCGTACTAGTTAGAACCTCTATCAACACATGTACATTACAATGTCATTCTCTTACTTACAATTTCTTAATTGTGACTTATTTAACCTTTGATCATCACTAACATGATGATCTTGCCTTTATTTTTGCATTAATATCAAATCCTAACTGTTGATTAAATGTCAAGGGTCTAAATCATCTAATTGTTCTCAATTCTTATTGATCTCTAACTTACAGATAGTTTATTTTAAATCTCAATGTTTGATCTATTGATCTGAATATCATATTGAATTTTGATAGGTCAGATCAACAATTTATAATCATTCTTGCATCCTATTTTTTGATTCAAGGTCAATAGAGTAATTAAACCATTAGATCTACTCTAATTAATAGTTTAAATAATCTAATTACTCTTCCTAGGGTCCAATCCATCCTAATAGCACCTATTTCCTAGGTTTTTTAAATTTACTAGGCATGATATAAGTACAAACAAAATTTAATTAATTTAAATAAGTTTTGGTGGTGATCTTACCTTTAATTGCTGAAATCTAAGTATTGCAGTGTCTATGGTGGTCTAATCATTCTGATTTCCTCTAATCAAGTTGATTAAGCTCATACCAAATCTTTGCCGATAGATCTATGACCAATCTTACAATTTAAGCACCTAACCGTAAATAAATAGTTAAGTTGTGAAAAAAGGGCCATATATGTAATTGTTCTAGAACGTTGGTGATGATTCTATGTTAGATTAGGGTGAATACTCAGATCAATCATTAATTGTATGTGAGGTAAAAAAATCCAAGTTGTTAGAGGTGATTAGTTGTCCATGGAGAAGATGACAGTCATGGTTGTTGCTGATGATGATTTTTATGACAAAAATGCAGTTTTCTTTAAAGGGGTTGTAGATTGGGTACTCACCTACACTCCCGTCAAGTTTGGAGTCATTTTGTGGTTTTTTGAAATATATGTATAGATTAGTATAATTAGTGGAGAAAAATAAGGATGTGAGAGAGAGAGAGAGAGAGAGAGAGAGAGAGAGAGAGAGAGAGAGAGAGAGAGAGAGAGAGAGAGAGAGAGAGAGAGAGAGAGAGAGAGAGAGAGAGAGAAAATATGAGAAATCTTCCAAAAAAATTCACAAGGAATAAGTGGAATGCACCACCTTTGTATGAAAAATTCATGGTACACATATAGGTAGTCTCCATTTTGAAGTGCATAGAGAGGAACTGAGGGATTTAAGTCTCTGGCAGGCCTCGGCTTGAGTGTACTTCACATGTGTGGCTCTCAAGCTTCACTTGGAAGCTCCCCAAAGGGGTGGAATGCATGTGCATGCATGAAATTTTTGCCACATTATATTTTCATATTTATAGCCTCTTTTACGTGACTAAAGTTTGGCAACCTACAATTTCTGACAACATTGAAAATGATAATGACACATATTCTCCATTCTGAACTTCTGCACATCATTAAATTTGGTAGTAGGCCCATGTTGATGCTCGAACTTTGAATTATCCATCTTTTAGAATTTGGAATACCTAAAATATCCTTTTTACAATCTTATCCTTATCCCACAAAATATGGAAATAACCCTAATTAGTGATCATTATGATAAAACAAGAGCTAAAACCAACCAAATATAGAGGTATTCTAAATAATAATTCTATACCTATCAAAACTCATTCTGCGGACATCTAGGTTCTAGTGCCTTTCCCTTAGGTGCCTTCTTTGAGTTTATCAATAGGGTGTGAATCATATGATCTCATCCCAAAAACCTAAAACAAAGAAACACGTGGCTAATGAACTAAAAGGTCCATGCTGTTTGAAGAGAAACCCTAAAGGTTTTGGGTGGCCATATATAATGACTTTGCTAGGGACAAGCTTGACTTAAAAAATGGGTTAGAACAAAAATCATAGGTTATCTAAAAGATGGTCCACATTTGCATACTTGCATGGTAGAATAGTCTTCATTTCATGCTCTATACTGCTTTCCTAGAATAGCACATAGGTGTTAGCTAAGGGACACTTGGTTCCTAAACAGAAACATAAGACAAAAATACTCATAATACACGTAATAAAGGAATATAAAAAAAAAAAAGACTCTTAAACTAATCAATAGAGGAAGCTATCATTAATCCATTAAATGGAGGTGAAACCAAAATAGTTATAAGGAATTATGGACTTGTTTTCTTTCACACACACACACACACACACACACACACACACACACACACACACACACACACACACACACACACACACATGCATGCATTTGGATCATGGACATCATATTTGCATACCCTTAACCCCTGGATCTTAGTTGACTTTCACCTTTCTATCAAATGTCACATGGGAGATCATGGCTCGGTGGTTGTCAATATGGAGTCTGACAAAAAGCTCAACCTTCATTTTTCCACTTTTAAAGTTCATCAAATTGCATAAGCCATGTATTGTTGCCTCCATAGTTATAATGCTAGCTTGACACTAAAGGAGACCTTAGCCTTAACTGATTGAATACCCCATATGAGGTTCAGCCCATGTAAACAATCGCTAGATTACATGGCCTTTAGGAGCCTATACCATTTAGGAATTAGGAACACCAATATTGATCTAGGTCAAGGAATTGATTGAGTAGTGATTGTTTATCAAGTGTGAAGTGACTGATTAAGGAAGCATGTTTATTCTCAATAGCGCGTCATACGGTCAAACCCATTGCTAATTCATGTCCTTGATTTCTAATTGGGAAAGGAGCAATAGGTCAAAAGAGGTGGAAGAGAACCCAAAAGGGAGAAATACTAAGGAGTGAATTTGCCTCATTAATTCTAGAAATTACCCAACCCGAGCCATCGCCCTCACCAAACCTTTTCATCATTACATCACCCACACCTTTCCCATTCCAAACCATGTTAGAAAGACTAAAACCCCATATGACAAAGAAATTCTCCATAATATGACCAATGAGATGTCTAGCATGAGAGCCACTATTGTTGAGAGTTTCCTACAAGTTCATAGATAGTCATTTGTAGTGTGGCAAGTTGAATTGACAGAGAGAACCTAGAATGAATTTAAAGTATCGAATTATTGTACTACCATGATCCTAAGCAATTTACACTAGAAAGATTACAAGAGGAGGTGACAAAATAATCAAGTGGATGTGATTGATTTAAATGAATTACTATGATTGAAAGTTAAGATTAAAGATCACCTAAACTAGCATTAAGGTCCACCACTAGTTATTCCTCTTCTTAACTTAAGAAGTAGATAGAAACTAACATCATTTTCTCATAATATGGTTTCTTTGAAAATTTAACTTAAAAATAATTTATTGTTAGAAACTAGATAAATTACCAAATTCTAAGTACTCAATGTAAAACCTAACTATAATAAATCAATGATTAATTTCAAGTATTCATTATGAAAGGTAATAATATTAAATTAAAGAATTATGCTAAGGCCAATTATGTCTTTTTTAAATGGAAGTAAATTTTAAATTAAAATTTCTAACATATTTAAAATATTAGAAATTAATGAGTGGTGGCCCCTAATGTTATGCTTGGATCACTCGATATTAACTAAATCTATATTAAAGTAATAAAATTTTAAATAAATTAAACTAATCCATAACTAAAGGAAAGAGCCACTTTAAAAACTATGCTAAATAGTATCTACTTTCTACTATTTTTTTCTTACTTGATTGAGAAAGAGAAAAATTATAGAAAGAAAGAATATTAAATATTCCTAATTTCTGGGAAGTTGTTTTAATATTTCCTTACTTCATCATGTGTCAAATATATTTAAAACCCTTCATCTCAAATATCACTCAAATCTAATAAGAAATAAAAAGAAACATGCGTATACAATTAGTGAGACTATAACTTCAGAGAGTGTCTCTAGCATTTCCTTGAGAAACTACACATTTAAAACTAGTGACTATTTGTTATGGATTCACACACCAAATTGTTCTTTACTTAATTACCTACAAAATGAGTTATTATACACTAAAATCAGATGAGTAATAAATATAAAGATACAAAAATTACATGTGACTCTCACTAGCAATAGCAATTGAAGGAAATTTCTTACATACACCCAATGAACTAGTGAATGCAAGATGAACATAGGTAATTCGGCCAATCTTTTAACCACTTTAGATATCGAATTTTTCTATGAAATTTTATGTCTATCATAATTTGATATCAAAGAGTCCATTGGTATGGTTAGATTTTAGTGAAAACCTATAAATATAGACATATCCAGCCAAAAAGATGATGGGTTCATCTCACAAATAGTAACTATGTACACTGGTGAGCACGCGATGAAGTTGGTCATTTCATCCATTAATTTCTCTAACTAGTAGATCAAATTTTTTAGTGAAATTTCTTATATAACCTAATTAGATGTCAAAGAATCCATTGGTAGAATTAGATTTAAGTAAAAACTAGCGGAATGGAAGATATTTGATATAGAATATGATGGGTTCATCACATATAGTAACAATACCTATTGTTGTTTTTCTTCTAAAGATCACACTTAAACATGTATGAAATTGGCATAAATTAGTGTTGGCTTCTTCCCAAGACTTAGGAGAACATTCACAATGATTTAGATCATAAAATAAAGGATAAAAACACAATTTTATAGCGAGAATTTTGCTATTCTATTTTCTCCTATAGGAAACATTAGAAAGAAGAGCATGGGTGAGGTTTTCTTACTCTAGAACTTCTTCTACTTTGGAGCACTTAACTCTACTTCTTCTTAAGAGAGATGGGAGCATTATCAATGGTTTAGCTCAAGGATTAATACCGAATCAAAGTTGCACAAAGGACAAATTTGAGGGTCTATTACTCCACACCTATAGGGATAACATTAGTGGAATAGGGGTGGAAAACTTAGATTTCACCCTAATTTCTTGATCTCCCCTAGTGACAATCATTTGGGAGAAAGTGAGGAAACTTGTTTGTAGCTTTCTTTTATAAGATTTTGTCGATTTAAACTCTTACTTACTAACATTCATAACATTTAAAGGCTATGATGCCAGTAATAGTAGGTGAAAGAGATGAACCAATAAGCATCATACAATCTACTATGAATGAAAATTTAAAAATAATAATAAAGATAGAAATTTTCAAAAAATAAAGCATTTACTTAACTTGAAGCAATTACAAAGACAAAATCCTGCAAAACTACAAGAATCAATATAAACAATGTACTGCTATCTAATGGATCGAATCAGGGAGTTAGAGTTTACTCCTCGCTTCAATTGATCCACACCTTACTCTCCTCTCTTTTTGCCTCTCCTTACCCCTCTCTCTTCACCCCTTTGGATGTTCAAGCCTCTTCCTCTTATAAAGAGTGAGGTTTGTTTATATTAGCGGATACTCTCTATCTTCTTAAGTCCCCCGTGCACCTACCATTAACTCTCTCTTCCAATCACACCATCAATTAAAAGTAGAATGGTTCTAGGTGATTTCTCTCTATAGCATTAGTAGCTACCTCCTATTTGCAAGAAGTCAAGCAATTAGCTTGCTTCTAGCTCCCTATTTGTGACACATAGATGCAACATAGAGCTACCATCCTTAAGATCTCTACCCTTCATCCATCCATCCAATTACTTATTTTTTACTTGATCTCCACTTTAAGAAACCATCAAGTGAAATCTATCATCATCACATGATATCTCATACTCTTCCTTATCATTCATTTGTTATACATTCTTCCATTTTATTCATTTCCAACCATGTCAGCCTCGATGTGTGTAAGAATGAAAGGGTGAATGGGACTTATATATGATCTTTCACTTTCACACCATTGTGTGAGTGATCTAGGCTTGTATGAGCTTAGTAGTGAAATAGATGGAATGATTGTGGGCTTCCACTTCTTCAATTGATCAGGTTAACCAAAATTAAATCGATTTGAGTCATCCATTTGCATTTAAGCTTGATCAACCAGATAAATCATTGATCAGCGTGATCTCTCCACTTGGATCTTAACATACTACCTACAAAACATAGAAAAATTCCAATGAGTATTGTCTCACAAGTGGTTTTAAACATATTTGCCTTCAAATGGTGTTCAAATCCTACAAATACACTTGATTATGGTTTTAGTGCAAATTCATCATATGAGTGTAAAAATGATCAACCTAATGCACTAAAACAATGAAAATTTTGGGGTTTTTGAAAAGGAAGGAAGACTAAATTTATCTTGCACTTTTTGAATTTTTTTATTTTAATGTAGGACAAGGTATCAAATCTATCTCCATATTGCTTTTCATAATTACAGACAATCTTGGGAGCTCGCCATAGCTTTTGTGGAAAGCAAGTAGGAGTGTCATATGACTTAGTTGGCGGGATGTTTTCCTTAACAACAATTTTTCCTTTTTTTTTCTTAAGGGGTTTTAGTGCTCTTTTTGCTTTTCTAGGACCATTTCTCTTAGTCATTTTACTTGACTTTTTTTGTTCCATATTTGAGGTTGAAGAACTAATCACACCTAACACATACACACATGTAGGTTTTTCTTGTGATTGGTCAAGAAATGACCTTTTTCAAGGGTTTGTACTATTTGAGACACAATGCTCTTTACCTCATTCATGGATTGCTCCAATTGGGAATTCTTCTTCTCCTAGTATTGGATAAATTGATGAAAATTTTCCTCACCTTGCCTCTTAAGTGAGGGCAGATAACGTAGTGGTCTTCTTTGTAGTTAGGGGAGCCTGATGTGAGATATTAATGATATATTCATTTCTCCAACTAAAAGTAGAACGATTACTCAGTTGAGATTATATGTTTGAAAAGATGATAAAAAAGGGTCGCTCATAAAAATGGGCTTCTTCATGAAGCATATCCTAGAATGTAGGAATGGCGGGGTATTCTTGAGTAAGTTGTGTTACTTTCACAAATAAGAGACACTCGTTCGACCTTCTTGGAGGAAAATTTTCCCATTTTCATGGCCTCTATCTTCACATTAATGTTATATTTTTCAATTATGGTGTAAATGTCTCCCTTATTGTATGTGGTAGAAAACTTGGGCGTATCTAAGTAGTCTACTACATTTGACATGGCCCAAGTTTAAGCATGCTCTGCTAGCCACTAAATACTCTTTTGGTTCATGTGGTTGATTATGAAAAAGTTGCCATTGCACATCATTTCTACAAACTAGTGCATATAGAGTAAGTCCTTTATAAAAGAAGTTATTGATATGCCAAAGTTCATATTCATGAGGTGGGCAAGTTAACAACAAATCTTTAAACCTTTCCCAACATTGATAAAATAGTTATTTTTCTTGTTAGGTGAAGGTCATTGTCTTTTGACATAGAGTATTAGTTTTGTGCACCAAGAAGAACTTTTAAAAGAACACCTTAGTCATTTCTTACCAAGTTCTTATTGATCATGATGGCAGAGAGTGAAACCACACTTTATATTTTTTCTTCAAAGAAAAAAGAATTATCTTAAGCTTTACAATGTCTAATTCAATATTTTGTGCATGTTGGGTCATGCGCATTTCATCAAGTTCTTTTACATGTAGGTAGGGGCTCTCATTATCCAACCCATAAAATTTAGAATGTTATTGAATTACTCACATCTTTATCATAATTATACATGCATTTTGAGCTAAACATATGCTGGTATAATTAGGCTATAAGTAATCTCTTAGAGCTCTCCCATTAGGATTTTGGTTATGCGAATAATCCTGCTGTACATTGTATTGGTCCCACTCCTCATTATAATTCCTTTTCTTATTTCCATTTAGTGCAGAATAATTCTTCATTGGATGCATGTTATCTTTAGAAAGATATGGAGAATCATAAGCATCAAAGAGAGGATTGTTCATCCATGAGGAATCATTATCGTTATCCATGATGAGAGGTGGATCATCATCTTTAAATAGCAGATTGTTCCTCCATAGAGACTAGTGTACTTTAATATTACTCGCAAGTGCATGAATCAATGTAGTAATTTGCAAGCAAAAGGAGTTGATCCCACAAGGAATCTCATGAATTTTTAATTGATTGGATCTTATTTTAAGTCTCTTATCTTAGCCAAAGAAAGAGGGTTTTGATTAAACTAGGAATTTAAACAACATGAAATGGGAAACATGCATAAAATTAGAAACATGAACTAAAGGAAAATTTCTAAAAATAAATACTTTAATGAAATTATAGACTTTTCTAATTAACATGTACTCAATAAAAGAAGCTAATGTAAAACTAGAATGCATGAATGAAGGAAACTTTACTTAAGGACACTTGCTAAAAATGAAACTTTCCTAAACTAATACTTTTCTAATCCTAAAACTTTCTAAAACTAAATTAAGAAACTTTCTAAAGCTAAATTAAATGAAAATAACTAAACAAGTAATGCTAAACTATCACAAATCGAGGAAACAATCAACCAACTTACATGCAAATCACATAATCACCATGCACATGACCCATGGAGTTGTGCGTATGGTCCATGGAGTATAAATATGGCTGGAATGCATGAACTAAAAGCTTGCTAACATGTGACATAACTAAAATAGTAAACTAAACTATTGAAAAATCTAAATGGGTTCCTAAGGAATCAAGCAAATAAAGCCTATATATTGCTAGTAATTATGCATGAATCATGAAAGGTAAAATTTTATAAATAAGGTACTTATGATACTTAAATAAAAAAAAGCATGGACTGACATGGTGCATGTGATTCAAGGCATGAAAAATGATCATAAAACCAAAAATTTAATGAACTTCAAGCATGGAAATAGCCAAGAGATAACTTTGCATGAATCATAAACTTTAGTGGATGGAATTCACTATATGAATTATGCACATGTACATAGAAGAACAAACTTAAAATTGTGTACTATTCTAATGCCTAGAACTTGATTCAAAGAAAAGCTAAAACACACTCTAAGAATCTCAAACTAATGTCAGATATCATGCATGTGAAACCCAAAAGAGAAATCAAGAGAGTAAGAGCATGAAGATGGAAAAGAAATAACAAGAACTAGTCCTAAATCTAAGTGAGAAACAAGGAAAAGATGAATGGGAAATAAAGAGATTCAAAGATACTATCCTCCTAGATGTTACTATCAGAGAAAAGATAACTTTTATCTTGAAGAATTAAGCAATAAAAGTGACGGAAGCAGAAGCAAAGAAAGAGGAAACAAAGGGAAACTATGTGTATGGAAGTGAGACAAAAGGATAAAGAAGCGAAGCAATGAAGTAAAGCAAACAAGCAAGGCAACAGAGAAAATTACTAACCTGAAATTTCAGTTAAAAACTAAAATAACAAAGCAATTGGAAGGTGTAGAAGACAAGGAAAGGTAACCAAGATGTTGAAGTATAAAGCTCTAAGAATTCCTCCAAGTTGATGTGCCTAAGGAGCTAGAAGCAAGTTCTCTATTTGAATTATGCATGGAATTCCTTGGGGTATTTATAGAGTTTTCCTTTTGAATTTGATAAGATCTTATCATAGGAATAAAAAGGAGAATTAGAACTTGAATTCTAGGTTGGAAAATTAGGTGGTTGAATGGAGATAGAAGATTAGAAGTGACTTGAGGTGGGTGAGGTGGACTTTCTAAATATAAGAAACGGAAGGGTAAAACATTGAATTCCAGCCTAGGGTGGGGCATGGAATTCCTTTCCTTAAGGTGCCTTACATGTTGGGATGGAAAGAAAGCGAAAAAAATAGGAAAGGTGGAGGAAAGTGATAGAAATATGAGTTAGTTTGATTGACGAAAGGAATTACAAAGTATAGTAGGTGGAATGGATGGATTTAGAAAGGGGAGGAGCAACTTTTCAAGGAAGGTGGCATGGAACTCCTGTCCATCTAAATATGTGATATTGTGGGTAGGAAAGAGAAGGAAAATATGGGGGAAAAGAGAGGAAATGATAAGGAAATTTTACTTGGTTTCTCTCTTGATTGGTCCACCTATGCATGCATATCTTACCATGTTGATTATCATCCGAATTCCTTTCTAATTATCCCTTGAAATATACTATTTAGCATAGGACAATTTCTTCTAAATGTCCTCTAATTGTGTAACTCCATTTGGTATAACATTTCAGATTTTACAAACATTTATCAATTTTAAGTTGGAAAGCAGCAAAAAATTCCTTGTTTTAGAAAATTGGATTAGAGTGATAATATATATAAGTAATTTTGGAGTTTCATCAACAACTTTCCAAGTGTTATGGTAAAACCTCAACATATATGTAAAATAATAGTTTTCTAACCTAGAAATGGTTAGAGATATATGCCACAAGATCACCCATACTATCACAAGTAAAGTCACACATGCCATTCAAATAAATTGAACAGTCCATGTTTACAATCATCCCATGTGTCAACAGAAGTTAAATTATGTAAAGTACCAAAATGAATTCCTATACATGAACTATACTAAAATAACTATGCCACTAGCATTTTGTCTCACATGTAAATTGATCCAAGTACTTCCATCTTCCGTAGGTCCCTCATGCTCGAGCTACTTCAAAGAGCAACCACACCTAGAACCTACAACAAAGCACTGCATATGTTTCTTAAAGTAGGGATATTTTGGAGCTACAAGGAGCAAATCAAAATGATTTCATAGCTCCTCTTTGCTCAATTGTGCTTCCTAGAGTGTTGCATGAAATATCAGTTATAGGGTGTGGCTAAAAAAACCACTCACGATAGGAAGAAAAACTAATATAAGTTAGAACACTTAAAATAGGGCATACAATAGCATATGTATAGGTGTATGTATTCCGTAAGTAGATACATACATACATATATATATATATATGTATGTATGTACCTAGTTTCTGAAAATGAGTAGTCACAACATGTAAAATAAATATCCACGAAGAAAAACTAGTGATTTCAAATCATCTGTAATGCCTAGAAGAGTTTGATAAGTCTATCAATCCAATGTGCTCAAAATAGCTAAAACCAAACCAAAGTGCATAGCCCTTAGTTCACAATGCACAAATCCATGCCCACATCACTGTGGAAATTGATAACTCTATATCATAATGGCATGTAGTCCTACCACCAGGGATGCATCAGTGGCATATAGTCCTACCATGAGGGAATATTGGTCTCAACTCTCAAGAATGATCGGCATGCCCAGCATGCTAACATCACATAGACAGCTATGCTTGAAGGGCCCTACCGTCAAGCATTGCCAACTACCATGGCCTTTACATCTACTCATGGATAACCTCAAGGCCATGACTCATCGGAGCTCATGGGGGCTGCTTGGCTACCAGTCAGAGCACTTCCTCATGAGAAGGTATTCCCATGACTCGCTGCCTCCATTGCAGGGCTGGTATCAATCTCATCTTATAGGTTAGGGGCCAACGGCACCTCCTAGCATAGGGTCTCCAGGACTTATGGCACACACACAATGCACCTACCAAGTGATCTAAGACATATCGCACTCTAGGAGTGCCTGCCAAAACCTTGATGAAAAATCTATAACTCATGGGTCATAAAAATCCATAGCTCATGTCTCATGAAAATCCATAACTCACGGCTTGCCACGACGCTTGTAGCACTCACCAAGTATCAATGAAAACAATGTCTTTGGGGTCTTTTCCAAATTTGAAAATCCATTGGTCCAAATCGCATAAAAAACCTGAATCATGATGTGATGAAGTGCCATGCACTGGCATTCTATTCTAATGGTATTAGATGTTTTGATAATCCCATTATTAACTTATAGTGTGTCTTGATGTTGTCCTATTATTGAAGTTTTAGGGCTAGATATCCACTTAATGAGAATGCATATATTTATTTCTATCTTTAGTATTGTGATAATTAATATTTTAATGGTCCTTCATTGGCTAGTAGCTTACTTACCTCAGTCTAGGTCATTCCTTTCATGTAGTATTTCCCTTTATTACTTGAGTTTACTTAGTTATGTCCCTAAGTAATTAAATGTTCTTATAATCTAGGGGAGTGTGAACTTTTACAAGGTTCTTGGATTAAGATACTCTTGATATCACATTATCACCATGCCTTGGTTAGTCTTTTTGTAGCATCAATCATATAGCTCATAAGGTTTAACAATTCCCTTTACTAGTCAATTTAAATCTAAATTCTAAATCTAAATCTAAATTCTAAGTATGACTATGTGTTCACCTCACTATAATTAGTTTCATAGGAATGTAATTACCAAGACTTAGATGCAACAAGTTGTGTATCTTCCTTGTCTAGGTTCTTAGGATTAGATCAACTAAGGCATAGATGACTAGGGAATAAATTATTAAGGCTAAGGTGATTGAGGCATAGGAGATTGAAGTCATAGGAAACTTTGCCATAGGAGATTATGTCCTTAGGAACTAAGGAAAGAGACTAAGTCATTGAAGATAAAAGTATAAGGAATCAAGATATAAATGACTAAGTCTTAGGAGACTAAGGCCTAGGTAACCAAGTCATAGGTAATTTAGGGCTTGATTTGGTTAAGGCATATGGAACTAAGAGATAAGGGGCTTATGTTATAGGAGACTATGCCATGGTAACTAAGGCATAAGAGTCTAAATCATTGGAGGTTAATACAAAGAAGTCCAAGTCATTAGGGGTTAAGGCATAGGAGCATAAGTCATTGGTGACTAAGTTTATAGGGGAGTGAGTTGAAGGAGACTAAAGCTTTGGAATTTTAACTTAGTAGTCTAAGCATTTTCAAGTTCCCATTCAAGTATAGTTAATCTTTCCTAAATTTTTCAACATAAGTAAGGTTTATGTTTTCCCACATTGTCCAACACAAGATGTAGCTTGAGTGCACACATTTTCCAGTCTAAGTAGCTTATAATGTTCACATTTATAGCATATATATAGTTTCTGGTATTTTCAAATTCTAGTTAGGAGGAACTTAAGTATTCTTGACTTCCAAATTCATGTGTAATTTTCTGGATTGCTCAAATTCTAGCACAATTCTCTACATTTCCAAATCCCAGCTTAGGTGTTGTCCAAGCATTGGTACTAATGTTCTTAAGATGTTTCCATGCATTTTTTATCAGGATTGGGGTCTATCACTACGATCCAATTAAAAGGAAACTCAATTATTAATAAGTCTATTATATGAACTCCCCTTCATCACTGATATGAATGCCCAACAGGTGGAGGCAAGTGGCACCAGTTTCCTTCTACTGTGCATAGAAAAATGTGATGCTTTTTTCCTTATATGGTATCCCCAATAGTAAGAAATCCCCCTGAAACTTAAGTAAACTTTGATTCTCTTTGATAGCTCACTCACCAAGCTAAAAGACCCACAATTTAGTTTCACCTATTTTGATCAAATTCAAAGTTTGTACTCCACATTTTTGGGTGTCATTTTCTTGCTATTGTGTGTAGGGAAATGGTGTGCACAAAACCAGTATGGTTTCTGCACCCCTAATTAATAAGAAACTTCGATGCCCTTTGATAGTTCATTCACGAAGCTAAAAGTCTCACCTTTTACTTTTAACTGTTTTGATCAAATCTCAAGTTTTTAGCGTACATTTTTTGGTGGCATGTTTTTGCATAAAAATGCAGAAAGTGGTGTGTACTTTCCTCCCCACAACTCAATGACAATGGCCATTACTACTCCAATTTCTAAATAGTTAATTGGTTCATGTATGGGTGAAGATCTTTTTCCATCAATTGTATTTGATCTAGGTTTAGTATAATGGAGAAATCAACACCATTTTCCTACACAAATATGCAGGAAGATTAGTGCTGGTTCATTTTATTTGCACTTCAAGAATAATAGAAATCCATCCTCTTTGGGATGGGAATTTGATTCACCGACCAATTTCCATCTCAACATCTCATAAAATCTTCCAAAGATTAGTCCAAACTGCATATTTTTCCCCTAAAGAACATGCGCCAGTGTGCAGAAAATGTGCGCAAGTCCCTTTTCCTATTTGAACTCACATATGATCCATATTAACACATGAAAATATGTCTTTTATCCTTCATTTCAAGGTTTAATGATTAGAGAACAAGACCAATAAGTTGAATTTCTATTTTAATTAGGACACAAGGGGTGATTCTCAAGAGAGATTTATCCCCTATTTCAGCTACACGCAATAAGTTAAAATAGAGCATGAAAATAAACCACCATATCTCGAATTTAAACAACACCAAGATGGATTTTTTATCCACAAAAATTTCATGCATGAAGTGATTAAGCAAATGTGTAAATAAAAATTCAACAAAGCTGAAATTTCTAGAAATTGCATGCCATTGGTTCTAACTACAAGAATTCAAAATTTTCATACTTGGAAATGGAAAAATCAGACGATTTTTACTTAGGCTAAACTAAGCTTACATTAGTAATTCTTCCAACAAATCCCTACCTAGAATTTGGGTTTCTTCAAGGTGTAGCTTCAATCCTTTTCTTCTCCCTGAGATGTAGGGAGTTCACCTATGTGAACGCCTCTTAGATCCCCTCCATGGTTGCAAGCTGCTATGTCTCCCAAACTCTCTTTCTCTCTAGGGTTTCCAAGCTCTACCCTCACAATCACCTACCTCCTCGCCCAAATCAGTCGTCTTCTTCCTTACCTACACTCTGCAACTCTTTCTCTCTTCTTAGTTGTATAGTTATAAATCCTAGCCTAAGTTTTTGTCTATTTGAAACTTATACTTTGCATGGAAGATGAGAGGGATAGGTGACTTGGTGAGGTCAGCCGGCTGACATGGAGAGACTTTTCCACTTGGCTAGCTTGATCTCTCCAATCCAGCCATCAATTCTAATTTCCCCAGTTTCCTAGTTTTTCAATTAAAACCCTCAATTAACCTAAAAATTTATAATTATACCTTGGTCAAGGAAATTTTACAATTGTACCCTAGCCAATAATAAAATAGACTTTTGTTTGTAAGTTATTTCTTAGAACTTCTCCATTGGCTTTGGATTGGGATTAGGCTAGTGATTTCCTTTCCTAATTAAGCTAATAATTTCTCATTTTAATGTTATTTTTAATTATAATTATCTTTCAAAATTATTACTTAAATTACTTAATGTCATCTTTAACCTCTCCTTTATTGAGAAAATTTATTTCTAATTTTCTAGGTCACTCTAACTATTACCCGTGGTTGTTATCTTAACGTAATTGCTAGACACTCTCATTCATGTTAATAGTTAAGAGATATACGTAATAACTGATTAAATAAATGAAAAAATTTATCATATTTTGTGTAAATACATTTATTTATTAATTAGAAATATATATTTACATATATTACACTCCTCCCCACTTGTAAAAATTTCATCACCAAAATTAGTTAAATGTGGCTTAGCAAGTGAAAACAACTCCAGGAAAACACTGCCTCATATCCTCCTCAACCTCCCATGTGGCCTCCTAGTATGAAGGATGTGGCCATAAGACATTAACAAGGAGAATTGTCTTAGTCCTCAAAATATTCTCCTTTTTATAGATTATATGTACCAACGTCTCCTGAAAGATCAAATCTGGCTATAGGTCGGCTAGTACCTGATCCAAGACATGAGTAGGGTCTACGACATATTTCCTCAACATAAAAACATGGAATACATGGTGCACATCTGCTAGTGAGAGAGTGCTAACCTACAGGCAACTCTGCCAATCCTCTAGAGTGTCTCAAACAATCCTACATATCTAAGGTTCAACTTACCTTTCACCCAAATCTCATCACACCCTTGGTCGGAGATACCTTCCACAACGACACTAGATGCACGAGCTTGGTCAGTGGTAAGAGAGAACACTCACCCCTGACTCATGGGCACCTGATCCTGATGAGGTGTCTGGTCTAATCATTGATCTCCTGAGGTTGTTCCTCTCTACAAGCTATGGGACAATCCCACACCATGTGGCCCGAATGGCCATATGTAAAACATCATCCTGGAGTAAAACATAGTGGGCTTTGATGATGACATTGACATCTCTATCACACTACCTGATCACTATCTCTGCCCCTAGCCAGACCTATCGTTGGTCGAATAGGCCGTGCATTTGTCCTCGTAGGGATAAACCTCCTCCTCTTGGCATCTCCTGATGCTGGTCTAGGCCCTCTGAATCTACCTCAATCCCTATTAGGGTCCCTCAACTCTCTCTCAGTATGGAATCCAACTCCACAGCCTAGGCAATAGTAGAGGGTTGTGAAGTCAAAATCTAGCTCTTCAGTCAAAGTTCAGCCCTCGAACAAATTTTTGGCCCTCCCTTTACTCTGAAAAGCACACCTCTAGAGCAAATCTCTGTAACCATGCAAAGTCCACCTCATGCTATGCAACTGTTCTCGTACAGTGTACAAGGGTCAAAAACCTCAAGCTCCATCTTCTTGTGAAGATGTGGATGAAGAAACCTATCTGTGAGGACAACCTTGAAGTCATTCCAAGCAATCATGTCGACACCATTAAAGGAACTCCTACTAGTGGTTGAACACCAATGCACTGCATCGCCTGTAAGAACAAATGTGGCCATCCCTACTCTACGATCCTCTGGTATCCCCATCATCTCAAAGATCCTCTCCATATCGAACAACCATGCATCCACTACCTCCAAGCCATCTCTACCTGAGAACTTAGGAGCAATTATCCTAAATCACTCAAGAAGGTTGTCCACTAAGGGATGCCCCATTTGCATTCGACATGCCACTTGAGGCCCACAACCTTTTATTCATCCTATGTATTAGGAGGTCAACAACCTCATTAGATGGGTCACTCCAGCCCTACTACTACCCTTGGCTCCATCTGCTGCCTGCGCATCCAATGGTGACGGCAAACCAACACTATGTCTCTGTGGAGGCATTTGTAACCAACCTAGATTATAATAAGACTTCTTTTCTAATCATTAGAACTAAGATTCCAACCTAAGTTTAGGACTTAACCCTCTTAAGTGTTAACACATTGACTCTTAGTGACTTTAATTGTGATTAGTATGGCGTGCACTCTAGTACCAAAATTTGTAACATCCCGGTTTTACAAACATTTATTAATTTTAAGTTGGAAAGCAAAGAAAATTTCCTTGTTATATAAACAGGATCAAAGTGACAATATATAAAGTAATTTTGGAAATTCATCAACTTCTTTCTAGGTGTTTTGGTAAAACCTCCACATATAGGTAAAATAATACATGTCACAGAATCACCCAAACTGTCACAAGTCACACATGTTATTCAAATATATAGAACAGTCCATGTTTACAATCATCCCATGTGTCAATAGAAGTTAAATTATATACAGTACCAAAATAAAATCCTATACATGGATTCTATTAAAATAACTATGCTTAAGGCATTTTCTAAGTGTAATATATGTATACACGTAATTCCAATTAATAAATAAAAGTATTTACAAAAAATAGGGTAAATTTATTCAATTATTTAATTAGTTATTACGTATATATCTTAACCTTTAAATAAGAAATTGAATAAGTCCATCAAGGAATTACATTAGGATAACAGCCATAGGGTGATTGTTAAAGTGACCTGAAAAATCACAAATAATTTTTCTAGATGAAGGAGAGGTTAAAGATAATAACAAGTAATTATTAAGTAATTTAAGTAACATTTTTAAGAACATAATTAAAATTAAAATTGTAACATATGTAAACATATAATTCCAATTAGTAAATAAATGTATTTACAAAAAATAGGGTAAATTTTTCTTAGTGCAATGTATGTAAACATATAACTCCAATTAATAAAAGTGTAATATATGTAAACATATAATTCCATGTGGCATGGCTCTAATGTGGCTTGGTGGCTCACTTTGATGGGTTTCCTTGATAGATTAGGAAACTTCATGCATGGTTTTAGTTCTCATGCAAAGGTGGTGAAATTGCATGGCTTTTTGCATGGGCCCATTTTAATCACTTTTAATGCTTCTAATTGCTTCCTTGGACTTCATTTGCTTGGCTTAAATGCTCTTGAACCTTGATTAAGCTTTGGAATAATGAAATTTTGGTCTTTGGTCCTATTTTGATATTGATCTTCAAATATTATCTTACTTGATCTCAGCCATTAGATCATTTTCTCGACACCTACAAAAGAGTAAAAAACCTAATTAAATAATAGAAAATCATGACAATTCACATACTCTAAATTAGCTCCTGAATCTTTGAAATATCAAACTTTTGAATTATTATGCCAGAAATGCATGTGTTATAAATTTTCAAAAGAAACTTAAAATAATGCTTATAATTTATAACAAATGGTTACTTGTTATACATAATTGAACATTTATCAGAGACATATCGTATCTATTAATGCTAAGGTATAGATCACCCCTTTGATTAGTGTATAGATTAATAGTTGAGTGCAAATGATCATGTTGTATGATATGTTGGCTTACTTTAACTAACCTTTTAGTTTCATCCCATATCCACACTTGCATAGGTGTGGTGATGAAATCCACCCTTAACCTTGTAGGGTAAGGTGCCCTTGCTAATTAATTCCATTCGTCATGGCAATTTGATCAACATATATTCACCTTAAAGCATGCAGACATGTCATAAGAGATATATCAAAAAGTAAACTAATACAACTACCTATATGATACTTAGCAAATGGTCCTAACCTTGATAGACTTGGCAATATAACCTAGACAACCTATGTCTATTGGTAATAGCTGAGCTTAGGCTATCGCTTATTAAATAGTTTCTTCTGAATAAGATCTATGTGAGACTATACTACCAAATAATTATGCAAAACTATTTTAATAATGAAAATTCTAAATCTTAGAAAAGTGAAAAAAAATGAATAGATCATACAATGGGGCCCTGTAATTAACTCTTCTTGTACAAGGATAAACCATTGACAACCCACCTCCACTTTCAAGCAATGATGGTTTACCTTTGACATGTATTATTATAACATTTAAATTAAATTTGTGATTTAAAATAAAATACATGTCTACCTCACTACAATTCCACTCAAAAGAAAAATAAACTCATCTAATTAACCTAAGCCTAATATGTTGGTACTTTAGCTGTACAATCACCTCCTCAGCAACAGTTTAAAAAACTTGTTGAGAATTTTCTTGCAAGCACATGGTTAGTCAATTGAGTGTTGCAAGGTCAAATTCATAGGAAAGATATAGTGTAAATTTACAACACCAAATTATTCTACTATCATGATCTTAAGGGATTTATACTAGAAATATTACAAGGTGAGCTGATAAAATGATCAAATGGATGCAATTGATTTAAAATAGTTAACTATGATTGAAAGTTTGGACTGAAGATCACCTAGACTAGCAATAGGATCCACTACTAGTCATTCCTCTTTATAACTCAAGAAGTAGATCGAAACTATGATCATTTTCATGGAATGTAGTTTCTTTCAAAATTTAACTTAAAAATCATTGACCATTAGAAATTGGATAAATTATCAAATCCTAAGTATTTCACGTAAAACCTAATCATAATTAATCAATGATTAATTACAAGTATTCATTATGAAAGGTAATAACATTAAATCAAAGAAATATACTAAGGGCAATCCTGCCTTTTGTAAATTAAGGAATTAAATTAAAATTTCTAAGACATTTAAGATATTAGAAATTAATAAGTGGTGTCCCCTAATGCTATTCTAGGATCACTCAAATCCCAGGCAAAATTAAACTAGAGTAACATAATTTTTAATTTAACATCAATTAATTAAATCTATATTAAAGCAATGATAATTTAAATAAACTAAAACAATCCATAACTAAGTGAAATACCACTCTAAAAACTATGCTAAATAGAATCTCATTTCTACTATTTTTTCACTTGATTGTGACATGATTGAGAAAGAGAAAGATTACAAAAAAAAAAATTTAAAAAAAATGGGAAAGAGAAAGATAAAAGAAAGAAATAACATTAAATATTTCTAATTTTTGAGATGCTTTTTCAATATTTCCTTGGTTCATCATGTGTCAAAAATATCCAAGAACCTCCATCTCAAATTTCATTCAAATCAAATAAGAAATAAATAAGAAACATGCATCTAACTTCAATGAGTGTCACCCACATTTTCTTTAGAAAATAAATATTTGAAACCAGTAGCTATCTGCTATGGATTCATATACCAAATTGTTCATTACTTAATTACCTACAAAATTAGCTATTTTTTCACAAAAACTAGATGAGAATTGAATTAGATATAAAGATACAAAAATTATGTGCAATTTTCACTGGCAAATGCAATTATACGAAATTTTCTGTATACACCCAATGAAGTAGTGAATGTGTGATGAATAGGGGTAATTCAGCCAATGATTTCACCTCCATAGAGATTGAATTTTTTTGTAAAATTTTGTATCTATCATAATTTGACATCAAAGAATCCAAAGGTATGGTTAGATTTTGAATAAAACCTACATATATGTAGATATTCGATGAGAAAGATGATGGGTTGATCACTCATACTGTTATTGTGTACACTAGTGAGCACGTGATGAAGTTGGTTACTTCGACCATTAATTTTTTCAAGTTGTAGATCAAAATTTTTAGTGAAATTTACTAAATAACCTAATTCGATGTCAAGAATCTATCAATATGGTTAGATTTCGGTGAAAACCAATAGAATGGAAGATATTTGATACAAAATATAAGAGGCTCATCACAGACAATAATAGTACCTGTTGCTCTTTTTCTTTTAAAAATCACACTTAAACATCCATGAAATTGCTATAAATCAATATGAAATTCTTTCTAAGACCTACGAGAACATTCACAATGGTTTAGATCATAGAAAAGGACAAAAATGCTACTATATGCCAAGAAACCCACTGTTTTGTTTTCTCTTATAGGAAACAATACAAATAAGAGATAGAGGTGAGGTTTATTGATCTACAACTCCTTCTACTCAAAAGACTTAAATCAACTTCTTCCTAGGAGAGATGAGAGCATTATCAATGATTTAGATCAAGGATCAATATTGAATTGAAGTTGCACAAAGGATAAATTCTACACACCTATAGGGGTAGCAGTACTGGACCAAGGGTAGAAAACTTGGATTTTTCCCTGCTTTCTTGCTCTCCCCTAGTGAAAATCATTCAGGATAAAACTAGAAAACTTGTTTCTAGCTTGCCCTTTGTCAAAGTTGTGGATTTATCCTCTTACTTACCAACATCCTTAGCATTTAAAGACTATGATGGCAATAGCAGTAGGTGAATGAGATGAGCTAGTAAGCATCACACAAGCTACCATGAATGGAGCTTCAAAATAAGATAACATAGATAAAAACTTTCAAAGAACAAATATATTTGCTTAACTCCAAGCAATTACAAAGAGAAACTCATGCAAAACTACAAGAATCAGTAGAAAGATGTATTGTTATCTAATGGATCAAATAAGGGATTTAGAGTTTACTTCTCAATTCAACTGATCCAGACCTTGCTCTCATATAATTTTTCTCTTCTTGCTCCGCTCTTCACCCCTTTGGATGTCCAAGCCTCTTCCTCTTCTTAAGAGTGAGTAGCTAATGATAACAGCTACTCCCGATCTCCTTGAGCCCCCCACTCACCTATCACTGACTCTCTCCTCTAATCACACCATCCATTGAAAGTAGAATGGTTCTAGGTGCTTTCTCTCTATAGCATTAGTAGCTTCCTCTTGTTTGTAAGAATTCAAGCAATTAATGTATTTGTAGCTAGCAACTGTAACACCCCTAATTTTTGTAAAGAGACTGAATAAATAATGAAATTGAAAATTTTAAGGAAATTAAGGCTAGCATATTAAGGTTACTAAAAATGCACTTCTCATAGAAGTTGAATCTAGAGATAAGACATGTATAATTGAAAATATATTTGATGAACCCTTCAAAATGACTATAAGCACGATAGATTCTGAATTTGGATGAAAAAACCTTTATTTTTCTCCATTTTTAAGTATAAAAAGGTAAAATCATAATTTTACAAATAACTGAGACCTAAGACATCAAATTTTGAATATACATAGAAATACAAATCCAATGCCACTAAGTACGATCAATTTTGAGTCCAGGAGAATAAAATTGATTTTTCTCCATAAAAGGGCAAATTGATATTTCTACACATCCGTGGCGCCCACAAGGAACCCACAAAGGGATCCAGTAGCTAGAAAATAGGTCATCATGAGTCAAACCACTACCAATTGCTAGTGGAGAAGGAGATGGTAGTGGAAATCCTAAGATAATTTAATAATCACAAGAAATCAAGGTGATAATTACAAGTAAACATGAAAAATTCAAAACACCTCTATAAATAGCTCATAAAAATCCCAAAAAATCTCCTAATGTTCCTCACAAGGTATCCTAGCATGCCCCAAAATCCCAACTACAAAAACCTCCCCAACCTCCAATTTTTCTTTCTTTCTCTCCTTCTCTCTTATTCTCTGTGGGCGTGTCCACAGACGCACCCAACACTCCAGACTCAATGGAGATGTTGGGAGCGTCGAGGGATGCGTTCCCAACTGAACCATGGTTTTCGCCTAGAAACCCTAATTGAATTAGTCATACACTACTAACCGTTGGTTTTCCATCTTGACCGTTAGATATGTTCGGGCTAAGGAGATCTAGCAAAGCCCTTTGGTTCCAAGATGATCCAACATTTGGATCACCGAGATTTTCAAGACGAAGAACAAGCATTGGTGAATCACCATCTTCGGCATGTTCTCTAAGTTATTTTAGCCAATCTGGGTTGTAAATGGTGATCTTGCACCGTTGAATCTCTTTAGCAAGGGGTGATCTACCAAAACCCCATGTTTTCCCTCCTTCTTTAGCAGCAGCAAGGGAGAACTTCAAGACTGTATGCATTATCCAATTGCTAGGGTTTTCTTATTCTTTTTCCAGTGAAATCTCTCTCTCTCTCTCTAGTGAAGCTTTCTTCGCCAAACCCGACCAGGTTAGTCCCCCCTCACTCCCCTCTTTCCATTTCATAGGCCCATGGTGTTTTCCGACCACTTGGAGGTCTCCTCGGCCGTTGATCTTTCAAAAATGTCCAATCCATAATAGAGGGTTGAGATCTCCTCATTCTACGGTTGAGATCCAAATTCTGAGCCATTGAAGGAGTTTCTGGGGCCCAAAAACTTTAGGGTTTGAAATCTTAGCCCTTAATGTTTTCAATTTTAAGAGATTTTGAGAAAGGTTGATCGACGGTCCAGATCGGACCATCTCAACCGATCTCAACAGATCGAATTCCAGCACACTGGAGTGGAATGCAAGCAGGGATGCTCCTTGTGGGTGGGCCCCTGCATGTGCGCTTGTGTGCGAGCTGCCCCCTGGCATAGGAACAACACCGCTTGGGTCTCAGTGACAGAGACACGGGCCGCTGGTCATCCCTGTAGCTGTACCGCCCAAATTTAATCTGGGCCGTCCATTGTTTGAACTGAAAACTTAAATCTTCAATTAAGGGCTCGATATAACTCTGATTTTAGATATGAAACTTTTTGTAGATTCCTTATCATTTGGTTTAGTTACTGAACTCATTAAATGTATGTTTTAAATTGTATTTAAGCATGATAATAATAAAAATCCTTAGTAACAGTAGTGGATCATGATCAAGATGATCTCAGAATGGAAATCTGAACGATGGATGTGTTTAGAGGGTCCCAAGACCCTAAGGATCATGATCACAGTAGAATTTCTAGGTTTTTAGATCAAGAAAATTAACAAAAAACACTAAGATTGAAATTTAACCCTTAAAACGGGCTAAAATCTTGAAATCTCAATTGAACTCCAAATTGAGATCGGAAAGTTGGGATGGATTCCTTATGATGATTATAACCTACTAAACCAATAAAATCATAATTTTAATTCATTAAATTTTCTAAAATTAAGTAAATATGTGTACTAACATCTTTGATCTATAAGATCTAGGATGATCAGACCATTCAAATTATGTTGGATGATGATCTAATGATATACTAACCTAAATAAATGAGTTATATGTAATTGAATTGGCATATCTTAAGAGATATAGCCTTAAAAGAAGTAAAAACCATAAAAATGAATGCAAATCTCCTTGATCAAGGATGATTGGACAACACGGATGTATTTTGATGATAATATGAAGTTAATATCATGTGAATTTATGGATTGGATGATGATGATTTGGGATAGATCAAGATCTATGCCCTTAAATTGGATAAAATAACTTAAGATCTCCTTGATCAGTTAGATCAAGGAAGATTGGATCATTTGATGAGATGCATCAATGATCTGATAATGAAATTACATCAAGACGATGTGTTATATCTAAAGGAAAGTGAAAGATCAATATCTAAACCCTAAAAGAGATAAAAATTGATTAAGGATCAACTAAGACCATTAGATCATGATGGGTAGATATGGCATATTAGATTTTTATTTCAAATTTTGAATGTTATTATAATATTCTTTTATTGTTTAGTAGATTTAATTATTTAATTATTTATGCTTTAATGTTTATGTAATGGAAATTACATTGAAAATGTAATTAAATGAAATTAGAATGGAAGGACAATTACATGGAATGAATGACATGCACTTAATGATAGTAAGGGCCATAGTTAGTAGGATAATATAAGGAATATAAATTCCTTGGTCCAAATTATGAGAATAATGAAACTCCATGAATGATATTTAAATATTCATGAATTTAATTAAAATCAATTAGAAAGAGTACTTAGGGTTGAAATGCTCATAGGAACTTTATGAAAGGTTGAGCTAGGGTCATTCTAGTGGATGATGAACATGATGATTGAGAGGGTTCTCTAATAGAGCATCGTTCTTCCCCCACCTTCTGTTGACATTTGTGTGGTCTAAATGCCTCCTTGCATGAGGATTGAAGTAACCATTTTGCGTTCAACCATTCAATTAGTAAGCATTAGCCAATTTGACATAAGAGGAGCTATTTAGACTTAGGATGAAATAAGCTACCCTCAACCAGTAAAACATTAACTGGTTAAGTACTAATAATAAGAGCATAAAAGGTTAGTAAATCATCTAACCCGAATAAAAATTATAATCAAGATAAGGATGATCAGATAAGATCCAGAGGATCTTGAATGATCAAAAACAATAAGAATACTAATGTCATATTGTATTATGTATATGTAAAATTATGTATGTTGTTGAATGTTTAACCGCAAGTGCACGGGCTATTGTAGTGTAGCTTATGCAAGTACGGGTCGATCCCACGAGGACTTGATTTAAAAAGATGGAGTTTAAATAAAATCTAATTATTTAAAATTAAAAATAAATCACTCAAAATTACTGGAATTATTAAAATGAGAATCAATGTTCAAATCTAATAAACTTCTAAAAAATACAGAATTTTCAATTCTTAAAGAAAACAAACAAAATCAAATAATGAGAAAAAACTACTTCCCTAGATCAATCTTTATCAAAATCTTCACTTCTGGTCTTCTAAAATCTAATCCGCCTTTACAGATATCTTCAACACGTTCTTGATTAGTGATCCACTGGTCGGATTTGACATATTCTTCAAAATGGTCAAGATCTGGGCTAAATTGTGATTTCAAGATTTGGACGGTTCAGATTGATTTTTGAATTTCAGATAGAAGATCAATTGCATTGATTATGTCTAGGGATTCCCTAAGAATGACTCTGTAAAATTAATTTGAATTTCGTTGAGAAACAAAGGAGAAATTGAAGATTTGGTTTTGATTAAGGCTAACCCGTTGATTGGGTTAAGCCTTAATTGATCTGTCTAGAATTTGTCTGTTCATGGATAATAAAAAGATGGATAACACAGAACTGGAATAAAGCAGGACACAGATGTAATTTCTGAAAAAGGACAGAAATGGAATTGAATTTTAAGAGAGAGGGGCAAAACTAGAATTTTGTTAAAATCTGGTTTT
The DNA here is from genome assembly GCA_035236585.1 of Warburgia ugandensis. Taxonomy (NCBI): domain Eukaryota; kingdom Viridiplantae; phylum Streptophyta; class Magnoliopsida; order Canellales; family Canellaceae; genus Warburgia; species Warburgia ugandensis. Next base: position 28,241,287 of record CP141131.1, read on the forward strand.
TTAGGAAAAACTAGGAAACCCAACAAAGAAGGGAGATGGGGAAGGAGGAGAAACGGGAAGAGGAGGAAGGAGGAAAGAAGAAAAAGAGGGAAACCCGACTTGGGTTTCTAATCTCCTTGCCATCTGACAACGCAAACACGCCGGAGAGGATGGCAGGAGAAGAGGGTAGATGAAGAATGCGGGTAAAGCTTGACCGGAGGAGATAGGGAAGAAGGAAGAGGAGAAAAGAGAGGGACTAGGAGGCTGGAAGATAGGTAGAAGAAGACACTACCTGGGTCTTACAACGCCAGAGTGGAGAACATGGGCTTCAGGTGTGCTTGGGAGAGAAGTTGGGTAGCCTGGGCAATAGAGATTGGGCTAGCCGGTGAATACATATGACGATGGAGGCTGTTGGATTGTGCAGTTGGAAAATTGGGCAACGGAGATGGAGTGCGGTGCTAGAACAGGGAAGGTAAACAGAGGAGGAACAGAGGGCCGGGACCGGGACCGGGCAGTAGCAAAATTACCCGGCTTTGGTCTGAGCTATGAAGGTATGGATGGAAGGCCAGATGTGATGTTGGGACTGAAGAATAGAGGGAGACGAGATATGTAGAAAGGAGTAGAGGGATAGTGAGGGAGAGAAGGCTGGCAGGAGGAGAAAAGAGGGGGTGGTGTGGTCGTGCATGCCTTCTATGATTCACACAAGGCGAGTTAGAAGAAAGCTGGAGAGAAGAGAATAGAGAGACGTTAGGAGAGAAGAGGGGATAGTGAAAGAGAGTTTGGGATGAGAAGAGAGAAAGAGGAGGAGAAGAGAGAAGTGGGAGAATCGGAAGTGGGAAGAGAAAGATTGAGGAGAAGAAGGAGGGGGAGATTGAGAAGTAGAGGAGACAAGGTGGTGTGGTGCGGTAGAGAAGAGAGAACAAAGGAGAAGGGAGAAGGGAGAAGGGAGAAGAGAGAAGTGGGAGAATGGGAAGTGGGGGAGTGTTGGGAATGGTTGGGAAAGAGAGGAAGATGGGAAGAGAGGAGAAGAATTGGATGGTGTGATAAAGATGTTGAGAGAAGGAGAAGAAAAGTAAGGAAAGTGGGTACGTGAGAGTGAGGAAAGGAAAAGGAAAAGGAAAAGGAAAAGGAAGGAAAGAAGGAAAAAGAAGAAAAAGAAAAAGAAAAGGAAAGAAAGAAATGGGGGAAAGGGTTGCCTTTTTCTCCATGATTCTAAATTTAGCTCCATTGTCTTTTAGGAAACATTACATCCATCTTCATGGGTGATCTGGTCCATCCATTGCCCTTTAAGATGATCTGCACTGTTATCTTTTAATCATAGCCGTCCGTGCGTCCTTTGGTTGATCTGCAAAAGAAAAGACTAAATTAGAATCATCTGAACCATACATTAGTCATCTAATGAGTTCTAATGATCATCTGACCATTGATTTTGAAAAATTAAGATTTGGATGGTCAATTGGATTTGAATTCAAAATAAAGCTAAGTTTTGTAAAATTGAACAGTTAGATGATCTAATTGAATGCTAAATTAGGGGTATTTTGACCAAAATTGAACACTTAACATATGTATATGTAGAAAAATGTAGATAGAGAACCCAAACCCTTGATCAAACATGATTCAAGAAAAAATTAGGGCATCTCTTATAGGAATACATACTTGTATAGAGAAATAACTTTATACATATGGTTTGACAGATTATGAATCCAAACCATGATGGGCAATGTGGAAGAATACCACTTGAGATGTATGAATCAAGATACTACTTTGAGGTAAGTGGATGTACAAGGATGTATTAAGGATTTATGTGCATACATACATGATCTTTTGTTTAGAATTATAGACCTTCATGATATAAGTATACTTAGCATGATAATGATCCAATCACATGATCCAACTGAGTGATCCAACCATATGATCTAACTAAGTGATCAAACCATATGTTCTAACTAAGTGATCCAAACATATGGTCTAATTAAGTGATCCAACCTCATAATCTAATTCAATTGATCCAATATAGGATCAAATCAAATGAGGTGAAGGTAATGAGATGTGAAAACTAAGGAAACCCTAAGAATAGGGCATAGAAAACATTTCAGCTTTAATTAAACAGACACATTGTCTTATATGTACAATGTATTTTACATACAAGTATGGTGGCTTGTGATTTTGTTTTACATAGAGCTAGAGACTAGGGATGCTATGCTAGGAAAGTTACGAGGGTTTGGCCACTTACTTTCTGAAACTTATATGATGGATACCATGCCCAAAGAGAGGCTAAATGTAGGGTGGGGCAATCATGGGAAGGCCACCACTGTGATAGCCAAGGTTCCCCCCATGCGAACCTAAATTTTGTTATTTCCACAGTTGGTATCAGTAGATTATTGCAGTTATCCGGGCACGCTATACGGATTGAGATAGTGGCATAGTAGTCCTAATGTATTTTGCATTATGATGCACATTTGATAGGCATAATGTAATGCCATGGCATGATGAGATGCCACTACATGAGTTCTTGGAAAGAAAATCCTCGTATGAAGATTGGCTGGATACTGATTTTCAAAGTGGAAGTTTAGCCAGGGGAAGGAACAAGTTTTGAACAATCTTCACTATTTTAACTAATTTGTCATATACAACATAAATAACATATATACTCCATGTTGAGATAACTCATGAAAGGATAACCATGATGGATTAAGGACTGAGATATGTATTCTTATATTAGAGAAGTAGTATATTTTTGCATCCCCAAACAAACATAGCTTATTGAGATATTGTAAATATTTCAATGTGGAAATACCTCAGATACAGGGAAGGAGGGTTAGAAGCTCAAGATTGTAAAAGACTTAAGAAGACTTGGAAGAATAATCAATCAGAGTATATCCCTTGAAGACATGTATTTTTACTTGAGAGCATTGTATTGTATTGAGAGTTTTTAATGTATGGTGAGGTTTGAACTTTGGATTATGTAATTTGGACAAGTATTGTACTAATACCGGGCTATACTATGAACCATTGGATGGATTCTGGAATTTAATAAAAATATATTCCTTTAATGGAATCCTATCTTGTACAAAAAATTCTACTTATGTTATGTATGAAGTGATGACTATGGTTTTTTCAAAACAAGTTTTAAAGAAAGAATTTTTGTTTTTTTACTAAGGGTGCCCTGCTTTGAAAATGTATTACAAAATGAATTACGAAAACCAGGTCATCACAGTTGGTATCAGAGCCATTCATCTAGTCATAATACAGTACCCTTATGTCCAATATGAAGATGACAATCCAATTAGAGGATGAGAAATACTGAGTGAATAAGAAATAAGATATTATTGGATGAGAATGAGTTATGTGATCAACTCATTAGCTAAGAATGGGTATAGAAGGAGTTGACTCATTAGTTGAGGATGGGTATAGAAAGAGTTAAGTGTAATAAAGGAATAATATAGCACTAGTAGATATCACTTAGAGAAAGGACTAGAAATACTACTTAGTAAGAATCCCATTAGAGGGAATAGTAAGATATAAAAATCAATAAGGAAAACATTACAATAGATAAAGATGTAATGTATGATATTCAGGTATAACCTAAAGTCCTGAGTAAGCATACATATGTAGAAATAAAGTACACCAATACTAGTATGTATATAACCATTATTAAGTAAAAGAATGGAGATTAAGGTAAAGAAGTGATAAATTGGAAATTATGATGGAAATAGTGTAGAAGGAAAAACTTTAACCTTTATAGGAAAAGTGAAAGAGAAATTTATGAGAACTAAGTGCTAAGGATGAAATCTTAGAATTATTATAAAATTCAAATTTTAAAATAAATGTAAGAGTTATAATTGCTACATATATAGTATTATGGCAATTAGTTAAATGGAATTCATCATCAAAATAGAGATGATATTACTTGAAAGGAATTTGAGGAGATAAGTGAGAATTTTCCAAATTTGTAAATAAGAATAGTTTTAAATAAAGATGAATAAGGAGATAAGTGAGCATTTTCTCTCCAAAATTAGTAAAGGAAAAGGGTTTAATAAAGAGATGATGAAATTTTAGAACATGAAGAGATGATCTTTGAAATTAGGATAAAATGAAAAGGAAGAAGAGAGTAGATATGTTGAAAGGGAAAAAATATAATCCCAAACTTATTAAGAAAAACAATTAAACCATGAGAATATATGGTTAACAAAGAAATTATAGCCCTATATATGGTATAACAAATCTAAAAGCACTAAGTTAGAAATTATATTGGTATGATAAATCAATTGTGGAAATTAGCACAAAAGGATTATCAAGGGATGGTGACATGATAACTTTAGTGATATTGAAAATAATTTTGGGACTATAGTAAAGAGAAGTACATTTGGTATAGATGGTGAAATGATCATGGAACATGAAAACAAGGAGAAATATTGATATGATGATTTGGGAAAAATATAGTTATTGATTATCATAAAGAGGATTACATCTTATTGATTATGGCAAATAAAGAGCTATATGTAAATAGAGATATTCATTCCACTTACATGATAGAGTTGGTGATATTGAAATAATTAAGAAAAATACTAAGGAGAAATATATTTTAGAGGAATGGTGAAATAAAACATGAAGAATGAAGACCTATAAATAAATATTGGTTGCTAAATTTAAGTTTAAAGATGATTATGAATGAGGTATGAATCCAAATTTTTGGAGATATAAGTGGTTAAAATTTTTAAGATATTTTGAAGATTTTCATTCTTACATGAGATTAAATGCGGAAATATCTATAATAGTTGAAGAAAAGAACATCAAATTATTTGAATGTGCTGATAGAACAAATTTAAGGAGTAGGAGTGATTATAGAAATTTCCATTATAAAAGTAACAAATTTCCTTGGAAAAATAAAAAGGAAAAATCAATGTGAGGATGCATTGAACATAAATGATGTTATTGGGGAAATTGAGTACCCTTTTACTCTATAAGGATGAGCATTTCCAAATTTATTATCATCAAATGAGAATTGGAAATGAAACATCATAGTATGGAATCAAAACAGATTTTAAGTTTTATGAGTTGAATAAAGGATATTCATGAATTTGAGGAGAATGAAATATATTAGATGAAGTGGTAATGATATATGGAAATTGATTTAATGAAATCAAGAGCATTTATAGGATACATGTTAGACACTTACAAAACTTGTCAATTATCTTGTAAGTGTACGTGTTGATTGAAGAAAGCAAAGTTTAGGGTTATATAAATTTTAAGGATAGTATGGAATTTGACCCAACAAAGGTGGAATATGAGACTAAACTATGAAATGACAATGACAATTAGAGAAATTTATCTCTTACTGATTGTATAACATAAGGACATTCTTTTAAGTGCCATCTTGCCATTGGTTACATAAACCCTAAAAAGAGTTAATGGTAGATTGTTGAGAATTGAAGAATATATGATAAATTATGGAGTTTGTAAAGGTTTGAGAATGGATGACTACAAAGTCAATATGGACTCTTTTAATTGGAATTATCAAGAATGCTTCAAATAAAGGGTTAGTAGGATATGAAAAATGGTTATGAGGTATGTTTGAAAGAAGCACGAGGAAATGCATAATCTAGAAATTTTGAAGCTAACGATATATATATATATATATATATATATATGAAAAGGCAAGAGATAAATATTATCATGGATTGTAAGAATGTTCTGAATATTGTTCTGAATATGAGAAAGAGATAATTACTTTCAAATATTGAAAGATTGTTACAAAGAACAATAGTTGAAATTATATAATCCAATCAATACGTCATTTTGAGAGATAGTCTAAGGACTATACATATTAGGAAAGCTATGTCCAAACTATATATGTTGAAAAGGAATGAGGATGAGCAATAGAAGTTAGAATGGAAAATTGTGAAGTATGGAAAGATTGGTGAAAATGAGGAGTAGAAATTTAGTCAAGTGAAATAGAAGGCTTTGAGACAAAAGGATAACTCAGTTAACAGTTATTAATCCTTTTGAAAAGTCTAGCAAGAATCAGCTTAAGTGAATAGTGCATAAGCAAGGTTAGTCATGTGTGAGCATTTTAATAGGAATTAACCATATGATTTATTCCTTTAAGAAGAAGGTAGTATGAGAAATGAATGAAAGGAAATAGGATTTCCTTAAGTGGCAAAGCCACATGAGTAAAGCTATGAAAAAGTTGTGAAAACTCACGAGTGAGTTGATATGCAAATTTCGAGGATGAAATTTTTGTAAGGGGGTAGATTGTAACACCCCTAATTTTTGTAAGGAGAGTGAATAAATAATGAAATTGAAAATTTCAAGAAAATTCAAGCTAGAATATTAAGGTTACTAAAAATGCACTTCTCATAGGAGTTGAATCAAGAGATAAGACAAGTATAATTGAAAACATATTTGACGAACCCTTCAGAATGACTGTAAGCATGACAGATTCTAAACTCAGATGAAAAAACCTTTATTTTTCTCCATTTTTAAGTATAAAAGGGTAAAATGATAATTTTACAAATAATAGAGACATAAGACATCAAAATTTGGAATGTTCTTAGAAATACAAATCCAACGCCACTAAGTATGTTCAATTTCGAGTTCGGGAGAATAAAATCAATTTTTCTCCATAAAAGGGAAAATTGGTCTTTTTACACATCCATGGGGCCCACGAGGGACCCACAAAGGGATCCAACATCTAAAAAATAGGCTATCATGAGTAAACCACTACCTCTTGCTAATGGAGAAGGAGGTGGTAGTGGAAATTCTAAGACAATTTAATAATTAAAAGAAATCAAGGTGATAATTACAAGTACTCATGGAAAATTCAAAACACCTTTAGAAATAGTTCATAAAAATCCCAAAAATTCTCCTAATATTCCTCACGAGGTCCCCTAGCATGCCCCAAAATCTCAGCTCTAGAAACCTCCCCGATCTCCTATTTTCTTTCTTTCTCTCCTTCTCTCTTATTCTCTATGGGCGTGTCCACAGATGCACCCGACACTCCAGACTGAGTGGAGATGTCAGGCGCGTCTAGGGACACGTCGTCCCCAACTAAACCAAGGTTTTTTCCTGAAAACCCTAATTGAATTAGCCATACACTACCAACCATTGGTTTTCCATCTTGACTGTCATATGTGTGCGGGCTAAGGAGATCTACCAAAGCCCTTTGGTTCCAAGATGATCCAACATCTGGATTGCCAGGAATTTCAAGGCAAAGAACAAGCACAGGTGAATCACCATCTTTGGCATGTTCTTCAAGTTATTCCTGTGAATCTGGCTGGTAAATGGTTATCTTGCACCATTGAATCTCTTCAGCAAGGGGTGACCTACCAAAACCCCATGTTTTCCCTCCTTCTCCGACAGCGACGCATGCATTATCCGGCTACTAGGGTTTTCTTATTCTTTTTTGGGTGAAATCTCTCTCTCTAGTGAAGCTTTCTTCACCAGACCCGACCAAGTAATCCCCCCTCACTCCCCTCTTTCCATTCAGGTAGGCCCATGGTGTTTTTCGGCCACTTGGAGGTCTCCTCAGTCGTTGATCTATCAGAAACGACAGATCCAGCATAGAGGGTTGAGATCTCCTCATTCTATAGCTCATATCCAAATTATGAGCTGTCGGATGAGTTTTGGGGGTCCAAAAACTTTACGGTTTGAAATTTTAGCCCTTGATGTTTTCAGATTTAAGAGATCTTGAGAAAGGTTGATCTGACGGTCCAGATCGGACTGTCTCAACCGATCTCAACAGATCAAGTTCCAGTCCGCTGAAGCGAAATAGGGACGCTCTATGTGGATGCGCCCCTGCACGTGAGCTAGTGTGCGAGCTGCCACCTAGAGTAGGAACAATGCCACCTGCGTCTCTATGACGGAGACATAGGCTGCTGGTCGTCCCCGCAGTTGCACTGTCCATATTTGATCTGGGCCGCCCATTGTTTGAATTGAAAACTTAAATCTTCAATTAAGGGCTCAATATAACTCTGATTTTAGATATGAAACTTTTTGTAGATTCCTTATCACTTGTTTTAGGTACTGAACTCATTAAATGTATGTTTTAAATTGTATTTAAGTGTGATAATCATAAAAATCCGTATTAATAGTAGTGGATAATGATCAAGATGATCCCATAATGAAAATCTAAATAGATGGATGTGTTCAAAATGTCCCAAAAATTTAAAGATCATGATCATAATGAATTTCTAGGTTTCTAGGTTAAGAAAATTAACAAAAACAGTAAGATTGAAATTCAGCCCTTAAAACGGGCTAAAATCTTAAAATCTCAATTCTGATCTCAGTTAAACTCAAAATTAATTGGGATGGATTCCTTGTGATGATTAGAACCTACTAAACCAATAAAATCATAATTTTAATTCATTAACTTTTCTAAAATTAAGTAAATAAATGTACTAACATCCTTGATCTAAAAGATCAGGGATGATCAGACAATTCAAATTATGTTGGATGATGATCTAATGATAAAATAACCTAAATAAATGAGTTATATGTAATTGAATTGGCATATCTTGAGAGATCTAGCCTTAAAAGAAGTAAAACCCATAAAAATGAATGCAAATCTCCTTGATCAAGTTGATCAAGGATGATTGGATAGTATGTATGTGTTTTGATGATAATATGAAGTAAATATATTGTTGATTTATGGATTGGATGATGATTTGGGATAGATCAAGATCTATGCCCTTAAATTGGATAAAATAACTTAAGATCTCCTTGATCGGTTAGATCAAGGAAGATTAGATCATTTGATGAGATGCATCAATGAAATTACATTAAGAAGATGTGTTAGATCTAAAGGAAAATGAAAGATCAAGATCTAAACCCTAAAAGAGATGAATAATGATTAAGGATCAGCTAAGACCGTTGGATCATGATGGATAGATATGGCATATTATATTTTCATTTCAATTGTTGAATGTTATTATAATAGTCTTTTATTGTTTAGTAGATTTAATTTGTAGATTTATTTATTTATGCTTTAATGCTTATGCAATGGAAATTACATTGAAAATGTAATTAAATGAAATTAGAATGGAGGGACAATTACATGGAATGAATGACATGGACTTAATGATAGTAAGGGCCATAGTAGGATAATATAAGGAATATAAATTCCTTGGTCCAAATTAGGAGAATCATGAAACTCCATGAATGACATTTAAATGTTCATGGATTTAATTAAAATCAATTAGAAAGAGTACTTAGGGCTGCAATGCTCATAAGAACCTTATGAAAGGTTGAGCTAGGGTCATTCTAGTGGATGATGAACATAATGGTTAAGGGGGTTTTCTAATAGAGCCTCGCTCTTCCCCCACCTTCCGTTGACGTTTGTGAGTTCTAAATGCCTCCTTACATGAGGATTGAAGTAACCATTTGGTGTTCAACCATTCAACTAGTAAGCATTAGCCAATTTGACATAAGAGAACCTGTTTAGACTTATGATGAAATAAGCTACCCTCAACCAGTAAAACATTAACTGGTTGAGTAATAATAATAAGAGAATAAAAGGTTAGTAAATCATCTAACCGTAATAAAAATTGTAATCAAGATAAGGATGATCAAACAAGATCTAGAGGATCTTGAATGATAAAAAACAATAAGAATACTAATGTCGTATTGTATTATGTATATGTAGAAATTATGTATGTATATGTAGAAAAATGTAGATAGAGAACCCAAACCCTTGATCAAACATGATTCAAGGAAAAATTAGGGCATCCCTTATAGGAATACATACTTGTATAGAGAAATAACTTTATATGTATGGCTTGACAGATGTATGAGTCCAGACCATGATGGGTAATGTGGAAGAATACCACTTGAGATGTATGAATCAAGATACTACTTTGAGGTAGGTGGATGTACGAGAATGTATTAAGGATTCATGTGTATACATACGTGATCTTTGTTTGTAATTATAGACCTTCATGATATAAGTATGCTGAGTACCTTAGCATAGTCATGATCCAACTAAGTAAACCAACCATATGATCCAACTAAGTGATCTAACCATATAATCTAACTAAGTGATCTAACCTCATAATCTAATTCAATTGAAGTAGCATATTTTTGTATCCCTACCAAGCATAGCTTGCTGAGGTATTGCAAATGTTTCAATGTTTACAATACCTCAGATACAGGGAATGAGGGTTAGAAGCTCAAGACTATAGAAGACTTAAGAAGACTTGGAAGAATATTCAATCCGAGTATATCCCTTGAAGACATGTATTTTTACTTGGAAGCATTGTATTGTATTGAGAGTTTTTAATGTATGGTGAGGTTTGAACTTTGGATTATATAATTTGGACAAGTATTGTACTAATACTGAGCTGTACTATGAACCACTAGATGGATTCTAGAATTTAATAAAAATATATTCCTTTAATGGAATTCTATCTTGTACAAAATATTTTACTTATGTTATGTATGAGGTGATGGCTTGGGTTTATTCAAAGTAAGTTTTAAAGAAAAGAATTTGCGCTATTTTATTTTGCAAAATTTTTTTACTAAGAGCACCCTGCCTTGAAAATGTATTATAAAATGAATTACGAAAATCGGGTTGTCACATCAACTCTCCTTGTGACTCCTGGTTGCAATACAAAGCTATCATCCTTAAGATCTCCACCCTTCATCCATCCATCTATGTAATTACTTGTTTTTACTTGATCTCCACTTTAGGAAACCATCAAGTAAAATTTCTCATCACATAATATGACATACACTCCCTTGTCGTCCATTTGTTTTACACTCTTCCATTTCATACATTCCCAATCTTGTGGGCCTTTGGTGTGTATAAGAATGAAAGAGTCAGCGGGACCTATGTATGATCTTCCACTTTCACAGCATAGTGCAAGTGATTTAGGGTTACATGAGCTTAGTGATAAAATAAACGGAATGATCCTCAAAGTATTAGGTTTCTACTTCTTCAATTGATCAAGTTTATCAGATTAAATTGATCTATGTTGTCCATTTACGTTCAAGCTTGATCAACGAGATAAAATATTGATCAGCTTGATCTCTCCACTTGGATCTTAACATACTACCTATAAAACTTAGCAAAGCCCTAATTAGTATTATTTCATAAATGGTTTTAAACATACTTAACCTTTGGATGGTGATCTAACCCTATAAATACACTGTATTATGGTTTTACTGCAAATCAATCATATGAGTGTAAAAATGATCAATCTAATACACTAAAACAATGCAAATTTTGGGAATTTTGGATACAATGTTCAACACTCAACATCTATGAACAAGATTTAGAAGAAAATGTAGCCATTTAGAAATAGCTTTATGAACCCCATAAGTTCAGTATAGAAGATGAGGAAGATATGTCCCAATGACCACTAAAATTGTCCCTGTTCAGATCTCCACAAATCAAACAACCTTGTGAATTAACCTACATGAGTTTAATTAGATGAAGATAGAGTTGCAATAATTGAAAGCCATTGGGAATTTATGATATTGTTAAGACATTAGCATTCACATTTAAGTGGGAACCATAATACTCTCAATTCTTATGAGTTCACAAATGACCAATCACCTATCTCTTCCACAAGTCACTTATTAGAGAGGTCATGACTTGGGTCATGATAGCAAATAATGCACAGTGGAAATATGGGAAGATTTGGCCAATGCCTTTATTGCACAATTTTAGTATAACATTTAGGATGAGGTTACATTCAAATATTTGGATTTGCTTCTCTAGGAACCCAAAAAAGTGCTCTCTATATTTCCCATCTAATTCAGAGAAAAGGTTCCAAAGATGAAGGCAGCACCACTAGAGTAAGGGCAGATGCATATCATGCTCTGAAACTAAAACAATACTTATCATCCTCCTCTCTATGTCCAAGCCTTTACTAGTATAGAAACCTGAAAACTTCCAGAAATAGAATCAAGTACAATTTCCTAAATGAATTTCTCTCCCCCTATTATGGAAGTGTCACTAGAGGAAAAGGCCTACTAACCCCACAAACTAGACTTTGCAAAAAATCAAGGTAAACCAAATTCAACCAGCCTAAACCTCCACTTCATGCCCAAGAAGACATACACCCAATTGAGAATCACCTACAAGAAAGGCTTGCAAAGACTCATGATACAAAATGTCATCACTTTGCCCAAACTTGAGCCAACTCCTACTAATCCTCCCCTTAGGTATAATTCAAACAAGTATTGTGACTTTCACAGAGCACTTGGTCATGATAGGGAATATTGTTGGACCTTGAAAGGCACTACTAAAAGATTGATAGAAAGGGGAATTATTGAGAAACAATATGCCCCATGCATCATCGCCAATCCCTTGTCAATCCATGTGACACCTGTTATCAATCACATATTTATCAAGATAATCGATATTGAACCCAAATTTGAAATTCCCTCAACTATCAGGAACTATAAGGTAATCTATGAGCTCAAATATGAGTATGAGAGTGACTACCTTGGAATGGATGACCCCTGGCCATGGATTGAATTCAAACCCCAAAATACATTACTAGGATGGGACCACCCATTGGAAGAGAAGCCCGACAAGAATAGTGGACTCAAGAAAACCAGCATTCGCAACCAATTGGAGAAGGTTCGAAATAATGTTAAGAAAATGACTTCACAATGATATTAGCTAGAATTAACGAGTAATCTATCATGTCAAAAAAAAAATCATGGGAAAGTAGACAACCACCAATGAATGTCATACAGTTGATCTCTCTCCAATCTCAGCCAGTCTCATTTGAGTCCTCATTGAATAGTAGATGAAGAAGATGGAAGTGGGAATCAATCAAACCAACAATAGGATAGAAGGGCTCATTGACCACATTACCAATCTTATACTATCTATTGAGATAATTTTTTACTTGCTAGTGGGAAATGGGCAGGTGGTCCAAACTATAAAATCCAACTTTATCCTTGCAATCCCTGTTCACATAACTTTTCCAAAACAATGTGTAGTGCTTGGGATCACACTGAGTCTACCTTTTTATTGGCTATAGAAAATGGGAGTGTTTGAAATGTCTTTGCCTCAAGGAATACTATAAGACCTGCCCAACGGTTAAAAGCATGATTTCTTCTATGACTTTCATTGGTCTTTTTGTCACTACATTGATAATTATTATGAGCTCAGGATGTACTTACAAAAGTCGATCAAGGATGGGAAGTTAAAACCAAAGGTCTCTATAGCACTTAGAAAGTATGCACCAAATCTCACTCATCATCCCTTACTCCAATATTGAGACAGGCACAAAGTTTACAATCACAAAACTAATGATTGTTGGGAGATAAGGTCGAAGTAGCAATAGATCCTAGATATCATAATGATGCTGGAAGAGATCTTGGGAGGAATTTATATTCCAGTTGTGGAACTAATGAAGATGTCAGATGGAGGATTCAAAAGGGCACAAATCTAAATAATTTTGGGCAATGATGAATCACATCCAAGACCTCGTAGCTGATCCTCAAGATTTTGAAGGCTTTGCATCCTATTCTTCTATTCCATATGATCTCAACTGGACCTCTACCTTGCCACCTTCAGACATAATAGAAGAATGTTTTGAAGCTCTCAAATCTTGGGAACAAAATGTCAAGAGCAGTCTAGACAATGAATGTTGTGTCCTTATATGATAGTTCAGCTAAAGATTACATTTGTTGTCAAGTATCCTTTTTCCCCTGAGGAGTCAGATGATGAGAGAAGTTTGCAAATTAGTCAGTTTGGAAAGATTAGCTCATACAATAGCAGCAGTGATGATGAGGAGATAGTGTTCAACACTCAAGTTAGAAAAAGCTTCAACTAGGACCTCATTAACTCTCTTTTCAAGGCACGAGATGGATATGTAGAGAGGCAGGGAATGATGACTTCCACCATCAACCAGTTCTTTGTTAAAGAAGGTGATATTTTTCAAAGGCTGAGTTGGCCCTGCCATGTTGACAAATTCCTCTCGAGAAGTATCGAGAGAGATTATGGCACTGCTCAACTCCTTCATGACAGCTTTGTTGTGTTGGACAAAATCTGAGGTGCATCTTTAGGCTGCAAAGGTCATGGCCTTACAATAAAATTATGGATAAAAATGTAGAGCAATAAAAATGGGCCAAGATATGTTCCTATAAGAAGAGAGGAGAATCTAAAACCAAGACAACTAGGAGATTTCCCACATACACTCAATGGGTAGTTCATTAAAGAAGGAGGAAACTTCCCTTACTATGGTTTCCTTGGGCCCTGAGTTGATCTAACCACTGGCAAGGACCAACCCACATTCAAATATTCTTTGATGATGAGTACTTTGAGGATGAAGAAAAGTGCACAAATATCAAGGAAGAAACCATAGATGAGGGAGCAGCCATAATCTTACAATCTCCCTTAACAAAGTTGGCAATGTTGTCAAGGGTCATAGAGAACATTCCATCATCTCACACTCCTTTGGCCTCTGTGGTCAAGCACACAACTCTCATGCCTCCTTTAGTATGGAATAAGAGACATGCATAGCGACAAAGAAGAAAGGCAGTGTCACACACAAGGGAGTCTATATGATGGGTAGAGTGATCCATGTAAGAAATCAATTTATTCACACTCAAAAATTTTCCTCTAAGAAACCATGCTACTTTATCAAAAGGGATGTCGCGGAAAGAAGCAAGCATGTCTTTAGGTGACTCATCCAAAGAATATTTGACTAAAGAACCTCAACAACTGACATCTAAAAGGCTAGCAAATTCCTCTACTAGAGGGGTAGAGTTCACCAAAAGGGAACTAGAAGAATCAGGTCTTCAAGTCCTAGAATTGACAACATGCATGCATAAAATCCCAATCCACTCAAAGATCAAGCATATATTGACAATATTTAAAACCAATGCAACTGAAATCCAACATCTATAGCTTAAAATAGTCATTCAACCAATTTTCCTAATCATGGAAAAAGAAAACATCTTCAATATAGGCCATCGAGAGTGCTTATTTCCTATATAACTCTGGAAGAGGTATAACAGTAATTGGGAAGGGATTTCAAATTGAAGCAAAAGAGGAAAGATGAACACATTACACATCACATAACAGTAATTGGGAAGGGACTCCAAAATGGTTACTGACAACATCCATGCGGGAGCATGACCTTGAGCGAGGTGTCCCAAGCACGTCGCATGTCAACTCAAAAAGCTAGCCGCATAATGATGCTGCGACTGCACAAACCGCAGCATGAGACCACATGATCCAAATATGATGGCCGCATAACCTCTAAAATGAAGAAATAAGGAGGTGAAACTTGCAAAAATTGGGCACTCTCTGAGGAAGAAAAAGGAGAAATAGTCATCCAAAACAAAAAGTTACTCATCCATCCATAAATAAATACATAAATCATCCACAAAAATTAAAAAATTCTAAGAAATCAAAGTCTCGATGTTTCCAAATGAGAATCAAGTAAATGAAAAGTTTGAATAAGGCCTTGCTTAGTTATAATCAACATTATCGCTCCCAGCAGCCACATCTCCAAGTTGTACGGCAAGATCATCCCCACCCTGCTGTCCTCCAACTCCGGGTGGCAAGGTTCCCTACATTGAGATGAAACATCTATCTGAAAGAAAATTACACCACTGTAGATCATGCACCTCTCTCTGTGATGCCTCAAAGACCAGTAGTGGTCCTAGATAGCTCCAGTTATAGGTCACTCTCTCTCGCCTCTACTAGAGCTAATCACCTCCGACACTCACTCTCCAAATGAAGACACTTTCTCTCCATTCTCCAGGTCCCAAATCCTCCTCTGAAGCACTCCCACCACATGCCGGTGAGCCCTGAGTTATAAAAGAATCTGAAGAAGAAAATTCCAATCAAAGTCTACCCAATTAGAGAAAGAGAAAATAAAAAAAATAAAAATGATCCTTTGAGTCAACAAGTAGTAGGCATGCTCTTGGCTCTGGTTGAACATCTCCAACAAGGTATCAAAATGTTCCACCTAAACCGGATCATAATTACGAGAAGAATGAGACAAACCCAAGGTGAGGGAAATAGAATGAAACCAAAGAAAACGGTGTAAAAAACCCACTAGATGAATGCTGGGGTCCCTGGAAGGCCAGAGAACTGGAGACACAAGCAGAGGGAGCAACAGCTCCCTGTTCAAGCCCTCAACTATTCTTGTGATCAAGGAAGGGGGAAGTTGATAAGAACCAACTCCTTAAATGACATTGCTACCAGCCGCAATCGGAGCACCTCCTGATCACCCAGAGAAGAGCCAAGATCTCCATCCTCTTCGGCATAGGCCTAGGTTTAGGAATAGAAACTTGAGGAGGAGCAATGCATGGAGCCACCAAAGGAATTAGGCCCACCATATATCCAAGAATGAGGGGGTGGGATGATCGGGGTTAGGTGCCACCCTAGCATGGGCTCGCTGAGCAGCAAGAGCAGCCAGGGTCTGAAACAAGTAATAGAAATTGGTCAAGTGTTGAACCAGAAATCAAAGGAAAAGTGGAAAAAGTTTCAAGGCTAACCTGCATCAGTGATAGCAGGAGTTAAGAACAGTAGAAAGTGGCAAAGTCATCATCCTCACTAACATGATCCTTGAGAAGAACTAGCACAAAGGACCTCTAGTTCCTCAAATGTTGGGTCCAATATAGGAGGGTCCATACCCTGAGTTCAAATCTACCTTGGGAACCTCTCTAGGAGGTACCAGCAGTAAGAATCTCCTAGAAACCACGCCTTAAAGAGAAAGATGTGGAGCATAGCCTGATGGGACCCATCACGAACCAGAGCCCACCCAACCCTCTCATCTAGTCCCCTTGTAGGCTCTATATACTATTGCTCCCAAGAGCCTAGAAAGCCACCTTGGGGATAAAAATACTCCATTGCCAAGGTCTCCACATAACCTACAAAATGAAAGAATCATGAATGACATTGTAGAAATAAAAGGGAAAGGAGTCGTTACAAACTCACATGCTCAACCTCAATCCCTTCCAACCTTAAATGCCATCCTTGCACCCGATCATTCTTCTCGGTGTCCAAGAACATTACCAATCCCTTCTTTTTCCCTATGAAGTCAATGATGCCATCCTCCTGATCAGCAAAGACAATGGCTAAATAGGAATGTAACAATCCTAATTTTTAATTACATTTCATGTATTTTTATCATATTTTTATTTGAAATGAAATTTTGTAAAAAATTTGACTTTCATGAAATTGAGTTTGTCTAAAACTCAAAATTTGGAATGCACATGATCAGAGCTTTCCAACGATACTAGGAACACACTAAACATAGGCCAAGGTAGAAAAACTCCAAAATTTTACAAATCAAAAGGGAATTGAATTTGAAAAGGACAAACCCTCTATTGTCTTATTCACTTAACTAAATAGTTGAAGGGGAGGAGCTCAACATGTGGGGAGGGTCAACCCACACGTGAAGCTTGACTCCCAACTGTTGAACTGGGAATATATTAAAGGACAAGAGACAGGAGAGAGAGAGAGAGAGTGTGTGTGTGCGTGTGTGCACGGTCACTGGTTTGCACGAGAAAATTCATAGGGAGAGTGAATGTTCTAAACCATTCATCAAATTTCCCTCATCAAAAAAATCCAATACATAAAATATCAAGTCGATCAGAGTTAGTTTAGGTCATTGATTGTGCCTGCAATAGTGCACCAAGTTTTCTCCAGGAAAGAAAAATGCATCAAAGAACAAGGTATATAGGAAAAAAAGCAATTGAAAATTGATTATAGAAACCCTTCATTTTCTTCCCCATTGTGTGTAAAGAAGAACCCACTTTGTGGATTGAAGGTGGAAGGAGAAACGACAAAGATATGGATGAAAAATTGACGTCGGCAACTGTGTTAGTTTTCCAGTGAAGGCCATGGTTTTTTGAAGTTTTTTTTACATCAAACAGTGATAAAACCTCACCAAATTTGATAGGAGTGAAGGTAAAACTCTGATCCAAAAGGCCCATGAGTTAGTTTGCAAAATTTTAAAGATTTTATATTACACATAGTTGCTGACAGTGACCTTTTTCTGGTCATCTTCACGAGTGACGAGGACTGGATTCTAGCAATTGTAAAATATAAAATTAATATATTTAGAATCCTCGCCACCCAATCCACATATATGTGTTGATGGAATTTTGTTCAAAGATCATCCAACCATTGAAATTTTGATCCAAGTATGGTGTGCAATTATAAATCCTAAATCTACAAATTTGACTGTCAAAATTACAATCGGACATTAGATCAAGTACCTTATAACCTTGATTTCACAATAACAAAGATCTATAGTAAGATAGATCAAATGTATGTAAAATTGCACCAGGGTCTAATCTGACTCTTCAAAACCTAATCAGTAATGATGGAATGTTAGAAAATGTGATCAAACCTCAATTAATTATTAGAATTATTAATCTATGAGATTGACAACCTAAAATTTCACATATTAGTGGTTCCAAAAGCTCACAATGATCTGAAATGTTGATCAGAGACCCAAAATGTGCATCTGCACCCCGGATAAACCAATTATGGTTAACATAAAATGATGTATAATGCAAATTATAGAAATGTGAACCCAATCTATGATTAGATAGATGAACTAGGACTACCCTTTGTGCCCTGAGTTGTGGTTAAAAGAGGCCAATTTATGGGAATCTAATTTTCTGTGGGTGATTTGTCATTAGGAGTAATCAGAATTGAAAGTGTATATCAATATAAAAATTAAGAAAATAGACTTGTTTTGTAATGTTTGACCTATGAATTGAAATTAATAAGACAATATGAAATATCAATATATTATTAGATTAATTGATAAATCGAGCTGAAGGAGGGACACAAGTGAACTAAGGATAACTCTAGAAGTGGTGGGCAATTTTAATATCTATGTGCGTTTTGTAAAAGTGGAAACAATGGAAACTATTTCACTGAAAATAGTAAAAATATGACAATGTGATTTCTAAATTGCATGCAGATGAGCATTTTTGTATTTTATGAAAAATATTAGTTCTAAAATGCCATGTTGGTTTATTTATACTATTAAAATTTGTGACATGAGACTATGTTTGAAATGCATTGATTTCATGGTTTATGAAAGATGGAGATTGATATTATTGTATAGAATCCTCGTACTCAACCCTTGTGAGGGCTTCTTTTACTTGGATGTGTAGTACCATGAGATTAATTTGACTTGCATGTCTTACCAGTGTGTGATTTTCGACTGTTTCAAGTCATAGAAGCATGTGATGATGCCTAGTTATATTATATTATAACAAGTACATGGGACTTGATGGGCGCTATGCTAGAAGAGTTTGAGGATTGATCATCATTCCTTTGAAATTTCATGTATTTGATACCTAGCTACAATAGGCCAAATTCAGGTTATGATGACATTATGGGCAGGTCATGGCCTTGTGCACCTATTTCCCATGTACATAGTGCAATGGAGTCTATCTATTATAGTATCAATGGGATAGCTACATGCACGACTGGGTCTTGTCCACTGCATAGATGGTCCATTATGTTTTAGATTTGAGACTCATATATAACATGATAACACAAGAGGTGTGTGATGGCTTGGGATTTTAAGTAGATAATGGGTACTCATGACCAATAGCAGATGGCTGAATTTGAGTGGTTTTACATTCGAGAGACCTTGAGGAGGTAATTTAGATGATATTATCTACATATGTTTTATAAGACATTGATGTGTTTGAGCATTTTATGACTTTAATGCTTCTCATCTATTCACTATCTGGTGATGATTTTGCTATCCATTTGTGGATGTGCATGTGCTTGAGATGATGCTTTTGGGAGATATGATGTACCATACATGGTTTGAAAAGTGCTTTACTATGACTATTACTACTTTAGAAGTAGGATGTGTGGATGCTTTATATTCATGTTATTCGACATGAATTTAAATGGATTTGCCATATGAACTGAAATGTGATTTCGGTGTTTATTATGTTGTTCATATGCATCTTATTCTTCAAAACTTCATCACACATAACTGTAGATTTTTGTTGGATTTAAAATTATATAAATTGTCATATTCGATGTTAAGCCTACCTACACAAGTGCAAGCTTTCTTATTATATCTTAGGTTTGAAGAAATAGAGTAGAGGAAAGGAAGTAGAGTATCATACAAGAAGAAGTCATAGAAGGTAATGTCAAACAAGTGTACAACTTGTGGAGATAATCCTAGAATTGATGTAGTAGGTTGATTTATTATGACTTTTGTTTCTTAGACATGTGGACATGTAATATTAAACCTTGTATGAGTGACTGTGACTGGAATGATTTTGGGAGAACTGGCTCAGTTTTCTACGTGTTTTTTGTATGATTGAACTTCTATTTTCAAAACATATATAGATATATGTATATGTGTGTGTGTGTGTGTGTGTGTGTGTGTGTGTGTGTGTGTGTGTGTGTGTGTGTGTGTGTGTGTGTGTGTGTGTGTGTGTGTGTGTGTGATTTGATGGAGACAAAGTCTGCCTTGTTATTATTTTGATATTATGTGTTTATTAGGAACACTACATATATACGAAAAATGTGTGAGGTCTAAAAATAGAGGAAACTATATCTATTTTTTGGTTGAAATGAGACAATTATTGTACCAAACAATTCATGTTTTGTGAAGAAAAAATGACACTTAGGATTTTCAAAAGTCTTTTTATAGAAATTTTATTTTGCTATTTGTTTTCCAAAACTTCTTTCAAAACTCGGGCCACCACTTTTGTAAAAGATTTGTAGAAAAGTCATATAAAAACCAGGAATGCGAAAGAGTGCCAACCATAAACTGTACGAAATATTAGATGGGGATCTTGGAGAGTAGAAGTGTGGGCCCAAAAATGCAAAGAATGAGGACAAAACTTACAAGATGTTCAAAGAAAAGTAGAAACCAAAGATAAGAATTCATCAACAATAGGTACAGAGTGGTAAGATAGGAATCAAAGGCCTAGTCTGCCACTAGCCTTAGGCTATCAATTAAAGCAACATATGCACACTCCTCTAGCATGCGAACAAATGAAGCTTGCACCTAGTTCACACTATCAGTAAACAAGGTGTGTCCCAAGACCGACAAGAGATAATGCCTAGGACTTCTTGAAATCTCCCTTTTGTAGTGGAGGTGTGTGATGACGAGAGTCTAGATTTCAACACTGTTCTGACTGCTCTGGCTCAAAAATCTTCATCGAACTTGAATGGCATGATAGTCCTCATCATCACCATCCATTTGGGATCTCTTCTTTAGTGCCATGGTAGCAAGAGAAGATGAAGAAGAAGAAAGAGAGGACAAAGGAAAGGAGAGAAAAGAAAGAATGTCTTAGATTTTTCTGTATGAAAATGGGTGGAAGATTTAAGATACATCTATTGTTGCCAAGAATCCAAATTTGCTACACTTCAAATTTGGAAATTAAAGAGGTCATGCAACCAACCCTTCACCTTCCCACCATATGTAGTCATCTAACAAATGACCAAAATGCCCTCCTCCCAAAGACTAAGTTGTTGTATGGCCTATGGTTATGCAGCCTATGGTTATGCAGCCTCTTTTGAGGCAAAGAGACCCCTCTTTTTAATTAATTCATCACTTCATTGGATTTAGCCAATCCAACCATCAATTCTCATTAGATCATTAGATCTAACTAATCCAATCATCAATTCTCATCAGGTCATTAGACCCAACCAATCCAACCATCATTTCTCATTAGATCATTAGATCTAACTAATCCAATCATCAATTCTCATCAGGTCATTAGATCCAACCAATCCAACCATCATTTCTTATTAAATCATTAGATCCATCTAATCTAATCATTACTTCTCATCAAATCACTAGATTCAGTTGATCTAGTAATCAATTCTCAACAAATCATTGGATCCAACCAATCCAACTATCAATTCTTGGTAAACCAATAAATCTAGTTGATCCAATTGTCAATTCTCATTAGATCATTAGATTTCCTTAATCCGACCCTTTATTAGTGTAACCTAAGCAACCACATGGTATTTTTCATATATTGACAGCCCTTAGGCACTTGTTGAGAGTTTTCCTACGAATGCACAATTAGTCAATTATAGTATTACAGGGTCAAATTTATAAGAAGGATATAGTGTGAGTTTAAAGCACCAAATTATTCTATTCTAATGATTCTAAAAGATTTACACAAAAGATATTACAAATGAGGTGATGAAATGATCAAATGGATTAGATTTCTTTGAATTAAGAGAATAAACTATAATTGAAGCTTAGGATTAGAGACAACCAAGACTAGCATTAGGGTCTGCCACTAGCTATTCCTTGTTATAACTCAAGAATTAGATCAAAACTATGATATTTTCATCTAAAGTGGTTTCTTTAAAAATTTAACTTAAAAATCATTAATCATTAGAAACTAGATAGGTTACCAAATCCTAAGTATTCTATGTAAAACCTAACTATAATGAATCAAAGATTAATTTCAAGTATTCATAACAAAAGGTAATGACATTGTATCAAAAAATTCTACTAAGGGCAATTCTATCTCTTTTAATTAAGATAAATTTCAAATTATATTTTCTACGACATTTAAGATACTAGGAATTAATGAGTGGTGTTCCCTATTGTTATGCTAGGATCACTCTAATCCTATACAAAAATAAACTAGCTTAACATAATTTCTTATTTAACATAAATAAATTAAATATTTATTAAAATAATAAATAAAATAAACTAATCTAAAACTAAAGAAAAGAACCACCCTAAAAACTATACTAAGTAGTATGTACTTTCCACTTTTTTTTAACTTACTTGATTGTTATAATGATTGAGAAAGAGAAAAATTACAAAGAAAAAGGGTAATAAAGATAAAAGAAATAAATAACATCAAATAATTCTATGTTTTGAGAAGCTTTTTCAACATTTCTTTGGTTCATCATGTGCCAAATGTATCTAAGAACCTCCATCTCAAATTTCACTCAAATCATATAAGAAATCAAGGAAAAATCAGTGCTTAGAATTAGTGCTATTGTAACTTCAGAGAGTGTCGCTAGTCCTAAAAAAATAAACTTTTGAAATTATAGAGCAAACTAGTAATTATCTTATATGGATTCACATATCAAATTATTCCTTACTTAATTACATTCAAAATGAGCTATTAAACCCTAAAATATGATGAGAATTGAATGAGAAATAAAGTTACAAAGATCACAAGTGAGTGTCATTAATGTAGGAAATTCACTCCACATAGCTGATGAACTAGTGATTGCGTGATGAACAAGGTTACTTTGGCCAATGATTTCACCACCTTAGAGATTAAATTTTCATTAAAATTTCATATCTAGCCTAATTGGATGCCAAGGAATCCAATGGTATGGTTAGATCATAGGAAAAACCAATATAGAGAGAGATATTTGATCAAGAGATGACAGGTTCATCACAGACAATAACGATCCCTATTACTTTGGTCACTTTGGTGTTAATTTCTCTAACTTGCAAATTGAATTTTTCAGTAAAATTTTGTAGCTAAACTATTTGGATAATAATAAATCCATTGGTATGGCTATATCTTGAAGAAAACCTATAGAGATAGAGATATTTGATAAAGAATATGACTGGCTCAACACGGATAGTAACAATACATGTTACTATTTTCTTTGAGAAATCTTACCCAAAGCTCCATGAAATTGTTACAATACCATATGAAATTCTTCCTAACTATGAGAACATTCATGATGGTTTAGATTATAAAGAAAAGAGACAAAAACACAACTGAAAGAAGGAAAATCCAATGTTCTGTTTTCTCTTGCAGTAACAATAGAAAGAGGAGGTAGAGATGAGGTTTTCTTATTTTACAATTGCTTCTACTTTGGAAGACGTGACTCAACTTCTTCTCAAGAGAGATGGGAGCATTATTAATGATATAAATTAAGGATCAACACTGAATTGAAGTGGCACAAGGGAGAAATTCGAGGCTCTCTTACTACACACATATAGGGGTAGCAATAATGGAACAAGGATGAAAAACTTGGATTTCACCCCGCTTTCTTGCTCTCCTCCTATAGAAATCATAGGAGGGAAGACTAAAAATCTTGTTTCTAGCTTCCCCTCTATCAAATATGTGGATTTAACTACTTAATATCATTCATAGCATTTAAAGACTATAATTATAGTAGTAGAAGTGAAAGAGATGAACCAGTAAGCATTACACAATCTACTATGAATGATGCTTCAAAATAAGATAACAAAGAGATAAAATTTTAAAACTACATTTAGATTT
The DNA here is from genome assembly GCA_035236585.1 of Warburgia ugandensis. Lineage (NCBI taxonomy): Eukaryota > Viridiplantae > Streptophyta > Magnoliopsida > Canellales > Canellaceae > Warburgia > Warburgia ugandensis. The sequence goes on from CP141131.1 coordinate 28,265,464, forward strand.
ATGGAACTCTAAGCAATTACAAAATAAAAATCATACAAAACTATAAGAATTAGTAGGAATAATGTGCTGCTACCTACTGGATGTAATCAGCGAGTTAGAGTATACTCCTCCCTTCAATTAATCCACACCTTGCTCTCTTTTCTCCCTACAATTGTTCGGATGTCCAAGCCCACTACTCACCAACGATTGACTCTCTCTTCGAATCACACCATCCATTGATGAAATTAGAATGGTTCTAGTTGCTTTCTCTCTATAGATTAGTAGCTCCCTCTTATTTGCAAGAGGTTAAGAAATTAGCTTGCTTCTAGATAGCAGCTCTCCTTGTGACACATGACTGCAACATAGAGCTACTCCCCTTAAGATCTCAATCCTTCATCCCTCCATCCATTTCCACTTACTTATTTTTTACTTGATCTTCACTTTAGGAAACCATCAAGTGAGATCCCTGATCATCACATGATATCACGTACTCCCCATAAGCATCCATATTTATACATTCTTCCATTTTATACATTCCCAACCTTGTTGGCCCTTGATGTGTGTAAGAATGAAAGAGTTAGTAGGACCCATGTATGATCTTCGACTTTCACACCATAATGTGAGTGATCTATGCTTGCATAAGCTTGGTGGTGAAATAGATGGAATGATCCTCAAGGACTTGCGTGTCTACTTCTTCAATTGATATGGTTCATCAAAATTAGATCAATCTGAGTAGTCCATTTATATTTAATCTTGATAGACAACATGAATTATTGATCTGCTTGATCTCTCCACTTGGATCTTAACATACAACCCTGAAAATATATCAAATTATAGTTTTAGTGTAAATCCATCATATAAGTGTAAAAATGATCAATCTAATGTTTTAAAATAATACAAAACTTAGGATTTTTTAATGCAATATTGAGCACTCAACAACACTCCATATATTTATGTGGCTTGAGCAGGTCCCAAGCCATATTCTACCAAAATTTGTGTAGCTTGAGCCCCTCAAGCCACTTTCCATGAAATCAATGAAACTTGAGCGCCCTCAACCACTTTCCATGAAATATGTGTAACTTGAGAGCCCTCAAGCCACTTTCCATGAAATTTGTGTAGCTTAAGTAGCCTAAACCCACTTTCCATGAAATGCATCTAGCCTATGAAGTCATCGAGCTACTTTCCACCCAAATATATATCGCTTGAGTAGCCCTCATACCACTTTCCATGAAATCTATGTAGCCTAAGTATCCTTAAGGCAACTTTCCAAAATCAAATCTCAATTAATCTTAAGTAAAGCTCAGACCACTTCTCAAGGAAAAACTCTTCGGCCACCAAGTCATCTCTAAAAACTATTAAGAAAAAGTCCCTCTAAAGATTTTTAAAACATTTCAAAGCCCTAGTAGCCCTATGCAAATATTTCAAAACATTCTAAAGCTTGGTTAATTCCATTAAAAAATTTAAAATATTCCATAGCATTGGGCATCCTGGGAAAAACATTCAAGATTTCTAAAAGTATTTCAAAATTTTAGGGTCATTCCCTATAATATACTCAATTTTTAACCCTAAATTAGTAATAAAATAAATTAATTAAATTAAAAGTTTTATGCATAGAATTTGGTCTTAAGACTACTAAATTTAGAAAGTACTTGTCGATAGAAATTGAACAGTATAAAGAGCATCAAAAACAAAGTTTGAATGAGGGGGATATGAACATCTTAAGATCAAAGGGCTATGAAACCCAAAAACCATTCAACATTATCTTTGAACCCAAAAACCCTAGAAACGGTGAAAATAGATAAAAAAATTGGAGCATCTAGGGCTCCAATCAAGCCAAAAGAAATCGGAAGACTTGAGCTCATCGTCCCCGATGGATGATGCACCTAGGACGTCAACCATGATGCACTATAGCATGCAGCCGCTCCGTCGTACCCATGCAGGGATGCTCACGCGAGCTATCTTGAATGGTTGGAATGCACAGCGTCTTAAACACACGCACGCAGGCAGCGTCTTTGAGACCAAGATGCATGCGACGCGTTCTACTGCGCATTTTGGTGTCTATCCATCTCGAGGACAATGGTTTATGCTAGTATAAACCAGTGTAAACCCCCTCCGCTTGTGCAAACCGGTGTAAAATTGGGTTTTGATCTGATTTTTTATCTGGAATGGTTTTACTAAGATTCTAGAGGCTACAGAAGCCCGATCTTCCATCCAAAAGGTCCGTTGGAATTATATCAACAATGCAAACATGATTTTATCATTAAAATCTTGATCTAATCACATCTAATTAGGTCAAATTCATAAAATAACACCAAATCACTTAGATCAAGCCGATCAAGGGGTGATCAGGCCCTAGAACTTGAACAACTAGATAATATATAGTAATAACTGAGGGTCCTAAGGATCAGATTACATGTATTTACTCTAATAATTGATCCAGACCATTGATATGACCCAAATCTTGGAATTTTGTTGAGCTACGGATGATCTGACAATCAGATCAAGGTATAAACTTTAGATCCACATAAAAATGAGTAGATGAATATGAGATAGATATGATTAATAACAATTAATGTGTGATTAAGGATTTAATCATAAATAGAGATCTTAGAGAATGATCCAACAGTCATATCGCCATAAATTCTACTCAGATAAAATAAATAACACAAAATAGTACTGTGATACTGATAAGTACATTTGAGCATGTAAGCTAAGAGGATTACACACTTGATTTGGGTAATCTTTCATTGAGGTAGGTGACAACATTTAATGTTATGTTTTGATTTCAAAAACCTTGCATTATCATTACATCATGGTTGATTGTGATTGATTGTCACTTGTTTATTTATTTTGAGATTTTTTTAAATTCAATGTTTTATGCTATGATCGATATGAGATTTTGATAGTGTATTGAATGAGTTTTCATGATTGATTGTTTTATGAGATTGATACTGCATATCTTATGTATGATTAGTAATTATCTTTCTTTATTGAATCATTGAGATTGATGGGTTTTCATAAAAATTGATGGTGGAGGGTTGGTGGTTAGTCCTTTGAGAGGCTAACCCTAGGATGAGGAGTGAGCCTTGGAGATTGTGAGCCACGAGTGCTCCTAATTTTTTGAAATATACAATTTTCTTGTTTTGTGATTTATGACGAGTGCTCTCACCCGGTGGATGTCATACTAGGAGAGAGTAGGGCCAGCCTCCCACCCTCTGAATTTGTGGTGTGATAGACACCTACCACAGATGACTTTCAATAGGAGTTTGGTAACATAGATAATCCACACTACCAGTTCGGGCCTTTCTATGGTGACAAACGTTAATTCTCCCGTTATGGTGTTGACGAGGAGTAGCAGTGGTTGAGACCCTGGAGGGATTACCATTACAGCATGACGATCCATACTCTTGTTATGTATGCTTGCATGATGAGCATGGAGATATTGTTGAATGCCTGGGAGTAACGACACTCAGAGGAATTTCATAAAGATGATGCCTCAATTGAAACTCAAGCGATGATAAGCACTGAGATAGTAACTGTGATGACTAGCTATGAGAGAGTATTACTCCTCTGTGGATGGTTACATGATCCTCATTTGATCAATGAGGTGGTGGACTCGTTGAATCATAAGTCAGTAGGTATCATAATAGGTTGATCATGTTTGAAACACAAATCGAATTTTGTTTTGAAATAAAATGCAATGATGCATAACAATTTTTTAATTGAATTATTTTATATGATGTCTCCTAAATTTTTTTTATTATGAATATTAAAGTATGTGATTATAGTTCTCATTCAAATAATTACTACATGTTTAAATAATTTATTATGACATTAATTTTCATCTATTAAGAATAGTGATACATCACAAACTTGTGTGTGTGTGTGTGTGTGTGTGTGTGTGTGTGTGTGTGTGTGTGTGTGTGTGTGTGTGTGTGTGTGTGTGTGTGTGTGTGTGTGTGTGTTTATTTGAATAAATAGTGGTTAGCATGCTTACTAAACAACAAGTTCATTGAGATATTGTTGAATATCTCAAATTAGAAGATACACCAAAAAGGTTTAAGCAAGTGAAGAGAACAATTGCTAAAACATTGAAGATTTGAAGCATTTTATTTATTTGTAGTTTTTGTAAGGAATATTGATGATTAAGAAAAAACACTTTTATTTGAAGGTTGTGAGGTAAACATTTTATTATAAACCTTACATGCTCTATTTATGGAATTGTTAAAGTTATACAAGAAAAATATTTTGTCTCAAGATTGAATACCCTAAGAATATGTCACAATTCTAACCTTATTATAAATATTCTCCATTTTTGAGGTGTGACACTAGGGCTTCTTATTTCATCTCTCATAATAAGGCAATCAATCTATTTACATTTCTAATATCTCCTATTTTTTTCCCCACTTTCTCTCACCTCTCCTTTTTAGTCTCCCTTCTTATTCTACACACATGTTGTAGCATGCATTGTTAATGGTAATTTCTTATAAATTTGGGCTTATTTAGGTAAGATCTAAGACTTTCATCAAGTTTGAACTTTGTTAGGTTACTTATATATATATATATATATATATATATAATCACTATGGTTGAATTTCAGAGTTTCTAATTTCAAAATTACCGTCACTGACTATTTAAGAAAGTCATGACTGATGACGAGCGAGATGAATAGTGACTGAGATATCTCATTTGTAGGTATGTTTTAATTCTAGCTGGATTGTATATATGTATCTGTATTATTGGACTTGATTATATTGTTGTTGGGAATGTGGCTATTAACTGGATGTTTCCTAAAGAAGTGAACTTGTTTGGAAAAGGTTTACTTGGTTAAATGAAAGATTTATTGAGTTTTAAAAGTGAAATGTTGTGTGATGAGTTCGTGGTTGACACTCGGGGTTTTTCTTAAAATGAATTTCATTTGAAATTGTTTTCCACTATTTTTTTTTTTTTAAATTAAGGCCCCACCTTTCAAAAAAATTATTAAAAAGTGTTGAAAAACCTAGGACGTCACAATTGGTATCAGAGTAGGTTCATCCACTCACAACCAGTCTTAAAAGTCCATGTGAAGATGACAATCCAAGGTGAGAATTAGAACTGGTATGAACTAAATGAGTAAATTCCTAAACTAGAATAAATACCATTTAGAGGTGTTGGTAGTTGAGCTAGAAAGTGCAAGAATTGATTCATATCATTAATGGAAAATGACGTAAGTAGAAGACATGAATAGTCATGGAAAAAGGAAAATGATCAACTAAATGAAAAGTAATTTCTTATGTGGATGTAAGGCTCTTAAGGTAAGAAATAAGAATATGACGTGCATGAGTTAATGTTTCTAGCTAAGAACATTATTGTTGATTATAAATTCTAATATGAGAACAGTAGGCATGAAGCCTTTGAGAGTACAGTGATTAATTGTGAGTAAAGAATCAGAATAATGATTATGAATCAATTTCTCTGAGTGAGAACTTTACTATATGATAGAAAATGTATGTATATGAATTACTTTTGAGAGTTCAAGTTATAACTTGGTTTGTGTGTATAAACTTTTAAAAAGGGCATGACAACTATTGTAATAACAATAGTATGAGAATAATGATGAAAAATTAAAATTGGCCACAATTAGAGAGCACTCCAGGAAGTTCAAAGAATTATAGTGTAAATCAAATTTGTGTTTGAATGAATTGATGAATCAAATTGTAATGTGATGAAAATCATCGAAAGTTTGACAGAACAAGATTTTAATGTTCTATGGATGAATTATTTGATCTATGAGTTGAAAAATTATAAGTTCTTATGCACACAAAAATACCGATAGCCAGACCTCGATGAAAAGGGAATGCTATGAATTTTATGGGGGTTTTACTTTTGATTTGGAGGTGCATAGCACCTGGAGGATATGATAATTGTTTTATGAGAATAGTTATTAAATATTGATGATAAGTGGTCTAAAAATGGCTAAGAAAGTCATTATGAAAAATCAATTATATTAGATGTGAGATTGATAGATGTAAATGAATTTGGTGGATGTGACTATGAAATAATTGATTGGTTAAAGGAAATGAAATAGTGGAAGTAAGGAAACATAAATGTAATTATGAGGATTCTAATGATGGTCAATTGAGAGCACATGTTTCTCCATTGCTGAAATTTTTGTATGAAAGGCTCTCAGAAAGGCCTATGGGAATCAGTATCTTTGCTTTGTGAGCATTTGGTGATACTGTGAGAGTTATTACTAGAGAGCAGAGAAATTAGATGGTTCAACAGTATTGAACCAATATATATAGTTGAAGAGACTTGCCTAACTCCTTTACAATGGGTAAGGAGGCTGCAGATAGATTATATCACGTTGACACATGGATTGAGGAATCAAGTGATGGTACCGCATCCTACATTGGTGACAGAGGCAGTAGATTTGACCTCTGTGTTATAGAGAGATATTCTCTTGAGACCAGGCTAATTGCAAAAACTTGGACATGGGTAGTTCGAGTCAGCCCAGTAAGGGCAAGAGACCCTTTTATTTGACATAGTTACAAAGGCCACTGAGCGAGTGACATTTGATTTGATAGGATTGGAATGTGAATGTGAATAAGAGAAGGTACACTAGTACAAGAACATGCATCTAAATAGCTATGTCCTAGAGTAAGTAGACCACTGCAATAGTGGTAATAACATTAGTAGCCGCCATTACAGCGGCAATCCTTTAAATGTTTTGACTGTGGGGAGTCAGAGTATTTTGATAGAGACTGTTCCAGAAGACCATGAGTCAAACATGATGACATTGGAGATAGGGCAGAAATGACCCACATTTGCAGTGATGAGTTTCTATCATTACTTGAAGGCAAGTATAGGCCTCGATTTGGGCAGTAGAAAATATTTTTTTTTGTTTCTGGTAAACATGTTGGGATCCTTATTGATTTAGGATCCAGTCATTTGGACCTTATGTATTAATGCTTTGATGAATATATTTGTGTATATATGACAATCTCTAAGTTGGATGTTATGATGCTGATGATGAGTGATAGGATGGATATTGATTCCATCTCACTCGATATGATTGACTATGATATCATCCTTGAGAAGGATTTTATTATTTGAGGACAATTGAATGATGTGAAGGAAAAGATTACTTTGTGTACTTCGAGGATCAGTGACTTCATTCCTATGTAGGAAGAGCATTACTGAGGTTATGTTAATTTTGCCTTGAGGGCATTATGCATTTTCTTGAGGTGTTGAGTTCTCCTTGTTGTGTGATAGTGGATGACAGAGAGCATCCATAGATTGAGCACATAAATGCTGTACAAGCATTCACAAACTTTCATAAGGAGGTTTCAGGATTTTTCATTGCAGAATATTAATGTTGATATTGATTTAGCATGAGAAGTAGTGACATTTTCCTAAGGTGCCATATAGATGGCCCCAGCTGAGCCGGAAGGGTGATACAGAAGTCACTTGATGAGGGTTTATTAGACAGATGAGAATTCATATGGTGCATTAGTCCTCTTCAGGAGAAGAGAGAAAAATCCTTATTGTTATGCACATATTATTGATTGTTTAATAGCACCACAGTGGAGAATTGATATTCTCTATCATGAAATGATGATCTAGTTGATTGACGTTGGATGATGCATGGTGTTTGTGGATATTGATTTGAGGTCTAGTTATCACCAGTCGAGGATTGTGAGTAAAACATCTTTAAGATGATTTTTAGAACTTTCATGATTATTACAAGTTCTAGGTGATGCCAGTTGGTGGAATTAATACATTGATAGAATGTATAGATATAATGGTTTAAATCTTCAAATGTTAATTGGATGAGCCATGATTGTGTTAATAGATAGTATTGTCTTATACTTCACGATCAGAGAGGAACACAAGGAATCATTGTGCATAAATTTGGAATGGCTAAGGACTCATCATTTGTTACAAACATCTATAGCATGAGTTATGGTTAAAGGAAGTGAAATTCCTTTACCAAAATACCTTGAATGATAGGGAGGTAGTGTATTGAGATTGTGATGGGCTGAGATTAGCCAAACTGGTGATTGAGGTTTATAGTTCCTTAGTCTTACAAACTATTAGCGATGAGTAATTGAGTTTCACCAAGGTATTAGTGATGTGTAATATTATGTGAGATTATTCTCTTACGGGTAATCAAAATTTAATTTACGATTGATACTTGTGGGTAGCAGATGAAGGCAGCCTAAGAGGGCGACCGATGAAGGCGTGTGTGAGAGGGACCGGCAAGCTTTTAGGTGATGAGCTTCTTGGTGGTAGGCTTCGAGGTGCTCATAGTATGATCATGATATGAACTGGTATTGATTGGCATGTGATTGCCTATTGATTGGCACATGATTGCTTGATAGTGAGTTAGTATGCTCTGATTTGATTGGCATACGATTGTCTATTCGTAAGCTATATGCTTCGATTTTGATTTGCATGTGATTGCCTGTTGGTGAGCTGGTATGCTCTTGCATTGATTGGCATGTATTTGCCTATTAGTGAGCTAAGGTGTCATGGTATAAAATTGGTATAGATTTTCCTATATATGAGTTGAGATACTTTGGTTGGTATTAATATGATGATTTTACTTGTATTAAGTTGCACATAGATAACAAACTCCTAGATGGGAGTTTGGTTTATGATAATTGTGTAATATGTGGTCATGACATGTTCTGCCTATATGAAGAGACGAATTGTTATATATTGATTTATATGGTGAGTTGAGATATGAGGGGATGATTTGTCATGGAATCATTTATTGATGTTAACTTTAGAATTATTTTCACAATTAGCATATATTGTGATATGGGATGCTTTTAAAATTATTAGAGGATAACATGGAAAGAATTTCAAGGACGAAATTCCTATAAGCAAGGAAGAATGTAACATAATAATAAAAAAAAAAAAGGAAAATATGCCTTAAACAAGGGGCCGCATTTGATATGGGCACCCCGCCCAATTTAAGTGAGAATGAGAATAGATCCCACACCCAACAAACGAAAAGAGAGAGAGAGAGAGAGAGAGAGAGAGAGAGAGAGAGAGAGAGAGAGAGAGAGAGAGAGAGAGAGAGAGAGAGAGAGAGAGAGAGAGAGAGAGAGAGAGAGAGAGAGAGAGAGAGAGAGAGAGAGAGAGAGAGAGATGGGAGAAGAGGCAGTCACCGGCAACAGCATGGATGCTGGCGATTGCGTGAAAACCAATGGAAAAAATAAGGAAAAAATGCAGTTTTTAGGTAGTCATTTTGCTAGGAGCCACCTAAAAAATGAATACTCAGATGGATGATTCAATCTAATCATTCTCTTCTCCATGATCTCACAATCAAAACACCTTAAGAATCACTATGATCGGGCAAGTAACGAGGGAGAATCGAGCTGTTGAAAGTGATGCTGGCAAGTAGTAGAAATCCAGTGATTGGCAACTTTTCTTCAAATTTTCCAGCATCAAACAACATCAAATCACCACCAAATTTTAGGTAGTGAAGGTGAGACTCTAATCTACAACCCCTTTTGAGGAATTTTATATATGAAGAAATTTCATGCTGTTAGAGTTAATCTAGAAAAAACCGAGCTATAGTAGAAAAACCATACTAAGGACTACTCATATGGGAAATCTGAACCATCCATTAGATTCAGAGACCCCCAAAACCTTAGAAATGGTGAAAATAAATTAAAAAATCAAATCATCTAGGACTCCAATCGAGCAAAAACAGCATGGATGGTCCAGGCACATCGTCCCTGATGGCCACCAGTGTAATCGGTGTAAAGGGTTTTCGCTAGTGTATTCTAGTGTAAAAGGCCCACTGGTGCAATTCGGTGTAAAGGGTTTCTGACGATGTATTTTAGTGTAAAAGGTCACCAGTTTAAGCTGGTATAAAAGGTTCCCGAAGGTGGAGTACAGTGTAAATGGCATTCGGTCCAAAGTTTGATATAGAGCATGCAAGAATGAACTCAAATGTTCATTTTGAAATTCTAGGAGCTATATAAACTCGATTTTTTATCCAAAACATCCGTTAGAATTATCTCAATGACGTAGACATAATTTTAACATAAAAATCTTGATCTGAGCACATCTAGTTAGATCAAACCTATGAAATATCATCCAATAACTTAGATCGGGCTAATCAGGGGATGATCAGGACCTAGAACTTGACCAATTAGATTATCTAAGGGATGAATTGATGGATCTAATGACATGATCATATGTATTTATCATAGAAATTTATCTAGACTATCAATTTAATTAAGGATTTAGAATTGTTTGATCAAGGAGTAATTGGACTGTCATATCAAGATATAAAATCATGAATATACACTTAAATGAATTGATAAATATGAAATTGAATTGGTTTTGATAATTAAGATTAGAATTAATAATCAAATTACAAATCAAGGTGATTAAGAACTATCCAATGGTTGAATTGCCTCAAATTCCATCGAGATGGAATGAATTAAGGCTTTGGTGATTAGGAGATCTTAAATTAACAGATTTCAATTTGATTGTGATTAGATAAGGTAGATGAGTGTTGGATGTCATGGAAATTGATTAATAAAGATAAACCAGGTGATCTAGACTGTTGATCTAGATCAAAAGCTAGATAAGAAGATCATTGGACAAATTGACTTATGAATTTATACAAATAAAGAGTAAAATTGATGATGGGGTATATAGATGGAAATGACTAACACAAAAAAGTACTGTGGTGCTGACAAGTATATCAGAGCGCATGGTTTGAGAGAAGTATGTGCTTGATCTGGTGATTTTTCCTTCATCAAGGTAGGTGACGGCATTTAATGTTGCATATTGATTTCTAAAATCTTACACTATTATGACATATTAATTGATTGGTATTATTATAACATGGATTCTTTCATATGTGCACTTATGATTTTTGATTTATTTCGATTTATTTTTCTATCATAGACATGAGAATTTGATAGCGTATTGAGGAGATTTTATGATCGATCTTCCTTATTGGGTTTTGATACTTTGGATCTTATATATTTGTTATTAATGGATTGTAAACATCTTTTCTTTATTACATCAGTGAGTTTGGATTATTTTCCTAAAATTAGTGGTGGAGGCTTGGTGGCTAATCCTTGAGAGGCTAACCCCAGGATGAGGGATAGTGCCTTAGGATGGTGAGCCACGAGTGCTCCTGATTTTATGAGATTGTAACCCTGGGATAAGGGGCGTGCCTTGGAATGGTAAGCCACAAGCGCTCTTGGATTTTATGAAATCCGTGATTTTCATGCTTTGTAATTTATGACGAGTGTTTTCACCAAATGGATGTCATGCTAGGAGGGATTAGGGCTGGCTACCCACCCTCTGAATTTATGAGATGATAAACACCTGCCCATAGATGGCATTCGGTAGGGGTTAGTATCACGGGTAATCCACACTACTGATCTGGGCCCACCCAGGAGGACGGACTGTGAATCTCCCATTATGGTGTCGACAGGGAGCGGTAGACCAGGGATGTATGGTTACCACTATAGCATGACGATCCATACTCTTAGTCTGTATATGTGCATGATGAGCATTGAGATATTATTATGTACCTGGGTGTGATGACACTCAGAGGATTGCTATGAGTACTCATGATTTGTTGTACGCGTGTGTGGGACACTCATGGAACCCACATACCTTAGGGTACCTCATCTGTTTATTGTATGCTCATTGAGATTGCATCATATCATGTTTTACATTTATGTGATATATATTTTATTGTACATGATGCTTTGCTACTTGTATTGATATGATTATGGCATTTGTATTATATGGCTATCATGTTTTACGCTCTTATCAGCTCTTAGTATTTGAATTATTCTTTTTATGTCATTATGTCATTACATTAAATGTCTATGCATCTACCAAGCATTGCTTACTAAGGCATTGCATTATTGTTGCAATGCCCCAAATATTGAGAGAAAGACATGACTGATGTGGAGCTAGACGAATAGTGATTGAGATATCTCATTTGTAGGTATGTTTTAATTCTAGCTGGACTGTATATGTATATCTACATTATTGGACTTAATTATATTTTTGCTGGGAATGTGGCTGTTGACTAAATGGGTCTTAAAGAAGTGAACTTGTTTGGAAAAGGTTTACTTGGTTAAATGAAATATTTATTGAGTTTTAAAAGTGAAATATTGTGTGATGAGTTGAGGGTTGAGACTCGAGGTTTTTCTTAAAATGAATTTCATTTGAAATTGTTTTTCGCTATTTTGTTTGTTTTTTGTTTTAAAAATTGGGCCCCACCTTTCGAAAACTTTTATTAAAAAGTGTTGAAAAACTCAGGTCATCATAATACGTCGTTGGCGACGATCGAAATCCAATCACCTTCTCTGGTGACGATGAACTTTTTCAACGAAAATTAGAAAAATAATATTTTTGTTATTTGGATAAATCACACCTGATCTTTTCATCTGTAAAGACAGACCATCGATCAGGGACCAATTGATCCTTGAATTTGCAATCAAAAACTTGGTATTGTGTAGGGAAAAGCTAATATCTTAGCATCTGACTATAAAAAACATGATGAGAAGCTAGATCCATGTAATTTATGACTCTAATTATATGTCAGTAAGGAATTCCGACAAAAATGATAGACCAATTATGGACTAGCTAATGCAAGGTCCGATCCAACCATGCAAAACTAGATCGATGTGATCGATGGGTAGGAAAGGTGATCAAACCATGGTTATTTTTAAAATCATCGAATTGTTGAATAACATACCTTTAATTATGGGAACTGAAACCTTTAGAGGTACACCATCAATATAGATCGTCGATTGGAGCCCAATTGTGCTAATTTAAGTAGATAACGATTGATTTGTATCCTAATCATCAATCCAGATATTAGAGGTTAAATAAATGACATTACAACTAGAGACCTTGAAGTAATGGTAGTAATTTGCATTAAATGATGAAATTTACTTAGAACTTGTATTCTTAACACAGGTTTTGAATATGATTTGGATGGCGTTGGTAATTGAATTGTGAGTTGCACTTAGAACTCAAGTAAGGACCCTAAACCCTTCTTTATCCTTAAATTTTTGTTAATCCATTCACTTGTAATTAACGTTATGGATGTGTAGAACACATATATCATTATATTGATTGAATAGATAATATGAATTTCAATTACTTGTTGAAATTGTCAAGTGATATTCTGAATAACAATGCTTAATTAATGATTATGTTAATTGTAATAAAATAGTCAATCCTAGCATAGTAAGCCTTGAGGACTGCCTAGTAGACTATGATGACACCTGCCAAGTTGGTAAATCAAATGGAAAGGCTACCTAGTTGATTGCAACTAGGTGAAGTCGCCCAAGATGGTAAACCCTGAGGAACGAATTGTCATTTATTAAGCCTCCCAACATGGTAAACCCTAAGGAAAAGGTCTGCCTGGTTCTTTGGAATTACGGTGAAGCTGCCCAAGATGGTGAACCTAGAGGGATGAGCTATCAAGTATTGAGCCTCCCAAGATGGTAAACCTTGAGGAAAAGGGCTTCCTGGTTCTTTAGAGTCATGATGGAGCCGCCCAAGATGGTTAATCCTAAGGGATGAGCTGTCAAACATTGACTCTCCCAAGATGGTAAACCCTGAGGGAATGGGCTACCTAGTTGATCGTGACTATGGCAGTGCCACTCAAGATGGTAAATCTTAAGAGAACCTGCATTGGAGTTGCCCAAGATGGTAAACCATTGAGGGAATGGCTACCTAGTTCTTTGGAATCATGGTAGAGAGCCCAAGATGGTAAATCCTGAGGGTCTAGTTGCATTCTGTATGATAATTATAATGGGCCACCCAAGATGGTAAACCTTGAGGGAGATAACTGCTTAATCAGTGTGATGATGTCACACTTGTTTATTATTATTGAGAAAATAATCAAATAAAATACATTTCTGTATGGTTTTATCTAAATACAATGCTTATGGTTCTATAGTTTGAATTTAAAATAAATTATAATTTTTATTAGATGCCCATATGTTATATGCAATATTACATGTTTATAACTTTGTTACTTATCTGTTAAAATGGAAATAAATGTCCTATGGTGGGACTTGAATGGGGAGTTGATATTACATGAGTTTATTTACATGCTATGATTATTGCTTTATAGCTTGAATTTGGACTAAACTATATTTATGTTCTAATACCAGTATGTTATATCTGATACTACATGCTACTTACTTTGTTGATTATTGGTTAAAAATGAAAATGAGTATTCCATGGTTGGATATGAATATGGAGATTAGCTAAGCTCAACAAGAATGGTAGGATATGCATGGGGTTAATTCTTTTTCTTTACTGGGTTTCTCAACTCATATTATTGTTTTTCAGGTACCAATTAAGCTGACAATGGGAAGGCTCTTGATCAAAATGAATGAAGCCTAACTAACTGATGATGTCACGTTTTGTACTGTACATGTATGTTGGTGATAAATATGAGTTACGTTCTATTATCTAATAAGTAGCCCTATGCATGTGTTTTTAACATTTTATATATTTTTTAAGTTGATGGTATGTGTATGAGATTTAGCTAGAACTTCAAGTTAAAACTTTGGAATTGGTGTAAATTTACTATGGTGAATTGTGTGGAGACTGAGTCTCCTTTAGACATTCTATAACCATTATACTGTCTATGAAGAGAATCGCATTGCATGCATTAAATGTATAGGTTTGAAAAACAGGGGAGACTCTGTCGAAATTTTAGTAGAATTAAGTATTTAAAAATTCTACTTTATAAACCATGACTTGCATAGGATAAGAGCATTTAGCTCTTTTGATACTTCCACTGCAATATATGAAAGACAAAAAAGAGACTGACACATAGGCTTTGCTCGAGCCAATCTTTATGTTTAATTACTTTAAATTGTGACATCGGGGATTGGGGTTGTTGCAATTTCTATGCATGGAATGTGTATTAGTGTGACACTAAGCTTCTACAAAAAAGCTTGCACCATGTTAATACTATAGTAAGTCCAAAAACAAACATTTAAAGAACTATCTAAAACCAAGTACAGAAAGACTAAACAAATGTATAAGTTTAAAATGAACTAAATGGCAACAAGCTATCACCATTAATAAATTAAAGCATGAGATAAGCTACTCAGACTAAAGATTATTAACTACTTGGAATGTCCTAGTGTACTTAAGAACTTGAAATTACTTCAAAGTTTGCCTTGAAGGCATGTCCTCAGGTGAGAAGTCCCTTCTTCAAGCTTTTCTAAGCTCCAAAATAAATTCTAGTAGCAAGAATTTCTTAACCAAGTTTCATAAGACTGATGAGGATACTTTTCTTTTAAAGTAAGTAGATCATCTTCTTTAGTTTAGATGATAATAATTTCTTCACCTCTTTCTTTCCCCCTCAATTGGTGTTAGAGCCTTCTCTTTATAGGTATAGGAATAAGCTTCCTTTGTTTAGGTATAAGAAGATATGAGTGGATTATGAATGAGAAATACATGGTAGTTGGAGAACATAGCAGGTAGATTGCATGGTCCAATGACAATCAACAATGGGTAGCTCTATGTTAGATGTTTATGTGCAATAAATGAATGTGGGCTATTGGTGGGATGATATTTTAGATTGTGAAAGTATGTTCACTGTGTGTATGTTAGCTAATTAGTATTCTTACTTGCTTGTCAATGGGAACTAAGGATCAGCCCTTATCTAATAATTTATGGTCTAAATTGTGTGTCTGCCCATTGTGAAACTTTTTTTTGAGATCTAAAATCATTTATCATGTTCACAATGGCTTATATAGGCCAAAGATTAAATTTCACGCCCATGAGATGCCTTAGAATATGTTTATTTGACTCAAAGTTTATGACCAGTCATTTATATTAATTATTTCAAAGACTCAAAACTTGTGGTTAAGATAATCCAAATGCAATGAATTCTCATGGGTTATATATATTTGGTGCAAGGAATATAATGGAGAATTTGGATCTACAAATTGATGTTCACCATGCATTTAATGGAGTCAATGGACTCATACCCAATTGCTTTCTAGTTATAAAAACTGCTCCAAAAATTGTCTTATGCCAATTTCTTCGAATAATACAATCTTTGAGTTTCATCTTTTACAGTGGGTTTTATTTCATTTTATGTTGTTACAACTATAGGTTGCATGTTTACTTTTGGTGCTTGTTGGTTGATCTATTGATTACTCAATGTTTGGAGGTGTATGGCAAGAAGAAGAAATTATTTGTATCTTCTTTAAGTATACTCATTTTCATGTGTCATCTCATTTTCATTATCTATTTCACTATTTATTAATAAGATTTGGGGTCATTTATCTTTGCAAATGACCACGAATTTGCCCTTGCCTATTTTTCTCATCTTTTTTTATCTTTCCTACTTTGTAGATACCAAAGATGTCAATTTTCTTCCATTTTAGATGGAATCCCAAGACTTGTCATCCCAAAATGAAAAATGGAATTGAGCTTAACAAATTATAGTGAAATTTTGATCCATTTTATTCCGTTCTAGTCATTATGATGTGAAAATCTAGTAAATTTTATTTTTTAAATATTTTTTTTATTTTTGAATAAAAATTTTAAAGTCAACAATCGAAATTTTGTTATGAACTTATGGGAATTCCAATGACACTCAGTTTGAGGTTTATAATAGCCAAAAATTGGCACATCCCATCTTGTTAGCGTAGGCAGTAAATATAGCAATAACTAGATGTGAAAACATAGCACAATCTTCTAGCTCCTCGCAAATGGAGAGTTAAGATTATCCAACAAAGAAGAAATTTATCAATCACTTATTTGTAATGTGGCCAACAAGAACAGTTCTGACCTTGCAATCACCAACCATCGATTGCGGGTCCAAAAAAAAATGGACAAAATCTAGTCACAACATGGCAACACTTTTTTTTTTAGTATCAACTATCTATGGGTGTCCCAAGAGATCAACTACATCCCAGTTTTTGGGATAGCAAAGAAGATGAATCTCAATATAATTTTGATAAATGATATATGTGTCCCTTGTTTTTTCTCATAAGCCTTTCAATAAAATGATTTGAACAGCTATAACTTCACATGGGCTTAGATTTTTGAAGGTCCAAATCATTCACGATGTTGCCTTTGAAATTCCCATCAGCTGGGCAATTGTAGCAATTACTACTTCTAGTTGTGAAATAAAGAATGACACATTTTATTGTCTGTTATTCAACTCAAGAAAATAGAGGTTAGGATCACCCAGTGTGAAAATTTTGAAGCATAACTCATCTAAGACAAGGAAAACATTGTCAATGGTTTAGTTCTTCAGAACATCGAGGCTCACATAAAGTTACAACTACTCATGCCATTTATTTAGGTACTCATGAGCAAAAAAATTGAGTTGCATATATCACTAACCCATTGTTTTTCTCATTGAGATCACAAAAACAAGGGATCCTACATATGCGCTTGTTCTTCATGAACCCCTCGATAAAATGATTAGAACAACTATAATTTCATGTGGGCTCAAATTTTTGAAGATTCAAATGATTTACAATGTTGCAATTAGCTTAGATAGCTATGCTTCAAAATTCTCATCTACTAGGTAATCTTAGTAACTGCTACCTTTAGTTGTAAATAAGCAGTAGAATTTTATCCTCAAATTTTCAACTCAAGAAACAAAGGCTAGGGCCATTTAATGAATGATGATTTTAAGCATAACCTATCTAAGCCAAGAAAATATTATAAATGGTTTAGATTTTTAGAAATTCGGCATACATAATGTCATAACCGTTCGTTCCATTTATTGAGGAGCCCAAGAGGAGAAACAAGTGGGCCTGTATCACTTACTATCCACATCATTCGTGCTCTCTCCGGCTCTTATTTTTGCCAGTAAAAAGTAAGCCCACGCACCACATAAAACCTCCTTAAATTTTCATACCCTTTCTCACCTTTGGTTGACTCCGTCTAAACCTATAAATGCATTTCCCCTTCATGTCTCTTCCAATTGTTGCCAGCCCCTGCATTTCTATTCCTTCACACCCCGCTCCCCTCGCTCTACGTTCCTCTCTCTCTCTCTTCGCGTTCTCCGATCTTTTCTCCAGATCCGATCCGAAGAACAAGGTACGAAGCCTTAGATCTCTGCTCTTGACCCTCTGATTCGCCTTTTCACGAACCTTCCACTATTTTTCCTGTCAAATCTCACCGAAGGTCGCACTATAACAGCTTCGGTCGTTATCTTTGGCGGTATAGGGTTCCAATAATGAATTTCTCTTGTAATCATGCTTCTTTTTTGCTGATCTGATACTCCTCTAGTGGGTTATTAGCTTTATCAACTGGCATTGGGTTCCTGCCAGTTTTTTGCTTCTTTTTTTGTTTATCATTTCAAGCAAAATCAAAAGATTGAGTTTTTACGCGTGTTTCTGATCGATTTGCTTGTATGAGATGTTAGCCTTTTGTTCTGCACTTGTTTATTCTGTTTTTTAGTTTGTTTGTTGGACTATGTGTCGTTTTCTCACCATAAATTCTCGATTTGGACGTTTTCGCTTTTCGATCTGGTAGTTTTTGTTAGGTTCTGGACGTTGTTAGTGAAATTTGGGATTGTTAGAATGAATAGCCGTTATGATCTGATAATGTCAATGCATTGAGTGTAATATTTAGTTTATGCCTAATTTCACTGGAAAAATGGGAACATTTTATTAGACTGTTGGTAACAAGGAGATAGATATCTAGATTATATAACAAAGGAAAAGAAAAGGAGTAAATACATAGCGAGTGAATTTGCATGTTGTGTTGCACTGAATTTCTATCTAGATGTCTCTGTTGCTTTGTTCTTTCAGAGGCCCTAGAGTTTCATTATTCAGCGATGGTATACATTTAAGTCGACATTATTTGTTGTATAGGTGGTATAACAAAGGAAAAGAAAAGGAGTAAATACATAGCGAGTGAATTTGCATGTTGTGTTGCACTGAATTTCTATCTAGATGTCTTTGTTACTTTGTTCTCCCTAGAGTTTCATTATTCAGCGATGGTATATATTTAAGTCGACACTATTTGTTGTATTGGTGGCGCCACTAACCTGAGGCATTGCTGACTCTGATTACAATTTTTTATTTTTTTTTGTACATGTGGTGAACTTCCAATTCAGAAGATTTCAGATCCTTAACGGAACATTTCTTATCCATGAACCATCAAGACAGTGTTGCAGACATATCTGCTTAGCAATATTGGGATTGCTATATTGCATTTTAAACAAATGGCATGATCCTAATTCAATTACAAAATATTTTTCACTGAAACCTTAATATATGCGTCCTTTTAATTCTGGTTGTGTAAGATAATTGCTAAAAGACAAGGTTTGGGCTTACTAGATGAGAAAACAACATCATGCGTAATGTATCCTTGAAACAAAAATTTAAGATGTGTATTTGTTGTTACTTACTGCAAAGGGCAAGATCATTATCTTCCTAGTGGTCTTTTTGTGAGAATTGTTTATGTTCATATGGCTGTATATCATTTATCTTTAGTGTTACTATCTTACCCTTTTCTTAATTTCATTTTCTTTTCTTACACATTTATCCTTTTAGAGTATTTGTAGTGATTTTCTGTTATATTCCCTTTTTCTTTACTTGCTAATTTGCCTTCTATGTCAAATATTATGTTTATACTTAATGTTTTATCTCCTGGACTAGCTCACATGAACTAGTGTAATTTTGTGAAGCTAATGTCTCTGGCGTTCTAAGGTTTATTTTCCTGGCTGGCAGCTTCTGGTCCTTTTCTGAAAATTTCTTAATTTTACCCTTTTCTGAGTGGTCCTTTATTGTTGCTTGGTGAATTTGTAGTCCTATCTCCTTTATTCTTTAAATTTGGTTGAAATTGTATGATGTAAAACCCAATGGAATTTGAGGAAAGGATTCTGCAAGGAACTTTTTCTTTTGTGATCTTTGTCAAATTCTTTCTATGGTGTAGAACTTAGCATAATAGTTCTAGGAAAGGACTCTTTAAGGAATCAGAGAGAAGTGTGGTCCCTTGAAAACCAGCTAGTTCAGTTTGTGTTCTTGATGGATAAATTTGTCACTTACCATACAATGTAATTGATGCAGTGACTGTTTAAAAAGGGCAGCCCCGGTGCACGAAGCTCCTGCCTATGAGGGGGCCCGGGGAAGGGGCGGGCCACAATGGCCTAAAGTAGGCAGCCTTACCTTGCATTTTTGCAAGAGGCTGATTCCACACCTTGAACCCGTGACCTCAAGGTCACATGACGACAACTTTTACCAGTGACTGTTTAGAGAAGTCTAAACACTAGACTAGTTTATAAAAATCTTTATCTAGTGGCATAAGAAGGGACCTCTCCCATAGTAGATCACAGGCATTTTCTAACCAACCGAAAAGAGAAAAAAGGAGAAAATGTTACAATTCAGTTTGATGAATTGTATCTTAAGAATTGATTTCCCATTGAAGCATGTCTCAGGTGGTCAAATGCTAAAATTGAGGGCATAGAGAAGGATTTCACCAAGTAAAAATCAAGTCAGTCTGGGCAAGTCAGTAATTGATGTGTAAGTTCTCATTGAAGTTGGACAATTGAAGGAGGTTTCAATTGAATTTAGTCTAATGCAAAGCTTGAACTCCAACATAAATTTGACCAAAACTACTTGACTGAGGCAAGTCAATGATTGACTGGGGTTTTTGAAGTAGTGCTGCTGTTATCCATGAACATTCCGTACCTAACCTTGATTTAGTTAGACTTGATTCTTTGCATTGTGTAACCTGGCAATTCTGATGCCCAGACAGATGGGCTTGTACCTAGCTGAATCGACTACCATTCATATGGAATATCTTATGACCATTTTTTTTATTTTATTGTGATACTTGTTTGCACGTTATTTTCATGATATTTTTCTCTTATGTCTACACATATAAGAATAGAAAATAATCACATATATGAGTTTGTCATTTGTCAACTCTATATAAAACTATTACTATATATATGAGTCTAATCTTTTTTAACTCTATACATTCTTTTTGAATTATATATTATTTTGAAAATTTTGTTGTCCATGAGATATTCAGTAAATACATGTTTTGATATCTTTGCTTTTGTTGGTATGAATTTATTCTGTTAGGAAAGTTATACAAGTTTGTTAGAATGTAAGTCCCTGTTTATTTTCATACTTCTTTGAACAAAATCTTTTGTACGTTGTGTTTTCTTGTGCTTTTCTTCATAAAACATTAGTTGGATATTTACCACTCTTTTTTTTTTTGGAAAATTTATGCAGGATAGAGTCTTAGTCTGGGAGAGGAGAATGGGTCGTGGAGTCAGCAGTGGAGGGGGGCAGAGTTCGCTGGGTTACCTTTTTGGGACGGGTGAAGCTCCCAAACCTGCTGCTGAACCTGCTCAAAACTCAGGACCACCGCCTGTCCAAAAGTTAATGGCTTCTCAACCAACACAGAAACAGACTCCAGCAGGCATTCATTCAAACCCTGCAAACAATTACTTCCGTGCAGATGGTCAGAACAGTGGGAACTTCATCACAGTATGATCACAGATCGTAGTTAAGATACTTCAGTCGTTTTCTTGATGCAGTTGATCAAAGTATGGTTTGTGTTGTATTTTCTGCTGGTGTGTAGAGGATATAATACAATTTGCTTTACTACATTTGGACCTTAACATATAATCCTATCAATATTGATCTGTTTTTATTTCACTTAACTGCTTTACCTGTATGACATTATCATGAATGAGCATATCCTATGTTTAAGAATGGCATTCTTAATTGTTATGGATGTTAATACCCGCCTGTTGGAAATCTGAAAGTATTTAGATAAGGATATACATTCAGCAAATTATCCAACTGAGTTGATCCAGTTGCCCCAATTGGGTATACTCATTTTTGGTGGACTAGAGTTTCTCTTATTTTTCTTCTCAAAAGGAGTACATGATACCTACACATGGCACTCATGACAAACTTTTTTACCTTGTTGAACAAGGATCAGCCTTTTTAAACAAATGAAAGATCATTAATGCAGCCAGTTACATTGTTAGAGAGGTTGCAGGAGATAGAATTTGGAGGCTGATTTATTCTCCTGCTACCACTTCATTTTTCCTTGATTAAGCTTTTATTATTTTGTGGATAAGTGCACCAAGTGGACAGATTAGGAACAAAAAATGAATGGGTTTTTTATTTGGTTTCAGCTGTCCGGGGAGGATGAGTAGATAATTATTATTTGTCAATTTACTTGATGAAGATGGTAGTAATGCTAATAGTAATCACTCTCTCCTGGAATTTGCTTGTTTGCAGGTTTGAGTCGCCGCTTACCCCTCTGGCCGGGGTTTAAATTTAAGGGGAGAGAGAGAGTGTGCATGTGTGTGATTTGCTTTGTAATTCTTCACTTGTAACCAAAAAATGAAGAAGGAGAAAAACACACACACTATCCAAAACAACCTTAGCTATAGAAGCTGACTACTTGTTTCAATGGGTTTTTTATTTGGTTTCAGCTGTCCGGCAAGGATAAGTAGATAATTATTATTTGTCAATTTACTTGGTCACGTTTTAGGGTTTGCTTGATGAAGATGATAGTAATGCTAATGGTAATCACTCTCTCCTGGAATTGCTTAGTTGCAGGTTTGAGTTGCTGCTTATCCCTTTGGCCAGGGATTAAATTTAGGGGGGAGAGAGAGCGTGCGTGTGTGTGATTTGTTTTGTAGTTCTTTGCTTGTAACCAAAAAAAGAGAGTACAAACACACACACGCTCTCCTAAACAGCCTTGTTTACAAAAGCTGACTACTTGTTTCAATGGCTTTTCCACTTCAGACTCCTGCTGCTGCAGCATTCCTTAGAAGATTGCACTGCGTGCATTATAGTACTTCTCATCTAGTACTGTATTTTATTTTTGTTTTCATGCGGTATTCATTGTCATCTCGTCATCGCTCTAGAACTTTTAAGTATGGCTTAGCCTGAAGAATTTTCATCTTTCCGGTGTTTAATTTTTTGGGTTACTATTTGTTACAGGACCGGCCTTCTACCAAGGTTCATGCTGCCCCTGGTGGCGGATCTTCCCTCGACTACCTATTTGGCAATGGCAATAAATGATGCCCTTTGCCAATCAAGCATGAAATTCTTGACGTTTTGTTGAGATCGAAAATGTTCTGATCTGACAGTGAATATGTGACTGTTGGAGCATGTAATATAGCCCCTTTGGCAGGAACTGTTCCGTTGGTTTGGCTTAGACTTCAAATTCAGGATAAGAAAAACAATCGTTGTGCTTACCCTGAGATAAAATTGTCTAAAGAACCTGGTAACTTGTCTGCTGATGAGTCATAATCTTAGCAACCCTTTTCCCTCTTCGTGTTCTAGAAATTCTGTGGAGAAGATCAAATTGTCGACAGCCAAACTAAGTGCTTTGTGCAGATTCCAAGATGTCCATAATTTCTGTTACTATGACTGGGTTAAGATTCTTTTCCTGCGCGAAAGGGCCCCGTCGTTGGATGATCCACTTCCACCCAAAGTGAGATTGGTCTCTTCTCACATTGTCGCAAGCAACAAGTGATGTGGATAGAACATCGGGTGGTTGGGCCAAACAAAGATTTCTAAAGCAAAATGTTTCTTAGACTTTTCTACACACGGTCCAAAGCACATGATTTGACCACGCTTTAACCCAGAACATGATTGATTATCAAGTTTAAAGCTTTTCAAAACTTGATGACTCCTCCCAAAAGGTGAGACTTGAGTTCCGTATTGCCTTCAGTGACTTTGAAACATTGAAGTCCCATCTTTTAGCTGAAGAGCAATGACCCTATATAGCACGACACAATGGAAACTTGCTGTACAGGCCCTCTTACATGGTGAGCCTGTGTTTGGTTGATCTGACCCTTCGTCTGATTCTCTCTGGTATGGATTTGGATGAGTCTGGAATCTGAACCATATGCTTTCAGTCGCTGAGACACGGGCGGTCAGAAGCATTGTTTAAAGAACGGTTCAGAATCAACAAGTAAAAGATGATGAGTTTGACCTATCAAGTGAGGCGCTCTTGCGGCAACTTGTGGTGGTGTCGCTTCTACGGCATCTTCTTTGCAAATATGCTAAATTTTAGCTAAGTAACATGCTGCCCCTAAGAATCTCGTAATTTAATGGCATGCCTCAAGTGTGCCACCTCACGGCGCTAATGCATTGGAGAATTTGGATTCCTAAAATAGGTCTTTGATATCAAAAGTCTTAAATGAGGAAGAGGATTGCTAAACTGACCGGAGGTGCAGTCCAGCGATCACATATGATCTGACTCATTCATTTCATTACTCAAGACTTCAATATCATATAGATTAATAGGCATACAGTTTGAATAAGTATGGCTACTAAGAAACTGTGTATTGTTTACAAAGTTTTTAAAGTGTCCGTTTCTAATACACAACTTTTCAGATGCTGTTTAGATGCTAGAATTATCCAAATCATATGAAGCATCGAAATCTAGAGCAATATGATGAATAAGTTGGATCATTCAAAAGTTGGCCCCATTTTAAGTTGCTACGCACTTAAGTGTGGTTAGTATAGACTATCATACAATTTAACCATTGCTCAATGCCATGTGATTCCCTCCCCAATTTTACGTGGCCCATCCATCAGAATCATCAGAAAGCCTGTGGTAGTACCAATGGGATTACGTACGTCAACCTACTTTTACATGATAAGAGCCACCTTTGGTTGATTAAACACGTCCATCTATTTTCGCTGACTTTCAATATCTTGTATCCCAAATATCAAGATGGTTGGATAATTCTAACATCTAAAAACTGTACTTCAAACTCATTGATTGCGTACCTTTCTTTAGAAGGTCTCTCTAACCGGCCATGTATTGTGATGAAACTCCATATTTTCAGATTCCTAGTTCATTCGGGTAATAGCACTCTGCCATGAAATTGTGGTAAATATAGTTTTCTTACCTAAAGGTAGCTGGTGCACCCACCATTGGACTGGTGGCTGATCATCAGTTCCACTTGATTGTCCAGCTGGTGGCTATTTTAATGGCTATCATCACTCAATTGCTGAGAGTAATATATTGGCCCCACCATAACTTGGAGAAGGGGATGAAATGAAATTTCTGATATACTTGGTATTCAGTCGATACAGTTCATAAAGGATCTACAATGTATTATCTACATCGTCTTGGTCTTGGTTAGTAATCCCACTGTACCCAATTCCTCTTGCCTGCATTCTTCCGTTGAGGACCGGTGATTCCTCAGCATCTGAATGAGAGCCGAATCCAGCAATCTCCCCTTGGATGATAACTTGTTCGTGTCTACCTCGGCAAGATGGACGTGATTTTGACCCACTTGGTGACTTCTTTCCTATTGCACCCAGGAAATACATAGTTCCCCTTCAAGTGGATGATACTGTTGAACGCCCGTTACTTGGGTGGTTCTGTTCTTTCCCAACTGTGGTGGACTCGCCTGATATTGCAATCAAGAAGGTATATCAAAAATATCCAAATAGTAATTTGATCATAGTATCAGTTGAAAACTGTGAAAAGATACGCATTTGGTTCTAGAATTAACGTTTAATCCAAAAATAAGACAAACTGTGTTGGCATAAAATAGTACTTAATAGACGATGAAAATGGCAAGTGGGAGCCACATGTTTATCCATTGTGAAATGGACGATATCTTGCGACATAAGAAAATTGTTGAAGGTGCATTGACCAGAAAAGGAGAATTTTTAGGAGTAACAGGGGAGTCCAGTGAAAATTAATTTGACAGCAAGTTAAAAAACACACTAAATGGATCAAAACACTTTTAGAACTGAGAAGAGCTACATGCAGATAGTGTCGGAGAAAAACAAAAGCTGCATGTAGCATGTCAGAGCATGTATCTATAGATATAGTACTAACGCAATACGTAGCTCTAAGAAGTCAAAGCTCGACTTTAGATACAATAAATGAACTGGAAACTAGGTCAAGTACACAACCAGGTTTCTGAATTGAAAAGGCTAGTGTGCAAATACGATGGTGTTCAGATAGTTTCTGCTTTTCAAGTACAAAGTTCAAGATTCTGGAAGTGCTTATTCTCTTTCTAGTTTTGGAAAACCAAAGTCTGTTTGGGAAGCTTGTTTCTATTGTAATCTTTCTATTATACAATAGAAAACTGAACTAATGTTCTACTGTGAAATAGAAAAAACATGATAAAAACAATAGAAACAAGTTCCCCAAACATGCATTGATCCTTTGAACTCAACCACTATTGGAAACTTGAGTTCGCCATCGTCTAGTTTAGTAGTTTCTTGGTGGTGGTGCATGTAAAGTACCAAGTTAGAAAAGAGGAACAAAAATTATGTTTATACCTTGCTTTTGGGATGACCAATCCATCTCTAGTGCTGTGGCAGAAGGATTATGAGAAGGGCCTTCCATGTCTTCCATGTGCCTATCATCTGGAGTGTCGTCTTTTGAATCTAGAGATGCTGGTGATGGTTCTGATTTCTGTCAAACAGCTTGATTCAGCTCTAGGATCTCAAATATACAAATAGATGAATGCTTTACACCGAATTTTCTAATATTATTTACTGAATTTTTGTTTTCCTATAAACAAAACCACCACCATAGAAAGAATTTCTCAAATCCAGATTTGCTTTACTAGTGAAGAACAAACCAAATTACAGAAACAGAATAAACAGATCAAGTACCAGAAACCACTTATACAGAGTATTGTGTAAACAGGGCAACGAGTGGAGAAACTGATGACCGATCCCAGACTTGTATCAACAAATCAACATAGCTAGAAGGTCACAATGGGCATCTAAGCCAGAAAGATAACATTAACCTGTGCTTTCACCAAATTCGGTTTTCCTTTTTCACATAGAACCTTAGAAAAGGAAAACAAAGACAAACCTAAAGGAGATTGTCAATCAGTCAAATACCAAAATTTCAACAAAAATACACGAGTAGCAGATCATCCCAGTGGCAGCTCATCTGTGATCACCAACCTAGTTGTGTCAGTACAGCTAGTGCCTGCAGAATGGAGAGCATACATGAAGCCACAACCTAGTGACTGCAAAATACAGCACCTTTCAACCAAAGACCTGAGGTTCTTCACTACTAACACATTACGGATATATTTCTCAGAAATAGAAGTCCAACAAAGACCAAAAGTTTGGGAGGGATACAAGGATACAGTGCCACGGCCAAAGAGGAATAATCATATTCTGGCACCTATTTAAAGCAAAAAGGAAAAACCACTCTCCTTTTGCGAAGATGAAATCAATGTCCACTCCGTTCTATGGCAAATCCAAAGGCACTAATTTTTCCCCATACTATACGAATGGGAGCTTGGTGCACCAGGGCTCCCCGCCCCCCCCCCCCCCCCCCCCCCCGGATCAGCCTTAGCTTTGGTTAGAGCTCATGCTAATAACAAGACCTGTGTGGCCTTAGTCTTTATGTATTTATGCCTTCAATAGTTGCCCAGCATGCCTCTTTAAGATGACATTTACTAACAGATGCTGGGAAGCCATGCCAGAAGTCACAGATGGAACTCAGGGCCCTCCAATAGTAAGACTGTTGGGTTTTCTCACAAAATACACGTGTCCTTCTATAAAATGGC
The DNA here is from genome assembly GCA_035236585.1 of Warburgia ugandensis. NCBI lineage: Eukaryota > Viridiplantae > Streptophyta > Magnoliopsida > Canellales > Canellaceae > Warburgia > Warburgia ugandensis. Next base: position 28,292,981 of record CP141131.1, read on the forward strand.
AAAGTTATGCCTACCTTAATGCATAAGTCATAGCAAACCAGCTTTTATGGTGACCTCAGACATTTCTTTGTATTTTTTCCCCAAATATATAGTAGTAAAAATGCACATGCATACTTATGAGAGAGAGAGAGGAGTAGAAGGGAAGAAGTAAATAAGGGGGTACAGTAAGTAAAGAGATTTTGGAGGGACAGAAATGTGTGAGTTTGGTTTAATTTGACATATTTGGACTTGAACTTACCTACAAGATGGACTTAAGTGGAAGGCGGATGCATTCCCCACAAAAAGAAAAAAATCAGAATGATGATTAGTGTGTATATAAATTTACATGGCATACTAGAGAGAGAGAGAGAGAGAGAGAGAGAGAGAGAGAGAGAGAGAGAGAGAGAGGAGGAATTATATGATAATACCTAGAATAAACTGGAGCATATTTCAGATGGAAAGAAAAATTCATACCCACTTTTTTGTCATTTGTTAGGAATCCAAAATGTTCATCTAATTCAGCTTAAGCCAAGTGGCAGCCCGGTGCATGAAGCCCCCGCTCCGTGACCTCCAGAGAAGGGGTAGACCACAAAGGGTCTATAGTATACAGCCTTACCTTGCATTTTTGCAAGAGGCAGTTTCCACGCCTCAAACTCGTGACATCTAGGTCACTCAACTTAAGCCAAATGGCATAGGTACCAAAACTAACATCTAATGAATGCCTCTAAATCCACCTTTCTTGGGCCTCTTTTGATTGTAAAATCAATAGTGTAAAATAGAAAAAACTCTCTCCCAGGGACACTATTGATATTTTAACCACAAGAAGCCCAAGAAAGGTGGATTTGAGGGATTCATTAGTTGTCATTTCTGGTATATAGGCCATCTACTTTAGGCCGAATCAAACGAACATCTTGGATCCCAGAAAAATGACAAAAAAGTGGGCTTTTTCTTTCGCCTGACAACCCCCAACCATTTTTTTTTTTTGGTGGAAACATAAGCTCCTATTTACTTTCAGTAGGGTAGCATTATATAATTCAGAGAGAGAGAGAGAGAGAGAGGGAAGATTTAATGATAAGGTAGAAAAATATTTGAAAGTCGAAGGAGAGTGGTATAACAAAGGGAAACATTTTGCTACATTTCAAATACACTTTCTAATCAAAATTAGTAATAAATCACTCAAGAAGGTTTTAACACCAACCCAACCCAATCTTGGTCACCTCTATCAAACTTTAAAATTTTCAATTTAATGACCCTCCTAAAAAGTAGTAGTAGTACTCTCTTATTGACAACTGAGACTGCAAAAGACGTGAAGAGAGAATAGCAGAGGTGAATAGAAGAGATGATTGGAGAAAATCATGTGGGTGCCTGAACAAACCACATGTTGCTGGAGCATCTTTAATTAGAAATACACCACTTCAAATAATACACTAACTTAACCAGCAAAACTAACTTAACTAGGAAAACTTTCTAATGAAACTTCAGAACCTAAAAGACTTCCTTGACTAGGAAATTGTATTAGGAGACTTTCTCACCTAGGAAGCTGTCTAAACTGTGAAACTAGCTTAACTTAGAATACTGCCTAAACTACAAAACCTATTACCTACCTTAGGTGACATTCTTACTTCAAAAACTGAGTAAACTAGGAAGTTCTGACTTAAGTGCCACACCTTCAAACATTTATAGTCACCATAAATACGTGTAGTGGAAAGCAAAGTTACAGCTATTTAGAACTCTCAAGAGAGACCAAGAACTATGAACCTGAAAATAAAAAAGGCTTGAGGTTAAACTCAAGCTCGCATGGATATGCCAGATGAGTATGTCTTTTACCAGGAATTGGTTCCTCATCAAGATCGTTCCATGTTATACAAATGAGCAATCAGGATCTAAGTCCTGGCAATTCTATAGAATTACAACTGTTTAGTGATAAGATGGTGATATTTTTCTCCTATGAATGACACTAAAGCCACTATAAAAAATTCATTGATTGACTTGGAACTTTATTCAGTAAAGTTGACTCAAGCTCCTAATACCAATAGAAGATAAGCCTAGACAAATTGAAACCAGAACAGAAAATAGTTAAAATACCAAGTTTTTGAACATTCAAAGAACCTGATGTAGGACAGCATACAAAATGACCTAATCTATATGCTGAGATCAAATCGGAATTAACTTAAATAAGAAAACATAAATTAAACTACAACGAATACTTCAACATGCAGAAAATTAGTCTTAATTAGCATGAATAGCCTACAATGAGTTACAGGATCTGCAGACTGCCCCAAATCTCTACTGATTAAGGTAAGATCAAATTTTCAATCTGGATTCCCTCCAATTGACAAATGGTCATGATTAAGCTTTGGATCTCGAGTTTAGGAATTTTATGCAGGATAAGAATTCTAGGTTATTACTAATACAAATCACGTAACCAGATACAGCTTATAAATCGTCTTTTAAAAGGCAACGTAGAAAGGTACTGACTTACATAATAAGATGAAACAAAAGTGATTCAACTTTGTACGAACGCGACTTCACTCCCACAGGAAGCAAGCTAGAATGAGGAATCTACCAAGTCTAACAAAATTTTCATTCATTATTCATCAAAAACTACTTACACAAAAGAGAAAAAGATTTCAAGTAGGCGACATTCAACCCTAATCTAGTAAAAAGACAAAATTGCCCCTACTTAAGTCACAACACACTAGAAACCTAACATCCTTAGTGGTAAATATCCCAAGTAAACTAAACTATAAAATAATATTAATAAAAACGTAAAAAAAACTTGGGATGATGGTCCCCATCAGAACCCCCCCACCCCCTAGCTTAACTTAAAAGACTGACTAACTGCGAAACCTATTACCTATCTTAGGTGACAATCTTACTTAGGAAACTTCCTAAACTAGGAAGTTATGACTTAAGTGCCACACCTTCGAACATTTACAGTTACCATAAATTTGTGCAGTGAAAGGCAGAGTTACAGTTATTTAAACTCCTGAGAGAGACCAAAAACTATGAAATTGAAAATCAAAAAGGCTTGAGGTTCAAATCACTCTTGTATGACTATGCAGGAAAGGGTGCTCCTAGATGTGTATAGGGGTTCATTCATTTACCACGAATTGATTCGTCATCAAGACTGTTGCATATTATACGGATGAGCAATCAGGATCTGAGTCCTCGCAATTCTATAGAACAACAACTATTAGTCATGAGATGGTGAGGTGTTTCTCCTATGAATGACACTGAAGCCACTGCAAAAAATTCATTAATTGACTTGGAACTTTGTCCAGTAAAGCTGACTCAGGCTCCTATACCAATCAGAAATAAGCCTAGAAAATTTGAAACCAGTTAACATCCCAAGTTTTTGAACATCAGAAGAACCCGCCCTCCTACCCTGCAATCCATCCATAAACCTAAATACCTCACAACTGCAAGAATATATGCAGCCACTACTCACATCCTACCCTTGCAAAAACAGCCAAAGCATTAAGGATGACAAACTACAAAAGGCACTTGCAGGCAGTGGACTCTAGCACTGGTTTCAGTGAAGATGATGGAGTAAGTTTCTCTTATGTAGAGAAATTTCCATGGACTAATACCCATAGAAAATGACTACGTTATAGATGGAAATAATAGTAATGGGAGCATTAAGTAGCCAATTGTAACCCCTTGGATTACAAAAGAAACAACTACTAAATGAGGGTGAAAGAGGACAGAATCTAGTTAGGACAGGTACTTAAATTAGGCATTACCTCAGTGGAAGAAACTCTGACTTGCAGGCAACCAAGATAGAGTATACAGCTCCATAATTAAATGAGAGCAACACTTAAGCAAACTTTTATACTAAGGAGGCCCAACCTATATGAGAAGACCAGATCAGGCCTAAGATGAATTCCTGTTTTGGCTAAGAGAGGCTGGTAAGGGACAATAACACTGCGGCAGAAAACACTACCATCACCTGCTTTAGCAACGACAAAGTAATGCAGCCTTCCACAGTTGATATCAGACTCGAACACAATTCTCAGACATGATGAACCTGGGGTTCCTGCTAAGCAGACCCATCAAAACATTTATGTGAAAGCAATAACAGACAATACATTCATCTGAAGTATTGGCCTATCAGCAGGGTTGCTTATATTTAAAAAGAAAGCCCAGTTGGTAGAGAATCATGCTACTGCTAATATAGCAAATACTGCAGGTTAGAGACCGGAACTGGCTAGTCCTTAGGTCATATACCTTTGAGTTCTCTACTATCGTCTTAACACTGGCATGCTTTAACATCCAAAAATGAAATTAAGATATGAGTGCTTTCAGCAGTCATGCTGCATATCATGGATGAATCTAACAATGACCGACTTGCAGCATGCTAAAGTTGTATATATTTTCTAAGAGAAGTCTAAACTTTAGAAAATGGGAATGTTCGTACTTCAAAACGTGTCGTAGCAGGAGGGGCTGCTGGGATCTTAGTTGCTAATCTCAGTACTGTACCGAACAGTACACCGATATTACCAATTCTGGATAGAAATGGTACAAAAACACTGGTAGCAGATTAATATCAGTCAACACCAGCAGTACCAGTCAATAACAGAAACTTATATACTAGTATAACAGCATTGAACTAATTTTTTAAAAAAGAACAAGCAAAGAAGACAAAAAAAAAACCATACTTCTAACGATTCATAACAGCCACTATTGCTTGTACCAGCGGTACATACTGGTCAAAACCTCAAACAGGTACAAGTCAGAAAAAAGGTATTGCAACTCAGGTTGGGATAATCTGGACTGCCATGTGTCTACTTTTTCCTGTTGATATATACTATAAAAAACGCTCTGGAACAAACATGCCAGAGAGAGAGAGAGAGAGAGTGAAGTATGGGAAACCTTTTAGTAAAGAGATGTGAATGCCAAAGACATGTGCAGAAGTTGTCTTTTAACTTAGCACATAAATGGACTTGAAATCATCACAAAATGTTGAAAAGGAGAGAACTTGCTGTATCGCATTTTAAGTGTGCACTTGTGTGTGTGTGTGTGTGCGCGCAGGTAAACAGGAAGATAGATTGATGCAAAAGAGACCAAGACAATAGAAATGTGATGAGAGGAGAAGAAAGAACAACAGGAGAAAACTGAATGAGTTCTTCAACAAACTACGTGCATACTTTGCTTATGGATAGTTGCTGCAACGTTTTCAATTAGGAATGCAAATAGAAACCCATAGAACCAGAAAGTCTCTTAAGTTAGCAACTTAACTAGGAAATTTTTCTAAGATAGATTTAGGATCCTGGTCAACCTGTTTAACTAGGAAACTGTCTTAGGAAACTTTCTTAACCTGGAAACTGTCTAAAATATGTGGCTAGCTTAACTTGTAAAACTCATTTGAAGAAGAACTTTTCTTAGAAACTTCCATAACAGGAAAGTGTTTGCACTATGAAGCCTATGAATGACCTCAGCAAACATTCTTAGCTAGGAAAGAGCGTAGGAACCTGTAACTCAAGAGCCCACGGCTAAAACATTTAATGGCTGCCAAAGATTTGTGTGGTAAGACACAAAGTTAGAGCTCTTTACAACTCACAACAGAGACCCAAGGCATCAGCATCATCACCATCATCAGAGCCTTATCCCAATTAGGGGCGGCTACATAAATCTTATTCCTCCATTCCCCTCTATCAAGGGTCATGGCCTCATTTAGTCCAAAAGTAATCTTTTCTCACCACTTCTATCCATGTCCTTTGGGGCCTTCCCCTAGACTTTTATAGAGCCTTCAACTTGGATTGACTCACTCCTAATCGTTGTCATTTTTGGACTTCATTGAACATGTCCAAATCATATAAGTCTACCATCCCTCATCTTGTTACCTATTAGTGCTACTCCTAAGTTTCCTCTAATGTTTTTATCTCTAATTCTTTCATTTCTTGTCTTGCCACTGATTTACCTCAACATCCTATTTCGACTACAATCATCCTATGTATATGTTGTTTCTTAACCGCCCAGCACTCTAATCAATAGAGAATGGCCAGACTTACAGCAATCCTATAGAATTTTCCTTTCACTTTGAGCAGCATCCTTTGATCACACAAAAACTCTAGAGGCACATCTTCATTTGTTCCAACTTACTCGAATTCTCTAGGTAACATTCATCTCAATCTCTCCATTCTCATGAATTATTGATCCCAAGCATCAAAAGTAGTCTTTTGGGGGTACTTCTTGGTTATCAATCTTTACTGGTGCTTCACTGCTAAAATTGCATTTCAAATATATTGTCTTGGTTTGCCTAATTTTAAATCCTTTAGACTCTAGCAACTCTCCACAACTCTAGCTTTGTATTTGCACCCTCCCTTATCCTATCAATCAAAACTATGTCATCTGCAAATAACATGCACTATGAAATCTCCTCATGCAGATGTTTTGTTAGCTAATCCATAACTAAAGTAAAAAGGTACAGGCTTAATGCCCATCCCTGGTGCAATCCTATATTGGTAGGGAAATCACCGGTCTCTCTGCTAGTGGTCCTAACATTTGCAACCACTTCCTCATACATATCCTTAATTATGTCTATATACTCCCATAAAACCCCTTTCTCACCCAACATCCACCATATTAACCATCTAAGGACCCTATCGTAAGCTTTTTCTAAGTAAACAAAGACCATATGGAGGTCCTTCCTCCTCTGCCTATATTTCTCTATCAATTGTCTAAGTGGGAAAATAGCTTCCGTAATAGACCTCCTAGGCCTAAAACGAAACTGCTTTTCTAATACACTTGTATCATGTTGTAGCCTATTCTCAATCACTCTTACCCAAAGTTTCATGGTGTGGCTCATAAGTTTCATCCCATGATAATTAGTGCAACTTTGTATGCTCCTTTTTATAAATTGGTACGACAGAGCGTTTCCTCCATTCATCTTGCATTTTTTTTTATTCTACAATCTTGTTAAACAACTTTGTAAGGCAAACTACTCTAGTATCTCTCGTATACTTCCAAACCTCTATTGGCATAGAATTAAGCCCCAAGGCCTTTCCTATTTTATCTTTTTCAATGCTTCTTTCACTTTAGGTATCTTGATCCTAGTGGTATAGTCCAAAGTTATTAGGATTAATGGTTCTATCAATCTCTTTATTCTCAGGACATTTGTCATCATCATCAAGAACTCATCTCGATTAGGGGTCAATCACGTGAATCTTGTTCCTCCATTCCCCTCTATTAAGTGTCATAGCTTCATTTAGTCCCAAAGTTTTTAAATCTTTTCTCACCACTTCTATCCACATTGTTTTGGAGCTTCCCCTTGCCCTTTTAGAACCCTTGACTTGAATTACCCCACTCCTTCTAATTGGTGCCCTTTTATGTCTACGTTGGACATGTCGAAACCATCTAAGTCTAATCTCCCTCATCTTGTTATCTATTGGTGCTACTCTAATGTTTTTATTTCTAATTCTATCCTTTCTTGTCTTGCCACTCATTCATCTCAACATCTACATCTTGGCGACACTCATCCTATGTACATGTTGTTCCTTAACTGCCTAACACTCTAATCTATAAAGCATGGCCAGCCTTACAGTCATCCTATAGAATTTTCCTTTCAATTTGAGTGGCATCATCTGATCACACAAAACTCCAGAGGCGCATCTCCATTTTTTCTAACCTGCTTGGATTCTCTAAGTAACCTCCTTCTCAATCTCTCCATTCTCATGAATTATCAATCCCAAGTATCGAAAGTGTTCTTTTAGGGGGACTTCTTAGTTATCAATCTTTACTGATGCTCCACTCCTACTCCTTTCCAAACTAAAATTGAATTCTATATACTATGTCATAGTTCGACTAATTTTAAATCCTTTAAATTCTAATACATTTCTCTATAACTCTGTGTTTGCAACCTCCCTTGTCTCATCAATCAAAACTATATCATCTACAAATAACATGCACCATGGAATCTCCTAGTGCAAATGTTTTGTTAACTCATCCATAACCAACATGAAAAGGTATTGCAAATGTTTTGTTAACTCATCCATAACCAACATGAAAAGGTATTGGCTCAATGCCAATCATTGGTGCAAACCTATAGTGATAGGAAAATCACTGGTCTCTCTGCTAATGGTCCTTATGTTTGTTATCTCTTTCTCATACATATCTTTAATTATGTCTATATACCCCCCCCCTAAAACCCCTTTTTCGCTCAACACTCACTATATTAACTCTCTAGGGACCCTATCATAAGCCTTTTCTAAGTCAATAAAGACCATATAGAGGTGCTTCTTCATCTCCCTATATTTCTCTATCAATTGTCTAAGCAAGAAAATAGCTTCCATGGTAGACCTCTCAGGCATGAAACCAAACTGGTTCTCCAATACATTTGTCTCATGTTGTAGCCTATTCTCCATCACTCTTTCAAAAAGTTTTATGGTATGGCTCATAAGTTTGATCCCCTGATAGTTAGTGCAACTCTGTATGTCTCCTTTATTCTTGTAAATTGGAATAATGGAGCTCTTCCTCCATTCATCCAACATTTTCTTCGACTTCACAATCTTGTTAAACAATTTTGTCAACCAAATTAACCAAGTATCTCCCATATATTTCCAAATCTCTACTGGTATACCACCAAGCCACAAAGACTTTCCTGATTTCATCTATTTTTTTAGGCCTCATTCACTTCATTTATTCTAATCCTATGGCCATATCTATAATGCCCAATATTATTTGGGTTTTATAGTCCTTTCAATCCCTATATTCTCAGGGTATTTGTCATTTAGCAATTTTTGAAAGTAACCTTCCCATCTTTATTTGATCACGTATTCTTTGATTAGTATCCTTTTCTCATCACTTCTAATACACTTAATGAGGTCTAAGTCCTTCCTCTTCTTTTCTCTTGCTTTTGCGAGTCTAAAAACATCTTTCTCACCCTCTCTTGTTCCTCATATTATAAAGATCATCATATGCCTTGAGTTTAGCCTCGCTTACTACTCTCTTGGCAACCTTTTTTGCATTCTTATATTACTTAAAGTTTTCATTATTTTAAGTCATTTGTCGTGCTTTAAAACACACGTTTCTCTTTAATAACTTTTTGCACTTTTTCACTCCAGCACCAAGTTTCCTTTGTAGGTTGCTTTTTATCTTTAGATACTCCTAAGACATCTTTTGCCACTTTCTTAATGGACGTGGCCATATTAGTCCACATAGCATTTACTTCTATTTCATAGTTCCAATTTCCTTCTGCTATCAACTTGTTTGTAAATGATGTTTTCCACCACTTTGTTTTGGACATCTATTAAGTTCATTTCCTTTCTTACATACTTTAATGTAGATATTTATAACCATTAATCCATGTTGTAAGGTTAGACTCTCACCGGTTATCACCTTACAATCCTTACACATTGATCTTTCGACATTCTTAAGTATGAAAAAGTCTATTTGACTTTTATATGGTCTACTTTTAAAGGTTACTACATTTTCATCCCTCTTCTTAAAATAAGTGTTTGTTGTGGCTAGGTTATATGCTAAGGAAAAATCAAGTATAGTTTTCCCCGTCTCATTTCTTTCTCCAATACCATACCCCCATATACCCTATCGTATCCTTTCTTTTCTTTTCCTACATTACCACTAAAATCACCTCATATAAATATCCCCTCCATATTGGGAATGTCTTGCGTTACTCCCTCCATATCTTTCCAAAACTTTCTCTTGATTCTATCCTGTAACCCTACTTGTTGTGCATATGCACTAATGACATTTATGATTTTCTCTCCTAAAACAAGTTTTAGTAGTATAATTCTATTGCTCGTTCTTTTAACTTCTACAACTTTAACTCTTTGTCTACCATTATCCCTACACCATTTCTATTATTGTCCTTTCCTACGCACTAGAGCTTATACTATCCATTTCTGTAATTTTTGCCCCTTCCCACTTGGTTTCTTGAATACAAGCAATATTGACTCTCTTAAGTTTCTTCGTATCCACTAACTCTAGATTCTTACATGTCAATGTGCCTAAATTCATGTAGCGATACGAATCTTGTTCTCTTGACCTAGCCTATTTACCCATGCACTTCTTGACCGGTGTAGGAACCCATGCATACTTTCCACTAATCCTGGGTTCTGATATAACGAGGCGCTTCCGAGGGAATGCTCTAGCAGTCCTTGCCTATTTTACACTACACCTGGGATCCGATGCAACTCATCGCTTCTGAGGGAATGCCCAAGTAGCCCTTATCCATTTTCCACTGCATACGAAATCCGATGCAGCACATCCCTTACGAGGAGGCCCTAGCTTAAGAGAATGTCATAAGTTGATTTATGCATTGGGTGTGCCATGGCTTCTCCTTGTCGGCTGGCACATGACGCAAAATCCTCCTCCTTTATCCGGGCTTGGGACAAGCTGTGGTAAAACCATATAGAATTAAAACCACATGGGCGTAGTTTCCCAAGACATTTGTCATTCAGTATTTTTTAAAGTAACTTTCCCACCTTTAATTGATCTTGTCATCTTTGCCTAGCACCCTTTGGTCATTGCTTTTAATGCATTTAACATGGTTTAAGTCCTTAATCTTCTATTCTCTTATTTTTGCAAGTTTGAACACATCTTTCTTACCTTCTCTTGATCCTAATATATTATAAAGACCATTGTATGCCTTTGAGTTTAGCCTCACTCACTATTCAACCATTTTAGAATTCTTATATTACTAAAAGTTTTCGGTATTTCTAGTCCCCTGTCATGTTTCAAAACACACCTATTTCTATTTAATAACTTTTTGCACTTTTCACTTCACCACCAAGTTTCTTTTGCTAATTACCTTTTACCTTTGGATACTCCTAGAACATCTTTGTCATTTTCTTAATGGACTCAACCATATCAGTCCACAGTGTTTACTTTTGTTTCATTGTTCCACTTTCCATATGTCATCTACTTCTTTGTGAATGATGTTATCTTCTCTCCTTTTCTTTTCTCACATGACCGTTTAAGTTTGCTCCTATAAATATTGCCTCTATGTTGGGAATTTCTTGTATCACTCCCCCCATATCTTCTCAGAACTATCTCTTGATTCTATGCTCTAACCCTCACCTAAAGGGCGCATGCACTTATAACATTTATGATCTTCTCTCCTAAGGCAAGTTTTATTAGTAAAATTCTATTATTGGTTCTTCTAATGTCTACAACTTTATCCTTTAATTCTTTATACACCACCATCCTTAAGCCACTTCTATTATTGTCCTTTACTATGTACCAGAGCTTATACCCATCAATTCTCTAGGTTTAGCCCCTTTTTCACTTGATTTCTTAGACACAAGCTATATTAACTCTCCTACATTTCATCGTATCTACTTACTCCATACTCTTGTCATCATACCTATATTCATTTTCTTGACCTAGTATCTTAACCCACGTACATCTAGAACGGTGCGGGAACCCCTGCCTACTTTTCCCTGCATACAGGATCCGATGCAATGCGTCGCTTACAGGGGAACACCCTAACAGCCCCCACCCATTTTCCGCTGCATACAGGATTCAATGCAGCGCGTTGCTTATAGGGGAACGCCCTAACAGCCCTTGTACATTTTTCACTACATCAGGATCTGATGAAGCATGTCGCTTACGGGGGGGCGCCCTTGCCCATTTCCTACTGCATCCAAGCTCTGCTGTAACCCGTCACTTACGGGGAACACCCTAGCCTGAGATAATGCCTTATGCTTTAGATTTATGCTAAGGATTTTACACCAGTCGGCATTTGACACACCCCTCTTTTATTCGAGCTTGGGATTGGCTACAAGATCATAAAACCACACAGGCATATATGCAAGAGTGGACACTCCTGGTGTCGATAGGTGTATTTTTCACAGGAAACCATTCCTCACAAGTTAATTTGTGGAGTCCACCAAAAGATATGGATAAACATAGATATGGATAAAAACGGGATGTGATGAGTACAGTAGGAGGCAACAATAACAACGGGATGTGATGAAGAGCTTGCAATGGAAACAGAAGCTTAACTAGGCAACAGATCAACATAAGTAGTGAAACAAGCACAACAAAGCATGTCTTCCACAATATATAGACACTAGGAGAAGATACAATAACATCAGTGGTGTATTGGTTGATAGCATAAAATATGAAGACTCTCAGGTAATCAATCACCAGTGAAATTACATTTTTGAGAAATGGGAATATCAATCACCAGTGAAATTCTTCGTTTATGCTTATTCTCATGTTAGGCACAAGAATAATGGGATTGACTCTGGCACCGCCAATGCCCATGGTGAACAATAGTGATGCATTCTGATAAATGAGTAGATTAATAGTTGTCTTGTGAGTAAAACAAGAAGGAAACAGATTACTACATATACTCATCAATTGAGCATGCCCCATATATAGTTTTAAAATGCCTTTACTTTTCTGTCAACAGCCCTCATTCAAGCAGCTTTGAAGTGAGTAATATAGAATGCTAGAAAAGACCATCAATTTTAACACAGTTTATCACCACAAAAGCTAAAATGAAAAGACAGATAATAACCAGCCAAACAAGTAATGTAAAAGGAAAATAACATTAACATAAAGGACAAAAGAGTTCTATTGCTTTATAAATCTGCAGCAAACTAGCAAACATAAGACCTACAGAAACAAACAAAATTTGTGGTAACTGAAATGTTGAGACTAACCGATTGCAGTTGACAGGCATCAACAAGAATTGAATTGTTTGAATCTGAAGCACGAGTTTCCATTGGTGAGTCTTGTGACGCAGTCTCTTTGCCATGAATCTCATCTGTTTGTCCATGATCTGATTCTTTTCCTTCCTGATTAGAAGCTCTAGCAATCTTCATTCTAGGATCACATTCATCTTTCATCTCAACACTACCACCGTCCATGCCCATCCTTTTCCTGACATACAGGAACTCATTTGTTTCAGACTATCTCTAATAAGATGCCTGGAACTGAAGATCCTACTATGAAAGAGCATAAAGACAAAGTGAAGATATTCTTACCTACTGAAATAAGCTTGAACATCATTGCCAAAGCTTGGGTTGTAGGAAAATAATATGCCACGGAGAGCTTTTCCATTAATTTTGGTTTCAATTGTATATCCATAATGCAATGCATCCGTAACCTTGGCTTCAAATACCTTCTCTTCAGCAAACTTGATTTCAGGGCCTTGCAGGTTTTGCTTGCCTGCATCCCAGGGCATATCCTTTTCACATGGATATCCTATATAACACAAGGAACCTAGAACTCACTCTCTACTATAGAAGGTCAGGAAAAAAACAATGGCTAATTTTGGTGATCTCACTTGAAGAAGATGCATGAGAAATTCGGAAACTCAAAGAGAATCTGCATGATGACCTTCTGACACCACTATTACATAAAAAGTTGAAAGGTAGCCCCTCGACATGGGATCCAAGATGGTTAAGTGAATTTGAAGTTCCAGATTTTCAAATAAGTTTAACAAAATAGAGAACCATGAAGAAAATGCAGCTCTGACAAAATTCTCATCTTATGAGATATGGTCCCCGAAGTTATTTAGACAAGGTCTATCTAAAATGTAACTAACTCAAGAGAATCAAAAGAATCATCCCAATAGTCTTGTGGTGTGGGCCGTGTGGCAGGTCAGAGATAATACTGAACCCAGATTGCAGCATCTAAAAAGAAAGTTTACACGTTTCATAACCATGATTAGCTAATGAAAAAGGCCCAATGCTAGGGACTAAGATCCCCTTGGTCAATGCAAGCATTGAAGCCTTAACTGCGATCCAAACAACTTCGGCATGAGATGTGCCATCCCATCCAGCACCTGCACTAATGGAGGGAACAAGTTGCTTTTCTCCCTACTGGGAAATGTCACGGCTTTCTGCTTTTTTCTAACCGACATGCATATCTTCTAGAATGTATTCATAAAAGGTTCATGTTTATCATCAGAAATTCCAAGTACAGTGTACATGCTGATGAACACAAAGTAATAAGTGGATATTTTTAAGTAACTAAAACTATGCTTTGCTGAACAATTATATTCTATTGTATAAGTGCAGTCAAATGACTCTTGTAGTATACAAGGAAAAATTATTGAGGATTCACTTGGACTCAACAGAACATGTCAAATTGAATCAAATCGACATAATATATCCATTTTAAGCCTTTGTTTTGCTCAAGGTGTCAGGCAAGTAAGTTCCAAATTGAGTTCATGAGCTTCCAAAGAAGGTATCTCAAGATACTCGACTACTGTTTAATGCTTTTAAAGTCTTGGAAATTTGGATCAAGCATTCTGATTTTTCGTCCTAAATGCATTATACCATGTCCCTGAATGACAACTTCTCGAGTCTCATCAACCTGCCTGGGTCTTCAAACCATACTTGAAGCAATTAAATAATAACCAACCACAGTATGTAAATACCAAGGTTACTAAAGTGGACCAAGATGAAAACAAGCTGCTATATTTTGATGTTTGAACGGTCATTAGATGCCACCACGCAAGTATCCAAACAGAAGTCCTCCTTAAGCAAAAATCAGGTGAAAAGAGAGAACTGAAAGAGCTAGCTGTAGAACATCAACCAACCCCTTCTAATAGGAGCTCCATGCCCCATAAAAACCACAAATCACATCCCCACTAAACAAGATGGCAGAACAAGCTGCAATCCTGGCTCAACTAGTAAAGTCCTTCAACTTAACACAGAGGGAATTAATTCGGCCACCAGGTTCCATCTATGTCACAGTATAATGTACAAACTGACCCAGCCTATAAGGAAGGATATACAAGGACAGTAAGAGCAAGGAAACAGAAGACTTAAAGAGACAACATATTCACATTTGTCCTGAAGCTATGCATCTCAAGAAAGATAAAATAAATAAATAAAATGAAGAAGCAACCTTGCAAAAATAGGAATCCACTATTACCAGCGTCTAGAAGAAATATAAACTGGGGACTAGGTGACAGGGACAAGTACACTGCTCAGCATATAACCTCAATCTTCTTTGGCCTGAGGGAGACAGATGTACAGAAATTAACTTAGCCCAAGAGAACCGTGCTCCTGAAAGCTCTAGCACCTCTCAAGTAAGCATCAAATTTTGAACCCATAGACGAGGAATGGAAGTGACCGGAAATTCCTTTCTTTAGCAATTTCTGTATGCATGGATGTGGTAAAGTGGTGACACTGGTTCAATCCACATCTATAGAATCATATCACCAAGAAACATAGTTCGCTTACCTACTTCTCAAATACACCCATGAGTAAGACAACATATTTCCAGGTTAAGATAACATTAAGGACAGTGGGACTGTGTTGAGCAGATAAATCCCAAGAAACTGATAGATGATTTCACAAATTACTGGTAGTGAAATTAGTACAAATTACTGGTAGTGAAGGGGAGCCTTGGCGCAACGGTAAAAGTTGTCGTCATGTGACCTTGAGGTCACGGGTTCAAGGCGTGGAATCAGTCTCTTGCAAAAATGCAAGGTAAGGCTGCCTACTTTAGGCCATTGTGGCCCGCCCCTTCCCCGGACCCCGCATAGGCGGGAGCTTCGTGCACCGGGGCTGCGCTTTTACTGGTAGTGAAATTAGTACAAAATTTATCTAGTTGTATAAATCTCGATAAGTACAGCCAGAACTTAGGAAGAAATAAAAAAGGCCAACAACAAGTAACAACAACAGAGTAAGAGTGGCCATACAAGGTAAAACAAAGTTGGTCAAGTATAACATGGTCAAGACATTTTATAATGGGTGCAGCCTTAGTATTAAATTATATTTACATATGATGGAAATGTCTGTACATAAATCACAAGAGAGAAAGCGGTTACCTTCTCGACCAGAACTTGGCAAAGGTACTGATTTTTGGAAATCAGGCACCATGCCGAGCTTCATCTCAAGCTTCAACACATCTTTCTCATTCTCAGGTTTGTTTGTAGGAGGACGATTTTCTTCACGCTTCTTCTGTAATTCTCTCTTCATAGAGAACTTTTCTGGCCTTTGCTCATCTTTGTCATTTTCTATTGAGATACCTATTCGTGTAGATAACATAGTGAAAATAGCGAGTCACTAAAACAGAAAGCACAGTCCAAACCTCAGTCAACAAATAACTAAAACCACCAGAACTGTTGCTTATGCATCCAAAATATGAAAAGACCAGTTGTCAAGAAGAAGAAAAGAACAGCACAGCTTGCTGGATCTAGTCTTTTTCCAAATGAAGTAAAGAAAGTAGATGTACGCCAACATAAGGAACTGAAAAGCAGCCAAACCTGTGTGTAAATAGTACATATCATCAAGGGCCTCAAGATTCTGATTGCAACCACCTATGAACACAATAATACCCTTCCAAGGATCCAAACAGTCACCAGCTACAGAAAATCTGGACGAAGGACCTACACCTGTACATGCCACTTTGACCCAAATACCATTCTCTGCCAGGATGCACCCAAAATAAGCTTATAACGCAAAAGATGTTGTCATTAATGCCAACAAGATATGGTGCATTTCCTTTAGATCAGTAGACCCAAAGACACAAAAATCATAAACAATGAAATGTAAACGTGAACAACAAATATACTTCAGAATCAATACTTACCTACATCTAGCACATGAAGGTCATCAAAAAGGTTCCTGTCATCAGTAAATCCCCCAAAGACAAATAAGTGCCTTCCAAGAGCTACAGTTGAATGGCCCGCGCGAGGAGGTAGCATCTGGCCAGAAGTAATCAACTTCTTCCACACAAGTGTATCTATTTTAACATGCATACCACTCATTAATCTTACATAATAACCCTAGAGTAGAAAACACCGAAACTAACAGTATGAATAAGTGTTCCAGGTCATCAAATGCAACTACGAACAAGTTCATGCTCCCACCAACAGGATCATAATAAAGAATCATCAATAAGTGTATTATGCTAGCAAAATAGGAACTGCAAATGTAGCCTTTTATAAAGAAATCATCGACTAACAAAGTACCTAATCTTTTCATATCAAAGAAGAGTTACCATTTTGCAAGCTAAAATAGGTAAAACAGCAGTATTAATTGAACTTACAAGTGAAGGAACAAGGAAATTATCAGAAACAAGAAACTAAATGTAATTTCACTCCAGTGTTTACAAGATAATTAATCTAAAAAATAGGTACGATCAGACGTCTCAAAACCAAGGAGCTCAATCGCATTAAGAAAATAAATTCAACTGAGGCATGCTAAAATTGGGAAAATGCAATCAGTTTTACTCAAATATATAGAGGGCAGCCCCAGTGCACGAAGCTCCCGCCTATGCGGGGGCCAGGGAAGAGGCGGACCACAAGTTTTACTCAAGTATATGCACAACGTAAAGCGGATACCTCCATCAAGTATATGGACATCAGAAAGATAGTAGTCTGCTGCATCTTCTCCAGCAAGCACAATTATTTTGTTCTTCCAAGATGAACAGGTGTGGCTATCACGTGCAGAAGGTGGAGTACCAGATGTCATAGCACGTTTCCATGCTAAGCTCTCTGCAAGTCAAACAGAAAACTAGTCACTTAAGAGGGGATATCTAAATACTATTATCTTAAACATTAAAGCCACATGCTATCATGCACTTTCGATAGAAGTCTTAATGCCTTATATCTCTAGTACAGCCAAATAGTCTCCAAAATACAAATACTATGCAATCTAAGTAATCTATACTAAATATAATGGACATAGCTGGGGTACGACCAATCGAAAGAAATGACCAATTTAGGGATATATAATATTATAAATATCTATGTTTCTATATCATATGTTTGCATGCAGGAAGCAGGAAACACATGGAAGGGTATCACAGCAATAGGAGGGAAGGCATGTCGAGAATAGGCACAAGGTATCCAGGAGATAAACACAAAGTTTGCTACTATGAAGTTTAGAAAGAATTGTTGAAGGCCTTCTAAGCTCAGTGATGGAAGATACAGGAGTCTTCCTACTGTACACCAGGTCCCGTTCTCGTGGTTGGCACCTCCATCTACTGGGGAATGTATTGTGAAAGTTCCCCCAGAGTAGATGTGACACATCTAACAGAGTTTTAGGAGAGATTGTCTGCGGTAAACCCTGTAAGATTCTTCATATGTTCCCCAAAAAAAGTCTATTGAAAGAATTAGAAGTATAGAACTGTAGCAAACCCATCCTCTTACTCCATGAGCATTAGAATTTTTAGGGATCCGTTGAGTGAACCTATTTTACTTGTTTAAATTGATTATTAAGCATGCTTGGTGACACCAAATAACATCCTGCACAATAAGGGTGCAACGGAAGATCTCAGAAAGGTATGCAATGGAAATTACAAATGCTTACGATACTTGATGTGATGTAGCTATAAATTAGAACTTAACAGCCAGAAGAGAAGCTTGGTTCCTCATGCATGTGCCAAGCAATGATCTGCTTTTCTACTTAGTTCAGATAGGAAATACTTCACAAGGGGTAAGGATATGGGAACTAAGTTGAGTTATACAAAAAAAAAGGACTAGCTTTCTCTTCAAATAGAATCAAGGAATGGATTTCATGAAGTCTTCACAAAAAACCTTACCATTTGATAATCCTTTCCTTCTACTGCTTGTTTCTCTCTGTCAGGACAGCTGCCCCAGCAGGTTTTATGGTTTCTCTACAGTTTTCTTTTTTCCTGGTAAATTTTCTATTAAGATTCAGAAGGCAAAAAGAAACAAGAAGGAAGAAAGAACAAGCTTTTTGTGTATTTATGATATGGGAATGGGAAACAAGAACTCCGCCGATGCCGATCCCAAGCCAGGATAAAAAAGGAGGGGGGTTTTGCATTAGTTTTCAGCATGTAAGCAAAATCTTTTTGAAGAAGTTGAAGATGATTTTATTATTTTCTCTTCTTACTTGAAAATGAATATGCATATGTATATTAGTTTGTAAGTAAGAAGAGAATAAAATGAAATTTATCTTCGGCTTCTTCAAAGTATAGCAATCCTAACATGACATGAATCAATCACTAACATTCCCTCATGCTAGGGTGCCCCCCTTAAGTGACACGCTGCATCAGATTTCGGGTGCAGTGGAAAATAGGCAAGGGTTACTAAGGCATTCCCTCGGAAGCAATGCACTACATCAGATCCTGGGGGTAGTGGAAAATAAGCAAGGCATGCTAGACTGTCTCCTCGGAAGCGACACGCTGCATCAGAACCCAGGTGCAGTGGAAAGTGGGCATGGATTCATGTCATGGGGTTTGAGAAGTGTGTGAGTAAATAGGCTAGCTCAAGAGCATAAGATTTGTATTGCCACATGGAATATAGGAACATTGACAAGTAAGAGTCTGGAGTTAGTAGATAGGATGACACGTAGGAGAGTCAACATAGCTTGTATCCAAGAAACCAAGTGGAAAGAGGTTAAAACTAAAGAAATTGATGGGTATAAGTTCTAGTACATAAGAAAGGATAATAAAAAAAATGGCATAGGGATAGTGGTGGATAAAGAATTAAAGGATAAAGTTGTAGACATTAAAAGAACTAGTAATAGAATTATAATAATAAAACTTTTTATAGGAGAGAAGATCGTAAATGTTATGAGTAAATACGCACCACAAGTAGGGTTAGAAAATATAATCAAGAGATAGTTTTGTGAAGATATGTAGGGAGTTATGCAAAAAATTCTCAACACAGGGGATATTTATAGAAGCATACTTAAATAGCCATGAAGGAAAGAAAAGGAAAGATATGATAGGGTATGTGGAGGGTATGGTACCAGAGAACGAAATAAGATGGGGGAACCCATCCTCGATTTTACTTTGGCATATAACCTGGCCCTTGCAAAAACATTCTTGGGAAGGTGGATGAACATTTAATAACTTTTAAAAGTGGACTCCATAAAAGCCAAATAGACTTCATCTTTTTATTTAGGAGTACTAAAAGATCAATGTGTAAGGATTGTAAGGTGCTACACTGTAAGAGTTTAACCTTACAACATATGTTAATGGTTATAGATATCTACATTAAAAGATGGAAGAAATGAAATGAACTTAATTGGTATCCAAAAATTAAGTGGTAAAACTTAAAAGAGAAAATGACATCACTCACCAATATGTTGATGGTAGAAGGAAATTGAAACAACGAAACAGAAATAAATACTATGTGGATTAATATGGTCAAGTCTATTAAGAAAGTGGCAAAAGATGTCCTATGAGTATCTAAATGTAGAAGGCAATTAGTAAAGGAAATTTAGTGGTAGAGTGAAGGAGTGCAAAAAGTTATTAAAGAAAAACAAGCATGCCTTAAAGCATGCAGAAGAATAAAAATAATGAAAACTATGAGCAGTATAAGAATGCTAAAAAGGTTACGAAGAGAATAGTAAGTGAGTCTAAACTCAAGACATATGATGATCTTGGAAATAGGCTAAGATCAAGAGAAGGTGAAAAAGATGTGTTTAAAATTGAAAAAATAAGAGAACAAAAGGATAAGGACTTAAACCATGTTAAGCGCATTAGAGGTGAAAGTGATGATCAAAGGGTACTAGTCAAAGATGATGAGATTAAATGTAGGTAGGAAAGTTACTTTCAAAAATTACTAAATTATAATTGCCCTGAGAATATAGGGATTGAAAATATTGTAAACCTAATTAACATTGAACATTATAGATATGTCCATAGGATTAGAATACCCAAAGTGAAAGAGGCCTTAAAAAAGATGAAATCAGGAAAGGCCCTGCGGCCCGATAGTATACCAATAGAGGCTTGAAAGCATATGGGAGATACTGAAGTAGTTTAGTTAACAGTTGTTTAACAAGATTATAAAATCAAAAAAAATGTCGAATGAATAGAGGAAAAGCTCTATTGTACCAATTCATAAGAATAAAGGAGGCATACAAAGCTACATTAATTATTGGGGAATCAAACTTATGAGCTACACTATGAAACTTTTTGAAAGAGTGACAGAGAAGAGAATACAGCATGAGACAAGTTATCGAAGAACTAATTTGGTTTCATGCCTAGGAGGTCTACCATGGAAGCTATTTTCTTACTAAGACAATTAATAGAGAAATTAGGGAGAAGAGGAAAGACCTCCACGTGGTCATTATTTATTTAGAGAAAGCTTATGATAGAGCCCCTAGAGAATTAATTTGAAGGGTGTTGGGCAAAAAAGGGGTCTTGCGATGGTATATAGACATAATTGAAGATATGTATGAGGGAGCGGTCATAAATGTTAAGACCACTAGCACAGAGACCAGTGATTTTCCTACCACTGTAGGATTGCACCAAGGATCGACATTGAGCCTGTACCTTTTTACATTGGTTATGGATGAGTTAATAAAACATCTACACAAGGAAATTCTATGGTGCATGCTATTTACAGATGATATAGTTTTAATTTATGAGACAAGGGAGGGAGTAAACACAAAGCTAGAGTAATGGAGACAAGCATTATAACCTAAAGTATTTAAAATCAGTCGAACTAAGACAGAGTACATGGAATGCAATTTTAGCAAGGAGCAAGAGTGGAGCACCAGTAAAGATTCATAACCAAGAAGTCGCCCTAAAAGAACACTTTTGATATTTGGGATCGATAATTCATAAGAGTGGAGAGATTAAGAGGGCATTTACCCAAAGAATCCAAGCGGGTTGGAACAAATGGAGAAGAACGTGTGGAGCTTTGTGTCATCAATGGGTGTCACTCAAACTAAAAGGGCAGTCCTAGTGCACGAAGCTCCCGCCTATGCAGAGTCCAAGGAAGGGGCGGGCTACAATGGCCTAAAATAGGCAGCCTTACCTTGCATTTTTGCAAGAGGCTGATTTCACTCAAACTAAAAGGAAAATTTTATAGGATAGCTGTAAGACTAGCTATACTTTATGGATTAGAGCGTTAGGCATTTAAGGAATATCGTGTTCATAGGATGACTGTAGCGAAAATGAGGATGTTGAGTTGGATGAGTGGCAAGACAATGATAGAATTAAAAATGAAAACATTAAAGGAAACTTGGGTGTAGCACCAATTGGCAATAAGATGAGGGAGATCAGACTTAGATGGTTTAGACATGTCCAACAAAGACCAAAAACGGTACCGGTTAGAAGGAGTGAGGCAATGTAAGTAGAATGTTCTACAAGGGAAAGGGAAAGGCCCAAAAGAACGTGAATAGAAGTGGTGAGAAAAGATTTAAAAACTTTGAGACTAAATGAAGATGTGGTACTTAATAGGAGAATGGATGAACAAGATTCATGCAGCCAACCCCTAATTGGGATAAGGTCTTGATGATGATGAATGGGAAACAAGGAAGGGGAGCCTTGGAGCAACAGTAGAGTTATCATCGTGTGACCTCATGAGTTCAATTCGTGGAAACAACCTCTTGAAAAATGCAAGGCAAGGCTGTCTACTAGACCCTTGTGATCCGCCCCTTCCGTGGACCCCGCACACAGAGAAGCTTCATGCACCGGTCTGCCTTTTTTGAATGAAAAACAAGAAAACAATAAAGTCATACAGCTGTGGATCATAACAGAAGCAGAAAGAATGTTGAATTGGTAAAATATTTATAATTACACTCTGAGTGTGTATAACATATTGAATTACGCCACCCAGGTTCATGCAAAGCTGTCAAAATCAAGAACAAAATGATTATATGAAAAAGAACAAAACACACTACAAGTAGTTGAAGATTACCTGTATCCAAGATGTAAAGATCATTATAATATACTTCATCTGGATGATCAGGGGACTTCCCACAACCTCCAAATATGAAAAGTAGTTTATCAATAAGTGTTGCACTATGCCCTTCTCTTGCATCTGGCCCCTCGCCACTTACTTTTGGCGATATCCATGTATTGGATGCTAAGAAGTGGAAGAAACTTGTTACCATCTATTAAATAGAAACATGCGTAGCATATCAAATAAAATCAAGACATCACTATCAATTACAAAGAGCAATATCTCAACCTTGGATGGAATAAATTACATAAAAGAGAATGAAGGCACACAAATCCTCCCTACTTATATGGAATAAATCCTAAATTTATAAATCACAAAGCAATTAATCTAAGTTTCTCTTATAATAAACTTAAAACTAGAAGATACGGCATTAACATCTTAAAATTTTGCATTTATTTTCTAACAAAACAGTAACAAATAGAAGAAGGAGAAACCAAAAAACAGTGAGAAGCATGAAATCATTAATCAGTCATGGAAAGGAGAAGGCTTACAAGTATCTAAAATGTGCAGATCCTTGAGTGGGGTCTTCCCATCTGTACCCCCAAACACAAACAAGTTGTTTCCAACAGTGGTACAACTGTGACTGTCCCTTGGAGAAGGAGGATCTCCTTTCACCATTGGCTTGCTCCATGTCTGCTTAGCTGCAAATGAATCAAAATGAAAACTAAAGACCTAAGATCACATTATCCTTCTAAAGAGAGATTATTTATTAAACAAGCTAAACATAACATATGAACAACCACAAAATTGAAAATGCATCAGATAAAAAACTGTAGGAGAACTGAAAAAGACAAGATAGAAATTCAAACCAGAAACATGAACAAAGCCCCTTAAGAGTATAACACTGACATGCAAGATTTCTTGGGCCCACGTGTAGCAATAAAAATAACATTTTGATAACTGCATATGATCAAAAACACCAACAAGATCAAATATTTTAAAGAAAAAATGCAGATTAGAAACACCTTAAAAACTGCAAAATGCATCAATGGAAACCCTTAACCCACAAATTCAAAGCACAAAGCAGAGTAGCAACTAAAAACATGCTATCAAACAACATTATCCAAAAGCGCAAAATGCATCAAACAAAAACCAAAGAAAAGCTAAAAGATAAGGACACAGATACAAAACAAAAAGTAACCAAAATCCCATGAGTAAAACCTCAAAAGCCTGCAAACTTTACAATACCCACTTGTTTCAAAGACATGGACATCATTTGTCTGGCAGTTGTCTTTGCCATAGCCCCCAAAAACATACAGAAATCTCCCTCCTTTGATGGAATTGCATGTGTGGCCCCATCTCTTTCCAGGCCCAAATATCCCTCCTTTTCTGCCTGGGAAATTTTTACCCTCAACAGCTTCTCTCAATTTTGTGCTCAACTCAACTTTTTCCCACCCCATCATTTTGACAAAACAATGAAAATGTCTTAATAAATCTAAAAAAAAAAAAACAAATCCTGATGAACAGAACTGAGATTAGCTTCTTTTACAGCAACTATAAAGGATTTGCAGGTTCGTCGGTCAGAGAAAATCCATGAATGGAATGTTACTACTAAGGAAATACAAATGGGAGACTTGGGGAAAACGGAAAACAGGG
The DNA here is from genome assembly GCA_035236585.1 of Warburgia ugandensis. NCBI lineage: Eukaryota > Viridiplantae > Streptophyta > Magnoliopsida > Canellales > Canellaceae > Warburgia > Warburgia ugandensis. The sequence goes on from CP141131.1 coordinate 28,317,156, forward strand.
ACTGTAACTAAAACAAGAAGAAAGGGAGAGAGATATTTGGGTAAGCAAAGAGGAAATGCAATAGAATGGTCGAAGATGAGAAGGGAAATTACCATCAGACTGGTGGTGATGGCACGTGTGGTCGCCAGAGAGAGAGGGGAGTTATAACTTGCTTATCAATTTGCATAAACAAAGGACATAGCCCACCCTCTCTACCGTGATCTAAACCGTTCATCTGGTGAACCATGATGTGGACGAGCCTTGCACCAAAAGTCATACATATCTGGCAATTCTAACCTCTAATCACCATCTCAACGGATGATTACACAATAAAAGGCCCACGGTCCATGTTGATTAATAGTACCAATCAAATGCATGGAATCGTCTAACAAAGGAGAACTTCTATTTCAAAGTGAGTTTTTGGAATTTACGCAGAGAATTTAGAATTTAAAACAGAATTCAATAATGTCCCTATGCTTTTCTTAATCTAGTCTTTTCTTATTATATACATACCTTATTTTGACCACAAGTGCATGTGGGCTGTTATAATAACTTTCAAAAAAGAGTAATATTAGTAATAATAATTTAATAAAAATACTCTTATTTTTCATTAAAAGCGTATCCTTTTGTGGGACCTATAAATGAGCCCTACACATAAGGAAACTTGCATGTACATATGTGAGACTATTTTAACCTTATAAACATGAGGGAATTTATACATGTTGACCAGTATAACATGTGTTGATTGTTTTACCACAAGTGCACAGGCTGTTATAATGTAGCTTATGAAAGTACAGGTCAATTCCATGGGAACTTGACTTAAAAAAATAGAGTTTAAATAAAATTTAATTGTCCAAAAATAAAGAAAATAATAAAAATTACTTGAAAATGGAATCAGAATTAAGGTTTGTTCAACTAATAAAGATTACAAAATTTTTAGTTTAAAAAGAAAGAAAATTAAAGTAAATAGCAAGAAAAATCTACTTTCCTACTATGATCATAGCTATTTTCTTCAAATCTGATCATCTTGAAGTCGATCAGCCTTCATCAATGTCTCACTGATAGTCATAATTAGGGATCCAATTGTTGGATTTCAAGTTAAAGATTAGAGACATTGAATAAGCTAAGGGATGTCCTAGAAACAAAATCTAAAAATTAATTAAAATTTTGATGTGAAATAGATGAGAAATTGAGAAAATATTGTTTGTTAAGGCTAACTCGTTGATTAGGTTAAAGCTTAATTAAATCAGCTTAGATTATGCAATTCCTGGACAACATAACAAAGATAAGATAAAATTGGAATAGAAATAGGGACACATATCAAAAGGAATTAATTTTAAAGGTTAAAGGTCAAAATTGGAATTTTTTTAGTTTTATTTTTAAACGAAAATCAAAAAGGCAAACTCGATGGAGGTGGGGAAGATGGTGAAGATTGGGGAGAACGGAAGAGGAGGAGGAACAGGAAAAACCCAATGGTGGGGAAGATGGTGAAGGTGAAACTGGTGAAGCAGAGGGAATGTTGCTAATGATTGCATGGTCTTGCTCAAGCTGGGGTGTGGATTGGAGGGGGCAACCAACGGTGACTGGCATTGGGCACTATTTTTTTTGAAGTAGAGGAGAGAAGCAAGTGGGTGTTGGCCGAAGAGAATGAGGAAAAGAGGAGAGCAAAGGTGAGGGAAAGAGCACCAGCATAACAAGGAGCAAGGTCGTTGTGTGCGGTGAAGTGGGACTATGCGAGTGAAGAAGGGCGATGCTAGTTAGGGAGCTGGGTAGAGGTGAGAGTGTATACGGAAGTGAGAGAGATATGGAAGGGATGATGATTGGTCCGGTGCTGTTGGGTTGTGCGAACAGATGTGGTGAGAAATAGCAGGGAAATAAAGAGAGAGGGCAAAGCACACATACTGGGGAGAAGACTTAAATAGTGGTGTAGGTGGTGTAGCAAATGAGAAGGGAGAGGGAGACTGGAACATAAGAGAGAAGAGTGGGTAAGAGGGGGTGGTGTTGCTGGTTGTTGAAGTAGAGAGAGGGGACGAGAGTGAGAGCAGATGAGAGTAGGAAGGGAGAGGAGAAGGGGCAGTGAAGTAGGGAGTTGAGCAGGGCCATCCAGTGATGGTACTGTCTGAGTAATAAGAGGGAAACATAGATAGAGGGAGAAGAGAAGCGAAGAATGGGAAAGGAGGGGGGTGACAGGTTTCCACTTCCTACGATGATCTAGGGGGGAGAGAGTTTGTGGTGGCTAGCTTCCTCTTCTTTATAAACTTCTTCCACCTTTTAGGTTCTACTTGTTTCCTTCTCTCATTGATTTCCATTTTGAATTATTTCCTTTTCTCTTTGGATTTTCTTTTCTCTAATTAGAACTCCTTTTCTTTTACGATACCATCCCATTTTGCCTGTCAATCTTTGATGGGTGATCTATACCATTGAATCTCTATATAAGCCATCCAAGCCTCTTTTAGTAATCTACAAAATAAAAGACCAAATTAGAGTCGTTTAAACCATACATTGTACCTCTGATTAGCTCTGATGATCATTTGACTATTAAATTTAATAAATTAATAGTTAAATGATTAATTGGATCTAAAATCAAAACCAAGCTAAAAATTGCAAATTTGATCAGTTAGATGATCTAATTGAATGCTAAATTAGGGGTATTTTGACCAAAATTTAACACTTAACACACCCCCAACTAACATTTTTCTAGGCCCAAACAAAACATGCAAAAAACCAAATTTCAAAAATTTATTTTAAGTCAACTCCACTTTTTCCTTAGGGAATATCTTCAATAAATCATCAAATTTAACATACTAATAAAAATGAATGAAGATTTCAAAACCCTACCCATATGCTTAAAACATTTCACTTAAGCTCAGATATCATAATAAGTGAGTGTGTGTGTGTGTGTGTGTGTACAGTCTACATATAGAATAATCTTTATCTCTAAGTAGACTTCTAACTTTTGAACTCCAATTGAAATATGTTTTAACCTCAATTGTCTATAGTGACATAAACTCAGCAATAAAATCTCTCAGATAAAGGGTTCAAATCATATCTCCCTTTTGAATATATGAGTAGAGTCAATAGAAATAAATTTATCTCACATATACTCATGAAGAATGAGAGTTACTAAGGAATTTTGTTTTTGATCCATTTAGAAAGGATAAGATGTCATTACCTATAAACTTTAAAAAATATTACTCTTTAAATCATATCTTTTCATATCCTCATCAAGATTATATTCCCCTTAAAATCAACAGATCTTTGAATGGAACGAAACGTAGGCTTAGGATAGGGTATCAAAGAGAGGGTATAAGGGGCATTCAAAGTTTCTTAAAAAATAAGTAGAGGTCTTCTAAAGTTGACAATTCTTGCTTTACTTTGTTGCTTAAACCGAAGTGAATATTCATTTTTCCCCTTTTCTTTGCATTCTTTAAACTTCTTTTTTTTACTACTTTTTCTTTCTTTTCAACACTTTTGAATTAGTTTGAAGAATATTTATTTTCTTGATATTCACTGTTCTACTTTCATTACAACTAAAAGGTATTTCTTCATACTTCTTTAACTTATTTTTTAAAGAAAATAGGTAATGGGTATATTATCCAGGGTTAATATGAGTAAAGGTAATTTGGATGAAAAAAGAAAATGCTTATATGAAAGGCTCAATTGGCTAAGTAGTAGTAATAATATCCTTGTGGGTAGGCTTTATGTCTCTAGGTTAACAACAAGGATGATCTAAATCATTTTCTAGGTTTCCTATAATCTATCAGATTCAATGAACTTTTAGAATTTTAAAAGCAATACTCTAATAATTCAAGTAATTATCCAAATTAGAAATTGATGGGATCAATTTTTCTTTAAACATGCTGAAGAAAATTAGGAACATTGATAACCTCTCAAGAAGAATGAATGGCTTTAAAACTCACTTAGGTTATAGGTCTCCATTGAATTTCTTCAAGATCTCTAAATTATAGCTACTTATCAATTTAGACTATATATGCAACTGTGTACAGATGTGATATGAGACCTTGCTTTCATGAAATACTTTAGAAAGTCAGTAGACTGATGAATTAATCATGTTCAGTTTCATTAATAAGCTAAAGTTACCAAGATTATACTTCAAAAAATTCAATTCTCATAATAGTTTAGGAATTTATCTAAAAATTTTCAAAATTTTAAGCAAATTTTTCAAATTTTTATTTGAAATTAAGAGAAAAAACTAACAAAAACTCGAATTTTATAGAATTCTACACTCCAACCTAAAAGAAACCATTGTACTTAATGTTTAAAAAGTGGGACCTAAATTGAATATGGGTGATGCAAAAAACTGAGACTTTCTAAAAAACTCTGGGTTGCCTCCCAGTGAGCGCTAAGTTTAATGTCTTCAACCAGACATATCCTGAGTTTTTTGTAATCCTAACAATGAAATGGCACGATTTCTCATTCCACTTCAAAATCTTATGATAGTCAAATTTTTTCTCCAACTTGAAATTCTTGGTGATGGTATCATTATGGTGCAGTAGACCACCATGATTGTAAATTGAGTGGGACCACTCCGATGATCCCCTATCTTCAAAATTTCACGATAGTCAATATATTTCCTCCACCTTGAAGATTTCGGAGGTTGAATCTCTATAATAATGTGAACTATTGCAAAGTTAAATTCTGTTGGACCATATGGAAATGAATGGTCCTCTTCTTGACCAAATTTAACAATAATAATGACCATTGTATTCCATTTATTTTCCTCCATTTCCCTTACACTGTCCTAGAATTGGAGTATAAGCTGACTCTACCCTTCCCAAAAGGGTTGTTCTTATTTTTCTAGAGGTTGAGATATGGTTTGGTTTAATCCGTAATTATTTCTAATGTGTACCATATAATTGGTTGATGTAGGGATAGTACATCAATAGACTCTTTCTCTTCCTATTCTGTTGGCACAGGCAAGATTTCAAATGGGCCTAAATTATTATCTAATAGTTGTTCAAATAAGGTTCGTAGGTCCCAATCAGGTACATCTTCTATATTACAAGGCTCAATTAGAATATTGGGCTCTGTAGGGGATTCTATTGATGATGGAAGGGGAGTGAACTCACTTGAAGGAAGTCTCTCAAAATGAGGTTTTCATTTTTTTGTATTCATAATAGGAACAAAATCAAGGAGGACATTAACTTCCCCTATTAATGCATCTTCATTAAACTCATTAAAGTGGGCCAAACAGGCCTCGAGTGGGTTCGATAAGGAAGACGATTGAAAATGATCTTACACAACTAAATTGATCATGTTAACACTATGCAAGTCATCAATGGGTTCACTAGGTTGCTTGCAAATGTTGAATATATTTAGCTCAAATGTCATATTACCAAAAGATAGTTTCATGACACTATTTTTGCAGTTAATTAAGGCATTAAACGTAGCAAAAAATGGTCATCCCAAGATGACTAGTATTTCATTCTTCTCGTTCATCACTGGTTGTGTATCCAGAATTAGAAAATCTACAAGGAAGCAAAATTGTTCTACCTAGAATAACACATCTTCTATTACCCTTCTTAGAATTTTCACAGAATGATCAGCTAGCTGGAGTGTAGTAGATGTAGGTTTCAGCTCACCCAAGCCTAATTGTTCATATATTGAGTACAGTAATAGGTTCACACTAGATACTAAATCAAGCAAAGCTTAGTTAATCTTGCAGTTGGCAATAATGCAAGTAAGAGTAATGCAACCAGAACCTTTGTATTTTGATGGTGTATAATGTTGAAGAATAGAACTAACTTGCTCAATCAGAAATGCCTTCTTTTGAGCATTTAGAATTTTTTTTATAGTGCATAAGTCTTTTAGGAATTTGACATATGATGGGATTTTTTTTATTGTGTCTAAGATCGATATGTTGATCTTGACTTGCTTGAAAATCTCTAAAATCTCATCACTAGAGGTAAATTTTGGAAATTAATGCAACCTTTGAGTAAATGGAGTAGAGATAGGACATGGGTCAACAGGTGAAGTGGGATCCTTCTATTTAGAATTTTCTTTAATTTTAGTGGAATTTTCTACCTTTTCAGTCTTTTGGGGCTCACCTTTCTCAATTCTTTTACCACTCCTAAGAATGGTGATAGCCTTACTCTGTTCCATGGTAGAGCTGAATGATTTATCAGATACATTAGTGCTAACCGCATGCACTCCCTTAAGGTTTATTTGTGATTGAGCTGGAAACTTTTTTTTTCTAATATTTTGCATCCATTGACTCATCATGTTTTTAATTCATTGATAGATTGATTAGTTTGTTTCAATTGGACTTCTAATTGAGAAATTTTCTTCTCCTAGTTTTGATCGAGTTGATTGTTATAATCCTATGTAGACCTTTCGGGTGGGGGGCAAGTAAAGTCTAGAAGAAGAAGGAGGCTGATGAGCTTGGTATGGTGGGGCAAGAAGTCCATAGTTTTGTTGGTGAAGCTAGTATAGGCCTGGTTGTGGGACATTGGCAGTAGGTTCATTTTTCCAACTAAAATTTGGATGGTTTTTCCAGTTGGGGTTGTAAGTCTTTGAATGGGGAGAAAGGTCTTTTACACGTGTTAAGTATATTAGCTTGATCATGAAGTACCTTTTGGAATGCTGGAATGGTAGGACATTCCTAAGTAATATAGTTGGTACTTTCACAAATGCTACACACTTGTTCTTCTTTATTCAAGTTTTTCTTTCCCATTTCCATGGCTTCTAATTTCCTAGCTAAGGATGCTACTCTAGCATTGATTTCATCTTTTTCAGACATAACATCTCCCCTAGCATGGGTGGTAGTGGGCTTATGTCTATATATATGTTCTATTCTTTCTGAGTTAGCCCTGTGGACTTTTACTTAGCCTTTCAAATACACTTCATCCTCATCTGATTTTTTGTTTAGAAAGTTACCATTGTGCATCATTTCTAAAAATTGGTGTATATTAGAATTAAGTCCCTCATAAAAGAAGCTAGTGATGTGTCATGATTCATAACCATGATGTGGGCAAGTAAAAGATCTTTGGACCTTTCCCAGCATTAATAGAATGACTCTTTATCCTTTTGGGTAAAGTTCATTATCTTATAGTGAAGTATATTTATTTTATGCATAGGGAAAAACTTTTTCCAGAATTCCTAAGTCATTTCATTCCATGCTCTTATGGAACCTATTGGCGGTGTATTAAACCACATTTTAGCTTTTTTCTTTAAAGAGAAAAGAAAAAGCTTAAGCCTAACAATATCTAGGCCTATATTTTGTGTTCTTTGGGAACTACATACCTCATTAAAAAATTTAAGGTGCAAGTACAGACTCTCACTGTCTAAACCATGAGATTTGAGAAGTAATTAGATTACTCCCATTTTTAATTCTAATGCATTAGCATTCTGAGGAAGAATGACACAGGATGGAGTACTAGTGCATGTAGTTTGAAGGTAGTCTTTTAAAGTTCTGCCAAGAAAGTTTTGATAACCATCATTATTATCCCCATGTTCACTCTATTGGTCCCACTCCCTATTGTTATTTCTTTACCACCTCTATTTGATAGATGATTATTCCTCCTTGGCGGAGGTTGATATTCATCATCCATTAAAGGTGTTGGGTCCTCATTCATGATGAGTGGAGGCCCTTGACTACCATAGGGTGAGTAACCCCTTGATCGTTAATCAGTCATTGATGCGGACTATTCTTGTTGTATGTCTTTTTGGTCGTACTTAACTAACCTTCCGATTTTGTTACATCTCCAAAAGTACATACAATGAAAGCATTTTTATTTTTTTTTGGAAAACTAACCTAAATGATGCAACCTAACTTTCTAGAATGATTCACAAATAAAAGACACAATCAAATAATCCTTAAGGCTAATAGATTGAATATTTTGACTTTCTTGAATTTGTATAGTGACAATGCTTTTAGATTAGCCTATTTTAACGCTCCTCCTCTCTTTCAGATTTAACTACTGCTTACTAATTAGGTTCTGCTCTAAAGTGGTTAATACAATACTTGTGTCAGGAGAGGTTTAGACCTCAACTAACGTCAACGAAAGGCGTGAGAAAATCACTTGGATTTTAAAACACCCACTATAACCACAATGTTCAAAAGTCACTAGAGTGGCAATAGATCGCTTCCTATTAAGAGGGTCTTACGAGCATGTGACGGCCCTATAGGTCTCTTCTAATTAATTTTAAATTAATTGGAAAGGTAGGTTTGCTCGCTTGTAGTGATTATCCAAGGTGGGGGAAGTGGTGGTGATGAAATCCATCCTTGATTTTATGGGGTCTATGTAATGACTCAAAAATTTAAGATATTCTTGTCAAATAATAGTAACCCTCTTTCAATCACAATCAATCATAAGGTTTGTAATTTACAAAATTTTTATATCTTATCTATTTTGAAAAATAATTATATTGGATGGGTGGATAAATGTTCTATTTTATTTAAAATATATAAAGAGAGAATTTGCTGAAAATATCTCCATAACTAGATTCTACTCGAGAAATAGAATTCAATGCCTCAAAGAACACTAAAAAAGGAGTTCGTATGAAAAAAGTTATGAGCATTAGAAGATGAAGGGTATTTTGATAATTAAAAGTTAAAAAAGAAACACATGGGGTTGTTTTGTTAATGGCACCCCCATTACGTCATAACCATATCATCACCAACGTCAGCCTTCGTCACCACTACGTTGTCGTCCGTGTCTGCACTGGAAATCTGGAAGGTGCTGACCTTCTACGATCTTCTTCCTCTGTGGTGTTGGGAAAAATGACAACACTGCCTTTCACCTCTATAAATTTCCCCTACTCCTCCCATCACAACTCTCTCCCTCCACTTCGACAATTTTTACCATATAGGGTTTCGGCGACCTAGATCTTCTCTCTCTTTAGCCACCCAGGTAAGCCCCTTTCCCTCTGCTCTTCTCTTTTTTCAGCAAGTTTCCTTCATATCTAAGCCAGATCTATCATCACATAGACAACAATATGTCGGTGAAAACAGATCCATTGAATCTGTTGAGGATCATCTATGGGGCAACTCATATGAATGATCCGAGCAACTCGATGAAACTAGGGGAGCCCAAAACCCTAGGATTCGTAAAGATAAGAAAATTTTGGGCAATCTCTGGCATTGATCGGGACCAAGATTAATGAATGGTCCAAATCAGACTGTTCCATCCTGGTCCACTTGATCTGCTACAAGGATGCACTGCGTGAAGCATGCATAGGAACTGCTCATGCAGGAGCACCCTCGTGCATTCACACACATGTGGGAGGTGTTTCAGTTTGGCCATAGCATTGTAGCATCCTGGGAATAGTGACGCACAGGACTTGCCTTATCCCTATTGACCTGAACCACAAATTCTTAAATTTTAGGAGCTATACAGCTCTGATTAACAATTTGAAAGGTCCATTAGAATCGTATTAACGATGCAGACCTAATTATGCAATAATTTTAGAATCGTATCTATGATGCTGAGCTAATTATGCAATAATATCTAAGATCAGAGAATGATTTTATCTACTTATGGCCTAAAACCTCTGAGAATCTCATAGCTCTGCTAGATGATCTAAACCTAATAAGCGGTCTATTAGACAACTTAGAAGCTTTAAATATCTTATTCAACCCTAAATTATGGATGATCATCCTTAGGTCATAGATCCAACCACTTATGGATGGGATTGAAGTCTAAATAGATTATTAAGGCCATTAAGCTATGAACCTGATTAATGATTAGGAAATAATAGTTAGATTCTTATGTACAGAATACCATAAAGACCTTGAAGAAGATCCAGGATTTAAACTAAAGGAGGACATGAATTAAGTGATATCTTTCGAGGTAGGTAGTCTAATACTACTAAGTTTTCAAATGCATTCCAAAATCTAAAATAATTTACTTGAATCCATTATTGTGTTTAGTATGTTTTTGGAAATGATATTTGAAATATGATATTCTTATAATGAGCATGTGAACTATTTATGTGATTCATTATCTAAATTTAAAATGTTATTGCTTTCATGGATTTAGATTTATATGCATTGCTCACATGTTTTGAAATGAGTTGCATAAATTGCATGCTTTATAATGATTGAGATTTGGATTATATGTATATATCTTTTTTGGGCTAATAAGCCTATTGGACACTATGCTAAGAGGCTATTTATGTATGAGGTTGGCCTTTCGGCCTCTAACCACCAAAGGTGGTAGGTATCACTACCCAAAGTGGCATTGTCCCTTCCTCGACTACTGTGGTAAATAGGGATGACCACTGGAGGTATTCACGACACCCTTTTTGAAGACATATTTATAGTCGATGTGGAGGCTATGGCGGGCTGGTCTATATATTACACACGATTTCATAATAGGTTTTGGTCGTGAGCATAGTTGACCCTCTAATTTTGGTTTTGATATCGATATGCATATTGCATTGAGATGGTCATAGATGAGTACTCATAACTAGTCAACTTGATGTGTTCGCTGAACCATTGGCCTGATGTGTTCGTCGAGATATCCACATGCATGATATTTATTGTGGGGTTGAAATTCTATCATTTGATTTGGTCAATTACTACTTTAAGATTTTTAGTGATTATTACTATTTTACGAATTATTGATTTTGAGTAGTTGCATTGATGTGTTCGACAAAAATTCTAGTGCATGAATTGATTGATTGCTACTATTTTCATAATGTTTATATTGCTAATTAATGGATTCGATAAAAATTCCATGGTTTGGAAATGTGTAAATGAGTTTTATAATTTATGCATAAATACTTATGGTTACACAAAATAAAATTGCACGATCTTATTACTTTTCTTGAAATTACGTCTTTTGCATGCCGTGTTTTCAAATTAGTAGTATCAAGTCACCTACTGAGTATGATGAATACTCAACCAAATCCATTATTTTTCAAATCAAAGTACGTTAGAAGGAGCTTCAGAGAATGTTAGTACTACAGTCAAGTGAGTGAAGGTAAGGCTAAGTGAGGATATGATTGTATCAGATTTCATTCTAAGTGATCCTTTTAGTATTTGATGTAAAATTGGCTGTAAGTAATTATTTGTAACTTGGGCTGTGATTAATAATATTGGGAATGGTAATTATTCATTTTTTATATTTTGTCCAAAATTTACCATGGTATGGTTCATTTATCGATGATGACAAATTATCTGTTCATTGAGATTAGTTAATGACACTCGGGGTTTTCGTGAAAAAGTTTCAAATAAAAGAAAATTTTAACTGCATTCATTTTAAAAATAGAGATCAATCTCGTAAGTGAAAGCTTGTTATTTTAAAATTGCATTATAAAAACTTGAGTCTTCACAGTTTGGTTCCCTTACTAATTAATTTCTAGACTCCATGGCAGTTCAATCATCATATAAATCACCTTAAAGTGATACACGTGCCCTAAAATGTAATTAAAAATAATAAACTAATGCAAACCCTAAAATTCAAAAATTATAAAATATGCTTTCCATATGCATACTTGCCCTATTTTAATACAACTCTTTTAAGAGTGGAATTAAAATTGCTAGTTACAATGTGCCTCACTACAAGATTCACCAAAAAAAAAAAAATCCTAATTTAGGAAAGTAAGGAAATTCTATTTATTTGTTGAAGCTTCACTGGCTAATTTTCCCACTTTTCAATTTTCTAAAAAGTAAAGATAGCAATCATTAACAAATTCAGGAAATAGAGTAATTATACATTAATAAAATAAAAATATACACTAAAAATTTCTAAAATGCTAAAACAATACATTTCTTAAAATTTATTATTTTTTGAAAATTTTTGAATTTTTATTAAAATTTATGAAAACTTAGTTGTGAGTCCCCGGCAGCGCTGCCAAAAACTTGTTGATTATTTTATCACAAGTGCATTGGCTATTATAGTGTGGCTTATGCAAGTACGAGTTGATCCCATAGGGATTCGACTTAAAAAGATAGAGTTTAAATAAAATTTAATTGTCAAAATTAAAGAAAATAATAAAAATTACTTGAAAATGGAATCAAAGTTTAGATTTATTCAACTAATAAAGATTACATAATATCATAGTTTAAAAAGAAAGAAAAATAAATTAAATAATAAGAAAAATCTACTTCCCTAGCTTGATCACAGGTAATTTCGTCAAATATGGTCATCTTGGAGTCGATTAGACTTCATCAATGTCTCATTGATAGTTCTGATGAGGGATCCAATGGTTGGATTAGGCAGATTCTCCAAAATCTTAAAGATCTGGTCTAAAGAGTGATTTTGGGTTTTGGATGGCTTAGATCAATTTTTGTATTTCTAATTAAAGATTAGGGACATTGAATAAGTTAAGGGATGTCCTAAAAACAAAATATGGAAATTGATTAAAGATCTGATGCGAAACATATGAGAAATTGAGAAAATCTTGTTTGCTAAAGTTAAGCCATTGATTAGGTTAAGCCTTAATTAAATCAGTTTGGATCGTGCAATTCATGGACAACCAAATGAAGACAAGATAAAACTAGAATAGGAACAAGAACATAGAAAGAAATAACTTGAAAGACTAAAGGTCAAAATTGGAATTTATCCAATTTCTATTTTTAAACGAAAATAAAAAAGGGACACTTGACGGAGGTGGGGAAAATGGTGAAGATGAGGGAGAAGGGAAGAGGAGAACGAGGAACAGGGAAAACCTGATGGTGGGGAAGATGGTGAAGGTGAAACTGGTGAAGTAGAGGGGATGTTGTCAATGATTGCATTGTCTTGCTTAGGCTAGGGTGTGGATTGGAGAGGGCAACCAATGGTGACCGGTGTTGGCACAATTCATTCCAAAAGTAGAGGAGTGGAGCATGTGAGTATTGGGAGAAGAAGATGAGGAAAAGAGGAGAGCATAGGTGAGGGAATGAGCGCTAACGTAGCAGGGAGCAGGGTCGTTAGGTGCGGTGAAGTGAGATTGTGTGGGTGAAGAAGGGCATTGCCGAAGCAGGGAAATGGAGGATGATGGGTGGAAAGCTGCCCAAAGACGAAAGTGAGAGGCAAAGATGGGAGGGATGATGACTGGTTTGATGCTATTTGGTTGTACGGACAGAGGCAGTGAGGAATAGCATGGGAATAGAGAGAGAAGGGAAAGAATATGGTATAACACCTTGGGGTTCCAACAATCACAATATTGTCTGCTTTAGGGTGCCCATATACCCCTCACAACTTTATTCTTCCCTGGTTTCCTAGGAAAAATGAGTTGTGACCATTAGAGTTCTCTAAACTCTTACAAGCTCCCTAATCCCCTCTCCCCAGGAGATGTTGGACTAACTCTCAATACTTCACCCGAACCTTCTTTGGCCCTCCCTCATTGGCCCAAGGCTTTACATCTTTCTCCTAAGGGAACACGCATCCTTGCGTGGCCTCAACCACCGAGCGCCCACATGCAGCTAGCTACCACACCACGAGGAGAACTGGCTCTGATACCATTTATAACACTAGGGTTCTAATAGTCATAATATTGTTTGCTTTGGGGCGCCCATATACCCCTCACGGCTTTATTCTTCCTTATTTTCCCATGAAAAACATTGTGACCGTTAAAGTTTCCTAAACTCTTACAAACCGCTTAGTCTCCTCTCCCCAGTACTTCACCCCAGTCTAGAAGCCTGCCAACCTTCTTTGGCCAGCTTTGATACCAACTTGTTACACCCTTGGTTTTTAAAACATTTTTATATACAATAATAATAGTAGTAGTAATAATAATAATAAATATGGTCGAGATCCTTGAGCAAAAAAAAAGAAGTTATTTATTAAAATATTAAACATTCTTTTGAAACCCCCTGGTGTTGTACCCTTTACAAAAAATCACCAACCTGATTACAAAATTAATATAAGTATGTTGCAATAAGTTTAAACTAATACAACTATCAAATCCAATGTCAAAAACCAAAAACGCCTTTATTTTGAACAATAAATATCCATAAAATATAATAATGTGGCCCAGGTCTATCTATCATAACATTTCACTATATTCAATAACATGTCCATAGTGTATAAGTGTCATAATTAAACTCAATTATGAGTGTATATAATCCATACGATAATTCTGAAATGGAGTCTATCTAACCACTCACGTCAAACTATCTATTAGCATTATAAAGATGATCCCCACTGCTATCACCATCCTTCTACGCCTTCGTCTTTCCTAATATCGCGCTTAATATCTGAAGCATTATAAAATAAAGCAATGCCTTAGCAAGCTATTGCTTATGTAGGTACATAGACATTTAATATAATAATAAATATGGCATAAAAAGAATAATCAAATAACATATGCTGATATAGGTGTAAGTCATAATATCCATGAAATACAATGTCATAAATCATGTTAATATGGTAGCAAAACATCATGTGCATTAAAACATGGATTTCATGAATGTAAAGCATGATATGGTAAAATCTCATATGAACACAATATCAATAGGCGAGGCACCAAAATAAGTGGGTCCCATGAGTGTACCATATACTCGCATAATTGGTCATGAGTACTTATACCACTCCTCTGAATGTCTTCACACCCAGGCACATAATACTATCTCAATGCTCATCATGTAGGCATACGCGACAAGAGTATGGATCGTCATGCTGTAGTGGTAACCGTACATCCCTGGTCAACTGCCTACTACTCCTTGTCAACACCGTAATGGGAGACTCACCATCCATCCTAATGAGTGGGCCCATACCAGTAGTGTGAACTACCCATGATACTAACCCCTATCGAATGCCATTTGTGGGCAAGTGTATATCATCCTATAAATTTAAAGGGTGGGTGGCCCACCTTAATCCCTCATAGCGCGACATCCACCAGGTGAGAGAACCCATCATAAATCACAAAACAAGAAAATCACAGATCTTATAAAGAACTAGGAGCACTTGAGGCTCACAATCCCAAGGTACACCCCTCATCCCGAAGTTAGCCTCTCAAGGACTAGCCACCAAGCTCCATCATCAATTCTATGGAAATCAACCAATTTTAGTGATGTAATAAAGAAGAGATATTCATAATCTATACATAAGATCTATAAGTATCAATACCATAAAACCCAATCGAATAAAATTCATTTAATATATTATCAAATCTCATGTCAATCATAGCACAAAAACTTGTAAATCACAAGGCACATAATAAAGAAATCATGCAACCACAATCTAAATCAGTCAAGATGCCATGATATGGTGAGATTTTAGGAAAACATATGAAACATTAAATGTTGTCACCTACATGGGCAATAGCTTGTTGAGGACTTGCTTTGGTTTGCAATGACTCAGATATAAAGAGTAGTAGTAGGTTGGCATGTTGACAAGCAGAGGCAATGGCAACTTCCAACAATGTAGAGAGGATATTTAGAAATTGTAAGGTTTGTTAGACATTACTTCAGTTATAGCTTATGGACTGTACTATAATATGAATTACTTATGACCTAGATGTAAGGAAATGTATTCTTGTTGAATGGTATGGCTGTATGGATAGACCCTGGGTGATTTCGTCAAGTCTTGACTCTATTATCCATTATTGGTGTGTATGTTTTTATTGAGTATTGGATTTGATTTGTACGGATGGGCAAGGAGACTGAGTCTCCTAAGTATCATGTCATTTATTTTGTTTATCAGGTGATTTTGTATTGCATGTGTGATATGCAATGGTCCAAAATACAGAGGAGACTCTATCCGATTTTCGATAGAAATGAGATATCATTTCACCATTAAATACATGGTTTTATTGTTGTATGACTCCTGGGATTTGAAATAAATGCTTCTAATTTGAGTTTTTGTTTTTTCTTAATTTAAAATCAAAGTTTTTAAAAGCAGGGATCCTGGCACATTTTATAAATTGTTATTTTATTATTGGTAAAAACCCGAGGTGTCACACACGGATTGAGGAGAAAACTGGGACGATGGTGTAGGTGCTGCAGCAGATGAGAAGGGAGAGGGAGTGAACAAGGGGGAGAGGGAGACTGAAGTGTGAGAGAGAATAGTGGGTAAGAGGGGGTGGTGCTGCCGGTTGTTGAAGCAAAAAGAGGGGATATGAGTGAGAGCAGATGAGAGAAGGAAGGGAGAGGAAAAGGGGACAAAAGCAGGGAGTTGGACAGGACTGTCCGATGATGGTACTATCAAAGTAATAAGAGGGAAACATAGATGGAGGGAGAAGAAAGAGAAAGAAGGAGAGAGGAGGAGAATGGGAAAGGAGGGGGGTGATGGGTTGCCACTTACTACGGTGATCCAAGGGGGGAGAGACCTTGGGGTGGCTAGCTTCCTCTTCTTTATAAACTTCTTCCACCTTCCACCTTCTAAATTCTACTTATTTCCTTCTCTCATTGATTTCCTTCTTGAATTGTTCCTTTTTCTCTTTAGATTTCCTTTTCTCTAATTAGAACTCCTTTTCTTTTATGAAACCATCCCATCTTGCATGTTAATCCTTAACGAGTGATCTGTACTATTGAATCTCGATCTGAGCCATCCAAGCCTCTTTTGGTTGATCTGCAAAATAAAAGACCAAATTAGAGTTGTCTAAACCATACATTATACCTTTGATCAGTTTTGATGATCATCTACCATTAAATTTTACAAATTAATAGTTAGATCATTAATTGGATCTAAAATTAAAATCAAGCTAAAAATTACAAATATGATCAGTTAAATGATCTAATTGAAGGTTAATGTAGGGGTATTTTGACCAAAATTTAACACTTAATAACCTATAAATAACATGTCAATATGTAATCACACAACACATTAAGAAGATATAATTTTCATAATTGGCCAACTATTGTTGCATATGAGCTTAGTCCTGTTCAAAATAGCTCTTATAATTTGTACAAAATGTGGGATCCAAACAAAGGCTATCAAAATAACAAGTTCTCCATCGTTATGTGGGATCTACTGAACCTATAAAATACATACTACTGTAAAGATAAATCTTCTTAATATGTGCACCACTTGAGTCTATCCTTAACCCTTTTATGTAGAATTTAAATAAGGGGTACAATCCACTTATTAGTAATATGAACTATCACATATAAAAAGGGCAACCCTGTTGCACAAAGCTCCCAAGCATGCGTGGTCCTAAGAAGGGATGGACCACAAGGGTCAATAGTACATAGCCTTACCTTGCATTTTGCAAGAGGCTATTTCCACACCACCAACCCCTGACCTCAAGGTCACACAACGACAACTCTACCATTGTGCCAAGGCTCTCCTTCTAATTATCACACACACACACACACACACACACACACACACACACACACACACACACACACACACACACACACACACACACACACACACACACACACACATTAAGAGTGTTCCATGTTCTAGTGCCCATAACAACACCCTAGCAAGTCATTATGCATCACAATTGTCATTGTATAACTCTCATGATCAACCTCTCTTTGTAGCACCAACTAGGACATGTTCACCATCTAAGTCTATCCTTTATCATCCCTATGTACCAATTGTGAGGGCATCCAAGGTCTCAATATCCTACTCCATTAGAGAGCCCTAGCTTATAAAGGGAATGTTGTTTCCTGGAAATCTTGCAACCTTTTGGTCTGGTAACCAATCTCATTGGCCCAATCTTCACCTTCCTTGTTACTATTTGAGCCAATATTCTCAGAGTTGTTGACATGGTGCTTTTAGTTGTCACCACCAATCACTTTATTAATAGAGAAATCAATCCAACACATGCATACACTATCTTCATTTGAATTTCTAATGAGAAGGGAGAATGAATGGTGAGTATGAGGAACCTAACCTTTAAAACTCCAAAAGTTTGCTCAATAAGTGATATCATGTTTGATGGTGTGGAGTTAGGAATTGAGGACTATTAAAGAAATTACCGTCAACCAAATAAAATCTACATATTGAATAGAATAAATAAAATAAGTACTCGACTGATTATTAAATAAGCACATGAATGATTACAGAAGTCCTATATAGTTCAAGAAATAAATAACTACTTGGTGGAATTGTCTAATGCACGTTTATGCATAACATTGTCATTTGCATTGCCTACCCAGCTAGTAAGAAGATATGCAAATAACATGTCAAATGTGCATGTAGCCAATACATTTTGTGTTACAAATCCCTTTCTATATAAAGTAAACATAAATATTACTTGAATAGTAACTTTTGAAATAATTGCATACATAAAAGCATGTTAAGGTTGAGGATGAACCTCAAAATATATAACAAGCATTTGATAGTACCTTAACAAGAGTCATGGTAGCATAATGTCACGAGATTGTAGGTTCACCTATGCTAAACTCGTGCAACACTTGTGCACAACTCCTTTACAAAGCACAAATTAGCCTGCAACTTGCACTCTCACTTGGTAGGGTTACACCCACTCACCCACAAAAGCAGTGAGAGAACTTAAGAGAACTTAGAAAGGGACTTCCTCAATTACCTCTAATGAATTAAGCTTAACTAAGTTGATTACAAATGAGGAGCTAACCACTATATATACTTGCTCTCCCTCGTCCACCTTGTCAATGGATGGTCAAGATTATTCCAAGTGTCAGCACATTAATGGCCTAGATAATCTTTCAGAACAATCCTACTCTTTCTAAAATACTCTACCATTCTCTTAAAGTATTATAGACTACTACAAAAGATCTAGATATTTACAAGAAATTCTCAGGAAATTAGGCCTCCTAGAATCGGGCCTTATTCCATATATTTAAGAATATGGGCCTAAGTTCCTTAAGTCATGTCCACAAGCTAAACATGGCTTCTGTGTAGCTTGTAGGCCTTTGTCATAGGTCTTGCAATGCAAGTCCATGACATTCTCCCCCACTGGATAATGTCGACACCCTCGTCGACACATTTCAGTTGATGTCACAAGTTTTCCCCTCGGGCACATCCTACTCCCCTTGCACATTGGTATCCAGCCACTCTTATGCTCTGCAAGGATCTTCATTGTCTCCTTTATGTAGTGCGTGCTCTTGCACACTTGTGCATCTTTGTACAGTTTAGTGGTGCGCATCCCTTGTGCTCATGTTTTGCTGCCCTTTGCTATTGTGCTTGTTGTGCATCAATGTGGTAGCTACCAACTGTCGTGCTCCCTGCACATCTTCACTTGGTTTTGTTCCTATTGGAGCTCCCCAGTTGTGGCACACCCTTGTCAACCACTCGTTTCTCCTTGGACCCTTCAGATGATATCACTCTGATGGTACGTAGATGACATAAGTCTGACTATGCCAACTCCACACTCGCTGTGGATCCTTGTACTAACTGCTTGGCAGATACCATCTTCACTTATCTCTTACCATCCTTCAATACTGGGACAACACAAGGTGTCTTCTCATCAAAGAAGCTCAACATTCCAAGGTATGGCATAGGGATGGCCTTAGCTAAAGTAAGGAAATCCATTTCAAGGATAACTTCATAATCACCCAAAGGCACTATAGTCAAAGTGATGTTGCCTTGCCCCTCTCTAACCTTGACGGGTACCTCCTTAGCTACTCCAAGCATGGACCTTGCTTCAGAGTTTATTGCCTCGTCCTTCTTCTTCTTAAGGCCTAATCTCATAGTCTCCCCTTTTAAGATGAAGTTGTGAGTAGTTCTTGTGTCCACCATAGCTCGTGTGCCTTTTCCATTGAGGCACACGTCCACATACATCAAGCTCTTCCCCTGCAAAGGCAACAGGCTTAGTCCCTGATGTTTGCCCCATCATAGCATTGAGGAGTCTAAGTTCTGCCATCTTAGGCTCCTCCGCTTCATCCTCATCCCTTACCTTGTGGTTTTCCCTTTCAACCACCTAGGCATTGAGGGTCTTCTTCTTTGGACAATCTACTACTCGATGATCTCCATCGCATATGAAACAACTAGGACATCAAGGTAGGAACTTACCTTTGCCCTTCAGTTATGTTCGCCTTCCTTACCTTCTTCCTTATGAACCTTAGGTTTGTCCTCCTCACCATTGCCTTTATTAGCCTTATTCTTATTCTCCTCAATAGTGCCTTCAACCTTCTTATTGAAGTCCACTAATTTCACTATAGCTAAGAGTGCAGTGGCCAAGTCTTGTACTCCCCTCCTTTACAAATCTTCTTCCGCCCAAGGTTGCAACACATCCATGAAGAAGAAGAACTTGTCCTTATCATTCATATGCGGCATGTTCAAGGGTAAAGTCATGAATTGGTTGACATATTAACGAATAGATCTTGTATGGCTTAACTACTTCAGATTCTTTTGGGCCAAGTATTCTACATTCTCTAGGAAGAATTGGGCTTTAATATCTTTCTTAAAGTTTTTCTAAGGGGCTATGGTGCAACTACCATCAGCTACATCACCATACCTTCATCTCCACTATAGCATTGCATCATTACTAAGATACATTGCTACCACATCCACCTTCATGGTCTCCTCAAAAACCTTGGTAGCTTAAAAATATTGCTCCATTTGCCACAAGAAATTCTCCAAATCCTTGGCATCACGGGTTCCCTTATAGCTTGTAGGTTTAGGATCTTGGCCTTAAGAGCAAACTCCTTTGGTCTAGATCCTCCCCCACTTACTACACCCTTCTCCAATAGGACTAGACAAATTTTCACAACCTCTAGGCCGGCTACCTCCTCATGTAGCCCAACTATCTCACCTTCTATAGCCTCAAGGTGATGGGACATGCCTTCCACCCTTTTTGCGGTCTCTATATTCAAAGTCTTGAATACTTCAAAGGCACTTCACATGTCATCTTGAAGACTATGTAAGGCATTCACATAAGCACTAGACTTGTTTAAGAAATTAGAAAGAGTTTGATCGAACTTACCAAATCTTTCTTTCTATGTAGTGAGGCAACCATCCAAAGCCAACTCCCTTGATGGATCTCTAAACTTCTCCTCCTTGACTTGTGTTGGGATTCCACAAGCATGTGGCTCACTTTAGACTTGATTTCCATGAAGTTATTGTGAGTTTCGCACAATCCCCACAAGCAGCTCCCAACTTGAACCGCCAAACCTTCAATATGATGCCAACTCCTGGTACTAAGTTGCTCAAATACCAACTATCACAGGATCTCAGTTTAACCTATACTAAACTTATGCGGCACTTGTGTACAACTTCTTTGCAAAGAAAAAGTCAGCATGCAGCTCCCACTCTCACTTGTTAGGGCTACACTCACTCACCCACAAAAGCAATGAGAGAACTTAAGAGAACATAAAGAGGGACATCCTCAATTACCTCCAATGAATTGAGCTTAATTGAGTTGATTACAAATGAGGAGCTAACCCTTATATATACTTGCTCTCCCCCATCCACCTCTTAAATGGATGGTCAGGATTATTTCAAGTGTTAGTACATTTACAGTCCAGATCATCTTCTGGAATCCTCCTACTCTTTCTAGAATACTTTACCATTCTCCCAAAGCATTCTAGACTACTACAGAAGATCTAGATATTTACAAGAAATTCTCTAGAAACCAGGCCTTCTGGATGTAATATCCTCAATTTTAATTCTAAATCTTGAAAACTAGAAAGTACACATCAATAGAATTCCAACGACATAAAGAACATAGAAAACGGAGCTCAAACGAAGAAGTTATGAGCCATTGAAGTTGTAAGGGTAGTTTGGTAATTTGGCAGAGCCCAAAATACAAGGGGCGTTTTGATAATGGCACCCCTTTCCACCTTTCCTTATCAAATTTGATGTTTTTACTGAAAAAATTATCAGAGGGAGGCATATAAGGGAAGAGTTTCCCTTCCCCCTCTCCAGCACGATCTCTCTCTCTCCATCAGTTGGCCCTTATCACCATCTTCTCCATCATGTTTTTTTTCCTAAACCCTAACCTTTGCAAAAACTCATATTTTTTCGACAACTAGGGATCCGGCAGCGTCAACAATTGCTCAGTTGTTTGAGGTAAGCCCCAACCCTCTAATCTCCTTATTCATATGTAGTGTACATAGCATAGGTGTGCATGGAAATCGAGAGAAACGACGAGGGTTTGTCATTTTTCCTGGAAGCCTGTATACATTACTGTTGGAACGTAAATAAGTTGATAAAACATCATTAAAACAGAGATCCGACATCCATATAGTGCATAAGGGACCCACAAACAAACCCTTTAAATTTGAGGGAGATCCAATAGCTGGTGGCGCCAAAAATCATGAAAAATCATACATAGAGAAGTATTTGGAATATGTTAAAAATAGAGTAAAAACTTTAGTTTTTGGAAAAATCAAGCCAAAGGAGTGTTGAAAATGAAAAATACATGAAATTCTGAGCAAAAGGGTGCAAAAATCATGAAATTTGGACACTTGTGGGGTCATCGGTGACAACCAGACTTCGGTCGTCTTCCCTGGAGTAGGTTCCCGTGTCGCGCCGGTGTAACCTGGTGTAAGCTGGGGCATTGAAGTAACCCGAGGCCGTCGATGTAACCCAGGGTAAACTGGGCCACCGATGTAAATCGGTGCAAATGCACCACCCGACCCTTATAAATTAATTTATAAAGTATTTTCACAAAAGACTTGATTTTGAGAGCTACAAAGGTCCAAATCACGATTGGAAACATCTGTTGCAATTGTCTTAATGACACGAACCTAGATTTACCTTGAAAACCTACATTTTATTACTTTTAAATTAGTTAAATTATAAAATATTAATTAATAACTTAGATCCGGCTTATCAAAGGGCGTTCAGGCCCTAGACTTGAACAAATGGAAAATATATGATACTAAAGAAGGGAAAGAGGAGTAAATTAGATGAAATTACTCTATAAATTGATCTAGAGCATTGATCTAACCAAGGTCTTGGGAAATGGTTGATCTGAGGATGATCTGACCGTCAAATTTAGGAATAAACGTTAGATACACATAAAAACAAACAGATGAATATGAGATGGGACTAAAGTTAAGAACCAAATCATAATTAAAGATCTTAGAGGATGATCCAATGGTTGGATCACCATAGATTCCCTAATGATGAAATAAATAACATCAAATAGTATTCTAGTATTGATAAGTACATCGTAACATACAAGATAAGGGGATTATACACTCGAGTTGAGTGATCTCACATCGAGGTAGGTGACGACATTTAATGTTTTTTTATATTTTAAAACCTTGCATCCTCATAGCATCATGATTGACTGTGATTTAACTTGCATTGTTTAAATTAGTCAAAAAAATTGTGAAACTCAGAATTTTATATATTATGATTGATATTTGATTTTGATAATATATTAATTAGATTATGATTGATGACTTCATGAGATCGATATTACATAATTATGCATAATTAGAAATTTTCTTTCCTTATTTCATCATTGAAATTGATAGGTTTTCATGAGAAAGGAAAGTGGAGGCTTAGTGGCTGGTTCTTTTAGAGGCTAACCCCGGGGTGAGGGGAGTACCTTGGGGATTGCGAGCTACGAGTGCTCCTGGTTTTTGAGACACGTGTTTTACATATTTTAGGTTTTATGATGGGTGCTTTCACTTGGTGGATGTCATGCTAGGAGGGAGTAAGGCCGGCCACCCATCCTCCGAGATTTGTGATGTGATTGTGATATGATAGACACCTTCCCACAAATGGCTTTTGATGGGAGTTTAGTAACATGGATAATCCACACTACTAGTCTGGGCCTTTCCATGGGGACAGACATTTAAGTCTCCCGTTATGGTGTCGACGGGGAGCGGCAATGGTTGAGACCCTAAAGGGTTGCCACTGTGGCATGACGATCCATACTCTTGTTCTGTATGCTTGCATGATGTGCATGAAGATATTGTTGTATACCTGGGTGTGACGACACTCAGAGAATTAATATGAGTACTCATGATCTATTTAGACGAGTGTATAGGACACTCATGGGACCCATGTACCTTAGGGTACCCTGTTATTATTGTATGCTCATTTACATTAGCTCATATCATGTTTTAAATCCATGAAATGCATGTTTTATCGTACATGATGTTTTGAGATTATGTTGGTATTGATTCTAATGATTTTATTTTCATATATAATGGATCTTCTTATTATATCACCACTGTTATTCGATTCATTCCATCTTTATTATATTAAATGTCTATGTACCTACACAAACAATAGCTTGCTGAGACATTGCTTTATTTTGCAATACCTTAGATCTCAAGTGTGATAGCAGGAAGGGCAAGGCCGTTGAGAGACCATGATAGCAGTGGGGGATTTCTTTACTTTGACTCATAGACAGTGACGTGAGTTAATAAATGGACTACCACATGACTTTCTTTATGGATAGTATACTTTTATTTTATGGTTCTGATTAAGATAGTTATACATATGATGGACATTTAGATGGGATGTTATGATAGATAGACCTTGGGCCACATTGTTATTGTGTTTTGGAAAATTATTGTTTTGAAAATAAAGGCGCCGATGATTTTGACGTTACTTTAACATGTGTATTGTTTCAATTGTATCGCTACAAAAATTTAATTATGTTTTAAATTTATAATCGTGATGTTTTGGAAAAAGAAAATAACACTCGGAGGTTTTCAATAAATGTTTTAATAAAATAATTAATATAAAGTTTTTAACATGGGATCCCGACTATTATTATTATTATTATTATAAAAATGTGAAAAAAAACCAGGGTGTCACACTGGAATAGGGCCTTGTTTTATAGATCTAAGAATACAAGCCTAAGTTACTTAAGCCACATCCACAAGCTAAACAGGGCTTCTGCCTAGCTGTAGGCCTTAGTCACAGGCCTTACAATGCAAGTCCGTGATAATAAGTTACTAAAGATATTGTTATAAGACCATTCAATGAATTTATTGCCAAGTTAAAATTCCTGCTAATTATCACTGTGACCTATGGCATTCTCTCGTTAAAACAATTTACCTTTTATTTGATCGACTATTATTAAAAAATTTGCAACTATCTCTTCCACAATGCATTGTTTGGTATTAAGCACTATGACTTGGTCTCTTAAAATGGTATAGAGTTTGTTAAATTGTGGTACATTCATCTTATACAACCTATAAAAAAAAATGTGAAATTTCATATTATTAAGTAGTATTTTATTCATAAAATAAGAAACTCATTCATTCGATCAACCAACATGGATTATGGTCATGGAGACTCCTCCTAATAGTATGCCTTCTGTACCATCCTATAACCACAAGTAGTATCAAGATAACCACAAGACACTCCATTTCTAACCTTCTTGCGGTCATACTATTATTGATAATAACAATACAAGCATAAAAACAAGCTAGCAAAGCACAAAACAACAATTCATGTATGGTTAAAATAGAAGCATAGGTATACAGCCATCAGAATCATTTAACAACACCAAAAAAGACTCTTTTACATCCAACCATCAAATATAAATATTTAGGAATATGGAACAACATTCCATTTCATAAATAAAATTCTAAAACAATGTTCTGGTCCTTCCCCTCCCCCCCCCCCGCCCCACCCTCTTTTAAGTTGACAAAGCACATAAGCCTTCTATCTTGGTACATGATATTGCCATTACTTCGGTCTTGGTACACATATGCAAGTCTAGAATCCCATAAAGCTTCTCCATCCATCCTAATCATATCAAACTAGCATAGATTGTGGCCTAATAAATTTGTTTATAATGAGCTCTCCCATGCTTAATTCCTTATCATCACCATTGCCTTTAGTATGGGGCCATTGACTATTTGAATTTGGCTCCTTTTCTCTATGCCTTCACTAGGTTGAAGTGGTTGCTACAGAAGAATGTGGTGCAATTGGCACATGCTCACTATTATCTTCATTCATAGCCTAAGTCAAGTCAAAATCAACATGGTCACCAAGACCACCTCCTAAATTGTCAAGGTTCTCCTCCATGGCAGTTTGTGAGGATGACCTTCCTAAGTGGTTGATATCAAAGTGTCCTGAACTGTGAAATTCACCATGATGGCCTCGACTTAAATCGACTAGCTTCCTCAAAATGATATCTAGTTACTCATAGTATGAATAGGGTTTCCCTCTTAGATCATCCATGCTCATATTATTATGTAAAAAATAAGAACCTTTAATTAAGACCATCCAATTCACTATATATGTATGCATGTTCTACAACATTATTGTAAAGGAAGTAAGCTTACCCCTTAAATTCTTCCATTGCTCACAACTGCAGTCCAAGGTGTTCCATGCCCCATTCCAACCAAAGACAAAGGTATTCAACATCATTGTAAGCTGCTTGTAGTGCATTTATAGTACTTGTAGCTTGTTTTAAAAGTGGTAGCTGTTTTTCACTTTGTCATGCTCATAAGGTAAATTGGGAAGCCTCTACTAGTAATTTGATCAGTAAATCTCATGCCTTGACCATAGTAGATTCCCTTGTTAGCTAAATCAACCAACCCTTGGAACAATGCTACAGCTTCTTTTTCAGTAAATTTCATATTTGGACCTATCCTTGGAACTATTTTCCCTCTTTTATGCCTTTGTCGTGTAATTAGTTGACTAATACAAGGATTTGAATTCCATATACTTTACACATTATAAGTTTTGAGAAATAGAAATCTCAAATGATAATAAAACCACAAATTAGCTATTTCTTTACTATAGAAAATTGATGAAACCACATAGAATAGTAGGAAAGACAACTGTGAACGCAAAAATGCCATTATATTCAATAACATGACAAACTAACAAAAGAAAAAGAAGAAAAAGAAGCATCAATGTCAACAATAAAGCAACTCAATAATCATAAACTAAATAAAGATGAAGGAAACTAACAACAACAAAAGCAATTGAAACATTGTCAGCACTCATACATGGCAAATGATGGTAGACAATCAACAAATAAAGTTATTAAACATTTGAGTAGAAGACAAAAAATTCTATTATGGGTACCTATGATTACATTTTTAGTCATGTTAATGTCTTCTAATTTTCTACGTGAAGTAAAAAACAACAAATTAGAAGGCAAGAAATTTGGAACTACTCTTTAGTTTCAATTTATATAGGATTCCTATATATAGGGCAATATTTCATTGAAGTAGTAGGTGATTAAATAAAACTCAATAATCTATGTGGTATAAAGCACACGAACACATTCATTTGGCAAGTCAACTCCAATTTCCTATGAGTAGAGTTAATTTAGTTGAGTTTTTCTACTAACACTATAGCTTTTCAGTAACATACACCAAAAAGAAGTTACAGGAAAGGTAGGAACAATGCAATATAGTAGCAATGGTCCCTTGTTTTGTAAAGACTTAATCAAAATCTCACTTATTAGATTCTATTATGGAAGAATCTCCCACAACTTTTTCTAAGGAATTGACCATGATATATTTGATGAATGCATAATTGTTGAGTGTTTAGTTTTAACTAAAATACACTTAAATAGCATCTAGATAGATCATCTAACCACTTAATTTACAATTTTAGATTAAATATTAATTATAGCCCCAATCAATCATCTAACCATTACTTGAAAAAAATTTAATTGTTAGATGATCGTCGAAGCTGATTAGATGATTAGATAATGGATACAATGATTCTAATTGAATTTTATGTGTTGCATATTACCCAACACATAATCGGATGACTCAGATCAAGTTAATGGGACTAGATCATGCAAGATAAAATCGAGAAGGAAACTACTTTTAAAGATGAGCTGATGACAATTAGAAAACAATTTCCTAAGTAGGAAACTAAATTTAGATAAGGAAACACAAGTGGAATAGAGAAGTTGGTTTAGACTCAACAACTAAGTGATAAGGAAAATTCTATATAAGAAAGAGAAAGGGGGTTGTAGGCAAAGAGTTTTGGTAACCATACTTAGAAGCATCCTACGTAAAGGAAGAAGGAGATGAGAAAGACCCATCTAAGCATCTCTCCTTACCTTACTTTCTTGCTACCTCGCCACCCATCACCATTCCCTGCTCTTTCTTTACGTTCTTCATTCCCTAATATCACTTTCCTCTTAGTCCCTTTTTCCTTATCATTTTTAGCATATATTTTAGTCATTATTTCACTCTATGTTTCAGGCTTGATTTGCACTCCTTTTTCAATCACCATTCCATCCCTCTTCCACTTCATTTTCAAGCCCTGTTATCTACTCTAACATAGAACCATCTCATCCTTCAACACTAATAGTGTTTCTCCATATCTTTCACTAAAGTTTTTCATCTTTGTTCTTCACCATAATTCCTCCAAAATTTCTCACAAAATATCTCCTTGATTTCATAGTATTTTTTCCCTGATTCCTCTCCTATTTTGCAATATTTCATTGTTTTTATCTAAAACCACTTCAATTCCTTGCTTTTTTCACCCTTTCTACACTTTAAATGGACACAATTGAAACATCACCCTACATTTTTCTCACTCTCGATTAAAATAGAAAAGTTATAGAAATTCCGCTTTTATCCTTAGCTTCTCTATTTTAATACCATATACATTCTCATTTCGTCTTTTCCCTATTCTATCTTTTTTCTACTTTATCTTTTTCTCCAAAAGCACCTGTACTTTGTTATTCCCATCCCTTTCTAGTTTTAATAGTACCAAATCAATTATTTAGTTTTAATAGCAAGTTCCTCTTAAATTGTTATTTGATTCCTTAGCTAATTTCAAATCAAATTTTGGATCTTCATAGTAGTTCAATTCTTAATTGATCAATATCTTTTGATCCTACATCTGAAGTTCAGATAGTCAATATAAGCCATCCAAATCTCAAGTTCAGCTAGCAATCTAGATGATTAAATTTTTGAAATTTTTTCATAATTTTACCATTGAATTAGTGATCAAGGACCTCAGTGATGGATTGGTGAGGACTGATCGACACCAAATTTGGAGAATTTTACCATGATCAAGCTTGGAAAGTTAAATTTAGTTTAATTATTTTACTTTTAAATTCAGAATCATGTAATTTTTAGTTAATCAATAGATTTGAGTTTTTAGTTTACTATTAGTTAATGTCTTTAATTTTTATAAAATTTTGTTAATTTATATTTAATTTAAACTCCACTTTTTAAGTTGAGACTTTATGGGATCAACCTATACTTTCACAAACTATATTGCAATAGGTCGTACACTTATGAAAAATAAATGTTTTTGCATCATTATTGGGGACCAACAACAGAGTGTTCATAAATTTTAAAAATAAAAAATAAAAAATAAAATAATTAAGAATTTACATTCATTTAGCATTTTAGGCATTATTAGGTGCATTTTTCAAATTTTTTAGTGCATAATCACTCTATTTCCTATGATTTGGTACTTATTATTATTATTTTATTTTGCAAGAAATTGGAGGAGTTAAAGGAGGATCTCAAATAGGAAAGTTAAAATTTTATTTTGAGTGAATTATAGTGAGTACAAATTGTATTTTTTATTAATCACAATTCATTTAAAAGGGATTCTAATAATACATGTCAAGGTTGGACCATCATAACTTGGAAGTGGAGGTGGAATGTAAATGTTTCCACCCTTGTATGAGAAGATTTTATCTAGGAACTCACTATGAGCAATCCTAACTCTTTATAATTCCTAAATTAGAGTTTGCATAATTAAAATAATTTTCATTCTTATTTGGTAGTGTAAATGCATACAAACAACATATTTTGTATATGTTGCATTTTAGGGCTTGCATTACTTTATTACTTTTTAATTGTATTTTAGGGCATATTTATCATTTTAAGGTGATTTATATGCTGATTGAACTACTATAGAGTGTGGAATTTAATTTATAAGGGCACCTAACTCCACAAGATTAAGGGTGGATTTCATCACCACCTCTTATCCCACCTAAGATAATCATCGTAGGTGTGTAACTAAGCCTTTCAAATTAATTAGAAGAGGCCTATAGAGGCCATTACATGCTTCATGGTTGCCTCTTGGAAGGAGGCGACCCATTGCCACTCCAATGGCACTTGTCTAACTGATTGCCCTGGTATTTAAAGGATTAGCTCTACTAATACATTCAATGACTCACACTACCTATGGCTAGCTGGGGAGGGTGCGAAGTAGTTGGTTATAAAAGGATCTAACTAGTAAGTAGTTGGGCAAGCCTGAAAGGGAGGAGGATTGTTAGATTACTCTAATCTAAAAACTTCTTCCCCACACAAATTCAAGAAAATCAAAACTATTTACTTGCTAGCCTTAGATTGTTTGAATTGTGTGCTTTGTTGTTCTTCATTATTATCATTTAGGTTGTATCATATAGGATAGTTTTTCTCATAAAAAAATAGAAATAGAGTTCTTTCATTTTATGCATTTTTTGATACATGATAAAATTGGGAGGTTAGTCAAGTACGACCAAAATGATATATAATCAATCACCATCAATGACTAATCAACAATCTAGGGGTAACTCACACCATGGAAGTATTAGAGGCAATCAAGGCCCTCCACTTGTCTTAAGTGAGAGACCACCACACCTAGTGGTTGATGAGTATCAAACTTTACTAAGAAGGAATAATCGTCCACCAAACAAAGATTGGAGAAGGAATAACAATAGGGAATGAGAACAATAAAGTGAACATGGGAACAATGATTTTTATCAAAATCTTCATAGTAGAACTCTAAGAAATTACTTGTAGCTTATGCACACCAATGCAACATCTCATGTCATTGTTCCTCAAAATGGTGGTGAACTAGAATTGAAAACGAGAGTAATTCAATTACTTTCCAAATTTCATGGGTTGGAGAGAAAAAGTCTTTACTTATATCTTAAAGAGTTTGATAAGCTATGTAGTATCCAGCGTACAAAGAAGATTGGTTTAGATACTATAAGGCTAAATTTATTTTCTCTGTTTAAAGGAAAAGGTTAAAATGTGGTTC
The DNA here is from genome assembly GCA_035236585.1 of Warburgia ugandensis. Lineage (NCBI taxonomy): Eukaryota > Viridiplantae > Streptophyta > Magnoliopsida > Canellales > Canellaceae > Warburgia > Warburgia ugandensis. Next base: position 28,347,848 of record CP141131.1, read on the forward strand.
AATACACTGCCAGTAGGTTCTATAAGGACTTGTAATGAAATGACTAGGGAATTCCTAAAAAAGTTTTTTCTTACACATAAAATAGATACACTCTCTTGAAAGACAATGAACTTTACCTGGAAGGATAAAGAATCATTATACTAATGCTAGGAAAGGTTCAATGACTTATTATTCACATGTCTACATCATGGCTATGAACAATGGTGCATCATCAGCTTCTTCTACGAGGGACTTAATTATGAAATGTGTTATTCATGGAGATGGTGTGCAATGACAACTTTTTGAATAAGCAATTAGAGTAGCAAAAGAGTAATTGCACTAGCTAGCTAAAAGTGCATACACATGGAATGATTCAGAAATAATAGAACAGCCAGATAAGCCCAAGCCTACCACACATCAGCTAGAGGAGGCATGTATGACATGTCTGAAAGAGATGATGTTAATGGAAAAATTGCATCCATAAATTGAAAAGTAGAGGCCATAGAAATGGGGAAGAATACCTAGTGTGTAGCATTGGTGAAAGTATCACACATCTTACTTGGGAAAGTCCCACCATCCTAGCATTCCAATAGGTACTTTATGTTTAGGTTAATACATTGAATACATATAAAAGACCTTTCTCCTCATACTCTAAGATATATAATGCCAACTGGAGAAACCATCCAAATTTGAGTTGGATATATAGACCAACTGCCAATGTCTCACAACCTTGCTCATACTATCCTCACCTACATAATCAAGAACACCCTGCTCAAGCCCCATACATAACAAATCAACCTCTTGCTCTTGGACCTTACATGCCCCCACCCAAAAGGCCTGTAAAGGATACAATACATCAACTTATCCAAAACTAGGAGAAGAAAACTTATTAATTAGAAGTCTAATTAAAACAAGCTACATAGTCCATGAATGAAAAGAAAAATATAATAAGACAAATGTTGCAAACATGAAAAAAGGAAATTTTGTAACTCAACTACAAGCTAACCCTAAGGGTGTGCATGCGGTTGGTAATAATGCACCTAACACATCATCAAGCTCTACCAAAGAATACATTAAGGCTAACACTATTCTTAGGAGTGGTAAAAGAATTGAGAAAGATGAGCCAGCAAAGACTGATAAGGTAGAAAAATCGACTGAAAATAAAGAAAGAAATCCCACTCCACCCGAATCATGTCATATTCTAGCTCCATTCCCTCAAAGGTTGTGGCATACCTCCAATCATGAGATTATGAAGATATTTAAGCAAGTTAAGATCAACATATTGATCTTAGATATAATAAAACAAATCCCATCATATGCTAAAAATTTAAAGTATTTATGCACAATCAATAGGAAATTGAATGTGCAAAAGAATGCTTTTGTGAGTGAACAAATAATTTCAATTCTTTAACACCATACACACCAAAAATACAAGGATCCATATTTTGTTACTCTCACTTGCATTATTGACAACCTTGAAATTAACCAAGCCTTGTTAGATCCAAGATTTAGTGTCAATTTGTTATTATACACAATCTATGTTCAGTTAGGACTAGGAGACCTCAAGTTAACATCCACTATGCTCAAATTAACTACTAGATCAGTGGTAATACCAAGGGGCATAATAGAAGATGTGCCAATCTAAATAGAACAATTTTTGTCCTAGTTGAAATTTTATTTTTGAACATATAACCAGCGCTAAATGAGTAAAAGAAAATCCTTGTCATCCTTGGACATCCATTTTTTGCTACATCTAATGCCCTAATAAACTACATAAATGCTGTTATAAAGCTTTCGCTTAGCAACATGACATTAGAATTGAACATCTTTGATATCTATAAGCAACTAAGAGAAATCTCTAATGACTTGTACTATGTCAACATGATAAACTCAGTTGTGTAAGATCGACTCCTTTTATCTTCCTTACCCAACCCACTTGAGGCCTGTTTGGCCCATTTTAATGAGTTTAATGAGGACACATTAGTAGAGAAAGTTAATGCCCTCCTTGAATCTATTCTTATTATGGACATAGACAAATGGAAACCTTGTTTTGAAGAACTTTGACTAAGGGAATCTATTCCCCTTCCATCATCAATTGAACTGTCTAAGATTGAATTGAAAACTGTACCATCGTATTTAAAATATGCATATTTAGGAGAAAAAGAGACCTTTTCTATGATAATTGCCTCCCAATTAGAAACATATCAAGAGAAAAAGTTAATGGACACTTTAAAGAAATATAAAGTTGTTATAGGAGGGACCATCACTAACATAAAGGGCATTAACCCTTTAATTTATACCCGTAGGAATTATCTGGAGGGAATATCAGTTTTCAATTTATGTCATGTTAGGGTTTCCATACTTCTAAGAAGTTGGAGATGGTTTTCATTTCTTACTTACAAACTAATATTCAAATGCATATTCATTTACTTGTAGGAAAGAAATAACAAATCATCTTCAACTTCTTCCTTCTTCTCCTTTTTTATTCAGGCTAGGGACCGACATCGGTGAGATTGGTGATTTTCTTGTCACTATAAGATTGCACCAAGGATCGGCATTGAGCTCATAACTTTTCACGTTGGTTATGGATGAGTTTACAAAACATGTGCACGAGGAGATTCCATGGTACATGTTATTTGTAGATGATATAGTTTTACTTAATGATACAAGGGAGGGCATAAACACAAAGTTAGAGTTATGGAGAGAACCATTAGAATCGAAAGGATTTAAGCCGAATTAAGATACAATATATGGAATGCAATTTTAACAAGGAGAGGGGTAGGAGTGGAACACTAGTTAAGATTGATAACCAAGAAGTCCCCGTAAAAGGGCACTTTTGGTACTTAAGATCAATGATTCATGATCGTGGAGAGATTGAGAGGGAAGTTACCCAAAGAATCCAAGCAGGTTGGAACAAACAGAGATGGCATCTGGAGTTCTGTGTGATCGGCGGGTGCCACTCAAACTAAAAGGAAAATTCTATGGATGGCCATAAGGCTGGCCATGCTCTATGGATCGGAGTGTTAGGCAATTAAGGAACATCATGTTCATAGGATGAGCACGATGAAAATGAGGATGTTGAGATGGATGAGTGGTAAGATAAGAAAGGATAGAATTAGGAATGAAAACATTAGAAGAAACTTAGGAGGTAGCACTAACAGGTAACAAGGTGAAGGAGATTAGCTCTAACCACTACTTTCATATTTGGATTGAATCTATGTTGTAGTTGACAACATGGTTTAGCAACATCCTCTAGATAATTCCTCCTCCTCATCATCAAGACCATATCCCAATTACGGGTTGGCCACATGAATCTTATTCCTCTATTCCTCTCTATTAAGTACCATGGCTTCATTTAGTCCCAAAGTTTTTTAATCTTTTCTCACCACTTCTATTCATGTTCTTTCGACCCTTCCCCTTGCCCTTTTAAAACCTTCTAATTGCATTCTCTCTCCTTCTAACCGATGTCATTTTCAGTCAAGAAAGAAATAACAAATCATCTTCAACTTCTTCCTTCCTGTCCTTTTTTATTCAGGCTAGGGACCGACATCGGTGAGATTGGTGATTTTCTTGTCACTATAAGATTGCACCAAGGGTCGGCATTGAGCTCATAACTTTTCACGTTGGTTATGGATGAGTTTACAAAACATGTGCACGAGGAGATTCCATGGTACATGTTATTTGTAGATGCTATAGTTTTGCTTAATGATACAAGGGAGGGCATAAACACAAAGTTAGAGTTATGGAGAGAACCATTAGAATCTAAAGGATTTAAGCCTAATTAAGATACAATATATGGAATGCAATTTTAGCAAGGAGAGGTGTAGGAGTGGAACACTAGTTAAGATTGATAACCAAGAAGTCCCCGTAAAAGAGCACTTTTGGTACTTAAGATCAATGATTCATGATCGTGGAGAGATTGAGAGGGAAGTTACACAAAGAATCCAAGCAGGTTGGAACAAACAGAGATGGCATCTGGAGTTCTGTGTGATCGGCGAGTGCCACTCAAACTAAAAGGAAAATTCTATGGATGGCCATAAGGCTGGCCATGCTCTATGGATCGGAGCGTTAGGCAATTAAGGAACATCATGTTCATAGGATGAGAACGATGAAAATGAGGATGTTGAGATGGATGAGTGGTAAGACAAGAAAGGATAAAATTAGGAATGAAAATATTAGAAGAAACTTAGGTGGTAGCACTAACAGGTAACAAGATGAGGGAGATTAGACTTAGATGGTTTGGACATGTCCAAAGGAGACCAAAAACGACATCAGTTAGAAGGAGAGAGAATGCAATTAGAAGGTTTTAAAAGGGCAAGGGGAAGGGCCAAAAGAACATGGATAGAAGTGGTGAGAAAAGATTAAAAAACTTTGGGACTAAATGAAGCCATGGTACTTAATAGAGAGGAATAGAGGAATAAGATTCATGTGGCCAACCCGTAATTGGGATATGGTCTTGATGATGATGATGAGGAATTATCTAGAGGATGTTGCTAAACCATATTGTCAACTACAACATAGATTCAATCCAAATATGAAAGCAGTGGTTAGAGCTAAAGTTTTTTAAGTTGCTTAATGTGGGGATCATTTACCCCATAAGTGATAACAAATGGGTGAGTCCAACTCAAGTAGTTTTACTTAAGTTTAGAGGCGTAGTGATCACTAATGTTAACAATGAATTAATTACTATTAGAGTTTCCACTTGTTGGCATTTGTACATAGATTACAGGAAATTAAACGTTGTCACTAGAAAGCACCATTTCCCATTGCCTAGAATTGGTAGTCGACCATTAATTTCATTCTCTTTGAAATGGCTACTCAATGTATAACTAGATAGATATAGCACCAGAAGACTAGGAAAAGACTATCGTTACATGTCCTTTTGACACTTTTTCTTATAAAGTATACATTTGGATTGCATAATTCTCCTACCACATTTCAGAGATGCATACTAAGAATTTTCAGTGATATAGTAGAGCAATTTTTAGAGGTCTTTATGGATGACTACTATAGTTTTGAGGAGAATATTTTAATGTCGCACTGGACAAAACATTACTACATTTTCATATGGGACCCAAGGATATATCATGTTTATCAGGATTGAGTGGATATGATCCCTCTATACCATTTTGTTATATTCGTTGTTTTATACATCACCTATATTTACTTTTGGTCCTATATTTCCAACATTGGGGAAAATGTTTCTTCAGGTTATTGGGTGTAGAATTCTAACAAATTCTTTTTTCTTTTTTTAATTAATTTTTTAATTTTTAGAAAAAATTGAAGATTGAAAATATTTTTAATTTTTAGGTTAATTCCTACACTATGATGAGAATTGGATTTTTTTAAAGTATAGCCTAGTTAACTTTAGCTTATTAATGAAATCACATATGATTAATTCATAATTTTTCTGATTTTCAAGCTGTATCATATCACATTTGTACACATAGTTGCATGCATATTGTCTAATTTGATGAGTAGTTATAATCTAGATGTCCTAAAAATTTTGAGTGGAGACCTATCACCTAAGTGAGTTTTAGAGTCATTCATTCTTTATAGAGGTTATTAATGTATTAAAAAAAAAATTCAATGTGTTTGATTAAAATTTGATCTCATCAACTCTTACATTTTGGGTAATTACATAATTATTAGAGTATAACTTTTAAAATTCTGAAAGTTCATTGAATTTGATAGGTTATATGAAACTTAGAAAATGATTTAGGTCATCCTTGTTACAAACCGAGAGACATAAAACCTATCCAAAAATATTTTTACCACTAGTTAGCCCTTTTGAGCCTCATATATGGACCTTTTTTTTTGCAACGTAAATCACCTTTACTCATATTACTACAAATAATCTATCCATTACTAATTTTATTTGAAATATAAGTTAGAGATGATTGAATATATAAGCTATAATAAAAAAAATTTAAAAAGTGAATATGAAGAAACAGCTCTTCTAAAGTGTTAAAAAAGGTCTAAAGAAAGAATATAAGAAATATGAAAAGAACGATCACTTCGTTACAAATAAAAAAGAATTTTCAACATTACTAGAAGACATCTACTTATTTTTGAAGAATTTTGAATATTCTATATACCCTTTCATTTGTACCTTGTCTCAAGATAATGTCTTGTCATAATGTAAGACCTATTAATGTTAAGAGGAATATAGTCTTGATGGAATTAAGGAGTACTATTTTTATATATTCAAAAGGTACTAGCATCCTTTCTAAATGGATCAAAACTAAATTCCTTAGTAGCTCCTAATCCTTCATGAATATATGTGAGATACTTTTATTGACTCTATTCACATAATAAAGAGAAATACAAACTGAGAGTTTTTATTCCTAAGTATATGTATATTAGTGGGGACAGGTCAAAATATATTTTAGATGGAGTTCAAGAGTTGCAATTTACTTACAAATAAAGATTATTGTATATAGATTGTACACACACACACACACACACACACACACACACACACACACACACACACACACACACACACACAAACTAACTATGAGATCTAAGCTCAATTGGAGTGTATTTACATATGGGTAGGGTTTTGACATTTTTTTCAATTTTATTAGTATGCTAAAGTTGATAAATTTATTGAAGAGGAATTTAGTGAGAAAAAAGTGTGAGTTGACTTAAAAATAATTTTCTTTTCGATTTTGAGATTAAATTTTTGCATGTTTTCTTAGGGCTAACAAAATACAAGTTGGGCGTATGTTGAGTGTTCAGTTTTAACTAAAATATCCTCAAATTGACATTTGGATAGATCATCTAACCACTGAATTTTATAATTTTAGATTAAATATTAATTATAGCCCCAGTTGATCATCTAACCATTACTTGGCAAAATTTAATTACTAAATGATCATCGGAGCTAACTAGATAATTAAATAATGGTCAAGATGATTTTAATTAAATTTTATGTATTGTAGATCAACCAGAATGGAATTGGACGACTCAAATCAGGTTAATGAAACCAAATCATTCAAGATGAAATTGAGGAGGAAACTACTTTTAAAGAAGAGTTGAAGATAATAAGGAAAAAATTTAGATAAAGAATCACATGTAGAAACAATAACTGATAAGGAAAAATCTATATAAGAAAGAAAAAGGGGGTTGTATGACAGAGAGTTTTGGCAACCATACTTAGAAGAACCTTATGTAAAGGAAGAATGAGAAGAGAAAAAGTCATTTGAGCATCTCTCCTTACCTTCCTTCCCTTTTACCTCTCTACTCATCATCATTCCCTACTCTTTCTTTCTCTTCTTTGTTCCCTTCTATCACTTCCATCTTAATCCCTCTTTCCTTGTAACTTTTAGCATATGTTTGACTCGTTGTTTCATTATATGTTTCAGCTATGATTTTCTCTCATTTTTCAATCACCATTCCATCCTTCTTCCACTTAGTTTTCAAGCTCTATTATTTACTATAATAGAGAACCATCTCATCATTCACCATCAGTCGAGTTTCTCCTGTCTTTCATTGAAGTTTTTCATCTTTGTTCTTCACCATAACCCTCCAATTTTCTCACCTTTTTACTCCCTAATCTCACTGCAATTTTTCCCGAATTTATCTCCTATTTGCAACTTTTCTTTGTTTATTCTAAACCCACTTTCATTTCCTCTCTTTCTCCATCATTCTGCACTTCTAACAAACATAGGGAGCTAAAACAGCTCCTTGCTAAAATAGGAAAGTTATAAAAAATTTAGTTTTACCTTTAGCTTCTCTATTTTAATACCATATGTTCCCTTATTTTGTATTTTTTCCTATTATATCTTCTCTCTATTTTGTCTTTTTCTCCAAAAGTCCCTGATCTTTGCTATTTTAATCCCTATCTGGTTTTAACCAAACCAAATCAATGGTTCAGTTTTAACAAAAGAATCCTCTTAAATTCTTATTTTATTCCTTACCTAATTTCATATCAAATTTCATATCTTCATCTTAGTTGAATTTCTAGTTGATCCATAGCCTTTGATTTTACATCTAGAGTTCAAACAATGAATCTAAGTTATCCAAATCTCAAGTTCATCTAGTGATCCAAATCATTAAATTTTTTTAAAATTTTCATGATCTGACCATTGAATTAGTGATCAAGGACATCAGTGATGGATTGTTGATGACTGATCAACTTGAATGTGACAAGATTTGGAGAATTTTATTGTGATCAAACTAGGAAAGTTAAATTTAGTTTACTTCCTTTTCCTTTAAATTCAGAATCATGTTCTTTTTAATTAATCAATAGATTTGAGTTTTTAGCTCATTATTAGTTAATTTCTTTGATTTCTATTAATAAACTTCACTTTTTAAGTAAAGTTTGAATGAATTGACCCATACCTACACAAAATATACTGCAATAGCCAATGCACTTTTGAAAAAAATAAAAATAATAATATCATGAAAAATAGATACCAATTTTTTGCTACTACTTAGTATCTACAATGGGTCTGAAAAGTATACAAAAGGGTGAAATATAGATATTTGCACCCTGTCAAAGTAAGGAGCCATGACATATGTGTTTGGAATAGATTTCATTTTGAAAGATTAAAAAAAAAAAAACATTATCTCATTGAAAGATTCAATATCTCCTCTTGCCCCCCCCCCCCCCCCCCCCCATCTCTCAACTCATTTCTTTAAATAGACACTTCATGTTTTCCTCTTTACAAATGATGATACAAATAGAGAACTACATTGATAATATTTTTTTATGATTTTTATGTGCCAATTCAAAATAAAAAGATCCATATGGGATGGAAGTAGGGAAGTTTTTGCTAGGGCCCTAGATAAAAAACCAAAGGCATAAAATGTTCTAGTCTACCATAGAAAGAGAAGCATCTAATAGTTACTATTTATTGTATTCTTTACAATTAAAAACACATGGTTCCTTGTGCCTTCTTGAGATCAGCTGTCCATGAAAAGGGATTACATGGATAAACCAAACCATGTGAGTTGTGGGAAATCACTCCAAATGCATATACATTATATATACTTCAGAGTATTGTAATCAAATAACCAAACTGAGGGCAAAGTTATCCATGGAGGATTGCATGGATAAACCATATCAGATTCATGGTTTTGTTATGATGCACCAAAAGATTAAATGAAAAAAATGGCCAATAAACTAGAGATAAAATAAGAGAAAAATATATATAATGAAGGAAGAAGAAGAGAGACCAAAGGAAGAGAGATAATAGAAGAAGGGAATAAGAGAGATCAAAAGAGTAGGGTTGGATTTTACCTTCTTTCACATTGAGATTTGTTAGAGTTTGGTAACAGACGGCTTAAGAAGACTATGTAATGATAGTTAGGGGGCCTTAGGTGTAATGACTCCAATTTTGTAATATTAAAATCCTAAGTTAGCAATGAAAAGTTCAGTTTTTGAAGATAAGGGCATTTTGGTCATTTCACTATTCACCTTGACTGAACCCAAAAAATTGGTCCTGAAAATGGTACCATTGGTGCGTCTTGGAAAAAGGAATCCAACAAGACCAAAATCACCTAAAACGGAGTTAAAATGAGCAAGTTATGGCCCTTTGAAGTTTAGGGGCAAAAATGTAATTTTTATAAAAAAACGGATTTAGCCTGCAAAACACAAGGGCCCGTTTTGATACGGGCACCCTTCATCTTCAACCCCCTAGAGGGTTCTAGAATGGCGGTGATTGGAGGAGAAATCACTACTATTCTGGAGGTTTCTCCACCGCCATTCAAGGGCGGTGAGAGCCCCATCCAGAACCCTCTTATAGCTCTATAAATAGAGCTCTTGGGCGCCTCTAATGGTAGCCCAAAAGCTTGAAGAAAACCAGTTTTGGAGAAGCAACCTAGAGGAGAAACGAGGAGAAAAACCCAGCAACGAGCTAGGTATGCCCAAGATCCCTCAAAACCCGTCGTCACAGTAGTCCTAGGATCAGTTTCCCTAAGTTTTTGCATGAAAAATCATGCAAAATAGAGCCCTAGAGAGTCACCAAGGACCCAGGGACGTTCCCTGGGCCGCACTGGTTCGACAGGGTCGAACTAGGGTGTCCTGAGGATGCCCCGGTCCCCCAAACGAGCTGAACATCCCACCAGGACAAAACGCGTCGACCGCGTTCGATAGAACCAAACGGACGCGCCCGCAAAAGGGAAAGTTGGGCGGGAATCCCAGCGCGTCTGCAGACGCGCGGTACGCTAGCTATCCATATTTTTTTTCGCTTCTTAAGAAAAGACGGGTGCATGCCACTGACGCGCAGCACGCTAGCATTCCGCCTTTTCACTCTTAAGGTCCTTATGTACGTGTGACACTAAAAAGCTTATAACTTGAGATCTAGAGCTCCAATTGAGGCGCCGCAAAAGGCGTCGTGTCCATGTCGACGACACGGACACACTAAAATTATAAAATCCCTGATTAAGGCCCAATCAAAGGTGGGCATGACCCTTAGAATAGGATGGTGGGGCGTGGGCGTTAGACCTTTGGAAAACTGATGATACCAAGGCCCAATTAGGACCTTAGGACACCCATAGGCATAGGGATGGACCCTTAATGCCTAAGTAATAAGACCAACTACTCTAAAACCCATAAAAAATGGGCCAAACTAACCTTAATTCCCCAAACCATATTCAGGAGCGTACGAGGGCAAAGGGGTTAGCGTGACCTAGCCAGGTAGGTGCTCTATCGCTACTAGATTCTTTTAAAAGAACTATTATTGTTTTGAGAATACATGTTTTAAGTATATGACTTGTTTAGCATGACTTAATTCAGCATGCATGTGATAAATGCTTTATGCATAGACATGTTTTGTAAATAATTGCATATACATTATGCATAGATATATTTTACAAACTATTGCATACATTGCATGATTTGTGAGCATTAAGTTCTTGCAAAAATTGCATATCCTTGAGGGTTACCAAAAGACGCTGGAGTGCAGAGGGCTAGGCAGTTGTGAGGGACCCAAAGAGGACAGGTTTTGAAAAGAGGTTTTTGGATTATTTGATCGTACATGATTTGGGCTAATAAGCTCGTGGGTGCTATGCCAAGAGGTCTGGGGTGGCCACCCAGCCTCTGCCACTATTAGGTGGATGGGTACCATGCCCAAAAAGGGCATGTCCCTGCTTCGACTGCATGTGGTACAGGGGGCTACCACTGGTGTCACGACACTGGGTTGAAGTGTCATATGCCCCGTTGAGCTATATGATCCTGTGTCCCTAGGTACCCAGGGACCACACGACGGTGAGGTCGTGGGCATAGTGGGACCCTATGGTTTCGTGGACTTATGTGTATTACATATGGCATGATATGAGGTTGGTCGACCATACCATACTAGATATCCACGATTTGGATTCAATGAAGCATCTTATGCATATCATAATGTTATGATATATATGTATATAATACTTTCGATTTTGGATTATATGATCCTTTAAGTCGTTAGTATTTCAGTTTGACAACGAATTTTTATATCAATATTGAACTTGAGTATTCAGACATGCACATGTTTTGAAAGAGCATATGATTTTAAAACATCACATGCATTATAAAACTAGTAGCGATAGGCTCCTACTGAGTATAGTATATACTCACCCTATTCTTAACATTTTTCAGGATAATTCCATCCACGAGTAGAGGACATCTATATTAGTGCTACGAGCAAGTGAATTAAAAAGGAGACAGTTATACGTGTAAGTAAACTATCAACCCTTTGGACATGTATTTGTATTTAATTACAGTTGGGCTGGGTGCTGTGACTGGATAGATCTGGGGAAAAACAGTTATGATTTCTAAAGCTTTTCAAAAACTACCTTAGTTGTTGTGAAAGCAAATGACACTTGGGGTTTTCAAAATAAGTTTAAAACTAAAAGGTTTTTTGCTGCATTGCATGGTTTTTATAAAATGGTTTTCAAATAGGGATGCATCCCGCCTTAGGAAATTAGATATTGCATTTAAAAATGCATGAGAAAACCCGGGTCGTCACATTAGGGCATAAACTAAAGACCCTCTTATGAGTTCCTTGAAATCAACATTGGGCACTATCATTCCATATACACAAAAAAGAATGTCTTATAACATTGTTAATAATTCCATCTTCTAAATCTAACCCTAATTTAAAAAAGAAGAAGTTAATAACTAAAAATATACCTTCTCTAACCTAAATGTCAATCATAAATTCAATCAAACTCTAAACTCTATAGCATGAATGTGAATTCTATCCTCAAATTCTAAATTCTAATGTAAATTCCAAAAGTCTACATACCTCGTAGATAAAGTGTCTAGATCATTGGGATTATTGAACCCATTTTTACAACTACCTGAAATTAGATTAAAGCCATTTTTAGGAGCAAATGAGATGGGTCCTAATTTTTAGAAGTAAAATATATGCAAAAACTTGGTCTCTTTTAACTCTTTTTTTTTTTTACTAGAGGAATTCATCTATTCTTTTCCATAATATATGTTGATTTCTAATTTTTAGTGAAATAAAACTTTGTGTCACTTTCTACCACTAAAGCTAAATACATTTTAGCTAGTAGTTAATGTGTTCAAATACTAGAAACAACTTAGAGATAATGAAATACAATATGACAATGATCCCATCTTTCTTGACAGCAACAATGATATCAATCTTTTGTAAGAACCTTGCTTAGTACACTAAGACCAATTAGATGAAGATAGTTTTTGTATGATTAGGATAGAACTTAGTATAAGTAATTGTCCTTGATTGTTGAACTTGGATGTTCACTTGATTTGTTAGTGTTTAGAAAATCAGATAATAAAAATCATTAAAAAAATCATACATGTTTTCACAAATTTCATATTTTAGAGAAACTAGTTAGTTGTCAGAATCTCTACAACTGACTATTTTAAATTCTTGAATACCACGGCTTTGATCGATTTTAGCTAATTGCTTTTATCATCAATAGGTTATATTTTCTGTAAGAATCTACATATTTCTAGTGAACAAATCCATCCCCTCAAATACAAATTTACCCCAATAGTTGCACCAAATTTGTCAAAATTGACTAAAATCTAATTCTAGCCAATTTGAACTTCACCCGATAGATATTTTCCCCCCTATTTTAAACACTAGCAGACTCTCCTATACGAGAAGTTGGCTCAATGGTTTTGCATGGAATAGGTGATTGGAATTTGAAGTCCAACTAATCGATGTGGTAAATTTCATTATTTAAAGCCATTTTCATTTCATGCTCGGTGTTTCAACCAGGCTATCCTTAGAGCTATTTTGAGTAAGTTCACTGTGGAGGAAGTAGATTCTAAAGGGAGAAGTGGAAGTATAATTTGGTTGATTTCTCCTATAGTAATTAGGAAGCCCCAATAATATAAAAATATAAAAATTTAAGTACTAAATATTATAGAACCAAAAATCACCTAGTAGAAGCTCATTTTTCAAGTAGACATATGTAACTAAAATCCTAATAGAACCACAAACTAGAGATTTATAGCAAAAAACTACAAGAATTCACAAGAATCAAAATTCAATATTCACATAAATGATAAACTATAAAATAAATCATACTTATTAGTCACTCATTTCACTATCAAACTTTAGAACTAGTGACATTGAATTCATAACATACTTACTAAAGAACTTTAAAAGCCATCTTACATAAAATAGGGTCCTTGAGATAGATAGATAGATAGATAGGGAGAGACTAACTTGTAAAGAGGAGCTCACCTAAAGTGGTAGCTTGTTGGAAATGAGGCTTGCTAGAACAATTGATAGTTTTAAGGTGAAATACAAATAGTAGGAAACATAGAAAATCAAATTGGGTGAAAATCAAACAAATTGGGTGGAAAATTTTATTAGAAAATGGGGGATTTTGACTGAAGGGAAAAAGGAACCCAAGGGTGCATACTCAGACAGAAATTAAGTTCCCACTTACCACCCACGTAAAACGCTATATCAAGTAAGTGTAGAACAATTAGTGGATATCGCTTCCCATATTGGATAAAAATGCAAACCTATAATTGCAGAAGTAGGAATAATGGCACCAAAGCTAATATTATATTCATAAAATGAAGACTCGAAAAAAGGTTCACGAGTACCATCAATATCTAGAGGAGGAGCAACAATGAATGCCATAATAAATACAGAAGTTGGGGTCAATAAGGTCAGGATCATCAAAACACCAAACCGTCCAATATAAAGATGGTTCTTGGCACTAGTTATCCAGTTACATGGTAAGATCTTGATTTATTCACTTACTAGAGACTCCCAAGCACATGAATTTTCTATAAATAGAAATAGATAATCTGTATAGAAGGCTTATTATTCAACAGTATAACATGACTCATATGTTTGTGTCAACCAATATTAACAAATACGTATTCATATGGATAGATCCGTCAGAACAATTTGTGAATTAAGTAAGTTAAAAAAAATGAGGGTATATAGATTTATGCAATAAGAAATAATTTTTGTATTTTATGTATGCTAATTGGTTGCCTGGGACTCAAACCCAGAACTAGTCAGATGAAGTAGATAATTTTCTTATTTGCAAAGTAAAAAATGATCCCTCCCCAAGTCTTGCTTGCATTTTTCACTACACACAGCTTTCCCTATGTATACATTAGAAATTCAGTTCCCTAGAAGAAACTCTAAGAAACTTGAATATACAGTTGATTTAAGCACTACTTCATAAGCATTTCAGCATTAAAATGAATGGATTTATTATTATTATTTTCTCTTTTCATCCTTATGGGATTCTTTCTATTTACATAGTCTCATCATGAATCATTCGTCATTCGTTAGATCATTGCTACACATAATATCCAAATGTCAAATCCGTTCTCTACATGACTTATGAGAAATAGAAGAGGTTCTTGGGAAGATCATAGAAAGAACTTGTTCTTCCTCTATAAGGAATTCTTGACACTGGAGAAAGTACCAATAGGAAAGAGAAATTTGATTTATGGATAAATGAATCTTTTGTCCCCCAAAACTAGTTTTATTGGACACAATGCCCTTGAGTTTTATCTTATTTAGAAAAACCCCACTATGGGTATCTAGAAAATAAGCACAAATACATGGGTATTTATATAATAAAGAAGAAGATAATAAAAGAAAACTGAATTGGTACATCCAATTTAATTGGATTCTCATCTTAGATGGATTAGTATTGTTGTGTTTTAAATAACTCACAAGCACATGAATCTATTATAGTAAATTCACAAGTTGGAGATTGATCCCAGAGGAATCAAATGGATTTTTATGATCAGTGGGTCTTTACTTAGACTACTTAATATAGCCAAGCAAATGAGATTTTTAACATAAACTAAGAATGGAAAATTAAGATAAATGTAAGACATGGAAATATGTTAAAAATAAGTTAAACTTGGAAACTTTCCTAAAAATGCACTTTCTAAAAATAAAACTTTCTTGAATCTAAAACTTTCTAAAATTAGAACTTTCTAAAATTAAAACTTTGTAACAATGAAAATTAGAAACTTTCTAAATGATACATGACAAACTAATGAAAACTAATATAAGGAAATAAAATGCAAGATTTCTATATTAGAAACTATGAACATGTAATCCTAAAAATCAACCATCTAAATGAAGCAATTAAATATTAAGATGCATGAGGAATCTAATAAATATAAAGGATCCAATTGAACACTTAAAAAAAAACCTCCCTTCAAACCATGAGCATAGCCCCATGGTTTTTGTGCATGGTACAAGGTAAGTTGCATGTGATCTATATACTAGATTTCAATATATTCCTATAGCATGGAATACTTGAATGAATGGATTATGAAACTATATGAAAAGGCATGGATTGAAGCAATTAAATAGATAAGAAGTAACTCAACTCATCATTCATTAAGTGAAACATTGAATCTTGAACCATAAATTGCATTTATTCAAGGGAAAGCTTACAAGTATGGTGTGCATTATTCATGGAATGTGTGCACCATTCTTATATCCAATTACAACCCAATAACTTCTTCAATCAAATCAATTAACAATCCTATGCTAGCATATGTGTGAACCTTTGAGGGAGGAAGATTGAATAATCACCAAAAAGAAAATGTAGGAATGAAAGCATAATCAAGAGATCTAAGGCAAGGTAAAAGTAAGGAAAAGAAGCATAACCAAATGGATTCAAGTTGGCTTTTCCCTTGGCTATCACTTCAAGGGATAAACAACCTTGGATCTTTGAAACAATAAGCAAGAAATGCTAACAAGATAGAAAGGCACTCAACAAGAATCCTAAACACAAAACTAAGCAACAAAAGAGATTGAAGGACAATGAGGAAAGAAGATCAAAAGATGATGAATAACCAACCTTTAATGGAGAAACCAAGTATGAAGTAGGCATGGAACACTTAAGGGAAGAGAGCAACTTCAAGAGGAAAACCATTGAAAACTTTTAGTAAAGAGGGGCTGCAAAGGTAAAATCATAAAACACCTTCAAAGGAAGAGGAAGGTGCCAATTTTTTTGGGTGCCCCCTTCTCTTCCAAAAGAATGAATCATGTGTAGTAACCCTAAGTGCTTTCATATGTTTGGCTGCCTTCTAATTTTGCTAGGATGTGATCATAAGGTGGAGATGATTAGAGGTAGAATATAGGGTTTGGATTAGATCTAGGGAAGCCAATAAGGTAAGATATGAAAATTAGGAAGATTTTATATAGATCTCGGTGGTTAAGAAAGAGAGATGGAAAGATAAAGGGAAAGAAAGGGAATGAGGTGGAGTGAGGGGATTGGGTAGATCTAAAATTGATGGGCTAGTTGAAGTAGCAGTTTAAGAAGGTGGGAGAGATTTAGAAAGATGAGATTCGTAGGTAGGAGGGTATACAAAATTTGTGGTGCTTTTATATGGAGAGAGAGAGAGAGAGAGAGAGAGAGAGAGAGAGAGAGAGAGAGAGAGAGAGAGAGAGAGAGAGAGAGAGAGTTCTTCCTATTATTCCACATGCTATTTTAAACAATTGGATTTTTCCTCAAATATCTTTAAAATAACCCTAAAAAACCATGGATATTTGCTCTAAATTTTCTCTAATCATGGCCTTCCATGTAGCTCAGTTCATATGGCTTGCTTTAAGAGCCCATTTGGCTTGGGTTCATGGCTAGTTTTGGGGGCTCTTTTGACTTGGCTTGGTGGCTCAACCCCTTAGCTTTGATAGCTTGCTAGACTCTTTAACTTGTCACCTTCTTCATGGTTCTATATGGCTAGGTGGCTTGAGTGAATCCCATGTAAAGGTGGTGGACTTTGCTTAGCTTGTGCATGGGCTCACTTTAATCACCTCTGACTTACCAAATCACCATCTCGCTTCTTATAAATGATGAAAATTATAATTAAATTCTAAAAAATATGATTATTCACATACTTACCATGGATTAACCTCTGAACATACAAATTATCAAATATTTGATTTATTAGGTCAGAAATGTATGAGTTATAAAATTTGGCCAAAAATCCTAATTTAACGCTATAAATTACAACACATGGGCAACTACTTGGGTGATTTTTATACAAAAATTAACAATTATCTATCAAATTTGAGAATATATTAAATTAGAAGTGATGAATCTTGAATCTAGAGAACTAAATCCCTCCTTTAGGAAACATCTGATTCTAAATCCTATTTGTCTGAAGTGGAAGTAACAAATATGCCATCAAGTAGAAGAATTCAGTGACCTTGATTTTGAGAACCTATTCTAACCTAAGCTTTAATATTTTCATTTCTACCATTGAAAAGTCAAATCTCTTCACAACAAACCTTTCAATCAACATTTATTGCATTCTCCTTTTCCCCTTTCATCATATTCCAACCTAATTATTCCAAAACCTTAGAAAACTCAATCATGGTGTTTCACGATAAAAAAGAAGAAACTCCTTAAGGTATCATCGTCTATTGCTGAAGAAAACACTCAAAATGAGGAAATTTAGAAAATATTGAGGATGATGCTCCATAACCTAGAAAAAAAGAAGAAGAAAGAAGATTGCATCCAAACCTGCAAAATGATGACGACACCTCAATTGATGATGAAGAAGTAAAGGATGAGATTGCATGTTACGCTATAAATGAAGATGAAGAAATCTAAATAGGAAAATGACGGTCTTCCAATTTTTCAAAAGCTATCTATTTTTATTATGAAAAAGTTCTATAACGGAGAAGTGTTTAAAGGTCTTTGTTGTGCTTCTCAACATTGCATTGACTTAGGTTAGCTACATGGTTTTAAAGACTGTGTTTGTGAGATTCCTTTAGCCTTGATGGAGATACTTATGGGAATTTGGTTTGAATGTTTTATTCAAACATGGAAAAGAATGAGGATGGAAAAGAAGAAGAAGGCAAATTTATTAGCCTCCACTTGGTCAAGTTTTTGGATATTGAGAATGCACCACTAAAGGTTACCTCTTTGTGACTAATGGTATGTGTATTGCACATGTGTTTTCAAAATCTTACTCCTTAGAACTGGAGATCAGACCTTTGACTCCTTACTTGAACTAAGTATCATTCATCCATTTCAAAGAGGCAAGCTACTAAATATTGTTTAACTTGCATTTCATCACTAGTGGCAAAGTAGGGAGAAAGATACTAGTGGTCTCACTTGTGGTATTTTTATTATTTAACGACTAGTAAGGCTTCACATATTGATTGGTTTTGAATTGGCTGTACCATTCAAAATGACCAACTACACCAATGCCACTTCCATTAGATTAGTTGGATATGACCTAGTAGATAATGATTGGGTGAGGGAGAAAAATTAATATCTCCAGCAAACCAATCCAATCCTAAGCCTCCATCCTCTGGCTCTCAAAAGCATGCTTGTGTTTTCTAGATGTTTATGTTTAGTTATATGACAACATTTTAAACCTATTGTAATTACTTATCTTTTTATCAATGAAATGTTATCTTTTATCTCTCTTATGTATGTTGGTCTTGTTTCTAGCGTATTTGAAGAGGGAGTTACCTTTTAGAGCTAGTCTCTATTTTAGGGGGAGAGCATTGTCATTTGTCTTGATTATATTATTCCTTTATTTGTATTCTAGGCCCTCTGACATTTTTTTCTTAGAACAAAAAGAGGGGGAAGAAAAATGAAAGATTGATGATTTACTTCTCAATTTCTTAAAAATTATCTTTTTTATCAGTGAAGTTTTGTCATTATTAGAAAGGGAGAGCATGTTCTCTCAGGTCTCCTTATTTTGATTATAACAAAACCTCACATAGTGTGTTTCTAAACTTATGTTGTGATAGTGCAATATTATATAAGAGATTAAAAAGAAATAAACTTTTAAGTGATTAAGTTTTTCATTTAGAAATAATTTTCTTTAAAACTACACTTGTTTAAATCTAAGAGAAGCTGTTGGATAAACAAATAGCTGGTTGAATTCAAATCAAATTAGCTCAAATGTTTTGAGCCCACTAGATTAACTTTTTGAGAAAATGAAAATTTTCATAGAGCAACTTGAAAGCCTATTAGAATTTAGAAAATTTTACATAAAGTGAAGAAGTAAATTTTCTAAAATTGAGCTAGCTATTTTGAAAAACTTAAAATTTTCTTGGAAAATACTTTGCTTAAGAATTAAGAGCTGTTTGCATAGATTTTGGCAATCAACTATTGTTGAAACAAAGTGGGTTTCAATTTTAAGTAGAACATTGAGTTGGTTAATATTGATGAGAAGCCAATCGCCTGTCAAAGAGAATTTTATGTATTTAGAATAAGTAGAATCCATGTTAGTTACACATGCATCCCTCACTCATGGACACATAGGCAAGTGTACAAGTAGCGTTCTCTAATTTTAGTAAATATCACTATTTAAGGAGCATGCTAGCCATGCACTTGTCTGCATGTTTGTAAATGAGGGGTGCATGAGTGAAGTTTGAATGTGCAGTTAGCATTCCTCATATTTGAGACATCTAGAGGGTAAAAATAAGAAGATCGAAAACCAAATTCAAGGCGTCCAAGCTACCTTATCAAGCAAGCAACTTCAAATTTCCTTTGGCAATTCCTTTTTATCATTTAATTTGTAAAATATCTCTCTCTATATTTTGTACTTGGATTGAATATATTGAAAGAGAACTTTTTTTCTTTTCTTTTTACAAATCTTCCTTCAATTTTGAGGCAATGGTGTAGCTCTCTTGTCTTGGATATTTTTTTAGGTATATGTAAGAAGGATGAGCTTAATGTAACTTCAAACTTCCTATGCTAATTACTTTTTTTCATTTAATTTGTAAAATATCTATCTCTATATTTTGTACTTGGATTGAATATATTGAGAGAGAACTTTTTCTGTTTTTTGTTTTTACAAATCTTCCTTGAATTTTGAGGCAATGGTGTAGCTCTCTTGTCTTGGATAGTTTTTCAGGTATTTGTAAGAAGGATGAGTTTAATGTAAGTGCTTTAGTTCTTTATTTGTAATTAGCATAACATCAAATGGTATGTAAAATTTTGCAATGAGTTAGTGAAAATGAAAATAGGTGCTACTTTGAGAGAGTAGAAGTAGGTGCCGTGGTTGGTTGGCCAAACCACTATAAATCTCTGTGTCTAGCTTCTTTTGTGCCAAAGGTTTTTATTTTAGAAACTTGTCTTTGTGTTTGAGCATAAACATGCAAAAGATTTATTTTTTTTTTACTTTGATTTGGACAGTTCACCACCCCTTCCTATTGAGACCTCACATGTTATATCATATATTGAGACAGATGAATAATTTATCTCAATGCATTTAGAAGATCCTAATATCTCAAAATGTTATTTGCCTCCATTGGGTTACATCGATGAGATCATCATCAAATACAAAATAGAAACTTCTAGAAGGGGAATGGTTCCCTAGAGGATAGATGATTCAATAGTGTATAATATTAAATGTTGATGACATGGATAATATAAGTGACTTCAGTATGCCTACACAAATATAAGTGTTGTACATGTGATGTTTGATATTATACAAGTGCCATGTAGAAGGAGAGGTATGTAGATTGGATCTAGCTATGGACCATAAAGATAAATTATGGTAAAGCTATTTCGAAGGATTGGGAATAGATTAAAGGCTTATATTTTGTCTATAAAATTGATGCAATCACAATTGTTATTTACATAACTAACAATAAATAAATAAGTTATGAAGTCAACAAAATATTTGCATTTTTTTTTTACTATGTTTAAAAATCCCATAAGATGGAGAAATAATGTGTGGGATATTACTATAGCAGAAACATATTTTACATAAATATGTTAAAAATTTATCAATTTTGTTATGTTGATTTTTGTAAGGACCCTAAAATTTGGGCCACTTTTCTATAGATTATATTATACTTTTAATGGAAATAAAAATAGGAATTGAATTTCATGAAAAACGAATTCTATGAAGGTGACTTCCTTGAAAAATTAGAATTTGGACATGGAACTATCAAATTTGGAATGTACGTGTTGATGCGATTCTAACGACACTAATTTTGCATAAAATGAGATTGGGATTGAAAAGTCTAAAAATTTTACTAACTTAGAGGGGTCAAAATTGACAACGACACCCCCTATTTTGGTCTATTATGGGATGTGATGCATGAAATGGGATTTGACGAGGGACGCAGGGAAGAGAAACCCTAGCAACCCATGTCGTTTCCCCCTCTTTTCAACCTTCCCCCTTTCATTGCTAGTGCAGGAAGCCCCTTTCCCAATTAGACTTCCCTTTTTCCCTATCGGCAACCTTCCCCTTTGATCATTGATGCGCAAAGCCCAGTCCCAAGGCGAAGAATAGAGGATTGGTATGTAGACCCCATCTGATCTCCCCCTTGTATGTCAGGTTTTTTCAAGCGATGTGGCCGGCCTTCCTCCCCCTAACTGCCTTTCCTCACCGATGCAGTTGGCCGACGTGCTTGCCTAATCTAGTTGGCCCTGCCAAGTTTTTCCCCTCTACCCTCTTTAGAGCATTGACACCCGTTTCTTCCCCTTTCTTCGGTGAGATGCTTCACTTGCTATGCGCTTAAAGGGAAACCATTCTTGGGTTTTCACCAACGACATGAGGAGAGATTGATTCCCTCTGCAGCATCAAGCCCCTTCTCCTTCTCTCCCTCCTTCATTTTTCCTCTGTGGCTTCCCCAATTATCGGCACTTCCAGGCCTTTAGGTGGGTTGATGAGCCTAGATCTCATTTCCCCCTTTGTCTCTTCCCTTTGGTCTGAATCAAGTGGTGACTAGACTGAAAGCCACCCAATCACCATCTTCCCCTTTCTCTCCTTTTCCTCTGGCGATGATTTTGGCTGGGTCTGGGTGCGTGTGTGGAGGGTACCCAAAACCCCCCTCCTCTGTTTTCTTTTCCGTCACAGGCTTAGCTAGGCCAAGGGTGGACCAATGAGCTAGGACCTAGTTCCCCACCATCTTCCTCCTTTTGGCTTGGATCGATTGTGACCAGACATGAAGCCACAGACGGCCACTAGTACCTCCCCTTCCATCTTCCCTATTTTAGGTGAGCTAGGGTAGAGTTGACTCGCTAAGTCAACTCGCCTAGGGGGAGCTGAGTTGACTCAGTGACCCCTATTAAACTTTTAAACTTCGATCCACAATTTTGCCAATCTAGGAAGGATCTCAAAGATCCAAGATAAATCTCACGATTCTTGCAATGCAAGGAACAATACCTATCTTCTCATTCGTTGATTAGGGAAGATCAGGCTATTGAATTGATCAAACCTTTGATCATTTGTCAGATCATCTGATCTATGATGATCTGACCTCATTTTTCAATCCCAATACTCCATTGTGATCCTCATGAAGTATAGATCAAGATCAATATAAGATATTTTGGATTTTTGGAAATGTTTTAGCCAATCATGATCAATGGTTAAGATTGATTGAGGATCCGAGTATGAAATTGGATCAAATTCTATGATCCATACCATTCAGATTATTTAATTGTATTATTTAGTTAGAATTACTAATTTGTTATTTGACCTAGGATATCAGATGAGAATGGTGACTAAATTAGCATGGATACCTGAGATAGGGTTCAATTGAGTCGACCGCCAAAAGAGGACGATTAAAGCTAGTAAAATTAATAAACTTATCACATGAGGTAGGTGGAATTTTAAGAGTGCATGAATCTAAATAACAAGATATGTGTTTTAAACACAATCATATTGAATAGAATGAAAATTATAGATGTTATATTGTTCATTTAATGAAACAAATTGTAAAATTTTGGTATCCTGCTATCATTTAGATGTGTAATTATTTAGTCAAGAATGATATTATTATGCAATTATTATAGAGTATTTTATTAAATTTTAATTATCTATTCATGAGATAGTATTCTCGGTACACGGTTACATATTACATTGTCTTCCAACTATGGAATTTGATTGATTTGTCACATCCTTGGTACAAGTGTACCCATTATATGAGGACTATGATCTTATTTGGGATTTATAATTATAAACAGGTAAATCCCCTCTTATTATTATTATTTTACATCTAAGCATGAAGGCCCGAGAGTTATGTTTTCTACAGGCATAGGCTTGGGGATGCTATGCTAGGGAAGTATGAGGATTGGCCACCCACTCACCCGAATATGATGGTATATGAGTGATACCATGCCATAGCAAGGTTAAAAGTTGGATAGGGTAATTATGAGAAGGCCTTACTGTGAAAGTCTGTCTCCCCATATTGATAGTGACACATTATTTTCCGCTATGGTATCGGTGGATTACCTATGCAACTATCCAGGCACGTTGTTCTGGATTCGGGCTGTGATGCATACTAGTCCTTATATTTTCTACATTATGGTGTTAATGTGATGGCATGATGAGATGCCTTATGTGGTGTGGCATGATGAGATGCCTGATATGAGCTCATTACTGATATGTGATATTATGATTATTGTTTTACTAGTAGAGGCTGGATGGTTATGGACCCCATATAGTGAGGGATAAGAATATTATATATTGATATACCAATAGAGGCTGGAGGATTATGGACCCGTACAATGAGGGGTATGGATATTATATGTAGATCTACCAATATAGTCTGAGAATGGATATTATGAGACTATTATTGATTAAATTCATAATTTTGTATGACTTTTAACAATTTCAATATATATGGTATAATTCTATATGTATATGAGTGAGGGTATAGTTTCATAAAAGATTTCATATGGGAAAATGAATGGTAGATCTCCTATATAGAGTATGATAATTATGGATATTTGGACTATCAACGAATTGTTGAATCATGAAACATGTTTTAAATTCCATCCAAAATGAATGTTATGGAAATGGATATTTTGATTATGGTGGAATTATTAATTCATATTTAAATTTTATATGCTTCTTAAATCTCCCACCAAGTACAGCTTACTGAGATATTGTAAATGTTTTGATGTTTATAATATCTCATATATAGATAGACAGGAGAAGATGAGCACAACACAAGGAACCCAATAGCTATAATTCTATGCTCAAGTATACACTTTATTAAAGTATTTGTATTGTATAGTTAGCTATTTGGATTATGGACTTTGGACATTTAATATAATAACTATAGGGGGTGTGTAAGTGAATCCCTAAATGGGTCATGTTTTCATGAAATGCATTTCTATCTTCTAGAGCAACTATATATATGTATAGTATGAGTATGAGCATGAGCATGAAAGTGACATTTGGGTATTTGAAAAATAAATTTCCAAGAAACCATTTTCTACTATTTTTTATTTGTAAAATTCTGGCATGCCACCTTTTAAAAATAAACATGAAAAAGTGTTTTAAAAACCTAGGGTGTCACAAGTTCTTTATTGAACATAAAACTAAATTGATGTATTGCATTTCCTATTCGCAAGTAGAAAGTTGAAAGAAAATATTTATAATCTAGCACATCTATTAGAAATATCATAATAAAAAGTTGCATCATTCAATGTAAGTATAGATAGCAAAGAGTTGCAATGGTGGACAATATAAGTTGTTAGAGCAAAGAGGTGCATTAGCTAATATGTTGGACTCACTAACAAAGCCTATGTCTTAAGAAGGTATTCAACAAACACTTAAAGATTAGTAAGTATATGATAGGCTTTGAGTGCAAGTGGGAGTTCGTATATCTTGCAAAGCCATCATATGACATTTACTATAATCTTTTATTATTATTTTATTAATTCACTTTATGCAATCATAGTATAATACTACATAAAAGTGTAAAGGTAGTTTATTTATGAGAGTGGGTATGAGATGATAACATACTTAGAAAGAAATGAGATGGACTTGGGAACCTTAAATAACATAGTAGGAATTCCATGTTGAGAATCATAGTCAATGAGAAATGGAATTCTAGTTCTATGTAAACCTTAAATACTCCTTCAATGAGAATGGGAATGGGAAACCCAATTCTATAACACATCAAATACGATGTTGTCATTGGATGTGGATGATCAATTCTCATATCATCTTAGATAAGGACCTTAAACATACATTAAGGTGTGTGAAAGTGTTTTACACATAGGACATGACCTTGTTATCTCCACAATTACCTTCAGACTTGAGGAATATATATATATATATATATATATGTATGTATGTATGTATGTATGTCTATGTCTAAGTAAAATTCAATATTTATCTTTTATGCATTACATGAAGAAATGTATTTATGATTGATTATAAGTAGATTGGGGAATTTATTAGCTCACAAAGAATGTAGGATGTCTAACATGGGATCCACTCTCTTATGGAGGAAGATATTTAATATATGCCATTTAGTAAATGAAGTTGAAAAACTAAGACCTTGGGAATGCTTAGTAAAAAGTTTATCAAAGAATTTTATTATGTGTACTTTAGGTAATATATTTTCAAAGGGAGTTTTCAAAAGTATTTTGAAGTCACTAATGCTACATGTTTCGAGGCAAACAAGTCTATTACAAATAAGGCTTGTTATACTTGTTGAATATAGAATAGTGGGCATATAATGATAATTTTACTTACAAAAGATGCTTATGTAATTTACCTTCTTATGTGTGCTATATGAGGTTATTGGTAAGAGCATTTGCTTCACATCATATAATCTCTCTAAATAATAGATAATGTCCCATTATTGAGTTAGGGAGAGTTTTAAATAAATTAGAAAAGGGATTACTAAAGCTAGAGATGTACCATTTTAAGAGGATTCTTAGAAGGTCACACCAGCTAAGCTAGTTTGATTTCAACCATGATTTAAACTCTTCTTAATTGGATGGACTAGGGGAGCTATCCTCTATATATACCATACTTTAAATGGAGAGAAAAAAGGTGATATGTAACCCCCTCTTAGGTGTCTTCTCAAGTTGAAAAAAATTCATATCTCTTCCTGTATATAATTTTCAAATAAGAGGAATTGTTATTTATATCCTAACAATGTAAACATATCAATCATTCATGTTAGTGGAAATCACTAATCACATGATCCAAGTTTGATCACAAGTTAGAATTTATGGATCTAGCTCTAAACTGAGAGAAGTTCTTGATCTTCCACATGTAACTTCAACACTCTTCACTATCTTTATTAAGTGATCAGTTAATTGGCAAAAGGCTACTCATTTGTTGTTTAAAGGGGCCAACATTGATAATTTTGAGTTTCAGGTTATTCATCTACAGTGTGCATATGTCATTTTCTGTGATGGTGAAGGCTAATGAGGGTTACACTATAGTGATACTATATTTGTTTTAGTTGATTTTCAGGTAGAGGATCAATTATAGAAAATCTACAAGTCTATAATGGGCACAAAATGAGCACACATCCAACAAAATTACTTCCATTTGCAATTCCAAACTCAAGTTTTTCAGATTCCTATTTTGGTTTACCACTTTGCATTGAGAAGCCTAATAGTAAAATTGGGATCTCATTATTGCAGTAATGGAGAAGAAGCTTTTGGTGCATTATCTTCGTCGAGCAAAATTACTTTGGTAAATATGGTACTTAATAGCATTCTACTATATGCACTCTCTTTATTTCATTGACCTTGTTTGATCACTAAGAAGTTGTATGCTATAGAGAGAAATTTATTCTAGAGAATCATAGTGAACAAGAAGAAATTTTACCGTACTTATTAGGATGAAAGTTGGAAGCCTCTTAAAACGAGTGGTTTGGGTTTCAAGCACCTCAAGGATATGAACTTGCCAAGTGGAATTGGAGGTCCGATTATGAAAAGAGTAGTTTATGGGTGAAATTCATTAAAGGAATATATGTTCACAGCTCACTAGGATAGTTACTGAATGAACAAAGTAGATGTGGAAGGAAATCCTGCAATGAGAAAAGGAAACATAGTGTGCTTTTGGGAAGACACTTGAATTGGGAATAGGAGTTTTAAAGATAAATTTAGGGAACTCTATATAATTGCTGGCTCAAAGCAACAATCCCTTGAACAAGTTAGACAAGTGCTACCTCAGGGATGCTCATACAACTTGAATCTTCAATAATTTATTTACTTCAACAAGGAACAAATGTTGGAATATTTGATTTAGATTTTGAATTATTATTAATTTTGTACTGATAAAAATGATGAATTGGTGTGGACCAAACTCGCCTTGGGTGAGTTTACAATTTTGAGTATACGAAGATTTAGACTTAATGAGTGCCCCTATATTTTTGATGTTTGTGTGGCTAGTGGTAAAAAAACATTCATACTATAGAGAATCTTATGAATCAAGGATGACATATGCCAAATAGATATCATCTTTGACTCTCTCAACAATCCGTTGAACCAAGTTAGACAAGTATTATCTAAATCTTCAATCATTTTTTACTTCAATGAGGAATAGATGTTGAGATATTGGATAGAGATTTTGAATTCCTATCAATTTTGCAGTAATAAAAATGATGGATTGGTGTGGACTAGACTTAGCTTGAGTGAATTTACTGTGAAGGCTTTTTGCTTCAATTCAATTTGCAATAATATGCACAATTTTCAGTGCATAAATATTTAGACTTAAGGAGCCACCCTAGAGTGTTGATGTTTGTGCCACTAGAGGTAAAAAAAGAAAAAATTGTTCCTATTGAGAATCTTATGAAGTAATGATGACATATGCAAAACATATATCATCTTTGACTCTCTCAATGTGAAGATATTTATCACTTGTTCATTGATTGTAAACTGGTTAGGGATGTTTGGAAGATGAATCTTGGCTAGTTCAATGTCTTATCGATTGTTCCTAACTCTGTTCAAGTTTCATTGCGATGTGGGATGTAAAATTAATATCAAAGATGTTCAGATGACCTCGACAGCTTTTGCTCTCTGAATTCATATGGATGATATGAAGGGAGAGGAATGGTAGGATTTTCAATTGCATAGTTTCTGCTATCTGTGATGTCTATGATCACATTAAAATTCTGTTTAGTTGTTGGCTGCTAACTTTGCCATTGTCAAATATTATAGTGCAGAGAAAATTTGTAGCAACTAGAAGATGTTTGATAATATTCACCAATTTAACGAAAGAACAATCTCGAAGTAACAAGCTCCTCTTGGTGCCTTCCAAATAAACTTCATTAGCTCTGTGAGCGACGCTTTGGGGCAAGCATGTTAGTGTGGTGTACTTAGAGATTGGAGAAGTTCTAAGATCTTATCTTACTTTGCGAATGATGCCAAAATTACAACTGTAAATTTCAGCATATCTATTTGTGACTACTTGAACAAGTAAGGTCACCATTGAAAAGGATTCAAAGGTCTGGATCATGGCTGAAGGCTTTTCACAAAGCCTTTTGGAAGCATACCAATGAAACATAAACCTCGAATGACACTATCAAGGCAAGAAATTATAAAAGTGCACTTTTAGGGAGTCAAATGATGTGGCAGACAAATTGGCAGACCAAATGTTAGTACGAAGATGCCAACCATCTATTTAAGGAAGATGTTGTTGTTGTTCCCTCGATCGATCAATTCAAGCAGAAATTGCTTAACATAAGGCTGGTGATTCAACTTCTTGATTGCAAAACGACTGGAATTCCAGTTAGATCAGCCAATTGTTTTTATTTCACGATGTCAAGTCTATCTTATTTTCCTACATTTGAATTCCTATTCTATTTTGGTTCTTTTTACACTGCTGAAGTTGTGCTCTAATTCCAGTTGTGGAGCATTATTCTTTTGTTTGGTGTGCATGCGTATTTTTTAGTTTTATTTATTTATGTAAGTATCTCTCTTATTTTTAATACATAACCACTGTTAAAAAAAGAAAAGGCAATTTGATCACATCAATATAGGCCTAACTAGTAGTTTCTAGCCGGTCTCTCCTCTTAAAGGACCATAACCTGTTATTACATAATAGGCCTACCAATTCCTGTTCTTTCGTCCAACTCAAACTTTGAATATCTACGAGAAATTATGCCATTCTACCATCTTAAAACACTACTTTTGATCTCTTAATTGGATAGTCATGAAAAGCGACACATTGAACAACTAAAAATCACACTTTTCATGTATAATAATAATAATAATAATAATATTTTTAGACGTGGAAAAGGACATCACCTATCGAGGCTCTCCTTTGGATGATTGATTCATCTATCATATTCACTATGTCTTAGATTGGATAGCTATCAAATTTCATAATAATTAGATGATTTTAGCTATGTTATTTTTAGATTTTAAATTATGTCTATTAAAAATTTTAACTAAAAAGGCTAGTATTTATAAGCCTAGGCATGATATTTGGTAAAAACAGGACAGCCCCAGCGCATTAAACTTCTGCATATACGGGATCCGTGAAAGAAGTCAACTACAAGTTAATAGTACGCAACTTTATAATAAGAAGCCGTTTTTAAGACTTCAAGATGACATGACATTTGGCATGGCACCTAAATACTGCCGTACATGATGAACAGTTCGGCTTACCCAATATGGGCCTAATTTGGTTTGCTCCTTTTCAGTGGCCCTTTTACAAAAGCAAAGAAATCAGATGGACGGACAGGATCAACCAATTATGCTTTCCATCAAATAGAATTAGGAGTTCTTCCAGGCAGCGGAACATGAAGTCACACTTACCCTTTTAATCCTCTTTCTACAACCTCATCTCTCAAGCTGCCAAAGTCTAGGGTTCCGAATCCTTCGTTCGTATCTACCGGCAAAAAATCTAGTGGTTTTATTTTATTTTATATTATCTACCTCTCAGAAATCAATGACGACCGTCGTAGCAACATCAGAGGAGGATCCAGCGCTTGCCGTTGTTCGATTCACCTCAGAACTGGCATGGGCTGATGCAGGTCCAGAGGTAGAAAATTCTTTCTTCGATTCTTTTCCCCTTTTTGTTCAGTAATTTATGCAATTTCTTCACTGTCAAAAACAAATTTTTTCCCTTTTATTGTTTTTGGGTTATTGTGATGTTATTTTTACTAGTTAAAGTGTTGGCTTTTCCTTTGTTTTTCTTCTCTTTTTATTTTTCTACGATATTTTGTGCAGATTCATGGATTTTTTTGTCTTTTGGGGCTGTTTGGTTGATGCGTAATTAAGTTGAGTTATCCTGGGATAGTAATTTTCTTCTATGCTATTTGCAGCCTGTAAACTTAGAAACAGGATACAACTTTTGAAGCACTGATAACATGACCTTGAACCTTGATCGTTTATTCTTAGATAATCTTATCATGTTGTAGGCTGTGAATGCAGGTGAGAAGTTCATTATCCATGGAGTGATTTTCTCTCGCTACGCAGCCGTTTTGGGCCGTTTGATGTTGCTTTTTCCTGTTTTCCCTTCATTTCTTATTCAAATGAAAAAGCGGAAAATTTGCGACTATACTGGGTTTAAAGTTTTCAACTTCCTTCTTGAAAATTTGAAGCGGAATGGTTGAAAATCTTTTATCTAGGTATTGGCCTTAGCGCTCATTATATTGTTGGGTCCCAACATAACGCGCACTTTGGGCTTCTTGAAAATTTTAAGGCCTTATTGGAATATATTCTTGGCTTCAGGTTTAAGTCTCCTTTACACTGTTAATCAAACTCTGCTATTGATCTCAACTTTTTTAAGCAATCCGAGTGCTTTTAGGCCATGAGATTTTATTATATATGCTCAAAACAGGATTAACAGCTTACCAGGATGTAGAACTTGTAGTAGTTAAATAGTGACTGTCTGGAAATAATTTGAAAGTGCTCTGTTTGGTTTCAGCCACCCTGTTGTGATTTTTCTGATGCAGAGTGATGTCTACATCATGTCTGAAATAGATATGTAGTCCTGATAGCAATTATACGTGGGTCCTCTTGTTGCACCATTTAATGGTGGTAATAAGCTTTCATTACATTGATCATTACATCCTGTAACAAGTATGTTACCAGTTAACCTCCGAATGTATCAAACCTATCTAAATTTGAGGCATTGAAATCCCTGTGGAAACTTTAAAATCATTTATATTCGTTCCATTTATATTGTGAGAGTGAGAACGAATAACTGATGTTCTGTCTTGTAAGTGCTTGGAATGCAGTGGCAATTTCTTCCTCCCTGGTGAATGCATCACATGTGTTTCTAAATGGAGATATCATACTCACTGCATCTGACATTGCCATGTTTTTCTTTCTTCCCTTTCTTCTAGGTTGCAGAGCCTCAGGCTACCAGATTGTGCATTGAGGCACAGGAATGCATGGTGATGGGTAGATGGTTGGATTTAGCAAATCTCATGCTCACTTCAGCTGACTTGATATTTTCAAGAGTGTCAGAGAAAGGTAGACCTGCTATTATTAATTTTATTATTAATAGCTATCCTAGCTATACATAAAGGCACTCTCAAGTAGCAAGCCTTCATATTAAAATGCACTTCTTCTGTGCATTTTACAGAAGGATATATACCAAATTCATGATATAAGTGATAGGCAGGTCTTTAGACATGCATGGTTGACTTCTACTATATTCTTACCATGGAGAAGCTTGAAAGATCATAATCATTCTTATTAGATTTCCGAAATTGAATAATGCTGTTATTCCCTTATTCTTATAGTGTGGATGGAGGACACTTATGCAGACTATCTTTTTGGGGGCTTGCTTGGTGAAATAGGAACTGTGCTGGTGTTGCGATTGGTTGCTATTCCATTTTGATTGTGATGCTAATAAATTCACACAGAGAATCAAACTATTTGCTGGCTAGCAAAGTTGTCCTATACTTTAAAAAAATCATCGTTGATCTAAATAATACAAAGCTGTTTCTAACATTATTGTATGCTCTGTATCTTGAGCACCGGTTGAGAAGTATTTTGAATCAAAGGTAGTCAATGAAGCACCAAAGCATTTTCTGTAAAATTTCTACTGAGGTGAAAAACATTTCTTTCTTGTGGCCCGCCCCTTCCCCGGACCCCGCATAGGCGGGAGCTTCGTGCACCGGGCTGCCCCTTTTTTTAAGCCTGTTTAAAGTTCTATGATTCACAAACTGGTCAAATATGATTTTGAGCGGTAGGACTTGCACTTTGCACAATATGGAAAAGGAGATAACAGAAGGCAGTAGTAGAAGAGGAACAGTCATGCAGGTTGTGACAGCTTGTTGATGGGGTGAGGGCAAACTTGTAAGGTACTCCATGTCCAGATGGGAGGAGAGATTTGTGACAGGTGTGTTTTTATGGGCATTCTTGGGATTTGAGGTGTTGAAGATTCAATTGTATGGAGGTTCTATTGCTCATAAAATTTTGGGACCTATATAAGAGTCAGTCGTTGCAGTCTAGTAATTCTGTTGCTTGGGCTTCTGAAAAGAATCTGATCCTTTATAGTTTACACACATCTATGTCAAAATTCTGGAATATATTAATCGTTTAGATGTCCTTTTTCTTCTTGTGGGCGAAGCATATGAATTAGTTTTCTTTTTCCCTTTTAGTAGACGAAAATCCGTGTTGTTTGGTTTACTGCATAAGTATGTTTTATACTGCAAGTTTTTGTTCCAATAGAGGATGTAGGTGTGTTTTACACTGCAAGTGTTTGTTCCAATAGAGGATCCCAGGTATATAGAATATAAAAGTGGTGGAGTAGGCAAGGTTACTGAAGAGGCAGCTTATTTACTTGTCTTGAAAAGCATATGAGTGCCTTCCACCAGGCAAAGCAGCTACTTATGCCAGTCTATCAGTAACACGTAATTAGAATCCCATTGTACCTTACAACTGAGCCTTGGCCACAGTTTGAAGACTCTGAACCAAGATTGCTAGCACTTTTACAAACTATTTAACTTTGCTTCTTTTGGTAGCTTTGTTCTTGGTTAGGAAAATAAATTTTCACATCAAAGAAGCACAAGCATACATAAACTCCAAAAAGATTGCCTAGCTCTGCATGAGGGGACACCATATTTTTCATGATATTTGAGGATTTCTTGAGTTCTTATGTAATTGAACCGATCTTTTACTAATGTGGCTGCAGATCTCGAGTGCATCTTCACTATAATTTGCAATCTTGTGACCAAAACAGAGAGTCTAGATGAAGCCCTGGAGATGGCAAAGCGCATTTCTGCCAAAGTCACCCAACAGCCAAGTGACAAGCCTGCATTGCGTTTGAAGATGTAATGCACTTCCTTTGTTAAGCTATTTGATCTTTATGTTCATCTCTCACTCTCTTTCCTACTTTTGCCAGCTTATTCAATCTCTACAATCTCCTGGTGAACCCTTATAGCCGGTACTTTGTTTACATGAAGGCCCTTGATTTGGCAGTGCAGGGCAAGGTTACTGAGCATATCATACCTTCCTTCAAAAAGATGGATAGTTTTTTGAAGGAATGGAATATCGGGATTTTGGATCAGAGGGAACTCTTTCTGAGCATATCTAATGTTTTAAAGGAAAATAAAAGGTGCTTATTGAATCTTTAGTGGAACTGAACTTAGATGTCTCTCTTTCATTTCTTGTATATATATAATTTATGTACACGTAAATGCACTTACATTTGTATATGCTTGGTATACATGTATTTATTTTATATAATTTATTTTGCTGTTTTTGGTTATATTGTTGTTTTGGATCAGAGGGAACTCTTTCTGAGCATATCTAATGTTTTAAAGGAAAACAAAAGGTGCTTATTGAATCTTTAGTGGAACTGAACATAGATGTCTCTCTTTCATTTCTTGTATATATATAATTTATGTACACGTAAATGCACTTACATTTGTATATGCTTGGTATACATGTATTTATTTTATATAATTTATTTTGCTGTTTTTGGTTATATTGTTGTTTTGCAATTTTTTGATCTTCTTTGTAATTTGCAGTTTGGCAAAGGAGTCATTTACTTTTCTGACAAAGTACTTGGCAACTTTCTCTGGTGAGGACTCATATACTATGAGTGAAGCCAAAGAAGAAGCTGTTCAGGCAATAATAGAATTTGTGAAGGCTCCAGACTTGTTTCAGGTATATCACTTTTGTGGTTGCAGGAATTGTTGAACGACCTATTGTTCTCTTAGCTGCATGACATGAATGTTCTGCTTGTGCAAATTGCCAAATACAAATGGATTTCACGATTGTAGACTGCTGCATGTCAAAACTATGGGTTCCATGTGTAGAACTGTTATCTTTAGGTGTAAATTTTTCTGTTAAAGACTGCAGAACTATTCATCAGCAAACATGTCTGACTTTGAATTTCTGTTGTTGAAATCAACCTATAGACAAACATCATCTACTGAAAGGACTGGTTACTCTAGCGGTGCATGTTATTAACCAGCCTGCCTGTACAGCTTCCTTGTGACCAGTGTTGTTCTGGACTCATGGACCATGAGGATATTTCCATTACTGAAAGATCATCTAGAAGATAGCTCCTTAGAAAGAGAAGCCTATATTCTATCTTTAAGGGGGTTTCTTAAAATTATAAGACCCAAGTATTAAGAAGATTTGGCATCTTTCGGCTCTAACAACATGTTTTTCTCTCCTAAAAAAAAAAAGTAATAATAATCTGGTTTTCTCTCCAGTACTATCTAATTTTTCTCATCCTTCCTTCTTTCATCTTTCCTATTTATAGATCAATAACTATTAAATCATTCATCTCTCTCTATCTCATTGTGCATGTCCACATGCCTTTTTACGAACTACATTTTAACTAACCATTTGAAGTAACTTCTGCTAGCACCATGATGGTTATTTACAGGCAAACCCGATAGGCTATCTGCAAAAAACAGAAACTTCGACAACTCACCTCCTCTCACGAACAAACATCTGATTACTGTCTCCACTCAAGCATTCTTCATTTTCCCATTTGTCGCTGCACTTGCTTTTTCATTTAGCCTCTTAGACAAAACCTACAGGTACACGGGCAGCTGTCTGCTGCCCATATCATTCATGATCTCCTGGGGGATATCCTGTAAGTGCCTTAGCGGATGATATTTGATCAGCAGTGCCTTAGCTATTGATCCTTGATTGACCATTCATTGTGCTTGTGGACTTGAGCTTGGCCTTGTCCATAACACTTGCATATTCAATGTGTCTTTGAATAACTCCTACATACTCAATGGGGAACTTCCTGAGGAAATATCCATTCATCAGCAGATGTTCTTCTGATGTAAATGATTTGGTTGGACAATTCTTTTGCTTCTAGTTTCTAACCTGCCACAAATGATAACTTTGACTACTTTAACTCAGGGAGCATATGCAAACTTCCTTCATGTTTTCTTTAATCAGGGAGCATATGCAAACTTCCAATGAATATTTCAGCAACATTAAATTTATAGCACATCAAAGAACCATTAAAAAGGGCAGCCTGGTGCACAAAGCTCCCACTCATGCGGGGTTTGGGGAAGGGCTGATCACAAGTGTTTATAGTACGCAGCCTTACCTTGCATTTTGCAAGAGGCTGTTTTCACACCTTGAACCTATGACCTCAAGGTCACATGACGACATCAAAGAACCACTGTTGGAAATAATTTTCAATGCGGCTTCCAATCTCATCTCGTCAAGTGGCAAATATTATTAGTCTGTTTGATACTGATATGGTTTGCTTTCTACATCTACGAGTTCTTCCATCATCCAGGAATGTCTGGATTCTGGTAATTGTAATGTCCCAGAGAAGTCCGTAGACATTTCTGCTAGCCGGATGAATCTATCTAGTCATGCTGAAGATTTGGCATTTTATTTACCGACTTTGGATCTCTGTCTGGCATCTTTTAAGCTGCTAATCCCTTTTTTCATCAATCAGCATTACCACTCTATTTGCCCTCCTAAATGACGATGCTTCCTGAATGTAATACCAGAGGTTGATTTATGTAAAAGGAACTGATAAAACCTAAACACAAATCGAATAATACTAACAGCAAATGCTATGAGCAGGCAGTCTATGTATCACTATTTTATAAGCTGCTACTTGATCTAGGCCATATGTCATACACACTTCATGAGTCTTTATTACTTGTCTGGAAACATAGGAAGTCACGCCAGAATATAAGGCTTTTCTTTAACACCTTGTTCTTTGTAACAAGCTATTCTTTTAGTTGGGAGTTAGGACACACCTTTGAGAGCTACACTGCTTTTACTTTTGTACATTTCCATATATTGTCTCTTCCTTTCAACTAATGGGTACTTCCTCTGGAATATGCTCTAGTCAACATATCTAAGTCCGTCCTTAGTTATCAATCCCATACTGGTCACGAAACCGGTTTGAGCTGCAAACTGGGATGTACCAATTGGATGAGCACTACCGGACTGATGCAAAAAGATAATTAAAATTCCCAAACAATACTTAAAAAATAGAAAAAAATCTAATTTTTTAACAATTTTTTTTTATAGAAAATAGCTGCAAATATGTAAAACATACCCAACAGTTGGTTAAACAACTGTAACCAAATGTCGGACAACTAAATGATTGATCCCACAAAAAAACAGTTGATTGAGGATCGTTTTGCATGACTTGACTCTTTTAAGCTGCTTTTTGGCAAAAGATCCAACAACTAAGAGTTTTGGGGTGGTTTTCTTCACTGGAATAGGGTGTTGCAGTTGCAGAGACCAAATACCTTGAAAATTTCTCGAAAAGATTAACAAAATCATCCGAAAACATATGGAACTGAGTCATTATTGCCTTACTAGAACTCCTTTGTGCTTTTTTCCCTTGAAAATAAGAAGATTGAAGAGAACCGGTCGTCTTCTTCATTGGAAAACATATGCCAATTGCAGAGGATTGGGATCTTCTAAATCTCTTCAAAGCCACATATAATTTCCCCAAAACAGATGGGTCTTGGCCATTTTGGCATGAATAGTGTTCCATTAAACTTTTTTTCGGAAAAAAAATAATGTAATCTACAGTTTCTGGGTCGTTTTCTTTTTTCAGCTGGAACTCTAGGGTTTCAACAGTAAGATGGGGAAAATGGCCATATTTGGATGAAATGACCTGGCCTAAGCAAATGGGATGAGAATTTGACAAAAATACACCTTGATTTAGCTGTTAACATATGGGAATTTGGGGGGTAAGTAAGAAAAAACTCCAAAAATGCCTAGGACACTTTTTTGGTCAATGTCTGGAACAAAATGCAAGTAGCGGCCATTATGGACTTTGTCAATGTTATTTTCTGGAACATTTATAACCTTATTTCTGGAACATTTTGGCACATATAATCACACAAAAATAGATGGGTCTTGCCCATTTTGGCATGAATAGCATTCCATTAAACTTTCTTTCAAAAAAAAATCATGTTAGAACAAGTAGGGGCCATTACGGACAGTGTCAATGGTATTTTCTGGTAATTTTCAGGGACCTGTATAACCTCATTTCTGTACCATTTACTGAACTGGTATCTAGTACACCAGCATACCGGTCAGCATGGTACTGGTTTTGATAACTAAGAGTTACTTTCATCTTGCATAGTTAGTTTTACTCCGCGGAAGTTGGAGGCAGAGACAGTTCTGGGGCTAGGAGAATCTTGTGTTTGTTAGCAAGATACTCTACTATTGTGTTGTGCATAGATACACAGACATGCATGTATACATATGCACATGTATATATGTGTAGGCATGCATGTCTATGTGTATGCCTGTATGTGTTCTAGCAAGTGTTAGTCAAATAACCTCTCAGTATTCATGCTTAGCATTTGTAAGCTTTATAACTATGGACTATTTCTATATGCTTGTTATATATGCATGCACACAGATATGTGGCCCTCAAACTCAAATTAACAAGAGGACCCTGTGACCACATTTTCTGGAACCCACCTTTGCATGATCCCACTCATTCATCTCCTTGCTGTACCATTGGATATCTAATAGATAAAAAAACCATATGGATTGGTTGATTCTAGGTCTAAAATTTAGACCATTGTTTATCAAAGTTTCTTTAACTGTTTGTTTCCAAGCACAACTTATTGGACTGTAGAATCAACCAATCCATATGATTTTTGATCCTTGAGATATTGAAAGGTGGGTCAAGGACATGAACGAGTCGGATCATGTAAAGGTAACCTCCAAAAAAATGTGATCGCTGGACACACCTCCCTTAGAATTCCTTAAGTGAAATTCCCAAGTTTGGTTGATACGAGAGTTTTAATTTATGCTACTTTGTTTTCTTTTGCAGTGTGATTTGTTAGATATGCCTGCTGTTGGACAATTAGAGAAAGATGGAAAGTATGCATTGGTATATCAGCTGTTGAACATTTTCCTTACACAAAGGCTAGATGCATACCTGGATTTCCATGCTGCTAATTCCACTTTGTTGAAAAGCTATGGTATTGTTTGAATTCACCAATATCAACAATTTCTTGTTTCAATATTATCATGTAGTGAGTTGTATGTCAACAATGGTCTATATAGGATTGGTCCATGAGGATTGCATAACTAAGATGAGGTTGATGTCATTGGCCGATCTTGGTTCAGATGATTCAGGCGAGATCCCATATGCTCTTGTTAGGGACACACTTCGGGTAAAGATATATTGCAGTCTTTTCTATTCATGCGTAAGCTTCATATCTGCCATACTTTTCTTACAATGGTTGATAAATCCTTTTTCAGATTGCCGACAATGAGGTGGAATTGTGGATAGTCAGGGCAATTAGCGCAAAGCTACTTGACTGTAAGATGGACCAGATGAATCAAACTGTAATTGTGAGGTGAGTATGGCTCTACTTGATCTTTTGAATGAAAAAAAGATTTCAAGTGTTGGAGGAATTATATGTGTAGATATCTTGACATCCCATACATGTACTGCTTTAAACATACTCTTTTGACTGAAGTATAAGTGTATATATCGTGTACAGTTTCTGTTCATTATTATCTGACAAATCCAGATGTATTTGAAGGTAAGAGTACATGATCAAGAGGAGTGAAAAGGAGTACATGCTCCTTTTTCATGCATGTAAAACCTTTTTCTTGTAGATCTAAGCTGTTCATCATGTTCAAAAAATGAGAAATAAGTCATGAGAAATTAATTTATCAGGATGTTCGTGATTTTTTATCTAAAGAAACCTAGGATAAAAAGTCCAATGGGCGTGAAACTTGTTATCCAGTATATGCATGCCATTTCAAACATGATGAATGTGTTAGATCAATAAAAAGTGTTTCACCATGCATGAGAAAAGGGGCAAGAAGTCCTTACACTCTTGAGCAATATGCTCACCAAGAGTCCTTGAAGAATCAATATTTCTAATACCCACGGAGGCTTTAAGCCTTGAAATTGAACCATGATGAAGTTCCCTGGCAATCCTAAGGATTTAAAAAAAAAATTATAAGATATACTTGGAAGTATGGAAAAGAGAACAAAATAGTAAAGAAATCGACTATGCTGCCTTATGCAGCATGTTTCATGCATTCCTCCATGTTGGTAAGCTGTGTCGGTAGCCCATTGATCAATATCCAAAATAAACACTTGAAAGGTG
This sequence comes from Warburgia ugandensis, assembly GCA_035236585.1. NCBI lineage: Eukaryota > Viridiplantae > Streptophyta > Magnoliopsida > Canellales > Canellaceae > Warburgia > Warburgia ugandensis. Next base: position 28,387,504 of record CP141131.1, read on the forward strand.
TCCTTTCCCTTGTTTTGATGATGGTAGTTCCACTTGTAAGTACTTTGTTGCCTTTGGCAACTTTTTGTCAATTGTAGGAGCTAACTAAAAAATAGTGCACAGTTATGGAAATGGAAATGGAGTGCATATGTTATCTCCATTTAGAAGGGGAGCCTTGGCGCAACGGTAAAAGTTGTCGTCATGTGACCTTGAGGTCACGGGTTTAAGGTGTGGAATTAGCCTCTTGCAAAATGCAAGGTAAGACTGCCTACAATAGGCCTTTGTGGTCCGCCCCTTCCCCGGACCCCCATAGGTGGGAGCTTCGTGCACCGGGGCTGCCCTTTTTGTGTTATCTCCATTTAAGACTACTAGGGGTAATGATTAATGAGACCTGCCTTGCTTCTGTTTTGTGCAAATGCCCTGTTCAATTTTGTTATTTGTAGACATATGGCACAGATTGTTTATTATAGGAATAATTTTGTATATTAAGGTCTGTATAATAAATTGTGGGATATTATAAAGAAGTACTTTATTTCATGGGATGACAAATAGAGGGCCGCCTTTTTCAGTTCTATTTGTGGAAAAAATGATAGATTTGACAATATACCATTTGCTTCCTTGTACTTCTGCTAATGAAAAGGGACGAAGATGACAGAATTTCTTTAACTTTGTCAAAGCCTAGCTGGGAAGATCAAGAAATATGATGTAAAATGCACCGATTGACAATTGGATTTGCCTACAGAATGGGGATTAAAACTCTCTTGGACCCCTGAGATTCTGAGTGAAATGATTGCTTTCATTTTCTGTTTTTACCGTTGAGGCTGATTGACGATTGTTCATGATATGCAGCCGCTGTACTGAGCGGGTCTTTGGGCTTTTGCAGTGGAAAGCCCTCCAATCAAAGCTTGCAGTTTGGAGGGTAAATGCTTGTTTCAGAACTTACTGTTTATTTCTAACTCTTTGTTTGGATCAGCCTTTGTTTTGAGCAGAAAGCTGGTTTCTTAAATTTGGGTGCGCCCTAAAATGTTTCCCAATGAAATTTCTTTACAGGGTAACGTTGCAAATGTTATAGGCACAATCCGCTCCAACAAGATATCCGAGGATGGGCAAATGCAGGGTCTGATGATTCGCTGAGGATTTTTTGTGTTTTTTGTTCTCACTCCCGAGATTCAACCTCACTGCTAATTTCAGTGAGAGATTGATGCTACGAGGTCTCACTCCCCTAGCAACAGGGAGTTTCCGTAAGGATTTTGATAAATTTTGGAGACACTTAAAAGAGTAAATCAATTATATATATTTGGTTTTTCGTTTTGTGCGTTGCTAGTTCAATAGATGGACGAGGATTGATAAAATTGGCAGCACTATGAGCAGCAGATGATAAGCTTGATAGAGTTTCCACTTGTATAATGTGGGGACCGAAACCCCGAACCCTAACTCTAACCCTGAACCATTTGGTTGGCTGTATATGGAGTTGAGGTCAAAGTCTTGGAATGCTTCTTGGGCCTGCATGATGAACAGTTAAACAACAAGCAAGTTGATGGCTGAAGCTTCCAAATCGGATAGATCAGCCAGTTACAGGGCCATGGAATCTGATGGTTTCCTTTTGCCATGGAGGACAACTTGGCTGTTGAGACATTCCACCGCAAAAAACGTTTAAGGGGAAAAAAGAAAGAAAAGAAACACAGCAGAGAAAAACGACAGCGTAAAAGACTTCTGGAGCCCAACTTTGCCTGTTCAGGCTCATTATGCGATGATCAAACATCTTGGATGATTCTAGCATCACCGCGGGCTGTGAAAGTGTAAAAGTTTCTGATCCGTGTATTTGCAATAACAACGTTTTTCAGAATACTCTAATCCACTTGACTTTTGATTTAGTAGACGTCCAAAAATGGAGCAGTCTCGTGGCAAGCATCACGAGGAAAACACGTGTGAGAAGAGAAAATTCAAACTCACTGTGCTACTGGAAGGGATGGACGGCCAAGCCTTTGATGCCAGTCTTCAACCCAGACTAAATGTAGATCCTACGGTAGATGAAAATGCTTACTCAAGCCTGTATAGGAGAGTTGCCCCAACAATTGATCCTTAATCACAAAGGAAGGTTAAAATTCAATAAAACACAGCAGTCTTTAGTGAGTCAATAGACATATCGAAGATTCTTGGGACCTCCCGACTTTTCAGGGTGAAGTGTGCAATTTTTGGAAATTTTTTTAGTGAATTAGTATTCGATATTTATATACCTAGTCTACCAACGGTGATAGTCATTTGAAATGAAGAGATTTGATATATCTTCCGTCAAATGTTGGCTAATACTTGACCCATGTAACTATTTTGTGAAATGTTAGTAGCACTTAGGGGCCTAGGTTTACCCAGGAAAGCGCGATTAGATCCTGTGGATAAGTTGAGTCGCTGGAGAGAATGGCGCATAGGGACTTGCAGGTGCGGTCCATGGTTCAGGCCAAGCTATGGCACTAGAAATATGTGCTTAAACAGATTCAGTAAGTGATGTTATGATGCAATTTAGGATGATTTATCTTATCTAATCCAGAGTTGGGGATCCAAGTGATTAAGGTCATTAGCTGGTGGAATCGGAAAATGTTCCATCAACATAACCTAACAGATTAACACTTCAAGACGAGGCATGAATTGGGCTTTGCGAACGAGAAGGTTGGTTTTGAATTGGAGTGAGAGACTCTTAATCTACATAAGAAGAGAATTGCTAAGAGAATGATAGTTTATTGATTTATTATAGCTCGGGCGCTCATATATTCACCCGTTTGGCCATCCCTTGCGTCGTCTAAAAACGGGTAAATATGTTCCGGCCGGTATTTTCCGTCTTACTGGAGCGTTGTTACTTGTTAAATTTTGAATGGCAAAATTGGCCATAACAATAAATTTAATTTTCAACAGTAAACATCTCGAGAAATGGTTTTTCGATGGGAACCAACTGCTGCTATATCTCATCATCAAGCATGTATAGTGCCACTGTTTAAGATCACTGATGGGAAAGGATTTACATAGCATTGGATAATAAAAAACATGTATTAGAAGAATTGAGAATTGGAAATTTTCAAGCTATCAAGATCAAACTTTCACCGTTCCACGAGGATTTACAACCGGCGAACAGCGGGAAATGCTAGACCTTAGATTAAGTTCAAGAGGGATTAACGGTTTAGATCCCTGAAATTATTAGCTGATTGATTTATATTCTTAGCCGTCGGTAGTTAGTTCGTCAAATTCCTGCGGAAGTAATTTAGCAGATAGAGAGAGCGAGAGACAGAGGATCGCTACTTAAAATAAAACTTTCAGAACATCTCATACTAGCCGGTATTGTATGACATAAACGGCGGCCGGGGTGAATATATCAGCGGCCCATAGTTCGTGGGATGGATCTAATTATAAATGCAATGGAGCCTAAACAAGGTAAAAGATCACAAGCTACTATCCCATGATTTTGAGATAACAAACAATCGAAATAATTGACAGCCTAAGGGCAATGATATCTGTGCTCCATTAAGCGGATTATTCCGAAAGGATGAAAGGCGGATTTACCAAAATCCGTGGGTAAGCCTAAAAACAAAAGCGAGTAAAGCGTGTGTGGCGGTGGCAGGTCCGTAAACATCAAAACATTTGAATGAAATTTTTGCTGGTAGAACCATCAAAAACTCAAAAAAGGGTGAAGTTTGCCGGATATGATAAAACGAATTTACTGGCAGTTATAATCCTAAACCCGTCAATTGAGTCTCGCTACTACGATTGAAGAGATATCTAGTAATGAGTTTTAACTGTGGGAGTTGTGATCATCAAGTCATTTTTAGGGAACCTGAATATCATTGTTATTATTTATATGTTTATAACTAAACCAATTTTAGGGTTGAACGAGATTTAGTTGCAGGGGAGAAAGGGTTTGGAGAGTTGCATACACAGACAGATGTTATGGAGTGGGTAGAATATTTTGGCATTGCAAACCTGACTAGGAACCGAACTAAAGAAGACACCCACTATTGGTGGAAGAAGGAGACCATACTGATGAAGAAGAAGCTGCTCAACATAGGTTTTGTAGTCTCATTCTCTCAAGCAATGAGATGAAGAGGAAGCAAGAAGAGCAAAAATAGAAGAAAGCATAGGAGAGGGAGATGGAATCCACTGCATAGTCAATCTCCTATCCTATTTCGAGATTCAAGAAATCTATCTGAATCTCATGTTTGAATCTCCTTTGTTAAATTGGTTTTTCTATCCATTATTACCTTTGTTTAATTTTATTTTTGGGTTTACTCTATTACATACTTTAGTTTGTATTTTTCCTTCCCTCATTTATGAAATGTATAAGTCGTTTTTTGCTAAGATTTTTGTATGTCTAATGTTCAAAATGTCAATTTACATTTTCTTTTGTTGGTTTCTTTTATCTTTAGTGATTAGCAGGGGTGTTCATGTCCTAGTGGTGGTGCAGGGGGTGCTGATGGTGGTGGTGGTGAAAACATGAAGAGAGAAAAAGATGGGCCCCATTACGCAAGACTGATCCCTGCTAGAAGGTTAAAACTGGTCCCTATTGCTGAGGGACTATTACAATGGTAGCGCATAAAAAGCACTATGCAAATGAACATACAACAAGAAAAGAGAACAAATCGAACAAATCAACACAAAAGAAAGCCAATTTTAACTCAAAAGTAGTACTTAACGCTGTTACTAAGAGACCATGAAAATGGGAGTCAGCAATAACATTACTCAGACAATCATTAAATGTGAACGACTACAAGAGAACTTATTTCAACCAGCCTTGACAATGGTGGCCTTTCCTTATGAATGTCACACATAGTATCCCATCCTTATAAATGGATGATATTTCATCGGGATTTGAATCCTCTACAAGCTTAAATCGTCAAGTACAGATGATGACATCATATCTAATAGCTCCTATCTTTCTCTTTTGCTCTCCCCTGATGAGCAGCTTCTTGGCCTTTTCCGCCAGCGCCATTAATATGTCTTCCAATTCCAGGCCCGCCATTTTGGCTTGGAAGGCATATGAATTCAGGTGCTTCTGCAGGGCTACAAGCATCAAAATGAGGGCTGCCAATCAGATTCTTGGAGTCAACTTGGGTTGTGATGCCAACTTCAATAATGAAGACATCATTAACCGGATATGGTTCATCTAGATTCTTCTATTTATTGAGAAGTAAAACCGCAGGAGCTCTTCTTTGCGTTAAACTTGTGTTTTCTCTGTTTGAAGAGAAATAATAGCATTGTGAAGCTCGTCTCTACGTTAGACCTGTGTTCTATATCTATTTACGGAATAGACCTGCTTGCTATGGTGCACCCTACTTTTGCACGATGAATGTAAAAATGATTGATCAGACTCATTCATCTAATTTCGCTTGATGTGTCTATTTATTAAGTACCCAGTCAGTCCCATACTTTTCTCGGCCTTTTGCCTATTTATCATATCTGTCTGTCATGCGAAATGTTTTCAATGTTCCTTGATGCTATATAAAACTTATTGCAAACATAAAATGCATCTCAAAGTCATAATTGTTCTATGCATGTGTCTATCTACAAAGGTCTTCAAAGTCACTGCAATCTTGTCATTACAAATTGCAATTGATTATGAAAAATGATCACTCAATTCCCTGCAGAAATTGTTATATTTTATAGATGGAATAATCATATTGCAATAATAGGTTATTGTGAGGGAGCAAAGGGTGTAAGATTTTCTCATTCGCAAGGTTGAGAACCATATTAGCTCTAATATAAGGTTAATTAGCAAAGCTACCAGAGTGTTAATAATCCCTGCCTTACAAGAGGATTAGAATGATGCAAATGGTTTGCTCACAATATTACAAACACTTTATAGATAATTTATTTACATTATACTCTATTGTAAATAATTGTATGATTTTATTTTTCCAACTTCGATATCTACATTTTTGTCCAGTAAATTGTCTTGTATCCTAATATCAAGTGGGGCTAATTTTTTGAAGTGGAAAGATCAAATACTTTTGATATTAAGGTGCATGGATTTAGAATTGGTGCTTTGTGTAGATGAACCACCCATACCCACAAACTTAAGTACACTAGAGGAAATGACTTCTTATGAGCGGTGGAAGTAATCTTACAACTTGAGTTTGATGCTCATTCAGTCTCACATAAGTAAAAGCATTCGAGGCTAGATTCCAAAATGTGATAAATTTAATGACTTTATGAAAGCTATTGAAGTGCAATTTCTAAGTTTTGACAAAGTATTAGTCAGGACCCTGATGAATAAGTTGCATCGACGAAAGACAATGGTACTAAAGGTGTGCATGAACACATTATGGAGATGAGAAATATTGCAGCTCAACTCAGATCCTTAGAGATTACAATCTTTGAGCTATTTCTTATACATTTCAGACTCAACTCCTGTCTCCTAAATATGGTTCATTTAAGATTCATATAACACACACAAGTTGAAATGGTCAATTAATGAATTTCTAACCATGTATGTTCAAGAGGAAGCAAAATTGAAGTAGGAGAAACTATAAAGTGCTCATCTAATGACTTGTGGAAAGGATATGTAGGAAAGAAGAAAAGTACTCCTCAAGGCAAGAACAATAAGACTATCAATGAAGAAAACTTGTATTAAAGACAATCCTAAATACTTCTTTCTTAACAAGAAATGGCTTAAAAAGAAAGGTACACTCTTATCTCTTGCATGTCATGAATCAAATCTTGTAGATTCTCGTAATAACACTTAGTGGATTGATTTGAGATCAACAATTCACAATCTCAATATTAAGCGGGCTTTATACATTCACATATGAAAGCTATAGGAACATTTCAATTAGTTTGAAATCTAGCTTTGTTATAGATCTTGAAAGAACCTTTTACGTTCCTTCATTTTTTAGGAATTTAGTTTTTGTTTAAAGACTTGCACCTATTGGTATTAATGTTAATTTTGTTAATCCAGTCTTTCATTTGGTTAGGAATTCTATTGTTTTTTGAACTAAAACTTTGGTTAATGGTTTATACAAATTGGCATAAAGTGAAATGTTAGTAATTAAAAGTCATATGTGTTATAGCATAGGAGATTGGGTCATATCTCCAAAGAATGGATCAAGAGGTTAGTGAATGATCCAATTTTGAAGACTCTAAACTTCTTTGACTATGGTACTTGTGTGGCTAGTATAAAGGGAAGCAAACTAATAAGACCGACAAAGGATCCAGGAAGAGTCATGAGGTTCTTGAAATCACACACACATGTGGACCTTTTAGTACTCCTTATTTGAACAATTAGAGATATTTATTTCATTTATTGATGACCATATATGCTATATGCATCTCTATATTCTATTTGATAAGGTAGAGGTACTAGATGCCTTCAAAACTTATAAGGTCAAAGTGGAGAAACAATTAGGAAAGCAAATCAAGGTCGTAAGATCAAACAATGGTGATAAGTATTGTAGGAGGTACACAGAAGCATGACAAAGACTAGGTCCATTTTTTATGTTTCATAGAGAGCAAGGCATTGGCACTTAATATACAATGCTAGGTTCATCATATCAAAATGGTGTAGCCAAAAGGAGAAATAGAACTTTTATGGATTAGTGAGGATTATGATTAGCAGTTCCAACCTTTCCTTAACTTTATGGAGTGAGGCCTTAGAATTGTTATGCATATCTTAAATAAGGTTCCATGTAGGACAAATGCTAAGAACCCTTTGCATTATGGAATGGATGGAAACCGAGTTTGGGTCATTTACACATATGGGGTTATTCAACTTAAGTCAAGCTGTACAATCTATAAGAGAGAAAGCTGAACCTTGAAATAATTAGCGAACACTTTATTGGCTATGTGGATATGTCCAAGGAATATAGATTCTATTGCCCAGTGCATAAACCTACCATTGTTAAGGCAAGAAATGCTAGATTTCTTAAGGATGGATAAATTAGTAGGAGTGTAAATCATCAAATGATAGAATTTGAAGAAACATGGATTCTAATATCTCTAGTAAATGAAGGAGATTTGACCATATCCCTAGCAACTTCAACTCTAGAACAATCACTCCATGAGGAACCAGTTATGGTTGAACCTATTGTTCAAGATCTTCAAAATGTGGGATTACACAATAGATTTAGGAAGAACCTTAAAAGATAGAAAATAAAAATGCTATCAAAATTTATGGTTTATTTACAATAATTTGATTATGATGACAATGTTAATGATGATCTAAGGTCATTTTGAGAAGTCATGAATGGAAATTTTTTCAAATTGTGGTATAATCCCTTACATGAGGAGAAAAATTCATAGAAGAGAATCATGTCTGGGATCTCACTTAATTACCATTAGAAGACAAAGTTATTGGATGTAAGTAGGTCTTTAAGACAAAAGAGGATTTTCAAGACAATATTGAAATATATAAAGTTAGACTTTTTGTCAAGGGATTTACTCAAAAGAAAGGCATTGACTATCAGAAAACCTTGTCTCTAGCATTTAAGAAGTGTACATTAAGAACAATCATGCTTTGGCATCCCATTTTGATTTAGAATCACATCAAATGGATATGAAATAGCTTTTTTGAATGGTGACCTAGAAAAACAAATATACATGAAGTAAAGGATTTTATATAGATAAAGATAAAAATCAAGTTTGTAAACTAAGAAAATCCCTTTATGGACTTAAGCAAGCCTCCCAAGAATGGGACTTAAAATTCCATAGTGTCATTTCATCATTTGATTTCAAAGTGAATATTGTGGATCAACACACACACACACACACACACACACACACACACACACACACACACACACACACACCTTAAAGTTAGTAGGACAAATTCATATTTTTACTTCTATATATGGATAATAATTGCATGCCCATAATGATTTGAGTTTGCTTCATTAGTGTAATCAGTTTTTAGCTAATAACTTCGTCATGAAAGATATGGGTCAATCCTGTTATGTCCTTGGCATAGAGATTATATAGATCGATCCAAAATAATCTTGTGTTTTATCTCAAAGGGCTTGTATAGAGAAAGTTGTAGAAAGATATGGCATAAAAAAATGCACTCCTAGATTAGCACCTATTCCCAAAGGTGACAATCATGAAAATCAATGTTTGAAAATTGGCCTAGAGTGGGAACAAATGTGCTAGATTCCTATATCTGTACTTAACAGTTTGATATATGCTCAAGTCTATACTATACCAAAGATTACATTTGCGGTTGGAACGTTAGGTAGATATCAAAGTAATTTAGAGCATTGGAAAGCTAGAAAAAAGGTCATGAGGTATTTACTAAGAACAGCGACTGCATGCTTACATACAAAAGATCAGGACATTTGGAAGTGGTTGGATATTCATATTCAAATTTTGCCAGATGCCTTGTTTAAAGAAAATACACGTTGGTTTATTTTTTCCTACTTGTGAAATGTATAATTTCTTGGCAAAAAGTAAAATAAACATTGATTGTTTCTTTGACAATAGAGATAGAATTTGTTGCTTGTTATAAAGCTACTTCACAAGTTTTATGGTTGAGAATTTTATTTCAAGATTAAAAGTTATATATTCAATTTAAAAGCCGTTGAAGATATATTATGATAATACATATGTAGTATTTTTCTAAGAACAACAAAAGTGGGAGTAAAAAAAGCTTATCGACCAAAAGTACAAGAGAATGTTTAGCATTAAGTGAATATTGAGCACATCACAACATAATTGATGATAGTAGAGCCCATGAGAAAAGGACTTCCACCTACATTGTATCATAAGCATTTTTGTAGCATGGGATTCATTAATCAACATTCTCTTTGATGTTATTGATTGTGCATTTGGACACCTAGAATTTTGAATATTGCAATATTATGGATATATAATGATTCTTTATTTAACTATCTTTCTCATTTTAGTATATATAAAGCATAGAGACAAATAATTTTATACCTAAATATAGGCATTTGTTACTCATTATAAAGAACTTTGTCATTTAAAGTACTTAAATAGAGAAAAATAATTGCACAATAGTACATAGAAGGGGATTCTTTCCTTATAAAGTAACTACTATCATGATTCTTGTAATGAACACATATTATTTGATTAAAGATTCATAACTAATGGAACAAGATAGATTCAAGTTTTATGATGACGCCATATGTCTATAGATTCTCGAGAAGAATATTATATTTTTAAATCCAACTCATTTAATAGTAATAAGAAAAGAAGCAACCTATTCATATTGATTCTAGTATAAGAGTGATCTCATGTGGGAGGCTTTTTCCTAAAATATTTCACACCACATATGTGCTTGATGTAAGTATATTTAAAAATAAAAATTTTATTAGGGAAACCCTATTCCTCCAATAGAAATTGGTGATCAGGTTTTCATCACTCTTAAGGTTTTGGAGAAGTTTAGAAGATCTCCTCATTTAATGCTAAGATTGAATATTGAAGTTTCTTTCAACCCCAAACATGCAATAATGGATGGAGATAAATAGTTTATATTGGAGTTACAGTTTAGAAATGCTCAAATTGAAGATTCAAGTCTCTTTTAACCCCAAACATGTAATGAAGGCATGCGATAAGTAGTTTATATTTTATTTTATACTTTAGAATGAAATAAACATGGCTAACAATGGCATGAACAAGTCAGAACATGCAAAGGTGATCTCCAAAAGATATGGTGTCTAACCTCTTGTTATTTTAGAAAGAGGGTCATTATAAAAAAACAAGGGTTTGAAATTACTTTAAAAATTCTATTTCTCAAAAGGCACATGAGAGATTGTACAAAATAAAAAAGCACACAAGAGAAAGAGAAAAGAGATAGAGTGCCTTACAATGGACTTGTTGCAAAGTTATCAATGATAGCCAAATTGAACTTGGCATCTAAATTCTCCCTATTAAGAAGCTCTTCCCATCTAGGACACCCAAGTACACAGACAATTTCTCCACCTTATTTCCTAGATCAATAGATGTCTACCCCAAATTTAGCTAATGTTCCACAACTTTGGGAAGACAAATATAATTGTCAATGTGAAAACCTCAATTTTTCTAGAATTATTTGGAATTAATTAGAATTTTTACAAAAATTGAGGTGAAATATTATATTTAATATAATATTAATTTTTAGAACAAGGATCATGTCTTGACACATAGGTATTTTTGGAATTATTCATAGAAAACTGGTCAGAATGACTATAAGCACATTGAAATCTGAGCTTGGGTGAAAAATCCCTACTTTTCTTAATTTTGTGAATTTACATTTACCCATAGGGGTAAAATGGTCATTTTATTTTTGTGTAGGGTTCATAAAAGTTAGTTGAGTTTGTGGACAGCTAGCTCAGAGAATAAACATGATGATGAATCTCTTTTGAATTAAATAAGAAAAGTTAAAAAATCATTTAAAATGAAAAATGAAAAATATAATTAAAATAATCCACAAATAAACCTATAAATACTCCCTAACATTCCCACGAAATTGCACAAAAATTTCCACAAAAATTTCCAAGTTTCCACTCTCTCCCTCTCTCTTTCCTTCTCTTTCTCTCTCCTCTCCTTTTTCTTTCTCTCTTTTTTCTTTTCTTTCTCTCTCTCTTCCCTTTATAGTCACAGAGCACATTTGTGGATGCACTGGAGGGAATATTCCCTCATAGAGCATCGAGCATGTCTACATATTCGTCGTGCCTGATTGAATAGGGTTTCTGCCTGAAAACCCTAGTTCAATTAGCCATCCAAATTTGGTCGTTAGAATTCAATCTCCACCATTGGATGGGTTTAAGTTAACCTAATCGATAATAGCCCTAAGATTCCAGATTGATTGAAGGTGTATTCACTGGTGAAATTACCAAAAAATAGTAAGTCTAGCCATGCTATATTTTTTGGCATGGATCTCTCTTTTCTAGCTTTATTGTTCGATTCTAGATGCTAAAGGTAGGTTCTTCATCCTTCACTCTATCTATTCTAGTAGTGTTTATGGCAAGAAGATCACCAGATTGAATTTTTTGGCAAGGTTTCTTTGGAGGATCCAACACCGGTGAACTATCTTGAAAACTCCAGTAAATCAATGTTATTTGGATATTTTGAGCCATTGGATGAATTCCTGGGATCCAAAAACCCAGGGGATGAAATCTGAGATGTTGGCTTGTTCAGATCTAGGAGATCGGGGAAAAGGGTGATCTGATGGTCTAGATCAAACTATCTCGCCTATCCCAGGTCACCCTCCCTGTATACCAAAAATCACTGGTAAAGGAGGTGGGCCAGTAATCAACCCATCGATCTGAATAACCCAAATTGAATATAGGCCCTTGTTTTGACTAAAAACTTAAAAATCTAATTCAAAGCTCATTTTAACTCCAAATCAAAATTAGAAAGAAGCTATAGATTCTTGATGAAGAGTAAAATCTAATGAAGAAATAAAATTTAAGTTTTATTCACTGTAAATTTTTGTAAATCACAAAAAGTGGTACTAATTCCCAAGATTAGTCAAATCTGACATGATCATGCCTTAGAATTTTGATCCATTAGTGACCTATTGATGTGATAACTTAAAGAAATGGATTAGATGTAACTGATTTGACAGTTCTTTAGATCTTGACCATTAAAAGTAAAAAATTCTTGAAAATACATAATAATCTCCTTGATAAGATTGATCAAGGATAATCAGAAACTGTGAATCAGTATGGATGATGATCTAATGAGAAGATCATGAGAAATGAATGGCATGATGTGGTTAATTTGGTAGAGATTGAGATCTATGCCCTTGATTTTGATAAAATGACTAAAGGTCTTATTGATCGGTTGGATCAAGAAAAATCAGATCATATGATGAGATACATCAATGATTTAGTGATGATATCACATTAAGATAATGTGATAGGTCTGAATAAAAATGAAAGATCAAGATAAAAAACCCTTAATGGGATGAAAATGATTAAAATATGATCATGGGATCAAAATGGACAAATAAGATATATTCAAATGAGCCAGAGAGTTATTATATTCTATTGTAAATGTTCTTTTATTTGTTTAGTAGATTTAATTGTTAGATTTATTTATTTACACTTTAATGTTCATGTTTTGCAAATGATATGAAAAATGTAATTAAATGAAAATAGATATTGATAAACATTTACAATGAAAATGAACATGGACTTAATGATAGTAAGGGTTATAGTTAGTAGGACGATATAAGGAATATCATTTTCTTGTCCCAAATTAGGAGAATAATAAACCCCATGAATGACATTTTAAATGTTCATGGATTTAATTAAAATCAAATAGTAAGAGTACTTAGGGTTTAATGCTCATAGGAACCTTATGAAGGTTAAGCTAAGGTTACCTCAGCAAATGCTGAACATGGTGGTTAAGGGGGTTCTCTAATAGAGTCTCGTTCTTCCCCCACCTTCTAGCGACGTTTGTGAGGTCTAAATGCCTTCTTACATGAGGATTGAATTAACCACTCCGTGAATAGCTTTTATTAGGTAAACCTTAGTCAAGAATTAGGAGCTGTCTAGAATTAGAAGTGCATAAATGATCTTCAATCAGTAAAACATTAACTGGTTGAATAATAATAAGATCATAAAGGGATAATAAACTATCTAATACTAATAAAAATGGTAATTAAGATAATCAAAGATCAAACAAGATCCACAGGGAGATCTTGAATGATTAAGAATAATAAGAAACATAATATTGTACTAGTATGTATGTTTTTGAATTAGTATGAATATTAGATTCAAATGTTGATCAATAAATTAGACCTTTGATCAATATGATCTAAGGAAAAAGATCCAAATCATCCTATGTAAGGATGATCAAAAGAACAACTAGGAAGTATAAATGAGTTGATGAATGATTGCATATATATGATTTGATAGATATATGAAGGATATGATGATAAAAATCAATGAGAAGATAGATTGTTAAAAGTAAAGGTAGGTGGACCTTAAGAATATATTCAATATAGAAGATACATGTATTTTACGCATGATCTTATCCTAATAACTATAGATTGATTATACTTGCCTTAGAATTATTTATGAATCAACAAATGATGTTAAAATTAATAGGTAGAATTAGAAGATTTGAACTACATAAGTTGGACCCCCAAATCTTAAGGAAAGAAGGCATGTCTTATTATAACCAGACACATAGTTTGTAAGTATGAATTATTATTTTCCATACAAGCATGGAGGCTTGTGATTGTATTTTAAGATAAGCTTATGCTTGGGGATACCAATGCTAAGAGAGTTATGAGGGTTTGGTCGCCTGCTCTCCGAAACTGATTATGATGATGATATCGTGCCTAAAGAGAGGCAAAATGTCAGTGAGGCAATTATGGGAAGGCCGCCATTGTGACAGCCATGGTTCCTCCCCATACGAACATGGATATGTATTTTCCATTGTGGTATCAGTGGAGTATTGAGCATTTATTCGGGTATGCTATATGGATTGAGACTGCAAGCATGGTAGTCCTTTGGTTGTATTTTGCATTATAATGCAATTGATTATGGCATAATGAGATGCCTTATTTTATGGCATGATGAGATGCCCTGTAAAAGTTATTACCAATGTTGTATTGGAGGATGATTCCCAATACAGTATAATTATATATTAACACTTAGTGTTAATATTAAAATCAGTTTAGAAATGAGATATTATTGATGATATTCATTATATTCATGATTTTTAGTGGTTTTATTTATATGTAATATATACATATCATTCATATGATGAGTGAAGGATAAAATGGTTATTTAATTGTATAAATTGGTTTATAGCATGGATATACAGAACTGTTGATTTTGAGATATATGGATTATATTTCTTAAACCCCTACCAATCATAGCTTGCTGAGGTATTATAAATGTTTGAATGATTACAATGTCTTAGATACAGTTAAGGAAGATTGAAAGCTCAAGACTTGTGGATAATCATCATCGAATTACGACTTAGGGTATTTACTTTGAGGAAGATTGTATTAATTGTTTTGTAATTTGGATTATAATATTTGGATAAGGTATATAATGACTACCGGGACTGTGTATGTGAACCATTGGATTGATCCTGATTTTAATAAAAGTATTTCTATTAATATTCAAGAGAAATTTTATTTTATACAAAAATCTATGTATGATAAGTAATTTGAGGTAGCACTCGGGTTTTTGACAAATCGATTTCAAAGAAAATATGTTTCCACTGTTTGTATTTTAAAAGACTTTCAAAATTAGGGCCTTACCTTTGCAAATATTTATGAAAATGTGTTTTAAAAACCCGAGTCATCACAGTTGGTATTAGAGCAGTTCATCTAGTCACTCATAGCCCCAATATGTCCAATATAAAGTTGACAATCCAAATATAGGTTAAATATATCATAAGTTAATATATGTTAGGATATAGTGAGTTAATATAAGAGTAGGATAGCATTAGTTAAAATATTGTGATAGAATGAGTTAATGTAATTATCTCATATAGGTATAGTTAAATATGAGCATATGCCTAGGTGGGCAGTTTAGTAAATTACTAATTCCAATATTAGAAATTGTAAAACATGGAATCAAGTAATAAAATAGCATTACAACATATAATGGTGTAATGTTTAACCTTAAGTCTTAACCAAGATATTTATTTAGAGATAAAATATCCTAACACCAGTATATGATTATTATACCGAGTGCAATAGTGAGAAGTTCAAAAGGAATAAGTGATAAATTAGAAAAGATGATGGAAGGATTTGTGAAGATTAATTCCAACACCCATATAGGATAATTCTTCACCTGCACCTGCTAGAGTAACTGAAAATTCTCAAATTACACTAGGAAAGTTAGACAAAATGATGGAAAGATTCCAAAAAATGGTGATAGGTTATAATAGAAAGGGGTGATGCTGAAAAAGCATAAGAATGGATATATGAGGTTGAGAAAACTTTTGATGTTTTATGAATCCCTAGAAAAGTAAAAGTCAAGACAACCACCTATATTCTGAAACAAGAAGCTACCTTCTTGTGGATATTTGCAAAGAGGATTTTTTTTTCAAACCCAAAAAATATCACTTGGGAAGAATTTAAAGAGGTCTTTAACAACAAATACTTTCCTCTTCATGTTCAAGCATGAAAGGGAAAAAAATTTCTAGATCTACAATAAGGGAATATGTCTATTGTAGAATATGAAAATAAATTCATACAATTGAAGAGGTTTGCACCTCATATATGTGGTACGGATTGACAAACTACTGCTAGATTCCTAGAAGGACTTCAACCAAGATTGAGAATTAAGGTGTTGGATACCAAACCCACGACCTTGGCGGAGTGAGTAGAAATGACCTCCAGATTTGAAGAAGAGTTTAAGAAAAACCAAAATGGAAAAAGAGTAGAAATGGGGAATATATGCCCTAATCCAATACAACAATGACCTCCACTCAAGTGTTATAAATGTGGGGAACTGGGACACATGGCAAATAACTACAACAAACAATTGGTAATCAAAGAGGTGAAACCATAGAGTATCCCTTGACAGTAAGGAAGGGTATTTGCTATTACTGACGGTCAAGCCCAAACCTCAAATGTGGTGGTTGAAGGTACTTTACTTATATCTGATAACTATGCAAAAGTACTATTTGATTATGGATCCACATACTCTATTATCTTATGTGAATTTGCATCAATTATAAATCTACCATGGAAAGATTTGAGGTATAACTTAGATGTGATAACTCCAGTTAATGAGTTAGTAAGGGTAAGAAAAATTCCAACTTTTATAGGAAAAGTAAAACCAAAATTTCTAAAGAATAGATATTACTTGCAAATAATTCAAGGAAATAGTGAGTATTTCTCTCCAAAATTAGTAAAGGAGAAGAATTTTGATAAATAGATGATTAATTTCTGGAGTAAGAAGGAATGATTTTTAAACTTGAGGAAAATTTGGAGATAAATCAAATGAGGAAGAATAGTGAAAGTGGGAAATTACAATCCCAAAACTTTTAGAAAAACAAGTTAACCATGATAGTATATGGTTCACAATGAGATCATAGTCCATACATCTTGTACATCAAATATGAATTTACTAAGATAACTCAGTGGATAAGTCAGCACAAGAGTTCATGAGAATTAAGATGGATATTGATCTTGTGCTACTAATATGAGTGATTTTGGTATATTGGAATAGTTATGGATTATAGAAGAAAAAGTACATTTTTCACATTGATGAGGAAACGATCATGGTATATGAGAAATAAGACCCTATAAACAAATACAGGAAGCTAAATACATTGTTTTGAAAGTTAAGCATTTTGGATAAATGTGGTGATTATAAATGATAAAAAAATTCAAGATTATGAGGAAGGATATAAATAGAAAATTTCAAGATATTGAGAAGTTTTTAAGATTTTCAATCTAATATGAGATTGAGTTATTATTGAATTATTACTTATTACAACTCAATTCTTTATGGTATTTTAGAAGATGGCATCAATTGATCTGAATAAGTTGAAAAGTCAAGGACTAATAGACAGAGGATTTATTTGACAAATAAGTTATTTTGGAGAACACAAGTATTATTAGAAAAGGGATGGATCATCGTGATTATGCACTAATTAAAATGATGAATAATGTTATTGAGGAGGTTAAGTAACCTCAACTATCATAAAATATGAATTAGAAATGAAAGACATCATTCAAAACTCAATATAAATTTTGAGTTATACTTTTGGGATAAATGATATTTATGAATTTGATAAAAGAAAGTTTTCTTGGAAAAATGAGAAATATTATGTATTGAAGATATATGGATTTACTTTGAAACATCATGAATTAAAATGTTTACCAAATTTGGTAAGTGTAAAGACTAGCTAGAGAAAGTAAATTTCTATGACTTATGAATTCTAAGGATAATATTGATGTTGATTCTTAATTAGACTAAAGAGAGTTACTATTTCATATAAGGAGTTAGAAATGATATAGACAAGTCATTGTGGATGCTTTATAATGAATTTCAAGTATATAGTTTAGAATTTGTAACACTGATGTTACCTATATAGTGAAAATGGTAAATCACTGATTATGAGAACATCAAGAATATTGATATCACTTTGTGATAGTAAAAGAATATATTTTACAAAAGTTATGACAAGATGAGAGTGAAGATTTGGGGAAATAAATATCATTAGAAGGATTTTTTTGAAGAAAATGATATAGAAGTATAAATATTTCGAATTGAGATGAAATATTTACTTCCAAATATGGGAAGGTTATACAGAGAACATTAGTTAATTCAATTGAGATTTAATATAAGATTTCATCTATGGTTGATAGTCAAAGAACTATCCGTACCTTGAAAGACATGTGAAAGAGTATTTTTATGAAATGGGGAGTAACAATATGATGAGAATTACTGATTGGTAAAGTAAAGATTGATGACACAAGCCAAAGGAAAAGTGAAATTTGAACAAAAGGATTACTCAAAAAAATTAGTTATTTTGAAATGTTAGAAAATGTTAGGTTAGTAGTTTATGATTTATCCTGAATGGATAAATTATCCAACAAGTTATATGACTTTGAGAAATTCTACCTTTAAGGAAAAGGTATTATGATTGATAAATCAAAAGGGGAATAAAAGATTTCCTTAAGTGTCAATATTTCACAAAACATATTATAGAAGAAAGATTATAAATGAGATGATGATAACTCATAAGAGAGTGGTTATATTAAATTTAAAGGACGAAATTTTTATAAGGGGGGAAGAATGTGAAAACCCCAAATTTTCTAGAATTATTTGGAATTTTTATGAAAATTGAGATGAAATATTATATTTAATATAATATTAATTTTTAGAACAAGAATCAAGTCTTGAAACATAGATATTTGAAATCATTCATGGGAAATTGGTCAGAATGACTATAAGCATGTTGAAATCTGAGCTCGGGTGAAAAATCCCTATTTTTTTTTAATTTTGTGAATTTACATTTACCCATAGGGGTAAAATGGTCATTTCACTTTTGTGTGGGGTTCACAAAAGTTAGCTGAGCTGGTGGACAACCAACTCAGGGAATATCAATGATGAAGAATAAACATGATGAGGGATCTCTTTTGAATTAAATAAGAAAAGTTGAAAAATAATTTAAAATAAAAAATAATTAAAATAATTCACAAATAAACCTATAAATACCCCCTAACATTCTTATGAAATTGCACAAAAATTCCTAAGCTTCCACTCTCTCCCTCTCTCTTTCCTTCTCTTTGTCTCTCTTCTCTTCTTTTTCTTTATTTTTTCTTTTCTTTCTCTCTCTTCCCTTTACAGCCGCAGAGCGTGTTTGCGAAAGCACCAGAGGGAATATTCCCTCACGGAGCGTCGGGCGTGTCTGCCAACTCATTGTCCCTGACTGAATAGGGTTTCTGCCTGAAAACCCTAATTCAATTAGCCATCCAAATTTGGCTGTTAGAATTCAATCTCCACCGTTGGATGGGTTCAGGCTGACTTGATTGATAAAAGCTCTAAGATTCCAGATTGATCGAAGTGTATTCACCGGTGAAATCACTGAAAAACAATAAGTCAGGAAACCCTATATTTTTCAGGAGTGGATCTCTCTTTTTTGGATTTATTCTTCCATTTTGGATGCAACAGGTAGGTTCCTCATCCTCCACTCTATCTATTCCTGTAGTTTTTATGGCAAGAAGATCACCAGACTAAATTTTTCGGCAAAGTTTCTATGGTGGTTCCAGTACTAGCGACCTATCTTGAAAACTCTAGTAAATCAACGTTATTTGGATATTTTGAGCCGTTGGATGGATTTCTAGGATCCAAAAACCCTAGGGGATGAAATCTGAGATGATGGCTCGTTCAGATCTGAGTGATCGGGGGAAAAGGGTGATCTGACGGTTCAGAACAGATCGTCTCGCCTATCCCAGGTCACCCTCCCCATATACCAGCAATCACTAGTAAAGGGGGAGGGCCATTGATGGACCCGTCGATCTAAATAACCCAAATTGAATCTGGGCCCTTGTTTTGACTGAAAACTTAAAACTCTAATTTATAGCTCATTTTAACTCCAAATCAAGACAGAAAAGAAGCTTTGGATTCCTGGTGAAGAGTAGAATCTAATGAAAACATAAAATTTAAGTTTTATTCACTGTAAATTTTTATAAATCACAAAAAGTGGTACTAATTTTCAAGATCAGTCAAATCTGACATGATCAGACCTTAGAATTCTGATCCATTAGTGACATAATGATATGATAACTTAAAGAAATGGATTAGATAAAATTGATTTGGAAGATCTTTAGGTCTTGACCATTAAAGTGACAAAATCCTTGGAAATACATAATAATCTCCTTAATCAGATTAATCAAGGATGATCAAAAACTGTGAATTAGTATGGATGATGATCTAATGATAAGATCATGAGAGATAAATGGCCTAATGTGGCTAATTTAGGATAGATTGAGATCTATGCCCTTGATTTTAATAAAATGACTAAAGGTCTTATTGATCGGTTAGATCAAGAAAGATCAGATCATATGATGAGATGCATCAATGATTTAGTGATGATATCACATTAAGATAATGTGATAGATCTGAATAAAAATGAAAGATCAAGATGAAAAACCCTTAATGGGATGAAAAATGATTAAAATATGATCATGGGATCAAAATGGATAAATAAGACATATTCAAATATGCATGAGAGTTATTATATTCTATTATAAATGTTCTTTTATTTGTTTAGTGGATTTAATTGTTAGATTTATTTATTTACGATTTAATGTTCATGTTATGTAAATTACATAAAAAAATGTAATTAAATAAAAATATATATTGATGAACATTACAATGAATATAGACATGGACTTAATGATAATAACGGCTATAGTTAGTAGGACAATATAAGGAATATCATTTCCTTGGCCCAAATTAGGAGAATAATAAACCCCATGAATGACATTTTAAATGTTCATGGATTTAATTAAAATCAAATAGCAAGAGTACTTAGGGTTTAATGCTCATTGGAACCTTATGAAGGTTGAGATAAGGTTACCTCAGCAAATGCTGAACATGGTGGTTAAGGGGGTTCTCTAATAGAGCCTCGCTCTTCCTCCACCTTCTAAAGACGTTTGTGAGGTCTAAATGCTTTCTTACATGAGGATTAAATTAACCATTTTATGAACAACTTTTATCTGGTAAACCTTAGTCAATTGAAAATAAGAAAAGCTGTCTAGAATGAGGAGTGCATAAATTATCTTCAATCATTAAAACATTAATTGGTTGAATAATAATAAGATCATAAAAGGATAGTAATCTATCTAATCCTAATAAAAATGATAATTAAGATAATCATAGATAAAAAAAGATCCATTGAGAGATCTTGAATGATCAAGAATAATAAGAAACATAATATTATGTTAGTATGTATGTTTTTGAATTAGTATGAATATTAGATTCAAATGTCGATCAATAGATTAGACCTTTGATCAATATGATTCAAATGTAAGGATAATCAAAAGAACAGCTAGGAAGTATAAATGAGTTGATGAATGATTGTATATATATGATTTGACAGATACATGAAGGATATGATGATCAAGATAAATGGGAAGATAGATTGTTGAAAGTAAAGGTAGGTGGACCTTAAGAATATATTCGATATAGAAGATACATGTATTTTACACATGATCTTATCCTAATAACTATAGATTGATTATCCTTGCCTTAGATTGATTAAGTAATTATGAAATTACTTAAGGCAACAAATGATGTTGAAATGAATACTAAGTGATTGATTAAGTAATTATGAAATTTCTTAATGGGTAGAATGAGAAGATTTGAACTACATAAGTTCGACCCCCAAATCTTATGGAAAGAAGGCACGTAATATTATAACCAGACATACAGTTTGTAAGTATGAATTATTATTTTCCATACAAGCATGGAGGCTTGTGATTTGTTTTAAGATAAACTTATGCTTGGGGATACCAATGCTAGGAGAGTTATGAGGGTTTGGCCACTCACTCTCTGAAACTGATTATGATGATGATATCGTGCCCAAAGAGAGGCAAAATGTTGGGTGGGGCAATTATGGGAAGGCCGCCACTGTGACAGCCATGGTTCCCCCCATACGAACATGGATATGTATTTTCCATCGTGGTATCAGTGGAGTATTGAGCATTTATCTGGGTACACTGTATGGATTGAGATTAAAAGCATGGTAGTCCTTTGGTTGTATTTTGCATTATGATGCAATTGATTATGACATAATGAGATGCCTTATGTTATGGTATGATGAGATGCCTTATTTTATGGCATGATGAGATGCCCTGTAAAAGTTATTACCAATGTTGTATAGGAGGATGATTCCCAATACAGTATAATTATATATTAACACTTAGTGTTAACATTAAAATCAGTTTAGAAATGAGATATTATTGATGATATTGACTATATTCATGATTTTTAGTGGTTTTATTTATATGTGATATATACATATAATTCATATGATGAGTGAAGGATAAAATGGTTATCCAATTATAGAAATTGATTTATATCATGGATATAGAGAACTGTTGATTTTGAAAAATATGGATTATATTTCTTAAATTCCCTACCAATCATAGCTTGCTGAGATATTGTAAATGTTTGAATGTTTACAATATCTCAGATATAGTTAAGAAAGATTGAAAGCTCAAGACTTGTGGATAATCATCACCGAATTACAACTTAGGGTATTAACTTTGAGGAAGATTGTATTGTAATTTGGATTGTAAGATTTGGGCAAGGTATGTAATGACTACCGGGGTTGTGTATGTGAACCACTGGATTGATCTTGATTTTAATAAAAGTATTTCTATTGATATTCAAGAGAAATTTTATTTTATACAAAAATCTATGTATGATAAGTAATTTGAGGTGGCACTAGGGTTTTTAACAAATCAATTTCAAAGAAAATATGTTTCTACTATTTGTATTTTAAAAGAGTTTCAAAATCAAGGCCCTACATTTGCAAATATTTATGAAAATGTGTTTGTATAACCCGGGTCATCACAGTCAAAATCCTGAAGACCCCTTTGAAAACAAGCACAAATACAAACAAGAGACGGAGCTTTCAATACCACTGACAACTAGCGACAAGGAAAATTTGTTGAGTACATCTTGGTTTTAAAATGTTTAGAATTTGTTTAACTTCCACATTAATGTTGAAGATGTAGTGTAGTACTCCATGGTTGAAACTCCTTGCAGTAATTGCATAAAATAAAATGACACTCTACTGAAAGTAAGGAACTGAGAAAGAAAACTCAAATCCTTTACTTTTAGTCAATAGAAAGCCCAAGATGTAGCAAGTACTACCAACTATTGAATAAAAAAGGGGGCAGCCCAGTGCTCGAAGGTCCTGCATATACAGGGTTCAGAGAAGGGGGTCCTATAGTACGCAACCTTACCTTGCATTTTGCAAGAGGTTGTTTCCATGCCTCGAACCCACAACCTCTAGATCACACCGTGACAAGTCAACTATTGGATTGACAAGTAATTTGAGCCATGTCTGGAGCTTAATAGCTTACATATAGTGAATGCTATAACAATATTTCAGAAAGCAAAGGAGAAAACCTACACTAATTAATTAAACTCTCTATGTCATTAGATGAGCATCTATGATATAAGAGAAATTCATTGCCTTCCAAATTCAAGACTTTCATTAGAAGATAGAAACATCACATACTTCTTATGAAGAGTTGGTGACCAAGATAGAGTGGAATTTCAATAAATTGACAATCACATTAAGACAATATAATGACTTTGGTTGCAACTTGAATGGATGTGGTAAATTAATAATTTTAGTAAGTTTATAAGATAAACTAGGGACTAAGGGCAAATATATTTAAGTTAAGAAAGAAATAAGGAGACAGATGGATTTGGTAATTTAGAGAGAAAAGGAAAAGATTGATTTTTTAATAAAATAATATAAACAATAAAGTTTTCATATATTAATTTATTGAGATTTTTAATAAAATAAAATCCCAATAAGTAATGTGAAAATATTTGTCTTAATGCTAGTAATTTAGCATACTTTTGCTTTAGTTCTGTCTACAAACCTAACCTAACCAAATTAATTTTAGATGTTTCAACTTTAAGAAAGTTGAATTCTTAAGTTTCAATCTTGAGAAATGATGCTATCCTATATAACCTAGAAGGGAACTTGTTGCAGAGCTCCTCACATTTACATGGCGGGCCCACTCGTGGTTGATCATGTAAAGGTCAAGAAATATTATCGTGATTCTAACACCCAGATACTTACCTTAACATGATAATACATCAAAGGGAATTCTGTCCTTATAGAGTAACTATCGTCATGATTCTTATAATCAACATACTTTATTTCACTAAAGTTTCATAACTAGTGGAACAAGATAAATTCAAGTTTTATTGTATGGTTACAATGTTAGATTTTTAAATCCAATTCATAATGTGACCCACATTGTCACATCATACTCTCTTTTATTTTTATTTGAGAAACCCACTTTATTTGGAAACTACAAAAGTGGTAGTGAAAGTAATAAGAAAAGAAGAAACCTATTCCTATTGATTCTAGTGTATGAGTGACCTTAAATGGGAGACTTTTTCCTTTAGTCTTTCAAAGTCTCCCACACCATGCGTATGTGCTTGATATAAGTATATATAAAGGGAAAAACTTTATTGGGGAAGCCTTAGGCATCTAATAGAAATTAGCAATTAGGTTTTCATCAATCTGTCCCCTAAGGTTCTGCAAAAGACTAGAAGATCTCGTCATTCAATGTCGAAGTTGTAGATTCAAGTCTTCCAAAGCCAAACACACAATCATGACCAAAGGTAAGTAGCTTATATTGTATTTTATAGTGTAGAATGAAATAAACATGGTTAACAATGATATGAACAAGTTGGATCATATATAAAGGTGAGCTCCAAAACACATGATAGCTGACCTCTTATTATGTTAGGAAAAAGGTCATTATCTAAAAAACAAGGGCTGGAAATTTGTTTAGAACTCGTATCACTCTAAAGATGCATGAGATACTGTACCAAAGAAAGGGCACAAAAGAGTGAGATTGCTATAAAATAAACTTGTTGTAAAGTTATCAGTTACAACCAAACTGAATTATGCATCTTGATATCCCCAATAAAAAAAGCTCCTCCAATCTAGGACACCTAAGTACACATACAACTTCTCTACCTTGTTTCCTAGATCAACAGATGTTTGTCCCAAACTTAGAACCTGTTCCACAAGTTTTCAAAGGTAAACATAACCTACGAAATCTTGAAGACCCTTTTGGAAACAAGCACAAATACAAACAATAGAAAGAGCTGTCAATACCACTGACACCCAGCGGCAAAGAAAATATCTGAGTACATCTTGGTTATGAATGTTGATAATTTGTTTAGCTTCCATATGAATCTTGACTATGTAGGGTAGTCTTTCATGGTTAAAGCTCCTTACATTAATTGTAGAAAATAAAATGACACTCTAGTGAAATTAAGGAATTGAGAAAAAAGCTCAACTCCTTTACTTTTAATCAATAGAAAACCCAAAATGTAGTAAGTGTTACCTACCATCGGATCTATGGATAATTTGTAGCCACATCTAAAGCTTAGTAGCTCACAAACAATGAACACTACAACAATAATCTGAAAGCAAAAGAGAAAAATCTTTACTAATTAAACTCTCTATGTTGTCATATGAGCATCCATGGTATTAGAGAAACTCCTTGCCTTCGAAATTCAAGACTTCCTATGGAAACCCCAATTTTTGTGGAATTATATGAATTTAAAAAAAATAAAATCAAGGTAGAATATTATGTTCAAAATAATATTTTTTTAAGAAAAAGAATCAAGTCTTGAAACATGAATATTTGGATTGTACTCGAAAAATCAGTTCAAATGACTATAAATACACTGACATTTGAGATCAGGTGAAAAATCTCCAATTTTCTTAATTTTTGTGATTTTATATTTACCCATAGGGGTAAAATGGTCATTTTACTTTTTTTTGTGGGATCCACAAAAGTTAGGTGAGATGGGCACAGCCAGCATAAAGAATATCAATATTAGAGGAATAAAATGATGAGGAATCTACTTTGAATTTAATAAGAAAAGTGGAAAAAAGATTAAAATTTTTAATAAAATAATCCCAAATTAAGCCTATAAATACCCTCTCAAATTTCATATGAAATTAGAGCAAAAATCCTCTCTCCCACTCTCTCCCTCTCCCTTTCCCTCTCTGGTTTTCTATTTTTTGGCTTCCTCTGACAATGACACTCGCCCAGAATTTTTCCCCTTTCCCTTTTATGCTTACTCTTCCCCGGCACTGGTAAGTCCTCCAGTTGCACAAATCAAGTGAAATAATAGAAACCATAGCCCAATCAGCCAAGGGTTTAATTTCGACAATATTTCCCCCTCTTTGGCTCTTTTCTCTGCTTCAGACAGGATCCAAGTAGGTTCTCATCTTTCCCCTTTCTTTTTTCGACAAAAACATGTGGAAATCACTGTTGAATCTGTTCCATCGGTGACTGGTTCACCAGTGAAACAGATCCAGTGAAGGAGGTATGCGATCCACCTGTGGACGGCTCAAATAGGAAATCTGAGCCGTTAAATGTGTTTATGGGACCCCAAAACCCCCGAGCATGATTTCACAAAGAGATTTCAAGGCTATCTAGTCATTGATTTGATGGACTGTTGATCTGACGGTCCAAATTGGACTGTCACAATAGTTTTTTCGAGATCGGCTCCAAAGACGCACTTAATGTGAAACGCATAGAGACGCTTGCCCTAGGTGCACCTTCGTGGGTGCTGATGCATGCGCGGTGTTTGGTGTGTTGTCACAGCAAACGGCGACGCGCATAGTTTCCTAGTAATGGTGACGCACATAGCTTTCAGGGAACGGTGACGTGTGCCACCCCATTTTGTTGCATTCTGACAGTCCAGATCAAATCTGGACTGTCAAAATAGATTTGAAACTTAAAATTTCAATTTAGGGCTCATTTTAAGTCCAAATCAAGATTTGAAAGAAGATATGAATTCCTTGTGAAGATTAGACTCTAATGAAATTTTTTTTTTAAATTTTTGTAAATTACAAAAAGAGGTGCTAATATCCTTGATCTGTGAGATGTGGGATGATCAGATCCTTTGATTAAGTTTTATTAATGATATAATGATAATATTACATGAAATTAAGGTTCAGATGTGATAGCTATGATAAAAATTAAGATATAGTCCTTAAAATGTGATAAAATCCTTAAATTTCTTCTAAATCTGTTAGATTAAGAGCGATTAGATGTTGGGAATGACTTAAATTAATGATATGAAGTAAAGATCATATGGATTGATGAGCCTGATGATGTTAATTTGGGATAGATTGAGATCTATGCCCCTGATTTTGATAAAATGGCTAAAGATCTTCTTGATCGGTTGGATCGAGAAGGATCAGATTATGTGATGAGATGCATCAATGGTCTAGTGATGATATCACATAAAGAAAATGTATTATATCTGAATAAAAATGAAAGATCAAGATCTAAACCCTTAATAGGATGAAAAATGAATAAAAAATCAAATTATGATCCTAATGTACAAATATGATATATCTAGATGAGCATATGAATTATTACATTTTATTGTAAATGTCTTTTAAATTTCTTAGTAGGTTTACTTGTTAAATTAATTTATTTACGCTTTAATATTCATGTTGTGTAAATTACATGAAAAATGTAATTAAATAAAAAATAGATATTGATGGACATTTATAATAAATAGAGGACATGGACTTAATAATATTAAGGGCTATAGTTAGTAGGATAATATAAGGAATATCCTTTTCTCGGCCCAATTTAGGAGAATAATAAACATCCATGAATGACATTATTTATGTTCATGGACATAAGTTAAAATCAAGTAGAAATGGGACTTGGGGTAAAGAGGTCATAGGAACCTTGTTAAAGGTTGAGCTAGTGCCACTCAAGTGGACTCTGAACATCATGGTTATTAGGGGTTATCTAATAGAACCTTGCTCTTCCTTACCTTCTTGTTAACGTTTGTTGAGGTCTAAATGCCTCCTTACATAAGGGTTGTATTAACAACGTTTAGAGTAGACTGTAACTGGTAAGCACTGGTCATCCTGAAATAAGGAGGAGCTGTCTAGTATTAGGAAGAAATGAATTATCTTCAAATAGTAAGACATTAACTGGTTGAATAATAATAATAAGAACATAAAAAGATACCAAATTATTTAATCCTAATAAAAATTATAAGTAAGATAAGAATGATCAAACAAAATCCATTACAGGATCCTGAATGATCAAGAACAATAAAAAGAATTATAATTTAGGTTTAATGCTTGATTTAGTATAGATGTTAGATTTAAATGTAGATCAATAGATTAAAAGCTTAATCAATACGATCCAAGAGAAAAAGATCAAAATCATCCTATGTAAGGATGATTCAAAGAACAACTAGGAAGTATGAATGAGTTGAGAAAATGACTTTATATATATGATTTGACAGATACATGAATGATATGATGATCAAGATCGATGAGAAGTTGGATTGTTGAAAGTAAAGGTAGGTGAACCTTAAGAATGTATTCAATGTAGAATATACATGTATTTTACACATGATCTTATCCTGATAACTCTAGATTGATTATAATTACCTTAGAATTGTTTATGAATCAACAATGATGTTGAAATAAATCCAAAGTGATTGATTAAGTAATTATGAAATTACTTAAGGATAGAATGAGGAGATTTGAACTACCTAAGTTGAACCCCGAAATCTTAGGAAAGAAGTTATAGGCATGCCCTATTATAACCAAACATATAGTTTGTAAGTATGAAATATTATTTTCTATATAAGTATGGAGGATTGTGATTTTGTTTTAAGACAGGCTTAGGCCAGGGGATACCAATGCTAGGAGAGTTGTGAGGGTTTGGTCACTTGCTCTCCGAAACTGATTATGATGATACCTTGCCCAAAGAGAGGCAAAATGTAAGGTGGGGTAATTATGGGCATGCTGCCACTATGACAGCTATGGTTCCCCCCATACGAACATGGATCTATATTGTCCACGTTGATATTAGTGAAGTATTGAGTAGTTATTCGAGTGCACTATATGGATTTAGACTGCAACATGGTAGTTCTTAATATATTTTGCAGTATGATGCAATTAAGATAGGCATAATGAGATGTCTTATATTATGGCATAGTGAGATGCCTTATATTATGGCATGATGAGATGCTTAGTAAAAGTTATTACCGATGTTATATTGGAGGATGATTCCCGATACAATATGATTAAATATTAACACCTAATGTTAATATTGAAATCAGTTTGGAAATGAGATGTTATTGATGATATTGACTATATTCACAAATTTAAATGGTTTTACTTATATGTAGTATATACATATAATTCATATAAAGAGTGAAGGATAAAATGGTTATCCAATGTATAAATTGATTTATATCGTGGATATAAAGAACTGTTGATTTTGAGATACATAGATTATATTTCTTAAATCCCCAACCAAGCATAACTTGCGGAGATATTGTAAATGTTTGGATGTTTACAATATCTAAGATATAATTAAAGAAGATTGAAAGCTCAAGACTTGAGGATACTTACCGTCATACCACTGATAAGGGTATTTACTTTGTGGATAATTGTATTAATTGTTTTGTAATTTGGATTGTAAGGTTTGGACAATGTATGTAATATGAATTCAGGGGCTATGTATGTGAACCATTGGATCAATCCTAATTTTAATAAAAGGATTTCTATTGTCATTCAATGAAAATTTTACTTTATACAAAAATCTATGTATGATAAGTAATTTGAGGTGGCACTCTGGTTTTTTTGACAAATCAATTTCAAAGAAAATATGTTTTCAATGTCTGGATTTTAAAAGGGTTTCAAAATCAGGGCCCAACCTTTGCAAATATTTATAAAGATGTGTTTTAAAAACCCATATCACCGCAGTTTGTATCAGAGTGGTTCATCCAATCACTTACAGTCCCAATATGTCTAATATGAAGATAACAATATCCAAATATAGGTTAAGTATATCATACGTTAATATAGGAGTAGGATGGCATCAGTTAAAATATTAGGAAAGAGTATTTATATAGAAATTTTGATTTATGAGTAGATGCCACCTAAGAGAACTAGGAGGACAGCTCAAAGGATTAGTGATACCACTATGGAGAATTCATCTAAAAAAAATAATGTGGAGGAAATTATAACAAGAGTACTGCGGGGTCTTCTTCCCCATCTTCAACAACCTTAGGTGCCTATACAGTCTGTAGTAGTACAAAGTGCACCAGCTTCAGCCGAGCATGAAGTAGGGCCCTTCACACCTATTCAAGAAAATAACACTCAAATAGTAGTACATGATAATTCTTCACCTGCACCTGTTAGAGTAACTGAAAATTCTCAAATTACACTAGAGAACTTAGACAAAATGATGGAAAGATTCCAAAAAATGGTGATAGGCTATAATGGAAACGGTGATGCTAAAAAACTAGAAGAATGGATATATGAGGTTGAGAAAACTTTTGATGTTTTATGAATTCCTGGAGAGGTAAAAGTTCAGCTTGCCACATATATTCTAAAACGAGAAGCTGACTTTTGGTGGAGATCTGCAAAGAGGAATTTCTTTTTTCAAAGTCAGAAAATATCTCTTTGGAAGAATTTAAAGAGGACTTTAACAACAAATATAGATTCATGGAAGGACTTAACCCAGGATTGACAATAAAGGTGTTGGGTACCAAACCCACGACCCAGGCGAAATGCGTTGAAATGACTTCCAGATTTGAGAAGGATTTTAAGAAAAATCAAAAACGGGAAAAGAGGAGAAATGGGAAACTTCAATCCAAGACCTTTTAAGAAGCGCAAAGGGGTCAAGAATAATTTCAGGCCACGAAGAATTCAAGGGAATCCTTCCTTTGGACAAAATCAGAGACGCTGTCCCAAATGTAGAAGATTCCATCACGGGAATATATGTCCCAATCCAGTACAACAACAAAGCCCTCCAAGCCAGTGTTATAATTGTGGAGAAATGGGACACATGGCCAATAACTGCAATAAACAATTGGTAATCAAAGAGGTGAAACCAGAGAATATCCCTTGGCATCAAGGGAGTGTATTTGCTATTACTGATGGTCAAGCCTAAACCTCAAACGCGTTGATTGAAGGTGCTTTGCTTATATTTGATAACTATGCAAAAGTACCATTTGTTTATGGATCTACACACTCTTTTATCTTCTGTGAATCTGCATCAATTATAAATCTACCTTTGAAATATTTGAGGTATAACTTAGCTGTGATAACTTCAGTCAGTAAGTTAGTAAGAGTAAGAAAAATTCCAACCTTTATAGGAAAGGTAAAACCAAAATTTTTGAAGGATAGATATGAAAAAGATGATATGATATTACTTGAGAAAAATTCAAGGAAATAGTGAGTATTTTCTCTTCAAAAAAAAAAAAATCAATAAAGAAGAAGAATTTTGACAATAGAGGATCAATTTCTAGAGTAAGAAGGAATAGTAAATTTGAGAAAATTTAGAGCTAAATCAGGCATAGAGGAATAGTGAAAATTGGAAATTACAATTCCAAGATTTTTAAGAAAAGCAAATAAACCATGATGATATATGGTTCACCATGAGATTGTAGTTTATACATCTTGTGCATCAAATATGAAAGTACTAAGTTAGAAATTAGATTAGGTATGATAACTCAGTTGACGAGTCATCACAAGAGTTCAACAGAATTAAGATGGATATTGATCTTATACTACTGATATGATAGATTTGATATATTGGAATAGATATGGACTATAGTAAATACACACACACACACACACACACACACACACACACACACACACACACACACACACACACACACACACACACACACACACACACATTTTTCACATTGATGAGGAAACAATCATGGTATATGAGAAATAAGACTCTGTAAACAAATACAGGTAGCTAAACATATTTTTGAAAGTCAAGCATTTTGGATAAATGTGGTGATTATAGATGATGAATAATTCAAGATTATGGAGAAGGATATAGTTATAAAATGTCAAGATATTATGAGAAATTTTTAAGATTTTCAATCTAATATGAGATTGAGTTATTATTGAATTATTCCTTATTACAACTCAATTCTTTATTGTATTTTAGAAGATGAAAACTGATAGATTTGTTAAGTTAGAGAGAAAAGGAAAAGTTTGAGATTATTATTATTATTATAAAACAATGCAAACGACAAGGTTTTAATATATTAATTCATTGAGATTTTCAATAAAATAAAATCTTGCTAAGTTATTTGAAAATCTTTTCCCCAAGGCTATTAATTTATCATACTTTTTCTATAGTTTTGAGCTTTGGCGCAACGATTGAGTTGTCATCGTGTGACCTAGAGGTCATGGGTTTGAGCGTGTGGAAATATCCTCTTGCAAAATGTAAGGTAAGGCTGCATTTATAGACCTTTTATGGTCCGCTCCTTCCTTAGACCCACATTCGCGAGAGCTTCGTGTAACAGGTTGCCCTTTTACTTTTGCTATTGTTCTGTTTAAAACCTAATCAAACAAACTAATTTAAGATGTTTCAATTCCAAGAACTTTAGGAATGATGCTATCTAGTACAACCTAGAAGGGAACTTGTTGTAGAGCTCCTCACATTTACACGGTGAGCCCATCTGTGGTTGATCATGTAGTGAATAAGAAGTCCTTGTAGATCTAGAAAGATTATAATTGACTCTTAATGTGATGACCTGGGTTTTTAAATGACTTTCTAAAAATTCTTTTTGAAAAGTGAGGCCTCTAGTTGAAAATTCCTTTTAGAAAATAAATAATAGAAACATTTTGCTGTGGAAAGAGTTTATGAAAAAGCCTCAAGTGTCCTTGCTACTTTACAAAACATGAATTATACGACAAAATGAAATACTCATTTTTATCGAAAATCCTACAAAGTCTCCTCTGTTTTTCTGACATTGTGCATTTAATGCATGCCATACGATCACCTGATAAACACAAATTTTCATATTGTTTAGAATTAAACATTCAAGGACAATGTACTTACACAAAAAAATCATTCAAGATTTCCAGTCGCAACACCATCATATAAGTCATCAAATACTTACATGTTCATAATGTAATACAATCTCTCGTTTTCTTCAAGTACAACAATTTCAACATAGTCCATGTCTTACCTTTACTTATCAAAATCTTCCGTATGTGTACTCCTGTTCTAACAATAGCTCCTATTGCTTAGAGCCCTTTGATCTAAGATATTATAAACAAGCACAATATCTCAGCAAGCTTATGCTTGTGTAGGTGGAATACTAAGAAATTTTACATAAAGAAAATCATGATTTTTCTATATTTTAGATAAAATTTTCATACAACATCATGCAAAACTATAATCATTTACAATTTAACATGAAATAACTCAAAGTATTTATCACAATCATGAATTCATGATACATTTCATATACCATATCCTATTTGGGACTTAGCTTTAATATGCTATTAATAAATAAATAAATCTCAATGCATCCATACCAAAATGCATTTAAATCATGAAGTATATAAATACATGCCAAACTCACATTTAAATGTGAAATCATAATCATACTAAAGCATAAGAGAAGGTCAAACTATCTCATGTGAATATGTGTGTGTGTGTGTGTGTGTGTGTGTGTGTATAAATGACCTCTTATAATGGTTTCCTATCACTAGTAACCAAAAGAACACATTTTATATATGGGTTAGAAGTACTCTCATGAGCTATCTGACCTTCAATTATCCTTGCGAATTACTTAATTCATAGTCATGTAATGCTTATGAATTTTATAGTCTTACCTATGATCCATAGTCTTATAACTCTTACTAGTCATTTCATATCGCCTAGGTACCACAGTCTTCAACTCTTACGAGTGATTCTGACTTACCTATGCACCATAGTCTTCTACTCTTACAAGTTGTCTTATCTTACTTGTAGTTTACCGTCTTACAACTCTTGTGAGTCTTTTCATATACCTGAGTATCACAGTCTTCAACTCTTACAAGTTGCCTCATCATACCTGTGGTTCACAGTCTTACAACTCTTACGAGTCGTTTCATACTCCTAGTACCATAGTCTTCAACTCTTACGAGTTGTCTCATCTTACCTGTGGTTCACAATCTTATAACTCTTACGAGTCATCTCATCTTACCTGTGGTTCACAGTCTTACAACTCTTACGTGTCATTTCATATTACATATACCGGTGTCTTCAACTCTTATAAGTTGTTTCATCTTACCTATGGTTTATAGTCTTACAACTCTTATGAGTCATTTTATATTACCTGAATACCACAATATTCAACTCATATAAATTATCTCATCTTACCTGTGGTTCACAGTCTTACAACTCTTGCAAGTCTTTCATATTACCTAAGTACCACAGTCTTAAACTTTTCTTACATGACTTATGATAAATAACGTGTACTTGTACATGAGTAGTTTAATCATAATTCAAATACAGCATACATATTTACTTTGTTCATCACATAATTGGAAGAAACTCATTATAACAATCAAGATTATATAATATTTAAAAGCATAGCAATCTTAATTCCACCTACCTCAAATCAAGTGCTTATGTTCCACTAACATGAATAATTTATCTAGTTCATGCACATGCTCGTGATCAATCACACTTTTGTAACAAAATAAATGCACATTTAGATATGCAATCAATGGTTTCTCTTAGCTTCCATGTAATAACCTGAATTTTAAAGTACTATCTTGGAATATTGAATGTGAAATTTTTAGAGATTTAATTTGGTAAAAATATTCTATAATCAAATTCTACTCAAAAAATGGAATCCAACAACATAAAGAACGCTAAAAACGGAAATCAGATGACAAAGTTATGGATGTTCAAAGATTGAGGGCATTTTTGTAATTTAAAGTCAAAAAGGAAAACAGTCGAAAAAACGCATGGGGTTGATTTGATAATGACACCCTCCATCATCTTCTCCGTGTAACCACCCTCCTTCCCCATGCCTGCACTGCCTTCTCCGGCCAGCCTTTGCTACGCCAGAAAGAATGGCCGCACCACCTTCACAGTCTAGAAAGACCCCTTTCTCCTCTTCTCCTCCAGCTACCAAAAATGACCCTAGCTGCCCTGCACTTTGTGTTTTACGACAGCTTAGGGTTCTGGCAAATCTTTCATCGGAAAACCCCTCCTCCTGTTCCTCTGCAATTTTTGGCACCGGTCTCAAGTCCTTCCTTCGGGCTAGCCATTCTCTTTTCCCTCTCTTTCCCTCAATTCTCGCCTAAAATTGGAGTCTTCCCTCTTCGTCGTGTTTTTCGGCAACCCAAATTTTTCCAAACAGGCACAGAACCACTGTACCCATTGGAAATCTCCTGCTTCAATCCTCTAGTCGACCTTGGTAAGTTCTTCTTCCCTTTTTCTTCTCTTTTCTGGCATTTCCCCATCAGATCCAAGCTAGATCTGGTCTCACCGGCTGGCAAATTACCAGTGAAACCAGTATTGGCAAATTTGCCTCAAACCGACCTCGTGGACAGCTCAGATGTGAGATCTAAGCTGTCCAATGAGTCGGTAGGACCCCAAAAACTTAGAATGCCTAAGACAGTGGATGTATTGAGGCATCCTGAATGTTGGTCAAGGACCAGGATGATTGGACAGTCCAGATCGGATCGCCTCATCCAGTCGACCTGATCAGGTACTAGGGGATGCACGCGTGTAACGCACATCCAGAATGTAAGCCTTGGAGCATCCTTGGAGCGTGTGCGAGCATACTGGTGAGGTCTCCATTTGAACGGGATGCACACGCGTCTTGGGAACCGTGATGCGCAGGTCCAGTTTCATCATATCTGGATCGTTTATGTAACTTGCATCACTAAAAGTGCAATTCAGAAGGCTATATAACTCCAATTGACAGTCTGAAAGGACCGTTATGTTCTTATTGACGAGTGGACCTACTTATACCATAAAATTTAGGATCATAGGACTATTTAATGTGACTATAGGCTAAAAACCATAGAAATCTCATAGATTTACTAGATTAAAGATGATCAAATCTTATAAATTGATCCATTGGATGCATTAGAAGAGATCAATACTCTAAGATCAACCCTAAAATACATACATCAACCTTTGAATTGTAGATCTGACCATGCAAATTCAGTACGAACTTGATCTAAACATCAAGATAGGCGATTTGACCATTCCATTACAAGATCTTGATGACATAAAAGTTATTAACGGCAATCTAACCATTAAATATTAGGTCTATAAATAAACTCTAGCTTGGAGGCACACAAATCAGAGATCTGTAACCTAAAAGATAGATCTAGTCATTGATCTGTAAATCTAATGGATGCACTTGGATTCTTATTTCCAAATAATATTTAGGACCTCAAGAAAGTGATCTAGGACTTGAATTGAAGGGAAACGCAATCCAAGAGACATCGAGGTAGGTAGTCTGATACTGTTAAGTTTTCAAACGCATTTCCAAACTCTAATTGATTTATTTAATCTTGATGACCATGTTTAGTATGCTTTTTGAGATATGACATTCTCATAATAAGTATGCAGATTTTTCTTATGATCTTGTATGCAATTGCTTGCATATTTGGTAAATAGTCTTTATATAAGCATTGCATACATGTTTTGAAACTGGTTAAATAAATTGCTTGATTTGTGATGATCGAGATTTGGAATATATGCATATTTATATGCATTGCTCGCATGTTTTGAAAATCATTACATAAATTGCATGATTTACAATGATTGAGATTGGGATTTCATATATCTATATTTTTGGGGCTAATGAGCATGGTGGGCACTATGCTGAGAGGTTGTTTATGTACGGGGTTGGCCTCCCGGCCTCTACCACAAAAGGTGGATGGTATCACTACCAAAATGGCATTGTCCCTTCCTCGACTGCTATGGTAAACAGGGATAACCACTGGAGGTGTTCACAACACCCTTTTCGAGGACAGCCATAGTCACCATGGAGGCTATGGTGGATTGGTCTCTAGATACTGGAGACATACAATTCCAGATGTGTTCTGATCATGAGCATAGTTGACCTTATGATTTCAGTTTTATCGATATGCATATAAGCATTGAGATGGTCGTATACGAGTACTTGTGACCAGTTGGCTTGATATATTCGCCAACCCATTGGCTTGATGTGTTCCTTGAGAGACCCATGTGCATGATATCTATAGTGATGCTATCATCTGCTTTGATCAATTTCTATTTTAAGAGTTTCATAATTATGGTTAGTTTATGATTCATTGATTAATCAGCTTGATATTTTTACTGAGATCTTAGTACATGGATTGAGAAATCACTACTCTAGGATTTTCATAATATTTATATTGTTGATTTCTGGATTTCGATAAAAGATTCCATAATTGAAAATGTACAAACAAGCCTATGTTTTACATGGAAAGCCTCTTTGAAATCATGCATGTTGCATGCTGTGTTTTCAAAATAGTAGTATCAGATCACTTATTGAGTATGAGAAATACTCACCCAAAAATATTATTTTTACAGATTAGCTCCACACAGATTAGAAGAAACATAAAAAAATGTTAATGCTACAAACAAGTGAATGAAGAGAAGACAAGTATAGATCTAAGTATATGATCTACCCCTTGGACATGTATCTATAATTACTACTGTTAGACTGCGAGCTGTGACTGCATAGACCTGGGAAGACATTTTTGATTACTGAAATTTTCAAAACTACTTTGTTTGTCTTGAAAGCAAATGACACTCGAGGCTTTCAAAATGAATTTAAAATAAAAGATTTTTTTGCTACATTGCATTAAAAAGAAAATTTTATTTTCAAAGAGGGATCGATCCCACATTAGGAATTAGGTTGGCATTTAAAAATGCATGTGAAAACCCGAGTCGTCACATTCCAACAGTCTAAAATTTTCTAAAGTTAGCCCCTGACACTAATTGACACAGAGCAATGTGATCGCACTCATCCACGGCATTGCTCACATTTAATTAATTGTTAGTTCTTAATTGAATGATCAATGGTTACCAAATTATCAAACATGCACCGTTGGTCATTGATTTACTATCCACATCTCTTCTTAAGTATCTAGAGTTTCTAACCCATGAGATTGCATGTTATCTTAGTAGATTAGTGGTCGTAAACCCTTGATTCACCACCAGATCCAATCTTGGATGTTGGATCTAGGGTTCATGCATTCTTAATAGACATAAGTGTTTAAATCTTGGTTTTCCACTTTCCAACCATTGGATCAAGTTTTATAGCATGATAATGGTGATTGATAGATTCAATGTATGTGTTTCTAATAGAGATTTGATGGTTCACAACCTTTGGAATCTCTAAGTGGTAGATTACCATTAAATCTAAAGTTAATGTCTAAATTGATTGATTAGACAACCTAAGGTACTAGATCTCACCTACAAGATGTTAATTATATGTAATTATCCATAATATTTTTAGAAATTCTAAGATTTAAATTGCGTCTCATGATTAGATTGGAATTTACTATAAATTAGAGAAAATGGATAGTGATGTTACCTAAAGTCACAT
This sequence comes from Warburgia ugandensis, assembly GCA_035236585.1. Lineage (NCBI taxonomy): Eukaryota > Viridiplantae > Streptophyta > Magnoliopsida > Canellales > Canellaceae > Warburgia > Warburgia ugandensis. The sequence goes on from CP141131.1 coordinate 28,426,056, forward strand.
TGATCCTCGTATAATAGAATGTTAGAATCATTTGATCATTGCAGGATGGTCACAGATCAGCTTGATCTTTACCATACATCAATATTACACTAGATCTTAGTTGGATCAACTCCAATCGTGGATTTCCTTAACAGGTTTTGTTCGCCTCCTTAAGGGGAGTACAATGAATGGCTCAGATGTTCGATTCGAGTTGTCTTGTCCCTCGTACGTAATAAAATCTGACGACTATGGTTCACAATGTAGGTCTGTCGTTAATGGTGAAAATGGGAAGGAGATGAGCAATGGGAAGTAATGATCAACATGGTCCCTCACCATCTAGCGACATGTAGCAGTAAAATGCTATGGTGGCTGACGGTGAATGTGGCATATAAAATGAGAAGGAAGAGAGAGAAGTATGGGGAAAAAGTGAGGGCCTACCCGCATAGTCTTAGCTATGGGGTTTGGCCATTGGCTGGGCAGTGGAGTTTTGTCACTGGCGTGGGGATCAGTTCAATTTGGTGAATGAGAGAGAGAGAGAGAGAGAGAGAGAGAGAGAGAGAGAGAGAGAGAGAGAGAGAGAGAGAGAGAGTGTGTCTATTGGGTTTTGGCTTAAAGGAGGGGGTGCCATTATCAAACACTGCCCTTTATTTTAGGCATTTCTTCTTCTTCTTCTTCTCTTTTTTTTAATCTTATTTTTACTAAAATGCCCTTCATATTTAAATTTCCATAACTTCTTTATTTGAATTCCAATTTTGGTGTTCTTAGTGTTGTGGGAATCATTTTTCCAAGTACAATTCTAACATAATATAATTACACTAAAAGGAACCTAAAAATGCAAGTTGTTATACTTAAAACCAAATGCTTACCTTAAAATAGGTCAAGATACAAGCACATGTACAGAATTGGATGGAGAAGTGGGGTTAAGATAGATATTAGCAGGAGAAGTGGATGTTTGAATTTAGTAGCGGCTGCTCGGTTGCAAAGAAAGAGGAAAACAAATGAATAAAAAATTGTGAAGCATCACTGCACATCATATTAATAACCTTGTCACGTCAACCAAACACCCTATGCTAGCTATTCTTAACAGTGTTGAGTAATGTCATGACTTGAAAGGACAAAATTGACCTTTTTTGGTTTGTTTATGGCGTACATGCTTATGTTTAAAACTTTTGGGGGTCAAATGAAATATTATAAACAGTGTAAGTGGCATTTTGGCTTGGTTGGTGCAACAACACATGTATGATTACCTTGAGGGCATTAATCATATCAAATCCATGTAGAAATAACATATTTACAAGCTTAGAAGCACTCAAGAGCACCTAGAATCTTTTGGCATGGTTTAAGAGTCATTTAAGTATATTTTACTATTTCATTTTAGGTTTTAAGTTGTTAGGACCATTACACCCCTCATCAGTGACTTTAAGCGAGGATATTTATGTATTTTTATTATACTTTGGGTTTTAAGTAGGCAGAGTATATGTAAAAGTGTGATTTAACACCTTACTGAAAGAAAAAATACTTCTCTAGAGTTTCTAGGGTCTTTCCCTAGGGTTTACTTTGTTCTCTTGAGATTTCAACTTGGTAAATCTCGTCTTGATTGAAATCACTCTATAAGGTAGTATCAGAGTAGTATGATCACTAAAATGCCTTCTAATGGAGATAAAGAAGCTACTATTTTATGAGATAAAACAACATGATGGTGATATCTTAGGAACCCTCAAGGGTATATAAGTGTCCATGCATCAGATGAATTAGGCAATGAAGAATCTATAAATTTGGTGGTGAAGAACTATTCCCACCAATGATGAGGCTTTCAGTGGAGTAATTCCAAAAGGATTGACCATGAAAACCCTAGGTATGTCTTAAACATCACATTATTCAACCAATTGGTCATCTTGAGCACATTTCATACATCAATCAATGGGAATGGTTCATTCCTCCAAAAGATTCTAGTGATGCAGAGGTTTTTTGGATGCTCAGGAGGAAAGATTTGGATGAGATAAGCCTTTCAATGGGTTCTAAAACCATTTTTAGGAGGAAATTGCATTCAAATATATTATATGATGATGATAAATCTTCCATCTTTTAGTGCATAATTCCACATTTAGGATTTTTTTGGATTGACACATGGAGATGGAGAGATTCTTTAATTATGTGGACACCCTAGAATGAAAGAAGGTGAAGTTGGTGGCTTACATATTGAAAGGAGATGCATCTATATGGTGAGACAATTATAGACAATGATCACAAGAATGGGAAAAGCACCAATTAGGACTTAGCAATGCATGAAATAACTTTTAAGGACTCAATTTCTTTCACGTGATTACAATCAATTATTATTTACACAATACCAAAATGCTAACAAAGCATGGAAACAAGAATATGCCATAGAATTTTTTAGACTTTTTATGTGCAACGAGTTGATGGAGACTAATTCCTTTAAGGCTACTACGCTTACTCATGGTTTGGAACCAATTTTATAAGAGTATGTACTAATGCAAGGGATTTGGAGTTTGAGTGAAGCAATCTAATCAGTCAATAAAATAGAAATGCAATTAGAAAAATATTCCTTTTACAACCACTTGGGCCTAATCCTATGGAGGAGGATCATCATGTTTTGGTGGGGGAGAACAAAAAGGAAAAGAAGTTACAATTGATTACCAGTAGCCTACTTCTTTGAAAATAGTATTTGGGGAACATCCCTCCAGCAACAAGAATAATTAGAAGAAGAATTTGGTGCCCTAGGGCCAACTAATTTACCAAGGCACACAATTGAACAATCAAGCAAATCTATATCCTCTTCTGAAAGGAAATAAATGTTATCTTTGTGGAGAACAAAACATATTTCTTCTAATTACCTATACTGGTTCAACAGAAGGACGAGTAGTCTAACCAGCAACTAGACAAGTCGTTTGATGGTAGTGAAGAAGGGGATTTGGAAGATGTAGAATGGACATATGTAGATGAGGGTAGAAGTTTTGAGTTGATGAAATGACTTTTACATATGATACTATAGATTGCATTTGAGTAGCAATTGCGTAAGATGTTTCGTACCAAGTGCATGGTGAAGGGGCTAGTTTACATCATGATTGTCAACATCATCTATGACAAAAATATCAACGGCAGTTGAAAAGTTGAGACTACACGTGACACCACGTCCAATTTGTATTGAATTGAGTAGATTCAGGATGGACATTAGCTATTCATTGATTTTATTTTTTTATTTTTTTTTTCAACATAAACCCCTGCAATTGTACTAGATCAATTGTAGGGAAAGTATAAAGACTTGTTGAACCTTAGAGATGGAGTAGGTTATTTAGCTAATCTATGCAGAATTTTACTTTAAAATAAAAATAAAAATAAAACTGAAAAGAGATAAGCTAGAACAAAAGTAAATTGAATAGAGACTTAGATGATAGAGAATATTTTAGGTATTGTGAACATCATGTTAATGTTTCTCATTACTTGAAAATGTGTATGTACTAGAAGCCTTGCCAAAAAGCTAGAACTTCTAAAGAAGGGGAAAGTACTCTAATGATATGGCCTATCTAGATTAGCATGAATCATCTACAAACTATAAGCATCACTCATCTAATCCTAATGTAACATATTCAAGAAGCATTCACTAACACATAAAAAACCATTCCACGAACATCTCATCTAAACTACAACAGAAGGGAGATAAAAACATTAAAATCATTCTTTATAGAACCTCATATCATGGAATCAATCATACATCAATATTTTTAAACAAGACCTCTATAAAATTGATTTAAAAACATGAACACTCATATTTGACTTCTTCCATTTTCTAAGCTTTAAGGTTTAGTCGTGCATAATGGACATCCACGCACAACAATCAACAAACTCTTCATGGTCAATCTTCTTCTCTTATAGGATGTCTTTGAGTCTTCTCAGGTTCAAGGAGCTGTAGGAAATACCCACTTGAAAGTGAGGCATTTTTCACTTATATGGATGGACTACCTTCATTATTTGATGAAAAGACTTGGAAAATAAGTAAGAAAGTCTCCTATTTTGAGAATATTTGTTTAAGAAGAATTACCAAATCTTATCCACTTTCCTTCATTTCCATTTCTCTTCCAAAAGCTTTATTTTTCATCCAAAACCATCCCAAATAGCTAGCCTTTCGAAATCTTGAAAAACAGTCCAAAAAATAAGACATTTTTTACTTGCTCAAACATTAGTCAAATTTGCTTATTTTGATTAGTGTATTATTTTCTTGTAAGAAAATGAGTGATTAACAAAGAGAAATAATAAGAAATTTGCTCATTTAAGACACTTTCTAGGAAAGTCTTCAATTAGAAAAGCTTTAAGAAAGAAGGAAACTTCCAAAATTAGGAAATGCCTATAATAATTTTTTTCTTAAAATAGAAAGTAGGGGCATTTTTGCTCTAAAGAGTGTTTTGATGGTTAGATCTTCACCATCCACATGATCATCCTATATGAGTCTTGGTCTCCATGGCTGGATCTTGATCCAATGATTTCAATGATTAAGATTAATCTTGTAATAAAAATAAAAATTAGCTATTTTAAATCCAAAACTGAAATATCTCATTCTTAAATGGACTAATTCTAAAATTTAACAATTTAAACTACTTTAAATAATAATTTAGACTAGAAATAAGACATACTGGTATAAATTAACACATAAACTCCTAATTCGTCAGAGGTTACATACCAAGTGCACATTGAAGGGGTTAGTTTGCAACTTGACTATGGGCACTAGCTGTCTACACCTAGCACATACCAAATTGGGTAGATTAGGATGGACATTAACTACACATCACATGCTAGTGGAAGGTTCCCTTCTTAGTGGATGGTGTGTATTTTGATGAGATTTTATTTGATGTTGTGAACATGGATATTAACCACATCATTTTGGGGTATCCCTCGTAGTATGATTATGATGTTACTCATAAGGACAAGGACAACCTCTCCATATATATTTTACAAAGATATGAAGAAAATTGTTCTTTTTGTTATGGGCATGAAGGACTGTGTCTCAAGTGGGGGGAGGGAGTATCCTTCTTCTCATTCAAAAATCCAGGGAGGATATTGGGGAAACATGAAAAATTTATTTTATGGTAGAAAAAGGAGAAGGACCGCAACTTGCTCAAATATTATAGAGTTTGAGGGCTTTTTTTGAGGAATTTGTAGTAGTGTTTCTTAATGAATTGCTAGATGGATTACCACTACTATAAGATATTCAGCATGCCATTGATTTAGTACCAGGTGTAAGTTTGTCTAACCTTGCACATTACAAAATGAGCCCTATGAAACATAAGATCCTTTAGGGTTAGGTGGAGGAGTTGTTGCATAAGTGATTGATTCATGTCAGCATGAGTCCTTGTGCTATCTTAGCTTTTATAATGAAGAAGGATAATAGTTGATGTATATGTGTGGACATAGGGTGATAAACAAGATGATGGTGAAATATAAGTTTCCTATTCCTCATTTAGATGATATGCTAGATGGTGCACATGTATTCTCAAAATTTGATTTGTGAAGTGGTATCACCAAATTAGAATATGCCCATGAGATGAGTGGAAAGCTTCATTTAAAAGTAAAGATGCTTGGTATCAGTAGCTAGCTATGCCATTTGGGCTCTCTAATGTGCCAAGCACCTTTCTGTGCCTTTTGATCCTATGTACTTGAGCCACTAATTGGAAAGTATCTTTATACATTTTAACAATATACTCATTTATAATAGATTTGCAGCCAACCACTTTGCTAATTTACATTCTACATTCACCATCTTGTAGGAGTATAAGTCATATGTGAAAAAAAAAAGTGTAGTATTTTGACAAAAATGGGTTTTATTCTTGGGTTACATGGCCAAAAGTGGGGTTATTAAGGTTGATGAAGAGAAGATAAAAGCTATATGAGAATGGCCTACTTCAAAAAACATTAATGAGATGAGGCCATTACATAGTTTAGTAGCATTTTATTTTTGTTTTGTATGAAATTTTAGCACCATAGTTAGTCCTGTGGCTAATTGCTTGATGAAGGCACATTTGTCTGGACTCTAGAGGCAGATAAGAGCTATCAAATCATTAAGGATAGGCTCACTATTGCTTTAGTTCTTAACATTCCAATATTTGATAAGCTATTCGAACTGGAGTTTGATGTTCCTGCATTGGAATTGGAGCTATACTTTCTTAGGAGGATCGACCAGTTGCATTTTGTAGCAAGAAACTTAATGATGCTTGCAAGAAATGGTCCACTTATATTCACTAGTTGTATGCTCTGGTGGAGGCATTGAAATACTGGAACCCTTACTTAGTTTAACAAGAGTTTGTGAGTCTAATGAGTTTGTTCTCTATACTAATCATGAGGCATCAAAATACATCAACAATCCCACAAATTTTTATCGTGTGCATGCACATTGGATTACTTTCCTATAAGAATTCATATTTATCATAGGCATAAGTTAGGTCATTTGAAAAAGGTAGCCAAAGCCTTGAGTAGGTGAGTTTCTTTGCTAAAAAATTTAACTACTAAGGTTATTAGTTTCAAATACTTGAAACAATTATTTACCATAGATCATTGTTAACAGATTTGGAAGGTTTGCAACTCCAATGAATCAAGTGAGTATTTGCTACATAATGGCTTTCTTTGTTTGGGTTCATGTTTGTGCATTCTGCAAAGTTTAATACACAACCAAATTCTTAGAGAATACACAATGGAGGATTAGGTTTCCATTTTGGACGAGACAAGATCATAAAGATGGCTGAGAAGTGTTATTTCTGGCCACATTTTGAGTGCAATATGGCCCTTATGAGGATTTGTCCATTAGATGCAACACGATTCAAATTTTTTTGGTGGTGGACATATTTTGAAGATGACACACTTTATACCATGTCATAAGATTACTGATGTAACTTTTAGTGCCAATCTTTTCTTTAGAGAAGAGGTGGGATTCCTAATTCAGTTACATCTAGTCACAACTCTAAGTTTTTAAACCGTTTCTGGAGGACTTTAAGGATAATATAGAGAATATTAAGGGTGTAAAGGGAATTGACTCTTGTATTAGATCATATACATGGCGATTATTATGTTAGGTCTAGCTAATGGTTTCACAAATAGTGGTCCACTCACTAAGATTAGTGAAAATAATTTAGCTACTATGTGAGAACCTTGATTGAGTCTTCACTTGTGGATCAAGTGTCATGACCTAGCTTATCCATGACAATATAACTAGAGATATAAGTTCTAATTTTTTTGTGATGGATCAAATAAGTCCACTACAAGGACCACATAATGAGCATTAGAGATTAAAGATAAAGGTTTAAGGAATATTATAAAAATTCACTTTTGGAAAACCAGATACAGTAGTATGTTGCTTATTCCCCATTTAGAGAATTGTGTAATGCTAATATTACCCTAGGATCTAAAATTCAAACATATGAAAGGAAAGGAGAAAACTAAATAGTATTTAGAAGCAAACTAGAACTAAACTAGCTAAATCACTGAACTAAACAAAGTAAAAATCAAATAAATTAAAGTACATCTAAACTTAGATAAAATAAACTAAATTAAATTTGAACTAAAAGAAACTAAACTAAAGCTAAATCTACTAAAAATTGGATGATTACCTAAGAGGTTACTAATGAATCCTTGCCCTTAAGTATGAAATTTCTTTAAGCTTTTCCTAAGGTCTAGAAATATCCACAAATTAGAAGCTAAAATGAAAGTTAACTATTTTCCATGAAGTACTTAGACCTAATCTACTTGTGTACTTGATTGATAATTTTTCTTGTACTTGTTAGGTGCTTTCTTTTTATATTGCTAAAAATCAGGGAGTTTGGAATGTTGGGCCAATGTGGGACTAAAAACTTTCCAACTAAGAAAGGGTACAACTATCAAAACAAGTTTTGGTGATGTCATCAAGGTGAAGTATTGTATAGCTTACATCAGAACTGATGTGATGTAAGAGTTATGGTCAAGTATTTAACTTTTTTCAAGTTCGTTCATTGGTTGATGGTGTTCAAAATATGATCATCGCTTGGGCAAAAGGGTGTGAAACAAAGGAAAAGAATATTAAATTGGTAAAATAAGGTTAAACAAATAGAACAAGTTGACCTCATTTAATTGTTATAAGACAAATTTTAGTGTTTACCATTTATGATATGCATACCATGAAAGATAGGCGACACCATATAACTCCCTATTTCTATTTTCTACTCATCAAAGGCCACATAGTATGTGCAGGCCTATCATGTAAAGTGAATGCAAACGATAAAAGCATATGTGGGCTTGGTATTTTACTGAGTTAAAACATCATTATCCTTCATGGCTTGTGATTTGAATGATTATAGATCTTTTAAAATGTGGGCATTACTATTACATGACTTATGATTTGAATGGTTTAGATCTTCTCAAATATGAGACTAGCTCTTACGTGCCTATAATTTGAATACTTTAGATCTTCTAACATGTAGGCCTATCTCTTGTGTGGTCTATGGTTTAAAAGACCTAAAACATTCAAATCATAGGCTTTGTAAGATTGGGGCTCACATTTGGAAGATCCACCTCATTCAAATAACAGGCCATGTAAAAGTTGGGCCTACATTTTATTTTTAAAGAAGTAGTAAAAAGGCAAGAAATAAAAAAAGAAGAAGATACTACTCAATAGCATATAGTGGTCAATATCGTATAATTTAAAAGGCTATCGATATACATACCATGAAAAATAATCGTGATACCATGCAACTCCCTATTTCAAGGTTTTATTTTTTTCAGCAGGTAAACCATCATTATAATGAGTGGTATTTTCTACTTATGAAAGCCCACATGATATATGTAGGCCGAGGATGTGCAATGAGTGTAAACCATAAAAGCGTACTGGGCTTGGTAGTTTACTTATCTAAATTGCCAATATCCTTTATGACTTGTGATTTGAAAGGTTATAGATTCTAAAATATGAGCCCTCCTCTTACATGACTTACTATTTGAATGGTTTAGTTATTTTAAAATATGGGTCCTACTCTTGCTTGGCCTATAATTTGAATGATTTAGAGCTTCTAACATATAGATCTATCTCTTACATGGCCTATGATTTGAATGGTCTAGATCTTCTAGACCCAGATCATAGGCCTTGTAAGACTTGGGTTGACATTTTAGAAAATCTACCTCACTCAATCATAGGCCATGTAAAAGTTGGACCTACATTTTAAAATATCCAAGACATTCAATCGTTATTCACTAGAAAATAGCATGTGTTATAGTCATCTTTTAATTGGTTTACTTGCTGGAAAAAATGAAAACTAGAAATATGGACTTGCATGGTATTCTGCCTATTTTTAATGGCTTGCATATCACCAACCTTTTGCTTTATTATATATATAGGCACATCCCATATCCGGGCTTTTCAAAAATGTTTTTTCCTTTTTTTTTTTTACATTTGGTTATGTTGACTAGTCTTTTCCTAATATGGCCAAGTTATAGTGGTCAATCGATTTTCTAACCAAAATGGCCTCTTCACCCTGTCTCACATTTTTTGTTATTGCGGACTTGGCTTTAGATTTCCAAATTTAAGGTCACTTTAGTATAACTGAGAGAGACGTTAATAGGGCATACTTTTGTGAAAGTCTTGTCCTAGACAGACACTCTCACTCTCTCTCTCTCTCTCTCTCTCTCTCTCTCTCTCTCTCACACACACACACGCATATGGGGAGCTGGGAAAGAAGAAAAGGAAATGAAGGGGTAGATCTTCTTTGCAACCTCCACCCAGTCTAATTTGGATGATGAGAATGGTGAAAGTGATACTCGGTACATTTAGACTTATGCGAGAAAGCCCCTTATTGTTTTCTTGCTAGGAAGAACTAGGCCCGCTGCAAACAAGATGCACAGCATAGATCTTCCAGAAAATATGCCTAGGTTGGAGTTTCCTATCAAAGCAAATCACTCATGAACACTCAAATCTAGTTTTCTAGTCAAAGAAAAAGTGGAAACTTGAACCTGCGCCCAAGCAAACTTCAGGAGAAATGACAAGTTGTGGGCGACCAACTGTGCTATACAATTGTTGGGGTTTTGAAAACGTTTATGAAGTTGTAGCCAATCAAGCATAACTTTCACGTGTCTCAGTCATTGATTATAAAAATCCAACTCTAGGAATTTTTCTAGATATATTTTATCGTATTTGAGTGATGTAGCACAGCTCAGAGCAACTGATCCAAAGGGTCCAAAACCGAAAAAGTTTTTGGTTAGTACTAATGAGGGGGGTGTGCACATCCAAGAGACAGATGGAGAGTTTCTCTGATGCAACACAGTATAGAGGTTGTTTCTTTCAGGCTTTTCTATTTTACGGGCTTATTAGCCGGTAATGGGTTTGAGTTTTGGTCGGTGACTCATTTGAAGACACACGTGGACCTAGATTTTCGACAATCTAACCTACTGTTAATCATTTGGGTCGATATCATAGATAGTTTGCACCAAGAATGACGACAACTGCATGCTTCAGACCTGAGGAAGTCTATGACAGAAGCTCATGTAAAAGCTTCCAAGTCGACCACTTCTGCTGGAGCTCATCCTGGAAGATCGACTGGCTCATCTGATAAGTCCAGTTGTGGATGCCTAGCAGATCAAAAGGAAGTTAACAAACCAAAACATCTTTTTGAAATGCTAGGCGTTTTCTTTTGGAATGATTTTGGTCCACTAGATGTCCAGACGAAGTGTTGGCCACCATGCAAAAGTAGAGGCGCTCTACACCAGCATTCGTCTATCATGTGAGTGATGTTTGTGTACTTGAAGTTAGCAGCAGAGTTCATGCTGAGTCAATAGACCACATACAATGGCCAGGCCTGAAACTTGGAGACACCAAAAATGCAGCTGGTACGGAAAAATCTGCTCATTGAAGGCTAGCCGAAAGAGTAGGAAAGAGTAATTGGTTATGACGAGGGACCGGGCGGTTGGGATCTCCTCTCCGGGCTTTACCTTTCAGAGGATTCAAATGCGGATTAATCCCCGCCCTTCACAAGGATGGAGTACACACCATGACAGCAGAGAGGTGCAGAGTAAGAAGGTCGAGGTTAGGAGTCAAGTTTGCTCAACAGTTAGCTTTCTGCCAGTTGTTCTTTGTTGCTTCTTGTTTGCTTTAACCTCATTATTATCTTATTAATAACATTAACCTGTCAGTTGCTTTTGAATCAACTGCACATTGGAACTAACAATGATGGGGCCACATTGCTTATAAACATCTTCTGTATATAACAGGAAATTCCTGGTCTGAGTCAAATGTCTCAACCAATGTCGCCTATGAATGTATGGATGAAGGTGTGAAATGCCATCCGTGAGAGCGGCTGGCTATTCAGGTCTGACCTCAGATTGATCTGAACCGCACATGCAACAGATGTACTTTTGGATCTTCTTGGCCCAAAATGGCGTCAATTACACTACGGTAACTGTTCAATATGTTCATGACAAAAGCTGGTCATTGGATTGGATTTTGTGACATCTCTGATTTTTCTAACACCTTTTACAAAATTTCTTACAATTGGGGGCCCCAAGTTTGAAAAACTATTTAAAAAATAAGCATCGGAAACATTTTTCATGAGAAGACCTTTTAAAATCCTGAGTGTTATTTTTTCTTTTAAAAAAATAAGGATTTTTGGAGAAATGAGCACTATATTTCTACCAAAAATCCGATAGTTTCCTCTTTTTTTGGACTTATGCATTTTATGCACGCGATGCAATGTCCCTGATAAACACATTTTAAATTAAATAAGGGGTGGGGGGCAGCCCTGGTGCACGAAGCCGCATATGTGAGGCACAGGAAAAGGGGCTTACCACAAGGGTTAATAGTATGCAGCCTTACCTTGCATTTTGCAAGAGGCTATTTCCACACCTTGAACCCGTGACCTCAAGGTTACACGACACCAACTCTACGGTTGACCAAAGCTCACACGAATACATAATTTAAATGTATATAATTTTAAAAATCAAGTTTTTAACTAAGATCTAGTCACAGCCACACCACCATAATTTCAATTTATATGTCTACATGTCCATAAAGCAAAGTCATATATGAAGTCAAAGTATTACTTCAGTTCACAAGATCATCCACTAAATTGTAAACCTGTTTGATATGCCTTTTATGTCCTTTTCTTAAGATCTCTAACACATTCTTTTGTTCCCCTTTCTCTGTTTTATTGCTTCAGACCTGAGACATTGTAACCATTTATAATGTCTTAGCAAGCTTGCGTTTGTGAATCCAAAAGGGATACATAATCACATGTTATGTAGTTCGATAAAATATGATGCATAATGAGCAATTTAATAAAACTCTGAAATCTCAATCATGCTTTACAAATCAATGTTGTGTCAAACCAATTCAAATTATCCATTTCAGTATCTATGGATATTGTTTCAAAAACAATATTAACGTTTGCAAGGTATTTTATATGATTTGAAAGTTCACTATAACTCATGTCATGCATCATCTCATAAATATACTTATTCAAACTGGACAGTGAATCATCATAAACAAGCAATACATAAAAAGCATTTAAATCATATAATATTTCAATATAATCAACGTATCTCAATAAACACACACACACACACACACACACACACACACACACACACACACACACACACACACACACACACACACACACACACACACACACACAAATAGAACCTTCTCGAGGTCTCATGGTGTAGAAACACTCGTAATCCGAACGTTTGTCATTGATCATAAGTACTCATTATAGACTTGAAATTCTAGGGTGTCATGCACATGCTTATCGCGTTATAAATACACATCTCAAAATAATGGACCCTCTGTGCGATGGACAAGATCTAATCAAGTTCTTGGCCATCACGCTGATATCAAGCGGATAGACTCCCAACACTATGCGAGCAATTGGTACATAGTGCCTAAAGCCATGACCTTGCCCATGATGTCATCGTAACCTGGATTCCACCTTTTTCAACCAAGTATCTAACACACACACAATTTTGGAAGGGGGATGATCAGTCCTCAAATTTCCTAGCACAGCGTCCACTGGCCCCAGTATGTCCGTTGTAACATAATAATACCAAGCATCATTACATGCTCATATAGTTGATAAAACTATAGAAATCCATGCATTAGTGAAATCATACAATTCAAGCCTCACGATATCATATAGCTATGTAAAGGCAACCCTCACAAGGGTTGAGTTGAGGATTCGACATTACTCGTCATTTCCTAGCTCATGATGTCCGTGTAGTTTCAAATATGTTTTCATGTACAAGTTTTCAATTTGATAGTAAAATAACATGGCATTTCAAACCAACAAGTTGCATAAAATACAAGTATGCTAACTAACATAACTTATAAAATCTCAAAATCCCAAAATTGAAGTATTTTCAAACATGATAGAGTAGCCATCAATGGTTTCCATGTTTCATGAAAGCATATCGATGTTAAAGCTACATTCCTCCCTTGTCATGCTTTATGATTTGGTAATATTCCTTCTTCAACTCACACATCAATCACCTAATCAAGTCAATATTTCATATTCATTGTCAATGTCATTTCGTACATTAACAATTACAAGGAAATCTTCTTATTCTCAATCAAAGTCGTCGGTTTATCGATCCATTTTGATGGTCTATATTTTAATCATAAAATTTCAAAGTAATTTTATTAATTTGAGGGTTAGAGAACATGATAGTGGCATCTGATCATCGATCAAATGTTGCCAAGTTCCTCTTCCATCACTGTTTGATCGGATAGCTAAGATTGCCTGATAATTTTTTATCCAAATTTCACAATTTTAGTCATATTCTAGTTAATTCAGGATTTTAGAATTCAGTTGGGGTGTCTAATCATTGATCAAACATCACTAAATCCCTATTTAAATAGGGATAGATTGGACATCCTATATTGTTTGATCTGTTTCACCTTTGGATCAACTAATTTGATTCATACTGTATAAATTTTAGGTCAAGGAACATAATGGTAATGTATGATGATCGATCAAGCACTGTTAAATACTGTTTCCACAATAACTGATTGGATGACTAAGATTGTCCAATTGGTTTCTAGCTTAGATTGACAATCTCAATCAGATTCGAGCTATATATGTATGCATTTACCTAGTTTTAAGCTTGGATTAAGAAATGAATAACTAGATCATCTCAAAAATCTAAATTTAGCATGCAATCGTACGAATCTAACTAAAAATCTCAAATAAAGAGTAGGTTTTTACAAATCTCACCTCTTGGGAGTATTTTCGTGCTTTTCCCTTCCTAAATGAGCCAGATTCATCACTGTTTTATTACGAACTCTTACGATCATGTCGCATCTCGTTTAGCTCTCTGATTAACAGTCAAGATGATCTCAGATTCCCTAATAATCTTGGGGTTTTTAATTGTCTCCTTGCGCTGAGTGCAATAATCGGCTTGGATCAGTGATCCGAGTCAGCGTCATCTTCGATGACGACCTCCAACTTTGGCTGCCAAAACCCCCTTTTTCTTCTCCTTCACTAGCATGCCAGTCTCCTCCGATGGCTTGATTTCCTATTTCCTCTCTCTCCTTTCTCCCTCTTCTCCTCTTCTTCCTCTCTCTCCCGTCAGGTTTCCTCTCTATGTGTGAGTACTGAGTTCGGGAACATATCTATTCTCGATTTAACTTACGTGGGAGATGGAGGGTGCCATTATAAAAGTAGACCCTCCTTTTACATAAAAACATTTTTTTCTTTTTTTTTTTCACCTTCAAAAGTTCATAACTTCTTCATCCGAACTCTGATTTTTGTGTTCTCTATGTCGTTGGATTCACTTTCTCGAGCACAATCCAAATTTTAATGTTTTGGCATTTAATTAAGTGTCTTTAAAAAGGTCAATTCTGTGAAACCTAAATATGAAAATTTTCTAATTTACATTTATCAAAATTAATTCATAATCAATTGAAATGAAATTTAAAAATTAGAGTTATTACAAATTCTCAGAGTAACTTTTGGTTCCTCAATTAAGATGGAATTAAACTCTCTCCTAGGCTTCAAAGGTTTCTCTTTCATCGAGTACATTCTTGAATTCACCTGTCCACCGTATGTAGTTCCAAGCAGTCATAAACTTCTTGGAATCTGACACTTTTGTTAGTTGGCTTTCCACAGTCATTTTCAATGGGTCCAATCAGGACGGAATAGAATTCTACAGTGAATTCAGTTTTTCGGTCTTAATTTACCGTGTTTTTTTTTTTTTTTTTTTCTCATTAGAAACTAGGCCTGCATCAGACCCAGGAAAAGAAAGTGAGTACAAGGAGAGAGAGAACACACTGACGAGGCATAAACACATTTCAACGAAATTCTCTCTAAATTATTGTGAGATAAAAAGATTTAAAGCCCTGTTGGCACTTTCATTTGCACTTATCGGAGTCCTCACATAACTAATTTTGATTCTTTGTATTTTCTCAGTAATCTCATTGAAGTCATTAGCAAATTGCCAGGGGCAGATCTTCACAGCTCTTAGTCTTGACTCTCGTCTCCCATGGTCCCTTTTCCAAGCGCTCTCCTGACTTGAGCACGCATTTCTTCCAAGCTGTTGTTAGGATGGGAATGGAAATCGTGAATAAGTTATTCCAAAACAGTGAATTTTTTCTTCACTGTTGCAACTATTTTATCTATGCTTGAATAATTTTTGTCTACGTTTTAAGGCTGCAAATAGCAGGGAATAGTGTTACTATCTGAGAATAACTCAATCCATGATTTTTAATCCCATCCCAGACAGTGACCAAGGATATTATGGTCTCTTCAAAGCTTCTATACCATATGTTGACTCATCGTTTCCCACTTCACAAGTGCTTTAGTTTCATGCATGTGTATCCCACTTGCTTAAGATCTTGAACTTTAACCTTGACTACTGAGACCATACACCAATAATCTCCTAATGAAAATGGTTTAATGAATTCCAAACGAAACAAAATGCTACCGACTGGAGGAATTGTCACTGAGAAACAGCAGTTTTGGCAATTATTGTACTGTGCCTGGGAAGCATCCTACATGAGGAACTTAGATTCTGCATCATACATTAGGTGCTTAATATCAAGGGCGTACGGTTGGAGGACTTCACAAGGAGTTGGTAAAGTTGCCAGTTATTTGCCCAGCTCCACACCTTTGGTAGCTGCTTCAGTGTCCATCGGTTACTTGAATTTTTGGGCGGGTGCCTTCAAGCTAAAGTTCAGGTTTTGGTACTTGTAGTTGCCTCCTTACAAGAGCTGTATAGATGCCGTTCTTGCTGAGGAGCTCATCGTGGGTGCCACTTTCAACTATTTGACCGTCTGATATCACAGCAACTGTGTCTGCACTTTTAACAGTTGAAAGCCTATGTGCTATTACAAGAACAGTCCTGCCCTTCATCAAACAATCCATGGCGTCCTACATAAGTGAATAGATTTTCAATGAAAATTGGTATATGCAAAATAAATAATGTAGACAGAAAAGAAAGAGGTGAAACCAAGCCTACCCTGTAATTCTTATACAATTAAGGCCCCAACAATTTGATCTTCTATTATATCCAGGTAAAAGGAATTTGGTTTACTATGTATCTACCAAGAAATCCAAATAAGAAATGCAACAATATTCTTCTTCATAAAAATTCCTTCCATGTATGCTAGATTCTAAGAACAGGATCCTGTCCAAGCAATTCATCATTTAACATATTTGGATATATTTCAGCAACTTCCAAAAGAATCAAATATCCAAATTGTAGTTCTAAACTAAAGAGGGAGAACGATACTTAAGGGATATGAGATAATTTGTAGTCCCACCTGAACCAGATATTCACTCTCAGCATCCAAGGCACTTGTGGCCTCATCCAGTAAGAGAACTCTGGGGTTCATCAGTAATGCTCTTGCAATTGCTATTCTCTGTTTTTGTCCCCCCGATAGCCTAACCCCACGTTCTCCAACATGAGTTTTGTATTTGTCGGGGAATTTTGAAATAAATTCATGTGCATTAGCCATTTTCTGCAATTTTTGGCAGTACATATAGTCAGAAGCTAAAAGTTGGAAGCAGAAGAGATGTTAGCATAGAAAGGATGTTGAACCTTACAGCTGCATTTTCTATGTCAATACTACTTGCTTTTCCATCAAATCCATAAGCAATATTTTCTTCCACAGAGCAATTGAAAAGAACAGGCTCTTGGCTCACTATGCTGATCTGTAATTTTAGAGGAAAAGAAATTTTGTTAGTGAAAGCACAGGCAATAGCATGCCTCTGTAGGGTAATCATACTAAATTTCCAGAATACACACATAGCTGTTTGTAGGTTGCTCACTGAAAAGTACATGCTAAAAAAACGTAGAAAGCTCGTTGTATGTTTAAGTCAACATTGTGTCAGGTTTAATCACAAAGCTTCAAATTATTGGTCCTAAAGTGCCCTCATTTTCTATAGAGAAGTTGTCTAAAGCATCAGCCAGTTCATTCCCCTGCCTGTAGATGTGTATCAAGGATGGGCTGGTCCACGTCTTGGTCAAGCTGCGGGCAGCCAATCCTTGGAGGGAGTTCAAAATCACTTTATAATCCCTCCAATAACTTCTAAATCCATCCCAAAGATGTATAAATTCCCCTGGAATTTTACGTCCTTCATATAAAGTTGACACAGAATAGTTCTCAGTTTGCTGTGGATGAATTGCAAAACCAACTAGGAATTTTTGTTTTCAGTCTCTGATACCCTCCCACTCTTGCCTTTTACCAGGGCTTCCTCTAGAGGCCATATCAAAGAAGTCTCCCTGTTCAGGTGGTTTCCATCAAATCTAGATGGTTTTACCAAGTTTCTCCACAATAACAAGATATTTAGATTTGCCTTTGCGTAACTCTTCTGCTTTCAATGCCAAATTTTCCATGCAAGATAATAGCAGGCATTGGTTGCTAGGGATCTCATTCTTCCTTTCTTAGGTGCAGTGTAAACCAACTGTTGAGAGTCTCTGAGATGGACTCCACTAGTTTACCGGTATTTTTTAAGTCCTCCAAACAATATTCCAGAGTTCTTTCATCTTTGAGCATGTAAAAATAGCATCAATGGTTGTCTCCTTTTGTCTTTGCATCTTAGATAAATTCTTTCTCAAGATGTAGGAACGATTTTTTTAGGAATTATCATGAAATTTTCCACCTTTTTTTTTTCTGCATATACTCTTCCACGTTTGGGTGTTAATTAGTGGTAGAAATTTTTGACCTCTGGAATGCATTTTGTTCAGCATGTATTCTTCCACATTTTGGTGTTAACTAGTAGAGTTTGCTAATTAAGCTATAGGGTAATCAAGCTAAATTTCCAGAATACACACAAAGCTGTTTGTAGGTTGCCCACTGAAAGTACATGCCAAAAGAATTTCACAAGCTCTTTGTATGTTTAAGCCAAGATTGTGTCGGGTTTGAGCATCATCATCATCATCATCATCATCATCAAAGCCTTATCAAATTAGGGGTCGGCTACATAAATCTTGTTCCTCCATTCCTTTGTATAAAGTGTCATGGTTTCATTTAGTCCAAAAGTTTTTAAATCCTTTCTCACCACTTCTATCCACATCCTTTTGGCCTTACTCTTGCCCTTCCAGACCCTTCGACTTGGATCGATCATTACTGGTTCTTTACTCCCACTTCTCTCCTTGCTAAATTACATTCCATTTACTCTTAGTTAGGCTAATTTTAAATCTTTACACTCTATAGCATCTCTCCATAACTTTAGCTTTGTGTTTACGCCCTCTAATATTTTATCAAAACTATGTCATTTGCAAATAACGTGCACCATAGTATCTCCTAATGCATCTGTTTTGTCAACTCATCCATAACTAAGGTGAAAGCTACAGGCTCAATGCCTATCCTTGGTGCAATCCTATAGTGATAGGGAAATCATCAGTCTCTTTGCTAGTGGTTCTAACATTTGTTACTGTTCCTTCATACATATCCTCAATTATGTCTATATACCCCGTGAAACCCCTTTCTCATCTAACATTCATCATATTAATTCTCTAGAGACCTTATCATAAGCTTTTTCTAAGTCAATAAAGACCATGTGGAGGTCCTTCCTCCTCTCCATATATTTCTCTATCAATTGTCCAAGTACAAAAATAGCTTCAACGGTAGACCTCTTAGGCATGAAACCAAACTGGTTTTTCGATACACTCGTCTCATGTCGTAACCCACTCTCAATCACTTTTTCCCAAAGTTTTATAACATGACTCATAAGTTTGATCCCACGATAGTTGGTGCCACCCTATATGTCTCCTTTTTTCTTATAAATTGGTACGATAGAGCTTTTCCTATGTTCATCTGGCATTTTCTTTGATTTTACAATCTTGTTAAACAACTTTGTCAGGCAAATTACTCCAGTATCTCCCATATACTTCTAAACCTTTATTGGTATATCATCACCCTCAAGGCCTTTATTGATTTCATGTTTTTCAAAACCTCTTACACTTCAAGTATCTTGATCCTATGATCATCTCTATATAGTCCAACATTATTTGGGTTTATGGTTCTTTCAATCTCTATATTCTCAAGACAATTGTCATTTAACAATTTATGAAAGTAACTTTCCAACCTTTAATTGATCTCATCATCTTTGACTACTACCCTTTGGTCATCATTTTTAATGCATTTAATGCATTCTAAGTCCTTATTCTTCTGTTATCTTGTTTTTGCAAGTTTGAATATATCTTTCTCTTGACCCTAATTATTATAAAGATTATCATATGCCTTGTGATTAGCCTCATGACTCTCTTAGAAACCTTTTTAGCATTCTTATATTACTCAAAGTTTTCATTATTTCTCTTTAATAAATTTCGCACTTTTTCACTTCACCACCAAGTTTCCTTTACTAGTTGCCTTTTACCTATAAACACTCCTAAACCATCTTTTGCCACTTTCTTAATGCATTCGGCCATATTAGTCTACATGGTGTTTACTTCTGTTTCGTTTTTCCACTTTCTTTCTACCATAAACTTGCTTTTGAATGATGTTATCTTCTCTCCTTTTAAGTTCTATCACTAAATTTTCGGGACACCTATAAAGTTCATTTCCTTTTCTCCATCTCTTAATGTAAATATCCATAACCATTAATATACGTTGTGTGGTTAAACTTTCTTTAGTATCACCTTACTATCCTTACGCATTGATCTTTCGATATTTCTAAGTAGAAAAAAAATCCATTTAGCTTTTATACGATCCACTTTTAAAGGTTAGTAAGTATTCATCTCTCTTCTAAGAGTATGTGTTTGCTAGAATTGGGTTATATGTCAAAGAAAAATCGAGAATAGCTTCTCCAACACCACACCATCCATGTTCCCTATCATTATCCTTCCTTTTCTTTTCTTACATGGCCATTTAAGTTTTGCTAATATAAATATCCCCTCCATGTTGAGACTTTCTTGCATTACTGTCTTCATATCTTCCTAAAACTATCTCTTGATTCTATCTTCTAACCTTACTTGTGGGGCGTATGCACTTATAATATTAATGGTCTTCTCTCCTAGATCAAGTTCTATTAGTAGAATTCTATCACTAGTTCTTCTAATGCCTACAACTTTATCCTTTAATTCATTATCCACTATTATCCCTACGCCATTTCCATTATTGTCCTTTCCTACCTACCAGAGCCTATACCTATTGATTTCTTTAGTTTTAGCCCATTTCCACTTCGTTTCTTAGACACAAGCTATGTTGACTATCCTATGTTTTATCGTATATACTAACTCCATACTCTTACATGTCAATATGCCCATGTTCCATATAGCGATACAAAACTTGTTCTCTTAAGCTAGTTTCTTTACTTGCGCACATCCAGGATGGAACAGGAATCCCCACCTAGTTCTCACTACACCTGGGTTCTGATACAGTGAGTTGCTTTCAAGGGAACACTCTATCAACCCTTGCCCATTTCTCACTGCACCCAAGATTCTGCACAACACGTGCCTATAATGCCCTAGCAGTCCTTACCCATTTCTCACTGCATCTAAGCTCTAATGCACCCTAGCCTAAGGGAATGTCTTAATCTTTAGATTCATGCTATAGGATTTTCCAAAGGATTTTACGCCTATTGGCAACCTACCGCAACCCTCCTTTATTCGAGCTTGGGCCAGCTGCAAAATCATAAAACCACACGAAAGGAGTATAAAGCTTAAGTTATTGGTCCTAAAGACCAACATTTAGAGTATCCATTTTTATCTCAACTAGAGAACACATGAAAATAGCTCACTCTAAAAGCCAAGATTGTTTAACATCTATACACATGAAAATAGCTCACTCTAAAAGCCAAGATTGTTTAACATCTATATACAGAAACATACATATATACATGTGTGTGTGTGTGTGTCTATATTATCTAAATATTTAGTGTGTCATGACTTGGACGAGCTTTAGTGAACGCTAAACTGGGTTTCAGTAGCTAAATGATAAAACATAAATGCTTGACTAACGTAAGTTTCAAGTCACCATTTTATTGCAGTTACATTGAAGAAAATATAAATGTAATTTCCTTTTTTAGTGAAGGTTGAAAAGATATAAGGGAAGAGAAGTACATATATTTTGTCATATAATTGCCATTACAGTCAATATTAATGCAATAAAATAAAGTCTGAAAGGGTATTAAAATCAGACAAAAGTGCCCTCATTTTCTACTGAAAACTTGCCAAAAGCATCAGCCAGTTCGTTCCCCTCCCCATAGATGTTCATCAAGGGTGGGATGGTCCACCTCTTGGTCAAGCTACAAGCACCCAATCCTTGGAGGGAGTTCAAAATCACTTCTAAATCCATCCAAAAGCTGAATAAATCCCCTAGGAATTTTACGACCTTCATACAAAGTAGACACATCATAGTTTTCAGTTTGCTGAAACAGATGAATTGCAAAACCAACTAGGAATTTTCGTTTCCAGTCTTTGAAACCCTCCTGCTCTTGCTTTTTACCAGGGCTTCTTCTAGAGGCCCCATCAAAGAAGTCTCCTTCTTCAAGTGGTTTCCATCTAATCTAGATAGTTTTACCGAGTTTCCCACAATACCACTCTACTTCCATTTATTCGGGATGTTTAGACTTGCCTTTGCATAACTATTTTGCTTTTCATGCCAAATTTTCCATGCAAGATAATAGCAGGCATTGATTGCTAGGGATCTCATTCTTCCTTTCTTAGGTGCAATGTAAACCAGCCATTGATGGTCTCTGAGATGGAATCCACTGTTTTATCAGTATTTTTGAAGTCCTTTGAACAATATTCCAAAGTTCTTTCATCATTGAGCATGTAAAAATAGCATGAATTGGGGCTCTCCTCCCGTCTTTGCACCTTAGATAAATACTTTATTAAGGTGGAAGAATTTTTTTGTAGGAATTAAAGAAAGGGGCACCCTGATGCACTAAGCTCCCGTGTATGTGGGGTTTGAGGAAGGGGTGGATCATAATGGATCTATAGTACACAGCCTTACCTTGCATTTTTTGCTAGAGGAGGTTTCCAAGCCTCGAACCCTTGCATTCTTATAGGAATTATCATGGGATTTTCCACCCTTTTTTCTGCATGTATTCTTTTGAGTTTTGGTGTTAACTAGTGGCAGAAATTTTTGACCTCTGGAATGTATTTTGTTCCCCATGTATTCTTCCAGCTATTTTTTCAACCCATCTAGTAATCCCATCCTTGTCCCGCTTTCTTAGTTATAAAGGAAAAAACAGATTAACTTGATCTTCAGGAAAAATATCAAACTCACACAAAAAAGGCTTGGTTGGAGTCCAATTGTCAAACCACAGCCTAATATGGCTCTCTGACTCAACCGACCAAATAGATTCTTGTAGATGAGTTCTAGCTTTGAGAATTGTTTTCCAAGTTGCAGAATCATTGCGTCTAGGTAGAACTTCCAGAAGACTGTCTTTTGAGTTTTGAAAGATATCCAGCTTTGACCAGATTTATCCATAAGAATTCCACATCATAATTCTCGGTCATGAAAGCTTTATTGGCTGTGGCAAGATCCCTTAACCCAGCCACCACATCCTTTGGGTTCACAAACCTCCTCCCAGTTTATAAGATGCATTTGTTTGTTCAAGGTGAAACCTTCTTAAGATTTGTTAGTTGTAATTCTGCCAGCTCTTGAGAGAGTATTTTATTTCCAACCTGAAGTCTTGCATCCACTTTCTGGTAAAGGAAATGGAATGGCTGTTGGGTGAGTTTGATGTTACAACCAGGAAAACCAAGATATTTATCAGCCCTAAAGTGTTTTTCAACATGACAAATATTTCTCAAAGCTCTAGCACAAGTTCTAGTGGTATTTTTGGAGAATTCAAGGGGTGATTTATCTGGGCTTATGGACAAACCAGATTGGCTCCCAAAATTCTGAAGAATGGAGTTCTTGGAAATGTAATTGGCAGCATAGACTTCCCAAAGAGAATGAGGTCACCACCAAAGAAAAGGTGGGATGTGATTGGATTTCACCTAAAAGTAGATATAGGATCACTGAATTTCAGTTCAACATGTCTTTCAATGGTAGCAAGAGGACTTGAGCACAAAAAACAAATGGGTAGGGTGAAAGAGGATCTCCTTGTCTTAATCTTTGGTTAGGGTTGAAGCATTCTAAAGCATATACATTGACAAATATAGATAATTGCATTATAGCAACACAATTCATGACCAATTTGATTCATTGATTAGGAAAATTGAAGGCCAGTAATGTTGCTGTTATATAGCTCCCTGCTAAGGTTACCATAACCTTTTTTAATAATAGAAATTATTATTTAACAATAAGCAACACCTAAGTTGTATGTGGGTGGTTTACTCTCTCTCAACTACTATAAGATACGTGTCCCAGAACTGAGCATCCATTATTTTCTTCATGGGGAAGTTTGGTTCACAATGTTTGGTTCTTTTCATTTATTTGAATAATATGTTTCCTGTCCTATCAATTATCCAGTAAGAGGTCCCTTCAGGATAATTTTTCATAGAAGTTGCCCAGTCACATAATTGACCCCACCTCTGGCAATAAGAGGTAAAAGTGGGGATCATATGTGTCCTGCCTCATACAAGGGTCCTGTCTTGCTTTTTGACAGGAAATCCTTTACGAGGACCTTGTATGGGATAAAAATAAAAAAAGGGCAGCCCAGTGCATGAAGCTTGCACATATGCAGTGATTGGGGAAGAGGCAGACCAAAAGGGCCTATAGTATGCAGCTTTACCTTGCATTTTGCAAGAGGCTGCTTCCACACCTCAAACCCGTGACCTTTAGGTCACACAGCAACAACTCAAACATTGCACCAAGGCTCCCCTTCTTACTTTCTTTCTATAGGATCAGTGCATCGCATAATTTCCCTGTTATACTCTTAACATATGCACATACCTGTTATCAACAATACACCAAAATGAATAACATTGACTTCTATGTAATATAGAATTGCACAAAACAAGCTTCAATACATGCCTGGCATTCTATATTCCTGACTCCCTGTTGCAGAAGCATCAACATATGTGCATGGAAAGTTGTTCTGCAACAAGACTATCTGATGTACAAAATTTTACCTGCTTGTGCAGATGCTGATGTGATATTTCCACCAATGGAACTCCATTTAGTAAAATCTTTCCCTTGAGAGGGTCATAGAACCTTTCAATTAAGTTTGCTATTGTAGTCTGCAGGAGAAAAAGGAGCACGCATGAGTGTTAGAATGTATTCGACTCACATTAAACAAATTTGGAACTTTTACTTCTCATTGAAGTTCAGAGCTAGCAAAGAAACAAGAACAACTATGTATTGCATTTGTAAAGAACAACTGTTACTTTTCCTCCACCGCTTGGACCAACAAGAGCAACCTTCGAGCCAGGGGTCAATTTTAATGTTATTCCCTGCAATTTACAGAAAAATTCTTAGATGAAATTTCAATTCTCGTTCTTTGATTCCACTGCTAAAAATTATTTGATTCAGATTGTCCACTGTGAGGTTCAACTCAAGCTAATTCTGTCTAGTCATGCATTCATATTTGCAGGCATACAAGAATGCAAAGTTGAGCTTCTACTACTTAGGATTATTACCTTAAGTACCATATGGTTAGGACGAGAAGGATAGGCAAACCAAACATCATTTATTTCCACATCTCCATCTTGATCACTGCAATCATTAACCAAACTTACTGAATATATAAATTTTAACGTGAATAGTGTTAATATGAGTGTATTCAGTGAGTAGACTTATAGGATTATAGACCAATTATCAGTTAATGTGCAAATCAGTAGCCAACCTTAAAGGACACTTATTTCCAGATTTTGGCATGGATGAGAGACGATCCAGAAGCTGAAAAACTCTTCTACTTGCTCCTGCAGCTTTCATTGCAGTTGTATATAATCCTGACAATGCCGACACCGAGGAACCAACTACAGGTGGAAGTAAATGAGAAAGTTGAATATGAAACTGCTCAGAGTTGATAGACCAATTTTAACAAACCACTAAAAGTAAACACGCATACTTGGCAATCATTTCTTAACTGATTTTCCTTACAACAAAATCAACATTCAAAAGAAATACATCAGAAGCACAAGGAACGTAATGATACTATATATTATAGGTGCTGGAAACTTCCATAGCAATCTGGAGGAATGGCAAAGGTAGAGAATACCTGTAAGGCTATAAAGAATGAATGAAGTAAGAGCTCCCGTGGTCATGGAGCCTTTGATTGTCAAATTAGCTCCATATATCACCACAATGGTAACTGATAGAGTGGATGCTGCATTTAATCCTCCAGAGAAAAGACCAACAACCCTCTGTAACAATGAAGGAACATGTTTAACTACAGCAACTTTCTCATGCTTATACTTTATACACATATGAATGATGAACAACTAGAGGAACTCACAGCTTGTTTGAGTCCCAGCTTCAAGGTCTCATCTACTTTCTCTGAGTAGCATGAAATTTCATAATCTTCTTGAGCAAATGACCTAACTGTGCGGATAGCACCGAAAGATTCCTGCATACCAATTCATTTGTTTCAAAATAATATCATGATTACCAGCATGTTTAATTTTTAAGAGGTATCCCTTGATTCATGCCAAAGAAGTTTTCAAGACAACTACAACACTGTAGCTAATTCGGCTTACATGGACATGGACAATGATGTCTCATTGGTTGATAGTACATATATAGTAAAGCAAGATCTGATGGAGCATGAAATACGAAATATTATGTGCTTCAATAGTATGATCCACATGGTTTACACTTCACTATTGAGAAGTATTAGCTACACCAAAACAGGTACAAAAATATTGGACAAGCTATTGCACATTTTATGTTGTACGGGGCAGACATTTGGAACAAGCATTTCATGCATCTCGTCCTAGTTTAAGAGGAATCTGCCACTGGGTAGAGTGAACAAAATAAAGCCAGAACTGTCTCCATAATGGTACAATTCCTATTAAGAACTAGGAATCACTTCAAAATAAATGTATGAAAATTATCTTGAAGAAGAACAGTGAGTTACTGTTAAAGCATGTACATGCAATAAAAGAGCAGCCCAGTGCACGAAGCTCCTGCTTATGCAGGGTCAGGGGTGGTGGCAGACCACAAAGAGTCTATAGTACACAGCCTTACCTTGCATTTTTTGCAAGAGGCTGTCTCCACGCCTCGAACCCATGACCTCCAAGTCACACGGTGACAACTCAAAACTGTTGCCATGTTGAATTTTTTTTTTTTTTTTGGGAACCGTATGCATCTAAAGGTGCTCCCCTTCAAAGCATGTACATTTGATCTCATTCTAATTCTCTTGTCATGGAAAATCAGATGAAGGGGATGTCTGCCTTACAGGCCAAAATAAAATTAATTATGCTCAAGCACAAACTATTTTAGAAAGATATATAGCATCGAGTTCTGAAGGTCCTTAAATTGGTTTGAAAGTTAGCCACTTCTCTCTCTTTCCTTTTCCAGAATACTATAACAACAATTACCATGAATTCTCTAAGATATGTTTGTAATAGAGTTTATCTCAAATCTAAAAGCTGCAAAAAGCCAGGAGGGTAGTTAAGATTTCCTTCCACTAATATTGAAATATGGTGCGGAGGATCAAGCATGGTAACTACTGAACATCTAAAACTTCTGTCTAGGAGTTCGAGTTGTGGAGCACTCCAGTTTAAACATGGAATATTGATGGTATTATGATTGTGTATGGGTCATCTATGAAAAGTTTACAACTTAGCATGGGCTTAATGACAGTTTCAGCTTGGAAAGAATCCTTACTGGTCTGCTACAAATACTCCATTATGGTCTTTCTTCTCCATTAACTGTCTTAAGTGCTTGAGTGAGATCCTTGAAGTAACAGATCAAATTCTTTTGAGTACCTAACCAAGCATCTTAGGTTTGAAAACCCAACCATTACCTATATGGTCAACCTGAGATTGTATTTGTGTCATGGAACATGAGAAGAATATTGTAGCTACTCGATCAAGTTTTTAATTCTGATAGAAGCATTCCTATAACAGATAATGTAGGCCACAATTTTCCTGGAAAAAATTGTATTCTTCAGGGCATGGAAATTATGGGCCTTTGCCATCACAATTTAGCAGTATCTTTATGTAGTTTGAGTACAATGTGCACAATATATTCAATGTAGAAACAAAGAGATGAACTAGGATCAAGTTGCAGAACTTTTGCTTCTCATAATCTCTTCATTTTTTTTTACCCCCATGAAGCATAACAGAGCCATATTTACAGAGCTGTTATATGGTGGATGTGCATATTTTTACTTGGGAAATATGATAAAGCACCAGTTACAAATAATGGCTACTCTTTAAATGATTCAATCCATTGGAAACTGCTTATTGTTGGATGGCTTTAAGCATTCCTTTTGTTGCAGGTTTGTTGGTGAATACAAAACATTGCCTTTGTCCATTCTATAGCCATCCAGTTAGATGCCACGGACATGAGCCTTGGAATTTCCATATGAGTCCAAATTCATCCATGACTAATTGGTATTACAGTCTACAAGTTAGATGGATGTGATCATTCAAAAACTGCGCCCTACATGTCCTCCTGCTCACTTATATTTTCCAAGTGAAAATATGTGCATCCTCTATATTAGAACTCATGTTTATAGTCCAAGGCACATTGTTTATAGTCAGTATACAGCAAGAAAAATGGAAACAAGATGAAATTTGCACATTAGAGAAGGAAATAATAAACCCTTTGATGTTAAATTAGTATGTTTTCCAAGAAGCAGAAACAAATGACATTAGAAGAGAATTTGATGACTAGCTTCAAGTTTCAATGAGCAAGCTAAAGCAAGTGTAATAGTCAATCCCTTCTTTTTCTTTAATCTTTGCTTTTCCATTTTTAGAAATACTCTCTTACTTGCTTGACCTTCTACATGTTTCAGGACAAACAAACCTCAGCAATTGAAGCAGCTACTGCAGCTGCGGCTTGGGTCTTGTGAGAAAGTTCACGAAGATAACGCCCAAACTTACGTACAGCAACAGAAATAGCCGGGACAACAGCCAATGCCAGTACTGATTGAGATTGAAAGTGGTTAGCATAATAAACAAATAATGGAAGTGTTAAAGCAATTCAGACATGTACCACAACTAAAGGAAACAAGAAACAGAAGATGAAGTGCAGAAGCTTGAATAGAAGATATACAATGAAAATAAAACTAAATATATGTTCTGTGAAATCATGTATGTCATGATCTAGAAAACAGCGGATATTATTAGCAAGTTGGATTGAATGATTTGCATCTATATAGAAGCTAAAGACAAGAAGGAACACGTCTTTCACAGAAGCTACCAATGCCAGTTATCCTTAAACAACAGAACCCAAAATTATCGAAAGCTGGTAGGCTAGGCTCCTTATTATTCATTTTTTGGACTTCAGAGATATATCCTATGAGAAGTATCTCCTTAATGGACTCCAGAGATATAACCTCTGAGAATTGCTCTATAGGAGGGAACTCTAGTAGAATATAAGTGGTTACAGCACTTTCAGACTATAGTTCCCGGAGCTGGTAGTAAATGCAAGAAGCATGATAGAAGCATAAAGCAAGAATTAAGGGCTCCTAAAAGGAGAAAATAGAGGAAGCAGACAACACCATACAAGGTAATAGAAGAGCAACAAAAAAAAAAGACTTAGAAGATCATGAGAGATGAATGTAAAGCATGCAGGAAATGTCTTCGTTAGTGAATCAGAAGCATACAAGAGGGAGATGGTTATGGGAGGCAAATGAAGGGACGATCAGCATCACTTATAATTTTACAAGTTGAGGCCACTTCATGGTTACTTAGGTTAGTAGTGTTATGACATTGTTTATTGTGAACTTCTATAACTTCAGCTCAGCTATATTGTGAACTTCTGCAAGGACATGCGTCCTATGGACTTGACTAGGATCACAGAGCCCCTGGTGTGATGCCTATTGCATGTCCTTTGAGGCATGCTTGATTTTGTGAAGTATGGCAAACTTCCAAGGTTTACCGCTACAATGGTGCTTCCTTGAATACGTTCAGTACCAAGATGGATAATGATAATACCTTAAGCGACTTTCATCACAGTGTGTGCACAAGCATTAGAAAAGTGGTACTGGGGTCCAACTGAAACTCTCAGATAACCACCACAGCCCGGCAACCTTGGAGACCATTCTGCATAAAGCCTTGCCAGCATGAAAAAAAAGTGGATGAGGTCCACATAGTAATCTCCTTGAGATCCAGAAGCACCAGTTCAACAATCAATTGACAAAGCAGGTACTAAAGCAGATGAGAGGCATGACTGATCCACTCTCTCGACCTATCTATCTATCCCAATCAATTCAGGGTGTCCTTGACAACCTTTCAATCTAATAAGTTGTGGTAGTATCGTAGGCCACCTGCTGTGGTTGTTTTGGATATGTAATCCATAGTAGACCATCTCTGACTTCCATAATAAAATTCTTGTTAAATTTTCAAGGAATGTCAACAGACTCAGTCATAAACTTCTCCATTTCCAGCCTTAAAAAATTATATCGTTTCCCAGATTTTGTGGGCAAGTCCATGCATTCAGGATAATGATAGTCCTATCAAGGATTTCTAGTAACAAAGGTACTAAGAGGCTAAGAGATGGCTACAATAATCTCTTAGAAGTTATCTTTTAATAGCCCTCTTGAAGGAGGTATATACTTCTAGTCCCAATAAAAGTACACGCTCAAGAGGAGAGGAAGGAGCACATGCCCTTGTTCCAATGCATGGTAAACTGTTTTTTGTAGAAGTAGTTCATAATGTTTTGAATACAAAAATAGGAACCAACCACCTGATTTGGGTTTTTGAAAAATTTGATAAAAATGAATGGTTGTGATTTTTTACCCAAAGAAACATATCCTAAAAACATGCAATTGGCATGAATTTCAATCTCCAGCCTATCTAAGCTGTTCCTAACATATTAAATGGCGTAGATCTACAAAAAATTTAAACATTCATGGAAAAACGAGTTGTGTATTCCTTCCTATCCTCTTGAGTGTGTACTCTTGCTGGGACTCATATACTTTACAAGGAAACTTAGGATAATATGTTGCCCCATCATGCATGAAATGAACAATTGCATTCAGACAAAGACTCCCCTCAATTATAAAGCCATGGCAGAACAAGTCTTATACCCTGTTACTCAGAAAATTGAAATGAGGATCAACCATGCATCTGTACATACTTCCTCAAAATTGTAATACTATCTGAACTGCTTTCATACCTTCTTTAAGACTCTCCATTCATAGCCATGAGCTCCAATTATTTGTTAAATGAGTAACATTGCTTACTATAAAAACTGATTACTTACATGTTAATTTCCAGGATGTTGTAAACATGAAGCCAAGGCCAATAAAGGCAGTAGCAAGGTTACGGAGTGCCTCAGACAGATTGGTGGTTGCTGCGTTTTTTATGATCTGTGTATCTTCTGAGAGCCTACTTAGGAGCTCCCCAGTTCGAGTCACATCAAAGAATGCAACTTCCTGGCAAAACATTTCAAAATGAACATTTAAACAGATTTAGACTTGTAAATGAATAATGTCTATGGAGAAGGACTAAGAGCTTATCTTTACTTGGTTAACAAGGTGGCTGAACAAATTTTTCCTCAATCGAGCGACAACCCTTTCACTGGCAGAAGAAAATAACCATGCTCGCAGAGCCGTGCAAAGTGAACTGAAATCACCAGTATTTAGTAAATCTTTGAAAATCCAATACCAAACATAAGTGCACAAACTGCAAAAGAAAACATGAAGCTGTAGAAATATGGGGCTTGCAGCAACCAATGCTGGGATATACCAAGGAGTCTATAACAATCTGAACATTGACACTGGAAACTTTTAAGCAATTAAGGGGTAAGATCAGATTGGAATTTCAAATCTCACCTCTGCAAATGAGGAGTGCTGATAGACTTGTTCCCAGTTTAAAGATATTTAAAATTTTTGAATAGATGCGGGGCCTCCTATGTGAATAATGATGAAAGTAGTTCAATAATAGGTACCTATGATACGGCTACCATTTGCATCTAATAATATTACAAGCACACCAGTTGGATCCCAAGGTTTAAACACTGGTCATCCATTGACTTGATGAGTTTCATTTTTACCTTTTGAACTAGTAACTCACACACCCAATAGGTCATTTATTTATACAACCTTTCCCATAGCTATCCTTGGGACACACCCCCTTAATGTACACCCTTGCCAAATGTATCCTCGGTAACCACCCCCCCCCCCCCCCCAGCTCTCAACGTGCACGCACCCTACGTACCTAAAAGGACGCAATGCACTACCTCGAACCCATGACCTACTTATGGGAGTGGCACCTCAGACTAACCACTGGGCTATATTGGCTTATGTGCGACCTGATGAGTTTCTGCATCTGAGTTGATTCAAGACTTGCTAAATACTCACACGTAATTCACTATTTATGTAGTGACTATCCTTTACAGATAACTTAAAACAAACAAAAATCGCACTGAAAGAACTGTTGCATCAGTAAGATTAATTTATGCTACCCAATCATCTAACAGTTAAAACTTAAGGAGTACAGTTATATGCAGAATTATTGAAAATGAGAGAAGCACATTCCAAAATATCTCTTCTCAGTTATGGAACTTGACTAGATGAGAGAAGCCAATCAAAGTCCATTGCTTTTCCAGAAACAAAATTAAGGCAACAAAATGTTGCAAAAGCACAAGCCAAAATAAGAAAAATCCAAGTTACATGCTATGAACTTATAAAAAGAGGGCAGCCCCGGTGAACGAACTCCCACCTATGCGGGGTCCCGGGAAGGGGCAGACCACAAGGGCCTAAAGTACACAGCCTTACCATGCATTTTGCAAGAGGCTGTTTCCACGCCTTGAACCCATGACCTCAAGGTCACATGGCGACAAATTTTACCATGCCATGTTATGAACTTATGACACATGGAAATAAGATCCAGTTCTTGTTACTTATCTCTAGGTCCATTGGTCGGTACAAGGTGCCAGACCAATCTATTTTGCTAGATTGGAAGCATCCACTCTGGATGTTACTTTTGTGCATTACATTATATCAGCGTCATTGTCAGAATTAAAAATCATCATCCTTCTTTTGTGATACATAATGCTACTCTCCACTGATTTAATATAGACTCATATGTAAATATTACTGCCTAAACTGAATAACTGTACATGAGTCACATAATGTGCTAGGTTTTTTTTTTTTTTAGTTTTGTATATTCTCCTACATTCCAAAGTGCTAACATCTCAAAGAAATTTCTGTCAAAGCAGAGAAATTTCATGATTTTACTTCTCACAACTTTCCTCCTGACTTCTTTTCTTAGTTTGTCTCTTTTAGCTGGTTATGATCAGAATGATGATATCCTACATCTGCAAGCACATCACAGATGAAATATAAGCAGCTCATAAGATGATAAAACACTGACAGCCATAAGAGTCAAACATGGCTTTGCTATGTACTTTGTCACATCTATCAACATTTGAAAGCTTCTTAACTATTGATTTGTTTCCTCTTCCGATATGTTTTTTAATACTTTTATTTGGTACTTGGGACCAGTAGAAGGGAGCCTTGGCACAATAGTAGAGTTACCACAGTGTGACCTGAAGGTCCAGGGTTTGAGGTGTGCAAACAGCCTCTTGCAAAAATGTAAGGTAAGACTGCATACTATAGACCCTTTGTGGTCCGTGCATCCCCCCGAACCCTGCATATGTGGGAGCTTCTTGCACCGGGCTGCCCTTTTATTTTTTACTTGGGACCAATGTTCAAGTATTCTCTAGATTTCCAAAACTCACAACAAAAATGGCAGCCTGATGCACACAGCTCCCACGTATACGGAGTTTGGGGAAGGGTCGGACCGCAAAGGGTCTATACTAGACAGTTTTACCTTGCATTTCTACAGCTCGATCTCATAACCTCCAAGTCACACATCGACAACTCTGCTATTGCACCAAGGCTCCCCTTCATTTCCAAAACTCACAATGAGAAGAAAATAAATCCAAATTATCATCATGAAGATCTAGGTATGACGTTTTCAACTTCACCCTATTCGTCTTGATTCTAGTGTGATTCCATTTTGAAATTCAATACCAGCAGCTTTATGGTACTTCTAGTTTTGCACCAAGGAGGATATCACATTCTATGTCATTCCCCTCATAATTACCATTATATCGTATATTATATGTATTGTGTATACCATGCAATAAATAACTATATATGGTATCATAAATGTCTCAGGCTGGATTTCGTGCTCACTCTTTCCAATGCTGCTATCTCATCTAGATTCTCCTATTTTCTTTCCTCATAAAACCCTCTTTCCCCTAATCTCTCTAAATCAATGCACATGCATGTGCATGTGGCATTTACTAGTCTTCTTAAAGACAAGAAGTTCTGAAATAGGTAAATAAATAATGTCTCATTTAACAGACATGCATGTGCACATGGCATTCACTAGTCTTCCTACAGACAAGAATTCTGAAATCGGGAAGTACGTAATTTTTTCATCAGATAAGCTGTATTTCTTCATGTCTTATGCTTCAAACCAACTTTTGTTAAATGTAAAGGTTCTTCATGGTACAAAAAGAAATTTCTCATCTATGGTGTCAGATTCAGATTCCACACACTTGTCTATGGTGACTTCTGAATCTGACAAAACAACCTTACACCTGAGTTTGTTACCATTTGACTTTTGTTAAGAATCTTACTCAACCATTCAAGTTTTTGGAAACATTTTGCAAAGAATGTTACTTGATCAAGCATATGGAACGTCGGTGATTCAAAAGAACAGCAAATCATAATGAGTTTCTAAACAACTTGCAGTACAACTCAATTGAAGTTCCAATCAAGTCAAATGCTTGAACATTCTTAGTATAGCTTCAAGTTTCTATTGGAAAAATGACATATTCAGAAACTCGAGAATATGTGCCAAAAAAAAAAGGCAGCCCTGTGCACAAAGCTCTTGCGTATGCAGGGTCCAGGGAAGGGGCGGACCACAAAGGATCTATAGTACGCAGCCTTACCTTACATTTTTCCAAGAGGCTGTTTCCACACCCGAACTCGTGACCTCCGAAGAAAAATCAATTTGTTTGACATTCTAAGAATATAATATAGAAATTTTACATCAAATTTATCCAGAAGAACAATTTACATGCAATAATATGTGTGACATGCACGGTTAAGTAAACAAATGTAAATTTTAGAAGGATCATTTCATAATGGTTATAATAAAAATGCAGCTCTTGGAGAAAAGAATAGCACAAAGACATGGTCATGGTAATATCAAACAAACATATGAATTAAATTGAGAACAAGAAGAATATGATAAAACTGGCCCTACCCTACAACAACTATCAAAACAATATCTAAAATGGTGTTCTTGACAGCTTCCAGAGCTTCAAACTGCTGTTCTGGTGTCCGGAGGTCTCTGGAAACAATGTCTATTATCTTTCCTCCATATTTTGGCTGCAAGATAAAAATAAAAATAATTCAGTGAAGAACAAACAACAATGCATTGGATGAAGCAACTAAATCTTTTAGTATTGGGGGAAGCAACTAAATATTTTACATCTTGAGACTTCTCTTACTGCTGGACTTTTTTTCAGTTAATCAACAAACAAACTTTTATTTACATGACGCTTTAGTGGCAGATATATCAACACTGTAATACAAGAGATGGTTTTGCCACCAAGAAAATTTGGTCACTTCCCCCTCTGTAAGTCTGCTCTTTGTGACCTGATTGCAGGTCCAGCCAAGTAGAATAAAGCCCCTCTCAACTCTAGCTACTAAATTTGAAATCTTCTAATTTCTACAGCCATTAAGAAAAATGAATTTGAACCTTTCTACATGTGGCGGGAAGGGTCACATGTTGCACTACCTTACAATAAAAAAAGAAAGTACGAAAGGATAACTTTTTCCAATAGCAAAGGTGTCCCTCTCTACTAAGGCTGAAAACCCTGTTATTTCTGGAGGCGATGTAAGATAAACAGCTTAATCTCAAGAACAAAAGTTTCATGGTGAATGCTCTCTATGACTCTTTCAAATTCTTACTTTCTCCATTAGTCCTTGTCATATGAAATCTGCATTGGAGATAGACCCTGTATGTCTATTGTTGAATATAAGTAATAAAGTTTCCCCTTATCCTGCGTTTTCTCTATTAAATTAAAAGTACTCACTGAGATGGCCTGGCAAGGTAGCCAATTTCGTATTGGAGATTCACATGCCACTTTAAACTTGCTGCCAGGAGTCTTACCCTAAAGGACTTAAAATTAAACAATATAGAATTCAACATTGGCATAAACATCACTTACACACTACTGAAAGTGGAACCACGCATACAGTTCAATACTGCATCATTCATCAGAAAAAAAAGGGTGGATGCAGTAATGTAGTTCAACCTTATTTAGGGCTAACCAGGAAGTTACAATTTAAGAAGCAGTAACCTCCAAGATATCCAGATCAATAGGATTATAGTAGTAGTTGCACCAGCTCTCAGATTCCAAAGGATGGACATATTAAAAAACAGGAAAAAGGACCACTAGCAAATTGCAAAACCCAAACTGGTGTCTAAATTTCATCTACCAGCCCAATTCATTCATGAAGTTGATTCAAGAAATACCTACAATCAGAATGCTTGTCGTGGATGCCATCAGCAATGCAATAGTAGCAAGAATCAATTTTCCAGCATCTGGTTTTGCCTGTGAGGGATGACATGTCAATAACTCGAACCAATGACTTTATTTTATTTTTCATTTTTGAACGGTACAAAATTGTTTTACCATCAAATATGAACTCCAAGAAGCTGATACTTACTAGTAGAAGAACTCTACAAAATCCAACATTTGCAGCCTGAACTTTACAAAATAGAACTATCAGTCTTCCAGCAGAAAAAAAAAAGAAAAAGAGCCAGAAAAGTGCTGGGGAAGCAATGTCTAGTTGAAACCAGCAATTACCTGTACTGCATCACCATGCTCAAGATCTGTCAAGTGACCATTAGCTGATCCAGTGTCACCTTCCTTCCTGTCTCCCTATTAAAGCGAATCTAATTAAATATAAATCTGAAAAAAAATGCATGCCAAACCATTCTCTTCATTTTCTTAATTGCTAGAAGTAATGAAAAATGAAAAGAAAAAATTATGAGTCTAGAAACAGCACAACAACAGTGACAAAACATAATAATGCTTGTGGTACTCCTTCCACAAGCAAAAATGCAAGGTAAGGCTGCCTACTTTAGGCCATTGTGGCCCGCCCCTTCCCCAGACCCCGCATAGGCGGGAGCTTCGTGCACCGGGTCTGCCCTTTTGTACTCCTTCCACAAAAACACTGATGTGAGAAATTCTATCTTTCATTTTTTTTTTGTCTCTTTTCTGGCGCAAAAGATTACAAATTGAATACCTAACACTTCAAGATAAAGGTTGTCCAAGGATATCTAGGAGCATAAAACAAATGAAACTAGGAGGTTTTAAAAACCATTCTTTAGAGGTCCTGGATGAGGCTGCTTTTTTGGCAGAGAGTCTGCAACTCCATTTCCCAGTCTATAAATGTGTGCCATGCTCCACGAGTTCAGGAAAATAATTTCCATAAAGAGTCTATAATAAAGGCTTCAACTCATACATGAGTTTGTTTTCAAGGGAATTTCCCAATTTTAATGGATGAACTACCAAGCCAGAGCCTCCCTAAATCTACAAATTCATCAAGTTCTCCCAGAGCAGGATCTCCTTGCAAATTGTGGAATCATGTCTTTCGAATCATATCCAATTTAGAAGTGATTGCCAGGGAGAAGGTGCAAAGAATTAATTCTTTCGTTAAGCACAGAGAAACAGACTACATGTTCGTAGACAGCTTCCCACAAGAGGTAACTATGTAGTCCTAATGTTGCTACACTTAATTTTCATGTGTTTTTTTGAAGCTTTTCAACTTCCACTAATCTCAGTTAAAGACTTAATTCTTTCTTTAAGCACAGAGAAACAGACTGCATCTTTGGAGACGGCTTCCCACAAGAGGTAACTATTTAGTCCTAAAGTTACTACACTTATTTTTCATGTGTTGTTTTAAAGCTTTTCAACTTCCATTAATCTAAGCTAAAGACTTAATTCTTTCTTTAAGCACAGAGAAACAGACTGCATGTTCGTAGATGGCTTCCCACAAGAGGTAACTATTTAGTCCTAATGTTGCTACACTTATTTTTCATGTGTTTTTTTGAAGCTTTTCAACTTCCATTAATCTAAGTCAAAGACTTAATTCTTTCTTTAAGCACAGAGAAACAGACTGCATTTTTGTAGACGGTTTCCCACAAGAGGTAACTATTTAGTCCTATAGTTGCTACACTTATTTTTCATGTGTTTTTTTAGAACTTTTCAACTTCCATTAATCTAATTTGGTCACAACTCACAAGGATTCTTTATTGAAGTCAAAGATGTGCCTGCTTTAATACAACAGCTAGTCTAGTAGAGATGACACACTGATATGTTAAAGCACATTAAAGCATGACCACACTGAAGAAGCATATAGAATGGAAAATCCAACTTAAAAGCAAATCTTGGAAGTTAAGCTGCCTGAGCTGATTTCAGATTCTTGTTTGGACTTTGGAGTAATTTGTTAACTGAATCAAGGAAGTTCCCGTGGTACTGCGTTTAGGCTGAGTCTGAATTAGAGGGACATCAGGTTTCCTCTACATTGCAAGGAGGATCAAATTGAACTGGTTCTTTGATATGTGCCTTGAGGCAGTGTTTGCGCGAAACAGTCTCAAGAGTCCCAAAGATTCTCATAAAAACTCCCAACACGACAGGAAAAAAATGAAAAGAAAAGCACAAACAAACAAATTTGTTAACCAACTTGCAGGCATTAGTCGTTCAAGGCTCATCATCTAAACAGAATAAGACGCAGCCCACTCAAAAAATGAATTTTTTAACATGACAACTCAAGAAATCAAAACCAAAGCATAACCAATACACAAATTCTAAAAAGGCAACACGGATAATTCAACACTATGAAACAGAAAAGCGCAGAAACTGCAAAACAGACAAACAACGGGCATAAACAGAAACATGCCTGTTGATTCAAGAGAGGAACTCTCTCACTGACTGATGGGTCGCTCCCAGAAGTTCTTCCCATTGATGTTCACTTCTGAAGAGAACGGAGCTTTGGTCAGGAGTCAAAGAAGTGGGTCAGGGAATTGTGCTTAACTTAAAGCTCTTTAGCATTTGCAAGTACTCGGGGCCTTCAAACAGGACACGATCTTCTTGGGATTCTTGTTGGGAAAAGGTAATCGGGACAAACTGAATTGTATGGCCCAAAAGCAAAGTAAGACCACAATCCCCAGAAGATTGTTGTAACTTATTGTCTTCGAGCGGGTAAGAATCTTAATGGGTCAAGCGCAGACAGGAAAATCATGGCTTGAGTGAGCAGTATTTGGACTTTGATGAATGCGGCGATTTCTATGATGCGGCTTTTTTCGTCATCAGAATTTGGAATCGGTAGGATGCACGCCTTGGGGAGCATGTGAGAGGTGAAGCTTTGTTTTCCAGCGTGTTAAGAGGAATAAAACTGCCAAGACGCAACTCATTGTCACGCTCTTTGGGAAACAAGACAGTGGGACCAAATCCGCTGGTCTCTGCCTTAATCTGATGATCTTAGACGAAGGGGAGCTTTTGCACAAAGT
Organism: Warburgia ugandensis; assembly: GCA_035236585.1. Lineage (NCBI taxonomy): Eukaryota > Viridiplantae > Streptophyta > Magnoliopsida > Canellales > Canellaceae > Warburgia > Warburgia ugandensis. Next base: position 28,465,113 of record CP141131.1, read on the forward strand.
AAATTGTCACCGTGTGATCTTAAAGTCATGGGACAAAAGTGGAGCCTTAACGCAAAGTAAAGTGGTTATCGTGTGATCTTTAAGGTTTTAGGATTTAAGGCATAAAAATAGCATCTCATAACCCCCCGCCCAAGCCACATATGGGACTCACAACTGGGAAGGGACATAATAACGTGACTTTTGGACAGCAAAACCTGAACCATCCTAACATAAAATTTCACACGTTAAATACTCCTTTTTTTAGTGAAACATATCTAATGTCTTTTATAGTTCCGGTAAGAGTCGGCCCACTAAACTGTGACTTCTTTTAGAAGATCTTAACTGTTAACTTGTATGCAGTGGTTTGAGTAGACTAGATTCCAAACTTCAAGGTCATTAAATGCTCATAACTTATTTTAATGCATACTTAAAATTACAGCATGTTAGAATTATTCAAATGTTTCTATTTTACGTAGTTCCTTAATTTTGGTACCATGAACAAGATGAACCGTTTAGATCTTCTAAAAAAGTCATCATCCATCACAAAATGGAGAGTGGACTTTTTCTCTCCCTGAGTGCGCCGACACTTACCAATACCTCATCTTTCATTTTTCTGAGTTTTACAATGTAAGAGCTGCTTCAGGAAACTTGTTTTTTTGTTTTTCTATTGTACGAAAAAAAACATGTTTGGTTTTTCTATGGTGGAGCTGGGTCGCAAGCAATACTTAAAAGACCCAAAGACACGCCCATCCTAACATAAAATTTCACGTCTAATATCTTTTTTTTTAGTGGAACATATTTAATATCTTTTACGTATGCTAATTGTTGGTGCGTAGTGAAACCGAGAAGTATAACCCGATTTCAAAAGTGTAGGAAGCACATGTTTATGGGTGATCTAAACTATTCTTTATTTAGAGTATCTTTTTTAATAAAAAATCATGAACATTGAATATCTCTAGCAACTAGTGTTTCTAGCTGTAAAAAACTAATGGCCATAATTCTACAAGTCAAAGGAGCATATGTTATGATCATTCAATGGTCTTAATTTTTGTTTTCTAACCTATCTAAGAGATATTTTAAATGATGAATGACTTGGATCACCAAAAAATCTGTCCATCCTACACTTTTGAAATTGGGCTATACTTTTGGCTCTTATGTGTGGACCTCTATTGGGAAATTTGTAATTTTGCTTTTCTTGATCTTTTTCTATTTCATGTCTTGCACTGTTCTCTTTTAAGAATATAAGGGCCTATTTGAAAAAGTGTGTTTTTGTATTCTTAAAAATTCAAGAAAAGCAAAAACATAAGCTTCCCAAATAGGCACTAAGGTGTTAAGTCAAATTGAAAATTTTATATAAAGTTTTCCTTAACAATTAGTCAAGACTCAAGATCCTAGAGATGTTCTTCGCATTAATGCAACTGTAGCTACACGTGTTTATAACTAGGATGGGAAGGGACATAGTGGGTATTTTACATCACAACTATGGTTTCTAAATAGGGCAAGGCTGGCCAAAGATCAAGCCTGACTAGTCCTATTGTCATCCCTAACTATAAAACCATGGATTTGGGAAGATGACATATGTGCCCCTCTCACATTATTTTATAAGTTATAAAATAGATGGTAAGTTATAAAAACTTAAGAATGTCGGTGAGCAAAGAGGAGAGCCTTTCTAATGGTGGTAAAAGTTTGAGTAGAAAAGGTTGATGGAAGCATAGGTCCCAAATGCCTAACAGTCACAGCTATAATTTTCCCTGAACTAGGCAGAAGGAATGAGAAAAAAGATTGAAGCCTAAAGGAAAGGTGAAGAAGTTTTACATAAAGTAAGAGAGATAGAAGACAATTGGGAAAGAAAACTCTCAAAGGAAGATCAAAGAATCGCAAAAGCCCTCAAACTAAGGACTACAATCAACTCTCAATATTGGATTTGTAGATCCCATAACTATCATAACTCTTAGAGAAAGTTTTATGCTACATATGCAAAAAATTTGGTCAATGAAGGACAGAAGGATCCCTTTCTTACAAAAGGAGATTGTAATAAACTTAAGACATAAACCTTTCTCCTCAAGAGATCTTCAAAACATCATAAACAAGAAGAAAGCATTTAAGGCCAAACCCAAATTGGGCTCTATCCCAAAAATACAAAGGCAGACTAGAGAAAGTATTTAGGACTTGAGAGATTTTCTGAACTTAAAACAATAGGAGGAGGAGGTAGAAACTAAGAAGGTTAAAATACACCCAAAATAATACAAGGAGGCCCTAGCAAATCAATATGATATGAAGATTGTAAGTGATTATTTAACCATTAAAATTTATGATTCACTAGCTAATACAACCATGGAAATTTTGGATAGAACAATTATTGATGGAACTTGGATAAGGGGTGGAGTGGAGCAGAAATGATATTCACAATTGGGGATGTCTCTAATTGGAATATCAAAGATAATGTTGATGATTGGATTTTGGTTGATAGGAAAGAAACACTCATTGTATTCTTAGATAAGAAAATTGCATGTCATTTTATTGATGAATGGTGAAAAAATCCCTCAATTCGCCTTTCGAGCAATTTACAATGGGTGAAGTGGTTTACATGTTCCTTCTAATATTTTCATATTAACCTTTAAAAATATTCTACCACATGGATGGGGAAAGGAAGCTTTTAGGAAACTTGGTGATTTCTTTGAGGAACTTGTTTCCGTGGAATTGACTAGATTCCTTGGTCCATCATAAATGAAGTAAAAATGAAAATTAAATTTTTTGGCATGCAATTGGTCACAACAAAAGTCAAAGTTGAAAAATTAAAAAGAGAGACTTTTGGGTTTAGATCTTCTTAGAATGGATTGGAGATGATCAAAGAAATTTGTTGAATGAATCCAAAGGTTCATTGAGACTCTGGTCCTACACAAGCAAAAGGAGAAACATGTGAGTCACTAAAGAAAGATTTGCCAAAGAAATCACCATTGGAAGAGATCAAGAGCAAGAGTCATGATCCAAAACTCCAACATGAGAAGCCGAATAGCCGTGATTCCTGTACTAGTGTGCACACAAAATTCAAACTGCACATATAATTGCCTAAAAAGGAATACAAATAACTCTTCTATGGCCACCAGGATGGGGAAAGGAATCTTATGCACACATTAAGGGAGTCAATTGGTAAAAAAGATAATCATAGACTTTGACATGGAGTCAATAAGTTAGAATAGGACAACCAAATTTTATAATTTAGAGACCAATGCTCAAGAAACCCCAATGATGTATTGCTCAAGAGAAAAAAAAAACATAAAATTTCGTTTCAACCCAAAAGAACACTAGATGAAGAAGAGTGTTGGTTGAATGAGATAAATGGAGAATGGGTGGAAACATGTTTTGTACAATATCATAGTTTCTACTTAGGAGATGTGTAGCCACACAACTCTAATTCATAAAGAAATAATGAATTCATTCACTTTCTAAAGATTAGTGAGGTGATTGTTCTTTGTTTCCTTGAAGGAAATGAGAATGAGGAAGCTATAAAACACTATGCTTAAATGGAGGTGAAAGGGAAGAAGCATTCATCAAAGTATGGGAAGAAAAAGGTCTATTCAAGCTTATACTCAAGGTAACATGGATCAATTGAGGTCCTTCCAAAATGTTGGTAGTGAAGGATCTAGGGAAGATACTTCTAGTTGTTCAATGTGATTTTTCTCGATTGGAATATTAGAGGTTTGGGCAAAGTGAAGAAAAAAGCCTAAATTCATAAAGTTTTTCACAAGCACAATCCATGGATTATTTCCATTCAAAAAACAAAGAAGGAATGTTGATGCCAGCTCAATTTGAATTGCCAAGGATTTTGATTGGGCCCATGTTGACTCCATTGGATCCTCGGTAGAGTATTATTGAGATGGAACTTGTCTAAAATTGAGGTTATTGAATATGAAATTGGAGTTCACTATGTGTCTAATTGATTTAAAATCTTATCTATCAGTAAGATTGGGTCAGTTTCTACTATTTATGGCCTTACAAATTATGGAGAAAAAGAATTTTTATGGCAAGAGCTTCAATTCATTCACCCAAAATGGCTGGTGCTTGGTGTAGCGGCAGAGATTTCAACATTATCTGTCATGTGTGGGAAAGAAATTGGCTAACTATCTTTCTAGAGCGTCATGTTCTTTTAATCAATTTATTGAGAACCAAAACCTCATTGCCATTCCACTTGTGGGAGGTAAATTCACATGGGGCAATAGGCAGCACCCTCCAATTCTCAACAACCTTGATAGGTTCTTCGTCAACATTTAATTGCTTTCATTATTTCCTGAATCCTATCCTCTAATAAGCCACAATTCTTATTTAGATCATTGGACAATTTTACTCAAATATGAAGTTCCATCTTGGGGTTTCGTTCCATTTCAATTTGAGATTGAATGGTTGGGAAACTAGGACCTTTTGAAACTAATAAAATCTTAGTGGAGTGAAAGATCTTTTGTAAGGTCAGTAGATACCATCTAGCTCTTAAGCTAAAGTTCCTAAAAAAAGCTTAAATAATGGGCCAAAATAAATGCAATCAAAAAGGGAGAAAGGCTTAAATCTCCTGAAGACATTGGTGAGTCTCTCAACCAAAACAAAGAAGACAAGCCATTATCTGAGGATGACAGAATCCTTTGCAATGTCATTGAATACAAAATATGAGATTGTGAGCTTTAAGAGGAGATTCTTGGTGGCAAAAATCTAATACAATGTTTTTTTTCCATTCAATCACTATCAAGTCTAAAATCAATGACCAAATAGTGGATCATTCGAAGGCAATTTGCATATTTATAGTGAAATATTATGAAGAGCTTTAGCCTTTAGATCTTGGTGACATGCCTATAATATATGTAAATATCAATTTACAATGAATAATAAATACCATTTTAAAAGAATAAGGTAATTTTTTCTTTTTATCGTATGTTAATTTCTCACTTTCTTAACACTCTTTAGAGTTATCATAAAGAAGCAATCCATTTGAAGGATGTAAGAGATTGTGGGAAAGAGTGGAACGATGTTTGAGGATGGATCATCACCTTTGGGTGAGTGTTAATTAGTTGATGGATGGATTGGATCATTTGCCCATCAATAGACTTCTATTCAAGGAAGAGGTCGATTTACATTAAGAGTTGAGTGAGGAATGGAATAGACACCTCAGGTGGTGTACTAAAATACTAGATTTGTGCACTAACCTAAGGGAAGATGTACATGTCCATAGATCTAAGAGTAAGGATAGGGTACAATTGAAGTTACCTTGGAAGTGGGGGTTTTATTGAAGATTTAAGGTTGCGGGCCATCCAATGCATGATAGACCAACTCCTCACATGTTTTACTAAGAGGGTGGCAGCTGGTCTCATGCATGGGAACAACTGGCCACCCCATATTCATACATGTGTAATATAAATAGACGGAAAGGGCTGGGTTACAGAAATTTCCCAGCCCATACATCTACTTAAGGGAGGGAGAGAAGGGAGAGTTTCAACTGAGAGGGAGAGCTGGCTTAGAGAGGGAGTTCTTGGGGGTTGCAGCAAGGTGAGGAAGAACAAGAACCCAAGTAGGTTGAGTAGAGATTGAACGAGATTGTGCAAGATTTTCAATTGAGATTTGAAGAAAGGGAGCTAGGAATCTCCATCATAGGTTCTGGAAATTGTAGCAAGGTTTGTTGCCATGGAAGCTTGAAGGAAACTTGAGAGAAAACCTAGGAAACCAGAAGTCAAATGTGTAAGAAACAGAGGAGAATCAATGGCATGGGATGAGATTGAAGGTGAAATAAAAGGAGTGAAGCATTGGAGGTGGAAGTTGGGTGTATTTGTGCTGCATTTGAAGCAAGAAGAGAGGCACACCCAAGGCGGCAGACTTGCAACAGTAGGTAGCTTTCTTGCAACCAGTGTAGTAGGATTTTGAAGCCTCAATTTCTAGTAGGGGAGCATAAGAAGATAGTGAATGTAGGCATGGGTTTAGCCCAAAAGAAACACCCTATTTTCAATGCTTAAACTCCCACCATTTCATCATGCTTCTATATGTCTTAGACATATGGATTTTACTTACTTTTAGGAGTGTGATCATATTGATTTTCATGCTCAATACTCCATGCTTATTGATGTTTTAGTACGTGTCAGAAACTACATTATTTCCTTCCCAAGAATTGCACCAAAATTGGATGCATGGAATCATGTTTTGAATTGTGTTTGAACTACTTTAATTGGACTGCCATATGGGTAGAGATTTGTAAAAGACTTGTAGCAATAAACTATTGCCATGAGCCATCTTTTAAATGAAGCATTTTATTGTTAAAATACTAGTGATATAATGTCATCTTATTATGCTTTATTTGGACTTAAGATTTATGTAAAAACAGAGTGAAATATAATGGTGGATGGGATGCTCACTATTGGAAAAACCAATAGAGATGCATCTGCTATTAGAGGCTATCAGGCCTTTGAATGGATAATTGGATAAGGGGATTTTTTTATGGGAATGGTTACTAACTGACATCACTATTAGATAGTTAATTTTCCATGAGTAGAATGGTTGATTTTGGTGGAGGATTGGTTGGGAACATGGTGGGATGGTGGAGTACCCTGTTGGAATTTCCAGCTGGGTGGCACTATATGTTGATTGTCTTTTGGCCTTTGGTTAAGTGAAGATTGAATGGAAATATTTGGAGATTCAGGAAGAAATGGTTGAAATTGGTAAGGTTCTGACCATGTTGAGTGGACATGGTGGAACTTCCTTGCTGGAATTTCTTGCAGGGAGGTACTTTGTGTTATAACTTTTTGGGACGGGGTCGAATGTGGAAATTGATGCCATTTCTTAGGATAATTGATTTGAACTGATAGCTCTATTAGTTGGACAAGTTGTACGGCTGGAATGGAAGGATTTATCGATAAAATCGGTAACAAATGAGGTTGTAGTGAAGCATCCCTACATGAATTACCAGCAGGGATACACTTCTTTATGGAACTAAATTAATTAAGTTTTGGTTGGCTAAATGAATAAAAATACACATTGTTGTATGCTCCTAAGCCTAATAAAAATGTATTTTAACACTACTTGAAATGGTGAACCTCAAATGGACATAGGCTAAGTCAAACAACATGACCTATGATAAGATGCTAAAACTTATTACAATTGACAGTGAAATGGATACTTAAAACTCTTGAAAATGGAGTGAGGACATCAGTACCTAAACCATGGTTCCTTTTCCATTTTTGAATAAGCATTTGATTGAGGATGGAGGTGAAGGGAAGGGAAGGGTGGTTAAGTGGAAAATGTAAAACAAGATTCTGCAGAAATTTTCATAGGAACCATACTTAAACCTACACCTAATTTACTTATTAAAAGGACTCAAAATATTCTGTAACTAGTACTACTTTCATGCATAAATTCCAAGGTTAAAGGGGACGTAATGGTGTAGGGAATGACAGTGATCTGCAGAAAGACCAGCAGACTTGCTATGTCATTTTCCTAAGTGTTGGGGCATGAAAATACTACAAAACAGTAGAAAGTTCACATGCTAAGTGACCTAAGGTGTTTACTTATGTTTTTAATTGAGACTCTCAAAATTTGGCTTTAGGCTTTAGCTTATGTCAGTAGGTAGTTGACGGTGAACCCAACTTAGGTGTGAAGAAAGAGAGTAGGTGTTTGAAACCTAATATCCTCTTGATGAGATCTTGTGATTGGTCTGAGACCTTTCTCTTATACTTCAATTTGAGGTTAGGAGAATGATTATAAACCTAAGAAATACCTATGGTACACTTGGTTGGTAAGTGAGAACCTTAGAACTTAAAGTTCACTCGCTTTGATTTGAAACTTGCCTCCATGTAAGAGGACATGTTAACACCTTAGACAAGCCTTTAGGACTTGTTGTTTCCAGCCATGTGCATACCTCAAAAACTAAGATTGTTACTCACTTGTGACTCCTAAATGACACCTTAGAAAAGTAGGTGGAACAAAGACAAATCAACTTCCATTCAAGAATTATAGGAATAATCCATCCTATGATTACCTTGAAAAGCCATTACTTGGAATGCCATGTTTGTCACCAACTAGGTGATTAGCCTTATAGCCTAGGGATTATACATAGGAAGTGAAAGAGGAAGGAAACATCAAAGGATCATTAGGTTCTTCAAAACTTAATGAAATGGCAAAACAATACCATAAGGGAAACCGATAAATTAAACTGTCACCCAAGGAGGTATATGACTATACCTAGTTCTTTAATTATGGTTATATGAATGAAAAGACATTGACCATCTCAAAGAATATTAGAAGTCCAATTATAACTAAGACTATGAGATAAGCCATCATAAGTAGTAACATACTAAATTTATGGAATTTAAAGGACTAATGGATTCACAAATGGCATCAACTTACTTTTGTACTTTGTGTTATGGTTTTTCGTTGATGTTTAGGCAACCACTCTATTAGTAGCTATAAGCCTAATGGATATGGATTATTGATGCTTTAAGTGGCCTTTCTTCAAGCAGGCGTAAGCCTTGGGGATATAATTTTCACAATGCTTTAGGCAAGCACTCGATGAGTAGTTGCAAGCCATAGTGGATATCGTTTTATTGATGTTTTAGGCAAGCACTCCATGAGTTATTGTAAGTCTTGAAAATGCAGTTTTGATCCCTGTTTGGGTAGGTACCCTATGAGTACTATAAGATCCGAAAGCATGCATGCTTTGGGCGACAATAAGACTTGGAAGCATGCACGCCTAGGGTGGCAGTAAGAGCTAGAGGCAACCACACATGGGGTGGCTATAAGATTGAACGAAAGTCTGCTACATTCTATTGTAAGTCTTGAAAACCTTATGCTAAGAGGTACAATTGGCCATTGACCTCTGAGATTATATTGATACAACCCTGTGATGGAGACAGTGGACAATAAGACTAGCTCCTTATGGGGAACTACTCTAAGGTAGCTGGGTGCCTCCATAAGGTCTGGTGAGTTTTAAACCAGTGGTATCCATGAGTTGACATAGATGGTAGGGCCCTATGAGCATAAGAGTCTGGGTATCGATATTTGGAGCATGTTGGTACATGCCAGTTACTCTCAAGAGTCTAAACCTGAGTCCCTGATGGTAGGATTGTATGTCATTCTTGATGTCCTTGATAGTAGGATTGTATGCCATTTTGGTTTTGATCAATCAGTTTTTCCATTGTGACATGGACATGGATTTCATGTTTGATGAAGGATTGTGTACATGATCTATTAGATGCCAATGGTTTATTGAGTCAATGATATATCAATTTTTGGTTCATGCATGACACGGGTTTAACAGTCTTTTTATGTGATTTGGTTCTCACATATTCTCACTTTATTTTGGGATCTTGTATTTGTGATCTTTGCAAAATAGATCCTATGTTATGCACATCTTTGACACAAAACCTATGTACTTTGTTACTTATGGATATATTATAGTACGATTGCCTTATTTAGGTAGGTCGGCTTGTATCAACTTTCTTCCATGTGAATGGTTGATATGCTCACCGCCTGCAACCAATATTTTAGGTGATATTCCATGGAGATTGAGCCTAAAGGACAAGGGAAAGGTGAAAGCTTTGAGCACTTCTTAAATGTATGGTAAAGATACCCTTTGTGAGTTTAATTGATAGATTTCATGGATAGGGAATTCATTGTGGAATGTATATATTTTACTTTTGTTGACACTTGAATTGTTGTACAACTTTAAATGGACTGTATGTACAAATTGATGCATGTGTGATTCTACTTGTGACAAGTGATGATCTTGTAGCTTGTACTTTTAACCATTTCAAGTTAGATTACTATTTTACTTATATGTGGAGGTTTTAGGATGTAACACCTAGTCTGAAGTAGGGGTATTTCTCGAAATAGTTATATAATATCACTATAAGAACTTTTCAAAAAATAAGGAAATTTTCTCTACTTTTCAAATAATCTAATAAATATTTCAAAAGAAAAACCAGGATATTACAATGCCATTCCTTAAAGATCAAGATTTTGCTAAATTAAATTAAGGCACCAAAAATATGATGGATAGGTTATTCTCCACATGAGACATTGAATAAGCATTTATCGCATCCGATAGCTCAATAGCTCCTAGACCACAATTTTATCTGGAACACTATAATATTGTCAAACCTGAAGTGACTAATTTTATTATGGAATTCTACAATGAGGATGGAATAAAAAAGAACTTTGGATCATCTTTAATCACCTTCATTCCAAAAGTAAGTATAGCAGTTGATGACAGATGGACTTAGGCCTATAAGTCTTATTGAAAGTGGCTACAAAATCTTAGCCAAGATCCTTCCTCACCACCTCAAGTTGCCCTCCAATCTAAAATATCCTCAAGGAGCATTTGTTGCCGGGCACAATATAGTTGACTATGCTCTAATAGCTAATGAGTGTCTTAATATAATGCACAAACTCGGGGCTGGTAGTATACTATGCAAACTCTATGTAGAAAAGGCTTTTGATTGTGTTGAGTGAAAAATAATGGACAAGGTGCTAGAATGAATGAATTTTGCTCAAGGTGGAGTATCTGAATTGTAAAATGCTTAGGGTTAGCTTTGTTCTCTATTATTGTGCATGGATTCCCCAAGGGGTTCTTCAAAAGCTCTAGAGGAATTTGCTAAGGAGATGCACTCTTTTTGTAACAATTCCTTATTGTGGGAAAGCTTCAGGCTCAACAATGGCAGTCGGTAATAGACTAATTTAAAAGTAAACTTGCTTAATGGAAGAAAGCATGCTATTCATATGGAGGTTGTCTGATTGTCCAATTGACAGCTGTCTAGCTTTGATCGTCCTCTATCTGGGTCGATCTTGATTGTGCTGACATTCTATATACTACTTTACAACTTTCTAATCATATATTATTAAAGCTATGAATTATTACTTTTCCAAAAAAATGTAAGGTGAATTTTTTCATCATTTATTTTACAAGTAAAAATGACACTTTCTAGGATTAGTGAGTAGATGATAAAGCTTCAACATTGGTTTGGATTACAACTTGATTTTTCATGAAGTTGGGCTCAAATAGAGTTATAGCCTTCACACAGTTTAGTAAGGAGCTCATGAGGCCCATAATAACATTTTTCATTACTTTTGTTGATCTATTCTCATAGATATTCCTGTGGCATATATCAAAAGCACTTGGTGACACCCAATGGTATGCAAGTATAATGTCATGGCTCTAGCATAATGATTTCTCAATGCAGGACCAAAAGTTGAGTTTATTTTTAAATTGTGGTAACAACACCCATCTCCTCTCCTCTCCCCTCCCCTCCCCCCCCTCCCCCTCCTAGTTTGTTCCCAAGAGGAAGTAGTGTATGAAGCTTAGCTTTTACAAGGTTTGCAAAGGGATAATCTTAATAGACAAGGGAGTAGTCTATTTCCTAATAGTTATTTATAGTCATGCATGAGGAAAGTGGACCTAACTATGATAATCTAGTATATAACAAGTACATTCCATTGTCAATGATTTTACCTTCATCCAAAGATTGTGGATCCTTGTCCCTAGTTTGTTTTGAATTTGAGTAAAAAAAATGTGAACCATGTGAGCTTACTACGAGCAACCTACAAGTTCAACTATCTCGATCACACAAGCATTTTTTGCTCAAACAAAAATAAAGAGTGTGGTCACATGTTAGATCAATTGTGTGAATTATGGGCTTAGAGTGTTGAGTTCACACATTAGATTAGTTGTGTACATTGTATGTCACTTTTTTGTCAAGGTTTTTTTTTTTTTTTTAATGTAAATGTTTCATACTTTGGTAAGTAAATTTTGGATCTAGTGGACCTGAACCATACAATTTTTTAATAAATAACAATAAGATATTCTATAGGAGTCATCTAGGTTGTGGAGATTATGCTTAGATAAGATGTTTTCAACTTAAGAAAAAAAGTCATTTGGAAAGACTTTTGTCCCTTTCATTGATTTGCTAAGGCAACTATACTATGACTGTGGCTAAAAGATATTCCCATGTTATAGTCCAATTACATAATCTCATAGTTTAGCTTTTGAAATAAATTGGTAAGGCAAATATAAAAAAAGTTGGCACATATTTGTGAAAAATTAGAGAAAAATCAATTTTAGATGTCATTTTTAGTTTTGAATATGAAATTTTCACTAGATTTACCAATAATATTTAAGAACTTGACAATTATTTGTAAATTCATGCTAACTTCTTTGAACTTGCTTTAAATTTGAAAGTTGTAACAAATTTTGAAATGTTTGGGAAAAAGTTGGGGCATCATAAAGTCAAGGCATTTTTCAAAAAAATATCATTTATTTAGAGAATTTAGGTACTATGGTCCTATATAACCATTTGATTTAGGGCTTATAAATGGATGGCTAAAGATAAATAGTTAAATTGCTCTCTCTCTCTCTCTCTCTCTCTCTCTCTCTCTCTCTCTCTCTCTCTCTCTCTCTCTCTCTCTCTCTCTCTCTCTCTCTCTCTCTCTCTTGCTTTTTGGGTAAAAGTTAGAATTTGTTAATATATTGAAATATGTAACTAGCTTACAAACATCATGTAGACGACATTAAGTGATCTCACAGACAATAGGATAAAGTAATGTAATACTTTACATAACTAAAACATCAATTAACCACTTCATCTACACTAGATTTAGAAAATAGTCATGCCCTCCTTCCTAAGGACATCTAAGACAAATGTTTGGAGTACCCTTGTTTGCTTATGTGTAGGAGATTGCTCCATAAGAAGAACAACTGACAACTCATAGCTATTTGGAAGTCACTGATTGGGAGGATAGAAATGAAAATAACTCAGGGTTGTTACTTGGTCTTTTGGCCTTTTTAGGGGTTAGGTAAATGAAATTCCAAAAGGTTACACCATTTGCAAACTGTCATTACAAATTATCCTAGAAAATCAAAGAAAATAGAGAATTAAAACTACCTAACTAATTAGAAAGAAAATAGTGCAATGAGCAATTCTTGATGGAAGCCAAGCAACCTACACAAATATTATTAAATGCAAAAATGTAAAAAGGCAAATGAACTAATCTAACTAGAAAATTTGTATTGGTCCCACCCAATTATGAGTTTGGAAGCAACTGAGCAAGTTAATCGACACCACAATGGTTCGCTTTTCGACAATCTCCACTGGATCATGATAGTTTGAATGATAGTTCAAAAAAATTAAAAGGAAAAAATAGTTATTCTAGGAAAGTAAAGATGCATTATGCTATTAATTGATGAAATGAAGATGTTGGGATAGGTTCCCAACTATATGTGTTTATAGTCGCTATTGATGTGATGAAATGTAAAGAGGAGCTAGATTAGTGGTGGAATGGTACAAGGTATACACAGGGTTGCCCATAGCTTGCTAGAAGAGATAAAGACAACTACATCGACTAGCTTTCTATTCTTCATCCATAATGGAGGATGCATTCTAGCCGTTGATAAAATCTAAAAAAAGCTATAAGCAGAGCTCTTAGACACTTATATGTGGAAGATAAGGATGCCATATGTTGCCCACTGCAATAAGGGAGTATGCTTATAAGATCTTGCATTGGATGTGAAGTGGTACCTTATCTCTTCTAGCAAATGATGATAGCTAAAATGAGTCTTACATTTCCCATGCACAAAGGATAAGAGGATGGCTTTGGCTAGTATGATGGGCAGTTGCCTTCTTTATGTCTTGTGTATTAAATGTGAGTCAACATACAACCAAGCTAGGCCAAATTCCTTGGGCTTTGAGTAGTTGAACCTGAGAAGATGACATTGTGGCCTAATAGACGGGGTTTACATTAGGACTTCTAAAAGTAGAGATGGGCTTTGATCATCGCTAGATGCTGGTAGATGGACAAAAGTTGTCTCCTTCATGGTGCACCCCTATCTCTAGTCTCCTAGATGATGACATGGGTATGTTGTTTGTTGTTGGGCATGTGGGACCATAGCTTTTGTTGTGTTATAAAACATGGGTTTTGTTATGTGGGGTTGCTTATGATGATGCCTTCTAGTGCTGTGGACAGATGCTAGATGTCTTGAAAAGAAAATTTAATCTTTAGCAACAAAATTGTCTATAGATGCCCCTCCTCGCTAGAGTATATGAACTATCGAAGGCAAAGTTGAAAGTAGTCACCACATTTTATTGTGACAATGTTAGTTTGTATCGTACATGTTCAAATGCCGATTACAACCATGATGTAAGTGAACATAGGGTGTATTTTGGTTGTGCTATGGACATAAATGCTACTAGGCAACGAGGGCAGAGCTAATAGATTAGATGCTTGATGATTACTATTTAGCTTGTTTAACACTTATACTTGATTTCTAATCCTAGGTTCATTCTTGACATGTTGTTTGTTAACAATGATGATGTGAAAGAAGAGCACTAAGAAATTTTGCTTAGTGATGTATGCTAGTGTTTAAAAATTGTCTGCCTACTAAGCTTTCACTATAAAGGGTTTTTTACTAATGATCCATATAGTGGGGATTACAAGTGCAAGTAGCATCTGCCACACTGTTGAAATGCTGGAGCATGAGATAACTATTCTATGAGGGTGTGACTACTTTCTTGCCTTAAAGAGAATGATCTTTGCTCTACCTTGGAGTATTTTGTCTTCCAAACATATCTTCTGTCACACTGTTGAAATGCTGGAGCATGAGATAACTATTCTATGAGGGCGTGACTACTTTCTTGCCTTAAAGAGAATGATCTTTGCTCTACCTTGGAGTATTTTGTCTTCCAAACATATCTTCATGCTCTAATTATATTATGTCATGTGTGATTGAGATAAGATAAGAGAACCATCATATGGGATTGCAGGTACTTTTCTAGCACAAAGAGGATGGCTAAAGCATTCTTGCTTTGAGTGTTCTCTAGATACACGGCATATTCTTTTAGTGCCTACTATCCATTCCAAAGAGATCACCAATAAAAAATTTTCCTTCATCGGGTTTAGGGTGGAAAATGTCACTTCTAGATTGAAATTGTAGGGTAAACAAAGGATCAAGATATTCAATGAATGATTGGTATTGAAGGGAAGAAAATAGGATGACTGATTGTCTCTAAACAGTTTACCTTGAACAAACTTTGGTTTCAAAAAAGGGCCTCTGAGCATTCATATTAGCTTACTAGGTAAAGTGAAATAAGTGAATGCAACCACATACTTCATGGTGTCCTACATAAAATATTCTCTCAAATCACATAAATGTGTTTAAAAAACAAAGCAAAGTAAAGTTCACATTAATGAATGCATTGTGAAAGAAGCAAGTGAATACACTTAACCTAATAACAAGAGGATGTTTGCTAGACCTCTCTAGTTGCTTTTGTGCATGAGCTGATCTTTCCTTTTTGGTGAATAGATTTCTTGACAACAAAGCCTTCAAGTGTCAATTTTTTTTGGGTTTTTGTTGCTTTTTTCCATTATTATTATTATTTTGTGGATTTTTGAAACTTTTGCTTGTTGCTTGTAACAAATAACAATCAACGACATGCTTTGTGTCTCTTTTGTGATTAACATGAATTAGGAACATGTGAGATTTGGAACAATTAGAATTGAGCATGGATCTTAGAGACTTAAGAAGTGGGGCCAAGCAATATGAATAAAGGAAATTGTTGCCTATGCAAGCTATGGCTGCTTTTTGGTTTCAAATGATGGCCGACTTGGAGTGATGCTAAGCTAACCTTTTGACTTTAGAATTAATGCTTCCGTCTCTTGTATCCAAGGTCCAAATAGTGTATCAAAATGTTGTTATTTTCCACAAGTGCACGGTCTATTGTAGTATAGCTATGCAAATACAGGTCGATCCCATAGGGACTTGCTTTAAAAGATGGAGTTTTAGATAAAATTCAATTAATAAATAAATTAAAACTAATGAATATAACATAATTAAAATGACAATAAAATAAAAATTCTTAATTTATTTAACTGTTGCAATTTACAGAATTTCTAAATCCAAGAAAACAGAAAATAACACTAAACAAACAGCCTTGATATCATTGTCCCTGGATAGGCAGAATGTGGATAATGTAAAACCAGAATATTTAAGGACACAAAAGTAAATAAAACGAGGACACATACGGTATTAAAAAGAAAGGACAGAAATGGAATTAACAAAAAGGACAAGAATGTAATTGCATTTAAAGAGAAAAGGGAAAAATTGGAATTGATTAAAAATATGGTTTTTAACAAAAAAAAAAAACCCAGACTAAGAAGAAAGTCGGAGGAGAAAGGGGAAGAAGGAAGAGGAGAAATGTGGGGAGAAGAGAAGAAAGGAAGGGAAAAGAATGGAAACCTAGTTTAGGTTTCCTTCTCTGGTTCGGCCGATGGTAAGAAAAAAAACCGTCGGAGATGGAGGAGAAAGGGAGGAACAGTAAAGAATGGAGAGAGAGCATGGGAAGGAGGAAACAACTTGATTTCAGGGGCTGGCCAATGAAGATGGAGGGGGAAAGAGGAGAAGAGGGAAAGAAAGGTAGAAAGGGAGAGGCGGAGCTGGTACTAATTGGCAAGGCCAGTGATCGTAGACTGCTTAGAGGAGGAGTAGAGAAGAGGGACGGGAAAGCTTAGGAGAAGAAGCGGGCGCCTGCTTGCTGTGTCATGCACCTATGACTACCCAGTGGGGAAACGAGAGTGAGAAAGGTTGAGAGAAGAGGTCTGTCTACGGTACAGCAAGAAGGAAGATTGAAGAGGAGAAGGGTGGAGAGGAGAAGAAACGCAAGAGAGAGATGAGGGTGATTGGCCAGCCCAACCCGATCCTGCCCGGGGTTTGAAGAAGTGCCGGATGTAGAGAGAAGAGGGGGTATATGTAGAAAATGAGAGAGACGTGTGAGAGTGAGAGAAAAGAGAGAGAGAATCGTGGGAGATAGGGAAGTGAGATAAGAGAGAGAGGTGTGAGATGAGAGAAAAAGGGAGACGTGGGAGAGAGAGAAAAGAGAGTAAAAGAGAGATGGAGAGAGAGGATAGGGAGATAAAGAGAGGTGGGGTCCACCAACATTTTAGCCTTGTTAGAACTTTGGAGTCTTCAAATTTCTTCTGTCCTAGGAGTCTTCAAATTCTTCTCTTTTCAGGAAACTTCATTATTCTCTCCTTGATTTGATATGGATCATCTGGATCATCCAAGCTGTGTTGATTGATCTGCAATGCACAGGACCTAATTAGAATAATCTGAACCGTTCATTATTCCTCTAATTAGCTTTGATGATCATCTGACCATTAATTTTGTAATTCAACGGTTGGATGGCCAATTAAAGTTAAAATGAAATATTTTATATAAAATCTCAAAATTGATGGCCTAGATGCTCTAATTGAACACTAAATTAGGGGTATTTTGAACAAAATTAAACACTTAACACATCCCCAACCAACATTTTGCTAGTCCCTAGCAAAATATGCAAACAACTATTTTATACAAAACTGGTACAATGTGCCACTTTTGTAGGTACTCACGATTGCATTTAGCACATGCAACAAGCCCTTAAACTGCTGGGTTACCCCTAGTGGACGAGTTATGCCTTGTGAGGGTTTGCAGTGAATATACCCACAAAATTCAAAAAAATCTAGTTCCTTATTTTATCTCAGAGAATCCTCATTCATTAGCAAATTAACTAGTTTTTCACAGCTTAATGAAGAGGATTTGATAATTTTACACACCATACCCATATTAAAGACATTTTATTTGGGATATTTCTCAGAGTGCATATGTGTGTACAACCACATAAATCTTGACTTCTAATTGGACATGCTTACATTCCATTGAAAATATGCTTTGACCTCAAATCCTCACAAGTATACACTCAAAAATAAAACTCTCAAATAAGGGGTTAAACATATTTCTCTCATTATGTGACTGAATCCAACAAGCTAATGGTTCACATAATTCTTTTTAATGCTCATGAGACAAAGTAAAGTGATCCCTAAGAGTGGATGTTAACACCAAGAATATTAGGGGTCTTTTACTTTAATTCTTTCTTTTTATCTCCTTTGTAAGGCTATGTCCACCTAAAATCAATAGGTCTTTAACTAGGATGAAATGTAGGCTTTAGGACCGGTTTATAAAAGAAAGGTATAAGAATTTCAAAGGTTCAAAATTGAGTAGATGTCTTCAATGAATATCTACTAGGACAACTTTTTCTTTTTGGTTTGTACTTGAAGTGAATTTCTCTTTCAATTTTTTGCTCCTCTCTCTCTCTCTCTCTCTCTCTCTCTCTTATCTTTCTTTCTTTCTTTTTTTTTGTCTTCTTTGGAAGAAAGACATCTAATTTTTTTTTACTTCTTTTACTTTTTGAATTTTTTCTACTCTACTCATTTTGAAGATGGGTAATGGTTATTTATTCTACTGGGTTATTCTGGGTTAAGGTGAATGGGGTTAAGAAAGAAAAGGCTTAATGACAGGCTCAAAAGGCTAACTAGTGGTATACTATATTGGGTAGGCTTTATATCTCTGGGATGAGTAAGGATGGCCTATTTCATTTCTTAGGTTTTCTAAAGCCTATCAAATTCAATAAATTTCTAGAATTAAAGTTATTACTCCTATTTATCCTTGATGTTTAACCAAACCAGGATCACACTAATGTATGTATGTTGAAAAAAGTGTGGAATTACTTATAACTCTCTAAAAGAAGATAGTCTCAAACTCTCACTAGGTTATAAGTCTCCACTGGTTTTCCTCAGGGTCTCTAAGTCATACCTCTATATTAGTCTTGATTATGTGTTATGTGTAAATGGTTTCCGAGAATTAACTTTCATAAAATGCTTCAACACATGCATGATATGCAAAACTAATCATATGCATTCCAATTGAGAGGTGAAAACAATATGCATTCTCACTTCTTTGAATTTTTGTCCTATTTTTGAATTTTTTCTACTCTACTCATTTTGAAGATGGGTAATGGTTATTTATTTTACTGGGTTACTCTAGGTTAAGGTGAATGGGGTTAAGAAAGAAAATGCTTAATAACAGGCTCAAAAGGCTAACTAGTGGTATACTATATTGGGTAGGTTTTATATCTCTAGGATGAGCAAGGATGGCCTATTTCATTTCCTAGTTTTTTATAGCCTATCAGATTCAATAAATTTCTAAAATTAAAGTTATTACTCCTATTTATTCTTGATGTTTAACTAAAACAAAGATAACAGGATCACACTAATGTATGTACACTGAAAAAAAGTGTGGAATTATTTATAACTCTCTAAAACAAGATAATCTCAAACTCTCAGTATGTTATAAGTCTCCACTGGTTTTCCTCAGGGTCTCTAAGTCATACCTCTATATTAGTCTTGATTATGTGTTGTGTGTAAATGGTTTCTGAGAATTAACTTTCATAAAATGCTTCAATACATACATGATATGCAAAACTAATCATATGCATTCCCATTGAGAGGTGAAAAAAATATATTTACTAAATTCTGAACATCCAGTTCTCATCACAATAAGGGAACTCTACTTTAAAAACTCTCTTTCTTTCTTTCTTTATTTTTTTTCAAATTTTTTTTTACTAAAAAACTCAAGAAAATTCAAAATCTCGATGTGCATCTACACCCCCCAAGCTGAATGAAACATTGTCCCTAATGTTTGAAAACATAGGATTCTATATGAAAGTTGAGTGATGTAGACTCTAAACCTTTGGGTTGCCTCCCAATAAGCGGTAAGTTTAACGTCTCCAGCCAAACATTACCTAATCTAACTTTCTAAACCTAGAGCTAACTAGGTTAGCTTATGTGTACTAATCCGAACCTGAAGATGAAATGGCAAGATTTCTCATGCCACTTCAAAATTTTGCGGTAATCTATATATGGCCTCCACCTTGAAATTTTAGGTGGTGATATGGATATAATATAGTAGATCACCGCAAATGTAAAAGTAATGGGATCATATTGTTAATCCCCCATCTTCAATATTTCATGATAGTCAATATAATTGCTCCACCTTGAAAATTGAGGTGAGGGTAACACAATGACTGCATGAACTTCTATGTATTTCCTTAGATCATATGGTGACAAACAGTCCTCGTCTTGACCAAATTGAGAGATAATAATGACCATTCTATTTAGTTTATCATTTTCCTCCGTGTCCCTATCATTGTCCTGAATTAGGGTAATGACCTGACTCTGCCCTTCTCTAATAGGTTGTTCTTGTATTACTAGAGGCGAAAACAAGGTTTGGCTTAAACTCTGGTTATCTTCTGATGTGTATCCTAGAGTAGGTTGATGCATATCAATTGACTCTGCTTTAAGCACAGGTACGATAGCAATTGGGCCTATATTATCATTTGATGTTTGTGCAAATAAGGCTGCTAGGTCTTAATTAGGTACATCTTCTACATTAAAAGGCGCAATTTGAATTTCATGCTTTATAGGAGGATCTACTCTAGCTTGCCATTGAGAAGTGTCCATAAGAGGCACAATATCCAACAATTCATGCAGCTCCTCAATAGATGTGTCTTCATCAAAGTCATAAAAATCGGTGGGACACTCATCTAGAGGATTAGGGTTGGATTTTTCTAAAGCTTTATTCTTTTCATTAATGGAAGTCTCATCATTATTAGAATCAGGACATGGCTCATAAGGATCATAGGAAATTTTCATCTTAGTGTCAAGAATAAATGGCTTTATATTCCCCCTAATTTGTTTCAGTTTTTCCTCAAATTCCTCCCTCCCTTGATTTATTTTCTCAGTGAAATCCTCCATCATTTGTCTTATTTCATTATTCCCTTGTGCTATTATTTCACACATATGTTGCATTTTTTCTCCTAATAGTGGTTCTTCTCGTAGAGGAAATGACTCATAGGGTTGGCATTGAGGTATTGAACACATGATGGTTGACCTAGATATTCTGAATAATCATGGTAGTACTGACTAGGCTGAGACCATTGTGGTTCTTCCTGATATTGGTAATCCTGAGACCATGGTTGTTCATGATGCCTAGCACATCCATTAGAGTCTTGATAATTTGTCTCAGAATAAAAATTGCTAAGGTATGCAAATGCATTAGCTGCATCCACTGGCTCCTGATAGTATTCATTGTATGTGGATCTTGATTGGGGCCATGAAGGAGTGGAATAGGGATGCTCATACTAGGTATAGTCATTATGGTATTGAGATTGTCGCGTAACTTGCCTAAAAGCTATTAGCCTAAGCAATTGACTTTCCATAAGATCTAACCGATCCATCTATGCATCTAATCTATGAAATCTATCCCCTTCTTGATAGGCTCTCTCTTCTTTTTTTTCTCTTTTTTAAGATGAAAACTAACCTACATGATGCAATCTAACTTCCTAGAAAGATGCACAAACAAAGGACACAATGTAATCCTAGAGGCTAATGAGCAACATATTGATTTTCTTGAATTAGTGTGGGGACAATGCTTTTAATTAGCCTACTCTAGCACTCCTCTTCTTTAGATTTGATTATTGCTTACCAGTTAGGTTCTGTGCAAGGTGGTTAATACAACCCTCGTGTAAGGAGGCGTTTAGACCTTACAAACATTAACAGGAGGTGAGGAAAGAGCGATGCTCTATTAGACAACCCTCAATAACCATAGTGCTCAAAAGTCACTAGAGTGACAATAAATCGAGTCTTAGTAAGAGGATCCTACGAGCATGTAATAGCCATATAGGTCTCTTTTAATTGATTTTAATTTAATTTAAAGGTTAGGATAGTGCACTTGAGGTGATTATCCTAGGTGGGCCAAGGAGTAGTGATGAAATCCAACCTTGATCTTATGGGGGTAGGGTGCCCTTACTAATTATTTTCACACTCCATGGCAGTTCGATCAGCATATATATCACCTTAAAGCATTAACCATTTCCTAAGATGCAAATAAAAGCAATAAACTAATGCAAAACCTAAAAATGCAACAATTATAAAAGGATGCTTTTTATATGATTTATACTACCAAATAATGCAAATTTACTCAAAATGCAAACCCTAATCTAGGAATTTAAATGAGTGAGGAGACTTACAGTGGGGTTTCTGATGAAGATCAAGTGTGGGCTACCTTATCCCACACTTGCCTTGTATTATTACAACCCTTTAAAATAAAAATAGAAATTGCAATTTACAAGGATCCCCATTACAAGCTTCACTCAAAAGGAAAAAAAAATCCTAATCTAGAAAAGTAGGGAAATTTCCATGTTGATGAAGATTTGCTTGCCAATTTTCTCCACTTTCATGTTTTCCTAAAAAAGAAAAATTAGAAATAAGTACCAATTTTAGGAAATTAAGTGGTTATGCACTAAAAAAAATTGAAAAGTACACCTAAAATTACCTAAAATGTAATTCCTAATATTTTTATATTTTTTTGGATTTTTATTTTTTGGAATTAAAAAAAATTAAATTCTATAAAAAATTCATTGCAAGTCCCCAGCAATGACCTCAAAAACTTATTGTTGTTTTCTATAAGTGCATGGGCTATTGTAGTATATCTATGCAAATACGGGTCGATCTAAGAAAACAGAAAATAACACTAAACAAACAGCCTTGGATATCATTGTCCCTGGATAGGCAGAATGTGGATAATGTAAAACTAGAATATTCTGGGACACAAAAGTAAATAAAATGAGGAGACAGATGGTATTAAAAAGAAAGGACAGAAATGGAATTAACAAAAAAGGACATGAATGTAATGGCATTTAAAGAGAAAAGGGCAAACTTAGAATTGATTAAAAATCTGGTTTTTTACAAAAAAAACTAGACTAAGAAGAAAGTCGGAGGAGAAAGGGGAAGAAGGAAGAGGAGAAATGTGGGGAGAAGAGAAGAAAGGAAGGGAAAAGAATGGAAACCCAGTTCGGGTTTCCTTCTCTGGTCTGGCCGATGGTGAGAAAAAAACCTGCTGGAGATGGAGGAGAAATGGAGGAATAGTAAAGAATGGAGAGAGAGCATGGGAAGAAGGAAACGACTGGATTTCAGGGGCTGGCCGATGAAGATGGAGGGGGAAAGAGGAGAAGAGGGAAAGAAAGGTAGAAGAGGAGAGGAGGAGCTGGTGCTGACTAGCAAGGCTAGTGATTGTAGACTGCTTAGAGGAGTAGAGAAGAGGGATGGGAAAGCGTAGGAGAAGAAGACGGGGCCTGCTTGGTGTGTCATGCACCTATGGCCGCCCAGTGGGGAAATGAGAGTGAGAAAGGTTGAGAGAAGAGGCCTGTCTACGGTACAGCAAGAAGGAAGATTGAAGAGGAGAAGGGTGGAGAGGAGAAGAAACGCAAGAGAGAGATGAGGGAGGAAGGTGATTGGTCAGCCCAACCCGGTCCTGCCCGAGGGTTGAAGAAGAGCCGAATGTAGAGAGAAGAGGGGGTATATGAAGAAAACGAGAGAGACGTGTGAGAGTGAAAGAAAAGAGGGAGAGAATCGTGGGAGATAGGGAAGTGAGATAAGAGAGATATGGAGAGATAAGAGAGAGAGGTGTGAAATGAGAGAAAAAGGGAGACATGGGAGAGAGAGAAAAGAGAGTAAAAGAGAGATGGAGAGAGAGGATAGGGAGATAAAGAGGGGTAGGGTCCACCAACATCCCAGTCTTGTTAGAACTCTGGAGTCTTCAAATTTCTTCTGTTCTAGGAGTCTTCAAATTCTTCTCTTTTCAGGAAACTTCATTATTCTCTCCTTGATTTGATATGGATCATCTGGATCATTCAAGCTATGTTGATTGATCTGCAATGCACATGACCCAATTAGAATTATCTGAACCGTAGCTTTGATGATCATCTGACCATTAATTTTGCAATTCAACGGCTGGATGGCCAATTAAAGCTAAAATAAAATATTTTATATAAAATCTCAAAATTGATGGACTAGATGCTCTAATTGAACACTAAATTACGTGTATTTTGACCAAAATTGAACACTTAACACAAAACACAAAAATTTCTAAAAGTAGAATTTCTCAAAAAGTAGAAGAGCAGCTTAATGTAGATGAAAAATTGGGGAAGGAAAACAAATTCTAGTTTTTTGTTTTTCATTTTTAAAAACCCTTTACCACCAGAAGCTTCCTACTAGTATAATCTATAAAAAATGAAACAAAAATAGTAAAACGTGAAAGGTGTCAAATTGCATAACACAATTGAATTTTGACATTTGTGGTGCATTTGGACACATTGATTTCAACACCCTCAGAGTTTGGCACTGATTTGGCATGACTCTTAGGCTCTTGAGCATGCATCATTCCACCTATCAAAATGTCTCGACTTCCACAAGCAACGGGTCTAATCCTTTGTTAATGATAAATGCATGTTGATCAAAATTCTTCTTGTGAGATGCTGAGATGTTGCTCTATATCTCAAGACATTTCTTGAGAACTAAGTTGGAGTCAAGTCTATTTCTCACGAAATGCTCTTGAAGATTCAGATGTGTCCCTTCCAAGCCATTCCATTGCTTTGTGAAGTGCTGGCCACTCACGTCATTTCACTAAGTGTTTTAACTACAAATTCGTTTAGATTTATTCATTCACTTTATTTCTTTGGAGATTTCATCAAGAAAAAACAGCAAAACCAGAGGTTGCTAGCTTAAAAGATTTTTGAGGAAGACTTGATCTAAAGCAAGGTGCTAATTTTCTTAAACCTTGTTCCATGCTTCTGTATTTTTTTCTTTATATTCTTTTGTTTCCTTAAAGAGACTTAAACCTTATATGTTTCATTTTTAGAAATCTAACCAAATAAATTCTGATCATCTAATTTTTCCCAAATTTTCACTTTCTTCTTTGACAAGTTTTATGTTATGTATGTTACCTTATTTGACATGCATGGATCCTAATTTCCTCACTTCTACATTTAGGGTTTTGTCTTTAAGAAAGTCCCTTCATAATCTTCTATGAAAGATGTAAGGATGTGATGCTCATCCTACTTCGCAGGACAAATCCAATGATTTTGAACCTTCTTCAAAGGTTGAGGCTTCTATTGAGGGATCTAGTACCCTGTGATGTACCAGACATCCTCTATGAGGGATAAATTGGTTGTTCAATAGCATGGAAGTGATGATTGCGCCTTTCAAGAGGCTACAGATGGTGTGGATAACTTAGATGTTGGTAGTAAGGTTGCGCATGGAAGTAGATGGTAGGATTTTGGCAATGATGATGACATTGTTAGAGACAATTTAGATGTTGTGGACCATGGAAGCAATGTATCCCATTAAGGCAATGATACTGATGTTGATTGTGATGTAGATGATATAATTGGCTAAGTTCTCATTGTTAGGGATGATGAAGTGGTAGTGACAATGGTGATGAAATTGATGACAGGGATGTAATGGATGAGAGTAAGTAGCTAGATGATGATAAAAATCATGACAATGAGTTTGATAATAGCAGTGATGAGGACTTTGTGGTGAAATAGATTGAAATAAAGGATCTTGAGTATAAGAATCATGTAGATAAGGAATTTGGTGTGAATGGAGAAGATGGTAATGATGGAATGGATATTTGTGATGACGATGATGGGGCTGACGTAGAGGCCGATGGTTATAAGGATGGAGATAAAGTAGGTGATGATCCAAATGAAATCACCTATGATTCAGAGATCAACACCTACAAGTCAAAGGAGGATCTAGTGGCTTTAGTGAGATTAGATTGTGAGGATAAGTTGGAATGAGATCTGCATGGAATTAGCTTAGACATGGAATTTGAGCCTCAAGAGGAGGCTGATTAAGATTCCACTCCTTGCAAGGTCTATGACATAAGACTCCATTCACTTCTCTCTCTCTCTCTCTCTCTCTCTCTCTCTCTCTCTCTCTCTCTCTCTCTCTCTCTCTCTCTCTCTCTCTCTCTCTCTCTCTCTCTCTCTCTCTCTCCTTTGACATTTCACACTTTACAAATTTGCTCTATGTCCTTATTGAATCCAATTTCTTTCCCTTTTTTTTCCTTTATTTAAATAAAACTTATTTGTTAAACCTAGAGGGAGTTAGAAATGGACGTGTGAATATTAATCGGTGGAAGAGGACTAGTGTTCAATCATCTGTCCCTTGCAGGATTTGGGTTGTGCTTCAAAGTATGTACTTTGAAGTGGAATGCAAGAAGATCGTCGCACTTTTCCCATGGTGGTATAGGAGGACCAATATAGTTCACACCTTTGTTGGTGAACTCATACTAATTCCTTTTGATGTGTATATGCTGCTTGGTATCAAGTGGGTTGGAAAAATGGTAAAATGTCTCCTATAATACCCTTTTGGGGTATTTACAAAGACGTAAAGGGTAATAAAGACAGGGTTTACTGTGATTAAGTGTGACGACTCGGGTTTTCCCATGCATTTTTAAATGCAATATCTAATTCCTAAGCGCGAGATGCATCCCTATTTGAAAACTATTTTATAAAAACAATGCAATGCAGCGGAAAAATCTTTTGTGTTAAACTCATTTTGAACACCTCGAGTGTCCTTTGCTTTCACAACAACCAAAGTAGTTTTTGAAATTTTCAAAAATCATAAATGTATTCCCAGGTCTATCTAGTCACAGCTCATAGCCCAATTGTAAATAAATACAGATACATGTCTAAAGGGTAGAGTGTTTACTTACATTCATACTTGTCTCTTCTTCATTTACTTGATCGTAGCACTAACATTTCCTGATACTTCTTCTACTCGTGAGCTATCCTGAAAAATATATTTGGGTGAGTATTTCTCATACCTAGTAGGTGATCTGATACTACTATTTTAAAAACACGGTAAGCAACATACAGGATTCCAAGAGCTTTTCATGTAAAACATCAGTGATTCTTTTTGTGTAAGCATGCATAGTTATGCATAAAACATAAGCTTATTGATGCAATTTCAATCATGGAGTCCTTTCTCATAATCTAGTATTCAATGATATAAATATGATCAAAATTATGTAATAGAAATCAATAGATCCATACACGAAGATCTCGACAAATGCATCAAACCAGTGAGTCAAATATAATAATCATGAAACTCTTAAAATAGTCATCATTCAAGCAGATGCTAATATCATGCACATTAGTCTCTTGGCATACATGTCATGCCAACTAGTCACGAGTAGTTGTATATGACCATCTCGATGCTATATGCATATCAATCACACTGAAATCATAGGACCACTACGGTCATACTCAACATACAGCTGGAATCCACCATAGCCTCCACGGCGACTATGGATGTCGACGAAAGGGTACCGTGAACACCTCCAGTGGTCGTCCCTGTTTACCATAGCAGTCAGGGAAGGGACAATGCCTTTTTGGTAGTGATACCATCCACCCTTTTGGTGGTAGAGGCCAACCCCGTACCTCCGCTCAGCATAGTGCCCACCAGGCTTATCAACCCGTAAAATATAAAAATTATGTCCTTTTTGGGTTCCTCACATTGCCTAGCCCTCACACTACCTCACAGTGTCTTTTGGGCACTCCAGCGTCTTTTGGTAACCCTCAAGGTTATGCATTTAATCGAATCTCAATAATTGCAAATCATGCAATTTATGCACTTATTCATCGTAAATAATGCAATTTATGCAATCGTTTGCAAAACCTGCATGCAATGCATAAAATATGCTCATGCTAGTATCGTATTCAAAGTCATAACCCTGCCTAGAAGCCTAATAGCCTGGAAGCCTGTCAGTTCTCTCTGGCCCGCCCTCATCGGCCAAGGCTACACTTCTCCAAACATGGTTGTATAAGAACATCATAAAAGCATACTATATGCAATGATAGGTTCAAGTGCTTCAATGCTGTAAATCATGTAGACACTTCTGTATACTCGTATAAGAATATCATATTTCAAAAGCATCATAAAGGCAAGTAAATCACTTAGAGTTTGGGATGCATTTAAAAACTTAGTATAAGACTAACTACAAATCAAGTATGTTTGGAAATGCATTAAAACGTAGCAGTATCAGATTGCCTATAAATCAAATACATTTGGACATGCATTAAAAATGTGGAAGTATCAGACGACCTACCTCGATGTTCCTTGTATCGCGTTCTTTATTTCTCGACGTTAACCCATCTTAGCGAAACCCTAGATGTTCATGAATAACAAGGATCCCAATATCATTTGCTACTTATTAGAATTATAGCTTAATGGCTAGATTTTCCCTTTTTAGGTTATTGCTTACCTCTAATAGATCCAACAAACCAATCTATGAGTCTTGATCGTCTTTAATTAGGTAGATCTAGAAGATCTCTATAGTTCTTAGGCTATAGTCATATCAAATAGTCCTTAATCCTAACTTTTATAGTCTCATTAGGTCCATGTCATTGATACGAATGCAATGGTTCTTTCGAATTGTCAATTGGAGTTATATAGTCTCCTTAATTGGGTTTTTAGTGTCGCGCATCAATGGACGACCTAGGATGCTCACGTGCCCTGGTTGAACCAGGACCCATGCCTGCACGTTGTGCGCACCCAAAGGACATGCCAGGGACCGCATTCACACGCACATGCATGCCCAAGTGACGTGCGTCTTGGATGGTGTCATGCGAACGCTTCTTTGGTGCAGGTGTGATGCGCCTTGGCTCTTGGGGCACTCGTGCATCCCAATCGAAATTGGGACTGCGCTCGCACGTGGCGTGTGCGCGAGGACTGTCCCAGGGAGCACGTTCATTGTGTGCATCCTTGTGACAACTGGGTTTCGACGTGTTTCGGATGAAACCCGTCTTCTTTGATTTCTACTGCATTTCCCAACCGAAAAAGCCCAGATCCAGCATGGATCTGGACTGGAGAAAAAGGGGAAACTAAAGAGGAAAGGGTGGGGGGCTTACTTGGGTGGTTTGGAGCAATGCCCATCGCCGGAGGTGGTGCCCTCTTACCTTTTTCATCTGCCTGAGTCCTAGGACATCGGAAAACCCAAAAAAAGGAAAACCCAGTTTTCCGGTGAGTCCAGGGAAAAATGGGAAAAAAGGGGAAAGGAAAATGGCCGGCTTGAAGGATCTGGCCGTTGCCAGAAGTTGCAGGGAACTGGAGGAGGGGTTTTTCCTATGTAAACCTCATTGAAACCTTAGCTCGAAGCAACTGAATTAGGAGGAGAAGAAGATGATTGGTGAAGAGGGGGATGGGCTTTTTAAAGAGGGGTGAAAGGCGGTGCTGCCAATGGCGGTGCCGCCATTGTTGCCGCCCTACAGAGGCAGTGGTGGAAGTCTCTGGAATGCTGGAGGAGGAAGAAGGTGGGGGTGCAGTTATCAAAACGCCCCTGCATTTTTTGTCTTTTTTGTTTTTTAAATATAAATTACAAAAATGCCCTTAATCTTTAAACGCCCGTAACTTCTTCATACGAACTCCATTTTTGGCATTCTTTGAGGTGTTAGATTCCATTTTTTGAGTAGAATCTAATGACATAATATTTCTCACAAATTCATTTATTTCCTATTTTATATAAATTAAAACATTTAGGATAGTAATTTTCACATATTAATTTCTAAATTTAGTAAAAAGGGCATAAAATGTTTGGATCATTACATTAAGTTGTTTAGATATTAGGTTTGTAAGAAGAGGAATTATAGGTGATTTTCAACCCATGGTCTAAGCATTATATCCTAATGAAAACCCTTGAGCCATAGTATTAAAAATCATGACTGAGTTTCCACTTGTAATTTTGATTATAGGACTTAGCCTTTCTAAGACAAAGTAACCAAAGATTTGAATTTTTAATCTCCTAGGATAGATCAGTTAAGTCCACATAGGGCCACTGAATAAGCTCTAAAAATTGAAGATAAAGATTGAGGAATTTATTAGAAGAACATCATTTCTGGAAAAGTAGATACATTAATGTAGCACTAATTTCTTTCCTTGAGAATTGCATGACATATTATCCTAGTGTCCAAAAGTCAAGCATATGTAAAACTAAACTAAACTTAGCTAAAGTATATTAATAAAAGAAAACTCAAAGTTAACTATATTAAAAGAAAGTAGGCTTAACTATTCTAAGTAGAACTCAACAAAACTAAGCTAAGTAAACTAAACTAAGTTAATTAAACTTAACAAGATTGAAAGATTACCTTAGAGAAAGCTTATGAACCTCTGTCCATGTGAAAGAGACTTTAAGCTTTTTCTAACTCCAAAGCACTTTAATCAACTAAGGAACTTAAATAAGAAATTAACTACTTTTCATAAAGTAGTTCAACTAAAGTCTTGAGTTATATGTCCCAAGGTCTTGAGTTGTATGTACTTTCCGTCAAGTATTATTAACTCAACCCTCATTGTAGTTGTTATTGTGAGGTACTTCCCTTTTATATTGCTGAAATTAAGGAAGTTCAACCTATTGGGGCCAACTGGGAGTAAATTTTTCAATAGAAAAGGCCATTATTGTTAGAACAAATTTTGCAGATGTCATCAAGTTATAATATTAGTGTAGTGAAGGCTAAGTTTATAAAATTGTGCTGTGTTTGGAAGTTGTTCTAAAAATATGAGATAAGGTAATAATGGATTGAGATTATTTCAACTGAGTATTTAACTCCTATTTCAAAATTTTCATTGGTTGATAATGCTTAGAGTGTATTCATCATTGGGTAAAGTGTTCTAAGAACCCAAAATATTGTGATTAATTTTGTAAAACAATTAAAAAAAACAGTGAAACAATGTTGGCTCATTTGATTGTTTACTACACAAATTTAGGTGTCCACAGCTCCTTAAGATTTTTGACGAGGAGGTGGAAGAGTTGCTCAGAGTTCCAATTAAGTCACTGTTTATTGAATGCTATTTGAGGGATGAGAGAACTGTCCATTTAAGTTGGTTGTGGTGGTTCATTGGCACAGTCATTCAATCGGACCAAGGAACGAGGGGCCTTCTCCTGTATATGTTTGGAGTCAACATTTTCTCAAATTCCAGCTGTAGAGTTTTGGTTGATTATCTTCATCTAATCAGAAATTTTGATGCTGCTAGGAATAAGGTGAATTGAGGATGTTCCCTGCTTGTGCACCCGTTCGAAAACATGTGGCATTGGTAAGAGGCGCTTCTACTACTTGGCCACATTTTGGTATCTCCGTGTGGTAAGGCCGTTGCTCTTTACTTTCTTTCTCGTTCCTCCCGCCAACCCTTCTCTCTCTCAAATGAGTGCAACAAACCATTGATGTTGTCCCCTTCGTACCTCAGATGTGGTCTTATTTGGACTTTCTGGAATGTACTCCGCTGCGGAGGATCCCGATTCTGCCAACAATTATCGTGCTTTGGATGTTGAAGTTCTTTACAAGGAATTAGGCTCCTAATAAGAGACCCATGTTTCTTACCACTACCAAGATTGTTGACTTCACACTGGACTAGGTAAACTTGAGTTCTTTTTTTCATTTCCTTTGAGTTTTGCTTTCAATTTAATCTTCTAGGATTGGCGAATTGGCCTTCTTTTGATTACCTTTCCTAATTGCAAATCCACTCCTGTGCACGCGAGTAATTAGCCCAGCACCCAAAGGCCAAGATGGAAAAGGCCTGCAGCGGGGTGCTTATCGATGGTTGCTACAAAATCTGACTTACGTAGAAGGGTGTTTGCCCAAAAGGGTCCTATAGCCGCACTAATTGGCCTAAGAGTCATTGGAGGCCCCAAAGGGAAAAACGGCACCAAGGAACCCGCAAAGAGGGTTACGAAGATCGAACCCATGGATTCACGTGAATTATTAGTTCTTATACCTTACAGATTGATGGGTAGAAGCAAATCTTCTTCCCTACAGACGTGCCTATCAAGACCCGAGTTCTCAAATTCTTGCCTTCTTCTTTTCTTGCATAGACGGATGCATTAGACGATTTTGATAATTATAGTTATCTCCATGTTTCAACCTACTTGTAAAGGAACTTGAGCACCAGTGCCTGAGGAATAGACAAGCTCTCATTGTGGGCTGTGGAAAGGTCAAAATCATCGACATTGATGATCTTCCTCATGTGAGTATTATCCCTGGCTTTCCTATTCATTTCAACTAGGATTTTTCATTTTTTCACGAAATTGACTATTTCGATTAATTGCAGGATGAACCCCCGTGGAACATGTGGGTGCGGGACTCATGATTGCTTCTTCAGCTTGCTGCTATCGGCTACTGAATGTTGCCGTTGGAAAGGAAAGGACAATATTAGCTGTTAGATCTCGCAAACATTGATTCACTTTCGTAGTACGGCTTCAAGCAGCACAGTTAATGCTCATTGATTTCATCTGAAGTTAAGGATGAGACTTGACCATTCAGATAACTTTGGATTGCATTCATGGATTCTCTAGGTATGGCTTTAAGCGACACGATGGTTGCTTACCTCACCATGGTGGGGATTCAAGTCTCTACCTAGCATTTGGGCTTTGTTCCCACTTGTTTCGTAAGTGTTGGGAATCACCTTCTTCTATGCTCACCTTAAACAAATTCCTCTCGGAAAAAGTTTGAGCAATCAACACAGAAAAATCCTCGGCTTCAATTAACAAATTAGGAGTTGAACTTGCTTCACCTACTTGTCGACCTTCGTGAAATTCCACTAGGAATGGGACCTGGGGATGGTTGTGTTCCACTTTGGTGGACATGAGTTGAGCCTATCCTTGGAAGAGTTTGCATTCATTTATGGCCTGCCACTCAACCACAAGGTGGTTCATACCTTTCATTTTCCGAGCTACTAGTATATGCTCCCTCGCCGGCTGGGTTGTCACCAAGGGATGTGGATTCTTGCTTTCTTTCTTCTGATGGATCAGGTCTTTCAAGGGAATTTTTGTATGCATTTTTTCTCTCTTTTTTCTTTGCTGATGGTCAGGGTGTCTCTAACATAGACCACATGCTCATTGAATATCTACTATTTGTGATCAATGACATTCTAGTTGGTCTATAATCCCCTTGGCTCTTAGCAAACTCTACTCGAGCCTTGATGAATGTAAGTACACCCAATACTTCAGCAAATTTCTGCTCTTTTTACAAGCGTGGCTCCTTGCGCACATCTTTCTAGCGCCAGTTGGCCACCCTATCAAGTTGACTATCCTTTGGAATTCAATCTTCGTCGTCTGAAGGATTAGAAACTATAAGATACTAGAGGGATATTAACCTTTCTCCAGCTGTTGATCACAGTGATATTTCACGGTAGATCGGCTGTGTGGTCCATTCTTAATTTCTTTCAAGGCCCGTCATCACCTTGTGCTGCCTGGTAGAGGATGATTTGTTGCTTATAGACCTATGTAGCTCCAGCGTCAGTTTGGCTCATTGCAAAGTGACTGATGAATGCTTTGAGGAGGATCCACCAACCTCCCACTTTAAGGTAACGCAGGAGTGGAGTGCCGATGAAAACAGTGCCAAATGAATGTTATGTGAGGTTTCTGGTATCCACAATTCCATCTATCACTAGAGCCTTTGCTAACTAGCGTCAATATCTTCCACTTCCACTGATGCTACTAGATCGTCCTGATATTGGATGTTCTCATGATGTGGGTCAGACATCAGCTTTTGGAGAGGGTGTGACCCACTGCCTTGACCAACTTTGGAGTCTACTTGCATGTCATCAGAGTATTCGTGACACCGTGCCTACTTGAAGGACGAGCATGATCAATTGCTGGATGAGGTGGATAAGATGCGAAGAGACTCCCATATGTACAAAGTTGGCCGTCAATCTCCACATTGAGGAGATATGGTAGTGGATCTTGCACCAAATTGAGCCGTAAAAGGTATATATGGAAGACCTTTCAGCAACGGGTGGGCCTTGAGCCACGTATCTTTCTTGGTGGTGACCTACTCATTTTCTCTTTTGATGATGGAACTGGAGCTAACAAGTAGCTTCGGGCTGATTGTGTATGATCAATCTTGCTACTTTTCTTTCGCAATTTTGGTGTGGGTCTCACAATTTGGTGAGATAAGAAAGGATCCTATAATCTAGTTGTTGCTGCTTGAAGGAAATTTTCGGTTTTCTAATGCTTCTCTTTTCTTTAGGCTCATAGAAGTCCGTATATGGTTTGTTCATGAATGCAAAAGGTGATTTGCTTTGGCCTTTTTCTTTCTTTTCTTTTTCTGGAATAGGTACTCTATGCTCATTTGAGGCCTTTGTGTGCCGTGAACCCTTTGTGATTCACTACTAATTTGGTTAAATTCTAACTAGTTTGTGACTTAGGCTTAATTCCTGGCCCTTGCAATCACTCTGTAAGCTTTGCCAGTTGTGATTGATCTTTGATCCCCTAGCTGTGCTGTGAGATGCACCCTGCTTGCGTGGCAAGAGTTTTCATCATTGGTCAAGTGTTAGATTGACTCTTATATTGTATAATGCATACACCTTAATTGAGTTTCAGCCTCATTGTGAGTTGGGCTTGATCCCGGTTTAGTGACCACTTTGTGAGTTACATTCAGGCTAAGGGTAATCTTTGACTATCCAATCATGGTCACATGATTGTGAAGATAGTTAGATGCTGAGGTCATTGATTAGTAGTTTGCTTCACGATCCCATTGCATGTTAGTGTCGTTCAAGACTTGGGTAGTCTTTGATGGATCAGTTACACTATGAATCACACTCGACAAGTATAATTCTTGGTATTGATTTTTTCAAGGATTGAGTATTGAAATCATATGGACTATCGATATTTAACTAAGCTTGAATCCTTATAGTTTGAACTAATGCATAAAGGTCACGAGTTCGAGACTTAAGTGTGTGAGAGTGCATGTGTTTGGCATTCAAAAATTAAAAAAGAACCCAAGGTTACTAGGGACCATCAGCACATGAGATTTCCGGGCATGGTTGATCAGTTTGATGAATCTAGTAGAACGCGCTGCAGTAGACATAATTAGGCTGTTTAAACCAGGGAGAATAAGATTTAGAATTTCGCTATACAAAACAAATGAAATGTCATCCATTTGCCTATTACAATACACTCTCAAGCAACGTTGATCGTTATGATCTTGGGCTTCCTAGGCTCCAACTTATCAACCTTCACGGTGACCACCCCGTCCTTATAAACTGCAGATATTTGATTTACATTCAGATTCTCCGGAAGAGTAAATCTTCGGGAGAAGATGCCAACCTTCCTATCCGCTGTCAAAAACTTAACCCCTTCCTTTATTTCCCTCTTTTTCTCACCATTGATGAGCAATGCATTATCATCATCAACCAGTTGAACCTTAACATCCCCCGCTTTCACACCCGGCATTTCAATCACAAAGGCAAATGAATCAGGGAATTCCTTCACATCAGCAGGCATCGAAATGAAGGATGCCCCTTGTTTTGCAGGAACAGTTGACCGCACAGCAATCTCCGCTTCAATTATGCAAGTATCGTCTACAAGATATCCTTTAGCTGGGGCTTTGAAGTCACTAAGAGGCATGAATTGTGCAAAACCCCAATCAGAGGCTTTCGCATTGAACTGATGCTGTAAATCTACATAACAAAGGATAATTAGAAGCTTTTATCAGCTTGTGAGAAAAAAAGGTGGCATCATGATCTCCAAAGTCCAAACCATAATGGATCACATGGTACGGTACACATGCCAAGCAAGCGGCACCTGGATTTCAGGTAACCCGAAACACTCATCTGCCAAGTCCTATATTAATTAATTAGGTCGTGTGCCATGCCCCTTGTACCATTTTCTAAGAGAGAGAGAGAGACCCTTTCTTACGGTAGACTTCCTGCTTAATTGATTAATCACAGCCAAGCTAAACTTGGCGTCTCGACTCCAACCTTCAGGCAAACCCGTCGAATTAGCGACTAGGTAAAGGGATAAATGATCTACGCTGTTCCCCTTAGGGAAAACGAGCGCTTGCCTGTACAAGAATTGAATATTGTCAATTGATTAGTCCGTTTACAGTTCAAAATCACCAGCCCAAATAGCATAGAGCAAACAGATCAATCCTTTACCACTGACAATCATTGACGAGAAAATTTTCAGAGTAGTGCCTAGCGGCGCTTATCGTAGAGAAGTTTTTGATTTTCCATGTGAATCTCGTAGGTGGTGGATACTCTCCCATCTTAATGTCAAGACAAAGCCCGGTCAAATTGTACAATCAAAGATAAAACCTTAGTATATGCTTTTGTAAAAGAAGTTGCAACTCAAATCGTAAGATAATAGAAGAAAAAGGAAGGTTGGAATATAACTTCCCTCGGACAAGCAAAGTTACTTCCACAATACCGGAGCTGATGCTGGCGTCTCGTCTTGATGAATCCGTCCTATTAAGACTTTCTTTCGTCAACAGTTAGTTGCAGGGGTGGAGACCAAAAAGATGATAAATAGGGAAGGGAGAGAGAATCTTGCTTGAATGTAGTTTATGAAAGAAGAGAGGAAGTTCTTTATGGCGTTTGCTTAAGGACCAAGAAGAGAATCTCTTGCAAAGGTGTCTTATGTTATGCAGAGAGAGACAAGGGTTGGCCGAAGGGTAAAGTAAACCAAAGCTTCGACTTCCGTTCTCTTGCATTGGAGCTTCTCTTTTGTTTCTCTCTCTTTGAAAGCGAGATCTTTCCATGAGATTCTTTTTTTCAAGATATTGAAGTTTGCATGAGATTCCCTCGATGACGGGTCTCTTTTCTCTGTCATGGGCACGTAAACACAAAGAAACAGTCTACTCAAAACACGAATCTCTTAACATGACAACTCAAGAAATCAAAACCAAAACATAGCCAATACACAAATTCTAAAAGCCAAATGGGTAATTCAACAATAAGAAACAGAAAGGGGCAGAAACTGCAAAAACAGACAAACAACAAGCATAAACAAGAAAATTTCCATACGGGCCAATGAGAAAAATGCCTGTTGATTCAAGAGGAGCTCTCTCACTAAATGATGCGTTGCTCTGTGAAGTTCTTCCTATTGATGTTCACTTCTCAAGAGAAACTGAGCTTTGTTCAGGAGTCAAAGAAGTGTGTCAGGGCATGTAACATTTTGGCTTTTGGCTTTTCCTAGCACTTAGGGCCTTTAAACAGTACACGGTCTTCTTGGGATTTCTGTTGGAATAAGGTGATCAGGACAAAATGAGTTGTATGGCCGGAAAGCAAAGAAAGACCACAATCCCAAAAGATTGTGGTAGCTTTTGTCTTTGAGCCGGTCAGATCTTGATGGGCCAAGTGCAAACGGGAAAATCATGGCTTGAGCGAGTAATATTTGGTCTTCTATGAGTGCGGCGATCTCTGCTGCTTTCGTTATTTGAATTTGGTGGCTGGTTTTCCATGATGTGAACGCTGCTAGTAAGAGGGTGATTTCATGCTTCTCTGTTTCTTTGATAGTTAGAACTATATGGTAATGAAACATTTCGTTGAAAATCTGCTCAGAAACTTTTTTCAATCCTATTGCAATATTACATTCTAAAACTTATTGAACAAGGGGTGTTGAGATTCCAGAATATATAAATATCAAGTTCAAATAATATTGTCATATAATATCCATTTAATAAATATCATACATAGCAATAGTGAAGAGCTATCAACTGTGTATACCAAAAATTTAAGGCGATTTGCGAATGATGATTAAGATCATGCAAAGAAATTAACCAATTGGGAGTTTTTTTCTTTCAAGTGGTCATGCAAAGAGGTTAAGAAACTTTTTGCTCATTTGTGAATATAATATTGACCAATGGCTTGCCCGAGCTCTTCTAGTAATTGTTCTATTGCTTCAAATATATCAGTGGATAGTTTAGGAGGTTTGTACTGGCTAAGAATGAGATGATTCAGGAGGTTGTCCTAGCTGAAGAGGATAAACACACAATGAAACTATCAGGATAGATGATGTTTTCTATGATTTGTTTAATTGATATAAATTGTGACTCACCCAAGGACTCGATTGCATGGATATATAAAATACAAGATTTCCAATCTTGGCAAGAAAAGGAGGTAAAAAAAAATTCTAAATTTCAAGTGAGTAAATAGAATTCCATACTTGATCTCATAGAGATTTTTGAGAAAGCTTTCAATGAAATTAGGTTTTTCAAGGAAAAATATTTCTGTTGGTTGAGTTTTTGTAGCAACTACTATAGGATCAGGAGAATTTGGTGGAGGTGTTGGTGAAGGTGGTTTGGTAGAGTATGATAGAATATATATATTTTTTCTTTATGTTTTTATGGATTTGGTTTAAGAGTAGGTTTATGCATCTTTGTGAAAATGTCTTCTTTGAAGGGGTTAAAAGGGCTTTGGACTTCATAGAAGGGTTGTAGTTGGAGTGATTGCTATTTTTGTGTTGAGAGAAATTGGATTTCTTGGAGAGAGTTGTAACATGTGTGGATAGTTTGGCTGTGTGATAGACAAGGAAAGGGGTTATTGTGAGGTAGGGTAAATTTTTGGTGGTAGATTGAAGAATGAGTCATTTTGTACTTTAAATGCTTCTTTTTTTTCCAGATGCTTCAATAGATCTGAGTTGAGTTGTAAAAACCTTTTTTCTGCTTCTTTCTCACCAAGTTATCTACTTCCAATGTAGATTTGTTTCTTATATACCTATGTAGTTACAACATTAGTTTGACCTATTACAAAGTGTCCCTATAACTGATGAATGCTTTGAGGAGGATCCTCCAACCTCCCACTTTAAGATAATGTAGGAGTGGAGTGCCAAATGAATGTAGTGTGGAGGCTTCTGGTAACCACAATTCCATCTAGCACTAGAGCCTTTGTTAAGTGGTGTCAAGATCTTCCACTTCCACTAATGCTACTTGCTCATCCTCATATTGGATGTTCTCATGATGTGGTCAAACCTCAGCTTTTAAAGAGGGTGTGGCCCATTGGCGTGACCAACTTTGGAGTCTACTTGTATGTCATTAGAGTATTCATCATATTTGGGCCGAACAAAACCCATGTCTACTTGAAGGCCAAGTGTGATTGATTGAGTTGGATAAGATGAAAAGGCATTACCATATGTACAAGTTGTCCAATTTATGAGTCATGGGAGTGGATCTTGCACCAAATTGAGCCATAAAAGGCACACATTAAAAACCTTGAATGATAGTTGGGCCCTGAGCCACGTATCTTCTTAATGGTGACCTACTTATTATCTTATTTGATGATGGAACTAGAGTTGGCAAGTAGATTCAGGCTGATTGTGTATGATCGACCTTGTTGCTTTTCTTTTGCAATTTTGGTATGGCTCCCACAATTTGGTGAGATAAGAAGGTTCCATAATCTTGTTATTGTTGCTTGAAGAAAATTTTCAATTTTCAAAAGCTCCTATTCTTTTGAGCTCACAGAAGTTTGTATCTGGTTCTTTCACCACAAAGGCAAAAGGTGATTTCCTTTTGTCTTCCTTCTTCTTCCTTTTCTCTTTTTGGAATAGCTATTTCATGCTCATTTGAGGCCTCAATGCTATGAACACTCTGCAATTCACTACAAATTTGATTGAATTCTAACCACTTTGTGAGTTAGACTTGATGCATTGTGCTTTCAATCACTCTGTGAGTTATGACAGCAGTGATTGATCTTTGAAATGCTAACTGTGTTGTGAGATGTACCGTACTTGTGTGGTTAGAGTTTTGATCATTGGTTAATTGCTAGATTGAGTTTTATACTATATAATGCTTATACCTTAATTGAGTTCTGGTTAATTCATGAGTTGGACTTGATCCATGTTGAGTGACCACTTTTTATGTTACATCTAGGCTAAAGGTAATTTTTGACTATTTGATCATGTTCACATGATTGTAAGGATAGTTAGATGTTGAGGTCATTGATTCTAGTGGTTTGTTTCACTATCCCATTATTAGTAGAATTCAAGAAATGGGAAGTCTTAATTTGATGGATCAATTACACTATTAGTCACACTAGACATGTGTAATTGTTGGTATTCTTTTTTTTTCATGGATTGGATATCGAACAACTAAGTTTGAGCCCTTATGGTTTGAACTAATGCATGATTATTCTCAAACTTGATTTTTCTCATCATTCCAGTCATCTAAAGCAGCCTATTGTCTTGATGGGAAGATGAACATAAATTCATTTTATTCCCAACTAACTATGTATCAGGTGGATTCTTTAGCTTCCCTGGTTGCCCCGCCAATTTTCTAAAATCTTCTTCTTTCTAGTCCTATCTAGGATTGAGGTCAATAACCAATGTTTTAAGGACTTCTAGATTCTTATCAACATGCTTGTTTGATATTGAGAAGGATGTGTAAGTTACAAGTTATCTCCTTATCATGTGATTTGTTAACTCCTATAAAGGCCTCTTTGAATAATTTGGGAGTTTTTGGTGAATTAGTGTTTTCGCACCCCTTACATTCCTCATTGGATCTTGCAATCTCTCTTTTCATGTTGAAAATAATTCTTAGATTGTTGAGTTTTAAATTATTTGATCTTATATTAGCTCTTTTATCATCGAAACTCTGTCTTTGAATTGGAGTTATGCTTTGAAGAGTGTTTGCTTATAAATAGAAACAACTCTTTTATAAATTGAGACTACAAGAGTTATACATCTAATTTATTCACAAGCCCTTTTTCCTAATTTTTTATTGCTTTGTCAATTTTCTTTTCCCTTTTTTATAGTTTCTTCTACTCTCTTACCTTTGATCTTTGATTGGCTAAATTTCGCTTGACTCCTCCATTGTTTGTTCTCTAGTACATGTCCTTTGAGTAGGCTATTTCTTCTTATTTCCTACTAAGTTCATTGATTTCCTCTTCAAAAACTTTAGATAGGAGATTTAAAATTTTGTTCCATTTTCCTCCATTTTATTGATCTCCCATACTCCTTTCCCTATGCTTTCAGTTCGAAAACCTAAGGAAGGGCCATAATTAGCCTAAAAAATGATATTTTCCTCTCATGAAGATAATATTCACATAGAAGGATGGTAAAAATAAATAAAATTAATACTAAAAAAGCAGGGAAGATGAAGCTTGTAACACCAAAAGCCAGCCTCAATGATAAGATAGGAAAGATTTAGAACTTGATAGAGGTCTCACGGACATCTCTAGTTGCTAGAATCTCCCAACTCAAGTGAGGGTTAGATGTTAAGTGTTCAATTTTGGTAAAAATACCCCTAATTTAGTATTCAATTAAAGCATCTAAGCCATTAATTTTAAGATTTTACATAAAATATTTCATTTTAGCTTTAATTAGCCATCCAACCGTTGAATTGCAAAATTTAGTGGTTAGATGACTATTAAAGCTAATGAACGGTTTAGATTGCACTAATTGGGTCCTGTGCATTGCAGATCAATCGACTCAGGCATGGACGCTTTAGATTGAATCAAGGATATCAGATGAAGATTAGATGAAGTTTCATGGAAAGAGACTGAAGACTTTGAAGACTTGCAGAGTTCTAGCAAAACTAGGAAAGCTAGTGGACCCCACCTATCTCCTCTTCCTTCTCTTTCTCCTCTCTTCTCTCTTTTTCTCTTATCCCTCTCCTTTCTTTTCTCTCTCTCTTCTATCTCTTTTTCTCCTTCTCTTTCACACGTCTCTCACTCCTCTCTTATCTCTCCCATCTCTCTTCAATCTTTCCACGTCTCTCTCTCTTTTTAAGTCCTCTTCCCCTCTCTCTTAAAAGGACGTTTTTTTCCCCTCTTGGGAGGGGGGCTGGTTCTCCACTCACCTTTCCCTTCCTCTCTCTTATCCCTTGTTCACGCACTATCTCTCCATCTTCTCTATTCCAAGCCACCATCTCCTATTCTCCACTACTCCTTCACCGCTCTCTCTCTCTCTCTCTCTCTCTCTCTCTCTCTCTCTCTCTCTCTCTCTCTCTCTCTCTCTCTCTCTCTCTCTCTCTCCACGTTCTTCTACATCTCTTCTAGCCCCTTGTCTGCTCTGCACAATCCAGTCCACCATTACCATCATCTTCACCTTACTTGCTCCACTACCTCACTACTTCCTATCATCCATGACGTTCCAGACAGACACGCCCAGCCGGCCTGCCTGCACCCTCCATCTCTAGCCAAAGGCCCTCCTTCCAGCCAATACCTAGACAACCCTGATTTCCCCAAAGAACGTTACCATCTTCAGTCGCACGGCTCAGGGGGAATTGGGTTTTCTCCCATCTTCTTCCCCATCTCATCCTCTGGCCAACCTCTGCCAGCCGGCCTTCACCACCTCTGCTCTCCTTCTCCTTCAGTCGCACGACCCAGGGAGAAGAAAACCCAAAATCGGGTTTTCCTCCTTTTCTTCTTCTTCTCCTTCTCCGGCGGTCTTTCTTTGCATCACCGCATGTTTCGGGGAAGGAAACCCAAGTCGGGTTTCCACCCTCGAGTTCCTCTTCTTCCCTCCTTCCTCTTCCCTTCTTCCTTTCTTCCCCTCTTCTCCGGTTCCCACCGTGTTTTCCTGGTTTTTTCGTGAAAAACCAGAACCCCTGAAGAAATTCCAAGTCTGCCCCTGTTAAAATCCAGAAATACCAACTGTGTCCCCTCGCAGATTTCAGGAAATTACATCTGTGTCCCTAAAAGAATTCCATCTGTGTCCCCTGGCAGATTTCGGAAATTCCATCTGTGTCCCCAAAAGAATTACATCTGTGTCCCTAAAAGAATTCCATCTATGTCCCCCAGCATTTCGTAAATTCCATCCGTGTTCCCAAAAGAATTACATCCGTGTCCCTTGGCAGATTTCGAAATACCAATTGGGTCCCTAGTTTAATTACAACCGTGTCCCCGTGCTATTCTGGTTTTAACTTATCTTCATTCCGACTATTCAGTGACAAGGTAATCCAGACGGTATTCAAGGACAGACTAATCCAGAGACAGTGCAATCCAAGGACAAACTTATCCAAGACGCATTTTATTTTTATTTTCTGTTTTCCTTGGAATAAATATTTGTGAACATTGGAACAATTGAATAAATCTGGATTTTATTTTTTGTTAGATTTTATTCTTTTAGTTGAATTTTATTTAAAACTCCATAATTTTAAATCAAGTCCTCGTGGGATCGACCCGTATTTGCATAGCTATACTATAATAGCCCGTGCACTTGCGGTTAAACAATCAACAAGTTTTTGGCGCCGTTGCCGGGGACTTGAAATGGAGTTTTTTTATAAAATTTAATTAAAAATTCAAAAAAAAAATTTCAAAAAAAATCCAGAAAAATACAAAAAATTAGGAATTGCATTTTAGGCATTCTTAGGTGCATCTTTAGGCATTTTTAGTGCATAATCACTTTATTTCCTGAATTTGGTACTAATTGTTATTTTTCTTTTTCAGGAAATTGGAGTAGAGCTTCATCAATTGATAGATTTTTCTTGCTTTCCTAGATTAGAAATTTTATTTTTGAGTGAATCTTGTAGTGAGGCCCCTTGTAATTTGCATTTTTAATTTTAATTTTAAAGGGTTGTAATAATACAGGGCAAGTGTGGGACAAGGTGGCCCACACTTGATCTTCATCAGAAACCTCACTGTAAGTCTCCTCACTCATTTATTTTCTAGATTAGGGTTTGCATTTAGAATAATTTGCATTGTTTGGTAGTTAATTGCATATAGAAAGCATTTGTTATAATTGTTGCATTTTAGGGTTTTGCATTAGTTTATTGCTTTCAATTGCATTTTAGGACACGTCTAACGCTTTAAGGTGAATTATATGTTGATCGAATTGCCATGGTGTGTGAAAATTAATTAGTAAGGGCACCCTACCCCATAAGATCAAGGGTGGATTTCATCACCACTCCTTGGCCTACCTAGGATAATCACCTCAAGCGCGCAACCTCTTCGTTCACATTAATTTAAAATCAATCAGAAGAGACCTATAGGGTTATCATATGCTCGTAGGACCCTCTTAATAGGACACGAATTATTGTCACTCCGGTTGCTTTTGATCACTGTGGTTATTGGGGGTTGTCTAATAGAGCCTCGCTCTTCCCCCACCTCCTATCGACGTTTGTTGAGGTCTAAACGCCTCCTTACACGAGGGTTGTATTAACCGCTTTGATTAGAACCTAACTGGTAAGCAGTAGTCAACTCCTAAAGAGAGTAGGAGCGTTAGATCAGGCTAATTAATAGCATTGTCCCCACAGAAAATCAAGAA
This sequence comes from Warburgia ugandensis, assembly GCA_035236585.1. Lineage (NCBI taxonomy): Eukaryota > Viridiplantae > Streptophyta > Magnoliopsida > Canellales > Canellaceae > Warburgia > Warburgia ugandensis. Next base: position 28,508,797 of record CP141131.1, read on the forward strand.
AATCAAAATATCTATACTTGCTAGCCTAAGGGGATTGCTTGATTGTATCATTGATTGTGCATCATTCTAGGCATTTAGGTTGCATCATTTAGGAAAAAAAAGAAAAAAAGAAAAGAGGAGAAGACATGATCAGTTGCACTTAATGAATAATTTAAATACTGATCCAAAGGGTAATTTACACCCTAGCAGTAATAGAGAAGATATTTCCCCATGGAGAAACAATCCACTCTTTAATGATGATAAATCACCTTTCATCTTTGATAATTATGATGTTTCCTCATGGACGAGCAATCCTCTCTTTAATGCTGATGATCCTCCACCTCTATTTCATGATGATATGCATCAATGGAGGAATCATTCTCAACCACATGGAAATAGGAGAAAGGACCAACATAAAAAACATGAGAATAACCAAAATTCTTGTGGGAAAACACTAAGAGACTATTTACGGCCTAATTATACCAGACCACTTTCATGTATACTTTTACCTCCAAGTGCTGGTATGATTGACTTAAAGGTGAGAGTAATTCATTTACTTCCCAAATTCTATGGGTTGGATAGTGAGAGTCCTTACATGCATTTAAAAGAATTCGATGAAGTGTGCATGACTCAACATACACAAAACATTGAATTAGATATGGTAAGACTCAAACTATTTTCTTTTTCCTTGAAAGAAAAAGCTAAGATGTGGTTTCATTCAATGCCACCAAGTTCCATACCATCATGGGAAGAAATGACTAGGAAGTTCTTGAATAAGTTCTTTCCTAAACATAAGACAATTGCTCTTCGTCGAAATATAGCGAATTTTACCCAGACGAATAATGAAACTTTCTATCAATGCTGGGAAAGATTTAAGGAATTATTGTTGACTTGTCCACATCATGGATACAAACTTTGGCATATCATTAGTTTCTTTTATGAAGGACTTAAATCTAATATGCGTCAATTTGTTGAAATGATGTGCAATGGTAATTTCTTAAATAAACAACCTGAAGAAGCACAAGAGTATTTGGAATGGTTGACCGAGAGTGCACAAACTTGGGCTAATTCAGAAAAAGTAGGTTTTTCAAGTGAGCCTAAGACCACCACCACATCCTCTAGGAGAGAAATATATGCTATGACTGAAAAAGATGAGATAAAAATAGCATCCCTAGATAGAATAGTTGAGGCCATGGAAATGGAGAAATGTCTCTCTAAGAAAGTTGAACAGGTGTGTAATATTTGTGAAAGTAATACACACCTCACTCAGGAATGTCCCATTGATGATGAATCGACACATTCTTATGAGCAACATTTTTCTCCTTGCGAGACATATAGTTCTAACTGGAGTAATCATTCTACTGTCACAAATGAATACAGTGCTTCGCAGAAGGCCCAACACCAACCTTATTACGAAAAACAAGGATCACTTGTTCCTGGACCTTACCTTCCTCCACATAAGAGGAAAGTGGAGGATGATTTTCATCTAGTCATGCAATACCAGGAGAAGAAAATTGCTCAAATTAAAGCTCAATTAAAAGAGAATACAAATTCCATGACTGAATTAAAGGACATGATGTCTCAAATGTTACAGACCATTGATAAAGAGGAATGTCCTATTCCACCAAATGGATATCTTGATGATATGGATGTAGGAGATGAGATTAATTCTTCATTTACAGACATGGAACAAACAAATGCAACTACCATTATTCATAATGGTAACATAATTGAGCAATTTGGTCCTAAAAAGGATGAAATAGTATCTAAACTGGTCAGAAAAAGAGATGAATTTATTGATCAGGAAAATGTCATGCCCAATGAGCAATATGACATCCTTGCTCCATTTCCAAAAAGGCTGCATCGAACTCCTACAATTGTCTCTAATTCTGAGAAGCAGCCCAAAGATAAATTTATCTTGCCTTGTGATAAAATGAAAAATTTTAAATTGCAAGATAAATTTATCCATCATTCATTTTCAGAGGCCCGTCCAGCTTATTTCGTATGGGATCGAGGGAAGTTTCGAACTCAGTAATCTTTTTCCTCTGAAAATTTTCGTTTGAAAATAAAGTATGTAGCGTAGTTTTTACTTTCTTATTTTTCTTTTTCAGATTTTTTCTATATCTCTCAATATTTTTGTGTGTTTCTCAATGCATTATCATCATCATACTTTTTAAACATTGAGGACAATGTTTCTGTCAGGTTGGGGGGTGTAGAATTCTAGCAAATTCTAGTTTTCTTTTAGTTTTTAGGTAATTTCCTTGGTTTTTCAAAAAAAAAAAAAAATGAAAAATTTTAGGTCATTTCTTATACTATGATGAGAATTGGATTTTCTGAAGTAAAATCTGGATAACTTTAGCTTATTAATGGAATGGAATATGATTAATTCATCATTTTACCCATTTTCTAAAGTATTCCATGAAAGCAAAGTCTCAGATCACATCTGTACACGCAGTTGCATATAGATAGTCTAGATTGATAAGTGACTATAACTTAGATATCTTGAAGAAATTCAGTGGAGACCTATAACCCAAGTGAGTTTTAGAGTCATTCATCCTTTTTGAGAGGTTATAAATGTTCTTAATTTTCTTCAGCGTGCTTAAAGAAAATTGATCCCAAACTCTTAAATTTGGCTAATTACCTGAATAATTAGAATACTACCTTTAAAATTCTGGAAGTTCATTGAATTTAATAGATTATAGGAAACCTAGAAAATGATTTAGGCCATTCTTGTTGTTCACCTAGAGACATAAAGCCTACCTAGAAGTATTTTTACCACTAGTTAGCCAAGTTGAGCCTTGAATATAAGCCTTTTCTTTTGTCACCCAAATTAACCTTTTACCCATATTAACCCAGTACAAATTATCCATTACCCTTTTTTTTGAAAAATAAGTTAGAGAAGAATGAAAGAATATCTTTTAGTTGCAATGAAAGTAGAAAAGTGGATATCAAGAAAAGAAATATTCTTCAAAGTGAGTCAAAAATATGAAAAGAAAGAAAAGTGAAAAAAAGAAAGAAAAAAAAAATTTGAAGAATGCAAAGAAAAATGGAAAAAGAATATTCACTTTAGCAAAGAAAAGAAGAATTGTCAACTTTAGTAGAAGACCTCTACTTATTTTTTGAAGAAACTTTGAATATCCTTATACCCTTTCTTTGGTACCCTGTCCTAAGCCTATGTTTCGTCCCAATTAAAGACCTATTGATTCTAGGATGAATATAGTCTTGATGAGGAAATGAATGGATAGGATTAAAAGAGTGGTATTTCTAAATATTCAAAGGTAATGGCATCCATTCCAAAGGGATCAATACAAGTAAATTCCTTAGTAACTCCCGTTCTTCATGAGTATATGTGAGCTAAATTTGTTTTTATTGACTCTTCTCACATAATTAAAAGAGAGATATGATTTGAACCCTCTATCAGAGAGATTTTATTTCTGAGCGTATGCCATTAGTAAGGATTGAGGTCAAAACATATTTCAGATGGAGTTCAAAAGTTAAAAGTCTACTTAGACATAAAGATTATTCTATGTGTAAACTGTACGCACACACTCACTCTGAGATCTGAGCTTAAGTGGAATATTTTTAGCATATGAGTAGGGTTTTGAATTCCTCAGTCATCTTTATTAGTTTGCTAAAGTGGAAAGATTTATTTAAAATAATTCTCTCAGAAAAAATGGAGATGACCTGAAAAATAAAAATAAAAATTTGAGTTGATTCTTCGCATCTTTTGCTAGGGACTAGCAAAATGCTGGTTGGGGGGTGTGTTAAGTGTTCAATTTTGGTAAAAATACCCCTAATTTAGTATTCAATTAAAGCATCTAAGCCATTAATTTTAAGATTTTACATAAAATATTTCATTTTAGCTTTAATTAGCCATCCAACCGTTGAATTGCAAAATTTAGTGGTTAGATGACTATTAAAGCTAATGAACGGTTTAGATTGCACTAATTGGGTCCTGTGCATTGCAGATCAATCGACTCAGGCATGGACGCTTTAGATTGAATCAAGGATATCAGATGAAGATTAGATGAAGTTTCATGGAAAGAGACTGAAGACTTTGAAGACTTGCAGAGTTCTAGCAAAACTAGGAAAGCTAGTGGACCCCACCTATCTCCTCTTCCTTCTCTTTCTCCTCTCTTCTCTCTTTTTCTCTTATCCCTCTCCTTTCTTTTCTCTCTCTCTTCTATCTCTTTTTCTCCTTCTCTTTCACACGTCTCTCACTCCTCTCTTATCTCTCCCATCTCTCTTCAATCTTTCCACGTCTCTCTCTCTTTTTAAGTCCTCTTCCCCTCTCTCTTAAAAGGACGTTTTTTCCCCCTCTTGGAGGGGGTGCTGGTTCTCCACTTACCTTTCCCTTCCTCTCTCTTATCCCTTGTTCACGCACTATCTCTCCATCCTCTCTATTCCAAGCCACCATCTCCTATTCTCCCCTACTCCTTCATCTCTCTCTCTCTCTCTCTCTCTCTCTCTCTCTCTCTCTCTCTCTCTCTCTCTCTCTCTCTCTCTCTCTCTCTCTCTCTCTCCACGTTCTTCTACATCTCTTCTAGCCCCTTGTCTGCTCTGCACAATCCAGTCCACCATTACCATCATCTTCACCTTACTTGCTCCACTACCTCACTACTTCCTATCATCCATGACGTTCCAGACAGACACGCCCAGCCGGCCTGCCTGCACCCTCCATCTCTAGCCAAAGGCCCTCCTTCCAGCCAATACCTAGACAACCCTGATTTCCCCAGCAACGTTACCATCTTCAGTCGCACGGCTCAGGGGGAATTGGGTTTTCTCCCATCTTCTTCCCCATCTCATCCTCTGGCCAGCCTCTGCCAGCCGGCCTTCACCACCTCTGCTCTCCTTCTCCTTCAGTCGCACGACCCAGGGAGAAGAAAACCCAAAATCGGGTTTTCCTCCTTTTCTTCTTCTTCTCCTTCTCCGGCGGTCTTTCTTTGCATCACCGCATGTTTCGGGGAAGGAAACCCAAGTCGGGTTTCCACCCTCGAGTTCCTCTTCTTCCCTCCTTCCTCTTCCCTTCTTCCTTTCTTCCCCTCTTCTCCGGTTCCCACCGTGTTTTCCTGGTTTTTTCGTGAAAAACCGTAACCCCGAAGAAATTCCAAGTCCGCCCCGTTAAAATCCAGAAATACCAACTGTGTCCCCTCGCAGATCTCAGGAAATTACATCTGTGTCCCTAAAAGAATTCCATCTGTGTCCCCTGGCAGATTTCGGAAATTCCATCTGTGTCCCCAAAAGAATTACATCTGTGTCCCTAAAAGAATTCCATCTGTGTCCCCTGGCAGATTTCAGAAATTCCATCTGTGTTCCCAAAAGAATTACATCTGTGTCCCTTGGCAGATTTCAAAAATACCAATTGGGTCCCTAGTTTAATTACAACTGTGTCCCTGTGCTATTCTGGTTTTAACTTATCTTCATTCTGACTATTCAGGGACAGTGCAATCCAGGACAGACTATTCAAGGACAGACTAATCCAGAGACAGTGCAATCCAAGGACAAACTTATCCAAGACGCATTTTATTTTTATTTTCTGTTTTCCTTGGAATAAATATTTGTGAACATTGGAACAATTGAATAAATCTGAATTTTATTTTTTGTTAGATTTTATTCTTTTAGTTGAATTTTATTTAAAACTCCATAATTGTAAATCAAGTCCTCGTGGGATCGACCCGTATTTGCATAGCTATACTACAATAGCCCGTGCACTTGCGGTTAAACAATCAACATTAGACTCTAGTGGTAACAACTCTTGCAAAAAGAAAGTTCTCCAACAACTGTTTTGTCCATTAGTCTAGAGCAAGTAGTCATCTTAATGTTGTCACTTAGTTGGGTAAAAAATAGTAGCTATTTCTTAATTAAATTTTATAAAAAATCTAGCTCCAACTTTCTTGAGTCACCAAAAAGTAGCTTTGAGTTAACTCATCTCATCTTACTGTTTTGGGGAGAGGAGAGAGGTGTTGAGTCAAGTTTCAAACCAAAAGCCATGTAGGCAACTAGTCGCAAACAATAGGGTGTTTCTACTTGTTACAATTTATTAGAGGTTCTACATGGAACTATTCTCCCTTATCGAGGAGATTTGAAGTAGATTTAAGAATTAGGATTAGAGAATGCCAAACTGACCACAAAGGGAGACATATCTAGTCACCATTATTTTTTAGAGCCCACCTTTGCATGATCCAACTCATTTATTTCCTTGCCCCCTCTATGAATATGTAATAGATCAAAAGCCAAGTGGATTGGTTCATTTTATTATCTAATAAGTTGTGCTTGGAAACAAATAGATTAGTTTAGGCCAAGACGCAACCAATGTATGAGTTTATTGATTCATTATATACCCAAAGGTGGACTAAAGCTATACATGTATTGGATCATCCACAGGCTACCTTCAAAACATGTGGTCACTGGACACACTTCCCTTTGTGGTTAATTTAGGAGTCCTCTTAGGACTAGAGGCTAGAGATAGTCTATTGTATAACTCTTTGCTACACCTAAAAGAGGGAAAAAAGAAGAAGGAAAACCTATGTGTTGCACCATTGTTATTGTTACTGGCTTGTCACATTCTATACTAACGTTCATGTCTAAAATACATATTAATCTTTTGAGCCTTGATATTTTCAAATGCCAAATAGCATCTAAAAATTAAACATTATCATTCTTATTTCTTTCTCCTAGATCGAAGACGTTTATCTTATTTGGCTTTCCATATTTAGCCTACTTGTGGAAAATCATGGATATTAGATGATTTTAACAACTAAATTTTCATTTTCAAATATCAGTGGTCATGACTTAATAGTACAAACAAACATAGGCTAAGAGCATCCGATGGGGTGCTTTTGGTAATAGCTCTAGAACTTGCAAGTTGACTTAAAAAACTCGTTCGAGTTACTAGATCACTGATAGTTCATGTATGCCTGAAAACTAAAAATTAAATACAAGTTTATGTTACTAAAATTTGTTTTAAATCTCACAAGGACTTTTGAGCCTTACACTAGTGTTGTCAAGTTCACTCAACCCACTTGATTTCAATTTAAGTAGAGCTTCCTTTAGCTTTTTAAACCATGTATTTGGTTTATAGGAGTCCGACAACCTAACTGTTGCTAGCAAGTCAATTGACTAGTTGACTCACTCCTTAACAAATACAATTTGTTTTTGGGATTTGATCCCAGGACCTCTAGAACAATAATAAACCATCCTAAGAAATTCTATAATGCTTGTGCATATAACCTAAGATTTTTTATTCTCCTACTCGAGTATTTCCAAATCACCCATGAGTCACTTCAATAGAACTCGACTTGCCTCACTTTTGAGTTGAATTTTTTAACTGCGATATATGGGTCTTACTTTCATGAGGATGATGAACGACAAATGGTCTTAACTTAACTGTGACAATCTAATGGGTTCATTTGCTGTGCTTGATTTTATAATCTAGCAATTCTGACCTTCTAACTCTCTGGATCTCAATCCATTGCTTTTAAAATTTTGAAACATCCATTTTACACTTTAAAATAATGAAACTAGATTCATCTAATAAAGAAGATTTTGTAGGCATGGTCTTCTTAATTTGGACTACAACAATGATCATGAAAGATGAGGTCTAACTTCTATTTCATGCAATGGAATTTTTTTAAATTTTAGTGGTGACATTGAGTGCAATAGAAAATAGTTCTTTCAAGTAGTACTATGTAAGAACCCTAAATTTTTAAGCTTCACTTCAAAGAATTATGAATTTCTTTTAATAAGTGCAAATTGGAAAATGTTCATGTTTAAGTTTCAGAGAATTAACCTTTTGATACACATCAAATCAAGCTTTAAGACTCCATAATTGGATTGTACTCAAAAAGATGATTCAAACGACATTAAGTTTGTTGAAATCAGAGTTCAAATGAGGAAGTTGTGGTAATTTAAGTAAAAAGGGCACTTTGGTAAAAATATGATAAAAAAAAAAACTAAAAGGCTTAAAATAGAGGGGGTTATATTTGATATGAGCACCCCTCCCACTTAAAGAAACGACGAACAGACAGACCTAGTGGTCTGTTCTCAATCCAATAGAGAGAGGGAGAGAGTGAAGAGAAGAGGGAGAAGAGGGAAAAGGAGAAGAGAGAGAGAGTGAGTGAGTGAGTGAGTGAGGGAGGGAGAAGGAGAAGGAGAAGGAGAAGGGAGGTAGAAGAGGAGGATCCGATCCATCCTCCTCCATCCATTTGCCCCACTGACGACAGGAGAAACATATCGATGGTGAGGAGTCTTATGCTGGTCCCTAGAAAAGACAGAGTGAATGGTGTCATTGATCGACGATCGAAGCCATTCACCGTCTTCCCGTAGCCATCATGAGTGAAAACCCTATGGTTGCTCGTTAATTAGGCAAGTTTTTTATGAGGAAAAAGGGGGAAAATAGTACGAACGACCATGATTTTCCAACGATAGAAAATCAACGACAAATCTCCTTCTATGGTGACAATTGGAGGTTGGAGACATGCCTTGAAGGTAAGATTTACAATACCCAACTTTTGATTTGGAGTTCTAAGCTAGATCTTAATTTCTAGGATAATTCAACCGTTGATTTCCTAATTAGCGAGTATAAATAGCAAAACATATGCTTGATGTAGCTCAGATCAAACTGGGATTGTCGATCTAGTCTGGAAATGGATCAGACAATCTCCACCATCCAATCTTTTTCTTATGTAAATGCTGTCTAGGAACATCTGATCGATGATCAAATGCTACTAGTAAACTTGCCATCCCTCAATTGATGGGATGAACCAAATTTTTATGATATGAAGGTGAAATAGATCAGACAAATCTATGCCGTCCAATTGGTCATTGTTCACATAATGACTTCTTGATGTCTGATTGATGATCAGACACCACAAATGAATCCTAGGACCTTAGATTAGCTAGGATGTGACAAAATTTGTGAAATTTGGACAAAAACCCATTGGAAAACCTTGCCCGTCAAATCATATAGGTATGGAAGAGGAACTTGGAGTCATGTGATCGATGCTTAGATGCTACCATTGTGTTCCTTAACTCTCAATCAGTAAAAATGTTTTGAAAACATATGGTTAGAGTACAAACCATAAAAATGGATGGATAAACTGGTGGCTTTTGATTAGGAATAAATGGATTTCCTTGTAATGCTCAGCATATTAATCGTCATTGACAATAAATCTAAAATTTGGTTTGATTAGGTGATCGACAGGTGACCAAGGGGAGATATAACAAACTCGTGAAGCACGATAAGGGAGTTAGGTAGTTTTGACATCAATATACTTTTGGTGAAACATGAAAACTATTGATAAATACTCGGTCATATTTGGAAATGCTGAGGATTTGAAATTATGATCTTTTTTATTTATGCAGTTAACATAATCGTATTTCATGAGATTTATTAGTTGGAAATGCCATGTTGTTTTACTATTATTTTAGGAACTTATGCATGTAAACGTATTTGGAATTACTTGGACTTTATAATTTATGAAACGATGAGGAATACTAAACCCTCAAACTCATCCCTTGTGGTGGTGGCTTTTAAACTCATCCCTTGTGGTGGTGGCTTTTACATGGTTGTATCATATTGTGAGATTTAAATTACATGATTTCATTAATGCATGATTTCTATGGTTTTATATGTTATGACGGCATGTAATGATGCCTAGTATATTTATGTTATTGAGGGCATATGGTGGCTTGTTGGACGCTATGCTAGGAGGGCGTGGACTGATCATTCCCCTTCTAAAACTTTATGTGTATGTGAGATACTAGGCCGGGGAGGGCCGAATTCAAGTATAACATCATGGGTAGGTCATAGCCTTGAGCATTGCATTCCCCATGTGCACAATGCAAGGAGTTTGTCCATCTAGGTATCGCGTGACAGCCGTGGACCTGATATGAGTTTTGTTCGCAGTGTAGAGGGTCCATTATTTTTTAGAGTCATATGTATATTACGTGATAGCACAGGTGCATGACACCATGAAATTTAGGTCTATAATGAGTACTCATGACTAACGGCAGATGGCCAGATTATAAGTGTTTCTACACTTGTAAGACCTCAAGGAGGTTCAAAGGACTATATGTGTATATATATGTACTTATTGAAATACCTTCTTTGTATTTAAAGATTTTATGATTTAAATGCTTTCCTCTATGGATTTTGATGCATGAAAAGAGTTGTGGTGAATCTTCCATATCTTGTAAAATGCTTTGCCAATGTTATTATTATTTTAAAAATAATACACATGAATGTTAGAACTGATGATTTGAAATGATTGAACATGACATATTTTTGAAATGGCATGGTGAGATTTCAGAGTATATAATACAGTTCATTAGATATCATATGCTACTAAATTATACAACATATTGTTATTTGCCTTTTATTTAGTTAATAATGCATAAAATTATATGTTGATGATGAAACTATCTATACAAGCAAAAGCTTGCTAAGATATTGTACTTGTTTATATTATCTTAGGTTCAAAAGACTCGAGCAAAGGAAAAGGTGCAGAGGCTTGACTTGAGAGCTACAAGGAAGCCATTTTAAGTTAAGTTGAGGTATAGATAAAGACTTCTGAAGATTCTTACAAATTTTATGTAGTTAAATTTAGTCATGACTCTATTAGAAATTGACATGTGGATGTGTATTTATTAATGTTTGAGTGAATGGTTGTAATTGGAGTGATTTTGGGTATACAAGTCTAATTTCCTTTTTAGCATTACCAAAATGTTTCTTTTATATAAATTAAACATAAATGTGTGTGGGTGCATTTGGACGGAGACATGGTCTCCGTTATTTATTTTATACATACATTGTAATTATTAGGTTGTCACATTGCATCCGTTAAATACACGAGGTCTAAAATACAGAGGAGACTCTGCCGAATTTTCGGTAGGAATGTGATATTCATTCCTCTGAAAATCCTTGTTTTTATAAAAGAAAAAAAATATGACACCCAGGACTTTTAAGTCTTTCTTATAATCCTTGTTTTTTGTTGTTTGGTTTTTGAATAATTTTCAACTCGGGGCCCACAATTGTAAAAGATTTTATAAAGAAAAGTATGAAAAAATCCCAGGATGTCACATGCTACCATTATCTTGTAACTTTTTGAGGCATTCGTCTTTGCACAAAGAAACCCAACAGTCTAGAATCCAAACTGAAGAGCACCTTTGGGCCTGGTTCGCAGCAAAGGCTCGCACCAGGTCTACTCATATTGCCGGTGTAAAACCTTATACTCTTGAATCTTGATCGGACATCACCGTATCAAACACTTGATCAGCAGCGTACCGTTTATGTATGCGTTCATTCGGGTGGCCTATCAAAAATCATGATGGTCCAACAAACGAACAGTTCGGCTGTCGTGAAGCTGAGGCCCATAAGTTCGTTGCCATTGTGTGTACGTGTTTGACCCATTCAGTTTCATGCGCTCTGTCCTTCTCTAAGCCGTAGTGATCAGCAAAGGTGAAAACCTTAACCATCTGAATGGCATGAGATTATTAACGTTTTAGGAACCTTTTGATATAGCCTGTTTGAACCAGGAAAATGACAATGCTTAGAATCATCCAATGTTGTAGAATATTGAGGCATTGCCCATCTAACATGGATAAAGATGACCGATGACAGGTCTGGATAGGCATATGCATGGGAACCGGCATTTAGCTTTAGCTGCACTGCACATAGAAAGTTCTAATTAACTGCAGTTCACACTTCACACGCACAAACCCCGCACAAAATCATCAAAGTAGAATGCAAGCTTCTACAGTGAACAGTAAATAAAACTTTTATTACATAATCAATGAAAAATGATGCATTGGGAATTTTAGGGACGAGACCCATAGGTGATATCATCTGAGTCCATCAAGAAGGTCCATCAGAATGGATATGAAGCCAAAAAATGGAGATCTTTGGCCCCCAAAGAAAGGCGCCACATTTTCAAGCAATCTTGGATTCTTGATCGCAATGATATTAGGCTTCTTGGCCTCAAGCTTATCTGCAGTCACAGTAAGGAGCCCATGATTATAGGTGGTAGAGACAGAAACTGCATCTGCATTATAGGTAGTCATTGTCGACCACCTGAACTTTAATGTCTTCCGTTTCATGCCCGGCATTTCCATAACGAATAGCATACGAGTTCGGGACTCGTTTACATCTGCTTGTAGATATGAAAAAAAATCTGATGTTTTATGGAAATGAAGAAAATGAATTGAATTCATTCTCTGCACCAGGACAAAACCAAGCAGGTCCAGAGGAAGTGGATCGACGGGGTAGAAAATAACAGTGGGTTCCGAAGGCAAGAGGGCCTCTGATATTCTTTGCGTGCAAGGAGAGAGAGAGAGAGAGAGAGAGAGAGAGAGAGAGAGAGAGAGAGAGAGAGAGAGAGAGAGAGAGGTATACTCTTATTTCTGTTTTAAATTAACACATAAAAAAATGATGAACCTAGGGAGATGCAACAGATGAAAATTTTTATACCTAGATCATCTTGGATGAATCGAATCAAATGAATAATTTGGTTTCAAAGAAAAAATTGAAAAAAGTAAGCCTGCCACACACTTTTAAGCATGCGTATGATGCTAACATGATGAGACTGATTGCTTGAATAATTATATGATGCTACTAGTCTCGTCATGGTTCTATCATAGTCATATAGAACAGTAGATGGCTGGCCCACTTTTTCCCTATTTTCCCATGATTTGTACCATTCTTTGGGTTCACTTCATCACAGTTGCATCATAGGCATAGTAAAAAGTGGAGTTGGGCCCACTTGTTTCAAAATTTCCCATGACCTATAGTGTTAATTAGGTTCATCTCATCTCACCTCACCTCAAATTCCCTAGATACCATATCTCACATTTATCTAATGTCTCTACGTATTTCGTTTTTGGACCTTTTAAAGCAAACAAATAGACAATACTACATAGAAAAGCCCCAAAAGATAGGACACTACCCGTTTCTTTGCTTTTAGAAGGTTCAAAAGTGAAGAGGCTAGAAACATTGGACATATATATGAGATTTGGTACTTAGAGGACTTAAGATGAGAAGCTTAATGAACGGTGTAGATCATGAAATTTTTTCAAAAAAAAGGGCTAGCCATCCACTTTTCAATGCACTTATGATGTAATTGTAATCAGATCAGTTGCATATAATTCATCAAGAGAGAGAGAGAGAGAGAGAGAGAGAGAGAGAGAGAGAGAGAGAGAGAGAGAGAGAGAGAGAGAGAGAGAGAGAGTTTTCTATGACCAGTACTAGGAACATGCTTGTAGGTGCGGTGCATATGCGCAAGACTAAACATTGTTGACAGATAGATTTGTTTTTGGTGGAGATATATTGTTAATTGTTCAACTTTGGTTAAAATAACCATAGATTAACATTTAATTAGATCATCTAACTGATTAATTTTATAATTTTAGATTGATTTTAGCTCTAATTGATCATCAAACCATTAATTTAAAATTTTAACAGTTAGATGATCATCAGAGCTAATCAAATGAGTATTATACAGTGTAAATGATTTTAATTTAGTTTGTTATTTTGCAGATCAACCAAAATCAACTTGGATGGCTTAGATTGACTTGATCGATACTGGATCATCAAAAAGTTTGATGGACCCACTTCAAAGGAGCTGTTATATATTGTAAGCATTGGAAGTGGGCTGTCAACATGGAAGAGGAAAACCCCAAGTTGAAAGTAAAGATTCCAACTTATAAAGAGGACAAGTTAAAAAAAGAAAGAAGAGGAAGCCAAATGGAGGGGAGGCTCCATTGCGGTAGCCATCTCCCTCTCGTCTCTCTTTCTTCCTCTACTCTTCTTCTCCCACCTCCTCTCTTTCTCTTTCCACTAGCAAATCACCCTCTCTCAGACTATTTGTAGTAAGGAGAGCAACTACAGATTTGACACCCAGGGTTTTACCAACAAGAAAATAATAATTTATAAAATGTGTCGGGATCCCTATTTTAAAAACTTTGATTTTTAAAAAACCAAAAACATAAATAGAAGCATTTAATTCAAAATCCTGGGAGTCATACAACCACAAAACCACATATTTAATGGTGATGAAATCCCATTTCTACGAAAAATCCGACAGAGTCTCCTTTGTATTTTGGACCATTGCATATCACATGTGCAATACAAATTCACCTGATAAACACAACATATGACACAAGACTTGGAGACTCAGTCTCCACACCCGTCCATCCAAATCAAATACAATTTTTAATAAAAAAATGTATACTCCAACAGTGGATAAGAAAATCAAGTCATGACCAAAATACCCAGGGTCCCTCCATACAGTCGTCACATTCCATATGAATTCATATCCTTACATCTAGGTCACATTGCAATTTATATTAAAGTACAGTCCATAAACAATAACTAAAGCGAGCGCCTGAACAAACCTTGTTATCTTTGAAATATCCTCAATACTCCATTGGAAACAGTCATCACTTTTGTCTGCTCTATCGGCGCGTTAACCTTTAGCAACTCTCTGTATCTGAGGCATTGCAAACAAAGCAAAGCCTCAGCAAGCTATGCTTGTGTAGGTGATTACAATTAATTAAAATATGCGATAAACACTTTACAAGGAGCACCAATATCATGTCAAGTGTCAATAGAGTAAATAATTTATAAGGCAATTTAAATCATCGAGCATCCATACTAGATAACGCATGAAACTCATAAATCTAAACGAATCACTCAAGATCAAAACATGCTTTTCGTTTGAGACAAAGCAATATCAAAGCCAAATATCATGGCATGTGAAGCATGATCAATACATGAATAATCATTTGTTAAAAAACAGATAAAAACTCATGTCTACAAAATAATATGAATCATTGTCCTGATAAACAGGGCATCATACAAAAACAATCCCTAAGAGTGTTCTACGACACTCAATTACCAGTAATGAGCACTCATACCAAACCCTGGGTCCCTCCCGTGCAGCCTGCATCAGCCCTTGGAGTCACTCATAGCTTAGACCTGGCTTACCTCGGTTCACCCAACATATAAATACTACATATGCATACAGAAGAAGAGTATGAGCTACTATGTTATAGTGGCAACCACACCAGGATCTAAACTACTCCCGCTCCTCATCGACACCTAAACAGGAGACTTTCTTCATCCCCATGGGAGGGAATGGACCCGCAGGGGAGACTACTTATGATACCACCACCTACGTACCTGGCCCTCTCAAGGGTGATGTCTAATCATCATCATTACAAAGTCAAAGGGCGGGTGGCCAACCCTATAACCCTCTTGGTGTTAAGTGTTTAATTTTGGCTAAAAGATCCCTAGTTTAGCATTGAATTAGATCATCCAACTGTTTAAATTTGCAAAATTTAGCTTGATTTTAAATTTAGCTCAAATTGAACATCCAAGCCTTAATTTTTCAAAACCAATGGTCAAATAATCATTAGAGCTTATTAGATGATTAATGTGCTGTTTGGATGATTCTAATTTAGTATTTTATTTTGTAGATCAACTAAAGGAGGGTTAGATAGCTTATATTTATATTCAATGGTGCAGATCAAGTGAAGATCAATAAGGGAAGAGGTTTCCTAATGGAAGAGGAGTCCTAATTGGAAGAAGAGTCCTAATTGGAAGAAGAGTTCTAATTTGGAAGAGGAGAAAGTCCTAATAGGAATCTACCTCTTAAAGGAAAGTGGTGGAGGAAGGTTAGTAAAGGAAAAAGTGTATAAAGAGAGAGGACCGTGGAGGTTTGGGGGAGTTTTTTTTGTTTCTTTTAAGAGTTTGGAAGTTGGAGTTTTGGGGTTGCCATTCTTGTATTGTCATTGCCATTTCTTTCTTTGTTTTTACTATCTCTCTCACTTTTTCATCCTTCTCGTCTTTTGTTTACACACACCTCACAACGCCACTACCTATCTCTTCTAGAACCATTAGCCTTTGTTTCCATTGCACATGCTACCTTTCCTTTCTCTTCAACCCTGAATCCATCGCACCACTGCACAAGTCCTCTTCGAGTTCACCCTCTCTTTCACGTTCACAAACCAGAAGACCCAGTTGTTTTACCGCACCATCGCACATCAACTTCAGTTCCCAGATCCACCAACCATCTTCCTCCTTCATCTAATGCAGAACCCATCTTTCCACCTTTGTTTACTTCATCATCACTTTTTCTTCTTCCTTTTTGGTTTCTCTCCTACCCAATCCAATCATTTTGGTTCATCATCAGTGGCCCTTGTCTCCAACATGTCAGACGACGCCTAGCTCTATTCACAATCTAGCACTGGGCGTCGTTTTCCCTCTACCTTTGTTCTACTTAGATCCTCCACTTCCTCATCACCGGCCGCATCTCCTCCTTTGCTCCAAACAAACCAGTTGATGTTCAGAAAAGGCGTAGTTTTTTTTTGTTTCACTTCAGATCATCACCGACCAGGCGAGTCTAGTCCGACCAGGCGACGTCCCTCTACTCTGGATGGTACTAGGAGACGACCAGCCAAGACCGCACTGTCCAGGCAAACCACGATCACCGGCTGTCTTCTCTGGTGGATTTTTCCTGTTTACGATAGTTTTAAGAGAGTTTGGAGCAAAATTCCAAAATTTCCCTTGCAAGATTATTTCAAATTACATTTCATGCCCTATACTATACTTATTCGCATTTTATGTTATTCCGTTCTGAGTTATTCGTGTTCTGTGCTATTTTGTTACTGTTTAACGCAATTAATAGTACTGGTTTAACCACGGATAATCTTTAATTTCTTGTCTATTTTACTTCATAAATTTAATTAAATTTTATGGCATGTTTTTAGGATAGTTTCTAGTTTAATAACTATTCCTGATCTTCATTGTGGATTCTAAAAACAGATCTAAGCCATTAATCATGAAATTCCTTAATTTGATTAGATCTCTAACACTTTGATGAATTTGACAAATTCATCCGTCAGATCACTAATCCAAGACATGGTGAATATAGTTAAGGAGTCTGATCAAGGTTTCTTATACCCAAAGTGAGAAAATTGGACAGTATTTAAGCTAGGAAATTAGATTTTTCTTAATTTCTTCTAGTTTTAGTTTTAATTAAGGTTTTATAGTTTTCTTTTATGTTCTTCTTGGAATTAGACTTCTGAAATTTCATTGGTAAACTAAAGATGAATTTTGAATTTATCTGTTAATTTTCATCAACTAAATTAAATTTTGAATAAATAAAATTTATTAAAAACTCCAAAATTTTAAAGCGACCTGTGGGATCAACCTATATTTGCATAGCTATACTACAATAGCCCGTGTACTTGCGAAAAACATCAACACCTAGCATACCCACCAGGAAAAAGCACTCGTCATAAATCAATCAAAATGCTATAAATCATGAAAAACTCCCATGTAAAATAATCTCAATAGGCTTGATCAAAACTCATGATATGGTATAATCCATCGCATGTAAAACTTAGATAATTGTAAAATCAATGTCATGCTATCAAACATGAAATAGTGAACACAATTTAATAAACATGATAAAGTGTAAAACACATTCCTCAAGAACTTCAGATAACTGGTCATGCTCAGTGAAATCATGGAAAATTTCGAATGTAATCACCGACCTCAGACAAATAACCGCTCGTCTGTACCTCTTAAGTCTCGATAAGACTACCTAGATAAACAACACATCTAGGTCACACTTAGAATCTAATTTATCTAACTTGGATTCTTAATTATAGCACATTATATTTTCGTCTTTCAATACATCACGTATAAGACATTCTAATGATTCCCAGCCCTAGAATCTCAAGGCGGGGCCTATGATAATGAGTTCATAATTCAAATTACACTTAATCAAGTCCACTCATAACCATTTGACCCTTTTCTTAATTACATCCATGCATGTTTCAAGGCTATTAAGCTTAGATAAATATACATCTAGGTTAATTTATCATTTAATCCACTAATCGGGCATTGCTATATAAATATCACACTCAATCATATCTAATTGAAATCAAATAACTCCATCAAATGATTAGGACAGTAATCTTACCTTGGACAAGTCAATCTGAATAATATTTAGTTGTCTGCTTGGTCAGATCGCTCACAGATTTCTTTAGCTGTGCCTGATCGGCAAACATCCACACTGATCTCATCAAAGATCCTCACTTGATTGCCCCAGATCAAATATCAATTTAGTAATTCTAACCAATTAATCTAATTAAGAATTCCAAACGGTTTGGATCAGCCAATTGGATCCAATTTCATACAAAGATCTTCAATAGTCTCAGCTACCTAGACTATTAGTCCATTTTCCACATCAAGGATCATCTAAGGCCATTAGGGTCCTAATCTATCATTCATCAATGATTGGCCATTGATTAGATGTGAGGAGCAGTGTCAAATCATCCTTGATC
The DNA here is from genome assembly GCA_035236585.1 of Warburgia ugandensis. NCBI lineage: Eukaryota > Viridiplantae > Streptophyta > Magnoliopsida > Canellales > Canellaceae > Warburgia > Warburgia ugandensis. The sequence goes on from CP141131.1 coordinate 28,527,124, forward strand.
TGTCATTCATTCCCTAAATTTGTGATTCGACGACTAGAAGTGGTCAAATCTTGATCTTGCCATGTTATTAAACATTTGAGCTAATGGATTAATGAAACTTAGCTCATCTTATGTCAAATTGGGTTAAGAGATGTAATAGTGGCACCTGATCACAAATTAGGCGACGCTAGGTCCCTATTCTGTTACTATTTGATTGATCAGTTATGATTTTCACTCAATTTCCATCTAAATCTTCAATTTCTGTCATATCCAAGCTAATTTCATACTCTAGAACACATCCATGGCATTTGATCATCGATCAGATGTCATGAAGTTACTGTGCAAACAGTACCTAATCGGACAGCTAAGATTGATTGACGATCTCAGTCGATTTCAGGCTTTATCAATTACTTACTTACCCAATCCTAGGTTTAGATCAGAAAAAGGATGACTAGATCATCCATAAACTTAGATCTAGCATAAAACTATACAGATTTAGCCAAAAATAAAAATTCAAGAGTTGGGTTTTGTAAATCTTACTTCATGAGAGTGTTTTAGTATGTTTTCCACCTTTGGATGACCTGGATCGACTCCATTTCCCTGATGAAACCATCTGACTATGTTGTGCTCTATTTTTCTCCCTAATCCATGGTCAATATTGCTTCAGATCTCCAATAAACTTGGGGTTCCGATTCACCTTGTTGTGAGGAGTAGGATGATCGGCTTAGATCATTGATTTGAGTCGTCTTCTTCTCCAGCAACGTCTGCAAATCCAGCAACCTAGAAAACCTGTAAAATCTTAATCGCTGGCATGCCCATCTTCAGTAATCTATGTTTTTTGGATTGCGGTCCTTCTCTCCTTTCTCCTTTTCTCTCTTCCCCTCTTCTCTTCCTTCTTCCTTCTTCCTCCTCTCTCTTTCCCTCTTTCCTTTGTCGGGCTTTTCTGTTGGGTTTGGGTTTGGGAGCAGACCTAATGGTCTATTCTCATTTCATTAAGTGGGGAGGGTGCCCATATCAATTATGCCCCCCCTCCACTTTAGGCATTTTTTTTTTCTGGGATGTTACATTCTTCCCTCCTTATAGGAATTTTGTCCTCGAAATTCTTTTCATGTTATTCTTTAATCAATTCTAAAACTTCCTCATATAATAAGATCTACAGATTATACTAAAAAATTCCAAGGTCAATGTCGATAACCATTCCATGCCACATCATCCCCTCACATAGCAACTCAGGTATATTCATATATTACCAATGTATATTTCAAACCATTCCAGATTCAAATAGCTCATAATATAGTTAGAATGCGTCATAACCACATATGCGCAATTAGCATAAACCATACTCTTATCCAAGAGCTAGTATAAGTAAATCACCATATTAGTACAATCAGAGCATCTCAGCTCATTCATATGCAATTCCATGCCAAGCCCATACCATAGCACATTACCTCGCCAATGACAATGCATATTAACTGAATTATGTTATATCAACTCATAAAGAGGCAATATATGCCAATCAAAGCTTGAGCACATTTGCTCATCAACAAGCAATTCATGACAAGCAAAATTAGAGCATGCTAGCTCACTAACAGGCAATCATATGCCAATGAAAATTAGAGCATACCAGTTGAGTAACAGCCAATCACATGCCAATCATAATCAGAGCATACTAGCTTAGTAATAGGCAATCACATGCCAATCAAAATCAGAGCGTACTAGCTCAATAACAGGCAATCATATGCCAATCAGAATTAGAGCATACCAGCTCAATAATAAGCAATCACATGCCAATCATAATCAAACCATACCAGCCAATCAGAATTAGAGCATACCAGCTCAATAACAGGCAATCATATTCTAATTAGAATCAGAGCATACCAGTCAATAACAAGCAATCATATGCTAATCATAATCATAGCATACCAGCTCAATAACTAGCAATCACATGCCAATCAGAAACAGATCCTCAACATGATCATACTGTGAGCACCTACAAGCCTACCACCTAGAAGCTCTCCAGTGCCTCTCGCACCCGCCCTCATTAGTCACCTTCATTGGCTAATCACAAGTATACACCATAATCCAAAACCAGATTACGCAGAAGAAAATGCTTTCATTCTAAACATACTTTACTATCACACTTCTCACCTTCATGAGAAATTAAGCTCATACGAGTAATATAAATAATGTCCATGTCACTGCTATCTTAGAGAACTCAACATCCAGTGATAACAGTTCACCAAACTAAGGAGACTATTAACCTTAGTCAATAGTTCGGCTAGTGCCAGTTCATCATAGTCTCGATAAATAGCCTCTCTGTCAATAGAGATATTGCGGTCAAGGAAATTCATCCTCCTTGACCATAATTTATACTCACATACATTTACAGCAAAAGATGAGTCCTTCAGATATTTAGAATAATGCATAATGATTTTTTGTGATCCCCAAAGTTATGGAATACACAAAAACATCATCCACCATATAATCATGACTCATCTCAGTAACTTTTAGAATTTTAGCCCATCATATCCATACATACTGCCACTATACTAAATTCATTAATTAGTTTCACCCAAAACTTGTAATAAGCATAACAAGTTCTAAAAATTGTCTCAAAGACATCTTAGTCACAATCCTCAAATCCATATCCACTAATAGCATGCATCATTTAAGGTTGATCATATATATCATCAGTATATGATAAAGAATATCAATTCTCCACCGTGGAGCTATCAAACAATCAATAATCTGTGAATAGCAATAGGGATCTATCTCTCTTCGCATAAAGAGGTTTTAATGCACCCAATATAGACTTGCCAGGTCGAACAAACCCTTGTCAAATAACTCCCATAACTAGAACACTTCTAGCTTAGCTTGGGGCATCTTGTATGGTACCTTAAAAAAGGGCATTATGCCTAATGCCAAATCAATCTCTTGTAGTGTAAAATCCTGAAACCTCCTCAAGAAGATTATAATTCTCACATACCATTCACTTGCTAAATCTATGGCTGCTCACTATCTTCCACTTTCACAAAACTAGGAGAACTCAGTAAATCATATGGGTATGGTATTGCTTCCAAGGAAGAAAATTAACACAACCTCAATGGTGCTCTTCCCACGTAGGAACTAGGTCACTGATTTTCCAAGCACACTAAAAGTGATATTTTCCTCACAACAATCAACTGTCCCCCGATCAATAAAATTCATCCCAATGATGGTATCATGATCAGTCATATCAAGTAAGATTAGCTCAATATCCATCATCTCAATCATCATTAGTGTCATAACATCCAACTCAAAGACTGTCATATATATATATATAAGTGTGTTCATCAAAGTGCAATTGCATAAAGTACAAAATGATTGAATCTTAGATCAAGGAGGATTCTAACATAGTTACTAGCAATTAGAAAATATCTTCCATGGTCTGGTTCAAGACTTGTACTTACCTCTAAGAAATAGAAAATTTATCACTGATAATGTGGGCCATCTTTGTCCTATCCCTAATATCAAACTATCTGACTCATTGTCCGTGGGACAGTCTCTAAAGGAATATCCTGACTCTCCATAGTTAAAATATTTAAGGAATTACCACTGTGATGGCAGCTACTGATGCTATTACCACTGTTGAGGTGGTCTACTAACTCTAGGACATAATTGTCCAGGTGTTTGTCCTTACAACTAGTACACCTCATCCGGATCCCAACACTGCCTGATCAAATGTCGTTGGCCTATGCAGTTATATCAATGAAAGATCTCTTGCCTTACTAGGTTGACTCAAACTACCCATGTCCGAGTTTTTGCAATCAGCCTTGGTCCTAAGAGGATCCCTCTTTACATAGAGGTTATGTCCATAACCTCACTACCAGTGTAGAACGCAGCCCAATCACCAAATCCCTCAATTCAAGTGTCAGCATATCACAATCCATCCACTGTGTCCTTCTTCATGGTGAAGGATTTAGGGAAAGTTTCTTCAATTGAGTATACTGGTTCAATACCATTGATCCGTATATTTCTTTGCTTTAAGTGGCAAACTCTCTTAGTTTCCAAAAATACTAATTATCACATGCCTTCCTAAGGGCCTTCTAGATAAAAGTCTCAGTGATAGAGGAACACATTTTCCCAATTAATCATCCTTAAAATCCTTGTAATTATATTTTTAGTGTCCTCACTTCCACTATTTCACTTTCTTCAACTAATGAATTATTTCATGGTCATATCAATCAAAATCATTTACAACTCAATTAATTTCACACCCAATAAAAATCATCCTATATAATACTTCCTTAATCATCAGAAACCAAACTGTCATCTCTATTAGTGTTGAATGTAAATCAATCATAATTAATTTCATCTCTCCTCATTCACTTCATATGTTTTTCTTCCTAGTCGATTCATTACAAAATCATTTCTATTTAAGAATTATTCTCACAAATTAGTCATCATATCCTCTAGGTAATATGCATTTCAAATCATAATTATAACCCCAAGAACAATTTGTAAGTATTCACTCCCACTAATGTCTAATATCAATATTTTCATAAGCGTAAGGACTCATTAGCTTTTATCTCACCTTAGTCTAACAAGAATATCCATTCCCCATACCTACTTCAATAAGTATATCTCCCTACTTGATTCACATAATTAATACTAACCATTTTCATAAAATGGTTGTTATATCCTTCAAGTGCTATGTGTCTCCAATCATAATTGAAATCCTCAGAATGATTCATAAGTATTTATTTTTCATTGATGACTAGCTATCAATATCTCTGTATGCACTAAACTCACCCGTTTTTGTCTCATAGTCATATATTTCACACATAGAAATACTAGGATCTTACTTTATTAAGTTTTCAATAATTTTCACTATATTAGGGCTTATTTGTCAATTAAGTCCACTTTAAGTTTAGATTAATGATATACTCCTTTCAAGTTTTATGAGTTCCTAATAATTGTAATCATTTTTGTTCCTTCATCATTCTTATCATGTTATGGTTATTACAATAATTGTTAAGCTTTTTCCAAAAGCTTACTCACACCATTAAAGTTAGAACTTGAACTCCCAAAAGCAATTCATATAAATATATTTTCTATTATATAATAAGGTTCTCACTAAGAGAAACAAATTTATAATCTTTATTCTGATTCATGATTCTAAGAATCATGCACTTCCCATAAAAATGTACCTCCTTGAGCTCATATAAGGATTTAGAGTCTCAATTTCTCTAATCTGCCAACCTTCATGGCATTATCTATTTCATAAGCATCAACATCCTTCACATGAGTTATCTTTGTAACTCATATTTAGGAAATCACCTCATCTTATGGATTGTATGTGACCTTTGGATTCGTTGGAATGGCTATGAGAGAATAGACCTGGGCTCTGATACCAAACTGTGACACCTCGAGTTTTATTAACACTAAAATAACAATTTATAAAATGTGTCGGGATCCCTATTTTAAAAACTTTGATTTTTAAAATAACCAAAAACATAACTCAAATAGAAGCATTTAATTCAAAATCCCGAGAGTCATACAACCACAAAACCACAAATTTAATGGTGAAATGAAATCCCATTTCTACTGAAAATGTGGTAGAGTCTCCTCTATATTTTGGACCATTGCACATCACATGTGCAATATAAATTCACTTGATAAACCCAACATATGACACAACACTTGGACACTCAGTCACCATGCCTATCCATCCAAATCAAATACAATTTTCAATAAAAATGTATACTCCAATAGTGGATAAGAAAATCAAGTCATGACCAAAATACCCAAGGTCCCTCCCTACAGCCATCACATCCAATACAAATTCATATCCTCATATCTAGGTCACATTGCAATTTATATTAAAGTACATTCCATAAACAATAACTAAAGCGAGGTCCTGAACAAACCTTGTTATCTCTGAAATATGATCAACAATCCATTGAAAAAGGTCATCACTTTTGTCTGCTCTATCGGTGCATCAACCTGTAGCAACTCTTTGTATCTAAGGCATTGCTCAGCAAGCTATGCTTGTGTAGGTGACTACAATTAATTAAAACATGTAATAAACACTTTACAAGAAGCACCAATATCATGTTGAGAGTCAATAGAGTAAATCATTTATAAGGCAATTTAAATCATCGAGCACCATACTAGATAATGCACGAAACTCATAAATTTGAACGAATCACTTAGGTTCAAACCATGCTTTTTGTCTTAGGCAAAGCAATATCAAAGCCAAATATCATGGCATGTGAAGCATGATCAACACATGAATAAGCATCTGTAAAAAACAGATAAAAACTCACATCTACAAAATAATATGAATGCATGTCCTGATATACAGGGCATCGTACAAAAACAAGCTCTAAGAGTGTTCCACGACACTCAATCACCAGTAATGAGTACTCATACCAAACCCTGGGTCCTTCCCATGTAGACTGCATCAGCCCTAAAATCACTCACATCCTCGGCCTGGCTTACCCTAGTTCACCCCTCATATAAATACTACATGGTCAGAGATAATAAGAGTGTGGGCTAATATGCTGCAGTGACAACCACACTAGGACCACTCCCGCTCCCTGTTAACACCTCAACGGGAGACTTTCTTCGTCCTAGACTACCCATGATACCATCACCTATGTACCTAGCCCTCTCAAGGGCGGTGTCTAATCATCATCATCATCATCATCACAAAGTTAGAGGGCAGGTGGCCAACCCTATAACCCTCCTAACATAGTACCCACCATGCAAAAGCACCTGTTATAAATCAACCAACATGCTATAAATCATGAAAAACTCTCATGTAAAATAATCTCAATAGGATCGATCAAAACTCATGATAAGGTATAATCCATCACATGTAAAACATGGATAATTGTAAAATCAATGTCATGCTATCGAACATGAAATAGTGAACACAATTGAATAAACATGATAAAGTGTAAAACACATGCCTTAAGAACTTCAGATAATTGGTCACGATAAGTGAAATCATGGAAAATTTCGAATATAATCACCTACCTCAAACGAAGAACCACTTGTTTGTACCTCTTAATTCTCGATAAGACTCTAGTCTAGCTCAGTCACCTCAATACCCGTACCTGGATAAACAACACATTCAGGTCACACTCAGAATCCAATTTATCTAACTTGGATTCTTGATTATACCACATTATATTTTTGTTTTTCAATACATCGCGTATAAGACATTCCAATGATTCCCAGCCCTGGAATCTCAAGGCGGGGCTTGCGCTAATTGGTTCATAATTCAAATCACACTTAATCAGGCCCACTCATAACCATCTGGTCCTTTTCTTAATTACATCCCTGCATGTTTCAAAGCTATTAAGCTTAGATCGATATATATCTAGGTTAATTTATCATATAATCCACTAATTGGGCATTGCTATATAAATACCATGCTCAATCATATCTAAGTGAAATTGAATCACTCCATCAAATGATTAAGATAGTAATCTTACATTGGACAAGTCAATCTGAATAATATTTAGCTATCTGCTTGGTCGGATCGCCCACTAATCGCTTCAGCTGTGTCCTATCAACAAACATCCACGCTGATCTCATCAAAGATCCTCACTTGATTTCCTCAGATCAAATATCAATTTAGTAATTCTAACCAATTAATCCAATTAAGAATTCTAAATGATTCGGATCACCCAATTGGATCCAATTTCATACCTAGATCTTCAATAGATCTCAGCTACCAAGGCTATTAGTCCATTTTCCACATCAAGGATTATCTAAGGCCATTAGGGTTCTAATATATCATTCATCAATGATTGGCCATTGATTAGATGTGAGGAGTAGTGTCAAATCATCCTTGATCTGTCGTTCATTCCCTAAATTTGTGATCCGACGAGTAAAAGTGGTCAGATCTTGATCTCGCCATGTTATTAAACATTTGAGCTAATGGATTAATGAAACCTAGCTCATCTTATGCCAATTTGGGTTTAGGGATGTAATGGTGGCACCTGATCACAGATCAGGCATCGCTAGGTTCCTGTTCCTTTACTATCCGATTGAATGGTTAAGAATTTCACTCAATTCCCATCTAAATCTTCGATTTCTGTCATATCCAAGCTAATTTCATGCTTTAGAACACTTTCGTGGCATCTGGTCATCGATCAAACATCAAGAAGTTACTGTGCAAACAGTACCCGATCGGATGGCTAAGATTGTCCGATCAGTTTCTGGCTTAGATCGACGATCTCAGTTGATTTTAGGCTTTATCAAGTACTTACCCAATCTTAGGTTTAGATCAAAAAATGGATGGCTAGATCATCCATAAACTTAGATCTAGCATAAAACTGCACGAATTTAGCCAAAAATAAAAAATCAAGAGTTGGGTTTGTAGATCTTACTTCATGAGAGTGTTTCCATGCGTTTTCCACTTGGATCGACTCCATTTCCCCGATGAAACCCTCTGACTGTGCCGCACTATTTTTCTCCCTAATCCATGATCAAGATTGCTTCAAATCTCCCAATAAACTTGGGGTTCAATTCACCTCGTCGTGAGGAGTAGGATGATTGGCTCAGATCTGTCATCTACTCTGGCGACGTCTGCATATTCGGCCACCCAGAAAACCTGTAAAATCTTCATCACCGACATGCCCATCTCCAGCAGTCTACGTTTTTTGGTGTGTGGTCCTCCTCTCCTTCTCTCTTTCTCTCCTTCTCACCTTTTCTCCCTTCTCCTCTTCCTTCTTCCTCCTCTCTCTTTCCCTCTTTCCATCGTCGGGTTTTTTTGTTGGGTTTGGGTTCGGGAACAAACCTAATGGTTTGTTCTCATTTCATTAAGTGGGGAGGGTGCCTATATCAATTACGACCACTTTAAGCATTTCATATTTTCATTTATTATTTTTTTCCTTTGATGTTACAACAGAAAACCTGTAACTTGTTCCCATCTTCTCCCTCTCCCCCTCTCGTCTGAATATCCTCTCTCTCCATTGCCTATCCTCTCCTTCTCTCACTCTTATTCTCCCTTCTCATTCTTTCCAAGTTGTCTTTCCTTCTCACTCTCTACTCTCCATCTCCTTTCCTTCTCACTCTTTGCTCTCCATCTCCCATCTCTCGAATTGTCCACACTAAGGAAAGAACAAAAGCTCAGACAACCAGAACCAGCTCCCGTGCTTTTCCATCTCTCTCATCTCTCTATTTCATCACTGATGGCAAGAACAAGAGCGCGGTAGAAGGAAGCCCGTAGCACCCTGATCACCACAAACCCCATCTCATTTTGTACCTCTCTCTCTCTCTCTCTCTCTCTCTCTCTCTCTCTCTCTCTCTCTCTCTCTCTCTCTCTCTATTGTTTGCATCTTGCACCCAAAGTAGTCCACCAAAACCCGCTATGCTCCATCGCCCAGATTAGCTAGTCGACCACCAACTGACATCCCTCTTTCCTCTCCTTGTTCACTGTGCAGACTGGTTGGCATCCCTCTTTCCTCTCCCTATTCACCATACAAACCGGCCAGCACTTGCTTCTGACTTCTTTCCTCTGCTCCACAGACACAACCCATCTCCATTCTTCCCCTTCTTCTCTTCTCTGTTTTCTTTCCCTTTCTATGCTCCATCTGTAGCATCACCCAAAATCTAGCCACCGCATAGTACTGGCATGGCATCGATGCAGCTCCTCTTTCATCAACACCTCTGCTCTCTTATATTCCATCCGATCAAACTTGGGTTTTCTCCATTTTCCCTCTTTTTCCTTCTTGGCATCTCTCTTTTCCCCCTTCTTCACCACTCTCTAGCTTCCTCCTCCATCACTTCTCTGTTTTCAGTTAAAATTAGAAGAAAACAAAATTTTTTACTTTTACCCTTTAAATATAATTACCTTTAAGTCCCCAATTTAATTACATTTGTCTCCTGGTCTTATCCTTGTTCAGTTTTATCCCTATTCTGTCTATCGATGGACTATGTAATCCAAGGCTATTTATTGTTTAATTTTTTTGTCTTTTTGGGACTAGAAATTCTGTAATTTGCATTATTCAAATAAATCTATTTTTTTATTTTATTGTTAGTTTATTTCTATTATGTTCTTAGAATTTTTTGGATAATTAAATTTTATTTGAGCTTCATCTTTTAAGTCAAGTCCTTGTGGGATCGACCAGTACTTACATTAGCTACACTACAATAGCCCATCATCATCATCATCAAGACCTTATCCCAATTTGAGGTCGGCCATATGAATCTTATTCCTCCATTCCACTCTATTAAATACCATGGCTTCATTTAGTCCCAAAGTTTTTAAATATTTCCTCACCACTTCTATCCACGTTCTTTTGGGCCTTCCCCTTGCCCTTTTATAACCTTCTAATTGTATTGCCTCACTCCTTCTAATAGGTGTTATTGTTGGTCTCCTTTGAACATGTCCAAACCATCTAAGTCTAATCTCTCTCATCTTGTTACCTGTTGGTGCTACCCCTAAATTTCCTATAATATTTTCATTTCTAATTCTATCCTTTCTTGTCTTACCACTCATCCATCTCAACATCCTCATTTTTGCGATGCTCATCCTATGAGTATGCTGTTCCTTAAATACCCAACGCTATGATCCATAGATCATGGCCGGCCTTATAACCATCCTATAGAATTTTCCCTTTAGTTTGAGTGGCACCCACCGATCACATAAGACACTCGATGCACATCTCCATTTGTTCCAACTCGCTTGGATTCTCTAGGTAACCTCCCTCTTAATCTCTCTACTCTCATGGATCAATGATCCTAAGTATCGAAAGTGGTCTTTCACGGGGACCACTTGGTTATCAATCTTGACTGATGTTCCACTCCTACTCTCCTTGCTAAAATTACATTCTATATATTTTGTCTTAGTTTGGCTAATTTAAATCCTTCAGATTCTAATGCTTCTCTCCATAACTCTAGCTTTATGTTTACACCCTCCCTTATCTCATCAAGTAGGACTATATCATCTGCAAATAGCATGCACTAGGGAATCTCCTCATGCAGATGTTTTGTTAACTTATCCATAACTACAATAGCCCATGCACTTGGAAAAAACTCAACATATATTATATATCATGTTATATATAGTGGTATACATGTATAATGAACTAACACGATAAATTAATTATCACATGTTAATGATAATAAAAAATATAGATAAGTCATTAAAGAAATGAAACAATTAATAAAATACTTTATTCCATTAAAGATGAAGAATGAAGAAAGGAAGTTATTTAATACTCATTGTTAACCTAACTGAATATAAATGTAATATTTAAAACCCAAAATTTCAAGTTTAGTTTGATGTAGATTGTTAATGACCCTTTCTCTTCTAAAAGCATTTTTAAGAGCCTATCAAGCCCCCTATTTTAAATGACAATTTTTAGAAAAGTCAAAATACAATTTTTAGTAAGGTTGAGAATTTCCTTGATTTTTTTTTAAACATACGTCTCTTTCCAAGAACATCTTTCTAAACACCCAAGAGCCAATTTCAAAATAAAAAGTGAGTCACATCTGAGTCAGACTATACATCAATTTTTAAAAGTAGAATCCCAAAGTTAGCCATATATAGTCCAATTAATCGCAATAAGATATACATCAAATGTATCAAAAGCATCCATATGCTTATAGAAATAGCCATAAACTAAGAAAGTAACTAAAATATCTTGGCTGCTAGTCCTCACATCGACTAAGCTGCACTTTTCTTACCTTCACTTTCTCTAGTCAAGTGGTTCCTCCTTTATGTTTCTATTCCTCTAATTTAAGATATTGTAAAACAAGATACAATATCTCAATAAGCTATGCTTGTGTAGGTAAAAACAAGAGTATATTTAAGAGAATATCATAGAATGACAATTACGATTTAAATTTAGTTTCATCATCCATAAACATATCCATAAGAGATATAAGAGAAACAAGTAAGATAACACTCTTAAGTGTCGATGAAAACCCACTGGCTGTATATATATATATATATATATATATATATATATATATATATATATACTTGTATAGATCCCCTGTTGAGCTTAATAACAACAAACTTAAAAATAAATAGCAAACATCAAGGAACATCTATGCTCACATCAGCGTCACTGTCATGTGCCTCCAATATCTCATAGAGGGACTCCCATCATATCCTCATAGTGCCTGCGAGTATCTTGGAAGGGTGTCGTGAGTCACCTATAGTAGAATCCACCACCAATTGAGAAATATGCCACTCTTGGTGTTGGATACCATTCCAGTTTACGTGGTTAGAGGCCAACCTTTCAAACCTCTTACCATAACATCCTTAGCCTCCACAGTCTATCATGTATGAGTAAAAAACTAGAGTATTTTTATACCCTCATATTACTTGTAAATCTCTTAAACAATGAAATAAAAGTAACTCATGTCTTTCAATTTTTGTGTTGTAAATTAAATCTCATATAGTGTGGTTATCCGTATGCATATCTTATGATAGTCCTAAAACACTACATGTGATTGTCCATTAAATATGATCTAAATTGGTCCAAAGATAGTTGAAAATATGTCATTATGATTAAATTTTAATCCAAAATATTTTAGCTATGCTCCCTAGTAAATAATAGTCCAAAAAATCTCAAAACTATTCTTTTTTGTTGATATAACTATACAAAATATACTAGTTGTGATCTATGACAAATGGTAGTCCATAAATGGGTAAAAAATGAATCATTTTTACTAACATGCAACCCAAAATTTTTAGTTATGGTATATGGCAGGTAGTAGTCCAAACAAATAAGAAAAAACCATCTTTTTACTAACAACCAGACTTTTAGCTATAAGCATAGTAGATAGCAGTTCATAACTTGCTTAAACAACTCATCTTTTTATGAGGTTGCAATACTTTTAGCTATAAAGTATAGTAGATAGGAGACCATAACATGCTTGAAAACTCATCTTGTTACATGTAAAATAGTAACTATACTTTCTACGATAAAGCATAGTAGATAGCAATTCATAATATATTATAAAACTCTTTTATAAGGAAAACAACCACTACACTTTTAGCTCTAAAGCATAGTAGATAGTAGTCCATAATATGTTGAAAAATTCATTATTTTTGCATGGAAAATAGTCATTATACTTTCAATTATAAAGCATAATAGATAGCAGTCCATAACATGTTGAAAAACTCATCCTTTTATAAGGAAAAGAATCATTATACTTTCAGCTATAAAGCATAGTAGATAACAATCCATAACATGTTGAAAAACTCATCTTTTTATAGGGAAAATGGACACTATACTGTCAGCTGTAAAGCATAGTAGATAGCAGCCATAACATGTTAAAAAACTCATTTTTTTACAAGAAAAATGGTCATTATACTTTTAGCTATAAAGCATAATAGATAGCAGTTTAAAACTTGATTGAAAACTCATCTATTTATAAACAAAATAGTCACTATACTTTTAGCTATAAAGCACAATAAATAGTAGTCCAAAACTTGATTGAAACTTCACCTATTTATAAGCAAAATAGTCACTATACTTTCTGCTATAAAGCATAATAGATAGCAATCAAAAACTTGATTGAAGACTCACATATTTATAAGCAAAAGAGTCATTATACTTTCAACTATAAAGTATAATAGATAGCAATCTAAAACTTGATTGAAAATTCATATATTTATAAGCAAAAGAGTCATTATTTCAACTATAAGGCATAACAGATAGCAGTCCAAAACTTGATTGAAAACTCATCATTTACAGATAAAATAGTCACTATAATTTTTGCTATAAAGCATAATAAATAGCAGTCCAAACCTTAATTGAGAACTCATCTATTTACATGCAAAATAATTACTAAAATTTTTGGAATAAAGCATAATAGATAGCAATTTAAAACTTAATTGAAAAATCATCCATTTACATGCAATAAATTGAGCTATAAAGTATAATAGATAGCAATAAAAAACTTGATTCAAAACTCATCTGTTTACAAGCAAAATAGTCATTATAATTTTTTCTATAAAGCATAACATAAATAGTCATTATGATTTTTACTATAAAGTATAACAAATAACAATCCAAAACTTGATTAAAAACTCATATATTTACAAGCAAAATAAGTCACTCTAACTTTTGCTATAAAGCATAACAAATAGGAACCCAAAACTTAATTGGAAACTCATCCTTTTACATCATAGAAAACTTGTAAACTAATCAAATATATAGATTTGAGTGGCTCTAATATCATTCATACCAAAATCATAAATATATTGAGTTTTTGTCTACCTGAAGACATTTTTCTCTGTTGAAAACTCCACTTCAGATTCTTCTCCTCTCTTTGTCTTTCTGCTTTATTTCTTCTTCTTTTCCTCCTCCTCCTTTTTGTTTTTCCCCTTATCCTTCATGCTTTTCTCTTATCTTCCACATTTTTCTCTATTTCTCTTCTTTTTCTCTTTTTGTAACAGCCCAACACATGTTAAATTATGGACTTGTTGGAGCTAAAAAGGCGGGGAGATGAGAGCCATTTGGTGCTCTATTATCTGTAGTGTGAACCAATCACAGGTTTTCACTCATGTTTTTATATAAATCCATTTAGTTATCATAGTTATCTTACACAATTATCATGATAGAATGAGTCCTAATTGTCCATCCTCTCTTTTTAATGAAAATAAGTCTATAATTGATCTCATCCATCCATCACTATTTTATCTGAGTTGATACTCCAATCAATTTACTATGAATTAATCTCAACAATCAAGATTGCTCTTAATCTATTGAAATTTAAGCATCACAAGAATTTAGAAAATAACATGGAATTACTAATTTGGTGTTTTGAACTTTGGTGCGGAGTCTAGCACCTTCAACTCATAACCATCACTTATGTTGTTAAACTTGCACAAATAATTTTATTAATAGCATAAAAATTTGAAATGTAGCTTGGAGGGACAACATTATATAATGTCTCGAGTGATGCTAAGAGTTTGGTCATACATTGCCTAGGGAGAAGATGTTTGAGCTAGTTATAGGGTTGGGTATCCCTCTTAGTAGATACACATTTTCCCCAAAAGAATTGGCAAAACCATGAGGCTTAGGCCAAAGAAAATAATATATGTATTGTTGGACCCAGGTCATTACAATTGGTATCAGAGCCAAAACCTCTCGTAATGATGGACACAAAGAGTGGTCTCACGCAGGCATGCTTATTTCCTAAATGGGAAGAGGGACTCTGGAGGGATAGTGGTACATAATGCCTTACGTGATCTTGAGAGTTTAGTCTCACATTGCCTGAGGAGGAGAAGTCTGGGCTAGTTATAAGGCTTGAGTATCCCTCTCAACACATATGCCTTTTGCCTATGGGAACAGGCAAAACCGTGAGGCTTAGACCAAAGTGGACATTCCATACAAAATCATTGACCTTGTTATGTTCATGTTTCAAACCCAAGTTACTCTTTCATCATCAATTGTGAGAGGACAAAATGGTTTAAATAGAAGAGTGGTCTTAGATAGGGTTGTCCCCTATCACCTTACTTCTTCACTCTATACATGGAAGTATTTAGTCTCATCCATTTGGCAGAGTTATAAGGAAGAGTTTGTCTAGCCATTATCTATGGAAACCAACCATCTATCTCACACCTACTCTATGCTGATGATGTGATTATTTTGTCTACAATAGATTTTAGTTCCTTTGTTGAATTAAAAAACACCTTTTATTTATTTGGTCAAGAAACAGGGCTATGTGTCACTCCTAAAAAATCTGCGATTTTCTTCTCTAAAAACATTCATCATCATTGTAAAAAAATCTCTTAAAAATTTTGTTAGCATTTCAATAGGAAATTAAAAATGGCTCTGATATTTGTCCATTTCTTTATGAAGGAGGGAAGTAGTAGGTCTCCTTTTTTTTTTTTTTCTCCTGCATAGAAGCTTAATAAGAAATTAGCTTCATGGAAGGGATCCATTCTGTGTAAAGTGGGGAGATTAACTCTTATTAATGTAGTTACTTAATGGGGAATTATCCCATGATTGCTGCTATTTTCTCAGTTAAGAACAAACCAAAGTTCCTTTTTTGGAATGTTAAAGATATATGCTCAGGTAGAAGTCTTCATAGAGTGAGCTGGAATCAAATTTGCAAAGTAAAATAAAAGGAAGACTTGGAGTTAGAGACGTTATTGGTTGATCTTGTTATATAATGTGAGAAGTTTTGTCTGATATGGATAAAATCTTTTGATGTTTCAGTTATCAATATGTATGAGATAGTCATATTATATGACTATTATCATAGTTTTTTTTTTTTTTTTTTTAATGTTTTCATTCATTACTTTTAGCCATGAACTTAGATTTATAAATTTCAGACTTTATATACATTCATATAATGACTTACTTTATTCAGTATTTGGCTGTTACAAATTTTATGCCATGGTAATGGCTCATGAATTTAATTCAAAAAGCCATTACATGGTGAATGTTAAGAGCTTGGAAATCTATACAAAGGGCTCTCCATTCCCTTGTCACCACATTAAATTTTGTTTAGACTCTTGACAAGCATTTCTCTCTTACACTTTGAGAATGATTTAGCCCGTGCATTTGAAGTCTCATTGGGCAAATTCATTGGTACAGATGCATAGTAGAAGAGATAAAAGTGGATGACTAATTCTATTCTGTTGCTATCATTGAAATGCTCCCACTTTGGAAAGAGTTTGGAAGTTATATTAAACATACAAGGGATGACCTTGCCCTAGAAAACCTTTTAGTGATACTTAGGATTGAAGAAGAACATAGAACAAAAGACCAAAAAGACAAAGAATCTTCCATTGTGTCCATATGCAACTTTGTAGAGTTTGGTGAGAAGAAAAATCCTAGAAACTGCAAGAGTCCATAACACAAGAAAACCAAGGAAACTACTTCCACTTGTAGAATAAGAACATTAACAAGAACAAGAAGAAAGGAGAGTGCTTAAAACACTAAGGAAAATAATGTCGACATTGCAACAAGAAAGAAAATATACAATTTAGAGTTGACTCTCAAGCTAAGCCCATTTCTTAGGCCAACAAGGTTGAAATAGGAATTGTCAAATAGAATACTGAAATGAAAATGTTCATAATCATAAATCTTGAAGTGAACATGATCTACAATTTGAGGGACTAGTTGGTGGATGTGAGTGCTAGTGCATATGTCTACTTTTATCAAAGTGTGTTTTCCACCTGTACTAAAGTAGATGAAAGTGAGATGCTTCTCATGGGAAACTATTAAGAGTTTAATTTTGACAAAAATATCCCTAATTTAGAATTTAATTAGATCATCTAATCGAGCAATTTTGTAATTTTTAGATAAAATATGAATTTTAGCTAAAATTGACCATTCAACCATTAATTTGTCAAATTTAATGGTCAGATGATCATTAGAGCTAATCAGATGAGTAATATATGGTTTAGATGATTCTAATTTGGTCTTGTATTTTGCATATCAACTAGATTACATCTTGGATAGCTTAGATCAAAGTTAACGGTGCAGATTATCCTAAAGGACATTAAGACAAGACGGGATGGTTTCCTAAGAGAAATTTACTTTTAATTGGAGAAAAGGAAATCATGGAGAAGATTTTCTAAATAAGAAATCACTTGGGAATGAAAATATGCAAAAATAGAAAGGGGAGTTGGTGGAGAAGTTTCCAAGGCAGAGAAAAAGCTTGAAGGTAAGTAGGGGGAATGCTTGAAAAGAGGAAATTGAGGACATTATATAAGAAGAAGAAGTCAGCCAAAGACCAACTTCTCTCTTCCCTGGGACTATAGGAAGAAACTACCCCCACCTCCTTTCTTCTCTTCTTCACTCTCTCTCTCTCTCTCTCTCTCTCTCTCTCTCTCTCTCTCTCTCTCTCTCTCTCTCTCTCTCTCTCTCTCTCTCTCTCTCTCTCTCTCTCTCTCTCTCTCTCTCTCTCTCTCTCTCAGAAGACCTTAATCACCCTGCTCTTACTCGATCTCTCCCACTCATGTCTCTGTCTCTCTCACTATAATATTTACAAATTTTAAATTCTAGAGTATTTAATTTTGTGAAATTATGGAAAATTAAGAATTTGAGAAATTTGGAGATAGAATCCTGCATTAAAACCTCAATATTTAAGATGTGCTAAAAAAATAGAATCCAACGCCACTAAAAATGCTAAAATCGAAGATCAGAGTAAAAATGGCTAAATATTTTAATTATTTATATTTTTAAGAAAAATTAATACAAGGGTCATAATAGTCTTTTCACAAGTGGGCCGCATGAAATCGGATCTAAAACCTATGACTGGACGGGCCTTAAATGGGTAAGGTCATGATTACTAGCAATAAATGTTGGTAATTATATCACCATACAAATAAAAATAAAAATGTATTAGGGGGCCTTAAATGTGCCTCCCCTGTCTCGTTTCCTATAACCCCCTCCTTTGATTCTCGCATCACCGGTGACAGACCACCAATGACAACAGTTCACGACGAAGACGCCGTTGTCTTTCTTCCCTCCCACATGTGAACTTGTGGTGGAGGATGACTGGGATTGGCTAGCTTGACTGAGGTAGGCCATCCTCCACTCTCCTTCCCCCTCTTTTTCTGTCAGTTTTGAATGCTTTGAATGCCGAAAAATGGCATGGATTGCCGTTTTTCGGTGAAGTGATATGCATTACTATTTTTTTTCAAAATAAACCAATGAAATAGTATCAGATGCATGATTTTGAACTATTCATCTTATACATGATGACACAAAGAACAAACCCATGAATTTTCATCGTGATCGGATAGCTAGGGACGCCGAAAAACTCAAAAAATAGTGATAGGGAGATTTTTAGAAATGGGGTAAAATTTGTGTAAAAACATGAGAAAATGATAAAATCCCTTGATGGGAAGCTTAAAAATGAAATGTGCATGAAAAATTGAGCAAAATAGTGCAAAAATTGCAAGATTTGGGCACTTGGGGGTCGCAGGTGGCGACTGGAGTTTGGCTGTTGTCTCCTGCGAGGCGACGAATCTAGTCGTCGTCCCCGGCAATGGCAATGCGGGTGGCTACTCGCAAGGGGCAGTAGAGACCTGCGCCATGCCGCATGCAAACGTAGTGCGCACATGGGCGCATAGCGCACTTGCTCTTCGTACGCACATCACGTGCAACGCAATTTATAACCCCTTTTTCTTGTTTTCTTTGGATTTTTTTGAACTGTTCATTCACAAAAAATGTGATTTTAGGAATCATAAAGGTCCAAATCATGATTTGAACGATACGCTATAATCATCTCGATGACGAAGACCTAGACTTAAGATAAAAATCTAGATTTGAACACCCTTTAAATGGTTAAACCGCTAAATACCATTAGATAACCTAGATCAGGCCAATTAATGGATGATTAGTCCTTAGACCTTGATTGGATACATCAAATATGAGATGATCTAGGGGATTAGAGGAATAAATCTCATTGAAATTGGCACGATAAGTGATCTTAACCATCGATCTGATTAGGTGCCTTAGGATGGGCTAATCAGAGAGTGATCTGACTGTCAGATCGATGCATATTCATAGAGATACATGTGAATCACTAAACGAACATAGAAATTAAATGTATCATGATGACAATGAGTAGGAGTGTTGATGGTCTAGATGTTAGAAAGACAAATATCTAGCCTAGGATTGCCCTAATGGATGGTTAATCAGATGGTCTGGATCATTAATCTAGGATTCACTACCAGATCAGGGAAGTTATCACTTGGACCTGTTTATTTGAGATGTGAGAATACCAAGTGATCGATGACTTATGTTGTGATAGGTATGTTAGGGCGCACGATGTGATATAGCTTGCGTGCGTGATTGAAGTACTGTGTTATTGACGTAGGTGATTACATTCGAAATTTTTCCTTGATTTCATGATCATGACTTCTCACTTGAAATTATTGAGGCATGTGTTTTATGCCCTATCATGTTTATTAAAAGGTGTTTATTACTTTACTTTTGATCACATGACATTTGATTATACGATTATCCATGTCTTCACATGTGATGGTTTATTGTAACACCCCGGATTTTTAAGACAAATTTTTTTTTTTTTTTTTTATAATGACATTTTAAGTAAGAGCATTTGGGATCCCATAAAAAAAAGATTTATTTAACATTTTGCTAAACCTATCTTAAAACTCCGGGTGTTAATTTTTCCTTTCTCAAAATGGCGTACATGTAATTTAAACATAAATAAATAATCTGCGTATAAATCAACGTCAAATAAATAGGCGCCTTTATTTTAAATCAAATAAACGTTCAAAAGACAATAATAATATGGCCCAGGGTCTATCCATCATAACATCCCATATAAATGTCCAATATATGTCCAAAGATCTAAATCACATCCAAATATAAAGTATGCAGTCCATAATAAAAATTCAAATGATAATCCACTCTAATGACTCACATTACTGTCTAAAACTATAGGGAAACTAGTCTTCAGCAGCTCTCAAGGTTTATCAACCGCTTTTCCTTTCCTGGTGTCGTGCTCGAGATCTAAGGCATTGCAAAACAAAGCAATGCCTCAGCAAGCTATCGCTTGTGTAGGTACATAGACAATTAATGTAATAAATGCAAGAAATAATGGACAGCATTGATGAAAAGTCTAACATTTATGGAAATAGTGATATCATAATGCCATGTTCAAATAAATGCCAATTTATTCCAAATGCTAAAACATGAAGTTCACTGAGTTAAAACATGACATGAATCAATAACATGGAGCATACAACAAGAATAAGGGCACCCTAAGGTAATGGGTCCCACCACATCGCACTAACATCCCTGATCAGGAGTACACATAGTCAACCTCTGAGTGTCGTCACACCCAGGCATATCATCCATAACCATGCTCATCATACATGCACACATAATAAGAATATGGGCCATCATGCTGCAGTGGCAACCCTCCATGGGTATCAACCACCGCCGCTCTCCGTCGACACCATAACGGGAGACTTAACGTCTGTCCCCATGGAAAGGCTCAGACCGGTAGTGTGGACTATCCATGTTACCAAACCCCTACCGAATGCCATCTATGGGCAGGTGTCTATCATATCACAAACTCATCACATCATAATCTCGGAAGGTGGGTGGCCGGCCCTATCCCTCCTAGCATGACGCCCACCGGGCAAGAGCACCCGTCATCAAATATAAAACACGGAAATCATATGTATATGCTAAAACTCAAGAGCACTTATAGCTTGAAATCCCCAAGACATGCCCCTCATCCTGGGGTTAGCCTATAAAAGGACCAGCTACTAAGCCTCTATACTCATTTCTATGTAAATCCATGCATTTTCTATATATATAATAAGAAATAAATCTCTAATTAAGCATAACTAATTAACATCATGCTTGTAAAAGCAGTTTAAATAAGTTTATTCAGTAAAAGAATTCAATTTGGAATAACCATCCTGTACACAATGTCGCATGAAATCCATGGTAAATAAAAATCGCAACTTAAAACACAATCACACATGATGCTATGGTTTAAAATCAAGGCAAAACATTAGTTGTCGTCACCTACCTCAGTGTGAGATCACTAGCTTGCTAATAACTCCCTTTAATTGGTATATTCAAGTGCACCTGTATATGTCACATCACTATTTTAAAATTTTTCTAAATAAAAAGTGGTCATTTCTAAGTTTTTAAGTTAAAACTAGGTCCGCGTCGTCAATACGGTCACAACGCCTCTTCCGGATCGTGATTTGGACCTCTCTAGCTCCCAAAAATCAAGTTTTAGTGAAAACTACGCTAAAATGGGGCATGCCGGACCACCATAAGGTGGTTTAAACCAGCGGCACCCTTTTCCGCCGGTTTACACCGACGTACACGGGCGTACGAAGACGCACGGCGACGCAGACGCCGCACGGGACGCGCGCCGTGCTTCTTCGGCACCGTGACGCACGCGCGCGCGTCGCCGCGCATGCGTGCGACGCCGACGTCATCCGACGTCGTCCCCTGTGCGTCATGGCGTTAGCGCTAGGGCGCCGACGCCGTTGACGACGCCGAAGAAGACGACCGGATTCCGGTCGCCTCCGGCGGAGCTACAAAGCTCCGTTTTGCGTGATTTTTGCGCCATTTTCTTCATAATTCTCTCTAGAATCCATTTATGTGCTCCTTTTGCACTAATTTTTCCAAAAACCATGGTTTTTAAATGATTTTTCCCAAGTTCCTAAAATCATCCCTAGGTACTGGTTTTTGAGTTTTCTGGAGAATTCCACCGTTGGATCACTCCCAAATTTAAAGGGTATGCTCTTGGGTCTCTTGTGCACTAGTTGGACGGTGCGATTTTCAAACGGACAAGGTTTGATCCATGAAATCACACTCCAACAGTAGCGTGCACACAGGTTCCTAAAAATCTGATTTTTTTCCAAAATTTTTAAACGTTTTCCTAATTAATTTCCTAATTAATAAATACAGAAAAACATAGGTTTTGAGGCTTACCTTGCACCTGGCTGGAGTTGCTCGTGTTGCCGGGGTTCCACTCGCTGGAAAAATGAAATCTTTTCAAGCTAGGGTTCTGCGTAAAACTCAGAGAAAACGCTCAAAGTGGAGCGTTTTGGCTCCTAGAGGAGCATAGATATAGGGTTTTAGAGTCTTGGGGAAGAGAAACTCTTCCCCACACGCCTCTTTCCACGTCTCTCCGGCGATTTTTCCGGCACTGGTAGAGACGTGTGGAAGACGGGGGTGCCAGTATCAATTTGGACCCCTGTCTAATACGTCTCTACCAAATGACCAAATTGCCCTTCCAACTTTGACGGCTCATAACTCCCTCGTTTGAGCTCCGTTTTTTGCGTTCTTGGTGGCGTTGGATTCGTATCGACGAGCACTTTCTAATTATTATGTTTTCAGGAAATAATTTCATCCATAAATTTTTATCTTAATTTATTTAATAATTTCCTATTTTTATCTTTAAAATTAAGGATATTACATTTATGCTTTATCATGTATTTTGATTCAGCCTATTGAGGTTTATTTCACTTGGGAGTTTTCCATGATTTATAGCACGTTTTGCTACTTTATAATGGGTGCTTCTACCTAGTTGGTACTATGCTAGGAGGGTTGTAGGATTGGCCACCTGCCCTCTGACTTTGTGATGATGATGATTAGACACTGCCCTTAAGTGATACGGGGCCAGGTACGTAAGTGGTGGTATCATAGGTAGTCCCCCCTATGGGTCCGTTCTTCCCCATGGGGATGGAGAAATTCTCTTGTTTAGGTGCCAATAGGGAGTGGCAGTGGTTTAGATCCTGTGTGGTTACCACTACAGCAGAGTAGTCAATCCTATTATTCTGTATGCTCATATGGTATTTATATGAGGGCTGAACCGGGGTAAGACGGGTTTAGGCCGTGAGTGACGCCGGGGGCTAATGCAGGCTGCATAGGAGGGACCCAAGGTTGGTATGAGTACTCATTACTGGTGATTGAGTGTCATGGAGCACTCTTAGGCTTGTTTTTGTACGGTGCCCTATTTTATCATGACATAAATTATATTTCGATGTGGACACGAATTGCCATTGCTTTTGATAGATGCTCATTCATGTTTTGATTATGCCTTTCATGCCATGATGTTTTGCTCTGATATTGCATTGCCTCAGACGAAAAGCATCTTTTGATCCTGATTGTTTCTTTCAAATTTATGAGATTCATGAGCTTTACATTCTAAACGCCTGATGATTTCGTTGCCTTATAAATGATTTACTTTATTGATACTTAACATGATATTGGTACTCTTTGCAAGTGTTTATCGCATGGTTCATTTCTCGCAATCATCTACACAAGCATAGCTTGCTGAGGCATTGCTTTGTTTAGCAATGCCTCAGATTTGGAGCATGATAGCCTGAAAGGAAAGCGGGTGGAGTAGTATTGATTTGGGCGAGGACTTAAGGACCATTTACTTTTTGTATTTAAAGATAGAGTAGTGTACATCTCTTAGACTTGTATTAGACTTTTGGGACTCTACTTGGATGTTTGTATATTTGGATAGATTAGACCTATACCATTGTATAGTGTGCATATACCCTCATGTGGATGATGTGGTGATCATGGATGGAACTTAGGGCTTTTGGACTTGTATCATCATTGTCTTTTTACAGCTTGTGTAATTTATCGTGGTTTTAAATTTGAGTATGCTTAAAGTATCTGAATTTGATTTTATTCATTATCACTGTTTTTGGGCTGTGTAAAATTTATAAATTTTGAGTTTTTATTTTCAAGGATCCTGACTATTTTATATTTTATTTTTTATGTATTAGAAAAAGATTTAGAAAACCCAGGGTGTCATAGTTTGGTATTAGAGCTAGGTTCATTCCATCATCACCACTATAAGGGTCCAATTTGAGTTACAGCAAATGAGTTCTTGACTAAGATGGAGATAGGAGGATTAATTACACGATGTGATATTGAAACATTGACAGATGGCTCCTCATAGAAGATGAGGTCCACCCCTACTCCACTAGTTGCCCTATCGCGACACCAAGGCAAGGGGATCAAGAGGCAAATATAGTGGCCCGCGTAGTTTAAGATCTTATGCCACATTTTACTCAGAAGATTACATAGCAGGTTCAGGCAGCAGTGCAGGCTATTCACTCTCCCACTCAACGATGACTGCGGCAACCCAGGGGGACACATTAGTGTAGTCATCCCACTAGGTACCGACATCTTCTATGCCAAGAGTTACAGAGAGAGGATCCTCCAGCGTGCATGATCAATCGGCAAAGCAACTTGAGAGGTTCTAGAGAATGGTACCCTCCTTCCATGAGGAAGGAGATACAACAGTGGAGGAGAGATGGTTATTTAAGGTCGAGCAGGCCTTCAAGGGGATGAGGGTTCTACCAGAGGAGCAAGTGAGATTAACAACCTACTTATTAACTGGAAAGATAGGGTTTTGGTGGAAGACTCAGTAGTAGACGCGCCCCTCATCTTCGGCACCATTATCATGAGAGGACTTCCAGAGGATCTTCGATGAGTAGTACTTCTGTGATAACTCGGGTTTTCTCATGCATTTTTAAATGCAATACCTAATTTCCTAAGGCGGGATGCATCCCTATTTGAAAACCATTCTATAAAAAACCATGCAATGCAGTGGAAAACCTTTAGTTTTAAACTCATTTTTGAAAACCCCGAGTGTCATTTGCCTTTACAACAATCAAAGTAGTTTTTTGAAAAACTTCAGAAATCATAAATATTTTTCCCCAGGTCTTTCCAGTCACAGCACACAGCCCAACTGTAATTAAATACAACTTCATGTCCAAAGGGTTGAGAGTTTACTTACATGTATAACTTTCTTCTTTTTGATTCACTTGCTCGTAGCACTAATATCTCCTGAGACGTCTTCTATTTATGAGTGAAACTATCCTGACTAGGTCGCGTTAACCCTTTTGTCCTCGTATGCTCCTAGCTCGTTGCTGGGTTTTTCTCCTTGTTTTCCCCTCTAGGTCACTGCTCCATGACTGGTTTTTCTTCAACATTTTGGGCTGCCATTAGAGGCGCCCAAGAGCTCTATTTATAGAGCTAAGAGAGGGTTCTGGAGGGGGCTCTCACCGCCTTTGAATGGCGGTGGAGAAACCTCCAGAATGGTAGTGATTTCTCCTCCAATCACCGCCATTCTAGAACCCTCTAGAGGTTGAAGATGAAGGGGTACCCGTATCAAAAAAGCCCCTGTGTTTTTGCAGTTAATTCGTTTTTGTAAAAATTACAATTTTGCCCCTAAACTTCAAAGGGCCATAACTTGCTCATTTTAACTCCGTTTTGGGTGATTTTGGTCTTGTTGGATTCCTTTTTCCGAGACACATCTAATGGCACCATTTTTAGGACCAAATTCCTAGGTTCAGTCAAGGTGAATAGTAAAATGACTAAAATGCCCTTATCTTCAAAATTGAACTTTTCATGGGATTTTAATATTACAAAAATTGGGGTCATTACATTATTACCCCCTTAAAAGAATTTCGTCCCCAAAATTCCATAAATTATCATCTTCCAGGTATTTGTCTCCTAGATGATTTCTTGGCGAATGGATTCCCCCTTAGGAATCAAATCTAGGTTCATCCTCAATTTATCATTTCTATTGTTCCTCCTATAAGGCCTCACCTATAAGAGATGATTTTGCTGCGTACTCTCATACTTGATTAATTAGGGTGGGATACCTTTTATTTAGTCAACAGTACTCTAAAGGTAATGACTAAATAATGGTCTTAGGATTTTTGGTCTCCCAAATTTATGATAATAAGACCTCAATTTGATCCTCGATGGTACCCTCTCGGCTTAATTCCTTTATTTACTCATGTATCGGCAAGGTAAGATATCACCAAAATTTTCTTTTTGTGGACTATATCCATTGGTGTTCCTCATAAGTTAATGGATCTGATAAGAATCTAATAATAATTGATATTAAACCATTTGTAGGATTTTAACTTCTAGTTGGTCACCATTCCTTTTTGAAATTTTTTGTGCAGCATAATGTCCTTTTATTCAATGCTCTATTCAAAGTCTTAAACCCCCATATGCTTTCTCTCTTTTATACTCTTTTTACAATAAGATCACCAACTTGCCTAGTATTATTCCTTTGCATTTGTTTGATCTACCTTCCTATAGAATTGTATGTA
Organism: Warburgia ugandensis; assembly: GCA_035236585.1. Lineage (NCBI taxonomy): Eukaryota > Viridiplantae > Streptophyta > Magnoliopsida > Canellales > Canellaceae > Warburgia > Warburgia ugandensis. Next base: position 28,553,678 of record CP141131.1, read on the forward strand.
TCTCCATAGAGTCATGATCTTCTTCTTTTGAATATTCAATATTGAATACTGGTAGTTACATATCTATCTCTTTCTCTCTTTTCTTCAATATCCATTTGGTCTACCTAGATCAATGTCTCTATATTCGTTGTTGCATATATTTGATACTTCATCTATTTCTTTAAGTAACATATATGATAAACTGAATGCTTCTCAGAAATTCTAAACTGTCTTAAGATCATTGAAATCCTCAATTGCCTATAGCCTCAATAAAATTCATACAATGTCTTAATAATGGTATTGATGTTTTGGTCATGCTATACTTTTTATGTTAGGATCAATCTTCTATCATCAATATTATCGTAAAAAATCTTTTGATAACTCGGTCGAATTCATTTCCTTATTATATTCGTGTTATGTTTCTCTTAATCTCGTAATATGTCACTTGATTTGCTCCATAATACTCAAGTAGTCATTATTCGATAGCACTTTACTTTTCATAAGACTCTAATTAAGGTATCCAAAATTGAGCTAAGTCTTTCAAGATTCATACCTTTGTGATCTAGTACAAGTCACAGTTATCCCTTAGTATCATCTTGTATGCTTATCCCTATTATCATCAAAATTTCCTCAAAGTCTTTCTTTTACATCTCTTATCATACTCATATCATATCCCTTGTGATAGTATACTCATGTTCTAATGTTCTTTATGATGGTAAGATAGCCATCTAGGTTCTTTTGATTTTCTCACCTTTGATGAGATTGCTTTATTGCAGGTTAGAACTACTAACAAGTTCACTAACATCTTCATTCCCTCATCGTTCATCCATATATGTGTTTTCATATTTGCACCATACAACAATCCTTATTTCCTATGATTTTGATAGGATTCAATCAATCCAATATCTAAGTATTTGCTAGGACTATCTCCTTTTTCGCCTATGTGTTTATGGTGAAATGCCTTGACCATTAATGTTGAAATCCTCAAATAGAAGTAGTCATCTCTACTACTCTTTTTTATACTACTTATTCTTGATTTTCTCTATTGTCCATGACCCTTGGACATGCTGGACTGGCTGTGAAAGGATAAAACCTGGGCTCTGATACCAACTGTGATGACCCGGGTTTTCTCATGCATTTTTAAATGCAATACCTAATTTCCTAAGGCGGGATGCATCCCTATTTGAAAACCATTCTATAAAAAACCATGCAATGCAGCGGAAAACCTTTAGTTTTAAACTTATTTTTGAAAACCCCGAGTGTCATTTGCCTTCACAACAACTAAAGTAGTTTTTTGAAAAACTTCAGAAATCACAAATATTTTTCCCCAAGTCTTTCCAATCACAGCACACAGCCCGACTGTAATTAAATACAACTTCATGTCCAAAGAGTTGAGAGTTTACTTACATGTATAACTTTCTTCTTTTTGATTCACTTGCTCGTAGCACTAATATCTCCTGAGACGTCTTCTATTTATGAGTGAACTATCCTGACTAGGTCGCGTTAACCCTTTTGTCCTCGTACGCTCCTGGCTCGTTGCTGGGTTTTTCTCCTTGTTTTCCCCTCTAGGTCATTGCTCCACGACTAGTTTTTCTTCAACATTTTGGGCTTCCATTAGAGGCGCCCAAGAGCTCTATTTATAGAGCTAAGAGAGGATTCTGGAGGGGGCTCTCACCGCCTTTGAATGGCGGTGGAGAAACCTCCAGAATAGCGGTGATTTCTCCTCCAATCACCGCCGTTCTAGAACCCTCTAGAGGTTGAAGATGAAGGGGTGCTTGTATCAAAACGGGCCCCTGTGTTTTTGCAGTTAATCCGTTTTTGTAAAAATTATAATTTTGCCCCTGAACTTCAAAGGGCCGTAACTTGCTCATTTTAACTCCGTTTTGGGTGATTTTGGTCTCGTTGGATTCATTTTTCCTAGACGCATCTAATGGAACCATTTTTAGGACCAAATTACTGGGTTCAGTCAAGGTAAATAGTAAAATGACTAAAATGCCCTTATCTTCAAAATTGAACTTTTCATGGGATTTTAATATTACAAAAATTGGGGTCATTACAACTTCCCTCCTCATGGCCTACATGCTATGAAGAGGGAGTTCGCCACGTTAGCACAGGGGAGTATGATGGTTCAGCAGTATCTAAATTGATTCACTATACTACGAAGATTCACGTCTGCCCCTTTTGCCTTAGACCAGGTGGCGACGGATAGATTTGTTGACGGGTTGGTGCAACAGTTGAGGCATGAGGTACTTATTGCACACTCAACCATGGTGAGGCAAGCTGCAAACATACCTTCTATGAGAGATGAGTCAGCCCTTTAAGGGGAAGAGGCCCTTCGCATCCACACAGCCTTAGGGAGGCCTAAACTAGCAATACCCTCCTATATAAAGGAGAGATCAGGACGGGAGAGTGTGCCCTCATTGTAAGGGTCGACACATGAGGTGAGCATGCTTAGGACAAGGCCATAAGCATCAAGGCCCACAACAGTCCCACCAGCAGTAGTAGTGACAACAGCCTTTTTAGCCGAGATAGCCATTTAGATGTTATAGCTATGGCAAGATAGAGAATGCGATGAGTGTCTGCCTGAGAGGTCAAAGAGACAGGCCAGTGAGGACAAATGCCACTACAGAGGAAGCGTTGTGTAGTCAGGGATGTGTCTTCTGCATTACCTTGGGGCAAGCACAGGCCTCGAACCAGGTGGTGGAAGGTACTTTCCTGGTAGCTGATAAATATGCTAGAGTTCTTTTTGACTTGAGGTCTACACATTCGTTTATTTCACATATATTTGCATCATGCCTCGACTTTTGCACATATGAGTTAGCATTTGGGTTAGATGTATTGATGCCAATAGAGAGACAATGGAGGCTACGAAGTGCCTCAAGAGGGTACCAGTAAAGATATCAAGGATTAGGATGGATGTTGACCTCATTCTCTTGGATATGGTGGATTTTGAAGTTATCTTGGGGATAGACTGGTTAGCGATGTTTTGGGTTACTATAGATTGCTGTAAGAAGCAGATTATATGTAGTGTACCTATTCAACTAGTGGTCGTAGTCTACAACAGGAGGGGTGTTAGTGGCCCTTGTGTTATCTCAGTCATGAGAGCAGCTTGATGTTACTCTTGAGGTTGTCAAGTGTTTTGGCTTGCGTCATGACGTTTATAGTGAGCAGCCACAGATTGAGGAGATAGATGTAGAGATTTCGCTGATGTATTTTTAGACAAGTTACCAGGACTACCCCCATTTAGGGAGATCAATTTTAACATAGACTTGGTGCTAGGTATAGCACCTATATCTAAGGCGCCCTACAGGATGGCCCTTGCAGAGTTGAGAGAGCTCTAGGTACAGTTGTAGGAGCTTCTAGATAAGGGTTTCATTAGGCTGAGTAGGTTGTTGAGTGTTTTTGGCTTGCATCATGACGATTGATAGTGAACAGCCACAGATTGAGGAGATAGATGTGGAGATTTTGCTGATGTATTTCTAGATGAGCTGCTAGGACTACCCAGCAGGGAGATCAATTTTAACATAGACTTGGTGCCAGGTGACTTGGTGCCAGGTGCAACACCTATATCTAAGGCGCCCTACAGGATGGCCCTTGCAGAGTTGAGAGAGCTCTAGGTATAGTTGTAGGAGCTTCTGGATAAGGGTTTTATTAGGCTGAGTGGATCTTCTAGGGGAGCACCAATCTCTTTATTAAGAAGAAAGATGGGTCTTTGAGGTTGTGCATAGACTATTGGTTATTGAATAGTGTTACTATGAAGAACCGGTACCCCTTGCCTCCTATTGATGACTTATTTGACTAATTGCAGTCGGCACGGGTATTCTCTAAGATTGATTTGAGATTAGGCTTCCACCAATTGAGGATTATGGAGGAGGATATCCCTAAGACTACATTTAGGAGTTGGTATAGCCACTATGAGTTTTTGGTGATGCCCTTTGGATTAATGAATGCATTGGAGTGTTCATGGACTTGATAAACAGGGTATTCCGAGCTTATTTAGATAAGTTCATGATAGTCTTCATGGATGATATCATGATCTACTCTCCTAGCCATGAGGCCCACAGGGAGCATCTTTGCACTGTGTTGGACATGCTTCATAGCCAGCCACATCACCGCAACAAGCCAGCCTTCTTCCACTAATTTGCGTGCAACCAAACTGGTCGCACCCGATGTCCAATCACCCTTCTCCCTTCACCATCTTTCTCCTCTCTCTTGAATTCTCTCCACTATTGAAGAAAACCCAATTCATATCTCTCTCCACAGCTTGCACAATCTCCTTCCTCTCGTCTCTTCTTCCACTTCTTCGTCCTCTCTTTCCCTATCCTGTTCAACCCTATTCTAGAAACCCAATCCTTTTTTGGCTTTTCCACCACCAGCCAGCTCTGATGAGCTGAGGAGAAGAAAACCTTACACGAGTTTTCCTTGTTTTGTTCTCCTCCTCCCTTGTTCCCCTTCTTCTCTTCTCCTCCTACATCATCTTCCTCACCCACGGCTTGCACTTTCTTGGCTTTTGTTTAAAATCAGATTTTTTTTTGTTTTGTTAATTCCATTTTTCTCTTTTATCTTTAATAGAAATTCCATTTTAATAATGTTTGTCTTGTTCTTGTTTTGCTTTATCCCTATTCTTCCATCTAGGAACTATGCAATCAATGCTGATTTGATTAAGGCTTAACCTAATCAATGGTTTAGCCTTAACAAACAAGATCTCTCTAATTTCTCATCTATTTCACATTATATTTTTGATTAATATTTAGATTTTGTTCTTGAACATCTCTTAGCTTATTTAACATGTCTGATCTTCAATCTAAAATCCATAAATCAATCTAAGTCGTCCAAAACCCAAAATCTTTCTTTAATCCAAATCTTTAAAATTTTGGGGAATTTGAACAATTCAATCATTGAATCCCTAATTAGAACTATCAGTGAGACATTGATGAAGGCTGATCAACTCCAAGATGACCAAATTTGAAGAATTTGCTGTGATCAAGCTAGGGAAGTATATTTTGTATTCTTTTTAGTTAATTTTCTATATTTTTGAATTTGAAATTCTATAATTTTCATTAGTTAAATAGATCTAAATTTTAATTCCACTATCAATTTTTTATTTTTATTTTTTTGGACAATTAAATTTTATTTAAACTCTATCTTTTCGAGTTGAGTCCTCGTAGAATTGACCCTTACTTGCATCAGCTACACTACAATAGCCTATATACTTGTGGTAAAACAATCAACATAAACTCTTCAATAGCCATGGTCTTGGGTAAATGACCTAACTCACATTTGGCTAGGTACTACTATGCACCAAGTTTTACATGTTCTTAAAGTCAGAAAGAAACTAATTTCTGGCTATCTATTGAACAAGCACAGCTGCAAGCTAGTTGCTAAATCCAACAAGTTTATCCTCACTAAGGTTGAGGGCATTTATTGGGAAGGGCCATGCTTATGAAATATCTTTAAACTGGATTTACTTGTAAGTGAAATTAATAAAGTATTTGGTTCTTTTGCTTATAATGTTAAATGATATACTATGTGGCATGGTAAGTTAGGACAAGTTAACTCACCGTCACTTAAGAAAATGATAAACCTAGGATTGATACTTAAAGTATTAACCATACACGAACAAAAATGTCAAATATTTTTTGAATCAAAACTTGCTAGAAAACATTTCAAATCAATAGAAAGAATATTAGAAACTTAGGACATAGTGATGTGTATGACTTAAAAGGTACTCTTACCAAAGGTGAAAAGAAATACTTTATAACATTCGTAGATGATAGACAGAGGTATGTAATCATTTATCTTCTTAGAAGCAAAGATGAAGCTTCTACAAAAATTCATCACCATCAAAAGAAGAGTAGAAAACTAATTAGAGAAAATACCAAAAATACTTATATAAGATAGCGAAGGTGAATATGCCTCAAATGAGTTCAGTAAGTACTATATAAAACATGGAATTATACATGAAATAATAGTACCTTATTCACCACAACAAAATGGTATAGCTGAAAGGAAAAATAGTAATCTAATTGATATGGTTACTGCCATATTAGCAAGTTCAGGGTTACTTAACAACTTATTGGTAAAAGATATCTTATTTGTCTACCATATAATGAATATATTTCCTTATAGAAATGAAAAAGAAACTATCAATTCCATGTATGAGTCCAAATTTCTAGGATGATTTCATGATTCTTTATAGGAATGTTTATTTCCTAATTAAATGTTTATAAGAATGGCTAAAACTTGATGAAGTTGTGAGAAATGAAATGACTTGAGCCAAACTTAGGGCCTACAAAAGGTAGCTGGAGTTAGTATCAAGACACTAGTTACCTTGCATCGGTCCATGACAACTCCATAACAACCTTACTGCTTAGAGGAAAGACTACATAGAAATATACATTATGAATATGTTTCCTTTGAGAATCAATTTTCCTAAGCTACTCTTTACTGCCATTTTTCAATTTTAGTTTGGAAAGGCAACATTAGAGAATAGGGAGATGTCTAACTAATCATGGAACTATAAGCTTTAATTACTTTTTGGAGAAAAAGAAGAATAGTTTTCAAATAGAAGTAAAGGGTATTCAAGATTAGGTTCACTATTCCTTACCAACCAAAGATTGCAGCAATACTAACATTGGATAATATTGCAGTGGACTAAGTAACTTAAGCACACCTCCTGGTGCAACAAAGCATCATAATTCATAAATAAACTCAAAGAACAAAGCAAAGGGTTTGCACTATTTAATTCTAGTTTCTTTCTTCACCAAGGTTCTGAAATGGAGTTCAAACACTTCATAGTTTAGATTTACTTACATTGTTCACATTGCCTATGCTTAGTAATACATCTATAGTTATTTATAAAAAAATTTGGTTTTAAACATTGAAGAATAATTATAGTCATCAATCTAGAAGGATGAACTTAATCATTGAACTAGCATCTAGGTTCCACTATAGATTTGTTATGAAACAAGGGAGAAAAAAATTCAAAGGACCTCATTTGCTTTAAGAAAAGTTTGGAAGCTATGTGCTTTTGTTACTTGTAGAGATATCTTACTAGATATCTGGTTTTTGGTTGGCTACCATCTATAGCATGTTTCTTGTGTCAATTGTGATGCCATGTGACTTATCTATGACTGTTTAAGTTAGTGCTTAATCATAACATACATATATCTTGGGTGTAGTCTCTAATTTTCTTGTCTTTCACTTGTATGCTTGTGGGTTTATAATCAGCTCTATAATGCCTATTAAATCCTTATTTTCATACCTTCTTGATTCTAAGAAATGTAAGATAGGTAAATGTCATTATCTCTAGTTATTGGTAAAACATGCTAGATGCTCCTAATTTCGTCTTTACTTGTTAAAAATGCAGTTGGAAGTAATTGAAGAAAACTTGCTTGCTAGGATTTACAACATCATTTTTCATAAATAGGGATGTAACTTTTACCACTTTGCTCCAATGATATTTGAGGTAATTTAGGCGTGTAATAGAATATGTAAAGCATATGATGAGCTTTACAATAGACTAGGAACAAGAGAAGGTGAGAAAGATGTGTTTAAACTTGCAAAAGTAAGAGAACAGAAAGGCAAGGACTTAGATCATGTTAGGTGTATTAGAAGTGATGATCAAAGGGTATTAGTCAAAGACGATGAGATCAAACAAAGGTGGTAAACATACTTTCAAAAAATTGTTAAATGACAATGGCCCTGAGAATATAGGGATTGAAAATACTATAAATCAAAATAACATTGGATATTATAGGTATGAATGTAGGATTAGAATACCTGAAATAAAAGAGGCCTTGAAAAAGATAAAATCAGGAAAGGCCATGGGGGCTAATGGTATACCAATAGAGGTTTGGAAGCATATGGGAGATAGTGGGGTAGTTTGGTTGACCAAGTTGTTTAACAAGATTATAAAATCAAAGAAAATGCCTGATGAGTGGAGGAAAAGCTCTATTGTACCAATTTATAAGAATAAAGGAGACATACAGAGCTGCACTAATTATAGAGGGATTAAACTTATAAGCCACGCTATGAAACTTTTTGAAAGAGTGATTGAGAAGTGGTTGCGTCATGAAACAAGTGTATCAGAGAATTAGTTTGGTTTCATGCCCGGGAGGTCTACTATGGAGGCTATTTTCTTACTAAGACAATTAGTAGAGAAATATAAGGAGAGGAGGAAAGTCCTCCATATGGTCTTTATCGATTTAGAGAAAGTTTATGATAGAGTCCCTAGAGAGTTAATATGGAGAGTGTTGGGTGGTAAAGGGGTTTCGCAAGGATATATAGACATAATTAAAGATATGCATGAGGGAGCGGTAACAAATGTTAAGACCACTAGTGGTGTGACTGGTGATTTTTCTGTCACTATAGGATTGCACCAAGGATCGTCATTGAGTCCATACCTTTTCACATTGGTTATGGATGAGCTAACAAAACATCTGCACGAGGAGATTCCCTGGTGCATGTTATTTGCAGATGATATAGTCTTACTTGATGAGACAAGGGAGGGTGTAAACATAAAGCTAGAATTATGGAGAGAAGCATTAGAATCTGAAGGATTTAAAATTAGTCGAACTAAGATAGAATATATGGAATGTAATTTTAGCAAGGAGAGTAGGAGTAGAACACCAGTCAAGATTGATAACCAAGAAGTCCTCGCCAAAGACCACTTTTGGTACTTATGATCAATAATTCATGAGAGTGGAGAGATTGAGAGAGAGGTTATCTAGAGAATTCAAGCGGGTTGGAAAAAATGGAGATGTGCATCTGGAGTTTTGTGTGATCGACGGGTGCCACTCAAACTAAAAGGAAAATTCTATAGGATGGCCATAAGGCCGGCCATGCTCTATGGATCATAATGTTGGGCAGTTAAGGAACATCATACTCATAGGATGAGCATCGCAGAAATGAGGATGTTGAGATGGATGAGTGGTAAGACAAGAAAAGATAGAATTCAAAATGAAAATATTCGAGGAAATTTAGGGATAGCACCAGTAGGTAATAAGATGAGGGAGACTAGACTTAGATAGTTTGGACATGTTCAAAGGAGACCAACAACGGCACCGGTTGGAAGAAGTGAGGCAATACAGGCAGAAAGTTTTAAAAGGGCAAGGGGAAGGCCCAAAAGAACGTGGATAGAAGTGGTGATGAAAGATTTAAAAACTTTGGGACTAAATGAAGACATGGTATTTAATAGAGTGGAATGGAGAAATAAGATTCATGTGGCCGACCCCTAATTGGGATAAGGTCTTGATGATGATGATGATAGAATATGTGAAGTAATGTTTCTTATTATGCTAATATACAGTTCTTTTACTTATTATGAGTCCTTAGTTGTAATTGGTAAGAGCCCTTGGGAAAATCTCAAGGAAATGGAGATTTGAATCCATCAAGATTCCAAATATTCTCATTTGTTAAGATATTATTACTGTTGTATTAACTTTTATACAAACTTGAAAGTCCAAACAATTCCTAGGTTTGAGCATTTGACTAGTTTGCCTAAGTTTTGTTCTTGCAATGCTAGTGATTTTATATAAGTAGGTTTTCAATCAGGTAAAGGCCATTGATTTTGTAGCTTTTGAATGAAATTGCTAAACTAATTTTGTCATTGGTTGGGTTAATATAGATGAAAATGCCTGAACAAGTCTTGCCTAATAAGACATCTAACATCATTCTTCACAACTGGTAGATATAACATCTACTATACTTCAATAGTACTTGGTAGCAATTTCATTTTTGTTATATAATATGTGAAGTTCCACTTCTTATTGTGCTGATGTATGATTTTTCCTAATATGGGCCTTCAGCTCTAACTAAGAATAGCCCTTGGAGTTTCTTAAGAAGATGGTAGTTCAAATCCATCAAGATCTCAAAAGTTAACTCTCAACTTCTTTACAAAAATCTCATTGGATAAGGTGGTATTCTTAACTTTTTGTGGTCATTGTTGAAAGCTGTTGTTTTAAAATCTACATTACTATTAGAACCTATTTGAACTTAAATTTATATACATATATATATATATATATATATAAGTTTTCCAAAGACAAATTATAATTTTGTATTGCTATTGTTGAACTAATTTGTTATTAAATTGTAGGTTTAACAAGTGCTATTGCCGAACTAATTTATCTTTCAATAAATGACCATATATGGGGACAAATTCTAGCATGTATAATATTTAACCAAATTATCATGATATATAAGTTTCTAAAGATAAATTATTATTCCATCTTTAAGATGCTTTACTTATAAAGTTTAGATGCAATGAACCCTCGGCCAAACTGTTTGTCCAATTGTTTATGCTTGCTTTTATTTTTGTTTATTTAGGGATGCCTCAGTAGGGAACGACCACATATGGCACTTTTTTTCTACATGGGTAGGCCTTCCTTGATTTCCTGATCCAAGCCATTGGTGTGATTTCCTCAAGGTTGGATGCCTAGAAGGTCAAAAATCCTGATGATTGGATGAATTTAGAACTTATCCAATCATTGTGGTTGTTGATCTATGAGCTCTGTCAGGTAGGAGCAATCACATGAATATTGGTATCATCCAAAGGTGTGGCGCTTCATGCAAAAAGAGGAGCGTCATATGACATTGGCTAAGGTTCATTTCTCTAACAATAAATGTAAAACAACTTAGAAGATTGATATGATAGAATTTTTTTTTTGGAAAATTTCCATATTCAGATATTTTTCATAAGTTATTTCCGTGGTCGGATTTCTTGACCTGTCATTTTCTTAGTTGGCTTTTTGGCCATGGTTTCTACACTTTGGGATGAAAAAGTCCTAATTTTGGGATAAAGTTGGCTTTCGCCTGCAAAATAATAGGTTTCTAAGTTTTTCAAGTCTTAACAGTTTTGATAGTTTCAGTACTTAAAAGGATTTAGCAGCGAATATATGTGACCTGTATGGTTTCTTGTTGCAGCTTTTGATTGGAAGCACAAAGTGAGTTAGAGATTGATCTTCTCATTGTACAGTCGAAATTCTTCGGAAACTCTCCGGTTTGGGTTTCAGACACTGCAGGTGTATGCCTGAAAGTCCTAACTGATGCGTTTCATTGGGAATCCTTTACCGCCTTCTATCGACATTGAGCTACGGTTTGAAACTGTGAAGTGAAAGCTCCTGGCATACAGCTTCTGAAAGTTGTCGCATGAACAGCGGTTTTGTGCTCTTACCCTGCGGATATCGGAGAGCAACTTGCAGTTCCGATTACATTTTTGTAGAGATTGGGCTCTCAAAGGCTTCCAATTGCTCTCATGCTCCTGTTGGTCTAATCCCATGTTAAAAATGGGAATCTATTTTTAATTTGATTTCGCTAACTACATCAACGTTGACTTATTTTCAAACAGAGTCAGAATTAATCCTGCTTTTTGAGGAATAAAAAGATCGTCGTAAAGATCCCAAAATAACAGAATCTCATGTCAGCGCAAAATAGCAAAATCTCCAATGAGAAACAGAATCCCAGCGTTCATGTACCTCATAAAACTACATGTCTTCCACAAGAATTAGATGTGGAATATTTCCTATATTTTTACTTTTTATGAACAAGACATCTAGCTGGCATACGCTTTCCAAACTCCAGAAGACTAATCTTAAATAATCTTGGTCATTATGGTGGTTGGCTTTTTGGGCATCAGCTTATCAATCTGCAAGGTAACCACCCCATGCTTGTAATCGACAGAGATCGCATCTACATTCAGATCCTCTGGAAGCATGAATCTTCGGGAATACATGCCAGTATTTCGTTCCATTTTCAAGTAGTTAACTGCTTCCTCTATCTCCTCTTTTGTTCGCCACTGATGAGCAAGGCATTGTCATAAGCTACCACTTGGACCTTAATGTCTCCGGGTTTCACCCCCGGCATTTCAACCACAAAGGTGAACGAATCAGGGTATTCCTTAAAGTCTGCAGGCATTGACATGAAGGATTCCTCTTGTTTGTCTGGAAAAACCGATCGGACGGCAATCTCGGTTTCAATTACACATGTATCGTTGACAAGATAGCCCTTGGAGGAGTCTTCGAATTCACTAAGAGGCATGAATAGTTGAAGACCCGAGAAATAGGCATTCGCATTGTATTGATGCTGGAACTCTACATAAGAATTGATAGAAGTAAGAATTTTTATAAGCAATTTAGTGACCAAGAAATACCTGATCATACGCTACACATGACTAAATTATAGTACAGGCGGCTCCATGATTTAAGTAACCGAACTATGTACTTATCTTGCAAGTCCTTTCTTAGATTGGTCAGAAGCCCGAACTCTCTTTGAATGGATGATCCTAGCCGTCTCAAGTGACCTCCAAAAGCACCGGCCAGGATAATCCACTTCATAAGATTTTCAGGGTTGGCCCATCTAAGACATGAGATAGATGATCACAAGTAAAAAGGGCAGCCCCGGCTCACATAGCTCCCTCCTATGCAGGATCCAGGGAAGACGAGGACTACAAGGGACTAAAGTACACAGCCTTACCTTGCATTTTGCAATGATCACACAAGTCTGGCCTCCAAAATCTGGGTATTATCTAGAGTTGTACATGAGAGAGAGAGAGAGAGAGAGAGAGAGAGAGAGAGAGAGAGAGAGAGAGAGAGAGAGAGAGAGAGATTTGGCCCGAGGGTGGGGAGTTTTATGGCTCCCAACAGTAAACAAGATCACGGTTATTAGAGGCTCTTAAAAAATGTATGACGGGTCAATCTTTTCAGATACCCAAGCCATTTATCTGGCACAGAACAGCATAAATTTTCAATGACGAAAGGCCCAAGAATGAGGTCTTAGATTAAATATTTAGTAGTAGACCATCTGGGACTGGTCAAGTTAGACGAACAGCTTAGAAAGTTCAGAAAAAAAAAAGAAAAAAAAAGGGCCAAACCATCTACTTTTTTCAAGTAGCCCGATATATATGTACTCTCGGAAGCATCATATAATTAGTTTCCAGAAAAAGAGGGCAGAGAAGGCATTACCTTTTGATATAACAGTTTGTCAAAATTCCAAGAGAGAGAGAGACCTTTTCTTACGGTAGTCTTGCTGTTTAGTTGGTTAATCACAGCTAAGGTAAATTTGGCGTCTCGACTCCACCCAGCAGGCAATCCCGTCCTGTCAGCAAATAGGTAAATCGATATATGGCCTGCTTTCCTGTAACCCTTGGGAAAAATCAGCACTTTCCTGAAATTAAAGTTGAATGTTAATTAATAAAATCAGTTGCTACGCACATCGCTAATACAACTAGCCACATCCAGACCAAGCAGAATACTCCTTTACCACCCACAATCTTTGACCAGAAAAGTGTCGGAGAACTTCCATTCGGTACTGATTCCGGAAAAGTTTTTGATCTTCCATGTGAACCTTGATGATGGAGAATACTCTACCATACTTTCAGCTCCCATCTTAACTTCATAAAGAAACCAGTAAAATTGCAGCAAAAACCAAAAATATATATGTAAAGCATGCATTCATTTTTGTCTGGCATGGGAATAACAAATGGTGGATAAACTTATACATGGATACGGACAAAGTTATCCAAGCATTCGTTTAACGGATCTGAAAACCTTGGGCTTTCTACGTCTGGAAAACCTTATTTCATACTTTAAGGCTGCATTACTTCACGTAGGTAGTCATAAATTTGTATCCCAAAATCCCCGATGAAGAAGATCAGTGGAAACTAACTGAACAAGAGCCCAGAAGTTTACAAACTTTTAGTAGGATCCATCTTCCTCTTTTATATGAATCTCACCCTTGCACTGTGTTTGCTCACCCTAAAGTGAGTGAACAAAGTCACCATCCAAAGATCATTGGGTTTCGGTTCCCGTACCAAACAGTCCCAAGAAGAAGAAAACTTTAGCCAAATTATAAGGGGACGCAAGAAAAATATCTGCTACTACAACGAAAGGTTCGAATTTATTTGGTTTTACAAAGGAAAAACCTTACAAGCCGGAGGTGATGCTGGCGTCTCCTTTCCCAATCTTCCCTCTTGGAGACTTCAGGAATCTAGTCCAGAAAAGAGAACAATGTAAAGGGATCAGAGAGAGAGAGAGAGAACAAGGCTTCTTACTTGAAGGTTGTTCAAGGAGGAAGACAGGAAATCCTTTATACCATTCAACTTATAATGCGAACCAAGAAGATCGAGCATCTCTGCTAGGTATTCTTTTTCTTCGGAGAGGGAGAAAGAAAAAGAATCGAGATGGTCATATAAAGTAGATCAAACCTTCAACCTCCGGTATACGGCATCCAACAACAAAATAATGGAAGGTTTCTTCTTTCCGCTTGAAAAGAATGACTTCATACCGCCACGGAGGTAGGAAGCCCCACAACAGATTATCCCAGATTCACCTTCTTTCTTCTTCAAAAGAATGAACTTTTTATTTTAATGTTTCAAAGACCGAACTTCGAAGGAGATTCTCAGGACACAGAGTCTCTCCCGTGTCCCCCAAGGGCCTCAACCATATGGGCCAAGGTGTGAGAATAGACTATGGACCATAGATTATACGAGAAGAACGAAAAGAGACGCAAAACTCACAAGAAATTTGCACCATCTATTATATATTGTGCTAATTATGTTTTTCGTTGGGCATTTGGAACTCGATTTTTTTATACCATATTTAAATTTTGGATTTTTTGCAAAAATGCCATTACGTTGCAAAAAAGTCTAATATTTTTTTCAATTTTACAAATTTGCCATTAAATTTTCATGAGCTTAACACACCCTATTTCTAATGATTGCCCCTGTGCCTCTCTTCCCCCGCAACATGAAGATTGACAGCCTACTTGCCACACGCAATAGTCGGCCCCCACCCCCCATCGCACCCAATCAACCGCGCCCACCCTGACCCTTCCACCCCCCAGCGGTTGTCGGTGCCACCCCTAGCCGATCGGTAGTCCTTGCCTCAACTATCCCCCTACCCCTACACCTGATAGACAGCCTGCTTGCCTCACATGATCGTTGACCCCATAGATAGTCAGCCTACTGGCCTCACACTGTTGTCGGTGGCCCTGCCATCCAATGTGCATCCCCACCCCGATCAATTACGCCCCCGCCAAACTGTCCCCCCCATCAACAACGCCCCTGCCCTCTGATTTCTAGCTTATCCAAATCGACGCATCCCACCCCCACCCGGTTCACCACTCGTCGCAATTCTGTTTCCAACGCCTCCCCTTAGCATGCATACGTCTATCTGTGAGGTAGCTAGCCTGTTAAACAAGGGTAATATAAAAAATTTGTAAAAGCTAACCAGAAAGGAGGATGGAAAATGAACAAAATGGTAATTTTGCAAAGTTTATGAAAATTTAATGGCAAATTTACAAAATTGAAAAAATATTGGACTTTTTTGCAAAAATGCGAAAATGTAATGTCATTTTTTCATAAAACCCTTAAAATTATTATTATTTTTTTGTATCTTACCTTATTAGTTGGATAGATGGCCTCATAGGATTTACCTTGCCATATATGCCAATTCCTTAAAATCTCTTTGTCATCTATATCCTCTATCAAAATTAATATATTTTAGACTATATTTATTTATATTTCTAGGGCACCTCTTCTAAACTCCATTGATATTGTATCCTTTTCAACTTTGCATTCAAATGCCATCTTAATGATCAAAGCTGTCTATCTAATTTATATTAATGTAAATAAATGGATTTCTATATTAATATCAATAAAGAACTCCTAAGAGGAACAAATAGTCCTCATTTGGGCCACCTCATCTTAATGATCTAATTCATCCAAGATCTAAGCCATCCATCTAAATGTCAATGTTAATGTAAACAAAGAAATCTTAGGAGAAAATAATTCTATAACTTACGCCCTTAAAGTTGTGTACATGACCTAACCATTTTTTATTTTTATTTTTGTATTGAACATAATTTTTAAGTATCTCTAGATTATTCTATCAAAAGATATAAATTTTGGTCTCTTTATATTTGATAGATATAAACAAATTGACATCTAATATGGATTTATCTCTTTCTATTTTACAGGCATTATATCTTAGGAATATGGATGACAAATGATTGGGTTCATTAGGGAGCCTAACCCTAATTGACTTGTAAGGGTTGTGTTAGGGTCAGACCAGGTAAAAAATTATGACCCTAAATCTTATTAGGGTCGGGCTAAGGTAATAGATTGTGACACTAATTGACTTGAACTATTTTATATGCATTTACATATTGACATCACAACCTTTCACAAAGAACCTGAGATACAGCCCACTAAAAATATTGCATGGCCCGTTCAACTTCACAAACTTAGACCATCATATGTTACTTTATGCACACTAACCAAGGATGAATCTCCCATGAGCACAATCCTTTATGCCTCTCATCTATCTCTTTCATGAAGCAACTAAGTGATGGACCAACATGCCTTAAGAAGTTTACATGAGGTGTTAACAAAGAAATATATAGTTACATGATAATTATTATCAATAAAAAATCTTCAAATGTTAAAAAGTTTAGGTATTAGGTAACATGATCAACTAGGGGTCTTGACCCGAATTGACTCGAACAATACTAGGGTCACAAACTATGTCTTAGACATTGTCAAGGTCAACTTAAGGTTAGGACCAAAACATTAAGGTTAAGGTTAGGGTTGGCTAATCCAACCCGATGCATCCCTAATTAGGAAACAAACCTCTAAGAGGACTCCTATTACATATCGACCTAGATAACTATTCATCTTCTTGACATCTTATTAAATAGACCTTAAATTAAAATAGATTTTCAATGAATCATCTAGCTCTATTAGTCAATTGGAGAACTAAAATAGAATAATATTTCATCTATCTCTATTTAATTTTCAAAGCTATCTATGTAATAATCTATATTCATGTAAATAAATAAATAAATAAATATCTATATTAAAATATCCTCTATCTCATCTTTAACCATTTCTAGATTTTCTTTGTAGACTATCACTTCCTACTTCTTATGCACTTTTTCTAAAATCTCTTTGTTGATGTTTAACTGCAAGTGCATGGGCTATTGTAGTGTAGCTTATGCAAGTACGGGTAGATCCCACGGAAACTTGACTTAAAAAGTAAGAATTTCAATAACATTTAATTATCTAAAATTAAAAATAAATTACTCAAAATTACTAGAATTATTGAAATTATAATCAGAGATCATATCCAACGAAATTAATGAACTTCCAGTTCCCAAAGAAAACAAACAAAATCAAATAACAAGAAAAAAACTACTTTCCTAGATTAATCACTATCAAAATCTTCAAATCTGATATTCTGAGAGATGATCAACCTTCATATATATCTTCAGCATGTCCTTGATTATAGATCCACCAGTCGAATTTGTTAGATTCATCAAAATCAAAGAGATCTGGGCTAAATTGTAATTTCAAGACTTGGACAGCTCAGATTGCTTTCTAGATTTCAGATCGAAGATCAGAAATGTCAATTAGATCTAGGGATGTCATAAGAATGAAAAATTAAAATTAATTTAAAATTTGTTGAGAAACGAAGGAGAAATTTGGGATTCTTGATTGATTAAGGCCAACTTGTTGATTGGTTAGGCCTTAATTGATATGATAGAGATTAGGCAGTTCTTGGATAAGAAAAAGATGAATAAAACATAACGGGAATAAAATGGGACACAGATGTAAATAAAAAGAAAGGACAGAAATGTAATTAACGAAAAAGGATAGAATTGTAATTGATTTTAAATAGGGAGGGCAAAAACAGAATTTAGTGAAAATTTTTGGTTTTTAAGAAAAAACCAGGAAAACCCGATGAAGGAGGGAGAAGCCGGAGGAGAAGGGAAGAAGAGAGGAGGAAGGAGGAAGAAAAGTAGGGAAAACCTGCTTCGGGTTTCCGTCTCTAGGAAGTCTGACGACGAGAAAGAACTCGACGATGGTGGAAGTTACCTGAATAGAGGAGCATGAGAGAGAGGGAGAACCAGAGTGTGTGAGGCCGGCCAATGAAGATGGATCCGTGATGGTGATGGGATGAAGGCTGGGGTTGAATGGTGATGACTTTGGTGCAGTGCTTGACAAGAGAGTCGGCTGGTAGAGGCATCGTGCGGTGAAGACGAACAGAGGTAGAGAGGGGGTAGAGCCAGGGCAGCTTGGTTGAGGGGGCATAGGAGGGATGAGAGGAGAAGAGAGAATAGAGGAGAAGAAGAGAAGAAAAAGAGGGGAAAGAAGGAGAGGGGTTTGTGCGTGAGAGAGAGTAGAGTTGAGAGATAGGAGATGGGAAAGAGAAGAGGAAGGAGGGGGAGAAAGACATGAGAGAGGAGGAAAATAGAGAAGAGCATGGAGGTGAGGAGAAAAGGAGAAGAAGGGAAAGTCGTGGGAGAGACAGAAGAAGAAGGGGAGAGAATGGGAAGAGGGAGAGAGAAGAGAAAGGAGGGGGAGAGGAGAATAGAGGAGTGTGTCTGCCTCGTACAGCCCAGCCAAGGGATAAAGAAGAAGAGAGAATAGAAATAGAATAGGAGGGAAGAAGAGAGAGGGGGAGATAACAAAGAAATGTGAGAAAGGGAAAGGAAAGAGAAGAAATAAGGAAGAAAAAGTATAAAAATAAGGAGGGAAAGAGAGAAGTAGGGAAAGAGGGTGGGGGAGGGGTTGCCCTTTGCCTCTTATTTGCTAATTTGGGTCCTCTTCTTTTTCTTTGGAAACTTGTCCAAAATTGCAAGTTGCCTTTCCATGTTTTTCCTTTTTGTCCATGATTTCCAATTAAGCTTCATTGTCTTCTAGGAAACTATCCCGTCCATCATTGTGAGTGATCTGGCCCATCCAATCGTCTTTGGAATGATCTGCACCATTAACTTTAGATCTTAGCCATCCATGCATCTTTTGGTTGATTTGCAAAAGAAAAGACTAAATTAGAATCATCTGAACCGTACATTAATCATCTAATGAGCTCTAATGGTCATCTGACCGTTGATTTTGACAAATTAAAGTTTGGATGCTCAATTGGAGCTAAATTTAAAATCAAGCTAATTTTTGCAAATATGAACGGCTAGATGAACTAATTGAATGCTAAATTAGGGGTATTTTGACCAAAATTAAACACTTAACTTAGCCCCAAACCAGCATTTTGCTAGTCCCGAGCAAAACATGCGAAAAACTAAATTTCAAGATTTCAAGATTTATTTTTAAGTCAACTCTTCTTTTTTCTCAAAGAATTATCTTCAATATAGCACATCAACTTTAGCATACTAATAAAAATGACTGAAGAATTCAAAACCCTACACATATGCCAAAATTATTCCACTTAAGCTCAGATCTCAGAGTGAATGCGTGAGTATATAGTCTACATATAGAATAATCTTTATCTTTAAGTAGGCTTCTAACTTTTGAACTCCATCTAAAATATATTTTGACCTCAATCCTCACTAATGAGATATGCTCAGAAACAACATCTCTTAGATAGAGGGTTCAAATCATATCTCTCTTTCAATTATGTGAGAAGAGTCAATAAAAGCAAATTTATCTCATATATGCTCATGAAAAATGAGAGTTACTAAGGAATTTAATTGTTTTGATCCCTTTGGAATGAATGCCATTACCTTTGAATATTTAGAAATACTGCTCTTTTAGATCATATCCATTCATTTCCTCATCAAGACTATATTCATCTTAGAATCATAGGTCTTTAACTGGGACGAAATGTAGGCTTAGGATAGGGTACCAAAAAAAGGGTATAAGGGTATTCAAAGTTTCTTTAAAAAATAAGTAGAGGTTTTCTAAAGTTAATAATTCTTTCTTTCCTTTGCTGAAGTGAATCTTTCTTTTTTCCACTTTTCTTTGTATTCTTCAAACTTTTTTTTCTTCTTTTTTTCACACTTTTAAATCACTTTGAAGAATATTTCTTTTCTTGATATTCACTTTTCTAGTTTTATTGCAACTAAAAGGTATTTCTTCATTCCTCTCTAACTTATTTTTCAAAGAAAATGGGTAATGGATAATTTATACTGGGTTAATATGGGTAAAGGGTAATTTGGGTGACAAAAGAAATGGTTTTATATGAAAGGCTCAAGTTGGCTAACTAGTGGTAAAAATACTTCTTTGTAGGCTTTATGTCTCTAGATTAATAGCAAAGATGACCTAAATCATTTTCTAGGTTGCCTATAATCTATCAAATTCAATTAACTTCCAGAATTTTAAAGATAATATTCTAATTATCCAGGTAATTAGCCAAATTTAAGAGTTTGTGATCAATTGTCTTTAAGCACATTGAAGAAAATTAGAAATATTTATAACCTCTCAAAATGAATGAATGGCTCTAAAACTCACTTAGGTTATAGGTCTCCAATAAATTTTTTCAGAATCTCTAAGTTATAGCCACTTATCAATCTAGACTATCTATATGCAACTGTGTATACAGATGTGATCTGAGACTTTGCTTTCATAGAATACTTTAGAAAATGAGTAAAAGGATGAATTAATCATATTCAATTCCATTAATAAGCTAAACTTATCTAGATTATACTTAGAAAATCCAATTCTCATCATAGTAAAGGAGATGACATAAAAAATAGTTCAAAAATTCTCTCCCCATTTTTTTTTTGAAAAAGCAAGGAAATCACCTAAAAGCCTAAAAAAATTAGAATTTGCTAGAATTCTACACCCCCAACCTAACAGAAACATTGTCCTCAATGTTTAAAAAGTAGGACCTAAAATGAATATGGGTGATGCAAAGAAAAAAACAAGAATGAAAAACTCTTGGTTGCCTCCAAGTGAGCGCTAAGTTTAACGTCTTCAGCCAGACATATCCTAATATATCCTAATATACACTTAATTGGAATTGAGTTTTTCTAATCCTAATAATGAAATGACAAGATTTCTCACACCACTTCAAAATCTCACGATAATCAATATTTTTCCTCCACCATGAAATTTTTGGTGATGGTAGCATTATGACATAGTAGACTACCACGAATGTAAATTGAGTGGGACCATGCTGATGATCTCCTATCTTCAAAATTTCATGGTAATCAATATAACTCCACCTTGAAAATTTGGGTGGTGGAATCTCTATAATAATGTGAACTACCATGAATTTAAATTCTTTTAGACCATATGGATGCGAATGGTCCTCCTTTTCCCTTACATTTTCCTGAAATTGAGGTATAAGCTGACTATGCCCTTTTTTAAAAGATTGTTCTTGTATTAATAGAGGAGGAAGCATGGTTTTGCTTAAATCCTGATTATCTTCTAGTGTGTACCTTAGAGTTGGTTGATGTATGGATAGTATATCAATGGACTCTTTCTTGTCCTGTTCTATTGGCACATGCAAGATTTTATATGGACCTAAATTCTTATATAATGGGTGTTCAAAGGAAGACTGCAGGTCCCAATCAGGTACATATTCTGTGTTAAAAGGCTTATTTAGGATTTCAGCCTTTGTAAGGGGTTCTACTGATGATGGGAAGGGAGTGATCTCACTAAATGGAAGCTCCTCAAAATGAGGTTTCCATTTTTCTGTCTCCATATTAGGAATAGAATCAAGGAGGGCATTAACTTACTCTATTAATGTATCCTCATTAAACTCATTAAAATGGGCCAAACAGGCCTCTAGTGGGTTCGACAAGGAAGATGACTGAAATTGATCTTGCACAACTGAATTGATCATTTTAACATTATACAAATCATCAATAGTTTCACTAGGTTGCTTACAAATGTTAAAGGTGTTTTGCTCTAATGTCATATGGCCAAAGGATAGTTTCATAACACCATTTCTATAGTTGATTAAGGCATTGGACGTAGCCAAAAATTGTCGTCCCGGGATGACTGGTATTTCATTCTTCTCATTCACCACCAGTTGTGTATTTAGAACTAGAAAATCTACAGGGAAGCAAAAATGTTCTATCTGGACTAACACATCCTCTATTACCCCTCTCGGTATTTTTACAGAATGATTAGTTAGCTAGAACATAGTAGATGTAGGTTTTAGTTCCCCCAAACCTAATTGTTCATATACTGAGTATGGTAATAGGTTCACACTAGATCCTAAATCAAGAAGAGCTTGGTTAATCTTGTAGTTGCCAATAATGCAAGGAAGAGTGGGGCAACCAGGATCTTTGTACTTTGGTGGTGTATGGTGTTGAAGAATAGAACTAACCTGTTCAGTCAAAAATTCCTTCTTCTAGACATTTAATTTTCTCTTTATGGTGCATAAGTCTTTTAAGAATTTGGCATATGATGGGATTTGTTATATAGCATCTAAGATCGGTATGTTGATCTTAACTTGTTTGAAAATCTCTAAAATCTCATCATTAGAGGCAGACTTTGGGGCTTGACGCAACCTTTGAGGAAATGGAGCAGGTATAGGACATGGATCAACAGGTGAAACAGGGTCCTTCTATTTAGAGTTTTCTTTAACTTTGTGGATTTTTCTACCTTTTCAGTCTTTTGAGGCTCATCTTTCTCATTTCTTTTGCCACTCCTAAGAATGGTGACAGCCTTAGCCTATTCCATGGTAGAGCTAGATGTTTCATCTGATGCATTAGTGCCAACTGCATGCACTCCCTTAGGGTTTGCTTGTGGTTGAGTTGGAAACTTTGCTTTTTCCATACTTTGCATCATTTGACTCATCATATTTTTTAATTCATTCATGGACTAGTTGGTTTGTTTTATTTGACTTTCTAATTGAGAAATTTTCCTTTCCTGGTTTTGAACATGTTGATTATTCTCTACCTGCCTTTTAGGTGGGGGCAAGTAAGGTCCAGAAGAAGGTGCTTGATGAGTTTGATAAGGTAAAGTAAGAAGTCCTTAGTTTTGTTGATATTGTCCTAGTTGTGGAACATTAGCGGTAGGTCCATTTTTCCAACTAAAGTTTGGATGGTTTCTCCAGTTGGGATTATAAGTCTCTGAATATGTGGAGAAAGGTCTTTTATATGTGCTAATTGCTTTAGCTTGATCATGAAGTACCTCTTGGAATTCTAGGATGGTAGGACATTCCTGAGTAAGATGGGTGGTACTCTCACAAATATTACAAACTTGTTCTTCTTTATTTGAGTTTTTCTTTCCCATTTCTATGGCTTCTACTTTTCTCACTAGGGATGCTACTTTGGCATTGATATCATCTTTTTCAGACATAGCATACATGCCTCCCTTAGCATGGGTGTTATTGGGCTTAGGTCTATCCACATGTTCTATTCTTTCTAAGTCAGCCCGGGTCTATGCACTTTCAGCTAGCCATTCCAAATACTCCTCTGCCTCATCTGGTTGTTTGTTGAGAAAGTTACCATTACACATCATCTCTACAAACTAGCGCATGTCAAAATTTAGTCCTTCATAAAAGAACCATGGTTCATAGCCATGATGTGGGGAAGTGAGTTGTAGTTCTTTGAACCTTTCCCAGCATTGATAGAATGATTCTTTATCCTTCTGGGTAAAGTTCATTATCTTGCGGTGAAGTGTATTTGTTTAATGGCTAGGGAAAAACTTCTTTAAGAATTCCCTAGTCATTTCATTCCAAGTTCTTATGGAACCCGATGGCAATGCATTAAACCACATTTTTCCTTTTTCCTTTAAAGAGAAAGGAAATAGCTTAAGCCTGACAGTATCTAGACCTACATTTTGTGTTCTCTGGGTACTACATACCTCATTAAATTCTTTAAAGTGCAAGTAAGGACTCTCACTATCTAAACCATGGAATTTGGGAAGTAATTGGATTACTCCCATTTTTAATTCTAATGCACCAGCATTCTGAGGAAGAATTACATAGGATGGTGTGGTGGTGTGTGTAGGTTGAAGGTAGTCTTTTAAAGTTTTACCACGAAAGTTTTGATAACCCACAATATTATCATCCCCATGTTCACTCTGTTAGTCCCACTCCCTATTGTTTCTTCTCCAATCTCTATTTGGTTGATGATTATTCCTCCTTGGTGGAGGTTGATATTCATCGTCCATCAGGGGTGGTGGGTCCTCATTCATGATGAGTGGAGGTCCTTGACTTCCATGGGGTGAATTACCCCTTGAGCGTTGATCAGTCATAGATGTGGCATGATCTTGTTGTATGTCTTTTTTGTCGTACTTGACTAACTTCCGGTTTTGTCGCTTCTCCAAAAGTGCATACAAGGGAAGCTACTTTTCTTTTTCTTTTTATTTTTCTTCTCTCTCTCTCTCTCTCTCTCTCTCTCTCTCTCTCTCTCTCTCTCTCTCTCTCTCTCTCATAGAAAACTAACCTGAATGATGCAACCTAACTTCTAGAATGATGCGCAAACAAAAGGGCACACTCAAATAATCCTAAGGCTAATAAGCAGCAATATATTTGACTCTCTTGGATTTGTGCGGAGACGACATTTTTTATTAGCCTAGACTAGTGCCCCTCCTCTCTTTAGGAGTTGACAACTACTTGCCAGTTAGGTTCTATCCAAAGTGGTTAATACAACCCTTGTGTAAGGAGGCGTTTAGACCTCAACAAACGTCAATAGGAGGTGGGGGAAGAGCGAGGCTCTATTAGATAACCCCCAATAACCACAATGATCAAAAGCCACTGGAGTGACAGTAAATCGTGTCCTATTAAAAGGGTCCTATGAGCATGTGATGGCCCTATAGGTCTCTTCTGATTGATTTTAAATTAATGTGAAAGGAAGGGTTACACGCTTGAGGTGATTATCCTTAGTGGGTCAAGAGGTGGTGATGAAATCCACCCTTGATCTTATGGGGGTAGGGTGCCCTTACTAATTAATTTCCACACACCATGGCAATTCGATCAGCATATAAATCACCTTAAAGCATTAAAGGTGCTCTCAGAATGTAATTAAAAGCAGTAAACTAATACAAAATCCTAAAATGCAACAATTATAAAAGATACTTTCTATATGAGTTACACTACCAAATAATGCAAATTATTCTAAATGCAAAGCCTAATCTAGGAAATAAATGAGTGAGGAAACTTATAGTGGGGTTTCTGATGAAGATCAAGTGTGGGCCACCTTATCCCACACTTGCCTTGTATTATTACAACCCTTTAAAAATTAAAATTAAAAGTACAAATTACAAAGGGGCCTCACTACAAGATTCACTCAAAAGAAAAAAGAAAGCCCTATTCTAGGAAACCAGGGAAATTTCCATTTTGGTGAAGATCTACTTGCAAAATTCCTCCACTTTCCAATTTCTTGAAAAATAAAATTAGAAATGAGTACCAAATTCAGGAAACAAGGTGATTATGCCCTAAACACAATTAAAAAATGCACCTAAAATTTTCTAAAATGATAAAAATTGCAATTCCTAATTTTTTTGAATTTTTTGGATTTTAAATTAAATTTTATGAAAACTCCTTTCTAAGTCCCCGGCAATGGTGCCAAAAACTTGTTGATGTATAACCGTAAGTGCATGGGTTGTTGTAGTATAGCTTATGCAAGTACGAGTCAATCCCACGGAGACTTGACTTAAAAAGTAGGAATTTCAATAAAATTTAATTATCTAAAATTAAAAAGAAATCACTCAAAATTATTGAAATTATAATCAAAGATCATATCCAACAAAATTACAGAATTTCCAGTTCCTAAAGAAAACAAACAAAATCAAATAACAAGAAAAAAACTACTTCCCTAGATTAATCACTATCAAAATCTTCAAATCTAATGTTCTGAGAGATGATCAACCTTCATATATATCTTTAGCATGCCCTTGATTAAAGATCCACCAGTCGGATTTATTAGATTCATCAAAATCAAAGAGATTTGGGCTAAATTGTAATTTCAAAACTTGTATGGCTCAGATTGCTTTCTGGATTTCAGATCGAAGATCAGAAACGTCAATTAAATCTAAGGATGTCATAAGAATGAAAAAGTAAAATTAATTTAAAATTTGTTGAGAAACGAAGGAGAAATTTGGGATTTTTGATTGATTAAGGCTAACTTGTTGATTGGTTATGCCTTAATTGATTTGGTAGAGATTACACAGTTCTTGGATAAGAAAAAGATGGATAAAATAGAACGGGAATAAAATGGGACATAGATGTAAATAAAAAGAAAGGACAGAAATGTAATTAACATAAAAGGACAGAATTGTAATTGATTTTAAATAGCGAGGGCAAAAATGGAATTTAGTGAAAAATTTGGTTTTTAAGAAAAAAACCAGGAAAACCCATTGAAGTAGGGAGAAGCTAGAGGAGAAGGAGGAGAAGGGAAGAAGAGAGGAGGAAGAGAAGTGAGGAAAACCCGCTTCGGGTTTCCGTCTCCGGGAAGTTTGACGACGAGAAAGAACTTGACAATGGTGGAAGTTACCTGAACAGAGGAGCATGAGAGAGAGGGAGAACCAAAGCATGTGAGGTCGGCCAGTGAACATGGATCTGTGATGGTGATGGGATGAAGGCTGGGGTTGAACGACGATGACTCTGGTGCAGTGCTGGACAAGAGGACTGGCTGGCAGAGGTGTCGTGCGGTGAAGACGAATAGAGGTAGAGAGGGGGCAGAGCCAGGGCAGCCTGGCTGAGGGGGTAAAGGAGGGATGAGAGGAGAAGAAGAGAAGAAAAAGAGAAGAAAAAGAGAGGAAAAAGAGGGGAAAGAAGGAGAGGGGTTTGTGCGTGAGAGAGAGTAGAGTTGTGAGAGATAGGAGATGGGAAAGAGAAGAGGAAGGAGGGGGAGACGTGAGAGAGGAGGAAAATAGAGAAGAGAATGGAGGTGAGGAGAAAAGGAGAAGAAGGGGAAGCCGTGGGAGAGACAGAATAAGAAGGGGAGAGAATGGGAAGAGGGAGAGGGAGAGAGAGGAGAAAGGAGGGGGAGAGGAGAATAGAGGAGTGCCTCTGCCTCGTACAGCCTAGCCAAGGGATAAAGAAGAAGAGAGAATAGAAATACAAGAGGAGGGAAGAAGAGAGAGGGGGAAATAAGAAAGAAACGTGAGAGAGGGAAAGGAAAGAGAAGAAATAAGGAAGAAAAAGTATAAAAATAAGGAGGGAAAGAGAGAAGTAGGAAAAGAGGGTGGGGGAGGGGTTGCCCTTTGCCTCCTATTTGCTAATTTGGGTCCTCTTCTTTTTCTTTGGAAACTTGTCCAAAATTACAAGTTGCCTTTCCATGTTTTCCCTTTTTGTCCATGATTTCCAATTAAGCTTCATTGTCTTCTAGGAAACTATCCCATCCATCATTGTGAGTGATCTGGCCCATCCAATCGTCTTTGGAATGATCTGCACCATTAACTTTAGATCTTAGCCGTCCATGCATCTTTTGGTTGATCTGCAAAAGAAAAGACTAAATTAGAATCATCTGAACAGTACATTAATCATCTAATGAGCTCTAATTGTCATCTGACTGTTGATTTTGACAAATTAAAGTTTGGATGCTCAATTGGAGCTAAATTTAAAATCAAGCTAATTTTTGCAAATATGAATGGTTAGATGAACTAATTGAATGCTAAATTAGGGGTATTTTGACCAAAATTAAATACTTAACACTCTTTAAATTATATTTTTTATATTATTTTCTAAAATTAATGTCTATGTTAAAAACAAAGAAATCTAAAGTCCTCCATCTAATAGTCTATATTAATGTCAACAAATAAATATCTATATTAATATAAAGAAAGAAATCCTTAGTGGAAAGCAATATTTATCAAATGGGCAACCTCTTCTTAATCATTTAACTCATCCTCTGATTGAAGCCATTTGTCTAATAGTTTGTACGTGCCTCTAAAGTTGTGAACATGACGTGGCTAAGACCTTTTTTGTATTAGACATAATTGTTAAGTATTTCTTGAATATTCTACCAAGAGATTTAAATATTTATCTCTTTCTATTTTATACATATAAACAAATTAACCTCTAATAGGACTATGTATTTTTCTATTTCATGGCATCCTATCTTAGGAAATAAACCTCTAAGAGGACTCTTGTTATATATAGGCTCACATATGTAGCAATCAAAATCCTTTATCTTCTTGACACCTTATAAACTAGACCTGAGATTAAAATAGATTTATGATGAATCATCTAACTTGATTGTTTAATTCAAGAACTAAAATAGGCAAAAATTGAGAGTTGATATTATTAATATCTTATCCCATTTATTACGGCATTGCCCTAGCTCCTTACTAGTATTAGCTAATACAAAGCTTGATTATGTGGCCCCAAAATTAAATGATCCAAGACACTCATCTGCATCCAAGTATGTGTAGGCACTTCATTTTGGTGTGACTCAATCAACACAAAAGGTCTTAGCTCAATTATTGATCAAGGATGATGTATTCATCTCTTCTTGGAAGAATCACTCTACATTTAAGACAAGTTCAAGGGTAGGTCAAAGCCTATGTGGCCACCATATATCCATGGAAGTAGGTTTAGCCAACATGCTGTTAAAAAAGTTAAAGGTTGCTAGAGGATTTTGTATGATCCTAAGCTTGAGCTAGAAAAAGGGGGCCCACTAATAGTATGGGACACTGGTTGAAAAATTGACTTGATGTATTTAGTCTGTCTTAGGGCTTTTAACATATTGGTTAAGTTCTTAGCATTTGGCATTACTAGACTAATTAGTTTTTAAGACAATTAAAAACATATATCTAAGATGGTTTCAAAATTTTCTTCTATAGAGCTTTCTTAGATAAGTGGTTGAAAGTAAGTCAGTTTTGAAATAGTAACTTTTTAAGATGGTTTTACAAACTGTCTTAAAATATTTCTGTTAGAGATGATTTTTTTTTATAACCATCTTTAACAAGTTTGTACACAGCTGAGTTCTTACTACTACAATATTCATCTATACATTCACATTTTTCAATATAAAATTTCAACATCCATATCATTATTCTTTTACAGTCATCTATACTTCCACCATCCATATTCAATATAAAAATTTCAAAGGCATGGAAAAAAAAAAACTTCACAAGTAAAGACCTACATCCATACTTCCTCATACATACCCATTTACTTCCAGACTCCAACATCTTCATATTCAAAGTAAAGACCATCCACACTTTAACATTCTCTCATTCATGCTCCCATTCAAATAAATAAACTACATATAGTTCAAGCAAATGAAAAATCCAAGACACATTCACATTCAATATTTAATGAAGAAGTTTTGTATGAATAAACATAAAAATTACATTGAAGTGGAGAAGTATTAGTGGGATGGAAGTATAGATCAGCCATAGTAAAATATCATACATAATTAGGCCATTCACATCTAATTCCATCAAGATCAACTTGGGAGTAAACCTTGCTTCCTTAATCAAACAACATCATTTGCTGCAAGACAACACATTTTATTTAGTTTACTAGATATAAATCTATGATAAATGTCAATGCTATTTCATGTAGCTAGCCAATCCCAAAGATTATAAAAAAAATGTGAGATGATAACCAATAATGTGTCTTAGAACAAAGTATCCACACTCTCAATTCAATTGTTGTCTAGGACATTGCCTAACAAAGAAAACAAAAAAGGATCAATAAATATCATGTCTAATTGTAGCTTCAGTATATATATATATATATATCATAATTAACTAGTTTTCCTTATCTTAATCTTCTTCAAAGTGAGTTTTGGTGGGCATGTAGGCATGATTAATTCAGCCCATCATGACCATGCACTTCAATTTTATAATTCAAATGCATCATATATAATGCAATAATGAGTTATCTATTATTAAACTATTATAATACATGAAGAGATTTAAAATTTACTTATTAATGACTTTCATGAGTGAGGCACAAATGTGCACTCCATAAGAATTAAAAAATAATCCATGCCTACAATTGATAAGTGTTTAATTTTCTATAAAAACTACCTAATTAGTTACCCATGTGTTACAACTTATATGGTTAAATTATGTCTTTAGACCAAAATTTGTAACACATGCATTGCTTTTACCTAATAACCCAAAAGTTTGTTATTTTGTAAGTTCAAAAGCTAATCCAAGGTAAGTATGAGATTAATCGTATTTTTTTTGGAATTTAATTAGGATTTTTCACTTTTTGTAGGAAGTAAGATGGTGATCCAAGGCTGAGATCGATAGGGATGAAATTGAAGATGAAGATCAAAAGATAGAGTTAAAGCCTCAAAATCATCACTTTAACATAAACCAAAGGCTAAGATAATCTTATGGACTAGTAATGGATGTGATTAAAGGAGCTAAAGATGGCCAAAGTGGGCCAATAAAGTAAGCGATGCATTCCCACCACCTTTGCATAGAAGTCACTTAAGCCACCTTAAACATATAAGCCAAAGAAGGTGGCAAGCTAAGGAATTCAAGCCAAACCATACAAGCTACTCAAGCCATGGGTTAAAGCCAATAAGTCAAGCCAATAAAGCTTCCTAAGCCAACCATGAAGCTTAGCCAATGGAGCCTTCAAAGTTAGCCATCTAAGCCATCAAGCTAAGCTAAATGGAAGGCTAGGATTGACGAAAATTCAAGAGAGTTATCCATGAGATATTTTGAAGATAATTAAGGGAAAATCTATTAAAATAAGATGGAATGTGGACCAATGGGGTAACAACAATCCATTTTTAGTGTTTTTCTCACTTTTTCCCTTAATTTCCACCTCACCCTTAAGATTCACTACGAATTTCCAAAACTCTTATCTCATTCCTCTTCTTAGAAACTCTCTAGCCAATCAAATTTCTCCACCTAACACCCTCCGCCTCTTTCCCAACCAATCCTCACCCATTGCTAAAGCATTCAATGACTTTGAGAAGGGGGGAGACGCCCCATCCTAAAAAGGTGGTGTCTCCCACCGGCTCCCTTCCTTAAGGCAGCCCACCCCCTTCCACACTATCCTATTTGATGTTTACCCTTTCACATTCCTAGCCATTCAATTTAACCTACTTTCATCCACATCACACCTTAGTATTAGGTACCCTAGGAAAAATAGGAGAAAACTTATAAAACCAGCTCAAAACTCAAGAAAAATACACACTTTTTCTCACATAAGAAAAGACGTCTCGTCCATAGGAAGGAGACACCCACTTCCTTTAGCCCATCTTTTCTTCTTTTTCTTGTTATTTTGAGGAGTCTTTGGAGTGTTGCCACCTCCTTCCAAGGTTTATGCTTCTTCCTCAAGTGTTCAACCTAGGATTGTTTGATTTTTTATTCATCTTTGAAGGTTGGTTAGCCTCCTTATTCTCTATGCTGGAATTTACTTCTTTTCATGTCAGTTTTCCTTTGTCTTTCCTTGATTTTAAACTAAGATTCAAGGCTAGTTTTCCATTGGAGTGATAGCCAAGGGAAGTCATCTTGAATTTAGCCTTTCTCTTTACTTTTCTTTGCATCTTTGTTCTCTTTCAGCCCTCTTGATTTTCCAGTTTTGGTTGCTTATGTTTCATTGGTTGTTGCCTTAGTTTTCCATAGGATTCTCCTTTGATTTCAAGCGTAATTGTTCACGAGTGAATGTTAGAAAAATTGAACAATAATTTGTCTTGTAATTAAGGATTGATTGAGATTAAGTGAACACTATTGTAATAGCATTTAAGTTTCAGATTTGGACTATATGTATGGAGTGCTATGTTGATAACTTTTTGGATGTGATTCATTGAAGTTAGTTGGAAATTTCAATTCATTTTTGTGTCTAGCAGTCAATTATCTTTGTTATTGAATTCTTAAATGCATTAGAAATGATTAATTCCATGTTTTACATGTTCTATTCATTAAAAGTTTCAATTTCCTTAATGCTGGAATTTCTTTGCATGAATGGTGTATGCTAATTTTCAGCACTATACAATCATGTTCACTTTACTTTTCAAGAGTCCAATTAAATTGTTAGATAGCTTAGTTAATGTTAGAAATAGATTGCATGCTTAGCTTTCTAAAGTAGTTTATCAAATCCACACCTATCCAATGAATCATGCATACCATTCCATAGTTACATGTATGTTAATTGGGTAGTTTTCCTTTCATTGTTCTTAGTAATTGCTTTTATTTATTTATCTAGTTTGGTTGTGGTTAGATTCTATTATTTTGCATCTTAATTAGTTGGAAAGTAATCAAATTTTTCATACTCATTAAAATAGTTGATTTGGTTGCTTACTTTTCTTAGTTTTTCATGATTAGGAAAGTAGTTTGTTATAGTATGTTTCTCTTAGATTAGTTGTTAATTTCATGTTAGAAAAGTTGATAAATTGCATTTTGGGAAATTTTCACTTTTGGAAAGTTTCTAGTTAGGAAAGTCATAAAATTAGAAGTTTTTTATTTAGAAATGTTTTAATCTTAGAAAGTGAACGTTTTAGAAAAGTTTTTAATTTAGCATGGTTTCTTGATTTTGCTTAGTTTCAATTTTCATGTTTTAATTTTCATTCTTAATTTCAATAAAAAAAAATCCATTGAATTTTGGCTAAGTTAGATAGCTTAAAGTAGGCACCACTAGCATCACATTAATTCAACTCCTCATGGGATTGGCCTCACTAGCATACTATATTGTAAATGATTCATGCACTTCAAGTAATTTGAAAGCAACAACAACCATGCATATCGAGAATCAACAGCATTCAATTAGACCTGTGTAAATAATCATATGAATTATAATTAAAGTTTACAATCCTTAAAATTATATATTTGTATATAATATAATTTGAAAGGGCAACTAGTGAAAACTTGTGATGACGTAGGTTTTTAAGTGAATTTTAAAGTCTTTTTATAAAGTCGGGATCCCTGATTTGAAAATTTCTTTTTAAAAAACAAACGACAAAAAACATTTTTCTTTGAAAACACTTTTCAAAATCTCCAGGTGTCATATATTTCACAAAAATTCAATTTAAAGTTGAAATAAACATTGCATTTCTACTAAAAATCAAATAGAATCTTCTCTATTTCTGGGACTTTTGCATTAATGCATGCAATGCATCAAACCTAATAATCACACAAATTTCCATCAAAATATATTTGGAGATTTCTGTCCACATAAAAAATGTTCAAAGGCTTTGGGAGAATTTAAAAGAAACAACATTTTTAAGACAAACAGTTTATAAACAACCTCCCTATTTGCCTTGGAATTTACTCCAGTCATAGTCCACATTCCACTATGTACATCATGTGTAAACATGTCCAAGTCATAATAAGCAAAAACTAATTATACTATTAATTTACTACTTCCATAAGGTAATAATAAATATTCACATTAGTACTTAGATAGCATAATTGTGTTTCTATAATCCACATCCATGAATCTTTTTTCAACTTGAACCACCTTTCTTTCAAGTCACTTCTTCAAATGTGAGATATTGCAAACAATTACAATATCTCTTCAAGCTATCACTTGCGTAGGTGTCTAACATCACATTTAATAGTTTTCATGACTTTAAATGGAAATGGAATTTCATACCAAAATGTAATTATAAGATCATGAGTCATTCATAAAATCATTTTTAAAGAGTATGATTCTGTTATGAGATTATAAACAAGTCGATAGGTCAATATAAATCACGTCTTATAAAGAAGTAGATATATCTAGATACAATTTAAGTGAAAAATTACAACAAATCCATGCCAGTGCTATCCATGCTCTTTACAAAATCATCTATGATAAGTAATGATGCATCCAAAGAGTCAAAAATCTCAAAAAGTACATAAATAAAATCTAATCATCATCAGGGATACCCTATAATAGAAGGTCCCGTGAGTGCCTCAACCACTCATAATCTGGTCATTAGTACTCAAACTAACATCCAAGCATTGTCGTGTGTTAGATTTTTGCAAGTGCATGAGCTATTGTAGTATAGTTTGTACAAGTATGGGTTGATCCCACAAGGACTTAACTTAAAAAGTGGAGTTTAAATAAAATTTAAATGAATAAAATTTAAAAAAAAACTAACAATGCATAAAAAAAATCATACATATTGATTAACTAAAATTTATATAATTCTAAACTCAAAAGAAAGAAAAATGAAGCGAAATAACAAGCTAAATCAACTTCCTAGCTTGATCATAGCAAAATTCTTCAAATCTAGTCACATCCAAGTTGATCAACCTTCACCATTTCTTCAATGATGTCTTTAATTATTGATTCATGTTAAATTAAGAAAATCTTTCAAAAAATTGATGATATGGATCATTGGAAGAAATTGAGATTTGGATGGCTTAGATTAACTGTCTGAATTTCATATGTAAGATCATAGACAATGGATAAGATAAGAAGTAAACTAAGACATGCCTAAAAGTGAATTTGAAATCTACAAAGGAATCAAACAAGAATTAAGATGAACTGTTGATCCAATTAGCCTTAATCAAATAGGTTCAAAACAAACAAAAAGACAAAATAAGATGCAAAAGGAATTATAAAAGAGTTGCAAAGGCAAAAATGAAATTTGATTTTTGAGAAAAAAATTAAGTAGGTAAAAGGACAAACAATGATGAATGTGGAAATGAAAAATAAGGCCAAAAAATAAAAATGAAACCTTTTTGTTTTTTGGTTTTGAATATAAATGAAGGAGAAACCCAACATAGTGAGGAAGATGACTTAGGGAGGGAAAAACAGTGGGGAAAGAGGAAGATTTGGGGGAAAACCCAAATTGGGTTTTCTTTGTAACAGTGCGAGCTTGTGAAAGCAAGAATTTTGAGAGAAATTTGTGAAGAATAAAGCAGAATTTAGGTGGGAAAAAACCCATTAAAATCAAAGTTAAAATAGGGGAAGGAAGAATAGAGGAATTGGCAGTGAATGACTGGAAAGAGGGAGAAATTGTGATAGAAGCTAGGAAATGAAGGAAAAAATAGAAAGAGAATAAGAGAACGAAGATGGCTAACAAGGAAACAAAGATGAAGATGATGGTGATTAGGATGCTATAAGTGATGATGGTGAATAGAAGTAGAGGAAAATGATGTAAGAAATGAAGGAAAAGTCCTCTGCTGTGGTGTCCTCTTATGAGTTTTCTTGATAATGGAAAGTTTCAGCATGGAGAGAGAGATCATGCAGTTGAAGCCTTCGTTACAATCTATAGTTGAAGCTTTCCATCGATCTCACCTTATGGTGGAACCTACGGTTTTTCCCTTCTTCCTCCTTGATCAATTGCGCAGCTCTCCTTCTATTTATTCCTTCATTGGTTTCTTAATTAGGAAACCATGTTTGAATCTTTCTCCAATTCCCTTTTTAAATTTAGTTTCCTAATTAGAAAACTGATCTTTTTTTCCTCCAATCAGCTCTTTTTTTTAATTTTTTTTTATGCAGTTTCCTCCTGGATTGCATCTTGCATGATTTGGTCTATTTAATTAGATTCAAGTCATCCATTTCACAATCTAGTTGACCTACAACATACAAAACCTAATTACAATCACTGTAACCATACTTTAATCATCTAATCAGCTCTAATGGTCATCTGGCCATTAAATTTTGTAAATCAACAATTAGATGATCAATTAGAGTTAAAATACATATTTAATCTAAAAATTCAAAATTGATAGATTAGATGATCTATTTAGATGCAAATTTAGGAGTATTTTAGCTAAATTGAACACTCAACTTTATGCTATATCAGCAAAGGTGTTGCTATCACTTGGTCGTGATCATAACACCATGCCTCCTCAAAATCAACACAGGTGCTATCACTTTGTCATGCTCATAGCACCATGATTCCTCAAAATACATAGACCACTATGCATTTACAACTCGAACCTCATTTTTCTTTGTGCACAACCACCGATATCATAGCAAGGGGACTTTAGTCCACATTGGGATAAACTTATCATGGCAACATTAGGTATCTAATCTCGAAAGGTGGGTGGCCAACCCTACAACCCTCTTAGCATAGTGTTCATCGGGTGAAAGTGCTCGTCTAAAACAAATCCAAGGAAAACCACCATCAAATCCAATACCTTTGTACCCAATGCTACTCATTAGTTGCATATTAATCATCTATCAGACCACATCACGAATACAAAATTCATGCTATGTGTAAGTACTATCTATGTACCATTATAAATGATGTAAAATTGATGTATTTCAAAATCATGCATACCATGGACTAACCAAATCCATGTATAAATCAAAGATAAGGATTTCAATGCAATTTAATATTTTCACTTAAAATTCACCTCATAATTAACCTAAAATATCATCTAAGAGTCTATAACTGAAGTAAAGAATTCAATTATGCAATAATATTGTGATGTTAGAACATAGATTTGTAGTCCCAAAACCTCTCAAAATCAACAGAAATAATCAATCTCAACCTCTATCACACAAATTTGGGGAAATATACATTCAACTTTCCCAATTGACCTTTATCAATTCCTCAGATCTTAAACCTAACAATTGGATGGCTCTTAAGGCATCATCCAATCTGTAGATCATTGTAAATTGTACATTTATTATGTCTAGTTCTTTGGGATCCATATTCCAATCGCTAATTGATGTTGGAGTCATTCTATCTGATGATCGACCATTGATCTTGTGGATCGATGCTCTGATCAAGTTATCCTATCCTATCATGGATTTTCACCAATCTCATTTTTGAATGATTAGGTCAAGCTTTGAAACTATAATTTACTATAGAGCTATTATCGTTGATCATTCTATGCATTAATAACAATATAGTTGGCATATCATAAAAGTAGAAGAGTTATAATCTAACAGGTTGTGCCTTTGATTGAAAATCTAAAAATGAACAGTTTATATCGAATTTCTTAGCCACTAATAGAGATGATGGAGCACCCCATTTCATAGATCTGAATGTCTAATAGTTGTTCAATGGTTGAATCATAGTATAAGACCAAATGGGTAGCAATTCTGATAGTTTGGTGCTAGATCTATGGTCAAATATAAATGGGAGCTCAATCAATCAATGATCTGCATGATATGTGTCTCTTCAAAGGTCAAATCATCTCAAAGAGGCAAATCAATCACATCTATAGTGTTTGGGGACTGATCAACTGCTAAATTGTGTACAGGGTTCATGGATCGAACATGTGTAAGGCAAAAATCCCCCCTCCTCCCCCCCAAACACATGTTAGCATGGTGAGCAAGTGTTTAAGTGGGTGTCATCTTTAATTTTGAGCCCCTCTTCAATTAATGACATTTTTGGGATTTTTTGTCCCAATCTTCATTTGACGCAAACTTAGTGTCGTTGGAATCATCTCGATATATACATTCTAAATTTTAATATTTTGAAGTCAAATTTTAAGTTTTTAATGAAGTTAATTCTATGAAATTCAATTACTTATCCCATTCCAATTGAAAATATAATATAAATACATGTAAATGAACCCAAAATTGAGGGATGTTACAAAACTTATGTGCTATTGTAGGAAATCATTAAGGTTTGCCCCTTCAAGAAGAGGAAGAACCTTGGTAGAATTCTTTGACTCGCCTCCCCATGGGCCACTGCTCTCTCACTCCACACTATGAGTAGGGTCAAGGAATTTACGAACATTATTAACCTCTAATCTCTACATTTTATCATATAAGTGCTTATAGAAAAAATAATTATTACTTATCATTACTAATTAAAACGTAAAATCACATATATTTACATGCTATTATAAGAGGCATGTATTTAAATTCATCCCATTTACAAATCATTATGATGTCCCCTCTCATGGGTAGTAATTTAACGTGTCATCACCAAGTGCTTCTAGCTTTAGGCATAGAGGGTTGATTACCTTATCTTCATTAATAAGCTTATAGAGATTTATTAGGCTTTCCTACATGTTAGGTGAAACTTCTAATTAATCCCTAGGATGTTGATATAAAGTAGTGATAAATGTTCAATTTGGTTTAAAAAATACCCATTTAATAGTATGTGTTCTAAATTATAGGCATTATTCTATGATTTTTTGGAAATTTTATAACACATGCATTTCTGACCTAATAATTCAAGTGTGATATTTTGTAAGTTTGAGAGCTAATCTAGAGTATATATGTGAGATTCATAATTTTTTAGGATTAAATTATGGTTTTTCATCTTTTGTAGGTGTTGAGAAGGTGATCCAAAGGCTGAGATTGATTGAGATAAGAATTGAAGATCAAGATCAAAAGATCAAATCAAAGCCTAAATAGCATCAATCCAAAGCATGATAAAGGTTTAAGATTATCGTAAGGCAAGCAAGAAGGCAATGGGAAGTATCAAAGGTGATTAAAATGGTCTATGCAAAAAGCCATACAATTCCACCACTTAGCATGAGAATTGAAACATTACATGAAGTTTCCTAGTCTAACTAGGAAACCTAAGGAAGGCAAGTTGTTCAAGATTTGAAGTCAAGGGATTTAGCCACTTAAGCCATCAAACCACATGGGAATCATGCCACATGGAGTTACATGATTGGAGGGCCAATTCAAGCAATTATCTCATACCAAAAGTCTAATTTTCAAGGGATAATTGCAAGGCTTTAAGAGACATTTGTAAAAGATAAGATGATCATGTATAGGTGGACCAATCAAGAGATAAAACCCATTTTCCATCCTTTCCACCCACCTAATCTAGGTTTCCAAGATTTTGGGAAAGGAGGAAGCCTCCTTCCTAAAAAGGTGATTCCTCCCCCTTAGTTGTCATATTTGGTGGTTTCCTAATTAGGAAACCCCTAGATCTAGTTCACACAGAAAACTCCTCAAAACCCTAAATATTTCCTATTCCTTTATCCTTTCCAATTCTCTCTTTCCCAATAGTCATACCATGTAGTTAGAAGGGGAGGAACTCAATGCCACCTTCATAAGAAGGTGATGCTTACCCAATTTCTAAATACATGGAAAATAGCCATGATGTCACTTGCTTACCTCACTCCACCTCACTCTCCACCTAAAATTTCTCTTATTGAAACCCTAGATTTTCATCCACTTTCCCTTCTTAGAAATAAGCTTCATTCTATTAGAAACCTATCCATATATAAAGCTCCTTGAAATTGATGTTATTTTCCAAGTAGAGGTTTTGCATAAAAACCTTGAAAGTTTCACTCTAACTTGAAGATCTTTGGAGCTTGGACTTTGGAATTTTTTTGGGCTGTTCTTCCTTAGGGTTCTTAAGTACTTTATCTTACTTTATACTTCAATTCTAGGTTAGTAGTTTGCTTTACATTCTTACTTTCATAGGTCATTTTGTTGCTTAAGTTTCACACTCATAATTCCTCCCTGTTTTCTTGTGGTTCTTTGCTTCCATATTCTTAGTTTTTCTTGATTATTCATCAAATATTCAAGTTAGGTCTTCTTTGGTAGTGGCATCCAAGAGAAGAAGTAACTTGCATCCTTGCTTTCCACGTTTTTTCCCCTAGATATAGGCATATTTCTAGGCATTTTCCCCCCTAAGTTAGTTCATCATTCCAGCCATCTTTCTCTTGAATTCTCTTTTGGGGTTCACTTGCATGCCATCTTAGTTTAGTTTGAGATAATTTGAATTTGTTTTAGATTTTTTTTTAAAATTAAGTTTTAGTTCATGAAGAGTGCATAATGTGTGTGTGTGTGTGTGTGTGTGTGTGTGTGTGTGTGTGTGCCATTTTGAGTCTATTTTGCCTTTGATTCAATAAAGCTATTTGAGGATTATTGTTCATGCTTATTTCTAGTATCAAAGGAATTTAGAACTTGAGTGTTATCTTGCATTAAATGTACTACTTCAATTGCTTTCTGTTCTTGGTTTCATTTGAACTTCGTAAGTGCTTAAATCTGAAATTTTTTCATTCAATGTTCATGCTTAGGTTTCAGTAGTCAATACATCTTATTTGATTGATTCGTTTTGAATACATTTTGTTTTTTAGGTTTTTTATTAAGTTCTTTGATTAGGTTACATGTTATTTTTCTTTTGATTCATTAAAATAGGCCATCTTTTACTCCATGAACCATGCATACCAACCCATGGATCATGTGCATGGAACTTGGATGAATCCTATTTAAGCCTTGTTTTATTTGATTATTTAATCTTAGTTTATCTTAATTTAGTTAGTTGTTTGCATCTTATTTTAGTTTTATAAAGTTTCATTTTTAGAAAGTTTTAGGATTAGGAAAGTTTCCTTTTTAGTAAGTTTCTTACTTTCATTCATTCTAGTTTTGCATTAGTTTCTTTATTAAATGAATGTTAGTTTCTAATTGCATTGAATAGCTTTAATTTTAACAAGTTTCTTTTAATTGTAATTTCTAGTTTCATACATATTTCCTTTGTTTTGTCAGTTACTTTTCTAGTTTAAATTCAAATCCAATTCAATCTCTTTCTTTGGCTAAAGTTAAACACTTTAAATAAGATCCATCTAAAATACAAATTTGGGAGATTCCTCATGGGATCAACCTCTCTTTCATGCAATACTATATTGATTTGTGTGCTTGCAAGTAATTTTAAAGCTACACCAAGTGGAAGAAATTATTAATCAATATAAAAAATTTCATTGAAGATAGGCAATTTTATCTTAAAAGTAAGCAAAATACTAGTACTACTTCTTATGTTAGGATGGCACATGCTGATGGTGAGAAGGTCAACCTTGATGGCGCATGCCTCTACTTTTGATTAATGTTAGATACAGATAATAAATAATTAAATTGAGGTGTCTAAAAATGTGCTAAAGATGGAGATATGACAACATATATACCTTTGATTTTAAGGGAATGACATATCAGTTTGGCCAAGCTACATGATGTCCAATGGCCCCTCCAATAATATAGATGTCATCGACTTCTATTGAAAAAGTTAGGCGAGAATCCTCTTGATAGGCTGTAACAATACACACATGCTTAGTTTAGGGGTGCATCAACCATTCGTGTAAAAAGGAAGTCTAAATCTAATACCATGTACCAACAATGATGATGTTGTCATTGCCATTCAAGGCTAACATGCATTGACATCCTCTTTACTTTGGAAATTGTTGGAGTATAGGCCACTAGTTCTTTATTTGATACTGGCCATTCAAATTTCAGCTCATCTTGATACGAGTCATCTATTCTGCTCTGAGTTTGATCATCAATCTAAAACTTTTGCAGGTGAATTTTTAATTTTATATAAAAAGTACTCAATTAGTAGTCCATGTGTTATAAATTATAAGCATTATTCTAAGATTTTTTTGGAATTTCGTAACACATGCATTTCTGACTTAATAATTCAAAACTTTGATATTTTGAAAGTTCAAACATTAATCCAGAGTAAGTATGTAAATAATAATAATTTTTTTTTAAGAATTTAGTTTGGGTTTTTACTCTTCTAAAGGTATTGAGATGATAATCCAAT
Organism: Warburgia ugandensis; assembly: GCA_035236585.1. NCBI lineage: Eukaryota > Viridiplantae > Streptophyta > Magnoliopsida > Canellales > Canellaceae > Warburgia > Warburgia ugandensis. The sequence continues at coordinate 28,594,664 of CP141131.1, forward strand.
GGCTAACACTGATCAAGAAAAGGATTGAAGAACAAGATGAAAAGATTAAGTTAAGGCCTAAATTTCAACATTTTAAAGCTTAATCAAGGTTCAAGATTATCTTAAGCCAGGCAAGAAAGTGAAAAAGAAGATTCAAAGGTGACTAAAATGAGCCCATGCAAAAAGTCATGCAATTCCACCATTTAGCATGAGAATTGGAGCCATGCATGAGGTTTTCTAGTATAACAAGGACACCTAAGGCAGCTAAGGCATTCATGCTTTGAAGCCAAGGGACTTAGCTACTCAAGGCATCAAGCAATGGGCCATCAAAGTGGGCCATTCATGCCATATAAACCTTACCACATGGAGCCACACTATTGTGGGGAAGTTTTGAAGCAATTATATTATGCAAGAAGTGTTAAAATCAAGGGATAATTAGCAAGGAAATTAAGGATGTTATCAATTGGTAAGATAGCACGCAAGGTGGAGCAATCAAGGAAGAGTCCATTCCCCATCTTTCCTTTCCTATCTATCCATCTCTTCCCATCTACCTCATCTCTCTCACCATTTAGTTTTTTCCACATGATTTACATAAGAGGGAGATGCCTACCTCCTAAAAAAGTGGCACCTCCCACCTTAAGTTGTCACTATCTTTAGTGCACTTCCCCTTTTCTAAATTCAACTCATAGCTTTCCATCTTATCTCTCTAAGTCCCACCTCATCCTAATATTTCCCTTAGCGACCCACCTTCTAAAACATATCCAATACAACCCATGAATTCCACGTCAAAGTCCTAAGTTGTTCTGTGATTTTTACCATCCTTGAAGTCCTACAATTCTTCACTTTCTAAATATAACTTCTAACTCCTAAAATTCCTAAGTTTTATGGGAATTCTATCTTCAATGCATATCTTTCTTTCCCAACTCCTTAGGATAAGATCTCAATAATTTTAGAAGGAGCAAACCACCCACTTATTGTTGATTGTTTTATAGCAAGTGCATGGGCTATTGTAGTATAGCTTATGCAAGTATAGGTCGATCCAAGAGGACTCGACTTAAAAAGATGGAGTTTAAATAAAATTTAATGGTCCAAAAATTAAAGAAGATAACAAAAACTAACTAATAATGAAATAAAAATTTAGATCTATTTCATTGATGAAAATTGCTGAATTTTAAATTCAAAAAGATAGAAAATTAACTAAAAAGATATAAAATCTACTTGCCTAGCTTGATCATTGCCAATTTCTTTAAATCTGATATAAAAAAACTTTGATTGGCTTTCATCAATCTCCCAACATGTCCTTTATTAAATATCCAATGGATAGATTAAGCAGATTCACCAAAATTTGAAGATCTGGACTAAATAATGATTTTGTGTTTTGATAGCTTAGATCTAATTTCTAAAATTTAGTTTAAAGATAAGAATTAATGGATAACATAGGAAGTATCCTAAGATCAAAATCTCAGAGTTGATTGAAAATATAATTTTTGAGATAGATGAAGAAATAAAAAGATCTTGTATGTTAAAGTACAACCATTGATTAGGTTAAGCCTTATTCAAATGAGATCTAGATAAACAGTTCTTGGAATTAACTGACAACATGCAAAACCTAGATAATACAAAACATGGATAATGAAAAAGAATATCGAATAAAAGACAAAGTTGGGATGTATGAGGAATTAAAATTAAAGTGCAAGGGGCATAAATGGAATTTTATGAGAAACTTTTCTTCTTCTTCTTCCCATAGTTGTAGTTGAGAGTAAAACACAGGGAGCTATTGTATTGTTTGAAATGTGAAAATGGAGGAGGAGGGAAAGACATAAAGTGAGATAGAGAAGCAGAGAGGAGAGAGTAGTAATAGGGGGTGCGACTAGCGGGCAGAGAAGGGAAGAGAGGGTACTGGAAGTGGCACACATAGAGAGATTGAGAAATGACAGAGGTGCTATCGGTGATGGGATTTGGCCTACATCGGGTGGTGACTAACTGAGGCAAAGGATGAGGAGGAGGGCTGTGATGCCAGAAGTGTTGCTGGTGGTGTGTAGACAAGTGAAGACAGAAAGAATGGATCAGAGGAAAGGAGGTGGGGGGAAGCAGAAAGAGGTGAGAGACTGGGGGAAGGTGCTGACTGGGGAGATGAGGATGACACTGGCTGGTGATTGGCAGAGATAGGGAGCAAGAGATAGAGAGAAAGAAGTTGCAGGGTAGTGCTATTGTGACAGAGAGAAGGGAGCAGAGGAAGGATAGGTGGAGGGCAGGCTGGCTAGGCTAGTTGGGTGGATAAGGAAGGAAAGAGGAGTGTGAGTGAGAGATAGAGAAAATGAGAAAGACAAGCGTAAGATAGAGAATAGAAAAGAGAAGTGTGGGTGAGAGAGAGAGAGAGAGAGAGAGAGAGAGAAAGGAGAGGGAGAGATCCACCAGCGTCCCAACCTTTAACTTCTAACTCTTTTTTCTTTAATTTTCTTCCCCTTTACAGATCTTCCACAGGATTTTGATTTTGATTCAAACTCCTATTCTTCTTTCTTATCCATCTTTTTTTCCTGATTATCTCAAAGTTCTTTTCTTACCATGCAATTTCCTTTCAATCTGGTCTGTGTGATTTTATTTTGGCTGATCTATAAGATAAAAGACTAAATTAGAATTATCTAACCGTATATTATACCTTTGATTAGCTTTGATCATCTGACTGTTAAATTTTGCAATTAAATGGTTGGACGGTCAATTAGAGCTAAAATGCAAATTTTTTTGCAAAACTTCAAAATCGATTGTTTAGATGAACTAATTAGATGCTAGATTAAGGGTATTTTGGCCAAAATTCAACAATTAAAACTTATATAAATATCTTAGGGTTTTCATGTGGAAAGACATCGTTTAGAGGCAAAGACACCTACTTGCTAAAAAGGTGGCCCCTCGAACCTTTCTTCCTTAGTCGCATTCAATGACTCTCTCCATTGTGTAGCAGCCTCTCTTGCAAGTTTCCACACATCCTTTTGTGTGTTTTCCTCCTTGTTTGCAAGTTTTTTTGAAGATTATTTTTATTTATCTTAGTTCTTTGCTTGTTCCTTCCATTATTGCTTTACTTTGTTCCTTGATTTCATGCATTATTTTCCCTACCTTGTCCTTTGTTTTCCTTGATTATTTGCCTCTTGATTTCAGCCTTAGATCCTTATATTCAAGGAACACAACTGTCTTGTAGTGACAGCCAAGAGATTGTTATCCTTGGATCAAGTTCTTGTTCCTTGAGTTTCCTTGCTGTCCTTGCTCTATCCCATCTCTCTTTTTCCCTCTTTCTCCTATTTAATCTTTGGGTTATATGCATACTAGTTGAGATTGGATTGTTGGATTGAAAAGAAGAAGAGTGAATGTAATTTCTTTGATTGTATTTAGCTTCTTAAATGGTGCACACATCCCTTGAATGATGTGCACCACACTTGTGTAATCCTTCCCTTCAATAAAAGTGATCTTGGTTCATGTTTAAGTTACAATTTCCATGGATGTTCGAGTGAGTTAGTTATTGCTTACCTTGTTGATTGAATCCCATGTTCTTACCTATTTTCACACTTCTTTCATTCAAGATCTTATGCACGTCATTCTAAGATAGTTTGCATTTAGATTTCTTACACCGCCTTCTTGATCCATGTACACCTTACCTATGCTCTTTTCATTCCATGCTAGTTTAGTTGCATCATATGTTTCATGCACATCATGTTTATGTTATTTCTTAAGTTTTGCATGTTTTAGATTAGGTTTAGTTCATGTTTAAGTTTTGTCCTTCATTCCCCAAGTTAGTTTCCATGTTAAGTTAGAATTAGAAAGCTTCCATGTCTAGTGTTTTAATATCATGTTAATTAAATTCTTAGATTAGGATGAAATCTCTCTCTTGTGTCTAGGTTAGATAATTTAAATAAGATCCAATCTATTGAAAATGTATAAGATTTCTCATGGGAGCAACCTCTTTGATGTACAAATTATTACATTGATTTGTATTCTTGTGAGAAACATTAAAGCTACACCATTGACTAGCTTGATCTAACCATTTATTCTTTTACATCTTTAGATCTACAACCTACAAAATTAGAAAAATTCCTAATTAGTATTATTTCATATGGTTTAACACATACTTATCTCGAGATATCTATTTGACCTTGAAAATATAACAAATTATGGTTACATGATAATTAAATATTTAAGTGCAAATCTATCTTATAAGTATGAAAGCAATCAATAAAATATACTAAAATAATATAATAGTTAGGGTTTTTGCTATAAAAATAGACACTCAACACACACCACAACCAATGTCTTACTAGTCCAGAGCAAAATATGTGAAAATTATTTTATTCAAAGTGATACAAATTTTCATGTTTGTAGGTACTCATGATTGCATTTAGCATAGGCAACAAACCTTTAAACCTACCCCTAGTGGATGAGTTAAGTGTCATGAGTTTTGGAGTGAACTTACCCACAAAATTCAACAAGAAGATAAATTCTTAAATTTATCCAAAAGAATTTTTCTTACTCAATCTAGCAACTTTAGCATGTTAATAAAAATGAATGAAAAAGTTTAACATCCTACTCATATGCTAAAGATGTTTCATTTAGGATAAGATCTAATAGTATCTCAAATGTTATAGTATAGTGTGTGTACATTCTACATATATAATAAACCTTAACCTCTAAGTATATGACAACTTCAAAAACTCTGTATGAAATATGTTTCGAATGCAATTCTCACTAACAAACATACACTCAGAATTGAAACTCTCAGAAAAGGGTAAAACATATCCCTTTAACATGTGACTAGAATCAACAACAACAAAAGTATGACACATATTATATACTCATGAAAGAAAGGAAGTTATTAAGGAACTATTTTGATCCCTTTAAAATGATGCCATTACCAAGAGTGTTAGAAATATTACACCTTAATTTCTATTTATTCATAAACCCATAAAAAATATGTTCTTTTTAGAATTAATAAGTCTTATACTAGGATGAAACATAGGCTTAGAAAAGGGTTCTGAAAAGAAAGGGATAACATTCTTTTCTTTCTAATTTTTTTTTCTTTCCTTTTATATTTTTTTTTCTTTGAAGGAAATTTTCTTTTCTTTTCTTGATATTGACTTCCCTACTTGTATGGAAACTTTAAGGCATTTATTCAATCATCTCTAACTTAATTTTGAATAAAATAAGTAATGAAAATTTTATATTGGGTTAATATGGGTGAAGGTAATTTGGTTTACAAAAGAAATGGTTTACATACAAGGGTTAAAAAGGTTAACAAGTGGTAGAAATATCATTAAGTAGGGTTTATGTCTCCAGATAAAAAGTAAAGATCACCTAAATCATTTTCTAAGTATCTTGTAGCCTATTGGTGCAACAAACTTCTTAGAAACAAAGACTAATACTCAAATAGTGAATGTTGGTAACTGACCAAATCAAAGAAATACTAAAATTAACTATGAATTTTACACATTGAAGAAAATTGGAATTTGTACATGACTATGAAAACAATGAATGGCTCTAAAGCTCATATGAGTTATAAGTCTTCACTAATTTTCTTTAGGGTATTGAAGTCATAACTATTTATCAATCTAGACTATATACATGCAATTTTATGCAAAAGTGATTTAAGATTATCTTCTACGAAATTCTTTAAAAATGAATAAAATAATAAACTAATCATGTATAATTCTATTAATAAGCTAAAGTTAGAAAGATGAAAAAACAACAAAAATCCAATTCTCATTATGACAAAGGAACTTGCCTAAAAGCTCAAATCTTCTTTTTTTTAAATTATGCTTTTTCATTTTCAAAATTAAAAAAAATTCTTTCAAAATCAAAGGAAAATAATAGTAAAAAGACTACAATTTTCCAAAAACTTGTTTGAGTCTATTTCTTGCAAGTGCACAGTTAATTAATTGTAGAATATGCAAGATCAAATCCATAGGGAGGATATAGCATATATGAAAACTATAGCACTAAATTAACCTAAACTAATGATCTGAAAATGATGAAAAAATTATACTAAAATAAAAAGAATAAAGATGATGATCATAAGATCGAGTGGATAAGACTAAAGTGAATTGTGCTAAAATTATTAAATTTTGCAATGCTAAAACAATGGAAATTAAATGTTCTAAAATAACCTACAACTATAAGAGAATAGCACATCTAAAAATTATTAAAATAAAATTAATTAAAAATTAGAGAAAAAATTATCCTAAAAACTATGAAATTTAGCATGAAATTTCTACCAATGAAAGTGCAAACATACATCAAAACTAAGCTAAGATTAACATGCATTCTAGGAATGCATAAAAAATAGTCCTACAATTTCTAGCAAATAATACTTAATCTTATGCTACACTAATAATCTAGAATCTAAAGCATGATTCATAAACTTCAAAACATGAAAACTAAACTTCAAAAATACTAATTAACATCAACATAAAATTCAGGAAAAGAAACCTTCATTGAATCCACTTTTTTATCATTACATAGCATTAAAAAATAAAAAGGAAAACTAAAGGAAACTTTCCTTAATTGAATATAGAAGCCTAGCAGCCCCTCGGCATGTCACACATCAACTTGTAGCCTAGGATCTCCACTCCAAAAATCAAAACCAAACAACCATGAAAACTACCCAAGCAACAATGATGAAAACAACCATGTAGAAAATGTCAAAGCCAAGAGAAAGACAAACATCAACTCAACTCCAAAACACGTCCAAAAATAAACCAAAGAAAAAACAACTATAGCAAGCCCATGTGAGAAAGACATTTGCCCTTTTCCCTTCAATAGAGAAACCACATGTCTCCTTATTGACTCCTCCTTTGCTTTTCCTATACCTAAAGTGTGTGGCAGCTCCAAAACATTTCCAACAAACAAGGAAACCAAAAAAAAAAAAAGAAAGAAACTCCAACAATAGCAAGAGACAAAAGAGAAAGATGTCTACGTACTTCAAAACAATATGTCCAATCGCAAAACTCCTAAAAACTAGGAGTGTTTTCCCTCTTTTCCAAGAGAGTCTTGTTGTCTCCCTACTCCTCATATATGTATTCAAGACATCTAGTGAAGAGAAAAGCATTCTGTATTAGCAACTTCTTGTGTAAAGTACATTCCAACTAAAGAGAGAGAGAGAGAACCTAAAAGAAAAAGAAAAAACAAACCTCAAAGAAGAGCATCTCTCCTAAGGGCATCTTTAATGTCTCCCAAAAAACTAGTAGCACCCTTCCTCAAAATCTCCTCAATGTTTCTCTTCTCTTATTCCCCACTTATGGTCATGTAAGAAATTGGTGCAAAGGTCTCCTCATAGTCAAGACTGTACTCCTATGTGTAGCCCATAACCATCAGTCAAGCTTTGTATTGATCAATAGAACCATCAGCATGAGTCTTTATTTTGTACACCCACCTACAACTAGTAGTTGACTTGCCAAGAAGTAAACTGGTCAGTTCCTATGTACAAGTAGACTTCAAAGCCTACAATGGCCTAAGACCATTTAGGTTGCTAGCTCTCTTTCCTATAGGTTTGAGACTCATGGAGGTCTAACATATAAGTTGCATAATAATGATAATCTAGAAGATAAAACAAAGGAACATGAGTTTGAGTGGGAAAATGAGAAGTTACCTCTGAGTGTTCACCTAAGTGAGATTCAGTGGAAAACAAGGGTGAAATCATAGATATCAAAGGAGGTGAGTCTGGTTCATAACCCTTTCACTCTATGACATATCCTACAAAGACACTTATGAGTGATTTTGGTTAAAGTTTAGAGCATTTGGCAATAGGCAATAAGACAAAACAAGTCAAGCAAAATGTTTGTAAGTGAAAGTATGATAGTGATATTTTGAATAATAGCTCATACGGAGATTTATTATGTAAAAGGGTGTGGGAGTGCAATTGATGAGATAATTAGTGAATGTGTCTTCTCCCAAAAGGCTTTGCATAGTTGAGAAGAAAGAAGCATGGTACTTGTAGTCTCAATAATGTGGTGATGTTTTTGTTTAGCAACACCATTTTGTTGTGGCATGTTTGGGCAAGGAAATAGGGGTATAGTTCCATATGATTTAAGAATGTCTAATAAAGGCATGAGATAAAAAATCACCACCATAGTCAAATCTAAATGTTTTAATACATTTTGAGAATTGGGTGAGAATCATGGAAGTAAATTCAACATAAATTTTATAGATGTCTGATTTGTTATGAATCACATAAAGCCAAATGTACCTTGAAAAATCATTAGTAAAAAACACAGAGTAATGAGCACCACTTAAGGAAGGAGTAGAACAAACTCAAACATCACTATTGGATCAAATTGAAGGAAGAAGTTGTAGTTCCAGAACTCAATGGAAAAGATAAAGCAATTTGTTTGCCTAAGAGACAATGTTCACATTTAAAATGTTTAAGAGTTGAAACTGAACCCAAATAACCATTGGAAAATAAAGTGATCAATTGGTTGAAGGAAATGCATCCAGGACAAGAGTGCCAAAGAGGAGGAAGTACTGGCATCAACATAGGAAGGCACATGAAGATGAAGAGACTTGATGTAGTAAAATCATCCAACTCTACACCTTGTCCCACACAATTTTTCATCTTTGATGATTCTGCAGGCCACAAGTACTATCATTAAATTGAACATGATAACCTAGATCACATAGCTAGCTAATGGAGAAAAAGTTCATGGAAGGTCCAATTACAAATAAAACCATGTATAGAGTAATGAAGGTTGTACAGACAATTCCAATATGAGTAATTGTGAGAGGTGTGTTGTTAGCTATGTATATAGGAGAAGAAGAGGTAATTGGGTAGGAGGAAGAGAAACAATAGAGCTAAATATCATATGATTAGATGCTCTAAAGTCTAAGAACCATAGAGAGTTATGAGGTGCACCTAAAAAGGTAATAGCAGAAGCTACAAGATGAGGATTCACTATACACATGAGGCTTTTAAAGTCAGTATAATGAAGTCATTATTTCAGCTAAAAACTTTGTAAATATTTTGTAAGTCATTTAGAAAAAATGACTTTAAAAATCACACTTAAGAAGTCAGTTAATTGAAGAATGACTTCTTTAGTCTAGCACGTAGAGCAATTTTTTCTCTAGAATTTGACTAAAAATAACATCAAAAGAATGGAGTTTTAAAGTCATTTTAACAACTTTAAAAGTTGGAACTTTTAAAGTTGTTTAGGAAAAGTGATTTTAAAACTCCTTTCTTTTGAAGTTGTTTTTAGTCAAATGACTTTAAAAGTCTACAATTTTAAAGTCCTTTTCAGCAAATGACTTTAAAAGTAATACTTTGTTTTAATAATTTTTTCATCGACTTTTAGTTTTTTTTTTTACTATCATCATCTATACACAAACTAAAGCTCATATATATAAGTTGAGTTTCATTGTGGGTATCCTCAACCAAATCCCAACTGTGAATTGGAATTACATCTATATATTCTCTATCAATATCTATTTTTGAGTCTTGGTTAGTATCTCTTTTGTTTGCCTCATATATTATATATATGCATGTTTGAAGAACTTTGCATGGTACCTAGTCTTTTACATATTCTTATATTTATTATGTATACAATGCCCGATTCAACACTGATTTGTGTAAAACATTATTTGGTGTTGCATTAATTAATGAATTTGAAATTTGTGAAAAAAAAAAGTTTGACTTCAAAAGTCCTTCGTCTATAAAAGGCTAAAGTCATCTAATTTTTTCTTGTATCCCCTATTAATATTCTTCATCTTATAGGTGGCATGACAACATCCTCCTCTGGTGCTTGCGTGTCTCTGTTTTGTTTCCCTTTTTGCTTTCCATTTTGAATATTTTAATTGTTTGTGACAAAAAGACTATAAGTATATCAAAACCTCTTCTTACCACGCATGACTTTCTTGTTACCAAATCTCTCTATTTACATTTTGTAGATCAAGTGGGTTTTATCACTATAGATGATTGAGTTCAAAAGTGTGTTACATCATCATGATTTTGACAAAAAATTTATGATTTCACTACAAACAACAGTTGCTTCTCTCCAAACCTCACTATTAGAGAAAGGGAGACCATTATGATTTGTGGTTCTCATCCAAAATTAGGGTTTAATAAAGAGAAATGGTATTATCAAGTTGGTTGAAGAAGTTGCAACTTAAAGCTTTACCATTTTTGTCACCCTAGAGTGGTGTCAGTTGAATATTATGAGGCTAGATTTTGTGTATGAAGTACTTGGTGAGAATAAGGATTATGTGCATGATAATGGTAAGGAGGGTGCTTGGGTTGAAAATAATATATGAGTGGGCTATATGGATTTTATTAGTGAGTTGCAATAATTTTTTATTTATAATTAGTTCTTTTATCATGTGCTATATGGATTGAAGTGAGATGAATACTATATATGTGACCTTATATATATATATATATGTAATTAAAGATTTATTTAAAAATTAAATTCTTTTTCATATTCTTATATGTATTATGTACAGAATGCGTGAATCAATAGTGCCTATCATAAAAAATTAGTTTCATTGTATTTAAGTAAGAGATTGTAAAGTGAAATATATATTAAAATTTAATGCTTTTTAAAGTCATTTAAAAAAATGACTTTTTAAACTCTGTTTTTAAAGTTTTTTTTTTTTTTTTCAAATGACTTTAAATATGGTGTTATATAAGGTTGTTTGAAAAAAATGAATTTAAATATGGTGTTTCATAAAGTCTTTTGAAAAGAATGACTTAAAAAATCTAATGTACATAGGATCAAATGTTTTTCATCTTGCCATTTGCTTCTCAATCTCTGCCATCTATAGTTATACCCTTTGCAATCACTCCATTGATTGACCATGCCGTGCCCTATTGAAAACTTCAGACTAGTTAATTAAGGTACATCCCCCCTCCCCTTACCTCCTCCATACGACCTCCTCTTTCCCTTGCATTACCTCCTTCCTACAACACCCTCTATAGTTGTGCCCTTTACAGTCTCTCTATCGATTCACCATGCCATGCCCCATCAAAAAAATCTGCTAAGTATTTAAGGTACATTCCCCCTCCCCTTACCTCCTCCCTATGACCCCCTCTTTCCCTCACCTTACCACCTCCCTACAACAGCCTCGCCCTAGCTCTTTCCTATGACCCACGCAACCCTCTCTTAAACTCCCTTATGAAGCCCCCTTCCCAGCCTTGCAATAACCACCACTTGAACCCCCTCCCCCAACCCTCTCTTCACCTCCCCTACGAAGTCCCCCTTCCTAGTTGCGACAACCACCACCTGAACCTCCCCCTGCTTGCGGTGACCACCTGGAAGCTCATGTAGGGTTTGCTATGTCATTGATAAGTTTAATTACATGCTATGTTAGGTTTAGGTTTCCTTACTTAAAGTTGTTGCATCTTCAGAATAGTTTAGTTAGTTTCAAGGTTTATTTTATGAAAGTTTAATTTTAGAGAGTTCTACACTTAGAAAGTTTTACATTTTCACGCATGTTTTTAGTTTTCATATTATTTTAATTCTTAAATTAGATTAAAAACCATCTCTTTTGGTCAAGATAAGTGATTTAATTAAGTAAGATCCAATCAATATACAAAATCATGAGAGTCCTAATAGGACTGACCTCTCTCGTGTGTACATTATTACATTGATTCATGCGGTTGCGAGTGATTAAAAACATACACCAAAGGACACTTAAGAACATAATTACAAGAGTGTTTACCCTATCAGAACATTACATCCATTTCCCCTTTAAAGAGAAAGTAAACTGATAATGTCTAATTTTGCAAAAAAAATAATCAGTTACCCATGTGTTATAACTTATAGGGGTAAATTAAGGTTTTTAACTCAAAATTCATAACACATGAATTTTTGATGTAATGACTTAAAAGTTTCATATTTGTAGGTCCAAAGGCTAATCCAAGGTAATAAGGTGATTAATCATATTTTTCTTCAAATTGATTAGAGTTTTTCACTTTTGTAGGCAGAGGGATGATAATGCGATTGCAGAGATTGATTGGGATAAAATTGAAGATCAAAATCAAAAGATCGAGTCAAAGCCTCAAAAGTCTTCAATCCGAAGGTCAAATAATCTCTTCAATAAAAAATAGATGCAATTAAAAGAGCTAAAGATGGCCAAAGTGGGCCCATTAAGTAAGCCATAGATTTTTCATCACCTTTGCATGGAAGCCAATTAAGTTACTTTATCCAAATTCAAGCCATGGACAAAGTGATAAGACAACGAGTCAAGCCAACCACCAAGCCAAGCCAAGGAAGCTTCCAAAGCCAGCCATGAAGCCTAGCCAGTGTGCCTTCAAAGTTAGTCATCTAAGACATCAAGCTAAGCTATATGGAAGGTTAGGATTGGAGAAAATTTAAGAGAATCATTCATGAGATATTTTGAAGATAATCAATGGAAATCTTATTAGGATAAGAGGGGATGCAAACCAATAGGATGAGAACCTTCTATTTTTAATGTTTTTATCACTTTTCTCTATTTTTCCTCACTTTCCAACTCTGCCCTAAGATGCACTACGAATTTCAAATTCTATTTTAGAGTTTCATCTTTCTAAAGCTCTATCACTTGGTGATGATTCCATTCTAACCACTCTCCAACTCTTAGGAAGCTACCCAACCAACCATAATTCTCCACATTTTCCTCTCCATCTCTCTCTTATCTCATTCCAACCTCACCTTCCAATTTTGATGCAATTTTCAATGAATTTTGAAGGGGAATACTCCCCTTTCTAAAAGGTGGCATCTCCCACCTACTCCACCTCCTTAAGGTAGCCACCATCTGACCCACTTTTCGATTTGAAAGCCCTAACTATTCCACTATCCTAGCCATCCAAATTGAAAAATTTTCATCCCCACAACACTTTAGTATTAGGGCACCCTAGAAAATATAGGGGAGAACTTATAAAACTCCACAAAAACACAAGCAAAAGAAACACATACACACTAAGGAAAAAGATGCTTCTTCCATAGTAGAAGGAGATGTCCTCTTCCTAGCTCACCATTCTCACCCTTTTGCTTGATTTTTCTTGGCTACTATTCCTTGCCTAAGGTGTGAGACATCCATTCAAGTGCTCCATGTCTGGTTTTTATGCTTTTCAAGGTTGTTCATCTCACTTCTTCTCTTGTTTACCTTAGTTCCTTTATCCTTTCATGCTAGTTTGTTTTGTTTTGCTTTCTTTTGTTGTTCCTTGTCTTAGAAACTAAGATGCAAGGCTGGTTTTTCCTTGAAATTTCAGCCAAGGGAAGTCATTTTGAATCTAGTTTTTCCCATGGTCTTTCATTTCCTTGAGTTCTCTTTTTAGTTTCCTTGAATTCCAGCCTTGTTCTCTTAGTTGCCCTTGACTTTTTCCTTGTTATTCCATTAGAATTTCCCTTGAATTTCAAGCATGCTTATTCTTGATTGATAGTTGGAACAATTGAAAAAAGATTAGCTTGTAATTGTGGATGGGTTAAGATCAAGTGGATTTCATTGTAACAAGGAGCTTTATGTTAATGGATTTTGATGTAATTCAATAAAGTTTATTGGAGTTGTCAATTCATGTTGATGTCTAGAAGTTAATACTTTACATACTTGAATGTTTGCTTATATTACAGTTGATTAGTTCCATGTTTTACACTTTCTATTGAGTGAATGATTCAACTACTATGCTGCTAGAATTTCTTTTTATGGTTGGTTTTGTTTAATTTCCAGCACCATGCACTTTACGTTCACTTGAATTTTCAAGCACCCGATTAGTTCTTTAGATTTCTTAGTTAATGTTAAAGTAGGATTGCATGCTTTAAGATTTACAAAGTTGTTGATTAATTAAGATACAAGATGTTGCCTTTATTCATGAAAGGAAAGTAGTTTAGTAGTGTTGATCTTAATTGGTTTGTTTGCATGTTGTCCTTAGAGTCTAGTTGTTAAAGTTTCCTTTTCAATAAGTTTAAGTGCTTTGTTTAGAAGATTTAATGGTTAGGAAATTAGTTATTTAATGCATGTTTCCTTAGGTTAGTTGTTAATTTTATCTTAGGAAAGTTAAATTAAGAAAGTTGTTAAAATTGCAATTTAGGAAAGTTGCTTATTTGGATTTTTAGAATGTTCTTACTTTAGGAAAGTTTTTAGTTTAGGAAAGTCATCAAATTAGAAAATTTTCAATTTATGAAAGTTCATTTTTAATTCATATTTTAGAAATTTTTTTAATTTTAGCATGTTTCTAATTTTACCATAATTTCCCATTCCTTGTGTCTATTTCCAATTTTAGATTAGGTTAAATATCTCTTGAATTTTAGCTAGGTCAGATAGTTTAGAGTTAGGACCACTAGTATCACATTAGTTCAACTCCTCGTGGGATTGACCTCACTAGCATCCTATATTATAAATGATTCGTGTGCGTGCAAGTTTTAATTAAAATAACAATAAGTTTTTGGCACCATTGCCGAGGAGTTGCAACATTTTGTGTAGTGTTCCATACTTTAGGTTATTTTCCTCTAGTCTAGGTTTAGAGTGCATTAGATTAGGGTTTTTGCATACCTTTTGCCTTTGTTGCTATTTTTCTCATATTGACCATATTTCTTCAACTTTTGTGTGAGAGAAATCGGCAAAGGAACGACAGCGATCTTGTGGGCCATGGCTTCATCACCTTAGATTAGGTTTATTGCTTTCCTAGATTAGGATTTGAGTGAAACTTGTAGTGAGGCCCATTGTAATTTGTAATTTATTTATTATTCAATTTTAAATGGGTGGTAATAATACAGGCAAGTGTGGGGTATGGTGGCCCATACTTGATCATCATCGGACCCCTCATTGTGAGCAATCCTCACTTAAATTTTAATTTTTGGGATAATTTGCATTTAATGTAGAATTGCATTTGGATGGTAGAATAAATCACATAGATTAGGATCATTCACTTTAATTATTGCACTTTTATTTAGGATTGTTGCATTAAAAAGCACCTATCTAACTTCGGTTGGATAACATATAGGTTGCATTAGTTTGCTTTTATTTTGCATTACATATTTAATTACTTTAAGGTGGGATGGAATTAATGCTAAGAAGGGCCCCACAAGAACCCTTGTAAGATAAGGACTAGATTTGATCACCAGCTCCTTGGCCCACCTAAGAATCAATCAATATCTTTGTATGTTGGGGTCCCAACCTTTGAATTCAAATTTAAAATCAAGTAGAAACAGACTTAGGGTGTTGAGCTCATAGGATCCTTTTAGAAGGACATGATCTATTGTCACTCTAGTGGCTTCTAAGCACTGTGGTTATAGTGGGTGTCTTAAATCCAAGTATTTTTTTCACACCTTTTGTCGACATTAGTCGAGGTCTAAACACCTCCTAATACAAGGATTGTATTAACCACTTTCGAGCAAAACCTAACTGGTAAGTAGTAGTCAAATCTACATAGGAGTCAGAGTTGTCTACATCTAGGTCTAAAAGGCTACCACCTATACACTAAGTAAAGATAATCAAGACTGCTTGATTAGTGGATACTAGGATTTAATTATGCATCATGTAGAGTTAGAGTTAGTATATAGATTAGGACATTGAGAGTAGGATAGTTTATGCAAGGGCATCGATCTCCGAACTTAGAGTTAGCACCTTTTGACCCAGAGATTCAATGCAACTTTGAACAAGGGACGGAAACCAAGTTCTTATCCTTATCGCTGAACCACTAACAGAAGTCAAGCATAAGGCCATTAGAGATTTTTATGTGACTCTATAACTCAGTACCCCATCTTGCATAGATCTAACCCCCACAAATGCAGACCATTTTGAGTAAAAGTTGGGAGTCCAATTAGCCCCTACTTTTTATGGTCGAGACTGAGAAGATGCTTACCTTCATATCAAGGAGTTCCTTGATATTTTCCCCAAATTTAGGTTCTGAAACTCTTTGGATGATTCTATTAGGCTTAGACTATTTTTGTTGTCACTCAAGGATAAATCCATATCATGGCTTAATTCCTTAGAGGTAGGTTCTATAAACACATGGGACTAATTGTCTAAGAAGTTCTTGAATAAATTCTTCCTTGTTGACAAAACAAATGTCCTTCATCATAAAATTATCAATTTCCAACAAAGGGATGATGAACAATATTATGAATGTTGGGAATAGTGGAATGAACTGCTCTAGAAATTCCCACATCATGGATTCAAGAAATGGCAGCAGGTTCAATACTTCTATAAGATATTAATGCTCAAAATAGACAAATGGTAGATGCAGCGAGTGGAGGACCCTCATGTTAAAAGATGAGAGGGAGGCCTGGGAGTTCTTTTAGACACTATCAGATAATTCCCAGCAATTGGATTATTCAAATAGAAGAGTGAGAAACAACCAGGGGGTATCTATGATATAAGAGTAGATACAGATCTATCCTTTAAGCTTGTCTTTGTATTGTAAAATTAAATAAACTAGAGCCTTTACGTGGAAGAATGGACAAACTTGAAACTATGTTTGAAACTCCACAAGAGGTTTGTGCTACTTATTATAGCCCAGCCCATCTGACTATAGCTTGTCCATCAAATAGAGTACTGAACTACTATCTTGTTGACCAATCGAATGCATTGAATGCATATCTCCAACCTAGCCACAACCCATATTCTAAGACCTACAATCCTAGATGGGCTGGGGAACCATTTGTGGACCCACCTCCCCAAAACTTTCCTCCTAAAGCTACAGTTCCCCAACAGCTTCCTGGCTTCCAACAACCTCAGCAACCAAAGACAGCATCTTTAGAGGATAAGATTCAGAGCATGTTTGAAAAACAAAATGAAGAAACAGAAAGGTCTTGGAGCCAATTCTAGAATATCAATTCTCAAGTTATAGTCGAGCTAGAGATGCATGTTAGCCAATTGTTAACTGAACTACATAATAGAGGAAAGGGTCAGTTCCCTAGTCAACCTAACCCTAACCCTAAGGGCCAATTAGAAATAGGGTCTAATTCACAAAGACCGATGAGCAAGCCAAGTCTATCAAAACCATTAGGAGTAGCTATTAGCTTGATAACAAAGTAGGGCAGACTGAGGGAAAGGAAGAGGAGGATGAAAAGGAAAAAATGTAGGAGAAAGAGATTAGATAGAAATTTCCTACTCCATCTGAGCCTACAGTGGAGGCATCCTATGTGGCCAAAGCTCTATTCCCTCAACTACTCTACAAGGCTAAGGAAGGAACAAATTTTAATGAGATAATGGAATTGTTTAAACATGTGGAAATAAATATTCCATTACTCAATGCTATAAAAAATATTCCTGCTTATGCTAAGTTTCTTAAAGAGCTCTACACTACAAAGAGAAAGCTTAATGTGCAAAAGAAAGACCTCCTCATTGAGCATGTGAGCTCTTTAATTCAACACAAGACCCCATTGAAATTTAGAAATTCAAGATATCCTACAATTTCTTTCATTATAGGAAAATATGTCATAGATAGGGCATTACTTGACTTAGGGGCTAGTGTTAATTTGTTATCATACTCTATCTATGAACAACTAGGGCTTGGTGAGCTTAACCTAACCAATAGCACATTGTAGTTAGCATATAGATCAATTAAGATTTCACATTGTATGGTTGAGGATGTATTAATTTAGGTGGACCAATTTTATTTCCCTGTTGATTTCATTGTCCTGAATACCCAACTTGTATCAAACCCTAGAAGTTAGATCCCAATGATTCTTGTACATCCATTCTTAGGTACATCCAATGCAATCACAAATGGTACAAATCGTGTATTACAATTATCCTTTGATAGTATGAAAGTTGAGCTCAATGTTTTCAATGGCAACCATCAATAATAAGATCTTGATGACTCTTGCATCCTAATTGAAGATTTAATTCTAGAATTTCTACCATCATTATCTACCTTCAATCCACTGGAGGCCTGTCTTACATAATGTAATTGCAATTGTTAGTGTCTGGATGGAGATGTTAGACTAAACGCTTGCTGGGAAGCAACCTAGGATTTTAGAGTCTACGTCATGCAATTATCATATTGATGTCCTATATTTTCAAAATTGGGGGAAATCTTTCATTTAGGTTGTGGGGGTGTAAATGCATTTAGAGATTTTGGATTTTCTTAATCTTTTCATAAAAAAAAAAAAGAAAGAAAGAAAAAAAAAAAAACTTTTAAGGTAGAGTTTCCTTACTATGATGAGAACTGGATGTTTAGAATTTGGTAATTGTATTATTTTGACCTCTTAATGGGAGTGTATATGTCTAGTTTTGCATATTATTCATATATTGAGGCTTTTTATGAAGATTAATTATCAAAAAATATTTACACATAGTCAAGACTAATAGAAAGGTATGACTTAGAGACCCTTAGGAAAATTAGTGGAAACTTATAACCCAATGAGTTTAGAGACCATCTTCCTTCAAAGAGTTATAAGTAATTCCATAGTTTCTTCAATGCACATAATTTAGTGTGATCCTATTATCCTTATTTTGGTTAACTCTCAAGAATAAATAGGCATAATATCTTTATTTTCAAAAACATTATTGAATCTGATAGGCTTTAGGAAACCTAGGAAATGATATAGGCCACCTTTGTTCAACCTAGAGACATAAAGCCTACCTAATATACTCCATACCACTAGTTAGCCCTTTGAGCCTATTATTAAGCCTTTCTTTCTTAACCTCACTCACCTTAACCTAGAAAACCCAATAAAATAAATAACCATTACCCATTTTCAAAATGAGTAGAGTTAGTAGAAAAGTTCAAAAGAAGACAAAAAGTCAGAGAAGTGAGAAAATTAGCAGTCTTTCTCCAATGAAGCCAAAAGAAAAAGGAAAGTGAAAAGAAAGAAGTATCCAAAAAAGAAGATAAAAAGTGAAAGACAAGAATAAAAAGGAAATTCACTTCAACCAAACTAAAAGAAAGGTGTCCTATCATATATTTATCATAAGATCTCTACTCAATTTTGAACCTTTGATCCTTATACCCTTCTTTTCAAAACCCTACCTAAGCCTATGTTTCATCTTATTTAAAGACCTATGGATCTTAGGTGGAACATAACCTTAAACAAAGATACAAAAGAAGAAATTAAGGTAAACTAACCCTACAATTCTTGGTGATAACATCCACTCCTAAGAATCACTTTCCTTTATCTCATTAGCACTTAAAAATTTATGTGAACCATTAGCCTTGCTAGGTTCGATCACATTATGATAGAAATATGTTTAAACCCTTATTTGAAGGTATACCTATGAGAATTTGAGGTCAAGACATATTTCCAACAAAATTTAAGCATATCCAGTTAGAAGTCATGACTTATGTGGTTGTACACATATATGCACTCCAAGAGATAACCGAATGAAATGTCTTTAGTATGTAGATAATTTGTGGAATTGTTAGCCATCTATATTATTACGTTGTGAAAAACCAATAGAGTGCTAATGATTGAGGATTCTCTGAGATAAAATAGGAGACTTAACCTTAGCAAATTTTGTGCGTATATTCACTGCAGACTCTCATGAGGCCAAACTCATCCACTACGGATAACCTAGGGATTTAAGGGCTTGTTACATGTGCTAAATGCAATCATGAGTACCTACAAAAGTTGCACCTTGTATTTGTTTTTGAAAAATAATTCTTCACATGTTTTTCTTGGCACTAGCAAAATGCATGTTGGGGGTATGATAAGTATTTGATTTTGCATAAAACCATCCAATTAGTTACCCATGTGTTATAACTTATATGGGTAAATTAGGTTTTTTAACCTAAAATTCGAAGCACATGCATTTTTTACCTAATGACTCAAAAGTTTGATATTTTGTAAGTCCAGAGGCTAATCCAAGGTAAGAGGGTGATTAATCATATTTTTATAAGAATTGATTAGAGTTTTTCACTTTTGTAGGAAGAGAGATGATGATCTAACAGCGAAGAATGATAGGGATGAAATTGAAGATTAAGATTAAAAGATGAAGTCAAAGCCTTAAAATTCATCAATACAAAGGTTAAGATCATCTCTTCGATCAGAAATGGATGCAATTAAAGGAGCTAAAGATGGCCAAAGTGGGCCCATGAGGTAAGCCATGCATTTTCATCACCTTTGCATGGAAACCAATTAAGCCACTTTAGCCAAATTCCAGCCATGATCAAAGTGATAAGATAAGGAGTCAAGCCAACCACCAAGCCAAAGGCCAAGAAGCTTCCAAAGCTAGCCTTGAAGCCTAGCCAATAAGCCTTCAAAGTTAGTCATCTAAGCCATCAAGCCAAGTTAAATGGAAGGCTAGGATTGGATCTTGAATTATCCATGAGATATTTTGAAGATAATCAAGGGAAATTTTATTTGGATAAGAAGGCATGAGGACCAATAAGATGAGAGCCTTCTATTTTTCATTTTTTTATCACTTTTCTCCCCTTTTTCCTCACTTTCCAACTCAAACCGAAGATGCACTACGAAATTCAAATTCTATTTTAGAGTTTCATCTTTCTAAAACTCTATCATATGGTGAAGACTCCATTCTATCCACCCAACCACTCTCAACCTCTTATGAAACTATGCAACCAACCATAATTCTCCACCCCTTTCCCTCTATCTCTCTCTTATCTCATTCCCACCTCACCTTCCTATTTTGTGGAGTGTTCAACGAATTTTGAAGGGGGAGGTGCACCTTCCTAAAAAGGTTGCATCTCCCACCTACTCCACCTCCTTGAGGCAGCCACCATCCGACCCACTTTCATATTTGAAAACCCTAACTATTCCACCATCCTATTCATCCAAATTGAGATATTTTCATCCCCACCACACCTTAGTATTAGGGAACCCTAGAAAATATAGGGGAGAACTTATAAAATTTCAAAAAAACACAAGAAAAAGACATATGTACACCCTAGTAAAAAAGATGCTTCCTCCATAGTTGAAGGAGATGTCCTCTTCCTAGCTCGCCATTCTCACCTTTTGCTTGATTTTTATTAGATTTCTTTGGCTACTATCAATTTCCTAAGGTGTGAGACATCCATTCAGTTGCTCCACGTATGTTTTTATGCTTTTCAACATTGGTCATCTCACTTCTCTTGTTTACCTTAGTTCCTTGATCCTTTCATTTTAGTTTGTTTTGTTTTGTTGTTCCTTGCCATAGAGACTATGATTCAAAGCTGGTTTTCCCTTGCAGTGATAGCCAAAGGAAGTCACCTTGAATCTAGTTTTTTCCTTTGGCTTTCATTACGTTGAGTTCTCTTTTTAGTTTCCTTGAATTTCAGCCTTGTTCTCTTAGTTTCCCTTGACTTTTTTCTTGTTATTCCATTAGAATTTCCCTTGAATTTCAAGCATGCTTATTCATGATTGATAGTTGGAACAATTGAAAAAGGATTAGCTTGTAGTTGTGGGTGGGTTAAGATCAAGTGGATTGTAATAGGATTTTAATTTCAGATTTGGGTTACATGTATGGGAGCTTTATGATAATGAATTTTGATGTAATTCAATAAAATTTATGAGAGTTTTCAATTCATGTTGATGTCCAGAAGTTAATAGTTTACATTCTTGAATGTTTGCTTTGATTAGAGTTTATTAGTTCCATGTTTTACACTTTGTATAGAGAGAATGATTCAACTACTATGCTGCTGGAATTTGCTTTTATGGTTGGTTTTATTTAATTTCCAGCACCATGCACTTATGTTCACTTGATTTTTCAAGCACCCAATTAATTCTTTAGATTGCTTAGTTAATGTTAAAGCAAGATTGCATGCTTTAGGATTTGCAAAGTTGTTGATTAATTAAGATTCAAATTGTTGCCTTCATTCATCATAGGAAAGTAGTTTAGTCATGTTGATCTTAATTAGTTTGTTTGTATGTTGTGCTTAAGGTGTAGTTGCTAAAGTTTCCTTTCTCATAAGTTTAAGTTATTTATTTAGAAGATTTAATGTTTAGAAAATTAGTTTTTTAATGCACATTTTCTTAGGTTACTTGTTAATTTCATGCTTAGGAAAGTTAAACTAAGAAATTTGTTAAAATTGCACTTTAGGAAAGTTACTTATTTGTATTTTTAGAAAGTTCTTACTTTCAGAAAGTTTTTAGTTTAGGAAAGTCATCAAATTAGAAAGTTTTCAATTTACAAAAGTTCATTTTTTATGCATATTTTAGGAAATTTTTAATTTTAGCAGAATTTCCCACTCCTTGTATTAATTTTCAATTTTAGATTAGGTTAAATATCTCTTGAATTTTGGTTAGGTTAAATAGTTTAAATTGGGGACCACTAGCATCACATTAGTTCAACTCCTTGTGAGATTGACCTCACTTGCGCACTATATTATAAATGATTCATGCACTTGTGAGTTTTATTTAAAACAACAACATAAACCCTTTTCTTAACAATAACTTAATCACTGGCATGAACCAATATACATCTAGCAATGACCTAATCATTGCCACAACCAAATATACATTTAACAATGCATAAGAATAAGTACTAGGTTTAATATAAGACATGAAAGTAGCAAATAGTATGCATTCCTTAAATTGATTCTTGTTCTTACCCCATCTAGTGGATCACCTATAATTTTATTATTTGAATGATCATAGTGTATCTTCATTCCTTTGGCAATGCTTGAGGCAAATCTTGTTATTGTGTTTAAGAAGTATCTGCATCATTTCAAGTTGTTTCTTATCCACTCAAAAAAGTAAGTTTCTTATTTCTCTGATTTACTATTGGTTTGTTTCCCCTAATGTCATGTTAGCTTGTTTTCTTTAAATGCATTACGTGGCCCTTTTTCATCTCATTGTTCTAATATCTATATGTTCTTGTTTGTAGTAAAGATGGAATAATAATAATAATAATAATAATAATAATAATAATAATATCAAAATGAATAATATGGGAAAAATCAAGAGCATGAACAAGAGGTCAACATAAGCACTGCTCAAAAGAGAAAGGGCAAAGGGTGAACAACAATGGAAAAGGTTCACTACTAAAATTGGGGCTTTATAAGACAGTGTATGTAAGATGGTTTTACCCCAACCGTCTTTTATAAAATGGTTATGGTTACTCATCTTATATACTATAAACATATAAGAGGAGTTTCACACAATTGTCTTATATAATTTTATATAAGATGGTTCTGAAAAACCGTCTTATATTATTAGATTAATATAAGATGGGTCATAAGAACCATCCTATATTCTTGAAGGAATATAAAATGGTTACCTAGAACTGTCCTATATTACTCTAATAATATAAGACAGTTTTCCAAAATTGTCTTATATAAGATTATATAAGACGGGTCTTAATAACCTACTTATATTTTTTTTATCTTATAAGTTAAAGTTGAATTAACTCTCAGCTTCTTCGATGAAAACTCAAACATTGGACTGGATTTACATGCACTTTGTCTCGAACTTGTATTTCCTCAGTTGATATGATTTGGGTATTATTTGTTCTTGTATGTTTTCATTATGTTTACTTTATTTGATGTTTATGCCTATAAAATTCCTTTCCTTTTTCTTCTTGCATTTTGTAGGATGCATATATTTATGTATGGATCAGTGTGAACATTTATGTGCATGAATTAGTCATGTTTTTGCTTCATTCATACTGTTTCTCATCCTAGCTAGACTTCAATGTTGACTCCTCTAATATATATATATATATATATATATATATGTTAACTATGAATATTTTACACACCAGGTATTTGTTTAAATGCCTAACCTATTGTTATTATTATCTTCTCATGTGAAGAAAGTCTTCACACTTTTGGACAAAATGGACAAATATGCTTGGATTCGTGCTAAAAGATCATCAAGGGAATAGAAGAGTTCATTGAGTTAACACTTGGGGCAGGTGGTGATTGTAATAGAATTTGTTGTCCATGCTCAAGATGTGAAAACCTAAAAAAGGTTACTGTTGGTGAATTAAGAGAATATTTGTGCTTCAATGGAGTTGATGAAAGCTATTGCCCCTAGATGTGGCATGGAGAGCAAATACCTCATAGCCCCTCGATAAGGGCTAAATGTCTATATGAAAAACAAGGCATTATAGGAAGTGGTAGTAAAGATAGTACGATAGCTGCACCTATGTTTCAAGATGTATAAAATGACTTCCAAGAAGACCCAATACAATTTCAGACTACATTGGAGGAAGCTGATGAGCCATTGTATGTTGGTTGTCCAGATTATACCAAGTTGTCTACAATAGTAGAACTTTACAATGTGAAGTCAAGATTTAGTATTTCAGATCATGGTTTTACATAATTATTGAAAGTCATTGGTAAAATGCTGCCCAAGGAGAAAAAAATGGTTAGGTCAACACAGGAAGCAAAGAAAACCTTGGCCTCATTAGGCTTAAAGTATGAAAAAATACATGCTTGTCCCAATGACTACATCTTGTATAGAAAGGAGCACAAAGACAAAATTATATGTCTAATTTGTGGACATTCAAGATGGAAGATGAGGAAGAATTCAAGTGATCAATAAGTGAAAGATGTCCCTGCAAAGGTCCTATGGAATTTTTTCCTCATTCCAAGATTTCAAAGAATGTTTCATATTAAAGAAATAGTGAAGAAACTAATGTGGCATGGTGAGGAGAGAGTGGGTGATAACTATTTAGGTCATCCAGCAAATAGCCCTACATGGAAACTTGTAGACTTCACATGGCCTGATTTTGGAGACAAACCCAGGAACTTACGACTTGCAATATCTATAGATGGGATTAATCCTCATGGTTCTATGAGTAGTAGGTATAGTTGTTGGCCTGTTATAACAGTTTATTACAAATTTTCACCATTGTTGTGGATGAAGAGGAAGTTCATGATGTTAACTATGTTAATATGGGGTCCCAAGCAACTTGGAAATGACATCGACGTAAACTTAGCTCCATTGATCGATGACCTTAGGACATTGTGGGAAGTAGGGGTTGAAGCTTATGATGCATACAAGAAAGAGACATTCACCCTTAAGGCTGTACTACTATGGATTATAAGTGACTTTCTTGAATATAGTAATTTAGCTGGATGTACAGAGAAGGGATACAATGCATGTCCTATTTGTAGTGACCAAACTTGTGCAACTTGACTTCAACGTGGTAGGAAGATGGCACTCCTAGGCCATAGAAGATGGTTGCATAGAAACCATCCATACTATTTTTAAAAAGGAGAATTTGATGGTAGTGAGGAGACTAGGAGATGTCAAAAGAGGTTGACTAGACAACAAGTATTGAACAAATTGAGAACCTTAATGTATCATGGGGGAAAAATAAGAAAGAAACTTCGCGTACAAATGAAAGGACCTATAGAAGCTATTGGAAGAAGAAGTCAATATCCTCTAAACTTGGATAATGGAAATTCCTACACATGCAATATGTGCTTGATGTCATGCATGTTGAGAAGAATGTCTGTGAATGCTTGACCAGTACCTTACTCGAAAAACTGGGAAAAACAAAAGATGGACTTGTAGCTCGAATGGATCTCATGAAAATGGGTTTGAAGAGAAGGTTGCATCCACAAGATAGGGGAAGCTGAGAAACATACTTGCCTAAAGCAAATTATAAGCTTAGTAGAGAGGAGAGAAGAATAGTGTGTAAAACTCTATCAGATATCAAAGTTCTAGATGGGTACTCTTCAAGCTTTAGAAACATTGTCTCCATGGAAGAGTTGAAACTATTGGAGATGAAGTCTCATGATTGTCATGTATTGATGCAACAACATCTGCCTGTAGCAATATGTTCAGTGCTGCCAAATAAAGTTAGTGGATCTATTACTAAATTCTACTACTTCTTCAATGCTTTGTGCAAGAAGGTGGTGGATGCTTCTAAATTACAAGAAATCCAGGAGCATTTATTGACAACCTTATGTGAGCTTGAGATAATCTTTCCATCATCCTTCTTCGATATCATGGTACACTTAACAGTGCACCAGTTTATTTGCATTGTATGTACCCATTTTGAAAGGTACATGAAGGTGTTAAAAGGGTATGTACGAAATCATAATAGACCAGAGGGGTGTATTGTCGAACGATACATTGCAGAAGAAGCGGTTGAGTTTTGCACTGAGTATTTAGCAAGAGTGGATACTATTGGAACACTAAGAAAGAAACATGCAGGTGCATTAGGTGAACCTCTATCTAGTGGTCATGTGTTGACCGTTGATCGTAAGGAATGGGTGTAGGCACACCTTTACGTCTTGCAGAATATTAATATAGATGAAGTTTAACCATACATTGAGTACGTAATTAATTTTCCTGTTTGGTGGTTTCTTTAACATTAATTAATTGAATCATAATTGTTATTGAAGTTTAACATCATGCATGTTATCACTTTCACACAAAAGACCATGATAAGTTAAGAGTACAATAAGGTAATGGTGTTAGTTTAGTTGCAAAAGCCACTTTCTTTTCAAGTTCAAAGGACAACAACCCAATTGTAGCTAACAACACTTATTACAGGGTTATACACAAGACATGGGAGATGGATAATATATATAGAACTGTGGTTGTGTTTAAGTGTGATTGGGTGGAACACAACAAAGATGACATAAGAACCAATGTCCTCCGCTTGACATTGGTTGACCTCAATAAGATTAGCTATCAAAGTGACTAGTTTATTTTGGCATGTTAAGCAAAACAAGTATTTTATGCACAAGATGGACATAATATGAGATGGTCAACTATTTTATAAGCCTCTCCAAGGGACTTCTATGATGAAGATGACCTAGGTGACATGGCAATTGATTACCCTTCAATCACTAGAATAATGCTATCAATCGATCTAATAGGGGACGAGTGAGATGGATTATGTGCGTGATGCTGGTGAGGAGGGTGTGTGGGTGGAATTTGATTGTATATGAGTGAATAAATTAAAGTGCATGCATTTGTTGTTAGTATATGACAATGCCCACCTCAATAAGATACCACTAGGAGTGCCAAAGTGGTATGAGATTTGTAGTACACTATTATGACCAACTTAGATGTTGATGAGGTCATTAGAGAGCATAATGGTTATAAAAAGGAATAACGAGGGTTTTGGGGTAGGGCCCCCGAGAAACAAGGTCCAAGGTAGTAGCCTTGGTGAGGGTCCAAGGGGACAACACCCCTTAGCGGCAGGGTCCAGATCTTTAATATATGATGGTTCTTTAAAACCCATTTTATATAGTTAATAAAATATAGGATGGTTCTAAAGAATCATCCTTTATTCATAACAATGTAGGATGGGTTTACTAAAACCGTCCTTTATTCAAGTAAATAAAGGATGGTTTTGGACAACCGTCCTATATTTAAGTGAATATAGGACAATTCTCATAACCACCCTTTATTTAAAAGAATAAAGTATGATTCTACAGAATCATCCTATATTCTTGTTTATACGAGATGGTTTCGATGAATCATCCTTTATTTGTTTCAAAATATAGGATGATTTTTAAAAACCACCCTGTATTCCAAGCTTTCTTCTCTCAGTTCAAATTTTACAAACCCCTAAAACCGTTTATGAGGAGAAGAAGAAGAGGAGAGGAGAAAGAGGAAGAGGAAGAGGAAGAAGAGAGGAGGAGAGAAATCACATCCCCTCATCCCTCGCCGCCCGCCGCCCCCCCCCCCCGATTGTTTAAACCTTGCTCCCCTTCCACCCGCCTTCCCCCATTCAAAATTTTGAAACCGAAACCCCCAAAACCCTACATGGAGAAGAAGAAGAAGAAGAAGAGGAGGAGGAGGAGGAGAGGAGAAATAGAGAGAAGAATGGAGGGAAGAAGAAGAAGAAGAAGAGGGGAAAGGACAGAAATCACACTTCCCTTAACCCACCCCCCACCCTTCATTCAAACACAAACCCCCAAAACCCTCAAGGAGAAGAAGAAGAAAGATGATCAATTTTCTCTCATTAGGTTGGATCTCTCTCATTTCTTGATTTTGTAGTTCACTAATCCTTGTAAATGTTTGATTATGATCCTTGTAAATGCATTTTTATCATGCAATTTCTATTGTATGTCATGCTGATTTTGGGTTCCTTCAATGCTTCTAAATCCTTGATTATGATCATGCTAGATAGCCTCCATTGAGTTTAAGAAGACCCATGTCTTAGATTTTGATGTTTCATTCAAAAAGGCATGCAAAATGTAGCTTGAATATGCATTTTTACCATGCATTTTCTATTGTATGGGATGCTGATTTTGGGCTTCTATAATGCTTGTAAATGCTGGATTATGATCATTCTAGATAGCTACCATTGAGTTTAATAAGACCTATGTCTTAGATTTTGATATTTCATTCAAAAAGGCATACAAAATGTGGCTTGAATATGCGTCTTTACCATGCATTTTCTACTGTATACGATGTTGATTTTGGGCTTCTGTAATGCTTCTAAATGCTAGATTATGATCATTTTAGATAGCCTCAATTGAGTTTAATAAGACCCATGGATTTTGATGTTTCATTCAAAAAGGCATGCAAAATGTAGTTTGAATATGCATTTTTACCATGCATTTTCTACTGTATACGATGCTGATTTTGGGCTTTTGTAATGCTTGTAAATGCTGAATTATGATCATTCTAGGTAGGCTCCATTAAATTTAATAAGACCCATGTCTTAGATTTTGATGTTTCATTCAAAAAGGCATGCAAAATGTAGCATGAATATGCACTTCTACCATGCATTTTCTACTGTATACGATGCTGATTTTGGGCTTCTTTAATGCTTCTAAATGCTTAATTATGATCATGCTACATAGCCTCTATTGATTTTAATAAGACTGATGTCTTAGATTTTAATGTTTCATTAAAAAAGGAATGCAATATGTAAAATGAATATGTGTTTTTACCATGCATTTTCTACAGTATATGATGCTGATTTTGGGCTTCATTAGTGCTTCTAAATGTTGCATTATGATCATCTATGTACACAGTCTATATATGCACCTAGATGGTGGTCTTTTCTAAATGAATATATGTGTTGTTATATTCTAAATGTATTGTTTTCACTGTGCAGGAAAAATGAAACATGAAGAGAGTGAGCATCATGAAGAACAATGTAGCATAAGTACAACCATTACGAGAAAGGGTAGAGGGCCAACAAAAATGGTGCATATTATTAAGAGAAAGCTAAAGGGAATAAGAGAGGCTATATAGTTCAACATTAAAGAGCAAGCGATAGGTAGCAGTACACATTCTTACACTAGTTTTGTTTGTTGCACTGTCAGAAGCATGGTGCTAGTCTCAATTATTGATTGGAGACATGTCAACATCAATAAAGGATGGAATATGGGAGATGTTGAAGGTTTTCAAATGCTTGCTTTAGTTCTGATATGGAGACATGTGCCTTATCTTGTTTTAGTTATGATAGAGTAATGTTTATTTTTACTTTGTAGTCTACTTTCAATGTATCTGATGAGTATAAGAAGAATGCTCTACAAGGGGTTGGCGAACAACGGAGGAAATGGAAAAGTGTTCTGGCAAGGAAGTACATATTTCCAAATTCTAATGATCTATCTACACTCTACATAGTCCCTGAGTTGTATTCCAGCATCATTGACCAAGATGACGCATGGAATGAATTTGTACAGACTCGACTATCTTCAGATTTTGAGGTAATTACAAACTAGCCAAAAGCTTGATTTATCTATTTTTCAAGTCCATTGTGCTTCATTACATGTTCCTTTGATGTGTAGGCAAAGCGTGTCAAAGGACAAATGGTGTATGAAACCAATCATATGCAACATCGCCTCTCTAGGATTGGTTATGCACAGTTAGAAGAACAAGAAGTAAGTATATGTGATAGTTTAGTTCTATGTAACTATACCTAAAAAAAAGTTTCTTTAACTCTAAAGTAATGTCTCTAATGATAGCGAAAGAAGGCTAGGACCATAGATCCCATTGACTGTGTCGTTCTTTGGGAAATGACACATTCAAATGGGTGTAACTCCCAGACCTTTACTAATGAAAATGCTGCTTTCATTGCATCAAGATTTGTAAGTGGTTTTTCATGTCTATCGTTCACATCTCTTAAATTATATATATTTATATATATATATATATATATGAAAATCATTGTGTTCTATTAATTTTATATGCAGGAAGAGTTGACCTAGGAAAGTGGCATTATAGGGGCATTGAGCAGCATTGCTTCAAGGGGGGACATCTTGTATATAGTTATGGGAAACAAAGAGTAGCACCTAGCTAAGTAAAGGGCCAAGGGCGCAGTATGGTTCCTTCCAAATACTTCCAAACTAGAAGAAATCCACCAATGGAGGACATGGAAGCATGGAAGGAGAGTATGTTGAATGAGCTATATGCAAAGGTAAGGAACGATTTCTATAAGGACCCTTTGGGGTTTCAAAGTTCCAAGTCAAGACGTTCCCCCTCAACCCCCATCTTACAATAGTTGCACTCCTCAATCTAATGAGGAGATGGATGAGCAACTATTTGAAGGAGATGTCCTAATCAAGGAGCTATTTATTGACATGCTTACCTTTTTATTTTTCATGTTTTAGTAATCTTCATTTATTCTTATGTATATAGGTGATGTTTGATTTACAGGTAGGTCAGTGCATGCTACAACTTCATACAGTTGAGAACTACTTTGCTGTGGCTACACTATATTAGGCATTTTCTAACATGATTCACAGTAGATTGATGCATCCACACACTAAGCATGTGTGCATTACTACTGCCCTCCAACCAGATGGCCCCTTACCATTTCCTATTGAAGCAGATGATATTCAGACTATTGGGGATGCAATTGGATATCATGTTGCTTGGCTAGAGAGGTATATCAAAATAATGATTTCCCAAGGTATGTATATGGTATCACAGCATCGTGTTCAATAATAATTTTAAGCATTAGGTAAGTTTTTAAATACCATTGTAATGTTATGTAGAAGAAGCACAAGGAGCCATTGAGGTTGACCTCCTCCCTGGCAACAAATGTAGGCGTACCAATTGAGGTTAGCCATATGTAATATGGCTTAGCAGGAGTACACACACATCATTGTCTACGTCAGGTATGTCTTGTAATTACTCAATTAAGAATCAAATTAACATTACTTATTAACAGGACAACATAAGTATTTGACATTAAGTTTATGCAGGTCTCTAGAGGTCAAGGACGTTTACAAATTCCTTAACGCCAGTGTTGTCTCTATGCCAAAGGAGCATTTGCCTAAGGAGAAACAAATAGAAGATATCATACTTGGGTTCTTGGGTTGTGACAAGGGGCAGGCCTTACTGATTCCATATAATAGTGGGTAAGTTATTATATGTCTTGCTAACATTCCACATAATACTTAATATGCATATAATTGAAGTTTGTCAAGTTTCAATTGATTGATTATGTATATAGGTCCCATTGGATGCTAGCTTTGGATGTGCATGGAGCAACTGCATTATTTTTTATTCTCACGGAGCACACATTCAAGGCCCACTCATGGAATTGATCAATAAGTAAGTTTAGCTTTTATTTCATTAATTATAATAATTGGATAATTGATAAATATCCCCTTTATTCATATATAATGTATTTACTTATATATGGGCAATTCATGATATAAATGGGCTAAGATGGAAAATATTAGTCATCCAGCAAAATTGACTTGGAAAAGGGTCAAGGTAAGGTTTATTACTTCTTGAGTATAATCCTATAACCTATAGACTTATAATTACCCATGATATTTGAAACTTATGATCTGTTGACTTTATTATGCAGTGCCCTAGAGAATAATCTGATTGGGAGTATGGGTATTATGTTCTCAGATATATGAGAACTCTCATTTGAGAAGGATTTACCATCTCCCAATTGAGAAAGGTACATATAATTAACTGAACATCATTCTTATAATTTTTTACATGTCTTAAATGACTCCAACAATAATGTTTTCTTTCTTGTGGGTTGATTTAGGGAGCAAGAGTTACTCCTAATTAGACATAGATGACATCATAATGGAATGGAGTCAATATTTTATTATTTTTAATTTGTAGACATCTAATGTTATTGAACATGTATCAATTTTATAACAAATATATAATTTACATTGCACTAATTTGAGGCATATGTTCTTTTCTTTTTTAGTTTAAGTCTATGTATGTTTTCTTTATTTCACTAAGAAGTATGAAGAAGTTCTACATGGAATGTGGAAATGTTGGACGTGTATGAAGTTATGAACAAATGAAGTGTTAAACTTCAGAAACTACAAGAACAATTTATGAATAGAAACCAACAAAAATGATAACACAATTTGTGAAGAAAGTATAAGTAATATAGGACAGTTATTGAAAAACCATCCTTTATTTCTCAAAAAATATAAGATGCTTATTGAAAACCCATCCTATATACTAGTTTGCATATAGGATAGTTATTGAAAAACCATCCTATATACAGGATT
The DNA here is from genome assembly GCA_035236585.1 of Warburgia ugandensis. Lineage (NCBI taxonomy): Eukaryota > Viridiplantae > Streptophyta > Magnoliopsida > Canellales > Canellaceae > Warburgia > Warburgia ugandensis. The sequence continues at coordinate 28,626,894 of CP141131.1, forward strand.
ATATAGGATGGTTTTTGAATAACCGTCCTATATACATCTATATAAAGGATGTTTTTTCAATAATTGTCCTATATACTTATGTATATAGGATGGTTATTCAAAAACCATCCCATATAGTTTTGTATATAGGATGGTTTTTGAATAACCATCCTATATACATCTGTATAAATGATGGTTTTTCAATAACCGTCCTATATCCTAAACTATATAGGATGGTTATTCAAAAACCATCCTTCATTAAACAGTCTTATATAAGACAAGTATTTAGAAACCGTCCTATATTTGTTCATGTTTATAAGATGGGTATTTACGAACTGTCTTATATAAGTTAACCTATATAAGACTGTTATTCAAACCCATCTTATAATATCTTTAATATAAGACAGTTCATAGAATAGTCTTATATGGCATTACATTTTATAAGACGGTTTGGTAACCATATTTTATAGTCATTTCTAACCATCTTATAATCCCATCGCCATACTAGTGGTTATCAAGAGAAAGTCAAAAGGAATTAATGAAACTATCCAATACAATAGTAGGGGACAAGAGATAAGTGACAGTGCAACACCCTTATAGTAGTTTTCTTTGCTCCATAATAAGAGACATAGTTCCTATCACATTTGATAATTGGAGACTTGTGTCATCCTTAACAAAAAGATTCAATATGGAAAAGGGTGAAGCTAAGTAAACATTAATCATGTGTATTATATAATTTATAACATACCTTATTTTCAAATATAGTAATGTTCTATGCACTTTACAGGCTACCTTTGACATGCCTGAGCAGAAGAAGATGAGTGCTTTACAAGGAATTAGTGAGAAATGGAGAAAATGGAAGAACTACATTGTTCGCAATTACATAGCTCCATATGTCAATGATCCATAGAAGTTGTACATATTGTCTGCCATTTATTCCAATGTCATTGACTACGACATGTGAAATGCATTTGTACAGAACAACACGATTGCTGAGGTATGTGCAAAAAATGATGTTTCATTTAATTAATTACATGTAACATTTGATTATTGCACTTCATTACATATGTACAAATGTGTAGGCAAAGAGTGGGAGAGGAAGGTGCATGAAACTAATATGTAGTACCACCTCTTCAGGTTATGCTGCACTCATTTAGAAGAGAGCAAAGTAAGCATCTGTGACAATTCATTCCTTTCAAATTAATGCAACTATTGTTATATACATTATGTTATCCAATTATAGTGTCTTCCTTGATAGCAAAAGAAAGATGGGACTATGAAACCCATTGATCTCTCCATCCCTAGGAAGATGGTGCACTTGGTGGGTTGTATTGGCCAACCATTCTCAAATGAAACTGTTGCACAAGTTCCTTCTCGCATTATAAGTGGTTCCTCCTATCTACCCTTTACTAACTTAAATTTTATTAAATTAATTAGATGACATGATCATGTCCTTCTAATTAAATTTTGTAGGACATTCTTACGTAGGAAAGCACAAGTACAGGAACTCTAAGCAGCATTGTTGCCAATGATGACATCCTGTGTAAGGATATGGGCAATAAGAAGGACCACATTAGTTGAGTTAGGGGTATGGGGCATGGGGCACGGTATTGCTCCTTTCAATTTCTTTGGTAAAAGATTACCTACAGTTTAAGATTAGGAAGCCTACAATGAGTTGTATGAGAAAATAAAAATAGATATATTTAGCCAGTTGTGTGAAGGAGGTTTGATGATAGTTTCTCAATCCCTACACATAATTATCACATTAGCCCTATACCTCCATCAAATGCTAGTTGTAATTCTCTAACTAAGGAAGTTCATGAAGGATAACCAACACCCCTCGAAACAAAAATTCTAGCCAATGACGTATATATATAGACAAACCATAATTTCCATTGTTCTTTTGTAATTCTCTATCTTAACCTCTCTATTGTATATCTAATTTGCAAGTGGGTTCTTGGATTCCTGTTAAAATGTCATGGCAGTTGGTTCATGTTATGAGCATGAATCAACTATTTTGCATGGAATTAGTATGCCACCACATACTGAGTGAGTGTCCATTATCATGGCTTTGGATGCCAATGCCAACATACCATTCCCTTTAAAAATGGAAAATATTATAATCATTGGACAAGCAGTCCATGATATGTATCTTATCATACTACATTCCACATCAATAATTTTTAAATAGAGACCTCAATTTAATTGTTTATTTAACTTTATATGGTTAATTAGCAAAAGTGCACCATTGAGTTGCCTGCTGTTGCACCCTAACCTATTGTCACACCAATGGAATAGGTACTTCTATATATGTTTTTTTCATCATAAATTAGGTCATCTTCATTTATCATTATTATTTAGCTAAAAGTTTTTAAATCTTTTACAACACCTGTCTAAGGATTGTGTGGAAGTGCCACCTAACATGCCTTGATCCCTAAGGTTAATCTATAGTCTCACCAATGAAGATAGGGCAATCAACCATGTACAAATCAAGGAAGGAGTGCTTGTTGATGATGTTGTTGAAGTGCTACTTATGGTAGAGGACCTATTACAAGTTTTCCTAGGGATCGACTTGAACACCCTCACATTGTCTCCTACATGTGGTATATGCACATATTTTCTTATAAAATACATGACATTTTGTGTTATACTTTCATGGTATAGGTAATAATTATTTCTTTTATGTAGCTTTTTGAATGATGCAACTAGCCTTACTAACATTGAGGATATACTTTAACAATTCCTTGACCCTGGCATCATTTGTAGAGAGGTGGAGCAATGACCGATAGTGAGGCATGTTGATGATATTTTACCAAGCTTCATCTAGTGCTCCAAGGGACATGGCTTAATGATTCCCTATAATCGCGAGTAAGTTTTAATTTTCTTGTTTTCTTGCCAACTTATTCTATACTTAGGGATAGTCAACTTTAATTACAATTCATATAACTAGCTATATTGGGCTCATTGGATGCTCTTGTTTTCGATATGCACGGTGGGCATGCTTTCTTTTTTATTCTTGTGGATCACACATTCGTCCCGCCCTATAGAAATTATAAATAAGTAAGATTTTATTCTCTTCATGTATTATGTGCACATAAATAATTTTTTATTCATCTATAATGTATTTAAAATTTCAATTTGTGGAGCTTGGTTAACATGGGCTAATGAGACAGAGACAGTACAACCACCAAAACTCACTTGGAAGATTGTTAAGGTATAGAAAATAGTTAATTACTCTATCTTGTACCTAATTAAACTTACAATATTACAAATGATATTTATGGATTCTTTTTGTTTTTCTTATTGCATAATGCCTTAGACAATAATCTGATTGGGAGGATAAATACCATGTGCTGAGATAAGTGTCACCCAATTAAGAAAGATAAGACACTTTTTACCTTTCATAATCTTATATTTTTTTATAATTTTTTATAGATCTAGCTAAAAGAAAATGACCTGAATTAAATATGTTGTATTACAAGCTACTATTCTTTCTAAGTAGGAAAATAAGAAGAGTTACTCCAGAATAAACCTCAATGAAATACGAAGCGAATGGGCTGAGTATGTAATGAGTTTCAATTAGAACATTTTGAGTAACTACATGAATGTAAAGTACATAATAAAGTATTTTTTCATTCATATGCATGTGTTCTTTTATTTTTTGTTAATATCATTGATATATATATATATATGTGCAATGAATGAGTGGAAACTTGGAGTGTAGGAGTAAATGAGTAAGTATGAATGAAGTGAATTTGGAGCTTGTAAATGAAGTGAATATGGAGGTTGGTTTTCATTTTATTCATTAAAGTATATAACTTTTATGGGATGATGAATGAGGGAAATTTAAAGTGTGAAAGTAAATGTGAATGTGTATGGACTTACAAATGAAGTGAATGTGCATGCTGTAGTGAATGCTTATGTTATGGTTTCTTTTAGGAGGCCTTTTCAAGATAGATGTGGATGGATAAGGATGAATTTGGATGTTTTATACCCAATGTGGAAGTGAATGTATGTTTGCTTTTCATGAGTATAAATATTGTAAGAAAATTATACGTGGTACATTGAACATAGAAATACAAATAGTGATTGCAATGAAAGAAGTTTTTTTTTAACAAAAGGAACTTTTAAAGTCATTTAGTAAATGACTTCAAATGTCTATAAACGACTTTAAAAGTCCTAAGATTTGAAGTCATTTACTAAACGACTTTAAAAGTTCCTTTTAAAAAAAATTCATTTAGTAAACGAATATGAAAGTTAGGACTTTTAAAGTCATTTACTAAATGACTTATTTTGTTACCAATTTTTGAAGTTGGCTCGATAGAAGTCGTTTTTCTAACTGACTTCTATTAGCATCTTTTACCGACTTTAAAAGCCTCATGTGTAGTAGTGATTACCCAATATAGTGAGAACCTAATGTCTCATATCCGAAACATCTTCTGGTGATAGTGTTCCAAAGGATGATGGTGCAATATTAATAATAGCAGCATGAGGTGGGGTGTCCTCTTGAAGTCTTTGAGTATGAAGACAATCTTGCTTCCAATGTTTCAGCTTGTCACAATAAACGCAAAATGCTTTCTTCCCTTTGGATTTGGAAGAATAACCTCAAGGTCCAATGCCTTTGAATGAAGTAATTAAGGTAGTGTCCAAGGGTGGAGTAAGAATCCCGTTTTGAGTTTTCTCAAGAAGCAACTTAGGCAGATGTCAGCAATGTTGGGCAGAGGTTTTCGATGAAGAATTGAACTTCATATTGCCTTGAAGTCATCAATGAGAGTAATGAAAAACTAAACAAGTTTGGCCCTATCACAAAGCTTTTAATAATCAACATGAGAGTAAATCTATTTAGGTCAGGTCAAAGCCAATTGATCCCACAGAGTAGTTGTTTTGATAATGAAATTTAGAGACATATTGAGAAGGTTGCTATTTAAGCTTCTATATTTCCATCTCCAACTAATAGTCACATGCAAAGTCAGTTTGGAGATGTGCTTTTGAGATTATCCTAGATGTATTTAGTAGTCATGGCCTTCCCAATAATCAAAGAAATCAATTGCTTTAATGTGGATCATATCCAAGAGATAATTTTAAAATTATTCATTTTCCACTCTTTAAGATTATTGGCCTCTGTGATGTTGGGTTTATTTTCAAATTCATCGATGATTTCCCACAATCCACAGACCTGAAGAAAGTCCTCCATACTTTGAGACTAAAAAATATGTGTGTTCCCATGAAACTCAACATTTATGGGTTTTTGAAATATCACTAGCAAAGGACATGATGAATAAGGCCCAAGAAAAATATATAATAGTTCTTACAAAGGAGCATCATTAGCAACAATGTTCAAACACTGAGCCTTCAATAAAGACACATAAAAAGACAAACGAGGCCTTATCTCTAGTATGTACATGGAGAAGGACTTGACAATGAAAAATACTCATAGCACACATCTTTAGTGAATGGAGGTTGGCAACAAGCTTGCAACAACACATTCAAATTTGAGGAAAAGATAACAACAATGATAAAGAAGACTCATGGTTATCTTGACAGTGATATGCTAAGCAAGGGCAACTATGAAGATCCATAGTTGGGAGATGATGTTCTTGTTGCACCAGTGGTTAGTACTGTGCAAGGAGTTAATATTTGGGTCAAGAATTGTCAAATAAACAAAAGATTGAAAGAGTTCCTACTCTCTTTAATGATAAACCCCCACTTATGATGATCTTCCACCATGGAGGAGTAATCCTCCTTTTGAAGATTAACCCCCACCTCTCATTAATGACCATGATATACAACCAAGGAGGATCAATCATTCACAAGGCAGAGATTGGAGAAGGAATTATAATAGGGAATGGGACAAACACTATGAACATGGGGACAATTAGCATCACCAAATTCCTAATGGGACAACATTAAGACATTATTTACAACCTACCGGTACCAACACAACTTCATTTGTTACTTTATGTTAAAATTCCAATGTGCTTAAATTAAAAGTGAGAGTAATACAATTATATACTAAATTTTATGGGTTGGATAGTGAGAGTCCTTACCTACATTTAAAAGAGTTTGATGAAGTGTGCACTACCCAACATACATAAAACTCTGCCTAGACACAGTAAGACTCAAAATTTTTACTTTTTCTTGAAAGGAAAAAGTGACAATGGGGTTTTAAAGCTACAAAGGGGTTTCATTCACTACTAGTAGGTTCAACAAGAACTTGGAAAGAAATAAATAAGGAGTTCTTCAAAAAGTTCTTCTTTATGCATAAAACCAATATTCTTCACCAAAAGATAATAAACTTCACCCAGAAGGATAAAGAAACTGTCTACTAATATTGGGAGAAGTTTAAAGATATATTGTTAACATGTCCACATCATGGATATAAACCTTGGTGCATTATCAGCTTCTTTTAAGAATAACTTAACTTTCAAATGCACTTGTTTGACGAAATGATGTCTAATTGTATAACTTTTTTAATAAACAATCAAAAGAAGTTGAGGAGATTTAGAATGGTTGGTAGAAAGTGCTCAAGCTTGGGCTGATTCAAATATCATAGATCATTCAAATATGCCCAAGTTTGCAACCACATCCACAAGGGGAAGCATGTGTGCCATGTCAAAGAAAGATAATATGAATGCTAAGATAACATCCTTAGCTAGAAAAGTAGAGGCCATAAAAATGGGTAAGACTGCCTCTAAGAAGGTCAAACAAGTGTGTGGTATTTGTGAAAGTACCACACACCCTACTCAAGAATGTCCCAAAAAAATTTCATTCCAGGGTGTGCTTCATGAACACAAAAATGCCTCAAATGGAGAAATCATCCTAATTATAATTGGCAAAATGGATCTAATGCCAATGTCTCACATCAGTCCCCATACCAACCCTAACAAGGATCACCTACTTCTGGACCTTACATGCCCCACCCAAGAGACCATTGGAGGATCACATTTAACAATTCATTGAAAACCAAGAGAGGGAAAAATGCTCAATTTGAAGCCCAATTAATACAAAATACACAGATTTCTTGCCCAACCACAACCAAACCCTAAAGATGTACATTTGGTTGGCGAAAACAGTTCTTCAAATTCAAACATCAAACAAACTTAAATATTACCAGTCTTTGTAGTAGTTAAGTAATTGACAAAATTGCTTCCACAAAGGCTGACAAGGTTCAAGAACCTTCTATGGAAAAAGCAACACCTTTAGATGAGGAACCCCTCTTATCCACTGAGCTATGTCCTATTATTGCTTCGTTTCCACAAAGTTGACATCATGTTGCCAAGATTGAATATAATGATAAGATTTAGGATATTATTAAGCAAGTCAAGATCACATAATGATCTTGGATGTCATTAAATAAATCCCATCATATGTCAAAATTTTGAAATATCTTTGCACCACAAAAAGAAATTAAATGTTCAAAAGAAGACATTTTTGGCCAAACATGTTAGTTCAATACTTCAATACCATACACCACCTAAGTATAAAGATCCAGGTTGCCACTCTCTTACCTATATACTTGGAAAATACAATATTAATAACTCCTTATTTGATTTGGGATCTAGTGTAAATCTATTAACATACTCGGTATGTCCACTTAGGTCTAGGTGGTCTAGGTGAGCTCAAACCTAATTCCGCTACACATTAGCTAACTGACTAGTCTGTCAAAATACTAAGAGGGGTAGTAGAAGATGTGCTTGTCCAAGTATAATAATTTTGTTTCCCAATAAATTTTCTAGTTATGGATACATAGCCTGTGCTGAATAAGAAAAATGAAATATTGGTCATTCTGGGATGACCATTCTTAGCAATGTCCAATGCCTTGATTAACTATAGAAATGGTGTAACGAAACTTTCTTTTGATAATATGACATTAGAGATAAATGTTATTAATGACTGTAAGCAACCTAGAGAAATCTCTGATAACTTGCACTATGCCAACATGATAAATTCAATGGTACAAGATAACTTTATTCACACTTCCTTTTAGAGGCCTTTTTAGCCCATTTTGTATGGGACCTAGGGAAGCTTAGAACTCTGTACTTTTTCCTTTTTGACTATTTTTGTATCATAGTTTTTCAAAACTTGCTTTTTCTAAATCACCCTTTTTTTTTATTTCTCATTGTTTCAACATTATACTTGTCAAACATTGAGAATAACTTTTGCTTAATGTAGGGGGTGCAAAATTCTAGGAAAATTTGAAATTTTATAGCTTTTTTAGTCCTTTTAAAGTTTTTTTTTTTTAACTTTTGAAAAAATGAAAAATAATTTGTGCAATTTTTTAAATTTATTTTTGAGTTTTGAGGTCAATTCCTTTGCCATGATAAAAATTGATAAATAGCTATGACTTTGAGACCTTAAAGAAGACATTTAAGCCAATCTCATATTGCACTTTTGCACATAATATATATATAATCTAAATTGATAAATAGCTATGATTTTGAGACCTTAAAGAAAATTAGTGGAGACTTATAACCCATGTGAGTTTTAGATTCAATCATTCTTTTGAGTGTTATATATAGATTCCAATTTTCTTTAGCATGTATAATTCATAATTGATCTCAGTATTTTTTTTATTTCATCAAAGACCAAGATTCACTATTTGAGTATTGTCCCTAATTTTCTAAGAAGTTTGTTAAGACTGAAGGCTACATGAAACCTAGAAAATGATTTAGGCCATCTTTGTTTTTAACCTAGAGCCATAAAGCCTACCTAATGATACGTTTATAACTAGTTAGTCCTTTTAAGCCTTGTCTGTAAGCCATTTCTTTTCTGAACCCAAATACCTTTACCAACATTAACCCATTATAAATTATCCATTACATAATTTCTTCAAAAACAAGTTAGAGATGATTGAAAAAATACTTTTAAGTTATAATACAAGTATAGAAGTGAATATCAAGAAAAATTGTCATAGTACAATAAAGAAGAATTGTCAGATCTTAATAGAAGACCTCTTCTTATTTTTGAATTCATTAAATAGCCTATATATCCTTTTCTTTTCATAATTGTCCTAACCTATATATCCCTTTCTTTTTATAACTGTCCTAGGCCTACATTTCATCCTAGTGTAAGGCCTATAAATTGTGAGAGTAATACAGTCTTGATGAGGACATGGACATATAAAAATTAGGGTGTAGTATTTCTAACTTTCTTAGTAAATGACATTCTTTCTAAAGGGATAAAAACATCTCCTTAGTAACACCTGTTCTTTCATTACTATACAATATGTGAGATATACTTGTGATGTTTGATGTGCTTTGCATTTAATCGCAAACACATGGGTCCACTATAGTATAGATATAGCAAATGCAGGTTGATCCTAGGAGGACTTCAAATTTTAGGAATTTTAATTAGAAACCTATTTTAATTTACTTTAACCTATCCAATAATTCAATTAATTCTAGAAATTGCAAAAATGAAGAATTCTTTCTAAAAATTAAGAAATCATTCAAAAATCAACCCTATGATCCATAATCCATTATAATGCAATCAAACAAATCTATGATTCAGAAAAGGGAGTTTTTATCATTCATTTAACATTTTTTCTTAAATCTCTATTTTAGGGATTTTCTCATTTTAAAGAATTAACATATGTTAATATATTTACTCCATGCATAGTTTGTCTTTTTAGGGCATATACTATCAAAGTTTTTTACATATTAAGTTTGCTTCATTTATATATTTAGTATCTTTACCATAAGAGTTACAAGATAGTTCCTATGTAAAAATCATGAAATATAGAAATTAAGTGTTGAATTCCTTAAAATAATGTTATGCACAATTTTTCTTTCCACCTTTTTGTTAAGTGTTCAATTTTAGTCCAAATACCCCTAATTTAGTATTCAAGTAGATCATTTAACCATTCATATTTGTAAAATTTAGATTGATTTTGAATTTAGCTCCAATTGACCATCCAAAGCTTAATTGGTCAAAATCAATGGTCAGATGATCATTAGAGCTCATTAAATTATTAATGTGTGGTTCAAATGATTCTAATTTGGTCTTTTATTTTGCAGATTAACCAAAAGAGGCATGGATGGATAAGATCAAGGATCAATGTTACAGATCATCCATCAAGGATTAATGGTGCAGATGGAATAAGCCATTAAAAGAAACTTTTTGTGTTAAAGGAAGACATGGAAGAGAATTGGAACGTGCCCCTAGTTGGAAGTCCCCATGGAGGAAACTAAGCTAGAAGGAAAGTGGAAAGACCTTAGAAGGTATGGGCTTTAAGGAAGGCAAGATTCACAAACCGTAGGGGGAAACTTCCTCTTCTCTCTCAACCACCTTCTCTCTTGCCTTCCTCTTAAACACCTCTTTCCTAATCTCCTTACACTTACACACAACTCTCCTCATGTCCCTCTTTCTTTCTACCACTTTCCCCCCTCTACTCTCTCTCTCTCACGTTCTTCTCTTTCTGTCAAGCCCTCTCCCACTCTATTTCACAGCCTAGACCCGTTTCCCATCTCTCCCTCTCTTGCTCTGCCCAATTCACTAGCCATCTTCTATGTTCTAGCTCCACTTATCACCCGAAGGTTCTGCCCAGATCTTTTCTTCCGAGCGCTCTACCCCTACTCCCATGTCTTTGCTTGCACCTTTCATTACTCCAACTACCCATATTTGTTTCACTGTCAAGCACAAACGACAAGCTCAGACGTAGTCTGCCTCTGTCCCTCTCGTTCTCCAGTCTTCTCCTTCATCACCATCACTAATCCCATCACCAGATTCCTCGTCACTGGCAGGACTGCCTAGAGCTCCCAGCACGACCAGACAAACCTACCAGTGTTGTCCCTCTGCCTCAGCCCAAGTCCTACCCTTTCCTAGGCGTCCCCCATCTTCACTAGCTAGCCTCGTACACTTCATCTCCTCAGCCTAAACAGCATCGCGTTCTTCATCACCGATGTTGATCACCACACCAGGCGTTGTCGGTCGGTTCCGAAGAAGGAAACCCAACATTAATTTCCTCCTGCATCTTCCCCCTTCCTTTCCTTTCCTCTCTTCTCCTCTCCCTTTCCCCCTCCATCTCTGACGTCTTCTTCTTCGTCGGGTTCTTGTTTGGTTTTTCTTAAAAACCAAAATTTTAATGAAAATTCCATTTTTGCCCTTTTTCCTTTAAACTAATTACATTTTCGTCCTTTTACTTTAATTACATCTGTGTCCGATTCTATATCAATTTTAGTTTATCTTCATTTTTCTTATCCAGGAACAACTCAATCCATACCAAATCAATCAAGGCCTAACCCAATCAACAAGTTACCCTTAATCAACGAAAAATTGCATGTTTCTCATCTAATTTCAAATTAACTTTATAGTTTCATTCTTAGGACATCACTAGATCTAATTGATGTATCTAATCTTTAATCTAAAATCAGTAACTTAATCTAAGCTGTCCATATCTCGAAATTACAATTTAGCCCAAATCTCTATGATTTTGAGGAATTTGATAAATCCAACTAATGGATCTCTAATCAAGGATGTGTTGAAGACATATATGAAGGCTAATCATCTCTCAAAAGATCATATTTGAAGACATTGATAGTGATTAAGTTAGGGAAGTTTTTTTAATATTATTTGATTTATTTTTTTAATTTAGGAACTGAAAATTATGTAATTTTGAGAAGTTGATTAAATCTGAACTTTGATTATAATTTTAATAATTTTAGTAATTTTTAGTAATTTATTTTTAATTTTAGATAATTAAAATTCCCACTTTTTAAATCAAGTCCCCGTGAGATTGACCCATACTTACATAAGCTGCACTACAATAGCCCATGCACTTGCAATTAAACATCAACAAGTTTTTGGCATTATTGTGGGGACTTGCAAAGGAATTTTCATAAAATTTAAATAAATTTCCAAAAAAATGGGAAAATAAAAAAAATATGAAAAAATTAGGAATTGCAATTTTTAGCATTTTAGGCAATTTTAAGTGTATTTTTTAATTTTTTTTAGGGCATAATCACCTTGTTTCCTGAATTTGGTACTCATTCCTAATTTTATTTTTCAAGAAATTGTAAAGTGGAGGAATTTGGTAAGCGGATCTTCACCAAAATACAAATTTCCCTACTTTATCAGAATAGGACTTTCTTTTTTCTTTTGAGTGAATCTTGTAGTTATGATCCTTGTAAATTGCAATTTTTATTTTAAATTTTAAAGGGTTGTATAATACAGGGCAAGTGTGGGATAAGGTAGCCCACACTTGATCTTCACCAGAAACCCCACTGTAAATTTTCTCACTCATTTATTTCCTATATTAGGGTTTGAATTTAGATTAAATTTGCATTGTTTGGTAGTGTAATCCATATAGACAGCATCTTTTATAATTGTTATATTTTTAGGGTTTTGCATTAGTTTACTACTTTTAATTACATTCTTAGGGCACGGTTAATTATTTAAGGTGATTTATATGCTGATAAAATTGTCATGGTGTGCGAAAATTAATTAGTAAGGGCACCCTAGCCCCATAAGATCAAGGGTGGATTTCATCACCACCTCTTGGCCATTTAGGATAATCGCCTTAAGCACGCAACCCTTCTTTTCATATTAATTTAAAATCAATCAGAAGAGACCTATAGGGCCATCACATGCTAGTAAGACCCTCTTAATAGGACGCAATTGATTGTCACTCCAGTGGCTTCTAATCAATGTGGTTATAGTGGGTGTCTTAAAATTCAACTGATTTTTCCATGCCTTCTGTTGACATTTGTGAGGTATAAATGCCTCCTTACACGAGGATTGTATTAACCACCTTGTGCAGAACCTAACTGGTAAGTAGTAGTCAAATCTAAAAGAGAGGAGGAGTACTATTCTAGGCTAATAAAAAATGTCATCCCCACACAAATCCACGGGAGTCATATATATTGTTGCTTATTAGCCTTAGGATTATTTGAGTGTGCCCTTTTGTTTGTGCATCATTCTAGAAGTTAGGTTGCATCATTTAGGTTAGTTTTACTAACAAAAAGTAAAAAAAGAAAAGAAAAAAAGAAGCTTCCCTTGTATGCACTTTTGGAGATGCGACAAAACTAGAAGGTTGGTCAAGTACAACAAAAAAGACATACAACAAGATCAGGCCACATCAATGACTAATCAACGCTCAAGGGGTAATTCACCCCATGGTAGTCAAGGGCCTCCACTCATCATGAATGAGGACCCACCACCCCTGATGGACAATGAATATCAACCTCCACCAAGGAGGATTAATCATCAACCAAATAGAGATTGGAGAAGAAATAATAATAGGGAGTGGGACCAATAGAGTGAACATGGGGATAATAATAATGAGGGTTATCAAAACTTTCGTGGTAGGACTCTAAAAGACTACCTGCACCTTACACACACAAGCACACTATCCTATGTAATTCTTCCTTAGAATGCTAGTGCATTAGAATTAAACATGGGAGTAATCCAATTACTTCCCAAATTCCATGGTTTAGATAGTAAGAGTCCTTACTTGCACCTTAAAGAATTTGATGAAGTATATAGTACCCAAAGAACACAAAATATAGGTCTTGACACAGTTAGGCTTAAAAATTTTCCTTTCTCTTTAAAGCAAAAAGCAAAAATGTGGTTTAATGCATGGCCATCAGCTTCCATAAGAACCTGGAATGAAATGACTAGGGATTTCTCAAAAAAGATTTTCCTTACCCATAAAACAAATACGCTTTGCTGCAAGATAATGAACTTTACCCAAAAGAATAAAGAATCATTCTATCAATGGTGAGAAAGGTTCAAAGAACTACAACTCACTTGGCCACATCATGGCTCTGAACCATGGTGCATCATCACCTTCTTTTATGAAGGACTAAATTCTGACATGTGCCAGCTTGTAGAGATGATGTGTAATGGTAACTTTCTCAACAAACAACCAGATGAGGCGGAGGAGTATTTGGAATGGCTAGTTGCAAGTGCACAGACCTAAGCTAACTCAGAAAGAATAGAACATAAAGATAGACCTAAGCCCAATAACACCCATGCTAGGGGAGCCATATATGCTCTGTTTGAAAAAGATGATGTCAATGCCAGAGTAGCATCCCTAGCGAGAAAACTAGAAGCCATAGAAATGGGAAAGAATAACTCAAATAAAGAAGAACAAATGTGTAGCATTTGTGAGAGTACCACCCATCTTACTCAGGAATGTCTTACTATTTTAGCATTCGAAGAGGTACTTCATGATTAGGCTAATGCACTTAACACATATAAAAGACCTTTCTCCCCATATTCAGAGACTTACAACCCCAATTGAAGAAACTATCCAAACTTCAGTTGAAAAAATGGACTTACTGCTAATGTTCCACAACCAGGACCATATCAACCTCATCAATAAAACCAAGGACTTCTTACCTTACCTTATCAAACTCATCAACCTCCGTCTTCTAGACGTTACTTGCCCCTACCTAAATGGCATGTAGAGGATAATAACAATCAACATGTTCAAAACTAGGAAAGGAAAATTTCTCAATTAGAAAGTCAAATAAAACAAACCACCCAGTCCATGAAAGAATTAAAAAATATGATGAGTCAAATGATGCAAATTATGGAAAAAGAAAAGTTCCCAGCTCAACCCCAAGCAAACCCTAAGGGAGTGCATGTGATTAGCACTAATGCATCAGATGAAACATCTAGCTCTATCATGGAATAGACTAAGGTTGTTACCATTCTTAGGAGTAGTAAAAGAATTGAGAAAGATGAGCCTCAAAAGTCTGAAAAGGTATAAAAATCCACGAAAGATAAAGAAAACTCTAAACAAAAGGACCCTGTTTCACTTGTTGACCCATGTCCTATACCTGCTCCATTTCCTCAAAGGTTGTGTCAAGCCCCAAAGTCTTCCTCTAATGATGAGATTTTAGAGATTTTTAAGCAAGTCTAGATCAACATACTAATCTTATTCCAAAATCCCATCATATTCCAAAATCTTAAAAGACTTATGCACCATAAAGAGAAAATTAAATGTCCAAAAGAAGGCATTTTTTACTGAACAGGTTAGTTCCATTCTTCAATGTCATACACCACCAAAGTACAAAGATCCTAGTTGCCCCACTCTTACTTGTATTATTGGCAACCACAAGATTAACCAAGCTTTTCTTGATTTAGGATCTAGTGTGAACCTATTACCATACTCGATATATGAACAGTTAGGTCTGAGTGAATTGAAACCTACATCTACTACACTCCAACTAGTTGATTATTCTATAAAAAATACTGAGAGGGGTAATAGAGGATGTGTTAGTCCAGGTAGAACAATTTTGCTTCCCTGCAGATTTTCTAGTTCTAGATACACAACCGGTGGTGAATGAGAAGAATGAAATACCAGTCATCCTGGGGCGACCATTTTTGGCTATGTCCAATGCCTTAATCAACTATAGAAATGGTGTCATGAAACTGTCCTTTGGCAATATGACATTAGAGCTAAATATCTTTAACATTTGTAAGCAACTTGGTGAAACTACCAATGATTTGCACAGTGTTAACATGATTAATTTAGTTGTGCAAGATCAGTTTCAGTCATCTTCCTTGTAGGACCCACTAGAGGCTTGTTTGGCCTATTTTAATGAGTTTAATGAGGATGCATTAATAGAGGAAGTTAATGCCCTCATTGATTCTGTTCCTATCATGGATACAAAAAAAATGGAAACCTCATTTTGAGGAGCTTCCACTGAGGGAGTCTACTCCCCTTTCATCATCTATAGAACCTCCTAAGCTTGAATTGAAATATCTACCATCAAATTTAAAATATACTTATTTAGGAGCAAAAGCGACTTTTCCTAAAATAATTTCCTCCCAATTAGAAACATCTCAGGAGGAAAAGTTAATAGACACTTTAAAAGAACATAAAGGTATTATAGGATGAACCATAGCTAATATAAAGGGCATTAACCCTTTAATCTGCACCCATTGGATATATCTAAAGGATGAAGCTAAACCATGTTGTCAAATGCAAAGAAGGTTAAATCCTAATATGAAAGATGTGGTTAAAGTAGAAGTCCTAAAGTTTCTTGATGTGGGAATCATCTATCACATAGATGATAGCAAATGGGTAAGTCCTACTTAGGTGGTTCCAAAGAAGCCTGAAGTAACAATAATAACTAACGCCAACAATGAATTGATCCCTACTAAGGTTACCACTGGTTGGTGTATGTGTATTGACTATAGAAAGTTAAATGTTGTTACAAGGAAGGACCATTTTCCTTTACCCTTTGTTGATCAAATGTTAGAAAGGGTTGTAGGACATCAATACTATCATTTCCATATGGTTATTCAAGGTATAACCAAATAGAAATTGCACCCGAGGATCAAGAAAAGACCACATTTACATGTCCTTTTCGCACTTTTGCTTACAAAAGAATGCCATTTGGATTATGTAATGCTCCTACCACATTTCAATGTTTTATGTTAAGCATTTTAGTGATAAGGTAGAGAGAATTTTAGAAGTTTTCATGGATGACTTTTCTATTTTTGGTAATTCATTTGAAACATGTCTTGAAAATCTAGGAAAAGTCTTAACTCATTGTAAAGAAAAGAACCTAGTGCTTAATTGGAAAAAATGTCATTTCATGGCTCCTAAGGGAATTGTCCTAGGTCACATCTTGTCATCTAAAGGTATAGAGGTAGATAGAGCGAAAGTTGAACTAATTACCAATCTACCTATTCCAAAATCTATTAGGGACATTCACTCTTTCCTAGGTCAAGCAAGATTCTATAGGAGGTTCATTAAAGATTTTAGTGCTATATCTAGACCATTATGTCACCTCCTCACAAAGGATATCCCTTTTGAGTGGACTAAGGATTGTTAAGAAGCTTTAATAAAGTTGAAAGACAAGTTGACCACTGCACCTATCATGCAGCCACCTGATTGGTGTCTACCCTTTGAAATCATGTGTGATGCCAGTGACTATGTTGTAGGAGTTGTATTAGGGCAGAGAAAAGGGAAGAATTCATACGCCATCAACTATGCTAGTATGACCTTAAATAGCACCCAAATGAACTATTCCACTACGGAGAAAGAACTCTTAGTAGTTGTCTTCGCATTGGATAAATTTAGGTCTTACTTGGTTGGATCTAAAATAGTCATGTTCACTAGCCATTCGGCTCTCAAGTATCTCCTTTCTAAGAAAGATACTAAGATGAGACTAATTAAATGGATTCTCTTACCCCAAGAGTTTGACATTGAAATAAAAGATAAAAAGGGGGTAAAGAATGTTGTAGTTGACCATTTATCTCGGCTAGTCCTAGCAGAGCCTTTAGATAAGTAGCCAATTAAACACACTTTCCCTGATGAGCAACTTTTTCAGGTTTCCCATCCTCCCTGGTTTGCTAATATTGCAAATTATTTAGTCATAGGGAAGATTCCTAAACATTGGACTAAATAAGAAAAGCAAAAATTCTTTTCCAATGTTAAGCACTATTTTTGAGATGATCCATACCTATTTAAGTACTGCCCAGATCAAATCATTAGGAGATGTGTCCCTGAATTAGAACAACATAGTATCATCTCCTTTTGTCATTCAGAAGCATGTGGTGGACATTTTTTTTCCTAAAAAATAGCGGCTAAGATTTTGTAGTGTGGTTTCTATTGTCCATCATTGTTCAAAGACACATGTGTGTTCTGTAAATCATGTGAGAGATGTCAAAAGTTAGGAGGAATAAACCATAGGAATATGATGCCTATAAAGCCTATCCTTATCACACACAAAAAATTTATTGTTGGGGTATAGATTTCATGGGTCCATTCCCACCTTCTTTTGGTTACATTTATATCTTATTAGACATAGACTATGTTTCAAAATGGATTGAAGCTATCCCATGTAGGCATAATGGTCACAAAATAGTTCTTAAATTCTTAAAAGAAAACATTTTTTCTATATTTGGGACCCCTCGAACCATTATAAGTGATAACGGTACACATTTTTAGAACAAACCATTTGAAGCACTAATGAAAAAATATAATATTACACATAAAGTTACAACACCGTATCACCCACAAACAAGTGGACAAGTAGAAGTATCTAATAGGGCCATAAAACAAATCCTTCAAAAGACTGTTAATCTAGATCGTAAAGATTGGTCTCTTTAACTGACCGATGCTCTCGGGTTTATAGGACTGCACATCGCACCTCGATTAGTATGTCTCCCTATCATATTGTATATGGTAGGGCTTGTCATTTGCCTGTGGAATTGGAACATAGAGCTTATTGGGCAATAAAGACATTTAATTTTAATATGGATAAAGCAAGCTCACATAGAAAACTCCAACTTAATGAGTTGGATGAGATCATGTAAGAAGCTTATGAGAGTAATAGGATATATAAAGAAAAGATGAAAGTTTTTCATGATAAGAACATAATGAGAAAATCCTTTACTTCAAACTAGAAGGTTCTACTTTACAATTCTAAGTTCTATCTATTTCCAGGTAAGCTTAGATCTCAATGGACCGGTCCATATATAATAAAAGAAGTTTTTCCATATGGGACTGTCGAGATTGAGGATACTAGGACTAGTCATTCTTTCAATGTGAATGGTCAATGTTTAAAGCCTTTCTTAGAATATGAGAATTTAGAAGTTGAGTCCACAACTCTAGAGGATCCTGTTTGTTAGGATTGAGAAGAAATGATCCCTCTATATCATCATTTGTATTTTTGTTGTTTTCTATATCACCCATATTCATTTTAGGTCCTACTTTTTAAACATTGAGGACAATGTTTCAGTTAGGTTAGGGGGTGTAGAATTCTATCAAATTTTAGTTTTTTGGGTTTTAAGGTGATTTCCTTAATTTTTCAAAAAATAAAAAAATCGAGGAGAAAATTTTTGAAATTTTTTTTAGGTTAATTCCTACACTATAAAGAGAATTGGATTTTCTGAAATATAATCTATATAACTTTAGCTTATAAATAGAATTGAACATGATTAATTCATTATTTTACTCATTTTCTAAAGTATTCTATGAAAGCAAAGTCTCAGATTACATCTATACACACAGTTGCATGTAGATAGTCTAGATTGATAAGTGGATATAACTTAGAATTCGGAAGAATTTAGTGGCGACCTATAACCTAAGTGAGTTTTAGAGTCATTCATCCTTTTTGAGAGGTTATAAATATTCCTAATTTTCTTCAGTGCACTTAAAGAAAATTGATCCCACCAATTCTTAAATTTGGGTAATTACTTGAATAATTAGAGTATTATCTTTAATTCTAAAAGTTTATTGAATCTGATAGATTATAGTAAACCTAGAAAATAACTTAGACCATCCCCTTTTCTTTTGTCACCCAAATTACCCTTCACCTATATTAACCCAGTATAAATTATCCATTACCCATTTTCTTTGAAAAATAAGTTAGAGAGGAATGAAGAAATACCTTTTACTTGCAATAAAAGTAGAAAAGTGGATATCAAGAAAATAAATATTCTTTAAAGTGATTCAAAAGTACTAAAATATAAAGGAAAGAGTCTGAAAAAAAGAAAGAAAAAAAAAAAAGAGTTTGAAGAATATAAAGAAAAGTGGAAAAAGAAATATTCGCTTCAGTAAAGGAAAGAAAGAATTATCAACTTTAGAAGATCTCTATTTCTTTTTTAGAAGAAATTTTGAATACCCTTATACCCTTTCTTTGGTAGCTTGTCCTAAGCCTACGTTTCATCCTAGTTAAAGACCTATTGATTCTAGGAGAAATATAGTCTTAATGAGGAAATGAATGGATAGATTCTAAAGGAGTGGTATTTCTAAATATTCAAAGGTAATGGCATCTATTCTATAAGGATCAAAACAATTAAATTCCTTAATAACTCCCATTTTTCATGAGTATATGTGAGAAAATTTTTCTTTTATTGACTCAACTCACATAATTAAAAGAGAGATACGATTTGACCCCTCTATTTGAGAGATGTAGTTTCTGATTGTATGTCTATTAGTGAGGATTGAGGTCAAAACATATTTTAGATGGAGTTAAAAAATTAGAAGTCTACTTAGAGATCAAGATTATTCTATATGTAGACTGTACACACACTCACTCTGAAATCTGAGTTTAAGTGAAATGACTTTGGTATATGGGTAGGGTTTTGAATTCTTCAGTCATTTTTATTAGTATATTAAAGTTGATGATTTATTGAAGATAATTCTCTGAGGAAAAAGAGGAGTTAACTTAAAAATAAATTTTGAAATCTAAAATTTTGGTTTTTCACATGCTTTGCTCGGGACTAGCAAAATGCTGGTTGGGGGTGTGTTAAGTGTTCAATTTTAATCCAAATACCCCAATTTAGCATTCAATTAGATCATCTAACCATTCATATTTATAAAATTTAGCTTATTTTGATTTTAGCTCCAATTGACCATCCAAACCTGAATTTGTCTAAATCAATGATTAGATGATCATTAGAGCTCAGTAGATGATTAATGTATGGTTCAGATGATTCTAATTTGGTCTTTTATTTTGTAGATTACCCAAAAGAGGCATGGATGGCTAAGATCAAGGATCAATATTACAAATCATCCATCAAGGATTAATGGTACAGATGGAATAAGCCATTAAAAGAAACTGTGTTTGTGACGACCCGGGTTTTTATATGATGCAAATTTGATAAAAAGGTGAGATCTCTTGTTTTATAAATATGAAATGCATAAAAATCTTTTTCGTTTTGGAAAACAATCTTTCGTATAAAACCCCGAGTGTCAAAACACATTTTCCAATTATCTAGCCATGGCAAAGTTTTAAATCAACATTATTCCCAAGAAAGTATTAGTCACAAATTTCACTATAGAGAGTAACTACAATCAAGTAACATTGAAAGATAAGGTAGGGGTTTACTTACTTGCACTTAGTCTGGGTGTCTTCTGTCACAAGCGTTCCTTGCTCTTAAGTGTTTACTTTGTGTCTGAAAAATGTTGAGGATTGGGTGAGTATATACTATACTCAGTAGGAGTCCATCACTACTAGTTTTACAATACATGCTATATTTAAAATCATATGCTCTTTCAAGACATGTACATATTTGAACACTCATGCTCAATGTCGATATCAAAAACCATTGTCAAATTGAAATACTAATGACTTAAAGAATCGCACAAACCAAGTCAAAAGTATCATATATATCATAACATAATGATATGCAAAAGATGCTTCATTGAATCCAACTCATGGATATCTAGTATGGTATGGTTGACCAACCTCATATCATGCTGATATGCAATGCAAGTAAATCCACGAAACCATAGGGCCCAACTATGCCCATGACCCCGCTGCCGTGTGGTCCTCGGGTACCTAGGGACACAGCGTCATAGCCTCCACAGGGCATATGACACATCGACCTAGTGCCGTGACACCAGTGGCAGCCCCCTGTACCACATGCAGTCGACGTAGGGACATGCCCTTCTTGGGAGTGGTACCCAATCCACCTAGTAGTGGTAGAGGCTGGGAGGCCACCCCAACCTCTTGGCATAGCACCCACGAGCTTACTAGCCCAAATCATATACGATCAAACAAGAAAAAACATCTCTTTTTCAAAACCTGTCCTCTTTGGGTCCCTCACAACTGCCTGGCCCTCACAACTGCCTACCCAGCGTCTTTTGGGCACTCTAGTGTCTTTTGGTAACCCTCAAGGACATGCAAATTTTGCAAGAACTCAATACTCACAAATCATGCAATATATGCAATTATTTGTAAAACATGTCTATGCATGATGTATTTATCATATGCATGCTGAATTCATTTATATTCTAAACAAGTCATATACGTATACTTAAAACATGCAGCCTCAAACAATCATGGCTCTTTTTAAAAGTCTAGTAGCGATAGAGCACCTACATGGCTAGGTCGCACTAACCCCTATGTCCTCGTACGCTCCTGAACATGGTTTGGGAAATCAAGGTTAGTTTGGCCTATCTTTTATAGGTTTTAGAGTGGTTGGTCTTACTACTTAGGCATTAAGGGTTTATCCCTATGCCTATGGGTGTCCTAAGGTCCTAATTGGGCCTTGGTATCATTAGTTTTCCAAAGGTCTAGTGGTCAGGCTCCACTATCCTATTCTAAGGGTCGTACGCACCTTATATTGGGCCTTGATTAGAGATTTTATAGTTTGGGTGTGTCCGCGTCGTCAACACGGACACAAATCCTTTCACGGCGCCTCAATCGGAGCTCTAGATCTTAAGTTATAAGCTTTTTAGTATCACGTGTACATAAAAGGGTCAAACAAAGCAAGGTGGAAGCCTAGGACGCAGCAGGCACGTCTGCAAACGCACCCTGGCTTCCGCCTGACTTCCTCATTTGCGGGCACATCCACGAATGCGCCCATCTGGTTCTCTCAACGCACAGCGTGCGTTTTGTTCATTGGGGGACCGGGGCATCCTCAGGGAAACTTAGCCTAGGACTAATGGGAAGACAGGTTTGGAGGGATTTTGGGCATACTTGGCTCGTTGCTGGGTTTTTTTCTCCACGTTTCTCCTCTTGGTTGCTTCTCCAAAATGGGTTTTTCCCAAACTTTTGGGCTACCATTAGAGGCGCCAAAGAGCTCTATTTATAGAGCTATAAGAGGGTTCTTGAGGGGGCTCTCACCGCCCTTGAATGGCGGTGGAGAAACCTCCAGAATGGCGGTAATTTCTCCTCCAAACACCACTGTTCTAAAACCCTCTATGAGGTTGAAGAAAGGGGGTGGTCGTATCAAAACGGGCCCCTGTGTTTTTCAGGCTAAATCCGTTTTTTAGTAAAAATTATATTTTTGCCCCTAAACTTCAAAATGCCATAACTTGCTCATTTTAACTCCGTTTTTGGTGATTTTGGTCTTGTTAGATTCCTTTTTCCAATACACACCTAATGGTACCATTTTTAGGACCAAATTTCTGGGTTCAGTCAGGGTGAATAGTGAAATGACCAAAATACCCTTATCTTCAAAAACTGAACTTTTCATTGCTAACTTGGGATTTTAATGTTTACAAAATTGGAGTCATTACATTCTTGCCTCCTTAGGGGAATTTCACCCCCAAAATTCTACAATATATACAATCAAAAGATCTCGAGGTATTTTCCTCGCATTTCTGACTCCAGTTCCCAAGTCTCTTCTTCCATGTGTGCATTTCTCCACAAAACTTTGAATAAGTGTATGTCCTTGTTCCGCAACTTCTTACTCTTATGATCCCGGATCTCAACTGGTCTCGTCTCTAGCTTGAGATCCTCCGTCAACTCTATAGGTACCTGGTTGATGACATGAGCAGGGTCAGGCACGTACCTCCTTAGCATAGATACATGGAATACGTTAATGCACTTCAGATAGCTGAGGGGGTAGTGCAATCCTGTAGGCCACTTTTCCCACTTTCTCTAGGATTTCAAAAGGTCATATATAACGCGGACTAAGCTTGCCTTTGATACCGAACCGCATAACTCCTTTAGTGGGAGATATGTTTAGGAAAACATGCTCTCCTATGTCGAATTCTAATGGTCTCCTCCTCTGATCAGCATAGTTCTTTTGCCGGCTTTGAGCTGTGAGGAGGCGTCTCCTCATGAGTTTGACCTTCTCGGCGCATTGCTCCACCAGCTTGGATTGAAGCACCCTGGACTCTCCAACTTCACTCCAACTGGTGGGTGATCGACAGGGTCTCCCATAGAGCGCCTCGTACGGAGCCATGCCAATGCTCGACTGAAAGCTATTGTTGTATGCAAACTCGACTAGTGGTAGGTTTTCATCCCAACTCTGCTTCCAATCGAGGGCACAGGTTCGCAACATATCTTCGACTATCTAGATTGTGCGCTCTGACTGTCCATCAATTTGTGGATGGAAGGTTGTGCTCTAGTTCAAGGAAGATCCTAAGGATTTTTGGACAAACTTCCAGAGTTGTGAAGTGAAGCGACTATCCCTATCTGAAGTGATACTAAGGGGTATGCCATGTAGACTCACTATCTCTTTGATGTATAGCTGAGATAGGCTGTCGGTGGATTGGGTATGGCGTATAGGAAGGAAATGGGCTATCTTAGTCAATCTATCAACAATTACCCAGATCATGTCATGACCCTTAGAGGTCCTGGGTAACCCTATGATGAAGTCCATGGTAATATGGTCCCATTTCCATTTGGGTAACTCAAGGGGTTGTAACAATCCCACAGGTCTTTGATGTTCAGCCTTTACTTGTTGACATGTTAGACACTTTGCCACAAATTCCCTTATGTCTCTTTTCATACCATCCCACCAATATTGTCTCCTTAAGTCTTGATACATTTTAGTTCCTCCTGGGTGTATAGTATACTTAGACCGATGAGCCTCTTTTAAGATTTCTTGTTTTAACTCTTCATTAGTCGATACCACTAATCTTCCTTGCATGTAGATGTTACCATCTTTCCCTTTAGTAAACCCTGGTTTTCTTATGAAAGCTTGTATATCCGGATCTCCTTTCTATTCTTGCTTAACCTTTTCATTAACAGCCGACTTTATTGTTAGTCCTACCATAATGATCTTGTGCTTACTTATATCTGGTTTCCACGTTATTACTTCTTGTAATAGCTTCCATCTCTTAGTCAATAAACTTGCACTCATCCCTTGGGTTTTTCTACTTAATGCATCAACTACCACATTAGCTTTTCCAGGGTGATAATGAATGGAGAAGTCATAGTCTTTTAAATATTCCATCCATCTTCTTTGTCGCATGTTTAAGTCTTGTTGGGAAAAGATATATTTAAGACTCTTATGATCTGTAAAAACTTCAAAATTTTTCCCCATGTAAATAATGTCTCCAAATTCGCAAGGCAAAGACTATGGCCGCTAATTCCAACTCATGGGTCAGATAATTGACTTCATGCTTCTTGAGTTGCCGAGAAGCATAAGCAATTACCTTCCCATGTTGCATAAGTACGCAACCTAGTCCTTGTTGCGAGGCATAGCTGTATATCTCAAATCCGCCACTTCCTGAAGGTAAGGTAAGGACAGGTGCTGTAATTAACCTTTTCTTTAGTTCCTAGAAGCTTTCCTCACATT
Organism: Warburgia ugandensis; assembly: GCA_035236585.1. Lineage (NCBI taxonomy): Eukaryota > Viridiplantae > Streptophyta > Magnoliopsida > Canellales > Canellaceae > Warburgia > Warburgia ugandensis. Next base: position 28,651,818 of record CP141131.1, read on the forward strand.
TATTAGTCCATTCAAATCTTGTGTCTTTCCTGGTCAGCTTAGTTAGAGGTAAAGCAATTTGTGAAAAACCCTCGATAAATCTCCTGTAATATCCGGCAAGTCCTAAGAAGCTTCTTATTTCTATGACTGTCTTAGGTCTTTTCTAGTTCTGTACTGATTCAACCTTAGCGGGGTCAACTGCTATGCCATCCTGAGAAATAATGTGTCCTAAGAAATTAACCTTTTCCATCCAAAACTCACACTTACTGAATTTTGCATATAACTTGTGTGCTCGTAAGGTGCTTAATGTTATCCTTAGATGTTCCTTATGGTCTTCAGGAGTTTTCGAATATATCAAGATATCATCCATAAACACTATGATGAATTTATCTAAGTACTCCTTGAACACCCTATTCATGAGGTCCATAAATGCGGCTGGAGCATTAGTTAAACCAAAAGACATCACTCTGAATTCATAATGGCCGTATCGAGTCCTGAGGGCTGTCTTGGGAATATCTTCTTCTGTAACTCGAAGTTGATGGTATCTGGATCGTAGATCAATCTTAGAGAAGACTCTAGCTAACTGAAGTTGATCGAAAAGATCATCAATTCAGGGAAGGGGGTACTTATTCTTAATGGTGACCCTATTTAGCATCCAATAGTCTACACACAATCTCATGGAGCCATCCTTTTTCTTAACAAAAAGGACTAGAGCTCCCCACGGAGATACGCTAGGTCGTATGAACCCTTTATCAAGTAGTTCCTGTAACTGGGTCTTCAGTTCTTTTAGTTCTACAGGAGCCATTCAGTAAGGAGCTTTGGAAATGGGGGAAGTACAGGGTATAAGGCCAATGATAAACTCAATTTCCCTTGGTGGAGGTAGACCTAGTAAGTCCTCAGGGAATATGTCAGGAAATTCTCGGACTACCTCAACATCCTCTAACTTTGGTTGGGGACTCTCGACAGATTCAATCTTGGCTAAGAAGTAGGGGCATCCCTGAGCAATGTGCTTAACTGCTTTTATGGCAGAAATAACACACACTCCAGAATAATCCTTTCTTCCTTGGAGGGTGAAAGTGTCTCCATTAGGTAGGGTGAAAGTGACACGTTTTTGGCTGCAATCAACAAAGGCTTGATGAAAGGCTAGCCATTCCATACCTAGGATGATGTCGAAGTCATTCATATCTAAGTGAATGAGATTGGCATACAGCAAATGATCCTTGATCAAAATGGGGACATCCTGGAGATAAGAACAGGTGGGAAGTGCCTGGCCTACAGGAGTTATGACTTCTAGAGTGAAGTCTAGGTCCTGTGGTATAATGTCCAAGGATGATGCAAACTCCCGGGATATGAAAGAGTGAGTGGAGCCTATATCGAATAGAACTTTAGCAGGTGTATCGTAGATAGAAAGAATACTTTCAACTACTACATTTGAAGCTTGGGCTTGATTGGAAGTGAGGGCAAAGACACGTCCTTGGCTTTTTGGAACTTGATCTCCTTTACGCTCTTCAACTTTCTTTTTAGAACAATCCTTAGCAAAATGTCCTGGTTCTCCACAAAGATAGCAAGTGATGTTGAAAATGGGACATGTTTTGCCTAAATGACTCCTGTTACACTTAGGGCATGTTTTCCAGTCTAGTCTTCTTCCTTTGTTTTCAAACGGCTTCTTGAAAGGTGGCCTAGGTCCAGATGACTAAAATGGTCTCTTTCCTTTATTTCTCATGGTGTTGATGTTCTTAGTTTCCTTCATTGCCTGATTCCTTTGATAATCTTTTTCGTATAGGGAGGTCATCTCTACTGCCTTGGCTATGGTGGAAGGTTGGAAACCTAGAACTCTGCTCCTGAGTCCTGGGTTGAGCCCATCTACAAATCTTTCTGCCGCATCTTCCTCATCAGCACAAGCATGTGGTGCAAATCTTTGGAGGCTGATGAATCTATTTTCATACTGTTGGACAGTCATATTTCCTTTTTCTAAGTCCATAAATTCCTTTTCCTTCTGTTTTCTTACGTGTTTAGGATAATATTTGTCATTAAAGACCTTTCAAAACTCTTCCCATCCTATTGTTTCTCGCTGGTCAAAATAAGTTCTTTCTGCTGTTTCCCACCAAAAGGTAGCCTCTCCCCTAAACACAAATGTGGCCATGGGTACTTTTCTTTCTCCAGCTATGTTCATGGCTTTAAATATCTTTTCAATATCAATTAACCATTTTTCAGCTATAGATGCTTCATCTTCTCCTATGAATGAGGGAGCTAATTTTTGAAACCTTTCTAACTGAACCTCAGTCCTATCTATTACTTTATCAGGAGAAGGATCTCGGGTGGTAGGAGTTTGGCTTTGACTACTCATGTATTGTCCCATATGTTGTAGAAATTGTAGGAATAACTCAGTCATCCCATTGCCCGACCCAGTGGAGTCCACTGGTGGGGCTTCAGGTCTTGGAGCATTGCTTCCTTTCTTCTTAGGCATCTGTAATCATAAGGTAATTTACTAGAACTTAGTAGGTGTTATCCTATTACGCCTTACTCTTTCATGGATGAAACTTAATTATAAGTTATTCTCCTCATAACTGGGCTATGAGTAATGTCAAACTACGCTCTGATACCAACTGTGATGACCCGGGTTTTTATATGATGCAAATTTGATAAAAAGGCGAGATCTCTTATTTTATAAATATGAAATGCATGAAAATCTTTTTCTTTTGGAAAACAAGCCTTTGTATAAAACCCCGAGTGTCAAAACACATTTTTCAATTATCTAGCCATGGCAAAGTTTTAAATCAACATTATTCCCAAGAAAGTGTTAGTCACAGCCTTAGCTATAGAGAGTAACTACAATCAAGTAACATTGAAAGATAAGGTAGGGGTTTACTTACTTGCACTTAGTCTGGGTGTCTTCTGTCACAAGCGTTCCTTGCTCTTAAGTGTTTACTTTGTGTCTAAACAATATTAAGGATAGGGTGAGTATATACTATACTCAGTAGGAGTCTATCACTACTAGTTTTACAATGCATGCTATGTTACAAATCATATGCTCTTTAAAAACATGTGCATGTTCGAACAATCATGTTCAATATCGATATTAAAAACCACCATCAAACTGAAATACTGACGACTTAAAGAATAGCATAATCCAAGTCGAAAGTATCATATATCATAAACATAATGATATGCATACGATGCTCCACTGAATCCAACTCATGGATATCTGGTATGGTCGACCAATCTCATGTCATGCCATATGCAATGCAAGTAAATCATCAAACCATAGGACCCAACTATGCCCACGACCTCACCGTCGTGTGGTCCCCGGGTCCCCAGGTACCTAGCGACACAACGTCATAGCCTCCACGGGGCATATGACACATCGACCCAATGCTGTGACACCAGTGGTGGCCCCCTGTACCACATGCAGTCGATGTAGGGACGTTGCCCTTTTTGGGCATGGTACCCATCCACCTAATAGTGGTAGAGGCTGGAGGCCAACCCAAACCTCTTGGCATAGCACCCACGAGCTTATCAGCCCAAATCATATCAGATCAAACAAGCTAAAACCTCTTTTTCAAAACCTATCCTCTTTGGGTCCCTCACAACTGGCTAGCCCTCACAACTGCCTACCCAACGTCTTTTGGGCACTCCAACGTCTTTTGGTAACCCTCAAGAACATGCAATCTTTCAAAAACTCAATGCTCACAAATCACACAATGTATGCAATTGTTTGCAAAACATATCTATGCAATTATTTGCAAAACATATCTATGCATAAAGCATTTACCATATGTATGCTGAATTAAGTCATGCTAAACAAGTTATATAACTTATACTTCAAATATGCATTAAAACAATCATGGCTCTTTTTAAAAGTCTAGTAGCGATAGAGCACCTACCTCAAAGTCTCCTGGAGTCGCGTCCTTTATCACTCAACCCGTCCCTGGGTCTCTTTTATAAACTCCTGGGTATGAATGGATACAAGGAGTCCTTATTAATTTCAATCCATTTAGACATTAGACCGCTAAATCTGCTGTTTAGGGTCAATGGTCCTTGCCTAATTCATTGCTAGGCTAGATCCTATGATATGGATCTACTTTCTAATATTTAAACTCTTGTAATTTATCCTTTAATCCTAATTTTTAAAGTCTTATTGGGTCTGCGTGTCCCAGTTCTCAGGACACTCGTGCATCCTGGTTGGACCGCGACCGTCTCACGTGCGTGCGCACCTAAAGGCCGTGCCAAGGACAGTGTTTTGCATGTGCACATACATGCTCAAGTGACGTGCTATGAGGCGCATCATCGCACAGACACACCTTGTAGCATGGCGCGTCTCAGCTCCCAGGGCACCCCGTGCACCCTGGTCGAGCCAGGACCCGTGCCCCATGTCGCACACGTACCCGAAGGCCACACCTAGGACAGTGTACGCATTGTCGTACACCTGGAACCCGTCCCAGGGACCCAGTCCCAGGTGCACGTGGTGCTTGGCGTCCCTGGAACGTCGTGTTCGTGCACAGCCGGCTAGAACCGGTCTTGAGGTGTTTTCCGGCCAGGAATTCCGGCTGGAAAACTGCCAGATCCGATATGGATCCTGGGGCTGGGGGAGGTGAAACGAAGAGACAAGGTAAGGAGGGTCTTACCTGTAGCCTGGGGACGCTCTTCTTCCCGATGGGTGCACCTACTCGCCAGAATTTTGTGTTGTCCGGAATCCAGGAGGGAAAAACCCCAACATCGAGCAAGATTGTAAAAGGGAAGAGAGGGGAAATGGGGAAAATGGCAGTGGTCGGCCTGACTTGGGCCTGGCCATTGTCGAAAAACGCAGAGGGATGGGTTTCCAGTTTTTGCCGGAAACCCCAGTCCAAAAGTTGCCGAAAAACTCATGTTTTTGGAGGGGGGAGATGGGGCTTTTTATAGCCCTGCTATTGCAGTGTTGCCAATGGCGATGCCACCCTTAGTGGTGGCAGAATCCTCTAGAAAAATCAGGATCGAGGCTTTTTGGAGGGTTCTTGAGGTTGAAGACGACAGGGGGTGCCGTTATCAAAACGGCCCCCTGCGTTTTTCATCCTTTTTCGTTTTTTTTTTCGTTTTTCTGTTTAATTTCCAAAAATACCCCTATCTTTAAATGGTCGTAACTTCTTCATACAAACTCCATTTTGGGTGATTTTTGAGGCATTGGATTCCATTTTTAGAGTAGAATCTAATGGTAATAGTTTCCTCACAAATTCCTTCATTTACTATTTCAAATAAAATCAAACATTCAACATAGTCCATTTCCCACAGAATGTCCAATTTTCATTAAAAATAGTGTAAATTGCTCGGGCATTACATTATTACCCCCTTAAAAGAATTTCGTCCTCGAAATTCCATAAATTATCATCTTCTAGGTATTTGTCTCTTAGATAACTTCTTGGTGAATGCATTCTCCCCTTAGGAATCTAATTTAGGCTCATCCTCAATTTATCATTTTTATTGTTCCTTCTACAAGGCCTTATCTATAAGGGCCGCTTTCGCTGCGTACTCTAATGCATGCTCTAATATGTGCCAGTTTAACAATACCGGTTTCTAGCGGTAATTCACCTATCTCAAAATCCTTAGATGCCTATACTTTTCTCATCGTGTATAGGATAGTCTCCTCATAGGATCATGCTTCTTTATTCATGTATAAATTACTCCATACTTCTTTGAGATCATATGCTCTTATTTCTCCTATTTTATTTGGAATATCATAGGATAATCCCTTTCATCTAGTGATCTCTTTCATCATCCACAAGTCCAAAAAAAGTTACCTTCTTTCTATTGTGTCTAACTTTGCTTCTTACTGTTTATATTTGTCCCTAAGATACTTCAATAACTGACAAGATATCATGTGCTCTACAGCTAAACCCTGGATTAACTTTGAATTTCAACTGTCTTGATTCCTCGACCAAAATTACATCCAAAATAAAATCATGAAAGTCAATTAGTAGCATCTTCCATCGAGGACCTCATCATATACTTAAGGCAAAATGTCCTAACTCTATATCCAGTTTCATAATTATTGAATTCATTAAATCCTTTTCTCCGTGAAGATTTTATCCAAACTCATGTCAAATGTTAATGGTTGATTCATCATCATGGGTCAAATATTCTTGTCCAGAGGCCTATCTTACTATTCACATCAATTGGTCATTAGGATTTTCAATAATGTTCCCATTTATGCAAAGCAAAAAGTCTCTTATTCATAACCGAGTATCCTTACTAGGTCATGATTGAATCCTTCATCATCCTCTTTGTCCTTTCTTTTCTTGATGGTTTTCTTTGTAACCTTTCTGTCCAAAAGTTCTATACTCAATCTAGTAGGGTTAGTCCTTAAGAAATTCCTTCAATTGATTTTTCGTACTTGGTATATGCACTATTTGTCTAAAGGCAACGTAACATCAAATCTCACCTTATATCGTGCTGGCCATCTCACCTTTTCTCCTTCCATCCCCTATGTCAATATATTGTGCAATCTTTTATCAAGGCTTTATTGTCAATCATGCAGTCTGTATTGTCAGGAGGTATCCTTATAAGTAGTGATTTCCTCAATCCCTCAAATTTTATCCTTTAAGTGCCTCCTCATACTTAGCTTATACTAACAGTTCTTGTTCAATAACTACAACATCAAGTTATGCTGAAGATATTAAATCATCAAATTTGAAAAATCACTCAGGTAAGCATGGAACATTTTTGTAGAAAGACTTTATTTGATTACTTATTGATCTCTTTCCAGATATATCTTTATCATAAGCTCAGGGGTCTCCAAATTGATCAGTACTTATCTACCTTTATTTTCAATCCAAGTCAGCAGCATCTTTCAGACCCACAGTGATTTCTATGGTTTGTCATGGTATCTATTCAGGTTTGGAAAAATCTGTCTCACTGGTGGAGATCGCTTCTTATGTTTGCTCTTATCTCAGTTGCTACTATATTTATTGTACTTGTAGCTCCTCCATGATGTGGCCTAATCAACTGACCTCATACCCTTAAATGACTTAGTCTAACAAGTACTTCTTTCAAGGAAAACTCAAGTCTAAAGACTTATAACATCCCTCTGAGTATATAACTTCGAATACTAACTCATAGATACTAACATCCTTGACTAATTAGGGTGGGATACCTTTATTTAGTCAACAATACTCTAAAGGTAATGACTAAATAATGGTCTTAAGATATTTGGTCTTCTAATTTATGATAGCAAGACCTTCATTTGATCCTTGATGGTACCCTTCTTGCTGAAGATAGATAGATGGACAAGTCATTGTCCTGGCCTAATTTCTTTTTCAATATAACTTTATTTACTCATGTAGTGGCAAGGTGAGATATCACCAAATTTTCCTTTTTATTATATCCATTGGTGTTCCCCATAAGCTAATGGATCTGATAAGAATCTAATTGTAATAATTGATATCAAACCATTTGTAGAATTTAATTCCTAGTTGATCACCATTCTTCTTTGAAAATTTTCGTACAGCATAATGTCCTTACATTCAATGCTCTACTCAAAGTCCTCTCTCTCTTTTCTTCAAAATCCTCATTTTTGTCTTCCTAGATCAATGTCTTCATGTGCTTTGTTGCATCTAATCAATACTACATCTACTCCTTTACTTAACAGATATGATAAACTGAATGCTTCTCAGAAATTCTAAACTGTCTTAAGATCATTGAAATCCTTAGTTGCCTTTAGCCTCAATAAAATTCATACAATGTCTTAATGATGGCATTGACGTTTTGGTCATGCTATACTTCTCTTACAAGTTCATGTTAGGATCAATCTATTATCACCCTTAGTATTATCATCAAAATCTTTTGATAACTCGGTTGAATTCATTTCCCTATCATATTCATGTTATGTCTCTCTTAATCACATAATATGTCACTTGTATACATCTTTTGTTTTGCTCCATAATACTCAGGTAGTTTTTATTCAATATCACTTCACTCTTCATGAGACTCCAATTAAGGTATCCAATATCCAAAATTGAGCTAAGTCTTTCAGGATCCATACCTTTGTGAACTATCTACTAACAAGTTCACTAACATCTTCCTTCATCATCATCATAATATGATCCATATATGAGTTTTTATACTTACACCACACAACAATTCTTAATCCTTAAGTCGTCTTAGACTAGATTTTGGATAAGGGTTGCACTATCCTCTGCTTAATTATTTATTAAACCAAGCTGTGTTTCACCTATTTATTTATGGTGAACTGCCTTGAGCATTAATATTGTAATCCTCAAATAGAAGTAGTCATCTCTACTACTTCTATTTATACTACGTCTTCTTGATTTTCTCTATTGCCTATAACCCTTGGACATGCTGGACTGGCTGTGAAAGGATAAAACCTGGGCTCTGATACCAACTGTGATGACCCGAGTTTTTCCATGCATTTTTAAATGCAAGATCTAAATTCCTAAGGCGGGATGCATCCCTATTTGAAAACCAGTTTATAAAAACCATGCAATGCAGAGGAAAATATTTTGTTTTAAACTCATTTTGAAAACCCCGAGTGTCATTTGCTTTCACAACAATCAAAGTAATTTTTGAAAAACTTCAGAAATCATAAATGTTTTTCGCCAGGTCTATCCAGTCACAACACACAACCCAACTGTAAATAAATACATGTCCAAAGGGTTGAGAGTTTACTTACATGTATAATTGTCTCGTTTTTAATTCACTTGCTTGTAGCACTAATATCTCCTGAGGCATCTTAAAACAAGCATGGCTCTTTTAAAAAGTCTAGTAGCGATAGAGCACCTACATGGCTAGGTCGCGCTAACTCCTTTGTCCTCGTACGCTCTTGAACATGGTTTGGGGAATCAAGGTTAGTTTGGCCTATCTTTGATAGGTTTTAGAGTGGTTGGTCTTACTACTTAGGCATTAAGGATTTATCCCCATGCCTATGGGTGTCCTAAGGTCCTAATTGGGCCTTGGTATCATCAGTTTTCCAAAGGTCTAGTGGCCACGCACCACCATCCTATTCTAAGGGGTATGCCCACCTTAGATTGGGCCTTGATTAGGGATTTTATAGTTTGGGTATGTCCGCGTCGTCGACACGGACACAATGCCTTTCGCAGCGCCTCAATTGGAGCTCTAGATCTCAAGTTATAAGCTTTTTAGTATCACGTGTACATAAAAGGGTCAAACAAAGCAAAGTGGAAGCCTGGGACGCTAACGCGTCCCGCGTTAGCGGCAGGCGCCTCAGCGGGCGCGTCTGCAGACGCACCCTGGCTTTCGCCTGACTTCCTCATTTGCGGGCGCGTCCACAAACGTGCCCGTTTGGTTTTCTCGACGCATAGCATGCGTTTCATTCGTTGGGGGACCGGGGCGTCCTCGGGGAAACTTAGCCTATGACTAATGGGAATACGGGTTTGGAGGGATTTTGGGCATACCTAGCTCATTGCTGGGTTTTTTTCTCCACATTTCTCCTCTTGGTTGCTTCTCCAAAACGGGTTTTTCTCAAGCTTTTGGGCTGCCATTAGAGGCGCCCAAGAGCTCTATTTATAAAGCTATAAGAGAGTTCTGGAGGGGGCTCTCACCGCCCTTGAATGGCAGTGGAGAAACCTCCAGAATGGATGTAATTTCTCCTCCAAACACCGCCGTTCTAGAACCCTCTAGGAGGTTGAAGAAAGGGGGTGCCCGTATCAAAACGGGCCCCTGTGTTTTCAGGCTAAATCCGTTTTTAGTGAAAATTACATTTTTGCCCCTAAACTTCGAAGGGCCATAACTTGCTCATTTTAACTCTGTTTTGGGTGATTTTGGTCTTGTTAGATTCCTTTTTCCAAGATGCACCTAATGGTACCATTTATAGGACCAAATTTCTGGGTTCAGTTAGGGTGAATAGTGAAATGACCAAAATACCCTTATCTTAAAAAACTGAACTTTTCATTGCTAACTTGGGATTTTAATGTTTACAAAATTGGAGTCATTACAGTGTTAAAGGAAGATATGGAAGAGATTTGGAAAGTGCCCCTAGTTGGAAGTTCCCATGGAGGACACTAAGCTAGAAGGAAAGTGGAAAGATAAGGCAACATTCACAACCCGTAGGGGGAAACTTCCACTTCTCCATCAACCACCTTCTCTCTTGCCTTCCTCTTAAACACCCCTTTCCTAATCTCCTTACACTCACGAACAACTCTCCTCGCGTCCCTCTTTCTTTCTACCACTTTTCCCCCTCTACTCTCTCTCTCACGTTCTTCTCTTTCTGTCAAGCCTCTCTCACTATGTTTCACTGCTTAGACCCATTTCCCATCTCTCCCTCCCTTGCTCTGCCCAATTCACGAGCCATCTTCACCGTTCTAGCTCCACTTATAACCTGAAGGTTCTGCCCAGATCTTTTCTTCCTAGCACTTTGCCCCTACTCCAGTTTTAGTTTATCTACATTTTTTTTTATCTAAGAACAACCCAATCCAACCATATCAATCAAGGCCTAACCCAATCAATGAGTTAGGCTTAATCAACCAAGAATTGCTTGTTTCTCATATGATTTCAAATTAACTTTACAATTTCATTCTTAAGACATCCTTAGATCTAATTGACATATCCGATCTTTAATCTAAAATTAGTAACTTAATCTGAGAAGTTCGAATCTCAAAATTACAATTTAGCCCAGATCTCTATGATTTTGAGGAATCTGACAAATCCAAGTAGTGGATCTCTAATCATGAATGTGCTGAAGACATATATAAAGGCTGATCATCTCTCAAAAGATCTAATTTGAAGATATTGATAGTGATTAAGCTAAGGAAGTAGTTTTTTTCATGTTATTTGTTTTATTTAGGAACTGAAAATTCTATAATTTTGAGAAGTTGATTAGATCTAAACTCTGATTATAATTTCAATAATTTCAATAATTTATTTTTAATTTTAGATAATTACATTTTATTGAAATTTTCACTTTTTAAATCAAGTCCCCATGGGATCGACCCGTACTTGCATGAGCTACAATACAATAGCCTGTGCACTTGTGGTTAAACTTCAACACTTTTACCTTAAAAAATTCCCTTCAATCACTCCATAACTTCTTCCTAACCCTAAAAAGAAAAATTACCTACTCGTGCTTTCAAATTAAATCACTAAGAATTTCAACCTAACAATTATTCTATGTTACCAAGTAAAAATTACACAAATCTAAAATTTCTAACTTTAATTAAAAATTCAATTAAACTATGAGATAAATGGAACAAACTAAATACAAACTTCTCATTAACTTAAATAAAAGATTACAGTACTTACAACTAAAAGAAAATAAAATAAAAACAATTTCTATGATAAGGAATAATTCACTCAGTTGTTGTCATGTCACATGACATGAACCGTTTCAAGCTTTTCTTAATGCACTACCACTATTTTTTCTTCCTACAAAAAACACCATACTCTTATTGTGTCACTCAATAAAAGTATAAAATGTTCCCTAGCATCCAAAACCCAAAGGAGAATTTTTACACCAAAAATCCAAAGTTTTATGCATGCCACAGATTATGCATGTAAAAATAAGAGGAAAAGTAAGAATTAGATGGAACGATAAAGAATAGGATGAGGATGTAGTGGAATGAAAATAAAATTGAGATTATGTGGGAAAATTTTACAAAAATAAAAGTGTGTAAGAAGGAAAATAAGCATGTCAAAAGATGGTAAAATAGAATGTAAAAATGGATGATGAAAAGAGATGGTTAGGGTATGATTTTTAAAGTGATATTGGGTGGTGTCATAGAGTATAGGATGAAGGAATTAGGGCTTCAAAATTAGTTGTCAGTGAATTGAAAAAAAGATAGAATAGAAGGATGGAAGACTGATGAGTGAAAAAAGGAATAAAGGGAGGAAAACAATGAAAACTCAGCTCTCTTTGGATGGATTACAGGCACACCCCCTTAGAATTCTTTTCTCCTCTTCTCCTCCTCTCTCTCTCCTTCTTATCTTATCTTCTCTTCCTATCTCCTTATGTCTCTTTCCTTCTTTTCCTCACCTCACAAAACACTTTGCTTTGTATCTTGAGGTGGTGTTCCACGTATTTTTTCATGAGTTTTGATTGGTTGGTTGAGGAAGCTTCCTTCCTCCCTTCCTTTCATCCATCGGATTAAGCATAGATGATTTGGATCTCCTTGAGGTTTTTCTATCCAAAACACCTCTCCTCTTTCATTCTCTGATATACCACAATTATTTCCTCCAACCAATATCATTCAAGGACAAAACATGCTTTCTAACTTGGGAGAACATGTTTTTCTACAAAAAAAATCATGGGTAGCCCACCGAAAAATCTCCACCAGATAATCATTCAAGCTTCACTCCTTTGTATGGGTTTTTATGATTAGTCTATCCTTGTTTAAGTGAGTTCTTATTAGGTTCTTAGTATTTCCATATGTGACGACCTGGGTTTTTGAAACATGATTTGTAAAGTATTTTGAAAGGCAGGGCCCTTAAGAGTGTAAAAAAAAAAATTTGCAAAACAAAGCAGCTAAAATTCTTTTCTTTAGAACTTATTTTCAAAACCCAAGTCACCACTTCATACATAACATAAGTACAATTTGTGTACAAAATAAAATTCCATTGAAGGAATATACTTTTATTAAACTCCAGGATCCATCCAGTGGTTCACAGTACAGCCAAATCTAGTACAATACTTGTCCAAATTACATAATCCAAAACTCAAGCTCACCATACAATAAAACTCTCAACAAAGAAAAATACATATCTTCAAGGGTATACCATGAAGATTATTCTCTTCAAGTCTTCTATAGTCTTCAGCTCCTAACTCTCCTTCCCTGTATCTAAGATATTGCAACAATTACAATATCTCAGCAAGCAATGCTTGGTAGGGGATTCAAGAAACATAATAATTGACAATGTAATTCCAATACTTCATAATCCCATTATCCTTAAACATACTCTTTACTTTGTAAGTTATGTATATCTATATACATATATACCCTTCATGGGTAAACCAGTTAAATATGTGAAAGTAGTCAAATATCATTCCCAACTAAGCTGATCAATTCTCTTCATTTTGAGAATTGAGTATTACAGCTAATCTTATACTGGGAATTTCCCTTCTTGGGAAATATTGGTAATATACAATTACCTAGCATTTCATTATGCTATAACATAAGGCATTTCACTATGCCTATTCTCATATGCATCATAGTGCAAAATAATCAGAAAGGTTGCTATGATGCAGTCTGATCCGTACTAGCACGCTCGGATAACTGCCCTGTTCACCACTGATACCACGGTGGAAAATATTATGTCACTGCCCGTATGGGGGGGGCAAAACTTTCACAGTGGTGGCCTTCCCATAATTGCTACCACCCGACTTTTAGCCTCTCATTGGGTAAGATATCATCATATCATCAAATTTCAAGGAGCGAGTGGCCAAACCCTCATAACTCCTCTAGCAATAGCATTCCCCTAGGCTTATGCCTATTAAAACAAACTCACAAGCCTCCAAGCTTGTATATAAAATAGATTTCATATATATCAGACCATATGTCTGTTTACTTAGGGCTGAAATATTTTCTAGTTCCCTATTCACTTATAGTTTAGTCCTTAACCATCTAATATGTGTTTGGTTGAATCATAAGGTTTTCAAGAGATTTAGTACAAGTATTATCATTACTCTTGTCAACATAAGATCATGAGTACAATCATGTATATTTCATGTAAATGCATTCATCAAATCCTCCTATCTTTAAGGATTGATCTCTTTTCCCCAATCTTCCATGATCCTGACTGATGTATGTAATCTGTATATCCATACATATTGTCAATATATAAATTATGAACAATCCTATTGATCACTAGATCTGATGATTAGAATGATCTTTAAATCATTCATATCTAAGTATTTTTCTACCTCTAAGTCTTTGTATGTCTATCTCCTTGATCTTGATCTTTCATAGATCCATTGATTGACAATCTACACATGTTGATAAAGATCAAGGTCCTATATATTCTATCATCTAGTTCTTCTTTGATCTAAGTTCAGTTATTGGATCATCCCTATGGAGGATGATCTTGGTTTTCTTCCTTGAATCATCTTTGATCAAGGGTTTGGATTATCTAATCTAATGAACTATAACAAGTATACTAATAAACATGCATACTAAGTACAATATAGTGTTCTTATTCTTATTGTTCTTGATCATCCAAGATCTAATGGATCTTGTTTGATCATCCTTATCTTACTTACTATTTTTATTAGGGTTAGGTAATTTACTAACCTTTTATGCTCTTATTATTATTATTCAACCAGTTAATGTACTGGTTGAAGGTAGCTTATTCAAGCCTAAATCTAGATTGCTCCTCTTATTTCCAATTGGCTAAGGCTTACTAGCTGAATGGGTGAACACAAAGTGGTTACTTCAATCCTCATGTAAGGAGGCGTTTAGACCTCACAAACATCAACGGAAGGTAGGGGAAGAGCGAGGCTCTATTAGATAACCCCCTTAACCACTATGTTCATCATTCACTAGAATGACCATAGCTCAACCTTTCATAAGGTTCCTATAAGCATGTTTACCCTAAGTACTCTTTCTAATGGATTTTAATTAAGTCCATGAATATTTATAATGTCATTCATGGGGTTTATTATTCTTTTCCTAATTTGGGCCAAGGACTTGATAATCCTTATATTGTCCTACTAACTATACCCCTTACTAATTAAGTCCAAAGTACTCCATTCTTATTTGTGTAATGATACTCTACTTTCTTATTAGAATACATTTTTTATGTTTTATGCTCTTTATCTCATAATAAGTAAATCTACTAATAACATTTAACCATAAATGAATTATAAATTCAAAGCATAAAACTACATAATTTAACATTTAATGATAATGAGGCAAGGTACTTAAAATAATTAAATCTAGCACCTTATGATAACAATGACATCACATATCATGCTAAAGTCTAAATGTTATACTAGCATGCTTTATAACATAATCAGATTTAAAATGATATTATATAAAATGAAACTAATTACATTAACATTTTTAGAAACCTTTACTTATGATCCAACCATTTGATCTTAGATCTTTTCCTTTGATTAAGGATTTTAGTTATATTTAGGGAATTTTCTTTATTAAGGTCAAAAGATCATATTGATCCATTTTTATCATAATCCATCCATGATTTCCTTGGATTTCATCATACCAACATTTATTCTTTCCATCCCAAGGATCTGATCACACTTGATCTCATTGATCAAGTGGGTCCCTTTGTATTTTTAGGGTTTTTCTACCATAATGGGTAGATCCATTAATATATCTCATATATATCCAATTAAACCATAGATCTCACTTTATTTCAATAGTATATCATTATTAAAACATGTTTTTAAGATCTGATCATCTCAGATCTTGAAGATCTAGGTAATTGGAAACTTATTTCTTTAATACAGAAAGTTTTTACTGAATAACATGTTCATTTCATCAGAAAATAGAGGTTTCAAGCTTTCCATAGCTTCTTTCCGATCTCAATTTGGAGTTCAGATGACTCCGAAATTGGATCTGAAAGTTCACAGTCTTTCCTAGGGCTTAGATTTGATCTAGGCCCAAGGAACGGACGGCCCAGATTTTTTGGGCAAAAAACCAAAGTGGGCTGACGCGTTCGGTTAGTCGTGCACGTCCGCTAGGATGAATGGAAGAAGCGGGCTTGCGGGGTGTCCACAGACGCGGATGGGACGAGCGGAATGCTCGTCGTCTGCGCGCCCGTAAGCTTGGTTGTCGCCTGGCACGTCCGCTCATGGAATTGATGGACGCGTCATCGTATCGCTTGGAACGACGCTCCACGCACAGCGCATGCGCCATTCCGACGGTGCATCACGTGTGCGTCTTGGGCGCCATTCAATCCGGAGATCGGACAGTCCATTCTGGACCGTCCAATCAATCCTCACTCAATTGAGGGCCCAAAACTTCACTGATGTTTGTGAAAATTCTACCCTAGGGGTTTGGACCCTTCTGGATCGATTGGTACATTCAAAATTTTCATCTGAGCACTCTATCATCCAGAATTAATGGTTCTGTTGTTTACTTTATTTTTACCTTTTTTATTACCAAAATAAATTACATAAAACTAAAAATTACATAAAAGAGCACTAAACATCTATAGAAAGTATTTCCACCTATTTGATTGGAGAAAAAACCTCGGTTATATGCCCAATTAAAAAAGAATACCTTGTTGATGTAGATATGGCCTAAGATCCACCTTTCTTGCAAATTTCTGTTGTTTGAACCGCTAGATCTTGAAATTTCTATAGGATTTTTGTAGAATAGATATGTTGGGAAGTTTTGGATGGTGGAATTGATCAAATTAGATCTGGACCAGAGTGCCTAATTGATTTTAGGTCTCTTGTTCCAATCTAAAAAGAAAAACAAATTGAAAAGAGATCTATCTCTTGGAAATTTTGGGTTTTTGGGGAGGGATCTAGATCTCATTTTTTAGGGAGAGTGAAGAGAATTTTGTGGGGATTTTATGAGGATTTTTGGGGTTGCATTTATAGGCATTTTGGGTCTTTTTTCATGATTATAATATTTTATTTTTTATTATTAAATGGCATGAAAGTCTTCCATGCTCCATTTTTTCTTCCCCATGCCCCATTTTTCTTCCCCAAGACCAGCTGATGTTTTTTGAACCATGAATTCACACGGGATGCTGATAAGAATGGTTGTTGGGTCCCTTGTGGACCCCATGTGGGCCCCACATGGTGTAAAAAGACTGTTTTGCCATTTATGCATAAAATTTTGGGTTTTATTCCCATGATCTCGGATTTGAGTGTACATAGTGGGGTTGGATTCGTATTTCTCAGTACATTCTAAATTTTGATGTCTCATATTTTGATTTTTGGGATATTTTGATTTTTGGGTAAAATTACTATTTTACTCCTTTTGTCCAAGAAATGAAGAAACTTAAGGATTTCTTATCCGAATTTGGAATTTGTCGTGCTTACTGTCATTTTGAAGGGTTTGCTAAGTTTAATTTCAATTTTACATGTCTTATGATTTGATTATACATTTATAAAAAGTATATTCTAAATAACCCTAATATTTCAGCCCAAAATATCTGAAACTCAAACTTTATTGATTTTCTCAATCAATTACAAAAATTGGAGTTATTACACCATAAACAAGGATAGGTCTTGGCCATTAAATGCTTCAACAGTAAGGATGAATGTCAGACATAGATTTCTCCTCATTTATTTTCTCATGTAAAAACATATTTTTATATGTTCCACATTTTCACTTGCATGTAAAAATTGTGGAATTCCTTTGGTGTCCCCAATTGTGATGAAGAGAGAGAGAGAGAGAGAGAGAGAGAGAGAGAGAGAGAGAGAGAGAGAGAGAGAGAGAGAGAGAGAGAGAGTGCTACCTTTACTTTTGATAAAGGCACTCTCTTTAGTAGGGATAAGGTTGAGGGTTGTGCATGGGGTTTTTGACTACTCTAAATTTGATATGGACACCCCTGTAGCATTTTGAACTTTTGGAATTTAGGATTTATAGCTCGTGGGCCCATGATATTTCTTGGATGGTAGAATTGCTCTCTTTTAAGGTTTTGAATGCTAAATAGAATATATATTTTTAGTTGTACCCTGATCCTATAAAATGTGAAATAAAACATAATAAATGATATTTAAGGTAAATTTAGGGCCAAAATTGCTAATTACAATGATATCATACGTAATATGTACATGTATATCATGGTTAATTCTGCTCTCATATTAAAGATATATATGTTTGAACCCTATTTCTGAGAGTTTTCAATTATGAGTGTATGTCTAATAGTGAGAATTGAGGTTGAAACATATTTCATAAGGAGTTCTTGAAGTTGTAGTTTACTTAAAGAGTCAAGATCTATTATACATAAATTGTACACACTATACACTATGAGATTTGAGCCTAAATGAGATATCTTTAACATATGAGTATTGTCTTAAACATTTTCATTCATTTCCATTAACATACTAAAGTCAGAAGATCGAGTAAAGGTAGAAGAAAATTTTTAGAGATAAATTTAGGAATTGACCTTTTCTAAAATTTTGTGGGTAAATTCAATACAAAGCCTCACTAGGCTTAACTCATCCACTAGGAGTAAACTAGGGGTTTAAGGGCTTGTTTAAATTCTAACTATAATCATGAGTACCTACAAAAATGACAATTTTATCACTTTTAATAAAATGGTTTTAACATGTTTTGCTCATGACTAGTAGAATCCTAGTTGAGGTTGTGTTGAGTGTGCATTTTTATACCAAAAACCCTAGACTATTGCATTATTTCAATGCATTGTACCTATCATTTTCATATTTATAAGATAAATTTGCACTTTGAACTGGTCATTTTCATACTTATAAGATACATTTGCACTTAATCATTTATTTGTCATCTAACCATAAATTGATATATTTTCAAGGTTAGATAGACATATAGAAGTATTGTTAAATCATATGAAATAATACTAATTAGGACCTTTTCTATGTTTTGTAGGTTGTAGATTAGAAGTAGTCAAAATAATAAATGATTAGATTGAGTTAGTCAACCTTTTGAATCGACAATCAAACTCAGATGGAAACAAATGACTCAGATCAAGAAGAAATGAAATTTGAATGACCTAAATGAAGTTAAGAAGCAGCAGCCTACATTCCAACATTTTCCAAAGTGAATAAGGTGCCAATATCATTTTCACACATTCAAAAATCATAAACATGCAAAGTGGAAAATTCCCATGGATGCATCACACCACCCTACAAAGCTTCACATTAAAACCACAAAAGCTCACAACAAGGCCCAAATGTCTCACCCTATTACCTGATTTCAAAAGACCATGTACATGGGTCCCACATTTAGAAATACATGAAGGTCCCACCTCTTGAAGAAAACTTGTTGAACACCACTTGGAGGAGTTTAATTTGGTAGATCAAAGAAGTTATTGGGGTGTAATTTAGTAAGAGACATGTAGGGATACTTAAGAATGGTTTTTGGAAGGATGATACTTGATAGGAGATTTAGAATATGTCTAATGTGCTTTACTTTCTCAAGGAGAGATCACAAAGCTAGGAGTTAAAGTTTTTTTACTATTGTAGCTGCATGGGATGATATCCTAATTGGAACCAAAACTTAAAAACCTTGACTTGAGATAGGAAGTGGTGGAGTTTTCAATAGAAGTGGTGAGTCTTGAAAGGCAAGGTAAAGACATTGACGTAGGGGTAAATTCCACAAATTTAGGAAGTCTTGGATTGGAGATGCTTCGAAAAGAGAAATAGAAAGTGTGGAGAAGTAGATGGAGGAAAAAGGAAGTTTTAACGTATTGGGTTTTCGAAAAGGGGCCAATGATGTGTTTTCCAAGTGGGAGTTGAAGACATTTTTTTATGAAAGAAGAGGGGAAACACTTAGACATCTAGTTTTTAGGAGTTTTGGGATTGGACATCTAGTTTTGAAGCATTTAGACATTTATCTCTTTTGTCTCTTACTGTTGTTGCGTGCGCGTGCGTGCGTGTGTGCGTGTGTGTGTGTGTGCGTGTGTTTTGTTTTACTACTTTTCTTGGTTGTTGGACATGCTTTGGAGCTACTCCATAGTTTAGGTTTAGCAAAAGCAAAGGAGGAGACAATAAGGGGATGTGTGGTTTCTCTATTGAAGGGAAGAGGGCAAACATCTTTCTCACATGGGGCAGCTAGAGTTGTTTTTTCTTTGCGTTATTTTTGGATGTGTTTTGGAGTTGAGCTGCTAGATGTTCTTTCACATGGCTAGGACTGTTTTCTACTTAGCTATTTTATTCATCATTTCTTGGCTAGTTTTCATGGTTATTTGGATTTAGTTTTTAAAGGGGAGATCTTAAGCTGCAAGTTGATGGGTGACATATCGAGGGATGACTAGGCTTTTTTCTTCAATCCAAGGAAGTTTGCTTTAGTTTTTATTTTTGTTTTTCATGCTATGTAATGATCAAAAAGTGGATTCAATGAAAGTTTATTTTCTTGAATTTTATGTTGATGTTAGTTAGCATTTTTGAAGCTTAGTTTCATGCTTTGAGTCTATGATTCTTGCTTTAGATTATAGATTGTTAGTGTAGTTTTTTATCATATTTTTAGTAGAGTTTGAGTGCCTTAATTCTATTATAGTTGAGGACTTAGTTTGGTTTAGTTTTTGCCTAAGAATAAGTATCATTTGCTAGCAATTGTAAGACTATTTTTATAATTCTATTCATTGCAAGAATCGATGCTAAACTTAGCTAAGTTTTTGTTCATATTTGCACTTTCATTCATTGTAGTTTCATGCTAATTTTTTATAGTTTTTAGTTTTGCTCTAATTTTTATTCAGTTTTTAGAACTATTTTACTATAATTTTTAGATGTGCTATACTCTTAGTTTTAGGTTAGTTTAGGACATTTTATTTCCATTGTTTTATTGTTGTGGAATTGAATAATTTTTGCATAAATTATTAATCATGCTAAGCTAGTTTCTTTAGGATAAGGTTAGGGTGATCCTGGTATATAATTAGGAACCTCACTTATGAATTTTTAATGTTTTTAATTGTTCTTAGAAATTATTTTGAAATTAATTCAATTTGGAAAAGATAGATTTATCATTATTATAATCTTTTGATTCGATCTCATTACCTTTCATATTAGATTCTTAGAAATGAAATCCTTGATTTATTATAGTTAGGTTTTGCATAAAATGCTTAGGATTTGATAATCTATCTAACTTTTAAAGTTTATAATTTTTAAAATTAAGTTTTCAAAGAATTTTTGAGAAAGTAAATGTAGTTTCAAATCAATCATTGAGTTATAAAAGGAAATAATAAGTGGTGGACCTAATTTTAATCTAAGCAATATTTCATCCTAGCTTTTAATTTTACTTAACAATTCACTTTAATCTCATCTACTTGAACTTGTGATCATCATCTTGAATTCTATTTAAATAGTATAATTTTTGCATCATTTTAGGATCATTAGTTTAGGATACTTTGTGCTCTAATTTTCATACTATATCTTCCCTGTGGATTCAACCTTACATAATACTATAATTGATTAATTCTGCACTTGTAGGAAATAAACTTAAAGAAGGGCATCTCTCTTCTCTTATCGCCCATGACTTTAGCTGGACTTATTACACATTGGAGGCTTAAGATGATGACAAGGATTTGAATGAGGGTGCTGCTGGTTTTTGGGAGAAATTAAAGACATCCTTAGGATATGATGTTCTTTTCTAAGAGTTTTTTTTTTTAGGCTCTCTCTCTCTCTCTCTCTCTCTCTCTCTCTCTCTCTCTCTCTCTCTCTCTCTCTCTCTCTCTCTCTCTCTCTCTCTCTCTCTCTCTCTCTCTCTCTCTCTCTCTCTCTCTCTCTCTCTCTCTCTCTGTTGGAAGTGCTTTAAACAAGAAGCTGTTGTTGGGTCTTTTTGTTTCTAGGTTTTGGTTGGATACCACTACTTTTTGGTTGGATGTCTTGTTCCATTTAGCTTTATCTCTTGACTAGTTTTTCATTGTTGCTTGGCTTCAAGTGAAGATCCTAGAAAAATTACACGATAAGTGACACATCAATGGACTACTAAGATTCTACATCAAAATAGGGAAGTTTACTTTAGTCTTTTTCTTCTTTTTTTTATGCTATCTAATGATCAAAGATTGGAAGTTAACAAAAGCCATTTATTGCAATTTAGTTACTATTTTATACATGCTTCAATTTTATGATTAATGCTTTAGTTTCTATATTGTTAGATGATAGTTTCTATTTATGTTTTTCACATAGTTTGAATGCTTTAATTCTACCATAGTTTAGGACTTAGTTTCCTTTAATTTTAACCTAAGATTAAGTGATGTTTTGTAGCAATTGTAGTATTATTTTTTCATTCTTATGTGATTCTAGAATACATTCCAATCATAGCTAAATTTAGATATGTTTTGCACTTTCGTTCATGTTAGTTTCATACTAGAATTCTATAATTTTTAGGACTTTTTAGTATACTTAAGAGATGTTCTATTCACATTAGGTTTAGCAAGTTTAGAACATTTAATTTACATTATTTTAGTATGGTAGGATTCTATAGCATATGCTTAGATTTGTTAATAAGGTAGGCTAGTTTCTTTTGCCTAGGGTTAGAGTGATCTTATCCTCCAATTACAGACCCCACTTATGAGTTTCTAATGTTTTAATTGTTCTTAGAATGTTGATTTTGAATTAATTTCAAGTTGAAAAAGATAGATTTATCTTTAGTATATGTCTTTGATTTTTTGTCAGTACTTTTCATAGTAGGTACTTGAAATTATTCCTTGATCTATTATAATTAGATTTTACATAGAATGCTTAGAATTTGATATTCTAGTTGGCCTTTTTATAGTTTCTAAATTAATTTTTCAAAGAAACCATTTTTTCATAAAGTAATTGTAGTTTCAATTTAATTCTTGAGTTATAAAAGGAAATAATAAGTGGTAGGACTAATTTTAAGTAGGTGATCTTTAATCCTAATAATTTAATTTTAGTTAGAAATTTACTTTCATCTCATCCATTAATTGGACCATTACCATAGTTCTACTCTTGTTAGTTTAGTGTAGTTCTTACATTATTTTATGATCATTAGTTTAGATTACTTTGGTACTTTCATTTTCATACTATATACTCCATGTGGATTCGAACTTGCATAATACTACAATGATTAAATGTGCACTTGCAAGAAATAAAATTTGAACAAGTTTTTGGCAGTGTTGCCAGGAAGATGATCTTATGGCCAAAGCGCTAATTAGGATAGCTTTTTAGAGGAATTGTAGTAAGCACGACTTGTATTTCATTTTTAATTGCAATTTTAAGGGTTGTAATAATACGAGTCAAGGGTGAACCATCCTTGCTTGGAAGTGGAGGTGATTTGTAAATGGATTACCCTTGTACAAGACGAACATAATCTAGGATCCCAATGTAAGCTCTACTCAAATATTTATTTTTTGTAGTACTATGATTTTCATTGCCAAAGTAGATTTGCTTCTGTGGTAATGTAAATTCATATAGATTGAATTTATATTTACATTGTTGCATACTTTTTTAGTGTTTTTTGTATTAGAAGGAAATACATAACAAAGTATAGCCTAAGCTCAGCTATAACTAGCAAGATATAGCATGTCTAAGTTATAGTGTCCTGTTTGTTGAGGCTTAGACCCTTTGTGTAAGTAGCATATAGGTAGTTGCATTATTTTAATATTTTTTGTGCATTTCTTGGACACATTTATCTACTTTAAGGTGATTTATATGTTTATCAAACTACCATGGTGAATGAAATTTAATTAGTAAGGGCAACATACCCTACAAGATCAAGGGGATTTCATCATCACCTCTTGGCCCATCTAAGATTAATCCGCACCTATTGTGAACCCTAGCCTTATTATTTTAAATTAAAAATTAATTAGAAGAGGCCTATAGAAGCCCTCGAGCTCATAGGACCCTCTTAGAAGGAAGGAATCTAGTATCACTCTAGTGACCTCACTTTAAATCACCATGTTAATTCTTAAACGACTAACTATGCCAACACATTCTGTGCCTCAAATTACCTAAGGCTAAGAAAGGAGGGTGTGAAGTAGTTGATTTGGTTAGGATCTAACTAGTAAGAAGTAGTACAAGTCTGAAAGTTTTGAGAAGCTATTTAGATTAGGATAATCTAAAAGTTACTCCCCTTAAAGAGCATTTAAGCTAATCAAAACATTTGTCTTGTTAGCATCAGGGATTTATTGCTTGTGTCCTTTGATTGCACATCATTTTGGTCACTAGGTTGCATCATTTTATTTAGGTTTCCTTTGTATAACAAATAAAAAACTTAAAAAAAAAAAAAAAAACTTTCATTGTATACAAAGTTTTAAAAAAATTATTTCGTTGCATGCACATATAGATACGCACAAAACTGGAAGGTTAATTAGAGTAATCCAATGTACCAAACAACATGATAAGTTGGACTCAATGGCATATCAACAAACTAGTTAAAGGGGTGATCCACACCCTAGAAATAACAAAGAAGTTAGTGGTTCTTCCATGAGAGCATAATCCTCTTTTTGATGAACCATCACTTCTAATGGATGATGATGATCTTCCACCATGGAGAAACAATCTTCACTTTGATGATGGACCCCGACATCTTGTAGATGACGATGATAACAGCCAAGGTGGGTCCATTATCCACCACATAGATATTGGAGGAAAAACAATAATAGGGAATGGGACCAACATAATGCACATGAGAACAATTAACATTACCAAAATCCTCATGCAAGAACATTAAATGATTAGTTACAGTCTACTCATACTAGCACACCTTTATGTGTTGTTTTACCTCAAAATGGTAGTACAATCAAATTATAGATAGACGTAATACAATTACTTGCAAAAATTTATAGGTTGGATAGTGAGAGTTGCTACCTACATTTAAAAGAGTTAAATGAAGTGTACACTCCCCAACACACACCCCAACCTATGATTAAAACTAATACTCTTCATTGAAGGATAATGGACTTCACCCAAAAGGACAGAAACTTTCTACCATTGGTGAGAGAGATTTAAAGATCAGTTGTTAACATGTTTACCTCATGGATATGAACCTTAGTGCATCGTCACCTTCTTTTATGAATGACTTAGCTCTAAAATGAGCTAGCCTATTAAAATGATGTGCAATGGTAACTTTTTCAATAAACAACTAGAAGAAGCTGAAGAGTATTTAGAATGGCGGGAAGAAAGTGCACAAATTTGGGCTAATTCAAAAATAGTGGATCATTGATATAAGCCCAAGTCTGCAACGATGTCCACTATAGGAGGCATTTATTCCATGAATGAAAAATATGATATAAATTCTAGGATAGCTTCCCTAGCAAGAAAATTAGGGACCATTGACATGGGGAAAACTACCTCTAAGAAGGTTGAATAAGTGTTCGACATTTGTGAAAGTACTATACACCCTACTTAAGAATGCCAAATAATTTTGGCATTCCAAGATGTGCTTTATGAACATGCTACTTGATAAGTGCTTATTTTTGTATAAAAAGTACCCAATTAGTACCTCATGTGTTATAACTTATAATGTTAAATTATGGTTTTTGGGTAGAATTTTGTAATACATGCATTTCTGACCTAATAATTCAAAAGTTTGATATTTTGTAAGATCAGAAGCTAATCTAAAGTAAGTATATTAATGATCATAATTTTTTAGGATTTAATTAGGGTTTTTATTCTTTTTTAGGTGTTGAGAAGGTAATCCAAAGGCCTACTTTGATCGAGATAAGAATTGAGGTCATTCATGAAGTTTCGTAGTTTAACCTAGAAACTTAAGCAAGCCAAAGCCTAAATTACATCAATCCAAGGTGTGATGAAGGTTCAAAATCATCCTATGATAAGCAAGAAGGAAATTGAAGAAGTAAAAGGTGACTATAAATGGATCCAAGCCCAACCCATGCATTTCCACCACCTTTGCATGCGAGCCATTAAAGCAACATTGCCATTACCATGAAAAAGGGTGATAAGCCATACAAGCTACTCAAGCCTTGAAACGAACCATTGAAGCCACTTAAGCCACCTAGGAATGAGCCATCAAAGTGAACCATCAAGCCAAGGATGAGTGCCACATGGAGCCACACGATTGAAGAGAGAAAAATCCACTTTCCCAACCCATTTCCCATACCTAATCTACCATTCATCCTAGGATTCCATGAAGTCAAGGAAGGAGCCACCATTCAAGAGGAGGACACCACCTGCTTAGTTGGTAAAGTCAATTATTTTCCTAATTAGAAAACTTAGATCTAAGCCCACGCAAATGTGTAAAAACCCTACATTTTATTCTAGATTTTTCTCTTTATTTTTTCTTTTTTCCCACTCTTCCCACCAACTAATCACCATTCAATTAGAAGGGTGGAGAGCAATTTTTATTCCATAGAAAATGATGCCTCTACCCTTCCAAAAATAGTGACCAGTCAGCCTATGCTTACTCATCTCTCTTATGCCATATTATAGCATGTAATATCCTTAATTTTTAAGATAAAATAGGAAATTATTAAATAAATTAAAATAAAAATTTATGGATGAAAATTTTTCCTAAAAACATAATAATTTGAAAGTGCTCATCGATACGAGTCCAACGCCACCAAGAACGCGAAAAACGGAGCTCAAACGAGGGAGTTAAGACCTGTCAAAGTTGGAAGGGCAATTTGGTCATTTGATAGAGACGTATTAGACAGGGGTCCAAATTGATACTGGCACCCCCGTCTTCCACATGTCTCTACCAGTGCCGGAAAAATCGCCGGAGAGACGTGGAAAGAGGCGTGTGGGGAAGAGTTTCTCTTCCCCAAGACTCTAAAACCCTATACCTATGCTCCTCTAGGAGCCAAAACGCTCCACTTTGAGCGTTTTCCATGAATGCTACGCAAAACCCTAGCCCTGCAAAACTTGAATTTTCCGGTGAGTGGAGCCCCGGCAACACAAGCAACCCCGACCAGGCACAAGGTAAGCCTCAAATCCGTGTTTTTTCTGTATTTATTAATTAGAAAATTAATTAGGAAAGTATTAAAAAATTAGGAAAAAAATCAGATTTTTGGGGGCTTTGTGCACGCTACTGTTGGAGTGTGCTTTCACGGATCAAACCTAATCCGTTTGAAAATCGCACCGTCCAACTAGTGCACAAGAGACCCAAGAGCATACCCTTTAAATTTGGGAGTGATCCAACGGTGGAATTCTCCAGAAAACTCAAAAACCAGTACCTAGGGATGTTTTTAGGAACTTGGGAAAAATCGTTTAAAAACCATGGTTTTTGGAAAATTTAGTGCAAAAGGAGGGCATAAATGGATTCTAGAGAGAATTCTGAAGAAAATGGCGCAAAAATCACGAAAAACGGAGCTCTGTAGCTCCGCCGGAGGCGACCGGAATCCGGTCGTCTTCTCCGGCGTCGTCAACGGCGTTGGCGCCACAGCTCGGCGCTGACGCCAGGACGCACACGGAGACGCACTGAGGACGATGTCATACGAATGAATAAACTTATTTAAAATGCTTTTACAAGCATGATGTTAATTAGTTATGCTTAATTAGAGACTTATTTCTTATTATATATATAGAAAATGCATGGATTTACATGGAAATGAGAATAGAGGCTTATTAGCTGGTCCTTTTATAGGCTAACCCCAGGATGAGGGGCATGTCTTGGGGATTGCAAGCTATAAGTGCTCTTGAGTTTTAGCATATACATATGATTTCCGTGTTTTATATTTGATGACGGGTGCTCTCGCCCGGTGGGCATCATGCTAGGAGGGATAGGGCCGGCCACCCACCTTCTGAGATTATGATGTGATGAGTTTGTGATATGATAGACACCTGCCCATAGATGGCATTCGGTAGGGGTTTGGTAACATGGATAGTCCACACTATCGGTCTGAGCCTTTCCATTGGGACAGATGCTAAGTCTCCCGTTATGGTGTCGACGGAGAGCGGCGGTGGTTGATACCCATGGAGGGTTGCCACTGTAGCATGATGGCCCATATTCTTATTATGTGTGCATGTATGATGAGCATGGTTATGGATGGTATGCCTGGGTGTGACGACACTCAGAGGTTGACTATGTGTACTCCTGATCAGGGATGTTAGTGCGATGTGGTGGGACCCATTACCTTAGGGTGCCCTTATTCTTGTTGTATGCTCCATTTTATTGATTCATGTCATGTTTTAACTCTATGATTGCATGTTTTAGCATATGGAATAAATTGGCATTTATTTGAACATGGCATTATGATATCACTATTTTCATAAGTGTTAGACTTTTTATCAGTATTGTTCATTATTTCTTTCATTTATTACATTCATTGTATATGTACCTACACAAGCGATAGCTTGCTGAGGCATTGCTTTGTTTTGCAATGCGTTAGATCTCGAGCGCGACACCAGGAAAGGAAAAGCGGTTGATAAACTTTGAGAGCTGCTGAAGACTAGTTTTCCCTATAGTTTTAGACAGTAATGTGAGTCATTAAAGTGGATTATCATTTGAATTTTATTATGGACTGCATACTTTATATTTGGATGTGATTTAGATCTTTGGACATATGTTGGACATTTATATGGGATGTTATGATGGATAGACCCTGGGCCATATTATTATTATCTTTTGGACGTTTATTTGATTTAAAATAAAGGCGCCTATTTATTTGACGTCGATTTATACGCAGATTAATTATTTATGTTTAAATTACATGTACGTCATTTTGAGAAAGGAAAACTAACACCCGGAGTTTTAAGATAGGTTTAGTAAAATGTTAAATAAATCTTTTCTCATGGGATCCCAAATGCTCTTATTTAAAATGCCATTATATATATATATATAAATTGTCTTAAAAATCCGGGGTGTTACAAATTTGGTATCAGAGCCCAGTCTAGTCCATCATAATCCTTGTGAATGTCCATTTATATGTGAATAACAGTCCATAATAGTTGTAGAGAGAGAAACTATGAGAGAGGAACTTACACTTAGTGACATGTAAAATTTTGACAGATGGCTCCTCGGAGAAGGACAAGGTCTACCCCTGCTACACCCGTGGCTCCACCTGTTGAGTCCTCTGATCAAGGGGATCGAGATGCCGAGTTATTGAATCGGTTAATGTCAGGACTCGTACCACTTATACAGCAGCAGGTTAGGACAACAAGTTGACGCAGCTAACCCTAGCCCTATTCCACCACCTAAAGTGGCACCCATGGTTTCGTCAGTTCAGTCCTCACAACCAATACAGGAACCATCAGTACCTAGAGCCACAAAGGGCGATGCTACGAGTGACTCTAAGAAGACTGACAAATTATTGGAAAGGTTTCAAAAGATGGTGAAACCCTTTTATGGCGATGGTAACACGGAGGAGGCCGAGCGATGGTTATTTGAGGCAGAGTGGACATTCGACGCTATGAAGATCTCAACAGATGATCAAGTTAGAGTAGCCTCCTACCTGCTGAAAGGTGAGGCCGGCTTCTGGTGGCAGACTTTCACACTCACCCGACCAGATCCGACCGAGACGATGACATGGGCAGCCTTTAAACAGGCTTTCGACACTCA
The DNA here is from genome assembly GCA_035236585.1 of Warburgia ugandensis. Taxonomy (NCBI): domain Eukaryota; kingdom Viridiplantae; phylum Streptophyta; class Magnoliopsida; order Canellales; family Canellaceae; genus Warburgia; species Warburgia ugandensis. The sequence goes on from CP141131.1 coordinate 28,680,830, forward strand.
GTATTTTCCACCTCATGCATTGCAGTCCATGAAGAAGGAGTTTGCCACCCTGGAGCAGAGAGATATGACGGCTCAGCAGTACCTGAACCGTTTTACACGACTGAGGAGATTTGCACCTCACGCACTGGCCTCAGACACAGAGGCAACTGACAGATTTGTGGATGGGTTGACTCCTTGGCTGAGAGATCGAGTGATTTCTTCTCGACCCACTTCTGTGCGAGATGCTGCTAATATGGCGTCCATGCATGAGAAGAACTCTCTCAGGAATAGAGGGAGTGCGTTCCAGCCCTTTAAGGGCAAGCGGCCATTTGGTGCTATGCAGACACATGGGGCATCAGGTCATCCACCACAGGCCAAATTTAAGAGAGACACTGAGAGGAAGAGATGTGATAGGTGCAAGGGTTGGCACCCTGGGCGAGGGTGCAATAGATTCGACCGACCACAGCAGTAGAGGCAGCCACAACCACAGAGACAGTCCTATACACCTTACCAGAGACAGCCATACAGGTGTTTCAACTGTGGAGACGTTGGCCATTTCATTAAGGACTGCCCTAAGGGGCAGAGGCAAACAGAGATGGGAGCAGAGGCAGCTAACGCGCCACGTAGCCAGGGACGAGTATTTGCCATCTCATCAGGACAGGCACAGGCATCACACCAGGTCGTAGAAGGTACTCTTCTAGTCTCAGATAGACATGCCAAAGTTCTTTTTGACACAGGGTCTACACACTCTTTTATATCATGTATTTTTGCATCTTGCCTTGATGTATGTGTACACAAACTAGCATTTGGATTAGATATTATGACACCTGTGGGAGAGACAATAGAGACTACAGAATATATTAGAGATATACCTGTAGAGATATCAGGCGTGAGTATGGACACAGACTTCATCTTACTAGACATGGTAGACTATGATGTTATTATTGGGATGGATTGGTTAGCCAACTATGGTGCTATGGTAGACTGCCGAAAGAAGCGAGTCACTTTTCTTATACCTGGGCAACCAGAAATAGTGTTCCCGGCGTAGGAAAGATCAGGTGTACATGCATCATTTCTGCTATGAAGGCGGCACGATTTTATGCACGAGGGTGTAACGCATTCCTCGCATATGTGACTGTTGAGGAAAAGGAGCAGCCACAGCTTGACGAGATTGATGTTGTCCGTGATTTTGCTGATGTATTTCCTGAGGAATTACCAGGATTGCCGCCAAGTAGGGAGATTGACTTCACCATTGACTTGGTGCCGGGTACATCGCCTATCTCTAAGGCACCATATAGGATGGCTCCAGCAGAGTTGAGAGAACTTCAGGTACAATTGCAAGAGTTACTGGATAAGGGCTTTATCAGGCCGAGTGGATCACCATGGGGAGCACCAGTCCTTTTTGTGAAGAAAAAGGATGGATCACTGAGACTATGCATTGATTATCGGTTGTTGAATGGTGTTACTATAAAGAACCGATACCCTTTGCCACGCATAGATGATTTATTTGATCAGCTCCAATCGGCACAAGTGTTCTCCAAGATAGATCTGAGGTCAGGGTATCATCAGCTGAGGGTTAGAGAAGAGGATATCTCGACGACTGCCTTTAGGAGTCGTTATGGTCATTATAAGTTCCTAGTGATGCCGTTTGGATTGACGAACGCACCTGCAGTGTTCATGGATCTAATGAACCGTGTCTTTCGAGCTTATTTGGATAAGTTCGTGATTGTATTTGTGGATGACATCTTGATTTATTCGCCTAGTCATGAGACACATAGAGAGCATCTCCACACGGTATTAGACACACTTCGTCGACATCAGTTGTATGCTAAGTTCAGTAAGTGTGATTTTTGGCTAGACCAGGTGCATTTCTTAGGCCACGTCATATCTAAGGATGGAGTGGCCGTGGATTCAACAAAGGTAGAGGCAGTACTACACTGGGAGAGGCCCAAGACAGTGACTGAGATACACAGTTTTCTCGGTTTGGCAGGGTATTATCGTCGTTTTATAGAGGGATTCTCTAAGATCGCATTACCATTGACCACCCTGACTAGGAAAGACACTCAATTTGTATGGACCGAGGCTTGCGAGGAGAGCTTCCAAGAGCTCAAGAGGAGACTTACTACTGCTCCGGTATTGACCTTACCATCTGGTGCAGGCGTTTATGTAGTTTATTGCGACGCCTCCGGCAAGGGATTAGGAGCAGTGTTGATGCAACATGGGAAGGTAATTGCTTATGCGTCTAGACAGTTGAAGACACATGAGGTAAATTACCCAACACATGACCTGGAATTAGCAGCCGTGGTATTTGCGTTGAAGTCCTGGAGACATTATCTTTATGGTGAGAGATTTGAGGTATTCACTAATCATAAGAGCCTCAAGTACTTCTTTACTCAGAGTGAATTGAATATGAGGCAGCGCAGATGGATGGAGTATCTCAAGGACTTCGACTTCACCATACAGTGCCATCCTGGGAAGGCTAACGTCGTTGCAGATGCCCTGAGCAGGAAGGCAAGTGTGATGATTGCCAATTTGACGACTCGGTCTAAGTTCTTTGACAGGATCTTAGAGGCACAGGGCAAAGACAAGGAAACACAGGATCTGACAGATAAGACAGATTTTTCGAGGGGACCAGATGGAGGGGTAAGATTTAAGGGAAGGTTGGTAGTACCAGCAGATGACGAATTGAAGCGCGAGTTACTTCAAGAAGCACACCAATCCCCTTATACAATTCATCCTGGGGGTACGAAGATGTATCAGGATCTCAAGAGGCATTTCTAGTGGAATGGTATGAAAAAGGATGTTGGAGAGTGCGTTGCACGATGTTTGACCTGTCAGCAGGTCAAGGCTGAGCATCAGCGTCCATCAGGACTACTTCAGACACTGGACCTTCCAGAGTGGAAGTGGGACCATATTACCATGGACTTCGTTCTAGGTCTTCCAAGGACCCTTAGCGGCCACGACATGATATGGGTCGTTGTGGACAGGTTGACCAAGTCTGCTCATTTCCTTCCTATCAGACAAAATCAAACCGTGGATAGCTTAGCGAAATTATATGTTAAGGAGATCGTCAGTCTACATGGCGTTCCCTTGACAATTATATCGGATCGAGATACGCGATTTACCTCAAAATACTGGAAGAGCGTGCAAGAGGCATTAGGATCGAGACTGAAATTTAGCACAGCATTCCATCCTCAGACAGACGGACAGAGCGAGAGGACCATCCAGACTATTGAGGATATGCTACGAGCCTGTTTTATGGATTGGAAGGGTAGCTGGGAAGATCATTTACCTTTGGTGGAATTTGCTTATAATAATAGTCATCATGCTAGTATTGGCATGGCTCCATATGAGGCACTTTATGGCAGACCTTGTCGGTCACCTTTATGTTGGAGTGATGTAGGAGAAAGACGCGTGGTGAAATCTGAGTTAGTGGAAGAATGTGCAGAGAAAGTCCAACTCATTCGGAAGAGGTTACCGACGGCTCACGGTCAACGTAAAAGTTATGCAGACAAGAGGCGAAAAGACTTAGAGTTCTTTGAGGGCGAGCATGTATTCTTGAAAGTTTCTCCTATGAAAGGGGTGTTGAGGTTTGGAAATAAAGGGAAGCTTAGTCCCAGGTATATTGGACCTTTTGAGATCTTACGCAGAGTTGGAGCTGTGGCATATCAGCTAGCCTTACCACCACAGCTAGCAAATGTGCATGACGTCTTTCACGTGTCTATGCTGAGGAAATACGTGCCAGATCCCTCACACGTATTGGAGCAGATCCCAGGAGAGCTACAGGCTGACATGACATTTGAGGAGAGACCAGTGCGCGTCCTAGATACAAGAGTCAAGGAGTTAAGGAATAAGACCATTGCCTTGGTCAAAGTCCTTTGGCAGCATCATTCACTACAGGAGGCTACCTGGGAGACTGAGGAGATGCGAAAGATCCATCCAGAGTTATTTACATAGAGGTATGTAGCTAAATTTCGAGGACGAAATTTTTATGAGGGAAGAATGTAATATCCTTAATTTTTAATATAAAATAGGAAATTATTAAATAAATTAAAATAAAAATTTATGGATGAAAATTTTTCCTAAAAACATAATAATTTGAAATTGCTCGTCGATACGAGTCCAACGCCACCAAGAACGCGAAAAACGGAGCTCAAACGAGGGAGTTATGAGCCGTCAAAGTTGGAAGGGCAATTTGGTCATTTGATAGAGACGTATTAGACAGGGGTCCAAATTGATACTGGCACCCCCGTCTTCCACACGTCTCTACCAGTGCCGGAAAAATCACCGGAGAGACGTGGAAAGAGGCGTGTGGGGAAGAGTTTCTCTTCCCCAAGACTCTAAAACCCTATATCTATGCTCCTCTAGGAGCCAAAACGCTCCACTTTGAGCGTTTTCCATGAATGCTACGCAAAACCCTAGCCCTGTAAAACTTGAATTTTCCGGCGAGTGGAGCCCCGGCAACACGAGCAACCCCGACCAGGCACAAGGTAAGCCTCAAATCCGTGTTTTTTCTGTATTTATTAATTAGAAAATTAATTAGGAAAGTATTAAAAAATTAGGAAAAAAATCAGATTTTTGGGGGCTTTGTGCACGCTACTGTTGGAGCGTGCTTTCATGGATCAAACCTAATCCGTTTGAAAATCGCACCGTCCAACTAGTGCACAAGAGACCCAAGAGCATACCCTTTAAATTTGGGAGTGATCCAACGGTGGAATTCTCCACAAAACTCAAAAACCAGTACATAGGGATGTTTTTAGGAACTTGGGAAAAATCAATTAAAAACCATGGTTTTTGGAAAAATTAGTGCAAAAGGAGGGCATAAATGGATTCTAGAGAGAATTCTGAAGAAAATGGCGCAAAAATCACGAAAAACGGAGCTCTGTAGCTCCGCCGGAGGCGACCGGAATCCGGTCGTCTTCTCCGGCGTCGTCAACGGCGTCGGTGCCCTGGCGCTGACGCCAGGACGCACACGGAGACGCACTGAGGACGACGTCATACGACGTCGTCATCGCACGCGTGCGCGGCGCCGCGCGCGTGCGGGACGGCCTCGGTTGGCTGTCGCGGTGGGACCGGGACGCGGCGCGTCACGGTGCCGAAGATGCACGACGCGCGTCCCGTTCGGCGTCTGCGTCGGCGTGCGTCTTCGTGCGCCAGTATACGCCGGTGTAAACCGGTGGAAAAGGGTGCCGCCGGTTTAAACCACCTTATGGTGGTCCGGCAGGCCCCATTTGAGGGTAGTTTTCACTAAAACTTGATTTTTGGGAGCTAGAGAGGTCCAAATCACGATCCGGAAGAGGCGTTGTGACCGTATTGATGACGCGGACCTAGTTTTAACTTAAAAACTTAGAAATGACCACTTTTTATTTAGAAAAATTTTTAAATAGTGATGTGACATGTACAGGTGCACTTGAATATATCAATTAAAGGGAGTTATTAGCAAGCTAGTGGTCTCACACTGAGGTAGGTGACGACAACTAATATTTTGCCTTGATTTTTAAACCATGTTTAAACATAGCATCATGTGTGATTGTGTTTTAAAATGCAATTATTATTTACCGTGGATTTCATGCGACATTGCGTACAGGATGGTTATTCCAAATTGAAATCTTTTACTGAATAAACTTATTTAAAATGCTTTTACAAGCATGATGTTAATTAGTTATGCTTAATTAGAGACTTATTTCTTATTATATATATAGAAAATGCATGGATTTACATGGAAATGAGAATAGAGGCTTATTAACTGGTCCTTTTATAGGCTAACCCCAGGATGAGGGGCATGTCTTGGGGATTGCAAGCTATAAGTGCTCTTGAGTTTTAGCATATACATATGATTTCCGTGTTTTATATTTGATGACGGGTGCTCTCGCCCAGTGGGCGTCATGCTAGGAGGGATAGGGCCGGCCACCCACCTTCCGAGATTATGATGTGATGAGTTTATGATATGATAGACACCTGCCCATAGATGGCATTCGGTAGGGGTTTGGTAACATGGATAGTCCACACTACCGGTCTGAGCCTTTCCATGGGGACAGACGCTAAGTCTCCCGTTATGGTGTCGACGGAGAGCGGCGGTGGTTGATACCCATGGAGGGTTGCCACTGCAGCATGATGGCCCATATTCTTATTATGTGTGCATGTATGATGAGCATGGTTATGGATGGTATGCCTGGGTGTGACGACACTCAGAGGTTGACTATGTGTACTCCTGATCAAGGATGTTAGTGCGATGTGGTGGGACCCATTACCTTAGGGTGACCTTATTCTTGTTGTATGCTCCATTTTATTGATTCATGTCATGTTTTAACTCTATGATTGCATGTTTTAGCATATGGAATAAATTGGCATTTATTTGAACATGGTATTATGATATCACTATTTTCATAAGTGTTAGACTTTTTATCAGTATTGTTCATTATTTCTTTCATTTATTACATTCATTGTCTATGTACCTACACAAGCGATAGCTTGCTGAGGCATTACTTTGTTTTGCAATGCCTTAGATCTCGAGCGCGACACCAGGAAAGGAAAAGCGGTTGATAAACCTTGAGAGCTGCTGAAGACTAGTTTTCCCTATAGTTTTAGACAGTAATGTGAGTCATTAGAGTGGATTATCATTTGAATTTTATTATGGACTGCATACTTTATATTTGGATGTGATTTAGAGCTTTGGACATATGTTGGACATTTATATGGGATGTTATGATGGATAGACCCTGGGCCATATTATTATTGTCTTTTGGACGTTTATTTGATTTAAAATAAAGGCGCCTATTTATTTGACGTTGATTTATACGTGGATTAATTATTTATGTTTAAATTACATGTACGTCATTTTGAGAAAGGAAAACTAACACCCAGAGTTTTAAGATAGGTTTAGTAAAATGTTAAATAAATCTTTTCTCATGGGATCCCAAATGCTCTTATTTAAAATGCCATTATATATATATATATATTAAAAAAAAATTGTCTTAAAAATCCGGGGTGTTACATAGCATCATTCCTGCCTAAATTTCCTCCTCCAAAACTCTTTCTAGAGCCACTTTACTCATGGATTCACCCTTTCCTAATATAGGAACCTACCCATCTGTATATAGCCCATGGTTCATACAAATTTTCCAAGCAAAAGTGTGTGAGACACCTTGAAATCAAGCTCTCTTTTGGTGTTATTTGCTGCTGGACTTTGTGACTTCTTTGATTCTTTTCGTCCTTGGAATTTCTAATTATTCTTATAATTAATTGCTCTCCAATTCTGGTTAGTAGTTTGCTTGCTTTAGTTTAGTTTTCATTATTTTAGTTTCACTTATTTTGCTTTCTAGTTTTGCACCTTTCTTTCCATCTAGCTTTCCCTTTATTATTTACCTCAATTCTAGTAGTTCTTATTTATTATTCACTCAAGATTCAAGTTACCTCTTCTCTAGTAGTGACAGCCAAGAGAAGAGTTAGTTTAGAACCTTCAATTCCTCCCATAGTTAGTTCATCCCTTTAGCCTTCTTTTCTCTTAAATTCTTTCTTAGGTTTTCTTTGCATGACATCATACTTTAAATTGTGAACATTATCTTGCATTTTTGTTGTTGTTTAGATAGGATTTTATGCTTCAGAATTAGACATAATTTTCAGCAATAGAACATGTATTATGCATCCAATTTTGGATGTAATTTGGAGATGATTCAGTAAAGTTCTTTGAGGTTTCTTATTATGGAAAGTTCCTTTCATCAAACTAATTTAGATATGGGTTGTTTTCTTGCATAAATTTTGTGGTTTCAATTGCTTTCTATTACTTGATTTCTTTGTTCTCAAGTAGTTAAAATCTAGAAATTTTTCTCCTCTTAATTTTGTACTTTGTTTACAGCCATCTAAACACCTTATTTGCTTCAATCCTTAAGAACCCATTTAGCTTTTCATGTTGTTTATTAGATATATTAATTAGTTTTCATGATAATTTATTTTAAATTCATCAATTTTGGTCACTTTTACACCCTATAACCATGCGTACAATCCACAAATCATGCACATGGTACTAGGTCACTTTCCTTTTTGGTTTTTGCTAAGTTTAGTTGCATAATCTTATTTTGGTAGTAGTTAATTGATTGTTTGTAACTTAGTTTAGGTTTAAAAAAATTTCTTTCTTAATTTTAGAAAGTTTAATTTTTAGAAATTTTTAATCTTTAAAAGTGTTAGATTAGAAAGTTTCCTTTTTAGTAGTTTCCTTAAGTTAGTTGCTTAATTTGATTCATTATAATTTAGAATTAGTTTCCTTTACTTCTTGTGTGTTAGTTAGGTAGGTTTCTATTTTAATTGCTTAGCTTTAATTTTAGAAAGTTTCTTTTAATTCTAGTTTATAATTCCATGCATGTTTCCTTCTTAGTTTGTTTTAATTTTCTAGTTTAATCACTTCTCTATCTCTTTGGCTAAAGTTAATTGATCTAAATAGAATCCAATCCATTGAAAATTTGTGAGATTCCTTGTGGGTAGACCTCACTTGCATCAAAATACTACATTGATTCATGCACTTGCAAGTAATTTTAAAGATACAACACTACTTGCTCCCGGATCCTACTTGTCCCCACCCAAGAGGTTAGTGGAAGATAACATTCAACAATTCATTCAAAATTAGGAGAGGAAAAATGCTCAATTTGAGGCCCAATTAAAATAGAATACCAAATCCATGAATGAGGTTAAGAACATGCTAACCTAAATGTTGCAGACTCTGAAACCTCTCATAGTGCATATGGTTCTTCATGTTCAAACATAGGTCTAAGGTTGTCACCATTCTTCTTAGTAGTAACATAAGTGATAAAACTAGTTTGACAAAGGTTGATTAGGTTTAGAAACCTCCTAATGAAAAAGCAAAACCTTTAGATGAGGAATCCCTCCTACCCACTGAGCCATGTCCTATTCCCGCTTGGTTTCCACAAAGCCTACGTCAAGTTTCCAAGACTGAATCTAATAATGAGATTTTGGATATTATTAAGCAAGTCAAGATCAACATACTGATCTTAGACACCATTAAACAAATTCTATCCAATGTCAAAAATTTTAAAGATCTATGCACCATAAAAAAGAATATTAAATGTTCAAAAGAAGGCATTTTTGACCAAATAGGTTAGTTCAATAATTCAACACCATACACCACCTCAGTATAAAGATCCACATTTACCCTCTCTCACCTATATAATTGGCAACCACAAGATGAATAACACCTTACTCAATTTAAGATCTAGTATAAATCTATTGTCGTACTCACTATATTTCCAATGAGGTCTGGGTGAGCTACATACCAATCTAATTGATTGGTCTATCAAGATACTGAGAGGGGTAGTCGATGTGCTTGTCCAAGTATAATAGTTTTTTCTACTAATAGATTTTCTAGTTTTGGAGACGCATCCGATGGTGAATGAGAAAAATGAAATGGCGTTCATTCTAAGATGACCATTTTTGGCAATGTCCAATGCCTTGATTAATTATAGGAATGGTGCAATGAAACTTTCTTTTGCAAATATGACATTAGAGCTAAATATTTTTAACACCTATAAGCAACTTGGAAAATCTATGATGACTTGCACTGTGTTAATGTGAGGACCCGGGTTTTTTCATGCATTTTTAAATGCAATATCTAATTCCTAAGGCAGGATGCATCCCTATTTGAAAACCATTTTATAAAAACCATGCAATGCAGCGAAAAATCTTTAGTTTTAAACTCATTTTGAAAACCCCGAGTGTCATTTGCTTTCACAACCACCAAAGTAGTTTCTTGAAAAACTTCAGAAATCATAAATATTTTTCCCCAGGTCTATCCAGTCACAGCACACAGTCCAACTATAAATAAATCCAAATACATGCCCAAAGGGTAGAGAGTTTACTCACATGTATAGTTGTCTCCTTTGTTTATACACTTGCTCGTAGCACTAATATCTCCTGAGGCGTCTTCTATTTGTAAGTGGAACTATCCTGAAAAATGTTAAGGATAGGGTGAGCATATACTATACTCAGTAGGAGTCTATTACTACTAGTTTTACAATGCATGCTATGTTTAAAATCATATGGTCTTTAAAACATGTGCATGTTCGAACAATCATGTTCAATATCGATATCAAAAACCATTGTCAAGTTGAAACACGAACGACTTAAAGAATCACACAAACCAAGTCGAAAGTATCATATATATCATAAACATAATGATATGCATAATATGCTCAACTGAATCAAACTCATGGATATCTGGTATGGTCGACCAACCTCATGTCATGCCACATGCAATGCAAATAAATCCTCAAACCATAGGGTCCAACTATGCCCACGACCTCACCGCCGTGTGGTCCCCGGGTACCTGAGGACGTAGGGTCATATGCCTCCACGGGACATATGACACTTCAACCCAGTGCCATGACACTAGTGGTAGCCCCCTGTACCACATGCAGTCGAAGCAGGGACGTTGCCCTTTTTGGGCGTGGTACCCATCCACCTAAAAGTGGTAGCACCCACGAGCTTATCAGCCCAGATCATATACGATCAAACAAGCGAAAACCTCTTTTTCAAAACTTGTCCTCTTTGGGTCCCTCACAACTGTCTGGCCCTCACAACTGCCTACCCAACATCTTTTGGGCACTCCAGCCTCTTTTGGTAACCCTCAAGGACATGCAATCTTTCAAAAACTCAATGCTCACAAATCATGCAATATATGCATTTGTTTGCAAAACATATCTATGCATAATGTATATGCAATCATTTGCAAAACATATCTATGCATAAAGCATTTATCATATGTACGCTAAATTAAGTCATGCTAAACAAGTCATATACTTATACTTAAAACATGCATTCTCAAAACAATCATGGCTCTTTTAAAAAGTCTAGTAGCGATAGAGCACCTACCTCAAAGTCTCCTGGAGTCGCGTCCTTTATCACTTTAACTCATCCATGGGTCTCATTTATAAACTTCTAGGTATGAATGGATACAAGGAGTCCTTATTAATTTCAATATATTTAGGCATTAGACTACTAGCTCTGCCTATTGGGTCCAAGGTCCTTGCCTAATTCATTACCAGGCTAGATCCTATGATATGGATCTACTTTCCAATAGTTAAACTCTGTAGTTTATCCTTTAATCCTAGTTTTTAAAGTCTTCTTGGGTCTGTGTGTCCCAGTTCCTAGGACACTCGTGCATCCTGGTTGGACCGCGACTATCTCACGTGCATGCACGCCTAAAGGCCGTGCCAGGGACCGTGTTTTGCACGCGCACATGCATGCTCAAGTGACGCGCTATGATGCACATCATCGCATGGACACACCTTGTAACATGGCACGTCTCAGCTCCCAGGGCACCCCGTGCACCCTGGTCAAGCCAGGACCCGTGCCCCATGTCGCGCACGTACCTGAAGGCCGCACCTGGGACAGTGTACGCACTGTCGTACACCTGGAACCCGTCCCAGGGACCCAGTCCCAGGTGCATGTACAGCATGGCGTCCCTGGGACATCGTGTTCGTGCACAGCCGGCTAGAACCTGTCTTGGGACATTTTTCGGTCAGGAACCTAGCTAGAAACAGCTGGGGAAGGTCCAGATCCGACGTGGATCTGGCCTGGGGAAAGAAAAACGGATAGGGAGTGGAGAAAATCGGCTTACCTGGGTCGCCTGGGGATGCCCATCGCCGATGGTGGAACCCCGCTTCATTCCAACCCTCCTGCTTGCCAAAAAACTTGAAGAAAGGGGAAAAACCCTATTTCCATACCGGAAAGGAGAAAGGGCATGGAGAAAAATGGCAATGGCCGGCCTGACTTGGGCCCGGCCGTTGCCAGAAAATGCAGAAAGATGGGCTCCCGGTTTTTATCGAAAACCCTAGTCTCAAACGACTGGAAAAATGCGATTTGAAGAGGGGGGAGATGAGGTTTTTATAGAGGAGTGAAAGGTAGTGCCCCTCAATGGCGGTGCCGCCATTTCCCCTGGTGTATTCTAGAGAAATCCAGAAAAACTGGTTTCTGGGAGGGTTTAGAGGTTGAAGACGACAGGGGGTGCCGTTATCAAAATGGCCCCCTGCGTTTTTTGTCCTTTTTTGTTTTTTTCATTTTTCTGTTTAATTTCCCAAAATACCCCTATCTTTAAATGGCTGTAACTTCTTCATACGAACTCTGTTTTGGGTGATTTTTTGAGGCGTTGGATTCCATTTTTTGAGTAGAATCTAATGGTACAAAGTTTCCTCACAAATTCCTTTGTTTACTATTTTAAATAAAGTGAAACATTTAACCCAGTTTATGTCTTATAAAATGTCCAATTTTTGTTTAAAAATAACGTAAATTGCTCGGGCGTTACAGTTAAATTCATAAATTCCATGGTGCAAGATAACTTTATTCACACTTCCTTTACAAAGGTTTGCTTAGCCCATTTTGTAAGGGAGCCAGGAAGCTTAAAAATCTATAATTTGTCCCTCTGTAATTTGTCCTTTGTACTATTTTTGTATCATAGTTTTTCAAAACTTGCTTTTTTTGCTCACCCTTTTTTTTTTGTTTCTCACTATTTTGACATTCTACTTTTTAAATATTGAGGAAAATGTTTTGTTTAGGTTAGGGGGTGCAGAATTCTTGTGAATTCTAGACTTTTCATAGCTAATTTTTGTCATTTAAATTTTAATTTCCTTTAAAAATGAAAAAAATAAATAAAAATCTTAGTCTTTTTTTTTTTCTTTTGAGTTTCGAGCTGAGTTCCTTTACCGTGATGATAATTACATTTTGTAAATCTAGTTTTTCATTCTAACTTTAGCTTTTTAATAGAATTATATATTATTAGTTCACTATTTTACTTATTTCTAATGTATTTCATGGAAGCTAATCTCATATTTCACTTTTGCACAGTGTATATATAATCTAGATTGATAAGTAGCCATGACTTTGAGACCCTGAAGAAAATCAGCGAAGATTTATAACCCATGAGAGGTTTAGAGTCATTCATCATTTTGAGTATTATATATAAATTCTAATATTCTTTAGTGTGCATAATTCATGGTTGATCCTAGTATTTTTATTTATTTGGCCAAAGACTAAGATTTACTATTTGAGTATGACCCATAATTTTCTAAGAAGTTTGTTGAAACTAATAGGCTATATGAAACCTATTAAATGATTTAGGCATTCTTTATTTTAACCTAGAGTCATAAAGCCTCCCTAAAGATATTTCTATGACTATGTAGCCCTTTTGAGCCTTATATGTAAGTCATTTCTTTTGTGAACCAAGTTACCTCTACCCATATTAACCCAATATAAACTATCCATTGCCTATTTTCTCCAAAAATAAGTTAGAGATGATTGAAGAAATGCCTTCAAGTTGCCATACAAAGTCGGGAAGTGAATATCAAGAAATAAAAATAAAAATTTCTTCAAAGAAAAAGATCACACTCCTTTGTATACACCAAGAGTCCATTGTTGAAAAGGGGTTGGGAAAATCTTGTACCCAAATCCTACAATGATTATATGTGAGATACTTTTATTGTTGTTGATTCTACTCACATATTAAAGAGAGATATGTTTTGCTCTTTTTCTGAGAGTTTCAATTCTGAGTGTACATCTATTAATGAGAATTGAGGTTAGAACATATTTCAAAAGGAGTTCTTAAAGTTGTAGTCTACATAGAAGTTAAGATATATTATATATCTAAACTGTACACACATTACACTCCAAGGTCTAATCCTAACAATAATATCTTTAACATATGAGTAGGGTATTGAAATTTTTCATTCATTTCCATTAACATGCTAAAGTTGGTAGATTGAGTATGAAAAATTCTCTTAGATGAATTTAGGAATTGATCTTCTTCTTGAGTTTTGTAGGTAAATTCACTGCAAACCCTCACGAGGCTTAACCCATCCACTAAGGGTAACCTAGGAGTTTAAGGGCTTGTTGCAATGCCAAATGCAATCATGAGTACCTTTGAAAATGGTAATATATATCACTTTCAATAAAATAGTTTTCACATGCTTTGCTTAGGACTAGCACAATGTTGGTTGGGGGGTGTGTTGAGTGTCTATTTGTACCAAAAACCTTAACTTTGGTTTTATTTTAATGCATTTTTATTAATCATTTTCATACTTATATGATATATTTGCACTTAAACATTTATTTATCATTTAACCATAATGTGGCATATTTTCAAGGTCAGATAGACATCTAGAAGTAAGTATATGTTAAACCATACGAAATACTGCTAATTAGACTTTTTATAATTTTGTAGGTTATAGAACTGAAGATGCAAGAGAATAAATGGTAAGATTGAACTAGTCAATCTTTCATGTCAATGATCAAACTTAGATGACAACAGACAATTTAGGTCAAGATAAGATGAAATTTGAATGATCTAGATCAAGTCAACAAATAGTGGTCCACATTCCAACATTTTCCAAGGTGAAGATGGCATCATTATCATTTTTAGCACAATTGAAAATCCCATACATGCAAAGGTGGTAAATTACCATGCATGCATCTCACCACCCTACAAAGCCTCATATTGAATCCATGCAAGCTCAAAACAAGGCCCAAACATCTCACCCTGTTATCTACATTCAAAAGACCATAAGTCCCACATGTAGATCAGATTGCACACAATCTCTCATTCTCACATGCATAAATGTCCCACCACTTAAGGAAAACTTGTTGCACACTACTTATAGAAGTTTAATGTGGAGATTAGAGATATTTTTTGGGTTGCAATTTAGTAAGAGGCATCTAGGGATACTTAAGAGTGGATTTTGGAAGGGTGATATTACATTAGAGATTTTAGAATGTGTATGATGTGTTTACTTTCTTAAGGAGAGATCATAAGGCCAGAAATTAATGTTTTTGGACTGTTGTTGCTACATAGGATGGTTTCCTAATTGGAGACCAAAATTTAGAAACCTTAGCTTGAAACATATATTATAGGAAGTGTTTACTTTCTTAAGGAGAGATCACAAGGCTAGAAAGTAATGTTTTGGACTGCTGTAGTTGCATAGGATGGTTTCTTGATTGGAGACCAAAATTTAGAAAACTTGGTTTGAGACATTTCTTATAGGAAAGTGGGGGCATTTTCAAAAGTAGAGGTGAGTCTTGAAAGTGAAGCTAAAGATGTTGAAGTGGGGGAAGCTTCCACAAAGTTAGGAAGTCTTGGATTATACCTACTTAGAAAAGAGAAATAAAGTGTGGTCAAGTAGATGGTGGAAAAGGGAAGTTTTAAGGTATTTGGATTTTGGAAAGGTGTCAGTGACGTATTTTCCAAGTGGGATTTGCTTTCTTTTGAAAGTTTCTAAGTTAAAGATGTTTTTTATTAAATAAGGTCATTTGACTTTTGGGTTAGAAAGAGGTTCCCACTATGTTGGATGAAAAAAGAGAAGAAGAAAAAATATGTTGAAGTGTTGCACATTTTCTCATTGAGGAATGTGGCCTACAAAAGATAGTTTCCTATTGGGAAATTTCCAATAGTTTAGGAAGAGTTGGGCTGGTCTTTAAAAGCAAATGGAGAAGGGATGTGTTGCTCTTTCTTAGAAGCTGGGAGGCTTTCCCTTAGGCTACTCCCCCTTGGGAGAGTCATGGACATCTCTCTTCTTTTACCCCCACTACTTTGGCTGGAGCTCTTACACATTGAAGGCTTGAGACATTGAGGTGGTTTTGAAGGAGGGTGCTCATAGGTTTTGGGAGAAGGTAAAGACATCCTTAATAGATGATGTTCCTCTCTAAGAGTTTTTCATTTTAGGCTCTCTCTCTCTCTCTCTCTCTCTCTCTCTCTCTCTCTCTCTCTCTCTCTCTCTCTCTCTCTCTCTCTCTCTCTCTCTCTCTCTCTCTCTCTCTCTCTCTCTCTCTCTCTTGTTAGAATGCACTTTACAGAAGAAGATGCTGGGAGGTATCTCTTGCTGCTATTGGGACTCTTTGTTGTTAGATTTTTGGGCAGATACCACTACTTTGGTTGGATGTCGTGTTCCATTTAGCTTTCTAGCTTGACTGGTGTCGATTGTTCAATTTTAGTTGAAAAACCCTTAAATTAGCTTTAGGATAGATCATCTAACTAATTAATTTTGTATAATTAGTTTAAATGTTATTATAGATCCAACTGATCATCTAACCATTGTTTGACAAAATTTAGTGGCTAGATGATCATCGGAGCTGATCATATAAATAAATCATGATTAAGATTACTCTATTTTGATTTTATTTCTTACAAATCAATTAGAGTGAACTTGAATGATGCGCATTGAGTAATTGGGACTAGATCATCATCATGGATCAAAAGGTTACATGGCCCTTACAATGCAAGACAGACATAGGAGGAGGCCAATTGGAATAAAGTGCACATGGGTAGGAGGGAAAAGGGAATAAGAAAGAAAATTCTAGGAGATATGTAAGAATGGAAAGAAATAGGAAGCTAATTTTAAGGTGATTGAAGGAATTGAAAATAATTAGGAAATAGTTTCCTAATTAGGAAACTAATATGGGAACGTGATGGGTTATATAAGAAAGAAAGGGGGTTGCAATTCGAATATACTAAGAAGGAAACTGAAAACCCAAAGCGAAGGGAAAAGTAAACTGTTCCCAGCCATCTCCTCCTTCAGCTAGCTCCTATGAAAACCTGATCTCAAGGACACCATTAGATCTTCACTTAAATTCAAATCCTAGATGACCCATAAGCTCTAATCACACATCTTGATTTCATATAGTGAATTTCAATTGTCCAATTCACAGTTTCATCCATTGATCTAGGTAGCATTTAAAAAAAAAAAAAAAAAATTGCATCATCCAACTATTGAATCAGCAATCAAGGACATCATTAATTGATTGGCATAGGTTGATCCACCTGGATGTGATTTGATATAGAGAATTTTGCTGTGTGACACAGCAATTTAGCTAGGGAAGTGAAACTTAGTTTTTATTTGCTTAAGTCATTATTATTTAGATTTAGAATTGTATACTTTTTAGTTGAGTAATAAATTTGAATTTTTTTAGTGCATTGTTATTTTATTATATTTTTTTGTTATTTTAATGATTAAATTTTATTTAAACAGCCACTTTTCAAATCAAGTCCTCTTGGGATTGACCCATACTTGCACACATTGTACTACAATAACCCGTGCAATTGTAAAAAGTAATAACAACTGGTTGTTCATTATTTCTTGGCTTAGAGTGAAGATCCTAAAATAATTGCATGATGAGTGACTCATCAAGGGACTCGTAGGATTCTACATCAAACAAGGGAAGTTTGCTTTAGTTTTTTTTTTTTTTTATGCTATCTAATGATCATAGATTGGAAGTTAATAATAGTTATTTCTTACAATTTAATTACAATCTTATTTATGTTTTGAGTTTATGATTAATGCCTTAGTTTCTATATTATTAGGTGATAGTTTTTGTTTTTGTTTTTAGCATAGTTTGCATGCTTTAATTCTACCATAGTTTAGGACTTAGTTTGCTTTAATTTTAACCAAAGATTAAGTGATATTTTTTAGCAATTACAAGATTGTTTTCAACATTCCTATGTGTTGTTAGAATACATGTTAATCCTAACTAAATTTAGATATGTTTTGCACTTTTCATTCATGTTAGTTTTGTGCTATTCTTTTTAGTTTTGGGTTAGTTTAAAACAATCAATTACACTATTTTAGCAGGATAGAATTCTATAATTTTATGCTTAGATTTGTTAACATAGTAGGCTAGTTTCTTTGTCCTAAGGTTAAAGTGATCCTAGCCTCTAATTAGGAACCCCCCTCATGAGTTTCTAATATTTTAATTGTTCTTAGAAAGTTGGTTTTGAAATTAATTTCAAGTTTAAAAAGATAGATTTATCCCTAGTATATTTCTTTGATTTTATGCCATTACTTTTCACAGTGGATGCTTGGAATTATTCCATGATCTATCATAGTTAAGTTTTACATAGAATGCTTAGAATTTAATATTCTATCTAGATTTTTATAATTTCTATATTATTATTTTTTTAAAGTATTTTTTGATAAAGTATTTGCAATTTCAATTCAATTCTTGTGTTATAAAAGGAAACAATAAGTGGTGGGACTAATTTTAGGTAGGTAATCTTTAATTCTATAAATTTAATTTTTGTTAAAAATTCACTTTCATCTCATATGCTAATCAGATCACTATCATATTCTTCTCTTGTTAGTTTGGTATAGTTCTTTCATTATTTTAGGATCATTAGTTTAGATTACTTTGGTGCTTTAATTTTCATAATATATCCTCCCTGTGGATTCGATCGTGCATAATACTACAATTGATTAATTATGCACTTGTAGGAAATAAACTCAAACATTAGTGCTGGACTAATAGGATAGTTAGTATAAGAACATTAGAATGTATATGCAAGTGTTGCATTCAACTATTGGATTATTACAAGTGGGACTAGTATAACCCATTAGCATAAGTGCTGGATTCAACCATTGGGTTATAACTAATCAAATAGTTAAATCCATTAGTATAAGTGTTGATTTCAACCATTGAACTATAATAATAAGCCCATACAACCATCTAATAGATGCATTTGTCTATAAACTCGTACAACGGAATAGAATCACACATATAAGAGATTTATTCATCTATAATCCCATACAACCATCTATATAACCAATCAGAAACACAAATAGCATGTGCATTCATCTATATAACCAATTTATAATTGATCCACTATAAAAATCTCAATGATTAGGTCTCATACTACAATAGAACAAAAATAGGAGGTGCATTCAGCTACAAGCCTACACAACCATGTAATAACATGTGCATTCTAATAATATATGAGATCGGGTTTCATTCTACAGTGTAATATATAAAAATAGATTTAAAAAAATTATAACTAAACAACACCCTCAATAAGAACAAAAACACATACCCCCTTTTGGATTCAATAACAAAGGAAAAAGAAAGAAAAATAAGAAAGTAAGGGTTAAAAGAACACTAACCTCTAATTTTGGAATCTCTATGATTGAACACAGATCTAGCATTTCTTAACCATGGATTGAAAAGCAAACTAGAGATAGGCATCGAAAAAGCTTAGATCTAGTCATTCCTTACAAATCTGTAGGTAAAAGAGGGCACGAAGAGAAACAAGAAGGAAACCTACTTCTCTTGTGGCTTCTGCACCACCTATTGTTGCCATAGAAGATGGGTTGAAGGATATTTTAGGCATTGATTGGTCACAAACACTATTTCCATTTTTTCAATGGGTTTTCAGCTAAAAACCCACAATTTGAAGAGGGTTTCAATGCTTCTTTCACCAAAGGAATATGAAGGGAGATCATGAGAGAGAGAGAGAGAGAGAGAGAGAGAGAGAGAGAGAGAGAGAGAGAGAGAGAGAGAGAGAGAGAGAGAGAGAGAGAGAGAGAGAGAGAGAGAGAGAGAGAGAGAGAGAGAGAGAGAATGTAGAGAGTTGCTAGGTTTTGGGAAGGTGATCCATGGAAGGGGGAGGAGTGGGCACACTAAAAACTAAGTTTTTATAACATTTTCTAAGATGTTTTTTAAAAACCATCTTTTTTCTTTAATTTTTTAAGATAGTTTTTATACCATCTTCTTAAGCTGCTAGGTTTCAGGGGATGAGTTTCAGAGAAAGGGAGATCATAAGAGATAGAGGAAGGATGCATG
Source organism: Warburgia ugandensis (assembly GCA_035236585.1). Classification (NCBI taxonomy): domain Eukaryota; kingdom Viridiplantae; phylum Streptophyta; class Magnoliopsida; order Canellales; family Canellaceae; genus Warburgia; species Warburgia ugandensis. The sequence goes on from CP141131.1 coordinate 28,700,408, forward strand.
AGAGAAAGAGAGAGGGAGGGAGGGAGAGAGAATAGAGAGCTACTAGGTTTTGGGTGAAGGATTTCGATGAAAGGTAGATCACAAGAGAGAGAGAGAGTTGCTAGGTTTTGGGCAGGTGATCCATGGAAGGGGGAGGAGTGGGCGCACTGAAAATTAAGTCTTTATAATATTTTCTGAGATCCTTTTTAAAAACCATCTTCTTCTTTTTTTTAGTTTTTTAAGATAGTTTTTATACCATCATCTTAATTTCTCCCAAAATCATCATCAACATCATGATAACCTTATCCCAATTAGGGGTAGGCCACATGAATCTTGTTCCTCCATTCCCCTCTATTAAGTACCAGGCTTCATTTAGTCCCAAAGTCGTTAAATCTTTTCTAACCACTTCTATCCACATTCTTTTGGGCCTTCCTCTTGCCCTTTTAGAACCTTCTACTTGTATTGCCTTACTCCTAATTGATGACAGTTTTAGTCATTGTTAGACATGTCCAAATCATCTAAGTCTAATCTCCCTCATCTTGTTACCTATTGGTGCTACCCCTAAGTTTCCTCTAATGTTTCCATTCCTATCCTTTCTTGTCTTGCCACTCATCCATCTAAACATCCTGATTTCGGCTATGCTCATACTATGAACATGATGTTCTTTAACTACCCAACACTCTGATCTATAGAGCATGGCCAGCCTTATAACCATCCTATAAAATTTTCCTTTTAGTTTGAGTGGCAAATGCAGATCACACAAAACTCCAAATGCACATCTCCATTTATTTCAACCCACTTGGATTCTTTGGGTAATCTCCCTCTCAAACTCTCCACTCTCATGAATCATCAATCCTAAGTGCCGAAAGTGGTCTTTTACGGGGACTTCTTAGGTATCAATCTTTATTGGTGCTCCACTCCTCCTCTCATTACTAAAATTGCATTACATATACTTTGTCTTAGTTCTGCTAATTTTAAATCCTTTAGGCTCTAATACATCTCTCCATAACTCTAGCTTTATGTTCACCCCCTCCCTTGCCTCATCAATTAAAACTGTATCATTACAAATAGCATGCACCATAGAATCTCCTTGTATAGATGTTTTGCTAACTCATCCATAACCAATGTGAAAAGGTATGGGCTCAATGCTGATCCTTAGTGCAATCCTATAGTGATAGGAAAATCAACAGTCTCTTTGCTAGTGGTCTTAAAATTTGTTATCGCTCCCTCATGCATATCTTTAATTATATATATATATATATATATATATATATACCACCACGAAACACCTTTCTCACCCAACACCCTCCATATTAACTCTCTAGGGACCCTCTCATAGGCTTTCTCTAAGCAATAAAGACCATGTGGAGGTCCTTCCTCCTCTCCCTATATTGCTCTGTCAATTGTCTTAATAAGAAAATAGTTTCCATGGTAGACCTCCCAGGCATGAAACCAAACTAGTTCTTTGATACACTTATCTCATGCCATAACCTCTTCTTAATCACTCTTTCAAAAGTTTCATAGTGTGTCTCATAAGTTTATCCCCCGATAATTAGGGTAGCTCTATATGTCTCCTTTATTCTTATAAATTGGTACAATAGAGCTCTTCCTCCATTCATCCGCCATTTTCTTTAGTTTTATAATCTTGTTAAACAACTTAGTCAACCAAAATACTCCATCATCTCCCATATGCTTCCAAACCTCTATTGGTATACCATTGAGCCCCAAGGCCTTTCTTCATTTCATCTTTTTCAATGCCTCTTTCACTTTAGGCATTCTAATCTTATAGTCGTATATATAATGTCTAATGTTATTTAGGTTTACAAAACTTTTAATCCCTATATTCTCAGGGCAATTGTCATTTAGCAATTTTTGAAAGTAACTTTCTCACCTTTGTTTGATCTTTTTATCTTTGACTAGTACCCTTTGATCATTACTTCTAATGCACTTAACATGGTTTAATTCCTTACCTTTCTTTTGTCTTATTTTTACAAGTTTAAACACATCTTTCTAACCTCCTCTTGGTCCTAGTCTATTATATAGATCATCATATGCCTTAAGTTTAGCCTCACTTACTATTCTTTAAGTAACCTGTTTAGCATTCTTATACTATTCATAGTTTTCATTATTTCTAGTCTTCTGCCATGCTTTGAAACATACATGTTTTTCTTTAATAACTTTTTGCACTATTTCACTCCACCACCAAGTTTCCTTTACTAATTTTCTTTTACCTTTAGATACTCATAGGACATCTTTTGTCACTTTCTTAATGGACTTGATCATATTAACCCATATGGTGTTTACCTCTATTTCATTGTTTCAGTTTCCTTATACTATCAACTTATTGGTGAGAGAGATTATTTTATCCCCTTTTGAGTTCCACACTTAGTTTTTGTATGCCTATTAAGTTCATTTCTTTTCTTCCATGTTTTAATTTAGATATCCATAATCATTAAATTTCTAAGTAACAAAAAGTCTATTTGGATTTTATGGAGTCCACTTTTAAAGGTTATTAAGTGTTCATCTCTCTTCTTAAAGAATGTGTTTACAAGGGCTAGGTTATATGCCAAAGAAAAATTAAGGATAGCTTCCCCCATCTCATTTTGTTCTCTAATACCATACCCTCTATGTACCCTATCATATCCTTCCTTTAATTTTTTGACATGGCCATTTAAGTTTGCTCTTATAAATATTCTCTCTTCTTGAGAATTTCTTGTATGACTCCCTCCATATCTTCCCAAAATTATCTCTTAATTAAATCTTCTAATCCTACTTGTGGTGCATATGCACTTATAACATTTATGATCTACTCTCCTAGAACAAGTTTTATTATTATAATTCTATCACTAGTTCTTTTAATGTCTACAACTTTATTCTTTATTCTTTAATCCTTTATCCATTGTTATTCCTATGCCATTTCTGTTATTATCCTTTCCTATGTACCAGAGCTTATACCCATTGATTTCTCTAATTTTAACCCCTTTCCACTTGGTTTCTTGGATACAAGTGGTGTTGACTCTCCTACGTTTGATCATATCTACTAACTCTAAACTCTTTCCTATCAATCTCCCTATATTCCATGTGGTAATATGAATCTTATGCTCTCAAGTTAGCCTATATACCCGTGCACTTCTCGACCCCCATGACTACTTTCCACCACACCTAAGTTCTGATACAGCGTGTCGCTTCCTAGGGGATGCTCTAGTAGGCCATGCCTATTTTCCACCACACCAAGGATCCGATGTAGCACGTTACTTCTGGGGGAATGCCTTAGAAACCCTTGATCATTTTTTATTGCACCCAGGATACGATGCAGCACTTCACTTACTAAGGATGCCCTAGCTTGAGGGAATGTCAGTGATGATTCATGTCATGTTAGGGTTGCCAAACTTTGAAGAAGCTAAAGATGTTTGTCATTACCTTTTTCCTTACTTACAAACTAATATAAATATGCATATTCATTTGCAAGTAAGAAGTAAAAATAACAAAATCATATTCAACTTCTTTAAAAGGTTTTACTTGTCAGCTGGAACCTGAAGAAAAAAAATTTAGCTCCTTTTTTTATCCAGGCTTAGGACCGACATTGGCAAACTTAATTTCTTCCAAAATAGTTACAAATTTTTTACTCCCTCTTAGGCTGGGTTGTTCTTGATGTAATTGCATCATAAATAAAAATAATAAGGGTAACTCCTCATTAAATAAATAACACAAGAACAAGTTTTAAATAACTCCTAATTAATCATTCTTTATTTACATATGTCAAATGTTACGTTTTAATTTGCCCCCTCATATAAATTGTTTTCAACCCAAGGACTCTCCTTACTACTATCACACAAATAATTTATCTCATTATCTTTGATTATATCAATTAATGACACTTTTTAGTAATATAAGAGTAATCTATTACAGTATCGAGTAGCTCATCTTCATCATAAAAGTCCCTTGGGGAGGTTGATAAAAAAAAGTTGACCATCTTATATCATGTTCGTCTTATACATAAAATACTAGTTTTGCTTGAGATGCAAAAATAAATTAGTTAAATTTATAACCAATCTTATTAAGGTCAACTAATGTGCATCCAAGGGCATAAGTTTTAATGCTACCCTTAGTATGTTCCACCAAATCACACTAAAACTCAACCACATTTCTACAAGTATAATCAGGCGCCCATAGATCTTATATAACCCTGTAATAAGTATCATTCATAATAACTGAGTTGTTGTCCTTTAAACTAGAAAAGAAAATAGCATTGGCAACTAGGTTGACCCTACTATTTTGCTGTGCTCTTAAGTTATTATGGTTGTTTGTTTAAAAAAAATAACTATACTTTATTACCTCTAGTCGAGTTCCTGTCACTATCTAACCTATGGATATAGATACACAATGACTTCAAACATCTCGCAAACCTTAAATCTATGTTTATTGACTGGGATCATTATTATAATCCAATAATAAATTAGTATATGTGTGCAACTAATAACAAGAAAAAGAAGCATTAATTCATTTTACTTTCTGACTAAGCCACGTAGTAAAGATGTGATAATGCTCACATTGCAGGCACTTCTGTTTCTTTGCATCTCTTGGGTACCTTGCGTTCAAGAACTCCATGTGCTTGTATAATGAAGAGATGTAAAGCAACATATTACCTTAAATTTATACATAAAATAGAGAAAATGAAAGCAACATGTGTGTGTGTGTGTGTGTGTGTGTGTGAGAGAGAGAGAGAGAGAGAGTCTCAACTTACTCACTATATAGTTGAACTTCATCTACATTGTTTCTTAATACATAAAGGTGAAACTAGTCCCATTTCTTATGTTCAACGATCGATACACAACCACTAAAGAGAGGTTCACTAACTTTTGAAGCAAAACTCCACCGCTTCTTCTGCAATGTAACATTAAGCAATACACCCCTTTGGCCAATTGTGATTTCGTACATACCCTTTTAACACTTTTATGAATGTCTGAAATGGGTACATCCATAGCAAATAAACTATCCCACAGAGTTTAATATCATTAGTGAGATGTACTGTTAAGTGTACCATTGTATTAAAGAAAGATGTGGGAAGATTGTCTCAAGTTCACATAAAGTTGTCACTATATAGTTTTGAATTTCTTAAAATTTTGAAACATCTACCACCTTCTAGCATGAATCATTGAAAAAATAGCAAAAATTGATTCTCTAACTTTATCTAGTAGCACTAAATGTATTATTACAAGTAGGAGTTGGTTGCATTAGGTCCTAGCAATTATGTGACTTCATCCTTAATAGTTTCAACTCTTCTATGGGCACAATATTTCTAAAGTTTGAAGAGTAGTCATTTGAGAATTTTGAGCTCTCATAAAGTTTACACACTGCTTCTCTCCTCCCTATTGAGTGTATAATTTGCTTTGGGCAAGTATGTTCCTCAGCTACCCCTATCCTATAGATGCAACATTCTCTTTAACTCATCTTCACAAGATTTGTTTGAGCTACAAGTCCAACTTTTGTTTTTTTTTTTTTTGTATGTCAAGTAAGGTTCTAGTTAAACTCTCAAAAAATTCTTCTCAATGTGCATGACATCAAGCACATGTCTCACTTGTAAGGATTTCTAGTACTCAAGTTTAAAGAAAATTGACTTCTTTTTCCAACAACTTGTAAAGTTGCTACCGCCGATACATTTAGTTGCTTTATTCTCCCCCAATGAGAGAGTAAAGTTTTCAATCTTTTCCAATATTGTCATCTAGTCAACATCGTCGAAGATGTTCTTATCTCTACACTACCATTAAATTCTATCTTTTTAAATGGTAAGGATGGTTTTCATGCAACCATTTTCTATGGCCTAGGAATACTATCTTCTTGCCATGTTTAAGATGTATCACATACATTTGATTGCTATAGATAGGACAAGCATTACATCCCTTCAAGGTGCATCCTGCCAAATTACCATATGTAAGTAAGTCATTTATTGTTCATAACAGTATAACCATTAGGGTGAATGACCCTTCTTTGTATGCATCATAAGCTTCAACCCCTACATCCCATAATATCTTAAGATCGTTAAATGGATGCAAGTATATGTCAATGTTGTTCCCTAGTTGCTTAAGACCTAATATCAATATAGTTAACATCATAAACTCCCTCTTATGCATAGCAACAAAGAGAGGTTGTAACAAACTATTATAACAAGCCAACAACTATACATGCTCCTCATAGAACTATAAGGATCAATCACATTTATAGATATAGCAATTTGTAAGTTTCTTAGTTCTTTTCCAAAATCAGGCCACAAGAAGTCTACAAGCTTCCACACTAAACTATCTACTGGATGGAAAAAATAGCTATCAGCTACCCCTCCTCTACATGTCATACTAATTTCTTCACCATTTTTGTAATACAAAATATTCTTTTGAACCCTAGAATAGGGGACAAATACCATTGGACTTTTGAACATCTTTCACATGCTTAATTGAATTCTTGTTCAACTTACATTTTGATTGTCCACAAGTTGGGCACATAGTTTTATCCTTGTGCTCCTTCATTTACAAGATGCATTTACTGGGACAAACATGTATCTTCTCATACTTCAACTCTAATGTGGCCTTGACTTTTTTTTACCTCTCACGTGGACCTTGCCAGTTTGTTCTCCTTCGATAGCGTTTCACCCACCACTTTCAAGGCTCTCTCAATGCACCTACTGTTACCTTTCTCATGTTTCCAAATCTTAAGCATGGACAACACATGCGATTACAATCTCCACCCCCTTCCCTTAGTGCAAACTTTATGAACTTTGTTGTTCCCTTCTGACATTCTTTTGATGATCTTATCACAGTCATCTAAGCATATTTGTCAATTTTGATGGAAAAAAATAGAAGCTTAATGACATCTTTTAGACATTAAGGAATGAACTATCGATTAGACATTTTAGCAAATATTGGGTGTGCAAAGAAAACCTTAGAAAAAACCTATCATGCATGGAGATTTTCCAACTCTATGTTGGAACAAAAACATCAATGCGAACATGCATGATAGATCGATACGAGGGAGGGAAAACATTGGGAAAGGAATTTACCCATAATCACACAAATAAAACAAGAGACAAGGAATAAATACTTACCAACTCCAATCAGTCAATGAAATACAAGTTCTAAGACAAATATTATGTTCAATGGCCACTCCAAATGCTAGTTTTTTAGTTGAAGCTAGCTAGAGCCAAAATGCAAATAGCTAAGCTTCAAGATTTACTGTTAGATGTTGTTGTATGAAGACAGACAGATGAGAGATAGGAAAGAAAAGAGGCATGAAATTTTTATATAATTTCAGGTTTTTGAAGATGGTTTTGTAGAATTATCTTCTTAAGTGGGTTTTTTAAGACAGTTTTACAAAATCATCATCTTAAGTACATTTTTAAGATGATTTTTCTAACCACCTTCTTAAATAGCTTTTTTTAAGATAGTTTTTTTAACTATCTTCTCAATCAGTATTTTTTAATATAGTTTTTTTTTTTAACTATCTTTTAATCTTGAACTTTTAAGACTGTTTTCCTATTTTTCTTTGTAATCATAATTTTTTAAGTCGATTTTTTAACTGTCTTCTTAATAAAGCTTTTTAAGATGATTTTCTATAGCCACTTTCTTAAGCAAGATTTTTTAAGACAATATTTTATAACCATTTTTTTAAACAAGCTTTTTTAAGATAGTTTTCTATAACCTTCTCCTTAAGTTCTTCCCATGAAAATCTTCAAACTTTTTAACTCCCTCCAATGACTTTTTAAGACAATTTTTGAAAAACCATATTATTTAATAGGTTTTTAAAAAAAAATTGTAAGATGATTGTATAAAAATCATCTTCTTTTTGTCATCGTAGAAAAAACCAATTTTAAACGTGTAGTAACAGAGCAACCATCGGGTCAAGGGTTTGAATTGTGGAAGGTACAACTTGTGGAAAGGACTACCTAGTGTCAAAGTGAAAGCTAACATAAACAGTAGATAGAGCTACCTGATCCACAATGTGAGCCACCCAAAGTGGGCTAAGGTGGACTTCAATGGCAAAAACATGGTCATGTGTTATGATCCCAAGTGGGGCTGACTTGCGATATGGTTTGTAAGGGACCCACTAGTAGCATGCAACATTTGTTTAAGAAATTGACTTGATTCATTCCATCAGTCATGGGGCTTTTGGCACATTGGTTGTCTATTTAAGGCCTCAAGGAGGGCTTTTCTACCCAACCCTATAAAGTTTTGAACCTGTTCCTAAAAAAAAAAAAAAAAAGTTCTTAATATTAATGTTATGAATCTATTGGCATGTACATCTTAATCTTTGAATAACACCATGGATAGGATAAGCATGACTAGAGTAATCATTATTGTAGAATGAGCATGACTGTGTTAGTTATTATAGTGGAATGATCATAGGTTCGTTACTTTAGTAGTTTTGGTAGTTATGTTAGGAGAGGGTGTTAGAGTATGTTGTAAGTTAACTAACTAAAAGGCATTTTTAATTTTTTAATTCATTTTTCATTATTTGTGGGAGTTACATGCAATGAATTGGAGTTAAAACAAGAATAAAAATGCATTTTAATCATTTCTTTTGTAAAAAAATTATTTATGTTTGTTATCATCATTTTATAATAAAATTTTTATTCAATTTGTAATGATTTTTCAGCTTTATTCGGCAGCTACCTTAAACCTCTATATAAAGGGCACTTCTAGGTGAGTCTCACACCAACAATAAAAGCTCTCTACTCTTTGTACTCTATGCTCTTCCTCTAGAATGCGTCACTCTATTCTCTCTCTCTCTCTCTCTCTCTCTCTCTCTCTCTCTCTCTCTCTCTCTCTCTCTCTCTCTCTCTCTCTCTCTCTCTCTCTCTCTTTCTTGAGTTTTCCCAAGTTCATCACTCTATTCTCTCTCTTTAGAGTTTACCAATTAGTGTCCCACTCTATAAGAGTTCTTCCACTAATGAAGTTCTCTGGTTCTAGAGTTCCAAGCATTCTAGCTGTGTAGTTCTAGAGAACTAATCTTGTGAAGTTCTTATTATTATATGAAGTTACTCGGTCATAGTATTCTCATGCTATTCAGTTTCTCATTGAAACTTTAGATTCTTGATCTATTATCTTGTTTTCAAGGTGATTAGAGATTTATTTGTATTTTCTAGATCATCAATTTGAGATGTGAAGATACTTATCTCATAGGGATATGTTACAAGAAAAGAGAGATCTGATTATGTTTTCCAGATCATCATACTACTTGAGATTTGAAGAAAAAGAGAGTTCTAATTGTGTTTTCTATGTCATCATACTTATTGAGATTTGATGAAAAAGTGAGCTTTGATTAAGATATGAAGGACATGAATTTTAGCCTTTTTGAGTTTATTAAAGCATTCATAAATTGGAGACTAAAGTACTGGCCTTAATCTAATAATAAGAATCAGTAAAGACCAAAGACTGAGTCTAGCTTGGTTAAATACTAGACATGGTGCTATTGAGATCTTTTGCAAAGTTAGGAGGCATCAATTGCCTTCAAGAAGCAGCAATTGTAACATGCCTTTAAACTAGGTTCATAAAATTTAGTTTGTACAAGTTAAATAATTTTTCAATAAAGGGTGGTTATTAGAAGAGAGTCAATTCCAAATTTATACATAAATAAGCAATTTGTGAGTGTTGTTGGGGATAAGATAAGAGATTTAAGAATTGTAAGGAGGTTTGCCCCCTCAAAGTGTTATCCATGGAAGTTTTAGCCCACTCAAGTGGCTGCATCAAGGAAATATTAGTAATATAATTTGTAATTTTAATTTATTTTGATGCAAGTATAACAGTTGGTATCGTAGCCACTTTCCTTGATGAAGATTGTTGATACTATGGGAGAAAAGAAAGTTGCAACTAAAGGTGTGGAGAGAGATGCCCTCGAAGTGATCATTAGGAGGATGATCCCCTCCAAACGGTTACCTTTATCTAAGATGATGCTTCTTTAACTACTCTGACTAACTAAAGATGATCATGCTTGGAATCCTTGAACTTCAACCTTAAGGACAAGTTTGATTTAAGGAGGAATGAAATGTTATGTATCTATATGCCTATACATCTTAATCTTTGAATAACGCCATGTATGGGATGAGCATAGTTGCGGTAGTTATTTTAGTGGAATGATCATGGCTTGGGTAGTTATTGTAGTGGAATAATCATGGATTAGTTACTTAAATAGTTTCAATAGTTATTTTAGGAAAGGGTGGTTATTGGAAGAGAGTTATTCCATATTTATATATAAATGGGCATTTTGTTAGTGTTATTGCAAATAAGAACAAATATTTAAAAATAAAGATGTTTGCCACCTCAAAGTAGCATTTGTGTAGGTTTTAGCCCTCTCAAAGTGGCTGCATCAATGAAGCATTAGTAGTATAGTTTGTGTTTTTAATTTATTTTGATACAGGTACATCACAGATTTGGTGGTTGCTAACATTTCACAGAGACAACAATTTAAAACTTGCTAGAACCTTTTAATTTGTGAAAAATGACCAAACTTAGTTTCTCCCATAGAAAGGACTTTTCTCAAACTTTTGAACTTCTAAGAGATTTCCCACCTTTGAGAGAATTCAAGTAGTAAAAAAAGAAAAAAGGAAGTTTCCTCCAAAAGTTCTTTCAATGAGAGAGAGAGAGAGAGAGATCTTAGGAGCAACTTTGAAGGAGACCCTTAAATACTAGGTTGTAGAAGGAAAAGCTTTGTCAAATAATAGATCCAACAACGAAATCAACAATAGCAACATCCTAGCATCATGTCAAGATCAAATTCTATTTTCATGGGCATGTAGAGTTTTAAATTTAGAACTTAATTAAGATTTTAAATTTTAAATAGAATTTGAGATTTTAAGTGAAAGCTAGTCGAAATTGAAATTTTTTCAAATTTTGGCTAGAATTTATTGAAGGAGTGCTCATATCATTTTTAGACTGCATTAAATATTTGAGATATTCATAGAAGGAGTACCCATATCATATTTGGGCCCGTTTTGCATCACCTTGACAATCTTTGAAGCAAGATGAGATTTTTCTCCTAGTACTTACGACAATGGCAAAGGGAAATGGGGGGAAAGAGAGGAGGGGAAGAGTTAATAGAAAGAAGAATAGAGAGTAACCTTTGTCGGACTAGTTTTGCATAAGCACTAGAGTCTCAAATAGAGAAGAGAAAGAGGGGAACTTTGAGAATAACAAAGAGGAAGATAAGACAGAGAAGGGGGGCAAGGTTTTATCTTCTCGGGGCCAGACCTATGCTAGAGATTCATACAGAGAGGAGAAAGAGAGGGCCAATAAAGAGGAAGATAGGAGAGGGAGGCTATACTTTCACCAAACTGGTTTTGCTTTCATGCAAAGTGTTGTTAACAAGGAGAGAAGGGTTGTTGTTTAATCCTATGCAAGAATATTATAAGGAATTTTTCAAATTCACTCATTTTGAATCAAATTTGAAAGGAACAAAAATCATGTCTAGTAGGAAAATAAACCCCAAATTCTTTCCTTCAAAATAAACAAATTCATAATTTTGATAAATTCTAAACTCTACAATAAATTTTAGGAATTTACATATTTAATTCTAAACTCTAGTCCTAATTTTGCCAAATTCTTGCATTCAAATTCCAAACTCTATAACCACCTTATGAAAGTGGCTTAGATTTTCAACACCTTATTTCAAGCTACAAAAGTGTAATAGAGTAAGCACAATACTTGACTTGCAAATCATGCGGACTATTATTTTTGGCCCATTCCTTTTTCATAGGCTAATCACTACTCTCATTCTTTGGCAAGCTATAACTTTAATCTTGCTCAAATTTGTAAAGATTCAAATTGTTCACAATCTTGTGTGCATCTTAGATGAGTTATACAACCACAATCTTTCTTATTTTCTTTAGTTTTAAAATGGATGGTAAACAGTTTTCCCATGCTTTTTCAACTTAAAAAAGAACATGTTAAAAGAGACTACCAAACAAAGCACTTTCTTGATCAAGGAAGAAGTATACTTTTTAGGCCCACATAAAGAGATTTATGTGGTGATCTACGCCAACAAACATAGCACACTAATACACCGAAGATCTATGTGTAGATCCCTAACAATAAACTTGCACACTATTGAGAGCTAAACTATACGGCTCTAGTCAGTTGGTCAGTTGGCCAATGAATATCTCTTGGGCATGCTATGTGTCATAGATGAAGGGTCTAGAATTTTTCAATCAAAATAAAATTAATATTTACAAATCAGGCCCTACATTAATTGATTAGATCATGCCAACGTGGGACATGTGTATTCCAAAAGGTGTACTTTATCGAGCAGGCAAGTGCAATTTTGGAGAAGCATTTTTCATGTTACAGTTTTACACTCGATAATATAATGAATCGCCGACAAGATGTGCATGGTAAGTACTTGCAGAAGATGAGCCCCATTTGGACTTATGGCTTGCGAAGATCGGCAATGGGAGCTGGGGATGGGCGTGCGCTTAATTTGCTTATAGGGAACGGCTATTCAAACTAGAATGTAAGAGAATACGGCTCTCTGTTTCCCTCATGTAGCCATCGGAAAAGCCCTCAACTCTCTCTCTCTCTCTCTCTCTCTCTCTCTCTCTCTCATATCTTTTGCTTGTCTTCCTCTTTCTGCTGTCTATTATTCTTTGCTGAATGGTATTCGTTGTTCCTATTTGCTCTGATTCTTTGTTTGTTGTCGTTGTTTGTTTGTGATGGATGCAGAATCATTGTCTTCTCCAATGTTTTCTAACCAGACAGTCGCGGCTCCCTCTTCAAGAACACATCTACTCGAAGCACCCTCCTACCTTTACATATGTGACTTGATCAATTCCACAACGCCATTTCTGATTCTGTTTGTTCTTCCTCCAGTTTTCTCTTTAGAAATGGAGATCTAGGGTTACGCTTTGATTTAAAGAAATGGAGGAGGAAAGGGGGAAATGGAGACAGATCACTTCTTGTCGGATGATAATCTGTATGGATGGGGAATGGGCCTGCAATTTATAATTTGTTGTATAGTTGGATAGGATACTCGGCTCTCACCCGAGAGGCCCGGGTTCAATTCCCGGTAACGGAATCTCAGTCTTTTGCCTACCAATAAAAGAAAAATGGGCCTGTGTTGTATTTCTTCGGTTCACCTTGTACTTTCTATTTTTCCTGCAGTTTCGTTATGGATTCTGTTCAATTTCCTGCAATTTTACTTTCATTGCAATTCTGTTGTTGGATTCTTGTGCCATCTTTCTGTCCTTGCGAAGCTATATAAGCTTATTTTATCTAGGTTTGCGAAGTATTTATATATGTTCCTTCTTTCCTGAATCTGCTTATCATTAAGCAGACCATCAGTTTCTGTTTCAGACAACTCTTTCGATTCATTCATGAGTCTGTTTCTTTTCCACCTTTTTTGTGGTGACTACACTGTTTCTTTTAGTTTTGGTTACTCTGGTATGCATGCAGTTCTTAGTTTTGGTTCGTCAACCATCCGGTTAGTTAAAATTTCTTTTTCCAGTTTTACTTTCTGTATATTCGTAGCCTTTCATAGAGTAATGATTGGCTAGGATGTTTTCATTAAGACGTCCTTTTCTATTTTCGTGCTTTGCCTATCTAAGTTAAGGGATCTTGCTATGGTAATCATATTCTGGGAACCATATACCCGTAATTTCTTTTGTGTCTCGATCTAACTTCTATGTGATGTATACAGATTTAGCTTAGGTGCCAAGGGTCATCCAATCAAAAGGCCTCTAGATATGAGCATGAAGATTGCTCTTCAGACTAACCTTAGGCAATTCATGTGCTCCTTATTCAGAGTATACGAGATGAGGAAAATAATGTAGATCTGACCATTGATGAAGTCTAACCAGTGGTCCAATCCTTACTACGATTATCATTCCTTTTGTTTATTTTAGGATCAGATGTGATTTGTGACATTGGATCAGTATGTACGTTTGATAGCAAAACTAAGGATTCAATTTCTGGTATACCGCAACCCCATTACCCAGGAGCTGGCTGACAGTTCGGCCAAAATGGGTCTACTTAGGGAATCTTTGTATCTTGGACCTCAGCTACCTTCCAACTATTTTCTTTAATGAATTTCTGTTACCATCTTGTTAAGGCTTGTGGTTCAAAAACAAAACAAACTGTTACCAAGCAAATTAGGTTGAATTTCTTCATGTACAGTGATAATGGAAGGCTAATAGAATGTTCCTAAGGCTTAGCTAAATGATGGAAAACAAGTAAGAAGTCCTTATAAATCCACAATCCATACAATTTGACTTGAACTGTGCTTGAACTGATATTAAATTGCTAACTGAAGAGAAAAAGGTACTTAAAGTTCTAATTGAAACTTAATTGCATGAGGTTAAGAGGTACAGCTGTTCTAAGAGAATCAACTTGAATACTCAAGAGGGACCTAAAAAACTGTGTTTTTGTTAGTACAGACGATTGGTGTTATGGTTTTTGTTTTTTTCCAAGGTTTTTCTTTCATGGCATTTCCTTTTTGTTGGGTTCTTGTGCTATTTTCTTCTTTGATTACCATCTTCTTGGTAAACAGAAAAACCCCATTCTTAGGAAAAATCCTTCTGTTTCTTTTTCAGACCATTCTTTCGAATCATATATGAGACACAACTTGACTGTTTATTTGCTTCTAGTTATGGTTAGCCTGGGCTGTTCTTAGTTTGGGTGCATCAGACTGTTGGTATCCAGTTTTGGTGTTTCTCCAACAATATGGCTAGATTCCTCATCTCTTCTTTTCTATTGTGATTTCTTTTGATTCTCAACATATAAGTTATGTCTCCCATCTGATCATTTCTCTTTGAAAAAATCTCTAGTGAGAGATTTATCCCAGATAGATCAGTAATGGATTTCGACATGGTCCATTACTTGTTAATGGAAGCAAAGAGAGGAGGAAAAGAAAACAAACTAGTTGGTACTTCTAGAAAACTGCTCGCAGAAACAATGAATATGAATTGAACCAGAATATTTGCTTTCAGCAGCAAACCTCCATCCTCAGAAAGCATTTTTAAAGAATCCTGCTTAGACCTTGTTCCTTCCCATCAAACAAGATTAAACCCTTGGAGATACATTCCACATGCGAGTTTCTTTTGTTTCTTTCACTCTTTTGTTGCTTCGTGTTGTTGAGG
Organism: Warburgia ugandensis; assembly: GCA_035236585.1. Classification (NCBI taxonomy): domain Eukaryota; kingdom Viridiplantae; phylum Streptophyta; class Magnoliopsida; order Canellales; family Canellaceae; genus Warburgia; species Warburgia ugandensis. The sequence continues at coordinate 28,715,499 of CP141131.1, forward strand.
TACTTTTCATGATTTTAACTCATTCTTCCTTTTCTTTATCTTACAGTTCGCAGAGAGGATGTTAGATACTACTGAGATTGTAGATGACTACTATTTCAACTTACTGGATTGGAGCAGTAGTAACGTACTAGCAATTGCTCTTGGAAACACAGTTTACTTGTGGGATTCTTCAAATAGATCTGCTTCTGAGCTTGTTATTGTGGGTGATAATAACAGTCCAGTTACCATTGTTTGGTGGGCTCCTGAAGAACAACATATTGTTGTGGGCCTGAACACTTACTGAGCTTCAGCTCTGGGATTTAACTGCCAATCGAAAGGTATTGTTCTCACCCCTTTGTATTTCTTCATCTATTAAGACATTTTCTTGATCATCACTGATTTGTCAATTATATTTCTTACAGTTACAAACTCTCTGCAAGGCAGGCACCAAGGTTGAGTGGGATATCTTTGTTTGAACAACCACATTTTAACCACAGAAGGAATAAGAAATCACATTGTTGAAACATACGAAGGGCACAGGCAAGATGTTTTTGGGCTAAAGTGGTCGGCCTCAGGCCAATAATTGGAAAGTGGAGGGAATAATATTCTGACCATATATGGGACAGATCTGTGGCCTCTTCCAACTATGGGATGCAATGGCTTCACAGACTCGAAGACCATATGGCCACCGTGAAAGCACTTGCCTGGTGTCCCTTCCAGAGTAAGCTGCTTGCTTCTGGTCGGGTTTCTGATGATGGGTGCATCTGGAACACTCAAAACTGGTTGCTTGATTGAATTCTGTTGATACCTACTCTCAAGTCTGCTCTTTGTTATGGAGTGAGCATGAAAAGGAATTGTCGAGCCCTCATGGGTTTCCTGAGAATCAACTCACTTTGTAGAAGCACCCGTCTGCGGTTAAGATGACAGGACTTCCTAGTCACACGTCTAGACTTTCTCTTCAAGGCTCAGGTATGAGATCTCTTTGTTTTTTCTTTAATGGAATCTGAACATATCACTGGCAGATTTCTTTTGTTCTTGTTGTGTTATCAAACTTGTTTTGCTGAATTCTTTCCAGAGCCCAGATGGATATACTGTAGCATCTGCAGGTGGAGATGAGAGACTCAAATTATGGAATGTCTTTGGAATCCATGAAGTTACTGCCAGCCCTGTGACAAAAGCTACAAACGTCATGTTGCAAACTTGAACCACAACAGATGAAAAGTTTGAGCAATGGATCTTGTTTGTTCTGTGGGACAATTCTTAATCAAGGTATTTGCTTTTTCCCTTCTTTATGACTCAAGGTATTTGGTTTTTCCATTTTTTTTCTACCCTTTTAAATCATACGTGAACATGTTGTTGGCTTACAGCTACTGGAATTAGAGTTTTCACCGTGTTCAGTTTGGTTGCTGTTTCCACATTTTCTAAAATCAGTTATAATGAAAGGCGAACTATATATATTGCTTACTGAAAGGTGTTGATGCAGGTGATGCCCGAAGCAAATGTGCAAGGAGCAAATGCTATTGTGGAAATGATTTGAGTTTTCTGACCTTAATAACTTTCTTTATGAAAATCCTTGTCATTGAATCTATACCTGGTTTTATCTCTTACTCCAATTGCCAATTTCATTATTGTGCATTGCTTTACCAACGAGTTTTCTGCAATTCTTTTGGCCTCCAACTTCGGGGACTTGGTGTTGAGGGACTTGGCTTTACCGACGTCATCCGAATCACCGGAAGAACAATATGGCGCTTCGCTCGACAAGATTGACAGAAGTTTGCAAGAGAGCTATCAAAGACAGCATCCACATTAAAGAGCAAATCTAGAACCGAAAGCTGGATGAGGATTTGCTCAAGCCATGTCCGAAGCATTACAAAGCATGACAAGCATCGTACAACTTGCGTGTTTAATTTATGTTAAACAAGTATTGAATCTTTTTTTAGTTTTGAGATTTTGTCTTCACGGCTATTGAAATATTGTAACTATTCATTTTGTAATAATAAGGATAAAGTTACTGAAGAATTTCTTTGTTTTCTTATTTATTTTGGTCTTATCAGACAAGTGAATGTGGAGTTCGCCTAAAGGTGTATGGCAACAAACAGTTGTGGGTAAACCGTCAAATCTAGTGAACAGTCGAGGTTGAGTTGCATATCGGGTAATCCTTGCAGGGTAAGGTACGATAATGGTTTCCAGCTGCCAATAATGAACTCAAATTCCTCTTCCAAGTACGGAAAAGATAAAGCTCATAAGATGGTTCAGAAGAAGGTATCAAGATTCAAATCTATTCCTCCATGAATCAGATGGTTCACAGTGAAAATATATGTAAGTGCACGGTCTCACCAAAGACCACAACATGGAGTGGATCCAGGATATACCGCAGTCTAGCAGAAAAGGCAATAAGACCAGCGCATAAAAATGAGTTCAAACATTTAGTGGTCAAGGACTGTTGATTGTGTTTGTTATAGCAAAAGATTGTTGTCCGTTGTGACTGAATGGTGTTTATAGTAATCTGATTAGTGTTTGGATGAAATTGCAGATTCTATCTATCACGAGGCACCCATACCCAGTTTCATTCTTGTTTGAGGTCTGAAGCCGTAGCAACTTCTTGGGGTGAACTACTTTCTCATTGAAACATTCCGTGCTCGTTTTGTGAAGTAGTTGTTAAATTTATTGTTATTTGGTCTCTATGGTTTGACTTGAAACTTATGAATTAATAGAACAGTTTCCCTCTCAAAGAAGCTACTATGCTAATTCTATTTATAGTTGATTACAAGTACATTTGAGACATTTATTAACTCATGAAGAATGTAGAATTTTGGAAGTGAACCTATTCTCTTATAGATAAAGATATTCAATAAGGGCCTTCTAGCAGATGAACTTGAAAAACAAAAGGCCTTGGTAATGCTTAATAAAAGGTCTATCAAATTAATTGTATATTACATAAAATAAGATATTTTCAAAAAGAGTTTTTTAAATTTAGCTTAAAAGTTATTTAAGAATGGGCCATTGTACTTAATAGTACAAACATGACATACTTAGAGGCATATGTTCCATACGGCCCATATCGGTATCACATGTGAATATGATACTATAGGAGGGTATATTGGTAACTACTCATAAGGTACCTATACAATTAATCTTTTAATGTTGTCACACATGACTATTAGTACGTGAATTTGCTAGATGGCACTTCATCATGTCTAGTTGGTGGAGAACGCCCCTTAATAGTTTGGGAGAATTTTAACCTAGTTAGGAAATTGTTTCCTAACTAAGAAAGATAGAGAAATATCATTTTAGAATATTCCTAGAAGGACAAACTAAATTAGCTAGTTAGAATTAAGTATACTTCAAGTAAAACCATTTTGAAGAAGTTGAAGATGACTTCATTATTTTCTCTTCTTACTTACAAATGAATATGCATATGTATATTAGTTTGTAAGTAAGAAGAAAAAATAATGAAAACCATCTTCAACTTCTTCAAATTATGGCAACCCTAACATGACATAAATCGATCACTAACATGCCCTCAAGTTAAGGCGTCCACCGTAAGCTACATGCTGCATCGCATCCTGGGTGCAATGAAAAATGGGCAAGGGTTGCTAAGGCATTCTCTCAGAAGCCACGTGCTACATTGGATCTTGAGTGTAGTGGAAAATGGGCAAGAGCTGCTAGAGTGTCCTCTCGGAAGCAACGCACTGCATCAGAACCTAAGTGCAGTGAAAAGTGGGCATGGCTTCATATCATGGGGGTCGAGAAGTGCTTGAGTAAATAGGTTAGCTCAAGAACATAAGATTTGTATCACCACATGGAATATAGAGACATTGATAAGTAAGAGTCTAAAGTTAGTAGATACGATAAGACGTAGGAGAGTGAACATCGTTTGTATCTAAGAAACCAAGTGGAAAGGGACTAAAGCTAGAGAAATCAATAGGTATAAGCTCTAATATGTAGGAAAGGATAGCAACATAAATGACATAGGGATAGTGGTGGATAAAGAATTAAAGCATAGTGATAAAATAATAATAATAATTGTTCTAAGAGGAAAGAACATAAATGTTATAAGTGCTTTGAAACTTAGAAGATATAATCAAGAGACAGTTTTATGAAGATATTGAGGGAGTTATGCAAGAAATTTTCAACACAAAAGGGATATCATATGTGCAGACATAAATGACCATGTAGGAAAAGAAAAGGAAGGATGTGATAGGGTACATGAAGGATATGGTATCAAAGAACGAAATGAGATGAGGTAAACTATTCTCAATTTTACTTTGGCATATAACCTGGCCCTTACAAACACATTCTTTAAGAAGATGGATGAACACTTAATAAACATTAAAAGTGGAATCCATAAAAGCCAAATAGACTTTTTTACTTAGGAATACCAAAAGATCAATGTGTAAGGGTTTTAAGTGATACCTGGTAAGAGTTTAACCTCATAATATGGGTTAATTGTTATGAATATTTACATTAAAAGATGGAAAAAAGGACAAACTTAATAGGCATCCAAAAACTAAGTGGTGGAACTTAAAAGGACAGAAAATAACCTCACTCATAAATAAGTTGATGATAGAAGGAAACTGAAACAATAAAATAGAAGCAAACACCACGTGGACTAATATGGCTGAGTTCATTAAAAAAGTGGCAAAAGATGTCTAAGAGCATCTAAAGCTAAAATGAAATTTGGTGGTGGAGTAAAATAGTGCAAAAAGTTATTAAAAGAAAAACAGGTGTGTTTTAAAGTATGGCAGAAAACTAGAAATAATGAAAACTATGAATAGTATGAGAATGTTAAAAAGGTTGCTAAGAGAATAGTAAGTGAGATTAAACTCAAGGCATATGATGATCTCTATAATAGACTAGGATTAAGAGAAGATGAGAAAGATGTGTTTAAACTTGCAAAAATAAGAGAACAAAAGGGTAAGGATTTAAACTATATTAAGTGCATTAAAAGTGATGATCAAAGGATACTAGTCAAAGATAATGAGATCAAACAAATGTGAGAAAGTTACTTTCAAAAATTGCTAAATGACAATTGCCCTAAGAATATAGGGATTGTGTGATGACCTAGGTTTTATAGTGTATACATTTTTATTTTTTTTAAATAACAAGCTTTTACATGCGAGATCAATCTCTATTTAATAACAGTTTGCAAAATAATGGTAGCAAAATTCCTTCTTTTTTTTTATAAACATTTATAAAGATCTCGAGTGTCATTATTCATTTCAACACATAGATAAAATATAACGTACTTAATTAATGAAACATGCAAATTTGAAATATATCTAAAAATTGATATATCTTGTTCCCAAGATTTGTTAATCAGAGTCCAAGTTATAAAAAGGGTCACTTAAAGTCAATTTACATCACATGACAAAAAGATTACTACCAGTTCTAGGACAACTGCATTAACACCTTACCCTTACTTTCTCCTACTTGATTGGGGCACTAAAACTTCCTAGTACCCTTTTTGGTCCTGCTTGAGCTGATTTGTAAAAATTTATTAGGTTGAGCATTTATCATACCCAATAGATAATCTAACACTACAAAAATAAAAAACATTGCATAGAGCATACATGATTTGAGGAAAAGGTTTTCAAATAATAGAAATATGGGGCAATCTCACATGAACAGTCTCATGCAATGCATCACATGTATCCATATACATATTAAATATTTACATGTATCTAAATTCAAGCAAAAGAATCGTTGGACAAAATCTATAAAATAATGTTTACCAAATTCCTAAAGTAGTAATTGGCCAAACCTTATGTCAGTAATTCCCAATCGGACTACAACCGTTATGCAGATAGGCATCTTGGCAACATATCATCCGATTGGTCACAAGTACTCACCTAAAGACCATCACAAGCTCACCGTACATGGGGGTTACAAAATAGAAATCATATGGATTACTATGCTCACGACCAACTCATTGAATCATGTGTCTCCAGTATCTAAAGACTAGCCACCACAGCCTTCACGGCGATTAAGGATACATCTCGAAAAGATGATGTGATCACTTCCAATAATTGTTCCTACCACAATAGTCGAGAAAAACTAGTGCCACTTTGGGCGTGGATACCTCCACTTGTGGTGGTAAGAGGTTGGGAGGCCACCCTGTACAACCTCTTAGCATAGCGCCAACCAGACCTATTGGCCTGAACAACATATTCATATACATATATTCCAAACTCAAATATCATAATGTCATGTAATGTTTAACATACACTAAAATCATGTAACTTGTGCAAACGAATTTTAAATCATGAAACTATTACATACATGGCATTGTCTTTTTCATTCAAGGATAACAGTTGAAGGTGAGAGATGTCAATGATAGCATTTTCAATTGAAAATATGAATCATGGAAATTAATTTTACGTGCTCATTGCAAGAATGCCATATGTTCAATTGTTTAAAGTATTAAGAAACGTATGTGCTATAAAAATCATATATACTAAAATTGTATGCATAGCTATCCTTACCGTCATATAAAAACATACCAAACTCGAAAATAGTTCTAAGGAGACTGTTTAAGTTTTAAAATTCAATTGAAACTTAGTAGTATCAGATTACCTATCTTAAAGGATGTTACTTAGGTTTTGTTCGTAATTTTCTTTAGTTCGAATCCTGGATCTCCTTCAAGGTTTTTGTAGTGTCTCGGGCATAACTTAAGTGTAAGAATCCAATTATTATTTTTCATTCACATGTTTATGTGGTTTTTAGTAAAATTAGTCTTGAAAATTAATCTATGGAATGAATTTCTTGCTTAATTAAGATTGTACCTGAATCTAATATCACCAAATCTTAGTAGATCATTAGTTAGATTCACAGATCAAAGGCCTAGATCACAAATCTAGACCCTAATCCCATTTATCAATAGTCAAATCTATGATGCAAGGGTTGATGATTTAGATCAGGGTTGATCTGTATATAGATCTACCATCTCATACCATAGATCCATGATTAGAGGCCGAATCTATAGGCCCTCATCCTTGGATTGACATTTAGAGCTTAGAATCTCAACCCAATGACTAATGAAACTTGTTCTAATCCAGTAATAGTTAAAAGGCTTTTTTATCCTCTCTTCAAGGGGAACCCTACGTCGGCGCCAGATTGTATATCCACCACCATTTGGGTGATATCGCCACAACCCAAGGGTAACCGAGGTTACTGTTGTTGAGAGAGAGAGAGAGAGAGAGAGAGAGAGAGAGAGAGAGAGAGAGAGAGAGAGAGAGAGAGAGAGAGAGAGAGAGAGAGAGAGAGAGAGAGAGAGAGGTGTGTGCAACACAATTGTCGGGCAACGCAATCATTGTGGGAGAGCTATTGTTGGGGGTGTTGTTGTAAAAAATGGCCCCTCTAAATCTTTCCTTTCTATTTTTTGTTATAACATGTAAATGGGGCCAACTATGAAATTATTAAAATACCCTTATACTTAAAATTTATGTAACTTTGTTGTTTGAGCTCCTTTTTTTAGTATTTTTAGTGTCATTGGATTCTATTTTTTGACAAAAATCCAATTATTAAGGTATTTTCACTTAATTTGATTTCCATAAAAATTCCATTTCTAAGATTAAAATTTTTAGATCTTTCATCTTTATGTTCAATCCAAATTTTAAAATATACAATAAAATAGGGCTTTGAAATTTGAGTCATTATAGATTGAAAGTACTGTAAACTTAAATAACATTGGACATTATAGATGCGACTATAGGATCAAAATACCTGAAGTGAAAAAGGCCTTAAAAAATATAAAATCAGGAAAGGCATAAGGCCCGATAGTATACCAATAGAGGTTTAGAAACATATAGGAGATATTGAAGTAGTTTGGTTGATAAGTTGTTTAACAAGATTATAAAATTAAAGAAAATATCAGATGAGTGGAGGAAGAGTTCTGTTATAAATTGGAACTTTTGAAAGAGTGATTGAGAAGAGGCCACGACATGTGATAAGACAAGAAAGGATATAATTAGGAATGAAAACATTAGAGGAAACTTAAAAGTAGCACCAACAGGTATCAAGATGAAGGAGATTAGACTTAGATGGTTTAAACATGTCCAACGGAGACTAAACATGGGACCAGTTAAGAGTGAGGCAATATAAGTTGAAGGTTCTAAAAGAGGCAAGGGGAAGGCCCAAAAAAACATGGATAGAAGATGTGAGAAAAGATTAAAAAACTTTGCGACTAAATGAAATCATGATACTCAATTGAAGAGAATGGAGGAACAAGATTCATGTGGCCGACCCCTAATTGGGATAAGGTCTTGATGATGATGATGATGATGATGATGATGATGATGATGATGATGATGATATATGAAATAAATGGTCTACTTGGTTGTTCTCTCTCATTATGAAAACCTTACTCTTTTCCTCTCTTTGATTCACTGTTGTTGTAGTTTGAAGTTAGCTCCAGGAGAAGGAGAAGAAGAAGCCTACGAGTGTAAATTCTCAACTAGTAGTGCATCAACTACATAATTGTATTTTCTATCCTAACCAGTTGTATTTTTTAACCAATTCATGTTAGTCAAAGGTACCATCACAAGTAGATTTTTTAGTTCTAGTTATTAATTGAGAAAAATTCTCAACATTCTGTAAGTGATGCAACACCTAGAAGATTCAAATGATTAGATTGAGCATCAAGCATTTCAAGCCTACTGCTCAAGCAAGCAACTCCAAGCTTAAGTCCAATTCTTTGAATCCTTTATATTAGAAGTATTCCATCTTTATCTTTTAATATGTTTAAACTTCTAAGAGAGATCTTTCCTCATTCTTTATTTCTTTTTTGTATCTAATAAGGTATTTCAAGTGTTTCTTAGGAAGGAAGTGTTACCGCAAGTGCACTATTTCCCGAATTTGTGACAAGTGCAGTGTCAAATAGGGTATAAAATCTTATGAAGATTGAGTAAACACAAAAAGAGTTGAAGTAGGTGCTAAGGTTGGCTGGAGTGTCTAGCATTTTTGTATCGCATTTCTTTGTTTCCAAAGTTTATTTTTGGAAATTGAACACTTTGTTTCAAAGTTTGCAAAAGTTTTTAAATCTTGATTTTCACCCTATTCATCTACACCGCGTCTCTTGGACCACAGAACCAATAAATGAATAGGTTAGATCATCCAAAGGCCAGGGTCCCTTCATGCATAATCTAGGGGCACTTTAGGAAAGCATCCTATAAGGCGTTTCAACTAGCATTTTTCTCTCTTTATTCATGGACAAGAAAATGATGAAAGTGATACTAAGGCCCTGATTAGCAAGCATTGTAGCAATGATTCCGTGGATTATTTTTTACTGATTACATGTAACTATCCAGCATAATCACCCAAACCGGATTAAATAAGGCTTCCAATGGTGACCAAAGTTTTGTGCAGTGGAATCACCTTAAATAATCAATGACTGGCAACAGAAACACTCACCACACTTGTACTGCATTCCCAACCCTTAACTAATTCCTTCCCATTCTTCCTATTCACCCGTAAAGATATTCCATATTTAGGTAGACTTCATGACTAGGAAGTGCCTATTGGTACTATTTTCCTCGTGAAATTTTTTAGTCTAGATGAATGCACAGTAAAATATGCAGATCCACTATCACTGTGAATAAATTAAGTAATTTTGTTGGAATCTTGGGCCATTGGAAAGTGAAAAAATAGTTCTTTAAGAGTCTAATAATGTATTTGGCAATACGTTGCCTCATGAATCTACCAGTAAGCGACCACTTCTGTGAGCATCATTATGCAATCAGGTTAACTTATTTTAGAGCCATAATCTGTCGCGACAAGCATTTCGTAAGAGGATCAATTCACCCATCATCCATAGTTTATTATCTTTTTTGTAGCATATGGATACAATACATGGGGATCTACTGTCTCCCTTACCCATCTTGAGTCATTATTTTTCAGCACTAAACAGCATGAATCAGGAAGTCCAATTGCATGGTCTCAAATAGTTAACCTTATGACAAGTTGCCCAACATCCTAAATTATGTTTTAAAATAAGTTAACTTGCATATCTTCTCTTTCTGTCATGAGTATTATCATTAGGACCTAAAAATCTATTGCAAAATGATGAGAAGATCCATGATCAGAATGGAACCTTGGAAGAAAACATTAAAAAAATGTCACCATGAATCAACATGGGTATTTAATGATCACATATGATTACCAAATCAGCCTATTCTTTCCAAGTAAAGAGCGGACGAAAGCTAGGGGACAGTTCTCATCAAATGAACAAGGATTTTTGTGATCATATCCCCACATGCTTCAGGTTCCGTTATGTATTTTATAGAGCTTCTAAAAGCTTAACCTACACCTATTTTCTTACTTTATTCATGAGATACAGCTGACCTAAGCCCCTTCCTAAGGTTAATATGGCATGCCATGAAAATACCAGAGAATAACCTTTCTAGTGAAGCAAGTGACTGCTCATTTGAGATTCTGTTTGGCACCTGTGTAGCAGGTTTCAGAATCTCTCCAAGAAAATTTACAACATGATCATAAATAGCGACCTGCTTAATTAACTGAAGCCCTTAAACATCGCATGGCCTCAGCAATTTTGCTATGAATAAGAATGTGTCAAGCTTCCCAAGTTTTACCTAATTCTAGCATTTCACTTCATCATTTTTAACTGCGAAAGCGGAAGTATACCAATGCGGACACGGTCGATTGATTTGGATATGTCGCTGTACGCCATGGACATGCCCCACATGTACGGTGTAATCTATTGATCTAGTCGTTCAACTGTGAATCCGAAACCTTTTGACCAGTGATGGTTCAAGACAATAAAGCTAAGATTTTTTGCTTTGCATGAGACTTGCTTAATCACCAGAAACTTGTGCAATGTGAAAGGTCGGCTGGGGATGGCTCCCTTGATTCGGCATAGGCTATCAGTATGAGAATATGAAATGAGGGAAAAGAAAGAAAACTAGGAAATGATATTCACTCTTCTATATGTTAAATAGCACTCAAAATGGCAATTTCCACTGACTTATAATGACTGGCATCGTTGTCAAGGGGCTAATAACAGACAATTAAGAAGTGTGTAGCAAAGTGAACGAGGGATAAAGAAAAGGCAGCCCGGTCACAAAGCTCTCACCTATGGAGCAGACCTATGCAGTTTTACCTTGTATTTTTTCAAGAGACTGTTTAAAAGGGGGGGCCGCCCCGGTGCACGAAGCTCCTGCCTATGCGGGTCTAGGGAAGGGATGGACCACAACAACCTATAGTAGGCAATCTTACCTTATATTTTACAAGAAGCTGATTCCACGTCTCGAACCCGTGACCTTAAGGTCACATGACGACAACTTTTACCATTAAGCCAAGGCTCCCCTTCAAAAGACTGTTTCCCAGTGACTTTTAAGAGACTATTTCCATGCCTCAAGGTTATACGAAGGCAACTCCACGACTTCCTCTAAGTGAACATGGGATCTCTAACAGAATAAAATGACGTGCACGTGGCACATAATTGCGGTTGCTATTTAGTGTATTGAGTAACAAGCCCACTTGCCCTGGACAATGCTGACCCCTTTCGAAGAAGCTTGTAAAACAAGTACTAGAAAAGGGCCTTTATTTGAAATTCAATTGGTGGTCAAAGGAATATCATCCCTTTTAGATGATCATATGCTGCCTAGAGACAACATACATTCCCTTAGCTTTCCAACAGACGTATAATGGCAAAGGAATAGCAGAGATGCCCCCCATACCATAATCTCCACATTAGTGAGCAAGGAATATTTAGAAATAAACACGAGAATCAGCAAAACAAACAGAATGAAAAGGAAAAGCAACTTGTTGCAGTTAATTGGAGAAATTTATATAATTGTTTGGATATCCAAATACCATGTTTCATCTCCTTTACTAGGGCAGAAAAGGAGAGAAGCTTTCTACAGCTTCAAATATTCTGTAGAAGATTTGGATCCCAAAAAGAGTTGTACCTTAGAATCATATAATTTGTTTGGGTTCTTATTCTTCAATCATTTGGTGCTGTACTGTAAAGTGCAAATCCGAGGAAACTACAGATGCTGTAAACCGTAGGCTTTCATTTGATATTATGTAGAACCCTAGGAAAGAATCTCGGTGGAATGAGTAAATAAGGTGGCCACGTTTCGGAAAGTTTTGTATGGGATAAAGAAGCCTAGGCATGTGAGAATAAAGATGAACCGAATGATGAGAACCAATCGATGGGATTTGGATGTGGATAGAAGATGGGTAAAGGATCAAAAGCCTTGTTACCTTACACCATAAAGCTGCATGTAAACCTTTTTCCCATTATCACTTTCTCTAGGGAGGGACATGAAACAAGGTAAATTATTTCCAAAGATGAATCACATTGAGCTACCTGACAGCTAGATCGAAAAGGAAGCATTGCTTTAATCATGCAACTGAAAATTATAAAATAATAGGAAGAGTCCCCGTAGGAAATAAAGGACCAGTAAACCTACAGGGATAATTCAGGGGTGATGTTGCCTATTACAACATTAATTTCCTGTAGTTTTTCCTTTCCGCCTTTGTTTTACTTTGGTTGAGGAACAACAAGAGATAAATATGGCCTTTACAAAGAAATTATCCTCAAGCTGCATGTGGAACATTAATCACAAAAACTTCCACCTTTTATATCACCACGAATCAGGCTGTGACAAAAGCCCGACCAATAGCCCGCCACCATTCATGTCAGATGGGCAATAACCCCTTATGATATTAAGTTATAGGATCTCCCCCTGGAGCTCGTTAGATGACCCGTACATAAATATTGGTGAAGAATAGATGTTGATAAAATTAGGCAGTGGCTCACTAATCACTAGGGTCTTTTTAACATACCTGCATGCAAGTTGTAGTGGTAAAGCATATACACTCCGATATCAACAAAAAAAAAACCAATGTGTACACCCATTAGTTGATAATAAACTATAGCATTTATATAATCAAAAGCTGTAAAGAAAGCAATACATATTTGGAATTACTGCCTACAGAAAAGCAGCACAAGACAGACAAAGCTGGTTACACTTCATCAGCAACTATTCACCATTTCCTACAAGTCTTAACTAAGACTCACAAAACCAAACCTTAGAGAAACTCTTTACTATAGCTTCTAACCAACAATAGCAAAATCATAGAGACTAAACACGAGTCTCCACCAGAAGGTAAATTTTCTTCACCAGTTTCAGCACCTACGTACAGCCTTGCAAACAAGAGGATTCTTAATTTCAAGAGACATTTTTAGGCACTCTGACAAATCCACACCATTCTCTGTTGGAACCCACTTGTATTTCTGAAGTAACTGGGCCAACCAGAGATGAACTGTAGCCAATCCCATAGCTTTTCCAGGACAAACTCTTCTTCCGGACCCAAATGGGGCCAACCTCAGATCAGAACCCATAACACTCACATCTTCCTCCATGAATCGCTCGGGTTTGAACTGATCTGGATTAACCCATATGGAAGGATCGTGAGTTATAGCCCACATATTCACCATTGCGGTGGTCCCGGCAGGAATGAAATTCTTTCCAACGTGGACATCATGGATTACAAGTCGGGCCCACGACAGAAGGGGACCAGGAGGATGCATTCTAAGCGATTCCTTCACGATGGAATGCAGATAAGGGAGATTGGATACATCAGAATGTGAGATGGGCCTGGAGAATCCGATGACAGCATCAATTTCAGATTGTGCTTTTGATTGGATATCTGGGTGGAGAACCATTCTTGCTAGGATCCACTCCAAGAGGATTGCTACCGTATCAGTGCCCCTAAATATCATCTCCTGAAGAAATGAAGTTTAACCTTGTCAGCTACTGTGTATACTAGTGAATGGCAAAAGGGACCTACAGTTTCAACAGGAAAGTTTTAAAGCAGAACAAATGAAAACACTGGCAAACGCCAGCTTAGTGGAGAAACAACAACGATAAGCAATCATTAACAACTTCATAAAATCATACAAAGGGGCATGATGCATGGAAATCTTCAAGTTTACAGCAGTCATGAAGAGAAGCAAAAAGCTCTTAACAACCCAACTAAATAAATTCTGAAAACCTAGCTCTAGTAACAGAAGCAACTCCTATATTGCATCCAATATACCATACCACAGCTTCGAATTCGGAGCAGATTATCAATAGAAAACAAGAAAAGCCTGTGAAAGTCAAACCAAAAATATAATACAAAGCAGAGAAACCGAGTGCTAAGCAAGTTGGCTAACCAATTTGAGTAAACTGTAAAGCACAAAACTCATTGTGAAAAAGTAGAAACCTCTTCAAAGCCCCAAAGATAAGAGCATTCAAAATCCTATAGTCAAAGAGAGATCACTACCCAGGCAGCAGTGATATATATATATATATATATATATATATATATATATATATATATAGACACGCACGCACACACATATATATCGAGAGAGATTATGAGGGAGAGCATACCCAGAGAACAGCAATCATATCAGAATCACTAAGCTTCTCCTCCTCCAAACCAAGCAAAACATCAACGAAATCACATTTCTCATCATGTTCCTCACACCTCTTAACCCTTTTCATTCTATGCTCCTCAACAATCCTCCCCACAAAAACATTCACCCTGCCAATCAAATTCCTACACCTCTTCCTGACTCCCTGCAAATCAAACCAACCCAATACAGGGAAGTGATCGCTCCAGTTAAATTTCCCAAGCAAATCATACCCTTCTCTAACCAATCCTTCTAATTCAAACCCATCATCATCTTTTCCAAACTCATAACACTTCCCAAACACGCTCATCATAACATTATTCAGAGACCCAAAATGCAGAATTCGCTTCACGTCAACTTCTCCATTTTTCTCCATTAAAACCCTAATCTCCTCCACCATATTCTCTCCAATTTCTCTCCTAAAACCTTCAAAACTAGCTATTCTCTTTGGAGAAAACAGATATGTAGCTGATATTCTCCTCAAATTTCTCCAGTAAACACCAAAAGGAGCAAAACCCATTGCCCTGTGGAAGAGCAACTCATAGGCGGACTCCTTTACAGGACGATCCGCAAAAGCAGAGCTGTTGAGAATTTCTTTTGCGGTTTCGGGATGGCTGGAGACAACAAAACGAGTAAACCCAACTGAAAACGCCATAAGATGAACTGCACCAAGAGTTTTTGAGATCTTTGCAAGAGTTCGATGGGCTAAAGAGCCTGTAAAGGCAAAGAGAAGGCCTATAAGTGGAAAGCCTGATGGGCCGTAAATGAAAGTTTTTCCTTGGACCTTTGCCAAAGCCCATGCAAGGCCACCTGGTGAAAGCCAGAGAGCAAAAACAGCAGCAAGAAGGAGACAAGCTGCAAAAATTTCAATACCCAAGACATGTGAAGCAGATTTTGGAAGAAATAGAAGGTAACCCAGATCAGAAGACATGATTTCAATGAGAAATAGTTGGCAAAACAGGGAGAAAGATTTCGATTACTTGCTACTTTCTGGGTGCTTGTGAAAACTGGTTTTTCAGCGAAATAAACGCATATAACAGAGAGAAGAAGAGATTACGAATGGTTTATGTTTCTTCGCATTCAAGAAAACTTCAGTAAAATGGGTAGTTTTGTTATCCGTAGAATAGGAAGAAAAATGGATGAAGAAGACGATTTAAGGTCCGATTTCTTCTGCAAAGCAGTACCGGAGGAAGAAGAAAAGATTTGCAGGGTAGCTTATTGAGTAGGTGGAAAGGCGCGGGGAAGAGGGGAGAGAGAGAGATGCTAATGGAAAGAGCGTGATATGGCGCTTAAATAGCCGTAGGAGACTGGCAGAGTTTGAATAAATAATCCTTGGGTTTAAATGCAAAATAACCGTGGTTAAACATATCTAAACATTATTTAACCCCGGTTAAAGTGGGAGGTGCGGGTAGTGACGGCACGTGAGTGTCGACATGTACTGGGAATACAATTGGCGCTGGTTTGTAATTACGTATTTGCCCCCCATCTGATTCAAAGGTTCTTTCCTTTCTGATCCGTAGTGGTGTTACGCTGGCCCCGCCTCGGTTTACTTCTTTTGAAATTGGCAATGAGTTAGATGACTCTAATTCTGGATGCTAATATATCCTTCCTTTGAACGAAATAATGGACCCACTGACTTGCTAAGGGACCCACATTATTGATCTATTAGGTGGCTCTGTGGATGATACATATTCTAAATTTCGACCCCATCCGAGATTGATTCTTAAAATGTAAGTTAACAATAACCATATCCATCTTTAAACATAACCGCCACCAATCAACAATTAATGTCGTTGTTGTTGATGCATGGTCTTTATGTAGTAAGTCAATTTGAAGCATCGGATAAGTGGGGTCCGTTTTGATTTCTAGCAGCTTTTTAATAAAATACGGATCAATCCCAGGATAGATCTCTTACGAGTGTCCTCATGGATGCATGTATCTCCTAGGGAGAAAAGTAGGAGCAATTTTTTTTGGGGTGAATTTCAGTCTCAGTTGATGATTCTAAGAATTTGATTAGAGGGACTTGGCTCATGAATGTACAGAACGAAGCAGTTAACTCACTTTACACGGCCAACAAATGTCTAGTTGCAGATAACTCGGCAGCTCCGTTGCAGGCTTGAGTCGCTAGTTTACCTTTGAATGGGAACTATATTTAAGAGTGCAGTTAAGGAATTTGCTTTGAGAGAAAAATATCATATTCAAGGTATCGTGTGACCTTGAAGTCATGGGTTTAAGGCATAAAAACAGCCTCTTGCAAAAACAATATAAAGCTGTGCACTATTAACCCTTGTGATCCGCCCTTTCCCTAGACCCTACATAGACAAGAGTTTCGTGCACCAGTGCTACCCTTGACATGAACTGAGGACTGCACTCTTTGTTTAGTGAGAGCTGATTATGTCATGCTGCTGATGCTCATTCCACCACGGTTTAGCAAAATTACACAATTACTTGGCTTCCAAATTTGGCCTTCCAAAGCATGAATAGAAAAGCAAGGCCCAATTTGCCAAAAGCCACTTCACAAGGGCCAACTCGCAGACAAGGAGGAGGCGCCTCCACTGGTTTACGCTTGCTCGCAGTTTTGCAAGTAGATTTAGTATAATCGCACTAGAACTAGTTTACTTCCTCACTCTTCTCTCCCACCAACGGGAAGCAAAAACAAGATCCAATTTGCATAGACTTGTCCTGTAACGAATTATTGGATTGCTTGTAGAATTGATCGATCATCGATTAGGAAACCGTAACATCCCCCCTTGTCTATTTAAGTTGTCCATTATATCCTTCAAATCGATCCAAATAGTCAATGTGGATGCCACTGTCAGAAACTAATTGGACCATTGATTGAGGTCATTAACTTGATAACCCCACCACAGGGAGATCAAGTGTGTACGACGCCGACATGCAAGGTGAAGATCCAGAAGTATGTCACTTTCGTTTCCAAATTCAGAAGTTAGAATTTCAGACCATATGATTAGGTAGGATATGGCTGTGGGTCCATGCCACATCGCAGCATCCGATTTTGGCAAACTCATTTCCACAATTATAATGTGATTCCAATCCATTCAACGGAGCACTGTTGGATCACTGATCTAGGCAAGGTTAGATGGATCCCAGCTCAGAATTTAGCTCTTCCGTGGTGTCCACGCAGGAAAATCAGTTATGATAGGCGAGCTCAAAGTATGTACATGTTAGGTCTGGGCAATTTAGCAATCCAACTGATGATCTGTTTCTGTGACAAATCTTACGCGGGCCATGCACCACAAATCTTCTTAATTGGATCATTCCAACCACTACCATCCTATGAATAGAGTGGTCAACGGGCTGACATGCAAACCTGAAAATTGAGTAATATTCGGCCGTATTCAATTCTTGTGATAAGTACAATCTTCTTTCTGTGAAATCAGATGAATGGACTCGTTCATCTTATTATTTTATAAATATTTAAAATATAATGCTTAAAAACGAATAGTTTTAAATTTATATTTTTTACTGTTAAAATCATTCATACTAACATACTTTTTAATTTATAAGTCATATTTAAATCTAGAGCAAAGAGACGTGGGAGTCCGATCACGGATGGAGCCGATAAAAGTGATCGCTGGACCGTATCTCATAGTGCGGTCAGCTTAGCATTCCTCTGTATAAATATCAGCAGGCGGAGAATAATAGTGTACCTCGCAGACGGTTTTATCCCGTACTAGTCGAGTGGGTCAATACCGTCCGTTTCTTCTTTCACGAGGGTGTTTTAGTCAATAAAGAAATACGCCGGATATTCCAAGTACTATCAGCCGTTGGATGAAGAGCTTTAGCCCAAGTTTTAACCACGGTTAAACTGCAAACTCAAGCCAGTAACAGTACGGCGATAAGATACAGAGAAGGTGAAACGTGTAAGGCAAGTTGCGGCGCTGCTTTCTCTTTAATTCGTAGGGGAGAAGCAGCGCTGCTGACCTGTCAGAGCGGGCAGCCCGAGGAGATGGACAGTCCAGCTCACAGAATCGCCGAGGTCAGCTTTTCTTTACTGCTGCGAAGCTGCTCGCAGAGCCTTTTACGGCGCCGCGTCCCATTTGTCAGTTGATAATAGCAAGGCGTAACGGTACGTGGTCTCGAAGTTGGAGGATGGCGTTATGTGCTTTCCGTTTAGGCTTAATTAATCAAGGAGGGTTAATGATTAGGAATTATTAAGACGAAGAATGCGGTTGTGGAGAGCAATAATACCAAATCTATGCCGTTCATCTGAGTCTTCGGATATCTAGTGGCTAAGAGTCCTCATATTTAATAAGCCGTTCAAAATGCTCTGCAACTCAAAATACCTTAATTTGTATGTAGGTTCAATCGTCCCCTTGATATGGCTTCTGGGGCACTTGATATCTAAAGGTTGTAGAGCAAGATGAGCGGCTTGGATGACGGAAGTGCGTGTTCATGCAAAAGTAGTGTCGCACTACAATTTTGGTTTTGTTGGGCTCTGCGACAGCATCCTTCTAAATATATATATATATATATCAATCAAAAGAAAAAATTCATTAAACACAACTCTAGTTTTTAGAAAGAAAAATTTCATTCTTACTTACTCTTCATTGTATGAAAACCCCACATTCGAATGATCTAATCTATTTATCTTCTTCACTCTTCCTAGATGGACTATTTGGAATAGGTCAAACACTGTATACTTTATAAATATATTATTTATCAAAGATATAGAAACAAAATAAAGTTACCTCATATGGTCTTATTGTGTTGTGAGTCTCTCAACCTTCGTACTAGAGTTCAAGTCATCATGCTAACAATTAAATAACTTATTTTTTATAACAATTTTAGTATTCAAATGGATGTTCAAATTTTAACTAATTAAGAATGATCTTGACCATTGAGATTGGATTGTGAGGAGAATTTGATCAAGTAGAAAATGTTTCAAATAAATGGTTGAGATGTTGAGGAATTTTTGGATTTTAGGAGTGGACGGTTGAGATGAAAACAGGATGAGCAACCTAGAATTAGGAGAGACTGGTAGATAGAAACTTGGTAGTTTGGAGGATTTGAGACGGGATGTGTAGTGGGTGAGAAACACGTCTAATACTAGGAAGAATGGGACGTGATTGGCTTGCCCAAAATGAGATGAAGGAAGACTGCTTAAGTGGCCATATCAGATCCTATTTTTAGTACCACATTTCTGTAATATAAACAAAATGGGAGCCTTGAAGTCACGGGTTTTAAGGCATGAAAATAACCTCTTGCAAAAATGCAAGGTGTAAGACTACATACTATAAACCCTTGTGTCCGCCTCTTACCCCTTATCCAAAAACATCGACTAAGAGGAGAAGGCTTGGGAAAGCATTGCGAGTTGTTGACGATAGATAGGTGACTCTAGATCGCAAAGTTTTCATGTATTTCTAAATGCGTTGGACATTTTTGAATGAAATGAATTTGGAAATCCATCGTTGAAAGCCTGTGGACTATTTTATGCAATCTAAAATCATCCCTTGTCCAAAGACTTGTAATTGTTGTAATGCATTCCTTGTTTTTCACACATGTCAGCCATAGTTTTGGTGTAGAAACCTAAGGCATGTTATCTCCTGTTTTGTTAAATGTGTACGCATCTCTGAATAGTGCTGAATGTTATGACTGAATTCTATACCCGTTACTACCCCTGATTGGTCACGTCTTTGTATTGCAGATAAAGGTCAGTCATGACTGATTTTTATGCTTGCTACTATCTCTCATTTGGCCACGGTTTGGATTGAAATCGAAGGCCTATTATGACTAAATTCTATACCAATTACTATCTCTGATTGGCCATGATTTTAGCATGAAATTGGAGGTATGTAATCACTGGTTTATATGCTTATAAGCACCTCATTTGGCGACGATTTATCATGGATTACAGGTTTGCTATTACTGGTTTTTACACCTGTATGCACATCTGATTTACTTATGGTTTTGGATTGAATCAGTAGTTTGCTACTACGTTTTTCTATGGCTTGGGAGCAAAACAGAGGCCTATACATATGTTATCACCTACCTCTGTCACCACCTCTGTTTACTTCCTTGTATGTTGCGGTTTTAGAAGAGAATAGAGAGCTAGGCGTCCCTAATCCTTGGCTGTTATCTCTGTCTGTTAATGCTTGAGAGAATGGGGATCCTACCCATTCTTTGTTGGGCATGATTTTGGAATAAAACTAAAATGTAAGCATCTCTCATTTGCTATCTTGGTTTACTACTTATGTGATGGTTTTGAGCATCTGATTTCACAAGTGTGCTAACTGCTATTACCGTCTGCTACCTCTCTTTTGGTATGGTTTTGAACATATAATCTCTTGAAATATAAACATTTTTTAATTGCTATGCAAGCAGAGAATCTAGACATGTTTTATCATTGAAATTCAAGATGCATAGTCGGTTATCTGTTAATGTTTCTGAGATTAGAACTTCTAGTGTCCTGTTATTGTTAGATATCATTTTATGCTTTAAGATGCCTATTGTTGCCACTATTTGAAAGGCTTGAAAATCAGATGTTCCACTATTTTTCAATGAGATATCAACGCTAAGTAAAGCTTGTACTTTGGCCTAAGTAAGCTGGAATATCATTGTCTTGAATATGGATTTCAAAACAGATTTTTATGACTTATTTTAGTGCTAGAGTGAGCTATGCATGTATAGTGGTTTTTGGCTTGAAAAAGAGGTTGCTAAAATTTTATGTACACATTATGTTTTGCATAATAGGTTTGCAAAATGAGATATGGGTATAGAGATACTCTAGTTTTTTCTATTTGAGATAGGCTATTGAGTCGATATGCACTATACTAAGAAGTTGTAGGGGTTGGCCTCCCAGCTTGCAACCACTAGAGGTGGAATGGTATCCAATGCTAAGAATGACATTCTCTTGAATGGTACTCACAGCTCCCTTCCGAGACATCTTGTAGGCGCCATAAATCTACAAACAGAGTCCCTTTATAAGATACCAAAAAGCACACGTGACAGCAGAGTTAACATGAACATATGTGTTCTATGAGATTTTATATTCTTGTCCTCTTTGGGAGTGTTATTATAGCGCAATAGATGAGCCACATGTCTACTTAAGATTACTGTTAGACATGGCAATGAGAATTCAGCTAAGCTCTAAGGGTACTGGAGTGTGTCATGTTGATTATTTTATATCAATACTTTGATATATGTTTATACATTCTATTATACGTGAATTGTCAAGTGATTCATATGCTCTATAGATAGAGTTGATTATTGCATATTGATATATGTATGGATGCATTGCATGAGATGACCATGCAGCTAGTTGTATGATTTCCTATATTTAAGAAAAAATGCTTTTGAAATATGAGTGTGATTGGATGTTGTATGTAGCGATTGTGAGTTTGTGATTTAGTTTTACCTACTGAATGTATACTGGTACACTCAAACTACTAAAAAACTGTAGATACATGAGTACAGATTATGGCTAAGAGCTTGGTGTGATTAGAGGCTTCAGAGATTTAACATAGTTCAATGTGAGGACTAGCTGTGGAGAAAAGTCCTATTACTTTGATTTATTTTGGCTATTGGATGTATATGCACTCAAGTGCTAAAACAATTAGCAATATTATTATGGTGATTTAATTTTAGTTAATGGGCTTATGAATTGCTATCTTGTGATTGTTTTCAAATTTAATGTGCGGTATGACTCAGACATGAGTAGACTTTTATAGGTGAAATTGGCCCTTAGATGTTTTAGAAATATATTTTTTTGAAAAGAATGGGTTTTTTGAAAATATATTTATTCTTTCAAATTTGGTTTTTAAAAACCCTAGGTGTCACACTCTCTACGAAAACTCATGCCCTTTGGTTGCTTTTAAATATTAGTTTTCTCTAGTTTCCTCAATTAAAAATTCTAATGATCATGACTAAAATATTTTTCAACTGAGAAAACTAATAGCTAGAAGCATAGAATAGATATGAAATTTTGACTAAATTGGGGAAGGTAAAGAAGATGAATGGTTCGGATCATCTAGAGGTGAGGCATAGTGGGAAAGTGTAATATCAACAATTATGTAAAATCTCATATAATATAAACATAATATACAAAAAATAGGTATTTTTTGTCTTCTATTCTGTGCCCCTTTTGAGTTCAACTCACTACTTCCTTTTCTTTTCCTTCAATTATACCAAGTCCAAGTATAATAAAGAGAGTAAACGAGGGTGTAAGAATAAGATGTTGATGCATCAAGTAGAGTAGGAGAGTCATAGTATCCTAGGGATATAAGTGTTAATAAGAGGAAGGCATAGGAGAATGATTAGAGGTAGAGGTTGAAGGGATGATATATTTCATATAAAGTATACTCTATCATACTAAGCTTATATGATGAATAAAGTATATGGCCCTCGGTCTATTACAATGGTATCAGAGCTAGTTCCCTTGTGATGGGGAGGGCTAACCGCATGCGTGGATGCGTGTCCCTAAAGGGGGAAAGGTGAACCCACAAGTGTTTGCCAAGATGGCTTGAGGGTCCCATCAAGTAACAATATTGTCCGCTTTGGGCTTAGCCCGCATGGTTTTGTTCTTCCCCCTTAAGGGAAAAGGCCTCATTTGTGTCTATCAGAGTAGCAAAGCAGACAATATTGTGATCGTTGGACTCGAGCTGTTACAGCATGCATGCAAGCCAATCCAAAAACATGAAATGATTGAAGGGGTAGCCAGCTACATGCATGACAATCAGCTGGCCAAAAAGGGCAGTAAATTCCTTATAAAATGGGCAGCCATCATGCTTTCTTCCACTCTCTCACATCCAACCCAAAACCAGGAAAGAAAACTCCATTAAAGCTTGATAAAAACCTAGATAAAATCAAGAAAAAACTATAGGACAAGTGAGACATTAGAGTGGAGAAGAAAATGGAAGGAAGCAGGGAGAAAAAGGCAAGGAAGGAAACATTGGAAGGGAGAAGCTCCACTAGTCTCCTTGTTGGAACTCCAAAACTTAAGAGCAAGAAACTAAACATCAAAGGCTGGAAATCAAAAGGAATTCTTGAGAGGTAGTAGGTTTTTGAAAATTTCTTAATACAATCCTAGGTTTAGCCTTGAAAATCTAGGAATATAGTGGTCATTTTAAAGGGCGATCTTGCATGAGTGTGCTTAACTGTTTCGCTATTTGAAAGAATGATGAATGGTACGTGTAACTTGAATATCCTACTAGAAATCCATTGGGCATGCTTTTGGGTTTGGTAAAATAATAAAGTTAAAAAAAGGGAAGCCCTAGTGCACAAAGCTCCTGAGTATGTGGTGTTCAGAGAAGGGGTGGACTATAAGGGTCAATAGTATGCAGCCTTAACTTGCATTTTGCAAGAGGCTGATTCCATGCCTTGAACCCGTGACCTCAAGGTCACACGACGACAAGTCTATTGTTGCACCAAGGCTCCCCTTTTGGTAAAACAGTAAAGTAGAGTTATAAATCTATCAATTTTATCAGTAGAATGTGTGTTAATTGTTCGTGAAAGCTTGTGAAATCACAAACAGTGGTATGGACAATTCAACATGGCAGAACCACAAGTGAAGTTTCCTACTGAAATGTCCCTACATTCCACCTTGTTGATTATGTTCTAATGATTGATTTCCCTTAGTATCTTAATGGTGGATGTCTGGGCTAGATGTAGATTGAATTTGGTGTTGAAATAATCTTGTTGGCTAGCTAAATTGGGTAGAGAAACATGTTTCTCCCCTTCTAGCCAACTATTTTACTTGCTAAAGCTTGAGTGGAATTTTGGGAATATTGTAATGGTTTTAGAATAGATTATCATGGTGTGAAGATGGAGTCTCTTGCACAATTGTGCAGAAAACTGAATGTCTTACCCTCCCTTGTTGCAAGCCAAATTCTTGCTATGCTTGAGGATATGTGAGGGGATATTTGAATATATTTAGAATTTGATAGTATGCAGGAGTTTCAAGAAGATTTCTCCAAGTTTCAAGGGGTTTTTGTGCAACACTTCTATACGTTTTATAAAGTGTACCCTACTGGACCAGTAAGATGTGTTTTGGAAAATATTAACTTGAGCATTGACTAATCCCAAAAATCTTGAATATCTATAAATAGATTCAATGTCTAATGTTAATTCTAGTTAACTTTTGAAGATCTAGAGGTTTTCTAATGCACTTAATATGATTTAAGCCCTTACCCTTCTGTTCTCTTACTTTTGCAAGTTTAAACACATCTTTCTCACTTGTTTTGTTCCTAATTTATTATAGAGCTCATCATATGGTTTAAGTTTAGCCTCACTTACTATTCTCTTAGTAACCTTTTTAGCATTCTTATATTATTCATAGTTTTCATTATTTCTAGTTTTCTGTCATGCTTTAAAACACATCCATTTTTCTTTAATAACTTTTTGCATTGTTTCACTCCACCACTAGGTTTCCTTTACTAATTGTCTTTTACCTTTAGATACTCCTAAGACATCTTTTGCCACTTTCTTAATGGACTCAACAATATTAATCCACATGGTATTTACTTCTGTTTCATAGTTTCAATTTCCTTCTACCATCAACTTATTTGTTAATGAGGTTATTATCTTCTTTTAAGTTCCACCACTTAATTTTTGGATACCTATTAAGTTCATTTCTTTTCTTCCATTTTTTGTTATGGATATCCATAACCATTAACCTATGTTGTGAGGTTAAACTCTCACCGAGTATCACCTTACAATCCTTACACATAGATCGTTCATTATTTCTAAGCAGAAAAAAGTCTATTTGGCTTTTATGAAGTCTACTTTTAAAGGTTATTAAGTGTTCATCCCTCTTCCTAAAGAGTGTATTTGTAATAGCCAGGCTATATGACAAAGCAAAATCGAGAATATTCTCCCCCATCTCATTTCATTGACCTATACCATACCCTTTTGTGTATTCTATCATACCCTTCTCTTTCTTTTCCTACGTGGCCATTTAAGTATGCTCTTATAAATATCCCATCAATGTTAGGAACCTCTTGCATAACTCCCTCCATATCTTCTCAAAACTGTCTCTTGTTTATATCTTGTAACCTTACTTGTGGTGCGTATGCACTTATAACATTTATAATCTACTCTTCTAGAACAAGTTTTATTATTATAATTCTATCACTGATTCTTTTAACGTCGTTAACTTTATCCTTTAATTCTTTATCTAGTATTATTCCTGCGCTATTTCTGTTATTATCCTTTCCTACATACCATAATTTATACCCATCTATTTTTCTAGCTTTAGCCCCTTTCCACTTGGTTTCTTGGATACAAGCGATGTTGACTTTCCTACGTTTCATCGCGTCTACTAACTCCAAACTCTTACCTGTCAATATCCCTATATTTCATGTGGCAATACGAATCTTATGCTCTGGAGATATCCTATTTACTATCGTCTTTCTCAAGCTCCATGGCATGAACCCATGTCCACTTTTCACTCCACCTGGGTTTTGATGCAATGTGTCATTTTCGATGGGACGCTTTAGTAGCCCTTGCTCATTTTTCACTACACCCAGGATCTGATGTAGCGTCACTTCTGAGAGAATGTCGTAGCAACCCTAGCCTATTTTTCACCGCATCCAGTATCCGATACAGCGTTGCTTATGGGGAATGCCCTAGCTCAAAGGAATGTTAGTTTTCAATTCAGGTCATGTTAGGGTTGTCATAGTTTTAAGAAGCTGAAGATGATTTTCATTTCTTCCTTACAAACTAATATACAAATGCATATTCATTTGCAAGCAAAAAAGAAATCACAAAATCATCTTCGGTTTCACCCTTGCCACCGGGCACCTGATGCAAGGGTTGCCATATTTTAAGAAGCTGGAGATGATTGTCATTTCTTCCTCACAAACTAATATACAAATGCATATTCATTTGTAAGAAAGAAATAACAAAATTATCTTCAACTTCTCCATTGTCGGCTGGCACCTAACGCAAGACGCTCCTTTTTCATCCAGGCTTGGGATATATATATAGGAGTGTTAGCAACAGCAAATTATTGTAGGTGTAAGGAGCAGCTAACACCCCATTGGTTAAGAAAATGTTATAAAAAAAAATAGAAAAAGACAAAGAAAATGATACCTTTTTACTTTTTCTCAACCTTTGGGGTGTTAGCTGCAGCTTACACCTGTAATAATTTGCTATTGCTAACACTCTTATATATATATATATATATATATGAGCGGTAGTTGCAACAAATTTTTGCAGCCACGAGACGCAAATGCAATGCTATTGGCCCAGAATAAAAGGTAATAAAAAAATTGAAAACGGTAGCGTTGAACGGCAAGACATTGTAGGGTTTAACGAAAAACGTTAGGGTTCAATTTTTTGGTTAAAATATTAATTGAACAGTTGCTTCCCGGGTGTTTCCTTTCTGTTTCTCTCCCAACAGCTCGTACTCTCTCACCAGCATCTCTCTCCCAGAGTTCTCTTTCTCATGGTATCTCACTCTTCTCTCTCTCTCTCTCTTGAGCTCCCATCTCTCTCCCTCTCTCTGCCGAGCTCCCCTTTCATCTCTCTCTCACTAATCTTTCTGTCCCTCTCTCTGCTATTCTCCCCTTTTATCTCTCTCTCACCGATTGCTCTTTCCGTCTCTTTGCAGCTCTCCCCTTTCATCTCTCCCTCACTGATCTCTCTCTCCCTCTCTCTGCCGCTCTCCCCTCCCCTTTCATCTCTCCCTCACCGATCTCTCTCTCACTCTCTCTGCCGTTCTCCCTTTTCATCTCTCTCTCCCTCTCTATGCCGCTCTCCCCTTTCATCTCTCTCTCCCTCTCCCTCTCTCTGTCGCTCTCCCCTTTCATCTCTCTCTCTCTCTCTCTGGTACTCTCCCCTTTCATCTCTCTCTCACCGAGCTTTCTCACACAGTTTGAACTCTCTCTCTCTCTCTCTCTATTTCTCTCTCATGGTCTGCTATCTCTTTCTCTCTTCCAGAGTTGAGATTGTGTGAGGAAACTAAGGATGCCATCTCCTAGCTTCATTCCTAGTAAGGTGAAATGGGTAATTTAGTAGCTTCTTTCTGCTCCTGCTCTTTCTCCTTTAGATATCTTTCTTTTAAAATTGCATTTTTGAGTATTTTTCTCTAGATAAACCTAGTGGGCTGGTTTCTCACCTTTTCATGTTTAATAGATCAATCAAAACGCATATGGATTGGTTGATTCTAGGTTAAAAATTTAGAATGCTATTTATCAAAGTTCCTTAACTGTATGCATTCTAGCACAACTTAGTAGATGCTAAAAGATTCCAAAGGTAGACCTCTTTTTGCAGTCAACTAAGCATTCCTCACTATAAAATGCACTTTAGCTAGCATTCTTCTTTTCTTAGCTTTACTCCAATTTAGAAGAATCACATCTTAGTTTTCATGAAGATTTAAGTAACCTTTTAATCCATTACCCTAAGACCTAAGTGTAATTGAAATTTTCCTGACAAGAATAGATGTTCAACCTCAAACCTCCAATCAAATTGACTTTCCAATAAAGTAGATCATAGTCAAGGCTGTTTACCTAGGGGCAGCTTGGGAATGTTATATATTGGGGATGAGTATATACTTAGAAAAAATGAGTAAAGAAAGTACAAGTTCAGCCTACTTGTTTGAATGATCCAAAGCATTTATCTAAGAGGGTGTGTTATGGATGAGTCACAGGTAAAGGTCTTCACTTTTGCATGTTTCTAAGCCTTTGATGATTTTAGGAAATTCCTTTATGAATGTAACCCATTGTTCTTGATGCTTTAGGTGTCAATTTAAACACCACAAATCAGAGGCCAAAGTTGCCAGAAGGTCCCAACTTATGTGCATTGCTCATTCATAGCTGAGCCTCCTTTGGTTGCACTTGCTAGATCAGGTGCTTCCACAGCAGATGGCTTGGAATGAGCATTTACAAATTCCATGGGCTATGACCTCATCCCATGTTCAATAGTAGTGGAAAATACAGAGCTACTGTTGCATTTACCTAGTGGTTTACCTTTTGGAATGCTCTCTTCTAGTTATAGTCAAGATGGTTTCAAAGTGGAGTCATTCAAAGAGTTCCCAACTAGGTGAAAATTGGTGTGTGTGTGTGTGTGTGTGTGTGTGTTTAGAATTTCCAAGAAGCTGTCTAAGAGACAAGTCTAGAACAATTCAATTATTTGTATGGGTTGCAGCTTAGCTACACCAACAAAAACTCAAATTAGTAATAAGAGGGATACATTAAATATCTTTGAGTGCAACTAAATAGACCTTGTAACAGCTAAACAAAATAACCATATGTAACACTCTTGTTTGGCAGATGTTTACTTTAATAACGTTTAAACACACTGATGTTTGCATGCGATGAGTCCACCAAAACAAACTGGGCAATGCTGAATGACTCGCCTCTCTCAACAGCAAATTCCCATTCCCTTGTTGAAATTGCAAACCAGGCTTTCTTGATGGATCCATAATCATGTACCAGTCAGGTTGTCATGTTGTTTATAATAAGTAGCAATGTTTAGATTATCAGTCTTATATTCTGATGGGCTACGAAGATAGCGTATGTATTTGCAATTAATTTTCAGATGGGATGCAGAGATAGATTTCCAGTTTTATGTTTGCCCAAATGGCTGTGGGAAATTAATGACACATACTTCAAAGAGCGAATAAGTGCCCGAATGAGGAGGTAAATGTTCTCTGTTTGGTAGTATAAGCACTTGGATTATTGCCTATATGCAAAAATATAACAAAATGTGTATGCGTGTGTGCAGGGTGAAAATGGATGCGGATGTTTTTCATGGGTTGATCAGTTGTATGGAAGATATGTAGATGAGCAGGAATCAACATCATCATTATCCAGAAGGCTTATAGGCAAGAGAGAACCGGTGACAAACATTTTGTCACCACCAACACTCAAAGCACAATCAAGGCTGGAAGATCAAGTTAATAGACAATTGATGATTGTCATATATTTATTTTTCAGTCTGCATTCTACTTGTATTGGTACTTTTCACATTGTAACTGGATGGTTGTATGGAATGGTATTGCTTAGATCTGTGTTGAAAAAAGCAATACTTTTTGTGGGTTGAACAGCAGTCGCTTCTGGGACGGGTGCTAGATTTCTTTTGTTCTTTCCTTGGGGATATAGTCATGCTCCTAAAAGTTGCAAAATATTGTCGCCTCGTGACACTGGTTTCTTGGATGTATTTGCTGGGATTCCTGTTATAGTAATGCTATTATAAGTTTCAAAATACTTCAGACGTGAGTTCTACGCATCAGAGAATTCATTGTCAATTACTGGTAGGAAGAGAATGAAAAGCAATCTTTACTCACGGTCATGTAAAGTTTGTAAAAATACATCCAAGAAATCTTGATTGGGAAGTTGGTTCAAGTTGTAAAAAAATTTCAGTACAAATCATGTGAAGTTTGTAACACATACTATGTTTTTGAACAGTTCAAAGATCTTTTGGGATAACGCTGTTTCCTCAAATGGTCGATTGCTGTTTGGATGCCCAACTGTTCCAATTTGGATCCCTGTTAAGCATGCCGCATAGTCGGCATAGGGTACTTCATCTCTTGGGATGGATCATAGGATAAGCAAAGTGTCTGTTTTGGAATTTCAAACCTGCTAATACTAATGATTAACTTTGTATGTCTCTCTCTTTCCTTCAACCATTCTCCCGATTGAGCAAATTTCCAAGATATAATTCATGTAAAATATTAAGCTCAGGAGCAACGCCTGTTGATAAAATATTAAAGTTAATAAGTTTGGTAAACTGCAATTTGGGACCATCATCATACTGTCGCAGCAGGTCACAAAAGAAAATCTGAAAACACCTAAGTTACACCAAATTGCAATGGGAAAACTGAGGAAGTATACATTTTTCCAAAAATTTTAAGGACATTTTCATTCTCACAAACTTGTCTAACATTTGCACATGGGATTATTGTTGAATATGAAATTTGTAATGATGGTATACCTTCTTTGGCATCTGTTTAAACAAAAGGTAAAGCAAAAGGAAGTCACATTGAAACGCGAAGAAGAAGAAAAAAGCCCTCCATTTACAGTTAAGACATTGTACATAGTTTATTACTTCACTAGCAGAATGTGACATTATTTACAGGGAGTGATTTCTACATGTCTAAGACATACAGCTTCACTATATTGAGCACTTTTCAGTAAACAAAGATTCAATGAATATGTCGAGATGGACCCAGGTGGAAAGTCTTTCCATGTATCATACATATATACATGCTCGCATATGTGAATGTGTAAGCAATAGAAACACATTGACATGTACAGAGAGGCAAAGAACTGCAAAACTCCATCCATTTACTGTGTGAACTCTGAAACTGACACTGCACATGGGTTGCATGGCCACAAATGAACACTCAAATACTTGAGGTAGAGGCTTCCTTAGTAAGTGAGGAACCGCATATACAGCATATAAGTTTCTGCGGGGCATATGCATGAGATATTCCTTTCTTAAGTAAGCTCAATGTATAAAATGTATCATCCTCAATCAAAGATTTAGCTGTGTCCTAAAACAGAAATATAAGACAGTTAGAATCAGTATTCAGAAGTGGGAAAATGAAATACAACAACTGAGATGAACACTGATTACTTGGCCCACTCCAACAGAACCAGATCAAATATGATTGTCGAATTGGTGATGCAGAAAGTAAAAGGGAAAATGAAATGTGCTTACCAAGATTCTCCTCTCATAGCCATATATTCCTAGCATTCCCAATATGGTAAGCTTAAAATCACCAAACTCCTAGTATCCATTATCAGAAAGGAGCTTAGCCATAATCTCTGGCATTTTCTTCAGCCTATTTGAAATTAACATTTAGAACATTAGGCATTCATAAGCAGGAGCATTCATAAGCTCCTGCTTATGAATGCCACATGTTATCTTCATCTGATTGTTTGCAGAAATTCTCACCAAGTCCCCCTATGAAAGTGGAAATATTAGCTTCAGATGTACGTGATTTGCAGATAAAACAAAGTAAATATACTAATCAGAACTTTCCTGACTTCAGATGTACGTGAATAACCCATGAATAAGAAGATCAAGGCCTTTCATCAACAAACTTGACTAGTTATCCAGCGTAAGATAAAATCAAGCAGCCAGAGTAAAAGAATGCACCTTTGCAGATCTGTTGTTGAGGGGGAACAAATAACAGCTTCCTGTCTGAGAAACAAGATCTCACTCTTTTTTCTAAGAGCTGATCTGCGTCTTGCACCACATGTCTGGTGGTTTCCTTAAAGAAAACCATTAAAAAAAAAAAAAAATCATTTTAGCAAATAGCTGTCAACTTTTGACTGTAGCCAACAGAAACTTCTCACTGGATATTTTGATAGTCATAATCCTCATAACCTTATGAGCTAATCCACACTCTCTTGCATAAAAGAACATCAGAAATAGAAATTAGGAAAGAAAATATCTCAACAAAACATTTAAAAGAGTACATGATCTGTGAGACCTAATCTACATTCCAGACATATTTTCCACTAGATGGGTTCCTCGAGTCACCTATGGTCAAGAAATGCCGAGCTCTGCTAGAAACCTGGAACATCTAATTCCACTTTATTTGCATCAGATATCCAAACCAGTCCTGCAGAAATATTTCCTTTTTTACCTTTTTACTCCCTAACAAAATACTTCAATAAGAGGAGAACCAAATCAGCCCAAACACAGACTAGGCTATTTCCCAACAACTCTGAACCAAGTATATCTTTTCCTGTAAAGGACTAGATATCACCCTTCTGTAGCATGAGAAGAGTCATATGGTTCTTAGAAAACATCTTGTCATGCAATAAAATCTCTTCATTCACACATAGATATAAAAAATTGAATACTGTAGCAGATTTCTTTGCATTTCACTTCATCTCCGAAAACACTTAGACATGGATGTACCTTGGCAGTAGTAGCAAGGTTCTGGTAATGAGAGTTTAAAAGCTGTGAGCAGGAGAAAGGCTAGTCAAAAGGGAATCAAGTAAACAAGGAGGAACATGTGTGAATAATAACCAACACGGAAAATTCACGTAAGATTCATAATATGCAGGGCCCCAGCTCAAGGATGATAAAGCAACAGAATATGCTGAATTAACTGTTGAGGAGATGTTGGGAAGAAAAAGAGCATGCAGATATAAATGCATTCAGTATAACATACCATGAGTGAAGCTATCCGACAGCAATAATAAGGAGTACGGGAAAGATGATGTAACCAAGACCGCGGGATAGAGGGCATACTTTTGAATATTTTCATAGGGGAAGTATTTTTGGATAGCCTGAAACTATTCAACGTCCCCAGGATATCCAAACTCTTCATAGTCAATGGGTGTAAGTGGTACACAGGATACAATCTAGAGCAAATAGCATACAAACAGAAATTAGCATTGTATGCAATTGATAATGGAAACATGAATCTATGAAGGTAAGCTACCAAATTAATGGCTAAAAAAAATACAAGTGTAACTAAATCCCAGAAATCAGTGAATATATACTTACCTTCTTCATAATGCAGCATCTGTTGTTATGAGATAAAGACAAGTTACCAAATTAATCATTTCTGCTCACTTGAGTCACACCTAGAAATTCATTGCTATCTTCCAACTTATCTTTCTGAAATAGATATATAACTGAAAATTAGCCATTAAAACATATGCAGATATCAGATAACTGAAAGAAGTGGCTCATAAACAAGTTAAAAAGTAAATAGCATACCTTGTGTGGACATGTTCTGTTATTGTGTCCCAAGTTGCTACAATTACCACACTGTTGCTTCTTCTTATCTCCCCTGTCCATGATAACTTGCATTTCTTGCTCCTATTCAACTTGGCCTGTCGTTGTCACCTCAGCTACCTGCGTGATTGGATCTCCTTAGCTGCAGCATGATCTGGTGTTATGCCCTCGTTTCCCACAGACACTACATGTGCGTTGCTGTCTTCTACATGTCTCCAACGGACCTTTGAATCTCTTACCATGATTTCCTTTTGTGGAGACTAACAATGGGTCCTGCAATACTACAGATTGGTCAACTACACTTGCAGATTCTTCTACTTCTGAAGGAGACTGTGAGTACATCACATTGCCTTTGTTCAAGTCGTGTGCTACATCCTCAGGACCCTTTGCTATTGATCTTCATAGACTATCATCTAACTTTTGCTCAACAACATCCAAGGCTTCACATAACAAATTTACTCCTTCCTTAGACAATGCAGCTTTCCCAAATATGGGAAGAGCTCTATAGTAAAGAAAGTTCAGATTATTTGTTGGATCTTCAAACATTGCTTCTTGTTATTGTGGTTCAAATTATGTCTCAGCTTCAAGTCCTTTGACCAACGCTTCATGACATACATTAATGGGATGGATAAACAACCACTAAGCTGAAGAATGAACATGGCATGCCCACAAAGGTATCCTCTAAACCCAAAGCGTCGACATATACATGATACTTATGTCATATTTGCATCCCATGTAACTTTAAAAACTTCAAGACTTCTCTTTTCTTATCTTCATCATATACAAATTCTTTGATAGTATATATCATAAGTTGCTCATTACAACTTTGTTCATCAACTAGACATCCACCCATCCTAGCAACTTCATCTTGAAACTTCCAAAACATGTTCCTCGTGAACACATCACATACCTGTAACTCGAATGGGCTCCTTGTCTTGAGGGGTTGTACCTCATTAAAGCACGTAAAGCTTTCTTGCCTTTTTGTATAATATCTACTCTCTAATGCCAGGTCATATTGCTTTACAAACTCTATTAGGGTTCTTTTTTTGTGCACGTACTTGTCAAAGAAAGAATTTATACTTTCACTCCTTTGACTAGTGTTCATGCCAGCAAAGAATGTATTCTTTAAGAAAACAGGGACCCATTGTTTACAGTCTTCATAAATACT
Organism: Warburgia ugandensis; assembly: GCA_035236585.1. Classification (NCBI taxonomy): domain Eukaryota; kingdom Viridiplantae; phylum Streptophyta; class Magnoliopsida; order Canellales; family Canellaceae; genus Warburgia; species Warburgia ugandensis. The sequence goes on from CP141131.1 coordinate 28,749,737, forward strand.
ATTAATCCACCCATTACTCCCTAAACTATACTCATGTATTATCTGCTGCCATTTCTCCTCAAACTCTTCAATTGTAAAAGCAGAGTAGATACATGACTTAAACTTACTTACAAATTGGCCGTTCGAACCAAACTATGAAAGCTTGAGCAATAGTTTTTGTAGGATATGCCAAAGACAAAATCAATGGGTGGTGTTGGGAAAGACTTCCCTAATTGTTGCCTTCATAGCTAGATCTTGGTCTGTTATAATTGCAGACGGGGGATTTGAACCCACACAAGTCAACCACATCTTAAATAACCAAACATAAGATTCTTGTTTTTCATCTAAAATAAGGCTGCACCCTAGCAGACACATTTGACCATGCTAATTTACTCCAACAAAGGGGGCAAAAGGCATGTGATATGCATTTGTAACATAAGTATTATTGAATGAGATTACATCTCCAAAGTACGAGTAGCCAATCCTACACTTTGAGTCAGCCCAAAAAATAGATTTTAGCCTTTGGTCATAATCATAATCAATCGAAAAGAAGAATTGTGAATCTTTCTTTTGCATCTCCATAAAATATTTTTACATAGCATTCGCATCTCCTAATCCCATTTTTGCTAATCTTCTTTCTCGGTTGATATCATTACGACAAGCTTGTGTTGTGTATGGCACATTCTCTATGCCTTAACTTTCAACTGATCTTATTTGATGAATTTGTTGAGCACTAAGACCACAGTGAGACAACTGCATATTTCTTTGTCTCTCAGCATCTGATATATGGATGTGAGACCTAAAAAATTGAGTTGATTCAGGTTGAAGGATATGATTGTGCCCCAAATGCAACTTATGTATGGATCACACTTGGGTAGTTAAGTCTCTCCTCAATTTCACAAAGGCACGACAACCACACTTTATTTTGCCCCTTGGGTTTCTAACTACTTCACTAGACCTACTTTTTTCGTGTTTGCAACATCTAATTATGCATGTCATGGGTCTCCTATCCACTTTAGCTTTATATAATGAGTCCATGGCAATAGAAAATCCTTCCAACTTAGCATACGAATTGGAGAATGAATAACCAGAGTCTAGACTCTGAAATTGTATACCTAACTTTGGTACTAGCTCTAAGGGAATAGTAGGATCTACTCCAACTTTATCAGCAGGTATAATATAATCTACTCCAATTTCATCTAAAGGCATACTAGGATCAACTCCTACATTTTCCACTTCAGTATCTTCCATATCAGCTTCTACAATTTCAGTTTCATATATATCCATGACAAGATTTTAATGCCTGCAATGGTAATGGAAGAGAATAATCATACAACTGTCATGTAATTGGGAAAACTCCTTAAGAGTCTAGTATCAGTTCAAGCCGATTTATACAACTGAAATATAATAGAAAAAACAAAGTAGGAGTCCAGTTGAAGTGACAATAAACAAAGTAGGAGTCCAATCAGTGACCTAGGTTGCAGTAGCAGGGTTATGCCATTAGAAGCATGTTTTTCAGTTAATTTGGTGCTTACTGATTTACAAGTAGGAGAACTGTCAGCAGATAACAATTTTAGTTGTTGGTTGTCCTATAGCATCTAGAGACTCATATGTGGGGATCCACTCCATTTAAGTTTGAAAATTTGTGGTTGAAAGTTAAAGGTTTCAAAGAGATGGTTGAAAAATGGTGGAGACAAGCACCAGTTGTGCCCTCCAAAGAGAGCATTTTACCTGGAAAATAGACATTTATTAAAGCTAAATTGAAAGGTAGAAAGACGAATTCTACAAGCAGAGGCTGAGGCTGAGGAAAAACTGGCTTAAAGAAGGGGATTAGAATACAAGATTTTGTTTTCCCCTCTTTTCTATTTTGTTTCCTTTGCTTTTTTTATATTTCTGTTGTTCACTTGAAATACTTACCAAGTCTTGAGAAGGTTCCACTTTATGTCAATTCAACGCATATTTCATGCATGATCTTTGAGCAGGCTGAAAAATATATTGAAAGTTTTTCAAATACTTGCAAGCTTAACAGTACTCATTCAATCTTAAGCTGAAGGAGTTCAGACAAGCTACTAGTATGTGGTCAAAGGTACTTCACTACAATAACAACAATTTCTATAATACTAATATACCATGGATCTGTAATAAAAAAAGCTCCAAAAGTTGTTGGAACAAATATAGACAGGATTTTTGGATTCTTCATGTGATAGAGCATACTGAAAATGCCATTAAAGTGTCAGACTTCCAGAATTATACATTCTTCTAGATTTGCACTTCTATTTGGTCATTGTTTTACACATCATGAGGATTTATGCACATCAGCTTTTGTCTTAACTAGGTGAAGTGTTTGAGCTGATGTTGCACTCGTCTCAATTGTTACATCCTACCAACAGAAATACAGACATCGAGACTTTAACCACCATTCAGCTTCAGATAGTTTTTTCTAACCTTGTGTCTGAACTTTTCCTTCTACATTCAAGTATTATAGTTAGAGCGTTACAACTTGAAACAGGAGAGCTGAAGCTTACATGAAGACAACTGATATGGACCCAGCAGAACTAAACTTGAAGAACGCAGTATTGATTGAACTAGGTAATGGGTTAGCATTTAAATTTAATAGCTTCGTGGATTCCTAACTTAGTCAATTGAGAATGGTTCGGTGCACTCAAGCATCACAACCCATTAATCATCATACATCAGATGTATAATGAAACATAAATACAAAAGTAAATGAGCAACATTGATATCTAATCAACACAAACACTCAGAACCCATAAAACAACTGCATATAATCTATCTCCGTTCAGAAGATCTACCAATACCATTGATTAGAGAAGAAATAAAAACAAAATCATCAAATGAAAGAGAGAAAACTTTAGCCGAGGAAGAGTACGAGATTTCTGTGTGCGGCCCGATGATCTGGGGGAGAAAGGGGAAGAAGCTACGAGCGACAGAGAGGAGAGGGCGAGACATAAAAGGGTAGCAGGGACTAAAAGAGCAGAGAGAAGAGATTGAGAAAGAAGGGCTGGAAGAGAGCGCTACAGAAAAGGGGAGTAGGGAGTGAAAAACCAGAGAGAAGAGAATGAGAAAGAAGGGAGACAGAGGAGAACTAGGGTGCGGCGCGATGATCTGGGGGAGAAGGGGAAAGAAGCAAATGGTGAAGAAGAAGGGCTTAGGGTTCTCACGGTGAAGATTGGAGAGTGAAGAAGACGCCGGTGCTGGGATTTCTGGTGATGGAGGGCAGACCGGAGCGACAGAGGAAATGGGGGAGAAAAGGGAGTGAGGTGGGGGGAACGAAGGAAAACCCAGATTGGGTTTCCTTCTCCAAGCTGTCGGGGTGAAGTGGATCGGAAAAAAGATGAGAGAGGGGGATAAGAAGAGATCAGGGAGATGGGTACCGGAAAGTCAAAGGGCAGCCGGTGAGATTAGCGTCAAAGCTGGTCTACCGCTGCTGGGTTGGAGGAAGAGATAGATCAGAGGGGAAGACCGGGGCGTCTGGGTTTGAGGCCGTGCTGGCCTGTGACGCAGCGAGAAGCCGGTGCGGTCTTAAGTGCCGGCAGTACTAGTTCGGGTGTTGGCCGGAGAGAACGAGGGAGAGAGAGAAAGCTGCGGACGAGCGGAGAAAGATGGCAGGGAACGCGGCACGTCACTTTAATTCAAAATTTTGAACCCGTAACGTCTTCTGTTAAACCCAGCAACGTCTTGCCCTTCAAAGCTACCGTTTTTTCATTACCTTTTATTCTGGGCTAATGGCATTGCAGCTGCCTCTCCTGCTGCTGAAATTTGCTACAGCTACCGCTTATATACATATATATATATATATAATCATTTTAATTTCAGCCGTTTCATGCAGGTGCAAATAGGTGATATTTGATTGGCTAGAAAAAGTAAAAAATAAAAAAAGGTATATCCTGTGATACATGGTTTTATATTTTAAAATGAAATTGTATTTAAATGAAATAGTGATGTATACTCTAAAATGAAATTGTATTTGAATGAATTGTATATCTTGTGATATGTGGTTTTATATTTTAACCGTGTTTGGTTATAAGGAATGATATTTAAATGCATTGATAATCTCATATGCCTAACGGAAAGGTAGGGATTTATATTTTAGAGAGGGAGACTATGTGTCAAATTTTGAAATAAGAAACGATGTTTTGGAAACTCAAATGTTGAAATGAGTTCGCACGACTTTTCAGCTTGAAAGAAGCTTTTATAGGTCGTGTGATATGACAAGATTTTGATATTTTAGTGCATGATTTTACCTATCCTTTGAATTGGTTTTCGACTATTTTTAGTTGTGATGGCATGGGATTTTGCTAATTTGTTTTTACTCGGACATGCACAACTCAACTAGATCGTCGAGTGGTTTTCAATCGACACCGCGGTCAAGATGGGACCAGTGAACCCATGGATTTGTTTTCGACCAGTTAAGACCAACCCCATGGACCCTGTTCTAGGAGGATTTTTGGACTGATCCTTCATTCTCTGCATTACATATAGATGCCATAGCCCCATTGAACAGCTTCGGAGTGAGGGCGAAACATGGACTGACTCCTACTCTATTTGTTTTCTGGCCCTCCCCATGCACGCCGAAGAGGAGTCTCCCCGCTAAGGTTTCGAAGACTTGAGCACGCACAAACAGTCCATGATTTTGAGTTTTTCCCAACGTTGGATTAGTGTGATTGTGTCCTTCGTGCTGGCACTCCCTTGAGACTTTGGCGTCCTTCATGCTAACGCTGCCTTGAGATTTTGGTGTCCATTGTGATGGCGCTGCCTCAAGATTTTGGCATCCTTTGTGCTGGCCCTACTCATTAGAGCTGAAGGGGCATTGACACCTGAGGACCAAATTGGTCATAGCATGATTACTCATGTCCGATTTGCAGCTAGTAATACCAAATGATGAATATCTAAAACACTCACAATACCTTATTTAAGGCGTACTCCCTTTGGACACAATATGTACATACAATGGATTATATGATGATTACTTTAATTGCTTTTAAGCCTTTATAGGCATTATCATCTTTAGATTAACTTGACGAGTGTCTTGAACACTAATTGGACCTGTGAGATAAGGTATTCCCACTGAGGATGAGATTTTACACTTATTTAAGTTTCTTATGAGCTTTTGACTCCTTAAATGCACCTTATTCTTCATAACAGTTTTGCTAATAGCATGGATTTGCATTGGCAGGGCTCATTACAAATTTGGTACTAGTTCTATACATGGATAGATTTGATCCCTAGGTGAATTTTTTTTTTATACTAACTGTTTCACGTGATTATGACTTTCACGAATTCATCATGATTCTTTAGAAACTGATTTATAAATGACTTATGACTTTATGAATGCATCTTGGCTTATTTTCCTATTTGTGTTTGGATTTATGAAAACTATCTTAATTAGATGTTAGAACCACCTATGCAAGCACATGCTTGCTAAGATATTGTATGTTTATAATATCTCATATTTGGAGAGTAGTAGGTCAAGGCGAAGAAGATTCTTGGATGAGGACAATTGCAGCATGAGACCGTGCAAACTAAGTATGTTCAAGTGAAATACTTTTATCTATTGGAAGTAGTGAATGGACTATATTTGACATCCTGGGTTTTTATAAATAAATTTTCTAAATATTTTTTAAATTCTTCAAGATTGATCCTTGTATTTTTTTTATTTATTTTTACAATTCTACATATAGTAATAGATTTTAAACTACTTCTAGCTCAAGTACGTCAAATAAATCTCCACAATATATTTCAAAATAATAGTTCATACCTTTTAGCCAGTCAAGATCTATTATTCACAGTCCAAACACTACTTAGTTACATCACAATAAAAGGTTCAAATGTTATAATTGATTAAAAATTGACTAAAGTCTTCAAATAAAGTAAAACTATTCATAGCTCTTCATATTTTTAAACTCCAAGTTTACAACCTACACATCAATCTCAAGCTTTTTCTTCTGCCCTTCACCTATTGGGTGGTTTAGTGAATAGTATAAATTACCAAGTAGAGAATCTAAAACTAGCCAAAAATTATGAAAATCATGCTATGCAAGTTTTTTTTTTTTTAATTCAAAACTGTATACAGGTACTATTAAACATGCCATCATCAAATTGCGGCATCTCAATTCATATCAAATAGTTATGTAACAAACAAAATAACATAATATTGGATATCACAAATAATATCCAAGGTATATAAAGATCTAAGTCAAATTCAATCTATATTCATTTAATGATTAACTTGTCAATCAACCCATTCCATGATTAACCTATAGCTAAGTGGCACTTAGTATCCTGCCACAAACACTGGTAAATATTCTCGTAAACAACTGACATGTCAGCCCACATCCAAACAAAATAGAAGGTCAACTATGAACGCAGCAAAACCAAAGTCTCGACCTACACTCGTTAGTGGGTGCCACACTAACTACACTGACTACATGGGACAACCAAATCAATCTTATACATGGGTAGTCCTCGCATGCAACACACCCTCGTCAAACATGCCTATTATAGGCTGGTACCTGTTCAGAAGTCAGCAGTCAACTGACTCCCTAGCATAGCAACCATGGGGTTTTATATGAAATCTCTGAGGCAGGATCAACTCTTAAGTGTCTCTTGATTTTTTATTTTTTTTGTAAAGTTCAATTGCACAAGAGTATGAAAATATCAAATAATATGTACATAAATCAATAGTGAATTTTCTACTTTTTTTTATTTCAAACATATACATATTCTTAAAGATAAATTTATGAAAATTTTGATAAACTAATCAATTTCATTCATATTTATTTCCAAACCAAATTAAAATATAAGTACGTGAAATTTTCTTGAAAATCAATTTAATGCCATACATAACATTACAATGGCTCACTAAACTAAAAATGATAATCAAGTCCAAGAGAACTATATTATTCGTGTACTCAAAACATGACACACTTTCAAACTATACTAAAATAATTCTATGATGTTTAAAGAATATAATATTAGTTGTTATATGCTTTAAAACTAGAATCTAATCCAACCATCAACTACCAATTCCATATGCTAAGATACCACTTTAACATTCCTAAGTATTATCAAATTCCAAGTTTCATGTGCGATACATCTAGTAATATGCTCATCGTGCAGGGTATACAAAAACATGACTTGGTGTGTTAAGTATCAACACTACTTCATCTCCATTAGCTTAATTACTAGTCAATATTTAAGTCCCATGTGCATGTTTACTAACCAATACTTAGTGCTCATGCTTCTAATCACCAATCAATGATTGATGCTCGCAAGCCTAAGCCTAGCTGGACCTCTGATCGGTGTATGGTGTGACTATCATATGTAATGTGATATGTGCCTGAATTTGTTTGGTACACCATGGAATTTCATATCCAAGGCATCATGCACGTAATACAACTAGGTATCCATAAGCTGGTCAGTACCCACTACTCGTGTATTTAGTGTTACAATATGTTTTCCATCAATTTAGTGCCTATGTATCTGTTAGTGCTGAATATCTATATATAGATTTACTGGTCAGTGCATGTTATCTATGGGCCTAGTCGCTAATCTATGCTCATATTCATGCACATGTTTTCTATAAAATGCTCAATACTCTATGTGCTTGAGTCTAGCCCAACACACTATGCACTCCAGTATTGTGACATATGCCCTTCATTTGAGCGTTACACAATGTATGGTGTAGCTAGAATTTCTTCAATGCATCATGTACCAAGCTTGCTCATAACTTCTCAACGTGAAGTCCCACATAGTCATGTGTGTGCAGAATTTATAAAGGACTAACACTACATCCAAAGTACTTTGGTGATCTAATGCACTAGTTGTCTATTAGGCCTTACACTATCATGTAGTAGTACAATACAAGGTGTCAAAGATGATCATTATAATTCCTCTGCAAGGAGTTATCTTACCAATGTTGGCACTCATAGATGGACCACAAATCTAAAAGGCATGCACTAGTATGCTTAAGAAACTACCTAGAGTTTTATAAGTCAACCAAAAAAAGATATTCCATTCAACTACATCAGAAGAAACAACTAATCTTCTTGTAGTATTTCATCATGACATTTACTTAATAGTATGCAAATCACAAGCACCATAGAAATGCATGCAATTACAAATTGCACATGTCTCTACATAATCAAGTTCAATCATGAATACTGTCAACAGCCAGAGATATATACTTTTCATACAAACAAAAGAACTTCATGTGCAGAAGCAGGATAATAAAACTCTCGTCTAACCAACCATTTTATTTATTTATTTATTAGTTGGTCAATGATGCTGGAAATTTTCTACTAATTTATAAACGCCTTTGAATTAAACCAAATAGGTCATTTAACATAAGAATAATTGGGCCACCATTTAATATCTAAATGCAACCAATTCACACATAAGTCTGAACAACATGCTACTAGAAATGATCATGCAATAAAAGGGGAAAAGAAGAAGAAGAAGATGATGTTAAGACTAAAAGGAACAACAAATAGAGATGTTTGAGCCTATAATCATGCAATTCTACTAAAACATGAATAACAAAAATCATAGTTGCTAAGAAAATGGATGGATGCAAGTAGATTCTACGGATCATACAACTAACATTGTTAATTTATCTCCAGTTGATTCCATGAGTTATGCCTCAAATTTCAAGCGGTAAAACAAGATCCTAGTATGTAAATAATTGTCTAAACTTTGCTACTAAATCAAAACCTATGAAATACAATAGTTGGGTATCCAAATCTCTATAGAACCATAAACACAATTTCACACAAAAATCAACAGTAAAATTTTGTTGTTGTTGTTGTGTGTGTGTAAGAAAATCAAAGTCTAGTTTGCAATCCCCTACCTCAAAATGCTACAATTGCTCTATTGATTTACTTTTCCTACTTTTCCAACACTTCAACAAATCCGCACTTTTGCTCGATTCTAAAATTTCTCTTTTCTTTTTCTTCTTCTCCTTCTTCTTCTCTCTCTCTCTTCTATGTCTCTAACCTTCTTTCTTTTCTTCTTTGTTTCTTTTATAGGTTCTTTCCTTTTAACTATTTTCTCTTTATATTTTGATTAATATGACTTTTGCCATGTGTTCATTTTTCAATTGGTTACAAATTTGTAACTCTTGTAGTATTAATTCTTTGTTTATTTTCGACCATTGGATTGTCATCCAATGATTCAAATCTGCAACTCTTTTTTCTTGATCTCTTTTATTTTGTAATCCTTGGATCACCATCCAATGGTTTACTTAGACTTATGCTTTGTCAATAAAATGATTTTCTTCTTAAAAATTGGTAGGAAAGTGACTTGAAGTCGAGACCTTGCCTTGACAAATTGTACTTGGGACTGCTTACCTACACTTAGCTTAGGTCGTCAAGTCTTACCAGATTAAAATTTTATTAGCACTTATATCCTAATTACACACAATTTATTTAGTAGGTTATAAGTAGGAAATTTGTCTAAGCTTTATTTCAACTCACTTTTACACCATAATAGTGAACAATTGACTTTAAAAAATTTTAAATTTGTAATTATAACATTTCTTTATTTCTCAAACTATGGGCCATTACACTATATAAATGAGAATATATTATTATGATGTGGACATGTATAAATATATCATGTACAAGTTGGACCGTGGACTATGACATGATGGATTTCTAGGAAAATGGTAATTCTATTTTAAACTATTTTAACTTCCAAAACTTGAATTTCAAATGTTTTTGAATGCATGGTGTGGAGACTAAGTCTCCAAACATTTTTTAAATCATTGTACATGTATTTATCAGGCTTTTTGCATCACATGTGTTAAATGCGTTATGTCCAAAATATAGATGAAAATTTGCTAAATTTTTTGTATAGATGAAAGGATCATTTCAACATTAAATCCATGTTTTGTGAATAGAATAACACATGGGGTTTTTGAAAAATATTTTCACAAAGGAAAATGTTTCTTTGTTTGTTTTCAAAAGGAACTTGTCAAACTAGGGATCCTAACTTTTTCAAAATGCGCTTAAAAACCCGAGTCTTCACATCATCCAACCCTTAGCGATGAAAGACAAACTACCTCCCTTTCTAAGTTGTCCACTAAGTCCACACCCTTTTTTATGCATAGTGATACTCTTTTCTAGACTCAAGCTGTTCATCATGTTACGAGTGGCTTAGATAAACTAGAGATCAAATTGTAGGTCCACTGGATATTTTTAACCTATGTTTTTTGGAGTAAAAAATCATAGCCCATTTGTTTTTAAATTTTTTTAAAGACCAAATATAAATGGTTGGATAATCCAAAAGCTTTCATTTTTTGTTGGTTGCCTACTTTTGGTATTTCCAACATGATGAAAGACTTAGATCTACAAAAATAGTATCACCCTACATGAAAAAAGGGCACAGACACCTTCCAAACCTCTTGTGTGTGGACTCATATTGGAACTCATTTCATAGAGATAAGAAGATTGTATATTAGTAAATACTAGTATTAATAACATTAGTAAGAAGATCAAATATTTGCTCTCTCTCTCTCTCTTTCTCCAAATTGATTTTCATTTAGAAAAAGAGAAAGTAATTTCATTTATCATTTTTTATTATTTGTCTTGGGTTGAGCCTTCAAAATGCTATTTTCTAAAAATTGGATGGATTTTTCCCTAAGAAGTGGCTTAGATCTAGAAAAGAAAATTTTCACCTTGTAGTAAAAAAGGGGCATGGACTCCCTTCTAGCCACTCAAAATCTTTTAAAAAAAAGTCAACATATTGAGAAGATCACTGAACTCCTTGTAATAGAAGCTAGCTTTAAAAACATGTTAAGAATGGTTCTTTACAACATAATCCTTATTGCACATTATCTACTTCTTAATCACAAATTGGCAAATATTCATTAAAGTAGATTGGCTTGGATAGGCTAGCTATATTTGATGTTTTAAGCCTATGTTTCTCTAGGTAAAATCACCTACATCAATTTTTACTAAACCCTTCAAAGAACCAAAATGAGTGGTTAAGATCATCTAGATGCATTGATTTCTTCTAAGTTACCTATCTTTTTATTTTATGAACATGTTGAACAACCTAGATTTTCCCTAAAAAAGTTATGCCATCCATGAAAATAAGGCCATTGACTCTTTTCATTCCTATTGACTATGGACTCTTACCAAAGACTATATGTTATTCTCACCCTACTGGTTTTAGGCCCTCCATCCTCTTTCTAAGACCTCATCTCATGTAAAAGCCATGATCATTCTTTGAATAGTCTTCTCTAAGAGAAGTAGCATTCCGCCAAAAGGTCCTCTCATATTAACAATAGACTCACATTTTGTGTATGAGCTTCTATGACACTTTCTCTATATTAAGCTTTCCTCATGGTTGGGACTTACAATTTTGATTTGACAAGCTTAGATTGATTTACCATGTAAGTGGTGTATCATTTTGCTTTAAGTTAAATAACAAAAGGGAAATTTTGAAATTTAGTTAAACTTTGTCATTACTTGCTTAGTTGTTATATTTAAGTGCATTGAATTATTTTACAGCTGCATGAAATGAGTTGAAAAAGGTGTTAATTGTATTTTATTTTGTTCATGTGTTATATTATAAAGGTTTTATTTTAAATTTACTTAATGCTTTTAATCATTAAAAGTGTAATGGATTTTTGGCTTTATGGGGCAACTACCCACAAGCCTTGTATAAGCAACACCCTTTTCCATTCTCCTTGCAACTTCTCCTCTTCTCTTCCCAAATCTCTCAAATTTGTTGGTTTATATTCTCTTAAGTCTATTCATTTTTGTGCATTATCTTTTGAATCTCTTAGAATTTGCATGTTTTGTCATTATCTTTTCACGGCTCTTCCACTTGTGAAGTTTTCTACTTATGGAGTTCAAGTTAGAAAGATGATACTTAAGCATTGTGACGACCCTGGTTTTCTCATGCATTTTAAAATGAAAAATCTAAATTCCTAAGGCGGGATCCCTATTTGAAAAACAATGCAGTGCAGCGGAAAAATCTTTTATTTGAAATCCAATTTGAAAACCCCAAGTGTCATTTGCTTTCACAACAACCAAAGTAGTTTTTGAAAAGCTTTAGAAATCATAAGTGTTTTTCCCCAGATCTATCCAGTCACAGCACACAGCCCAACTGTAAATAAATACAAATACATGTCCAAAGGGTTGAGAATTTACTTACATATATAATTGTTTTCCTTTTTGATTCACTTACTCGTAGCACTAACATAGATGTCCTCTACTCGTGGATGGAATTATCCTGAAAAATGTTAAGGATAGGGTGAGTATATACTATACTCAGTAGGAATCTATCACTACTAGTTTTATAATGCATGAGATCTTTAAAATCATGTGCTCTTAAAAACATATGCATGTTGTTCGAATAATCATGTTCAATATCGATATTAAAAGCCACTGTCAAACCGGAATATTGACGACTTAAAGAAATATCATAATCCAAGTTGAAAGTAATCATATATATATATATCATAACATAATAATATGCATAAGATGCTTCATTGAATCCAACTCATGGATATCTATCATGGTATGATCGACTAACCTTATATCATGCCATATGCAATACACATAAATCCACGAAACCATAAGGTCCCACTATGCCCACGACCTCATCGCCGTGTAGTCCCGGGGTACTTAGGGACACAGGATCATATACCTCCACGGGGCATATGACACTTCGACCCAGTGCCGTGACACCAGTGGTAGCCCCCTGTACCACATGCAGTCGAAGTAGGGACATGCCCTTTTTGGGCGTGGTACCCATCCACCTAATAGTGGTAGAGGCTGGGTGGCCAACCCACACCCCTCGGCATAGCACCCACGAGCTTACTAGCCCAAATCATGTATGATCAAATAATCCAAAAACCTCTGTTCAAAACCAGTCCTCTTTGGGTCCCTCACAACTGCCTGGCCCTCGGCACTCCAGCGTCTTTTGGCAACTCTCAAGGACATGCAATCTTTGCAAGTACTTAAATCATGCAATGTATGCACTTGTTTGCAAAACATATATGTGCATAATGTATATGCAATCATTTACGAAACATGTCTATGTACAAAACATTTATCACATGCATGCAGAATCAAGTCATGCTAATTAAGTCATATACTTATAACATATGTTCTCAAAACAATAATAGATCTTTTAAAAGAATCTAATAGTGATAGAGCACCTACCTGATTAGGTCCCGTTAACCCTTTTGTCATTGTACGCTCCTGAACATAGTTTGGGGACTCAAGGTTAGTTTAGCCTATCTTTTATGGGTTTAGAGTAGTTGGGTCTTATTACTTAGGCATTAGGGGTCCATCCCTATGCCTATGGGTGTCCTAAGGTCCTAATTGGGCCTTGGTATCCTCAGTTTTCCAAAGTTCTAGTGGTCACGCGCCACCATCCTATTCTAAGGGTCATGCCCACCTTTGATTGGGCCTTAATTAGGGATTTTATAGTTTGGATGTGTCCGCGTCGTTGACACGGACACAACGCCTTTTGTGGCACCTCAATTGGAGCTCTAGATCTCAAGTTATAAGCATTTTAGTGTCGTACGTATATAGGAGTCTTAAAAATAAAAAGACAAAATGCTAGGGCGCTGCGCATCTGCAACGTGCGCCCCGGCTTCCTTAAGGAACCAAAAAAACGACGTGCTGCTAGCGCGTTTGCGGCGTGCGCCTTAGTGGGCGCGTCTGCAGATGCGCCAAGTTTTCCACCGTTTCTCTCTTTTGCGGGCGCGTCCCTGGACGTGCCCGTTTGGTTTTTCAAATGGAGGTCGACGCAGGTCGACATGGGATGTTCCTATTGGATCGTCCTGCTCGTTAGGGACCCGGGTCATCCTCAGGTCACCCTAGTTAGGCCCTCTCGAGCCAGTGTGGCCCTGGGGACTTCCCAGGGTCCTTGGTGGCTCCCTAGAGGCCTATTCCCCATGGATTTTCATGCAAAAACCTACGGAAACTGAGCCTAGGACTATGGGTGAGATGGGTTTGGGGAGTTTTTGGGCGTACCTGCTTCGTGGCTGGTTTTCTCTTCACATTTTCTCCTCTAGGTTACTGCTCCACGATGGGTTTTCTCCAACGTTTTGGGCTGCCATTAGAGGCACCCAAGAGCTCTATTTATAGAGCTAAGAGAGGGTTCTGGAGGGGGCTCTCATCGCCTTTGAATGGTGGTGGAGAAACCTCCAGAATGGCGGTGATTTTCCCTCCAATCACTGCCATTCTAGAACTTTCTAGGAGGTGGAAGATGAAGGGTGCCCGTATCAAAACGGGCCCCTGTGTTTTGCAGTTAAACCCGTTTTTGTAAAAATTACAATTTTGCCCCTGAACTTCAAAGGGCCATAACTTGCTCATTTTAACTCCGTTTTAGGTGATTTTGGTCTTGTTGGATTCCTTTTTTTGAGACGCATCTAATGATACCATTTTCAGGACCAAGTTTCTAGGTTCAGTCAAGGTGACTAGTGAAATGACCAAAATGCCCTTATCTTTAAAACTGAACTTTTCATGGGATTTTAATATTACAAAAATTGGGGTCATTACAAGTATATTGATCTTCTAGCTCCCTAGTTTCTAGAGTTACTGGTCTTGTGAAGTTCTTATTGATACAAATTTAACTGATCTTGGTATTCTCTTGTTATTTAGTTTCTCATTAAAACATTTTATTCTTGATCTTTGATTTTGTTTCTAAAGTGATCTAAGTACAAATTTGTGTTTTCTAGATCATAGTACTCTTTAAGATGTGAAGGTACCTATTCATTGGAGATTTTTTACAAGAAAAATATGATTTTTGGAGCTTATAATTTTTTTGCTTTTATAAAGGTATTCATAAATTGCATACCAGAGTGTTGGACTTAGTCTAATAATGTAAATCAACAAAAGAAAAAAGATTCAGTTTGCATTAGTTGAATATCAAAAAAAGAGCTACTTAGATCTCTTGCACATTTGGGAGGCATCAACTATATTCAAGAAATGGCATATGTAGTGTGCCTCTAATCTAGGTTTTGATAAGTATTCAATTTTGTATAAAATGTACACAATTAGTAGCCTGTGTGTTATAAAAATATAATGTTATTTCTAGGGTTTTTACAAAATTTCATGACACATGTAATTTTCACCTCATGATTCAAAAGTTTGATATTTTGCAAGTTTAGAGGCTAATTCAGAATAAGTATGTGAATTTTTATAATTTTCTAGGATTTAATGAGGATTTTTCATCTTTTAAGTATTGAAAAAGTTATCTAAAGGCTAAGATTAATCGAGATGAGAATTGAAGATCAAGATCAAAAGATCGGGCCAAAAGCCAAAGTAACATCATTTCAAAGTGTGATCAAGGTTCAAGACTATCTTAGGGCAAGCAAAAGAAGGCAATGGGAGGAATAAAAGGTGACCTAAATGATCCATGCCTACAAACGATGCATTTCCATCACTTTACATGAGAATTAAGGCCATATTTGAGACTTCCTAGTCCAACTAGGAAACCTAAGGAAGCCAAGCCATCCAAGTTTTCAAGCCAAGTGAGTTGGACATCCAAGCCACAAAGAAATGAGCCATTAAGCCACATGGGAACCCTGCGACATGGAGTGATACTATTGGAGGACTATTTCAAGCAATTATCCTAAGTTTAAAAGTGTGATTTTTAGGAGATAATTAGAAGGTTTTGAGTAATATTTGTAAAAGGTAAGATAGTGCATAAGTGGACCAATCAAGAGAGAATTCACATTTTCCAAATCCATTTTCTCTACCCAATTAGGGTTTCCATGGTTTTTTATTTAAGGAAGGAGCCACCTTCCTAGAAGGTGATGCCTTACACCTTAGTTGTCAATTTTGGTACTTTCCTAATTAGGACACCCCTAGATCTAAGTCCATTTAAACCACATAAAAACCTTAGATTTTTCTCCATCTTTCTTACCATTTTTCTTTTCTTTTCTTTCCCCCCCTCTTTTCATCGACCACTCCTCATCTAATTAGAAGGGAAGGAGATCTACTCGCCTTTGTAAGAAAAAGATGGTGGTGTCACATGCTTAACCCCCACACCCCCCCCCCCCGCTACCCCCACCCCAACATGGAAACCAACCATGATGTCACATGCTTAGCTCATAATTTCACCCCATCTCTCCAACTAACTTACCTAATTGAATTTCTAGATCTACATCCACCTCCCTTTCCCAGAGTAAGCCTTCACCAAAGTGGAAACAATTCACCTATAAATACTAAAGTCTTCCATGTTTTTTACCTAAGTAGAGGTGGTGTGAGACCTTGAAACATTGGAAACCAACCATGATGTCACATGCTTAGCTCATTCTTCCACCCCATCTCTCCACCTATCTTGCTTAATTGAATTTCTAGACCCACATCCACCCCCCTTTCCTAGAGTAAGCCTTCACCAAAGTGGAAACAATTCACCTATAAATACTAAAGTCTTCCATGTTTTTTACCTAAGTAGAGGTGGTGTGAGACCTTGAAACATTGGAAACCAACCATGATGTCACATGCTTAGCTCATTCTTCCACCCCATCTCTCCACCCATCTTGCCTAATTGAATTTCTAGATCCACATCCACCCCCCTTTCCTAGAGTAATCCTTCACCAAAGTGGAAACAATTCACCTAGAAATACCAAAGTCTTCCATGTTTTTTACCGAAGTAGAGATGGTGTGAGACCTTGAAACATTGCACTCTTTGCTTAGTGATATTTGGATTTCTTTTGAGAGGTTCTTCCTTTGGATTTCTCACTTATTTTTATTATTATTTGCTCTCTAATTTAGGTTACTACTTTACTTTCATTGTTTAGTTTTTCATTATTTTATTTCTCTAGTTTTACATGCCTAGTTCCACCCTTGCATTCATTCACTTATTTTTCTTACTCATTCATCAAAGATCCAAGTTCACTCTTCTCTGGTAGTGACAATGAAGAGAGAAGAAGCTTAGGTCATTGATTTCCTCCCTTGATTTACACATTGTTCTCCTTAGATTCATCTAGCATGTAGGAAACATTTTTCTTGCTTTAGTTCATCACCTTAGCCATCTTCTCTCTTGAATTCTTTATGGGTTTTACTTACATGTCATCCTAATTTAGAACGAGAGCATTGGGTTGTGTTTTTGCCTTACTTAGATCAAGTTTTAGGCCTTAAAATTGTGCACAATTTCTAGATTCAATTATATGTAATATGCGCACTATTTTTTGTGTATTTTAGTATTGATTTAATAAAGATCTTTGGGGATTCTTGTTATTGAATGTTTTTATTATCAAAGTACTTTAGATCTAAGTTGTTATCTTGCATTAAATTACTTATCCAGTTGCTTTATATGCTTGATTTAAGCTATGTTCTGAAGTACTTGAAATCTGGAGAAAAAAAAAATTCCTTAATATTTATGCTTTATTTTTAGCAATCCAACCTCCTTAATTATGAACCCATTTAGACTATTAGCTTGTTTATTGAGTTCATTGGTTAGCTTACATGATAGATTGCTTTTAAATCATTAAATAAGGCCATTTTTCAACCTATGAACCATGCGCACAATCCATGGATCATGCGCATGGTACTAGGGTACTTTCCTCTTTGATCCTTGGTTAATTTAGTTTCTTAATATTGTTTTAGTAGTTGCTATTTAGTTATTTGCGTCTTACTTTTAGTTCAACAAATTTTCTTTCTGAGTTTTAAGAAAGCCCTATTGTGAGTACTTGAAATCTGGAATTTTTTCTCCTTAATCTTTATGATTTGTTTCCAATAATCTAACCTCCTTAATTGCTTGAGTCCTTAGGAACCCAATTAGCTTTTTAGGTTGTTTATTAATTTCATTGGTTATCTTGCATGATATATTGTTTTTAGATCATCAATTAAGGCTATTTTTCAAACTATGAACCATATGCACAATCCATGGTCATGCTGAAGGTACTAGTTTACTTTCTTATTTGATTCTTAGTTAATTTTGTTGCTTAATCTTGTTTTAGTAATGCTATTTAGTTGTTTGCATCATTATTTAGATTTTTTTTAGCCAGTTCCTTAAGTCATAGTTTCTAATTTTATGCATTTTTCTTCTTGTTTTAAATTCTTAATTTAATCATTAAGTCTCTCTGTGGCTGAAGTTAAGTAATTTAAATAAGATCCAATCTATTGATAATTCATGAGATTCCTCATGGGATCGACCTCTCTCACATGCAAATACTACTTTGATTTATGCGCTTGGCGTAAAATTAAAACATACACCAAGTTTTTGGTCCCGTTGCTAGAGAATCACAATGGATTTATGGTTGAATCTTTATTTAAAATGTTTATATTTAGTAGAAGTCTTAGGTTACATTAGATTATGATTTTTTCATTGCAATTTCATATCTTGCTAATTCCTCATAAATTGATCTAGCTTACTTTTTTTGTGAGAGGGAAATTTTGCAAAGGAGGGACAGTGATCCTATGGGCCAAAGCTTCATCAAATTTGATTGCTTTCCTATATTAGGGTTTTCGTTTTTTTTTAGTGAATTTGTAGTGAGGCCCCATTATAACTTGCAATTTCTTGATTCAATTTTAAATGGGTTGTATTAATACAGGGCAAGTGTGGGATATGGTAGCCCACACTTGATCTTCATAAAAAAAAACCCCATTATAAGCATCCTTCACTCATCCTTTACTTTTCTAGTATAGTTGCATTTAGTTTAATTTGCAATCTTGGTTGACAAGTAATTTATATAGTTTAGGGTCATTCATCTTAATTGTTGCATCTTACTTAGAGTTGTTGCATTAGATTGCACCTATCTAACCCTTGGTTCAATAGTATATAGGTTGCATTAGTTTGATTCCCTGTACTTGCATTGCACATTTATTACATTATGGTGGATGAAACATAATATTAATAAGGGCCTCACATGAACCCTCATAAGATAAAGCTTGGATTTCATCACTAGATCTTTGACCCACCTAGGTAATCAAATCAAACCCTTATATGCTTGCGATACCAACTATTAATCTTAGTTTAAAATCAAATAGCAAGATACCTAAGGTTTTCAACTCATAAGACCCTTGTTGAAAGAGGTGATCCATTATCACTCTAGTGGCTCTTAAACATTTTAGTTTTAGTGGGTATCCAAAATTGACGTCTTTTGTTAATGGTTTTTGAGGTATAAATGCCTCCTTCTATAAGAATTGTATTAACCACCTTGGGAAAGACTTAATTGGTAAGCAATAGTCAAGTCTAGATTAAAGGATGAGATGTCTAGCTTTACATTAAAAGATATAACCTTATAGAGTAACAAAGATCATTAAATCAAGCTCACTAGCATTAGGGATTATTTGTTGCATATCACATAGAGTTAGGAGTCATTTATATTAGGTTGCATCAAATAGATAGATTTCTACTTTATTGCAATCAAGGTCATCGATCTTAGAATATTAATTATTACCTTTCAATCCTAAGATTGAACATACTCATAGGCAAGGGGTGAGAAATCAAATCCCTAACCCCATGGTTGACCCATCAGCTAAAGTTGAGCATAAGGCTATTAGAGATTTTTATGCACCACTTCAATTAAATACTCCATCATGCATCACTTTACCACCCACCAATGTGAGCCACTTTAAACTTAAACCTGGAGTCATATAGTTACTCTCCACATGCTATGGTCATAAGAGAGAAGATCAATACATATATATTAAGGAAATCCTTGATATTTGTGCTACATCCAAATTTTGAAATGTTTTGAATGATTCTATTAGTCTTAGGTTGTTTCCCTTCTCATTAAAAGATAAGGCCAAATCATTGCTGAATTATTTAGAAGTCAGTTCCATTGCCATGTGGGACCAGTTGTCTAAAATGTTTCTGAACAAATTCTTCCAAGTCCATAAGACTAATGCCCTTTGTAGAGAGATCATTAATTTTCAGCAAAAAGATGATGAGCAATATTATAAATGTTGGAAAAGGTGGAATGAATTACTACAAAAGTGTCCCCACCATGGATTTGAAAAAATGGTATCATGTTTAGTACTTTATGAGGCATTAACACGTTAAAGTAGAAAGATGGTAGATGTAGCTAGTGAAGGGGCCCCCATGTTGAAAATTGAAATAGAGGCTTGGGAATATTTTTAAACATTATCTATCAATTCCCAAAAATGGGATTATTCCAATAGGAGAGATAGACATAGCCAACCTCAAAAGAAAGGAGACTTGTATGATATAGGTGTGCCCTCAGAAATATCATCTCACCTCAAACCCATAGTTGAAAGAGTAGACAAGCTTGAAGGTATGTAATAGAGGATAGAGACTTACATGGCTACTAATGTATCCACTAAAACTTTTGTGCTATATGTTCAATCCCGACACATTCTATCATAGCTTGTCCATCCAAACAAGTGTACCCTAAAATTCTTTTAGACCAAGCGAATGTAGTGAATGTATATCACAATGCTAGCAATAATAATCTATATTCTAAGTGCTACAATCTAGGATGGGTACGCATCCAAATTTTTCATGGTCTAAGAATAATCCCAAATGGGTTCAACAAGGATTCCCCATCCTCAAACCTTTCCTTGTGCTCAAATACCACAGCAGCCAATTCTGCAATAGTTTCCACAACAAATAAGAATACCTTCCCTGGAGGAAACTTTAAATTTAAAATCATGCAGAATTATATACAATTCTTAAATGATACTAGGAAAACTCTAATTCCAACTCATAATCCATTGCAAAGTTGGAATATACAATGGGTCAATTGTCTACTTTCTAAAGTGAAACGAAGAAAGGAAAATTTCCCAGTCAATCTATTCTAAACCCTAAGGGCCAGAAATAGGGTCTAGTTCTCATAGACTACATGAGCAATCAAAATCCATAACTACCCTTAGGAGTAGCCATCAAATTAATAACAAAGTAGGGTAGGGGGAAAAGACAGGAATCATAGAGGAGAAGGAACTAACTAAAACTCAAGAGAAAGAGAAAAGACAGAAATGTCCTCCTACATCTAAGCCTATAGTAGAGGCACCTTACATGCTTAAAATCTAATTCCCTCAATTACTTAACAAGGCTAAGAAAGGAACAAATTTCAATGAGATAATGGAAGTGTTTAAACATGTTCAAATAAATATTCTATTACTTAATGCTATTAATGACATTCTTACTTATGCCAAGTTTCTTAAAGAGCTCTGCACAACAAAGTGAAAGCTCAATGTTCAAAAGAAAGCCTTCATCACCGAGCAGGTGAACTCTTTTATCCAACACCAAAACCCTTTTAAGTTTAGAGATCTAGGTTGTCCTACTATCTCTTGTGTTATAGGGAATTATGTTATTAATAGGCCATTACTTGATTTATGGGCTAATGCAAACTTATTGCTTTATTCTATCTATGGCTAAGGCTCGGTGACCTTAAACTAACCACCACCACATTATATTTAGTAGATAGATCAGTTAAGATTCCAAATGGTATGGTTGAAGATGTTCTAATACAGGTGGACCAGTTTTACTTTCCTATAGATTTTGTTGTTCTGGATACCCAACCTATGTTAGACCCTAGTAGTTAGATCTCACTAATTCTTAGATGTCCATTTTTTACTACGTCCAATGCCATCATCAATTGCAGAAATGGTGTAATGAAGTTATCTTTCAACAATACAAAAGTCAAGCTTGATGTTTTTAATGCCGATCATCCACATTTAGACTTTGATGATTCCTATGTAGTAAATTTAACGCTAATACACCATCATCTATCTTAGATCCATTAGAGGCATGTCTAGAACATTTTAACTATAAATTTGATATAGACAAGTCCATTAACAAGGTAAATAATCTTTCAAATGCTGAAACTATAATGGGTGCCTCTAAATGGGGCCCTCATGTGGAATCACTACCATCTATAGAAAAACCACCCACCTTGGTCCTTAAACCTTTACCTTAAAATATAAAGTATCTTACTTAGGACCTAATGAAATCCTACCTACCATCATAGCCTCAAATCTATATAAGGAACAGGAGGGTAAGCTTCTTGATGTTCTTTAAGAACATAAGACGGCTTTAGGGTGGACTATAACAAATATTAAGGGAATTAGTCCTACTATGTGCATGCATAGAATACACGTAGAAGAAAATTCATAACCATCTATGGAAACATAAAGGAGATTAAACCCCAACATGAAGGAGGTAGTGAGAGATGAAGTGCTTAAGCTCTTAGATGTTGGAGTCATCTATCATATATCTAACAGTAATTGAGAAAAATGTTATTTTATGGTTTAAAATGGCATTGTTTTATGCCACATTATTTCACATAATGGTATAGAAGTAGATAAAGCTAAAATAGATCTAATCTCTAATCTTCCTCCTCCAAGGATGGTGAAGGAAATTCACTCATTTTTAGGCCATGCTAGATTTTATAGATGATTCATCAAGGACTTTAGTAAAATAGCTAAGCCCCTATGTAATTTACTTAAGAAGGAGGACACTTTTGACTTTGATGATGACTGCATGAAAGCATTTGATTACTTAATGGCTGAATTAACTTTTGCACCTATTATTCGACTATCAGACTAGAATGCACCATTTGAAATATGTGTGATGCTTTAGATTACAACATATTGATAAACTTCCTCATATGAAATATTATGCTAGCAAGACACTCAATGTTACCCAACTCAATTATTCAACTATAGAAAAAGAGTTGTTAATAGATGTTATTGCATTGGATAAATTTATATCTTACTTGGTAGGATCTAAGGTCATAGTATAGTCATATCATGCATCATTTAAATATCTTCTTTCAAAGCAACATGCAAAACCTAGGCTGGTCCAATGGATACTATTGCTACAGGAATTTGATCTTGAAATTTAGGATAAGAAAGGTTTAGAGAATGTCGTAGCTAACCACTTATTTAGGCTAGTTGTGGAGTCCACTAAGGAGAATGTGCCTATAACAGAGACATTTCTTCATGACCAATTGTTGCACATTTCCCAATTACCTTAGTATACTGATATAGTCAATTATCTTGTCACTAGACAAATGCTAAGTTATTGGTCCAAACAAGTATAGAAAAAATTTTTATCACTAAGGTTAAAACTTTACATGGGACATTCCTTGCTTACTACCATGATTGGGTGATTAGGAGATGTGTACCAGATAATGAACAACATAAGATCATCTTCTTTTATCATGACCATGATTGTGGCAGCCATTTTAGTTCTAGAAAGACAATTACAAATATTTTGTAATGTGGTTTTTATTGGCCCACCATTTTCAAGGATTCACATGTTTACTGCATAGCATGTCCTAGATGTCAACAGTTAGGGAGCATCGGAAAAAGAAATATGATGCCCTTGAATCCTATTTTGATCATTAAGCCATTTGATGTTTGGGGCATTGATTTTATGGGACCTTTTCCTAACTCCTTTGATTATTTGTACATCCTTGTAGAGGTGGATTATGTCTCAATATGGGTAGGAGCCATTTTGTGTAAAACCAATGACCACAAGATGGTGTTCAAGTTCTTATAGGAAAATATATTTGCATTTTTTGTTACACCTATGGCCATAATTAGTGATGGAGGTAAACATTTTTGTAATAGGGTATTTGGGAATTTGATAAAGAATTATAGTGTTACCCATAAAATTGCTAATCCTTATTATCCTCAGACGAGTGGATAGGTAGAAGTGTTAACTAGGGAGAAATGACAAATTTTGGATAAGATAATCAATCCAAATAAGAAAGATTGGTCTTTGAGACTTAATGGTGTTATGGGCCTATCGTACTACATTTAAAACTCCTATAGGCATGTCACCTTACCACTTGGTTTATGGAAAAGCCTGCCACCTACTAATAGAATTAGAGAATAGAGCACATTGGGCAATCAAAAAGCTCAATTGTGACTTAGATACTACTGGAACACATAGAAAACTCCAAATTAATGAGTTGGAAGAGATTCAAAAGGATGCAGATGAGTTAGCAAAGA
This sequence comes from Warburgia ugandensis, assembly GCA_035236585.1. Taxonomy (NCBI): domain Eukaryota; kingdom Viridiplantae; phylum Streptophyta; class Magnoliopsida; order Canellales; family Canellaceae; genus Warburgia; species Warburgia ugandensis. The sequence goes on from CP141131.1 coordinate 28,773,634, forward strand.
TATAAAAACACCACATGAAGAATAATTATGATAGACAATTTTAAGGAAATCCTTCACACCTGGACAAAAGGTCCTTTTGTACAATTCTAAACTGCATCTATTTCCAAGAAAACTAAGATCTTAATGGACTGGACCCTACATAGTACACACTGTATATCCTTATGGGGCCATTGAGATAGAGAAGGATGGAGAGATCTCCAAAGTGACTGGACAAAGGTTGAAACCCTTCTTAGAGTTGCTGAACCCGGAAGTAGAAGAAACATTATTTGAGGAACCAGTATATCAGGACCCACCTTAGCAATTCTCATGATACTTGTACCCATTGCATGAGCTACATTCATCATTATCATTTCATAGTATGTCTAGTTGAAGATGTTAAACTTAGCACTCATTGGGACTCAATGTAGGGTGGATTTTTAGAGTCTCATTATTCTACATTACCCATTTATCATATAGATGTCCTATATTACAAAACATTGGAGACAATGTTTAGTTCAAGTTAAGGGGCATAGAAATACATGAGATGTTTAGTTCTCTTCATATTTTAAAGAAGAAAATTTGAGTTTTAAAAATTTTGAAGATCAAGTTCCTTTAATATGATGAGAATTAGATTATCAAAAGCTTAGTATTTCTCGTACTATAACTTCTTAATATAAATGCATATAGTTAATTCCATATTTTATTCATGTTTTGAAGTATTTTATGAAAGTTAAATCTCAAAACACTCTTACATAGTGCATAGTCTAGATTAATAATATGTGCTTATGAGTAAGAGAAGCCAAGGAAAATCAATGGAGACTTATATGCCCTATGAGTATTAGAGACTATCATCTTTTTTAGGGTTATAAGTGATTCCATAGATACTCCTAACCATCTTTTGCCACTTTCCTAATGGACTCAGCCATATTAGTTGGTATTGCTTTAATATTACTACCAAGCACACGAATTAAAGTAGTATTAGCATACGAGAGAGGTTGATCCCATGACAAATCTCACAAATTTGTATATTGGATGGATCTTATTTAAAGTCCTTAACTTCAACCAAAGAGAGATTGAATATGATTTGAATTTAAACTAAGAAGTAAATGACAAAAGAAAGGAAATATCCATGAAATTAGAAAGTACAATTAAAAAATACTTTCTAAAATTAAAGCTATACAATGGAATTAGAAACCTGCCTAACTAACATGTATTCAATAAAGAAACTAATGCAAAACTAACATGGATGAAACTAGAAAACTTACTAAAAATGAGACTTTCCTAAACTAAAATTAGAAACTTTCTAAAAATTGAACTTTCTAAAACTCAAAAATGAAACTTCCTAACACTAAAGTAAGATACAAACAACTAATTAACCATTTCTAAACTAAGATTAAATAACAAAGAAAGCAAGAATCTGAAAGGAAATCACCCAAGTCCCATGTGCATGATCCATGGGATGGTGTGCATGGTTTATGGGGTCAAGATCATTAAAAATTCAGGAGAAAAAATTAACTAACATGCAATATAATCAAAGCACTTAATATACAACCTAAAATACCAAATGAGTTCCTAAGAAATCAAGCAACTAAGATGCATGAACTGCTGGAAGCTAAGCATGGATATTGAATGAAAAAATTCCAGATTTCAAGCACTTGAGAACTTCAAATCAAACCAAGCATGGAAAGCAACTTAACTAGCACTTTTTATGCAAGATAACACTCAACATCTAAAGTACTTGGCTACTAAAATCAAGCGTCAATAATCCTCAAAGAATTAATTGAATGCCAAAGTATATCAAATATAGTGCTCATTACACATAGATTAGAACATGAAAAATATGCACTCTTGCCACACTTAAAACTTAATTCAAATCAAACATCAAACATACTCAAATGCCCTCAAACTAAACTAAGATGACATGTAAGTGAAATCGAAAAGAGAATTCAAGAGAAAGATGGCTAGAATGATGGGGCTAGTTAAGGCAAAAAATGCCTAGAACTAGTTCCAAATTCAAGCTAAAAAATGTAGAATTTAAGGAGGAACATCAATGATTCAAGCATTTCCTTATATTGGCTATCACTATGAGAGGAGAATTAACATGGACCTTTGATGAATAAGTAAGAAAAACTCAGAAATTGGAAGCAAAAAACTAAGGGAAAGTGAGGAGGAATTATGAGTGTGAAAGCAAAATCAAAACAAGGAAGTAAAGCAAGAAGATAAAGCAATGAAACAAAGTACTAACATGGAACTAAAGTACAAAACAAATAAAAAGAATTGAGAAATCCAATAGAAATAGTCCAAATGAAATCCAAGTCCAAAGCTTCAAAGATCACCAAGTTAGAGTGCAACTTTTCAATGTTTTATCACCGAACCTCTACTTGGTAAGAAACATGGAATGCTTGGGGATTTATACATGCTGGGTTTCCAATTTCATGAAGTCTTAATCAAAGAATGGAAAGTGGATCTACATCTAAGGTTTCAATAAGAAAAGGTTAGGTGGAGAGTTAGGTAAGCAAGTGAGATAAGAAAGTGACATCATGATTGGCTGTCATGAATTTTGAAAGGGAGGAGGCGTAACCTTCTTAGGAAGGTGTCATAGAGCTCCTCCCCTCCTAAATGGGTGGTTTGGAAATAAACAAAAATTAAAGAAAAAGGGATTAAGAAAGATGGAAAAAGATCTATGGTTTTGAAGAGTTTTGATTTGAAACAGATCTAGGGGTTTCCAAACTAGGAAACAGCCTAAAATGACAACTACACAAAGGGTATGCAAAGGGGGAGGTGTCACCTTCTTAGGAATATGGCTCCCTCCTTAAGCAAAAAACATGAAAACCCTAGTTAGGTGGGTGCAAATGATGGAAAATAGAAAGTGAAAAGTGGATTTCTCTCTTAATTGGTCCACCTATGCATGATCATCTTACCTTTTACAAATATCACTCAAAACTTCTAATTATCTATTAAAAATCACACTTTTAACATAGGATAATTGCTTGAAAAGTCTCCTCCAATAGCATGACTCCATGTGGCTTGATGGCTCAATTTGATGGCTCATTCTTTGATAGCTTGAATGGCTAAGTCCTTTTAAAGCTTGAATGGCTTGGCTTCCTTATGTTTCTTAGTTGGACTAGAAAATCTCATGCATAGCTCCAATTCTCATGTAAAGTAGCGGCATTGCATTGCTTTTTCATGGGCCATTTTAATCACCTTTGATGCTTTCCATTGCTTGCCCTGAGATAATTTTTAGGACTTTGCAACACAACAGAACATGATTTTTGTGGACCTTTAGGGACTCTGCCCCAAACTTTGGATAGGGGCGTACTACCCCTTGCACCCGTGGTGAGCTAACCATGTAGCTTGACCCACAAAAAACTCTGCGAAGCCCAATATAGGTTGTTGGATAATCTTCTCAGTTCCTAGAAAATGAGTAAAAACCTTAATTAAATCCTATAAAATTATGATGATTCACATACTTACTCTGGATTTTCTTTTGAACTTGTAAAATATCAAACTTTTGAATTACTAGATTAGAAATTCTTGTGTTATAAATTTTTTTAAAACCCTAAGATAATGGTTATAATTGATAACACATAGACTACTAACTGGATACTTTTTATACAAAATTGAACACTTATCACACCTTGACCAGTATTTTACTAGTCCCAAGCAAAACATGCAAAAAAACATGGAAACAAAATGGTTACCATTTTCAAAGGTACTCACAATTGAATTTCGCATAAGCAACAAACCCTTAAACCCATAGGTTACCCCTAGTGGATGAGTTAAACATTGTTGGGGTTTGCAGTGAATATACCCATAAAATTCAATACGACTAAGTTTCTTAGTTTATCTAAGAGAATTATCATCCATTAGCACTCTACTAGCTTTAGCAACTTAATAGTGATGAATGAAAAATTCTACAAGTTACCTACATACCAAAGTCATTTTATTCTAGTTATATCTTAGAGTGTAGTGTGTGTACAGGCTACATAAGTTGAGACTTCTAAATAGATATGCTCATTGCTCCATTGAAAGATATCTTGACCTTAAATTCTCACTTATACACTCAAAAATAAAGTTCTCAGAGAAATAGGGTCAAACAAAATTCTCTCTTATTGTGACTGGATCCAATGATACTAATGGTTCACATAATATAATAACCATTAATGAGACAAAGATGATGATCCCTTAAAATGTAATTACCAAGACCACAAAGAATAGTTTCCCTTAATGCCTTCCTATTTATATCCTCTTTAAGGCTATTGAACGTTTCAAATGCTTGCTTGGGAATGGTTTTTAAAAGAAAGGGTATAAGAATTCAAAGTTTAAAATTTGAGTAAAGGTCTTCAATTGAACGTTAGACAACTTTACTTTTTGGTTGTACATGAAGTGAATATGTTCTCTATTTTCCTTTCTCTTATCTCAACTTATCTTCCCTTTTCTTTTCTTTTTAGATACTTTTCTTTTCGCTTTTCCATATATTTCTAAGAAGCAATATTTTTCTTTGTACTTTTGATATTTTTCACTTCTTTGACTTTTGTCTTTTTTTTAACTCTTGTTATCATCCATACTCATTTTTCATAATGAATATTCTTACTTGGATTTCTTTGGGTCAAGGTAAATGGAGTTTAAGAAAAGAAAAGGCTTACTAAGAGGCTCAAAGGATCTAGGTAATGGCATAGTAACTGAGTAGGCTTTATGTCTCTAGGCTAAAACAAGGATGTCCTACATTTCTAGGTTCCTTAAAATCTATCTGAGTCAATAAATATTCAAACAAGAAAGTTAATACTCCTTTTAGTTCTTCTTAGCTTTTTGACCAAAATAATAATACTAGGATCTTTCAAATTTATGTCCACTGAAAAAAATATTGAATTATATATATAACCCTCAGAAAGATTATAGTATATAATTCTTACTAGGTATATAGGTCTCCATTAATTTTCCTTAGGATCTCTAAGTAATAACATCTATTTGTCTGGACTTGTACACTATGTAAGCATATGTCAAGATTTAACTTTCATAAAATACTTTAGGATATGAATAAAATGTAGAATTAACCATATGCATTTCCATTAAGAAGTTAAAGTAGTGATAATCCTAAACTTCAGACAATCTGATTCTCATCATAGTAAAGGAACTTGACCTTAAAACTTTTGAAAAACTCAAAAAAATTCAATTTATTTTTTAAAACACAAAAAACTCATAAATATCATATATGCCTACACCCTCAACCTAAACTAAACCTTGTCCCCAGCATTTTGAAATATAGGATACCTATATGATTTATAAGTGATGTAGAACAATGAGACTCACAAAACTCTAGGTTGCCTCCCAGTGAGCTCTAAGGTTAACATCTTTAGTCAGATGTACTATACAATGATAATGATGAATATAGCTCATGTGATTGATACAAGTGTTATGGGACATGCAAAGGTAGGTTATGATACACTAGTTCCTCAAGTAATGTTTCTTCCACATCAGGGTTTACTCTAAGTAGGGTTTTAACTTTTGCCCACTCACTTTGGAGATCTCTCCATCCTTTTCTATCTCAACAGATCCATAAGGATATATAGTATGTACTATGTAGGGTCTAGTCCATCAAGATTGAAGTTTTTCAGGAAATAGATGCAATTTAGAATTACACAAAAGGATTTTTTGTCCTAGTATGAAGGACTTCCTTAAGATATGTCTATCATGATTGCTTTTCTTATAGTCTTTATATAGCTTGGCTAACTTATATGCATCTTTCTTAATCTCATTCAACTCATTGAGTCAGAGTTTTCTTTAGTTTCCAACAATATCTAAGTCAAAATTGAGCTTTTTAGTGGTCCAATATGCTTTATGCTCTAATTCTACTGGTAAGTGGCAAGGCTTTCCATAGACCAAGTGGTAGGATGACATGCCTATAGGGGTTATAAATGCAGTACGGTAGGCTCATAAAGCATTAGTAAGCCTCAGAGACCAGTCTTTCCTATTCTGATTGACTGTCTTTTCTAAAATTTACTTTATCTACCTATTAGATACCTCTACTTATGCACTAGCCTAAGGATGATAAGAGGTAGCAATTCTATGGGTAACACCATATTTCTTCATTATATTCTCAAACACCTTATTACAAAAGTGTTTTCCCCTATCACTAATTATTGCTCTAGGAGTACCAAAGCATGCAAATATATTTTATTTTAAAAACTTGACCACCACCTTGTGGGCATTGGCCTTGCATGGTATGGCTTCCACCCATTTGGACACATAGCCCACCCCCACTAGGATGTACAGATAACCAAAGGAGTTAGGAAAGGGTCCCATAAAATAAATTCCCCAAATATTGAAAGGCTCTTGTTGAGTCCTTAATTTTGCCTAAAATAACCTTAGATTAATATTTTATTACATCATTTAACAAGGTAATTTTGTGGTTTTAAACCAATTTTAGCTATAATCGATCATCCAACCATTAATTTGAAAAGTTAACAATCGGATGATAATCATAGCTAATTTCCAACATAAGATAATTCTAATTTTATATTTTGTTTTGCAGATAATCCAAAGTACGTTGGACGGTTCAGATCAAGCTTATTCTGATGGGTCCCACGCTACAAAAGCATGGGCAAATTTGACCAAATCATGGGCAAATCTGACCAAGCATGGGCAAATCATGACCAAATCTGACCAAGGGCAAATCTGACAAAGCATGGAACCCCCCTTATGAAGAAGAGTGGGTCGGATTAGGGGGGGCTCCTCCTTTTCTTTCCTTCCGCGGCAGGAGCAAGCTACTCCTACCTTCTTTCTCTCTCTCACTCTCCACCTTCTTGGATCACGGTAGAGGCAGTCTCCTTCTCTCACGTTCTTCTCTTCCCTTTAACAGAGAGAGGCGGAAGGATTGTTCCTCTCCGCCTCTCAATCCGCCTCTCTTTCCCTTATTCCTCCTTCCTAGATCCCAGAAGCTGGATGCGACCCAAATCTCCCCCATCGACGACACCCCAGGCTCTTCTCTTCCCTTTGACGGAGAGAGGCAGAAGGACCGTTCCTCTCCACCTCTCAATCTACCACTCGCCCCAGCCTTTCCCGAGCCCCCTCTCGCATCATTCATCACCAACACCCAAAATCTCTCTCTCTCTCTCTCTCTCTCTCTCTCTCTCTCTCTCTCTCTCTCTCTCTCTCTCTCTCTCTCTCTCTCTCTCTCTCTCTCTCTCTCTCTCTCTCTCTCTCTCTCTCTCTCTCTCTCTCTCTCTCTTCTCATTTCCCCACTGGCCGGCACCTCCTTCTCTATATCTCTACTCGCCCAGCCTTTCCCGAGCCGCCTCTCACATCATTCATCACCAACACCTAAAATCGCCTCCTCTCATGACCTCCACTCTCTCCACCGGCTCCATACTGGAGTCATCCATCGGCTAGCCGAGACTCCTCTTTTTCTTTCCAAGTCACCGGCCAGCTCAGAGGAGAAAACCCAGAAAGGGTTTTCCCCTCCATCTTCCGCTCGACCCCCAACGCCTCTTGCTCCTCTCGTTTTTTGGCAAAACCCAGCACCGCCTGGAATCCCTCTTTTTCCCTTTGCTCCTTTCCTTCAGCTTTCCCATCTTCTCCTCTCTCTCTCTCTCTCTCTCTCTCTGATTCGTTTCCAGACACCTCCGACATTCTTCTCCACCTCCGGTCGGTCCAGAGGAGAAAACCCAGATCTGGTTTTTCTCTCATGTCTTCTCCTTCCCCCTCCTCCACTTCTTTCCTTCTTCTCCCTTATTCCCCTTCGTCGTTTCCTTTCATCTGTTTTGTTTAAAACCAAAAAATTCAGAAACATTCCAAAAATGCTCTTAAAACTTTAATTCAAATGCCTTTGATGTCCTTGTTTTGTCTTTTCCTTATTTTGTCTTATTCATTTCCTTAGATAGTGTTAATCTCGGACTGTCCTATCTACATTTTGTTTCAAGAACAATAAGAGATTAATTCAAGGCTGATTCCTTTTTGAGTTCATGCTGCTTGTTTATTAATTGGTAGCTATTGTAGTCACTACATGACACAGTGGACAAGATAGGGAAGTTCTAGTAAAATTTTTGTTCTCTTTCATTTCGTGATTGCTTAGTTTTAGAACTATTTATTCCTAGATTGTTTAAAGACTTTGAACTTTAGTTTGTTAATTTATAATTGAAATTTATGTAAACCCCAACATTTAAGTCGAGTCCTCGTGGAAATCGACTCGTATTTGCATAGCTATACTACAACAACCGCGCACTTGTGGAAAACATCAACAACTCTATAATAAGAATGATATTTAAAGGTATCATATTTATTTTTCATATTCTCCCTAATTGTTGACATCTTGCACATGCTATTCAATAAGTATGTGAATCCCTGAAAATGGTGGGCCAATAAAAATCACACTACAAAATTTTTGTAACTATCTTTCTAGAACTAAAATATCCTCGCATGCATGGTCATGATAAAAGAAAATGATCTTATAATGCTCACTATTTGGTATGCAACTCAAAATGACCTTATCAGGACAGTACTTAAACAAGTACTAATAGTCCCAAGTAAAGTATTTAATCTCAAAAATAAATCTTTTCCTATCTTATTTTGACCAATGATTAGGCATTTGACTTGTGACAAGATAATTAACTATATTTGCATACAAAGGAAACTAGAAAATGTGCAACAATTGATCATCAGGAAATGTTCCTTTAATAGGCACATTCTCGTTAGTGAACTCCACAACTAATTTAGATAAGTGGCCCACTACAACATATTCATAACCTTTCTTATCCTAAATTTCTAAATCAAACTCATGTAGTAATAGCATCCATCAGATCAACCAAGGTTTAGCATCCTTCTTAGAAAGAAGGTATTTTAAAGATGCATGGCCTAAATAGACAATGACCTTCAAGTAAAATCTAAACTTATCCAAAGCAAAAACTACTGCCAATAACTCTTTTTCTATAGTTGATTAATTGAGTTGGGCATCATTGAGGGTCTTGCTAGTATAATATATCACATGGGGAAGTTCGTTAATATGATGCCCCAACACAGCCTCGATCACATTGTCTGGAGCATCACACATTATTTTAAATGGTGCACTCTAATCTGATGGTTGAATAATAGGCGCAAAAGTAAGTTTAGCCTTTACACTTAAATGCTTTCTTGCAATTATCATCAAAGTCAAAAGTTACCTCCTTTGTAAGTAAATTATATAAGGGCTTAGCAATTTTACTAAAGTCCTTGATGAATCTTGTATAAAAACCAACTTAGCATAAAAATGAGTAGATTTATTTCATTATTCTTGGTAGAGGAAGGTTAGAGATTAAATCCACTTTGGCCTTATCTAGTTCTATACTATTGTGTGATATGATGTGGCCTAAAACAATGCCATTTTAAACCATGAAATGACATTTTCCCAAATCAGTACTAAACTCATTTCCTAATACCTAGGAAGGACAAGTTTTAAATGGTGTAGGCATTCATCAAATGAAGATCCAAATACTAAGAAATCAGTCATAAACACATCTAGAAATCTCTCTATCATATATGAGAATATGCTAAACATACACCTTTGAAAAGTAGCTGGAGCATTACAAATTTCAAAAGGCATATGATGATAGTTGAAGGTTCTAAAAGGGTAGGTGAAGGTAGTCTTCTCATGGTCCTTAGGTGCTACAGGGATTTTATTATAGCCAGAATAGCAATCAAGAAAGCAAAGAAAGCTATGGCCAGCTAACCTTTCTAACATTTGGTTTATAAATGGAAGAACAAAGTGGTCTTTCCTCGTGACTGAGGGTAGTTTTCAGTTATTTATACAAACTCTTCACTTGGTGGTCATGCTAGTAAGTAGTAGCTTATTATCATCATTTTAGATTACCATGACTTCGGACTTCTTGGAGACAACCTAAACTAGGTTGACCCAAGTGCTATTAGATATAGGGTAGATGACACCAACATCTAAGAGTTTAAGGAATTTGTCTCTCACTTCCTCTTTCATATTCGAGTTTAGTTTCCCCTATATTTTCCTAGATGATCTAGCATTTTCCTCTAAATGGATTCTATTCGTACACACAGTAAGGACTAATCTCTGTAATGTCAACTATGGTCCACCCTAAAGCTATCTTATGTTCTTTAAGAACATCAAGAAGATTACCTTCATGTTCGTGATCTGAATTTGAGGCTTTAATGACAGGTAAGGTTTCATTTGGTCCTAAGTAAGAATATTTTAAACTTTTAGGTAAAGGCTTTAGGGCCAAGGTAGTAGTTTTTTTACTGACAGTACTGAGATAGAATCTGGAGGAAGAGGTTCCACTAGAGGTCCCCATTTGGAGGTATCCATTATAGGTGCAGTATCTAAAAGATTATGTACCTCATCAAAATGACAGTTAAAGTGTGCTAGACATGCCTCAAGTGGGTCTAAGATAGATGTTGGTAGATTAGCATCTTAAAGTAGACCTTCAATTAAATTGTCTACACAAGAATCATCTAAGTGTAGATGCTGATGATGGTATTGGACATTGCCAAAAATGGACATTCAAGAATCTAACTACCAGGGTTTGATATGGGCTTGGTATCTAGCACAATAAAATTTATAGGAAAGTAAAACTGGTCCACTTGTATTAAAACATCCTCAACCATACCATGTGAAATTTTCATTGATCTATTTACTAACTGTAAAGTGGTAATATTAGTTAGCTGAAGGTCACTGAGCCCAAGTTGCTCATAGAAAGAAAATAACAATAGGTTTACACGAGCCCCTAAAACAAGTAGTGCCCTATCAATGACATGGTTTCCAATGACACAAGAGATGGTAGGACAACCTAGGTCTCTGAACTTAGGTTGGGTCTGGTGATGAAATCAAAGATCTCACTTGCTTGGTGAGGAAGGCTTTCTTTTGCACATTAAGCTTTCACTTTTATGTGCAGAGCTCTTTAAGAAATTTGGCACAAATAAGAATGTGTTTAATAACATTGTGTAATGGAATATTGATTTGAACGTGCTTAAAATCATCAATTATCTAATTAAAATTTGTTCATTTCTTAGCCTTGTTTAGTAATTGAAGGTATGGGGCTTTAGGCACATAGGATGCACATACTATAGGCTCAGATGGATTATGAAATTTCTATCTTTTCCCTTTCTCATACGTTTTACCTGGTTCATTCTCCTCTATGTTTTCCATAAACTTCTCCTCTGTCTACTGTACTTTGTTATCAACTTTATGACCACTCCTCAAGGTAGTTATCTTACTCATGGGATTTTTGTGAATTTGAAGATGACCCCTTTTCAAATTGGCCCTCAAGGTTTAGAATTGGCTGTTTAGGGAATTGACCTTTTCCTCTTTCATTTAGGGTAGTTGCCATCTGGCTTATTTGCATTTCTACCTTCGCAATAGCTTGAGAATTGTTATTTATATTCTGTCAACTCTTATTCTATAATTGATATAAGGCTTTGGTCAATTCATCAATTCTATTTGAGAGTGATTGCGTATCATCAAGTGTTTTCTTTAGAAGCTAAAAATCAGGTGGCTGCAGGGGAATTGTAGCTGTAAGAAAGTTTTGAATAGGGGGGTTCATAGATGTATCTCCCATGTAATTGTTCTTTGACCATGATAAATTGGGATGTCTAGCCCATCCTGGATTATAAGTCTCAGAGTATGGATTATTACTAGGATTGTGATATGCATTTATTGCATTTGCCTATTCTAAAATATTTTCAATATACATATCATTGGATGGACAAGTTGAGTTTAAATGTGCTAGGCTGGAACAAATAGAACAAACTTTTTGTGGATGTTTCGTGGATACTTGAACAGCCATGAAGGTTTGAAACATATTTTCAAGCTTGTCTACTCTTCCACCCAAGGAGTGAAACTTAACCATTCTATTACTTATGAGATATATCTGAGGTCACTTCTATTTCATATAAGCCACCTTTCTTTTGAGGCTGGGTATTTCTTTCTCTCATATTATAATAGTGCCATTGTTGGGAATTATTAGCTACAGTTTGAAAAAGTTCTTGGGCATCTATTTCATTTTTCAACATGAGGGCTCCTCCACTAGCTGCATCTACCATTTATCTATTTTGAGGTGTAAGTCCCCATAAAAGTACTGAACCCACTGCCATTTCTCAAAACTGTGGTGGGGACACTTTTGCAACAACTGATTCCACCTTTCCCAGCATTCATAATATTGTTCATCATCTTTTTACATGAAATTAATGATCTCCCTGAGAAGGGCATTAGTCATATGGACATGGAAGAATTTGTTTAGGAACTTTATATACCACTAAAGAATTCATGGATGAGTTGGCCTTATCTTTCAATGGGAAGGGAAACAACCTTAGTCTAATAGAATCATCGAAAACATTTTGAAATTTAAATATAGTGCACATATTAAGGGATTCCTTAATATGTAGGTATGGATCCTCTCTCTCACGACCAAAGAATGTGTGGAGTAGCTGAATGACTCCATGTTTAAGTTCAAAGTGGTCAACATTGGTGGTGGTAATGTGATGCATGATAGAGTATTTAACTAGATGAGGGCATAGAAATCTTCAATTGCGTTGTTCTCAACTTCTGCTAGTGGGTCTGCCATGGGTTAGGAATTAGATTTCTTACTCGTAGCATGTGGGTATGTTCAATCTCAAGATCAAATAGTACTAGTTAAGTGTTCTGAGATAGACGACCTTACATACACTAAAATGAAAACCTATCTAAATCATGCAACCTAAATCTAAATGTGACTTCTAAGTCTAAATGATATGCAAACAAATAATCTCTAATGCTAGTGAGATTGATTTGATGATCTTTAATAGCCTGTGAGGTTGTAGCTTTTAAACCTAAGCTAGATAGTTCCTCCTTCAATCCAAACTTGACTACTGCATACTGCTTACCAGTTAGATTCTGCCCAAGGTGGTTAATACAATTCTCATGGTATGAGGAGGCGTTTAAACCCCAACAACTATCAACAAAAGACGTGAAAAATTACTTGGATTTTGGATACCCACTATAACTACAAAGTTCAAGAGCCACTGGTGTGACAATAGATCGCCTCTTTCAAAAAGGATCCAATGAGCTCAAAACCCTATGTCTCTTGCTACTTGATTTTAGATTAAGATTAATAGTTGGGATCACAAGCATACAAGAAAATTGATTAATTACCTAGGTGGGCTAAGGATTTGGTGATGAAATCTAATTCTTATCTTTAGGAGGGTTCCTATGGGGCGCTTACTATCAATATTTTTCATCCACCATAAAGTAGTAAATGTGCAATACAATACAAGGGAAGGAAACTAATGTTTACATATATGCTATCTAACAAAGTCACCTTTGTTAAACAAGTACAATCAATGTAACAAGTATAATGAATGGTCCTAAGCTATATGAATTACACTACCAACCAAATATGCAAACTACACTAAATGCAACTACACTAGGAAAAATAAAAGAGAGTAAGAAAGGCTTACAATGGGGTTTCTTTATGAAGATCGAGTGTGGGCCACCATTCCTCACACTTGCCCTCAATTAATACAACCTATTTAAAATGAAATAGAGAATTCCAAATTACAATAGTGCCTCACTACAAGTCCACTCAAAACCTAAATAAGAAAGCAAGGAAATCCTAATAAAGTTGATGAAGCTTTAGCCCATTGGATCACATCCACTCCTTTGCCAATTTCCCTTGCACAAAAAAAGAAAGATGGTCCATTTTTAAGGAAATAGCAAAATATGCAAGAATGATGCAAAAATCCTAGTATAATGCAACCTAAAATTATGCCTAAATATAAACAATCTAAATAAAGATCAAACCACAAATCCATTGCAGTTCTCTGATAATGGAGCCAAACACTTGGTGTAGCTTTTATGGGCATGAATTAAAGTAGTATTAACAAGCGAGAAAGGTTGATCCTATGAGGAATCTCACAAATTTACATGTTGGATGGATCTTATTTAAAGTGCTTAACTTCAACCAAAGAGAGAGATTGAATTTGATTTGAATTTAAACTAGAAAAATAAATGACAAAAGAAAGGAAATATGCATGAAATTACAAACTACAATTAAAAGAAACTTTCTAAAATTAAAGCTATCCAATGGAATTAGAAACTTACCTAACTAAGATGCATTTAATCAAGAAACTAATGCAAAACTAACATGGATGAAACTAGGAAACTTAAACAAAAGAAAACTTATTAGAAATGAGACTTTCCTAAACTAGAATTAGAAACTTGCTAAAACTCAAAAATGAAAATTTCTAACATTAAACTAACATGAAAAAAAATAATTAACAATTACTAAACAAAAATTAAACAACAAACAAATGAAGAATCTAAAGAGAAATTACCCAAGTCCCATGTGCTTGATCCATGGGATGGTGCACGTGATTCATGGGGTCAAAATCACTAAAAATTCAATAAGCAAAAGATAACTAAATATAAATGTTCAATTTTGTATAAAAAAAAGTACCCAATTAGTAGTCCATGTGTTATAAAATATAGCATTATTTCTCTGGTTTTTTTGAAAAATTTTAACACATGCATTTTTTACCTAATGATTTAGATGGTTGATATTTTGTAGGTTTAGAAGCTAATCCAGAATAAGTATGTGAATCATCATAATTTTCCAATATTTAATTAGGTTTTTTTTTTTACCCTTTATAGGAAGTGAGAAGATGATCCAACACTTATATTACGCTTCATAGAGCTTTTTAGGGGTCGAGCTATGTGATTAACTCGCTGAGGGTGTAAGGGGCAAGATGGCCCTGCTCTGATGTGGGGCCGAAGCCCGAAGAAGAAATTAGAAGAAAAAAAGTGTGATTAAAAGGATCCATACAAAAATTCATGCATTTCCACCAGTTTGCATGAGCATTGGAGCCATACAAGAGGTTTACTAATCCAACTAGGAAACCTAAGAAAGCCAAGCTACTCACGCATTGAAGCCATTTAAGCCACCAAAGAATGAGTCATCAAGCCAAGGATGAATGCCACAAGGAGACGAAGCATCAATTCAAGCAACTTTCCTATGTTAAAAGTGTAATTTTTAAGGGAATTTGAAAGATTAATGTAAAAGGTAAGATGATCATGTATTAACAGACTCATCAAGAGAGAAAACCCCACATTTCTAATCCATTTCCAAACTGTAATCCACCATTCACCCTAGGTTCAACATTTTTAACTCAAAGAGTGCGCCACCTTCTTAGAAGAGGACGTTTCCCCCACCCTCCTTGCTTGGTTGGTAAAATTCAAGTGGTTTCCTAATTAGGAAACCTTAGATCTATGTCCATTCAAAGCACACCAAACCATAGGTTTTCTTCCAAAATTTTTTATCTTTATTTGTTTCTTATTCTTTCACTTTCCCACCAGCCAATCACCATCTAATTAGAAGGTAGGGAGATTCACTTACCAACTAAGGAAATTGATGCCTCCCCCTTCCTAATTTAGAAATCAACTAGCCCATGACTCTCTCTCTCTCTCTCTCTCTCTCTCTCTCTCTCTCTCTCTCTCTCTCTCACTCTCTCTCTCTCTCTCTCTCTCTCTCTCTCTCTCTCTCTCTCTCTCTCTCTCTCTCTCTCTCTCTCTCTCAACTAGCCCATGCTTTTCTTTCTTTGGATTTTTAGTTATTCTTATTATTATTGGCTCCCCAATTCAAGTTAATAGTTTGCTTACTTTAGTGTAGTTTTCATTGCTTTAGTATCACTTGTTTTGGTTTCTAATTATACACCCTTCTTTCCATCTAGCTCATCATATCTTCTTTACAACCATTCCATTAGTTTTCTTTGCTTATTCCCTCAAGATTTAAGTTAGTTCTTCTTTGGTAGTGACAGCCAAGAGAATAAATAACTTGCAACCTTGAGTTTCCACCTTAGAAGATCACAGTTTTCACATAATCCCCACCTTAGTTTTAGGTCAATTTCCATATTAGTTCGCCCACTTAGCCTTCTTTTCTCTTGAATTCATCCATGGGTTGGTATTGTTTAGATTGGATTTTATGCGTAGGAACTGAGCACAATTATCAGATTTTGAACATCTATTATACACCTAATTTTTGGTGTAATTTGGTGTTGATTTAATGAAATTCTTAAGGTTTCTTCATATGGAATGATTCTCTTATCAATATAGTTTAGATCTGGATTGTTTCCTTTCATAAAACTTGTGGTTTCAATTGCTTCCTCATGCTTGAATTGTTTGATGTTCATAAGTAGCTAAATTTTGGATATTTCTCTCCTTAACTTTGTGCTTTATTTCCAGCCATCAAAACATCTTATTTTCTTGAATCCTTAGGCACTCATTTATATTTTTAGGTTGTTTGTTTAGTTTCTATCTTGTGTTGCATGTTTTTGTTTATTAAAGGGATCAAATATGGTCCCTTTTGCACCTATGAACCATGCCCATAGTCCACGGATCACACGCATGGTACATGTGGTGACTTACTTTTGATCTTTGCTTTATTCACTTGCTTAATATTTTTTTAGTATTAGTTAATTCATTGTTTGTATCTTAATTTAGGTTTAGAAAGTTACCTTTTTTATTTTTGAAAAGTTCCATCTTTAGGAAGTATTAGGATTTAGAAATTCTTAAATTTAGAAAGTCTCCTTAATTGTAGTTTTCATTCACATATGTGCTTCTAATTTTTTGTTAATGTTAGTTAGATCTCATTGGTTACTTGTTTGTGCATATTAGTTTATTTTTAGAGAATATCCTAATTTTAGTTTTCAACAGTTCTATTTTTAGAAAGTTTCTAATTATAGTTTAGGAAAGTGTTAATTTAGGAAAGTTTTCATTTTAGTAGTTTCACTAAGTTAGTTGCTTAGTTTAATTCATGTTTGTTTTGAATTAGTTTCTTTTGTTGAATGTGTTTTAGTTTAGTTAGTTCTATTTTCATTGCTTATTTTTGTTTTGGTAAGTTTCCTTTAATTCTAGTTGTTAAGTTCATGCATGTTACTCTTTTATGCACTTTAATTTCCCAATTCAACCAAAACGATCTCTCTCTTCAGCTGAAGTTAACTGATTTAAATAAGATCTATCCAACATTCAAATTTGTGAGATTTCTCGTAGAATCGGCCTAGCTTGCATGAACAGACTACACTAATTCGTGTGGTTATGAGTAATTTTAAAGCTACAATAACTAACATGCAATCTAATCAAAGAACTTAATAAACAAACTAAAAATATAAATTGGTTCCTAAGGAACCGAGCAAATAAGTTGCATGGACTGGTGGAAACTAAGCATGGATATTGAATGGAAAAATTCAAGCTTTCAAGCACTTAAGAATTTGAAATCAAACCAAGAATGGAAAGAAATTTAACTAGCACTTTTTATGTAATATAACACTCAAGATCTAAAGTACTTATCTACTAGAATCAAGCATAAACAATAATCCTCAAAAAACTTTATTAATTGAATGACAAAGTACATCAAATATAGTGCTCATTATATAGATTAGAACATGAAAAATATGCACTCTTCCCACAATTAAAACTCGATTCAAATCAAACATCCAACACACTCAAATCCTCTCAAACTAAACTAAGATGACATGTAAGTGAAATCCAAGAGAGAATCCAAGAGAAACATGGCTACAATGATGGGGCTAGTTAAGGCAAAAAATGCCAAAAACTAGTTCCAAATTCAAGCTAAAAAGCATGGACTTCAAGGATGAAAATAAATTATTCAAGCTTTTCCTTCTCTTGGTTGTCACTACAGGAGGAGAATTAACTTGGATCTTTAACAAATAAGCAATAAAAACTAAAAAATTGGAAGCAAAAAACTAAGGGAAAGCTGTTGTGTTTTTTGCAAGTGTACAGGCTCTTTTAGTACAGCTTATGCAAGTCTGGATCGATCCCACGAGGACACGACTTAAAGAAAATAAAGTTTAAATAAAATTTAACTATCCACAAATAAAAACTATAAAAAATTAAATAATAATAAACTCAAATTTTAGATCTATTAAAATAATGAAAAATATATAATTTTGAATTAAAAATACAAAAAATTAAATGAATTAACAACTAAAATTAACTTCCCTATCTTGATCAAAGTAAATTTATTTAAATCTAATAGCATTGGAGTCAATCAGCCTTCATCAATCCCTCACTAATATCTTTGATTAAGGATTAAATTATCAGATTAAGCTGATCTCCCAAAAAATTCATAATCTGGGCTAAGGAAAGAAGTTTGGATTTGAACGACATAGACCTAATTTCTAGATGACTGATTGCGGATCAAAACAATGGATTAGCTAGGACGTGTCCTAAGATGCAGATCTAAAGATTATTTGAAAATCTAATGAGAACAAGATTAGGAACTAAAGTGATCTTATTGGTTTAAGCTAAATCATTGATTCAGCTTTATTTAATTCCAAACAGGGATTAAATTAAGTGATTCCTAGATTAATTGAGAATATAGTAAAACTTGGATAACAATAAGACAAAATAGGGAAAAAGACAAAATAAGGGACACTTTTGGAATCAACTCAGAGGGGTATGGGTATTTATGGAATTTTTCACAAATTTTTTGTTTTGCTAGAGAGAAGGAGAAAATGCAAAGAAGAAAGCAGAGAAGAAGGAAGATGATGATAGGGGAGGAGGAAACAATGGGAAATGAAGAATTTGGGGAAAACCCAAATTGGGTTTTGCCCAAAACAACGAAGGTTAGCAATAGGAGAGATAATAGAGAGAAAAATGATGGGAAATAAGGGTTGATGAGAAGACAAGGAAAACTAGCGAAGAACAGGGGATAAACAATGAAGAAAATAGGAATTAAAGAAAGGAAGCAAACATCTAGAAGCAAGATGGGTCTGTGATGGAAGCATAGAAGTTAGGAACAACAAGGAAAAACAGACTATGAAAGAGAATAGTTGGAATGAGGGAAAGACGGGGAACTAGGAATAGAAAGAAGTCCTATTGTGATACAGGTTCTCCCACTATTACTGTTCTAACTTTCTTCTCTAGGGTGTTCAGTGGTGATAGCATAGGATGGAGATGGGATGGCAATCAAACTAGAGTGCAAGTTCTTCTATGGGATACAGTCCTAAAGTCTGTAGTGGTCTTATAATTCCTTGCCTTCTTCCTCTTTGAGTGAAAAAGAGAAAGATGCTGAGAGAGAGAAAGAGAGACGGCCCAAGAGAGAGGAGTCGGCGTGATCCAGGAACTATCTCCCTCCTTATAAAGCTTTTCCCTTCAATTTTCTTTTGGGTTTCCTTTTTAGTTTTTCAAGCATTTCCTTTTCTACAAATCTCTTTCCACTAAGGGATCTCCTTCTAAATTTACTTATCATTCCTTCTTCCAAGATTTTCTTTTTCAAAGATTTTCTCATTTCTTATGGGTTCTCCTTTCTTAATTAGAAACCATCTCATCTTGCCTTGTAGTGGTTTTGTCAGGTGCAAATGATCTAGTACCGGTCAACTCAATTTTAGCCATCTAATGCCCAATCCGATTGATTTGTAGCACATAAAACTAAATTAAAATCATCTGAATCATACTTTAATCCTATGATTAGGTCCTCATGATTATCAAATCATTAAATTTTGCAAATCAATGGTTGGATGATTAATTGGAGCTAAAATGCAAATTTAAGCTAAAAATTGTAAAAGATGATCTAATTTCCTCCAACTCATTGAGTTGGAGCTTTCTATGTGAACTTGCTTTATTCATGTTGAAATTAAAAGTCTTTATTACCCATTAGGCTCTATGTTCCAATTTCTTAAGCACATGGCAAGCCTTACCGTATACAATATGATAGGGAGACATACAAATCAAGGTTCAATGTGCAATCCTGTAAGCCCACAATGCATTAATTAGTCTAAGAGACCAATCGTTACTATCTGGATTAGTAATCTTTTAAAGAATTTATTTTATAGCCCAATTAGATACTTTTACTTGTCCACTTGTTTGTGAGTGATACGATGTTGCAACTTTATATGTGATGTTATATTTTTTCATAAGTGCTTCAAAAGATTTGTTGCAAAAGTGGGTGTTGTTATCACTCATAATGGCTTGAGGGATCCCAAATCTAGAAAAATTATTTTTTTGTAAGAATTTAATAACTATTTTATGATCATTATGCCTACAAGAGATAGCCTCAATCCATTTGGATACATAGTTTATAGCCAATTAGATGTAAATGTATCTAAAAGACCCAATAGCCAAAAACTTTAATGATAAGAATAGGGTTCAAAGGCATCATATTCCTATGGGCTATTTCTCCTAGCTTTTGACATTGCATGATTTACAAAACACATGTGTGTCTTTAAACAATGAAGGCCAATAAAATACATAATGCAAAATCTTTGCAACTATTTTTTGTGCAGAAAAATATCCACCACATGCTTCTAAATAAAAAGGAGATGACACTATCTTATTCTAAGTCTGGTACACATTTGCTAATTATTTGATATGGGCAGTACTTCAACAAGAATGGATCATCTTAAAAGTAGTTCCTAATATTGTAAAAGATTTTTTTCTTTTCTTATTTGTTCAAATGTTCAAGAATCTTTCATGTGACTAAATAATTTGAAATATCAGCAAACTAGGGAGGATGGAAGACATGAAAAATTTGCTCATCAAGAAAAGTGTCTTTAATTGGCAACTCATTCAAAAGTTCTATTAGGACTAGGAGAGACAAGTAGTCAGCTACAACATTCTCTACTCTTTTCTTATCTTTTATTTCAATATCAAACTCCTAGAGTAGAAGAATCCATCTAATTAGTCTAGGCTTAGCATCCTTCTTAGAAAGAAGGACTTAAGGGTTGAATGATCAGTGAATATAATTATTTTAAATCCAACCAAGTAAGACCTGAATTTATCCAAAGTGAAGACAACTGCTAGAAGTTCTTTCTTCATAGTGGAATAATTCATTTGGGTGCTATTAAGGGTCCTATTACATAGTAGATGACATATGCCTTTTTATCTTTTCTTTGTCTTGGTATTGTTCCTATAGCATAATCATTAGCATCACACATGATTTCAAAAGATAGACTCTAGTCCGGTGGTTATGTGATAAGTGTAGTGGTTAACTTGCATTTAAGTTTTGTAAAAGCTTCCTGACAATCATCAATCCACTCAAATGAGGTATCCTTTGTAAGGAGGTGACACAATGGCTTAGATATTGCACTAAAATCTTTAATGAATCTCCTATAGAATCTAAATGACCAAGGAAGGAGCGAATATCCCTAACATATTTGGGGATGAGTAGAATGGTAATTAGGTCAACTTTGGCTTTATCGACCTATATTCCTTTGGATGATACTATGTGGCCAAGGACAATTCCCTTAGGAACCATGAAATAGCACTTTTCCCAATTAAGCACTAAATTCTTATCTTTACAACGAATCAAGACTTTTCTTAAATTTTCAAGACATGTGTGAAATGAATCACCAAAAAAAGAAAAGTTGTCCATGAAAATGTCTAAGATTCTCTCTACTATATCACTAAAGATACTCAATTGCGACCTTGAAATGTCGCAGGAGCATTAAATAATCCAAATGGCATTCTTTTATAAGCAAAAGTGCCAAAAGTACATGTCCTAATCCTTGGATGCAATTTCTATCGGGTTATACCCTGAGTAATTTATCTAGAAAATAGTAATACTAGTGTCTTGCAATCCTTTCTAACATTTGATCAACAAAGGGCAATGAAAATTGGTCCTTCCTAGTGACAATATTCAACTTTCTCTAATCAATGCACATAAGCCAACCAGTGGTAACTATGACAACACGGGTTTTTAAAACACATTTTCATAAATATTTGCAAAGGTAGGGCCCTGATTTTGAAACTCTTTTTAAAATACAAGCAGCAGAAACATATTTTCTTTGAAATTGATTTTTCAAAAACCTGAGTGTCACCTCAGATTACTTATCATACATAGATTTTATTTCAAAATAAAATTTCTATTAAATATCAATAGAAACACTTTCATTAAAATTAGGATCGATCTAGTGGTTCACTTACACAACTCCGATAGTCATTACATGCCTTTTCCAAATATTACAATCCAAATTATAAAACAATCAATATAATCTTCCTCAAAGTAAATACCCTAAGTCATAATTCAGTGATGATTATCCACAAATCTTGAGCTTTCAATCTTCCTTAATTGTATCTGAGATATTGTAAACATTCAAACATTTACAATATCTCAGCAAGCTTTGCTTGGTATCGAATTTACGAAATATATTTAATATATCTCATAATCAATAGTTCATTATATCCATGATATAAATCAATTCATACAATTGGATAACCATTTTATCCTTCACTTATCATATGAATTATATATACATTACATATAAATAAAACTATTAAAATCGTGAATATAGTCAATATCATCAATAACAAGGTATTGGGAATCATCCTCCAATACAACATCAATAATAACTTTTACCGGGCATTTCATCATGCCATAACATAAGGCATCTCATCATGCCAAAACATAAGCATCTCGTCATACCATAATCAATTGCATCATAATGCAAAATATCAAAGGACTACCATGCTCGCAGTCTCAATCCGTATAGCTTGCCCAAATAACTGCATTATACTCCATTGATACCACAGTGGAAAATACAAAATCCATGTTCGCATGGGGGGAACCATGGTTGTTACAGTGGCGGCCTTCCCGTGATTGCCCCACCCTATGTTTTGCCTCTCTTTGGGCAAGGTATCATCATCATAATCAGTTTTGAAGAGTGGGTGGCCAAACCCTCATAGCTCTCCTAGCATTGGCATTCCCAGGCTTAAGCCTATCTTAAAACAAAACCACAAACCTCCATGCTTGTATGAAAAATAATATTTCATACTTACAGACTTTGTGTCTAGTTATAATAGGACATGACTATAACTCCTTAAGATTTGGGGGTCCAACTTATATAGTTCAAATCTTCCCATTTTACCCATTAAGTAATTTCATAATTACTTAATCAATCTCTTTGTATTCATTTCAACATCATTTGTTGTCTTCAGTAATTTCATAATTACTTAATCAATCCCTTTGTGTTCATTTCCACATATGTGTTGATTCATAACAATCCCAAGGCAATTATAATCAAAACTCATTTATTAGGACAAGATCATGTGTAAAATACATGTATCTCATATATTGAATATATCCGTAAGGTCCTGTTAAGTGTTCAATTTTGATAAAAATACCCCTAATTTAGTATTTAATTAGAGCATCTAAACCATTAATTTTAAGATTTTACATTAAATATTTCATTTTAGCTTTAATTTGTCATCCAACCGTTGAATTATAAAATTTAGTAGTTAGATGATTATTAAAGCTAATGAACTGTTTAGATTGTGCTAATTGGGTCATGTGCATTGCAGATCAATCGACTTAGGCGTGGACGATCTAGATCAAATCAAGGATATTAGATGAAGAGGATGAAGTTTCATAGAAATCATATGGAATTTGAAGAGTCCTAGTACAGGACAAAGTTGAAGACTTGTAGAGTTCTAGCAAGTCTAGAATTCTAGTGGACCCCACTCTCTCTCTCTCTCTCTCCCTCTCTCTCTTGTCTATCTTTTCTCTTATCACTTTCCTCTCTTTTCTCTTTTCTTTCTTCTATCTCTTTTCTCTCTATCTCTCTTCACTCTCCATCTGACACGTCTCTCTCCATCTCCCACTCTTTCACGTATCTCTCTCTCCCTCTTCTTATATTCCCCTTCTCCACTCCTTAAGGGGACGGTTTTCCCTTTCGGGGGCTTGCTGGACGTAGGAAGGAGGCAGACCACTCCCTCACTTCTTCTTCTTCTTCTTCTTCTTCTTCTTCTTCTTCTTCTTCTTCTTCTTCTTCTTCTTCTTCTCTCTCTCTCTCTCTCTCTCTCTCTCTCTCTCTCTCTCTCTCTCTCTCTCTCTCTCTCTCACGTACTGTTTCTCTTTCACCCTTACCTTCTCCCTCCTTTCTGCCTCTCTCTTACTCTCCCTTTCTTTCACTCCCTCTATCTCTATCTCCATACCAGACCAGCAGACTCCCCTACCTCTGTTCTTCTTCCTCACCTCTCTCTCTTTCCATCGTTCCTTCTTCCCTCTTCCCCTTCATTTCTTCTCCCTTCCCCTTTTGTTCTCCCTCACTAACCAACACTGGTGCGTGACACACCTTCATTGGCCAACGCTCACTCCTAACCCCTCCTTCGCTAACCAGCCCAGATCACAGACCCACTACCTCTCGTCCTGTCTCTCTCTTGTTCCACTCCGGCTGGCATCTCCATCTTCTCCGATAGTTAGAAAAATCGCACAACCCAGTCCGGCTTTTTTCTCGCCTCTGGACACTTTAGGGAAGAAAACCCAGAACGGGATTTCATCTCGTGTTCCCATCTTCCTTCTCTCCTTTCTCTTCCTTTCTCCCTTCTTCTCTCCTCTTTCTCCTGCCCCACGTTTTCCTGATTTTTTCGTGAAAAACCAGAACCCTACAAAATTCTGATTCTGCCCTTGGCAGATCTCAGAAATTCCTATTCTGTCCTTTGTCGAAAATTCCATCTAGGTCCCTAGTCTAATTCCATCTGTCTCCCTAGTTTAATACCAACTGTGTCCCTCTGCTATTCTGGTTTTGTTTTAGCAACATTTTGACAATCCAGGGACAGTGCAATCCAGGACAATGCAATTCAGGGACAGTGCAATCCAAGGACAAGCTTATCCAAGACACCTTTTAGTTTTATTTTCTGTTGTCCTTTGAATAAATAATTGTGCAAACTGTAGAAATTGAAATTTTGGGATTTTAGTTTATTCTTAGTTTAATTTTTAGTATAATCTTTGTTTTTATTCTTTTATTAATTGAATTTTATTGAAAACTCCATCACTTCAAATCAAGTCCTCGTGGGATTAACCCGTACTTGCATAAGCTACACTACAATAGCCCGTGCACTTGCGGTTAAACAATCAACAGGTCCACCTACCTTACTTTCAAAATCCATCATCCCATTGATCTTGATCATCATATCCTTCATGTATTTGTCAAATCATATGTATACAGTCATTCCTCTACTCATTTACACTTCCTTATTGTTCTTTTGATCATCCTTACATAGGATGATTTGGATCTTGTTCATTGGATCATATTGATCAAGGATCTAATCTATTGATCTAGATTTGAATCTAATATTTATACTACTTCAAAACATACATACTATATTATGATTCTTATTATTCTTGATCATTCAAGATCTCCTTATGAATCTTGTTTGATCTTTGATTATCTTGATTACCATTTTTATTAGGATTAGATAGTTTATTATCCTTTTATCATATTATTATTATTATTATTATTCAACCAGTTAATGTCTTACTGGTTGAAGATAGTTTATTTCTTTCCAGACAGCTCCTTATTTCAGAATTGACTAAGACTGACTAGTTAAAAATTGCACACAGAGTAGTTAATTCAATCCTCTTGTCAAGAGGCATTTAGACCTCATAAATGTCGTTAAAAGCTGGGGAAAGTGAGAGACTCTATTACAGAAACCCCTTAACCACCATATTCAACATTACTGGGGTGACCTTAACTCAACCTCCATAAGGTTCCTATGAGCATTCAACCCTAAGTACTCTTGCTATTTAATTTTAATTAAATCGATGAACATTAAAATGTCATTCATGGGGTTTATTATTCTCCTAATTTGGGCTAAGGAAATGATATTCGTTATATTGTCCTACTAACTATAGCCCTTACTATCATTAAGTGCATGTCCATATTCATTGTAAATATTCTTCAATATATTTTTCATGTAATTTACATAATATGAACAATTAAAGCGTAAATGACTAAATTTAACAATTACATGTAACTATGAAAGCATAAATGTCTCTGCCACGCAACACTACTTATAGACATAATTGGAGCTATTATAGGAAAATGGAGGTTCTTGAGCCAGATTCCATCAACCTTATGACTTATTGATGGTGGAAAGGAAGGTCATACAATGCCTGCAGGACTTTTCATGGAAGAAGCGACAGTGAGACAACATGAACAGACTGCATAAGAGAACCAGAACATAGATAATACAACAGAAACCAAACAGCAACAGAAGGGGAGAACGAGTAAATTTTGAGGATAGCTTCTAAAGCAAACATCTAGGTGGTTTACCAACCAATTTGCAGTAATTGCATCTACCCCCCAGAGAATGACCAAATACAGAAGAGCACGACTTTACACAATGGCTTAGAGACAAGCATTGAACAACGGAAATGAAAGTTACACATAGTCAAACACAAAAGACCACAAAACAATATCTTTCTCAGTTAAAAAGGTGTAATTTGATGGTCATTGAGTGATACCTGTTGGCCACGTGAAATGACACAAATGACTGAAAGTGGAACTTTAGCCTGCCTTCCTCATCTAGTGTCTTAGCCCCATGCTTTGCATCCATACCTCTACCTTGTCGAAGGATAATGATCAGGGACGGACTGCCAACTGATGCCAGAGTTGGAGGAGCCACTTGAACGTCTTCAATGTCTTCCCAAAGAAAGAAGAACTTAGTTTTATCTCCAAACAAAGCAAATAAAAGAACACTTACAATAATAATTCATATGCTCATTTGAATACATCATATTTATTCATTTTGATCCATTGATCATATTATTCATTTTTCATCCCATTAAGGGTTTTGATCTTGATCTTTCATTTTTTATTCAAATCTATTACAATATTTTAATGTGCTATCATTACTAAATCATTGATGCATCTCATCATATGATCTGATCTTTCTTGATCCAATCAATCAAGAAGATCTTAAGTCAATATATCCAAATAAAGGGCATAGATTTCAATCTATCCCAAATTAGCCACATCAAGCCATTCATTTCTCATGATCTTATCAATAGATCATCATTCAAACTAATTTTAAGGGTCTAATCATGCTTGATTAGTCAGATCAAGTAAATCCATGATTATTTTTTTTAAGATTTTCCTTTCATTAAGGTTAAATTTCTTAATTCATCTCAAATCAGTCACATCTAACTCTTGATTCCATGTTATCTCATCACTAGATCACTGATGGAACAGAAATCCAAGGACTAATCATGTTAGATTTGAATGATCTTGGGAATTAGTACCTCTTTTTGTAATTTATAGATTTGTATAGTAAATAAAACATAAATTTTATGTTTCCATTAGATTCTACTCTCCACCAGGAAGCCAGAGCTTCTTTTTTATCTTGATTTGGAGTTAAAATGAGCTTTGACTTGCATTTTTAAGGTTTTAGATCAAAATAAGGGCCCAGATTCAATCTGGGTCCACAGATCGACGGACCGATCAGCGGCCCGCCCCCGCTGCATTCCACCAGTGATAGCTGATGGTACAGGGAGGGTGGCCTGAGATAACCAAGGCAGTCTGATCTGGACCTTCATATCAGTTTCTCCTAGATCTCCCAGATCTGAACAATCCAACATCTCATATTTCATCCCTTGGGGTTTTAGGACCCTCTAAATCCATCTAACAGTTGAGAATTTACAAAAAATTGCATTTTATATGTGTTTTCCATCTAATTCATTAGTATTGGATTCACCAAAAAAGTTTAGCTGAAAATTCCATTCCAGTGATCCTTAGGCCTGGAAAACTGCAGGAATAGCTAGATAGGGATGAGGGCTACCTATCTGTAGCGTCCAGAAGGAAAAAATATGGCTGAAAAAGAGAGATCCACGCTAGAAAAATGTACATCACCAGACTTACTATTTTTCAGCTATTTCACCAATGTATACTTCTCTGATCATTGTGAAAGTATAGGGCTTTTGAATCTTGTGAAATTTCTAACAAGATGAATGGTCATGATCATGTTTCAATGGCTGGAGGTTGATGTCTAATTGAAACACAGTATCCAGGGTGAAACCCTAGTTCCATTAGGGATGACGCATCTATGAATGCGCCGACAGTTCTGGGGGGAATATTCCCCTCGGGTGCGTCCGTAGACGTGCTTTGCGGCTGTAAAGGGAAGAGAGAGAAAAGAAAGAAAAAGTAAAGAGGAGAGAGAAAGAAAAGTAAAGAGGGAGAGAAAGAGAGGGAGACTCTTGGGAATTTTTGGAATTTCGTGGGAAGGTTAGAGGGTATTTATAGGTCTTTTTTTTAATTATTTTAATTAAATTGGTAATTATTTTAATTTTAAATGATTTTCACTTTTCTTATAAAATTAAAAGTATATTCCTCGTCATGTTTATTCTTCATCATTGATATTTCCTGAGCTGGCTATCCACTAGCTCACCCAACTTTTGTAGACCCCACACAAAAGTGAAATTACCATTTTACCCTTATGGGTAAATGTAAATTCACAAAAATTACAAAAAATAGAGATTTTTCACCCGAGCTCAGATTTCATCCTGCTTACAGTCATTCTGATTGGTTTCCTATGAATGATTCCAAATATCCATGTTTCAAGACTTGATTTTTTCTAAAAATTAATATTATATTAAATATAATATTTCACCTCTATTTTTGTGAAAATTTAAAAAAAATTGGCATTTTCACATTCTTCCCCCTTATTGAAATTTCATCCTCAAAATTTAATATAAAAACTCACTTATGAGTTATCATCACTCATTTATAATTTTCCTCATATAATTTGTTCTATAAAATATGAACACTTAAGGAAATCTTTTATTCCCCTTATTATTCATCAATGATATTGCCTTTTCCTTAAAGGTATAATTTATCAAAGTCATATAACTTGTTGGATAATTTAGCCATTCAGACTAAATCATAACTACTGACCTGACATTTTCTAACATTTTCAAATGACTTATTCCTTTGAGTAATCCTCTTGTCCATATTTCCTTTGACTGGTATCATACGTCTTTACTTTTACTAGTTGATAATTCTCATCATAATGTTGCTCTCCATTTCATTCAAATAGACATACTCCTTACATAACCTCCAAGGTATGGATAGTTCTTTGACTATCAATTAAGGGTAAAATGTTAAATCTCAATTGAAGTAATTTATGTTCAATATAACCTTCCAACCTTTGGAAGTAAACATTGCATATCAAGTCAAAATATCTACACTTCTATATCATTTTCTTTTGATGATATTTCTTTCCATTCTTCCTTTTTCCTCCTTCCCTCTGTTCCCCTTCCCTTTCTCCTCTTCTTCTTTTCTTCTCTTCTCCCTCCTCCAACTCCCTCTTCTCTCACATCCGACGGTCTTCCTCTACGTCATCGAACGTCCTAGGTCGGGTTTCCTCCTACTTCTCCTTTCCTTCCCTTCCTCTCTTCTCCTTCCTCTCTATTCTCCCTTCTTCCTTCTTCCCCATCTCCTACAGTTTTCTCCTCATCGTTTTCCTAGTTTTTCGTTAAAAACCAGAATTCCAGGAAATTTACAAGTCTGCCCCTGGAAGATCTTAGTAATTCCACCTCTGTCCTTCGTCTGAAATACTATTTGGGTCCCTAGTTTAATTCCATCTGTGTCCCTAAATATCCTGGTTTTACATTATCCTCATTCTGACTATCCAGGGTCAGGCTTATCCAGGACAGCTTATTTAGTTGCATTTTCTATTTTCTATTTTCTTTTGAATAAATAATTGTGTAAATTGAAACAGTTGAATAAATATGGATATTAGTTTACTGTTAGTTTAATTCTAGTATATTCTTTATTTTTATTATTTTATTAATTGAATTTTATTAAAAACTCCATCATTTTAAATCAAGTCTCCGTGGGATCGACCCGTACTTGCATAAGCTACACTACAATAGCCCTTGCACTTGCGGTTAAACAATTAACAAGTTTTTGGCACCGTTGCCAGGGACTTGCAATGGAGTTTTTATAAAATTTAATTAAAATAAAAATAAAAAAAATCTAGAAAAATAAAAAAAAATTAGGAATTGCATTTTAGGCATTCTTAGGTGCATCTTTAAAAAAAAAAAAATTTAGTGCATAACCACTTTATTTCTTGAATTTGGTACTAATTATTATCTTTCTTTTTCAGGAAATTGGAGTGGAGCTTCATCAATTAGATAGATTTTTTTTGCTTTCCTAGATTAAGAGTTTTTTATTTTTGAGTGAATCTTGTAGTGAGGCCCCTTTGTAATTAGCATTTTTAATTTAAAATTTTAAAGTATTGTAATAATACAGGGCAAGTGTGGGATAAGGTGGCCCACACTTGATCTTTATCCCACACTTGATCTTCATCAGAAACCCCACTGTAAGTCTTCTCACTCATTTATTTTCTAGATTAGGTTTTGCGTTTAGACTAATTTGCATTGTTTAGTTGTGTAACTCATATAGAAAGCATCTATTATAATTGTTGTATTTTAGAATTCTACATTAGTTTATTGCTTTCAATTGCATTTTAGGACATGTCTAACGCTTTAAGGTGAATTATATGTTGATCGAATTGTCATGGTGTGTAAAAATTAATTAGTAAGGGCACCCGACCCCACAAGATCAAGGGTGGATTTCATCACCACTCCTTGGCCCACCTAGGATAATCACCTCAAGCACGCAGCCTCACCATTCACATTAAATTAAAATCAATTAGAAGAGACCTATAGGGTCATCACATGCTCGTAGGACCCTCTTAATAGGACATGATTTACTGTCACTCCAGTGGCTTTTGATCATTGTGGTTATTGGGGGTTGTCTAATAGAGCCTCGCTCTTCCTCCACCTCCTGTTGACATTTGTGAAGTCTAAACACCTCCTTACACGAGGGTTGTATTAACCGCTTTAGTTAGAATCTAACTAGTAAGCAGTAGTCTACTCCTAAAGAGAGTAGGAGTTTTAGATCAAGCTAATTAAAAGCATTGTCCCCACAGAAAATCAAGAAAATCAAAATATCTATGCTTGTTAGCCTTAGGGATTTATTTGATTGTGTCCTTGATTATGCATCATTGTAGACATTTAGGTTACATCATTTAGGATAGTCTTTAAAAAAAAAAAAAAAACCAAAAAAAAAAAACCAAAAAGATCTTTCATTGTATGCCCTTTTGGATACGCGACAAAACTGGTAAGTTAGTCTCGTACGACCACAAAGAGAGACCAACAATGACTGATCAACGATCAAGGGGTAACTCACCCCATAGTAGTGTCAGAGGTGATCAAGGTCCACTCATCATGAATGAGGACCCACCACCTCTAATTCGTGATGAATATCAACCTCCACCAAGGAGGAATAATCATCAACAAAGAAATTGGAGAAGGAATGGAAATAGGGAATGGGACCAATAGAGTAACTATGGAGATAATGATATTTATCAGAATCTTCATGGAAGGACCTTAAGAGACTACCTTCAACCTACATGCACCAATACACCATCTTGTGTCATTCTTCCTCAAAATGCTGATGCGTTAGAATTAAAAACGGGAGTAATACAATTACTTCCCAAATTTCATGGGTTAGATAGTGAGAGTCCTTATTTGCACCTTAAAGAATTTGATGAGGTATGTAGTACTCAAATAACCCAAAATGTAGGTCTAGATACTATCAGGCTTAAGCTATTTCCTTTCTCTTTAAAGGAAAAGGAAAAAATGTGGTTTAATACACTGCCACCAGGTTCCATAAGGACTTGGAATGAAATGACTAGGAAATTCTTGAAAAAGTTTTTCCCTACGCATAAAACAAATACACTCCGTCGTAAGATAATGAACTTTACCCAAAAAGATAAAGAATCATTCTACCAATGCTGGGAAAGGTTCAAAGATCTATTGCTTACTTGCCCACATCATGGCTATGAACCATGGCGTATTATCAGCTTCTTTTATGAAGGACTAAATTCTGACATGCGCCAGTTTGTAGAGATGATGTGCAATGGTAACTTTTTGAATAAACAACCAGATGAGGTGGAGGAGTATTTGGAATGGCTAGCTGAAAGTGCACAAACCTAGGCTGACTCAGAAAGAGTAGAACATCCAAATAGACCCAAGCCCACTACCACATCTACTAGGGGAGGCATGTATGCCATGATTGAAAAAGATGAAATCAGTGCCAAAGTAGCAACCCTAGCTAGAAAAGTAGAAGTCATAGAAATGGGAAAGAAAACCTCAAATAATGATGAACAAGTGTGTAGCATTTGTGAAAGTGCTGCACATCTTACTCAGGAATGTCCTACCATCCTTGCATTTCAAGATGTACTTCATGATCAGGCTAATGCACTTAATAATTATAAAAGACCTTTCTCCCCATATTTAGAGACATATAATCCCAACTGGAGAAACCATCCAAATTTCAATTGGAGAAGTGGACCAAATGCTAATGTCTCACAACTAGGCCCATACTAGAGTCATCAACAACTAAATCAAGGACTACTTGCTCCACCTCCATACCAAGCTCATCAACCCCATTCTTCTGGACCTTACTTGCCCCCACCCAAAAGGTATGTAGAAGATAATCAACTTGCTCAAAAACAGGAGAAGAAAATTTCTCAATTGAAAAGTCAAATAAATCAAACCAACCAGTCTGTTAATGAAATAAAGAACATGATGATGCAATGGATGCAAAGTGCAGAAAAAGGAAAGTTTCCAGCTCAACCACAAGCAAACCCTAAAGGTGTGCATGTGGTTAGCGAAACTACACTTAACACATCATCAAGCTCTACCATAGAAGAGACTAAAGCTATTACTATTCTTAGGAGTGGTAAAATAATTGAGAAAGATGAGCCTCAAAAGACTGAAAAGTAGAAAAACCCAAAGCAAAATCTAAAGAAAAGGATCCCACTCCACCTGTTGAACCATGTCCATTCCCTACTCCATTCCCTCAAAGGTTGCGTCAAGTCACAAAGAGTACCACTATTGATGAGATTATGGAGATATTCAAGCAAGTTAAGATCAACATACCGATCTTAGATGCAATAAAACAAATCCCATCATATGCCAAATTTTTAAAAGATTTATGCAGAATCAAAAGGAAAATGAATGTGTAAAAGAAGGCATTTGTGACTGAACAAGTAAGTTCAATTCTTCAGCATCATACACCCCAGAAATATAAGGATCCAGGTTGCCCCACTCTCACTTGCATCATTGGCAACTATAAGATTAACCAGGCCTTATTAGATCTTGGATCTAGTGTCAATTTGTTACCAAATACAATCTATGTTCAACTAGGACTAGGAGACCTCAAGCCAACATCCACTACACTCCAACTAGCCAATAGATCAATGGTAACACTTAGGGGCATAATAGAGGATGTGTTAGTCCAAATAGAGTAATTCTTTTTCCCAGTTGATTTTCTAGTTTTGGACACACAACTAGTGCTGAATGAGCAGCGAGAAATTCCTGTCATCCTTGGACGTCCATTCTTGGCTACGTCTAATGCCCTAATAAACTACAGAAATGGTGTCATGAAGCTTTCATTTGATAACTTGACACTAGAATTGAACATCTTTGATATATGTAAGCAACCTGGAGAACCCTCAGATGACTTACCCTATGTTAACATGATCAATTCAATTGTGCAAGATCAGTTTCAGTCATCTTCCTTGTCGGACCCACTTGAGGCCTGTTTGGCCCATTTTAATGAGTTTAATGAGGACCCATTAATAGAGGAAGTTAATTCCCTCCTTGATTCTGTTCCTGTCATGGATACAGAAAAATGAAAACCTCATTTCGAGGAGCTTCCATTGAGTGAGATCACTCCCCTCCCATCATCAGTAGAACCCCTAACAAATCCTGAAATTCCAAATAAGCATGCTAATACAAACTATGTACCTGATTGGGACCTACAAACTTTATTTGAACAACCATTAGATAAGAAATTAGGCCCACCTGAAGTATTACATGTGCTAAAGGAACAGGAGGAAAAAGAGTTCATTGATATACTGTCCATAAATCACCCATTGTTATAAAGATTCCACTGCCTAAATTTTCAAGGTGGAGGATTTTTATTGATTACCGTGAAATTTTGAAAATGGGAGATCATCAAAGTGGTCCCACTCAATTTACATTCATGGTAGTCTATTATGTTATAATGTTACCTTCACCAAAAATTTCAGGGTGGATGAAAAATATAGACTAGCAAGAGATTTTGAAGTGGCGTGAGAAATCTTGCCATTTCATTGTTAGGATTTGGAGAACTCAATTCCAATTGAGTATAGATTAGGATATATTAGGATATGTTTGGCTGAAGACGTTAAACTTTGCACTCATTGGGACGCAATCCAGAGTTTTTCATTTTTGTTGTTTTCTTCATCACCCATATTCATTTTAGGTCCTACTTTTTAAAACATTGAGGACAATGTTTCTGTTAGGTTGGGGGTGTAGAATTCTAGAAAATTCTAGTTTTTTTAGGTTTTTAAGGTGATTTCCTTGGTTTTTCAAAAAAAAATTGAGAATTTGAAAAATTTTAGGTCATTTCCTACACTATGATGAGAATTGGATTTTCTGAAGTATAATCTACATAACTTTAGATTATTAATGGAATTGAATATGATTAATTCATCATTTTACTCAATTTATAAAGTATTCTATGAAAGCAAAGTCTCATATCACATCTGTACACGCAGTTGCATATAGATAGTCTAAATTGATAAGTGGCTATAACTTAGAAATTCTGAGGAAATTCAGTAGAGACCTATAACCTAAATGAGTTTTAGAGCCATTCTTTTATTTTGAGAGGTTATATATGTTCGTAATTTTCTTCAACATGCTTAAAGAAAATTGATCCCAAACTTTTAAATTTGGCTAATTACCTGAATAATTAGAATACTACTTTTAAAATTCTAGAAGTTCATTGAACTTGATGGATTATAGGAAACCTAGAAAATGATTTAGGCCATCATTGTTGTAAACCTAGAGACATAAAGCCTACCCATAAAGTATTTTTACCACTAGTTAGCCAAGTTGAGCCTTGAATATAAGCCTTTTCTTTTGTAGCCCAAATTAACCTTTACCCATATTGACCTAATATAAATTATCCATTACCCATTTTTCTTTGAAAAATAAGTTAGAAATGAATGAATGAATGAATAGCTTTTAGTTGCAAATGAAGGTAAAAAGTGGATATCAAGAAAATTAATATTCTTTAAAGTGATTCAAGAGTGTGAAAAGAAAGAAAAGTGTTGAAAAAAAAAAAGTTTGAAGAATGCAAAGAAAAATAGAAAAAGAAATATTCACTTCAACAAAGAAAAGAAGAATTGTCAACTTTAGTAGAAGACCTCTACTTATTTTTTGAAGAAACTTTGAATGTCCTCATACCCTTTCTTTGGTACCCTGTCCTAAGCCTATGTTTTGTCCCAGTTAAAAACCTATTGATTCTAGGAGGAATATAGTCTTGATGAGAAAATGAATGGATAGAATTTAAAAGAGTAGTATTTCTAAATATTCCAAGGTAATGGCATCTATTTCAAAGGGATCAAAATAATTAAATTCCTTAGTAACTCCTGTTCTTCATGAGTATGTGAGCTAAATTTGTTTTCATTGACTCTTCTCACATAATCAAAAGAGAGATACGATTTGAACCCTCTATTTGAGAGATTTTATTCCTGAGAGTACGACATTAGCAATGATTGAGGTTGAAACATATTTCAGATGGAGTTCAAAAGTTAGAACTTACTTAGAGATAAAAATTATTCTATGTGTAGACTATATATGCACACACTCACTCTGAGATCTGAGCTCAAGTAAAATATTTTTAGCATATGGGTAAGGTTTTGAATTATTCAATCATCTTTATTAGTTTGCTAAAGTTGATGGATTTATTTAAAATAATTCTCTGAGAAAAAAGTGGAGATGACCTGAAAATTTTATGAAATTCTGTAATCTGATTTTTAGCATCTTTTGCTAGGGAATAGCAAAATGCTAGTTGGGGGTGTGTAAAGTATTCAATTTTGGTCAAAATACCCCTAATTTAGTGTTCAATTAGAGCATCTAAGCCATCAATTTCAAGATTTTGCATAAAATATTTTATTTTAGCTTTAATTGGCCATCAACCGTTGAATTGCAAAATTAACGGTCAGATGATCATCAAATCTAATTAGAGGAATAATAAATGGTTCAGATGATTCTAATTGGGTCTTGTGCATTGCAGATCAATCGACTTAAGCATGGATGATCCAGATCAAATCATGAAGATTAGATGAGGATAATGAAGCTGCATGGAAACAGAGGAAATTTGAAGACTCTAGAGTTCTAACAAGACTGGGATGCTAGTGGACCCCATCCTTCTTTCTCTCTATCCTCTCTCTTATCTCTCTTTTCTCTTTCTCTCCTTCTCTCTAATCTTCTAATCTCTCTCTCTCTCTCTCTCTCTCTCTCTCTCTCTCTCTCTCTCTCTCTCTCTCTCTCTCTCTCTCTCTCTCTCTCTCTCTCTCTCTCTCTCTCTCCTCTATTTGCTCTTTTCTCTTTCCCTCTTATCCCCCTCTCTCCTACACATCTCTCCCTCTTATCTCCCACTCTTTCACGTCTCTCTCTCCCTCTTCTTATATTTGCATTTCTCCTCTCCCCAGAGGAGACGGTTTTTCCCTCTTGGGGGAATGTCTTCACCTCGTTGGGCTAGTTGGATCACCCTCCTCTTGCTCTCTCTTCGTTTCTCTTCTACAATCCCTTGTTCCTACTCTCATTCTCTTCTCCCCACTGGCCGGCCATAGGTGCATGACACACCAAACCGGCCTGCGTCATCTCCGTACCTCACCTCTCCTTCTCTCAGCTACTTAACTTCTCCTATTGTCCTCTCTCTCTCTCTCTCTCTCTCCCTCTCTCTCTCTCTCTCTCTCTCTCTCTCTCTCTCTCTCTCTCTCTCTCTCTCTCTCTCGTTTTCTTTTTCTTCCCCCCTTTTTGGCCTAACCAGCATCGCCCAAACCAATCCGAATGCTCCGGAGAAGAAAACCCAACTCAGGTTTTCTCCCCATTCTTCCTTTTTCCTCCTTCCCTCTCTTCCCCTTCCCTTTCTCTTCTTCTTCTTTTCTTCTCTTCTCCCTCCTCCAGCTCCCTCTTCTCTCGCATCCAGCGGTCTTCCTCTGTGTCATTGGACGTCCTAGGGAAGGAAACCCAGATCGAGTTTCCTCTTACTTCTCCTTTCCTTCCCTTCCTCTCTTCTCCTTCCTCCCTATTCTTCCTTCTTCCCCATCTCCTACGGTTTTCTCCTCATCATTTTCCTGGTTTTTCGTTAAAAACCAAAATTCTTGGAAATTTACAAGTCTGCCCCTGGAAGATCTCAGTAATTCCACCTTTGTCCTTTGTTTGAAATACCATTTGGGTCCCCAGTTTAATTCCATCTATGTCCCTGAATATCTTGGTTTTACATTATCCTCATTCTGACTATCCAGGGACAGGCTTATCCAGGACAGCTTATTTAGTTGCATTTTCTATTTTCTTTTGAATAAATAATTGTGTAAATTACAACAGTTGAATAAATCTAGATATTAGTTTATTGTTAGTTTAATTCTAGTATATTCTTTATTTTTATTCTTTTATTAATTGAATTTTATTAAAAACTCTATCATTTTAAATCAAGTCTCCGTGGGATTGACCTGTACTTGCATAAGCTACACTACAATAGCCCATGCACTTGCGGTTAAACAATCAACACCTTGACTTTTCAATTTATTTAGATCATCTTGTGTCATCGTCTAAAATACCATAAAGAATTTGAGATGTACTAATTCAATAATAACTAAATTTCATATGAGATTGAAAATCTTGAAAACTCCTCAATATATATTGAGATTTTCTAACTATATCCTTCTCCATAGTTTTGAATTATTCATCCTCTATAATCACCACATTTATCCAAAATGCTTAACTTTCAAAACAATGTGTTTAGCTTCCTGTATTGGTTTATAGGGTCTTATTTCTCATCTACCATGCATATTTTCTCACCAATGTGAAAAATGTATTTTTCTTCTTAATATACCAAAATCAACCATATTAGTAGTACAAGATCAATATCCATCTTAATTCTGATGATCTCTTGTGCTGACTCATCCACTGAGTTAGCTTAGTAAATTCATATTTGATGTACAAGATGTATTGACTATTATCTCATTGTGAATCATATACTATCATGGTTAACTTGTTTTTCTAAAAAATTTAGGATTGTAATTTCCCACTTTCACTATTCTTCTTTGTCTAATTTATCTCTAAAATTTTCCTCAAGTGTAAAACAATCATTCATTCTTACTTCAAAAATTAATTATCTATTTATCAAATTTCTTCTCCTTTATTGATTTTAGAGAGAAATACTCACTATTTCCTTGAATTATTCTCAAGTAATATCATCTCTATGTCTATTCTTCAAAAATTTTGATTTTACCTTTCCTATAAAAGTTTGAATTTTTTCTTACCCTTACTAACTCACTAACTGGAGTTCTCACATCTAAGATCTTTTAATGGTAGATTTATAATTGATGTAATTTCACAGGATATAAAAGAGTGTATAGATCCATAATCAAACCGTACTATTGCATAGTTCTCATATATGAGCAAAGTACCTTTAATCACTACATTTGAGGTTTGGGCTTGACTGTCAGTAATAGCATATACTCTTCCTTGATGTATAGGGACATTCTCTAGTTTTGCATCCCTGATTGCTAATTGTTTATTGTAGTTATTTGCCATGTGTCCCAGTTCTCCACATTTATAACACTGGATTGGATGTCGTTATTGCATTGGATTAGGACATATACTCCCAGGGTGGAATCTTTTACATTTGGGACATTGTCTCTGATTTTGTCCAAAGATGGGATTTCCTTGAATTCTTGGTGGCCTGAAATTATTCATGGGCCCCTTACCTTTCATAAAAGGTCTTGGATTAAAGTTTCCCATCTCTATTCTTTTTTCTTTTTGATTTTGCTTAAAATCCTCCTCAAATCTAGAGGCCATTTCTACGCACTCCACCAGGATCGTGGGTTTAGTACCCAACACCTTAGTTCTCAATCTTGGATTTAGTCCTCCTAGAAATCTATCAGTTGTCTACCTATCAGTACCACAGATATGCAATGCAAACCTCTTCAACTATACAAATTTATTTTCATGTTCTACAACAAACATACCCCCTTATTGTAGATTTAGGAATTCTTTCTCCTTTCTTACTTGAACATGAAGAGGAAAATATTTATTGTTGAAAACTTCTTTAAATGCTTCCCAAGAGATATTTTTTGGGTTTGAGAAGAAATTCCTCTTTGCCAATCTCCACCAGAAGGCAGCTTCTTTTTTTAGAATATAAGTGGCAATCTTGACTTTTACCTCGTCAGTAGTTGATAAAACTTCAAAAAATTTCTCAACCTCATATATCCATTCCTTGGCTTTTTCAGCATCACCCTTTCCATTATAGCCTGTCACCATTTTCTAAAATCTTTCTACCATGATCATTTTTTTTAAGATTTTCCTTTCATTAAGGTTAAAATTCTTAATTCATCTCAAACTAGTCACATCTAACTCTTGATTCCATGTTTCCTCATCACTAGATCACTAATGGAATAGAAATTTAAGGTTTGATCATGCCAGATTTGACTGATCTTGGGAATTAGTACCTCTTTTATAATTTATAGATTTTTATAGTGAATAAAACATAAATTTTACATTGCATTAGATTCTACTCTTCACTAGGAATCCATAACTTCTTTTCAATCTTGATTTGGAGTTAAAATGAGCTTTGAATTGCATTTTTAAGGTTTCCGATCAAAATAAGGGCCTAGATTCAATCTGGGTCTACAGATCGATGAACCAATTAGTGGCCCACCCCCACCGTGTTCCACTGGTGATAGCTAATGGTACAAGGAGTGTGACCTGGGATAGCCGAGACAGTCCAATCTAGACCGTCATATCAGTTTCTCCCAGATCTCCCAAATCTGAACGATCCAACATCCCAAATTTCATCCCTTGGAGTTTTGGGACCCTCTAAATCCATCAATAGTTCAAAATTCACAAAAAAAAATGTATTTTATATGTGTTTTCTACCTGGTTCATCGGTACTGGATTCACCAAAAAAATATAGCTGGAAATTCCATTCCGATGATCCTCAGGCTTGGAAAACTATCAGAATAGCTAGATGGGGATGAGGGGTACCTATCTGTAGTGTCCAAAAGGAAAAAATGTGGCCGAAAAAGAGAGATCCATACCAAAAAAATATAGATCACTAGACTTACTATTTTCTAGCAATTTCGCCGACGAATACTTCTTTAATCATCGTGAAAGTATAAGGCTTTTGAATCTTGTGAAATTTCGAACAAGATGAATGGTCAAGATCAAGTTTCAATGGCTGGAAGTTGATGTGTAATTGAAACATAGTATCCATGGTGAAACCCTGGTTCCATTGTAGACGACGCATCTGTGGACACACTCAACAGTTCTGGGGGAATATTTCCCTCAGGTGCGTCCACAGATGCACTCTGTGGCTATAAAGGGAAGAGAGAGAAAAGAAAGAAAAAGGAAAGAGGAGAGAGAAAGAGAAAGAGAAAGAGAAAGAGAAGGAAAGAGGGGGAGACTCTTTGGAATTTGTGAAATTTCGTGGGAAGGT
Source organism: Warburgia ugandensis (assembly GCA_035236585.1). Lineage (NCBI taxonomy): Eukaryota > Viridiplantae > Streptophyta > Magnoliopsida > Canellales > Canellaceae > Warburgia > Warburgia ugandensis. Next base: position 28,813,936 of record CP141131.1, read on the forward strand.
TAGGGGGTATTTATAGGGCTATTTTTTAATTTTTTTAATTATAAATATTTTTCACTTTTCTTATAAAATTAAAAGCATATTCCTTATCATGTTTATTCGTCATTATTAATATTCCCTAATCTAGATGTGCACTAGCTCACCTAACTTTTGTGGGCCCCACACAAAGTGAAATTACCATTTTACCCTTCTGGATAAATGTAAATTCATAAAAATTACAAAAAATAGGAATTTTTCACCCAAGCTCAGATTTCAGCATGCTTACAGTCATTCTGATTGGTTTCCCATGAATGATTCCAAATATCCATGTTTCAAGACCTGATTCTTTTTCTAAAAATTAATATAATATTAAATATAATATTTCACCTCAATTTCGTGAAAATTCCAATTAATTGTAGAAAAATTGGGGTTTTCATAATAACTCTAGTAAGAATTAATTCATTATTGATAGTAATGATCACTGTCACTCTAGACTTCTTATGGAACTACTTGAGTTGGACTTACCCATTTGCTATCACTTATTGAATAGATGATTCTCACATCAAGCAACTTAAGGAATTTTGCTATAACCACATCTTTCATATTAGGATTTAACCTTATCTGCAACTGATGACATGACTTAGCATCATCCTCTAGATATCTCATATGGGTACATATTGAAGGGTTAATTCTCTTTATATCAGCAATGGTTCATCCTATAACACCTTTGTGTTCCTCTAAAGTGCTTATTAGCTATTCCTCCTGAGATGTTTCTAATTGGAAGGAAATTATCATAGGTAAAGTCTCTTTTTCTCCTAAATAGGCATATTTGAGTTGAGAAGGTAGAGGTTTTAAATCTATCTTAAAAGGTTCAACTGAGGATGGAATGGGAGTGGACTCTCTTGGTGGAAGTTCCTTGAAATGAGGTTTCAATCTTTCTATATCCATGATAGGAACAGAATCAAGGAGGGCATTAACTTCCTCTATTAATGCATCTTCATTAAACTCATTAAAGTGGGTCAAGCCTCAAGTGGGTCCGACAAGGTAGAAGTTAGGAAATGATCTTACCCAATTGAATTTATCATGTTTACATTGTACAAATCATCAAAGATTTCTCTTGATTGCTTACAGATATCAAAGATGTTCAACTCTAGTGTAATGTTGTCAAATGAAAGCTTCATGACACCATTTATGTAGTTTATTAAGGCATTTGACGTAGCCAAAAATGGATATCCAAGGATGACAAGAATTTCCTTCTGCTCATTCAACACTAGTCGTGTGTTTAAGACTAAAAATTAACTAGGAAAAAGAATTATTCTATTTGGACCAACACATCTTCTATTGCTTCCTTAGGTATTACCACTGATCTATTAGCTAAGTAAAGTGTAGTGGATGTTGGCTTGAGGTCTCCTAGTCCTAGCTGAACGTAGATTGTGCATGGTAATAGACTAACACTAGATCATAAATCTAATAAGGCTTGGTTAATCTTATGGTTGTCAATGATGCAAGTGAGCATGAGGCAACTTGGATCCTTGTATTTGTGGGGTGTATGGTGCCAAAGAATTGAACTTACTTGTTTAGTCACAAATGTCTTCTTTTGCACATTCAATTTCCTTTTGATTGTGCTTAAATCCTTTAAAAACTTTGCATATGATGGGGTTTCTTTTATTACGTCTAAGATCGATATGTTTAATCGTGACTTGCTTTAATATTTCCACAATCTCATCATTTGTGGTACTCTTTGAGGGAATGGAGCATGAATGAGACATGGTTCAATAGATGAAGCGGGGTCCTTCCCTTTAGAACTTTCTTTTTCCTTAATGGGTATTTTAACCTTATCAATCTTTTGTGGTTTATCTTTCTCAATTCTTACCACTCCTAAGAATTGTGACAACCTTAGTCTGTTTCATGGTAGAGCTTGATGATGCATTAGATGCATTATTTCCAACCACATTCACACCTTTAGGGTTAGCTTGTGGTTGAGATGGAAACTTTTCTTTTTTCATATTTTCATCTGACTCATTATATTTTTCATTTCATTCATAGACTGTGGGTTTATTTTAGGTGAAGTTATAATTGAAAAGTTTTTCTCTCATGGCTTTGGATAAATTGATGTATATTGTCATCTACATAACTTTCAAGTGGAGGCATGTAAGGTCCAAGAGCAGGAGATCCATGAGTTTGTTGGTATGGGCCTAAAATAGGGTCTCCTTGATTTTGTTGGTATGGGCTTGAAGCAATGTGTCCTTGGTTTTGTTGAGGAGGTTAGTATGAACTAGGTTGTGAGATATTGACAATTGGTCCATTTCTCCAACTAAAATTTGAATGGTTTCTCCCGTTGGGATTACATGCCTCAAAGTATGGGGATATTCCTGAGTAAGATTTGTGGTATTTTCACAAATACTACATACTTGTTCATCCTTTTTAGAGTTATTCTTCCCCATTTCTATGGCCTCTACTTTTCAACCTAGGGATGCTGCTTTGGCATTAAGTTCATCTTTGTCAAAAATAGCATACATGCCTCTCTTAGCATGGGTGGTGGTGGGCTTGGGCCTATCTAGATGTTCTACGCTTTCTGAGTTAATCCAGGTCTATGCACTTTTAGTAAGCTATACCAAATACTCTTTCACCTCATCAGGTTGTTTATTTAAAAAGTTGTCATTGCACATCATCTCTACGAACTAGCATATGTCAAAAGTAAGTTTCTCATAGAAGAAGCTAATGATGCACCATGGTTCATAGCCATGATGTGGGCATGTGCATGAAAGATCCTTGAACCTTTCCTGGTATTAATAGAATGATTCTTTATCCGTCTGAGTGAAGTTCATTATCTTATGGAACTTGCTGGCAATACATTAAATCATATTTTAACCTTTCCTTTTAGACAAAAATGAAAAATTTTAAGTCTCACTATATCTAAGCCAATATTCCATATACGCTGAGTACTGCATACCTCACAAACTCTTTAAGGTGCAAGTAAAGACTTTGACTGTCTAACCCATGGAATTTGGGAAGTAATTGGATTATTACTATTTTTAATTCTAGTGCCCTACCATTTTGAGGAAGAATGATACAGGATGGTGTGCTTATGTGTATAGGTTGCAGGTAGTCTTTTAAAGTTATGCCATAAAAGTTTTGATATACATCATTATCCCCATGTTCACTCTGTTAGTCCCACTCCCTATTGTTATTCCTTCTCCAATCTCTATTTGGTGGATGATTATTCCTCCTTGGTAGAGGTTGATATTCATGATCTATTAGACATAGTGGGTCCTCATTCATGATGAGTAAAGGGCCTTGATCACCTTTAATACTTCCACAGGGTGATTTACCCCTTGATTGTTGATTAGTCATTGATGTGAATTGATCTAGTTGTATGTTATTTTGATCGTACTTGACTAACCTTCCGGTTTTGTCATGTATTCATAAGTGCATACAACAAAAGTTTCTTTTCTTATTTTTGTTTTGTTTTTTATTTCTTAATGGGGAAAACTACCCTAACTAATGCAACCTAACTACTAATGTTGGACAACGATAGAGTATAGCAAACAGACAATTTGATTATCTTCAATTTGTGTGGGGGGAGATGCTTTTCAATTAGCATAATCTAACACTCCTCTCTTTCAAAGTTGCCCCATTGCTTACGACATAGATCCTACCCTAACCAACCACTTCACACCCTCCTAAGCTAGCCATAAGTAGTCTGAGTCATAGAATGTGCTAGGAAAGCTAGTTGTTTAAATACCAAAGTAGTTAGTTAGATAGGGGCCACTGGAGTGGCAATGGGTTGCCTCCTTCCAAGAGGGTTCTACAAGCATGTGATGACCTCTATAGGTTTCTTTTAATTAATTTTAAATTATTTTGAAAGGTTGCATTACTTACTTGTTGTGATTATCTTAGGTGGGCCAAAAGGTGGTGATGAAATTCACCCTTGATCTAGTGGGTTCAAGTGCCCTTACTAATTAATTTTCACATTCCATGAAAGTTTGATCAACATATAAATCACCTTAAAGTGATAAACGTGTGCTAAAAAGGCAATTAAACATAATAAACTAATGCAAACCTAAAATGTAATAATTATAAAGCATGCTATATATATATAATTATACTACGAAACTATGTAAATTATTCTAAATATGCAAACACTAATCTAAGAATTTTAAGAAGTTAGGATTGGTCATAGTGGGGTCCTAGATAAGATCTTCTCACGTCCAGGTTACGATGGTCCATCCTTGACCTTTATTATTATAAACCTTTTCAAAGAATTACGAGTAAAAAATAAAATGTGTCCCCACTACAATTCATTTAAAATAAAATTTTGGCTATGTTAATTGAAGTCCTCCTTGAATTCCTCCTTTTTCATTTTTTTGGAAAAATAAAAAACTGCAATAAATACCATATTTCAAGAAATGGAGTGATTATGTGCTACAAAAAATAAAAAAGGTGAACCTAAAAATGCCTAAAATGATAAAACAATGCATTCCTAAAAATTTTAATTTTTAAATTTTTTATTAAATTTTATGAAAACTCCATTGCGAGTCCTCAACAACAGTGCCAAAAACTTGTGTTCGTTTTTGTAAGTGTACGAGCTATTGTAGTATAACTTATAAAAGTATAGGTTGATCCCATGGGGACTCGACTTAAAGAAATGGGGTTTAAATAAAATTTAACCATCCACAAATGAAAAGGATAAAAATTAAATAATAATGAACTCAAAATTCAAATCTATTGAATTAATGAAAAGCACAAATTTTTGAACTTAAGAGACAGAAAAATAAATGAATCAACAACTAAAACTTAACTTCCCTATCTTGATCACAACAAATTCCTTCAAATATAGTTACATCAGAGTTAGTCAGCCTTCATCAATCCCTCACTAATTTCTTTGATTAAGAATTCAATGGTCGGATTAAACCGATTTCCCAAAAGTATGATAATCTGGACTAGGGAAAGAAATTTGAATTTGAACGGCTTAGATCAAATTTTTGGATGACAAATTGAAGATCATGACCAATAGATTAGCTAGAAAGTGTCCTAAGGTGAAGATCAAAAGATTAATTGAAAATATGATAAGAACAAGATTAGGAACTAAAGTGATCATGTTGGTTTAAGATAAACCATTGATTTGGTCAGTTAAATCCAAACAGGGAATGAATTAAGTGATTCCTGGATTAACTGAGAATATAGTAAAGCTTGGATAACACAAAATTGGGACAAGAATAAGACAAAATAATGAAAAAGACAAAATAGGGGACACAGTTGGAATTAATTCAGAAGGGCATGGGTATTTTTGGAATTTTTATGAAATTTTTTGTTTTACCTGAGAGAAGGAAAAAACACAAAAAAGAAAGCTTGGAAGAAGGAAGATGATGCCAAGGGAGGGGGAAACAATGGGAAAGGAGGAATGTGGGGAAAACCTAAATTGGGTTTTGCCCAATGACAACGAAGGTTAACAATAGGAGAGATGATAGAGAGAAAAATGATGGGAAATAAGAACTGATTCGATGAGAAGACAAGGAAAACCAGTGAAGAATAGGCGATAAATGATGAAGAAAACATGAATTGAAGGAAGCAAATAGCTAGCAACAAGATAGGTTAGTGATGGAAGTGGAGAAGTTGGGAACAGCAAGGGAAAATAGACAATGAAAGAGAATAGTTCGAACAAGGGAAGGATGGGGAACTAAGAATAGAAACAAATGCTTCTATCGTGACACAGGTTCTTCCACTATTACTGTTCTACTTTTCTCCTCTACAATGTTCAGTGGTGATAATATAGGATGGAGAAGGGACGGTAATTGAACTAGAGTGCAAGTTCTTCTTTGGGATACAGTCCTATAGTCTGTGGTAGTCTTGACGTTCCTTGCCTTCTTTCTCCTTAGGAGAGAGAGAGAGAGAGAGAGAGAGAGAGAGAGAGAGAGAGAGAGAGAGAGAGAGAGAGAGAGAGAGAGAGAGAGAGAGAGAGAGAGAGAGAGAGATCTGGGAATGATCTCCTCTCCTTACAAAGCTTTTCCCTTCAATTTTCTTTTGGGTTTCCTTCTTAGTTTTCAGGCATTTCTTTTTCTGCAGATCTCTTTCCACTATAGGCTCTCCTTCTAAATTTGCTTTCAGTTCCTTCCTCAAAGATTTCCTCATTTCTTATGGATTCTCCTTTCTTAATTAGAAACCATCTCATCTTACTTTGTAGTGCTCTTGTAAGGTGCAGACAATCTAGTACAGGTCAACTCAATCCAAGCCATCCAATGCCTAATTTGATCGACCCGCAACACATAAGAATAAATTAGAATAATATAAATCATACTTTAATCCTTTGATTAGTTCCTAATGATCATTTGACCATTAAATTTTGCAAACTAAAATGCAAATTCAAGCTAAAAATTATGAAATTAAGTGATTGGATGATCTCATTAAATGCTAAACTAAGGGTATTTTACCCAAAACTGAACACTTAACAAAAGCTAGGAGGAATTATAAGTGTGAAAGAAAAATCAAAACAAGGAAGTAAAGCAAGAAGATAAAGCAATGAAAGTAAAGAAATGAAAAAATAAAAAAATAAAAAATACCCAAAATTGAATTTTAAAAACAAAGGAAAAAGACATGAGAAATCCAATAGAAAGTAGCCCAAAGAAATCCAAAGCTCCAAAGATCACCAAGCTAGATTGCAACTTTTGAAGGTTTCGTCACCAAACCTCTACTTAGTAAAAAAACACAAAATGCTTGGGGATTTATAGACGCTGGGTTTCCAATTGCATGAAGGTATAATCTAAGAAGTGAAAGTGGATATAGATCTAAGGTTTCAATAAGGGAAAGTTAGGTGGAGAGTTAGGTAAGCAAGTGACATCATGGTTGGCTGTCATGAATTTAGGAAGGGGGAGGCGTCACCTTCTTAGGAAGGTGGGATGGAGCTCCTCCCCTCCTAAATAGGTGGTTTGGCCATTAGAAAAAGAGAAAAAGGAAAGGAAAAAGGATTAGGAAAGATGTGAAAAAATCTAAGGTTTTGAAGAGTTTTGATTTGAAATAGATCTAGGGGTTTCCTAACTAGGAAACCACCTAAAATGACAACAAAACAAAAGGGGAGGTGCCGCCTTCTTAGGAAGGTCGCTCCCTCTTTAAGCCAAAAATATGAAAACCCTAGTTAGGGGGTGGAAATGATGAAAAACGAAAAGTGAAAAGTGGGATTTCTCTCTTGATTGGCCCACCTATTCATGATCATCTTATCTTTTACAAATATGACTCACAGCCTTCTAATTATCCCTTAAAAATCAAACTTTTAACTCAGGATAATTTCTTAAAAGGTTGCCTTCAATGGCATGACTCCATGTGGCGTGGCTCCATGTGGCATGATGAGGAAAAAGGATTAGGAAAGATGTGAAAAGATCTAAGGTTTTGAAGAGTTTTGATTTGAAATAGATCTAGGGGTTTTCTAACTAGGAAACCACCTAAAATGACAACACAGCAAAAGGGGAGGTACCGCCTTCTTAGGAAGGTCGCTCCCTCTTTAAGCCAAAAATATGAAAACCCTAGTTAGAGGGTGGAAATGATGAAAAATGAAAAGTGAAAAGTGGATTTCTCTCTTGATTGGCCCACCTATTCATGATCATCTTATCTTTTACAAATATGACTCACAGCCTTCTAATTATCCCTTAAAAATCAAACTTTTAACTCAGGATAATTTCTTAAAAGGTTGCCTTCAATGGCATGACTCCATGTGGCGTGGCTCCATGTGGCATGATGAGGAAAAAGGATTAGGAAAGATGTGAAAAGATCTAAGGTTTTGAAGAGTTTTGATTTGAAATAGATCTAGGGGTTTTCTAACTAGGAAACCACCTAAAATGACAACACAGCAAAAGGGGAGGTACCGCCTTCTTAGGAAGGTCGCTCCCTCTTTAAGCCAAAAATATGAAAACCCTAGTTAGGGGGTGGAAATGATGAAAAATGAAAAGTGAAAAGTGGATTTCTCTCTTGATTGGCCCACCTATTCATGATCATCTTATCTTTTACAAATATGACTCACAGCCTTCTAATTATCCCTTAAAAATCAAACTTTTAACTCAGGATAATTTCTTAAAAGGTTGCCTTCAATGGCATGACTCCATGTGGCATGGCTCCATGTGGCTTGATGACTCACTTTAATGGCTCATTCCTTGATGGCTCATTTCTTGATGGCTTGAATGGCTAAGTCCTTTGGCTTTAAAGCTTGAATGGCTTGGCTTCCTTAGGTTTTATAGTGGACTAGGAAACCTCATGCATAGCTCTAATTCTCATGCAAAGTAGTGACATTGCATGGCTTTTTGCATGGACCATTGTAGTCACCTTTGATGCTTCCCATTACTTGCCTAGGATAATTTTTAAGACTGCTGCAACACAACAAAACATGATTTTTGTGGACCTTTTGGGGGCTCTACCCCTAAACCTCAAGCAAGGTCATGCCACCCTTTGCACCCTAGACAAACTAACTGCATAACACGACCTGCGAAAAACTCTGCATAGTGCAACATAGGTGGTTGGATCATCTTCTCACTTCATACAAAAAGAGTAAAAATCATAATTAAATCTTAAAAAAATATGATGATTCGCATACTTACTCTGGATTTGCTTCTAAACCTACAAAATATCAAACTTTTGAATTATTAGGTAAAAAATGCTTGTATAAATTTTCAAAAAACCCTAGGATAATGCCTATAATTTATAATACATGGACTACTAATTAGGTACTTTTATACAAATTTAAGCATATATCATTAGTACACATTGTATTTACTTTGGTTTCATTGTTCCACTTTCCTTCTATTACTAGCATATGTTGATGATATTATCTTCTCTCCTTAAAGTACCACCACTTATTTTTGGGTACCTATTAAGTTTACTCCTTTCTTCCATATCTTAATGTAATTATCCATAACCATTAACCTATGTTGTTTTGGTTAAGTTCTCACTAGGTATCACCTTACAATCATTACACATTGATCTTTCAATATTGCTAAGTATAAAAAAGTCTATTTGGTTTTTATACAATCTAGTTTTAAAGTTTAGTAAGTATTCACCCCTCTTCTTAAAATATGTGTTTAGTAGAGCTAAGTTATATGCCAAAGAAAAATCAAGAATAGCTTCTCCTATCTCATTTCTATATCTAACACCATGCTCTCCATCTACCCTATCATATCCTTCATTTTCTTTTTGTATATGACCATTTAAGTATGCTCCTATACATATCCCATGTGTTGGGAATTTCTTACATTAATCCCTCCATATCTTTCCAAAGTTCTCTTGATTCTATCTCTCAACTCCACCTGTGGGGCATATGCACTTATAACATTTATGATCTTCTCTCTTAGAACAAGTTTTATTAGTAAAATTCTATCACAAAATTATTTTTAATTTTTCATAGGAAAACATTATCATTTGTATTTAAAATTATGGTTTCACATAAGAACATGCTATCAAGAATATCTATACAAACATGTTGGATCAAAACTCTCCACAAATTATGGCACTTAACATTTCAATGAAGACTAATCATATGTAACTTTTTAAGGGATCAAAGTCAGGATAGTACCTTTTTGGGTCCTTTGAACTAACACAAATTTGTTGCCAAGAAATGATATTAGCTCTTAATAACCTTCTTTTGTTGAATTTACTCGCTATTAATTTAGTTCTTTCTTTTAGTAAAATCCTCCTAGCTTGGAAGATCGGAACTCCCTTAAGAAATGTAGTAACAGATGTCCTAAAATCTCATTCTCATTACTGAGAGGAAAGAGGATGAGAGTACTAGAAGAATCTCTCTACCCATGATCTACTAGTTGCCACCCTTGATCATAATATTACGATTTCTATAATTGACATTAACATTCCCTTAATAGGTTGGGCTATTGTGTATGAGAAGTAAGGGATGCTTGGATATTGCTTACATTCCTTGGGTATTGAGATTTTAGTAAATGACTACCTACCTAAAGATTAGGGTTACCCATATCACTAGAAACATTATGATGGAATGATGTTAAGGCAGATCGGTTAATGGCACTACGTTTCTGAGGGGTATTATCAATGGGCACAGCTCTTCCCATGATGCTAAGAGGGCCTATGGGATTGATAGTATTCAAACAATTGGGTTCATTTAGCATAGTCTTTTTTCTAAATTATCTAGGATAAGCTCATTGCTCTTAGTTTGATTAGAGGGATCAACAACACAACTTTCTTTAGACATCACAATTGCCCCTTGGTCACAATTTCCTTGGAGTGTCTCATGCATGACCCACTTAAGAAATTAGAGAATCACTCATATTTTGCTATTTTCCTCTCTTATTCTCTCATACTAGAAAGAACTCCTCCTTTCTATTTATTGTAATAGTTAAATCTTCATGTGAATCTCCTTTTTATTACCAAAGCTCTTGCTTCTCCCTATCTAAACCCTGCTGACCCTTATCAGCCAACTTTCTATGAAAACGTCTATGACCAAACATAGGAGCTCCACTTCTCCCTATCTAGATCATGCTAATCCTTGTCAATCGACTTTCTAGGATAACTTCTGTAACCAAAAATAGGAGTTCTCCCTACCTTGCCCCCACCAATCCTTGTTAGCTAATTTTCTAGGACAACTTTTGTGACCAACAATAGGAGCTCTTTTTGCACAAGAATTTTGCATTGAGGAATATTTTCCTTGCATTAGCATTCACTTTGAGCCTATCACCCTTAAGAACTTTAATTTTTTATTATCATTTATTTTAATATCCTCCCCACTTGACTTCTCTTTTCATCTGTGCAAGGGACATACTTCAAACTTCCATTTTGATTGTTGTAGCAAATTAGAATTCTCAAGTTCTATATGGCCTTTAATACATTATTTAGATGACAATTTTGTAAGCTTTGTATGCTGACCTTACTTCTTGTGTTCCCCAATCTTTTCACCTTTTTTGAGGTCTCAAAATTTACTCCTTACTAGAGTCATTTCTTCTCCCATAACCAAAGCCTTCTTCATATTCCATTTCTTTGTCTTTTACTCCCCAACCATTTGTTGTTTAATATTAGGGACATGCATCACTTTCCTTCTTCGACATTCTTTTCATTTGTCAATTTGTATGTGTATTTATCACTATTTTTCTCCTATCTTCTAACTTTTGCATGGGGAGGTTTTTTCATGGATGTCTTATTGGTCATCTTCTCCTAAGTTTTCAACATGTCAAACTTATTACTGAACAACTTATTTAATAAATAAGTTCTAATTGTTTACATCATCCTCTTGATTTTTCCTTGAGTTTTTGTCTCCTTTCCATTGATTGCTTAATATGACCTTTCTTCTATCACTAGAAAAACCACCCTCAAGTTACTAAACCCTGCTATCATGTCCATCCACTTATCAGCATTATGCTTAATCTCCTACTTTTCTTGATCTATTCCTTTTTATCCACATTAGGATTTACATCTTAATTTCCTTGAGCTTCTATTTTTGTTTTTTGATATATCAGCTCATCATTTCTTTTGAAAAACAAAAAAAGAAACCATGAGTTTTACCAAGATATTTCAAATAGAAATTTGGGATGCCTTTTTATAAGAATACTACCATTTCCCTTTGTCATTTATACATAAAAATACTCCATTTGGATGTGCCTTATTAAGATCACTTTCAACACATAGCCAAGTAAAAGCACCTCTTGCTACCTTTCCTTTACTGGGGAAGGCTACCTGATTTGTCTTCTAGACAAACTTAATAGGTTTTCCAATATACTTAGCAAGTTTGGACAAGACCTCCTTGAAGAATCATTGAAGAAGTAAATTTTGCAATTTTAGCCAAACCTAAAATGGATCAATAGGGAACCATCTCTATTTGAAAATTTTACCTCTACCTATCTTGATTAACCCCATCCATCTTGCCCTTCTAAAACCGTCACTGTGATCAAAAGAAAAAACCAAATAAAATTTCCCAAGTTTATTAATTTTAAGTTCCATGTTACAATTCTACCACTTTAACTTTTTTCTGGGATTCTCTACCTTGCAATTTTCTAACTAGATTTTGTCAACTGAAGTGTTTCTCGATTTCTTAACTTCTTCCTCCAAAATATCACTAGGAACTTGAGTGTACCCATGATCATCATCTTTCTTCTAATAAAATTTCATTGTATCGAATTCATTTTCCTTCTTCGTTTTCATTTTTTGAATCCACAACCATCTTCTTTCCTCTTGTTTACTTATCACTTGAGCATAAGTTTCCTATCTTCTATTGCTCTTAAATAAAAATGTTGAGAAGACTCATTATTGTCAGATTTTTCTATGGAGATATGCTGTGTTAGAGACTTGATGGGCATGTTTAGACTTACAAAGTTTGTATCTACCTATCTCCTACAATAAAAAATAAAAGTGCAGTTTTCAATTGTTTGCATTATCTAGTCCTCGTGCTTTTTAAACAACTAAATATTTAAAGCTAGAGAAATCATATGAATAGGTTGGATCATTAGAAGATAGGATCATACAAAAGTGTCAACCTCAAGCCTAGAAGGTAACATATGTGAACACATCTTTCAAAAGTACAAATTTAGACGTGCTCAACCTCAAAGCCTAGGAAGTAATAGAAACTGATAACTAACCTCTAGTCACATGTTACCTTAAGAAATCAAATCTCAGAGTTCTAGATTCAACTTAATTAGAAGCCCAAGGCCTGGTAAAACCACCTATGGGCCTATGGCTAATGCCACCAAAGGCCAAGCTACTAGACGGGCCCACTAGTTAATGTCTTACCATTCTTCTACCACGTCCCATCATGTATATTTGTCTCTATCCACTACAACCATTCATCCAAATATGCACCTAGCTTCCCAAGAAATATCAAATATCCACTCGGCTTTTATTAGGTTTTCAAAGGCCCACCCATCTTTTTCTGCATTTTTTCTCAGACCTACCTTCCGTTTGTGTCCCACGAATCTCTCTCTCTCTCTCTCTCTCTCTCTCTCTCTCTCTCTCTCTCTCTCTCTCTCTCTCTCTCTCTCTCACACACACACACACACACACATATTAGTCTACATAAAACCATTCAAAAAACATTAACGTTTCTAAATTCACTAACGAATGAGTACATCTAAAAGGCCCTGTTGAAAGCTAGGTCCACAAGCTCCAAGTATGTATTGAATTGATATTGACATCCATAAGTTTATATTTGGTGGCATATTCGTAATTTTCTTTCTTGTTTCTTTTATTGTTTTTACATATTGGACGAACTACATGGCTTTCATGCTTACGTTTAATGTTGCCTATTCACTCGCATATGTATTTTGAGAAGTTTCCCGATGAAGAATGGTTGTATGCGCGGACCAAGACATTCATATCTGGTCAATCTAGTGCGCAACTTTGGTAATGTTGAATTGTATATTCCTAGAAAATACACTTACACCCAGAATACAAGACAACAGTGAAATAGAAATCGAGGTGTTTTTGCGATCTAATGAAAGATGAGACTAGTATAGCTGAAAATGCTGTAGATAGAACAGAAAGGAAGTATATGGAAGTATGCATCTTGACAAAAGGAACAGAAATACAAGTTCCATCAATGCAATTACGTATATAAAATAGATCAAAGAATTGCATCATAGATTAGAGAAAAACCCAAGAGAGTGCAGACTATACCAGCAAGAGCAATGAACTCGGGTGCAAATCGAGAGAGAGAAATGCCGCCTGCTATTCCTACGGAGAACCAAAGAACCCCGATTTCTACGTGACTAAAGTACAACGGTTTCATAAAAAAGTTGATGAAAAATAGAGAAGAAAAGATGCTAGATCTTACCCTCTATTAGTTGAAGTCCGAAAAAAAAAACCCATGGAATAAACCATCTCTGTCATGCATCAAGTGGAAGAAACCTCTTCAAATGAAAACACTCATAAAACCCACATATGTGCTTAAGAATCATACAACCTAAAATATAGTAATTGGAGAGACTTGCTCCGAGATCAATACTTATAAATTCAGGTATGATGCGTTTACCCTTCTACTAAAACACACGCAGACACAGAGAGATGTTTCGCAGATCATTCTCTAAAATGAGACGCATTGCAGTCTTTTTCTAGAAAATGCAAATGATCGTGAGAGATCCCATCCAAAACTTATATTATAGGTGGGCTTTTGAAGGCAAGAGCAGAAAGCTAGGTGGATCTTTGAAAGTTAAAAAAAGATGGGTGGGTATTTGATATTTCTTAAGAAACTGGGTGGATATTTCTTAGGGAAAGCTACTTAATATGTCTTCTTATCCGACTTAATAGGTTTCCCACCACACATAGCTAGTTCAAACAAAGACCTCCTCGGAGAATAATTGAAGACGTAAATCCTGCAATTGCAACCAAATATGAAATTGGTCAATAGATGAAAGTACTGGATCAAAGCATGGTAACCAACTCTATGTGAAAAGTATACCTCCATTCATCGTTTTCGACCCCATGCATCTCGCTTTTCTAAGACCTTTGACATTATCGAAAGAAGAAGCCAAATAATTTTTTCCCAAAACTATTAGTTTAAGTTTCATGTTACAATTCCATTTCATTCTTTACCTTTTCTCTGGCAGCGTCCACCTTGCCATTTCTGATCCAAAGTTTGCCAACAAAACTGTTTTTTCCATTTCTTGACTTGTTCAAAATATCACTGGAACTTGGACGCACCCATGATCATCATCTTTCTTCTTATAGAACTTTACTCTGTCAAACTCATTTTCCTTCTCCACTTGTATTTTTTTAATCCCCAATCATCTTCTTTCCTCTTGTTTAGTTACCACTTGAGCATATTGTCAAATGTTTCTATTGGGGATATAGTGTTAGAGACTTAATTGGCATATTTAGACCTGCAAAGTTTGTACCCCTTTGTTTCCCATCATAAAAAGTACAAAAAAAAAAAAGGTACAGTTTCAATTGTTGGCATCATCCAGTCCTCGTGCTTTTGAACAACTAAACATTTAAATCTTGATAAATCAGATGAATGGGTTGGATCATCCAAAGATGTGTTCCCTCATACAAAAGTGTCAACCTCAAGACTAGAAAGCAATATATGTGAATACATCACTCAAAATTATAAATTTTAGCATATGCTCAACCTAAAGCCTAGAAAGTAATAGAAACAGATAACTAACTTCTAGTCATGTGTTCCTCCTTTATCATCATCAAGACGTTATCCCAATGAGTAGTTAGTCTCATGTTTTCTACCTTCAAAAATCAAATCTGAGAGTTTTGGATAAGCCTGATTACAAGCCCAGGGCCTAGCAAATCCACCTATAGGGCCGTGGCTAAAGTCACCAAAGAGCAGACTATTAGACGGGCCCACTAGTCAATTTCTTAACCATTCTTCTACCATACTCCATCAAGTATATTTGTTCCCAGCTAGCCCCTTAACGAGAAGGGGGTTATGGGATGAATGCGTTGAATGAGTCAAATCTAAGAGCTCTTCGCTGCTAGATGACTTTCAGCCTATCATTTATGAAGGGTATATTGACTAATCTACACCATTCCCTCATTACATTGTAATCATGCTTTTGGAAAGGCCATGAATCACCAGATAAGCATTGCTCAATTGGCCTCCATTTTTTCCACTGAATCATCAATTATGTGGTCTTTGAAGTGGATGGTTTAGATCATTGAAAAACTAAACCCTTATTATACTTCTTCCTGCTCATTTTTTCTATGTGAAAATATGAGCATCCATGGAGGGTCAAAATTAGATTATCGAGCTGCTATATGGTGAATAGCCATGTAAAAATATGAATAGGCAAATGTACAAGTACCGCCCACTTTCCTCGATCCAAACCATCTATGTCCTAGGCCACATTGTAGATGAGCAATGTATCAAGATTACAACCAATCTTGTAATCCTAGTCTCTCACTTCTGGTCTTCAAATGAATGCTAAGAAGAGAAAAAAGTAATAATTACATTCATCATTTAAAGTACCACATACCAAAGGATGTACTCTTCAGCCCGAGCATAACTCTTTATATATACGTCTCATCCATGGATCACTCACCTAGATAAATGTTGTATTTATTGAAATAATAAGTTCCACTTATTATCTTAGCCCACTTATGTTGTAAAGGGATAACATGAGTTTTTATTCACATCGTGGTTAAAAAAGCTCTACTTTTTTGTTTCATAAAGTTGTGTCTTTCCAATGAGTTATATCAAATGTCTAATAAGACATTCTTTTCAATAAAAACTCTTCGTTTTTATATATGTTTCCATTTTTTCGTTTGAAGCCTATCATTTCTTTTCTTAAAAAAAAACCTCTAATTTTTATGGGTTTTTTCTTTCAACTTCCCATTTTCTTAGTTTTCTTCAATATTTCAACCCTAAACTTCAAGTCTTTAATAATTTATATCCAACATAAGATGTTTAATTTAATTTATGATAATATAATTTTATATTTAAGATGTCATTTATCATCATAAAAATCTTTCTAGAGTTTTTCAAGTTCTCTAATATTTTCCTTCATTGGCTTTTTCTCAATTGCAAACTTTGTAACTGTGATATGCATATAAAATATAGGAAAGTAATATAATTGTCCTATATTTTTCATTCATTAACCCTTTACTAATGCTATAGATAGCCATAGCTCTAAGTGGTCCCAAATTTTTAATTATTCGAAATTGTTCATTGTGTTGCTCTTAAGTTAGATGTTTGATGTTCTAGAAAGTGTCATCCAGTGGATGATCCTGGCCACT
Source organism: Warburgia ugandensis (assembly GCA_035236585.1). Classification (NCBI taxonomy): domain Eukaryota; kingdom Viridiplantae; phylum Streptophyta; class Magnoliopsida; order Canellales; family Canellaceae; genus Warburgia; species Warburgia ugandensis. The sequence continues at coordinate 28,830,586 of CP141131.1, forward strand.
ATTTTCTTGATTTGTAGAATTAACAACCAAAAGTTCTCCTATCAATTTATAATAAAGAGCAACAATGGCTAGGATCATCCAAAGGAATGGAAGTTTGGAGCATGACTTGTCTAAGTCAAGGGCAACATTATAAAGGGCTTAGTTCTTTTATAAATTTGGCAATCTAAAGTTATAGTTAAGGGTTAACAATAAAAGAATATGGGGCAACATTATTAAACATATAACAATTATTGGTCACCTAATTATCAACTTAAGCTTTTAAGTCAAATATTAATTCAACATTGTATTAGATCCTTATGGACTAAAAAATCATGAGTTCAAATCCTACAACCCTCGATATTAATTCCACATGTAGAAGAAAAAATGAAAAATGCAACACCTTTCACATGAAAGGGTATGTGAGATATGTAGTTGTTGGCCCACTTCCTACTAGCTACTGGATTTAGGCCAAATGATAATTCGACAATTATATCATGACCTTAAGATATAATAAGCAGCCAAAAGTACAAATAATGTACACTTTTCTCAATAATCCAAACCATTTTATTTGCTAAAGGTCGTCTAGCACGTTTGGTCCTAGACAACAACATGCCTCTTCTTGTTACACTTGGTTGGAAGTTCGAGGTGGCACTTTCTCCCTTGTTGAAGATATTTCAAGTAGAATTAAGAATTAGGAAACTAGGTTCTAGGTACTTTGTTACATCAATCTTTGTGGTAAAAGAAAAAAAGAAAAAACCATTTTATTCAAGTTCAAGCTAAGGATGAGCCATTCATAAAAACTAAAATTCCATCTTGTAACACTTATAACACTTTATTCTCTAAAATTTTACAAAATACTTTAATGTTTGTAACTATTGGCTTGGGTTGCACTTTAGTCCCTTTGTTAACTTTTCGTCATGAAAACTAATAGTGGGGCCCCCGCATCTATTAGCTTATTAATTATTATTATTATTGTTATAATTTTTACTTAAAAAAGAAGTTAGAGAGAAATTTGTCTTTTATAGTTATTATATTGTTGCATTTACTGTAAAGATGTTTTACTAACTTATTTCATTTTTTGGTAAAGATATAAAAAATAAAAAAATAAACTAATAGCTGTGGGGCTCAACTTTAATTTCTTCTCAAAAGTGCAACCAAACGAATAGTTCATGGTGTCACAAGGGCAACTTTCTCACATGAATTTTTGCCTTTTGTCTGGCCCTAAGTGACTCAATTAGCCTTCCAACTTTCTCTACCACAACAAAGAGGGACACAAACACTTTATGCAATCGAACCCAAGTTCCACACATAGGTTATAGGCAACATCCTAACCTTTTAATTCACTTCTAGAATACAAGGATTCAAACCTTAACTTACACACAAATGGGACGTCTCACACCCTCCCTTTGTACACCTAGGCATGCCTTTAAATAGGCTACATCAAAACTACTTGATGGTTATAACCCAACCGCCTTAGGTCTTGTCATCAATCATAACTTGTCAACTTGCTTATACATTAAGTCATCTTCCCTTGTTGCCACATGGTTAAACCATCCATAACTAGTTTAGGAGTCATCTCGCCTTCTTGCCACATGCTAAAAACCATCCAATAATGCCTTGGGGAGCATCTCCCTTATGTCATGTGTTAGGAACCACTGATAACTACCTTAAAGCCATCTCCTTTAGGTGCTATATATTGGAACAATCCATAATTACCTTGGTGCCATATGCCACAAGGATTTTGTGCCACTTATCATAACGTTTTTGTGCCACTTTGCCTTGCCTTTTAAGCCCAAGTCTGCCTTGGGTGCTTAAGGTTAGTATGGGTACAAGGTGTCACCACGTACTAGCCTTACTATGATATAAGCTAAGGAGCTCACAAACCACCCCCACTAGAAGAAGGAGTTGAAGCCTCGTCGGAAGAAATTGAAGATATTCTGCCACTTACTTTTCAAATTGTCATAACCTAGTATCCCTTTCCAAGCTTGCTTCATTTTTTGGGCTGTTCTTCCATTTTACCAAGTAGTCAATCCATCTATTTTTCTTACTTTGTCCCTGCATTCTGTGGTCAAGTATACAATCCACTTCATACTTGAACTGTTTTCTGATTGTAGACAAGGTTCATTTGGACTGAGTTCTTGTTTCATCTTGATCCTCATGGAATGGTTTGAGGAAACTAACATGAAAAAGTAGGATGAATTTTCAATCTATCTAACAGCCTTAGTCAATAAGCAATGCTACCCACTTTTTGTATCACCTCAAATGGTCCATCATATTTTGGAACCAACCCTCGGTGTATGGTCTTACTATTGATTTTCTACCAAATTTGGGGAGCTGGTTTTAATAATACTTTGCCCCAACTTAGAACTCCAAAGGCCTTTACTTTGGTCCCCATATTTCTTCATTAGGTGGACAACTTTTTCAAGGCTATCCCTTATCTCATCTTGTATTTCTTGTTTTGATAAGGCAAATCTATATGTTGTAGGACACTTACCACTTGTGCACTACTTAATAATTTCATGTGGAGTGAGAGGCCGTTGGCTTGCAACCAACTCAAATAGACTCTTCCCCATAGAAGAGCTTTTTGTGTAGATTATAGGAGAACTATGCTAAGTCCTACAAGTCCACCCAATTTTTCTGAGTTGTTGTGACATAGTGCCTTAAGTACTCTTCCAACAAAGCATTGATCAGCTCTATTTGACCATCAGTTTGTGGATGGTTTGCATTAGAGAACTTTAATTTGGATCCCATCTTGTTGAAGAGTTTCATCCAGAACTTGCTAGTGAACCTTGCATCATGATCGCTGATTATGTCTTTTGGTAGACCCCAATATTTGATCACGTTTTTGAAGAATAATTGGGCCACCTTGTCTATAAAGCATGTCAATGTTGCAAAGATGAAGATTGCATATTTGGAGAACTTGTCAATAACAACAAAAATAGATTGATATTTATTAACTTTAGGTAGTCCTCTAATGAAGTCCATGGATATGCTCCTCCATGGTTGTTCTGGAATCGATAGGGGCTATAGTAGTGGTGCTTATTTCTTTCTATCACTCTTTTCTTGTTGGCACACCAAACAAGACTTAGCATAGGCTTCTACTTCATCTTCCATTTTTAGCCAATACCAACTTCATGATAATAAAGGAAGAGTTCTTTCAATGCCTAGATGGCTAGCCCATTTTGCATCATGGGTCTCCTTGAGTAATTCCATATGTAACTCGTCGTTGGAAACATAGGGTCTCCCTCCCTTAGCATAGAAAATATCATCCTCAAGGCAATATCTCCTTGTAAAGCCTTCTTTGACATGTTTTACAAGTTTAACATAAGGGGCATCATTTTTACAAACTTCCTTAACATGTGAAAGGAAGTCAAACTCAAGTTTACAAAGGGCTGACAGTCTCCACTATCAGCTTACGATTTAATGCATCAACAACATTGTTGTGCCTCCCTAGTTTATGTTGCCACTTGTAATCAAATTCTGCAAAGAATTCTTGCCATCAAATATGCTTGGAGGTTAGCTTCTTTTGAGTCTAAAAATAAGTGTTAACAACATTATCTGTTACAATAACAAATCTACTCTCAAGTAGATAATAATAACAAATCTACTCCCAAGTAGATAATGCTTCCAAGTATGCAAGCAATGAACAACATTAGTCATCTCCTTCTCATGTGTTGAATAATGTTGTTTCTACTTTCAATGGCTATTGGATGTTTCTCCTACACCAATACGCCTCTAATAGCATGATCTGAAACATCACAATGTACCTTAAAGGATAACTCAAAATCTAGTAGTTGCAACATTGGTTCAAATGCTACTGCCTTCTTTAGCTTTTCAAAAGCCCCGTTACTTGCATCAGTTCATGCCCATTTTTGGTCTTTCTTCAACAAATTTGTCAATGGTGCCACTTTCTTGGAGTAACCTTAGTTGAATTTTCTATAGTAATTAGCCAACCCAGGAAACGATCTTAACTCCATTATTGTGGTAGGAATTAGCCTCTCAAGAATGGCCAGAACTTTTCATTCATCCATCCTTATCTTGCCTTCATTGATCCTATGCCCTAGAAACATTATTTCTTTTTAGGAAAAATCACATTTTCTTTTTTAATGTAGAGTTAGCACTATCTCAACTGAGCCAGTGCCTTGGTCAAATGCTATACATGTTGCTCTAGGCTATGGCTATATATTATAATATCATTCAAGTAAACGACTACAAACCGTTCAATATACTTATAAAATATATTGTTCATTAAATTGCAAAAGGTAGTCGGGGCATTAGTTAGCCCAAATGGCATTACAAGAAAGTCATAAGACTCATACCTAGTCACACAAGTAGTCTTTTCTTCACCACCTTTTGCAATTCTAACTTGTCAATATCTAGCCCGTAAGTCTAACTTGGTGAAGTATCTTGCCTTGCACAAACAATCAAACAAATTGGCCACTAAATGAATTGGACATTTGTATTTGATCATTACCTTGTTTAAGGCTCTGTATGGAGCTTTAGAAGGTTAAATACATCCAGCATCAAGCAATTCACCCAACTACTTCAATTCAGCTAATTCTAGTGGGGACATTCTATAAGGAACTTATGCAAGAGGTTTAGAACCAAGCAGCAACTCAATTTTATGGTCCACACTATGTTGAGGTGGAAGAACCTTAGGAAGTTTTGAAGGCATTACATCTACATAATGTTGTAGAACTTCTGTAATCTTATAAGGTACCTCCATAGTTTTGCCTTCTTGGATCTCCACCGAAGTAATAAAAAAAGTCTCATGTCCCTTCCTTAAGCCTGACTTGACTTGAAGGCCTGAGAGGATTTCCACCTTGCCTTTCCCATATGCTTTTTCTTTGTTATTCATCACCACAGGAACAGCATGGTTGGTGTTCATCATTGAACAACAACCCACCAAGGTGTGGCATCAATGCCACTTTAGTCTACAAAAAGAACACAATACCCAGTATAATGTCAAAGTCATCTAAAGGAATAGACATGAGGGTTGCCTTTCCTTTTCAATCACTAATCTCGACATCAACATCATTAGCCATCCCTGAGATAGTTTGGGCCTTCGAATTCACAGCTTCTATTTGGCTTGAGTTCTATACAACCTTTAAGTTGAGGTGAGATGCCTTTCTATTAGCAACAAAGTTGTGTGTTACATCACTATCAATCATGCCCAACACATCAACTTCATTCACTCTAGCTGGAACATACATCAATCCGTTATGAGCGTTTCTCTCAGATTGTAAAGCATTTACAACTTGTAATGGGTTAACTCTCATAGACCCACCTAAATATGAAGGTTCTCCTCTTTTCTCCATTATAATTGCATCCAAATTTTCTCCTTTTTGATACTCCCTTGCTCGATGAGGTCCATCACAATGAAGCAACCAAATGGTCTATTGGTCCCTTTGCTTAATTGTGCCTCTGCAATATGACTTAATTTGCTACTATCCTCTTTCTTTCTCTTATCCCATTTCTTATCTTCAAACTTAGTCTTCCCTTTTTCTTTTGACATAAACTTATCAAACTTAGAACTTTTAGCAAAAAAGGAAGAAGAGTTACCGAATTTGTAGTCAATTAAGCCATCTACTGCCACCATTGCAGTAGAGAGATCACAAGCTCCTTGCCTACGGAGTTTAGTTTATGCCTAAGGTTGTAATCGAGACATAAAGTTTGAATAACTTGTTTGCCTCAGATATATCTTTAATATTAAGCATCAACAAATTGAATTCTTTAACATATTCATGAACACTATCTTTTTAGTGAAGATGTTTTTAAGTTGTCTTTTGCCACCCATGCAATGTTAGTGGGTAAGAACTACTCCTTGAGTTCTTTCTTTATAGCATCCCACATGTCAATCTTAGGATGTCTAGCATCAACATCATCCTCTGAATGAGTTCTCCACCATAGCTTGACATCATCAGAAAGGAACATTGTTGTGATAGTCATCATTTTAGGTTCAGGAATGTGGGCAGCTTTGAAGTACTGCTCCATGTCCCATAGGAAAATTTTCAACTCTTTGGCATTTCGAGTACCAATAAACGGCTTTGAGTTAGGAACTTTTACCTTGCATCTTGCCACAGACTCACTATTTTGGGATGAATTGTTTAGCCCCACTCTTTTGAGTAGGGCAACATCATGTTCTAGGGTTTGGAATCTCCCTTTGAAGGCATCGCTAAGGCAAGCAAATCACCTTGATTCTGCTCATGCTTTGTCTCATTGGTAACAACATAATCCTCAAATGATTTCTTTAAGATCTCCAAGCTCTCCATATAATGTTCCATTTGGATTGAAAAAGCAACAGTGGAATCCATTGGAGGGTTTCCAACAAAATCTTCAAGGCGAGCAACTCTTTCTTTGAGTTGTTCCATTGCAGTACCACTAGCCATTCACTTATAACAAGCTTGGATACCAACCCTCACAAGGGCAACTTTCTCATATGAATTTTTGCCTTTTGTGTTGCACTAAGTGACTCACTTAGTTACCCTTCCAACTCTCTACCACAACAAAGAGGAATACAAATACTTTGTATAATCAAACCCAAGTTCGACACACAGTTTACAGGCAACATGCTAACTTTTTTTTTATTAACTTCTAGAATACAAGGATTCAAGCGTTAGGTTACACACAATATGAGACGTCTTATACCTTCCTCTATGCACCTAGGCATGCCTTTAAATAGGCTATATCAAAATTGCTTGATGGTTACAACCCAACTACCTTTGGTCTTGTCACAAATCATAGCTTGGCAACTTGCTTATAATTACATGGAGTCATCTTCCCTTATTGCCGCATGGTAAAACCATCCATAACTGGTTTGGGGAGTCATCTCCCCTTGTTGCCACATGGTAAAAACCATCTACAACTTCCTTTGGGATCATCTCCCTTGTGTCATGTGTTAAGAACTACTGATAACTACCTTGAAGCCATTTCCTTTAGGTGCCATGTATTGGAACTGCCATAACCATGTTGGTTCGCAAGGATTTTGTGTCACTTGTGACTACGTTTTGATGCCACTTGCTATAATATTTTTGTGCCACTTTGCCTTGCCTTTTGAGCCCAAATCCCTCTTGGGTGCTTAAGGTTAATATGGGTGTAAGGTGTGACCAGATACTACCCTTACTATGTTACAAGCTAAGGTGCTAACACCAAGCTCAATTGTATCTTTAACCTCATGGAGTAAAGTGTTATGAGTGAACAATATCAGGGCCTAAAATGTACTTGCCTTCAATTATAACTGCCTATTAAATTTGAGGGTCAAGATTAAAAGATCATTCACCTGTCAACGGTCAAGATCGTAGAAACATATGGGCCCAACTTTAGCTCCTTCGCTGGAACACACTCAGCGCAGAGGAGAGAGAACGATGCAAAGTTCGATCCGGTCTTGCCAGTATCGGTTCTTCTCTCTCTCTCTCTCTCTCTCTCTCTCTCTCTCTCATGGATTTCTCTCCTACTTCTTCCTCCCCCACTTCCCGCAAAACCAGCAAATCCTCCAATCTCTACTCTACCGTCGTCATCCATGGCGACGACGAAGAGGAGGAACCCAAAAACAACGAAAACCCAGAAGACATTTACGCCACGATGCTCATCAAGGAGACCCAGAAATCCGAATCCTCTTTAGAAGAAGACTCTTCTCTCCCTCCTCTTCTCAAACGCCTCCCCAAGGACTTCGGCGCTTCTCTCTCTGACGAAGACGATGACGATCAAAGCTTCTCCTCTGGCACCGTCATCGTTCGCCATAACAACCGATCCACACCGTCCAAACGCTCCATTAATTCCCCTTTCTCCGATCGCCGCAAATCCAGCCCTAGGAAGCTCTTAGACGAAGACCCTTACTCGACATTTCTTGTGAAGTCGACCATGTCGAAATCGAGGTCTTCCAGTCCTAGGGAATCGATGCTGGGCACATTTATAAGGAGAACGGGAGGTGGGAGTAGTAGTTTTTATCCCTCGTCTCGAGGCTCGGATAGTCCAAAATCGCCGAATTATGAGTTTGGATTGAGGGCCGATGAGAAAAGGCAGCAGCAGCAACCACCGCCCAGGAAGATCTCGGTTGGATCGATTCCGGAGAGTGTTACGAGGGAGGATCCATCCTCCAAGTACGAGTTGCTTAATGAGCTAGGTGAGGTTGAATTATGATTATATTCAGTTGCATTTTGGTTGAAGGATTCGATATTTGAATTTGTATTAATTCGTTCAAGTTTAGTGAAAAAATTGATCTTTACTGGAGCTAGCTTAATTTTGGATTGATTAGTTAAAAGTTGGCATTTTTTGGTTCAGTAATTGAGTTTGAATTTACATTATTCAGTTGACCTGTAGGGAAAAAATTGATTTTTTGACTTTGGGAGAATGTGCTTGAATTCAGTTGATCAGTAGAATTTTGCTGGAAGAGTTGAGATTCTTGTCTTAGGGTAGTGAATAAGTTGAATTCGGATTGATTAGTTGAGGTTTACTGAAAAATTGGACTCTTTTGAGTTAGGAGATAGGTGTAATTCAGTAAATCAGTTGAATTGTACTAAAAAAATTGGTTTTTTTGTCTTTCCTTCTTCTTTTTCTCTTTCTTTTGCATTTGCATTTGCCTTTTCTTTTTCTCTTTGTAGTGAATACGCTTGAATGCAGATTCTGCAGTTATATTCTACTGGAAAATTGCAGTTTTTCTTTTTAAAATTTAATCAATAAGTTTGAATTCAGATAGATCAGTTGAGTATTATTAAAAGGATTGGACCCCCTTTTTTTTATTTTAGCGAACGGGCTTGAATTTAGATTGATCAGTGCAACTTTACTGAAAAAAGCTCCCCCCATCTTTTATTTTTCCTTGGAATTTAATGAATTAATTTGAATTTAGAATGTTTAACTGAATTTTATGCAGAAAATGGATATTTTGAATTTGGTTAATGAAAGAGATGTTGGCGAAATTGGCAGGGAAGGGCTCATATGGAGCTGTGTATAAAGCTAGAGATATAAAGACGTCGGAGCTTGTTGCAATCAAAGTGATATCATTGTCTGAAGGGGTTAGTATTTAGTTTCCTTCCATTTTTTTATCATTTTCTAGAGTTGATTTGGCTGGAAAATGTCAGTAAGTCAGGTAGCTAGCATAGAACTGATAGCAAAGTTGTTGTCTGAGTAATGTGTCACAGTTTAATGGGGTTAGATCTTAGATTGAATGACTTTTTCTCTTTATCCTGTAAAATTCTTACTTGATAAATGTCTATTTATCACTATATTTGTGTGTATAATTCATTTGAATCACCATTGCAGAACTGTATGTCAGTACTGCAGGTGGGGAAAAAAGGTTTAACCATTGTAATTTTCCCTAACGTGTAACTGTTTTCTGATCAGGAGGAGGGATATGAAGAAATACGTGGTGAAATTGAGACATTACAACAGTGTAGTCATCCGAATGTGGTTCGCTATCTGGGAAGCTACCAAGGAGAAGAATACCTTTGGGTATGGGCAAATTCAATTGACATGGATTACCTGCTGTTCTATATTTTAGCCAAGAAGGTTCTGTACTATATTTTCTTTGTGCGGTTGCCACACCATTTTGTAAACTCATAAGTTTGTTTGTGTTTTAGTTTCTCTGAAGCTCACTTGTTATTTGTCAATTTTCTTCTCAGTGGGGACAGAGCTATCTTGGGGCCAAAGTAGGCCATGGCCCACCGTTCCACCCTCAAAATTCAATCTGGCCCTTTACCAAATTTAGTTCTAGCTTCATCCCTCCTGCTCAGATGTGAACTACCTTTTAGAAGGGCTAGTCAAAAGAATTGTACCATAAATTGCTTGCTTCTGCTGTGGCCCCTTCTGTCATCATAGTAGTGATCATATATGGGTCCAGCATAAACTTCCAGATCACTGCTCTAGAATTGTAACTATATTCTAAGTCATCTTATTCTTGATTGTTTTTGAAATCTTTCCCTACCATTGTCAGGTGTGTGAAGGTTTTCTTACTTAAATCTTAGAAATCATGACTATGTAATGCTTAAACAAGTTGATCTTGATCAAAATTTCTAATTTTAGCTATGCGTAAGTGATGTTAGATCACCTTCTGCCCACAATCTCCTGATCTATATTTTCATTCTTCCAATTGAAAGGGTTACCAATCGAGTCCTTGCAATATCCACTTTACCATGTTTTTGAGTCCTGTTTCCAAATTAAGATGGTCTTGATGATGATGATGATGATGATGATGAGAATGTTGGATGAAATTAAGATGGTTACTTGGACCAAAACATGTATATCATTTCCTTAATTAAAACGACCTTATGATTGGTTATTTTGTCTGTTGCTAACAAGTTATTCTTCCTGTTTAAGCGATTGACTGTTTCTGAAACCAGAATATTTTGATGTTAATTTATGTTTTACAGTACGCCTTTCCTTGAAAGTTAGCCTCTCTATTTTGTATCATGTACTCACTGCCTCAAAGTACGTTACATGGCAAAAGGTAATAAGACTTTGTTTTGAATTTATTTACAGATAGTAATGGAGTACTGTGGAGGCGGAAGTGTTGCTGACCTGATGAACGTTACTGAGGAGCCTCTGGAGGAGCATCAGATAGCTTACATTTGTCGAGAAGCTCTAAAGGTGCAGTTATGATTCATTGGCTATAATTTAATAGTGACATCAATTAATATATATGTATACATATACATTTTGACTATTTGTACTTAGACTTTTGTTTATTTTGAAAATTTAAAACTATTCTGATTGTGTAAAAAGAAAACTCGTGTAAAAGGAAAACTCTGTGTAAGAAAATCTCTCCTTATGAAAGCTGATTGGAGGTAAACCATGCGTGATATGTCTAAACACTAAGAAAAAAGAAAAAAAAAAAAAAACAGTGGGAATAGGAGACAGGGCATATTATTCTGTGTCATTACTGTGCAATAAATGCTGACTATTCCCTCTGTACAATTTGATGGTTTTGATATGATAAGAAGTCTGAGTGGAAGAGATTCTGACAGCATTAACTGAAAAAAGAAAAGAACAAAGAGAAGAAAGTCCGTTTAACCTCTCTTGAGCAGTGTCTTCTTGCTTGTTGTTGCTGAAATCTCTTTGCCTGCAATCTCCTTGTTCTTCGTGTTTGAGAGCTCTAATTTGGTCTTCTTAAGAGAATACATATTTTAAAGCAAATCTAAAGCCCATAATTGCACTGTAGAACCTTAGATAAACAAGACACAAGTCGCACAAAGAATATCCAAAATGAAAATACCATTGTTAATGCTAGTTGATTGACTTGTTATCTTAGTCAATTGGTGGCACTTGTTTGTTAAATTTGACTTGTCTGATTGTATAAATTTACTGATTATTATTTGAGTTACTAGCAAGAATTGCCGTTTCTTTTTACTTTTTTCATGGGAGCAAAGGGTTTAGCAAAGTCATGGCCAAGCTCTTGATCTTCTTCCAGTTCTTAATTAACACAGCAAACGAAGTTGGTTGACATAGATACAGCTATTTAATGAGTTCTGTGAAATCAGATGTTGAATTCATAGCTTAATACTACATTCTATCTGTCAATCCTCTTAGTTGTTAATGAAGACTTCAATTTATTTTGGTGTAGGGTTTGTCTTATTTGCACTCAATATTCAAGGTCCATAGAGACATTAAGGGTGGTAATATCTTGCTTACAGAACAGGGAGAGGTGAAGTTGGGTGAGTCAGCACACTCAGAGTGATATATTTGCTTCTTTTTTTGAATGGAGATACTTGTTATTGTTATTATAGATAAGAGCATATGTATCGCTTTATTAACACAAGTTTAAACTAGTCTTGCTGCCCGAGAAAAGTTTCTACAGTAGCATTTAGACTCCATAAACTAAAAATATTTTTCAAAGTGGCATATAATTCTCATCCAAATTTTCTCCTTGGTAGCATGTGGCAGAACACGCATAAGGTTAGATTATTTTTAAGTTGACTTGTATGACTGCATTATCTGAAGTCTAGTTGTATGTTTTGATGCGTTCTTTGAATCTTATAGTCTTGTACCGAACTCTCTTGGTTGATTTCTTCTGATTATGTTAATGCTGCGGTGGAAGAACTATCATTTATCAACTCAAAGATGAGCAACTAGACATTCAACAGTAGTTACTGGATGTCTCTAAGTTGTGTGGCTAGCTTGCTTCAAGACACCCAATTGCTTATTAAAAGTCTTAGGAAATGCCAGAAGACATTGCTCTATTAGACCTCTTTACAATTGAAATAGCGGTTCTTAATACAGTCTCTCCAGAGGATGATTTTCTACTTAAATTTTTTTTATTTAGTTTTCCTATTGTTTACCTGTCAGTTTGGGAGATTTGCTGGCATCACTTTAATTTTTACATGATTATGTAATTTGCAGACCTTGAGATGAAAACAGTAGATTTATATATGATAAATGAGGCACCTAATATAATAATCCACAATGAAAGAAGATAAAAATTTGAACCTTCCTCAAGATAATGTAATGTGCAGTTGAGTTGAAGCTTGTGAACTTAGATTAGAAAAAAGATAAAGAGTCATTGACATATCTGCAGTCAAAATAGGGTCAGGAATTCAAATTGTTAAGTTAAATGGCGTAGCTACTTGGTCATGGAATTTGATGAGTTCTTTGAATTTTATAGACATTCAGAATAGTTAGATTCCTTCTGATCCTGTCAGTGCTTTATAATGGGAGTGGAGGAAGAAATATCATGTGTCAACTCAAATTGAGCAACTAGGCACTCATCTACAATAGATACTGGATGTTGAATGTTCCTTAGTTGGGCTTGCTTGCTTCAAGATACTTAATTGTTTATTACAAGTCTTAGGAAATGCCAGAAGACATTGCTCTGCTAGGCCCCTTCACAATTGAAGTAGGCCTTCTTAATAGAGTTCCTTTCCACTGGATGATTTTCTATTTAAAGTTTTTATTTCATTTCTGCATTGTTTTCTGATTGTTTACCTCTTAATTTAGGAAATTTACTGGCACTGTTTACATTTTCTACATGATTGTTTAATTTGCAGTTCTTGCGACAAAAACAGTAGATTTATATATGATAAAGAGGAGCCTAATAAACTAATCTGCAGTGAAAGAGGGTAAAAAATTCCAACCTTCCCCAAGATAATTTAACTTGCCCCAGTTACGTCGTTTATAATATTTGAAATAAGATCTTATATATATGATGAAAGTGAGTGTAGTTTACTGATTTAATGTCAAAGAAGGTCAAAGTTCATATTCCAATGACACACGTCTTCTATCCAAAAGTAGAGTATCTAATGGCCCGTTTGGTGCACATTGAACCTTTCCTCAAAGATTGTATGGTTTGCTTAATGTTGAGCTAGAGGTAGTGAATTTATTATTTATATCGTACAAAAGGGATTATCATTAATCTATTCATAGTCAAAGAATTTAAAAAATTCAAATCATAAGGTTGAGTCTCTTTTATCTGAAAATAGGATATCTAGTGGTCCCCATTGCCACTTTAAAAATTTTACCCTAGTTGCAGTGTTTGCAATGCGTAAGATGAATGAAGTAGACTTATATATGATAAAAGAGAGTGTGGTTTACTTGTCAGGGTCATGGAAGGTCAAAATTCAAACTACTAGGTTGCACCTCTTCTGAATGGGATTAGGGGATCATGTGGCCCTATTAAGTGCATTATGGACCTTAACTTTCTTCAAGATTGTATAATTTGTAGAACTTGAGCTGAAGCTGGTGGATTTATGTCTAATAAAACATGGATTCATTGGCTTATCCATGTCAAATAAGGTCAGAAATTGAAAATTAGAAGGCTGCACCTCATTTGTTTGAAAACACAGTTTTGTAATTGTCCTCTAGGTCCTCTTTGAATCTTCCATCTAGATAGTTTCTTTATTACTTGAGAAGAAAGTTGTAAACGCCTTATCCCGATTTGGGGTCCGCTACATGAATCTTGTTCTTCCATTCACCTCTTTAAGTGTCATTGTTTCATTAAGTCCAAGAGTTTTTAAATCTCCGTTGGAAATGTCCAAAGCATCTAAGTTTACCCTCTTGTAACCTATTGGTGTTACTCCCTTTAATGTTTTCATTTCTAATTCTATCCTTTCTTGTCTTGCTATTCATCCATCTCAACATCTTCATTTTGGCTATGCTCATCCTATGCATATGCTGTTCCTTAATTGTCCAACATTGGTCTGCGGAGCATGGCTGGCCTTACAACTGCCCATAGAATTTCCTTTTAATTTGAGTGGCAGCTACTGATCACACAGAACTCCAAGGCACATCTCCATTTGTTCCAACCTGCCTATATTATTTGGCCAACAATCCTTTCAATCTCTCTGCTATCATGAATTATCGATCCCAAATATGGAAAGTGGTCTTTTTGGGGTACTTCTTGGTTATCAATCTTTACTGGTGCTTCCCTCCTCCTACTTTCTAAAATTGCATTCCATATACTATGTCTTTGTTTGGCTAGATCCTTTAGAATTTATAGCATCTCTCCACAACTCAAGCTTTGTGTTTAAGCCCCCACTTATCTTATCAATCCAAACTATATCATCTGTAAATAAAATGCACCATGGAATCTCTTAGTGTAGATGTTTCTTTTACTCATCCATAACCATCGTGAAGAGGTACGGGCTCAATAATGATCTTTGGTGCAATCCTATGGTGATGGGGAAATAATCGATCTCTCCACTAGTGGTCCTAACATTTGTTACTGCTTCCCCATACACATCCTTAATTATATCTATGAATCCTCGTGAAATTCCTTTGTCACCCCACCCACCATATTGACACTTTAGGGACCTTATTATAAGCCTTTTCTAAGTCAATAAAGACCATGTGGAGGTCTTTCCTCCTCTCCCTATATTTCTCCATCAGTTGTCTAAGGAGGAAAATAGCTTACATTTTTGACCTCCCATTGTTGTGTATTTTAAAGTTAAACTCGTAAGCACACGAATCAGTTGTAGTATTCTCACGCGAAGAGGTTGATCCCATGAGGAATCGAACGAATGTGATACTAGTGGTCCCTACCATAAACTACTTAACCTAACCAAGATAATGAGATTTTAACCTAAACTAATGATGGAAATAAAAAATCCATGAAATTAGAAACTTTCTAAATTTAGAACTTTAAACATGCAAACTTTCTCAACTAAACTAACATGCAAACTAAACATAAATAATGATCTAACTAAGAAATCAAAACATGTAATACTTCATCATCATCATCATCATCATCATCATCATCATCATCATCATCATCATCATCATCATAGGGGTCGGCCACATGAATCTTATTCCTCCATTCCACTCTATTAAATACCATGGCTTCATTTAGTCCCAAAGTTTTTAAATCTTTCCTCACCACTTCTATCCACGTTCTTTTGGGCCTTCCCCTTGCCCTTTTAGAACCTTCAACTTGTATTGCCTCACTCCTTCTAACTGGTGCCGTTGTTGGCCTCCTTTGAACATGTCCAAACCATCTAAGTCTAATCTCCCTCATCTTGTTACCTATTGGTGCTATCCCTAAATTTCTTCTAATATTTTCATTTCTAATTCTATCCTTTCTTGTCTTACCACTCATCCATCTCAACATCCTCATTTCTACAACACTCAGCCTATGAGTATGATGTTCCTTAACTGCCCAACACTCTGATCCATAGAGCATGGCCGGCCTTATAGCCATCCTATAGAATTTTCCCTTTAGTTTGAGTGGCACCCGCCGATCACATAAAACCCCCGATGCACATCTCCATTTGTTCCAACCCGCTTGGATTCTCTGGGTAACCTCCCTCTCAATCTCTCCACTCTCATGGATCAATGATCCTAAGTATCTAAGTGGTCTCTCATGGGGACCTCTTGGTTATCAATCTTGACCGGTGCTCCACTCCTACTCTCCTTGCTAAAATTACATTCCATATATTCTGTCTTAGTTCGGCTAATTTTAAATCCTTTCGATTCTAATGCTTCTCTCCATAGCTCTAGCTTTATGTTGATACCCTCCCTTGTCTCATCAAGTAGGACTATATCGTCTGCAAATAGCATGCACCAAGGAATCTCCTCATGCAGATGTTTTGTTAACTCATCCATAACTAATGTGAAAAGGTATGGACTCAATGCCGATCCTTGGTGCAATCCGACAAAGGATGTGAAAATCACTACCACGCCACTAGTGGTCTTAATATTTGTTACTGCTCCCTCATACATATCTTTAATTATGTCTATATACCCCTGAGAAACCCCTTTAACACCTAACACCCTCCATATTAACTCTCTAGGGACTCTATCATAAGCCTTCTCTAAGTCAATAAAGACCATGTGTAGGTCTTTTCTCCTCTCCTTATATTTCTTTACTAATTGTCTTAGTAAGAAAATAGCTTCCATGGTAGACCCCCCAGGCATGAAACCAAACTGATTCTTCGATACACTTGTTTCATGTCGTAGCCTCTTCTCAATGACTCTTTCAAAAAGTTTCATGGTGTGGCTCATAAGTTTGATCCCTCGATAATTAGTGCAGCTCTGAATGTCTCCTTTATTCTTATAGATTGGTACAATAGAGCTTTTCCTCCACTCATCAGGCATTTTCTTTGATTTTATAACCTTGTTAAACAACTTGGTCAACCAAACTACCCCAATATCTCCCATATGCTTCCAAACCTCTATTGGTATACCATCAGGCCCCATGGCCTTTCCTGATTTCATCTTTCTCAAGGCCTCTTTTACTTCAAGCATTCTAATCCTACGTTCATATCTATAATATCCAGTGTTATTTAGATTTATAGTATTTTCAATACCTATATTCTCAGGGCCATTGTCATTTAACAATTTTTGGAAGTATATTTCCCACCTTTGTTTGATCTCAGCGTCTTTGACTAATTCCCTTTGATCATCGCTTCTAATGCACCTAACATGCTCTAAGTCCTTACTCTTCGTTTCTCTTACCTTTGCAAGTTTAAACACATCTTTCTCACCTTCTCTTGTTCCTAGTCTATTATAGAGCTCATCATATGCTTTAAGTTTAGCCTCACTTACTATTCTCTTAGCAACGTATTTAGCATTCTTATATTGTTCATAGTTTTCATTATTTCTAATCTTCTGCCATGCTTTAAAATGCATTCGTTTTTCTTTAATAGCTTTTTGCACTTTGTTTCATTCCACCACCATGTTTCCTTTGCTAATAGCCTTTTACCTTTAGATACTCCTAAGACATCTTTTGCCACTTTCTTAATGGACTCACCATATTAGTCCACATGGTATTTACTGCTTCATAATTCCAATTTTCTTCTACCATCAACTTATTTTTGAATGAGGTTATTTTCTCTCCTTTTAAGTTCCACCACTTAGTTTTTGGATGTGTATTAAGTTCGGTTCTTTTACTCCATCTTTTGATATGAATATCCATAACCATTAACCTATGTTGTGAGGTTAAACTCTCACCGGTATCACCTTACAATCCTTACATATAGATCGTTCATTATTCCTAAGTAGAAAAAAGTCTATTTGGCTTTTATGAAGTCCACTTTTAAAGGTTATTAAGTGTTCATCCCTCTTCTTAAAGAGTGTATTTGCAATGGATAGGTTATATGACAAAGCAAAATCGAGGATATTCTCCCCATCACGTTTCGTTCACCTATACCATACCCTCCGTGTATTCTAACATATCCTTCCTTATCTTTTCCTACATGGCCATTTAAGACTGCTCCTATAAATATTCCCTCAGTATTGGGAATTTCTTGTATGACTCCCTCCATATCTTCCCAAAACTGTCTCTTAATTATATCTTGTAGCCCTACTTGTGGTGCATATGCACTTATAATATTTATAATCTGCTCTCCTAGAATCATTTTTATTATTATAATTCTATCACCGATTCTTTTAACGTCCACAACTTTATCCTTTAATTCCTTATCCACTATTATTCCTACGCCATTTCTATTATTTTCCTTTCCTACGTACCATAATTTATACCCATCTATTTCTCTAGCTTTAGCCCCTTTCCACTTGGTTTCTTGGATACAAGCGATGTTGACTCTCCTACGTTTTATCGTGTCTACTAACTCCAAACTCTTACCCGTCAATGTCCCTATATTCCATGTAGCGATGCGAATCTTATGATTTGGAGATTCCCTATTTACTATCGCCTTTCTCGACCTCCATGGTATGAACCCATGTCCACTTTTCACCGCATCCGGGTTACGATGCGGCGCGTCGCTTCGAGGGGACGCTCTAGCAGCCCTTGCCCATTTTTCACTACACCCGGATCCGATGTAGCGCGTCGCTTCGGGAGAACGCCCTAGCAACCCTTGCCTATTTTTCACCGCATCCGGATCCGATGCAGCGCGTCGCTTATGGGGAACGCCCTAGCTTGAGCGAATTTCAGATTTCGATTCATGTCATGTTGGGGTTGCCATAGTTTTAAAAGCTGAAGATGATTTTCATTAAAATCATTAAAATCATCTTCAGCTTCACCCTTGCCGGCTGGCTACCTGACGCAAGGGTGGCCATATTTTAAGAAGCTGAAGATGATTTTCATTTCTCCCTCACAAACTAATATACAAATGCATATTTATTTGTAAGAAAGAAATAATATAATCATCTTCAACTTCCCCCTTGTCGGCTGGCTACCTGATACAAGGGTTGCCATCTTTTAAGAAGCTGGAGATGATTCTCATTTCTTCCTCACAAACTAATATACAAATGCATATTCATTTGTAAGAAAGAAATAATAGAATCATCTTCAACTTCCCCCTTGCCGGCTGGCACCTGACGCAAGACCCTCCTCCTTTTTTATCTGGGCTTGGGACCGGCATTGGCGGAGTTAAAACATGTAATACTTATAGAAACAATTAAACAAGTGGTATGCATGGGATTAAACTAGAAAGAATGTATGAAACAAAGTAGTGAGAAGCATGGATGGTCATGACAATATGTAACTATGGTGGAAAACCAATCTAACATGGGATTCATGAATAGAACTAGAATTTGAGTTTGAGACTCTAATCTAAATTAAGCAATTTATCTAAGGGAAAACACCTTGAAACCATGCACGTGGACCATGGGTTTATGCGCATGATTTATGGGGTAAACATAGACTGAAATCAATGGACTTCTAACTAACTGTCATGCAATCTAATCTAAGAACTAAACACACAACTTAAAAGGTTAATTAATTTCCTAAGAATAACTTAGACCAGCAGTAAATAATGTGAAGAATTAAGCATTAACAAGGTGATATTTCTACGTTGCTGGAAATTCCAGCACCATGCTGTTTCCATTTTCCAAGTAATCAACACATAAAAGCATGACTTTATATGCATTAAAATATTCATGACTTTATATGCATTAAAATATTCAATTCAATAGTTCTTCATTATTGGAAACAAGTGTAAACAAAACTTCAAGTGATTTCATTGAAACAGTACCAATTACATCCAAAAAGTTGAATGCATAAAACATATATACAATGCTGGAAATTGCGTTTAATTCAAGACACGAAACTTGATTCAAATCAATTCTAAAATACCTTCCAAAGCCCTCAAACTGATCTCCTTTGATATGCAATTGGTTTCCAAGAGAGAAACAAAAGAAAAAATGGCTGGAGTGATGAAGGAACTTGAGGAAAGGAACACTTAAAACTATATCTATCTCTAAATAGAAACCATGGAATGCAAAGAGGGAAATCAGAGACTCAAGTCACTTGTTTTCTTGGCTGTCACTACTAGAAAATAATTAACTTGTTTCTTTGAGGAATAAGCAAGGAAAACTTAGAAGTTAAAGGCAATTCAACAAGGTAAACAACAAGAGAAACAAGGAACAATCAACAAAAAAAGAAGAAGGAATTCAATGAACAAGGGTTTTGATCTAATAACTAACTCTTTTGGTTGTCACTACTAAAGAGTTATAGCTTTTAAATCAATAGATTATGAAACTAAACTCAAAGCTAACAAGAAAAGAAATCAAACTAACAACTAAGCATGGAATCAAAGGCAAACAAGGTAACAATGGACAAGCTAAGAGAAGAAAAATCAATGTGAATCAACCTTTCAAAAGGTGACTACCATTCCAATCGTAGGCTTAGAACACTTGGATGAGTAGCAGCCCACCTTGGATAGAATATCAATCACCCAAAAGGAGAAGAAAATTCAAGCAAAAGTGAAAGGAGAGTTGGGGAGGAAGAAGATCCCTCCTTCAAGTGGAGGAGGCGTCTTTTTCCTTTTAGTGAAAAACATTCTTCTTCTTTGATTTTATGGTCTTTTATATTTTGTCTCCTATATTTTCTAGGGTGTCCTAATAATAAGGTGTGGTGTGGATGAAAACATCTCAATTTAGATGGCTAGGATGGTGGGAATTTAGGGTTTTCAAAAGAGGAAACAAGGTGGATGGTGGCTGCCTTTTGTTTGCTTTAAGTGGGGAGGTGCCATTTTTTTAGGGGAGGCATCTTCCCACTTCAAAAATCATTGAGACTCTTCAAAATTGGAAGTTGGGTGATGTGATAAGGTAGGAAACAGATAGGAGAGTGGGAGGAAAGAGATGGGTAGGAAAAGGATAGAAAAGTGAGACGAGGTGGGAAAATTTGGTTGGCTAAGTGATTTCCTAAGAATTTGGGATTGGTTGGTTGGGATGAGAGTTTATGAAGGTGGAGTTGTCTTAGAATGGTAGGACTTAAATGGAGTCAAATTCGTGGTGCTATTTAGTGATGAGGTGGAAGGTGATAAAAAGGTGAGAGAAACATGGAAAAACATGAAAATTGAAGGGGTCTCTTCCTATTGGTCTACATGCCAACTTATCCTAATGAATTTTTCCTTAATTTTCTTCAAAATATCTCTTAAAATCTCATGGATAATCCTCTTGATTTTCCTCCAATCCTAGCCATCTAATTAGGTTAGCTTGATGGCTAACTTTGAGGACTTCATTGGTTAGGCTTCATACCTCAATTCCTTAACTTGAGTATCTTGAATGGCTAGGCTTGGTGGTTGGCTTGACTCCTTAACTTGTCACCTTGTCAATGGCTTAAATATGGTTTGGTGCCTTACATCCAACCCATGCAAAAGGTAGTGAAAGTGCATGGCTTACTTCATGGGCTCACTATGGCCACCTTTTGCTTCTTTGATTTCATCCACTGTTAGTTCTAAAGGTGATCTTCATCTTTGATCTCATGTTGGATTGATGATTCTTAGGTTTTGACTCGATCTTTTTGATCTTGATTTTCAATGTTCATCTCGATCAATCACGGCCATTGGATCACCATATCGCTTTTCACAAAAAGTGAAAAGCTCTAATTAAATCTTAAAAAACATGATTAATCACATACTTACCTTGTATTAGCCTTTGGACCAAAAAAATATCAAAATTTTGAGTCTTTAGGTAAAAAATCATGTTTACGAATTTTGGTCAAGAGCCCTAATTTAATGCTATAAGTTGTAACACATGGGTAACTAATTGGATGTTTTTATGCTAAATTAAACACTTATCACCCACGCATGAAACCAAATTGATTTTTCGATACACTTGTCTCATGTTGTAGCCTTTTCTCAATCACTCTTTTAAAAAGTTTTATGGTATGGGTCATAAGTTTGATTCCATGATAATTAGTGTAACTCTGTATGTTTCCTCTATTCTTACAGATTGGTACAATAATGCTTTTCTTCCATTTGTTTGGATTTTTATTTTTTTTATTTTAAAATCTTATTAGACAACTTTGTCAACCAAATTACTCCAATATCTCCCATATATTTCTAAACCTCTATTGGTATACTGTCGCGCCCCATGGCCTTTCCTGATTTCATCTTTTTTAAGGCCTCTTTCACTTCAAGTGTTCTAATCTTACAGTTGTATCTATATAGTCTAGCATTATTTGGGTTTACAGTTCTTTAAATCTCTGTAGTCTTAGGGCCATTGTCATTTAATAATTTTTGAAAGTAACTTTCCCATGTTTGATTGATCTCATCTTCTTTGACTAGTATCCTATGGTCATCACTTTTAATGCATTTAATGTGGTTTAGGTCCTTACTCTTCTGTTATCTTATTTTTGCGAGTTTGAACATATCTTTCTCACCTTCTCTTGACCCTAATCTATTGTACATATCACCATATGCCTTGAGTTTAGTCACACTTACTATTCTCTTAGCAATCTTTTAGCATTCTTATATGGCTCCAAGTTTTTGTTATTTCTAGTTCTGTGTCATGCTTAAAGCACACTTGTTTCTCTTTAATAACTTTTTGCACTTTTTCACTCCACCTCTAAGTTTCCTTTACTAGTTGCCTTTTACGTTTAGATACTCTTAGAATATCTTTTGCTACTTTCTTAATGGACTCCACCATATTAGTCTACATTGTTTGTACTTTTGTTTCATTGTTCCACTTTCCTTCTACCATTAAATTTTTTATGAATAATATTATCTTCTCTCCTTTTAAGTTCCATCACTTAGTTTTTGGATGCCTATTAAGTTCATTCCTTTCTTCCATATTTTAACATACATATCCATAACCATTAATCTATGTTGTATGGTTAGACTTTCATCGGGTATCACCTTACAGTCCTTGCACATTGATCTTTCGGTATTCCAAATTAGAGAAAAGCTTATTTGGCTTTTGTATAATCCACTTTTAAAGGTTATTAAGTTTTCATCCCTTTTTTTAAAGCATGTGTTTGCTAGAGCTAGGTTATATGCTGAAACAAAATCTAGGATAGCTTCCACCATTTCATTTCTTTCTCCAACCCTATATCCTCTATGTACCTTATCATATCCTTCCTTTTCTTTTCCTACATGACTAATTAAGTTTGTTCTTATAGATATCCCCTCTATGTTGGGAATTTCTTACATTACGCTTTTTATATCTTCCGGTAACTGTCTTTTAATTCTATCTTCTTACCCTACTTGTGGGTCATATGCACATATAACATTCATGATCTTCTCTCCTAAAACAAACTTTATTAGTAGAATTCTATCACTGGGTCTTTTTACGTCAACAACTTTATTTTTTAATTCTTTATCCATTACTATCCCTATGTCATTTCTATTATTGTCCTTTCCTACATACCAGAGCTTATATGCATCAATTTCTCTAGTTTTAGCCCCCTTCCACTGGACTTCTTGGATACAAGCCATGCTGACTTTTCTACATCTCATTTTATCTACTACATACTCTTACTTGTCGATGTGCCTATATTCCTTGTAATGATACAAATCTTATTCTTCTGAGCTAGTCTCTGCACCCATGAACATTTAGAGTGACACGAGAACTCCTGTCTACTATTGACTGCACCTTGGTTCTGATGCAGTGTGTCGCTTCTGAGGGGACCTTGGCTCTGATTCAAGAGATCTCTTTTACTTATTCATAGTCTGAAGAAGGCCAAAAATTGGAATTACAAGGTTGGACCTTTTTTAATCAAAAGGTAGGGATAGCCTCTGCTTAAGTTTTTATGATTTTCACTACTTCAAGTGAAGGTGGAACACAATATCTAATAAAAGATGGAGAGTCTAACTTATCCATACAAAGAAGGTTAGGAATTCAAATAAGAATGTTGCACACCTCGTATATCTAGAAGCACTGTACCTACTTGCCCTCCTGGTCATGTTGAGTCTTCTCTCAAAATTGCATCATTTACACTGCTTGAAAAGAAGGTTGTAGACTTATCACAAGTGAAGAAGCCCCAAAGTTTTGAATTACAAGGTGTTTTAATGTCAATACAAATGCCTAAGGATTTTTAAGTTTAAGGTTTTCACAAGAACTTAATATGCCCTCTTAAGAAGGCTTTCTGTATCTTATGTTGGATCACTTTTACTCTTTCTTTTTTTGGAATGGGTGTTCAATGTCTTTTACTAATGCAGAAGGTTCTGAAGTTTTGTCCATTCAATGATCACATTTGACAAATTGAGGTGCAATGTAGTTCTCCAATTTATTCTCTGCAACAATGGAGTTGGATCTTGTTTTCCCTTGTCTACAATATCACCTTGTTGTATGATTTTTCAGTAATTTTCTGTGCCTTTTGGAATCAAGGCTATGCATTGGGTGCACATTAAAGAGGTCAATGCACTTGTGTTTGAATTGCTGTTATACCATGTCCTATAGACAGAAAATTTGTTAAATCCAAGGTGTTTCTTGTCTTGCTTGTAATGAATGACGTACTGACTTGGCAAATATGATCATCTTGTCATGACAGGTGATTTTGGCGTTGCAGCTCAACTGACCCGGACAATGTCAAAACGCAACACGGTATTAATTTCATCTTTGAGATAGAAATAGGGTCGTGATAGGCACACACCTTTACAATGGGCCAGGCATGTGCAGTTAACTCTTCTTTGACCTTTTTGCCCATGAGCTGCCTGTGGGACCCACACCAAATGCGGACACACACTTGCTCTCTCTCTCTCTCTCTCTCTCTCTCTCTCTCTCTCTCTCTCTCTCTCTCTCTCCACTAAAACCCTAGTCAGCAACGAGTATAGAGGAGATCACCAATGGATGGATTTGGATTTTCTATCAAGATATCTTCCCTGGTTTTTTCATTTTCTGATGAACAGAGAACTGTGTTTGTTGCAGCGGGTTTTGAAGAGCTCTAGGAGGTTGGTTGATGGGATTCTGAGAGGGGGTTTGGCTTGGGTTGAGGGAAGATGGGGAGATGGCTTGAAGGTTTTGTTAAAGGAGTTTGAGTGGGGTCCGTAAGTGAACAGTTGACAGTTTTAGCTTTTCATTACAATTATTTCAAGGACAAAGGAGGTCCTTGTGTAAACAGCAATAATGTCCAATTTCTCCTAGAAAAGTGAAAGTAAGAAATTGGGGATCTGGGATTTTGCCTATTCTGCACATTTCTGTAAAGCAGCATGGAAGTGGCAATTTTGCACGCAGAGACAGTCACTCACAGACAGACAGAGAGATGTAGGTGATTTGGTCTGAGGTTGGGACTGATAAACTTTCCATAGTTTGAAGGACAATAAGAAACAAAAAATGTAACTCTCACCTTGCTTAATATTGTGACTAGATGAGGGATATTAATAAAGATTCAAGTTTTCATTCCTATATAAAGGGCTGGAGAATTTCTCAGAAGGTAAGGGATAAAAGTCTCATTTAGAGAGAGCAGCTTTCACAAACAAAAATACTGATACCTAAAGGTATTTATATAAAGAAAAATGGTAAGGAGATACCCACTTGCTTGCTTAAACAAGCTAGTCAAATAGATAATTGCAACGTAGCATTTTTCTTGGAACTTCTGTTTCTCTTGAGCTAGTTCCAGCAGAAAATGTGACATGTTATAATAAGACTTGGAGGAAAACACAAGTTCAAGAAAAATGTGATGTGGTACTCATGTATCTTACTAGCTTTCTTGAGCAAGCAAGTGTTTTGCTTAGTATTCATTTTCACGCATTGCAAAAATGTGTTCAATTTGCTGAATATGTTAGATAATGAAGAATACTAGCGAGTTCTAGATAAGCAGGCCCAAATGTTGTGCGCAAACATCATTGCATTACTAGAGAGAGTTGCAAAAGCTTGCAGTATTTGCTATCGTTTCAGCTTGGGGAATTGCTTTTCCATTTGGTGTATTTTTGTCCATTTTATCTTCCTTCTTTGATGGCTATCCTGCTTGAATTGACATTTCTTTCCTGGTAGCTAACAGGAGTTTCTATCTTTGCCTTTTGCAGTTTATTGGCACTCCTCATTGGATGGCTCCCGAAGTTATTCAAGAAAGTCGCTATGATGGAAAGGTGATTTTTTTATTGATTGGTTCTTCATGGAGTTATTGCTTTTTCAGTGCTATTGTACACTTCATGAAAATATCTTTCACCTGTTTTATTGATAAATAAGAAGTCGATCACATGTGCCCTTTAACAAATTTATCTGTAGGTGGCTTAATGCAAAGGACAACATACTAAGTAGCAGTTCTGGTTGTTCTGTGTCGATTTTAATTTCTATTTCCCACTGCAGCATCTACAGTTTGACTCATCTGCCTGCCAAAAGATGTGTAGGAACTTTAAACTAGTTCTTTTACATTCCAAAATGTAGTAATTTAAAGCATTGCTGTTCTTCTAATTTCCTAACCATTGAAGCTACTGATTTCCTGAATGCATTATTCTAGGATGATTTTCTAGCTACAAAAAGTAATAGTACTGTGCATAAGCAACTTCCATTATTAACATGCAAATGGCGTTGCCTTATATCAGTTTGTACAGATTGGTTGTAAATTCTGTTCCCAAGCTTTCTGTTGGTCTTTTGGAATGGAAAGTCTTGATGCATCTTTGCAATAAAAAAGTTTCATTGTTTCTTTTTCTGTCTTTCAATTTTTTTGGAATGGTAGCTTAACTGAAAGGAAAAGAATACTGAAGAATTAGCAGGGATCATGGGCCCTGTATTTTCCAGGCCCTTCTTTTTTCTACGGAGGAGATATCATTCCATCATACATGATTCTTGTACCTGATTTGGCTATTTCATGTGTAGGAATTTCTTTCTAAACCCATGGGTTAGTGTTTTATCATCAAGCTGTTGTTGCAAGTACAATATCGTAGCTTAATGATGACCTTCTTTTCAGGTGGATGTATGGGCTCTTGGTGTATCTGCCATAGAAATGGCAGAGGTATGCTTCTTTGGGTTATTATTGTTGGAATTTGTCTTGGAATTTATTGTTCTGTGCTTGTTTCTTCTTTTAGGGTTTAGAGCTACTACCATCAGCTTTCTTTCATTGCCAACTGAAATGCATAAATATGCATGTAATATCAATTCTCAAATGATACCTTATACTTGCCTTTTATTTTGTTTTTTAATCAATTTGCAGGGACTCCCTCCAAGATCCACTGTGCATCCAATGCGAGTGAGTACATGATCTTGGTTATTGATATTTCCTTTTTCTTTTGGTGTGATAAAACATTAATTTATATTTCATAGTCATTTCTGATCCATTTCCATTAATTTTCTTTCTAGCATCATGTCATTACATTGTTCTTTTGAATCTAGTTGTTGATGATTGTTTCTTAGCATCAAGTGGTAAACATTTCTCATGGTTGGATAAAATGAACTCTGTAGCTGCTGAAGTAGAAATAGAGAAGAACGGATGGATATCATCATAATCTGAGTGAGTTAACAGAGCCTGTATCCTTTATCAGAGGGAATACTTTTAAGTCTGAGCTGTTTTGCTGAAGATCTTAAATCCATCTTGGGAAACTGATCGTTATTTGAAGGATTCTGAGAACATTATCAGGTGACTTCAGATTAGGGGTGTCTTTTCATGGAAGCTCATGAGGCTGGAAATATTGTTGACATCATTATTGGTTTTTAAGTTTAACATCCATTTTAACATGGCATAAATCAGTCAATGGTGATGTCGCCTGTCGAATTCTTTGGTATATGATGATGGCCAGTGCGTCCTCATTGGCATTGTTAATGAAGAAACCATCATTCAGTAGCTTTTATAGATAATGGAATTTGGACTGACAACATACAAATGACAATTGTGCTGCAAATTGGGATCCTGAAAAAATGCACAGGTACATTTCAATAAGAGTTTAGATTCTTTCTCCATTCTTATACAATTGACAGCCAGCCCAAGTCCTTATGATTTTAACATTCAAGTTTGATACCCAAGATATCCAGATTGAGTTTATGGTAGTATGTAGCTTCATTTTGCCGCCATCCTTTTCCTACATCAGAAATATGAAGACTGGAAGTCATTCAACATGAGGTGAAATGATGAGTATATTAATTACATAATAGTCAGATTTAAATAAGTAACTGGAGATAGTCTGAACTCTTCACTCTTGTCCACCTTTGAGTTTCATGTTTAATTGATGAATGACCTTCCACGATCAGCCAAGATGAGAACTGTAATTTCAAATGTATGGTCAATGAGTTATTTCTGACAAAATGATCAGGTTTCTGGTTGGGCCTTTTTGTCTTGTGCTCCAAGATTGTTACCATACAGAAGTTGCAAAAGCAGGGCATTTTGTGCATGATCAACAGTTCCATTGTAGGAGTGGCCTCGGACACAGAAGAATGAATGAAACACCTGATTTTTTTTCTAGCAATTGGACCACCCTTCTTAAATTGGTGGCCTTCAGGATGTTTTGATTTACAAGAAGCTATTCTTAAGACTTCAAGATTCTGGATTGATATGAGGAACTCTTGATATTTGTTTCTCCTTCTTTTATCACTTCATCCTTGGTAATGAATCTGTACTTTGTTATATGTGTTCCTTAGTGTTGGAGAAGTATGTTGACAATTATCTACTTTCTGATTTTACTTCAACCTTCTGGTTCTGTACTTTGTCATATGGGTTGATTCGTAGAAGCGATGTATCTTGACAATGATCTCCTTTATGACAGGTGCTTTTTATGATATCTCGTGAGCCTGCTCCAATGCTAGAGGACAAGGAAAAATGGTTAGTCTCTTATGTTTCATTGATCTTAATATACCACATGCTTTACAAATTCCTAATATTTTCCATTTTTCTTTTCATGTTTTGCTTTGTGAGGAATGTGGAGTTTCTTGTCCATCAATGGCATTTGTTTGCTTTCTTGTGATCATAAAGTTGGTGCGCCAATCTCATAACGAAGGCATAACTGATACTTCTAATTGAAAATGTTAACTCTGTACCTGTTCCTGCCCCGTACACCCTAGACTTGTTTCTGCATTCATGGTAGTGGCAGTCTCTTGCAGAGTAAACTGGACTTCTCATGGGTTTGGTTTGTGCCAATGTCAATTTGCTCCTCTTCTAAATTTTGGGTTTTATTGTTTCATTCAAGGGAACATGTTTGTCTTGGTTTCGCAGATATCGATCTTGTACATAGGAGACATTAGTCATAAACATATTTTCCAACATATTTTTGGAGCAGCCAACGAGAGAGCGGATGCTCTTGCAAGAGAGGGCACTGATAGGCAATCTTTGAGAATTCAGATTTTGAGCCTCAAGGAATTGGTTGAGATATTTTATTTTATTTTATTTTGTTGTTGTTGTTCATACGAATTTGGATGGTCTGGTAATTTTTGGATCATCTCTATCCTTTATTCAATGAAATTCCAACCCACCATTTGGGAAAAAAAGAAAAGAAAAGAAAAAGAAAACAAACATTAGTCATAAAAATCTTTATGCGAATAAAAATAATCCCTCATTTTAGAACTTCTAGCAGTTCATATGCTGCATATCTCTGTTCTGTCCCTCCCATGTGGCATCTGGTTTACTATGTTTCTGCATCTGATAAGAGAAAATATTGGGTTGTGGGATCTCTAAAATTGATCATCCATAAATTGCTTGGTGATTATGATTAGGAAGACAATTTCATTAGTTTTGGTGGGATCTTCATCACTATGGGACTGCATAAATGGTGATTGCTAATGAGTTAACCTTTTGGTTGATTATTGACAATTCGGTAATGAAGGAAAACTAATAGATCAGAAACAATTTGGCAACAAGATTTTTGGATGTCCAGCTTAGAGCTTAATTTTCTTCACGCTTGTGTTCACGTTGATGCAAAGAATCATGCTACACAAACTGATGTGTTGAGTTGGTGAAACATTTGACAAGTTAACATTTGGAATAGATGTGGGGAAGAGCCAGAAGCCCATCAGAACAAACTTCTATGTCATAAGAGAATTTAGCCTAATGTGGTTTTGCACCCGTAGTACTCCAAGATTAGATACAGTTGATATTATTAATAGAACAACCTGAAGGTATTTCCTTTGTTGAAAATAAATGTGGTAAATATTGCTACTCACCAGGACCCTGTAAGGTGTAGAATCTAGAGTGCCTTGTCTTCCACGGCTTAAAGTTGCTAATTGCAGGAACCTGATTGAAATGATTTGTCATCTGTACTAAATTGTCATGGTCTGAAGATTTCTCTTTCTGTATATTCGGCAACTGAACTTGTAATTTGTTTGTTTTTTTGTCGGTTGATGCACTTGCTCAGAGTAGAAAGTAACTAGAGTTCTCTACTGATCTTTCATAGATGAAATAACATGAGTGTGTTCTAAAGCCTCATGTGAGATGTAGAATTTAAGCTAGGACAAGCACCTAGTACTTTACTGTAAGCATCATTTTGGGAGTGCATACCAATTGGGAGCAATAGTACAAGCAGTCATGTAACTTTTTCCCAGAATCTCAATAATCTCACTACTGGATTATCAAGATCCTCTATATGATTGTAAAACATTTATTCGCATTACTGATGTTAGAGTGGTGTTTACATCTCCAAATTGATAGTTGCCATTTGAAATAGTCTGATGGGAACAACTTGAGAGGAAGAAGATGAAGAAGAATGAAATGAGATATAGGAGAAGGAAGCCAAAGGAGAGATTTGAAAAGAAGGAAAAGAAAAAGTAGGGTTTTCATGCAATGAAAGCAAAGCAAGGAAGAAGGCATTATAGAGTCCATGATGGTATAGTTGAGAAAAGAAGTCATAGGGGAGAGCTGGGCTTGAGTTCACAAACCTAGGGCTTTATTGAAATGGGTTTTCAGGAGTCATGGCCTTTGGTTTATTTTTATGTGGAGGTGCGTTGGGTTTTGAGTTTCATAAGATAGGGTTGGGATGTGTAGGATTTAGGTGTGAATGTTATTGGGTTTTAGAGTGTTAAGATTCGGGTTTGGAATATGTAGAGCAAGGGTTTCCAGCAGGCTCTAAAAGAGGTGGCTTTGGGAATTGTGAGGAAGAAAGGAATAAATTGACACAATTTTTTTCATTTTCATTGAGTGGTACAACTACGTAAGCCTGTAATTTGGAAAATTTTAGAAGAGCTATTAATGGCACATAATAGAAAAGTGCCTTGTATTCTTGACATAAACAAGGGTCTATAATTTTCACTTTTTCCATGTTTCTAGGACTAAAGAATGATATTCCTCCATCATCGACATGCTTATTATACTACTATTGTTCCCTTAGGGCTTTCAATGGATTGGATCCATGTATATAAAATTCAAGATCCAATTAAATATGAATGGAATTGTTGATTGAATAATTCCTCGGATTATATCTTTGGCATCTTAATATAAGTCCATTTAGAGTCGGGCTGAGTCTTGAACTGCCCTAGATTGAATCATGGAAGTGAAATTATTTATTGTTGCAATTGTAAAACTAATATGATGCCTACAAAGAGCAAAATAAATTAAAACAATCATAGAATCACATGATATGTGGTTCGTTAGTGTGCCTATGTTCACCAGATGATTTGATCTTCTTCACAATGATAAAATAGAGAACAAATACAATCACTGCTTGGATTCAATCTCTCTCCTCCCTCCCTCCCCCCCACCCCCCCACTAAAGCAAAAAAGAACAAAAATCACTTGAGCTCCTCTCTCTGTCTCTCTCACAGAGATATAAGAACTATTCACAAGAATTCTAGAGTAAACATAAGAGTTTTAAGTTTTACTCACAGCGTGTGTACCCAACCTGGACCATATAGGAGAGAAACCCCATTTACCACTAATTGATTGACTTCTTCAATCTCTACACATGGTTCTCCTCCATGTGCACTTTGAATCCTTCTCGTTGCTCTATGCGAATCTCTTCTTCCGAGTCTCCATGAAGAAACAATATCTTTACGTCTAGCTGGTCAAGTTCCATATCGAACTTTGCCACATATCTAACAACACGCTAATAGAAGTATGCTTCACAACCAGGGAGAACTCATTGTAATCAACTCTTTACTGCCGTGAATACCCCTTTGCCACTAATCTTGCCTTGAATCGTTGCATTCTCTTTTTGTCCCTGGCTTCTTTCTTCTTAACACCTACTTGCAGCCAATAACCTTTGTTTCCTTGGGGTAGTTCAACCAATTCCCAAGTTTCACAGTTCAGAAGTGATTCTCTATCTTCCTCCGTAGCTATTATACACTTATATTTATCCTTGCATGATTAAATCTTGAGAAGATGGATCTCCATTACTGATTACCAAAGCAATAGAAAGCATTTCTTCCAAACCACACCTCTTAGAGCTTTAGTAGTTCATTTTGGTTTGCTTTTTCTATGCTCTCTTGCACTTGTGCTTGTTGAACATACTGCTGGACGAGCTTTCTTTTTCTTTAGTCAACTCATCTAATTCCACCTTGGCTTAAAGTCTCTCATTATCACCAACTTCCTTTGACTTATCTTCACTTTGCTAGCTCTCTTTCGCCAAGTGAATCCATCAGATGTGATATCTCTATTGATAATAACTTTCTCTGTTCTTGGGTCCCACCAAGAAATATGCATTTTCTTCATCATTGCTCATTCTGCATATGAACATTGGCAGGACATAAAAAAAATTCTTAACTTGGATTAATGAACTTCCCTTCTTGTCCACACCTCTTCAGCAACTTTAGAATCAAGTGCCATTATTGGTGATCTATTAATAACATAACGTGCCATGTTAATTGCTTCAGCCTGGAACTTCTTTGGTAATCTTGCATGCAATCATGCACCTTGTTGTCTCCAAAATCATCCTATTGATAAATTTTGCAACTTTATTTTGTTGTGGAGTCCCTAGAGTAGTGAAGTGCTTGGCGATGCCTTCATTCTTGTAGAACATCATGAATTCTTCTCTTTGTATTTTGTCCCATTATCTAGATTGAGACACCTTATTTGCTTCCTTGTTTGTTTTTCTACTTTTGCCTTCAATTTCTTTAACTTACTGGAAACCTTAGATTTCTCCTTTATCAAGTAGACTCGGACCTTCCGAGAGAAATTATTAATGAAGATCCCAAAATACCAAGCTCTCCCTCTTGGTGGCACTGACATAGGTCCCAGACATTTGAATTTACATTGTCAAGAATCATTGCCTCTATTGATTGCAGTCTTAAACCTCAGCTTGCACTGCTTCCCATAAATACAGTACTTGTAGAAATTAAGTTTGCATGACTTTTCTCCCATCAACAATTTTTTTTTAGATTTGTCAGCCAGCTCACTCGTATGTCTCAACCTTGTGTGCCACAGATTTGTGTCATATGCACAGGAATCTACAGGTAAAGAGATGGAAACACTACCTACCACAGATTTGTGTCATATATGAAGGGGAGCCTTGGTGCAACGGTAAAAGTTGTCGTCGTGTGACCTTGGGGTCACGGGTTCAAGGCGTGGAAACAATCTCTTGCAAAATGCAAGGTAAGGCTGTGTACTTTAGGCCCTTGTGGTCTGCCCCTTCCCCAGACCCTGCATAGGCGGGAGCTTCGTGCACCGGGGCTGCCCTTTATCAGAACCATAACCCCTTTGGTCACTTTAAAACTCCACCTGTTGCTGTGCACATGTAACCGTAAGAATCTAACATCACATGAAGTCTTTACAGCCCCATCAAACATTTTCTATTTTGATTGCCCCAGTCCAAATGACGTTACAGGCAGTGTCATTTTCCATTAGAACAGCGCCATAGTTGTAAGATCTGTAGCTATAAATTCATTCCCTATTTGGACACATGTGGTAGGAACATTAAGAATCTATGATCTATGCATCAATAGTGTTATCTGCACCTGAAGAGACCGAGAGAGAATCTGGCTCATTTGATTTTCTACTTCTGCTATGCTTGTTGAGCTAGAGGATTTGTCCTTCTCCTCCCTTTATCTTTTTGTATTTTGGGACAGTCTCCTGAAGTGTCCCTTCTCATAGCAGTAGCAGCAGTCAATTCCTTAGACCTCAATTTTGATCATGACCTACTTCTGATTGATTATGATTTCTCCTTAGTCCTACCACAGCCCTGACTAGGCTTCGCCTCAGGTCTTGCTTGAGAAGTAGGGTTCTTTCTTATCTCATAGATAAGAGAGCTGCAGTCACCTCTTATCTCCTTTCTAAATAACAAGGTATTCACTAGATGATCCTAAGAAGGGGCAAATGAGACCAATAATACCTCCTTATCTACTTCGCCAACTTTTATATTGTCCTAGTAGTTTACTTATCAAATTATTGAATGCATTGAGGTGCTCCATTAAATTTGCACCTTCTATAATTTTTAGGGCTTATAGCTGCTTCTTCAAATATGGTTTGTTTGACTTGCCATATATAGATTCTTCAACATCAACCACAACTTCAGTAGAGATTGCTTATCAAGCACGTTATGTATAACCTCATCCTAGAGACATAACGGAATAGTGCTTATTGCTATTGCCTCAAGCTTCTTCCATTCATATCTTTGCAAATATTTTCCCTGTCAATGCACTGATCAGGTTTTGCTGAGTCAGTAGAGCTTCCACCTTCCTTTGCCATATGCTGAAGTTGTTTCTACCCATTGAATTTCTTGATCTCAAACTTCGAGCTTTTTGTCGCTCTAGCCGTCATTTTAATCACAGACACTTACCTAGGGCTTTGATACCATTTGTAAAACTAATATGAAGCGTACAAAGAACAATAGAAATTAAACAATCTCAGAAACACAACAGATTTATGGGGTTTGATAATGTGTCTATGTCCATGTGATGATCCAATCTTATTCCCTATGTCTAAATAGAGAAAGCGAGTACAATCTCCGCTTGGATTCAAATATGTAAAATTAAACCTTAAAAAAAAATAAAAAATCCTTGTACACCCTCTCTCTCTCTCTCTCTCCCCTCTCTGGAGCCATTCTTTTCACTTTTTCCAAACCCAAAGAAAGTAATGGGTCTGTCCAAATCCATAGAAAATCCGTTATTTTCTATTTGAGACCTTCCATCTCATACACCTCAATGACCCACTCATGCATATTCTCCAAGAGGAAGTTATTTCTCTTAATAAAACTAAACGAGTGGGTACCAGCAACATGTGACAGTGAATGACACGTCTGCTCAACAGTAATCTTAGGCACGAGTGAAATTTCTAGCTTTGATCTTTAATTTCCTCC
Organism: Warburgia ugandensis; assembly: GCA_035236585.1. Classification (NCBI taxonomy): domain Eukaryota; kingdom Viridiplantae; phylum Streptophyta; class Magnoliopsida; order Canellales; family Canellaceae; genus Warburgia; species Warburgia ugandensis. The sequence continues at coordinate 28,865,255 of CP141131.1, forward strand.
TAAGTAGATAAATTTGTAAAGAGATGAGCAATGTAAGTAAATAGAGAGAGTAATATGAGGAGCAGAGATGGTTCCCGTTACTAATGGTATGAATTCTGAACCATTGTCTCATGGGGTGTACTAGATGAGCACTGGATCAAAGCCAGGTCCTTCCATATCTTAATACCTCTACCTTATGGCTTTTAAATTGGATGATGCAGAGGTTAAAAATGAGATCTCTTCATTCTTCATACTCAAAGTTTTGATGTTGTCTAATCAGGAAAAATTAAGGTGGAACACCAATACATAATGAGAGAGAGAGAGATGTTCAATGGGTTTGAACATAGGATAAGTGGGCTCTCCCCACACCCTTACTGCTGAATTTACTGGATCACTGACTTTCAGAACTAGCTAACATGAAGAAATAAAAAAGAAGATGGTTTTGTTTGATATGATGTGATCAGTTAAATACATATGGTGGTTTTATGTCAAGTCTTTCTAAAGTATTGCTATAATGGTGTTGTACTATTGATTTGTTCTTTCATCATACATAAATAACTCTCTTACTTGCATATGTTTTCATTTATTAATACACCACTGTCCACACTAAAATTCATCTGTTGATTGCTTCTAGCTCCATGATCTTTAATTACATATATTTTATTTAGGTTGTGTTCTTGGGCAGGTCTCTCGTGTTCCATGATTTTATTGCTAAGTGCCTTACAAAAGAGCCGCGTCTACGTCCGACTGCCACTGAAATGTTGAAGGTGCTTATAGTAGTTTTCTGAATCATATTCTTAGAGTAAAATTGCATATTCCAGTGCAAGCTTAGACCTTTATCTTCAGTTCCACATATAAGCTGCTCACTTATTTCAAAAGATTAGATCCACTGTCACTATTTTAGACGGTCACTTTTTTTTTTACTTTCTGCACTTTACCACTATATAAATAGCCTCAAATCAGCAGACTTTGGAGCATTATTTTAGACAACTTGTTCTGACATCTTACTTGAATAAGTGAGTCTACATTTGTTGTGTACTGGATTTGGATCACAGCACAAATTCATTGAAAAATGCAAATATGGGGCTTCTACAATGTTGCAAAAAATTGAAAAAGCGAAGCAGATCAGAGCTATAATGGCTGCACAAACACATCATGGGAGCAATCTTTCTGCAGATGTATGGTATAAAAATTTTCTTTTGCTTTCGAGACTTTATTTGTGCACTGGCTCATGTTTAGCTTTTGTTTCTGTTTGTTTATTGCAGTTTGAGGGGAGCAGATCAAGACTGAATGAGAACTACGGTGACACCGTCCCGTCAAAACCTCAGGATATTCCTGTAAATGAAATCCACACAGTTAGTGGTCCAGGCAAGGGCAATGTTGCTGACTGTGTGGAGGTTCCTGGAGAAGGTAAGCACTGGATACTTCTAGTGAGTTCCCACAGTGTCAGTCTTGCTGTCCTGTTATAATACTTCACTTTAGATAAATGCCTATTGGATGAAACTCAAGTTCAAAAAGTCTTGTATATTTATCGGCAATTTTTGTTTTCTTGAAGTATTGAGTTATTTATAACTAAATTGATGTATCTCCATCTAAGTACAGTGAATAGAATTTGTATGCTCGTGTAAGTAGAGTGTTTCTTAGATATGCTTGAAATCTGCTTTCTACAGGTGACTTTGGCACTTTTATAGTTCATCATGCCGTTGAAGCTAGTGATCCATCCATTCAAGCACCAGTTTCTGGTGGAAATAACTTTCTGCCTGCTCACAATGATATTGAAAGCCCTTCCTCTTGTGTAGCAGGTGACAAAGCACTCAATCCTAGGTATGTTGCTCAATGAGCCATACGGGACCCATTTTCAAAATATCACTGTAATCTCAATGTTTCTTAGAAAGAAGTAACATGTTGTAAGATAGATTTTAAGATTTGTTTAAGAGATGGTTGTCTCTGATCTGATCCACATATATACCTTAGCTTCTTGTCACCTACCAGTGGCAAATATTTTGTTCCTTGAATTTTGATACTCCTGCACCTGCCTATACAAAGTTAAAATTTAGAACAGGCCCTTTTATCTAGCTACTCAAAGGTTTGCGGTACTTGTGTTAACTAAATACATAAATGCATGCCTGTCCTATAAGCCTTTTAATTTGTTCTGTTATTGCTTTTCGAATGTGATTACTTGTTTTAGTTATTCTTCATCTTGATGATGCAATGTTTCGTACAGCATTTTACTTTGTAATTGGATACAAATTTGCATCCATCACACGGAAGTTAAATGGATTCACCAGGGTGGCAAACACACCCTGGACTATAATTTAGTAAGCTAGAAGCCATATTTAGGGAGAGCAACACCATCTCTCCTCTCACAAATGACATGCCCCCTCACCAAGAGCATGATTGCTCTATCTTTAGGATGGGACTATCCATATTTAGGGTGGCAAACACTAGCGGTGTATTTTGAATAAGGGAAAACACTCTTATAAACATTTCATATCGAGACTCTGCATTTGAACTTTTAGGGGGATGCAACTGGATCCTTGTGAGTACACAGGTGCTGGCTCCCTGCTGCTACTGGAAGAAAATGAAATGGATGTAAGAGCAGAGGTCATCTCCACATTTATTGAAGGAAATAGAGAGTTGTCGACGAATGGTCAGTCTAGTCAAGTTTGGAGACCATTTATGATTTTAATTCTTTTGAATTTTATTGTGTTTATTTGACTTTTCTATCCCACCATGTAATATTTTAAAGTTTCTTCAGCCTTAATTTCCGCATTGCTGATATATCTAAACATTACTTGCTGCAACTGGTCTATTTGTTACCTTGATGAATACACTCCATTAATTTTTCTCTCAGGGAGGAGAAAAGTACAGATACCTCTGGCAATAACCTCCCAAAATCGGAGCTGAATCCTAATGCCCAAGGCATACAGGGAACACCACCTTCTGCACTTGGATCTTATGAGCAAAACCTGAAAATGGATAACCTTTCTCAATTACAGGGTAAAGTTGGCACATTAAAAAACACAACTATGAGTCGGAAGGCCTTCACACTGCAAGATAAGGTAATTTGCATCTCGACTTGAGTCATTGCTTGCTGGCTAACATCCAAGCAAATGTTTTGAAATTAAATGCTGCCATATTGCCAGCTTACAATTCTAATGGCTCACGTGTTTAATATTCCGTTGCTCCAGCTGTGGTCCATCTACTCTGCTGGAAATACAGTCCCAATACCATTCTTGAAAGCAACAGATATATCTCCTCTTGCGTTAGTATCAGGAAATATGCTTGGTAGTGGAGAGCAAGGCAGCAATGGTGCTGTTGCCCTTGAAGCAGTTCAGGAGCTTTTCACTAGTGATGGGCAAGGCAGAAAAGGCCGAAAGGGACAAAATGAGGTTCTGACTCCTTAAATTTGTTGCATGCGACTCATGTTTGTCAAAGCCATCTACTGATGTTTTTATTCTTGAATTTGCATTTGTTGATGATGCAGATGCCCCTACCAGCAAGTGTTTACCAAAGACTGACTTCAAGTTCAACACTACTGAACTTAGCACAGGCTTTAGCCTACCATAAGATGTATGAATTTTTTGTTTATTATTCATATTTATGTTACTTGCAACATAAAGCCCCTTAAGCCAGCTAAAACTAGATAGATTAGCATGTCTGACTTCACGAGGCATTTGATCATCTTACTCTCTTTTATAAACCTTGGCTCAACGGTGGAGTTGTTGTCCTGCGGGTTCAAGGCGTGGAAATAGCCTTTTGCAAAATGCAAGTTAAGGCTGTGTACTATTGACCCTTGTGGTCCGTCCCTTCCCTGGACCCCACATAGGTGGGAGCTTCGTGCACTGGGGCTATCCCTTTTTACTCTCATTTAAAACTCAAACTCTCAATACGAACTGAAATCTTTTGTAGCTCATAATATCTGAGGGCATAAAACTGAACACATACCTTATTTTCGAGCGTGGTTAGTCCGAGTTATTGTTGGAGCTACATATCCCTCAATATTATTCGTAATGTAGTTTCTTGGATTTTATCTTACCCATGGTAAAGCTGTACTGTTTACGTCTTGTGTTTCATTTCTGGCAGGTGTTATGAGGACATGCCACTTCAAGAGCTCCAAGCCTCACATGAGCAGCATACTATTCAGAACCTATGTGATACTCTTCGAACTATTTTACGATTGTAGTTCTGAATCGTGTAAGCATTTTGTGCCATTAATATATATTCGTTTGATTTTGTTGCTGCTTTGTCCATTTAATTAGTGAATGTCCACGACATGAGTTGAAATGGAAGTGGGGTCTGAATGACAAAATCGGGGAGCACAGGATTAGACACTGCTAAATGCAGGCTCTAATAGGGATGGCAATGGGTCGGGTGGGGCCAGATTTTTGGCCGACCCGACCCTAACCCTGATCCTGCTTCAACCCTTGCTTTTCTCGGGCTAAATTTTTTTTGATTCTAGCAATACTCAGATAAAATTTTTTCTGCCTCTAGCATCGCCTCTTTCGAATCATTTGGTTCTGGTCCCTTAATTGATCCTAGCTTGTTATAACATTCAAAAGCATTTTCCAAAGCTATATTCCTAACCTAAACAATAACATGCTTTTATACGAAGACTTTGGAGTTGTGATCGTTTCTGTTATTGCTTGACATTAATTACTATAATGTCCTTATATTTGTATTAAATTTTTTTTTATATGGGAATATTTATGTCATTTAAAATAAACTATATAGTTTTTTGGGTCCCTAATTTTTCAGCATTGACCACAGCCCTGCTTGGGTCCTAAATATTCTTACCTTTGCTAGTAATTAGGGTGGAGTTCCCTTAATTGACCCAGCCTATTGCCATCCCTATGCTCTACCCTCGGGTTGTGGACAGAGGAACCAAAGAGTGATTTAATAGTAATACTAGGAAAATCAGTTAAAATTGTTGCCTTAGTTCCGAAATGCGCGTGAAATTCCATCGGCAAGGGTTATAAATCAATGAGCGCAGTCCGAGTCATTTGAAAAACTTGAATGCCTCGATTTTCATATTATGTTATCTATGAATTGGAACTAACAAGATGAAGGATTATGATTGTGCGAATATCATGGAGGCTGTATATATCATTTTTCTTTATCTTATGATTAACAGCAAGCGGGCATTCTCTATTTTGTTTGCATTAAATATGAAGTTACAAAATTTATTGGAAGTAGTTAATCACCGTTTATGGGAATTCTTAAATAGTTTTTGGCATCAAAAAGTTTGTGGAACTGGAATAAAAAAACACAGTAGTCCTAATATATGAGCGAAAGCCTGTATTGACTTTTATGGGCTACTTATTTTTGGTACGGCAAACATGATGAATGGCTTGGATTTCTTCACAAGCTGTTGAGCATGTATGCCCACGGGGACTCTTTTAATAAAAGACAGTTAGGCACTGAGCTGTGGTGGGCTAAGAAAACTCATTCAAGGAAATAGAAGACGTATACTTTTTGTTTTATGGAAATACTATTTGAACTGTTCCAAAGATCTGCCTAGCTAAGCCACTTATTAGGATGATCTGATCCATGTCTCTTTTTTGTCTTTAGGTTGGTTAAGATCTAACATTCATGACAGTTGGATGATCTTAACTATGCTGTTCTTCGTAACCGTTGAATTTTTTAACTAAAAAAATAGTAGCTAGAAGCATCCAATTGTCGGGATTTTTTGTAAATAGTCTACACGGGGGCAGCCGAACAAGACGATTAGGTTAGATCATATAGAGGTGGAGCTTAGCTAGATGGAAAGTACGAGTTACTCGGAGCACCTTTGTAGAAGATCCAAGCCATTTATCATGTTCAGCACATGAAAATTAGGCAACCCACAGGAAACCAGTGAATCGGGATGATTCTGACACACTTGTTTCGTCTTTTGAAACTTTCTGAAAAATTGATGATCATAATTTTCAACTCAAAGAAACCTAAGCGGAATGCATCCCATGGGCTTGAAAATGAATGTTTACATATGTAATGAAGTATCACCGTACATGAGAAAAGGTGGCTCATACTTCTTATCAGGCCCTTAGCGTAGTTCTACAGAACTCCTTGGAGAAGCATCGAAGTTCTCGTGAGCATACCAAAAACAGCTTACGAAAGGCAAAATAAAATTCAACCTAAGAACCCATAATTTAAAGCAAGAGACAAGACACTCATTTGAAGTCACTGCTTATATAGGAACATAATTCACAAGAATATTTTGTAGTTAACACATAACAAAACTTCATAGAAAACCAAATCCTGAGCCATAATGGAAAAGTAAGAAAACACATCCACGAACAGTCACCAAACCAAGGACCGTCATTCTGTCGCTATGAGCCTCTAATAGAAATCCAGTTCCCATGGCAACCGACCCATAAGCATCAAATTGAGCATAGCAGAATTGCTCCCTCGATAGGATTCACCCATTCTAATGGCTTTGAGTGATAGAAGGTATCTCGATTATCAGATCAGCAACTTCAAGAGCCAGATCATCAAGTTTCTTCTCTGTTAAGAACAAGTTTCCAAGGGTCCTAGCAGGCTGGCACTGGTCCAAGCTCAAGATATCTGCTGCATTCCGAACAGGATAATTCTCTTCCAAGTTTCACTTCATTGAATTGTTTAAAATATTAATACGATCCACTGTTACACACACAAGCTACATAGCTGTCCATTCATCTAAAAAGCTGCGTTGTTCATCTAAGTTTTTAGTCCGTCCCTTTCTAAGCTCAGATTTTTAAACACTATAATCATCCAAAGTACATGCTTCTGATCTACTAGACATGTAAAGTTAGAGCAATAAGATGAACAAGTTGGATCTTGCAAAGACTGACTCCAGAATATGTGACCATATCTCATATTGCAGCTAGTTAAGCATTAAGGAAGTTATTTGGGATTTGGAGGTCTGTGAACACTACCCTACGGTCCTATATGGTCTGGAGAAAGCATCTGGTAGTGTTCAATCAATTAATGGGACCTTCTGTAAGACCTAGTGACAATCAATTAAAACGCCTCACGAGCTTGTTTTTTCTCCAACCATTATAACATACATCTGGCATGGACTAAGTTATTTGGGGCGGTTGATCTTGGAGCCCCACTACCAAGCCTTGAGTGAGATGCCGGGAAAATTAAGGATATAAAAGTGCCAAAGAATTTCACTTAAAAAATGATACAAAAAGGCCACAGATATGAAAATCTCGAATTTGTTTTTTCATAGTAGTTTGTGAAGATGATGAGAGCCCCACTGCTAACCCACACGATCTACTTATTACTGGCTAAAGCCACTCTTCCATGAAGGGTTCCTACCTCTGCTTGATCAGGCCGGGTCATCTCATTTCTTCAGATATGGTCGGCCTAGTGAACCTAACCTGGGGATGGGATTCGGTGCCAAAATTGCATCGACATACAATCCCAAGGATCCGAGCAAAAGCCTGCAGATCGAATTGCACACAGCCCGAATTTCAAAATTGATGGGAAAAGCTTATCTCTGGACGGAGACTATCTATGCAATTGTGTTGTAGCCTGTAAAGCCACCAAGAAAAAAGAAATGTAGTTTACCTGCTACTTCCAAAATGAAAACCGCAATTTACTATAAACATCTCCCTGCAGTACCAATGTTAGTTAATCAATAGAACAAGCATGCATGAGCTTTCTAAACACCGTTTACTATCCCAAATATAAAATTCATAAACACCACAGTTCTTGAGATGACAGCATTAATAACCAACGGGGTAAGGCACCCGTGGTACCATTAAACCGCAGAAGGACCCATCAAGCAAAAGCAAGAAACAAAATACAAATCAAACTAGAACTAAATTAAGCCAACCCCGTTTAAGAAGAACTCGTATTCCTTTGACGATGGTATGATGTTGATATCAAACTTGAATCTCTAATTTTCATGTTTTGTTAGAGAAAACATCTAGTATGTTAGTAAATCCTTGTGGGAGGTATGATGAGACCCTAACTCTAGTTTTCTTGTAAATCTAGGGCTTTCTCGAAGATTTTTATCTTTATATACATGCTACCATCAAACATGAACGTATTGTGCAGCGAGACTTTGAGAAACTTTAGAAAAAAGTCTCCCACATAATGTCAAATTGCCAATAGAAATATGTTATTTTAATCACTTTATTCTCTAATTATTACTTTAGTTTTTTCAAATAAAGTAAAAATTTAAAGTACAAATATGAAAATCATGATGTGACATTTTGGGCCACATTATGGTTATGATTAAAAAAAAAAAAATCTAATTCTCTCAGTTAGCTCACGTTAACAAAAATGGAAAAAATCTTTTGAAAGCACTCAGGTAATGAAAGTTAGCAAATGTATGTTCATACATTTAAAATAAAGCTGCCTTGTTCCACTAGTTACATAACTTTAATAAAACAAAGTATCTTCAATGCAGGAATTATGGCAGTAATTACGATATTAGGTGAGAATTTCTTTTCATGTATTATTGTGCAATTAATTTTCTTTATTCAAGTACTTTGTGAGATATTATTCTTTATAATTAGCTAGCTAATACTTATGTTTGAGGTTTAGCCCCAGTTTTCATAATTGACAATCATTATCTCTATGCCTTATGTGTACACAAAGTGAGAAAGTAGTTGATTGATAAAATCATTGTATAGCTATAATATTGCAATATATTTAAAACTTATAGTGTACAAATGCACAAACAATAACCTTAAAGGGGTAGCTAATGAAATATTATATGATCCAAATGCCCCCAAACAATTTAGGTACAAGTCCCTATCTTATGGGATTTAGTCTCAGTAGTTCTAACCTTTTGTGCTAACAAACACCAGATGATTCTAAACAATTCTCTTAGAATTTAAGTATTTTACTTTGATATACTTATTTCAATCCCATTTCTATTGTTCTTATGGAAGAACACTGCACCAGAATTACCTAGGGCATTAATGTATAAGATTTGCCAAGCATAATGCCATCCATATATAAAATAAATTTCCTCTTATTATCATTAAGGTATACCCATCAATCTATGACATTCTCCATGATGCCAAATGAAGAACCATTAATGAGAAGCTTTCTTAAGTGCACGCACGCACGCACGCACACACACACACACACACACACACAGATTTCTCATTCTACAATAAGTTTTTTTTATCTTTCTCTAAGAAAAATCCTTTGGGTTGCATAATGTAGATCTCTTTAGGATCACCATTTAATACGGCTGTTTTCACATCTATTAATATAACTCTAAACAAAAATGAAATACCAAAGCCATGATAATCCTTAAGGAGTCCTTCTGAGATGCTAGATAGAAGGCCTTCCAATTGTCAATGCCTTTTGAGTTATGATTTTGCTTTTTGTTATCTGATTTGTGAAAGAATGGGAAGCTAGAGGTGTTGACCAGTTAGTATTGTAAATTTTGAGTTTTCCTTGAGGTGATAAAAACATGCTCTTGTGATAATATATTTCCACGCTTTGGAATTTCTTGCAAAATTTGGTGAGAAAACTAGGAATTTCTTGTACTGTTATAAAACATGGGTAGCAATTTGCACTTCCTAAACCTGCATGTAACTTGATCGAAAGTGTAAATGGAGAAATTTCTTGAAGTCTAGTGGAGGAAGCTTGATTTGAAACAAGTTGGTAGTTGTAGGAACTTGTTTCTAGCATGGGCCTATTGAACTTTGATCTATGGTCATTGTCGGAGTAGGTTGAGAAACCTACACTAACCATGTGGATGGTTTAGATAGATGATTTGACTATGCATATGTTCATTAATTGTAAGCATTACATAACCTAATAGATCACCAATGCACCATGATTGTATTAGATTAGTGATAAATAAGTGATTACTTAGGCTAATGGCGACCCACCTAATTTGCCTATTTGGTACCTTTAGTTAGATTAAACATGCACATGTGGGTTGCAAAAGGTGTACTTTTGTTTAAGGAAGGAGTTGCATTTCTTCTTATTGTTTTTTTTTTAAAACCAACTAAGTATTTTCACTTCAAAAATAAAAATAAAAAGTAGATTCCATACGGAAACAAGAATTCTATATGTAATTATATCTATAGGACTTAAATAATATGATCAAGATTTATTTACTTGTGATGGAACCTCTATCATTGATATATAAGAGCCCTTATTTATTTTTATTTTTTGGATAAAGTAAAGAATTACAAAACAAATTACTCACACATTAGCAGTCACACACACACACACACTCCTAAATCCAGCATCTAATTAGGTCATTTCATCTATCAATTTTGAAATTTTACTTAATTTTTTTTTTAGTTTAGCTCCAATTGACCTTCCAATCATTGATTTGTAAAATTTAATGGTCAGATGATGATTGGAGCTAATTAGATATATAACATACGGTTTAGATGATTCTAATTTAGTTCTATGTTTTGCAGATCAACCAAATTAGAATTAGACGAACCAGATCAAGGAGGAAATTGCTTGGAAAGAGAATAAATAGAAGATAATTAGAAAATAAAGTATAAAAGTTGGATAAGAAAGAAGAAATGGAGTTTGAATCAAAACCAAATTCTTCAAGAAAAATTATATAAAGAAAAGGTGGTACACTTGGGAAAGGCATCAGGTGGGTGGATCTCTCCCCCTCAACTATCACTTTCATGATCCCTCTCTTCTCCTTCCCTCCGTCCCTCATCCCCGCATCACCCCTCCTCTCCTCAATTGTAGCACACTACCTTTCCACGCACTTCTCTATCTCTCCCCCCCCCCCTCTTCTCTCTTTCTCATTTTCCATCTCTGTTATCACTCTCTTCCTTCCCCTTCCCCTTCTCTTTCACTTTCTCCTTCTTTACTTCTCATCTTCCCCTCTCCTCTCCTCTTATCTCTACTGCACCATCCCTCCTCTCCATCAGTGACAAAAGAAGGTAGCCACAGGAGACTACACCACACTTCTCCTCTACTCTTGTCATCCCCTCTCACTTCTTCTCTTTCTCTCTCAGTTTCCAGCAGGAAACCAGAAACTTTCACTCACTCACTCACTCACTCACTCACTCACTCACTCACTCACTCACTCACTCACTCACTCACTCACTCTGCTTCTTGTCTTGTAGCCACTCCCTCACTGCCAATGACCCATTCACCAGCCTCCCTGCTGCCTTCTGCACTGCCGACTTTGATCACCACTTTAGCCACAGGAACCTACAATCTCTCCCTCCTCTCTCTTAGCCGGCATTGATGCAGCTTGCCTGAGCCAGTTGCTCTGTCAACACAGCCTAGCCCAGGTTCTCCCTTTGTCACCCTCTCTTCTCTAACGTGCACTTGCCTCTCTTTTCTCATTCCCTTTGTTTCCCTCTCTCTTTGTCACCAGCACCTCCCTTATTAGCTGCATACTTCGACCTACTATCTGCACCCTGCATTGACCAGCCCTCTCTCTTCAATCATAGTAGCACCAACCCTCCTTCTATCTCCCCCTCACCTCTACAGCCGGTCTGTTTCTCCCTTCCCTCTTCCTCGCACCAGCTGGAAGCTCCTCTCTCTCTCTCTCTCTCTCTCTCTCTCTCTCTCTCTCTCTCTCTCTCTCTCTCTCTCTCTCTCTCTCTCTCTCTCTCTCTCTTTTCTTCACCACCTCATCACCATAGGAGAAAACCCAAATCAAGTTTTCACCTAATTCTTCACCTCTGGCTTCATCTTCTTCGTTGATAGCTTCCTTTATCCATCGACAGTTTCCTCTCTATTTTCATTTAAAATTAGAAAAATTAGAAAATTCTAGTTTTACCCCTTAACCTTAATTCCATAGGTGTCCCTAATTTAATTCCATTTGTATCCCTATTCTTATCCAGTTTTGCTTTATCCTTGTTCTGCCTATCCAAGAACTATATTATTCAAGCTTGTTGTATTTAAGCTTAACCAAATCAATGGTCTAGTTTTAATAAATAGGATTTCTTTATTTCTTGATCTTTTCCATGTCAAAATTCCAATTAATCTTTGGATCTTGTTCTTAGGACATCTTCTAGTTGATTCATCATCCTCAATCTTCAATCTGACAACTAGAGATTTGATCTAAGCTGTCAAAACCGAAAACCTTCTATAGTCTAGATCTTCAAAATTTTGGGGAATCTACTTAACCCACCCATTGGATCATTAATTAGAAGTGTCAATGAGAGATTCATGAAGGCTAATCAATGTTAATAACTTTAGATTTGAAGAAAATTATCATAATAAAGCTAGGGAAGTAGATTTTATTTGTTTTTTAGCAAATTTTCTGTCTTTTTGAACTTTGATTTATCTAATTTTCATTAGTTAAATAGATTTGAATTGAATTCATTATTGTTTAATTTTTGGATATATTTATACTCCATCTTTTTAAGTTAAGTCCCTGTAGGATAGACCTGTACTTGCATTAGCTACACTACAATAGCCCGTGCACTTGCGATAAAATAGTCAACAAGTTTTTAGCATTGTTGTCGGGGACTTGCGTTGGTGTTTTCATAAAATTTAATAAAAAAATAAAAAATCCAAAACATAAAAAAATTAATATATATATATATATATTAAAGGAATTGCATTGTTTTAACATTTTAGGAATAAAGCTTAGTGCATAATCACTATGTTTCTTGAATTTTGGTACTTATTACTATTTTTATTTTGTAAAAAATTGAAAAAAGAGGAATTCAAGGAGGACTTTAATTAGGATAGCCAAAATTTTATTTTGGGTGAATTATAGTGAGGAAAACTTGTATTTTTTAATATCAATTTATTTAAAAGGTTTGTAATAATACAGGTCAAGGGTGGATCATTGTAACCTAGAAGTGGAGGTAGAATGTAAATGGTCCTACCCTTGTACAAGAAGAACTTATCCAGGACCTCAATGTGAGCAATTCTAACTCCTTAAAATTCTTAAATTAGGGTTTGAGATTAGAATAATTTTGCATTGTTTGGTAGTATAATTGCAAATAGAAAGTATATTTTGTAATTGTTGTATTTTAGGCTTTGCATTAGTTCATTATTTTTAATTGCATTTCATGGCACATTTATTACTTTAAGGTGATTTATATGTTAATCAAACTTCCATAGTGTAAAAAAAAATTAGTAAGGGCACTCAACCCCACAAGATTAAGGGTGGATTTAGTCACCACCTCTTAGCCCACCTAGGATAATCGTCACAAGTGTGCAACTCAGCCATTCAAATTAATTTAAAATTAATTAGAAAAGACTTATTGAGGCCATCACATGCTCGTAGGATCCTCTCAATAGGACTCAATATATTGTCACTCTAGTGGCTTTTGAGCATTATGGTTATAGTAGGTGTCTTAAAATCCAAGTAATTTTCCTGTGCCTTCCATTGATGTTTGTTGATGTCTTAGCACCTCTTAACACAAGGATTATATTAACCACTTTAGTGCAGAACCCAACTGATAAGCAGCAATGAAATCTGAAAGAGGAGGAGCGTTAGATTAGGTTAATCTAAAAGCATCCCCCCACACAAATTCAAGAAAATCAAAATGTTTCTACTTGTTAGCCTTAGGAGATTATTTAATTATGTATTGTGTTTGTGCATTATTCTAGGCACTTAGGTTGCATCTTTTAGGATAGTTTTTTTTCTTCAAAAAAATAAAAATAAAATAAAAAATAGAAAAAATAACTTTCGTTGTATGCACTTTTGGATACACAACAAAACCAAGAGGTTAGTCAAGTATGACAAAAAAGACATACAATTAGATCAGTTACCACTAATGACTAATCAACAATCAAGGGGTAATTCACCCCGAAGTAGTATTAGAGGTGATCAAGGTGCTCCACTCATCATGAATGAGGACCCACCACCTCTAATTGATGATGAATGTCAACCTCTACTAAGGAGGAATAATCATTCACCTATGCAAAGAGTTTGAAGAAGGAATGGAAACAAGGATGGGACTAATAGAGTGACCATGGAGAGAATGATGTCTGTCGAAATTTTCATGGAAGAACTTCAAGAGATTACCTTTAGCTTACATGCATTAGTACACTATCTTGTGTCATTCTTCTTCAGAATGCTAGTGCATTAGAACTAAAAATAGGAGTAATTCAATTACTTCCTAAATTCCATGGGTTAGATAGTGAAAGTCCTCACTTGCACCTTAAAGAGTTTGATGAATTATGTACTACCCAGTGAACACAGAACATTGGTCTAGATACTATCAAGCTTAAGCTATTTCTTTTCTCTTTAAAGAAAAATGAAAAAATGTGGTTTAATGGACTACCAGTAAGTTCCATAAGGACTTGGAATGAAATGACTAGGGAATTCTTGAAAAAGCTTTTCCCTACACATAAAAAAATACACTTCACCATAATATAATGAACTTTACCTAAAAAGATAAAGAATCATTCTACTAATGCTGAAAAAGCTTCAAACATCTATTACTCACGTGCCCACATCATGACTATGAACCATAGTGCATTATCATATTTTTTTATGAAGGACTTAATTCTGACATGCACCAATTTGTAGAGATGATATGCAATGACAACTTTTTGAATAAATAACCAAATGAGGCTGAAGAGTATTTGGAATGGCTAGCTGAAAGTGCATAGACCTGGGCTGACTCAGAAAGAGTAGAACATCTAGATAGACCTAAGCTTGCTACCACATCTACTAGGAGAGGATGTATGTCATGTCTGAAAAAGATGAACTTAATGCCAGAGTAGCATCCCTAGCTAGAAAAGTAGAAGCCATAGAAATGGGAAAGAAAAACTCGAATAAGGATGAACAAGTGTGTAGCATTTGTGAAAGTACCGCTCATCTTACTCAGGAGTATCCTACCATTCTAGCATTTCAAGAGGTATTTCATGATCAGACTGATGCACTTAATACTTATAAAAGAGCTTTCTCCTCATATTCAGAGACATATAATCCCAACTAGAGAAACCATCCAAATTTCAGTTGGAGAAATGGACCCACTGCAAATGTCTCATAACTAGGCCCATACCAGCCTCAACAACAAAATCAAGGACTACTTGCTCTACCCCCATACCAAACTCATCACTCTCCTTCCTCTGAACTTTACTTGCTCCAACCCAAAAGGGCTGTAAAGGATAATATCAATCAACTCATTCAAAACTAGGAGAGGAAAACTTCTCAATTAGTAGTTCAACTAAAACAAACCATTAATCTGTGAATGAAATAAAATATATGATGAGCCAATGGATGCAAAATATGAAAAAAGAAAAGTTTCCAGTTCAACCATAAGCAAATCCTAAGGGTGTGCATGCCGATAGCAATAATACACCTAATGCATCATCAAACTCTACCATGGAAGAGAGCAAAACTATCACCATTCTTAGGAGTGGTAAAATAATTGAGAAAGATGAGCCCCAAAAGACTAATAAAACTCATTAAAAATAAAGAAAAATCTAAAGAAAGGGACCCACTCCAACTGTTGAACCATATCCAATCCTTGCTTTATTCCCTCAAAGGTTGCATTAAGTCACAAAGAGTACCACTAATGATGAGATTATGGAGTTATTCAAGCAAGTCAAGATCAACATACTGATCTTAGACACAACAAAACAAATCCCATCATATGCTAAAATTTTAAAAAATTTATGCACAATTAAAAGAAATTAAGCTTGCAAAAAGAAGGCATTTGTGGCTAAAAAAGTAAGTTCAATTCTTTAGCACCAAACACCCGAGAAATACAAGGATCTAGGTTGCCCCACTCTCACTGGCATCATTGGCAACTGTAATATTAACTAGGCCTTATTAGATCTTGGATTCAATATTAATTTGTTGTCATACACAATCTATATTTAGTTAGGACTAGGAGACCTCAAGCCAAGGGGCATAATAGAGGATGTGTTAGTCTAAATAGAACAATTCTTTTTCCCAGCCAATTTCATAGTCTTGGACACATAACCCGTGCTGAATGAGCAACAAGAAATTCTATTATACTTGGACATTCATTTTTGGCTACGTCCAATGCCTTAATAAACTGTAGAAATGGTGTCATGAAGCTTTTATTTGGCAACATGACACTATAATTGAACATCTTTTATATTTATAAGCAATAAGGAGAAATCTTAGATGACTTGTACTTTGTCAATATGATAAGTTCAGTCGCGCAAGAGTATTTTCAATCACCTTCCTTATTGGACCCACCTGAGGCCTGATTGGCTCACTTCAATGAATTTAATGAAGGCACATTAATAGAGGAAGTTAATGCCCTCTTTAATTCTGTGCCCCCTATGGACATAGAAAGATGGAAACCTCATTTTAAGGAACTTCCATCGAGGGAGTCCACTCCCATTCCATCCTCAATTGAACCTTCTAAGCTAGATTTAAAACATCTATCTTTTGAACTTAAATATGCCTATTTAGGAGATGAAGAAACTTTTCCTATTATAATTGCCACTCACTTGGAAAAATCTCAAGAGGTACAATTGATCAAAACCCTTAGGGAACATAAACGTTCAATAGGATGGACCCTAGCGACATTAAAGGTATCCCTTTAACATGTACCCATCAAATCTACTTAGAGGATGATGCTAAACCATGTCATCAATTACAGAGAAGGTTAAATCCTAATATGAAAAACGTGGTTAGAGTAGAAGTCTTTAAATTGTTTGATGCATAAATCATCTATCCCATAAGTGATAGCAAATGGGTGAGTCCTCAAGTAGTTTCAAAGAAGCCTGGAGTGACAATGATCACTAATGCCAACAATGAATTAGTCCCACTAGAGTTGTCACTGGTCAGTGTATGTGCATTGACTATGGAAAATTGAATGCTATCACTAGGAAGGACCATTTTCCTTTACCTTTTATTGATCAAATGTTACAAAGGGTTGTAGGACACCAGTCTTATTATTTTCTAGATGGTTATTTAGGGTATAACCAAATAGAAATTGCACTTAAGATTTAGGACAAGACCACTTTTATATGTCCTTTGGGCACTTTTGTTTAGAAAAGAATGCCATTTGGATTATGCAATGCTCTTGTGACATTTCAACACTACATGTTGAGCATTTTTAGTGACACGGTAGAGAGAATTTTAGTGGTTTTCCTGGACGACTTTTTTGTTTTTAATGATTCCTTTGACACATGCCTTAAAAATCTGAGAAAATTCTCAAGTCGTTATGAAGAAAAGAACATAATGCTTAATTGGGAGAAATGTCATTTCATGGTTTTGAAGGGAATTCTCTTTGGCCACATAGTGTCATCCAAAGGCATAGAAGTAGATAGAGCTAAAGTTGATTTAATTTCCAATCTACACATCTTTGAATTTGTTAGGGACATTTGCTTATTCCTAGGTCATGTAGGATTCTATAGGAGGTTTATTAAAAGATTTTAGTGCTATATCCAGACTATTGTATCATCTCCTTACAAAGGATACCCCTTTTGAGTTGACTGATGATTGTTAGAAAGCTTTTATAAAGCTGAAAGACAAGCTAACCATTATACCAATTATGCAACCACTTGATTGGAGCATTCCCTTTGAAATCATGTGTGATACTAGTGATTATGTTGTAGGAGCTGTATTAGGACCAAGAAAAAAGAAAATTTCATATGTCATCTACTATGCAAGTAGGACCCTAAATAGCACCTAAATGAATTATTCTACTATAGAGAAAGAACTTTTAGCATTTGTCTTCATGTTGGATGAGTTCAGATTTTATTTAGTTGGATCTAAAGTAGTCATCTTCATTGATCATTCGGCCTTTAAGTATCTTCTTTCCAAAAAAGATGCTAAGCCTAAATTAATTAGATGGATTCTTTTACTTCAAGAGTTTAACATTAAGATAAAAGATAAAAAAGGAGTAGAGAATTTTGTAGTTGACTACTTGTCTCGCTTAGTCCTAAGAAAACCTTTGGATGAGTTGCCAATTAAGGATACTTTCCATGATGAGCAACTTTTCATGTCCCCTATCCTCCTTGGTTTGCTTATATTGCAAATTATTTAGTCACAGGAAAGATTCTTGAACATTGGAACATATTAGGAAACCAAAAATTCTTTTTCAATGTTAAACACTACTTCTTAGACAATCCATATCTGTTTAAGTACTTCCCAGATCAAATAATTAGGAGATGTGTCCCCTACTTAGAGCAACACAATGTCATCTCCTTTTGTCATTTAGAAGCATGTCGTGGATATTTTTCTCTACCAAAAACTGCTGCAAAGATTTTACAGTGTGGTTTCTACTGGTCATCATTATTTTGAGACACATGTATTCTATAAATCATGTGAAAGGTGTCAAAATTTAAGAGGAATAACTTGTAAGAATATGATGCTTCTGAACCCTATCATTGTCATCAAAGTTTTTGATTGCTGGGCCTTTGATTTCATGAGGCCATTCCCACATTCTTTTGGCTACATTTATATCTTATTGGACATGCACTATGTATCCAAATGGATTAAGGCTATCCCATGTAGGCATCATGATCATAAAATAGTTGTTAAAATCTTAAAAGAAAATATTTTTTTCTAGATTTGGGACCCCCTTGAGCCATTATAAGTGATAATGGTACACATTTTTGTAACAAGCCATTTGAACCACTCATGAAAAATTATAACATCACCCATAAAGTTGCAACACCATATCACCCACAAATAAGTGGACAAGTAGAAGTATCTAATCAGGCCATTAAACAAATTCTTCAAAAGATTGTTAATTTGAATCATAAGAATTAGTCTTTTAGACTAACAATCTGCCTTGGACTTATAGGATCGCACAACAAACTCCTATTGATATGTCTCCCTATCATATTGTATATGATAAGGCTGATCCTTTTCTTGTGGAATTGGAACATAGAGCCTACTGGACAATAAAGACCTTTAATTTTAATATGAATAAAGCAAGCTCACATAAAAAACTCAAGCTCAATGAGTTAGAGGAGATCAGGCAAGAAGCTTATGAGAGTAATAGGATATATAAAAGAAAAGATGAAAGTTTTTTATGATAAAAACATAAGGAAAAAATCCTTTACTCCAAATTAAAAGGTTCTTCTTTATATAGTTAAAGAAGTTTTTTTCATATGGGACCATCGATATTGAGGATGCAAGGACTGGTCATACTTTTAAAGTGAAAGGTCAACGCTTAAAGCCTTTCCTCGAATATGAGAATGTAGAAGTTGAGTTCACAACTCTAGATGATTTTGTTTATTAGGGTTGAGAGGATTTGATCCCACTTAACCATATTTTGCATTTTTTGCATCACCCATATTCATTTTAGGCCTTACTTTATAAACATTGAGAATAATGTTTCCTTCAGGTTGGGCAGTGTAGAATTATAGCAAATTCTAATTTTATTTATTTATTTAGGTTTTTAGCTAATTTTCTTAATTTTTAAAACTTTTTTGAAAATTTTAATTTTTTAGGTCAATTCCTACATTATGATGAGAATTGGATTTTTTAAAGTATAGTCTACATAATTTTAGCTTATTAATAGAATTGAATATAATTAACTCATCATTTTACTCATTTCCTAAAGTATTCCATAAAAGTTGTCTCGAATCACATATGTATACACAGTTGCATACACAGTCTAAATAGACAATTGGTTATTACTTAGAGATCTTGAAGAAATTTAGTAGAGACCTAAAACTTGAGTCAGTTTTAAATCCATTCATTCTTTTTGAGAGGTTATAAATATTCTTAATTTTCTTCAGTGTGTTTAAAGTAAAACTTGATTCCATCAACTTTTAAATTTGGCTAATTGCTTGAATTATTAGAATATTACCTTTAAAATTCTAGAAGTTCATTGAATTTGATAGATTGTAGGAAACTTTAGAAAATGATTTAGGCCATCATTGTAATTAACATAGAGGTAGAAAGCCTACCCAAAAAGTATTTTTACCACTAGTTAGCCAAATTGAGCCTTTTATATAAGCCTTTTCTTTTGTTACTCAAATTAGCCTTTTCTTCAAAGAGATTCAAAAGTGTTGAAAAAAAAGTACTAAAAAAAAAGTTTGAAGAATGCAAAAAAGTGGAAAAGAAAATATTTTCTTTAGGCAAACAAAGTAAAGAAGAATTGTCAACTTTAGTAGAAGACCTCTACTTATTTTTTGAAGAAATTTGAATTTCCTTTGTACAATTTCTTTTGTAGCCTGTCCTAAGCCTACATTTTGTCCTAATTAAAGACCTGTTGATTTGATGACAAATATAGTCTTGATGAGGATATGAATTAATATGATTTAATGAGTAGCAATTCTAAGTATTCAAAGGTAATGACATCCATTCTAAAGGGATCAAGACTAAATTCCTTAGTGACTCCTGTTCCTTCATGAATATATGTAAGATAAATTTACTTTTATTTACTTCGCTCACATATTTGAAAGAGAGATATGATTTGAACCTTTAATATGAGAGATTCTATTTCTAAATGCATGTTGTTAGTGAGGATTGAGGTAAAAAAATATTTCAGATGGAGTTCAAAAGTTATAGTTTATTTAGAGATAAACATTATTTTATATGTAGATTGTACACGCACTCGCTCTGAGATCTGAGCTTAAGTGGAATGTTTTTAGCATATGGGCAGGGTTTTGAATTATTCATTCATTTTTATTAGTTTTCTAAAGTTGATAGATTTATTGAAGTTAATTCTTTGAGAAAAAGTTGGAGTTTATTTGAAAATAATTTTTGAAATTTAGTTTTTTGCACATTTTGCTTGGGACTAGCAAAATGCTGGTTGGGGGTGTGTTAAGTGTTCAATTTTGGACAAAATATCCTTAATCTAACATCTAATTAGATCATCTCATCTATCATTTTTGAAATTTTACTTAAAATTTTGTATTTTAACTCCAATTGACCATCCAATAGTTGATTTATAAAATTTAAGGATTAGATGATCATTAGAGCTAATCAAATGTATAAAGTATGGTTTAGATGATTCTAATGTAGTTCTATATTTTGTAAATAAACCAAATTGAATTAGAAGAAACAAATAAAGAAGGAGAAAATTTCTTGGTAAGAGAAGAAATTTAAGATAATCAGGAAATAAAGTACAAAAGTTGGATAAGAGAGAAGAAATGGAGTTTGAATCAAAATCAAACTCTTTTGGAAAAACTATACAAAGAAAAGGCAGTACACTTGGGAAAGGCATCAGGTGGGTGGATCTCTCCTCCTCTACTATCACTCTCACAATCCCTCTCTTCTCCTTCTCTCACCCCTGCATTGCTCCTCCTCTTCTCAGTCGCACCAGACTCTATTTCCACTCACTTCTCTATCTCCCCCTTCTTTCTTTCTCATTTTCCATCTATGCTATCCCTCTCTTGCCTCCTCTCTCCTCTCCTCCCCTTTCTCTTTCTCTCTTTCTCTTTCTCCTTCTTTGCTTCTCATCTTCCCATCTCCTCTTATCTTATCTCTACTGCACCATCCCTCCTCTCCATTGGTGACAGAAGAAGGCAGCCATGGGAGACTGCACCACACTTCTCCTCTACTCTCTTAGCCCCTCTCACTTCTTCCCTTTCTTTCTCTCAGTCTCCAGCATGAAACCAGAAACTCTCTCTCTCTCTCTCTCTCTCTCTCTCTCTCTCTCTCTCTCTCTCTCTCTCTCTCTCTCTCTCTCTCTCTCTCTCTCTCTCTCTCTCTCTCTCTCTCTCTCTCACTCTCTCTCTCTCTCACTCTCTCTCTCCTGCAAATGCTCCCCCGTCAGTGACCCCTGCACCAGCCTCCCTACTATCGTCTGCACCACCATCTCTGATCACCACCTTAGCCACTGAGCATGCAATCTCTCCCTCCTCTTTGCCGGCTAACATTGACGTAGCCTGCCTGAGTCAGTTGCTCTATTGATGCAGCCTAGCCCACATTCTTCCTCTGTCACCCTCTCTTCTTTGACATGCACTCACCTCTCTTTCTTGTTCCTTCTGTTTCCCTCTCTCTCTGTCACCGACATGTCCCTTGTTACCGGCCTGCTGCTTGCACCCCACATCGACCAGCCCTCTCTCTTCCATCGTAGTAGCACCAACCCTCCTTCCCTCTCTTCCTCACCTCTGTCGCTGGTCTACTTCTCCCTTCCCTCTTCATCGCACTAGTCGGCAGCTCCTCTCTCTCATTCCTCTTCTCTTTTCTTCACCACACCATCACCATAGGAAAAAACCCAAATCAGGTTTTCCCCTAATTCTTCTCCTTCCCTGCTTTTTTCCACCACCAGCTTCATCTTCTCCGTTGATAGTTTCCTCTCTGTTTTTGTTTAAAATCAGAAAAATTAAAAATTTCCACTTTTACCCTTGAGCCTTTAAATATAATTCCATTTGTGTCCCTAATTTAATTCTATCTATATCCCATTCTTATTATAGTTTTGCTTTATCCCTATTCTGCCTATCCAAGAACATGTTATTCAAGTTTGTTTTATTTAAGCTTAACTAAATCAACGATCTAGCTTTAATAAATAAGATTTCTTAATTTCTTGATCTTTTCCATGTCAGAATTCCAATTAATCTTTGAATCTTGTTCTTATGTCATCTTCTAGTTGATTCATCATACTTGATCTTCAATCTGAAAGCTAGAGATTTGATCTAAGCCGTCAAAACCCAAAATCCTTCCTTAGTTCGGATCTTCAAACTTTTGGAAAATCTGCTTAATCCAGCTGTTGGATCCTTAATTAGAAGTATCAGTGAGAGATCTATGAAGGCTGCTCGATGTTGATAATATCATATTTGAAGAAATTTATCATAATCAAGCTAGGGAAGTAGATTTTATTTATTTATTAGTAATTTTTTTGTCTTTTTGAACTTAGATTTCTGTAATTTCATTGTTAAATAGATTTGAATTTTGAATTCATTGTTATTTAATTTCTATCATTTTTTTTAATTTTTGGACAAATAAATTTTATTTAAATTCTATCTTTTTAAGTCGAGTCCTTGTGGGATTGACCTGTACTTGTGTAAGCTATCTACAATAGCCTGTACACTTGCGGTAAAACAATCAACTTAATGCAAAAGGGGTTCTTTCATGTGGAATCACATCTATTCTAACTAAGATTTCTTCAGACAGCATATTAGATGGAAATTGTACAAAGGGAATAAAATTAGATTTTGGATTGACTTGTGGCATTGAGATACAAGAGGCCATAATATAAGATTACATCTCCCACTCTAATGAAAGGCTACATTGGGATATAGACCCTAAAAGAGGTTGGGAGTTTGACCAATTTCATGACCGGCTGACCTTCATAAGTAGACTAAAGCCAGTCTTCTCCAGTAATGACGGACTAATTTGGATGCCTGAGTCTAGGGGCAATTTCACAGTCAAGAATGCTTACACCCTCTTTCAGCCACATGGGAGCCTGCTAAAATTATTTGGGGCACCACTGCCCCGCTAGAGTTCATCTTTCACATGTTTAATGGCCTAACAAGATTAGCACCTTCGACAGGCTCAACCACACCGTTGTTTCCGTACCTTCTGGTTGTTACTTGTGCAGCAAAGCCAGTGAAAGTAGAGATTATTTGTTACTTCACTGTGGTCTCGCCAGAATTTATGAAATTTCATCCTTTCAAAATTTGTCATATCATGGGTCATGCCTTTATCCGCGGAAGAACTTTGCTGTCAATGGAATTCTGTCAAGCTAAAACGCAGAGTAAAATATCTATGGAAAATGTACTTCCTGGCTGGCTCTTGGTCTCTTTGTTTAGAGCGCAACTCTACGTAGTTTCAATGGGAAGGGCACACCTCAACACACGATCAACGAATCAACTTTCAGAACTGCAGTGTGGTGGTCCTCCATGTGCAGTGTGTTCAAGGGATACTTTAGCAAACCAAGTGGATAGAAATTGGGAATCTCTAAGGGACATGAATAGTTGAAAGAGGAACCTGCACCAAAATGGCTACCACTCCCCCACGGTGCCTTCAAATCGAATTTCGATGGCGCCTCTTAAGGCAACCCTGGTGCTTCTGGTTTTGGTGGCTTTCTTTCAGACTCGCATGGCAGAGCAGTTTGGGATTATGCTGGGCCTGTTGGATGTATAGACTAAACAGAGACTGATGTTCTTGTTTTCAACGGCATCTCAATTTGGGCCTACAATAAACTGCAGCCCTTGATCACTGAGGGTGACTCTCTCAACACGATTCGCTGGCTTAAAGGTGGTGGCGAGCCTCCTTGGAGGTTCGGAAGCTTTTCGACCTGATTCAGAAACTAGCTAGAACCAATCCATCCTCTGCCATGTTCGCATCTCTGCCGACCAACTGGCTGACCATCTTGCCAGAGAATGTGTATTGCTAGATTCTACGAGAGTAAGGCATTTCAGTGGTTAATCCATGTTACATGTTTACTTGTAACACTTGGTAGTTTGTCAGTGGACCTCTGATAGATTTTCTCGATCTAGTTGGTCTATGTAAAGCCACGGGGAGGGCTTTCTTTCGCCCAATCCAATAAAACTTTGAACCAATTCCTCAAAAGAAAAAAAGTAAAATAAGAGAAATTGACTGGTTAATCTCATGCTTTTGGGTCTCACATATTTAACCTGTATTTAAATTCAGTAACCATCTCACCCAGAGCATAATTCACTCATTTTCAGTGCATGTATTAACAGGCGGATATTTTTCTTTAATTTTACTGGCGACCGGTACCATGTAAGTTTCCTCTTTGAACCACAAGTTGTGCTTCTAAGTTGATTCTGATTATGAATTTTCCTGTAATTGATCTATTTGTAACGTTGCCGGGAGAGCAAAATTATTAAATTCAATGGACCATGGGGCCAAAGTTTGAAATGGAATATCGCGAAATGTTCACAATTGAAATGAAAATGCCGAGGAGTTCTCTATTGACTGATAAAGCTTCATTTCATAGATGATAGAGGATCAATGCAATTAGCATGTTCTATATCAACTATGATTGCAAGAAACACCACGTTCTTTACTTTATTTTAGTAGCCAAATACCAATTAAAATCGTCTGCAAAAATTTTCAGGCAGATGTTTCGGTAACAGACAGTCTGGGTCTAGATTGATGGGATCAGCAATTTCATTCCCAAAAAACGAACAAGCATATTTCTTTATGCACTATTTCCTAACCCAAAACTGTATCTGATAAAGTATCAAAATTCTCATTAACATACCAACGAAAGCCATAGAAACCAAGGTAGGTTAACCAAGACTCCATGTACTTAAAGCAAGAGAGAGGACACCCATGATACCACATCCAGAGAAGATCGAACCATAGCCAAAACTATAATGGAGAAGCCATGACAAACGAAGCATTGAATTAGAACCAAACCAAAGCCATTTAAGAACCCATAACCAAAATCTAGCAGAACCTTTCTCGTGACAAATGAAGCATAAGAATCAACTCTTAGATACTCCACTTGCGCTTGAGACAGTTCTTTTGCACCCATTTGTTGTGAGTGTGGAGCTTGATTAGTTTGATCTTGTTGTTGCTGACAAACCAGAGTGCCAGGGGGCAGAGCCCCTGGTGCTGGTCGAGCTGAGCGGCCACCTCACCAGAGGATGCAGGAGGCAATGTGCCCTTGCAAGGGTGTGGTAGAGGCCTCGGCCCCAAAAGAAAAAATTGATGGTTTCCTATTTCATAATATGGGTAGACTGTTTCTTATTTTGTCATATGTATGTGTGCACGCGTGCGCATTTACATGACCTTAGGATTTTGTAAAAGGGATGGAGAAATCTTCTGCCTATTGTGGGGGGCTATTTTTGGGCCGCAGAGATAGTGAAACCAGTGTGAGCCTGTGGATGTACCTAAATCTGTGTGTTTCTATCTGTTGTTATTTCTTTATGATTGTATCTTCATAACACCAATTGCTTATAGCACTAAAACGTTTTGAGATAGGGTTTTCTTATTTCCATGAATGGGTTTGCTATTACCAAAGACCAATTCTTCATTTGCCTCTTTCTTTTTAACTTTCATACCTTTTTAACTTATGTCATGACTAGGAATACACATCTAGAATAGAGGAAGATGTACACCCCACTTTTTTCATTCATAGTAAAACCTTTTGTAGATCCAATCCATTTATCATGTTCATAATCACAAAATAGTTACTTGACGAGAAATCAATGTTTTTGAATGATCTTAGCTACTTGTCTTGGATCTTTGCAAAAATTAATAGAAATAGTTTAACGTAATTATAGTCTAAAGCCATTTGAAGGACATGGAATTTGATATCTAGCCTATCTATGCCATTTCTAATATGATGAATAACTTAATACCTACAAAAGGTTTTATTATGTGTAAAAAAAGAGGTGTGTATATTTTTCTCTCTTTTAGAGCATGTACTCTTGGTCGGGACATAAGTTCAAAATATGGAAGTCAAAAGGAAAGAGCTAAGAGACAAATGGGTTCTTGACAAAGCCATTTGTGAAAATATCAAAATCCTTAGAGATATTCAGGCAAGCCAATTTGTGAACTAAATTGTTTGCATGTCAGGCGAAGCTTTTAGGCCCCGAGGGTGTCCAAAACTATGGGACTTGCTGCACTTTTTGACCTTTTTTAGGGTTAGGCACTTGAGATTCCAACTATATGCTAAAGTACATAGCCAAACCTAAGTTCTACTTACCTTAAGTCAAAACAAAGAAAGACAACTAAAATCCAAACTACGTATGTAGAAACTGCGAAAGGACAAAATACTAAATGTCTATAAACCATAGTTTAAAAACTCAAAACCTTGAGTCCACTTAGCAAGTTGAGTTAACTTGAAGCAATATTTGGGTGACTCATAAATAAGCGAGTAGAATCTTTAACTTTATTTTGTTCATGCTAGGTTATATATAAAATTTTTACTCTACATGCAAAATATAAGGCTAGGTGAGTTGGTTAGGATGTTTTCTTGTAGTTTTGGAGGTCTTGGGATCAAATCCTAGCAAAAGCAAAGGAATGTTGTAATGAAGCAAGTCAACTTGATGAGTGACTCGATTTGTTATTGAGTTAAGTAAGTCATAAGAGTTTTCTAAGTAAACTTGTGAGTTTTATAATAATGCTAAAAATAACTACTAACACTAGCTTACAAAGGTAAAAGAACTGATCTTCCTCGACTTGAATGATCACAACAAGTGTAAAAAAGGCACGTGAGAAGGTCAAACCAATGTTATAATAATGCAAAGCTAGTTTGGGATTGCAAATACTCGCTGCTGAGGCAAAAAAACTATCTTTATCCTTGTTTTGTCATGTTCTTTATTTTGTCTTGTTCTCAGAAGAACCTGAATAACTCTATATCAGTCCTGTCTGGTTTTAACTGAACCAAATCAACGATTCAGCTTTCATCAATAAGACCAGTTAAATTTTTGTTCTTTTTCTCTTTAGAATTCAAATAAACTTTTAGATCTTCTTCTTAGTTTAATTTTTAATTGATTTAATAGTTCTGTTCTTACATCTGGAGTCCAAATAGTCAATTTAAGCCGTCCAAATCTCAAGTTAATCCATTGATCCAGATCATATGTTTTTTAAAGGATTCGCCTAATCTAATCGTTGAATCAGTAATTACTGACATCCGTGAAGGATTGGTAAAGGTTGATTAACTTGAATATAGTCAGATATGGTGAATATTGCTATGATCAAGCTATGGAAGTTGATTTAGTTTGTTATTTTGTTTAATTCCTTTTCTTTTGAATTCAAAATTATGTACTTTTTAGTTAATCAGTGGATCTAAGTTTTTAATGCACGATTAGTTAATTATTATTATTATTATTATTATTAATTTTGTTAATTTAAATTTTATTTAAAACTCTACTTTTTAAGTCAACTCTCTGTGGGATCCACCCTTACTTGCACAAACTATGTTACAATAAGTCCATGTACTTGTAGAAAACAAATAATGTCTCTCTTTTTCTTTTCCTACATGATCATTTAAGTTTTCTCTTATAAATATCCCTTTAATATTGGGAATGTCTTGTATATCTTCATAGAACTATCTCTTGATTATATATTCTAACCTTATTTGTGATGTGTATGCACTTATAACATATATGACCTTCTCTCTTAGAATAAGTTTTAGTTATATAATTTTATCACTATTTCTTTTAACACCTATAAAATTTTCATTTAATTCTTTATCCACCACTACCCCTATGCTATGTATATATAATTTCATCTATTCTCTCTTTATTATTTCACAATAAATTTTTCCATAATATCTATCTATTTTCTTTCTCTTCTTAAGAGATTTCTACAAATAGATGCTTTGTCTTTGTTATTCGCAAGATATTAGATTAAAGGTTATCTTTTCTTTCTACCACACACAACAAATGTCTCTCAATTTTAATGTTCATCTAATGACTATTCTCTCTCTCTCTCTCTCTCTCTCTCTCTCTCTCTCTCTCTCTCTCTCTCTCTCTCTCTCTCTCTCTCTCTCTCTCTCTCCCCCCTCTTCTTAGATGTCATTTTCTTTTCTACACAAAAGTCTTGTTTCTATTAATCAATACTTTTTTGTCAATTTGTTGCCATTGAATGCCATTAACTAAAGTTGAAGTGCATTTTAATAATATACATAACTAGAAGTTATTTTTTGGTTGAACAAATAATGATGCTTTAAGAAACCATTGTTTGCACATTTATGAAAATAACATCCATGCAAAGAATGTACATAAGTAGGTGTTTACGTGTATAATTAATTGTTGTATAACATACACAAGGATCCCAATTGAAAATAGTTAATCTATTGGGACCCATTAGAATTATGGCAGTCACAATAGAAAATTTTTGGGGTTAGACCATGTACGACATGGCCCACCTTGCGAACAATTGTATTCATGAAAGTTTTGAGAGAAACCATCCTTTTACTAAATCAAAGGCAACATTTTGGATGATTCATATCTTCATAAATCTCTACCATCCTAAAGTTATAATATCCAAAGCATTAGTAGAAGGCAAACATATAAAAAATAGGAGCAATTATATCACTTCCTTGTTACAAAATGTATGCAATCATAACATATAGATTGATGTGGGACTATGAGGAAGACAGAGTCAAGAATTTCATTCACTTGTTGTTCACGTAAGATGGAATGATATTATTAACCCTAATTATACAAAAGTGGAGGATTTTTCCCCCAATCTAGCATTATTCAGTAGAAAATATTGACATATGATATAGGAAATAGTCAATCAAGAACAAATTATACATTTTATTTGGTTGCATGACCCCTAGTGAGTTTGAGAAAGACTCAACCTTGCTTTAGTTCAAATATGCCATATTGGCATCTCCACAATCTCTAACTCATTGCTTAGGGGCGTTGATGCCCAACTAAAGGTAACTACTTCATCTTCTATGTTTGAGAATTTGAAGACCTATAAAAGTTCTCTACAAATGATCAAAGGTCACTGGGGCTTAATCCATAGTCAAAATATAATTTCATAGTTAGAATAAAAAGTGTTCGAATCATATGTTAGCTTTCATCTCAATAATATCTTAGCTTCTTCATCCTAGCTGTAGTAACTTAGTAATTACTATGATACTTTGAACTTTTACATGTGTGGTATCCTATTACTCCTTGGTTAGTTAATATTGGTCCCTAGATCCTTTGATAGCAATCATTTTCAGGACAACATCTTCCATCTTTATGTGCTTTCTTGGTGATTCTGCGCAACATGATGTGCCAACCTTAAACACCATGATTAAGAAATCTTGCATTGTATTTCTTATGTTGTCATTGTTGCTAATATTGGAGGTAGCTTAGATATCTAAGAGTAGTTGTGGGTTTGCAATTTTCATTAGTTGGTCGGACAAAGTCATTTTGGTGACTGGTAGAGGCTAAAATCATCTTTGAAAATCTCATCGGTAGGTCAGTTTCCCATAAAAATCTCTAGCCAAAGAATCCTGTATTCCGCCATATGTGGGTTTCAATTTTTATTAAGACCATATACACATTTCAAAATAGATACTATTATTAGTTGAGAAAGACTGATATCAAGCTTTATTATATATGGATCTAAGACTACAACAAATTATGTAAATTGATAGATATAGTCATTTACTTGGAGAGACATATCCAATAGTTCCCTTTATTCTTGATGAGCTAGTTTTATCTTCACAATTACCATACGTGGCTTCAAAAAGTAACTTTGCTAGGCCAAAATCACCAACACGTGCATTCATGTCATCATCAAAAGTATGTTCCTCGATTTTAAATCACGATGAACAATTGGTGCATTTCCATGGTGATGAAGATAATCCAAGGCAGATGCAACATCAATAGCAATATTTTCTCTTTTGGAAAAGGTCAATTTTTCCACTACATGTTGCTCACTCATCATAATGCAACCACTTACCGAGACTACCCTTAAGCATATACTCAAAGATTAGACCTAAGATTATTGCCACTGAAATCAATGCTTGAGCTGGAAGTAAAGATCTATTATGATCCTGAGCATTTCTTAGAACCTCACATTCAGAGTTGAAGCTTACAAAAGCTCCAAATTGTTGAAGATTGTGTACTTTCATTGCAATGGTTTTTCTAGTAATTTCTAAAGTTCCTTATACATAAAACCATAAGATCCAACACCACTAAAATTTTCCAAGGGGAATCCATTAGTTACTTAGTGGAGCTCTGCATAAGAGACTCTTAACAATTAATCATTCGCAAAAGATGTGGAAGGAGGCTTCTTTTTCAACTTTCTTCTCCAATATAATTCAACAATGAAAGGTGAGGTTATAATTAGACAAAAAAACCACACTAGATGTGGCCATACCTACCTTCAAAGAAAAATACCTTTCATGTTTGTACAAATCCTTACAGGGATGCACGCAATTGTAATTCTGAGATACCCCTACAAAGCTTGCTGTTTTCATAGACTGAAATTGCACTTACATTTCTAATGTCCCCTTTCATTGGAGCTTCACTCTTACGATCATTAATAGAGAGAGAGAGAGAGAGAGAGAGAGTCAAAAATTGAATTCTTTTCAGACTGCTTAGGGATGAAGGAATGGTTCCTTAATAGGATCCGTGTTGCATGTAAAAGGATTCCATAGTCAAACAATTTCTTAAGGAGCTCAAAACTTCACCGGACAAGTTCATTGCCGAAATTATCACTCCCCATATATATGTATGTATATGTATGTATGCAAATGTATATAATGTCCCAAGCATTTTAAGCTTGCCAACTTATGTAGGTAGAGTTGCTATTTTAAGAATTATATAACGAGTCGAGGTCTATTGAGAGGGAAGGAAGGTTAAAAACTTCTTCCAGGATGGCACCACTAAATTGGTTGTTTTGAAGATACAAGTGTTGCATATTTCTACAAATGCCAAGACTTAAAAGGAAATTTTCTTGTTAAATTATTCATCTCTATTGGGAAAATAGAGTCAAAATAAAAACATTCGCACAAGAATGAGAAACCAGTATTTACGTGGTTCGGCCAATTTAGCTTACATCCACAAAAACAGGAGAGAGAGCAACTTTATTAAGAGGGAAGAAACACTGAATGCACTACAACTTCGTCTTTGACTCTAATTTATAAGAGTCTAGAGAATCAGAAATCCTGATTTTCCTCCAATTAGCCCTCAATTACAAATCATAATCTTCCCAGAATCTCTAAAACCATTTTTAGTGAATCCTGATTAATATTAACATCTTATGATTTTTGGCAAGTCTGATCCAGTCAATCCACTGACTTTTATAATGGGATATGGGGATGGATCCTATCAATTCCCCCCCTCCATCCCTATGCTATACATTCTTAATTAGAATCCATTCATGCTATGCTTCTATATAATATCAATTTTTCATATGTTACCACCTTTGTCTGCATATTTGTAGGATTCTTATTAGTGCAAATCTTTTCTAGTTTTAGCATCTATTCTTCTGTCACCTCTCGTATCCATTGATACTAAATGTCGATATGCTTTGTGCACACATGATACATTGAGTTCTTGCTCAAGTATAGAATGCTCTGACTATTATTATGTATCTTATACTCTTCTTACACAATGTCAGTTTTATAGAGAAATTGCTTCATCCACAACTTCTCCTTGCCTGCTTTAGCTACGACAATGTACTTTGCTTTTATTTTCGATAGAGCTATACACTTCTGCAACTTGGACTATCAAGACATAGCTTGATTTTCTTCCATCAGGATCTCCTGCCATATCAGCATTTATATATCCTTCCAAGGTTTTCTCAATACTTTTGAAATGCAAGCACAATTTAGATGTACCCTTCATGTACCTTAGTATCTAATTTACGGCTTCCCAATGATCTTTGCTTGGGTTAGACATGAACTTGCTTGTGATACATAATGCATGAGCTATATTTGGTATTATGCACACCATAGCATACATCAGACTCCCAACTACTGATGAACAAGGAATCACGACCATTTTGTTTGTCTCTTGTGTTGATGTAGGACATGTGTGTTTGCTCAATTTAAAGTGATTTCCAAGTGGAGTGTTGAATGGCTTAGAGCTCTCCATGTTGAATCGCTTGATTACACATTCAACATACTTCTCTTGTGATAGCCATGACTTTCTCTCTTTTCTATCACGTGTGATCTTCATGGCCAAATTTGCTGAGTTGGTCTTAAGTCCTTAACGTTAAAGGACTTAGATAATTCCTTTTTCAATTACTAATCATGGTTGTATCTTGTCCAACTATCATCATATCATCAACATAAATAAGGAGAATGATGAACTTAACCTCAAGTAACCTTTATACGTATATGCACTGATCTGCAGCTATCTTTCTGAATCCTTGACCCGTGATGAATGCGTCAAACTTCTTATATGATTGCCTTGGCACTTGCTTGAGACCGCAGAGGCTTTTCTTCAGCTTGCAAACCATCTATTTCTTCTCTATAACTTCAAAGCCTTTTGGTTGTTCCACATATATTTCTTATTCTAGGTCTTCATGAAGAAAAGCTGTCTTCATGTCCATCTGTTCAAGCTTCAGGTTTTGTTTGGCTCCTAGTCCAAGTATAATCCTAATTGATGTCATCTTCACTACCAGTAAGAAGATCTCGTTAAAGTCAACTCCCTTCATCTGTT
Organism: Warburgia ugandensis; assembly: GCA_035236585.1. Classification (NCBI taxonomy): domain Eukaryota; kingdom Viridiplantae; phylum Streptophyta; class Magnoliopsida; order Canellales; family Canellaceae; genus Warburgia; species Warburgia ugandensis. The sequence continues at coordinate 28,898,081 of CP141131.1, forward strand.
TGAAGCCTTTGACGACTAATCATGCTTTATACTTGATTGGTTCTCAGCTGCTACTTCTTTTCACCTTAAACACTCATTTGTTTTTTAGTGTACTTTTTCCCTTCGAAAGTTTCACTAGCTCATATGTTCGATTTTTCTTTAGTGAGGTTATCTCTTCTATCATTGCTTGCACCCACTTGTCCTTGTCCACATGCTTTAGGGGTTCTTGAACACTCTCTGGCTCCCCCTTGTTAGTGAGCATGATATACTCTGATTTCGGGTATCTTTGTGAAGGAATCATAATACGTTCTCTTGTTGACATCTTTGGCTGAGGCTCAACTTCTGGTTGAGAAGTAGCTACACCATCTGATGATCCAACATCTTCTAGTAAAGGTGGTTGTTGCTCCCCTTGCTTAAGTTCCTCTACCTCTTCTTCTTTTAGCATAATTTTTGAGTCAACTTGTATGGGTGCAGAACTTGGTACTAGATCTAGAGCACTGGTCCCTTTTTCATTGGCCTTTCTTAGTTCTTCTTAGAACTGGTTTTCTTGAAATATCATGTCTCTACTTTGGATGATCTTTTTCCCTTCAGGGTCCTACAATCTATATCCAAATTCTTCATCTCCGTATCCAATGAAGATATAAGGAGTAGACTTTAAGTCAAGTTTCTATCTCATCTCCTCTGATACATATGAGAAGTCTTTGCACCCACATACTCTCAGGTACGAGTAGGATACTTTTTTTCCGAGACCACTTATGTTTTGAGACTTTAAGGTCTAGTGGTGCTGATGGTGATTTGTTAATCACAAAATAGGTGGTTCTTATAGCTTTGCCCCAGAATGGCTTAAGTAGCTTAGTCATACTGAGCATGCATCTTACTCTCTCCACAATGGTCCGTTTCATTCTTTCTGTTACTACATTGTGTTGTGGGGTACGTAGGACCATCTTCTTAGGTCTAATATCATGCACCGTGCAGTATGCTTTGAAGTCCTTTGAGGTATATTCCCCTCCATTGTTTGTTTGAAGGCACTTTAACTTTAACTTTTTCTTGTTTTTGTCATTCCACTATTGCGTGGAATCTCTTGAAGTTTTTGAATACTTGGTCCTTATTTTTTACAAAGTATACCCATATCCTCCTAGATGCATCATCTACAAATATTACAAAGTATTTATTCCTGTCCAGTGACTCTACTTCCATGGGACCACATACATTCGAGTACACCAAACTTAATAGTTCTTTTCTTTTATTGCTTGAAGAAGAGAAAGCAACTATGTTGTTTGCAAAACAGATGATGCTTACAAGGGTTAAAGAGTTATACCTTTGCCTATTTTAATGAGTTGCTTCTTTGTGAGTGTGAACAACCCTTTTTTCTCCCATGTGACCAAGTCATTTGTATTATAGATTTGGCAATGCCTCATCTTTCATTGTGTTAAGACTATCTCTACATATCTTCACATGAGTTTTGTACAGAGTGCTACAGATATACCCTCTTACTATGATCATAGCACCTTTCGACAATTTTCAAGTGCTGTTGCTAAAGTAGTTAGAGTAGCCTTGCCAGTCTAGAGCTAGGACTGAGATCGGTTCAACCTGAGTTCCCAGATGTGCTGCACCTCCTTTAACACCACTCTGCACCCAAGATTTATTTAGATATGCATATCACCTATCCTTACTATTCTTGAGGGCTATTATTCCCCATCTTCACAATGCCATATTCTCTATGTAGTGAAAAATTCCTTGTGTGGAGTGGCATGGTATGAAGTTGCCATGTCTACCACCCACTCTGCTTTGTTATTCACCATGTATGGGTACAATTCCTCTTCAGCAGTGAGAACTATTACATTTTGAGCAATGGTGATAAGTGTTTAACCATTATCATCCTTTGGCTTGTATTGTCCCATCTACTTTTTCAAATTTTGGCAATCCTTTTTCATATGGCCTGGAATGTCGCAGTGGAAGCACTTGAATTGCCCAATGTGTTCATTCTTTGATATATCACGAGTTTGCGATCTTCCTCTATTTTGGCTCTTACTTCTACACCCGCCCCTATCTCTTTAGCTACATTTATTTTCTATTACTAGTGTGTGAGCCTGGTCTATACCGGCTTCTTTTCTCCTAACATCTATATTGAATAGAGCATCCTTAACCATAGTCATAGTTAGTTTGCCCTCTGGTGCTGAGTTAATGAGGAAGATTACTAGAGTCTCCTAACTTTCAGGTAGTGAACTCAGCAATAGTAAGGCCTGCCCTTCATTTCCCAATTCTAGCGCAACTGATCTTACTTGATTCACCAGATTTTGAAATTCTCTAGTGTGCTCAACTATGGTCGTACCGCTCTTAGTTTGAGATTCATAAGCCTTCTCATTAGCAAGGCTTTATTTCATGCAATCTTAGCTTGATACATGTTATCTAGCTTTTTTCAGAAAACATAGGCATTTTCTTCCTAGGTTATGTGGTGAAAAACACTATAGTTGATCCACTGTCAGATTTGACCCATAGTTTTCTTGTTCATTTTTATTCATCCTTTTTAGAAATTCCCTCAAGCCTTATTCCTTGATCATCTAGCAGGTCATAAAGATCCTTACAGTATAAGAGATATTTCATCTTAGGTCTCCACTTCGTATAATTAGTGGCGTTGAGTTTTATCATGGCTCCTGCCACAATATTTCTTAAACCTGAGTCTTTCATGAATTTTACTATCTAGTTTTGTCTTTTCTAAGTTAAATTGTGAGAAATAGAGTACATAGTTGAGTCCAGAATAGTAAAAAAACTTAGGAAGGTGTCTTTTTCAAATTTGAGAGGTGCCCAAAATTTTGAGTACAGGGAGTGTCTTTATCAAATTCATGGGTGCTAATTAGGCATCCAAGGGGTATCCAATATAATTTTTTACGGCATTAATTCAGGCCAAAAGGGTTGTCAATATCAAAATTGAGTCTATTAATTTAAGACCTTAGGGTGTGCCAATATTAAAATAAAGGGCTTTTTTTAAGCTCTTAGTACAAATAGAAAAGGGGAAAAAAAGACCAACCTCTCTGAAGTGATTCCCTCTTCCGGGCATTTTTGGTTGCAGCTGTCTCTGAGTCTCTTCCTCTGTGTCTGATGATCTGATTGGCAATTTTTTTTGCAGCGGTTCTTAGATCTCCCTTTGGTGTGGTAACCATGTGCGGATAAGTTTCCTTGTCTTCTCGCCTTTCCCCCTTTTTTTTTTCATTCTTCCTTGATGGTTGACAATGTTGGCTGTTACTTCTCCTTTTGTTGGTCTGCAGTTGATCAACGTCTATTGTGTTCCTTTTCTGAGGTTTCTTTCCTTTAGATAGGTGATTCTAGTTTTTTCTTTTCTTTTTAATTTGGTGGTTTCAGTCGGTGTTCACAGACAGACCAAAACCCTAGTCCTCTTTTTTTTTCTTTCAGATCGTCACTCCATCGGCGAGCGTCGGATGACTGGAAGGAGCTTCGACCAAAAGAAAAATTCAATCTCCCTTTCATGGCTACAGCTTCTTAGCTGATCGTGGCCCGCCACCCTGTCCTTCTTTTTTTTTTTTTTTTTGATTTTTATGATGATCGGTTACTCGACCGATTGGGATTTGTTGTTGTTCTATTTTTATGGTGACGCCTGTCGTTGCCAATTTTCTCTATCCGGTGCTGATTGCCGGCTACCCACTTCCCCGCCCTTATTACTGGAAAAGCCTTATCGTTGTCTGGTGTGGTTGGCCTAATTTGATTGGTCTGGGCTGGCCTGCTTTGGTCGTCTTGGGCCAATGTGGACTGGTTTTATTAGTCTAGGCTGATCTACTCTAGGCCTCTCCATGGCCCAAGTTGGATCAGGAGTGGGTAGTTGCTCACGCTGGGTCTGACTGCGCTGGGCCTCTCCTTGGCCTGGGTTGGTTTAGGATTGGGCCGTACCTCGGCCTGGGTCAGAACTGGGCTGCACCTTGGCCTGGGCTGGATCAGAACTGGGCCATATTTAGGAGGGAGGGGGAAGCCTAGAGTAGAACTGGTTTCTGATCTTTGCTTTCTCGTACTAGCATTTCTTCGGCTCTAATACCACTGTTGGGAAAATAGAGTCAAAATAAAAACATTCATACAAGAGTGAGAAACTAGTATTTACATGGTTCGACCAGTTTAGCTAACACCCATGAGGGAGAGAGAGCAACTTTATTAAGAGGGGAGAAACACTGAATGCATTACAACATCGTCTCTAGCTCCATTTTATAGGATCCAGAGAATCAGAGATCCTGATTTTCTTCCAATCAGTCCTTAATTATAGATCGTAATTTTCCCCAGAATTTCCAAAACTATTTTTAGTCAATCCTAATTGATTCTAACGACTTAGATTTTTGGCAGTTCTGATCCAGTCGATCCACCGACTTCCATAATGGGATATGGGGATGGATCTTATCAATCTCAAAACCAAATAAGCTGAATCATGTCCAGTTGCTTAGGAATGTTGGTATTTTCCCCAGAAGTCCATTATCACCCAAGAATGAAGAGTGTAGTTTGTTAAGCTTTCCAATTCCAACCACATAGTACCTTCAATAAAATTTGATTCCAGGATTAACACATTTATGCCTATGAGATTTTTCATCCCCGTGTAATTGTTCCAAATATTTGGTTTTCTCCCAAAGTGGCTAAGTTAGCTGGGTTAGACATTAGCCCTCTCATTTGGCAATATAATGCACCTGTAAACTTATCATCATTTAGTCCTAAGTCTGCTAGACTTGTGCAATTAATCAAAGAATTGAGAAAATTCAAGTCATTCTCCTCTTCCTACCTCCTATATGATTTCGCCCAAGACTAAGGTGGGAGAGACTTGAAGGCGACCCACATTTAGAGGCAAAGATCCTCTGAATCTGTTGCTACCAAAATCAAGTGTTACAAGTGGCGAAGCATTGGGAAATGAAACCGGTATAATTCCTTTAACTTGATTAACATCTACGTGAAGCTCTTCTATGTTTGGAAAGCCTAGATAATGTGGAAGGCTCCCGTGCAACTGGTTCTGTTACACCAAATATAGCGAGGATTCGTACTTGACAATGTATTGATACTTGGGCCTAAACATTTTAGCTTAACCAATAGGCGACACTCCCTTTCAAACTATTTTCCCTTACTTCCAAGAAGGGAAGAGACCAAAGGTTGCCTCGGGAAGGTAGGATGCTTCCTCTTGAGGTTGTTATGTCTAAGATTTAGACAACAAGCTCGTTGTACATTAAATCCGGTTCTAGAAGTTAGGTCGTCAGGCAGAATCTCCCTGTGATACGAATTATTGCTTAGATTGACAATTCTCAATCATCGAGAGAATTGGTGGGAAGGAGCTGGAATGGAGGAAGCGTAACAGATGCCATGTAGAAACAGAAGATAAAACTGAATATATCACATTGGTAGTGGAGAGAATTATGGGAAGAGAAGAAATGTAGGAAACCGAACATTTGCCCTATGTGAAGTGAAATTTTTAATAATATTTTATTTACTTTTTATTATATTTAACCATAAAGAACATTTCTTATAGAAAGGAAAAGTTGGAAATTCTTTCAGCAAAAGCAACCACTCTGTAACCATTGGTTTTCAAGAGGTATTTCACACTAGACTTAATTTTGTCAATAAAACCTTATCAAATAGAGCTGTTCTATACATAATTATGCACCAACTTAGGGGAATTCTACAGGAGAAGTCAATGGATGAAAACCATATTTCAATATATGTATGTACAATAACCCACCATCAACTATTTCATTGATGTGCGGAAGTGCACCCACATGGCCTAGGAAGTAGGAACTCACGTTTCATGGCTATGGTTCCCATTAATTATATGCATTCAAATGTGAAAGACCAGGCAAATACACCATATATGCAGCTTGCCATCCAGCACCCCCACATTTACTTGATCGGCTCTTGCTCCTGTTGATTAGATCGGTGATTTGATTTCTCTGTCTGTGTCTTATAACCCAAAAATGACGGTGGTTGGATGTTTCCAACATTTCAGATAATATCAATTCTCTCATTGATTAAATATTGACCATTCTTTAAACAATGCTTCCAACCATCTGTGCATTTCTTCAAATTTAAGACTCAATCACTACACACGGTTTTGGACTAATAGTTATCTATAGTAGAAAAATCAGATGAATGACACTGATCAACCATAGTGGGACCTATAAATGTGAGGAGATGAGGGTGCATAATTAGAGTATATGTTGGGAAGGAAAAGTTGTATGAAAATATAGCATTATGGAGATACAATAAGAGAAACATAGACAAAGAAAAAGGCCTCATTGTTTACTGATGATCTTCCTAGTTATATTCAATTTTGCAGCTGGACCCATATGGTGTTGGAACTCATGTTTCATGTCCTTGGGTTCCCTTCTTAATGTGATTTCTATGTCTTTGTAAATCCTCTAAGCCCGAAATCACCGTGTGGGTGGGTGGATGGTTATAAAATTTCAGAAAAACCTTAGTTTTAGTCACTGATTGAGTACAGATCATTCTTTAAACAACGTTTCCAACCATCTAACCACACTGAAATTTCTTCAAATACAAGACATATCCGATGCATAATTTTAAGGTTAATAGGGAAATTAGTTAAATAACTTTAATCAACCAAAGTGGGAACTATTAGGTATGGCAAATGGTTGGGCCAATTATAGGATTTGGCTCTAATTAATCCTTAGACCTGAAAATTTGTTGGTAGGGTTGGGCTAGGGTAAAAAATTGTAACCCTATATCATATTCGGATAGGTTAGAATCAGTCAATTAAAAGTTACTCCAAACGTGACACACATACATACGAGGAGTGGTAATTTCAGGAAGGAGTTGCATGTGTGAAGTGCAGGTGACATATGATTGCCCGGGAAAAAGTTTCTAACTACCATTTCCTCTAACTTTTTTCTATTTTCTACTTTTTTCCAACCAATTAAATGTCCCTTGCTCCTTATACCTACATGAAATAGGTGAAATTAACACACCCCATATATTAAGCTATTCAGAATATAAGACATGGCTCACCATATGAATAATTGCAACCATGGAAGTTATTGGAGTAATCATCCCTTTACTAAATCAAGGGAAATGTTGTAAGCAACTCGAATATTCTTAAATCTGGACCAGCCTAGGCATATAGCCATCTAAAGTGTAACTAGCTAGGGGGGCTAAAGAATTAGAAATAGGGGCAACTATATCACTTTCCTTCTATAAAATGTATTTGATTATAACACAAAAACTAAAGTGGGAGAATAAGGAAAAATGTGTCAAGAATTTCATCCATCCATTGTCCCCATAAGAAAGAATGATGTAATTAACCCTAATTATACAAAAGTGGGGGAATTTGCCCTTTATCAGTGGCGTCTCTCAACCGAAATCATTGACATATGATACACGAAACGATCAATAAGTACAAATTACATACTTTATTTAGTTCTCAAGTTTGGGAAAGAATCAACCTTGCATCAACGCAAATTCATGCCATATTGACACCTACACAATCTCCATCTATCTCATTGCTTAAGGCCATGTGATGGCCAACTACATATAAGAACTTTATATTTTGAGTAGTAGAATTCAAAAACCTAGAAAAGTTCTAGGCAAATTGTGACACTCCAGGTTTTCCGAAACCATTTTCCATATAATAATAATAATAATAATATATTTACTAAAATAGGAGGGATCTTGAAAAGAGAAAAGCCAATATTTAATATAATTACAATAATCATTCCAAAGAAATTGCTAAAAGAAAACCCCAAGGGTCATCCAAATTCAAATCCACACGATAAATAAAACTAAGGCTAATTTAGAGCATAATCAAAACCATTACCTGGTTAAAACATCAATCGTGATAAGGGATAATAATAAAGACAATGTACATAATCCCCACGGTCCCATCCATAATCACTACATCCACTCACCTCTATAAGTATATATACACAATACACATAAGAGTTGGGTCCAATGAAGAGTAAAATGAAGCATACATTGGTCAGTCTCTGAAGTAATAGTAGTAGATGGTCATCGTGCTCCTCCACATGCTTACCCTTAGCATTATTGGGCTCCAAATCTAAGGCATTGCAAAACAAAGCAATGCCTCAGCAAGCTATTGTTTGTGTAGGTGATCACATTTAATAAGAATGCAATGAAATAGTGGTGTAAAAATATCAATATCACGATAACTCTTATGGAGTAAAACATTTATATAGTATATCAAATCATCAGTCATCCATAGTAAATAACATATGAAGGATTACGAGTTTGAACAAATCAATGGTGGTCAAAGCATAGTTTATGCAAAAACACAAAGATATCATATCCAATCACCATGGCATGCAAGGCATGAATAATGTATGGTCATGCATTTGTTAGAATCAAATAAAGATCATTTTCATCATTAAAAATATAAATGTATGTCATGATAAACAGGGCATTATACATAATCATGCCCTAAGAGGGTCCCACCACACTCATACCACTGGCAATAAATACTCCAATTTTAGGGTTCTTCACCTATAGCTCACACATTAGGTAGCTTGCTCAGCCCATAGGCCCGCTCACATTTGGGCACCCACATAGGCTTCACCCAATATATTAATACCACATGAAATCTCATGGTTCTTCGCCTGTAGCTCGCAATCAGGTAGCTTGCTCAGGTATAGGCCCACACACATAGGATTCACCCAATATATCTATACCAGATGAGCATACAGAATAAACGTATGGACTACTATGCTGTAGTGGCAACCACTCTAGGATCTCAACCACGACTGCTTGCTGTCGACACCGAAATGGGAGACTTCCTCCATCTTACATGGGGGACGGACTTGTAATGGGGATTATCTATGATACCACCTTCGATGTACATTGCTCCCTTTTGGGGGGGGGGGTGTCTAATCATAATTATCATAAAGTTAGAGGGCAAGTGGCCAACCCTACAACCCTCCTAGCATAGTACCCATTGGGTAGAAACACCTGTCATAAAATAGCAACAAATACGAGATGCATCATAAGAGTTTCCATGCATAGTCAATCTTGAGAAGATCAAATCAAGACATGTTAATACATTATAAATCATAGCTTAAAACAAGGTATAAACCATGTAGAGCAAAATTCCATCATGTTAATCATGTATGATGAATGTAATCTCATGAAAACATGATAGAACATAAAGTCCAGGCTTCAAAGTTTCCAAGTAATTATGTCATGATCCATGAAATTAGAAAAGTATTAAATGTAATCACCTACCTCAAAAGCGTTGTACTTCAATAAGGCGTGTTAGCTATATCAACTCGCATGCTCTGATGTACCTATCACACCATAAGTCAAATTAAATCATCCAATCACTTGGTATTCTTAAATCCCAAAAATACATTAAACTAAGTGATGATTTCCATGATCTGGTAGTTAATCCTAGATTAAAGGTCCAGATCATCTGATTAACCCTCAATCAAGTTAATCTTGGATTAGATGTTGGGTTTTCTAACATCTAAACAATTATCCATTACCTTTGATCATCAATCTAATTTATGATTCATTCAATTAGTCTCCCTTGATCGATAAAGAGTTAGTCTCTTTCATCTTATAAAGTTTGAAGACGATCCAACTGTTGGATTGTTTTTTATTACCTATATGTACATTTGATCATCATTTCTTATCATTTTCATCATGATCCATCTAATTATTATGTTTGTTTAGTGATTTACATGTATATCCATGATTACATGTTGCTCTGATAATTAGATCACTCCTTGATCAACTAGTCTTAAGGCACATGGCCAAATCGACAGTCAAGATCATTTTTCTTAACAATCACTTGAGATCTGTTCTTCAACTTCAACTAGATCATCTCATATTTGACACATAGTCAGTTTCTAAAGCGTGATCATCAACTGATCAGGCATATCTAGTTTATTGGATAGTATTTTGTGATTTGATAAATTAATAGTAATCAAATTGAAGTCTTTATATTAAATTAAGGTCTGCGTCATCGAGACGAACTCAACGGATGTCTCGGATCATGATTTGGACCTCTATAGCTCCTACAATTGAGATTTTTGGGAATAATCGGTTTGGAATTAATTTTTGGCTTAATTAATAAAAAAAAAGGAGGTCACAGGGATGCACGTGAGCGATGCACGTACGAAACACGTCTCGCATGTGTATCCATCGCTAGGAGATACGCGTGCTTGAAACGCTCCCCACGTGCATCATTGTCGCTAGGATGCACACACGTTCGTTTCCTCTGGAGATGATGCACACGTTGTCACGTTCAGCATGTGCGTCGCACAGTGCATCCCGAACGCCCTAGGACGACATTGCCGTTGTCGGAGAAGACGACCAGATTTCTGTGGTCGCTGGTGACTCACACAGTCTTCAAATTTGACGATTTTTATGTCATTTTGATTACATTTTTGTGTATTTTCATTTTATGACTTTCATCAACTGATTTTGCCTAAATCTAGGGCTTTTAACCAATTTTATGAAATTTATAAATTTTCTCCTTCTTATTGTTTTTCAAGTTTTCCAGCTTCATCAACCGTTGCATTTTCATGAGATATGGATGGTTTATTCTTGAGTTCCTTCTAAGCATGATGAAGAGTCCAGATCATCCATCTGGCACCATTTCATGGGTTATTTTTCACAAGCATAGTAACACCCAAAGTGTCACCGAAAAATGGCATCCCTTGCCTTTTTCAGTTAGAATACAACATAAATAGTTGGAATATCAGCACTAACAACAAGGGGGAGAGGAGGAGGAAGACTATCCTACCTCACTAGGTCAGTCAAAAAAGTCTTTTTCGTTGCCCGAGGGAGAAGAAACAAGGCATCATTGTCTTGCATATCTGGTCGCCGTCGAGGCATCGTCTCGGGTGCTGTTGCTGGTGGCGCATGGAAGAGAGGGTAGTAAATGCTGGGGGAAAAGATCAAGAAGGAATTTATGGTTGGGAGGTGCATTTAAAGCCCCCTATAAATCTGACTTTTATATTTATTTTATTTTATCATTTTGATTTTTACTAAATGATGAAATGATTACTCTAGTAATCATCTCCATACCTATTTAATGCCTGTCAGAGCCTTGTTTTTAGCACCCCCACAAGTGTAATTACTGTTTTACCCCCCTCTATTTAATTTATTAAATACAAAAATTAAAATAATTAGCAAATTTTCGTCTGGTTTCCAATTTTAGCATTCCTAGTGTCGTTGAATTCCATTTCTCACGTACATTCCAAATATTGATGTTATATATGTGATTTCATTTCTAAAATTTTCAAATCCCCAATTTTTCTAATTTTCACAAATTTCTAATTTTCAAACAATTATGCATTTTCAAAATTTTAAAAATAACGTGCATTACATCCTCCTCTCCTTATAAAAAATTTCATCCGCAAAACTCTTTCCATGTCATTCTTCAACAATTCTAAAAACACCCCCATAATACAAGACCTATAGATTGTACCATTATTCCAGAATCAATATCAATAAACAATTCCATACCATGTTATCTTCTTAGATAGCAACTCATATATATACAATCTAATGTATGTGTCAAACCATTCCGAATTCGATTAATTCACATAATACAATTAGCATAAACCGTACTTTTATCCAAGAGTTAATCATTTATTTACAACTTAGCATAAATAAGTCATCATATCAAAGAAATTTGAAGTACTACAACTCACATATAGGCAATTATATGCCAAATCTTATGCAGAGCACATTGCCTCATCAATAGGCAATGTATATCAATCATAGCATATCATATCAACTCATGAACAAGCAACATATGACAATCAAAACCGGAGCATAATTGCTCATCAATAGGCCATCCATGCCGAAAATAACCAGTCCACAACACAATCATACTATGAGTACCTAGAAGCCTGCCACCTAGAAGCCTGTTGGTGCCTCTCGCACCCACCCTCATCGGCTACTCATAGTATAAGCCGTGATCCAGAAGCATATTACACATAAGAAAATAATTTCATACTAAACATACTTTACTATCACACCTCTCACCTTCATGAGAAATCAAACTCATATGCGTAGTATAAAACAATATCCATGTCACTACTACCCAATTGAACTCCATAACCACAGCGATAACAGTTCACCAGACCAAGGAAACTATCAACCTTAGTCACTAATTTAACTAGTCCTTGTTCATCACAATCTCTATAGACTGTCTCCCTATCAGTAGAGGCATCACAATCAAGAAAATTCACCTTCTTTGACCAAAATTCATACTCACATTCATTTACTACAAAGATGAGTCTTTTAGATACTCAACATATTGCACAAGGGTTTCTTATGCTCCTCTAAATCATGGAATATATAAAATATTATTCACTATAAAATCATGGCTCATCTCAGTAACCTTTAAAAATCTATCCCGCCATATCTATACATAATGTCAGTGCATTGATTTCACCAATTGATATCGTTCATAACTAGTAATAATCATAACCTGTTCTAGTAATCATCTTAGAGATGTCTTACTCTACAAATCCTCGACTAAAGGTGATCATATCTTAAATCAATCTCCATGAACGTCATGCACCAACCAATATAGATCAATTCGATTGTTAGTATTTGATAGAAAATATTGATTCTCCACTATTGTTTTATCAAACAAACAAATCTGTTCATAATAACAAGGTTCTGTCTCTCTTTCATGAAGAGCACTAATGCATCCCATTGAGACCCACTTGGTCTAACAAACTCTCATCAGTTAACTTTCGTAGCCGGAACTCTTCCAACTCAGCCAAGACCATCCAGTATGGCACATTAGAAAATGGCACTATATTTGATACCAAATCAATATTCCATGACGAAAAATCCCAAAACCTCCATAGGAAAAATTATGGATTCTTGCACACCATTTGTGTGCTCAATCTGTGTCCGCCCTCTGTCCTCCATGATCACACCACCAGGATGCCTTGGTACATCAGAAGAGTACCATATTGCTTTCAAGGCAAAGTAACACAACCCTCGAGGATGCCCCTTCTTACTTAGGGTTGAAGTCAATAGCTATCCAGGTATACTATAAGTACCTTTCTTCTCACAACAATCCATTGTCCTTCAACAAATAGTGTTTATCCCAAGGATGATATCATGATCAATCAATTGAGTAGGATAAGATCAATATCTATCCTCTCAGTCGTCATCTCCACCAATACTCCCTAGAAATGCTCATAAGTCCCAATAACTCGCTCATCTATGCCATAACTTCAAACCCAAGGACTATCATATATACATACACATTCATCAAGGTGCCAATACTCAAACCACAAGGATGACTAGATCCTAGATCAAGGAGAATTTTGGTGTATCTGTTGAAGAGTACCTTCATAGCTTGAGTCGAGGCTAGTACTTGCTTCAAGTAATGGTAATAACTCATCATTACCAATGTGGGGTCATTTTTGTTTTATCTTTAATGTCAGTCAGTCTGACACATTGTCCTTCGAGATAGTTTTTAAAGAATGTCCTAATAGTCACAGTAATAGTGTCTCCAAGATTGCCATTGTAACGATGGCTACCAATGTTATTATGGCTAATGTGGTGGCCTATCTCCCTAGTACAATATTGTCTAGGTGCCTATCCATATAACTAGTGCACCTTCTCACGTCCACATTCCAACACTACCAGTTTAGATGCCACTAGTCTCTTGCCCTTACTGGGCTGACTCGAATTATCCACGTCCGTGTCTCTGCAGTCAACCCCCTTGGCCCTAAGAGAATTTTCCTCAACATAAATGCTATGTCTATTGCCTTTATCACTAATATGCAACATGTTAAGATCAGCTATCTCCAAAATTTAGGTGTCAACGCATCAACAATTCTATCTGTAGCCTTTTATTCATGATGGGGTTAGGCAATTATTTTTAGTAGTGTAAATAGGCTTAATACCATTGAACCGTCTAATTTCTTTGTTCTACATGGCAAACTCTAGTAATATCACTAACCGCTCATATGACAAAATACTGATCATTACAAGCTTTCTTAAGAGCCTTCTGGATAAAATATCAAAAATGGAAAAACATGTCTTCTCAGACGACTATCATTAGAATTCTCATAATTACATTTTAGGTATACTCATCTTTATCCTTAGATTTCCTTTAACTGATAATTTATTTGATGCTTATAACAAGCAAAATCAATTACAACTCTATCAATTTCAAATCCAATGAAGTTAATCTTTCACAATAACTTTCCTAGCCATGAGGGATCACATTATCATTTCTATTTGTGTTGGATGTAAATAATTTATAATCAATTTCATCTTATCTCATTCCCTTTATATGATAGACCCCTCTCATTGGCAATCAAATACCCAATCTTGTCAACATACCCATATATAGAATGGTATTTAATTTAACCTTTTCTATCATCCCATCCCCTAACTAGGAGATTGTTTGATATCATTCCTTACTTATTGCTTGATTAACGTCATTACTACTAACTATTATATTATCGTAAAATAGTTATTATATCCTCTAAGTGCTATGTGTTTGCAAATCATAAGTAAAATCCTCAGAATAATTCATAAGTATTAACTTCACATTGATGATTGGCTATCAAAATTTATATATGTATAAGAACTCATTAAGTTTCCCTCATAGTTCATATTCATCCATAGAACATTAGGATCTTACCTCATCAAAATTTCAATAATTTTCACCATATTAGTATTTATTCGTCAAATAAATCCATTTCTAGTTTAAATTAATACAGTACTCCTCTCCACTTTCTTGAGTTCTCATTAGTTGTAATCATTTTGTATCTTTTTCCATTATTATCTCACAATTGTCGTACAATAGTTGTTATGCTTCTTTACATGTTCATACATACTGCCCAAATTAGGACTTGAACTCTCACAGGATAGTCCATGTGAATAGACCTTCCATCATATATTAAAATTCTCATTTGCAATTATCAATTATACTCTCTATTTATATTTTATACTATAAGAATCAAACACTTTCCCTGAAAGTGCATTTCCTTGTAATCATACGAGGATTAAAGTCTCATCTTTACTGAAGGAAGTCTGCCAATCCTCATGACATCAACAAGTTCGCTATAATCATATCTCGAGTTATATCTATAATTCATACTTAGGAATTAACTCAATGGATTGTATGTGTGGTATCAGGCCCTGTATCACTCGGGCTACTAAGTCTATGTTACGGTCCCCTCGCCCTGATGACTCGTTAGGGGTGGTAACTAGTCGAGTAGGGTGGACCTAATCTTCCTTTGAGGAGCCATCTATCAAAGTTCCAATGTCATATAGTATAAGTTTTCCTTCTATCTTGAGTTTAGTATGGACTCATGGGCTGTCAATCTTAATGGATCCTTGGAGTGGTGATGATGGAGTAAACCTTGGCTCTGATACCAAATTGTGACACCCCGAGTTTTGTAAAACCAATTTTCATATAATAATAATATATTTACTAAAATAGGTGGGATCCCTAAAAGAGAAAATCAATATTTTATATAATTACAACAATCATTCCAAAGGAATTGCCAAAAGAAAATCTCGAGGGTCATCCAAATCCAAATCCACCCAATAATTAAAACCAAGGTGATGTAACACAGAGCATGCTCAATCAAAACCATAACCTGGTTAAAGCATTAGTCATGATAAGCGATAACAATAAATACAATGTACATAATTCCTAGGGTCCCATCCATGATCACCACATCCACTCACTTTTATAAGTATATATACACAGTACACATAAGAGTTGGGTCCAATACCTTCCTCATGACAAGTATATCAATACTGCCAAAAAAGAAATCCAATGATGAGTAAAATGAAGCATGCATCAGTCAGTCTTTAAATTAATAGTACTAGATGGTCCTCGTGGTCCCCTCACTCAAAGCTGCTCCACATGTTTACCCTTAGTGCTATTGCGCTCCAAATCTAAGGCATTGTAAAACAAAGCAATGCCTCAGCAAGCTATTGCTTGTGTAGGTGATCACATTTAATAAGAATGCAATGAAATAGTATGGTGTAAAAATATCAATATTAAGATAACTCTCATGGAGTAAAACATTTATATAGTATGTCAAATCATCAGTCATCCATATTAAATAACACATGAAGAATAATGAGTCTAAACAAATCAATGGCGATCAAAGCATAGTTTATGTAGAAACACAAAGATATCATATCCAATCACCATCGCATGCAAGGCATGAATAATGTACGGTCATGTATATGTTAGAATCAAATAAAGACCAATTTCATCATTAAAAATATAAATGCATGTCAAGATAAATAGGGCATTATACAAAATCATGCCCTAAGAGGGTCCCACTATACTCATATCATTAGCAATAAATACTCATTCCAATTTCAGGGTTCTTCACTTGTAGCACACACATTAGGTAGCTCACTTAGCCCATAGGCTCTCCCACATTTGGTCACCCACATAGGCTTCACCCAATATATTAATACCACATGAAATCCCATGGTTCCTCACCTATAGCTAGCAATTAGGTAGCTCACTCAGGCTATAGGCTCGCCCACATAGGCTTCTATAATGCCCAAGCAATTTACAAAAATTGGACATTCTATGGAAAATGAACTGAGTTAAATGTTTGAATTTATTTAAAATATTAAACAAAGGAATTTTTGAGAAAACATGGTACCATTAGATTCTACTCGAAAAATGGAATCCAACGCCTCAAAAAATGCCAAAAACGGAGTTCGTATGAAGAAGTTACGGCCATTTAAAGATCAGGGGCAGTTTTGGAATTTAAACAGAAAAACGAAAAGACGAAAAACGCAGGGGCCGTTTTGATAATGGCACCCCATGTCGTCTTCCACCTCCAGATCTCTCTAGAAAGCCTCTTTCATGATTTTTCCAAAGAGATTTGCCACCGCCAAGGGCGGCACCGCCATTGGCAGCAGGGCCATAAAAAGCCCCATCTCCTCCTCTCAAAAACACAATTTTCCGGCATGTTGAGACTGGGGTTTCCGGCAAATCCAAAACCCGTCCCAAACTAGTCTCCCCTCTGTGTAGGCAGTTGTGAGGGCCAGGCAGTTGTGAGGGACCCAAAGAGGACAAGTATTGAAAAAGAGGTTTTCGCTTGTTTGATCTGATATGATTTAGGCTGATAAGCTCGTGGGCCCTATGCCGAGAGGTTTGGGTTGGCCTCCAGCCTCTACCACTATTAGGTGGATGGGTACCATGCCCAAAAAGGGCAACGTCCCTACGTCGACTGCATGTGGTACATGGGGCTACCACTGGTGTTACGGCACTGGGTCGATGTGTCATATGCCTCATGGAGGCTATGATGCTGTGTCCTCAGGTACCCGGGGACCACACAACGGCAAGGTCGTGGGCATAGTTGGACCCTATGGTTTGAGAATTTATTTGCATTGCATGTGGCATGACATGAGGTTGGTCGACTATACTAGATATCCATGAGTTGGATTCAGCTGAGCATATTATGCATATCATTATGTTTATGATATATATGATACTTTCTACTTGGTTTGTATGATTCTTTAAGTCGTTAGTATTTCAATTTGACAATGGTTTTTGATATCGATATTGAACATGATTGTTCGAACATGCACATGTTTTAAAGAGCATATGATTTTAAACATAGCATGCATTGTAAAATTAGTAGTGATAGACTCCTACTGAGTATAATATATACTCAACCTATCCTTAACATTTTTCAGGATCGTTCCACTCACAAATAGACGACGCCTCAGGAGATATCAGTGCTACGAGCAAGTGAATTAAAAAGGAGACAATTATACATGTAAGTAAACTCTCAACCCTTTGGACATGTATTTATTTACAGTTGGGCTGTGTGTTGTGACTGGATAGACCTAGGGAAAAACATTTATGATTTCTGAAGTTTTTCAAAAACTACTTTGAGTATTGTGAAAGCAAATGACACTCGGGGTTTTCAAAATGAGTTTAAAACCAAAGATTTTCCGCTGCATTGCATGGTTTTTATAAAATGGTTTTCAAATAGGGATGCATCCCGCCTTAGGAATTTAGATCTTGCATTTAAAAATGCATGAGAAAACCCGAGTCGTTACATCTTCACCCAATATATCCATGCCAGATGCGCATACAGAATAAAAGTATGGGCTACTATGCTGCAGTGACAACCACCGCCGCTCGCTGTCGACACCGAAATGAGAGACTTCCTCCATCTTACATGGGAGACGGACTCGTAACGAGGATTACCCATGATACCACCTCCTACGTACATTGCTCCCTTTTGGGCGGGTGTCTAATCATAATTATCATAAAGTCAGAGAGCATGTGGCCAACCCTACAACCCTCCTAGCGTAGTACCCAACGGGTAGAAATGCCTATCATAAAATAGCGACAAATATGAGATGAATCATAAGAGTTTCCATGCATAGTCAATATCGAGAAGATCAAATCAAGACATGCTAATATATTATAAATCATACCTTAAAACAAGGTATAAACCATATGGAGCAAAATTCCATAATATTAATCATATATGATGAAGGTAATCTCATGAAAACATGAGAGGACATAAAATCCAGGCTTCAAAGTTTCCAAGTAATTATGTCATGATCCATGAAATTAGAAAATTATTAAATGCAATCACCTATCTCAAAAGCGCTGTACTTCAATCAGGTGTATAAGCTATATCAACTCGCACGCTCTGACGTACCTGTCACAGCATAAGTCAAATTAAATCATCGAATCACTTGGTATTCTTAAATTCCAAAAATACATTAATCCAATTGATGATTTCCATGATCTGGTAGTTAATCCTAGATTAAAGGTCCAGATCATCTGATTAACCCTCAATCAAGCTAATCTTGGATTAGATGTTGGTTTTTCTAACATCCTAACAATCATCCATCACCTTTGATCATCAATCTAATTTATGATTCATTCAATTAGTGTCCCTTGATCAATAAAGAGTTAGTCTCTTTCATCTTATAAAGTTTGAAGACGATTCAATCGTTGGATTGTTTTTTATTACCTATATGTACATTTGATCATCATTTCTCATCATTTCTCATCATGGTCCATCTAATTTCTATGTTTGTTTATTGATTTACATGTATATCCATGATTACACGTTGCTCTGACGGTTAGATCGCTTCTTGATCAACTAGTCTTAAGACACATGGCCAGATCAACGGTCAAGATAAATTTTCTTGACAATCACTTGAGATCTGTTCTTCAAATTCACTAGATCATCTCATATTTGAGATATACAATTAGTTTCTTAAGCCTGATCATCAATTGATCGGTAGATCTAGGTTATTGGATAGTATTTTGTGATTTGATCAATTTAAAAGTAGTCAAATCGAAGTTTTTATATTAACTCTATGTCCATGTCATTAAGACGAACTCAATGGATGTCTCGGATTATGATTTGGACCTCTGTATCTCCCAAAATTGAGATTTTTGTGAATAAATGGTCCATAATTAATTTCCAGCTTAATTAATAAAAAAATGACATCATGGGGCCAGTGTATGTTATGCGCGTACGGAACAAGTCCCGCGTGCGTCTTTGTTGCCGGGAGGCACGCGCGCGTGATGTGTGCCCAAAATGGTCATGCGTGCGTCACTTTCATCGGGATGCATGCGCGTTTAGTCTCCCTTGGGGACGATGCACGCGTTAGTGCTCAACGTGAGCGTCGCGCAGTGCATCTCCAGAGTGCATCCCAAACGCCTTGGGACAACGTCGCTATCCTCATGAGCCCCACAAGTGTAATTGCTGTTTTACCTCCTCTATTTAATTTATTAAATACAAAAATTAAAATAAATAGCAAATTTTCATCTAGTCTTTAATTTTAGCATTCTTAGTGTCATTGTTGAGGTTTTAGTCCATCATTTCATTTCTAAAATTTTTATATCCCCAAATTTTCTGATTTTTACAAAATTTCAATTTCCCACGCAATTATGCATTTTAAGAATAGCGTGCATTACACAAATGATAAAGGTAATTGAAACTTGATTCATGTTTGAAACGCTATTTTCTCGGTAGAATAAGACCGTTGCTTTCAATGTAATAACCATTCATTACAGTTTTCATTGCTCAACGTTCCCGGTATTTGGGCATTTCTAAGCCTTTGATTGTGACGGTCTGATTTTGAATGTCCATAAAGGCCACTAGCAACAAATCAGATCTTTACAATTGTCGGACAATTTGACTATTTGGATGATTTGATCAGCATAATCTTCTTCTCATCTTCGCGAGCATTGGTGGTAAGGCACGCTGATTAGACTCGTGAATCAGTTGGATAGTTAAATCATCTGATCTTTGTGATTATCTTAGTAGGGTCTATAGAAGGACCCATCTCTACAGTCACGATCAAGAATATAGTGCGGGAGTTGTATTGCACTTTCATGGGTCCTATTAATTTTGCTAGATAAAGAGAAAATTACAATATCATGTATATGCAAGAAGGAATGCAAGTAACTCGAACATAATTGACAGCAAATTTAAGCATCTTTACCGTTTTCTTTCGTCTCATTTGATGTATTTTTCCTGCACGGGGGCCTAGCTGCTTGACTTGACTAATCATAGGTTATATTAATTTTGCTAGACAAAAGGGCAGCCCCGTGCACGCAACTCCCACATCCTAAGAAGAGGCGGACCACAAGAGCCAATAGTATGCAGCCTTACCTTACATTTTGGAAGTGGCTGTTTCCATGCCTTGAACCCTTAACCTCCAACGTCATGCGATGACAATTCTATCACTGCGCAAGGCTCCCCTTCTTTAATTTTGCTGAGTAAAGAAAGAGAATTACAATATAATATACGCACAATGACTAATGCAAGTAACTTGAACATAATTGAAAGCAAATCTAAGCATCTTTACCGTTTTCTTTCGTCTCATTTGATTTGTTTTTCCTGCATGTGGGGCCTAACTGCTTGACTTTGACTAATCATGCCGTTTTTCTAACGAGGCCTGATTGAATGAACGGTGAGATTTTCTCAACAAGGAAAGAAAAAACAGAAATAGATGCCTTGATTGGATAAGCCTCATCGACCACGTATTCAATTAAGCAGGTATTTCTATAGTTTAAACCTCGTTCCAATGATAAGAACCGTTCAGAGCCTTTCAAATATCCTAATCCTCTATTTGGCAGCTTGCAAATGGACGCTCAATTATTGACACATCCAAGACATGGAAAAAAATGTTTCACAAAAATAGAATGCCAGACTTTCACATGGCGGAATCCTACCATTGGTTGATCGGGACTGTTCATGGGATTTCTCCGACTTCTGATATTTCAGAATCAGAAAAACAGGTGCAATGGACGATCCTAATATCCTGAAATAGAATAATTCTCATCGTTGGATATACACTTACAGACATTGATAATAGATCTGATTTGGGCGTCAATTACTATTTTCCTTCGTCTCATTTGATTTGCTTGTAATTTTCTGCTTGCAGGACCTACAACTTGTCTGAAGTTCCCGTATAGAAAAGCAAGCGTTATTATTACGAGGACAGTAAGATTTTCTCAAGAAAGATGTGATACAAGAAGAATGGATGAAGGAAAAAGTAGAAAAACAAAAAGGAAACAAGAAAGGAAGAAGTCGCGCGTGCCAACCATGACATTCTCCCCTAAAAAGGCATATTATCTCCAATGAACATATTGTATATATATTAAAGGGGACAATAAATAAGATATTTATTTACTGGAAGCATCTTCTTAGTTGCAAAAAAGGCAAATGAATAAGTTTTCTTGTGACATAATCACTTCAATTGTAGAGCTATTGGATGTGAAGCATGCTCAACAGTATATTTTATGAAACTTAATTTATAGATTATTTATTTTATGCCTATAATAACTAATGGCCAGGATAGTGATTTTAGACTTTTCAAGTTAGCATATGAAATGAAGACTGGACCATCATACATGACTCACATATATGCATTTAGATTAATATTTAAATCCTTCAAAGCTAGACATGCAAACACAACCAAAAAGTTCATTCATCCTATTGTTTATCTAATTTATCTTCTGTGCATATGGTTTTGTAATTTTAATAAAGTAGAGCTTCTATAACTAATATTTTGGCTAATATTATGAATTAGTATTAGCATGGTGTTCTATGTCAACCTTTTGAATCATTTCTTAATTTTTTGATAATATTTTAGTAGTCCGAATCGAAAAAGTCTGTGAATAAGTAGTCATGGAGAACTAAATAGTCATAATTGACAGATATTATTAATTTCACTAGTTCCCTTTTTCTATTTTTTATTTGCAATAGTGGACAATACACTCACATGTAGCGAGCAACTTAAAACCCTTGAACTTCTGAAAGAGAGACTCCTTTTGCTACACAAATTTTCACTGTCTATGGTACACTTTTCGCTTCATCTCAGATAAGTTGAGTTCCTAATATAAGTCATATATATAGATCTTTTATCATGTTTCTACTTACTCGGTACAAGTAATTTGTGCAATGCATATGGTAGGATATATTTCAGGTAATGTAACTTCAATTATGACAACACTAATCTATACAAGAACATATACACGTATGTATAGGGTGAAATAGTTTAGCACTCTAATGGATCATTTGTTACAAATCTTAATTATCTTTTTGATTGTTGATATGAAAATGATTGATACATATAGCTTATAGAATATTCTGTGCACATATATTGGCTTATTCAAACTTCTTAAACCAATTAATCTCTCAAGCTACTTGCTAATACCGTGCCTCTAAAATTTTTGCTTAATCTAACACTATAAAACAAAAGCATGAGTGTCCTAGTACTTGTTGCAAGATATTTTAAAACTTAAAAAAGTGGCCTTTTCTTTTGAGGTTAAAACTTAAAAGTTTCTTATCTTTTTTTTTTTTAATATTTTTTATAAGATGTCTAATGGTAAATTCTACTTCTCATGACAATGAAAATGCTGAACTCGCGTCTTTCAATTTCTTTTACTAAGTTTCTCATTGAAGATTCATAATTTGTCAATTTCAACATCATGACTATAACTAAAAGAGAAAATACATTTTTTTTAGAAGAAAAAATAGCTTATTAAGGTGTGCTGTTGAGAATATCACATAAAACTACGTTGGATGTTCTACAGTAGATAGATAGGAAACTCAAGACATTATCCTTCAAAACTGGCAAGAGGTTTATCAATGTGACTAAGGCTTAAGAGAGTGAGTTATGGGTTATTAATCCTTAGATGTTTAAAGCATAAGGGATTTGAGTTAAAGGAATCTAACTTAATAGCCTAAGCATTCAAAGTTCTAGCATATGATGGTTTAAGCATTTGCAATTCCGGCATAAGTATAGTTAAGTATCCCCAATTTTCCAACACAAATAAAATTCATGCATTCCTAAATTTCCAGCACAAGATGTCGCTTGAGTGTCCACATTTTCTAGCATAAGGTAGCTTAAAGATTCACATATCTAGCATATGTGTAATGTAGGCATTTTCAAATTCCAGCATAAGAAGAGTTCTAGTATTCCTGAATTCTAGATTCATGTGTAGTGTTCTGCATTCCCAAATTCTAGTGCAGTTTTCTGCATTCTCAAATTCTAGCTCGGGTGCTGTCCAAGCAGTGCTAATCCTAGCATTACTGTAGTTCCAAAATTGGCTATTTCTAGTGCAATTATAGTTTGATCACTCAGTTCCCTAGCATCAAGTAGTCCATTATCCATAGCACATTATTAAATTCATTTAAGCTTTTTAAATAGGATTTAAGAGGATAGATGTGGCGCCATTTTCCTGCATAACTCGAGCAGGAAAAATGGTGCTTACTGTCTTTGCTTACGGCTGCTAATCTGGCTACTATACCTGAAGGGAAATTGCTTTATATTCAAGGTTTTATTAGGGAGTCAATTACGTTTCATCATGCTGGTTCGTGGAAACCCAGTAGGTAGTAGAAACAGGTAACCATTTCCTACACGCAATGTGCCGAAAATGGTACTGTTTTCTCCCTGCTAAAGCCCCCTCTAAACAGTGAGTTTAAATTCACATTCGTGGGATATTTCCCCTTAAAATCAAAGTGTGATATGCCACCTTCAAGACCTAGGTTGTAGTTTTATAAGCTGGGATCTTAGACTTTTGGTTTTAAGGTTGGGATCTGGCCGTCGCCTTCCCGCAGCTATGTGCAGGAAAACAGGATGCAACTAGTCTCCGTTTCCTATTCTACCATCAAGCATTCAATGTAAAGACTCCAAAAACTCTACCTTACAGAGTCAATGCAAAGCTTAGCTATCAAGGAAAAGAATGCAAAATGGATTTTTTGTAAAGAGGTAGATCAAATGGGTGTTTCTCGTATGAATGTCATCCATGTTTTCTCTCTCTGCTTGCTGTCTCAAAAAGCATAGCATGCTCATTTCAGCTCTATACTCAAATGATCTCAGCTATCATGAGGCAAATTTCTAGTCATGCATTGAAGCTAGGAACCATGACCGTAAGGAGAAAATCAGCTCATAAACAGAGAACAAAGTCAAGCAATATCAGAGATGGATTTATAAAACTTCCTACGCTTGGCATTTCTACTACAGAGAAAACTCCATGTAAAATCTGCAGAAAACAGGTTTCTTTTCTTGGCTAAACCAAGCTAACATTAGTAATTCTTCCAAGAAAAGTCCCCTATCTGATTCAGAGCCCTGGACGAACTGAATTTTCTCTAGATTTGCAGGAGTTCATCTTTCCTGCGTGGAGCTCCATTATCAAGCTGAACTTCACTCCCAGCCTCTTTCCAAGTTCCTTCTCTTCTTCTCCTTTGTTTCCTACAAGCTCCCACTGACTCCTCTCCTCCTTCCTAGCTCGCTTTCCACCTTGCTCTCTCTCCACTCTCTCTGCAACTGTTGCTTTCTCTACGCATGGGCAGGATTTCTAGCCGCTCTATGTTTTTCCTTCTTATACTTGGGCACATTGTATAAGAGGGATGGATAGGTGGCCTTAGGTGGGAGACAGCTGCCTTAGGCTTGTGTTGCCACGTGGATGCCCAGATCCCTTTTATTGCATTAAGGCCCACTCTTTTGAGTTCAATTAAAACCCTACATTTCATACTTTTTTATCAATTATGAGCAAACTTTACAGTTATATTCTAACCAATAATCATGATTAGCTTCTCATTCCTACTTAATTAGTTGCAATTTCTTTGTGGTTTGGGTTTGGCTTAGGTTACGACTTCCCTTTCACAAATGACGTGCTCATTTCTCATTTTGTCTCATTTTTAATTATAATTATCTTTCAAAAAATTACTTAATAACTACCTAATGTGATTTTTAATCTCTCCTTCGTCTTGTAAATTAGTTTCTAAATCCCCCGATCACCCTAAAAATGCCTTCTTAATTTTTCCTAACATAATTCGTTGACTCGCTTGTTCAATCTCTTTGTTAATGACTAAAACATATACATAATAAATATTTAAATAAATAAAAAAATTACCATATTTTTCATAAATGCATTGATATATTAATTAGAATTATATGTTTACATATAGTATAATATTTGTAATATACACAAAAAAATGATTCCAACAACACTAAGTATGCTTAAATTGGAGTTTGGATGAATAACTTATAATTATTTTAATTAAAGTAATTATTTTAAAAATTATTAATGGGAGAAAGGTAAAAATCACTTCAACTAGCCCCTACCTGACATAATTTATCCTACAGGTAGGAAATTGTATGTGAAAAGAGCTAATGATTTTCCATAGACTACCATTAGCCATCATTTCTGAAAGGAGGACATTTACTTCTAGGTGTTGGAAGAGGATACAAGAGGCTTTGGGCACATTTTTTAGATTTAGTATAGTGTTTCACCCTTAGATAGGGCGGAAAGGATTATTCAAACTTTGAAAAATATGTTGAGGAGATGTGTGTTAGATTGGAAAGGAAGTTGGGATGAACATCTTTCATTAGTTGACTTTGCTTACTTCAATAGCTTTCGTTCAAGCATTGATAAAGCACTATATGAGGCATTGTATGGATGACCATGTCAATCACCAACTGGTTGGTAAAAGGCTTCTTATTTTTAAATGATTTTTCATTATTTTTTGAATGTGAACAGCGAAAGATATTTTTTAATATAATTTTTTTCACAAAACTCGAGTGCCATTGCTATAACAAAAATGCATTTCAGAGATCTTGAAATGAGATGAATTTATATTTAATATTTTTTAGGATTTTATCCAGACATAGCATATAGTCCAACTGTATAAATACAAATACATATATGTCCACAATTATCAAATAGAAGTCATATGCTTATATTGTCAACACAAGCTGGTGTTACTGTTGTCTTCGTCCAAGATTCCTTCTAGCTTTAGCTACTTATCCTTCAAATCAATTTCTTCAAACTTGAGACATTGTAAATAAATTATAATGTCTTAACAAGCCTATGCTTGGTAGGTGTTTGAGTATCTAGTTTGGTAATATACATAAAGCCAAATACAAATGGAATTCTAAGGCATTCATAAATCTATTTTAAAGAACATAACATATTTATAGTCTTAAACACTTGACAAATTATTATAAACAAATCCATGTAGTTCCAAGTCACATCATCTCATAAGATATTATTTTACAAAGCAATCAAATCCATGTCAAATCAGCTTATAATATATCAGCTCCTTAAGGAGTCAGAATCCATGCTAAATCAAATTAGAACATGTTATAAGCACATGTAATACAATTAGTATAATGGAATCACATCCAGGATTAAATCTTTTCATGTATAAGATCAGTACATGTAAAATTATCATGTATCCATGTAAAGGAATAACATAGTCTTAGTATGTATAAATCAGCAATGAAGTGATAAAACATTAAAACCACTTATTCTCATAATAGTCAAGTCTAGGCCAATCAAAATTAGAGCATTTCAACTCCCCAAGAAGCAAATCCATGCCAAATCTATCTCAGAGCATATCAGCTCTCCATAGGCAAATACATATAAAATCCACAATAAAGCATATTGGCTCATTTTAAGCAAATCCATGCCAAAACTAAAAATTGAATCAAATTATGCATGCAAAAACATCTCACAATCATTTTAGCCTAATCAAAACTATATAGTGATCGCCTAAAAGTTTGTCCCCTAAAAGCGTGCTAGTGCCTCTTGCACCTGCCCTCATTAGCTGCCTTATCAACTACCCACAAGTATAAATCATGAATTAAACTTTGATTACATGCAAGAAGACAAAAATCTAGTGAAAAACAAATCATGCAATAAATGGGTCATAACCAAAATGAGAGATCAAATCCATGAAATGCATATATGAAATGCAAGTATTAGTAATTCCAGACCAAATAATCTTATGGTGAAATGAGCCATTCATTTTTATTGAAAATGTGACAAAGTCTCTTCTATATTTTGGATTTGCACATTTTACGCATGCGATGTGATCCAATTGATAAATCATCACTCACATTTCTAATATAAATAGAGACTTTGTGTTTTAATACTTGCAAATCATAACCTAAAGAGTGAATGGATTTCTAATTTATAATCATTATTGTTCATCTATTAATCAAGATCTATCTAAAACACGTATTTGACCCAATACTTGCTATTTGACTAGACTAATAATCTAGACATGATCCAAATATATGGATAATTTAAAGATGTCAGAACAACCTACTAGGACTTGTAGTCCCCAAAACTCTCAAAATCAATAGAAGCAATCAATTCCAATTTTATCATACAAATATGGGAAAACATACATTCAACTTCATCAATTTACCTCATCAATTCATCAAATCTTATATTAAGAATTGGATGGTTCTCAATGCATCATCCAATTTGTTGATCATTTTAAGTTATTTGTTTTGCTTAAGTCCTTAGAATTCCATGTTCCAGTCAATAATTGATATTAGAAACCTTCATTCTGATGATCCTATCACCGATCTTGTGGATCAATGCACTAATTGAGTCATCCAATCATAGATCTTCATCGATCGCAATTTGACTGGTTAAATCACACTTCGGTATAATTTATTATAGATCTATAATCTTGATCATTATATGCATTAATAATAATATACTTGGCTGATTATATAAGAGTTAAAATCTTATAGATTGTGCTTCTGAAAAAAAAAATCTGAGAATGGATGGCTCAAAGCAAATGTTTTTGTCACGGGTTAAGAAGATGAAATGCTTGAACACACATATTTGACTTTTGGTGGCTGATAAGCAGTCAGATCAGTAGTGGATTAGATGGTCCACTGCCAGATCTACAGTCAAATCTAAATGGAAGATCAAAGTGGTCATTGATTTAGATGGTAGGTGTTTGTTCCATGGTCAAATCCTTACAAAGGGATGAATTGGTTATAGGTCTAGCATTTGATGGCAGATCAATGGATAGATTAAGATGGATATTGAATCCATCACATATAAGATAATTTGGTTTTTGATCAATGATCTGATCATTATCAACAATCAAATCTGTGTGGATCTTCATTGATCTAGCATAGGAAGGGATTAAGGATCTAGGATGGATGATGGTAATGGACCCACCCATGAAAAATTATCAAGAGAGAGCAAGTGGGGAGGGTAGTGGTGACCAGTGGCTCAATTGGGTCACCACCTAGAGCTTAACCACAAAGAGTGTGATAGGGAAATATGGGAACCAATTTGGGCAACCTACTTGTGTAGCTATCAAGTCATCTGCTAATTAGGGCAAGGACAGGGGAGAAAGGTAGTGCAACTAGCTTGTCGGGTTGGCTGCAGCAACTAGGGAAAGAAAACAATGGGAGAGGAGGAATCCAGCATGGCCAACCTGGTCAGGGGAGTGCGTGGGCTGGATTGTGCTAGAGGGAGAGGAAATGGGGGAGAACAAAGAGGGGAAGAAGGAAAATCAAATGGTGACCTGCCGCCCTACCTTGGTTACTGTTTGGGATCAATCTTAATCCAGTCGTTGGAGTGAAAAAGAAGTAGAGAAGGGAATTCGAGAGGAAGGGGGAAGGTTCCGTGTGATGCATCACTTGATAACGAAAGAACATTGTGCCAATTGGTGCAGGAAGTGAAAGGGGTCTTGCTCATCATCTCATTCTATCACACTGGTGAAGAAGAAGAATGCATAGTAATTGGGAGATTAGGGGAGAGTGTTTCTATAGTTTTGGCTCATCAATTTTTTTGGCAACTCCCCCTTTTCTTGCAGTCTCGAGCTGCACCCTGACACAGGAGTTGGGTGATGCGTGGTGACTCAACTGTCCTGTCATAAGTTAGATGGCTAGGGTTGTTAATATCAATTTTGACCCTCTCAATTAGTAAAATCTTGATATTTTCCACTCCATTGTTTGTTTCATGTAAAATTAGTGTTGCTAAAATCATCTAGATGAATACTTTTTGAATTTTGATGTTTTAAAGTCAAATTTTGAGTTTTCACCTCCACTTATATCCATGCCTAAGATAACTTGATCACAATAGGACCAAATGGGTTTTACATTTTGAGGTCTACAAATACATTGGATGGCTTGGATCTTTAAGATCAGCATTCCTTATTATCATCTTCCCCTTTTGGTCTCCACTATTTTCCCTTTTTTATTTCTCTAGTGAGACAATTCCTATATTTACTATTTTTGAGAGATTTTACTCTTGTAATGGTGAGCAACATGAACTATTTGGGTCTTCCATTCTCAATACTATTTAATTGATCTTAGGTCATCTTCTCCAATGCTTTTTCACTATTTTTCGTTGTTGAATTTCTTTGTGGACATCATTAATGGAGCTTTCAACTCCATTTTTTGGCAATGATTGCTTAGATATCCATAAATTCTTAGGGATTTTGATCATCTTGTCATACTATTATTGATGAAAAGCTAATAATGGTCTAATTTTGAACAAACACCACCCAATATGTGTTATAACTTATAGGGGTAAAATAAGATTTTTTTTTTCTTTTCAAAATTCATAATACATGCATTTTTAACTGAATGAAACAAAAGTTTGTCATTTATAGGTCTCAAAGACAATGTGAGGTAAGAGTGTGATTAATTATATTATTCTAGAATTTAATTAGGATTTTTTTACTTTTTATAGGAAGTAAGATGGTGATCCAACGACCAAGATCGATTGACATGAACATTGACGATCAGGAACAAAAGATTGAGTCAAAGCTTAAAAATCATCAATCCAACATGAAAAAAAGGTCAAGATCATCTTGTGGACTAGAAATGGATATAATTAAAGGAGCTAAAGGTGGCCAAAGTGGGCCAATGAAGTAAGCCATACACTTTCACCACCTTTGCATATGTTGCATATAAGCCACCGTACCCATATATGCCATGAGAGGAGGTGACAAGCTAAGGAATCCAAGTCAAACCATTCATGCTACTCAAGCCAGGGGATGGAGCTATGAAGCTAAGCTAGCCATGAACCTAGATAATGGAGACCTCAAAGTTAGCCATCAAAGCCATTAAAATAAGCTAAATGGAAGGCTATGATTGGAGGAAAATTAAAAGGATTATCAATGAGATTCTAAGGGATATTTTGAAGATAATTAAGGAAAGTTCATTAGGATAAGATTGCATATGGACCAATAGGATAAGACCCTTCTATTTTTTGTGTTTATCCATGTTTTTCCTAACTTTCCTTACTTTCCACCTCATCACCAAATAACATCGCGAATTTGACTTTCCATTCAAAAGTCCCACCATTCCAAGACTCCTTCACCTTTCTAAACTCCCATCCAAACCTTCCTCACTTAATACCCTATCACTAGGGTCACTTATGTTTTTCACTTCTTTCTAAGTTAGGAAACCACTCATCTATATATAGCCTTATGTTTCATATGAATTTTTCAATTAGAAGTGGGTGTCATACCTTAAAATCAAGCTTTCCTTTGGTGTTATTTGCTACTGGAGTTTGGGATTTCTTAGATGATTTTCTTCCTTGGTTGTTTTCTTGCCAACTTAGGTTAGTAGTTTGCTTGCTCTGGTCTAGTTTCCATGTCTTAGTTTCCATTGTTTTGCTCTCTAGCTTTGCACTTTTCTTTGCATATAACTATATCCTTTCTTCTTTACCTCACTTCTACTTGTTTTTCTTTGTTATTCAATCAAGATTCAAGTTAGTTATTCTCTAGTAGTGACAGCCAAAAGAATAGCTAGCTTAAATACTTGATTTTTCGACTTGAATTCCATGTTTTCTATCCTCTTTGTCCCTTAGTTTTAGGCTATTTTTCCTTAGTTAGTTCACCCACTTAACCTTTGTTTTTCTCCTTTCTAGGTTTTCTTTGCATATCATTATACTTTAGAGTGTGATGATTCTATTGGAATTTTGCTATTGTTTAGATAGGATTTCAGGCTTTAGAAAAGTGCACAATTTTCATATTTTGGGGACAGTTTTATGCTCATAATTTTGATATAAATTGGATATGATTGAATAAAGTCCATTGAAAATTCTTATTATGGAATGTTTATTTGAAATATATGTTGTTTCATTGCATGAAATTTGTGGTTTCAATAGCATTTTAATGCAAGATTCATTG
Organism: Warburgia ugandensis; assembly: GCA_035236585.1. Taxonomy (NCBI): domain Eukaryota; kingdom Viridiplantae; phylum Streptophyta; class Magnoliopsida; order Canellales; family Canellaceae; genus Warburgia; species Warburgia ugandensis. The sequence continues at coordinate 28,929,490 of CP141131.1, forward strand.
ATTATTTTAAGTATCGAAATTCAAAAATTGATTTTTTCTTAACTTTGTGTTGTAATTCTAGCCATCAAAACATTTTATTTTCCTAAATCCTTAGGTACTAATTTATATTTTCATGTTATTTATTAGATCTAATAGTTAATTTTCATAGAAACGCATTGTAGGTGCATTAAATTATACCACCTTTAGGGCTCCAAAATCATGCACGCAGTCCAAAAACCATGCGTATGGTTATAAATCCCATTTCTTTTATTTTTTTGCTTATTTTAGTTGCTTAATTATTTTTAGCAGTTGTTAATTCATGGTTTGTATCTTAATTTAGGTTTAGAAAGTCACTTTTTTGAAATTTAGAAATTTCCATCTTTAGAAAGTTTTAGGATTTAGAAAGTGTTAAATTTAGAAAGTCTTTTTAGTTGTAATTTTCATTCATATGCATGTTTCTAATTTCTTGTTAAAATTAGTTAGATTTCATTGGCTACTTATTTTCGCACGTTAGTTTAGTGTTAGAAAGTTTCTTAATTTCTTTTACAAAGATCTTTTTTTAGAAAATTTCTAGTTCTAGTTTAGGAAAGTGTTAAATTATATAAGTTTCCATTTTAATAGTTTCCTTAGTTTATGTTCCCTAGATTATTTCATGCTTGTTTTGCATTTTTTTTCTTTATTTAAATTCATGTTAGTTAGGTAAGTTTTCATTCTAATTGTTTAGCTTCAGTTTTTAGAAAGTTTCTTTTAATTTTAGTTTATAATTCCAATCGTGTTTCCTTTTCATGTTACATTAAATTCCTACTTAATCCCATCTTTATCTCTTTGGTTGAAGTTAATCAATTTGAATAAAATTCAATACAAGGCAAATCTTTGAGATTCCTCATGGAATAGACCTCGCTTGCATGAAAATACTCCATTGATTCATGCACTTGTGAGTTTTAATTAAAACAACCATAAGTTTTTGGCACTGTTGTCGGGGAGTTGCAATATTGTGTGTAGTGTTCCATACTATATATTATTTGCCTCTAGTATAGCTTTAGGGTGTATTAGATTAAGGTTTTTGCTTTATTTTTGTGTTTGTTGCTATTTTTCTCATATTGACCATATTTCTTTGATTTTTTTGCAAGGAAAATAGACGAAGGAGTGGTGGTGATCTTATGGGCCACGGATTTGTCATCAAAGATCAGGGTTTTTTTTCACTACTTTCTTAGATTAGAATTTGAGTAGAATTTGTACTAAGGCCCATTGTAATTTGTCATTTTTTATTATTAAATGTTAAGTGAGTTGTAATAATATAGGGCAAGAACCTAATATGGTGGCCCACACTTGATCATCATTGGACCCTTTGCTGTGAGCAAACCTTACCCCAAATCTTAATTTATAGGATAAATTACATTTAGTGTAAATTTTCATTTGGATGATAGTATAATTTATATGGATTAGGTTCATTCATTAATAATTGTTGGATCTTTATTTATGATTGTTGCATTAGTTGTAGACCTTTTTAACAAAGGTTAACTTGAGCTTGGCTATAACTAAAGCATAGGCTATATAGTTATAATGTCTCATTTATTAAGGTGCTTGAACCTTTATTAAGTATCATATAGGCAAGCATTAGTTTGCTTTCTGGCCCCACAGGGTCGCTTATAAGATAAGGATTGTATTTGATTACCAGCTCTTTGGCCCACCTAGGAATTAATCAACATCCTGTATATCATGATCCCATCCCTTGAATGTTATTTAAAATCAAGTAGAAAGAGATAGGGTATCAAGCTCATAAGACCCATTTAGAAGGACATGACCTGTCGTCACTCTGGTGGCTTTAGGGCACTATGGTTATAATGGGTGTCTTAAAATCTAAGTGATTTTCCCACAACTTCCATTGACATTAGTTGAGGTCTAAATGCCTCCTAACTTGAGGATTGTATTAACTAGTTTAGAGTAGAATCCAACTAATAAGCAATAATTAAATTTGGATAAAAGGAGGAGTTGTCTAGATTTAGGTCTAAGATGCTACCGCCTATGTAGTAAGAAAAGATAATCAAGACACTGCTCGATTATTGAATACTAGGATTGGTTGTGCATCATTTAGCTTAGGACTAGCATTTAGGTTGCATCATATAGTTAAGTTTTTCTATATAAGAAAAGAAACTCATTCATTGTATACAACTATTTGTTTCTTTGTATACAAAGCTGAGAGTAAAAGCCTATTAAGAAGGGGATGGATTTAATACATCAATGGATAGGATAGATATTATGTAAAATCAATTGCTTAGGATAATAGCTTCTAGGCAACCTGTACTACAACCTCAGTAGTATAACAATTATACCTATTTTGAGCATCCCTATCCTCAATGGCCATCAAGCTCCTCATACAATGAATACTATTAGGAGCCAATGGCTGCTCCCAACGCATTCACATAGCCTAGCAATGATTATTATCCTGAGAAAAATTATAATGGATGGGTTAGGTATCATGAACTACCTTGGTATCAGGATTATCAATCATATCAATAGGAACTACAATGGTCCCACCCTAGTTAACACTGATTATTAAGAATTTTAGGATAACCATCATGGACTCAACTTGCTCAACCCTTTTTCAACACCCTAATGCCACAGCAATACCAAACCCTATGAATTGTTTCCTTTACAACATGAAGAGCACTATTAGAAGAGAATATGCATCATTTTGTGTGAAAATGGAACAAATTGTGGCTGCCTTTGAAGGAAAATAAGGAAATGAGAAGAGAATGGGAGGAATGGGAAGATAAAATGGAAATAATAAGGGAATCTATTGAAAGAAACATTGTTGCATTTATAAAAAGGACCAAGGAATTAGAAAAAATCAAGGATAATGAAGAGCCATTTATTATTGATAATAGGATAGAAATCCCTTATGATTATTCTAAGCCACAAAGCCCACAACCATTCATAGAAACCTCCAACTCATATCTACTCGAGCCATGCCTTGCTCCTTATTATGATTATAGCGAAGAGATTTCCATTGATGAAGAAAATGAAGCTTTAGAACCATCCAACCCAGATCCTCTAGAATCATGTCCTACCTATTTTTGTGAATTTGATAAAGGCACATCCATTGAGGAGGTGAATGAGTTGTTGGATATTGTGCCTTTAATGGACACTTCTCAATGGCAAGGTAGAGTAGAACCTCTTGTGGGGCTTGAAATACTAATTGAACCTTGCAATGTAGAAGATGTACCTGATTGGGGCCTACATGCCTTGTTTGAACAATTATAAGATAGTAGTATAGATGCACCTGATACCTTAACCATGCTAGTAAAACAGGAAGAAGAAGAGCGAGTTGAAATACTAATTATACATCAACCTAATCTAAGGTACACCTTAGATGATAAGCAGGGGTTAAGCAAAATCATGTCCTCATCTTTAGTAATACAAGAACCACCTTTTAGGGAAGGGTAGAGTCACCTTATATCCCTATTTCAGGATAATGTAAGGGAAATGGAGGAAAAAGATAAATTGAATACAATGGTAAATGTTATCCCTCAATTTGATCAAGAAGAGGACCATTCGTCTTTATATGGTCCAACAAAATGCACAATACTACCTGAAGTCATCATGTTACCACCACCTCAAAATACAAGGCGGAGGAATTATATTAACTAATGTGAAATATTGAAAATGAGGGATCATCAATATGGTCCCATAATACTCAAAATTGTGGTGGTCTACTATGTCATATTGTTACCACCACTTAAAATTTTAGGATGGAGGAAATATATAGATTATTGCAAGGTTCTGAAGTGGCATGAGAAATCTTGCCATTTCATTCTTAGGATTAATATCAGGAAAAATTACTTTAACTAGCTAGGTCTAGGTTTAGATGGTTAGATTAGTTATCGGCTAAACTTAGTCCTTATTAGGAGGCAACCTAGAAAGTCTCATTAGTCTATATTATCCCTTTTTCATTTAGGTGTCCTATATTTTGATAGTTCAGCTTTGGGGGTGTAAATACTCATGAGATTTTTAACTTTTCTTGTGTTTTCAAATATTTATAAAGAAGAGGGTTTAAATTTTTTTAAATATTTAGCTAAATTTTTGAACTTCAGCTTATTAATAGAGTTGTATACAATTATTTCACTATTTTATTCTCTTTTATTATAGTATCTCCTTAAAAGTTAAACTCAAAATATTAATTGCACAAAATAGCCATATATAGGTTAAGTTGAAGAGAATATATAACTTAGAGATCTTGAAGAAGATCTGTGGATACTTAAAACCCAAGTGAGTTTTAAACAATTCTCCTTTTTGAAGGTTATACATAAATTCAATTTTTTTTTTTTTTTTTAGTGAACATTAGTTCTTAATTGGTCTCATTATTTTGTATCTTGGTGAACTATTGAGAAATCACAAAAAGACTTTACCATATATCTCTTAGGTTTATGATCATTTTAAGTCATATGAGACCTAGGAAATGATAGAGGCCATCCTTATTTAACCTAGAGCATTTAGCCTTTCATATATTATTTTCTGCTAGCCTTTTGAACCTTTAAATATCAGCCTTTTCTTTATTAACCAAGTAACCTTTACCTATATTGAAACCCTAATATACATCCATTAACCATTTATTTTGGAAATACATAGAGAATATTGAAGAATATCTTGAAAAAGTGAACAATACAATTTAAGAGATGAATAATTAAAAAAGAGAGAGAGAGAGAATAAAAAGTTCAAAAGAGAGAGAGGCTATATTTCAAGTCAAGTGAAAAAGAAACAATCACTCTTGTGAGGAAAAATGGAAAAGTTGGGAATAGACTGATAGAAGATATATTCGAAGCAACCTTTGTTTACCTTTATATCCATTCTTTTGATAACCTTACCTAAGCCTACGTTTCATCCTAATAGGAGTCCTGACTGGATCTTAGGAGTAGTATGGCTTGGAAATAGTTATGAATGAATAGGGACTTTGGTAGAGTGTAACATTCTTAATAGTTGATATCCTTTCATGAGATCATTGTGATTCCTTCTAATTTATCATTCTTTTGTATGAAATATGTAACACATTTGGACTTGATGAACAACATTCCACTCATATACAATGAGAGATTTACACCTTTTTGAGTGACAACTATATCATGATAATTGAAGTCGAAGCATACATTTGGGTGGTAATTTAGGTTATATTTGATTTAGAGACTATAATTATATAGTGAATATAACGCACACTCTCCTTCTAAAGTTTAATGAAAGAATGAGATATCTTTAGCATAAGTGTAGGATTTTAAACCTTTTTGTTCATCTTTATTAGCTGGTTAAAGTGAGGAATTAATGTAAGTTGAATAAAAAAATTCTCAAATAAATAAAAGACATTTATAAAAATTTTGAGAATTTTGTGGGTATATTCACTACAAAGGGCTTATTACATGTGCTAAATGCAATCGTGAGTACTTATAAAAGTGGCACTTTGTACCTATTTTGAAAATTGATTTTTCACATGGTTTGCTTGAGACTAGCAAAATTCTGGTTGGGGGTCATGATAAGTGTCTAATTTTGAATAAAAAGTACCCAATTAGTTACCCATGTGTTATAATTTATAGGAGTAAAATAGGATTTTTCACCAAAATTTGTAATACATGCATTTTTGACCTAATGAAGCAACGTTTGTTATTTTATAGGTCCAGAAGCTAATCCAAGGTAGGTATATGATTAATCATATTTTTCTAAGATTTATTAGGAGTTTTTACTTTTTGTAGGAAGCAAGATGGTGATCTGACGACCAAGATCGATTGAGATGAACATTAAAGATTAAGAATAAAAGATGGAGTCAAAGCCTCAAAATCATCAACCCAACATGAAAACAAAGGTTAAGATCATCTTGTCAACTAGTAGTGGATATGATTAAAGGAATAAATGTGTCCAAAGTGGGCCCATGAAGTAAGTCATGCACTTTCACCACCTTTCCATGGTTTGCATGTAAGTCACCTTAGCTATATAAGCCATGGGAGAAGGTGACAAGCTAAGTAATCTAAGCCAAACCATTAAAGCCACTCAAGCCAAGGGATGGAGTCATGAAGGGAAGCTAAGAGAACCATCTAAGCCAGTCATGAAGCTTAGCCAATAGAGCTCTCAAAGTTAGCCATCAAAGACATTAAGCTAAGCTAAATGGAAGGCTATGATTGGAGGAAAATCAAGAAGATTATCCATGAGATTCTAAAGGATATTTTGAAGATAATTAAGAAAAATCTCATTATGATTAGATTTCACTTTTCCCTCACTTTCTACTTCTTCACCAAATATCATTACGAATTTGACTTTTTATTCAAGAGTTCTACTATCCCAAGACTTCTCCACCTTCTTAAAATTCCATCCCAACCTTCTTCACTCAATACCCTATCTCTAGGGTCACTTTCCTTATGTTTTTCACCTATTCCTAGGTTAAGAAACCACTCATCTATATATAGTCATATGTTCCATACGAATTTTCCAATTAGAAGTAGGTGACACACCTTAAAATGAAGCTTTTCTTTGGTGTTATTTGCTGTTGGACTTTGGGATTTCTTATATGCTTTTATTCCTTTAATTTTCTAGTTATTGTCTTGGTTTTTTTTTCTCCAATTTAGGTTAGTAGTTTGCTTGCTTTGGTCTAGTTTCCATTGTTTTAATTTCTATTTTTGCACCTTTCTTTTCATCTAGCTATCTCCTTTCTTATTTACCTCAATTCTACTTGTTTTTCTTTGTTATTCAATCAATATTTTAGTTAGTTATTCTTTGGCAGTGACAGTCAAGAGAATAGCTAGCTTAAATCCTTGATTTTTCCACTTGAATTTCATGTTTTCTACCCTCTCTTTCCCTAGTTTTAGACTATTTTTCCCTAGTTAGTTTACCCACTTAGCCTTTGTTTTTTCCAAATTGCTTTCTAAATTTTATTTTCATATTATTGTACTTTAGAGTGTGATCATTAGATTGGAATTTTGTCGTTGTTTATATGGGATTTTAGGCTTTAGAAAAGTGTGCAGTTTTCATATCTTATGGTCATAATTTTGATGTAAATTGGATATGATTCAATGAAGTTCTTTGAAAAATCTTGTTATGGAATATTTGTTTGAAATCTAGTTGTTTCCTTGCATGAAATTTATGGTTTCAATAGCTTTTTAATGTAAGATTTATTGACTGTTTTTAAGTACTAAAATTCAAAAATTGGTTTTTCCTTAAATTTGTGCTTTAATTCCACCCATCAAAACATCTTATTTTACGAAATCCTTAGGTACCTGTTTAGATTTTCATGTTGTTTATTAGATCCCTTAGTTAGTTTGCATAGTGGCTTGTTGTAGGTGCATTAAAGTTTGCCATCTCTGGGGCTCCAAAATCATGCGCACAATCCAAAAACCATGCGGTGGTTAAAATCCTATTCTTTTTATATTTTTTCTTAATTTAGTTTTAGCAATAGTTAATTCATAGTTTGTACCTTAGTTTAGGGTTAAAAAGTCTCCTATTTGAATTTTAGGTATTTCCATCTTTAGGAAGTTTTAGGATTTAAAAAGTGTTGACTTTAGAAAGTCTTTTTAGTTGTAGTTTCCATTCACATGCATATTTCCAATTTCTTATTAAAATTAGTTAGATCTCATTGGTTACTTGTTTTTTCACATTAATTTAGTATTAAAAATTTTCCAAGCTTTTTTTTTTTTGCAAATTTTTATTTTTAGAAAGTTTTTGGTTCTAGTTTAAGAAAGTGTTAACTTATGAAAGTTTCCATTTAAGTAATTTCTTTAGTTTATGTTCCTAGATTATTTAATGCTTGTTTTGTATTTATTTCTTTTAGTTATTAATTAGGTAAGTTTCCATTCTAATTGCGTAGATTTAGTTTTTAGAAAGTTTCTTTTAATTCTAGTTTCTAATTTCATGCATGTTTTCATTTCATGTTACTTTAAATTCCTAATTTAATCACATCTCTATCTCTTTGGATGAAGTTAATCAATTTGAATAAAATCCAATCCATCGCAAATTTGTCATATTAATTGTGGGATTGACCTTGCTTGTGTGAAAATACTACTTTGATTTGTGCCCTTGCGAGTTATAATTAAAATAACTACAATGGCTTGGATCTTCAATCCGAGTGGGCATCATCTCTTGCCAACTTTGTATGCACATAGCCAAGAGCTTCTCCTAGCTTTAATGGTGTCACTAATGAGTTCTCTCTCTCTCTCTCTCTCTCTCTCTCTCTCTCTCTCTCTCTCTCTCTCTCTCTCTCTCTCTCTCTCACTCTCTCTCTCTCTCTCTCTCTCTCTCTCTCTTCCCCTCCTTCTCTTTCCTCTTCGTTTTCTTGTTCTTCCTCATCCTCTTGTTCTTCTTCGTCATCATCTTCTTCTTTCTCTCTTAATTTTGCATGAGTTTTTTTGGTAGCCAATTGGAGCATCATAGGGAGGTGCAACAGTGACTAGAAACATGGGATAGTGACTAATGCGGGCATTGGAGCCTTCTATCAATGTGCATTGTACGAAGCTCGACATAGTCTCGACTGCATGTTGGGGATATATATTTTTTATATTTAATAGTTATCACTATTTTTATTTAAAACATTTAATTATTATAATTAATCATGATTAGTTTTTAGAAAATTGTTAGCCTTAATTATGGATCCCGATTAACACATTTCAAAATTTAAAGTGATTTTTACCTTTCTGTCCAATAACAAATTTTAAAATAATTACCTTAATTAAAATAAATATGAATTATTCTTTCAAGCTTTGATTTCAGTACACTGAGTGTAGTTGGAATCATTTTTCATGTAGATAACAAATATTGATGTTTAAAAGGTCAATTCTATGTTTTTCATTAGTTATTCCCTATAAACCTAAATTCTTGAAATTCTAATTCTTGATTTCTCATTTTAATTCATTTAATAACATAAAATCTAATAAAAATTAGTGGTATTATTAGAATTATTTTAGATAACTTGTGATGGGATTCACTTTGATTATTTAAGTGAGACCATTTAATCATAAAATGCCCATAGAGTCTCTCTTTTTGTTTGAAATGAGTTGGGACTCTTTTGAAGAGAGTCACTTATGCTTAAATCACTTTACCCACATAGTTTTCTTTATGCTGGGATTAGGACTCTATAGTGTCCTAATGTCTTAAAACTCTTAAGTCAAAGTCTCCTCAAGCATTTATGGCTGTGGGAAGCCTCTAATAGGGAAGTCCATCCAATCTTCGATTTCCTCAACATTTCAAAAAAGCATGAGAAAAAAAAAGGAAGTGGGACTCCCCTTGGTTAGTCTTATCTTTCAACTTTTCTTCTCTCTCTCTCTCTCTCTCTCTCTCTCTCTCTCTCTCTCTCTCTCTCTCTCTCTCTCTCTCTCTCTCTCTCTCTCTCTCTCTCTCTCTCTCTCTCTCTCTCTCTCTCTCTCTCTCTCTCTCTCTCTCTCTCTCTCTCTCTCTCTCTCTCAATGGTATAACTTGCCATAGCCGAGAGAGATCTACTTTCTCAAATTTTCAAGTAGAGTTCACCATGTTCAGGAGAGTACTTATTAAGGTAAGGGTTTGACATACTTTCCCATATGGGGCAGTGCTCACCATATGCCCCTAGAAATTTGTCAAGTCTAATCCTTTGGAAAGATGCTAGGATGGACCTTGTTGATAAACACAATTATGCTTCCATTGTCTCTACTAGATTGGACCCCATTGTTCATTAAACTAAGCATCTACTCCCTGTCTAGATTTTTTGACAGCTACAATTGTTAGTCTTAAATCTTCAAGATTCTTAGAGTCCTGCATATTGAAAACTCCTAAGCAAACTAGAGATCAAAATTTGATTTGTGGGCCCTAGTGAACACATAATATTAGCACTCACTTTTTGTTATTTTCTTTCTCTGAACTTTGGGATGTCCCACCAACACCATACTTCTATAAAGTCTAATAGTTCAAGAACTTCTAAGTCGATCCAGAGTACTATCATTTCAAGACTGATAGAGTTCTTTAAGCACAAGATTTCTAAATTAAATCTAAATTCTTAAAGTCATCAAAGTTTAGGCCTTGCAAAATTCCTAGATAGTAGGCTCTAGTTTACCATGCCAAAATGAATGCCCAATCTCTCTCTGTCTCTCTACTAAATTCATTTAGTGTTCAACAATTCAAGGACTTCTAAATCCACTTAGAATCTCATAACTATGAAACTCTACAACTAACCTAAATGTCCTATTAAAAAACTCTTTAGTTAGTTTAGACTCTAACAGTTTTAAAAACTCCTAAACCCATTGAGAGTCCCAAGGAGTACAAATTCTCAGCCTGTCCTAGAGTCTCAAAGCCTAAAGACTCTCAACTTATCCAGATTCCTAAAGACTAAATGATATATATTATATACATACCTATATATTTAGTAGGTTTTAGCCCCAAAATCACTTAAGTTTACTAATTAGGGTTAATTCTAAATTTTGTAGATCCAGGGTACAAATGAGAAAAAAGGGTATTTTGATAATTTAATCCTTAAAAGAGCAAAATTTAGAAACCAAGCTACACTGTAGATCAATATAAGCTAAAAAATGAAGTCCTAGAGTTTCAAATGAAGGTAAAAAGGTAGCAATCAGCACCTTAGGAAGCTTCTGGTAAAAGTTTAATTCAGATACAATGAGATCATATAAAATGAAAGCTTCTCAAAAATAAAAGAAGACTAGGACACACATAAAGACTTTTTGCTTAATTTCTCTCTCCTACTCAACCAAATGAAGAAGATCACCCAATGATGGGATGACTTATTCATACAATAGTCGTGAAGTACACTTTTTCCCATGTGAAATACATGAAGAAATCTTTAAGGAATCAAGGCCATTCATTCTAACGCAATTTAATCCAATGGTGGAGAGAAAATGAAGCTTAAAGAATACATACATACATACATACATACATACATACATACATACATACATACATACATACATACATACATACATACATACATATATATATATATATATATATATGTCACAAAGAATGAAGGGAAGTTACAAACAAGAGCCACCATTTCCTTGTTGAAAAGTCGACTTAATACCTAAGGAAAGGACAAACTTAACCACCCATCTTGATCCAATAGTCCATTTCAACTTAATGTTTCTAAAACACCACACACACACCCACATGGATTCCATGCCTCCCCTTGGACTTTTAATTTTGGAACACCCTTGATTCCCTTCACCAACTTTCCTTTCCTTTCCACTTATTCCCATTCCTCCCTTACCCTTACCCTTTCCTATTTCTCTATCTTTCTCTTTACATCTTATTCACTTTCATCTTCCATCCCACTTCCCTATATGAAAATCATGCCTCTCTCATTTAGCCATTCGTTGGTTTCTAAATTAGGTTGGCATAGTCTCAACCATTCAAGCCCCATGACTTCCACTTTAAAAGTCTGTAAATAAGGATGTTATGAATGAGTTTAGGATCTTTTAACTTTTCCTAGAGTTTAAGGCCAAAGTTAAGAGAAGTGGAGGGAGGAAGATTTACCCACTGAAGGTCCCTTGAAGCATCAATGTCCTAATTCTTTGGAGATAAAGCTAGGGTCTCAACCTATTCAATTTCTTTATTGATTATTTTCTTTTTATTTCTATCGTATCTTCTATCTCTTCTTTGCATCATACTTTAGCATCTAGTCAATTAAGAAAGCAAGTTTTGTTTTATTAGATTTCTCATGCATAGCACGCATACTCCATTAGATTACACACATTCTTTAATTGTAGTTTCTTCCATAGTTTTCATGAAAATTTTCCATTTTTCTTTGCTTTGGGGTTCATGCATAGAATCTTAACATATTTCATCTTAGGGAACCATATATGCATCCCCATGCTTCACTCCCAATCATTCTAGTTTTGCTTGTATGGGATTACATTCAATCCATCAATTTTGCATGGATGTGTGTTTTTACTTTCACATGCATGGCACATTTTGTAGCATTCTTAGATTGCATCCATGGTACTTTGTAAAGCAGTTTAGTTTACAAAGTTATCTCTTGCTTAGTAGATCATGTTTTTATTGTAGCATTCTATTTATTATCTTTACTTTTCATGTTTTAAGCACTTTCCTAATTGAGAAGTAGGGTAGTTTCTAACTTTAGACTTACATGTTTACATTTTGGATTCCTTCTTTTTTATCATTGATAACTTTCCACTTTTCTTTCCATATATATATATATATATATATATCTTAGAATTACTTTAAGATCACTTTAGAACCATTTTAGAAACTAATTGCATGTTAGATTCTTCCATTCAGCACTTTCCTGATTTAGAAACTCATGCTTAATTTAATTGGACTTTCTAATCTTCTTTGCATTCATTCTAGGATCATTTTAGAAAACTCAAAAATATTAAGTATATAATTTTTCATAAAATCCACCCAATTAGTTACCCATATGTTATAAATTATAGGGATAAAAGAGGGTTTTTGACCAAAATTTATAACACATGCATTTTTTTAACATAATGCCCAAAAATTTTGATATTTTATAGGTCTAGAGGATAATTTGAATAAATATGTAATTAATCATATTTTTCTAGTATTTAACTAGAGTTTTTTACTTTCTGTAGGAAATGAGATGGTGATCCGACGGCCAAGATTGATCTAGTAGAAAATGAAAGATCAAGATCAAAAGATAGAGTTAAGACCTAAAAATCATCAATCCAACATGAGATCAAGGATGAAGATCGACTTTAGGATAGGCAATGGATGCAATTAAATGAGACAAAGGTGGGCCAAGTGGGCCTATGCACAAGCCATGCAAAGTCCACCACCTTTATGTGGGTTTCACTTAAGCCGCTTAGCCATATTTAAGCTATGAACAAGAGGACAAGTTAAGGAGCTAAGCCAATCACCATAAGAAAGTATTTAAGACATCAATATAAGCTAGGAAAGCCATCTAACCTACCCATAAAGGTAAGCCAATGGAGCTGTCAAAGTGAGCCATCAAGGCCACATAGGTCAAGCTACATGGAAGGCCATCATTGGAGGAGAATTCAAACAATTATCCTTAGGATTTATGTGGATGTTTTGAAGATAACTAAGAGAAAATCCACTCAGATAAGGTAGCATGTGGACTCATAGGAGGATACCACTCCATTTTCATCATTTCTCCATGTTTTTCCCACTTTTTTTTCCCTTTCCACCTCACCACTAAATATCACTATGAGTTACACTTTTCATTGAAAAGTACTATCCTTTTAAGACTCCCACCTTCCTAAACTCCCATTCCAACCACCCAACCAATTCCCACTTTGTAGGAAACTACCTAGCCAGTCACTTCTCCCCACCTCACCTCACCTATCTTTCTTTCCTCCCATCTTCATTTCTCTCTCTTATTGCATCCCCATCCAAATCACTTGCTATTTTCAAGGGCTTCAATGATTTTTGTAAGGGGGACATTCCACCTCCTAAGAAAATGGTGTTTCCCACCTTGTTGCACATTATTTCACTCTTATATGTCATAATGGTTACCCTAGGTTCTTCTTTTATCTTAACCCTTAAATCTCATCCCTTTATCCTTTACCTTAGGATCACCTGCTAGCCAAGTTAGGAGGTTTCCCAAAAGATATAAAAGGGGAAAGAAAAAGAACGTGAAAGGACACTTTGGATGTAACATCCCTAATTGTTAAATCACAATTTAAGTAAATTTTGGATCATGTTAAATTGGGATGAAAAGATAATATTGAAATTTCTAAGTTTAGAACTTTTATAAATGAATGTTTTATAGACATCAAATAAAGTGAAGAGACCATCATATTTGGATTATACTCAGAAAGACGATTCCAATGACATTAAGTATGATGTTTAATATATAAAAGAAAAAGGAAAAGAAAAAATAGTAATTAAAGTAAATAAGTGAGGGGCCAGAATTGTTATTAGCACCCCCCTCACTTAAACGAAAGCATAAATAGATGATATGTCTGTTCCTAAACCCAACAGTCAAAGGAAAGAAAAACTCAATGGGGAGAGGGAAGAAGAAGAAAGAAGAGAAAGGAGGAGAAGGGAGAGAGAGGGATAAGGAGAAAGGAGAGAAAAGGAGAGGCGAAAGGAGGCTTGCTAGCCAGAAAAGCCAACCCCTATCGAAGAAGAATGGTTTTTTGGGATTTTTGATTTACTGGGAAGATGGAGCTCATCGGCACCAATGGCTTCACATATTTTGGATTTGAGCTGTTCATGTTGTTCACTCCAATGTTCTGAGGAAAAGCCCTTTAGTAGCTTGTTGATTGGCCAAGAATTGATGTAAGGATGGGGAAAAAATAGATGGGACTGCCCAACAACTACAAAATCACCTTCAAATCATCATCTCTGACAATTAACAATTAGCAATGAGTGAAGAGCACTACAGAAGTAAGATCCTTACATTAAATTGTCATTCTTGTCTTAATCCATGTATGGAATTAGAGGATGTGTTTAGGTCTAGGGCTGTAAGGTAGAACAAAGGATGAGTTCTGATCTCACTAGCTATTGGAGACTGATCAAAACTTTGGGAATTATCGCTTGAGTTTCGATCATTAATCCAAAACCAATGCAATAGCTCAAAACCTTAATCCATGGTTTAGCATCAACCTGATACTAATATCCCCACCTATTGTGATGATCAGTGACTAATCAGAGTTGTAGCCGCTCCATTAATGCTTTGATCATTGATCTGTACCTTTCAAAGATTCATTTTATAATCTCCATTGAATGCTAGTTGTCCGATCATTGGTAAAAGATGAATTTGACTATTTTGAAATGAATACTAGCCCTTCAATCATCTGCACAAGACAGATCCGATCACATTCAAAGGTTGGCAGTCCATGAACCACAGATTTGACCATTCACAAGTAGGATCGGATGGTTGACCTATGGTCAAGAACATTGATGTGCAAATCCAACTGTCGATCTCATCCCTGATCTAAGGACAAAGATCAGTAAAAGCTTTTATCAATCCACATGAGTTTTGATCTTGCATATAAAGATCTGATATTTATGATTCAGGCCTTGAATTGCATCGGCTTATTAAAATTAGGATCAAAGGTTTATAATTTTGGAAAATTATGACGATCTAAGGTTGATTAGAGCCTTAATCAATTGATTAGAACTTCGATCACTCGTTGGATCCTTAAGGTCTCACACTAACTAGAATTGATGTCTTGATCAATAAACTATAGAGAATTCTTGATCCACTATTGGAAATTGACTAATTAGACTTGAATTGAATTGAATGAGAAACATGATCTGGAATGGAAAGTAGATCTAACGATCTTGACCATCTAATCAGTTACTAGGATTTGGATAAGTCAATGTTTGATCAATGATCAGACATTGCCATTGCATTGTTTAAACATTAAATTGTCTAAAACTAAAGAAAAATTCAGCACAAGATACTAATTTAGTTGATGTGAATGACAAAAATGAAGTTAATGGTAAATTTGCAATCATATACAAAAAATTGACTATCTGGTATTGTTTATGTGAAAGTATATAGAACTTCATCATCATGTTTTTGATTAGAATGGTTATTAAGAATATTATACTAGTATATGTAATTTAATGAGGTTGGACTATTGATTCATTGATCTGTACATCACATGGCAGATCAGATAAGGATATGATCATATCTCCCAAGTATAGCTTAGGAACAGTAACAGTAAGGGGGGTTTATTTAACGGCACCTGTTTGGCATTTTGTTGGCATGTCTCCTGTGATATCTCCGATGATATCTTGTGTGATATCTGAGATATGTGTCATATATTCTATGATATCTTGTGTGATATCTCAGATATGTGATATTTGTTCTGTGATATCTCCGGTGATATCTCTAGTGATATTTTTTATGATATCTGAGATATGCCTCAGATATGAAAAACATATGCCTTTCAGATATTACAGGTAAATAAGCTGCATTTCTAGCATATGTCATGATATCAACTAGCACCTTAATATTCATCAATGATCTAGGCCATTCATCTATGGTATGATATTCCTAAGGCTCAGGGATTTTATGGTACCTTTGTTGTATATGCATTTGTGTGGCACCAAATGCTGCAAAATTGTATGTGTAATACCCTCATTTCCTTGTTAAATAACATAATTGAAAGATCTTGAGAAGACTAAAAGGTCTTTAGAAGAACTTGCAAGATATCAGAAGAGGGTAGTGGATGAATGGCCGGATTGTCCAAAAGTGGGGTTTTATAATTCAAAATTGGGCCAAGCAGATGAATGGGTTAGATTGTCCAAGGCAGTTGGACTCAAAAGTGGGGCTCCATGGCATTCCTCTTGCTAGATGGTAGGAACAATGCACAGCTAAATGTACAAGAGGAGTGCTCACAATTTGGTGATCCATTCCACTCATCTGTTGGACCCCACCTTAGACGGGTCGTGAGGAGAAAATCTCACATATCAAACAATTCTAGCCCTTGGATTCGTTATATTATCATAGACACCAAGAATGAGGATTTCCAACTTTAGTTTGATTTTTGCCAAATGGAGTGGTACATCTGGTGAGACTAGCAGCCTGATGAATTATTTTAATGGCATGTCATTTTTGGCACATTCGAGTTCCATTAAGCGGTCCCCATCATCAATGGCAAACAACAAACAAGATCCTAGGATTAGATAATCACAACCGCCTATTAAGCGGTCCACATCATCAATGCCCATGGAGGAATGCAAACCCCCCTAAGGAATGTTGAAAATGCCCTCTTCCCTCTCTCTCTCTAAAAAACGCAATTTTAAAAAAATAATATTTTTCTCTCTCTACAAGAGGAGCAAATATACACTTGAATCTACATTTGGCATATTTGAAATAACACCAAACATATCAACATGAAAAAAGTTAAATAAAACCAATATCTTAGATATGCCAGAGATAACGCAGTTAAATAAAGTGCACATCTCACATATGCTACAGATAATGTAGTTAAAGAAAGTGCACATCTCACATATTGCATAGATAACATGGTTAAATAAGGTGCACATCTCACATATACCATAGATAACGCGGTTAAATAAGGTGCACATTTGAGATGTGCCGTGATATCTCAAAAACGCCATACATACGCCGTTAAATAAAGCCCCCTAAAACATCAAAATAGGCAAATATGTAATAAAGTGATTAAATGATTAACCATGGACCAATGGGAGATCTTAAGTCTAATAGTTTTATGACTTTGAGATGGTCTAAACTATTAGACCATAAGATGGGTAAAGTTCTAAGTTATGGATTTAAAATAGTATGAAAGTTGGAATTGATGTAATAAACATCAACCTTATGTGCAGCATAGATTGACACACAAGATGATTGACCATGGAGAGAGGACTGTAAAAGCTATGGAGAAAGCATAAACCATCATAAGAGGTAGGTAATATAATACTACCAAGTTTTAAATGATCTTCAAAATGAGAAAATGGTTTGAGAACTATTTCTGGTTTACAACGGTTTGAATTATTGTACAAATGATATGATACATAAATATGTTATGAGAGTGTATATGATTTCTTATAGATTCATTATTTATCTTATATTTCTTATATGATATTCTTACAACTGAGGCATATAAATTGATACATGATTTTAAATTCCTGTTGCAAAGCTAATTTTGAAAGAACCATGAATTGTTCAATTCATTGTATTCAAATATTTGCTTTACTTGTGAGACATGAGAAGATCGTGAGTTGTATATGTGTCAATTCCATATTTTGAAAGGAAAGCTTGAAAATGCATGGTTTGGTACAGGATATGCATGTTATATGATACAATTTTGAGATATAAGAATATGAAAATGAGCTGGATTAGTGTTGATTGTTTAACCGCAAGTGCACGGGCTATTGTAGTATAGCTATGCAAATACGGGTCGATCCCACGAGGACTTGATTTAAAATTATGGAGTTTTAAATAAAATTCAACTAAAAAAATAAAATCCAGATTTATTCAATTGTTCCAATGTTCACAAATATTTATTCCAAGGAAGACAGAAAATAAAAATAAAATGCTTCTTGGATAAGCTTGTCCTTGGATTGCACTGTCTCTGGATTAGTCTGTCCTTGAATAGTCTGTCCTGGATTGCACTGTCCCTGAATAGTCAGAATGAAGATAAGTTAAAACCAGAATAGCATAGGGACACAGTTGGAATTTCTGAAATAGGACAGAATTGTAATTTCTGAGATCTGCAGGTGCAGATTTGTAATTTCTGAGATCTTCCAGGGGCAATTTTGTAATTCTGAGGGTTTCTGGTTTTTAACAAAAAAAAAACCAGGAAAATGATGAAACCCGGTGAAGGTGGGAAGAAGGAAGAAGGAGGGAGGAAAAGAGGAAGGAGAAGAAGAAGGAGAAGAAGAGGAAAGGGAGAGAAGAAATATGGGAGAAAACCCGAGTTGGGTTTTCTCTCCCGGGGCGTCCGGTGAAGAGAAGATTGAGGAAAACCCAATCTGGGTTTTTCCTCACTAGGTCGTCCGAAGGCAGGGAAAATTTTGCCGGAGATGGAACCGGAGGAAGAAGGAGAAATAGGGAGTGGAAACCCCGTTCTGGCCGTCCGACTCTGGGAAGAGATGGGACGCAATCCGGCTGGTGGAGATGGAGGAGAAACTGGCCGGAGCTGAGCTGGATCGTCTGTTCTTGGCCGGTGAAATCTGGTAGCAGATTCACCTGGCCGTAGTCTGCTTGGAGATGGGCATTGCACGTCAGGGTTCCTTTGGCTTGCTCCTGGCCGGTGGACACGATGGAGCGCAGAGGAGGACAACAGAAATCTGGGCTATGCTGGACTGGTTGGAAGAGGTGTGGCCCAGGAACAATCCGGCTTTGGCGTGGCGTCTCTGAGTTCTGGGCGTCGCACTGTTTAGAGGTCAGGGATGATACTGTGGGTTTCAGACGGGAGGAGAAAGGAGGCTAGTGCCTTCAGGTGAAGAAAACGAAATGAAGAAGAAAAGGTGCAGAAAGAAGGGGTTTAGTGAGGCAAATGAAGTCTGGGTAGAGATGAGAGAAAGTGCATGCGAGGTGGAAAAGAGAGAGGGTAAAGAGGAAGAGAAGAAGGGGGCTGATGGTGTAAAAACTGGGTGGTCTGAGTAGAAGAAAACGACGCCTGCTAAGCAGGCGTTCGGGAATTTGGGTGTTGGGTGTGATGGTGGAAGAGAAGAGAAAGGGTGGTGCGGCAATGGAAGAATGAAAGGAGAGGTCTACTGATGTTTGCGGTGAATGCTAACAAGGGAGATGGAGACTAAGAGAGAAGAGAGACGGTGGTATTGGAGAGAAGGAAGACGAAGGGAAAGGAGAGAAATGGTGAAGGTGAAGGTTGAAACTCGGTTTCTCCGAGAATGGAAAAGAAATTGGTAGTGGCAACGATGGCAGACGAGGACCTGGGTTTGTACTGTGGAGAAACAGGGAAGGTGGGGCAAAGTGAAAGGCCTTGAACGGAGGTGTGATGAGAGAGAGAAAGAGAGAGAACCAGCCCAGCCCCTCCCAAGAGGGGAAAAAACCGTCTTTTTCAAGAGAGAGGGGAAGAGGACTTAAAAAGAGTGAGAGACGTGTGAAAGAGAAGGAGAAAAAGAGATAGAAGAGAGAGAGAGAAAAGAAAGGAGAGGGATAAGAGAAAAAGAGAGAAGAGAGGAGAAAGAGAAGGAAGAGGAGATAGGTGGGGTCCACTAGCTTTCCTAGTTTTGCTAGAACTCTGCAAGTCTTCAAAGTCTTCAGTCTCTTTCCATGAAACTTCATCTAATCTTCATCTGATATCCTTGATTCAATCTAAAGCGCCCATGCCTGAGTCGATTGATCTGCAATGCACAGGACCCAATTAGTGCAATCTAAACCGTTCATTAGCTTTAATAGTCATCTAACCACTAAATTTTGCAATTCAACGGTTGGATGGCTAATTAAAGCTAAAATGAAATATTTTATGTAAAATCTTAAAATTAATGGCTTAGATGCTTTAATTGAATACTAAATTAGGGGTATTTTTACCAAAATTGAACACTTAACACACCCCCCAACCAGCATTTTGCTAGTCCCTAGCAAAAGATGCGAAGAATCGGCTCAAATTTTTATTTTTATTTTTCAGGTCATCTCCATTTTTTCTGAGAGAATTATTTTAAATAAATCTTTCCACTTTAGCAAACTAATAAAGATGACTGAGGAATTCAAAACCCTACTCATATGCTAAAAATATTCCACTTAAGCTCAGATCTCAGAGTGAGTGTGTGCGTACAGTTTACACATAGAATAATCTTTATGTCTAAGTAGACTTTTAACTTTTGAACTCCATCTGAAATATGTTTTGACCTCAATCCTTACTAATGGCATACGCTCATAAATAAAATCTCTCTGATAGAGGGTTCAAATCATATCTCTCTTGTAATTATGTGAGCAGAGTCAATAAAAACAAATTTAGCTCACATATACTCATGAAGAACGGGAGTTACTAAGGAATTTACTTGTATTGATCCCTTTGGAATGGATGCCTTTACCTTTGAATATTTAGAAATACCATTCTTTTAATCCTATCCATTCATTTCCTCATCAAGACTATATTCATCCTAGAATCAATAGGTCTTTAATTGGGACGAAACATAGGCTTAGGACAGGGTACCAAAGAAAGGGTATAAGGGTATTCAAAGTTTCTTCAAAAAATAAGTAGAGGTCTTCTACTAAAGTTGACAATGCTTCTTTTCTTTGCTGAAGTGAATATTCTTTTTCCATTTTTCTTTGCATTCTTCAAAATATATATATATATATATATATTTTTCTCTTTTTTTTTTTTTTTCACTTTTCTTTCTTTTCATATTTTTGACTCACTTTGAAGAATATTTCGTTTCTTGATATCCACTTTTCTACTTTTGTTGCAACTAAAAGATATTTTTTTCTTTCTTCTCTAACTTATTTTTCAAAGAAAAAATGGGTAATGGATAATTTATACTGGGTTAATATGGGTAAATGGTAATTTGGGTGACAAAAGAAAATGGCTTTATATTCAAGGCTCAACTTGGCTAACTAGTGGTAAAAATACTTCTGGGTAGGCTTTATGTCTTTAGGTTAACAACAAGGATGGCCTAAATCATTTTCTAGGTTTCATATAATCTATCAAATTCAATGAACTTTCAGAATTTTAAAGGTAGTATTCTAATTATTCAGGTAATTAGCCAAATTTAAGAGTTTGGGATCAATTTTCTTTAAGCACGCTGAAGAAAATTTTGAACATTTATAACCTCTCAAAAAGGATGAATGGCTCTAAAACTCACTTGTGTTATAGGTCTCCACTGAATTTCTTCAGAATTTCTAAGTTATAGCCACTTATCAATCTAGCTTATCTATATGCAACTGCGTGTACAATTGTGATATGAGACTTTGCTTTTATGGAATACTTTAGAAAATGAGTAAAATGATGAATTAATCATATTCAATTCTATTAATAAGCTAAAGTTATCCAGATTATACTTTAGACAATCCAATTCTCATCATGGTATAGGAAATGACCTAAAATTTTTCTTCTTTTTTTTTTTTGTTTTTTTTGTTTTTTTTGTTTTTTTTTTGGAAAAAAACCAAGGAAAACACCTAAAAACTAAAAGAAAACTAGAATTTGCTAGAATTCTACACCCCCCAACCTGACAGAAACATTGTCCTCAATGTTTAAAAAGTATGATGATGATAATGCATTGAGAAACACACAAAAATATTGAGAGATATAGAAAAAATCTGAAAAAGAAAAATAAGAAAGTAAAAACTACGCTACATACTTTATTTTCAAACGAAAATTTTCAGAGGAAAAAGATTACTGAGTTCGAAACTTCCCTCGATCCCATACGAAATAAGCTGGACGGGCCTCTGAAAATGAATGATGGATAAATTTATCTTGCAATTTAAAAATTTTCATTTTATCACAAGGCAAGATAACTTTATCTTTGGGCTGCTTCTCAGAATTAGAGACAATTGTAGGAGTTCGATGCAGCCTTTTTGGAAATGGAGCAAGGATAATTTCCTGATCAATAAATTCATCTCTTTTTCTGACCAGTTTAGATACTATTTCAGCCTTTTTAGGACCAAATTGCTCAATTATGTTACCATTATGAATAATGGTAGTTGCATTTGTTTGTTCCATGTCTGTAAATGAAGAATTAATCTCATCTCCTACATCCATATCATCAAGATATCCATTTGGTGGAATAGGACATTCCTCTTTATCAATGGTCTGTAACATTTGAGACATCATGTCCTTCAATTCAGTCATGGAATTTGTATTCTCTGTTAATTGGGCTTTAATTTGAGCAATTTGCTTCTCCTGGTATTGCATGACTAGATGAAAATCATCCTCCACTTTCCTCTTATGTGGAGGAAGGTAAGGTCCAGGAACAAGTGGTCCTTGTTTTTCGTAATAAGGTTGGTGTTGGGCCTTCTGCGAAGCACTGTATTCATTTGTGATAGTAGAATGATTACTCCAGTTAGAACTATATGTCTCACAAGGAGAAAAATGTTGCTCATAAGAATGTGTCGATTCATCATCAATGGGACATTCCTGAGTGAGGTGTGTATTACTTTCACAAATATTACACACCTGTTCAACTTTCTTAGAGAGACATTTCTCCATTTCCATGGCCTCAACTATTCTATCTAGGGATGCTATTTTTATATCATCTTTTTCAGTCATAGCATATATTTCTCCCCTAGAGGATGTGGTGGTGGTCTTAGGCTCACTTGAAAAACCTACTTTTTCTGAATCAGCCCAAGTTTGTGCACTCTCGGCCAACCATTCCAAATACTCTTGTGCTTCTTCAGGTTGTTTATTTAAGAAATTACCATTACACATCATTTCAACAAATCGACGCATATTAGATTTAAGTCCTTCATAAAAGAAACTAATGATATGCCAAAGTTTGTATCCATGATGTGGACAAGTCAACAATAATTCCTTAAATCTTTCCCAGCATTGATAGAAAGTTTCATTATTCGTCTGGGTAAAATTCGCTATATTTCGACGAAGAGCATTTGTCTTATGTCTAGGAAAGAACTTATTCAAGAACTTCCTAATCATTTCTTCCCATGATTGTATGGAACCTGATGGCAGTGAATGAAACCACATCTTAGCTTTTTCTTTCAAGGAAAAAGAAAATAGTTTGAGTCTTACCATATCTAATTCAATGTTTTGTGTATGTTGAGTCATGCATACTTCATCAAATTCTTTTAAATGCATGTAAGGACTCTCACTATCCAACCCATAGAATTTGGGAAGTAAATGAATTACTCCCACCTTTAAGTCAATCATACCAGCACTTGGAGGTAAAAGTATACATGAAAGTCTTATTTGGTATAATTAGGCTGTAAATAGTCTCTTAGTGTTTTCCCACAAGAATTTTGGTTATTCTCATGTGTTTTATGTTGGTCCTTTCTCCTATTTCCATGTGGTTGAGAATGATTCCTCCATTGATGCATATCATCATGAAATAGAGGTAGAGGATCATCAGCATTAAAGAGAGGATTGCTTGTCCATGAGGAAACATCATAATTATCAAAGATGAAAGGTGATTCATCATCATTAAAGAGTGGATTGTTTCTCCATGGGGAAATATCTTCTCTATTACTGCTAGGGTGTAAATCACCCTTTGGATCAGTATTTAAATTATTCATTAAGTGCAACTGATCATGTCTTCTCTTCTCTTTTTTTTTTTTTTTTTTTCTAAATGATGCAACCTAAATGCCTAGAATGATGCATAATCAAGGACACAATCAAGCAATCCCCTTAGGCTAGCAAGCATAGATATTTTGATTTTCTTGATTTTCTGTGGGGACAATGCTTTCAATTAACCTACTCTAACGCTCCTACTCTCTTTAGGAGTTGACTACTGCTTACCAGTTAGGTTCTAACCAAAGCGGTTAATACAACCCTCGTGTAAGGAGGCGTTTAGACCTCAACAAACGTCGACAGGAGGTAGGGGAAGAGCGAGGCTCTATTAGACAACCCCCAATAACCACAGTGATCAAAAGCAACCAGAGTAACGATGGTCGTGTCCTATTAAGAGGGTCCTACGAGCATGTGATAACCCTATAGGTCTCTTCTGATTGATTTTAAATTAATGTGAAAGGAGAGGTTGCGCGCTTGAGATGATTATCCTAGGTGGGCCAAGGAGTGGTGATGAAATCCACCCTTGATCTTGTGGGGTAGGGTGCCCTTACTAATTAAATTTCACACACCATGGCAATTCGATCAACATATAATCCACCTTAAAGCGTTAGACGTGTCCTAAAATGCAATTGAAAGCAATAAACTAATGCAAAACCCTAAGATGCAACAATTATAACATATGCTTTCTATATGCAATTAAATACCAAACAATGCAAATTATTCTACATGCAAACCCTAATCTAGAAAATAAATGAGTGAGAAAACTTACAGTGAGGTTTCTGATGAAGATCAAGTGTGGGCCACCGTGTCCCACACTTGCCCTGTATTATTACAACCCTTTAAAAATTGAAATTGAAAATGCAAATTACAAGGGGCCTCACTACAAGATTCACTCAAAAATAAAATTTCTAATCTAGGAAAGCAAGAAAAATCTATCAATTGATGATGCTCCACTCCAATTTCCTGAAAAAGAAAAATAACAATTAGTACCAAATTCAGGAAATAAAGTGATTATGCACTAAAAATGCCTAAAGATGCACCTAAGAATGCCTAAAATGCAATTCCTAATTTTTTTGTATTTTTTTGGATTTTTTCTGAAATTTTTTTTTTGAAATTTTTTGGATTTTTAATTAAATTTTATAAAAACTCCATTTCAAATCCCCGGCAACGGCGCCAAAAACTTGTTGATTGTTTAACCTCAAGTGCACGGGCTATTGTAGTATAGCTATGCAAATACGGGTCGATCCCACGAGGACTTGATATAAAATTATGGAGTTTTAAATAAAATTCAACTAACAAAAATAAAATTCAGATTTATTCAATTGTTCCAATGTTCACAAATATTTATTCCAAGGAAGACAGAAAATAAAAATAAAATGCTTCTTGGATAAGCTTGTCCTTGGATTGCACTGTCTCTGGATTAGTCTGTCCTTGAATAGTCTGTCCTGGATTGCACTGTCCCTGAATAGTCAGAATGAAGATAAGTTAAAACCAGAATAGCATAGGGACACAGTTGGAATTTCTGAAATAGGACAGAATTGTAATTTTTGAGATCTGCAGGTGCAGATTTGTAATTTCTGAGATCTTCCAGGGGCAATTTTGTAATTCTGAGGGTTTCTGGTTTTTAACGAAAAAAAAACCAGGAAAACGATGAAACCCGGTGAAGGTGGGAAGAAGGAAGAAGGAGGGAGGAAAAGAGGAAGGAGAAGAAGAAGGAGAAGAAGAGGAAAGGGAGAGAAGAAATATGGGAGAAAACCTGAGTTGGGTTTTCTCTCCCGGGGCGTCCGGTGAAGAGAAGATTGAGGAAAACCCAATCTGGGTTTTTCCTCACTAGGTCGTCCGAAGGCAGGGAAAATTTTGCCGGAGATGGAACCGGAGGAAGAAGGAGAAATAGGGAGTGGAAACCCCGTTCTGGCCGTCCGACTCTGGGAAGAGATGGGACGCAATCCGGCTGGTGGAGATGGAGGAGAAACTGGCCGGAGCTGAGCTGGATCGTCTGTTCTTGGCCGGTGAAATCTGGTAGCAGATTCACCTGGCCGTAGTCTGCTTGGAGATGGGCATTGCACGTCAGGGTTCCTTTGGCTTGCTCCTGGCCGGTGGACACGATGGAGCGCAGAGGAGGACAACAGAAATCTGGGCTATGCTGGACTGGTTGGAAGAGGTGTGGCCCAGGAACAATCTGGCTTTGGCGTGGCGTCTCTGAGTTCTGGGCGTCGCACTGTTTAGAGGTCAGGGATGATATGGGTTTCAGACGGGAGGAGAAAGGAGGCTAGTGCCTTCAGGTGAAGAAAACGAAATGAAGAAGAAAAGGTGCAGAAAGAAGGGGTTTAGTGAGGCAAATGAAGTCTGGGTAGAGATGAGAGAAAGTGCATGCGAGGTGGAAAAGAGAGAGGGTAAAGAGGAAGAGAAGAAGGGGGCTGATGGTGTAAAAACTGGGTGGTCTGAGTAGAAGAAAACGACGCCTGCTAAGCAGGCGTTCGGGAATTTGGGTGTTGGGTGTGATGGTGGAAGAGAAGAGAAAGGGTGGTGCGGCAATGGAAGAATGAAAGGAGAGGTCTACTGATGTTTGCGGTGAATGCTAACAAGGGAGATGGAGACTAAGAGAGAAGAGAGACGGTGGTATTGGAGAGAAGGAAGACGAAGGGAAAGGAGAGAAATGGTGAAGGTGAAGGTTGAAACTCGGTTTCTCCGAGAATGGAAAAGAAATTGGTAGTGGCAACGATGGCAGACGAGGACCTGGGTTTGTACTGTGGAGAAACAGGGAAGGTGGGGCAAAGTGAAAGGCCTTGAACGGAGGTGTGATGAGAGAGAGAAAGAGAGAGAACCAGCCCAGCCCCTCCCAAGAGGGGAAAAAACCGTCTTTTTCAAGAGAGAGGGGAAGAGGACTTAAAAAGAGTGAGAGACGTGTGAAAGAGAAGGAGAAAAAGAGATAGAAGAGAGAGAGAGAAAAGAAAGGAGAGGGATAAGAGAAAAAGAGAGAAGAGAGGAGAAAGAGAAGGAAGAGGAGATAGGTGGGGTCCACTAGCTTTCCTAGTTTTGCTAGAACTCTGCAAGTCTTCAAAGTCTTCAGTCTCTTTCCATGAAACTTCATCTAATCTTCATCTGATATCCTTGATTCAATCTAAAGCGCCCATGCCTGAGTCGATTGATCTGCAATGCACAGGACCCAATTAGTGCAATCTAAACTGTTCATTAGCTTTAATAGTCATCTAACCACTAAATTTTGCAATTCAACGGTTGGATGGCTAATTAAAGCTAAAATGAAATATTTTATGTAAAATCTTAAAATTAATGGCTTAGATGCTTTAATTGAATACTAAATTAGGGGTATTTTTACCAAAATTGAACACTTAACAATTAGCTATTGAACTATACTTTGATAAGAATATTTGATATATATATATATATAGTTTTGCATAATGTATGTATACTATTTTATGTGATTTGAGATGTATGATATTGATCTTTTGGTGGTGATTGCGCTATAAGGTTGGCCTGCGTGCATGTGATGCAAAGGAACCATAGGTTAGTCCGCCTACATGTGTTGCAAAGGGGCCACAGGTTAGTTTGTCTACATGTGTTACAAAGAGACCATAGGTTAGTCTACCTGCATGTGTTGCAAAGGAATCATAGGTTAGTTTGCCTGCATGTGTTGCAAAGGGACCCTAGGTTAGTCCGCCTACATGTGTTGCAAAGGGACCCAGGTTAGTTTGCCTACATTTGTTGCAAAGGGACTTAGGTTAGTCTGCCTGCATGTGTTGCAAAGGGACCTCAGGTTAGTTCACCTGCATGTGTTGCAAAGGGACCCCAAGTTAATTTGCCTACATGTTTTGTAAAGTGACCCCAGGTTAGTTCACCTACATGTGTTGGAAAGGGACACTTGGTTATTTACCCTATGAGGTTAGTCTACCTGCATGTGTTGCAAGGGGGACACTTGGTGATTTTTCTTATGTAGTTAGTTTGCTTGCATGTGTTGCAAAGGAAAAATAAGTTAGTCCACTTGCATGTGGTGCTAAGGCATATTTGGTGATTTGCCCTATGTGGTTAGTCCTCCCGCATGTGTTGTAAAGGGACATATAGTTAGTCTACCTACATGTGTCGCAAAGGGACACTTTGTGATTTGCCCTATATGGTTTGTCTACCTCACATGTGTTGTCGAAAGACATTTGTGGGTATTTGTTTTACTATAAATGATTCGTTTTTACATGATAAGTTGGTTATTTGAAAATACAATACATTTAGTGTTTTGAAATGGTCGACATGTAGTTTATCTTATTTCTACTTTGAATTTTAAAGTAATGATATGTTACTTGATTGCCAAGTATGATACGAATTTTGTGGATGATATGCATACATATATAGACATGCATGTGTGTGCTTTTGATGCATTCCATGTGATGGTTTGTGGCCAAGTGATTTTAATATTAAAAAAAACCATTCTTAAATTCATTGTATGTGTATGACATGATTTTGATTTTGTAGTATTAGATTATCTTCTATGTTGTATACTCACCCTATTATTTTTACTACAGGTTAGCTTGAAAAGATTTAGAAAGGAGATTAAGGCTCTAAGAAAACCATTTGAAGATTTCAAGAAGATAAAATAGCAAGTTAATCTAGAATTTTGTTGAGGAACTCAAGTTATGTTGGCTATAATTAATTTTTTAATCTTATATGTGATTTAATTTGTAATTGGGTTGTGTTTGATGAGTCTTGGATGTTTCGCATGTCAAATGTTATTTGAAAAGGAGACAGAGTCTCTAATTATATTTAAAACTTATAAAAATGTTTATTAGATACTTAGCAATGACATGCTTTAAATGTCCATTGTCTGAAAAACAGAGGAAACTTTGCCGAATTTTTATTAGAAATGAAAGTTCATTTCATAAAGAATCCTTGTTTTGTGAAAAAAAATGACACTTGGGGTTTTCAAGAATGAATTTAAAAGAAAAATATTCTTCCATTGTTATTTGATTTTCAAAAATGAATTTCAATAGAGATAGATCTTTCTACGTTATATGTCTTTTGTATTTAAAAAGAATTATAAAAATTGAGGATGTTACAGTTGGTAACAGAGCCCAGATTCATGTCATTCACAGCCAATTACAAATGACAAATCACGAATAGTCAACATTGTTAAGAGAAATTTATGTTCTAGTGTAGGTAATTATAGAAAATACTTATATAGAATTAGTGTAATTTGAAAGTAATGTCACATTGGAAATATAGATAACTAGAGTATAAGTACTTAGTTAGAGTTGTGTACATGTGAAATTGCAGAAATGCCACATAAGAGGAGTAAGTATATGAGCCCTAGGAATAAGAATAATCCTAACAACTTCCTTAAGCAAGGAGCTTTATCACTTGAAACAGTGCAAAAATTCATGCAGCACGTATGCCAATTTTTCTAGAATTAGCCACAAATAGCAATAACAACTAGAACAGAGGCATCTAATAAAGCTAATGAAAGAGCAAAAGCTCAATTGGAAAGATTCAAGTTGGCCCCATCATTCAATAGAAAGGATGAATCCTACTTAGCAAAGAAATGGATTTTTGAAGTTGAGAAGGTCATTAAAGCAATGAAAATTTCAGACAACAAAAAAGTGGTAATGGCTACTTCTATCTTGACAGGAGAAGCGGCCTTTTGGTGGGAAATAGCTGAATGAGTAAATTTTGAAGGAAAAGATGTTATTTCTTGGGAAGAATTTAAACCCGTCTTCCATAAAAAGTATTTTCCAAGACATGTGCAAAAATAAAAGGAGAGAGAATTTATGAATTTGGAGCAAGAAAATTGAGGTGATGGTGCAATAATAAGCATGCATCAAAATCATCGATAGATATGAAACAAGCACAATGATCATCCAACCTTAACAAGGAGATAATCTCCTAGGAGCTATAACCTCTCAAATCTGTATAATTTGGTGTGCTTGTTAGGTTACATGTACTACACATCATTACTTACCACTCTCTGTTTATCTTTTCTGACTCCTAAGTTTGCAAATCATTCTAAATTTTAGGTAATTTTGTGTTTATTCATCACTAATCATAAACATGATTCTCTTAAATCTTTTGCTTGAGCTTCGATCTTTGTCATCAATCATAGATCAATGGTCCAAATTGCTTGATTCTCCTCCATCCACATTGATCAATGTCTCATAATTAGCCCTTCTCCCATTTCAATGTTTAATTGATCGATATGATAGCCAAATCGATGGTTTTGATCACTTTTGAGGTCTAATTCTACTAAATCTGACGATTTTTGAATTATTTAACTATTAGAGGCTTAATCTATTATGATAACATGAAATTTCTAGTTGTCTCATGGCCCATTCATCCCTCACTAGCTCATGGTCAAATTTGATAGTTAGATTCTACTCTAATCAGTTAGACCTATGTTTCTTGATCCATCCGAGGTCTAATCTTACTTATATAAGGGTGTTTAAGATGATCCAACCATTGGATCAATCTCAACATTACTTTGGGCATCTTAATTGCCCATTTTGGATCTAACATATCTTTATTACTCATATTATTAGCGTTTTCTAAGATCAAATTGTGTATTAGTAGTTAATTCATTGATTTGATAGTTAGATTAACTTCTAGTTAGTTAGTTCTATGGTTTTTTCTTTATTTGATGGTTTAAGTCACAATTTAAGTCCATCCGGATTATTTAACTATTAGATCAATTCAATTACTTTATTAGATCTCCCTCATGATCAATTCTTGAGGTTTGATCATCTTTGATCTAATAGATCTAAGCTATTTCATGATTTTTTTAAATCTATTCAAGATGGGTTTAGATATTGAACATTACCATGTAATTAGTCCATGTCATTGAGATGATTCCAATGAGTGTCTTGGATCACAAATTGGATTTATATAGCCTCTTGAATTAAAGAGTTTGTGCCTTAAATCAAATTGAGGGTTCAGATTAAAATCTGCATAAAAGCATGTCCAAAATTGCATCACCAAGATGCACGTGGTGGATGACGCACTTTCTCGACGCACTAGGACATGTCATGATCACCAAGATGAGCCTGGGTGCCTCATGGACATCATGATGCACCTGCGTCCTGTTCGTTTTACAAATGGTGCATGCTATGTTCGCATGCATGTGATCATGGCACGTGCATGCATTTCGCTAGTGTATCTACATTGTGTGTCTTAGGAGCAAAAGTTTGATGGAATGTTCGAATTGTGCGATCACGAGTATTTGTTCATTTTTCTATCCAAAGCTCCCATCTGGATCATCCAATTTTAACTACTTCAACATCTTTTAACGTTTTGCGGGTCATGAGTTCATTGTATTGATCAAATCTCCCATATGAGTTGTCTTTGAATGACTTCTCATCTGAGCCTGCAAATTCATTCACAAACAGATCATCAGTCCAAAAACATAGTAGGGGCAGACCTATTACAGGAAGCTCCTGCCTATGTGGGGTCTCGGGAAGGAGTGGACCACAAGGGTTTATAATAAGCAGCTTTACCTTGCATTTTGCAAAAGGTTGATTCCGCGTCTTGAACCCGTGACATCAAGGTCACATGACGACAACTTTTACTATTGCACCAAGGTTCCCCTTCTTGAAAAACATAATATAACAAAGAAAAAGAAAGAAAGGAGAACATAGAAGGAATACTTGAATCTAATCTATTGGGAAATCAGGCAGATGACGTTGGACAATGCGCCGGAGAGTAATGGGATTGTGCATGTCTAGCTGGTGGGGAAAGGTCATAGGTAGTTGCAGTGGCACTGACAAGGTCTTTGGCCAATGGATGCGGGAGGAAGCAAAGTTCTTCAATGTCGTTGAAAAGCAGGTCATCTGGGATTTACAACAGCGAGAGGGAAGGGGGTTGTTAGTCGTCAGTGAATGAAGAACGGGGAAGTGTTAGGTCATTGAAGCTGTAGTAGCATTGCCAGCTGAAAAGTGGAAGGGGCGTTTTCGGTGGCCTTATAGACGTAGAGTTCTGTGCAGGCCGACACTGGCGTTGACAAAGTGGCATTCGAGAAGAGAGAGAGAGCAATGAATGCAAGGGAAGAGGCAGTAAATGCAAGTTGGGGGGAAAGAGGAAATAAATGCAGGAGACTGCATTCATAATAGGTTTTAAATTATTTTTTTACATAATGATTACCTTTCATTAATGTGAAAATCATTTCATTTTATTTTGTGAAGTTTGAAACAATACCATTTATGGCTTAACTACTTCGTGATTGAGGCGTCAGATTTGGTGGGCTCCAATATAATAAGTTACTATTTTACCATTTTATTAATTTAGATTAAATACTGCAATTAAAATTAAAATTAGAATTATTATTTTTATAAAATTCAATTTTTGTGTTCGTAGTGTTGTTGGATTTCATTTTCTGAGTACCATACAAATGTTGATATTTTAGCTTTGATTTGGCCTCTATAAAATTCAAATTTCTTGAAGTTCAATTCCTTATTTAATGAAATCCTTGATATATTAATTATATATAATTATAATATTAGAGATATTACACATGTCCTTTCCTATTTGAGAAATTTAGTTCGACATTGACCTAATATCTCAAAATTTCTAAATTTTAGTGATATAAAAGAAGAGCAGTTGACAAAAATAAGAACAACATTACATGATGATTTAATAATACTTGATAAGAAGCACTCTTAACTCAAAACCAAAGTTTAACTGCTTCATGAGAAGTTGTTCACTCATGGCCAAAGTTTTAATTGGTTGATAAAAATATATTGGAGTTTGGAAAAATATCAAAATCATCTCCATCTATGAGCAGCAAGTCTTAAGCAACTTTTAAGGTAATCTTTTAAGTTTTGAGTCCATTTCTCTTCTCTTAAGATAGTTTGAATTTTTTTTAGTTTAGTTTAGTGGAACGTAGTTTTGAGTTTGATTTAGTTTAGTTAACTGTAGTTTGGTTCTATTTAGTTTAGATCTTTCATTACTTCCTTTCTATGTTTTCCACATATTTGAATTTTGGAGAGTAGGCCAATATTAGTATGGGGCTAATATATATAGTTTCTCGAAGTATAACTTTTCACTGACAAACTCTTCAAATGTAATCTGTGCCTTCCAAAGCTTGTTCTATGGCCTTAAAGATGGACTTGATCCATTTCTAAGAAGATAAGCACTTGAAGTATTGGTTAATTTGCCTTAGGAAGCCAGGACTTGTAGCTAAAACTAGAGGTGACAGCTTAGTCATGATTTCCAATACAATAGCTAAAGGTTGTCCATTTAGGATTAGTGGACCAGCTATTGGTTTGAAATCACCTAACAATTCTCCCACAATTACAACCTAATATCTAGACAATTCAATGACCACAACCCACCATTATAACTATATATTCCAAAAACCATATGACACCCAATCAAAGTCCTATAGCCTAAGACTTCTAAAGTAATTCAAAGTCTTCAAGATTAGGACTTCTAGATCTAGTCAAACTTAGTGTCCTACATCTCAAAGACCCTCAAGCCTACTTAAAGTCTAATAGCTTAAGACTTCTTAACTCAATCAAAGTCAAACAGCTCAAGAATCTTAATTCTCGTAAAAGCCCTACAAATGAAAACTTCTAACTCTAGTTAAAGTCCTTAAGCTCATGACTCCTTATGCCAGCCAAACTCCTATAGTTCAATACTCCATGCCCAAAACAAAGATCTATAAATTAGAACTATTAAATCATCAAGAGTTCTAGAAACTTTAGAAATCTTGGTCAATAGAAAGTCTTATGGCCTAAGAATCATAGGGTGATGAGAATTCTTGTGACATTAGAGTCCTCAGTTGACATAAAGTCCTATGGCCTAAGAGTCTTAGGATGATGGAAATTCTAGTGACATTAGAATTTTGAGGGGATGAAAAGTTCTTAAATCTAAGAGTCATTATACACATGAAATTCTAGGCATTAGAGACATTGGATGACTAAAGTCCTAAGACCTTGAAAGATAAAAATTCTATTGATATTAGAGACCTTGCATGATTAGAGTCCCAAGACCTAAAAGTCCTTGATAGACTAGAAGTCTTTAGAGAGTCTTAAACTAACTAAAACTCTAAAGACCTTAAAGTCTATGGATGGTTAGAATTCATAGTGTCTAGTCTTAAGAAGAACCAAAGTCCTACCCAAGAGAGAATGAGCTAATATGACACCTAATATTATACAAAAAGGTTTTAATGGCCACACACTCTGATGGAATTATAGTGATGCATTAGAAGACAAATATATTGACATTCAACCAACTCTCACTAAACTAAGTAAGCAATTTGGTCATGTTATGGAACTTATTTGAGTCAGTATCAAAGATTGTTGAAGTCACTAATAATTGTTATTTTTCTATATACAGTCAAGATCTTTTCTTTGTATATCTAATGTCTTTAGTAACAGAAGAGAGTGTATTTAGTAATCAATGATTTCAATATGTATTTAGTAGTCAAAGAAATGCAATTAATAGCTATTAGTGACTGAGAAAAAGAATCTTAGGACCTAATGTAACCAAAGGAATATATCCATGAATCACTTGATACATAATAAAGCCCTAACTCTACTTGGTGAAAAATTGACCCTCAATTTCCTTGTGTATGATTGTTTATATGTATCATGCACAATATGAAATTTAACGTAGACAACTCATAATAAGGGAGATCAAAGAATGTACTCCTCTTCTTCTAATTATATGATAGAACATCATTATTATTGTCTTCTTCTCGCTAGACATTGTATTGGTCTTTCCAAATGTGACACTATGACCTTGAAATGGTGCCAATACATTAGATTCTAATAGTTGAGTAGGCGCCAACCTTGCTTTCTAATTGCCACTAAAACATATATTATTAATTTGAAGTTTATGTTTAATATCCAAGAATCTACAATGTCCATGTAATAAAACTTTTGGTCATACTTCAAAAACTTAGATTTCATGTGCTCATTGCATTTTAGATGCCCATCTCCCCTTTGTGCTCCATCCTAATAAATTGGATTAAGTAGGAAAATCACTAATAGTTCATAGCAATGTTTCATGCATTTGGAAAGTCTCCCTTGTTGAGGAATCATAAGTGTTTACTAGAGTTCCTTCAAATCTCTTTAGACAATGTATTGGTCTTTCCAGATGTGATATTAAGGCCTTGAAGTTGTGCCAAGATCATCATCATCATCATTAAGACCTTATCCCAATTAGGGTTCATTCATTCCCCTCTATTCAGTATCATAGCTTCATTTAGTCCTAAATTTTTAAAATCTTTTCTCACCACTTCTATCCATGTTCTTTTAGGCCTTCTACTTACCCTTTTGGAACATTCAACTTACATTGCTTCACTCCTTCTAATTGGTGTCATTTTCAATCTTTGTTGGACATGTTCAAACCATCTAAGTCTAATGTCCCTCATCTTGTTACCTATTGGTGCTACTCCTAAGTTTCATCTAATGCTTTCTTTCCTAATTCTATCCTTTCTTATCTTGCCACTCATCCATCTCAACATCCTCATTTTGTATATGCTCATCCTATGAACATGATGTTCCTTAACTGCCCACCACTCTAATCCATAGAGCATGGACGGCCTGAAAGCCATCCTATAGAGTTTTTCTTTTAATTTTAGTGGCACCCATGGATCACACAAAACTCTAGATGTGCATCTCCATTTGTTTTTACCTGCTTGAATTCTTTAGGTAATTTCCATCTCAATCTCTTCACTCTTATGAATCATAAATCCTAAGTACCGAAATTGGTCTTTTACAGGAACTTCTTAGTTATCAATCTTTACCAATGGTCCACTCCCACTCCTCTCCTTGCTAAAGTTCATTCCATATACTTTGTCTTAGTTTGGTTGTTTTAAATCTTTTAGGTTCTAATGCTTCTCTCCATAACTCTAGATTTGTGTTTATGCCCTCCCTTGTCTCGTCAATTAAACTATATCATTTGTAAATAGGATACACTATGGAATCTCCTCATGCAGAAGATTTGTCAACACATCCATAACCAATGTGAAAATGTGCAAGCTCAATGTTGATCATCGGTACAATCTTACAGTGATAAGAAAATCTCCGGTCTCTCTGCTAGTGATCTTAACATTTGTTACTACTCTCTTATACATATATTTGATTATGTCTATATACCCACGTAAAAACCCTTTCTCACCCATCACCCACCATATTAATGCCTTAGGGACCCTATCATAAGCTTTCTCTAATTTAATAAAGACCATGTAGAGGTCCTTCCTCCTCTCCCTATATTTCTTTATCAATTGTCATAGTAAGAACATAACTTCTATGGTAGACCTCCCAGGCATGAAACCAAATTGGTTATCTGCTACACTTATCTCATGATGTAGCCTCTTCTCAATATTCTTTCAAGAAGTTTCATAGTGTGGCTCATAAGTTTGATCCCCCGATAATTAGTGCAGATCTATATGTCTCCTTTATTATTATAAATTGGTGCAATAGATCTTTTTTTCAATTCATCTAACATTTTCTTTGATTCTATAATCTTGTCAAACAACTTATCAAGAAAACTATTCCATTATCTCCCATATGCTTCCAAACCTCTATTGGTATACCATTGGGGCCCTGGACCTTTCCTAATTTCATCTTTGTCAAGGCTTCTTTGAGTTCAAGTATTTTAATCCTATGATCGTATCTATAATGCCCACTGTTAATTAGGTTTACAATACTTTCAATCCCTGTATTCTTGGCAATTGTCATTTAGTAATTTTTGAAAGTTACTTTCCCACCTTTGTTTGATCTTATCATCTTTGACTAGTACCCTTTAATCATCACCTCTAATGTACTTAACGTGGTCTAAGTCCTTACCCTTCTACTATCTTATTTTTGCAAGTTTAAACACATCTTTCTCACCTTTTCTTGATCCTAGTCTATTATACAGATCATCATATACCTTGAGTTTAGTGTCACTTACATTTTCTTAACAAACTTTTTGGCAATTCTTATATTATTCATAGTTTTCATTATTTCTAGTCTTTTACCATACTCTAAAATACACTCATTTTTCTTTAATAAATTTTTACACTGTTTCAATCCACCACAAAATTTTCTATAATAATTGCTTTTACCTTTAGATACTCCTAGGACATCTTTTCCCACTTTCTTAGTGGACTCAGCCATATTAATCTAGAATTGTACCAACATATCGATCCTAATAGTAGAATAGGCACCAGCCTTATCTTTTGCTTGCCATCAAAACATATAATATTACTTTGAAGTCTATGATTAATATCCACGAATCATCACTTTACAATCTTTTGGGCATACTTCAAGTACTCAAAACTTGTGAGCTTATGGCATTGGGACATACCCATTTTCCCTTTGTGCTCAATCCTAATAAGTTGGCATAGGCAAGAAAATCGCTTATAGTCCACAATAATGCTGCATGCAATTGGAAAATCTCTCCTATTGAGGAGTTGTAAGTGTTTATCACTTATAGTCCACAATGGCATTGCATGCAATTGGAAAATCTTCCTTTTTAAAGAATCATAATTGTTTATCTTGTCCTCCTAAAGTTTCCTTCAATTCCACTATTAAAGGTTACAAATACACATCAAAGTCATTCCATTGAATAGATGCGCTTGGTATAAGCAATGTCAAGATGATGTTTGGCTACTTCTTTCCTAGCCTAAAAATGTGGAATATTTATTACATTACTAGATACATGACAAATTCTTAGGGTATATACTTGTGAGATTACGATTTAAATATGACAAGGTATATTGAAAAAATGCATTTATTTACTGTAATTGAAGCATATAAGGTTCAACATTTCTTCTTAAAAATCTCTAAAATCATAAATACTTTAATGCAAATTTTCTAAGGTATAAATAAGTCTTTCCTTATACATTTCCTATACCTTAGAATGGTGAAACTAAATAAGGAACACTTCAAACTCCGATTGTCTCCAAATGAATTCATGCTTCTTTCAACCTTTCCTTTGAATAGACTTCTTTCTCCTCTCTGCCTTTTCTAATATGAGATATTTAACATATCTCAGTGAACTCATGTTTGGTAAGCATATTAACTATTTAAAGTACTATCTATTTATAATTTGTTCAATTACTGAATATATAAACAAATGAAAGTTATTAAATTTACTTTGAGTATAAATAATTTGCATTCAATTTCCATCTAGATATTCAAGAATAATGATAATAAGATGCATATGAGAGAATACTATGAGTAATTCAATATTCCTATAAAATAAGCATTTAAAGTTCAACTCGGTGTCAAAAGATATGCTTATTTCAAGATTACAAGAACATCAATTTGTGTATTCAAACATGAGCAATAGAAGTGATACCCTTTGACATATGTTTTAAACAAGTTCACTACTTCACTGATCAAATGACCTTTAGAGTACCATCTGCGAAGGACAAACATATACTCTATGATATCATGTCAATGGAGTCCAAGTACCCAATATTGATCATATGTTGGTTTACATAAAACTAAGTTAGAAGTTCTTAATTAAACTCATTGAATTACGGCAACCAAGGCCTAACTGAAGTACATCTCACATAAGTCATCCATAGTGATAACTGTCAATCAAGTGGAGTCCATAAAATTTGTACTGATGTCTTGCATGGATCTAAAAAACCCACTTAGTAATTTCTTACTATGGATTGGAATGTGGGACAAACATATCAAACAAGACTTAAACCTAAACAGATTTCACTCAAACCTGATGAGACTTTATTGAACTTTCAAAATTTAGACTTTTCTTCAAATATTTTTTCAATAATTCCTTTTACACTTATTGTTTACATTCAAACTCAAGCCTTATTTTCTTTAGATAGAAAAATACTTCATTTATACTTAAGTATTGAAAATCATAATATATTGGGCTTGTTAGATCTAAAAGTTGTATGGCATCAATTTAGAATTAAGTTTAGTAATTTTATATGAAAATAATGAATTTTACAAAGTTTAAAATTGAGCACTTTAATTTAAAAATCTTATTATATACCTCTGATCTATATGTCATATACATGTATGAACAAAAAATGAAAAATCAAGACTAAATACTTTAGGTTAAAATTAATGATTAAACATTTGACTTACATGGATCAAGAATAAGAGATCAAATCTAATTGTTTATACATAGGATTTTACAATTAGCATATGATCTCTATTTCTAACATGTATATAGGTGAATATATGTGGATAATATGTGTATAAAATTTTTGATCCAAATCTTGGGTTGGTGTAAAGCAAGTATACACACACACACACACATTAAGATTACACTATAAATGTAAGCATATATATTAAGATTAAACTAGAATATATATATATATATATATATATATTAAAATAAAAACCTACGGGTTATTATAGTTTGTGTGCATAGCTTTGAAGTATGAGTCACTTGAAGTTATGCATGTATTTTTCATTTCAAATTCATAGTATGCATTACAACAAATCCTGAGCACATATATAAACATATATATTTATATAATTTGGATTTTCATTATTAGGCCTAATTATTATAGATTATGTTAAATATAGATTACATAGACATTTTAATTTTAAAAGTGTAGATATCAACTAGTATAAATCTTGTGCATGGATTCTAGATGTTGATCGTTGCTAATCATGTGTATATGGCACATAGATTGAATTGTCTTCATCAGATCCACTCAGTTCGGATCATGCAAATTGTCTTCATAATATAAGACATGGATTAACATCAATCTTCCACATGGATTCTAAACGTATATTATTGTGGATCATGCACATATATCATGTAAACTAAATTGTCTTCTTTAGATTTCCTCATTTTGGGATCATACAAAGTATATATTATACATACTACCATCAAAATCTAAGACATGGAATGTAGTCCCCTAGGTCCCAACAGTACATATATTGTTTGCTTGTGCCAAAACCTCACTATTTTTCTTTTCACTATAGGGAAACACATATGTACTAAAAGGGATACTCAAGTCTTATAACTAGCCTAGTCTTCTTCTCCTCAAGCAATATGGGACTAAAATCTTAGGACCACCTAAAGCCAACTATCATGTAGCTTAGTATCCTCTCTTCAGGACTGTCCACCAAGAGTCCCCTCTAGGCTCCTTTTTTCACTATTAGAGAACATGCATCCTTGCATGTGGTCACTTTTTGGGTCCAACGACTCTGATATGTGTTTTTCGTATGAGGAAGAGCAAAACCATGAGGCTTCAACCAAAGTAGAAAATATATGTGTTGTTGG
This sequence comes from Warburgia ugandensis, assembly GCA_035236585.1. Classification (NCBI taxonomy): domain Eukaryota; kingdom Viridiplantae; phylum Streptophyta; class Magnoliopsida; order Canellales; family Canellaceae; genus Warburgia; species Warburgia ugandensis. The sequence goes on from CP141131.1 coordinate 28,969,245, forward strand.
GACCTAGATCGTTACATGGATTAACATAAATCTTGTGAATGAATTTTAAAGGTAGATGTTAAGTGTTTAATTTTGCATAAAAGCCACCCAATTAGTACCCATGTGTTACAACTTATAGCATTAAATTAGGACCTTCGGACCAAAATTCGTAACACATATATTTTTGACCTAATGAAGCAAAAGTTTATTACTTTGCAGGTCCAGAAGCTAATCCAAGGTAAGTATGTGATTAATCAATTTTTTCTAGGATTTAATTAGGATTTTTCGCTTTTTGTAGGGAGTAAGATGTTGATCAAATGACCAAGATTGATCGGGATGAAATTGAAGATTAAGATCAAAAGATCAAGTCAAAGCCTCAAATTTATCACTTTGACATAAACCAAAGGCCAAGATCATCTTATGGGCTAAGAAGGGATGAGATTAAAGTACCTAAAGATGGCCAAAGCAAGCCCATGAACTAAGCCATGTAATTCCACAACCTTTACATGGAAGCCACTTAAGCCACCTTAGCCATATAAGTCATGAAACAAGGTGGCAAGCTAAGGAATTCAAGCTAAGGGTTGAAGCTAAGAAAACAAGCCAAGGAAGCCTCCTAAAGCTAGCCATGAAGCTTTCAAAGTTAGCCATCTAATCCATCAAGCTAAGGTAAATGGAAGGTTATGATTGGAGGAGATTCAAGAGAGTTATCCATGAGATAATTGAGGAAAATCTAGTAAAATAATATGGCAAGTGGATCAATGGGATAAGAGCAACCCATTTTTATTGTTTTTCTCACTTTTTCCTACTTTTTCTTCAATTTCCATTCCAACACCAAAGACCATCGCGAATTTGACTTTTCATCCAAGAGTCCCACCATTCCATAACTTTTCCACCTTTCTAAGCTCCTATTCTAACCACCCAACCAATCTCAAGTCTTTAGGAAACCATTCAACTAATAAAAAAATAAAAAATTCCATATCACTTCACTTTCCTAAGTTCTTCTACACCCCTCTTTCCTCCCACTCTCTTTTCCTCTTCCCATCTCTTTTCCACCTTATCACTGTACCCCACTTTCTTAACTTTTAGGCCCTTCAATGATTTTTGAAGGGGAGGATGCCCCTTTCCTAAAAAGAAGGTGTCTCCCACCTACTTCCCTTCATTTGTCCCAGTCACCTTCCACCCACTTTCATGATTGGACACTTTAGCCTTTCCCTTATCCTAACCATAAAAAATAGCTTGATTTAATCTCCACCACATCTTGTTATTAGAGTACCCTAAATAAAATAGGAGAAAAGTTACAAAACTTCACAAAAAAACATAAGTGAGGGATAATTTTCACAAAAGGTAAAAGATGCCTCCTCCCTTAGAAGGAGACATCCTCTTCCATCTTCTCCATTCTTCTCTCTTATGCCTTTGATTTGCTTCAACTTTTAAGGTTAGTTTCTCTTGATTCCTTTCTTGTTTTCCTTTGTTCTTTCCATGCTTGTTCTTCCTTGTCTCTTTTGTTGTGCCTTTCCTTAAAAACAAGATTCAAGGTTGGTTTTTCCTTGGAGTGACAGCCAAGGGAAATCATCTTGAATCTACTTTTCCCTTCTCTTTTCATAGCTTTTGAGTTCTCTTTTAGATTCCTTTAAGTTCCAGCATCATTTTTCATTAGTCTCCATTGATCTTTGCTTATATGCCATAAGATTTCCTTTGAATATCAAGCTTTGTTGGAGGATGAATCTTTATTAGTAATTGTTTTTGGATTCAAGCTAGAAGGAATAGTGGTGTGTTTCATTCAAAAGTGGACGGCTATCTTCTATGTAATCCATTGTATGCCATAAAATTTTAATGATTAATGGAATGCTTTTTACTTGATTATTGCCCATGCTTCTTCTTAATCATTTGCTTTTTATTGATGGGATATTAAGGAAGTGGATGTTTACTTCTAAAGTTTCCAGCAATCTAATTAAAAGATCTTTGAAACTATGCATCCAATCTAAGGATGGAATGCATAATTAAGAGGGGCCTTAGTGCTGGAGTTGGAAAACCTTGTTGAATTGCTTTTTTACTTGAAATGCATTTATCAAAAACATGTTGGAACTATGCATGTAAGCCATGGCTGGAACACATAACTTTGATTGATTTGATGAGTTAATAGATTCCAAGTTATGGCATTCATTCAAGTAGGAAAAAGTAATTAAGTTGATCTTGTTTAGTTTGTTGTTAGTTGTTAAAGTTCATCCTCTTGATTCCCACTATATTCCTTAGACAGTTGCATGATTAAGAAAGCATATGTTAAAGTATGTTTTCTATAGTCTAGTTGATTAATTTCATTCTTAGGAAATTTAATTCAAGAAAGCTGTTAAATCTTCAATTACGGAAAGTTTTCACTTTAGGATAGTTTTTATTTTAGGAAAGTCATCAAATTAGAAAATCTTCAATTTAGGAAAGTTTAATTTTAGAAAGTGCATATTTTAGTAAAGTTTTCAATTTAGAAAGTTTTTGCATAGTTTCCAATTTTTATGTTATAGTTTCCATTCTTAGTTTCAATTAGAAATCACTTGAATTTGGCTAGGTTAGATAGTTTAAAATAGGTACTACTAGTAGTACATTAGTCCAACTCCTTGTGGGATTGACCTCACTAAGTGTGCTACATTGCAAACAATTCATGCACTTGTGAGTTTATTTAAAACAACAACGGTAGATATGCTCATATATCAAATATATCGAATTGTAATTGTTAGATCAATTCACTATAGAACATACAAAATATAAATCTTGCATATTAACTTTGTAATCTAATGTATATACTAATATAAATCCTACTCATGCTCTCCAATCATAGATCAATTTGAGTCATGAACATACATCTTCTAAATTGGATTTCTATTGGATCAAATTATTAACCATCATATAAGGTATAAACTATTGTAGATGATGCCAATTAACCTTGAACGCAAGATTTAGATCACTAGATCATACATATAAATCTCAATTGTAGATAATATTTCATGGTCATGACAACATATATTGGATTTTAAGATCAAATCTTAGATTAGTAGAACAGTGGACACACACACACACACACACACACACACACACACACACACACACACACACACACACACACACACACACACACACACACACACACACACACACACATATTGATTTTTGTGGTTTAGCTTGAATCATAATTTAGAATAAATATATGAATCAATCTATGGATAAAATTAAACAAGTTGAACTGGATATATAAATCAAATTTAAACCAAAAGTGTACTTATTGGCTTGTGATCTACAATCTTCCTCTAAGCTTTTTGTGATTTTCTTCTTCTGATATGCCAATAGAATTCTTTTCTAGTTTGATTCTTCTCCAAATTTCAAATTAAATCCTTCTTAGTATGGATTTTTTTTCATTTTGATTTCAAGGAAAAGCTAAGAAAAGATAGAGGTCAATATTTCAATGAGATGCTCTTTCTTGTGACTTATTTAAAAGGGAAAACTTTAAATCTAATTAAATTTCAGATATGGTTTTAAATTCCTTGAATCATATTATATCTGAACTTAAATTCCTTTTCAATGGTCAAATCTGATTTGATATAATTTGGACATCTTGGATCTAAAGATTGGATTAAATGTTTGGATCTTCAAATGAATGATTTTAATGTTGGATTTAATTAGTTGAATGTTTCTAGATCTACATCTAATTAACCTTTGAATGTTTAGATCTAGTTTGATTTGGATTGAATGTCCTAGATTCATGATTGGAAGAAATGTTTAGATCTAGCATTTATAGGTCTTTATATTTGAATCTAAATTAATTTTGCATTTGATGAGATGATTTCTAGATTTATAATTTATTTTAGATCACAACATTTTTCTCTATTTAAATTAGTAATTTACTTTTATCTAATTTCCAGTAATTATTATCTGAGTAATTGTATACAAAGTATAAATGAACTAGTTAGTTAACCACTTTTATTAATAAACTTAGTTATTAATTTATGATCTCACTTAAAACTAACTAACTAACATGACTATTATGCTAGTTAGAACACATTTTGTTAAAAAATGTGCTATTTATTTTGGTATAGTTTTAACAACATTTTTCCATCAGATATATCAAAGTTTTAATTGACTAATTTTTCCTTAAACTTTATTATTAAAATTTTACATAGAAATTTGGGTTGTTACAGGTTCATGGACATCTATGGTGGCAAGTTATATAGCATCTCAACAGTAGTCCATGTGCTATGAGTTGTGTTGATTGTCATGAAATGTTGAAAACCATCACTTGCTAAATTGACTCTAACATTATGAAGCTGCAAAGAGAATGATCTATGTCCTATATTTGAAATCTTTCAATACTAGGGAATTAGTAAGATGCCTTAGAATTTCATCTTTCTTGCAATAACCTTTATGCAACCTCATGTGGGAAGCTTTTTTTCTTTTTCTTTTAATACATGAACAACTAGTGAATCCTTGGCTTTAAGGGGAAGTGATGAAGAAACTTGGTTAGAATTTTTAGGCTAGTTTCATTTGATCTTCCTCATCATCTAGTTGATGTTTGAAAATTTTCTATCTGGAAGCATGAAAAAATTCACAAGCATCCTTCATGACACACTCCTTCTAGTGCAGCATACAAGCAGCTAGACGTGCATTAATTTCATTATAGTCAAGGCCTTAGGTATCCAGTGATCTTTTTTGTTGCATAAAATGATTTGGGAAATACCTCAACTGCAAGTAGTAGCTCTTTCAACAATTCAGTCATTGGAAATGATTTATCATCTTATTCAGATATACACTTAATGAGAAATAAGTGAACAATGAAAGAAAGTTTGGTAAACTTTGTACAGCCAAGTTACAACTCTTGCTCATCATCTTTTACTAGCTTGTGGAACTTCCCATGTTCTACAGTTGTAACCTTTGTACCTTCATGTATTGGTTCATTCGTCTCACCTTCAATTCCAAACACATCCCAGATCATTTCATGCATTTCATGGCAGGTTTATGGCTCATTAGGAATAAAAATTTCATTAATAGGCATAGAAGCCATCAAATGTTTGCCATGCTTGAACTAGAAGCTATGAGTAGAAAGAAAGCTATTAAATAAGATGTCACCAACTATGTCTTCATGATTCTTTCTATTGTTGTTGCAACATTTCCTACATAATTACAAGATCTTATCATCATTAACATTCTCAACTGAAAACTTGAGGAATTGATTCATTCCGTATATGAATTATTTATAGGCTCTAATGGAAAATTGTTCCAAGTCCTACTCATTACTGCCTTACTCCATAGCTATGTACAAAGGTATCCATGTCATACAAAACTAAGAAGTTGGCAAGTGCAAGGTAGGAAAACAATTTAGAGGGATTTAGTGATGTGAATCATCTAACAAAGGCTGTGTGCTATTGGTTCCATGCTACTATACATGGTAGGCATCTAAGTGTAGGTAAGTAATTGGAACCATATAATAGGTGAACAATTTTGAGTGACTCAAGGACAAGAATAATTAGTGATGCCAAGCTGAGTCGTAAATGTACATATCACACATTGCTTTAGTACTTATACAAGGTTGTATACGCTTGGTGTCATGTTGCTATCATGTGAGAAGGGGAGTAAAATGAGTTCCATAAGAGAAACCAACCTAAACCATGTCCTCCACACTATGTTTAGACCAGATTTTGTCTTCTAATATCTTTTCCTTTAAATTCCTCTATTGGTAGGACAAAATTTTTACAAGCATCTTGTTCTTCTATACTAGGTGAGAAAACTGAAAAGCACATACAATTGTGAGAAATTTGATTCAATCTTACTCTAGTACTCATTTATGTATATAGTGTTATTTTCTTGAGCATAGTTTAGAAAGCTTTGGCATCACAAATCCATAAACTTTAAACTTCATGCAATGAAGTTTGTAAATTCATTGGCAAGGGAAGATTCATATAGAAATGGATCCACCAACTCCCACCAACTCATATAGAAATGGATCCACCAACTCCCTATAAACTATTAGAAAGGTGGAATTGATGTTTTGGTTTAGGAGGAAGAACATCAAAGGGAAAAGAAGTGGAGATGGAAAGTTAAGAAGAATGAACTTGCAATTTATTACATAATTTTTGGCCTTGTACAAAAGTGTAAGGAACCACCCCTCTTTATACTAGTGGTATATCCCAACACACTTCTAATATAATGGTTACAAATGACATTTTAGAGAACTCTCAAAAAATATCACAAATATTACATTATCATGTCTACATGTTTCTTATTTATTACATTATCTTCTTCTAGATATCTTAGATATTTTAGACTAGATAATTTTTGTATTCTTAGAAATTATTAGAAGATATTATAATAGATATTTCTAAGAAGACTTTTAGAAATATATCTTTGTCTTGGACCATCAAATTGACCCATCTAGCCCAATATCAAGAATTTACTAAATCGGGTTTATCGCCCAATACCCCCCTTTAAACTTGATTTTTGACTCCAAGCATCATTCTTAATTTCTTAAAGACTTCTTGCCTGAGCTACTTGGTGAGGATATTAACAATTTGATCTTGGAATCTTGCATGTTTCAAATGAACATCCTCTCTTGCCACACATTCTATGATGAAGTGATAGTATGTGTCGATGTACTTACTTCGATCTTGGTAGACCGAATTCTTCACAAGAGCAAGAGTTGATTTGTTATCCATTAATCTCTACTGCATCTTCTTGTGGCATGTGTGATTCCTTCAACAAGTTACAAAGCCAAAGTGCATGACACATGCAAGAGGTAGCAGCAATACATTCAGTTTCATAAATGGATAGTGTAATAATAGATTGCTTTTTTAAAGTCCAAGTGAAAGAAATGTCTCTCATAAAGAAAAGAAACCCAGTTGTACTTTTTTTTATCATCTAAATCTTCAGCCCAACACTTCACTATATCCAAGAAGCTTGAAGTCTTCACATGAATAGTAGAAGAGATCATAATTGATAGTCATCTTGATGTATCAAAGAATTTTCTTTGTCGTCTTCAATTGGGTTGTTGTAAATGCCTCCATGAAATGACTAACCAATCCCACTACAAATAATTTATTTGGTCTTGTGCATGTTAAATACCTTAGGCTTCCAATAAAGCTTGATTTGAGTAGGGTCAACTCTTTCACCTTCATCATGCTTGGAAAACTTTACCTGACATTCTAAGGGGATGCTTATAGGCTTGTATTACTCTATGTCAAATTTCTTGAGAACTTCCTTCCTATAGCTTTCTTGAGAGATGAAAATTCCTTTATGTGTTTACTTCACCTTTTCTCTAGATAATAGGACATAAGTCCGATATTGATCATCTCAAGTTCATAGCTCATAACCTTCTTGAAGTCATCAAATGTGCTTGGATTGTTTCATATAAAAATGAGATCATCTACATACAAATAAACAACCAATATATATCCATTTTATTGGTCTTTACATTGAGAGCATGTTCACTTAGACATTTTACAAAGCTAGTTTTCACAAATTTTTTGTCAATTATACTATTCCATGCTCTTAGAGCTTGTTTTAAGCCATATAAAGCCTTTTTAATCATAAAATTTTGTATTCTTGTTCTTTAACCATGTACCCCATGGGTTGCTCCACATAAACTTCCTCCTCAAGGAGGCCATTCAAGAATGTGGACCAAATCCATTTGCTGTATTTTCCAATTATTTTGTGTGTCTAGAGAAATTATCAATCTTATAGTCTTTAATAGAACTAATAAATATTTAATTTTATATAAAAAGTACCCAATTAGCATCTCATGTGTTATAAATTATAGGCATTATTCTAGGATTTTTCTAGAAATTCATAACACTTCCATTTCTGAGCTAATGATTCAAAATTTTGATCTTTGGTAGGTTCATGGGCTAGTCTAGAGTAACTATGTGAATAATTATAATATTTTAGGATTTAATTAAGTTTTTAAACTCTTTTGTAGGTGTAGAGAAGATCATCCAATGGCCAATATCAATTCAGATGAGGATTGAAGATCAAGGTTAAAAAAGAGAGAGAGACATGACCTAAACATCATCATTCCAAAGGTGACTAGAATGTGTCAATTCAAAAGCCATGCAATTTTACCACCTTTGCATGAGATTTGGAGTCATACATGTAAGCCACCTAATTCATATAAGTCATGCTAGAGGATGACAAGCCATTCAATGCTTGAAGCTAGGGGACTAAACCGCTCAAGCACCCTGTAATGACCCATCAAAGTGAGCCACCAAGCCACTTAAGTCAATGTCACATGGATTCACACTATTGGAAAGTAATTATCCATAGCAAAAAAGTGATTTTCCATGTACAATTAGTAAGGATTTGTTGAGATTATTACATGGAAGATATGCATGTTGTTGATGTTTAACTGCAAGTGCACGTGCTATTGCAGTATAGCTATACAAATAGGAGTCGATCCCTCAGGGACTCGCTTTAAAAATTAAGGAGTTTAAATAAAATTTAATACTCTAAAATATTCAACTTTATTGAAATGATGCAATTTACAGAAAGTCTAAGTCCAGAAAACAAAAATTAAACTCATTAAACATCCCTGAATTACACTGTCCATGGATAAGCATTGTCCCTGGATTACTGGCAAAATAATATAGAACACAGATAAAGTAAAACAAGGATAGAGGAAAAGACAAAATAGGGATGTGAGTGGAATTTCAATTTTTTCACTATGGGCAGTTTTGGAATTTTTTTGATTTTCTGGTTTTAAACGAAAACGAGGGAAGAAACCCAATGAGGAGAAGATGAGCTGGAGTGGAAGGAGGAGGAATAAGAGGAGAAAGAAGGGGGAAGAAGGAACAAGGAAAAAGGGGGGAAGATGCAGGAGAAGAGAGAAAAGGAGGAAACATGGGAAACTTGGATTGGGTTTCCATTTCTAGGCCTCCGACAACACAGAGAAATGCTAGATGAGGAAGAGGAGGAAAAGGGAAAGAGAAGGAAAGAAGAAGAGGAGAAGAGAGGATTGGAAAAAGAGGAAAGGTGCAGATCGGTCGATGACAATGCCTGGGCTGACTGGAGAAATTGGGGCAAAGCTTATGATATGAGAGAGAGAGAGAGAGAGAGAGAGAGAGAGAGAGAGAGAGAGAGAGAGAGAGAGAGAGAGAGAGAGAGAGAGAGAGAGAGAGAGAGAGAGAGAGAGAGAGAGAGTAGGAGCTAGTCCAATGAAGCTTGCCTAGAGATGGGGAAGAAGGTGGGGAAAGAGGAGAATCCCAATTTTGGGTTTCCTCTGCTTAGCCGAGCAGAGAGGAGGAGATGAAGAGATAAAGCTAGGGCTAGTGGTGTGCAGTGCAATGAAGATCGGTGGGAGATGGGCATCCGATCTAGCTTGGGCTTGGTGGGTCAGCCTGGCTGAAGAGGTCTGGCTAAGGGGGGTGAGAGGAAGAGATGAAAGCAGTGAACAAGGAAGACACTGGAGTCTGGGTTGAGGGCTTGCCAGACTGAGGGAGAGTATGGTCGATGGAGCACTGTGATTGTCATGGAGCAGTGATGGAGGGCTACTTCAGGTGCTGCATGGTTGAAGAGGAGCTGGTGCATTTCTGCTAGAGTGGCAAAGAGGAGCAGTGTTGGAAAGGTAGAGGGAACCGGGTAGAGGTGGAGAAGGGGTCATGATCCGGTGTTGGAATAGGGCTGGCGGAGGAGAAGATAGTAAGAAAGAGAGACAACATGAACAAGAGAGAAGATAGAGAGGAGAAGGGGGATTTACGGGTTTGGGCATGGAGGATATGGAGGAGAAGCTGGAGGGGCCTGAGAAGTGAGGCAGTTGGGTGTTGACAGATGAAGGGTGAGAGCGGGGAGGACATAAACGAGAGAGAGAGAGAGAGAGAGAGAGAGAGAGAGAGAGAGAGAGAGAGAGAGAGAGAGAGAGAGAGAGAGAGAGAGAGAGAGAGAGAGAGAGAGAGAGAGAGAGAGAGAGAGAGAGAGAGAGAGAGAGAGAGAGAGTCTGCCCCCTCTAACCAACCTAAGGGTGAGAAGAAGAGGACCAACGTGGGAATGGAGAGGAGAGAAGAAAACAAAAGGGGTGGCTACAGGTTTTCTCCTTGGGCAAGCCCAATAGAGGAGGGAATCCAGGGGTGATGGGTTTCCTTTAAAGTGAAGAGTCCCTTTTACTTTGGAAACTTTTCCACCTGAGCAGCTTTCCTTCTCCATGCTTTCCTTTAAAATAGAGTATCCTTTAATAATTCATTCCATCTGCATCATTAATATTTGATGTGTAATCTCCACTATTTGACTTTTGATCTAAGCCATTCAGGCCACTTTTGGTTGATCTGCAAAATAAAAGATCAAATTAGAATCATCTTAACAGTACATTAATCATCTGATGAGCTCTAATGATCATCTAAGTGTTGATTTTGACAAATTAAAGTTTGGATGGTCAATTAGAGCTAAATTCAAAATCAAGCTAAATTTTACAAATATGGATGGTTAGACGATCTAATTGAATGCTAAATTAGGGGTATTTTGACCAAAATTGAATACTTAACACACCTCCACCCAGTATTTTGCTAGTCCTGAGCAAAACATGAGAACAACCAATTTTTGAAAATTTTCAAGATTTCAAAAATTATTTTTAAGCCAACTCGTCTTTTTTCTTAGAGAATTATCTTCAATAAATCATATCAACTTTAGCATACGAATAAAAATGACTAAAGAATTCAAAACCCTACCCATATGCCAAAGTCATTCTCCTTAAGCTCAGATCTCAGAGTGAGTGTGTGCTTTATACAGTCTACATATAGAATCATCTTGATCTCTAAGTAAACTTCTAACTTTTGAACTCCATCCAAAATATGTTTTCACCTCAATCCTCACTGGTAAACATACGCTCAAAAACAACATCTCTCAAAAATAGGGGTCAAATCATATCTCTCTTTTACTTATCTAAGTTGAGTCAATAAAAGCAAATTTATCTCACATATTCTCATGAAAAGTGGGAGTTGCTAAGGAATTTAATTGTTTTGATCCCTTTAGAATGGATGCCATTACTTTTGAATATTTAGAAATATCACTCTTTTAGATCCTATCCATTCATTTCCTCATCAAGACTATACTTCTCCTAGAATCAATAGGTCTTTAATTGGGACGAAACATAGGCTTAGGAGAGGGTACCAAAGAAAGGGTATAAGGGTATTTAAAGTTTCTTCAAAAAATAAGTAGAGGTCTTCTATTAAAGTTGACAACTCTTTCTTTCCTTTGCTGAAGTGAATATTTCTTTTTCCACTTTTCTTTGTATTCTTCAAACTTTTTCTTCTTTAACACTTTTCTTTCTTTCCACACTTTTGAATATCTTTGAAGAATATTTCTTTTCTTGATATCCACTTTTCTACTTTTATTACAACTAAAAGGTATTTCTTCATTCCTCTCTAACTTATTTTTCAAAGAAAAATGGGTAGTGGATAATTTATACTGGGTTAATATTAGTAAAGGGTAATTTAGGTGACAAAAGAAAAGGCTTATATTGAAAGCTCAAGTTGGCTAACTAGTGGTAAAAATACTTCTGAGTAGGCTTTATGTCTCTAGGGTAACAACAACGATAGCCTAAATCATTTTCTAGGTTTCTATAATCTATCAAATTTAATGAACTTTCAGAATTTGAAAAGTAGTATTCTAATTATTCAAGTAATTAGCCAAATTTAAGAGTTTGGGATCAATTTTCTTTAAGCACATTGAAGAAAATTAGGAACATTTATAACCTCTCAAAATGAATGAATGACTCTAAAAATCACTTAGGTTATAGGCCTCTACTGAATTTCTTCAGAATTTCTAAGTTATAGCTACTTATCAACTTAGACTATTTATATGCAACTACGTGTACATATGTGATCTGAGACTTTTCTTTCATAGAATACTTTAGAAAATGAGTAAAATGATGAATTAATCATATTCAATTCCATTAATAAGCTAAAGTTATCCAAATTTTACTTTAGAAAACCCAATTCTCATCATAATGTGCGAAACAATCTAAAAAATTTTCAAAAAAATTTCTCCCCAAATTTTTTTTTGAAAAATCAAGAAAATAACCTAAAAACCTAAAAAAAACTAGAATTTACTAAAATTCTACACCCCCAACCTAAGAGAAACATTGTCCTCAATGTTTAAAAGTAGGATGATGATAATACATTGAGAAATGCAAAAAAATTTGAGAGATATAGAAAAAAATCTGAAAAGGAAAAGGAAGAAAGTAAAAACTAAGCTACATTCTTTTTTTAGATGAAAAATATTATGAGTTCTAAACTTCCCTGGGTCCCATATGAAATGAGCTAGATGAGCCTCTAAAAAGGAATGATGAATAAATTTTTCTTGCACTTTAAAAATTTTCATTTTATCACAAGGCAAGATAAATTTATCTTCAGGCTGCTTCTCATAATTAGAGACAATTGTGGTAGTTCGATGCAACCTTTTTGAAAATGGAGCAAGGATGTCATATTACTCAGTGGGTGTGACATTTTTCTAATCAATAAGTTCATCTCTTTTTCTGACAGGTTTTGATACTATTTCAGCCTTTTTAGGACCAAATTGCTCAATTTTGTTACAACTATGAATAATGGTAGCTACCTTTGTTTGTTCCATGTCTGTAAATGAAGAGTTAATCTCATCTCCCACATCCATATCATCAAGATATCAATTTGGTGGGATAGGATATTCCTCTTTATTAATGGTCTGTAGCATTTTAGACATCATGTCCTTCAATTTAGTAATGGAATTTTGTTCTCTTTTAATTGGACTTTAATTTGAGCAATTTTCTTCTCCTGGTATTGCATGACTTGATGGAAACTATCCTCCACTTTCCTCTTATGTGGAGGAAGGTAAGGTTCAGGAGCAAGTGGTCCTTGTTTTGGTAATAAGGTTGGTGTTGGGCCTTCTATGAAACATTAGCATTGTATTCATTTGTGATAGTAGAATGATTACTCAAGTTGGAATTATATGTCTCTAAAAATGGGGAAAAATGTTGCTCATAAGAATGTGCAATTCATGAAGTGCATCCTGAAATGCAGGAGCAATGGGACATTCCTGAGTGGGGTGTGTATTACTTTCACAAATATCACACATATGTTTGACTTTCTTAGAGGCACATTTTTCCATTTCCATTGCCTCAAGTGTTCTATCTAGAGATGTTATTTTCATATCATCTTTTTCAGTCGTAGCATATATTTCTCCCTCAGAGGATGTGATGATGGACTTAGGCTTGTTTGGGAAACCTACTTTTTCTGAATCAACCTAAGTTTGTGCACTCTTTGCCAACCATTCCAAATACTCATGCACCTCTTCAGGTTGTTTGTTTAAAAAATTACCATTCCACATCATTTCAACAAACTGGCACATATCAGATTTAAGTCCTTTATAAAAGAATGTAATGATATGCCAAAGTTCGTATCCATGATGTGGACAAGTTAATGATAATTCCTTAAATCTTTCCCAGCATTGATAGAAAGTTTCGTTATTCGTCTAGGTAAAATTCATTATATTTTGATAGAGAGCATTTGTCTTATGTATAGGAAAGAACTTATTCAAGAACTTCCTAGTCATTTCTTCCCATGATTGTATGGAACTTGATGGTAGTGAATGAAACCACATCTTAGCCTTTTCTTTTAAGGAAAAAGAAAATAGTTTGAGTCTTACCATTTCTAATTTGATGTTTTGTGTATGTTGGGTCATGCACACTTCATCGAATTCTTTTAAATGCATGTAAGGATTCTTACTATCTAACCCATAGAATTTAGGAAGCAATTGAATCACCGCCACCTTTAATTCAATAATACTAGTATTTGGAGGTACAAGTATATATGAAAGTGTGCTGGTATAATTAGGCTGTAAATAGTCTCTTAGTGTCCTCCCACAAGGATTTTGGTTATGCCAATTATCCTCATGTGTTTTATGTTGGTCATTTCTCCTCTTCCCATGTAGTTGAGAATGATTCCTCCATTGATGTATATCATCATTAAATAGACTTGGAGGATCATCAGCATTAAAGGGAGGATTGCTCGTCAATGAAGAAACATCATCAGTATCCAAGATGAAAGGTGGTTCATCATCATCAAAGAGTGGATTGTTTCTCCATGAGGAAATATCTTCTTTATTAATGCTAGGGTCTAAATTACCCTTTTTATTAGTGTTTAAATTATTCATTAGGTGCAACTGATCATGTCTTTCTCTTTTCTTTTCTTTTCTTTTCTTTCTTTCTTTTTGTTTTGTTTTATTTTGGACAAAACTAACCTAAATGATGAAACATAACTTCCTAGAATGATGCACAATCAAGGACATAATCAAGCAACCCCTTAAGGCTAGCAAGCATAGATATTTTGATTTTGTTGATTTTCTATGGGGATGATGCTTTTAATTAGCCTAATCAAACACTCCTCCTCTCTTTAGGAGTTGATTACTGCTTATAAGTTAGGTTCTACCTAAGGTTGTTAATACAATCATCATGCAAGGAGGTGTTTAGACCTCGACAAACGTCAATAGGAGGTGGGGGGAGAGTGAGGCTCTATTAGATAACACCCAATAACCATAGTGATCAAAATCCACTAGAGTGATAGTAAATCATGTCCTCTTAAGAAGGTCTTATGAGCATGTGATGACCTTATAGGTCTCTTCTAATTGATTTTAACTTAATGTTAATGGTGGGGTTATACGCTTGAGGTGATTATCCTAGGTGGGCCAAGGAGTGGTGATAAAATCCACCCTTGATCTTGTGGGGTTGAGTGCCCTTACTAATTAATTTTCATACACCATGGCAATTCTATCAACATATAAATCACCTTAAAGCATTAGATTTGTCCTAAGATGCAATTAAAAATAATAAACTAATGCAAACCCTAAAATGCAACAAATATACATTATGCGTTCTATATGGGTTACACTATCAAACAATGCAAATCGTAATCTAGAAAATAAACGAGTAAGAAAACTTACAATGGGGTTTCTGATGAAGATCAAGTGTGGGCCACCTTATCCCACACTTGCCCTATATTATACAAGCCTTTAAAATTGAAATTGGAAGTACAAATTACAAAGGGGCCTCACTACAAGATTCACTAAAAAAATAAAAAATTCTTAATCTAAGAAAGCAAGGAAAATCTATTTAATTGATGATGCTCCACTTGCCAATTTCTTGAAAAAGAAAGATAGCAATCAGTACCAAATTCAAGAAATAAAGTGTTTATGCACTAAAAAATAAAAATAAAGATGCACCTAGAAGTGCATAAAATGTTTTAAAAAAATGTAAAATTCCTATTTTTTTACATATTACATTTATTTTTAGATTTTTAATTAAATTTTATGAAAACTTTGTTGCAAATCCCCGACAATGGTGCCAAAAACTTGTTGATGTTTAACCGCAAGTGCACGAGTTATTGCAATATAGTTATGCAATTATGGGTCAATCCCTCAAGGACTCACTTTAAAAATTAAGAAGCTTAAATAAAATTTAATTCTCTAAAAATTAAAGAAAATAATAGAATTAAATGAATAGTAAAATAAATATTCAGCTTTATTGAAATGATGCAATTTACAAAAAGTCTAAGTCAAGAAAACATAAAATGAAACTAATTAAACATCCCTGAATTACATTGTTCGTGGATAAGCATTGTCCTTGGATTACTAACAGAATAATAGAGAACATGGATAAAGTAAAATAAGGATAGAGGAAAAAGACAAAATAGGGAGGTTGTTCCTACGGCAGCATTCCTTGGAGTTGAATACTGCCATAGGATTTGGAACAAAGAGGATTAGTTAAGGCATGAGAGCATGAGAGAGAGAGAGAGAGAGAGAGAGAGAGAGAGAGAGAGAGAGAGAGAGAGAGAGAGAGAGAGAGAGAGAGAGAGAGAGAGAGAGAGAGAGAGAGAGAGAGAGAGAGACGGTGCTAGTCCAGTGAAGCTTGGCTGGAGATGGGGAAGAAGGTGAGGGAAAGAGGAGAATCCCAATTTTGGGTTTCCTCTGCTTAGCAGGCCAGAGAGGAGGAGATGAAGAGATAAAGCTGGGGTTGGTGGTGTGTGGTGTAACGAAGATCGATGGGAGATGGGCACATGATCTAACCAGGGCTTGGTGGGTTAGCTTGGCTGAAGAGGTCCAACCGATGGGGGTGAGAGGAAGAGAGGAAAGCAGTGAACAAGGGAGATGGTAGCAATTGGGTTGAGGGTGTGCCAGATTGAGGGAGAGTGTGGTCGATGGAGCACTGTGATCACCATGGAGTGGTGATGGAGGGCTGATTCGGGTGCTGCGCAATGGAAGAGGAGCTGGTGCGTTTTTACCAAAGTGGCAAAGAGGAGTGGTGTTGGAAAGGTAGAGGGAACCGGTAGAGGTGGAGAAGAGGCCACGATCTGGTGTTGGAACAGGGCCGGCGGAGGAGAAGATAGCAAGAAAGAGAGAAGGTAGAGAGGAGAAGGGGGGATTACAGGTTTGGGCATGGAGGCTATGGAGGAGAAGCTGGAGGGGCCTGGGAAGTGAGGCAGTTGGGTGCTGACAGATGAAGGGTGAGAGTGGGGAGGAGATAAATGAGAAAAAGAGAATGGGAGAGAGAGAGAGACTCTGCCCCCTCTAACCAACCCAAGGGTGAGAAGAAGAGGACCAACGTGGGAATGGAGAGAAGAGAGAGGAAAAGAAAAGGGGTGGCTACGGGAATCCTCCTTGGTCAAGCCCAATAGAGAAGGAGGGAATCTAGGGGTGATGGGTTTCCTTTAGGTGAAGAGTCATTTTTACTTTGGAAACTTTTCCACCTTAGCAGCTTTCCTTCTTCATGCTTTCCTTTAAAACAGAGTTTCCTTCAATAATTCATTCCATTTGCACCATTAATTATCTAATGAGCTCTAATGATCATTTGAGTGTTGATTCTGACAAAATTAAAGTTTGGATGGTCAATTGGACTAGACTATGATCATTAGAGTGATTTGAAGAATGTTTAAGCATTGATATGACTTGAGTTTATTGCTTAGAAAAGTGTACATCTTTCTGTTCCTATATCCATGTACATGTGCAACTTTCATATGTAACTTTCACTTCAATGAATCTATTTGGTTGATAAGCGATTCCCTTATTTGTTTCTAGTTTTAAAGATTTTTGTATGTGGATTGTTATGATCTTAGGATCTTTTATATCATGTCATTTTCCATGCCCAGGTCCATTCAAATATCATGTGTACCATGCTAGAATGACTTTTTACTTAAAATTTCATGTAGATCTTTCATAGGTCTATGCATCTTAGTTGCTTGATTTATTAGAAACCCATTTAGAATTTTATATTATTTAGTTAATGCTTTGATTAGATTTCATGAACATGAGCTTTTAATTCATGCATATTAGTCTCTTTCGCACTTTAGGAACCATACTCACAACTCCATGAGTCATGCACATGGTGATTGAATATGTTTCCCTAATTGATTGCTTGTCTCTTTGATTAATTCTATTTTAGATTTCTTTGTTTAGTTTCTTGCATTGTAGATTAGTTTAGAAAGTTTCTAGGTTTAGATTTTATGAAGTTTCTAAGTTTAGAAAGTTTCCATTAGTTTAAGTTCCCTAGATTAATTCATTCTAATTTTACATTAGTTTCTTTCATTGAACACATGTTAGTTAGGAAAGTTTCTTATTCCATTGAAGATCTTTATTTTTAGAAAGTTTCCATCTAGTTCATGTTTCTAATTCTATGCATGTTTTCCTTTTTATGTCATTTAATTTCCTCATTTAATCAAACCAAGCTATCTTTGGCTAAGGATAAGTAATTTAATAAAAATCCAATCAATATACAAAATTGTAAGATTCCTCGTGGGATCAACCTCTCTCGTAGGCAAATTACTATAGTGATTTGTGTGCTTATGAGTAATTTTAAAGCTAAACCAAGAGCAATGGGAGTAAATATCTCTTCATAATCTATTCCATACATTTGCTTGTAATCTTTAGCTACTAATCTTGCTTTATACCTTTCAAATTTTCCTTTTTTATTCTTCTTTGCTTTGTAAACCCACTTCACTCTAATAGCCTTTTGGCCTTTTCGAAGAGTTGTTAGCTCTTGAGTATAATTTCTTGGAATGGACTTGACTTTTTGTATCCATAACTTCGATCCATTTCTTGCTTTGTATAGCTTTCTTTAAGCCTATAGCTTCACAGTCAACAAATAGACAAAAGAAAGTTAGCTCATTTAAATTCTCCATTACCTGTTAATTTCTTGTAGCTTCTACTCTGTAGTGGTTTTTCACATTGAACTTGGAGTTGAGCCTTGAATGGAGAAATATGATGATGAAGATGGATTTGGGTTTGTAGGTTCTCGAACTTCATCTCTTTTGTTGGCTCCTTCTTCTTATTTGTCTTCAAAGATTGGTAAGAAGTTATAGTCTTTATTGTTCTTCAAAATCCAATCTCATGTACCTACTTCATCAAACATTGCATATCTACTAATGACAATCTTCTTGGTGCTTGGGTTCTAAAGGTTATAGTTTTTTGAATGCTTACCATAGCGAATGAAGACATGCTTCTCATTCTTCTAATCAAGGTTAGTTCTTTTTTTATCCAATACTTAGACATAGGCGATGCTCCCAAACACTCGCAAGTGAGTGATGGTTGGATTTCTCCCATACCATGCTTTTTGTGGAGTCATGTCATCTACACCTTTGGTGGGGCAATGATTTGAAAGGTATATTGCACAATCTATCATTTTATCCCAAAATTCTTTAGGCAACTTCTTGCTTTTCAACATGCTTTCTTCCTTTTTGTCAATTTATTTGTTGCGATGGGTAAGGAGCAATTAAAGGATGATGAATTCCATTTTCTTCACAAAATTCTTTTGATGTGAATTCACCTCCTATAATGAATATCAAGGCTTTAACTTCATACTCGCTTCCTTTTATACATGGTATTAAATTTTTTAAAGATAGCAATGCTTCTAATTTTTTCTTCAAAAAATATCCCCAAGTCTTTCGAGAAAAATCACTAGGGCTCAGCTATTGATGTTGACTCCCTTATGAAAGGCTTTCTAGAATGCTTTCTTTAGAAACAACCTTCACATAGTCAATCTGTACAATCAATAGGAGAAAAATCATTCACCAAGCCCTTTGTAGACATTGATTTCAAGCTACTAAAATTTAAGTGTCCAAACCTCAAGTGCTAAAGCCAAGAGTCATCTTGTTAGCAAGCTTTCAAGTGTTTAATTTTATCATGTTTGATTTCTAGCAAGAACATTCTATTTCTAACCATTGAAACTTTGGAATTAATTTTTCTTAATGATTTTTCAAATATAACAATCTTTCTTAAGAAGTTTCCCCAAACTCAAAATATTGTTTTTTAGAGTTGACACATAATATAAATAAAAAATAAATTGGTGGCTTCTACCTTTAGAGAGTTTAGTATTTTACCTTTTCTCTTTACCAATACTTTAGATTGATCTATGAAGGTGACATGGCCATTCGCTTGATCCATCTCCACAAATATGTTATTATCACCACTCATATGATTACTTGCTTTGATATCTAAGTACGACATAATTCTCTTCTCTAATTCTTGTTTGTAGTTGACCACTAGCAAAGTGAGTTCACTTCGTCTTTCACCTCCACGAGATTGGCTTTCTCATTCAAATGGTTAGTGATTCTATATTTAGAAGCATAATGTCCAAATTTATGAAAATTACTACATATAACTTGAGACTTGTCATGCCTTTGATTATTGTTTCCTCTTCCAAGACCTCTTGAAGATTATGAGCTTTGGATCCCTTTCCTCATTATTGAGTTGATTATAGCCACTTCTACCATCTCTTCCTTGACCTCGGCCTTGACCACAAGCATAATCATGATCACATCCTTGATTTTTGTTATTTTCAAACTTGTCTTCTCTTCTTTGAAAGAGATTATTTAATAAATTGCATGCTCCAATGGCTCTTGTGTCTTCTCTCTTTCTCTCTCTCTCTTTTTAAACCTTTCTTCATGAGTTGTAGTGAACCCATGAATTGACCAATAGTCATGGAGTCTATATCTTTAGACTTCTCTATGGTAATGATGAAATACTCAAAGTTTGATGTTAGTAAACAAATAATTTTCTCTATCACACTTCTATAATTCAAGCTTTCTCCATTTCTCTTCATTTCATTGATAGTGGCCAAGACTTTATAGAAATAATCATAAATAGTTTAGATTCCTCCATATATGGTTTTTCAAACTCACTTATAAGAGTTTGATGACAAACCTTTTTCACCTTGTCCTCCCCCTGATGAACATTTGGAAAAATCTCTCATGCTTGCCTGGAGGTGGTAACATTTGTGACCTTCTTAAACATGCCTTTATCATAGCATTGACAAATGAGAGAAAGAGCTGGCTGATCTTTCTTTTTAGCCTTTTGCAAGACCTCCCTTTGTGTAGGAGTTAAAGAAGACTCATTTTGAGGTTCTTCATAACCTTTCTCAATAATCTCCCATGCCTCTTTAGAGCTTAATAAGGCCTTCATATGAATACTAAAACTTCCATTGTTATCTTTAATTAGTTGAGGGAATTGAAAATGAATTATTCTACTTGCCATCTTATATTTGCATTACAAGAATGAATCTAGCTCTAATACTAATTTGTTAGAAAGGTGGGCTTAATGTTTTGGTTTAGGAGGAAGAGGTTTTTGGTGGAAAAACTTCAAAAGGAAAAGAAGTGGAGATGGAAAGTTAAGAATAATGAAAAATAATGAATTTGTGATCTATTACTTGATTTTTGGCTTCATAAAAAGTGTGACAAACCACCCCTCTTTATACTAGTGACACATCTCAACAAATGGCTGACATTGTGTTGACATACTTTTATCTAATGGTCACAAATGACTTTATAGAGAATTTTTTAAAAATATCTTAGATATTACATCACTCCTTACATCATATTTTCTAGATATTTTTTTATTTATTACATCAATATTGACATCACCTTCTTCTAGATATCTTAGACTAGATAATTGTAGTGTTTTTAAAAATTAATAGAAGATATTACCATAGATATTTCTAAGATGTCTTCTAGGTATAAACAATACGTTTGGACCATCAAATTGATCCATCTAGCTCAATATCAAGAATGGGCCAAATCAAGTTTATTATCCAGCATAAACAACTAATAGATAGGAGCATGCAGTTCGAACTCCATACATAGCAAAACCCATTTAGAAAACCATTTCCCTAGAACAAGCATGTAATTCTAACACCATAATAAAAGGAATTGGTTATGAACGCATAGAACACTAAAAAATCATCTACGAGCACATAACATATCCTTTTGTGGTAGGCACAAAGGAAAGGATGTATGTCAGATAGTACTTATAGATACAAACTAGCTGGTTGATCAATTGGTTGTCAAAGGAGATTATGACTTCACCCTTATTTTAATGTCATACTATAACCTTGCCTTTATGTGCATGTATCTCATGGGTTTTTTCTTCTCTTTTCAGTTTAGATTAACTCTCTTTCTAACATGCAAAATTGGGCTCGGTTTAAATGGAATAATCAGTATACTTCATTTATCTAGAAAATCATCATAATTTCTTATTGTTGCCATACGGTAAATTCTTCCATTTGATCGAGCCTTGTGACATCCTCCATCCTCCCTAGGTATGTCATAGTTTCAAACAATGTCTTAAATTTAATTGATTGGTGTAGATATGATTGGTTACTAGGTGGTTTGTTGTCCAATAGTCCATTCTTAAGATAGCCATGGTAAATAAGTATTCAACTTTGATACATTGGCAATGTTGTAACCATCAGGCTACTACGACAATAATAGTAGGCAAGTCTAACAGCCATTTGCCCTAGAAAAACTTAAACCATGATGGATATGAACTTGATAAAGGTCCTCAAGAATACAAAATTCCATCAAAAGAATACAAGTGACTTGCAATGCAGATTCAAAGTGCAAGCAAGAAACCCCTAATGAGAGTAAAATTGCTGGTCCTAAGGGAAAAGCCTAAGAATGTGAGAGAACCAAGCCTATGAACCAAAATGACATGTAAATTAGATATGACATTTGTAACAAAAATAAAAATAAATCAATCTTTCTACACTCTTGACTTCCCCTTAAGTTGGACTAAGAGGTTCGAGTATTCAGTATTCAATAACAAAATTTAGTGTTAACAAGCCAACAACTCAGTTGGTTGTCCAAATTCATTAAGCAACTAAGGAAAAATGTAGGACAACCTATTTAAAGAATTAGCAAAATATATGACTGATTTCTGCAAAACAACTACAAACCCATTTCTCAAAGTAAACCCATCAATCTCTATAACCAGATCCATCTATCCAAAATTGAGCATGTAAATACAACTAACAGACAATCTCCAATGTAGTTACATGTAAAAACTGTCAAATAACTGCAAACCCATTTATCCAAAACAACAATTAAACCCATTTCTTCATTTGACTGATTTTTGTAAAATAACAGCAAACCCATCTCTCCAAAAATGTCATAAACTATATCCTAACCCATGTCACCAAAACCCATCATGTAATCCAACTAAGAGACAACTTATAACCTAATTAAATGTAAAAACAATCATCAAACAATGAAGAACTAGAGTTTCTTCCAAATGAAAGAAAAATGATGAATAGAATAAAACCAAAGCTAGAGAATTGGTTCCTTAGATAAGATTGACAAGCAACAGTTTAGTTACGTTTTGATGCTTTGCTGATTCTAGAAACCTGCAAAAACTTGAATTTTGTTCATTAGAGAAGAGGAGAGGGAGAGAGATGAAGATACTTTCCTGACAGAAATCTTTTTAGAATTTATCATATTGGAAAACATGAAGGTTTACATTTAGGGATATATACAAATGCTATAGGTCAGGAAGATTGGAAGGGAAAAGGGGGAAAATATTAAAAGGGTGGTTAGGGGTTCAATGAAATTGTTACGGATTGTTACATATGTTATATACTAGTTTGTAAGATCACTACATATAAATATGTGAAAAGGGAATAAAGGGATCACCCATGAATTTACACCTTATTCCTCTCTCTCATTCTTCCTTCTTAAGGAGATTTACATTCTTGAATACGTCTAAAGAAAATTTCATACTACTACATTCCATTATAGTGATATCAGAGTAGGGACGGAAGAGGGCACATATTTCTCACAACTCTCTAATTCTGCTAGGAAACATGAAAGAGTTCTAGAGTCCCTCAGTTTGTAGATGAATAATGTTCAAGAAATGTTGAGATCCTTGGTGGGAGGAGATAAGGAAAGCATGTTATATGGTAGCGGAGAAGGTTATGAATGCGATGGAGCCAGTTCTTGTAATAACCTTAATTTTTATGAATATAATTGAATTATCAAAAAATTAAAAGTTGAAATTCTAAAAGTGGAAATGGAACTTTGAGTTTCAAAAAAATTCATTTTTATAAAAATAAAATCAAGACTTAAAACTTGGATATTTGTAATGTACTAAAAAAACTAATCAGAATGATTATAAGTATGTCAAATTTTGAGTTTGGATGAAAAATCTTTATTCTCCATTTTTATGAATAAAAGGCTAAAATAGTAATTTTACTCATAACCGAGACTTAAGACATAAAAAATTGGAATGTACTTGGAAAATTGATCGAAGCAATGCTAAGTACACTCAATTTTGAGTTCATAGGAATAGACCCTATTTTTCTCCTTTTTTGGAATTAAAAGGGCAAAACGATCTTTTCACAATTATGTGGGGCCCACAAGGCAGGCCAACGGTCTGGAAGGCCACCATCATGATTCAAACCACTACCAGCTACTAGTGGAGAAGGAGGTGGTAGTGGGAATCTAATGACAATTTAATAATAAAAAGAAATGAAACATAATTATGATATGTAATCATGAAAAGTTCAAAAATCCTTATAAGTAGCCCATAAAATTTTCCAAATTTTTTTTTTTTTCTAAAAATCCCCTATGAGGTGCCCTAGAATCCCCTGAAATCCAAACTCCAAAATCCTCCCCAAATTTTCCCAAAATGTTTCTCTATCTCTCTTTCTCTGAGGGCGTGTCCCTAGACGCATTAGGGCAGACGACCCAATGTCTGCATCAGGAGTTTCCAGGGACGTGTTGTCCTTGATGAACCATGGTTTTTGCTTAGGAAACCCTAATTCAATTATCCATGGAATTCTAACCCATAGATCTAGATCTCCACAATTGGATCTATTTGGGCTAAGGAAATCTACAAAAGCCCCAAGGTCCTATGATAATCCACCTCTTAGATTACTAAAAAACTAAAAATGAAGAACAACTTGTGGCAAGGTCACTGTCTTCGACATATTTTTCACAAATTTCCTACATATCCCATAGTTAAACTCAAATCTTGACCATTCAATATTTTAAGCACATGGGGATACATGTTTCCCCCAGATTTTTCAGTCTTCTCTGGCAATGGTGACGGAGAATTTCTTTGCTATATGTATTTTTGACATCTAGGGTTTTATTTCTCCAGTACATAGCTTCTCCTGTGAAATTCCTTCACCGAACCAACACAAGTGGGCCACCCACTTCATTCCCCTTCGATTTTGGCACCTCCTTTAGGTTCTCTAGCCTCCAGGTGATTTCCCTGGCTGTTGATCCATTGGGAACAACGGATCTAGCAACAGGCTTGAGATCCCCATCTTGGACAGCTCATATGAAACTTTTGAGGTGTTGGATGATTTCCTAGGGCCCAAAAACCATAAGAGACATAATTTTAGTCCTTGATGTTGAAGAGATGGAGGGAGATCAGCTATAGGGTGATTTGATGGTCCAAATCTAGATCGTCTTACCCATAGCTGATCACCCCTCTCAGATCACCTGTAAACAATGGTAACAGGGGTGGGCCGCTCTCCTTTTTGTCATTTTCTATTGGAATGAACTCAACTATCCAATTTTTGAATTGAAATCTTGTTTCTTCAATTGAGAGCTCAATTTAGCTCTAATTTTAGATTTGAAAGTTGCTATAGGTTCCTTGTTACTTTTATAAGGTACTAAACTCAAAAAAATTATGTTTTAACACATGTAAAATTCTATTAATAAAGAAAAGTATTACTAATTCCTATAATTAGTGAAATTTAGAATGATCACACTTTATAATTCTGATCCACTAATGGTCTTATGATTTTGGAACATGTAATCAATGGTTAGAAGTGATTGATTTGTGTTTAATTAAGAAACCTAGCTTAAAAGAAGAAAAATCATAAAAAGGAGCATGGATCTTCATGATCTGATTAACCAAGCATGATTAGACCTTTTAAAATAGTTTATATAATGATTTAAATATATAATTATAATAATTAAATGGTTGGATGTATTTTATTTTTTAGATCTTAAGATCTTGACCCTTACAAGTAGTAAAATCCATAAAAGTGAATGGTAATCTCCTTGATCAAGGATGATTGGATAGTGTGGATGTATTTGGATGATGATATAGAGTTAAGATCATATGGATTGATGGGCTTAATGATGATAATTTGGAATAGATTAAGATTTATGCCCTTAAATTGGATAAAATGGCTTAAGATCTTCTTGATCGGTTAGATCAAGAAGGATCAGATCATGTGATAAGATAATATCAATGAACTAATGATGAGATCACTTTGAGAAAATAAGTAGATTTAATAAAAGTAAAAGATCAAGATCTAAAATCCTAAATAGGATGAAAGATGATTAGAATAAAAGATGACCATTGGATCATGGTGATATGTTAAATGTATTTATTTGAATTATTAATGTTATTATAAATGTCTTTTATTGCTTAGTAGATTTAATTGTTAAAATTACTTATTTATTTATTTATGCCTTAATGCTTATGTTATGTAAATTACATTGAAAATGTAATTAAATAAAAAATAGAGTTGAAGGACATTTACATGGAATGAATGACATGGACTTAATGATAGTAAGGGCTATAGTTAGTAGGACAATATAAGGATTATCAAATCCTTAGCCCAAACTAGGAGAATAAGAATCCCCATAAACGATATTTTAAATGTTCATGGACTTAATTAAAATCAATTAGAAAGAGTACTTAGGGTTAAAATGCTCATAAGAACCTTATGAAAGGTTAAGCTAAGGTCACTCTAGTGAATACTACACATGGTGGTTAAGGGGGTTTTCTAATAGAGCCTCGCTCTTCCCCTACCTTCTATTGTGGTTTGTGAGGTCCAAACGCCTCCTCAAATGAGGATTGAAGTAATCACTTTGTGTTCAACCATTCAACTAGTAAGCCTTAGTCAATTGGAAATAAGATGAGCTGTCTAGACTTAGGATGAAATAAGCTATCTTCTACTAGTAAAACATTAACTGGTTGAATAATAATAATAAGAGCATAAAAGGTTAGTAAATTATCTAATCCTAATAAAAATTGTAAGTAAGATAAGGATGATCAAACAAAGTTCATAGGATATTGAATGATCAAGAACAATAAGAATCCTAATGTTATATTTTATTATGTATCCATGTATGTATGTTGTAGACAAATCTAGATCATTAGATTAAATAACCCAAACCCTTGATCAAATATGATTCAAGGAAGAGAACCAGGATCATCTTCCTTAGGGATGATCAAATAACTGAACTTAAATCAAAGAAGAACTAGATAATAGAAGATCTAAGCCCTTGATCTTTATCAACAAGTATAAATTGTTGAACAAAGGATCTATGAAAGATCAAGATCAATGACACGGACACACAAAGACTTAGAGATAGAAAATACTTTGATCTGAAAGATTAGAAGATCATTCTAACTATCAAATCTATTGATTAATAGGATAAACACTATCTAAGGAAGATAGATTGTATGAAGTGTATGAATTATATGAACACAAGATAGATCTAGATCCTTTATATGAAAGGACAAGATAAGATAAGGAATATAGATATGAGATTATCCAAAATTGTACAAATAATGACAGTATGTATATATTTACAGATTACATATGTCAATCATGGAGGATCTGAAGGGATGGATCACTACATGAAGGTAGGTGGAACTTTAAGAATACAAGACCTATGGTCTATGGAATTGTTGTTATACATAGACATTGCAATGCTTAAGAATGATAATATGCTTAGTTACATTTGAACCATAATTCATGTATATGAGATAGAAATAACTACTAAAATTAGATGGAATACATAATAAATACTTGGGTATCATTTGTATTAATAGTGTATATCATTTGTATTAAATGAGTATTCTTATACTTAATAACATTTGGTATATGAATACCAAATTAAAGGAAATGGGGATCATTTATAATAAATGATTAATCCCTAAACTTATATGAACATGGGTATCATTCATTATAAATGAGGATCCCTAAATCTAAAAATGAGCTTATATCCTTAGTATGAGGATATTGAATATGAGGATGATAATATAACCAGATAGATCATCTGAGATGTACAAGAAGTATTTTAGACACAAACATGGAGGCTTGTGATTTTTTTTAAACAGGCATAAGCCTGGGGATGCTATGCCAGGGAAGTTACGAGGGTTTGGCCACCCGCTTTCAGAAATTTGATGATATTATGATACCTTGCCCAGAGGGAGCTAAAAGTCAGGTGGGGCAATTATGGGAAGGCTCCACTATGAAAGTCCTATCTCCCCATATGGGCAGTGACACAATATTTTCCACTGTAGTATTAGTGGTGAACAAGACAGTTATCCGAGCATGCTAGTACGGATCAGACTGCGGAATGGTAGTCCTTGAGTATTTTGCATTATGATGCACAGTATAGTGAGATGCCATACTATCCTAATGAGGGAGTATTTTCCCAACAAAAGTCTAGATGATTTATCAACTTAGTATATCTGAGTATGAGTATTGATGTTCAAGATATTGACTATTTTTCATGGCTTTTGACCAGGTATACACACACACATACGATATAGTGGTGAGTGGTTTGGAACTGTCATAGCAGATGTTACATGATAAATTATATGATAGAATGATAATATATGGTATGGTTCATGAAAATGGAATTATATGATTCATATGGAATATGATGATTATGAATAATGTACTTTTGAATTATATGATTCCATATATTCTTGAATCCTCTACCAAGTAGAGCTTGTTGAGATATTGTAAATGTTTGAATGTGTACAATATTTTAGATACAAAAAGAAAAGAATGGAGGGATATGACATGGGAAGACGAAGATCATACTATTGATCAAGACTATGTACTATTGTGGAAAGGATTGGATTGTATTTTGATTTGTGTATTTTGGACATAAGATGTAATAAATGCAATGTGTATGTGAACCACTAGATCAATCCTGCAATTTTAATAAAATGAGTTTCTTTGGAAACATATATTGTATACAAAATTATGTATGTATATGTGGGTGAAATGTGGCATTCGGGTTTTTTGAAAAGAATTTCAAAGAAAAAAAATTCACTGCTTAAGTTTTTAAAATGTTTACAAAATTGGTCGACTACCATTTGAAAATAAATAAAAAATATATATTTAAAAAACCCACGTTGCCACAGTTCTGAACATTCGTTCAATGGTGGAAGAGTAAGACTGGAATTTCCACGCTTTGTAGGAGAAAATCCCGCTGGTTGGCTGTATAAGGTGGAACAATATTTTCAAGTATATGACGTTCTTGTAACTTTAAGGATTTTAACACCATCATACCATGTGGAGAATGAGGCTCTCATCTAGTTCCAAGATGCAGAGGAGTCAGGGGTGTTTATAAGCTGAGAAGCCTTTACCAGAGCATTACATATGTGTTTTGGATCTAATGCATATGACCATCCAATGGAGATGCTCACACATCTCAAGCAAACATCCATAGTAGTGACATAAATGATGGAGTTTGAAGCTATATCTAATAGGGTAAGGGTTGTTTGAAAAACATTGACTTAGTTATTTCCTAAGTGGATTAAGGGATGATATTCGACTACTAGTCTATATGTTTAGTCCCATTTCTCTTACTCAAGCATTTAGTTGTGCTAAGATGTAAGAGGAAAGTCTCCTTATATCAAGGAGAATGATGTATAAACTAGCAGAAAAATCAAGCACCTAGAAGGGTAGTGAATCGAGTGAAACTTCCATTTTAGGCCCTCCTCCAAAAGAAGCAATAGCCAACAAACTAAGGTTCCACTACCTCACTCCCGTTCAGATGGAAGAACGGAGGAAAAATGGTCTATGCTACAATTGTGATGAGAAATGGCAATAGGGTCATCGCTATAAGACTCCAAAATTATTTCTTTTAGATGCAGTGGAGGATAATAGCATCGAGATAGAAGGGGCAAGTGGTGAGGAAGATGTAAATTGGGAAGAGGAACATCCCAAGCTTTCCTTACATGCACTAGAGGGCACTCGATTAGATGAGACAATGGCTGTCATGGGAAAGATCTCTGGTAGGTAAGTAATGGCTTTGATGGATTTTGGTAGCAGTCATAATTTTTTGGATGAAAAATTGCTTTACAACTATGATTAGTTCTTGATAAGGTCTAGAAATTAAGAGTCTGTATAGCTAATGAAACTCAATTATGGATGAAGGGAAGTTGATAGCCTTGCCTATAGATGTACAAGGTCACCTGTTATATCTAGACTATTATGTGTTGCCTTTAGGGGGTTATGATATAGTGTTTGGTGTTTAGTGGCTATGCACTGTAGGGCCAATTTTGTGGGATTTTTCAAGCCTTACTATGCAGTTTGTTCATGAAGGGAGGGTCTATGTTTTTTAGGGCCTTACTAACACTGATGCAAAGTTGGTGGAAGCATCAAATTTATTGAATGAATGTCCTAAAAATGTAATTGCAACTTTGATGATAATAATAATATTGTTCATGCGCCCTTGTTCTGTTGATACCGTTCACCTCATTCTTATCCTAATTAGGAAGTTCGAATTTTAGGAATAAATCAGAAGGCAAATGTTTGCCAAATGTAGGAAAGGGAAAGAGAAAATCAACATAAAATCATGATAATTGACCGTGAAGTGAATTTAGCTTTGGTAATTTTGATTTGTCACTAAGATGTGAAATAATTTATGAGAATTTGATGCTTTTGAAATTGTATGTGGATTATTTGGTATTAGTGTATAATGTTGCTACTTTTGTAAATGACTTTGATTGACAAAAAAATAGTTGTGATTTATTCAATCAATAGGAATTTTGTGACTTGATTCTTGCAAATGATATGGTCTTTGGCTTTATTAACTTGACCAAAGCAAAGGTCAATTAGCATGAGTAGAACACAAATAGGCTCGCCATTACCAAATAATCCTTATTATTTTCATATCATGGATGAGACATGGCACCAAAGTTGGAACATAGAATTGCACTGAAAGGTGATTCATCTTGTTGCCCAGCCTTGTGACCATGGAGATCAGGCGAATGACAATGTAAGTGTAGGGTGTCCTACTCTTCTGCATATGTTGGGCAAATTCTTCCCTTCTAATATAGTCTCTTGATATTTTTCATAAATAAGCTAATAATAATTTCAGGAACTTTTGTGTAGGGTAATGGTGAGGCAATATCAAAAAAAGAAATGGTAAACTGAGATAGGCTCCTGAAAGGATCTCATTTTGTCATTTCTCCAGAACAGAGGGAGTACACTAGCAAGGCAACTATAATTCTATGATAGGTTACAAGGTTCTGATGGAACCCTAATGCTTTGGTTACTCAATATTTTTATATATCCTTTCATTTTGGGCTTTTGGATTGTCCTCCTTTTTCTTATGCTAAATTCAAAGAAATACCATAACCTTGGAAAAAATAGGCATTTAATTTTTATTCCATCCATTTTACATCTCAAAATAACATATATGTTTGGATCCACCTAGTGAAAATTTTCTAGCATGGCTTGTCTAGCAAGTAGTCCACCAACTAACCAATTGGGATCATTGCACTTTGCTTGGGTTCATTACTACAGGGAATGGTTTATAAGATTGTTAAAAACATAGATACAAGATGGTTTCTTAACCATCTTGTATGTACCCAGCCATCTTATAAAATAATGACAAATATAAGACGGCTTCAAAAATGTCCTATATTACATGAGTAATATAGGATGGTTTTCGAAAAACCATCCTATATAGCATGTGAACTTCCTACACATTTTTTGTTGGTTTCTCTATGTACACTCTTCTTATAGCCAAAATACATTTGACAGTCACCATCACTAGACAAAAGAACACATTCACTTCATTTCTATAGGCTCTAATTATTTTGTGACATACGTTGACTTCCAACATTCCACATTGACCTTCTACATACCTCATTGAAATAAAGAAATCACATAGACTTCAATCAAAAGTAAAACAAAGGCATCCATAGAAACGAAGTTTATTTTGTATTTCATTGATAAAAACATTTACATTAAATAATACTAATGATCTAAAAATTAAAAGTTAAAAGATATTCAATTCATTCCTTTCTGATGTCACTTAGATTTAACTAGGAATACCTTTTGCTTCCCAAATCAGCCTGCAAATCACATTTATTAAATCAGTTGAGTCATATGTTGGAGTCATTTAGGAAATGTAGAAAACTATAAGAATGATGATTGGTAAATTGTCTTACCTTTCTAAAATATAAGATCGTAAGTCCTTTGTGAATGAGAGTTCTTATATACCTTAGAATATAAAACCCACACTCTTAATTAGATTGTTGTTTAGGGCACCACACAACAAAGACAACATAAAAATTTCAAATTTCATATGTAATTGTAACTTTAGGTTATCTTGGCCCTTTTCTAAGAGAGTTTTGTTGGGTGGTTTACATCTTTTAACTTAACCCATTTATAACATGCACTGCACATGTATAAGTAAAAATCATTAGATATCAATAACATAATAGTTATCAGCTATCTAGGTAATGTAAGTGAATGAAACAATAAACACATGTTGATCATTTTCATCAACGGGCCTCAAATGTGTGCTCCATAAGAATAAAAAAATAATGCATGCCCACCATGCACATCCAAAGCTACAACATCCAATGAGACTTGTATACATAATCATTGAAATATACAAAACTTAGCATATATACATATTCATGTTTATTAAATGACATAATTTAGCAAGATATGTTATAACTTACCTCCTATTGTAGGGAACCAGTAAGGCTTATCCCTTCTCGCAATGGAAGAACTTAGGTATAATATCTTCTATTTATTTGTTCATGGGCAAATGCTCCTTTAGTACAGAGATGTCAGTTGGGTCAAGAATCTATATATGTCCTTGACCTTTAATCTTTGCAATTTATCATGCAAAGGCCTACAGAAACTTGATGTCAATACTTATCTTGTCATATTAATAAGCAATGACAATCTAATTCTTGATAGAGTAGTTCTATGACATATGGTATATAAATGATAATATGTGTGGATTCCAGTTGAGTCATATTACATATGGCTAGGAAGCCCTCTTTCGTGACTGGAACCTCAATTATGTCATCACTAAGCACACTAGCCTCTATCCTTAAGAGGTTGATTTACTTATCTTCATTGATTAGTCTATATGGTCTACTTAGGAATGGAGGCATGTAAGGTGAAAGCATGTGTGAAAATAGGTAGCTTTTAGACCTTATCATGTAAATAGCTTCTTATTTGAAAATAGGTCAGGCATAGCTTATTGGTCCTACCATGTTAATAACTTCTTATATGAAAATGGGAGTAGATTGCTATGACCTACCATGTAAATAGTTTTCTCCTTATAAATGGGCATGGATATAGATTTTCATTTGTTAAAAATGTGGGTGGATATCAATTTTTTATGCCCAACCCCCTTTTTCTCACACTCTTGCAAACTCAGGTAAACAACAACTCCCCTTTGTTCGTTCTCAAAACTATAAGTAGCCTTCAACTTAGAGCAATAAACTTAAACCTGAATATTAGCCTAACTTAAGATGGAACCCATTAATAATGAGCTAAGCTGAGTTTTGTGAGACTCTTTCATGCTCAAGTATGACTAATAATGAATTTACAAGAGATAGGTTGATATTTGGTCTAGATCTAGATCTTGCATGACTAACAATGATCTAGGATGATTTTCATTAAAATCAACTTAGCTCAGGTATTTTAATAGTAATTTAACCTAATGATTAGAAAATAGATCAAACTGGCCCCAAATTATCCTAATTTTGGTGAAATCAAGATTGAGTAACACCATGTTAGTTGCAATGTGCATAGTTTCTAAGTATTGTTATTAAAACTTTATTTTTTTATTGAGTTCTTATAAGCAAATGTGGAAAATGATGAAAAGTAAATTAGCCCCATAATAGAGCAATTAGGCCTATAGTTGGATTCCCAATCAATCTAAAAGCTTAAGGTAATAGGAAGTGGGCCAACAATAATTTATTTCTCTAGCACAACCCTTCACATGGAAGGATCCTTTTATGTTATTGCACATGGATTTGATATATGGAGGGGAGTGGTCACAATATTCGAACTCATAATCTCTCGCATTGAAGTGTACTCAAATTTGTGATGATAACAAGGTTTTGATCAATGACAAGGCTTGTGATCCTCCTGTTCATGTTAACCGGCCAACAACCAAGTAGGCCTCAAGCCCATGTGGAAGAGTTTAGTGTTGAAGAACCTAATAATATTCTTGTTCAAAGAGACAACAATGCTAGCAATCAAAGCCATTGAGATTATGATGCACAAGACTATAAGATGATGATTGATCTACCTTCTTTCAATAGGTATTTATTATCAAACATGTTTTTCTATCAATAGGTATTTATGTGTAAAATATTTTCTCAATTGGCTACTCGAAGTCAAGAGATTCTTTGCTTACATGGATATTTCAAAAGAGAAAAAATTAACCTTATTGTCTATAAGCTTAGGTGGGGCTTTAGTATGGTGTGAGCAACTCGAAATCTCATGTGCATGGCAAGGAACAACATTGATTGCACTTAGCAATGGATGAAGGAGATGATAAGTGCAATATTTTTTCCACAAATAATCAAGTGCTATTCTAACCATAACAAAATTGTAGGCAAGGAAGTCATGTGTATAATAGTTTTATTGACTATCATTGTATAATGATCTAGTAGAAACTGAGTTACAAAAAGTGGCTAGATTTATCAGAGACTTATATTTTACTATCCATGACTAATTTACATTATAGCTAATCTAGACTCTAGTAAGTCCTGTGAAACTAGAAATTAGAGTGACAACACAGTTGGAGAGACCTAGCAAGGGATTTGTATACCAATCATAACATCACTCTGGATGATTCCTCAAGAGCACTACCACAAAATCAAGATAAAGATCCTATTGAGGATTAATTTCAGCCCCTACAATGACAAGCTAAGGTTCAAGGAGTAGACAAACAAAACAATTTGGAGAGATATCTAATGAAAATTCATATGCTCTGCCACAACCAAGTAAATGATATAGATGTGGAGAAGTTATAAATCAATCTAATCAATGTCCCAAGATAAAGGAAGTGAATGTTGTAGACAAAGAGGAATCAAATGACAAATAGAAGTAGAATTTCAATATGAAGAGGAAGGTAAAGGGGTAACATATGCATATGACAGAATTTCTCTTACATTAAGGCAATTAATGTATGCAACAAAAGAAAAGGAAAACACTCTACGTCAATATCTTTCACACTAGGTGTACAATCAAGTAGAGAGTTTCTTATATAATCATAGATATTAGTAGTAGCTCAAACATTGTATCCCAGAAGATGGTAGACAAGCTACTAATGGAGATTAAGAAGCATCCTATTCCTTACAAAGTTGCTTAGATAAAGAAAGAAAGAAAGAAAGGCAGCATCCTAAAGGTTAGGCAATAATGTTGTATACCTTTTCTATTGGAAAATACTACAAGGATGAGGCCTTTTGTAATGTGATTGATATAGATGTTTGTCATATGTGGATTGGGAAGCCATTGGAATACAATTTAGATATCACACATAGAGTAAAGGCTAACATTTATTCTTCTCATGGTCAAAGAATTACTAACTAGGGGTTCTATTGAGGAATCCCCCTCAACAACCTTTTTCCAAAAATAACATGCCTCAACAGTAGTCGCTTCCATAGTTTCCACCCCAAAAAGAGCAAAAAATTACTAGAGGAAACTCTAAATATGTTCATGTAAGCGATTATGCAATTTCAAAATGACACAAAAAAATTTCAGAATCAAACTAAACAGACCTTGTAATAAACTCGCATTATATTGCAAACTTGGAATAGTAGATGGGTCAGCTATTTGTTGCTTTGCAAGAGAAGGAAAAGGGAAAGTTTCCTAGTCACCTAGTGCCAAATCTCAAGGGTCAGTATGGGATTAGTTCTACATCATCTAATCAAGCCAAAATCCATCAAAACCCTTAGGAATGGAAGACAAGTCAATAAACAGGTAGGCTAGATCACAAAAACCCTACTAGAGGAGATTGTTTATCAGGATTGATACCACAGTAGGTCATTTGTATCATAGGGTAGATATCGTTGTAGTTTTTGTATTTTTCATTTTCCATGGCTACATCAACAGATCTATGCATTATCATAGGAGTGCAGGTACTACCTTTCTAACCCTTATTTGTTTACTTAGTTATTTCATTTTTCCACTTTTAGTTGGAAACATTGGAGACAATGTTTAATTTAGGTTTGGGGGTAGCGTATTTCAAATTTTAATGTGCCTAGAGTTTTCTTAGTTATTTTTGAGTTCTTTTAAAAAAAAATTTAAAAATGATTTTTTTTGTTTTGAAAATGTATTAAAAGTTCCTTCACAAGGATAAGAATTTGGACCTTTTATTCTGTATATTTTTAACTTTAGCTTATTACTTGATTTGTATGCAATTAGTTTATCCTTTTACTTTTTATCTAAAGTTTTCTATGAAAATTTAAACTCAAAATGATTATTACACAAAATAGCTATGTATAGTTTAAGTTGAAAAGAAAATATAACCTAGAGGTCCTAAATAAGATTGTGGAGACTTATAACCCATTTGAGCTTTAGAACCATTCTTTCTTTTTGATGGTTATGCATAACTTCAAAATTTTCTTAAGTGAATAATAATTTCTTAGTTGATCTCATTATTCTTTGTCATGGTCAACTATAGAGAAACATTTGATAGACTACACCATATATTTCTTATGTTTATGGTTATGTTTAAATTATATGAAAACCTAGGAAATGATAGAGGCCATTCTTGTTTAAGCTAGAACCTTTACCCTTCTATAATTTATCTTCACTAGTTAAATCATTGAGTCTTTATAATAATCTTTTTCTTTATGAAGTCATTGATCATTTTCGATATTGAAACCCTATAATACATCCATTACCCAGTTATATTGGAAATATGAGGAGATGGTTAAATAATTATCTTGAAAAAAGTATGTGTAACACAAGTAAAGAGATGAACACAAAAAGGGGCTGAAAAGAGAAAAACTCAATGAAAGGCTATACATCAAAATGGAAAAATGAAGAAAAATGAGAAAAGAAAAAAAAAGAAGGTAATGAACAAGAAATCTTCACTCTAAAGGGTAGAAAAGGAAGTTACGAATACATTAGTAGAAGACCTTTACATATCTTTTAGACAACCTTTTTTTATCCTTATACCCATTCTTTTGATAACCTTGTCCAAAGCCTATGTTTCATTCTAATAAAATTCCTAATTTATCTTAGGAGGAATATGACTTGAATGTGGTTGTGAATAAGTAGGGAATTTGGTAGAGTATAATATTCTTAATGGTTTATATCCTTTTATGAGACCATTATCATTCTTTCTAACTTATCATTCTTTTGTATGAAAATATGGATGGTAATATAGGTTATAATTTCTTTCTAGAGTGGTAATTTTATATGTAGTAGCTATATTGCACATTTAAATTCCAAGGTTTCATGAATTAATGGGATGTCTTTGTCACAAGAGCAAGATTTTGAATTGTTAATCATTTCTATTAGTGTGCTAAATTTAAGAGTTTAATATATGCTAAATATAAGAAGAGTCTCTGAGATACATGATGGAATTTCATAAGATTTTTGAAAATGTTTATGGGTATCATTTATAGAAAACCTCATGAGACTACAACTCGTCCACTAGGGGTAACCTAAGAGTTTAAAGGCTTTCTGCATACACTAACTACACACAACAATACTTGCAAAAGTGGTTGGGATTTTTAGAATTCTATATTTCTGTTTTTGTAGTTTCGATTGATGACCAGACAAACTGAGGTTATTTCTTATATATAAAAATATTACATATGTATATTTATATTTAGCAAGTTTTAACCCCAAAAATCAATTAAATATCACTGATTATGGTTAATTATATATTTTGCAGGTCCATTGTACAAATGAGAAAAAGGGTATTTTGATAATTTTATCCTTAAAAGAGAAAAATTTAGAAGCCAAGCTACATTTTAGATCTACACATGCTAAAAAATGAAGTTCTGAAGGTTTAGAATAATCATTGGATATCATTATCAAAGTCAAAATGATTAGAAGCCCTCGCCAGAACTCCTATTGAAATGAAGGTGAAAAGGCAACAAACTCCCTATGCATGCAGTATGTGTTTCAGCATCTCAGATACAACAAGATCATATACAATGAAAGCTTCTCAAATATAAAAGAAGACTAGGACCTGCATGAAAACTTTTTACTTAATTTCTCTCTCTCTCATACTCAACCAAATGAAGAAGATCACCCAATGATTGGATGTCTTATCCATGCCATAGTAGTAAAATACACTTTGTCCCAATAGAAATACATTGCAAAATCTCTAAGGAATCGTGGAGAGAAAATAAAGCATAAGGAAGATGTATATGCTATAATAGATCTCATCCATTTAAGATAGGGTAAGCATGATCTAGGGGTGATCTCATCCATTTAAGATAGGGTAAGTATGATGTAGGGGTTATGAATGAAGTAAAGAGAAGTTACAAAAATGAGCCACCTTTTTCATGTTGAAAAGTCAAACCAATACCCTAAGGAAAGGAAAATCTCAATAACCCATCTTGATCAAATGGTCCACATCAACTTGGGGTTTATAAAACACCATGTACACATGGATTCTACATCTCCCTCGAACTTTCTAATTTTGGAATCCCCCTTAATCTCCTCCACCTACTTTCCTTTCTATTTCTTTCCTTTCCTACTCATTACCTTTCCCCTTTCTTTCTCTTTCCCTTTCCATCTTATTCCCTTCCATCTTCCATCCACTTCCCTGTATGAAAAATAGGTCTCCTCCATCTATCCTTCATTGGTTTCCAACTTAGGTTGGCTGACTCTCAACTAGTCAAGCCCCATGACTTTGACTCTAAAAATCTATTTACAAGGGTGTTATGGATGAATTTAGAATCTTTCAAATCTTTTAGAGTTCAAGGCCAAAGTTCGGAGAAATAGAGGGAGGAAGATCACCCTTATCCAAGCTCCATTAAAGCATCAATGTTCAAATTCTTTAGAGATAAAGTAGGTTCTAAGCTTATTCCAATTACTTTATTGTTATTTTCTTTTTATTTCTCTTCTATTTCTTCTTTGCATCATACTCTAGCATGCATTCAATTAAGAAAGCAAGTTTTGTTTGATTAGATCTCTCATGCATAGAATGCATACTCCATTCGATTACACCCATTCTCTAATTGTAGTTTCTTTAGTAGTTTTCACGCAATTTTCCCTTTTTTCTTTGCTTTGTAGTTAATGCATAGGATCTTAATATATTTCATCTTAGAGTAGCACATATGCATCCCCATGCTCCACTCCCAATCATTCTAATTTGCTTGCATCGAGGCCTTAGGAATTATAACAATTCATCAATTTTGCATGGATGCATTTTTTACTTTCATACATATGCCACTCTTTTTATCATTCTTAAGTTGCATCCATGGAGGTTTTGTAAAGTGTTTTAGTTTAATACGTTATCTCATGTTTAGTAGATCATGTTTTTATCATACAATCTATTTATCATCTATACATTTCATTTTTTAAGCATTGTTCTAATTTAAAAGTAGGGTAGTTTCTAATTCTAGATTTACATGTTTACATCTTAGATTACTTCTTTTTAGCTTCCATAACTTTTTATTTTTCTTTCCATGCATCTTAGGATCACTTTAACATCACTTCAGAACCATTTTAGTAACTAATTTCATGTTAGATTCTTAGATTTAGCACTTTTCTAATTTCGAGACTCATGCTTAGTTTAGATCGACTTTCTAATCTTCTTTGCATTCATTCTAAGATCATCTTAGAAACCCCATCAAATTATTTTCTTATATATATCATGCATCACCAATTTCTAGATCTATGAATAGCATCCTAGTTGTACACACCATAGCCATATAGTTGTATGCATCCTCCATTTTCTAATTTTTATGACACACATACCCACTTTCTAAATCACCGCATGGTATCTTTCCATGATATATTCAATGAATCATCCACTCCCATCTCTCACTCTCTTATCCATTTACTTTCACACATCATATTACCATCTTTCCATCTCCCTTCACTTTCTATTTTCATGCACTCACACACTTTCTACTTTTAGATTGCATGCATAGTCCATGTTTAGTTAGTTAATGAATCATTCTTCTATCTCTTCTTCTAGTTTCCTTTTATGGAATTGAAATAAAGAAAAGAAAAGGAACCTTTTGTCTTTCTATGGCACCAAGGAAACTTCCTAAATCCTAATAAAAGGTTGAGGAAACATCCAAATCCATCCGAAAATCCATCTAGATTTCTAATTAAGGGTTTCATGTTAAAGGGTAGGATTACACCATGTACGTATCTCTTACTTCATCTCCTAATGCTGGAATTGCTAAGTCCTAATCTGAGCGCCACTATCTCCCCTTCATTTTCCTTTTATTCTATTTCATATTAAATGTAGGAAGCCTCTTCTATTGTAAACCCTTCCTTAAAGAATATTGATCTCTTTTCTCCTCTCTTTCTAACTCCTTGAAGCTACCCTCTTTTTAGAGTCCATACTTAAGGAAAATGTCATATCTTTTTCTGCATCTATTTCTATAATCTTCTTTCCTTCCTATGGTGGTGATTGTTTAGGAAAGGTGTTAGACTCCTATTTTCTTGATAGCCTTAATACTTCACTCATAAGGAGCATGGATGGGATTTGTTTTGGTTTGTGGCATGTTGAGGTAAAGATAAGATAAGCTTAGTGGTAACTTTAGTGTATTTTGGGTTGAAGAGAAGTGTACAAGCTCCTATTGAGTGACACAGCATAAGGACCTTATAGCAAAACTCAAGCCTAGACTTGAAGGGATATTATTTTCTTTCTTTATATTTATTTTACTGCAAGTGCATGAGCTATTGTAGTGTAGTGTATGCAAGTATGGGTCAATTCCATAGGGACTCGCTTTAAGAATTTGGAGTTTTAATAAACTTAAAATTTTCAAAAATAAAAATTAATATAAAATGCAATCAAACTATAGATGTATGTAATCAATGAAAATTATAAAGGTCCAATTCAAAAAGAAAGAATTTCAAATAAATAAATAAAATAAAAATCTACTTCCTTAGACTGATTATCATCAAATTCTTCATATCTGGTCTCATAAACTTTAATCAACCTTTGTTAATCTCTTCCTGGTACTTCTAATTGATGATCCATTGGAGGGATTAGGCAGATTCTCAATAATTGCAAATATTTGGTCTAGACAAGAAATTTGAGTTTTAACAACTTAGATCTGATTTTTGATTATTAGATTGAAGATCAGGAATGATAAACATACTAGGAAGTATCCTAAGAACAAGGGTTAAAGAGGAATTGAAATTATAATATGAAACAGTTGAAGAAATAAAGAGATTTGGTTTGTCAAAGTAGAATTGTTGATCTGATTAAGCTTGAATATGACAGATTCAGATTAAACAATTCCTGGATTAAGTGAGAAAAATATAGAACACAGATAAGAATAGTAATAGGACAAAAAAGGTAACTAAAATTTTTATAATAAGGGCAAAAATGAATTTTTTCCTAAAAGTTCCATAAATTTCCCATAAAACAGAATTAAAACAAGGAAGAGGAAGACTTTGCCATAGGAGATTGTCAAAGAAGATGAAGAATTAGGTGTCTGGCACATGGAAATAGGGAACCTGGGAGGTGGAGCTGATCGATTCGATGGAGCTTGTGTCGCTTGGTGCTGTTGGGTGAAAAGCGAGCAGAGCGTGTCTAGTGGAGACAAGCTGTGCTTGGGCTAGCGAAGATGCAGGGAGTATGGTGTCTCATTTTTAGCTTGGGCAAGTGGTAGTGGTGGAGATGAGTGTCAGGTCTAGCTCGAGTGTGTTGACTAGATGCCGGTGGGAGCAGGGGCCAAGCCTGTGCTGAGTTTTGGAGAGCAAGGAAAGGAGGCCAGGCTATCTGGTTGGTGGAAGGAAGTGTCGGTGCTGGTGTTGCAGAGAAAGAGAACTAGGAGGAACTAGAATTTGGTTCCCTATTGGAAACCAAAAATGTAAAGAGAGAGAAGTGGGGTATGATGCAGTGGAGGGGCAATAGAGCAGAGGGAAGAGAAGAGGAAGTGATCGATGAGGTTGATGGAAAGGAATTGGGGACAGAGGTTGGTGCTAGGGAAGGTGAAGATGACCTGGGCTGAGAAGGAGAACAAAGATGGAGAGAGCGTTGCCTTGGCAGTAGCTGAGTAGAGGTGGAAACAGAGGGAGGACTGGGAAATCAAGAGGGTGCAAGTAGAGGAGTTGGGTTGGGCATAGGAACTGGATAGAGAAAAACTGAGTGAGGGAGAGACGTGGAGAGAGAATTACAATGGAGTAAAGGTGAAGAAAACCACTGAAATACATAGAAAAAAATGATGAAAAGCAAAGGAAAAAAAAAATAGTAATCTGATGAAGTAAAATGGAAAACAAAACAGAAAAGAAGGGGCATGGTTTTGCCTCCTATAGTCCAGCCCAGAAGTTACAAGAGAAGAGAGAAGATTGTGGAGAGTGGAGGGAGAAGAAAATATAGGTGGGATGGTTTCCTTTGTAAGAGGAAATCCAAGACAAATTAGAAAGAGAGGGAGTGGTGAAGTGGGAAAAGTGTTGTGGAAAGAGAGAGGGAGAAATGAATGGGAAAGAAAGGGGTAGCCTACCTCCCCACCATCTTCTAATTTGCCTTCTTCCACTTTCTTTCCAGTTTGCTTTCCTCCTTAGAGACTTCTAACTAATTGGGCTTTCCAAAATTTCTCACGTTTTCTTTTAAAACAAAGCTTTCTTCAAGAATTCATTTCATATATGCCATGGAGTCTCTATTGGGTGATCTGCATTGTTGAAATTCAATCTGAACCATCCAAGCCTATTTTATTTGATCTACAATACAAAAGACTAGATTAGAGTCATTTAAGCCATACATTAAGTATCTGATTAGCTTTGATGATCACCTGGCCATTAAATTTGACAAATTTTGGTTGGATAGTTAATTTGAGCTAAAATTCATATTTTATCTAAAAATCATCAAATTGATGAGTTAGATAATCTAATTAAATAATAAATTAAGGGTATTCTGGTCAAAATTGAACACTTAACACTTGCTTTCTTTTCATTGCTTGTTTATCAAATCCTTGTAATTTTTTCATTAATGGTATAGTTCTTTCCCTTTCTTAGCTATTTTGTTCTTTACTTTAGTTCTTAGTTAGTTTTTGGAAGTTTCCTTGTTTTATTTCCTTGCTTCTTTATTTAAGTAGTTCTTTTATAAAATACTTTCTTTCTTAATTTGGGTTTACTTTATAGTTTCTTAGTTGTTTCCTTCTTAGTTAGTTCCTTGTTTCTTTTCCTTATTTACTTGATTTAGGTCTTTAATGCTTCTTTACTTACCTTGTCATTAGTTTTAGTTAGAATTTTTCATTCTATTAAATGCTTGGCTAGGTTAAAGTAAGATAACCTAAATTCTAGTTAACTCCATTTATCAAAGAGTCCTTATGGGATCGACCCGTATTTTTTATTCTATACTCTAATAGAATAGTGTACTTGTACTAATTACTAGGACACATCATTAAACATTCCTAGACTTATTTAGAGTCCAAATATATAAAGACTCCCAGACTTATCCAATGTCTTATAGAGTAAAGACTCTTAGACTTATCCATAATCCTAAATCATAATGACTCCTAGACTTATCCACAGTCCAAAATCCTAAACATTCCTAGCCTTATCTAGAGTTCCAAAGCCTAAAGACTCCCAAATTTATCTAGATTCCTACAACAAAAAGAAATTCTCAGTCTTGTCTAGAATCCAACAGCTTAAAGATTTTTGACCTGCATAGTGTCCTAGCTTCAAAAGACTCTGACCATTGGGCCCTAGTTGAAACCTAAAATTGGGAGCCCAATTTCTTTTCATCAAGTTGAAATCTATAAGATTCTTGACACAATATCTAAAATTTCCTAAATTTCAATTATATAAAATGAAAGTACCTGACTACAACAAGAACAACATTAAATGATGTGATAATAATACTTGGTGGCAAGTTCTCTTAACTCAAAACTGATGTTAAAATGCTTCATGGGAAGGATTGAACCCTTGAATCATGTATTAATTGGTTGATTAAAGTATCTTGGAGTTAGGAAAAAGCTCAAAGTCATCTCCAACTGAGGGTACAAGTTCATAAGCAACTTTTGATGTTTTGAGTCTTTAATCATTTCTCCTCTTAAGATTGTTTAATAATTTCTACTTTTTTAAAGTTTACTTTAGTTATCTTTATTTACTTACTTTCCATGTTTTCCATATGTTTGATTTTTAGATACTAGGCTAATATTAGTGGTGCACAATTATCGTATGAGGAAATTAGCAATTGTGGTAATATATTTGATTTCTCAAAAAAATAACTTTTTCTTGACAAACATTTCGAATATTATTTGAAGTTTTCAATGCTCATTCAATGGTCTTAGAGGTGGATTTAACTGATTCATTTCTAAGAAGATAAGCACGCAAACTATAGGTGGTTTCTTGGTCATGATTTCCAATATAGTAATTGAATATTTCCCCACCTAGTATCAATGCCCAAACTATCAACATTACTCATTATCCATTTTTTAGCACTGGGAATTACTCTAGTTATGTCTCTTAGCACAAAGGAAGTATTCTAAAGCCCATGTCTATTATTTTGAATAAAAATAGTGACTTCCAGAGAGAGAGAGACTCTCAAGTAAGTGATTCATGACAAATCTATACCTTCCAAAGGAAGTACATTCTGCAAGAAGATAGAGTATTTGGATGAAGTAAACCAAACTTTTGGACCATAAATGTGTATGATGCATCACTCATGCATACTTATTCAAAATGCCTAACTTAGTCACATAATCCATGAAATTAGAGCTCATGGAGTTTTAGGCATTAGTGAATACGATGCCACCCGTTAATGTCCATGGTACAACTTTGTCATATATCCTTCATAAGTATTCCTCCCAGCATCATCTAAGGAGCTATCCCTATCAGTCTCCTTTTCAAACAATCCATTACTCTTCCATCTCTTACTCCCAATGAATTTTCTTTCTTTATTCTTCTTCTTCTTTAGTTTAGAGGAACTTGCCTTTCTTTCTCTTCTCCACCCCCCTTTCCACCACCTTCTTCTTCCTCTTCCTTCCTCTCTTAAAATGCCCATAACAACACCAATTAGTTGATCCACATCATGCCCCTCCTTATATTGATTACAATCAATTTTTCTATGAACATGGCATGTACACATCTAATTTAGATCTTATTTCCAGATGTTGATCCAAAGATGTTTCACACACCAAACACCCCTCTCATTTTTTCTCGACTTGTAAGAGAATCATTCACAATGAGCATGCATAAATTCAAAGATAAAGAATATACTCC
The DNA here is from genome assembly GCA_035236585.1 of Warburgia ugandensis. Lineage (NCBI taxonomy): Eukaryota > Viridiplantae > Streptophyta > Magnoliopsida > Canellales > Canellaceae > Warburgia > Warburgia ugandensis. The sequence goes on from CP141131.1 coordinate 29,013,895, forward strand.
AAGTGGGAAAAATGTACATTACTTGTCTCTTTCTAAAACCTCTAGAATGGACCTGATACATTTGGAAGAGTTTTCATGGATAAGATCTGTTGGCTACCTTCATACCCTATAAAACACAATTGCAAAAGTCCTGAACTAGAACTAGAAAGAATTATACAAAATAACTTAGCACCTTGAAATATTTTCTAACATACATTTTGGCAAAATATTTGTGCCTACTTGGAAGGGCTCTATGTAACTTAAGCATATGTTAAATTTTTTATATTCCCATTCATGAAAGGACTTAAAATTTTTAAATGCAATTGGTTTATGAACTACTTACCATAGTTTTTGTTCAAGCACCATTGATCAAGTGCATATCATGGGTCCTCATCAAAATTGTGCCCTCATGGAATGGAAGTCATGGAAAGAGGTCTAGTATGTTATTACTCTAGTAAATGACCCAGAATCCTTACCTCTTATTCCTTTATCTATCACCCACAACCTCCTTCCCTTACCAATAACAATCTCCTTTCTCTTTTCTCTAGCCATGCTTTCACTTGCAAAAATCCAATGTTTTTCTTCTTCCCAAGATGATGATGTATGATGAGAAAACTCTCAAGGTTTTATAAGCAACAGATCATGGCCTTATTAAAGATTCAATTCGAAAAGTCATTTCTTTTGATTTAAGATAACTGATAAGAAATGATAGGTGTAACTGATTTTTATTTTGAAAAGTTGGACAAGATTGTAGCATTATGTTGTTTGGAGAAGTGTTTTGCAATAAGACTTTCACAGAAAGATTTCTGCAAACATCTTGATTTCACTAAAAATATAGAGCTATTATGAATGTGTTGTGATTTTAAGTTAAACTTGCAAGCACATGAATCAATTGTAGTAATTCATGCGAGGAGGCTGATCCCACAAGGAATTGAATGGATGTGTGATTAGTGGTTCCTGCTTTAAATTATCTAACCTAGCCAAATTCAAGAGATTTTTCCTAAACTAAGAATGGAAATTAAAACTTGAAAATGAAAATTATGCTAAAACTTCAAACATGCCAAACTTAAAAACTTTCCTACAACACACTTTCTAAAAATAAAGGTTTCCTAAATGAAAACATTTATGACTTCCCTAAATTAAGGACTTTCCTAAAATAAAACTTTCTAAAAATGAAATTTTAACAACTTTCCCTAATCAAATTTCTAATCATGAAATTTAGCAATTAATCCAAGGAAACATGCATCTAATCAACTACTTTCCTAATCATGCAAATCCAAAAGAATGTAATGGAATTCGTGGGATTGAAAACTTTAACAACTAACAAACTAATTAAACAACATGCTAATCCATCCAATCAAGATTAACAATCATACACCAATTTTCTCTAACAAGCATGGAATCAACTAGCTTGAATTTTAGTCAATCACCAAATCATTCAAAACCATGTGTACCACTCATGGGTTGCACACACGGTATCAACATGATTTTGGAATGTATTCTTCATGCTTCTTCGCATGAGATATTAAACTAATGATCTACAATTGGGCGAGCATGATTTCTATATCTCTTTGGGTTGTTTGGTTGGAATGATTGAAAAAAAAAAATTATCTTAAATATTAAACCATTAAATCAACTTTTAAACTAGCCAACTTTTCTAGCATCAATCAAAAGAGTCTTAAATCATCAAATGCTATTGATTAAGAAGCAACAATCAATGATGGTAGTACTAATCTTGATTAGTACCCACCACTAATTACAACCTCAAAACTCAAAATAAATCTCACTAATCTCTCTTACCCAAACTAACATTAAGAATCAAGGGAAAATCCCAACAGAAACAAGGATCAACAAGGGTTCAAGGAAGTTCAAGGATAAGGAGTTTGATCTAATAGTTATTCTCTTTTGGTTGTCACTACCAAAGAGTTATAACTCTTAAATCAATATATTATGAACTTAAACTATAAGGCTAGCAATCAAAGAAATTAAAGAGATCAAGCTAACAACTAAGCATGAAACAAAGAGCAAACAAAGAAACAATGGAAGAAAAGAGAAGAAGGATCAAAGCCAACAAACCAACCTTTCAAAGAAGAACAACATGGCCAAGGCGTAAGCATGGAACACTTAAGGAAGCTGTAGCCCAACTTGGAAGAGAGTAGTAACCACCCAAAACTAGAATGAAAAAAGTGAAAGGAAAGTGGGAGGAAAAAGGACGCCCTCCTCAGAGTGGAGTCATCTTTTTCTTCAATGGAGAGATTCCTTAATCTTCTCTTCCTCTCTTTGTTTTATAGGTTGTTTCCTAAGTTTTTCTAGAGTTTCCCGAGATTATGTGTGGTGGGGATGAAAGATAAAGAGAATTGGATGGCGAGGATGAAGTTTTGAACAGCTACCTAGGGTTTTTATCAAAGAGGAAACAAAATGGCTGCCTTTTAAATGATTTAAGGGTGGAGAAGCCAATTTCCTAGGAAAGGGTGTCTCCCCCCTTCAAAAATCATGGAATCCCCTTTGAATAAGGAAAGTGGGTTGGATGGGATGAGGTAAGAGAGAGAAACAAGGTGGGAGGAAAGAGATGGGTAGGAAAAGATAGGAAAGATAAGAGAGATGGAGAAAAGTGATTGGCTAAGTGGTGTCCTAGGAAGTAGGGATAGGTTGGATGGTTTGGATGGAAGCTTAGGAAGGTGAGAGAGTCTTAGAAAGATAGGACTCTTGAATGTAAAGTGAAATTCAAGGTACATCTTAGTGGCGACGTGGAAAGAGAGAAAAAAGAGGCACAAACATGACAATAGAAGGGTCTCCTCTTGTTGGTCCACATGATTTCTTATCCTAGTATAATTCTTTGAATTCTACTCCAATCATAGCCTTCCATTTAGCTTAGTTCATGTGACTTAAATGGCTAACTTTGAGGGCTCCATTGGCTTGGTTTCATAGCTGGCTTAGATGGCTCTCTTAGCTTAGCTTGATTTCTCAATTCCTTGGATTTGGTAGCTTTGCTAGCTCCTTAGATTGTTATCTTCTTCATGGCTTGAATATGGCCAAGTGGCTTAAGTGCAACCCATGCAAAGGTAGTGCATTTTGCATGGCTTGTGCATGAGCCCACTTTGGCCACATTTTGCTCCTCTAATTGCATCCATTACATGTCTTAAAGATGATCTTGACCTTGATCTCATGTTGGATTGATTACTTTTAGACTTTGACTCAATCTTTTGATCTTGATCTTTCATTCTCATCCCCATTGATCTCAGTCATCAAATCACCATCTTGCTTCCTTCAAAAAGTTAAAAACTCTAATTAAATCCTAAAAATATAATTAATCACATACTTACCTTAGAATAGACTCTGGACCTACAAAATATTAAAATTTTGAGTCATTAGGTAAAAAATACATGTGATACGAATTTTGGTCAAAAACCCTAATCTACCCCTATAAGTTATAACACATGGGTAACTAATTGGGTGGTTTTTATGCAAAATTAAACATTATTTAGTATAATGCTACATTTTCATTATAAAATGAAATCTTGAGACCAAAAGGGGATTTTTTGGTCAAAAGATTGCTTAAATCTAACCCAAATAGTGTTACATAATAAGTCCTTTACAACAAAAGATTATTGTTCACAACATATTGCTATTCGGTGCAATGCTTCTCTTCTAGAGTTAACCTTTGTTTGCTTAGCTGAAATTTTTTTTCTCTTTTGATCATTTTTCTAGGATATGCACTATTTAGCTCTACTCTAATACATCAAGTCTTTTGGACTTGCAATGTTTTCTCAAGCCATTTGGTTTGCAATATATATTCAAGCCTTAGGGCTTATAGCCATCTTCATGATTTTTAAGATTTATTTACATCAAGTATTTTTACTTGCAATCACTTCATGTATTGCAATATTTTCCCAAGCCATTTGGCTTGTAATACTTATTTCGACCTTAGGGCTCACAACCAATTTGAAGCTTTATATGCTTGCTTTACTTCAAGTGTTCTTGACTTGCAATTATGTCAAGTCTCTTGGACTTAAAATATTTTCTGAGCCATTTGGTTGTAGTACTTCTTCAAGCCTTAAGGATTGCAATCATCTTGAGGCTTTTTAATCTTGCTTTGCCTCAAGTCCTTTGGACTTGCAATCAATTCAAGTCCTTTGATCTTGCAATATTTTCCCAAGCCATTTGGTTCATAATACTTCTTTTAGCATTAAGGTTTGTAATCATTTTCAAACTTCTTAATTTTGCTTTATATCCAAGTCTTTTGGCTTACAATACTCTTTCAAGTTACCTAGCTTAGAACCCTTCAAGTCTCCTGACTTGCAATCACCATTCAATTCTTTTGGCTTGCAAACACTATCTTTATTATTTTTATCAAATTTGCAATTCTACTTTCTCAATTTTATTACATTTTCTCATGTTCTTGTTACAAATTCTTTATAAAACAATTCACATGATCATCATCGTTGTCGTCATTGTCTTAATTACATTGTGTCCTCCTTATCTAAGTTCTTAGCTTTAACTCATGTCCTTTAAAAATGACAAAAAATTTGTGGGGTTTTATCCAATTTATTTTACCATGTTACTAATATAATCACATCAACCAAATTTTGAATCCCATTTTAGAATTTTCACTCTCTTTAGGGTCTTCTTTTCTTTCATTTTCACTTCTTTTTTCTTTTCTTTTTTTTTTGTACTATGTTTTCAACCAAACAAGGGCATCCTACGACCTCATTTGATTATTGTCTCTAATTTGGGGTCTACTATTTTGATTGTTGGACTTTATTAGTTCAACACTAAAAGTGGGGCATCTATAAACACCTAAATGCATCTCATAATCAAGAAAATGAGGGCCTACCTTGTTTCTTCTTCTTTTTTTTTTATTACAATGTTTACAACTTTATTCACAATGTTTTAAGTCTTTTGAAACTATTTTCCCAATGGTGTACACACTATAAGTACCGTTACCCAATGAAAAGCTCGAAAAAGGAGTTAAGTACTTAATTAGAAACAACTCAAACATCATCACTATATACCACATGGTAACTATTTAATTTTGTATAAAAAGTACCCAATTAGTATCTCATGTGTTATATAATATAGGCATTATTCTAGGGGGTTTTTTAAAATTTCATAAGACTTGCATTTCTAAACTAATGATTCAAAAGTTTGATATTTGGCAAGTTCAAAAGCTAGCCCAAAGTAAATAAGCTATTTTTCATAATTTTCTAGAATGTAATTTGAATTTTTCATCTTTTGTAGGTGCTGAGGTGATGATCCAAGGGCAAAGATCAAGAAAGATAAGATTTAAAGATCAAGATCACAAGAAGGCCAAAGATTTAAATTTCATCATTCCAAAGCTAAATCAAGGTTCAATATCATCTTAAGGTAAGCAAGAAGACAATAGGAATATCCAAAAGTAATTAAAATGAGCCCATGCAAAAAGTCATGCAATTCCATCACCTTTGCATAGAATTGGAGCCATGCATGAAGTTTCCTAATCTAATAAGGAAACTTAAGTAATCCAAGCCATGAGAGCCTTAGAGCCAAGGGATTTTGCTACTGAAGCCATCAAGAAATATGCCATCAAAGTGATCCATCAAGCTATATTAGCCATGCCATATGGAGTTACACTAATGGAGGAAGATTTCCAGCTATTATCATATGCTATAATTGTGGAATTTCAAGAGGATAATTAGAAGGTAGTTGGATGAAAATCAAACAAGTAAGATATGCATGCATAGGTGGACCAATCAAGAGAGAAACCAAGTAAAATTTCCTAGTCTTTTCCTTACTTTTGTTCCTCTTTCCTCTTCTTTCTACTCCTCCATGTGATATACATTAAGGAAAGGGATTCCATGCCTAATCCCTTGAAAGGTGGCACATCTCCCCTTTCCTTTACTCATATTTAGAAAGTCAATCTCAACCATCTCACCTCACTTCCTGATCTTCCATGTCCATTTAACCACTTACCTTTCATATCCTAGAGTCCTACTTCTAATTCCCATCCTAAGTTCCTTATCTTATCCCCTTCCATTTGTTTATCTTATAAATCCCACCTTTTCTCAACTTCCAAATCTATCTCTTTCCACTTTCCACTCACATTCCTAGATGCCTTATCACAACCAAACTCCTTCCCAACCACTATCTTATCCTTCGTTCCTCATTTGGAGATGCCTCATCCAAGAAAGCTTTCCACTCCTCCTTCCTTAGGTGCTCCTTTTCAAGCTTCAACACTCCCACCTTGGATGATCCTTCAAGGTGCTCCAAGCTTTCTTCAAGTTCATAAATACATTCTTTTATTTGCATTCTAGTTCAGGTTGGTGTTGAAGTTTCTTTTCCTCTCTTATTTCTTTGTTGCTTCTTTGTTCCAGGTGCAGTTTTCTTTCCTTATTTTTCCTTTGAGTTTTACCATCTAAGTTCTTAGTTTTCTTGCTCAATTCTTCAAGATTCAAGTTATCTTTTCTCTGGTAGTGACAGCCAAGAGAATAGTAGCTTGAATCCCCTTTATTTCCATCTTATTGTTCTCTTGTTCCTTACTTTGATCACCTTTTCTTTCCCTTGTCTTTTACTTGTTCTTTGCTTCCATCTACATGCTTTCATTCTCTTGATTTCTGTTTGGGTTTCAGATGCATGATATCTAAGATTAGTTGAGAGTATGGAGTGTTTTTAATTGTTGCTTTAGATTTAGGCATTAGAATAGTACGCAATTTTTAGTTTCTCATTCTATGTATATGCTCACGATTGCTGGATGTAATTTCAAAGCAACGAATAAACTGATTTCATGAGCACAGTCACTGAGTAATTCCAGCAGTAAAGTACATAAAATTTTAAGTGTTATCTTCCATGAAAAGTTCTTATTAAGTTGCTTTCTGTGCCTTACTTGATTTGAGTTTCATATACACCATGTTGCTAGAATTTCTCACCTCATGTTTCATGTGCAATGTCCCACAGTCCATACATCTTATTTGCATGAAATCTTAGAAACCTATTTAGATTTTTAGTTACTTTAATGAGTGCTTTAATTAGTTTTCTATGTTAGTTAGCTTGTAATTCATGTTTCTAGTCTCTTTCACAACCTATGATCTTTGTTTGGATTAATAGTTTTTTGTTTTCCATATTAGATTAGTTTAGAAAGTTTCTAATTTAGTTTAAGAAATTTTTATTTTTAGAAAGTTTTAGATTTAGGAAAGTGTTAGTTTAGGAAAATTTCATTTTTAACAAGTTTCCTTAATTTAAGTTTCCTAGAATTATTTAATCTAGTTTTGCATTAGTTTCTTTTTTTGAATGCATGTTAGTTAGGAAAGTTTCTAATTCCATTGAAAATCTTTATTTTTAGAAAGTTTCCTTTAGTTGTAGTTTCTAATTTGATTCATGTTTCCAAGTTGACTGGCTGAAAACTCTGGCATATATGGTAATAATATAGTAATTAAGAAATGATATGGCCTAGGATCTATCCATCATAAACCTCACATCCAACAATAAAAGCATGTCTGTATGGCTTAGAGTACAAAAGAGTAACTAACATGTATGTGTATATACAGCCATTGGAAATCTTAAAATGATATCTCGAAAACTATGTACGTTGATATAATCACCTTTGAGATGTGCTAAAGGTCTTTGCCACCCTTACTAGCCCTCCACCTATTTGCCCTTCTAATGGTCTTGCTCTATATTTGAGGTATTAGAAAACACCACAATGCCTCAGCAAACTATAGCTTTTGTAGGTTCATAGACATTTAATATTAGCTAAAAATAGATGCATGTGGTACAAAAATTGAATAATAGTCTCATAGATTTAATAAACAATATATGCATGTAAATGGTGCCAAATTCAATATCCCATACACAAATGAAAGACCTCGAGTTAAATCATAGAGAGTGCATGAAGCCAAATCAACATGACATGCAATAATATATTATATCAAAGCACATGAGTATAATAATATAGAGTTTATGAACTCCAAAATATCACAACACATGTGCACGTCATCAATGAAGGGCATCTAACTACATAGTTCCCATAAGTGTGACACCGCGGGTTTTATCAATCTGTTTCCATATTTATACTCAAATAATAATAATTTATTTATAGAAAATAGATGGGATTCCAAAACTTAAAACTCATAATTTAAAATTTGTCGCGGCGTCAAGCAAATACCATTTAAGAAAACCCCGAGGGTCACTTCTCCTCAAAACCATATTGAAAAACAGAATGAAAAGTAACCATTTTGAGCATGCTCACAAATTAAAACCATGATGAAATTTTGTAACTACAAAGACATGTAATAGTGAAGTTCCAAAGCTCCAGGGTCTGTCTAAGATCACCACATCATCCATGAATAAACATATAACCACTATACAGTGATATGGGTCTAATCTATCAATATATACAATGACTAAGAAGAATGCCAAAAAGCTAATACCAGTCCAACCAAAAGTAGACCACTCTGTCAGTATCTGACAATCTCTGTCCTCAAGCTCCCGTCCAACTCCACGCTAGTCAACCTTCTTTCCTTTCTGACTGTTGCGCTCTAATTTTGAGGCATTGCAAAACAAAGCAATGCCTTAACAAGCCATGCTTGTGCAGGTGATATACATTCAAAATAACTCAATAAAACAAAGCATATGGCATAAGGCATAAAGATCGAAAGATGATCAATAATATATAAAGTCTTAAATCACACGATGAAGGACATACCATGTCTATACAATAAATACGATATCATCAACCATGATATCAGGACATGCACAATTCGAGAAAATCTAGAAACATATGAATGCATGTCAAAAGTATCAAACCTCATACACAGTCAAGCCCTATGAGTGTTTCACATACACTCACGGCAATGTGGGGTCAGCTCTCTGTACCATCCTCTTTCACCCTTTCACCCTTGCACCCTCACGGGTACTCAGGCACTCACGGGAACTACGCGCACCACTTTCGCTTTCACCCTTTCACCCTCGCGGGCACTCAGGCACTCACGAAAAGTCGTGTTGCACACTCACGGGGTGAAAATCGTATCCTACCACAGGATCAATAGTCTCAAATATCAAGCTAGAGCGACTCCCACATGTTAAGAAGACCAAAAATCAAGTGGATATCATGAAAGATATCAAAAACAGAGCATACAATAACCACCATAAAGATAGCACGCACATGCGAAGCTACATGCTGAAGTCAATCTCACACATATGGTAAAGCATAAATCGTATCTAATATCAAGGTGTATGCCCTGATGTACCTGTCAGGACATCAATCATGTCATGGTTAACAAATATAACCAAAATCTAAAGCCTGATCATCTATTGATCAGCTCGATCTGAATCATCTAATAGCATTTCATAGTTTCACTACTAAAAAGTTACTCCAAACTAGATTTTTATCCTAAATCTAGGTCCGCCTTGTCGAAATGATCACAACGCCTCTTTCGGATCATGATTTGGACCTCTGTAGCTCCTAAAATCAAGGTTTAAAGGCAAAAAGGGTCAAGAAAGACTAAAATCTAGCAAATGGGGCCCTCATCGCGCCACGTGGCACTCCCTTAGCCATGTATTTCCGCCAATTATAGTCATCGTCGCCAGAGACGACGACCGGACTGGTTCGCCATCGCCGGCAACCCCAGGTGCTCCGTTTTTTGTGATTTTTACACCCCTGTGTCTGGTTTTTCAGGTACATTCCATTTCCACCATCTATTTTCTCAAATCCTTCATAAATCTAGCATTTTGTCATGCTTTTTGTTTCGTTTTCAAAACCTCCCGTATTACTGTTTTTCGGTGTCCCTAGCCATCCAATCGTCACAAAATTTTGTGGGTTCTTTCCTCTCCTCATCATACACAATATGAACGGTCTAGATCTAAATCCGACACTGTCTCATCCAAATTTTTTAGGCAAATCAATACGCACAGATTTTTGCAAAAACCTACGTTTTCATGCCGTTTTTCGGCATTTACAGGTAATTAAACGTTGAAATTAACACAAAAAGGAAGGGTGGAGTGATCCTACCTCATTCCCGGCTGTTCAATGGTGGCGAAATCCGCCTCCCCAGTGCATGATGGTCCATGTGAAACAGAGAGACTTGAGAGAGAGAAGAGTACGTTTTGAGCACTCTCTCGCTTCTCCTTACCTTATATCATTTATTCATTTCATTTATTATTATTATTATATTATTTATTTCTTTTTCTTGTTTTTTTTTTTTTAAATGAAAATGTTACATCCTACCCACCTTATAGAAAATTTCGTCCTCGAAATTTAAAATATGCATACCTCATGATATCACCTACACAAGCATAGCTTGCTGAGGCATTGCTTTGATTTGCAATGCCTCAGATACAGAGAGCGACAACAGGTTGACGTGCTGATAGAGTAGGTAAAAGTGATGGCAGCTTTCCAGCGAAGCACAGACGATGTTCAGAGATGACCAGGTTTGTTCAAGACCTCACTTTGGGTTTTGAGTATGGGCTATACTTTAGTTAAAAATGTCATGTGGCCTGGATGTCAGAATGTGGATTATGTTGGATGTGATGCATGTATGGAGGGACCCTGGGTATTTGGTAGTGGATATATTTTCTTATCCTTTGTTGGAGTATATTTTATTGAAAACAACATTTGGTTGTGGATAGGTGTGGAGACTAAGTCTCCCTTATGATATGTATTATACATTGTTTATCAAGTGATTTTGTATTGCACTAGTCATGTGCAATGGTCCAAATTACAGAGGAAACTCTGTCAGATTTTCTATGGAAATGGTATTTCATTTCATTGTTAAATCCGTAGTTTTGTAGTTGTATGACTCCCCGGACTTTGAAAGAAATGCTTTCGCTTAAGTTTTTATTTTTGGTCACTTTAGAAATGTTTGTTTTATAAAACAGGGATCCCGACTACTATTTTTGGATATTATTATTTTAGTGTATATAAAAACCCGGGGTGTCACAATAAGTGTAGCTCACACTCACCAGTCAGGTCATGAGATCTCATATCAATCCACCATGCATCATCATATCGTGGGTACATGAGGATATATAAATCTTAGTGTGCTCATAATGCTACATGACAATGCAAAAAAATCGTATGGATCACCATGCTGTAATGGTGATCAACTCTTGGGTCTACTAACTACCACTAACACTAGAACAGAAGACAATGTCTATATTGCATGGGAGAGGATTAGATGCATAGTCTAGACTACTCATGATACCAATCCCTATGGGGTGGGTGTCTATCATCTCATAAGTTAGAGGTAGGTGGTCAACCTTAAATCTCACTTAGCATAGCGTCTACCAAGCAGAAGCACCCATCATAAATTTGCAAAAACACAAAAATAACTAAATATTTCAAAAATTAGATATAAGATAAAACATATGATGCACAAAACACTAGAGCACCTATGGCTCACCATCCCAGGGCATTGCCCAGATTACAAAGTTAATCCCTTAGGAACGAGCAATCAAGCCTCCTCAACACGTCCACAGGTAAACGTGAACAACAAAAAGAATCATCAAATCATCTCAGTATACAAATAAATCATGCGCCCATGGAAATATGTAAATCAAAGTGATTGTGCATATGTAAAGATGTACATGTTGGATAATAATCCAAGTGAGGTCATAGTGCAATAATACATGTGCATCAAAATCATCGATAGAAATGAAACTAGCCCAATGATCATCCATAATTTAATGGAATTATATTAATATTAAATATTGTCACCTACCTCAATGAGGAGATAATCCCCTAGGATGTGCGAGCTCTCAAATTCGTACAATCTGGTGTACCTGTAAGGTCACATGTACTACACATCATCACTTACCACTCTCAAGATAATTTGGTGTTTATTCATCACTAATCATAAACATGATTCTCTTAAATCTTTTTCTTGTGCTTCTATCTTAACTATTAACCATAGATCAATGGTTCAACTTGCATGTTCTCCTCTATCCATGTTGATCAATGTCTCATTGAGTTGTCCATGATGGACCTCTCATTAATAAGGCAATCATTTCATTTTATTTTGTGAAGTTTTAAACAAGAAATTTATGGCTTTCCAACTCCATGATTTACGAGGCAAATTTGGTGGGATTTTCACAGTAATTTATTAATTTACCTTTTTTATTAATATATATTAAATAATTTAATTAAAAATTAAGAATTTTTACATTCTTCGTGTCATTGGATTCCATTGTTTGAGTGCAATCTAATCACTAATGTTTTAGCTCTTGATTTGGCCTCTATAAAAATCAAACTTCTTGAAATTCAATTCCTCATTTAATGAATTCTTGATTAATATTATATATAACTACAATATTATAGGTATTACATCCTTCCCTCCTTATAAAAATTTCATCATCAAAATTTTAGTACACCCTATACATGCAACTTGAGGGGTGTTGTTCTCATCTCCTCCTCTATTTCCCATGTGGTCTTCTGCATAAAGTGGAGCTAGCAGAGGACTTTGACTAGTGGAATAGTCTTGGTCCTTAACTCTTGAACGTTACTATCTAAAATTCGTACTGATTTGATTTTAAAGTTAAATCACAAGTGCAAAAATTAGTTGTAATATAGCATGCTAGTGAGATTGACCCCATCAGGAGTTGAACAAATGTGATGCTAGTGGTCCCTACTTTAAACTATTTAACCTGTGACGACCTGGGTTTTTGAAAACATGATTTGTAAAGTATTTTGAAAGGCAGGGCCCTTAAGAGTGTAAAAAATTTTCGCAATACAAAGCAGCGGAAATTCTTTTCTTTAGAACTTGTTTTGAAAACCCAAGTCACCACTTCATACATAACATAAGTACAATTTGTGTACAAAATAAAATTCCATTGAAGGAATATACTTTTATTAAACTCCAGGATCCATCCAATGGTTCACAGTACAGCCAAATCTAGTACAATACTTGTCCAAATTACATAATCCAAAACTCAAGCTCACCATACAATAAAACTCTCAACAAAGAAAAATACATGTCTTCAAGCGTATACCTTGAAGATTATTCTCTTCAAGTCTTCTATAGTCTTCAGCTCCTAACTCTCCTTCCCTGGATCTGAGATATTGCAACAAGTACAATATCTCAGCAAGCAATGCTTGGTAGGGGATTCAAGAAACATAATAATTGACAATGTAATTCCAATACTTCATAATCTCATTATCCTCAAACATACTCTTTACTTTGTAAGTTATGTATATCTATATACATACATACCCTTCATGGGTAAACCAGTTAAATTCGTGAAAATAGTCAAATATCATTCCCAACTAAGCTGATCAATTCTCTTCATTTTGAGAATTTAGTATTACAGCTAATCTCATACTAGGAATTTTCCTTCTTGGGAAACATTGGTAATATACAATTACCTAGCATTTCATTATGCTATAACATAAGGCATTTCACTATGCCTGTTCTCATATGCATCATAGTGCAAAATAATCAGAAAGGTTGCTATGCTGCAGTCTGATTCGTACTAGCGCGCTCGGATAACTGCCCTGTTCACCACTGATACCACGGTGGAAAATATTATGTCACTGCCCGTATGGGGGGGCAAGACTTTCACAGTGGTGGCCTTCCCATAATTGCCACCACCCGACTTTTAGCCTCTCATTGGGTAAGGTATCATCATATCATCAAATTTCAAGGAGCGGGTGGCCAAACCCTCATAACTCCTTTAGCAATAGCATCCCCTAGGCTCATGCCTATTAAAACAAACTCACAAGCCTCCAAGCTTGTATGTAAAATAGATTTCATATATATCAAACCATATGTCTGTTTACTTAGGGCTGAAATATTTTATAGTTCCCTATTCACTTATAGTTTAGTCCTTAACCATCTTATAGGTGTTTGGTTGGATCATAAGGTTTTCAAGAGATTTAATACAAGTATTATCATTACTCTTGTCAACATAAGATCATGAGTAAAATCATGTATGTATTCATCAAATCCTCCTACCTTTAAGGATTGATCTCTTTTCCCCAATCTTCCATGATCCTGACCGATGTATGTAATCTGGACATCCATACATATTGTCAATATATAAATTATGAACAATCCTATTGATCACTAGATCTGATGTTTAGAATGATCTTTAGATCATTCATATCTAAGTATTTTTCTATCTCTAAGTCTTTGTATGTTCATCTCTTTGATCTTGATCTTGATCTTTCATAGATCCTTTGATTGACAATCTACACATGTTGATAAAGATCAAGGTCCTAGATCTTCTATCATCTAGTTCTTCTTTGATCTAAGTTCAGTTCTTGGATCATCCCTATGGAGGATGATCTTGGTTTTCTTCCTTGAATCACCTTTGATCAAGGGTTTGGATTATCTAATCTAATGAACTATAACAAGTATATACTAAACATACATACTACGTACAATATAGTGTTCTTATTCTTATTGTTCTTGATCATCCAAGATCTAATGAATCTTGTTTGATCATCCTTATCTTACTTACTATTTTTATTAGGGTTAGGTAATTTACTAACCTTTTATGCTCTTATTATTATTATTCAACCAGTTAATGTGCTGGTTGAAGGTAGCTTATTCAAGCCTAAATCTAGACTGCTCCTCTTATTTCCAATTGGCTAAGGCTTACTAGCTGAATGGGTGAACACAAAGTGGTTACTTCAATCCTCATGTAAGGAGGCGTTTAGACCTCACAAAAGTCAACAGAAGGTAGGGGAAGAGCGTGGCTCTATTAGATAACCCCCTTAACCACTATGTTCATCATTCATTAGAATGACCATAGCTCAACCTTTCATAAGGTTCCTATAAGCATGTTTACCCTAAGTACTCTTTCTAATGGATTTTAATTAAGTCCATGAATATTTATAATGTCATTCATGGGGTTTATTATTCTTTTCCTAATTTGGGCCAAGGATTTGATAATCCTTATATTGTCCTACTAACTATAGCCCTTACTAATTAAGTCCAAAATATTCCATTCTTATTTGTGTAATGAAACTCTACTTTCTCATTAGAATACATTTTTGATGTTTTATGCTCTTTATCTCATAACAAGTAAATCTACTACTAACATTCAACCATAAATGAATTATAAATTTAAAGCATAAAACTACATAATTTAACATTCAATGAAAATGAGGCAAGGTACTTAAATTAAATCTAGCACCTTATGATAAGAATGAAATATATATCATACTAAACTCTAAATGTTATACTAGCATGCTTTATAACATAATAATATAAAATGAAACTAATTACATCTACATTTTTAGAAACCTTTACTTATGATCCAACCATTTGATCTTAGATCTTTTCCTTTGATTGAGGATTTTAGTTAGATTTAGGGAATTTTCTCTATTAAGGTCAAAAGATCACATTGATCTATTTTTATCATAATCCATCCATGATTTCCTTGGATTTCATCATATGAACATTTATTCTTTCCATCCCAAGGATTTGATCACACTTGATCTCATTGATCAAGTGGGTCCCTTTGTATTTTTAGGGTTTTTCTACCATAAAGGGTAGATCCCTTAATATATCTCATATCTATCCAATTTAAACATAGATATAACTTTATTTAAGTATTAGATCATTATTAAAACATGTTTCTAAGATCTGATCATCTCAGATCTTGAAAATCTATGTAATTGGAAACTTAATTCTTAAATACAGAAAATTTTTACTGAATAACATGTCTTTTTTATCATTCCATAAGAAAATAGAGGTTTCAAGCTTTCCATAGCTTCTTTCCGATCTCAATTTGGAGTTCAGATGACTCCATAATTGATCCTGGAAGTTCACAGTCTTCCTAGGGCCTGTATTTGATCTGGGCCCAGGAATGGACGGTCCAGATCGTTCGGGTGGAACGACCAGGCGGAACGTCCAGGCGGAATGAACCAAACGGCCATCAGGCACGTCTGCTAGAAGGAAACGATGACGCACTTCTGTGGGGCATCCACAGACGTGGACGGGACGAGCGGAACGCCCGTCGTTCGCGCGCCCGCAAACCGGGCTGTCGCTGGGTGCGTCCGCTCGTCCTTTTGAGGGACGCGCCTTAGTTGCGCTTGAGTAGACGCCCCACGCGTATCCCACGCGCCGTTCCGACGGTGCGTCACGCGGGCGTCTTGGGCGTCGTCTAATCTGGAGGTCAGACAGTCCCTTCTGGACCGTCCAATCAATCCTCTTGCAATTGAGGGCCCAAAACGTCTCTGATTTTGATGAAACTTCTACCCTAGGGGTTTTGGACCCTTCTAGATGGATTGGTACAGTCAGATTTCTCATCTGATCACTCCATCTTCCAGAATTAAGGGTTCTATTGTTTACTTTATTTTTATCTTTTTATTACCAAAATTAATTACAGTAAAATAAAAATTATATAAAACAATACTAAATATCTATGAAAAGGATTTCCACTTACTTGATTGGAGAGAAAACCTCAATTATATGCCCAATTGAAAAAAAAAAATACCTTGTTGATGAAGATATATCCTAGAATCCACCTTTCTTGCAAATATCCGTTGTTTGAACCGTTGGATCTTGAAATTTCTTTGGGGGTTTTATAGAATAGATGTGTTGGGATGTTTTGGATGGTGGAATTGATCAAATTAGATCTAGAACAGAGTGCCGAATTGATTTTAGGTCTCTTATTCTAATCTAAAAAGAAAAATAAGTTGGAAAGATATCTAACTCTTGGAAATTTTGGGGTTTTGGAGAGGGATTCTAGATCTAATTTTTCAAGGAGATTGAAGATAATTTCGTGGGGATTTTATGAGGATTTTTGGAAGATTTTTGGGATTGTATTTATAGGCATTTTGGGTCTTTTTCCATGATTATAATATGTTATTTTTTTAATATAAAATGGCATGAAAGTCTTCAATGCTCCCATGCCTAACTTTTCTTCCCCATGACTAGCTGATCTTTGTTGACCCATGTTTCACATGGGCTGCTGATCAAATTGGTTGTTGGGGACGTGGTGGTCCCCATGTGGGCCCCACATGGTGTAAAAAGTCAGTTTTGCCCTTTATGCATAAAACTTTGGGTTTTATTCCCATGATCTCGGATTTGAGTGTACTTAGTGGCGTTGGATTCGTATTCTCAGTACATTCTAAATTTTGATGTTTCATATTTTGATTTTTGGAATATTTTCATTTTTGGGTAAAATTACTATTTTACCCATTTTGTCCAAAAAATGAAAAACTTAAGGATTTCTCATCCGAATTCGAAATTTGTCGTGCTTACAGTCATTTTGAAGGCTTTGCTAAGTTTAATTTCAATTTTACATATCTTATTATTTGATTATACTTTTATAAAAAGTATATTTTAAATAACCCTAATATTTCAGCCCAAAATATCTGAAACTCAAACTTTATTGATTTTTCTCAATCAATTTACAAAAATTGGGCTTATTACATAACCTAGCTAAAATTCAAGAGATCTTTGACCAAAACTAACATTGGAAATTAACACATGGAATTGGAAATTATGAAAAAATTAAAAACATGCTAAAATTAAAAACTTTCCTAAGACATGCACTTTTTAAAAATAAAACTTTCCTAATTTAAATAATTTCCTAAATTAAAAACTTTCTAAAAATGAAATTAAGCAACTTCCTAATTCATGCAAGTCCATGGAAACCAAGCAAAAAATTCATTAAACTTTCTAGACATGAACTTGGAAACTAAAACGTGTGACTTTCCTAAACCAAGAAATTAGAAAATAAAATAAGACACAAACAATGGAATTTCAACTACAAATAAATGATAAAACTAATGAAAGAAATTACTAGTCAATCAAAGAAAGGAAAACTACCCAAGTACCATGTGTGTGACCACGGAATCGTACACATGATTTATTGGGTAGGAATGGATCTGATCCACTACTTTGAAAACCTATAACATGCAATCCTACTCAAGCATTAAAGGGCAAATCTAACAATGTAAATGGGTTCTTGAAAAATCAAGTGAACATAAAGTGCCTAGTGCTGAAAATTAAACAAAATAAACCATGAAAAGAAATTCCAACAGCATAGTAGTTGAATCATTCACTCAATAGAACATGTAAAATATTGAATTAATCAATTCTAATGTAAGCAAACATTCAACAATGTAAAATATTAACTGCTGGACACAAATATAAATTAAAAATTCTAGTAAACTTCATTGAATTACATTAACATTCATCAACATAAATCCCAAAATATGTGTAATCAAAATCTAAAACTTGAATTCTATGACAATGAATTCCACTTGATAATAATCAACCCACAACTACAAGCTAATCCTTCTTCAATTATTCCAACACTCAATCATAAATAAGCATGCTTGAAATCAAGGGAAAAATTCCACTAGAAACTAAATTAAACTTGAAGAAATTAAGGAAAGTAAGAAGGGATTTCAATGAAACCCAAGGAGATCTAAAGGAAATGTAAAGCAAGGACAAGGATTAGATTCAAGGTGACTTCCCTTGGCTATCACTTCAAGGGGAAACCAACCTTGGATCTTAATCAATAAGCAAAGATGAACAATAGGATTGAAAGCCATTAACTAACAAAAAAGTAAAGTTCAAGTAGAGAAAAGAAAAATTAAAAGGGAATCAACCAACCTTTCAAAGAAGAATTAAAAGACCGGAGCTAGGTGTGGAATGCTTGGAGAAGATGCAGCCCCACCTTGGAAAGAAAAGCAACACCAAAGGAGAAAAATGGTTAAGGCAAAAGGTAGGAGGAGAGCTGAAGAAGAGGATGCCTCCTCATTTTAGAGGAGGCTTTCTTTTCCTTCTTCCCAATTCTTCTCTTTTTTGAATTTATTTTTGGCTTTTTATATGTTGTTTCCTAAGTTCTCTAAGGTAGCTCCAAGTGAAGGTGGGGTGGGGATGGAATAAGACTAGGATTGGATGGCTAAGATTAGGTGTAGAGGGCTGCCTAGTGTTTTTAGCAAAAAGGAAACAAAGTGGGCTGCTTTTGGTTATCTTAAGGTGGGGAGATGCTATTTTTTTAGGGGACGGCATCTCCCCCCTTCAAAATTTGTTGAAACCCTTCCAAATATGAAATTGGGTGATGGGATAAGGTAGGAAAGAGAGATGAAAGTGGGAGGAAAGAGATGGGTGGGAAAGTGAGGTTAGGTAGGAAACTTTGATTGGTTAAATGATTTCCTAAGAAATGGGGATTGGTTGGGTGGTTGGGATGGGAGTATAGAAAGGTGGAGGAATCTTGAAATGGTAGGGCTCTTGAATGGAAAGTCAAATTCATGGTCCAATCTAGTGATGTTGTGGAAAGTAATAAAAAGGTGAGAAAAATATGAAAAATGGAAGAATCTCATCCTATTGGTCCATATGCTAACTTATCCTAATGATTTTTTTTTAAATTCTCTTAAAAATATCCTTTAGAATCTCATGGATAATCCTCTCAAGCTTCCTCCAATCCTAGCCTTCCATTTAGCTTAGCTTAATGGTTTTAATGGCTAACTTTGAGGGCTCCATTGGCTAGGCTTCATGGCTGGCTTAGGTGGCTAACTTTGAGTGGATTGAATTCCTTAGATTGTCATTTTCTCTCATGGCTTATATGGCTAAGGTAGCTCACAAACAACCCAATCAAAGGTGGTGAAAGTGCATGGCTTACTTTATGAGCCTACTTTGGCCACCTTTAGCTCCTTTGATTGCATCCATTGCTGGTCCTAAATATGATCTTCTTCTTTGATCTCATGTTGGATTGATGATTCTTAAATTTTGACTTGATCTATTGATTTTGATCTTCAATGTTCGTCTCAATTGTTCTCGGCCATTGGATCACCATCTCGCTTCCTACAAAAGGTTAAAAACTCTAATTAAATCCTTAAAAAATGATTAACCATATACTTAACTTAAATTATCCTCTGAACCTACAAAATATTAAGCATTTGCTTCATTAGGTAAAAAATGTATGTGTTACAAATTTTTGTCAAATATAAGTTATAACACATGAGTAACTAATTGGGTGGCTTTTATGCAAAATTAAATACTTATCGCATACTACTCTCTCCTCAAAGGTCAAATCAAGACTGAACTCAACCTTCTTGATTCTATAAGCGGGCCTTGTACATATATCCATTGCATCGATACATGAAAAATGTCATGAACATCCATGAGTTGTGGCAATAAGGCCAACTAGTATGCCACCACTCTGACCCTCCTCATGATCTCAAAAGGACCAATGAATATGGGGCTGAGTATCCCCTTACTTCCAAACCTCATCATCCTTTTCATAGATGAGACTCTAAGAAATACATGGTCTCCATATACAAACTCCACATCCTTTTTCCTTTTGTCAACATAACTTTACTGACAACTGTGACCCTCCAAAATTCATTTCCTCATTATCTGGACTTTCTCAACACACTCCTCCACTAACTCTAACTTCATGAGGCACCTTTCTCTCATGTCACTCTAGCATAGGGGTGATTAGCACTGTCTACCATATAGTGCCTCACAAGGGGCCATGCCAATGCTTGCGCAATAGCTGTTATTGTATGTAAACTCCACAAATGATTGGTCTTCATCCCAACTACTTTCCAATCAATGGGACAAGCTATTAGCATGTCGTCAATAGTCTTGATGGTCCTCTCTGTTTAACTGTCTACCTAGGGGTGAAAAGTTGTACTAAACCTCAACATTGACCCTATGGCATCCTAAACACTCTACCAGTACTTCTAAGTGCATCTACTGTCTATATTAGAGATGATAGTAAAGGTATCCCATGTAAGCTCTCTATCTCCTTAATGTAAAGCCTTGCTAAGCTATCTGCTAATTAAGTCTATTTAATGGGAAGGAAGTAGGTGGACTTAATCAACCTATCAATGACAACCTAAATCATGTCATGTCAGCTCGCAATCCTTGAGAGACCTGATATAAAATAAATGGTAATATGGTCCCACTTCTACTCTTGAAGATCCAACATATGAGGTAACCTTGAAAGTCTTTGATGTGAATGAAGTGGGTCCCACTTCTACTAACAAATAATTTTATGGGAATGAACTCCCACTTCTACTAACAAATCAAACATCGTGCCACACATTCTTCAAATGGGAATGAAGTGGGAAAACTTTGTCAACCTATCAACAATAACCCTTATCTTATAATATGGTCCTACTACTCTGAGAGATCCAATGTCTGAAGTAACCCTACTTTGACCTATTGACAAGTCAAACATCATGCCACACATCCTCCAATATTTCTCTTCTTTCCATTACACCAGAAGTGCTATCTCAAATCCTAATACATCCTTCTACCTCCCAGATGGATAGTAAATTGTGACTAGTGAGCTTCCTGAAGTAGCTTACATGTCAACTCCTTGACAGCTGGCACCTCTATCCTATCCTCTAAAGAAGCTTACTTCTTTGTCAAGGCCTGTTTCTACATCATCCATATGTTCATGTAAAATTCTATCAACAAATCTCAATCTGAAAGATATATTAGTGATTGTTGCTCTCGACATCCTACTCAAGGTATCTACTACAATGTTTTCCTTCTCAGGGGGTACTAGATGGTGAGGTCAAAGTCATTGAGATATTACATCCACTTGTGCTGCCTCATATTCAAATCACTCTGACTAAAGAAATACTTGAGGCTTTTATTGTCAATGAACACATCAAATTTCTCTCTGTATAAATAATGTTGTCATGACTTTAATATAAATACCACTGCTACCAACTATAGATCATGAGGAGAGTAATTAACCTCATGCATCTTTAATTACTGTGATTCATAAGCTATTACCTTCTCATGCTGCATCAAAACTACTCCCATCCCCTTACTTGAGGCATCATAGTAAACCATGAAACCATTAGATCCTGAAGGTAGTGTCCACATTGGTGCAGAAGTAAGTCTCTACTTGAGCTCTTGAAAGCTCCTCTTATAGGTATCACACCCTATAAATTTATTCTTCCTAGTCAAGATTGTCTGAGGTAATGTAATCTGCGAGAATCCCTTGATAAACCTACGATAATAACCCTCTAACCTAAGAAAGCTACAAATTTCAATCATTATGTTAAGCCTCTTCTAGTTCAGCACTACCTCTACTTTAGTAGGGTCTACACCTACTTCATCCTTTGATACAATGTGGAAAACAAAATGCACTTGCTTTGGCCAAAAACCACACTTACTGAACTTTACAAATAATTGGTGGTGACATACAGTGTCCAACACGAGGCGCAGATGCACCCTTAGCTCCTCCCTGCTAGGTGAGTAGACCAATATATCATCAATAAAAACAATAACAAACTTATCTAAGGAAGCTCAAAAGACCTGATTAATCAAATCTATAAATTGCGTTGTCGCATTGGTCAAACCAAAAGGCATCACGAGGAACTCATAATGACCAAAATGAGTCATAAAAGTTATTTTAGAGACATCCTCCCCCTAAATCCTTAGCTGATGGTAGCTTGATCTCAAATCTATCTTCAAGAATACATGTGCCAACTAAAGCTAATCAAATAGATCATAAACCTGGGGCAAGGGATATCAATTTTTAAACAAAAATTGTTTAATAATTGGTAGTCTATACATAGACGCAATAATCTGTCCTTCTTCTTCACAAAGAGGACTAGTGCTCCCCATAGAGATCCACTAGGTCTAATGAAAGCTTTATCAAGTAGCTCTAGTAACTAGGTCTTAAGCTCTCTTAGCTCAACTGGGGCCATCTTGTATAGTGCCTTAGAGATAGGCACTGTACCTGGTACCAAATCAATGGTGAAATCAATCTCCCCACTTAGTGGTAATCTTAAGAGCTCTTGGGAAAGACATCTGCAAATTCATGCACGATTCAATGTCCTCAATCTGGGGTTGTTCATTGTCCTCATAGTCACATAAGAGAGGAAGACATGGCACCCTCTAGAAAAGTATGCACTACCGTCATGGCATAGGTAACACAAGCACCAGTGGTGTTCTTCCTACACTGGAATGACATCACTGGCTATCCAAGAACACTAAAAATAACCCTCTTAATGTGACAATCTACTATTGCCTAGTAAGTAGCTAGCTACTCCATTCCTAAGATAACATCATAATCAACCATGTCTAGTAAAATGAGATTGGCATCCATCCCCATGCTTGATATCTCTGTAGGTACCTCAGGAAGGTATATACTAGCCCCAACTAACTATCCTATTGGTGTCATAATGTTCAATTCAAAAGCTAACTTACAAGTAGATATGTCTAAGCAAGATGTAAATACACATGAAATAAAGGATTGAGTGGATCTTGAATCAAAGAGGACCCCTACATGCCTATCTGAAATGAGAAAAGTACCTTCCACTACCTGGTTCGAGGCCTGTGCCTACCCTGATGTGATAGTAAAGACTCACCCCTAGCTACATGGCATGGTCTCCACTTTGTCCCCAACATCTATCCGTTTGCTCCTTTGTCCCATAAGGCAATCTCTAAGGAAGTGTCCTATCTCTCCATAGCCAAGGCATCTAAATAGCTATCTCTATGAGGGTAACTACTATAGATGCTATCATTGCTGCTACTACCTATTTGCCCTAGGACATGGCTGGCCAAGATGCCTACCCTTACACCTAGGGCACCCTTTATTGTCCATATCCTTCTTTTGCTTTCTTGACTACTACTGACTCGATGCCCTTTGCAGTTGTGTCAATGTAGAAGGTCCTTGCCTCTGCAACTGTGTCAAAGAAAATCTCTCTAATATCGAGGCCATATCTACTGTCTTTGGTACCTTCACAAGACTTGCAATAATCACACAATTCCTCAACCCGGGCATCAAACCATCAACAAATTGATCAATAACCTCCTTATCTATGGAAAATGTGTTAGGAGTAAATCTCCTCAATCTAGTGAATCAGTTCAAATACTACTAAATTGTCATATCTCACTACTCTAAGATTGCAAACTCCCTCTACATTGCCTACTATGCATGGGGCAAAAAGTATTGATCATCAAATATCTTTCTAAAAGCCTCCCAACTAAGTATTTAGGAATAGGTCCTCTCAAAAGTATGCCACTATAAACTTGCATTACCTTTCAGTAAATAGGTGGCTATCCATACCTGGGCCTCAATAGGGACTTTCATAGCAACAAATTCCCTCTTAACATAGAAAAGCCATCTCTCAGCCTCATTTGTATCCCCTTCCCCATAAAAAGTGTGGCACGATCCTCTGAAACCTTTCTAGTAGCTTATCTATTTTATCGAAATTCTTTGAGGCACCACCTTTTATAGCTCTATGTGTTGGTGGTGGTAAGATGACTAGACTGATGAGTTTGTTGATGCCACAGCAGCTGTTTCCAATGGTGTTGAACTCATGGCATGCATTACTACTTGTGCCTAAATTTACTACTATATGTCTGGTATTAGGCCATGCATCACCTAGCCCACTATCTTTGCTACCTATTCTCTTTGCCAGAAAGACTCGGTAGGTGTAGCCACTTGTGGGGTAGGGGTAGACCTTGTTTTCCTTTAACGAGCCATCTATTACAATATCATTGTAGTTCGACATACATTTTACCTCTAACTCATCTTTTATAATGACTTATGGGCTAACAAAGTTAAGTGTACTCTTTGGAGTGGTCTTAATGGAGTAGACTGGGCTGTGATACCAAGCTATGACACACTAAGCTTTAAGCATAAACGTTTACATATATAATACTAAAATACTCAAGATCCCTGATTTAAAATTTTTATTTTTTAAAAATTAAGTAGAAAAAATGTTCATAAAGTTACATATAATAGCACTAAACATATATGATGTACTAAAGGATTCAAATCACAAAGTAAATTATGCTAACTATCTAAAAACTCTAACATATATTGTAATAATATAGTAATTTAGAAATGATATGGCCCAAGATCTATCCATCATAACCCCGCATCAAACAATAAAAGCATGCCCACAAGGTTTAGAGTACACATGAGTAACTAACATGTAAATGTAGCCCATTGGAAATCTCAAAATGATGTCCTAACAACTACATACATCGATATAATCGCCTCTAAGATGCACTGAAGGTCTCTGCTACCCTTACTATCCTCCACCTATTTGCCCTTGACTATCTCACCCTATATCTAAGGCATTGCAGAATACCACAATACCTCAACAAGCTATCACTTATGTTGGTTCATGGACATTTAATATTCACTAAAAATACATGCATGTAGTATGAAAACTAAATAATAAGTTCTCATAGATGTAATACATAGTATACGCATGTAAATGGTGCCAAATCCAGTATTTGGTGTAGGAATGAAAGACCTCGAAATAAATCGGGGAGAGTGCATGAAGCCAAATCGACATGACATATATCAAGGATCATGAGTATAATAATGCAAACTATATGAACTTCAAAATGTCACAACACATGTGCATGTCATCAATGAAGAGCACCCAACCATAGGGTTACTCAAGACATGAGTACTCATACTAAACCTCCATGCATCATCACACCATGGGTACATAAGTATATATCAACCCTAATGTGCTCATAATGTTGCATGAAAACAGAGAACAGTCATATGGATCACCATGCTACACTAGTAACCAACTCCTAGGTCTACCAACTGTTGCTCCCTGCCAACACCAAAATGGAAGACTAAATGCTCGTCTTGCATGGGGAAGGATTGAATACGTAGTGTGGACTACCCATGATGCTACTCCCTATGGGGTGTGCCCATCTATAGCGTGGGTGTCTATCATCTCGTAAGTTAGAGGGTGGGTGGTTAGTCCTAAATCTCACCTAACATAGCATATACTAAGCCAAAACATCCAGCATAAATTAGAAAAAACATGAAAATTGCTAAATATCTTGAAAACTAGAGATAAGAGAGTATCTGATTCACAAAATAGTATACACTTGTGGCTCACCATCCTAGGACATTGTCCTAACCACAAAATCAGTCCTTTAGGGACCAATCGCCAAGCCTCCTCAATGGGTCTACAGGTAAATGTAAACAATGAAAAGAATCACCAAATCATCTCAATGTACAAATAAATCATGCGTCCATGGAAATATGTAATTGTAGTAGTTGTGCATATGTAAAAGATGTACGTGCTGGACACTAATCCCAATGAGGTGATAATGCAATAATAAGTATGCATCAAAATCATCAATAGATATGAAACAAGCACAATGATCGTCCATGATTTTATGGAATTATAAATGTCATCACCTACCTCAATGAGGAGATAATACCCTAGGATCTGCAACCACTCAAATCTGTACAACCTGGTGTACTTTTTAGGTCACACGTACTAAACATCATCACTTAGCACTTTTTGTTTATCATTTCTGAATCCTAAGTTTTCAAATCATTCCAAATTTAGGTAATTTCTTATTTATTCATCACTAATGATAAACTTGATTCTCTTAAATCTTTTGATTGAGCTTCGATCTTGGCCATCAATCATAGATCAATGGTCCAAATTATTTGGTTCTCCTCTATCCACATTGATCAATGTCTCATAATTAGCCTTTCTACGATTTCGATGTCTACTCCATTGATATGATGGTTAGATTGATGGTTTTGATCACTTCCAAGAAGTCTAATTCTACTAAATTCAATGATTTTAGGATTATTTAATTGTTAATGGCTTAATCCGTTATGATATCATGAAATTTCTAGTTTTCTCGTGGTCCATTCATCCCTCACTAGTTCATGCTCAGATCTGATAGTTAGATTCTACTCTGATTAGTTAGATCTATGTTCCTCGATCCATTTGAGATCTAATCTTACTAATATTAGGGTTTTTAAGATGATCCAACCATTGATCAATCTCAACACTACTTTGGGCTTATTTATTGCCCCATTTTGTATCTAACATAACTTTATTCTTCATATCTCTACGGTTTTCTAATAATAAAAAAATGTGTATTATCAGTTAATTCATTGATTTGACAATCAAACTAACTTCTGATTAGTTAAATCTATGGTTTTTTCTTTAGTTGATGGTTTAGGTAACAATTGAAGTCCATCTGGATGATCTAACTATTATATCAACTCAATTACTTTATTTGCTCTCCCGCTTGATTTATTTCTAACGTTTGATCATCTTTGATCTAATGAATCTAAGCTATTTCATGATTTAAAAAAAAAAATTTATTGGTTCAAGATGGGTTTTGATATTGAAATTTATCACTAATTAGTCCATGTTATCAATGATTCCAACGGTCTTGGATCACAATTTGGATTTTTATAACCTCTTGAATTGAAGATTTTGTGCTTTAGATCAAATTGAGGGTTCAGATCAAAATTTACATAAAAAAATGTCCAAAATGACATCACCAAGATGCACGTGGTTTATGATGCACTTTCCCAATGCACCAGGATGTGTCATGATCACCAAGATGCACTTGTTGCCTCAGTGACATCAGGATGCACCTACGTTCTATGTGTTCCGCAAAGGTGCATGCTATGGTCACATGCGGGCGAGCATGCCATGTGCATACATTCTGCTGGTGTGTCTTAGGAGCAAAAGTCTAATGAAATGTTTAGACGCGATCACGACCGTCTATTCCTTTTTTTGTTCAAATCTCCCATCCGTATCATCCAATTTTAACTATTTCAATGTCTTTTAAGGTTTTTGGGGTCCAGGAGTTCATTGAATGACTTAGATCTCCCATATGAGTTGTCATTGATGTACTTCTCATGTAAGTCGGTTAGATCTATTCACTAACAGAACATTGGCCGAAAAACACAGTATAGTAAGGAAAAAAGAAAGGAGAGCAGAGGAGGAATACTTGGATTCAGTCAATGGGGAAATTGGGCTGGTGACATTGGACAATGTGCTAGAGAGGAAAGGGATTGCGCATGCCTATCCAGAGGGGAAAGGTCACAGGCATTTGCAACGTTGCCAATAAGATCTTTGGGCAGTGCATGTGGGAGGAGGTAGAGTTCATCTATGCCATTGGAAAAGTAGGTCATCAGGGATTTATACTAGCAAGAGGGAAGGGGATTGTCAATCGTTAGTAAATAAAAAATAAGGACATGTCAAGTCACTAAAGGCTATAGCAGCATTGCCAGTTGAAATGGGGAAGGGGTGTTTTTGGAGGCCTTATAGATGCGGAGTTCTATGCAGACCAACGTTGGCACTAACCAGGTGGCAATCAAGGAGAGAGAGAGAGAGAGAGAGAGAGAGAGAGAGAGAGAGAGAGAGAGAGAGAGAGAGAGAGAGAGAGAGAGAGAGAGAGAGAGAGAGAGAGAGAGAGAGAGAGAGAGAGAGAGAGAGAGAGAGAGAGAGAGAGAGAGAGATCACTAAAGGTTGTAGCAGCATTGCCAGTTGAAATGGGAAAGGGGTGTTTTTGGTGGCCTTATAGATGTGGAGTTCTGTGCAGACCAACATTGGCACTAACCAGGTAGCAATTGAGGAGAGAGAGAGAGAGGGGGGGGGAGAGGAAATAAATGTAGGAGACCACATTTATAATAGGTTTGAAATTATTTTTTATATAATGATTACCTCTCATTAATGTGGTAATCATTTCATTTTAGTTTGTGAAGGTTTAAACAATACATCAATGGGTTACTTACTCTGTGATTTTGGCATTTGATTTGGTGGGCCCAAGTAAAGTTACTATTTTAACTTTTTAATAATTTATATTAAATATTGTAACTAAAATAACTATGAATTATTTCATGGGAACTCCAATTTTTGCGTTCTTAGTGTTGTTGAGTTTCAATTTTTGAGTAACATCCAAATGTAGATGTTTCAGATCTTGATTTGGCCTTCGTAAAAATCAAATTTCTTGAAATTCAATTCCTTATTTAATGAAATCCTCGATATATTAATTAAATTTAATTATAATATTAGAGGTATTACACATGTCCTTTTCTATTTGAGAAATCTAGTCCCACATTGACCCAATACCTCAAACTTTCCAAATTTTAGTGATATAAAATGGGGGCACTTGATAAAAATATGGACAATATTAAATGATGATTTAATAGTACTTGATAACAAATACTCTTGACTCAAAACTAAATTTAAACTTCTTCACAGGAAGTTGTTCGGTCATGACTATAGTTTTAATTGTTGATCAAAATATATTGGGGTTTAGGAAAATCTCAAAATCATCTCCATCAAAGGACAGAAGGTCTTAATCAACTTTTGAGGTAATCTTTTAAGTTTTAAGTCCATTTATCTTCTCTTAAGATAGTTTGAAATTTTTTTAGTTTATTTTAATAGAACATAGTTTTGAGTTTGATTCAGTTTAATTAGCTTTAGTTTGGTTTTATTTATTTAGTTTAGCTTTGATTACTTCCTTCCTATGTTTTCCACATTTTTTATTTTTGGAGAGTAGACCAATATTAACACAAGACTAATATATATATATATATATATAGTTTCTCGAAATATAACTTTTCACTGACAAACTCTTCAAACGTTATCTTTACTTTCCAAAGCTTCTTTCATGGCCTTAAAGATGCATTTAACTGACCCATTTCTAAGAAGATAAGGATCTTTGGTTAATTTGCCTTAGGAAGGCTAGGACTTGTAGCTAAACCTACGGGTGGTGGCTCAATTGTGATTTCCAATACAATAGCTAAAGGTTGCCATTTAGCATCAATGGCCAAGCTATTTGTTTGAAATTACCTAACAATTTTCCCACAATTACAACCTAATATCTAGACAATTCAATGATCACAACCCACCATTCTAACTATGTATATGCCAAAAAGGGTATGGCACTTAGTCAAAGTCCTATAGCCTAAGACTTCTAAACTAATTCAAAGTCTTTAAGATTAGGACTTCTAGATCTAGTCAAACTTAGTGTCCTACATCTCAAAGAATCTCATGCCTACTCAAAGTCTAACAGCCTAAGACTTCTTAACTCAATCAAAGTGACATAGCCCAAGAATCATAATTCTGGTAAAAACCCTCAACTTAAGACTTCCAACTCTAGTTATAGTCCTGCAGCTCAAGACTCCTTGTAGTAGCCAAACTCCTGTAGTCCAATACTCCTTGTCTAAACCAAATATTATAAATTAGGATTGTTAAATCATCAAGAGTTCCAAAAACTTTAGAATTCTTGGTCAATAGAAAGTCTTATGGCCTAAGAATCATAGGATGACAAGAATGCTTGTGACACTAAAGTCCTTAGTCGACATAAAGTACTATGGCCTAAGAGTCTTAAGATGACAAAAATTCTAACGACATTAGAATTTTGAGGTGATGAAAAGTCCTGAAATCTAAGAGTCGTTATATGACTGAAATTCTAGACATTAGAGACCTTGCATGACTAGAGTTCCAATACCTAAAAGTCCTTGACAAACTATAATTCTTTAGACCAAAGAGGCTTAAACTAACTAAAACTCTAAAGACCTTGGAGTATATAGATGGGTAAAATTCTTTAGTTTCAAGAGTCTTACAAAGAACCAAAGTCCTACTTAAGGAGTCCTAAAAATTATGGACTCTAATCAAATAGGTCCCAGGGTCCAAAAAGACCCAAAAACCAAGGACTCTAGCCAAATGGGCCCCACAACACAAAGAGTCCTTGTCCTTGAAATCAAGGACTCTAGCCAAATAGGCTACATAGCCCAAAGACTCCCACAAATCAATGATTGAAAAACCCTCAAAACAACAAAGAATTTGAGAGGATTTTATCAACTTAGAAGCCTTCAATGGCTGAAATACAATCATTTACCCTATTAAAAGAAGTTATGCCATGACTCCACTAGAATTAAGGCCCAACAATGCTAAAGGCATGTATTCTCCTCTAACATCAAATGGCTAAATGCATGTGAAACTTATGCCCAACAATGTTATGCATCTCCTTCATCTCCATTAATAGAATTTTTCCATGAACTTGAGGCCAATGCTACCTAGGCCTCAGTGATTAAAGAGAGAGAGTGTGTGTTTAACACTCTACCTAACATTAGACAAATGAGCCTCAAAGGCTATACACTCTTATCAGGTCTACGTGATACTTTCAAAGCAAAGCATATATTAGCTATCGACTATCTCATGTCTTAAAAATGAGTCAAGCAACCCGATTGGGTTGTAAAACTAAATCAAGTACGAGTTATGATCCTAGTAGAGTTAAGCCTCATTCTTTGTTGAGATCAATCAGTAACTGGTAATATATACCTTCTTCTCTAACATCAAATTGCTAAAGGAATGTAAGGTATATGCCCAACTCAAATATTCATCTTGTAATATATAAGGGATACCATTATGCACTTGAGGTTATGAAAAAACTACCTAGCCCATAAATGATTAAAGAGAGAACAAGCTAATATCACACTTAATACTATATAGAAAGGCTTTAATGGCCACACACTCTTAAGGAATTATAGTGATGCATTCGAAGACAAATATATTGACAATCAACCACTTTCGCTAAACTAAGTAAGCAATTTGATCATGTTATGGAACTTATTTGAGTCAGTATCAAAGATTGTTGCAGCTGCTGATAATTGTAATTTTTCTATATACAGTTAACCTTTATCAAGGATCTTTTCTTTGTACATATGTATGTCTTTAGTAATTGAAGAGAGTGTATTCAGTAATCAAAGATTTCTATATGCATTTAGTAGTCAAAGAAATACAATCAACATCTATTGGTGACTAAGAAAATGAATCTTAGTAGCTAATGTAACCAAAGGAATATATCCATGAAACACTCGATACATAATAAACCCTTGACTTTGCCCCATGAAAAATTGACCCTCAATTTCCTTTAGTTTGATTGTTTATATGCATCATGCACAATATGTAATTGGACTCATACAACTCCTCATAAGGGAGATCAAAGAATGTACTCCTCTTCTTACTGTCTTCTTCTCTCCAGACATTGTATTGGTCTTTCTAAATGTGATACTACGACCCTGTGATGGTGCCAAAGCATTAGATTCTAATAGTTGAGGAGGTGCAAACCTTGCTTTCTAATTGCCACTAAAACATGTATTATTAATTTGAAGTCTATGATTAATATCCAAGAATCAACAATGTCCATGTAATAAAACTTTTGGTCATACTTCAAAAACTCAAATTTCATGGGCTCATTGCATTTTAGATGCCCATTTCCCCTTTGTGCTCTATCTTGATAAGTTGGAATATGCAGAAAAATCACTAATAGTTCATAACACTGCTACATGCATTTGGAAAGTCTACCTTATTGAGGAATCATAAGTGTTTATCCCATCCTCCCAGAGTTCCTTTAACTCTATTTAGACACTGTATTGATCTTTCCAGATGTGATATTAAGGCCTTGCAATTGTTCTAAGATCATCATCATCATCATCAAGACCTTATCCCAATTAGGGTTCCTTCATTCCCCTCTATTAAGTATCATGGCTTCACTTAGTCCCAAAGTTTTTAAATCTTTTCTCACCACTTCTATCCATGTTCTTTTAGGCCTTACCCTTCCCCTTTTAGAACCTTCAACTTGCATTGCCTCACTTCTTCTAACTAGTGTCATTTTTTATCTTTATTGGACATGTCCAAACCATCTAAGTCTAATGTCCCTTATCTTGTTACCTATTAGTGCTACTCCTAAGTTTCCTCTAATGTTTTTATTCCTAATTATATCCTTTCTTGTCTTTCCACTCATCCATCTTAATTTCCACATTTTGGCTATGCTCATCCTATGAACATAGTGTTCCTTAACTTCCCAATACTTTGATTCATAGAGCATGGTCAGCCTTATAGCCATCCTATAGAGTTTTTCTTTTAGTTTGAGTGACACCCATAGATCAAACAAAACTCCAAATGCCCATCTACATTTATATTTAACTCACTTGGATTCTCTAGGTAACCCCCATTTCAATCTCTCCACTCTCATGAAACATAGATTCTAATGCTTCTCTCCATAACTCTAGCTTTGTGTTTATGCCCTCCCTTATCTCATCAATTAAAACTATGTCATCTATAAATAGCATGCATTATGGAATCTCCTCATGTATATGTTTTGTTAACTCATCCATAACCAACATGAAAAGGTACGGGCTCAATGCTGATCCTTGGTACAATCCTATAGTGATACCAAAATCACTAGTCTCTCTGCTAGTGGTCTTAACATTTGTTACCACTCCCTCATACATATCTTTAATTATGTCTATATAGCCCCACAAAAACCCTTTCTCACCTAATACCCACCATATTAACTCCCTAGGGACCTTATCATAAGCTTTCTCTAAATTAATAAAGACCAAATGGAGGTCCTTCCTCCTCTCCCTATATTTCTCTGTCAATTGTCATAAGAAAATAGCTTCCATGGTAGACCTCTCAGGCATGAAATCAAACTAGTTCTCCCCTACACTTGTCTCATGACATGGCCTCTTCTCAATCATTCTTTCAAAAAGTTTCATAGTGTGGCTCATAAGTTTGATCCCCAGATAATTAGGTATTATAATCCTACGGTCATATCTATAATATCCAATTTATTTAGGTTTACAATACTTTGAATCCCTTTATTCTCAAAGCGATTGTCATTTAGCAATTTTTGAAAGTAACTTTCCCACCTTTATTTAGTCTTATCATCTTTGATAGTACCCTATGATCATCACTTCTAATGCATTTAATGTGGTCTAAGTCCTTACCCTTTTTATCTCTTATTTTTGCAATTTTAAATACATCCTTCTCACCTTCTCTTGATCCTAGTCTATTATACAGATCAGCATATGCCTTGAGTATAGAGTCACTTACTAGTCTCTTAACAACCTTTTTAGCATTCTTTTCTTGTTCATACTTTTCATTATTTCTAGTCTTCTATCATGCTTTAAAGTACACTCATTTTTCTTTAATAACATTTTACACTGTTTCAATCCACTATCAAGTTTTCTGTAATAATTTTCTTTTACCTTTAGATACTCCTAGGACATCTTTTACCACTTTCTTAATGAACCCAACCATATTAATCTAGAATTGTGCCAACATATCAATCCTAATAGTAGAGCAGGTGTAAACCTTATCTTTTTCTTACCACTAAAACATATATTATTACTTTGAAGTCTATGATTAATATCTATGAATCAACACTGTACAATCTTTTGGACATACTTCAAGTACTCAAAATTTGTGAGCTCATGACATTGGGAAATGCCCATTGTCCCTTTATACTCCATCCTAATAAGTTGGCATAGGTAAGGAAAATCACTTATAGTCCATAATAATGATGCATGCAATTGGAAAGTCTCCCCTGTTGATGAATCATAAGTGTTTATCACATCCTCCCAAAGTTCCTTCAACTCTCTCCAGGCACTATATTGGTCATTTCAAATGTGATATTAATGCCTCACAATTGCACAAACACATTAGATGCTAGCAGTCTAATAGGAGCCAACTTTGTTTTCTATTCACTAGAACATATTATTATTACTTTGAATTATGTGATATATCTAGGAATCAACTGTGTCAGTTTGATAAAACTTGTAGCTATACTTCAAATACTCAAAACCTTTATGCCTTGTGCATTATGGACATGCCCATTTTCTCTCTATTCTCCATCTTGATAAGTTGTTATAAGCAAAAATATCACTTATAGTCCATAATGGTGTTGCATGCAACTGAAAAATCTCCCTTTTTGAGGAATTGTATGTGTTTATCATGTCCTCCTAGAGTTTATTTCAATTCCTCTACTAAAGGTTAGAAATACACATAAAAGTCAGTCCATTAAATAGATGGGCTTGGTATAAGCAATGTCAAGGTAATGTTTGGCAACTTCTTTCATGCCCTAAAAATGTGGAATATTTATTACATGAGTAGATACACGACAAATTCTTAGGGTCTATATTTGTGAGATTATAATTTAAATATGACAAGGTATAATGAAAAAAATGCATTTATTTAATGTAACTGAAGCATATATGGTCCTACATTTCCACTTAAAAATCTCTAAAGATCATAAATAATTTAATGCAATTTTTCTAAAATATAAATTAAGTTTTTCCTTATACATTTCAAATACCTTAGAATGGTTAAACTAAATAAGGAACACTTCAAACTCCTATTGTCTCCAATTGAACTCATGCTTCTTTCAACCTTTCCTTTGAACATACTTCTTTCTCCTTTTTGCCTTCTCTAATATGAGATACTTAACATATCCTAGCAAACTCATTTTTGGTAGGCATATTGATTATTCAAAGTACTATCTATCTACAATTTGTTCAATAACTGAATATATAGACAAATGAAAATATTAAATTTATCTTGAGTATAAATAATTTACACTCAATTTCCAACTAGATATTCAAGAATAATAATAATATGCATATGAGAGAATACTATGAGTAATTCAATATCCTAAAAGACAAGCACTTAAATTTCAACTCAGTGTCAAAAGATATGTTTATTTCAAGATTATGAAAACATCAATTCGTATATTCAAACATGATCAATGGAAGTGATACCCTTGAACATATGTTTTAAACAAGTTCACTACCTCACTGATCAGATGACCTTTAGAGTACCATCTGCGGAGGCCAAACATATACACTCTAGTATCATGTTGGTAGAATCCAAATACCCAATATTGATCATATGTTGGTTCACATAAAACTGAGCTAGAAGTTCTCAATTAACCTCATTGAAGAATGGCAACCAAGGCCTAGCTAAAGAACATCTTAGATAAGTCATCCATAGTGATAATTGTTGATCAAATGGAGTCTAGAAAATTTCTACCAACGTCTTTCATAGATCTAGAAAATCCACTTAGTAATGTCTTACCAGGGGCTGGCATGTGGGACAAACATATCAAACAAGAATTAAGCCTAGCCAAATTTCTCTCAAACCTAATGAGACTTTATTGATCTTTCAAAATTCAAACTTTTCTTCAAATCCTTTTTCAATAATTCTTTTTACTCATATTGTTTACATTCAAACTCAAGACTCATTTCTTTTCACATTGAAAACTACTTCATTTATACTTAAGTATTGATAATCATATAAATTGAAAATCATAATATATTGGGCTTATTAGATCTAAAAGTTGTACGACATCAATTTAGAATTAAGTCTAGTAATTTTGTATGAAAATAGTGAATTTTACAAAGTTTAAAATTGAGCACCTTAATTTAAAAATCTTACGATATACCTATGATCTATATGTCATATACATGTACTAACAAAAAATCAAGACTGAATACTTTAGGTTAAAATCTAACAATTAAACATTTGACTTACATGGATAGGGAATAAGAGATCAAATCTAATTGTTTATACATACGATCTTACAATTAACATGCAATCTCTATATTTAACATGTATATAGGTGAATCTATATGAATCACATGTTTATAAAAATTATGATCCAAATCTTGGGTTAGTATAAAGCAAGTATACACACACATTAAGATTATACTATAAATGTAAGCATATATACTAAGACTAAACTAGAACATATATATTAAAATTAAAATTAAAAACCTATGGGTGACTATAGATTGTGTTTGTAGCTTTGAAGTATGAACCACTCTAAGTTATGCATGCATTTTTCATTTCAAATTCATTGTATGCATTACAATAAATCATGCGTGTGTGTAAGTTGGATTTTCATCATTAGGCCCAATTATTATAGATTATGTGAAATATAGATTACACAGACATTTTAACTTTAAAAGTATAGATATCGATTAGCATAGATCTTGTGCATGGATTCTAGATGTTGATCATTGTGAATCATGTGCATATATCACATAGATTGAATTGTCTACATTAGGTCCACTCGTTTTAGATCATGCAAATTGTCTCCAAGTCAAAGACATGGATTAACATCTATCTTGCACATGAATTCTACACATAGATTATTGTGGATCATGCACATATATCACTTCAATCAAATTGTCTTCTTTAGATCTCCTCATTTTGGGATCATATAAAGTATAGATTATACATACTACCATCAGAATCTAAGACATGGATTGTAATGACCGAGATCCCAATAGTGCATATATTGTCTGCTTAGGCCAAAACCTCACAGTTTTGCTCTTCACTATAGGGAAATACATATGTACTGAGAGGGACACTCATGGCTTATAACTAGCCTATGCTTCTTCTCCCTAGGCAATATGGGACTAAATACTTATGATCACCTAAAGCCTATTATCCTACAGCTTGGTATCCTACCTTTGGGACTGCTCACCAAGACTGCACTCTAGGCTCCTTTTACCCCTCTTAGAGAACACGCATCCCTACATGTGGTCACTCTTTGTGTCCAGCAACTCTAATATAAATCCTACTCATGGAGTCCAATCATAGACCAATTTGAGTCATGAGCATACTTCTTCTAAATTGGATTTCTATTGGATTAAATTATTATCCATCATATAAGGTACAAACTATTACACATCATGCCAATTCACCTTGAATGCAAGATTTAGATCACTAGATCATACATATAAATCTCAATTGTAGATTATATTTCACTCTCATGACAACATATATTGGATTTTAAGTATTTTAAGATCAAATTGTAGGTTAGTATAATCATGCATATAGATATATAGATTGATTTTTGTAGTTTAGGTTGAATCATAGTTTATAATTAACATATGAATTGATCTATGGATGAGATTAAACAAGTTCAACTGAATATATAAATCGAATTTAAACCAAAATTGTACTTATTGGTTTGTGATCTACAATCTTCCTCTAAGCTTTTTGTGATTTTCTTCTTTAGATCCTCCTATAGAATCCTTTTCTAGTTTGATTATTCTCCAAATTTCAGATTAAATCCTTCTTAGTATGGATTTTTTTTAATTTTTATTTCAATGAAAAGCTAAGAAAAGATGGATATCTATATTTCAAATGAGAAGTTTTCTTATAACTTATCTAAAAGGGAACAATTTAGATCTGATTAAATTTTAGGTATGGTTTTAAATTCCTTGAATCATTTTAGATATGAACTTAAATACCTTTTCAATGATCAAATCTGATTTAATCAAATTTGGACATCTTGGATTTAAGGATTGGACTAAATGTTTGGATCTTAAAATGAGTTATTTTAATGCTAGATGTAATTAGTTGAATGTTTCTAGATCTCATCATCATCATCAAGACCTTATCCCAATTAGGGGTTGGCCACATGAATCTTATTCCTCCATTCTACTCTATCCTACAGTGACAGGAAAATCATCAGTCATGCCACTAGTGGTCTTAACATTTGTTATCGCTCCCTCATACATATCTTTAATTATGTTTATATACCCCTAAGAAACCCCTTTACCACCCAACACCCTCCATATTAAATCCCTAGGGACTTTATCATAAGCTTTCTCTAAGTCGATAAAGACCACGTGGAAGTCTTTCCTCCTCTCCCTATATTTCTCTACTAATTGTCTTAGTAAGAAAATAGCTTTCATAGTATACCTCCCAGGCATGAAACCAAACTGATTCTCTGATACACTTGTTTCATGTCGTAGCCTCTTCTCAATCACTCTTTCAAAAAGTTTCATAGTGCGACTCATAAGTTTGATCCCTCGATAATTAGTGCAGCTCTGTATGTCTCCTTTATTCTTATAGATTGGTACAATAGAGCTTTTCCTCCACTCATCAGGCATTTTCTTTGATTTTATAATTTTGTTAAACAACTTGGTCAACCAAACTATCCCAATATCTCCCATATGCTTCCAAACCTCTATTAGCATACCATCAGGCCCCATGGCCTTTCCTGATTTTATCCTTTTCAAGGCCTCTTTTACTTCAGGTATTCTAATCTTATGTTCATATCTATAATATCCAATGTTATTTAGATTTATAGTGTTTTCAATCCCTATATTCTCAAAGCCATTGCCATTTAACAATTTTTGAAAGTATGTTTTCCACCTTTGTTTGATCTCATCATCTTTGACTAATACCCTTTTATCATCGCTTCTAATACACCTAACATGATCTAAATCCTTACCTTTCTGTTCTCTTACTTTTGCAAGTTTAAATACATCTTTGTCACCTTCTCATGTTCCTAGTCCATTGTAGAGCTCATCATATGCTTTAAGCTTAGCCTCACTTACTATTCTCTTAGCAACATTTTTAGCATTCTTATATTGTTCATAGTTTTCATTATTTCTAATCTTCTACCATGCTTTAAAATGCGTCCATTTTTCTTTAATAACTTTTTGCACTGTTCACTCCACCGCCATGTTTCCTTCGCTAATAGCCTTTTACCTTTGGATACTCCTAAGACATCATTTGCCACTTTCTTAATGGACTCAGCCATATTAGTCCACATGGTATTTACTTCTGTTTCATAGTTCCAATTTCTTTCTACCATCAACTTATTTTTTAATGAGGTTATTTTCTCTCCTTTTAAGTTCCACCACTTAGTTTTTGGATGCGTATTAGGTTCATTTCTTTTCCTCCATCTTTTGATATGGATATCCATAACCATTAACCTATGTTGTGAGGATAAACTCTCACCGGGTATCACCTTGTAATCCTTACATATAGATCGTTTATTATTCCTAAGTAGAAAAAAGTCTATTTGGCTTTATGAAGTCCACTTTTAAAGGTTATTAGGTGTTCATCCCTCTTCTTAAAGAGTGTATTTGCAATGGACAAGATATATGACAAAGCAAAATTGAGGATATTCTCTCCCATCTCATTTCGTTCACCTATACCATACCCTCCGTGTATTCTATCATATCCTTCCTTATCTTTTCCTACATGGCCATTTAAGTCTGCTCCTATAAATATCCCCTCAGTGTTGTGAATTTCTTACATGACTCCCTCCATATCTTTCCAAAATTGTCTCTTGATTATATCTTGTAACCCTACTTGTGGTGCATATACACTTATAACATTTATAATCTGCTCCCCTAGGATAATTTTTATTATTATAATTCTATCACTGATTCTTTTAATGTCCACAACTTTATCCTTTAGTTCCTTATCACTATTATTCCTACATCATTTCTGTTATTTTTCTTTCCTACGTACCATAATTTATACCCATCTATTTCTCTAGCTTTAACCCCTTTCCACTTGGTTTCTTGGATACAAGCGATGTTGACTCTCCTATGTTCCATCGTGTCTACTAACTCCAAACTCTTATCTATTAGTGTCGCTATATTCCATGTGGCAATACGAATCTTATGTTCTAAACATACCCTATTTACTATTGCACCTGGGTTCTGATGTAGCTCGTCGCTTCTGAAGGGATGCTCTAGCAACCCTTGCCCATTTTTCACTACACCCGAGATCTGATGTAGCGCGTCGCTTCTGAGAGAACACCCTAGCAACCATTGCCTATTTTTCACGACACCACAAATCTGATGTAGCGCGTTGCTTATTGGGAATGACCTAACTTGAGGGAATGTCAATTTTCGATTCATGTCATGGTTGGGTTGCCATAATTTTAAAAAGCTGAAGATGATTTTCATTTCTTCCTTACAAACTAATATACAAATGCATATTCATTTGCAAAGCAAAACAAGAAATAACAAAATCATTTTTAGCTTCACCCTTGCCGACAGGCTACCTGATGCAAGGGTGGCCATATTTTAAGAAGCTAGAGATGATTTTCATTTCTCCCTCACAAACTAATATACAAATGCATATTTATTTGTAAGAAAGAAATAACAAAATCATCTTCAACTTCTCCCTTGCCAGCTGGCACCTGACGTAAGACCCTCCTCCTTTTTCATCCGGGCTTGGGACTGGCATTGGCGGAGTTTGAATGTTTCTAGATCTACATGTGATTAACTTTTGAACATCTAGATCTAGTTTGATTTAGATTGAATGTCCTAGATTTATGATTGGATGAAATGTTTAGATCCAGCATTTATAAGTCTTTATATGTGAATCTGGATTAATTTTGCATTTGATGAGATGTTTCCTGATTTGGAATTTATTTTAGATCATAACATTTTTTCTATATTTAAATTAATGTTTTCATTTATCTAGTTAATTGTAAACTAAGTATAAATGAACTAGTTGCTTAACTACTTCTTTTAATGAACTTAGTTAAAACTAACTAACTTAACTATTATGTTAGTCATAACACATTCTTGTTCAAAAATATGCTATTTATTTTGTTATAGTTTTAGGGACATTTTTCTATTAGATATATCAAATTATTAATTGACTAATTTTCCCTTAAACTTTCTTATAAAATTTGTACATAGAAATTTGGGTTATTATAGCTTTATGCACATCTATGGTGGCAAGTTATATAGCATCTTAGCAATGTACCATGTTCTAGGAGTTGTGCTGATTATTGTGAAATGTTGAAAGCCATCACTTGCTAAACCAACTCTAACATTATGAGGCTCCGAAGAGATGACTTATGTCTATTCTTGAAATCTTTCAATACTAAGGAATTAGCAAGATGCCTTAAAATTTCATCTTCTGTGATATAATATTTATGCTATCTCATGTGGGAAGTTGTTTTTCTTTTACATTAACAACTTTCGAAGCTTGTCATTAAGAGGAAGTGATGGGGAACTTTGGTTTGAATTTTAAGGCTAGTTTCATTTGATCTTTCATCATCTGGTTGATGTTCAAAAATTTTCTATCTAGAAGCATGAAAAAATTCACAAGCATCCTTCAAGACAGACTCCTTCTAGCTTAGCATACAATCAATTGGGCATGCATTAGTTTCATTATAGTCAAGGCCTTAGCTATCCAATGATCTTTTTTGTTGCATAAAATTATTTGGGCAATACCTCAACTGCAAGTAGTCCCTCTTTTAGCAATTCAGACAACATTGGAAATAATTTATCATTTTATCCATATGTACACTTAATGAGAAATAAGTGAACAATGAAAGAAAATTTGGTAAACTTCGTATAGCCAAGGTACAACTCTTGCTTATCATCTTTTACTAGCTTGTGGAACTTCCCATGTTCTACACTTGTACCCTTTACACCTTCATGTATTGGTTCATTGGTTGCACAATCTATTCCAAACACACCATGGATCATTTCATGGCAGGTTTGTGTCTCATTAAGAATAAAACGTTCATTAATAGGCATAGAAGGTATCAAATGCTTGCCATGCATGAACTAGAAGCTATCACTAGAAAGAGAGCTATTAAAGAAGATGTCACCAACTATGTCCTCATGATTCTCCCTATTGGTGTTACATCATTTCCTATGTGATTACAAGATCTTAGCATCATTAGCATTCTCAACTAAAAACTTGAGGATTTGATTCATTCTGTGTATCAACTATTTTTAGGCTCTATTGGCAAATTGTTCCAAATCCTACTTGTGATTGCCTTACTCAATGGCTATGTATGAAAGTATCCATGTTATACATAATTGAGAAGTTGGCAAGTGTAAAGTAGGAAAACAATTTAAAGGGATTTAGTGATGTGAATCATCTAACAAAGGCCGTGTGCTATTGGTTCCATGCTACAATGAATTACAAGGTAGGCATCTAAGTGTAGGTAAGTAATTGGGAACCATAAAATAGGTGAACAATTTTAAGTGATTCAAGGACAGGAATAACTAGTGAATGCTAGGTAAGTGGTAAATTTATATATCACACATTGATCTCAGTACTTATAAAAGGTTGTATACTATTAGTGTCATGTTGCTATCATGTGAGAAGTGGAGTAAAATGAGTTCCCTAAGAGAAACCAACCTAAACCATGTCCTCCACACTATGTCTAGACTAGATAGTGCCCTCTAAGATCTTTTCCCTTAAATTCCTCTATTGATAGGACAAAACTTTTACAAGCATCTATTTCTTCTGTACTAGGCCATAAAATTGAAAAACACATACAAATGTGAGAAATTTGACTCAATCTTATAGAAATGGATCCATCGACTCCCAAAATGTGCACTATTACAAACCCTATAAACTATTAGAAAGGTGGGCTTGATGTTTTGGTTTAGGAGGAAGAACATCAAAGGGAAAAGAAGAATGAACTTCTAATTTATTACATTATTTTTAAACTAATACATAAGTGTGAGGAACCACCCCTCTTGATACTAGTGGCACATCTCAACCAATGGCTAGGATTGTACCAACAGACTTTTAATCTAATGGTTACAAATGACTTTCTATAAAACTCTCCAAAAATATCATAAATATTAAATAACTCCTTACATTATCTTTTCTAGATGTTTCTTATTTATTAAATCATCATCTTCTAGATATCTTAAACATTTTAGACTAGATAAGTTTAGTATTTCTAAACATTATTAGAAGATATTATCATAGATATTTCTAAGAATACCTTTAGAAATAAACCATGGGCTTAGACCATCAAATTGACCCATCTAGTCTAATATCAAGAATGGGCTAAATCAGGTTTATCCTCCAACACTCCCCTTTAAACTTGATTTTGCACTCTAAGTATCATTCTTAATTTTGCAAAGACTTCTTGCTTGAGCTACTTAGTGAGGATATAGAGAATTTGATCTTGGGATCTTGCATGTTTCAAATGAAAATCCGCTCTTACCACACATTCTCTGATGAAGTGATAGCATGTGTCGATGTACTTACTTCGATCTTGATAGCATGTGATAGCAGCAATGTATTTAGCTTCATAACAGGATAGTGTAATAATAGATTGCTTTTTTAAAGTCCAA
Organism: Warburgia ugandensis; assembly: GCA_035236585.1. Taxonomy (NCBI): domain Eukaryota; kingdom Viridiplantae; phylum Streptophyta; class Magnoliopsida; order Canellales; family Canellaceae; genus Warburgia; species Warburgia ugandensis. The sequence goes on from CP141131.1 coordinate 29,057,260, forward strand.
GTGAAAGAAGTGCCTCTAATAAAGAAAACAAATCCATATATACTTTTTTGATCATCTAAATCTCTAGCCCAACACAATCACTATATTCAAGAAGCTTGAAATCTTCACATGAATAGTAGAAGAGACCATAGTTGATAGTCCTCTTGATGAGTTAAAGAATTTTCTTGGTTGTCTTCAAGTGGGTTGTTGTAAGTGCCTCCATGAAATGACTAATCAATCCCACAGCAAATAAGATATTTGGTCTTGTGCAAGTTAAATACCCTAGGCTTCTAATAAGGCTCTTGATTTGAGTAGGATCAGCTCATTCTCCTTCATCATGCTTAGAAAGCTTTACTCCACATTCTAAGGGGATGCTTATAGGCTTGTATTATTCTATGTTGAATTTCTTGAAAACTTCCGTCCTATAGCTTTCTTGAGAGATGAAAATTCCTTTATCTATTTACTTCACCTTTTCTCTAAGATAATAGGACATGAGGCCGATATCGATCATCTCAAGTTCATAGCTCATAACCGTCTTGAAGTCCTCAAATGTTCTTGGATTATTTCATATAAAAATGAGATAATCTACCTACAAATAAACAAGCAATATATATTCATTTTATTGGTCTTTACATAGAGAGCATGTTCACTTAGACATTTTACAAAGCCAGTTTTCACAAAATATTTATCAATTCTACTATTCCATGGTCTTGGAGCTTGTTTTAAGCCATATAAAGCCTTTTTAATCATAAAATTTTGTATTCTTGTTCTTTAACCATGTACCCCATGGTTGCTCCACATAAACTTCCTCCTCAAGGAGGCCATTCAAGAATGTGGACCAAATCCATTTGATGTGTTTTCCAATTATTTTGTATGTCTAGAGAAATTATCAGTGTTATAGTCTTTAAGAGAGCTAGTAAGTGTTTAATTTTGTATTAGAAGTACCCAATTAGCATCTCATTGCTATAAATTATTGGCATTATTCTAGGATTTTTCTAAAAATTCATAACACGTGCATTTCTGAGCTTATGATTCAAAATTTTGATATTTGGCAAGTTGAGGAGCTAATCTAGAGTAACTCAGTGAATAATTATAATCTTCTAAGGTTTAGTTAAGTTTTTTTACTCTTTTGTACATGTAGAGAAGATGATCCGATAGTCGATATCAATTAAGATGAGAATTGAATATCAAGATCAAAAGAGAGAGAGAGAGAGAGAGAGAGAGAGAGAGAGAGAGAGAGAGAGAGAGAGAGAGAGAGAGAGAGAGAGAGAGAGAGAGAGAGAGAGAGAGAGAGAGACATGACCTAACTTCATCAATCCAAAGCTCAATCAAGATTGAACATTATTCTAGGGCAAGTAAGAAAGCAATTAGAAGCTCCAAAGGTGATTATAATGGGCTCATTCAAAAGCCATGCTATTTCACCACCTTTGCATGAGATTTGGAGCCATGCACGTAAGCCACCTAAGCCATATAAGCCATCCTAGAGGATGACAAGTCATTCAACCCATGAAGCCAAGGGACGAAGCCACTCAAGCCACCAATAAATGAGCCACCAAGCCACTTAAGTCAATATCACAGGGATTCACACTATTAGGTGAAGAGTTTAAGTAATTATCCATGCTAAAAAAGTGATTTTCCAAAGATAATTAGTAAGGATTTATGAACATTATTACATGGAAGATATGCATGTTAAGGTGTACCAATGGGAGAAGAGTCTTTGAACTCTATATTTATTTCTTTCTATCTCCCCATCTCTCCACTTTTCCTCCCTCTTTCCTCTCTCTTTCCACCTTTCTTTTCCATGTGAATTACAAGAGAGTAGTTCCATGGCACACTCCTTGAAAAGTGGTGCGCCACACCACCCCCCCCCCCCCACTCCCTTTCTAATTCCTTATAGTTTTACCAACTCCATCTTCTAATTCCCTTTCCTGCTCAACTACCTCACATTCTTTCCTCCTTTATGAAGATGGAGTCCTAGCAAGTTAGAATGTGCAACTCACCTATAACAACATCTTGGGCATCCATGCACCATGCATAGAAGGGTGGAGATGCCTCCTCCTAGCTATCCTTCCACGCAAAGTTTCAATGCATTTACCTTGGCCGTTCCTTCAAGGTGCTCCATGCCTCCCTCTTTTGGCTGCCCTTCCTTATAGTTCCACACCTCCTCTTTCCTTGTTTTGCAAAGTAATTTCCAGGTTGGTCATCATTGCTTGCTTGTTTCCTTGGTTAATTTCTTTGGTTACTTGTTTTATGCATTCCTTTCATTGTTTTCCTTGCTTATTTGCCTCTAATTTTAAGTGTTAAATCCTTGTATTCAAGGGCCGCCAATCTCTTATAGTGACAGCCAAGAGATAGTAGCCTTTGGATCAAGTTATTTATCCTTGAAGTTCTTTGATTCCTCACCTTTATATTGATTTCATTCCCATCATCTTGCTCTCTTTCTCTTTGATCATCTTCCTTGGTTTCACATGCATGATATCATAGAGTGGACTATGACCATTGGAGTGTATTGAAGAATGTTTAAGCATTGATTTGACTTGAGTTTATGACTTAGAAAAGTGTGCATCTTTTTGTTCCTATATTCATTACATGCACAACTTTCATATGTAACTTTCACTTCAATGAATCTATTTGGTCAATAAGCAATTCTATTATTTGTTTCCAGTCTTAATGCTTTTTGTGTGTGGATTGTTAGGATCTTGTTCATCATGTCATTTTCCATTCATATATGCACTCAAATGTTATGCATACCAAACTAGAATGATTTTTAGTTAAAATTTCATGCGCATCTTTCATAGGTCTATGCATCTTAGTTGCTTTATTTATTAGAAACCCATTTAGAATTGTATATTTTTTAGTTAATTCTTTGATTAGATTTCATGAACACAAGCTTTTAATTCATGCATATTAGCGTCTTTTCCACTTCATGAACCATACGCACAGCTCCATGAGTCATGCAGATGGTGATTGAGTGTATTTTCTTCATTGATTGCTTATCCTTTGATCAATTCTTGTTTAAATTTCTTTATTTAGTTGCTTGCATCCTAGATTAGTTTAGAAAGTTTCTAAGTTTAGATTTTAGGAAGTTTTATTTTTAGCAAGTTTCTAGGTTTAGAAAGTTTCCATAAGTTTAGGTTCCATAGATTAATTCATTCTATTTTTGTATTAGTTTCTTTCATTGGATGCATATTAGTTAGGAAAGTTTATAATTCTATTTAAGATCTTTATTTTTAGAAAGTTTCCAATTAGTTCACATTTCTAATTCTATGCATGTTTCCCTTTTCATGTCATCTAATTTCCTAGGATAATCAAACCAATCTCCCTTTGGTTATGGATAAGTAATTTAATAAAAATCCAATCAATATACAAAACTATAAGATTCCTCATGGGATCAAGTTCTCTCGTAGGCAAATTAATACAGTGATTCATGCACTTGTTAGGTCTCGAGTATAATTTCTTTGAATAGACTTGATTTCTTCATCTATTGCTTCTATCCATTTCTTGCTTTGTATCGCTTCCTTAAAGCTTATAGGTTCACAATCAACATATAGACAAAAGAGGGTTAGCTCATTTAAATTCTCCATTGCCTCATTAATTTCTTATAGGCTTCTAGTCTGCAGTGTTTTTTCACTTGAACTTAGAGTTGAGTCTTGAATGAAGGAAGATGACGATAAAGATGGAGTTGGGCTTATAGGTTCTTGAACTTCATCTCTTTTTTTGGGCTCCTTCTTCTTTGTCTTCAAAGATTGGTAAGAAGCCATAGTCTTCATTGTTCTTCGCATTCCAATCTCATGTGCCTACTTCATTGAACTTCACATCTCTAATAATGACAATCTTCTTGGTTCATGGGCTGTAAAGCTTATAGTTTTTTGAATGCTTACCATAGCCAATGAAGACATGCGTCTCACTCTTCTCATCAAGTTTAGTTCACTTTCCTTCCAGTACATAGACATAGGCAATGCTCCCGAACACTCGTAAGTGAGAGATAGTTGGATTTCTCCTGTCCCATGCTTTTTGTGGAGTCTTGTCATCTACACCTTTAGTGGGGCAATGATTTGAAAGGTAAACCACACAATCTATTGCTTTAGCCCAAAATTCTTTAGGCATGTTCTTACTTTTCAACATGCTTTCTTCCTTTTTGCCACTTTATTTGTCATGGTAAGGAACTATTAGAGGACAATGAATTCCATTTGCTTCATAAAATTCTTTTGATGTGAATTCACCTCCCCTATCGCATATCATGGGTTTAACTCCATACACTCTTTTCTTTTACACCATGGCTTTGAATTTTTTAAAGATACCAATGCTTTTGATTTTTTCTTTAAAAAATATCCTTAGGTATTTCTAGAAAAATCATCAATAAAGATGGAAGTAATTATGCTTACCATGAGATCTTGGAGCAGTTGGTCAACACAAGCCAGTATGGACAAGTTGCAAGGGTTCCTTCACTCTTGATGTTGACTCTCTTAGGAAAGTCTTTCTAGAATGCCTTCTTAGAAAACAACCTTTACATAGTCAATCCAACTGATCAATAGGGGACAAGCCATTCACCATGCCCTTTGTAGACATTGATTTCAAGCTACTAAAATTTAAGTATCCAAACCTCAAGTGCTAAACCAAGAGTCATCTTTTAAGTATGTTTTCAGGTATTTGATTTTATCATGTTTGATTTCTAGTAAGAACATTCTATTTCTTGCCATTAAAACTTTTGCAATTAATTTTTCTTCATGATTTTGCAATTAAATATCGCAATCTTTCTCCAAAAGTTTTTCCAAATTCAAAATATTATTTTTTAGACTTGACACATAATATACATCAAAAATAAATTGGTGGCTTTCACCTTTAGAGAGTATTAGTATTTTACCTTTTCTCTTTACCAATACTTTAGATTGATCTACAAAGGTGACATGCTTATTCACTTGATCCATCTCCACAAATATGTTATTATCACCACTCATATGATTGCTTACACTAGTATATAAGTACCATATAATTCTCTTCTCTAATTCTTCTTTGTGGTTGGCCACTGACAAAGTGAGCTCACTTCATCTTTCATCTCCATGAGATTGGCTTTCTCATTCAAATGGTTAGTGATTCTATATTCGAAAGCATAATGTCCAAAGTTATGATAATTATGACATCTAACTTGAGACTTGCCATACCTTTGATTGTTGTTTCCTCTTACAATACCTCTTGAAGGTTGTGAGCTTTGGATCCCTTTCCTCATTATTGGGTTGATTATAAACACTTCTACCACCTCTTCCTTGACATCGGTCTCAACCACAGACATAATCATGATCAAGTCATTGATTCTTGTTATTTTCAAACCTTTCTTCTCTTCTTTGAAAGAGATTATTGAATAAAGTGCATGCTCTAATGGCTCTTATGTCTTCTCTTTTTTTTAACCTTTCTTCATGAGCTTGTAGTGAACCCACTAGTTGATCAATAGTCATGGAGTCTATATCTTTAGACTTCTCTATGGTAATGATGATATACTCAAAGTTTGATGTTATTGAACAAAGAAATTTCTCTATCACCATTGTATCATTCAAGCTTTCTCTATTTCTCTTCATTTCATTGACAATGGCCAAGAATCTACAGAAATAATCACAAATATTTTAGATTCCTCCATACAGAGTATTTCAAACTCTCTTATAAGAGTTTGAAGAAAAACCTTCTTCACCTTGTCCACCCCCTTATGAATGTTGTGAAGAATCTCTCATGCTTGCTTAGAGGTGGTTACATTTGCAACCTTCTCCAACATGCCTTTATCAAAGCATTGACAAATGAGAGTGAGAGCTTGTTGATCTTTCTTTTTAACCTCTTGCAAGGCCTCCTTTTGGGTAGGAGTTAAAGGAGCCTCATTATGAGGTTCTTCATAACCTTTCTCAACAATCTCCCATGCCATTTGAGAGCTTAATAAGGCCTTCATATGAATACTACAAATTCCATGGTTATCTTTAATGAGTCAAGGGAATTGAAAATGAACTATTCCACTTGCCATCTTTTACCTCCATTACAAGAATGAGCTTGGCTCTAATACTATTTTGTCAGAAAGGTAGGCTTATTGTTTTGGTTTAGGAGGAAGAGGTTTTTGGTGGAAGAACTTCAAGAAGAAAAGAAGTGGAGATGGAAAGTTAAGAAGAATGAACTTGTGATCTATTACTTGATTTTTGGCTTTATAAAAAGTGTGAGGAACCACTTCTATTTATACTAGTGACACATCTCAACAAATGGCTAAGATCATACTAACACACTTTTATCTAATGGTTACAAGTAACTTTCTAGAGAACTCTTCAAAAAATATCTTAGATATTATATTACTCCTTACATCATCTTTTCTAGATATTTTTTATTTATTACATCAACATTGACATACCTTCTTTTAGATATCTTAGATATTTTAGACTAGATAATTGTATTGTTTCTAATAATTACTAGAAGATATTATCATAGATATTTCTAAGAAGTCTTCTAAGTATAAACCATAGGTTTGGACCATCAAATTGATCCAACTAGTTCAATATCAAGAATGGGCCAAATCAAGCTTACTATCCAACATAGACAACCAATAGATTGGATCATGCAATTCCAACTCCATACACAACACAACCCATTTAGAAAACCATTTCCCCAAAACAAGCATGTAATTCCAACACCATACTAAAGGAATTGCTAATAGAACATTGAAAATTGTCTACCAACATATAACATATCCTTTAGTGGTAGGCACAAAGGGAAGGATGTATCTTAGATAGTACTTATAGATCCAAACCAGCTATTTGATTAGTTGTACCAAAAACTTTTAGGGAGCAAAAAATAAGTCAATAGGTTCCCAAAGTTGAGACCTGTAAATTAACTGTTGACACAGAATTTGTTACAACAATGTTATTATACTGTCGCTGTATGAAATCATAAGATATGGTATTCTTACACTTGTTTAGTTGTTTTTCCTTTTCTTTTTTGAATGGTGTGGAATTGTTTGGCCGTTAATCATGTTTGCTACTGAAACAAGTTCCATATGGGATTATTTCCATTATTGTAGTTTAGAACTCAGTAATAAGCAAAACGAAGTAGATAACCATCACTATGATGAATGAAAAGCATTAATTTTTTGGTTTATTCTTTTCCATTTAATTGCTTTTATCCTCTCGTTGCTTCTACCATTTAAATGTTTTTATCCTCTCTTGGCTTCTACTTTGGTTAGATGTTAAATGTATTACTATCTTCAATAATGTGACTGCTAACACACTCCATTGATAGGTTAGGATTATTTTATATGCAACAGCATAGCAAATTATGTGCAATTACTGATATGTTTCAGTTTCCTTTTAAAATGAGAAGCAATGATATTTAGAGTGCATATATCTTTCTTGCATCCCTTGTACTGCGAATTATAACATGAGATGCATTTGGAATTGGTCTGATCCATTCGAGAGAGAGAGAGAGAAGTTAAGAAAAATGGTCTCATGCTTCACCAAGCATCAAATCTTGTATCCCTTGTTTGTTCACATATCTCGTGGTTCAAAAGTCTGGACTATATACAATTAAAATGGTTACAGCGAGCAAAACACTTGCCAATTCTTTCTATTTTACGAAAATCCTTGTAGTAAGTGCTGTGTGTATGTTCCATTTGGCATACTTTATAATGAAAATTAGGATAGTAAAGTAAGTGGCCATCTGTTTTAACTGTTGCTCGAAACTTCAATCACAGTAGCTCTCGTAAAAGCTAATTTGGTTGTAGACTTCTAACTAAATTCATCCGCTGGCGTGCTGATATCTCTTTCAGGTTTCCTAAGGCGCCAGGATGAACATCCTTTGTTTTGCTTAGCTCCCATACCAGCAAGACCTAGTAATTGGCTTCAATTCTATGGTTTACAAGTCTAGTATTTAGACCTACTAGTGATTGGCTCTTCCAGGTATAGGTTGAGTTTTGGTTGCAACAACAAGATGCAACCTGGGTGCACAGATTTCTTGTTTCATATATGCTCGGTCTTCAATGGTGGCTGCTGCTAAGTGACAAGTTTCATCCTAATCCAGCACATGTTTGTAATTCCTTTTCTTTGACTTCAGTCTATAAACGTGCAGCAGCTGCTGAGGTACCTCGGGAAGTTTCTCTGCTGAAAAATGTGAAAGAAACCCGGCCCTCGGGCCATATGAATTGGATATATCAGTACATCACCAGGTTTGTAGCATTACTTTCTCCTTCTAATCTTCTTCTCTCTTTTCTTGTTTTTACGAAGCTATGCATATTTAAGTGATTCCCTCTTAATCTTCTTCTCTCTTTTCTTGTTTTTTACGAAGTTATGCATATTTAAGTGATTCCCTCTTTGATACTGCATGCTCGTTTTTGTCCACCTTCATGACACCAGATGAGTTGAACTGATATGAGCAAATTCATGACACCATGTCATAAGTTTCAACATGATATCTTTCAACTTTTTATTTGCAACCTTTCCTTCATTCACACAAATCAATACTTAATAATGTAGTTGGAGATGCTAATTAGAATCCATACCTCAGCAAACATAAGCTCTGGTAATTTATCAAAAGAAATTATGACTTCACCCTTATTTTAATGCCATACTATAACCTTGCCCTTATGTGCATGTCTTTAATGGGTTTTTTTTCTTCTTATTCAGCTTAGATTAAGTCTCTTTCCAACATGCGGAATCTGGCTCTGTTTAAGTGGAATAATCGGTACACTTCATTTATCTGGAAAATCTTCATAATTTCTGATTGTTGCCATACAGTCAATTCTTCCATTTGATTGAACCTTGTGACATCCTCCATCCTCACTAGATACGTCATAGTTTCAAAATTGTTGTCCATTAGTCCATTCTTTAGATAGCCATGGTAAATAAGTATTCAACTTTGACACGTTGGGAATGTTGCAACCATCAGATATACTACAACAATAATAGTAGGCAGGTCTAGCGACAATTCGGCCTAGCAAAACTTTGACCATAATGGATGTGAACATGATAAAGGTCCTTAAGGATACAAAATTACATCGATAGAACATAAGGGACTTACAATGCAGACTCAAAGTGCAAACGAGAAACCCCTAATGACAGTAAAATCGTTGGTCCGAAGGGAAAAGCTTAAGAATGTGAGAGAACGAAGCCTATGAACCAAAATGACATGTAAATTAGATATGACATTTGTAACAAATAAATAAATAAAACAATCTTTCAACACTCTTGACTACCCATTAAGTTGGACTAAGTGGTTCAAGTAATCAGTATTCAGTAGCGAAATTTACTGTTAACAACCCAACAACTCGGTTGCTCGTCCAAATTCATTAAGCAACTGAGGGAAAATGCAGGACAACCTATTTAAAGAACTACAGCTAATCATCTGCTACCAGTCATGCCACAACTAGCAAAATATATGACTGATTTCTGCAAAACGACTACAAACCCATTTCTCAAAGAAAAGCCATCAATCTCCATAACCCAATCTCTCTCTCCAAAACCCAGCATGTAAATACAACTAACAGACAATCTCCAATGTAGTTACATGTAAAAACTACCAAATAACTGTAAACCCTTTTCTCAAAACAACAATTAAACCCAATTCTTCATTTGACCGATTTCTGCAAAATAACCGCAAACCCATCTCTCCAAAACTATCATCAATCTATATCCTAACCCATGTCTCCAAAACCCATCATGTAATCCAACTAAGAGACAACTAGAACCTAATTACATGTAAAAACAATCATCAAACAACTAAGAACCAGAGTTTCTTCCAAATGAAAGAAAAATAATGAATAGAATAAAACCAAAGCAAGAGAATCTGTTTCCATAGATAAGATTGACAGGCAACAGTGCAGTTACGTTTTGATGCTTTACGGATTCTAGAAAACTGCAAAAGCGTGAATTTTGTTCATCAGAGAAGAGGGGAGGGAGAGAGATGAAGACACCTTCCTGACAGAAAACTTCTTAGAGTTTATCATATTGGAAAACACGGAAATTTGCGTTTAGGGATAATATACAAAAGGGTTGGAAGAAGGAAATATTTTAGTTGAACTGTGGCAAAAGCGGGAAGAAGAAAAACGCGGAAAAATATCTGTTCGGGTAAAGGAAACCGAGAAAAGTAAGCAAAACCCATGGTTAGCGCGCATGAGAGAGAGAGAGAGAGAGAGAGAGAGAGAGAGAGGAATGGTGCGAAACGGGTGGGAGAGGAAAGATTTTTGAAAAAAACATTCCAACAAAATACAAAAAAAAAAAAAATGAGATACGTTTGGGATAGAAATAAATCTGGCAAAAAAATTAGGCAGTTCTACGCATCAGCAAGAAGAAAATCGGAAAAACAAGACACAACTCTGGAGTCATTGCAGAATCGTTTGTAAACGTACCGGGTCTTCCGGTAGTTTCGGTGCAAAAGTTTAATCCCGCCAGTAAACTCTGCTGCTGTAGGTCACATTTTTTTTCGTATAGAAGAAATAAGATGATTATTTAGTGAAGGGGAGCTTAGCCCCATGGCGACTTTTCGTGATGGCCACGGAACTACCCGAAGTAATAAAATATATAGGATATGCCATCAATGATTATTGCTTTTATATAAAAGACTATGATAATTCAAGAGAGCAACAAAATAGTGGGGTTTCGAGAAAAAAATTTCTATAAAGAAGGAAGAATGTAAAAACTCTAATTTTTTTTAAATTATTTGAAATTAATTAAAATTTTTATGAAAATCTAAGTGGACCTTAAGTCTACGGTTTCAAAGAGTAAAAATAGGCTATGCAAAAATGTAAAATAAGACCAAGTACAATAAACCCAATGGTCTGCCCTCTTTTCTAAATCCTGCATAAGCGAGAGCTTTGTGCCCTGGAGCTGCCAAGATTGATTATTTAGTGGGCACCTTTTATCATATATATTTTAAAAGTTAAGATCATGGAGACAATTGATTACATTAGCCATAATTTTATTAGACACTACATCAGATATCTTTATCATAAATTTAAAAAAATATATACTCATAACCATATGGGTAAGATCGGTCACATGCATAAGGCCATACATTTTTATACCATAATAATAGTATATTATTTAAGATAAAGTATATTAATAAGTAAAAATAGTAACCGATATGACCTTATTATCATATTTTTTAAATTATAAGAAATAACTTTGTTTTATTTTTTATTAATTTTTTAGAATCCATGACGTAGGTGTAGCCTCTGCAATTGCAGGAGCAACTTGCTATTTTAAATATAGTACGAAAGAATTGCAAGGGACGAAAAGTGTAAATCAAAAGCCTACTTTTGTAGCATTATTGTACTAGAAATACATTGACAAAAATATCCTTGAGCATATACATAAATTATCTTTATTTGTGCAGATATAGCACGATTTTGTGGATGCCGTCTTCCCATATCAACACCTTTATGCAAAAAAGGGGCATCCCACGGTTAACCAACCCTGATCTTCAATTATGCTGGTTAGTTTGTCACTCACAAGAAATTCACATGCACGTCTCGACTTTTCTGTGTTAGGTGGCTGGTTCCTTTCATTACCACGTGTCTTACCCTTTTTCACTTTGGAACAATGCAATTGGGTCTGTTCGGAAAAGATCAAATTCCATTGGCATGCAATGTTTGTCACTCAAAGTATAAAATCCCAAGATAACTTTGTAGGAGTGGCAGAAAATAGAAGTCATGAGAAGAACCCAGTTGAAGATATGTTGCTGTTCCAGTGTAGCATTCCTCGCAATATTCCTTGTTGATGCCACATCAGCGGCTGGTGGAGAAAAGATCGTAGGCAAGAGAGAATGTAATGGTTCAATAGCTGAATGCTATGAAGAGGAAGAGATGGAGTTGGATTCAGAGATCAGTCGAAGGATTCTACAGCAACAGAAAAATTATATCACTTATACTACACCGATCCGAGGCAATCCTGCCACAGGAGAAGGCCGTCTTCGTCCAGCACAACCATACAGCAGAGGATGTAAGAACCCATACCAATGCAGGCACTTTCCGTAGTTATGAACCAGGCTGTCATGTAATTTCCCTAAACACGCTTGCACCCCCACCCTACCGGGCTGTCGTGCAATTTCCCCAACACGCTTGCACCCTCCCTCTCTCTCTCTCTCTCTCTCTCTCTCTCTCTCTCTCTCTCTCTCTCTCTCTCTCTCTCTCTCTCTCTCTCTCATAATGTAATTGTAACTTTGATGATAATAATAATATTGTTCATGTGCCCTTGTTCTGTTGATAGCGTTCACCTCATTCTTATCCTAATTAGGAAGTTCGGATTTTAGGAGTAAATCAGAAGGCAAATGTTTGCCAAATGTAGGAAGGGAAAGAGAAAATCAACATAAAATCATGAAAATTGACTGTGAAGTAAATTTAGCTTTGGTAATTTTGATTTGTCACTAAGATGTGAAATAATTTATGAGAATTTGATGCTTTTGAAATTGTATGTGGATGATTTGGTATTAGTGTCTAATTTTGCCTACTTTTGTAAATGACTTTGATTGACAAAAACATAGTTGTGATTCATTCAATCATTTGGAATTTTGTGACTTGATTCTTCCAAATGATATGGTGTTTTGCTTTATTAACTTGACCAAAGCCAAGGTCAATTAGAATGAGTAGAACATAAATAGGCTCGCCATTACCAAATAATCCTTATTATTTTCATATCATGGATGAGCCATGGCACCAAAGTTGGAACATAGAATTGCACTGAAAGGCAATTCATCTCGTTGCCTAGCCTTGTTGGCCATGGAGATCAGGCTAATGACAATGTAAGTGTAGGGTACCCTAGTCTTTTACATATGTTGGGCAAATTCTTCCCTTCTAATATAGTCTCTTGATATTTTTCATAAATAAGCTAATAATAATTTCAGGAACTTTTGTGTACGGTAATGGTGAGGCAATATCAAAAAAAGAAATGTAAACTAAGATAGGCTCCTAAAAGGATCTCATTTTGTCATTTCTCCAGAACAGAGTGAGTACACTGGCAAGGCAACTATAATTCTATGATAGATTACAAGGTTCTGATGGAGCCCCAATGCTTTGGTTACTCAATATTTTTATATATCCTTTCATTTTGGGCTTTTGGATTGTCCTACTTTTTCTTATGTTAAATTCAAAGAAATACCATGACCTTGGAAAAAATAGGCATTTATTTTTTATTCCATCCATTTTACATCTCAAAATAACATATATGTTTGGATCCACCTAGTGAAAATTTTCTAGCATGGCTTGTTTAGCAGGTAGTCCACCAGCTAACCAATTTGGATCATTGCACTTTGCTTGGGTTCATTACTACAGTGAATGGTTTATAAGATTGTTAAAAACATAGATACAAGATGCTTAAGAAACCATCTTGTACGTACCCAGCCATCTTATAAAATAATGACAAATATAAGACGGCTTCAAAAATGTCCTATATTACATGAGTAATATAGGATGGTTTTGGAAAAACCATCCTATTTAGCATGTAAACTTCCAACACAATTTGTATTTTTTGTTGGTTTCTCTATGTACTCCATTCTTATAGCCAAAATACATTCTACAGTCACCATCACTGGACAAAAGAACACATTCACTTTACTTCTATAGGCTCTAATCATTTTATAACATACATTCACTTCCAACATTCCACATTGACCTTCTACATACCTCATTGAAATAAAGAAATCACAAAGACTTCAATCAAAAGTAAAACAAAGGCATCCATAGAAATGAAGTTCTATTTTGTATTTCATTGATAAAAACATTTATATTAAATAACATTAATGCTCTACAAATTAAAAGTTAAAAGATATTCAATTCATTCCTTTCTGATATCACTTAGATCTAACTAGGAATACCTTTTGCTTCCCAAATCAGCCTGCAGATCACATGTATTAAATCAGTTGAGACATATCTTGGAGTCATTTAGGAAATGTAGAAAACTATAAGAATGGCGATTGGTAAATTGTCTTACCTTTCTAAACTATAAGATCGTAAGTCCTTCGTGAATGAGAGTTCTTATATACCTTAGAATATAAAACCCACACTCTTAATTAGATTGTTGTCCTCCTTTTTCTTATGTTAAATTCAAAGAAATACCTTTTGCTTCCTAAATCAGCCTGCAGATAATGTATTAAATCAGCTGAGACATATCTTAGAGTCATTTAAGAAATGTGAAAAACTATAAGAATCATGATCGGTAAATTGTCTTACCTTTCTAAATTGTGAGATTTGTAAGTCATTTGCTCATGAGAGTCCTTATATATCTTAGAATATAATACCCACACTCTTAATATGATTGTTGTTTAGGGCACTGTACAACAAAGACAACATAAAACTTCAAATTTCATATCAAATTGTAACTTTAGGTTAAAATATGGTAAAGAACTAGTAATCCTTATCTTGGCCCTTTTCTAAGAGAGTTTTGTTGGATGCTTCACATCTTTTAACCTAGTCCATTTATAACATGCACCGCACATATATAAGTAAAAATCATTAGATATCAATAACAAAATAGTTATTAGCTATCTAGGTAATGTAATGAATGAAATAATAAATACATGTTGACCATTTCCATCAATGGGCCTCGAATGTGTGCTCCACAAGAGAAAAAAATACAATGCATGCCCACCATGCACATTCATAGCTACCAACATCCAATGAGACTTGTATATACAATCACTGAAATATACAAAACTTAACATATATAGATATTCATGTTTATTAAATAACATAATTTAGCAAGATATGGTATAACTTACTCGTTATTATAGGGAACCAGTAAGGCTTACCCCTTCTTACAATGCAAGAACCTAGGTATGGTATCTTTTGTTTATTTGTTCACTGGCAAATGCTCCTTTAGTACAGAGATGACAATTGGATCAAGAATCTATATAAGTCCTTGACCTTTAATCTTTGCAATTTATCATGCAAAGACCTACAGAAACTTGATGTCTATACTTATCTTGTCATATTAATAAGCAATGTCAATCTGATTCTTAATAAAGCAGTTACATGACATGTGGTATATAAATGATAATATGTGCAGATTCCAGTTGAGTCATATTACATATGGCAAGGACACCCTCCTCAGTGACTGGAACCTCAATTATGTTGTCATTAAGAACAATGGCCTCTATCCTTATGAGGTTAATTTACTTATCTTCATTGATTAGTTTATACAGTCCCCTCAGGAATGGAGGCATGTAAGGTGGAATCTTTAACTAATCCCTACATTGTGGTTGTAATGTTCTAGAAATTAAAAATTAATATATATATATATATAATAAGAGAGACATAGATATTCAAAAATTGACATTAATAACTAGGATGGGGCATTCGCTATGCTAGAATTTTCTATGAGGTGGAAACCCTTAATGGTGCCTTGTACTACTTCTAGTTAGCATTAGATGCAGATAATATTGAAAAAATTTAGCTAAGGCCTTAAAATTGTTGTTGAACATGATGCTATGACACCATATACATACTGTAATGCCCGAGCAATTTACTCTATTTTAACGAAAATTGGACATTCTATAGGAAATGAACTGAGTTAAATGTTTCACTTTATTTGAAATAGTAAACGAAGGAATTTGTGAGGGAACTTGGTACCATTAGATTCTACTCAAAAAATGAAATCCAATGCCTCAAAGAACGCCAAAAACGGAGTCCGTATGAAGAAGTTACGGCCATTTAAAGATTAGGGGCAGTTCTGGAATTTAAACAGAAAAACGAAAAAGATGAAAAACGCAGGGGCCGTTTTGATAACGGCACCCCCTGTCGTCTTCCACCTCCAAATCTCTCCAGAAACCCTCTTTCATGATTTTTCCACAAATCTGCCACCGCCAATGGCAGCACCGCCATAGCAGGGCTATAAAAAGCCCCATCTCCCCCCTCTCCAAACACGATTTCCCGGCCGTTTTGAGACTGGGGTTTCCGGCAAAATCGAAAACCCGTCTCAAGCCCAACTTCTCTGCGTTTTCCAGAAATGGGCAGGCCCAAGTCAGGCCGGCCATTGCCATCTCCCCATTTCCTCTCTTCTCTTGTTCCAATCTGGCAGTGGGGTTTTCCCCTTCATGGGTTTCGACAACAAGGTTTCTGGCAGGCGTGGAGGAAAATGCACCACTGGCAATAGGCTCCCCCAAACCACCCAGGTGAGCCCCCACCCCTTCCTATTTAGTTTGCCTTCTTCCCTGCCTAGATCCACACCGGATCTGGGTGTTTTCCGGCTGAGAGATGCTGTAGAAATTGGAGAAGACAGGTTTCCTCTGAAACCCATCCAAAACCAGTTGTCATGGGATGCACCCCGTGATGCACATGAGTGACACGTTCCCTGGGGCTAGCATCGCACGTACGCAAGCGTGCGGTAGGCTTTTGACTCGTCCAGGATGCACAGGGCGTCCTGGGCACCAAGACGCGGCCCACCTGCGTTGAAGACACATTCCCAGGACATTGACTGGGACGCGTGCTGTAGCGCTACTTGGGCATGCATGTACGACAGTGCGTACACTGTCCCAGGTGCGGCCTTCAAGTACGCGCGCGACATGGGGCATAGGTCCTAGCTCGACCAGGATGCACGGTGTGCCCTGGGAGCTGAGACGCGCCATGCTACACCAAAGGTGCATCCGTGCGATGCCATTCAGGATGTGAGTCATAGCGCGTCGCTTGAGTGTGCATGTACGCGTGCAAAATGCAATCCTTGGCACGGCCTTTGGGCACGCACACACGTGAGGCAGTCGTGGTTCAACCAAGCTGCACGGGTGTCCTGGGAACTGGGACACGCAGACCAAATGAGACTTTAAAGTTAGGATTAGAGGACAATTTATAGAGTTAGCCATGGAATAGTAGATCCACATCATAAGATCCAGCTTGACAATGAATTAAGCAAGGACCCATGGACCCTAAAAGGCAAATCTAACGATCTAATGTCTAAATAGATTGAAATTAATAAGGACTCCTTGTATCCATTCATATCCAGGAGTTTATAAATGAGACCCAGGGACGGGTTGAAGTGATAAAGGACGCTACTCCAGGAGACTTTGAGGTAGGTGCTCTATCACTACTAGACTTTTAAAAAGAGCCATGATTGTTTTGAATGCATGTTTTAAGTTTAAGTTATATGACTTGTTTAGTATGATTTAATTTAGCATTAATATGACAAATATATTATGCATAGACATGCTTTGCAAACAATTGCATATATTGCATGATTTGTGAGCATTGAGTTCTTAAAAAATTGCATGTCCTTGAGGGTTACCAAAAGACGCTGGAGTGCCCAAAAGATGCTGGGTAGGCAGTTGTGAGGGACCCAAAGAGGACAGGTTTTGAAAAGGAGGTTTTCGCTTGTTTGATCTCATATGATTTGGGCTAATAAGCTCGTGGGCGCTATGCCGAGAGGTTTTGGTTGGCCTTCAGCCTCTACCACTACTAGGTGGAATGGGTACCACGCCCAAAAAGGGCAACGTCCCTATGTCGACTGCATGTGGTACAAGGGGCTACCACTGGTGTCACGGCACTGGGTCGATGTGTCATATGCCCCGTGGAGGCTATGATCGAGTGTCCTCAGGTACCCGGGGACCACACGGCAGCGAGGTCATGGGCATAGTTGGACCCTATGATTTCGTGGGCTTACTTGCATTGCATATGGCATGACATGAGGTTGGTCGACCATACCATACCAGATATCCATGAGTTGGATTCAGTTGAGCATCTTATGCATATCATTATGTTTATGATATATGATACTTTCGACTTGGATTATGCTATTCTTTAAGTCGTCAGTATTTCAATTCGACAGTGGTTTTTAATATCGATATTGAACATGATTGTTCGAACATGCACATGTTTGAAAGAGCATATGATTTTAAACATAGCATGCATTGCAAAACTAGTAGTAATAGACTCCTACTGAGTATAGTATATACTCACCCTATCCTTAACATTTTTCAGGCTAGTTCCATCCACGAGTAGAGGACACCTATGTTAGTGCTACGAGCAAGAAAAATCAAAAGGAGATAATTATACATGTAAGTAAACACTCTACCCTTTGGACATGCATTTATATTTATTTACAGTTGGGCTATGTGTTGTGATTGGATAGACCTGGGGAAAAACATTTATGATTTCTGAAGATTTTCAAAAACTACTTTGATTGTTGTAAAGCAAATGACACTCGGGGTTTTCAAAATGAGTTTAAAACAAAAGATTTTCCGTTGTATTGTATGGTTTTCATAAAATGGTATTCAAATAGGGATGCATCCCACCTTAGGAATTAGATATTGCATTTAAAAATGCATGGGAAAACCAGGGTCGTCACAGTTGGTATCAGAGCCCAGATTTTATCCTTTCACAGCCAGTCCAGCATGTCCAAGGGTCATAGACAATAGAGAAAATCAAGAAGAAGTAGCATAAATAGGAGTAGTAGAGATGACTACTTCTATTTGAGGATTACAATATTAATGCTCAAGGCATTTCACCATAAACAAATAGGTGAAAAGGAGATGGGTCTAGCAAATACTTAGATATTGGATGGCATAAATCTTATCAATAAGGATTGTTGTGCAGTGGTGTAAACAAGGAAACTCATATATAAATTAGATTATGATGAGAATGATGAATGAAGATGTTAGTGGACTTGTTAGTAGATAGTTCTGACCTACAATAAAGTAATCTCATCAAAGGGGAGAAAATTGAAGAACCTAGATGGCTATCTTACCATCATAAAGAATATCAAAATATAAGTACACTATCACAAGGATATGATATAAGTATGATAGGGGATATAAAAGACAGACTTTGAGAAGATGTTGATGATAATCTAAGAGGGATGAGAATGCAAAATGATATTAGGAGATAACTGTGACTCATACTAAATCACAAAGGTAAGGATCCTAAAGGACTTAGCTCAATTTATGATAACTTAATTGGAGTCTGATGAAGAGTAAAGTGCTATCGAATAATAATTACCTGAGTATTATGGAGAAAATTAGAAGATGTATACAAGTGACAAATTATGTGAATAAGGCGAATATGATAGGAAAATGAATTCGACCGAGTTATCAAAAGATTTTGATGATCATACTAAGGATGATAATAGATTGATCCTAACATGAACTTGTAACAAAAAAGTATAGCATGATCAAAACGTCAATGTCATTATTAAGACATTGTATGAATTTTATTGAGGCTATAGGCAATTGAGGATTTCAATTTCTTAGATGCATTCAGTTTATCATATATGTTAAGTAAAGGAGTAGATGCAATATCGATTATATGCAACAAAGCACATGAAGACATTGATCTAGGAAGACAAAAAAAGAAGAAGAGGATTTTGAAGAAAAGAGAGAAAGAGATAGAGATGCAACTATAAGTATTTGATAAATATTGAATATTCAAAAGAAGGAGATCATGACTATATGAAGATACATACAAATCTTTCATCTTGAATCGAGTGGGAAGATAAACCAATCAACTTCGAAGGAATGATGATAGATGAGTTAGTGATCTTATTGTAAAAGAGTATAAAAGAGAGAAAGCATACACTAAGGACCTTATTTCTCAACATTGCATGTCTGATGGACCAATTCTCTTTACCAATTATATAAATACTCATAGATGCAATGCTATGAAATATTGTCTTTCATGTACACCTAAAGGCATATTTTTGTAACAAAGTTATGCCTTTTGGTCTTAAGCATGTTGATACAACCTATTAGTGGGCATGACCATCATATTTAACGGCATCATCTAGGATAAGATTGATTGTTACATTGATGATCTTGTAGTTAAATCCAAACAATTTCAAGCACACTTAAAATATTTGGAGGTTGTATTCCAACATTTACAAAATCACTAACTTAAGATGAACCCTCTCAAATGCACTTTAAGATTAAGCATTAGGAAATTCCTCAACTTCATTATTCAACATTGAGGAATTGACACAATAAAAAAGGTAATCAAATTCATGCCACCTTCTACTAATTTACATGAACTTCAAAGTCTTCAAAGCAAGTTGGCCTATACCAAACAGTTCATTGCCAATTTATCAAGGAGATGCCAACCATTTGCCATTGATGAAAAAGAATGCCCCATTTATATGGGATGATGCTTCTCAAGCTCATTTCAATAGCATTAAGTAATACTTGATATATATTTTAGCCTTTATATAGTAGCTCTTGATCATTTCATCATAGCAATGTTAGTTCAATTTTAAAAAAACAAAGACAAAGAAAATGCACCCTATTATTTAGGTCATACTATGATTAGTGCTAAGACACATTACTTCCCAATTGATAAGGTTTAAAAAAGGGCAGCCTCAATGCATGAAGCACTCACCCATGCAAGGTCTGGGGAAGGGGTGGACAGTAAGGGCCTATAGTACACAGGCTTACCTTCTATTTTTACAAGAGATTGTTTCCATGCCTTGAACATGTAACCTCAAGACCATAGGATGACAACTTTTACCAATTGAAAAGGTATATCTCACCTTAATATTTGTAGTTTATATATTGTAACATTATATTACATCTCGTCCAGTATGACTAATTTCTAAGGTCAATTGTTGATTGTTTTACCTCAACTGCACGAGCTTTTGTAGTGTAGCTTATGCAAGTACCGGTCAATCCCACAGAAACTCAACTTAAAAAGTAGGAGTTTAAATAAAATTTAATTGAAATTTTTTTAAAATAAATAACAAAAAATACTGGGAATGAAATCAAAGTTCTGATCTATTTAACTGTTGAAAATTATAGAATTTCCAATTCAAGAAGAAAGAAAATTAAACTAAATAAGAAGAAAAAACTACTTCCCTAGCTTATTTACTATAAATTTATTCAAGTATTATCTTCTTAGATTCAATCAGCCTCCATATGGTTGGATTAGGCAGATTTTTGAAAGTCTTAAATATCTAGACTGATCGGTGATTTTGGATGGCTTAGATTAATTTTAGGAGTATAGATTAAATATCAAAGACATTGAATAAGCTAAGGGATGTCCTAAGAATGAAATTTGAAAATTAATTGAAAATGTGATACAAAATAAAGGAGAAATGGAGAAATCTTTTTTGTAAGGCTAACCCATTGATTAGGTTAAACCTAATTAATCTAGCTTGGATTGTGCAATTAATTGATTTAATTTAAACATAATGCAAAACTTGGATAGGCAAACCTAGAATAAGAATAAGACAAATTAATGAGGAAGACAAAACTGGGATATGAATGAAAGTTAAATTAATGTTCAAATGGAAATTTTAGAATTTGCTTTGAATCTATCTTCTTCTTCAACCCATAGAAAAAAATGTAGTGGAGATGCTAATGATGCATGTGATGGAGAAAAGGAGGGAAAGGAGGGAAGTTGCAGGAAAACCCGATTTGGGTTTTGCCCTAAAACTCGAAGAATTGCAATGGGAAAAGAAATTGGGTGTGCTACTAGGGAAATTTAAGGCAAATTTATGATAACCAAAGGAGAATGAAGGAGGAGGAATGTATTTTGGAAAGTAGAAAGGGACATGGTGACGAGGAGAAGCAGGATATGCTGTGCCATTGGATTGTTATAGTCAGAGAAGAATCGAGGAGGAGGAGGAGGAAAAGCTGGCAAGTGCTATCAGTGGGGTGGATTAGATGATGATAAGGAGATAGAGAAGGAAGCAAAGAGAAACTAAACGGTGGTAGACAACGCTAGTGGAAGGGAGGAGAAGTCGGAGGATCTTGAGGCAGAGGAGAGAGCCAGTGCATGTAGTGCAAGTCACAGGAGTTCATCGACGATAGGCTTGGTGCTGCCAGTGAACAAAAATAGAGGAGATGGTGCAAGTTTGATGGGCTGATGATGCCGTTGTTGGGATTGGTGTTGTTCAGGTCTGGTTTATAGAAGTGGAGAGTTGGGAATGGTGCAGAGGTTTGGAGGGGTGGGGTGGGGTGGAGATGGTTCAGAACAGTGAAGAAGAATGGAGGAAATAGAGGGAATCCAGTAGAGAGGGGGAGAGCGAATGGGTGTGGTGGAGATGTGAGGAATAGGGAGAAGGGGAGATCTATTAAGATAAGGGCAAACAAAGGGAGCAGGTAGGAGATAAGGGATGTGAGGGGTAGGTGAGGTGCTATGCGGTGCAGCCTGAGCAAAAGGACGGTTCAGTTGGAATGAAGGAACGAGCAAGGATGCGGTGCTATTCAAGTGAGAAGAGAGAGTCTAAGGGAGGAAGTGAACAAAAGGGAGAAGGAGATGAGAGATAGAGGAGGGCTGTGCAGTAATAGATAGGAGTGTGTCAGATGGGGGTGGTGGAAGAGATGAGAAGAGGTGAAGGAGTAGGACAAGGAACAGAGGAGGGCAACCAGGGATGGTGCTGTCGGTGAGCAGAAATGGAAGAGGTGAAGAGAGAAGAGGGGGTACAGCTCAGCCTAGAAAAGAATGAGGAAGAAGGATGAGAGAGAGAGAGAGAGAGAGAGAGAGAGAGAGAGAGAGAGAGAGAGAGAGAGAGAGAGAGAGAGAGAGAGAGAGAGAGAGAGAGAGAGAGAGAGGAGAAGAATAGTAGAAAGGGAAGGGGGTGGTCTGCCTCCTACGTGTTCCAGCCAAGGGGAGAGGAGAGAGTGGAGAGAGAAGAAGGCGAAGAATAAGAGGAGATTGCGAAAGGAGAAAAGAGGAAGTGGCTTCCTCTTCTAGCCCTAGAGAGCAAGAGCCTACGAAAGTGGGGCAACCTTAGTTTTATAGCCCTCTCTCCTTCTAAATTTGGTTCCTCCCCCTACTTTGGAAACTTCTCCACCTTAGAAACTTCTAGCAAGTGCAGCTTTCTATCATCTCCATGCTTTCTTTAAAACCAATTTTCTTTTGGAAACCATTCCATCTTGCGTGTTATTCCTTAACGGGTGATCCACACCATTGAATCTCAATCTAAGCCATCCAAGCCTCTTTTGGTTGATCTACAAAACAAAAGACCATATTAAAGTCATCTTAATAGTACATTATACCCTTGATTAGCTCTGATGATCATCTAACCATTAAATTTTACAAATTAATAGTTAGATGATTAATTGAATCTAAAATTAAAATCAGCTAAAAATTACAAATTTGATTAGTTAGATTATTTAATTGAATGCTAAATTAAGGGCATTTTGACCAAAATTGAACACTTAACACACTCCCCAATTAGCATTTTCCTAGTTCTTAGCAAAACATGTGAAAAACCAAATTTCAAAATTTATTTTCAAGCCAACTCCAGTTTTCCTTTAGAGAATTATCCTCAATAAATCCATCAACTTTAGCATACTAATAAAAATGAATGAAGACTTCAAAACCTTACCCATATGCTAAAACCTTTCCCCCTAAGCTTAGATCTCAGAGTGAGTGTGTGAGTGTATAATCTACACATCGAATAATCTTTATCTCTAAGTAAACTTCTAACTTTTGAACTTCATCTGAAATATGTTTTGACCTCAATCTTCCCTAGTGGCATACAATCATAAATAAAATCTTTCAAATTAAAGGTTTAAATTATATCTCTCTTTTAAATATGTGAGCAGAGTAAATGAAAACAAATTTATCTCACGTATACTCATGAAGAACGAGAGCTATTAGAGAATTTAATTGTTGGTCCCTTTAGAATGGTTGTCATTACCTTTGAATATTTAGAAATACTACTCTTTAAATCCTATATTTCTCCTAGAATCAATAGGTCTTTAATTGGGACAAAATGTAGGGCTTAGGACGGGGTACTAAAGAAATGGTATAAAGGTGTTCAAAAAAAATTTCAAAAATAAGTAGCAGTCTTCTACTAGAGTTGATAATTCTTCTTTACTTTGCTTATGTGAATATTTCTTCCCCAGCCCCCCCCCCCCCCCCCCCCTTTTTTTTTTTGCATTCTTCAAACTTCTTCTTTGTTCAACACTTTTTCTTTTATTTCACACTTTTAAATCACTTTGGAGAACATTTCTTTTCTTGATATTCACTTTTCTACTTTCTTTGCAACTTAAAAGTATTTTCTTCATTCATCTCTGACTTATCTTTCAAATAAAATGGGCATTGGATATATTATACTGAGTTAATATGGGCAAAGGTAATTTGCATGAAAAAAGAAAAGGCTTATATAAAAGGCACAAATTGTCTAACTAGTGGTAAAAATACTTTTGTGGAATAGGTTTTATGTCTCTAGGTTAACAACAAGGATGGCCTCAATCATTTTCTACGATTCTTAATATCTATCAAATTCATTGAACTTCTAGAATTTTAAAGGTAACATTCTAATAGTTCAGGTAATTAGCCAAATATAAGAGCTGGTAAGATCAATTTTCTTTAAGCACACTGAAGAAAATTAGAAACATTTATAACCTCTCAAAAAGAATGAATGGCATTAAAACTCACTTAGGTTTTAGGTCTCTACTAAATTTCTTTACGATCCCTAAGTTATAGTTACTTATAAGTTTAGACTATGTATATGCAACTCCAAGTACAAATGTGATATGAGACTTAGCTTTCATGAAATACTCTAGAATATGAGTAAAATAATAACTTAATCATGTTTAATTATATTAATAAGCAAAATTTATCTAGATTATACTTCAGAAAACCCAATTTTCATCATAGTGGAGGAATTGACCTAAAAATTTTCATTTTTTTATAAATTTTTTATTTTTTAAATTAAGAGAAAAAATCAACAAAAACATTAATTTGGTGATATTCTACACCCCCCAACTTGAAAGAAACATTATCCTCAATGTTTAAAAAGTAGGATATAATAATACACTGAGAAATGCAAAAAAAGTTGAGAGATCTAAAAAAAAATTCTAAAAAAGAAAAGAAAGAAGAAGAAAGAAAAGGAATAGTGAATGAATTTATCTTGCAATTAAAAAATTTTCATTTTATCACATGGCAAGATAAATTTATCTTTAGGCTGCTTCTCATAACTAAAGGCAATTGTTGAAGCTCAATGCATCCTTTGTTAAAATGGAACAAGGATGTCATATTGCTCAGTGGGTGTGACATTTTCTTTATCAACAAATTTATCTCTTTTCTAACAAGTTTCAGATCTATCTCAGCCTTTTTAGGACTAGATTTCTCAATTATGTTACCACTATGAATAATGGTAAATGTCTTTGTTTGTTCCATGCTTGTAACTAAAGAATTAATCTCACTTACCACATCCATATCATTAGGGTTTTCATTTGTTGGGACAGGACGTTGCTCTTTATCAATGATCTGCAACATTTGAGACATCACGTCGTTCAATTCAATCATGGATTCTATGTTCTCTTTTAATTGGGCTTCAATTTGAGCAATTTTCTTCTCTTGTTATTGCATGAATTTATGGAAATTATCCTCCACTTTCCTCTTATGTGGAGGAAGGTAAGGTCCAAGTGCAAGTGGTCCTTGTTTTTGTTGATAGGGTTAGTATTGGGCCTTATGTGAGACATTAGCATTATATTCATTTCTTCTGCTAACAGTAGGATGATTGCTCTAGATGGGATTATATGTCTTTGAAGATAGGGGAAAATATTGCTCATAAGAGTGTATTTGTTGATGGAGCACATCGTGAAATGCAGGAGCAATAGGACATTCTTGGGTAGGGTGTGTATTACTTTCACAAATATCACACACCTATTTGACTTTCTTAGAGGAAATTTTTTCCATTTCCATGGCCTTAGTTGTTCTATCTAAGAATGCTATTTTCATATCATCTTTTTTCATAGTAGCATATACTTCTTCCTTAGAGAATGTGTTGGTGGACCTAATCTTATTTGGATAAACTACTTTTTCTGAATCAGGCCAAGTTTGTGTACTTCCAAATATTCTTGCGCCTCCATAGGTTGTTTGTTTAAGAAATTGTCATTGCACATCATTTCAACAAACTAGCGCATATCAAAATCAAGTCTTTCATAAAAGAAGTTAATGATACGCCAAAGTTTGTACCCCTGATGTGGACAAGTTAATAATAATTTTTTGAATCTTTTGCCCAACATTGATAAAATGTTTCTTTAGCCTTCTGGGTAAAATTCATTATATTTCGGTGGAGAGCATTTGTCTTATGTATAGGAAAGAACTTATTCAAAAAATTCCTAGTCATTTCTTCCCATGTTCGTATGGAACCTACTCGTAGTGAATGAAACCACATCTTTGCTTTTTACTTTAAAGAAAAAGAAAATAGTTTGAGTCTTACTATGTCTAATTTGATGTTTTGTGTATGTTGGGTCATGTCACTTCATCGAATTCTATTAAATGCAAGTAAGGACTCTCACTATTTAACTCACAAAATTTAGGAAGTAAATGAATTACTCCCTCCTTTAATTCAATCATACCAACATTTGAAGGTAAAAGTATACATGAAAATGTGCTGGTATAATTAGGCTATAAATAGTCTCTTAGTGTTTTCCTACAATGATTTTGGTTATGCCAATTATCCTCATGTGTTCTAAGTTAGTCCCTTCTCCTATTTCCATGTGGCTGAGAATGATTCCTTCATGGATGTATATTATCAATAAATAGAGGTGGACTATCATCAGCATCAAAGAGAGGATTGCTTACCCATGAGGGGACATCGTCATTATCCAAGATGAAAGGTGGTTCATCATCATTAAAGAGCAGATTGTTTTTCTATGAAAAAATATCTTCTCTGTTAATGTTGCGATGCAAATTACCTTTTTTATCAGTGTTTGGATTTTTCATCAAATGCAGTTGATCATGTCTCTCTCTCTCTCTCTCTCTCTCTCTCTCTCTCTCTCTCTCTCTCTCTCTCTCTCTCTCTCTCTCTCTCGCTCTTTCTCTTTTTGTGTTTTTTTAGTTTTTTTTTTTTTTGTATTTTTTTTTTAGGGGGGTTGGGAAAACTAACTTAAATGATGCAACCTAACTTTCTAAAATGATGCACATACAAAGGGCACAATCAACTAATCCTTGAGGCTAATAAGGAGCAATATTTTGATTTTCTTGAATTTGTATGAGGATGATGCTTTTAGATTAGCCTAATCTAGTGCTCCTCCTCTCTTTCAGATTTGACTATTGCTTACCAATTAGGTTATGTGCTAAGGTGGTTAATACAATCTTCATGTGAGGGGTTTAGACCTCAACAAATGTCAACAAAATAAGACACCTACTATAACCACAGTGCTCAAAAACCACTGGAGTGACAATAGATTGCATCCTATTAAGAGGGTCCTACGAGCATGTGATGACCCTATAGGTCTATTCTAATTAATTTTAAATTAATTTGAAAGGTAGGGTTGCGAGCTTGTGGTGATTATCCTAAGTGGGCTAAGAGGTGGTGATGAAATATACCCTAAATCTTATGGGGCTGGGTGCCTTCACTAATTAATTTTTATACTCCATGGCAGTTTGATTAACATATAAATCACCTTAAAGCAATAAACGAGCCCTAAGAATGAAATTAAAATAATAAACTAATGCAAAATCCTAAAAATGCAATAATTATCAAAGATGCATTCTAAATGTGATTATACTACCAAACAATATAGAATTATTCTAAATGCAAACCCTAATCTAGGAAATAAAAGAGTGAGGGAAACTTACATTAGGATTTTTTATAAAGATTAAGTGTGGGCCACCTTATCCCACACTTGTCTTATTTTATACAACCCTTTTTAAAATTGGAATTAAAAATTATAAGTTATAATGATCCTCACTACAAGATTCACTAAAGAAAAAAAAAATTCTATTCTAGGAAAGCAGGGAAATTCTATTTATTTGATGAAGCTTCACTTGCCAATTTTCCCACTTTCCAATTTCCTAAAAAGGAAAATAGACATAAGTACCAAATTCAGGAGACATAAAACAATACAATTCCTAAAAAAATTATTTTTTGAATTTTTAATTAAAATTTATAAAAAACTTTGCTGTAGGTCCCTAACAACGACACCAAAAACTTATTAATTGTTTTATCGTAAGTGCATTAGATTTTGTAGTGTAGCTTATGCAAGTACATGTCAATCCCACAAGAACTCAACTTAAAAAAGTAGGAATTTAAATAAAATTTAAATAAAAAATTAAAAGGGAAAACAAAAATTACTAGAAATGGAATAAAAGTTCAAAACTATACCACTACTAAAAATTATAGAGTTTCCAGTTCAAGAAGAAAGAAAATTAAACTAAATAACAAGAAAAATCTACTTCCCTATCTTAATTATTGTCAGTTTCATGCTGGTTTTCTTGGAGTCAATCAGTCTTCATAAATCTTGTTAGAATGTCCTTGATTAAAGATCCAATGGTTGGATTAGAAAAATTCCCAAAAAATCTTAAAGATCTAGGCCAATCGGTGATTTTGAGTTTTGGATGGCTTAAATTGATTTTAGGAGTTTAGATTAAAGATCGGACACATTGAATAAGCTAAGGGATGTCCTAAGAATGAAATTTAAAAATTAATTGAAAATATGATCTAAAAAGGAAGAGAAATAGAGAAATCTTATTTGGTAAGGCTAACCCATTGATTAGGTTAACCCTTAATTAATCTTGTTTGGATTGTGTAATTCCTGAAATTAATTTGAAACTAATGTAAAACTTGGATAAGCAAACCTGGAATAAGAATAGGACAAAGAAGAAGACAAATTTGGGATATGAATGAAATTTAAATTAATGTTCAAAGGGCAATTTGGGAATTTTCTTTAAATCTATCTTCTTCTTCAACTCGTAGAAAAAAAAATGCAGGGGAGAAATTGACGATGTAGGAGATGGAGAAAAGGTGGGAAAGGAGGGAAGTTGCAGGAAAACTCAAATTGGGTTTTGCCCTGACACTCAAAGAATTGCAATGGAAAGAGAAATCGAGTGTGCTGCGGGGGAAATTTAAGGAAAATTGATGGTAACCAGAGAGAATGAAGGAGTAGGCATGTGTTCTGGAGAGTAGGAAGGGACGTGGTGAGGAGGAGAAACAGGATATCCCTGTGCCATTGGATTGTCACAGTCAGAGGAGAATTGAGGAGGAGGAGAATGAGGGGGAAAAGGACGAAAAGCGGACAGGTGCCGCTGGTGGGGTGGATTAGACAGTGATAGGGAGACAGAGAAGAAGGGAATGAGAGATTGAATGGTAGCAGACGACGCCGGTGGAAGGGATGAAAAGCCAGAGGAGCTTGAGATAGAGGAAGAGCTAATGCATGTCGGGCGAATCGTAGGAGTTCACCGGCAACAGGCTTGGTGCTACCGATGAACGAAAACAGAGGAGATGGTGCGGATTTGCTAGGCCGACAACGTCGATGCTGGGATTGCTATCGTCCCAAGTCTAGGCTACAAGGTTGAGAGCTGGGAATGATGCAGAGGTTTGGTGCAGTGGGGTGGGGTGGAGATGATTCAAAAACAATGAAGAAAAATGGAGGAAACAGAGGGAATTCAGTAGAGAGGGCGAGAACAGACGATTGTGACAGAGATGTGAGGAGCAAGGAGAAGAGGAGATTAGTTAAGATAAGGACATACAAAGGGAGCGGGTCTGGGCTACGTGAATGACTACAAACACTAATGTCGCCGACGAAACAAGGAAGATAAGGTGGTGTGGGTGATTGGGTTTCTATGGAGAGCAAAGAGCGGGTAGGAGACAATGGATGTGAGGGGTAAGTGACAGTGATGTGTGGTGAAAGAGAGGAGAAGAGTGGAGTAGGATGAGGGGCAGCCTAGGACGGTCCTGTAGGTGAATAGAAATGGAGGAGGTGAAGAGTGAAAGATGGAGATGGGGAGAGAAAAGGAGAAAGGTAAGATGAGGGTGTGGTCTACCTCTTTCCCATGGTTCAACCCAGAAAAGAGAGAGAGATAGAGAGAGGGGGGGGGGGGGGTGTGGTCTGCCTCCTACGTGTTCTAGCCAAGGGAAGAGGAGAGAGTGGAGAGAGAAGAAGGGGATGAATAAGAGGAGAGTGGGAAAGGGGAAAAGAAAAAGTGGTTTCCTCTTCTAGCCCAATAGAGAGAGCTTATGAAAGTGGGGCAACCTTAGTTTTATAGCCCTCTCTCCTTTTAAATTTGCTTCCTCCCCCCACTTTAGAAACTTTTCCACCTTAGCAGCTTCTAACATGTGCAACTTTCCATCTTCTCCATGCTTTCCTTTAAAGCCAATTTTCTTCTGGAAACCATTCCATCATGCTTGTTATTCCTTAATGGGTGACATGCACCATTGAATCTCAATCTAAGCCATCCAAGCCTCTTTTGATTGATCTGTAAAATAAAAGACCAAATTAGAATCATCTAAACAATACATTATACCTATGATTAGTTCTGATGATCATCTAACTGTTAAATTTTATACATTAATAGTTAAATAATTAATTGAATCTAAAATGAAAACCAAGCAAATTTGTAAATTTGATTGGTTAGATTATCTAATTGAATGCTAAATTAATGATATTTTGATTAAAATTGAACACTTAACATTAATCCTCTAAAATACCTTATGACCAAGATTATTAATTGAATCTAAAATTAAAATGAAGCTAAAAATTGTAAATTTTATCAGTTAGATGATAAATGAATGCTAAATTAAGGGTATTTTGACCAAAATTGAATACTTAACATCAATCCTCTAAAATACCTTATGACCGAGCCTTCCTTTTTAGGACGATTCTCTAAATGGTCATTATTATTATTATTATTATTAGAGTTTGAGATCACCTATGTCTCTCAAAAGATAGTAAAAGGACAGATCTTTGTTAGAGTTTGAGATCACCTATGTCTCTCAAAAGATAGTAAAAGGACAGATCTTTGCTAAGTTTTTAGTAGTCCACCCTATCCCCACTGATTTACCATTGAATAGCCATTTCCATGATGAAATTGTTGTTGTCATCATGACTGATTTCTTTTTAAAACTTCCCAATTCCAAGAATGGAGGACTTGGAGTTATTTTCATGCCCCCAAATAAATGCATGTAGCCAATTATCTATAAATTCATATTGATTTGCACTAATAATGAAGCTAAACATGAAGCTCTTATTTTGGGCCTAGAAATGGCATTCAGTCTCAATGCCAATCAACTATGAGTGTATGGTGATTCATAGCTCTTATCTGCCAATTTAAAGGGCAATATGAAGTCTACAAAGGCGAATTGTAGATATATTACAATAAATACCAGTAACTTATGAAAAATTTATGTTGTATGTTAAGCTCTCACACATGCACAAACATCAAAATAGTTATGCAAACGCTCTAGCTAAACTTGTTGCAATTGTGGCATCTTATCACAAAGACAAAATCAAATCATTATTCGAGAGTGACATTCAATAATGCACAAAATAGATGAAAACTTTGAAAGTTCAATACAAAAAACAAAATAATATTGAACAAAATGAATTAGTTCTCACTATTGAATCAGATTTCTTAGATTGCAGACAATGTATCTTGATTGATGATTGTAAACAGACACAAAGCTTCCCACTTTATCAATCTATATGATGCCTTGTACCAACGATGGCATGATGGAATTTTATTTTGCTGTTGGTCCTGTGAAGAACCAAATAAGCTCTTCAAGAACTACATACCAGTGTATTTGGAGCCCATAACTTTGTCCCTAAGTTACATTTACAAGTCAAATGCTTGCCTTATTATAGGCCTATCATAATTGCTGGTGTTATGAATTACACAAAAAAAGATGCAATTTGTGTCAAATTCATGTCAGCTTTATTCATCAACCCCGAGAGCCACTACATCCACCTTCAACACCATGGCCACTCTATGCTAGGGGTTTAAATGCCATTGGACCAGTTAGTACATCCTCTTCAACAAGACACTTGTACATCTTAACAACAAATGAATTCTTTTATAAATGGGTTGAAGCAGTACCTTTGGGGAAGTCACCAGCCCTAAAGTTGCCAAGTTCATTTTGCATCATATTATTCATTGATTTGGAATCCTAGAACTCATCTCCAACAATGGAGTGACATTTATTGACAAAGTTGTTGCTATATTAAGTGAGGGGTGCCACACTCGCAAATAATTTTTGATGGCATATAACCCTAAACTCATTGGCTTAGTAGAAGCTTTCGATCAGACCTGATGCATGATTCTCATGAAGAATGTCTCAAGAAAAAAACTAAACTATAATAGTAAGCTTCTAGTATCTTTATGGTCATATAGAATGATTTTTCAAACTACTATGGGAGCAACTTCATACTCCTTCCTCAATGGAAGTAAGGTCATATTACCACCAGAAATTTAGAACACATCCCTTAGGGTCACTACTCAAGATCTTACACCAAAAGATCAATCTATTGTATTATGACTAGTTGGACTAGATTTTTTTGATGAAATTTGTCTCGAGGCACAACAAAATTTAGAAGCCTATCATGCAAGAATTTCAAAAGCATTCGACAAAAAGGTTAATCTAGAGTCCTTCAAGAAAGTTGACCATGTTTTATCAATAAAACATGCAATTGCTAATTCTCACTGCTCTAGAGAAAAATTTGAGCCAAAATGAGATGATCCCTTCATCATTAAGAAGTTTTTCTCCTACAGTGCCTATCTAGTTGCCAAACTAGATGGTACTAAGATGAATTCCATCAATGGAAGTGTTCTCAAGAAATACTGCCCTTGAGTAGTGTAATGACTCCAATTTTGTAATATTGAAATTCCAAGTTAAGCAATGAAAAGATCAGTTTTTGAAGGTAAGGGCATTTTAGTCATTTTACTATTCCCCTTGAATGAACCCAGGAATTTGGTCCTAAAAATGGTTCCATTAGATGTGTCTCAGAAAAATAAATCCAACGAGACCAAAATCACCTAAAACGGAGTTAAAATGAGCAAGATATGGCCCTTTGAAGTTTAGGGGCAAAATTGTAAATTTTACAAAAACGGTTTTACCTGCAAAACACAGGGGCCCGTTTTGATACGGGCACCCCTTCATCTTCAACCTCTAGAGGGTTCTAGAACGGCGGTGATTGGAGGAGAAATCACCGCCATTCTAGAGGTTTCTCCACCGCCATTCAAAGGCGGTGAGAGCCCCCTCCAAAACCCTCTTAGCTCTATAAATAGAGCTCTTGGGTGCCTCTAATGGCAGCCCAAAACGTTGGAGAAAACCCGTCGTGGAGCAGTGACCTAGAGGGAAAAACAAGGAGAAAAACCCAGCAACGAGCTAGGTACGCCCAAGATCCCTCAAAACCCATCTTCCCCATAGTTCCAAGGTCAATTTCCCTAGGTTTTTGCATGAAAAACCATGCAAAACGGAGCCCAGGAGAGCCACCAAGGACCCAGGAACGTTCCCTGGGTCGCAGTGGTTCGACAGGGTCGAACCAAGGTGTCCTGAGGACGCCCCGGTTCCGCAACGAGCAAGACGATCCAGGGACGCGTCCTGGGACGCGCCCGCAAAAGAGACCATCAGGCGGAAAACCCGGCGCGTTTGCAGACGTGCCCTCTGAGGCGCACACCGTAGACGCGCAGCGCGCTAGCAGTGCTCATTTTTTGGTTCCTTAAGGAAGCCGGGGCGCACGTCGCAGACGCGCAGCGCCCTAGCATTCCGTTTTTTTTTTCATTCTTAAGACTCTATGTACATACGACACTAAAACGCTTATAACTTAAGATTTAGAGCTCCGATTGAGGCGCCGCAAAAGGCATTGTGTCCGTATCGACGACGCAGACACATCTAAACTATAAAATCCCTGATCAAGGCCCAATCAAAGGTGGGTATGACCCTTAGAATAGGATGATGGCGCGTGGCCACTAGAACTTTGGAAAACTTAGGACACCAAGGCCCAATTAGGACCTTAGGACACCCATAGGCATAGGGATGGACCCTTAATGCCTAAGTAATAAGACCAATTACTCTAAAACCCATAAAAGATAGGCCAAACTAACCTTGATTCCCCAAACCATGATTAAGAGCGTCCGAGGACAAAAAGGGTTAGCATGACCTAGCCAGGTAGGTGCTCTATCACTATTAAATTCTTTTAAAAGATCTATTATTATTTTGAGAACATATGTTTTAAGTATATGACTTGTTTAGAATGACTTAATTCAGCATGCATGTGATAAATGTTTTGTACATAGACATGTTTTGTAAATGATTGCATATACATTATGCACATATATGTTTTGCAAACAAGTGCATACATTGCATGATTTAAGTACTTGCAAAGATTGCATGTCCTTGAGGGTTGCCAAAAGACGCTGGAGTGCCGAGGGCCAGGCAGTTGTGAGGGACCCAAAGAAGACAGGTTTTGAACAGAGGTTTTTAGCTTATTTGATCGTACATGATTTGGGCTAGTAAGCTCGTGGGTGCTATGCCGAGGGGTGTGGGTTGGCCACCCAGCCTCTACCACTATTAGGTGGATGGGTACCACGCCCAAAAAGGGCATGTCCCTGCTTCAACTGCATGTGGTACAGGGGGCTACCACTGGTGTCACGGCACTGGGTCGAAGTGTCATATGCCCCGTGGAGGTATATGATCCTGTGTCCCTAGGTACCCGGGGACCACACGGCGGTGAGGTCGTGGGCATAGTGGGACCCTATGGTTTCATGGATTTATGTGTACTACATATGGCATGATATGAGGTTGGTCGACCATACCATACTAGGAATCCATGAGTTGGATTCCATGAAGCATCTTATGCATATTATGATGTTATGATATATATGTATATAATACTTTCGATTTTGGATTATGTGATCCTTTAAGTCGTTAGTATTTCAGTTTAACAATGGATTTTAATATCGATGTTGAACTTGAGTATTCAAACATGCACCTATTTTGAATGAGCATATGATTTAAAAACATATCGTGCATTATAAAACTAGTAGTGATAGGCTCCTACTGAGTATAATATATACTCACCCAATCCTCAACATTTTTCAGACACCAAGTAAATACTTAAGGGCAAGGAACGCTTGTGCTAAGAACCACGCAGACTAAGTACAAGTAAGTAAAACCCCTACCTTATCTTTCAATGTTACTTGATTGTAGTTACTCTCTAATAGCTGGGGCTGTGACTAACACTTTCTTGGGAATAATATTGATTTAAACTTTGCCATGGCTAAATAAATTGAGAATGTGTTTTGACACTCGGGGTTTTTATGAAAGATTGTTTTCCAAAAGAAAAAGATTTTCATGCATCTCATACTTATGAAACAAGAGATCTCGCCTTTTTATCAAAATTGCATCATATAAAAACCCGAGTCGTCACAGTGTAGACTCTCATATAAAATAATATGACACTGAAACTGGTTATGCAAGATAGGAAACATGCTTTGGCATCCCATTCTCATGTTTGCCTTGAATGGTGATACTGTTATTCATGTGACTAATTTATCTATATGGAAAATGCTACTTTATATTACTAAGGGAATGAAGGTTAAAGCTAATAGGGATGAATTTTCCCCTCTCATAGCAATTTCAGAACTTACCCTCTTTTTAAAAAGATGAAATAATATTACATCCTACTACAAGCATTTCTTGTGGAAATGGGGATAACATCCTCGGTCTGGTTAGTTTATATCTTAGAAAAAGTAAGAGTTTTAAGAACAAATTGGACACAGATGGATTCTTAATCATGTTTCCTCTAGTTATACAAAACATAATGTGCAAAGTAGTAATTTGAAGTTCCTTAGACCTCTATGCAACATGTTGAACAACAAGTATGACTAATAACTTTTAGTCGTCTACTAAAATAAAAATATCATGAAGCACCAAGTATGTGCTTAGTATCTTATGTAGAAAGAATGGGATATGAATAAACCTTGTACGTGATGTTTAAGGTTTATTATTCATGCATTGAGGTCCTAAGGTGCTCTCCCTCCCTTTATGGTCATGGAAAGAGGTATGCATTTCTCTAACTTCCCTAGTCTTTTCTTCTTAACATGTTTGTGGGTCACATTTTGCTCCCTAAAGTCATGCCTTTCTTTGTAAAGAAGTTTTATTGTGATCCTCACCTAATAGTCCCACCCATGGTATCACATTCATGATCAAGTCCCATTGGGTATCACATATAGTCTAAGTCTTATCAGATTTAACAATATGTGTATTTTGACAAGTCAAAGATGCATCAATTTAAGATCAAATCTCACATAAGCAAAGATGAATCAAGGAGGAAATCCCATTATTTAAAATGAAGAAGTATGCAATTAATTTGTGTGAGAGCCTCAATATCCTCTAGAAGTACATCCATCTTTTTCCTCTGCTTATCTTTCATGCATTGCCCTTTATCATGGCAAGTGAGAAAATATCATCCTTTTTAAGCTGTTTTACTTCAATCTACTATATTCCCTTGACTTGAGAAATAACCAATTCAATTGATTTTCTGTTGAGACTCTCAATCTTAGCAACAATGAGAAATCCAGTATTACAAAGGTCCCTTGTCTGGTTGTGAAACCTTGAATCTCATTCTCAAGCTATCCAAGTTTTGCCTACCAACTTCGCCTAATGAATTGAGGGTAAACTACATGATGCACATAACTCTTAAATGAGAACTTACTCCTATCTACAAGAGTCTAAACTACAAGAATTCTAGTCGACCTTTTGAAGTCCATCATTTACTCTAAAGAATTACAGCTACCCTTCCAAGATCCTTTTCTTATATGTTGCTTGACATGATAATCATCTATCCCCAAGTTATTATAGCGAGCCTGTTCTATGGGCTGAGGGTCCTTAACTCACTAGCTATCAAACATTTACTGGTTGCAAAATGTATTTGTCCAATTATCAACAAACTCTAATTCTACCTAGAGTGACATCATAATGAATTTGCCTGCATTGATTAAGGTTTTGAGTTTTCATGTACATCCATAAACTGGTCAGCACAAAAACTTGATGGAATAATATGTTTAAATGAAAAAAGTGAGCCCAAAAATCCAACACCAAACTAGCAATTTTTTCCCAAAATTTAGGATCAAATATAGGCAAAGGTGGCAATGGTCATTACTTTTTGTTCCAAAGAAGAGTCCAGCACTACTAGCACCAAACAATCACAAAGGACTCAAAAGAGGAGTCAAACACCACTGCATCAAATAGTCTCAAATACTTTAAAAGCTGGTGTCTATCACCAATGGCATTAGATAGTTTCAGGGGACTTGAAAGGAGATATCCAACACCATTGGCATTAGACTATCTCAAAAGCCTCAAAAGGGACACTCAGCACCATTGAGACCAAATGGTCTTGAATCCCTTCAATAAGTTGATAAGTTTCTAATTTTTCATAAAAACCACTCATTTAGTCACCCTTATGCTATAACATTTAATGGTAAATTAGAGGTTTTGACCAAAATTTGTAACACATGCATTTTTTACCTAGTAACTCAAAATTTTGATATTTTGTAAGTTTAGAGGCTAATCTGAGGTAATTATGTTATTAATCATATTTTTATGAGATTTAATTAGATTTTTTAACTTTTTGTAGGAAGTGAGATGGTGATCCAATGATTAAATTGATCAAGATGAAAATGAAAGATTAAGATCAAAAGATCGAGTCAAAGCCTAAAAGTCATCAATCGAACATAAGATCAAGGTCAAGATCATCTTTAGGACAAGCCATGGATGCAATTAAGGGAGCTAAAAGTAGCCAAAGTGGGCCCATGCACATGCCATGCCAAGTCCACCATCTTTGCATGGGTTTCAATTAAGCCATTTAACCATATTCAAGCCATGAACAAGGTGACAAGATAAGGAGCCAAGTCAACCATCAAAGCCAAGGAATTGAGCCATCAAGCTAGGCCAAGAAAGCCATCTACACCAGCCATGAAACCAAGCCAATGGATCATTCAAAGTGAGCCATCAAAGTCACATAAGCTATGTTACATGGAAGGCCATGATTGGTGGAGAATACAAAGAATTATCCTTCAGATTTATGGGGATATTTTGAAGAAAATTGAGGAAAACTCCACTAGGATAAGGTAGCATGTGGACCAATAGGAAGAGACCCCTTCGCTTTTTATGTTTTCCCCACTTTTTTTTTTCACTTTCCACCTCACCACTAAGATGCACTATGAATTTCACCTCACTTCCTACGAAACCACCTAGCCAATCACTTTTCCCCATCTCATCTCCCTTTCTTATCTTTTCCTACCTATGTTTCTCCTCCTACCTTCTCTTCTCTTTCTTACCTCATCCCATCCAATCCACTTTCCTTATTCAAAGGGCCTCAACAAGTTTTGAAGGGTGAGATGCCTCTTCTAAAAAAAATGATGTCTCCCCACCTTAAGACAACCAAAAAGGAAGCCCTTATTTCCTCCTTGCTAAAAACCCTAGGCAGCCATCTATATCTAATCCTAGCCATAGAATCCTATTTATATTTCATTCCCACCCTACCTTAACATTAGGATACCCTAAAAAGCTTAGGAAACAAAATATAAAATCCCAAAGAGAATTCGACCAAGGAACATTTTTGGAAGGAAGAAAAAGAAAGCCTCCTACAAAATGAGAATGCATCCTCTTCCTCCACCTCTTCCATTACCCTTTTGCCTTGAAGTTTTTCTCCTTTGGGTGGCAGCTATCTTTTCCAAGATGGTATGATCCTTCCTAAGTGTGTTCCACACCTAGGCCATTGTTCTTATTTACTTATTTATTCAAGATAAGAGGTTGCTTTTCGCATGAAGTGATAGCCAAAGGAAGCCACCTTGAATCTAATCTTTGTCCTTGTTCTTCATTGCCCATTTAGATCTCCTTTAGTTTCATTGACCTCTAGCTTGTTTCCTTAGTGTTCTTTGATTGTTGTCTTTATATTCTAATAGTTTCTTTTCCCTTGAAGTGATAGCCAAAGGAAGCCACCTTGAATCTAATTCTTTATCCTTGTTGTTCATTGCCCATTTAGATCCCTTTAGTTTCATTGATCTCTAACTTATTTCCTTAGTGTTCTTTGATTGTTGTCTTTATATTCTATTAGATTTTCCCTTGAATCTCAAACTTGTTGGGGGAGGAAATATTATTAAGTTCTGATTTTAGGTTTCTTTTGGGGTGTAAAGCCTAGTGAGTGGTCTCCTAGAGTGGAATGCACCATCCATGTAATTACTTTTCATGCAATACACATTGATGATTAATGAAATCTCTTTTGGTTGGTGAATGATGATGATTGATTTACATGTTAATTTCATGGTGTTAATTAATTGAATGCACTATTTTAATTTCCAAAACATGTCAACCAAAGACCTATGAAACCATGCATGCAATCCAATTGTGGAATCCATGGTTTTGAAGGCCTTTACCATTAAAGTTTGAATAGTCTTGTTAGCTTTCTTGCCTAATTGTAGACCATTAGTTTAATATCTCATCTCAACAACCATGAAGAATACATTCCAAAATTATTTTGATACCATGCGTGCAACCCATAAGTGGTACACAGGGTTTCAACTGATTTGGAGGTGTTAAAATTCAAATTCGATGCATCCATTTTTAGTAAGAAGAGTAAGTTAATTAGTGGTTCAGTGTTAGTCTTAGTTAGATTTCTTAGTATCATTGTTTGATTAGTTTTTTCATTGTTAATGTTTTCATTCCCATGAATTCCATTGCATTCTTTAGGATTTGCATGATTAAGAAAGTATTTAATTAGTTTCATGTTTCCTTAGATTAATTGCTAAATTTCATGCTTAGAAAATTTAATTTAGGAAAGTTGTTAAATTTTTATTTTTGAGAAAGTTTTAATTTAGAAAGTCCTTAATTTAATAAATTCATAAATTTAGAAAGTTTTCATTTAGAAAAGTTTTATTTTTAGAAAATGTGTTTTAGAAATATTTTTAAGTTTTATCATAATTTTTATTTTCATATGTTAATTTTTATTCCTCATGGGATCGACCTCCTCACATGAATTATTATAATTGATTAGTATACTTGCAAGTCTTACTTAAAATCACATCAAGTTTTTGATATCGTTGCCAAGGAGTCAGAACATTTTGTGTAAGTGGACCATACTTTAGATTATTTTCTAGTCTAGGTTTAGGGTGCATTAGTTTAGGGTTTTGAATTATTTTTGTATTTATTTGCTATTGTTGTCATATTAACCAATTTCTTAGATTTTTGTATGAGGGAAATTGGCAAAGGAGCAATAGCAATCCTGTGAGCCATGGATTCATCAAAATAGATTAGGTTTTCAAATGGGTTGTAATAATAAAGGGCAAGTGTGAGGTATGATGGCCCACAATGATCATCATCGGATCCCTCATTGTGATCAATTCATACTCAAATTTTACTTTTTAGGATAAAGAGCATGTACTGTAACTTTGCATTTGTGATAGTAGTATAAATCATATAAATCAGGATCATGCATTGATAACTATTGTGTAATACTTAGGACTGTTGTAATAGTTCAAGCATCACTTTAACAAAGGTTAACTTGAGCTCAGCTATAACTAAAGCATAGGCTACATGATTATAGTGTCCAGCCTATTAAGGTGCCTTACCCTTTGTTAAGTAGCATATAGGTAGGCATTACTTTGATTTTTGTTTTGCATTGCATGTTTACAACTTTATGGTGGAATGAAACTTAATGCTAGTAAGGGCTCCATAAGAACCACCCTTATAAGATAAGGGCTAGATTTCATCACTAGCTCCTTGACCCACTTAGGAATCAATCACCATCCTTATATGACATGATCCCAACACTTGAACATTAATTTAAAATTAAGTAGAAAGAAACTTAGGGTATTGAGCTCATAAGACCCTTTTAGAAGGAAAAAATCTATTATCACTCTAGTGGCTTCTAAGCACTGTAATTATAGTAGGTGTCTTAAAATCCAAGGAATTTTTTCATGCCTTTCATTGACGTTGATTGAGGTCTAAATGCCTCCTAACACTTTATAATAGAATCCAATTGGTAAACAGTAGTCAACTCTAGATAAAATGAGCTGTCTAGATTTAGGTCTAAGATGCTACTACCTATATAGTAAGAAAAGATATTCAATTTAGCTTGTTAGCAATATATTAGGATTGGTTGTACACCATTTATCTTAGGCCCAACAATTAGGTCGCATCATATAGTTAAGGTTTTCCATTAAGAAAGAAAAACTCATTCATTATATATACCAATTTGTTTAATTGTATACAAATTTGAGAACAAAAGCCTATTAAGAAGGGGATAGATTTCATATATTAGATATATTGATGGATAGGCAAGATAGTATGCACAATTAATTGCTTAGAATGATTGCATCTAGGCAAGTTGATCAATAGCATATGTACCATAATGACTATACATATTCTAAGCAACTCTATCCTACTCCTTCACAGCCATCAAGCTCCACATATGATGAATACTATCAGGGGTCAGTGGATGCACCCAATGCATTCACATGCCCTAACAATGACTACTATCATCAAACAAATTATAATGGATGGGCTA
Source organism: Warburgia ugandensis (assembly GCA_035236585.1). Taxonomy (NCBI): domain Eukaryota; kingdom Viridiplantae; phylum Streptophyta; class Magnoliopsida; order Canellales; family Canellaceae; genus Warburgia; species Warburgia ugandensis. The sequence continues at coordinate 29,098,408 of CP141131.1, forward strand.
GGCATCATTAACAACCATGGTCTCAGGATTGCCAATATTGTGAAGAGCCACATTGGTCCCATCATGGTCAACACTACCATGATTATTCAAATTATTAAGGACAGCCATCATGGGTAGAATCCAAATTCCATAGCAATACCATTCATATGAGTCGTTTCCTCTACAATAAGAGGAACAATCATTAGATGAGATGCAAAATATAGAATGTTAGCAATGAGCAAGTGACTTAATGGATCAAAATCTTGCTGCACTTGAAACTAAGTCTAAGTTAATAAAACAAATTAGGAAGGAGAATGAGTGGTTGGATACTGTACCTTTAAAGGACACTTCTTAGTGGCAAGCTAGAGTGGAAACTCCTACAAAGCCTAAAATACTGATTGAGCCTTACAATGTAGAAAAATGTACCTTATTGGTGCTATCGAACTTATTTGAATAAATATTAGGTAGCACTATAGGCCCATGTGAAACCTTACTTGTGCTCATAGAATAGGAAGAAAAAGACTCAGTTGATGTACTAACCTTATAACAGCCAACTCTAGGGTACACATTAGAAGATAATCAGGGTCTAAGCCAAATCATGTCCCTACCTCCAGTAATACAAGAACAACACTTTAGAGAAGGGCAGAGTGATCTTATACCCTTATTTCAAGACAATGTAAGGAAAATGGAGGAAAAAGATAAATTAAATACAATGGTCATTGTTCTCCATAAAATTGGTCTAGATAGGACAATTCATCTAAAATTGATCCCTAGTAATTCACGGTGGGTAAAAATGTCATTGTATTACCACCACGTCCAATACAAGATAGAGGAATTATATTGACCGCTGTGAAATTTTGAAGCTGCGAGATTATCAAAATGATTCCCTACAATTAACAATCGTAGTGATCTACTGTCTTATAATGATGTCTTCACCTAAAATCTCCAAGTGGAGGCAATATATAGACTACTGCAAGATTTTGAAGTGGCGTCAGAAATCTTGCCAGTTCATTATTATGATTAAGAGTAGGAAAAATTAGTTGAACTATCTAAGTCTAGGTTTAGATGGTTAGATTAGTTATAGGTCATATCTAACTGAAGACGTTAAACTAAGTACTTACTAGGAGGCAGCCTAGGATTTATTTAGAAAGTCTCATTAGTCTACATTAGTCATTCATCATTTAGGTGTCTTACATTTCAAAACATTGAGGAAAATATTTAGTTTAGGACGGGGGTGTAGAAATGAGATTTCTAAGTTTTTCTTGCATTTTTGAAATTTTTTAAAAGAAATTGATAAGTTCCTTTACAAATATGAAATTTAATTTTTCTGCATATTCAGGTATCTATTTAATTTAGCATACTAAGATAGTTGTATACAATCAATTCACTATTTCATCCTTTTCTAAAGCATCTTATGAAAAATTAAACTCTGCTATATATTTAATTTAGCGTATTAAGAGAGTTGTACGCAATTAGTTCATTATTTTATCCTTTTTCTAAATTATCTCATGAAAAATTAAACTCGAAATAGTAATTGCACAAAATAGCTACATATAGTTTAAGTTGAAGAGAAAAATATAACTTAGAGATCCTAAAGAAGATTTGTAAATACTTATAACCTAAATGAGTTTTGAGCCATTCTTTTTTTTTTAGGCTTATACATAAATTCAAAATTTTCTTTAGTGGATATTAGTTCTTATTTGGTCTCATTATTCTTCTTCTTGGGCAACTATGGAGGAAATATAAAAAAGACTATACCATATATCTCATAATTTTATGATCATCTTTAAGTCATATGAAACCTAGGAAATACTTAGAGCCTTTAACTTTCCCTATATTACTTTCCATTAGTTAGCCCTTTGAGCTTTTAAATATAAGCCTTTTCTTTGTAGCCAAACAATCTTTACCTATATTGAACCCCAATATATGTCCATGACCCATTTGTGTGGAAATATGTAGAGAAGATTGAAGAACATCTGGGAAAAAGCATGAACATTACAATTGAAGAGATGAACATCAAGGTTAAAAAGAAGAAAAAGTTCAAAAAGACTTTATATAAAGTCAGGTAAAAAAAAAGAGATAGCCAATGAAAAAGAAGAATGTTTACTCTTGTGAGAAAAAAGGGAAAGTTGGAAATACACTATAATAACACCAATTTTTATGAATATAATTGAATTATTAGAAATTAAAATTTTAAAATTTAAAAGTGGAATTGGAACTTTGAGTTCCAGGAAAATTCATTTTTATAAAAGTAAAATCAAGACTTAAAACTTGGATTTGTAATTTACTCAAAAAATTGATTAGAATGATTGTAAGTACATCAAATTCTGAGTTCGGATGAAAAATCCTTATTTTTCTCTATTTTTATAATAAAAGGGTAAAATAATAATTTTACTCATAATCGAGACCTAAGACATCAAAATTTGGAATGTACTCAGAAAATCAATTGAAACGACACTAAGTACGCTCAATTTTGAGTTCATAAGAATAAATCCTATTTTTCTCCATTTTTGGAATTAAAAGGGAAAAATGGTCTTTTCACAGCTATGTGGAGCCCACAAGGTGGGCCAACGGTCTAGAAGACCACCATCATGAGTCAAACCACTACCAGTTGCTAGTTGAGAAAGCGATGGTAGTGGGAATCCAAAGGCAATTTAATAATAAAAGGAAATGAAACATAATTATGACATGTAATCATGGAAAATTCAAAAATCTCTATAAATAGCCCATAAAATTTCCCAAAAATTTTCCTAAAAATCCTCCATGAGGTGCTCTAGAATCCCCTAAATCTTAGCTCCAAAATCCTTCTACATGTTTCCCATTTCTCTCTTCTTTCTCTCTTTCTTTGTGGGTGTGTCCCAAGATGCACCTAAGCAAACGACCCCGTGTCTGCATCAGGAGCATCTAGGGATGCATCAACCTTGATGAACCAAGGTTTCTGCCTAGGAAACCCTAATTCAATTAGCCATGGAATTCTAGCCCACAGATCCAGTTCTACATCGTTGGATATGGTCGGGCTAAGGAAATCTACAAAAGACCTAAGGTCCTATGATGATCCACCTCTTGGATCACCAGAAAACTCAAAACAAAGAACAACCTTGGGCAAGATCACCATCTCTGGCATATTTTTCACATTTTTCTAGCATATCCCACTGTTAAACTCAAATCTTGGACCGTTGAATATGTTAAGCATAAGGGGATATATGTTTCCACCATATTTTTCAATCTTCTTCAGCAACGGCGATGGAGAATTTCTTTGTTGTATGTATTTTCAATGACCTAGGATTTCTTAGCATTATTTCTTCATCTCCGATGAACTTCTATTCATGGGACCAGCACAAGTAGGTGCACCCTTCACCCCTCTATTCATTCCAGCATTACCTAGGTATTTTTCAACCACCAGAAGGTCTCCCTCGAGCGTTGATACGTTGGAGACGGTGGATCCGGCTTAGATGGTAGAGATCTAATCATAGATGGCTCATATTGGAATTCTAAGCCGTTGGATGATTTCCTAGGGCCCAAAAACCCCAATAGATGAGATCTCAACCCTTAATATTAAGAGATGGATGGTGATCCATGGCAGGGTGATTTGAAGATCCAGATTGGACCGTCTCGCCCATAGCCAATCACCACTCTCTGATCACTGGTAAAAAGCAGTAACAGGCACAAGCCTCTCTCTATTTTGTCATTTTCTATTGGAGTGATCTCAGATGTCCATTTGTTGAACTGAAATCTTGTTTCTTCAATTGAGAGCTCAATTTAGCTCCAATTTTATATCTGAAAGTTCCTATAGATTCCTTGTTACTTGTTTAAGGTACTGAACTCAGAAAATTTATGTTTTGATATATGTAAAATTCTGTAATAAAGAAAAGTATTACTAAATCATATGATTGGTGAAATTTGGAATGGTCAAACTTTATAATTCTAATCCACTGATGATCTTATGATTATGGAACATGAAATAAATAGTTGGAAGTGACTGATCTATGTTTAATTAAGAAACCTAGCCTTAAAAGAAGAAAAATCATAAAAATAAGCATGGATCTTCGTGATCTGATTAATCAAGCAAGATTAGACCTTTTAAAATAGTTTATATGATAATATAAATGTATAAGTACAATAATTAAATGGTTGGATGTAATTTATTTTCCATATCTCAGGATCTTGACCCTTAAAAGTAGTAAAATCCATAAAAGTGAATGGTAATCGGCTTGATTAGTTTGATCAAGGATGATTGGATAGTGTGGATATATTTGGATTATGATATAAAGTTAAGATCATATGGATTAATGGGCTTGGTGATGATAATTTGGGATAAATTAAGATCTACGCCCTTAAATTGGATAAAATGGCTTAAGATCTTCTTGATTGGTTAGATCAACAAGGAACAGATCATGTGATAAGATTATATCAATGATCTAATGATGAGATAACTTTGAGAAAATGAGTAGATCTGATAAAAATAAAAGATCAAGATCTAAAACCCTAAATAGGATGAAAGATGATTAGAAATGAAAGATGACCACTGGATCATGATGATATATTAAACATGTTTATTTGAATTATTAATGTTATTGTAAATGTCTTTTATTGCTTAGTAGATTTAACTATTAGATTTACTTATTTATTTATGCTTTAATGTTTATATTATGTAAATTACACTGAAAATGTAATTAAATGAAAAATAGAGTTAAAGGACATTTACATGGAATGAATGACATGAACTTAATGATAGTAAGGGCTATAGTTAGTAGGACAATATAAGGATTATCAAATCCTTGGCCCAAACTAGGAGAATAATAAAACCCATGAATGACATTTTAAATGTTCATGAACTTAATTAAAATCAATTAGAAAGAGTACTTAGGGTTAAAATGCTCATAGGAACCTTACGAAAGGTTCAGCTAAGGTCACTCTAGTGAATATTGAACATGGTAGTTAAGAGGTTTTCTAATAAAGCCTCGCTCTTTCCCTACCTTCTGTTGACATTTGTGAGGTCTAAATGTCTCCTTACATGAGGATTGAAGTAACTACTTTGTGTTCAGTCATTCAACTAGTAAGCCTTAGTTAATTGAAAATAAGAGGAGTTGTATATACTTAGGATGAAATAAGCTATCTTCCACCAGTAAAACATTAATTAGTTAAATAATAATAATAAGAGCATAAAAGGTTAGTAAATTATCTAATTGTAATAAAAATTGTAAGTAAGATAAGAATGATCAAACAAGATCCATAGGATCTTGAATGCTTAAGAACAATAAAAGAAATAAATACTTTTGATGTATGATATATATATATTGCTTGCAATTTAGATCAAATAGAATAGAAGATCTTAGATCATTACATTAGATAATCCAAACCCTTGATCAATTATGATTCAAGGAAGAGAACTAGGATCGTCCTCCTTAAGGATAATCAAACAAATAAACTTAGATCAAACAAGAACTAGATGATAGAAGATCTAGGCCCTTAATCTTTATCAACAAGTATAGATTATTGATCAAAGGATCTATGAAAGATCAAGATCAAAGAGATGAACACACAAAGACTTAGAAATAGAAAATACTTAGATCTAAAAGATTACAAGATCATTCTAACTATCAGATCTATTGATTAATAGGATAAACACTATCTGAGGAAGATAGATTGTATGAATTATAGGAACACAAGATAGATTTAGGTCCTTTATATCAAGGGACAAGATTAGATAAGGAATATAGATAAGAGATTATCCAAAATTTTACAAATAATGATAGTATGTATGTATTTACAAATTACATACGTCAATCATGGAGGATCTGAAGGGATGGATCACTGCATGAAGGTAGGTGAGACTTTAAGAATACAAGACCTATGGTCTATGGAATTGTTGTTATACATAGACATTATAATGCTTAAGGATAATAATATGCTTAGTTACATTTGAATCATAATTCATGTATATGAGATAGAAATAACTATTGAAATTAGATGGAATACATAATAAATACTTGGGTATCATTTATGATTACCCCTAAACTTAGATAAGAATATAATAATAATAGATATCATTTGTATCAAATGAGTATCCTTACACTTAATAACATTTGGTATATGAATACCAAATTAAAGGAAATGGAGATCATTTACAATAAATGATTAATCCCTAAACTTATATGAACGTGGGTATCATTCATTGTAAATGAGGATCCTTAAATCTAGAAATGAGATTATATCCTTAGGATGAGGATATTGAATATGAGGATGATAATATAAACAGATAGATCATCTGAGATGTACAAGAAGTATTTTAGATACAAGTATAAAGGCTTGCAGTTTTGTTTTAAACAAGCATAAGCCTGGGAATGCTATGCTAGGGGAGTTATGAGAGTTTGGCCACTAGCTTCCTGAAATTTGATGATATTATGATACCTTGCCCAAAGAGAGGCTAAAAGTCGGGTGGGGCCACTATGAGAAGGCCTCACTGTGAAATTCATGTCTCCCCATATGGGCACTGACACAATATTTTCCACCGTGGTATCAGTGGTGAACAAGGTAGTTATCCGAGCGCACTAGTACGAATCAAACTGCAGCATGGTAGTCCTTGAGTATTTTGCATTATGATGTGAGATGCCAATACTTCCCTAATGAGGGAGTATTTTTCAGCAAAAGTTTGGATGATTTATCAACTTAGTATATCTGAGTATGATTATTGATGTTTGAGATATTAACTATTTTTCATAGTTTTTGACTGTATATATATATAGACACACGCATACAATATAGTGGTGAGTGGTTTGAAATTATTGTAGTAGATGTTACATGATAAATTATATAATAGAATGATCATATATGGTATGGTTCATGGAAATTGAATTATGTGATTCATATGGAATTTAATGATTATGAATACTATACTTTTGAATTATACGATTCCATATGTTCTTGAATCCCCTACCAAGCATAGCTTGCTTAGATATTGTAAATGTTTGAATGTTTACAATATCTCAAATACATAAAGAAAAGAATGGAGGGATATGACATGGGAAGATGCCATACTATTGATCAAGATTATGTACATTTGTGAAAGGATTGGATTGTATTTTGATTTGTGTATTTTTGGACATAAGATGTAATAAAGGGGCTGTGTATGTGAACCACTGGATCAATCCTTCAATTTTAATAAAATGAGTTTCTTTGGAAACATATGTTGTATACAAAATTATGTATGTATATGTGAGTGAAATGTGACATTCTAATTTTCTGGAAAGAATTTCAAAGAAAATATTTTCACTACTTAAGTTTTTAAAAATTTTGCAAAATTGGTTGACCACCATTTGAAAATAAATAATGAAAATGTATTTCAAAAACCCGGGTCTCCACATACACTAATAGAAGACCTTTACATATTTTCTAAACAACCTTTGTTTACCTTTATACCCATTCTCTTGATAATCCTTACCTAAGCATACACCTAATCCTAATAGAAGTCCTAACTAGATCTTAAGTATGGCTTGGATATGGTTACGAATGAGTAGAGAATTTAGTAGAGTGTAACATTGTTAATAATTGATATCCTTTCATGAGACCATTATCATTCTTTCTAAGTTATCGTTCTTTTGTATGGAATATGTGAGACTTTTGGAATTGACGAACAACATTCTACTCACATATTAATGAGAGATTTAAACCTTTTTAAGTGACTTCTTTCTTAATGTCAAGTATATTCTATGATAATTGAAGTCAAAGCATACATTTGGATAGTAATTTAGGTTATATTTGACTCAAAAGTTATAATTATATACCAACTATAGCACACACTCACTTTTCGATGTTTAATGAAATAATGAGATATCTTTAGCATAAGGATAAGATTGTGAACATTTTTGTCCATCTTTATTAGTAGGCTAAAGTTAGGTACTTAATATAAGTTAAATAAAAGAAAAAAATGTTCTCAAATGAATAAAGGACTTTAATAAAATATTGAGAATTTTGTGGATATATTCACTGCAAACCCTCATGGGGCCTAACTCATCCACTAGGAGTAACCTAGGGGTTAAAGCTCTTGTTGCATTTGCTAAATGCAATCGTAAGTACCTATGAAAGTGGAACTTTGTAGCAGCTTTTGTAAAATAATTTTTCACATATTTTTCGTAGGACTAACAAAATACTAGTTGGGGGTGTGATAAGGGTCTGATTTTGCATATAAACCACCCAATTAGTCACCTATATATTATAATTTATAGGGGTAAATTAGTATTTTCTAACTATAATTCATAACACATGCATTTTTTACCTAATGGCTCAAAATTTTGATATTTTTAGGTCTAAAGGATAATTTGAGGAAAGTATATTATTAATTATATTTTTCTAAGATTTAATTAGAGTTTTAAAATTTTTGTAGGAAGCAACATAATGATCCGACAATTGAGATCAATAAAAATGGAAGATTAAGTTCAAAAGATCGAGTCAAAACCTAAAAGTCATCAATCCAACCTCAGATCAAGGTCAAGATCATCTTTAGAACAAGCAATGAATGCAATTAAAGGAGCAAAAAGTTGGCCTATTCAAAGTCCACCACGTTTGCATGGGTTTCACTTAAGCCACTTAGCCATATTCAAGTCATGAACAAGGTGACAATCTAAAGAACCAAGCTAACCACCAAATTTAAAGAATTTATCCATCAAGCTAAGCTAAGAAAGCCATCTAAGCCAGCCATAAAGCCAAGCCAATGGTGCGTTGAAAGTGAGCCATCAAAGTCACATAAGCTATGCTACGTGGAAGGCCATGATTGGTGGAGAATCTAAGGAATTATCCTTGAGATTTATGGGGATATTTTGAAGAGAATTGAGGAAAATTCCACGAGGATAAGGTAGCATGTTTTTCCCACCTTTTTTTCACTTTCTACCTTACCACTAAGATGCACCGCAAATTTCACTTTCTATTCAAGAGTCCTACCTTTCTAAGACTCTCTCACCTTCCTAAACTCCCATCCAAACCATTCAATCAATCCCCACTTCCTAGGAAACTACCCAGCCAATAACTTTTTCTCCATCTCACCTCTCTTTCTTATCTTTCCTTCCACCTTATTTTCTCTCTCTCACCTCATCCCATCCAACCACTTTCCATAGTCAAAGGGCCTTAATGATTTTTGAAGGGGGGAGATACCTATTAAAAAAATTCCATCTCCCCCCTTAAGACAACCAAAAAGGTAGCCCTTGTTTCCTCCTTGCTAAAAACCCTGGGCAACCCTCTATATCTAATACTAGTCATCCAATCCTATTTATATTTCATCTTCACCCCACCTTAACCTTAGGACATCCTAAAAAAGTTAGGAAACAAAATATGAAAAGCCCAAAAATAATTCAAACAAGGAACACTTTTGGAAGGAAGAAAAAACTGCCTCCTCCAAAGTGAGTTTAGGAAGGACTTTGGGTGGCTGATATCTTCTCCAAGGTGGGCTGCTCCTTCCCAAGTGTTCTCCACACCTTGGCCTTGTCCTTTAAGTCTTCCTTCAAAGGATAATTGGTTTCCTTTTAAATCATCTCTCTTTGTTTGATTTTCCTTCCATTGTTGATTAGTTAATGCTTTTCAATTCTATTGTTCTTATTTTCTCATTTATTCGAGATCCAAGATTGCTTTTCACTTGAAGTCACAACCAGGGGAAGCCCCCTTGAATCTAATCTTTGTCCTTACTCTTCAACAAGCATGAAGAATACATTCCAAAATTATTTTGATACCATGCATGCAACCCATATATCCTACGAATGGTTTTGAATGATTTGGATGTGTTAAAACTCAAATTAGTTGCATCCATTATGAGTAGGAAGAGTAACTTAATTAGCGTTTGAATGTTACTCTTAGTTAGATTTCTTAATATGATTGTTTGATTAGCTGGTTTATTGTTAAAGTTTCATTCCCATGAATTCCATTGCATTCTTTAGGATTTGCATGACTAAGAAAGTAGTTGATTAGTTGCATTTTTCCTTAGATTAATTGCTAAATTTCATGCTTAGAAATTTTGATGTAGGAAAGTTGTTAAAATTGAATTTTTAGAAATTTTTAATTTAGGAAAGCCATAAATTTAGAAAGTTTTCATTTAGAAAAGTTTTATTTTTAGAAAATGTGTATTAGCAAAGTTTTTAAGTTTAGCATGTTTTAAGTTCTAGCATAATTTCTATTTTCATGTGTTAATTTCCATTCTTAGTTTAGAAAAAAAATCTCTTGAATTTGGCTAGGTTAGATAATTTAAAGTAGAGAACATTAATCACACATCCATTTGATTCCTCATATGATCGACCTCCTCACATGAATTACTACAACCAATTTGTGTATTTATGAGTTTAACTTAAAGTCACATCAAAAGTATCCTCTCCTTGAGTAGCACCAAATGGTCACACTTCCATGTAAGTCAAAATTCAAAAAATAAAAGCATCATGTGCCTTTCCCCAAGCCAATGATTACATAACGACACTAGAGATAGGTATAAGAATGACCCAAATTGGTGCCATGGAGTCCTCTAATAGGCACCGAATAGTTACAAGGGAACTTTCATATGGTGCCACAATTATGGTAGTTATTATTTTAGTGTATCACCTTGTTAGCTGCCCAAAATAATTAGCTGGGTGCCCAAAACTATAAACTGAGCTTCTCCACTTCATTCCATATTTAAAATCACTCCCAAATTCAAGAAAGACTTTTGATGAACTCTAGTGTACTCTTTCTCCCCACACAATATAGAAACTATGTTTTCTTACTTTTTCAAGGTGTCTAAGAGAGACATGAGCGTAGCATAAGTTATTCCACGTTCTCACTGGTTTAAGCTATTACCCATTATGGTATATGCTTTAGAACATGTTTTGTCTTTGGTTCTTTAGGGGTCTAGCTAGTACCCGTTATGGTACATGCTCCTTAGGATCTTGGCTTGGACCTTCAATGTCCTGTCCATATACTATAATGCATGTTAACCATCATGAGCATTAGAACACTCAGGTCTTAGCCATGGTATTGTTACTTAAGGGACTAACCAATCAAGCTTAAACCAGTCAAGTCAAAAGTTGACCATTGGCTAACACTAAACCCTAGTTCATGTCGACATATTGTCCTTGTGACCTAGCTTAAGCATAAACCATGGTCCTGATGTTCCTTAATTTGAATATGTGCTAGTCAACATAGTATAGGCTGAACCTTATGACATATTATCATTTAGAACTCTCCATGCTAGTCATAATTTGCTTGCAGTTCCCATTTACATTATGGCACTCACAAAAACCTAATGTTGCCCATTCTAGCCAAGGCCTATGGCATGTAATCAATGAATGTGATTGATAATTGAAGGTTTTGCCTTTCATTAATGGCTTGTAATTAACAATCTACAGGCTTTGGGACATGTATTTACTTTTGTTCAATTAATAAAAATCCACCTGTTGGAAAAAAATTTGTACTATTTTCTTTACATTTTCACATATTATAAATGTACAAAATGAGCATTTTTAGCCTAACAGCTTTATGATAGATAAGCTTGTGTTTTTGGTGTTGACATTATGTACCACTTTCATTTGATTAATAAAAACTCACCAATGGAAAAATATTTTGCTCTATTTTCTTTACATTTTTGCTTATTGCAAATGTAGGGAATGAGCATTTTTAGCTTGTACATTAGCTTTATCCATATAACCTTGTATTTGTGGACTATGTTGTGAGTGCTTTAGGCATTCATATATGTGAAAAGAAAGTGAGAGCTATATAAGATTTGTCGACACTTCAAAATATGAGTGAAGTGCAAAGTTTTCATGGACTTGTGACTTTTTTATGTGCAACTCACCATACATTTCAATACTATAGAGTGTATGCAAAAAGGAAATTTTCAATGGTTAGTAAAGGCTAATAAGAGTTTTGCGTATTTAAAGAGAAGCTATCTTCTACTACTATCTTAGTATTACTGAATTTTGATAAGCTATTTGAAGTTAAATGTGATGCCTCCCACATTGTCACGAGAGCTATTCTTTCTTAAGAGAACAAGTAGGTTTCCCTTTATAGTGAGAAGCTAATTGAGGCATATAAGAAGTGATGAACATATGAGTTGGAGTTATATACTATTTATAAATCTCTATAATATTAAAAACACTATCTCATTCAAAGGGAGTCTGTTCTTTACATAGATCATGATGCTCTAATTTCCTCATAGTCAAACTAATATGAATTAAATTAATGCTAGGATTTCTTCTTTGAAGGAATTTATTTATATGTTGAAGCATAAATCAAGGAGTAGATAAAATTCACAAATGCATTAAGTGGAAGGGCAACATTGTTAGTCCATGTGACTAATGAAGTTGAAGGCTTTGACTACTTAAGAGAACTATATGCTAAAGATGAAGATTTTAAGGATAGTTGGGTTAAATATCAAATGGGGTAGCCTTCAAAGTTGTTGTGTAGGATGGTTTTCTCTTCAAGGGAAGTTGGTCATGCATTCCATGGTGTTCACTGAGAGAGCAAGTATTAAACAAATATATGCAAGTGGTTTAGTAGGAAATTTAGGGCATGATAAAAGTATTGCACTTAAGGAAGATATGACAACCCTATTGAAAAAAAAAAAAAAGAGTGGAAAAGTTAGTGCAAAGGTGCTAAATTTGTCAAGTTGTAAAACGTCAAACCTAAAATACTAGTCTTTAAACTCCTTTACTAGTATCAGAAGTGGGAAGATTTGACTAAGGACTTTGTTTGGGAGTGGCTAAGACTCAAAGGGCAATGGATTCCGTGTTTGTGGTGGTTAACATGCTTTTTAAGATGGCGTGCTTCATTCCATGCAAGAAGAAAATATATGCAACCTAAGTGGCTAATTTGTTTTCCAAGTTTTTAGATTACATAGTATGCCAAAGACTATTATTTTAAATCATGATACTAAGTTCCTTAGTCACTTTTGGAGAATATTTTAAAGTAGATTTGTGCATATCATCCACAAATTGACAGTCAAACAAAGTTCATGAATAGAACACTAGTAACCATCACCACGTGTTTAGTTGGTGACAAACACAAACAATGGGACTTTTCTCTTACTTAAGCTGAGTTTGCATTCAATAATATGGTGAACAGGTATACACGTCCATTTGAAAATGGATATGAAAAGGCACCAAAACATATAGACTTGGTAAGGTTGTGAAAGCATCCACATATAAGTATTGCAGCAGAACATATGGCTAATAAAATACAAATTAACAACTTTGAAGAGTCTAATGCTAAATTTGAAAAAGATACACACAAGTACAAATGACCAAAAGTATCTTTGTAGAATGAATTAGTATAGACAACAAGATGAACAATAAGGAGTTTGGTCCTTTCATATTGTGAAGAAAAATAATAACAATGCTTATGTTGTTGATCTTCTAGAGGATATGACTATTACATCTAGCTTCAATGTTGTTGTTTTGTTTGAATACCATCTAGCTTCAATATATATTTCATCTTGTAAAGGACAGTTTCAATAAAAATTTAAAGAACTTTATCTCTTTCTCTTTGCTTCTGGATTCAAGAACAAGGTGGAGTTTGACTTGTAAATTCAAGGTGTGTTTGGAGAAGAAGACAGTGTTTCTCCTCTTAGATTTATTTTCTTTTGTGTTTCCACTACCTCCCAAAAGCGTTTTCCTTGTTTATTTACTAATACATAGGTGATATAGCAATTTATACAAAATAACACGCTGAAAAAGGCTTTCTAAGTCCTTTTTCCTGTACAAGCCCTTTATATAGTCAATTTTTTGTGGTCATAGTAGCTTCATATTACCCAGACTTGCCAAAAAGAACGCGAAAAAATAGAGCATACATGCTGGAAGTCTATGCCAGGAATGGTGAATCCTCTGAATATGCATACAAATGGAACGCAGAGGACAAACTTTTTGAAACCTAGCTTGCACAATAAAATGTAAGATCAAAGCACTGCTAAGCGCTTGGTGTCAAAGGCTCAAACTTTTTGTATGAAGGGGCTCACCTAAAGATGATCTACCTAGTTTATCCAATATTTTTTACTTATGATGCATGTTATTCCAAAAATCATACAGATTGGGTGATTATAACATGTGAAGAGTTCTTTTCATGGACACCAAGAATCTTTGTAAACAATAATCTATATTCAAAAACGAAAAATAACATCTTGTCACTTGCCAATGCACATGATTTTTATATTACGAGACATTCAAAGCTAAAGAAATTAGCTGAGAGAGGTAGATCATCTATTGGTAGACCCATCTTAAAAAAAGTTGGAGTCCTTTGACTCCAAGCACTTCCCAGTGCTTTGTTTTAGCAATGTAAAAGACACAAGGCCCACTTTTGGAGCATATTGCGCTTGAACGACATGTGATCAGTTTTCAATAAGATGAAAATATCCTTGAATTATATATCTAATTGCTAAATGATCTCTTGCAATTTGTAATTTCTGAATACAATCATCACGGGGATTTACTATACCCACTTACGGCACTTCTTTGCTCACCAACCCACTAGGCTTACTAAATAGAAATGGACCAAACACCACTTGTTAATGGTGCATAGCGAATAATTGTACCCCATGTGACGATCAGACCGTCGTAAATGGTGGTTCTCACTGTACAGTTATGGATAGCTACGTAAATGCTAAGAGAGTCATTGTCACACTTGTCGGTAACAAACACTCTTTGGCCCACATTTGCCACAAAATCCGTCCACTAGCTTTGATTTTCCTTGCCTTTGATGCAGACAGAATAGCTGCTAGACACGGGATCGAAACCATGTCTGTTCGCCTGCTGTCGATCTACAAGTTCAATTAATGGTATAGATTGATAGATGCAGTTCCCAATGTCGACCAGGAACTTGAGCTTCTCCAAAGATTGTATGACAATGACTTTTCCTGCAACCGGTCGGGGAAGCTCGTGTGCACCAATCCTTATGAACACTCCCATCTAGAATGCTTATTAGAAAACCAACATGGAAAAAAGAGAAAAGAAAGAGAGAAAAACGGTATCTTGGTTGGGGCTGATCAATTGCTCCATTCATTTCTCTCTTTGAAGTGCTTCAGGTGACCCACGATACGCTCTTGCCAATGATCAGATAAAAGAGGCAAGTTTTGATCATTTGGAAAGCTTTACAGAGAGGTAAAAAATGAGAAGTGAGATGAAGAGAAAGACTTGTTTATGTTTAGCCGTTGCTGCTATGGTAGTCTTTAGCAATGCTCACTGGGTAGCTGGTGCTCAAAGGAAAAACAGAATTCTGCCATGCAATGGCTCAATTGCCGAATGCTATGAAGAGCAGGAGATTTTGATGGATTCGGAGATCAGCCAACGGTTTCTCGCACAGCAGGAGAACAAAAAATACCTAAGTTATGGGGCTTTAGAGAAGAATCGACCTGCCACGGAAAGGCCGCAGCCGGGGCACAGTTACAATCGAGGATGCAAGGCGTATTACGGCTGTAGGAGAAATAGGGGATACTAGTCCAAGGGGATCTTCAATTCTCCGTGAGGCGATTTCTTTGTGCGTACCAACTAAGTATGGCTGCAAACCCTAAAACCTGCAATCAATCAATTTGATGTGTTATTTTGCATTTGATAACTATTTTTCATGGAAACTTTATTTGGTGTTTGTGCAAAGATAATACATATAGGGCTCAACATTTGGTGATCCAAATCATTCATCTTTTTTTTTTTCTTTTTTTTTTTTTTAGCACAACAAAAAATTACAAATCAAATCACTCAAACACTCTCATTCATGCATACTCTTAAATCTAATCCCTAGCTAAAGCAAAAGTGGTAGACTTGAACCTATAACCAAGGGTACTTCATGGTAAATTTTGAATTTTTTGCAAACAACGGTGCTTATTGATCCCATAACTAATAACTATACTAATTTCTCATTCATACTGAATGGCTGGCCTGGGCAAGCCCATAGGCTAAAATTCAAGTACTGTTGATGATTCTACTACGTTTTCTTCTGCACCATTTGGAGTCGTAAAATGACACTACTCAAGCAGCTCAAAATTTTAATGGCAGGATTATGTGAAGTATGTGATGGTTGCAACTTAGACCATATATGGCAAAACGAGTAAACAACAAAGATCATTCAAAAAGGTGAGCCCTCTTGTGCTATTATAACAAAAACGTAGAGATGTCAAATGGGCAGATTGGGTGGTGATGAGCAGGCCCTGTTGTAGGATTATCCATTTATTAAAAAAAGGGCAGCCCCGGTGCACAAAGCTCCCGCCTATGCGGGGTCCAGAGAAGGGGCGGGCCACAATGGCCTAAAGTAGACAATCTTACCTTGCATTTTTGCAAGAGGCTGATTCCACGTCTTGAACCTGTGACTTCAAGGTCACATGACGACAACTTTTACCGTTGCACCAAGGCTCCCCTTCATTTATTAAATAGGTGACAAAATGGCTACCCGCATGGTTCATAGATACTAGACGTTCTTTTCCGGCTTACACACATACCATGCCATTCAGATTAATTAATCTCTCTCTCTCTCTCTCTCTCTCTCTCCGTTGTTTCTACTTTCAGTAGATTACACCGTTTATTCTTTAAAACTCAGACCAACAACAATAAGATGGTCCAATATGATTCGCATGCATCTGTTAAGAATTTTTAAGTATAACCATACGGCCTTGCCCATTGCTAGACAGTAGTGTTAGGATCATCCAATGGGGAACATTTTGGTTCATAGGCTATACAAAAGATGCGTACCCTATCACACGAAGCCACTTGCATGCACTAATCATGCAGACGCAGGCAAACAGTCACTGATACACTAACACACACCAATTGACCCCAACAGCAGAACCGATGCCCTTCTTAACTGATATGTATCTTTTATATTAGTAGAAAACATGATACTCTATTAGGACCTTGTTGCCAAGCCATTTTAATTACTAAATAACATCTTAGTTGCAACAAGCAAAGTACAATAATTTAATCGTTCAAATAAGTACAAATATTAGGCTCCATTTACAAAATTGCCAAGGTAATACATCAAGTAAACATTCAAAGGGAGAAAAACAGGCCAACAACAACAGCAAAAAAAGCGTATCAAGCTTCTTTATCCCCTGCCCTAACTTCCAAGCCAATATAGCAGAGGTTTTGAGCTGAAATAATAACAGCGCCATTCGTAGCAGCAGAACCAGCACAAGAAATGAGGACTAGAGTAAACAAAAAAGATGATTCAAGGAACTTGCAGTACCCAACTTCCAGACTCCCTTGAGAGCACAAGCGCATGCTGAACTTGTAGTAATAGCATCAGGTGCAGACATTAACAAACCCCTTTAAGTTTCCGATAGACTTAACAAAAGTCAGCATTAAAAGATTGAAAGACCAGCGTCAAATATAACGAGGAGCAAGAATTAACCCAGAAATTAGGTAACGAGAACACCCACAGAAAATCCCAAAAAATACATCTGAAATCCCCCATCAGCTCCAAAGATTATAGGTCTTTATATTTTTCCTTCACTTCTTCCTCAACCTTATTCTCGCATGCATGTGGTCATCCTATTACTGGTACATAAGAAAAAGTAACTGACCATGTTAATGAACAAAAATTCATCCAAATTTCATGGTTGATAACAAGTGGTCCTTCAACGTGATCAAATAATTTCTTTATCCATATTCTTGCATAGCAAATAGATCCCATGAATCTAGTTACTTGACTTCCTTTGTCACCCAGATGTCCGTGAAACTGCTTCCAGGGGCTGACCTCTAACCTCTATCAATTGAATATTTGGATCTAAGGTTGACCAAAACCTTTTGAATAAGGTGTTTCATGCTAGCCAAAAATCCCATGAATCACAACACTCAGGAATTCCCAAAAGCCACCAACAACGGAGCCCAAGATTAGAGTTGTGGTGGTGCATATGCCTTAGTATGAACTATACAAGTACTGTTCTGAGGCATATAACATTTTCATTATAGTAGGTAGAATTTTGACAACTAAAGCATGTAGTTGTGGAAAGACCATTTCTAATCACACTAGTAAGAACTATACAAGTACTGTTCTAAGGCGTATAACATTTTTCATTGTAGTAGGGACTATACAAGTACTGTTCTAAGGCATATAACATTTTTCATTGTAGTAGGGACTATACAAGTACTGTTCTAAGGCGTATAACATTTTTCATTGTAGTAGGGACTATACAAGTACTGTTCTGAGGCATATAACATTTTCATTACAGTAGGTAGAATTTTGACAACTAAAGCATGTAGTTGTGGAAAGACCATTTCTAATCACACTATTATAACAACTAATAGAAGAAAAAGTGCTCAAACAAGCAAGATCAGAGAGCGAGAGAGAGTCAATATTTCAAAAAGCCAATATCTTTACTAGAGAAGGCCATTGAAGAAGAAAGCTGGAGGGGTTTGTCTTTGCCTTGTAATATCAAGAGGAAGCTGTTGAGGATGGTCTCACAGATAGATGTGCTAGCTTTTCAGCTAGAATAGATTACATTATTTTGTCAAAATGTAGTGATTTGAAGAGACTCAAGCATTAAAGGATGAAGGGGAGCAATGAGAGTTTAACAAATTATGAAATAAGGTAGAAGGATTAATTAGGTTATGTAACAAGCCCAAGTTCTAAATTTCCTTTCATGTAATTTTCAATCTTGTTTTGAATCAAATGCAAATTTGGAATTGTTTATTTTGAATTTTGTGTAATTGATCTTTTGTAAGATACTCAATTGACCCTCAAAATCTTAATATTTAGATTGTACCCATTGAGATTTTGGACCTCACGTACTTTTTGCATGTGATGTGATGTCCTTGATAAACATAAAATATCAAAATAGCAACAAAGGAGACTCTACCTCCATCCAGTCACAAGTATATACGCATATTTATATATGTTTTAAAAATCACAATTTAGTCAACCAAAAATACTCAAAACACTAATTAGTCCCACTAGGATCAATCTAGTTACAGCCACACATCCAAGGTTTAATGTTACATGTCTACATGTCCAAGCAACAAAAGTCATAATCATCAAAGCTACTACATCAATTCTAGGATAATTTCACAAAACTGTACACTTGTTCAACATTATCTTCTATAATTTCTTTTGCAACTTCCAATATGGCCTTATGCTTCCTTGTCTCTACTTTATTTCTTTAAACCTAAAATATTGTAATCAAGTACAATATCTTAGCAAGCTTGTACTCATGTAGGTAGTTTCATCATCGAATATGACAACTTATATAATTTCAAATCCAACAAAATTTCATAGGTACATGCCATGCAGTTCTAAAGAATAAGATGCATAATAAATAGTATAATTAAACATTGAAATATCAAGTATGTTTTGTACAACAATTTGTGCCAAACCATGTCAAATTATTAGTTTCAAGCATCCACACATGATATTTTAGAAGTAATAATAAGCATTGTAAAATATTTCACAAACTATGCATAGTCATAGTGTACTCCTGTCGTGCATCATCTCATACATATACTCATCCACAAAGGATAGCAAATTATCATTAAATAATAAATAAACGAGAAGCATTAAAATCATAAAATGCTTAAATAATATCAATATGTCTCATAAAACATATGTAAATAATATCATCTAAATGCCCTCCTCAAGGTTTTCCCAGTGTAAAACCACTTGAAATACGGTTCTCTGTCGTTGGTCATGAGTACTCATTATAGACTAAAGTCTTAGGGTACCACACACCTCTTGCAGTATCACATTATATATATACAAGTCTCAAATCTAAAAAATAATGGATCCTCTGTGTAACAAATAAGACCACGTCAAGTCTGAACTACCTACTAATACCAAAACAAGTAAATAATCATGCCGTGTGCATGGGAAACATGTTGTGCATGCCATGACCATACCCATGATGTCTCTCCACCTAATTCAGCCTTTGCATCCAAGTATCAAATATATAAAGTTTCAAAGGGAGGTTGATCAGTCCTCAACTCCTAGCACAGCGTCCCCTAGGTACCATATACCCATCATAACATAATATAACTAAGCATCAACGCATGCCTCTATGACATATAAAATAGTTGAAAATCATCTACTAGTGATATCATGCAAATCAAATCTTGTAAAACAACCCTCACAAATGTCAAGTCCAAGGATTATGAGCAATAATATCAATACTCATCATTTCATAAATCATGAAATCAACGCATTCTCAAAAGTCTCATGTAATAAGCTTTCAACTATATAATTAAGCCAATATGATATTTCATAGTTAATATTTTTGTATAAAATACAAATATGCTTAACTGCATAAAATTTAAAAATCACATGATCAGATTTTATCATTTTGAATGAAATAGTTTCCATAGTTTTTACTTTTATAGAAAGCACATCAATGTTAAAACTATCTACCTCTTTGGCAAAATTCTTAGTCCAGTTGTATCCCTCTAGATCAATTTATCAATTGACTTGAACAACATGTTGATATTCTAATTTCAAAATTTTTCATCAAATTTTTATTGTTATCACTTTACCTAGATGGCATAGAAAATCCTCATAATTGTTTGTATTTAAATCATGTATCCAAGTCAAGATAGCACATCAAAACAATTCTTTCTCTTAACCATTCATTAACTTACATTTTGTACTTTTCAACATTGATCAAAGGTTCAAATCACCTTAGATTAGTGAAAACCAATCTTAACTTCATCAAATGATCTCAACTATTCAATTTTTTATTAGTCCAAATTATTAGTCAATCTAACCATTCTCAAATTGTTGAAAATTCAGATTCACTTGATTGGATGTTAATCAATGGATCAAGTCTATATATACATTCATAATTTAAATCAAACTATAGCTTAAATATGAGATTTCATGATTAGAGGGTATTCTTATCTAGCATTCATCAAAATTAGCCATTTCTCATATGCATAACAACATGATTCACAGAATTATAGAGACATAAAGGTTAGAATTCTTACTAATCTCTATCTCTTGTCACAATCCACAAGTGGATGGCTCAGATTGGGTATCTTGACCACTAATTGGAATAGAGGAGTTCACTGCTCTTCTGTTCTATAACTCTAACCATGGAACCACTACATATCAAAGAGGGAGGTAGTGTCTGATCTTACAGATCTAAAGGCTCATAGCTGATTAACAAACAGATTGTTATAAAGGACTAGATTGATAATAGATCTAAAGGTTTGGAGCTAACCCAATGGTTAGATCTAAATGGAAACTCAATTGATCATTGACATGTATGTTATATGTCAAATCGAGAGCCAAAATAGTTAGGTATCAAGTTATTGATGATTGACCTGATTATCCACCATTGTTAACTCATTGTCATATATCATAGTTCATCATATCCGAAGCAAATCCAACCTCTAATTTCATCATGGACTGTTAGATTTGTGTGGATCATAAATCCATAGCCAGGGATTGTTATAGTTCAATAGTAGTAATCATAGAGGTTAGATCTAATTAATTAGTCAAAATCTAATGGTTTACAGTTGTTAGACCATATCACTATCTCATATTAGGGTGTAAACCAAATCAAATTGAAATAAGAGACCATTAGATCACTGGTATAGCTTGATCTCATCATCATTTTAAGAACCTAAGGGTTAGATCTATGTTTTTCTATGTGCATGCTTCAAAGATTAAAATTCATTGAAAATTAGTGGAGGATCTTAACTTTTCTATGTGATTCCTAGCTTAGACCATCACTAAAAATGTCCATGCACTTAGATCAAGGTAATAGGCTCTAATCACAACCTTATGCCTCTATCCATGCTAGATATCCAATGAATTCCCCCCATATCACAATTTAACTAGAGTGGTTTTATTTATGGTATTGGGGTGAACAACATGAACAGCTTAGATCTTCAATCTGAGTCATCATCTCTGGTGTGTGAACTAGTGATTACTGGTGGGGTGTTTGGAATTAGGAGAAAGGAAAGCTAGGAGGTGGCAAGTGAGGATTGACAAACCTCATCGTCCAGCGACATGTAGTGATCAAGTAGCGCACATTTGCCAACAGTGAACAAGGTGGCTAAAACAAGAAAGAAGAGAGAGGATTACAAGGAGGAGAATAAAAAAGGAGATGGGGTAAGGGGATAAGATCGTGCTAGTCTCAGTTCTAGCATCTAGTTGTAGGTTGGGTACTGGAGCTGTCACTGGCGTGGGGTCGGTTCTGTAAAGGTAGGAGAGGAAGGGAAAAGGGAAAGAGGGAGAAAAGACCAATGGTCTGTTAGGTTTTGGTTTTAAGGAGGAGGGGTGTCATTATCAAAATGGTCGCCTATATTTTATGGTCATTGCTTTCTTTTCTTTTCTTTTCTTTTTTTCTTTTTACTAAAATGCATAACTTCTTCATCTAAGCTTTTATTTAGTATTTTTTATGTTGTTAGAAAGATTTTTCAGTGTACATTCTAAATTTTGATATATTGAAGTTAAATTTTGGGTGTTGTAGTGGTCATTTCCATGGAATTAATTTCAATGAAATTCAATTCCCTATTCCATTCAAATAAAACTTGTAGTATAAATGGCAAAAAAAGGAACCCAAAATTAAGGGTTGTTATACTTTCCTTCTCCCTCACACGATCTCTCTTTGACCGGCAATGAACAAGTGTCGGACCATCGACTCTCACTCCCTTCTCTCCCCTTGTCCTCTTCCTTCCATAATGGCTACCAGCACAATAGTCTAGAGGACCATGCCAAAAACCCCTCTTTTCTCCCTCTTTGTCTCTCAAGTTTGAACCTAGGCAGAGACCAAGCCAGGGTTGCTGGCCATCGTCGGTACCCTTTTCCTCTCCCCTTCTTCATCGTCCCCCTCTTCTATGACCAGCACACCTACCTGAGCAAGTTAGCCTCACCAGTCCCATTTCCTATTCTCTCTCTCTCTCTCTCTCTCTCTCTCTCTCTCTCTCTCTCTCTCTCTCTCTCTCTCTCTCTCTCTCTCTCTCTCTCTCTCTCTCTCTCTCTCTCTCTCTCTCTCTCTCTCTCTTGCTTCCACTTATGCCTAGCTTACAACCAATGTTGGTGTGTTTGGTTCCACCATCCACGGCAGCTATCCTATGCCGATGAACCTTTCTAGCTTCTAATATGTGTAGTTCCACATAGATCAGACCATTGATCATGATCACACACCAAACCACTTGATCTATAAACTATCTGACCATCCATCATGACTTGACCATTAATATGTATCCAAATGGAAGATCTCTAACTAATCTAATTATAAATCATCATCTAATTGTCAATCTATCTCCAACTAGATGATCTATGACCCAATCTACAAAACCCATATGATCTAACCATTGATAAGTCACCAATACCTAGATCTATAACTAATCTGGTCATTCATCATGATCTAGCCATTGATTGGTCACTAAACAGCACATCTACCGCTAATTCAACACGTCGAGATGATCTAACCTTTAATCAACCATTTAGCACCTAAATATGCAATTAGTCTAAGGTTTCAATTGGATCTAGCCATAGATTTAACACCAAAATATCTTATCTGTGATTGATCAACCCCACACATTGATCTGACTATAGATTAAATGATCAAAAGCCCAGATTTATGATTAATCCAGGTATTCACCTTGATCTAACCGTAGACCTATTGCTAAATCCCTATAACAGTGAAAAATACGTCCCTCTTTCCATGATCTGACCATTGATTAACTATTTGATGCCACATCTATGAGATAAGGCACTACATCTTTCTCTAATCTGTAATGGTTTCATGGTTAGGGTGATAGATTAATAGATCTATGACTCCATATACAGTAATCAATCATAGAGACACTCGATTTGAACAATCCATTATAAATCAATGACTAGTTGTATAGATTAGTCGATTAGAAAATCAAGCCAAAGGAAAGACACATGTAAACTAAGGATAAGAACCACACGAGGTAGGTGGATTAAGAATCCTATGTTCGAATGTTTAGTAATTGTTATATTTTAATTAAGGATAAGTTCGTGTGGATTGATGATTTGCATGAATACTATTATTAATTACAAAAATTATGGAAGCATGTGAAAAAACTTGGTTGTTATCTCATGATACATTTCAATTCATCAAACCAGAAAATTGAATGACTAAACTTAAGCTTGAAACTGCTAGTGTTGTCTAGTGTAGCACCCAAATAAAAGAGTATGGATATATATATATAGACACACACACCCCTAGTTGATGTCGAAGCACTTAGAACATGATTTGGTCTTGAACTAGCTATAGATGTAATATGAACTTGAAATGCTTAGTTGCCCTAGTTATAAAATTAAGACATAAGAGTACTAGAACTGCTCACTTTCATTGAAACATACACTTTTATCTAGTGGACATTGTAATACTTTCAACGTAGTTTGACCATTGTACTTTCTACTGATATATAAAAACATGTAAATGTGATATTTTAACATTTAGAATATGCAAAGGGTGTGGAATGCTAAGGGATACATCAATAACAAACTAAAGATTATAGTGTAGGTTATTAAGTTTTGAACAATAGGAAGACCAAAGCAACTTGCTAGAAGATGTCACAATTGTAAACTATATTGTAAGAATGGTTTGATGATTGATTAAGGTAAAACAAATTTTAACATGTTAAGATTCATACTTGTACTAGAGATTGAGGGTTTGGGGAAAGAAACATAAGATTTTTATAACAAAGAAATAGAAAAACAATACCTTATCAGATGTCATAAATTAGATTTACTTTAACCCAATTTTACTACTATTTATTGAATGGTTGAGCTATGATATACATGATTTCAAATATATTCATATTTATATGAATTGATTCACATTCATATTTAGAAAGGATCACTTAATTCCATGAAAAACATGTTAATTGTTTTTCACAAGAGCATGGGCTATTGTAGTACACCTTATACAAGTATGGGTCAATCCCACGAGAACTCAACTTAATGAAAATGAAGTTTAAATAAAATTTGATTATTCAAAAATTTAAAAAATGATAGAAGTTAAATAAAAATGTACTCAAAATTCAGATCTATTGAATTAGTGAAAAGTACAAAATTCTAAACTAAAAAGACAAAATATTAAATGAATTAACAACTAAAATCTACTTTCCCAGTAAATCATGGCAAATTTCTTTAAATATGGTCATATAAAATATGGTCGCATGAAAGTCAATTGACCTTCATCAATCTCTTACTCATATCTCTGACTAAGGATTCAACTGCTGGATTGTTCAAATTTCCCAAACATTTAATAATCTAGACTAAGGAAATAGTTTGAGGTTTGGATTGCTCAAATTGGATTTCTAAATTTTAGATTGAAGATCAGAACTAAGGGATCAACTAGGAATTGTCCTAAGAAGAAGATCTAAGAATTGATTGAAAACCCATCCTTTATGACCATTGGACTTGGATACATGGTTGATTTATGTGAAACATGAGAAAGTGCATTATCATATATAAGAGCAAATGGTCATGAGCCATGAACAAAGCATCAATGATTAGATTCTTATTATTTTTTAAATGAATTTGGGATGCATGCTTTTGAATATTGAGTGCATTATCTAATGAATGATGAGTGCATGTTTTGAAAACACATGGAAACCATATTTTATAGCTTGTTGAGACTATTGATTTGAAAGGATCTCATGCACTGGAAATGAATGGATTTGAATGGTTTCTCATAATGCTTTGAAAAGTGATTTAATTATCATGTGATGATTTTGATAATTGATGTTTGGGTAGGCACTTTACAAGTGACTGTAAGTACTAAAGATGTTATTTGATAGATGTTTGGGTAAGCACTCTACAAGTGGCCGTAAGTCCTAGAGATATTATTTAATCGATGTTTTAGGCAAGTACTCTATGAGCAACTGTAAGTCCTAGAGATGTTAATTGACTGACATTTTATGACAATGCTTTACGAACAATTATAAGTCCTAAAAGTGCTAGTGGATTGATGTTTTAGGAAGGTACTTTACAAGCGGCCATAAGTCTTTGGGACAATATGCCAAGAGGTACAGATTGACCCCTAGCCTCTAACTTGACCTCTAAATCTTTCATAGGGCTTTATTGGTGTAGAGTATGCTTCATGGGGCTACCCTGGGGATGAGCCAGTAACCCCATGATGGAAGTGCTCAGGACCATGTGGTATCCACTACTAGTGTAGCGGCAATGATAGTTAACTTTGGTGACGATAGGCTCTACGTGCATAAATGTCTAGATTGATTGGGGACATGAGCTGACACCTCAGTCATTCTCACGAGTTGGTTCTAACCTAAAAAGTAGGCTACTCACAAGAGTTTGACTATAGCCCTTCGCAGGATGGTTATGCTACTCAGTGTTAAACCCAAGAGGGTTTTGTCATGATTGTGGACATCATGGACATGCCAGTTTAGACTGTTCATTGTGATTGGACTGTGTGTTGCCATATCAATTGGCAAGACGAGAATGCTACTGTCCTTGTGGTAACAACAAATACCACCCAATATTTCATCATACAAGTTTTCAACTTGGTTTGACACTAAGGTTTTGACATGCATCCTTTTTCAATGGGCATAACATAAAGTTTACTACACTTGATAATTTATGGAATGTTGATTTGCTAACGATTAGACTTTTGAGCATACACTGTGTCGTCTGATTTTATTAACTGACAACATCTTTGGTTGATATCATGCTTTAATGCTTACATTTACCCAATGATTTTTATCAATTGATTTGACATATGTTGATTTTAACTATGAAGGAAAGTATGTGAGATGACTACCTATGAGCACAATGATGAAAATGTTAAATACCTTGATCCTTATAAATAGATTAATTATTGAATGGCACACAATTTAGACCATTAAGAGTATCATTCTAAATGAACATGTATGATGAATGATCTAGACGCACTATATGTTGTGAATGAACCTAAATGATTACATGTTTATGCATTAAAAGGATTTAGTATTAAACGTTCATGAAATGACAATTGCATATAATGCTTTCATATATATATGAAAGGACAAAGCATTTATATCTTCATAAACTTTGAAAGTCATGTGAATTGTCAATTGAATTGCTTTAGATGTGTTAATTAGTTTCATGGAATATATGATTTGGGAACTTATGAATTCAACTTGAACATATGTTTTAAAAAATTATGATTTTGTTTAGATATAAATAATTGTCAAAATATATTGGTTATGTGAATCATGAACTGCATACCAAAATAGTGACTTCTTCCACCTACACAAGCATAAGCTTGCTGAGACATTGTAATTTGTTTATAATGCTTAGATTTGAAGAAATGGAATGGAAGGATGAACAAGTTGAGCTGAGGACATGAAAGCAAACTGTGGAGTTGTAATTATAGAATATTGGGATTTTCAATATTTGAAGGGTCAGCCTTATAGTTTGAGATTTGTTTTATGTTCTATTAGAGAATGTGAATGTATATTTACTCAGAAGTAGTGGGCTCATTTCTATTCAGTGGAATGTATTGTAATTTGGTTATGACTAGAGGTTCTTAGATATGATAAAGTTCAAATTTTATTTTTAAAACATAAAAAATGATTCATAAGTGTATCAGGTACTCTGTATTGCATGCGTTATATGTCCAGAAAGCAAAGGAAACTTTGTTAGATTTTCAATAAGAATGAATCCTTCATTCTATTGTAAAGTTTTTGTATTTGAATAAGAAATGACACTAGGGATTTTTAGAAATTCTTTTCAATGAAAAGGTTTTTTGCTATTTTATTTTCAAAAAGAATTTTCAAACAAGGGATATCTTGAATTTCAAAAAGGTATTTAACATGTATTACAAAAACCCAGGGTGTCAAAGGTTAAGCTATGGATACCAACTGACCCACATGGGTAACCTGACCCACTCACATATTAGACTATCAAGTCAGTTTACTGGTCAATCATATCACGGGCTAAAGTTGAAAACTTCAGAAAAACTTCAATGAGGTGTGGAAAACAGTCCTAAAGTGCATGGGAATATTGTTCCCCTTATATGATACCCAAAATATATAGAATCAAGGAATGATCATATGCCAAAGGCTTTGCAACACAAGTTAGATATCTAAGATGGGGTTCAAGGATGAACAGCCTCGACCTCCCAACAATAGGCTAATTGTACATTTTCATGTATCTATAACACTAGAGAGATGCTGAGTAGGAACTAAACTACATCATAATAAAATGTGGCATACTCCACATGCTCTTTTAGATTGATTGCAAGATAGAAATTGATTTCTATGGAAAAAGCCATTTTTTAGGGAAAATGTTGATTTTTTGCAAGTGCACATGCTATTATAGTATAATTTGTCCAAGTACAGGCTGATCTTATAGGGACTTGACTTAAAAAGTAGAGGTTACATGAAATTTAAATTGCTAAAAGTTAATAAAAATTTAAATTCAAATAATAGTGAACTAAGAACATTAGATCTCTTAATTAATTAAAAACTGCATAATTTTAATTTCTAATTTAATGGTTGGATTAAGCAAATTTTCTAAAAAATTAATGATTTGGATCAAGGAAAGAAATCATCAATTGGACGACTTAGATTGACTATCTAAATTTTAGATATAAGATCAAAGGCAATGGATCAACTGGGAATTAAACTAGGATGAAGATCTAAAAGTTTATTTTAATTATGAAGAGAAATAGAACAGGAATTAAACTACTCCTATTGGTTAAAGCTGAGCACGGATTCAGTTCAGTTAAAACCAAACAGGGATTAATTTAGAATTATTTAGGTCCTTCTAAGAACAAGACCAAGCATGGATAAAGACAAAACAAGTGATACATTAGGAATTAAAATAGAAGGTTAAGGGCAAAAGTGGAATTTTTCCAAAGTTTTGGCTTTAACCTAGAGTGGGATAGAAAGGTAGGAAAGAAGATAATTGCACACAGGGAAAGGGAAAACAAGGGGAATTCAAAGATTTGGGGGAAAACCCGAATTGGGTTTTCTCCAAATCAAAGAAATCTTATAAAAAGGAGGAATTTTGGTGAGAAATTAGTGAAAAATAAAGGAAAATTCAAGCAAGAAAAATCATCAAAAATCATAGTTAAAGCAATAGGGGATGGAAGGTTATGAAAAATAGTGAGAACAAAGAATGGAATGAGGGAGGCAATAGGAACTTGATTGGAACGATAAGGAAGAGATGAAAAACAAGAGTGAGACAAATGAGTGAATAACAAAGAACAAGAATATGGAATGAAAGCTGGGAAATGACTACTATAAACAATTGAGAATTTCCTTAAATGGAGTAATACAATTCTGAGATGAAGTACAAATCTTCAAGTTCTTTGCTCTTCTAAGATTATGCTATAGTCTACGTGGAAAATAGTCCAAGGTTTCCTGCAATGGCAAATCCCGCTGTAGTCTTGCTTCTATGGTGTGGCCTAGGGAGAAAACTATAATCCCCTTCCTCCTTGTGTGAAGAGAGAGAGAGAGAGAGAGAGAGAGAGAGAGAGAGAGAGAGAGAGAGAGAGAGAGAGAGAGAGAGAGAGAGAGAGAGAGAGAGAGAGAGAGAGAGAGAGAGAGAGAGAGAGAGAGAGCCCTCATCTCCCTTGCCTTCTTTCATTTTTAAACCTTTCTCCACCTTCCTCTTCAATCCTTCCCTTATAATTTCAATTTCCCTTCCTCTTACACATCTTTCCTCTCTTTTTTAAAGCTTCTCATTCCTTCTCTTACAAGTTCTCCTTTCTTAATTAGAAAACATCCCATCTTGCCATGTAGTGCTCTTGTAGATTGGGAATGATTTGGTACCAATCAACTCAATCTAAGCCATCCGAGTCCATTCTGGTTGATCCATAACACAAAATTCAATTAGAATCATTTGAACCATGATTTAATTATCCAATCAACTATGATGATCATTTGGCAATTAGATTTCACCAATCAATGATTAGATGATCTATTGAAGCTAAAATGCACATTTAATCTAAAATTACAAAATTGAGTAATTAGGTGATCTATCCTATTGCTAAATTAAGTGGGTTTTTAACTAAATGGACACTCAACACACCCCCCAACCAACATTTTGCTAGTCCAAAGCAAAACATACAAAAAATTAATATATTAAAAGTGATACAAAATATCATTTTCGTACATACTCACAATTAAATTTAGGATATGCAACAAGCCCTTAAACCCCTAGGTTAGGAGTTAAGCCACATGATGGTTTGCAGTGGATTTATCCGTAAAATTCAAGAAAGGAAGTTCCTAAATTGATCCTTGAGAACATTCTTCTATTCACACTCAAATTACCATTTTGGCATGTTAATAAATAATTCAAAACCGTACTCATACGCTAAAGACATATCATTTAGGTTTGGATTATATAGTGTAGTCTGAGTATAGCCTACAATATATTTTAATTTTTAAGTAGACTTGAACTCTAAGAACTCCATCGTAAATCTGTTTCAACCTCAATCCTCACTAAGTGACATACACTCAAAAATAAAACTCTTAGAAAAAGATAAAACATCTCTCTCTTTAATATGCAAATAAAATCAACAAGAACAAAAATATCTCAAATATACTTATGAAGGAATGGAAGTTACTAAGGAATTTAGTTTGACCCCTTTAGAAAGGATGTCATCACTAAGAAATTTAAGAATATTGCTCCTTAATTCTTATCCATTCATATCCTCATCAAAATTATATTCTTCCTAGAATCAATAGGTCTTCAACTAGTATAAAGGAGGCATATGACAAGGTTATGAAAAGAAAGGGTATATAGAATATTCAAAATTCTTTAAAAATAAGTAGAGGTCTTCTACTAATGTTGACAAATTTTTTTTATCTATATCGATGTGAAATTTTTTAGGCTTTTTTCTTTTCTTTATTTCCTTTTTCTTTTGTATTTCACAACTTTTGCATCTTTTTGAAGAACATTTCTTTTGTTGATATTCACTTCTATACTTCTATTGTAGCTAAAAGCTATTTCTTCATTCATCTCTAACTTATCTTTGTGGATAATTTGTACTAGGTTAGTATGGGTAATGGATAATTTGGGTTTAAGAAAAGAAAGGTTTATATAAAAGGCTCAATTTTGCTAACTAATGCTAAAAATATCATTTGGTGGGCTTTATGTCTCTAGGTTAACAACAAAGATGGCCTAGATCATTTCCTTAAACTTCATATAACTTATCTGATTCAATAAACTTCTAGAAAATTAATGATAGTATTCAAATAATTCAAGTAATTGGTCAAATTTAAGAATTGCTGGAATTAAATTTACTTTAAGCACAATGAATAAAATTTTAAAATACATTTATAACCTCTCAATAAGTTTGAATGGCTCTAAAACTCACATAGGTTATAGGTTTCTATTGAATTTCTTTAGTATCTCTAACTTATAACTACTTATCAATTTAGACTATGTATATGCAACTGTGAGTACAATTGTGATATGAGACTTAGCTTTCATGGAATGCTTAATGAATTACTTATATACATAATTCCATTAATAAGGAAAGATAAAAATAAAAAAAAGACTTCCAATTCTCATCATTGTATAGGGACTAACCTAAAAAATTAAAAAGATTTTCAAAATAACTCAAAAGTTTTAAAAGTTTTCCAAAAATAGAGAAAAACAACTAAAAAAGACTAGTATTCATTAGAATTCTACACCCCCAACCTAAATGAAACATTGTCCTCAATGTGTAAAAAGATAAGATGATAATAATGCATTGGGAAATAAAGAAATAGGAGATGTAGAAAAGGAAAGTTTTGAAAAACAATGGCACTAGATTATTACAAATGGAAAAATTTTAGAGGAAAAAAATTACATAGTTCAAAACTTCCTTAGGTTCCATATGAATGGGCTGAATAGGCCTCCAAAAAGAAAGGGTGAATAAATGTATATTGCAATTTTGAATTTTGAATTTTATCACAGTGCAAGGTATCAAACATATCTCTAGGCTACTTATCATTATTAAAGACAATTGTGAGAGCTTGGTGCAGCCTTTGTGGAATAGAGCAAGGATGTCATATGGCTTAGTGGCTGGGATGTTTTCCTTATTAACAAATTTATCTTTTTTCTAGCAGGTTTCAGTACCATTTCAGCCTTTGTTTCTTTAATGGTAATTGAGAATGATTCTTTTCAAGTGGAAATGATTCTTTAACTATTCACTTCTCTACTTCAATCTTGAAAAAGGTAATTTTTTACTTCACCAAATGTAAACCTTGATGATGTGCATGTGGTGGGATTAATTCTTTAACTATAAACATAGAACAAATAAAGATAGTTACGATTAAAGAAATACAAGTAGATAAGTGGTGGAGAACGATTCTTCCATGGAAAATTGTTATTATTAAAGAGAGGTGAAGGATGATCTACATCAAAGAGAGGATTATTCTTCCATGAGAAAATATTATCATTATCCAAGATGAGAGGTGGTTGATCACTAATAAAGAGTTGATTGTTCCTCCATGAGAAAATATTATCTCTATTAATGCAGGGCTATAGATTACCCTTTTGATCATTGTGTAGATTTAGCATTAAATGCAACTGATCATGTTGTTTTTTTTAATGGAAAAAAATAAATCTAAATTTTAATGATGGATAACAATAGGGCACACAATTTAAACAATGTTAGGGCTAGCAAGTAAACAATTTGGTTTTCTTGAATTTGTGTGGGGGAGAAACTTTTAGATTAGCCTAAGTTGACACTCGTCCTCTCTTTCAAACTTGCCCCACTGCTTATCAATTAGATTCTTACCTAATCAACCATTTCACACCCTCCTCAACTAGTAGTAGGTAGTCTGAGTCATTGAATGTGCTGGTAGAGCTAGTTGTTTATATATTAGAGTAGTTAGTTAGGCAAGGGTTATTAGAATGGAAATGGGTAGCCTCCCTCTAAGAGGGTCTTATGAGCATGTGATGGCCTCTATGGGTATCTTCTAATTGATTTTAAATTAATTGACAAGGTTGGTTTCTCGCTTATGGTGATTATCTTGGGTGGACCAAGAGGTGGTGATGAAATCCACCATTGATCTTATAGGGTCGAGTGCCCTACTAATTAATTTCACACTCCATGACAATTTGATCAACATATAAATCACCTTAAAGTCATAAAATGTAGGAGCTAAAACCAAATAGGGACTAATTTGAAATTATTTATGTACTACTGAAAACAGAACAAAATAGAGAACATGGCAAAAAAGGGATAAGGACAAAAAAAGGAATTAAACTAATCTTGTTGGCTAAAGCTGAGCTATGGATTCAGTTCAATTAAAACCATATAGGGACTAATTTAGAATTATTTAAGTTCTTCTGAGAATAGGACCAAACACGGATAAAGATAAAACAAGAGATACAACAAGAACTAAAACAAAAGTTTAAAGGGAAAAACTAGAATTTTTTCAAATTTCTAGTTTTAACTAAGAAGGGGAGAAAAATACATGGAAGAAGATGATGACATGCAGGGAAAGGGAAAAAAGGGGAATGAGGAGATTTGGGGAAAAACTTGAATTGGGTTTTCACCAAATCAAAGAAATCTTGTAAAAAGGAGGAATTTTGGTGAGAAATCAGTGAAAAAAAAAGGGGCATTCAAGTGAGAAAAACTATGGTTAAAGTAACGGGCAAAGGAAGGTGATGACAAACAGTGAGAACAAAGAATGGAAAGAGGAAGATGATAGGAACTTAACTAGAATGATAGGGAAGGGATGTGAAATGAGAGTGAGACAAATGACTGAATAATAGAGAATATGAATATGGAATGAAAGCTAGGAAATGATGGTTGTAAATAGTGGAAAATTTCCTTTAACAGCGTTGGACAATCCTAAGGTGAAGCAAAGTTCTTCAGGCCCTTTGTTCTTCTACAATTTTTGATGTAGTATATAGTGGAGAATCATCTTGGATTTCTTACAATAGGTAGTCTCATAGCAATTCAGCCTTCTACTGTGCACCCCGGGGAGAAAATCGTAAATCCCCTTCCTCCTTGGAGGAAGAGAGAGAGCCCCATCTCCCTTGTCTTCTTCTATTTTTAAATCTTTCTCCACCATCCCCTTCGATCCTCTCCTTCTAATATCATCTTCACTTCCTCTTACAAAGCTCTCTCACTCTCTCTCTCTCTCTCTCTCTCTCTCTCTCTCTCTCTCTCTCTCTCTCTCTCTCTCTCTCTCTCTCAGATTCCCTTTCCTTCTCTTATGAATTCTCCTTTCTTAATTAGAAAACATCCCATCTTTCCTTGTAGTGCTCTTGTAGGGTCTGGATGATCTCATACCAATCAACTTGATCCAAGCCATCTATGTCCATTTTGGTTGATTTGTAACATCTAAAATTGAATTAGAATCATTTGAACCATGATTTAATCACTTAATTAGCTCCAATGATCATCTGGCCATTAGATAATAAATTGGAGCTAAAATGTAAATTTAATCTAAGATTGCAAAATTGAGTAGTTTGATGATCTCTTATGATGCTAAATTAAGGGTATTTTAGTTAAAATTAAACACTCAACACAAAATCATAAAGATTGAAGGGAATCACTTTCATCGCGCTGGGAATATCTTATTAACGAGAGATCAAACTTCTTTAATCAAGTTTTTAGTCCGCTTTATTATCGCATTTATTGATTTTCTTGGTTCAATCTTATGCCTAATTATTATTTGTAAGGGTGAAAAGAATAGATAAAGATCAAGTTTACATTGTCAATGTCCACCCATGCAAAAGAAATAGTAGGACAAGATGTCCTTCCATAAAAGCCTCATCAAACATTTAGAATGAAAAAACTGAGGTAGGGAAGACAACTAGGGAGACAAAGTAAATTAACACGCAACATAATAAGAGATAAATGTGGTTAGTTCTTCAAAAGGAATAGTTGTAAAATAGATCAAAACAAAATTAGAAGCTCCAAAATAGAGTGAATTTGGTTAAGGTAATTTAGAGAGGAATGGGCCATGATAAATCTCCTCTTCATTAATATGTATTGTTTGGGTATGGGATTGTGCCAAATTACTAAAGTGTTGGTACATTGTGCCCCATGTATAACTAAACTATCTGATAAGTGACTAGAGTAGAAATGACCCTCATTGTTCATGATAATTCCACATGTTCCAGCTGGGCAAAGATTACCTTAAGCTAGAACAAAATAAGGGGAATCAATGTAGCACAATCTTCTTCTTTTTTATTATTATTTTACAGTTGATAATGGTAAGCTAATTTCTAAAATATTCATCTTTAGAATAGTCTATACAAAGATGTAGAGCTAAAACCCAATGAATAAGAGAGCTTTTGATGTTTTCATCAACTCTACTTTCTTTGATAGAGGCATCGTTGAAGATTATGTCTTTTCTAGCTCTCAAGATGCATTATACAACAAGAGGCATCACCATCTTCCATAGAGATTTTTTAAGAGGACTCATGATTAATTACCATTGTAGCATGAGTTCACCGATTGTTGCACATTGAGCCCAAGTTGCATTCACAAACTAAAAAGACAATGTTAAATGAATGGTGAACAGAAAGATAATGAACAGTTTTTTCTTAACTATGCATTGTTAGAGGAAATTTCCTTCCTTTGTTCTTCAAATTGTCATAAGAAAGGACCTTCTCTTTAATACAAGCCTATATAAATTCAAAAACTCTAGGAGGGTCCTTGCAATGCCATAAGAATTTGAATGAAATATGAGGGGTCATTCAAAGGTAACCTACCATTGAAAAAAATTATTATTGAGTGAATAACATTATTATATGGGTGTCCATAGTTGAAAGCTAGGAAACTTAGGCTTTCAAACTTTGAGAAGTGTGTCTCATTCTCAAACCAAAGGCCCTCCCAAAAATTGATTCTAGTTCCATTTCTAAGAAGAGATCTTGTGTTCAATTAAAATTGTGGAGCCACTTTAAATATCTCTTTCCAAAGTGTAGAAGACCAAAGAGTAGACAAACTAGATTTCTAGTCACTTCAAAGCTTTCTATATTTTTTTACAATAACCATTCTCCAAAGACTATTAGGATCAACACGATATCTTTGCTGCTATTTTTGTGGAGGGCCAAATTGATATCTCTAATTTTTCAATAGCCCAAGCCACCCTTATCTTTTGGAAGACAAGCAATAGTCCAAGTGACTAAGTTAATTTTTTAGCCATCCACTTTGTTATTCCACAAAAAGTTCATGTGAACTTGCTCGATCCTATTAAACACTAAAAGTTGGGCAATGAAATGAGAGTGCATATAAAGAGGCATATTAGGAAGTGATGATTTAATATGGGTGATTCTTTTATTGAGAAATAAATACCTTCTTTACCAACCATTAAATGTTAGCTTCTAACTCTATCAATGATGGTATTCCAAGAAGATAAACAAGGTTTACCAAGATCTAAAGGGAGGCCAAGGTAGGGGGAAGAGGAATGAGCAATATATTAGAATCAACAATTGTACCCAAATAGAAGACTTTGAAAAATTGATGTGTTGAATAGAAGTTAGCTCAAACATTTCAATGATATTTTTTAGGTTAGAATTTCGAACAAAAGAGTTTTATAGAAAATGAGGATAAATCTACATTGAGAAGTTGAGAGATTTGGGGGATTGAATCTTTCTTTATAGAAAAGCCTTGAAAAAGGCTAAGATGAGAACCTTCAGAAAGAAGGTTGCTAAGTAATTCTTGACATTAGAGATAACAGGAGAGTGGCAGTGGGATCATCCTATTTAGGACCTCTAGAAGGTTTGAAAAAAAACTTTAGAAGCATCACTCACTAAAACAAAAAGGAAAGTCAAACTTTGGTCCAATTTCTCAACTTCTCACTCACCATGTTTATTTTTGCATGATATAATCAAGAAATTTCTAATTAACATGATTGTATGCTTTATGGAGATATAGTTTCAATAAAATACCACTTCTTCTTTGTTAGTTGATGGAAAGAGAAACTTCATGAGCAACCAATGCTTTATTAAGGGTCTGCCTACCTCTAGTAAAGGTTGTTTGAAAGTTGGAAACCACAAAACTAATTACTTTGGAAAGTCTATTTGAAAGGACCTTAGAAAGCATTTTGTAGTTGTTAGTGATGCGGCGAATAGTTCGAAAACATTCATAGTTAAGGAACCTAGTTTCTTAAGAACCAAAGAAATTTGTAAATAAAGTTCTTTTATTCAAGATGTCTTTCTCTATAAAAGGAAAAGCAAGAAATGCATAATATCTTTCATAATGAAGTCCTATTAGGCCTTAAAGAAGTGAGGTAGAAATCGTCTACCAAATATTTGTCACTAGAACACTATAAACTATTGAATCAATTCCTAAAGGGTGAATCTAACTCAAGACTAGATCTTTAGTCAATAGAAAGATATCAAATACCCATATTGACATGTTTAAGACATAAAGAATGGTCATTAGATATGAGAGAACAAATGCAACTTACAATTCCAATATCATTTTCATCCTTGTCCTTTGTGATGTTTCTGTTAACTTCAAGAAAGGTGATGCCATTGCCTTCTTCCCTCAAAGAAGCTAGCTTATGGAAATAAGAAGTGCTCTTATTTCCTTCTTTAATCCATTTGCGTTTGGATCTTTGTTTCTACATAAGTCCTTATAATGCATGACATTTAAGGAAAACTCTAGCATTCACTCTCTTTGAATATTTGATTTGCTAAAATTTTGGATTCTCTCTTTTCTTTCAATTTTTGAAATCTTAGATGGAAACAAAGAAAGTTTATTTTACTCACCACATCTCTTTCTTTGCTACAATTTCTAAGTTTACTCTTAATGAATTGAAGTTTGGATGTTAGAATGCTTTCTTCATTGTGGTTGATTAGTGCTTGTTCTCACCATTACTTCAATAGAGGCCCTAGTTTCTTATCTTGAAACTAGCTGATTTCAAACTTGAAGTATTTTGGGCCTCAAAATTTGAAAACAGAGGAAATAGTGATTGGCCTATGATTACATATTACTTTTGGAGAAATCTAAGGACAATGTTGAAAGCACTCATTTGACATAAATACTCTATCAAATCTACTAAGTATTTGAGGAGATTGCATGTTTTATCTTGTGAAGAGGCCACCAAATAAAGGACCATTAATCAATTCTTTTGCATCAATAAAATCAAAGAATCATTCCATAAAAGGAGTGATACAGAAGCAAAAGATCTTTCATCTAGATGTCTAACAAGGTTTAGTAGGTTTTTACATAGCATTTGCACCGCAAATGAAAAAGTCATCTTTCAATGTCCATTTGATACAAACAGACCATTGTCCCATAGCTAAATCAATCCTAAGAGGGCTTTTTCATTCCATGCTAGGAGGATGTCACTTGAAGAACCTTCAGCATTCTTGTCTTACCACCCAAAGCTCTATTAAAGCTAAGAGAATAGAAAAGGGATTCATTCAAAGAAGAGAACTTAGTTTCCTAAAACGAAACCAAATCAAGTTTATAGATCCAAATATGTTGATTAATGGAAACCCAACTTTTTGTAGGCAATTGGCCCCCTTACATTCTAAGAAAACATAATTGTTCAAACATATGATAAAAAAAGGACTTCCTAAGTTTAAATCCTAATGAGAAAAAGACCTTTTCCCATTCATCAATAGGACGACACTATTTTCCTTGAAGAGATGAGAAAAACTTGACCGCCTCTTCCTCTCTACCGTCAAACAAAACATCAAGGAGTTTACATATATTTGGCATTTGGTACTCAATCCATTTGTTGCACTTGTTGAATATGCAAAAATTGGGGTTCACTCTATCTCAATCATTGAGGAGGAAGATTTTATCCTTCCATTCTAATTAGTAGGTCTACCAAACCTTGAAGCTAGTGCAGACAATGAATTCTATTAAAAAGGAGCTCTCTTGAGAAAAATCTGATTGCTTACTAAAAACTCGTTCAACTTTATGGGAACATTGACAAGTTTGGGGTTGAGAGGATATTAATGCATTGCCATCTTTTGAGGAAACAACTTAGTCTTTTGTTGGTCAAACCTTTGAGGGACTAGTAACTTAGGTAGTCAGTAACACTAATATTGTTTGAATTCGAAATTCCCAAGTGAACTCCATGTGGAGAAAAGTTCTTTGATCAGAGTCAATGGGATGGCCAACATCAGACACTTTTGACCATTGATTCTTCTTCATTGAGGGATCTTACTAGAAAACTAGAGGGAATGCCTAAGATTTCCAAACTTTTGAATATGAATTAATTTCTACCACTCTATCTTCACATCAAGCCAAATTTGCTAAGTAAGTACAAAGTACTTTTAACTTTGTCTTTAGTTGGTAGATGTCCAAATGTTGGGATAAGTATATGAACGAATCCTAGTATTTTTTACACAAGGAGGATCATCATCAAAACTACTGAAATCCTTGTATCCTTTGGTCACATTCTCTAAAGATTTAGAGTGCCAACCATCGAGAGGATCAGTAAATAGATTAATGCAAAAAGACATAAGAACAAGAAGAAGGAAGAGACCAATAAGAGAACTACTAGAAAGGGCCAACTATTGTGGCATAATTGGGGGCATTAATTTTGTCAACAAGCTCTAGGGAAGGGAAAATAACTAGAAATTTTAAGTCTTCAGCAAGATGAACTTCCACATTGAATTCAAGATTCTAAAAATTGATGAATCACTTGGCAATACAAGAAGCAGAGATCTAAGGATTAGTTACCATACCAATAAGAGCTTGATAAAGGATAAAGAAAGCTTTGCAAATTTCATTAGGAGAGTGGAAAGGGACTTTAATAGTAGCATAGTGAGATATTTGTTTAGTATGTGATGGAGATCTTAGGACAAATTCATAAATTTGGAAAGGAATAGAAGAGTGGTGTGAGTAGGGATTCCCATGTGGGTTGGGAGGGAGAGGAGATAGAATATGTTCCTTAAGGGACTTATCCTCAACAATGGGAAATTTGGTTTCAGAAGATGGGATTTTCTTACAGATGATGGTTTGCT
This sequence comes from Warburgia ugandensis, assembly GCA_035236585.1. Lineage (NCBI taxonomy): Eukaryota > Viridiplantae > Streptophyta > Magnoliopsida > Canellales > Canellaceae > Warburgia > Warburgia ugandensis. The sequence continues at coordinate 29,138,179 of CP141131.1, forward strand.
ACATGTTTTGTTCTAAATTTTATCGCATGAGCATTGAATTTGATATTTGAAATCATAAAATCTGCATTTGATACATCACCAATCAAACCCACCGACTTCGTCTTTGAGTTTGATTGCCTTCATCAATGGTGGACTAAAACTTGTCCACATTTGCCATCTTTTCTTTTGTCCTCTTGAACAATCCTTTGAAATATTCTGCCTAGTTTGCAGTCCTCTTAAGTCTAATCATCTAAGTATGAAAAAGACTTAAATGCTCATTTTAATTGACCACCTTGATTAAGTTGTATTGCTAGTTATTCTTAATACAATCTTATCATGCAAGAAATAAGGATAAGTAGTCTAATGCATGACTTAATTGGATCTATTGATGGATGGCTAAGTGATCCTAATCAAAATAATTTCATATTAGAATTAAGGTTAGTAGATAACAGGCTCTATAATTCTTATTTATTGGAGTGAAATGTGCTAACAAATGTTTAGTGAAGTTGGTCATAGACAACTCAGCATCTCTCTTAATACGCTTGATAACAGGTTTAAGTTGCTACTTTCTGCTTTCAGTGGAGATCAGATTTAGGAGTGTGTATTAGTGATTTGCTTTGTTATTCTTCACTTATTATATAAAAAGGGAAAATGGAATAAGAAGGGGCTTTGAACACTACTACATTGCTCATCCATGGTTGTTAAAATACTTAACAAGTACAGTTCTTACATGGTGCATGGCATAATGTCACTTAATGATAATGAACGTGCCAAACTAGTGGGCGAGGCAAATCATTGCAAGTTGCAAGTCAAATAGGTATTGGTAGAATTACTCATTTCTTAGATGAGAGAGAGAGAGAGAGAGAGAGAGAGAGAGAGAGAGAGAGAGAGAGAGAGAGAGAGTCTTTGATTCGTTATCATGTGATTACTGAATTTTATAGACCATCAAAAGCTAGCCATGCTAAAAGCAATATTTATAAAAAAAGATGGAAAATCAAATAGTTTTCATGTTACTAAGAGAACCTCTAATTCAACTTATTGGATTATAAATCTAGGATATCTAATCTAGGTAAAATCTTAAAAACAGTCCTTGCATATTAGATTAGTGGATTTGATTATGTCCATGTGATCCATGTGCCCCACCATATAAGTAGTTGTTAGAGAAATATCTAATAGCTATTGTCTCTTTGATAATAGGGTGACAATATTAGTCTAGGGGTTAGATAGGTGGACCAAGTGGATTGCAAGTCAAACAAGTATAGTAGAAATACTCATTTTTTAAACGGGTCACCACTAACGACCTAGGTTATACAAGTGCAAGTCATGATACTAGTCATGTGCCAAAATTGACACCTATAGATGAAAATAGTAGTAGGCAAACATACAAGTGGGACCCATGTTATGAATGATTAGTTTGAATCTCCCTAAGGATGAGTCTTGGACAATTCTCTGCCATGAAATGATTTTAAGCCATTGATGCTTGGAGGTTTTTTTTATCATTGCTTTAATCATAGTTACATTCTGATTTTCAAACCCTCCACTTAATGGGCAAAAGTTTACAATATTTTGCCTTTTGAGTTTTTGTTTAACCATAGCATAACTAAAGGGATAGACGATCTGGACCATCTAAGGAGCGAGCCCACAGCCACTTTTTTGTTTGGCCTTTTTGTGAATGATATGAAATTAGAGTAATTAGGGGGGTTTATTTGATCACACATCTTTGGCGTATCTGAGATATCATGGCATATCTCAAATGTGCTGCTTATTTAATTGCCACATCTTTGGCATATCTGAGATATCAGGCTTATTTAACTGCAATATCATCGGCATATGTGAGATATCAGGTTTATTTAATTGTGATATCTTTGGCATATGTAAGATATCAGGTTTATTTAACTGTGACATCTTCGGCATATCTGAGATATCAGGTTTATTTGACTTTATCTTGCTTGATATGTTTGGTGTTATTTAAGATATGCCAAATCCTATTTTCAATGTAAAATATGCTCCTTTCTAGAGACAGAGAGAAATCAAAATGATAGTTTTTTAGAGAAAGAGAGAAATGGAAGGCTTCTTCATCCCGTAAAGGAAGTCCCGAAGAGGAGCAAGAAAGCAATTCATTAACACCAGATCCAAGTGCCGACAAGTAGAGGGGAAAAATAGTTCACCGACACTAGATCCAAGTCCCGATAAGCAGAGGGGAAAAATAGTCCGCTGGCACCAGATCCCATCAACTGTAGCCACGTTCGCTGGCACAACATTCTGAAAGCTACCTCCTCCTCGAGATCTATCTAGCTTGCATGCAAAAACCCAAATCATGTTTGTTGTGAGCAGATCTAGCATCTCACTCAAAACCTTAGATTTGCTACAACCAAAACCCAGATTGCCTTCCACAACATACAACTTCCCTGATACAACTCGCACAAGTGGTCTCTCTCTTTCTCTCTCTCTCGTCTTGGTGAATTTGTGCAAGGTATGTTTTTCTTCTGTGAAATCTTGTTTATTGTGGAAATATCTATATTTTCTAGTTCTTGGTCTTCAATTTGTTGTGAATTTTGCACTTTTGGTTTGGATTGAAGGGTAAACCTAGAAATGTTGCCGCCTTGAGCCTTTTAAGAACTGGAACAGGAATTGGGAGACTAACTTACCTAGATTCCAAGAGTAAGGGTTCAGATAAATGGTCTTTCCATCTAGCTTAATATGAAAAGGACCAATTTCTTCTACAACCCTATAGGCTATGGAAGAACATCCAGGCACGAGAAACAACTATTAGGTTAGAAAGGCAATAAGCATCCTAACAAGCAGCTAAAATGAACATAAATATAAAATAATACTATTTAGTAAAGTAGGAAATGAAAAGAGAGAGAGAGAGAGAGAGAGAGAGAGAGAGAGAGAGAGAGAGAGAGAGAGAGAGAGAGAGAGAGAGAGAGAGAGAGAGAGAGAGAGAGAGAGAGAGAGAGAGAGAGAGAGCTAATAACTATTGATGCACAATCTACAAAGAAAAAATTCATAGCAACTGCTTTCTTATTAGAAATACATGTTTGGACATCAACAGAAGAAGAATGACAAAAAGCTCAAAATGACATGTCTATAACTCTATATCATGTCTACAGAGGGACAGAGAATCAACTATAGTAGCATTCACAAAACAAAGTATGCAATTTATTAGTTATAAGAACAATAAGAGAACAATCAAAACCCTCACATAAACTTGGAATAAAAGCTTCAACATGAGAAACAGGGTTAGTCACTAGAAATGGCAAAGAAAGGACATCTGAATCAAGAACTAACATTGTCAATACAATTTAATTAACAAAACAAAAGTATTCAGTTAATCACATGTCCATTGTGGATTTAATGTAGTTGTTCTTAATTTGGAGGTCACATTGCTTATCATCACTGGGTCCTTTTGGGCCGTGGCAGTGGGTCCTCATAGTAGCATGACTACGAAAATATGGTTTCTTGTGTGTGAACAAAAATCTCAAGCTTTTAACCATGGATGCTTAATTAAACATTTGCACAAGAGATTAACCAACTATGCCATGAGAGAGCACCCATTTCGCAATAGGATAAGAAAAAGACTCAAACAAGTATGATAAATAAAACATAATAAGAAGAACTAGCAATACCAAGCAATCAGCTTAAGATCAACATTATACAATATAAAGAGGGAAACAAGGGAAGAGTCTAACTAGTACAATAGGAGAAGAAGATCATTTGTTGGTTGATGAATTTTGCATAGTAGACTTAACCACACAATAAACTACACCAAGCAATCATTCAATTAAATTTCAATCTGGTTGAAAGTTATTATTGTATACTGATCATAACCATGAAATTTTAATACTACCACAATAGAAAATTTTTAAGAATGATAGTGGATTTTGTTCATATTGAATTCCTCCATTTTCTCCATTTAATGCTCATGATTTGAAGTAGTACATAAATCAAATACTTTTCTTATATCAATAATTCATGTATAAGTTAGTAAAGTTTTAACAAGAATGCTGCTTTACTTCCCATTTGTGTGGTAGGTACTATATATGAGAACATAGAAACCTATAAAATCAAACCAAGGACTACCTCTTTACTTAGCTATCAGTGTTTTAAGGTATCACCATCTATCAAATAAGAAATAATGGGTTTTCAGATTATTGACATATGACCCCAAGACTGTGTACTTTTGGAGCAAAAGAGTTAGGCTATTTTTTTGTTTTAAAAACATGATAGATCTATGGTCATTTCATCTGGTTCTAAGCATGGTCAATCCAAAAAATGCACCATGGTTTTAGCATGTTCTATAGCACTATTTACTTTTGCAATATACTGTTTAAAGATGCACCTCGATTTCTTTCTTTAATCAATCTGTAACATGATGCATACAATCATGGTTTGCTGCCTAAACATGCACCTCCATTTCACTCTTCAATCAGTTAATAACTACCTTTACACACATGTTTTACTATTGAAAGTTGCATCTCTATTTCATTGTTGTTTATTCCTTAAAAATGATGCATACATTCATATATTTATGGCATAAAGATGCATATTTCACAACCTAAAGATCCATCTATGTTTCACTCTTGATCAGTCTGTAGAATGATGCTTACAAGTCATGGTATTAGTCCATAAAATGATGCTTACAAGTCATGGTTTTACTACCAAAGATGTAGTTTTGTTGCACTCTTTGATCAGTCCTTAAAATGATGTGTGCAATCATGGTTTTTATTGCTTAAAATTACATCTCCATTGCACTCTTCATCAGTCCTCAACTATGATGAACTTAATCATGGTTTTACTTCCTAAAGAATCATGATTCATTGTCTAAATATGCATCTAAGTTTACTACTTGATTAGTCCTGGACCATAATGGATATAGGTTACTGTTTTAGAATGTTTGTAGAATTCTGAAATAGTCATAATCCAAACTCCTAAGACTAGCTAGTTTTACCTAAACTGCTAATGATTTAGCCATTGCTCTTGCTAAGCCAGAAGGTCAGGCATCTGAATTCTGTTTGGGGCAATCTCTACCCCAAGATTAGTTTGCTTTTGTTTTACATCTTTTCCTCTCTACTAAGCCCATAATTAGTTACTGAGCTGCTTAATTTCTTGAACATCTCAAACAAAGCTACAACTTCCTTTGCACGAACTGAGACAATGGGCATAAACAAAACAATGACAATAGTAAAGAAGAAATGAAAGAAAAGAAGCAATTATCCTGAGAGAGATTGAAGTGCAGGGACAGAAGAGCTTATAACATGTTTATATTTTGCAACAAGTAGAAAGATTAGTAGCTACATTGTTTTAAACTATACTCTTCTATTGCATCCTCTTATTTGTATGATTTGTTTGACACCTTTTGATAGCCTACATAAAAAATATGTCTTTTCAAATGCCACGTAAAAGAAAGGACAAAGTTCCTATGACACCTAATCTGGCTGATGGCAAAGATCCAGAAACAGTGTCTAAAGACATAGCTAAGGGAGACAAGGGACCTTATAATAAATAGACTAAGGAATAAGAGGACTTTATCCTTGAAACACTCTATGATGAGATGATAGGGGTAGACTCATTGCAACTGGGAGTATGCCGAAGGGTGCAGTGACTAAGGAATTGTTGCTTCACTTCAAAACCTGATTTAGAGTTGATTTGATGATGAAGTAGTTGAATACAAAGATAAGGCTTCTCAAGAGTAAGTATGTTACACTTGCAAAGTTGAAGAATGGAGACTCAGGATTAGGGTGGGATGCAGAGAGAAATTGCTTCCTTGCAAGTCTGGAGATCATAAATAGCCTCTTGTAGGTAATGCAAGTGTTTCAACACCAAAGTACTTTACATCACCTTTATAATGCACTTACAAATGTTTATATGTCTATACAATCAAATCTGGAGGGTCGTTGCTTATTTGGTAGGAACCTATGAAACTATGAACACCTAGAGATGGTGTTTGGGGGGATCAGTGCCACGAGAGAATTCTACTCTGGGATTAATATTTCTGCAGAAGATGATGCAATCTAAGAATCAAGCATGACGGGCAATCAATATGCACAACTAGTTGAGGAAGTATATAAACCAGATATGTCAAATGTGGATGCTGATGCATTTGACTCACAGGTCCCATATTATGGGTATGAAGCACAAGAGGAATATGATGGATTACACTCACAAGATCCATTAGTAGGCCTTCCACAACCTGATGTCCACCAAGCTATCTCCACAACATCATCTTTAATTCCCTCGTCTAGGACTGTTAAACTGCAACGAGTGAGGGGAAAAGGAAAAAAAGCCAGTCAGGCAGCCTCCTCAACATCTAATGATCTCCACTCATTCATTGATCCTTCCATTATATCAAGGCTAGAAAGATTTGCGAGTCTAGACAACATGTCGTGGATGACTGCAATTGATACTTTGTAGGGTCTAACTAAGTTAGAGAGAGTTAAGGTGTATAGTATTTTGCAACAAATAAAATTAGGCTTCAGGGCAATTTTTGCTAGTTGGCCACAGGAGAGACAACTACTGTATGTGAGGATGCATTTGTAGGAGAGTGCACTTTTTGGGAGATCTTAGTTTGATTATAATCACTTATGTGGCTTTTGTTGTTTGAAACTTTTTAAGGGGGTTTCTTTGTTGGATCATGGATATTAATTTTCCATAGCGATGGACATATGCTAACACCATGCAACAGATCTTACTTGTTGAGGCTCTTTAGTGTCTTATTTTAGGTTGTGTAGTTATGTAATGCCCGAGCAATTTACACTATTTTTAACGAAAATTGAACATTCTATAGGAAATAAATTGAGTTAAATGTTTCACTTTATTTGAAATAGTAAACGAAGGAATTTTTAAGGAAATGGTACCATTAGATTCTACTCGAAAAATGGAATCCAACACCTCAAAAATCACCCAAAACGGAGTCCGTATGAAGAAGTTACGGACTTTTAAAGATCAGGGGCATATCTGTAATTTAAACAGAACACGTTTAAAATGAAAAAAGGACGAAAAACGCAGGGGGCCGTTTTGATAACGGCACCCCCTATCATCTTCAACCTCAAGAACCCTCCAGAAACCCTAAATCCCAATTTTTCTAGAGGGATCTGCCACCGCCATGGCGGCACCGCCATTGAGGGGCACTGCCTTCTCCCCCCTATAAAAAGCCCCAACCCCCCTCTCCAAAAAACTTGATTTTTCCTTGTTTTTGGACTGGGTTTCTGGCAAAAACCGGAAACCCGTCTTTCTGCATTTTCCGGCAATGGCCAGGCCCAAGTCAGGCTGGCCATCCCGTTCCCATTTACCTCTCTTCCCTTTCTAATCTTGGCATGGGGGTTTCCTCTTCACGAAATTCCAGTGGCATGGGGAAACCAGAACATAGGACGACCAGGCGCTGGGAGCGCCATCACCGGCTGCCCAGGTAAGCTGTCCTTCCCTTCCACTTCCCCAGGTAAAAACCAGGCCGGACCTAGCATTTTCTGGCCGAAAATTGCAGAACCCAGGACCGGACCGACGAGGGAGACGGTCCTGGGCATGGTGCGTGATGCACACCCGACTAAGCCCATGGACGGACCCCATGCACCCCACTGTGCATGGGTATGGCCTCGGTGCGTCCCAGGCATAGTCTAGGCTCGACCGGGACGCATGGGCGGCCCGGGAGCCAAGGCATATTTTGACTACGCCAAGGTGTGTTCGCGTGAGGTCATCCAGGACGCGCGTCATAGCACGTCACTTAGGCATGCTTGTGTACGTGCGAACACTGTCCCAGGTGCGGCCTTTGGGTACATGCGCGACATGGGGCACAAGTCTTAGCTCGACCAGGATGCACGGGGTGCCCTGGGAGCTGAGACGCGCCATGCTACAAGGTGCGTCCGTGCGATGATGCACGTCGTAGCGCGTCACTTGAGCATGCAAGTGCGCATACAAAACGCGGTCCCTAGCACGGCCTTTAAGTGCACACGCACGTGAGGCGGTTGCGGATCAACCAAGATGCACGGGTGTCCTGGGAACTGGGACACGCGGACCTAATGAGACTTTAAAATTAGGATCATAGGACCATTTATAGAATTTAACTATTGAATAAGTAGGTCCATATTATAGGAGCTAGCCTGGCAATGAATTAGGCAAGGACCCTTGACCCTAAACAGCAGATTTAGCGGTCTAATGTCTAAATAGATTAAAATTAATGAGGACTCCTTGTATCCATTTATACCCAGGAGTTTATAAATGAGACCCAAGGACGGGTTGAGTACTAAAGGACGCAACTCCAGGAGACTTTGAGGTAGGTGCTCTATCGCTACTAGACTTTTTAAAAGAGCCATAATTGTTTTGAGAATGCATGTTTTAAGTATATGACTTGTTTAGCATGACTTAATTCAGCATACATATGATAAATGCTTTATGCATAGATATGTTTTGCAAATAATTACATATACATTATGCATAGATATGTTTTGCAAACAATTGCATACATTGTATGATTTGTGAAGCATTGAGTTTTTGAAAGACTGCATGTCCTTGAGGGTTACCAAAAGACGCTGGAGTGCCCAAAAGACAGTGGGTAGGCAGTTGTGAGGGACCCAAAGAGGACGGGTTTTGAAAAGAGATTTTCGCTTGTTTGATCTGATTATGATTAGGGCTGATAAGCTCGTGGGTGCTATGCCGAGAGGTTTGGGTTGGCCTCCAGCCTCTACCACTATTACGTGGATGGGTACCACGCCCAAAAAGGGCAACGTCCCTACGTCGATTTCATATGGTACAGGGGGCTACCACTGGTGTCACGGCACTGGGTTGACGTGTCATATGCCCCGTTGAGGATATGACCGAGTGTCCTCAGGTACCCGAAGACTACACGGCTGCGAGGTCGTGGGCATCGTTGGACCCTATGGTTTGAGGATTTATTTGCATTGCATATGGCATGACATGAGGTTGGTCGACCATATCAGATATCCATGAGTTGGATTCAGTTGAGCATATTATGCATATCATTATGTTTATGATATATGATACTTTCGACTTGGACTATGCTATTCTTTAAGTCGTCAGTATTTCAAATCGACAGCGGTTTTTAATATCGATATTGAACGTGATTGTTCAAACATGCACATGTTTTTAAGAGCATATGATTTTAAACATAGCATGCATTGCAAAACTAGTAGTGATAGACTCCTACTGAGTATAGTATATACTCACCCATCCTAAACATTTTTCAGGATAGTTCTGCTTACAAATAAGAGACACCTCAGAAGATATTAGTGCTACGAGCAAGTGAATAAACAAAGGAGACAACTATACATGTGAGTAAACTCTCTACCCTTTGGACATGTATTTGTATTAATTTACAGTTGGGCTGTGTGTCAGACTCGGAAAGACACTGGGAAAAATATTTATGATTTTTGAAGCTTTTCAAAAACTACTTTGGTTGTTGTGAAAGCAAATGACACTTGGGGTTTTCAAAACGAGTTTAAAACTAAAGATTTTCCACTACATTGCATGGTTTTTGTAAAATGGTTTTCAAATAGGGATGCATCCCGCCTTAGGAATTAGATATTGCATTTAAAAATGCATGGGAAAACCCGGGTCGTCACAAGTTAATTGCCATGCTTTTTGTTTATTACTACTACATTTGCAATTAAAACTTTGTGGCTCTGCTAGCTGCTATGATGAATGATAGTAACAAATTCTTTTTCTAAATAATTGTTAAGTAGGTATGTTCAGCAAGAGAAGTGCAGTATGACAATGGGCTTTATAAGCATGCTATGCATGTTTCTTAGTAAAGTAAATGTGGCACTGAGAGCAGTTCCTCTAACCTGCCTATGCTTGGCCATATGATTGCAAATGTTGATTTTTAGGTGTAACACATCAGATGCATGAATTTTGAAATGTCCAAAAATAGAGGACACCTTGTCGAAAATTTGTGAAAATTAAAGCAAAATGTTGTTGTTATCTATGTTTGTAGCTATTGCACTAATGTTGTTGTTTACCCATCGTTGTTTTCATTGTGACAATGCAGGGCAATGGGTGATGAGGTTCCATAGAGCGTTGCATTCAGCAATGAAGTGCTTTGTGAAGTGCAGCATGTGGTAAGCATGGCTGCATCATCAATAGTTACACAAATTATGCAACATGAGGAGGACACTGCACTACATATGCAAATACTCTGACCTATGTGTGCAAAAAGAAATACTCAAGGTTGCCTAGAATTTCATCAAGTTTATGAAGAAGTTGGGACAAGATTTCAAAAATTATATAGAATGCATCAGTTCCAATTTGATAAGTTGGTTAGTATTTTTCAGAACACTGATCTCTTATCCGAAACCTGTTGGGTGATAGTAGAGGAGAGGGTGGCAACATTCTTAATGATTGTTGGTCAAGACTCGAGGTACGAACCTACAGCGAAGGACTTTTTAGGTCCACATATACCATTAGTACCAACTTTCATAAGGTCCTTCATCCACTGTTGAGACTATACAGTCTTATGGCTCCTCATGCAACAAACGATCACCCAGAATTTACAAACAACTATCAAAGAGACAACCACTTCACGGTACCTTCTTTTGTCTTCTCTAATCTTTACTGCAACAATTTGGGATGCTCCACACTTAACATTCACTTTTCATTTCGTTTATAGGGTTGCATTGGATCTATAGATGGGACATTGATCCCAACTAGGGTTTTTGGTGTGGGTCCTCGCGATTTGACAAAATGGAATAATAAGAAGGGGTTCATTGCATAGAACGTTCTTGCATGCTATAATTTTGATATGCAATTCATATATGTGCTTGTTGGCGTTGAGGGGGCTGCAAATGACTCTACCGTGCTAAAAGAAGCTCTTATAAGAGAAGGCGCACAATTGACAATTCCTGAGGGTAAATCCATTGTGTTAATATTTTCACATTTGTAGGTTCCATCTTAATAGTTTGTCATAATTATTGATAGGGTTATGGTGCAAGGAAGTACTACCTAGTTGACTGGGGTTATGCAAATGGACAACAGTTTCTTGCCCCTTATCAAAAGACTAGGTATCACGTGAAGGAGTTTGGCTAGAGGATGTAGCAACCACAAAATGTAGGAGAGTTATTCAACCTTCGACATGCATCTTGGAGGAACATAATATAGAGAACATTCAGTGTTCTAAAAGCTAGATTTCTCATTCTCAAGTTTGCACCTCCCTTTCCTCTTAGGGCACAGATTAGTCTTGTGAAAGCATTATGAGAGCTCCACAATTTTATGGGCTAGAATGTGTTGATGACACATGGCTGGCAGAGAGATGGGGGAGAATCTTGATTCTCAATTCGACGATGATAATGACAATGTACTATTGAGTTGTGATTTAGAGGATGAAGTTGTAATGGTAGTAGACTCGGAAAGGGTGAACTCAGGAATGCAAGTGCTATATTAGGATGAGATGGAGATGCGAGATTTGTAAGCAGCTCTGATGAGTGAAGATAATTCACAGAGCATGCAATTACACCCTACCCAAGAGTTCGCTCATTGAGATGTTGCTACTTGGCACGCTTCCATCACACAGAAACTTTGGTTCGATTATGTTCATAGAAACAACCAGTAATTATGCGATCATCTTCAAAAAATTTGTACTAAAACTCTTTTTTGGTCTATTTAGTTAGTTTGTTATGAAATGTTAAATGATGACTGCTTCTATTAATTGTGTGTATTACTTACATAGCAAAATATCCTTCATGTTGTCTACTTACAAGAATGGAGCAAAACCCCACCCCTTGCGTGCATGTGGTCAAGGGCCTATGTTACTGTGCCAGGTGCATTCCAAACCCAATCGTGGCAAGTGGTACCTTTGTTGCCTGCCAATGAACAACATATAGGATGGTTCATCTACAATGATCAGTACATGTCAGTTGAGCTACCACCCTTACCACCATTTGGGACTACAATGCGCTTGAGAGAGTAGTTGGATGCTAGGAGGTTCGATCAAAATGTGGTGTTGAAGTCTACTGATGCATTACAAGATGGAGGGAGCGACTGTGTCTCCCTCATATTTAATGCCCCGTCGACATCATTTAATGCAGTAGTGTATCTCCTTTGTGGACTTCTACTTATTATTAACATTTTTATGATTGTGTCTATGTTTATGTTTATGTGAAATTTATCTTAAAAACTACATTTAATTCGTTAGCACTTTCCAATGAAACTAGTTGTTATTTGATGAAACTATATATTTGTGTGCACGAGCAATGGACAAAGTGCTAAAAATGTAGCTCTCTGTGATCAACGGATTAGTACATTTCTCTTCTTTTTATTCTTCTATGTAGTTGCATTGGTCATTCTGCTTCGTTGTTGCCTGCTATCAGTCAATGCATCTCCACCATTACCTTGCTATATTTAGTTCTTTTGATTCTCTGTTTTAAGTGTTTGGTCCTCATGATGGATGCCAATGTTATCTTCAATTTGTCACCATAACCATCAATCCCTGCAAATGGTCAAACTTATCTTCCTTGAATTCCATCTTCTCAAACTTTCTGATATGCAAATGTTCATGCTCATTTGTTGGATGGTTAAACCAGCAAAATTGGCGCCCTTTGCATTAGTCCAATAAGGGTCATATCATGCATACTTTATGTTTCCTTCTTACTAAAACTGATTACTAGTTGCTTTATAATTGGACAATGCCAGAAACAGACCTTATCAGTTCAGGTAGGGGTATGGATTTAACAACTCTGATTTTGACCATTTTGGCAAGCCATCTAGTTCTTGTTATTTCCATCCGTAGATCACCATACGTTTTACTTAATCACTACTAGAAAAACTCCTCTTGGCTAATTGTTCTGGTGTTATTAGGACACTCATATAATTCATCACAATATTGTACCGCAGCAAAATGAGAGACAAGATCCTACTTCTTCAGACATGCTGGAAAAGATCTTTGCATTCCACAGAACCGAGAGCTTTGACAGAACCAAAGATATGTCATCTGCCTTTCCAGCGTTTTCTGCGTGTAGCAGTGGTAGGAAAAGGAATCCCCAAACAGGCATTCTTCTCTGCAAAATCTAGGGAGCTGGGAGCTGGAACTAATGACTGGATTGGTCCATCAAAAGATCTATAGTTTACAGAAATGGGTGACAGATATGAAATAGTGCTGAATACCAAGATTATAACTGGGACCCTCATTAGTGAGAAGGGTTACTCTTCTCAGAGATATTTGTTGAAGATTGATCCAACAATCATAGATGGCGGATTTTCTGGTACATGTAGTTATGTTTTTATGATGTGCATGACATATGGGCTTTTTAATGAAGAAATGTTTATGGGCTCTAGTGACTATTAGAACCGAAATTGAGCATTCTTTTTAGTGCTGGCGTTCCTTTGATATATGCCCCTGGCAGAGCATTCTAAGATGAAAGTTTGTGTTAATGCATGTGTGCTCTGTGTAAGCAGTAATCAAATAACAAATTTTTGTAGGTCTCATCTTCTTTATATGATATGAATGTGCCAAAGCTATGTGTGCCGAGTTCTCATGGGTCCTATATCTTCTTGGACGAGGAAGATCACCTGCTACATAGGTTATGGTGTTCCCTCTTATCAGCTCTTGTAAACTTTGTATGAATCCCCAGAATCTGATGGAATTATGTGGTACATAGAGCTGCTGTAAGTCGAAGTGGGCCTAGGTTCCAGGAGATCAAAACCCTTCGTAATGTTTGCCATGAAGTAGATGGGTAGTGCTTTTAAAATGTTTCCAATGATCATATCCTTTGTTTTCTTGTGCTGCAGAACTGAAAGCAGCATATACTTGGATCACGTAATGAATGATTGAAATTCCTTTTATGCATTATTCTCAATCTTTTTCAAATTTTTTGTTAAGGAGCCTTGGTGCATTGGTAGAGTTGTCATCGTGTAACCTTAGGGTCACAGGTTCAAGGCATGGAAACAGCCTCTTGCAAAAATAAAAGGTAAGGCTGTATACTATAGACCCTTTTGGTCCAACCCTTCTCCGAATCTCAGATGTGCAGAAGCTTTGTGCATTTCTTTGCCAGTCGTAGAGCTCTCACCCAAAATTCATATATGAAGCTAGGATCTAATGAAAAAGAAAATGAGCTCACTTTTGCTTATACCAAGTGTCCATTCTTTACAATCCTACGTGATTTCCCACTCAACCTTCTTTCTTATTGTTATACTTCCCCTATACAACTTCTAACTAAAACAGATTTTGTTGGTCTTATTGATCTCTTGCCTTACAAACATTTCCAATCTTCTATATTAGAAGCTTTAACTCTATTAGAAATGTGAATACCTCATTTATGAAATTGATTAGAGTAGTAGGACCTAATATAGTACCTCCCATCACATTATGAGATAAATATGGATATTATTTGGGCACTCATAGGAGTCCGATGGAATGGATCAGTGCTTCCACCACAGGCTTTCTTTGTTCAAACAGCAATTTCATGGTGTATCTGTTGTTTCGCAAGATCTAGAGCTCTGAGATCATCGTCTCTGAAGGGAAGATTGAATTTTGGAGCTGATTTTGGTTGTGCCTTTTTTTCTTTTTCTTTTCATTCTCTAATTCTGAACCTAAATATATAAATTTGATATCTTTGTAGTTGCCTCATTTACTATCGACTATGCAATTCTGCGTTGGCATCTCCCATTGATAATCCCAGCTTTTGGAGAGAAATTTCATTATAGAGCAAATTTTTTTTATTTTATTTTTTTTTCATTTGCATTCTTCTCATTTCTCTTCTAGGGTTAGGACCCTCCATGATCTCTTTTCATCTTCCAAATTTCTTGCAAGAGCACATAATCGAAGACTAGTGCGTAATTTACAAGGGATTAGCTAGGAGGTACCAACAACAGGTTTTCTTGATATATGATCTAAAGCACAAAGAAACTAGTGCGTAATTTACAAGGGATTAGCTAGGAGGTACCAACAAAATATTCAAGATGTAACTTGTTTTCACGAGATTAAATTTTATATGGCATGTATCCAGTAAGGAGAAGCACGCTTGCTTGAGGAGGATGGACACTCTGTGGGCCAAGTTTTTTAATATTGGCATTGTTCACTTTGTTAATGTAGAGAAATAATAATCAGCCTATCCCATCGAGATGACTTTTATCCTGGTTTGATTAAACTATATACTTCGCTTTGAAAGTTCCATACTTTGAGGGTCATTGATCTATTTTGATGGTTGATGCATTATTTTAATAAAATATTTCTCATGATGTATTTTAGATATCACAAAAAATATCACCAAAGATACTACCAGAGCTATCACATCACAGAACAAATGTCACATATTCCAGATATCACAGAACATATGACATATATCTCATATATTACAAAAGATACATAGAGATATCACAAGAGATGTGCCGTAAAAAATGCAAATATGCGCCATTAAATAAATTCCTCTTAAAAACTAAAGGTACTTAAAAGCGTTAATTTTTTGCACGAAAGTGCCTCCCCTTTGGAGGATCCGATCTATTCAAATGGTTTCTTTTGCTTTGAATATCTCTTGAGAAAAAAAGTACGATATTTAGGCCATTCTAATAAATTTCCAGCCGTCTAATTGTTTTGATTATAAGTTGAACATTTCAGATGCTACCGTGATTCAGTCAGCACGCATCTTGAACGGAAATCGGATTGGATCATCTGAAGGTGGATCCCGTTGCGTAGAAGTACGGCACTTGGGTTAAGCATTCCTCACCAAATAATTGGTTGTCCTTTGTTGGGTATACCAGCTCAAACGTTTAGAAGTGAAAATACGTGCATCCACCGAGTAAGAACCGGGAGAAAAAGAGTGAAAAAGTTGACTTTCCACAGATTTTGATGGTCAAGATAACCGGATATAGATATCGAAACACAACATCAACTAGTCGAGATAATTGATTGTCAAACTCTTGTGACTCAATGGCGAGGTTTTAGTGATCACCACCCCCACGCCCTCTCTCTCTCTCTCTCTCTCTCTCTCTCTCTCTCTCTGTAGTGGCTGCAATGTCAAAACGGTGAGGACCGCCGAAGCATTAAAACGGAGACGCATGGAAACCTAACGCCGGCAACAAGAAGAACGAGACGGTATACAAATCTTCGCTCCCTCCCTCCCATTAATTTATCTCTTAGACTCTCTCTCTGTAAGATGAAAATTTAATACCACCCTTAGAAATTCAATTTTAGGAAGAGGAAGGAAAACTCCAGCCATACTCTGAAATGACAGAAATGTCTGCAAGAGCCAGTTCAAATGGAAACGAAGGTACCAAAATCTTCCCCTTACAATTTGCACTCGCTCTCTTTCTCCTATATCTGTATCTTCTTTCTTCTTACTGGCTTTTGTTCTTGGTAGGGGAAGTACAAGCCTCTTACGGAGCCAATAAAATGGTACGTCGTAAATACCTTTAGGGTATGTTGTTTTTGCTTGAATTATAGCTAATGGAGTGGGGAAAAGGCGGTTAGGCAGGCCCATCACAATCTCTGCTATGGTATGTTTCAGTTTTGAAATGGGTTTCCTAGAGGAACTATAATTTCTGTAAGGAGTTGTAGGTATGTGACATTTGATTGGCCAAGTAAAAGTTTCTAACTACCATTTTCTTTAACTTTTTCTATATTCTACTTTTTTTCCCAATTAAATATCACCTGCTCTTTGCACCTGCATAAAGCAATTGAAATTAACACACCTCAGTTTCCTAAATCTGTTTGCTTTTCCTATTTCCTAGGCTCTAATATGTTGATATAGCATAGGAGGCTTTGCTAATCTTTAGATGCTTATTTCGACTGGATCAAAAGCAGTATCAATCCGTTACAACCTAAACTTACTAATAGGGTCCCTCTTAAATAGACTCTTTGACCAAATCGGTAACCCACTCAAAGATGAGTTGATTATTTTTAATATAGCAAAAAAGATTGTTGAAGGTGACCTTGAGTCTAGAGAGGTCAACCATAGTAGAGATATAAATTATATAAAGAAAATTATCCAAGATTTGCAAGTAAAGAGAACAGAGAGCAATTGATTTTCTAAATCCTATTTATTCAAAGAAGTTGGAATGGGTTTCATGCATATCTATTCCTTCTTTGAATTTTACATCCTTTAATTTTAAAGCAAATTTTGCATCGTTATCTGTTCAAATATAATGTAAAATTCAATTTTGAAGTGGGCTTTGTGTAGATTTCTTCCTCTTCTTTGAATTTGACACATTTGTAGGTTCATGTATCCCAAAAATTCGGTTTTTAATTGGACTTTTAGATTTCTTCTACTTTTACGTTCTTTATGCTTCTTTTATGTTCTTTCCCTTCTTTGAATCTTATATTGTTTAAGTTCATATATCCTAAAACTTTTGATTTTCGAATGGTTTTATGCATGTCTTTTCCTTATAGAGTTTTACATACTCATAGTTTTGCTTATTCTTTTTTTTTTTGTACAAGTGAAAAATTACAAAGGAAATCACTCACGCACTCTCTTAAATCTACCCTTCCCTCAGTTGGATAGAGGACCCTCCATCCCATGTCCTAGCATCAATGGGAGAAGCTCCTCCTTTGGCCAAACTAGTGCTCTACGAGGCTTTTTGGCACATACTCCTTGGTTCATATACTCTAGAATTCCAATTTTAGAATGGAATTTATGGATTCATATTTTATTTTATTTTTTTAAAGTTTTACTTTGGGGTGCATTTTATGTGCTCTTGCTGTTTTGGATCTTTTAACATCCTTAATAATTCATATAGCATAACATAATCCCAATTTCTCAATTCACCTTGTACAAAGAAGAATGATGTATGTGCCAAGTGTTCTTGTCGTGTCGATCGGATCATTGGAAGGTGCTTGCCGGTTCTTCTTCTTTGTTATCAATTAGTGTTTATATTTATTCATATTTGAATTGGTAAATTGATGCATAAATTGGTGAAATTAAAATCAAATGAGTAGTTAATGTCAATGTTTTGCTTATAAGTAGCGATGGTGAGGAATTGGAGGCTGAACGCAGGGCGCTTCGTTTCTAATCCCAGTTTTGCAGTGTGAACTGAGATGCGGTGCTTGTTTGCAGGCCATTAAGAATGCACGGGAAAGGGATTGCAGGATGTTACTAAGAGCGGTATGTTCTGGTCTCACTTTTCAATAGACCTGCATGTATTGTTAGAGTCTCACTGTGGTCAATGCAGATGCTGGGACTTCTAAACTGAAACCAGACCGTAAGAAATTAGCCTCTAATTTTGTATTTTAAAGTTTGAGTGACAATTAGGGCTGCACACTAGTTCAGCCTCGAGCTTTGTACTTGGAACAATGTGGGTGCTGGTCTCCTTACTTGGCAGCATAGAGAAAGATGTAAAGTTGTTTCTAAACCAGCTTCTCATTACATTTGAATGATTATTATGTAAATGAGTTGGAGCATAGAGGTAATAAAAATCAAGAATACAATGGCCTCCAATTTGTGTGGGCAACGTTTAAACTTGGAACTAGAGCTTGGATGACGTAAGACCTAGTCACTAGCACAAGTTGACGATTGACTTAAGAGTGTCTTTGGAAATAGTAGGGTAGGATATTGAAGTTTCTTCAAAAATCTGTGCTTGCTGGGAAGGGCATGGATGAAGGCAACAGATTAGTGGATTCTGTGAGAGTGTGGAGTGGACCAACTCCATGGGACTATGGGACCTGCTGCGTCTAGAATAGGATTTTGAGGTGTAAGATTTTGAGATTACAAGTGTCTGAGTTGAGATTTATAGGAATCTGAAACCTGTGGTAAAAATGCTGCTTTGGCTGTTTGTCCCAAGATAAGTTCGTTATGAAGATGAACAGATTCTTGATTGCCCAAGCATTAGAGAGAAGGTGAATTGCAAGGGATATGATTCAACCAACAGGTTGTTGTATGGTCCCCGTGATGATAAGATAGTTGCTCATGAGCTGAGTTCTTCTACCTTGGTGGCATAATAAGGTGTCCTTCCTGTGGTAGGTCATGGGATTGAGGCTATTCATGGGTGCACGAGTCTAATCTCAAAACAAGAAAAAATAAATAAATAATAAGGTCGTTCCTAAAATTTTCTTCAAAATAACTTGAGCACAACCTCCTGTGGTCTTAGACCTATTTTATTTAAAAAGATATTTAAAGGGATCTTAATTGCCGACCCCCAGCTAGTTCATGTTACCATAGATTTGACATACAAGGTGGATCTCATAACAGGTGAATCTAAGATAGTGGATCTCACACAAAGGTGAATTCGGATGGAATTCACCGCATAATTCATTTCCAGCTTTATTACAGTGGAATTTAGTACAGAAATTCATTTTGGGTCATCATTATGGCTCCATATCATCCATGATTTCTTTTAGAAGGCGGCAGAGTGAACTTCTTACCCGCCAAGTTTGGTTGGGGAATAAGCTTGGGATTATTAGTCAATTCATTTTATCTTCTAAGCTCCCAATTTAAAAGGGGCATAAGCTCCTGCTTATGCTGGGTCTAGAGAATAGGCGGACACACAAAGAGTATATAGTTTGCAGTTTTGCAAAAAGCTATTTTCATGCTTCAAAATCCTTGAGCTTCGGTGACAAGTCTAAACTCTCAATTTAAAACCAATAAATCAACAGTCCCGACTTCCATGTGTGTTGCCAATTGATATTGGCCTCAGCATATAGATGGTTTAGATTATTAAATAGGAGGCCTTGTGTGTTTGGCCACTCTTATCTTGCCAAAAGAAACTATTCGCCATGCACTGTTTTACGTAAGTTTGATGAAAGGGTACGAGAGATTTTCTTGAGGGAAATAGTACTCTCACCCCTTGCATTCACCTTATCTCATTTCCTGCTAGTTTTTTTTTTGGTTATATGCTGACTTTTATGGTAAAAGCTAGAATCATCCAATCATATTCATTTTTGAGTTACAAGATATCAAAATTCATTGAAATCAGATGAACAGTTGAGATCAACAAAGTTTGTGATTGCGCTGCACGGAAGAGTGATGGCTTTTGAGCCTCAATTCCATGACCTGCCAAGCAGACGCATCCATGAGATCATCAGTATCTACGACAGCTTATGCCTGGTTGCCTTCACCATCTGGCTTGGTTGGGTGTCTTCTATGTGCGTCTCCCTCTCATTTCCCCTTCCAAGACCCCCCGCAACTAAAACCTTCTCTCTCTCTCTCTTAGACTCTGCCACAAAAATGTCGAGAATTCCTCCCCATTTCCGACGACTCCTTGTACGTTGTTTCTTTTCTTCTTCTCCTTCTCCGCATCTTCCTCTTCCTTCCCACCACCCTATCAAATCCCACATTTCCCCTTCTCTCTCCTTCAATCGCCTTTTCTCTATCTTCCCCTCTCATCTTTCGACCATCAGAACCCTTTCATCTCTGCCCTCATCCCAACAATCAACGGACGAAGTCGCCCAATCCATCGCCAGCCACCTCCTCAAACCCGAAACTAATGACCCGGATGATCCCACCAGCAAAGACTCCCTGTCTCTCCACCAAAGGCTCGACCTTTACTTCTCCAACCAACATTTCACCCCTGAACTCCTTCAAAAAACCCTTAATCTCTCCCCTGACGCCGGTCGCCAAGT
This sequence comes from Warburgia ugandensis, assembly GCA_035236585.1. NCBI lineage: Eukaryota > Viridiplantae > Streptophyta > Magnoliopsida > Canellales > Canellaceae > Warburgia > Warburgia ugandensis. The sequence continues at coordinate 29,158,649 of CP141131.1, forward strand.
CTTATCTTTCTACCGCTGGCTTTCCAAACGCCCTCATGCATTCAAACCCAATGACTACTCTCTCAGGCATTTCGTTGAACACCTTGGTCGCAACAAGGACTTCAAAGCAATATGCGAAATTCTTGCTAAAAATCTCCGCATTGCTGGTGAGAATTGCTTTAAAGCTGCTGTTGATCGCTTAGTACGAGCCGGGAGACCCACCCAAGCAGTTCAATTATTTGATAAGATGGAGAAGGATTACGGATTCGTCCGTGATCCCCAGTCGTTGTCCATTGTAGTTAATTCGTTATGTGATCACGGGTTTGCAAGCCATGCTGAACGGCTCGTTAAACGGGTCGCTGATGAGTTCTTTCCTGATGAGGCTATTTGTGACACGTTGGTGAGAGGGTGGTGTGTTGATGGGAAGCTTGACGAGGCGAGGCGGTTGGTGGGGGAGATTTTGCGGGGTGGGTTTGAATTGGGTACTTCAGCATATAATTCATTGCTTGATTGTGTTTGTCGGCTTTGCCGGAAGAAGGATCCTTTCCGGCTTCAATCTGAGGCCGAGAAAGTGCTCTTGGAGATGGATGTTGAGGGAATTCCTCGTGATACAGGCACGTTCAATGTGCTTATAAACAATCTTTGTAAAATCCGGAAGACTGAGGACGCGTTGAAGCTTTTCGAGAGAATGGGTGAATGGAATTGCTCACCTGATTCAGAGACGTTTGTTCTGCTCACGCGAAGTCTTTACCAGGCTGCAAGGATTGCAGAAGGGGATGAAATGATCAATCGGATGAAGAATGCAGGGTTTGGGGAATCCCTTGACAAGAAGACTTATTATGGATTTATTAAGATATTATGTGGGATCGAACGTGTCGATCATGCAATGAAGGTTTTCTCAAGGATGAAGAAGGACGGATGCGTTCCAGGTGTCAAAACCTACAAATTGTTGACTGGGAAGCTAGCTGCTCATGCGCAAGCGGCGAGGGCTAATGCTCTTTTCTATGCAGCTGTTAAGAAAGGAGTGGAGATCACTCCAGAAGTCTACAAGGTTGATCCGAGATTTGTCAAGAAGCCTGAGAAGAAGATAAAGGAGAAGAAGAGGGAAACCTTGCCGGAGAAAATGGCGAGGAAGAGGAGGCGGCTCAAGAAACTCCGGTTGAGTTATGTGAAGAAGCCAAAGAAAGGAATGCGAATGGCTTATTGATAGAACAAGATCACTGCAGTATCAATTTGTTTGCTACTCAGTTTTTGTTATTTAAGTTAATCTTCTGCTACATTAGGAGTTGAAATTTAGTGTCGACTGGAGGAAGTTCTGTTTAGATTTTTCTTAAATAGTCCAACTTGTTTTAGCTGCTGTGGCCTATTTTTCTGAATATTGCAAACAAGTTATTTCCTAATGCTTATTCATATATGCTGTTTCAGGTACTGAAACCTTTTTCTCAGAGAAAAGTGTTGAACTCAATTTCTGATTGAAACCATGATTCTTTACCAGCTTATGACTGACAATCCTGAATGTATAAGATAATTTAGAATTTTCAATGGAGGATACAGCTGCTTGAGTGCAGAAGCAGCCATCGGTGAAAAATCATTTATATATGTGTGTTTGTGGTGCAAAATGGCTCATTGCATGTTTCTACATGCGTACTCAACCAAAATATTTGGGTTGAAATAAGTCTCTTGAGAACATATCTAACTTAGAAACTTGTTTTAGTGATAACAGCAAGTGCAGCCAGAGATGATGAGTTTGTGGACGGATGCTCACTAATAGTTCTGCCTAGTGATCAGTTTGAGAATGTCGTTGCTAATAGTAATGTTGGCTCTTCCAGGGGATAGGGCAAAATGGTTGTATTGGGTAACTAGTTTGTAGAAAGACTTTATTTGTGGAATATGGTAGAAGATTTTATTTAAGGAAACCAAGAAATATGCTTCCACATGAGAGCTTATGGAGTGCTTCTTGCCTGGAAATTGGCTTTCAAGAAGAAGGGAATGTTTTCTTATTTCTGGATTTATAGATGTTAAAAAATTGGCTAACCAACCCCTAATCGGGATAAGGTCTTGATGATGATTATAGATGTTAAGAAAGTGGCCAGCTTATGGACTGATTTTGACCTAGCAGTGTCCTTGCCCCTAGATGCATGATGTTTGAGGTGCTCCAATCATCTGGCAGTGTCCTTGTGCCTAGGTGTGTGATGTTTCGAGTGCTCCATTGGCTGCAACAATCTCCTGGTACTTAAATGGGTGAATAGATAATAGCTAACTGAATGATTACTCAGTCTTATTAGCCTTTATTCACTGTATTGAGAGAATGGGCGACTGGGGTTGCTCACCTGATTTGGAGACGCTTGTTCTGCTCATAAAAATGATCAATCGAGATGAAGAAGGCAGAGTTATGAAACTCTTGATAAGAAGATCTATAATTGGTTTATTAAGATGTTATATGAGTTCAAACATGTGGTTCGGGGTTGTACCGGGAATGAAACATGTTCGGCATGTCAAAACCTACAAATTGTTGTTAGGAAGCCAGTTTCTCATGGACAAGCAGTGAGGCCAATGCTCTTTCCTACTCAGCTTTTAAGAAAGGAGTGGAGGTCACCCCAACGTTTGTCAAGAAGTCAGAGAAGAAGAAGAGGGAGACCTAGCCAGATAAAATGCTGAGAAAGAGGAGGCATCTGAAGAAACTGGTTTGAGTTATGTCAAGAAGCCAAAGAAAGAAATGTGCAGGAGAAATGTGAATGGCCTATTAATTAAACAGGATTGCTGTGCTAATAATCTGTTTACAACTTTCAGTTTTGCTGTTTTACGTAAGTTTTTTGTTAAAGTTAGAAGTTACATTTTAGGGTGGATTGGGATTATTCATAGAGAATTTTCTTGGAACCTTTTTCATTTGGTGAGTCTGCACCTTTGCTTACTGTTGTGGCATTGTCTTTACCTGTTTTATCTCATACCATGAGAGGATATGAATACCATATAAAGGTTATATTTATGTTAATTTAGTTGGAGCAGCTATATACTTAATTTATCTTGTTGGTGCTGTCAATGTGGCTTATGCATATGTACTGAATCAGTGGGTCGGGGCCTCTTCTTCAGATCTGCTCCGTCAATCCGCTTCTACATCACTTTATGTTTCAGTGTTGGTTTGCTGTTCAATAGGAGAAGAGATGAAAGAAACTGGCGATCTGTTTTATCACAGTTTCAAACCCAGATAATTTGATATTGCCTTGCAGAGAACCTGATCGAAATTTTCTTATATTTTAAGCAATTTAAATGACATTAAGCACATCCGGAACCTTGGTTTAGTAAATGCATTTTGCAGTGTTATCAGTTTTTATGTTTTGAAGGGGAGCCTTGGCGCAACGGTAAAAGTTGTCATCATGTAACCTTGAGGTCACGGGTTCAAGGCGTGGAATCAGCCTCTTGCAAAAATGCAAGGTCAGGCTGCCTACTTTAGGCCATTGTGGCCCGCCCCTTCCCTGGACCCCGCATAGGTGGGAGCTTCGTGCACCGGGGCTGCCCTATCAGTTTTTATGTTTTCCAGACTTTTTATTCATGGTGCATTGAATGTGTTTCTCGTAGTCCCTACAGTCTAAGCACTAGTAGTCTCTACCGTTGTAAGACACTGGATCTTAGGGCACTCTGTTTCATTTGCTTCTGTTGGAGTAGAGGATGTCTCTGTAACTGTTTGAGCATCAGTCAGTGATTGCATTCAGTTAGGTCTGACTGATGCACAAATAGGTTTGGAGGCTGGACAGCATCATCCACATAGAACCCAATTATTGAGGAAGATAAACACATGTTCGAAAATAAAAGCTTACTGGAGTTACAATGCTAGACATGTATTGATTGCATTTAGACATATCTGAGTGATTTTCATGTGCCTTTGGAAAAGGGGAAGCATTAATGGATGTAAAAAACTTCTTTCTTAAGAAAGACAAACAAGGGGCACGTTGGTTCAAGAAGAAACGGTATACTCTCATTACAGTAATGGATCCCGGTAGTAGTTCATGCACAGTTATAGTTTTCTATTTATCTAAGCCATTCATCATGTTAGGGATGACTTAGGCTAAGTATAAAATTTCGCACCCATTAGAATTGCAGCTTATGTTTTTGTGTTGAAAATCACCATCATCAATTTTTGTGTAAGTTTCAAGGCTGCAGAACAAGTGGTTAAGATCATCCAAATTCAATTATTTCTCACTGGTTACTTAATATTTGCATGCCAAACATTTATTCATGGCTTAAATCTTCAAAATAAGTCTTTTTGAGTGTGGACTCTACCACCGAGACCCTTGAACAAATTTGGTGAAGAAATGTCTGATAACCTTTGTCTGTTAGGACTGTTTCAGCTACCTGGCTGCCTCAGGAGGTTATTTCAAACAGCCAGCTTGAGTGGATGTTGAGATGCGGCTTTCTTTTTTTTGAATCCATTCGGGCTTCCAACACAGCAAGTTCAAGATGGAAGTTAAAACCCGATGACTAGTACATAACTGAAGATAAGTGGAATATGTACTGGGTTCTCAAGTGAACTCTCTGGGTCATGTTTTAGATGGTGAATATGTATATGTCGATCTAGTATGTTATCTCTTTCTTATGTATTTAATCAACATTTGTCTAATTTAAGATGAATCTGCTAAAGAATTCTGATCTTATGTGTTAAACTTATGAAAGTGCTTGGTTCAATGGGTAACTGAAAGTATGAAATGTGACCGTCTTTGGGTGAAGGTAGACATGGTGGAATTGCAATTTCTTGACAATCCCGTGAGTTGGATGGATTTAGGAAGAAATGGAGAGGTTGGACATAAAGGGTTCCATGGTTCTGCCTTTTGGTAAGCGGCTTGCCGAAAGGTCTCTTTCATGACATAGTTTCTCCATCAAAGGACACCTTTCTTTATCTTTTTCTTCAGTCTGCTATACAAGTTTCTCTGCCGAATGACGGCTAAAGCTTGTGCTGGAGACTTGACCGGAGGGTTTAGGATGGATTGCTTGAACATGCAGATTTGACATCTATATTGTGTCCGTGCGGACTGCTCATTTGTGGAAAGTGTCGAGGTGCTGGGGACGGCTTTATGATCAGTCCATCAAATTATCTGAATCCTGTAATGCTGGGATTGAGGCTTGAGAGCGATGGAGAGAGTTGCCTGGATAGTCGTCCAACCAGCATGACTACCTCGCGCTTCCTGTAGAAAGTTGGGAGGTGTAAAATATCTCGGGAAATGCTTTGGAAAAGTGCACTTGCTTGCCCCCTAAGAAGTACACTTTTTGAGGCCCACATTTGACACGTAGGTATGATCCAATCTGATAATTTTGCAGAAATGATAACCCCAACCTGTCGACCCTGATCTCTTCTTTATTGCACATTACTAGACCCTTCAACAGAAAACTCATTTAGGGTTTTGCGAGAAAAATGTAAAACACTGGTCTTTGGTGATTATAGCACGCTAATGAAATATCTGTTTGGTGTGGGACCAAAGACACTTGGCTTAACTGTTTGTGGTGTCTAATTATATTGTTAGGGCATATTTTCTTGTATGGGCCCAAAAATTGTACTTCTTATTTGAAACACTTGCTATTAAAAAAAATGGGCAACCCCATGACCTCAAGGTCACACGATGACCTCTAAAGTTGCAAAGTCAGTAATAGTATGGAAAAATCCCATCATGTCTGCATTTTGATATGTAGAAAGACGTTTTTGGAAGTGGATGTAATAGACTCTGGTAGAATACTACAATGTCCTTATGTAAGTTTGATTGGTTTTTAATGAAAGTTATTTCTTTAGGGAAAAATGGTGCGAACCTTTTGGAGAGATTAGAACATTCTAACATCCACCAAGGAAGTGATCACATATGTCTGAGGAATTTCTCGATCTTTCTAAGGCACTTCAAATAATTAAAAATGATGGGCCTCAAGTTTGAATTTTGTGACTCATTCATTTGGTTGCTCCAACTTTGAATGTACAATAGTTCAAAAAGCATATGGATTGAATGATTCTAGCATCTAAAACATTGTATTTATGCTCACACAATAAATTAGCTAAAATAATAATATATTTTTATAATAATATAATCTAAATGCAACTCCAACAATCATTGTTTTAGGATACTAAAGCTGTCCAATCATCGCGATCATTTTATTGAACACTGAAAGGCCAAGCAACCAGATGAATGAGTCCAAGCGTATGAAGATGGGGGCCCAATCATGAAAAGGTGTCTTTTGCCTGATTTGCGGTTAGTGAAAGCACCTTATATGGTGGTCTGTTTATGATTCCTCTTCTACATCAAATCATTCTACTCGCATCTGTTCACCCAACGTTATCTCAATTCTCCGTCATCGATCTGTTGAGTTATTTCTGGGGGATTCAAATCGATTTCCAGACGAGGTTTGGGTCATAGCACACCTTTTCACTGTTCAATCCTGCAAACGTTGGAGTTGGACAGCTTATGGAGAGGGTTTGCAGAAGCTTTGACAGTGAGAGAAATGAAGGTAGACAGAATAGATAGAGAGTTAATTGAGGATACAGTTACAAATAGCGAAGAACTAAAGGCTTAGAATTGTCACGTGGGTTTGAATCTGGTATATAGCTCACCTCTTACACTTTATGCAAGACAAACAGATCTAGCTTGGATTACTAAAGCAGTAGTGTCCTCCAGAAAAAGAAAACAAGACGGTTTGTTCTTAAACTTTTCTTTCAGCTGCTCCATAGAAAAATATAAAAATCAATTATAAAAGTACTACTAACACTTATCCATTCAAATATCATTCAATATTGTAATGAAGAGTACAATACATTGACAGCTATTACAATTATGGATATCCTTCTTCCAATAGATTATAATTTCTATTTTTTTTCTTCGTTTAGAACAGTAACAGATCGTGTATTATTTCTACATAGTTTCTAGTGAAGTATTTTCATGAAGCTGAAACCTTTCAGAATAGCATGGGATGTGTCTCATCACGTACCTACAGGATTTCCTTCCAAAATCTGACTGACCTGTCAGTCCCACATGATACAAACGCTGCCTCAGTTGGCGAGTGCTCTAGCCACCGGGGAGCACCGATATGATTGGATGGCCACCTTGCTACCTTTTCAGCAGTCAGAGCATCCCAAATGGTAATCTGCAACTTACTTTATTTTAGAGAAACCCAACCACCAAATCCACATTGGAGGCAAATTCAACAACAGAAATGGATAAGAGATTGAGAATTCACCTCGTTGCTTGGTTCATCAACAGAGAGGACAAACTCTTCGGTCTCATTGAAAATAGCCTGCATGTTAAATTTGATATGAAGGTTAATAGAAGTCTGCAGCAAGCATACGTAAGAGCTGAATGGAAATTCTTGTATGTGGTGCTGAACATTTCAGAACAGATTTTTGTTAATGTACAAACAATGATAGAAAATTATCATCATCGTCGTCATCATCAAGACCTTATCCCAATCAGGGTTCTGTCAAACAATGATAGAAAATGGTATCAATTATTTACGAGGGCGTGTGGATGCAATAATGTGCTCTACATGAACCAGGACAACATCAGAAATGTTTCAATATTGCATCGTGTGTGAAACTCAACGCAGCATGTGCTCTACATTTATTTAATTCCATACTAGAATGATCCAAAATTCTCCAGATAAAGCAGTAAGATTCTTGATCCTTTCCTCTATGAAATATAGAGATGGCATTTCAAATGTTAGAGTCAGGAAATCCTCCCATTGTGAACTTCTCACAGAATCAGTATCTAGTTCACTTGCATTAATAAAATTATCTGCAAACTTTTGTATGCTACCCAGAGTCAGACAATGAAAGTACTAAATAAAACTGTCCTAAATGTGCTGAAATTATATACTGAGAGGTGAGGTTTGGGAGATCCAGGTAGTGTGATTGATGGCATCACGACAGATCATGAGGTGTTCAGTTAGTGTTATTGTTGCCAACAGGGGTTTTGAGGACCCGATCCAGGCAAAAAAATTGAGATGTGGACAGGATGTCAGGGTCAGAAATGGATCTGTGTCAAGGTTCTTTCCAAATTGAAGCAGAATGTAATTGGTTTGGAAACTAAAAGTTCTAATAACTGTTTAGAGATTTTAGAAAAGGCTATTATACTTGAGCTCAGCTAATTGTTCAATCCTTCACACTAAGCAAAGTGTGACAAAACACGGACAAATCGACAATGAAAAAGGAAAAAAAAAAAGTGTTCTTTCAGAAATTGCTAATGATTTTCCCTTTTACTGCCATGGTTCCATTTTTTATAGTTTGTAGTTTTTTTGTTTCATGACCCTATGTTTGTATATGAGATTCCTTCGTATCATTTCCTTTCATAATATGGTTACCACTCAAAAGGGGAAAATGGCTTCTCAAACAGAAAATGTCGGGTTGCATACGCCAATCTGCTAATTGTTGTCAAAAGAAGAACAAAGAAAATCTACCAACCTGGCAACGCAGTTGTGTATGAATAGCTCCAGTGTATTGCTTCACTAGTCTTCCAGTGCCCACCTCCCACAGCTTTGTAGTTGAATCCTTTCCACAAGAAAGAACATACCTAGATTCAAGTTAAAAAATAATAATGTTTAGCAAAAACGGATACTAATCAAATAGGTAATAAACTAGATAGGTTTTATACCTGTTCTGAATTATGTCAAAGAATAAGAACAAAGACAAAGCAACAGGTGGAGCGTGATGATAAAAAAAATTAAAAAAAAGCAGCCAAAAGAAAGCAGAATAAAAGAACCAAGGACAACCTCAAAATTATGTGCATAGAATGCAGACCAAAAATCACTTCTCATATTTAACCAATCTAGGTGTAAAGAAAGTAATTGATTAACCTCTCTGGTTAACCAATTACTAGCTTGAGGAGCTTATACAAGCCCCAAAAAGGCCAAACCAATTCCCAACTCTCCTCCACGAAGAAGAGTACGACAGCATAATTATCAATCCTATTTCAGTGTACATTTCAACTACATTTCACTTTGAAAGCTTCTCAACACTCTTCATGTAATCAGAATGGTACTAAATACCCAAATAAATAGTATATTCAAGTAAAAGCAATATTACATACCATTCTGAACCAGTAAATTTTTCTTCTACTAGAACTAAACAGACTGATAGGAACAAAAGTCACTTCTACTTTCAGTTCAAGACCAAAGTGGTAAGCAGAATCATGTTCTTTTCTTTTTTGGAAACTATGGTATCTGCTCAATGTTTAAACATTAAACTTGGATTTCAAGAACTTGGACTAGGTAAACTTAAGTCGACTTGGTAGAGTTCATGAATGATGCAGTTAAATTCTTCTCATCTCAGGGAAAGGGAAGGACTTTTCAATTGATTAGGTAGGGGAAAATGTGTCCCAGAACAAGCTCTGGCCAGTAGTAAAAACCTAGTTGATTTCGGCATGGTGATTATCTACTCGGGGAGTTGATAACGAGTCAGAGGTTTTGAAACAGAGGGTACACTACACTGTCTAAAATATTGTAAAGAAACCTAACTTTGAACAGTAATGACAAGTATATTAGCTCTGTTGCAAGATAAAAGTAGTGTCCCGTATAGTGTATATTTAGTATTACAAAATAGACCTTAAGATAGTCATAGGCAACAAGGTTTCCATTAGCTTGATTATCTCTATCTGAAGTTGATTGTCTATTTGATTAATATACAAATTATGCAAGCAATAAAATTGAGCATGAGATACTTTGATGGAATATTTCTTGCATAAAATTACATTAAACGATTCATATTTTTGTAATAAGCCAGAACGTTCACCTCTGGTCTTTGGTAAAACATGCACTTGTAGCCTCAGCAGGGCCATGTGCCCCAATAATAGGGCGCACACATTGTGCAGTTACCCCATCCCAAACTCGAACAGCACCATCCTTGGAGGCCGTCACATACAAGCCACCTGTAGCTGAATATCGCACCTAACCAAACCAATAAGCCTAAATAAAAACTCATTATCTTGATCTGCTTGGATTAATCTGTAAAAGTAATGGAAAGGGATAAAAGTCAATTCACCAGTTAAGTTTTAAGAAATAAACCAACATGCCTGGTTGATAGCACTACTACTATTTGTCTCTTGCACATTTGCCGACAGGTAACACTGGAAAGTATTGATATCATACAAATGGGCAATGGGGTGATCTGTCCCTGTGGATATGTTACATCCCTGTAATTAGCAGATGAATTGAAAATATAGGCATGCAGTAACAGAAAAAATGAAGAAAATATTGAAGATGGCTAAGACAATATAACTTGGTTGGACATCAAAGGATTAAAACAAATATGTTTCATGTACGCTTCACACAAATATGGAATTTGATTAATGAAATGCATAAATAGGCAACTTAGCTCTACCTTACAAAGCAATGGTCGTCATTTATTTATTTGTAGACCAAAACCTTTAGATTCAAACTTTTTCAACAAAGAAGAAACAAGAGCAGCTAATACGATGATTACCTGCAAGAAGAAAGTCCCCAGAAGGATGGAAAGATACAGACCGCACATTATGAGTATCCTGTATTATTTGCCCATATGCATATTATCAGGAAATACACAAAATATATTTGATTCCTCACTACTAAGCTTAATTGTACAACAAGAGGATATTGTTAAAAGGTTGTTACATGAATATAACAAGGAGATGAGCACAACCTGGATAACCCTGAAAGCTCTCTTTGCAACTGTCTTTGAAAAATCAAAGAATCTGAAAAGCATTATTAGTTAGAAACTATACTTATTAGGAATGTTCAAGAGGAATGGAGGACAGTTGTCAACAATTGAACAGGAAAGAAAGCAAAATCATATTAAAGAATACCAAGCAATGTCTGGGAGCTATACCCGTAAATGCACAAATGTGATTACTTTCCCCTTTTTTCCTTCAAAATGAACCAATATGCAAGGAATCCAATAGCTCCTCTGAATACTTTTGATTTAGATTCAACAAAAACTAGAGGATCATAATGTGATGGTTTGACATACTATAAATATGCTCTGCGGATTTGAAAAGTTTCACTTCAAGGAACGGATGTGGAAAGTCAATAGACCAATCAAAACCTTGAGACCAGGTAGTTTAGAACAAGACAACCTTTTTTGCTTTGGAATACTGACAAATAAACAGGTCTTCATTTTCAGTGAGGACAAATAAAATGGGATTTCGTCCAAGACATGAGTGAAAATACCAGTGCTCCAATCTTTTCTAAAGACTCACTGTGTGCTCAATGACTTTGCATCTGGTTCTTGATTGATCCTGAATTTACTTCCACCAAAAGATATTATCATAGGGTGCACCTATGCACCCAGGCCAATTTGGATATGTAGTATCTTCAGTTAAACAGGCTCTAAGCATGCAAACAGGTAACAAGAAGTCTACCGTCTTCTATCTATATTTTCACTTGCTGTCGCATGCTCAATTTATAGATATCATAATCAGATCATTGGGAACTGCATTATCCAGCACACCAAGAAAAAAATTAATTAAGAGAATGACATTGAAAGTAAGAGTTGTACTTTATGGTGTGATCTTTTGCCCCCGATATCAGTACAGTACTTTGCGGATGGAAATCCAGATCATTGATTGGCTGCAATTGTACCAGCAGGAATGGTTTAGACTAAAAGACATGTTTACAGAACCTAAGTCATTTGAAATAATCAGCTGTCAATGGATCCAATAGAAAAGTGGGGAAGAAAGAGAAAGCAAAAATAAAAAATCCAGTTTAGCCTCATCTGATTAGGTTGAACTGAACTATATCAAAATGCAAGTCAATAATAAACCATTAATCCTTCAGCAGACCAATTAGAGAGAATTATTACAAAAGTAAAAGCACACAACCAAACAAGGAATTAGATGGTATCGGCAAGTTTTCCTTGGGATAAACATTGGCAGCAAAAAGCACATGCAACATTCAGAGTATGATGATCCCAATAATTCATCTTGTAGGCCCTAGGGTTGATACAACATTGAGCAAAAAATTCATGCCTAAACTATTATAATGGGAGAAAGCAGGTTGGCCGAAATGCAGGAAGCTCTTCGAACCACCTGCCTGCTGCTTCAAGAATCTGCTTGCTTGTTTGTACAGTTTGCGGCTGCTTCTTACCCTCTTTGATCTTAGAAATTTATACTTTTACCCTTCTATAGTTTCAAAACTACAGTTCCACCCATCTTGGGTCTCGTCCATATTTGTAAGTCCTCAAGAATCCATTTCATATCCCTTATGCATTAGATTACACTTTCGTTCTTAACTTACCTTTGCTTTCCTTGTAAGAGTAAAATTCTACACTTTATAAGTATTGAATTTATAATTTCCACTCACCCATACCATCAGAATGGTGGCCATCCATTTTCTTACCTTTTGATTAATGTTTCCAAAGCAGAGCCTTGGATTTGTTTCATGAGTTCTCCTTTTTGATGCCCTCATCCATACCATATACTACAATAAATGTGGTGTGGATCATTCATAAGAGTTGGCCACGTATACATTTGGCCATTCATATTACTGTTATTATCTCATTGCAAGGCCCCAAACCACATATTTTCCAATTGGTGATACCATCTAATTGATGTAGGTAGCTAGAGATCAGTTATATATAAAATTATTCCACCATCAGGTGATTCTAAGCCTCTAATTTGCAGAGAGTTTTATTGTTGAGTAGAAACAATAAACTTTCCAACAGTCCCTTTAAGAGGGTAAAGAAAAAGACAGTTATAATGTCTACAATGGCCCACCCAAAGCACAAACTACAAGAACGACTTGGATCATTGAAATGATTTGGTTCCACCCGTACTTTTATCCCACAGAGGCCCCCAAAGTGGTTAGGATGAATGTAAATCAAACGTTATTGGCTGTGATGAAAACCTGAATTACTTACCAAATGTGTTTCATACCAAGCAGGATTCTCATAACTTATTTTCTCTTTGTTCGCAAGGCAGAAATTGGTAATTTTTCTGTTAGCAACATAAAAGGTAAATGGTGGAAACAAGGCATGCATGTCATTACAACATTCCATGTTAACTCTCAATTCTGTGTGGGAACTTAAAAACCAATAACAATTTAAAACCACAAACTAGAAAAAAGATTGAAATTTGAGTATCCAACATGCGAACCACATGCACCGAGCTAGTTATCCCAAAAATGATAATGGTTAAAAATATCAAACTAAGAGCATGATGTATCAACACATTGTCCACCAAATGAAAGGTCTAGATGATTGACAAACTGGTCCATAGCCCTATTTTCAGTGGCCTTATTTTTATAGAAGAACAAGACCATACACCATAAAATTTACCATGTTTACTCTGAAATGTACCTCAAATTTAGTATCTTCTACTAGTGAATAGACTAACTTAAGACGATAATACATATTTGTGTTACTCAGTCATGGTGGTGCAGTTCGGTGGTAGAAAATATTAGTAGACACAGACATAAGCAGACCCCCATATGATATCCATTAATAGAATTTACAGAAATCTAAACCTAAGCAATACATGAAATCAGAATAAAGAGAAAATGGAATTAAGCTATGGCAAACTAATGATAAAATAGGAACTTTACCATCCACTTTATAGTAAATTGTGCAGAAGGTATATCCAAAGATGTACTAATCAAGCACTAAAATGTTTTTAGTTTTGGGTTCGACATAATGTTAACAAAGAACTCTGTGCATTGGGTAATTTTGTAGTATTGACTGTAAAACAACTGGGAACTCTTAAGGAAAATGATAAATTTCCTTTTCCGCAGTGCAGGCCCAGCAGTAAGAATTATGAACTATAATTCATCCTGCTCAAAGAAAAAGGTTGAACTGAAGAACATCGTGTACATAGCAAATGATCGTTTCTCAGCACCATAACAACCCCAAAATTGAAACCAATCAGAAAACCAAGGGGAACAAGGAGAAATCAACGCCAAACGACAACATCAAAAAGAGCCCAATGTTTAGCCAAATGACCTTTCATGTACTCATTACCTTAAGGGTGAGAGAATGCAAGGAAAAGAACATTCAGAAACACGATTAACCACTAAAAAGTGGGGTATGCTCACAAAGAACAATAGAATAATATATTTAGTAAGCAATATTTATACCATCTGCCTTATCAACCATATTAAGTTCCAGAGAAGAAAGAGTGCAAGAATGAGGAATTTTATCATTGTTATTATTATCATTATGTCCAACTATTCAACATACAACATGATGATTCCTTCTATTCTCGAGTATTCCCAATCATCAATAAATTAATTTTTCATTCTACACTTTTAAAGATGCTATAGGATTATCACATGCAAATTTACATGGGATAATCCGGCATAATCCAATTAACTGGCTTATATAAGCTTTGCTAAAATGAAGAGGAGCCTTGGCGCAACAGTAGAGTTGTGGTCGTGTGACCTTGAGGTCACGGGTTCAAGGCGTGAAAACAGCCTCTTGCAAAATGCAAGGTAAGGCTGCGTACTATAGACCCTTATGGAGTGCTCCTTCCCCAGACAGGAGCTTTGTAAAACGGGCTGCCCTTTAATATAAAAGCTTGCTAATTGGACCCTTAGTTTTTCTTAAAGAGTCCTAGTAAGAGTAGACACAACATTTGTGTGCAAACAAGTAGATGCACCCCTAAAGCATTTTCTGGAAGCACCAAGCCATTCTTCATTTTTGGCATACAGAAATTAGGTAACATGAGAAATAAATGCACTATTCCAACCGCTTGTTTTAATCCTTTGAAAAAATCCATAAAACTTGATGGTCGTGATATTCAACTCAAAGAAGCATAGGCTAGAAGCGTCCAATGGGAATGAAATTTGGTACATAGCCTATCTAAGCCATTATGAACTTCGGGAATGGCTTAGATCTACAAGAAACCATCACTATGCATGAATTAAGGTGTCTACTTCTCCACACACACATGATGCATCTACTCTTACCAGGACTCTTTCTTAAAACAAAAACATAAACTAAAGAATAACAGCTCCAATGAACAAAAGATGAGATAATCCTCTAACACACACAAACCACAAAATAGAAGTAAAATTTCAGCCTGACACATTAGATAAGATTGGCAATTCTCTCCCAGTTGTGCTGCTGGAAATAGACCAACACGGATATATTAACCAGAGAGAAATGCAGGATAAGCATCCACGAAATCATATCACATGTATTAAGAAGTAGAGTACTTGTAAATGATCATAAAATGTCCGGATAACAGGTCGGATAGGACCATCTCTAGCATCTGGCAGCATCATTTGTTTTATTTTAGAAACCTACAAGAGGACGAAGCATGTATAAGTTAAGAGCCACGGGTGCAACTGAGTGTGAGCTGTGGCAGTTGAAAAAACACCTCAAAGAGCTTAATTGATGTGTCCGTACTCCCAGTAGCAACAAACCGCCCATCAGGACTAAATCTTGCACATCTTGCAACATTCTACAAAATTTAACTCATATAAGTAACACAATGAGTTCTGAAATTATTGAGCAGTAAGAAAGTCCATAACTGCCATTTAAAGCAAGACCAGAAAAGAAAATATTCCAGTCGGAATAGATGGAATAATTGTCCAATATAAAAACTCAGAGGTCTGGATCATTTTCTGAGAAATATGTCATACAGAACATTGATGGGAAACTAAAATAAAGTGCCCATAAATGTCGTACAGCATGCATTGCAACAATTTAAGGATAATCAAAATCTAGAGTACCATGTAGTCATCAAATAATCTGTAAGAATAACTATAGCTCCTTTTACATTTAAGATTAGACCTCTAAAAGGAGCCACTCATTAACAAACCAACAGGAATACTGGGTAATAAAAGGGCAGCTTGGTGGATGAAGCTCTGCGTAGGTGGGATCTGGGAAAGCGGTGGACCACAACGGGTCTATAGTACGCAGCCTTACCTTGCATTTTTGCAAGAGGCTGCTCCCACCTCAAACCCCTGACCTCCAGGTCACACAATGACAACATTAATACTGGTACCAATGTATATTATTTTCATCACTCAAAAGATAATGAAGGAAGAATCATAGCCTCCATTCCTTCTTAAAACTCCTTTGCTGGGTTTTGAGTATCCTCTTCTTCTACCAATCTTTATCTTATCAGCATCACTAATCATCTGCAATCTTGCACCATATGCCTCAATGCACTGAATCACTGACAACGGATAGTTTAGTAGGCCCTTTAGTAGCATTGGAGTGCTTGGAGATGCTAAGGTGAAATAAGAATTTCTTGGGTGCTAAATGCTTCATGAGTGCTAACAAATTCGAAATGGTTTTCTCTTTACCAGCATTCTAAGTTTATTAGCATTTCTTAATGGGAAGATTTTGGGTGGAAAGAGTATCGGCACTTAGGATGTACCTTGTGCTCTGACACATGTCTGGTCTCATGCTTTGGGAAACTCTTTGAAGAGCCTTTTGTATCCTGCACAGCACTGGTTTAAGTAACAACAGGTTAAAACTTTTGTTTTGTGAACATGACATTGCCCTAACATATTAACAATCAAAGTGAAGTTGCAAAATAATATTGATAAAGGGTGTATAACAAAAGCATCAGCACACATGGCTGTAAATGGACAAAAGGCTTGGTCATTAGAGAGGTAACTGTCTGACAAGAAACAACAATCACATTCAGATCAGAAAGCACTTTTTCCAATGAGAATTTCATACCAAAAGCATAATAGACGCAGGCATGCACTTGCCATACCAAAAGCATAACAGACTCAGCCATTTACTTGCCATAAAACACAAGCATCAGCACACGTGGCTCTAAATGGAAATAAGGCTTTATTTTTAGAGAGGAAACTGGGGAGCCTTCGTGCAACGGTAAAAGTTTTAGAGAGGAAACTGTCTGACAAGAATACAAGCCTCTTACCACCTCAAGGATACAAGCCTCTTACCACCTTAAGAATATAGTGTTAACACATCTCACCATACTAGAAATCCACCAAGTGATACAGAAACGCTATGAACCAAGATGCATCATGCCTATCTTAGTTCTATGGAAAACAAGTCCAAGCCAACCTGAAAAAAAAAAAAAAAAACGTGAAATTAAATAATACAACTAATCTCTACTTGTTGATCCATATCTAGGGTATTTATAGATGGGAACAGCCGTCCCAGATAAGCAATGTACAAAGCTATAGAGAAACTATCTATATACAAGAGTTGCGAAGTCTAAGAAGACTTGCTAAATGTGTAACACATATCCTCCAAGAATTTCCTAATTATGGCTATTGCCAAATGCTCGAAGTAAAAGAGGCCTTGAGAAAGATGAAATCAGGAAAGGCCATGGGGCCTGATGGTATACCAATAGAGGTTTGGAAGCATATGGGAGATATTGGGGTAGTTTGGTTGACCAAGTTGTTTAACAAGATTATAAAATCAAAGAAAATGCCTGATGAGTGGAGGAAAAGCTCTATTGTACCAATCTATAAGAATAAAGGAGACATTCAGAGCTGCACTAATTATCGAGGGATCAAACTTATGAGCCACACCATGAAACTTTTTGAAAGAGTCATTGAGAAGAGGCTACGACATGAAACAAGTGTATTGGAGAATCAGTTTGGTTTCATGCCTGGGAGGTCTATCATGGAAGCTATTTTCTTACTAAGACAATTAGTAGAGAAATATAGGGAGAGGAGAAAAGACCTACACATGGTCTTTATTGACTTAGAGAAGGCTTATGATAGAGTCCTTAGAGAGTTAATATGGAGGGTGTTAGGTGTTAAAGGGGTTTCTCAGGGGTATATAGACATAATTAAAGATATGTATGAGGGAGCAAGAACAAATGTTAAGACCACTAGTGGCGTGGACCGGTGATTTTCCTGTCACTGTCGGATTGCACCAAGGATCGGTATTGAGTCCATACCTTTTCACATTAGTTATGGATGAGTTAACAAAACATCTGCATGAGGAGATTCCCTGGTGCATGCTATTTGCAGACGATATAGTCCTACTTGATGAGACAAGGGAGGGTGTCAACATAAAGCTAGAGCTATGGAGAGAAGCATTAGAATCGAAAGGATTTAAAATTAGCCGAACTAAGACAGAATATATGGAATGTAATTTTAGCAAGGAGAGTAGGAGTGGAGCACCAGTCAAGATTGATAACCAAGAGGTCCCCATGAGAGACCACTTCCGATACTTAGGATCATTGATCCATGAGAGTGGAGAGATTGAGAGGGAGGTTACCCAGAGAATCCAAGCGGGTTGGAACAAATGGAGATGTGCATCGGGTGTTTTATGTGATCGACGGGTGATACTCAAACTAAAGGGAAAATTCTATAGGATGGCTATTAGGCCGGCCATGCTCTATGGATCAGAGTGTTGGACAGTTAAGGAACATCATACTCATAGGCTGAGTGTCGCAGAAATGAGGATGTTGAGATGGATGAGTGGTAAGACAAGAAAGGATAGAATTAGAAATGAAAATATTAGAAAAAATTTAGGGATAGCACCAATAGGTAACAAGATGAGGGAGATTAGACTTAGATGGTTTGGACATGTTCAAAGGAGGCCAACAACGGCACCAGTTAGAAGGAGTGAGGCAATACAAGTTGAAGGTTCTAAAAGGGCAAGGGGAAGGCCCAAAAGAACGTGGATAGAAGTGGTGAGGAAAGATTTAAAAACTTTGGGACTAAATGAAGCCATGGTATTTAATAGAGTGGAATGGAGGAATAAGATTCATGTGGCTGACCCCTAATTGGGATAAGGTCTTGATGATGATGATGATGATGATGATGATGATGATGGCTATTGCCAAATGCTCGCTTGCTAAATATTGCGTAGTTACTAATTTCAATCAAGCAACTTTTAAATTCACACATAACATATTCGCAAGCTCCTAAACACATAAACTTCACTAGCAAGATCTTTCCTAAGCAAAGGTAGTCAGAATCTTTGACTAGTCAACACCTTGACTCGTTGTCCAAGTAAGACTTGTAGGGGGTGTTTTTTGACTCCTCAAGCTTGATCTTCAAGGAACAAATCTGAAACGTCTAGCACATCCTCTCCACTACAATCTCCAAGATTTAATCTAGAACATCCAACTTTAGACATTGGGAGGCATTTTTGATCTGGGCATATGAACGTGTCCTTTGGAAGATCAAAACCTTTGAAACTTCTTTGGTTAATGATGTCTATCCATTCTTGATCAATCATATTCATAATCTAACAATCCAAGAGAGTTTGATGTTGATCTTGGCCATCCAATGCCAGATTGCCCTTGATCACTTCAGATCCACCATCAATCTTGGAATCTTTAGATAGTCCCACGCCATTCTCCCTGGTTGAAAAGAACTTAGTCTCGAGTTGTCTGCATCATCATCTCCTTTGTATGATGAAAGATCAGCCACTTCGAAGCTGTTTGAAACCTCCTAATGTACCAGTAGATCTATTTTATAGGCGTTATCACCAATTATCCTCAAAACTCTGAAAGGACCTATGACTTTAGGCTCAAGCTTTTGAGTATTGTCCTTTAAGTGAAACAATCCTTCCTTAGATATACCCACACCAAATCTCCTTCCTAAAAGACAGCATGTTTTCTATGCTTAATAGCTTGCTCTTTGTACTTCTCATTTTGCTACACAATTTTCATTCGGTTTGCTCATGCATCATCTTGATTTGCTTAGCCTTTTCTTCGGCATCTCCACTAAGATTACCAGTTAGCGACAAGGTTACTAAATCCATAGGACTTAAAGGATTCTTACCATATACCACCTCAAAAGGACTGCATCTGATTGAGTGACTATAGAAACTGTTGAAAGCGAATTCTGCTTGTACTAGCAACAAGTCCAATTGATGAATATTCTTCCCCACAAAACTCCTTAGCAAATTCCCCTGAATTCTATTAACAACTTACGTCTGTCTATCGGTCTAAGGATGACATGAAGAACTAAATAGTAGACAAGTCCCAAGTTTCCTCCATAACGTTCGCCAAAAGTGACTCATGAACTTTGGATCTCTATCCGAAGTTATAGTCTTGGGGATACCATGAAATCTCACTTATCCGAAATATAAATCCGCCACAAGTGAAGCGTCAATCATCTTCGTGCAGGCAATAAAGTATATCATCTTAGAAAACCGGCCAACAAAGACCATAATAAGTCCTTGTTGCGTTGTGTATGCAATAATCCAACAACAAAATTCATGCTAACTTCTTTCCTAGAGAGTGAGGAATAGAAAGAGGGGCATAGATACCAGTGTTTTGTAGTTGGCTTTTTACTAGATGACAGGTTCTGCATCTCTACACATGCTTAGAAACATCTTTAGACATCTTAGGCCAAAAGAATCAATATTTCGCTAAGGCAAGAGTCTTATCTCTTCCAAAGTGTCCTACAAGGCATCCATTGTGTGTTTCATATATAGTCACTTCTCTAAGAGAGCATTCGAGAATATATAGAAGATTGCCCTTAAAGAGAAGACCATCTTGCTCAATAAAACAACGAAAAGAACCATGCTTACATTCTCCAAAATCCGTCCAAAGTAGGGATCACTTGCATATAACTCTTTAGCTCTTTCCAAACCAATAACTATGGTGTTTAAAATAGTTAACAAAGAATATATCCTATTTAAGGCATCCACAAACACTTTTGATACCCAATTTGTGCTGGATCACAAAAATGAAGGATAGGATGTATTCGCCCCATACATCATGTCTCTTGCTGAGCTTCTATTGACTTTAAAGATACCTCAAAGCTTCATGATCCAAGAATAGCACGAAATATTGTGGTAGCAAGTACTGGCTTCAGTGTTTCAATGATTGTACATTAGCGTAGAACTCTTTATCATGGGTGAAGCAATTGCGGCACAAATCATTCAGCTTTTTGCTAGAGAAAGCAACTAGCTTTCCTTCTTGATTTAGAATAGACCGCTCCCTATGTTGGAAGCATCAAATTCCACTTCAAAAATACAATGAAAGTTAGGTAAAGAAAGTATAGGGACATTCATCACCTTTTTGCTTTATAAGATCAAAACTCCGTTGTGCTTCTTCATTCTTCTGCCCATTTAAAGGTTTGACCTTTAAGCATTCTGTGATTGGAGCAATAATCGTGCCAAAATTTCTGATGAATCTCCTATCAAAATGAAGCTACGCCATGAAACCTTCTAATTTCAAACAAAGTCTTAGGAACAGACCAGCTAACGGTAGCATTCACTTTACTGGGGTCCATCTTAACTCCATCAACTGAAATGATATAGCCTAAGAAAATTAGGATATAGGTGAAAAAGTTGCACTTCTTCAAGTTGTCATATGACTGTTGTTCTTTCAACAACTGTTGGTCAAAGCATACAACAACAAATTAGCCACTAAAAGGTTTAAAGACATGAGTCGTTAAACGCATGAAAGTACTAGGAGCATAAGATAATGCAAAAGGCATCACCAATCATTAGTATAGTCCATCTCTAATTTTAAAAGCATTTTTCATTCATCACCTGATCTCATGCAAATCTAATGTAGCAACTACAGCGGTATATCTTGGAAAAAGTCATTGCACCATGTAGTTAATGCAACAAGTCTTTAAGAAGAGGAATGGAAAGCAATAATTAATCATGATTTTATCCACAGCCCTACTATTAATACACATCCTCCATGAACCATCCTTCTCTGGCACAAGAAGAACAAGTAATGCAAACGGACTTTTACTTTCGTGCACCAAGCCGCTGGCAATCAACTCTTCAGCTTGAAATTGCAACTCCTCATATTCTTTTGGGCTCATAGATATGCAGCTTTATTAGGAATTACAGATCCAAAATCAAAGTCAACACAGTGTTGTATATATTTTAAGGAAGGTAAGCCATTAGAAATTTCCTCAGGGAATATATATTCAAACACATCAAGTAATGGTTGTACAATTAATGATTGTACGTTATTTTCAATCTCATCATCTTCTGCCTCATTTAAGGTACATGCAGCATCTAAAACTTCCAAGAATGAACCAATGTTTTTCTTGCTGCTTAAGTGAATCAATTCAAAGATTTAGAAGTTATTTTATGATTTAAAGGTGCCAAAATAATCTTATCACCATGGAAAATAAATGAATAAGTATTTTTTAACCTATCATGTTGAGCTCTTATATCATACTGTCATGGGCATCCAACAACAAATGACATGCATCCATTGGCATAACATCACACCATATTTCATCTTTATACTAGTTTCTAATAGAAAAGAGACTAAGAATTTGCAAATTACTTTGATTTGACGTCTCTTTGTTAGCCACTTTAGTCTGTAGGGTTGAGGATGAGGCTCCATTTTTAATTTCAACTTGTTCACTTATTTCTTGGAAGCAATATTCTCACAAGCACCAATGTCAATATTAATGTTACATACCTTGCCATGCAAAGTGCATCACGTGTGAAATATGGGGTAGCGCAGTCAATCATCTCATCTTTGTAAATGGCACTCAAGCTCTGTTGCACCACCAACATCTCACCTTGATCAGCAGGAATGATGTCTTCTTTTTCAAAACTTGATTTTGATTCATCCTCTTCATACTTGGACATTTTTACCACAGCAACCACTTTGCGGTTCAGACATTCAGAGGCAATATGTCAAAGACCTTGGCAGTTAAAACATCTTCTCGCATTAGAACTAGAGGAAGCAGTTTGCTTATTATCATCATTCTTTGCTTGATTTGGCTGAATTCTATTATCGGGCGTCCACTTAAAATTACCACTCCCGAGATTGAAAATGCTTCTCTTTCCAAAAGATTTCATAACAGCCTTTTTAGAAACTTTCTTTTATTGCTTCTTAAATATCAAGGCCAACTTTCTTGCACCATTTAACAACCAGTACTGTTTCAAATGCACTGTGTCTCCAATTTCCTTTTTCAACAATACACCCAAGAAGTGTACTATGGTTTGCTCTTTAGGCTCAACCACATCCCTCTTCAACATTCGATGTTCAAACTCCACAATATACTCTTCAATGCTCAAGTTCTCTGGTCCTAAATTTTGAATTTTAAGAAATATATCCAGCCTGTAGTTTTCAGGTAAAAACATTTCTTAAGTTCTTTCTTCATCTTGTCTCAAGTCTTAATCTTATTCTTTTCTTATCATACTCTTTGTTTATTTAGATTGTCCCACAATAAGAGGCATACTTTCTTAACTTAAAGAGCAACGAGTTTTAGTTTATCATCTTCCTGGAACTCCTTGTATTCAAAAAAAAAAGAGGCTCTCCAGTGTGTAACCAATCTAGGAATTCATAGTGCTGCATCTTTCCTTCAAATTCTAGGACATTAGATTTTAACCCAGATAGATGATAATCATGTAAAAGGGCAGCCCCAGCGAACGAAGCTCCTGCTTATGCGGGGTCCAGGGAAGGGGCGGACCACAAGTCGTTTTCATCTGAAGCTCAACTTTTGGCAAAAAGAGAAAAAGACTCATCTAAGGTCTTGTTAGAAAATTCAATGTCAGAACTATATTACCTTGGTTGCTAAGTTGCTCTAGACGTCCTTCAAGTCATTTTTATTTCTCTCCTCAAAGTCATCCATCTCCTAGTCATGAGCATCGTTATCAAATGTTGCTGTGCATCTAGCAGGAAATGCCATTGCAACCTTTAGCTTTGATACCCAAACAGACACCGGATAAACAGGTACAAAAGATAACAATGTAATTAGCAAAATAAGCATCCAATTAAGATTAAAGAAAGCCAAAATTTCTCTTGGATAAAGAATGCTCACCACCACAGAATTCAAATAAGATTAGTTTCTTCCATGGATCTAGAATAATCACCACCATAGAAATCAATCAATGATTAGTTCACCACCTTGAATACATAAATACCACCAAGAGATATAGAACTTAGGTTGGAATTAAACTCACCACCTCAAGGATACAAACCTCTTACTACCTTAAGGATGCAAAGTTAACACGTTTCACCACACTAGAAATCCACTAAGTGATAAAAAAACAAAATGAACCAATATGCAACACGCCCATCTTAGTCCCATGGAAAACACGTCCAAGCCAACCCCAAAAAAAAAAAAAACCGTGAAATTGAATAATGCAAATAATCTCTATTCTTTGTTTTATATCTAGGGTATATATAGAGGAGAACAGCCCCCACCCGGCCCCCCAAATAAGCAATGTACAAAATTATAAAGAAACTAACTAATTACAAGAGTTTCTTGGTCTGAGAAGACTTTTACAGATGTAATACTTATCCTCCAAGACTTACCTAATTTTGACTATTAATATATGCTCACTTACTAAACATACAATCAAGCAATTTCTAAACTTATACAATACAAATAATCAAGCTCCAAAACTTGTAAACTTCACTAGAAAGAACATTCCTAAGCCAAGGTAGTTAGAATTTTTGACTAGTCAACACCTTGATTCCTTGACCAATTAAGACTTGTAGGGGGCATTTTTTGACTCCTCAAGCTTAGAAACTTTGACTGGTCAATGCTTGATCTTCAAGGAATCTATCTGAAATGTCCAGCACATCCTCTCCAATATGATCTCCAAGATTTAATCTAGAATGTCCAATTTTAGAAATTGGAAGGCATCTTTGATCTTGGCATAAAAATGTCTCCTTTGGAAGATCAAAACCGTTGAAACTCCCTTGGTTGATGATGTCTATCCATCATTGACCAATCATGCTCATAATCTCGACATCCAAGAGAGTTTGATGTTGACCTTGGTCATCCAATGCAAGATCGACCTTGATCTTCTTAGATCCACCATCATAGAATCTTTAAACACTCCCATGTCACTGAGTGTGGCATAGTGGCATAATAGTGAGTCTCAATTGTGCAGGTCACAAGTTTGAGTCCACTCAAGGAAATGTGTGAATAGTTATATAAGAATGTCATGGTTCAAGGATAAAAGGAAAGAAAAAGTCCCAATTGATCATACTTGCATGATACCAATACAAACTTGCCAACATCAACAAGTGGATCCACAATTTCTCGAGACAACAAGAATCATACAAATTTTGTACAAAGAATACTATTGCCCATTCCCTTAAGGTTTTCATAGCTCAATTTGCCCTATTTTCCAAAAAAGTCAAAACATCCAACATTCTTAGTTTACTACTCTGTACATAATAGTATGCAATAGACAGCAGGAGAAAAGGGGACATTGTGGAATGACTTGTTCCAGGGGATGTGGTCCCCAGAAATCCAAATAGTTAGCATCAGCATAAAATCAGTTGACATCGGTATCATATGCAGATATACATGGGGATAGGTGTAAGGGTAGGAGTGGGCAATGGAGGAATTCTATTAGGGGAATCATGTCTTCAGTAGGGAGAAAGACGGAGGGTAAAGGGGGATTTGAGCAGAGAAGGACAGGGCCCTGGTTAGGGGATAGTAGAGGAGAGACTAAGGAAGGCAAGGATGGCCTATAGTAGGGATCTTGCTGTTTATTTCCATTTCCTTCACTTTGTATTCACTTCCTTTTACTGAATTTAGTTCCATCTTTGCCTTCTTCTTCTTCTTCTTCTGTCTACTGTATTTCCAGTGATTCAATTCACAGATCCATCAATTGGTATTAGAGCCAAAAGATTTTGGGGCATGGTCAAAACCCAAATGGAACGGATGGAAAATGTGGAGAAAGAGATGAAGAACATGCGCAGGGAGGTCGGAAACCTGAAGGAGGACCTTGACCAGCTACAAAACAATGTCACAGCCATGAGTGAGTACTTATTGAAAATAAGGAATTGGATATAACAAAGGGAGGATTCACCACACTAAGAAGGGGAAAGAGGAAAAACCAGGATGACAGAGGCTAAAGAAAATTCAAATGGGGGAGATCTAGACCACCAAGGAAAGCAGGAGTTTCCTGCTCCCGATTTCCATCCTAGAAAACTTGATCTTCTCGTCTATGAAGGCCTCGATCCATACGACCGGCTGTGCAGGGCGAAATGGTACTTTCAGATCAACCACGTCGCTGACGACGACAAGCTTGCAGTGGTTACTGTCTACCTGGAAGGCAACGCCCTTCATTGGTCCTTATGGGTAGATTCCCGGACTCCTCAATCGTAGCCAATGTTCCGCACAACTTTTCTTCAACGGCTCTGGCCATCGCAGTCAGATGAGGACTACGAAGCTCTCATCACACTCCGGCAAGAGGGCTCTAACACTGACTATCGGCACAGCTTCGAACTAATGTTGGGCCCTTTGGTAGATTTGCCGACAAACTTCTAAAACGGGCTTTTGTAAATGGGCTGCGAGAAGAAAAAAAGGCCAAGGTTAAAATGTTTCCGCCCAAAATGCTAACTGGGCTTATGGATTTAGCCCATAAAATTGAAGAAAAAAATGCATCGCTAGAGTGAGTTAAAACCCACAGAAGCTGGTCTAGACCTGGGCCTAGATTCTCAAGACCCACTACCTTCCATTCGAAGGGCCCAATTTCAGGAACAGGGTACCAAGGGCTGAATCGTAATTTCACCAAAACCCTAATTCGAACGACTAATTCACCAAAGGAGACAACAAACATAGGGGATAAGGAGGAGCATGGGAGACGCCAGCAATGGCCTTAAGGACACTTTCCTGTTTCACAAACTGTGAGATCCAACAAAAAAGAGCCTTAGGGCTGTACTACAAATGCAATGAGCAATATTCCCCCAGACATCATTGTAAGAACCGACAGTTGCAAGTTCTTCTTTTGGCCGATAATGATAATGATTCTGACTCTGGCGAACCTCCAGCTAAAGGAGAACAGGTGCAAACTGATAAGGAAACTCCTTAGCTGGAGTTATCCATGCATACGATCGTAGGCATTACACAAGGCAGAGTAATGAAACTGATAGCAACCTAGGCGACAAAGCCGTGGTGATTCTGATCAACAGTGGAGCCTCACACAGCTTCATAGCCAGGGACCTAATGGACGAGCTCTAGTTACCAATATCTAACACAAAAACCTTTGGCATACAGGTAGGAGATAGCTACTATGTAAAAGGGACAGGAATCTGTCGAAACCTCTTCCTAGCCTTGCCGGGAATCTCAGTTCAGCAAAACTTCCATCTCTTCGACTTACGAGGGGTTGATAACTTATTAAGGATGGTCTGCAAGCAAACTTGAGGTGACATCTCAGCCAATTACAGCACTATGAAATTCTCTATGGATGGCAAGCATGCCACATTATAGGGAGATCCGTCTCTGGCTCATTCATCTATACCCCTCAAAACAATCTTGAAACTCAAGCCTAGCGTCGGCAACAGTTATTCGAATATCAAGGTCTTTTGCTTGGCACCAACGCTCTTGAAGTCAACACCCCTTCACAGTTAGAACTTGTTCTTGCACAATTTTTCCATTTGTTTGATCAGCTCATGCAATTACCAGCACCCATATGCAGGATCATGACATTCGGCTAAGAGAGGGAACCTAGCCTCCCAACATTTGACCATACAGCTACCCACATTGCCAAAAGAATGAAATTGAAAGAATCATCAAAGACTGCTGATTGTAGGAATTATTCACCCCAGCTCAAGCCCCTTTTCCAACCCAATACTTTTAGTCGAAAAGAAGGATGGAAGCTGCTGATTCTGTGTGACTATAGAGCCTTGAACAAAATAACGGTTCTTGATAAATTTCCCATAACCACCATTGACGAACTGCTGGACGAGTTGGGAGGAGCTATGATTTTTTCCAAGCTGGACCTCAAGTCTTATTACTACCAAATATGGATCCAGAAACAAGATGTACCCAAGACGGCCTTCAGGACACATAAAGGTTACTGCAAGTTCCTCGTCATGCCTTTCGGCTTGACCAATGCTCCATCCACCTTTCAGGCTCTCATGAATGAAATATTTCGCCCACATCTCCGTGAGTTTGTCTTAGTGTTTTTTGATGATATATTAATTTACAGTTCAGATTTCGATCTACACTTACAACACCTTACCATCATCTTGCAGCTCCTTAGCAACTATAAACTTATTACTAACTGAAAGAAGTGTCCGTTCGCTCAAACATCATTGGAGTATCTTCGCCATGTTATATCAGCCAATGGCATGGCTGCCAATACTTCTAAGATTGATTGCATGATCAGCTGGCCTACCCCAACAGATGTCAAGGCTCTGCTAGGATTCCTAAGCCTTACAAGGTATTACCAAAGTTTGTATGACACTATAGGGTAATTGCAGCTCTACTGACGAATCTTCTAAAGAAGGACAGCTTCCAATGGGTGCACAACAGGCTTTTGATGCGCTGAAACAAGCAATGACAATTGTTCTAGTCTTGGCTATCCCCGATTTTACTAAGCAGTTCATTCTGAAGACTGATGCATCTACTAAAGGTGTGGGGGCCGTATTGATGCAAGATGGTCAGACCATCGCTTTCTTTAGCCAGGTCTTATCCACTCGTTCACAATCTAAGTCAATATATGAACAAGAACTTATGGCCATTGTGTTGTCAATCCAAAAGTGGCAGCATTATTTGATGGGAAGACACTTTATTATAAGAACGGATCAAAAGAGTCTTTGATTCCTGATGGATCAAGGTGTCCTCAACAGTGAACAACAAAATTGGTTAATCAAACTAGTGGGCTTCGACTTCTAGATTCAATATAAACCTAGTTCAAAGAACTGAGTAATAGATGCCCTTTCAAGGCATCAAGAATTCTATGCTATTGACTTTCTTGACCCAGCTCTTATGCTATGCACCCCTCCTTCTGATCTTATAGCTACGGCTGCAAATGACAGCTACAAGCTTCAGCTCTTTGTCCACACCGTTGCCAGCTATGAGGGCCTAAATACGATTTCTGATGAAGTACAGGCAGATCCCAAGCTTTGCACTATCATCCAGCAGCTTATTACAGATGCACACAACCACCAGGATTATGTATTAAGGCAATGCATGCTCTACTTTCATGACCGACTAATTCTACCACGACTCTCTCCACGCATTCCGCTGTTATTGCATGAATTTCATTCTACTCCAAATGGCAAACATTTTGGATTTTCTTTTTCGTACTTACAAGCGCATCTCAAAAGTTTTACATTGGGAGGGAATAAGGAGCAATGTCTAGAAATTTGTGGTGGAGGGCGATATATGCCAACAGAACAAATACGCTTCCACTAAGCCAACTAACCTGCTATAACCTCCTCCCAGTCCCTTATCATCCTGGGAAGATATTACCATGGATTTTATTGCCAATTTACCCCAATCCCAAGGGAATTATTATGGTTGTGGTGGACTGCTTGACCAAATATGCTCATTTCATTTCACTTCGCCTCCCATATACAACCAAGGATGTTGCTCTTCTTTTTGCTAAGGAAGTAGTCTAGCTACATGGTTACCTTCGATCTATCATCTCCGACAGCGATTGCATTTTTGTTAGCCACTTTTGGAAAGAATTGTTCAGAACAGCCGGCATCATCATCATCATCAAGACCTTATCCCAATTAGGGGTCGGCCACATGAATCTTATTCCTCCATTCCACTCTATTAAATACCATGGTTTCATTTAGTCCCAAAGTTTTTAAATCTTTCCTCACCACTTCTATCCACGTTCTTTTGGGCCTTCCCCTTGCCCTTTTAGAACCTTCAACTTGTATTGCCTCAGGTGCCAGCCGGCAAGGGGGAAGTTGAAGATGATTCTATTATTTCTTTCTTACAAATGAATATGCATTTGTATATTAGTTTGTGAGGAAGAAATGAGAATCATCTCCAGCTTCTTAAAAGATGGCAACCCTTGTATCAGGTAGCCAGCCGGCAAGGGGGAAGTTGAAGATGATTCTATTATTTCTTTCTTACAAATAAATATGCATTTGTATATTAGTTTGTGAGGGAGAAATGAAAATCATCTTCAGCTTCTTAAAATATGGCCACCCTTGCGTCAGGTAGCCAGCCGGCAAGGGTGAAGCTGAAGATGATTTTAATGATTTTAATGAAAATCATCTTCAGCTTTTAAAACTATGGCAACCCCAACATGACATGAATCGAAATCTGAAATTCGCTCAAGCTAGGGCGTTCCCCATAAGCGACGCGCTGCATCGGATCCCGGATGCGGTGAAAAATAGGCAAGGGTTGCTAGGGCGTTCTCCCAGAAGCGACGCGCTACATCGGATCCCGGGTGTAGTGAAAAATGGGCAAGGGCTGCTAGAGCGTCCCCTTGGAAGCAACGCGCTGCATCAAAACCCAGGTGCAATGAAAAGTGGACATGGGTTCATACCATGGAGGTCGAGAAAGGCGATAGTAAATAGGGAATCTCCAAATCATAAGATTCGCATCGCTACATGGAATATAGGGACATTGACAGGTAAGAGTTTGGAGTTAGTAGACACGATAAAACGTAGGAGAGTCAACATCGCTTGTATCCAAGAAACCAAGTGGAAAGGGGCTAAAGCTAGAGAAATAGATGGGTATAAATTATGGTACGTAGGAAAGGAAAATAATAGAAATGGCGTAGGAATAATAGTGGATAAGGAATTAAAGGATAAAGTTGTGGACGTTAAAAGAATCAGTGATAGAATTATAATAATAAAAATGATTCTAGGAGAGCAGATTATAAATATTATAAGTGCATATGCACCACAAGTAGGGCTACAAGATATAATTAAGAGACAGTTTTGGGAAGATATGGAGGGAGTCATACAAGAAATTCCCAATACTGAGGGAATATTTATAGGAGCAGACTTAAATGGCCATGTAGGAAAAGATAAGGAAGGATATGTTAGAATACACGGAGGGTATGGTATAGGTGAACGAAACGAGATGGGGGAGAATATCCTCGATTTTGCTTTGTCATATAACCTATCCATTGCAAATACACTCTTTAAGAAGAGGGATGAACACTTAATAACCTTTAAAAGTGGACTTCATAAAAGCCAAATAGATTTTTTCCTACTTAGGAATAATGAACGATCTATATGTAAGGATTGTAAGGTGATACCCGGTGAGAGTTTAACCTCACAACATAGGTTAATGGTTATGGATATTCATATCAAAAGATGGAGTAAAAGAACTGAACTTAATACACATCCAAAAACTAAGTGGTGGAACTTAAAAGGAGAGAAAATAACCTCATTCAAAAATAAGTTGATGGTAGAAGGAAATTGGAATTATGAAAGCAGTAAATACCATGTGGACTAATATGGCTGAGTCCATTAAGAAAGTGGCAAAAGATGTCTTAGGAGTATCTAAAGGTAAAAGGCATTTAGCAAAGGAAACATGGTGGTGGAATGAAACAGTGCAAAAAGCTATTAAAGAAAAACGAATGCATTTTAAAGCATGGCGTAAGATTAGAAATAATGAAAACTATGAACAATATAAGAATGCTAAAAACGTTGCTAAGAGAATAGTAAGTGAGGCTAAACTTAAAGCATATGATGAGCTCTATAATAGACTAGGAACAAGAGAAGGTGAGAAAGATGTGTTTAAACTTGCAAAGGTAAGAGAACAGAAGAGTAAGGACTTAGAGCATGTTAGGTGCATTAGAAGCGATGATCAAAGGGTATTAGTCAAAGACGCTGAGATCAAACAAAGGTGGGAAATATACTTCCAAAAATTGTTAAATGACAATGGCCCTGAGAATATAGGGATTGAAAATACTATAAATCTAAATAACACTGGATATTATAGATATGAACGTAGGATTAGAATGCTTGAAGTAAAAGAGGCCTTGAAAAAGATGAAATCAGGAAAGGCCATGGGGCCTGATGGTATACCAATAGAGGTTTGGAAGCATATGGGAGATATTGGGGTAGGGATGGTCTATTACAAAAAGAATAATCCAGGCCCATTTTTTTATTCCATGGCTCATATAATGTGACAGGCTTTCCCTCAACAGGGTTCTTGTCCTCTTTTTCTTTTTGTGTATGAATGGCGGGGTATAAATATATAGTTAGCCCATTTACTGAGGATGAAAAGCAACAAATTCTCATAGCTTCGTGGTCAACTCCCTCCTCTGCTAGATAGCCTGCTTTCTCATTTGCCGATCTGAGAATGTGAGCGCCAATTGATGGTTCACATACCTTAGAGAAAGATGGCTTCATCAATCGTTTTTGTCGGTGCCCAAAGGAGCATCATCTGGTTGGTTAAACCATCAGAAACACCATTTTTAGGCTTCAAAAGCCGTCAGCCATCACCATATGATGTTTACGGGATATTCAAATCTCCAGATATCAGATGAATCGGTCGGAAGAAAGCGCCGTATAGGGCCTTTTGTGAAGCACTTCTCTAGTGAGTATTTCCAAAAGAAGGCATCTCTCATTCAAATTCGGTACCAGAACTAGCTTAATTCATGTATTTAATGGACCCCCAGGTTTGTCATACAATTGGACCACACTGGGATGTTGGCTCAGGTCCACTATCCGTGAAATTCTAGACCATCTTCAATTATCGGCATAAGCAGACCCGTAAAAATAATCTAAATTGGAACTGTCCAATTCTAAGGAGTTAAATAGCCGCGACGCTCATCAATGGACCAAAACATCGATTTGGAACCTGGGACAAGATTATAAAATCAAAGAAAATGCCTGATGAGTGGAGGAAAAGCTCTATTGTACCAATCTATAAGAATAAAGGAGACATTCAGAGCTGCACTAATTATCGAGGGATCAAACTTATGAGCCACACCATGAAACTTTTTGAAAGAGTCATTGAGAAGAGGCTACGACATGAAACAAGTGTATCGGAAAATCAGTTTGGTTTCATGCCTGGGAGGTCTACCATGGAAGCTATTTTCTTACTAAGACAATTAGTAGAGAAATATAGGGAGAGGAGAAAAGACCTACACATGGTCTTTATTGACTTAGAGAAGGCTTATGATAGAGTCCCTAGAGAGTTAATATGGAGGGTGTTAGGTGTTAAAGGGGTTTCTCAGAGGTATATAGACATAATTAAAGATATGTATGAGGGAGCGATAACAAATGTTAAGACCACTAGTGGTGTGGTAGTGATTTTCTGTCCTTTGTCGGATTGCACCAAGGATCGGCATTGAGTCCATACCTTTTCACATTAGTTATGGATGAGTTAACAAAACATCTGCATGAGGAGATTCCCTGATGCATGCTATTTGCAAACGATATAGTCCTACTTGATGAGACAAGGGAGGGTGTCAACATAAAGCTAGAGCTATGGAGAGAAGCATTAGAATCGAAAGGATTTAAAATTAGTCGAACTAAGACAGAATATATGGAATGTAATTTTAGCAAGGAGAGTAGGAGTGGAGCACCAGTCAAGATTGATAACCAAGAGGTCCCCATGAGAGACCACTTAGATACTTAGGATCATTGATCCATGAGAGTGGAGAGATTGAGAGGGAGGTTACCCAGAGAATCCAAGCGGGTTGGAACAAATGGAGATGTGCATCGGGAGTTTTATGTGATCGGCGGGTGCCACTCAAACTAAAGGGAAAATTCTATAGGATGGCTATAAGGCCGGCCATGCTCTATGGATCAGAGTGTTGGGCAGTTAAGGAACATCATACTCATAGGCTGAATGTTGCAGAAATGAGGATGTTGAGATGGATGAGTGGTAAGACAAGAAAGGATAGAATTAGAAATGAAAATATTAGAAGAAATTTAGGGATAGCACCAATAGGTAACAAGATGAGGGAGATTAGACTTAGATGGTTTGGACATGTTCAAAGGAGGCCAACAACGGCACCAGTTAGAAGGAGTGAGGCAATACAAGTTGAAGGTTCTAAAAGGGCAAGGGGAAGGCCCAAAAGAACGTGGATAGAAGTGGTGAGGAAAGATTTAAAAACTTTAGGACTAAATGAAGCCATGGTATTTAATAGAGTGGAATGGAGGAATAAGATTCATGTGGCCGACCCCTAATTGGGATAAGGTCTTGATGATGATGATGAACTTGTATTGCCTCACTCCTCCTAACTGGTACCGTTGTTGGCCTCCTTTGAACATGTCCAAACCATCTAAGTCTAATCTCCCTCATCTTGTTACCTATTGGTGCTATCCCTAAATTTCCTCTAATATTTTCATTTCTAATTCTATCCTTTCTTGTCTTACCACTCATCCATCTCAACATCCTCATTTCTGCGACACTCAGCCTATGAGTATGATGTTCCTTAACTGTCCAACACTCTGATCCATAGAGCATGGCCGGCCTAATAGCCATCCTATAGAATTTTTCCTTTAGTTTGAGTGGCACCCGCCGATCACATAAAACACCCGATGCACATCTCCATTTGTTCCAACCCGCTTGGATTCTCTCATAACCTCCCTCTCAATCTCTCCACTCTCATGGATCAATGATCTTAAGTATCGGAAGTGGTCTCTCATGGGGACCTCTTGGTTATCAATCTTGACTGGTGCTCCACTCCTACTCTCCTTACTAGAATTACATTCCATATATTCTGTCTTAGTTCGGCTAATTTTAAATCCTTCCAATTCTAATGCTTCTCTCCATAACTCTAGCTTTATGTTTACACCCTCCCTTGTCTCATCAAGTAGGACTATATCGTCTGCAAATAGCATGCACCAGGGAATCTCCTCATGCAGATGTTTTGTTAACTCATCCATAACTAATGTGAAAAGGTATGGACTCAATGCCGATCCTTGGTGCAATCCGACAGTGACAGGAAAATCACCAGTCACGGCACCACTCTAAAAATGAGTTCAGCTTATCACCCTCAAACCGAAGGGCAGACGGAAGTGGTTAAACGCTGCCTAAAAACCTATCTTTGCTGCTTTATCAAAGGCAAACCCAAGTCCTAGCTAATTTAGATTTGTTGACTAAGTATTGGTATAACACCACTTTTCATAGTTCTATCAATATGACCC
The DNA here is from genome assembly GCA_035236585.1 of Warburgia ugandensis. Classification (NCBI taxonomy): domain Eukaryota; kingdom Viridiplantae; phylum Streptophyta; class Magnoliopsida; order Canellales; family Canellaceae; genus Warburgia; species Warburgia ugandensis. The sequence continues at coordinate 29,193,274 of CP141131.1, forward strand.
CTTTCCATGCATTATATGGAAGGAATCCACCCATCTTGCTCAAGTTTTCAAGAGGCAAATCACTTGTAGAGGAAGTAAATGGCCAAATCCTCCATCGCTATGCAATCTTGGCTGAATTGAAATACCATTTGAACAGGGGCCCAATCATGCATGAAAGCCCAATCAAATTCAGGGAGGCAAGACTTCTCCTTCCCACTAGGTGACTTTGTACATCTAAAGATTCATCCTTACCGACTCAAGTCCTTGGCTACTCGCTTCAAAAAGAAGCTCTCTCCTCGATATTATGGCCTTTACAAGGTGTCTCAACGAATTGGCGAAGTGGCATACCACCTTAACCTACCCCCTACTGCCATGATCCATCCAATTTTTCATATCTCCCAACTAAAACCAGTTGCGTCTTCCACCTTAAGCCCTCAACCACTACCTACATCTCTTTCAAAGAGCCTCGAACTACAAGTGTATCCATCAGCCATTAAGGATACCTGCACTCTGCCTAATGGTCAGCTTCAAGTATTAGTTCAATGAGAAGGCCTACTAGATCATGACAATACTTGGAACTCTTTGACACAATCCATTCACAATTTCCTGAGTTCAACCTTGGGGGCAAGGTGGATGCTTTGAGGGGATATTGATAGACAGCAGGAGAAAAAGGGACGTTTTGGAATGACTTATTCTAGGAGATGTGATCCCCAGAAATCCATACAGTTAGCATCAGCATAAAATTAGTTGATATCAATATCATATGCAGATATACAAGGGGAACAGGTGTAAGGGTAGGAGTGGACACTGGAGGAATTCTATTAGGAGAATCATGTCTTTAGTACGAGGAAAGACAAAGGGTAATGAGGGATTTGAACAAAGAGGGAGAGGGCCCTAGTTAGGGGATAGTAGAGGAGAGACTCAGGAAGGCAGGGATGGCCTATAGTAGGGATCTTGCTATTTATTTCCACTTCCTTTGGCTTGAATTCAACTCCTTTACTGAATTCAGTTCCATCTTTTCCTTCTTCTGTCAATTGTATTTCTAGTAATTCAGTTTACAAATCCATCATTATGCTAGTTGAAAATCATTACTTCTACAAGAATATGATTCTTAACTAGAAGGAAAAATTCTTTCTAAAATCAAGTAACGATTTTATTTAAAATAATAGGTGCTAACTATCAATTTAACATCAGTGTATGTAAGGATGTAAGCATGTCTTGAAAATAAGAATTTTATTTGTGTTTTACACATCTACAACCTCCATCCTTGGTTCAGAACTCCTTGTCCAAACAAACAATCAAAATCATTATATGAAGAAAGAAACATTACATGGAGCAAATGCATGTGTCAACTGAAGTAACATGTGTGTTGTGTGGGCTTTATTTCTACTTTTAGCAATGCAATCATTCTGGCATGAAACTCCACCTGTGTGGTCTTAGTCCTATATGGTTTCATCGCAACCGGTCCCAAGCCCTGATAAAGGAAAAGGGTTTTGCATTAGGTGCCAACCGGTAAGGAAAACCCATGGCAAACTCCATGCATGAATCAACTTATAGCATTCCCTCAAGCTAGGGCATTCTCTGCAAGCGACACGCTGCATGGGATAACAGATGTAGTGGAAAATGGACAAGCGCTGCTAGGGCATTCCCCCAGAAGCAACGCGCTGCATCAGATCTCAAGTGTAGTGGAAAATAGGCAAGAGCTACTAGAGCGTTCCCTCTAAAGCGATACGCTGAATCAAAACCCATGTGCAGTATGCATGGGTTCCTATGCCGTTTAAAAAGTGCATGAGTAAAAAGGCTAGCTCAAGAGAACAAGATTTGTATCCCTACCTGGAATATAGGCACAACAACTTGTAAGAGTTTAGAGTTAGTAGATATGATGAAATGTAGGAGAGTCAAGACCGCTTGTAATCAAGAAACCAACTGGAAAGGAGCTAAAACTAGAGAAATCAATCGATATAAGCTCTCTACGTAGGAAAGGACAATTATAGAAATGGTATAGGGATAATGATAGATAAAGAATTAAAGGATAAAGTTGTAGACGTTAAGAGAACCAATGATACAACTATACTACTAAAACTTGTTCTAGGAGAGAAGATCATAAATGTCATTAGTGCATACACACCACAATCAGGGTTAGAGCACAAAATCAAGAGACACTTCTAGGAAGATATGGAGGGAGTCATGCAAGACATTCCCAACACAATAGGGATATTTATAGGAGCCAATTTTCAAGGTCATGTAGGAAAAGAAAAGGAAGGATATGATAGGGTACATGGGGAGTATAGTATTGGAGATAGAAATGAGATGAGAAAAGCTATACTTGATTTTACCTTAGCATATAACTTAGCGAAGGGGAGCCTTGGCGCAACGGTAAAAGTTGTCGTCGTGTGATCTTAAGGTCACAGGTTCAAGGCGTGGAAACAACCTCTTGCAAAAATACAAAGTAAGGCTGCCTACTATAGGCCTTTGTGGTCTGCCCCTTCACCAGACCCTACATAGGCTGGTGCTTCATGCACTGGGGTTGCCCTTTTTATATAACCTAGCTATAGCAAACACATACTTTAAGAAGAGAGATAAACACTTGCTAACATTTAAAAGTGAACCATATAAAAGTCAAATAAACTTTTTTCTACTTGTCAATGTATAAGGATTGTAAGGTAATACCTAATGAGAGTCTAACTTCACAACATAGATTAATGGTTATGGATATCTACGTGTATGTAAGAAAGGAAATGAATTTAATAAGTATCCAGAAACTACGTAGTGGAACTTAAAAAGAGAGAAAATAATATCATTTACAAATAAGTTAATAGTAGAAGGAAACTAGAATGATGAAATAGAAGTAAACACTATGCACACTAATATGGTCATGTCCATTAAAGAAGTGGCAAAGATGTCCTACAAGTATCTAAAGGTAGAAAGTGACCAATAAAGGAAACTTGGTAATAGAGTGAAAAAGTGCAAAAAGTTACTAAAGAGAAACATGTGTATTTTAAAGCATGGAAAAACACTAAAAGTAATGAAAACTTTGAACAATATCAGAAGGCTAAAAAAGTTGTTAAAACAGTAGTGAGGCTAAACTCAAGGTATACGATGGTCTTTATAATAGGTTAGGAACAAGTGATGGTGAGAAATATGTGTTTAAACTTGCAAAAGCAAGACAAAGGAAAGAGTAAGGACTTAGACTACATTAAGTGTATTAGAAGTGATGACTAAAGGGTATTAGTCAAAGATGACGACAAAGATGGGAAAGTTACTTTTAAAAATTTATGAATGGCAATTACCCGGAGAATATATGGATTAAAATACCATAAACTCAAATAACATTGGGCATTATAGATATAACCGTAGGATTAGAACACTTGAAGTGAAAGAAGTCTTGAAAAAGATGAAATCTAGAAAGGATCTGCTGCCTGATGGTATAGAAATAGAGGTTTGGAAGTATACGGGAGATACAAGAGTAGTTTGGTTGATAAAATTGTTTAACAAGATTGTGAAATCAGCGAAAATGTTAGATAAATGGATGAAGAGCTCTATTGTACCAATTTACAAGAATAAAGAAGACATACATAGTTGCACTAATTATAGGGGGATCAAACTTACGAGCCATATTGTGAAACTTTTTGAAAGAGTGATAGAGAAGAGGCTACAGCATGAGACAAGTGTATCGAAGAATCAATTTGGTTTCATGTCTGGGAGGTCTACCATGGAAGCTATTTTCTTGCTTAGACAATTGATAGAAAAATAGAGGGAGATGAGGGAAAACCTCCACATGGTCATTATTGACTTAGAAAAGGCTTATGATAGGGTCCCATGAGAGTTAATATGGTGGTTGTTGGGCGAGAAAGGGGTTTCATAGGGATATATAGACATAATTAAGGAAATGTATGAGAGAACTGTAACAAATGTTAGGACCACTAGCGAAGAAACCGGTGATTTTTCTATCACTATAGGATTGTATCAAGGATTGGCATTGAGCCTGTACTTTTTCACGTTGGTTATAGATGAGTAAATAAAACATCTGCATAAGGAGATTCCTTGGTGCATGTAATTTGCACATAACATAGTTTTGATTGATGAAACAAGGGAGGGCGTAAATACAAAGCTAGAGTTATGAAGAGATGCATTAAAACCTAAAGGATTTAAAATTAATTGAACTAAGAGTATTGGAATACAATTTTAGCAAGTAGAGGAGGGAGAGTGGAGCACCATTAAAGATTGATAACCAAGAAGTCCCCGTATAAGAACACTTCCGCTACTTAGGATCAATAATTCATGAAAGTGGAGAGATTGAAAGAGAGGTTACCCAGAGAATCCAAGCAGATTGGAACAAATGGAGATGCACCTCTAGAGTTTTATGTGATCGGAGGGTGCCACTCAAACTAAAAAAAATTCTATAGGATGGCTATAAGGCTACCATGCTCTATAGATCAAAGTATTTGACAGTTAAGGAAGAACATGTACATAGGATGAGTGTAGCCTAAATTCAAATATTGATATAGGACAAGTGGCAAGACAAGAAAGGATAGAATTAGAAATAAAAACATTGGAGGAAACTTAGGAATAGCACCAATAGGTAACAAGATGAGGGAGATTAGACCTAGATAGTTTAGAAATGTCCAACATAGACCGAAAAGGGCATCAATTAGGAGTAAGGTGATTCAAGTTGAAGGTTCTAGAAGGGCAAGAGAAAGACCTAAAAAACTTGGATAGAAGTGGTGAAAAAAGATTTTAAAACTTTGGGACTAAATGAAGTTATGACATTTAATAGAAGGGAATAGAGGAACAAGATACATGTGACCAACCGCTAATCGAGATGAGGTCTTGATGATGATGATGAATCATTCTAGCATGAAACTGCTATCAAGGTGAGTTTAGGGCATGCAATTGACTATTTCTTACTTCACTTAAGAAATAGTTTTTTTTCATTTTTTTCCTAAAGCCACAACATTACCTTCCAAATATTACAACAATCTATTGATGTTCCCTGCTAGCACATTAGCTAACTTCCAAGGAAAGATGCCATCATGCCATAGCATATGAAGCAACTATTAAAGAAATAAATCTTAGAATGGAGACTTGGAGCAACGGTTGAGTTGTCGCCATGTGACTTAGAGGTTACGGGTTCTAAGCGTGGAAACAGGCTCTTACAAAAATACAAGGTAAAGCTGCATACTAAAGGCTCTTTGTAGTCTGCCCCTTCCCGGACCCAGCATATGTAGGACCTTCATGCAGAGGGCTGCCCTTTTTATTAAAATAAATCTTCAGTAACAAAGTAAATTCATTGTGACGAAAATGCAAGAAAGAGAAGAATGCATTTCCCAAATTTAACAACCTGAAGTCAACAGCATTGGTTGGAGGAGCAGGAACCGATCCATATCCAGCAGACATCGCCCCAGCTGAGTCAAACAGTGCAGTTGGTAATATCCCCCTCGACAACTCATCTCTCTCCACTGCAAGACCCTGTTAAAACCTCAAACAACAACAACCACTCCAGGAAATCCGAGAAGAAAAAAGAATGGACTTGCACTTAAATTGTGAATCCCACCTTCGAGACAAGTTCAACAAGCTTGTTGGGAGGGGCTTCAGCATTCAATGGCGTCATGGTTGCAGTTGCAACTGAAGTTGCAGCCTGTTTAAGGAAACATTCATCAATAATTTCAAGAGAATCCTTGCAACAGCAACAAAAATCCATTGATGAGAAACATATTTTTTTATAATAAAAATCAAGGTAAATAAATAAATAAAACCCCCCAAGGTATTAATTACACATCAAATATACCAAAAGAATATTACAACAAAAAAGAACCCAAATTTTATTTTTTTTTAAATAAATAACTATAACTGAGGAAGACAACATTTACTTGGTTGAGATTTTGATCTCTTAGGTGTGCAACAATGTAGGCATTAACCTGGCGAAGAAGCTTTGCATCTTGCAATGTCTGTTCCAATCCTGTCTCCATTGCGAAAATAAGAACTTGAAATCTATCTCCCTTTTGCAAACCCGAATCTGCACAATCTGATATTCCACTTTCTCCCTCCAAAATCTATCTTACCATCTCTCTAAAACCCTGCTTACCACCATCTGAGCTAACTTTATGGCCAAAAGTCTAATCTTTTATCCAATTTTCCCTCCAAAATCTAACTTCTAAGTATCCGATTCAGTTTCCCACCCCCCCAAAAAAGTCATTTCTCAAAACCCTAACATTTAAACCTCAACAGTTGTTTCAAACCCTAATCTATCATTCCATAAGAAAAATTAATTATCTTTCAAGACCCCAACATGCTCCAATCCAATCAGCGGATACCAACAGCTTTTTTGTAGTCTGGATCCTTAAACCCTAGTTTCTTTCAAAACCCTAGCTTGGTCTATGAAAGTGCGGAACTAATCTCCCAAGTTCGCGCGCCTGTCCAACCCAAAACGGTTGACTTTGTGCGGCTCGGTTGGAAAATGTAAAAAAGTCAGTGGGGCGTGTAGTACCAACCACGCCGATAGTACTTGTTTAGTGGGGTCGGTTTCTGGTGGACCGGCATCAAACTTCACGGATCATCCAGGATCTACAGAATACTGTCTCACTTGACTAGGAATGTAATTAGACGGATGGTCATTTGCCAGATCTATTTTCAGGACACTGAATCGTCTGTACCATCAATCTGAGACCAGATGAAACGGTTAAAGCTCTCTTCATCTAGCCAACAGAGGAAATGACTATCTGATCAACACTGTTTCAGCCGTCGACCAATGATAAGGAACACATTGTTGTGGCCTTATGCGTGTAGTATAATAACAATAATCAATGGCTTAAATTTTGTTGAAGAAGACCTAATCGCATAAAGTCGGGATATGCAGCCGTGTGGCATTAGTAGATCTTGACTGTGTCACATAATCGATGGACTTGCCTGTCCTGAAGTACCAGCTTTGGTGAGAATAAGGAGTGGTATTTTCAAGCCCATCTTACTCTTGGGCAAGCTTTAACTAGCTTTCGAAAGATTCAAACCCCTTACAATCATGGCTACATCCTACATGAGTTATATTGCATGTGAACAACACTCGTGAATGGCTAGGATCTTCGAAAAGGTAATCCTAAATTAGTGTGCGTCTAGATATTATGCAGCCCTTTTACTGCTTTCGTTCTTCATTTACAGCGGGGAGTCTTGATAGAGTTCTCATTATATGATCTTGAGTGTTAAGTGTTCAATTTAGGTCAAAATACCCCTAATTTAGTGTTCAATTAGAGCATCTATGCCATCAATTTCAAGATTTTACTTTAACTTTAATTGGCCATCTAACCGTTGAATTGCAAAATTTAACGATTAGATGATCATCAGAGCTATTTAGAAGAGTAATGAATGGTTCAAATGATTCTAATTGGGTCATGTACATTGCAGATCAAACAACACAGCTTAGACAATCCAGATGATCCAAATCAAATTAAGATGAGGATGATAAAGCTTCCTGGAAAGAGAAGAATTTGAAGACTCCTAGGATAGGATAGAACAACCTTAAAGAATTGTAAAGTTCTAGCAAGACTGGGATGTTGGTGGACCCCACTCCTCTCTCTCTCTCTCTCTCTCTCTCTCTCTCTCTCTCTCTCTCTCTCTCTCTCTCTCTCTCTCTCTCTCTCTCTCTCTCTCTCTCTCTCTCACGATTAAGATGAGGATGATAAAGCTTCTTGGAAAGAGAAGAATTTGAAGACTCCTAGGATAGGATAGAACAACCTTGAAGAATTGTAAAGTTCTAGCAAGACTGGGATGTTGGTGGACCTCTCTCTCTCTCTCTCTCTCTCTCTCTCTCTCTCTCTCTCTCTCTCTCTCTCTCTCTCTCACACACACACACACACATTTTTCCTTTTATACTCTCCTCTCCATGGCCTCCCCTCTTCTTCAACCCCCGAGCAGGACCAGGTTGGACTGGCCGACCACCCTCCCATCTCTCCATTCTCTTCCCTCTCTTCATTCCCTCTATCTCTTGTTGCCTCCATTCTTTGGCCAGCATGGGTGAGTGACACACCTCCACCGCCCAAAGTCCCCATCGATCAACCATTGGTGTGTGAGACACCATACAGGCTGACCACCTCTCCTCTGTCTCTCTTCTCTTTTCCTCTCCCTTTGTTCACCAGCCATTGCACGGCTTCATCTCTCACTCTTGCTTCCCCACTGGATGGCCATAAGTGCGTGACACGCCTAGCAGGCCTGGCCTTTTCTCCCCCTCCATCTTCATCGGTCTGCCCCCGTAATCCAATCATTTCCTTCTTCCCATGCTCTCTCCCCATTCTTTACTGTTCCTCTATTTCTCCTCCATCTCTGGTGGTTTTTTTCTTACCATCGGCCAGACCGGAGAAGGAAACCCGAACTGGGTTTCCATTCTTTTCCCTTCCTTTCTTCTCTTCTTCCCACATTTCTCCTCTTCCTTCTTCCCCTTCCTCCTCCGACTTTCTTCTTCATCTGGTTTTTTTTTGTTAAAAACCAAATTTTTTTAATCAATTCTGGTTTTGCCCTTGTCTCTTTAAATGCAATTACATTCGTATCCTTTTTTGTTAATTCCATTTCTGTCCTTTCTCTTTAATTTCGTCTGTGTCCTGATTTATTCTAGTTTTATCCACATTATTCTTATCTAGGAACAGATTAATCCAAGATAGATTGATTAAGGTCTAACCCAATCAATGGGTTAGCCTTAATCAAACCAAAATATTCAAATTCTCATCCTTTTCTCTTCTGATTTCAAATTAATTTTACAGACTCATTGTTAGGACATCCCTAAAAATAATTGACGATTCTGATCTTCGATCTGAAATCCAAAATTCAATCTGAGCTGTCCAAATCCCAAATTCACAAATTAGCCCAGATCTTGATTATTTTGAGGAATCTAATAAATCTGACTGGTAGATCTCTAATCAAGGATGTGCTGAAGATATCTGAAAGGGATGATCAGATTTTAGAAGATAAGATTAGAAGATATTCAAGAAGATTAAGGTAGGGAAGTAGTTTTTTTATATTATATTTGGTTTATTTTATTTTTTATTGAACTGGAAATTTTGTAAGAGTTAGAAATTGACTTGATCTAAACTTTAATTCTAATTCCAGTAATTTTAGTGTTTTTTTGTTATTTATTTTTAATTTTAGATAATTAAATTTTATTTAAAACTCCATTTTTTAAAGCGAGTCCCTATGGGATCAACCTATATTTGCATAGCTATGCTATAATAGCCCATGCACTTGCAGTTAAACATTAACAAGTTTTTGGCACCGTTGCCGGGGACTTGTAAAGGAGTTTTTATAAAATTTAATTCAAAAATCAAAAAAATAAAAAAATCTAGAAAAAGTGTAGGAATTGCAGAGTTTTAGCATTTTTCAATTTTTTTAGTGCATAACCACCTAATTTCCTGAAATTGGTACTTATTTCTAATTTTCTTTTTCAAGAAAACAAGTAGAAAAAATTGGCAAGAAAATCTTCACCAACATGGAAATTTCCCTGCTTTCCTATATTAGGATTTTTTTTCCTTTTGAGTAAAGCTTGTAGTGAGGATCCTTGTAAATTGCAATTTCCATTTTCATTTTAAAGGGTTGTAATAATACAGGGCAAATGTGAGATAAGGTAGCCCACACTTGATCTTCATCAGAAACCCTATTGTAAGTCTCCTCACTCATTTAAATTCCTAGATTATGGTTTGCATTTAGCGTAAATTTGCATTGTTTGGTAGTATAAATCATATAGAAAGCATCCTTTTATAATTGTTGCATTTTTATGGTTTTGCATTAGTTTATCGCTTTTATTTGCATCTTAAGACACGGTTAATGCTTTAAGGTGATGTATATATGCTGATCGAACTGCCATGGAGTGTGGAATTAATTAGTAAGGGCACCCTACCCTATAAGATCAAAGGTGGATTTTATCACCACTCCTTGGCCCACCTAGGATAATCATCTCAAGTGCGCTACCCTAACCTTTAATCAAATTAAAATCAATCAGAAGAGACCTATAGGGCCATCATATGCTCGTAGGACCCTCTTAATAAGACACGATTTACTGTCAATCTAGTGGCTTTTTATCACTGTGGTTATTGGGGGTTGTCTAATAGAGCCTTGCTCTTCCCCACCTCATGTTGACGTTTGTGAGGTCTAAATGCCTCCTTACACGAGGGTTGTATTAACCACTTTGGTTAGAACCTAACTGGTAAGCAGTAGCCAACTCCTAAAGAGAGTAGGAGCGTTAGATTAGGCTAATTAAAAGCATTGCCCCACAAAAATTCAATAAAATCAATATGTTGCTTATTAGCCTCAAGGATTATATTGTTTCCTTTGTTTGTTCATCTTTCTAGGAAGTTAGGTTACATCATGTAGGTTAGCTTTCATCTTTAAAAAAATAAAAAAAGAGAAGAAGAAAAAAGAGAGCTATCAAGAAGGGGATAGATTTCATAAATTAGATGCCTAGATGGATTGGTTAGATCTTATGGAAAGTCAATTGCTTAGGCTAATAGCTTCTTGGCAAATTGCGCCACAACCTCAATATCATAATTACTATACCTATTCTGAGCATCCCTATTCCACTCCTTCCTGGGCCCCATCAAGCTCCACATACAGTGAATACTATCAGGAGCCAGTGGATCCACCTAATGCATTCACATACCTTAGCAATTTTTATTCTGAAACAAATTTTCAAGACTCTAACGGATGTGCTAAGCATCATGAACAACCATGGTCTCAGGATTACCAATATCAGGAAGAACCACAATGGTCTCACCTTGATCAGTACTACCATGATTATTCTGAATATCAGGGTCAACCATTATGTGTTCAGCCTGCTTAGTCCTTTTCCAATACCCCAATGCCACGATAATACTAACCCTATGAGTCATTTCCTCTACAAGAAGAACCAATATTAGAAGAAAATATGCAGCATATGTGTGAAATAATAGCACAAGGGAATAAGGAAATAAGACAAATGATGGAGGATTTCACTAAGGAAATAAACCGAGGGAGGGAGGAATTTGAGGAAACACTGAAACAAATTAGGGGGAATATAGAGCCATTTATTCTTGACACTAGGATCCTTATGAGTCACAAAGTTTACAACCATCCTTAAAAATCTCCAACTTAGATATACTTGAGCCATGTCCTGATTCTGATTATGAAGAGACTTCCATTGATGAAGAGAATAAAGCTTTAGAAAAATCCAACCCTAATCCTCTAGATGCGTGTCCCACCTATTTGTATGACTTTGATGAAGACACATCTATTGAGGAAATTATTGAGTTGTTGGATACTATGACTTTGATGGACACTTCCAGATTGCAAGCCAGAGTAGATCCTCCTATAAAGCATGAAATTCATATTGCACTTTTTAATGTAGAAGATGTACCTGATTGGGACCTAGCAGCCTTATTTGAACAAACATCAAATGATAATATAGGCTCAATTGCTACCGTACCTGTGCTTATCAAACATGGAAAAGCAGAGTCAATTGATATGCATCAACCTACTATAGGATACATATCAGAAGATAACTAGGGTTTAAGCCCTTGCCCCTGCTTCTAGTAATATAAGAACAACCTATTAGAGAAGGGCAGAGTCAAGTTATTACCCTAATTCAGGAAACTGATAGGGACACGGTAGAAAATTATAAACTAAATAGAATGGTCATTATTATCCCTCAATTTGGTCAAGACAAGGATTGTTTAACACCATATGGTCCAAGGAAATACACGAAAGTTCATGCAGTCATTGTGTTACCCTCACCTCAATTTTCAAGGTGGAGCAATTATATTGACTACCGTGAAATATTAAAGATGGGGGATCAACAATATGGTCCCACTACTTTTACATTTGCAGTGATCTACTATACTATATTCATATCACCACCTAAAATTTCAAGGTGGAGGCCATATATAGATCACCGCGAAATTTTGAAGTGGCGTGAGAATTCTCGCCATTTCATCTTAGGGTTAGGATTATGGCAAATAAAGTTGACCCAGTTAGTTCTAGGTTTAGAAAGTTAGGTTAGGAAATGTCTAGTTGAAGACGTTAAACTTAACGCTCATTGGGAGGCAACCCAAGGGTTTTGAGTTTACACCACTCCACTTTCATATAGAATCCTATGTTTTCAAACATTGGGGACAATGTTTCATTCATGTTGGGGGTGTAGATGCACTAAAGATTTTGTGTTTTCTTAAGTTTAAAAAAAAAAATTGAAATTTTTTGAAAAAACAAAAAGTCTTTAAAGAAGAGTTCCCTTACTGTGATGAGAACTGGATATTCAGAATTTAGTAAATATACTAATTTCACCTCTTAATGAGAATGCATATGATTAGTTTTGCATGTCATTCATGTGTTGAAGCATTTTATGAAAGTTAATTCTCGGAAACCATTTACACACAGCACATAATCAAGACTAATATAGAGATATGACTTAGAGACTCTGAGGAAAATCAATAGAGACCTATAACCCAGTGAGAGTTTGAGACTATCTCCTTTTAGAGAGTTATAAGTAATTCCATGAATTCTTTAGTGCACATACATTAGTGTGATCCTGTTATCCTTGTTTTGGTTAAACATCAAGAATAATGGGAGTACTAACTTTAATTCTAGAAATTTATTGAATCTGATAGGCTTTAGGAAACTTAGGAAATGATATAGGCCATTCTTGATCAGTCCAGAGACATAAAGCCTACCCAATATAGTATACCACTAGTTAGCCTTTTGAGCCTGTTATTAAGCCTTTTCTTTCTTAACCCCATTCACCTTAACCTAGAATAACCCAGTAAAATAAATAACAACTATCCATCTTCAAAATGAGTAGAGTATAGAAAAAAGTTCAAACATAGGACAAAAAGTCAAAGAAGTGAGAAAAAATTAGCTCTTTCTTCCAAGAAAAAGACCAAAGTCAAAAGTTTTTAAAGAAGAGTTCCCTTACTGTGATGAGAATTGGATGTTCAAAATTTAGTAAATATACTGTTTTCACCTCTTAATGGGAATGCATATGATTAGTTTTGCATGTCATTCATGTGTTGAAGCATTTTATGAAAGTTAATTCTAGGAAACCATTTAGACACAACACATAATCAATACTAATATAAAGATATGACTTAGAGACCATAAGGAAAATCAGTGGAGACCTATAACCTAGTGAGGGTCTGAGACTATTTCCTTTTAGAGAGTTATAAGTAATTCCATGAATTCTTTAGCATACATACATTAGTGTGGTCATGTTATCCTTGTTTTGGTTAAACATCAAGAATAAATAGGAGTAATAATTTTAATTCTAGAAATTTATTGAATCTGATAGGCTTTAGGAAACCTAGGAAATGATATAGGTCATCCTTGCTCAGTCTAGAGACATAAACCCTACCCAATATAGTATACCACTAGTTAGCCTTTTGAGCCTGTTATTAAGCCTTTTCTTTCTTAACCCCATTCATCTTAACCCAGAATAACCCAATAAAATAAACAACCACTACCCATCTTCAAAATGAGTAGAGCATAGAAAAAGGTTCAAAAATAGGACAAAAAGTCAAAGAAGTGAGAAAAAATTAGCTGTCTTTATTCCAAAAAAAGGAAAAAGAAAAAGAAAGACCAAAGCCAAAAGTTTTTAAAGAAGAGTTCCCTTACTATGATGAGAACTGGATGTTTAGAATTTAGTAAATATACTGTTTTCACCTCTTAATGGGAATGCATATGATTAGTTTTGCATGTCATTCATGGGTTGAAGCATTTTATAAAAGTTAATTCTCGGAAACCATTTACACACAACACATAATCAAGACTAATATAGAGATATGACTTAGAGACCCTGAGGAAAATTAGTAAAGACCTATAACCTAATGAGAGTTTGAGACTATCTCCTTTTAGAGAGTTATAAGTAATTCCATGAATTCTTTAGCATACATACATTAGTGTGATCCTGTTATCCTTGTTTTAGTTAAACATCAAGAATAAATGGGAGTAATAACTTTAATTCTAGAAATTTATTGAATCTGATAGGCTTTATGAAACCTAGGAAATGATATAGGCCATCCTTGCACAGCCCAGAGACATAAAGCCTACCCAATATAGTATACCACTAGTTAACCTTTTGAGTCTGTTATTAAGCCTTTTCTTTCTTAACCCCATTCACCTTAACCCAAAATAACCAAGTAAAATAAATAACAACTACCCATCTTCAAAATGAGTAGAGTATAGAAAAAAGTTCAAACATAGGACAAAAAGTCAAAGAAGTGAGAAAAAATTAGCTGTCTTTCTTCTAGAAAAAGGAAAAAGATAAAGAAAGACCAAAGTCAAAAGTTTTTAAAGAAGAGTTCCCTTACTGTGATGAGAACTGGATGTTCAAAATTTAGTAAATATACTGTTTTCACCTCTTAATGGGAGTGCATATGATTAGTTTTGCATGTCATTCATATGTTGAAGCATTTTATGAAAGTTAATTCTCGGAAACCATTTAGACACAGCACATAATCAAGACTAATATAGAGATATGACTTAGAGACCCTGAGGACAATCAGTGGAGACCTATAACCTAGTGAGAGTTTGAGACTATTTCCTTTTAGACAGTTATAAGTAATTTCATGAATTCTTTAGCGTACATACATTAGTGTGATCCTATTATCCTTGTTTTGGTTAAACATCAAGAATAAATAGGAGTAATAACTTTAATTCTAGAAATTTATTGAATTTGATAGGCTTTAGGAAACCTAGGCAAGGATATAGGCCATCCTTGCTCGGTCCGTAGACATAAAGCCTACCCAATATAGTATACCACTAGTTAACCTTTTGAGCCTCGTTATTAAGCCTTTTCTTTCTTAACGCCATTCACCTTAACCTATACTAACCCAGGAAAATAAAAAATGACTACCCATCTTCAAAATGAGTAGAGTATAGAAAAGGTTCACAAATAGGGCAAAAAGTTAAAGAAGTGAGAAAAAATTAGTCAGTCTTTCTTCTAGAAAAAGGAAAAAGATAAAGAAAGACCAAAGTCAAAAGTTTTTAAAGAAGAGTTCCCTTACTGTGATGAGAACTGGATGTTCAAAATTTAGTAAATATACTGTTTTCACCTCTTAATGGGAGTGCATATGATTAGTTTTGCATGTCATTCATATGTTGAAGCATTTTATGAAAGTTAATTCTCGGAAACCATTTAGACACAGCACATAATCAAGACTAATATAGAGATATGACTTAGAGACCCTGAGGAAAATCAGTGGAGACCTATAACCTAGTGAGAGTTTGAGACTATTTCCTTTTAGACAGTTATAAGTAATTTCATGAATTCTTTAGCGTACATACATTAGTGTGATCCTATTATCCTTGTTTTGGTTAAACATCAAGAATAAATAGGAGTAATAACTTTAATTCTAGAAATTTATTGAATTTGATAGGCTTTAGGAAACCTAGGCAAGGATATAGGCCATCCTTGCTCAGTCCAGAGACATAAAGCCTACCCAATATAGTATACCACTAGTTAACCTTTTGAGCCTGTTATTAAGCCTTTTCTTTCTTAACGCCATTCACCTTAACCTATACTAACCCAGTAAAATAAATAATGACTACCCATCTTCAAAATGAGTAGAGTATAGAAAAAGTTCACAAATAGGGCAAAAAGTTAAAGAAGTGAGAAAAAATTAGCTGTCTTTCTTCTAGAAAAAGGAAAAAGAAAAAGAAAGACCAAAGTCAAAAGTTTTTAAAGAAGAGTTCCCTTACTGTGATGAGAACTGGATGTTCAAAATTTAGTAAATATACTGTTTTCACCTCTTAATGGGAGTGCATATGATTAGTTTTGCATGTCATTCATATGTTGAAGCATTTTATGAAAGTTAATTCTCGGAAACCATTTAGACACAGCACATAATCAAGACTAATATAGAGATATGACTTAGAGACCCTGAGGAAAATCAGTGGAGACCTATAACCTAGTGAGAGTTTGAGACTATTTCCTTTTAGACAGTTATAAGTAATTTCATGAATTCTTTAGCGTACATACATTAGTGTGATCCTATTATCCTTGTTTTGGTTAAACATCAAGAATAAATAGGAGTAATAACTTTAATTCTAGAAATTTATTGAATTTGATAGGCTTTAGGAAACCTAGGCAAGGATATAGGCCATCCTTGATCAGTCCAGAGACATAAAGCCTACCTAATATAGTATACCACTAGTTAACCTTTTGAGCCTGTTATTAAGCCTTTTCTTTCTTAACGCCATTCACCTTAACCTATACTAACCCAGTAAAATAAATAATGACTACCCATCTTCAAAATGAGTAGAGTATAGAAAAAGTTCACAAATAGGGCAAAAAGTCAAAGAAGTGGAAAAAAATTAGCTGTCTTTCTTCCAAAAAAATTGACCAAAGTCAAAAGTTTTTAAAGAAGAGTTTCCTTACTGTGATGAGAACTGGATGTTCATAATTTAGTATATATACTGTTTTCACCTCTTAATGGGAATGCATATGATTAGTTTTGCATGTCATTCATGTGTTGAAGCATTTTATGAAAGTTAATTCTCGAAAACCATTTACACACAGCACATAATCAAGAATAATATAGAGATATGACTTAGAGACCCTCAGGAAAATCAGTGGAGACCTATAACCTATTGAGAGTTTGAGACTATTTCCTTTTAGAGAGTTATAAGTAATTCCATGAATTCTTTAGCGTACATACATTAGTGTGATCCTATTATCCATGTTTTGGTTAAACATCAAGAATAAATAGGAGTAATAACTTTAATTCTAGAAATTTATTGAATCTGATAGGCTTTAGGAAACATAGGAAATGATATAGGCCATCCTTGCTCAGTCCAGAGACATAAAGCCTACCCAATATAGTATACCACTAGTTAACCTTTTAAGCCTGTTATTAAGCCTTTTCTTTCTTAACCCCATTCACCTCAACCTATATTAACCCAGTAAAATAAATAATGACTACCCATCTTCAAAATGAGTAAAGTATAGAAAAAGTTCAAAAATAGGACAAAAAGTCAAAGAATTGAGAAAAAATTAGTTGTCTTTCTTCCAAAAAAAAAAAAGAAAAGAAAAAGAAAGACTAAAGTCTGAAAGAGAAATTCACTTCAAGTACAAACTAAAAGAAAAGTTGTCCTAACATATATTCATTGAAGTCATCTACTCAATTTTGAACCTTTGAAATCTTGATACTTTTTTTTGTTTTTTTTCTAAACATGTCCTAAGCTTACATTTTGTCCTTGTTAGAGACCTATTGATCTTTGGTGGACATTGCCTTAAAGAGGAGATAGAAAGAAAGAATTAAGGTAAAAGACCGCTAATATTCTTGGTGATAACATCCACTCTTAAGGATCACTTTTCTTTGTCTCATGAGCGTTGAAAAGAATTATGTGAGCCACAGTTTGTTGGATTCGGTCACATAATAAGAGAAATATATTTAACCCCTTATCTGAGAGTTTTATTTTTGAGTTTTTGAGGTCAAAGCATATTTCCAATGGAATGCAAGCATATCCAATTAGAAGTCAAGATTTATGTGGCTGTACACACACATGCACTCTGAGAAATAGCTCAAATAAAATGTCTTTAATATGTGTATGGTGTGTAAAATTGTCAAATTCTCTTCATTAAGTTGTGAAAAACTAGTCAATTTGCTAATGAATTAGGATTCTCTGAGATAAAATAGGGGACTTGACTTTACTGAAATTTATGGGTATATTCACTGCAAACCCTCATGAGGCATAACTCGTCTACTAGGGGTAACCTAACAGTTCAAGGGCTTGTTACATGTGCTAAATGCAATCGTGAATACTTATGAAAGTGGCACCTTGTACTAGTTTTATATAAAATAATTGTCTGCATGTTTGCTAGGGACTAGCAAAATGTTTGTTGGAGGTGTGTTAAGTGTTCAATTTTGGTCAAAATACCCCTAATTTAGTGTTCAAATAGAGCATCTAGGTCATCAATTTCGAGATTTTACATAAATATTGTATTTTAGCTTTAATTGGCCATCTAACCGTTGAATTGCAAAATTTAACGATTAGATGATCATCGGAGCTACTTAGAAGAGTAATGAATGGTTCAGATGATTCTAATTGGGTTATGTACATTGCAGATCAAACAACACAGCTTAGATGATCTAGGTCAAATCAAGATAAGGATGATAAAGCTTCCTAGAAAGAGAAGAATTTGAAGACTCCTAGGACAGAAGAACCTTGAAGAATTGTAGAGTTCTAGCAAGACTGGGATGTTGGTGGACTCCACCCCTCTCTCTCTCTCTCTCTCTCTCTCTCTCTCTCTCTCTCTCTCTCTCTCTCTCTCTCTCTCTCTCTCTCTCTCTCTCTCTCTCTCTCTCTCTCTCTTATCTCCATCTATCTCACATCTCTCTCTCACACGACTCTCTCTCTCCATCTCATTTTTCCTTTTATACTCTCCTGTCCATGGTCTCCCCTCTTCTTCAACCCCTGGGCAGGACCGGGTTGGACTGGCCGACCACCCTCGCATCTCTCCATTCCCTCTATCTCTTGCTGCCTCAATTCTTTGGCTAGCATGGGTGAGTGACACACCTCCACTAGCCAAAGTCCGCGTCGGTCAACCATTGGTGCGTGACACACCATACAGGCTGACCACCTCTCCTCTATCTCTCTCTTATCTTTTCCTCTCCCTTTGTTCACCAACCATTGCACGGCTTCATCTCTAACTCTCGTTTCCCCACTGGCCGACCATAGATGCGTGACACACAAAGCAGGCCTAACCTTTTCTCCCCCTCCATCTTCACCGGCCAGCCCCTAAAATCCAGTCGTTTCCTTCTTCCCATGCCCTTTCTCCATTCTTTACTGTTCCTCCGTTTCTCCTCCATCTCTTGCGATTTTTTTCTCACCATCGGCCAGACTGGAGAAGGAAACCCGAACTGGGTTTCCATTCTTTTCCCTTCCTTTCTTCTCTTGTCCCCACATTTGTCCTCTTCCTTCTTCCCCTTCCTCCTCCAACTTTCTTCTTCATCTGGTTTTTTTGTTGTTGTTAAAAACCAGATTTTTTAATCAATTTCGGTTTTGCCCTTGTCTCTTTAAATGCAATTACATTCCTGTCCTTTTTTGTTAATTCCATTTCTGTCCTTTCTCTTTAATTTCGTTTGTGTCCTAATTTATTCAAGTTCTGTTTTATCTACATTATTCTTATCTAGGAACAGATTAATCCAAGATAGATCAATTAAGGTCTAACCCAATCAACGGGTTATCCTTAATCAAACCAAAATCTTCAATTTCTCATCCTCTTCTCTTCTAATTTCAAATTAATTTTATAAACTCATTGTTAGGACATCCGTAGAAATAATTGACGATTCTGATCTTCAATCTGAAATCCAAAATTCAATCTAAGCCGTCCAAATCCCAAATTCACAAATTAGCCCAGATCTTGATTATTTTGAGGAATCTGATGAATCTGATCAGTAGATCTCTAAGCAAGGACGTGCTGAAGATATCTAAAAGGCTGAACAGATTTTAGAAGAGAAGATTTGAAGATATTCAAGAAGATTAAGCTAGGGAAGTAGTTTTTTTTTTTATATTATATTTGGTTTATTTTATTTTTGATTGAACTGGAAATTTTGTAAGAGTTAGAAATTGACTTGATCTAAACTTTAGTTCTAATTCCAGTAATTTCAGTGTTTTTTTGTTATTTTTTTTTAATTTTTAGATAATTAAATTTTATTTAAAACTCTATTTTTTAAAGCGAGTTCTTATGGGATCAACTTGTATTTGTATAGCTATACTACAATAGCCCGTGCACTTGTGGTTAAATATTAACATTGAGGTCATGGGTTCAAGGCATGAACATAGTCCCTTGTAAAATACAAGGTAAGGTTGTGTACCATTGACCCTTGTAGTTTGCCCCTTCCCCGAACTTGCATATGTGGGAGCTGCCATTTTTTTCCCTTCATTTACAGCAGAAAATTTGCAGAAAATTTTGCAATGTGCAGTGCATGTAATGCAGTAAAGGACCTGCGATGGGCTTGGAACTTGCAAAAGGTGAGCCCAATTGGAGTTAAGAGCTTGCCAAAGGGCAGGCTGGGTTGTGTTTGCTGATTCCTTATTTTCATCCAAAATTTTTCATGCCAACCCATTACCTATATCAAAAGAGTTCTGCTACGAAAACGTAGTTGTGGATATGTATGTTTGGGATACTGCTATTCGAAGTTTGGTATGTCACAGCAACTGTCAGCAAAACACCAAAATATTGCAGCCCTTACGTCTTAAACTGATGCCTAAAGCTCAAAATTCTAAAACATGAGTAATCTTGAGTGCCCCTGGTAGCTCTTCGTCAAAATCACTTGCGAGTTTACAAATGGAGACCTGGTGAGAGTCCACACTAAAAAAGCGAGTAAAGTGAAGAAGTCCACGGGCCTCTTTTATTCATGATGATTGTTTTTTTCATCTGAACGAAGTACCAAAAATTGGCGAGCAACAAGAATGCATTTGGATAATCCAACTACTTGTTTTGGGTCTTCCCAAAAATTAATAAAATAAAGTTCGTGATTTTTAACACAGAGAAATATAGTCTAAAAACATCATGAATTTTAACACAGAGAAATATAGTCTAAAAACATCATGAATTTGATATCTAGTATAAATCATTACAAACATGTCAAAATGGCTTAGATCCACGCAAGATTTTAGGAGCACGAGAAAAGGGGCATAAACTTCTTTACACGCTAGCAAGCATGGACTCGGGACTTCCGAATAACTGAGCAGAAATCACAAATTTATGTCCAAGTTGTGTCCAAATGCAGACTTAACTGCTGCTATAGCAGACTTAAACCCTTTTATAAAGGGCAGCCAGGTGCACGAAGTTCCCATGTATGCAGGGTCCAGGGAAGGGGCGGACCACAAAGGGTCTATAATATGCAGCCTTACCTCGCACTTTTTGCAAGAGACTGTTCTCACGCCTCAAACCCATGACCTCCAGGTCACACAGCAACAATTCAAACATTGCGCCAAAGCTCCCCTTCTACTTAAACCCTTCGTATGTGATCTGCAAATCTATTGTTTTCAGCCTTCAACGCGTGGCTGTCACCTGCTTTTGGCTTTAGACTGTATGCTTTCAGCTTAAGTTGAAAGACTGAGCATGGATGCCATGTAGAACAGAGAAAACAGCATTGGCAAGAAACTATAATTCCTTGCTAAAAATGTTCTTATTACAAACTTAAATGGAAGCAATGTATCCATGAGCTGCAGCGGCAATTTCTTTTTGCATATCTCTTAAAATTTAAAAATTACCAGCTGATAAAAATGTTTCAGAGGTAAGTTCATGACATAACCAGGCAATGTGGTCAGTCAGAAGAAGTACCAACAAGCTCTGTTTAATCCAGATCCAAATGGCAACGAGACTGCATGAACAAAACTCCCACCTCCTTTGAAAAATGACTTTCTGGGTCGCAGCACCAAATGATGATGAACAGCTATGTTGAGTGAATGTCAACCCCTCTTCAGATCTCGAATCACCACCACATGGAGAACAAAATGGTACCCATGCGAGTAATATCCGTCAGGATCAAATCTCTTGATCTCTCACGCATAACCGCTCTGTCACCAATAAGAATTAAGTAGAAATGCTTAGATCAAAGCATTAAGATTGTACGCCTCCAAATTTGGCAAATGTAGCTAACTCACAGTAAATTACATGCTTGAGCTTTAAGACAACAAAGAGAAAGCAGTTCAATAATGCATTTCTATCAATGATCTTATTCGAGTAATGCAAGCAATTACTACAAGTCCACATACTTCATGTTCTGGTCCTTCATGTTATATTACTAGTCAAACACAAAACAGACCTGGGTCTGAAGAATCAAATCAAAGATGGAAAGAGGTTTCTTACTCAAGTATTCATAGGCCAATATCATTGAGGTTCCCCAGGCTGACATGCTGACAAACCTTGGGCCGAGCCCTCTATATAGACCCTTCCACCCATCCTCCACGATCAAACTCTTGACGACTTGCATTGTAGTTTCTCTTCTTTCATGTTCCATAACCTGCAATATTCAAAAATAAATTTAAAGTGGAAAACCAGCAAGCCGCAAAAATAGTCACTTTAGACCTAACTCATATGACATATATTGATAGCCTATGCATTCTTGCAGTAAATTTAGGGATAAGTGAAAAACCAGAAGATGCATTTCAATCTTCAGCTCGAGATGTATTTGTAGATTGAAGTTCTAATATAATAAAATTTTGAATTCAATCAAAGATATCTAGAAACTAAAAATTATTGAAATAAGACAAAGAAAAAAGAAGAAGGGCAGCCTAGTGCATATAGCTCCAATGTAAGCTGAGTCCCAGTACAAAGGTTCTTCAGTATGCAGCCTTACCTTGCATTTTTGCAAGAAGCTATTTCCATGCCTTGAACTAGTGACCTCTAAGTCACACGGCAACAACTCTACCGTTGCAGCAAGGCTCTCCATCATTGAAAGAATACATACAAATTGTAAATGACATACAAGCACCTTCTACTTCTGGTCAATGGTTTAAAAACTTATACTGATTGCTGCAGTTGGAAACCTCCGCAAGTTGGAGACCATGCCACAAAGAAAATAATATTGGAAAGACAAAATCAAGTTTCCATTAGATTTGAAGAACACTACCTGAAGTCGGGTCTTGATAGTATCCAAAGGTGTTGTGATGCAGGATGCAACTGCACCAGCGATAATTCCCCCACTTGCTTGAACTGCTACTATCATTGACTGGCTAGGGCCAGATTCTTTTTTATCACTTCCATAGTCTAAGAGCCTGCCCAAAACATCCAACAGGAAAGGTTGGAAACTTTCGGAGAAGTTTTCACATTTTTACTAACGTATAAATCATAGGAAACATTGGTCAGAAAATGTTAAGCTCCAATCTTAGAACATAAAAATCCAGTGACAGGAATAGCATATGGAAGCTGAAGATAAAAAACCCATTCAACCGTGAAAACCAACATGACATCAGCACACCAGTTGCAGTTTCCGATTGCTTAAGTGCAGCCTAAAACTGAACACTATACATAACCTTAACAAAGAACAATCATCCTTGAATCTCACAGGTCTTCTAACCAAGCTGTATTGAGACTAAGCATAAGTTAACAGACAATAACTGGAGATCTAAGAGAACTATGGTATGAAAATAATCTACTTTAGCAATAGCAACCTGATTAACTGCTTCAACTATTTGGTATGCCAGTAATAGTTGTATCTACATTATTCTCATGGTACACAGTACATGAAAAGGTTGTAAAATTGCATCACTTTACTAATGCACAAACCTTCAGCAACGGATCTGGAGTATTAGCAAAAGCCAACGATGATAGTATTTGAATGGGAATTAGTCAGATGTATGACCGAGTTAATGAGAGATTTTAGTGCGGGCAAAAATGTTTAATTTGGCAGCTAAAAATGTTACATTACAATTCAGAAACCACCACAAGAAAGAAAGAATTTCGACTGGCCAAAATTTATCTTATGATTCAGAAACCACCACGAGAAAGAAAGAATTTCAACTGGATATCAGCCAGTTTATGTACTGCAGCTACAAAGTGACAATATTTAGGAACAGAAATAGGATTAGGAAAACAAGTTCCATGCACTCCTTTCAAAAAAAAAAAAAAAACAGTTACAGGCACTCTTCAAAATCTACTAAGCTACTTGTGAATTTTATCAGCGGTCATCCATTACAAAGCAATTTTGAATTACATCCTGCTCTGCTTGATAACATATTTTACTTGTGTTGGAAGACAGACCTGTTTTTCTGATTCTAAAGTTTGCAAATATCTAAGACATAGAGCAAGATGTTCCTTTCCCTTTCTGTTTTCTTTCTTTTTCTCAGTCCTTATTAAGCTTGGACTTAACCTATGATCTGAAGGTGAGTCTTTGTGTCTCGGCAACAAGCTACAGATCAAACCTAAGTCCTTTTCTGATGTTGGTATTATCCAGAAAAGCACCAGGATATTGTGGCACCTAGAGGAATGCATTTTGTTGCAGGTCTGAATGGTACTAATTTGAATGTAACAAAAGCCAAGCTACTAATTTTGAAACAGTTGGATTGATCATTGATACAATATCTGTGCAAACATCTCTGTCATCAATGGAGAGCTTTTGGAGATCAATTTGGACTAGAGAAAATTAAGATGGGATCAATTGAAACTTCAGCATTTCTCTCTGTTGACTTGCTTCTAACTCTCCATGTAATTAAGTTTAGATTTATGAAAAGAAAAGATAAAGAAGGGCATGCGGGCCGATGTAAAGCATTCTTTCCTATGATTCAACATGACATGGAAACCTTCCAAAACATATAACAAAAATGAAAATGCAATTCCAGTTAAGATGGACAGATCTCATACTTCCAGATGAAACGTTGGCTGGACCCATAGCTTGCCCACCATACAGCACTTGATGGCGAATAGGTCATAACTGACAAGCCAAACCCTCTATATAATCCCCGAATGCCATCAGACTTGAGAACTTTACGAGCAACATCCAGTCCACCACTGTACTTTGCATAACCAGAGTATCCTTGCACCATCAGTTTTTGGCTAACCTAACACAAAATAAATTATAAATCAGTTGGAAGGCTGATTTGATTGGTCTCTGATACATGCAGTTCCTTGATAAATGAAGTAGAAGTTTTCTCTTCTTCTTCTTCTTCTTTTTTTTTTTTCCTCTTTTGAGTTATCCAACAAAGGACTACCATTGTTTACTCTGTGTACATATATTGTGCAACCAAAGCAGATACGGCAGTAATTGATCCCTATAAGCAACTTGATGGTGCAAAACACATAAGACGATTAGCAGATGATATACCAGTAAATGCTAATAATTGAATTGCTGTGCCATTATGCCATGAAACCAACTGGCCAAGAGGATACAACATAGCAGCAATTGCCATACATGCAAAAAAAGTCACAGACCATAGCTGATGGGATATGAATAGTCTAGTATTATCATTCTTGTGCATCCATGTTGCAATAAAGCATATACAGAAACAAAAGACCCAAATTTGGAACCAGATAATGCAAAGTCAATATGCTGATAAGCAGATAATATATTGGTAACTTCTTGCTTTTGTCTTATTGTCTAAGCATCAGAAGCATACACGAAGACCAGCACTATCATGAAGTAAAGAAACCAAATGGAACAAGAACATCAGCGGCACCAACTACTTAGTAGCAAATCATCATCATCATCATCAAGACCTTATCCCAATTAGGGGTCGGCCACATGAATCTTATTCCTCCATTCCACTCTATTAAATACCATGGCTTCATTTAGTCCCAAAGTTTTTAAATCTTTCCTCACCACTTCTATCCACGTTCTTTTGGGCCTTCCCCTTGCCCTTTTAGAACCTTCAACTTGTATTGCCTCACTCCTTCTAACTGGTGCCGTTGTTGGCCTCCTTTGAACATGTCCAAACCATCTAAGTCTAATCTCCCTCATCTTGTTACCTATTGGTGCTATCCCTAAATTTCTTCTAATATTTTCATTTCTAATTCTATCCTTTCTTGTCTTACCACTCATCCATCTCAACATCCTCATTTCTGCAACACTCAGCCTATGAGGATGATGTTCCTTAACTGCCCAACACTCTGATCCATAGAGCATGGCCGGCCTTATAGCCATCCTATAGAATTTTCCCTTTAGTTTGAGTGGCACCCGCCGATCACATAAAACCCCCGATGCACATCTCCATTTGTTCCAACCCGCTTGGATTCTTTGGGTAACCTCCCTCTCAATCTCTCCACTCTCATGGATCAATGATCCTAAGTATCGGAAGTGGTCTCTCATGGGGACCTCTTGGTTATCAATCTTGACTAGTACTCCACTCCTACTCTCCTTGCTAAAATTACATTCCATATATTCTGTCTTAGTTCGGCTAATTTTAAATCCTTTCGATTCTAATGCTTCTCTCCATAGCTCTAGCTTTATGTTGACACCCTCCCTTGTCTCATCAAGTAGAACTATATCGTCTGCAAATAGCATGCACCAGGGAATCTCCTCATGCAGATGTTTTGTTAACTCATCCATAACTAATGTGAAAAGGTATGGGCTCAATGCCGATCCTTGGTGCAATCCGACAAAGGACAGAAAATCACCGATCACGCCACTAGTGGTCTTAACATTTGTTACTGCTCCCTCATACATATCTTTAATTATGTCTATATACCCTTGAGAAACCCCTTTAACACCTAACACCCTCCATATTAACTCTCTAGGGACTCTATCATAAGCCTTCTCTAAGTCAATAAAGACCATGTGTAGGTCTTTTCTCCTCTCCCTATATTTCTCTACTAATTGTCTTAGTAAGAAAATAGCTTCCATGATAGACCTCCTGTGCATGAAACCAAACTGATTCTCCGATACACTTGTTTCATGTCGTAGCCTCTTCTCAATGACTCTTTCAAAAAGTTTCATGGTGTGGCTCATAAGTTTGATCCCTCGATAATTAGTGCAACTCTGAATGTCTCATTTATTCTTATAGATTGGTACAATAGAGCTTTTCCTCCACTCATCAGGCATTTTCTTTGATTTTATAATCTTGTTAAACAACTTGGTCAACCAAACTACCCCGATATCTCCCATATGCTTCCAAACCTCTATTGGTATACCATCAGGCCCCATGGCCTTTCCTGATTTCATCTTTCTCAAGGCCTCTTTTACTTCAAGCATTCTAATCCTACGTTCATATCTATAATATCCAGTGTTATTTAGATTTATAGTATTTTCAATCCCTATATTCTTAGGGCCATTGTCATTTAACAATTTTTGGAAGTATATTTCCCACCTTTGTTTGATCTCAGCGTCTTTGACTAATACCCTTTGATCATCGCTTCTAATGCACCTAACATGCTCTAAGTCCTTACTCTTCTGTTCTCTTACCTTTGCAAGTTTAAACACATCTTTCTCACCTTCTCTTGTTCCTAGTCTATTATAGAGCTCATCGTATGCTTTAAGTTTAGCCTCACTTACTATTCTTTTAGCAACGTTTTTAGCATTCTTATATTGTTCATAGTTTTCATTATTTCTAATCTTCTGCCATGCTTTAAAATGCATTCGTTTTTCTTTAATAGCTTTTTGCTCTGTTTCATTCCACCACCATGTTTCCTTTGCTAATAGCCTTTTACCTTTAGATACTCCTAAGACATCTTTTGCCACTTTCTTAATGGACTCAGCCATATTAGTCCACATGGTATTTACTACTGTTTCATAATTCCAATTTCCTTCTACCATCAACTTATTTTTGAATGAGGTTATTTTCTCTCCTTTTAAGTTCCACCACTTAGTTTTTGGATGTGTATTAAGTTCAGTTCTTTTTACTCCATCTTTTGATATGAATATCCATAACCATTAACCTATGTTGTGAGGTTAAACTCTCACCCGGTATCACCTTACAATCCTTACATATAGATCGTTCATTATTCCTAAGTAGAAAAAAGTCTATTTGGCTTTTATAAAGTCCACTTTTAAAGGTTATTAAGTGTTCATCCCTCTTCTTAAAGAGTGTATTTGCAATGGATAGGTTATATGACAAAGCAAAATTGAGGATATTCTCCCCCATCTCGTTTCGTTCACCTATACCATACCCTTCGTGTATTCTATCATATCCTTCCTTATCTTTTCCTACATGGCCATTTAAGTCTGCTCCTATAAATATTCCCTCAGTATTGGGAATTTCTTGTATGACTCCCTCCATATCTTCCCAAAACTGTCTCTTAATTATATCTTGTAGCCCTACTTGTGGTGCATATGCACTTATAATATTTATAATCTGCTCTCCTAGAATCATTTTTATTATTATAATTCTATCACTGATTCTATTAGTAGCAAATATTGCCATATATTATTTTCTTTGTGACTGGTGAAACCTTTCCCTTTCAATTACTTATTTGCAGAAATTGAGAGCACAAAGAATTTAGATGGGATTTTAGAGAACTAGTAATTCTCAAATACTCAAGGGAAAATATTAGCTCCAAAGACACCATTTACAGTAAGAGACAGACACCAGGAACACCGACTACTTACTCGCAAATAATGTCATATAATATTTGTTATGACTGGCGCAATCTTTCCCATTCAGCTACTTAGTTGCAGAAAATGAGAGCACAAAAGAATTCAGGTGGGATTTTGGGGGAAGTAATTCTCAAAAACTCAAGCAAAAAGATTACATCCAAAGACACCATTAATAGTAACAGATAAATATTAACTCCAAAAGAGGCTGTGCTTGTAGAAATTACACCATTTAGAACTGATAAAACTACATATACAGACAATTGTTGCTTCAGAAGTCGTCTTCAGTAAAACATTGTAAAAGCAGTGGTAAGCAGGAGCAATAGGAAACTCAGAAATAGTAAGCAAGAAAGATTAGACAATTGGAATGGCACATCAGGTGGAAGATTAACTGTACTAGGTCTTGGGAAGAAATTTGCCACCCGACTTGGCACCCATTTCCTCCCAATCAGCCAACCAATATTGATTGACTGGCTTCATATTCAAAAAGTTGCACATAAAACCAGGTGACAAAAAGCATTTAAAAAGGAATTAACTACAGCCGTATGTCTCCCACTCTACATCTCAAACCATGGGCTATCATGCATTTATGAATGATGCTCAGATCTTGAACATCATCCATTAGTATTATAATGTAATGAACTTCATCCAAATCAACCTATCATGCCATCAGGTCCAAATTGTTTTGCTGCATGTATAATACTTTTACTCATGAAAGGTAGCTGATCAAATACAACATTATCCTCATAGCACAACCATATGATATCCCTCAAAATCCTTCTTAAGAAAGCATTCAGCATACCACATCAATAGGAACAAATACAGCTTGAGCCATAAGAGATGATGTCATGCCAGCAATGCCATTTGCTATCGCAGCCTGTGTTGGTTCAGAGAGATTAAAATGCTCTATTGATTGGAAAGCTGCCACCTTTGTGGTCTCCAAAGAAGTAAGAAAGATAATTCTAGCAGGAATTGCACCAGTTATGACTGTGCCAAACCCTCTATACAGACCGGGAACACCATCAGTCCGTAGTATGCCTTTGACAACAGAAAGTGCATTTTTCTCAACAGCATCTTTTGTGGCAACTTGCAGCCTGGTCTTTATAACGGAAACTGGATACAAGGCCACAGTAACACCAGTAAAGAGGCCAGCTCCTACGACATAAAATTTAGTTTTGTCAAGCCTGCATGAATCGTGAAAAGTATGAGAATAGAAACTACGGTTAAAGAATTAAATAGCATTGAAACAAGCATTAACTATTCAAACCACACAGATCCAATTTAATTGGATGGAAATTTATCAGCAATCAGCAGAAAAAATCTAAGCAGTAAGCAACTTCAAATCTAAGCAGTAAATCATCATTTGGTTATGTTGGAAATGTTAGAACTGGTTGTGAAGCTCACACCCAGTAAATACACAAATTATTGCTCATTTGCAAGATTGTAAACACTGAATCACTGTCAATGCTCCAACAATACATTACATAGTTCAGTAGCATACAAATACATTTCTCCTTTAAATTTTTAACCTTCAAATGGAAACAAATGCTACTGACTTGAAAGTAATGGCTAGAAGAAGCTTTTACTCTTGGCAACTTGTTTCTTAAGCTTAAAGGTAAACAAAAAAGTCAATATTTCAATTGAAACAACTGAAACATTACAAAGAGAACATTGCGGACCATAAAACCAAAACAATATCTTGGTGACAGTCAATATAAAATGGTAATGTCAAGCTTTTCTCCATGACCACAGGTTGGTCATGGATATGGCAAAATTAGCCGACTGTGCATCAGAGTACTTAAAGGAAACTCCTTTTTGGTGACATTTTAGAGTCAAATTTCCTTGCAATGCTCTTAAGCATTTGACAAGACACTAACCTACACTTGTTTGACTTTTAAAAACCTTATTCCACGACTATGAAACAAGGAAAGATGCAGCATATGCAATAATTATGATGCAATTCCTCAAAGAGGTATACTTAAGCAATTCTTGTTAATGCCAATATATCACCCATATTCAAACTGTCATTAGTGTAGAGCTTGATTGGCTTGATCTTTTTGTGCCCATATCGAATGATGTTGCGCTACAAATTAGGGATCAAGGGGCGGAGCTCCTGGCAGTGGACATACCTCAGTTCAGAGTAAACCACGTAAATCTGTGTGTTTTTTGTTGTTTCCTCATCTATATAACACAAACTATACGACAATTTTATGACTTGTTCATTTTACACAAAAGACTCATGTCATATCACATGGATGATGAATGACAACCAGCAAGCCCATAAAAGAGAGAAAAGCATACGTTACAATCCTTTTGTACTGCATAAAAACGCACATATGCATCATAAAGAAAATCTATCCAAATCGAAAGAAATACAATTAAGCTATGGATGATCATAACCAATTACCATAAACAGAAAAGAAAATGAAAAACAAAAGATCGCAGAAAATAACAAGAACCCAATTGAAAATTCATTCCGAAACAAGTAAAACATCAACTAAAAACAGATTCATAGAAATGTAGACAAAAGGCAAATTCAAATAACAATGCAACAAACTTACTTGTCCCAATTAATTTCTGTTTGACCCAAAGGTTGAACTGCAGGACGTGATGACGCCATCGACGAATTGGGTAGACGAGAAACAGGCAACAATGAAAAACCTTTCAAGGACTAAGACCATTTGGTGAAAAACTCGGCTGGGGCAGTTTTCAGGATGCAACAGACTGAGAACCCGGCAAAGAGAGCGTCTGAAATTAAAAATGGAGAGGAACCCAGATGCCTCCTTGCAAATAATATACAGACAGAGCAAATGAAGACATTTCAACTTGGATTCGATGGCGGCGTGTTGAATCCTTGGAGGCGGCTTCGAAGTTTCTGTGTTCCCTTGGCAACAAGTTGCTCCGTGCAGGGGAAGAATAGGTACGAGTTTTGTTGAATCTGACTGGGTGAACGACCACTTTTACATTAGAAAATAACCACCACTCGTGGTTCCCACTGGGACATCACGCTGTTCTGACCGTTGATCAAGTGGATTATTGAAACGTTGTTCAGCGGTACTGATCCCCAACTAAGTAGTGGTCAGGATCTGGCAGTCTAGCATGAGACTTGCCTTCCGGTCCCGTACAAGGAAATGAATCTGTGATTACGATCCTTGAACCTGCAGACCATCAAAAGGCAAATTGCATGTGTCCGGTCCTAGATTGAACGGGTATCTGATCCACAGTCAAAGTCAGATCAATGGTTTACATTTGGTTGGCTGAACCATAAACAAGATTATGCTGATCAATGGTCGGGGATCATTTACTCAAAGTAAGATCATCAGTAGTGGGATGAGCTTATGATCATCTTTCCGACGGATGTGTCCTATTGGACATGTCACACATATGGGTTCCAAAACATATCGTTTAGGAAAGGGCTAGAGACACGTGTCCATGCACAGCCTTGAACCCTGATCACCCAAACTAGAGGCCATAGTAGTCACCATTGAGTGATAGTAAGACCCTAGGAGCTAGGTGTCTATATATTGCTAGCATGCTGCACATGTTAATGGCTCTCCAGATAGGGCACACGGTGAATGCTTGGAGAATATCCTAACAGTAGTTCTCTTGTTTCTATCTTCCAACTTTATATGGATAAACAGCCAACCACTGGTTTAGTCTCTAGTGAAAACGTGACATAAAAAGCTAGTTGGTTGAACTTCAATTACTTTAAGGATGGTGTTACATCAGATCTCGACCGTTCATCATCTGAGCTTTGATATCACCTAGTGTTATTCAAAGAGAAGAAGCGTGGGACAATTAAAACCATCGGATTGTT
Source organism: Warburgia ugandensis (assembly GCA_035236585.1). Lineage (NCBI taxonomy): Eukaryota > Viridiplantae > Streptophyta > Magnoliopsida > Canellales > Canellaceae > Warburgia > Warburgia ugandensis. The sequence goes on from CP141131.1 coordinate 29,225,044, forward strand.
GCTTAGAAGAAACAACTGAAAAATAAAATAAAATACTTTATGCTAATGAAATCATTTGCAGATCAACTAATAAATATAATGATTAAGAAATCAATCATAAACTGAACTCAGGTCACAGATGACCAATATAGTAGCACATCGGATGGACTATCCTGATTAACTTTCAGACAACATCAATTACTTTTTCCTTTCCTTTTTTTTTTTTTTTCTATTTTTTTTTACAGTAAAGAATTGTGAAACAAACCATTTAGAAGTATATTCTAATTACTAAATTTACTTAAAATCTGCCATCTTACACCTCCAGCTGCGCTACCAGGCTCTCGATAGGACCTACTTATTTGTTCTTACAATTAGGCCTGGCAATTCGGGTTGGCGGGTTGTGTTTGTGTCCACACGAACACGACACGCTTCGAGTTTAGGTCGACATGAACACGACCGGCATAATAATCGTGTCAAAAATCCGTAACCCGAACACGGCACGATTATTAAACGAGTCGACACGACACGACTCGTATAACATGATTAAATAAATAATATAGTAATATAGGACGGTTTCAGAAGAACCGTCCTATATTACTGTTCTAATATAAAAATTATGGCGCAACAAAAGATAAATTCAAACAACACAGGTCTATTATTGCAGGGACACTTGATTAGGCGGATGTATACTGACTTCATACAAAAGATATTGAGAAGGAACAGGAAGATCTTGTTGGTTGCGCAAAGGCCCCAAGCCCATCCAATTGCCGTCACCTCGCTTAAACAACCCAAAACCTTTGCTATTCAATAGCTGTTTGGATATGAAAAGGTTTATAATGTAGCTGAAGCACCGCCTGTACTACTGCTATCATATCGGCGAATTTGACTGCCCATTTGTTCTTTTTGGTACACCGCCTGTACTACTAATAGCTGTATTACTGCTATCAGCTGGAAAGGTTCATAATGCAACTAGAGTATCGCAGGAACTAGAAGATCTGGTTGGCTACGCAAAGGCCCCAAGCCCGTCCAATCAACGTCAATCAAGATGGTTGTAATATATATTACATGTTACAATATAGGACGGTTCCTTTGGAACCGTCCTATATTGTAGTGTCATATACTTATATAGGATAATAGGAGGTATTACTTATGAGTTATGACATTACAATATAGGACGGTTCCTTTGGAACCGTCCTATATTGTAATGTAACATATATGAGATAATAGGAGGTATTAAGAGTTATGACACTACAATATAGGACGGTTCTATATTACATGTTAATTACAATATAGGACGGTTTTAAAGGAACCATCCTATATTATAGTTACAATATAGGACGGTTCCAAAGCAACCATCCTATATTACATGTTACGATGTACTTGTATAGGAGGACGTCCTCTATTACATGTAACATATAGGACAGTTCCAGATGAACCGTCCTATAAGACTGTTAGTTCACAATAAATAAATAGGTCATGTGTCAAACAGGTCAACACGATAGGTCATGTTGATTGACTCGAACATGACACAATTTTTGGCGTGTCGTTTTCGGGTTGACCCGAAAATGACACGAACACGATAAAACTCGACCCGAACCCGCTAAATTCGTGTCGGGTTCGTGTCGTGTCATCGTGTCGTGTCATATTTTGCCACCCCTACTTACAATGCCTGCTCACTACTTTTGATGGAAAAAGGTGACCTTATTATGGTTCACAAGGACAATCTAAATGTCGGAGTTAGTTTACTGTGGTACGCTCGCGGGATAGGTTCAGACCCTAGTAATCACTGGACGTGCAGTTAAGCTTCAATAAATTAATAAAATTGAAACCGATGATTTTATGAATTATTTTATCGAAGAGAAATGCTTGGTTCCAACTACGAGAGGATGAGATCTTGCTTTCTAGCTCCCATCTTTTACACGGTGTGCGCTACCATTGAGGAAAATATATAAATCTAGCAAATAGAAAACACTGTAACACACAAATTACTATTTTGGCAAAAAATAATATGCTCATTACTATGCAAACAAAACATTAGAATATTTTTGCAATATCAAATTGAATGTGTACATGATTACAAAAACTACATAACTACAAATGTTTCCAAGTACAGACAAAGAGAGGAAGTTATTCCGTATAATTGAAGGAGAGAAAAAGAGGAAGTTATTTGGTACAATTGAGGATGCGTCTCTCTTATGTGTATGGGTCTACTCTTCTTATCTTTTGAATGATCCATTTTGCTCATCGGTTTGCCATCCTTAAAGATGGGTGATTTTCAAAAATCTCATGTTTTGAAGACTTCTAAGATGGTCTCTTGTGATTGGAAAATGAATGCTGAAAATAAAATTTAAAAAACCCCTCTTTTTCAAATACTGTCCATTTTTCAATCACAAGAGACTATCCTAGAAGTATCCAAAATATGAAAAATTTAAAATCTAACCATCTTTGGGGTTGACAAATCCAATAAATGGAATATAAATCATTCAAAATATGAGAAGAGTGAGCCAACACACATGAGAGAGACAGTAGCCATTAGTACCCTCAATTATACTGAATAATTTTCAAGAGAGACAACATGGAATTCAATCACAAAGATATTAATCTTTGGATAGTACATGCTTATGACAACAATTAGAAAATGAATGGTCCTAAGTGCCAAAAGTTGGGTCTCACTTGTAATTTTACATTCATTTTAATGTAGGCTAATTTAAAGTTTACAAATGCATTCACTCATCGTATCCAATCCTTCGATTATGTTAATCCTAGTTCCGATCATTGAACTATTCGATCTGAGTCCTTTGATAAGATTTTCTTGTAAATTGTGCTTAAAAATTTCAGTTCATATAAATTGTGTTTACAAAGTTCAGCAACAATAGGGGTACATGTTTCTTTAAATCCAGTTTCTTTATCGCGTATGCTATCCAAATCATATACATGCATAGTGTGAGGGACACCTAGACCCACCTAATCTTAGAGAGGTCATCATCTGAAGTCTCCTTTACTAATTGATTTAGGTGATACTATGCTTTACTTTTAGTGAAGGGGAGCCTTGGTGCAATGTTAAAAGATGTCGTTACGAATTCAAGACTTGGAAATAACTTCTTATAAAAGTACAAGGTAAGGCTGTGTACTATAGACTCTTGTGGTCCACTCCTTCCCCAGACCCCGCATAGGCAGGAGCTTCGTGCACCGGGGCTGCCCTTATACTTTACTTTTGGTCTAAAGTTAATGGATGCGGGTCAAAAACTTAACCTAGCATTGTTGGCTTATAATTATGTTTCTACGGTTGACAGTCTTTCTAAGACTAACTTGATAGATGCATCACCTGAGACACCAATCTATCATCATTTCTAAACAAACCTTTTTTTTTTGTGAAGGGTTTGAAACAAAAATTATTTATTTGCAAAAATTCTTAAATTGGACATTCTTGGTTGGCCATATCGAATCTTTTTTTACCATGTAACAACCCCATACATAACAAAGTTCATCGATGACTAGTCATCTAGTGCAAGAGAAATCAAATAAACACATTTGATCAAACAAAGGAAGGTCCACCATGCAAAAGTGAGGGGTGTGTGGCAAGCACCTACCCTGTCACATTGGTAATTCCTCTTTATTGGAAGCTCTCAATAAAGCAATATGATATGCATTATTGTTTTTGTTGTTATTATTATTCAAAGATTCTATACATTATTCTAATGTAGTTCAATACCAACAATCTATTTTTCATATTATTTAAGCATCCATGAAACCCCTTCGCCGTGTATTAATCTTTTTTTAGGATTAGTATTTCATATATTAACTTATGTAAACGATGGCCCCCTATGAGAAAATTTAAAAGTGTATTATCTTATAAGTTTAATGAGGTTATTAACTTATGAGGACCCAACTTGAAACTAAATAAGTTGCATTATGAACACAAATAAAAGGGCAACTTGGTGCACAAAGCTCCCATGTGTGGAAGGTCTAAGGAAGGGGCGGATTACAAAGGTCTATAGTACATAGCCTTATTACAAGAGGTTGTCTCCACGCCTTGAACCTATGACCTCAATGTCACACGATGACAACTCTAATATTGCACCAAGGATCCCCTTCTTATTATGAATAGAGATATTAATATATGTTCATTTGTCATGAACACAAATATTAATTTATGTTCATTTATCAATGTTTAACTTTACATACATAGTCAATTTCCTCTTAGATTTTCCCTTACATATTATAGTATTCATTAGCTTATAACAAAATATGTCTATGCACTGTGAAGAAAGGTAGATAACTTCTAATGCATTGAATCCTATAATTTAGTGGATATCTTATAAACATAATTTTAGTAAAATATGAATAAGTTAACTATAATAAAAGTTCAAAATAATATTGTGACATCCAGTTGTATGGGAAAATGTATGTAAACCTAAAGAATTTGACGGTCTTGGAATTAGAAAGCTCAAATGGAACTATATTATGCAAGTGGTTGTGGTGCTTTGCAAATAATAACACCCTATAGTGGCAAAAGCTAATAGAGGAAAAATACTGGCTAAAAAATGTTTGGTTGATGGAGAAGGATGAGTGTGAAAATGGCTTAATGATATGCAAAGATATTTCAATACATTTGATCTTCCTCCAATGTAGTACAAGATTATACATGGGAAATTAAAACAAGATCAAAATTTGCACTAATTTATGGCTTGGAACCAAATGTTAAAAGACTCTTATGAAAGGCTTTATAAAGTAGCTGGTTGCATTGAGAGAAATATGATAGACAATGTCTCAAGAGTAAATAATGAGTTCCTCAATGGAATATGCAAATCTGTTGTCAACTTAGGGGGCTAGAAGGAGATGTAAACTTGAAACCATTATCAAATCTTGGCTTGACTAGTGCTAAGTTGAGATGCCAAGTAAAAAATAATATGGGTTCGATATACAGATGAATGCTTCTTTGTTAAATTAGCAGACAACTTTATTTCTCGAAGTGATGATATGTGGGCACATATTAGATTTATTTGGAACCCTTTGGCACCACCAAAAGTATTCTTTTTTTCTTGGACTTTTGTGCTTGATAAAGCTCTAATGTGATTTCAAGAGGATTGTTTGGCCCCTTCTATTGCTATCTATGCAACAATTGATGGTCCTATCGACCAAATCACAATATCTAATTTTAGTCATTTGATTATATGTATAGACTGATCACTTAGAGGGTTGATTTTAGCAGTTTAGATTGTATGATCTAGTTGGGATACTCTTAAAGCTATCATGGTGCTTATTTTTTGGCCCTGTTCACTTAAGTTTACCTGTTATAATAGGTAAATCATTCCTCGGTTAAGTTGCAACCTTAAGGTCTAGGGTAGCTTCAGAGTAGGGCTAAAATTAGAGGGATTAGGAATGTTTTATAAATACATTAGAGAGAATTAGAAGAGGTTATGAATTTCTAATTCTCTCTGTATCTTGTGTTTTTATAAAAGAAAAGTAGAAAAAAAGGAAATTACACTTCCTCTCTTGTGTGATTTTCTCCATTAAGTTGCTTCCTCTTTCTAGTGATCTGATTAGTGGTTGTTGAAGCTAGAAATTCTTGAAGGCCTAACTAGGTTTCTCCTTAAATAGTAATTCTGTCTTATTTTCTCTTGTTCATAGTTAGAGATGATTGGTGCATGAAGAAGCTCCATCAACCTTCTAGGCAAGTTATGTATTATCAATTTCCTTGTTTTGAATAAATTTATGATCCTCTTGTTTATATAATCAAATGATGATGAATGCTACTCGTTGTTTGTTTTGCATATGATAGATAGGTTGGAGGATGAACAAGACCAAAATAATGCTTGGAAAGATGAAGCTCACCTCTTTCTCATATGTTTGCCCACAAAAATATATGAAACTACTTATTCAACAAATTCAATTTACTTTGGTTGTTACTACCACACTTTGATAGTTTGATAGTGTGATGCTATGATGTAATATTCTTTAGGAACTTTCTTTCTTTACAACGATATGGAACACGTGGCTAGAGTGTGATTCTATTTGTTTCAAAGAAAAACACTCTTTTAGCCACTTGAAAAGAAGATTTTTCAAATAGGGTGCTTCATGGGACTCTTTCTCGCCTGACTTTCAAGGCTATTTAGTTCCTAATGCTTTGAAGTCATGGTAGGAGATTACAAAATCTAGCAAAATAAAGGAGAAATTAATACCAAATGGACACCATCTCAGGCTAGTAAACCCAAATTAAGTTTTGATGGTAGTTATTTTAACAACCTAGACTATAGGGAGTTTGCAGAGCTCTTAGGATGGAATCAAGAGAAGTCATTTTTTTATCATGCTGGTTTCATTAGATGGGTGGACTCTAACAAAGATAAAATCAATTCCATTCTTATAGGAATTAAAATTCAGAGTGAATCTCCATCTTCCTCTTTGATTACAAAATTACTCGTATCCCCTTTTTCAAAAGAAAGATGGATGGTGTTGTCTAATTAGAATGAAAGTAAGTCAGTGAGGTTTGCCCCCCTCTTGAAAAGGACAAGAGTTTGGTCATTTGGCGAGTTGATTGAGAGAGTTCGTATCACTCAAAATCACCTATTCGACAATGCCTCATACACCTAATGCTTGAAGCATAGCATGTATTAGAAATGGTGATCCACTCACATACATGTGTCCAAGCCAAAACAAGATAGTGAGTGACTTTTCTAATGACATCACATGGTTGAAATAAAATTGTTCCTCTCCTGGGTGTTTCTTGTTAAAATTTTTGCATAAACAAAATTTGATGAACTTTAGTTTAGAGGTGCTGTTATAATGGCTTCTTGAAGATAATTTGTGATTAAGAAAAATGACAACTCTATCTCTGAGATTCAACTAGGCTAGGCTCAATATGTACCTCAAATTATTTGTAGGATCTGAATTGGTTCATACTTTAGTCTCCTAGTTTTGGATGTCATAAATAATCATAATAATAATCAAAAAAGATTTTTTTGATTCTCGAAGAATGAATGGCAGAGGAATTGATCGAGAAAGATCTATATAAAATTGGATTACTCTTTTTTAGGGTAAAAGCTTTACAAGCCCTGATCTAAAATGTAGCAAAAACTTGTTCTAAAACCAGGTCCTTAAAGAGTCCAAAGGGAATTGGTACAAGGCTAGGATCCCAAAGAAACCAGGGGCAACTAGAGTGAGACAATCAAGACCCAAAAGCATCGAAGGTGATAAAGAGTGACCTCAAAGAGAGAAAAGAGTAATATTGAAAAACCTTCTCAACTAAGATGAACATTAAAGAGAGAAGAAAAATGATCCCAAAGAACCACTCCAATTCCAAACTAAGAAGAACACCCAAAGATCCTAGTAAAACAATTATAAAACTCAGAAAGAGAGCAGGGAGAAAAAGTTTTTAATGTAAAGGGCCAAGGATGCCCTCTTTATATTAGTGGGTATGCTTGGGCATTAAGCTGTCTTGTTTGGTGGGCAAAGCACTTAGCTTGAAACTCAAGTCTCTCTCAATCACCCTAGCTTCTTCATTTCACATTGGTATGCCCCACTAAAGAGAGTTGGGCCGTGTAGTGTTGGACCATCTTTATAACGATGAGTATACACTTAGTCCACTCACACTCACACATGTGCAAGCCCACACACCTACAAGTTTTCTTATTATATTGAAACTATGGAGAGTTTAAACCTGGTTTAGTGGCACCTTCTCTTCCCCAAATCATAAAACCAATGTGAGACTATTGTCCACTAACTTTAAAACTTAAGTTTAACACTTATGGCATATACTTGATAAGATTGAGGTTCTTACTAGCTCTATAATTTTTTCCTAGATTAAGGTTCTTGCTAGAGAAGGTGTTAACCTAGATTCACAAAGAATTAAGAGAATTGGTGCAAATGTTTTTCTCAAATAACCTTTCTCTATTGATAGTTATTTCTTTTCTTTATTCTTTTTTGTTGTACTTTGGTCCACTAAATCTAATTTGTATAGACATGAGTAGCGCTTTTCTCCCCCAATCTATCAAATTTTATCTTTTTCAAAAAAAGTTTAATAAATTAAGTTTGAATAAGTTTACAATCACACTAAGATGGTACAATGTATCTAGTCTCAACTTAGGCCAACGTGATAAATTAATAATCTCAATCAATTATAGATAATGCATTTTCAAATTTTTCTTAAGGGGCCATTGAATACATGAATTAATATCTTGAATTTTGAGGACTTCACTATGTGAAAAGTGAGTACAAATAAGGACATATAAAGGCGAGTGTACATCTTAGAGAGAGAGAGAGAGAGAGAGAGAGAGAGAGAGAGAGAGAGAGAGAGTTGCAGTTATTGAAGAAAAAAGTGGTAAGGTTGGATGATAAACCTTGCAAGATAAATGCAAGTACACATCTTAGATAGAGAGGGGATTGAGATTTGGTTAGTTGTCGAAGCAAGAAAGGAAGAAAGAGAGAGAGCTTTGATCGTTTTAGAGAGAAAAAAATGAAAACATAGAAAAAATAGAAATGATTAATATTTTTTAATAAAATAATGGAAACAACATGGTGCCTGCTATAAATTAATTTATTAATATTTTCTAACAAAATAAATTATACTCAACCAATAGAAAACCCTCAGCCAAATGCTACTAATTTGTTGGACTCTTACATGACTTACAAGAGGTCATAAAGCCAAATGATGCATATTTATTTAATAAAATCACGAGAGAAAAATCTAGTTGGTCTTGTCACTCTCACCAATTTCATAATTGAGATCTTGAGATTTCCTTGGAAATGTTTACAATGTAAGAGACTATTAATTTGTTATATTAATAAGTCACACATAAGGGATTGCAATAAGACTATAAGAAGAATTATCAAATTAATGAAACTTTTATGAATTTTTTTTATTAATTAATGAAAACTTATAAGATGCCACACAATTAAAGACATGGACATATACTCTAATTGCAGCAATTTTGCAGCATATGCTAATCTTGGACAGTCTAGATCATCATATGTACAATTTGCTAGAAGTGAACCAAAACTCATATATAGCATATTCCTTTTTTCTTTTTCTCCTACTTTTGTTTTTGAAGCAAACATTTCTAACCTTCTTACACTTGTCACAAACTTACGTTTTTCCTTTGAATGGCCAAAGAAAAGTTGAAGAGAAATGTACAACAATACCATCGAGTAATGACCTTCTAGGCAAAGGCACAAAAAGGGAGTCTCTTGCTCAAGGTTACGAATTCAAATTGAGCTTATGGGTGTGGGCTCTCCTACTGTGCTTTTAACAAGAGAAATTGTTATAGAGTTAGCTGACCTCAGGGACAAGTAACCCATTGTACAAATAGGGAGATGCCTTTCATTGGTGAGAAGACCATTGGATTTTTCTTATCTCTTTGTGTCGTACTTGGAAATTGAACACACACCCTATCTTTTTACATAAACATACCATGCACCTATGCAACATATACCAAAGCTCTAAACTTATTTTATAACCTAGACTTTATAAAATTGTATACACCCTTGAACTCAAATTGGTGGCGGTCCATATCGCACAAAAGTAAGGTTTACCCATTTAATATTTTTATGGAATGACAAAAGATTAAGTATTTCTAAATTAGTTTTCTCATGTAGCATATTTGAACATCCAATCAAACCTAAAGGTTCATTTCTATTTCTATTCTCCTTCTACAAATTCTATCCTAAACCTGATTTCTTCAAGGTTGTTGTTGTTTTAAATAAAACTTGCAAGCGCACGAGTTGTTTGCAATATAGCTCGGTATTGAGGTCGATCCCTTGAGGAGTTGAACTAATGTGATGCTAGTGGTCTCTACTTTAAACTATCTAACCTAGCCAAAATTCAAGAAATATTTCTTTTAATTTAAGTACGGAAATCAAACATGTAAATGGAAACTATGCAAAAACATGCTAAAATTGAAACCTTTCCTAAAATGCGCACTTTCCAAAAGTAAAACTTGCCTAAATGAGACTTTCTAAATCTATGAATTTCCTATATTAAAGGCTTTCCTAAAGTAAGAACTTTTTGAAAAAATAGACAACTTTCCTAAAGTGCATTTTTAACAACTTTCTTAACTTAACTTTCCTAAGCATGAAATTAACAACTAACCCAAGAAAACATGCATTAAACAACTAATTTCCTAATCATTCAATCTTCTAAATAAAGTGCTTAAACCTATGAAAAAAGAAACTTTAACAACTACACTCTAAGCACAACATGCAAACAAACTGATTAAGATCAACACTACTAAACTACTTTCCTATCATGAATGAAGGCAACAACTTGAATCTTAATTAATCAACAACTTTGCAAATCTAAAGCATGCAATCTTACTTTAACATTAACTAAGGAATCTAAAGAACTAATTGGGTGCTTGAGAATTCAAGTGAACATAAAGTGTGTGGTGCTGAAAATTAAACAAAACCAACCATGAAAAGAAATTCCAACATCATAGTAGTTGAATAATTCACTCAATAGAAACTATAAAGCATGGAACTAATCAACTCTAATGTAAGAAAATATTCAAGAATGTAAACTATTAACTGCTAGACATTAACATGAGTTGAAAACTCCAATAAACTTCATTGAATTACATTAACATCCATTAACATAAAGATCAAATACATGTAATCCAAATATGAAAATAAAATCATATTACAATGCAATCCACTTGATCTTAATCCACCCACAACTTGTAATGACTCCAATTTTGTAATATTAAAACCCCAAGTTAGCAATGAAAAGTTCAGTTTTTGAAGATAAGGGCATTTTGGTCATTTCACTATTCACCTTGACTGTACCTAGAAAATTGGTCCTAAAAATGGTACCATTAGGTGCGTCTCAGAAAAATAAATCCAACAAGACCAAAATCACCCAAAACGGAGTTAAAATGAGCAAGTTATGGCCCTTTGAAGTTCAGGGGCAAAAATGTAATTTTTACAAAAAACGGATTTAGCCTGTAAAACACAGGGGCCCGTTTTGATACGGGCACCCTTCATCTTCAACCCCCTAGAGGGTTCTAGAACGGCGGTGATTGGAGGAGAAATCACTGCCATTCTGGAGGTTTCTCCACTGCCATTTAAGGGCGGTGAGAGCCCCCTCAAGAGCCCTCTTATAGCTCTATAAATAGAACTCTTGGGCGCCTCTAATGGCAGCCCAAAAGCTTGAAGAAAACCCATTTTGGAGAAACAACCTAGAGGGAAAATGAGGAGAAAAAGCCAGCAACGAGCTAGGTATGCCCAAGATCCATCAAAACTCATCTTCACAGTAGTCCTAAGATCATTTTCCTTAAGTTTTTGCATGAAAAATCATGCAAAATAGAGCCCTGAAGAGTCACCAAGGACCCAGGGACGTTCCCTGGGCCGCACTGGTTCTACAGGGTCAAACCAGGGTGTCCTGAGGACGCCCCGGTCCCCCAAACGACCAGAACGTCCCACCTGGACGAGACGCGTCGACCGCGTCTGAGAGAACCAAATGGGTGCGTCCATGGATGCGCCCGCAAAAGGAACATACGGGTGGGAGAACCGGCGTGTCTGCAGACGCACCCACTGAGGCATATGCTGTAGATGCGCAGCGCTAGCGATACAGGATTTTTTCGTTCCTTAAGAAAAGGCGGGCTAGCATTCCGCCTTTTCACTCTTAAGGCCCTTATGTACATGCGACACTAAAACACTTATAACATGAGATCTAAAGCTCCGATTGAGGCGCCGCAAAAGGTGTTGTGTCCGTATTGACGACGTGGATACACCTAAAATATAAAATTCCTGATCAAGGTCCAATAAAAGGTGTGCATGAACCTTAGAATAGGATGGTGGCGCGTGACCGCTATACCTTTGGAAAACTGAGTATACCAAGGCCCAATTAGGACCTTAGGACACCCATAGGCATAGTAATGGACCCCTAATGCCTAAGTAATAAGACCAACCACTCTAAAACCCATAAAAGATAGGCCAAACTAACCTTGATTCCCCAAACCATGTTCAGGAGCGTACGAGGACAAAGGGGTTAGCGCGACCTAGCCAGGTAGGTGCTCTATCGCTACTAGATTCTTTTAAAAGAACTATGATTGTTTTGCGAATACATATTTTAAGTATATGACTTGTTTAGCATGACTTAATTCAGCATGCATGTGATAAATGCTTTATGCATAGACATGTTTTATAAATAATTGCACATACATTATGCATAGATATGTTTTGCAAACTATTGCATGATTTGTGAGCATGAAGTTCTTGCAAAAATTGCATGTCCTTGAGGGTTACCAAAAGACGCTGGAGTGCCAAGGGCCAGGCAGTTGTGAGGGACCCGAAGAGGACAGGTTTTGAAAAAAGAAAGGTTTTCGCTTGTTTGATCGGATTATGATTTGGGTTGATAAGCTCGTGGGCGTTATGCCGAGAGGTTTGGGTTGGCCTCCAGCCTTTACCACTATTAGGTGGATGGGTACCACGCCCAAAAAGGGCATGTCCCTACGTCGACTGCATGTGGTACAGGGGGCTACCACTGGTGTCACGGCACTGGGTCGATGAGTCATATGCCTCGTGGAGGCTATGACGCTGTGTCCTCAGGTACCCGGGGACCACACGGCGGCAGGTCGTGGGCATAGTTGGACCCTATGGTTTATGGACTTATTTGCATTTCATATGGCATGATATGAGGTTGGTCGACCATACCATACTAGATATCCATGAGTTGGATTCAATGAAGCATCTTATGCATATCATAATGTTATGATATATATATATATATATGATACTTTCGATTTGGATTATGTGATCCTTTAAGTCGTTAGTATTTCGGTTTGACAATGGTTTTTAATTCCGATCTTGAACATGAGTGTTCAACCATGCACATGTTTTGAAAGAACATATGATTTTAAACATCTCATGCATTATAAAACTAGTAGTGATGGACTCCTACTGAGTATAGTATATACTCACCCTATCCTTAACATTTTTCAGGATAATTCCATCCACGAGTAGAGGACATCTATGTTAGTGCTACGAGCAAGTGGATCAAAAAGGAAACAATTATACATGTAAGTAAATTCTCAACCCTTTGGACATGTATTTGTATTTAATTATAGTTGGGCTGTGTGCTGTGACTGGATAGATCTGGGGAAAAACACTTATGATTTCTAAAGCCTTTCAAAAACTACCTTGGTTGTTGTGAAAGCAAATGACACTCGGGGTTTTCAAATTGAATTTCAAATAAAAGATTTTTGCGCTGCACTGCATTGTTTTTTTAAAATAGGGATCCCGCCTTAGGAATTTAGATTTTTCATTTAAAAATGCATGAGAAAACCCGGGTCGTCACACAACTACAAGCTAATCCTTTTTTAGTTGTTCCAACTATCAATCATGAGTAAGGATGCTTGAAATTCAAGGGAAATTCTAAAGTAATAATAAGGTAAAACTTAAGGGAAACTAAGAGAACAAGGCTGGAATTTAAGGAAAGTAAAAAAGAGAACTCAAGGTAATGCAAGGCAATGGGAGAAACTATATTCAAGATGACTTTCCTTGGCTATCACTTTAAGGAAAAACTAGCCTTGAATCTTAATCTTTAAGGCAAGGAAAAACAAAGGAAAGTAAAGCAAAAGCTAGCATGAAAAGCTTAAGATCAAACAAAAGAAAAGGTGAGATGAATCAACCTTGAAAGCAAAATCAACTTTCCCAAGGTTCAGGCATGGAATAGCTTGGAGAGCTACTTCACACCTTAGGAATGGAGTAGCACCCAAAGGAGATCTAAGGAAATAAGCAAAAGAGTTGAGAGAAGGGGCTTAGGAAGAGGACATATCCTTCCATGGAGGAGTCTTTTTCCTAGTGTAAAGGTCTCCTCTCCCTTACTTTGGTACTATTTTTTTCCTAATTTTCCTAGTTTATCCTAATATGAAGGTGTGGTGGGGATGAAATCAAGTCATTTTGGATGGTTAGGATAGGGGAAAGGTTAAGATTTTCAATTAGGAAACAAGGGGTGAGAGATGCCTACCATGTTGGGGTGGAGTAGGTGGGAGATGCCACCTTTTTAGAAAGGGGCATCTTCTCCTTCAAAAATCGTTGGAGGCTCCTCCAAATTAGGAAGGTGGGTGAAGTGATAAGGTAGGAAAGAGATGGGAAGAAGCAAGAAGGTGGGAGGAAAGTGGGGTGTAGGAAAAACTTAGGAAAGTGAGGTGAGATGGAAAATTTTGATTGGTTAAGTGATTTGCTAAGGACTTGGGATTGATGGGGTGGTTAGGATGGGAGTTTAGGAAGGTGAAAAAGTTACGAATGTTAGGACTCTTGAATGAAAATTCAAATTCATGGTGGTATTTGGTGGTTAGGTGGAAAGTGATAAAAAGGTAGGAAAAATGTCAAAATTAGAAGGCTCTTGTCCTATTTGTCTATATGCCAACTTACCTAATAAGATTTTCCGTAATTAACTTCAAAATATCCCTTAAAATCTTATGGATAATCCTCTTAAATTTTCTCCAATCCTAGCCTTCCATTTAGCTTAGCTTGGTTGAGAACTTTAAGGGCTCCATTTGCTAGGCATCATGGCTAGCTTAGATGGCTCTCTTAGCTTGGCTTCATGGCTCCATCCCTTGGTTTGAGTGGCTTGAATTTCTTAGCTTGTCAGCTTCTCTCATGGCTTGAATTTGGCTAAGGTGGATTTAAGTGGCTTCCATGCAAAGGTGATGGAAATGCACGGCTTACTTCTTGGGCCCACTTTAGCACCTTTAGCTCATTTAATTGCATCAATTACTGGTCTAAAAGATGATATTGACCATTAGATTGAAGACTTTTAAGCTTTGGCTTGATCTTCAATTTCATCATAATCGATCTCAACCGTCGGATCATCATCTTTCTCCCTACAAAAAGTAAAAACTCTAATTAAATCCTAGAAAAATATGATTAATCATCGACTTAACTCAGATTAGCCTATGGAACTACAAAATATCAAAAAATTTCTTTATTAGGTAAAAAATGCACGTGTTACAAATTTTGGTATGAAAATCCTAATTTACCCCTATAAGTTGTAACACATAAGTAACTAATTGAGTGGTTTTTATAGAAAATTAAATACTTATTACACCCCAACTAGCATTTTGTTGGTCCTAAGAAAAACATGTGAAAAATTAGTTTAGAAAAACTACTACAAAATGCCACTTTCATAGGTACTTACAATTGCATTTAACACATGCAACAAGCCCTTAAACCCTTAGGTTACCCTTAGTGGATGAGTTCTCGTAAGAGTTTGTAATGAATATACAAACAAAATTATCTAAATTTTTATGCAAGTCCTTTATTTATCTAAGATTTTTTTGGGGTATTATTCAGCTTATATTAAATACATAACTTTAGCTTACTAATAAAGATGAACAACAAGGTTCAAAATCCTACCCTTATGCTTAAGATATCCTATTATTTCATTAAACATCAAAAGGTGAGTGTGTGCTATAGCTAATATATAATGATATTCTTCAAGTCAAATCTAACCTAAATTACCATCCAAATATATGCTTGAGCTTCAATTCTCATAGGATATACTTGCCACTCAAAACAGTGTTAATCTCTCATTAATATGTGAATAGAATGTTGCTCATTAAGTTCGAAAGTCTCACATATTTCATACAAAAGAATGATAACTTAGAAGAAATGTTAAAGATGGACTTATGAAAGGATATCAACTACTAAGAATTTTACTCTATACCAAATTCCATATTCATTTATAACCATTTCCAAGCCATACTTCTCCTAGGATCAAATTAGGACTTCTGCTAGGACGAAATGTAGGCTTGGGTAAGGATTATAAGAAGAATGCATATAAAAGTAAACAAAGGTTGTCTCAAAAATATGTACAAGTCTTCTATTAGTGTATTCACAACTTTTCTATTTTTCCTCGCAAGAGTGAACATGCTTCTTTTTCATTGGCTATCTTTTTCTTCTTCAATTTTTTATTTGTCTTTATATATAGCCTTTTGAACTTTTTCTCCTTTTTCATATTTTTAATGTTCATCTCTTGAATTGTACTATTCATACTTAGAGGTTCAATATTGGTAAAGGTTATTTACATAACAAAGAAAAGGTTGATATTTAAAAGGCTCAAGGGGCTAACTAACAAAAAATAATATAGAGAAGGCTAAAGGTTCTAGGTTTTACTAAGAATTTCCTCTATCATTTCCTAGGTTTCATATGACTTGAGAATGATCATAAAATTAAGAGATATATGGTATAGTTTATTGTGATTTCTTAATAGTTGACCAAGATAAAGAATAATGAGACCAATTAAGAAATAATGTCGGTTGAAGAAAATTTTGAATATTTGTGTAACCCTCAAAAAAGGAAGAATGGCTCAAAACTCGCATGGGTTATAAGTCTCAACAAATCTTCTTCAAGATCTCTAAGTTATATTTCCCTCTTTAACTTAAACTATTTTTAGCTATTTTGTGCAATCAATGTTCCGAGTTTAATTTTTCATGAGACACTTTAGAAAATGAATATAATAGTTAACTAGTTGTATACGACTCTATTAATAAGTAAAGTTTAAAAAAATTAGCTGAATATTTAGAAAATCTTCTCATTTTTTATAACTATCTTAAAATTTTTTTTCTTTCAAAATTTCAAAACTATAAGAAAAGTTAGAAATCTCATATATATCTACAACACCCCCAACCAGAAATAAACATTATCCTCAATGTTCTAAAATATAGGACATCTAAATGATGAAAGAGTAATGCAAAATAATGAGACTTTTAAAAAATCCTGGGTTGCCTCCCAATAAGCACTAAGTTTAACATTTTCAGCCAGACATGGTCTATAACTAACCTAACCAACTAAACCTTGACCTAACTAGTTCAACTAATTCTCTTAATCCTAACCCTAGGAATCACATGGCAAATTTCTCACGTCACTTCAGAACCTAATGGTAGTCTATATATTTTCTACAACTTGAAATTTTAGGTGGTGGTAACAATATGACAAAGTAGACCACCACGATTTTGAATGTTGTGGGACTATATTGATGATATCCCATTTTCAGTATTTCATGATGGTCAATATAATTCCTCCACCTTGTATTTTGAGTTGGTGGTAACATGATAAGTTTGTGTATGATCATGCATTTCTTGGTATCAATTCAAAATGAAATGTTCCAATTTGGACCAAATTTAGGGATAACATTTCAATTCATCTATTTCCTTCATTTCCCTTATGTTGTCCTAAAATTGGGGCATAAGATGGCTCTGCCCTTCCCTAAAAGGTTGTTCTTGTAATACTGGAGGAAGTGACATGATTAGGCTTAAACCCTTATTCTCTTTTGATGTGTACCCTAGAGTAGGTTGATATAGGGCCAATACATCAATTGATGCCTTTTCTTCCTATTCAACTATCACATGTAAGGTTTCAAATGGACTTAGATTACTATCTGGTGTTTGTTCAAATAGGGTTTGTACGTCCCAATCAGGTATGTCTTCTACATTGCAAGGCTCAGTTAGTATTTTAGGCTCTATAGGAGGATCTACTCTACCTTGCCATTATAGTCTTGATAATTTGTCTTAGGACAAAAATTGTTAAGGTACGTGAATGCATTGGGTTCACCCACTGACTCCTGATAGTATTCATTGTATGTGGAGCTTGGTGGCCATGAAGGAGTGAGATATTAAGGTTCAAAATAGGTATAGTCGTTATGGTATAAAAGTTGTGGAGCAGCTTGCCTATAAGCGCTTATCCTAAGCAATTGACTTTCCTAATATCTAACATATCCATCAATGTATCAAACCTATGAAATCTATCCCCTTCTTAAAAGGCCATTGGTCTCAACTTTATATGCAATGAAAAAAATTGTTATATATAATAAATGAGTTTTTTTTTATTTTTATTTTTTATTTGATGAAAACCCTAACTATATGATGCAACCTAAATACTAGTGCTAAGTTAAATGATGCACAACTAAATCCTAGTATTCACTAATCGAGGAGTGTCTTAATTATCTTTTCCTATTGCATAGGTGATAGTTTCTTAGACCTAAATCTAGAAAGCTCCTACTTTTATCCAGATTTGACAACTGCTTAACAGTTGTGTTCTGCTTTAAAGCAGTTAATAAAATCCTCATGTTAGGAGGAGTTGAGACCTCAACTAACGTAAATAGAAGGTGTGGGAAAATCACATAGATTTTAAGATATCCACTATAACCACAGTGCTTAGAAGCCATTGGAGCAACAATAGATCGCGTCCTTCTAAAAAGGCCCTATGAGCTCGATATCCTAAGTCTCTTTTTACTTGATTATAAATTGTTGTTCAAGGGTTGGGGTCATGACATATAAGGATGTTGATTGATTCCTAGGTGGGCCAAGGAGATGGTGATGAAATCTAGTCCTTTTCTTATAATGGTTCTTGTGGGGCCCTTACTAACATTAAATTCCATTTCTCTATAAAGCAATTAAATATGCAATGCAAAATGAAAGCAAACTAATGTCTACCTATGTGCTACTTAACAAAGGATCAGACACTTTAACAGACACGACAATAGTGAGGGGTCCAATGATCAATATTTGAGTGAGGAATGCTCATAGTGAGGGGTCCAATGATGATCAAGTGTGGGCCACCTCACCCCACACTTCCCCTATATTATTACATCCCATTTAAAATAAAATAATAAAGAAATTATAAATTACAATGGGCTTCAATATAAGTTCCACTTAAATCCTAATCTAGGAAAACAATAAAAATCCTAATATATGATGATGAAGCCATGGCCAACAAGATCGCCGCCACTCCTTCGCCAATTTTCCTAGCACAAAAATTAAAGAAATATGGTCAATATGAGAAAAATAACAAATATAATCTAATGCACCCTAAACATAGACTAGAGGAAAATAATCTAAAGTATGGAACACTACACAAAATGTTACAACTCCCCAATAATGGAACCAAAAACTTGTTGTTTTAATTAAAACTCGCAAGTGCATAAATCATTTGCTATATAGCATGCTAGTGAGGTTGATCCCACGAGGAGTTGAACTAATTTGATACTAGTGGTCCCTACTTTAAATTATCTAACCTATCCAAGACAATGAGATTTTAACCTAAACTAATGATGGAAATAAAAAAATGCATGCAATTAGAAACAATCTAAATTTAGAAATTTCTAAACCTAAACATGAAAACTTTCTTAAATAACTTAGCATACAAATTAAAGCTAAACAATGATCTAATTAAGAAATCAAAACATATAATACTTATTGAAATAACTAAACAAGTGGTATGCATGGAATTAAGGTAGAAAGAATGCTTGAACTAGAATGCAAATTAGGCT
Organism: Warburgia ugandensis; assembly: GCA_035236585.1. Lineage (NCBI taxonomy): Eukaryota > Viridiplantae > Streptophyta > Magnoliopsida > Canellales > Canellaceae > Warburgia > Warburgia ugandensis. Next base: position 29,244,287 of record CP141131.1, read on the forward strand.
AACATGGAATACATGAAACATAAAGCATGAAACAAATATGTAAACTAATAATTAATGGAATCTAAACTAAGATCAAACTACAATTAAATAAGAAAAATAAATGAAAACAACATCTAATCAAACACTTAAAAGAAAGATACCCAAGTATCATGCTCATAATCCATGAAATGGTGCACATGATTTATGGAGTAAACATAGATTGAAATTGATGGTTCTATAGCTAACTATCATGCAATCTGATCTAAGCATTAACTCAACATTCTAAAAGTCTAACTAAATCCTTGAAGAATCAAGCAAACCAATAATAACAAATGCTAACATCAAGCATGAAGCATTCATGATAACTATGTTGCTACAAATTCTAGCAACATGCTATTTTTAATATCCAAGTAGTTAGCGCATGAAATCAAGAACTTTAAATATTCAAAACTAAAGTACTTAGCTACTGGAGATAAGTAGCATTGATAATGCTCAAAGAACATTATTGAATGAATGTCAAATTACATAAAAAAAGAGAATGCATGAACATGTATACAATTGCTGACTTTGCATGCTTTTTCAAGACAGGGAACTTGATTCCAATCACATATGAAACACATTTTAACAATACTAAATCAAGTTCAGCTAACATGTAATTATAACCCAAAAGAAACCCAAGAGAAGAAAAGCTAGGAAGATGGAACTATTCTAAGACAAAAATAGCCTTAGACTAAAGCTAGAACTAAGCAAAAACTACATAAAAGATGGAGGAAACTCAAAAGATTTAAGCTATTATTTCTCTTTCCTATCACTTCCAAAGAAACAATAACTTAGATCTTAAGAGAATGGAGCAAGAAAATAAGGGTATTGCAAGCTAGATTCAAGGGAAGCAATGGCATAAAAACAAGTGCATGAAGGTAAGGAAGACAAGAACAAGAAAATAAGGTAATAACACAAGCAATAAATCAAGGTATCAAAGAGGAGATCTAACATGAACTTTGAAAAAGCAAACAAGGGAAGAATATCCAATGGAATAGGTGTGGAAGCATGGAGGAAAGAAATGTGGAGAACTCCTACTTGTTAGAAGGGGACAATCTCCCCTTCTCAAAGAGTTCCTTCATGTTTTTTTTTCTTCCTCTTTTTATTTGTTTTGGGAACTTCCTAAACTATCTCATATGTGATCCTAAGGTGGAGATAAAAGATAGAAAATCTAAGGGTTAGATGATGCATAGACCTAAGGCTTTAAAGAGCAAACCAGGGCTGGCTTTTTTTTGTCATAAGGTGGGGAGACGCCTCTTTTTTAGGGAGGGACGTATCCTCCCTTCAAAAATTTTGGAAGCCATCCAAATTAGGAAGGTAGGTGAGGTGATAAGGTAGAAAAGAGATGGGAAGAGGAAAAGAAGGTGTGAGGAAAGTGGGGTGTAAGAAAGACTTAAGAAAGTGAGGTGAGATGGAGGTTTTTGATTGATTAAGTGATTTCGTGAGGACTTTGGATTGGTTGGGTAGTTATGATGGGAGTTTAAGAAGGTAGAAGAGTTCTGGAATGGTAAGACTTTTGAATAGAAAGTCAAATTCGTAGTATTATTTGGTGGTGAGGTGGAAAGTGATAAAAAGGTGGGAAAAAGTGAGAAAAATATCAAAATTGGAAGGCTCTCATCCTATTGATCCATATGCCAACTTAACCTAATAAGATTTCCTTCAATTATCTTCAAAATATCCCTTAAAATCTCATGCATAATCCTCTTGAATTTCATCCAATCCTAGCTTTCCATTTAGCTTAGGTTGGTGGCTTAGATGGCTAACTTTGAAGGCTTCATTGGCTAGGCTTCATGGCTGGCTTCAGAAGCTTCCTTGGCTTGAATTCTTAGCTTCATCCCTTGGCCTGAGTGTTTTGAATGGTTTGGCTTGTATTCCTTAGCTTGCCATCTTCTCTTATGGCTTATATGGCTAAGGTGGCATACGTGGCTTCCATGCAAAGTTGGTGGAAATGCATGGCTTACTTCATGGACCCACTTTAGCTCTTTTGATTTCATCCATTGCTTGCCTTACGGTGATCTAGACCTTTGGATTGATGAATTTTAGGCTTTAACTTGATCTTTTGGACTTGATCTTCAATTTCATCCTGATCGATCTTAGCCATCAGATCATCAACTTTCTTTCTACAAAAGACAAATTTTTTAATTAAATCTTAAAAAATATGATCAATCACATTATTACCTTGGATTAGCTTATGAATTTACAAAATATTAAACTTTTGCCTCATTAGGTCAAAATTGCATGTGTTACAAATTTTGGTATAAAAATCCTAATTTACCCTTATAAGTTGTAGCACATGGGTAACTAATTCAGTGATTTTTATGTAAAATTAAACACTTATAAGGAAACTCAACTTGCAATGTTGAATCTAGAGGTTTAGTGTCTAAATTCAAGTCATGGACAATCAAAGAAGAAATGAAAGAGTGCATTGCGCTAAAATCAAACAACACTTAAACCCATGTATCAAATAGTAAAAATGTACCTTCAATGACGGTATGGTTTGGGTGAATGTTTGACTTTGTCAATGCATAGATGCTCCCTTGTATCCTCGGCTCATAGGTAGGTTTTGCACCATTGACTGGTGCATCTTCCCTCTATGCTAGCCGTCGTCCTTGAACACCTGGCTTGCTACTACTTTGTACACTAACTTAAGATGCTCTCAACCTTGGAGAGTCACTCCTGAAATAGCCCTCTTGCCCACAATTGAAACAAGTCTCACTTTCCACTCCATAAGATGAGGAATGTGCATATACACTTTGTGCTTGAAGAGGATATCCTTTCCTCCTCTTACACTTGCTACCATGAGAGTGGGATTTTCCAAAGCATCTATTCTTGAGCACCTATACCCCCTTTCATTGCATAATCAACCATCATGAAGGTTGTCAAACTCTGCTGATTAGAATGCCTTAGCCCTTGAATAAAGCTAGGCTTTATCCCTAGAAGTGTGAATCATCAACGGTGCAACTCATGACAATTGGCCAAATCCAGCACCATACTGTCCTATAGTCATGTCACGCTATATGAGCCTTGAAAACTTAGCAACCTTAACACCCTTTGGTGCCCTCCACTAGTGGATGGCTTCCCCTATGAATTGACAAGCAGCTACCATTACCTTTTAAATCTACGACAATATTTTGTGCTTCAAAGATCCGTTGGATCTGCTCTAACCAATCTTTTACCTCAATGGGATTAGACATCTTGTTGAACTTGGGTGGTCCTAACTTCATGAACTCTTGTAGGGCTAGTGTTTCCCTGCTTACACCCTCTCTAGGGGCTCAAATCCTACACCCTGATTTATGGCTTAGCAATTGGTTGAACCATTTTCCCAATAGAAATTTGAACTGGATCAAGTGCATGCAACTTTGATCCTCTAGAACTCAAGTCACTATTCTCAGTCTCAACCATGCTTGCACCTTTCATAAATATCAAATAGTTAGAGGCACTCAACAAGTTATTCAAGCAAATAGTATATAATTGTGAATCAAGGCACAAAAAAAGGACAAATAACAAGACCATCTATTAGTTGACAACAATTTAGAGCCAACAAAAGAAGTTTATCTTAAATCACCTACCACCTTGCTTTGATACCAACACTACCTCGAGCCCAACCCTCAAGGCCATAGTTTATGGTAATGAAGCATTGTGATTGGCTTAGATTAGGCCTACATGTCTATTATATATATATATATATATATATATATAGACACACACCACAGTGAAAGTAGTAACAAAGCTAGATGCTTTTGTCTTGTTCGAGGCATGATTTGGACAGCAAAATGAACCACTAAATTCTATTGAAAATTTGGTAGGTTCTCCTTTGTTTTTTGGACTTACCATTTAACGCATGTGATGCGGTTTACTTGACAACAATTCAGATATTATAAGAAAAGGCAAATGGATACTCCATCTCCTCACATTCCATCAATTGTAAATCTACTACAGCTCATGTTTGCTAGACCAGGAATTCTATGGCACATCCATGCACACATCATTATTTTAAAATCACCAAATGTGAGAATAAAATAGCTGATCTGACTCATCAAAATAAAAGTATGTATAAGTAACAAAACATAGTAGCAGCATCTAATTAAGCCTAACTCGCCACTCATAGGAGCCTTTCCTTCATCCGTTTGGCTAGTACCTGCAAAGAACTAAATCCATACATGTCCTATGTTTCTTTTTGACCCTAAAACAACTCTACCTCCATGTTCAAATCATGAACATTCATTTACATTGAACAAATAATTAAGCTAAGTCTTGAGCATGTATTATCATATATAACAAATGCAGAATCTATTCAAGAATACCATTCATTCCTTAATTCAAATAGTGAAACAATAAGCATAACATTTAAATACAATCATGCTGGAATATATTTCTTTGGCGATTTTCATAGTAATACAAATAAATATGGCATTTAAAATCACATCCATACTTACTATTCACATATTCCTTATCTAACCAAACCTTTCTTGTGATGTTACCACATAGAGGAACTGTATCTCATCATATTGATCAAGTAGTCTACTCCTTGGAGGTTTACCATCTTGGGCAGCCAAACTATGAGTGTGGTACGTCAGGCAACCATTCTCTCAAGGTTTACCAACTTGGGTTACTCCACTATGATTGCATACAACTAGGCAATCCTTTCCCTCAAGGTTTAACATCTTGGGTGGCTACATCATGATTACAAGCAACCAAATAGTTCTTTCACTCAAGGTTTACCAACTTAGGTGGCTCCATGAATTGGCAGTGCTTCTCTCAAGATTTATAATCTTGGGTGGCTCCACCATAGTTACAACTAACCAGCCAGCCCTTCCCCTCAATGTTTACCATCTTGGGTAGCTCCATCAAAAGTGTAGTACATCAGGTAGCTCTTTCCTTAGGATTACCATCTTGCGTGTCTCTACCATAGTCGAAATCAATTAGGCAACCCTTTCTCTGAAGGTTTACCACTAATGTAGCTTTAAAATTACTTGCAAGCACACAAATCAAAGTAGTAATTGAATATGAGAGAGGTTGATCCCAATAAGAACTTCACAAATTTGTATGTGTGTTGGATCTTATTTAAAGTGCTTTACTTCAGCCAAAGAGAGTGATTGAATTGGATTTGAATTTAAACTAGAAAAGTAAATGACAAAAGAAAGGAAATATGCATGAAACTAGAAACTACAATTAGGAGAAACTTTCTAAAATTAAGGGTATGAAATGGAATCATAAACTTACTTAACTAACATACATTCAACAATAGGAATTAATGTAAAAATAAAATAAATGAAACTAGGAACTAAAACTAAAGGAAACTTTCCTAATTTAATTGCTTTATTAATCCTAAGCTTTCTAAAAATGGAACTTGCCAAAACTCAGTTAGGAAACTTTAAAAAACTAAACTAAGATGTAAACAACCAATTAACTACCACTCAATTAGGACTAAACAACTAAATAAAGCAAGAATCAAAAGAGGAAATACCCAAGTACCATGTTTGATCCCTGGGATAGCATGCATGGTTCAAGCTATGAAATGGAACAAAATTGGTGAATCAACAACTAACTACCATACAATCTAATTAGACCATTCACTAATCAACCTAAAAATCCAAATGGGTTCTTACGGAATCAAGCAAATAAGGTATATTGATTATTGGAACCTAAGCATGAACATTGAATAGAAAATTTTTAGGTTTCAAGCACTTAAGAAACTCAAGTCAAACCATGCATGGAAAGCAATTTAACTAAAACTTTTTATGCAAGATAAAACTCAATATCTAAATTATTTAGCTACTAAAATCATACATGAACAAGAATATTTAAGCAACTTTATTGATTGAATGTCAAATACCTCAAATTAGAGTGTGCATGATATATAAAAAGAAATCTCAAAATGGGGCACTTTTCATAAGCCTAAACTAAACTAAGATGACATGTAAGTGAAATCTAAGAGAGAATCAAGAGAACTCATGGATGGAAAGATGGATCTAGTTATGACAAAAGATTCCTAGATCTAGTTCCAATTTCAAGCAAAAAAACATGGAATTCAAGGAAGGAAATCACGGATTTGAGCTATTCATCTCTTAGCGGTCACTACAGAGGAGAATTAACTTGGATATTCAAAGAATAAGCAAGAAAAAAATAAGAAGATGGAAGTAAATACTCAAGGTAAAACAAGGAAGATCTATTTGTGAGAACTAAAGAAACAAATTAAGAACAACTAAGCAATGAAAGTAAGGATTGAAAGGAAAGTAAAAAATTGGAATTAAAATGCAAAGCAAGATTAAATACTTAAGAATCCAAAGGAATAACATTCCAAAATATATCCAAAGTCCAAAGCTCCAAGAATGACCAAGATAGAGTGAAACTTTCAAGGTTTTCTCGCAAAACCTCTACTTGGAAAAAACTATGGAATCCATGGGCTTTTATAGATGGCTTGTTTCCACTTTGATGAAGAATTAGTCTAAGAAGTGAAATTGGATTTAGATCTAGGTTTTCAATGAGGGAAAGTTAGGTGGAGAGATGAGGTGGAGGAATGAAGTAAGCAAGTGATATCATGGTGAAGCAAGGTGGCTGCATGCAATTAGAAAGGGGTGGAGGCATCTCCTTCTTGGGAAGGTGGCTTGGAGCTCCTTCCCTTCTAATTGCTTAGTATTTTGGTAGTTGGAAAGAGAGGAAAATAGAAAGGAAAATGGTAGGAAAGATTGGGACAGATCAAAGGTTTTGAAGTATTTTAGGTGTTAATTAGATCTAGGGTCTACTAGTTAGGAAATCACTCAATGTGACAACTAAGCAAGGGGGAGGTGTCACTTTGTAGGAAGGTGACTCCCTCCTTCATGTGAAAAAAGTGGAACTAGGAGGGAAAAGATAGAAAATGGAAAGTGGGACTTCTTTCTTAATTGGTCCACCTATGTATGACCATCTTACCTTTTACAAATATCTCTTAAAACCTTCCAATTATCTCTAGAAAATCACACTTTAAGTATGAGTTAATTACTCCAATCATGTAACTCCATGTGGCATGGCTCCCATAAGGTTAACTCACTTTGATGGCTTGAATGGCTAAGTCCTTTGGCTTCAAAGCTTCAATGCTTGGCTTCCTAGTTAGACTAGGAAACCTCATGCATGACTCCAATTCTCATGCAAGATGGTAGAATTTCATGGGTTTTTCCTTGCCTAAGTTGGTCTTTAACCTTGATCACACTTTGGATTGATTCCATTTAGGCTTTGGTTTGATCTTTTGATTTTGATCTTCAATTCTCAGCTCGATAGATCTTGGCCTTTGGATCACTTTCTCAACACCTACAAAAGATGAAAAATCCAAATTAAATCCTAGAAAATTGTGACAATTGACATACTTACTTTGGATTAGCTCTTGAACTTGTGAAATACCAAACTTTGATAACATATGAGCTACTAATTGGGTACTTTTATACAAAATAGAACACTTATCAACCATCCTTGGTGGTTCCTCTGTAGTTGCAATCAACTAGGCTGCCCTTTCCCTCAAGGTTTGCCTTATGGATATCTCCAAAATTTGGTGGCTCTTCCCTCAGGGTCTACCATCTTGGGTTGCTACCTTATAATTAAAATCAACTAAGCACCCCTTTCCCTCAGTGTTTACCATATTGGGAGGCTCCATCATCATAGTTTATTAGGTGGCCCTTAAAGTTTGCTATCTTAGGAGTGACAAAATTAACTTATTTTCATTATAATATATAATAATTCCACATAAGTTAAAATGATTGAGTTATCCATGACATTTACATATAATCTCTAAGCTTTCACATACCCAAACTTTCATATTTTGAAACTACCAAGTAAACAAGAATTTAAGGATTAAGAAGAGGGTTTAGGGTTCTTACCTATTTCTCTTCTACATTTGACATGTGAATCACAAGCTAAATTCCAATCATAGGTCAAACTCTAGTTAATCCTGGTTAGAACATGAACATTTAACTAAATTTTAGAATTTTATTTCAAGTATAAAATCTAGATCACTTATCACCATGATCATTTTCAATTTAGACACATTAACATATGTTATTTAACCACCATCACTAATTTATCACAATTTCTTCAAAATCTCAATCTAAAGGCCATTGAGTTTTTTTTCTAAGTTATAAAATGATGATTAGAACCTCAATTGGTCGCTAGACGCTAAAATCAGCACCATTGGTTTCTAATCGATGGTTTATATCAATTTTTGTGCCTCTAAAGTCTTACATCCGCATAATTAAAGGTAATTGAATTAGCAATTTGATTATTCTAGTCACGATTCAAGGTTTAATTACACTTTATAATCTCTAATAATCGTTGACCATGTTTTGAACTATCGGATAGGACCTTGCTTTACTAATGATCCATCTATCTTTCTTGCTATAGACCAATGCTTATTTAGTAATTGCCAGTAGCACCCTTTGTTTGCAGATTCTAATGGATTGCTTTGAGGGTGCAAATTATATACTCAAAATTCTTATAAGGATTCCTAAGGAACTTAGCTCCTTACACTTGCATACCATGTTTAAACCAAAATTTCAATGGTCAAATGATCTCAAATAAAAAAATTCATTGACATAGATGCATAGATAAAAAAATTGAACCTAGATTTGTGAAATTTCTCATCTAACAATTGTCAAAAAGGTTCTTGTCACTGGAGACAATGTCAGATTCTAGTAGTGCTTGATGAGCTAAATTGTGTAAAATTTTTGTAAAAGTTTACAATTTATCTTTGGGGAAATGTAGATCAAGATTTTTTCAACATTCTCATGAAGTTTTGGGTCAATCCAATGTTGTTTGATGCAAAAAATGGAAAAAATAGTCCTTGGATGGTCACGGTAGCTGGCGATGATTTTTTGTCCAAATTTTGTCCAAAACTCAACAATTTTCATTGTAAAAGATAGAATCAAGTTGGGTTTTAATCAATCTACCTTATAGGTGGGTTTTCTCTAATACTTTTGGTAAATTATTAGCAGAAATTTGTTGAGTTGTCAATTTTCCTTCATGTGCTCCCCTTAGTTGTAGATGACGATGGTCAGTCACTGGTGAGGGAGGAAAGGAAAAGAATGAAAGCAAAAAGGAAGGGAAAGTGATTGGCTTATCAATCGTCCTGTCAATTGCATGCAAGTGGTAGATTCCATTGATTATGAGTGGCCAACTAGACTTAGTTGTCTATCATCTTGTAGTCACCAGTGAAGAAGAATTTTCGAGGCAGAGAGAGTTTCAATTGGGATACCAGCTTCAATGGAGAGAGAGATAGAAATGATCAAGAGGTTGATCGAGTGGAGAAGGGAAAAGTTATAGGAAAAGAGAGAGATTGATTAAGAGCTTGCAAGAGAGAAAGAGGTCGTACAAGTGTGAGAGAGCACCATCATCAGTTCTTGTCAACTTTAGTGGTGATTTTCTTTTGCTGGAGAGAGAGAGAGAGAGAGAGAGAGAGAGAGAGAGAGAGAGAGAGAGAGAGAGAGAGAGAGAGAGAGAGAGAGAGAGAGAGAGAGAGAGAGAGAGAGAGAGAGAGAGAGAGAGAGAGAGAGAGAGAGAGAGAGAGAGAGTTGTTCCTCTTTTCTATCTTTAGTCATTCAAGAGTTGAGCTCCACATGGTGATTTGACTCATAGGTGTTGAGCTCCTCCCAATGAGTCATCAAGTGGGTTGTTCGAGTGGAGGGGGTGTCATTATCAATTTCAACCCCCTTAATTCATTTGTAAAATTTTGGACATTTTAGTTCCCGATCTTCATTTCATGCATTCTTCATGTCATTCGAAAGCTCTCATTAAGGACAATCCAACAATTGACCTTTCATCATCCAATTTTAAAAATTTTAATTAATTTTGAACTTCCTTTACAATTACTTGAATTTCAATAAAATTTCCAATTTAAAGAAAAATTGCTCAGAATATTACATGAAACTAGTGTTGAAATTCAAGTCATTCCATCTATAGAGAACATTCAATTTAATAAATTTTGAGAATTCAAAATTTACCTGAATTCAAGTTCAATTAATACCAAAAAACTCAAGCTGGCCTACTTGTTCATTCCAATCTTAGCTATCTTGTTTTACCATTTGAAATGGTCAGTGAGTTAATTACGTCTTTAACATAATCCTTGAACAAAGGTGTGACACCATGCATCCCTCCTTAGAGGAAATAATAGGATGCAATGAAACTTATTTCCAATAGGTCATGTGCAACTTTTTTCTCCTTCTAGAGTAAGACATGTTGCTCTCTCTTTAGAATGGAAAGAGTCCTCTAAAAGATTACCTTCCTTAGATCCTAAAATACCTCCAATCCTCTTCATGATAGTTCCTAATCTCTTTCAATATTCTCTTTGAAACACACTGAAAACTGTCATTTAGATCACATTGAAAGCCCCCTCTAAATCTCCTTGTGGAATCACTTGAAATCCCCTTGAGTTGCTATTCTCCTATAACATATTCTCATTGGTACAGCTTAGGAGCCTTCCCTTGTTTCTCTCCTCTGAATCCTCCAAAAAGTGTCCTGATTCATTCCTATAAGCTTCTTTCCTAGCTGCCAAAGATTATCTTCTAAATCTTCTGACTCCTAGCTATCACATTCCCATGTAAGTTAGCCCCATATTGGAGCTCTTATTAGAGCTCTGAGATGGCATAAAACTTGATCATTGATTCCTCAAAAGTTGGATGAATTGTGACGGTAGTTTCCAATTAATTCACTTATCCACTACATGTTTTTTCTCCTTTTTATTCTCCTTATTTTTCTCATGTAGATCACGTGTAAGATAGTGTAGCACATCCTCTTCCTTGTAGAAATCATGGACTCAATAAAGTTGGTTGCTTGCATGAGATTTTAACTACTATGCATTTGATAATGACTTCCTCATAGCATTTTGAACATCTTTTGATCTTGGTTGATTAGTTGTGGGCTTGTGACTTTGCTCAAATTGCAAGATATCTCTCTTTTAGGGTTTCAAGATACAAAAAATGTTCATTTTTTCAAATTTACCCTAATCCTGTAAATTATAAGATAAACCCTAATTAGTGATAAAATGAGCAATTCATGATTAGAAGTACAAACTTTTGGGATATTATTTGTAACATTTATGTGTATATCACAAATATGAAAAAATAGGCTTAAATTTTCAATTAAAAAGAAGAAGAATCTAGCTCATACTTAGCAAAGACAGGGTTGAGTAGGTACTAGATTCTAATCTGCCATCAAATCCTATTATTGATGCTAGTGAGACAACTAAAAATGACTACATAAAATTTTTAGATGATGATAGGTTGGCTAGAACTACAATGTTAATGTTTGTGGAGCATGATCTAGAAATCATATAGAAGCATATAAGATAGCTAAATCTATATGTGATGTTGTTGTGGACGCTTATGGTGGAATGTTTGAATCTTTTGTTCAACTTTTAATTAAAATTTTAAATTCAACTACAACGAAAGTAAATGAGTCTATAGTTGAACATGTTAACAAAATAGTGGTCATTGCTAAAGAAATAAATGTTGTAGGAAACCCCATTTCAGAAAATTGCAAATATCTACAATATTGCATACTTTTCCATCTTTGTAGGAACTAGTTGTTTTACAATAAATTTTTTTGGTCAAAATATAACTATGAAGGACCTTCCCTTTTTGCTTAATATTGAAGGTGAGAGAAGATAAAAGAAAAGCAATGCTAAAGCATTGATGGTAGTCCTTCCTTAGAAAATAAAAATCTAAGGAGAAAGTTTTCAAAAGGGGAAGAGATAAGGGAATGGGAAAATTCAAAGCCAATTTTATGAGAATATTTAAGGAAAATTGTTGGAAAACCTAGTCATGTGAAATTAAAGTCCTAAAAAGAACCAAAACAGCTTGGTTAATGGATTCAAGTTTGACCTAACACATAGTTAAATCAAGAGAAAGCTTTGTGGACCTTAAGGAGGTAAAAGTTGTTAAACAATTTGTGTATAAGGGAAGTAATACATGCTGTGATGTAGTTGGAGTTAGAACAATTTGTATTCGGCTGCTCGGACAAAATAAGCTCCTTCACTAATGCACTCTATGCTCCACTAATTTGAAGGAACCTTTTCTTAGTACCTTATTTGGATGAACATGGTTTTCAAGTTGGTTTTCATTTTGGATAGATATTACTTGGAAAACATCTGTGTACCTTGTTTGGGAAAGATAATTAATGAACTGTATTACTTGAGTGCTAGTTCTAATGAAATAATAAGAGTAGTTCATCTTCTGAGTATTTGAATCTATCTCATGATATTAATCCTTATCTTTAGCATAGCAACTAGGACACATAAATAAAGATAAAATGAAAAGAATGTCAAACAATATTTTAATTCCCAAAATGGAGATAGAATGCCTAACTTGTGAACCATTTTAACTAGTAAGATTACTAGAAAATCTTTTTGAAAGGGGCAAAAATCAAATTACTTGTGGTAATACATTTTGATATTTTTGTACCATTAAATGTTAAAACTCCCAAAGGCATGCAATATTTTATTACATTTATAGATGATTTTTCTAGGTATCGGTGTGTGTATTTGATATATAGAAAATCTAATGCACTTGATGTGACGACCCGAGTTTTCCCATGCATTTTTAAATGCAATATCTAATTCCTAAGGCGGGATGCATCCCTATTTGAAAACCATTTTATGAAAACCATGCAATGCAACGGAAAATCTTTAGTTTTAAACTCATTTTGAAAACCTCGAGTGTCATTTGCTTACACAACAACCAAAGTAGTTTTTGAAAAACTTTTAGAAATCATAAGTGTTTTCCCAGGTCTATCCAGTCACAGCTCACAGCCCAACTATAAATAAATACAAATACATGTCCAAAGGGTAGAGTGTTTACTTACATGTATAATTGTCTCCTTTTGATTTTTCTTGCTCGTAGCACTAACATAGGTGTCATCTACTCGTGGATGGAACTATCCTGAAAAAATGTTAAGGAAAGGGTGAGTATATACTATACTCAGTAGGAGTCTATCACTACTAGTTTTACAATGCATGCTGTGTTTAAAATCATATGCTCTTTAAAACATGTGCATGTTCAAACAATCATGTTCAATATCGATATTAAAAACCATTGTCAAATTGGAATACTGACAACTTAAAGAATCACATAATCCAAGTCGAAAGTATCATATACATATATATATATATATATCATAAACATAATGATATGCATAAGATGCTCATCTGAATCCAACTCATGAATATATGGTATGGTCGACCAATCTCATGTCATGCCATATGCAATGCAAGTAAATCCTTAAACCATAGGGCCCACTATGCTCACGACCTCATTGCCGTGTGGTCCCCGGGTACCTGGGGACACTTGGTCATAGCCTCCACGGGGCATATGACACTTTCATCGTAAATCATGCAATTTATGAAATCGGTTGCAAAACATGCATGCAATGCATAAAATCTGCTCATGCTAGTATTGCATTCAAAGTCATAACCTTGCCTAGAAGCCTGTCAGCTCTCTCTGGCCTGCCCTCGTCGGCCCGCCCTCATCAGCTCGCCCTCATCGGCCAAGGTTACACTCACCATGCAATCTATGCATGTAGCACATGTCTTGGCAATATATGCGATCAATCAAGCAAAAACCTCTTCTTCAAAACCTGTCCTCTTTGGGTCCCTCACAACTGCCTACCCAGCGTCTTTTGGGCACTCCAGCATCTTTTGGTAACCCTCAAGGACATGAAAAATTTCAAGAACTCAATGCTCACAAATTATGCAATATATGCAATTGTTTGTAAAACATGTCTATGCATAATGTATTTGTCATATGCATGCTGAATTCATTTATAAGATTAAGTCATGCTGAATTCGTTTATAAGATTAAGTCATGCTAAATTCGTTTATAAGATTAAGTCATGCTAAACAAGTCATATAACTTAAACTTAAATCATGCGTTCTCAAAACAATCATAGGTTCTTTTTAAAAAGTTTAGTAGCGATAGAGCACCTACCTCGAAGTCTCCTGGAGTCGCATCCTTCATCACTCAACTCGTCCCTGGCTCTCATTTATAAACTCCTGGGTATGAATGGATACAAGGAGTCCTTATCAATTTCAATCCATCTAGAAATTAGATTGCTAGATCTGCCTTTTAAGGTCTATGGTCCTTGCCTAATTCATTGTCAGGCTAGATCCTATGATAGGGATCTACTATTCAATAGTTAAACTCTATAAATTGTCCTCTGATCCTAACTTTCTAGTCTCATTAGGTCTGCACATCATGGTTTCCAAGACGTGTGCGTGCCTAAAGGCCGTGCCAGGGACCGCGTTTTGTACGCACACATGCATGCTCAAGCGATGCGCTATGACGCGCATCCTGGATGGCATCGCACGGACGCACCTTTTGTATGGCATGGCGCGTCTCAACTCCCAGGGCACCCTGTGTATCCTGGTCGAGCCAGGACCCGTGCCCCGCGTTGCGCGTGCACCCGAAGGCCGCCCCAGGGACGGTGTATGCACTATCGTATGCCTGGAACCCATCCCAGGGACCCAGTCCCAGGAGCAGGTGAAGCATGGCATCCCTGGGATGCCTTGTTCGTGCAGAGCCGGTTGGAACCGGCTGGGTCATTTTCCATCTAGGAAGATCGGCTGGAAAAAGGCTAGATCCGGCATGGATCTTGGCTTGAGGGAACCAAAATGGAGAGAAAAAAGGGAAAAACGGCTTACCTGGGTAGCCTAGGGACGCCCTTTTCCCGATGGGTGCGCCTATTCTTCACTCTGAAGCTCCTGCTCGCTGGAAAACTCAAAGAAGGGACAAGCCCACCGTTCCGGTGCGACCAGAGGAAGAAAAGGGGGGAAAGAAGAGAGGGGAATAGGGAAATGGCAATGGCCGGCCTGACTCGGGCCTGGCCATTGCCGAAAAATGCAGGGATACTGGGTTTTCGATTTTTGCTAGAAACCCCAGCCCCAAATGACCAGAAAATCGTGTTTTGGAGAGGGGGGAGATGGGGCTTTTTATAGCCTTGCTATGGCGGTGCTGCCAATGGCAGTGGCAGATTTCTCTGGAAACTAGGGTTTTTGGAGAAATTTAGAGGAAGAAGACGATGGGGTGCCGTTATCAAAGAGGCCCCCTGCATTTTCTGTCTTTTTCATTTTTCTATTTAAATTGTAGAAATGCCCCTGATCTTTAAACGTCCATAACTTCTTCATACGAACTCTGTTTTCAGCGTTCTTTGAGGCATTGGATTCCATTTTTCGAGTAGAATCTAATGGTACCAAGTTTCTTCACAAATTCCTTCTTTTACTATTTTAAATAAAGTAAAAAATTTAACACAATTTATTTCCCATAGAATGTCCAATTTTTGTTAAAAATAGCGTAAATTGCTCGGGCATTACATTATTACCCCCTTAAATGAATTTCGTCCTTGAAATTCCTTAAATTATCATCTTCAAGGTATTTTGTCTCTTAAATAACTTCTTGGTGAATGCATCCTCCCCTTAGGAATCACATCTAGGCTCAACCTCAATTTATCATTTTTATTGTTCCTTCTACAAGGCCTTACCTATAAGGGCCGCTTTCGCTGCGTACTCTGATGCATACTCCCATACGTGCCAGTTTAACAATACCGGTTTCTAGCTGTAATTCATCTTGCTCGAAATCCTTAGATGCCTATACTTTTCTCATCATGTATAGGATAGTCTCCTTGTAGGATCATGCTTCTTTCTTCATATATAAATTACTCCATACTTCTTTGAGATCATATGATCTTATTTCTCCTATTTCATTTTGAATATCATATGATAATCCTTTTTCTTCTTGTCTTTCATCTAGTGATCTCTTCATCATCCACATCTCGTTCTAATGGTTGGTTATATGTCATTAGTAAGAGTCCAAAAAATTACCTTCTTTCTATTGTGTCTAACTTTGCTTCTTATCTTTTATATTTGTCCCCAAGATACTTCAATAACTGACATGGTATCATGTGCTCTACAGCCAAACCCTTGATTAACTTCGAATTTCAACTGTCTGTCATTTTTCATATGTGACTTTATTCCTCGACCAAAGTTACATTCAAAATAAAATCATGAAAGCCAATTAGTAGCATCTTCCATTGAGGACCTTATCATATACTGAAAGTAAAATGTCCTAACTCTATATCCAGTTTCATAATTATTGAATTCATTAAATGCTTTTCTCCGTGAAGATTTTATCCAAACTCATGTCAAATGTTAATGGTCGATTCATCATCATGGGTCAAATGTTCTCGTCCAGAGGCCTTATCTCACTATTCACATCAATTTGTCATTAGGATTTTCAATAATGTTCCCATTCATACAAAGCAAAAAGTCTCTTATTCATAACCGAGTACCCTTACTAGGTCATGGTTGAATCCTTTGTCATCATCCTCTTCGGAAATTTCTTGTCGCATAATCTCCTGATATTCGATACTCTACTCAAAGTCTTAAACCCCATATGCTTTCTCTCTTTTATACTCTTTTACAATAAGATCACCAACTCATCTAGTATTATTCCTTTGCATTTGTTTGATCTACCTTCCTATAGGATTCAAGATGATAGAATTGTATGTATCTCTATAAAGTCATGATCTTCTTCTTTTGAATATTCAATATTCATTGAATACTGGTAGTTACATCTCTATCTCTTTCTCTCTTTTCTTCAAAATCCTCACTTTTGTCTTCCTAGATCAATGTCTTCATGTGCTTAGTTGCATATAATCGATACTACATCTACTCCTTTATTTAACAGATATGATAAACTGAATGTTTCTCAGAAATTCTAAACTATCTTAAGATCATTGAAATCCTCAGTTGCCTGTAGCCTCAATAAAATTCATACAATGTCTTAATAATGACATTGATGTTTTGATCATGCTATACTTTTCTTACAAGTTCATGTTAGGATCAATCTATTATCACAGATCTATCATCCCCTAGTATCATCTTGTATGCTCATCCCTATTAGATTATCATCAAAATCTTCTCAAAGTCTGTCTTTTACATCCCCTATCATACTCATATCATATGATAGTGTACTCATATTATGATATTCGTTATGATGGTAAGATAGCCATCTAGGTTCTTTAATGTTCTCATCTTTGGTGAGATTGATCTCTTATAGATCAGAACTATCTACCAATAAGTTCACTAACATCTTCCTTCATCATTCTTATCATAATATGATCCATATATGAGTTTTCATATTTGCACCACACAACAATCCTTAATCCTTAAGTCGTCGTAGATTAGTTTTTGGATAAGGGTTGCACTATCCTCTGCCTAATTATTTGTTAAACCAAGCTGTGTTTCACCTATTTATTTATGGTCAAATGCCTTGAGCATTAATATTGTAATCCTCAAATAGAAGTAGTCATCTCTACTACTTCTATTTATACTACTTGATTTTCTCTATTGTCTATGGCCCTTGGACAGGCTGGACTGGCTGTGAAAGGATATAACCTGGGCTTTGATACCAACTGTGACGACCCAGGTTTTCCCATGCATTTTTAAATGCAATATTTAATTCCTAAGGTGGGATGCATCCCTATTTGAAAACCATTTTATGAAAACCATGCAATGCAGTGAAAAATCTTTAGTTTTAAATTCATTTTGAAAATCCCGAGTGTCATTTGCTTTCACAACAACCGAAGTAGTTTTTGAAAAACTTTTAGAAATCAGAAGTGTTTTCCCAGGTCTATCCAGTCACAGCTCACAGCCAAACTGTAAATAAATATAAATACATGTCCAAAGGGTAGAGTGTTTACTTACATGTATAATTGTCTCCTTTTGATTTTTCTTACTCGTAGCACTAACATAGGTGTCCTCTGCTCATGGATGGAACTATCCTGAAAAATGTGAAGGATGGGGTGAGTATATACTATACTCAGTAGGAATCTATCACTACTAGTTTTACAATGCATGCTGTGTTTAAAATCATATGCTCTTTAAAACATGTGCATGTTCGAACAATCATGTTCAATATCGATATTAAAAACCATTGTCAAATTGGAATATCAACGACTTAAAAAATCGCATAATCCAAGTCGAAAGTATCATATATATATCATAAACATAATGATATGCATAAGATGCTCAATTGAATCCAACTCATAGATATATGGTATGGTCGACCAATCTCATGTCATGCCATATGCAATGCAAGTAAATCCTTAAACCATAGGGCCCATTATGCTCACGACCTCGTTGCCGTGTGGTCCCCGGGTACCTGGGGGCACTCGGTCATAGCCTCCACGGGGCATATGACACATTTGTCGTAAATCATGCAATTTATGAAATCGGTTGCAAAACATGCATGCAATGCATAAAATCTGCTCATGCTAGTATTGCATTCAAAGTCATAACCCTGCCTAGAAGCCTGACAGCCTAGAAGCCTGTCAGCTCTCTCTGGCCCGCCCTCATCTGCCAAGGCTACACTCATCATGCAATCTATGCATGTAGCACATGTCTTGTCAATATATGTGATCAATCAAGAAAAAACCTCTTTTTCAAAACCTGTCCTCTTTGGGTCCCTCACAACTGTCTACCCAGCGTCTTTTGGGTACTCCAACATTTTTTGGTAACCCTCAAGGACATGCAATTTTTCAAGAACTCAATGCTCACTAATCATGCAATATATGCAATTGTTTGCAAAACATATCTATGCATAATGTATTTGACATATGCATGCTGAATTTGTTTATAAGATTAAGTCATGCTGAATTCGTTTATAAGATTAAGTCATGCTAAACAAGTCATATAACTTAAACTTAAATCATGCGTTCTCAAAACAATCATAGGTTCTTTTTTTTTAAAGTCTAGTAGCGATAGAGCACCTACATCAAAACATCATGGGTTCTTTTAAAAAGTCTAGTAGCAATAGAGCATCTACATCGAAGTCTCCTGGAGTCGCATCCTTCATCACTCAACCCGTCCCTGGGTCTCATTTATAAACTCCTGGGTATGAATGGATACAAGGAGTCCTTATCAATTTCAATCCATCTAGAAATTAGATCGTTAGATCTGCCTTTTAGGGTTTATGGTCCTTGCCTAATTCATTGTCAGGCTAGATCCTATGATAGGGATCTACTATTCAATAGTTAAACTCTGTAAATTGTCCTCTGATCCTACGCATCATGGTTTCCAAGACGTGTGCGTGCCTAAAGGTTGTGCCAGGGACCGCGTTTTGTACGCGCACATGCATGCTCAAGCGACGCGCTATGACGCGCATCCTGGATGGCATCACACAGACGCACCTTTTGTAGGGCATGGTGCGTCTCAGCTCCCAGGGCACCCCGTGCTTCCTGGTCGAGCCAGGACCCGTGCCCCGAGTTGTGCGCGCACCCGAAGGCCGCACTAGGTACAGTGTACGCACTGTCGTACGCTTGGAACCTATCCCAGGGAGGAAGACCGGCTGGAAAAAGACCAAATCCGGCATGGATCTTGGCCTGGGGGAACCAAAACGGAGAGAAAAAAGGGTAAAATGTCTGACCTGGGTAGCCTAGGGATGCCCTTTTCTCTATGGGTGCACCTATTCTTCACTCTGAAGCTCCTAATCGCCGAAAAACTCGAATAAGGGACAAGCCCACCGTTCCGGTGCGACCAAAGGAAGAAAAGGGGGGAAAGAAGAGAGGGGAATGGGGAAATGGCAATGGCCGGCCTAACTCGGGCCTGGCCGTTGCCGAAAAATGCAGGGATACTGGGCTTCCGATTTTTTCCGGAAACTCCAGCCCCAAATGACCGAAAAATCGTGTTTTGGAGAGGGGGGAGATGGGGCTTTTTATAGCCTTGTTATGGCGGTGCTGCCAATGGCGGTGCCGCCATTGGCGGTGGTAGATTTCTCTGGAAACTAAGGTTTCTGGAGAAATCTAGAGGAAGAAGATGATGGGGTGCCGTTATCAAAACGGCCCCTTGCGTTTTCTGTCTTTTTCATTTTTCTGTTTAAATTACAGAAATGCCCCTGATCTTTAAACGTCTGTAACTTCTTCATACGAACTCTGTTTTCTGTGTTCTTTGAGGCGTTGGATTCCATTTTTTGAGTAGAATCTAATGGTACCAAGTTTCCTCATAAATTCCTTCATTTACTATTTAAAATAAAGTAAAACATTTAACACAATTTATTTCCCATAGAATGTCCAATTTTTGTTAAAAATAGCGTAAATTGCTCAGGCATTACACTTGAAACCTTCAAAGAGTACAAAAGAGAACTTGAAAACCAATTAGGTAGATTAATCAAAATACTTAGAACATACGGAGGGGGAAAATATTCTTCAGATTTATTTAATGGATTATTTAGAGAAAATGGAATAATATACCAAACTACAATGCCTTATACACCACAACAAAATGGTTTTGCAAAAAGATGAAATAGAACATTAGTGAACATGATTACATCAATACAAAGTGAAGCTTTGGCAACCGCAATGTACGTGTTAAATAGGATATCGACTAATCAATAGGATGTACACCCTATGAACTATGAAAAGGTATAAAACCTAACTTGAACAATTTTAAAGTTTGGGGTTCTACAATACATGTCTTAGCTCCTTGTCAAAACAAAGACAAGGTAAGTAATAAAACAATTAAGTGCATATTAATAGGATACCTTGAAAACTCAAAGGGTTATAAATTTGCAATCTATTATGATGATGGAAAAATGGGAGTAATTGAAAGAAGATAGAGTGTCTAAACATTTAAATTTATCACAAAATAAATATATAAAAAGCTTAACATGGACATGTGTAAAACATCGATACCCTCATTTGCAAAGGAACCAAGTTACCTAAGGAAATGTAACCTTCTATTGATAATGACATAATTAAAATACAAAATTAGCCCTATGCACAAACTATAGGAAGTTTAATGTATACTTTGATGTGTACAAGGCTTGATTTCAATTATGTAGCATCTTATCAATAGATTCCAAAATAATCCCTGACCAATTCATTGGATGGTAGTTAAACAAATTTTTAGATACATGAAGAGTACTAAGTACTACACTTTAACATATTATAAAGATGACATAGTAGTAAGAAGGTACAATGATACTGATTTAGTCAAAGACCAAGATGAAAGAAGGTATATATTTGGATATATCATCCTATTTGGAGGAGGTGAAATATCCTGGTCAAGTAAAAAGCATACTCGTATTGCGAATTTCACAATGGAATCAAAATTCATAGCATTCAATATAGTTGCATTTGAAGTTGTATGGATTAGACACTTCTTAGAGGATCTAATGTGAAGATAAATATTTCACAATACCTTTCACATATTTTTTGATAATCACATTGCAATTGTCACCATAAAAAATTGTGTGATTGGCCCAAAAGGAAGACATATTAAACACCATTATCATTGCATATTTGATGTGCATGGCAAGAAAGAATTTATATTAAGATATCTTCCTTCTAATGAAATGGTCTTTGACCCATTGATAAAACTAATTGGTATTGAGGGTTATAAAAGACATGCACATACTATGAGTTTGAGGGCAATTGATACATCTCAAGCATATGATGTCCAAATGGGAAATATTGGATCAAGTGGCCATCTGCCCTCGATCACAAAGTTGCATCAAATGGAAAAAGAACCTACGATATTGGATAATATCATGACACGATCTTACACACACATCACATTCATGCTTTTAATATATGTATACTATCTTGTTATAAGTTTTATCATATTGATTAACTGATTGCATAGATTTAGATGCATCAATAGTACACGTGGTGATGATTAATTTGCTATTTTAGTGTAGTACTTAGCATAGGTGACAATTTTATGTGAATAGATGTGGTTGTGGTTTGTTATGTGGGCCATAGAGTAGTGAATTGTATCACATGCTAATCACATTTTTTATGTTACCAACATAATGAATTTGACCAACATTATATACATTTTTAATCTATAGATTCGAGAATGTTGAGGATAGACAATTGTTAAAAGAAGGTTTCCTTGTACTTGCAAATCAAGCAAAAGCAAGGAAATGAAAAGAACATAGTGGCAAAACCCTCTCCTTACAATATCATTTTTTTTCTCTCTCTCTTTGTAGCAAAGACAAATTGCTCTCATCTGGATCCAATCTAGTTTTTGTATGTCTATTTATAGGATTGATTGTTTCGAATTTGTATACTTTTCTTTTTGACAAGGTTGAACTTTTTGAATGCCTGGTTTGGTTTTTTGTTTTTTTGTTTTTTTCCAAATACCCAATTAAGCAAGGAGAAATTAATTGGTTTTGAGAAGATAGACTTGTTGGGTCTTTGGATATTGAATTCTAGAAAATTTTCTAGAAGAAATAGTATCCAAATTCTACTTAGAGTAAGTTTTAGGTTATAGATCGATTTTCCACATTTCTCTACTATAACTCTTCTTGATCGCTACTAACTAGTCAGGCCTTTAATAGTGAAATCTAGTAGCTATTGGCCCCTAAAGCTATGGATGAGCCAGTCTATTTGGTAAGTGACACACAGTTACCACCTAAGTTGCATTTGTCTAAGGGTAAACAACTTTCCTCTCACTACCATTATATAATATTTTGATATTGAAAAGAACACAGATTCTTCATATGACTCCTACTGATCTCTTTCAACAACATAGGGATCTTGAAAAGTTCATCTTACTCACTTTTTATTTTCAATGATCCAATTATTTAACTAATTCGGTCTACTCAAAGAGCATAGTACTAAAAAAACTTATCTATTGCTTCATTCAAAGAGCTTTCTTTTGCTAGTGTAAAATAGATGCCGTATAAAAAATAAAAGCCCAAAAACAATCAATTCCATCTATTTTGGTACAACATAAATGTGACAACTCAAGTTTTTATAACACTTTTTCATGTTTATTTCAAAGGTGGAGCCCCAAGTTTTTGAAAAAAGAAAAGAGTTGGAAATCAAAAGCGAAAACCATTTTCTATGAAAACTATTTTCAAAATCCTGAGTGTCATCCTTCGTTCTATCAGTATCTATCCAATATAATAGCATATGAATAATTTTGAAAATGAAAATATAATTTTCTTGTAAGTAAATAGCAAGAAATGAATTACTGAAACCATGATCCATCCAGTCATCACACATGTCTGAGTTTACCCCGTCATTGCACTTCGGACAACCATCTGCAGCATCATAAGGAGCACCTCACTTTTGAGGTACCCAAATGGTATGGAAAAGGGTGGGTTGGTCCCCTATATTAATTACATAACATGTCCTGAGTTTATAAGGGCAAATACATGTATATACAGTTGAAAATTTCAATAAAGGTAACATGTAAAATGTCACTAAATGCGTACCCTCAATCAATAGTAGTGCTGTTGTATCCTCATATCATACCCTCATACTCTTGTTTATTTGAATATAAGATATTGTAAACATTCAAACATTTATAATATCTCAACAAACTATGCTTGGTAGGGGATTAAAGATGCGCATGGAAAAGAAAATGTAGAATGCAATCTATTAAATTTTCAATGATCAAATCTACATTTCAAGCAAGTATAGTTTGAAATAAGATAATTACATTTGCATGATTTACTCAAAATAAATGCAAGTTATGCTTAATAGGGGACTTAAGATGCATATGGAAAATAAAATGTAGAATGCAATTGACTAAATTTTCAATGATCAAATCTATGTGTCTAGCATGTGTAGTTTGAAATAAGATAATTAAATTTGCATGATTTACTCAAAATAAATGCAAGTTATCACATAATTTTCTCAAAGGCATTCTTCCTTAAATATTGTGCACAATTCAATGATAAATCGCACCTGCAAACACATTTATAATCTCCAATGGATAATCAGAAGATCAATACAATTCAATTAATGTAAATACATAAAAGTAGTAAATGTAGTCATCAGTAGTCACTCCCCTAACTATAAGGGTCCCAAAATCATCTAGATACCACTAGTCCATATTTGTCTAATCAACACTAGGCATATACATCCACCATTCAACACTTGGAATACACGCTGGTCATGAGTACTCATGCTGAGCATATCATCATGTCAATCTCATCCCAATCCATGCACAAAGTGTAGTGTGTGTGTGTGGGGAGTGGTAATTTCAGTAAGGCGTTGCAGGTGTGAAGTGCGGGAGATGTTTGATTGGTCAAGGAAAAGTTTCTAACTGTCATTTCCTCTAACTTTTTTTGTTTTCTACTTTTTTCCAGCCAATAAAATATCACCTGCTCCTTGCAGTTGCATGAAACGGCTGAAATTAACACACCACCTTATATATATATATATATATATATATATAGACACATACACAATGGACTATTATCCTATAAATGCACATCTTGCGCGTTGGGATCCACTGTGATGTTTCGCTAACACCGTAGTGAAAAAATACATCATCATTTCTTTATGGGAGACAGAATGTCATAGTGTGGCCTTCTCATAATTGACACCACATGGTGTTTTGCCTCACTATGGGCATGACATCCATATCATAAGTTTTAAAGAGCAGGTGGCCAAATGCTCATACCTCTCCTAGCATATAATTCACTAAGCTAATGCTTGTCCAAAAAAAAATCCACCAGGCCTCCATGTACATATATAATATAATAATAATAGTAGGCTATCTACTCGTCCCATTAAATCCACAAGAATACTATATCAAATAAGTACTTAGTACCCATGTACCAGGATGTGGTTCTTTTAGTTTTCAATTCAAACAGCATGGGTCAAAACATGTAGTACATTCTCAAATCATACTGTTCAAATAAAATTTTCAATCATGAAATCACCATTATATTATAATAATACTATCATATATTATATCATAATCATTGCATGTATAACAACTTGTAATGATTTCAATTTAGAAACAATTCATCCTATTTAAGTATCATTATAGTATT
Source organism: Warburgia ugandensis (assembly GCA_035236585.1). Lineage (NCBI taxonomy): Eukaryota > Viridiplantae > Streptophyta > Magnoliopsida > Canellales > Canellaceae > Warburgia > Warburgia ugandensis. The sequence goes on from CP141131.1 coordinate 29,269,111, forward strand.
AATCATATAATGCTTTAGCATAGATCATGCAAGTTAGAAATATGCATTTTAAGGTGTCGCAACCCCAGCCCCTGAGGCCGCAATTTAACTTAATCAAGTGTAGTGATTGGGCCTAGCAAGGCCTATGTGGCCTTCATTTTATTTTATTTTATTTTTTCTATACATTAGCGAAAGCATTGAGAGAGCTAAGTACTCTTCTCCTGTGCAAGTCACAGTTTAACTGATAAAATCTTTTTCTACTTTAACTACTAAATTCTACCAAAATTTTGGCAGACTCTCCCCTATATTTTGGACTTATGCATTTAACACATGCAAATGCAGTTTACCTGATAGACAATATAATAGTTATAAATCTCTTAAGAGAGACTCAGTCTCCATACTATCTATCATAATACATCACTAACACCTACTTACTAACTAGGAGTTTGAGTGAGTCTCATACATGCCCCACCAACATAAAACATATATAATGCATAAGGTTAATTGTCAAATAACAAGACATAACTCATACTCAGTGTTAACATACATATACAGTACAAAATTTTTCATCTTTAGTTAGGCTTCAATCAACAACCTTCCGTTTATCCACATGACTGGTACCTACAAAATAATAAGGTGAGCTGCAAAGCCTAGTAAGGGAAAAGAACTAAACTCATGCATATCCTATTAGTCTTGTCGAGCTACGCTCAAATGCACATTCAAACCCAACCATGGAACATTCATTTCCATTTTAACAGATCATCTACAAAGTTGCTAGCATGTATTCTCAAGTATAACATATGGGTATTAGAACAGAATTGCAGTTTATTCCGAATTCAGATATCAAGCAGTAGCCATTACATGCAAACAAGCACATCCAATATCAATTCCCCCTTCATGTCCAACCACATGCCATTCACTTCTGTTTCAATAGATGAACTTCATTCTAAATTAAAATGCAAACCATAAGCATAACATTCAACAAAGCTACATATTCATTTAATGGTTTCCTCAGTAGTTTTAAAACAGGCATGACATTACTACCATGATCCAGTAGTCATCTCTCTCCAGGTTTACCATCTTAGGTAGCCCACTATGAGTATCATGAACAAGGTAGCTAGACCCTCAGTGTTTACCATCTTGGGCGGCACCAAAGTCAGGTTCCCTCAGGGTTTACCATCTTGGGAGACTCTAGTCTGCTAGCTCATCCCTCAGGGTTTACCATCTTGGGCGACTCCACTATGATCCCCAAGGACCAGGCAACCCTTTCCCTTAGGGTTTACCATCCTGGGAGGCTCAATACTTGACAGCTCATCCCTTAGGGTTTACCATCTTGGGTGGCTCCACCGTGATTCCAAAGAACCAGGCAGCCCTTTCCCTTAGGGCTTACCATCTTGGGAGACTCAATAACCGATAATCCATTTCTTAGGGTTTACCGTCTTGGGCGGCTCCACCATAGTTGCAAGTACCAAGTAGCCCTTTCCCTCAGGGTTTACCATCTTGGAAGGCGTCATCACAGCTTATCAGGTGGCCCTCAGGCTTACTATCTTGGAATTGATGATTCTATCACAATTTATATCATCATAACAATTAAGCATAGTAAATGAGGATATCATAACGCAGTTTTAGTAATCACTTGAAATTCATATCATCCATTCATTTAATATGACAATCTATTTATTATAAACATTCATTGTATTAATTTCAAGTGAACAGATCAATAAGAATTTAAGGATAAAGAAGGGTTTAGGGTCCTTACATACGCATACAACTACCAACGTCATTCACCCTGCACTCAAACCTCTGCGATGAATACCAGTTCTAAGAAAATTTTAGGATTCCATGCAATTTGCTATAATCGCTTTTAGTTATCTATTCATAACGTTAATGATCTAACCTCCCATTTCTAGATTGATGATTTGTACACTAATTAATCGATATCTAATTAGATCGGCACCATTGGTCTTAAATCAAATTCCAGATCAAGCACGTACCTCTAGAAGTCTTAATTTCCAACATTTAAGGTAGGTTATTTAACACTTCAATGCTTTTAACCATAATTCATGGTCTAATATCTTTTCCCGACCTTCGATCATCACTGATCAAGTATTGAGCGGTCAGATAGGATCTCTCATCAATTTGTCCATAATTGGCCCATCATTTTAGTCATAATTCTTTACTGATGGGTAATTAGAGTTACATTTTACCCAGATCTACCTTCTGATCTCATTTTTAATGGTCGGATGCTAATATCTAAGTTTTTCCCTACGCACTAATAAGTTTTCAATCACAATTTCAAAGGCCGATTGATTCCTGATTAACAATCCATCTTCGCGGATGAAAAGATCCGTTTTGATTTATCAAAAATGCAAAATTTTCAATTTTTTACATTTTTTTGGGTTCACGGGAAAATGTCACTGTCGCCGAAGAAAGTGACTAGATTTCAGTTGTCGCTAGCGACACAGTAAACCTTGTTTTTGAGAGATTTTTCTTGGGAATGTTCAAAATTTGCTGAATTTTTATTTTTTAGTGTCTTTTCTCTTCAATTTCCACTAAATAACCATTTCTTTTTGCCAGATTTTTAAGGGTTTTTAGAACTTACCTTAGTTCTCATTGTATCTGACGGGTTTTTCATTGTCCTAGTTAATAAAAAAAATGGTATGTGCATGGAAAAGAAATAGAGAAACGGAGAGGAAAAGGGAGAGTTAGAGGCTTACTTGATCTCTATTAGTGTAAGACGTCGCCAGTGGAGTGGAGATCTAGTGTAGAGAGGGGAAGGGTTGTAGTCGTTGTGGTTCCGTTTTGCTTAAGAAATAGGAACCACCCAGTTTGCATGATATGGGGGCATGATCAGAAGAGAGGGAAAACTCGAGGAATGGGAGAACTTCTAGGAAGGGAGCATTGAAAGGGGGGTTGCCCAGCTTTCCTCCTTTCCTGATTACAGATGCGTGGAAGGTAGAGCTCCACTATAATATCCTTAATTTTTAGTATAAATTAAGAAATTTCTAAAGAAATTAAATTAAAAGAATTAGTAGATGGAAATTTTTCCTGAAAACTTAAGAAATTGAAAGTGCTCATCGATACAATTCTAACGCCACAAAGAATGAGGAAAACGGAGCTCAAACGAGGGAGTTAGGAGCCGTTGAAATCATAGGAGCATTTTATTCATTTGACAGAGGCGTATTACACAGGAGCCCAAATTGATAATGGCACCCCTGTCTTCCACACGTCTCTACCAGATCCGGCAAAATCGCCGAAGAAGCCATGAAAAGAGGCGTGGGTGGAAGAGGTTCTCTTCCTTTAGGACTCTAAGCCTATAACTACCCTTCCCTAGGAGCCAAAACGCTCCACCTTGAGCATTTCACTGAGTTTTACTCAGAAACCTAGCCCTGCAAAGTTCACGTTTTTTTGGTGAGTGAAACTTTGGCAACGCCCAGCAATGGCTAACAAAGCAAGGTAAGTCCTTAAACCCTAATTTAAGTAATTATTAAATAGGTAAAATTAAATAGAAATGCATTTAAAATCAGGAAAATTAGATTTTCCTGGGAACTCTGTGCACGCTACTATTGGAGCGTGATTTCATGGATGAAACCACATCCGTTTCAAAATCTCACCATCCAACTAGTGCATAAGAGACCCAAGATCAAACCCTTTAAATTTGGGAGAGATCCAACAGTGGGTTTCTCCAAAAAATGCAAAACCAGTACCTAGGGATGTTTTTAGGAACTTGGGAAAAGTCATTTAAAAACATGGTTTTTGGAAAAATCAGTGCAAAAAGAGGGCATAAATGATTCTAGAGGAAATTCTGAGAAAAATGGCACAAAAATCACTCAAAACGGAGCTCTGTAGCTTCGCCGGAGACGACCAGAATCTGGTCGTCTTCTCTGGCGTCGGTAACAAGGTCGGCGCCATGGCGTTGACACCGGGATGCACTGCGGAATGCCCTAGAAGACGACGTCAAATGACATTGGTGTCGCACTCGTACGCGACGTAGTACGTGCGAAAGAGATGCGATTCGCAGTCTCGGTGGGGTCAGGACGCGCTGCGTCCTGGCGATTGTGACGCACGCGGCGGTGTGTCACGGTGCCGAAGATGCACGCGGCACGTCCCGGCTAGGAGTCCCGGCTGCGGGCGTCTTCATGACGCCGGATCACGCTGGTGTAAACTGGCGAAAAACGGAACCGCCGGTATAGACCACCTTATGGTGGTCGGGCAGGCCCCATTTGCTTATGTTTTCACAAAAATTTGATTTTTGGGAGCTAGAGGAGTCCAAATCACAATCCGAAAGAGACGTTGTGACCGTATTGATGAAGCAGACCTAGTTATAACTTAAAAACTTATAAATGACCACTTTTTATTTAGAAAATTTTTAAAATAGTGGTGTGACATGTATATGTGCACTTGAATATACCAGTTAAAGGGAGTTATTAGCAAGCAAAGTGGTCTCACATTGAGGTAGATGACGACAATTAATGCTTTGCCTTAATTTTTAAACCATACATAAACATAGCATCATGTGTGATTGTGTTTTAAACTTCAATTATTATTTACCGTGGATTTCATGCGACTTTGAGCAGATTATGATGATTTCAAATTGAAATCTTTTATTGAATAAACTCATGACTAATGTTTTTGTGAGCATGATGTTAATTAATTATGCTTAAATAGAGATTTATTTCTTATTATATATTGGAAATGCATGGGTTTACATGGAAATAAGAATAGAGGCTTATTAGCTGGTCCTTTTATGGGCTAACGCCAGGATGAGGGGCATGTCTTGGGGATTTCGAGCTATGAGTGCTCTTGAGTTTTAGCATATACATATGATTTCTGTGTTTTATATTTGATGACAGGTGCTCTCACCCGATGGGCATCATGCTAGGAGGGATAGGGCCGGCCACCCACCCTCCGAGATTGTTGTGTGATGATATTGTGATATGATAGACACCTGCCCATAGATGGCATTCGGTAGGGGTTTGGTAACATGGATAGTCCACACTATCGGTCTGAGCCTTTCCATGGAGACAGATGTTAAGTCTCCTGTTATGGTGTCGACAGAGAGCGGCGGTGGTTGATACCCATGGAGGGTTGCCACTGCAGCATGATGACCTATATTCTTATTATGTGTGCTTGTATGATGAGCATGGTTATGGATGATATGCCTGGGTGTGAGGACACTCAGAGGTTGGCTATGAGTACTCATGATCAGTGATATTAGTGCGATGTTGTGGGACCCCTTGCCTTAGGGTGCCCTTATTCTTGTTATATGCTCATTTACATTGATTCATGTCATGTTTTAACTCCATGAAATGCATGTTTTAGCATATGGAATAAATTAGCATTTATTTGGACATGACTTATGATACTGCTATTTTCATAAATGATAGACTTTTTATCAGTACTATTAATTATTTATTTCATTTATTATATTAATTGTCTATGTACCTACATAAGCGATAGCTTGCTGAGGCATTGCTTTATTTTGCAATGCCTTAGATCTTGAGCGCGATAACAGGAAAGGCAAGGCTGTTGAGAAACCGTGAGAGTTGCAGAAGATCCTTTTTACTAGAATTTTTGACAGTGATGTGAGTCAATAAATAGGATTTTCATTTGAATTTAATTATGGACTGTGTACTTTCATTTTATGGATTTGATTGAGATGATTAGACATATGTTGGACATTTATATGGGATGTTATGATGGATAGACCCTGGGCCATATTATTATTGTGTTTTGGACATTTATTTGATTCAAAATAAAGGCGTTGATTTATTTGACGTTGATTGATACGTGTATTATTTTAAATCTATTTATGTTTTAATTTATATGTATGCCATTTTGAGAAAGGAAAACTAGCACCCGGAATTTTTAAGAATTTTTTTAGTAAAATGATAAATAAAGCTTTCCTCATGGGATCCCAAATGCTCTTATTAAAAATGCTCTTATTATAAATAAAAAAATGTCTTAAAAATCTGGGGCATTACATCCATGTAGTGAGTTCTACTCCCACATGTAGAGCCATTTCCATGTGACTCTCCGGGTCATGCTCACTAGAGGGGGTGCCATTATCAATTTGGACCCCCTTCACATCAGTGGTAAAACCCTTTGATCTTTGGTTCCCGACCTCCGTTTCACGTGTTCTTAGTATTGTTGAAAAGCTCTCATCAAGCATAGTCTAATGAATGACTTTCATCATCAATTTTTAATTTTTAATTTTTAATTTTCAATGTTCTTGTTTTTGCTTTTTAATTACTTGAATTTTCGTAAAATTTTCACTAGTTTCCCTGTTTCATCGTATTCAGGAAGATTAACATGCCAATTCACATTTTAATCTACTCTTTAGGACATGGGTGTGACAATACTCCCCCACTTAAGAAATTTCATCCTCAAAATTAAATAAATACTTGAGTCCTCAAATAGTTCTAGGTATTTTTGCTGGACTTTGGACTCTAGCTCCCACATGGCTTCTTTTGTCCCATGATGTTGCCATATCACCTTTACAAGTGGTATCACTCTTCTACGCAACACTTGTTCTCTTCGGTCAACCACCTGTATCGATTTCTCCTCATATGAGACATCCTCTTGAATGGTAAGGTCTGTGCAATCAAGAACATGAGAAGGGTCTCGCTCATATTTCCGCAACATCAACACATGAAAAACATTGTGAATCAACAATAACTTTGAAGGCAGGGCCAAACGATAAGCAACTTCGCCAAGATGCTCCATAATCTCAAATGGTCCAATAAATCGAGGAGATAACTTCGAACGTTTGCCAAAATGCGTCACTCTTGGTCTTGGCCAAGCCTTTAAGAACACATAATCTTCTATCTCAAACTCCATAGGTCGCCTCCTTTGGTCAGCATAGCTCTTGGTCCTACTCTAAGCTGTCAACAACTGTTGTCTGATTTGCTTTACCTTTTCTGTGGTTTCTCTAACTACCTCAGGGCCTAATAATGATGTCTCATCAACCTTTACCTAACAAAGTGGGGATTGGCACGGCCTACCATATAGCTCCTCAAATGGTGCCATCCCTTATGCTGGACTAGAAATTGTTGTTGTATGAGAATTCCACCAAAGGTAAATATTCGGCCCACTTCTCTTGAAAGTCTGACACACAAGCTCTCAACATATCTTCGAGCACCTGAATCACTCTCTTAGACTGCCCATGTGTCTGGGGATGAAATGCAAAGCTAAAAGTCAACCTTGTACCCATCGCTTGCTGTAAACTCTTTCGAAATCAAGAAGTAAACCTCGAATCTTTATCTGACACAATGGATACAGGTACCCCATGTAACCTTACAATCTTACGTATGTACAATCAACTCAATGTCTCGAGTGAATCAGCAACCTTCACTGGCAGGAAGTGTGTTGACTTGGTCAGTCTATCAACAATCACCCATATGCTGTTCCAACCTTGCTTACTATGCGGAAGACCTACCACAAAATCCATGGTAATGTGCTCCCACTTCCATTCCGCCGCTAGCAATGGATGTAGTAACCCCGTAGGTTTCTGATGTTCTGCTTTAACTTGTTGATAGGTCAAACATCGAGCAACAAATTTAGCAATGTCCTTCTTCATGCGCTTCCACCAAAAGTATCTCTTAAGATCATGATACATCTTTGTACTACTAGGATGTATCAAAAATTTAGACCGGTGTGCCTCACTTAGCAATCCTCTCTTAACCTCATCAACTAGAGGGACCATTAGTCTACTCAAATACCATAACACGGTCCAATGCTCGACACTCTCACCTTCTTCTATTTAGGCTCTAATACTTTTAACTTCTTCATCATCCTTCTGTGCCTGCAAGACTTCTTGTATTATAGAAGGTTGAGAAACCATTTGACATAAAAATACACCACTTTTAGATGAATTGATGTGGAAGTCATACCTGCTCAATGACTCACGCACCTTCCATCTCAAACCTTGAAGTCTAGCCATCAAACCTCCAGACTTCCTACTTAGTGTGTATGCAACATCGTTTGCCTTTCCTGGGTGATACTTAAGTGTGAAATCAAAGTTCTCTAGGTATTCAACCCATCTGATCTGCCTCAGATTTAAATCCTTCTGAGTGAAGATGTACTTTAGGCTCTTATGGTTAGTGAAGACATCATACCTTTCACCATACAAATAATGCTTTCAAAGTTGTAAGGCCAACACCACCGTTGCTAACTCTAAGTCATGAGTAGGGTATTTCTTCTCATTTGACTTCAATTGATGAGAACCATATGCCACTACTCTTCCTTCTTGCATCAAGACACATCCTAGTCCTAAGTGTGAGGCATCACAGTACACATCATAACCCACACCTCACTAAGGAATGATAAGCACAGGTGCCCAGGTTAATCATTTCTTTAGCTCTTGAAATGACTGCTCACATCAATCATCCCATTCAAATACCACACCCTTTTTCATAAGCCTTGTCATGGATGCTACAATGCGTGAGAAGTCCTTCACAAACCTCCTATAATAACTTACTAGCTCAAGAAAACTCCTAATCTCAGTTATGTTCCTCGGTCTTTCCCAACTCAGCACAACTTCTACGTTCGACGAGTCAAATGAAATCCCATCACCAGAAACCATATGCTCGAGGAAATTTACCTTGGTTGCCCAAAACTCACACTTGCTAAGTTTTGCATATAGTTGGTGTTCCCTCAACAACTGCAATGCAATAGACAAGTGTTGTCCATGCTCCTTCTTAGACCTCGAGTATATCAACACGTCATCCACAAATACGACAACGAATTGATCCAAATAAAGGAGGAAGATTCTATTCATTAGGATCATAAAAGCTGTTGGAGCATTCGTCATCCCAAATGGCATCAAGACAAACTCAAAGTGACCATATGGAGTCCTGAATGCCATCTTAGGGACATCTTCATCCCTCACACGTAGCTGATGGTATCCAGATCCAGATCGCAAGTCAATCTTGGAAAACCACTTAGATCCCCTCAACTGATCAAACAGGTCTTCAATCCTCAGCAATAGGTATTTGTTCTTGATCATCACCCTATTCAATTGCTGGTAGTCAATGCATAGCTGCAGTATGTCATCTTTCTTCCTTACAAACAACACTTGAGCTCCCCATGGTGACATGCTAGGGAGAATGAAACCTTTGCCTTGCAACTCCTCCGACTACACCTTTAGCTCTTGTAATTCAGTTGGCGCCATGCGACGTGGAGCAAATGAAATTGGAGAAATGCCAGGTAAAGCCTCAATAGTGAAGTCTACCACCCTCCTTGGAAGTAATCCTGACAACTCATTAGGGAAAACATTTACAAACTCCCTACTATTGACCTCGATTCAATGATAGTATCAACATCATCATGCCCCACCATGCTCGCCATCCACCCACCATAGTCTTTTTGGCATTTGTAACCAACATGGACTTGTGGGTAGCCATAATCCTCTGTGGCAGAGAAATAAAAATGGACTCCACTAGGTAGGACAAAGTTAACCCCCTTTCGACTACAATCAATAATGGCACGATTCTCAGATAGGAAATCCATGCCCATGATCACATCATAAGGAGTAATATCCATTACCTCCAGATCAAACCTCACCCTATGACCTACCATGTCATTATCACAATTTTGGAACACTCCGCTAGAGGTGATGCTCATTCCTATAGGCAACTTAACTTGCAATGTTGAGTCTAATGGTTCTGTTTCCATGCTTAAGTAGCGAACAATTGAAGATGAAATAAAAGAATGTGTTCCACCAGAATCAAACAACACTCTGACCCAAGTATGAAATGGCAAAAATGTACCTTTTATAATGGTGCGGTCAGAAGGGGTGTTTTGCTGTGTCAATGCATAAACTCTGCCTTGTGTCCTCTGCTCAGAAATAGGAGGTACTCCTCTGAATGGTGCATCTGCCCTCTGTGCTGGTGGTTGACCCTGAGGACATGGTATATTGCTACTTTGTACACTACCTTGCGTGGATTTTTGCTTAGGACAATCTCTCTTGAAATGGCCCTCTTGTCCACAACCATAATAAGTCCTACTGGCCATTCCAAGAGATAGAGAATGTGCTTGAGTGTTCTGTGCCCAAGGAGGATACCCTTTCCTCCTCTTATCCTTGCTACCAAGCTAATGAGATTTCCCAAAACTTCTCTTCCTAAAACTCAGATGCACTAGTTTCTCTACCTTGATCCTGCTCAATTAGTTGTGGTCTATCTACAGCCTCAGCATAGTCTTCCAACTTGAAGGGTACTAAGCACTGTCGAATAGAGGATCTTAGGCCCTGGATGAAGCGATAGGCCTTATCCCTAGCAATGGGGATCATTAATGATGCATATCGTGACAACTGACCAAACCTGGCAGTGTACTATCCTACAATCATGTCATGTTGCGTGAGCCTCAAAAACTCAGTCACTTTAGCATCTCTCTAAGCGCTAGGAACATACTTTGCTAAATAAGCCTCTCTAAAAAGTTCCCAAGTCCACTCATCGGCTCTAACACCTCTTGTTGCCCGCCACCAGTTAATATCCTCACTAGTGAACTAAAATGTGGCCACCCTTACCTTCAAATCTTTGTCCATTTTTTGTACCTCGAAGATCCTTTGTATTTGCTCTAACCAATCCTTTGCTTCGATGAGATTTGGCATCCCATCAAACTTGGGTGCCCTCAAGTTTTTAATCTCTCGTAAGGTAAGTGTTTCCCTACTGATGCCCTCTCTAGAAGCTCTAAGGATGAGCGCAACTGAGGGCTGACCTCCTGCTCCCCTGCCTATAGCATCAACAATTGCCTGGGCCATCTGTCCTATGGCATTCTAGACTGGATCACGTCCGCGCAACACTAACCCTCTAGAACTTGAGCCATCACTTTTGGTTTCAACCATGATTATGCCCTTCACAACATCAAACAATAAGGGTTAGTCACTTATCAAACATGCTGAAAGTAGTCAACAATCAACAAGGTTAGTTTAGAAGCCATTAAATATTCAAACTTTAATGATCACAAGCAATAATAAAAGAAGTTCTCCACAAGTGATCTACTGCCTTGCTATGATACCAAGCTGTCGTAACCCTAGCCCCTGAGGCCACAATTTAACTTAATCAAGCGTAGTAATTGGGCCTAGCAAGGCCTACGTGGCCTTCAATTTTTTTTTTTTTTCTATGCATCAATGGAAGCATTGAGAGAGCTAAGTGCTCTTCTCTTATGCAAGTCATAGTTTAACTAATAAAATCTTGTTCTCCTTTAACTACTAAATTCTACCAAAATTTTGGCAGAAGCCCCCCTATATTTCGAATTTATGCATTTAATGCATGCAATGTGGTTTACCTAATAGACAATGTAACAGTTATAAATCCCTTAAGGGAGACTCAGTCTTCATACTATCTATCATAATACATCAGTAACACCTGCTTACTAACTAGGAGTTCTAGTGAGTCTAATACATGCCCCATCAACATAAAACATATATAATGCATAAGGTTAATTGTCAAATAACAAGACATAACTCATACTCAGTGTTAACATGCATATACAGTGCAAAAATTTTCATCTTTAGATAGGCTTCAATCAACAACCTTCCCTTTATCCACTTGACTGGTATTAGCAAAATAATAAGGTGAGCTGTGAAGCCCAGTAAGGAAAAATAACTAAACCCATGCATATCCTACCATTTTTGTTGAGCTACGCTCAAATGCACATTCAAACCCACCCATGGAGCATTCATTTCCATTTTAATTGTTCATCTACAAAGTAGCTAGCATGTATTATCAAGTATAACATATGGGTATTAGAACAGAATTGCAGTTTATTCCAAATTCAGATATGAAGCAATAGCCATTGCATGCAAACAAGCACATCCAATATCAATCCCCCTTCATGTCCAACCACAGGACATTCGCTTCTATTTTAATAGATGAGTAACTAAGTTATGAACTTCATTCTAAATTAAAATGCAAACAATAAGCATAATATTCAACAAAGCTGCATATTCATTTAATGGTTTCCTCAGCAGTTTTAAAACAGGCATGACATTAACACCATGATCTAGTAGTCATCTCCCTCTAGGTTTACCATCTTGGGTGGCCCACTATGAGTATCATGAACAAGGCAGCCAGATCCTCAAGATTTACCATCTTGGGAGACTCAAGTCTGCTAGCTCATCCCTCAGGGTTTACTATCTTGGGTGGCTCCATCGTTATTCCCAAGGACCAATAGCCCTTTCCCTCAGGGTTTACCATCTTAGGAGGCTCAATACTTGACAGCTCATCCCTCAGGGTTTACCATCTTGGGTGGCTCCACCGTGATTCCAAAGAACTAGGCAGCCCTTTCCCTTAAGGTTTACCATCTTGGGAGGCTCAATAACTGACAATATGTTCCTTAGGGTTTACCATCTTGGGTGGCTCCACGATAGTTGCAAGCGATCAGGTAGCCCTTTCCCTTAGGGTTTACCATCATGGAAGGCATCATCACAGCTTACCAGGTGGCCCTCAAGCTTACTATCTCGGGATTGACTATTCTATCACAATTTATATCATCATAACAATTAAGCATAGTAAATGAGGATATCATAATACAATTTTAGTAAGTACTTGAAATTCATATAATCCATTAATCTAATATGACAATTTATTTATTATAAACATTCATTGTATTAATTTCAATTAAATAGATCAACAAGAATTCAAGGATAAAGAATGGTTTAAAGTCCTTACTTGTGCATACAATTGCCAACGTTGTTCACCCCGCACTCAAACCTTTGCGACGAATACAAGTTCTAAGTAAATTTCAGGATTCCATGCAATTTGCTATAATCACTTATAGTTCTCTATTCACAATGTCAATGATCTAACCTCCTATATCTAGATTGATGTTTGTACACTAATTAGTCACTATCTAATTAGATCAGCACCATTGGTCTTAAATTGACAGTCTAGATCGAGCACGTACCTCTAGAAGTCTCAATTTCCAACATTTAAGGTAGGTTATTCACACTTCAATGCTTTTAACCATAATTCATGGTCTGATCTCCTTTCTTGACTTTCGATCATCACTGATCAAGTATTGGGCGGTCAGATAGGATCTCTCATCAATTTGTCCATAATTGGCCTGTCATTTTAGTCATAATTCTTTACTGATGGGTAATTAGATATTTTACCCAGATCTACCTTCTGATCGTATTTTTAATGGTCGAATGCTAAGATCTAAGTTTTTCCCTACACACTAATAAGTTTTCGATCACAATTTCAAGGGCCAATTGATTCCTAATTGACGATCCATATTTGTGGATGAAAAGATCAGTTTTGATTTATCAAAAATATTTTTTTTAAATTTTTTACTATTTTTTGTGTTCGTCGAAAAATGTTGTCGTCATTGGAGAAGGTGACAGGATTTTTGTCGTTGCTGGTGACACAAGCAACCTTGCTTTTTAGAGATTTTTCATGGGAATGTTCAAAATTTACTGAATTTTTTGTTTTTCAGTGTCTTTTCTCTTCAATTTCTACTAAATAACTGTTTCTTTTTGCTCAAATTTTAAGGATTTTTAGAACTTACCCTAGTTGCTGTTTTTTACACATTGCGGTGCCATTTCTTGACGGATCTTCATGAAACTAAAGGGGTTTCACTCAGAAACACCTAATGAACAGGATGAATGGTTTGAACCATTGATCCAACACTATTCTTTCTATTGTTCTCATTATATCTAACTGTTTTTTCATTGTCCTAGTTCAATAAAAAAAAAATGGTATACGCATGGAAAAGAAACAGAGAAACGGAGAGGAAAAGGGAGAGTTGGAGGCTTACCTGATCTCTGTTGGTGTAAGATGTCGCTGGTGGAGTGGAGATCCGGAAGAGAGAGGGGAAGTGTTATAGTCGTTGTGGTTCCATTTCGCCGAAGAAACAGGAACCGCCGAGTTCGTGTGCGTATAGGGGCTTGATCGGAAGAGGGGGAAAACTCGAGGAATGGGAGAACTGTCAGGAAGGGAGGAGTGAAAGGGGGGCTGCCCGGCTTTCCTCCTTTTCCGAGTACAGATGAGTGGGAGGTAGAACTCTACACAGTTAGTTCCACTCCCGCATGTAGAGTTGTTTCTACGTGACTTTCTAGGTCATGCTCACTAGAGGGGGTGCCATTATCAATTTGGACCCCCTTCACATCAGTGGTAAAATCCTTTGATTTTTGGTTCCCAACCTCCATTTCACCCGTTCTTAGTATCGTTGAAAAGCTTTCATCAAGTATAGTCTAATGAATGACCTTTCATCATGAATTTTTAATTTTTAATGTTCTTGATTTTACTTTTTAATTACTTGAATTTTCATAAAATTTTCATTGGTTGTCTTGTTTCACCATATTTGGGAAGATTAACATGCCAATTCACATTTTAATCTACTCTTTAGGACATGGGTGTGACATAAGGTTCCACCTACAAAATGCGCAATCCCTCTAGTTTGTGCAGACTAGCATATCTATCAAATACATTGTCACTTTGTACCCTATTATTCTCATTTGTAATTTATATAGTCCTTGATCATCCTCAATTTAGATGACCTTGTATTTATTCATCATTGATTACAGATATGTTCCTTTAACTCTTGTTTGATCATCGTGTTTTGGTCATCAATTAAAGATCAATTGTTTAGATTGCTTGATTTCCTTTCATTTCCACTGATTGGTTTCTTATATACAATTTTTGTCATATTTCAATGGTTGATCCATTGATTTGTTTGTTGAATTTAAGTTTGATTAGTCAGATAGATAATTCCTCATTACCCTAAAATCTTATTCTACTATTTGGGATTATTAGTATGATCTAACCTTTAGATTAGCCTAATGACTAAGTTAGATGGTCTAATTATTCATTTTTTAAGGTTTGTTTTGACTTGATTGTGTGTATTTTCCATGTTTTCTATGATCTATTTGAATTTTAGTAGTTAATTCATTGATTTGATGGTTAGATCCAATTTTGATTGGTCAGATCTATGGTTTTTACTTTATCCTATGGTTTGTATTCATGATTTTAGTTTATTTGGATGATCTAACCAATAGATCAGTACATTTACCTTATTAGAATATTCAATTAGTCAATTTTTAAAGTGTACTTATGATTTAGTAGATCTAAACTGTACAAGTTTTTTGTCCTTTGATCAGGGTCTATGTGTGCTTATATCCTAAATTTTATTAAATTATTAAGTTTGCATCATCGAGATAGATCCAATGAATGTCTTAGATCAAAGATCAGGTTTATATAACCTTCTAGATTGAATATTTTATGTTTTAGATTGGCTTAAACACTTCAGATTTACCAAAGTTGACTTTTGTATAAACATGTCTAATAGGGGGGTTGGCTCTACTAAACAGTTGGCGGGTCTATTAGACAGAGCGCAGATCAGTTAGACGGACCAGTTTTCACATGGGGACGTACCATCCAAAGGTACCCATGTGCGTCACGATCACTGGGATGTGCACGCGTCCCGTGTGTTTTGGGTCTGTTGTGCACGGGAGCATGCCAAGCTCTCACATCTCCTTGGTGTGTCTGCTGTGCACGTCTCGGACGCAAAGAAACCAAAGATGATGAATAGTACGATCGTGATCATCCATTCACCCTTTCTCCAGATCTAGGGCTAGGATAGTTCAATCATCTCTAAACCAAAGGGATTTTATGTCTTGAGGCCCCACAGTCACATCAGACAGCTCATCTCCCATTCAAGTCATCCTTACCATTGTTTCAAACCGTGCCCGTTGAGAAAATGTCTACCTAATTAAGCCGGAGTGATAGTCGGGATGGCCTTACAGGGAGCTCTTGGTGCAATGGGTGCGGAACATGGGTCATCAACAGTGATGGAGTAGGGGCATCGGTGGTGATGACAGCAGGGCTGGCATGGGAAGTACAGCTCCAACCGGAACTAGGTGATGAAAAAGTCCCGACAGAATGCGTGTCAGACTGTGTAGGTTGCTGAAGGAGGAGGAGGAGAAAGCAAAGGGAGGAAATAGGGAGATGCGAGAGGAAGAGGAAGGAGGGGGGGCTAGCCTTTAAAGTCAGTTGCCCGACATTTCCTCCAGCAGCAGACGTGACGGGTGTCCACTGCGTCCATTGTTGTTGCCATTAATAAACATCATCGATGGAGAAAAGGGCGCAGATCTTAGGATGCGACTTGTGATAGATTGCCAGTTGGGGTTGCTGTTATAAAAAATGGCCCGATTGTTTATGGGCCTTTTCTATTTTAAAATATTTAAAAGAGGCCCATTAGTGAAATTACTAAAATTTTTCTCTAATTCAAGACCTTCTAACTTCTTTGTCCAAATTTTTATTTTAGCATTTTTAATATTATTGGATTCTATTTTTTTAGTACAATCCAAATATTGAGGTTTCATCACTTGATTTGACTTCTCTAAAAAGCTCATTTCTTGGAATTTGAATTTCTCGTTTTACAAAATTCACAACTAATATTTACATTCAATGAAATTATACAAATTAGGGTGGTTACAATAAAGTCCAAAAGACAAGGTTTTATTGTGATCAAGGAGATAAGACTATTTAGTATATAGGCTATCTCAGATCATCGGCTTGGATCATTGAAAAAACTAAAAAAATTTGGAGACTAATGGACCTTCTAAATGCCAATGATGCAGCTACCATGCAACTGATTGCATCATATAGTTCCTTTGTGTGTGTGTGGATAAGATAGCATATCAACTTATGTAGATGTTAGTAATAATAATTGAAATTAAAGGTTAACTTTTAAAGAAAAAGAAAAATATAAAAAAGCATCATCGAGAAGTTTGCATTGGTGGCTAAGGGCACCTTCATGTACTATCTCGGCTTGCCATTATGTGTTACGTTTCCCAAATATTCACTTTTAAATTAGAACTATGTTTGATCACATGTAGGATGATTCAAGAAGTGCATCTTGAAGCATTTGCTACAACACTTAAGCACCTTGAAGGTGCAAATCACTTCGAATTAAGTTCTGTAATCAGTTCCAGAAGAATTGCCCTTTTAAATTATAGTGTCATATATCTAAGTTTCGTTTTCTCATGCCCATCTTTTTGGTGTGTTTGGACTATTTATGTGCTCAAAACAATTAACTTGGACTGTCATTCACCAGTATGAGAGAAGGATAGTTCTCACTTTTCACCATAATGCATCGAGACAGAATCATAGTATTCACTAGTGTAGTTTGAAAATTACTTGCGAGTGCATGAATCAAAGTCGTATTTGAACGTGAGAGAAGTTGATCCCATGAGGAATCTCACAAATTTTCAATTGATTGGATCTTACTTAAATTGCTTATCTTAGCCAAAGAAAGAGAGTTTTGACTAAACTAGGAATTAAACAACATGGAATGAAAAAATGAACTAAAGGAAGCTTTCTAAAAATAAAGATTTTCAATAGAATTAAAAATTTCCTAACTAGCATACATTCAATAAAATAAATTAATGCAAAACTAGAATGAATGAATTTAGGAAACTTTATTTAACGAAACTTGTTAAAAGTGAAACTTTTCTAAACTACCACTTTCCTAATCCTAAAAATTTCTAAAAATAAAAATTTCTAAAACTAAACAAAGAAATATTATAAAGCTAAACTAAGATGCAACTAACTAAACAAGTAATGCTAAACTAGCATGAAAAAAAGGAACAATAACCACTTAAAGGAAAATCACCCAATCACCATGCTCATGACCCATGGAGTGGTGCACATGGTGCATAGAGTGAGATGGCTAAAATGCATGAACTAAAAGCTTGCTAATATGGAATCTAACCCAAAAAAATAACTAAACTATCTAAAAATCTAAATGTGTTCCAAGGAATCAAGCAAATAAAGTGTATGGAGTGTTGGAAATTATGCATGAATCATGAAAGGTAAAATTCTAGAAATATGTCACTCATGAATCTTAAATCAAACAAGGAATGGACTAATACGTTACATGTGATTCAAGCATAGAAATAACCAAGAGAAACCTTGTATGAATCATAAACTTTATTGGATAGAATTTGGTACTTGAATTGTGCACATGTACATAGAGAACAAAACTGAAAATTGTGCATTATACTAATGCCTAGAACTCTATTCAAAGAAAAGATTAAACACAATCCAACAAACTCAAACTAATCTCAGATAGCATGCATGTGAAACCCAAAAGAGAAATCAAAATAGTAAGAGCATGAAGATGTTAAAGAAAGCAACAAGAACTAGTCCTAAATCTAAGTGAGAAAGAAGGAAAACATGAAGGAGAAACAAAGAGGTTCAAAGCTACTATCTTCTTGGCTGTCACTACCAAAGAAAAAAAATTGATCTTGAGGAAATAAGAAAGAAAAGTAAGAGAAATGGAAACATAGAGAAACTATGTGTATGGAAGTGAGGCAAAGAGATAAAGAAGGGAAACAATGAAGTAATGTAAACAACTAAGGCAACAAAGCAAATTACTAACTTGGAGTTTAAGTTTAAAACCAAAAGAACAAAGCAATGAGAAGGTGTAGAAGATAAGGAAAGGAAGCCAAGATGTTGAAGTCCAAAGCTCTAAGAATTCCTGAAAGTTGATGTGCTTGATTTCAAGGAGTTAGAAGTAACCCCTCTACTTGAATTATGCATGGAATTCCATGGGGTATTTATAGAGGTTTTTGAGTTCCTAATCTTAATGAAATGTAATCCAATCATGAGGAAAGAATCTAAGCCTTGAAGTTAGGTGGGACTCTAAGAAGGTAAGTGGAGGATCGATTAGGAAAGTGAGGTGGAAATCTTAAGGGCTATAAGAGGGGGAAGGAGACACTTTTCAAGGAGGTGTCCCCCTCCTTACATATTTCACATGGAATGCCTTAGTGAAAGTGAAAAGTGGAAGGGAAAGAGAGAAAAAGATGAGAAGGAAAGATAAGGAATGTAGGTAAGAAGTCAGTGGAGATAGAAGATTAGAAAGTGACTTGAGTTGGACTGTCTAAATATAAGCAAAGGGAAGGGGGAGGTGTTGAATTCCAACCTAGGATGAGGTGTGGAATTCGTTCTATTAAGGCATATCACATGATGAGATGGATAGAAAGTGGAAAAAGGAAAGAAAGATGGAGGAAAGAGGTAGAAAGGTGATGTAGTTAAGTGAAAAATGGAATTAACAAGTGGAGTAGGTGGAGTGGGTGGAATTAGAAGGGGGAGGTGCTACTTTTCAAGGATGGTGGCATGGAACTCCTTCCCATGTAATAATGTAATATGGTGA
The DNA here is from genome assembly GCA_035236585.1 of Warburgia ugandensis. Taxonomy (NCBI): domain Eukaryota; kingdom Viridiplantae; phylum Streptophyta; class Magnoliopsida; order Canellales; family Canellaceae; genus Warburgia; species Warburgia ugandensis. Next base: position 29,288,248 of record CP141131.1, read on the forward strand.
GTAGGAAATAGAGAGAAAAGTGGGGGAGAAAAGTGAGGAAAAAATAAGAAATTTTGAGTTGGTTTCTCTGTTGATTGGTCCATCTATGCATGCATATCCTACCACATTGATTATCACCTGAATTCCTTTTCACTTATCCCTTAAAATTAACTATTTGGCATAGGATAATTGCTTCTAATTGTCCTCCAATCATGTGACTCCCTGTGACATGGCTCTCATGTGGTTTGGTGGATCGGATGGATTAATTCTTGATGGATTGAACAGCTATGTCCCTTAGCTTCAAGGCTTGAATGGGTTGGCCTACTTAGGTTTCCTTGATATAGCTCCAATTCTCATGCAAAGGTGGTGGAATTGTATGACTTTTTGCACTAACACATTTCAATCACCTTTGACGCTTCCAATTGTTTCCTTGGAATTTCATTTGCTTGCCTTAAGATGATATTAAACCTTGATTGAGCTTTGGAATGATGAAATTTAGGTCTTTGGCCCTATTTTGATCTTGGTCTTCAAATATTATCATAATTGATCTTAGCAATTGAATCATCTTCTCAACACATACAAAAAAGTAAAACTCTAATTAAATCTTAGAAAATTATAAAAACATAAAAAAGCTTAATGATCAAAATGGGGTTCAAGGGCATTATATTTCTTTTTCATATGCTACCTAACTGTTTACATCTAGCACATGCTAGGAAGTAAGTTTGTGAATCCCTAGAAATAATAGGCCAATAAAAACCACATTGCAAAATCTTTGCAACTATCTTTTTAGAACTAAAATGGCCCTCGCATTCATGATCATAGCAAAAGGAAATAGTTTTATGATGTTCAATGTCTGGTGTGCATGTCCTAGTGACCTGATCAAGATATTACTTAAAACACGTATAGATTGTCCCAGGTAAAATATTTGACTTCAACATTAGATCTTTTTCTATCATGTTTAAACTAGTGATTAGGCATTTGGCCTGTGATAAGATAATTGACTATGTTTGCATACCTAGGAGAGTAGAAAATGTGCAACAATTGTTCATAGGGAAATGATTCCGTTATAGTGCATATTCTAGCTAGTAGACTCCATAACTAACCTGGATAAATGATCGGTTACAACATTTTCAGAACCTTGTTTTATCCCAAATTTCTAAATCAAACCCTTGTACCAATAGTATCCATCAGATCAACCTAGGTTTAGCATCTTTCTTCGAAAGAAGGCAATTTAATGTTGCATGGTCCAAATAGACTCCTTATTTAGATCCTAGCAAGTAAGATCTAAGTATATCCAAGTAAAAAACAACTGTCAACAACTCATTTTTTGTAGAGGAACAATTGAGTTGGGTATTGTCGAGTGTCTTGTTAGCATAATATATCACAAGAGGAAGTCTGTCAATATGCTTCCCCAACATAACACCAATCACATATTTTGAAGCATCACACATTATTGCAAATGGTGCACTCCAGTCCAGAGGTTGAATAATAGGCATAAAAGTTAATTCAGCCTTTAAGTGCTCAAATTCTTTCATATAATCATCATCAAAGTCCAAAGTTGCCTCCTTCATATGTAAATCACATAGGGGCTAAGCAATTTTTCTAAAGTCCTTGATGAATCATCTATAGAAACCAGCATGGCCTAAAAATGAGTGGATTTCCTTCACTGTCTTTGGAGGAGGAAAATCCACTTTGGCTTGATCTACTTCTATGCCATTATGTGATATGACATGGCCTAGAATAATGCTATTTTGAACCATAAAATGACATTTTTCCCAATTTAACACTAAATTCTTTTCTTGACACCTAGCAAAGAAAAGTTTTCAATGGTGCAGACATTCATCAAAAAAAGAATCAAACACTAAGAAATCGTCCATAAACACTTCTAAAAACCTCTCAACCATATCTGAAAATATGCTCAATATATACCTTTGAAAATTAGTTGGAGCATTGCAAAGTGCAAAAGGCATACGATGGTAGGTGAAGGTTCCAAAAGGGAAGTTGAAGGTAGTCTTGTCTTGATCCTCAAGTGCTAAGGGGATTTGGTTGTTGCCAAAGTATCCATCAAAAAGCAGTAATAACTATGACTGGCTAACCTTTCTAGCATTTTGTCTATGTACGGATAAATAGGTCTTTCCTCATGACCAAGGTCAATTTTGGGTAATCAATACAAACTCTCCACCTGATGGTCATGTGAGTGAGTTCTAACTCATTATCCGCATTTCGAAATGCCACGACTTTAGACTTCTTGCTGACAACCTAAACTGGGCTGACCCAAGCACTGTTAGATATAGGATAGATGACACCAATATCAAGGAGTTTTAGCACTTCAATCTCTAACTACCTCTTTCATATTAGGGTTTAGTCTCTTGTGTGTTTCCTTGGATGGTCTAACATTTTCTTTAGGTGAATTCTAGGTATACACATAGTAGGGCTAATCCCTTTGATGTCCACTATGGTCCATCCTAAGGCTATCTTATGTTCTCTAAGAATATCAAGAAGCTTCCTTCATGTTTTTTATATAGATATGAGGCTATGATTACAGGTAAGGTTTCATATGTTCCCAAGTAAGAATATTTTAGATTCTTAGGTAATGGCTTAAGGACCAAGATAGGTGGTTTTTCTACAAATGTTACTGGGATAGACTTGGAAGGAGGAAGTGGTTCCACTAGAGGTCCTATTTGGAGGTATCCATTATATGCAACATTTAGAAGATTATTAACCTCATCTATGGACTCCTATATATCAAAATCATAGTTAAAGTGTGTTATACATGCCTCAAGTGGGTTTAGGATAGATGATGGTGGATTAGCACTTAAAGTAGACCTTCAATTAAATTGACTACACATGAATCATTTAAGTGTAGTTGTTGATGATCATCATTATAAACATTGAGCATGACTTTCATATTGCTGAAAGATAACTTCATCACACCATTTCTACAATTGATGATGGAGTTGGACATTGCCAAAAATTAAGGTCCAGGGATTACTGGGATTTCACTGTTTGGGTCTGACGCAGGCTGGGTATCAAAGGTAATGAAATCTACAGGAAAGTAAAACTAGTCCACCTGTATTAAAACATCCTCAACCATTCCATGTGATATCTTTACTAATCTATCTATTAACTACAAGGTGATATTGGTTGGCTTAAGATCACTGAGCCCTCATTGCTCATACATAGAAAATGACAATAGATTTACAGTAACTCTTAAATAAAGTAGTGCCCTATGAAGGACATGGTTTCCAATAACATAAGAGACGGTAGGGCAAGCTGGATCTCTAAACTTTGGAGGGGTCTAGTGTTGGATCGAAGAGTGCATTTACTCAGTGAGGAAGGCTTTCTTTTATACATTAAGCTAGTGCTTTTCTATGCAGAGCTCTTTAAGAAATTTGACATAAGGAGGCATGCCTTTAATAGCATTGACTAATGGGATATTTATTTGCACATGTTTGAACATATCATTATCTCGTCAAAATTAGTCCTTTTCCTAGCCTTATTCAACAATTTAGGAAATGGGGCTTTAAGCACATAAGGTGCCTCCACTATATGCTCACATGGAGCAGGAGATTTATGGCTTATCTCTTTCTTCGTTATGTTATCAACCTAACGGCCACTCCTAAGAGTAGTTATGGAATTTGCTTGCTCATGTGGTCTACTCAAACTTGACCCTATTTCAAATTGGCTCTTAGGGTTTGGAATTGGATGACTAGGAAACTATCTCTTTCCTCTATCATTCAATTTAGCAACCAATTGGCTCATTTGCATTTCTAATTAAGTAATAGCTTTGGAATTTATAGTTGATCTCTCTTTAATATCATCCTGGATATTGGACTCATTAGTCTCCTATTGTTTCTTAAGGAGCAACCATATATTGTCCTCAACTGATGGTTTCCTTTTTTTCTGTTGAGGAAGCCAAAAACTAGGTGGCTATAGGGGAATTGACGCTTTAGGAAAGGTCTATGCAGGGGGTTCATATCTGGATTTCCCTAGTAATTGTTCTTTGACCATGACAAGTTATGATGCCCCACCCATTTTGGATTATAGGTCTCAGAGTAAGGATTACTACTAGGATTGCGATATGCATTCAGAGCATTCACTTATTCCAAAAGATGCTCAATGTACAAACCATTAAATGGACAAGTTGAAGTGAAGTGTGCTGGTTGGAAGAAATAGAATAAACTTCTTGTGGAGGTTTCGAGGATACATTGGTAGCCATGATGGAAATTAGTTTGGCATTCATTATCTGGAACATATTGTCAAACTTGTCCAATCATCCCTCCATAACATTTATTCGAAAAGAGTTATCTCTGGTTACACCTATTTCATACATGCCTCCTTTCTTGTGGGGCAAGGTATTTCTCTCTCTCTACCATTAGAATAGTCCCATTATTGGCAATTTTCAACTAAAGTTTGGAAAAACTCACATGCCTCAATCTCAATTTTCAACATGAGGTCCCCTCCACTAGCTGCATCTACAATATGTCTATTTTTAGGCTATCTAATGAAATAATTATAATGAATGAGCATAATCTATATGAATTATACTACCAACCAATATATAAACTACACTAAATGAAACTATGCTAACAAAATAAAAGAGAGTGAGAGGAGCTTACAATAGGGTTTTTGATGAAGATCAAGTGTAGGCCACTATACCATACACTCGGCCTGTATTATTACAACCCATTTAAAATGAAATAAGTAATTGTAAATTACAATAGGGCCTCACTACAATTTTACTCAAAAACACAATCAAAGAAAGCAAGAAAATCCTAATTAAGTTGATGAAGCTTTGGCCCACAAGATAGCCGCCACTCCCTTTGCCAAATTCCCCATGAACAAAAATAAAGAAATATGTCAATACTTGATGAATTAGAAAAATATGTAAGAATGATGCAAAAATCCTAATTTAATGCAACCTAAAACTATGACTAGAGATAAACAATCTCAATAAATATCAACTACAAGTCTATTACAATTCCCCAACAACAGTGTCAAAAACTTGGTTTAGCTTTAAAATTACTCAAAAGTGCACAAATCAGCTTTAAAATTACTCAAAAGTGCACAAATCAAAGTAGTAATTGCATGCAAGAGAGGTCCATGCACAAGAAATCTCACAAATTTTCAATTAATTCGATCTTATTTAAGTTTCTTAACTAAGCCAAAGAAATAGGGTTTTGATTAAATTGGGTATTTAAGCAACATGGAATGGAAAATTTGCCTAAAATGAGAAATATGAACTAAAGAAAACTTTCTAAAAATAAAATTTTTCAATGGAATTAGAAACTTCCTAACTAACATGCATTTAATAAAAGAAATTAATGTGAAACTAAAATGAATGAATCTAAGAAACTTTACTTAAGTAAACTTGTTAAAAATGAAGGTTTTCTAAACTAACACTTTTCTATTCCTAAAACTTTCTAAAAATAAATTTTTCTAGAATTAAACAAAGAAAATTTCTAAACCTAAACTAAGATACAACTAACTAAATAAGTAATGCTAAACTATCATGAACCAAAAAGAATAATAACCACTTAAAGGGAAGTCACCCAATCACCATGTGCATGACCATGAAGTTGTGCACATGGTGCATGGAGTGAGATTATGGCTAAAATGCATGAACTAAAACCTTGCTAACATGGAATCTATCCAAAATAGTAACTAAAATATCTAAAAAGCTTAATGGTTCCTAAATGAATCACACAAATAAGGTGTGAGGACTGCTAGAAATTATACATGAATCATGAAAGGTAAAATTCCAAAAATTTGGTGCTCATAAAACTTAAATAAAAAAAGGCACAGATTGATATGTTGTATGTGATTGAAGGTGTGAAGCATGATCAAAAAACCAAAAATTTAATGATCTTCAAGCATGTAAATAACAAGAGAAACCTTGCATGAATCATATACTTTATTGGATGGAATTTGGTACTTTAATTGTGCATATGTACATAGACAGCAAAGTTGAAAAATGTGCACTATTGTAATGCCTAGCACTTAATTCAAAGCAAAGCTTAAACACACTCCAACATTCTCAAACTAATCATAGATAACATGCATGTGAAACCCAAAAGAGAAATGAAGAGATTAAAAGCATGAAGAAAAGATAACTTTTATCTTAAGGAATCAAGAAACAAAAGTAAGAGAAGTGGAAGTAAAGGAAGAGGAAACAAAGAAAGACTATGTGTATGGAAGTGAGACAAAGAGATAAAGAAGGAAAGCAATGACGTAAAGAAAACAAGCATGACAACAAAGCAAATTACTTACCTAGAATTTAAGTTTAAAACCAAAAGAACAATGTAAGGAGAAGTTATAGAAGACAAGGCAAGGCAGCCAAGATGTTGAAGTCCAAAGACCTACGAATTCCTCCAAGTTGATGTGCTTAATTTCAAGGAGTTAGAAGCAACCCCTCTACTTGAATTGGGCATGGAATTCAATGAGATATTCATAGAGGTTTTTGACTTTCTAATCTTGATGAGATGTAATCCAATGGTGAGGAAGCGTTGAAGTTGGGTAGGACTCTAAGAAGGTAGGTGAAGTGTGGATTAGGAAAGTGAGGTGGAAAGTGGAACCTTAAGGACTACAAGAGGGGGGAGGTGTAACTTTTCAAGGAGGTGCCCCCTCCTTAAGTGTTTCATGTGGAAAGCCCTAATGGAAGTAAAAAGAGGAATGGAAAGAGAGAAAAAAATGGGAAGGAAAGATAAAGGTAAGAAGTAGTAGAGATAGAAGATTAGAAAGTGAGGTGAGTTGGACTTTCTAAATATGAGTGAAGGGAAGTGGGAGGTGTTGAATTCCAGCTTAGGATGAGGTGTGGAAATCCTTCTATTAAGGTATATCACATGATGAGATGGAAAAAAAAGTGGAAAGTGATAAGAAAGATGAAGGAAAGAGGTAAGAAGGTGAGGTAGTTGAGTGAGGAATGGAATTGGCAAGTGGAGTAGGTGGAGTGGGTGGAAACAAAGGGAGAGGTGCCACTTGTCAAGGAAGGTGGGGTGGAATTCATTCCCTTCTAATTATGTAATTTGGTGAGTAGAAAGAGACAGAAAAGAGGGAGGCAAAAGAGTAGGAAAAATGATGAATTTTGACTTGGTTTCTCTCTTGATTGGTCCACTTATGCATGCATATCTTACCGTGTTGATTATCACCCAAATTGCTTTCTAATTATCCCTTGAAATTCACTATTTAGTATAGGATAATTGCTTCTGATTGTCCTCCAATTGTGGGACTCTATATGGCATGGTTCTCATGTGGCTTGGTGGCTCACTTTGGTGCATGAGTGGCTAGGGCCTTGACTTACTTAAGTTTTCTTGACATATTAAGAAACTTCTTTTATGGCCCTCATTCTCATGCAAAGGTGGTGGAATTACATGGATTTTTGCACGAGCCCATTTTAGTCACCTTTGATGCTTCCAATTGCTTCCTTGGACTTCGTTTGCTTTCCTTAAGATGACCTTGAACCTTGATTGAGCTTTGGAATGATGAAATTTAGGTGTTTGGCCCATCAAATCTTATCTTACTTGATCTAGGCCATTGGGTCATCTTCTTAACACCTACAAAAATGTAAAAAACACTACTAAATCCTAGAAAATTATGAAAATTCATATAATTACTCTAGATTAGCTCCTAAACCTACCAAATATCAAACTTTGGAAATATTAGATAGCAAATGCATGTGCTATGAAATTCCAAAAAAAAAATCTAGAATAATGCCTATAATTTATGGCACATGGACTACTAATTGGGTACTTTTTAGTCAAATTGAACACCTATCAATCACTCCACTGTGCTGGAATGAAAAAAATGTAGTTCACCCCCATATAATTGCTTACAGGACATCCCTCCTGTACACCTATGTTAGTAAAAATGTTGGGAAATGATATAAGCGCCCTTAGTTTCAAGCCCCATACTAAAAGATGGCTATAACTCCATTTGGTCTTAATTTTCTAAAGATCCAAATCTTCTACAATGTTGCACTTGACTTAAATTTGCCATGCTCTAAAGTTCTCATCCACTAAATTGTCATAGCCTTTGTTTTCTTGAATTGTAAATAGAATTAGATGGTAAAAAGTTTTAAGGTCCATTTTACAACTTCAAGCAGTAGTCATTAAGATCTTTCCATGATGATAACTTCAAAGCATGACCCATTAAAGTTAAGAGCAACATCTTTATAAATACTGACCCTCCTAGCCTAATAGTTGTTGATCCCATGAAGGGGCTCATCTATATTATATATAAAGCAAACACTCCAAATATGGATTGTCAACGAGTAGGGGTTTTCTATGTATAATATTGCTTTATATAGAGTATGGAGATATGGTATGGATAATAATATAGTAAATTATATATTTGTATAAATATTATAGAAGGATATTTTGAAAATAGGTAGAAGGGCATTTTGGGAATAGATAACGGATATCTAGGAAATAGTCAAAGAGTGGACTTCTATAGATGACAAATACACCAACTAGTTTGTTTCAATATTTTTACTTTTAGTTGAGGGAAATTTTTTCCATTAAAGATATAAAAATTTTTGTTAAATTTTTATATATTTTCCAAATTTTGCATGTTCATGTGCACGTATTTATGATTAGTGGAGAATAACCAAGTGCACATTATATCTTTTCCAACTATATTGAAGTTGGCCTCATTAAATCTTTATTAAACTATGGGAAAAATAATTGAACTTCATGATTGTATGAAAGAATGCTTTTGATGCAAGGAACATGATATTTTATGTTAATCAAGGGATAATTGAGAATCAACTTTTGATTACCTACTAATGAAACAAGAATGTGACATTAAAATTGTGCCAATATGTTTCTTTTCTATGTAAGAGTCCTAAGGGTATTGATAAGGTAAAAGAGAGGTCCAATCACCTCACCTTTAGCAAGCCTTTCCCAAATTGACATCAACAAAGAGCAATCATACAATAAGAGGGTTCCACATTCACTACTTGGAGGAAGCTAGTTCACACTTAAAAAAAAGTCTCTTTATAATTGAAAAGTCTTAACTTTTTAATGTTTTGTGGTCTTATTAGTAACAAACCTCAATATATCTTATATTTGTTGGATTCAAATCAAATTTGCCAAATTAGACATGAATTTACCAAATTAAATTCAAATTTCATGATAATTTGTCATATTTTCAATTATTGTTTGTAAATCTGACACGAATTTTAATTTAAACAATTAAATTCACATCCTAATAGTGTTTTCCCCTAATTTTTCTTTAAAATTTTCTTATAATGTTTTTCAAATAATTGCCTGTCAATTTATTCCTCAACTATAATAACTATGGCCACTATTACCATCATGATGAAGTCCACTTGGAACAGAATCAACAAAATTTTGGTGGGGCTAACTTCTACTAATTCAAATGCTAAAAGTTCCATATCCATCTGAATGTTGGTGCATGAGCATGAATAAAGCCTTTTCTCAAAGATAGTATAAAGGAATTGTAATCTTAGCAATGTGGAGTAAGTCACATCTCTTTATCAAGGTCTTAGTAGATAGGAATATTACATTCTTCAAGCGAATATCCATGGACAAAGAGAAAATCCAAGTTAGTAAATCATTTGTCCTAAATATTTAGTCAAACCTTCTTGTTAGGTGTTTAGGATGTTGATTTTGGACAAAGAAGGTCTACATTAATTAATGACACTATCCATGGATGTCTAGGCATCCTCACTGTGAATGTTAATGCAAAAAAAAAAAAAAAAAAAACAACTTTGCCACTATTTTTAGACATTCTATTGTCCACCTGGATACATGATTTTCACAATGTCCATGACTTGTTGGTCTCTTTTTGTCTCTCAACAAATGACTCACTAAATCTTAACTTATATTTCTACCCATTATCATTATTAATATGTTCAATTAATAATTAGTCACACTACACTTTTAGTAGGTTTGGGATTAATTGGACTCATTACCATCATTAGTGAGCATTATTTAATCTAGGGTTTGGTATTAACTAGGCCCATTGGAATTATTAGTAGGTTCAATTTAACAACTAGGGCTCACTAGAATTTAACTAGATATAGAATTAATTAGGTTCATTATAATTATTAGTATACATTACTTAATCCAAGGTTTGAGATTAATTATGCACATTAATAATATTTTAGGTCCAATTTAACTACTAGGTCTAGGATTAATTAGGCTCATTACAATTATTAGTAGACATTATATCATCTAAGATTTAGGATTATTAGGTCCATTAGCTTTATTGGTAGATAAAATTTAACATCTAAGGCCCAATAGAATTTAACTATGTTTGACATTATTTAGGCCCATTATCATTATTAGTATGCATTATTTTAATCAAATTCTCCCCACTAGCATTATTAGTAGGTCCAATCTAATAACTAGGGCCCACTAGAATTTTACTTCGTTAATTAGGCCCACTACAATTCTTAGTAGGCATTATTTAATCCCAGACTTGGGAGTAATTAGGCCCATGATAATTATTACTAGACATTATTTCCTACAAGGTTTGAGATTAATTAGACCTATTAGCATTATTAATAGGTCTAATTTAACAAATAGGGTCCAGTAAGATTTAACTAGGTTTAAGATTAATTAGGCTCATTACAATTATTATTAAACATTATTTCATCTAAAGTTTGGGATTAATTAGGCCTATCACAATTATTACTAGATATTATGTAACAGCTCGAGGGCCCACACCCTGCAACGATATTGTCCGTGCCGGAGTGCCCATACACCCCGCACAGTTTTGTTCTTCCCCAGTTGCCCAGGAAAAAGGCCTCGTTGCAAGGAAAGTCCTCATCACTCTTATCAAGAGCCCAGTAACTTTCCCCCTAGCGATGTGGGACTAACTCTCAGTCTTTCACCTTGCCTAGAAGCCTGCCAGCCCTCTTGGCCCACCCTCATCGGCCAAGGCTTCACAACCTCTCCCCCTTAGGGGACACGCATCCCCGCGTGTCTTACCACACACGAGCGCCCACGTGCGGCTAGCCACCCACACCGGGTCGGGGTCTGGCTCTGATACCACTTGTAACAGCCCGAGGGCCCACACCCTACAACGATATTGTTCGTGCCGGAGTGCCCATACACCCCGCACAGTTTTGTTCTTCCCCAGTTGCCCAGGGAAAAGGCCTCGTTGTAAGGAAAGTCCTCATCACTCTTATCAAAAGCCCAGTAACTTTTCCCCTAGCGATGTGGGACTAACTCTCAGTCTTTCACCTTGCCTAGAAGCCTGCCAGCCCTCTTGGCCCGCCCTCATCGGTTGTGAAGCCTTGGCCGATGTGTGCCACAACATTCCTACGGAACGACGAGCTAAGCGATGCAGTCTCAGATAGTGCGTTTCCACCTGCGTCCCGGTGACGGGAGCGTAGCATGCTCTACCCAACTGGACCCGCCGCCTAACTAATCAGAACGGTTCGATCCGTTGGGCCTAGATCAATCGAAACGGTTGTGAACTTCTTTCTTCAATTTCAAAGTTGTCTGAACTCCAAATCAAGATCGGCAAGAGGCTATGGAAAGCTTGTAATGTCTATTTTATTCTAAAATCATAAAATGGATAAAAATTGTCAAGAAACTTTCTGTTTTGAGGAATTAAGCTTCCAAATTTCATGATCTTCAAGATATGAGATGATCAAATCTTGGGGATCTGATTTAATGATGAAATAATGTTGAAATAAAGTGATATCTATGGTTTATTTTGATAGATCTAAGATAAATTGAGAAATTTACCTATTATGGTAGAAATACCTTAAAAATACAAAGGGACCCACTTGATCAATGAGATCAAGCATGATCACAACCTTTGGATGGGTTGTATGAATCCCATTGATTAATTGTGACAAAAACAAGTGGGTATGATCTTTGGACCTTAATGAAGTAAAAGACCTAAATGTAATTAAAACCCTTGATCTAAAGGAAAAGATCTAAGATTTAATAGTTGCATCATAAGTAAAAGTTTCTAATAATCTTAATCTAATTAGTTTACTTGTCTTTTATTTGATAATAGAATTGTAAATGTGATTTATGTTATAAATTAGGATAGTGTAATTCTTAAATTTTAGCATGCTATGCTCTAAATGTTATTAGATTGTTATAATAGGTTGGTATTTAATTATCTTAGGGCCATGTTAGTTTGAATTTGAGATTTTACCATGATTCCATTAGATTACTAGTAAAATTTCATGTATTTCATAACTTAAGATCATGCTAGTTTAAGTATAGTTTTATTCCATTAGGTTAAGTTACATTCATAGGAAGCATGTTAGTATAAATGGTTGTTAAATTTATATTGGAGTTATGCTTTAAAGTTTATGATTTAATTGTTTTCAAATTTTATCAGTAGATTCAAATGTTAATTAGTTGTTGAGATATAATGAGCATAAATCACCAAAATATAATTTAATTGGAAATTAGAGTTTCATGAACACATAAGAGTAAGGAATGAGTTTGACTTAACACTAGTAAGGGCTATGGTTAGTAGGACAATATAAGGATTATCAAATCCTTGGCCCAAACTGGGAGAACAATAAACTCCATGAATGACATTTTAAATGTTCATGGATTTAATTAAAATCAATTAGAAAGATTACTTAGGGTTAAAATGCCCATGGGAACCTTATGAAAGGTTGATCTAAGGTCACTCTAGTGAATGTTGAATATGGTGGTTAAGGGGGTTCTCTAATAAGGCCTTACTCTTCCCCTACCTTTTGTTGATGTTTGTGAGGTCTAAATGCCTCCTTACATGAGGATTAAAGTAACTACTTTGTGTTCAACCATTCAACTAGTGAGCCTTAGTCAATTGGAAATAAGAGGAGCTGTCTAAACTTAGGATGAAATAAGCTATCTTCAACTAGTAAAATATTAACTAGTTGAATAATAATAATGAGAGCATAAAAGGTTAGTAAATTATCTAACCTTAATAAAAATTGTAAGTAAGATAAGGATGATCAAACAAGATCCATGAGATCTTGAATGATGAAGAACAATACAAGAAATAAGTACTTTTTGATGTATGATATATATTGCTTGCAATTTAGATAAAATAGAATAGAAGATCTGAACCCTTGATCAAATATGATTCAGGGAAGAGAACCAAGATCATCCTCCTTAGGGATGATCAAACAAATGAACTTAGATCAAAGAAGAACTAAATGATAGAAGATCTAAGCCCTTGATTTTTATCATTAAGTATAAATTGTTGATCCAAGGATCTGTGAAAGATTAAGATCAAAGAAAGAAATACACAAAGACTCAAATAGATTTGAAAGATTAGAAGATCATTCTAACCGTCAGATATATTGTTCAATACTATTCGAGGAAGATAGATTATGATAGGACATAAGATCTAGATCCTTTATATCAAAGAACAAGATTAGATAAAGAATATATATAGGATAAAAAATATAGGATTATTCAGATTTTATAAATATTGACAGTATGTATGGATTTACAAATTTCATAAGTCAATTAGGATCATGGAAGATTTGAAGAGATGAATCACTACTTGAAGGTAGGGAGATTTTATGAATGCATCTACATGAGAGAAATACATGTTGAATACATGATCTTATGTCTAAAAAGGTTGACAGGTATAATGTAAATACTTGTATTAAATCCATTGAAAACCCTCATGATCCAACCAAAACATATATGGAATGGTTCAGTTAGAATTGAGGAAAACCCTAAATGAATAGGGAACTAGAAGGTATTCCAACCCTAGATAAACAGACAAATTGTCTGACAAGTATAAAAATCAATACATGGGAATCATTCATATAGAATGGTGATCCCTAAACTTCTGTGAACACGGGTATCATTTATTGTAAATGATGATCCCTAAGTTTGAAGTGAAATGCTATCATCGGTATAAGAATACCAAAATACGGGGATGATGATATAAACATACAAGACATCTGATAAGTAAAAGAATACTTTATATACAAGCAAGAAGGCTTGTGGTTTTTGTTTTAAATAGGCATATGCCTGGGGATGCTATGCTAGTAGGGTTAAGAGATTGATCCATGAGTATGTATGTGTAAGGATGTACATATATACAGTATGTATGTGTAAGGATGTACATATATGACAAAGTAAAGAGATTGATCCATGAGTATGAATAATGGAATTATGAAGTATTAGGATATACTATCAAATTATTATGCTTCTTGAATCCCCTACCATGCATAGCTTGTTGAGATATTATAAATGTTTGAATATTTACAATATCTCAAATACAGAGAAGGAGAATTAGGAGCTCAAGACTTAAGAAGACTTGAAAGAATAATCAACAAGGTATGTCCCTTGAAGACATGTATTTTTATTTGAGAGCATTGTATTGTATTGAGAGTTTTTATTGTATAGTGAGCTTTGAAATTTGGACAAGTGTTGTACTGATACTTGGGCTATACTGTGAACCACTGGATGGATTCTGGAATTTAATAAAAGTATATTCCTTCAATGGAATTTTATCTTGTACAAAATTCTACTTATGTTATGTATGAAGTGATAACTTGGGTTTTACCAAACAAGTTCTAAAGAAAAGAATTTTTTCTGCTTTGTTTTGCAAAAATTTTTTGCTATTAAGGGCTCCCTACCTTTGAAAAATGTATTACAAAATGTGTTACAAAAACTTGAGTTGTCATGTTACTTTTTTACACCTTAGGGGAAATGATGAATGGTACAGATCGTCCAATTTATCCCTCTTGTTTTCTACAAAACCCACCTATGTGCATCACCTTCCCCCTCTGATTTTTTGACAATATTTGGTCGGATCTTCACTGTTTTTTAGGGATTTTACTTCACTTGTAACATGGAACAAGATGAAAGGAGTGGATCTTCAAAAATGGTCCTATTCATTGCCTACAATCATCTTCTCCATTAATCTTTGCTATTTTTTGTTTGTTATTTTGACAAGACATGGTCGGATCATGGAGCGGGCATGTGGGTCTTGGTCGTCTCGTCATGATGAACATGGTGATTGGCTTCAATTATCAATTTGAGCCATGATTTTCTTCGATGAGTGGAAAGATGCATGCATAGTCACCTTCTCCTGCATTAATGGCTAGCCATCATGGGTTTCCAAGGACTGATCTCTTTGTTTTGCACTCTCTCTCTCTTCATTCCTCTCCTCTTTATATTCCTTCTTCTTCCTCCCTTCCTCTTCTTTCTACTTCTTCCTCATTTTCCTTTCCCTCTTTTTCACTTTTAGCCGTTCCTGACGTGCCTGATTGTCATCAGTAGGTTTGTCCTTTATGTTGGGGGGGCATCATCATCATCATCATCATCAAGACCTTATCCCAATTAGGAGTCGGCCACATGAATCTTATTCCTCCATTCCACTCTATTAAATATCATGGTTTCATTTAGTCCTAAAGTTTTTAAATCTTTCCTCACCACTTCTATCCATGTTCTTTTAGGCCTTCCTCTTGCCCTTTTAGAACTTTCTACTTGTATTGCCTCATCCCTTCTAACTGCTGCCGTTGTTGGTCTCCTTTGGACATGTCCAAACCATCTAAGTCTAATCTCCTTCATCTTATTACCTATTGGTGCTAACCTTAAATTTCCTCTAATATTTTCATTTCTAATTCTGTCCTTTCTTGTCTTACCACTCATCAATCTTAGCATCCTCATTTCTATGACGCTCATCCTATGAGTATCATGTTCCTTAACTGGCCAACACTCTGATCCATAGAGCATGGCTAGCCTTATAGCCATCCTATAGAATTTTTCTTTTATTTTGAGTGGCACTTGTCGATCACATAAAACTCTAGATGCACATCTCCATTTGTTTCAACCCGCATGGATTCTCTGGGTAACCTCCCTCTCAATCTCTCCACTCTCATGGATCAATGATCCTAAGTATCGAAAGAGGTCTTTCACGGGGACTTCTTGGTTATCAATCTTGACTGGTGTTCCACTCCTACTCTCCTTGCTAAAATTACATTCCATATATTTTGTCTTAGTTCGGCTAATTTTAAATCCTTCAGATTCTAATGCTTCTCTCCATAACTCTAGCTTTATGTTTACATCCTCCGTTGTCTCATCAAGTAAGACTATATCATCTGCAAGTAGCATGCACCATGGAATCTCCTTGTGTAAATGTTTTGTTAACTCATCCATAACTAATGTAAAGAGGTATGGTCTCAATGCCGATCCTTGGTGCAATCCTACAGTGATAGGAAAATCACCAGAGTATGCAGCGAAAGTGGCCCTTATATACTTAAAGTAAACATATAAGATATACTGACATTTTACATGTAAGGCCTTGTAGAAGGAATTATAAAGATGATAAATTGAGAATGTGCCTAACATTGGTTGCAAGATAGTATGAACAGAATTTTAAGGACAACATTACTCTAATTATTAACCCACTTGGGGAATATTGGATGATGGAATAATGGAGTATTACACAAAAGATGTATGGAATGAAGCAAGGGAAATTTTCTTTGTTCGAGTTCTAAGCGAGTCCTCAAGAAGAATATGTCTATCACGAAAACAGCTGACTTCAAGGAAATAATTTGTGGAATTTCAAGGACGAAATTCTTTGAAGGGGGTAATGATGTAATGACTCGTACATTTGATGCTATTTTTTCATCACTTTTACTAAATTGAGAGAGAAATTGATTAATTTGGAAGTTTATATAGAATTAACTATATGAAATTTTTTATTTTAATTAAAATATTAAAAAATAATTTGTGAGAAAAATCAGTGTCATTAGATTCTACACTCAAAATGGAATTCAACGCCTCAAAGAACACTAAAAACGGAGCTCGTATGACAAAGTTATGGACGTTTAAAGATCAAGGATAGTTTTGTAATTTGAACTTAAAAATGAGAAAGACCCAAGAACGCAGGGAGTCGTTTTGATAACAACACCCCCCTGCATCGTCTTTCCCTGTGTCGTCTTCCTCAGGCAGGCAGTGCACAGCACCAGCATACCCATACAACGCCACAAAAAAATGGCGGCACCACCATGGGCAGTACCGCCTTCCTCCTCCTATAAAATCCCCCACTCCCCCTTCTCCATCATCGTGTTTCCCGACTCAAATCTGGTTCACAATCGTCTCCGGCAAGGAGGGTTTCAGCCAGTGTTCCAGGGGTACGACCGACTCCACATTGGGTTCCCAGGTACAATCCTTCTCCCCATCCTATTCCTCTCTTTTTCCCCTTTGTTTTCCCCTAGAATCTGGCTAGATCTTGTGTTTCCTAGCCGGAGAACACCTTGGGGAAGATGGGTTCATTCCAGAACCCTCGACCCGACGACCAGGGCTCCGGCAGGGGTAAAGGGAGCCAAACCCACAGCCAAGGGCGCCATTTCAGGCTGCCCAGAGAAGTCCTCACCTTCCCCTCTCCTCCCAGTCTAGATCCATGCCAAATCTGGGCTTTCTCGGCTAGGGAAAACACTGGAGAGAACCAGGGAAGACGGGTTCCTTCGAAACCCATCGAAACAGATTGTCACAGGGACGCACCACTTGACACATGCGCAGGACGCGCTCCTTGGGGTGGTCCCCTCTAATGTGTCATGTGTAGGCAGAGTCCTAGGTCGACCAGGATGCACAGGAGTCCCAGGAACAGTGATGCGTGGCCCCGCGTGGATGAATCTGGTTCGTCCGTGATGTTGTGACACTAAAATTTCAATTACAAGGGCTGTAGGACTCTGATTGATGATCCAAAAGAACCGTTATGTCTGTATTGACGACGTAGGCCTAATGAGACTATAAAAGTTAGGGTTATAGGCCTATTTAGTATGAATAGAGCCTAAGCACTATAGAGATCGCATAGATTTACAGGATCAAAGATGATCAAACTTCATAGATTGATTTGTTCGGTATATATCCACTCTAAGGTACATACATCCACCTTGAACTTATAGATCTGACTATCCAAATTAAGTACAGACCTATTCTAGGCATCAGGACAGGCGACCTAGGAGATCTGACTAGGAGATCTTGATGACATGAAAGAGATTAAAGGCAATCTAATCATTAGATGTGAGTACTATACATAATATCTAGTCTAGAGACGCACTAAGCAATGACCTAAAAGGCAGATCTAGCCATTAAGCGATAATTCTAATTAGTGGATAGAAAATGATATTTGAATCCTTGTTATCCATTAATATCTAGGGTTTCACAAAAGTAATCCAGGGTCGAGTAGTGAGGGATGCGACTCCAGAGACATTGAGGTAGGTAGTTTGATACTACTAAGTTTTTATACATGCATCTTAAACTCTGACTTGCCTTTATTACTGTTTTTAGCGTCTAGAGCACTTGAAATTATTACCATATTTAGCATGCTCTTTGAGATGTGATGTCCTTATACAAGCTTGCGGAATTGTCTTCATGTTTTATGGCTTTGAATGCGATATAAGCATGAATTGATTTTATGCATTGCTCGCATGGTTCAAAAGAAATGCATAAATTGCATGATTTTGATGATTGAGATTTGGCTTTATCTATATATGCTTTTTGGCTATTAAGCCTAGTGGGCACTATGTTGAGAGGTTATGATGTATGGGTTTGACCTCCTAGCCTCTACCACCAAAAAGGTGGATGGTACCGCTGCCAAAAATGGCATTGTCCCTTCCCTGATTGTTGTGGGAAATAGGGACAACCACTGGAGGTGTCACGGCACCCTTTCAGGGACATATCCATAGTCGCTATGGAGGCTATGGTGGATAGGTCTCTAGATACCGGAGACACACGATTCAGAGGTGTTCTGGTCGTGAGCATATTTTGCCCTATGATTTCGGTTGTATTGATATGCATATAGCATTGAGATGGTCGTATACAAGTACTCGTGACCAGTCGGTTTGATATGTTTACCAACCCATCATCTTGAGTTCCAAGTGGGCAGATCGCCGAATGAGGTAGCCTATGATGGAAACAAAACTAAAAGACCATATGCATGATAGTGATGTTAGCATTTGCTTTGAATGATGACTATTTTAATAGTTTCATGATTATTATATTTTACTCGTTGGCTTGATGTATTGCCTAGATCTTATTACCTAGATCTATTGATTTTACATTTTATACATAAATATGCATGTTTGCACAAAATGGAATCATTGATGTTTTACATGAAAAAGCCCTTTTGAATTGTTCATGTTGCCTGCCATGTTTTCAAAATAGTAGTGTTAGATCACCTACGGAGTATCAGGTCCATTAGTTTATGAGGAAACACCAGTGGCTGTAGTCCATAAAAAGTAGATGTTGATACAACCCAGATCCTACATCACCATTCTATGATTAAATGAAGTTAATGATGAAAAGGAAATGAGCAAGGATAATGATTCATCCATTTAGCAACCAGAGTATCATCAAGAAGTAGAAGAATGTAACTTTTTGGGATGAGGGATGTTATGAGTATTTAGATCTGAGTTTTTCCCTAAAGGAAATCAATTAACTAAACCAAGTCATTTGAGGATCTAAAGATATAGTAGATTCAGTAACAACTGAGATAGGGGTGAAGTGAGACAACTAAGATTGCTAATATTCTTAGCCACCTTGGGTCTGAAAGATGTTGCTAACTTGGATTGAAAAAGAAAGGCAGCTAAGCACTAATCGTAGGTAGCTAAGCACTGAGCGTTTTAGAGACCTTTGACATGAGTATGAATATTGTTGAAAATTCTAATGACAATTTTATGTGAATAGTGAGATAGGCCTCTGGACAAGAACATTTGATCCATGATGAGGAATCAACCATTAACATTTGACATGAGTTTGGATAAATTCTTCAAGAAGAAAAGCGTTTGATGGATTCAATAATTATGAAACTGGGTATATAGTTAGGACATTTTACATTCAGTATATGATAGTGTCATTGATGGAAGATGCTACTCGATTGGCTTTCATGGTTTTATTTTGAATGTAAACTTGGGGTGAGGAATCAAGTCACATATGGAAAATGACAGACAGTTGAAATTTGAAGTTAATCAAGGGTTTGGCTATTATCATTGATATAATTGGAGGACATATGATACCATATCAGCTATTGAAGTATCTTGGGGAAAAATATAAAGCAAAGAAGATAAGAAGCAGAAGAATGTAACTTTTTGGGACTCTTACTAATAACATACAGCCAACCTTTAGAAGGAAACGTTGATGATGAATAGATCACTAAATGGAAGACAAGAGGAAAAGACGAGACTATCCCATGCTATTCAAAATGGAATATGAGAAATAAGATGATATGATCTCTAAGAAGTATGGAGTAATTTATACATGAGTAGGGGAGTGTGGTCATCTGAGGATACTATCCTATATATATGATTAGAGGAGTATGAACACCTAAGGATTCATAACTATATGAACTATAGCTATAAACTGATATTGTTAAACTGGCAAGTGTGTGACTAGGTGTCAAAGTACGCAGTGAAAGCGGCCCTTATATACTTAAAGTAAATAGATAAGATATACTGACATTTTATATGTAAGGCCTTGTAGAAGGAATTATAAAGATGATAAATTGAGAATGTGCCTAGCATTGGTTGCAAGATAGTATGAACAGAATTTTAAGGACAAAATTACTCTAATTATTAACCCAATTGGGGAATATTGGGTGACGAAATAATGGAGTATTAGACAAAAGACGTATGGAATGAAGCAAAGGAAATCTTCTTAGTTCAAGTTCTAAGGGAGTCCTCAGGAAGAATATATCTATCACGAAAACAGCTGACTTGAAGGAAATAATTTGTGAAATTTTGAGGACGAAATTCTTTGACGGGGGTAATGATGTAATGACTCGTACATTTGATGCTATTTTTGCATCACTTTTACTAAATTGAGAGAGAAATTGATTAATTTGGAAGTTTATATAGAATTAGCTCCATGAAATGTTCTATTTTAATTAAAATATGAAATAAATGAATTTGTGAGAAAAATCAGTGTCATTAGATTTTACACTCAAAATGGAATTCAACACCTCAAAGAACACTAAAAACGGAGCTCGTATGACAAAGTTATGGACATTTAAAGATCAAGGGCATTTTTGTAATTTGAACTTAAAAACGAGAAAGACCCAAGAACCGAAGGGTCATTTTAAGGGTCGTTTTGATAACAACACCCCCTACGTCATCTTTCCCTGTGCCGTCTTCCTCAGGCAGGAGGTGCACAGCACCGCCATACCCGTACAGCACCACAAAAAAATGGCGACACCACCATGGGCAGCACTGCCTTCCTCCTCCTATAAAATCCCCCACTCACCCTTCTCCATCATTGTGTTTCTCAGCTCAAATCTGATTCACGATCGTCTCTGGCAAGGAAGGTTTCAGCCAGTGTTCTAGGCGTGCGACTGGCTCAACATTGGGTTCCCAGGTACAATCCTTCTCCCCATCCTATTCCTCTCTTTTTCCCCTTTGTTTTCCCCTATAATTTAGCTGGATCTAGTGTTTCCCAGCAGGAGAACACCTTGGGGAAGATGGGTTCATTCTAGAACCCTCGACCTGACGACTAGGGCTCTGGCAGGGGTAGAGGGAGCCGAACCCACCACCGAGGGCACCATTTCAGGCTGCCCAGGGAAGTCCTCACCTTCCCCTCTCCTCCTAGTCTAGATCCACGCCGGATCTGGGCTTTCTCGGCTGGGGAAAACACTGGAGAAAACCAGGGAAGATGGGTTCCTCTGAAACTCGTCGAAACAGATTGTCACGGGGACGCACTGTGTGATGCATACATTGGACACGCTCCTTGGGGCGGTCCCCACACATGCGTCCCATGCAAGCGGAGTCCCTGCTCGATTGGGATGCATGGGCATCCCAGGAACAGTGATGTGTGGGGCCCGCGTGGATGAATCTAGTTCGTTCGTGATGTTGTGACCCTAGAATTTCAATTACAGGGGTTGTAGGACTCCGATTGACGATCCGAAAGAACCATTGCATCCATAGTGATGATGCAGACCTAATGAGACTATAAAAGTTAGGGTTAGAGGCATATTTAGTATGACTATAGCCTAAACACTATAGAAGTCACATAGATCTATAGGATCAAAGATGATCAAACTTCGTAGATTGATTTGTGCGGGATCGATCCCTATTGGAAAATATTTTGAAAATAATGCAATGCAGCAAAAAATCCTTTTTGTTTTAAATTCATTTTGAAAACCCCGAGTGCCATTTGCTTTCAAGATAAACAAGGAAATGTTTACAGTTTAAAGCATAAATGTCTTTCCAGGTCTATCCAATTACAATGCACAACCCAACTATAATGACTAAAGATACATGTCCAAAGAGGAGATTATATACTTACATTGATACTTATCTTCTCTTTATTCTCTTGATCATTGTACTAACATCTTCTAACGCTTCTTCAAATCCCTTTGAACCTCATCTGTAAAAATGATATATTTGGGTGAGTATTCCTCATACCCAATAGGTGATCTGATACTACTATTTTGAAAACATGGCATGTGACATGCATAATTCAAAGAGCTTTTCATGTAAACATCAGTGATTTCTTTATTTGTGTAAATATGTAAATTTATGCATAAAACGTAAGCTCATTGATGCAAATTCACCCATGGAAATCCTTTACTGAAATCTAGTAGTCAATATCTAGAATCATAAGGTAGAAATCAATAGAATCATGTAATAAGATGTCGGTAACTACATTAAATCAACGAGTCAAATATAATAATCATGAAACTCTTAAAATAGTCATCATTCAAAGCAGATGTTAGCATCACTATAAATATCATGCACATGATCTTTCAGTTTTGTTTCCACCGTAGGCTGCCTCATTCGACAATCTGCCCACTTGGAACTGATTGGTCACGAATACTCATAAACGACCATCTCAATACTATATGTATATCGATAACACTGAAATCATAGGGTCAACTATGCTCCTCTGCAGGCTGCCTCATTCTGTGATCTACCCACTTGGAACTCAAGGGTTTTTGTCCCCACTGTAGAATGCCTCATTCGGCGATCTGCCCATTTGGAATTCCATGTTTTATTCTCATCGTAGGTTGCCTCATTCGGTGATCTGCCCACTTGAAACTCAAAGTTTGTTCCTACTGTAGGTTGCCTCATTCAGCAATCTACCTACTTAGCATAGTGCCCACCAAGTTCAGTGGCCCCAAAAGCATATATATAGATAAATCCAAATCTCAATCATTGAAATCATGCAATTTATGCATTTATTTTCAACCATGCGAGCAGTGCATAAAATCAATTCATGCTAATATCGCATTCAAAGCCATAAAACATGAAGACAAGTCTACATACTAGTATAAGAATAGCATTATGTCAAAAGCATGCTTAACATGATAAGAAAGGCAAGTCAGAGTTTAGGATGCATTTAAAAATGTAATAGTATCAGACTACCCTACCTCGATGTCTCTAGAGTCGCATCCTTCACTACTCAACCCTGGATCACTTTTGTGAAACCCTGGATATTAATGGATAACAAGGATTCAAACATCATTTTCTGTCCACTAATTAGAATTATAGCTTAATGCTTAGATCGCCTTTTAGGTCATTGCTTAGGGCGCCTCCAGGCTAGATCTTATGTATAGTACTAACATCTAATGATTAGATTGCCTTTAATCTCTTTCATGTCATTAAGATCGTGTAATTGAAAGGTGAGATCTCCTAGTTAGACCTCCCAGGTCGCCTATCCTAATGCCTAGAATAGGTCTATACTTAATTTGGACAGTCAAATCTATAAGTTCAAGGTGGATGTATGTAACTTAGAGTGGATCTAGGCATATTGGTCTCCTAATAGACCTAACAAATCAATCTATGAAGTTTGATCATCTTTGATCCTAGAGATCTATGTGATCTCTATATTGTTTAGGCTATAGTCATACTAAATAGTCTTCTAATCCTAACTTTTATAGTCTCATTAGGTTCACATCATCAATACGGATGCAACGGTTCTTTTGGATCGTCAATCAGAGTCCTACAACCCCTGTAATTGCAATTTTAGTGTCGCAATGTCACAAACGAACCAGATTCGTCCATGTGGGCCCTGCACGTCACGGTTCCTAGGACGCCTGTGCGTCCTAGTCGAGCCAGGACTCTGCCTGCACATGACGCACACGCAGGGATTGCCCAGGGAGCGCGTCCCACGTGTGCATCACTGGGTGCGTCCCCGTGACAATTTGGTTTCAACGGGTTTTAGAGGACACTGAAAATGGAGCTTCTATGACAAAGTTATAGACATTTAAAGATCAAGGGTAGTTTTGTAATTTGAACTTAAAAAGGATAAAGACCCAAGAATGCAGGGGTTCGTTTTGATAACGACACCCCTTGCATCATCTTCCCCTGTGTCATCTTCCTCAAGCAAGTGGTGCACAGCACCATCATGCCCGTACAGAGATGCAAAGAATGGTGGCATCACCATGGACAGCACCGCCTTCGCGGGGCTATAAAAAGCCATCTTCCCTCCTCTCTGATCATCTCCTCTTCTCCATCTCCGACTACTTTGAGTTATGGTTTCTGACAAAACCAAAAAACCCTTCTCTAGACTTCCTCTGTGACTTTTGGTGCCGGCCCAGGTCTTTCCTTCGGGTTGGCCATTCCCCTTTTCTCTCTTCTTCCCCATTTTCCCTCTATTCTCACCTAAAATTGGGGTTTTCTTCTTCTTTACATTTTTCGGCAACTTGGAGTTCAGGTAGGCATAGGAGGAATCACACCGGCGAAGGGCACCATCTTAGGTATGATTCTCCTCCCCAACAGACTCCCTTCTCTCCCCTCTCCCTTTTTCCCCAGATGCTGACAAGATTTGGTCGGTGTTCATGCTAGAAATCCTTAGCTTTCTGTGGAAGGAACCATACGGTTGAAAACCCGTCCAAGGCAACGCATCCAGGGGCACACAAGCGTCCCAGGGGCGCATGGGCGTGACGCGGCCGGTACCGAGCCTCCTAGAGCGACAGTCACGCACGTGCTGCATGTGGACAAATGCCTGACTCGACTGAGACACACGAGCGTCCCAGGAACTAGGATGTGCGCACAACCACGCCTAAGACTCATTCGCGATATGCACTTCCTAGAAGCGCTATGGTGCGTCGTCATGGGTGGTTGAGTCTGGTTCGTCTGTAAAGTTGTGACACTAAAATTTCAATTACAGGGGCTATAGGACTCCGATTGACGATCCGAAAGAACTGTTGCGTCTGTATTGATGAAGCGGACCTAATGAGACTATAAAAGTTAGGGTTAGAGGCATATTTAGTATGACTATAGCCTAAACACTATAGAGATTGCATAGATCTATAGGATGAAAGATGATCAAACTTCGTAGATTGATTTATTGGGTCTATTAGGAGACCAATGTGCCTAAATCCACTCCAAGTTACACACATCCACCTTGAACTTATAGGTTTGACTGTCCAAATTAAGTACAGGCCTGTTCTAGGCATTGGAACAGGTGACCTAGGGGATCTGACTAGGAGATCTGACCCTTCAATGACACGATCTTGATGACATGAAAGAGATTAAAGGCAATCTAATCATTAGATGTTAGTACTATACATGAGATCTAGCTTAGAAGCGCTAAGCAAGGACCTATAGATCCTAATAGGCAGATCTAGCTGTTAATCTATAAGTCTAAGTAATAATCCATAAAGGTTAGAAAATAATACTTGAATCCTTATTATTAATTGATATTCAAGGTTTCACAAAGGTAACTCAAGATCGAGTAATGAAGAACGCGATTCAAGGAACATCGAGGTAGGTAGTTTGATACTACTAAGTTTTTAAATGTATCTTAAACTCTAACTTGCCTTTATTGTTGTTTTTAGCATGTTTTTGAGATATGATGTTCTTATGCAAGTATGCGGACTTGTCTCCATGATTTATGTCCTTGAAGCACATGAATCTATCACCATATTTAGCATGCTTTTTGAGATGTGATGTTTTTATACAAGCATGCAGAATTGTCTTCATGTTTTATGGCTTTGAATGCGATATTAGCACGAACTGATTTTATGCATTGCTCGCATGGCTGAAAAGAAATGCATAAATTGAATGATTTCGATGATTGAGATTTGGATATATATGCTTTTTGGGCTGTTGAGCCTAGTGGGCACTATGCTGAGAGGTTGTGACGATGTACGGGATTGGCCTCCCGGCTTCTACCACCAAAAAGGTGGACTATATCGCTGCCAAAAATGGCATTGTCCCTTCCCTGACTGCTATGGTAAATAGGGACGACCACTAGAGGTGTTCATGGTACCCTTTCGGGGACATATCCATAGTCGTCATGGAGGCTATGGTGGACAGGTCTTTAGATACCGAAGACACCAGATTCAGAGGTGTTCTAATCGTGAGCATAGTTGGCCCTATGATTTCGATTTTATTGATATGCATATAGCATTGGGATGGTCATATACGAGTACTCGTGACCAGTCGATTTGATATATTTATCGACCCATCGACTTGAGTTCTAAGTGGGCAGATCACCGAATGAGGTAGCCTGCAGTGGGAATAAAACCCAAAGGCCACGTGCATGATATTGATAGTGATGCCAGCATCTGCTTTGAAAGATGACTATTTTAAGAGTTTTGTAATTATTATATTTGACTCGTGATTTGATATGTTTGCCGAGATTTTTCGTAAATGAATCTATGGGTTTCTTCTCTATGTGTGACGACCTGGGTTTTCCCATGCATTTTTAAATGCAAGATCTAAATTCCTAAGGCGGGATGCATCCCTATTTGAAAACCATTTTATAAAAATCATGCAATGCAGCAGAAAATCTTTAGTTTTAAACTCATTTTGAAAACCCCGAGTATCATTTGCTTTCTCAACAACCAAAGTAGTTTTTGAAAAACTTCAGAAATTATAAATGTTTTTCCCCAGGTTTATCCAGTCACAACTCATAGCCCAACTGTAAATAAATACAAATACATGTCCAAAGGGTAGAGTGTTTACTTACATGTATGATTGTCTCCTTTTGATTTACTTGCTCGTGGCACTAACATAGGCGTCTTCTACTTGTGAATGGAGCTATCCTGAAAAATGTTAAGGATAGGGTGGGTATATACTATACTCAGTAGGAGTCTGTCACTACTAGTTTTACAATGCATGTTATGTTTAAAATCATATGCTCTTTAAAACATGTTCATGTTCGAACAATCATGTTCAATATCAATATTAAAAACCATTGTCGAATTGGAATACTGACGACTTAAAGAATTGCATAATCCAAGTTGAAAGTATCATATATATATCATAAACATAACGATATGCATAAGATGCTCAACTGAATCCAACTCATGGATATCTGGTATGGTCGACCAACCTCATGTCATGCCATATGCAATGCAAGTAAATCCTCAAACCATAAGGCCCACTATACCCACGACCTCGCCGCCGTGTGGTCCCCGGGTACTTAGGGACACAAGGCATAGCCTCCACAGGGCATATGACACATATTCGTCGTAAATCATGCAATTTATGAAATCGGTTGCAAAACATGCATGCAATGCATAAAATCTGCTCATGCTAGTATCGCATTCAAAGTCATAACCCTGCTTAGAAGCCTGTCAGCCTAGAAGCCTGCTAGCCTAGAAGCCTGTCAGCTCTCTCTGGCTCGCCCTCATCGGCCCGCCCTCGTCGGCCCGCCCTCATCAGCCAAGGCCATACTTATCATGCAATCTATGCATGTAGCACATGTCTTAGCAATATATGCGCAATGTATTTTTCAAAACCTGTCCTCTTTGGGTCCCTCACAACTGCCTGGCCCTCACAACTGCCTACCCAGCGTCTTTTGGGCACTCCAGCGTCTTTTGGTAACCCTCAAGGACATGTAATTTTTCAAGAACTCAATGCTCACAAATCATAAAATTTATGCAATCGTTTGCAAAACATGTCTATGCATAATGTATTTGTCATATGCATGTTGAATTCATTTATAAAATTAAGTCATGCTAAATAAGTCATATACTTATACTTAAAACATGCATTCTCAAAAAAATCATGTCTCTTTTTAAAAGTCTAGTAGCGATAGAGCACCTACCTCAAAGTCTCCTGGAGTCATGTCCTTCATCACTCAATCCCTACCCTAGGTCTCACTTATAAACTCCTGAATATGAATGATAACAAGGAGTCCTTATCAATTTCAATCTATTTAGACATTAGATCGTTAGATCTGCCTTTTAGGGTCCATGGTCCTTGCCTAATTCATTGTCAGGCTAGATCCTATGATGTGGATCTACTATTCAATGGTTAACTCTGTAAATTATCCTCTGGTCCTAACTTTATAGTCTCATTAGCTCCGTGTGACCCAGTTCCCAGGATACCCATGCATCTTGGTTGAACCGCGACCGCCTCACGTGCGTGCACGCCCAAAGGCCGTGCCAGGGACCACATTTTACACGCGCACATGCATGCCCAAGCAACGCGCTATGACGTGCATCTTGGATGGCATTGCACGGACGCACCTTTGGTGTAGCATGGTGCGTCTCAGCTCCCAGGGCACCTAGTGTATCCTGGTCGAGCCAGGACTCGTGCCGCGCGCACCCGAAGGCCGCATCAGGGATAGTGTACGCACTGTCGTACGCCTGGAACCCATCCCAGGACCCTGTCCCAGGCGCACGTGGATTATGGTGTCCTTAGGACGCCTGGTTCGTACAGGGCCGGCTAGAACCAGCTTCGTCTTCTCCAACTGGGGAAAAGACCAGATCCGACATGGATCTGGCCTAGGGGAAGCAAAATAGAAAGGAAGGGAAAAACGGCTTACTTGGGTAGCTGGGGATGCCCTCCTTCGGGTGGTGCGGCTCCCTCTTCCCGTCTGAAAAACCTCATGTTCGCCAGAATTCTTGAAGAGAAAACCCCAATGACAAGACCTGAAAAGAGAAGAGAGGGGAATTGGGAGAATGGCTGGTCTGACTCGAGCCTGGCCGTTGCCGAAAAACACAGGGATGCAAGGTTTGAGACGGGTTTCTGATTTTTTCCAGAAACCCTAGTCCCAAAATAGCCGGAAAACTCGTGATTTGGAGAGGGGGAGATAGGGCTTTTTATAGCCTTGCTATAGCGGTGCCGCCATTGGTGGTGGCATATTACTCTGGAAAAATTGGGAGAGGAGGGTTTCTGGAGAAATTGGTAGGAGGAAGACGACAAGGGGTGCCGTTATCAAAACGGACCCCTGCATTTTCATTCTTTTTCTTTTTTTGTTTAATTTACAAAAATACCCCGAATCTTTAAACGGCCATAACTTCTTCATACGAACTCCGTTTTTAGCGTTCTTTGAGGCGTTTGATTCCATTTTTCGATTAGAATCTAATGGTACCAAGTTTCCTTAAAAATTCCTTTGTTTACTGTTTTAAATAAAGTAAAACATTTAACACAGTTTATTTCCCATAGAATGTCCAATTTTTGTTAAAAATAGCGTAAATTGCTCGGGCATTACACTATGATTTGCAGCCAAATCCATATCGTTGAAGACTAGATCTTGGTAAAAGATTTCATGGTTGAATTTGCATCCATGAGCTTACTTTTATGCACAAATATGCATGTTTACACAAAAGGGAATCACTGATGTTTTACATGACAAAGCACCTTGAATCATGCATATTGCCTACCGTGTTTTCAAAATAGTAGTATCAGATGACCTACTTAGTATGAGGAATACCCAACTGTGACCACCCAGGTTTTCACATGCATTTTTAAATGCAATATCTAATTCTTAGGGCAGGATCGATCCCTGTTTGAAAACACATTTAGAAAAATAATGTGATGCAGCGAAAAAAAATCTTTTTGTTTTAAATTCATTTTGAAAACCCTGAGTGTCATTTTCTTTCAAAACAAACAAAGCGGTTTTGAAAATTACTGTAATCATAAATGTCTTCCTAGGTCTATCCAGTCACAGTGCATAGTCCAACTGTAATAATTACAGACACATGTCCAAAAGGTAGAGTGTTTACTTACATTCATGCTTGTCTTCTCTTCATTCACTTGATCGTAGGACTAACATGTTCTGATGCTTCTTCTCATGCTGTGCGGAGCTAATCTGTAAAAATAATATATTAGGGTCAGTATTTCTCATACTTAGTAGGTGATCTGGTACTACTATTTTGAAAACATGGCAGGCAACATGCACAATTCAAAGGGCTTTCTCATGTAAAACATTAGTGATTCCATTTTGTGTAAACATGCATATTTATGCATAAAATGTAAACTCATTAATACAATTTCAATCATGCAATCCGTATGCAAATCACGTCATCTAAATATGACTAAAATCATAAAATAGAAATCAATAGATCCAGGTAATAAGATCTCAGCAATACATCCAGCCAACGAGTAAAATATAATAATCATGAAATTCTTAAAATAGTCATCATTCAAGCAGATGCTGGTATCACTATAAGTATCGTGCACATGGTCTCTAGGTCACTTTCCCACCACAGGCTGCCTCATTCGTCGATCTGCCCACTTGGAACTCAAATCGATGGGTCGGTAACTATATCAAACCGACAGGTCATGAGTACTCGTATACAACCATCTCAATGCTATATGCATATCGATCACACTGAAATCATAGGGCCAACTATACTCCTCCGCAGGCTACCTCTTTCAGCGATCTGCCCACTTGTGACTCGAGGTTTTGTTCCCACGGCAGGCTACCTCATTCGATGATCTGCCCACTTGGAGCTTAAGATTTTGTTCCTACCGCAGGCTGCCTCATTTGGCGATTTGCCCACTTGGAACTCAAGGTTTTAGTCCTTATGCAGGTTGCCTCATTCAGCAATCTACCCAATATCCCTATGCAGGTTGCCTCATTTGGCAATCTACCCACTTAGCATAGTGCCCACCAGGCTCAATAGCCCAAAAAGCATATATAGATAAATCCAAATCTCAATCATCGAAATCATGAATTTATTTTCAACCATGCGAACAGTGTATAAAATTAGTTCATGGTAATATAGCATTCAAAGCCATAAAACATGAAAGCCATTCCACACACTCGTATGAGAACATCACATCTCAAAAAGCCTGCTTAATATGGTGATAGATTCAAGTGCTTCAAGGCCATAAATCATGAGGACGAGTCCGCATACTTGTATAAAAACATCATATCTCAAAAGCATGCTAAACATAGTAATAAAGGCAAGTAAATCATTTAGAGTTTGGGATGTATTTAAAAAGTTAATAGTATCAGACTACCTACGAATCAAGTACATTTGGAAATGCATTAAAAACGTAGCAATATCAGACTACCTATGAATCAAGTACATTTGGAAATGCATAAAAAACGTAGTAGTATCAAACTACCTACCTCGATGTCTCTGGAATTGCGTCCTTCACTACTCGACCCTAGGTCACTTTTGTGAAACCCTGGATATTAATGGATAACAGGGATTCAAATATCATTTTCTATCCACTAATTAGAATTATAGCTTAATGGCAAGATCTGCCTTTTAGGTCATTGCTTAGGGCGTCTCCAGGCTAGATCTTATGTATAGTACTAATCATCTAATGATTATATTGCCTTTAATATCTTTCATGTCATCAAGATCGTGTAATTTAATGGTCAAATCTCCTAGTCAGACCTCCAGGTTACCTGTCCTGAGGCCTAGAATAGGTCTGTACTTAATTTCGACAGTCAGACCTATAAGTTTAAGGTGGATGTATGTAACTTAGAGTGGATCTAGGCACATTGGTCTCCTAATAGACCCAACAAATCAATCTACGAAGTTTGATCATCTTTGATCCTATAGATCTATGCAATTTCTATAGTGCTTAGGTTATAGTCATTCTAAATAGACCTCTAATCCTAAATTTTATAGTCTTATAGTTTCGCGTCATTAATATGGATACAACGATTCTTTCGAATCATCAATCAGAGCCCTACAGCCCCTATAATTGCATTTTTAGTGTTGCAACGTCATAGTCGAGCTGGGACTTTGGCGGCACGCACAGGGACCTCCCCAGGGAGCACATCTTGCATGTGCGTCACGGGATGTGTTCCCGTGACCAGTCTGTTTTGACGGGTTTTGGAGGAAACCCGTCTTCTCTGGTTTTCTCCAGCGTTTTCCCAGCTGGGAAAGCCCAGATCTGTTGTGGATCTGGACTAGGAGGAGACAGGAAGGTGAGGACTTCCATGGGAGCCTAAAATGGTGCCCTTAGTGGTGGGTTCAGCTCCCTCTACCCCTGCCTGAAGTCCTGGTGGTCTGGTCCAGGGTTTTGGAGCGAACCCATCTTCCCCAATGTGTTCTCCAGCCAAGAAATACTAGAGCTGGCCAGATTCTAGGTGAAAATGAAAGGGAAAAAGAGAGGGAAGGAGAGGAGAGGAGAACCTTACCTAGGCACTCGATGTGGAGCCTGCCGCATGCCTGAAACACTGGCTGAAACCCTCCTTGCTGGAGATGATTGTGAACCGGATTTGAGCCGGGAAACACAATGATGGTAAGGGGGGAGTGAGTGATTTTATAGGAGGGGGAAGGCAGTGCTGCCCATGATGGTGCCGCCATTTTTTGCAATGCTATACGAGTATGGTGGTGCTGTGCACCGCCTACCTGAGGAAGACGGCACAGGGAAAGACGACGCAGGGGGTGTCGTTATCAAAATGACCCCCTACGTTCTTGGGTCTTTCTCATTTTTAAGTTCAAATTATAAAACTACCCTTGATCTTTAAACATCCATAACTTTGTCATACGAGCTTCGTTTTTAGTGTTCTTTGAGGCGTTGAATTCCATTTTGAGTGTAGAATCTAATGATATTGATTTTTCTCACAAATTCATTTGTTTCATATTTTAATTAAAATAAAATATTTAATATAGTTATAAACTTCCAAATTAATCAATTTCTCTCTCAATTTAGTAAAAGTGATGAAAAAATAGCATCAAATGTTGGATTCATTACATCATTACCTCCTTCAAAGAATTTTTTCCTCAAAATTTCACAAATTATTTCCTTCAAGTCAGCTGTTTTCATGATAAACATATTCTTCCTGAGGACTCCCTTAGAACTCGATCTAAGAAAATTTCCTTTGCTTCATTCCATACGTCTTTTGTCTAATAGTCCATTATTCCGTCACCCAATATTCCCCAATTGGGTTTTCCCCTCTCTACGTACTCTGACACCTATCAGTTATGAATTTAGTAGTGTGGTTCACTTAATAAATTACAAAAATACCCTTCACTAGAAAAATACCTAACTTTTCCATCTAAACTCCAATTTCAATGTCCTTAATGTGTTATAATCCATTTTTTGAGCACAATACAAATACTGAAGTTTCAAGGATCAACTAAGTGTCCTTCAAAATGTCAATTTTGTGAAACTTAAAATATGAAAATTCATATTTACATTTCATTAAAAAATAACTCAGAAATTTTGTGAAATAGAATTTTTAAATTGGGGTTATTAGATTCTTCCTCCCTTATAGGAATCTGTACTCAAAATTCTTGTCATGCCATTCCTCAAATAAATTTAGATGTGTCTTTTCTCATCTCATCCTTAGTCTCCCATGTGGTTGCCTCCAATGATTGATGTCATTAGAGACCCTTGACCACTGGAATGGTCTCAGTTCTCAATTCATGCACCTTATGATCTAAAATTCATACAGGCCTTTCCTCAAAGGTCAAGTATGGTCTAAGCTCTTTCATTACTTGCTTAAGCACATGGGATGGATCTACTATATACTTCTACAACATCGACAGATGAAAAACATCATGAACATCTGCAAGTTGTGGCGGTAATGCCAACTAACAGGCTACTACTATGACTCTTTTTAGAATGTCGAATGGGCTAATGAACCAGGGATTCGACTTCCCTTTGACTCTAAATCTTATCACAACCTTCATCAGAGAGATTTTTAGAATATGTGATCTCCAACAACAAACTCGACATCTCTACGACCCCTGTCAATGTAGTTTTTCTGACGATTGTGAGCTGCCAAAAGTTGTTTCTAGATTAATTAGTCTTTCTTTGCTAATTTCTCAACCAGTTTGGACTTCAACAATTGTCTCTCACCCACATCACTCCAACACAAGGCTAACTGGCACAGTCTTGTGTATAGTCCCTCAGAAAGAGCCATGCAAATACTAATGTCAAAGTTGCTGTTGTGCGCAAACTCAATTAATGGCAAGTGCTCATCCCAACTACCCTTCAATTAATGGCACATAACCTCAGCATGTTCTTTGTCATTTGAATGGTTCTCTCTGATTGAACACTAACAATTTTTCAATGTGAATATGTTGTTCCTATAAAAAATAATATTCAGAGAGATCTTGTGCAAACTCATAATCTTGCCAAACTATTAGCACACTCAGTCTATTGAATGGAAGGAAATGGTCGGACTTTGTCAACCTACCAACAATCACCAATATCATGTCATGCTTGCTCGTGTCCTAGGAAGACCCATAATAAAACCCATGGTGATGTGGTCCTACTTCCACTAAGGAAGATCTAATTTTTACAATATCCCTACTAGTCGCTGGTGCTTAGCCTTGACCCACTGACAGATCAGATATCTTGCCACATAGTTTCCTATGTCTCTTTTCATCCTGTTCCACCATAAATGTTGCCTCAAATCCTAGTACATCTTACTATTACCTGGATGAATTGTGTATCACGATTGGTACACCTCTCAAAGTAGCTTAGATTGTCAATGGTTAGAACCATAAGTCTACCCTAAAAGCACACGCCTCCATCCTACTCTCTGGTGAAACATACCCTCTCACATAGGGCATGTGTCTCTGTATCATTTTGTTGTTCCTGCATGACTCTATTAATCAACATGGATCTAACTGAGACATTAGCAATCACTAACCTGAAATTCCTATTGAAAGCAGCTGTCACCACATTGGCCTTCTTTAGTTGGTACTAAATCCTAGAGTTGTAGTCCTTGAGGTATTCCATCCACCTCCATTGTCTTATGTTTAGGTCACTTTGCATGAAGAAGTATTTGAGGGTCTTATGATTGGTGAAAACCTCAAATCTCTTACCAGAGAGGTAGTGCCACCAAATCCTCCATAAATTCTCTGATCCAAATGGTAGAGAAGTTTCAATATTTCTACCTTTTCTTGTTGGAGGGGCGACCGTTCAACGTTCAATGCGAACACCACAACATCTAACTCTAAGTCATGAGTTGGGTAGTTCACCTCATGTTCTTTAGCTA
The DNA here is from genome assembly GCA_035236585.1 of Warburgia ugandensis. Lineage (NCBI taxonomy): Eukaryota > Viridiplantae > Streptophyta > Magnoliopsida > Canellales > Canellaceae > Warburgia > Warburgia ugandensis. The sequence continues at coordinate 29,323,281 of CP141131.1, forward strand.
ACAAGATGCATAAGCAATCACCTTATTGTGCTGCATCAAAATACACCCCAATTCTCTACCTGAGGGAAAACTACAAATCCATCACTAGTTAGAAGTAGTGCCAACACTAGTGTAGAGGTAAGTCTCCTCGTAAGCTCTTGAAAGCTCGTCTTATAAGAATCACTCTACATGAACTTAGTGTCCTTCCTGGTTGGTGCGATCAGAGGTAATGTAATCTTAGATAACCCCTTGATAAATCTGTTATAGTTACAAATCTTAGTCACTGTCTTGGGCTGATCCAAGCCCATCATTACCTCAACCTTTATAGGGTCAAATACCACTCTGTTCTTTGAGATGATGTGGCCAAGGAAGGTCACCTACTCTAACTAGAACTTGCACTTGTAGAACTTTAGAAATAAGCTTTGAGTCTATGAGCTACTCAGAACAATATGCAAATGCTCCATGTGCTTCTCTCTACTCATGGAGTATACAAGAATGTCATCCACAAACACAATCACAAACTTATCCAAGGTAAGTTTAGACGACCTTGTGAGATCCATGAAAACTGTAGGCGAATTTGTCAAAATGATGGTAACCTAACCTCTAATCAATCTTCAAAATGATCTATGTTGATTGGAGTTAATTAAAGATGTCATCAATTTAGGGTAAAGGGTAACGATTCTTAACTGTCACGTTCAACGTGTGGTGATCAATGTAAAGTTGTGTTGATTTGTCATTCTTCTTCATGGAGAGGACTGATGCTTCCCAAGGTGATCCACCCAGTTTAATGAATCCCTTATGAAGCAATTTCTGATGATGTGTCTTGAGCTCTCTTAGCCCAACTAGTACCATTTTATAGGGTGCTTTGGAGATAGGAGTTGTGCCTAGAACTAGTTCAACAGTGAAGTGTGACACCCTAGATTTTCTAAACCTTTTTCCAATACGTACAACAATAGTAACAACAATAATTTACTTTATAAAATAGGCAAGATCCCTGAAAATAACAACTTGCAATTAACATAAATAATGCAACATTCAAAAGAAATCCCCGAGGTCATCCCATATCTAAAATGACGATAATAAACGGAAATCAAATCGTCGATACATTGAGCATGCTCAAAGTAAAACCACGAAAAATCATACACAGTTGTAAAAAGATAATAATAAGAATAATAAGTCTAAATCCCCTAGGGTCCATCCATGATCACCATGTCATACACACAGCGGCAAGTAAAGGTACACTATACAAGTAGTGTGGGTCCAATCTATCCAAAATGTCAACATCCATGTACAGTCCAACAAGTCTGACACAAGTCCAAGAGACGTACACTAAATTAGTCTTTGATGTACAAAAAGGTAGATGGTTCTCGAGTTCCTTGCTCAGTCAATGCTGCTCCACCTACATACCCTTAGCGCTATTGCGCTCCAAATCTGAAGCATTGCAAAACAAAGCAATTCCTCAGCAAGCTATCACTTGTGTAGGTGATCACATTTGATAATAAATATGATAAAATCACATGACATTAAGCATCATAATCATGGTGAAATCACGTAAGATGAATGTATACAAAGCATGTGAAACATTAGACATCCATAATGGATAAATCAAGAAATCATGAGCTAAATAAATCGTTATCAAATTTGAGTGTCATAGCATGCAAGACATGAAACACATGAATACACATCCATCACAATAACAAAAGTCTGTGTCCACAGAAAAATATAATGCATGTCATGATCATGGAATGTCATGCACAATCAAGCCCTATGAGTGTTTCGACTACACTCACGACAATGGTAATGAGTACTCATTCCAACCCTAGGTCCCTCACGTGTATCCTGTATCAATCCATTCTCGACAAAAGCCTATTAGCCAAATCACCTTGTTAGCCCTCAAATTGGTCCAAGGACCCGGCTTACCCCGGTTCAACCAACACAATGCAACCTTGGGTCCCTCATGTGCAACCCGCATCAATCCATTCCCGATGGAAGCTTGTTAGCCAAATCCCTTAGCCCACCCTCAAATCGATATTAGGACCTAGCTTGCCCCGCTTCACCCAACATACTCCAACCTAGGGTCCCTCATGTGTAGCCTACATCAATCCATTCCTGATAGAAGCCTATCAGCCAAATCCCTCAGCCGGCCCTCAAATAGGTACAAGGACCCGTCTTACTCCGTTTCACCCTATACAATCCTACCTTGGGTCCCTCACGTGTAGCGCACATCAATCCATTTCCCGACGAAAGTCTGTCAGCCATCCCTCGGCCTGCCCTCAGATCAATACAAGACCCGGCTTACCTCGCTTCACCCAATGGTCTTAATCAAGATCCATGATAAGGTGTAATCCATCACATATTAAACATGGATAATCATGTAATCAAATGTCACAATATCAAACATGAAGTACTAAACACATACAATAAAATACGATAGTACATAAAACACATGCCTTAAAGTTTCAGATAACATGACGTGATTGATAAAATTAAGGAGAAACCCCAAATGTGATCACCTACCTCAAATGGTGCTCTTCTAATTCACTGACCCGAATACTTTATTTAGTTCGCGTACGCGCTCCCAATCAATCACACCTCTATAAGGTACAAAAACACATTCAGATATACCATTCTAGGACTTCTCTTAACTTTTCTAGTATGGAAGCTGCCTCTAAGTTAGTCCTTGCCACTAATTGTTACAAGGCAAAGTGATAGTGCTTATTTCTATGCTAAAGGTGTTTTATTAGCTATTGGTTGATAGCTAATTGAATGATCAATGATTACTTGATTTCTAATGCACGCCATTGACTATCCACCATTTATCTTAAGTGACTGCAAGTTACTTTCATTGTTCAATGGCTTTATCTTAAATTTCTCTAGTATCTTAACTTAATAAAGGTGAGGGTACACAATGAGGGTGCCTGATCACCCATTAGAAGTGCCAGGTTCTTATTACTCTAATGTCTGATCGGACGGTTTAAGTTTTTCCACTCAAATTAAATCTAGATTCTTCAATTTGTGCCATATCCTATCAATTTCAATGCTTTAGAACCCATCTGTGGTGTCTGATTGTTGATCAGACATCGCAAAGTTGTTGTATGGACAGTACCCAATCGAGCAACTTATATTGTCCAATTAGTTTTCAGCCTAGATCGATGATCTTAGTAGATTTCAAGCTTCATCAAGTACTTACCTAATCCTAGGTTTGGATTAAGAAATGGAAGGTTAGATCATCCCTAAATCTAGATCTAGCATAAAAATGCATGGATTTAACAAAATTCATCAAATCAAAAGTTGGGTTTTGTAGATCTCACCTATAGGATGCATTTCGGTGCGTTTTCTCCTCTGGAATGAGCTGGATTGGCTCAGATCGGTCAAGAAACCCTCCAACTTTATTGTGCATTGATCTCCTCTTCGATTTGTAGTCCAAAACACCTGGAATTTTCCCTTAGGCTTAGGGATTTTGGTCTCCTCTATGAGCTGAACAGAATGACCTGCTTGGATAATCTATCTGAGCTGCCATTGTCTCCGGCAAGGCTTGAATCTCTGATAATCATAAAACCTTAGCTTCCCTCATCTTCTCCGACAAGGTGGGTTTTCCAAGCGTGAAAACCTAGCTCCCACTCTCTTCTCTCCTTTCCTCTTCTCCTCTCTTCCCTTCTCTCTTCACTTCGCTTCTCTTCTTCTTTTCCTCTTCTTTTGGTTTTCTTTTTCTTTTTCTTTTTCTGTCGGCTTTGGGAAGGCATACCCAATGACTGCGTTGGGTTTCCTTAAGTGAGGGGGGAGGTGCTCGTATCAAATACGACCCCCTCTGTTTAAGCCCTTTTTGTTTTCTTTTTTTTTTTTTTTTTTTTTTTTATAGGATGTTACATAAAGCATATCTCTCTCCAAGATTGTTGTCCACAAAGATCCTCAGGAAAGACATCTTAAAACTCCCTAACCACATCCACCTCCTCAATCTAAGGCCTCTCTACCTTCATTGCCATCACACTGGCCAAACATGCTCGACATCCTTTCCAGATGTGTCTAATCACCTTCAAGACCGAAATGAAGTGTGCCCCCATCACATCTTGTCTTCCTTGGAATGAGATTGCTAGTCATCTTGATTCATAAAAAAGTAATCCTCTTCTTACGACAATCGACCATTGCCCAATGCTTCACCAACATCCCTAGGATAATGCTAAAATCTACCATGTTGATGAGAATAAGATCTATGTCCATCCTCTGACCCATAATCACAATGGGTACCTCTTAGAGGGACTATTGGTTTGCCTATCCCACTATCTCTTACAACAAAAACTCTATCTACTTTGCCTCTAGTGCATGAGTTGGAAGAACTAATCATCGTAGACCTTAAAAGCCTCCCAAGAATTGCTAGTGATGGTGGAAAAATGTGTCCTCTTAGCTGTCTTCCATGAAAACTTAACTTCCCCCTTTAGGAGAAAGGTTGTAATCTACACCTATTCCTCCATCAAGACCCTCATGGCCTTGAAGGCCCTCTCCACCTCAAACATCCATCTCTCAACTGCCTCAATCTCTCCGTCGTGAGAGAATGTATGCACTATTCAACTAGAACTTAAACTCTTAGGAGGTCATCCATGTCAATAAATCTCTTGTCATATGATAAGGTTTTCACCTGAGATACTAATTTATATACTCTTTATTTTGATTCTTTACTCTAAGAATTATGTACTTCCCATGAAGGTAAACTTTCTATTTATATAATTTGCCAACCCTCATGGGTGGGATCTATATCATAATCATCAATTCAAAATGAGTTATTTATATAAACCATTGTCGCTCGTTTGACTGTATATGACTTTTGGACACATTGAATTGGTTGTGAGAGTTCTAATAGCTTAAAATCTATTTGGAGCATGTTATAAGCATATGTGATGCAATTAGCATAATAGAAATCCCATCTAAGATTTAATCTATCCATGTACAACATAAGTACATGTAGAATCACAAGATATCCATGTGAATGATAATCCACACTATCAATATACATAAATTAGTGATGAAATGATAAAACAATTGAATCATTTTTTTATTGAATTATATAAAAATCCATGTCACATCAAAATTAGAGTGTATTAGCTCACCACTAGAAAATCAATGGCAAATACACATTTGAGCATGTTATCTCACCACAGGCAAATCCATGCCAAAAACATAATCTAAGCATATTAACTCACCATAGTCAAATCCATGCCAAAATCACAATCTAAGCATCTATGAGTATATTAGCTCACCATAGTCAAATCCATGCCACACACCAAATCTCGAATCAAATCATATATGCAAAAACATATTACAATCATCTCAGCCTAATCACAACTATACCATGAACACCTAAAAGCTTATGAGTGCCTCTTACACACACCCTTGTTGGCTGCCCTCATTAGCTACCCTCGTCTGTCACCCTCATCGGCTACTCAAAAGCAGAAATCATGAATTAAACTTCGATTACATGCAAGAAACCAAACACACAATGAAATACAAATCATGCATCAAATCATAGCTATACATCAAACTAAAATGAGATATCAAATATATGAAATGTGAGTGTTAGTAATTCTAAACCAAAGATCTAATGGTGAAATAAACCCTTTATTTCTATCTAAAATCCAACAAAGTCTCCTTTGTTTTTCAATGCATTTTACTCATGTGATACGATTCACCTAATAAATTGCCAATCACATTTCTAAATAAAAATGGAGACTACACATCTCAATCATTATCATTCATATGTCAAGATAATATCCATATATTATATTAATAATATCTAATGACATCATCAAAAAGAGGATATATATCATCTATTTCATCCATAAAGATTGATGCAATTACAATTTGTAATCATGCCATCCATCAATTCATTAAAACCTATCATAACATCTATTTAACTCAGTACATATTATTCAACCAGAACTAAAATCTAGTCATTATACGAATACAAGGATAATTTAAAGATATCAGAACTTCTAGCAAATTCATATGTTTCCACAAGCTTTTCCCATTGCTTGGTTATAAACTCAATTCCAAGTCATTCCAACCACGTCTAAATCTGTATAGTACATAAAGTTTATGTTTCATAACATACATATACATATACTTAGAATTTAAATCTAATTATGATATAATGGTCTAGATCATCCAAAATCATCAAATTGTTTGATTTCTTTTCTCTTCCATATGCATATCTAATGCAAATCTCATGATCAATTCTTATACCATTTGGTAAAACAATAGCATGATTTCCTAATACATATGTATGATCTAGATCCAACAGTCAGATCGAATTTAATTTCATGTGGACAATATTAGATCATTTAATTTTATAAATTTGATAGTGAACCAATGGTAAGATCTCATTCTAAAGAGTTGGATCTCGTAGATCATCAAATCTAACACAATCCACCATCAAATCTACTTTTAGATGACTGGACTACTATGTATTAAATCTATTGACAATTGACCAATAACCTAATTTCAAGTTCACAAAATCATATCTAAGTCACGTGTCTTCCATGGTTAAATAATGGTCAAATTCCAAATTTTTTTTATAATCCCTATGTTGGATTCTAAGTTATTTACTTAGATTTTATAGATTTGTAATTTTTGTAATAGAGTTGACCTTTGATTGTGACATTAAGGTTTGGATATTTAATGGATTACTTTTGATCTATCACGTATTGAGCCATCTGATAGTTAACAATCATCAAATTGCGTCATCCTTGCTCTAATATAGTATTTTCAAATTAAGGTCATCAGTAAACATATGGATTGAAGTAATCTTAAAGTAGATCATCATATTAATCTTAGATCTAGATGATATTCCAACAATTACTATGCACATGCTATGAAAATTGAGATCCAAGGGTGAATGGTGATAGACCTCACCTCACTTATGCTTCTCCAACTTAGATCTAGAGTTGGATTGGGATGATCATCATTGATCGAAGTGTACAACCATTGTACATTGTTACTACGGAGTGATTCTAGCTAAAATTCATAGATCATTAAATTACTTGAAGGCTTTAATCATTGCACCTCGAGGGAGATTATGAATGGTTCATCATCCAATTTGTTCCTTTGTTTTTTTGGTGAAACCAATCTACACACATCACCTTTCTCGTTCAATTATTTAGTGAGATTTGGGGGGATCTTCACTATTTTTGAGGATTTCACTCCTCTTATGATGGGAAATAAGATGACCAAATCAAATCTTCGAAACTGGTCCTCCTATTCATCGTTTATAGTTGTCTTCTTTGTCTATTTCTATTATTTTCCATCCATTTTTCTTATAAGATGTGATCAGATCAAGAAGGGGCATGTAGGTCTTGGTCGTCTCATCATGGTGAACAAGATGATTGGCTGAGATCAATGATTTGAGCCACCATTTTCTCCAATGAGCTCAATCTCTGGTGGGTGAAAAGAAGCATGGACGATCACCGTTAACTAGCATTAATGGTTGGCCAGCCTGGGTCTCTCTCCTGCATTCTCTTGTTCTTCCTCTCCTCCTTCTTCTACCTCCCTTCCTCTTCTTCCTCCTTCTTCCATGTTTTCCTTTCCCTCTTTTTCTCTTTCAGCTATCCTGATGAACCCAACTATCATCAGTCAGTCTGTCCTTTATGAGGGAGAGGGGGTGCCAATATCAAAATGACCCCTCCCTTTAAGTAAAAATATCTTTTTTTTATTATATTGTATATTGTATATACTTATATTTTATTAGTTTTTACTAAATATAATAAATATGTTTTTCTTTTAATCTGGTATAGTGATGATTTGCACGACACCTGTCAGTTTCAAATTTTGTGAGTGGAGCCCACTAGTAAAATTACCAAAATGTACTTCATTCACAAAATACCTAACTTTTTCATCTGAACTCCTATTTCAATATTTTCAGTGTCATTGGAATCCTTTCCTAAAGTACAATTCAAATATTGAGGTTTTGAGGGTCAATTAAGTATTCTTCAGAAAGTCAATTCTATGAAACTTTAAACATAGAAATCCTAATTCACATTTCATTCAAAAATAACTTAGAAATTTTACAAATAGAATTTAAAAATTGGGGTTATTACACTTATAAATACCCATTTAACATAATGTTTACTTTCTTATCTAAGATGGGCAAATCAAATAAAGTCTTGGATCACTAAAAACCTTACTTTGTATAATGAATTGTTGTTTGTTTGCATATGCAGACTTGAGGTCTTTAAATGGAAAACAAGATAATGCATCTCATAGGCTTTCCACAAAGAGAGAGAGAGAGAGAGAGAGAGAGAGAGAGAGAGAGAGAGAGAGAGAGAGAGAGAGAGAGAGAGAGAGAGAGAGAGAGAGAGAGAGAGAGAGAGAGAGAGAGATGGGATGTTTTATTTGCATAAAACACTTTGAAAATAATGGAAATGAAAAATGATATCCGAATCTAATTTGGTTTTAAGGCCCACCTAGATAGACCCCACCTTTAGAGATTAGATCCATTCATTTTGTTTAATGTCCCCTAGATTGGCAAGGCACCAAAAGTCAAGAGTTTTATATGATTTTAGCAACGCCCATTTGAGTATATAAAATAGGGCCATTGGATTTTTCATCGAAAAAACTAGTTGCTAAAAGCATCCAATGGTCATGAATTTATATACTTAGCCTAAATACGAAAGGTTGATAAAGACAAGTGCAATAGATTATTTGAAAGTGGGACTTAGATGATGGGTCTAGAAATCACTTTGCACAACATTTCTCCATGGAAAGTATCTTCATTTGGCTACAAAGTTTGAGTTACTAAGTAAATAAGAAGAGAATTTTTTTTAGTATAGGTCATCCTCATCTTCCCTCAACTTTTTCCTTTTTTTCCCTTAGGCATTCTTTTAACTAGATAGAATTTAATCCCAATATCAATTAAAAATATTTTAAGAAAAGAAAAAGGTCAAAACCCTTCTTTATCTAGAGAGAGAGAGAGAGAGATGAATCCCTTCTTCTTCTTCTTCTTCTTCTTCTTCTTCTTCTTCTTCTTCTTCTTCTTCTTCTTCTTCTTCTTCTGCTTCCCATCATCTTTCTGATAATTAAGAAAAACTTAGATAAAATCCATAGATTATTGGTGCATGATAAGATTTTGGGTTGGGAGTTGAGAATCAGGAATTGGAGAGATAAACCCCTAATCTCTAAGTTCTTCCCTTTGCTACTACTTCAACAAACCTTGAAACCCTATTTTCTTCTTCTTCTTCTTTTTTTGATAAAAAATCCCCAAATTCTTGATGTGTGATAAGATTTTAGAAATGGGAGATGGGAATGAGGAAATAGAGTGGAAAAACCCTAATTTTAAAACCCACCTTTTGCTACTATCTCAACAAACACAAAAAATCCAAAATCAAGAACAAGGACATTGTAAAGTGTTCAATTTCAGCCAAAATACCCTTAATCTAGCACCTAGTTAGATAATTTATCAACCAATTTTGAAATTTTGCATAAAATTTTGCATTTTAGCTCTAATTGACCATCTAAACATTGATTTAATAAATTTAATGGTCAAATGATCATCAAATCTAATCAAAGGCGTAATGTACGGTTAGATGATTCTAATGTGGTCTTATATTTTACAAATCAGCCAAATTGAAATCAGATGGACCATATTGAAAAGAAGGAAATTGCATGGAAAGAAAAGTTGGAGATAATCAGGAAATAAAAGCTAAATAAGAAAGAAAAAGAGTTTGAATCAAAATCAAACTCCTCTGAAAGATCTATAGAGGGGTATAAATTTGAAGAAGAAGAAAAAAAAGGATGGTGGATCTCTCCCTCCTCTTTCTCTCTCTTGTTCCCTCTCTCTCTTCTTCCTTTCTCTCTTTTCTCCCTCTTATGCTCCCACTTTATCCCCTGCACCATCCCCTGCTCTCCCTCTTCTCTCTTTCACCTTCTCCCTTCTTTCTGTTCTCTCTCCTCTTCTCTCTTTTAAATTCCCTCTCCTCCTTCCCCTTCTCTTTCTCTCTACTTCTTTGTTCTTTCCTCCTTCATTGGACCAACCATCACACAATGCATTTTCCCCTCCCCTCTTTCCTATCAACCTGAGCTGACAACACCAACTGCACCTTTTCCCTTTTAGCTTCACAGCACACAGAACCGGCTCCTTCCTTATCGTCGTCCTCTCTCTCTCTCTCTCTCTCTCTCTCTCTCTCTCTCTCTCTCTCTCTCTCTCTCTCTCTCTCTCTCTCTCTCTCTCTCTCTCCCTTTTTTGTTTCCTGCACCTCCTCCCTCTGCATCATTTGTCATGTCAAATTGCACTGACCAACTCGCCTGAGCAATTTGGGCATACAAGTACCACTCGCACTGCCCCATCACTGTTGCACCCCTTTTCCACTTTCTCCTTGCTGTCAACTGATTAACCACCACCATTTGCCCCTTTTCCCCCTCTGCTGGTCGATACCAGTGTAGACCAGTTGACTTCTATCTTGACCTTCTCCAACTCCTCTCCATCCCCTCTCTTTTTTCTTTTTTCTCTCACCCAGATCGCATAACGCCTCACTGATCAACACCCAATAAAACCAATCGACACTAGTAGCTTCCCTATCTTCAATCCCTTCCTCCACTCCACCTCTATCTCACTGCTCATCTTTTCCTCTCTTTGCTTCTTTTCATCACCTCCTCTCTTCTCTCTGTCCTCATCTTTTGCATGACACTAGCAACACTGCTAGCACCACATAGACCAACTAGCTTCTCCTCTTTACCACTATCTTCCTCCATCGGCCCAAGAGGATTTTGTTTTCTCATTCCCTACATCTCTCTCCCCTTCTGTATTGTATTCTTTGGCTTCCTCTGCCAATTTCTCTGTTTTTTGGCTAAAATAAGAAAATAGGAAAATTCCATTTTCCCCCATTTTAATTCCATCTCTGTCCCTATTCTTATACCAATTTTCTTTATCCCTATTCTACTTATCCAGGAGTTGCATAATCCAGATCCAGTTTGATTAAGGCTTAACCTAATCAATGGTTTAGCCTTAGCAAAAAAGATCTCTTTATTTTCATATCTATTTCTCAATAGAATTCCAATAAATTTTCAAATCTTGTTCTTAGGACATCTCCTAGCTTATCCAATAGTTTTGACCTTCAATCTAAAGTCCAAAAATTGATCTAGGCCATCCAAAACCCAAAATAATTCTTTGGCCTAGAACATCTATATTTTGAGGAATCTACTCAATCTAGCCATCAAATCTTTAATCAGAAGTACCTGTGAGAAATTGATAAAGGTCGATTGAAGTTATTGATATTAGATTTGAAGAATTTTGTAACAATCAAGATTGGAAAGTAGATTTTATTTATTTTTTAGTTAATTTTCTATCCTTTTGAATTTGGAATTTTGTAATTTTCATTGGTTAAATAGATTTTAGTTTATAACTTATTGTTGGTTAATTCTTGTCATTTCTTAATTTTTAGATAATTAATTTTTATTTAAACATCATCTTTTTAAACTTGACCCGTACTTACATAATCACTCTATTTTCTAAATTTAGTACTAATTGCTATTTTTATTTTCTAGAAATTACAAAGTGGGAAAATTGGCAAGTGGAGCTTCATTAAATAATTAGAATATCCCCACTTTCCTAAAATATTACTTTTCCTTTTTTTGAATGAATCTTGTAGTGAGGCACATTGTAACCAATTTTAAGGGGTTGTATTAAAATAGGGCAAGTGTGGGATAAAGTAGCCCACACTTGATCTTCATCATAAACCCCACTATAAGTTTCCCTCACATCTTTTTATTTTTTAGTTTAGTTGCGTTAAAATAATTTTGCATTATTTGATAGTGTAATTGCATATAGAAAGAATATTTGATAACTGTTGCATTTTTAGGATTTGCATTAGTTTATTCTTTTTAATTGCATTCTTATGGCACATTTATCGCTTTAAGGTGATTTATATGTTGATCGAACTACAATAGAGTGTGAAAATTAATTAGTAAGGGCACCCAATCCCACAAGATCAAGGGTGGATTTAATCACCACCTCTTAGGCCACATAGGATAATCACCACAACCATGCAACTCAGCATTTCAAATTAATTAGAAGGGACTCATAGGGCTATTACATGCTCGTAGGACCCTCTTAATAGGACGTGATCTATTGTCACTCCAGTGACTTCTGAACATTATGGTTATAGTAGGTGTCTTAAAATCCAAGTGATTTTCCTCCACCTTTCATTGATGTTTGTTGAGGTCTAAATGCCTCCTAACACAAAGATTATATTAACCACTTTAGAGTAAAACCCAACTAGTAAGCAATAGTCAAATTTGAAAAAGAGGAGCGTTAAATTAGGCTAATCTAAAAGCATTAGCCCCACATAAATTTAAGAAAATTAAAATATTTCTACCTATTAGCCTCAAGGATTATTTGATTGTGTCCTTTGTTTATGCATCAATTTAGGAATTTAGGCTACATCATTTAAGTTAGTTCTCAAAAAAAATATAACACAAAGAGAGAGAGAGAGAGAGAGAGAGAGAGAGAGAGAGAGAGAGAGAGAGAGAGAGAGAGAGAGAGAGAGAGAGAGAGAGAGAGAGAGAGAGAGAGAAGACATGGTCAGTTGCATTCAATGAATAATCTAAACATTGATCAAAGGAGAAATTTACACCCTAGTATTAACAGAGATGATATTTCCTCATGAGAAATAATCCCCACTTTAATGATGATGAACCATCTTTTATCCTGGATAATGATGATGTTTCCTCATGGACAACTATCCTTCCTTTGATGCTGATGATCCTTCTCCTCTATTTAATGGTAATATACATCCATAGAGGAATCATTCTCAATCACATTGAAATATGAGAAGGGATCAATTTAGAACACATGAGAATAATTAGCATAACCAAAATTCTCGTGGAAAAACACTAAGAGGCTATTTATAACCTAATTATACTAGCACACTTTCATGTATACTTTTACCTTCACATGCTAGTATAATTGAATTAAATGTGGGAGTGATTCAATTACTTCCTAAATTTTACATGTTGGATAATGAGAGTCATTAACTGCATTTAAATGAATTCTATGTAGTGTGCATGACCCAACATACACAAAACATCAAATTAGACATAGTAAGACTCAAACTATTTTCTTTTTTCTTAAATAAAAAAGATAAGATGTGGTTTCATTCACTGTCAGCAAGTTTCATATGAACATAGCAAGAAATTACTAGGAAGTTCTTGAATAAATTCTTTCATATACATAAGATAAATACTCTCCATCAAAATATAATGAATTTTATCCAAAAGGATAAAGAAACTTTCTATCAAGGCTATGAAAGATCAAGGAATTATTATTAACTTGTCTACATCATGGATATGTGTGAAAACCCCAATTTTTCTAAAATTATTTGGAATTAATTGAAATTTTTACAAAAATCGATGTAAAATATTATATTCAATATAATATTATTTTAAAAAAATCAGGTCTTGAAACATAGATATTTGCAATCATTAGTGGAAAACCAGTCATAATGACTATAAGCACGCTAAAATCTGAGCTCAGGTGAAAAGTCCCCATTTCATAATTTTTGTGAATTTATATTTACTGTAGGGGTAAAATGGTCAATTCACATTTGTGTGGGGTCCACAAAAGTTGGGTGAGTTGGTGGACAGCCAGCTCAATGAATATCAATGATGAAGAATAAATATAAGGAGGAATCTCTTTTAATTTTAATAAGAAAAGTACAAAATTTATTTAAAATTAAAATAATAAAAATAATGCAAAAATAACCCTATAAATACCCCTCCTACAAACTACACAAAATTGCAAAACATCCCTAAGACTCTCCCATTCTCCCTCTCCATCTCTCTTTCCTTCTCTTTCTCTCTCTTTTTCCCTTTTTTTGTTTCCTTTTCTTTTTCTCTCCCTTCCCTTCCCTTTACAGTCGCAGAGCGCATCTACAAACGCACCAGAGGGAATATTCCCTCACAGACCGTCGAGCACTTTTGTGGACTCGTCATCCCTGACAGAATAAGGTTTATTGCCTGAAAACCCTAATTCAATTAGTCATCCACATTGGACCATTAGAATTCAATCTTTACCATTGGATGGGTTCAAGCTGACCTGATCTATCAAAGCCCTAAGATTTCACAATGATTAGAGGTGTATTAATTAGTGAAATCATTGAAAAATAGTAAGTTCAGCAATTGTATATTTTTCAGCATGGATCTCTTTTTCTGGCTTGATTCTTCAATTCTGGATACTTCAGGTAGGTTCCTCATCCTCCCCTCTAACTATTTCGGTAACTTTTAAGGCAAGAAGTTCACCAGATTGCATTTTTTAGCAAGATTAGTCCGGTGAATCCAATATCGGTGACCAAACCACAAAACTCAGATAAAACGTAATTGGTTGGAGTTTTTGAGCCATTGGATGGATTCTTGGGGTCCAAAAACCCCAAGGGATGAAATCTGATATGGTTGATCATTCATATCTGGGAGTTTGAGGAAGGAGCTAATTTGAAGATCTAGATCGGACCATCTCAGCTATCCCATGTCACCCCTCCCCATACACTAGCTATCACTAGTGGAACGAGGTAGAGACAGGTCACTGATTGTCCTCGTCAATCCCTAAGAGCCACATTGAATCTGAGCCTTTATTTTGATCTAAAAACTTAAAATCTTAATTCAAAGCTCATTTTAACTCCAAATCAAGATCAGACAGAAGCTCTAGATTTCTAGTGAAGAGTAGAATCTAATGAAGACATAAAATTTAGGTTTTATTCACTATAAATTACAAAAAGAGGTACTAATTCCCAAGATCAGTCGAAACTGACATGATCAAACCTTAGATTTCTAATCCATCAGTGATCTAGTGATGATGGAACATGGAATCAAGAGTTTAATGTGACTGATTTTGGATGAATTTAGAAATTTAACCTTAATGGAAGAGAAATCTTAAAAATGATCATGGATTTACTTGATCTGAGTAATCAAGCATGATCATACTATTAAAATCAGTTTGAATGATGATCTAAAGTTAAGATCATATGGATTGATAAGCTTGATGTGGCTAATTTGGGATAGATTGAGATCTATGCCCTTGATTTTGATAAAATGACTTAAGATCTTATTGATCGGTTGGATCAAGAAAGATCAGATTATGTGATGAGATTCATTAATGATCTGGTGATGATATCACATTAAGAGAATGTGATAGATCTGAGTAAAAATGAAAGATCAATATCTAAACCCTTAATAGGATGAAAAATGAATAGAAATCAAAATATGATCATTGGATCAAAATGAATAAATATAATGTATTTGAATGAGCATGTGAATTATTGTAAATGCTCTTTTATTTGCTTAGTAGATTTAATTATGGGATTTATTTATTTACTCTTTAATTGTTCATGTTATGTAAATTACGTGAAAAATGTAATTAAATGAAAAAAGATATTGATGAACATTTATAATGAATATGGACATGGACTTAATGATAGTAAGGGCTATAGTTAGTAGAACAATATAAGGAATATCATTTTCTTGGCCCAAATTACGAGAATAATAAACCCCATGAATGACATTTTAAATGTTCATGGATTTAATTAAAATCAAATAGCAAGAGTACTTAGGGTTTAATGCTCTTAAGAACCTTACGAAAGGGTGAGCTAAGGTCAACCCTAGTGAATGTTGAATATGGTGGTTAAGGGGGTTCTCTAATAGAGCCTCGCTCTTCCCCTACCTTCTAGCTATGTTTGTGAGGTCTAAATGTCTCCTTAGTCAATTTTGAAATAAGGAAGAGCTGTCTAGTATTAGGAAAGAAATAAACTATCTTCAACCAGTAAGACATTAACTGGTTGAATAATAATAAGATCATAAAAGGATAGTAAACTATCTAATCCTAATAAAAATGGTAATTAAGATAATCAAAGATCAAACAAGATCCATAGGGAGATCTTGAATGATCAAGAATAATAAGAGATATAATATTGTGTTAGTATGTATGTTTTTGAATTAGTATGAATGTAGATCAATAGATTAGACCCTTGATCAATATGATCCAAGGAACAAGATCCAAATCATCCCATGTAAGGATGATCAAAAGAAAAACTAGAAAGTATAAATGAGTTGAGAAATGACTGTATACATATGATTTGATAGATACATGAATGATATGATGATCAAGATCAATGAGAAGATGGATGGTTGAAAGTAAAGGTAGGTGGACCTTAAGAATATATTTAATATACAAGATACATGTATTTTACACATGATCTTATCCTAATAACCATAGATTGATTATAATTGCCTTAGAATTGTGTATGACTAAACAAATGATGTTGAAATGAATACAAAGTGATTGATTAAGTAATTATCAAATCACTTAAGGCAACAAGTAATGTGGAAATGAATACAAAGGGATTGATTAAGTTATTATGAAATTACTTAATGGGTAGAATGAGAAGATTTGAACTATATAAGCTGGACCCCCAAATCTTAAGGAAATAAGTTATAAGGATGTCCTATTATAACCAGACACACAATCTGTAAGTATGAAATAATATTTTCCATACAAGTATGGAGGCTTGTGGTTTTGTTTTAGGACAGGCTTATGCCTCGGGTTGCCAATGCTAGGAGAGTTATGAGGGTTTGGCCACCCGCTCTCTAAAACTGATTATGATGATGATACCATGCCCAAAGAGAGGTAAAATGTCAGGCGGGGCAATTATGGGAAGGCCGCCACTATGACAACCATGGTTCCTCCCATACGAACATGGATTTGTATTTTCCACCATGATATCAATGGAGTATTAAACAGTTATCTGGGTGCGTTGTACGAATTGAGACTACAAGCATGGTAGTCCTTTGATTATTTTGCATTATGATGTAATTGATTATGGCAAAATGAGATGCCTTATGTTATGGCATGATAAGATGCCTTATGTTATGGCATGATAAGATGTCTTATGTTATGGTATGATGAGATGAGATGCCTTATGTTATGGCATGAAAAGATGCCTTGTATTATGGCATGATGAAATTCCTTATGTTATGCCATGATGAGTTGCCTCATTTTATGGCATGATGAGATGGCCAGCAAAAGTTATTACCAATGTTGTATTAAAGGATGATTCCCAATACGGTATGATTATATATTAACACCTAGTGTTAATATTGAAATTAGCTTGGAAATGAGATATTATTAATGATATTGACTATATTCATGATTTTCAGAGATTTTATTTATATGTAGTATATACATATAATTCATATGATGAATGAAGGATAAATTTTTTATTCAATGTATAAATTGATTTATATCATGGATATAAAGAAGTGTTTATTTTGAGATATATTGAATATGTTTCTTAAATCCCCTACCAAGCATAGCTTGCTGAGATATTATAAATGTTTGAATGTTTACAATATCTTAAATACAGTTAAGGAAGATTAAAAGCTCAAGACTTGAGGAAAATCATCACCAAACGACTTCTCAGGGTATTTAATTTGAGAAATATTGTATTGATTGTTTTACAATTTGGATTGTAATATTTGGAAAAGGTATGTAATGACTACCAGGTCTTTGTATGTGAACCACTGGATTGATCCTGATTTTAATAAAAGTATTTCTATTAATATTCAATAGAAATTTTATTTTATAAAAAAATCTATGTATAATGAGTAATTTGAGGTGGCACTTAGGTTTTTAACAAATCAATTTCAAAGAAAATATGTTTTCTTTGTTTGTATTTTAAAAGAGTTTCAAAAATCAGGGCCCTACCTTTGTAAATATTTATAAAAATTTTGTTTTAAAAACCCCGGTCATCACAATACAAACTTAATCATTAGCTTCTTTTATAAAGGACTTAATTCTGATATGCGCAAGTTTGTTGAAATGATGTGCAATGACAATTTCTTAAATAAATAACCTAAAGAGGTGTAAGAGTATTTGGAATGGCTGGCAGAGAGTGCATACAATTGGGCTGTTTCCGACAAAGTAGGTTACCCAAACAAACCTTAAGTCCACCACCACATCTACTAGGGGAGGAATATATGCTATGGCTGAAAAAGATTATATGAATACTAAAATAGCATCCCTAACTAAAATAGTTGAGACCATAGAAATGGGAAATTTTTCCTCTAAGAAAGTCGAACAAGTGTGTGATATTTGTAACAAGTAATACACACCCCACTCAGGAATATCCCTTCGCTCCTGCATTTCAGGATGTGATTCATGAATAAACACATTCTTATTAGCAATATTTTTCTCCATCTTCAGAGACATATAATTCTAATTAGAGTAATCATCCTACTATTAGTTAGAAAAATGAATATAATGCTAATGTCTCACATAAGGCCCAATGCCACCCTTACCAACCACCACAAGGACCACTTGCTCATAGACCTTACCTTCATCTACCTAAGAGGGAAGTGGAGGATAACTTTCATAAGGTCATGCAATACTAGGAGAAGAAAATTGGTCAAGTTAAAGCCCAATTAAAAGAGAACACAGAATCCATGACTGAATTGAAGACACGATGTCTCAAATACTATAGATCATTAATAAAGGACAATATCCTATCCCACCAAATGAAAACCCTGATGATATGGACATGGTAGGTGAGATTAATTCTTCAGTTACAAACATGGAACAAATAAAGGTAATTACCATTCTTCATAGTGGTAAAATAATTGAGAAATCTAGTACTAAAAAAGCTGAGATAGTATTGAAACCTCTTAACAAAAGAGATAAATTTGTTGATAAGGAAAATGTCCCACCCACAAGGACATATGACAGCCTTGCTCCATTTCCACAAAGGTTGCATCAAGCTTCTAATATTATCTCTAATTATAAAAAGCAACCTGGAGATATATTTATCTTGCCCTATGATAAAATGAAAAATTCAACATTACAAGATAAATTCACTCACCATTCCTTTTCAGAGGCCTGCCTAACTCATTTTGTATGGGAACACCCAGGGAAGTTTCGAACTTAGTAAATTTTTTTCCTTTATAAATTTTCCATCTTAAATAATGTACCATAGCTTTTCTTTAGAACTTTTCTTTTCTACATCTCTTATTTTTTCATTTCCCAATGCATTATCATCATCCTACTTTTTAAACATTGAGGATAATATTTCTTTCAAGTTGGGGGATGTAGAATTCTAGAAAATTCTAGTTTTTGTTAGTTTTTTCTCTTAATTTAAAAAAAAAGAAAAATTTGCTAAAAAATTTGGAATTTTTAGGTCAATTTCTACACTATGATGACAATTGGATTTTCTGAAGTATAATCTAGATAATTTAAGCTTATTAATGCAATTGAACATGATTAATTCATCATTTCACTCATTTTCTAAAGTATGCCATGAAAGCAAAGTCTCATATCACATTTGTACATGCAATTGCATATACATAGTCTAGATTGATAAGTAGTTATAACTTAGAGATCCTAAAGAAATTCAGTGGAAACCTATAACCTAAGTAAGTCTTAGAGCCATTCATTCTTTTTAAGAGATTATAAATGTTCCTTATTTTCTTCAGTGTGCATGAGGTAAATTTGATCCCATCAACTCTTAAATTTGGCTACTTACGTGAATTATTAGAGTATTGTCTTTAAAATTCTGGAAATTCATTGAATCTAATATATTATAAGAAACTTAGAAAAATATTTAGGTCATCCTTGTTATTAACTTAGAGACATAAAGCCCACCCAAAGAGTATTTTTACCACCAGTTAGCATGGCTGAGCCTTTCATATTAACTTTTTCTTTTCTCACCCAATTTATCCTTTACTCATATTAACCCAATATAAATTATCCATTACCTATCTTCTTCTAAAATAAGTTAGAGATGAATGAAGAAATATCTTTAGTTGTAATAAAAGTAGAAAAGTGAATATTAAGAAAAGAAATGTTCTTCAAAGAAATTCAAAAGTGTTGAGAGAAAAAAGTTTGAAGAATACAAAAAAGTGGGCAAAGAAATATTCACTTCAATACAAGTAAAGAAAGAGTTTCCAACTTTAGAAGATCTCTACTTATTTTTAAAGAAAATTTGAATACCCTTTATACCCTTTCTTTGGTACCCTGTCCTATGCCTACGTTTCATCCCAATTGAAGACTTATTGATTCTTGGAGAAATATAGTCTTGATGAGGATTTGAAAAGATAGGATCTAAAAGAGTAGTATTTCTAAATATTCAAAGGTAATGGCATCCATTTTAAAGGGATCAAAACTAAATTGCTTAGAACTCTCATTCCTTCATGAATATATGTGAGATAAATTTGCTTTTATTTACTCTACTCACATATTTAAAAGAGAGATATGATTCGAACCATTAATCTGAGATATTCTATTTCTGAGTGTCTGTCCCTTAGTGAGGATTGAGGTCAAAACATATTTCATATGGAGTTTAAAAGTTAAAAGTTTACTTAGAGATAAAGATTATTCCATATGTAAACTATACACACGCTAACTCTGAGATCTGAGCTCAAAGCTTTTAGCTATGAGTAGGGTTTTGAATTCTTCATTCATTTTTATTAGTATGTTAAATTTAATAGATTTATTGAAGATAATTCTTTGAGAAAAAAAGTGAAATTGACTTGAAAATAAAAACTTGGAATTTTGTGATTTGGTTTTTTGCATATTTTTCTCAAGACTACCAAAATGCTGGTTGGGGGTGTGTGTTAAGTGTTCAATTTTGAAAATACCCTTAATCAAACATCTAATTAGATAATGTAATTAATAAATTTTGCATTTTAGCTCTAATTGACCATCTAACCGTTGATTTGCTAAATTTAATGGTTAGATGATCATCAGAGCTAATCAGAGGTATAATGTACAATTGGATGGTTTTAATCTAGTCTTATATTTTACAGATAAGCCAAATTGAAATCAAACAAATCAGATTGAAAAGAAGGAAATTGCATGGAAAGAAACAAAGTTGGAGATAATCATTAAATAAAAGCTGGATAAGAAAGAAGAAGAGGAGTTTGAATCAAAATCAAACTCCTCTGAAAGATCTATTAAAAAGGGTAGAAATTTGAAGAAGAAGAAAAAAAAAGGGTTTGTGTCTCTCTGTCTCCTACTTCTCTCTTTTCTCCCTCTTATGCTCACTCTTTCTCACTTGCACCATCTGCTTCCCTCCCTCTTCTCTCTTTCACCTTCTCCCTTCTCTCTTTTACATTCCCTCTCCTTCTTCCCCTTATTTTTCTCTCTACTCCCTTATTCTTTCCTCCTTCATCATACTAACTTGCATAAGACACATCTGTCCCTCCCCTCTTTCCGATCAACCCGAGCTGGCAACACTGGTTGTGCCTTCTCCCTCTTCGCTTTATAGCACCCATCACTGTTTCCTTCCTCTGTTTCCCATCTCTCTTTCCTTTCCCTCATTCTCTCTCTGTTTCCTGCACTACCTCCCTTTCCATCATATGTCACACTTGATCACACCAACCAACTCGCCTTAGCAATTGCCTCATCGCCGTCACACCCCTTTTCCACTTTCTTTTTGCTATTAACCGATTGACCACCACTGACTGCACCTTTTCCCTCTCTGCCGATCAGTAGCACATATAGGCCAGCTTCTATCTTCACCTTCTCCAACTCCTCTCCATCCCCTCTCTTTTTTCATTTTTCTCTCACCCAGTTTGTACCACGACTCACCAATCGACACCCAATAGAACCAATCAATGAGGGAAGCCTCCCTATTCTCTCTTCTCTCTATCCTCACTTGTCCGCATGGCATCGGCAACACTACCAGCACCACTCAAATTGGCTGGCTTCTCCTCTTTATCACTATCTTCCTCTGTCAGCTCATGAGGATTCTTTTTCCTCATTCCTTGCATCTCTCTCCCCTCTATGTTTTCTTCTTCAACTTCCTCCTCTAGTTTCTCTTATTCTTCTTTTGCTAAAATAAGAAGAAAAAAAATAATAATCCATTTTTGCCCTTGGAGGTCCTATTTTAATTCCATTTGTGTCCCCATTTTAATTCCATTTATGCCCCTATTCTTATCATAGTTTTCTTTATCCCTTTCATAATCCAGATCTAGTTTGATTGCGGCTTAAACTAATCAATGGTTTAGCCTTAACAAACAAGATTTCTCTATTTTCAAATCTATTTCCCATCAAAATTCTAATTAGTTTTATTTTTATTTTTTATTATCTTATTCTTAGGACATCTACTAGCTATCCAACAATTTTGATCTTCAATCTGAAATCCAAAATTTGATCTAGGATGTCCAAAACCCAAAATCATTCTTTAGCCTATATCATCAAAATTTTGGGGAATCTGCTCAATCTAGCCATTAGATCTTTAATCATAATTACTAATGAGAGATTGACAAAGGCTGCTCGAAGTTATTGATATTAAATTTGAAGAATTTTGTAATAATCAAGCTAGGAAAGTAGATTTTATTTATTTTTAGTTAATTTTCTATCTTTTTGAATTTGTATTTTTATAATTTTCATTGGTTAAATAGATTTTAATTTATACCCTATTGTTTGTTAATTTTTACACAGTTAAAATTTATTTAAACTCCATCCTTTTAAGTCGAATCCTCAGGCGATTGACCCATACTTGCATCAACTACACTCAATAGCCCATGTACTTGTAGTAAAACAATCAACAAGTTTTTGGAGTAAATCAATAGTTAGATGGTCAATTAGAGCTAAAATGCAAATTTTCAAAATTGATTGATTAGATGATTTAATTGGATGCTAGATTAAGGATATTTTGGTTGAAATTGAACACTTACTAGACATCATCTCTCTCTCTCTCTCTCTCTCTCATCATTACAAATTGGTCAATGTTAAGAATGTGCTTCCACCCTTTTTTATTTTCTTAATGTTTTTGTTTTCAATAAATGGTTACATGGAATATTAAAAACAAATATATTAAAATAATAAAGGATGGAGTCCAAAACTAACATTGGTTGACGAAAGGATTGATGATTGAAAAAATTTCGAGAGTTCGAGTACTAAATTATGAAAATAGTAGTTTAAGGGATAAAGTGTTTAAGATGGTAGTTTAGGAGAGATCAGGGTATTTTTCCCTAAACTACAGTACTAAAAATAGAATCCAAAAGTTAATTAGTTTAGTGTGATAGTTTTGTAACATATGATGTATGAGTACTTTATTCATTTGAAAAAGGTTTTGTTTAAAAATCAATTAAAATTTCCTAAAAATGTTAATGTAATTGTGCTACATAGTAGATGGCTTGAGAAATTATATGGTGCTTAAGCATATTTTACTTGGGCCACCAAAATCATGTTTTAGCTAAGTAATAAATACGACATAGTGATTTTGTTTACTATGGCGTATTAAGGCATATAAATGCCCGATTTTATTACTTACTTATTTGTGGACTTGGTGGTGGAGGCTTGGTGGCTGATCCTTAAGAGGCTAACCCCAAGATGAGGGGCAGTGTATTGGGATCATGAGCCACAAGATCCTGGTTTTCATTATTTCACCAGAGGATTTTGTATCCATTTTATCTACATGAGATATGTGATTTTTGTATTTTCACATATTTATGACTGGTGTTTCTACTTAGTAGACATTATATTAGGAGGTTGTAGGGCCGACCACTCGCCCTCTGACTTTATGAAATGATTAGACACCTGTCCCATAGATGAGCAAATTGCGTGGTATCATGGGTAGTCTACACTACGTGTCCAACCAGCCCCCATGCATGGTGGACACTCAGTCTCCCTTTTAGTGTCGGTGGGGAGCGGTAGTTGGTAGATCCAGGGGTTGGTTACTATTGTAGTATAGTGGTCCTCACACTTTCTTGATGATTGGTTTTGTCATATTGCGTAGAGAGCTCACTAGGATGGATATTTCCTATGTACCCACAGCATCCTAAGGGGTGATTGTGTCACAGGCAGCCCCAAAAGGAACAAGCGTAGTGGAGTGGTATGAGTACTGATGACGTGATATATGAGTGTGTGGTACACTTGCGGGACTTGGGTGGTAGGGTGCTCCTTGTTGATGATGTGCATATTCATTGAGACATTTGTAGTGCATTTGACAAATTATACTGATGTGATTTTTTTTACGTTGCCCTGATGATGATTTACACATTCATTGATTTATTCTTCGAGCTTTTGATGCTTGGTTGTGAAGTGACTTTGGTATATTTATGAGCCTTAGAAGCTCAGTTGATTTGGCATGTCACGCATGTGGCATAGATGCATTACTATGTTTTCGTCAGCCTTAAGCTTTAATACCTTTGCTATAGCACAATGATTTGATTGATTTTACATATCATTTATGCTCTATACCATCATTATTTGCTCTCATTATTAAGATTATATTATGACTATTTGCATTGGAAAGTTGATGTTGCATGCCTTGAGATTGATTTCATAAATTATTCATTTTATGCCAAATATCATGAGAATTTATTATTATTGTCGTCACCTACATAAGCATAACTTGCTAAGGCATTGTGATGTCTTTACAATGCCTCAAATATAGAGAGAGATAGCAGGTTTGACATGTTGACAGAGTAGCAAGGGTGTTGGCAGCCTTTAACGATACAAAGAGGAGATTCAGAAATGGACATGGTTTGTTCAAAACCTTACCTTACTTATTATTTGTAGATTGTATACATTGTGACTTAGATGTATGAGTGTATCTATGTTGGATGTGATGGTTGTGCATGGATAGACGTTGGGCAATGTTTTTATCTATTTGCTTCTTTTTTCTTTTTTTTTACTTTACCATTAAGGTACATGGTTTTTATCAAAATTTGTAATTTATCTAATGGATGGGTATGGAGATTGAGTCTCTTAGGTTATGTATTTATGTTTATTGTATATTAGGTGTTGTTGGATTGCATGCATTACATGTAATGGTCCAAAATATAGAGGAGACTATTGGATTTTTTGTAGAAATGGGAACATCATTTCACCATTAAATCCATGATTTTGTGGTGGCATGACTCTTGGGATTTCAAAATGAACACTTATTAAAAATTGGAGTTTATATGTTGTGTAAAACTTGGGGTGTAATAGCCCGGGTCCAACGGTCACAATATTGTCCGCTTTGGGCTTAGCCCGCACAGTTTTGTTCTTCCCCAATTTTCCAGGGAAAATGCATTATAGCGTGTATCAGAGTGAATCAGCGGATACAATATTGTTCTCTTTGGGTCCCTCAACCTATCTTGGGGCATCCCCCTCAAGCCATCTTGGCAACCCTCAAGGTACCTTGGTCAATCCTCAAGGATTTGTTCCTGGCCCCAAGACGTGTTGTTACTGGTAGAGTCACCTCGGACTCTTATCAACAACCCACAACTCTTCCCCCTAGCGATGTGGGACTAATTCTTAGTACCTCCCACCTTCGTCCCTCAACCTATCTTGGGGTGTCCCCCTCAAGGTATCTTGGCCACAGCAATGGTTCACATGTCCCCCTTAGGGGACATGCATCCCCGCGTGCTCACGCGAACGCCCACGGGTGGTTAGCCACCCACCATTGGGTCGGGGTTAGGCTCTGATACCATTGGTACAGCCCGGGTCCAACGGTCATAATATTGTCTGCTTTGGGCTTCAACCCTCACGGCTTTGTTCTTCCCCGATTTCCCAAGGAAAAAGCGCTATGAACGTTAAAGTTCTTTGAACTCTTATAACCAGCCTAGATCTCCCTCCCCAAGTGATGTGGGACTAACTCTCAGTACCTCCCCACCCTCGTTACCTTAGCCCATCTTGGGCCTTGACCTCAGACTATCTTGAGGCATCCCCCTCAAGGCATCTTGGCCAATGCCTGTAGGTTCACCTTTCCCCCTTTAGGGACATGCGTCCCCGCATGTCGCCATGCGAGTGCCCATGTGCAGTTAGCCCTCCCCACCACAAGGGGAACTAGCTCTAATACCATTTGTAACAACCTGGGTCCAACGGTTACAATAGTGTCTGCTTTGGGCTTTAGCCCTCATGGCTTTGTTCTTCCCGATTTCCCATGGAAAATGTGTTATGACCGTTAGAGTTCTCTGAACTCTTATAACCAGCCCAGATCTCCCTCCCCAAGCGATGTGGGATTAACTCTTAATACCTCCCCGCCCTCGTTACCTCAGCCCATCTTGAGCCTTGACCTTAGACTATCTTGGGGCATCCTCCTCAAGCCATCTTGGCCCACCCTCAAGGCATCTTGGCCAACGCCTGCAAGTTCACCTTTCCCCCTTTAGGGACACGCGTCCCTACATATCGCCATGTGAGTGCCCATGTGCAGTTAGCCCTCCTCACCACGCGGGGAACTGGATTTGATACCATTTGTAACAACCCGGGTCCAATGGTCACAATATTGTCTGCTTTGGGCTTAGCCTGCATGATTTTATTCTTCCCCAGTTTCTCAGGGAAAACGCGTTATGACTGTCAGAGTTCTCCAAACTCTTATAACCAGCCTAGATCTCCCTCCCCAGGCGATGTGGGACTAACTCTCAGTACCTCCCCACCCTCATTACCTCAGCCCATCTTAGGCCTTGACCTTAGACTATCTTGGGGCATCCCCATCAAGCCATCTTGGCCCACCCTCAAGGCATCTTGGCCAACGCCTACAAGGTATGACCGTTGGACCTGGGCTATTATAAATGGTATTAGAGCCAGTTCCCCTCATGGTGGGGAGGGCTAATAGCATGTGGGCACTCACATGGCAACACGAGGGAACACATGTCCCTAAAGGGGGAAAGGTGAACCTACAGGCGTTGGCCAAGATGCCTTGAGGGTGGGCCAAGATGGATTGAGGGGGATGCCCCAAGATAGTCTAAGGTCAAGGCCCAAGATGGGCTGAGGTAACGAGGGCTGGGAGGTACTAAGAGTTAGTCTCACATCGCCTGGCGAGGGAGATCTGGGCTGGTTATAAGAGTTTAGAAAACTCTAACGGTCATAATGCATTTTTCCTAGGAAACAGGGGAAGAATAAATCCGTGAGGGCTAAAGCCCAAAGCGGACAATATTGTAACCGTTGGACGTGGGCTATTACATGGGGTGTCACAGTATTCTATTAGAGAGAGAGAGAGAGAGAGAGACAGACAGACAGACAGACAGAGAGAGAGGTATTAATATCAAAACATTATCTTATTTTCTTTGAGAACACATTACTAAAAATATGGATCTAACAATACAAAGGGACAAACTTGAACAATGCAATCGAAAGAGGGATTTTAATGTAATTTAACTACTAAGAGGTTGTAGTGTAAATTCAAAAACTCAAGAGGAGCATCATGTAAGAACTCCTATGCCTTTCCATTTTAGAAAACAAAAGTAAACCCTAAGTAATCCTTGTAGCTTTGAATCTAGTTTGTTAAAAAAAGAAAAGAAAAAAGAAGGATCTTCACATATATTTCCCTCCTCTTATTAATCATCATGCTACCTTCTTTGAGGGGAAAAAAAATTATTTTGCAATTCTTAAAAAACTTCTTTGTTGTTATCTTCTCTCTCTCTCTCTCTCTCTCTCTCTCTCTCTCTCTCTCTCTCTCTCTCTCTCTCTCTCTCTCTCTCTCTCTCAAAAAAGGTCATTCTCATTAATAAAACTAGGGCTTGAAGTGGACTGATACATGGATAAAGTGATACATACTGAATGGGTTGCTAAGTGGTCCCACCTGAAGAAAGGAAACCGGAATTGAAATCTTTCTCTAAAAGCTGGTGAAATGTGAAAATTAGTAACAACATTTATCCAAAGTAGATTAATGCCTTCCTTAGTAAGGTTATCTATAGCATCGTTGGTTCTTATGGGGATATTTGAAGGCTATTCGTAATCTTAGAATGGTTACCCATTCTCTTTAAAGTCATTTGTGAATCTTCGAGTAGTCCTATTTAGACTCTTAATCCATACCATACTACTTTTGAGTATAATGACACAAATCTTTATGTATAGAAATACATCAAATAATGAAGGCAAAATAGTCATTTAAAGTGCAATAATAAAATCAAAAATAATTTTTTAAAATTTAGAACATCTTCTTTAGAAAACTAATTAGAAAACAAATACAAGTTAAACATCTTTGTAAATGAAATTAAGAGTTCAAAATTATTTTTTTTTAAATCTAGGGGCATTCCTCCAGTGACAGGAAACAAACTTCTTGGTTTTCCATTGGGATCTAGATGAAAGATAAGAAGCAGGAGAAAACACAGAACCCAACTTAGAATCACTATTCTCCATTGCTTTCATCTCTCTCTCTCTCTCTCTCTCTCTCTCTCTCTCTCTCTCTCTCTCTCTCTCTCTCTTTCTCTCTCTCTCTCTCTCTCTCTCTCTCTCTCTCTCTCTCTCTCTCTCTCTCTTGCTCTTTGTTTGCTCACCAACCGGTCGCCAAAAATTAGACCCATGCTCTTTAGTTTTGTTTCTTGGTAATACTCATCGATTGGCAATCAAAGTGGTAGATCTATGGGAAAAATAGATTGGTGGTTTCTTGAATCTATCACTTTGTTATGCATGTTGATCCAGGGTTGAAAGTACAAATAATGATTTTTGACTCTCTCTCTCTCTCTCTCTCTCTCTCTCTCTCTCTCTCTCTCTCTCTCTCTCTCTCTCTCTCTCTCTCTCTCTCTCTCTCTCTCTCGATTTCAACCATCAATTAGCAGCTGGGAAGATAGATTATGTGATGCTCTTTTAAACACTTCTTTCTTAATTCTTAAAATGTAAACAATGAAAGACATTTTTCAATATAATTTTTCTCACAAAACCTGAGTGTCATCTCTACCAACAAAAATAACTTTAGAGATTCTGAAATGCGATGAGTTTATATTTAATGTTTTCCAGGGTTTTGTTCAGTCACAATTTACAATCTAATTGTATAAATGTGCATACATAAATGTCTAGAAAGGATAAACAGAAGTCAGATACTTATATTGTCAACACAAGCTCATACTACTATTGTCCTAATCAAAGGTTTCATCTACCACAAGTTGTTTTTCCTTCAAATCAATTTCTTTAACTTGAGACACTGTAAAAAAATTAGTGTCTTAGCAAGCTCATGCTTGGTTGGTGTTTTGAACATCTATTTAGCAATTTAGATAAAGTCAAATAAATATTGGATATGTAAGCCATTTATTCTAAGGAATAATATATATATATATATATATTCATAAAGTCTTAACCATGTGATAATATTCATATCACATGCATCTTAATTCATTTCAAGTAATTACATATCATATCATTTCATAATATCAACTCATAATATAGACAAATCCATCTCATCTTTTGCTTGGTCTCTAGTGATGGAACACGGCTCTCATCTAGCAAGTTTTCTCTTGGTTTTTCTAGTGACGAGCTTTCCCTTCCACTCTCCCTTTCTTCCTTGTCTTCCTTCTTTCTTTTCCTTCCTTTTTATTTTCCTCTTTCTCCTCTTCCCAGGTTTGGTTCTGTGCATCGAGTGACAGTCGAGAAACCTAACTATTTTACTCCTTAGGGGTGCCATTAGCAAAGTGACCCCCTCCTTTATATACTTTACATCATTTTATTTTTATTTAATTGCATTTATGAATTTAATAAATTTAATGTAATTATTTTTAATGAATTTAATATAATGAATGGAGGAATAAGATTCATGTGATCGATCCCTAATCAGGGAAAGGTCTTGATGATGTTCGTAATAATTTTTCATAAGTGGGGTATACTCATGAATTTACAAAAATACCCTTCACTAGAAAAATCTTAACTTTTTCATCCAAACTTCAATTCTAGCATTCTTAGTGTAGTTAGATTCCATTTTTTGAGTACAATCTAAATATTTTGGGTTTTAGCACTTGGTTTGATGTCTATACAAATCTCATTTTCTAGAACTCAAAAATGTTCAATATTCTCTTTCCATCTTGATCTGACATAATTTAAAATTACTTAAATTGAGATTTAAAAATTAGGAATATTACAAATTCATTCTCACAGCTCCCTCCTTTGATTTTGGATGCCTATCTATAATAAGGGAATTGGATCGATGATTTTATCTATATCTCTCTCACTCTCAGTTTTGCTCATCAATAGATCTTTGAAGATCGAAACAATCCAATCACCTATAAGTGCACTAATATCTGATCTATTCACATATATTTCACTTATTTTTTATTATTATTATGATTGGTTTGACCCTTGATCTTATATACTAGACATTTGTATTATGATGCTTGGTTTATTGTATTTTGTGCATTCAATATTTATTATTATACTAGAACCTATACTCTAGATGTTTGCTTTATACTATGATGCTTGGTTTTTGTATTGTAAATGTTTGATCTATATTATGACACTCGAATTTGTACTTTGGATTTATAATGGTCTATTTTTTGTATTATGAATTTTCAATCAGTTTTATGATACTTAGATTTGTACTTTGGATGTTCACTCTATTTTATGATGCTCAATTCTAGTATTCTAAATGTTTAAAGTGTTATGATACTCAAATCTATTTTATGACACCCAGTTCCATATTCTAGATGATTCAATATGTATTTCAATACTCAGTTTTGTATCTAGGTCATTTGATATGTATACTAAGATCTATATTCTGGATGTTTGATCTTTATTATGGTACTTAGTTGTATATTCTAAATGTTTGATCAGTGTTTTTATACTCGATTTTGTATTATGGAAGATTCAATTTTCAATTGACACCCAGTTTTGTATTTGGGTATTTAGATTTGTATTTGATATTTAGTGGTGTATTTTGAGATATTTAGAACTGTTACTTAATTATGTACTTTGATATTCAAATCTATATTTTCAGTATTTTGGATATTCAAATCTGTATTCTTATGTTGGAGCTTGGTTCTAATGCTCATTTATGAATTGGAGATGTGAGCTTCGATTTTGGGAAGTATTTCATTGGTTTTAAAATCTAGCAAAATGTATAGTCTAGTTTGATTTTGTTATTCCCCCTTTTGGACCCTAGTAAAACGTTACTAGGGGATTATTTGGCTCCATTTGAGATGTTGGAGGAGAGTTTGGACTCCATTGGATTCATGGAAGTCTTAGTGGACACTAAGACTCGTCTTAGACATACTTTAGTGAGGGCCTCGATTGAGGTGTATTTCAACGAGGTTTTGTGTGGACTTCTAGTTTAGATTTATTTGGACCAATGTTTGACCAAAAATGGATATTTGGACTCTCTTGATGCAAATTCAAGGAGTTTATGTTTCTCCTCCATGGTTGGTACTTTGAAACTCATCTAATCAATGGGGTAGTGAGACTTGTTTGGAGTGTATGTTAGTAGGAATCACTTCTAAACTTAGATTTTTAGAACTTTTGGCAAGCACTTGATCAACGTGGGGTATTTGGACAACTCCCTTTCAGGGAGTAATTGTTTATCCTCCACAGCTAGTACCCTAAACCTCATTTGATTAGTGAGGTGGGTGAACTTGTTTGGACCATATGTCAATGAGGATCACTCATGTTATTAATTTTCTGAACATACCGATCAGATTTATCAATGTGAAAGTATTGTTGAATTTGGATTTTGATTAATCATTTTCTAAAAATTGGATTTCAAAATTATAGTTTTCTCATTGTGATGGAATTGTGAGTTGTATTTCTGATGCTAAGTAATAACACATCTATATTGAACTTCTATATTGAAGTATATTGGATTATGAATTACATATCGAGTTTAGACAAAAAAATTTGCAAATTATTTCAGGGAAAAGCATGATTTTTTTTATTGAAATTGATTAATGTTTTATATTTTCTATCATGTATTACATTATTAACTTTCATCAGTTATTGTATTATATTATGTATTATGCTATTTATGAAAATCCAAACTTCATTTAAGGAAACCATTGTTATTGAAATTCATAGCAATTATGTATAGAAGTACATGCAACAAATATAAAATAGTATAATTTGGTATTAGTACACTTATTGAAAGTATGTTCACTGAATATTGTTAAATAGCTCATATTAGAGAAGACAAAGGACAAGGAAGTATAAATGAAGAAAGCACTCAGAGACAAAGTAGCTCTGCTAAAAGGTGATTGGAGCATAGATGTTTTTCATATTTATGATGATTATTTTGAGGTATAGAATTTTGTATGAGAAAACATTTGTTTTGGAGTGTGGAAAGTTGTAATTAGTTAAATGTAGTTCTTTTTTTTTTTCTCTCTTTTTTTAATTCTGTAGTAACAATACTTGAACCTTATATGCTATAGTTGGGTTGGGTAAAGACATTTATTTTTATGTCTAACAAGATTTTAAATTTTAATCTCATTATTAATAACCCTAAGAATTTGTTGTGCTTCAACTCTATGATAAATAAATATTTTGATGCATAATCTTGGGGCATGACATGGATTCCCTTCAAGGACTAATGATTGATTGGTGATATATGTTGAAAGTAAAATCCTAAACTTTGATGCAAAAGACTCTACATCTTTGGATCATTTCTTCTCTAGCAGCACAGAGACTTGGGCAAGGATTTTGACTTTTTCTTTCCTAACGATCCCTCCCAAACTTGTGGGGTTGGGGTTTCCAATGGGGATCCATCCCTACCGCACTTAACCATCCTTTCATGAGGCACCATCTAAACTTCCTCCTATGTTTTGTGCTCAACCATATAAAAGACTACTTGTTAAAATCCTTACTTTGTGTAGACTAGAAAATGACCACGTCGTTAATCTATCTTATGCTCTCCACCTACACCCTTTGGGTCATAAATATTGGCATTCCTTTGTAACCACCCCATCTAAATGGTTGTAGTGAAGCAGCTTTCCCTCAAGAATTTTTTTTTTTTTTTTTTCATGTTGATTACAAGGATAATTATGCTATAAGTTTATTGATTGATTCTATCTTTGCCCATTAACTCCAAATTAGATATATACAAACCACCATTATTCATAGGTGATTTTGCATGTAAGGAATACATGGTTGATTGTTTTGATTTGTTCACAACATAACAAACATTTACTTACCATATTCCACACCCTCTATAGATAAGATTATCCACGATTAATGGTTTGTTGTAGATGATTAGCTTTGAGAAAGTTCAAACCTTTGGAGGATTGTTTCTATTCCAAATAGTCATAAGTTGAAATCTTTGAGATTGAGCTTCAATCTTGGTCATTTGGTATGATTTCACTAAGACTTCACTTACAGCCCACTTCCATATACTTTTGTCATCCTTATGTGACAATATAAAACAACTCTCAATGTTTTGGTGAAGGATATTAAGATCTGTCTTATTTCACATTCATCAATATTTATAGTGATTCCCAAGGTTCCATGCTATATACTTGATTATTTTCAATAGTAAATAAGCTACTCATAGTCTTCTTATTCTTATGAGAGGTGTTATCAAATCAATAGAAATTGTTGTTGAAGTGTGGTTTTACCCATCCAAATGTCAATCTAAAATAGGAATTCCTTCATCAAATTATTGCTTATTCATTAGAGAGGCAGTGTTGCATAGAAGGTTTAGCTTTTTGCCTTCTCTTCCCAAGGCTCCATCCAATAAAGTTCACTACATATATTTTTTTGTTTCAGTAGCATGCCTCCAAAGACTAGTTGCTCCTTTCTTGAATTCTCATGGCTATTCATAACTTAGGCTTTTAATACCAAGACCATCATATTGTTTTGGTAAGTTAATATCTTCCCATCCAACCAAGTGATAGTGTCTTCGATTCTTTTTCTAATACTTTATTTGACTTTAAAAATGCTTGCTAGGTACTTGAAACTAGAGGGAAAATGCATGCTTCCTAGATATTATTGAATTAATCAGAGTGATTATTTTACTGAGCAAGAGTAAACTTCTCTTTTAGGAGGCTAATCTTATTTCCATTTTTGTGATAATAGGGTCTCATGTGCCTTTTGGTGGGCAATTAATGTAGAGGGGTATTCTAAGGTACATCATGGGCAAAGATGTTGGGGCACCCTAAGCAATCCACAAAAGCCCATGACAAATACGATCAAGGCTACTTCCTACAATAGGATTTTTTTAGGCTAGCACATTGTTTAGAAATAATTTCAAACCCTTTAGTGACTGCATTGGAGTAGATTTCTTGATTATTATTTGAAAATAAAAGAAGGATATCATCTGGCATATTGAAGGTGTAAAATTTTAAATTTTTAGTTATTAGTGCTAACATCCTTGATCATTACCAATTGATGGCCCAATTTATAAGCCTATTAAATCCCTACACCACAATAGTGAGGAGAAGGGAATCTCCTTGTCTATGCTCTTAAAGCTAGGGAGGAATTGTCTTAGATTGCTATTAATCATAATTGAGAATAGTCTAAAGAGACATAAATTTTCATCCACAGACCCATTGCTTTCACATTTTTTGGAGCATGTAATCAAGAAAGTCCCATTCTCTACTACTATCATTGGATAGATAACCATAGCCATGAGGACAGAAGAATTTCATCATCACATATAAACAACAATATAACTTGACTACTACTCCACAATGTAACAAGTAATTAAGGATACTAGAATCAAGCTCAAGAAAATATTATTTTTTATTCCAGGGAATTGTATTAGCCCTAGTTAACAAATTAGAAAAGTTTTGATATTTTCTCTAAGTTGAAATTGAGGCATAAATTTAGGCAAGTACATAATTTAAAAGATGAAACTTATGTAAGTAGCTAAATGCTAGTGTTAAAGTACGATCTCAATGTCATATGCTGAGATTGACCAATCCGATACCCCATTTCAATTTATCTTGCATGTTGGCCCTTTTCACCCCAGGTATATAGGATTAGTGCAAGTGTGACCACGTCAATTATTACCTTGCTTGTTGGTGCTTTTCCCCAGGGCATTTATGAGTAATAATTCACCATGTATAGCCAACTAGTCACGAACACATGCACATGTATGTGTCACATTAGAACAATATATATTTAATGGCAACTTTTCACTTTAACAATGGTAACACTACACTAGTAAGATCCATTAAAACAATGACAAAAGCAAGGGTTTTTCATTTTCACTTTTAGCAGCGATATTCCACCAGTCAAGCACTAAGCCTCCTATGCATAATGGCACAAGGAGGAGTCTCACATTTGGGTGACCATGGTTCCATCCACCCATTCTTAAAATGCTCCCGCCTATTCCTAAAATACCCTTCCATGTATTTTTTGCTTCTTCCAAGTGAGTATATAATATATAAACTTACGATATTATTATATCATATACCCCTAAATTAGTCATTTCATCTAGTTACTCGTACTATAGATATTTCCATTATATAAATAAGGAGAAGTAAATAACAAATTATATGTATTTTCATGTACTTTTTGAAGGAAAAGTGTTAGCAACAAAACTACAAGCATGACCAAATGACAAGGTGATTCATGTCACTCATCTATTATGTCTAAATATACAAGGATCATGAGTAAAAAAGTTCTTGAACTAGAAACCCTAATCCTCCCATCCATAGATACTTTGATACTATTGCTTTTGGTCTCTAGAGTACTTTAAATTTACATCTTAAAAGGTAAATGGGTAGATCATGCACTAGAATAGTATGATCTATTTACACTTAGGAGTAAGAAATGAATGGTTTTATTGCTAAAATTACTAGTACTTGTTTGAAGTTGTATTCTGACATGTACTTCTTCTTACCTTTCTTTTTTTGAAAGTATTATCAAAGATTTGCAATGAGTGACTAATAAAATGAGTGTGAGTTTCGTAAAAGAAAGACACAAGCATGTATGTGAGATGGACTAAGTAGAAATTAGGTGATTTTATGAGATGAAGACAAAAACTTATAGGCCATATTGGTACCTTTAATTAAATCGCCATTGGTTTTATACCTTGCGTCATGGTATATGGCTTTATTCATCTTTGTACCCTTATCTTTTTGTTTCTCTTTGAAGACAAAATGCTTATTCTATATGGCCTAATTTGCACAAGTTAGACAATCAGTTTTATGCAAAATGTCAAATTATTAGATGATAAATAGCAACTCTACAAGAAGGCCAAGGCCTTCTATGGAAATGGTGTTAGAAGGAAAGATGCTATATTTTTATCAAATACCCACATCAAGAAACACCCACACTAATAAGCAGCCATATGCTTTTTGAAAACTCTCTCTCTCTCTCTCTCTCTCTCTCTCTCTCTCTCTCTCTCTCTCTCTCTCTCTCTCTCTCTCTCTCTCTCTCTCTCTCTCTCTCTCTCTCTCTCTCTCTCTCTCTCTTAATATGGACATTCAAAATAAAGTACACATAATACATTTTTGTTTTTTGTTTTATTCTCTTTAAGTAAGCTTATGCAAGAGATTTCACCTGTAGACACTTTTTAGGGTACACACAAATTTGGAGAGGGTAAACGATCTTATCTTGACCTAGATTGGAAATTATTGTAGAATTGAATATTTTTTTAAGTACATTACGGGAAATATGTATTTTTTTATGATTAAGCTATTTTATATGGTTTATTTAATCTCTCTAATAATTTTTGTTAAGCTTGTAACCTAAGGTAACAAGGGCCTTAAGTCCCTAATGACTGGAAGAAGTCTAGCAAACTAGAGATCCTAGATTCAAACATCTCCAAGGACTAAGATGGCTAAGACTGCAAGCAATCTTGGCCTCTTGACCTTATATGTTTAAGACACTGGCTAATTTGAGTTAAGTGTTTTCACTCATTCAAAATTCTAGGGTTAGGGAATCCAAAAGCCATCATGAAAGAATAATACATGTCTGTTGCTACAATGCAAATGGGAATTTAAACTATGCCATGAATAGATAACAAAGTATGGCATTGATGAATTTAGAAACTTGAAACATGAGGCATTAAGTAAAAACTAGAAATATATATTCAAATAACTAGAAACATGGATTGAATATGTAACATGACAAGAACTTAACATGGAACATAGATTGAGCTAAATATTATGCATCAAACTAGAAATTAGAAACATTATGACAAACACTCAGAAGGATGGATTGAATCAAAAGTTACAAGCATTCCCTTAAACATGAATTATTTCACAAACTTTAGGAATATGCTCTAGACTAGAAATTATGAACACAAAATGAACCAAGTTAGGAAATCAAAGACATGAATTGAAACTAAACCACATGGTAGGGACAAGATAGAACATGAAACTAGAAACCGCATACTAGAAATTAGAAACATGCTAAAACATCATTCTTTTAGAAAACCAACATTTGAAAACTTAAACCAAGCACATTAGGGATCATTGTATTGGAAACATGAATGAAAATTTAAACCAAGCTTTTGAGGTAGAGAAAAGGACATTAAACTAAAGATTGGAAACACGTTCTAAACTAGGAACCAAAACCATATTTTAGAAATCATGAACGAGAAAGAAACAAAGAACTTATAACTATTAGCTAGGGACATGCTTTAAACAAAACTACTCATTGGAAACATTATGAACATTAGAAGCATTGAATTAGGACAATGATGACAAACCAGATATATAGAAACATAGAATGATGGAAATCAAAAGCATCTCATGAAACA
This sequence comes from Warburgia ugandensis, assembly GCA_035236585.1. Lineage (NCBI taxonomy): Eukaryota > Viridiplantae > Streptophyta > Magnoliopsida > Canellales > Canellaceae > Warburgia > Warburgia ugandensis. Next base: position 29,360,612 of record CP141131.1, read on the forward strand.
TAAAACTAGAAATAAAATGGTGATTTGAATTGAAGGCTAGAAAAATGAGATGAACATTAAAAATCAGAACAACATGGAACCAAAATCGTAAGGGCTAAAACTGCATTTTTACTAACTTTTGTTACATGCTAGAATGCTTAAGAAAAAGAGACAATAAGGGGAGATTTTAAAAAAAAATCATCCTCATGGAAAGAGTTTGCAATCCTAGGATCTTCATGGGTGGCTTTCTAAAAAACATTCCTTTGCCATCTAATTTTGATGGAAGAACATTTTCTTTTTCTAAAGAAAAAAAGGGGTAGCTTAGTGCATGAATCTCCTGTGAATGTAGAGTCCAAGGAAGGGGCGAACCACAAAGGATTTGTAGTGCACAGTCTTACCTTACATTTATGCAAGAGGCTATTTCCACGCCTCAAACACCATGACCTCAAAGTCACATGATGACAACTTACTACTACACCAAGCTCCCCTTCATTTTCTTTCTCTAAATATTGAATTATAACTTTAAAAATCATAACAAGAAAGTGTTTCTTTTGGAAATGATCCATCACATACATCATGCTAGGATCATTCCCTCTAAGAAATTTGTTTTTACTATACTCTCTTTGAGAGGAGACTTATGAGAACACCATCTTTCATTTAAATGTTAAAACAAGTAAAAATAAAGGTTTATGGGCTATCCTAAGAGGCACTTTATTCGAAATGTGTAGCCTTCATCCTAGGATAGCAAACCCCATTGAATCAAACCCAGAGGGAATTATGGGGGACCTTTTTCTCTAAAGGATACTAGGAATCTCATATTTGAACTCCAATTCTCTTTCTTCCTAAGGAAAAATTCCAGTAAAGCATAGAATGAAAATCCCATTGGTTTGAATACTTGAAATTCCCTATCATCCTATTCCATGTAGACAATGAGAACCTTTCTTGGAATCTTAGAGGGAGATAGGAAGTGGAGTTTCTTTTTCATGATATATTCTCCTTAAGTAGAAAGGGTGGGGAAAATGAAAAAATAAAGATACATATAAACTTGTAAAAGTAGTAGAAAAAGCTTAAAGGGACACTTCTTCCTCTCTTTCTTTAGTGAAAGACAATTTCATGGTCGAGCAAACATGCTTGAGATCCCCTCATATTCCCTTCTATGTAAAAAACAAGCACCTCCATTAGAAGCCTAGAGGGAAAGGGAAAAGTGGAGTCTTTTTGTATGGAAATCACTTTTAAAAAGGGAGATAAGAAGAAGAAGGGCTCAAGAAGAAAGGGGGCAAGATGCATGCTACAATGCCCAAACAAGAAGAACTACAAACTAGGAAAAGAATGAGAGTGCTAGGCTAGGAGGTATCAAAGCTAGAAAATATGAAGATTAGAAATGCAAGAAAGAGAAAATAAGAGACTAGAAAGACTAATACGAGATAAAGATAACTAAAAAGCTCTCAAATTACTCATCAAACAAGATCATCTGGAAACTACTTTCCTTCCTGAATAAACAAAAACTAAAGGAAAGCCTCAAAACTTGTTTGCAATGGATAAATGAGCTCACTTTGTAGAGCTCGTGAGATATACACGATGTAAATCACATATAAGGCAAGGCCCAAGGTGAAAATGTGTATAAAATGGACTTATGTGCATGAATAGAGATGATAGTATGTCATGAGCTCTTAATGCACCATCATGTAAAGCTTTAGCCCAAGTACCCATGCATGTGTAACTATAGACCAAGTACACATGATCATGTGTAACTATAACCCAAGTTTTTTGCATGATTGCATATACTTGGAGATCGATGGACTTAAAATTTTTTGATGAAATTTGAAGGCAATCTAGTTGAAGCTTTTCTTAGTGAAACTTAAGTGTTAATTTTCTAAATTTAAATGAAATTAATGAGACTTTTTGAAACTAAGATGTGATTTGATTGAGATTAAATTGAATTTGGAATCTAAATGAGATTGTTGAAATGATGATCATTTGTAAATTTGAATTTCAAAAATTGATAATTATTTTTTTAAATTTGGAAGCTTTGGATAATTCTTAAAAACTTTATAGTTTGGATAATTCTTGTTAATTTTTTAAACCTTTTGGATAATTTGAAACCATGGGATAAAAATCTTAGGAATTGTGAATAAACTTAGAAATCTTAGGATGATTTTAAAATCTTCAAAACATGCAAATTAGGCTATTTGAAACTTTGAAGATGTAAAGCTAAAAAATGTGGGTGTGCTTGCCACCATATTAAACCTAAATGAACTCAATGAATTTCTCTGGTCTTAGAGTAATTGTGGGTCCTCGAGAATTATACATGACACAAAATTTAGTGTTTACACCACCCCTCTCTCTCTTGCATGCATGTGTACATGACATTGCTTTCAATTCTGTTTTGGCTACTGGAAATTTTTGTTAAAGTGTTTTGCCAATTTCATAATAGAATTGTAGTCAAATAAAAAATATTAGAATTTATATAAAGATGAGTTGAAGAATGCTAAAATTTATAAAAATAGCAAAAAGTTAACAAAATAGGTTGGAATTTGCCAAATATTTGATGAAATGGAATGAACCTTTTCTTATTATGTTTTCCTTAGCATAATAAAAACTTTTGACAATTATTACTAGAACGGACAAGATTGATAACTAGGGCACATGTCTTTTGCGAGAAAAGTTAAAAAGGGAGATAGGATGGAAAAAAAATGAAAGAAACATGAGAGAGGGACATTCATACTCACAAAACTTCGCTTAATAATTGAAACTTTTTTGAGTGAAAGTTTCTACATTTTCCAATTGAAAGCAAATTTCAAGATATTAACATGAATTTGCCTAATAAAACTCAAAATTTACAAACAATTTGTCAAATTCTAGACTAATATTTATAAATCTAGTTAAAATTTCAAATAAAAAGCTTAAACTGATATATGAAAACTGATTTTTCATTAATTTAAAAAAAAATCATGACCATTAGTCAAATTTTACTAATATTTGACTTACCTATGAGGATATTGAAGGTCAAGATGAAGCTAGCAAGACAAGTAATAGTAGGTCCTACTTTGATAGATCATATTATTCAAGGAAACAAGTACAGTCAGTGACCATCTCTTGTTTTATTTTGACCTTCTTTTTCTTTAAAATAAATTTTCTCCAAAAATTTCTATCAAATTTTCATTTTGAAATTGATAAAACACCAAAATTTTCGTTTGTAGTAGTCAAAGCGGAAGGGCACCGCAATGGAATTGACAAGTTCCTCTCAGTGTCTCCAAAAATGCAGCATCGTATCATTTTCCCTACTCAAAAGGTGTTTAACAAAGTGAACACTGCCATTATCATATAATAGGAGTGTGGACATTACATTCAACACATATGCATATAGTATAAGATAGAGATAGGTTGTGGGTGACAATATCAAAACAAAACAAGAGGACCACAACAACAAAAGCGTGCAACCAAGCCATAAATAGCTTTAGATGGTGTGAGGAAGAAAACAAAAGGTTAGTAAAGGTATTAGAGAGCCGGGTTTTGGGAGACAAGGGGAAAAGCAGAGTCATAAAACTTAGTAGAGATGTAGTACACAAACAAAATTCCACCTTGGAATAAAATATTCTACGTGGGTGTTGTTGTGAGCTTCGTACATTTGTCATCAGGCAAATTTGAACAGGTGTTAGCCTTTTTTCCAATCTCTTTCTTGAAAGGCTTGTTTTTCGCGTAGTATTGAAATATTTTTATTCTCAATTTGATTTTCCTCAAGTTTTACTCTATTTCGAGAGAATTTCTAGCAAGAGAAGATCTAGGAGAATTGGAATTCCAGTTTTAGTTTTATCCGTTTACTTTTAAGAAGAGAGAGAGAGAGAGAGAGAGAGAGAGAGAGAGAGAGAGAGAGAGAGAGAGAGAAGAAGAGTTTCTGTGTTTTGTCACAATCGTGGGATGCACGTGTATGCAGCTGTAAGGTAAATTCTCTGCAGCTTCATGGAAGATTTTTTAAAAGGAATTTCATTAGAATATAATTTTTTGATGATACCTATTTCCTCGTGTTCTTCAGACTATGGTTTTCTCCGCCATTCATCTGCTCTCAGTCGTGAGGTTATTCTTTTTATTTTCGTTGATAGAATCTTAGATTTTGAAAGATTCAGTTAGGTTTCGGGTTCTCCTTTTCGTACTTCGTTTTCTTTTTATATTTAGCTATGTTTAAAGACCTGGGTTTTCAATTCTATGGTGTATAATCCATGTTTTATGCTCAGTTTGGAACTGAGTTCAGTTGGGTTTCAATTTTTAAGTCTTTTCTCTTACAGGTGGATTCGCGTTCTCCTCAATTGTTGCTTATTCACATTGTAAGTAATTGGGTTTTGTTCTTTCATATGATTTGAGGATCTGGGTTGTCATCAAACGCATTTTTATGCCCAATTTAAGTTTTAGGCTGATTTCTGAATTTTAAGTTTCTTTCCTGACTGAATTTTTGTGTTTCTATTTATTTATGGCGTAGTTATTTCTTCACGTTGACATCTTGTTATAAGAAATCTGTTTATTGGGTCCAGTGTCTTAGATTATTTGTTATTTGTATTTTTGTTATTCCTCTATTAATTTTTTTATGGAATGTGAATTTCGAATGGCTTCATAGGATTTGGGGATCTCTAATTTAAGGATTTATGAACCTTGCCATTCATAAGTTCATAGAATCGGTGCCATTCTTTAATCAAAATATTTAGAATCTTTTTGTTTCCAGAATTTTATATGTTGAGAAATGCACTTTGTCATCAATTTTCTTCATTTCATCTTTTTATCTGTTGAATATTAGTTTAAGATGAACTTGGCGTCTTGGTTTCTTTGGTGAAACATCCGTGTTCTTGCATAATTTTCTATGGACTCTAGATGAGTTCAGTGCTTTTAAGCCTTTTCTTTTTACTAAAAGATATTGGTTGCATTGTTGTCTAATGGGAGTGCGGAACTGGGGCCTTTTTAAGAGGTGACCTTTCTTTTTTTGTTTCTTTCTGGAAATTCATTACAAGAATCTTAGATTGTGAGACACTGAGGTCGGTTTCTTTAATCCAACCTGTCTTTCTTGGCTCTCTTAGCAATACTTTTCAATTTTATGTTGTTGCAAAATCTCAGCCGTTAGAATTGAGTTGGTTATATTGTTCTATTTCTTTCTTTCCCTTTTTTTTAGGTCTGTTGAATGCAGAGTAGCAGATGGTTTTGGTTTTGCGTTCTTGATTGTGGCTGCAAAACCAATGATGCTGCTCAACTGCTTTTCAAATTGTTTCTTTACCTGAAAGATCTGGATTTCTTCTTCTTTATAACATGCATTTGTCACAATGCAACCTGGTTAACAAATGACCTTAAATTCTGTATAGTTGAGTTGGGTCCGTATTGATTTCTGTCCTTACCTTAATTAAATGAAAATTTGAGATGGTTCTAACTTTTTGGTCAAGCATAAACCCATGTTTCTGCACAACATGTAATTACATGTGAAGTTTTTGTTTTATAGCTTTTCCTTCAATTGAAGGATTTCAACTTCTTTCTGTTTCAAAGCATCTGAGTTTTGTTTGTTTTGCTCCCTTGTTAAAAAATGACTAAATTTGTCATGGACTTGAGAGGTTTGCGGTTTACTGTTTCTACAAGTTTAAGTTTAAGGTATTTCACTGACTATGGTTTTAAAAGTTTGGCATAAATCTTTGCTCTTCTCAATTAGTGAGGTATTGATGGTTAGGTTTCACTTAAGTGAAAGATTGAGATCTGGTTGTTTCTGCTGTGATTGACTGGTTTTTCTTTTTAATTTCCTTATGAACAATCTAGATTGCGAGAGAGGTGGGCATTTTCTCATGGCTTATATCTCCCGAAAAACCCAATTACGAGATTTATGCCATAAAACTCAGACTTGTTGTGTATTTGCTCATACTTTAGGTAGAATCATTCTGAATTTTCTGCTGTATTATTTCACTTGCTTTTGTTGCACTTGATATTAGGATTAGCTGGTCTTAAGTTCTGGGTTTTTCCTCTTTTTTTGTTCCCTTCCATTTTTGAGTGATAGCAGTTTCTTTCCAATTTGTCATCTCATTGTCATAATCTTTTGATTTCAAGCTTTCACCTGGTATATGTTTCAGTTGCTTTAGGAGGTTAAGTTCGAGGTTGTCTGAATCAATTTTGTGTTGCTTTATTTTGTTAGGATTATTTGTTGAACTATAGGCTTGTGAGAAAATGGCTGATCTAACAGGCCACAAGGAAAGGGGAGAATTGAGAATTCATGACAATTTGGATGAGCTTGCCACTGACTTGGCTGACTACATTGCCAAATTATCAGAGATGTCAGTGAAGGAGAGGGGATTTTTTGCTGTTGCCTTATCTGATGGATCTCTCATTAGCTTGATGAGGTTCGCTATCACTTTCCCTTGTTTCGATAATTCTTACTGCTTTTTTTGACATATAGACTTTGCACTGAGATTCTTTTTGGTACAGAAAACTCTGTGAGGTTCCATATAATAAAACTGTGGATTGGGCAAAGTGGCATATCTTTTGGGCTGATGAGCGTGTAGTAGCAAAGAATCACACAGACAGCAACTATAAGCTTGCTAAGGATGGGCTTCTGTCCAAGGTAAATATAATGCAGATCTTTTTTAGTTTTAATATCTCTTATTTTCTAAAACAAAATGCTTATGTTAGTTCTGGATAAAAAATGGTGACTCTAGGTGTTATTTGGTGAGGGAGAACCTATCGGTACATTTTTTACTGAACAGTATGGTTATTCTTCAAAAATTTGGTCATGAAAGTGTATGCTTTAGGTATCTGAATAGCAGGAATTGTAGTTCAATTGATCTCCCTACATTATCTATTGGTTTCACAATGTATACTATGGGACATCGTACAATTCCACCCCCACTCGACATGTCAAAAATGGAAAAACCCATATTTCAATATTTCTCTCTATCTCTCTCTCATTCGCACTCTCTCTCTTTCATTGCCTTTAATTTGAGAACAACTTTCAAGAGCTCACCATTTGATAACATTATTGCTGCCCTCTAGGGGGAGCCTTGGTGCAATGGTAGAGTTGTCACCATGTGACTTGGAGGTCATGGGTTTGAGGTGTTGAAACAGCCTCTTGCAAAAATGCAAGGTAAGGCTGCGTACTATAGACCCTTTGTGGTCCGTCCCTTCCTCAAACCCTGCATGTGCTGGAGCTTTGTGCACCAGGTTGCCTTTTTATTGCTGTCCTCTAGGAAAAGGTGCATTTGCTTCGGTCATCCACTCCTTTTATGGGTGTGGTTTTGTAGAAAAGGGCAGTTAACTTATGCTTGAGGATTAACTTGTTCATCTCATAAGATTCTTTTGGATTTCTAGAGAGTGCATTCAAAAAATGAAGGAAATCATTAGCAAGTGATTACCAAGAGAAGCTCTTCGCTAGGTTCTACTAAAGATGATTTGTTTGTTGGAGACAAAGTTTTTGGAGTTTATTTTGTCCAATTGGCAGTGAATTTGAGTAAAGCAAAGGCAAATGCTGCCACAATGTTAATAATTCTTAGTGATTTAGGAAATATGTAATCTTAGAGAATTCCAGATTTATTGTTATATTGGAACTCTAGAATTTGAAAGTCATTCAACTTTTGATATAGGATAGCATGCAAAATGGCCTAATCCATATGTTGAGATCATATTAGAATAAATTTAAATAAGAAAACATAAATTAAACTATCATTAGCACTTTTAAGATGCAGAAAAACGTCCTTAATAAGCCTGAATGACCTACAATAAAGTACAGGATTTGTAGATCGTCCCAGAATTGTACCGATTAAGATAAGATCGAAGTTCAATCCCAATCATTGCTATGATTGATGAATGGTCCTGATTAAGCTTTGGATATAGGGTTTTTAGGAGTTTTATGCAGGATAAAGGGGCAGCCCCGGTGCATGAAGCTCTCGCCTATGCGGGTTCCAGGGAAGGGGTGGACCATAAGGGCCTATAGTAGGCAGCCTTACCTTGCATTTTTTGCAAGAGGCTGTTTCCATGCCTTGAACCCGTGACCTCAAGGTCACATGACGATAACTTTTGCCATTGCGCCAAGGCTCCCCTTTAGTTTTATGCAGGATAATAATTAAAAATTATTATTGGTGCAGTCATGTAACCATGCACAGCATATAAATCATCCAAAAAAGATAAAGTAGAAAAAACAATACTGAGTGACAGTTCAAGTTGAAACAATATTACCTCGGCTTTGTACTGAATGTGGCTTCACACCCATAGGATGGAAATTAGAACAAAGAATCCACCAAGTCTAATGAAATCAGTGTTCATTATTCATCAAGAACTCCTTTCAAGTAAGAGAAAAGGATCTTAAATGGGGGACTTCCAACCCTAATCTAGAAGAAAAGACAAAATTGCCCCTACTTAAGTCACAACACACTAATAAACCCAATACCCTCGGTGATAAATATTCGAAGTAAAATAAAAAACTAAACTATGACATAACATAAAAAATAATAATAATAAAATGCGGGATGGTCCCCATGAACTTTAGGCTATAGCTTTTATGAGATTATTGATATTTTGCAAGGACAGGGAGGTTTTCCTCTGTAATGCCATTGGAGCAGCCATTTAACATTTCTTGTTCTTGTTTTTTAATAATCCTTTACCATTCAAGCAAAAAACATGAAGAGATCTGTATTTTCTTCAAGTTCTATGTCTGTTGCAACATGCCTTGGCAGGATTGTTATGATTTTCAGGACCTTCTATCCTAGTGGTCTTAGTAAAGGGCCTACACCATTGTACATTAGATCAGGAGATGGACTAGGTGTGTAAGGGAAAATACCAATGCAACCAAGCATCTTTTCTTTTAATATGTGTTTCTGTTTGGTCTGGAGTTTTGGTACTTGCAGTTGAGTGAAAATCTTTGGGAGAAAGATGTCTTCTCTTTGGTAGTAACCATTTAATAGAATAGGTTCTAATATTTCCCCTTTATAAAATTTTGAGATCCATAGGAAGTAGACTGGAGAATAGTCAAAGAGATTTTCCTTGGGAAAAAGGCAAGAAGCAACATAATCAAGCAACTCAGTAAATGCAATGGTTATGTAAATCTGAAAGAACTGTCAGCTTGGTTTTGGAACATCAAATGGGGATGAAGGATCTTTTAATGAAAATACGTACATAGTTTGGAGAGAGCTGCTTTTGGAGAAACACTATTCTTGATTAATATGTAGCTCTGTGGAATTAAGTTTAGTTCCTTCTTTTGGGTTAGTGACTTTTTTTGTCCTTTTGCTATGGTTTCCTGAATCCTCTTGTGATAGTTGCATTAGTATATAGTATTAGAAGATGCTGGGAGGGAGACCTAGAATTATATATAAGAGAAGTCTCAAAGACAGATGGTTAAGTGCTTATTGTTGTTCATGAGTCTTCCTTTCTTTGACCAAAGATTAGGAAAGCTTATTATGGGTTGGTAATGGTACTTCTCCGTTACATTTATCTTTCTTGGCTAAATTGTGATTATTGTTCTCTCTTTCCTTGTGGAGTGAAATGGTCTTTTGTCCTTCATATTAAGTCTTGTAATGTGCATAGGATGAGTGTAACTGAAATGACGATGTTGTGATGGATGAGTGGCAAGACAAGAAAGGGTAGAATTAGAAATGAAAACATGACAGGAAACTTAGGAGCAGCACCAATTGGTAACAGGATGAGGGAGGATGGACTTCGATGGTTTTGACATGTCTAATGGAGATAAAAAAGGGCACTTGTTAGAAGGAGTGAGTCTATCCAAGTCGAAGTCTCTACAAGGGCAAGTGGAAGGCCCAAAAGGACATGGATAGAAGTGGTGAGAAAAGATTAAAAGCTTTTGGACTAAATGAACCCATGACACTTGATAGAGGGGAATGGAGGAACAAGATTCATGTAGCAGACCTTTAATTGGGATAAGGCCCTGATCATGATGATGATTAAGTTTTGTAATGTCTTTGGCTATCTAGTATCGGTTTTGGATCTTCTTACACCATGGGGGAGAAGATCTATCCAGTGTCAAATTCTGTGTACGATGACTCCTGATGCAATTTGTTGGAGCTCTTAGAATGAGCATTTATAAGAATCTTTGTTGGATGTCTAAACCCTCATGGTTTTGACTTAGGATGTTAAGACTTCATTATGTTTATGGTGCCTCCAAAGGGTTGTCTTTGAGGAATTTCACTTACTGAGATATTCCTTCTTAACAGAGGGCATGGTTGTCAAAAGTTGGTTACCACAACCAATAATTGAAGATAGTGAAATTTTGATTGCATCCCTAGGAGCATATATGGTCCACTGGTGTGGAAGTGCATGTTCTTCTTGCTGGGATTTACTTATTTTGAGTTGGATGGATTTTTGAAATCCATTGCCCCTGTAATAAAATCTAGCAAAAGGCCCTTAAAGATTAGTTTTCATCTTAGAGTTTCTTGGTGTTGTGAAGAGATCATCATCTGTTATTTGCTAACAACATAGCTGGCTCATCAGTCAAGGGAAGGGGATGAGAGGCCTGTACTAGCTTCCACAACAGGTTTAAATAGTTCACCATGTTGTGTGTTTTGGATTAATGAGCTCTGTTAATTTTCTTTTTGACCCGATCAGAACTTGCTTTTCCTTCACTCCCCACTTCCCACTTCTCTAGCGAAACATTTTATTTTAACGTTTGGATGTGGGTCCACCTCTGTCAGTGCCATGCTACTTAAGGGAGGGAGCTCATGCCTTCTGTAAAGCTCCTTTACTTTCATTTTCCAATTTCATGAGTACTATATGCTTATTGTATTTTATGTTCTTTCCAGTGAGTTTCAAATGATTTATGAATCTAGCTTGCTGCTTTGCATCCTCTTTCCCATTCACTTTCTCCCACTGTCTTCTCATCGGAACTTAGGTAAGGGGTATCCTTGCAGAAGGTTCTATTAGGAAGAATAGCTTCCACATGGGAAGTCAGCCACATTTTCATTGCATCATCTTTGGCATTATGCCAATAGTACCCCACCTGGACATCTGATGAAATGAACAAAGTGAAAGCTCATATCTCAAAGTTTTAGACCTTAAAACGATGTGCAAGATTCTTTCTACTGGTTATGTGATATGACTGTGAATGTTTGTGTGACTTCTAGATGCTTCAAGATGGAGTAGAATTTATGGTTTTGTTTCAGGGTTCCAGGTACCTTTAGCTGAAAATAATCCAATACATTTGGAGCCAACTCAATTTGAGAAGATATACTAGAAATTAATCAACTGGGGTGCTGCACTGTGCTGTTTGCATGTATGGCTGAGAAGGGAAACTAATTATCCATAATGAAGATATTTATGAAATATTAAAGCATGTCAAGGGATTAACAATAATCTAATGAAGAAAATTAGTCACGTTTACATCTTTCAAAAGGAAAATAAAATATATTCGTGTTTTCTAGTCTTTTGTATACTGAACTTTATGTTTGGCTGACCTCATAGGTTTGTTACACTCAACTTTAGTGACTTTGGGTCCATTGATGCTATGTTCTCAAATTAGGATACTAAACAACTGACGATTGTGGTAGAGAACAAGTACTCAAGGGTGTTGGTCAACAATGTAACCGTAATTTTATTTATTTACTTTTCCCTGTTTCCATGTCTTCACTTACGTAACAGCAGGCCCACAGCCTCAAGGTTCAATGAATTATGTGGTTTGACTTGTCAACCTTAAAGACCTTTCAAGAATTTGAAAGGACTGAGTTGGCAAGCAATTTAAGAAGAGTTTAGCATGTTGGTTTATATTTAGGGTTCCCATATGGTGAGAGGATGGACTGGCCTTTCTTTATCCAATAATATAAAAAATGACTATTTGAAAGAACTGGGCAGAAGAAGAAGAGTTGGTATTCTCTGGATCTGTAGGCATAACTGACTACAATGGGCCAAGGTTGCAGCTTTACTATCAGGCATTAGACTCTTCTAGGTGGAATTGGAAGGAGATTTATGGAAGTGGATTCAAAGTATGCAATAGGCTGAGCTGGAAGGAATAATTGGTTCCTCATGCTAGCTCCCCTTATTAATGAAAATGCTGATAATATTAGATTATGTCTCTATTTTATTTTCCATCAGCTAAAGATTTGGATGGCCTGGCCATGCAGAAAATTGGTACAGGAACAGCGGTATGAGGGGTAGAGCTATATTTCATTTTCCTTCAATAAAAATCTGCTAACTTCTCGGAACAGAGAAAAGATGAATGAGACAAAAAAAGAAAAGAAAAATGAGGGCTGAATAGGCCACATCTCAAACATAGAGAAAAACTAAAATTGACACATAGGGACAAAGTTCGCCAACTTTAGTCCTTCATTTTGGCTTAACCGATTCATCATCAAATATGCATCTTCAAGACATGTGAGAAAGAGAATTTCAGTCATTATCATCATCAGGACCTTATCCCAATTAGAGGTCGGCGACATGAATCTTATTCCTCCATTCCTCTCTATTAAGTACCATGGCTTCATTTAGTCCTAAAGTTTTTAAATCTTTTTTCACCATTTCTATCCATATTCTTTTGGGCCTTCCCCTTGCCCTTTTAGAACCTTTTACTTGCATTGCCTCACTCCTTTTAACCGGTGTAGTTTTCGGTCTCCTTTGGACGTGTCCAAACTATCTAAGTCTAATCTCCCTCATCTTGTTACCTATTGGAGCTTCCCCTAAATTTTCTCTAATATTTTCATTCCTAATTTTGTGGCCGACCCCTAATTGGGATAAGGTCTTGATGATGATGATGATTTTCATTCCTAATTCTATCCTTTCTTGTCTTACCACTCATCCATCTCAACATTCTCATTTTTGCGATGCTCATCCTACATGATGTTCCTTAACTGCCCAATACTTTGATCCATAGGGCCGGCCGGCCTTATGGCCATCCTATAGAATTTTTCTTTTAATTTGAGTGGCACCTATCGTTCACACAAAACTCTACATGCACCACTCTATTTGTTCCAACCCGCTTGGATTCTTTGGGTAACCTCCCTCTCAATCTCTCCATTCTCATGAATCATTGATCCTAAGTACCGAAAGTGGTCCTTTACAGGGACTTCTTGGTTATCAATCTTGACTGGTGTTCCACTCCTACTCTTCTCCTTGCTAAAATTGCATTCCATATATTCTGTCTTAGTTCGACTAATTTTAAATCATTTAGATTCTAATACTTCTCTCTATAACTCTAGCTTTATGTTTACACCCTCTTTTGTTTCATCAAGTAAGACTTTATCATCTACAAATAGCATGCACCAGGGAATCTCCTCATGCAGATGTTTTGTTAACTCATCCATAACCAACGTGAAAGGGTATGGGTTCAATGTCGATCCTTGGTGCAATACTACAGTGACAGGAAAATCATCAAGTTCGCCGTTAGTGGTCTTAACATTTGTTATCACTCCCTCATGCATATCTTTAATTATGTCTATATACCTTGGCGAAACTCCTTTCTCGCTCAACACCCTTCATATTAGCTCTCTAGAGACTCTATCATAAGCTTTCTCTAAGTCGATAAAGACCATGTAAAAGTCTTTCCTCTCCCTATAGTTCTCTACCAGTTGTCTTAGTAAGAAAATAGCTTCCATGGTAGACCTCCCTGGCATGAAACCAAACTGATTCTCTGATACACTTGTCTTATGTCGTAGCCTCTTCTCAATTAGTCTTTCAAAAAGTTTCATAGTGTGGCTCATAAGTTTGATCCCTTGATAATCAGTGCAGCTCTGTATGTTTCCTTTATTGTTATAAGAAAGAGAATTTCAATAAGAAGCTAAATTGCAAACTTCATTGAGGACAATTGTCAATTTTCTAAAAAGGAACATCATTCCTATAGCATATTATATATTTAGACAGATCAAATATGCGACTCTGAATGTATGTTGGCTATCAATTGTCTAAAACCTCAAAAAGGTGCTATTATAAAATTAATTGCTTATGTTTGCTGATAGATGCAGTTCCTTGATTTGGCACTAGTGCTTCTCTCTCTATTTCACAGTTCTCTTGTTGGGTATAGTTCTGAACAACCTAACAGCTGGCAATAAAAGAAGTTTAAAACAATGAGTGCTAATACCAAGACAAGGGAGGATGGCTACTGTCTTCTCCGCCTATTATTGTTAGGCCCAAACTAGGACACTCTAGTTCTTAAAACATTCACGTGTTGAATATGTGCAGCCATACATAGAGACATCTTAATGTTTTTTTGTTTGTTGTCTTTAGCATCATTCAATAATAGCCAATGTTACTCTAGGTTGCAGTTGCAGGTCTCTAGCTGGAATTTAAAATTGAGCTGTTTGGACTTTCTGGCTAGCAAAGAAGCCTTCAACTGCAAAAGTTGAGCAAAAGATGACCTCTCCTGTGCTTAGGCATGGGTTTAAGGTATTCAGGGATTATGGGTTATCTATAAGACCTACCTTGCCTACCAAAAGAGAAAAAGACGACATTCTGGAAAAATATACAACAGATGGACTGTTAAGATTACATATTGGTGGTTTATGCACATCCAAATTGTGACCTGATCACCACGCTTAGCCTTGTGTAATGTAGCAAGCCTAATGCTTCTATGTATGCTACTTATGTACAATTTCGGTTTGCTCCTATTTGCTTGACATTTGGATTGATATCATGTGCTTGTATGAGCTAACCTAGGTACTACATATCTTCTGACACTTGTGATAACTCCATCAATGCATGTTGTGTTTCCTCTCTGGTATCGGGTATATGTTCTGTCTATGTTACCTATGTATCTTATCTTGTAGATACATGTCGGTGTAGCTTTAGTAACATGAGGTGACACAGTTTTGACAATGACAGTGACGATGAATTTCAGACTGACTGTTTTTGGATTTAATTGATACCTCACAAACTTTTTGAGTGAAGACCGAAGATGATATAAATATTGTGCAGGAAGAAATCAGGAAACTTAATGTAAACCATCTTCTTTTACTACTTCGGCTGTGTTTACTAAATTCATGAAAATTTGAGAGGCATTTACATATGCATAGAGTAAACCACACTGGTTACAAAAATCTGTTATCCTTGTTCTCAGTGTCCTTTTCCATGATTTTACTCAACGATAGGTAGTTTTGAGAGAGATGATTGTTTGCATTTACACTGCTTTAATTTGGTACCACATGACTCACTCTTTTGTTGAAACTCTTGAGTATCAGATCTTCCTTCACCTACTCACTTTGCTTCTAATTACCACCCTGAAGGATATTTATACATGTAAAATTGCAGGTGCCTGTGGTTCCTAGCCATGTCTACTCTATCAACGATTCTTTAACAGCGGAAGAGGCTGCAGGCGAGTATGGGTTCATCCTCCGCCAGCTGGTGAAAACCCGTACAGTCAGCGTGTCTGAGAGCAGTGACTGCCCCAAGTTTGATCTCGTCCTTCTTGGCATGGGCCCTGACGGGCATGTAGCATCACTCTTCCCCAGCCATGCAGCTCTGGGCGAGAAAGACGCTTGGGTCACCTTCATCACTGACTCCCCTAAGCCCCCACCGGAGCGAATCACTTTCACTCTCCCAGTGATCAACTCGGCTTCCAATGTGGCCGTGGTAGCAACAGGCGCCAGCAAAGCAGAGGCCATCTATCAGGCAATTACTGATGTAGCATCTGACAATCCGGTGCCAGCTAGGATGGTCTGGCCAAATGATGGGAAGTTGGTGTGGTTTTTGGACAGATCAGCAGCCTTAAAGCTTGAATCTCAGTCTGCTGAGTAGTGAGTTCCTTGGCTCTGGTCATGGGTGTATATAGCCGGGGAACATTGTCAACAGATTTCTTTCATGTTCATTGCTTTTTCCTTTTTGGCATTTCTTTTTTTTTGTGTCTCTTCCTTTTCTGGGTAGGAAAATCTAATTGCGTTTTTGTAAGTGAAGATTAATAAGTGGGCCTCTCCAGTAGGCTGAAAAAGCATTTTCTAGTTGTGGGTCTCTTTCAGGATGTGAAGATAGCCAAGTGTAATGGGAAATCAGTTGGGAGATTGGTTCCCTTTTGTCTATAATTTCTCTTTGAGTGGAAATCATTTTTGTTAAATTGTTAACAGTCCCTTTTTACCCCTTCTGTTGACAGAAAGCATTCTGCAGACAAACTATACACCAAAGAGTTTTTCTATTGTTCATGTATTATTTGGATTCTATTAAAGAGTAATAACCAATATAATTGCCGGATCGAAATCGAAATCCTTATGTTTTTTGCCTGATATGTACGGAGAATAATCGGTTGCCGTTGGATGATCAATAGTTATTTTTGTCAATTCGGAAACAGATGGTGGGAAGTTGATGAATAATAAATGTGATTTATGTCATATGGAGATCATCTCCAGAGTAGCACTGGCAATTGTTATTTCTGAAAAGGTCACTAGATTTAGACCGGACACTGGCATTCCCTGGCATCGTCTCTCTTTGGTTTATACATTTGCATTTGCTATACTGGGCAATTGGAAAAGTTGTCTAATAAACCATTGAGTTCCTCCTTTAAATAGGAAGAAGCGATGTCATATGGGTTGGACTTGAGCATACTGCAACTAAATTTTTTAGCAGAGAATACGAGAAGGTTCAAATCACCTTATGAAGCTGTCTAGTGCAGTTGGTTGAAGGCAACTCAGTATCTTCCTAAAGTATCCTTGGTTGCAGGTTTGAGTCATGACTTGCTCCTTTTTGACCTGATATTAGATTTAGGAGTGTGTGAATGATAGTGCTAAGTTATTTGCTTAGTAATTCTTTGCTTATATAAAATAAAGCATTGCTGACTACAAGGTTGACAAAAAAAGAGCTGAAACAATGAGCAAGAAATGAGAAGTCTTAGTATGAGCACATGCTCAAGAGCATGTGAAGAAGCACAAGCCATCTATTTCTCATGTATAGTGATAGTTTTTCTATTTCTCATGTATAGTGATAGTTTTTCTATTTCTCATGTATAGTGATAGTTTTTCTATAATTTAGGCTATTCACCATGTTTGGAATGTCTTAAACTGGGTACATGCCAATTTTTATGCTCATTGGATGCATTTAGCCTAAGTTTTCTATAACCTGAAAATCATGAGCAATAATTTTTTATTTTTGTTAAATTTTAGGGACAAAACAAGTGTGATAAGATCATTTGATAAGATCCATCCCCATATGGAAGTGGTGGTATGGTTGTTCAAACCTGCCAAAAAGAACATATCGTTAGAATCAATGAAGGAAAAAAACAGTAAGCCATTGATTGATTGAGATTGATTTGGAAAACCTAAAAAAATTAGGATTAGATTGGAGAAAAATCTATAATTTTGATCCTCTAGACTCCTATAAATTGAAGCCAGAACCGAAGTTGTTCATATCTCATTCCATTCTCCTCATAGTAAAAGTTCTTCTCCCTCTTCCCATGGATGTTGGCCAAACTGGCTGAACCACGTAAATTTGGTCTCTCTTTTTCTATGTGTGTGAATGTTTTAAGTTCCTATCATCATTCGCACAGGAAGTCGACACCGGCACAAGGAGCCGACAATCAGAACAACTTCTGATGTAGGAAGCTATCGAACAAAAAATGAAAAAAAGGAATAAGAAGGAGAGAAAGTAGTGATTGGCACAAGAAGTCGACGACCGCTAAAAATAGAACGAAAAAAAGGAAGG
The DNA here is from genome assembly GCA_035236585.1 of Warburgia ugandensis. NCBI lineage: Eukaryota > Viridiplantae > Streptophyta > Magnoliopsida > Canellales > Canellaceae > Warburgia > Warburgia ugandensis. The sequence goes on from CP141131.1 coordinate 29,378,156, forward strand.
GAGAGAGGATCAGGACTGGTGACTTCACCAGCCCTGTGGGAAGAAAAAGAATGAAGTTAGTGCTCGAGGAAAGAATATAGTTTGCCCTTGGGGGGGAGGGGGGGGAGTTAGCTGTCCATTGTCAAGTGATTGGTGGAGTAGTGATTCCTGGTGGTGGAGCTTTGATTGCTGGAGAACTGAGTAGGGCAGCCGCAAGAAATAGGTAGGGTTTCATCCTTTTTGGTTTATATAAGAAACCCTAAAATAGCAACCCCAGAATTTGATATTGGCAACCCCAGATGTCTGAAATTATCTGGATCCAATTGTGATAATGGCACCCTTGGGACAAATTTTTTTATAGACCCAGATTGATAAAGACACCCCTTGTCGGCTTGAATTAGTACCTCCAAATTTGATAACGACACCCCATGTACACAAATTTTTAGGGCACCCATCAAATTTGACAAAAATACTCCTCATAAGGTATCTTATTGTTCTGAACTCAACCATGCACTCCATTTTTCATCATTTGACTTAGAAAAGGCAGAAATAGATGGAGGATTTTAGTTCAGAAAATATTGCAATAGGAGCTATGATAAAGCTCAATGCTACAAACTATGCCCTGTGGAGACCCAGGATAGAAGATCTCTTATAATGTAAGGATCTTCATGACCCGCTAGATGACCAGTGAGTAAGACCTGAGGAAATTTCAGAAAAGGATTAGATAAAAAAGAACAAGAAAACTATAGGTCAAATTAGGTAGTAGATCGACCACAGTGTTTTTCATTATGCAACTCAAGAAGACAATACTTATATTCTCTTGAAAAAGTTAGAAAACATGTATTAGGCAAAGACCGCCAAAGACAGCTCATAACAAGGCCTTACAAATGAATATGCATTTGTTTATTAGTTTGTGAGGAAGAAATGAAAATCATCTCCAGCTTCTTAAAAGATGGCAACCCTTGTGTCAGGTAGCCAGCCGACAAGGGGGAAGTTGAAGATGATTCTATTATTTCTTTCTTACAAATAAATATGTATTTGTATATTAGTTTGTGAGGAAGAAATGAAAATCATCTTCAGCTTCTTAAAATATGACCACCCTTGCGTCAGGTAGCCTGCCGGCAAGGGTGATGATTTTAATGAAAATCATCTTCAGCTTTTAAAAAACTATGGCAACCCCGACATGACATGAATCGAAAACTGAAATTCGCTTAAGCTAGGGCGTTCCCCATAAGTGACGCGTTGCATCGGATCCTGGATGCGGTGAAAAATAGACAAGGGTTGCTAGGGCGTTCTCCCAGAAGTGATGCGCTACATCGGATCCCGGGTGTAGTGAAAAATGGGCAAGGGCTGCTAGAGCGTCTCCTCAGAAGCAACGCGCTGCATCAAAACCTAGGTGCAGTGAAAAGTGGACATGGGTTCATACCATGGAGGTCGAGAAAGGCGATGGTAAATAGGGTATCTCCAAAACATAAGATTTTCATCGCTACATGGAATATAGGGACACTGACAGGTAAGAGTTTGGAGTTAGTAAACACGATGAAACGTATGAGAGTCAACATCGCTTGTATCCAAGAAACTAAGTGGAAAGGGGCTAAAGCTAGAGAAATAGATGGGTATAAATTATGGTACATAGGAAAGGAAAATAATAGAAATGGCGTATGAATAATAGTGGATAAGGAATTAAAGGATAAAGTTGTGGACATTAAAAGAATCAGTGATAGAATTATAATAATAAAAATGATTCTAGGAGAGCAGATTATAAATATTATAAGTGCATATGCACCACAAGTAGGGTTACAAGATATAATTAAGAGACAATTTTGGGAAGATATGGAGGGAGTCATGCAAGAAATTCCCAACACTGAGGGGATATTTATAGGAGCAGACTTAAATGGCCATGTAGGAAAAGATAAGGAAGGATATGATAAAATACATGGAGGGTATGGTATAGGTGAACGAAACGAGATGTGGGAGAATATCCTCGATTTTGCTTTGTCATATAACCTATCCATTGCAAATACACTCTTTAAGAAGAGGGATGAACACTTAATAACCTTTAAAAGTGGACTTCATAAAAGCTAAATAGACTTTTTTCTACTTAGGAATAATGAATGATCTATATGTAAGGATTGTAAGGTGATACCCGGTGAGAGTTTAACCTCACAACATAGGTTAATGGTCATGGATATTCATATTAAAAGATGGAGTAAAAGAACTAAACTTAATACACATCCAAAAACTAAGTGGTGGAACTTAAAAGGAGAGAAAATAACCTCATTCAAAAATAAGTTGATGGTAGAAGGAAATTGGAACTATGAAACAGAAGTAAATACCATGTGGACTAATATGGCTGAGTCCATTAAGAAAGTGGCAAAAGATGTCTTAGGAGTATCTAAAGGTAAAAGGCAATTAACAAAGGAAACACAGTGGTGGAATGAAACAGTGCAAAAAGCTATTAAAGAAAAACAAATGCATTTTAAAGCATGGCAGAAGATTAGAAATAATGAAAACTATGAACAACATAAGAATGCTAAAAACATTGCTAAGAGAATAGTAAGTGAGGCAAAACTTAAAGCATATGATGAGCTCTATAATAGACTAGGAATAAGAGAAGGTGAGAAAGATGTGTTTAAACTTGCAAAAGTAAGAGAACATAAGTAAATACCATGTGGACTAATATGGCTGAGTCCATTAAGAAAGTGGCAAAAGATGTCTTAGGAGTATATAAAGGTAAAAGGCTATTAACAAAGGAAACATGGTGGTGGAATGAAATAGTGCAAAAAGCTATTAAAGAAAAACAAATGCATTTTAAAGCATGGCAGAAGATTAGAAATAATGAAAACTATGAACAATATAAGAATGCTAAAAACGTAGCTAAGAGAATAGTAAGTGAGGCAAAACTTAAAGCATATGATGAGCTCTATAATAGACTAGGAAGAAGAGAAGGTGAGAAAGATGTGTTTAAACTTGCAAAAGTAAGAGAACAGAAGGGTAAGGACTTAGAGCATGTTAGGTGCATTAGAAGCGATGATCAAAGGGTATTAGTCAAAGATGATGAGATCAAACAAAGGTGGAAAATATACTTTCAAAAATTGTTAAATGACAATGGCCCTAAGAATATAGGGATTGAAAATACTATCAATCTAAATAACACTGGATATTATAGATATGAACGTAGGATTAGAATGCTTGAAGTAAAAGAGGCCATGAAAAAGATGAAATCAGGAAAGGCCATGGGGCTTGATGGTATACCAATAGAGGTTTGGAAGCATATGGGAGATAGTGGGGTAGTTCGGTTGACCAAGTTGTTTAACAAGATTATAAAATCAAAGAAAATGCCTGATGAGTGGCGAAAAAGCTCTATTGTACTAATCTATAAGAATAAATGAGACATTCAGAGCTGCACTAATTATCGAGAGATCAAACTTATGAGCCACACCATGAAACTTTTTGAAAGAGTGATTGAGAAGAGGCTACGACATGAAACAAGTGTATCGTAGAATCAGTTTGGTTTCATGCCTGGGAGGTCTACCATGGAAGCTATTTTCTTACTAAGACAATTAGTAGAGAAATATAGGGAGAGGAGAAAAGACCTACACATGGTCTTTATTGACTTAGAGAAAGCTTATGATAGAGTCCCGAGAGAGTTAATATGGAGGGTGTTGGGTGTTAAAGGGGTTTCTCAGGGGTATATAGACATAATTAAAGATATGTATGAGGGAGCAGTAACAAATGTTAAGGCCACTAGTGGCGTGACTGGTGATTTTCCTGTCACTGTCGGATTGCACCAAGGATTAGCATTGAGTTCATACCTTTTCACATTAGTTATGGACGAGTTAACAAAACATCTGCATGAGGAGATTCCCTAGTGCATGCTATTTGCAGACGATATAGTCCTACTTGATGAGACAAGGGAGGGTGTAAACATAAAGCTAGAGTTATGGAGAGAAGCATTAGAATAGGAAGGATTTAAAATTAGCTGAACTAAGACAGAATATATGGAATGTAATTTTAGTAAGGAGAGTAGGAGTGGAGCACCAGTCAAGATTGATAACCAAGAGGTCCCCATGAGAGACCACTTTCGATACTTAGGATCATTGATCCATGAGAGTGGAGAGATTGAGAGGGAGGTTACCCAGAGAATCCAAGCGGGTTGGAACAAATGGAGATGTGCATAAGGTGTTTTATGTGATCGGCTGATGCCACTCAAACTAAAGGAAAAATTCTATAGGATGGCTATTAGGCCGGTCATGCTCTATGGATTAGAGTGTTGGGCAGTTAAGGAACATCATACTCATAGGCTGAGTGTCACAGAAATGAGGATGTTGAGATGGATGAGTGGTAAGACAAGAAAGAATAGAATTAGAAATGAAAATATTAGAGGAAATTTAGGGATAGCACCAATAGGTAACAAGATGAGGGAGATTAAACTTAGATGGTTTGGACATGTTCAAAGGAGGCCACCAACGGCACTAGTTAGAAGGAGTGAGGTAATACAAGTTGAAGGTTCTAAAAGGGCAAGGGGAAGGCCCAAAAGAACATGGATAGAAGTAGTGAAGAAAGATTTAAAAACTTTGGGACTAAATGAAACCATGGTATTTAATAGAGTGGAATGGAGGAATAAGATTCATGTGGCCGACCCCTAATTGGGATAAGGTCTTGATGATGATGATGAGCCAGGGTCAATTGCACTATAACTTTGGGATGAAGAGTAGGCCCTACTATTGTTATGTTCCCTACCTAATAGTTGCAAGACTTTAGTAATCTCCCTCAACAACTCAGCTCTAGAGGGTAAACTTGTCATGGCTATGGTCAAGAATGGCCTATTCAACAAAGAGGCAAGAAGAAAAGAAGGTAGCACAGACCAGACATATGCCCTATTAACAAAAAACAAATATTATAGAAGAGATAGGGGCAGGGGAGGAGTAAGAGTAGAAACTAGGGAAGATCGTAGACTTATGGTAGATCCAAGAGCTAACACAGGGGGAAATGCAAGTGCTTCCATTGCCGAAAACTAAAGAAGGAGACAGCACAAAACAAACCAAAGGTGGATAAAGGTGAAATACAGTGCCCACTACTGAAGAGGAATCGTGTCTGCACGTGGCCAAGAGCGAAGCAGAGTAGGTGCTAGACACAACAGCTTCTTACCATACCACTCCACACAATGAATTTTTCACCATGTACAAGGAGGAAGACTTTAGCACTATGAAGATGGAGAATAATAGCACAATGGTACTAAAGGAGGTACGGCACATATAGGAACTTAGGCTGAGCCTGATCTCAATCCCACCTCTTTACAGACAAGGCTGCACCAACTATTTTAGCAACAACACCTGGAAACTAATGAAAGGTGCTATGATCATAGCAAGAGGACATATTTGCACCACCATGTACAAGACTCGTACTAAGATATGTAGAGATAGACTCAATGTAGTGGAAGACGAGGCATTGCCAAACCTTTGGCACTAAAGATTGGGTCACACGGAAGAGAAAGGGTTGTTCACACTCGCAAAGAAGCAACTCATCAAAATGGCCAAAGGTATAGCCATAAACCCTTTTAATCATTATTTGTTTGGCAAGAAACACTAAATTGATTTCTCTTCTTATTGTAATAAAAGAAAAGAATTGTTGAGTTTGGTGTACTCAGATGTATGTGGTCCCCTAGAAGTAAAAGCATTTGGAGGATTGCTCCTGGAACTGAAACTGAAAGTTAGCCTTTAATTGTTGAGTGATTGGTGGAGCAATGTTTCCTGGTGATGAGGCGTTGATAGCTAGAGAAGTGAGTAGAGGCAGTCGTGAGAAACATGTAGGGTTTCATCCTTTTTGGCTTATATAAGAAACCCTAAAATAGCAACCCCATAATCTAATATTGGCAACCCCTAAGGTTTGAAATTATTTAGATCCAATTGTGATAACAACACTCGTGGGACCAAAAATTTTATAGATTGAGATTAATAAAGACACCCCCTGTCAGCCTGAATTAGTCCCCCAAATTTGATAATGACATCCCATGTACAAAAATTTTTAGGGCACCCCTCAAATTTGACAAAAATACTCCTCATAAGGTTTCTTATTGTTTTGAACTAAACCATGCACTCCATTTTTCATCATTTGACTTAGAAAAGGCAAAAATAGATGAAGGATTTTGGTTCAGGAAATGTTGTAGCAAGAGCTATGATAAACCTCAATGCTACAAACTATACCCTGTGGAGACCTAGGATGGAAGATATCTTATATTGTAAAGATCTTCATGACCCACTAGATGACCAATGAGTAAGACCTGAGGAAATTTTAGAAAAGGACTGGATAAAAATGAACAAGAAAACTATCAGTCATATTAGGTAGTGGATCAACCATAGTGTTTATCATCACCAACTCAAGTAGACAATGCCTATGTTCTCTTGAAAAAGTTAGAAAACATGTGTTAGTCAAAGACTACTCATAACAAGGCATTGCTAATGAAAAGGCTTGTAAATCTCAAAATTAAGGAGCAGATCAATTGTGGCTGAGCACACTAGTGAATTCTAAAATTTGTTGAATCAGCTATGATCAGTTGCATTATAACTTTGGGATGAAGGGCATATCCTACTATTGCTAAGTTCCCTCCCTGATAGCTGGAAAACTTTAGTAATCTCCCTAAGCAACTTAGCTCTAGAGGGCAAACTTATCAAGGCTATGGGCAAGCATGCCCTATTCAACGAAGAGGCTAGAAGCAAAGAAGGTGGCACAGACAAGACACATGCCCCGAAAATTGAAAGTTAGTTGTCAATTGTCGAGTGATTGGTGGAGCAGTGATTCCTAGTTATCGAGCATTGATCACTAAAGAATTGAGTAGAGGCAGCCACAAGAAATAGGTAGGGTTTCATCCCTTTTGGCTTATATAAGAAACCCTAAAACAGCAACCCCATAATTTGATATTGGCAACCCCTAAGGTTTGAAATTATCTGGATCCAATTGTGATAAAGGCACCCTTGGGAAATTTTATAGACCCAGATTGATAAATTCACCCCTGTTAGTCTAAATTAGTACCCCAAAAATTGATAACAACACCCTATGTACCCAAAATTTTAAGGCTCCCCTCAAATTTGACAATAATACTCCTCATAAGGTTTCTTATTGTTCTGAACTCATCCATGCACTCCATTTTTCATCATTTGACTTAGAAAAGTGAGAAATAGATGGAGAATTTTGGTTTAGGAAATGTTGTAGTAGGAGTTATGATAAAACTCAATGGTACAAACTATACCCTATAGAGACCCATGATGGAAGATCTCTTATACTGTAAGGATCTTCTTGACCCACTAGATGACCAGTGAGTAAGACTTAAGGAAATTTCAAGAAAGGACTAAATAAAAATGAAAAGAAACTATAGGTCAGATTAGGTAGTGGATCGACCATAGTGTTTTTCATCACATAACTCAAGAAGACAATGCCTATGTTCTCTTGAAAAAATTAGAAAACATGTGTTAGGCAAAGATCACTCATAACAAGCCCTTGCTAATGAGAAGGCTTGTAAATCTCAAAATTAAGGAGCAGATCAACTGTGGCTGAGCACACTAGTGAATTTTAAAATTTGGTGAATCAACTAGGGTCAATTGCATTATAACTTTGGGATGAAGGGAAGGCCCTAATATTGCTAAGTTCCCTACCTGATAACTGGAAGACATTAGTAATCTCCCTCAGTGACTCATCTCTAGAGGGCAAACTTATCATGGCTATGTTCAAGGATACCCAATTCAATGAAGAGGCTATAAGAAAGGTGTGAGGACTCGGGGTTTTTTAACACATTTTGTAATACATTTTTCAAAGGCAGGGCCCTTAGTAGTAAAAAAATTTCACAAAACAAAGCAGCGAAAATTCTTTTCTTTAGAACTTGTTTTGAAAATCCAAGTCATCACTTCATACATAACATAAGTAGAATTTTTATATAAGATAAAATTCCATTGAAGGAATATAGTTTTATTAAATTCTAGAATCCATCAAGTGGTTCACAGTACAGCTCGGGTATCAGTACAATACTTGTCCAAATTACATAATCCAAATTTCAAAGCTCACTATCATGGCTATGTTCAAGGATACCCAATTCAATGAAGAGGCTAGAAGAAAGGTGTGAGGACTCGGGTTTTTTTAACACATTTTGTAATACATTTTTCAAAGGCAAGGCCCTTAGTAGTAAAAAAATTTCACAAAACAAAGTAGCGAAAATTCTTTTCTTTAGAACTTGTTTTGAAAAACCCAAGTCATCACTACATACATAATATAAGTAGAATTTTTATACAAGATAAAATTCCATTGAAGGAATATACTTTTATTAAATTCCAGAATCCATCAAGTGGTTCACAGTACAGCTCGGGTATCAGTACAATACTTGTCCAAATTACATAATCCAAATTTCAAAGCTCACCATACAATAAAAACTTTCAATACAATATAATGCTCTCAAATAAAAATACATATCCTCTAGGGATATACCCTGATTGATTATTCTTTCAAGTCTTGTTATGTCTTGAGTTCCTAATTCTTCTTCCCTATATCTGAGATTTTGTAAACATTGAAACATTTACAATATATCAACAAGCTATGCTTGGTAGGGGATTGAAGAAGCATAATAATTTGATAGTATAATCTTAATACTTCATAATCCCATTATTCATACTCACGGATCAATCTCTTTACTTTGTCATATATGTACATTCTTACACATACATACTATATACTGCGTAGATATATATATACAATCAAAACAATGAAAAATGGTTAATATCTAAAAACATAATCATACCCAGTTTATACTGAGTTGATAAATCATCCAGACACTATTGGACATACTCCCTCATTTGGGCAGTATCGGTAATCCACGATTACCCGACATCTCATCATGCCATATCATAAGGCATTTCATTATGCCATGCATCATAATGCAAAAATACTTAAAGGACTACTATGCATGCAATTAGAATCCGTACTAGCAGGCTTGGATAACTACCCAATAATCCACCTATACCATCCTTGGTGAAAATCATAATATCCTTGTCCGTATGGGGAGGACCATGGTTGTCATAGTAGCGGCCTTCCCATAATTGCCCTACCTGACTTTTAGCCTCATTTAGTCTTGGCATCTGTATAATAACAAGTTTCGAAGAGCAGGTGGCAAAACCCTACTAACTCTCCTAACATAGCATCCCTAGGCCTGTGCCTATTTAAAACAAAACCACAAGCCTCTATACTTGTATGTAAAGTAATTCTCATACATATTAGACAATCTGTCTATTTACTTAGGGTTGGAATATCTTCTAGTTCCATATTCACTTAGATTCTATTCCTCAATTCTAACTTAACCATTTCATATGTGTTTGGTTGGATCGTAAGGGTTTTAGGGAATTTAATACAAGTATTAATATTACACTTGTCAATATTTCTAGACATAAGATCATGTGTTCAACTTGTACATCTCATGTAGATGTATTAATAAAATCCTCCTACCTTCAAGTAGTGATTCATCTCTTCAAATCTTCCATGATCCTGATTGATGTATGAAATCTGTAAATCCATATATACTGTCAATATTTATACAATCTAAATAATCCTTTTTTTTTATCATATCTATATTCTTTGTTTAATCTTATCCTTTAATATAAAGGATATATATCTTTTGTCATATTATGATCTATCTTCCTCAGATAGTATTTATCTTATTGATCAATAGATCTGATGGTTAGAATGAGCTTCTAATCTTTCAAATCTAAGTATTTTTTATTCTAAGTCTTTGTGTATTCCTTTCTTTGATCTTGATCTTTCATAGATCCTTTGATCAACAATTTATACTTGTTGATAAAGATCAAGGGCTTAGATCTTCTATCATTTAGTTCTTCTTTGATATAAGTTCAGTTGTTTAATTATCCCTAAGGAGGATGATCTTGGTTCTCTTCCTTGAATCATATTTAATCAAGGGTATGGATTTTCTATCTAGATTTGTCTACAACATATATACATGGATACATAATAAAAAACGACATTAGGATTCTGATTATTCTTAATCATTCAAGATCCTATGGATCTTGTTTGATCATCCTTATCTTACTTACATTTTTTTATTAAGATTAGATAATTTACTAACCTTTTATGCTTTTATTATTATTATTATTATTATTCAACCAGTTAATGTTTTACTAGTTGAAGATAACTTATTTCATCCTAAGTCTAGACTGCTCCTCTTATTTCTAATTGGCTAAGGCTTACTAGCTGAATTGTTGAACACAAAGTAGTTACTTCAATCCTCATGTTAGGAGGCGTTTAAATCTCACAAATGTCAATGGAAGGTAGGGAAAGAGCGAGGTTCTATTAAAGAACCCCCTTAACCACTATGTTCAGCATTCACTAGAGTGACCTTAGCTCAACCTTTCATAAGGTTCCTGTGACCATTTTAACCCTAAGTACTCTTTCTAATTGATTTTAATTAAATCCATGAACATTTAAAATATCATTCATGGGGCTTATTATTCTTTAGTTTGGGCCAAGGATTTGATAATCCTTACATTGTCCTACTAACTATAGCCCTTACTAATATTAATTCAAAGTCATTCACTCATTTTAATAATCTATGAATCTCTATATTCCATTAGTTTACATTTTTTGTTTTTATGCTCAATATATCTTAACAACTACTTAATATTTGAATCTACTAATAAAATTTGACAATAAATAAATCATAAACTTTAAAGCATAAATCCAATATAAATTTAGCAACTATTTATATTGACATGCTTCCTATGAATATAACTTAACCTAATGAAATAAAACTATACTTAAACTAGCATGATCCTAAGTTATGTAATACATGAAATTTTACTAGTAATCTAATAGAATCATGCAAAAATCTTAATTTCAAACTAACATGATCCTAAGATAATTAAATTATCAACTTATTATAACAATCTAATAACATATATAGCATAGCACGCTAACATTTAAGAATTACACTATCATGCTTCCTAATTTATAACATAATTGACATTTGCAATTCTATTATCAAATAACAGACAAGTAAACTAATTAGATTAAGATTATTAGAAACTTTTACTTATGAATCAACCATTAGATCTTAAATCTTTTCCTTTTAATCAAGGGTTTTAATTACATTTAGGGCTTTTACTCCACTAAGATCCAAAGATGGTATCCACTTGTTTTTGTCACATTTAATCGATGATCTAATTGGATTTTATTATAATCCCATTCATACAACCCATCCAAAGGGTCTAATCATGCTTGATCTTATTGATCAAGTGGGCCCCTTTGTATTTTAAGGATTTTTCTACCATAAAGGGTAGATTCCTCATTTTATGTTAGATCTATCAAAATAAATCATGGATATTACTTGATTTCAACATTATATCATCATTGCATTAGATCCCCAAGATCTAATCATCTTAGATCTTGAAGATCATGAAAATTAGAAACTTAATTCTTAAAAATAGATAGTTTCTTGATGCATTTTATCAATTTTACAATTCAGAAGAAAATAGACGTTACAAGCTTTCCATAGCTTCTTTTCGATCTTAATTTGGAGTTTAGATGACTCCACAATTAAGGATTGAAGTTCACAGTCATTTAGAGGGTCTAGATTTGATCTGGGCCTAGCGGAATGGATGGCTGTGATTAGTTGGGTAGAATGGTAAGTGTGCTCCTGTCACTGGGATGGATGCAGTAATGCGTTCCTGGGACCTGCCCTGTTGCGTAATCATTTTGTCGAGATGGCATCACGCTAGGAGATGCTCCCTCAGGGTGCATTTTTGTGCAGCGTCCCGGGAGCCCTATCTTGTAAAGAAGATCGAAAAGTCTATTTTGGACCGTCCAATCAATTCTTCTTCAATCAAGGGCTCAAAAATTGATAAAATTTCTTTAAAATTCCACCCTAGGGGTTTTGGACCCTTTTGGATTGATTGGATGGCTCAGATTTTACATATGAGCCCTCCATCATACAGAATTGAAGGGTTCTTACCCTTACTTGATTTTTATAGTTTTTAACCTAAACTTAATTTTAGAAATATACAAATTATATAAACTAACATGAAATAAGAGTGGGAAGAGTTTCCACCTACTTGATTGGAGAAAAACATAGTTTTTGCAATCCAATCTAAAAGAAATATGCACTTGATGATAGGACCACCTAATAATCGTTTGTTTTGTGATTTTTCGTTGATTTCATCATTAGATCTTGAAATTTATTTGAGCATTTTGTAGATTAGTCTAGTACAATATGAATGTTTGGATAGTGATATTTGATTTGGAACAGAGTGCCTAATTGAATTTAGGTCTCTTGTTCCAATCTAGAGAGAGGAGAGAGAAAGTAAAAGAAGAGAGATTTTTGGAAGTTTTGGAAATTTGGGAATGAATCTAGATCTTGTTTTTGAGGGTAAGCACTACAATTTCGTGGTAATATTTATGAACATTTTTGGAGGATTTTTTGGGGTGTATTTATAGATGTTTTTGAATTTTTCATAATTATAATTTGTAATAATTATATTTTAATTCTTTTGAATATTAAATTAACATTGGATCCTCCACTACCACCTCCTTCTCCACTATCAGATGGTAGTGGTTTGACCACTCATTACATGGTTTCTTTCCATTGGATTCATTTGTGGGCCCCTTGTGGGGCCCACAGAGGTGTGGAAGGACCATTTTGCCCTTTTATGGAGAAAAATCTGTTTTATTCTCCCGAACTCAAAATTAATCGTACTTAGTAGCATTGGAATTGTATTTCTGAGTATATTTTAAATGTTAAAGTCTTAGATCTCAGTTATGGGTACAATTACCATGTTACCCTTATTTATTCATAAAAAATAGAGAAAATTAGGGATTTTTCATTTTAACTCAGAATTGAACGTACTTCGTGTCATTTCAATCAATTTTTTTAGTACATCCATAATTTATAAGTTTTAAATCATGTTTTAATCTTTATAAAAATAGAATTTCCAATAACCTAATATTTTAGCCCAGAATTTTTGAAAATTCAAACTAAATGGATTTTCTCAATCAATTTACAAAAATTGGAGTTATTACAAAAAGAAGGTGGCATAGACCAGACACATGCCCTAGTAAAAGAAAACAAATATTATAGAAGAGACAGGGGTAGGGGGAGGAGTAAGAGGAGAAACTACGGAAGATCATAGACTCGTGGCAAATTCAAGAGCCAACATAGGGGGAAATCCAAGTGCTTTCATTACCTAAAACTAAAGAAGGAGATGGGACAAAACAAACCAAACCAAAGGAGGATAATGGTGAAATACAATGCTCACTGTTGAAGAGGAATCGTGCCTTCACATGGCCAATAGCGAAGCAGAGTGGGTGGTAGACATAATAGCTTCCTACCATACCACTCCACACAAGAAATTCTTCACCACCTACAAGGAAGGAGACTGTGGCACCATGAAGATAGGGAATAATAGCACAGTGGTACTAAAGGAGGCACGGAACATACAGAAACTCAGGCTAAGCCTGATCTCAGTCTCAGCTCTTGACAGACATGGCTGCTCAAACTATTTTGGCAACTGCACCTGGAAACTGACAAAAGGTGCTATGATCGTAACAAGAGGACATATCTAGAACACCATGTATAAGAGCCATAAGAAGATATGTAGAGATAGACTCAACATAGTGGAAGACGAGGCATTGCCAAACGTTTGGCATGAACGATTGGGTCACATTGGAGAGAAAGGGCTGTTCACACTAGCAAAGAAGCAACTCATCAAAATGGACAAAGTTATAACCCTAAACCCTTTTAACCACTATTTGTTTGGCTAGCAATATTGAATTGGTTTCTCTTCTTCTTATAATAAAAACAAAGAAATGTTGAGTTTGGTGTACTCGGATGTATGTGGTCCCATGGAAGTAGATTCATTGGGAGGACTGCTCTTGGAACAGAAACTAAAAGTTACCCTTTGATTGTCAAGTGATTGATGGAGCAGTGGTTCTCGGTGATGGAGTGCTGATCGTTGGAGAACTAGGTAGAGGCAGTTGCAAGAAACAGGTAGGTTTCATCCTTTTTGGCTTATATAAGAACCCCTAAGGTTTGAATTTATCTTGATCCAATGGTTATAACTGCACCCTTGGCACGAAAAATTTTATAAACCCAGATTGATAAAGACACCCTCTGTCGATTTGAATTAGTACCCGCAAATTTGATAACTACACCCCATGTACACAAATTTTTAGGGCACCCCTCAAATTTTACAAAAATAGCCCTCATAAGGTTTCTTATTGTTCTGAACTCAACCATGCACTCCATTTTTCATCATTTGACTTAGAAAAGGCAGAAATAGATGGTGGATTTTGGCTCAGGAAATGTTGCAACAAGAGCTATGATAAACTCAATGCTACAAACTATACCCTGTGGAGACCTAGGATGGAAGATATCTTATACTGTAAAGATCTTCATGACCCACTAGATGACCAATGAGTAAGACCTAAGAAAATTTTAGAAAAGGACTGGATAAAAATAAACAAGAAAACTATAGGTCAGATTAGGTAGTCGATCAACCGTAGTGTTTATCATCATGCAACTCAAGAAGACAATGCCTATGTTCTCTTGAAAAAGTTAGAAAACACGTGTTAGTCAAAGACTGCTCATAACAAGGCGTTGCTAATGAAAAGGCTTGTAAGTCTCAAAATTAAGGAGCAGATTAATTGTGGCTGAGCACACTAGTGAATTCTAAAATTTGTTGAATCGGCTATGGTTAGTTGCACTCTAACTTTTGGATTAAGGGTAGGCCCTACCATTGCTAAGTTCCCTACTTGATAGCTGGAAGACTTTAGTAATCTCCCCTAGCAACTCAACCTTAGAGGGAAAACTTATCATAGCTATGGTCAAGGATTCCCTATTCAATGAAGAGATTAGAAGAAAATATGGCAGCATAGACTAGACACATGCCCTGGTAAAAGAAAACAAATGTTATAAAAGAGACAAGGACAGGGGGAGGAGTAAGAGTAGAAACTGAGGAGATCATAGACTCGTGGCGGATCCAAGATCCAACACTAGGGGAAATACAAGTGCCTCCATTGCCAAAAACTAAAGAAGGTGATGGGACAAAACAAACCAAAGGAGGATAATGATGAAATACAGTGCTCACTGCTGAAAAGAAATTGCACCTTCACATAGCCAATAGCAAAGCAGAGTGGGTGGTAGACACAACAGCTTCCTACCATACCACTCCACTTAAGGAATTCTTCACCACCTACAAGGAAGGAGACTTTGGCATAGTGAAGATGGGCAATAATATTACAGTGGTACTAAAGGAGGTGTGGCACATACAAGAACTTCAGCTAAGCTTGATCTTGGTCCTAACTCTTGACAAACAAGGCTACTCCAACTATTTCGACAACAACACCTGAAAACTAATGAAAGGTGCTATGATCATAGCAAGAGGCCATATCTGTAGCATCATGTACAAGACCCACATGAAGATGTGTAGAGATAGCCTTAACGTAGTGGAAGACAAGGCGTTGCCAAACCTTTTTGGCACAAAAGAATGGGTCACATGGGAGAGAAAGGGCTGTTCACACTCGCAAAGAAGCAGCTCATCAAAATGGCCAAATGTATAATCCTAAACCCTATCAAACCACTATTTGTTTGGCAAGCAAGACTGAATTGCTTTCTCTTCTTCTTGTAATAAAAGAAAAGAACTATTGAGTTTGTTGAACTTGGATGTCAGTCCTCCCATGGAAGTAGCGTCATTAGGAGGATTGCTCCTGGAATGAAAACTAAAAGTTAGTTGTCGATTGTCGAGTGATTGGTGGAGCAATGATTACTAGTTATGGGGCTTTGATCCTTGGAGAATTGAGTAGAGGTAGTCACAAGAAACAAGTAGGGTTTCATCCCTTTTGGCTTATATAAGAAACCCTAAAACAACAAACCTAGAATTTGATATTGGCAACCCCTAAGGTTTGAAATTATTAGGATCCAATTGTGATAAAGGCACCCTTGGAAAATTTTATAGACCTAGATTGATAAAGTCACCCCTGTCGGTCTGAATTAGTACCCCAAAAATTGATAACCACACCCTATGTACCCAAATTTTTGGGGCTCCCCTCAAATTTGACAAAAGTAATCCTCATAAGGTTTCTTATTGTTCTGAACTCATCCATGCACTCCATTTTTCATCTTTTGACTTAGAAAAGCCAGAAATAGATGGAGGATTTTGGTTTAGGAAATGTTGCGGCAATAGCTATGAAAGAACTCAATGGTACAAACTATACCCTATGGCGACCAATGATGGAAGATCACTTATACTATAAGGATCTTCTTGACCCGTTAGATGACCAGTGAGTAAGACTTAAGGAAATTTTAGAAAAGGGCTAGATAAAAATGAAAAAGTAGGTTAGATTAGGTAGTATCCACCATAGTGTTTTTCATCACGTAACTCAAGAAGACAATGACTATGGCTGAGCATACTAGTGAATTCTAAAATTTGGCAAATCAACTAGGGTTAGTTGCACTATAACTTTGGGATGAAGGGTAGGCCCTACTATTGCTAAGTTCCCTATTTGATAGTTGGAAAACTTTAGTAATCTCCCTCAGCAATAGAGGGCAAACTTATCACGGCTATGGTCAAGGATGCCCTATTTAATGAAGAGGTTAGAAGAAAAGAAGGTAGCATAGACTAGGCATATGCCATGGTAATAAAAAACAAATATTATAGAAGAGATAGGGTTAGGGGGAGGAGTAAGAGGAGAAATTAGGGAAGATCATAGACTCATGGTATATCCAAGAGCCAACAGGAGGGGCAATACAAGTGCTTCCATTTTCGTAAACTAAAGAAGGAGATGAGACAAAACAAAATAAAGGAGAATAATGGTGAAATATAGTTTTCATTGCTGAAGAGGAATAATGCTTGCAAGTGGCCAATAGCGAAGCAGAGTGGGTGGTAGACACAAGAACTTCCTACCATACCACTCCACACTAGGAATTCTTCACCCCTACAAGGAAGGAGACTTTGGCATGGTGAAGATGGGGAAGAATAGCACAGTGGTACTAAAGGAGGTGCGGCACATACAAAAACTTATGCTGAGCCTGATCTCAGTCCCTACTCTTGACAGACAAGGCTGCTCCAACTATTTTGGAAACAACACCTGAAAACTGACGAAAGGTCCCATGATAGTAGCAAGAGGACATATTTGTAGCACCATGTGCAAGACCCACACGAAGATATGCAGAGATAACCTGAACATAGTGGAAGATGAGGTGTCGCCAAACTTTTGGCATAAAAGAATGGGCCACATTGGAGAGAAAGGGATGTTCACACTCGCAAAGAAGCAACTCATCAAAATGGCCAAAGGTATAACCCTAAAACCTTTTAGCCATTGTTTCCTTAACAAGCAATGTTGAATTGATTTCTCTTCTTCTTATAATGAAAGAAAAGAACTGTTGAGTGTGGTGTACTCAGATGTATGTTTCCCATGGAAATTGAGTCATTGAGAGGATTGCTCGTGGAACGGAAACTGAAAGTTAGCCGTTGCTTGTCAAGTGCTTGGTAGAGCAATGATTCCTTGTGATGGAACATTGATCGCTGGAGAACTAAGTAGAGGCAGCCGCAAGAAACAAGTAGGGTTTCATCCTTTTTGGCTTATATTAGAAACCCTAGAATTTGATATTGGCAACCCTTAAGATTTGAAATTATCTAGATCCAATTGTGATAACGGTACCCTTGGGATAAATTTTTTTATAGAACCAGATTGATAAAGACACCCCCTGCCAGCTTGAATTAGTACTCCCAAATTTGATAAGGACACCCCATGTACAAATTTTTTTAGGGAATCCCTCAAATTTGATCAAAATACTCCTCATAAGGTTTCTTATTGTTCCAAATTCAACCATGCACTCCATTTTTCATCATTGGACTCAGAAAAGGCAGAAATAGATGGAGGATTTCGGTTCAGGAAATGTTGCAGCAAGAGCTATGTTAAAGCTCAATGCCACAAATTAGACCCTGTGGAGACCCTGGATCGAAGATATCTTATACTGTAAAGATCTTCATGACCTGTTAGATGACGAGTGAGTAAGACCTGAGGAAATTTCAGAAAAGGACTAGATAAAAATAAACAAGAAAACTATCAGTCATATTAGGTAGTGGATCGGCCGTAGTGTTTTTCATCACGCAACTCAAGAAGACAATGCGTATGTTCTCTTGAAAAAGTTTGAAAACATGTGTTAGGCAAAGCTCGCTTATAACAAGGCATTGCTAATGAGAAGGCTTGTAAATCTCAAAATTAAGGAGCAAATCCATTGTGGTTGAGCACACTAGTGAATTCTAAAATTTGATGAATCAGCTAGGGTCAATTGCACTATAACTTTGGGATGAAGGGCATGCCCTACTATTGATAAGTTCCCTACCTGATAGTTGGAAGACATTAGTAATTTTCCTCAGCGACAAATCTCTAGAGGGCAAATTTATCACAGCTATGGTCAAGGATACCCTATTCAACAAAGAGGCTAGAAGAAAAGAAGGCAGCATAGACTAGACACTTGCCCTAGTAAAAGAAACAAATATTATAGAAGAGATAGGGGTAGGGGGAGGAGTAAGAAGAGAAACTGGGGAGGATCATAGACTCGTGGCAAATTCAAGAGCCAACATAAGGGGAAATACAAGTGCTTCCATTACCAAAAACTAAAGAAGGAGAGGGGACAAAACAAATCAAAGGAGGACAACGATGAAATATAGTGCTCACTGCTGAAGAGGAATCGTGCCTTCACATGGCCAATAGCGAAGCAGAGTGGGTGGTAGACACAACAGCTTCCTACCATACCACTCCACACAAGGAATTCTTCACCACTTACAAGGAAGGAGACATTGGCATTGTGGGAATAATAGCAAAGTGGTACTAAAGGAGGCGCGGCACACACAGGAACTTAGGTTAAGCTTGATCTCGGTCCCAACTCTTGACAGATAAGGCTACTCCAACTATTTTGGCAACGACACCTAGAAACTGACGAAAGGTGCCATGATTGTAGCAAGAGGACATATCTACAACACCATGTACAAGACCCACATGAAGATGTGCAGAGATAGCCTCAACATAGTGGAAGACGAGGCATTGCCAAACCTTTGGCATGAACAATTGGGTCATATTGGAGAGAAAGGGCTGTTCACACTTGCAAAGAAGCAACTCATCAAAATGGCCAAAGTTATAACCCTAAACCCTTTTAACCATTATTTGTTTAGCAAGCAATATTGAATTGCTTTCTCTTCTTCTTGTAATAAAAACAAAGAAATGTTGAGTTTGGTGTACTCGAATGTATGTGGTCCTATGGAAGTAGATTCATTGGGAGGACTACTCCTAGAATGGAAACTAAAAGTTAGCCTTTGATTGTCGAGTGAATGGTGGAGCTGTGGTTCTTGGCAATGGAGCATTGATCACTGGATAACTGGATAGAGGCAGCCACAAGAAATAGGTAGGTTTCATCCTTTTTGGCTTATATAAGAAACCCTAGAACAACAACCCCATAATTTGATATTGGCCACCCCTAAGGTTTGAAATTATCTGGGTCCAAATGTTATAACGGCACCCTTGGGACCAAAATTTTTATAGACCCAGATTGATTAAGACACCCTTTGTCAATCTGAATTAGTACCCCAAAATTTGATAACTATACCCCATGTACACAAATTTTTAGGGTACCCCTCAAATTTTGCAAAAATATTCCTCATAAGGTTTCTTATTGTTTTGAACTCAACCATCCCCTTCATTTTTCATCATTTAACTTAGAAAAGGCAGAAATAGATGGTGGATTTTGGTTCAGGAAATGTTCTGGCAGGAGTTATGATAAAGCTCAATGCTACAAACTATACCTTATGGAGGCCTAGGATGGAAGATCTCTTATACTATAAGGATCTTTGTGACTTTTTAGATGACCAGTGAGTAAGACCTCAGAAAATTTTAGAATAGGATTGGAAAAAAAATAAATAAGAAAACTATGGGTTAGATTAGGTAGTGGACGACCATGGTGTTTTTCATCACATAACTCAAGAAGACAATGCCTATGTTCTCTTGAAAAGGTTAGAAAACATATGTTAGGTAAAGAATCCTCATAACAAGGCCTTGCTAATGAGAAGGCTTGTAAATCTCAAAATTAAGGAGTAGATCGATTGTGGCTGAGCACACTAGTGAATTCTAAAATTTGGTGAATCAGCCAGGGTCAGTTGCACTATAACTTTAGGATGAAGGGCAGCCCCTACTATTACTAAGTTCCCTACCTGATAGTTAGAAGACTTTAGTAATCTCCCTTAGCAACTCAGTTTTAAAGGGCAAACTTATCACGGCTATGGTCAAGGATGCCCTATTCAATGAAGAGGCTAGAAGAAAGGAAGGCAACATAGACTAGGCATATGCCCTAGTAATAGAAAACAAATATTACAGAGGACATAGGGGTAGGGGGAGGAGTAAGAGCAGAAACTAGGGAAGATGATAGACTCGTGGCAGATCCAAGAGCCAACACAGGTAAAATACAAGTGCTTCCATTACCAAAAACTAAAGAAGGAGATAGGACAAAATAAACTGAAGGAGGATAATGGTGAAATATAGTGCTCATTGTTGAAGAGGATTCATGCCTACACGTGGCCAATACTGAAGCAAAGTGGGTGGTAGTCACAACAACTTCCTACTTACAACTCCACAAAAGGAATTCTTCACCACCTACAAGGAAGGAGACTTTAGCACTATGGAGATGGGGAATAATAACATAGTGTACTAAAGGAGGTGTGGCACATACATGAACTTAGGCTAAGCCTGTTCTCCATCCCAGCTCTTGATAAACAAGGCTGCTCCAACTATTTCGGTAACAACACCTGAAAACTGATGAAAGGTGCTATGATCGTAGCAAGAGGACATATTTATAGCACTATGTACAAGACCCACTCAAAGATATGCAGAGATAGCCTTAATGTAGTGGAGGGCAAGGTGTTGTAAAACCTTTGGAACAAAAGATTGGGTCACAACGGAGAGAAATGGCTATTCACACTTGCAAGGAAGCAGCTTAGAAAAATGGCCAAAGGTATAACCCTAAACCCTTTTAACCACTGTTTGTTTGGTAAGCAATATTGAATTGCATTCTCTTCTTCTTATAATAAAAGGAAAAAAATTGTTGAGTTTGATGTACACGGATGTATGTGGTCCCATGTAAGTAGAGTCATTGGGTTGGAATGAATGTTTATTAACCTTTATAGATAATGCATCTAAGAGGGTATGGGTATACTTTGTAAAAAGTAAGACCAGGTATTCTAACACTTCAAAAGATTCCACGCATGTGGAATGACAAATAGGAAAGAAGTTGAAGTGCATCTGAACTAACAACGAAGGAGAATACACCTCAAAGGAATTCAGGGCATACTGCACGGTGCATAGTATTTAACATGAGGTGACAGTCCCATGTATCACACAGCACAATGGAGTAGCAGAAAGAATGAACTGACCATTGTGGAGAGAGTGAGATGCATGCTTAGTATGGCTAAGTTACCTAACCATTCTGGGGTGATGCTATAAAAATAGCCTACTATCTGATCAACTGAGCACTATCAGCAACACTAGACTTTGAAGTCCCAGAGCAAAAATGGTTGATAAGAAAGTGTCCTACTCCCACCTAAGAGTATTTGAGTGCAAACCCTTTGCGCATGTATTCAACGAGATGAGACAAAAACTTGACTTGCAGTCTACTTCTATCTTCATTGGCTTTGGAGATGTGGAATTTGGATTCAAATTGTGGGACCTTGAAGGGAGAAGGATCATTTGAGGCAGAGACATGGTGTTTCAAGAAAACTAGTTCTATGAAGAATGGAGAAAGGTTAATGAAGTAGCCACTAGTGCTTCAGATATAGTACCAGATTTTATGCCCATATAGGTTGACTTAGAAACTATGCCAGAAGAAGACGAAGAGGCAAAGGAACCTGAGCAGGGGTAGCATTACCCCCCTACACCAGAGAATGAAGGACCATCAGATGGTGTAACAACTTCTAGCTAGAAGTTGAGCCTCAGATAAAGATGTCAACAAGAGGACATATTCTGATTCCTTCACAAAGATATCTGAAATCAAAGTATATCATGCTCATTGATGAGGGGGAGCTAGATAATTTTCAGGAAGCCATGACACATGCATATAAGGGTAAGTGGGTGAGAATGATGCAGAAGGAGATTAGCACAATAAAGAAAAACTAGACATATGAACTTGTGAAGCTTCTTAAGGGGAAAAGAGCACTGAAGAATAAGTGGGTATTCAAGCTGAAGAGAGGTAACAATGGAGAACTAGTCAAGTACAAAGCGTGATTGGTTTTCAAAGGTTTCTAATAGATGAAGAAAATTGACTTTGATGAGATCTTCTCATCGGTAGTGAAGATGACATCAATTTGGATCATACATGGACTGGTGGAAAACTAAACCTAGAGCTTGAACAAATGGATGTAAAGATAGAATTTCTTCATGAAGACTTGGAAGAAGAGATATACATGGAACAACCAGAGGATTTTGAAGTTGCAGGGAAGAGATAGTTGGTTTACAAATTGAAGAAAAGCCTCTATGGCCTTAAGCAAGCACTAAAGCAGTGGTATAAGAAGTTTGACTCATTCATGATGAGTAAAGTATCTTGAACGAGTAATCAAGCAGTTCAACATGGAGAGTGCCAAGCCAGTCAACACTTTGCGAGGCAACCATTTCAAATTGAGCAAATTTATGTGTCCTTCAACAACACAAGAGAAACAATATTGCTATGATTCCTTACTCATCAGAAGTTGGGAGTCTAATGTATGTGATTGCGTGCACAAGCTAGATATTGCTCATGTAGTAAGTGTTGTGAGTAGGTTTTTATCCAACCTAGGCAAAGACCATTGGAAAGCCATGAAGTGGATACTGAGATACATAAAGGGTACATCTAAGTTGTGCTTGTGTTTTAACAGTACAGAAACAATCCTAGAAGGATATACAAACATTGATATGGCAAGAGATCTTAATGGAAGAAAGTCAACAACATGAATTCTTTTTACTTTTGCAGAGGGAACTGTGTCCTGGAAGTCTAAGTTGCAGAAGTGTGTTTCTCTATCAACAACAGAAGCAGAGTACATTACTATAGCTGAAGTTCGAAAGGAGATGTTGTAGATAAAGTGATTTCTCCACGAACTTGGTACAACAAAAGAAGAATACAGGATACATTGTGATAATTAGAGTGCTCTAGATTTGAGAAAGAACTTAATTTATCATACGTGCATGAAGTACATCAACATTTGGTATCATTGGATATGGGAGCTGACAAAAGAACAAATATTAAAACTTGAAAAGATTTACATTGATGAAAATCCTACAGATATGTTAACAAAGGTTATAATGTGTGAAAAATTGGTGCTATGTAGAAACATAGCAAGGATGTATTCTAATTAAAGAAACATGGCATGGGGATGGAGGGGGACAATTGATAAGATCCATCCCCATATGCAAGTCGGTGTTTTGGTTGTTCAAGCCTACTAAAAAGAATAGATTGTCAGAATCGATCAAGGAAAAAACAATAAGTTAAGGATTGATTTGGAAATTATAAAAAAAATTAGGATCTGGAAATTAGGATCAGATTGGAGGAAAATCTATGATTTTGATCCTCTCAACTCCTATAAATTGAAGCCAGAACCGATGTTGTTTGTATCTCATTCCATTCTCCTCATAGTAAAAGTTCTTCTCCCTCTTCCTATGGATGTAGGCCAAATTGGCTAAATGAAACAAATTTGGTCTCTCTTTTTTTGCGTGATTTTAAGTTCCTATCCTAACAATATTTATATGATGAAAGGTTTGGATCTTCTAAAAGAAATGTTCTCGGTAGTGTGTATTTCTTTGAATGCCCTTGGGAGTTTGATAGGAGTACACAGTCAAGATCTGTGAAGAACTACATGCCAACTTTTTGTCTATATATTAATAATTTTTAATAGATTTAAGGCATTTATCATGTTTTGAATAGCTTAGATAGGATACATGCCAAATTTCATGCTCAATAGATGCATCTAGCCTTGAAAATTATGACCATCATTTTAACACAAAATTTCAAAAACAAAACCTGGGTACTTAGTATTAACCAAATCCATTGATTCCTGGCATATTACCTAATATTCATATGATGAATGACATGAATCATTTAAACATACATTCTAGGGTGGCGTCCACAATTTCAGATGCATTTGAGCATGTTCCTTAATGAGATCGAGTGGGAGTCCTTGGACAATGAGTCAGGGCCGGTGGAGAAGTATACAACACCTTTTTCTCATGTGTAATCACAATTTTTTGAAATATTATCTTAGCTAATGGATACATAGTAACTTTGGAATCTTTCTAAGCCCGCTGATGGATGATCCGACTAATTCATCTTCTTCAACTTTCTTAAGAAGACCACACTTGGACTATGACATGTCTTTTATATATATTGTAATCCGAACAATGAAATCAAATCCACCTTTTGGTAGGATCTCAAATCTCCTTATCAATATTTTAGCCCCTCTAGGTTTGTGTAAGGAAACTTGAATTTGATTATGAATCTTTAAAAACATATGAGGAAATAGTAAGGATGGCCGGATGGATTTGGTGGAGTAGCCAGTGATCTAAATTTGATCTATGCTAGTGGAATCCACATGTGCTCAGTGTACGCTTATCTAGGTTAGTTAATATGCTTTAATGATTATTTATCATTGAACAAATATAGACTAGAAGGTACCATATTTAATTTGATGATAGATACGTATTGTATACTATGATCTGGTCCAGAAACGACTGACAAAAGAATTTTTTTTTGTCATCTTTCAAATAGAAATTAATACAAGTAATTTTTCAAAAGTACTTTCAAAGATAAGAAAATAATTACAATTGCAACTATTATAGTTGGACAATTTTGGACCAACAAGAACCACTAGCTTAAAAGGAAAGAAGTACGTATTAGTTGTTGTTGATGACTACTCAAGATACACATAGGTATCTTTCCTTGCACAAAAGAATGATGCACTTCATGCCTTTTCAAAACTATCCAATTCAAAAGGAAAAAAGACTTCTGATTTCAAAATTTTGATGTGATGATGGTGGTAATCCAAATGTGCTTAGTGTACACTTATCCAGGTTAGTTAATATGCTTTAATGATTATTTATCACTGAACAAATATAGACTAGAAGGTACCATATTTAATTTGATGATAGATACGTATTGTATACTATGATCTGGTCCAGAAACGATTTGACAAGGAATTTTTCATTATTTCTTTTGACAGGTTATGGTTATGATTACATATAATCTATAGGAAACCAATGCTAACAATATATATTCCCACGGGAAATAATAAATAAGCCAATTTCTTGTAGGAAATAATAAATAAATAAGTCATTTACCACCATCATCACATCAAAATTTTGAAATCAGAAGTCTTTTTTCCTTTTGAATTGGATAGTTTTGAAAAGGCATGAAGTGCATCATTATTTTGTGCAAGGAAAGATACCTATGTGTATCTTGAGTAGTCATCAACAACAACTAATACGTACTTCTTTCCTTTTAAGCTAGTGGTTCTTGTTGGTCCAAAATTGTCCAACTATAATAGTTGCAATTGTAATTATTTTCTTATCTTTGAAAGTACTTTTGATTTGTCATAAAAAATGATAAGCATCACATAGTTTATCTTTCTCAAATGACAACTTTGGTAAACCTACAACTAAGTCTTTCTTTGATAGCTTTTTTAGGTAAATCATACTTGTGTGAGCTAATTTCCTATGGCATAACCATGAATCATCATTCTTTTAAGATACCAAATATTTTTTAGTTTAATTCCATGCATCAAATAAATGATGTACATGTTTCCATTGCTATGTCCTATATATTTTACTGATTTATCATGCTTACCAAGAATGATATATAAGGAAGGTTCAAATTTAACATCAAACCACTATTACAAAGTTGGATGACACTAAGCAAGTTATGATTTAAGCTCTAACATACCATACCTTGTCTATACATGTAGGGGGATCAATTAATATACCTACTCCCATAATCTTTCCCTTATCCTTACCTCCATATGTGAAAATGCCTCCATCTTTTGGTTCAAATATCAAGAATAGGCTCTCGTCGCTGGTCATATGCCTGAGCATGCACTATTTAGAAACCATAATCTTTGAATTGCTTATGATTCTAGGTATCCTTGCAAAACAGATCCTATCTTAACTCTTTGTATCCAAACTTGTATGAGAGTTATTACTAATGATGCTTCCCTCAATAGCACACACTTATTTTACATTGAGTTTGTAGGCTGCATAACCATGTCCATGAAAATATCTTTGAAATCTCTTTCGAAAATCATTTTTATTATTTTAAAATAATTTTTACAAGTGTTTTTGAATGTGAATTTTCTCTATTCAAAAGATCTAACTTATTTTTCATGCTCTTACTTTTTTAGAAAATTCAAGTTTTTTTTTTTTTTTTTTTTTTCATGATTTCACAATCTAACTTCAAAGAGTCATGTTCATCAACAAGTTCATTGAAAATCAATCTTAAATTACTATTTTTTATAAGGCATTCATGATTTTGGAAATATTTTAACTCAAGAGTCATTTCAAAAATTTATTTTTTCAAAGTTTTGTTTTTCAAACATAGTTTATGAAG
The DNA here is from genome assembly GCA_035236585.1 of Warburgia ugandensis. Lineage (NCBI taxonomy): Eukaryota > Viridiplantae > Streptophyta > Magnoliopsida > Canellales > Canellaceae > Warburgia > Warburgia ugandensis. Next base: position 29,404,788 of record CP141131.1, read on the forward strand.
CTATTCAACTAAATCATGATATGCATTACTAAGTTTGGTGATGGTAAGAATGTCATCTTCATCACTTTCCTCATTCTCTGTTGAAGTGTCATCTTCTCTTGCCATTAAGCAAAGATTCACTCTTTCACATTTGCTTTCACTTGAGAATGAATTGCTAACATTTTTGTCAGTCCATGTGTCTATAAATGCCTTCTTCTTTAATTACTTATCTTTTCAGATTGGTGGACAATTGGGTCTCATGTATTCAGACTTCTTGTAGTTGAAGCACAAAACTTAGCCTTTTGCCACTATCTCTCTTGCCGAAACTTCTTTTGTCACAATACGTACTTTCTTTTCTCATGATTTTTTAACTTGCGTAGTGATGAAGGCTATTTCATGGTCACTTTCTAAATCAATACTGCAGTATAAGGATGACTTGAGAGCAATACCCTTGTTGTTCTTTTCCAAGGACTCACTATCTTATAGTAGTCTTGGCATACCAAGAAGCTAAAAATGATCTCAAAATCTTGATAACAAGCTCCTTGCTACTAAAGGACTTATCAAGTGCCTTGAGAATATTTACAATATTAGTGAATCTCATCAACATCTTGGAGATAATCTTTGACTTTGCATTTGAAACAATATGTACTCATGGACCAACATGTTTACTCTAGTATCTTTAGCTTGTTTGGTCCCTTCATGAGTTACTTCAAGTTTATCCCATATTTCATTGGTAGATGTGTGAGAGAAAATGTAGTTAAACTCATTTGCAATAAAGGTACGGTAAAGACAATTCATAGCTTTTAAGTTTTACTATACCTTTTCCATTTCGTCCTTACCTTCGTTGATTGATGTAAAAATTCTTTGTCCATACTTTACTGTTCGTGGCTTGTAAGGTCCATTAATTATGGACTTTCAAAATTCTAGATCTCCTGACAATATGTATACCATCACACAAGCCTTCTAGTAGTTGTAGTTTATTGCATCAAAACAGTGGAGGTCAATTGGTTGACTGACCTACTTGAAAGTCGATTCTAATAATAGTAGATAAAGATTGAGACATATGATAGGAAAAATAGAGGAAATATTTGGTTCTAAAGAAGACTTCATGCAATTGCTTTGATACCAATTATGGTCTTAAGAGTGGGGGTGAATTGTGCCATTCTAAATTTTTGTGGAACTGAAATCTTGTAATAAAAAAAGAAGAGACATAGGATCAAGGAGACACAAGGATTTTTAAAGAGGTTTATCTAGTCTATATGGAACCTACTTCCTCTTTGTCAAGGATCCTCTCCTTGAGGCTCCAACAATAATTAGACTTATACCAGCTTGGAAACTTCAAACTGATTTGAGTACAACACACTCAAATCCAAAATAAAGAACTTCCCATTCCTAAACAAGAGAAATCCTCTCTTACAACCAGATATAGAAAATGAAAGTAACTTGTACAAATTGGAGCTTTAAACAAAAATAAAATTAAATTATACAAGTAACAAAAAGGACTCTACTAGAAAGAAAATCAAAAGTCATTCCACAACATTCATCTTGCTAGAATATGTCTCACATTTATACTCAAGAATTAAATAGACATTGTAGCTCTCCATCAAATGTTCCTCCAACATTCCAAATTCGGTAATGGCTGTTTCAAATGGCTATATGGGGTTTAAATGCAAATTTAGCCATTAAAAAAAATTGCTGGCTTTTTCTAATTAATCATTAAAAATTATAAAACTCCCTATCCATGGATATAATTGATGATCAATAGTATTAATTTTGATAATCAATGAACTGACATGAATCCTAAAAATTTGTAGATAAAATTACATAGAGATAAGAGATATGTAGATAAAAATAGCAATAGATAAGAAATATCTACCTAAAATAAGAAGCAAACATCAAATAAATAGACATCAACATATCATTGTCTCTACATTGATGTGCAGACAGAGGCTCATGGTGCATAGTGAGCTTGCTTTGTAATATTGTTCATGTCTAGATTTTGTCCATCGATAGACAAATCTAAAATTTAGACTTTGAATTTTAGTGATGTATGGTACTTGGTTTTTATCTTACCAGTTGATGGGTGGTTCATCATTTTTTTATTATGGATTCAACTGGATCAATCCAAACCATGGAATTTGATATCTAGATTGTCCTAACTCATCTAAGATCCTTAATCATTGTGATTTAGTAATCATGAACAAGTTGCCTAATCATCAAGATCTAATCAATGGGAGCAAATTCCCTTGTTGCCAAGGTTTGGTCATCAAGATCAAACTTTTCTGATCATCAAGATCTAGTCATCAAGACCAAGCTTCCTTGATCGTCAAGATTCAGTCATCAAGACCAAGCTTCCATGATCATCAAGATCTAGTTATCACGACTTTTCCTTATCAACAACATTTGCCTATCAAGAACAAGTTCCCTGATCATCAAGACCAAGTTCCTTGATATTCAAGATTAAGTTTTTGTATCATCAAGACTAAGACCTCTTATCATCAAGATCAAGTTGTCTAATCATCAAGGTTAATTTCCTTTGATCATCAAGATTGAGTTCATCAAAGTTTTTTTATCATCAAGTTCAAGCCCTCTAATCATCAAGATCAATTCCTATGATCATCAAGGTCAAGTTCCTCCGATCATCAAGAACAAGGTCATCAATGTTACGTCATTTGATCAGTCATGATTAAAACCATCAAAGATTTACAAAAGCATCAACATTTTCAAAATCCATCAAAGTTTTTCAAGCCCAACCCTAGGTACCACCACCCTCTTTAAAAGTATTAATGATGAGTATTCCTTAAATGTCAACAAAGGTTCAAGGCAAAGGTAAGAGCCCAAGGAACCAAGAATGACAACTTACGATGATTAACAAGAGTATAAAATGCATGTCCAATTCATCTTTGGGCCCTAGTCATTCACATGACATCGCCCAAAGAGGGACATATGGATACACTACATATTCCATATTGTGGCTACATGACCTCAAAAGCATGCATGCAAGACCTAAAGGTAGGGGCACCTTCTCTTTTGCAAAAGATAATCCAAATGGATGATGTGTCTATGCGATAGTGAGAAAATCATGACATGCTCATGTGGCCACATGATTCAAGCTCATCAAATGACATAAAGTCATGCGATTGTATGACCTAGGAAGCTAGCAAAAAACTATAGTAGATTGATTGGAGTTGTACCTTAGAAGCTTATATAAAGGGAAGCAAAGGCAAGCATGTTGGTAAAAACAATGTTGGTGAAAGCAATGTTGATCCATACTTCTGATAAGGTTGCTTTACTCTTGAAAATCTATCTCTAAATGTTTTCATAACCCAAAAAGAGGGTGAGAAAACCACACTATATGGTAAAAGAGTGATATACCTTACCACATTACTATGAGACGAGTTCTAATTTACAATTTTATAAGGAGTCTTATTTGACATTTATTCTGAAGTTTGGGATTTCTTTATTGGCTTTTTGGTTTTTTGGTCTTGTAGTCTCTATTTTTCTACCTTGTTAGGTATAATTTCTTTTCTTTCTCTATTTAATTTCTTTTCTAGCATGTAAAATAGGTTTGACATATAGGCTAGGCTTTCAATTCCTTGCTTACTTGCTTTCTAGAGTAGATTTCTTGTTTTGTAGGATAATTATTAAAGCAAAGTAGATATTTTTTAGAGGGGAGGGGAATGAGAGGAGCTACAGTCCCTCTTTCCCCCAAGAATGCTCCTAGCTTAATTAGGAAATAATCTTATTTCTATAATAGGAAGGATTTTTTTGACATAAAGCAGGAGAGGACCATTTATTTTGATTTTTTGTTCATTTGTATGGCCGTATTTAAGAAAGTTCTCCTTTTGTTTTTCTACGAAGGACCTTTCAAGGCAACATACTTAGTGCATGCATTTTTTCAAGTGTTAGTTAAGTTCATTATCCCAATGAGGATGACTACTTCATTCTCATAGTGATGATGATTCCTTTTAGGGAAATGTAATTCAAATGTTCCCATTCTTGGAGTTCCATCACACTTTAAGTAGGACTTGAAAGATTTCTCTCATTCCATCTAGTATAAGATGAGTAGAATAGAATAGTTGAATGAATTGTCTCGCCCTCTTAAACCTATGATAAGCTAGCCATCCTATTTAGTATAAGCCAGTGTGTAGACTAAGTGGAGTTAAAGGCTAACACTTTCCAACCCCATACCCAATAAGCGAACTTGATCTCTAAATACCTAGATCCTAGGGCTTTTCCCCTAGGTGGTGGCTTTGAGTTGATAAATAGAGGATGAACCATAATTGATTCATTCTAATCAAAGAATTACACATCCAATGAATTTGAAAAGGGAGAGTCTTGGTGTATGTTGTAAAATTACTCGCAAGTGTATGAATCACTTGTAGTTGTACGAGAGATAGGTTGATCCCACGAGGAATCTTATAGATTTTCAATCAATTGAATCTTATTTAAATAATTTATTTTTATCCAAAGAGAGATGATTTCAATTAAACTAAGAAAGCAAATAACATGAAAATGGAAACATGCACTGAATTAGAAGCATAACTAAATGGAAACTTACTGAAATAAAGATCCACAATGGAATTAAAAGCTTTCCTAACAAGCATGCATTCAACAAAAGAAATTAATGTAAAACTAGAATAACCTAATATAGGAAAGTTAAATATGCATGAATTGGGAACTTTAGAAAAGTAACACTTTTTAAACTAAGAAACTTTCTAAAAATAAAAATTTCTAAAACTAAACTTGGAAACCTACTAAACTAATTTAAGATGCAAATAGCTAAACTAAGAATACTAAACTATAATGAAACAAGGAAATAACCAAACAATCAAAGAGATACACTTCAATAACCATGCGCATGGCCCATGGAGTTGTGTGCATGGTTCAAAGCTTATATACATGAAATCTAACCAAAGCACTAAATAAAAAACTGAATAAGTGATAAATGTTCAATTTTGTACAAAAAGTACCTAATTAGTAGTCCATGAGATATGAATTATGCTGTTATTTCTAGAGTTTTTTTGAAAATTTGTAACACATGCATTTTTTATCCAATAATTCATAAGTTTGACATTTTGTAGGTTCCAAACAAAATCCAGAGTATGTGAGTCATCTTAATCTTCTAGGATCTAATTAGGGTTTTTACTCTTTTGTAGGAATCAAGATGATGATCCAACAACCAAGATTGATCGAGATGAGAGTTGAAGATTAAGATCAAAAGATCGAGTCCAAGCCCAAATATTCAACATCTCAAAGCTAAATCAAGAGTCAAGATCATCCTAGGGCAAGCAAAGAAAACAATTGAAGATGTCAAAGCTAACTAAAATGGTCCATGCAAAAAGACATGCAATTTTGCCACTTTTCATGAGAATTGGAGCCATGCATAAGGTTTCATAGTCTCATAAGGAAACCTAAGGAAGCCAAGCCATTCAAGCATAGAAGTTAAAGGACTTAGCCATTCAAGCCATCAAAGTGAGCCACCAAGCCATGTGAGATCCAATGCCACATAGAGTCACACTACTAGATGAAGGTTCTAACAATTATCTATATGCAAAAATTGGATTTTCAAGGTTAATTAGGAGTTTAGGACATGGTAAGATATTTTTGCATAGGTGGACCAATCAAGAGAAACCATCTTCCCACTCTTTCTCTCTCTTCCCTTCTTCTTTCCTTGCCACCTCTCCACGTGAACTACTTTAAAGGGAAGGCAGTTCATGCCACTTTCACTTTCCTAAAAAGATGGCACATCCCCCTTCTAAAGCTAACCACTCCACCTTCTCTCTTTCCTCCCTCTTATCTCTTATCTCTTTCCTATTTACTTGTCCATCTCTCTTTCCTACCTATTTCCCTCTCTATCTTTCCTTCCAACTCACCCAAATAGGAATCCCATGATTTTTACAAGGGGAAGATACACCACCCTAAAAAAAGTGGTGCCTCCCACCTTGCCTTGTCACCTTGCCACCTCACTCACCCTACTATCTTGCTTACTTCCTTAAACCTACACTTTTCACTTTCTTATTTTCACTCAACCAACCACTTTCATACTTAAAGTCTTATGTCCAATTCTCCTTTCTCATCCTAGATAGGATTTTGTCCAATTAGAAAAAAACACTTTATAAATATCTAAGGAGTTCCACAACCAATTCAAGTAGAGTGGTTGGTTTGCAACTCCTTGAAAAGTGGAGTTTCATCTAAGTGAGATTTAGGACCCTTTGACTGCTGTTCTTTAGGGATGTTCCACAAAATTTTTCAAGCTTTCTTTCCTTCTTTCTTGCACTTCAATTCCAGGTTAGATCCCTTTTTTAATTCTTTACTTTGTTACTTTGTTTTATTTCTTTACTTCCTTGTTTTTTCTGCCTTACTTTCATGCACTTCTTTCTGCCTTTGCATTCCTTAAATCTTACTTTCATCCTCGTCTTTTTCTTGCTGAATTCTTCAAGATCCAAGTTACTTCTTTTTCCTTCTTTTTTTCTGGTAGTGACATCCAAGAGAACAGTAGCTTGAATATCTTTTCTTTGCCTCTCATAGTACTCTTGTTCCTTCCTTCAATCACCTTAGTTTTCCCTTGACTATTTGCTTGTTCCTTGCTTCTTTTCTCCATCTTTTCCTTTGATTTTCTCTCCTGAATTCACATGCATGATATCTATGTTTGATTGGGGTTTTGGAATATGTTTAATCTTTTATTTGAAGTTGAAATCATGCTTAAGAAAAGTGCACAATTTTCAGCCTTGTTATCTATGTACATATGCACCAATTTTGATGTACTTGTCAAGTCAATAAATAAACTTATTTGAGGAGCATGGTTACTATTTAGTTCAAAAAATAAAGTACTTCAATTCTTGAGTATTATATTCCATGAAAAGTGTCTTCTTAGGTTCCTTTCAATGCCTTACTTGAATTGAGTTTCATATAGACCATGTTGCTGGAATTTTTCATCTAGTATTTCATATGCAATATCCAGCAGTCCATACACCTTATTTGCTTGATTCCTTAAGAACCCATTTAGATTTTTAGGTTGTTTAGTTAGTGATTTAATTAGATTTCTTGTTAACAAGAATTTACTTCATGTATTCTGGCCATCAAATCACCCCTTGAACTATGTGCACAACTCCAAGGTTCATGCACATGGTGCTTGGGTAAATTATATTGAAGTTTTTCTTATATGATTGTTTAATCTTAGTTTAGCATTAATTATTTAGTTATTTACATCTTACACTTTTATAAAGTTTCCTTATTTAGTTTTAGAAAGTTTTATTTTTGGTTAGTTTCTAATTTTAGGGTTAGGGAAGTTTCATTTTTAGCAAGCTTCCTTAGTCCTTAGTTTAAGTTTCCTAGAATCATTCATTCTAGTTTTGCATTAGTTTCTTTTGTTGAATGCATGTTAGTTAGGATAGTTTCTAATTTTATTAAATATATTTATTTTTAGAAAGTTTTCTTTAGTTCATGTTTCTAATTTGGTGCATGTTTCCCATTTCATGTTGTTTAAATTCCTAGTTTAATCAAAACCTTCTTTGTTTGGCTTAGATAACCAACTTAAATAAGATCCAATCAATTGAAAATTTCATGAGATTCCTCATGGGATTGACCTCTCTTGTGTATAAAATACTACTTTAATTCATTTGCTTGCAAGTAATTTTAAACCTACCCCAACAACCTAAATGAGTTCCTAAGGCATCAACCAAATAAGAAGAATAGCATTTTGGAAATTATGCATGAACTTTGAATAGAAACTATGTTAAGATTGATGCACATGATGCTAATAAACTTGAGGCATGAAAAGGGAAATAATGTGCATCATTCATGGATGTTAACAATCAAAGTTAAAAGTGTCTAACATGAGAATCAACCAATGGATTTCATTGGAGTGTAAAATTACAAGAGAAAGTGGCAGATGTATGTGGCAAGAAATATATGCACATTTCATCAGCAAGCACTCAACCTAAAACCAATACTTCAATCTACTTCAATAGCACCCAATGATCACAAACCAATCTATAATATCATGCATGTGAAACCCAAAATAAAAATCAAGAGGAAAGAGAGTGAAAAGGATAAGAATGAAATTAATGGAAAGGTGAGGAATCAAAAGAACTTCAAGGACAAATAGTCTAAACCAAAGGCTACTATCTCTTAGTTGTCACTACAAGAGATATGTGCCCCTTTAATACAATGATCTAAAGCTTAAAACTAGAGGCAAACAAGCAAGGAAAACAAGGAACCAAAGCAAGGAAAGGAATGCATGAAACAAGGAATCAAAGCAAGTTAAAAAAGGAAAGAAACAAGCAACGAAGACTAGCCTAGAAATTACTTTGGCAAACAATGAAGGAGGCATGGAACTCCAAGGAAGAGTAGCCTAAAGAGGGATGCATGGAGCACCTTGGAGGAGCAACCAAGTTAAGTGCATTGAAACCTTAGGAGAGCACCAAGGTGGGAGGCATGGAAAGCTGGCTAGGAGGAGTTGTCTTCATCCTTCTATGTATGGTGTCTGGATACCCTAGATTCTTTTATAGGTGAGTTGCACATTCTAAGTTGCTATGACTATATCTTCATAAAGGAGGAAAGAATGGAATAGGACTCTAGATAGGAAGGTGAGTGGAGGGTGAAAAGATCTGAATGTAGATGGTGAGATAAGGTGGGATTTCTAAGGATAACCAAAGGGAGGGGGAGGCGCCACTTTTTAAGGCATTTGGCATGGAATCCCCTTCCTTAAGGTGCTTCATGTGGAGGATTAGAAAGAGAGAGGAAAGAGGGAGAAAAACAGGAAAGATGGGGAGGTAGAGAAGAAAGAAAGAAAGAAAGAAAGAGTTCAAAGACTCTTCTCCCATTGGTCCACCTTAGTATGGATATATTCCATGTAATGATATCTACAAATCCTTACTAATTATCCTTGGAAAATCATATTTTTAGCACGGATAATTTCTTAAAATCTTCATCCAATAGTGTGACTCTATGTGGTACTGACTTAAGTGGCTTGGTGGCTCACTTTGATAGTTCATTGCTTGGTGGCTTGAGTGGCTTAAACCCTTGGCTACATGGCTTGAATGACTTGTCATCCTCTAGCATGGCTTATTTAGCTTGTATGCATGGCTCCAAATTTCATGCAATGATGGTGAAATTGCATGACTTTTACAGGGGTCCATTCTAGTCACCTTTAAGTCTTTCAATTGTTTTTTTGCTTACCCTAGGCTGACCTTGAACCTTGATTAAGCTTAAAGTTGATGAAAATTAGATTTTGGCTCTCTCTTTTGATCTTGATCCTCAATTCTTATCTTAATTGATCTCGATGTTGGATCATCTTCTGATACCTATAAAAGATTAAAAGCCCTAATTAAATCCAAGAAAATTATGATTGTTCACATAGATTAGCTGTTAAACCTTTTAAATATCAAAATTTGAATCATTAGCTCAAAAATGCATGTGTTATGAATATCAGGAGAAAACCTATAATAATATCTATCCTTTATATTACATGAGATACTAATTGGATACTTTTTATACAAAATTTAACACTTTTCACAACCCCCAATTAGCATTATGCTAGTCCCTAGCAAAGCATGGAAAAAATCATTTAAATAAAATGGTTTCCATTTTCTTAGGTACTCATGATGCATTTAGCATATGCGGAAAGCCCTCAAACCCTAGGTTAAATCTAGTGGACGAGTTAGGCCTCGTGAGGGTTTGTAGTGAATATACCCACAAAATTTTATAAGGCTAAGTTTCTTAATTTATCTTAGAGAATTATCTTAGTACTTTACTAGCTTTAACATCTTAATAAGGATGAATGAGAAATTCTACAAGTTGCCCTCATGTCAAAGCCATTTTATTAAGTTGTATCTTGGAGTGCAGTGTATGTATAAGTTACATAAGTCTGGATTTCAAAGTAGAAATGCTTATACTTCATTGGAAAGATGTCTTGATCTCAAATTCTCACTAGCATACACTCAGAGTGATGCTCATTAAGAAAAGGGGTCAAACAAATTTCTATCACTATGTGATTGAATCCAACAAGACTGATGGTTCACATAATTGCATAAGCTCAAATGAGACAAGAAATGTGATCCCTAAGAATGGATATCATTACCAAGGCCAGTAGGATAGTTCACCTTAATTCCTTAGTATTTATATCCTCATTAAGGCTATCTTCTACCTTAAGATCAACAGGTCTTTAGATAGGACAAAATCTAGGCTTGGGAATGATTTTGAAAGAAAGGGTAAAAAGGATTTGAAGTTTTCAAATCTAAGTAGAAATCTTCAACAATTGTTGGACAATTTTTCATTTTTTCGCACTAGAGTGACTTCTTTTCTATTTTTCCTTTCTCTCAGCTATTTCTTTTCATTCTTATAATAATTCTTTTTTACTTTCTTTTGACTTTGAAAGAAAGGATTTTTCTATGCAAACACTTTGACATTTTTCACTTCTTAAACTTTTGCCCTTTTTCTACCATCTCTACTCATGAAAAATTAATAATGGATACTTTAATTGGAGTTTCTTAGTTAAGGTAACTGGGGTTTTAAAAAGAAAAAGGCTTACTAAGAGGCTCAAGGGGTCTAACTAGTGGTATCCATTACTAGGTAGGCTTTATGTCTCAAGGTTAAAATAAGGATGGCCTATATCATTTCTTAGGTTTCTTAAAAGCCTATCAGATTTAATAAATGTTTAGTAAAGAAAGTTAGTACTCCTATTATTTCTTAGAAATTGACCAAATCAAAGATACAAGGATCTTTCAAAGTAATGTTTGCTAAGAAATTATGAAATTACTTATAACCCTCAGAATGATGATAGTCTCCAATGCTCATTTAGGAATAGGTCTCCACTCAAATTCCTCAAGATCTCTAAGTCATAACCATCTATTAGTCTAGGCTATGTACCATGTGAAAATGTGTTTCGAGATTTAACTTCCATAAAACACTTTAAGACAAGAATAAAAATGGAAAATTAAATATATGCATTTTTGTTAAGAAGTTAAAGTAGGAGAAATACTAAGTTTTAAATTATCCAATCCTCATCATAGTAAAGGATCTTGACTTTAAAAACTCAGAAAACTCCTCTCTCTTTTTTTTTTCTTTTTTTTATTTATTTATCAAAATACAAGAAAAACTCAAAAATCTCATGTATAACTACAGACCCAACTTGAACTAAACATTGTCTCTGATGTTTTAAAACATAAGACTCCTATATGTAAATGGGATGTAGAGTAATGAGACTCTCTAAAAACCTCTAGGTTGCCTCCTAGTAAGCTTTAAGTTTGATGTCTTTATCTAGACATACAATACTGTGATGAATGCATATCTTATGATTGATATATTTGTCATGGGACATGTTAAGGCAGGTCTTAGAAGATTGAATCCTTTAGCAAGATTTCTTCTGCTTTAGGATTGACCGATTCTAGGTAGGGTTTCAACCTTTTGCATTTACTTTGGAAATCTCCCCATCCCTTTTTATCTTGATGGCCTAGTGAGGGTAAATAGCTTGTACTATGTAGGGTCTAGTACATTGAGAATGAAGTTTTTTAGGAAATATATGCAATTTAGAATTATATAAGAGGACCATTTGTCCTAGGGTGATGGATTTTTACAAGATATGTCTATCTTAATGTTTTTTCATGCAGTCTTTGTATATCTTAGGAGACTAATATGCATCTTCCCTTAGTTTATCCAACTCATTGAGTTGGAGCTTTCAATGGGTTCTAGTAGTATCTTGTCAAAATTGAGCTTCTTAATGGCCTAATATGCTTTATGCTCAAGTTGTACTAAGAGGTGGCAAGCCTTTCCATATACTAAGTGGTAGAGTGACATGCCCATAGGGGTCTTGTATGGACTATGATAGGCCCATAAAGTGTCACTAAGTCTTAAAGACTAGTCTTTCCTATTTAAATTGAGTGCCTTTTCTAAAATTTACTTTATCTCCTTATTTAACACTTGTACTTGTCCACTAGTCTAAGGATGGTAAGGGGTGTTGTTTTAATTAAAACTCACAAATACACAATCATTTTCAATATAGTACGCTAGTGAGGTCAATTCCACGAGGAGTTGAACTAACATGATGCTAGTGTACCTTACTTTAAACTATTTAACTTAGCCAAAATTTAAGTGATTTTTTTCCTAAATTGAGAATTGGAAATTAATACATGAAATTGGAAACTAAGAAAAAACAAGAAACATGCTAAATTAAAAACCTTCCTAAAACATGCACTTTCTAAAATTAAAACTTTCCTAAATTATAAAACTTCAAATTTTATGGCTTTCCTAAAATGCAATTTATCAACTTTCCTAAACATGAAATTAAAACATGCTTTAACAAACTACTTTCCTAATCATGCAAAACTAAGAAACTAAGCAACCAAATCAACTACTTTAGTAAGTATGACAAATTTGATTGCTTTCCAAAATAACGAAGATGCAAAATAATGGAATCTAACTATAACTAAACTAGAGAAATAAATGAAAGCAATCACTAACAAACAATGAAAGGAAGAATACCCAAATAACATACATGAACCATGGAATGGTATGCATGATTCATTGGATAAGAGTGGATTTAATCAACTACTTTGGAAACATAAGCATGCAATCTATTTCTAACATTAACTAAGCTATCTAACAATCTAATTGGGCTCTTGAAAATTCAAGTGAACATGATTGTGTAGTGTTGGAAATTAACATACACCACACATGCAAAGAAATTTCAGTAGTAAGGTAATTGAAATATTCAAGGAATTGAACATGTAAAACATGGAATTAATCACTTCTAATATAGTCAAACATTCAATAACAAATATAATTGGCTATTGGACACATGCATGAATTGAAAATTCCATTAAATCAAATCAAAAGTTCACCAACATAATACTCCATACATGTAGTCCAAATCTGAAACTTAAATGATATGACAATGATGTTCACTTAATCTCAATCAATCCCTAATTACAAGCCAAATTATTCTTTGATTGTTTCAACACTCATTCATGAATAAGTATTCTTGAAATCAATGGAAATCCTATGGAGAACTAAGGCAACAACTAATGGAACTTAAGAAAACAAAGCTGAAAAATTAAGAGGGCTGAAAGAGAACAAAGATGCAATGAAAGGTAAAGAGTAAAACTAGATTCAAGATGACTTCCCTTGGCTGTCACTCCAAAGGAAAACCAGCCTTGAATCTTAGTTTAAAAGAAAGGAAATATAACAAAAAATAAGGTAAACTAACATGAGAAGAAGTAAATTATAGAAAAGAGAATAAGGAAGCTAACCAACCTTCAAAGATGAATCAAAACCCCAAAAATCCTAGCTTGAGCACTTATAAGGGCAAATTAAAGTTTTTAGACCAAAATTCATAACACATGCATTTTTTACCTAATAACCCAAAATTTTGTTATTTTTTAGGTCCAGAAGCTAGTCAAATGTAGTTATTTGATTAACCATGTTTTTCTATGATTTAATTAAGATTTTTTACTTTTTGTAGGAAGTAAGATATTGATCCAACGACTAAGATCGATCGGGATGGAATTGAAGATCAAGATCAAAAGATAGAGTCAAAGACTCAAAATTATCACTTCAACAAACCAAAGGACAAGATCATCTTATGGACTAGTAATGGATGTGATTAAAGAAACTAAAGATAGCCAAAGTGGGCCCATAAAGTAAGCCATGCATTCCTACCACCTTTGCATGGAAGCCACCAAAGCCACCTTAGCCATATAAGCCATGAAAGAAGTTGGCAAGCTAAACAATTCAATCCAAACCATACAAGATACTCAAACCAAGGGTTGGAGGTAAGAAAACACGCCAAGGAAGCTTCCTATGTCGGCCATGAAGGTTAGCCACTGGAGCCTTCAAAGTTAGCCATCTAAGCCATTAAGCTATCCTAAACGGAAGGCTAGAATTTGAGGGGATTTAAGAGAGTTATCCATAAGTTATTTTGATAATAATTAAAGGAAAAATATTAGAATAAGATGTCATGTGGACCAATGGGATAAGAGAAACCAATTTTTAGAGTTTTTCTCACTTTTCTCCACTCTTTTCTTAATTTCCACATCATCATAAGATGCACTGTGAGTTTCCAAAACTCTCACTCCTTCCATCTCTTAGGAAGCTTCCCAACCAACTAAATTTCTCTACCTAACACATCCCACCTCTTTCCTAACCTATCCTCAGCCACTTTCCTAAAAAACAGGCCTTCAACATTTTTTGGAAGGGGGGAGACACCCCTTCCTAAAAAGGTGGCGTCTCCCACCCACCCTCCCATTGTAAGACAACCAACTATTCCCCCTACTTTCCTATTTGGTGTCCATCCTTTTCCACCATCCTAGTTCTTCAATTTAACCATATTTAATCCCCACCACACCTTAGTACTAGGTTACCTTAAGAAAGATAGAAAAAATCTTATAAAACCAGCCCAAAATCTTTCACCATGGGAAAAGGACGTCTCCTCCATAGGAAGGAGACACCCACTTCCTTTCAGCCCATTTTTTCTCTTTTTCTTGTTATTTTGTGAAGTATTTGGGTGCTGATACAAACTTCCAAGGTTTATGATTCTTCCTCAAGTGTTCAACCTAGGATTTTTGCAGTTTTGATTTACCTTTGGAGGTTGGTTAGCCTTTGTTGGAATTTCTTTCTTTTCATGTTAGTTTGCCTTGTTTTTCCTTTAGCTTTCCTTACTATTAAACTAAGATTCAAGTTTGGTTTTCCCTTAGATTTATGGCCAAGGGAAGTGATCTTGAATCTAGTTTTTCTCTTTACCTTTCATTGCATTTTAGTTCTCTTTTAGCCCTCTTGATTTTCCAGCTTTGGTTGCTTCAGTTCCATTGGATTGTTGCCTTAGTTTTTCATAGGATTCTCCCTTGATTTCAAGCATACTTGTTGATCAATGAATGATGGAACAATTGAAGAAGAATTTGTCTTGTGATTAAGGAGTGATTAATATCAAGTGACCATCATTGTAATAGCATTTAATTTTCAGATTTGGGTTACATGTATGGAATGTTATGTTGATGACTTTTGGGATGTGATTCAATGAGATTAATTGGAAATTTCAATCCATGTATGTGTTCAATAGTAAATTAACTTTGTTTTTAAATATTTGAAGGGTGTATCTTAATTTCCAGCACAATATAATCTTGCTCACTTTACTTTTCAAGAGCCCAATTAGATTGTTAGATACCATAGTTAATGTTAGGAATAGATGCCCTACTTAGGTTTTCAAAGTAGTTGATCAAATCCACTCCTATCCAATGAATGATGCATACCATTTCTTGATTACATGTATGTTAATTGGGTAGTTTTCCTTTCATTGATGTTAGGAATTGATTTCTCTTGTTTAGTTGTAATTAGATTCCATTATTTTGCATCATAGTTACTTCGAAAGTAATCAAATTTGTCATGCTTGTTAAAATAGTTGATTTGGTTGCTTACTTTTCTTAGTTTTGAATGATTAGGAAAGTAGTTTCTTAAAGCATGTTTCCATTCAATTAATTGTTAATTTCATTTTTAGGAAAGTTGCTAAAATGCACATTTTAGGAAAGTCATAAAATTAGAAGTTTTTAATTTAAGAAAGTTTTAATTTTAGAAAGTGCATGTTTTAAGAAAGTTATCAATTTAGCATGCTTCTTGTTTTATCTTAGTTTCAATTTCTTGTTTTTTCTTAGATTGTACGTTCATGTTTTAATTTCCATTCTTAATTTAGAACAAAAAAAAAAATCACTTGAAATTTGGCTAGATTAGATAGTTTAAAGTAGGGACCACTAGCATCACAATAGTTCACTCTTCGTGGGATCGATCTTACTAGCATACTATACTACAAACGATTCATGCACTTGTGAGTTTATTTAAAACAACAACATTGAACTTCAATTTCATCCCGATCGATCTTGGCCGTTTGATCACCATCTTACTTCCTACAAAAAGTGAAAAATCCTAATTAATTTTTAGATCAACATGATTAATCACATACTTACCTTGGATGAGCCTTTATACCTATAAAATAACAAACTTTTAGGTTATCAGGTAAAAAATGCATGTGTTACTAATTTTGGTCTAAAAATTCTAATTTATCCCTATATATTATAACCCATGGGTAACTAGTTAGGTCATTTTTATGAAAAATTAAACACTTATCAGGGGTAGCTATTCTATAGGTAACACCATATTTCTTATTAAATTATCAAATACTTTATTACAAAAGTGTTTACCCCCATCACTAATTATGGCCCTTGGTGTACCAAAGCATGCAAATATGTTTTCCTTTAAAAACTTGTCCACCACCATGTGGTCATTGTTCTTTCATGGTATGACTTCTACCCATTTTACATGTAGTCCACTCCCACAAGGATGTACAAATAACCAAAAGAGTTATGAAAAGGTCCCATAAAAACATTGCCCCAAACATCAAAAGGCTCATTGGTAAGAATGAGATTTAGAGGCATCATATTTCTTTTTCCTATGCTCCCTAACTATTGACATCTAACACATGCTATGTCATAAGCATGTGAATACTTGAAAATGGTGGGCTAATGAAAACCACACTGCAAAATTTTTGCAGCTGTCTTTTTAGAACTAAAATGGCTCTCGCATGCATGGACATGATAAAAGGAAATGATTTAATGATCTTCATTATCAGGTATGCATCTTCTAATGACTTAATCAGGATAGTACTTGAACAAGTACGAACCATCCTATGTAAAGTGTTTGACCTTGGTAATAAATATTTTTCTATCTTATTTTGACTAGTGATTAGGCATTTGACCTTTGACAACATAATTGACTATATCTACATGCCAAGGAAACTAAGAAATGTGCAACAATTGTTCATATGTAAATGTTTTAGTTATAGGAACAGTTTCACTAGTAGACTCCATAATTAAATTGGACAAATGGTCCACTGCAATGTTTTCATAACCTTTCTTATTGCAAATTTCTAAATCAAACTCCTATAATAATATACATTAGATTTGCCTAGGTTTATCATCTTTCTTTGAAAGAAGATATTTTAATGCCACGTAGTCTAAATAGACAATGACTTTAGATCCTAACAAGTAAGATCTAAATTTATCTAGGGCAAAGACAACTACAACAACTCTTTTTCTATAGTGGAATAATTGAATTGGGCCTTGTTCAGTGTCTTACTAGCATAATATATTACAAGGGGGAGTTTATCAATATGCTATCCCAACATAGCCTTGATTACATAGTGTGAAGCATCACACATTATTTCAAATGGTGCACTCTAATCTGACAGTTGAATATTAGGCACATAATTTAATTCAGCCTTTAGGGTCTCAAATGCTTTCATACAATCATCATCAAAGTCAAAAGTTTTCTCCTTCACAAGTAAATTACATAGGGGCATAGCAATTTTACTAAAGTCCTTGATGAATAGTCCATACAAACTAACATGGCCTAAAAAGGAGATGGTTTCCTCCATCGTCCTTAGAGGAGGAAGGTTAGAGATTAAATCCACTTTGGCTATGTCTAGAGACCAAAATTTGGATCACTTTAATGATTTTTGAGTGTTCACACTTTGCTTTCACATCATAAATGGATCCCACTTGGTTTCATAAAATTACATCTAAGAAAGAATTGAAAATGCCACAAAAACCACTAGAAAATTCATCAAAACTTAGATATATTTTTTTATAATAAAATATGCCTATAAACTTTACGATTGTAAAATACCATTTAGAGATGACATCAATCCTTCATTCTATGCCAAATTTTGTACTTCGAGTGCTTTTTTTCTAATGTTTCTAGAAATAGGACACAGATTTCATGATTGTAAACTCAATATGCCAAAAAATTTACAATCGTGAAGAGGAAAGCCTTTGTGTAGTTACTCCACAAGCCTAATTCACAATCATTAAGTCTAAGCCCTTTAGAATTTACAATCATAAATTCAAAGAAGTGAAACCTAAGCAAATCAAGTTTTTGACATTGCCCTTGCTTGTGCTTAGAATTAATACTTATGCCATCCCCAATTTCTTTAAATAGGAGGTCCCTTACCTCATTTTTCATTAATGAAAAATAAGAGAAAAGCTTATTTTGGGTAGATTTCATTTCTATTCTTGCAATCGTTCTCACATTCTCTCTCTTTTTTACTCAACTTTAGGGTTTTATCTTACATGTAGATTTAGGATTAGGATCATAATTTGCGGAAAACTCTAGTGGAATTTATATAGAAGATTCCTAATCCCTAACTCAATCAAATTCCATAACAAATAGTTGAATCTCTATCTCATTGCCAGTTCCAAGCTCAGATAATGGAGGAAGGTTGCATTAGATGTTGGATGTAGTGAGAAATGGGCAAGGGCTACTAGGGCGTTCCCCATAAGTGATGTTGCATTGGAACCTGGGTGTAGTGAGAAATGAACAAGGGTTAGCAGAGCATTCCATTGGAACTGACATGTTGCATTAGAACCAAGGTGCAATGGAAAGTAAGCAAGAGCTCTTGTGCTATTTTGGATGTGCAGGTGAAAAAACTAGCTCAGAACAATAAGATTTGTATCACTACATAGAATATAGGCACATTCACAAGTAAGAGTATGGAATTAGTAGATACAATGAGATGTAGGAGAGTCAATATAGCTTGCATCTAAGAAACCGAGTGGAAAAAGGCTAAAACTAGAGAAATCAATGGGTATAAGCTTTGGTACATAGGAAAGGAAAATAATAGAAATCTCATGGGGATAACAGTGGTAATGAATTAAAAAGATGAAGTTGTTGATGTAAGAAGACCTAATGATAGAATTCTACTAATAAAGCTTGTTTTAGGAGAGAAGATCATAATTGTTATAAGTGCATGTGCCCCACAGATAGGGCTAAAAGATAGAATTAAGAGATAGTTCTAGAAATATATGGAGGGAGTAGTGCAAGAAATTCCCAACACAAAGGGGATATTTATAGGAGTAGACTTACATGGTCATCTAGGAAAAGAAAAGGAAAGATATGATAGATGGGGGAAGCTATTCTAGATTTTTCTTTGGCATATAACCTTCCTCTAACAAATACATGCTATAAGAAGAAGGATGAACACTTAATAACCTTTAAAAGACGAATATATAAAGGCCAAATAGGCTTTTTCTAATTAAGATGTAATGCCCGAGCAATTTACACTATTTTTAACGAAAATTGAACATCCTATAGGAAATAAACTGAGTTAAATGTTTCACTTTATTAAAAATAGTAAATGAAGGAATTTGTGTGGGACTTAGTACCATTATATTCTACTCGAAAAATGGAATCGAACGCTTCAAAAATCACCCAAAACGGAGTTCATATGAAGAAGTTACAGCCATTTAAAGATAGAGGTATTTCTGGAAATTAAACAGAAAAATGAAAAAATGAAAAAGGACAAAAAATGCATGGGGCCGTTTTGATAACGGCACCCCCTGTCATCTTCAACCTCAAGAACCCTCCAGAAAACCCTTGTTCACTATTTCTCTAGAAAACCTCAAGGGAAAGGGCAGCACCACCATTGAGGGGCACTGCCTTCTCCCCCCTATAAAAAGCCCCAACCCCCCTCTCTAAAAAATGTGATTTTTCGGTGTTTTTGGACTGGGTTTCCGGCAAAAATTGGAAAACCGTCTTTCTGCATTTTCCGGCAATGGCCAAGCCCAAGTCAGACCTGCCATCCTGTTTCCGTCTCCCCATTCCCCTCTCTCTTCTTGTTCCGGTATGACATTGGGGTTTTCCCCTTCGTGGGTTCGGACAAACACAGAAATCTGGCGAGATAGGGTTTCAGAAGGAAATGGGGTTCCATCACCGGCAATGGGCACTCCCCAGGCTGCCCAGGTAAGACATCCTTACTTCCCTTCTCCGGTTCCTCCACCTTTCAGGCTAGATCCATGCTGGATTTAGCGTTTCTAGCTGTTTTCCAGCCGGAATTCCTGGCCAGAAAACGCCCCAAGAGTGGTTCTAGCCGGCTGTGCACGAACATAATGTCCCAAGCACGCCACTGTGCACGACGGCACGCGACTGTGTATGGTCATGGCCTCGATGCGTCCCAGGCACAGTCCAGGCTCGACCGGGACGCATGGGTGGCCCGGGAGCCAAGGCACATTTCGACTACGCTAAGGTGTGTTCGGGCGAGGTCATCCAGGACAAGCGTCATAGCATGTCACTTAAGCATGCTTGTGCATGTGTGAACACTGTCCCAGGTGCGGCCTTCAAGTACGTGTGCGACATGGGGCACGGGGTGCCCTAGGAGCTGAGACGCGCCATGCTACAAGGTGCGTCCGTGCGATGATGCACGTCATAGCGCGTCACTTGAGCATGCATGTGCGCATGCAAAACGCGGTCCCTGGCATGACCTTTAGGCACGCAGGCATGTGAGGGAACTGGGACATGCAGACCTAGTGAGACTTTAAAGTTTAGGTCAAAGGACAAATTACAGAGTTTAACTACTGAATAGTAGATCCAGATCATAGGATCTAGCCTGACAATGAATTAGGCAGTTTAACTATTGGAAAGTAGATCCATATTATAGGAGCTAGCCTGGCAATGAATTAGGCAAAGACCCTTGACCCTAAACAGCAGATTTAGCGGTCTATTGTCTAAATAGATTAAAATTAATGAGGACTCCTTGTATCCATTTATACCCAGGAGTTTATAAATGAGACCCAGGGACGGGTTGAGTACTAAAGGACGCGACTCCAAGAGACTTTAAGGTAGGTGCTCTATCGCTACTAGACTTTTTAAAAGAGCCATGATTGTTTTATGCATGTTTTAAGTATAAATTATATAACTTGTTTAGCATGACTTAATTCAGCATACACATGATAAATGCTTTATGCATAGATATGTTTTGCAAATAATTGCATATACATTATGCCTAGATATGTTATGCAAATAATTGCATATACATTATGCATAGATATGTTTTGCAAACAAATGCATATATTGCATGATTTGTGAGCATTGAGTTTATGAAAGATTGCATGTCCTTGAGGGTTACCAAAAGACGTTGGAGTGCCCAAAAGACGTTGGGTAAGCAGTTGTGAGGGACCCAAAGATGACAGGTTTTGAAAAAGGGGGTTTTCGCTTGTTTGATCTGATATGATTTGGGCTGATAAGCTCGTGGGCGCTATGGCGAGAGGTTTAGGTTGGCCTCCAGCCTCTACCACTATTAGGTGGATGGATACCACGCCCAAAAAGGGCATGTCCCTACGTCAACTGCATGTGGTACAGGGGACTACCACTGGTGTCACGGCACTGGGTCGATGTGTCATATGCCTTGTGGAGGCTATGACGCTGTGTCCTCAGGTACCCGGGGACCACACGACGGCGAGGTCGTGGGCATATTGGACCCTATGGTTTGGTGATTTACTTGCATTGCAAAACTAGTAGTGATAGACTCCTACTGAGTATAGTATATACTCACCCTATCCTTAACATTTTTCAGGATAGTTCCACTCACAAATAGAAGACGTCTCAGGAGATATTAGTGCTATGAGCAAGTGGATAAACAAAGGAGACAACTATACATGTGAGTAAACTCTCTACCCTTTGGACATGTATTTGTATTAATTTACAGTTGGACTGTGTGTTGTGACTGGAAAGACCTGGGAAAAACATTTATGATTTTTGAAGTTTTTCAACAACTACTTTGATTGTTGTGAAAGCAAATGACACTCGGGGTTTTCAAAATGAGTTTAAAACAAAAGATTTTCCGCTACATTGCATGGTTTTTATAAAATGGTTTCCAAAAAGGGATGCATCCCACCTTAGGAATTAGATATTGCATTTAAAAATGCATGAGAAAACCCAGGTCGTCACATAAGAATACCAAAATATCAATGTGTAAGGATTGTAAGGTGATACTCAGTGAGAGTCTAACCACACAACATGGGTTAATGGTTATGGATATGTACATTAAGAGATGAAAGAAAGGAAATGAACTTAATAGGCAACCAAAAACTATGTGGTGAAACCTAAAAGGAGAGAAGATAATGTCATTCATTAACAAGATGGTATAAGGAAAGTGGAACATGAAACAGAAGTAAACACAATGTGAACTAACATGGCCAAGTCCATTAAGAAAGTGGCAAATGATGTTCTAAAAGTATCTAAAGGTAAAAGGCAACTAGTGAAGGAAACTTTTTGGAGTAAAAAAGTGCAAAAAGTTACTAAAGACAAACAAATGTACTTTAAAGCATGATAGAGGACTATAAACAAAACAAACATGGATCACTATAAGAATGCTAAAATGGTTGCTAAGAGAGTAAAAGTAAGGTTAAACTCAAGGCATATGATAATCTCCACAATAGATTAGGATCCGGAGAAGGTGAAAATTATGTAATCAAACTTGCAAAAATAAGAGAACAAAAGAGTAAGGACTTAAGCCACATTAAATGCATTACAAGAGATGACCATGCGGTACTAGTCAAAGATGACGAGATCAATCAAGGTGGGAAAGTTACTTTAAAAAATTACTAAATGACAATGGCCTTGAGAATATAGAGATTGAAAGAATCATAAATCCAAATAACATTGGACTATATAGACATCACCTTAAGATTAACATACTTGAAGTGAAAGAGCTTTGAAAAATATGAAACTAAGAAATGCCCTAGAGCACGATGGTATGCAAATAGAGGTTTGGAAATATATGTGAGATAATGGAGTAGTTTGGTTGACAAAGTTGTTTAACAAGATTTTAAAATCAATGAAAATGCCAAATGAATGGAGGAAAAGTTCTATTGTACCAATTTATAAGAGTAAATGGGACATACATATTTTCTCTAATTATCGAGGGATCAAACTTATGAGCTTTACCATGAAACTTTGGAAAAGAGTGATTGAGAAGAGGCTACCACATGAGATGAGTGTATGGGAAAACTAATTTTATTTCATGCTTGGTAGGTCTACCATGGAAGCTATTTTCCTCCTTAGATAATTGATGAAGAAGAAGGACCTTCTCATGGTCTTTGTTGACTTAGGAAAAGCTTATGATATGGTCCTTAAAGATTTTATATGGAGGGTGTTGGGTGAGAAAGGAGTTTCAAAGGGAGACATGCACATAATTAGGGATACATATGCAGGAGTATTAACACATGTTAGGACTACTAGGAGAGTGACCAATGATTTCCCCATCACCATAGGATTGCACCAATGATTGACATTGAGTCCATACCTCTTCATGTTGGTTATGGATGAGTTAATGAAACAACCTCACGAGGAGATTCCATGGTACATGTTTTTTGCATATGATAAGTTTTGACTTACAAGACAAGGGAGGCTATAAGCACAAAGATAGAGTTGCAAAGAGATGTAATAGTGTTTAAAGATTTAAAATTAGTAGAACTAGGATAGATTATGAGGAATGCAATTCTAGCAAGAAGAGGAGTGGCAGGGAAGCACCAGTAAAGATTCATAACCAATAAATACCCCAGAAAGACCACTTTCAAAAATGGCAACAACTAAAAGAAGTGAGTCAATCCAAGTTGTAGGCTTTAAAAGGGTAAGGGAAAGGCCCAAAAGGACATAGTTAGAAGTGGTGAACCGTAAACACATAGATGGAGTTGCAGAGAGATGTTATAGAGTCTAAAGAATTTAAAATTAGAAGAACTAGGATAGATTATAAGGAATGCAATTCTAGTAAGGAAAGGAGTGGGAGGGAAGTATTAGTAGAGATTGATAACAAAGAAGTACCCCAAAAAGACCACTTTTGAAAATGGCAATGGTTAAAAGGAGTGAGTCAATCCAAGTTGTAGGCTCTAAAAGGGCAAGGGGAAGGCCTAAAAGGACTTAGTTAAAAGTGGTGAGAAAAGAGTTAACAACTCCTGAACATAATGAAACAATGAAACTTGATAGAGGTGAATGGAGGAACATGATTAGTGTAGCCGATCCCTAATCCGGATAAGGCTTTAATGGTGATGATGAGAAGAGAAAACCCTGTTTTACTCTCTTTTCCATTTTCTTCCTTGTATTTAGAAGATGA
The DNA here is from genome assembly GCA_035236585.1 of Warburgia ugandensis. Classification (NCBI taxonomy): domain Eukaryota; kingdom Viridiplantae; phylum Streptophyta; class Magnoliopsida; order Canellales; family Canellaceae; genus Warburgia; species Warburgia ugandensis. The sequence goes on from CP141131.1 coordinate 29,428,696, forward strand.
ATTATAACTTAGAATTCCCCTCTAATGGGATTTTTAAAGGGTTTTTCTAATAGAATTCCCATCTCATTCTCTAAATTGGCACAAGTTTTCTTTCTTTCCTTCAAAGCTTAGTTGATTAGTGGAATCTCTAATTCCCCTTTGAAGTGAAGGAAGTGTTTTAAACATTTGAAGAAACATTTAGTTTTCTTATGATTAGTTTCCATGGACTACTTTTCTTGCCACTCTCTTTCTTTGAGTTCTATGATGAAACCCTAAGGATACCAGCAGAGAGATTTGGGTTTCTAGGGTTGTAACTAAGGGGGTTTGTTTTTAGTAAAGTTGAAGTTCAAGGATGGGCAATCTTGAATTCCTATATAGATTTTCTTAACTTAGTACAACTTTCCTTGATTTACTAGAGTTTATGTTTTCTAATAGTAGTGCACCAAAGAAACACCCTTTCCTATGGTTTTTTCTTTAAAAGAGACACTCTAAGATCAAAGAACTTCTAAAGGGAAAAGTCTACCATGATGTGTACGATGATTTTTTCCAAATTAGGAGACAATTTGATTCTTTACAAGTTTTCTCTTGTCTTGATTTCTCTTTCAAATTTAAAGAAAAACAGAATTTGTTTCCATCATACTTGATGTGGAAACATCTTCTTTTGAGAACAAAAAAAAAAATCACACACACTCTCTCTCTCTCTCTCTCTCTCTCTTCTTAAGCTTGCTATGTTAATAGCTAGGGTAGTAAAATGCCATTTCCATTCCCATGCATAATTCAATTCCTTTGCATATTTTTAATACCTTGTATGCTATTCATTTAACTGTAATGTTGTGGTTAAATTTCTAATTCTAACATTCATTATGTTTGTTTCCATAGTTATTTCATGTTTCTAATGTTTTTCCATTGAATTCTAAGTCATTTGTCATATTCATTCATTGGTTAGTTTCTAGGAAGGAATTCTCTTATCTTTAAACATTTCTGGTTAATGTTTCCATCATAGTTGATTCATGCCATGTCTAATTCATGCAAACTTCTAATTCATTGGCTTGAGGTATTTTAGTTGTTTAATCTATACTCACTTCTTCTTCTAGCCTCAAGTATGCTTCCATTTTATGTCATTGTTTATATTCCTAACTTCATCTTTATGATTCTAGCCTAGGGAACCACATATAGCTTAACCATTCTTAATTAATCTTTATTTCCATGATAAGCTATATAACATGTCTCTAATTTCCTTCATTTTTCACATATTTCTTAAAATGTACTATGTATACCATCCAATCTTTCTCATAGTCTTTTGCATTAGCATTCATTGCATGTTTCAATGTGACGACCCGGGTTTTCTCATGCATTTTTAAATGCAATATCTAATTCCTAAGGCGAGATACATCCCTATTTGAAAACCATTTTATAAAAACCATGCAATGCAGCAGAAAATCTTTAGTTTTAAACTCATTTTGAAAACCCCGAGTGTCATTTGCTTTCACAACAACCAAAGTAGTTTTTGAAAAACTTCAGAAATCATAAATGTTTTTCCCCAGGTCTATCCAGTCACAACTCACGGCCCAACTGTAAATAAATACAAATACATGTCCAAAGGGTAGAGTGTTTACTTACATGTATAATTGTCTCCTATTTGATTCACTTGCTCGTAGCACTAATATCTCCTGAGGCGTCTTCTATTTGTGAGTGGAACTATCCTGAAAAATGTTAAGGATAGGGTGAGTATATACTATACTCAGTAGGAGTCTATCACTACTAGTTTTGCAATGCATACTATTTTTAAAATCATATGCTCTTTAAAACATGTGCATGTTCGAACAACCATGTTCAATATCGATATTAAAAACCATTGTCGAATCGAAATACTGACGACTTAAAGAATAGCATAATCCAAGTCGAAAGTATCATATATATCATAAACATAATAATATGCATAAGATGTTCAACTGAATCCATCTCACAGATATCTGGTATGGTCGACCAACCTCATGTCATGCCATATGCAATGCAAGTAAATCCTCAAACCATAGGGCCCAACTATGCCCACGACCTCGCCGCCGTGTGGTCCTCCCGTACCTAGGGACACAGTGTCATAACCTCCATAGGGCATATGACACATTGACCCAGTGCTGTGACACCAGTGGTAGCCCCCTGTACCACATGCAGTCGAAGTAGGGACATGCCCTTTTTGGGCATGGTACCCATCCACCTAGTAGTGGTAGAGGCTGGGAGGCCACCCCAACCTCTTGGCATAGCGCCCACGAGCTTACTAGCCCAAATCATATACGATCAAACAAGAAAAAACATCTCTTTTCAAAACCTGTCCTCTTTGGGTCCCTCACAACTACTTACCCAGCGTCTTTTGGACACTATAACGTCTTTTGGTAACCCTCAAGGACATGCAATTTTTCAAGAACTCAATGCTCACAAATCATGCAATATATGCAATTGTTTGCAAAACATGTCTATGCATAATGTATTTATCATATGCATACTGAATTCATTTGTAAAACTAAGTCATGCTAAACAAATCATATAACTTATACTTAAAACATGCATTCAAAACAATCATGGGCTCTTTTTAAAAGTCTAGTAGCGATAGAGCACCTACCTCAAAGTCTCCTGGAGTCACGTCCTTGATCACTTCAACCTGTCCCTGGGTCTCATTTATAAACTCCTGGGTATGAATGGATACAAGGAGTCTTTATCAATTTTAATCTATTTAGACATTAGATCGCTAGATCTGTCTTTTAGGGTCCATGGTCCTTGCCTAATTCATTGTCAAGCTAGATCCTATGATGTGGATTTACTATTCAATGGTTAACTCCATAAATTGTCCTCTAATCCTAACTTTAAAGTTTCATTAGGTCCGTGTGTCCCAGTTCCCAGGACACCCGTGCATCCTGGTTGAACCGCGACTGCCTCACATGCGTGCGCGCCTAAAGGCTGTGCCAGTGACCACATTTTGCATGCGCACGTGCATGCTCAAGTGACACGCTATGATGCGCATCATCGCACGAACGCACCTTTGGTGTAGCATGGCGCGTCTCAACTCCCAAGGCACCCCGTGCATCCTGGTCGAGCCAGGACCCATGCCCCATGTCGCGCGCGCACCCGAAGGCTGCACCTTGGACAGTGTACGCACTATCGTACGCCTAGAACCCATCCCTGGGACCCTGTCCCAGGCGCACATGGAGCATGGCGTCCCTAGGACCCCTTGTTCGTGCAGAGCCGGTTAGGACTGGCTGGGTCATTTTTTGGCCAGGGAATCCGATTGCAAACTAGCTGGAAATCGCTAGATCCAGCATGGATCTAGCCTGAAAGGTGGAAGAACCCAAGAGAGAGGGAAGAATAGGCTTACCTGGGCAGCTTGAGGACGCCTATCGCCGGTGGTAGAGCCCGTTTCGATTCTAAAACCCTTTGTCGTCGGAAAAACTCAATGAAGGTCAAATCGTGCAAGGCCGGAACAAGAGAAAAGAGGGGAATGGGGAGACGGGAATGGCTGGCCTGACTAGGGCCTAGCTGTTGCAGGGAAATGCAGAGGAGCTGGGCTGAGATGGGTTTCTGATTTTACCAGAAACCCCAGTCCCAAAATCGCCGGGAAATGTGTGTTTCGAAGAGGGGGAGATGGGGCTTTTTATAGCCCTGCTATGGCGGTGCTGCCATTGGCGGTGGCAGATTTCTGGAAAAATCATGAAAAGATGGTTTTTGGAGAGATCTGGAGGTGGAAGACAACAAGGGGTGCCGTTATCAAAACGGCCCCCTGAGTTTTTCGCTCTTTTTTCATTTTTTTGTTTAAATTACAGAACTGCCCCTGATCTTTAAACGGTCGTAACTTCTTCATACGAACTTTGTTTTTTACGTTCTTTGAGGCGTTGCATTCCATTTTTCGAGTAGAATCTAATGGTACTAATTTCCTTACAAATTCCTTTATTTACTATTTTAAATAAAGTAAAACATTTAACATAGTTTATTTCCCATAAAATGTCCAATTTTTGTTAAAAATGGTGTAAATTGCTTAGGCGTCACATTCAAATATTCATTATGGTGCATTATTTACTCTTTCCTATGTGAAAGTGTTTGTGCTTTATCAATAGTTAACTTACTTCAAATGTTCACGTTGTCTTCCATGCATTTATTATAAGTTAGTAAAATACAAATTTAAACTAACTAGGTCATCAACTTAAAAGATCCAGAGGATTTGGTTTGCTTGTACTATATACTACTTTAGTTCTTGGAGATGTCCAAACTTAAATATTTAGTTTAGTGGGCTCATTTGAGTTATTAGGGACCTGGGGCCCTCATTCCCTTTTATGGAAACTCCTTTCCATAAACTAGTAAGGTTCCCATGAATCTTGGTTAAATTTAAATAATATTACCAGAAAAGATAAAATTTATTCTAGCCTTTTTTCCCACAAAATTAGAAAGTTAGTTCAAATTAAAATAAACACATGAATTCCATAAGCCATCTCTAATCAACATAAAACCACAAATTCTAACCTAGGTAACATAATGAAACCCTTTGTGAACTTGTGTGGCACTTAAAAAATGCCTAAAGTTCAACTTGGTGACTTTGTTGAGGACATAGCATAATTTGGTTTTGTCATTCATGAAATGGATAACTTAGGCCAGCCACAACCTATACTTTGAGATTGGAAGAACCTCTAGACCAATAGATCACTCTCAACTCATCCCTAGGAATGCCACAATAACAAATAAGTAAAAGAATTGAGAGATATCAAATCTTCCATAAAGAAGTCTCAATAGATGACACCCCATTACCTGGATCTCAAAAGTCTTGAAATATTCTTTAAATCAATAATCTCAAAATGATTTGAGATATCTGACATGGTCTAATACAATGGCACAAAATGCCTAGGCTGTATGTTACCATGTACATTTCTTATCTCTCATCATTCAAGTTTATTGCTCCTTAGCAAGGAAATTTGTTCCAAGATTCCTTACCAGTAAAGCCTTTTCATTGCTCATGTGAGCTAAAAGATAGAAAGTTAATGCCTAGGAGAAGTTGGTATCTTCTTTTGTCTAGAGCTTCAATCACTTATATGTTCAAGTGATCACCACACTTGAACTTGATTTGTTAAATAGGTTCTTGATGAAACCTTTACCAAATTCATAGAAAAGTGACAATAAACTTCATAAGATGAAGGTAATTCCATTCGAAGAAGAATAGATCAATCTTATCATTTAGAGCTTAAACCACAATTATAGCTCTATCCGTGGTCAACTTCCCTTTTAGATGGTCAATGAGTTTAAGAAGTATGGAAAAAGGGATGGAAGTAACATCATCAAGGGTTCTACACTTCATAATCCAAGAAAGTTGAACCCAAAGCTAAGAAACCCCTTGTGCCAAGATAAGCTAATCATATTCAACATGTTTGTGCCCAGTCAAACTACATCTTGGCCCCACCTGTCATTATACAACTCAATTTCCTTCCTTGCCATAGCAATTACATGTGTACTCTCAAGTGAATCCTTAGATGTTTTATCCACAGCAACCCTTTCATTCAGAAGCCACATCTTGCCAAAATATCCATCCCAACAAATTCAATGTACAACTAAGCTAGTAAAAATCTAACTAATAATACCCTATAACTCGCCAAACAATCACTCATCTTGGGAGGATCTTTTCACAGGCCTATGAGTAGTTGAAATAGGCCTGCAAGATTTCCCTCTCACTCCCGAAAACTCTATTCTAGAACGAACCTATATTGACCCCAACAATTTCTTTGCATGCCATGACACCAAAGGCCACAACACTGCATTTGCTGGATCTAAGTCATAAAATCTCGAACTTGATCAAGGAAGGCCAAGTGGCCATTCCTTGTCAGTCAATGTCCATTCTGTAGACATTAAATCATGGAGCACTTGATTAATTTCCAAGGGACCACACTTTTCCTTAATGTCATAAATGAACCCCACTTGATTTTGCAAAAGCATATCTCTAAAAGGATTAAAAATGGCTAATAAACCACCAAAACATTTATTGAAACATTAAATAAATAAGTTTCTCAAAAAATTTCTTGTGGACTTTATGATTGTAAAGTTCCAGTTTACAATCATAAAGTGGCACTTTGCAATCATAAAGAAATGATCTCAACCATTGATTTCATGTCAAATTTGGTACATTAATCACTTTCTTTCGGATGTTTCCTAAACTGAGACACCTCTACTTCATGATTGTAAACTCAAGATGCCAAAAAGTCTACAATCATGAAGTGGAAGGCTTTTCCTTGGTGATTATGCAATCCCACTTCACAATAAGTAATCTAGACTTTTCAATTGTAACCTTGAGTCTTGATAACCTAAAAATCACTTTTTTGACACTGCACTTGTTGACACTTACAATTACCACCTATGTCATCTCCAATTTTAATAAATATGAGGTCACTAACATCAATTTCATCAATGAAAAATCTGAGATAAGTTCACTTTAGGAAGATTTCATATCCCTTCTTGCATTCATTCACTCATTCTCTCTCCTTTTTGGTTAATTTTAAGGTTTCACTCACTAGTAGATTTAGGATTAGGATCTTAATTTTGGGAAAACTACAGTGGAATTTCTAGAGGTTCTTCCAAAGCAATAATCCTAACCCCTAAGCTACATTGGACATGAATTGAATTCCATGATGGAGAAAGGAATTAATATTCTTAGAAATTCAAGAAGAAACCCCTTATTTACTCTAATTTCCACTCTCTTTCTTCCATTTAGAAAATGAGATACAATATCTAATTAGAATCTTCTTCTAGTAAAATTTCTAGAGGGGTTTTATTGTAGAATTTTTATTTTTTTTGTTAAATTGGGCAGAAGTTTGATTTCTTTCCTTCAAAGCTTAGTGGATTATTGGAATCTCTACTCCTTTAAAGTGGAGGAAGCATTGTAAACCCTAGAAGGAAGAGTTAGTTTTCCTAAGATTACTTTCCATAAAATAGTTTCTTCAATTTTATTATCTTCATTTTCATTTTCTCCCACACTCCTTTGAATTCTAGGATAAAATCATAAGTATTCTCATGGACAATTTTGGGTTTTAAGGGTTCTAGGTAAGTGAGTTTGTTTTCATGAAAGTTGATGTTCAATGATGAGGAATCTTGAATTTCTAAATAAATCCAAGAATGGAGTATCAAAGAAAGACTCGTTTCCATTTTATTTTCTTTGAAAGAGACACTATAAGCGCAAAGCACTTCTAAAAGGCTAAAGACTACCATGATGTATTTGATAGTTTTCCCAAATTATAAGACAATTTGATTTTTTATAAGCTATCTTTTTTCTTCATTTCTCTTTAAAGGTTCAAGGAAGAAAAAAATTTGTTTCCATCATACTTGATGCGAATCATCTTCTTGTTAGAACAAAAAAAATTCCTCTCTTTCTTCATAAGCATCCTATATTATTACATAGGGTAGTTAAAATACACTTTTCAATTCCCTTCCATGCTTCCATTCCCTTGTATAGTTTATTCATTTTTTAATTATCATGTAATTATCATGATACAATTAAGTTTCCAATTCTACCATTAATTATGTTTTCTTCCATAGTTTCATGTTTCTAACATTTCGTGCATTAAATTATGTTCATTTTAATTCATTAGTTAGTTTGTAGCAAGGAACTCTCATGTTTCTAAGCATTTCTTGCTCATGTTTCTTTCATATTTGATTCATTCCAAGTTTGATTGATGAAGCATATTAGTTATTTGATTCATGCTCACTTCATGTTCTAGCCTAGGGTATGTCTCCACTTTATGTCATTATTCTCATTCTATTTTCATGACTCTAGTCCTTGAAAGCTTTATTATTCTTGATTACTCTTTATTCTCAGGTTTAATTACAAATCATTGGTTTCTTTCATGAGTTCCTTAAAATATGCAACCCATTCATTTTTAGTTTTCTATTTAGCATTAAGTATTAATATACATTGTATGTTTCTAATTGCCAAGTAGGCATGTTTTTAACCCAATGCATCATCTATCTAGAATGATCCATGTTTCCTTCTATGTTCATCATGTTGATTTGAATGTTTATGTAATATATCTCTCTTCGAATGACTTACTTTTGATGTTCTTGCTTACCTTCATCCATGATGAGTATCCAACTTTGTATAAGATGTACCCAATTAATTGCCCATCTGTTATAACTTATAGTGTTAAATTAAGGTTTTCAGCCAAAAATTGTAACACATACACTTCTAACCTAATAAAACAAAATTTTGACAATTTGTAGGTTCAGAGGCTAATCCAGAGTAAGTATGTGAATAATCATATCTTTTTAGGATTTACTCAGAGTTTTTCATCTTTTGTAGGAACTAAGATGGTGATCTAGTGACCGAGATTGATCCCACACGTACGAATCAATGTAGCATTTTCAAACAAGCAAGGCTAATCCTATGAGGAATCTCATAGATTTGCAATATATTGGAATCTATTTAGATCAATTAACTTCAGCCAATGAGATAGAGATGTGATTAAACTAGGAAATTAAAACAATTAAGAAGGAAACATGCATGAAATTAAAGACCAGAATTAAAAGAAACTTACTAAAAACTAAAGATAAGAAATTAGAACAAAAACTTACCTAACTAATGTGCAAGCAACTAAAGGAAATAATGCTAAATTAGAATGCATCAAATTAGGCAACTATTCTTAAGGAAACTACTCAAAATAGAAACTTTTCTAAACTAGATTTGAAACTTTCTAAAAATAGAACATTCTAAAACCAATTTAGGAAACTTTCTAGAACTAAACTAACATGCAAAAGCAAGTAACCAATGAGATCTGACTAAATTTAACAAGAAATTAGAAATATGTATGTGAATGGAAACTACAATTAAGGAATTCCTAAGGATTTAAGCAAATAAGGTGTTTAGATAGCTGGAAACAAAGCACAAAGTTAGGGAGAGAAAATTTCTAGATTTCAACTACTTAAGAATATTAAACAGATCAACCATAAGAAAGTAATTGAAACCTCAAATTTTATGCATGGAAACAACCCAGATATAAATTACCTTGACAAATGAAATGTTTCATAACAAGAAACCTCAAAGAATTCTATTGAATCATCTCCAAATCACACACACAAAAAAGATGCATAATACATGTTCTATTGCTGGAAATTGCATCTAATTTTTAAGCATGAAATCCTATCTAAACAACATAAAAAATGTATAAGGCTCACAAAGTAAAGCACGATGACATGCAAAGAAGGACCATGAAGGAATTCAAGAGAAAAGAAGGCTAAGTGGGTAAACTAACTAAGGCAAATTGACCTAAAATTAAGATGAGGAACAAGGAGAAAAGCATGTAAAGCTAAGTGAAAACTCAAGGCTTTAAGCTATCAACTCTTTTGACTGTTACTGCCAGTGAGAATTTAACTTAGATCTTGATTGAATAAGCAAAGAAAATTATTGAATGGAAGCAAGAAAAAAAGAAATTGAGGGTTGGAAAATTGCAAGGAATTCAAGGAAGCAAAACAACATGAAACAACTATGAAATTAAAGCTAGGAAAGTATACTACTAAATTGAAATTGGAGAGTAGTTAACCAAGACAACAACTAGAAAACCAAAGGAATAAAAGCATCAAAGAAGCACTAAAGTCTAGTAGCAAATAAGACCAAAGGAAGCTATATTTCAAGTTGTCTCACCCACCTCAACTTGGAAAATTGATATGAGCCATGGCGGCATATATAGTTGATTGGGTCCCTAACTTAGGAAAGGGTGAATCCATGAGAAGAGTGGCTTTAGGGTTATTATATTGAATGAGAAAGGTTTGGAGGAGGAAATTTAGGTAGGAATGCTGTCATAAAGATGACATGAGAGAGAGAGAGAGAGAGAGAGAGAGAGAGAGAGAGAGAGAGAGAGAGAGAGAGAGAGAGAGAGAGAGAGAGAGAGAGAGAGAGAGAGAGAGAGAGAGAGAGAGAGAGAGAGAGAGAGATAAGCATGAGCTGGCTAGTTTCCAAATTAGGAATGGGGGAGGAGTCCTTTTGCATGAAGGGAAAGTAGCCCTCCACACTCCTAATTGTGTGGAATTTGAATGAGGAAAATAGGTAAGATGTGGGGAGGAAATGAGGATGGAAATTTTAGGGTTAAACCTAGGGTTTTAATGTGCTTGAATAGACTTATAGGGTTGTGCCACTTTCTTAGTATGTGCCTCCCTCCCTAAGTAAAAGTGGTGAAATCCTACTATGGAGGGTGGACCTAAGATAGAAAGTGGACTAGGAATGTGGGTTTTCTCTCTTGTTGGGTCCCTTAATGCATGATCATCTTACCTTTTACATTAATATCATAAAATCCCTTAAAAATTACTCTTTTAACTTAAGAAAGTTGCTTGAATTGATCCTCCAATGGTGTGGTTCCATGTGGCACTCCTCCTTGGCTTGATGGTTTGTTCCTTGGTGACTTAAGTGGCTTCAATGGTTGGCTTAAAGACTTGAGTATTTTGTATGGATTTTCACCCTTTTTCATGGCTTTAATGCCTTAGTTGGCTTGAATGGCTCCCATGCAAAGGTGTTGGAAATGCATGGCTTAGGATTGGGCTTGGATCATTTTAATCACCTTTGCACTCTTCTAATTTTTTCTAGGGGCTCCGTCCCCATGCCCCTGGCTAGCGAATTGCATAGCTCGACATGCAAAAAACTTTATGAAGGGAAATATAGGCTGTTGGATTATCTTCTCACTCATTATAAAAAGAGTAAAAAAATTAATTAAATCTTAAAATATCAAACTTTTGAATCATTAGGTAAGAAATGCACGTGTTACAAAAATTTGAATAGAAACTCTAATTTAACACTATAAGTTATAACACATGGGTAACTAATTAGGCACTTTTTATCCAAAATTGAACACTTATCACCACCCAACTAGAATTTTGATAGCCCCAAGTACAACATGTGAAAAATCATGAAAACAAAATGGTTGTCATTTTCGTAGGTACTCACAATTGTATTTAGCATATGCTACAAGCCCATAAACCCCTAGGTTACCCTTAATGGACAAGTTTGGCATCGTGATGGTCTGCAATGAATACCCCCACAAAATTCAAATAGATCCACTAGAACTCTTCTTGCTTCAAAAACTTAATAAATATGAATGAGAAATTCTACAAATTACCGACATACAAAACCCATTTTATTCCATTTTCATCTCAAAGTGCATGTGTTTCTACAGGCTACATAAATCAGGACTTATAAATAGATATGCTTATTACTCCTTTGGAAAGATGTCATGACCTCAAATTCTCACTAGTATACACTCAAAAATAAAGCTCATAGAGAAATGGGGTTAAAGAAAATTCTCTCACTATATGACAAAATTAAACAAGACTAATGGTTCACATAACCTTTTTAAGCATTAATGAGACAAAAAAATATGATCCCTTAGAATGGATGTCATTATCAAGACCAATAGAAATTTTTTACCTTAATTCCTCCTATTTATATTCTCATCAAGGCTATCTTTCGCATTAAGATAAATAGGTCTTTAGATAGGATGAAACATAGGCTTGGGATATGTTTTAAAAAGAAGGGTATAATGATTCAAAGGTTCAAATATGAGAAGATGTTTTCCATTGAATGTTTGTTAGGACAAATTTTCATTTCTTCATATTAAAGTGAATATCTTTTCTAATTTTCCTTTCTTTTATCTTCATAAATTTTTTCCTTTTCATTTTTTGACGTGGGCCCCACATGAGTTTAGTTGTAAGTTAGACATAGTTTTAGGTAAATTTTGAATTCTCAAAACTTATTAAATTATATATCTTGTTAAGGATTAAATGAGTTGAAATTTTATTCTAGATTCATAGAAAATTTCAAGGAATTTTGCCTTAAAATTATAATTTTATCATAAATCAAGTAATTATAAAAGGAATTAAAATTTAAAATTTGAGAAGAAAAGGTCAATTATTGGATTGTACTAGATGAAAGGTTTATAAAGACATTAAAAAAGCATGAAACAAAGATCGAGACCCAAAAATCCAAAATTTTTACAAATGAAAAAAGGGGGCTAAAATTGATAATGACACCATCCTTAGTTAACTATTAGTTACACAGTGAATCATTGGAAGTGAATCTAGACATGGGAGCCAAACTCACCATGTGGACTTAGCCCTCCCTCCATACGTCGAGGACCAGAAATAAGGGAAAACCCAAGTTTTCTCGATGATCCCCACTGCTTCTTCCCTCCTGGTAACTCTGACCGATCTCGTAGGATTCTCTTCTCATGTCACTTTTCCCCTTAGGCTGCCAGCTCCTTTAGTTCACCTCTCTACTCTGAGCACTACCTCCTTCAATTAGATTGTGCCTCACTCCACAGTCATTCTTTTTCCCTTCGGATTCTTCTCCCATGCAATTTTTCCAGTGAATACTTAAAGGCATGAATGACCTCTTGAAACCATCTGAAGATTGGCTGATTAGGTAAGTCCTTCTCCCATCCTTTTTCTTCTTTTCCTTTCTTCTTCTTCTTTTTCTTTTACTTTTCTATCCTAGTTGTTCTTAACCACCATACACTGTTACTGTCACCGTTTTTTGATGACAGTAAATGGTGAAATTGACGGAGAAAAGTAACTGTTGAAAAACATAGTCGTCAAAATAGCATTAGATCAATGCTCCAAATCATTCACCCTATTCCTCATATGATTATAAGTGAAATCCCTTTGCTTTCACTAAGATCCATCAAGTAATGAAGCCAAAAATTGAGAAAAATTGTAAATCCAAGGACTTTAAAAAAGTTAGATAAAATCTAGCCAAAAATCCAAAATTTTGGGAAAATTTGTAGAACAAACTAGATAAAACTCTAAATCATTAAATTCTAAACAAACATCTACAGTTTAATGAAGTTTTCATCGCTAATGATGACCAGAGTCCAGCCATCTTCTCTGGCAGTAGTGACTTTTTTCGATAAGACCCTAAAAATGAAAATTTTTGGATTCGAATAATTCATGCCTAATTTTTTCATCTATGACAATGGATTTTTTATTAGAGACTATTTGATCAATGAGTTTTCACTAGAAGAATTGGTAGTGCATAGGAAAAACCTTAATCTTTGCATTCAACCATTAAAAACACTATTGGGAAGTAGATCCATGTAATTTATGACTCTAATTATATATCAGTAATGAATTGTGACAAAAATAATAGACCAATTATAGACCAATTAATTCAAGGCCCGATTTATCTATCCAAAAGTCTATTTGCAGCCATAGAATGTTAGGAAAGGTGATCAAACCATGGATTATGTTTAAAATCATCAAATTGTTAAACAAATTACCTTTAATAATGTGAATTAAAACTTCTAAGGTACATGCATGGATCTAGACTGTCAATTAGAGGCCAATGGTGCTAATCTAAGTAGATAGTGACCAATTAATTTCCTGATTGTCTATCTAGATATGAGGGGTTAGATTAATGACATTACTAGTAGAGATCTTGAAGTAATTATAGTAATCTGTAGAGAATTTTGAAATTTACTTAGAACTTTTATTCTCAATCCAAGTTTTGAGTATGATTTGAATGATATTGATAATTGAATTTTGAGTTGTAATTACAACTCAGGTAAGAACACTAAACTCTTCTTTATCCTTAAATTCTTATTGATCTAAACACTTTGTAACTAACACTATGGATGTATAGAACATATAGATTATCATAATGATTGAATGGATAATATGACTCGTCACTATCTTGGCTGTGCTACTGGAGGCTCTAGGGAAGTCAGAATAGGAGAGCACTCTTCTTGGGGTGGGCTTACTAGATGCTTTCAACAGTTATCCACTCTGCACTTGGCTACTTAGCATTTATCATGGGCACGATAACTAGCACACTAGAGGTGCATCCTTCCCAGTCTTCTTGTCTAGGGAAAGGTCATTTCATTGCTCTGACACCCACACTATATATGGACCAACTGTCTCACGACAGTCTAAACCCAATTCATGTATCACTTTAATGGACGAATAGCCCAACCCATGGAACATACTACAGCCCTAGGTGGTGATGAGCTAACATCAAGGTGCCAAACCTTCCCGTCAATGTAAATCGTGGGGAAGATCAGCCTGTTATCCATGGAGTAACATTTATCCCTTGAGCGACGACCTCCACTTGAAATCGTCGGATCACTAAGGCTAAATTTGTCCCTATTTGAGGGGTGAGTCTTGCAGTCAATCTCTCTTCTACCTTTGCATAGAGGGTCAATCATCGCTTGTCCCAAGGAAACCTTTACATGCCTCTGTTACCTTTTGGGAGGCCTATGCCCCATACAAATTGTCTACTTGAGACTATCCCTTGGCCCATAACTCCTGACACAATGTTAGAATTCTAGCTCTTCTAGAGTAGTATCTCACTAATCACTTGGGCCTCCCCACAAAGAGGCTTTCTTCGCCTTCCAACTAAGCTGTGTAGGAAAGGCCCAAAGCCAATCCCCCAAAATAGTAAAGCTTCATTGTGTCTTTCCATCTAGATACAAGTAGTCTACATCTTCATAGACATGTCTATTTCAACGAGCCTCTATTAGATATAGTTCCTAGATCATTACACCTTTTGTGTGGGTTGGAACTTATCCAATAAGGAGTTTCGCTACCCTAGGACCGTTATAGTAATGGCTGCCTTTCACTTGGGCTTCAGATGTCAGCTCCCCTGTCATTAGGTCACCAACATCCTTGACCTTCCGGCACTGGATAGGTATCAACCCCCATACATGGTCTTACAACTTTGTAGAGACCTATGGTTTTGGTAAATTGGACAATTTTATATTTTATGGACATTTGCACAATTTTCATATTTGTGGACAGTTTTATGCTCATAATTATGATGTAAATTGGATGTGATTCAATAAATTTCTTTGAAAATTCATGTTATGGAACATTTATTCTACCAAAGTAATTAAAATATGTGTTGATTCCTTGTGTGAAAGTTGTGGTTTCAATACCTTTTTAATGCAAAATTTATTTACTATTTTTAAGTACCAAAATCTAGAAATTGGTTTTTCCTTAACTTTGTTCTTTAATTCCAGTTATCAAAACATCTTATTTTCTTGAATACTTAGGTACCATTTAAATGTTCATATTTTTTTATTAGATTCCATAATTATTTTTCATATTAACTCATTGTAGGTGCATTTAATTTTACCATCTTTAGGGCTCCAAAATCATGTGCACGTTAAAAAACCATGTGCATGGCTCTAAATCTCTTTCCTTGTAGATTCTTGGTTAATTTAGTTACTTAATTTAGTTTTAGAATTAGTTAATTCATTGCTTGCATTTTATTTTTAGGTTTAGAAATTTTTCTTTTTGAGTTTTAGAAAGTTCCATCTTTAGGAAGTTTTAGGATTTAGAAAGTGATAAATTTAGAAAGTTTTTTAACGGTAGTTTCCCTTCACATGCATGTTTCTAATTTCTTCTTAAAGTTAGTTAGATCTAATTGGGTACCTATTTTTTCATGTTAATTTAGTGTTAGAAATTTGCTAAATTTTTTTTAAAAAGTTCTATTTTTAGAAAGTTTCTAATTCTAGTTTAGGAAAGTGTCACTTTTAGTAGTTTCCTTTAGTTTAAGTTTCTTATTTGATTCATGCTAATTGAGCATTAGTTTCATTTAATTGCTTCCATGCTAGTTATATTAGATTCTAATTTATTATTTTGTTTTAGCTTTTAGTAGTTTCTTTTAAGTTTAGTTTCTAATTCTATGCACACTTCCATTTCATGTTGTTTAATTCTCTAGTTTAATCACAACTCTTCTTCTTTGGCTGAAGTTAATCAACTTGAATAAAATATAATTCATCGAAATATGTGATATTCCTTGAGGGTTCAACCTCACTATTGTAAAAATACTATATTGATTTATGTGCCTGCGAGTTTAACTTAAAATGCATAACAAGTTGTTGGTGCCGTTGCTGAGGAATTGTAATGGATTTGTGGTTGGATTATTTTTTAGATTATTTACTTTTTTCTTAATTTTAGGTTGCATTAGGTTAGGGTTTTGCATCATAGTTGCTTATTTTGCTAATTCCTCACAAAATTAAATCCATCTTACTTGTTTTGTGTGAGGGGAATTTGGCAAAGGAGCTACTTCATCCACTCAAGATTTACGCACTTTCTTAAATTGGGTTTTTCTTTTCTTTGAGTGAAACTTGTAGTGAGGCCCATTGTAACTTGTAATTTCAATTTTAATTTTAAATGGGTTGTATTAAAATAGGGCAAGTGTGTAGTATAGAGGCCCACACTCGATCTTCATAAAAAATGCCACTATAAGTATCCCTCGCTTTCTTTTTATTTTCCTAGTTTAGGTTTCATTTAGTGTAATTTGCATTTGGTTGGTAGTGTAATTCATATAGATTAGGATCATTCATTTTAAAGGTTGCATTTTTATTTTGGATTGTTGCATTAGAGAGCACCTATCTAACCTTGGTTGGATGGCACATAGGTTGCATTAGTTTGTTTCTTTTGTTTTGCATTGCATATTTATAGGTTTATGGTGGAATGGAATGAATGCTAGTAAGGGCACCACAAGAACTCTTATAAGATAAGGATTGGATTTCATCACCTGCTCCTTGAGCCACCTAGGAATCAAGCAACATCCTTGTATGTTTAATTTAAAATCAAGTAGGAAGGGTGTCAATCTTTGAACTTAAAGTTAGCACCTTTCAACCCAGAGATTCAACGCAACCTTAGATAAGAAGAAAGAAACCAATTTCCTATTCCCATGGCTGAACCACTAGCAAGAGATGAGCGCAAATCTATTAGATATTTTTATGCACCTTTACAACTCAACACCCCATTCTGTATAGATTTGCCTCCTACAAACGTAGACCACTTTGAGTTAAAGCCAAGATCATCTTACTCTCTACTTTTTATGGTCGAGATCGAGAAGACCCTTACCTACATATCAAGGAGTTCCTTAATATTTGCAACAAATTGAGGTTTCAAAAAATTTTGGATGATGCTATTAGCCTTCAACTATTCCCATTCTCACTCAAGGATAAAGCTAAGTCATGGCTCAACTCCTTGGAGGTAGGTTCCATTAATACATGGGATCCATTGTCTAAGAAGTTTTTGATCAAATGATTCTCCATTGACAAAACAAATTCCCTTCATCGAGAAATTATCAATTTCCAACAAAGGTATGATGAACAATATTACACATGTTGGGAATGATGGAATGACCTGTTGTAGAAATTCCCTCATCATGGATTTGAGAAATGGCAACAAGTTCAATACTTCTATGAGGCATCGGTGTCTTAAAATAAACAAATGGTAGATGCAATGAGTGGAGGAGGGTCCCTCATGTTAAAAGATGAGAGAGAGGCCTGGGAGTTCTTTTAAACATTGGTAGATAATTCCTAGCAACGGGATTATTCAAATAGAAGAGAGAGAAACAACTAGCCGCCAAAGAAAGGGGTCTATATGAGATAGGAGTACTTACAGATCCATCTTATAGGCCTGACTCTATAGTTGAAAAATTAAACAAACTAGAGCCTTTAGGTGGAAGAATGGACAAACTTGAAACTATGTTTGAAACTTTTATGGTAGCCACTCTATCCCATAAACCTCCGCAAGAGGTATGTGCTACTTGTTCTTGTCCAACCCATCTAACTTCAGCTTGTCCATCAAATAAAGTATACCCTGAGTACCTTTTAGAGCAAGTGAATGCACTTGGTGCATATTGCAATCCTAGCAACAACAACCCATATTCTGAGACCTATAATCTAGGATGGGATAGGCATCCCAATTTGTTATGGTCTAAGAATACTTACCAGGGGCGTACTTTCCTTATTCAAAACTTTCCTAGGATGTCTGCTTCACAACAACCACCAAGTTTTCAATTGTCCCAACAAACACAAAAACCATCAATGGAGGACAATATGCAATATATCATGAAAATAGTTGATGAAAATACTAAAGCCCTGCATCAAACCCAGAATGAGAGTTGACAAAATATTGCCAAGTTAGAGAGGGAAATGAGTCAGTTGCATGCATCTTTAAATGAAAGGGAAAAAGGAAAGTTTCCTAGTTAGCTTATCCCTAACCATAGGGGCTAATTAGAAATAGGGTCTAGTTCACAAAGACCCCATGAGCAAGCCAAGGCTATCATAACCCTTATGAGTAGTCATCATGTTGATAACAAAGTAGGGCAAAATGAGGACAAGGAAGAGGAGAATGAAAAGGCCAAAACATGACAGAAAGAGATTAGACAAAAATTCCTACTATCTAAACCTATAGTCGAGGCGTCCTATGTGCCCAAAGCCCCATTCCCTCAACTACTCAATAAGGCTAAGAAAGGAACAAATTTTAAAGAGATAATGGAAGTGTTTAAAAATGTACAAATAAATATTCCATTACTCAATGCTATAAAGGATATTCTTGCTTATGCCCTCCACACTACTATAAAGCGAAAGCTTAATGTGGAAAAGAAAGCCTTCCTCACCGAGCAAGTGAGTTCTGCAATTCAACACAAGACCCCACCAAAATTTATAGATCTAAGATGTCCTACAATTTCTTGCATTATATGAAAACATTTCATAGATAGGGCATTACTTGACTTGGGGACTAGTTCTATTAACATACTCTGTTTGTGAGCAACTAGGGCTTGGTGAGCTTAAGCCAACCAACACCACATTTTAGTTAGCCAATAGATCAAATAAGATTCCTCGTGTTTTACCTTCAATCCATTGGAGGCCTATCTTACATAGTTTAATTTTAATTTTTAACATTTGGCTAAAGACATTAAACGTAGCCCATATTTGGGAGGCAACCCAGGGTTTTAAAGTCTCATTATTCTACACCACTCATTTATCATATAAATGTCCTCTATTTCAAAGCATTGGTGACAACATTTCATTTAGGTTGGGGATGTGGACATGCATGAGATATCTAGTTTTTTTTTCTTCTTGAGCAAAAAAAAAAGAAGAATAAGTTTTTACCAAAATCCCTCATTGTGATCAGAATTGGATGTTAAGAATTTAGTAATTCTACTATTTTCACCTCTTAATGAGAGTGTGTATGGCTAGTTTTTCATATTATTCATAGGTTGAAGCATTTGCAGAAGGTTAATGCTCGAAAAAAATTTACACATAGCACATAGTCAAGACTAATAGAGAGGTATGACTTAGAGACTCTGAGGAAAATCAGTGGAAACCTATAACCTAGTAAGTTTAGGGACTATCTTCTCTTTGAAAGTATAAGTAATTCCATAGTTTTCTTCAGCGTATGTAATTTAATGTGATCCTGTCATCCTTGTTTTGGTTAACTATTAAGAATAAATATGAGTAATAGCTTTCCAAAAAATTTATTGAATTTGATAGGCTTTAAGAAACCTAGGGAATGGTATAGGCCATATGATCAGCCCAAGGATCTAACCTACCCAAAATAAGCTAGAAAAATAAGTACCCACTACCCATTTTCAAAATGAGTAGAATTAGTGGAAAAGTTCAAAAAGGACAAAAAGTTAAAGAAGTGAGAAAAATTAACAATCTTTCTTTCAAAGAGTCAAAAGAAAAAAGAAAAAGAAAATCCAAAAGAAAGAAGTATCTAAAAAAGAAAAGAAAATTTGAAAGACAAGAATACAAAGGAAATTTACTTCAACAAGGCCAAAGAAGAATTGTCCAACTATCAAAAAGAAGACCTCTACTCAATTTTAACCCTTTGAAATACTTATACACATCTTTTTGAACCTGTCTTAAGCCAACATATCATCCTAGTCAAAGACCTGTAGACCTTAGGTGGAACATAACCTTAAAGAGGATATAAAAAAAAGAAAAGAAATTAAGGTAAAATACCCCTACCATTCTTGGGGATAACATCCACTCTTAAGGATCACTTTCCTTTGCTTCTTTAGCACTTAAAAATTTATGTGAACCATTAGCCTTATTGGATTTGATCACATAATGAGAGAAATATATTTAAACCCTTACTTGAGAGCTTCATTTTTTATAGTATACCTGTGAGGATTGAAGTCAAGACATATTTCCAATGAAATTTAAGCACTCTGAGAGATAACTAAATGAAATGTCTTTAGTAGATGGATAATTTATGAAATTGTTAGTCATCTCTATTAAGTTGTGAAAAACTAGTAGAGAGCCAATGACAGAAGATTTTCTAAGATAAAGTACAAGACTCAATCTTAGAAAATTTTGTGGTTATATTCACTGCAAACCTTCACAAGGCCTAACTCATCCACTAAGAGTAACCTAGGGGGTTTAAAGGGCTTATTGCATGTGCTAAATGCAATCATGAGTACCTTTGAAAATGGCTCTTTGTACCTATTTTTGTAAAATGATTTTTCACATGTTTTTCTCAAGACCAGAAAAGTGCTAGTTGGGGGGTGTGATAAGTGTCTAATTTTGAATAAAAAATACCCAATTAGTTACCCATATGTTATGACTTATAAGAGCAAATTGGGGTTTTAGACCAAAATTCGTACCACATACAATTTTTGACCCAATGAAGCAAAATTTTGATATTTTGTAGGTCCAGAGGCTAATCTAAGGTAAGTATATGATTAATCATATTTTTTATATTTAATTAAAGATTTTTTTCTTTTGTAGGAAGAGAGATGTTGATCCAATTATCGAGATTGATCAAGATGGATATTGAAGATCAAGATCAAAAGATGAAGTCAAAGCCCAAGAGTCATCAGTCCAACATGAGATCAAGGTCAAGGATGAGCAA
The DNA here is from genome assembly GCA_035236585.1 of Warburgia ugandensis. Classification (NCBI taxonomy): domain Eukaryota; kingdom Viridiplantae; phylum Streptophyta; class Magnoliopsida; order Canellales; family Canellaceae; genus Warburgia; species Warburgia ugandensis. The sequence continues at coordinate 29,449,336 of CP141131.1, forward strand.
TGGATGCAATCAAATGAGCCAAAGGTGGCCAAAATGGGGCCGTGAAGTAAGCCATGCATTTCCACCACCTTTGCATGGGAGCTATTCAAGCCACCTTAGCCATTAAAGCCATGAAAAAAGGTGATAAACCACACAAGCTACTCAAGCCTTGAAGCCACTTAAGCTACCAAGGAATGAGCCATCAAGCCAAGGAGGAGTGCCACATGGAGTCACACAATTGGAGCATCAATTCAAGTAACTTTCCTATGTTAAGAGTGTGATTTTTAACGGATTTTTTGAGATTAATGCAAAAGGTAAGATAATCATGCATTAAGGGACCCGTAAAGAGAGGAAAAGCCACTTTCTAATCCATTTCCTAACCACAATCCACCCATCTTTCTAGTGTTCCATGTTTTCAAGTGAAGGATGGAGCAACAATCCAAGAGGAGGATGCGCCTCCCCTCCACCCTCCCCCCCCCTTACAAATTAGTGATCAAGTGGTTTCCTAAATAAGGAACCTTAGGTCTGCTTCATTCCAAATAACTATAAAACCTTATATCTTTATACATCTTTCATAAACCTTATTCCTTAAAGTTCGGGATTTCAGGATGATCCTTGGATGTCAAAATCAAAGTCAGAGCAATCAGAAACCCTAGATGGAACATAAAGCCTTATCTATGCAAAATAGGGTGTTCATATCAAAAGTAAGGTGATTAAAACTCTCATACAAGCATATATGCATATTACCACCTTGAAAAGCTTCTAAAGGAAGCCCAAATCACATACAATAAGATCACGTGCAATGGAAACATCTGAAATAAAACAAGTTAGAAGATTGGGACTTGTAGAAGACTTTTTCCTTACTTTCTCTCTCCTACTCAACCAAAGGAATGGACCACTGAGGAGGAGCACAAAGTTTTCACACAAAATTGGTGAGTCTCACTAATTTCAAGTGGAGAATATAAGAAAAAATCAAGAGGATTGGTAGAGAGAGAGAGAGAGAGAGAGAGAGAGAGAGAGAGAGAGAGAGAGAGAGAAGATATGAAAAATCAATGGCTGAAAATCATCTTACTTTTCAAGTACTTAAAGGTCAAGATCCACCCTTGTAGATGCATATCTCAAGAAGCCAACAAAATCACATTCAAGTTAGGATGGACCAATAAGAAGCTACATTACAATGTAGACCGAATTGAATGACTATTGGTGGAGAATTTTCCATTAAGATGCACACCTAATCTTAAGGAAAGGACATCCCTACAAATAAGGAAAAAGACATCCCACCTATGTGGAATACTATTGGCTCAAAGAAAAACATGTGAAACCCAAAGTGGATAAGTAAATCTCTAAGAAATCTACATCATTCACTCTAGGGTAATCCAATCCAATGGTGGATACTAAAGAAGCTTTAAAAGAAGATCTATTTGGCTAAGAGTACTCCAACCAAATCTCAACCATTCAAGATAGGATGACGATGATTTGAGGGCCAAGAATGAATCACCAAAAAGATGAAAATCCTAGCCACTTTCCCTTGTTGAAAAGTCAAATCATGGTTAGAGATATCTCCACCATTGATTACCATCTAATGGATCACATTCCTCACATAATTAGAAACTCTAAAATACTCCCATGGAGATATACCACCTTCCCTATCCACTTTCTAATTGCAAACCAAATCCCACCTAAGTCCTAAATTCTCTCCTAATCTTCCTCTCTTCCTTCATAAGTAATTCTCTTTCTACCTTACTCAAATTCACTTTCCTAACCACCCTATCTCCCTCTTTATCCCATTTTCCTACCCAAATCATACACAAACTCCATTCCACTTTTCCAAATAGGATTCCACGCCTACCCCTTCACTAGTCCCTTCTCCTTATCTTCCTCTCAACCACTCCATCTTAACCCTTCTTCCCTTCTACCTTAAATCCTAGCCATTCATCTCTATGGCTTCCTCTCCTAAAACTTTTAAAATAGGAGGTGAAGGAGAAGGAAAACTTTTTATCTCTTGCCTTTTCTTTGAATACTAAAGCTAAATCTAGGAGAAACAGAGGGAGAGAGATTTCCTCTATTAAAGCTCACATAAGATCAAGTTCAATCCTTTAGAGAAGAGGTAAGGAAGCTCTTCTATTACCATTCTCCTTTTTTTCTTTCTTTTTTCCATCTTCTTCTTCATTTCCCTTCTTCGTTTTTCATTTTCCATGCATTTCCCCCACATAAATTAAATGCATGCTTCATTAGTTGCATGCATACCTTATACGTCCTCCACTTCCATGTTTCCCTTGCATAAACTTGCATACACCCTTCTCCCATACCCTTTAGTCCACATCTACACAATCATGCTTCATAACCCCACCTCCTTCCTCCCTTACACACCATTCACTTTCATTTCCTTGCATGCTTCCCTTACTCTTCTTTTTATTTATCAGATGCACACCCTTCTCTCACCCATCTATTCCACACATCTTGTTTTGCCATATTTTCACTTTTGCTTTCTTCTTTTGGGATTTGGGAATCTAAAAAGAGGAAGAAAGTCTTGTGCTCTTTGAAAGAAGCCAAGGTTAATTCCAATTCCTAAAGCATGGTTGAGAAACATTTGGGTTTGTGGCATGTTGGGCCAATGAAAAATGGAAAGCTGAGTTGTAGATTAGTGCTAACGTAAGTGTATAGGCCCTTATCAAGTTACACAACAAGAAGATCGTAAAGTGGAGTTCAAGCCCAGATTTGAAGAAGAGAATTTTTAAAGAGCCTTGCTAAATGACACAATGAAAGACTATTATAATAGCTACTTCAAGGATGTTTCTTACATTGCTTTGTTTATTTTTCCTTCCTTTCTTATATTCAATTGTAATCAAAGTTCATTAAATAAAATTTTTCTTTCCTTTTCATAGTTAGATACTTTCTTTACTTTATTTCCTTGCTTTATATCTTAGTTAGTTTTCTTGTTTAGTTCATTTACTTGCTTACATTTAGTTTGATTAGTTTAGCTACTTTAGTTTAGAATTCTTCCCTTTCTTTCCTTGTTGGCTAGGTTGGAGTAAAGTAACTTAGGTCTTAATTAACTTCTTTTATTAAAAGAGTCCTCATGGGATCAACCTGCATCTACTGATTATATACTTTAATAGAGCCATCCATTATCGATAATTATTAAGACACCTCAAGTTTTTTATGCCATTGACAGGGACTTTCAACAAAGTTTTACTAAAATCAAAATTTTCTTTACTTTACCATTGGTCATAGTCTTAGGATTGCATATAGTATAGTTTCTTTTTGCACAATTTTCTCATTCTTGAAATAATTTGATACTTTCCTTTTATTTGTGCAAGATTTCGGTGAGGACATAGCCTTTATTTATTTTTTATTTAAGTGGATTATAGTGAGGACATGTAAATTTTTATATATCACGATTCACTTAGATTTAAAATAAAGGGTTGTAATAATGCAAGTCAAGGGTGAGCCATCCTAACCTAAAAGAGGAGGTGGTATGCACATGGACCCACCTTTGTATGAGAAGACTAAATTTAGGACTCTATTGTGAGACTATTCTTCCCTTCTTTTCATTTTCTAGATTATTTGCATTAATTTAGTTACATTTGGATGATAGTATAGAGCATGTAGAATGCATTTCCTTACTTGTTGCAATCTAGGGTTTGCATTGGTTTTATTGCTTTTCTTGCATATTAGGTCACATTTAATTGCTTTAAGGTGAATATATATTGATCAAACTTTGTGAGAATACTTAAATGAATTAGTAAGGGCATTCATTCCTATAAGATCAAGGGTGGATGTGATGATTAACCCTTAGCCCACCTAGGTGAAACATTACCTTAAGTGCAACTCTAGCCTCAATAATTAAATTAAAATCAATTTAGAAAAGACCTCAATAGCTTTTGAGCTCATAGAACCTTCTTGAAAGGATGCAATCGTGTCTTAATTATTACAGCACATGCATGGATCTGTTGGAGCATAGATACATCAAATACGGGTCGATTGCATGAGGACTCTATGATTAATAAGAGATAATTAAAACTAATTTTCTTTACTCTAACTTAGCCAATTAAAACTAATCCAAGCAAGCTAAACAAAGCACGTAAACCTAAACTATGAAATAAAGACTAAACTAAAGCAAAAGAAAATAAAATAAAACTAAGGAATGGAAAAGACAATTTCATTAATCAACTTCTCAACCATTACAAGGAATGGAAGAAATTAACAAAATAAAGCAAGAAAAGAAACTTCCTTGAAGTGGCTGCTATAAAAGTCCTTTGTTGTGTCACTCAACAAGTCCCCTTATATGCCCTCTTCTTCAACTTGAACCATGCTTTACAATCTTCTTGCTATGTCACTCAACAAGGGTCTATGCACTTACATTCAACCCAAAGTACAATAATCTACAACCAAGCTTTTCACTTATCATTAACCCAACATGTCAAAAATCCAATGAAAATCATCAACCATGATTTAGGAATTGGAATTAAACTTGGTTGTCATGGAAGGGCATAAGGTGTTCTTCCTATTCCTTAGATTCCCAAATCCTAAGGAAGAAAAGAAACTGAAAGAAGCAAGTCAAGTGTGCTTGTAACCTTAATGGTGATGGAGGGTGCATGTAATATAAAGGAAGGGATGCATGGTGGAGTTGGAATGGAGGAAGGAGAGGAAAGGAATTAAAGACTAGAAATATTTGGAGAAAAAGAAGATGAGAGAAAGAAAGGGAAGTATGGATGGAAGAGCTTCCTTACCTCTTCTCCAATGGATTAAATTTGATCTTATGGTAGCTTTGACAAAGATGATCTCTCTTCCTTTGTTTTCCTAGGTTTAGCTTTCAAGGTCAAGGAAAATTTAAGACATAAGGGTTTTTGTTCTCCATCACCTCGTATTTATAGACTTTAAGGAGTGGAAGCCTTAAGGATGGATAGCTAGGATCTAGAGGAGAGAGAAAGAAGAGTTGAGATGGAATGGATGAGATAAAGATAAAAATAAGGGAAGCAAAGGGGGGAGAAGGTGTGGAATTCAAGTAAGGGTGAGATAGGATAGAAAGGTGGGATGGGAAAGGTAGAAAAGTGATAAGGTGGGTAGGAAAGAAGGTAAAGCGTGGTTAAAAAAGAGTATTGATCAAGAGGGAAGGAAGAGAAGAAGATTAGGAGAGAATCTAAGAAGTTAGGTGGGATTTGGTTAGCAAGTGGACAAGGAGGGGGAGCATCTTTTCCATGTGGGAGAGTGGGAGTGGAAGATAGAATGAGAAAGGGAATAGCTAAGGAAAGGGAATAAGTGGGGAAGGAAAGAGAGAAAGAAAAGTGAAAGAGAAGGAAAGTAGGTAGAAGGAATCTAGGGGATTGCAAAATAGAAAGTCCAAGGGGTCAGGGGCGTGGAATCCATGTGGGTGGGTGGTAGTGTCTTACAAACCCTAAGTTAAGGTGAACCATAGAATTAACATGAGTGGTTGAGATCTTCTTTTCCTTAGGGTTTTGGATTGAATTTTCAATATGGGAAAGTGTTTAAGGTTTGTGGATTTCTTTTACTTCATTCCTGGCCCTTAGATCATACTTACCCTATCTTGAATGGATAAGATCTCATTAGGATATGTAGATCTTTCTTAAGTTTCATTTTCTCTCCACTATTGTATTGAAATTCCCTAGAGTGAATGACCTTGATTCCTTAGAGATTTTCTTCATGTCTAAGTAGACTTCACCACCCTTGCATGGATATGACATCCAATCATTAGGTGGTCTCCTTCATTTGGTTGAGTAGGATGGAGAAAGTAATTAAAAAGTCTGCATGCAAGTCCTAACTATCATTTATTTTAGACAAGCTTTCATTATATATGAATTGGACTTCTCTTTGAAGCTTTAAAAGGTGGTGAAATACATACAAGCATACATGCATGGGGAATTTGCCACCTTTTCACCTTCATTTGAGTAAGAGTTGTGCATAGAGTTTTAGACTACTCTAACTTTGATAGTGACACCCAATAATCATGTTGAACCTCTAAGACTTTATTTTTGGTAGGTGGTTCCATAGTGTAGCTTAGTTTCTAAATTTTCTCTTTTAGGGGTATAATTGTAAAAAAAATTCATTTGTACCTTGGACATGCAAAATAGAGAATTAACCCTAATTAGTGATATTTAATTGATTTCTAAGGCTAAAGCTTGCTAAATATAGAGGTATGTATGTAATATATATATATATATATATATGTACATAAGTGAGCCATTTCCACTCAAATGGCCCTAATTGATTAGCTATGTTGGTATTTTAACAATTAGCTTTGCCAACACATTCTATGACCCATATTATCCATAGCTGACTGAGGAATGTGTGAAGTGATTGACCAAGGTAGAATCTAATTGGTAACCAATAGGGCAAGTCTAAAAGAGAAGATGAGCTACATAAGTTAGACATAACCTAAAATTCAACCCTCTAAATAAGTTAAAGAAAAATCAACCTTTTAGCTTGTTTGCCATTGGGTTACCATTTATTGTGTGCCTTTGTTTGTTTGCATCATACATCATATAGGTTGCATTATCTAGTTTAGTTTTCCCTAGACTAGGTTCTTAAAAAAAAGTACTCTTTCATTATATACAATGACTTGTTTTCATTGTATGCAAATTTGAGTTAACTTAGGCAAGAACTTAGGAGTCAAGAAGATTTAGACCCAGGATCAAAATCATGGCCAATAAAGTAGCAGAGGGCTAAACCCTTAATAGACTATTCTATGCAAGCACAATATAACTCCCCATCATGTATATAGTTACCCGAAACTAATGCAAATATTTTGAGTTAAAATTGGGTGTCATGCAACTTCTACCAGATTGGGGCTATTCCCCTTCTCTTTAAAAGATAAAGTGAAGGCATGACCAAATTCGTTAGATGAAGGGTCCATCATTATATTGGAGCAGTTACCTAGGAAATTCATGAATAAATTCTTTCTTATCCGCAAAACCAATGCCTTCGATACAGAAATAATAAATTTTCAATAGAAAGAGGGTGAGCATTTTATGAATGCTAAGAAAGGTGAAAGGGCCTTTTGATCAAGTGTCTACACCATGGTTTTGAGAAATGACAACAAATACAATATTTTTACAAAGGTCTAACCCCATAGAACTGACATATAATTGATGCTACTATTGGTGGGGCACTTTGGATGAAGAGTGACATGGAGGCATGGAACTTCTTTGAAACTTTATCTAAAAATTATCAACAAGAGATCATTACATTAGAACAGAAATATTTCCATAGCTTCAAAGGAAAGGAGGCAAATATAGGATAGGGACCACTCCTAATCATATAATAAAATAAACATATTAATAGATGGGATGAATGAGATTGCTAATCTTCTTACTAAATTTGGAGAAGTTGTGTTGGCGAGAGAATCCACTATGGAACCTCTACCTGGGTTTGTTCAATTTGACAGTACAACACACCTTACCATTTCATGCCCCTCTCGCTCCATATTCACTTAATTTTTTGGAGCAAATAAATACATTAAATGCATTTGAAAATCCTACCACTAATAATCTATATTATGATACTTACAATCATAGATGGACTAAGCATCCCAATTTCTCATGTCTTCGAATAATCAGAAAGGTCCATTTGGGATCCCTCCTACTTAACTTGTTCCTAGAGCCCCAATTCCACAGCAGAGAGTACCACAACAGTCATTTCCTCTATGTTAGATGAAATAATCTTTATATGAGACCCTTAGTTTGTTTGTGAAGAGTTCATTGGAATCCAACAATAGTATTAAATAAACAAACCCACTCACAATATGTTGTACAATTGGAGTATCAAATGGGTCCACTCATTGCTACATTTTTAATAGGGAACAAGAACAATGTCCTAATCAACCTACACCCAACCCTATCAACTAGTATGAGATTGACACAACTTTTAGTAAGAAGACATTTCATGAGCAGACCCAATTCATAAACATCCTTAGGAGTGGAAAGACAATAGATAATTAGGTATGGGTGACTAAGAAAAATGAGCAAGTTAAAGACAATGAGAGCCCTATAAAGATTAGGAAAGGAAAAGAAAAGAAATGGCCACCTCCTACTTCTCCTCACACTAGTCATGAACCGCATTATATTCCAAAGACTCCATTTTCTTAGCATTTAAAAATGGTTAAGAAGGAGAATAATTTTAATAAGTTAATAGATGTATTCAAACAAGTCAATATAAATATACCATTGATTAGTTCCATAAAAAAAGTACCTTCTTACACCAAGTTTCTAAAATATCTTACACTCACAAGAAAAAAATATCAGGTGCAAAAAAAATCATATCTTATCAAGCAAGCTAGCTAAATCCTACATCACCCCATCAAAATATAGAGATCGAAGTTATCTCATTATATCATGTGTGATTGGGGAACACACAATTGATAGCGCATTACTTGATTTGGGGTTAGTGTTAAAAAATTACCTTAATATGTATAGAAAGAATTAGGTTTAGGCAAGACAAAAAGGATTACTATCACACTATAATTGGTAGATAGGTTAGTTAAAGAAACTTGTGATGTGGTAGAAGATGTACTAGTTCAGTTTGATAGGTTCTTACTATATAGCCTATGGTAGACCCTAATAGTCAAATTCCAATCATTTTGGGATGGCCATTCTTAGTAACATCAAATGCAATAACTAATAGTAGGAATGATAACATGCATTCGTTCTTTGAAAATATGGACATAAAGCTTAATGTCTTTAATATAGAACAACCAAGCTCTGAAGATTTTTATGAAGTAAACATCATACAGAGTGTACTATCTCTATCATCCTCTAACACTGATATCCTCTCAAGGTCTATCTAATCATTTTAGTTTTGAATATTTTGATATAGACAACTCTATTGATGAAGTGAATGATTTACTTGATTCTACGACATTAATGGACACATCGAAATGGAAAGCCTAAGTAGGACCTATCACAATTCTTGAGTTTCCATTTGAGCCAGTTATTTCCCATTCACCCAATTTGAACCTACCACCTGTCCACATCATGCTCACTACAACACTTTTTATTCATTTGATCCCTTTCCTACTACCCATGCACTAGATTCTGATATGGAACTGGAAGCAAAGTCCATTGATGTTTTTACAAAACATCAACCAGCTCTATGGTGTACAGTAGATGATGAACAAGGTATAAAGCCCACTATTTCTTTGCCTTAAGATCAAAATGAACATCCTTTAAGGAAAATGTAGAGTAAGCTTAACCTTATGTTCAAGAAGATGCTAGAGAAGAAGACCATTTTTTCCTTTTTGATGTTGACATCCCATATTCCCAATTTGACCAATTAAGGGATAAGTCCTTTCAAGTTGGTCCAAATAAATTCCCCCTCACAATGGTCCATCATGCTATATTTTTTCACCACCATACATCTCTAGGTGAAGAAAGTATATTGCCTACCGTGAGATTCTAAAATGGAGTGATTTTTCTAAAAACTCCTTCATAGTTAATTAAATTTATTAGATTAGCTAGATATGTTAGGTTTAGTGTCACAAACTTCGATTTGTATCATCATTGTACATTGTGCATCTTTGTCTATGAAAACATATCAATGTACAAACCCAGGAATGTAGGTAATATCTTTCTAAACCTTCTCTTTTTACTTAGTTTTTAATTTTTCCATGCCTTAAAGCATTAAGGACAATGTTTAATTTAAGTCTGAGGGTAGGGTATTTTAATTTTGATTTGTCCCAAGTTTTTCTTAGTTATTTTTGAGTAATTTCTTATGAATTTATTTTAAAAATAAAAATTTTAAAATTTAAAGAAATTATAAAAAATTCCTTTACTAGGATAAGAATTTAGATTTTTTGAATATTCAGTCTATCTTTTAAACTTTAGCTTGTTAATATATTTGTATATAATTAGTCTACTATTTTATCCTTTTTCTAAAAGTTTTCCATGAAAAATTAAAATTCAAAATAATCATTACACAAAATAGCTATATATATATATATATATATATAGTTTAAGTTGAAGATAAAATATAACTTAAAGATCCTTAAGAAGATAAGTGGAGACTATTAATCCATGTGAGTTTGAGAGGGTTATATATAAATTCAAAACTTTTCTATAGTGGACAATAATTTTATAGCCGGTCTAATTATTCTTCATCTTGGTCATCTATTAGAAAAAACATCTAATTTTTTTTTACCATTTACATTTTAGTTTATGATTAATTTAAGTCATATGAAACTTAGGAAATGATAGATATTATCCTTGGTAAAACTCAAAGCCTTTAGCCTTCCTAAGTTATTTTTCTACTAGTTAACCCTTGAGCCTTTTTTTACTAAGCCTTTTCTTTGTGAACCAATCGACTATTACCCTTACTAATCCCAATAGTATATCCATTACACAGTTTCTTTTCTAATATGCAGAGATAATTGGAAAATTATCTTGAAGAAAAGTATGATCCATGGGCAGGCAAGACAACTTGGCAAACTAAAACATCTTAGTAGCCAGAGGAAAAGAAAGCAAAAGCGATTCTCGCAATAGAGACGAGCGAAATGGATCAACCTAAACCGTGAAAACGAGGTTGTGGGAGAGCAACACAAGCGTCGTGCTGCTAGGCGAAGCAGTGGAGTGAAGCACCTTAGATGGTTAGAGTCCAATAGCCGAAAGCATCACTAGCTTATGCTCTGACCCAAGTAGCATGGGGCACGTGGAATCCCATGTGAATCAGCAAGGACCACCTTTCCCTCACGGTGATTAATACAATTCAAATGATGAACATAAGGGCTAAAAAGAGAAAAAAATTCATAGAAAGGCTATACCAAAAGTCGAAGAAAAAAAAAGGTAGCCAATAAAAAGGAAATGTTCATTCTTATGAGAAAAACAAAGTTATGAATAGACTGGTGCAAGAACTTTACATATTCTTCTAGATAACCTTTATTTTTCCTTGCATCACCCATTTTTTGATAAACCTATCCTAAGCCTATCTTTCGTCCTCATAGAAGTTCTAACTTGATCTTATGAGGAATATGACTTGGATATGGTTATGAATGAGTAGGGAATATCGATAGAGTATAACTATCTTAATGGTTGATATCCTTTCCATAAGACCAATATCATATTCTTTCAAAGTTATTATGTGAGAATTTTGGTCTTGATGAATATTATTATACTCAATATTAATGAGAGATTTACCCCTTTCTGAGAGATTGCTTTTTGAGTGCTAGGCATATCATGTGAGATTTGAAGTCAAAACATATATATGGCCGTTAAATTAGGTTATAATTTTCTTAGAAACTAATAATTATGTATATATTTTCTATATTCACATACTCACATTCTAAGGATTGATGAAATAATGGAAAACCTTTAGCATAAGGGTAGGAAGTTGAATTATTGGTCCTTCTTATTAGTAAGCTAAAGTTAGGCATTTAATAGGAGATGAATTGAAGAAAATTCTCCCAGATAAATAAAGGACTTTCATAAAAAATTTGGAAAATGTTTATGGGCATCATTTTTAGGAACCTTTATGAGACTACAACTCATCCACTAGTTAACTTAGGGGTTTAAAGGTTTTCTACATATGTTAAATGTAGACGACAACACCTATGAAAGTGCTTATGATTTTGCTTTTATATTTCTTATTTTATAGTTTTGCTAGAAGATTAGCAAAATCCAAGTCTAGGTATTTGATATAAAAAATATATATTACATGCATACCTCTAAATTTAGAAGGTTTAACCCCAAAAATTACTTAATTACACTAATTAGGATTTATTCTACAATTTTGCAAGTCTAAGATACAAATGATAAAAACAAAAGTTGATAATTTTATCCTAGAAAGAGCAATTTCACCTTCCTAACAACATTATGGACCCATACATGCTAATCATAAAGTTAAGGGGTTTAGAATGATCTTTTGATGTCAAAATCACAATAGGCAAAACCCTATATAGTACATAAAGCATTATTTGTTCAAATAGAGTTTGTTCATATGAAAAGTAACATGACAGAACTTCTCATATAGACATACATGCATATTACCTTCTTGGGAAGCTTTTAAAGGAAGCTCAAATCATATACAATAAAACTTCTAAAATAAAAAAAGTTAGAACACTGAGGCTCTTGGAAGACCTTAACACAAAATTAGTAACTCTTACTCAATTCCAAGTGGAACACAATGAAAAAGAATGAGGATTGATGAAGAAAAACAAGGAGAGGAAGAGAGAGAATTTGTGGAAAATCAACGGTTGAAAATCATCTTACTTTTCAAGCACTTAAAGATCTAGATCTATCCTTGTAGATGCATGCTCTAAGTAGCCAATGAAGACACATTCATGCAAGGATGGACCAATAAGAAGACAAATTGCAATGAAGACCTAATTGAATGACTATTGGTAGAGAATTTTCTATTAAGATGCACTCCTAATTTCAAGGAAAGGAGAACCCTATAAATAAGGAACAAGACATCCCACCTATGTCAAATACTATTGGTTAGAAGAAAACATGGAAAACCTAGAGTGGATAAGGAAATTCTTAAGAAATCTAAGTCATTCAATCTAGGATAGTCCAATCCAACATGAAGAGTAAAGAAGCTTTAAAAGAATATCTATCTGGATAAGACTACTCCAACTAAGTCTTAGTCATTCAAGATACATTGATAATGATCTAAGAACTAAGAACGAAGTATTGAAAAGATGAAAACCATAGCCACCTCGCCCTCGTTGAAAAGTTAAATCAAGGTAAGAGTGATCTCCGCCATTGATTACCATCCAATAGATCACATTCCTCACATAATTAGAAACTCCAAAGCAGTCCCATGGAAATCATGCCTCCCCCCTTATCCACTTTCTAATTTCAAAACAAATCCCACTTAACTCCTACATTCTCTCCTAATCTTCCTCTCTTCCTTCCTTCCTAAGTAATTCTATTTCTTACCTTACTAGATTCACTTTCCTACCCACCTCATCTCCCTTCTTATCCAACTTTCCTATCCAAATCATACCCAAACTGCATTCCCCTTTCCCAAATAGAATCCCATGCCTACTCCCTTCCCTAGTTCCCTTCTCATCTTCCTCTCAACAACTCCATCTTAACCCTTCTTCCCTTCTACCTTAGATCCTACCATCCATCCCTAGGGCTTCTTCTTCTAAAACTCTATAAATAAGTGGTGAAGGAGAAGAAAAACTTTTTATTTCTTACCTTTTCCTTGAACACTAAAGCTACATTTAGGATACACAAAAGGAGAGAGATCACCTTTGCCAAATCCCTCATAAGATTAAGTTCAATCTTTTAGAGAAGAGGTAAGGAAGCTCTTCCATCCCCATCCCCATCCCCATCCCCATGTCCCTTTCTTTCTTTCTTCTATCTTCGTCTTCATTCCTCCTTCTTCCTTTTTCATTCTACATGCATAACCCTTACATAAATTACACGCATCCTCCATTAGTTGCATGCATACCCTTATACATCCTCCACGTCCACTTTTCCCTTGTGTAAATTTGTATGCACCTTCCCTCATAGCCTATAGTTCACATTTACACACATAATACTCCACAACCCCACCTCCTTCCTCCCTTACACTCCAATCACTTTTGCTTCTTCCCTCGCATGCTTCCCTTTCTACTCTTGTTTTTATCTATCACAAGCACACCCCTTCTGTAACCCATCTCTTTCACATATCTTGTTTTTCCATCTTTTCACCTTTGCTTTCTTCTTTTAGGAATATGGAAATCTAAGAAGAGGAAGAAAGTCTTATACCCTTCTATGGCAGCCAAGTTTAATTTCAATTCCTAAAGCATGACTGTTAAGTGTTTAATTTTGGTCAAAATTCTCCTAATTTAGCGTTCAATTAGATCATCTAACCGTTCAATTTTACAAAACTTAGCTTGATTTTGAATATAAATCCAATTGACCATCCAAACCTTAATTTGTCAAAATCAACAGTCAGATGATCATTAGAGTTCATTAGATGACTAATGTGCGGTTCAGATGATTCTAATTTAGTCTTCTTTTTTGCAGATCAACCAAAGGACGCACGGATGGATACGAGTAAAACATAACGGTGCAGATCATCTTAAAGGGCGATGGATGGACCAGATCACCCATGGAGATAGATGAAATAGAAATCGTGGATAAAATGGAAAGAACATGTAAAGGGCAACTCTTTCCCCCACTTCTCTTTCCTTTTCTTCCTCTTTCCCTCCTTATTCTCTTTTTCTTTCCTTCATTCTCTCTTTCCTTTCCCACTCCTTTTCTTTCTTTTCTTTTTTCCTTCCTTTTCTTTTTTCTTTCTTTTTCTTTTTCTTTTTCCTTTTCTTTCTTTTCTTTTTTCCTTCCTTTTCCTCTTTTCTTTCTTTCCTTTTCCTTTTCCTTTTCCTTTTTCTTTTTCCCTTCCTCATTCTCACGTACCCAACTCTCTCTTCTTATATTTTTCTTCCTCTCCTTCTACCGTCTCTCTCTCTTCCTAACTCCCTCTCCCTTCTCTCACGCCCCATCTTCACCGCCCGGATCGCCAACCCCTCCCACGCCCACCATCTCTCTCTCTCTCTCTCTCTCTCTCTCTCTCTCTCTCTCTCTCTCTCTCTCTCTCTCTCTCTCTCTCTCTCTCTCTCTCTCTCTCTCTCTCTCTCTCTCTCTTCGTGAGGTTCTGGTTCTGTCAGAATCAGGCGCCAGTCCATTACCGGTCGACCAGTATCGGTTTTCTCCATCTCCCTGATTTTTCCCTCTGTCTACGCGTTTCTGACGTTCTCTGTCGTTGGCGGCCAAGGCATCATCGTCGGACAGTCTAGGGGAAGGAAACCCGAAACGGGTTTTCCTCCCGCGTCCCTTCCCTCTTCTTCCCTTCCTCTTTTCTCCTTCCTCTTTTCCTCTCCTTCTTCCCCATCTTCATTCGTTGGGTTTTCCTGGTTTTTGCTTAAAAACCAGATTTTCACAAAATTCCAAGTTTGCCCTCTTTCTTTAAACGAAATTACAAATCTATTCTTTTTCGTTAATTCCATCTGTGTCCCCAGTTTAATTCCATCTGTGTCCTGCTTTATTCCGGTTTTGTTTTATCTCCGTTTTTCTTATTCATGAACTGCTCAATCTGAGACAGATCAATCAAGGCCTAACCTCTTAATGGTTTAGCCTTAATCAAAACAAAATCCTCAATTTCTCCTTTGTTTCTTAACGGAATTCAAATTAATTTTACAGGTTCATTCTTAGGACATCCCTAGACATAACCAACGCTTCTTATCTTAGATCTGAAATCCAAAAATCAATCTGAGCTGTCCAAATCCTGAAATCACAATTTAGCCTAGATCTTGACCGTTTTAAAGAATCTGTCAAATCCGACTGGTGGATCACTAATCAAGAACGGGTTGAAGATATCTGTAAAGGAGGATCAGCTTTTAGAAGACCAAAAGTGAAGATTTTGATGAAAATTGATCTAGGGAAGTAGTTTTTTCTCATTATTTGATTTTGTTTGTTTTCTTTAAGAATTGGAAATTCTGTATTTTTGAGAAGTTTATTAGATCTAAACATTGATTCTCATTTTAATAATTTCAGTATTTTTGAGTGATTTATTTTTAATTTTAAATAATTAGATTTTATTGAAAACTCCATTTTAAATCAAGTCCTCGTGGGATCGACCCGTACTTGCATAAGCTACCCTACAATAGCCCGTGCACTTGCGGTAAAACAATCAACAATGGCTGAAAAACAATTTGGGTTTATGCCATGTATCAATGTCTCCTTCCATTCTTTAAGCCGATAATTTCTCGTTAGCTGTTTGTTGATTAGGTAGAATGCATAGTCTTGCATGTTTGCAAAGCAGCGAGTACAATGCTAAACTACCACTTGCACTATAAGTAGGCAGAATAGAAGTTAAATCAAACACAATTGTACTCATGCAATTAGGGAAGCCCACACTTCATGGGAAAGATGAAAGCCATACTCTCTCCATTGTGATCAACAAATAAACACAATGCAAATGTACATGAAAAGGGGGATCAAAGTGAAAGTCCAGAAGATAAATGAAAGCACACCAAAAACTTCCTCATCATTCTCATGGAGGCTCAACTTTCCTGAGAAGGTACTCTTGTAGACATAAAGTAGTGAAGTACTAAGATCACCATAGACCACTCCAAGACTTTGATAAGCAAGTGTTAGCCAAGTCTTGCAGGAAACTCTCTTCAACTTCTGATTCATGGAAACCAAATATATGAAGTCAAAAAAGAAGTCCTTTTAGACCGAGAAATATGCATCAGAAAAAACATACAAGTATGAAGTAGAAACCAAATACTATATCTCATAGAAAACATATTCCACAACAAATTATATTACAGATCTAGATATTATAATGGTTTAATTTGTGGAAAATAGATTTCTTTTCAGTTTAATTTGAGGAGAACTTAGAACTTCTACAACTTATTTTTTTATGGTTTAATGATCTTTCTCTCTTCCTCGCATTCCCTTCTTAGAAATAGAAGAAATTCATTACAACTACAACTAGAAACTTAAAAATAACAGAAAACTATTTCTATGGATCACAAGATAATTAGAAAGACTTCAAATAACAACCTTATTGCCTACTTGCCTAATTAGTTGCAATACCCCTAATCAAGTAATCTATCAAAGTGTGTCATAATTACATGTAAATTATCTACAAAGTTATTGCATGCTAGGATGCAGTAAAATGATGCTTCCCTTGATTGATGTATGAACATGAGGATCTAAAACAAATTTATGCTTAAACCATACTAAAAAGGATGATGTTCTTGTTAAATGCATCCACAGTCCATACTGTGCAAACTACTATTTTTTAAAGGTAGTACCTTAGTTAAAGGGGCAGCCCCCGTGCACGAAGTTCCCATGTATGCAGGGTCCAAGGAAGGGGTGGACCACAAGGGTCAATGGTATGCAGCCTTACCTTGCATTTTGCAAGAGGCTGTCACGCAAATCCTGTGAACTATTTCAACTAACAAGTAATTTATCTTTACATGCTCCAACTACTTAATGTTCCTTATTGCCAATATGACAAGAAAGTCTAAGGATTTCACTATAACTTACTAGAAGGCCATTCAACAATAGCAAAACAAAGTAATCAAGTGTTCACAGACTTTCATATAAGTATCAAATAGAAAAACATGCCTTCTAACATAGCAGATCCTTCTAGATTGCACAACCACAGAGGAGTAGAGGATGTATCATCCACAAAGGAGGTGGTGGAAGATTTTCTTCACAGTAAAGGTAAATATGTTTGTTGCTCCATATCTGTTTTTTTCGTTTGCCCTCTGTCTTCAACATTATGTTATTAAGACTCATTTTGTATTTTTTCTAATCTATATTACAGGTGAATGAAGGTTGCAAGAGGTTGTTTATCACATATAACACCATGAAGTTATGATGATGAGATGATTGTAACAAAAGTGCTTATGAAGTTTTGTAATAGTGGAAAAATGTATATGAATATTCTAATGTACATCTTTCTTTATGCAAGTCAATTGGAAATGTATTTAACAATCTTTTGTAACTATCTTTTTTATGAAAATGAATTACAATCATATTTATGGCTTATGCAATTTAAACACACAAGTTTCAGCTTTTCACAAGTCGTGTTTATGGCTTGAAAATTTAAAGATGCACATGCCATGTTTAAATAGCAATCGGATCTTGGTGGATTTGAACCACCATCCTCTTGAGAATGAATTCCCAAGTGCTTTACCACATTTGAGCTAAAGACCTAAAAGCACCCACATTTAAAGTGAATGCATTGACTTTGTTACAGATAATGTTCTCAAGTATATCATAATCCCACTACAACACACTAAAAACATTCATTTAAGTGCAAGAGATAAAATATGCAGACATATGTTGATAATAAGCAGGTTCTTTATTCTTGAAGATTAGCCTTCAGTAAATGCAGCTCAGGATTCCTCTCCAAATTATAATGATCCTACGCCTGATGATGAAGATCCCGCCCTTGATGAAAACAATCGCGTTGGATGGCATGTGTTGGTGAAGATAACAAGTGATATTCTTCATACCAAGCAAAGTAGTCACACCTCCTTGCTGGATAATGATAGTAATACTTGCCAAGATTTATTTATGACCTTGATTTTGTAGCCATAAGGTCAAATCCACAAAAACATCTTCGCATGTTAGAAGAACTACCTATAGAATGCATCTTTTACCTGCACAGATTTTACTAGTTAAAAGCATATAAAAAAAACTACAATTACACTTTGACAAAGAAAGATCAAAGAAAGAGCACGTGATAGGAAGGAAGACAATAAATTTTTGGCTTTACTTTATCTGTCGCTTGTCTTCTTTTTTTTACCCACTATGTATTTCTTTACATCAACAACAATTTTAGAATTACATATAATCTTGTGGAAAATAAAGCTAAAAATGATGTTGAGGGTCTCATAAGGTTGGGATTAAGATGATCTCAAGCCTTATTACACCCAAACCTCTGGTTCCTATCTTGATTAAAACACAATGACCTCAAGCCTTATTACACCCAAACCTCTACATTTTCTTACATATTTTCTCTTCGAGCATGTGGCAATTTGATTCAAATATAAATTAATCATGTCTGTTGACAAAGCGTTACTGATTTGGAATATTTGCTCTTGGGATTGGTGTTGGAAGTTCCTTTTGCTTTTCTTTTAGAGCTTATTTCATTATTTGGAGGTGCAAAACCACGACTTGTGATGGGTACATGCAAGACTTGATAATCTTAACAGGGTATGATGTGTTTTGCTAGAGAGGAAGTTGGGAGCTTTATCTAAAGAAAAGTAAACATGTATACTACCGGATTGGACTATCTTTGGGGTATCAAAACAAAACCCACTGTGTTGTACTCACGTGACTATCTACAACTTTAATTAGCCTGTTAGACAAACTGCACAGCTGGCCCTTTTTTTTATAGTGAATAGAGTAGGGGTATTTAGTCCATCTTCTGTATTAGAGAGAGAGAGAGAGAGAGAGAGAGAGAGAGTTGGGTTTGGGTCAACTTGATGGCCTCCTCTCCATGTCCACGGGTGCTGACTATTGCTCAAGATGGGAGTGGTGACTTTGTGAGTGTCTAGGAAGCTCGTCTTTCAAAATGAAAAATTAAGTTCACTAAGTTTCAAAACAGGAGGCTAAGAAGAGCAGTGGAACAATTGAATATAGCTAATAAAGAAAAGGTTGAGAACCCTGCTCCCAACCTTCACTCTCTAAGTTTGTTTTTAAGATTCTGTGTATACTATATGTAGACAGGCACATATGCACTTCTGTGGCTGATATTATTTTATGTGTGCACATACACAATGGAAACTCACATAAACATATATAGTATCCGACAGATTAAATTGAAGGTCTGATTCTATATGTAGTTTAGCATTTTAACATCATACCTTGTTGTATTCGGTAGTTATTGAGTATGCCATATGAAAATGTCATGCCACTGTATCAAAACCTAGAGCACTTGTTCTAGTTTATTATTGTGGGACTCTATATTTTTTGTGAGGCTTAGCTTCCACGAAAGTGTCCTTCTTCCAAAGTTGAATTAATTCAACTTTGGAGATTGTATTCAGGCACACTGCCTTTGATCTTTCTCAAAGGTTGCCCTCTAGCCTTCAATAATGCTCATCCTATAGCTGTCAGGTTCATGGCTCTCTCTGTGTGTCGTTTTATTTTTTCTCTTTTGATTAGTTTAGCTCCTTCCCCCTCTTTCATTACCTTGCTTTATCTTTCATGTTAATGTATTCCTGAATTTCTCTAATATATGAAACTTTCTAAATATTCCTGTCAACCTTATTTGACCAGTGGTCGATTGGAGTACTATCACAAATACATTACTTTTACAATATATAAATTATAGTGAAGTTGTACTTAAATGATTAACTTGACCATTTTATGGTTTGGTTTCCCTTTTCCACTTGGGATCTTGTAGCTCAGAGCAACCACTGATCGCTGTGCATTCTATAATTGCAGGTTCCTTGCTTGGCAGGTATGCTCATCTTGCTAGTTGCTTGGAACCTAGGTGGACATTGATGATCTGTTATCTGCACAGCTTTTGTGAAATTTCAGATTGCTGACTATCTTATATCAGATGTTTATTAACAGTATGGAAATCATGTAAAGTTTCAATGAATAGCAAAATTTGAAGAGCTTTAAAAAGCTTGAGAAAGTTTCAATCTGGTTGTCTTTGTTAAAAATTAATTCGCTAAATGTGATACGATCTGGGGATTGTCCTCTGTCCATCGTAATCCACAGTCAAGATCTTAAGATGGAAGTCTTCCCATTTTAAGAATACTCAATTTCCTATACTAACCAAGAGGAAACTCACAAAGAGCTATCTAGCAAAAGTTTTGTGCTAACTAGTGCATCTTGCAAGTGGGGGTTATTTCTTAAAAAGTTGTTATTGTATGTTGGGCTATACAGAAGTCCAGTTCTGTTTGTACAAAGCTGAAAGTTCCTGAAGCAATTTCCAGAAACGATGGTGAAGTAGGGAATTGTTGGTTAAGTTTATGCTCCTTGATTGAATGTGCTGTGAATCTGTTTATAAAAATGCTTTTCAGTCTATTAAATGCAGTGGTAAAACAATCATCCTTGGACTGATATTTCTTCTCATGGAGAGACTTGTCTGTTATCTTTCAAACTGTACATTTTCTGTGTCAGCCTTAAACAAGGAGTACTAAGATGGTCAAAAGTGACGAATTTGGAGATTGGCAAAAGATAGCTGGTCTTGTGTAGTTTGAGCCTAGTCTTGAACATTCTTCTGACAATCATCAAGAGTTTATCTTGATTATATCATGTCTTAGCTTAAGCTTATGTTCTGTTTTGTATTGCACAGGATACATTGTATTTACAATTCCTAATCCTGTTGTCTAGGCAAGGTTTAACCTATAGCTCTCTCTCTCTCTCTCTCTCTCTCTCTCTCTCTGAAGCATACCATCGAACAATATACATACACCTATAGAAAGACAAATAGTGAGCTATACAGAGATAGCAACAGAGAGAGCGAGCTACAGAGAGAGACAGAGACAGGTACAAAGAGATAGAGAGAGGCAGAGAGATTACCTCCTGCAGAACTTAATTAGGGCCAAGCGGGAGTGGGGGCTTGCCGCAAGAAATGGGAGTGGGTAGGGCGTGCGCGGCCTGCCAGGCGTGTGCCGCGAAATTTGATGGGCAATGATCTCTGGCTCGTCATCATTCGTGGACGGTCGTCGGTAATCGATCGTTTTCCTGGAGGAGTCCGTGTTCCCGTTGCGAGTAGAGACAACGAAGTTCTCTGTTTTGTTACGCACGCATTCAGAAAAGGAACGATACGGGTGGGGGTACGATTGGAATTTTACAAATTTTGTCGGAAAAGCAGTCGCAAATCTGCAAAGTTTGTGAAAACTTAATGACAACTCTGCAAAATCGTGAAAATGTTAGGTTTTTTTGAAAAATAATGACAAATCTGCAAACAAAAAAAAAAACCCAAAATATTACTTTTAAGTTAAGGGAGGCGCCCGTTTTGATATCGGCACCTCTTTTGTTACCCGACAACCGACGCAGCCGAAAGAATGGGGAGAGAAGATAAGAGAAGAGAGAAGAGAGAAGAGAGAAGGAGAAGGGCGGGTAAAGAGGAGAAGGGCGGGTAAAGAGGAGAAGGGAGAGGAAAGAGGAGAAAAACCCACGTACCCGTTCCGTCCCACGTGCATGCCGGTGAAGGGAAGAAATCCGGCGACCTGCAACTCTGAGCCGTCGGGTTCAAAAAGGACAAGGGAGAAGACGATGTCAGATTGACGATCGGTCACCACTATTGTCTTTCCCGTCGTTGAAAATGTCAAAGCCCCATAAATATTCAACGATCAGAGGAGATTGCATGCGATTTTGGCCGGAATGCACAGTGCGCCGGCGACTGTGACAAATACTAGCTACTGTTGCCATTCTTCCCGACAAAGACAAGCTTGAAAAACTCTCATACAGCCACTATAGACTGATTAGGAGAATTTGGCGTCGGATTTTCGGGTGGAACGCTGACGGTGTGGATAAATTCGTCGGGTTGAACAGTGAAGCAGACAATTCGGATTCCGAGATCCGAGCCGTTCATCTTGTTCGCCCCAACGTCCAGAGCAAAACCCCTCTGGTGAAATTGTGATCCGAGGGAATCTCAGTGGAGATCCACCATGGACAGAGGCACATGGTCACGATCGGAGCCTATTACCTGTATCTAACTGTGTCTGGACATTCCCAGCGCAGGGCTAAGCGAATAATCGCGCATAAAAGGTAAGATCCTTTAAGGATCTTCAATGAATTTCGAACTTTGCAGCAAGCACACAGAAAAAAACACAGATCCAACCCTTATGTTCTTAAAATGATGATGAGATCAAGCTATATCAGTGATCTAACGGTCTTTGATTTCAATTTGAGGCAGTTTACACCCCAAATGCGAGACCCTGATCGGATCCGACGCTTGTAAACTGTCAGATTTTGATTGATCAATTAGATCTAACCCTATGATTAGTGTGTTTGAACTATAAATAACAATCCATGACTCTGGATTGACGATCCACACAAATCTGACCGTTCATGATGAAATCAAAGGTTGAATTTGCTTCGGATATGGTGAACCGTGATATATGACCATTATTTAATGATGGTAGTTTATCGGATCGCATGTCAGATGAGTAAATTAGAAACCTATTTTGCTGTTCTTGTCAAATAAATAAAAATCAGACCATTAATTAGTGGTTAGATTGCTGGTTCACAAAACCAGCTGTTTGAAAAGATGCAGATCAACAAATTCAGGTATGATTAGACCAATCTAGACCGTTGATTAATAATCAACAGCACCTAATGGACATCTGATCTACAATCCATGATTGGGAATGGAGACCAACAGCCTAAATGGCTGAGATCATGAGATATAAATATATATTTAAGATGAAATTACAGAAATCTAATGGTTTGATGATTTGGACCATTAGATCATATCAGATTTAAAAATCTAAGTATATGTATTTGAGAATAGATAAATTCGTCTTCTGAGGTAGGTGTTCTAACATCACAATGTTTTCTGCATAATCTAATTTTGAAAGAATCCTAGTTCATTTAGATGAAAATTCATTTTGATTCATGAAGATCATCATATTCATTGTTATCATTATAAAATGCTAGTGAATCATTGTTATTGGAAATATCGGAACTTCATTGAAATAATATCTCTAATTTGTCCATAGTTCTGGCTTAACCCACTGTATATTATGATTATGAAATATGGCAAAATGACATGATTAAAATGATGTATAAATGATTACTTTTACATGAAGTGAGAAAGATGTGTTCAAACTTGCAAAAATAAGAGAATAGAAGAGTGGGGATTTAGACCACTTAAATGCATTAAAAGTGATGATCAAAGGATACTAGTAAATAAATGATGAGATTAATCAAAGGTGAAAAAGTTACTTTAAAAAATTGCTAAATGACAAATGTCTTAAGAATATAGAGATTAAAAGAAGCGTAAACCCAAATAATGATAGACTATGTAGATACGATTGTATAATTAAGATACCTGAAATGAAAGAGGCATTGAAAAAGATGAAATCAGGAAAAGTCTTGGGGCACGATAGTATACCACTAGAGGTTTGGAGTATATGAGAGATTTTGAAGTAGTTTGATTGATAAAGTTGTCATTATAAAATCAAAGAAAATACTGGATGAATGGAAGAAGAGCATTATTGTACTAATTTATAAGAATAAAAGAATCATAGAGAGTTACACTAATTATCGGGAGAACAAACTTATGAGCCATGCATGAAACTTTTTGAAAGAGTGATTGAGAAGAGGCTACAACATAAGACGAGTGTATCGAAGAACTAGTTTGGTTTCATGCTTGGGAGGTCTGCCATTGAGGCCATTTTCTTACCTAGACAATTGATAGAGAAATAGAGGGAGAGGATAAAGGATCTTTGCACGATCTTTATTAACTTAGAAAAAGCTTATAATAAGGTCCCCTGAGAGTTAATATAGTGTATATTGGGCGAGAAAGGGGTTACATGGGGGTATATATAGACACAATTAAGGATATATATGATAGAGGGTAACAAATGTTTGTACCACTAGTGGAGAGACTAATGATTTCCCTACCACTATAGGATTGCACTAAGGATCGACTTTCAACTGGTACATTTTCACATTAGTTATGGATTAGTTAACAAAACACTTGCACGAGGAGATTCTATGGTGCATATTAGTTAGATGACGTATTTTTTATTGATAAATCAGGAAGGGCATAAAGACAAAGCTAGAGTTGTAGAGAGATACTTTAGAATCTAGAGAATTTAAAACTAGAGGAATTAAGATATAACATATGGAATGCAATTTAGAAGGAAAGAAGCGAGAGTGGAGCACCATTAAAGATTGATAACCAATTTATGAGAGTGAGTTGGAACAAATGAAGATGCTTTGAGATTGATACTTTGGATCGATAATTTGAGAGAGCAGATAGATTGAGAGGGAGATTATCTAGAGAATCCAAGCAGGTTGGATTAAATGAAGGTGCATCGCAAGAGTTTTGTGTGATCAGTGAGTGCTACTCAAACTAAAAGGAAAATTCTATAGGATGGTTGTAAGGCCGGCTATGCTCTATGTATCATAGAATGAGCATAGTGGAAATGAGGATGTTGAGATGGATGAGTGGCAAGATAAGAAAGGATAGAATTAGAAATGAAACATTAGAGGAAACTTAAGAGTAGCACCAATAGGTAACAAGATGAGGGAAATTAGAATTAAACAGTTTGGACATGTCCAACAGAGACCGAAAATGGTACCAGTTAGAAGGAGTGATCGATCAAAGTTGAAGGCTCTTAAAAGGCTAGGGGAAGGCCCAAAGGAAGTGGACAGAAGTTGTGAGAAAAGATTTAAAACTTTTGGACTAAATGAGGTCATGACCCTTGATAGAGGAGAATGAAGGAACAAGATTCATTGGTGGACCCCTAATCGGGATAAGGTTTTGATAATGATGATGATGATGATGATCGTTATTACCTAGTTCTACATTTATATAATCATATAATAGATAGGTTGCAGTAACAGAATGCAGATTTAAGCATCAGTATGAGTATCAAATGGATGTCTACATCGCAATTGTTTTTATGGGTACATTCAGATGATTTTATCACAATGCAATTATCACAGGATAGTTCTCCTGATGGATTTTCGAACATGTGAATATTACCGGATAGTTCTCTTGGGAGATTTTCAAACATGGTTTCATTCTCAATTTCTAGATATGAGTTTCTTTGAATTATTTGGGAATGATAGTATAAAGTTGGCCTCATGTTTTCCCTTTGTGGAGTGTGCAAGCAAGCGTATAAACAGAAGGTTTTGTAATCAAGCAGTGCAATGACTAAAGTACACCAGGCAAATCAATGTTATTGCCACTGTGCAATTGGGATATCCCACGAAAGCAAAGTGATTGAGTGCAGGAGAAGTTCCCCTTTGGAGATATTGACCAGCCGAAAGAGATGGGAACAGGCAGACAAGCCACTGTATTAGTAGCACATGAACCGTTTTTGTCAACCAAGTTTGTTTAGTGGTCATAGCTTGATTGCTTAGTGGGGAAAACCTGGGCTGAAACTCTTCTGGAGGCAATTGGGCTTTAAATTTCCTTGGGATTTCAGTAATTGTGGGCTTGCTAGTTTTATACAACACCACGTTGGCACTTGGTAGTAAATCCTGTCCAAAACAAGTTGATTTGTGCAGAGCTTGAAGTTGAATACCAAGTTTCTGTGGTTTGCTTTACAGACATTAGTCTTCTTTGCTCTATGTAGTTCTTTTAGTGACTACCAAGCTTCATGACTAACATTTCCATAATTGTTGATTTGCTGGTGGAGAATTGACATGGGTTCGGTGATGCACAATGTGTGGAAGTGAACTTGATCAGGAGGCCTTCGTCAGCAGGGAATTTCTGTGGAGCTACGCAAACTCAATCTCAGAAATATCCTAATTAGCCTACCACACACAACGTTAGAGTGGAGGTTGATTACTTTCACAAGTCATTATTATGTTTCAGACATTCAGTGAAGTTGGTTTGCTGCACCTCTATTCTGAAACACATCAGTCTCCATTATATATCAGTTTTTCTGAACTCCAATGACATGCCAATTTGTCCCAAAAATTAGCTAGTTTCCCCTGGTTTTGTGCATATCCATAGCACAAGTTTGCACTCATTCCTCTTTTTTCTACAGTTTACAGTTTGCTTTTTTGTTTGTTTTGTTTGCTTACATTTAGTGTTTATGAATTTTATGTCTAGCACTTTACCTAAGTTGGGATAAGGTCTTGATGATGATGATGACTTTTTCTAAGTTGATTATTCTATAGGCCTAGTCTCCAGTCAATGTCATCTCTATCTTTCCGGTATTCTTTATCTTTATTGATCAGTTCTATTTTTAGGGCATCCTTCTCCCTAGGAGATTTGCCCTCTCTCTCTCTCTCTCTCTCTCTCTCTCTCTCTCTCTCTCTCTCTCTCTCTCTCTGAAAACAGTTTATTACCCTCCTTGTAATGCATTTGTAGATTCTATTGGTGTGTGAAGCTGCAGAATTTTGTGTATTTGTTCGTTTCAACTTCTGAACATGTGAATGCATGTTCAGAACTAGTTATCTATTAGTTGTGGCCTGTGCATTAATATGTGGTGGGTATCAGTTTAGTCTGCTTATCATTTTCCTTGTATGTTAGCTTTTACCAGAGAAGCTTTTTATCCATCTAGAAACTTCATAATCCTACTTGTGGATGATACTTGAGCACTGAATGAAGCTAAGCAAAACAAAATAGATCTGCTAAACCTACTGTTAAGCAATTAATTTGGGAAGCTAAAATGTCTGTATCTTGACATACCACTCATGATTGCATGACCACGTTCATCACTGAGGTATCCTATTTTATACTATCCATGGTGGTTCTGTTTAGGAACTTTGGTGGTTTCTTGGAATTGCAAGAGCTACTGGAAAGAAACAGTTTAGAAAAGTCTGTGCTCTGCAGTGTTCAGGATTGCAAGAGTTCTACTAGAAAGAAAGAGTGTAGAAAAATTTATCCTTTGCTGTGTTGAGGATCAAGCATATCATTATTAGCATGAAACTATTCAAGAGATCTCTTCCCAGTGCTCTATGTGGGTTTAAAGAAGTGAATAAGTTGAACATTTTCCAAGGTAATTTGAGTTCTTTCTTGCTTGTGCATTGTCTGCTTCAGTTTTCTTCTTGATATTTTCTTGATTTTGTGGTCTTCCTGCTGCTCCTTATGCTGTGCAGCAATAGGTTTTGCAAATATTCATTCATCAGCAGAAACCTCGGTGGAAGTTCATTCTGTAGAGAATGAACTAGTGATTGCTTTGGGCAGCAATATGGGTGATAGGCTTCATAACATCAATGAAGCCCTGTGTTTAATGAGGAAGTCTGGCATCAACATCATGAGACATAGCTGTTTATATGAGACAGAGCCAGCTTATGTGACAAATCAACCCCTGTTTCTCAACTCTGCTGTTAGGGGTGTCACAAAACTTGGACCTCATGAATTGTTAAGAGTACTCAAGCAAATTGAGAAGTTTTTGGGTCGAGCTGATGGGATAAGGTACGGACCCAGGCCTATAGATCTAGACATTTTGTTCTATGGGAGGTTTAAGATTGACTCCGAAGTTCTTACCATTCCACATGAACGCATATGGGAGAGACCATTTGTAATGGCTCCATTAATGGATCTGTTGGGATCATCCATAGATAATGACACTGTTGCGAGCTGGCATTCTTTTGCAGTAGAAACTGGTAGGCTTTTTGAATTGTGGGAGAATCTGGGGGGTGAATCCTTAATTAGCAGGGCAGGCATGAGAAGAGTTTTACCTGTGGGGAATTGCCTCTGGGACTGGTCAAAGAAGACTCATGTGATGGGTGTCCTCAATGTGACACCCGATAGTTTTAGTGATGGTGGGAAATTTCAGTCCATAGCAGGTGCCGTTTCTCAAGTCAAGCAGATGATCACAGAAGGAGTGGACATCATTGATCTTGGTGCACAATCAACACGCCCCATGGCAACAAGGATTTCTGCGGAAGAAGAACTGCATAGACTAATACCCATTCTGGAGGCAGTTAGGCAAATTCCTGAGGTAGAAGGGAAGTTCTTATCTGTAGATACCTTTTACTCCAAAGTTGCTGCAGAAGCTATAAACCAAGGTGCTCATTTTGTCAATGATATATCTGGTGGACGATTGGACCCCAACATGCACAAAGTAGTTGCAGGACTTGGGGTTCCTTACATTCTAATGCACATGAGAGGTGATCCATCAACAATGCAGAATGATGAAAATGCACATTATGAAGATATCTGCAAAGAAGTTGCTTCTGAGTTATATGAACGAGTTAGTGATGCAGAATTAAATGGTCTTCCTGCTTGGAGGATTATAATTGACCCTGGCATCGGATTTTCTAAGAAAACTGAACACAATTTAGGTATTCTAATGGGTATACCAACCATCCGAAGTGAGATTGCCTCAAAGAGCTTTGCTGCTTCACATTCACCCATCCTAATTGGACCCTCCAGAAAAAGGTTTTTGGGGGAGATTTGCAACCGCTTAAATGCTGTTGAAAGAGATCCAGCCACCATTGCTACTATTGTGTCAGGGGTTTTGGGTGGTGCTAACATCATCAGGGTGCACAATGTTAGGGATAACTTAGATGCTGCAAGGGTTTGCGATGCATTGTTGAAGCATAGAAAAGTTCATTCATAATTTAGGTAAATGCTGGTTTTTCCAGTTGAATCTGTTCAGCTCTTGGCGCGCTGTTGATCTAGTTTCTTGAAATCCTGCATGTGAAGATTTAGATTCTACCTTTGAAGGCTAAATTGCATAGGGGTGATACATCGTAAAATGTTTACCGAGCAGATGCAAATGTTGGCAGTTCTTCTCAGGAATAGGCATCTCTTGAAGAATATTGGCACCTGATCTTGGTAATTCCCAGAATGGTGCAAAGACGCAGGAGAAATGTTCCTTGGGTACAATACAACCTAATGAAACGTCCTTGTTGGTGGTAGACCGTTTTGTTTATTATTAAGAAATGGTCAACCCAATCAGATGGGGAGAGACAGAGAATGGCCCTTGGTTATATTCGTTGTTTAGGTCCCAAAGAGAAGGAAATATGGTTGTTCCAGAATCTAGACAAGCTCATGGATGCTCAAAATTCAGCATGTTAAATGCCCAGAGGATGATCTATTTTCAGGACAGAAGGTTCTGCATTCTCAGGAGGCAGCAAAACCATCGGGAGTTTTATTTTCCAGAGGAAAACTTGCCCTTTGCTGTTCTAGTGTGCCTCTGCAGGATTTGATACTGAGCTGTTACCGTGTAGCTGTTGTAAAACTACAAATACAACTAATGCAGTCTTATAGTCCTGCTATTTTTCAATGATTCTTAGTGTTTGTTGATCATTACAGATAATTGGATGGTACTCGATTGAACCGATAAACTCTCATCCAGCTTAAGTTTCATCTTTAAAAGATGTTAACATCCATTTACTTTCTTAGACTATGCTTTCACCTATTTAATTGAAATTGGTTTTCAGTACGTAACAAGTGGATGAGCAAGTGGCTGACATCTGTGCTGATCAAATCATTTTACCTGTTTGATCAATGGATTTCTCCCCTACTTGGTTGCAAAAATCGTTTTGGCCTTTCCTCACGGTCGCTATAAGTGTGTACTAATTGAGTAGTTTATGTTATTCATTGTTGCTAAGGGTGTGTTTCATATTAAAACAAGAGAAATGTTAAACCAAAGCGCCTGGAGTCAAAGAGCTCTAGCTTTTTGCATGAAAATATTCGTCTAGAGGTGATTTATTTAGTTTATCTAATTGCTTTGGCTCTGCTTGTGTCATGCAGATATGATTCTATATCTAAAAAGTTATTCTTTTCAAGGACGGGTAGAAACTTTCTATATTCAAAAACAAAAGAACACTTTCTTCAAGTATGCCAATGTTTCTCATTCTGTATACAAGAAATCTAAAGTACAAGCAAGTAGATAAATGATTTAGATCATCCAAAGTGGGTCTTTTCATGCATTAAGTAAAGGGAGCCTCGCCTCCTAGCGCATATAAATGCTTCAGTGTGAGGGCTAATGTTCACTTTTTTTGCTCCCAGCTTGAGGGTCCTGCGATCTATCCCCACTACTATTTTGATGGTTCAGTCTCGACAGGAGCTGTTATATGGGGGATACTCATGTCTTGGAAAATAATAGCGGGCTGTGGGACTCACTATGTATTGGCGGCAGCCATCAGCTAGCTTGGTGGGCTATGGATGAGAGAGAAATTATTTACTCTTTGATTGTTATAGCCTTCTCATAAATGGACACTTCCCTCGTCTAAAGGCAGGTGGCTTACAAATCAGATGCTTAGAATTTCCAATAAGTCCTAATTTCTTTTGCACGGCTCATTCATAGCACAGCCTATGAGCAGATGCTTTGGATCACTATAGATATTGGGCCTTCTACTATAGCACTCTACCAATATATGCATGCGTCCACCATGTCACAGCTTCCGTCAGAAAGAGTTGGAACCCATTTTTTTACCGTTGGGACTCCAACGGCTAGTTCTACTGAAGTTTCCGTAGCATCAAATGTTCAATCACTTTCTCACAATCAACTCTGAGGAGCTGAGTAGGAGATTGGCTTATTTGAACTCTTAAGGGTTAGGTATAGTTGAAATGGGGTTGTATAGTTTCATGGGATGAGAAATTCAGTCATCTTTGCTTCGAATTAGGGAAGTTGGATATGTCTAGGTTAGTGTTTGTCGTGGGTGTAGTCACAGTTCTTGTACTCACTTTCTTGATACTCTCCAGACCTCTCTCTCTCTCTCTCTCTCTCTCTCTCTCTCTCTCTCTCTCTCTCTCTCTCTCTCTCTCTCTCTCTCACACACACACACACACACACACACATTTGATTTGTTTTAGAACTTGGTCTCCCTTTAGAAATGAGTTTGTGTAGTTAATCTGTGGCTTAATTTGGAGTAGGCTTCGCTTGAGTGTGTAGGCGTGATTGTACATAGAGAGCTTGTGGAATTTGTGTTCAAGTAGGATCAGTTTCATGATTCGGTATATGAATGGAGGATGAGTTTCTTTAGAAGTATCATCATCATGATTTGACAGCTCCCCATGCCTTGTCTGCTTTCCCTCACTAAACAAATAAGTTAATTAGCTGTGGAAAATGGCCGAAACACCTTCACTTAAAAACACATCACTATCACATTCTCGGGGAGAGGCATGCTAATCTCTTTTGATTTTGGTATGACATTTTTCTTGACACTTCTGTGTGTTTGCAAGTGAATCGTTTTGAGAATTTTAATGACCTCCTTACAACTCTTGAATAAAGAGAAGGAACGAATTGATTTCTCCAAATTAGGCTTTAGTAGCTGTGCCCTTACCATATGTAACATTCTAGGTTTTTAAGACATTTTTTTTTATAATAATAATAATAGCATTTTTAATAAGAGCATTTGGGATCCCATGAGAAAAGTTTTATTTATCCTTTTACTAAAATATCTGTTAAAACTCCAGGTGTTATTTTTCCTTTCTCAAAATGTCACATATATAATTTAAAACATAAATAAAATTGTATGATAATAGATTTAAAACAATACTCATATCAATCAACGTCAAATGAATCGGCGCCTTTATTTTGAATCAAATAAATATCCAAAACACAATAATAATATGGCTCAGGGTCTATTCATCATAACATCCCATATAAATGTCTAACATATGTCTAAACATCTCAATCAACTCTACAAAATAAAAGTATATAGCCCATAATTAAATTCACATGGCAGTCTTGTTTATTAACTTACGTCACTGTCTAAAATTCTAGGTAAAAGGATCTCCTGCAGCTCTCACGGTGTCTCAATGACCTTGCCTTTCCTGTTATCATACTCAAGATCTAAGGCATTGCAAAACAAAGCAATGCCTCAGCAAGCTATCGCTTGTGTAGGTACATAGACAATTAATGTAATAAAATAAAATAAACGAATAACAGTACTGATAAAATAAAAAATCTATCATCTATGAAAATAAAAGTATCATAAGTCATGCCAACATAATGCCAATTTATTCCATATGCTAAAACATGCATTTCACGGAGTTAAAACATGACATGAATCAATGTAAATGAGCATACAATAAGAATAAGGGCACCCTAAGGTAATGGGTCCCACAACATCGCACTAATATCACTGATCATGAGTATTCATAGCCAACCTCTGAGTGTCGTCACACCCAGGCATATCATCCATAACCATGCTCAGCATACACGCACACATAATAAGAATATGGATCGTCATATTGCAGTCGCAACCCTTCATGGGTCTCAACCACCGCCGCTTCCCATTGACACCATAATGGGAGACTTAACGTCCGTCCCCATAAAAAGGCCCGGATCGGTAGTGTGGACTATCCATGTTACCAAACCCCTACCAAATGTCATCTACGGCCATGTGTCTATCATATCATAATCTCATCACATCACAAATCTCGGAGGGTGGGTGGCCGGCCCTATCCCTCCTAACATGACGCCTGCCGGGTGAGGGCACCCGTCATAAAACACCAAACACGAAAATCATATATATATGCCAAAACTCAAGAGTACTCATAGCTCGCAATCTCCAAGGCACGCCCCTCATCCTGGGGTTAGCCTATAAAATGACCAACTAACAAGCCTCTATTCTTATTTCCATGCAAATCCATGCATTTCCAATATATAATAAAAAAGAAGTCTCTATTTAAGCATAATTAATTAATATCATACTCATAAAAACATTTGTCATGGGTTTATTCAATAAAAGATTTCAATTTGTAATAATCATAATGTACTCTAAGTCTCATGAAATCAACGGCTAATAATAAATGCAATTTAAAATACAATCACTCATGATGCTATGTTTATGCATGGTTTTAAAATCAAGGCAAAGCATTAATTGTCGTCACCTACCTCAACGTGAGATCACTTAGCTTGCTAATAAATCCCCTTAACTGGTATGTTCAAGTGCACTTGTCCATGCCACATTACTATTTTAAAAATTTTCTAAATTAAAAGTGGTCATTTATAAGTTTTTAAGCTAAAACTAGGTCCACGTGGTCAATACGGTCACAACGCCTCTTTCGGATCGCGATTTGTACTCTTATAACTCTCAGAAATCAAATATTTGTGAAAATACAAAGAAAATAAGGCTAACCGACCACTGCAACCCTTTCTGCACTGGCGGCACTGGTTTACACCGAGTTACACCGACGCCCAGTTTACACCAAGTTACACCAATGCCCAGTTTACACTGGGTTACACAGGCGGCCCCGGTTTACACCAGCGACGCGGAAACCGGCGCCAGAGAAGATGACCGGCTTCCGGTCATCTCCGGTGACCCTACAGGTGTCCAAATCACTTGGTTTTTGAGTCATTTTGTTCAAAATTTCGTCTAGTTTCCATTTCTACCATCCTTTTGCATTGATTTTCCAAAAACTATGATTTTTATGCGATTTTTCTCATGCTCCTAAAAACTTCCATAGGTATGGTTCGTCACGTTTTTTGGAGAAACCAGCTGTTGGATCTCTCCCAAATTTAAAGGGTTTGTTCTTGGGTCTATCATGCACTAGATGGATGATCCAATTTGCAAAAAAAAGTGGTTTCATCCATGAAATCACGCCCCAACAGTAGCATGCACAGGGTTCCCAAGAAAAATTTCTTTTTTCCTGGATTTCTTGATTTCCATGCGTTTTCCCTTGCTATTTCCTTACACATGTAACATGAAAAGAGAAGGTTTATGGCTTACCTCTAATGCTAGGTGTCACTTGATGTTTGTCGGAGCCCTACTCGACAGAGAAACGCAGATTTACAGAGGCAAGGGTTTTGAGTGAAAACGGGAAAAGGTGGTGTGTTTTGGCGCCTGAGGGAGGAAGATATAGGTTGTAGAGTTTAAGGGAAAAGGAACTTTTCCCTTTAACGTGAAATCGCAGGATGTGGTAGAGACGTGTAGAAGAAGGGGGGTGTTGTTATCAATTCGAGCCCCTGTGTTTTACATTTTTGCCAAATTACCAAATTACCCCTATAAATTCAACGGCTCATAATTCCTTCGTTTGAGCTCCGTTTTCCGTGTTCTTTATGGCGTTGGAATCCTATTGACGAGCACTTTCAAATTCTTAAGTTTTCAAGATCAAATTCCATCTATAAATTATTAATTTAATTGATTTAATAAATTCTTAATTTATCCAAAAATTAAGGATATTACATCCTTCCCTCATAAAAATTTTGTCCTAGAAATTTAGCTACATACCTCTATGTAAATAACTCTGGATGGATCCTTCACATCTCCTCTTCTATTTCTCATGTAGCCTCCTGTAATGAATGATGATGCCAAAGGACTTTGACTAATGTAATGGTCTTATTCCTTAACTCCTTGACTTTTATATCCAGTATGTGCACCGGTCTCTCCTCAAAAGTCATATCAGGCTGTAGCTCTCTTGGGATCTGTTCCAACACGTGTGAGGGATCTGGCACGTATTTTCTCAGCATAGACACATGGAAGACGTCATGTACATTTGCCAATTGTGGTGGTAAGGCTAGTTAGTATGCCACTGACCTAACTCTGCGTAAGATCTCAAAAGGTCCAATATACATGGGGCTAAGCTTCCCTTTATTTCCAAACCTCAACACTCCTTTCATAGGAGAAACCTTCAAGAATACATGCTCACCTTTCGGATGAGTTAGACTTTCTCTGCACACTCTTCCACTAACTCAGACTTCACAACGCGTCTTTCTCCTACATCACTCCAACATAAGGGTGATCGACAAGGTTTACCATAAAGTGCCTCGTATGGAGCCATGCCAATACTAGCGTGGTGACTATTATTATAGGCAAATTCCACCAATGGTAAATGATCTTCCCAGCTACCCTTCCAATCCATAATACAAGCTTGCAGCATATCCTCAATAGTTTGGATGGTCCTCTCGCTCTGTCCGTCTGTCTGAGGATGGAATGCTGTGCTAAATTTCAGTCTCGATCCTAATGCCTCTTGCACGCTCTTCTAGCATTTTGAAGTAAACCGAGTATCTCAATCTGATATAATTGTCAAGGGAACTCCATGTAGACTTACGATTTCCTTAACATATAATTTTGCTAAACTATCAATGGTCTGATTCTGTTTGATAGGAAGGAAATGCGCGGACTTGGTCAACCTGTCCACAACAACCCATATCATGTTGTGGCCGCTAGGAGTCCTCGAAAGACCCAGAACAAAGTCCATGGTAATATGATCCCACTTCCACTCAGGAAGGTCCAATGTCTGAAGTAGCCCTGATGGACGCTGATGCTCAACCTTAACCTGCTAACAGGTCAAACATCGTGTAACGCACTCTCCAACATCCTTCTTCATACCATTCCACCAGAAATGTCTCCTAAGATCCTGATACATCTTTATACCTCTAGGATGGATTGTATACGGGGACTGGTGTGCTTCTTGAAGTAACTCACGCCTTAATTCATCATCTGCCGGTACTACCAACCTTTCCCTAAATCTAATGCCTTCATCGGTCTCCTCAAAAAATCTACCTTATCTGTCAGATCTTGTGTCTCTTTATCTTTGTCTTGTGCCTTTAAGATCCTGTCGAAGAACTTAGACCAAGTCAACAAATTGACAATCATTACCCCAGACTTCCTACTCAGGGCATCTGCAACGACGTTAGCCTTCCCAGGATGGTACTGTATGGTGAAATCGAAGTCCTTGAGATACTCCATCCATCTACGCTGCCTCATGTCAAATCACTCTGAGTAAAGTACTTAAGGCTCTTATGATCAGTGAATACCTCAAATCTCTCACCATAAAGATAATGTCTCCAAGACTTCAATGCAAATACCACTGCTGCTAATTCCAAATCATGTGTTGGGTAATTTACCTCATGTGTCTTCAACTATCTTGACGCATAGGAAATTACCTTCCCTTGTTGCATAAACACTGCTCCTAATCCCTTGCCAGAGGCGTCGCAATAAACTACATAATTGCCTGCACCTGATGGTAAAGTCAATACCAGAGCAGTAGTAAGTCTCCTCTTAAGCTCTTGGCAGCTCTCCTCGCAAGCCTCAATCCATACAAATTGAGTGTCTTTCCTGGTCGGGGTGGTCGATGGTAATGCAATCTTAGAAAATCCCTTTATGAAACGACGATAGTGTCTTGCCAAATTGAGAAAACTGCGTATCTTAGTCACTGTCTTAAGCCTTTCCCAATGTAGTACTCCCTCAACTTTCGCTGGATCCACGGTCACTCCATCTTTAGATACGACGTGGCCTAAGAACTATACCTGGTTTAACCAAAAATCACACTTACTGAACTTGGCATACAACTGATGTCGACGAAGTGTGTCCAATACTGTGTGGAGATGCTCTCTGTATACCTCATGACTAGGCGAATAAATCAAGATGTCATCTACGAATACAATCATAAACTTATCCAAATAAGCTCGAAAAACACGGTTCATTAGATCCATGAACACTGCAGGTGTGTTCGTCAATCCAAACGGCATCACTAAGAACTCATAGTGGCCATAGTGACTCCTAAAAGCAGTCTTGGAGATATCCTCCTCTCTTACCCTCAGCTGATGATATCCTGACCTCAAATCTATCTTGGAGAACACTTGTGCTGATTGGAGCTGATCAAACAAGTCATCTATGCATGGAAAAGGGTATCGGTTCTTTATAGTAACACTGTTCAACAACTAATAGTCAATGCATAGTCTTAGTGATTCGTCCTTTTTCTTCACGAGAAGGACTGGTGCCCCCCATGGTGGTCCACTTAGCCTGATGAACTCCTTATCCAATAACTCTTGCAACTGCACTTTAAGTTCTCTCAACTCTGCTGGAGCCATTCTATATGGTGCCTTAAAGATAGGTGATGTATTCGACACCAAGTCAATGGTAAAGTCAACCTCCTTGCTTAGTGGCAATCTTGGTAACTCCTCAAGAAAGACATCAACAAATTCATGGACAACATCAATCTCATCAAGCTATGGTTGCTCCTTGTCCTCAACTGTCACATACGCGAGAAACATGCTACACCCTCGTGCATAAAATCGTGACACCTTCATAGCAGAAATGATGCATGTACCTGACTAATTTTTCCTACCCTGGAACACTATTTATGGTTGCCCAAGTATAAGAAAAGTGATCCGCTTCTTTCGGCAGTCTACCATAGCCCAATAGTTGGCTAACCAATCCATTCCAAGAATAATATCATAGTCTACCATGTCTAGTAAGATGAAGTTAGTGTCCATAATCACGCCTGATATCTCTACGGGTATCTCTCTAAGATATTCGGTAGTCTTTACTCTCTCTCCCACTGGTGTCATAATATCTAATCTAAATGCTAATTTGTGCACACATACATCAAGGCAAGATGCAAAAATGCATGGTATAAAAGAATGTGTAGACCCTGTGTCAAAAAGGGCCCTAGCATGTTGATCTGAGACTAGAAGAGTACCTTCAACGACTTGGTGTGATGCATGTGCCTGTCCTGATGTGATGTCAAACACTCGTCCTTGGCTACGTGACACGGTAGCTGTCTCTATGCCCACCTCGGTCTGCCTCTCTCTTTGCCCCTTAGGACAGTCCTTAATGAAGTGGCCTATGTCTCTACAGTTGAAACACCTGTATGGCTGTCTCTGAAAAGGTGCATGGTGTTGTAGCTGTGGTTGAGGCTGCCTCTGATGCTGTGGCCTGTCAGATCTATTACACCCTCGCCCAGGGTACCAACCCTTGCACCTATCACATCTCTTCCTCTTTGTATCTCTCTTAAACTTGGCCTGCGGTGGATGACCTGATGCACCATATGTCTGCATAGCACCAAACAGTCTCTTGCTCTTAAAGGGCTAGTACGAACCCCCTCTAGTCCTAAGAGAGTTCTTCTCATGCATGGAAGCCATGTTAGTAGCATCTCGCATAGAAGTGGGTCATGAAGAAATCACCCAATCTCTCAGCCAAGGTGTCAACCCATCCACAAATCTGTCGGTTGCCTCTGTGTGACAACCCGGGTTTCATATGATGCAAATTTCATAAAAAGGTGAGATCTCTTGCTTTAGAAATATGAAATGCATGAAAATCTTTTGTTTTGGAAAGCAATCTTTCGTATAAAACCCCGAGTGTCAAAACACATTTTCAAATCATATAGCCATGGCATAGTTTTAAATCCAACTCATGGATCTATGGTCGACCATACTCATGTCATGCCATATGCATGCAAGTAAATCCTCAAAAACATAGGGCACATTATGCCTACGACCTCAGCGCCGTGTGGTCCCCGGGTACCTAGGGACTCTCAATCATAGCCTCCACGGGGCATATGACACCTCGATGGGTGCCGTGACACCTCTAGTGGTAGATTTCAAGGTTACAAAAATTGAGTCATTACACTTTGTGTCTGAGGCCAGCGCGTGAGGTGCAAATCTCCTCAGTCTTGTAAATCGGTTCAGATACTGCTGAACCGTCATGTCTCTCTGCTCCAAGGTGGCAAACTCTTTCTTCAATGACTGTAATGCATGGGGTGGAAAGTACTGAATGTCGAAAGCCTATTTAAAGGCTGCCCATGTCATCTTTTCAGTCAAATCTGGTCGGGTAAGTGTAAAGGTTTGCCACCAGAAGCCTGCCTCACCCTTCAATAGGTAAGCGACTACTCTAACTTGATCCTCTGGTGAATCTTTGTAGCGTCAAATGTCCTTTCAGCCTCAAATAGCCATCGCTTGGCCTCCTCAGTGTCACCATTGCCATAAAAGGGTTTCACCATCTTTTGAAATCTCTCTAATAGCTTATCTGTCTTCCTAGAGTCACTAGTAGCATCGCCCTCAGTGGTCTTAGGTGCTGGTGGTTCCTATACTGGTTGGGAGAAATAAACTGACGAGACCATAGGTGCCACTTGAGGTGGTGGAATAGGGCTAGGGTTAGCAACGTGAACAACAGTCCTAACCTACTACTGTATGAGTGGTGTTAGCCTTGACATTAATCGATTCAATAACTCGGCATCTCGATCCCCCTGATTAGAGGACTCAGTAGGTGGGGCAACTAGTGCAGCAGGGGTAGACCTTGTCCTTCTTCGAGGAGCCATCTGTCAAAAGTTTTAAATATCACTAAGTTTAAGTTCCTCTCTCCTAGTCTCTCTCTCCACTACAATTTATGGACTGTTACTCACATATAAATGGACATTTGTAAAGATTATGATGGACTAGACTGGGCTCTGATACCAACTTGTAACACCCCAAGTTTTTATGACATTTTTTTAATAATAATAATAATAATAATAGCATTTTTAATAAGAGCATTTTGGATCCCATGAGAAAAGTTTTATTTATCCTTTTACTAAAACATCTCTTAAAACTCCGAGTGTTATTTTTCCTTTCTCAAAATGTCACATATATAATTTAAAACATAAATAAAATTTTATTATAATAGATTTAAAACAATACTCATATTAATCAACGTCAAATGAATCGGCGCCTTTATTTTGAATCAAATAAATATCCAAAACACAATAATAATATGGCCCAGGGTCTATCCATCGTAACATCCCATATAAATGTCCAACATATATCTAAACATTTCAATCAACTCCATAAAATAAAAGTATACAGTCCATAATTAAATTCACATGGCACTGTTTATTAACTCACGCCACTGTCTAAAATTCTAGGTAAAAGGATCTCCTGCAGCTCTCACGGTTTCTCAACGGCCTTGCCTTTCCTGTTATCGCACTCGAGATCTAAGGCATTGCAAAACAAAGCAATGCCTCGAAGCTATAAACACGTAGGTACATAGACAATTAATGTAATAAAATGAAATAAACGAATAACAGTACTGATAAAATAAAAAATCTATCATCTATGAAGATAAAAGTATCATAAGTCATGCCAATATAATGCCAATTTATTCCATATGTTAAACATGCATTTCATGGAGTTAAAACATGACATGAATCAATGTAAATGAGCATACAATAAGAATAAGGGCACCCTAAGATAATTGGTCCCACAACATCGCACTAATATCACTAATCATGAGTACTCATAGCCAACCTCTGACTATCGTCACACCCAAGCATACCATCCATCACCATGCTCATCATACAAGCACACATAATAAGAATATGGATCGTCATGCTGCAGTAGCAACCCTTCCTGGATCTCAACCACTGCCGCTCCCCGTCGACACCATAACGG
This sequence comes from Warburgia ugandensis, assembly GCA_035236585.1. NCBI lineage: Eukaryota > Viridiplantae > Streptophyta > Magnoliopsida > Canellales > Canellaceae > Warburgia > Warburgia ugandensis. The sequence goes on from CP141131.1 coordinate 29,489,486, forward strand.
GAGACTTAGAGTCCATCCCCATGGAAAGGCTCGGACCGGTAGTGTGGACTATCCATGTTACCAAACCCCTACCAAATTTCATCTACGGCCAGGTGTCTATCATATCACAATCTCATCACATCACAAATCTCGGAGGGTAGGTGGTCGGCTATATCCCTCCTAACATGACGCCCGCCGGGTGAGAGCACCCGTCATAAAACACAAAACACAGAAATCATATATATATGCCAAAACTCAGGGGTACTCGTAGCTCGCAATCCCTAAGGCATGCCCCTCATCCTGGGGTTAGCCTATAAAATGACCAGTTAACAAGCCTCTATTCTTATTTTCATGCAAATTCATGTATTTCCAATATATAATAAGAAAAAAGTCTCTATTTAAGCATAATTAATTAATATCATGCTCATAAAGACATTTGTCATGGGTTTATTCAATAAAAGATTTCAATTTGTAATAATCATAATGTACTCTAAGTCTCATGAAATCAACGGCTAATAATAAATGCAATTTAAAACACAATTACTCATGATGCTATGTTTATGCATGGTTTTAAAATCAAGGCAAAGCATTAATTATCGTCACCTACCTCAACGTGAGATCACTTAGCTTGCTAATAAATCCCCTTAACTGGTATGTTCAAGTGCACCTGTCCAAATCACTTGGTTTTTGAGCCATTTTGTTCAAAATTTCATCTAGTTTCCATTTCTACCATCCTTTTGCATTGATTTTTCCAAAAACTATGGTTTTTATGTGATTTTTCTCATGCTCCTAAAAACTTCCCTAGGTTTTGTGGAGAAACCAGCCGTTGGATCTCTCTCAAATTTAAAGGGTTTGTTCTTGGGTCTATCATGCATTAGATGGATGGTCCAATTTGTAAACAAATGTGGTTTCATCTATGAAATCATGCCCCAACAGTAGCGTGCATAGGGTTCCCAGGAAAATTTTTGTTTTTCCTGGATTTCTTGATTTCCGTGTGTTTTCCCTTGCTATTTCCTTACACATGTAACATGAAAAGAGAAGGTTAATGGCTTACCTCTAACGTTAGGTGTCGCTTGATGTTTGTCGGCGAAAAAACGCAGATTTACAAAGGTAAGGGTTTTGAGTAAAAACGGGAAAAGGTGGTGTGTTTTGGCGCCTTAGGGGGGAAGATATAGGATGTAGAGTTTAAGGGAAAAGGAACTCTTCCCTTTCACGTCTCCTTCCGGTGATTTCTCCGGCGAAATTGCCGGATCTGGTAGAGACGTGTAGAAGAAGGGGGGTGCCGTTATCAATTCGAGCCCCTATGTTTTACATTTCTGCCAAATTACCCCTATAACTTCAACGGCTCATAACTCCTTTGTTTGAGATCCGTTTTCCGCGTTCTTTATGGCGTTGGAATCCTATTGATGAGCACTTTCAAATTATTAAGTTTTCAGGATCAAATTCCATCTATAAAATTTTAATTTAATTGATTTAATAAATTCTTAATTTATTCAAAAATTAAGGATATTACACCATAGAAGGGGAATTCACCTAATGAGGTGACGGTCGAAATCTTAACTTTGAATTGAGTTCTCACCCATTTCACAAATGTCAATATTGATAAGTAAGATCTAGGCTAACTATGAAACTTTACAGTTCTACATAGGATTACGCATGTTTCATTGAAATGATTGATCTTTTAGGCAATCAACAGCCAACTTATATCACCAATCAACTCCAAAGAGGCAACTCAGATCATTCTGGGTCCCATTTTGAAGAGACATCCCATCTGTAAAATTTAACTCCAAAGAAAATCGACGGTAAACGAAGCTTCAAAGATCAAAGGTCTAAACTTGTAAAATCAACGGAAGGGGAGGGGGGGAACCAATAGGTGTTCGATCAGATTGTATGGGAATGTCAAATTGCTCATCCAAAAGATCCAACCCCGTTTCATCTGATTTCTTCGGTTTCGGATGCCTCGTAAACCAAAAATTGTGACAACCCGATGACTCTAGCGTCCAGACTATTGTTCTGTTGGTTGTTGAAGAACGTGCACCATTGTTTATACAAGATATAAAAGAGATTGTATTGGCTGCATTTGATTACAGGTTTGGAAGGGATAGACACCCATCTCCTTCATCAATGGGTCGTGCAAATAGCGCACACAAATATTGGCTCCTCAGAATGTAGCGCTTTTGGTGTAGAACCGGTGGTTGGAAGATTGACCATTACGATGTTGCTCATGGTGAGCTCGTGCCCTGTATGATGGACACTTCTTCTGAGCGTCAGTGGTGTTGATGCATGTCTTTCAAGAAATTATAGCCATATATTGTGGTCATCTCGTCCACTTACGGGTGCAAATGTTATCCTTAGGTTCTGCTGTTCTGAAGCTGGTCCTTTCACCGCCGCTGCATGACATTGCTGTTAGAGCATAGATGAGATACAAAGCCTACAAGTCCAAGTGCTTAAAGCATATCCGTAACCATCAAAATGCAGACGTGATACAGCATTGAGAAGCACGTAGATGCAAGGGCTAATTAAATCAGAAGAAAAATAATCAAGAAAAATACTGGATAGGGGGCGAGGAATGCTGGTATAGAGCGGGGCAACATCCTAATGCCAGTGCAACTCACTTCTATATGGTGGGCCTTATATACCTTGAGCCACGCCTTTCATCATGACTTTCTTAACTTTGGATATATAATGGCCTAAAATTCATGCTAAAAGGGAGCCAATAGCGTCCAGGAAATGGTGTTTGGTATTTAGCTTGTTGAATCTGCTTATTAGAACGAAGACTGCTTATTGAGTTATAAACTTGTTTCTAAAGAGCCCAAGTCCATTTGGAGCTCAACTCACAGAAGGTTCTAATATTAGGTAGAATTGTGTGGCCATGAATGAAACATATAGTAGGTATGTTTGTGGTAGGCATAAGTATGTGGCTATTGTATTTTTGTACTTTATTAATTGTATGGTTTGTAATAGACATCCTACATTATGTATACCTCTTCCCTTTCATGTAAGAGCATCAAATAAGAAGAAAAAACATATACTTTTTAGTGAGTGATCAACAAAACTCTTAGTTGGGAGTGTTCTTTCAAGTGTTAATTTGAGTGATCTTGTGAGTGTACTTTATATCAAATATTTCTGCTATATAAAATTGTGAGTTTGTATTTATTTTTCAACAAAGTGGTATAAGAGTTATGGCGAATAGCAATATAACACTTATCCAAGTCCCTATACTTAACAAGAGCAACTAAGACAATTGGAGTATCAAAATGAAGGCACTCCTTCAGATACAAGATGTGTGGGATATCATGGAAAATGGCTATAGTGAGTCAAGACATGACACTACTCTAAATGCACTCACATAAGATCAAAACAATGCTTTGAAATATTTAAGGAAGAGAGACCAGAAGCCTCTCTATCTCATTTAACAAGCATTGGATGACGATGGCTTCAAGAAGATCTCAAGTGCAACCTCCTCCAAAGCAGCGTGGGATAAGCTTCAAATTTCTTTTAAAGGATTGTAGCAAGTTAAGTAGGTGCGACTCCAAACACTAAGAGATGAATTCAAATCTTTGCATATGAAAGAATGCAAGTTTATTGCTAACTACTTCTCTAGAGTTTTATCTGTTTTCTAATCAATTAAAAAGAAACGGTAAAATTTTAGATGATGAGAAGATAATTGAAAAGATACTTTAATAGCTTCAAAATTTGAGCACTTGTCCTAACATATTAAGCAACCATAAAACTTAAAGAAGTTATCATTGAGCAACTCATGGGTTCGTTGCAAATGTATGAAGAGATGTATAAGAAGAAGCAAGGCATGATAGATTAACTTCTCGAATTGCAATTCAATCTTAAGGAGAAAGAAAAAGGCCTCACCAATGAAAGAAGCCAATGTGAAAGAGGTCGTGGACATGAAAGAGAATCGCAAGTAGGATATCACCACAACAATAATGAAGAAAGAGGAGAAAGCTTAATAAGAGGACGTGAGAGAGGCAACCAAAGATCATGGTATGACAAGTCTCAAATTAAATGCCGCAATTTCTAAAAATTTGATCATTATGCTGCTGAATGTAGAGCTCCCAACTATAGAGTTAAGGCCAACTATGCTGAGAGAAAGAGTTATTCAAAATGGGACATTGTTGTTAGCACACAAGGACAACAAAGCTAGCAATGACAATATTTAGTAACTTAACACCAACATAGGTAATCATATGTACGGAAATAAAATTATGTTCATGGGTCTTGATGAGTCAGTGAGTGCGAACATCTCATTTGGAGATAATTCAAAAATATTTGAGAAAGCAAAAGGTACATCCTTATTTGCTTGAAAGATGGAAGGCACCAATTCATTTCAAGTGTTTATTACGTCCCCAACATAAGAAAATAATATCTTGAGTATGGGACAACTCCTAAAAAAAAGGCTATGATATTCACATGAAAAATTATAGCCTTATTATAAGAGATGACAAAAATAGCTTGATCACCAAAATACCAATGTCAAGAAATAGAATGTTCTCATTGAATATCCAAACTGATGTTAGAAAGTGTCTCTAGACTCGTTAAAAGATGTATATGGCTTTGACATCTTCGACATAAGCATCTTAACTTTGGAGGATTAGAGTTATTATAAATAAGGAGATGGTGAGAGGTCTACCTTATATCAATCAACTAGACCAGCTATGTTAAGGATGCTTACTTAGGAAGCAATTCAAAAAAGACTTTCCAAAAAGTCAACCATAAGACCCTAGAAGCCACTCAAACTCATATACATTGATGTTTGAGACCCAATCAAACCAAGCTCCATGAGTAAAAGCAATTATTTCTTACTTTTTATTAATGATTTCTCTACAAAAAATATGGGTGTTTTTTTTGAAGCAAAAGTCAGAAGTATTCGAAGCATTCAATAAGTTAAAAGCATTGTGGAGAAAGGAAGTGAATGCAAAATTAAGGCCATGAGATTGGATCTTGGAGGAGAATTCACTTCCAAATAATTCCAAAATTTTTGTGAAGAAAATGGAATTCATCATCAATTAATAGTTTAAGATCTCCTCAACAAAATGGTGAAGCTGAAAGAAAGAATAGAACTATCCTCAACATGGCTCGAAGTATGCTCAAAAGCAAAAGAATATCAAAAGAGTTCTGGGCAAAAGCTATAGCATATGTAGTCTACTTGTCCAATCACTCTCCAATAAGAAGTGTGAGGGAAAACACTACAAGAAGCATAGAGTGGAAGAAAATCCAGTATTTCCCACCTCAGAGTATTTCGAAGCATTAACTAGGCACATGTACTTAATGAGAAAAGATCCAAGCTTGACAATAGAAGTAAAAGATTCATATTCAATGGATATGACACAAACTCCAAAGGATACAAGTTGTACAATCCAAACACTATAAATGTCATGTTAAGTCGAGACTTGAAGTTTGATGAAGAGGGCGAATGTACTTAAGGTCTAAGTGATGTTGACTACAATTTCATTCCCTATATTGAAGAAGAAGAGCAACCATGAGTAGAGCAAACAAGAAAAGAACAACGAGAGCCCACTATTCCGCCTACCTCCACATCAACCAAACATGGAGATTTGCTACCATCCTTTTCAAATGAAAGAATTGTGTCACACACAAGGAGTCTACAAGAACTTTATGAGGTAACTGAAAAATTAGAAGATCTCACTCTTTTATGTCTCTTGGCTGATTGTGAACCATTGAACTTTGAAAAGCTATAAAAGAGAAGAAGTGGAGGGGTACAATGGATTAAGAGATTGAAGCGATTGTGAAGAATGATACATGGGACCTTGCTTCACTTCCTAAAGGGTATAAGCCAATTGATATTAAATGGGTGTACAAAGCAAAGAAAATTTCAAAAGAGAAATTGCAATATACAAGACAAGATTAGTCATACAAGCTTGCAATAAAAAAGTTGGCATTGACTATAATGAGGAATTTGCTCATGTTGCTCGCTTGGAAACTATAAGATGAATCATTTCTTTGGCAACTCAAATCAACTGTAGGATTTTTCAAATAGATGTAAAGTTTGCTTTCTAAAATGGATTCCTTGAAAAGTAAGTTTACATCAAACAACCATTGAGTTATAAGATGAAAGGACAAGAAGACAAAGTCCTAAAATTGAAGAAAGTGCTCTGTGAGTTAAAGCAAGCACCAAGAACATGGAATAGTCGAATCTACATGTACTTTTAAGAAAACAACTTTACCAAATGTCCCTATGAGCATGCTCTCTACATCAAAGTCAAAGATAGAGATTTATTGATCATATGCCTGTATTTTGATGACTTAATTTTTTATAGGGAACAATCCAAGAATGTTTGAAGACCTCGACAATGTAATGATGAGTGAATTTGAGATGACTGACAATAAGCTTATGGCATATTATCTTGGTATTGAAGTAAAGTAAGAAGAAGATGGAATCTTTATCTCTTAAGAAAGTCACGTAACGGAGATACTCAAGAAATTCAAGATGATAATTGCAAGCCCATAAACATGCTAATAGAATTTGAACTCAAGCTATCCAAGTACAATAAATAGGAAAAGGTAGATTCAACATTTTTAGGAGTTTGGTTAGAAGTTTGCATTACTTAACATGCACAAAATTAGATATTCTTTATGACCTCAGACTAGCTAACTACTACATGGGGACTCCAACTACCAATCACTTGAAAACTGCTAAGAGGATCCTCAACTATATCAAAGGTACAATAAACCTTGGCTTGTTATATTCATTTTCTAATGACGACAAGCTTATTGGATATAGCAATAGCAATTTGTGTGGAGATAAAGATGATAGGATAGCATAGGATTCACGGGGGACACCACTTTCACATGGATGTCAAAGAAACAACCAATTATCACACTCTCAACCCTTGAAGCGAAGTATATAGCTTCTACATCATGTGTTTGTCATGAAATTTTGTTAAAAACTTGATGAAAGAATTAAGGAAGAGCTAACCAAATATGTGCTGACAATAAGTTATCAATAACCTTAGCAAAAAAACCTTTTTTCCATGATTAAAGCAAACACATTGATACCCATTATCATTCATCAAAGAGTGCATCACAAGAAAAGATGTGCAAGTAGAATATGTAAAGCCACAATATCAAGTTGCTAACATCTTCATCAAGTCACTCAAACATGAAGACTTTCTAGATTGAGAAATTAAGTTGGCATTAAGAAAAGAAGTTTAAGGGGGGTGTTGAATTATAAACTTGTTTCTAAAGTGCCTTAGTCCATTTAGAGTGTTTCTAATAGCCCAAGTCCATTTGGAGTCTAACCCATAGAAGCTTCTAATATTAGGTAGAATTTTGTGGCTATTAGTGAAACATGTCGTGGGTATAAGTGTTTGGCTATTGAGTTTGAGGAAGGTATAAGTATGTTGCTATTGTGTTTTTGTATTTTATTAATTGTGTGGTTTGTATTAGACATTCTACACTATATATACCTCTTCCCATTCATTGTAAGAGACCAGATAAGAAGAAGTAATATATATTTTTTAGTGAGTGATCAACAAAGCTCTTAGTTGAGAGTGTTCTTTCAAGTATCATTTTGAGTGATCTTGTGAGTATTTCTTTGTATCAAATTATTATGTAATACAAAATTGTGAGTTTGTACTTATTTTCCAGTGCGTCCATGTCTAGCAACATGATAGCATCATTTCTTGAATGCTATATGTGTCCTTTTGACATGTGACTTCTCCAACGGTAAACAACCATAGCTATGGGAGTCAAGTCAACTCCACCATCTTGAAACCCTCTTTGAGACAAGAAGCCGAATCACAAGCTCATTTGAGTGGATTTCATTTAACATAAAGAAATCAGAGAAGTAAGAAGTTTTATACATGAAAATCATGCTAAGGCAATACCAGTATATGTTAGTCTTGATTCAAAAGAAATAATGAATGCTTTGGTCATTTGGAAAGCATGATAAGTCAAGTCATGTTTCAAGCTGGCAATGACAAAGCAAACTATCAAACTTATTATTTTAATTTTTGAATCTACTCAAAATCTCCTCAACGAGGAGGAAAGTACCACTTCTAACCTCCAACCACATATAGTAAGCAGAGGCACCTTGTTGTCTATAACCAAGATCCAATATTTGATATTGACTATGGGACACCTCTATTTAGGCCCGACCTTTGGGTGATCTAACCCATTCATCTTGTTTGGTCCCCCTTTTTCCATTTTTTTTCCCTGAAAGATTGAACCTCTCTACTTTGGCCACCTATGGAAGCTCCCATTAAATGCTTATAAGTTTTTTCAACTAAAAATTCCAAAGATCACAATTTAAAAATTATAAAAAAGAAAAAAGAAAAAGAAAATTTAGTAAAATGATGAACTGATCAGATCATTTAAGGTGGGGTTAGTGATTGTTTCTCCAAGTCAAAGGAACATTCAGTCTGGATAGCATTTGGACCTCTCACTCGAGTGGACTTAGTCATGAGCACAAAACATAAAAGAAATGGGGTCATTCAATTTGATTTTGACAACTTCATACTTTGACATTTTCCTTGACTGTCTCAATTAATGTAAACTACTACTAAATACTAAACTCAGTGAGATTCTTTGAACAAGCCACAATCTATTGAACTTTCTACTTCATATTCCCCTATAGTACTATTAAGTGTTCAATTTTGGTCAAAATACTCCTAATTTAGTAGTCAATTAGATCATGTAGGCCATCAATTTCGAAATTTTACATAAAATATTTTATTTTAGCTCTAATTGGTCATCTAACTATTGAATTACAAAATATAATAGTTAGATGATCATCAAACCTAATCAGAAGAGTAATGAATAGTTTAAATGATTCTAATTGAGTCATATACATTACAAATAAATCAATTCGAACTTGGATTATCTAGATCAAGTCAAGGGGATTAGATCAAGATAAAGAAATTTCTTAGAAAAAGAGGATTTTGAAAACTCCTAGAAAACCTTGATGGATTAGAATAGAAGAAATTTGAAGAATGGAGGAGTTTTAATAGAGTGGCAAAGGACTTGGACTACTGGTGAATTCCTTCTCTAGTTCTCTCTCTACCTCTATCGTACGGGTCCCTCTCCTCTTATTCGCCCTTTTCTCTCTTTTTCAAATCTCTCTCTCTATCTTTCCAGCTCCTCATCTCTTCAGTCACCCCGCACTTCTTCCTTCTTTCTTCTTCTATCTCCATCTATTGGCTCTCTCCCTCTCCTTCCCTCTCTCCCTCGTATCCCTCTTCAATCCTCTCTTCACCCGCATCCCCAGCACCGCTACAATCTCTCTCTCTCCCTCGTCTGCCTACCACCCTCACTTCTTCTTCTCTCTCCACCTCTGCTCTTCTTTCTCCCTCATTCTTTCTCATTCTCTCTACCCGCAGGAAAACCCAATTCAGGTTTTCGCAAAAGATCTTTTTTTTTCCCCCCAGTTTCTCCAACTCCTTCCCATTCTTCTTCTTCCTCCCAGCGCGACACCATCCTAGGTGGCGCCTAAATCAAATCACCATCTCCCTCTCTCTCTCTCTCGGCTCTCCCTACTTCCACCAATGGCATAGCCTGAAGCCAGCCAACAGACCCAGTCACCTGCTTTCTCTCCCTTCTCCATTCCAAATGTTGGACGAGATTGATCACCACGGTCAGACCCCCTCGCTACTCTCTGTCCAGGCCGCTCAGGATTAGCGTTCTCCATCTCCTTACCACACCAAACATCCAGACCGGCTGAACCCTCTTCATTTCCTAGTCCCCCCTGTCGTTACACCCCTTCTCTGTTCCGTCGCCAATAGGAACCCAGCACCGGTGATCCTCTCCATCGTCTGCACAGGACCGATGGGCTCCAATTTCCTATCCCTTGTTCTCCGCTCAATTCAAAAGAGAAAAGCCGAAGTGGGTTTTCACCTTGTTCTCTATTTTCCTCTTTCCCTTCAAATTTTCCTCTTCCCACTCTCCATCACTGCCCAGATCTACAGCACCCATCTTCCACGCTCTCCACGCTTGAACCCAGTAGTCGATGTCGGCTTCCTATTCTTCCAAAAACTGGATGACGCCCCTAATTTCTTGGGCCATTGCGCCCCGCCTTCTACCCTGCCGTAACCCAGCATCGCCTTCTCCCCTGCTGGAACCCAGCACAGCCCAGATCTCCATAACGCACCCTCCTTTGCTCCACCAGACAGATGCCTGAACCCCACCGGCGTAGTCACCTTCGTCCTGCATCTCTGAGCTCTCCATCACCAGCTTTCCCTTTTTCTCTGGCAATCCCCCCTTACCGTCTTCTTCGTCGGGCTTGATTTTGGTTATTGTTTAAAACCAAAATTACAGAAAATTGCCAATTTTACCCTAGGAAAATAAACCAAATTTCTTCTGTGTCCCAGATTGTAATGACATCTATGTCCTTGTTCTAATCAAGTTTTTCCTTATCCACGTTCTACTTATTCAAAGATAGTGCTTATTCAGGGACAATGCTATTCAAGACTGATTATTTAATTTTATTTTCTGTTTTCTAGAATTAAAAATTCTATAAATTGCATCAGTGACATAAATCTAAAATTTTATTTTATTGTTAGTTTATTTATGTTATGTTCCTTATTTTTATTTCTTAAAACAATTAAATTTTATTTGAACTCTTCCTTTAAGTCAAGTCCCCTTGGGATCGACCCGTATTTGCATTAGCTATTCTTCAATAGCCCATGCACTTGTAGTTAAACACACCAAGTTTTTAAAGCCGTTGCTGGGGACCTGCAATGGAGTTTTTATAAAATATAATTAAAATCCAAAAAAATAAAAAAAAATCCAGAAAAATAAAAAATTACAAATTGCATTTTTTTTGCATTGTAGCATTTTAAAATTTTTTTAGTGCATAACTACTTTATTTCCTAAATTTGGTACTGATTGTTATCTTTCTTTTCAGGAAATTGGTAAGTGGAGCATCATCAATTAGTGAGGCCCTTTTTTTGAGTGAATCATATAGTGAGGCCTTTTTGTAATTTGTAATTTCAATTTCAATTTTAAAGAGTTGTATAATACAGGGCAAGTGTGGGATAAGGTGGCCCACACTTGATATTCATCAGAATTCCCACTCTAAGTTTCCTCATTCATTCATTTCCTAGATTAGGGTTTGCATTTAAAATAATTTTGCATTGTGTGGTAATATAATTACATATAGAAAGCATACTTTATAATTGTTGTATTCTACGGTTTTACATTAGGTTATTGCTTTTAATTGCATCTTAGGACACGTTTAATGCTTTAAGGTGATTTATATGCCAATCGAATTTTCATTGAGTGTGGAAATTAATTAGTAAGGGCACCCTACCCCACAAGATCAAGGGTGGATTTCATCACCACTCCTTGGCCCACCTAGGATAATCACCTTAAGCGCACAACCCCAACATTTGTATTAATTTAAAATTAATTAGAAGAGACTTATAGGGTCATCACATGCTCGTATGACCCTCTTAATAGGACGCGATCTATTGTCACTCTAGTAGCTTTTGATCATTGTGGTTATAGCAAGTGTCTTAAATTCCAAGTAATTTTCCCACACCTTCCGTTGACGTCTGTTGAGGTCTAAACACCTCTTGACAAGAGAATTGTATTAACTACCTTGCACAGAACCTAATTGGTAAGCAGTAGTCAACTTCAAAAGAGAGGAGGAGCTTTGGATTAGGGTAATTAAAAGCATCAACCCCATAGAAAATCAATATATTTGTGCTTGTTAGCCTTAAGGGATTGCTTGATTGTGCATCATTTTAGGCATTTAGGTTGGATCATTTAGGATAGTCCTTTTCTAAAAAATTAAGAAAACAAAAACAAAAGATCTTTTATTGTATGCCCTTTTGGATACATGACAAAATTGGTAGGTTAGTCAAGTACGACCAAAAAGACATACCACCAATGACTGATCAACGATCAAGGGGTAACTCACACATGGTAGTGTCAGAGGTGATCAAGGCTCTCCACTCATCATGAATGAGGACCCACCACCTCTAATTGATAATGAATGTCAACCTCCACCAAGGAGGAATAATCATCCACAAAGAAATTAGAGAAGGAATGGAAATAGGGAATGGGACCAACAAAGTGACCATGGAGACAATGATGTTTATCAGAATCTTCATGGAAAAACTTTAAGAGACTACCTTCATCCTACACGCACTAGTATATCTTCTTATGTCATTCTTTCTCAAAAATGCTGGTGTGTTAGAATTAAAGACGAGAGTAATCCAATTACTCCCAAATTTCATGGGTTAGATAATGAGAGTCCTTATTTGCACCTTCAAGAATTTGATGAGGTATTTAGCACCCAAAGAACAAAAAGTGTAGGTCTCGATACTGTTAAGCTTAAGATATTTTCTTTTTCTTAAAGGAAAAGGCAAAAATGTGGTTTAATGCACTGCCATCAGGTTCCATAAGGACTTGGAATGAAATGACTAGAGAATTCTTGAAAAAGCTTTTCCCTATGAATAAAACAAATACACTTCGTCGTAAGATAATGAACTTTACCCAGAAACATAAAGAGTCATTCTACTAATGCTGGAAAAGTGTAATAACCCAAAATATTAATAATTTTATAATAATAATAGGAGGGGTAAAATTATAAATATACATGGGCCTACAGGGCGTGGGACCCACAATGAGGCTATAAAAGCCTGCCATGTCTCTTGTGCAGCCAAACCATTCACTTCTGATTCCGGGTTGGCGACGTAGGGCAGCGACGAGGAACTCTTCGAGCAGGCGCACGTAGTGGCGATCTAACTACGGTAGGCCACCCTCCACCATTTCCGTGTTTTTTCCTATAATTTCTATTGTTTTTAACGCTGAAAAATGGTTTGGATTGCCGTTTTCCGATGAACAAGTAGGCAATAGTGTTTTTGTTAAATTAAACCTATGAAACGGCATCAGATTGTGATCTGAACCGTCCATCATGGGCATTGTAACATGAAGAACAATCCCATGAATTTTCATGGTGATCAGACGGCTAGATATGCCAAAAAACTCATAAAACAGTGATGAAAAAAAAAAAATTAGGGACGTGACAAAAATCATGTAAAAACACTAGATAATGGCATAGATGGTTGAAAAGGAGCTTATAAATGGAATCTACGCGAAAAAAACTGAACAAAATGGTGAAAAAATCACACCATTTGGACACCTGTACGTGGCTGGCAGCGACCGGAGTCCGGCCGTCTTCTTCGGCGACGGCGACCCTCCGCGACACATGTCACCCCCTATCGCATGCCACGTAGGTGCCACGCAAGCGCCACTCACACAGACGGCACACGCACGACACGCGACACCACGCGTGCAGCACCCGCATGGCACGCGCCCCACACAGGCGACACGTGGTGCCATGCACCATGCGTCACGCGGACGGTAGCGCACTAACGCACCGACAACACAACACATGCGTGCACTGAAATCAGTGCACTGTCGCATCAACAAAACGACGCATGGCGCGTCTGTGCATGCGCTGCACGAAGACGCAGTGCAGACGCGTTCAGCACGTCTGTGCACGCACCTGCCCAAAAAAAAAAATGACGCACAACGCGTCTGTGCACTCGCCGCACGAAGACAAGCGTATGCCTATCCAGCGCATCTGTGGACGCACCCACACGCACGAGCACATGCGATGTACGAGTTTTGGGATTTTTTTTTTGGTCTTTTGACCGTTCATTTATAAAAACTTGATTTTTAGGAGCTCCAGAGGTCCAAATCACGATCCGAAAGAGGCGTTGCGACCGTATCGACGGCGCAGACCTAGATTTGACTTAAAAAGCTAGATATAAATTCCTTTTTAAGAGTTAAACCACAGAATGTTGTGAGATAGTCTCAATCAGGCCGATCAATGGATGATCAGGCCTTAGATGTTGATGGTATACATCAAATGTAAGATAATCTAGGGGATTAGAGGGTTAAACAGTATTGAATTACCAAATGATGGAAGATTTATGATGTAACAGGTTAGTCAGAGCGCGCAACGTGATATTTCCACGCGCTTGATTTGAGCACTGCATTTACTGAGGTAGGTGATTCTATTCAATTATTTCATGATTTCAATAACCATGAATGAATTTTTAAAGCTTTGAGACATGTGTTTGACATCTTCTCATGTACATAATTAGATCCCTATTTTGTGTTATAGTATGACTTTTCTATTTGGTTATGACAATGTTTGTCGGGCTTTAATTGTGTTATTGAGATTATTTATAGCGTATTTACATGGTTTATAAGATTTATACTTTGTCGATGATTTATGACGGGTGCTTTCACCCGGTGGGTACTATGCTAGGTGGGTTGTAGGGTTGGCCACTCGCCCTCTGATTTTGTGATGAGGATGATGATAGACACTGCCCTAGAGTGATACAGGGCCAGGTACGTAGGGGTGGTATCATGGGTAGTCCCCCCTATAGGTCCTTCCTTCCCATGGGGACGGAGAAAGTCTCTCGTTTGGTGTTGATGTGGAGCGGCAGTGGTTTAGATCCTGATGGGGTTGCCACTGTAGCATAGTAACCCATATAGTTTGTGCATGTTTATATGACGTTATATGTATGATGAACCGGGGCAAGTCGGGCCTAAGCCGTGAGAGACTCCGGGGGCTAATGCTGACTGCACGGGAGGGATCAAAGTTAGTATGGGTACACATCACCAGTGATTGAGTATATTGGAGGATTTTGGTATAGTTTTGATACAATGTTATGGTATCAATGATTGCATGCATATTATTCCGTGGGTATATATATTAGTATGGTTTTGATGTACTTACCTTGTATTTTGATCATGCCTTGCATGCTATACTGATTTACCCCAGCATCTGATTTGTGAAAGTTGTAATTGCAAGCATTTCAGTTATTTGAAATGTTTTGAGTATGCTTCCTTTATGAGAATTCTATTGTAAATTTTGTTAAACTTTATTTGAGTGTAATCACCTACACAAGCATAGCTTGCTGAGGCATTGCCTTGTTTTGCAATGCCTCAGATTTGGAACACGATAACAACAAGGGAAAGCAGGCAAAGTAGGGGGGATTTGGAAGGAGACTTGAAGACATTCCATTTTATTTTCTCCTTCGAACATATATTAGAGTATGTCACTTGGACTAGACTTTTGAGACTTTCTTAGATGTGGATACATATTTTAGATTGGACTCATATTCGGTATAGAGGATTGTTAAAGTTTATATGGAAATATTGTGGTGATTATGGATGGAACCTGGTGACGTTTGAATTGATCTATTATCATCTTTAATTAGCTCGTGTATTTATCGTGGTTTTTAATCGAGCATGCTCAGAGTATCAATGTTTTAATGTTGTTTATGATCACAGTTTTGAATGTAGTTGACCCCCAATTTTTACGCTTTCAAGCAATTCTTTTTAAAGTTGCACTAAAAGTTTTATAATATAAAATTTTAAATTTTAGGGATCCCGTCTATTTTCTTAAAACGAATTGTTATTTTTATATTAATGAGGAAAAAGTTTTGTAAAACCCGAG
This sequence comes from Warburgia ugandensis, assembly GCA_035236585.1. Taxonomy (NCBI): domain Eukaryota; kingdom Viridiplantae; phylum Streptophyta; class Magnoliopsida; order Canellales; family Canellaceae; genus Warburgia; species Warburgia ugandensis. The sequence continues at coordinate 29,504,919 of CP141131.1, forward strand.
GTGTCATAAAAAGGTTCAAAGATCTATTACTCACTTGACCACATCATGGCTATGACCCATGGCGCATCATCAGCTTCTTTTATGAAGGACTTAATTTTGACATGCGTTAGTTTGTAGAAATGATGTACAATGGTAACTTTTTGAACAAACAACTAGATGAGGCAGAGGAGTATTTGGAATGGCTAACTGAAAGTGCACAGACCTGTGCTGACTCAAAAAGAGTAGAACATCTATATAGACTCAAGCCCACTACCACATCTACTAGGTGAGGCATTCAGGCCATGTCTAAAAAAGATGAAATCAATGCCAGAGTAGCAACCCTAGCTAGAAAAGTAGAAGCCATAGAAATGGAAAAGAAAAACTCAAATAATAATGATCAAGTGTGTAGCATTTGTGAAAGTACTGCTCATCTTACTCAAGAATGTCCTACCATTCTAGCATTTCATGAAGTACTTCATGATCAAGCTAATGCACTTAATAATTATAAATGACCTTTCTCCTCATATTCAGAGACATATAATCTCATCTAGAGAAACCATCTAAATTTTAGTTGGAGAAATGGACCAACTGCTAATGTCTCACAACCAGGCCCATACCAACATTAACAACCAAACCAAGGACAACTTGCTCCACCCCCATACCAAACTCATCAACCTCCTCCTTTTGGACCTTACTTGTCCCCACCCAAATGGCTTGTTGAGGATAATCAACTTGTTCAAAATCACGAGAGGAAAATTTCTCAATTAGAAAGTCAAATTAAACAAACCAACCAGTCTATGACTGAATTAAAAAATATGATGAGTAAAATGATGCAAAGTATGGAAAAAGGAAAGTTTCTAGCTCAACCACAAGCAAACCCTAAGGGTGTGCATGTATCAGCAAAACTACACTTAATGCATCATCTAGCTCTACCATGGAAGAGACTAAAGTTGTTACCATTCTTAGGAGTGGTAAAATAATTGAGAAAGATGAATCCCAAAAGACTAAAAAGGTAGAAAACTTGCTAAAAACAAAGAAAAGTCTAAAGCAAAGGATCCCATGCCACCTATTGAGCCATGTCCATTCCCTCCTCCATTCCCTCAAAGGTTGCGTCAAGTCATAAAAAGTATCACTAATGATGAGATTATGGAAATATTCAAGTGAGTCAAAATCAACATACCGATCTTAGACACAATAAAACAAATCCCATCATATGCCAAAATTTTAAAGGATTTATGCACAATCAAAAGAAAATTGAATGTGCAAAAGAAGGCATTTGTGACTGAACAAGTAAATTCAATTCTTCAGCACCATACATCTCAGAAATACAAGGATCTAGGTTGCCCCACTCTAACTTGCATCATTGAAAACCAGAGGATCAACCAAGCTTTATTAGATCTTGGATCCAGTGTTAATTTGTTACCATATACAGTATATGTTCAGCTAGGACTAGGAGACCTCAAGACAACATCCACTATACTCCAACTAGCTGATAGATTAGTGGTAATACCTATGTAGAATAGAAGATGTGTCAGTCCAAATAGAGCAATTCTTTTTACTAATCGATTTCTTAGTTTTGGATACATAACCAGTGTTGAATGAGTAGCGCGATATTCCTATCATCCTCAGATGTCCATTCTTGGCTACGTCCAATGCCCTAATAAATTGTAGAAATGGTGTCATGAAGCTTTCATTTGGCTACTTGACACTATAATTGATCATATTTGATATCTATAAGCAACCTAGAGAACCCACAAATGACTTGCAGTGCGTCAATATGATAAATTCAATAGTGCAAGATCATTTTCAATCATCTTTCTTGTCGAACCTGTAATAACCCCAATTTTTGTAAATTGATTGAGAAAAATCAATAAAGTTTGAATTTCAGATATTTTGGGCTGAAATATTAGGGTTATTTAAAATATACTGTTATAAAAGTATAATCAAATATAAATTTGAAATTTAAACTTAGCAAACCCTTCAAAATGACTGCAAGCACGACAAATTTCGAATTCGGATGAGAAATCCTTAAGTTTTTCATTTTTTGGACAAAAGGGGTAAAATAGTAATTTTACCCAAAAATCAAAATATTCCAAAAATCAAAATATGAAACATCAAAATTTATAATGTACTGAGAAATACGAATCCAACGCCACTAAGTACACTCAAATCCGAGATCATGGGAATAAAACCCAAAGTTTTATGCATAAAGGGCAAAACGAACTTTTTACACCACATGGGGCCCACATGGGGACCACCACGTCCCCAACAACCAATTTGATCAGCAGCCCATGTGAAGCATGGGTCAACAAAGATCAGCTAGTCATGGGGAAGAAAAGTTAGGCATGGGAGCATTGAAGACTTTCATGTCATTTTATATTAAAAAAATAACATATTATAATCATGTAAAAAGACCCAAAATGCCTATAAATACAACCCCAAAAATCTTCCAAAAATCCTCATAAAATCCCCACGAAATTATCTTCAATCTCCTTGAAAAATTAGATCTAGAATCCCTCTCCAAAACCCCAAAATTTCCAAGAGTTAGATCTCTTTCCAACTTGTTTTTCTTTTTAGATTAGAACAAGAGACCTAAATTCAATTAGGCACTCTGTTCTAGATCTAATTTGATCAATTCCACCGTTCAAAACATCCCAACACATCTATTCTACAAAACCCCCAAAGAAATTTCAAGATCCAACGGTTCAAACAACGGTATTTGCAAGAAAGGTGGATTTTAGGCTATATCTTCATCAACAAGGTATTTTTTTTAAATTAGGCATATAAATGAGGTTTTCTCTCCAATCAAGTAAGTGGAAATCCTTTTCATATATTTTTAGTATTTTTTTATGTAATTTTTATTTTACTGTAATTAATTTTGGTAATAAAAAGGTAAAAATAAAGTAAACAACAGAACCCTTAATTCATGATGATGGAGTGCTCAGATGAAAAATCTGACTCCACCAATCAATCCAGAATGGTCCAAAACCCCTAGGGTAGAAGTTTCAGAAAGATCGGAGCAGTTTTGGACCCTCAATTAGAGAGATTAATTCTGGTGGGCCTAGATCAAATCTGGACCCTAGGAACGGCTGAAAACTTCAATTTAAGATTGTGGAATCATATGAACTCCAAATTGAGATCTGAAAGAAGCTATGAAAATCTTGTAATGTCTAGTTTCTAATGAAGTCATAATATTTCTAAAATTTATTTCTGTATTTTTCTGTAATTTGGAAATAAGCGTCCAATTTCTAAGATCTTCAAGATCTGAGGTGATCAGATCTTGGAAATTTATTTTAGCGAGGATATAATAATGTAATAAAGTAATATCTATGGTTAATTTGGACAGATCTTGGATAAAATAAGGGATCTACCCTTTATGGTAGAAAAACCCAAAAAAAAAAAAAAAAATACAAAGGGACCCACTTGATCAATGAGATCAAGTGTGATCAGATCCTTAGGATGGAAAGAATAAATGTTTATATGATGAAATCCAAGGAAATCATGGATGGATTATGATAAAAATAGATCAATGTGATCTTTTGACCTTAATAGAGAAAATTCTCTAAATATAACTAAAGTCCTTAATCAAAGGAAAAGATCTAAGATCAAATGGTTGGATCATAAGTAAAGGTTTCTAAAAATGTAAATATAATTAGTTTCATTTTATGTTATTATGTTATAAAGCATGCTAGTATAACATTTAGAGTTTAGTATGATATGTGTTCATTCTTATCATAAGGTGCTAGATTTAATTTAAGTACCTTGCCTCATTTTCATTGAATGTTAAATTAGGTAGTTTTATGCTTTAAATTTATAATTCATTTATGGTTGAATGTTAGTATTAGATTTACTTGTTATGAGATAAAGAGCATAAAACATCAAAAATGTATTCTAATGAGAAAGTAGAGTTTCATGACACAAATAAGAATGAAGTACTTTGGACTTAATTAGTAAGGGCTATAGTTAGTAGGACAATATAAGGATTATCAAATCCTTAGCCCAAATTAGGAAAAGAATAATAAACCCCATGAATGACATTATAAATATTCATGGACTTAATTAAAATCCATTAGAAAGAGTACTTAGAGTAAATAGGAACCTTATGAAAGGTTGAGCTATGGTCATTCTAGTGAATGATGAACATAGTGGTTAAGGGGGTTATCTAATAGAGCCTCGCTCTTCCCCTACCTTCTGTTGACGTTTGTGAGGTCTAAACGCCTCCTTACATGAGGATTGAAGTAACCACTTTGTGTTCACCCATTCAGCTAGTAAGCCTTAGCCAATTGGAAATAAGAAGAGCAGTCTAGACTTAGGCTTGAATAAGCTACCTTCAATCAGCACATTAACTGGTTGAATAATAATAATAAGAGCATAAAAGGTTAGTAAATTACCTAACCCTAATAAAAACAGTAAGAAAGATAAGGACGATCAAACAAGATCCATTAGATCTTGGATGATCAAGAACAATAAGAATAAGAACACTATATTGTACTTAGTATGTATGTTTAGTAGTATACTTATTATAGTTCATTAGATTAGATAATCCAAACCCTTGATCAAAGGTGATTCAAGGAAGAAAACCAAGATCATCCTCCATAGGGATGATCCAAGAACTGAACTTAGATCAAAGAAGAACTAGATGATAGAAGATCTAGGACCTTGATCTTTATCAACATGAGTAGATTGTCAATCAAAGGATCTATGAAAGATCAAGATCAAGGGGATGAACATACAAAGACTTAGAGATAGAAAAATACTTAGATATGAATGATCTAAAGATCATTCTAAACATCAGATCTAGTGATCAATAGGATTGTTCATAATTTATATATTGACAATATGTATGGATGTACAGATTACATACATCGGTCAAGATCATGGAAGATTGGGGAAAAGAGATCAATCCTTAAAGGTAGGAGGATTTGATTAATGCATTTACATGAGATATTCATGATTGTACTCATGATCTTATGTTGACAAGAGTAATGATAATACTTGTAGTAAATCTCTTGAAAACCTTATGATCCAACCAAACACCTATAAGATGGTTAAGGACTAAACTATAAGTGAATAGGGAACTAGAAATATTTCAGCCCTAAGTAAACAGACGTATGGTCTGATATATATGGAATCTATTTTACATACAAGCTTGGAGGCTTGTGAGTTTGTTTTAATAGGCATGAGCCTAGGGGATGCTATTGCTAGAGGAGTTATGAGGGTTTGGCCACCCGCTCCTTGAAATTTGATGATATGATGATACCTTGCCCAATGAGAGGCTAAAAGTCGGGTGGTGGCAATTATGGGAAGGCCACCACTGTGAAAGTCTTGCCCCCCCATACGGGCAGTGACATAATATTTTCCACCGTGGTATCAGTGGTGAACAGGGCAGTTATCCGAGCGCGCTAGTACGGATTAGGCTATGACATAGCAACCTTTCGATTATTTTGCACTATGATGCATATGGAATAGGCATAGTGAAATGCCTTATGTTATAGCATAATGAAATGCTAGGTAATTGTATATTACCAATGTTTCCCAAGAAGGGAAATTCCCAGTTTGAGATTAGTCAGAATACTAAATTCTCAAAATGAAGAGAATTGATCGGCTTAATTGGGAATGATATTTGACTATTTTCACAAATTTAATTGGTTTACCCATGAAGGGTATGTATGTATATAGATATACATAACTTACAAAGTAAAGAGTATGTTTCAGGATAATGAGATTATGAAGGATTGGAATTACATTGTCAATTATTATGTTTCTTGAATCCCCTACCAAGCATTGCTTGGTGAGATATTGTACTTGTTGCAATATCTCAGATCCAGGGAAGGAGAGTTAGGAGCTGAAGACTATAGAAGACTTGAAGAGAATAATCTTCAAGGTATACCCTTAAAGACATGTATTTTTATTTGTTGAGAGTTTTATTGTATGGTGAGCTTGAGTTTTGGATTATGTAATTTGGACAAGTATTGTACTAGATTTGGCTGTACTGTGAACCACTGGATGGATCCTGGAGTTTAATAAAAGTATATTCCTTCAATGGAATTTTATTTTGTACACAAATTGTACTTATGTTATGTATGAAGTGGTGACTTGGGTTTTCAAAACAAGTTCTAAAGAAAAGAATTTCCGCTGTTTTGTTTTGCGAAAAAGTTTTACACTCTTAAGGGCCCTGCCTTTCAAAATACTTACAAATCATGTTTTCAAAAACCCGGGTCGTCACAGAACCCACTTGAGGCATGTTTGGCCCATTTTAATGAGTTTAATGAGGATGCATTAATAGAGGAAGTTAATTCCCTCCTTAATTCTGTGCCCCCTATGGATACAGACGAATGGAAACCTCAGTTAGAGGAACTTCCACTGAGGGAGTCCACTCCCATCCCATCCTCACTTGAACCTCCTAAGCTAGATTTGAAACCTCTATCTTCTGACCTCAAGTATGCCTATCTAAGAGATGAAGAAACTTTTCATGTTATAATTGCCTCTCAATTGGAAAAATCTCAAGAGGAACAATGGATTAAAATCCTTAAGGAACATAAAAGTGCAATAGGATGGACCCTAGTGGACATTACAGGTATTAGCCCTTTAATATGCACCCATTGAATCTACCTAGAGGATGATGCTAAACCATATCATCAAATGCGAAGAAGGTTAAACCCTAATATGAAAGATGTGGTTAGAGCAAAAGTCCTTAAATTTCTTGATGTGGAAATCATCTATCCCATAAGTGATAGCAAATGGGTGAGTCCTACTCAGGTCGTTCCAAAAAATTCTGGAGTGATAGTGACCACTAATGCTAACAATGAATTAATTCCTACTAGAGTTACTACTGGTTGGCGTATGTGCATTGACTATAGAAAATTGAATGTTGTCACTAGGAAGGACCATTTTTCTTTACCTTTTGTTGACCAAATGTTAGAAAGGGTTGCAAGACACCAATACTATTGTTTTCTAGATGGAAAGGGTTGCACGACATTAGTATTATTGTTTTCTATATGGTCATTTAGGATATAACTAAATAGAAATTGCACCCAAGGATCAAGAAAAGACCACATTCACATGTCCTTTTAGTACTTTTGCTTACAAAAGAATGTCATTTGGATTATGTGATGCTCTTACAACATTTCAATACTGCATGTTGAGCATTTTTAGTGATATGGTAGAGAGATTTTTAAAGGTTTTCATGGATAACTTTTCTGTTTTTGGTGATTCATTTGACACATGCCTTGAAAATCTAGGAAAAGTCTTAAATCATTGTGAAGATAAGAACCTAGTGCTTAATTAGAAGAAATGTCATTTCATGGTTCCTAAGGGAATTGTCCTTGGCCACATCTTATCATCCAAAGGTATAGACATAAACAGAGCCAAAGTTGATCTACTTACCAATCTACCCATCCCCAAATCTATTAGGGACATTCGCTCATCCTAGGTCATGCAGGATTTTATAGGAGATTCATTAAAGATTTTAGTGCTATATTCAGACCATTGTGTCACCTCCTTACAAAGGAAACCCCTTTTGAGAGGACTAAAGATTGTCAGAAAGCTTTTATAAAGCTAAAAGACAAGTTAACCACTGCACCCATTATGCAGCCACCTGATTGGAGCCTACCCTTTGAATTCATGTGTGATGCTAGTGACTATACTATAGAAGATGTACTAGGATAGAGAAAAGAGAAAAAGCCATATGTCATCTACTATGCCAATAGGACCCTAAATAGCACCCAAATGAATTATTTCACTATAGAGAAAGAACTCTTAGCAATTGTCTTTGCGTTGGATAAATTCAAGTCTTACTTGGTTGGATCTAAATTAGTCATCTTCACTGATCATTCGGCCCTTAAGTATTTTTTTTCTAAGAAAGATGCTAAGCCTAGACTATTTAGATGGACTCTTTTACTCTAAGAGTTTGACCTTGAGATAAAAGATTAAAAAAAAAAAGGTGTAGAGAATGTTGTAGCTGACCACTTGTCTCTCCTAGTCCTAGTAGAACCTTTGGATGAGTTGCCAATTAAAGATACTTTCCCTGGCAAACAACTTTTTCATGTCTCCCATCCTCGGTTTGCTGATAATGCAAATTATTTAGTCACAGGGAAGATTCCTGATTATTGGAATAAATTAGAAAGGCAAAAATTCTTTTCTAATATTAAGCACTACTTCTAAGATGACCCATATCTATTTAAGTACTGCCTAGATCAAATCATTAAGAGATGTGTCCCTGATTTAGAGAAACGTAGTGTCATCTCCTTTTGCCATTCAGAAGCATGTGGTGGACATTTTTTTGTACAGAAAACTGCTACAAAGATTTTGCAGTGTGGTTTCTATTGGTGTCAATGTTTAGAGACACACATGTATCTTGTAAATCATGTGAGAAATATCAAAAGTTAGGAGGAATAACCTATAGGAATATGATGCCACTAAACCTTATCCTTGTTATTGAAGTTTTTTATTATTGGGGTATTGATTTCATGGACCCATTCCCACCTTCTTTTGGCTACATCTATATCTTATTGGCCGTAGAATATGTTTTAAAATGGATTGAGGCTATCCCATGTAGGCATAATGATCATAAAATAGTTGTGAAATTCTTAAAAGAAAACATTTTTTCTAAATTTGGGACACCTCAAACCATTATAAGTGATAATGGCATACACTTTTGCAACAAACCATTTGAAGCACTCATGAAAAAATATAATATCACCCATAAAGTTATAATATCGTATCACCCACAAATAAGTGGACAAAGTAAAAGTATCTAATCAGGCCATTAAACAAATTCTTCAAAAGATTGTAAATCTGGATCGTAAGGATTGGTCTCTTAGACTAATCGTTGTGCTCTGGGCTTACAGGACTACACATTGAACCCCGATTAGTATGTCTCCCTATCATATAGTATACGATAAGGTGTGTCATTTTCCTGTGGAATTGGAGCATAGAGCCTACTAGGCAATAAAGACCTTTAATTTCAACATGAATAAAGCAGGCTTACATAGAAAACTCCAACTTAATGAGTTGGAAGAGATAAGGCAAGAAGCTTATAAGAGTCATAGGATATATGAAAAAAAGATGTAAGTTTTTCATGATAAAAACATAATAAGAAAATTCTTTGCTTCAAACCAGAATGTTCTGCTTTACAATTCTAAGCTCCACCTATTCCCAAGTAAGCTTAGATCTCGATGGACTGGACCATATATAGTTAAAGAAGTTTTTCCATATGGAACTGTTGAGATTGAAGATGCTAGGACTGGCCATACTTTTAAAGTGAATGGTCAAAGGTTAAAGCCTTTCCTAGAATATGAGAATCCAGAAGTTGAGTCCATAACTCTAAAGGATCCTATTTATCAGGATTAAGTGGATTTGAAACCTCTGTACCATATTTTATATTTTTTTTCTCTACATCACCCATATTCATTTTAAGTTTTACTTTTTAAACATTGAGGACAATGTTTCTTTCAGGTTTGGGGGTATAGAATTCTTACAAATATTAGTTCTTTTTTAGGTTTTAAAGTGATTTTCTTGATTTTTCTGAAAAAAAATTTGAAAAAAAATTGAGAAAATGAAAAATTTTAGGTCAATTCCTACACTATAATGAGAATTGGATTTTCTAAAGTATAATCTAGATAACTTTAGTTTATTAATGAAATTGAACATGATTAATTCATCATTTTACTCATCTTCTAAAGTATTCTATGAAAGCAAAATCTCATATTACATCTGTACACATAGTTACATATAGATAGTCTAAATTAATAAGTAACTATAACTTAGAAATCCTAAAGAATTTCAGTAAAGACCTATAACCTAAGTGAGATTTAGAGCCATTCATTCTTTTTGAGAGGTTATAAATATTTCTAATTTTCTTAAGTGTACTTAAAGAAAATTAATCCCACCAATCCTTAAATTTGGCCAATTACCTTAATAATTAGAGTATTACCTTTAAAGTTCTGGAAGTTCAATTGAATTTGATAGATTATAGGAAACCTAGAAAATGATTTAAGTCATCCTTGTTATTAACCTAAAGACATAAAGCCTACCCAAAAGTATTTTTATAGTTAGTTAACCAACTTGAGCCTTTTATATAAGTCTTTTTCTTTTGTCATCCAAATTACCCTTTACCCATATTAACCTAGTATAAATATATCCATTAACCATTTTCTTTGAAAAATAAGTTAGAGATGAATGAAGATATCCTTTTTAGTTGTAAGGATAGCAGAAAAGTAAATATTAAGAAAAAAGAAATTCTTCAAAGAGATTCAAAAGTGTGAAATAAAAGAAAAAGTATTGAAAAAATAAAAAGAAGAAGTTTGAAGAATGCAAAGAAAAGTCGAAAAAGAGATATTCACTTAAGGAAAGTAAAAAAGAATTGTCATTAGAAGACCTATATTTATTTTTGAAGAAACTTTGAATACCCTTATACCCTTTCTTTTGCACTCAATCCTAAGCTTACATTTCATCATAGTTAAAAACTTATTGATTCTAGGATGAATATAATCTTGATGAGAAAATGAATGGATAGGATTTAAATAGTGGTATTTCTAAATATTCAATGGTAATGGCATCCATTCTAAAGGGATCAAAACCAAATTCCTTAGTAACTCCTATTCTTCATGAATAAATGTGAGATAAATTTGATTTTGTTTCACTCTGCTCACATATTTAAAAGAGAGAGATGATTTGAACCCTCTATCTGAGAGATTTTATTTCTGAGCATATGTCTATTAGTGAGGATTGAGGTCAAAACATATTTTAGATAGAGTTCAAAAGTTATAAGTCTACTTAAATATAAAAATTATACTATATGTAGACTGTATACGCTTACACTCACTATGAGATCTAGGTTCAAATAGAATGTTTTTAGCATATGGGTAGGGTCTTGAATTCTTCATTCACTTATATTAATTTGCTAAAGCTAATAAATTTATTGAAGATAATTATCTAAGAGAAAAAGTGGAATTGATATGAAAAATAAAATTTTGAAATTCTGTGAGTTGATTTTTCGCATCCTTTGCTAGGGACTAGCAAAATGCTAGTTCATGGTGTGTTAAGTGTCCAATTTTTGTCAAAATACCTCCAATTTAGTAATCAATTAGATCATCTAGGCCATCAATTTTGAGATTTTACATAAAATATTTCATTTTAGCTCTAATTGGGCATCCAACCGTTGAATTGCAAAATTTAATAGTTAGATGATCATCAGAGTAATCAAAAGAGTAACGAATGGTTTAGATTATTCTAATTAGGTCCTGTACATTGTAGATCAATTACTTCGAGCTTGGATGATCCAGATCAAGTCAAGGGGATTAGATCAAGATAAAGAAGTTTCTAAGAAAAAGAGGACTTTGAAGACTCTTAAGAAACTTGGATGGATTAGGATAGAAGTGTGACGACCTGGGTTTTCTCATGCATTTTTAAATGCAATATCTAATTTCCTAAGGCGGGATGCATCCCTATTTGAAAACCATTTTATGAAAACCATGCAATGCAGCTGAAAATCTTTAGTTTTAAACTCATTTTGAAAACCCCGAGTATCATTTGCTTTCACAACAATCAAAGTAGTTTTTGAAAAAAACTTCAGAAATCATAAATGTTTTTTCCCAGATCTATCCAGTCACAGCACACAGTCCAATTATAAATAAATACATGTCCAAAGGGTAGAAAGTTTACTTACATGTATAATTGTCTCCTATTTGATTCACTTGCTCGTAGTACTAATATCTCCCGAGACGTCTTCTATTTGTGAGTGGAACTATCCTAAAATATGTTAAGGATAGGGTGAGTATATACTATACTCAGTAAGAGTCTATCACTACTAGTTTTATAATGCATGCGATGTTTTAAAATCATATGCTCTTTCCAATAACATGTGCATGTCTGAATACTCAAGTTCAATATCGATATAAAAATCTATTGTCAAACTGAAATACTAACGACTTAAAGGATCACATAATCCAAAATCGAAAGTATCATTACATATATATATATATATATATCATAACATTATGATATGCATAAGATGCTTCATTGAATCCAACTCATGGATATCTAGTATGGTATAGTCGACCAACCTCATATCATGCCATATGCCATGCAAATAAGTCCACGAAACCATAGGGTCCAACTATGCCCACGACCTCGCCGCCGTGTGGTCCCTGGGTACCTAAGGACACATCGTCATAGCCTCCACGGGGCATATAACACATCGACTCAGTGTCGTGACACCAGTGGTAGCCCCCTGTACCACATGCAGTCGACGTAGGGACATGCCCTTTTTGGGCGTGGTACCCATCCACCTAATAGTGGTAGAGGCTGGAGGCCAACCCAAACCTCTCCGCATAGAGCCCACGAGCTTATCAGCCCAAATCATAATCCGATCAAATAAGCGAAAACCTCTCTTTTTTCAAAACCTGTCCTCTTGGGGTCCCTCACAACTGCCTGGCCCTCGGCACTCCAGCGTCTTTTGGTAACCCTCAAGGACATGCAATTCTTGCAAGAACTTAATGCTCACAAATCATGCAATGTATGCAATAGTTTGCAAAACATATATATGCATAATGTATATACAATCATTTACAAAACATGTCTATACATAAAGCATTTATCACATGCATGCTGAATTAAATCATGCTAAACAAGTCATATACTTAAAACGTATATTCAAAACAATCATGGTTCTTTTTTTTTTTTTTAAATCTAGTAGCGATAGAGCACCTACCTCAAAGTCTCCTTGAGTCGCATCCTTTATCACTTTAACCCGTCCCTGGGTCTCATTTATAAACTCCTGGGTATGAATGGATACAAGGAGTCCTAATTAATTTCAGTCTATTTAGACATTAAACTGCTAGCCCTGCCTATTTGGTCCCTAGTTCTTGCCTAATTCATTGTCAGGCTGGATCCTATGATGTGGACCTACTATTCCATAGCTGACTCTGTAAATTGTCCTTTAATCATAGCTTTAAAGTCTTATTGGGTCCACGTGTCCCAGTTCCCTCACGTGCGTGCGCGCCTAAAGGCCGTGTCAGGGACCGCATTTTTGCACGTGCACATGCATGCTCAGGTGACGCGTTATGATGCGCATCATCGCACGGGCACACCTTGTATCATGGCGCATCTCAGCTCCCAGGGCACCCCGTGCACCTTGGTCGAGCCAGGACCCGTGCCCTGTGTCACGCGCGCACCCGAGGGCCGCTCCTGAGACAGTGTACGCACTGTCATACGCCTGGAGCCCATCCCTGGAACCCTGTCCCAGGCACACATGGAGCAAGGCGTCCCTGGGACTCCTAGCTCGTGCAAGGTCATCTGGACCTGGCTTGGGCGTTGTGTTCGTGCAGGCCGTTTGAACGGCTTGGGAACGTCCTCCAGCCCAGAAATCCGGCTAGAAAAAGGTCAGATCCGGCATGGATCTTTGCCTAGGGGAAGTGAAACGGAGGAAAGGGAAGGAGGGGCTTACCTGGGCAGCCTGGGGACGCCCTTTTCCGGGTGGTGCGGCTCCTCCTTTCCGCTTGAAAACCCTTGGCTGCTGGAAACTCAAAGAAGGGGAAAACCCCATTCCCAAGACCGGAGAGAAGAGACGGGAATGGGGAGACGGGAATGGCTGACCTGACCTGGGCCTGGCCATTGCCGAAAAACTCAGAGAGATGGGTTTGAGACGGGTTTCCGGTTTTGCCGGAAACCCCAGTCTCAAACGACTCGAAAAAACTCGTTTTGAATAGGGGGAAGATGGGGTTTTTATAGAGGAATGAAAGGCGGTGCCCCTTAATGGCGGTGCCCCATTTTCCCTGGTGTATTCTAGAGAAATCGTGAAAAAAACGAGTTTCTGAGAGGGTCTAGAGGTTGAAGACGACAGGGGGTGCCGTTATCAAAATGGCCCCTTGCGTTTTTCGTCCTTTTTCGTTTTTCTGTTTTATTTTCAGAAATACCCCTATCTTTAAACGGCTGTAACTTCCTCATACGAACTCCGTTTTGGGTGATTTTTGAAGCGTTGGATTCCATTTTTCGAGTAGAATCTAATGGTACTAAGTTTCATCACAAATTCCTTTATTTTACTATTTTAAATAAAATCAAACATTCAACATAGTTTATTTCCTATAAAACGTTCAATTTTCGTTAAAAATAGTGTAAATTGCTCGGGCATTACATTATTACCCCCTTAAAAGAATTTCGTCCTCAAAATTCCATAAATTATCATCTTCCAGGTATTTGTCTTTTAGATGATTTCTTGGTGAATGCATTTCTCTCATAGGAATCAAATCTAGGCTCAACCTTAATTTATCATTTCTGTTGTTCCTTCTACAAGGCCTTACCTATAAGGGCCGCTTTCGCTGCTTACTCTGATGCTTACTCTCATATGTGCCAGTTTAACAATATCGGTCTCTAGCTGTAATGCATCTATCTCGAAATCCTTAGATTCCTATACTTATCTTATCATGTATAGGATAGTCTCCTCGTAAGATCATGCTTCTTTATTCATGTATAAAGTACTCCATACTTCTTTGAGATCATATGATCTTATTTCTCCTATTTTAAATATCATAGGATAATCCCTTTCATCTAGTGATCTCTTTTATCATCCACAAGTCCAAAAAGTTACCTTCTTTCCATTGTGTCTAACTTTGCTTCTTGTCTTTTATATTTGTCCCTAAGATACTTCAATAACTGACATGGTATCATGTGCTCTACAGCCAAACCTTTGATTAACTTCGAATGACTTGATTCCTCAACCAAAATTACATTAAAAAATGAAAGCCAATTAGTACCATCTTTCATCGAAGACCTTATCATATACTGAAAGTAAAATGTCCTAACTCTATATCCAGTTTCATAATTATTGAAATCATTAAACGCTTTCTTCTGTGATGATTTTATCTCAACTCATGTCAAAAGTTAATGGTTGATTCTTCATTATGGGTCAAATGTTTTTGTCTAGAGGCCTGTCTCACTATTCACATCAATTTGTCATTAGGATTTTCAATAATGTTCCTATTCATGCAAAGCAAAAAAATCTCTTATTCATAACCGAGTACCCTTATGATTGAATCCTTTGTCATCATCCTCTTTGTCTTTTCTTTGCTTGATGGTTTTCTTCGTAACCTTTCAGTCTAAAAGTTCCATACTCAATCCAGTAGGGTTAGTCCTTAGGAAATTCCTTCAATTGACTTTTCGTACTTGGTATATGCTCATAACAACTAACTATTTGTCTAAGGGTGACGTAACGTTAAATCTTCTCCTTATAGTGTGCTAGCCATCGCACCTTTTCTCCTTCCATTCCCTATGTCAATATATTGTTCAATCTTTTATCAGGGCTTTATTGTCAATCATGCATAAGTAGTAATTTTCTCAATTCCTCAAATTTCATCCTTCAAGTGCCTCTTCATACTTAGCTTGTAATAGCAGTTCTCGTTCAATAACTACTTCATCAAGTTATGCTGAAGCCATTAAATCATCAGATTTGAAAAACACTCAAGTAAGCACAGAACATTTTCGTAGTCATATAGAAAGACTTTATTTGATTAACCATTGATCTCTTTCCAGATATATCTTTGTCATAAGCTCAGGGGTCTCCAAATTGATCAATACTTATTTGCCTTCCTTTTCAATCCAAGTCAGCAGTATTTTTTTATTTTATTTTTATTTTTATTTTCAGACTCAAGGTAATTTCTTTACCTTGTCATGGTAGCCATTAAGGTTTGAAAAATGTTTCCCATTGGTTTAGATGACTTCTTATTTTTGCTTCTATCTCAGTTGCAATTGTCTTCATCAACTGACCTCATACCCTCAATTGACTTAGTCTAACAAGTACTTCTTTTAGGTAAAACTCATGCCCAAATACTTATAATATCCCTCTGAGTATATAACTTTGACTACTAACTCATAGACACTAATATACTTGATTAATTAGGGTGGGACACCTTTATTTAGTCAACAGTACTCAATAATGGTCTTAAAATCTTTGGTCTTCCAATTTATGATAGCAAGACCTTCATTTGATCCTTGATGGTTAAAATATTTGGTCTCCCAATTTATGATAGCAAGACCTTCATTTGATCCTTGATGGTACCCTTCTTGCTGAAGATAGATAGATGGACAAGTCACTGTCCTGGCCTAATTCCTTTTTCAATATAACTTTATTTACTCACGTAGTGGCAAGGTAAGATATCACCAAATTTTTCTTTTTATGGACTACATCCATTGGTGTTCCTTATAAGCTAATGGATCCGATAAGATTCTAATTGCCATAATTGATATAGACATCCAACCACTTGTAGAATTTAATTTCTAGTTGGTCACTATTCCTCTTCAAAAGTTTCTTGTCACATAATCTCCTAAAATTCGATACTCTACTCAAAGTCTTAAATCCCATATGCTTTCTTCTATTATAAGTGTCATTGCCAATTCAACTATTATTCCTTTGAAGTAGATTGGTTATCTTCAAGATGAAAGATTTGTATGTATCTTCATAAGGTCATGATTTCCTTCTTTTGAATATTCAATATTCATCGAATACTTATAGTTACGTCTCTATCTCTTTCTCTCTTTTCTTCAAAATCCTCATTTGGTCTACTTGGATCAATGTCTCTATATGCTTTGTTGCATATAATTGATACTTCATCATAAATTGAATGCTTCTCAGAAATTCTAAATTGTCTTAAGATAATTGAAATCCTCAATTACCTATAGCCTCAATAAAATTCATATAATGTCTTAATAATGGCATTAACGTTTTGGTCATGCTATACTTTTTCTTACAAGTTCTTGTTAGGATCGATTTATTATTCACAGATCTATCATCCCCTATATTATTGTCAAAATCTTTTGGTAACACTGTCGAATATAGTTCCCTATCTTATTCGTGTTATATTCCTCATAATATGTCACTTGTATACATCTTCTGATTTGCTCCACAATACTCAAGTAGTTATTATTTGATATCACTTCACTTTTCATGAGACTTCAATTAAGGTATCCAAAATTGAGCTTAGTCTTTCAGGATCTATTCCTTTGTAATCTAGTACGAGTCGTAGTCATCTCCTAATATTATCTTGCATCCTTATCCCTCTTAGATTATCATCAAAATTCTTCTCAAAGTCTGTCTCTTATATCTCTTATCATACTCATATCATATCCCTTATGATAATGTACTCATATTCTGATATTCTTTATGATGGTAAGATAGCCATCTAAGTTCTTCAATTTTCTTACCTTTGATGAGATTACTTTATTGCAGGTCAACACTATCTACTAACAAGTCCATTAATCATCTTCATTCATTCATTCTCATCATAATATGATCCTTATATGAGATTTCATCTTTGCACCACTGCACAACAATTCTTATTTCCTATGATTTTGATAGGATTCAAGCAATCCAATATCTAAGTATTTTCTAGGACTATCTCCTTTTTCACCTATGTGTTTATGGTGAAATGCCTTGAGCATTAATATTGTAATCTTCAAGTAGAAGTAGTCATCTCTACTACTTCAATTTTTTCTTCTTCTTCTTGATTTTCTCTATTGTCTATGACCCTTGGACATCTTTGAATTTGTTGTGAAAGGATAAAACCTGGGCTCTGATACCAATTGTGACGACCCGGGTTTTCTCATGCATTTTTAAATGCAATATCTAATTTCCTAAGGCGGGATGCATCCCTATTTGAAAACCATTTTATGAAAACCATGCAATGCAGTGGAAAATCTTTAGTTCTAAACTCATTTTGAAAACCCCGAGTGTCATTTGCTTTCACAACAATCAAAGTAGTTTTTGAAAAAAACTTCAGAAATCATAAATGTTTTTCCCTAGGTCTATCCAGTCACAGCACACAGTTCAATTGTAAATAAATACATATCCAAAGTGTAGAAAGTTTACTTACATGTATAATTGTCTCCTATTTGATTCACTTGCTCGTAGCACTAATATCTCCCGAGACGTCTTCTATTTGTGAGTGGAACTATCCTGAAAAATGTTAAGGATATGGTGAGTATATACTATACTCAGTAGGAGTCTATCACTACTAGTTTTATAATGCATGCGATGTTTTAAAATCATATGCTCTTTTCAATAACGTGTGCATGTCTAAATACTCAAGTTCAATATCGATATAAAAATCTATTGTCAAACTGAAATACTAACGACTTAAAGGATCACATAATCCAAAATCGAAAGTATCATATACATATATATATATCATAACATTATGATATGCATAAGATGCTTCATTGAATCCAACTCATGGATATCTAGTATGGTATAGTCGACCAACCTCATATCATGCCATATGCCATATGCCATGCAAATAAGTCCACAAAACCATAAGGTCCAACTATGCCCACTACCTCACCGCTGTGTGGTCCCCGGGTACCTAAGGACACAGCGTCATTGTGACGACCCGGGTTTTCTCATGCATTTTTAAATACAATGTCTAATTTCCTAAGGCGGGATGCATCCTTATTTGAAAACCATTTTATAAAAACCATGCAATGCAGCGGAAAACCTTTAGTTTTAAACTCATTTTTGAAAACCCCGAGTGTCATTTGCTTTCACAACAACTAAGGTAGTTTTTGAAAGACTTCAGAAATCATAAATGTTTTTCCCCAGGTCTTTCCAGTCACAATGCACAGCCCATCTGTAACTAAGTACAAACACATGTCCAAAGGGTTGAGAGTTTACTTACATGTGTATTTTTGAATACTCGAGTTCAATATTAGTATAAGAATCCATAATCAACTGAAATTCAAAATATGCGTATGTTTGAATACTCGAGTTCGATATCAGTATAAGAATCTATAATCAACTGAAATTCTCATAACTTAAAAGATCACATAATCCAAAACTGAAAGTATCATATATATATGATGTCATCATGATATGCAATAGATGCTTCATGGAGTCCAACTCATGGACCTCTAGTATGGTATGGTCGACCAACCTCATATCATGCTATATGAAATGCACACAACTCATCAAACCATAGGGTCTACTATGCCCACGACCTCCTCGCCGTGTGGTCCCCGGGTACCTGAGGACACTTGGTCATAGCCTCCACGGGGCCTATGACACGCCGACCCAGTGCCGTGACACCAGTGGTAGCCCCCTGTACCACATGCAGTCGACGTAGGGACTTGCCTCTTTTTGGGCGTGGTACCCATCCACCTATTAGTGGTAGAGGCCGAGTGGCCAACCCAGACCCCTCGGCATAACACCCACGGGCTTACTTGCCCAAATCACATAAGATAAGTCAAAACCTTTTGTTAAAACTTGTCCTCTTTTGGGTCCCTCACAACTGCCTGGCCCGCGGCACTCCAGCATCTTTTGGCAACCCTCAAGGACATGCAATCTTTGCAAGTACTTAAATCATGCAATGCATGCACTTGTTTGCAACACATATATGTGCATAATGTATATGCAGTCATTTCAAAACATGGCTATGTACAAAGCATTTAACATGCATGCTGAATTAATTCATGCAAATCACATGCAAATCAAGTCATATATCTAAAACATATGTTCTCAAATAACAATAGTTCTTTTAAAAGAATCTAATAGTGATAGAGCACTTACCTGACTAGGTCGCATTAACCCCTTTGTCCTCGTACGCTCCTGAACATGGTTTGGGGACTCAAGGTTAGTTTAACCTATCTTTGATGGGTTTAGAGCAATTGGGTCTTATTACTTAGGCATTAGGGGTCCATTCCTATGCCTATGGGTGTCCTAAGGTCCTAATTGGGCCTTGATATTCTCAGTTTTCCAAAGTTCTAGTGGTCACGCACCACCATCATATTCTAAGGGTCATGCCCTCCTTTGATTGGGCCTTGATTAGGGATTTTATAACTTGGATGTGTCCGCGTCGTCAATATGGACACAACGCCTTTTGCGGCGCCTCAATCGGAGCTCTAGATCTCAAGTTATAAGCGTTTTAGTATTGTATGTACATAGAGTCTTAAAGACAAAAAACCAGAATGCTAGGGCGCTGCGCGTCTGCGACGTGCGCCCTGCTTCCTTAAGTAACAGAAAAGATGATGTGCACTAGCGCGAGCCTCAGCGGGCATGTCTGCAGACGAGCGCGACAACTCCGCCCGTCTGTCCCTTTAGTGGGGACGCGCCCATTTGGTTTTTCAAACGGACGTTGACCTGCATCGACGTGGGACGTTCCTATTGGATCGTCCCACCCGTTAGAGAGTCCACTGGCGTGGTACTAGCTCAACCTTTGACAAGGTTCCTATGAGCTCTTTACCTTAAGTCCCTTCTCTAATTGATTTTAATTAATTTCCATGGATATGCACAATGTCATCCATGGATGTTCATTATTTTCCTACTTTGGGCCAAGGAAATGATAAATCATTCCTTATATTGTCCTACTAACTATAGCCCTTATTAAGTCAAAATCATTCATTTATCTTAGTTGTCCATGAATTTCTATATTTCAATAGTTTACATTTTTAGTGATTTATGCTCCTTGTATCTTAACAATTACTTAACAATTGAATAAAATTTGACAATAAGTAAATCATCAACTTGAAAGCATAAATCAAATATAAGTTTAACAACTATATACTAACATTCTTCCTATGAATGTAACTTAAGCTAGTGAAATAAAACTAACATGATCCAAAGTTATGAAACACATCTTCTATCATAATGAAATCATGTTTTAATCCTAATTTACACTAACATGATCCTAAGATAATCAAATCTACTAACAAATTACTCATTTAGGGCATATCGTACTAAAATTTAAAGATTACACTATCATGCTTTCTAACTTAGAACATAAATCACATTTACACTTCTATATCCAATAAAAGACAATTAAAACTTAAAACATAAATCACATTTACACTTCTATATCCAATAAAAGACAATTAAACTAATTTTATTAAGATTATTATAAACCTTTAAATATGATCCAACCATTAGATCTTAGGTGTTTTCCTTTAGATTAAGGGTTTTAATTACCTTTAAGGCTTTTAATCCATTAAGATCCAAGAATCATATCCACTTGATTTTGTCACATTTCATCCATGATCTAACTTGATTTCATCATAATATCATCCATTTAATCCATCCCAAGGATCTTATCATACTTGATCTCATTGATCAAGTGGGTCCCTTTGTATTTTTTTATTTTTTATTTTAGGGTTTTTCTACCATAAAGGGCAGATCCTCTAATTTATCCAATATCTATCCAAATTAACCATATATATTACTTTATTACATTATTATATTATCATTAAAATAAATTTCCAAGATCTGATCACCTCAAATCTTAAAGATCTTAGAAATTGGACACTTATTTCTAAAATACAAAAAGAATTTTTAGAAATATTATGACTTCATTAGAAACTAGACATTACAAGATTTTCATAGCTTCTTTCCGATCTTAATTTGGAGTTCATATGACTCCACAATCTTAAATTGAATTTTACAGCCGTTTCTAGGGTTTAAATTTGATCTGGGCCCAACAGAATTAATCTCTCTCAATTGAGGGTCCAAACCTTGTTAGATTTTCTTGAAAATTATACCCTAGGAGTTTTTGACCCTTATTGATCGATTGGAAAGCTCAGAATTTCCATCTGAGCTCTCTATCACCATAAATTGAAGGGTCTGGTATTTACTTTATTTTTGCCATTTTTCATTCAAATTAAATTACAAAAAAATAAAAATTACACTAAAACAAAATAAATATGTATGGGAAGAAGTTCCACCTACCTGATTGGAGAAAAACAATATAATTGATGCCCAATTTGAGAGAATTACCAGTTGATGATAATACAGCCCGATTATCCACCTTTTTGTGATTTTCTGTTGTTGGAACCGTTGGATCTTGAAATTGATTTGGGGCTTTTGTATATACTGTAGTATAGGATGTTATAGACGGTAGAATTGATGAGATTCTTCCTGGAACGGAGTGCCTAATTGAATTTAGGTCTCTTGTTTCAATTAGAAAGAGGAAAGAGAAATAAGGAAAATAGAGTTTGGGAAGGGATGAAGGGGAATTTGGGGCTGAAATTCCAGGGAAGATTTTAAAATTTCATGATTAAGGTTGTGAAAATTTTTGGAAATTTTTGGGACATATTTATAGCCAAATTTGAATTTTTTATCATTTCTTTTGATAAGATATTTTATTACTTTAGAATTTTTAATTACTAATGCATTCTCCATTCCTACTACAATCTCCACTACCATCAATAATGCACTGAGAAATTTATTGGTGCTTCTAGAATGTTGGCCCATTTTGTGGGCCCCACTTTTATGTGAAAAGACCTTTTTGCCCTTTTAACTCCAAAATTGGAGAATAATAGGCAATATTTGTCTGAACTCAGAATCGAGTGTACTTAGTGGCATTGGAATCGTATTTCTAAGTACTTCATGAATATTGAGGTCTTATTTCTTGGATATGGGATATGGGTAAAATTACCATTTTACCCCAAAATGGAAAAATTAAGGAATTTTCATTTTAACTTAGAATTGAACGTACTTAATGTTGTTTCGATCAGTTTTCCAAGTACATCCATAATTTCTAATTTTTTTTATTTATAATATAATTTCTATAAAAAGAGAATTTTCAACAACCTAATATTTCAGCCTAGAATTTATAAAAAATTCAAACTTTATTAATTTTTCTTAATAATTTATAAAAATTCGGGGTCATTACAATGGACCCACACAGTTAGAATATTGCCAGCTTTGGGCCAGGCCCGCATGGTTTTAAAACGTGTTCTAACTGTTAAGGTCTACCTAAACCCTTATCAACGTCAAGGAACTTTCCCCCTAGCTGATGTGAGACTGACTCTCAGCGTATCTCGCCTTCGTACCTCAGATTATGTTGGGCACCTCCACCTCAAACCATCTTGGTGACAGCAACGGTATCCCTCTCCCCTCCTTAGGGGCCACGCGACCTCGCATGGGCCTAGCCTGCCACCCTCAAGGTTGTAACACCCCACATGGGTCCACACAATTAGAATATTGTCTGCTTTTGGCCAAGCCCGCACGGCTTTAATACGCGTTCTAACTGTTAAGGTCTACCTGAACCCTTATCAACGTCCAAGAACTTTCCCCTAGCCTATGTGGGACTAACTCTCAGTGCCTCACTTTGCCTAGAAGCCAGCCAACCTCTCAGGCTCGCCCTTATCAGCCCGCCCTCATTGGCCAAGGCTAGCCTTCTCCCCTCCTTAGGGGCCACGCAACCTCGTGTGGGGTTAGCCTACCACCCTCAGGGTCGGGGTCTGGCTCTGATACCATTGTAACGCCCCACATGGGCCCACACAGTTAGAATATTGTCCGCTTTGGGCCAGGCCCGCACGGTTTTAAAACGCGTTCTAACTGTTAAGGTCTACCTGGACCCTTATCAATTGTCCAGGAACTTTCCCCCTTCAAATGTGGGCCAATGAGGGTGGGCTGACAAGGGCGGGCCCGGGAGGCTGGCAGGCTTCTAAGCTGGCAGGTTTTTAGGCAAGGTGAGGCACTGAGAGTTAGTTCGACATCGGCTAGGGGGAAAGTTCCTGGACATTGATAAGGGTCCAGGTAGACCTTAACAGTTAAAATGTGTTTTAAAGCCGTACGGGCGGACAATATTCTAACTGTGTGAGCCCATGTGGGGCGTTACACTCTCTCTCTATCTCTCCAGCTCCTCATCTCCCCTGGCACCATGCACCCCTTCCTCTTTTCTTCTTCTACCTCCATTTGTTGGCTCTCTCCCTCTCCCTCTCCCTCTCTCTCTCCTTTCCTTTCTCTCTCTTATCCCTCTTCAATCCTCTCTTCACCGGCACCCGTAGCACCCTACAATCCCTCCCGCCTCTCTCGCACGCTCGCTCCCTCTCTTGTTCACTTTCTCCTTCATCTGCCTGCCACCCTCACTTCTTTTTCTCTTTCTCCACCTCTACTCTTTTTTCTCCCTCGTTCTTTCTCATTCTCTCTACCCGCAAGAACACCCAATTCAAGTTTTCCCAAAAGCTTACTTTTTTTCCCCCAAGTTTCTCCAACTCCTTCCCATTCTTCCTCTTCCTCCCAACACAATACCATCCCATGTGACACATAAACCAGATCACCATCTCTCTCTCTCTCTCTCTCTCTCTCTCTCTCTCTCTAGTTCCACCAGTGGCATTGCCTAAAGCTGGCCAACAGACCTAGTCCCGCACTTTCTCTCCCTTCTCCATTCCAGACGCCGGACGGCACTGATCACCACGGTCAGATCCCCTCGCTACTCTCTGCCCAGGCCACTCGGGATCAGCATTCTCCATCTCCTTACCAAACCAAACATCCAGACCAGCTGGGCCCTCTCCATTTCCCGGTACCCCCTGTCGTTACACCCCTTCTCTGTTCTGTCACCGACAAGAACCTAACACCTGTGACCCTTGCCGTCGTCTGCACACCACCCATGGGCTCCAATTTCCTATCCCTTGTTCACCACTCAATTCAAAAGAGAAAACCCAAAGTGGGTTTTCACTTTGTTCTATTTTCCCCTTTCCCTTCAAATTTTCCTCTTCTCACTCTACATCACTGCCCAGATCTACAGCACCACTCTCCATCACGCTTGAACCCAGTAGTCGATCTCAGCTTCCTATTTTTCCAGAAACTGGACGATGCCCCTAATTCCCGGCTCCATTGCACCCCGCCTTCTTCCCTACCGGAACCTAGCACCGCCTTCTCCCCTACCGGAACCTAGCACCGCCTTCTCCCCTACCGGAACCTAGCACCGCCTTCTCCCCTACCGGAACCCAGCATAGCCCAGATCTCCATATCGCACCCTCCTCTGCTCCACCGGACAGATGGCTGAACTCCACTTGCATAGTCACCTTCATCCGGCATATTCGAGCTCTCCATCACCAGCTTTCCCTTCTTCTCCGACAATCCCCCCTTATTGTCTTCTTCATCGGGCTTGATTCTGGTTTTTGTTTAAAACCAAAATTGCAGTAAAATGCCAATTTTGCCCTAGGAAAATAAACCAAATTCCTTCTGTGTCCCAGATTGTAATGACATCTGTGTCCCTGTTCTAATCAAGTTTTTCCTTATCCATGTTCTGCTTATCCAAGGACAGTGCTATTCAAGACTGATTATTTAGTTTCATTTTTTATTTTTTGGAATTGAAAATTCTATAAATTGCATCAATGACATAAATCTGGATTTTTATTTTATTGTTAGTTTATTTCTGTTATGTTCCTTATTTTTATTTCTTAAAACAATTAAATTTTATTTAAATTCCTCTTTTAAGTCGGGTCCCCATGGGATCGACCTGTACTTGCATTAACTATACCACAATAGCTTGTGCACTTGTGGTTAAACACATCAACAAGTACTTGCAAACTTCAAGGTGAAGAAATAACACAAAGATCTCATACTTAAAGGGGGTCATTTCCTTCTTCATTGATAGACCCATTTCAGAAGTCTCCAACTTCATAAAAAAGTAATCTTCTTCTTGAGCTTCAATTTCACTTCTACAAGTTGGTTTTTTCTAGGAAATATGATTTAGTTAACACTTTGATTTTATGGGTTTTGGTTAGTAGTAGATATTTTAGATGTTTTTTTTTGCCAGTAGGTATATAAGACAATTTAGCCTAATGGTTAGGCTGAGGCGACTCTCTCATAAGTAGGTCATAGGTTCAAGATGGTGCATCATATTCCTTTAGGGGATGTAGTGTGCTTTCATGTTGCGAGGGATGTCTAGAGGATATGTTATGCAAGGGTCTATACAAAGGGAGGTGTGCCCCGAGGATACACATTGAAAGGGTGTACATATCAAGACCTATTGGATGTATGAGTTACTCATTCAAAAAAAGAAGTGTCTCCTAGTAGTTTCTACTCAAGACTTGGGAATTGATCAATTGAAATTGGATAAACCTGTAACTTCTATTTTCTTGCTCTACTTAAGGCTCTTTTTCATGCCTAATGTCATTGGGGAAGAGATCTTGCTCCTCTTCCTCTCATTTTAGGATTAGAATCTCTTCTTGGTCATGGCGAAAGAAGTGATGTTTACCTTAAGAGCTAGGAATTCATTGCTGCAATCTAAAGAAATTAATTCCTGATAAGGTAAAATGAAGGAATGAATTTTGTTGTGTAGTGGAGGAGAGATTCAGTGGTGTCTATGCAGAGATAGAGCAAATTGGTTTTTAAAATTTTTTTGGAAAAACAAGAGAGACAAAGAGATTGAAGCATACCTCATGTATTCGTATTTTTCATGGTTTATGACTAAAATGAAAACAGATAGTTACGAACTTACGAATCTTAATTTGCTGTCAACATGAGTTTTCGTGGATTTAAAATGTTGATTTGCAGGCAAACGTTAGGGCATCTTTTTTTGTGTAAAGATATGGTGTTGGTGAGATTAAGGAGATCGGGGATGCTTACTTTTTGCAGTAACATCCTCTGTCTTCCTAGTATTGCAATTTAACTTAGTACCTATGAAAAAGAAACCATGGTGATGAAGTGTAATCATAGGTGTATGTGCTTGGCTCTTACTATTATGGAACATTATGATCGATATCATGGTTTTATTGTAGAGATTGTTTTCTATTCAGGTTTAAGAGTTTTAGGAGATGAAATTATGAACTGAGGTATTCTACCTCACATAAGGACCTTTTCCCATCGTAGGTCATGACTTCAAGGCTGCTTTACTCACAACTAGTGGTCCTTGAGATAAGTTGAGATGAAAATCATCTCATCTCAGTTCACTATTAGTGGTGCTTGGGATGAGATGAGAAATCCCTATTTCAACCCAGCTCAATTTAGTGGTTCGCATATCACTTCATCTCTAGCCATATCATCTCAAGCTACATTGTTGAATTTGGGGACTATTCCTAATATAAAAGAGAGTCATTTCTTCTCATCCCAAAATTCCATCCCAACTTGTATTTTGCTTTAGATTAAAATTAATGAACTATATCGTGCCATCTCAACCCAGCTTAAGTGATAGTTCCAGTCATCTCATGTCAAATTCAGCTCTCAGCTCAAGTCAGTTCAAGGCAGCTCACTCCATCTCAAGCACTACTACCACCATGTTAGGTTGGGGGGTGAGGTGCATGTTTCTGTAACTATTACAAATGTAGAAAGTCTCCAACTCCTGTTAGGAACTTTGGATATCAGAAAATTTAATCATTTTTGACATTAAATTTTCAGTTTTCATATTTTCTTGTTTTCTTTGGATAGTTTACTTAATCACACTCATTTTCTTTGTGTTGTAGAAGCTCATCTTTCTCATCATCCGACCCGTAACATTACAATCAAATGGGATATTCTGCAAAGGACTCTAGACGGCAACACTAAGTATCTAGAGTCCAAGGAAATATGAAACCACTACAGCCCTGTGAACCATGTAATCATAGTTCATACCAACTTTGGACCCTCCAAATTTCCTGCATATGGTTCTGTAGATCGCTTTGACTCCACCATAAAAAGATAATAGCTACTTATAAAGTCCACGATCAATAAATTCGTGACTTCTCAATGTTAGACAACTTCACCAGCACTTCCAAACTAGGAGCATTTCTTATGCCTCTCCATTTTTTACTTCTTCAACATGATTAGTAGGTACCCCATGGAACCCGCATTAAAATGCTAACGTAGTTTCAAAAAGACAAAATTAGGTTCGTATTTCTGATTTGCTTGAAAAGTATGTTTCGAGATGGTGTACTTAATTTATTTACTTAGTGTTTCGAATTTAATTCGGTTTACTTCTTTTTATTTTTAAGCACTAACTAATTCTTGTTTGAATTTCAAAACTCTTCAGGCCCTCGGTTCTTCATTCAATTATCAACATCGTCGCATGAGGCACCAGGGTGGAAATTGGGGTGGAGATAACAAATAGAGGTTATCTAGTATATACTAGGGGCCAAAAGCAGAGAGCAATGATTGCTCACTTTTCCAACGAAGTGTCCCCAATTGTTGTAAGAAAGATCCTGCAGTTGTTGATTTACTGCCACGACCTTCTTGTAACCAGCATACCAGGAATTGCTGCATAGCAGGAGTTATGAGTTCATGTGTTCAAGATCCAGTCAACGCTTTGAATGCATTCCAACTTACAGTAGGTGTTGCAGGAGCAGCAAAACAATCGTTCAACTTCCAAAGAACTTCATGCTCAAAGCATGAGGGTCAGGATACGTACGTGGATCTGCAATGATTGTAAAACCAACTCTATTTTTATCATCAGGTGGAAGAAGAGTGACACAAGCTTACAGTAGGTAAAATGACAAAAATTCTTGTTTTTTCTATTATCTTGATTAAAAAGTGTCCTTCGAAAGACCATCTTGATATTTCTTATGATTATATCTTGCTTGGTCTTTGTGGGTATTTGAAACTTGAATTATATATGAGATTTCCTTGAAATCTTGGAAATTTCCATCACAAAGTCCTTGGAAGAACCCACATGTTTTCTATTGTTTTGAAAGTCATTCCAAAAACTGACACAATTCATTCCTTCACTTCTATTATTTCTGAAATGTCTGCAACTCTTTAGTTGTGGCCTCTGATACTGTCTCTCTTCCTGATTCTATTGCACGACTGCTAGTTCTGGGACTTGTTTATGTTGGAACTACAGTAGGAATGAGATTAGCGAAACGATTCAAAACACCTGCTCTTGCTAAAATTTTTAGTTGCTTCTTGCTGTGACATGGAATGTGAACTGTACCTACCATGCCATGGATTCATCATAGGAGCGAACCAAATCCTTAGAGAGTCAATAATGTAGAGAGCAAAAATTCTTCTGGTGGTGATGAAAACATAGTTTTGGTAGTTCATTGTCTTACATCTTGTAGTATGCGGTTTTACTTTAGCATTGCATTGTATTTATCCCTTGATATTTCAATAAAGAGTGTCCCCTTCTTCATCTTAAGTTTCTGCTTTCGCATATTCATTCATCATTCTTCTTCTTCTTCCTTTTGCAACAGCAGAAAATCAATCAGCTTTTGCTGAAGATTGCAAGCAAAATAGAAGGGAGATGATATTACCACCTATTTATTTTGGCACTGTACAACAAATGGAAAAGGTCACTTATCTCTCAGCTCTCACATTCTCACTTAATCTAGCTATCATAGCACTTCCCCAAAGGTTCTTACATTCTATGTTAAAGTAAACTCAAGTAGCTCTTGTTGCTTATTTTAGTCAACAAGTAGCTTCTCAAAGCGTGTAGCTTTCAATTAACTTATGCCAACAAGCTACATTCTAGTTTGTAGCTTTCTTTGCTCTCGGTTCTCACTTTCTCAATTAAAGTAATCAATGAATGTGTAATGTCCTTTACGGGCTAGTCTTAGAGAAGGTTTGGGAAAATGTGAGTAGGCTAATATCAGGTTAATAGATGTGAAGGGAACTATGAATTGGATGCCAATAATTTGGATACGTTTGCAGGTACAAAATCTCAATCATTGATCAGGCAATTTATGAAAGAGAGTTGCCACTTGTAGAAACTCAAACCTTTTACTGGTCTTTAACCAGAGTTTTTAGTTCACATCTCCCATTGCGAAGAAGGCATCATCTACTAGTCTATGAACATGGTATGCTAGAGGGTAGTTTAGAGGATTCCTTAAGAGTTGAAGTGCTTAAAAACATCTTGTTGTCTCTCAAAAACTATTTGCATTTGTGTAACACTAGGCTTCTAGAGAGAAGCTTGTGCCACACAAATACCATAATTGATCCTAGAAACAAATAGTATATAACTAAAGAAATATGTAACTATATAAGTACAAAGATTGTAGTGATGAAACTACTTTAGACAATACAAGATGATTAAATTGATTGAAAAAGGTGTTTTAAGGTTTTAAGATACTTTCTAGAAAGATTTGGAAGTAAAATATTAAATTAAAGTAGAACATAACACTAAAGTAAACTCTTGAAATTGAAAACTTAATATAAACTAAAACAAACATAACTAGATTAGGCTACATTTAGTTTAAAATCTAACTAAGAAGATTAAAAGGAAGTTACCACAAAGATTTCTCCAAATACCTGCCTTCAAGAAGGAGTTTCCCTTCAAGTTCTTCCGAGCTCCAAGATGTACATTCCAACAGCAAGAACTAATCATCTTTTAGTTAAGCTAATGAAGGTGCTTGCATTAGCTTTTCTCCAATTACCTCCTTCTCGAAGTACATGTGATAGGGCCTTCTTTTTATAGTCCTAGGAATCAAGTAATTCTTTTGCTCAAGTCGACGTGTGACTAAATTTGAAAGGTGTAAAAGGATATTAATTTAGATAGGAAATTTCTTTGAAAGATGGATAGTTATATTGTAGGGTGTTGGGTAAATGGATTATACTAGCACCATGATAATAATTATGTACTAGCATGGATTTGGAGATGTGTAACACGAAGCTAGGCTGTTTGGTGTTTTTGCCATGGAATGCTAAGGTTATGAAAACTCATCAAAGCTTCCACATGTGATGAGAATGGTTCTTTCTTGTTCATCATTGGAAGTAATGGTTGTCCCTCATATACATGATTGTGTTCAAAATTAGTGTTTAAAGATGCCACATTTTAAGTCTTAGACCTGAAAACTCCAATAGTTCCAAAGTCAACATTCAAAGTAGTAGATCCAAATTTGAGCAATCAATCACATGAGCACCTAAATGCCCCTTGTATGGGTGAGGATACTTGTGAAAATGTGAGAGGTGAAGTAAGATGCCCTCAACTAAGGACAACTTGGGAATACATGGCTATCTTAGTTGACATGCTAGTTAGATTTTAAGGAAAAGATACTTCACTAATAGTTTTCAAAGATGGTGAAATATGCGAAGCACAGACAAGATAAATCAAAAGTATATCAATTAACATTAAGAATGATAAAATGTGATATAATTGAGTGGTAGATGAAGAAAAGAGTAGAGAAGAGCATTAAACAAAGTGTGATATGTAAACAAAACTCAATGTTGAGCAACAAAAGCTAGGTGTAATGTGGAGAGTTTGAAAAACTCTAAATATATTTTGGAGGCCTAGAAAAGGTCCAAGTGAAGTGTGGATAGTCTAGCACATGAGATGGAAAAAATACAATATAGCATGCGACTTAAATAGTTTGTCAAGTTTGTACAAACTGGATGAAAGGAAACTAGTTCAAAAATGTTGGGTGAACTATGTGAGGGAATGGGACTAGATTGGTGAGAACTGGGAATCTAGGATGTTTAAGAAGTTGGCCATGATGGACATGCGAGAAAAAGGAAAAACTAGTGGCAGAGAGATGAGATCATCCATGAAAAAGGAGAGAAATGATAAGCAATAAGTGAAGATGGAGATTGAGAAGGAGACTGCGGAATTCATAGTGACAAGTAGTTTGAAGAAGGTGAAGCATCACTTGTCAAATAGGGCATACCAGCTACTATTCCTATTTTATAGTATTAAGGAACAATTTTTCACAAGGACCATAAGATACACAAGACAAACTTGGCAATGAAAGGAGAAGTAAACTAGATCCTAATGTTTTAATTAACTATTAAGAGGTAGAAGATGAATTATGGTATGACAGTACAAAGTAGTGGGAGAGTCAGTATCGAAGTGCAAAAGTGCAAGGCAAGTATGGCAAGCAATAGCACGTTACTTGGTGTAACCATGCCCAACATGGTACTAGTAGAAACGTCATATACATCATACAAACCATTTAATGGCAAATCATTATGTCTAGAGTTGTGTTAACTTGTTGTGCATTCTTGATTTCATTTTCTCAAAAATACAATTTGCCAACTAGTTATGGGCCATTACCATATTAACAAAATGCATGAAAGGCTTTCAAAAAGTGCCAAGAAGATAACCATGTGTTTCGCAGGGTATTTTTCCCAAATACCCCTTTTGTTTGTTTAAGACTAAAATAACCTTATATGGTATGTCATTCTTTCCAAAGTTGAAATAATGTTAAACATTTTATCATTATTTCTCTGTGTTTAGGAATTTGAGAAATCTAATCTCTTGTTTTGGAAAACAATGAAACAAGGGGATAATAGGCCCACTTTGGTTGCAAATCTCTTTCTTCTTAATTTTGGATTTTTTCTAAAAACTAAGAAGACCTAAAACCAAATCAAGCCCCACTTTCTTTTCTTTTTCCTTTTGGTTTTAATTTGGGAAGGATCATACTCCATTCCAAAAAAAAAATCCTAAACTTAAGGAAATAAAAGGGGTTTCAAATACCAAATATTTATTAAGATTTGAGATTCAAGAGTCCTTGAATTCTGATCTATATGTCCAAGAATCTAGGAGAAGGTAAAAATAAAGCTCTCTCTCTCTCTCTCTCTCTCTCTCTCTCTCTCTCTCTCTCTCTCTCTCTCTCTCTCTCTCTCTCTCAAATGTGCACAAAAATCCACCCCTCCTTTTCTTTATCCTCAAGCTCCCCATTCTCTATCTTTCTCCTTTCTCATTTTCTTTACAAAAAATAGAGTGGGGAAGCGCAATTATAGCCTCACTCCCCTCCTTTCTCCTACTTTTTGTCTTACACCCTTCTCACATGTCTCTGCCTTCCTACTTCTTTCACTCTTGTGTGCACAACACACATACCCCAAAACCCCCATGCCTCTCTCTCTCTCTCTCTCTCTCTCTCTCTCTCTCTCTCTCTCTCTCTCTCTCTCTCTCTCTCTCTCTCTCTCTCTCTCTCATGCACACACACACACACGATTCCACATCTTGTCTCCTTCTCACTCACATGTGATCCAAATCCCTAGCATCACTTAGACTTTATAAATACCCACTACCACAAGAAGAAAATTATTATAAGGAGATTCTATCAAAAGAAGAAAATATTTTCATTAGAGAGTTTCTACTTTTAAAAAGTTAAGAAAGGTGGGTTGTTTTCTTCTTCTTCTCTTCTACCCTCCCCCTTTATTTTGTAACTTCTTGTTCTTCAATTTAGGAGACAATTAGTACCCTCCTATTTGTGCTTACTTGTTCTCCAATTTGGAGACATTTAATGCCTTCCTATTCATTCTTGCTTATTCTTCAATTTAGGAGACATTCAATGTCTATTATTTGCATTTGCTTACTCTCTATTCTAGAATGTACTCAGTGCAAAATCTATGCCTTCTTGTTCTCCAATACTAGAGGCATTCAATTCCTAAAATCCATGCTTGTTTTGTTCTCCAAGTTAGGAAACATTCACAACCTAAAATCTGGGCATCCTTGTTCTCCGATTGAGGAGACATTCAATGCTGAAATTCCTATGATTCTTTCCATGGAACTTCAAAGTTTGGATCCATTCAAAGAAGCAAAGGGTGGAACCGGCTAAAGACAAAAAGTGGTGCTCCCTTTTGGACTCTACGTCATGTAAAAGGAAAAAGGAAAAGTAGGCCCTACCTAAGAAAAGGATTCTTAGGAGACTCTTTGGAAAAAGAACTAAAAGGTGAAAATAATTCAATGGTTTTCGTTCTAGCCCTATCCTTGTGTTTGCTAAGATTAGCCTATGGCAAAGATTTAATGGTTTAGATCTAACCCTTGGCTCAGTGACAGGGGAGATCTAACCTAAGATAAATATTTAATGGCTTAGATCTAACCCTAGCTTAGTGGTTGCTAAGATCTAACCTAAAAAATAATATTCAATGGCTTAGCTCTAGCCCTAATTTAGTGTTTACTGAGATCAAGCCTAAAAACATAACTTAATAACTTAGATCTCTAGCTTAGTAATTGCTAAGATCAAGCATACAAGTATAATTTGACAACTTAAACCTAGATTTATCTTAATGATTGCTAACACATAGCCTAAAAACAATATTCAATAGTTTAGATCTAGCCATAATTTAATTGTTACTAAGATTAAGCCTAAAAACATGATTTAGTATTTTAGAAATTACATTAGCTTAGTTATTGCTAAGATCAAGCTCAAAATTAAAATTTACCTCCTTAGATGTTGTCCTAGGTTTAGATTAAGCCCAAAAATAAAATTTAATAACTTATATCTGGCCTGAGTCTAGTGGCCCCTAAAATTTAGACTAAAAAAAAAAAAATCTAGCATCTAAGATCTAGCCCTAGACCAAGGAATGAGAAGATCTGGCATAAAATGTAAAAAATCTAACACAATCTAAGTGTTCTAGCCCAAGAACAAGTCAAAGGCCATAATCCATCTCAAATCCAATTGATATAGCCTAAAAACAAATCAAAGGCCATAAGCTAATCCGAATTTAGATAATCTATCCTAAAAGTAAATTAAAGGTCATGATCTAACCCAAATCCAAGCAATTTAACCTAAGAAATAAACCCAAGTCCATGATCCAATATATGTCCAACTGATCAATCCAAAAGCCTAAAGCTATAGCCATGGTTGCTTCATTTTAAAGCAAACTTAAAACCCTAAAACATTCTAGCCTGAGTTTGTCAAACAAGATCAATTAATCATAAGATACCATCCAATCATTAAAAGCCAATGGTTATGAGCCACTCATGCAAAGGTGGCCATACTACAGCCATGCAAAAGCTAATGGTCATGCATTGTTTATACTAAGTGTCCATGCATTAATTATGCCAAGTTCATAACCATGCATAACAAGATAATATTTATGAGGATAGTATATGCAAATGTTGCTAGCCCCTATTTAGATAATCTATGCAATGATAATATTTTATCTGGATAATCTATAAAAGGTGGCAAGCCTATATTTGGATAATCCATGCAAATGTAGCAAGCTCCTATTTGGATAAACCATACAAAGTTAATATTTTATGAGGATAGTCCATGTAAAGGGCAAGACATGCTTGGATAATCTGTGCAAATGATAACATTTTATATATGGATAATCTATGCAAAGTTGGCAATCCTACTAACAAAGTCCATGCAAACGACAATATTTTATATAAACAGTCCATGTAAAGGTGTCAACACTAATTGGATAGTCCATTCAAATGACAATATTTTATGCAGATAGTTCATACAAAGGTGGCATATCCTCATGAATAATCCATGCAAATGATAATATTTTTCATGAATCACCACATGTATTTTATACAAAGGTCATCATGAACAACTCTGTGATATTTGACATAAATAACTCATGCAAAAGTAGCCATGTAAGGCTGATCAATTTAAGCCTTAGCCTTAGGAAAGCCCTAAGGTGATGATAATTCTAACCTGATGGACCCAACTATGTGAAAACCCTAAATCGATGATGATTCTAGCCAATGACCCCATTATTTAGAGTTGTAACAAGGATTCTGGCTATGAAACCCCATATATATTCTCACTATACTTTATGTTTTGAAGAGACATGTCAAGACTTCAACAAAATTAAGCCTCATGCCCTCTTACATGTTTAACGATAAATGCTTATGTTCATGACTTCTCCTCCAACATCACATGGCTAAAAGGATTCAACTTATGCTCAACAATACTATGTATTTCCTTCATTTCCATGAAAGAGTATTGCCATATACTTAGGGCCACAAATACTATGCCTAAATGATATAAAAGAAAGAATATATTGATGCTATATCTAACATTCAATAGAGAGGCTTTAAAAGTCATACACCCTTACCAAGTCAAGGTAACACCTTGACAGATATCTTCACATATCTAATATCATCTAGCTTATGTCATAAAACTAAGTCAACAACTTGATTAAATTGTAAAACTAAATCAAGCAAGAACTATGATCCCTATAGAAGTAAGGCTCATGTCCTCTTGAAGTTAATCGATCATTGATAATATATGCATTTTTCTCTAACATCGAATGGCTAAAGGAATTCAAATTTATTCCCACGATGCTTTGCATCTCCTTCATCTCCATTGCTTTGTTCATAGCATGTGATGATCTACAGTCTGAATTGAGCACACAAAAAACTATGTCTCAACTGAGACTGCAAACTAAGCCAGCCACCGAAATGTCCAAAAACCAATCAAGCACTAAAATCCTAGACCAAACAGGAAAAAAAAAATACTATAAAAAATATTTTATATTAATTTAGAAGCCTTACTCTTTGGTCTTTGAGATCTACTCCCTCTTTTGCCTCATCAATTTGCATCTTTATTTGTAGACCTAAGAACATGATGAACGAGTTATTCATATCCTAAATCTACATTTTGATCTAGTTTAATACATCTAATACCACCAAGGAGGTCCTTTAGCATTTTCCATCCATCTTATGAAGTTTAAGGAATCCCCTTTAAACATAACTTCCTTGAGATTCAAATTTTTACATACGCGCACTCATCGTTTGAGGTCTCTAAGTTTGGTTCCATGGGAATTTGAGAAAGAATTCGAACCAAAGAAATGAATGATTGTAGTGCCCTAGTCATTCCTAATTTCTCCACCATAACATCCCATCCAAGATTCCCAATACTTGCTTTGTCAAAATTCAACTTCAAAATACCTAGGGAGGGACCTTCCATCTAGGCTTCTTTGAGTTCTTAGGAATGAAGGTAATTATAATTTCATCTTACTATCTAATAATGTCAACAACAATAATGCATTTGAATTCCTTCACCTTTGATGCCTAGGTGTAGATCATCACTTGATCCTGTATTGCTTGAATTGATTTGTGTTTGCCCATGAAGAATCTCAAGTTTCTTTCCAACAAAAGACAGCAACATATGGCTGAACTAGATAACTTGCAAAGAATTGAATTTATACTAGAAATTTTACTCATTCTCCATTGGTTAAAACATTGTCTTATTGAATTTGGCAACACTTAATCAATAGCATACTTATTTATCATGAACTGCCATATCGCCCAAGACACTATACTCCAAGAATAGGTCTTTAGCTATCTTTTGATCCTACAAACTCATGAAACACCTTGATGGAAAATCTCACCCTCTTGTCCTCAGGTTTTCGTACATCAACATTATATTCATCATTAAAGCCCAGCAGAAACTAACACTCTTGCATAACATGTTGTGACAACTCAGATTTTGGAAATCAATTTTCAAAAACATTTTATAAATAAAAAGGAATCTCTTAATGAAAATTTTATTTTAAACCATTTTTGAAATCATATGTTCATAAACCACACTACCAATCCTTAGGTGTCATTTTCAAAACTCCACATACAACTAAAATAGCACAAAAGCATATGCACTATCAGAACCCATTGATCACAGCCCAAACAAACTAATTTTAAACCATAATATCCATATAACAATTGTTTAATGTCTATTACATTGATGTCAACAATGTTAAATTTGAACTAAAGTAATAGACTAAAAACTATGTGAATCGCTATATCAGCAGTCTCTAAACTCCTATCTAAAGTCAATCTAATGTCCAGAAGTTCACTTGAAATTGTTAGTGGAGGTGAGTATGACCACTCAGTGGAAAAATTAGTAAACTAGTCAATGCATAACTAAGGCAATCACATGTATGCATAAAAGAGGAGATGCATTCGGATAATCATTCAATGTTAAAACTCTGTAGTTTACAAATCTATTCAAAATATAAAAACTCTATAGATGTACAAAGCATAAAATCCCGTAGTTTCCAAATTAGTTTGATATGCCCTGTAAATTATAGATGTACAAAGACATATAAAATTATGATGTATGTTATCATATCATATCAATGAGTGAGAGCACCTTGCCACATGTAGGTGAAGGTCAATATGCTCGAGGATGATCTATATGTCAGTCCATAGAGGAATTACTTTTCATCTATGCTCGATTGCAGAAACCACACAATCTAACCACCAACTCTCATAGGGCCATCAAATTTGATTGGAAATAGTATTTCCATGATGCATACTCCCATAATAATAGCCCACTTGTTAGGTAGGTATCCTATTCAAAGGGTAGGGGCCAATATGAATCCTCCTAGCATAAAGCCATCAGGGTCTTATAGCCCTCATGTTATGTACTAATTACATGAGTCGTCTATCTCTATCAACTAAAAGATTTGTCTATTTGTATTAATTATAAGAGTCATCTATCTATACTGACTACAAGAATCATCAATAATCAATCGATATGTTCACACCATTGATACGCTATCAATATATCAAAATATATAATGGTCCAACCTTAGTGTATGGTTTCAAAATCAAAATCAATATGATTGTTGTCTAGTAATGTGAAAAGCATTTAAATACGTTTTCTATGCACATAAGGGTACAAAATTCCTGTATGATAAATATATGTGTTCGTTCTTTCTTTTCACATATGAGGAAAATACTATTTTATGTAAATCATTTCAGATGCTTACATGAATATATAAAATCACATGGTTATATCCCCTATGCATTATGCAGTTTCCTTCTAAAAATCACAAATGCACTTTGTGCTCTACATATATTCTTTTCAAATCATGCTAATCAATAATCAAAGCATCCAAAGCTATGCATCATTTTTGAGTTTCAAGTATGTTGAACTTTATATAAAACTATGCACATATATCTATGTTTTATAAGATTTAAAACCCAATAAAACAGCATGCATAGCTTGAACAAATTTATGCCCATAGTCATGTTTACCTTGGGCACCACTTTAAATATCATTAATAGTACGGTTCGAATATCCATACACTCCCAACTCATTGCATTATGCATTCGCGTTGTTATGTGCACTACTCAGTGTACTATGTACACTGTTAGCATGCCATGAGCACTGATGTGTGCACCAGTGCACTACTCTGTGTGCTCTGTGCACTGCCAACGAGCTATATGCATTACTAGTGCACTGTATTCCCTATGCTGTGTCTCATGGGTACTGCTAGTGCACTGTGTGCCATGTATTGTGTACCATGGGCACTGTCAGTGCATTGTGAACCCTATGTTGTGCGTTATAGATACTACAAGTTCACTGTACCATGTGTTCAGTATCTAATGTGTCATGTACAATGCCCAGTGCTACACACACTGGCCTATGCCTATGTACAGTGCTAAGTGATGTGCACATTGTGGATCGTGCAAGTTTGCTACATGAAGTGCATGTGCGCTATGTGCATTGTTCTATGCCTAGGCATTGTGGGCATGCCCCATGCTATGTGCATTGTTTTGTGCATGTGTATTGTTTACATGCCCAGTGCTTTGCGCACTAGCGTGTGCTTGTTTGTCGTCCGTAGTGCATATGCGCAGTTCAGTGAGCACTGACCTGTGCATGTGTGCTGCCTAGTGAGGTGCGCATTAACCTGTGCGTGTGTGCTGCATAATGTTGTGTGCTATCTAGTGCAGTCCAACGGGTCTGTGGCTGTATGCTTGGTGCAATCCACTATGCTTTTGTGTTGTGTTGGGTGCAATGCACCATGCACTATATCATACCTGCACGCAATACCCATGTGCTGGGTGATGTGCGATGTGCTTTAATAACTACAACAAGTGCATGGTTTTATTGAAGTATATATCGGCAAATGTGAGTCAATCTCACGGGAACTCTTTTAAATAGTGTTAATTAAAACTTTGATTGTTTTACTTTAACCTAGCCAACTAAAGGAAATTAAAGATTCTAACTAAGGCAAACAACTTAAGGAAGGAATGTAAAGTGAGAAGTAAAGACATAAGCAAGGAAAGAAGCAATTAAATAAAGGAAAGGAATCTAACAAAGAACTAACAAAGAAAATAAAGCAATGAACTAACTAAGAAATTAAAGACACTTTATATTAATTGATTAAGTACAATGAATTGGTACATAAGCAAAGAAGAACATAAGCAACAAAGTAAAGGAAAGAAAGTAAAAGATCTTCAACTCGAGCTTGAAGTCTAGTGTAACGTTCTCTTGTTGTGTCACTCATCAGTAGCTTGAAGGATTCTCTTCAATCCAGATTACACTGCTTACCACCAGGCTGTTCTCATCTCCTTAAGCCAACATGCCTCAACCCAAGAAGTCAAATCCTTTCCAATGGTCCTTTGGAATGAAGTGTTAAGGGAGCTAAGAAAAGATGTGCCTAATACTTTTCCTAAAAGCACAACACCTATAAAAGAAGAATACAGGAAGATGGAGTGGAAAATGGAAAATTAATGTTTACTTCTCCTTAGTTAGATACTCTTAGAAAAGAGGGTACCTTTTATGGAAAAAGGTAAGAGAGGATAAGTGGTCATTCATCCTTAAGTTAGGGACAGCCATAGAGGAGGTTCCTACCTTAATTATGAACAAGAATTAAAAAACTAATAATAAAGAAGGAAAGAAAGGGGAGACAGTGGTCCTTGGTTTAGGACTCACCAAATTCTAGCCTTAGGAGATGGTGAAGGAGATAGGCACTTTACCTTGAAAGTGATCCTATCTTCAACATAAAGCCCTTAACTAAGAATTTAAGTGGCTTTATAGAAGAATTTGGTTTCATCTCAACAATTAATCTAGGAATGAAAAGACTCCTCGCTGTTGTAGAAAAGCACAAGGCTTCTTTCCTTCTCCTATTAAGCCCCAAATCCCATAAAAAGAAGAAATCAGAGAAGGAAGAATACATGAATGACTAAAGTATGAAGTATGTATGTAATAAAAGAGAAAAGGAAGGATGGTGGTTGATGTGTGAAATTAAATGGATATGAGGGAAGAATAGTGCGTGTAAATGAAGGGATGAGTGAGAGTGGAAGATGCATTTAAATGGTGGGGTGTGTGAAGATGTGTGGAAAGGTATGCATGTAATGAAATGATTCAAGAGAGAATGCATGTGTGTGATAGAAATTTGTGGAAGGTGAAGCATATAATAGAAAGAAGAATGAGGGAATGCCTAATGCTTCAATAGCTAATGGAGAAGAGAGTGTGTGCAATGTTATGGAAATTGTGAAATGTGTATAACTACTAAGATAAGAAAGTAAGATGGATGACTAAAGAACATGCGGGCTAAGGTAAATGTATGTAAAAGTGGTGCTTACAAAAATCAAAGCACCTAGGATGCAAGCTATTATGCATGCAATTCTATTATGCAAATAAAAACATTAAAAAATTGAAATATGCATGTAACTTAGATGCATGAAAAACTAAAGATGCAAAGATCTAATCATAAAATTAAAGTGATTGCGGTTTTAGATGGATGCGTGTAAATATGAATGGATGCATATAATGAAGAGATGAGGAAAATGAGAAGAAAAGACAAAACAAGTGAAGAAAATGGGGTTTGGTTGAGAACCCTTAGCTTTACTCCAAGGGATTGGATGTGTGATGCATATGAAGCTTGGTTGAGGATGATCTTCCTCCCTTTGTTTCTCTAAGGTTTGGTTTTGAACTCTAGGGAAAGTTGAAAGATGGGTCTCCTTGTACTGCAACCCTATTTATAGATTTTGGGAGTGGAAGCCCAAGGGAATGAAGGTGGAGATCATAAGGTTGAAAGGAGGAAAGGATGGCGAGGATTTAAGCAAGGTAGGTAGGATTAGAAAGAAGGGGGGCATGGAATCCATGGCAACATGGATGAAGGTGAGAAGGAAGGTGATAAAGGAGGAACGGAAGGGATATGGGAGAATATGGGAGAGTGGGAAATTTATTGAATAAGTGATCAAGATTACTGCTACATATTCTCCCAATAAGGGTCTTAAATCTATTGAATTCATCCATTTGAAAATCTCTCGGGGGCCTATAGAGTAAGAAGTTCCAATAGTATCTAGAATACATCACTTGTATGTAGACTTTTATCAAGGCATTTTTTGGTCAGAAATTTTGAAGATTCTACTACACTCGTTTCTGATTAAACGCCTTCAATCCATTAATCCCATCATAATTTGGTGGTCTCTTCTTCCCACCATAATTTTAACTACAGATCAAAATTTTTCATAATCCTTGCATAAATCTCTCCATATTGGTGATCGCTTTTCACATGAAAGCAAATCAATACCACAATTATCTATAGTTCCATACTTCTATTCCATCATCTTTTGTCACAAACTAAATTTGTCACACTCTACTCTCCACATTCATTTGACCAATAGTGCTCTGTTAAGATTCTTGAGATTTCTATTCCCTAAACCCCCCATCCTCTACTAGAAACAAGCATTACTCACAACTCACCAAATAATATTTTGTTTGATCTCCACCCTCAACCTGCAAAAATATTTTTTGCAACTATTCAATTTTGATAATCAGAGAAGCAGGGTACCTGTCAAGCAACATATAATACACAAGTAAGTTTCACAAGGTAGCGTTGATAAGAGTCACCTTGCTAGAAATGGTTAAAAAACTTCTTTTTCTTTTATTTTCATTTAGTGAGCTTGGAATTGAAGCTCGCAATGACAAGATCCTATAAAAAGGCCCTTGGTTTCTCAAGACATAATGGAAGACCCAATTAGTTACTTGGTAATGATCCCATCGAGCACCTAAGGTTGTTGGCATGAATGGAAAGTTTCTCCTAATCCACTTCTCCCATGTGCATTGACTTAGCAAAATTCCTTCTTTGCCCAATTACGATTTCAATGCACCTCAATACATCTTTTAATTTGCTCCAAACACAATATGAAGCAGTAGAAAGAATTAAGATACCATCTATGTAATGCAAATGAGAGAGAGGGTCACCTAAAGAAAGATTGAATCTAGTAAACAACTAAGCCTCTCTCAATTTTTAACATCATTCTATTAAACACCTCCCCAACACAAGTGAAAAAATATGGAGATGAGGAGTCTCCCTATTTACGACCCACTCATGCTCTGAAAATAGCCCCTTGGTAATCCATTCACAAGGACAAGAAACTTTAAAGGTGTCATACAAGCCTCCATCCATGTCATCCATCTTTAGCCAAACCCCATCTTTTGTAACACTTGATCTAACACTCTCTACTCCACATTCTCATATGCTTTCTCCATGTCCAACCTACATAGCACACCCCCTTTTCTTAATTTTTTAAGTTTGTGAATACATTCCATAGCCAAAAGAACACCATCCAGAATATTTTTTCCATCCACAAAAGTAGAATATTCCATGTATATAACCTTTCTAGCTAATTTTGTGAATGTGTTAACAAGCAACATTGGTAGTAACTTATAGATACAACCCACAAAAAAAATAGGTTTATAATCCTTTAGTTCCAAAGCAGCTTGCTTCTTAGGGATCAAGGCAATATAGTAAGAACAAATAGTTGAATTCAAATGGATGAGAGCATAGAAATAAATAAAGAAATTAAAAAGTCTTGTATCATAAAGCTCCAACCGATGTGTACAAATTTAAATCCAAATCCATCAGGTCCAGGACATTTGTCACCCTTTAACTCAAATAAGCCCTTTCTAACACTACTTTAGAAAACTTCGCACATAAGTAGTCATTATTAAAAGAGTTTATGGTTGAAAAGTTTAAATAATTAAAAATTTTAAAGCAAGAATCCTTAAACACATGTAGATCAAAGTAGAATTCTATGATATTAATTGTAATCTCCTCCTGCTCCTTGACTACTTCTCCATTTACCATAGTTGCTAAAATTCTATTAATTCTTTTTATATAAGCATCCATTGCATGGAAATATGTAGTGCTTTGTCTCATACTGAAGAAAATTAATCCTTCATCATTGTGTCTAGCAAATTTCTTCTTTAATTTCATATGCATGAATCATCACATCATGCTTTTTCCAAGAACTTTTCATCCATTAGTGGATATTGTTCTTCACAAAAAATCAATTGGTCCAAATCAAATTTACATTATGTATTTAAGCCACAATTCTACATTTTGAGTTCTTTTGACCATTGTTTGAGCTTGTTCTTTAAGAACCAGAGTTTGAAACAAAGTTTGTTGACTAGATTTCCTGTGGCATGACAACCAAACCACTAATTTTCTATATGTTTGATGAATCCCTTCTCTTCTATCCATGCCAATTCAAACCCAATGGGCATGGGTCCCCAAGTTTGTGGGCTATGAGCCAGAACAATTAGGTAGTGATTGATAGTGTCATGAATGACCTCAACTTCAATATT
The DNA here is from genome assembly GCA_035236585.1 of Warburgia ugandensis. NCBI lineage: Eukaryota > Viridiplantae > Streptophyta > Magnoliopsida > Canellales > Canellaceae > Warburgia > Warburgia ugandensis. The sequence continues at coordinate 29,548,581 of CP141131.1, forward strand.
GGGGAAGGCTTGAAAACATGAAAAATTCGATTGGAAATGATCCAATATGCTCAAAATTGGCATTCATAGAAGATCACTCATTCATGAGTTTCACCACATTTAAACCCCCTGCTATACACTAAGGACCTTTCCATCTCTTTGATCCTACTTAATTTCCTCCGTAGACCCCTACTTTCACTGTAAGAGTTAGGTCCATACATCGCTGACCACACCCCCACAAACTCAAAATCATCATTTTTAAATCGAAAGGAAATAGAGAAAGTGCTCCTACTCATTTCAACCAATACTTCTTGTTCCACACTATTAGAATTCCTCCCAACTTTCCAAATGCATTAATGGGTTCCCACCCATACTAAAGATTTATCCTAATTCTTCTAACAGCTTATTTAGACTAGATCTCTGTCTTGGTTTCTTGTAAACAAAAAAATCAAAGGCTTCTATTCCTTGATCATCCTTTTGATCTATGCTTTTTTGTTTGGGCAACACATGCTTCTCATGTTCTACTTGAGATATTTCATCTATCAATTTATTTTAATGTTTCTCTAGTCCCCCTTAAACCATTTACAACACTGGTTTGTGTCTTAGACTAGAGCATTAGTCCCTTCAATTGGCATTGCCAAAAATTTTATGAGATATTTTTCATCCTATCTTTCATACTAGTTTAGAGCCTCCATGTCTCCTCTTACAAAATTTTAAACCCAAAATTTCACAAACATTAAGAAAATGAACCTAATCATCATCTATTATTTCCTTATTAATTGAACTCTCACACCCCTATTGAGTTACAAAATCAAACATCGTGTATGCTTCTTGTAACAAAGGGCCCTTAATACAAAAACTATTTATGCCTCCTTCACTAGGCTATGGACTTGATTTGTACTTAGATACGTAAGGATTGTAGTTGAAATCATACCTTAGGCTTCAGCTTGCTTGTGTCTGCTAACAGTACACAAATCTTCAAAATTTGAACTTTTTTCTTTTTATGCCATGTCATTGCCATGCACGGCATGTTGGTTTTGTAATAACTCCAATTTTGTAATATTGAAATTCCAAGTTAAGCAATGAAAAGATCAGTTTTTGAAGATAAGGGCATTTTGGTTATTTCACTATTTACCTTGACTAAACCCAGAAATTTGGTCTTAAAAATGGTTCCATTAGATGCGTCTCAGAAAAACATAATCCAACAAGACCAAAATCACCCAAAACGGAGTTAAAATGAGCAAGATATGACCCTTTAAAGTTCAGGGACAAAAATGTAATTTTTACAAAAAACGGTTTTAACCTGCAAAACACAGGGGCCCGTTTTGGCCATTCTGGAGGTTTCTCCACCGCCGTTCAAAGGCGGTGAGAGCCCCCTCCAGAACCCTCTCTTAGCTCTATAAATAGAGCTCTTGGGCGCCTCTAATGGCAGCCCAAAACGTTGAAGAAAACCCATCGTGGAGCAATGACCTAGAGGGAAAAACAAGGAGAAAAACCCAGCAACGAGCCAGGTACGCTCAAGATCCCTCAAAACCCATCTCCACCATAGTTCCAAGGTCAATTTTCTTAGGTTTTTTGCATGAAAAACCATATAAAATGGAGCCCTGGAGACTCACCAAGGACCCAGGGATGTCCCCTGGGCCGCACTGGTTTGACAGGGTCGAACCAGGGTGTCTTGAGGACGCCCCGGTTCCCCAACGAGCAGGACATTCCAGTCGGAACATCCCATGTCGTTCTGTTTGAAAAACCAAACGGGCGCATCCAGGGACGGGCCCGCAAAAGAGAAAGAGAGGCGGGAAAACCCGTCGTGTCTGCAGACGCGCCCACTGAGGCACACACCGCAGACACGCAGTGCGCTAGCTCTGCGGGTTTTTTTCGTTCCTTAAGGAAGCAAGGGCGCACGACGCAGATGCGCAGCACCCTAGCATTCTGTATTTTATTCTTAAGATGCCTATGTACGTGTGACACTAAAATGCTTATAACTTGAGATCTAGAGCTCCGATTGAGGCGCCGCAAAAGGCGTTGTATCCATGTCGACGATGCGGACACATCCAAACTATAAAATCTCTGATCAAGGCCCAATCAAAGGTGAGAATGACCCTTAGAATAGGATGGTGGCGCGTGGCCACTAGACCTTTGGAAAACTGAGGATACCAAGGCCCAATTAGGACCTTAGGACACCCATAGGCATAGGGATGGACCCCTAATGCCTAAGTAATAAGACCAATTACTCTAAAACCCATAAAAAATAGGCCAAACTAACCTTGATTCCCCAAACCATGTTCAGGAGCGTTCGAGGACAAAGGGGTTAGCGCAACCTAGTCAGGTAGGTGCTCTATTGCTACTAGATTCTTTTAAAAGAACTATGATTGTTTTGCAAATACATGATTTAAGTATATGACTTGTTTAGCATGCATGTGACAAATGCTTTATGCATTGATATGTTTTGCAAACTATTGCATACATTGCATGACCTATGAGCATTAAGTTCTTGCAAAGATTGCATGTCCTTGAGGGTTGCCAAAAGACGCTGGAGTGCCAAGGGCCAGGCAGTTGTGAGGGACCCAAAAAGGACAGGTTTTGAACAGAGGTTTTTGGCTTATTTGATCGTACATGATTTGGGCTAGTAAGCTCGTGGGTGCTATGCCGAGGGGTGTGGGTTGGCCACCCAGCCTCTACCACTATTAGGTGGATGGGTACCACGCCCAAAAAGGGCATGTCCTTGCTTCGACTACATGTGGTACAGGGGGCTACCACTGGTGTCACGACACTGGGTCGAAGTGTCATATGCCCCGTGGAGGTATATGATCCTGTGTCCCTAGGTACCCGGGGACCACACGGCGGTGAGGTCGTGGGCATAGTGGGACCCTATGGTTTCATGAATTTATGTGCATTGCATATGGCATGATATAAGGTTGGTCGACCATACCATACTAGAAATCCACGAGTTGGATTCCATGAACCATCTTATGCATATCATGATGTTATGATATATATGTATATAATACTTTCGATTTTGGATTATGTGATCCGTTAAGTCGTTAGTATTTCAGTTTAACAATGGATTTTAATATTGATGTTGAACGTGAGTATTCAAACATGGACATGTTTTTAATGAGCATATGATTTTAAAACATCTCTTGCATTATAAAACTAGTAGTGATAGGCTCCTACTGAGTATAGTATATACTCACCCAATCCTCAACATTTTTCAGATACCAAGTAAATACTTAAGGGCAAGGAACGCTTGTGCTAGGAACCATCCATACTAAATACATATAAGTAAAACCCCTACCTTATCTTTCAATGTTACTTGATTGTAGTTACTCTCTAATAGCTGGGGCTGTGACTAACACTTTCTTGGGAATAATGTTGATTTAAAAACTTAGCCATGGCTAAATAATTTGAGAATGTGTTTTGACACTCGGGGTTTTTATGAAAGATTGTTTTCCAAAAGAAAAAGATTTTCATGCATCTCATACTTATAAAACAAGAGATCTCGCCGTTTTATGAAAAAGTGCATCATATAAAAACCCGGGTCGTCACAGTTTTGTCCATCTCTCTAACTCCTCCACCTATAACATCATTCCTTTATTGGTAATAAATCTTTAATCACTCGATCATCTATTGATACTAAGACTTTGGTGACTTGGCTATCACTCCATCTTCCATGCACTCCATAGTGATCTAGTACATCCATTTCTTAATTTTAAGCACAATCTCTATCTTCTTTGGTGGTTTCCCTATTATCTCCACCTGAATCCCCATTGTGAGGTGGAACACCCAGAACACAGAGAATAGAGATATGAGGGAGAAGTTTCTAGAGTATCCCATTTTTTTAATATTTGAAAAAGGACCAAGAATCTTGATAAGGTGTTTCCAATAGCTCTAGTAACATGGTGTTCTGTTGGTAGAATTAGTATGACATTACACCCATCTTCCTTGATCCAAATGTCTACTTGGTAATGAATATTTCATTTGACCTTAGACCATTTTTAGATGTATTTAGGTTTCCAACATACTGATAGAGCTCTTCCAAAATCATTCTTTTCACCAATCTTATATTTCTCTCGGCCCTCTCTTCTGAATCTTAGTCATGTGGTTGCAACCAACCTGCTATCCACACTTCTCTATACACCTATTAGAACCTCTTGATAAGTTCTATCTCCACCCAAACTGTATTGTCCTCCCATCTTCCTTTTTTGTCCATTCAATTTTTTGCTTATTTATATTATGCTCTCTCTCTCTCTCTCTCTCTCTCTCTCTCTCTCTCTCTCTCTCTCTCTCTCTCTCTCTCTCTCTCTCTCTCTCTCTCTCTCTCTCTCTCTCTCTCTCTCTCTCTCTCTTAGATAAACATATATAGATTATCCTTTTTTTCCTTCTTTTTGAGGTATGCCTTTGAAATCGTACATCTTGAAAAATCTTCTACATTAAAAACGAACCTTGACATAATATACTAATAATTGTGGCAATCTCAATCTAATATTCTAGCCTTGTTCATTCCAATAAAGTATTAGTTATATTTTTATTTTTTTGGATATCTTAATCCCTTAGTTATCTTGGAGATTTACCCCCCTTCCTTTCCATAGAAGCACTATTTTGATATGTGAGTTTGGATGAGACCTTTGTTGGAGATTTAGGACTCTCTTTTTTCGATCTCTTATAAAATTCTCAATTGATGCTTCGTTGTCATTAGAATCCTCAGATTTCACCATTGTGAACAAAAATATAATGTCACAAGCTAGATGTGAACTCTAAATGAGAGAAAGAGGTGTTGGCATAAATTTGTTTCAATCCCTGAAGGGAGATTTAGAATTTGTTAGAGGCCTATTGGGCATCACAAGCCACCATAATCACTCTACTAACATCTAGTAGTTGTTCTCGATGAAAAGAGTATTGCCATGTACTTGAGGCATACTACCTAAATTTAAATGATTAAAGAGAGAATGTGCTAATGTCATACTTGATAATATAAAGAGAGGCTAAAAAGGTGACACACTCTTATGGAACTATGATGATACTTTGGAACATCTACTAGCTCAATTATGGCAGTAAATAGAGTCAACAACTTGATCATATTATGAAACCGATCCAAGAAAGCCTTGAAGACCATTGAAACCACCTATCATTTTAATATATTTATATGTAGTTGAACTCCAAATAAAGGGTCTTTTTTTAGTGCATTTGTATATATTCAATAATTAAAGAGAGTCTATATTCAGTAGTTAAAGATTTCTATGTATATTAAGTCATTAAAGAAATGTAATTAACAGCCACAGGTAACTGAGAAAAAGAATTCCAGCACCTAATGTAATTGGAGGAATGTATCCCCAAATCATTTGATAAATAATAAACTCCTAACTTTACCTTGGGGAATATCAACCCCTAATTTTATTTTGTGTGATTGTTTACATGCATTATGCTGAATGCAAAATATGACTCGGACACCATAAAGACAAGATTCAATCCTAAAGCCTAGATGAAAATGGCTCTAATTGCCAAGAATCTTTGTTGTAGTATGTTTGGAAGATGGTGGCCAGTTATAAGAAGTTTCTAGTATGGAGCTGTGGAGATTATTGTTACTCGAAGGAATTTATACATGTTGACTAGGAAGCATTTTAGTGGGACAAAGTTGGGCTTAAATATGGGTACTCGAACTTGGTCATCCATGAAATGTTGATTATGGGACCTCTGACTGAAGGCGTAAGCATATCCATTTTCTGATTTTGTCACTTGTTCCCATTGTGATGTTGATAGGATAGTTTAATCATTGCATTTTCAAGGAAGGGTATACGAGGGGGTGTATGTTCAGAGGTAACATATTCTAAGGATATCCATCCTGAATGTGGGAGTCAAAGTAGCTGGCATGGAAGACTTGCTAACTATTCATATCCCTTTAGCAAGGATTAAGGCTGTCCAACCTACACCTAACTACAGAGGTGACAATAGTAAATATTAGAAATTATGTATTGGTATTGAGAATCTTATGTATAAATAGGTTCTCACGGATTGTATCACTCCTTGTAGGTATGTAGGAAGGATGGTGAATGCTTCTCAAACTCATTTCTCGTTACAAGAGATATATTTATTAAGAGCATATGAAGGTAATTGCTTCTCTTCTTTTCCTTTTCATTAGACCACATTTAACTAATAGGGATGTTTTGTCAATAACAAGATCCTTTGGGTAGTGGTCCCTAAATGCTTATAGTTACAAATAATGTTGATTGAAGAAAGGAAACAAAATAGACTTAAGGATTGTACTATTCATGAAGAGGTAAGAATCTCAGGTGCAAACATGTTCTCATGGATTGCAGCACTCCTTATAGGTACATAGGGGGATGATGAATTGCTCCTCAAACACATTACTATTTACAATAGATATATCTATTAAGAACATATGTAGCTAATTGCTTCTCTTCATTTCCTTTACACAAGATCATGTTTAACTAATGGGCTTATTTTGTATGTGGTGGGATCTTTTGGGCAGTGGCCCTCAATTGCTTCAGCTACAAACAACGATGAAGGATGAAAAGTGGCAAAATAGACTCAAGGATGTTGAAATCACTACTTTGAAGTATTCAATAACCAATATGGACAATACAATTTTGTTATTGAAGAAGGATGTGTGATGTGGTGAAGAAAGGTTATTAACAACCAAGTGATCCACTAAAGTTTTGGAAGAAGAATAAAAAAAATGAAGCCATGACAAGAACTCCCTACCTGAGAGAAATCATTGCGTAAAGGTGTTGTTGAAGAGGGTAGTTGTAATGAAGGTAGTGAGTAAGAAAGTGATGATGAAGAAAAATGAAAAGAACATATTGGGAAGTTGTTAAGTGTTCAATTTTGGTTAAAATACCCCTAATTTAGTATTCAATTAGATCATCTAACCATGCATATTTGCACAATTTAGCTTGATTTTGAATTTAGCTCCAATTGACCATCCAAACTTAATTTTTCAAAATCAATGGTCAGATGATCATTAGAGCTCATTAGATGATTAATGTATGTGTTCAGATGATTCTAATTTAGTCTTTTATTTTGCAGATCAATCAAAAGATGCATGGACGGCTGCGATTAAAAGTTAACGGTGCAGATCATCTTAAAGAGGATTGGATAGACCAGATCAACCATAAAGATAAAGGAGATAGTTTCCTAAACGATAATTGAGCTCAAGTAGAAATTATGGACAAAAAGGGCAACTTGCAATTCTGTAGGAGTTTCTAAAGTCAAAGGAGGGACCCAAATTAGCATTATCTTTCTTTTCTATTACTCCATTTTCTTTTACTACTTCTCTCTCTCTCTCTCTCTCTCTCTCTCTCTCTCTCTCTCTCTCTCTCTCTCTCTCTCTCTCTCTCTCTCTCTCTCTCTCTCTCTCTCTCTCCTAACCACCCATCACACACAACTCTCTCCCCCTACTCTCTTTCCCTCCTTATTCCTCTCTTTTCCTTTCTCATTACCATATCACATAGAAGGCAACTCACTTCTACCCATTCTGACCCACCTTCATATTCCCCTTATTCTCCTCTTCTAAACCCATTCCTAAAAACCGTAGGAGGGGAGCCTCTTCTCCCACTACTTCTCTACCCTCCTTCCTATTCTCCCATTCTCTTCTCTTCTTCTTCTCCTCTCTTTCTTCTCCCCTCTACCTCTACCTCTTCCCATTCTCTCCTCTTCTTCTCCTCTCTCCATTCTCTCTTCTCTTCTCTTCTCCTATCTCTCTTCCTCTGTTTCCCATGTCTCTCTCCCTGCTCTCTCTCTTCTCTCTCCCACTTCCCATCTCATCTTCTCCCTCTATCCACTCAATGCCAAGGCTGGCCCGTAGGAGGAGCAGACCATCTCCCCCTTCCTCTTTCTCTCTATCCCTCCTTTCCCAATGTCTCTCTCTTCTCCTCCACCAGACGGCTCAGGCTTCCTCGCATCACCAGCCCCCTAAGCCAGTCACACAGACCCAAGGGTGCATCACTCATCGTCTTCTTCGTCTACCCCCATATGAAGCAAACTCACCACCGCACTCTCTCCCTTCTCTCTCACGCTCGCACACTCCAATTCTCCCTATCTCTCCCACGCTTCTCTGTTCTAGCATTCTTCCTTGTCATCGGAAGGTCCAGGAAAGGAAACCCGGCTTGGGATTTCTCTTTCCCTCCTTTCCTCTCTTCTTCTTCTCCCTTTCCCCCTTCTCCTCCTCTGGCTCTCCCTTCTTCATCGAGTTTTCATCTGGTTTTTTCTTAAAAACCAGATTTTTAGCTTAATTTCGGTTTTGCCCCTCCCTTAAAAATCAATTCCATTTCTGTCCTTGTTTAGAAATTCCATCTGTGTCCTATTTTATTCCCATTCTGTTTTATCCATCTTCTGTTATCCAGGAACTGTCCAATATAAATCAAATCATTTAAGGCTTAACCCAATTAACGGGTTAGCCTTAATCAACCAAGAATCACAAATTTCTCCTTTGCTTCTGAACATATTTCAAATTAATTTTACACGAGTCATTCTTAGGACACCCCTAGATATAATTAATGTTTCTAATCTTCTATCTGAACCTCATCAATCAATTTGAGCCGTCCAAATCTTGAAATTACAATTTAGCCCAAATCTCTTTGATTTTGATGAATCTGACAAATCCTACTTTTGGATCTCTACTCAAGGATATGATAAACAAATATATGAAGGCTGATCATCTATCAGAATATCAGACTTGAAGATTTTGATAGTGATTGATCTAGGCAAGTAGTTTTTTCTTGTTATTTGATTTTGTTTGTTTTCTTTAGGAACTGAAAATTCTGTAATTTTGAGAAGTTGATTAGATCTAAACTTTGATTATCATTTCAATAATTTTGAATGATTTATTTTTAATTTTAGATAATTAAATTTTATTGAAATTCCTACTTTTTAAATCAAGTCCTCATGGGATTGACCCGTACTTGCATAAGCTACACCACAATAGTTCGTGCACTTGTTGTTAAACATCAACAGAAGTTAAGAAAGGAGAGGATTTAAATGGAGATGATGTAAAGGATTGAGATGATGTAAGTGATAGGACTAATGGAGAGGATGGATAGGATGGAGATGATAGAAGTGATGAGCTAGTGATGATTTTGGAGATGATGGGAATGCAAAGGATAATATTGAGATGGGAAAACTAAAGGCCCAAGTAGAGGGAAAGAGAGAAAGTGGAGAGGAAACTAAGATTGGTGTTCATGTTGTCCTAGAGGAAAGTCCAAATCCAAGTGACTATCCTTTATTTGAAAAGAAGTTAAGAGTCATAGTGAGAGGCAGAGGAAAGGTGAAAGTTATGAGGTAAAGTAATCGAACCTTATTTGAGAAGAAGAAAGTGAAGGGGAAATAGGAAAAGAGGGATAAGATGAGGCAAAGCATGTTGGATGGTAAGAAGGGAAAAAAGTAAGAAAAAGACTAAGAAGAATGTTACTAAGCTTGTTGTCACTATTCCTAAATGATGGAAAGGAAACTAGAACTAATGGATGTTTAGATTACTGGCGATGGAGATCAACTAACAACTCTTGAAGGTGGCTTTTTTGTTGTTAGGATTCTAAGTATCATTTTTTGAGTTTTGTCCAAAAATATGTCCAACAGCAAGGAATTTGCAATGTTAAAGGGTATAAATAAGGCTACATGGATAGAAAAGACAAAGAGGAATAAATAGTACAAGGAGCTAACTAAGTTGTTGAAGATAAAATAAAAATAAAAAATGAAGAGATTAAGTATTAATCAAGGTGATGTGTTGGATTAGGAGGGAATGGAGAAGCTATTTGCATGACCTCCTAGAAGAATGGGTGAGAAATTTGTTATTGGTAGGAAGCGCTCATTGATATTGGCCATTGACACCAAGTATTTTTTACTACGGATAGGCATGGATAGATGCTATAATAGTAAGTGTATTCTCCCAGATGAAGGATGGAAGTTCCAATTCCAATCATCCTTGGTGAGACTTTTGAGGATCTAGGCAACTTCAAAATTGATGAAAGGATGAGAGAGCTCATACGTTACTAGACACACACACACACACACACACACACACACACACACACACACACACACACACACACATAGATAGATAGATACATACATACATACATACATCTTCTATACATATGCTCAAGTAGGAAACCATGATTATGCCTTAATAATGTTGCTAGTATAAATGCACGTTCGGCTATTGTACATGTTAGGTGTGGTTCCATCTCTTAATAATCATGATGAAGAACTATGATAATTCCACAAGAAACCATTGCTTCAACACCGTATGAAGACATATGTTTGGTTGAATTGGATAAGGAATTTGACAAGAGCTAACATTAAGTGATCTTATCTATGGATGAAATCACAAAATTATTGATTGAGATTGGGAAGGATAAATATGTGAGGATCAACATGTCATATAGGTCAACATTCCATCTTCTAGAAAGAATTGTAAGGCAATTTGGATTGACACATGCGATGATAACTCTACCCCATTCTTCCTTCATTAGAAAACGTGACTGTAAAGGTTACCCATAAGTTGGTGAATGGTTGAGCTAATGAAGTATTATGAGTATGCCTATAGTGGAAATGAAGAAATATGATACATCTACAAAATATGATAAGTACATGGAAAATTGGATTGGGTGAAAGCTAAAATTCATGAGAAAGAGAAACAAAGACTTGAAAAGAAAGAGAGAGAACTAATGGAGGAGTTAAAAATGGTTAGGGAAGAGTTGAAGAGGAAGAGGGAAACAGAAACGGAGCATATCAAGTATAAGATGTGATTGAAATTATTTGATTGCAAATAAAAGTATAGTTGAAAAAGTTTAATTGCACTGAAAACTTAAAAGTCAACATTGAAAATCCACTAGGCAATGCTAAAGTCTATGCCATTTCTACAGACTTTTACCTTCATCTAGTCATCAGGACCTTTCATACATAATATAGCTACAAATAAAACTTTCTCTAATGGTCTTGACCTTTTGCAAAGCTAGAAAGATAAGGTAGCCTCTAATGTGAAACAATTATCTTTGACTAGATTAGAGCAAATAATGCGAGCTACTAAAAGATGGGCCTAGATTTTGCTTATCTAAATCATAAATTTGTAGGATCTACTCTAAGAAGCCATGACAAAATTTATTAATCACTAAATGATTTTAACCATTGACCTAAAGTTACTTCTACCAATTATTTATGAAAATTACGTGCCTTTAGTTTTACAACTTAGAAAAATAAAGGCCAAGATCATCAAATAAATGAGATTAAGCAAGGCCAAGAGACAAATAATTTTGATCACAAAGGTCTAAGCCATCTGTATTTAGAGAGAGAGAGAGAGAGAGAGAGAGAGAGAGAGAGAGAGAGAGAGAGAGAGAGAGAGAGAGAGAGAGAGAGAGAGAGAGAGTTTTGGGTACTATTATGTAAAAGAGTAAAGAGAATGTCAATCCTTTATCTGAATGATTGTTAGTTGACGTGAGAAATATTGTTTCACAACTTTTGAGCCCACACGAGCAAGTGTTAACCTAATCAAAACTATTAAACTCGACTTTGATCAAAGGAAGCAAAGAAATGGAAAGATGAGATTTGATGATGGCTTTGAGCTTAGTCTACATGGTTTATGTGGGTTCCACAATATCTCTCAAGAAAAGACTATCTGTATCTATATTCTTAGAAAGTGGAGGGCACAACTATATGTATGTATGTATGTACGTATGTACACACACAGAGATTCGTTTTTATGCTTACCCTCAAGCACCTGTGACGAAGTTCACACTCTTCTTTTTATGCACATTAAAGTTTTATTTTGTAGACCTAAGCCACTAATCATAGTCAAAGTGGCTTGGATAACCTAGAGATCAAATTTCATGCACATTGGATACATTTACCCAATTTTCTTTGAGTAAATGAAATTGACCATCCATTTCTTTGAGTTAGGATCATCCAAATGTATTGATTTATATAGGATTGCCTATTTTTTGTATGGCAAATATGATGAACTATTTAGATCTACAATAGAGTTTTACCGTACAAAAAAGGGACGTGGACTTCTTCACACATACTTGAGTGTGTATGCATCATGACTCAATTAGTGAATATCAAAAAAGTCAATTAAGAGGCAAGAATATAATTTTTCTTTAGTAAATGATATCCCAACTCCCTTATATTCACCTTAGTCCCATGTCTCTTTGGTTTATGTGGTCATTTTCGCTTGTTTTATGACTTCATTAATGGAAAAGCCAATATTTTACAAGTGTAGACCAAAAAACCTTGAGAGTGAGGTGAAAACAAGAGGGCAGGAATGTTAATTCCCTTTCCTTTAACAGGTTTTTTCTTCTTCTTTTTTTAACTAGTAACTCATTCATGCTATAGATCGTGAAATATACACCCTTGCCATATGTAAACTTGGTACATACCCCCTTCAATGTACACCCTCGCCAAACATATCTTCAGGACACCCCCCTCATTGTGTAAGGACTCTACATCCCTTAAAAGGATGTGATGCATTTATAATTTATTGTTTTTACTTTTATATTAAAAATAATTACAAAAAAATAAAAACTAGTAAAATAAATGTTAGGTGGGCCCAAAATGCACTTCCATTGGCAATTTTGGATGGATGAGAGAGAGACTATCATGACAAGCTATGCACAAATTTTTTTTGTTCAAACAAAATATTACAAAGCAAAACCACTCACACACACTCCTAAAAGTATATATGGGTGTGTTAATTTCAACTGTTTCACGCAGTTGCAAGGAGCAGGTGACATTTGTTAATTTTAGCTTTTTCACACAATTGGAAGGAGCATGTGACATTTGATTGGCTAGGAAAAGTTAGACGAAATGGCAGTTAGAAACTTTTTCTAACCAATCAAATGTCACCTTTACACTTGCAGCCCCTTGCTGAAATTACTGCTATATATATATCCCTTCTTTTTATGCACATGAAAGCTTTATTTGTAGATCTAGGCCATCATATTCATAATAACTTGGATGACCTAGACATCAAAGATCATGCCTATTGGATACCTTTGGCCTATTTTCTTTGAGTAAATAAAATTGACCATCTATTTTTGTTGATTTCTTCAAAGACCCAACAAGAATTATTTACTATCATCCACATGAATTTAGTTCTACAGGGTTACTTATTTTACATGTGGAGTATGATAAACAGTTTAGATATAGAATTTTATTGTGCAAAAGAAACAAGGTGGTGGACTTCTTCAAATGTTTTTGAGCATGTACACCCATTGAGACTCAATTACTAAAAGCCAAAAAAGCCAGTCAAGTGCCAGGAATATAATTTCCTTTGCATTATGACGAGCACCGTAAAGATTTTCTCTGTTCAAGCAAAAAATTACGAAGCAAAAATACTCTATACTCTCTTAAATCTAATCCTCAGCCATAAGAAAGGCAAACTACTCCAACCCTGTGACCAAACATATGCCAAGGGAAGTCACGTATACCGCGGAACTTTGGACAAACTTGGTAGCACCATGTACGGCATAAAAGCAGGAGGCGACGGTAGCTTGCGGTGACCATTCATTTTTCTAAGAAAAAAGAAACAAGTCGCACCTGTTATTCAGAATGACCAAATGCTTGTAAGACTTTCTATGATGTATAAACCTAAACATTAAATATTGAAGAATGATTTACCGTCCCTTTTTTTTTAATGGTTTGAATGATCTACCATTCAAAAAAGATATTAAATTATCTGTTGCACATCCCCCTGGAACTCACCTTTCTCTAGCCAAAATCAAGACCGTCCAATTAGTTGCATGCACATTGTATTCTGTGAGTCCCCATTATCCCAGCTATATGATTGGAAAAGATTTTAATGCATGATAGCAGAGCAGACACAATAAATCGTCCGCATTCAGTTAATGAACAACATGTTAGTTCTAATCAAACGGCTAAGATTATCTGATCAAACTGATCTTTTGACCGTAGCAATTCAAAATTGGGCTCTTTAGGTGGATGGTCAGCATCATTAATGATGGGATCCATGGTTAATTATAGGTCTTCCACATTATATAATGCCATGATGCACACGCAACAAATTGTTGGACAATTCCTTCATCTTGTGACAGAAGGTAAGACTTAAGACTTCAATGAGGCAAGTTCATATGAGCGTGTATCCAGTCGTCCTTGACACGTGTCGATACAGCGATTACCACAGCCATCAGAGCTGGATTCCACTGGCGCTCATGTGGAGTATAAAGAAAAACCAAAACAAGAGATCAAGTGGATTACCTGTCCAACAACATGCTTCAATCTCCTTTTTTTTTTTTAGCTTTCTATGAAATGGTGCATTTCATTGGAAGTAGACGTTTGGAACAGAGAAGGGAGTCTGATCACGACGATCATCTTCCCTCAAACACGTGTAAAAACAGGCAAAAACAAGCGAAAATCAAAACTGCAAACAACAAAATCCACTCAAATAAACCAAGCAGGAAGACAAATGCGACCACAGAGACTGCAAAGGATGTCAGTACTGCAGGGTTTCACCTACTCAAAACGTTCCTGTAAAACCAAAAAGTGAGTGATTCTTTGACTTACCCCGGCAGTATCCCCCTTGGCCGCCTGATCTGCAGTATCGTCAGCAGACCTTGGCACATGGTTGAAGGTAATGTTTGAATTTTGCGTTCACTGTCTAATAATTTCCACCCATTGAGAAATCTATATGGCGCTTCCTTTGTTCCCGCAATCCATTTGATAATTTTGAAGAATCACCTTCCACGATTAGTGGAAGCAGTGACTGTTCTCCATTATTTGATAGCATTGAACACCACCTCCACTTCAGCTTCCGGTGAATCAACCACACCCAGATAAACAAACGTTTCAAACAGGGCAATTCGCTTCTGATTTCTGAGAATCCCTCCAAACCTAGCACGCCAGGAGTCCCTAATCTAGATCCATTAAACTAAGTTTAACATTGCCAATTGGCGGAGGATGGCATCTTGGTTTCAGTTTCTTCTTTGGATGTTTGAGAGTGACAATCATTTTCCAGTTGGACATCAATTGAGAAGACCATAATCCTAATCCACCAAAAGAGTTTTGACTCATTAAACATCTTTGATTTCTTTCTTTCCAGAGGTTCACAAGAAGAGACAAAACTGTAATACCCCGAGATTCTAGCATTCACAATATTGTTCACTTTGGGGCGCCTATACACCCTTCACGGCTTTGTTCTTCCCCAGTTTCTCAAGAAAAATGCGTTGTGACCATTACAATTTCTCAAACTTTTATAAACAGCCTAGTTTCCTCTCCCCAGGCGATATAAGGATAACTTTCTATCCTCTACCCCTACCTAAAAGCCTGCCAACCTTCTCTTGGCCCTCCCTCATCAGGCCAGGGCTTCACATCTTCTCTCATTAAGGAACACGCGTCCTTACATAATAGCCACGACCAAGCGCCCGTGTGCGGATAGCCACCATACCACAAGAAAAACTAGATCTGATACCATTTGTAAAATATGAGAAGACAAAGAATGTTAGTGCAGTACTTCATATTTTTTATTCCATAATAAGCCTTTATATTGGTATTTACTAGCAAAAAGTATATTCTCATTACTAAACTCATTACCACAACTAACAAACCATTACATGCATAACTTTCTAAGTGCAACCATTATTGCAACTAACAAACCACCATAACCACATGCATAACTTCCCATAACTAACAAACTACTGCTACCACATGCATAACTTCCTTAGTATATAAACCACAACTAACAATCCCTCCCTTAAACTAATGTTTGCTAACATTTTGTTTAATACAAGACATGAAGTATCCTCCTTTAAATATGATTTTCCAATGTACAAACACCCAGTTTTGCCTTCTTGCTTTGTCCGAGAAAACTTGCCGGAGCATGTATTTCAGCCAGTAGAGCTTCAAATTCTGGCATGTCTTTGGGTCAATGATGAGAGCTCGAAGAAATTGAATGGAGTGTGCTTATCAGCACAAAGTGTGGCAATTAGATAGAGGAGCAAGAAGTTCAGTGAGAAGACTCAAGAACTTGGCAAGTTGATTCCTAGAAGCAGTAAGATGAACACGGCTGAAATGTTTCAGGCTGCTTACAAGTATGTCAAGTACATGCGGGCCCAAGTTGGAATTCTTGGATTGATGAACTCCATTCAGGAAAATAAGGAAATTATGTACAATGTATCTCTAATGTTCTTTTTTTTCCAAATTTGAGAACAAATTTGCTTAGTGTTGGTCAACTTCAAGAAAAGGGTATGAAATCTCCATCATAGACGAAGTTTGCAGAATTGACAATGAGAAATTGGGCTTAATAGCTCAAGTCAATATGACAGTCAACCGAATATTTCCATTGCATCTCCAACACATTATTCAATCATGCTTCTGTACAAGATTAAAAGATGAGGCATGGTTATGGAATTTTTGCTATGGTCATCAAAATTTTGGTGGACTAAAAATCCTACAACAGAAAAATGTGGTGACAGGTCTTCCTCAAATTTTAGTTTCCTCTCCAGTTTGTGAAGAATGCATTGTTAGCAAACAACCTCGCAATCAATTTTCACCAGGAAAATCATGGAGAGCAAAGAAGGCCTTGGAGCTTGTCCATTCTGACATCTGCGAACCTCTAAACCCAACTTCTAATGAAGGTAAAAGATATTTTATTACCTTCATTGATGATTATAGTCAAAAAATTTGGGTATAATTTTTGTAGAAAAAATTAGAAGCTTTTGTAGTATTCAAAAAGTAGATTCTCATTACTAAACTCATTACCACAACTAACAAACCACTACGTGCATAACTTTTTAAGTGCAACCATTACTACAATTAACAAACCACCACTATCACATGCATAACTTCCCACAACTAACAAACCACTACTACCACATGCATAACTTCATAAGTGCATAAACCACAAGTAAAAAAAACATAGTTTTCCATGCGAACCTCTTCAACTTTGATCCTGAAATGTTTAGCTAGCAATGAAAATGATCAAATGAATATTCAAGGTAGGCCCATACAATGTTAAACAAGTGAAGAAAATGTAACCACATCTCCAAAGCAAAAGAACAAGCAAGGAAGATTTAAATCGATGATTTGGCATGAGCATCAAAAAATATCAAATACTAGGGATATTCCATGCCTTTTTTCAAGATTACCTACAACAAGGAACCTATTATGTGCCAAAGTCCAACTAAAAGAGGCAACTCAGGGAACGTTTTGATGGACTAGATAATTCTACGATCAAATAAAGGCTCGTCCAAAGAAGAAAGAAGCTGAAATAGTGATTTACACGAGAACTGACCTCACATAGAGAGACTAACAGGGAATAACTGCAAAGCTCCGATGTAGTGCGTCAAGTTTTTCATCTTCAAATGTAAATGGCCTTCTTCTCAAAGTAATTTTCCATTTGATATAGTTATTTTCATCCACTGTTTAGTACTCATAAATAAGAGCTTTTCTATTATCAGCAATGTCAAAATTCTTAACAAAAGACGTGAACAACAGTGAAAGAACACACCATTTATGAAGGCAGAAATTGCATTCTTTGCCATTTCTCACTGGCACCTTAGCATCATCCTATATCAGTTCTGTCAACTCTAATATATCTCTCCAAATGACAGACATGAATTTAATGTTTTGATCACATGGCCACCATGAAACCCACTTGTATATGCATTTATGATCAATAACCTCTCTCCAAATTACTTCTTTATCCACTACATAACTCCACCACCATTTTCCAAAAAGAGCATGATTAAGCTTTGTAATTCTTCTAATTCCCAGCCCAACCCATTTCTTATGTTTGCAAATACTATTCCAGTTCAACAAATGTATCCTTTTGCACCCACTGCATCATACCATAAAAATTGACATTGAATTTTCTCTAGTGTATATCTAGTAGATGCAAGAACTTTGAACGTGGCGAGAAAATAAATCAGAAGATTGGCAAGAGAAGCTTTTATCAAAATGATTCTCTTACCCAAAGAAAATGTTTTTTCCAAGTGGAGAGCTTTTTCTGCATCCCCTCAACAATAGGGTCCCAGTGTTTCTTTGTAACATTTCTAGTCATGATAGGTAGTACCAAATATGTAAATGGAAAATTCATTACTTTACACTCCAGAATGAAGACAAACATTTGAAGCTCAGTATTCACCTTAATACCCAAAACTAAAGATTTGTTCCAATTAATACGCAGTCAGAAAACTCATTAGAACACCTTCATAACCTTTTTAAGATTCTCAATTTGCACCATACTTGGTTGAAGGAAGAGAATTTTTTTTATCTACATAGAGGAGATGAGATGCAAAACAATCGTTTGTCTTCACCTCAATCCCCTGAAACATGTCAATGCCAACTTCATTGCAAATCATTCAAGAGAACAATTCTCCCATAAAAAATGAAGAGTGGGGGGAGAAAAGGTCCCCCTACTTAAGCCCACTCTCCATGATGAAAAACCCTTTTGATTTACCACCTAAGCAACAAAGAAATCCATGAATTATAGAGAATAGCCTTCCTTGATCCACTATCTAAACTTCACTCGAAATCCCATTTCCTGCATAATATGCAGCAACACCAACCAATTTACTTGGTCATAAGCCTTTTGAAGGACCCAATTTCACAAACATCCCCCTCCTTAGACTTTATCAGCTACCTCCAGTGCCACCATGACACTATAAAAAATCTAACTGGTTTAGACAAATGTCATTTGGTATTTGGAAAGCACTACTGTAATATCCTTAATTTTTAAGATAAAAATAGGAAATTATTAAATAAATTAAAATAAAAATTTATGGATGAAATTCTTTCCTGAAAACATAATAATTAGAAAGTGCTCGTCGATAGGAATCCAACGCCACCAAGAACGCGAAAAACGGAGCTCAAACGAGGGAGTTATGAGCCGTCAAAGTTGGAAGGGCAATTTGGTCATTTGGTAGAGACGTATTAGACAGGGGTCCAAATTGATACTGGCACCCCCGTCTTCCACACGTCTCTACCAGTGCAGGAAAAATCATCGGAGAGACGTGGGAAGAGACGTGTGGGGAAGAGAAACTCTTCCCCAAGACTCTAAAACCCTATATCTATGCTCCTCTAGGAGCCAAAACGCTCCACTTTGAGCGTTTTCCATGAATGCTACGCAAAACCCTAAACCTGCAAAAATCTGAAGTTTCCGGCGAGTAGAGCCCCGGCAACACGAGCAAACCCGACAAGGCACAAGGTAAGCCTCAAATCCATGTTTTTTCTGTATTTATTAATTAGAAAATTAATTAGGAAAGTATTTAAAAATTAGGAAAAAAAATCAGATTTTTGGGGGCTTTGTGCACGCTACTGTTGGAGCGTGATTTCACGGATCAAACCTTATCCGTTTGAAAATCTCACCGTCCAACTAGTGCACAAGAGACCCAAGAGAATACCCTTTAAATTTGGGAGTGATCTAACGGTGGAATTCTCCAAAAAACTCAAAAACCAGTACCTAGGGATGTTTTTAGGAACTTGAGAAAAATCGTTTAAAAACCATGGTTTTTGGAAAAATTAGTGCAAAAGGAGGGCATAAATGGATTCTAGAGAGAATTCTGAAGAAAATGGCGCAAAAATCACGCAAAACGGAGCTCTGTAGCTCCGCCAGAGGCGACCGGAATTCGGTCGTCTTCTCCGGCGTCGTCAACGGCGTCGGCGCCCTGGCGCTGACGCCAGGACGCACAGCGGGACGCGCAGGGGATGACGTCGGATGACGTCGGCGTCGCACGCGTGCGCGGCGACGCGCGCGCGGACACCCTGCAGTTGGCGGGCGCTGTGGGGCCGGGATGCTGCGCGTCCTGGCGACCGTGACGCACGCGCGCCGAAGAAGCACGGCGCACGTCCCGTGCGGCGTCTGCGTCGCCGTGCGTCTTCGTGCGCCAGTGTACGCCGGTGTAAACCGGCGGAAAAGAGGCGCCGCCGGTTTAAACCACCTTATGGTGGTCCGGCAGGCCCCATTTTAGCGTAGTTTTCACTAAAACTTGATTTTTGGGAGCTAGAGAGGTCCAAATCACGATCCGAAAGATGCGTTGTGACCGTATTGACGACGCGGACCTAGTTTTAACTTAAAAACTTATAAATGACCACTTTTTATTTAGAAAAATTTTAAAATAGTGATGTGACATGTACAGGTGTACTTGAATATACCAGTTAAAGGGAGTTATTAGCAAGCTAGTGGTCTCACACTGAGGTAGGTGACGACAACTAATGTTTTGCCTTGATTTTTAAACCATGTTTAAACATAGCATCATGTGTGATTGTGTTTTAAAATGCAATTATTATTTACCGTGGATTTCATGCTACATTGCGTACAGGATGGTTATTCCAAATTGAAATCTTTTACTGAATAAACTTATTTCAAATGCTTTTACAAGTATGATGTTAATTTGTTATGCTTACTTAGAGACTTATTTCTTATTATATATATAGAAAATGCATGGATTTACATGGAAATGAGAATAGAGGCTTATTAAATTTGGTCCTTTGATAGGCTAACCCGGGATGAGGGGCATGTCTTGGGGATTGCAAGCTATAAGTGCTCTTGAGTTTTAGCATATACATATGATTTCCGTGTTTTATATTTGATGACGGGTGCTCTCGCCCTGGGCGTCATGCTAGGAGGGATAGGGCCGCCACCCACCTTCCGAGATTATGATGTGATGAGTTTGTGATATGATAGACACCTGCCCATAGATGGCATTCGGTAGGGGTTTGGTAACATGGATAGTCCACACTACCGGTCTGAGCCTTTCCATGGGGACAGACGCTAAGTCTCCCGTTATGGTGTCGACGGGGGGCGGCGGTGGTTGATACCCATGGAGGGTTGCCACTGCAGGATGATGGCCCATATTCTTATTATGTGTGCATGTATGATGAGCATGGTTATGGATGATATGCCTGGGTGTGACGACACTCAGAGGTTGACTACGTGTACTCCTGATCAGTGATGTTAGTGCGATGTGATGGGACCCATTACCTTAGGGTGCCCTTATTCTGGATGTATGCTCCATTTTATTGATTCATGTCATGTTTTAACTTCGTGAATTTCATGTTTTAGCATATGGAATAAATTGGCATTTATTGAACATGGCATTATGATATCACTATCTTCATAAATGTTAGATTTTTCATCAGTATTGTTCATTATTTCTTGCATTTATTACATTAATTGTCTATGTACCTACACAAGCGATAGCTTGCCGAGGCATTGCTTTGTTTTGCAATGCCTTAGATCTCGAGCGCGATAACAGGAAAGGCAAGGCTGTTGAGAAGCCGTGAGAGCTGCTGAAGACCATTTTTCTATAGTATTAGACGGTGATGTGAGTCATTAAAACAGGATTATCATTTGGATTTTTATTATGGACTGCATATTTTATATTGGGATGTGATTTAGATCTTTGGACATATGTTGGACATTTATGTGGGATGTTATGATGGATAGACCCTGGGCCATCTTATTATTGTCTTTTGGACGTTTATTTGATTTAAAATAAAGGCGCCTATTTATTTGACGTTGATTTATACGCGGATTATTTATTTATGTTTAAATTACATGTACGCCATTTTGTGAAAGGAAAATTAACACCCGGAGTTTTTAAGATAGGTTTAGTAAAATGTTAAATAAATCTTTTCTCATGGGATCCCAAATGCTCTTATTTAAAATGCCATTAAAAAAAAAATTGTCTTAAAAATCCGGGGTGTTACAACTACATTGAATCTATTAACAACAAAGTTTGAAATGATCTTAGCAGTACAGTTCATAAGACATATAGGCCTATAATCATTAACTTCAAGTGAACCTTCTTTCTTCGGTAGTAACAAAAGAAAACCAAAACCAACTTTTCTGTTAAAGCCTTGAAATAAAAGTGAAGTCCATTGGGTCCAAGGACACGATCTCCTTAGCAATAGTGGAGAATTTTTTCCAATTCCTTTGAAGATAAAGGCTTCTCTTCAAAAGACAACCCAGAAGGTAAAGGAGGGTACATTGAAGCTTGGAGAAGTTCTAAGTAATGAGAACCAATGCTTTAACTATTTTTATAGGATTAGGTATAAATTGATCGTTGATATTTAAGTTGACAAATCAATTCTTTTTTCTTTGAAATTTGACAAATGATGAAAAAATTTAGACTTTTAGTCACCCTTCTATATCTATTTAAATATTCTTCCTTTTTCCATGATATTTTATGTGGCATGTCTTTGGGAATGACCTATTACCTTGAGCCCTATTTTTTGTTATTCAATTGATAAGCCTGATACAGTCCATCCCCATATGAAGAAACCCACCACCAATAAGGATCAATTAAATAAGGGTCAATCAAGATAAGGATGAAACAAATAATAATCAATTAGATAAGGATGAATCAGAAAAGGGTCAATCAAGATAAGGATGAATTAGATAAGGATCAATCCTAAAATCAAGGGAGAACATTAGTTGTTTGATTCTTTGAACTCCTATAAACTGGAGCTAGAGACAATGCTGTGATCATCCCACATTTTTTCCCTTCTCATAGTGAAAACTTCTCCCCTTCTTCCCATGGATGTAGGCTAGACTGGCTGAACCACGCAAATCTAGTTTGTTGTGTGTGATTGTGATGGTTTAATTTTGTTTTTCTTGCATAACAAGTGGTATAAGATCAAGTTGAATATCGGAAGGGTTCTTGAGATAGAGAAAATCAAGTCCAGATCTAGTTCAAAACCAAGCCACCCGAACACAGGTTCAATCTAGAGACGGCCCAAGTATCTAATAAGCCCAACCCAAATTAGGCCCACACTGAATTACGGCCTAAGCCAGTATAAGTCCAGGACAAGGAGTGGCCTAGCCCAGACTTAGCCAAGTCTAAACATCATCCCAATCCAAATCCAAACCAAAGCGAATTAGCCCAAAATGATCAGGCCACCTTAGACTAACCAGATCAGGCCAACTAGCTCACGCTAACAAAAAAAACTTTTTCAATAAGCTTTCATCAAAAAACACAACCAAAAAAAGAAAGGATAAAGGAGAAGGGTCTGGACTGGTGACTTCACCTGCTTCTGTGAAGGAGAAAGTGGATCAGGCATCTTCATAGATAATCCACCGATTTGTGGTGAAATACAACAAAAGGCAGGGGGACCCACCAGAACTGCCAAGCATTACTGATAATCAAATTTGACGTAAACGAAGAATGCTAGTGGAAAAATATACATTGATGTGCCTATTGCCATTTGAAGACCACCCATTGCCATAGGACAATCACTGTAGCTGTCTGAGAAAGGGGGAAGGAGAAAGAATTAGGTTAGGGTTTCATTCTTACCCTTTTATAATCAATGCTCAAAAACGATAGTCTTAGTTTAATAAGAACACCTCCGAAGGCCAAAAATAATCTAGACCTAGATTGTTAGTCACATCCCCTGACGGCTTAAATTAATACCCCACAAAATTACAAAAACACCCCTTATACTTAATTAATACCCCCCAAATTTGATAAAGACACACCGTGTACTCAAATTTTTTGGCCTCTTAAGATTTTTTATTGCTTTGGACTCAACCGTGTACTATATTTTTCATGGTTTGACTCAAAAAAGATAAAAACAAACTACAAAAAGACAGGGGGGTTGGAGAGATTGGCTGGATTAATGCTCCTACCAGAACTGCCAAGCATTGCTGATAATCAAATTTGACATAAACGAAGAATGCTGGTGGAACAACATGCACTGTTGTGCCTATTGCCATTTGAAGACCACCCATTGCCAGAGGACAATTGCTGCAGCCATCTGAGAAAGGCTGAAGGAGAAAGAATCATGTTAGGGTTTCATTCTTACCCTTTCATACTCAATGCTAAAAAACGATGGTCTTAATTTAATAAGAACACCTCCGAAGGCCAAAAATAATCTAGACCTAGATTGTTAGTCACATCCCCTAAGAGCTTAAATTAATACCCCATAAAATTACAAAAACACGCCTTATACTTAATTAATACCCCCCAAATTTGATAAAGACACCCCTTGTCCTCAAAAAATTTGGCCTCTTAAGATTTTTTATTGTTTCGAACTCTACCGTGTACTCTATTTTTCATGGTTTGACTCAAAAAAGATAAAAACAAACTACAAAAAGACATGGAGGACTCTAGTTCAAGAAATATTATAGTTTGAGCTATGATAAAACTAAATGCCACTAATTATACCATGTGGAGACCTAGGATGGAGGATCTTTTATATTGTAAAGATCTCCATGACTCATTAAATGATTAGGGAAAAGACTTGAGGGAATTCTAAAAAAAGACTGGATTAAAATAAATAAGAAAACTATAGGTCAGATCAAATAGTAGATCGACCATAGCATATTTCACCATATAGCCAAAGAAGAAAATGCCTATGTTCTCTAAAAAAGTTAGAAAACATGTATCGGGCTAAGACTGCTCAAAATAAGGCATTGCTAATGAAAAGGCTAGTAAACCTCAAATTCAAAAGCGAAATGACCATAGTTGAACACACTAATAAATTTTATAATCTGGTAAATCAACTAGGATTAGTTGCACTACAATTGAGGGGTGAAGGGAAGGCCCTACTATTGCTGAGGTCACTACCTGAGAGCTGGGAGACACTAGTAATCTCACTCTGTAACTTAGCTCCAAAAGGCAAATTAATCATGGCTATGGTCATGGATACCCTATTCAATGAGGAAGCTAGGAGAAAAGAAGCCAACACAGATCAAGCACATGCTCTGGTAATAGAAAATAAATGTAGTGGAAGAAACAAGGGCAGGGGAGGAGTAAAAGTAGACACAGAGGGAGATCACAGACTCGCAATAGATCAAAGTGTCAACACAAGTAGCAATACAAGTGCTCTACTACGGCATTCTAGGCTATATGAAGAAGGATTGTCAAAAAACTCAAGAGGGAGATGGGACAAGGCAAATCAAAGAAAGACAACGGAGAAACACTAGTCACCATTACTTAGGACATAGCAGTGCTCACTATTGAGGAAAAATCTTGCTTGCACATGGTCAGGAGTGAAGTAAAGTGGGCGATAGACACAACAGCCTCATGCCATGCCATCCCGCAGAAGGACTTCTTCACCACCTACAAAGAAGGAGAAGCACTATGAAGATGGGGAATGATAGTTTCTCAAAGCTAATTGGGATCAGAGATGTGCAAATAAAAATAAACTTTGGCTACACAATAGTGTTAAAGGAGGTATATCGCATACAGGAACTCAGGCTAAACTTGATCTCAATCCCAGCCCTTAACAAATAAGACTACCCTAATAACTTTGGCAACAACACCTAGAAACTGATAAAAGGAGCGATGATCGTAACAAAAGGGCATATTTGTAGCACACTGTATAAGACCCACATGAGGATATGCAGAGATAGTCTTGATGTAATGGAAGATGAGGGATAGCCAAACCTTTGGCACAAAAGACTCACTCACAAGGGAGAGAAAGGGCTATTCACACTTGTAAAGAAGCAACTTATCAAAATAGTAAAAGGTATAATTTCCAATCCTTGTAATCACTGTTTGTTTGGCAAGAAATGTAAAGTTGCTTTCTCTTCTTCTTATAATAAAAGAAAAGAACTATTGAATTTGGTGTCCTCAGATGCATGTGGTCCCATAGAAGTAGAGTCACAAGGAAAAAAACAAACATTTTGTAACCTTTATGAATGATGCATCTAGGAGGGTATAGGTATTCTTTGTAAAAAAAATAAGGTTCAAGTATTTGAACATTTCAAGAGATTTCACATGATGGTGGAGCAGCAAATAGGAAAGAAGCTAAAATGTCTCTGTACAGATAATGAAGGAGAAAATACCTCAAAGGAGTTTAGGGCATACTATGTTGTATATGATATTCGACACGAGAAAATGATCTCATGTACCTCATAGCACAATGAAGTAGCAAAAAGAATGAATTGAACCATTATGTAGAGAATAAGATGCATGCTTAATATGGCTAAAATACCTAAGTCATTCAAGGGTAAAGCTGTAAGAACCACCTGCTATCTGATCAACAAATCACCGTCAACACCACTAGACTTCGAAATCCCAAAACAAAACTAGATCGGTAAGAAGATGACCTATTTGCCCCTGAGGATATTCAGGTGTAAAGCTTTTACACATGCATCCAAGGAGATGAGATAGAAACTAGATCTGAAATCTACCCCTTATATCTTCATTGAATACAGGATGAAGAATTTGGATACAAATTGTGGGACCCTGAAGTAAAAGGGATCATCCAAAGCAGAGATGTGGTGTTTCAATAGAATCAATTCTATGAAGAATCAAGAAAGGCTAACAAACAAGGTATTAGTGCTCCAAATATAGTATCTGATTCTGCACCCATACAGGTTGAATCAGAAGCTATGCCTGAAGCTGAAGAAGAGGCAAAGGAACTTGAGTAGGGGAGCATCAACCCCTTGCACCAAAGGATGTAGGAACATCAGATGGTGGATCAACTTCTAAGTCAAAAGTGTAGCCTCAACCAAAGATGTCAACAAGAGGTCATATTCTGACTCTATCACAAAAATATTCATAATCAAAGTATATTATGCTCACTGATGAGGGGGAGCCATAGAGTTATTAGCAAGCTCTAATGCATGTAAATAAGAGCAAATGGGTGTAAGCAATGCAAGAGGAAATTAGATCACTAAAGAAAAATTAGACATATGAGCTAGTGAAACCTCCCAAGAGAAAAAGAGCACTAAAGAACAAATGGGTATTCAAGCTGAAAAGAGGTAACAATGCAAAACCAGTCAAGTATGAAGCATGATTGGTCATCAAAGGCTTCGAGCAAATGAAAAGAATTGACTTTGACAAGATCTTCTCACTGGTAGTAAAGATGACATCAATATGGATCATACTTGGATTAATGGCTAGACAAAACCTGGAGCTTGAACAGATGGATGTAAAGACATCCTTTATACATGGAGATTTAGAAGAAGAGATATTTTGAAG
Source organism: Warburgia ugandensis (assembly GCA_035236585.1). Taxonomy (NCBI): domain Eukaryota; kingdom Viridiplantae; phylum Streptophyta; class Magnoliopsida; order Canellales; family Canellaceae; genus Warburgia; species Warburgia ugandensis. The sequence goes on from CP141131.1 coordinate 29,575,454, forward strand.
TTAAAGAAAAGAAACAGTTGGTGTGCAAGTTGAAGAAAAGCCTCTATGATCTCAAGCAAGTGTCAAGCTAGTGGTACAAGAAGTTTGACTCATTCATGACAAGTCAAGGCTTCAAAAGGACAGCTGCAGATCAGTGTGTGTATGTGTAAAGACTACCTAAGAGTAAATTCATCATCCTCCTACTTTATATAGATGATATGCTGATAGTTGATAGGATATAACTATGATTAGTAGGTTGAAGAAGGAGTTATCTAAGTCCTTTAACATGAAAGACTTAGGAGCAGCTCAACAGATCTTGGACATGAAGATCACACACATAACAAAAAAGTAAGAAAGTTGTGGCTTTTATAGGAAAAGTATGCTGAATGAGTAATTAAAAGGTTCAACATGGACAATGCCAAGCTAGTCAATACTCTGCTTGGCAATCATTTCAAGATGAATAAACAAATGTGTCCCTCAACTACACAGTAGACAGACAATATGGTCATAATTCTTTACTCATTAGCAGTTGGGATTCTAATGTATGTGATGGTATGCACAAGGCCAGATATTGCTTATGCAGTTGATGTCATGAGTAAGTTTCTATCCAACCCATGCAAAGATCATTGGGAAGCTATAAAGTGGTTATTAAGTACATGAAGGGTACATGTAAATTGTGCTTGTGTTTTAGAAGTGCAGATACAACCTTGAAAGGATACACAGATTCTGATATGGCAGGAGATCTTGATGGAGGAAAACCAAAATCAAGATTTCTTTTCACTTTTGCACGGGGCTATATCTTGGTAGTTCAAGTTATAGAAGTGTGTGGCTCTATCGACAATAGAAGCAAAATATATTGTCGTAGTTGAGGCATGCAAGGAGATATTGTGGATAAAGCAGTTTCTCCAGGAATTTGATATATACAACAAGAATATAAGATACATTGTGACAGTCAGAGTACTTTAGACTTGAGCAAGAACTCAATGCATCATGTGTGAACAAAAGACATCGACATATGATATCGCTAAATATGGGACATGATAGAAGAACAAATGCTAAAACTAGATTTACACTGATGAGAATCCTACAAACATATTAACAAAGGTGGTAATATATGAGAAAATGGTGCTATGCAAAAACATAGCATGCATAGATTCAGATCAGCAAAGTATGGCATGAGTATGGAGGGGAGAATTGATACAGTCCATCCCCATATAAAGAAACCTACTATAGATAAGGATCAATCAGATAATGGTCAATCAAGATAAGGATGAAATAAATAACAATCAATTAGATAAAGATCAATCAGAAAAGGGTCAATCAAGATAAGGATGAATCAGATAAGTATCAATTCTAAAATCATGGTAGAAAATTAGTTGTTTGATTATCTAAACTCCTATATATTAGAGCCAGAGACAATGTTGTGATCATCTCACGTTTTTTTCCTTCTCATAGTGAAGACTTCTCCCCTTCTTCATGTGGATGTAGGCCAAACTAGCTAAATCATGTAAATCTAGTTTGTTATGTGTGATTGTGATGGTTTAATTTTGTTTTCTTGCATAACAAAACCTCTATCTTGTTCAATCAAGTTGAGATCCGAGATCACTTTGAGAAAGCATTTTCTGTCCATCCTTCTTCTCTCCTTCTAAGCCATATCCCATTTCCTCTATTTTTCCTTGAAAAAGCATAGTTTACTAAGGAAAATACTTTCAGTTCTACCTTGGGAAGGTGCCTATGCCCACCATTGAGGAATCAAGTCATTCAAGTTAGCATTTTCTAGCCATGCATTATCAGAATTGGATGTTCTTGGACCCCATCACTGCGAATGCAAAACAAGACAAATTGGTTAGTGATCAAATGGAACAGAGAGTGAATCAATAGGGGAAACTTCACCATCCAGTTTGCAAAGATTAAGAATCGACTAATTCTGCCGAAATAGGTGGTGACCAGCCCATAAAAAATTTCCACTTGATCAAGAAAGATCAACAGCTTAGTATTTTGAATAAGCTGATTAAAGTCTTCATCTGTGGAGTAATTCTATTAGCTAAGAAAGATCAACCAACTTAGTATCTTGAATGAATTGATTAAAGTCCCTCATCTGTGGAGTAATTCTTTTAGCTGTGGATCTCTCAAGCGAAAATCTCACCGTGTTAAAATCTCCACTAGTACAAACCTGGAGGTTCCAATTCATATCTTGCATGGGAGGACCTAAAACATTTATCTTCTTGCACCGCCATCATTCGACCCATATACAGCCGCCATCATCATTTGGAAATCAAAATTCAAGAAATTCAACGTTGCCTTCACAAAACCATCCGAAACTTCAGTTATGATGCATCAACCTGATTTGAATTCCAAATGAGAGCATTTCCTCCTTATGCACCAAACACGTTGCATTGAGCAAACTGAAATGCTCTACCAAAACCCATCGAAATAGTGATTATGTAGTTCATTATTTCCGAAAAAAGTGTAACAATGGGTTTTACTTCCATCACAACATGCTTGATCAAGACCCTTTTCATATTGCAACTTGCACCTCTCAGATTCCACATCAGAATCTTCATAAATCAGCCTTTCTTCTTCGCGTTCCACATCATCTTTCAAACCGAGGGATTCCTGCAAGGAGAACAAGGGGGCTCTAACTGGAAAGGTCTCAAAAAATCTTCATGCTTCCTCCTCATTCCCCTCAAATGAATGACTGAACTGAAAGCACATCTTTTCGATCTTCTATAGTTTGACATTTTTATTTCCCTTTGATCTTCTATGCTATTTCTTCTTGCCTTCCTCATGTTTGGAGAAATTGTACTCTCTCCTCACCCAATAGATCAACCTTAGATGGCAAGGACTTTGAGATCTTCATTGCACCCTCAAAACCTAGTGGGGGACTCGAAGAAGAAAGGTACACTTTTCTTTGATTTTCGATTGCATTGATCACTGGTAAACATCTGTCACATTGGGCATAGCTTTCATTCTGAACTCCTTGTTTGTTGTAGCTGACGTATCATCATGCAAATTCAACACCTGATCCATGCTGACAATCAACATGTTGGCCTTGCTTTTACTTTCCACGGACTTGCTAGTCATTTGCCATTTTGTTTGATTTAGAAATTGAAAAATTGGGAAGAAAGAAATTGGATTTGGGTGCGCCCGCATATTTGGATGAGCGTTCGTATCCTCCATCTTCCGTCTTCTCCAGCTCGGATTCTGACCCTGACGATTTCGATTCCGATGAACTGACACCAAGAATCTTCAAATCCTTTTCAACTCCAACCCGTTTACTCCAAGCAAACACCAAAAAGTCCTCCCCTTTCACTATTACCTGTGCTTTCATGGTCTTTGGTGGAATTCCAGAAGCTCCAACAATCATAAGAACCACTCCAGTTTCTTCATTCGCGTTCAGAGAATCTTCAAATCCCGTGAATTCTCCAAATGCGGTAGCAATTGGTTTGAAAATCTTCGAATCCCACCCATCCATTGGCATACCTTTCACAACCACCCAAAACAGGGATTGAGGTCATGCTCTTTGGAAACACCATCTTCTCAGATTGATAAAGAAACCAACTTGGGTCGATCAATCCTTTCGATCTCCAAACATTAATATTCTGTTTTGGATTCAACCTTCTTCTGAGGCTTGTCACAAACTTCCTCCTCCTCTCTTTATGATACTTCTTACGCAATTTTTAAACACCTGCTCGTTGGTATCTTTATCAAATCAACTCCACAACTTGTTACAATTTTCACACTGCAATTGACTCTTGAAGTTCTGAAGCCTGCAACCTCCACATCTCCATTCCATCCAACATTTCTGACTTGAAGAAGTTTGATAACCCTTTTGGTGAATTTCGACTGTGCCACCTTATATTCTTCTTCAACATCTCTAATATCTAGAGACTTTGATTCTTTAGAATCTGCAATATCTACTTTCGAGAAATCAGGGGAATCTGATCCTCTTTATTCTATTTCCAAATCTCACTCTTTTTCCTTCCTTTTCCGTCTTTGCATCTCCTTGCGGCTCCACGTAATGTCCAAGCAAGCGTCCAATAGACTTCAATAAACATAAATAGTTCTGTAACTACAAGGAACCCACTTTATATTGGCCAGCACCGAAACATTGTGGGGACTAAATGCAACGAATTGGGCTTTATCATTTGAGATCGACTATGTTAACAGCAAAAAGAAAAAGAAAAAGAAAAGTAGGCATCCGGTGCACGAGGCTAGCTCCAGTTATGTGCAGGGTTCAGGGAAGGGCAGAGCCCAAAGGATTTAGCTTTATTTTGCGTTCTTTACAAGAGGTTACTTTTGCACCTCGAACCTGTGACCTCAACATACTGACAATTCTATTATTGCGTTGAGGCTGTGATCAAAATCAATAAACTTGCAGAGAATGAAATATGTGACCCACAGTTTGGCACTATGCCAAGGTAAAGTCCACCACAAATAAATGGTTTATTACTTGCTGGCAAAATCAAGGGTCCAGGATCATGCAGTTGTGGTGCAATCACCTGCAACGGTGGGAAGAATTATTAGTCATCTGTTAGCAAATTTGATCATGTATATATTGCATACCTAGGCCCACACCGTCTATGCTACAAACAGCTTGAGATGCCGTTGTTTCAAGCTTTCCTTTTGTTTTGATCTACCGGTGATGCTTTATCTATCATAGACGCTAGGGACCCACTCACCTCAATAGATAAATACCAAGTAGCTATATTAGCAGTCTGAGAACTACTGAAATCTCTGTCAAGAAAACTAAATAATATTTAGTGCGTGTTTAGGACACTTGTTTTTAGTCTATTTTTTCTGTTTTACAGTCGAAAATTATTTAATTATCCAGTGTAAAAAAAAATACAATAAAAACAAGTTTCCCTATCAAATAGTTACAAAATCAGTCTTTTAACCTCTTGAGGCTGGAAGATATCCAATGTTATTATATTCTGTGAATTGATAAAATAATAAAAATGCGCAAGAAAAAAGAGATTTCTCCCTTACCAATGCATGCAGGGGAAAGGAAGAAGGGGACCTTCCCATAATAACATCGCTATACTGAATGAGCGCCTCGATACACAACTGTAACAAAGAAAGCTAAGAAAGCCATGGTTGTGTTCCCGAATAACAATGATTTGGGGCCCAATATCATCGCATCCATTAATTTGATAGTGGCCACAAGTGGATCCACTCTTTTTTCACGATCAGATGATGCTTGACACTTGACAGTATATATGAGCGGAAAAAGTCCACCCCTCTTTTCACATATTAATTTTTCTATAGATCTAAGATGTTCATTATATTTGCTGTATAAAAAAATATGTAATCTGCAATCAATGAACGTGGATGATCTTAAGTACTTAGTTTGCTTCTTAAAAAATGAAAAATTTTCAAATATCCGCCTAGCTTTCTTGAAAATATTAAATATCCACTTGTCTTTTCTGAAAATATCAAATACCCACCCAACTTTGTCCTCTTTCCTTCATATAGCCCACTTTTTATGTGGGTTTTCCCAGAAAAAGACATTACTGCCCTTTTAGTAGTTATTAGGCAGCCATTATTAATAGGGTATGATCCCTCTTTCCTTAAAAAAGGGTGGGATTATCTTCTTCTTTTCTAAATCTAGTCACAGAAACCCGCAAAATTTGTAAAATCATCATCATCATCAAGACCTTATACTAATTAGGAGTCGGCCACATGAATCTTATTCCTCCATTCCACTCTATTAAATATCATGGTTTCATTTAGTCCGAAAGTTTTTAAATCTTTTATCACCACTTCTATCCACATTCTTTTGGGCCTTCCCCTTGCCCTTTTAGAACCTTCTACTTGTATTGCCTCACTCCTAACTGGCACTGTTGTTGGTCTCCTTTGAACATGTCTAAACTATCTAAGTCTAATCTTCCTCATCTTGTTACCTATTAGTGATACCCCTAAATTTTCTCTAATATTTTTATTTCTAATTCTGTCATTTCTTGTCTTACCACTCATCCATCTCAACATCCTTATTTTTGCGATGCTCATCCTATGAGTATCATGTTCCTTAACTGGCCAACACTCTGATCCATAGAGCATGGCCAGCCATATAACCATCATCTAAAAATTTTCTTTTAGTTTGAGTGGCACCCGCCGATCACATAAAACTCCAGATGCACATCTCCATTTGTCCCAACCCGCTTGGATTCTCTCGGTAACTTCCCTCTCAATCTCTCCACTCTCATGGATCAATGATCCTAAGCACCAAAAGAGGTCTTTCACGGGGACTTCTTGGTTATCAATCTTGACTGGTGTTCCACTCCTACTCTCCTTGCTAAAATTACACTCCATATATTCTGTCTTAGTTAGGCTAATTTTAAATCCTTCAGATTATAATGCTTCTCTCCATAACTCTAGCTTTATATTTACACCCTCCCTTGTCTCATCAAGTAAGACTATATCATTTGCAAATAGTATGCACCAGGGAATCTCCTCGTGCAAATGTTTTGTTAACTCATCTATAACTAATGTGAAGAGTTATAGACTCAATGCCGATCCTTGGTGCAATCCTACAATGACAGGAAAATCATCAGTTACGCCACTAGTGATCTTAACATTTGTTACTGCTCCCTCATACATATATTTAATTATATCTATATACCCCTGAGAAACCCCCTTACCACCCAACACCCTCCATATTAATTCTTTAGGAACTCTATCATAAGCTTTCTCTAAGTCAATAAAGACCATATGTAGGTCTTTCCTCCTCTCCCTATATTTCTCTATTAATTGTCTTAGTAAGAAAATAGCTTTCATGGTAGACCTCCCAGGCATGAAACCAAACTAATTATCCAATACACTTGTTTCATGTCGTAGCCTCTTTTCAATTACTCTTTCAAAAAGTTTCATTATGTAGCTTATAAGTTTGATCCCTCAATAATTAGTACAACTCTGAATGAACCCTGAACCCAAAATTTGTAAAATTAATGCTGCCATATTTGCAAGAAAATCCATTAGAGAGAGAGAGAGAGAGAGAGAGAGAGAGAGAGAGAGAGAGAGAGAGAGAGAGTTCTAAATATAGTTCGCATGTCTATAAATTAGACATCAAATTCTCTTTCCAACTTTATGATAAACAAAGAATGAGTAACTATTAATCAGCAAAAGCATCAATCAAGAAAGAGAGAAAAAGAGGGAATAACACTAAAACGCCGAACTAGCAAATTTATTCATGGACCTTACAAGTAGGGCCAAGGAGAAATCCAACTCTCCCTTGCTCTGCTTGCATCCATTTCTATTCCAACCAGAGCATGCTATCCAACAACTTCATCGGTAGCAGAATTGAAAAACCAATCATGAACATCCCACATCATATGATGGCCATGAGCTGTGATAAAGAACTTGATTTAGTTGCCAGATGATGAGTGCAGCTAGAAATTTCTCAAAGCGCATGGACTCGGATGAGTGTCACAGGGGATAAGTGAGATTGCTATGGTGGCAAAAAGCAAGTTGCAGATAGCAATCCAGATTCAAGTGCCAAAAAATTCACACTTAAGAAAATATTCAACAATCTGCAGTTTAAACTGAATCTTGAGTCTAACTCAGTGTGCGTCCCAACGGATCCACAGCTTGGGGCATGACATCTGCGACAAGTCCCACAAGATAAACAATTTGGATCACCCTCAGAATTGGATTTTTTCTGTACTTTTTAGCTCTTCTTACCGTGCTTTCTGTCATTTATCAATACACTAAGCAAAACAGAAAGGATGGTCATGGAGGCCGTCATATTTACTACACAGCTCAAGTGCGCGGGGTTTTAGATCAATGACAGATGGTTTTTAGCAATTGAGATGAGATGAACTTTCCCTCCTTTTCCTTTCTTCAATATACTTAATAATAATATTCTTACAAGATTGTTAAATGACGGTCTATATCTTGGAGAAAGTGGGCAGCAGAGAAAATAGGAGCTTTTCTGTGTGTGTGTGTGTGTGTGTGTGTGTGTGAGAGAGAGAGAGAGAGAGAGAGAGAGAGAGAGAGTTTTGTTTTGATATACTAGCTGTGAGTGTTACACGGTGAAAAAAGGTACCTTATCCTAACTGAACGACGGCACTAATTTCATTTTATGGAAAGCTCAATAAATTGTTGGAGATCTGCTTCAAAGTTAAAGGTGGGTCGGTCCTAAGGAAAGAGGAGAGACTTAGGTGGCTATTTGAAACTTTCCCTTAGGAAATTAACAAAAATAGATATTGGGATTTTTGACACAGAGAAACATAGGGCTTGAAATTGGATTACCTCAACTAAACTATTCCAAAGATGATGTATGACTAAGATCTATAAAATCAGTCTCATAATCCATGAAAAACGAGTGTAAACTCTTACAGGACTCATGTTTGAAAGATGCTAATTTGTGATTTTCAATAAAACATGTATGCCTTAATCACTCGAAATGTCTAATTGAGCTGACAATGACTTTGTAACTGACATACTTATGGTAATCTGACTATATCAAACAAATTCCCTAATATATGATATATGATATATGAGGTGGTTATGACTTACAACTAACACAAGGAAACGGTCAAGTTTAAAAGGCTAAAAAGGGTTGCGTCCAGAATTTAAAATAACCAAAGGCTTGAGACTTATATTTTAGATTCTTTGTCTTATTTTCGTTAATAGAAAATTTAGACAATTCAATTCTATTAATTTTTCAAAGACTTAAAGCAAGTTGTTAGGATTATCTAAATGCGTTGATTTCTCACAAATTACCTATTTTTTATATGCTTGATATGATGAGCAACCTAAATCTTATAAAAAGGCAATTATGCATGCCAAAAAGGCATCCACATTAAAATCTTTTAAAAGAAGAGCCACAGTAGAGGTACATGCCCTTGATCATGAGAAGAAGTTCACACCCTTCTTTTCCCTACTAGATGGATATTTTTTTGTAGATTTAAGCCGTTTATCAAGTTCTCTGTACAAGAATAGGTAACTCATTGGAAATGAATTCAATTGAATGATTCTAATTACTATTGTTGGACCCTTGAAAATTTTAATAAACATGGATGGTCACTATTTTTTTCTAATGAAAACATAGGCTAAAAGTACTCAATGTATATGAAATTTGATTTCTCTCCTACCTAAACCATATTACACATAATGAATGGCTCAAATCTATAGAACAAAGTTTCACTGCCCATGAAACATAGGGCCAGGACTTCTTTTCACTCTCAAGATCATGTACATCCAATGTCCATAGCCTTACCTCTCTCTCTATATCACTGACTATAGTTTGTTGAGACTTATACATATGACTTAGTTTTGTTGGTACACCAATGATCTAACGAATCCAATGGCCATGAACTTTTGTATCTAACAACATGCTGGTCAAGTTTGATGTCGCTCAATTTGACTTGAGTTTGCTCCCAGAGATAGTCTAATCTAGTTAGGTACTAAGTCCAAAATCTCGTTTTCACTTGATCTAACCCGATGTTATTTGACTTGAGCAAGATAGATTTTTCATGATGCTAGGAGGAGCTAGGGCGAGTTTGACTTGAGCTAGGATGAGTTTGACTAGAATCTTATATAAATATTAAAATATTAAAATAGTCTACATTTAGTTTCAATTCTTGTGCAACCTGTGTGGGCATAAAGTTATATCCTGTAATAATAATATGTTTGCAGGGCCATACTGCATGCACAAAACATGTCTATAGGTCCTCAATGCATACAAAGAAGCACTTTAGTGAGCCCTCATTGCATTCTATGCAGCCTATTTGGTGTCTTCCTTGTTCACAATGGAAATTGTGTTGTGGGCACAGCCCACAATGCATATTATGAAGCCTTTTTATAGCTCTTTTGTAACTTTAATTTGAAAATGAGTGCAAATAGCATTTAAGGTCTACCATGTAAAATATCTTCTTATTTAAGAATATACATAGTAACCTCTAGGCTTTATCATGTAAATAGCTTTTCATTTGAAAACAAGTGTGGATAGCTTCTGGTCCTACCATGTAAATATTTTTTTATTTGAAAATGTGTGTGCGTAGCTTTTGGGTCCCAAGCCTGGATGAAAAAGGAGGAGCGTCTTGCATTAGATTCCAGCCGTCAAGGAAGAAGTTGAAGATGATTTTGATTTTACTATTTTTTTTTCCTACTGACAAATGAATATGCAATTGTATGTTAGTTTGTAAGGAAGAAGAGAGATAATGAAAATTAGCACCAACTTCTTTAAAGTGTGCAACTCTAATATGGCATGAGTCAAAAACTGTCATTCCCTCAAGCTAGGGCATTCCTCATAAGCGACACATTGCATCGGATCTCAAGTGCAGTGAAAAATGATCAAGGGTTGCTAGGGCATTCCCCTAGAAGCGACACACTACATCAGATCCCGATTCTAGTGGAAAATGGGCAAGGGCTGCTAGAACATCTCCTTGGAAGTGACATGTTGCATCAAAATCCCGGTGCAGTGAAAAGTGGGTATGGGTTCATGCCACGGAGGTCAAGAAGTGATCAGGTAAATAAGCTATTTCAAGAGCATAAGATTCGTATCGCCACATGGAATATAGGACATTGATAGGTAAGAGTCTGAAGTTAGTAGATGTTATAAATTATAGGAAAGTCAACATCACTTGTATCCAAGAAACCAAGTGAGAATGAGCTAAAATTAGAGAAATTGATGGGTATAAACTCTAGTACGTAAGAAAGTGATAATAACAAAAATGGTATAGGAATAATAGTGGATAAAGAATTAAATTGATAAGGTTATGGACATTAAAAGAATCAATGTGTAACACCCCGGATTTTTAAGACAATTTTTTTTTTTTTGACAATTTAAATAAGAGCATTTGGGATCCCATGAGAAAAGATTTATTTAACATTTTACTAAACCTATCTTAAAACTCCGGGTGTTAATTTTTCCTTTCTCAAAATGGCGTACATGTAATTTAAACACAAATAAATGATCCGCGTATAAATCAACGTCAAATAAATAGGCGCCTTTATTTTAAATCAAATAAACGTCCAAAAGACAGTAATAATATGGCCCAGGGTCTATCCATCATAACATCCCATATAAATGTCCAATATATGTCCAAAGATCTAAATCACATCCAAATATAAAGTATGCAGTCCATAATAAAATTCAAATGATAATCCACTCTAATGACTGACATTACTTTCTAAAACTATAGGGAAACTAGTCTTCAGCAGCTCTCAAGGTTTATCAACCGCTTTTCCTTTCCTGGTGTCGCACTCGAGATCTAAGGCATTGCAAAACAAAGCAATGCCTTAGCAAGCTATCGCTTGTGTAGGTACATAGACAATTAATGTAATAAATGCAAGAAATAATGAACAAAGATTGATGAAAAGTCTAACATTTATGGAAATAGTGATATCATAATGCCCTGTTCAAATAAATGCCAATTTATTCCAAATGCTAAAACATGAAGTTCACTGAGTTAAAACATGACATGAATCAATAACATGGAGCATACAACAAGAATAAGGGCACCCTAAGGTAATGGGTCCCACCACATCGCACTAACATCCCTGATCAGGAGTACACATAGTCAACCTCGAGTGTCGTCACACCCGTGCATACCATCTATAACCATGCTCATCATACATGCACACATAACAAGAATATGGGCCATCATGCTGCAGTGGCAACCCTCCATGGGTATCAACCACCGCCGCTCCCTGTCGACACCATAACGGGAGACTTAACGTCTGTCCCCATGGAAAGGCTCGGGCAGGTAGTGTGGACTATCCATGTTACCAAACCCCTACCGAATGCCATCTATGGGCAGGTGTCTATCATATCACAAACTCATCACATCATAATCTCGGAAGGTGGGTGGCCGGCCCTATCCCTCCTAGCATGACGCCCACCGGGCGAGAGCACCCGTCATCAAATATAAAACACGGAAATCATATGTATATGCTAAAACTCAAGAGCACTTATAGCTTGCAATCCCCAAGACATGCCCCTCATCCTGGCGTTAGCCTATCAAAGGACCAGTTAATAAGCCTCTATTCTCATTTCCATGTAAATCCATGCATTTTCTATATATATAATAAGAAATAAGTCTCTAAGTAAGCATAACAAATTAACATCATGCTTGTAAAAGCATTTGAAATAAGTTTATTCAAGAAAAGATTTCAATTTGGAATAACCATCCTGTACGCAATGTCGCATGAAATCCATGGTAAATAAAAATCGCAATTTAAAACACAATCACACATGATGCTATGTTTAAACATGGTTTAAAAATCAAGGCAAAACATTAGTTGTCGTCACCTACCTCAGTGTGAGATCACTAGCTTGCCAATAACTCCCTTTAATTGGTATATTCAAGTGCACCTGTACATGTCATATCACTATTTTAAAATTTTTCTAAATAAAAAGTGGTCATTTCTAAGTTTTTAAGTTAAAACTAGGTCCGCGTCGTCAATACGGTCACAACGCCTCTTTCGGATCGTGATTTGGACCTCTCTAGCTCCCAAAAATCAAGTTTTTGTGAAAACTACGCTAAAAGGGGGCCTGCCGGACCACCATAAGGTGGTTTAAACCGGCGGCACCCTTTTCCGCCGGTTTATACCGACGTATACGGGCGCACGAAGACGCACGGCGTCGCAGACGCCGCGCGTCTTCGGCACCGTGCGTGCGTCACGGTCGCCAAGACGCGCCGCATCCCGGTCCCACCGCGACAGCCAACCACGCACGCTCCGCACGCGCGCGGCGCCGCGCACGCGTGCGGCGAGGGCGGCATGTGGTGTCGTCCCCCGGGCGTCGTGAGTGCGTCTTGGCGTCGGCCGCAGGCGCCGACGCCGTTGACGACGCCGGAGAAGACGACCGGATTCCGGTCGCCTCCGGCGGAGCTACAGAGCTCCGTTTTGCGTGATTTTTGCGCCATTTTCTTCAGAATTCTCTCTAGAATCCATTTATGCCCTCCTTTTTCACTAATTTTCTCAAAAACCATGGTTTTTAAACGATTTTTCCCAAGTTCCTAAAAACCTCCATAGGTACTGGTTTTTGAGTTTTCTAGGCAATTCCACCGTTGGATCACTCCCAAATTTAAAGGGTATACTCTTGGGTCTCTTGTGCACTAGTTGGATGGTGCGATTTTCAAACGGACAAGTTTTGATCCGTGAAATCACACTCCAACAGTAGCGTGCACACAGGTTCCTAAAAAAATCCGATTTTTTTCCTAATTTTTTTCATGTTTTTCTAATTAGTTTTCTAATTAATAAATACAGAAAAATATGGATTTGAGGCTTACCTTGAGCCTGGCTGGTGTTGCTCGTGTTGCCGGGGCTCCACTCGCCGGGAAAATCCAAGTTTTGCAGGGCTAGGGTTTAGCGTAAATACTCAGAGAAAACGCTCCAAGTGGAGCGTTTTGGCAACCTGGGGAGGGTAGATATAGGCCTAGAGTCCCAGGGGAGGAGAACCTCTTCCATTCACGCCTCTTCCCATGGCTTCTCCGGCGATTTTGCCGGATCTGGGTACAGACGTGTGGAAGACGGGGGTGCCAGTATCAATTTGGACCCCTGTCTAATACGTCTCTATCAAATGACTAATTTGCCCTTCCAACTTTGACGGCTCATAACTCCCTCGTTTGAGCTCCGTTTCTCGCGTTCTTGGTGGCGTTGGATTCGTATCGACGAGCACTTCTAATTATTATGTTTTCAGGAAGGAATTTCATCCATAAATTTTTATTTTAATTTATTTAATAATTTCCTATTTTTATCTTTAAAATTAAGGATATTACATTCTTCCCTCCTTATAAAAATTTCATCCTCGAAATTTAGCTACATACCTCTATGTAAATAACTCTGGATGTATCTTTCGCATCTCCTCCTCAGTCTCCCAGGTAGCCTCCTGTAGTGAATGATGCTGCCAAAGGACTTTGACCAAGGCAATGGTCTTATTCCTTAACTCCTTGACTCTTGTATCTAAGACACGCACTGGTCTCTCCTCAAATGTCATGTCAGCCTGTAGCTCTCCTGGGATCTGCTCCAATACATGTGAGGGATCCGCACGTATTTCCTCGGCATAGACACGTGAAAGACGTCATGCACATTTGCTACCGTGGTGGTAAGGCTAGGCCGGTATGCCACCGACCCAACTCGTCGTAAGATCTCGAAAGGTCCAATATACAGGGACTAAGCTTTCCTTTATTTCCAAACCTCAACACCCCTTTCATAGGAGAAACTTTCAAGAATACATGCTCGCCCTCAAAGAACTCTAAGTCCTTTCGCCTCTTGTCTGCATAACTTTTCTGTCGACCGTGAGTCGTCGCAACCTCTTCCGAATGAGTTGAACTTTCTCTGCACATTCTTCCACTAACTCAGATTTCACCACGCGTCTTTCTCCTACGTCACTCCAACATAAAGGTGACCGACAAGGTCTGCCATAAAGTGCCTCATATGGAGCCATCCCAATACTAGCGTGATGACTATTATTATAAGCAAATTCCACCAAAGGTAAATGATCTTCCCAGCTACCCTTCCAATCCATAACACAGGCTCGTAGCATATCCTCAATAGTCTGGATGGTCCTCTCGCTCTGTCCGTCTGTCTGAGGATGGAATGCTGTGCTAAATTTCAGTCTTGACCCTAATGCCTCTTGCACGCTCTTCTAGTATTTTGAGGTAAATCGCGTATCTCGATCCGAAATAATTGTCAAGGGAACGCCATGTAGACTGACGATCTCCTTAACATATAATTTCGCTAAGCTATCCACGGTCTGATTTTGTCTGATAGGAAGGAAATGAGCAGACTTGGTCAACCTGTCCACAACAACCCATATCATGTCGTGGCCACTAGCGGTCCTCGGAAGACCTAGAACGAAGTCCATGGTAATATGGTCCCACTTCCACTCTGGAAGGTCCAGTGTCTGAAGTAGTCCTGATGGACGCTGATGCTCAGCCTTGACCTGCTGACAGGTCAAACATCGTGCTACGCACTCTCCAACATCCTTTTTCATACCATTCCACCATAAATGCCTCTTGAGATCCTGATACATCTTCGTACCCCCAGGATGAATTGTATAAGGGGATTGGTGTGCTTCTTGAAGTAACTCGCGCTTCAATTCGTCTTCCGCTGGTACTACCTGGCTACCCTTAAATCTAACTCCTCCATCTGGTCCCCTCGAAAAATCTGTCTTATCAGTCAGATCCTGTGTTTCCTTGTCTTTGCCCTGTGCCTCTAAGATCCTGTCAAAGAACTTAGACCGAGTCGTCAAATTGGCAATCATCACACCCGCCTTCCTGCTCAGGGCATCTGCAACGACGTTAGCCTTCCCAGGATGGTACTGTATGGTGAAGTCGAAGTCCTTGAGATACTCCATCCATCTGCGCTGCCTCATATTCAATTCACTCTGAGTAAAGAAGTACTTGAGGCTCTTATGATCGTTGAATACCTCAAATCTCTCACCATAAAGATAATGTCTCCAGGACTTCAACGCAAATACCACGGCAGCTAATTCCAAGTCATGTGTTGGGTAATTTACCTCATGTGTCTTCAACTGTCTAGACGCATAAGCAATTACCTTCCCATGTTGCATCAACACTGCTCCTAATCCCTTGCCGAGGCGTCGCAATAAACTACATAACCGTCTCGCACCGGATGGTAAGGTCAATACCGAGCAAGAGTAAGTCTCCTCTTGAGCTCTTGGAAGCTCTCCTCGCAAGCCTCGGTCCATACAAATTGAGTGTCTTTCCTAGTCAGGGTGGTCAATGGTAATGCGATCTTAGAGAATCCCTCTATAAATCGACGATAATACCCTGCCAAACCGAGAAAACTGCGTATCTCGACCACCGTCTTGGGCCTCTCCCAGTGTAGTACTGCCTCTACCTTTGTTGAATCCACGGCCACTCCATCTTTAGATATGACGTGGCCTAAGAAATGCACCTGGTCTAGCCAAAAATCACACTTACTGAACTTGGCATACAACTGATGTCGACGAAGTGTGTCTAATACCGTGTGGAGATGCTCCCTATGTGTCTCATGACTAGGCGAATAAATCAAGATGTCATCCACAAATACAATCACGAACTTATCCAGATAAGCTCGAAAGACACGATTCATTAGATCCATGAACACTGCAGGTGCGTTCGTCAACCCAAACGGCATCACTAGAAACTCATAATGACCATAACGACTCCTAAAGGCAGTCTTCGAGATATCCTCTTCTCTAACCCTCAGCTGATGATACCCTGACCTCAGATCTATCTTGGAGAACACTTGTGCCGATTGGAGCTGATCAAATAAATCATCTATGCGTGGCAAAGGGTATCGGTTCTTTATAGTAACACCATTCAACAACCGATAATCAATGCATAGTCTCAGTGATCCATCCTTTTTCTTCACGAAAAGGACTGGTGCTCCCCATGGTGATCCACTCGGCCTGATAAAGCCCTTATCCAGTAACTCTTGCAATTGTACCTGAAGTTCTCTCAACTCTGCTGGAGCCATCCTATATGGTGCCTTAGAGATAGGCGATGTACCCGGTACCAAGTCAATGGTGAAGTCAATCTCCCTACTTGGCGGCAATCCTGGTAATTCCTCAGGAAATACGTCAGCAAAATCACGGACAACATCGATCTCGTCAAGCTGTGGATGCTCCTTTTCCTCAACAGTCACATATGCGAGGAATGCGTTACACCCTCGTGCATAAAATCGTGCCGCCTTCATAGCAGAAATGATGCATGTACCTGCCTGATCTTTCCTACCCTGGAACACTATTTACGGTTGCCCCGGGTATAAGAAAAGTGACTCACTTCTTTCGGCAGTCTACCATAGCACCATAGTTGGCTAACCAATCCATCCCAAGAATAACATCATAGTCTACCATGTCTAATAAGATGAAGTCTGTGTCCATACTCACGCCTGATATCTCTACAGGTATATCTCTAATATATTCTGTAGTCTCTACTGTCTCTCCCACAGGTGTCATAATATCTAATCCAAATGCTAGTTTGTGTACACATACATCAAGGCAAGATGCAAAAATACATGATATAAAAGAGTGTGTAGACCCTGTGTCAAAAAGAACTTTGGCATGTCTATCTGAGACTAGAAGAGTACCTTCTACGACCTGGGGTGATGCCTGTGCCTGTCCTGATGAGATGGCAAATACTCGTCCTTGGCTACGTGGCGCGTTAGTTGCCTCTGCTCCCATCTCTGTCTGCCTCTGCCCCTTAGGGCAGTCCTTAATGAAATGGCCAACGTCTCCACAGTTGAAACACCTGTATGGCTGTCTCTGGTAAGGTGTATAGGGCTGTCTCTGTGGTTGGGGCTGCCTCTGCTGCTGTGGTCGGTCGAATCTATTGCACCCTCGCCCAGGGTGCCAACCCTTACACCTATCACATCTCTTCCTCTCAGTGTCTCTCTTAAATTTTGCCTGTGGTGGATGACCTGATGCCCCATGTGTCTGCATAGCACCAAATGGCCGCTTGCCCTTAAAGGGCTGGAACGCACTCCCTCTAGTCCTGAGAGAGTTCTTCTCATGCATGGACGCCATGTCCGCAGCATCTCGCACAGAAGTGGGTCGTGAAGAAATCACTCGATCTCTCAGCCAAGGAGTCAACCCATCCACAAATCTGTCAGTTGCCTCTCGTGTCTCGAGGCCGTGCGTGAGGTGCAAATCTCCTCGGTCGTGTAAATCGGTTCGTGTACCGCCGAACCGTCATATCTCTCTCGCTCCAGGGTGGCAAACTCCTTCTTCATGGACCGCAATGCATGGGGTGGAAAATACCGAGTGTCAAAAGCCTCGTTTAAAGGCTGCCCATGTCATCGTCTCGGTCGGATCTGGCCGGGTGAGTGTGAAAGTCTGCCACCAGAAGCCGGCCTCACCTTTCAGCAGGTAGGAGGCTACTCTAACTTGATCATCTGGTGAGATCTTCATAGCGTCGAATGTCCTCTCCGCCTCAAATAACCATCGCTCACCTCCTCTCGTGTTACCGTCGCCATAAAAGGGTTTCACCATCTTTTGAAACCTTTCCAATAATTTGTCGGTCTTCTTAGAGTCACTCGTAGCATCGCCCTCCGTGGCTCTGGTGCGATGGTTCCCGTATTGGTTGTGAGGACCGAATCGACGAAACCATGGGTGCCACTTTAGGTGGTGGAATAGGGCTAGGGTTAGGCTGCGTCAACAAATGGCCCTAACCTCTTCTTTGTATAAGTGGTACGAGTCCGACATTAACCGATTCAATAACTCGGCATCTCGATCCCCTTGATCGGAGGACTCGGCGGTGGAGCCACGGGTGTAGCAGGGGTAGACCTTGTCCTTCTCCGAGGAGCCATCTGTCAAAATTTTACATGTCACTAAGTGTAAGTTCCTCTCTCATAGTTTCTCTCTCTACAACTATTATGGACTGTTATTCACATATAAATGGACATTCACAAGGATTATGATGGACTAGACTGGGCTCTGATACCAACTTTGTAACACCCCGGATTTTTAAGACAATTTTTTTTTTTTGACAATTTAAATAAGAGCATTTGGGATCCCATGAGGAAAGATTTATTTAACATTTTACTAAACCTATCTTAAAACTCCGGGTGTTAATTTTTCCTTTCTCAAAATGGCGTACATGTAATTTAAACACAAATAAATGATCCGCGTATAAATCAACGTCAAATAAATACGCGCCTTTATTTTAAATCAAATAAACGTCCAAAAGACAGTAATAATATGGCCCAGGGTCTATCCATCATAACATCCCATATAAATGTCCAATATATGTCCAAAGATCTAAATCACATCCAAATATAAAGTATGCAGTCCATAATAAAATTCAAATGATAATCCACTCTAATGACTGACATTACTTTCTAAAACTATAGGGAAACTAGTCTTCAGCAGCTCTCAAGGTTTATCAACCGCTTTTCCTTTCCTGGTGTCACGCTCGAGATCTAAGGCATTGCAAAACAAAGCAATGCCTTAGCAAGCTATCGCTTGTGTAGGTACATAGACAATTAATGTAATAAATGCAAGAAATAATGAACAGCATTGATGAAAAGTCTAACATTTATGGAAATAGTGATATCATAATGCCCTGTTCAAATAAATGCCAATTTATTCCAAATGCTAAAACATGAAGTTCACTGAGTTAAAACATGACATGAATCAATAACATGGAGCATACAACAAGAATAAGGGCACCCTAAGGTAATGGGTCCCACCACATCGCACTAACATCCCTGATCAGGAGTACACATAGTCAACCTCTGAGTGTCGTCACACCCAGGCATACCATCTATAACCATGCTCATCATACATGCACACATAACAAGAATATGGGCCATCATGTCACGGTGGCAACCCTCCATGGGTATCAACCACCGCCGCTCCCCGTCGACACCATAACGGGAGACTTAACGTCCGTCCCCATGGAAAGGCTCGCACCGGTAGTGTGGACTATCCATGTTACCAAACCCCTACCGAATGCCATCTATGGGCAGGTGTCTATCATATCACAAACTCATCACATCATAATCTCGGAAGGTGGGTGGCGGCCCTATCCCTCCTGCATGACGCCCACCGGGCGAGAGCACCCGTCATCAAATATAAAACACGGAAATCATATGTATATGCTAAAACTCAAGAGCACTTATAGCTTGCAATCCCCAAGACATGCCCCTCATCCTGGGGTTAGCCTATCAAAGGACCGGCTAATAAGCCTCTATTCTCATTTCCATGTAAATCCATGCATTTTCTATATATATAATAAGAAATAAGTCTCTAAGTAAGCATAACAAATTAACATCATGCTTGTAAAAGCATTTGAAATAAGTTTATTCAGTAAAAGATTTCAATTTGGAATAACCATCCTGTACGCAATGTCGCATGAAATCCATGGTAAATAAAAATCGCAATTTAAAACACAATCACACATGATGCTATGTTTAAACATGGTTTAAAAATCAAGGCAAAACATTAGTTGTCGTCACCTACCTCAGTGTGAGATCACTAGCTTGCCAATAACTCCCTTTAATTGGTATATTCAAGTGCACCTGTACATGTCATATCACTATTTTAAAATTTTTCTAAATAAAAAGTGGTCATTTCTAAGTTTTTAAGTTAAAACTAGGTCCGCATCGTCAATACGGTCACAACGCCTCTTTCGGATCGTGATTTGGACCTCTCTAGCTCCCAAAAATCAAGTTTTTGTGAAAACTACGCTAAAAGGGGGCCTGCCGGACCACCATAAGGTGGTTTAAACCGGCGGCACCCTTTTCCGCCGGTTTATACCGACGTATACGGGCGCACGAAGACGCACGGCGTCGCAGACGCCGCGCGTCTTCGGCACCGTGCGTGCGTCACGGTCGCCAAGACGCGCCGCATCCCGGTCCCACCGCGACAGCCAACCACGCACGCTCCGCACGCGCGCGCGCGCGCGCACGCGTGCGGCGGCGACGTCATGTGACGCGTCGTCCCTCGGGCGTCGGGGAGTGCGTCTTGGCGTCGGCGCAGGCGCCGACGCCGTTGACGACGCCGGAGAAGACGACCGGATTCCTGTCGCCTCGGCGAGCTACAGAGCTCCGTTTTGCGTGATTTTTGCGCCATTTTCTTCAGAATTCTCTCTAGAATCCATTTATGCCCTCCTTTTTCACTAATTTTCTCAAAAACCATGGTTTTTAAACGATTTTTCCCAAGTTCCTAAAAACCTCCATAGGTACTGGTTTTTGAGTTTTCTAGGCAATTCCACCGTTGGATCACTCCCAAATTTAAAGGGTATACTCTTGGGTCTCTTGTGCACTAGTTGGACGGTGCGATTTTCAAACGGACAAGTTTTGATCCGTGAAATCACACTCCAACACAAGCGTGCACACGTGTTCCTAAAAAATCCGATTTTTTTCCTAATTTTTTCATGTTTTTCTAATTAGTTTTCTAATTAATAAATACAAAAATATGGATTTGAGGCTTACCTTGAGCCTGGCTGGTGTTGCTCGTGTTGCCGGGGCTCCACTCGCCGGGAAAATCCAAGTTTTGCGGTGGCTAGGGTTTAGCGTAAATACTCAGAGAAAACGCTCCAAGTGGAGCGTTTTGGCAACCTGGGGAGGGTAGATATAGGCCTAGAGTCCCAGGGGAGGAGAACCTCTTCCATTCACGCCTCTTCCCATGGCTTCTCCGGCGATTTTGCCGGATCTGGGTACAGACGTGTGGAAGACGGGGGTGCCAGTATCAATTTGGACCCCTGTCTAATACGTCTCTATCAAATGACTAATTTGCCCTTCCAACTTTGACGGCTCATAACTCCCTCGTTTGAGCTCCGTTTCTCGCGTTCTTGGTGGCGTTGGATTCGTATCGACGAGCACTTTCTAATTATTATGTTTTCAGGAAAGAATTTCATCCATAAATTTTTATTTTAATTTATTTAATAATTTCCTATTTTTATCTTTAAAATTGAGGATATTACACAATGATAGAATTATAATAATAAAACTTGTTCTAGGAGAGTAAATCATAAATGTTATTAGTGCATACACACCACAAGTAGGGTTAGAAGATATAATCAAGAGACAGTTTTGGATTGGTATAGAGGAATTCGTGCAAGAAATTCCCAACACCAAGGGGATTGTTATAAGAGCAGACTTAAATAGTCATGTAGGAAAAGAAAAGAAAGGATATGATAGGATACATGGAGAGTATGGTATAGGAGAATGAAATGAGATACGGGAAACTATCCTTGATTTTGCTTGGGTATATAACGCAGTTATTACAAATACATTTTTTAAGAAGAGAGATGAACACTTAATAATATTTAAAAGAGGACTCCATAAAAGCCAAATAGACTTTTTTTCACTTAGGAATGCTGAAAGATCAATGTGTAAGGATTGTAAGGCGATACTTAGTGAGAGTTTAACCTCATAACATAGGTTAATGGCTATGAATATCTATATTAAAAGATGAAAGAAAGGAAATGAACTTAATAGGCATCCAAAAACTAAATGGTGGAACTTAAAAGGAGAGAAAACAACCTCATTTACAAATAAGTTGGTGGTAGAAGGAAACTAAAACTATGAAACAGAAGTAAACACGAAGTGAACTAATATTATTGAGTCCATTAAGAAAGTGGCAAAAGGTGTCTTAGGAGTATTTAAAGGTAAAAGACAATTAGTAAAGGAAACATTGTGGTGGAGTGAAATAGTGCAAAAAGTTATTAAAGAAAAATGAGTGTGCTTTAAAGCGTGACAGAAGACTAGAAATAATGAAAACTATAAATAGTATAAGAATGCTAAAGGTTGCTAAGAGAATAGTAAGTGAGGATAAACTTAAGGTATATGATGACCTCTATAGTAGACTAGGATCAAGAGAAGTGAGAAAGATGTGTTTAAACTTGCAAAAATAAAAGAATAAAAGAGTAAGGACCTAGACTATGTTAGGTGCATTAAAAGTGATGATCAAAGGGTACTAGTCAAAGCTGACGAGATCAAACAAATGTGAGAAACCTACTTTTAAAAATTGTTAAATGATAATGGCTTTGAGAATATAGAGATTGAAAATATTGTAAACCTAAATAACATTGGATATTATAGATATGAACGTAAGATTAGAATACCTGAGTGAAAGAAGCCCTGAAAAATATGAAACATCTGCATGAGGAGATTCCATGGTGCGTACTATTTGCAAATAATATAATCTTAATTGATGACATAAGAGAGGGTGTAAACACAAAGCTAGAGTGATGGAGAAAAGCATTAGAATTTAAAGGATTTAAAATCAACCGAACTAAGACAAAATATATGGAATGCAATTTTTGCAAGGAGAGTAAGAGTGGAGCACTAGTTAAGATTGATAACCAAGAAGTTCCCAATAAAGACCACTTTTGATACTTTGGATCAATGATTCATGAGAGTGGAGAGACTGAGAGGGAGGTTACCCACAGAATCCAAGCGAGTTGGAATAAATGCAGATGTGCATATAGAGTTTTGTATGATCGACGGGTGCTACGCAAAGTAGAAGGAAAAATTTTATAGGATGGCCATAAGGCTGACCATGTTCTATGGATCAACGTATTGGATAGTTAAGGAACATCATATTCATAGGATAAGAGCCGCGAAAATAAGAATGTTGAGATGGATGAGTGGCAAGACAAGAAAAGATAGAATTAGGAATGAAAACATTAGAGAAAACTTAGGGGTAGCACAAATAGGTAACAAGATGAGGGAAATTAGACTTAAATGGTTTGAATATGTCTAAAGGAGACCCAAAACATCACTGATTAGAAGGAATGAGGCAATGCAAATAGAAGGTTCTAAAAGGGAAATGAAAAGGCTTAAAAGAACATAAATAGAAGTGATGAGAAAAGATTTAAAAACTTTGGACTAAATAAAGCCATGTTATATAATAGAGGGGAATGGACGAACAAGATTCATGTGGCCGACCCCTAATTAGGATAAGGTCTTGATGATGATGATGATTTTAAAAAGCTTCTAGAGCCTACCGTGTAAATAACTTCTCATTTAAGTTTGGTGTAGGATTGATGGTAACTTCTAAGCCACCATGTAAATAACTTTTTATTTGAAAACTATGAGAAAGTAGATAGTCTTAAGGGCTTACCATATAAATAACTTCTTATCTGAAATATGTGAAAATAGCTTTAAAAAGGTTCACCATGTAAATAATTTCTTATTTAAAAACATGTGTGAAAATATATAGCTTCTATGATGTACCATAAAAATCGCTTTTTATTTGAAATAGGTGTAGATAACTTATAGGGCCCACCATGTAACTATCTTTTTATTTAAAAATAAGAGTAGATAGTTTCTAGGGCCCACCATGTAAACATCTTCTTATTTGAAAATGAGAGTGGATAGCTTCTAAGGTACACCGTATAAATAGCTTTTGTTGTGAAAATCTATGTGGATATCAATATCAAATGCTCAATCTCTATTTTGTCAAATTGTT
Source organism: Warburgia ugandensis (assembly GCA_035236585.1). Lineage (NCBI taxonomy): Eukaryota > Viridiplantae > Streptophyta > Magnoliopsida > Canellales > Canellaceae > Warburgia > Warburgia ugandensis. Next base: position 29,599,308 of record CP141131.1, read on the forward strand.
GCAAAATTGGGTCAAAAATAAGTCACCACTTTGTTCTTTAAGCTAAAAAAGCCTTCAATTTACACTAGCAATAGACTAAAACATGAAAATCTACTTGGCTTGAGATGGAATCCACTAACTATGCACTAGACTAAGTTTTGTGAAACTCTTGTTAGCTCAAGTATGACTAACAATGATTTTGCAAGAGCTAAGCCGATAATCGGTACAGCTTAGCCTAGCTCCGATATGACTAACAATGAACTAGGCCGATTTTTATGAAGATCAACCTAGGTCAGGTATGACTAATAATGATCTAGCCCAATAAGAGAAAAATTGTTCAAACTCGTCTTAGATTGGCCTAACTCGGGTAAAATTAAGATTGACTTACATCATGTAAGACATTCCCAACATGATCAAGAACTTAGATCTTTCAAAAAACAATCCCCATTCCTGTCAAAAAGGAACATCGACTTTGGACGCTCTTGACCATCCTGACTCCTATCAACACTCATACATGATTAGTGTTGCACCTCCAGCGCTCTAGACTCATGCTATCTAAAATCCCGGAGCCCTCAATTAGATGGAAGCAGCTCGGACTGCCCATTATTGCAAACCATATAGATGATTAGAAAGGATCTCCGTTAATAGCTGATCCTAATTGAATAGCAAGATGAAATTTCGACTCAAACGGCTATGATCATCTAATGAAAGTAACTTTTTAGGAGGGTAGTCACCATCATTAGATGTGGGATCCACTGATTAACTATAGAAGTGACGCACACGCAACAAATTGTTGTAGAATTTCTTTGAAAACTTGTATTAGAAGGCAAACAGCAGAGTCCAACAAGGATAGCTCTTGTGAGCGTTGGCCAGCCACAGTATAACCATTAGAGCTGGATTACTTCTGTCGCCATATGGACTATGTAGACGGTCTTAAACAAAAGATTAGGTGGATTTAATTATTCATTTATTCAACAACATGTATATAAAAATATCTTTAAAGGAAAATGAAAAAGCATATAAATAGGGATTAATTTTTGTAGTCCTCAGAGTACCAAACTGGGTGACCCTAAATCTCTTCCATAGCTACTAGTGGGACCCGTTGTATGTGGACCAACGCCCAAATAATAACTGTACGATCAACAGATTTTTACATGATTAATGTGAGAAATTTGCCCTTTTCGTTTGAGTCTGACTATCCGAATATGTACTAGAGTCTCAATATAGTTACCCTGAACTTAGTGGGTCCACGTGAGACGCGTCCGTTGGACTGACACCATCCAGCGGTCCATTTGACATTTAAGCAACTAGAAAGAGGGTCCAGGATCATCCAATCAGGGTTCAGCGCTCGATCTCGGGGTACAAATCAAGCGGCTATGATCAAATTATCAATGAGGTTTAGCTAAATTGGCCCTGACGCTATGGAACCCAGCCAACTACAGTAGCGATCACTGCAAACTACCAAATTTCAATAATAAAAAAAATGCAAATTACCAACAGCAACCGCGTGATTCACGGTTTCTGAAAAATAAAATAAAATAAAATAATTAGCAATTTCTTTTCTTATTGACTGGATGAAAGGTATGGAAAGTTTTATTATTTGACTAGAAAATGCCCACTTCTCTCTCACCGACACATGCAGTGGAAAAAGAAAATTGGTGGCCCTTGGCGCGGAATCAAACCGCGGGGAAGAAACGACGTCCTGGAAAGGTTAACTCTTCTTACCAAAAATGCCCTCGTTCCTCTTCTGTAGCGTCAAAGGCAGGACTGGAACTATTTTACAAAACTATGCCTGACAGTCGCGCTCGTCGGTGACGGAGATGTACTGGGGGCCACATATTCTATATAGGTGTGATCAAATCTATGAATTGGTAGCAGCAATGAGATGGACCCATTCCCTCTGATTTTTTCTTGATCAGATGAAAGTAGGCCCTTGATCAACCGTTTATGATTCCGCTTACGAAAATTGTGAACCTTTCATTTCTTTTTTTCTGCAAAATGGCATATTCGTTTGGCATGAGATCAAAACCATATTCTTTGCCTGTCGATAGTGTACAAGTCTAACAGTGTAACCACATGTTATGCTTCTCCCTAGATCCTGAAACGGCTTTCTCCAATTTTTTGTCTTAGTTGCAAAATAAAAGCTAAAACTGTATGCTATAGACTCTTATAGTTTGCCCCTTTTTTGAACCCTGCATACGTGAAAGCTTCGTGCATCAGGCTGCCCTTTTTATTCTAACATCAGTTATCATGTTCTTTCCAACTAGCCAAGGAGCATCAGAAATTTCCTACTCTAAAAATTAAGTTGAATGAAATTACTGATTTTTCTTACCTTGTGAATGAGATATCCTCTTGGCAAGGATACAACCCACGTAAGTCGTAAGCTTACGAAGTTGACAATCAATATATACACTGTCTGTTTAGTCAGATAGCAAAGGCTTATAAAATCTAGTTGATGCAGCTATGCCCGATATGGAATGATCACCCATAATTTCAGAAGCTAAATTATACAAGCCTTGCAAATTTGGTTTAAGTCCATGTGGAGGGATCATAAAATACCAAATAATAGGAGGGAATGGTAAGGCGAAGGCCCTGCGAGGCACTTTCTTAAAAGAGTCTTCATTTTGGCAAGAAAAGATCCACTTTTGGATGACTGAAGCTGTGCATATCATTGCTTTTGGCTTTCTATATCTTGTAGGTGAAAAAGTGTGATGATTGGATGAGTCTAAAAACCTTATTTTTCAAGTTGAATTTAGACTACAATTTATATAGTTCAAATGCATTGAAGATACACTACAATTTATAATTATCCAATGTATTTGAACTATAGACTCTTAAGGTCACGGGTTCAAGACATTAGAAATAGTCTTGCAAAGATACAAGATAAGGGCATGCATCTCTCATAGACTTTTGTGGTCCACCCCTTTTCTAGACCTTGCATAAACAGAAACTTTGTACACCAAAACTGCCTTCTTGAACTCTACTAAATCAAGGCCTCTTCCAATTATATCATCCAAAGCTGCGGCCCTTATGGCAAAATGAGGGCGCTCGCTCGCTTCTAGAGAGTGACCTGCAGGGCCTTGGACCTGGCGTTCCTCGGATGATAGCTTTCGATGCAAATTAGGGGCATTTTGGTCATTGCGTTCAGTGTTAGCTTTGTAATTTTCTAGATGAGATGGTCAAAAATCACAAGAGTTTTGCAAGTGAATTTTACTGAATGAATCTGGTAGCAAGTTACTGAGGTCTTCAATTCCCAGCTAAGATCTTAAAATGCTCTCGTCCGTCTCTGTCTCTCTGTTCGGGAAAGGCAGCCACGTTCTCTCTCCTTTTCTCGTTGTCACCTGCAGATCTCAAGCTGAGAGAAGAGAAGAGGAAAATCCCAGACAAGCTAAAATGGGTTTTATTTACTCTTCTATTGGCAGATCCATCTCAAATCTTACCTGCTTCACCATTTTGGTCTTGTTCTTGCTTTTTAGCTGGAGTGTAACTGAAGCAGGTCTGTTAGCAAAAAATTGTTCTTCTTGTTTCCAAAATTTGAACATTTTCAGTTTCTGACATGTTTGTGATGCTGGATTTTGACTAAATGCCCTTCTCCACTGATTTAGCCATTTATGGAGAAAGGAAAAGCCTTTGTATACTCTATAGAGATTTGGCTTATGGGTAACTGAAATTGGAGCAGAAACGAATTTTTTTTGTTATTTTTTGAGATCTTTTGATCCCATTGAGCTGGTTTTAGGCAGATATTTTCTTTTCTTTTAGTGGGTTTTGTCATTTTTAGAAAAAAGGAAGAAATTTATACTGGGTCTAGATTTAGCATTTGTTTCTCCTCCAAATTGAGAAAATGAAGAGATGAAGCATTTTGGTTTCTGAAGGATTTTGTCATGAAGATGGGAAGCGAGTTCTGTCAGTGGTAGGAGATGTGGTTTCATAAAATTGCAGAACAGTGCTATTGCTTTATCTCATGTTTTACTTCTACATCTATTAATGGGAACGGGAGGAGTGATAAATCTTTTACTTTCATTATTGAAGTGGGTTACTTTCAGAAACTTATCTGAAGTTTTCTCTTTCACACTAGATTGTTGCTTGGATTTATCCCGGGTTTTGGATTATTTCACTGTTTGCTATAAGATGCTAACTTCTATGAGATTCTGGATCTAGGCATCAATGAATATTTAAAAATAAATAAATAAATTCCTTTTTTATTCAAATTAGCCTGCAAGTGCAAACAGATAAAACAAGTGGTACTGTACATGTTAGATGATTGAACTTGGGTCTTGAAGATGTCTTGATTTATGTTTACAGGAAGTGATCAAAAGAATATGATCCTTGTACTGTTACTTAAATGGGTCTTTGGTTAGCTGGGATCTGTTTTCATTTTGTTGTTTCCTTGTCATTGTTTATGTTGCAGAAGCATATGATTCGCTTGATCCAAATGGGAATATCACAATCAAATGGGACATTATTCAATGGACACCGGATGGCTATGTTGTAAGTATCTTGCGCCAGGGCCATAATCCTTAATAGTTTCTAAATTTTGTTTGAATTGGAAGCTACTTGTGTACACAGACATGCATTGTTAGTTAAAATTTATCCAGTTCGTTTGATCCTTAGTCACTGTTTTTGTTGCTTCTGGGTGACAAACTGCCTGATCATCTGCTTCAGTAGAAATGATTCAGAGGCTTAGTGAGCCACGTTAAGTAAATTCTTGAGTGGGACGAAAGTATTTGAATGTCCTTGTAATTTGTACCACCCTGGCAATAGTAGAGACAGTTTTGATGCTGGAGTTGCTCGAACTCTGGGAACTTCAGCTTACAATAGGGAAAAAGGAAGACCCTTAGAAGACTCTTTATTTGTTTCCTGTGTATGTCTAGATATGCTCATTTCATGTGAATTGATCCACTGCAGGAATTGTTGTATGTCAAAGTCAAATCTGTTTTTGCGTCTCTGTCTACTGTAGTTTTGAAGTCACAAATCCATGTCTTAAGGTTTGAAAAAATGGGCTTCAATGTCGTGGATATATCACAACCACTATGAGAGAACCACGGTTCTGATCTAAATTTCTAAGTTTTTGAAGTCTGTTATGATTTTGGCTGCATCCCCAAATTGTGCGATGTCTATTTATTGTTTTCTTCTCCATAAATTTTTCTTCCCAATCATCAAATAATAAATTGAGAGGATTGTTGTGTTTCATCAGATTTTGTTTGGCAATTAAAACTCGAAAGAATTTTTAAGTTTTCTGGAGCGTTTTTTTTTTTTTTCTTTCATCAACTAATAATTTTGAACGTTGAATGCCACAGGCGGTTGTTACAATGTACAATTTTCAGCAATACCGTCATATTCAAGCACCAGGGTGGACACTAGGTTGGACATGGGCCAAGAAAGAGGTGATCTGGTCTATGGTTGGAAGTCAAACAACAGAGCAGGGTGATTGCTCTAGATACAAAGGAAATATTCCTCATTGCTGTAAAAAGGATCCTACAGTTGTGGATTTATTACCAGGAACCCCTTATAACCAGCAGATTGCAAATTGCTGCAAAGGTGGAGTTATAAATTCATGGGTTCAGGATCCGATAAATGCTGTGAGTGCATTCCAGATCAGTGTTGGTGCTGCTGGGACCACCAACAAGACGGTCAGAGTGCCAAAGAACTTCACACTCAAAGCTCCAGGACCTGGATATACTTGTGGACCTGCAAAGATTGTAAAATCAAGTCGATTTCTGACACAAGATGGAAGAAGAGTAACACAAGCTCTGAGTGAGTTAAACTCTGAACTCGGAAACCATAGGTTTTGCTTACCTCAGGCTTATAGTTTTCAGTCACCTAGATAACAATTATCTATGTTATCATGCCACCTGTGTGCTTGAAACTGGCACATATTAGAATCGCCTAGTGAATGCCCATATACCTGTAGTCGTTTTCCAAACTTAGCTAAACCTGCCAATTGATGAAATGGTCAAGTGATGCTAGTTATCCCTCTCTTGTTTAACAATTGACTAAACTTGCCATTAGTTTCATGAATCAGGTTGGGATCTTTATGCTGAATTCCAAATTCTTAAATGGAAAATCTATAACTGGTCTGGATTTTTTGCATTATCTGGTATAGAATTTCAGCAATTGTTGGCCTCTTGTGTAACCATACAGTCAACTTTCTATATGCACATGCTTCTGATTCTTCCCACTAGATAATCAGAAATAACCTTGAGTAGCATCTTTTTTTGAACTGCAACTTAAGAGTAACATCTTTACTGCTATTTAGTTTAGTTCTTACGTCTTGGTTCTGATAATTGGATTCTTTAGAACTAGCTTGCCAATATAATGTCTCTATAATGAATTTTTCTTATTTATGTTATAGCTGTCTCCTTACCAAAAGTTTGAATTGTCTTCTGATATGATTTTCTGAAGACTCTTATCTAGCATATCGTATCTTTGCAGTGACCTGGAATGTTACCTGCACATATTCTCAGTTCCTGTCCCAGAAGACTCCTACCTGCTGTGTCTCTCTTTCATCCTTCTATAATGAGACAATTGTCCCTTGTCCCACATGTACATGTGGCTGCCAAAACAATATAACTAAACCAGGAAGTTGTGTAGAGTATGTTCTGATAATCATTTTCTGCAGCTTTTCTACTTATATTGTTCTTCTTCCTTTTCCAGTTATCTTTCTGAGCTGGGGTTAATCTTTTCAGTTGTTGGACTGTTTTACAGGGGTGATTCTCCATATTTAGCTTCTGCTATTTCTGCCGGGGGCAAAAATAATTTTGCACCTCTAGTCCAGTGTACCAACCATATGTGTCCAATTCGAGTACACTGGCATGTGAAGCTCAATTACAAAGAATATTGGCGGGTGAAAGTTACAATCACCAACTTCAATTACAGGATGAACTATACACAGTGGAACTTGGTCGTTCAGCATCCCAATTTTGACAACCTCACCCAGATATTCAGCTTCAATTATAAGTCATTAAATCCTTATCAAGCAATAAGTAAGCTTCAAGCCACTCATGCTTTTATTGGTTGCTTCTGATGATATTCCAAATGCTTCTCTTTGAATTTCAGGATCAACACGGTTTTGACAGTTATGAAAGGGCCTACTTTCTCAAGGATCTGCAAATTTTTTGTACGAAGTAGCAAAATACAGATTTTTAATGTGTTTGTGTATAGAGAATTGCTTCATCAATCCTCATTCAAATTAGAAATTCAAAATCATTTTGCCTAACTGAAGAACTCTTGGGCTTTGGACAAAGAGGCATATTCTCGCAGATTATGTTGAGTCATAACATCCATTTCTATTTACACAGTAGACTTTGCAGCAGGAAAATCAGCATTATCTTTTGCTAGATATGTTAATAGTATTAGAGTTTTCTTTTGAAAATCTACATCTTATCCGTGTATTTTTCAGTGGTTAGAAAAATATATCTTATGAAGGTTTCAATAAAAATCAAGATCAAAGTGGAGTTCTATCACTTCTGTGCTTGCATACTTTGGATAAATATCACAGCACTAAAACTTCAATCTTTCCCAATTGGCTATGCAGATGATACTGCAATGTTGTGGGGATTCAAATTCTACAATGATTTGCTCATGCAAGCTGGTCCTCTTGGAAACGTACAATCGGAGCTTCTCTTCAAAAAGGACCCTGGGACCTTCACCTTTGAGAAAGGATGGGCTTTCCCTCGACGTGTATATTTCAATGGTGATAACTGTGTCATGCCCCCTCCAGATGCATATCCATGGTTGCCAAATGCCAGTCCTCCATTACCATCAACGTTAGTTCTTACAATTATGATCATCCTATCATCTCTGGCATTCTTGTTGTCTGGCGTTTAGGAAAACGGATGGGGCTTGGAAATTTCTAACTAGATCATCCAGAAGTTTCAACCAGTTGGTTTGGGTTTCTAAATATTCGATTGCACACGTTGGTGGTGGCTTTTGTCAGCAGAAGCAGGTTCATGGGTGCTGCACCCATTCGACTAGAGTTCACTTCTGATATGTATTGGCAGGTTGAGTTCACTGCAATTTAGTTAGTGAAATCTGTGATCACATTTAGTTTTGGCTGTTGTAATGTATTTTTATTTATACGATCAACTTGTTTGTAGAGGAACCATGTGGAAATGCTACTTCATATGTAATGACAATCATTCAAAGAGATGCTTATCTATTATTCTGCTAAATTATTTCATGTTCTGTGATGTATCTACAAATTTCTATAGTTTGAGTGGTCATTCCCTTCAACACCTATTAGAACTTCCTTTGCAGACATAACAGAAACAAGGCAAACGAACCACTTATAACCAAGGAGAGTTGTCAGATTTCCCCGTGTCTGCAAATACATATCTTTCTTTGAATGCAATTGTTTTTCTGTTTTTGGAATGGTAAAGAGGCCTTTCCAGTTTGAAGATAAAGGAATCTATAGTTTTTTACTTTTGAAGTAGTGGGAGACTTGAACCCACGACTTTCCGGCTGTGAAATAAAGCACCTACCAACTGGATAAGGGGCTCAAGCCGATTAGAGATTTGATATTGCCATCACCATTCTTCTGTACCATTGCTATGGATCTCTTTGGTGTGATTCGGCCATTAAACATGTAGAATCTGCTGAAGAATTCGAAATGAAATTATGAGTTCGGCATTGGACCTATTGGTACAATAGTGTGTCGATGGAAATGTCTGCTATGAGATCATTCCATAACTTCTTAATGGAGTCCCTGACAGACCTCAGTTACAGGACTAATGAATATGCTTTTGATGCTTATCTTACGTCTGTAATACAAGGCATTCATGTGTTTATGACCTTTTGAAGATGATGGTTGTTTCTGATATCTTCTGAGAAAACGGAAAACTTACTTGAGAGAACAAAAAGAAAGATTGTGTGGTCACCAGTCATTTTCACTTGCTGAACAATAGCCTGCTTGCAATGAATAAGTCTTTGCAATTTCTCCTTGACCAATTTCTAAATTTTTGACAAACTGTGTAGTTCTGTGGGAATCCTATACTATTCTAGGAATTGCGTGTCAGCCTTCAAAAATGTTGAAAGAATTCATGCAATTGAGTAGGAGCATTGTACAAAATCAGCCAGAAACTAATCATTCTCGAAGTTTCTACACATAATTTCTTCATTTCAAAGAAATTAAATCGTGTGTAAAACATTTAGAAGACAAATATACCAACTTTTCCTCTCTGAATGTCTTGTAAAAAAGACCCAAGCTTGAGTCCATCATTCCTAGTTATCCACGTCCAAGATGAAACCTTATGGTATCAAAACCAGCCTGCTTTTAGCCTTTAGACCTTCAAAATTCGGATCTTTTCACTGTGCTGAGTGCTCTAGAGACAATCAAGCAAGGACCGTAGTAGAAATGCTGAAACAGCGAGTGCTGAGAAGGAAAGTGGCTTTATGTGAGCCGAGTTTGGAAGAAATGGGTACGAATCAGGAGGCGGCAGCATGCATTCGTCACCATTGAAGTAGACTTTCCGAGGAAATGCCCAACCTTGTTTGAGAGTGAATGTGTCCTGGTCCTTCCGGAGAAGAACCTCTGACTGTACATTTCCAAATGGTCCGGCCTCCATGAGTAGATCGTTGTAGAACTTCATGCCGTAAAACATTCCAGTATCATCTGCATATACAGTTCCGAAAAACTTGTTAGATTGAACACTGAAGAACCTTGTTCTCTCAACAATAGGACCTGAATCACGGACATGTTTCTAGTACTACACTTATAGGAGTCTTTTTAGCCACCTCAACCAAAAAATGGTGTTTTTGGCTGTCTATGTCGCCTTGTGCTTTACCTATTTGCATTGAGGAACTCACCTGGCTTCTTCATGAGCCAAAATTCTTCTGCTAATTGTCATTCTAACCTGGGATAATGTCTTGATGATGATGAATTGTGATTCTAACCATTCAATCAGGTGATTGGAGAACTGGTAGACATTAATTAAAGAATCTACATTAAATAGTCAATAGTAAATTGACTAAATAGTTAGGATTGTCATCTAGGAGTGGCTTTTAGAGCATATTCAAGGTGGAAATTACTAGCTTTATCGAAGCTTTGGACCCACCTAGGTGCATGCCAATTGGATATGTTGGAATCTAATTAAAAGGCTTTGATAGTTGGGTTATTACAAATGCAGAGAAGTAAGGTATTTTGGTCATAGAAGTTTTGACAGTTGCATTCTGATGGGCTTTGGGTTTATGAGAGAATCCTACAATCACCTTGACAAAATCACCAACACAACCAACCCTCGAGATACTCCTGATTATGATTATAGGGATCATGTGTACTTACTTACAGACTGGTATGGAGCAAGAGGCTTGTAGTCGAAGCTGAAGACTTGTGTGACATTGTTGAGATTTGGATGCTGAATGACGAGCGACCACAGTGTGTAATTCAGCCTGTAGTTGAAATTGGTGATAGTAATCTTCACTCGCCAATACTCTTTGTAGTTGACCTTCACATGCCAATGGATACGGACCGGGCACATATGATGTGTACACTGCAGCAATGGTGCATTATCCTTTCTCGGTGTGTTGATCCCCACCACGCTCAGCAGCTTCGAATCGCTTCTGCAATACCATCGACCCACAGAGTTAGCTATACCATGTACATGGCATGTCTCTCCTATTTTGCAGGGAAGTATTCGTCGGGAGGGAGATACTGCATAATGTTTTACTGTTCTTATATGCTATTCTAAGTATTTCATGTGCACGGATAGATGTTCCTATCTACATAAAAAGGGCAGCCTCGGTGCACGAAGCTCCTGCGTATGCGGGATTCAGGGAGGGGGTGGACCACAAGGGTCAATAGTATGCAGCCTTACCTTGCATTTTGCAAGAGGCTGCTTCCACTCCTTGAACCCGTGACCTCAAGGTCACATGACAACAACTCTACCATTGCACCAAAGCTCCCCTTCATGTTCCTACCTACATGTCTCTCTGTATCGCTGCATGAACTAATATGCGTAGAGGAGTTTCCTCCGTTCATAGAATTTGTATGTATAGATGCATGTCGTATGTACATATGTATGTTTTGATGGATGGATGGATGAGGTCGAGTTAGGAGCTTACTTGACACAGTTGTTCTTGTTCTGGCAACCACAAGCACAATGAGGACAAGGAGTGATAGTGTCGTTGTAGAAGGATGAGAAGGAAACACAACAGCTTGGATTCTTCCTGGCTAAGAACTGTGAATAAGTGCAAGTCACGTTCCAGGTCACTGCAAACAAATGGAATTCATCTTAGCCTTAATGTATGAGAAACGAGTCAATTAACAACGATGAAAGATCTAACGGTCGAAAGGTGCGCCATGGTGCATCCCTGCTCTTTCCTTCGTCGACCTAGACCATTCAATCATGACCCAAGATCCTACTATAATCTTATGATCTTCACTGTTTGCTGGACCGAATTCTCGTTAGACAATAGGATATTATGGGAAACATTCAAAGTACAGTAATACCCCCGTTATCAAAATTATATCGGTGATGGAAGGATGATCTGGTAAGAGTGATGTTGGACATGGTCAGACTCATCCAAAATGGATGATTCTGATCAACCGTAGATGGGCTTAGTCGGAATACAGGTACCAAAATGAATGATTGTAATAAACCACACCGTCCCACCAAAATGAATGGTTCTAATTACCCACGAACGGGGTTAATCTAATGCAGTCCAGGAACAGCAGAACACATTGCCTCCAATCATTCTTATCTTGAATGATTCTCATCTTACAAAAGCTTAATGGATCGCAAGTCTTCCATTTTTTCACAAAACGCCAAGTACTTCAAGAGCAAGAACATGGAAGTAAAATCAGGAAACTTACTCAATGCCTGAGTCTTCCTACGACGATCCGGCGTGAGGAAGGCAGTTGATGGCACAACCTTTGCAGGACCGCAGGTGTATCCTGGCCCTGGACCGAGCAAAGTGAAATTCTTGGGCAGTTTTACTGTCTTGTTCGAGGTCCCCGCTTGCCCAACACTCACCTGAAAGGCCGAAACTGCAGCAGACGGATCTTGCCCCCAGGATGCAAGAACCCCACCCTTGCAGCAGTTGGTGAACTGCTGATTGTATGGGACCCCTGGGAGCAAATCCACGACTGTTGGAGTCTTCTTGCAGCAATGTGGAACATTTTCCTTGAATTTTGAACAGTCCCCTTGCTCGGTAGTTTGGGCACCTACCATGGACCAGATCACTTCTTTCTTAGCCCAAGTCCATCCTAACGTCCATCCTGGGGTCATGATATGTCGATACATTTGGAAATTGTTCATCGTTACTGCCGCCTGGAAACAGATCCGATTGAGCTGCTGTCAATGATATGATTTCATAGTTTATGGTTGGATTGTTTCTATCTATTTAAATTGGTGAAATGATTAACAATACAATCTCATTGAAGTACTTTTTTTTTTTAATGTTTGCAATCCATTATTTTTATGTTTTCTTTAAATAAATAGAAGAAGAGCAACCACAACTAGAATTCACGTTTGTTTGGAGTCCCAGTTCAAGCTGAGAGATACTGACCACATAGCCGTCTGGGGTCCAAGACATTACATCCCATTTGATTGTAATGTTGCCGGTTGGATCCAGTGGATCATATGCCCCTATTTTGCAAAGCAAACAAGAAATTAGAAAAATGAACAAATTGATTTTAAACGTCCAATAAGAAAGTCAAAACTTTCAGTACTAGAATGCTACTAGTTTTACCGGCTGTAGCCAAAAGAGCAACAAAGAAGAAAGCAGAGACGGAAAATCTTAGATCTGAGAGGCTGCAAATGAGGCCATTGCTCCTCTCCGGACTTCTGTGAACTGGGTATTCAAATCTATTCTCATGCATCCTGAAGTTCACGGGAAGAAAGTGCCAGGAGAAGTTCAATGGAGTAATAAGATTTTAAGGAAAAGAGAGGAGATTGAAATAGGAAGGATGGATTGGTGAAGATCCACCTACCGGTTGTTGGGTTCTTAAGAGTGATATATCTATGATGCCTTTGTCCCCTGTTTCAGTACCTCGGTTTTGAAGCAATGTGTTTGCTGAAGAAAGAAGAATAACACGCAGGAAAATTTCAGGTGTTTGAAGACTACAGCTCAACGATCATAAAATCAATGAGAAAGACCGTTACTGTATTTGATCTGAAATTAAAGTGCCCAACTAATCTTGATTAATTAAGAAAGTGATCAGAATATGATTAAGTTAAAGAATGTCTAGTTCAGTATGTTGAACTGATCGAAGTTTGGTACTAATCTTGGTTTCTTTAATATATTTCTTAAGCTTGAAAGTCTTCATATCTTTGTATAAAATTAGAGCCAAAGTTGTTGTGTGATAGCGTATACAACCAAATCTTGACAAATTGATAGCATTAGCACCAAAAGTATCCAATTACCCAACCAAAAGTATCCAATTACCCAACTATTACTTTACTGAAGTCCCGAATAAACTAATAGCATATCGCTACCTAATTTTGCATTATGCCAATGTTCATACTTTTAGTCTGCTGCATTGGATTTTTACTTAATTTACTATGACTGCATAAGCCAAGATCAGATAAGGTGTGTTAATTTAGCACTAGTACTTTCTTTGCAATTAACAGAATGTATATGAAGAAGGGGAGCCTTGGCGTAACAATAAAAGTTGTTGTTGTGTGACCTTGAGGTCACGAGTTCAAGACGTGGAAACAACTTCTTGCAAAAAAATACAAGGTAAAGTTGCGCACTATAGGCCCTTGTGGTCTGCCCCTTCCCCAGACCCCGCATAGACGGGAGCTTCGTGCACTGAGGCTGCCCTTTATATGCATTGGCGTCGTAACCTACATTTTAATAATTATGGCTCTAGTCAGCATTTTACACTATTGTAATTAACCATAAGACATTGTTAGGATTGTTTGCCAAGCAGGAAATGTTGTTAAGCTTCTCAAATGCTGCCGACAACCAGTTGAATGATGAATTTAATTATCAAACAAGAGAATGCTTTTTCCTTCTATAGAAAAGCAGGAGCCTATTTTTCATAGTAAGGCATTCAATTAATCAAGATAGAGCTTGTAATAAAATAAAATTCTACACTATTTCATATGGATAAATGTATTTCACCAGTTTATCTGAACCCTTTATAGAATAATTTCCATATTCTTTTCTTCTCTCATTCACTATTAATGCTAAATTATCCAAAATGCCTCATAATTCAATTTCCTGCCTTCATTTATCATCACAAGGATGAGGAATCTATTCTTCTTTCTTTAAATATGGCTTTTCCAATTTCAAAGGAAGATTTCAAGGAAAAGTGGACAGTCCCCATCTGGATGTAGACATTTCAACCGAGTTCAGAGATTTGAATGCTTGAAACACACAATTCGCTGAATTCCCCTTTGGGTTTGGTGGTAGTCTGCAACTGGCATGAGCACTCATAACAAAACACAATAAAAAACTCAAAACGTTCTCATAAGGACAAGGAGGGTATGCTTTATTTATATACAATCTTATGATATGAGCCCAAAGGTTAATTAGTTACAAGAAGAAAACGAGAGATCCCAAAGATGATTTGGATGGTATTGTCTATAATTATGACAGAGGAAAGACAATTCTCTAATGATTTTCTAGTTAGAAAGGCAAAAATTGGGCTTTTATTTTGTAGTTGATGAAATAAACTCTTCTTTGTATGATACTAAAAAGTTCTTATTAACCGTAAGAACTCTTCTTTTATATGCACTGCATCAGGAAGAAAGCTCCAGGTGAATATGGGAAAGGGTAATTTTGTGCAAAGCAACATTAGGAGCTTACATTATTTTCTATTTTTTAAAAGGCAAAAAGAATCAAGCAGAATGCTAAATAGACACTCCATGTGAGGGTGCTTGGAAACCACTTCTTCTAGAACCCACCTTTGCATGATTCAGCTAGTCATATGATTGCTCTACCTTTAGAGTCCAGTATATCAAATAGTATTTGTTAGACATCCAAAGGGGAGCAATCACGTGATTAAGTTGGATCATGCAAACGTGGCAAAAGGGATGGTATAGAAACACTCTCATATAGAGCATTTATTTAGCATTCCTCTTCAATGTTTCTCAAGAAGAAGAATGCTAGATAAAGAGTCCATGCAAAAGTGTTTGGAACTACTCCTTTCTGGAGTTTACCTTTGCATGGTCTGACTCATTCATATAATTATTCCAGCTTTGGATGTCTAATAGAGCAAATAACATGTTGATTAGATGAATTTAGCATCACCATTGATTGTCAAAGTTTCTAATTATAACCTTTTAGATGCTAGAATCCTATAATCCACATGCTTTTTGATATGTTAGATATCCAGAGCTGGAGCAATCACATAGATGAGTCAGATTAAGAGGGCTCAAGGAAAAAGTACTACACAAATTCTCTCATATGGACTTCTTATTTAGCATTCCTCATCAAACACTAACGAAACCAAACTACAACTTTCGGCAGTGTCCCATAACCCTCCTCTTTAAGTCATATGAAATGAACAATGAACAAAGCCCTTCCAACTCGATGAGATTGTCAAGTGCTGAAGCCAAGGCATCTGTTGATATATTTAACTGCAAGTGCACTGGCTATTATAGTATAGCTATACAAGTATGGGTCGATCCCATGGGGACTTGACTTAAAAGATGAGTTTAAATAAAATTTAATTGTTTAAAAAATAAAAATAAGAAACATAAAAGAAATAAACTAACTATAAAATAAGAATCCAAATTTATGTCATTGATATAATTTACAGAAATTCTAATTTCATAAAACAGAAAATAAAACTAATTAATCAGTCTTAAATAGCACTGTCCCTAAATTACTGTCAGAATAAGGCAAAGCTCAGATAACAGAACTTGGATAAGAGAAAAGATGATTATAGGAAAAGACAGAATAGGGAAAAGATGAAATCAGGATTTAAATGGAATTACAATTTTTGTACTAAGGGCAAATTTGGAATTTTTCTAGATTTCTAGTTTTAAACGAAAAAACTAGAAAAACCCGATGGAGAAGATGAAGCCGAAGGAGGAGATGGGGAAGAAGGAAGAAGAGGAGGGGGGAGGAGAAAGAAAGGAGGGAAAGAGGAACACAGAGGGGAATCTGGTCAGTGATGGTGCTTGACACCGTAGGAGTTGGGGTGGAGCATGGGCCAGTGAAGCAGAGATGCCAAAGAGAAGAGGGATGGAGTAGAGAAGGAACCGAGAAGAGGGCGGTGAATCAATGCAAGGTGGAGCCGAGCAAAGGGAATTCTAGTCCGACCAGTGAAGTGGTCGCCTGGGCTGTTGGGTGCGATTTGGGCTAGTGCAGAGGACAGATGCGTATAGAGCAGCTAGAGAGGAAACTGGGGGAGCGCAGTGCCGAGCCTTGATGGTGTGGTAGTGAGTAAGAGAAAAGGGTAAAGAAGTTGAAGAGAAAGAGTAGTAGGGGGAAAGTGAGAAAGAGATGAGAGAGGGGGATTGAGCAGAGGTCTGGGCATGGAGGAGAGAGCGTGGGAGAGAAGGAAGATTAGTAGAGGGGTGTTTGTTTCAGATGACGCATGGGTTGCTTCGGGTGGAAATTGGGCTGGATAGGTGACCGTGTGGTCTGGCCTAGTGTGAAAAGAAGAGAGCCAGAGATCATGGGAGAAAGAGATGGGTATGGGACTTAGTGAGAGAGGAGTTGATAGAGAGGGAAAGAGAAGGAGAGGGGAGCAGGAAGTAGAGGAAAGTAAAACGAGAGAGAGAGAGAGAGAGAGAGAGAGAGAGAGAGAGAGAGAGAGAGAGAGAGGTGGAAGGAATGGGGAAAGGTAGGGGTTGCCTGTCTCCTATGGTGATCTAGACCAGGTGTTGAAGAGAAGAGAGAGTAGAGATGGAGAAGGAGATAGAGATAGAGATGGGAAAGGGAAGAGAAGGGAAGTGAAGGGGGGACTGCCTTCTACAGCCCAGCCAAGAGATAGAAGAGAATAGTGAATGGAGAGAGAGACATAAGAGAGAGAGGGGCCTCCAAGAGAGGTAGGGGAAGAGGAGATAAAAGGTGGATAAGGGTTTCCTCGTAAGTGTCCTGCCAAAATAAGAGTATAGGAAAGAGAGTTTGGTGGCTGGTTTCCTTCTCTTTCTAAACTTTTTCACCTTCCAAATTTTGCTTATTTCCTTTTCTAATTAGAACTCCTTTTCCTTCAGGAAACCATTCCATTTTGCATGTTAAAACTTGATGGGTGATCTGCACTATTGAATCTCAATCTGAGCCATCCAAACTTCTTTTAGTTGATCTGTAAAATAAAAGATCATATTAGAATCATCTAAACCATATTAAATGCAATTAGATTCATCTCGATCATACTTTAATCCACATATTAGCTCTTAATGATCTGGCAAATTAATGGTTTGATGATCAATCAGAGCTAAATTTTACAAATTTGAACAGTTAGATGATCTAATTGAATGCTAAATTAGGGGTATTTGGATTAAAATTTAACACTTAACAGCATATGCACCTTATTTCCTTCCCCGTAGGTATGTGTGCTCAGCATGTTGCACCCCTTCATGTAGAATTTTTAAATAGTTTGTAGAAGATGATGAGGCTTCCCATTGTCTCGTGTAGAGCTCCGTATTGGGAATCAATGTCAATTTTTTTGCAAGAAAAATTTGCTCTTATCCCACACATTTCTTAAAACCTTGAAAAATTTGCTCATGTCCCATAGATTTCTTAGAACCTTTTTCTCCCATGTGCTTGAAACCCAAAAGGAAATATTCTATCTTCTGCAGCAGGTCTAAAGGTGAATAGCTCCAACAAATAATGGCTCCACTAATCCTCACTGTCCTTTGCTATTTCTCCTGCTTACAAATCTTTCACCAATCTTGGGGCAAATGCTAGTCCCAAATAGTTAACAGTCTATTGGTGCCGCAGGCTTATGTGTTGTGTTTAATCTAATGCAATCCCCACATATAGGAAGACATGAGAAATTTTGTTATTTAGCTTTTTCATCGTCGTCGTTGTCGTCATCTTTGTAACTTGTCATCAAGGAGAAAAGAGAACAAGAATCCATTATCTTGTTTAAAGGAATTTCTTATGGCAAGCAGGAGTAAAGAAAACCATTCCATAGTAAGGCATGTGCAACAAATGAGCATAAGTGGAAAATGTTTTTCATCTTCCCAAAATTCCATAGTAACCAAACAGCTCATATAAGATAAATAACCAAATGAATTACAGAATATTGTTAAACATTCAATCTAATAACTTCTGAGATTCAGAGCCATTTGACCTTTTTGAGTCATTAAGTTATTAAAAGATTAACAATAATGACACAACAGCTGCCTAGGAAAGTAGTTCTCTACGAGCAATAACAAATTAACAACACCAAACAAGGATACTTGGGTTCTATCAGTGGACATTACATAAAATCCAAAAACTGCAGTGGAATACCATATAAAGCATCCAGTCATGTTTCTCTCTATTCTATCTTATATCTAAAACTAGGCGCTCTGTTTAAGAGCCCCTGCTTCTGCCATAGCCATGGGATCATTCTTACTCTTAGTTTCTTCCTCCTTTTCCCCTTCCCGCTCCTAAGCCAATTTCTTTCTATGTAATTCCTCTACAACTTGCATGACAGCACGATTTTCTACTTGTAAATGCTACATTTCTTCTTCTTGCTATTGGCGTTCGAAACATGTATGAACATTCGCCCAAACTGAAAAAGTACAAGGAGCAATAAATTAATGTCAGAATCAACCTTGCTACCTTGAAGCCTCACAAGTCCAAACTCATCCATCATGGTAGAAGTAATGGAAAGATATACCAGTTCAGATACTAAAACTTAAACTCTATAAGAAAAATGTAACTTTCTTGTCTCATAACTACCGTTTGCTGACTCTGCACTCTATAGAGATCAAGAATTGGAAAGAATTCCAACTAAAAGTAATGAACTCAATAACCTGTACTTTGAAGTAAGAACATAATAGATATGGTGATCAAAACTTGAACCCCAGAAAAACCAAAGGCAAAACTATTAAGAAAAATCTCGTAACTTTATCTCTATAATGGTAATAGTACTTTGTCCTAAAAATGAGAAGTTAGCAAAGAGATTGCCCCATTATGTTTTCAGCAACTGAGCTATCATACATGATGAGGAAAATCTCGTAACTTTATCTCTATAATGGTAATAGTACTTTGTCCTAAAAATGAGAAGTTAGCAAAGAGATTGCCCCATTATGTTTTCAACAACTGAGCTATCATACATGATGAGGAAAACAAAATTGTTCTTCAGGGTCTTAGCACCGTACCATCTACAATAACATGTACAAATCACCAAATTCCCAGACATTGAAAAACCACTCAAGTAATCAAATTCAATAACCTAAAAAAACTCATTATGGAAGGGACATGGCCTTTAAATAGAACCCACTTTCCTCAATTTCATTCCTATTTCTTTGGATAGGAGAATGTTAGGACAATCTTATATTCATGACTTCCTAAATTGCAAGGTTTGTTAACCATAGTAGCAGGTGACAGAGACCATTTTGTAATTCGATTTCCTTACTAGTATTCCTTTCAACCATCTCGTTCCATTTCTTAAACAAATTTTGCTTTTTTAGACCTTAAGTCTTTTCCCACAAGTTCCACCTAATAAACCAACCTATAGTATCAAGTGTAATTCTCCCAATGGAAGCTTTTGTACCCATGATTCTTTTTACTTCCCTCCTTCCTAGCACTAAAAACACCCTCAAACAGAGAGAACCCAATTTATCCTAAAAGCATTTGGTCACAATCCACAAGAGGACAACAAGTTTAAGCATTCCAGAGCACACCAGAGACTTTGAGGTAACCCAATTTACCCTATATCATTCTAACACTAGAAGTCAAATTCTTCTAGCACACTTGCAATGGATAAAATGAAGTTTCTTCGTCCAACAAAAAATAACAAATTTTGAAGAAATTGCAATTCTGGAATTCTCTTGCAAGCATAGGTTGTATCATCACTAACCACAAGACAGCTAAAGAATTACATTGCTAGAAAACCAAAAAGAGAATCCATTGCCAGTGCCCCTCCTTCCTAATGCAATAGTAAACCTTTTCAAGCTCACCAGGAAGCAGTATAAAAAGCATCAAACTGAATCATCATTAAGGTCTAGAGGAGAACCCACCTCCTACAAATGAGATCATAAGAATATGCAACACTGACCCTGTTATCACAGATGAAACTTGTAGAGACTTGGGTATGTATAGCAAAATGGGAGAGTTCCCAGTGAAAATCTCCCCAAAACTTAATCTTCCTTTCTCTCAAAGCTAAATATACCAAAAGTCATTTAGAGATCTACATAAACTACAACCAGGTCCTAAAAGGAAAGTATCACAATCTAAATTCTTCCACTAGAACTAAAAATAACTAGCTTGGTAGAAAAGAGTCCAAATTTCTACAGAAAAATCTTGAAGGGATGAAATATGATGCAAGAAATCTCACAACCATGATCCATTTTTGTTTTTCTTTTCTTCTATTTGTCTTGGTTCATGTGAAAGTTAAAAAAACCCAGCTGGAGAAGACCATTAAGCTGCAACCTATACAAAGAACTACATTTGTAATAATATACCATAACAAGTAACCATGACCAAGATACTTATGCTCCCATTAGAGTATTTTTGCGAAAAACAAAACAATGAAGCAATGATTTGTTTTCCAAAGAGAGAGATTATGTTAACATCAATATTATAAGAACCAAGGAGGGAAAATTTGTGTGCCTTCACATCATCTACAAAACCAAAACTTAAAATTCGGTAAGTGGGAACAGCCTTTGCAAATTTTCAAAATTCATTTTACCCAGATAATATATGATTCATGAACTAGACCCACAAAGTAATAAAGCTAAATATACAAATAACAAGCATATCATGGTTAGGGTTTTTCCAATTGAAACTAGAGTTAGGGTTTTGTGTTTTGGACTTACTGGGTTGTGCAGCCCATCATTGTTCTCTCCCCTTAATCCTCTTAGGCAACATATAGTTTACTATAAGTACTCTTCCATGCAGTTCAACATTGTCCATATTATCCATAGCCACAGTTGCATCTTCCTTCTTAAGAAACGTTACAAACCCAAAGGATCTATGTTTTTGGGTTGCCTGATCAAGAGGGGTTTTCACGTCTTTGATGTCCCCAAAGGGTATGAATGCTAAGTGCAATATCGATTTGTTTACTTCCTTTGCAAGTCCACCTGATCAACGTAGACAAAACCAAATACATCTAACACGAATTCATGTATGTCTATGTACGGATGGATGGACATGGGCATGTATGCTTACCTACATATAATGTGTGTCTTCTAGATTGGAAGATTAGCCATGGAGTTCTACAAATTCTTGGTTTGGCAAGTTTCTTCTACCACTACTACCCTAATATTGGCTTTTGTTTTGTTCGTCTTCTTCTTTTGCCTCCTAGTTTTTTCTTCAGCTTCATAGCTTTTGCTACGAGGATTGCAAAAATATGCCCCTGCATGAAAAAAACACTCGAGGATTTATAACTGAGAGTCTTGGTCCTATTTACAAAGTTCGAATCGAGGGAAAAAGTTGAAAAATTCGGAGAAAGCCTGGAAAAAGACGACAAATTTTAAAAATTATAATAACTAAAAAGTAGGAATAACTATAAGTCTAGGTACTCATCTTAGATGGGCTATGATCCAAATTCTCATCCACTAGATAATTCTAGCAGCCATTGCTTTTGGCGATAAGATGCAAGATGAAACCTTTTACTAGTCATTTTGTAACTAAGGAATACAATACCAGGGTCGTTATCCAATGAGAGTTTTCCATCATGACCCATCTAAGTTAAAGACAAATATTATGAATATTTTAGATCTTCAACAATCTGTGCACACTTTGAATTATGGTTGTGTGTGGAACATTCAGTGAGGGGCTTATAAGAAAAAAGGATTTTTTAGGGGGGTGTGCATGCCAAAAATCTCATCTAACAATTTCCTTTAGGTAGGGTCCGCCCCTTCAAGTATAGACAATACTTAATAAATATTTTGTTCTATATTAATATCATTCATACTTCAATGGAGAGGGGCTCACCTTAGGGGTATTTGTTGGATGAGATTTCTAGCACACCCTCCCATCCTAGGAAAGGGTGCATGCAATGGCATAAATGGATTAGTCAAAAATGAGAGGTGGGTCTACTTATCCCCTTATGATATAGGGGGAATACTATGAGCATGCAATATATAGAACCCCTTAGGAAATACTAAAAATATAGTCATCCTCATGCTTTAATTAGGACTGATAAAACAGACACTTTGTGAGGCCACATCAATGAGGCAATGATCTTATCCTTCAATTTGACGGGTGGACACAAGAGCATCACACTACCATTAGATTATCCCAGAGCCTTATTTATCCCTAGCAACACCTTCTTCTTGTTAAGAGCAAAAAATCATCAATCATACAAGCATGGTACAATTGACAAATACATTAGTAGTGCCGACAAAATGAATTAAAATATGTGGCTATCAGATTAAAATCTACATATTTGGATTGAAGAAATGATATATGTTTAAAAAATGGATCAAACAATCAATCAGTTAAATCCTAGATCTGTATGGATTTGACTGCAGATATTCATTTAAAATCAAAATTGAAAAAATAAATAAATAGAGAAAACATTAGTTTCTGGATCTCAACTCCCCATTTCAATTTATTCTCTTCTCAAATCCCCTAAGACCCTATCTTGGGTCGAACTTTGGATACACTTACTACATTATGGATCCATGAAATAATTCAAATACTTTATATATTAGCACTAAAGCATGTAAATGAACAAGTTCATTTTAATTTCCATGAACTACTAGTAAAATCAACTTCTTTGACAAAGGTAAACTACTAGTAAAGTAGATTATCTGCAAATCCATTATCCACATTTAGATTGGATGCAGATTGGCATATTTTGATCCATTTAAAGAACATATTTAACATCTCCAATATGTTTAAATTGGAATTTGTGTGGATTTGATCCACTTTATCATTTTGTTGACACTATACATAGGATATTTTGTATTTTTCATTTTTTCTTTGTTTTTGGAATGGTGGACGCATCTCGTGCACACACATGCCCTTTGAGAATTCTCAAACTCATGACTTTCACAATTGAGACTCACTTTTGACTCATGCACCCATGATATTTCTTATGTTACAAGCAAGGCATTACAAAGCAAATAACCACACACACTTACTCATAGGCACTCCTATATCTAATCCATAGCCAAAGGGGAGAGCATTGACTCAAACATGATCAATGATTCTGATAGAAAATGTGCTTGTAAGATTGCACATATAACGCTGCAAGATTAATGCTCTTATAGCTCCAACTACTATTCTACAAAAATAATGGAGGATAAGAAATATAAGAATCACAAACTTAATACTTAGAGGTCTTATTGGCTAAGCTATTTGTTATATTATTGCTAGCAAATAACTATGTTTTACTATAAATGAAGCCATTAAGAAATACTCTTAGTGGTGCAATGGCAAGAGTAAGTCTTAATTGTAAAGGTCCCGAGTTTAAAACTCCTCAAGAGTGTGCTATGTCCACCATTCCAAAAAAAAAAGTAATAGTCTAAAATCAAAAGCTCTGCAATTTTGATGCAAAATGAAAATTTTAGCCTAAAAGGTATGCAAAACCTTTCATTTAGTAGTTCAAGAAATTCATATTTGAATCCCTTCTTCAAATAACCTAGTTTAGATTAAAATCTCATAGATTAGGTACCTTCCAAAGTGGCCATGATCATATGAAAGAAAAAAGTTTTAGAAATTGGTATATCAAATAAATGGTTTGAATATTATTGTTCAAAAAGAAAAAAAAAATTGAATAAGTTAACCTGTGATTATAAAATTTACTTTTAGTACATCATATTATAATAGAAGTGACACAAAAAAACCTATAGAATTAAACAAAAAATCATGAAAATGAAAAACATGTTGTATTGAATATATATAGTCAAATCATATAAATACATACATATATATATATATATATATATACACATAGAGAGAGAGAGAGAGAGAGAGAGAGAGAGAGAGAGAGAGAGAGAGAGAGAGAGAGAGAGAGAGAGAGAGAGAGAGAGAGAGAGAGAGAGAGAGATGAATATTTCTTAGGTTTGGTTCATTATTTCCTATTAAAATAGTATGATCATGATCCTTGATGAAGATAAAGTTTTAGGCAATACAATTCCAATTGTTAAATTTGGATTTAGATAATAGACTACAGAGAACTATGAATTTGTAGTGGTATTATAGCTTAAATTTGTATCAAACACAAAGCTAACTTGGTTCATGAATGGTTACGGAGTGTTCATCATATGGCACTAAATTTATAGAATGTACTTCAAAGTTCAAATTGTATCTTAGGTAAGCCATGGCTCAAAGGCTTCATTCAAGATGCTTGCTAAAGTATGGAGGAAAAGTTTATTTTACTTTACTATGGTAAATTTGAACTATCAAAATTTTTAAAGTGCACTACCCTATATACTACATTGACTTACTCTTCAATTTGCAAGCTATAGAGAGTGACCTTGAAATACTCAATCCATACATAGAAAAAGCAAGGTTAACAAAGACAAAAATAAAAATAAATAATGGAACTAAAACTGTGCACATATGCAGTGAGTAAATAATAAATTTTTGGTATTGATTAACTTACCGATTGAAGGCAAGAGCAAGGATTTGGTTGGAGAAGTAAATTTATATTAACCCTAGAAAAGAGAATGAAGGAGAAGAAGAAGAAGAAGAAGAAAAGAAAAGAAAGGAACACGATAAATCAAGAATATTTTGATAGATTGTTTGGGAGCACGGATAGTGAATCTTAAAGTTTACATAAAGAGTGTACAAAAAGAAAATATTTCAAGAAGTGCACTTGCTTGCTAAGCAAGAAGAACAAATCAATGAGTGCCACATGGAAATTTTTCTTGGAGCTTGTGATTTTTCTCCTACACTTTCTTGGACCTAGTTGAAGAAAAAGTGGCACCTAGTACTCATGATTTGTACTTCTTGGGCAAGCAGGCAAGTGGCTTGCTTAGTAGTTATGATGTACTTAAAGAGGGATGTATGGGAAGATGAAGAGATATAAAGATTTTTTTCTTTTTTTAAATGGTAGACACACACACACACACACACACACACACACACACACACACACGTGTACAATCTTGAACGTTAGTTAAGCATATGAGAGGCTTCTTGTGCCACTGTAATTAGAAGGCTTTTGTGCAAGATATGAGATGATTTTAGGAAATATATAATCAATAAAGTAGATTCAAAAAGGTAGAAAGTAGAATTTAGGAGAGCAATTATGTAGAAACTCTTAAGCAAAAAAGAGAAACAGAAGTATTTTCAACAAGGAAAGAAATGCAGTAAATGACTTTAAAACCTATAAAGAAAAGATTAAAAAATAAGAAAAATTGACAAGTATAGTTGAATAAGATCCAAATATTAAATTCGCAAGGATAGAAAAAGAAAATTCTATTTTTCAAGTTATACTAAAAACAACTAAATTATAAATTTGAGGTGTCATTGGACCCCTCTTGTACTTCTCTACACATAATATAGTTGAAAAATCATTTAGGAAGTATGAAAATATGTAAAAAATTAAACAAAAATACTAAATTTGAAGGAATTTGAATTGAAGGGTCACTTTCTTAGATATTTTTAGGTATACAAGAAAAAATCATATGTGATATATAAAACGACAATGTTCTAGGTTGTGAAAAAAGGCTTTGTTAAATCATATTTAATGTATATATATATATATATATATATATATATATATATATAATACAACACTCAAATTCGTTAGTATATTTTGAGTGCTTGTTGGATATCACTTATAATATAATTAAAAATATATTATAAGAAAGGTCCAATTATATATGTCTAAATCCAATTGAATGGATGTAAAGAGAGGCTTAGTTAAATGATGTTTATAATAAATATAGGAAATAAAAAATATACATCATTTTTGTAAGGTATACCATTCAAACCCAAATCCTAGAGGAAAAATAGAAAAGGATATCTAATCTTGCATAAATAATAAATAAAATCTCTTTTATTTAAAAAAAAATTCATGTAAATATCGCCTAACATATCCAAATCTTTAATAGAGAGAATAGGAAAAAATAAAAAATCTCATCTACTATTATGTAAAAAAATATAAGTATAAAAATAAAGTAATACAATAATTTTGAAAGATAAATACCAAAATATCTACCCAATCTAGACATATGAGTAGTAAATTTAGGTGTGCATATTGGATCCCACTTGTAATATAATTGAAAAACGTTCTACGAAAAGCTCTCAATTAGGAGTTAGTGAACTTTTCATTTTTCTAGAATAAAATATGCAAAAGTAATACAACAAGGATATACAATAATTTTGAAAGATTAATATCAAAATATCTACACAATCTAGACATATGAGTAGTAAATTTAGGTGTGCATATTGGATCCCACTTGTAATATAATTGAAAAACATTCTAGGAAAAGCTCTCAATTAGGCGTTAGTGAACTTTTCATTTTTCTGGAATAAAATAAGCAAAAGTAATACAACAAAGATATACAATAATTTTCAAAGATAAATATCAAACTATCTACACAATCTAGACATATAAGTAGTAATTTTAGGTGTGTATACTGAATTCCACTTGTAATATAATTATAAAACATTCTAGGAAAAGCTCTCAATTAGGCGTTAGTGAACTTTTCATTTTTCTGGAATAAAATAAGCAAATCCTAATCTCTAGGCATTTATGGGCCCATCAAATTTTTTTGGAACAAAAAGAGAATATCTAAAACTCTAAATTGCTATGACTAGAACAAGAAAATCCCATTCTTGTTGGAACAAAAATAAGCAAAAACTAATTTATATATAATATAATTGAAAATTATTTTAGAAAAAACTAATAAAAGGAACAATAATGCAAGGGTGCGCTACACTTGGATTAATCCAAATGCAACTTTACTTAACCCTAACTTGCATTTGGAGTAAATATATGCCATTCACCAATCGAGAATGGCTTAGATAGGTTAATCACAAAATTTCATACCCATTAGATAATTTATATGTTGTTTTATACTAAAAATTACAGTGATAGTTTTTCTTATTTTTCTTAAGTTAAAAATCACAACAAAAATAACATTAAAGTATCTAACAAGTGTGAAATTTTGCACTTAACTTATCTAAGCTATTATTGACATGGTGAGTGGCTTAAATATACACAAAAGGCAAGTTAGAGGTAAGTAAAGTTGCACTTGAATTAATTCAAGTGTAAGGTGTCGCTACATTTATCATTTCAAATAACATTATTAAAAGGACAGTCATATATGTGCCCCTTGCTTTTTCTCACGAACCCCTAAAATATGGTAAAAATAGCTATAACTCCTAGTGGAACTAAATTTATGAAGCTCTAGATTGTTGACAATATTGCCCTTGGCACAGGTGGTTATGCTATGAAATTCTCACCCATTGGATTATCCTATGTACTATTTTGTTGAGTTGTAAAATGGATGGTGAAAACTTTCACTACCATTTGACAACTAAAATTAAGAGTTACTATCATCACTCAATGGATCAAAATTTGTGCATGTCCCATCAAAGTCAAGGCAAATAGTGTGGACAATTTGAATTTTCAAAAATTTGTGTGTACATAGAGTTATAGCCATTCTTACCATTTAGTGAGAGCTCATGAGGAAAAGCCACAACCACATATACTACTATCATCATCATCATCATCATCAAGACCTTATCCCGATTAGGGGTTGGCCACATGAATCTTATTCATCCATTTCCCCTTATTAAGTGTCAGGGCTTCATTTAGTCCCAAAATTTTAAAATATTTTCTCACCACTTCCATCCATGTTCATTTCGGCCTTCCCCTTGCCCTTTTAAAAACTTTAACTTAGATCACCTCACTCCTTCTAATTGGTATCACTTTCAGTCTGTGTTGGACATGTTCAAACCACCTAAGTCTAATCTTCCTCATCTTGTTACCTATTGGTGCTACTCCTAAGTTTCCATTCTCATTTTTAATTTTATCCTTTCTTGTCCTGCATGCTCACCCTATGTATATGTTATTCTTTAACTGCCTAACACTTTGATCCATAGAGCATAGCCTTATAACCATTCTATAAAAATTTGCTTTTAGTTTGAGTGGCATCACTGATCACACAAAACTCTAGAGGCACCTCTCCATTTGTTCCAATCCGCTTGGAGTTTTTGGATAATCTTCCTCTCAATCTCTCTACTCTCACAAATTATTAATCCCAAGTATTAGAAGTGATCTTTTAGGGGGAATTCTTTGTTATCAATCTCTATTGGTGCTCTAGTCCCGCTCCTCTCCTTGCTAAAATTGCATTCCATATAGTCTGTCATAGTTCAATTGATTTTAAATTCTTTATATTCTAATGCATCTTTCCATAACTCTAGCTTTGTGTTTATGCCCTCCATTTTCTTATCAATCAAAACTATATCATTTGCAAAAAACAAGCTTTATGGAATCTTCAAGTGTAAATGTTTTGTTGGCTCATCCATAATCGAAGTAAAGAGGTAAGGGGTTCAATGTCAATCTTTGGTGCAATCCTATAGTGATGGAAAAATCACCACTCTCTGCTAGTGGTCTTAACTTTTGTTATCGCTCCCTCACGCATATCTTTAATTATATTTATATACCCGCATGGAACCCCTTCTTTTCCCAACAATGACCATATTAACTCTCTAAGGACTCTATTATAAGCTTTTTTCTAAGTCAATAAAGATCATCTAGTGGTTCTTCCTCTCCATATATTTCTCTATCAATTGTCTAAGTAGGAAAATTATATAGAGACCCTATCATATTAAAAATATGTAGGATTTCTGTGCACACCCTCAATAGCCTAAAATTCCTTTAGGATTGATATGTCATCTTCCTCATCCGAATCACCTCCATCACCAATTATGGGTCCCTCTCAATTTGTAGATTAGGATATTGAGGGTAGATGAAGTCCATACATAGTACCATCCATTTTGTCTCCTTATTAGTTTGTTTCCCAAGGAAGATATAGTAGCAATAACAATTTTTTCCTTGAATCCCATAAGACACAACATGCTAAGCTACTCCAGCTACTCCTAGGTTATTCAAGGCTGATCCATCAAAAGGTAGCTAAATGAATCATCTAGCTGAGATTCCCATCGTACTTCAAAACTCCACTTGGAGAATTTGACCTAGTTATATTGCTTCCATTCATGAAAGGTATTAGCTTAAGGGTAAGAAAACCAAGGCTAATCTTTGAATGTGTTAGTATTGAACATGACTTTACTCATCCACATACATATAATTCTCTCTTCATTCCATGATTTAGCTTCATGAACCAAATGGTTCCAGGCGTTCTAAATCTTTCAAAGATAAATAAGCATTTGCAAGTAGAGAAAAGAATAAACATGCTTAATTTTCTCCCAGGAGGCTTAATCTAACAATTAAATGCCTTTTTATTAGTAGAAAGGGATGAAATCCTTACTAATTAAATATGCAAGTTTAGCCCACAACATCTATACTTTGTCATAATGAAGAACAAGATGAAGATCTAACAAAAAAAAGTGATCAAAAGGCGAGCACGATGTGTCTGCCAAATGAAAAAGTCCTACAATCTTTTTCTTTTTTTTCATAGGAAGACTTCCATGTGCCAACAGCAAAAGGAACAATTTGAGGCTGGGAATGCATATGAAGTTTCCAGATATTTTCCAATAGCAAATTTGCAAAGCCTCAATTGTCATTGCATTCAATCTTATAGTAAACTTGCCAATCTCTAACGGATCCCAGATAATCTCGTCATTTTGGTCCGAAGATAATCGACATTGGCATCACATAATCTTTAGTGCTCTAATAAAGAAAACAAGCAAACTCCAATTGCCAAGAGTTTCAAGCCATCATATCATGCTAACGTGTCCTCAATATTGATACTTTTAAGGTCAGAGACAAAATCTATAAATGGTTGTGAGATAGTATTTGGCCACAAATCACTCCACACTTTAATGCTCTTACTCCATCTCCTACTAAACACGTCGTATATATCTTGTTTGAGGGTTTCTCTTGCTCTTAAATAGCTTTCCAAGTAGATGAGAAATGCGACCTAACCTCCAATTTCCAAAAAGAATGCTTTTGATGGTATTTTATTTTACTAATTTAGCCCAAAAGGAATCATCCTTATTTAGGATTGTTCAGTCAAGCTTGGCCTTAATGCACTCAACCATTTTAGTTAAGTCCCAAATACGAAAACCACCAATATCTTTATGGGAGAAAATTCATTCCCAATTAAGAAGATGTGCAACTTAGTGTGATGCCAAATTATTTAATAAAAAATCTCATTTTCTTTTTCTAATATTCCTGTAGAATTTGTTTCGACGCAAAAAGAGAAATTACAGTAAAATATATCAGAAGTGACTGCTTTGATTAACACAGTTCTACTTAACTTACTCTCCACAATACTTATATTTGCCATTCTGTAAGGCCATTTTGTACTTGAAGGGGTGGAAAGTATTTTTCTTTGACTTCCAAATAAATAAGGGAATCCAAGTACCTGTCTCTCACAAGGTATTAGCAAATTCTAAGAGATTTATGAAAGAATTTTGCAACATGATGGTGCAACCCCCTTATTGAATGCCAACGCTGGCCTTCGGAAAGAAATATCGAGACCGGTTTCTTTAGACATGGTATCCAAGATAGTATGAATAGTGGGGCAATTATCCACATTTGCTCTTGCAAGTATCATGAAATCATTAGCAAATAAGACATGAGTAATGAAAGGCTAATTTCTGCACGAGGACAGGGAAGCAAGAATAAGGATGGCAATGGGGCGGGGCAGGTGAAAACACGCACACTCCATGTTTTAAGTTTTCTTGCCCTTGCTTTCACCCGCCCCTGCTCCATGTTTTAATTTTTCTTGCCCCTGCCCACCCCAGGTCATTGAATTTTATAACCCGTTGAGGGGTGAGGCAGATTATGCAAAACCCATCTTGACCCTTCCACCCCATCAACTATTATAGGGTGGTGGGTTAAGATTGGTGAAATTTGTCTCCTCAAATCTCAATGCAAGTTATCAGATAGAGTTTTCTAAAACTTTTATATGTCTGAATTCTATTTTACAAAAGTACCTTATTTTTTAACTAAAAAATGGATCATAATATTTGCACCCCTTACCCCTCTCCTCCGCCGCATTTCAAATTGGGTAATGAAAGCATCCGACAACTTTTATATGTGTCAAAGGAAACATGAAATAGAAGCAGGGGTGAAACAACGGATTGTCTGCTATCTAACTATCTGTTCATGATTGTTGCCACAATTCTTGAGTATCTTTCATGTTTTTTACCACCTTCCTATAAAGAAGTGTCAACTGTCTTCCCAGTTCTTTAGATCTAGGTTTCATTTTCTTTCTTCTTTAGTAGATAGGATTGACATTTTGGGGAAAAACCATTAATCTTTTCCCATGCATCAAACGCTTTGCGGTCTAATAAGAATCCCTGCCCGCTAAAGAGTTCCTTAATAAAGAAGCCAGAATCCAAACACCAAGAAAACGAAAACCAAAAGTTGAGAAGAAAGAACAAAAAATAACAAACTGTGAATCCAGCACAATAACCATGTAAATGGCATGATGAAGAATTCAACCTTTGGCTTTGTCTACTTGAATGCCGAAATTGCAGAGGAAGTGATAAAAGGTAACCCAAACCAAAAGCAAACAAAGAAATAAAAATGAACATGAGATGAAGAAAAAGTGAGAAATGGGACTTCAGATGGCTGTCAAAATTGATATATGGGCTTTGTGCATGACTCAAGGGGTACTTCTTCTTTTCTGTTCTGCATTTCTTTTTCACTCTTTTCTAGAGCATTTTATGTACATGTCATAATAATTTTTTAAAGATTTTTGTTCATTGTTTTTTGGGTGACCGGATGCCCATCTACAGTCGACTAACCGCGTCGCTAATTTTTGTAAGTTATGGATGGATCTGTCGTTTAGTGAGGTGAAATGAACACTTCACCCTCTCAGCCTGTGTTTCTTGTCGAAAAAGACAAGAACTGATGGAATAATAGAATATCAACTGATGTCACACTAAGTGCATACCCATGTTTTTCTGAGTTCCTTTTTCTTACTTTTAGTCAAAACTGGTTCTGTAAAGAAAAAGGGTCAAATGATATAATTACCCCTTAATCAAACTCAAATTTATGGAAAATGCCTTTGATGCTCCCTTTGGCAGTGGGTGAGACAAGCATTAGTCGGACCCTTCTTCCCAATATTCTGGCCAATCAAAGCTAATTCACAGTTGACAAGATCCAGCTACCATATAGTGACTGCATCTTTTTATGAAGCCTGCTATACGTGTCCATCCTAGGCCACACAAGCCCACACTAAAACCTATAAATTTTCATTATTGTGACAAGCAACCTCTGCATAATTGAGCGAGGAAAAAGGTCACTTGTTCAATGAATCAAAGCACTAATCTAATGAATCATTTTCATGCATGAAACCTGCAGCTCTATGGTTTTTAATTTCAGTTGCTTTACTTCCCAATTGTTTCATTGTAGCCTGATGTCTCTTTGGTTGAAAAGGTATTAAATCTTCAAGCCTAAACAAATGACATACTTTATTCAACTGAACATATGACAGACTTTATTCTACTGAAATTTCCAGCAATCCATATCCTTCCTCTCAACAAATAAGCTTTCGATCTAACCATGATCACAAGATTAAATGACCCAAAATACCAAAGAAAATGCCCCCAACCTCTTTATCCCAATATGATTAAAACAACCTCATTATGTAGATACAATTATTCAAATATAGATGAAATAGCCCAAAAGGCTTGGGCCACTTGTTCTTTGCACAATTTTCTCTATGTTCTATTGTTGCAAATGAGAGAGGAAAGATAAACTATCCTTGAATAACTCAATCAATGGATTGGATTGTTCTTCCCAAGTTAAACGGTCCCAGAGAAGAAAGCCACAAAAAATCCAAAATGGAAGTAACCGGCAACGAATACGAGTTGGGTCACAAAATATCGATCTTCAACTCCAGCATTAGGAGCAATATTTTGATGGTCGAAGAACATTGCTCTGCCATCTCAAAAACCACAAAATGGGTTCAACAATCACAAGAAAGATTAGCAAAAAAGTGCAATTTCTAGGTGTCTCAAACCACACAATTCAGAAACGAAACCCATAAAGATCACATATATCAATAGCAAAAGATGCAGGCAAGAAGACAAACAGGGCAAAATGAGAAACTATCAAATGTAACAGGTTTTCCCATTTTCCTAGGTTCGGAGGAAAGAAACAGTTTTTGACTGAAAGTAAGAAAGGTTAGTATATTGTAACATCATCACAGCACTTTTTCCAAAATGTGTGTCCTTTTCTTTCATTGAATAGGTTTCTAATATCTTTCAACAAGAAACACGGGCCGAGAGGGTGGAGTTCATACACGTTCACCGAGAGACAGATCTGTTCAGGCAAATATAAAAATGGACGTGTGGACCTGCGGGTCAGCGGATTTGTCTCACTGCCTTGCACCTGTCCCAGACCCAACCCAGGTCAAATTGGTTTACCTTACAACAGTGCCAATCACTGATTTCCTGACCCGGCCTTGCCAAGTAGGTACAGGCCAGGGCCCCTCTTAACCCACCCTATTGTAAGAAGAGAAGCATTCTAAACGGCATGTTCGAAGGAAGCTGATAATGCTTTAGCACAAAGGATAAACATATAGGAGTAAATGAATCTCCCAGCCGATTCCCTCGTTAAAGCTTGAACCACCCATTAATGACAACTGCAGAGCCATTCCAAATGTAGAATATAATAAGGTCGATGGTTCTCATAGAAACTGCATCATAATGAGACCCTGTTTGCGAAAGTTCCACTGAGTTGAGCGTATGCTTTTGCTAGATCAACTTTAATATGGCATATCAATGTTAAAGAGATCTGCAGAGAGATTCCAGGAGATCTCAATCACACTAATATTCCATATTAAAAGAATTTGTAAAAATTATAGGGTACATCCCTAATGAAATTGGAAACATACATGTATATATAATACGGTAAATACAATGTATTTAACAATGAAATTAGTCGAATCACTTCAAATGTTACATGGTATCAAAGCCGATCTTCAATCTTATCTGATTGATCTAGTTTTTCACATTGCTCTTCTGCTCTAACCAAGATCCAGTCCCTACAACCAAAACCTGTAAGATCGGATTCCAATCTCATGTAACAAAGGCATTCCCTGCAACCGATTGGGCCTTCGGACAAACTTATGCTTCGATCCATCACCTAAGTTAGTCCAAACCGTTGTAGTGGCCAAAAATTTTCGATCTTATCGATCTTGCATACTACGGGAGCCATCACAAGATCCCGGTGGAAGCCTTCAGTAGCTGTCTCGAAGAAGGGATACCATTTATCAGTCTTGTTAGGATCACACTTTCAATAGCTAGAAGGAGGTCATTCTCGTGCTACGATAGCTATTGGTCCATTGGATGCACCCTGCATCATCTGCATCGACTATAAGTGTTTCACTCTTTGGGGTCCGTGAAGTTTTTCACGACCTCTTCAGTCAAATTATATCTGACAATGGTCTTTCCAGCACTGGTAGTAATTATGTTAACTCTACCTCTATCCAATCAAGTACGTATCTTAACTCCACTTGATTTTTAGATTGACTAGTATCAAATCATATGGCTTACACTCCACATGCCTTTCATACCTTTTTCCATTAAACAACCACATATTTATTTACACCACCAACATCATTCCCTTATCTCTCACACACATTTGAACAGTCAAAACTCATAACTTAACTTTGCACAATGTTTTACTAGTTCTTTATCTTACCGTGGATCTAATCTCTATCAGCCAATTATGTGTAGTGCAGGACCTAATTATGTGACCTTCACCAACATGATCTACACATAATATTCCAAAGAATCAAAATATTTAGATACAATTCTAGTGGTGAATTGTTCTCATGACAAATTTTAAACCTTCTTTCATCATATGGTACCATGCCTTAGCTTTCATGTATAGATACACCTCAATAAAATGGGGTCTCTAAACACAAACATAGACACATT
Source organism: Warburgia ugandensis (assembly GCA_035236585.1). Lineage (NCBI taxonomy): Eukaryota > Viridiplantae > Streptophyta > Magnoliopsida > Canellales > Canellaceae > Warburgia > Warburgia ugandensis. Next base: position 29,634,333 of record CP141131.1, read on the forward strand.
GTTAGTTTGCACACTTCTCTTCTCCTCCTAACTCTCACCAGCATTTTAGGGAGAAGTTGAAATAATCTTAGTGTATCTCATTGATGGAATAACTACCATCTTATTGCACCATAAAACACCTTATGAACTTCTACATACATCACCACCATCATATCATCATCTCAAAAAAATTTGGCTCCACATTGTAATGTTACCCCACAATGAACATATCAAGCTTTCTATTTGATCGATCTTGTGTATTTTTGTAGGGTATGGTATTGAACACAAGGGATACAGGTGTTACGACCCCAACACTCATTGTATTCAAGTCTATAGGCATGTCATCTTTTAGGAACAAATTTCTTTTATGACTCTTCTTCTGAACTCCTCCAACCCTCATGCCACCTTTATCAATCCCTTTCCAGACTCCTATATCTTAATGGATCCTCTCACCCCTCCATCATCTCTATTCTCTCCATCACGACTTTCTCCCACTCCTATGGATTCTCAATCTATGGCTCTTGTAGAGGACATACCAAGGTATCTCATCGCATCTATTCATCTCCAACAAAACTTAATGATTACTAGAGCTATGTCACTAACGTTTTTGACCTCCATGAGTCTCAAACCTATAGAAAAGTGAGCATACAACCAAACTGGGTACAAGCTCTGTAAACAAAATTATAGGCCCTCATTAAGATCAATATTTGGGATTCACTTATTTGCAACAGGCAAATCAATTATTGGTTGCAAGTGGATCTATAAAATCAAAACTAAGACTAATGGTTTGATTGAGTGTATAAGGCACAACTTGTGGCTAAAGGCTTCACTCAAGAATATATATATATATATATATATATATATATATAAAATATAATATAATATAATATAATATAATATAATACACACACACACTAGATTATGAAGAAACATTTGCTCATGTCACCTACATGACCATTGTTCGCACCCTCATTACTATCAAATGGATGCCAAGAATGCATTTCTTCATAGAGACCTTCATGAAGAAGTCTATATGGAGCCACCTCCTTGTCTTTCTCACAATAAGGTCAAGTATGTTGCCTTTGTCATGCTCTCCATGGACTCAAGCAAGCACCTTGAGCATGATTTGAGAAATTATCTTCGATCATCACTCATTTTGGCTTCTATTAGAATGATAATGACATAGCCTTGTTTATTTGTGATAACAAGCATGGTAGAGTGTTTCTCTTATTATATGTTGATGACATGATCATTATTGGGAGTGATACTATTGGGGTTATTTTCACCAAGTCTTTTCTCTCTCTCAATTTGGAATTAAAAGACTTATGCCTTCACGACATCGAAGTTCAACATAGTCAACATGGTTATCTTCTTTACCAGGTCAAGTATGCTTTAGAGATTTTTAGTCTTTTGCCTCTTTCAAATGATGTTGATTGTTTTTTGCAAGTGCACTGCTATTGTAGTACAACTTATACAAGTACGAGTTGATCCCATGGGAATGCGACTTAAAAAGAATAGAGTTTAAATAAAATTTAATTGACCAAAAATTAAGATCATACATAACATTCTCTGATGCACCATGCATTATGTCCTGTTCACAAATTTTCTTAATTTTTTTTTTCAAATTAAAATACGAAAGCAACACCTTTTACTGCATTTGCAAGTTAGAGAGTTTTACTAGAAAAGAAGTGGATAATTAAGATAGTCATATGTGGCCGCGCAAGTGATACTAGTGAAGCAATTGTCTTATCTTTGTTCACAATTTAGGATTAATTCAGTTTCTATTTATGATCCACAAACAACCAGAATCCGTGAAGAGTTCACTAAATTTGGCTAGTGATTTCTTCTACTTTCTGATACAATTTTTCAATAAAACTTGGTACCTAGAACAATTTGATATCAATAAATTCATTTGTATGGTTAGATTTCAAAACAAGATAACATATATTAAGATATTCAATCACAAACATAGGTTATTCACTAACCTGCAAAATAGTATCTTTCAAGGTTATTTCATAAAATTAAATAAATTCGAACATTATATTTCAAAAAATTTTATATGAAACTCTTTCTAACTCAAATAAGAATATAAGAAAAAGATTATATCATTCAAAAACTCATCAAATAAAGTAAATTAAAGGTGCAAAACTTTAAGTAACTCACTATTACTATTCATGCAAATAATAACAAGTAGCTAATTTTAATCAATTCAAATTACATGTGCAAAGTATCACTATTTAGTAGCCTGTGCATGCACTATTCATCTTCTTCAACCTCCTTTTTTTCTTCAAATTTTCAAAATTTTTTCATTCTATCTTTGATTTGATATTTATAGATGATGGGAAGTCAATTTAAATTCAATTTTTTAGTAATTTCTTCCTCCATTATCTTTCCTTTTCTCCAAAGAAATCTAAATCAACTGAATTTCCTAATTTTTAACTAAGTTTCTTATTAGAAAACTATTTCCTCTTCATTCTTCTTACTTTCCATCATTAAACATAAAATCCCTCAGCATTCTTTTTGCTCTTGTGCTCATGGTTTGAATTTGATGCTTGAAGATTGAATTGGACTCCTTGATTTTGATTTAGATAATCTGAATTGATCTAAGCAGTCCATTTTAATCTAAGCTTTTCTTAGAGATCTAAGATGTTGATGGGATTGATCTAACTACAAGGATATTAATCTACCACCTATAAAATAAAGAAAATAATCTAATTAGTATTTTACAATGTTCAATTTTACACATACTTACCTCAAATCATCATCTAACCTTGAAAATTTACCAAATTAAGGTTAGATTATAAAATTTTCAAATGACATATTTTTCATATAAATTTCTAAATAATATCTTAAAAATATATCAAAGTCATGCTAAATGAGGGTAAATTATGCAATAATGGACTCTTAATACCCCCTAGCATTTTGCTAGGCCCGAGCAAAACATGTAAAAAACCAAATTACAAAATTGATACAAATTGCCACTTTTGTAGGTACTCACAATTGTATTTAGCATATACAATAAGCCCTTAAACCCTTAAGTTAGCTCTAGTGGACGAGTTAAACTTCATAAGGGTTTGTAGTGAATATACCTACAAATTTCCAAAAACCATTTTCAAGTCAATTTTTACTTTTTCTCAGAGAATTATTTTCAATAAATCTATCAGCTTTAGCATACTAATATAAATAAATAAAAAATTCAAAATCGTACCCATATGCTAAATATATTCCAACTAAGCTCAAATCTTAGAGCGAGTATATGTATAGTCTACATATAGAATAATCTTTATCTCTAAATAGACTATAACTTTTGAACTTCATCTGAAATATGTTTTAACCTCAATTCTCACTAATAGACATACACTCAGATGAAGAAAAAAACTCTAACATGCATGGTTCAAATTATATCTCTCTTTTAAATATATGAGTAAAGTCAATAAAAGCAAAATTATCTCACATATACTCATGAAGGAATTAGAGTTACTAAGGAATTTAACTTTGATCCTTTAGAAATGATAAGATGCCATTACCTTTGAACTTTTACACATATTATTCGTTAAATTCTATCGTTTCATATCCTCATCAAGATTATATTCATCTTAAAATCAATAGGTCTTCAACTAGGATGAAACATAGATTTAAGATAGGCCTATGAAAAGAAAGGGCATAAAGGATATTCAAAATTTCTTCAAAAATAAGTAGAGGTCTTCTACTAAAGTTGACAATTCTTTACTTCTATTGAAGTGATTTTTATTTTTATTTTTTACATTTTTGCATTCTTCAAACTCTTTTTT